>OX243876.1:5007500-10007500 GCA_945859645.1 Amphipoea oculea
CTTTTGGGCTTCTGACGACCCGTAACGACCGTCAAACATATACTAAATGACAGCCGAGATCAACGATTATGTTCTTGTATAATTCATTTTATGTATGTAGGTATACGACCCCTGCCAAACATGCGGTGAGCCTACAATGCCACACAGTGAACAGGTGGTGGCAAGGATGGGGTCGCGAAAGGCCGTGTAATAATAGCCTGGGGATAATATGGATGCATCGTTCGTTGGAAAACATAAAAAGATAAAGTAGAAAAGTGGTAGGCTGAAAAGGTAAGAAAATAGGGGTAGCCTTTTGCTTGTTTTTATCATTCTAAGATTGTTATAAAACGACAAGGTCTATTTGTTTTCAGACCAATGTAACAGTTAGATAGTTTCAACCTTAGTAAAGAGTTTTTGGCAAAAGTGGTAAAGCAATTACGAGCTCGACAGTATACAATTTATTTATTACTAGCTGATCGTAATAAAAATATCTCAGCTAGAAATCGAGTACCTACTTCTTACTCAAGAATTTCTCTTGAATAAGAAATCCAAACTCAAGGTCTGCCAACGAGCAATGGAGCGCAGTATACCTACTAGGCGGTAAATTAACGGATCATGTTCGAAACACAATTCTGCGCTCCAATACAAAAATAGCTGATGTCGCTCAAAAGGCTGCCCAACTTAAATGGGACTGAGCAGGACATGTCTGCCGCATGCCGGACAAACAGTGGCCCATATAGCACAGAATTAGTGTCCTGAGACAGTGAGGCGGGGTCGCGGCAGACCACGTAGGAGATGGCGGGATGAACTGGAAGTAGGACGCGCGGGGTCGCGAAAGATGGAAGGAATGGGGAGAGGAGTGGGCTAGAAAAAAAAATCACTAAAAACAGTATAAAAACATATCCGAAGTGAAGAAAGTCAGAAATAAGATGGCGGGTGAGCTGAACTCCTTCTTAAAGGATTGGCAGTAGGTAGACCGGGAAAAGTGGAAAGAGAGAAAGGAGGCCTTTGCCCTGCAGTGGGACAACACAGGCTTATAATTAATTTCTTCGGTGTCAGTCGGACAACTTGCACCAATACGAACTCAAATATACTCGTAGTTTAGTCTACCATGCAGTCTACTAATAATATTACTCCCACACTTAACCCCACTGCTGGACACTTGGCTTAGGCCCGTTCGATCAGTTCTATCTGGCTAGGCCGAGGAAAAAAATAAACTAAAGAATAATAAAGGTCAGATATTGCGAAGTAACAGCTGATGAAGTATGACAGTTGTGCTTTTAATAAAAGGACAATAATTTCAATTGATAGTGACGTGATATTCCATCTTTTAGTCATGACTCCCAATCATATGTAAGGAGAGTTGAGGTCGATACTGACAGTAATTCCAAAAGACCAGTGAGTTGGAAAATTGAGAAGTGGATTAGCCAAATCACTTTTCATCCCATCCTATGGCCGACGAAGTTTGCCCTTTTAAATTTTATTATCTCGAAGGCACGCCGTCTGTTCATACCGGTACAGTGAAAGCGGGTAGCGAAACATTAAATTTGAATAATTAATTTAAATTTTTTTTCTCCTTTTTTAGGGTTCCGTACCTCAAGAGGAAAAAAACGGAATCGTTATAGAATCACTTCGTTGTCTTCGTTGTTTGTCTGTCTGGTAGTCTGTTAAGAACTTTTTTCTCCGGAATGTGTGGAGGTATCAAGATCAAATAGGTAGGTCTACGATCCCTCGGAGCTCTAAAACATCAAGCTTCTAAGTGAAAGCAATATGGCCATTTATGCAACACATTTTGGGACTCGCAAATAAATCAAAACTTATATTATGGTACTTCCCGTTGACTTAGAATCTTGAAATTTGGCACGAAGCAAGATATTCCAGCACAAGCAAAGAAAAAGGTACGAAATTTATTAATTACAATTTTATATTTGCAGTTGAAGAATTGACCGTGACGTGTGTACTATGTATTGGAGAGCATTTTGTTCTTGAGATAAATTCATCCCAGCTACGGAACCCTTCATTGTGCGTGGTCCGACACGCATTCGGCCGGTTTGTTAAATTACTGCGACAAAGTGGGTCAGTTTTAGAGTGATTGTCAAAAAAATTGGGGTTATATTATCGTAGAGCGATAAGTAATGAATCATGAATCTGTTTGATAACATACGTAGGCAACTATAATATTTAAAGAAAGAAATAGAACAAAAAATAGGCTTTAAAAAGTTGTATTCTAAACAAGATGTTACCTCGAGCCACTAATTTCAGTTGTAAACACGCTACAAAATACGTGTCATTTTACAAAAAATCAAACTATCGCTCAAACGCTTGTTGCATTTCCCCACCCGATTTTAAATAAAAATGATTTCCATCGCGATCGAGTGCTCTCCGTCACTTAAGGGGTAAAAAAAGTTTATTCGTCACCAATTTCACAACTTCTATTTCAATGTTTTTTGTTGCAAATTGGTCGGTTCTCGGCTTTGTTGAAGATTTACTATGAATTACCTAATTGGGCCTAATTTAAATTGTTCCACGAGAACGATATTCTAATTTAGGTACTCATTCCGGTATCGGATACGGCGATGTGGAATCTATATGTTCTTGTATAGCATAAAATAAAGCTTTTCGTATCTGACTGCTTATTTATTCTAAACTGCACAATGACTTTTGATTTGGTACAATGTGGTACTTTTGATACAATCATTTCATATAAGTAATATTTAACTTTTAAATTGCCTTAAATTGAATTCTAAAAGCATGGGCCGCACATATAATTAATTCAAAAGCACTCTACGCTTTTAGAATTTAATTTAAGGCAAATTAATTATTTTATTATTTTTAGTGCGTGAAAGTGTGTTGTTAAGTTTATTTTAATATGAGTTGACTTCTGAACGAACTCCTAGTTTTAAACGAAGACTGATTAACTCTCGTTTTTTTTATTATTTAAGTCTATCTATCAACTTCAACATAATAAATTGTTCAAATGTTATAGATACCTACCTTTTTCGAAGGTAATGTAGCTGTTCACATTAATAAAATAAGTGGTGTTTATAATGTGTCAGTTATTGTTATATTGCTTGCAATTACATACATGGTTGTTGCATATAATCGTTGTCAGATTGTTTTTTTTTTAATAAAGAAAGCAGATAATGTCTTTAAAAATAGGCTCAGAAAGATAACAATCGTAACACATTACTTGCTTAATTTATAGACCTAAAGACCATGACATTGATATCAAAATTGACATTTATTCAAAATTATGATCAATCAGGATTATTGGGTCACGTTAATTCTTGTTATCTCTTGTTTGTTGTGTAAAATTGGGACGCTTATCGGAAATTTAGCTTTCGTCTGATCTTTGTCAAAAGAAAAACGGAAAAAAGAAACGGAAAACACTCATCTCTCATCATCTGTCTGGCTGTCATTTTTTTAATAAATATTTCTGTTTTTGGATAATGCGTAATATTTATATTAAACTAGCTTTTGCCTGCGGCTTCGACTTATACCATGGGAACGTATTAGAGGTATAAACAGCATCCTATGTCCTAGCCTTGGTTATGATCTGGGTTAGGACATAGGATACTTTTCGGATTTCATCAATATCAGTTCAGACGTTTAGGCGTAAAAAGGTAACAGAGAGACATACAAACATACACGAGTTACGTTCGCATTTATGATATGATTATGTATGTATTAAAATGGATTAATCCTGTCTTAAAGCCTTAACTGATTAGAGTACCTTATAATATTGGTTGGAGTAGTCCCAGTGGGTTGTAAATCACGTTAACTTAATTTATTTCGGGGCTTCCATGAAAATGTTCGACAAATTTCAAAAAGATGTCGAGTGGGGCTAAGTTAATTAATTCATTTGTGACCGGCGACCGTGTCTTTAATATTAAAATACTAAATTGTTATTTGTTAATCTAGTGTATGGCACTCGCGGGTTGCAGGTGAAAATCAGCGTCTGGTGGTGTAGTAGCTGACGCACAAGGTATTGTGTTGTCATCTGACAATATTCTGAGCTGAGGCTGATCTTTGTTTTCTGTTTTTTTTTTTTTTTTATATAGTTTTAAGGTTTATTTTTTACACGACTGCGGCGAAGCAAAAAGGAGGGTTATGATTTTGACCGCTATGTATGTATGTATGTTCATCTATTCCCTCATATCTTCAAAAGTACTTATAATAATTTGACAAATGAGGCATCGTTAGAAGCATCTTGACCGTCCGCTGGTTATAGGCTAGTGACGTCACACTAAATGTAATATGGCGCCCTCTAGAGAGCATAAAGTAATGAATTTAAAATGCATTTTTCTTTATTTCTTATTACTGTCGGAAATTCTTCGTATGGATGCTCAAAATGTTTTCAGTCTGTTTTTGTTTGGCGTAGACATAACGCGTATTTTATTTAAAACCATTCTATTTTTGTTATAGAATAATTTCTTCATCTATATCTAGGTATACTTATATACAAAGTCGCTTTTCAAGTTTGTCTGTGTGACCACTCATGTTGTTCTTCTAAACGTCAAAATTAATTTTAATACGGTTTTTACCATCATTTAGAGAATTTATTCCGGATGATTTCTATGTATTTATGTACCAGTTATTTAGGTATAACGTAGATATTTCGATGTTCTGACAGGTTTCTACAGTAATACATTGTACTAATAGATGAAAAATAAAAAAAAGTTTAAAAACTAAAACCCGATTACTGAAAAGGACGAAACAAGAAAGTACCTTCCCGTGGTCGCATGCCGCTGTACTAACATACATATAAGCTATGGTAGCATGCGACCACGGGAAGGTACTTTCTTGTTTCGTGCTTTTCAGTAGTCGGGTTTTAGTTTTTAAACTTTTTTATTTAATTATTCTGGGGCTTATTTCAGTAATACTTATATTTTTGAAAAGTGCTAATTAAACCCTTTCATTTGATATCCCCACAAGGCACCATCCCAAAATATTTATAAATTCATTACTTTATGTCCTCTAGAGGGCGCCATATTGAATTTATTGTGACGTCACATAGCCTATAACCAGCGGCCGGTCAAGGTGCTTCTAACGATACCTCATTTGTTGATTCATTATAAGTACCTACTTTTGAAGTTATAAGGGAACAGATGAACATACATACATACATACCGGTCAAAATCATAACCCTCCTTTTTGCTTCGCCGTAGTCAGGTAATAAACGTTACCTTTTACTCACCGTTTTGAGGGCAGTGGTGATGAAATTATTTACACAAAGTAAACAGTGGCGTGCCTAGGGGTCAAACTTAGGGCAAGCCAATACACTTAAAAAAAAAACCTACCATATCGCTTGTTAACGTTGTGACTCTGACCGAGTCGTTTTAGTTCTTACTAATATTCGTATTTCATAATTGTAGGTTTTTGCTAATAGCTATTAAAATGAATGTTTTTTAATAGCACCATTTGTTTCTTATATAAATTAAATACTAAGAGTAAGTATTGGTAATCCTTTACAAAATCGTAACTTTTTTATTTTCGAAGTATCAGTTTCGCGTAAAATATGATAAGACGTGTAAGAGTCATCTATTATTGTAGGTACATTATTGGCACAACAGAGCTCTTTGAGTTAGTTCATATTTCTCTCTCCCGCAACAGTCGCTTTGCAAAATATTACAATCTGGCCGAGTGGCCACTAGATGGCGCACAAATAATTGATTGATTTCTAACTACACATTATTGTTTACGATGTTGATTGTTGATAATATTTATAATTTGATTTACTCACAATGTGAACAGCCATAACTCTTCATTCTTCGCTTCTTTACCACAGACAGATGACGAACATCAAAGCACACGGAAGACATAAAGCAAAGATACAAGCGCTGAGCAGTTGCCTCTATTTAATGAGGTTTTAGACTCGTCGTGACCTCGGAAAGGAAGTTCTTGTAGTGCTAAATGACACACAACATCAACTAACCTTTAAAATCCGCCCCTAAGACCCTCTGGCCGAAAAACAGCGCGATTGTGATCGACACGCGTATTGTATTTAGAAATGTCGTCAAGCACATATATGACGAGATAAAGAAGTTTCGATTCGTTTTTTACAAAAAGTACAGAATGAAACAACAGCATTCATGTGCTTTTGAGAATTCTGACCAACGAAGTAATTTAAATCATCGTAACCTGATATTCCCAGCGGTATTTTCTTTTGAGAAAAATATGCAACACTAACAGAATAATTTGTTGATATGAGAGCAGCCTATAATCCCAATGAGTATTGTATGCTGATCGACTAAAATGCCTATTACGTGATTTAGATTTCTGAGAAATACTCAAATCAATTTGTCTGTAAAACTCAAAATATTTACCTTTCCGAGTAACGGTTGCACACGTTTTAATCCATCACAAGGAACAATTCACAGTGATTGATGAATTCATTTTAATGACAAGAAACTTTTTAATCACTTTAAAACAAAGGTAATTACCGCAAAAACTAAACACAACACTTAACTTCACAGAAAATGAAAAAAAAAAACAAAACAAAAAAATGCACCAGTAACCGATCAAAACTTTGAACTAATAGACTCGCGCAATGTCTCGCGATCTTACTATTTACACACACACGCGCGTCGTTATACGTTTCATTCATAAAAAATCAAAAGCCAGGCTTAAAAATCAGCACAATTTGGGGAATAAGTACATACGAATGTTATCAACAACGTGAACAATTTCTATACAAATAGTCAGAGGTCTAGAAGCCAGATTTGAAGCCAACTGGTGCGAGCGAGACGGGTCGATTTTTGTCGTTGCGCTTTCGCTAAGCGGCATTGGAGATGTTTGGCAACGATGCGCGTGAAGAAAAGTGCGCGGAATTTGAAATTATTCATTGAGTATGTAAACCTGGCAACCTTGCATCGTACTTACTATCGCGGGCGGCCCGGCCGGGACGCGCGGAGTATATTTTTTCTTATTCTTGTCAATTCTTGCGACATGATTTTATAAGTTTACTTGTGTATTTTTTTTTTATTATTAGGCTCGCGTTTGATTGAAAGCCAGGCTTTTCGGCTTTAGTAAAAGGCACGCCCCTGAAAGTAAAGCGCCTGCCTGGGTTCGAACCCAGAACATACAACACGAAACTCAGAGCCGTTACCACTGGGGCACTACTGCTCTCGCACAGCAATTACTTCATAAATCGGTTGGTCAATATAGGCGGAGCCATAATAAACGGATTCCATTGTAAAGTGTACAGTCAACAAAAGAGATAAGTATGCAGGATCGTCGGATATAGTTAAAGTTTAGTAAGAAACCAATAGATGTATTCGAATAAAATTTAATTTTATTAATAGAAATCAAACAGCTCATTTATCAAATTAAATTTCAGTCGACAACATCCATCGGTTTCTTACTAAACTTCAACTATATCCGACGATCCTGCATACTTATCTCTTTTGTTGACTGTACATGAATATATATAATTCTCGAAAGTCTGATAAAATAAAAGGGTGAACAAGATTAAAAGTCCACCTTGAATCCCTTAATTAACATCAATTCGATGACCCCTGATTGCAAATGGACAAATGTAAAATGTTTGTACACAAAATAAATGCTGATGGCATTTAAATCGAAACCTTTGATGTAGCACTCTCCATACAGGGGTGAATTTATTTAAGTTTTTTATTTAGGTATGTGTATGTACAGTCGCCAGCAAAATTGCATGGGTACCTTAGTGTCTATTTTCCCGTGAACGTTTGAATTCAAGATTTCGAAAATAAACTAGATGGCGTTGGTTTCTTCACAACTATGACTAATTTACGAAACGTAAGTAAGGAGTTAGGAAGAAACGAAGGAATTACAAGGCTAATACATTTATCTAATTATTACAATACAATTACCAGCATACGTAGCTTAAATGATAAAAATAATAATAGAAACCGATAGGAATATATTTATTAAGCTAACGAGTGGGTATTTTAATAATTAATTTAATATTCGAATTGGTAGGTAGTTACTTAGCAACAGGAAGAAAAAAGAGCAGATTCATTGCAGGTAAACAGGCTCGCCTTGTGGGCTCGCAAAAAAGGCACTATAAAAAACTATAGAGGTTTATTTCTTACAGTTTATTATTCAAATTTAATAGTCAGTTTATTAAATATAAACATATAACATTATAATATTATGAAGTTATTGAGGCGATAGCTTAAGTATTCGTTTCCAAAATCGGAAAGAGGATTGAAGCTTATGTAACCTCAATAAAAACAAACAGGAGACCAGGTTATTTTATTACAAAGGTCAAACGGATTAAATGGATACTAAGTAAGTAGGCTAAAAACTACAAAATTGCACAAAAACATATCAAATGGTTAGTAGACAACATAAAAAACTAAAAACTATGTTGTTTAAACTTAAGGTGTTCATAACTTTTTAAATTATTAAAAATACGTGAGTTATAGTTTATACAAACATAACCAGGTCTCCAGTCAATATAAATAATATTATCTAAGTATAATTATTTAGCTCGTAGCTACGTAACCACTTGTGTATCGCGTATTATTTCGACGCCACAAACATAAGCGTCCGTGTTCACTGGACTTAAAAGTTTTTTCATCTGTAAAGATGACATTACTCCAATCGAAGTTTATGTGATCCAAAGCGAACTGTAATCTTGCCCTTTTATGGTTTTCCGTGAGCAAGGGTTTCACAGCATGCCTCCGCGGCACAAGTTTTGACGCGGCTCCGTGTCAAAACTTGTGTCAAATAGTGGTTCGGCGGCAGAAATCCATTTTCTTCATACTGCCTTATCATAGTTTGATGCTGCAATGTGTTTTATAAGTCGTGGTCTACCAGTTCTTTGATGGTGTTTCAAAGAACCCTCCTCTTCTAATCGTCGTACTCAAAGAACAACTGTTTTTCTCTGCAACAATAAAACAGAAATATATAATACCCAATAATGATTATTATGTAGTATAGTAACAAAAAAATAATGCAGTTTTTAATATAAAAGTGTAAAAATAAAACTACTTACGTTTACACCGGTCTCTGGCTATTTCTGACAAGTTTTTGGCTTGATTATTCAAAGCAATTATTTGAACTCTTGTAACGAAATCAATATTATAACTCGTGCTCGTTTTGGTAAAATAAGTAATCCGCCTGATCATAAGTAAATAAAAACTGAACAAAAGGCACTCGAACGAGGTAATCGAAATGAACTTAGCGAACGACCAATTGAGCTGTCATAAATCTTCGATCTAAGTATTATTCATACCACCTACCAATTATTTATAAATCCATATTTAACCTACCCTCTCAAGTTTGAAAACTAAAACTTAGAAAATCAGATACCTACCTACTTATAAATTGATATTCAATTTTAACATAGTAGGTTAATAATTAGGATCAATTTTCTTTAAAAGAAACTATTAATTATAAATTGTTTGAATGTTTGAAGAGACAAAAAGAAACTGCAAAAATATTTTATCATATAAAGCAAAGCAACGCCATCTAATAACAGCATAATTCAATTTTGTTAGTCGTTAACTGGTTTTACGCTAGATGGCGTCATTTCTCGCTTCATACGATTTTGTTTCTGTACTACCCATGCACTTTTGCAGCCTACCGTATGTTACGTGTTGGCTATTAAACAAGGGTGATATTGTGGTGGTTTTGTGGGTAATTATCATACTCTGTATTCAGATATGAAATCTTGGCCTACAAAACCATGGTTTCAGTCTTAGTTGTAACTTAGATTTAATTTTAGTAATTAGTCAAGCAGAAACTCGTGCAAAATCCACGAGGACCTACTGCCGACAAATTGCTTTGCAGTTTGGCAGGTGTTATGTTAAAATAAAAGTGTAATATTATGGATTAAATAAATAAAAAAAAAAAATTAAGAATCGTGTTTTTACTCATTTTTCTGGACTCAGTTTTGTTGTATTCTATGTACATATAATCATAATGTGGCATCATAGCTGACGTGAAAAATAAACAACTAACATATAGAGGGCACTGTATACCTTACGTCCTTAAAACTCTACAAATATAGACGTAGATGTTTGCTGAAGAACATACTCTCAATTATGTTAATACTAGCTGCGCCCCACGGCTTCACCCGCATAAGTGTCGATCCCGTGGGAATATCGGGATAAAATACTTTTTATCCCGATATTCCCAAGGGAGCTGACCCCCTGGATTAACATATAGGCTACTGCCTATATGTTAATCCAGGGGGTCAGCTAGCTCTATACAAAATTTTATCAAAATTGGTCCAGCCTTTTTACGTGAAGAAGTAACAAACATATAAACACACATACTTTCGCCTTTATAATATTAGTGTGAAGTTTGATGTGATAGTGTGATTAGTGTGACTAGATTCTGCCCGCGACTTCGTCCGCGTGTCACTCTCCCCCCATTCACCCTCTTAGGGTTGGAATTACGAAAAACCCTTTCTTAGTGGATACCTACTCTTCCTAAAGAACACACTATCCAAATTTCATGTCTCTAGCACCAGCTGTTTAGGCTGTGCGTTAATATATCAGTCAGTCAGGACTTTGAATTTTATATAGGTACCCTGCGGTTTCACTCGCGTAAATGTTGATCCCGTGGGAATATCGGTATAAAAAGTAACCTATATGTAAATCCAGAGTATCAGCTACCTCCATGCAAAATTTTATCAAAATTGGTCTCGCCGTTTGAACGTGAAGAAGTAACAAACATATAAACACACCCTCACACACACACTCACTCACAAACTTTCGCCTTTATAATTTTAGTGGGAAGATGCACTCATAATTACATTCAAAGGCACCTACAAAACTCGTTACGCCTTACCCCTTTAGTGCGAATAAGAGCAACATTACGGCATCATATCAAACTCCTATCCTCCGAGGGTCGAAAAGTAACCGATCCCACAAAAACATTCCGGAACTAAAAGTGTCGTATACAACATACTCGTAAATACAAACGTCAGTACTGTACCCTATCTGCTATAACGGAGGGAGATCCCATGCAAATTAGGTGGGCACCTATTTATTTTCAAATAACATCGTTCTGAGTATAGCGGTTTGACATGGGTCGGATATATCATACGGCAGTTCCATATTTCCACACTTTTTTTGTTGAGCTGACAGTCGTGGACGCTAGAACGCGACCGCCATATATTACTCCAACACATATCGTTTTGTAATGAAGTGCCCGAAATTGGCAAGGGATGATTTATAATGATATACTTAGGCTCGTTTCGGGTGTGGACCTGGCAGGCTTTCTGCGTTAAGCCGCGAATTTCGCAATTCATATGGGTTCGGGAAAATGTAGCTTTAGATTTAGCTTTTTTTTTTTTTTCATAGAAAATTGCACTATTTCGGTGGCAAGTTTTGCTGTACAATAGTACAAGCGTTTTCAATTTGAATTATCCTTTGTGAATGACGATACTCGACTACATTAAGCGCACCAACATAACCACAGATAATACAGGGTGATTGGAAGATGGGTGCAAAGCTTTAAGGCGAAGATAGTACAGACAATTTAGAACCATTTAAGCCATGGTTGTCTTAGACGAAGTCTTACCAAATATTTTTAACCAAATTTTTAAGTTTTTTTTCGGAAATTCTCAAAATTTAATGTAAACTGCATAATTATGGCCAAATTGAATGATAAATGAATTCATTTTTTATTTATTTAATTAAAGTAATGTGTAAGCAATCAAGCAAAACATGTTTTAGGCTTCTGTGTCATTAGACATTTTTTTTACAGACATTTAAAGATCAGAAAAAATAAAAAAATTGTACAATACGTCTTTTAAACCTTATTCAAAAAAAAAACGGAGGGTGCTTTTTTTGTTCAAACCTTTTTGAAGACATGCTTGATAATCGCTCTTTCTTTTGAGGTATCATTTATGCGGATATCTTACAAATTATTGAAATTAGGCCCTACAAACCAATTTGAGGGAGAATTTTTTTTATTTTAGGCAGACTAATTAAAACAACATTTGAATTAAAATTATTTATTTTTCATGTTCAAAATGACGGCCGTGATTCCTAATACAAGCACGGCCCCGTCTTCTAACTTCTGTAGTCGTTATTTTCAACATCATCTCCTGCTTCATTGTCTCAAACGCTGAATTTATTCTTTGTATCAATTCTTCTCTAGTGTTAATTTCTTTGTTGTTATACACCAGTTCCTTGGCCCGGCCCCACACGAAAAAGTCCAACGGGGTCAGATCTGGGGAGCGAGCGGGCCAAGGGATGGGTCCATCCCTGCCGATCCAGCTATCAGGAAAGCAATTGTTGAGGTGTTCCCTTACATTTAAAGTCCAATGCGCTGGACAGCCGTCTTGCTGAAAGATGACTGTTCGGTCTCTTTCGAAGATCGGGACACCTGATTCCTCTATCAGCAGTGGTAAATCAATTTGCAGAAATTGCAAATAATTTTCGCCATTCAATGGATCAGGCAAAAAGTGGGGCCCAATCAATGTTCTGCCAATTATTCCAGCCCATACATTCACAGAGAATTTCATCTGAAATGACACCTGCTTCTTAAAATGTGGATTGTTGTCTACGTCGGCCCATTCATGGATGTTGTGAAAGTTTGTAATACCTTCCCTTGAAAATTTACTTTCATCCGTCCACAAGATTGATTTCAGAAACCACGCATCTTCGATGTCTCTGTTGAGGAGGAAACGGCAGAACTGAATTCTTCTTTGAGGATCTTGCTCTACTAGACCTTGCACACTCCTGCCATGGAACGGATACTTATCATTTTGGTGCATTGTATGCCACACCTTCCATTGAGAAATGTTTAAATTTCGAGCTACTGCTCTAGTACTGGTAGTAGGATCCGCTTGAAATGCTGCTAAAATGTCTTCGTCGACGGCAGTTTCGTGTCTGCCCGGGTTGACTCCAGGTTCCACGCGGTGAAACCCATCTTGGGCAAGACGACGAAACGTGTTGTAAAACACTCGGACATTCGGTATCCTGCGATTCGGATAGCGCTCTTGATACATCCGTCGCGCCAAAGATCCATTGCCGTCTGCTCTACCGTACATAAATACGATATCCGCATATTCTTGATTGGAAAAAGTAGCCATAGTCACTTAACAATTAAGAAAAACGGCGTAGGAGCGCACTAAACGTCAACTCAACACAATTAAGTCAAAAATCAACACGTGCAGGAGCGCGAGGCTACGACTGGACACGGCGAAACAAAAAAGTTCAAAACTAACGCAAACAACACGTGCAGGAACGCAAAGGGCTACAACTGAACACGGTAAATTGTGAATCAACACGACAACGTCCACTCACAAGGGCAGTAGTTTGACTAATAAGTAAAAGATGTAACGGCTTCATCACAGACCGACTGACCCTGACTAAAGAAAAACGACTTTGTTGCCTCAGTAACTAAGACCATTTTGCTGTAAAAACCAACTCTTTATCGCTTTTTGCTATTCATTGGGCGTTCTACCTGGAAATGCCGTCGCACCGCGCTCGGTGGCCATTGTTTTTAGAGAATCCCCTCAATGGGTTCCCCTCAATTGGTTCCTGCATGTGCCAAAAATTCTTAGAATTGAACAATGTTATCATTTCGAGCACATAAAGTATTCTTTTAAGCAAAAATTTTGTGTTTTGTTAGACTGCCTAAAATTTAAAATTTCTCCCTCGATTTGGTTTATTAGGTCCTAATTTCAATAATTTGTAAGATATCCGCATAAATGATACCTCAAAAGAAAGAGCGATTATCAAGCATGTCTTCAAAAAGGTTTGAACAAAAAAAGCACCCTCCGTTTTTTTTTTAAATAAGGTTTAAAAGACGTATTGTACAAATTTTTTATTTTTTCTGAGGTTTAAATATCTGTAAAAAAAATGTCTAATGATACAGAAGCCTAAAACATGTTTTGCTTGGTTGCTTACACATTACTTTAATTAAATAAATAAAAAATTAATTCATTTATCATTCAATTTGGCCATAATTATGCAGTTTTCATTAAATTTTGAGAATTTCCGAAAAAAAACTTAAAAATTTGGTTAAAAAAATTTGGTAAGACTTCGTCTAAGACAACCATGGCTTAAATGGTCCTAAATTGTCTATACTATCTTCACCTTAAAGCTTTGCACCCATCTTCCAATCACCCTGTATAATACTACATAACTGAGCTAGCTGTTAGTGTTCAAACACACGAGCGACACGCGTCAACAGCAGAGGCCGTAGACAAGGTGCCGCTCGTGTATATGAGTATTATAGGCCTATCATTACACCACCTCGTTAATTAGTGTATTTTTTATGAAATGAAATTAAATGTGTATTTCTGTAAATAGATCTTTTACATGTCCATATTTTTTTGTTGGTAAAAATTTTTAAATTAGATGGCGCCTTCTTGATTGATCCCTGAGAAAAAACGCCGAAATAAACTCAGACGTTATGGTCTCTTTTTAAAGTCTGAGCATTATATTATTAGGATTTTAATTGAGTCTAACAATGCAGGGCCTTCTGAAGGGAGCGGTGAATGCTTATGCGAATCCCGCACCCCGGCCATAGGTAGAGGTGGAACACCGCGGTGGTTTTAGCCGGTAAGAGTCCGGCATGCCCCTCTGTCACCCCCACGATAGAGGAAGTCCATGAGGATTACCACGGCGAGAAAAAAAAGGGCCTTGTCTGAAAGGGCCTTTTGGGGAATGAGCCATTGCAGCTTTGAGTTGACCTGTCCCAACAGACGGCATGCATGCATCCACGTAGCCACGACCTTGCCGCTATCAGCGGCAGCTTAGCGCGGGGCGGCAAGCGGTATAAACAAATATTATACAAAAATGTATGAACCATGCCACGACGCAACGCTCGCAGCGTCAACGGTAGCAGTAAGACCACAGTAAGACATCGCGCCGCTTGCCGCGCTGCTTGCCGCGCTGCTTGCCGCTAAGCCAAAAGTCATGGCCGGGCGGTTAGGGAGCTCAACGACCCGTCACTGGTCACACGACGCTACCAGAGAGGCAATTCTCGTAATTTTAAGAACGTTCACAGTCTGATCTCAGTCTCAATCTGTCAAAAATACCTCTAATTTCCCCTACATTTTGACAAGTTTTTGACATTTGTTTGTCGCCGAGATGAGACTGCGACTAGATTTTGAACGTTTTAAATTACGAGAATTGGCCTTCTGATCTGCAGGACATTTGCGTAGGCCATATAAAATACTCAAAACTACCAGACAGTTATAAAGTCATGTATTCAATCCTGCATGGTACTCACATTCAGAGTCAGTTTTCTCTTTAGATCGTGTCAAAATGAAGCAGCTAATTGTACCACAAACAATTAAAAACACTTAACTGATGTTTAATTGCTTAATATTGATTTTCCATCGACCTTTGCAACTAATTACATTAACTTCAGTAGATAAATATCTTTATTAGAGTGCATATCGAAGTTGATGTGGTCCTTTAAAATAAGATCGTGTTCTGAGTTTCCAACATTCCAGCACGCGTAGCATGACAACGATTTGTCGGCGGAAGGATAGACAAAATGACACATTGCTATGCTTAGATGCGAAGAATGCGTACAAATATTTCTACAATCTGTCATTTTGTCTATTTTTCCGTCGACAAAACCCGTTTCTACGGCGACCATGCTACGCGTACTGGTTGAGAAGATGCTGGCCTATCTCTATGCTGTTAAGTGCTTGTTAAATATATTTAACACTTGCGAGATGAGACTCCAACGGTTATGAGAACCGTAAGCGTCAGTGCTTAAATTTCTACTTTCGAGTTTAAAGTGGGTCTTTGGGGTTATAGCCAAGAGTGAGAGATTAATGACCTTTCAGAAGAAATGGTCACGAATTTAAAGTTTTGTTTAAAAGAAATGTAAAATTAAAAATGTGAATGGATAATGACTATTCTTTTGAAGTTAAAGCAACTTAACTGAAAGCTTCAGTTACTTTCTCAAATAAATTATTCAGATCTGTTTTTAACAAATCAATTTAACGCTCAATAATAACACTTTGTTTATGTAAATAAAAAAAGCCTTCGTCTGAAAGTATTCCGAGCACAAATTGAAAAAAAAAACTTTTACTAGAAACGAAAAAACAAAGTTTTGCTTAGTCTACGGTTTAATCCAGTATTGTCGATAGTCATAATAAAAATAATAAACAAATGAAGCAAACAGAGGCGAATAATAAAGAGGAATCATCAAATAAAGATGGTTGTCAACTCGCTTCGTCTGCCAATGCTACATTAATAGTTGGCGAGAACCATAACAGTAAATAGTGTTATTAAGATAAAAAAATGGCGAACGACAAACTCAATCGCCAGTATATTACGAAAAGAGCGGCTTGTTGTGTCGTGTTGGGCCACAATAAGCGTGGGCAGGGCTCGTAAACATTTGGTATAGACGCAATAAAGATATTAGTGGCAGCACTTGGGCCAGCGCGAACGGCCATGTATGCTCAAACATTTTTTATGTGCGTAATGAAAGAAACATTTTTATTCAAATAAAATTCCGACGAAGGAACGAAACGGAATATAGAAATTGCGTTCGAAAATGTGCTTGCTTTATTTTTATCACGGGAAATAAATTATGAAATGGGCCAAGGGTTATGTGCGTCTGCCATTAAGTTGAGTACATTCGCAGCGAAAGTCACGCAATTTTTTTTTCGTTTTCGACGTGCTGAAATACTACGGTTTATAAATGATAAGCATGCGCTAAACTACTAAAGAATTTTAGGGTGTCTAACGAAACATGCGTAGTATATACCAATTATGGTACACGTCGTGAAATATATAACGAACGAAGTCGCATGCAACACCTAGTTTATCATAAAAACAAGTTACACAGCACTACGCTAATGAAGCAAGTTCGATGCCAAACGAGTACGAATTTATTTCCAGTCATCGCATTTTAAGTTACGGAACTTTAAAAGCTGCCTTTTGAGTAAGTGAAATGAATAATCCTTTCCACTGCGACCCGCACTTTCGCAAAACAATAGACTCCATCAAGTATAATGATGGTTTTAAACAAAACAGGCTATTTCGCAGCGAGGATCCATCTCCCCTCAAGGAATTGTGTGCTGATTTATCTAACGCTTCATGTCGAATTAATAACTTGAAGAGTGACTTAGAATAATCTTTTATGATTTGATGAGAAAGATACTATTGTTCGAAACGGATTGAGTCGCGAAGTAAGTATGTAAGATTGTGACTGTAATTAAATGTTTTGTTACAAATTACTCTTGGAACAGAAGTAAGATGTCTTGTTCAGGAATTTTGCCTTTGTTATAATTTTCTTGCGTAATGTGTGTCAGTGTCTTTTGGAGTTTCGAGACTTGGTAAAGGG
Source organism: Amphipoea oculea (assembly GCA_945859645.1). Classification (NCBI taxonomy): domain Eukaryota; kingdom Metazoa; phylum Arthropoda; class Insecta; order Lepidoptera; family Noctuidae; genus Amphipoea; species Amphipoea oculea. The sequence continues at coordinate 5,024,742 of OX243876.1, forward strand.
CTAAAAGTTTTGATACGAGTCGTGCACCATTAGGAACTTCTAGGAAAGTCTTGGTAACGATAGAATTGAAGTGGGTTAGTGAACATATTAACAGACAAGAAAAAATAAGAACTCAAAAAAAGGTACAAATGTAATGCTTATTTCTAAAGAAATCTCTTCCAGCATACCTGGTATAGAAAAGTAGATATAAATAAAGAGATGTGCTCAGCGTGTATAAAAGAGAAAAAAATGCATAACATAAAAAAATAACTATAATAATGTACACTAATATTATAAAGTGGAAAGATTTGTATTTTTGCATGTATAGAGGTATGAGGAACAGGGTGTAAAGTTCACTCATACTCTATAGAAAAGGGAGGATCCTCCGACCAGACGGGTGCTGTGTCTGGCGGGCAACTGCCCAATGAGTCATGTCGGGCTGTAGTATATATGCTAGTTGCGTGGTAAACTCTGCTTGCGCGATGCAGGATTTGCGTGACGTCAGTATAACGCGTTGTTCGCATGTGGCGTTGTAGGTACCGCTACATCACTCCCCCCCGGAGACCGGAGGTCGATAGTGGGCTGAGTCTTGTATCTTGGGATGCTTGCCAGGCCAGGCCAGCTGAGGTTCCAGTGAGTCGGAACCGGTTGCCGCATAGTTCACGGTGAGTCGGAACTGTCTGCGAAGATGTCCCCAGTGAGTCGGGGTGGCGCTGCGTTATGCTCCAGTGCGTCGGATGTAGTACAGCGCCGGGTTGAGGCTGACTGCTGGCGTCGACCAGGAGAGGCTTATTGAGGGCTCTGCTTGTAGACCGGCCGAAAATGCAGTGTGCTGTGCCAAGGTTGCTGATGAGGCTGAGGGTGATGACCAGGTATGCGCGGTCGCTGCATGCTGGTGGTCAGGATACCCGTTGAAGCCGAGGGTGCTGGCTGGCTGGGTGACTCGTCGCTCTAAAGCTTGCGGGAGTGATGATGACGTCACGCTGAAGTAGGTGCACGAAGGCTGCGCTGACGATCACGTCGGGGTCACCAGTATAGAGGTATGAGGAACAGGGTGTAAAGTTCACTCATACTCTATAGAAAAGGGAGGATCCTCCGACCAGACGGGTGCTGTGTCTGGCGGGCAACTGCCCAATGAGTCATGTCGGGCTGTAGTATATATGCTAGTTGCGTGGTAAACTCTGCTTGCGCGATGCAGGATTTGCGTGACGTCAGTATAACGCGTTGTTCGCATGTGGCGTTGTAGGTACCGCTACACATGTAACGAATAAACTTAAAAACTACTAGACCGATTTAAAAAAATCTTTTGCAGTTAGAAAGCTACATTATCACTGAGTAACATGGGTAATTATTTTTTATATCCTTTGCCCTTACAATAAATAAATCCCAGGGACAAACTTTCTCGATGGTTGGCATCGACCTAAGGAAAGAGTGCTTAAAATTTAATCAATTTAATCAACCCTTATTAAAATAAAACAAATAATATAAGAATAGACTTACATACATATAAATAAACATACATAATACATACATACTAATAATAACTACTACTACTAATAATAATAGGTTGTCTTTAAAAGATCGCTCTTAGCGATAAGACTGCCCATTGTGTCGCCCATTGTAAAGTTTCTATATTTAATGTCTGTAATTTATATGGTGTACATAATAAAGAGCATTCTATTCTATTCTATATAAGCAAAACTGTCCTAATTTTCATGCCTTATAATTTTCAATTTTCTTAATTATTTTTTGATATTCTTCTAAAATAAATACCACTAGAATATTAAAAAATATTGTAAACACTATATACAAACGCAACTAGCAATAAGTCACACTACCTTCGTCTATATTTTTTTCGATCTATATAGTACACAGTGTAAATGCTCCTACCTACTCCAGCATGCACTACGAATTAATACATTTTTAACTATATCAAAGACATGTAACGTAGAGGACTACAAACAATATCTTTCCGACTATCAAAATTCGCTAACCGTACTAACCCAAAACATTCGTAGTATTTATAAGAACATAGATAGCTTTAATATTTTTCTTCATAGACTTAAATTTGACTGTGATATAATGGTACTTACCGAGTGCTGGCTTTCTAATCGCCACGATAACCTCCCAGTAATACCGGGGTACAACTTATTACATACCACAATAAACCACAATCAAAATGATGGTGTGGTAGTCTATGCTAAGGAATCATTACAGGTCACAGCCGAGGAACATACTCTACAAGACTGTATGAGTAATTGTTTAGTCATCAAAATTGGTAAAACCACAGCGATAATCGCTATGTATAGGTCCCCTTCCTCTAGAAACTTAGATCCTTTTAACAACTCCTTAAACCAGATTTTTCAAGCACTAAGCCCATTTAAGAATGTTATACTGACAGGTGATTTAAATATAAATATTGGCTCCGAAAACTGCGATGCAGGAACCCAAGAGTACCTGAACATCTGCTTATACCATGGTTTTTTCCCCGCTCACACATTGCCTACTCATCAGAGCGGTTCCTGCCTCGATCATATGATGATCAAAACCAGCCTTTCATATATTACGCTTGTTACTAACTCAACAATTACTGACCATCACGCAGTCTTACTCAACGTAAATTTAACGCTGCCTAAGCTAAATCGTCCTCAGACTATTAGCAAATTAAACACAAACAAACTCGAATATGATTTGTGCAACACTGACCTGAGCCTAGTTTACAATACTGCTGACGCTAATCTGGCTTTATCGTACTTAATAAAACATGTTCAACAAGCAATATTACGTAACACGACAGTTTCTACAGTAAATAAGAAATTATATAATATTAAACCATGGATTACTCCGGGACTAATTCGGTGTATAAGACACAGAGATAAACTACATCAGAAAACTAAAAGATACCCTGATAATGTAATAATTCAAACCACATATAAAAGATACAGGAATTTCTGCACCAATCTCCTAAAGAATTTAAAAAATAATTACGATAAAACTGAATTAAATAAAGCAGGTAAAAATACCAAGCAACTTTTGGAAACATATTAAAAACGTCACAAATATGTCTAAACAGCGTGAATCAAATTCGAGTTTATTGTTGGCTAATCCTTCACCACTCTTATCAGCTAACAATGTAAATAACTTTTTTGTAAATGTTGGGAAAACTCTTGCCGATCAGATTCCGAAATATTGCGTCCAACCATCTTTCCAAGTATCAAGCAATAGCTCTAACCCGAAATCTTTTGTTATGTTGGATACCGATGAAGATGAAATAACCCGAATCATTTCTGGGCTAAAAGACGACTGTGCAGTTGTATGGGATAATATAAGCAATAAGATACTTAAACTCTTTAAGCATATTTTGGTACCTCCCTTAACGCATATATTTCGAATCTGTCTTTCCGAAGGAATTTTCCCTACTTGTCTAAAAAAAGCAGTTGTAATCCCTATCTTTAAATCTGGAAGTAAAGACGTAGTTAATAATTATAGGCCAATATCCTTACTCCCCTCAATTTAAAAAATTCTAGAGAAAATTATAAATAGTAGACTTGTTAATTACCTAGAAAAAAACAACATCTTATCCCCTGCGCAATTTGGTTTTAGAGCCAAACTGTCGACAGCAGATGCAGTGCATAACCTGACTGATTATATTTCAGAAGAACTCGGCAAAGGAAACCAGACCTTGGGAGTCTTTCTCGATTTAGCCAAGGCCTTCGACACGGTGTCTGTTTCGGTTCTTTTGAACAAATTAGAGATCTTAGGAATAAGGGGAACGCCGCTGAAACTTTTTACTGACTATTTAGACCACCGGTACCAATGTGTTAGAATAGATAATATTACGAGCGATGAGCAGAAAAATACTGGTTTTGGTGTTCCTCACGGGAGTATTCTGGGCCCCACCCTCTTCCTTATTTATATTAACGACTTGTGTAATCTAAATATTAAAGATGGCATAATAATATCATATGCCGACGACACGGTGTTAATATTTAGCGCTAAAACCAGTAGCGAACTGTTCGAAATCGCTCAACTAGGTTTTAATACTGTGACTAATTGGCTTCATAGCAATTTACTAACATTAAATGCCGAAAAAACCAAATATATTCATTTCTCCATGCGCAAGCCTCAGTTTAACATTACTAACCCCTATCTATACGCCCATCAATGTGGAAACCGTACAATCACCATGTGTAATTGTCCTTTTATTCGCAAAACAAGCAACATAAAATACCTGGGGGTAATATTGGACGACACACTCTCTTTTAAAAAACATATTGAAAGCCTAGTTAAAAGAGTGCGCAAACTAATATTTGTTTTTAAAAAATTGCGAACATTAGCAGATTCAAAATTAATCACACAAGTTTATTTGGCCCTATGTCAATCTATAATTCAATACTGTATCACTTCTTGGGGTGGCGCACCAAAAACTAACTTGCTTCCTCTTGAAAGAGCTCAGAGGGCAGTTTTAAAGGTAGCAAACTTCCATCCCTTCTTTTTTCCCACAGATCTGCTGTATAAATCCTGCAATGTACTAACTGTTCGCCAGCTTTTCATTATGCACTTAGTAACAGCACACCATGCTTGCCTACAATGGCGACAAGACTAACAAGAGACGGAATGATTTAGTATGCATATCTAACGCAACCTCAAAACATGTCTTTGTAGAAAGATTTTTAACTTTCTTAGGCCCATTCCTGTACAATAGATTAAATAGAAAACTAAGTATCTATAAACTAAATTACTATAGCTGTAAAAAAATGATACTTAATTATTTATTAACCATCGACTATGCACAGACAGAAGACCTACTTATTGTCTGCAAATAGAAATGCTAACATGCTATTTTATTTACTTTTAGTTAAGTACCTAAGTTTTAATTTAGTTTTTACGTTATACCTACTCATTGTTAATTTATTACATTAAGAATTTATGCGCTTTCTAGCCTGAAGCACAGGTCCAACCTAGTTCAGGCAAATTAGCAACTGTGCGCTATTTTAATTGTTAAGCTTTTCAGTGCAAATGTATCCTCTTTTATAAATAAACGATATTATTATTATATTATTATTATTATTATTATATTATTATAATAAAAAAGTCGGTATTTATAAATAGTCCTCCAGATTGAATTTAGGCCGACTGAATTTCGGAGACGCTCCGGGCGTCGGGAGCCGCGCAACGACTCCCGGCCACCGTAGGTGCGGGCCTGCGGACGGAGAGTAATGGGTAGTTCACCGTCCGATCAGGACCAGGCCCGTACCGGACGGCGCGTATGTGTTCCACGCGCGCCTCAAAGAGATGTCAGCATAAATGAACGTTTATTACCGTTGGATCCCGTTTTTTGATCCCGTTTTTTAGGTATTACCGATGGATCCCGTTTGCTATTTCCGTTGAATCCCATATTATAACAACATGTGTACATTTCAGAAGAAAAGTGATTTACCTTTATCAAACACTAAAAAGAGATTATTTTTAGTGGGTTACCCGGAACCGAACTAGTTAGATTAGGTTAATTATTAAAAAAAAAAAAAACAATGTTAGGTTAGGTTAGGTTAAAACTGTGACCCCTACGCACGAGCCGAGCGAGCGAAGCGAGCGGTGCCGCGGCAGCGGCCGGCGAGTGCCAGAAACGACTAGATTATATAGAAAATGAGTTGTTTGTGAAATAAATAGTATACGAAACGTTGGTTGTAAACTAAAAATTTGTCAATGGAGTTTTGGTGAAACATTAGTGAACCCCTCATTTTATTATAAACAATTTTGTTGTTGAAAGTACCCGCATTCATATTTTTTTAAGCATTCGGGATCCAACGGAAATACTTTGCGGGATTCAACGACAATAAAACGTAATTATCTTGCATTTTTTAAATTCGGGATCCAACGGAAATACATAATAATGTTTTGCGGGATCCAACGCCAAAAATATTAAAATGGGATTCAAAAACGGGATCCAACGGTAATAAATCTAAATGAAGGGGCCTGTTAAGGCCGGAGCCTGCCGGGGTAGCGGGATTGTCCGAAAGGGTTACCGCTACCCCGAAACTCATAGGGCTAAGGAAGGAACACGGATGGGTTTTAGTCAGTAAGAGTCTGACACTCCCTTCCGCTCCACCCACAGCGGGAGGGGTCATTTGATGATTTCCCATCCAAAAGAAAAAAAAAAGACTGAATTTCGGCCATGGTGACCAATCTCAACGGAGACTATCCTGCGGCGTGGGAGATAATTGCCCGTTGTACCGTATGCATCATTGACCTGCACCATCAATGGTGCAGAGGAGACTAATTAGTTCGTTTGCACCATGAATATTAATACAACTACCTACTTCACCATATTTTCCTATCATAGGTAAATAAAATAAAAACCAATAATACGTCGTATTTTGTTTGTGTGCGGAACCTCTTTTCAATATAAATAAACAACCAAAAAGCAACAACAATAATATGTTTTATGAATAAATTCCGCAACTACTTCATGTAATAATATAAAAATAATGACGATACACAAACACATACAACTTTATAACAAGAAAAACTAACTTTATAGTGCAAAAGTGTGTGCGCGGACACAGGGTGCACTCCCTCTTACCTTACTCTCATAGTTCGATGAGAAGGCAATCCGGCACAGGATCAGTATCAGGCGCAGGACCAACGGCTTAACGAAACTCCGGACTGTTAATAAAAAATCCCTATAGGAAAAATCCAATAACACTTGGCGGGGCCTGGGAATCGAAACCGAGAACCTACGGTCAGCAGTCGCGCTTGCGGCCACGAGACCATAGGACAGTCTATTCATATGACTATATCAGGTTTATTAATTACTAGCAGCGCCGCGAGGTTTCACCCGCATAAGTGTCGATCCCGTGGAAATATCAAGATAAAAAGTATGCTGTCTTATTCTTATGTATAAGCTATATTACTGTAAAGTTTCATCAAAATCTGTCGTGTAGTTTTTGCGTAAAAGAGTAACAAACATCCTCACAAACTTTCGCCTTTGTAATATTAGTGTGACTAGCTGCGCCCCGCGGTTTCACCCGCAAAAGTCTCGATCCCGTGGGAATATCGGGATAAAAACTATCTTATGTCCTTTCCCGGGACTCAAACTATCTTTATACCAAATCTCATCTAAATCCGTTCAGCGGTTTAGGCGTGAAAAGGTAACATACAGACAGACCGACAGAGTTACTTTTGAATTCATAATATTAGTATGGATAGTAGGAAGGAATTAGGATTAGTAGGATGTAGGATTAGGATAACACCTAGGCCCACAGTTTATCAAAATGATAAATAATGTTCCTAGCAACACCTGCAGTGAATGTGGTTACCGTATTATAATGATCATATTAATAAACTTCGGTCAATATCGGGTAATGAATATTTATTTTACCAGAATAAATTAATCAGTTTTACGATTTTGCCAAACCTAATTAATAACACTTCATGATAAATTTTACATTGTGCGCAACATTTTGAATGCACTGAAAATATTATTTCGTTGTGACCCTTCACGTCAGAACGCTAAAGCCTGTCCAATACACAAGAGAAGCAATTTATAATAAACTTGGTGAAACTTATCAATCACATCTTTCCGCCATGATTTCACCGTGACTCGGCACAGAAGGACTGGACAATGCAAGGACGCTGGATTTTTGAGGTCGACCCTCTGACTTCTGACGGAGATTAATGGACCAACGGCTTCAAAGACCCTACCATACAAAACGATACATAACCCTCCCATTCTTCTCCACGATCCATTGATTTTTTGCGAAAATAAAACTAAAGGGATGTCGAAGAAAATCCGCAATGAATGCAATAAAAAGTGATGTTTCAGCTTTGATATTTTCATCCGGTCTCTATGACCCCGAGGGAATCTCTCGTGTTATGCAGGAAATGTGTGGTTTATTGATTGAAAATCGCTGCTACCTATGCGATTGAAAAAGAAAGGTTCACCGTTCGATGGTTACGGGGGTTCTCGAGTGGAAACACTTGATTTTTCACGCATTCCATCCTATTGAAGCGAACGAAATCGACGATTGTGATGATAAAAGATTATTTTATTATTGTGGTGCCGCAATTTTTGAGAAATGGTTTAACTTGTGTTGAGAGATCTCGTTTCTTTTCTTGTTTTTATTCGTAGAATATTTTTCATTATTCCCCTTTGAGCACTACAGTAAAATATTGATTGGTGCTCAAATGGGAATATCTTTGGTGCTCAATGCATAGGTGCTTAAACGGATTTCCGTTTGAGCATTTTAGGCAAGATTTTAGAAGTACGAGTGTTCACTCGTACTTCTAAAATCTTGCCTAAAAAAATTGCTTACTGCAACGCATTATGACAAGCAGCTTTTAATTAACTATCATAATTTTAGCTTGAAAAATTGAGTTCGTTTTAACGGACTTCAAATAAGGAAGAGGTTCTTAATTCGTCTGTACATATATACATATATTTATCCATGTACTTGCATATCATATTAGTTTATGAAAAGATTTTAATATTTCTTCTTTGTGTGATAGGGTGGGTATATTTTTGAGAGGACTACGGGACCGCCCTTATAAATGATAAGTGGTTTTTGAGTAAGCTTCAATAATACGTATTTTTTACTTAGTGTCTATGTTAATGATGTTATAATAACTTTCTGCCTCTGTTATTTACATAACAAGTAGTGGTATACGAATTTATGTGGGGTAGGTACCACAAATTAAAAGTGAAAAATATAAACTCTTTTTGTTTTTTTTTTTTACTGGACCTAAGACCATACTGCGTAACGAAACTAGAAGCCTGACTCGCCAGTTAAAGGTTTAATATTTAATCAACTTAATTACCAACAATTCCAAGTTAACACTTCTTAAGCTTCCGTTACTAAGGAGACTTAATCCCAAGAATTATGAGCCATAACTTTATTTAATATAAAACGTATTCACTTATCTCACAACATCGTAGCTATATTAAAACCTTAATACTTTCGAACCTTCTTAAAAAAGCAATTATTTTTTTATTACACACCATTGCCAGTTAATACTGGCATAAAAGGCTGTCAGATTTATTTCCTTTGCCAAAAATTCTTAATTTAAAAAAGAGCCACCGCTTAACTTTTCATTGCCATTCACTTCACTTGCAGCTATAAGTAAATTTATCAAGGCGGTGAGGGCCCTCGACGTTAGCATAAAAGGCGAAACCCTTTGGCTGGAGTTTGGAACAATGGTGGCTCTAACAATGGTACACAACAGGCTTCTTCATTGTACTACAGACATCTTGTGATACAAGGATCTTCTGCAACCAACAAAACCGGTCTTTAATACGATGGTTTTATTGGGGTGCTTAATTGAGTGCAATTTAGATAGCACGTGAGACCGGTGATTATTCTAATTTTGAGATGTTTTGTATCGATGATTTGGGTAGGTAATTATTATTTTTACCACGTAGCGTGACCATTGATGAGCATCACACTATCACACTAATATCATGTAGGCGAGTTTGTGAGTGTGTGTGTGTGTGTGTGTTTATATGTTTGTTACTTCTTCACGCTCAAACGGCTGGACCAATTTTGATTAAATTTTGTATGGAGGTAGCTGACACCCTGGGTTAACATATTATAGGCTACTTTATATCCCGGTATTCCCACAAGATCGACACTTATGTGGGTGTGGGTATATATTTGTATAAAATAAAAAAAAATAAAGAAAAAGGCAGTAGCTTATAGGGCATCAAAAAATTCGTCCGCATCTCTGTCAATGAAATAAGTGCTAAAAAGGTTGGCAGCATTACCACGTTGGATGGCAATGCTGATTCTTTAGGCTAAAAATAGGCCAGCCCTCTGGTCACGTGAAGAGTCAAATAATTAACTAATAAATAACTTACCAAGAAATTACCACCAACTTCATATTCAAGTGACCAATTTCACAATTAACAACACCATTAGCGACAATCGTCCCAATTAAAATGATTTTGTAAAATTAACCCAACGAATGAGGTTCGAACACCGATACTTATTAAAAAAAAATCAACGCTTGAATTTATTCCAATGAAATCGGAAACAATAACCACTACATATTCTGTGTCAGTTTAAATGAATTGCATTAAAATCGGTGACAAGCGATATTCGACCGAAATGTCGCAGTTATTAATAATGTTTAATGGTGAATTTTATTTAACAAATTAATTTTTCGGCGTTAATTATTTTGTTGATTTTTAGTGTGATTGAGGTAGACGGTTGGATTATTGAGGTTTTGGGATTCTCCTCATCATTATTCTTTTATGGTTTTCTGTGATATAATTATGTAGATAATGGTCATCCCAGATCTTTTTGAATATATTTGAAGGATTAAAGAGTTTTTGAATGAGGAGGATCTAGTGTGAGTTTTTGTACCTATTCGATCGCGAAACTGAATAAGCGCCGTCTGGTGACAATAATGTGAAACACTATTATTCCAAACGAATTGACGTATATGAATGTTAACGTGACCGATAAATTCACAATAGGCCTACAGTTTCCTATGGTTGTATAGCATAATCAGCCTATAGTGTTCCCACTGCTGGGACACAGGCATCCTCTCGGTGAGAGGGAGTGGGCTGTAATCTACCACGCGGGCCCAGAGTGGGTGATTGTTATAAGTTGCACGAATGCCTGTACAACATTAAATGACAAAGGCATTAGTATAAGAAAACAGTCCTTGCCCTACAACCAGAATGAACTACAACAACAGTCAGTGGCGTGCATTACATATAGGCATATAAGCAGTGCCTACCTCGATATATCAACATAAGCCTGTCAATTACATTTTAGTAAAATTATCATACCTAACAAAAAAAAATCTTCATACAAACCCGCGCGGCATCCTTACCATTCGCACATTGTCATTGGTCTTACAAGTTACTCTGTGATACTCGTTGAAGTTAATACGACATAATTAAAAATACGTACGTCTCACGTGTAATACCATGATGTTCGACCTTCGCAATTTATCACCCTTAAGTAGGCATGCCTACTCAAATAACCACACTTTTGACCTCACTTTTTTTCTGATTAGTGACCGCGTTTGCCTAGACTAGACCCGGCTTAGTGCCTACCTATTCTGAAAACCAATGCACGACACTGACAACAGTACTTAAAATACACAAAACTCATCATCATCTGCCTAGCCTTTTCCCAACTATGTTGGGGTCGGCTTCCAGCCTAACCGGATGCAGCTGAATACCAGTATTTTACATGGAGCGACTGCCTATCTGACCTCCACAACCCAGTTACTGGGTAATAAGATACTTCAATGGTAAGACTGGTTGTCAGATTTTCGGGCTTCTGACGACCCGTAACGACTGTCAAAGATCCACGAATGACTGCCGGGACCAACGGCTTAACGTGCTTTCCGAGGCACGGAGGGGTCTTGGTATGTAAAGATGGTCACCCATCCATAGACCAACCGCGGCAACCGTAGCTTAACCTGATCGATCGACCCGTGCGGCTGATATTACTTAGCCACAAGCCCCTGCGAAATACACAAAACTATACAGACAAAATTCTCAGAAAGCACAAAAACCACTACCAAAAAGTTTCTACAATCAACACATTCGCAGAATATCGTGATTCAAAACCATTCGATTGCACCATTTTAAGAAAAACGACTAAACTCAGTTCACGCTTTGGCTCGAGTGAAAGCAGCCATTGCATATTGTTGCGAGTTTTATTCGCTTTGACTAAGTTTCGATTGTACACCGCAATGCGCCGAGACCGCCTTAAAAGTATTAAGAGCAATCACAATAAAGCAGGGCTTAACTTCGCACAAACTTTCAACTGTGTAACCGATCCTTTTAGGAAGTTTAACATACTGAACGAAATAGGGAACTTTTTTCATAATGCCAGTATGTGGAGCTTTTAATAACGTTGGAAGTTTTTTAATTAGATTTGGAAAGCTTGATATATTTACATTGTTGAGATGAGATCGTCAAGTGTCATATTGTGGGTTTACTTGGGCGGGTACTTTCGAAATAAGTTTGTCGATGGGATTATGTGATGTTCAAAGGTCACGTGAGCTAAAGCGCCGTACGAAGTTATTATTGAACTTACTTTAAAACAACAAACAAACAATAAAAGTATATGATCGACTACAGTAAACAAAATCAGAAAAATATATGATATTCTTCAGGATATAATTATGCTAGGTAAATATTGTGTTGATAATATAATACAACTAATTTGATACCATATTAAAAAATTATGAAGATACCTCTAAACACTTTCTTTTTACAATAAAAACCATACAATAATTCTGATTTTTGTCAGATTGTTCTACAAGCAACATACTAAAGCACTAGTGTTTTAATTTTTTAGTCCAAACAGTAGATTTTTTGTAAATAGATAATTGCTTCATATTCTGCAATAAATTACCGGCGTTGTGTCATCGCGCTTCTCTTTCTTTTCTGTACAGTCCGACAAAGACCGCGCTTTAGATGATGATGTCTTAAAGGAAACTCCATTATGAGGCGTTCTGTTCACACAGTCCCAGTTAATATCATAGTTTACCCAACTTACATACCTAAGATTATGTAGGTTTAAGTTTATAATTAGACATACAATATTAATACGCTTGTTCATGTTACAACATCATGTATATTAGAGTTAGGTTCTTAAGTAAAACAATACTAGTGTCATTGTTTTAGCAAGATATCTTTGGAGATGATTAATGTTACTAGGTGAATGTGTTCATCATATGTATCTTGTCTTCTCGCTAATCTCACAGAGTGACAGAATTTAGTGATAAGCAAACGATGTTTTGCTGAAATGAGATGTTGGTTAATACTAGCTATGCCTTCAGGGTTCACTTAAATTGGCATTTTTAATTAACCGACTTTAAAAAAGGAGGTTCTGTATTCGACCCGTATGTATGTATGTATGTTTGTATGTCCGCGATTATCTCAAAAACTACTGAACCGATTTTGATCATTCTTTCATGAGTGTGATCTGCATACTTTCAGGAAGGTTTTAGTATATAATACATTAGGTAATTATTCTTATGTACGAAGTTATATGCATAAATGTACTGCATCTCCGGCATTTTTATGTGAATTTTGATGATTCTTCGAGTCGTGTCTTCAATGCACTAGTGTTAATTGAATTTGTGTGGGGTAGGTAGGAAGTCGGTTGTTTTTTTTGTAAAAAAGTTTTTATTTTTAACCGACTTTAAAAAAGGAGGTTCTGTATTCGACCCGTATGTATGTATGTATGTATGTATGTATGTATGTATGTATGTATGTTTGTATGTCCGCGATTATCTCAAAAACTACTAAACCGATTTTGATAATTCTTTCATTAGTGTAATCTGCATACTTTCAGGAAGGTTTTAGTATATAATACATTAGGTAATTATTCTTATGTACGAAGTTATATGCATAAATGTACTGCATCTCCGGCATTTCTATGTGAATTTTGATGATTCTTCGAGTCGTGTCTTCAATTCTTCAATGCACTAGTATTAATTGAATTTGTGTGGGGTAGGTACAACTAAAAAGTGAAAAATAAAAACTTTTTTACAAAAAAAAACAACCGACTTAAAAAAAAAAAACACTACAAAGTGAAAAATAACTTTAATTTCGGAAGTCGGTGTCAAAAAACGAAAATGCTGAACCAACGACACCGACTTCCGAAATTAAAGTTATTTTTCACTTTGTAGTGTTTTTTTTTTTTAAGTCGGTTGTTTTTTTTTGTAAAAAAGTTTTTAGAACTTGTTTCTGCCGCGACTTCGTCGAAATTTCTTGTTCCCCCGGCTTACCCTATCGCATTGCATCGCCTGCTCGTGCAATTATCTACTTCGTTTTGCGCTTAGTGTTCTTTCTGACTTTTTTTTATGTTCGGCTCCTAGTACTAAGGGTCCTAGCTTGATGTTCATATCCTAAGCCTTCTTCTAGGATTTGGGTATCAAATGCTATAATAATTTTTCAGATCCAACTGGAAGTTCCGGATATTAACGCGTTCAAACAATCAAATTTTTCGGGATGCATTAAGAAGCCTCCTCGTGTAGCGCAGTTTGTTTCGCCAGTTACTCAACTGAACCGAGCGCTCGGCGCATCCTGGACAGTCACACCCAACACCATATTTGACTGGCCATTTCTTTCCTTGCGGTGGTAGGGCTAACGCCCGCCTGGTTTGCGACCACCCTTCCACAGGCGTGATCGGGGTCAAGAGCGGGCCAATTCAGCATTAAAAAACAAACAAACTGTTCAGCTTTATTATTAGTATATACATATACATAGATTAGTATATGTGAAAAGTATTATGTCTTTTTGGTGTTTCAGTGATCGAATTAGAAATGAGGAGATCGACAGGAGAACCAAGGTAACCGACATAGCCCGAAGAATTGCCAAATTTATGTCGCAGTGGGCAGGGCACTTTGCTCGCAGAACAGATGGCCGATGGGGCTGAAAAGTTCTGGAGTGATGACCGCGTACCGGAAGACGTAGCGTTGGAAGGCCTCCCGCAAGGTGGACCGAGGACCTTGTGAAGGCCGCAGGAACCCGTTGGATGCGAGAAGCACGGATCCGGTCGATGTGGAGGTGCTTGGGGGAGGCCTATGTCCAGCAGTGGACGTCTTTCGGCTAAAATGATACTGTTTCCGTGGCTATACTTACTTATTCGTGATAAGACTTGTCGCCGAGCAGTCAGAAGTTATCAAATAGGCAGACGTAACGTCACATCATCACGCCTGAATTTTCTGAAGGGTTATGCAGAGTTATACCTATAATACACCCATTTTGCCAGTTTTGTTTAAGACCGATGTAATAGGGCAAGCCTTTTGCCATCAACCGGACATTAATTCAGACTCCGGACTGTTACTGAGAAACTCAAGATTAAAAAAAAAAAACATTTATTGCTGAATTTTTCCGCTCTTGACCTCGATCACGCCTGATGGATAGCGATGGACGAGGTCTATGGAGGAACGAGCGTGCCCAGAAGATGCCTAATGCACTGGAATTCCCACGCATCGACGAAACACAGCAGGCTGCTTGACGCCGGACTGCGGTGGGAGGGTGGTCGCAAACCAAGCGGGCGTACCTCTACCACTGTAAGAGAAGAATTGGCCAGTCAAATAAGGTATTGGGTGTGACTGTCCAGGATGCGCCGAGCGCTCGTTTCAGTTGAGTAACTGGCGGAACAAACTGCGCTACACGAGGAGGCTTATTCATGGATCCCAAAAAAAAAAACGGAAAACGTAATAACACTCCCTGACCCGGGGATCGAAACCTGGACCGTTCAGCAGTAGCGCTTACCCTTAATTGTTTAAAAAATAAACCTATGGTGTTGCGTTCAAGAAAACGTTATTACTTAGTTTCGTAAGATATAAAGTAGCAAAGAAAAATCCCGTATCAGGGATTTCCGTTTCCTGTGACGAACTTATCTGTAGGGGGTGTGTATGGTAATGAGTTATTAATGATGTTTGTAGAAGAGCAAACAACCTGAGTACTTAGCTACTAAGATAAGTAGGTAGTCGAACAGAAAAGGAAAAGAAAGAAAGAAAATACGTTTATTAAACAACGTTTATGATAATGCTAAGATATTACTTGGCTGATGATCGCACACGAGGTTTTCGGTGCCTAAGATTTCAGTTTCCATAGTTAATGTATTTTGCTATTACCACAAGATATGTAGGTATGCTTCTTCCTTACATCTTCACCGGTGTAACGGTATAGGGTAATTGAAACTTACTAAAAAAAATGAGTTTCATTCGTCTCTCAATTTTTTAATGATTTTAAAACGAATAGTTTTAGAATTATTTAAGAAAATAGATGAAAATTTACCATTCACATTATCTTCGAAACTACTAAGCTTAACATTTTGAAAGAAATACAACAAAAGTTTTATATTTGTAGATTACAGGAAAATCTTTAAGAATTCTTTGGTCTTAAAATAACATGGTAATTTATCTCTCAATATTGTGCGTACAAACGTACAATTAGAGCAGTGGTGGCCAAGTGGTAACAGCCGCGACTTACGAGTTGTTAGGTCGTAGGTTTATACCCAGACAGGCGCTTTACTTTATGTAAATTATTTCATCACCACTGTTCTCAAAACGGTGAAGGAAAACATCGTGAGGAAACCGGCATGTTCTAGAACCAACAATTCGAGGACATGTGACATCTACCAACCCGCACTGGGCCCGCGTGGTGGATTAGGGTCCACTGAACATTATCTAAAGGCTGATTATGTAAACTTACATTTGCAGTTAGAATTTGCGGGAGAATATTTTTTTTAACTACAATGTTACGTCTGTTCATCGAACGGAACCCTCTCCACGCGAGCTCACCTCGCACTTGTCCGGTTTATTGTTGTTGTAGCTCCTGGACAAAAGATACACCAACTTCTTTGTAAAGTAAAAAACCTCATTGTCTTCTCACTGCACCTTTTTGTTGATTAAGTTCGTTGCAAGTTGCAAGACAGTTTAGTGTTCCTTGGGACACGTCGAGTGTCAGTTTCTGTTATGTTTGTTTCCGTAAGTTCTGAAGTAGAAGAGAATACTCCAAGGGTATGGGACTGAGTAAGGATGAATATTTACTGCATAAAGAGCCTCCACTAGAATAAATAGCCATTTATTAATTGCCATTTATTAGCTTAGTTTTTCAGCTAT
Organism: Amphipoea oculea; assembly: GCA_945859645.1. Lineage (NCBI taxonomy): Eukaryota > Metazoa > Arthropoda > Insecta > Lepidoptera > Noctuidae > Amphipoea > Amphipoea oculea. Next base: position 5,041,329 of record OX243876.1, read on the forward strand.
ATCTTGGGCAGACTGCACCCACGTAATTCGACCAATGTTTACGCCACAGTATAAGTAGGTAAATCTGATGTGGCAGTGGGCTAGCCATGTTTGTCGAAGGAAGAATGGCCGGTAGAGCAGACGAGTCCTGGAGTCGAGACCGTGTATCGGCAAGCGTAGTGTGGGACGGCCCCAGCTAATCTGTGTTCGCGATTTATTTGCCAAAAATGTAAACAAATATGAATTGATGGAAAAATAACTTTAATTCCTACACAATAAAGTTCAGTTTACGCTAAAACTTCAAATATTTTCATAAATTTTTCAATAGTGCTAGTCACTCTGAAATAAAGTTAATTTTCATTGAAATAAAGTTAATATTTGTTTAAATTGAATTATGGTGGGGGTATGCAGCACTGCGCACTTTTACTATAGATGGACCGACGGGACAGACTAGATGAGAATGGCGGAGGATAGGGTGTTGTGGCGCAGCCTGGGAGAAACCTATGTCCAGCAGTGGGCTGCGATAGGCTGAGTTCTTCTTCTTAGCGTGTCGATAGCAATCTAAATGTACGCGCCCCAGAATTCGGGTATTTGTTTGGCGCCATCACTAGCATCCATCAGTTCCTGTAACTTGCAGCAGACAGGACACGCAGGGCACGATATTAAGTGTCCCATCGTTTGTGAAACAGCACCACATTTACATTCCAAGGCGGAGTCGTCTATAAATCTCCACCGGAACAGGTTTTCCTTGCTTTGGCCAACCTGGGTCCGGAGTCTGTTTAAAGACTTCCAGGTTACCCAAGGTAACTCAGGTGGGAGGTCTTCAGCGGGTGATAGGCTGAGTTGATTTATTGAGAAGTAGGTCTTATCAGAGATTAGATTTGAAAAGTTGTTAAAGTATTGTATCTTCATCAATGATGTTTTGAATACTAAGTATGAAGTTCAATCATTCTTATTGTTGTAATGATGTATTGATCGTAATTTATCTAAAACCTGCACACCGCTTTAACAAACCCTTGTACCCTAAGATTTTTATAATAAAATTGAAGCATCAAAATTCGCCTTAGTTCCCATGGGAATCGGTAACAAGATCGATCACTCTGACGTCAATATTTCCTCTACACAGTCAAAATATCAAGGCACTTCGTTTTCAATTTTTCCTTGTTATTACAATAAAGTCTAGAGTATTCAGAATATGGTTGGCAGTAAAATGAAAACGGCAACGCTCTGGCATTACGCCAGCAGTGTAATGTGGATAAAGTGATTCTATCCCCAAACACCAAGGAACTTTAACTATACTGCAAAAGTGACATTAGCTAGGATTCCCTACAGTGAGGTGCAGAAAAAATGGTGAAAATTGTCAAAAGTTAGATTAAATAAGTTTTCGAGTCGATGGTAATGCGAAATGGTTGCATTTGGTATTCTTACTTGTGTTTTGGTTAAGAAATTATAGTTTTGTGTAATGGTTGGTTGAAGGTAAATTATTTTGTATAAAACTGTAATGTTTTGCTATTGTTGGAAGGTTAGAACTTGCTTTTCTTTAGTCTTCTGAATTCTTAACAAGCTAAGTTATTGAGAATTTGCTTATTAAATATTCTATGAACGAGTACTTAGAATTATAGAGATATAATATAAATGTTTAAATATTAGATTCTAGGGATTTCTATGTTAATGTTGTCGAGGCTCGCCCTTTATTACAAGACTTAAAGAAATCTGTCGAACAAGCAAATGTGGGTGTATTATTATGTACTTATACTACGCCCACATTTCCCAGAACGGGTAGGCAGAGATGTACCTTCGCCTACTCTTTCGAGGAATAAACAGTGTTTTGTTTATTACGAAAAAAAACTTTATGAAAAATAATATCGACGGTTCCCCGGCTATTTGATCTAAGCGACATTTTTTTGCAAAATTGAGTTATAAGTCCGGTCAAGTTAGCTTCAAAATGCGCCAAGTACACTACCTCACGGGTGGCGTGGAAACGTGCGTAATAAGGAGAACACAACTTTTTCAAATTTTTGCATCGCTATATATCGAACTTTTCCGAACTTCAAGTCGTTCGTGGTGCGTGTTCCGACACACCATCTCGAGAAGTTCCTCAAAGAAGAGTTCTGGCCGAAGGGTGTTGTGTACCGCCGGTTTCGTGGCCGGCTACATGACACCAGTCAGCGAAACACGACGCCGTCACTTCGTGTTTAGTTAGTTTGTAATTATAATGATGTATTTATTTATAGTATTTTTAAGTTATATTGTATTTTATGTGTTTCCTATGGGCCTTGATGCCTGAAATAAATGGATAAAATAAAAAAAAAAAAAAATAAATAAATAAATATCTCCGAAATGGTGATTCTCAGGAAAAAAGTGTAAAAACAATTTTTGTAGATAATTGCATGATGAATTTCGTCTTACCTACTTTTATGATAAAACTTACCGTTTAGCTGAAAAATGCAAAAAAACGATTTTTGCAACATTTGTCCTTGAATATTTTTTTTGCACACGTCGGATCGATGGGGACTTTTGACAATTTATTTGTAATGGTGTTCCTAATATTTGTACCAACTTTCAGCTTTATGCGAATTAATGTAACCTTGAATGTCTATTTTGACTGGGCTATATGTACATAATTCAACTAAAAATCAGCGAGTTTTTCTGATTCCAATTTATGTATATAGGTAACTCTATTTCGCAAAAAATGTCGCTTAGATTAAATAGCCGGGAAACCGTCGATATAGTTAAATACACGATGGCAGTTAATATTGATGTTAAATAATCTATTCTAAGATTTATTTATGAAATATGGAGATACCGTAGTGCCCCCAAGCTAGCAGGGGTACTAACCTACCTTTTCTTGACGCGTTTTGTCGTATTTTCAAGATGTAAGGTTTGGTTAGGCGTTGTAGAGTAAAGGCTTGGCTACATTTAGATCTGATAACTTTTTTAACTTACTTTACATGACATGTTTTTGGTGCGATTGTATTATCCGAGGAGTTATAATAAATATCAAATTGAAATAGAGGTTTTTAATAAAAAAGAGCTTAGAGAATTAGTTTTGGAGCAGAAAATGGCCGCTCAGGAACCCCCTAGTCAACAAAACTCGTCCACAAAACATTGTGCAGTTCCACAAAAACTACTAATTAACGAAATTACTCACACTCCACTAGATATACGAATGAAAAAGCGAAAACAAAAAAGTAACAGACGCCATTTTTTCCAATTCTGCTCGGTAAACCAGCGGTCAGTCGCTGTACTCAGGGGAAATCTGCTTCTGTTGATTCAATAGAATTTTTTTATACCCCCCTTTCACATACTTCGGTAAGTTTAAATAACAATATAAATACTACAATCATAAATAAATACAATATAAGAACAAAAAAATCGATTCGTGAAGCGGAAAATGGGTTCTGTATATATTTTTTCAGTTGCAGATCATGGGATTAAAGACAAACACGGTGTTTTGCAGCTGTGGTTTGCGTTTTAATTATTTCATTATCTGCGGGAAATGTTCAGGTGGTTTCAGGCTTGAAGGCTGCTGCATTTGTTTGGTAATTTATCATTTGAGGCATTTTATTTTAGCTTTGAGGGGTTGCAATTAAACGTTTTTGATTTGGTGAAAAAAAAGTTATGGTAAACAAAAAAAAACCGACAAAAATCACTACTTTTAAGTTGTACCAACTTCACAAGAAATCATATAAAACTACTTGTTTTGTAAATATCAGTGACAAGAAGTTTTTAAAACATCATCAATATAAAGTAAGTGGAAAAAAGTCGTATTAATGTAGCTAATTCAAAAACTATCCAAGTAAAGTTAATAAAATTAATATAGAACTACCTCTAAGGCTTACCTTATCCATTAAAAAAATAATTTTTGGAATCCGTCTATATATGACGAAGTTATGCCTGAAAATAGATTAAAAAAAAAACCGTCTTCCTTTTTTGAAGTCGGTTAAAAAATACGCCTAACTGAAGTCTTTTAATTTATAAGTCTAATGGAATGAACAAAGTACAAACGCCAGCACATCAAGCTACCCGAAACTGTGAAATTTTCCCAATCAACTTTGAAACTTATTCTTTAGCAATAAAGTTGAAAAACTATTAAAGAAATTTGACAGATTATCGTAGCTTGATGTGCGCGTGATCTGTGACTAAAAATGGCCATAAGCAGCGGGATAATTGCGTAACACATTAACAGTAGCAATGGCTTTCATTTTGGCAGTTCAACGACATTCATTGCTTTATTTACATTGTTCAGCAGACAAATTTTCGAACATAATATATTTATTTATTTATCACAAACACTGCTATTATTACAGGGAATAAAAAAAAAATATCTACCTTAAGTAATATAACACAAAAAAAAAAAAATTATATGAAGCAATGGAAATATCCTTGAAATTCATTCAAATTGTTATTGATAGTGTTTTACGCAATTAGGGCGCTGGCTTTTATTATGAAAAAACTATTTATTTAAATCTTCAAGGTACAGTTTGTTTCTAACAAAGGGAACCCTAAAAATAGAGCGCATAAAATATGTATGCAACGAGAATTATGCTGGTCGGTTAATATTGACTACTCTATTTTCTCTACTCACATAAACTCAATATTTACACGATTCATTAGAAATAGAAGAAAGCAATAACTTAAATACATAGAGGTATGAGGAACAGTATGTAAAGTTCACTCATACTCCATAAAAAAGGGAGGATCCTCCGACCAGACGGGTATTGCGTCTGGCGGGCAACTGCCCGGTGATTCATATCGGGCCGTTTGTATTTATGCTAGTTGCGCGGTAAACACTGCTTGCGAGATGCAGGATTTTGCGTGTCGTCAGTATGACGCGTTGTTCGCATGTGGCGTTGTTGATACCGTTACAAATACAATACGAAGCCCAGCGGCCAGACTGGCAGGCGAGCGGTCTTGAGTTCGTTCGAACCACGTCCACTACAAACGTCAAGCTAGAATACGCAACGCTACGTCAACCACAAAGCAAGCTGCATCAACGTCAATGTCACGTCCATCACTAGCATTAATATTTGTTTAGATATTGGGTTAACTGAAATGCTAGCTGTGTTCAACCCGTACGTACAGTCACCAAAAGAGAAAAGTAACTAATATGGTTGGACATAGTTGAAATAAGAACCGATACATGTTTTTGAATGTTTTATATGATAAATGAACTGTTTATTTTCTATTAACTAAATTCAATTTTACTCGAAATTATCCATTGGTTTCTTACTAAACTTCAACTATATCCGACGACCCTGGTTACTTATCTCCTTTGAATAAAGCCTTTTGTGTTTTAGTCATGAGGATATTGTTAACGGCTTTTTGGCGAAATAATTACTTATTTATATATTAACCCGTGTGTGAACAGACCATAAGATATTAATTTAATAGTACATTCGCTGCGTGGTTCCGAGAATCATCTAATTACATCTCACGGGTGTCGTAAGTCGCAAAGGGATTATGGGAGGTGAAAGGGCTGCACTTAATTACTTGTATTATCTAATCTATCCTTTTATTTCCTTTGATATATTTTCCATTACTGTAGCCTTTATAGGGTTCCGTACCCAAACTTGTCAACGGGACTCTATAACTAAGGCTCCACTGTTCTTCCGTTTGTCCGTCACAGGGTTGTATCTTTTGAACCGTATTAGGTAGACACTTGAAATGTTCACAGAGTGTGTACTACTATGGCCGCTATAACAGCAAATAATAAAAATAAAATAAAGTTAAACATAAAAAAATGCAGTGTTAAATATTGCACACACGCCAGCACATCAACCTACTACAATCTTTCAAATTTCTTTAATCGATTTTCAACTTTATTACTAAAGCCTACGGTTCAAGGTTGATTGGGCAAATGTGACAGTTTCGGGTAGGTTGATGTGCTGGCGTCTGTACATTGGTACGGAACTCTTCGTACCTATGCGAGTCCGCCTCGCACTTGGCCGCTTTTTTAACTATTTCTCGATGTGTGTAACAGTAGTTGAGATGGACAAATTTTAACACAGTGCTCAGTACGCACTGTGTTAAAATTTGTCCATCTATTTTAATGGGACCCAGCTGTATATTAACAATGTAAACGAATAAATTCTTCTAACTCACTGAAAGTATCTCTAACCACAACTATATTTCCTTCACTATAAACAGAGCAGGGACAAACCAATCTTAATTACACCACACACTTGCGTAAATTAAATAAAGGACGCGACACACTTGGGCGAGCTTAAGGGGTAGATTCTCACACATTAGTGGAAAAAAATGTAATCTTACGTCATTGTTTTGATTTGATTAAATGAATAAAGATTTTTTTAATGCGAAATGGGTTTGTTCTTGACTCTAGTCTAGGTCGGAGGTGACATAGACAAAGTCGACGATGGAGTGAGCTTACCCAGAAGAAGCCTGTTCACTCTCACTTTGAAGAGATTCGGGTTGTATGCGCTCGGAAACACAGAAGCAGGTAGAGAGTTCCACTCTCTTGCTGTGCGCATTACAAAAGACATTTGAAAATGCTTAGTACGAATTGGTGGAATAACAACTAGGCAGGGATGGTAACTTGCAGTGCGTCTGGATGTCCGAAGATAGCAGGGGTCCGGCGGAATGAGGTCGTGGAGTTCTTGGGCACACTCACCGAAGTACAATCTGTAGAAGACCGAAAAATGAGAATGGAATAAAGTCGCCCAAAAGGCAATGGAGAGGGCTATGAATCAGAAAAGAAGAGATCCGCAGGTGAACAATGGTAACCTGGGCTGTGTCTGTGTGGGCTATGTCTAGAAGAATTGCCAACCTTAAGTAGCACATTGGTCGCAGAACAGATGGCCGATGGGGCCGAAAGGTTCTGGAGTGGCGACCACGTACCGGAAGACGTAGCGTTGGAAGGCCTTCCATAGGGTGGACGAACGACCTTGTGAAGGCTGCAGGATTTCCCTGGCTGCGGCGAAGTGGCGGTGCTTGGGGGAGGCCTATGTCCAACAGTGAACGACTTTCGGCTGAAATGAATGAAATAAAGTAAATTTTCGTAATTATAAGCCGCGTGTCCGATAGGATTTTCCATCGGCAAAATTGACGAACTTCCATAAGTACAACTTCTCACCCTTACTAACCCTTTTAAGGGATTATTTTCAAAAACCCTTCCTTAGTGCTCACTCTTTGCCACACACACGCCTTGCCTTTTCCCAACTATGTTGGGGTTGGCTTCCAATCTATCCGGATGCAACTGAATACCAGTATTTTACATGGAGCGACTGCCTATCTGACCGCCACAACCCAGTTACTGGGTAATACGATACCACTTGCTAAGACTGGTTGTCAGATTTTCAGGCTTCTGACTACCCGTAGTGACTGTCAAAGATCCACGAATGACAGCCGGGACCAACGGCTTAACGTGCTTTCCGAGGCACGGAGGGGTCTCGGTATGTAAAGATGGTCACCCAGCCACAGACAAACCGCGGCAAGCGTTGCTTAAACTGATCGATCGACCAGTCCGGCTGTTATCATTTAACGACGGGCCCCTCGTTATATAGAGCAAATTTACTGGTGCTTCTAGAGCCAGCGTGCAGTGGTTTATGCTGTGCGCAGTCTGTTAGTAAATGTAAGATTAATCGCTTAATCCCCGCTAATATGACACAATTGATTTCTATTGTAATGGGCCGCCAGAGGCCCGCGCCAGGACGGGGCAAAAATCAAATGACTTAGAGTACCTAGTCATTCGAATTTTGCCAAATCTGCTTAATCATAACTTCCTAACTAATCACACTAATATTATAAAGGTGAAAGTTTGTGAGTATGTGTGTGTGTGTGTTTATATGTTTGCTACTTCTTCACGCTCAAACGGCTGGACCAATTTTGATAACATTTTGTATGGAGGTAGCTGACACCCTGGATTAACATATAGGTTACTTTTTATACCGATATTCCCACGGGATCGAAACTTATGCGGGTAAAACCGCGGGGCGCAGCTAGTAATATTATAATTGCGAATGTACCTAAGTTTGTTTGTTACCTTTTCAAGCCTAAACCAATGAACCAATCATCCTGAAATTTTGCGTATACGTTTTCAGTTGCACAGAAACGGACATGGGGTACCTTTCATCCCAAAAAAAAGTGTTGTTCCCGAGGAAAATAACAATAGCATTATTATGATAAAAGATGGCGCCACGTGTATATTGAACTTTGTCACATTATTTACTTCTGAGGCGGTGCGAAGTTCGAGGGTTCAGCTAGTCTTAGATAAAGAAAAAAAAAAACAGAATCAACTTTTTTTTTTTTTTTTTTTTGGTTGGGAAATCATCAAATAACTTCTCCCGCTCTGGGCGGAGCGAGAGGGCGTGTCAGACTTTTACTGACTAAAACCCACCCGTGTTCCTTCAGTTGCCTGTGCCACGGGCCACCGTATCTCTTTCGAACTACCCGCGACCCCGGCAGGCTTCGGTCCTGGTAGACCCCGTCAGTTAGTGCTGACATCTCTTTGAGGCGCGCGTGGAACACAACGCGCCGTCGACCCGGGCCTGGTCCTTACCGGAGGGCGAGCTGCCCATTGCTCGCCGTCCGCAAGCCCACGCCTACGGTGGTCGGGAATCGGCTATCGATTCCCGACGCCCAGGGCGTCTCCTGCGGCGACTAGGGGCGCGAGGGCGCCAAGATTGCCTCTCCGTCACGCGCTCCGCCTCCTCCTTCGCGAGCATTACTGCTTCGCAGAAGGAGGCAACGGCTTCCCATGTACTCTCGCTCCGTCCCATGGCCTGGATCAGGGCCGGACGCGAGAGATCGCCGCCGCCGATCGCCGCCGCCGATCGCCGCCGTGAGGACGCGGCGGTGCTCTGCTTAAGCTGGACAGGCCTCCACCGTATGCTCCACCGTGTCCTCCGGGCGATCCACACAATGGTGACACCCGGGCGTTTCCTCCCGCCTTATCCGAAACAGGAACCTCCCGAAGCAGCCATGTCCGGTGAGGACCTGCGTCAGGCGGAAGGTGAGGACGCCGTGACGCCTCTCCAGCCACTCCTCAAAGAGGGGACTTATCGCCGCAATTGTGGCGTGCCCAGCAGTCGGTTGCGACAGCGTAGCAAACTACGCTGACGCCGCTAGGGAGGTCGGCGCGCAACACCCAGTCGTACCCGATGTCCCACACATGCGGCCCCAAGACCGATCCCTGTGGGACACCGCACGACATCATCAGAACCAACCTCCAATACTTTTACAAAGTAATTAATGATTTCATTCAAACATAGTTTCACTTAATTTTCATCAAATGGTCTTCTATTCATTTTATTGATAATCGCTTCATTCAATAAGAAACTGCTTTTGACGTGTAATTACAAGTCGCTTCACCGATCATTATTTAATAAATGGCGTGCCTTTGAGTATCTATTGCCAAAATAATTATTATACTTAATGTTTTGCTCAAAAATATTGGCTCTGAGATATTGAGATTATTCTAAACCTAAATGAGCATATTTCTATGTTTTACTCCAATTTACTCCGACATAGCCCGAAGAATTGCCAAACTTAAGTGGCAGTGGACAGGGCACATTCCTCGCAGAACCGGAAGACGTAGCGTTGGAAGGCCTCCCACAAGGTGGACCGGCGACCTTGTGAAGGCCATAGCAAACCGTTGGATGCGAGAAGCACAGAACCGGTCGAAGTGGAGGTGCTTGAGGGAGGCCTATGTCCAGCAGTGGACGTCTTTTGGCTGAATGATGATGATGACTCCAATTTCAAGGAAGGCGGTGGCTTAGGTACTATCAAATAGAAGATAATAAAGAAAGAGACCGAGACAGTGAGTTGGAAGATTTTAACAGATAAATAAATAAATTCAAACATAACATAATCAGCCTATAATGTTTCCACTGCTGGGATACAGGCCTCCTCCGTTGAGAGGGAGTGGGCCGTAATCCATCACGTGAGCCCAGTGCGGGTTGGCAGTTGTCACATGTCTTCGAATTTTTGGTTCTAGGACATGCCGGTTTCCTCACGATGTTTTCCTTTACCAGGTTGAGAACAGTGTTGATTAAATAATTTACACAAATTAGGTGGGCTCGAACCTACGACTTCGTAAGTCGTGGCCGTTATCACTGGGCCATCAGTGCTCTAATAAATAAATTAGTTTATGTTTACGTGATAGTTTACTTCTCTTTCTTCTTGTATCTGCGGGAAAAGAAAAGCAATAATTTAAATTAAATTAGATGGAACCAGTGCCATTACATTGTCCTTGGAACACAAGTGTGACAAAACATAACCATCACCTTAATATAAATTATACAGTAAGAATTCTCCAATTAATTATATTAAGGCGGAGTTGCGTTGGAGCTAAATAATGGCGTAAATCTGCGTGTTATCCCCTTGGGCTGCTGACGGGGTAGAACCTACTGTTTGCCGCGTTTAGATTGTCTAGTTTGGACTCACGGGTGGGAAAGATATCGAGCTGTTACCATGCAGTTGGTTGTTAGGTTTGTGATTTTTTTTATGGGGAAAATTAGACGCCCGAGCAGTCGTTCATAAGCTCATGTGCCATGACCAATTTTGTCATGTATGTGCTTGAATGATGGAATTTATTTACGTTCATTTTTAATATTGCATTGAAATGATCTCCAAGGGTGATACTTACACAAATAAACCTAGTGCACCTTGAGCAGTTTGCCCACAGTCAACACGGGTATCCCTAGGAGTATAGATTTAATCGAATTGGAACGTGAGCAAGGTCATTTCCAAACTTTTTGACCCTGAGAATGTCGGTGAATATTTTAAGGTTCAAAGTTATGAAATATTTTGGCTTTTTGTAATCACTTCGCATAGACCTCAAAAAAAAATCATTAAAAAAAACTACCAGAGCTATCTAAAAAAAATAAATTGATAGCCCTGACAGTTTTTTTAGTGATTTTTTTCTTTCAGCACTATGTGTTGTGAAGTGATTGAAAAAAAAAAAAAAAAAATTGGTCATAACTTTTGAACCGTAAAAAAATTCACCGACATTCTCAGGGTCAAAAAGTTTGAAAAAAATTACATTGCCCACGCCCCTATACGATTTGATCCATACTTCCAGGGACACCCTGTATTTTTACCAGTGTATGTGTTGTATTTGTGCCTATATCAAAGAAGAAACAATCATGGTAATATTAAAAAGATTCACTTGCCGCTTTTACAGTCCGTATGTATTAAGAACAAGGTTGCGAATTCTATTTAATTCGCGTTATAATGAGAAGCGGAGCTGAAAATTATCTAAACAAACAGATAAATTATATGTTAGTTTGACTTATTAGAGTATAACTAAAACTCATTATGTGGTATAATAGTGTTAAATGTTTTGCGCGAGCGTTACATGCCGCAGAGTAATTGGCAACTTGTGTACACTGTAACTTCCACTAATAGTGTAATATGAATTCCAGTAATAGTGACACACACACTACACATACACACTACACACTACACTACACACGCTTCAAACACTTATTTCATGCCTGTAGTCCGCGCGGAACTAGTTGGCCGCTGAGGTGGACAGGGGTGAGGCAGCGGTTCGCAACGCACGTACAAGTCACGCAACGAGTTATGAGCGTTGACCTTGAAAAAAAACAAGCGAAACGAACCCTTATTACTAAGGCATAAGGGTTTGTGGCGTCTGTTTTCTTCAAGGTCAGCGCTCATAACTCGTTGCGCGACGTATACTGAGTAATGCGCCCCGCCCCTCCGTCCCACCGCTCACATACCTAAGGCGCGGCCAACTAGTTCCGCGCGGACTATAGTGATATGAGCAGTGATGAGGTGAGGTGTGAGGCTGAGTATATTTTCGGGATTTTCACGTAAAATCCCGAAAATTTAGTGATTGCAAGTTTAGTTAAAAAAAAAAAAGCTCATATACTCAGCCTATTCCGATCACTGGATATCAGTCCACGTAGTCTACGAATAATGTTACGGAGCTACGCCGTAGCCGCTTAGCTACGACGTAGCCGCTTAGCTACGACGTAGCGTAGTAACAGTTGCCTAGTTGGTTGACTGGAGCTGTGATACTACTCGAGCCACACTTGCCACTCGACTAGTTCTAAGCAGAAGTGGCCGAATAAAGTGAAAACCGTTTATTGATCCAAAAAATTCTCTGGACTCGAAGTCTCAGACAGCAAAATCGACACATTAATTGCGTAATATACCAGCAATGACAATCGCCTCCACTTTAAAAATATCGATTTTTATTGCGTTCATGTGGTTTTCTAAAATAGTAATATTTTAAAATATACAGGCAGGTATTTTTTATAATTATGTATATAATGTGAATTGTTCATGAAACATTCAAAAATAAAAACAATACAAACGTGTTAAACTAATTTAACCGGAGAATCCATGTCTTTTATAAGAAGGCGTTCGGAAGTTTCGTTTTTATTTGCAAAAATGCGACCGTTTCGCACCCATACAAACTTGTAGTTCTTCTCTTTGACCACCATCCTCGTAGCGTGGTGTCAAGATCTGTTTTGTGGGGCTAAATGCTCAGCTACATAGGCAGGCTTTTTATCTCCCTCTAGGCCCAAGTGGGCAATGTTAAGTTTATCTGTATTATTAGCTCGATTAAATTTAATCAGTGCAGCTATAATTTCATAACATACTGCAGGAGAAGTAAATTAAACAATATAGATCTTAGACACGTTCCCATTTTGTTTTGTTTAGCTATCCTTGTAGACATAACGATATCATTTTCTTTTAAAGGTCATGATACCACTTTACATAACTGCAGCATTGTAACATTTAGATTTTCAGACTTGTTCTCAGCTATGGATAGAATTCCTTTTTTACAAGATCGCCCCATGTTGTTCCGTCTGAGTAAACCTAAAAGTTAGGTCCTTTATAAAAGATTTCATGCTGTTATTTTCTTTTTGTAGATGATCTGCATTGACTTTTCTTAAAAAAATAAGCGCATATCACCATATTGTTTGTTAGCGAACTCCAGGGAGCCTTTCATCTAGGCTTAGTTCCGAGCTGATATCCTTTAGTTCGGCTCTCACGCTCTCCTGCACAATATTTCGGATATCGGTAGTTAGAAGGCTACGCAGTTCGATGCGTATGATGTCTCGAATTAGTTCTGGTGTAATAGACAGCTGATGGGATGCTTCGTTGTTGAATTTATCGGGCGATGGTTCAATGAGTTGATGTGACTACTAGTTGTTCCAGGTCGTTTATAACGCGTAGTTCCGTGAGTTCCCGTCGTCCCCGCCCGCGTCGTCAGGACTTTATTTATTATGTCAAAAAGTAATCATTTCCCTAGTGAACAACTCAGTTCAGTTGTACACTGAAATGCCTCTATACATATCAGACACCAATCAAATATGTATAATGAACCTCATTGGTAAATTCACTGCAAATTAAAGTAGAAGTATCTCATATTTCCATAATGATTCATATTTCTGGCAAATGAGGTGTCATTCCCATAATCTCAATTAAAATTTTAATGAAAAATTCTGAAGCCACGCGGTTATTAGTACTCGCTTAATTATGATTTTGGGGAGGCCTTATAATAAGGTTTTCATGTTTTTTTTTTAAGTATCATCAAAAATATTCAATGTCTAAATCAATTCAGGAATCATGACTGAAGTAACATCAGACATTTATTACAGGTTGATTCAATATCGGAAAATTATTGAATCGGAAACTGAACAGAACGCAAATACTATCAAAAATATGCCTTTGACGTAGCTAAATAACTTATTAAGTTACAGACTTTTACAGTGTTAGTAAATTCCTAGAAGTAAATTATTGTTCTGACATTCACTTTTGAATAACTTTTCAGAAAGGAAGAAAGCTATAAGCTAGTAACATACCCAATGCATTTATTTGTTTTAAAACTCACCTTGACATCTAATTCTACAAACAATTTCCTCTGTTTTTAGCTGTTTAATCTGTCAAGCTCCGCTAATAAGACACAATTGAATTTCTATTGTTTCGTCGCCAATCGGCGACGCGCGCCGCTTGTCAAAACTCCTAGACTAAGGAAAATAAAATACACAAAAGAAAAAACTACACTATATTCTATTTTATAGAAGTTTGAAATGATATTGGAGTTATTACTGCTCTTAAAACGGTGAAGGAAACCGGCATGTCTTAGAACCCGCATTGGGTCTGCGTGGTGGATTACGGCCCACTACCTCTCACTGAGAGGAGGTCTTTGTTCCAGCATTGGGAAAAATATAAGCTGATAGAGAGTATTAATTTAAATATAGATGAACCTTATTATTTTTTTTTTTCGGAAGGCTTACAGACTAACAACATTGTAATAACAATAATAATATATATCTAAATTGCAAATTACAAGCCTCCACAGATAAATACAAAAATTATTATTCCTTCATAGTTTAAGTTACATCTTATCTATTCTATTCCATTTAGTTATCAAAGTTCAAATCTTAAGAAAATTTGTACAAATTTTAAACCAATCTTATTAAAACGTTATTGTCCACTTTAAACGATCAACAGAAATATGATGAGTTTTTATCGAAAGTTTAGCGCTAATCTTTAAGTGATAAGAGTCTTGGAGCTCCTCCTAACTCAGAAGTCAATTTTTTTTTTTTTCTTTATTTATCTTTAGGGACTTTTATACAATTGTATATGCCAGTCCCATCGGACCTTATAACTTAATAGTGCTACTTAATAATAACTTAATAATAACCAAACTTATTGACCCTTATAACGTAAAACGTAATAAAACAAACTTAACTAAACTATAAGCAGCTCCGGAGTTAGGTGTCGACAAAATATGATGGAACATACAAACATCGTTCATATTTATCTTGAGCTCTCTAACTACCTAAGTCCTGTCTTTCAGGCTGAAATCTGACACACTCCGACAATACTCAGAAGTCTAAATAATCTTGGTCAGATCATGTGAGGATCATTTATTAGTGTCTGAAACTGTCTTTCACCACTACACATGACTGGACCCGTCTGGACGGGTTCAGTCAAATCTGTGTGGTTCTTTCCTCAAAATACAGTGTCCAGGATGCGCTGACCGCTCGGTTCAGTTGAGTAACGGGCGGAACAAACGAAATAACACTAAGCATAAATTATCAACAAAACATGAAAGATAAAAACGCCATACAACTTAGTAATTGCTGCTTTACTTATAACTCATGCTCGGATTACGAGAATTTTGGGTTAAAATTTGTTTTGAAAACAACAGAGTAAAGTGCCTTAAGTTAAAGGTAGAAGAGGAGTATAATAATTTATGTCTATACTCCATTTATTAGAAAAATAACGGCCAAATATTGTTGGCCAGTATTGTGTAATACCTACTACCGAAATGAATAAACTTATTTTTATGTAAATGATCAATAGATTACATTGCTTTGTATTTACCATGAACTATGAAAGGGTAATAACCGTTATTTTTGCAATGTTATAATAAATATAAGGAGACCTTCAAATATCAAAAGACTTTCTAAAGAGATCATTTTATTATTCTCGCACATACATAGTCGTATGCCGTAGCTAGCGTAATCACATAATATAGTAAAAGTACGCAGTGCTGCACACCCCCACCCTATTTTCAAGTTAAACAAATATCAACTTTATTTCAATGACTATTAACTTGATTTCAGAGTGACTAGCACTATTGAAAAAGTTATAAAAATGTTTGCAGTTATATTGTAAATTGAACTCTATTGTGTAGGAATTAAAGTTATTTTTCCATTAACTCATATTTGTTCACATTTTTGGCAAATAAATCGCGATCGCGGATTAGTTTTGTTGTTTAGTTCAGAATTCTCAATGAAAAATCAGAAGGCACCGGCACCAGCATCCTAATTGCGTTACACACTTTCAGTCACAATCCGAAGGATTCTGAAGGAAATTCCTAATCCACGCTACAGGTGCTTCTGCTTCACAGGTTTGAAAATTTCTTCTGCTTAACCTCTCACACGTTTGCCCGCCTACCTGTCGAACCACCCGACGCGTCGGAGTAGTTGAATGGGCGCAATAAAGTCATCGTTTTAACAATGACAATAGAACAATGACACTGTTGTGTACACTTGGTGTACCGTTGATGTTTCGAGCACTCTCTCTTATGTACACTTTGTGTACACTTGACGCTTGAGGTTAAAAACGTAAATAAGGCAATTAATATTGCTGAACTGTCAAAAAAGGAAGTGCCAATAATTACCCCATAGGTGTTTAAATGATATGTATCAAAAAGATGGCAAGCGCACACTCCTGAATACCTAGTACAGACATAGCTTTACTACGACCATCAACTTTGACACCAATAGCATAATCCATACTTCCATTATAAATGCGAAAGTATGTCTGCCTGTTACCTCTTCACGTTTAAACCGCTCAGCCGATTTAGGTGAAATTTGGTATAGAGAGTTTAAGTCCCGGGGAAGAAAAGAATATAGGTGATTTTTTAACCCGATAATCCCACGGGATCGAGATTTATGCGGGTGAAACCGCGGGACGCTGCTAGTCAGCTTATAATCTTCTCAATCCTGGGATACAGGCCTACTCAATTCGAGAAGGAGTGACCTGAACTCTACCACGCGGGCCCAGTGCGGGTTGGTAGATTTCACATGTCTTCGAATTTTTGGTTCTAGGACATGCCGGTTTCCTCACGATGTTTTCCTTCACTGTTTTGAAAGCAGTGGTGCCTGCCTGGGTTCGAACTCAAAATCTACAACTCATAAGTCAGGACCAATACCACTAGGACACCAAAAAATAATATATAAAAAGACGGGTAGCACTCCGGGAGTGCCGGCAGAAGTGAAAACTTGAATATTAACGTTGAAATAAATCAATTATTAATTGAATTTATATAACTCATTTTTTTTTTTCATTATTTCTGCGTCACTTTTTTCATTAATAGATGCACTTTGTTCAATTTCCATATTTTAAACACTTTATATACACGAATTTTACGAATACACAGCAGTGTGATCGGTCGAAGTGCAGGTGCTTGGGGGAGGCCTATGTCCAGCAGTGGACGTCTTTTGGCTGAAATGATGATGATGATGATGACAGCAGTGTGGTGGCTAGTACACAGACGGTCGAGTTATCAGCTGACCATCCATCCATCCAAATCCACATCCACACCCACATCCACATCCACATCCATCTATCCATCCATCCATCCATCCATCCTTCCATCCATCCATTGTCGTGTGTCACTTGATTCACTTCGGTTGGCGCCGACGTAGAAAGAGAGGGGGATACTTAGTAGTTAGGAGTAGTAGTTCTCCCCTGTGTAGTCTCTCCTGACGGTCACGTGTACTGACGCGATGTCCTGACGCGAGTTTAACATATTTTACCCATTACAAAAAAGTGTGCAACGCCGCTAAAGAAGTTTTCACTTCAAAAAATTAAACAAATAGTTTACTATTCCAAGTAAGATAAGATTGAAACTTAATCCTAACTAAAAGGATTACAGTTCCGAACATAATAAATCAATCCATTTATATAGGATACCAGTTTGATCTATTACGGAGTCGCCTTCAAATTACGATAGATACCCCACTTCACAATTTATGGTAGCGCTAGTTAACTTTCACCAAAGTATATTTGACTAAAGTTACTAACTATTTCCATCGGCTTGAGGACATCAAGCTGTTTATCCTCGTGGATACAGACTCAATATAACTTGCTGAATATATTAGTTTAAGATAAAGGTAGAATGACTTTAGATGACGACATTGCTTAATGACGCTTAAGAAAGGTTCGAAAATAGTTTGTTTTGTCTGATATTCTCTGTATATTTTTTTAGAAATATTAGAAGGAGCGAATCTATCTATACTTTAGAGATAATATAAGCTGAAGAGTTTTTGAAGAGAAACTTCTTTACGCACGCTTAACTTGGGGAGTAAGCTGGCGAACGCGTGACGTAAGCGTTACGAAAAGTGTGATCGGGCGAGGCGAAAGGGAATTGAGTGGGGGATATAAGCAAGAGAAAGCAGTGCGCGCACATTTTCTTTCTCTCTTCCTCTCATAGCCAAATACGTTTAAAGTTTCACTTCAGTCGTGTGGTCATAAGCACACTCGGTTTTTTTTTTGTTTGAACACGCTAACCTAACTATCAGTCGGATTTCAAAAATCTTTTTGGCTACCATCACGCTAGGACCATTAGGAGCCGATCAAAAAGAAAAAAGTCTGAAAAAAGGCTAAGCGACAATAAAGTAATAGCAGGCGGTGCGATGCGAAGGAGTGGATCAGGGGAACAAAAAATTTCACGCGGACGAAGACGCGGACAGAAGCTAGTTCAAAAATAAGCTAGAATTGATTAGTATACAGATCGCTCACGGCAATAATTTTCAAGGAAGTTGACAAAAAAAATCACAAAAATATAAAGGGTAAAATGATAAACATATCATCAGACTATGAACTAAACTAAACTAAATGCCGTGTAACCATAAAAATATTAATTACTTTAATAATCAAGCAAGCGAAGCAGTGTTGGCGATTTGGTGTGTGTGTGTTGGCCACGATTTACGAATTGCGAGTCGTAGGTGTTAATTTACACAAAATAAAGCGCCTGTCTGAGTCGCACCCAGCCAGGCGTTTTACTTTGTGTAAATTATTTTATCACCACTGCTCTCAAAACGGTGAAAAAAAAAAAACATCGTGAGAAAACCAGTATGTCTTAGAACCAAAAAATTCGGGCCCGCGTTGTGAATTACGGCCTACGCCCTTTGAGCAAAAGAAGGCCTGTGTCCCAACAGCGGGTGGTATGAGGAACAGGGTGTGAAGTTCACTCATACTCCATAGAAAAGGGAGGATCCTCCGACCAGACGGGTGTCATGTCTGGAGGGCAACTGCCCGATGATTCATGCCAGGCCGTTGTATATATGCTAGTTGCGCGGTAAACTCTGCTTGCGAGATGCAGGATTTTGCGTGACATCAGTATGACGCGTAGTTTGCATGTGGCGTTGTAGATACCGCTAAAATGCTATTCAAGCAAACATAAAATGTAATGACTTAAGATACTTTTAAAATGACAAATTCGTAAGAAAGCTTACAAGATTTCATAGTCCCTTACAAAATAAAAGTAAATGCAAAACCCTATCTGCATCTGTTTGAAAACGAATGGCTTTGTAGTCATAAAACAAGGCATACAAGATAATGACTTACTAAATCAAAATCACAAAGGCGTCATAAGGCCTGTGTTATCAGTCGCTTGTGTCTTAAGCCATACACCGAGATAACAAGAGTCTAAAGTCCCTCTCTCTCCCTCAAAATGTTTTACGAACAATTTAATCAAGATCTCAGCGAGATATCGCTTATCTTGTTTATAACTAAAATTAACCAAAAAATATAATGGACAGACTCATAATTTTTATCCAAGTTATTACACTTTTCAAAGTTATTGGGATGAGCGAACTTCTTTTATACTCCCAATTTATATTTATTTTGAAACTATTTTATTTATACTTTCAGCATTGCTTACTTTTTGAATATAATGGATAATTTTGTTTACGTTTTTTTTGTTGCTACCAGTTTTGCACGAAGGGACTCGTGCCTTAATAATAACAGGGTCAAGCTACGCTTGTTGAGGTCAGTTCGTGGATGGGTGACCATCCATTACTTAACGAGACCCCTCGTGCCCGTTAAACCATTGTCCCCGGCTGTCATTTGTAATCTTTGACAGTCGTTACGGGTATCGTATTACCCAGTACCCAGTTACTGGGTCGTGGAGGTCAGATAGGTAGTCGCTCCATGTAGAAGTACTGATACTCAGCTGCGTCCGGTTAGACTGGAAGCACAATATACCTACCACTGTTTGTCTCTGCACCACCCAAAGGTTGACTGGTAGAAAATTTCCATGGCATTAAGTCCGCCTCTGTGCATTTTGTGCTTGAAGTATTAAATAAATAAATATACATGAAACAAATTATATAATTATATTTGAACAGAAAACTTACTAAGAATCTGATTTTGAAATTATACAAACGCGACCCAGTGTGTTGTATTTTTGAGGCGAAAACTTCTTAAGGCGCGTTGGGTATTTTTTGAGATGGGAAAAACTATTGAACTCGCGCCACTGTTACCGTAATCGACACCGCTTCGGATGTGTTCAGCTGTCCTCGGAATGTACTCGGTTTTAATGTATATCCAATATGTTAGTAAGTGATGGCAAAGTATTCTGTTTGTGTTTTGTTTTCACTTCTATCGGCACTCCCGGAGTGCCACTGTTTTATTTTAAACTGGGATTATGATTTTTATTGTAAAAATGAAAATATGTTTTACCCAGTCTGTAAAAGCTGGCTTTAAGTTGTGCCTAAGTGGTAAAAGCTGTACAAGATAGAATTATGTGTACTAAGGAACTTGTTTTGAAAACTTTTTTAAGGCTTTAGTAGGGATGATACATTAGGTAACATGTCTTTGAGTAAAATACGAAAATGTGATCGTAACAGACTCACTATATTATACGTTTATGTTTTATTTTTATAGTTCAATAAGAAAAAAATCTCGGAAAAATAAAATTCTCGTAATAATATTCTCTCGGTTTCCTAGAGAAGCGGTGACCGCACATAACAGCCACAGTGACAGCTGTCATGAAAACGATGACAGCGGCAATGATTTAAATTGTTAGATAAGTAATTACTTACGCCTTACCACGTCAAAATAAAAAATGACGCAGTGAATAGACTTGATTGCCATGGAAACGATATATAATAATATGTCAGGTCAGCTCAATTTTCTCAGTATGGACACTTTTTTGCGTGACTAAGTACGGTGAGGGTAAATCTAGCGATTTAAATCTTTGGGTAGCGGGATTCGACTTTACGCTCTCAAACACCCTCTCTAGGAAAACACACCAACTTACTTTCATAAACAACGTTTTAGTGACGTCATTCACCGGTAAATTGCGGACACTATGTGGGCGGTCACCGCTTTTTTAGGAAAACGTAGCTTTAGCGACTATTTGGACCACATTTAAAAGCAAATATTTTGCTGATCCCACGAAATTATTCTCATTTTCAGGAAAATATTGTGCCCGTACAACATTAACATCAATAAAGAAGACATCTAAGCAAAGAGTTGAATAAAAATTGATAGGATGCTACACACGCTAGTATTGGTACTAAATAACAGCAGCCGCCATTGAAATTGCGACTCTAGCTAGAGAAATTTAGGGTAGGCTATCCAATAAAGGTAAAGCCCCAAATATACTTGTGTACGTAAATAAAATGTGTCAGACCGGGCCGCGTGTTCGCTAGTAAGGTTTAATAACGTCGGTTTAATCTCACGGACTTCAATATACTGGATAGTATACTCATATACTCTCATACTGGGTGATTTAGTGCACTGGCTGTTTTTTGGGATGAGAATTAGGTTTTTGCACGCTCATCTTACTGGGAGTTAATTAACTTCGACTTTTGTGTTGAGAAGTTTTTAATTATGATTCCTGAGATTATTAGTAGAACAAATACCTACATGAGACTTCATATCATCACGCTTATTTACGTCGAAGGTTTAGGCAGATGTGTACCTACAATCCGCCCACATTTCGCTAGTTATGTGTAAGTATATTGCCATCACTGGGTAATATTACTAACGAACACGAAACACACGAATACACAGCAGTGTGTCCACGTCCACGTCCACTTCGACTTCCACTTCGACTTCCCAATATATATAAATGACCCATCACACCACCATCATCACACTGCCGCAAGGCAGTGTGATGGGGCCTACGCTCTTCCTAATATATATAAATGACCTTTGCACATTGACTCTCCCGAACACCAAGATTTTCACATATGCTGATGATACTGCGATCGTAGTTTGCGGAGATACATGGACTGACGTGAAATATTATGCAGAACAATCCCTACAAACAGTCATGAGGTGGCTGCAATATAACCTTCTATCACTAAATTTGTCAAAAACCAACTTCATTCCTTTCTCTATTAGTCACAGGACCAAAGCCCCATCTGATTTGAAGATTTTTGCTCATTCCTGTCTAGGCTCCACCTCATGTTCATGTACGCCACTATCTCGTGTCAGTCAAACCAAATACTTGGGTCTACACCCAAGTATTTGGTCTAATCACTACTGATTGATGGCGGACTAAAGTGGTATTCTCACGTTGAAAGCTTAGCGTCAAGGGTGAGGAAACTTATTTATATCTTCAAGTCTCTAAGGCACTGTGCTGACCCCAAAACACTAAAAATGGTCTATCTTGCACTTTGCCAGTCTGTCATCAGTTATTGCATTCCGGTTTGGGGAGGCACCGCGAAGACTAAACTCCTTGGGTTGGAGAGATCCCAGAGGGCTGTGCTTAAGGTGATGCTCAGCAAGCCGTATAGATTTCCCACCAGTGAATTGTATGCGGAGTGCAGGGTACTTACTGTGCGACAGCTCTTTGTGCTTAATGCCACCCTCAGAAAGCATAGTCAGGTTCCTCTGTTAGATTCAACCACTCGTAAAGCCAAATCTACATGTCCATCTGTCCCTCACAGAACAGCCTTCGCTAGCCGCCAGCTTTATGTAATAAGCTCGCTCATTTACAGAAGGGTGAATAAGCATATCCAAATAAGCAATTTAAACAAGCACGAAGTTAAAACCAAACTACAGAACTGGCTGTATGATCAGGATTATTCTCGTACAGAAGATCTTATTTATAACATAAAGTAAACACGGAAATGATAATCACTATTCTACAAAGCCGAATACAGAAACTCATGCAACACCACAAGATCAGAACATACCCCCAAAAAACATAACCTCAAACCCCTTTCATACACCACACCACACCACATCACACCACAACACAACGCACTATACCACAACACACACACACACACACACACCACAACATAACATACCACAACACACACACACACGCACCACAACATAACATACCACACCACACCACACAACCACATCTCCCTCCTTTAACACATACCTACACATTAATTAGCCGTAGTTCATTATAGGATCACAATGTTATCACATATAGATAAAGGATTTTTTGTACACGAAGTTACAGTAGAATACTGACTCCTAAGTCACAGGGTCCCCCCTAGTTTAGGAGGCAGGGTTCTCACTATTTAAGCAACCTTTGTTTCCCAAAGTTTAATGTTCCTATGTGTATTGTATGAGCTTTGTATATTAAGGTTTTTGTGTTAATAAAATTATTATTATTATTTCCTTTATTTCACTATATACATATAAAGTATATTTTTAAATATTAGTATAAAAAATATATAAAAACATTTAAAAATATAAAAAATAGTAGCCCACCGGTATCGGGAACAGGGTCCAAGCTACCGGCGGTCAGGGCTCCAGAGAGAGGAACCTCCTGACAATGCGAGCCGTGTCCAGAAGTACCGCTTTCTGAATCAAGCCCTTGATCCAGCTGCCT
The DNA here is from genome assembly GCA_945859645.1 of Amphipoea oculea. Classification (NCBI taxonomy): domain Eukaryota; kingdom Metazoa; phylum Arthropoda; class Insecta; order Lepidoptera; family Noctuidae; genus Amphipoea; species Amphipoea oculea. Next base: position 5,064,634 of record OX243876.1, read on the forward strand.
AACGTGAGCCTCCTCAGGTGTTGGTCGAGGCTTTTGGCAATCAATCCATTGGCTGTGACGACTATCGGCACAATGATTGCTGAGTCAACATCCCACATGTCGACAACCTCGCGAGCCAAGTCAAGATACTTGATTTGTTTATCTTTCTCAGCTTTCACGAGGTTCTCATCATGCGGGACGGTTATGTCAACAATCATTGCGCGCCGCTCTAATCGATCCATCACCACTATGTCAGGCTTATTGGCAACAATAGTCCTGTCAGTGATGATGGATCGATCCCAGTACAATGTGATATTTCCATTTTCGAGAACTGGGTCGGGCACATACCTGTAGTACGGCACCTCCGATTCCACAAGGCTGTATTTCAGAGCAAGTTGCTGATGGATTATCCTGGCTACAAGGTTGTGTCTATGCAAGTATTCTCCGTTAGCTAGACGAGAACACCCGGAGATAATATGCCTGATTGATTCTCCCGGTCGGTGGCATGCCCGACAGATGTCAACCGTGCCGTCTTTCACAATAAATCTCCGGTAATTGTTCGTCATCACAACTTCGTCCATAATTGCACAAATAAAACCTTCGGTTTCTCCAAAGAGATCACCGCAACGTAGCCAGGCTACGGACGCTAGTAGGTCTACATCCGGTCCATGAAGGGCCCGGAAAAAGCGTCCGTGAAGCTCCTTACTCTGCCATACCTCCATGCGATCATTAGTGTCAAGCACTACTGGTTTGCGCCAGTTCTCTTTAGCCAAGGAGAGCGGGGTGAGGCCCTTGTCCACTATGACTACATCTCGATGCATCCCCACGTCGGTTTCTTGGAAGTATTCCCTGAGATTGCATATCTCGCGATTGTGGAGGGTCTTAGCGTTTAAAAACCCTCGACCCCCACACTTTCGCGGGATATACAACCTCATTACCGATGACCGTGGGTGATGCATTCGATTTGCCGTCAGCAGTGTACGGACCCTCCTATCCAGGGCGTCGAGTTCGGTTTGAGTCCATTTGAGTATGCCAAAAGAGTACATCAAAACCGGCATGACCCAACCGTTGAAGGCGCGCACCTTGTTTCCGCCTGATAGAAGACTATTAAGTACTTTTTTCAGGCGGCCAAAGAAGCGCTCCTTCAACGATTGCTTCATATCAGTAACATTGATGCCTAACGCTTCCGACATACCCAAATACTTATAGGTTTCGGATGCGGAGAGGGCTCTTAGGTTTGTGGAATCCGAGAGTTGAGTTCCCACGGATTCCACAATCTCCCCTCGTTTTACATGCATGACCGCACATTTGTCCACACCAAATTCCATCCTAATAGCGTTACTGAAAGTTTGAGTTACTTTCAGTAGCTCCATCAGTTGCAAATTGTTGGGGGCAAAGAGTTTTAGGTCATCCATGTAGAGGAGGTGCGATATAACCTGACCACCTCTCCTCAACCGATAGCCTAGACCTGAATCTTTGCCGCTTACAACTTCAAAATGGTTTAATTATATCATATGCGGATGACACAGCTCTACTGTTCTCAGGTAAATCAAGAGCTGATGTCTATGAACTTGCTCAGAATGGTTTTGATATTGTGTGTAATTGGCTGCATAACAATCTGTTAACGTTAAATTCAGATAAAACAAAGTTTATTCTTTTTGCAATGAGAAATACTAACCCGATGCTTACTAACCATTACATTCACGCGCACAATTGTAATACAAACGCTGACACAGAATGCACTTGTCCCACTTTAACTAAAGCTGACCACATCAAATACCTAGGCGTCACGATTGACACAAACCTAAACTTCCGTAAACACATCGATTTATTATGCACTAGAGTGCGTAAATTAATATATATTTTTAAGAATTTACGGGACATAGCCGACTATAAATTAATTAAGCAGGTTTACTTGGCTTTGTGTCAATCTATTCTTACATACTGCATAACTTCTTGGGGTGGTGCAGCAAAATCAACTTTACTACTGCTAGAACGTGCGCAAAGAGCAATTCTAAAAGTCGCCACTCGTCGCCCTTTCAGATTTCCCACACACCAGCTTTATATAGCATGCAAGGTGCTAACAGTTCGACAACTTTTTGTTCTAAGTATAGTTTTACTGCAACACACTGAACTAGACTTTAAACCTGTACCTTCAGACAAGAGAAGAAAGGATCTGGTTTGCATGAACCCTCAGACTAAACATGCTTTCTCAAAAAGATTTTACTTATTTCTAGGACCTTTCTTATATAATAAATTTAACAAATTGCTTGAGATATATAATATAAGTTATAATAGGTGTAGTATAATGTTATTCGATTATTTAGCTAAACTAAATTACTTGGACACGGAAAAACTACTAGAAGTGTTGAAATAAAGTAGCTGACGTAACTGTAATTATTTAACTGTACCTAATTACCTAACCTAGTATTTTAATATTATTTTAGAATAATTTTAGTTATAGATATAAATACATCCCATAAGCCTAGTTTATAATAAGGTTACGCAAAGTAGTGTATCTGCTTAGATACAGAAAATATAATAATATGTTAATGTAATTCCTTGACTGTCCTATTTAACAAGTACTTTTGTAGAGAGATGGCCTGAAACACAGGTTTAAATAAACCTAGATCAGGCAACGCACTACATTACCTCCTGAGTTCTATTTCTGATTATTATCACAATATATTTGTCATACCATAGTTTATATCCAGATTATACCTAAGCTTATTATAGACCTAAATTAAAATATATTACTGAACCATATGTACACTTTTTGTAAACTTATGATTTCAATAAATTTTATTATTATTATTATTATTAAACTATCACCCTGAAATATGCCTCGCTCGATCCTTATCGGTTCGCTATTCCTCTGAATATTTCGACATCCTGGATAGCGAAGGACCGTCCTCCATTGCCCCATACACGACATCAGGAAGGTGCGCAGAGTTGTATCTACTTTATACAATTCCAACACCCTCATGAGCCATGTATGTGGCACCGAGTCATAGGCCTTCTTATAATCTATCCAACATGTCGACAGATCCTTTCGGAAGCGACGAACCTGTTGGCTAATGGCCATATCAATGAGGAGTAGCTCCTTAGTACCGCGGGATCCATTCCTACATCCATTCTGAGAGGTAGACATGATGGCGTTGGTGTCTATATGTTTGTTAATTTTAGCTCTCAAAATGGATGTAAGAACTTTATAAACCGTCGGTAAACACGTGATCGGCCTATAATTCTTGGGTTCCGCGGTGCTACCTGATTTATGGAGCAGGTGGGTAATTCCTGTCGTTAGGAACTGGGGTAGCGAACCAGATTCCAAAGCGATCTGGAACTGAGATGCCAAGCGAGCATATTATTATATTATTTATTATTATTATTATTATTATTATTACTTCAACTTCGACTTCCATTTCGACTTCCACTTCGACTTCCACTTCGACTTCCACTTCGACTTCCACTTCCACTTCGACTTCGACTTCCACTTCGACTTCGACTTCCACTTCCACTTCCACTTCGACTTCTACTTCTACTTCTACTTTGACTTCTACTTCGACTTCGACTTCGACTTCGACTTCCACTTCCACTTCCACTCCATCCATCCATCCATCCATCCATTGTCGTGGTTCACTAAACTTGGTTCACTTCGGTTGGCGCCGCCGTAGAAAGAGAGGGGGGGGGGGGGAAATCTCTCCTGACGGTCACGTGTCCTGACGCGAGTTTAACATTTTTTACCCATTACAAAAAGTGTGCAACGCCGCTAAAGAAGTTTTCACTTCAAAAAGAGTAAATTGAATTGAATTGAATCAATTGGGTACAAATCCAGACCCCAGGCTGAGAAAATCCTGATGGGAAAACCTAAAACACTTTGCCCGACCTGGGAATCGAACCCAGCACCTTACAGTCAGCAGTCACGCTTGCGACCACTAGTCAACGAGGCAGTCGTATTAATAGCAATTATTATAAGAAAACAAAAGCATCACAAAAGGAATGACAACATGTACAGTCAACAAAATTCAATTTGATAAATGAGCTGTTTGTTTTCTATTAATAAAATTAAATTTTATTCGAGAACATCCATCGGTTTCTTACTAAACTTCAACTATATCTGACGATCCTGCATACTTATATCTTTTGCTGAATGTACTTTCATTCTATCATAAAGTAATTTAAATATTTTCCTTTAGTTTTGTCACTATATACAAGCAAGAAGTAGGTAATTTTAGGAAATTATCACTTGTCGGCAAGATATTCTCCTTTTTGGTGAGACAGTTAGCTACAGTAAGCGGTCAACGTGATGACATGTTGGAAATGAGACGCTACCAATCAAGAAGGTACCAAAGCGTTGAGTTGATGATAAGCTTCAGCGTTCCAGTGGAAAGGATTGTTGTATTGTGATAAAGTATTTCAGTCTCATCAGCTTCCCAAAAACAAAAACTATTTCGTAAATCGCTTACGGATATTTTAAACATGAAACTATCAACATTTGCAGCGCTTTGAAGTACACCAAAAACCGACGTCTTATTTTGCGTAATAGACTAGGAAACAGGAGAAGTGGCCCAATTCTGTAGAATTGTTTCTATAATCTGTAGATTATGAAAAAGGAGAGTCGAATGACCTTCTTTTCAATTATCATTTACGGTCAGGCCCACACAATAGCCCTCTCCCGTTCCTATCTTTCGGCTGCGACACAACATCGCCCCATTCATTAGGCAGATTGGTTCCATTGATAGATCAATTCGAACCGCAGCATCCAAAACCAATTAATTATCCCATCAAATGAACTAACCATAAAAGGGACTAATCCTCGGACATAAAGTTATACCAATTTGCTAACGCAGCATTAAATTGAAAATCATGGTTACTCTAACACAGTATAAAGATGAACAGTGCCTCAACTGAGTCCTTTATGTGGAAACAAAAGCTACGCTCTAGCGGCTATGCAATCTACAGTTTTGTATAATTTAGAAGCATTTTTTATTATTTATTTATTTATTATTTAATACTTCAAGCACATAAATGTGCAGAGGCGGACTTAATGCCATAGGCATTTTTTTTTTTTTAATTTTGTAAATGTACCTAAGAAAGAACCATGGATCCATTTATTATGATATTTTTATGTTGACTTGAAAGAGCATGGCAGTTGAGAATTTGTCATGCTCACTTAAATGTCTCTCTGAAGGTGGCGCGTGTGTTGAATTATTCGGTTCCCTGCAAAATGGTTGAGCTGGATGGTGCTGATCCACGCGTCATGTTCGTGAACGGGTGCAGTCGGTTGAGACTGGTCATCTCTTAATTGCCAAGGCTTATTTTTAATCTTATTTTTTTAATTGTTTCTTCATTTGTGTTTTTTTTACATTGTTCTTACATATAGAAGCAACAAGAATAATGTACCCTGGATTTTGTAAAATTCTTGATTTAAAAGAGTGTCCATGGAGTTTCTTGCCCGTTCTTCTCCATTGAGATCTACGCTTTGGAATGGGCAACTAGCTTCAACTTTCTGACTAACTGACCGACTATTTAATTTTGACAATTCAAAAGTGCCTGTACATGGTTTAATTGAAATAAATGCTTTGAGTTTGAGTTTGAGCTAATAGGGTTGTTAACCAAATTTTTCAATTTGAATGCACTACACCTATAAAACGTAACCGCTTATCTCGATGCAACAGCTCCGACTACCTCATGACTAACCTATTACCTGAAGCATACTATGTTTGCATCTGTGTAAATGAGTTGATTCGACTCACTTGTTCCAATTTGAAATACTGTAAGTATGATAATAATACTAATATGTCTACTGCACAGATATAGATGGGTTAGACACCTAGATAACGCAAGAGCAACTACTTCGCGTGCCCAGCTAACGTATAAAATCGTAAGCCGCCACTTTCGCGCTCAGCCCTGAGTACTGTTGGCTGGGTGAGCGTGAGCGCTGGCGCTAGGACCTGAGGGGGTGGGGCGACACGGGTGCCACACTCAGCGAAGTCTTTGAATCGATTTGATTTTTCCATCACTAAATAGTGCGGTAGTCAAAAAATGTCACGCTTGGTTTTCATCTGTGATACTTGCGTTATCTAGGTCTATCTATATCTGTGGTCTACTGTGACTAAGCTGTCATTTCCTATGATAGGTAGCCACTAAATTTGAGCTGGTTTGAACATGTTTGTACGATAAATTAGCTAAATAGTCGTATTAAAGGTTCGTGTTACAGATCAACGCATGTCTGGGCGTGACATGTTGGAACGGAAACTGACGGGTGCAAATCAAATGGCGTAATTGTGTTTCGGCTTTAACTGAGTGTATTGTAGTTATCTTTTGTGTAGATTTCGCTATGGTTTCCTCATTTCATGATGTTCTGTTAGGTAGGGGTTGCAATTTGAACTTTACGTTTAGTATTTCGTTAATTTTACATTCAAGTGGATAGCATTCCTAGAACTCATACTAGGACTCCCTGTGTTGAGAGATCCAGGCTCCTCCGTTCCGTTAACAATTTTAGTTTACCTTTTGAACGCCAGAGTATAAACGTATCGCCGTACCCCTGACGCCAGGCCACTTTAACAAAACAACACACACACACACACACTTAAAACAACAAATTTCTCGATATTGGTAGTTTATTTATATTAGTTTCATGCAATACAATATAGACGGAAGCTTAAACTCTTAAATCATATAAATAAAAACACACAAAAGTAATGATTAAATTGTTTATTTCATAATATGGTGCGACCCGTGCGACGTGTATTTTGTCATATATTTGTGACAATGGCGTTCAAAAGGTTAAAAAGGAAAATTTTTTAAACTTATATTAGGTATATGAAGAGTATGCACGGTGGTGTGATTTGTGTTGGTGTTGTATTTGTGAATTGTCAATGTGTGTATTATGAGTTTTTACTTAGGTAAACTAAGAAACATCCTGTTATGTCATAGTTCAGTGTAAGAAGCCAGTTTATTACTGTCACTCAGCATTTTTTTGACGGCAATTGCAAGGCTTCGTGAAATACTTTTCTTAACATATTGTGATAAGAAGGAAAAGCGACATGTTGCACGAGGAAAGTTTTTAGTATGACTGGAATTGTGGATAAGTATAGAGAAAGACCAAATAAATAATTGATGGGTTATGTGAACGATGATATAGCCATAAATAGGCGGCTAAGATGATGGAAGAGGTTCCCTATCCATTTGCATAAAATTTTAAGACCTAATATAACTTGGAATACTTTTGTTTCTCCTAATGATATTTTCGCAAAACATTATTTACGCATAACAGATGACGGATAATTTTTTTAAGCATAATTTCTCTAATCATAATAATGATGAAGCATAATATTCTAAAGCATAAATTTAGCATGCTCGATTTATTTCTAACGACGTCAGGTCGAAGGAGCCCCGCTACGCGGGGCTCCTATTTCTGTCTGCAGGGTTTAAAGGAACCTAACCAAACCGAACCTCGGGGTGCCCCTGACGTCGTTTAGTATTATGCGAATTAAATTTATGTCAAAACAAATTAGCCTTAAAGATAATTATGCCAACATAAACTGTATGCCAAAAAAAATATGGCTAATTATTATTATGCCAAAACAAATTATGTCAAAATAGTTATGCCAAAATATATTAGGAAAAACAACATTATGCGAAAAAACGGGATCCCGATGGAAGATAGATAAGTAGCTATGAAACAAGAAGACATGCTACGCCGATCCCAACTAATTTAGGATAAAGGCGGCATGATGATTATATAATTATCTATCTATATAATTATATAAAATATTAAAGTTCAAAGCCCTGACTGACTGATATATCAACGCTCAGCCTAAACCGCTGGTCCTAGAGACATGAAACTTGGAGAGTGTGTTCTTTGTGAAGAGTAGGTATCCACTAAGAAAGTGTTTTTCGAAAGTGCACCCCTAAGAGGGTGAATGGGGGGAGGGTGAAAATTCATGCGAAAAAAGTCCCGGGCAGAAGCTATTATATATACTAACTGTAACCATAAATCCACCACAAATTCTAGATTCGTAGAAATTAGTCGGTAATAACAAAAAAAAACTGCTGTTTCATAGAATACTACAATACGTATGCGGTCAAAATGTACTGACAGGATTTTTTTTTAATAGATACCGGCTATATATTTTAACTCTGGGGCGTTCAGAATCATGTACTGAATCCATAGTAACGGGTTGCGCGTCGATGTCCTTGCCAATAGAATAGAATAGAATACTCTTTATTATGTACACCATATAAATTACAGACATAAATATAGAAAAATCCCAATCTGCGGGGTAATTGCGTAACACATTATCAGTAGCAATGGGTTTCATTTTGACATTTCAACAACATACATTGCGTTATTTACGTTGTTGAACAGATACATTTTTCGAACATATGAAGCAATAGATTAGCGGTTGGCTTCCAGTGTAAACGAATACAGCTTAATACCAGATATTGACTCTACCGTTGGTTTATTGGTAATCGTGGTAAGATAGATCTAGGTCTTATTCCTAGGTCAGATAAAGCAAACCACTAAACGTGATTAGCAAAAATTTCTCAGTGTTGATAGAACAAAGTAATATAATTACTTTAAAAATACCTGTACATGAATTTTTAATCTTGTGAGTGGCCAGGCCGAGATATTATTTTTACTTTTATGTTGAACCCATTCTTTTTCGTCAACATAAATTTTTACTTCAAAAAAATCCTTTCATAATTTTGTACGGATTGGGAATTTTGTACAAATTTTAATTGGACTCCTTTGCTTACCTAAGCAGTTGGTAGGTGTGAGTAATAGTACATAATGCGACGGTGTTAAACGCTGCGCGCCGTGAATTATTTACTAGTTAAGTTACATTACATGCATTGTATAGTATTTCAGTAAAGTTATTCCACTTTTCAAATCTGGAGACAGCAAAGACACTAATAATTATAGACCCGTATCGGTTTTGCCGGTTTTCAGTAAGGTTTTTGAAAAAGTAATGTTAAATCAAATGCTCAAACATTTTAATCGTAATAACATCCTACACGATCAACAGTATGGTTTCACCAAAGGACGTTGTACAACCGACGCCGGTGTCACCTTATTAAAACATATCTTTAACGCATGGGAAGAGGCACAAGATGCAATAGGCATTTTTTGCGACTTATCCAAAGCATTTGATTGCGTAAATTACGATACACTGCTCTTGAAACTTGAGCATTACGGACTCGGTAAACTTGCTCTTAGCTTAATGAAATCATATTTAAATGACAGATTTCAGCAAGTTCAAATTAACGGTGTGAATTCATCGGGCTTGAAAGTCAAAATGGGTGTTCCGCAGGGCTCAATATTGGGGCCATTCCTATTTTTAGTATATATAAATGATTTACCTCATTTACTGATAAACCGATCACAAATGGTGTTATTTGCTGATGACACATCTCTGATTTTTAAAGTAAGCAGACGTGCACAGGAGCTTGACGACGTAAATAACGCTATGCTTTTGGTCCATGATTGGTTTACTGTAAATAATTTGGTATTAAATGAAAAAAAAACTAAATGCATTAGATTCGTTTTACCAAATGTCAGAAGTAGTGAATGTCACGTTGTATTGAATAAGGAAATACTCGAATTCGTCGAAAATACGGTTTTCCTGGGGATTACGCTTGACTCAAAGCTGCAGTGGGGTCCGCACTTAACATCTCTTGCAGGGCGGCTAAGTTCAGCCGCTTACGCTGTTTGGAAAATCCGCCAATTAACAGACGTGGATACCGCGAGACTGGTCTATTTTAGTTACTTTCATAGCATCATGTCTTACGGTATTCTGTTGTGGGGACGGGCTGCAGATATTGATTCTATCTTCATCCTGCAAAAGAGGGCTGTCAGAGCCATATACAAGCTCAGCAGACGCGATTCTCTAAGGGAACTGTTTAAAAAAATTAACATCATGACGGTTCCTTGTCAATATATATATGAAAACATTATGTACGTTCGAAAAAATCTACATATTTTTAATAAGATAAGTGGAAGGCATAATTTTAACACAAGAAATAGGAACAAATTAGATCAACCGCGTTTCAGATTGTCTAAAGTAAAAACTTCTTTTATGGGTTACTGTGTAAAATGTTATAATAAAATACCATTCGATATTCTTCAACTAAATGAGAAGAAATTTAAAACATGCATTAAACGCACACTATGTAGACAAGCATATTATAAGTTGGATGATTATATCGCAGATAAAAATGCTTGGCTAAATGCTGGTCCTGCTCCACAGGCCCTTGAGCTCTCTAGTTAAAATTTCAATATTTGGAGGAGGTGCTTCCCTTTTTCTTTTTTAGTGTTTCTGACATTACGATCTTAATATTTATTTTTATTTTATTCAATCATGTTTTAATTGTTTAATGCTGCAATACTAAACACCTTTTCCTGTTTGGTATTAAAATTTTTATTCATCTCTTAAATAAATTGCAATCTATAGTTTTGTATCATTTAGAAGCATTTTTTCAATTTTGTAAATGTAAGAACCATGGATCCGTTTATTATGATTTTTTGATGTAGACTTGAAAGAGCATGTCAGTTGAGAATGTGTCATGCTCACTTAAATGTTTCGCTGATGGTGGCGCGTGTGTTGGATCATTCGGTTCCCTACAAAATGGTTGAGCTGGATGGTGCTGATCCATGCGTCATGTTCGTGAACGGACGCCGTCGGTTGAGACTGGTCATCTCTTAACTGCCAAGGCTTATTTTTAATCTTATTTCTTGTATTGTTTCTTCATATGTGTGTTTTTTTTTACATTGTTCTTACATATAGAAGCAACAAGAATAATGTACTCAGGATTTTGTAATATCTTGATTTAAAAGAGTGTCCATGGAGTTTCTTGCCCGTTCTTCTCCATAGAGATCTACGCTTTGGAATGGGCGACTAGCTTCAACTTTCTGACTAACTGACCGACTACTTAATTTTGACAATTCAAAAGTACCTGTAATGGTTTAATTGAAATAAATGCTTTGAGTTTGAGTTTGAGATTTATTTTATAGCACTTGTGACCTAAACGCGTCACGCTTTTCTGTGTAAAAATGGACTACTTAATTCATAGAAAACGTGACTTAAGTGCGGGTTTAATAAGTTTTATTAGTTCATTAAAACAAATAAAAAACTATTATTGTTTTAAGGCTATAACTTCAAGGTTTCCCAGAACAGCAATCATAATTATTTTCAAAGCGACGTGCTCCAGTGACAAGGCGGGGGGTATTTATTCAATTACTTTAATTGAACTATTAAGTTATTAAATCTTCACCTGAATTTGTATTGTACATAATTACTCCATCAGTACTACTCGTATCGTGCTGTGTTATCATATCTTTTGAAGGTATTGTTGCAGAACGAAATCTTTTCAAAGGCGTTGATAATGTTGGGAAAATTATTATAGTCCTCTTTCTCATTCAATACTCAATTCCTTACTGCATTCCACTTAGGTGGTAAATATTTGTCAAAAGAAACAATCATGGACCGGGCACTGTCGGGCACATCAAAAGAAAGATATGAGGAGATTAAAAGATACGTAAATGATACGTCCTCTTGACTTATCATTTACGTATCTTATAATCTAACTTATTCTAAACACACTTTTACAAAATAATTATTTTATAATAATAACAATAACTTAACACTTGGCTTATTATACATATACATACTTATGTGTTTCAAGGATTTATCTTTTAAATATTCGTTGACACTATAATAACATTTGCTTATAATTAATAGCTCTTTTAATATGCCTTTTTTCATTTACCTATTCTTCTAGTTTATCAATTCATCTTCCTAGCATGTCGATGGCAATCTAAATAGACTCGGGTCAGAATTCGGCTACGTGTTTAGCACCATCATTAGTCCTTCGGTTCCTGTAAAGTGCAGTTGACAGGACACGCTGTTCCACAAACGATGGGACACTTAATATCATTAAGTGTCCCATCGTTTGTGGAACAGCACCACGTTTACACTCCAAGGTTTATCAATTTAGTAACGTTATTATCGTAATGCTTATTATAGAAATAAATTGGCAAAAAAGTAAGTAATAAACTTGCCACATTTTCATTGGGTACGTAGTATTAATTGGCATACAATTTGCCGAAACATCAGCTCAATTACAATACGTGCCAAAATTCATAATCTCACGGGCACATTTTCGAATTAATCTTCTCAATTACACTGTAGTGCCGAAAAAGAGCTGTTCTATACCACCATTCGCCAATTATATTTGGCAAATAGCGTTAAATTGGCCATTTGCGGCACAATACCTTCCGATTTATAGTTAAATGAGTTTTTTCGAAGCTGTATATTCTGATAAAGGTTTTAATGAGCTTGGAGCAAATACAATTAGCGGTATGTCGATTACGTGTCTGTGTTTTTTTGTGCGAAACTTAATTAGTGTTCAGTTTCAATTATAATCGTGATACCAGAGTGATGGAATAATATTGTAAACTAGCGGTCCGCCCTAGCTTCGCACGGGTGGAATTTCTTTTTCGAATTTCCGAAATTTTCTTTCATACAGGGTTAGGGGGCAACTCGTCCACTTCGAAACTGTCCTGGCAGTACCTACCGAACACGACAGAAAAATAATTATCCAATTTAGTGCAATCGTTTAGAAGTTTGCACGTACATACATTTCGGCGATTCATTTTTATTTATATAGATAATTAATAAAAGTAAATAATAATAGTAATATATATTATATATAATATATTATTCACCAGCAACTTGCTTTGAAATATAAACTTGTGGATTCTGAGGTACCGTATTACAAGTATGTGCCCGACCCAGTTCTTGAAAATGACCATGTCACGCTGTACTGGGATCGGTCTATCATTACTGACAGGACTATTGTTGCCAATAAGCCTGATATAGTGGTGATAGGTCGATTAGCGCGCCGCACAATGATTGTCGATGTTACCATTCCACATGACGGGAACCTCGTGAAAGCTGAGAAAGAGAAACAATTAGCACACGAGGTTGTTGACATGTGGAATGTGAGCTCGGCTATCATTGTGCCGATTTTCGTGTCGGCCAATGGCCTTATGGCCGAAAGCCTCGATCAACATCTGTTGAGGCTGTCGTTAGGCGGTTGGATCAAGGGCCTGATTCAGAAGGCAGTACTACTCTACGGCTCGTATTGTGAGGAGGTTCCTGTCTCTGGAGCCCTAACCACCGGTAGCTTGGACCCTGCTCCCGACACCGGCGGACTTCTATTTTTTTATATATTTTAAAATGTTTTTTTATAGTTATTTTTTATATGTTAAGATATATTTAAAAATGTAATAAAATAAATAAATAGACAAATAAACGAAAATAATAATATTAAAAAAAAACCCTCCTTTTTATATACTTGTACAGCTTTATAGCTATAGCTATTGGTACGTAGTACCTCAATATAGTTGATTCAGTAGGTATATATCCTGCTGTAACAATATCAGTGTATTTAGCAACTGGGGACCACAACGTGTGCTCTTTAATGTAACCACACCGATTAGAACGCTACTCTATTCTACCCACAGATATAGATAGACCTAGATAACGCAAGTATCACGATCTGTATGAAAATCAAGCGTGCCATTTTTTTGACTACCTACTATGACGTCACAAGCACTATTTAATGATGGGAAAATCTAATCCATTCAAAGAGGCCGTCGCGTGCGGCATCCGTCTTACCAGCAACCTGGGGCCTAGCACCAGCGCTCACGCTCACCCAGCCAGCATTACACAGGACTAAGCGCGAAAGTGACAGCTTACGAATTTTGAACGTAAGCTGGTGCGAATTTTGGCACGCGAAGTAGTTGCTCTTGCGTTATCTAGGTGTATCTATATCTGTGCTATTCCCGATCCGCAGTTTAATTGCGTAACACACTGGTAATGACGCCATTTTAACGATGTGTTCCTACATCGCGATGTAGGAACATTTGCGTTTATCTATTTGACTGACTAGCTGACCAATTTTTCAAAAATTTTAATCATTGGGTTTGTAGGTAATGCCGACATCATCATCATCTGCCTAACCTTTTCCCAACTACATTAGGGTCAACTACCAGTCTAACCGGAGGACAGTAAAAGTATTTTACATGGGGCGACTGCATATCTGACCTCCACAACTCATTTACTGAGTAATACGATATCCCTAGGTAAGGCTGCGATCATTATTTCCTTTACCTATATTTGTGTAAAACAAGTGAAACATATTTAAGTTATGGAAAAGCGGAGTCTCCTAACATAGTCTCCTAAATTATCTGCTTAAAAGGAGGCTATAATCACTAGTTGTTAACGTTTATTTGTTAAAATGATAACACATTTTTCATTTTCATTTTTCAAGACTGGTTGACAGACTTTCGGGCTTCTGACGTCCCGTAACGACTCTCAAAGATCCACGAACGACAGTCGGGACCAACAGCTTAACGTGCGTTCCGAGGCATGGGGGTCTTGGTATGTAAAGAAGGTCACCCATCCACAGACCAACCGCGGCAAGCGTAGCTTAACCTGATCGATCGACCCGTGCGAATGTTATTACTCGGATATCTATGGTTATTACTTAGCCACAAGCCCCTCACAATAAAAATGGTATTCTTCGTATCTATTAATTGCAATCGAGTGACAACTGTCTACAATGAAACGGATTGTCATTATGTGTGAGTTACACATTAACGTTGCTGGTCAGTGAGTTATGTACTTAGGTCGAGTCAATATATTCTACACGTGTAAGGTTTTCGTCAATATTTTGGTTAAATACGGAAGTGAATACCTAACTACGCAATCAAAATATTAATATTGATTTAAATAACAAACCATTACTTAGATTATTGTTGGATATCGAGCCCAACACAATACCTTGCGCGCGGCCTGCACGCGCATAATGTAGCTTTCCATTAGTGAATTAATCGGATTAGTAGTTCCGAAGATTACCCCCACATAAAAGCTCACTACCTTTTTATAATATTAAGTATAGATTATACCTACTTACCATTCCTTTGAGAAATAGTAAGACTAAATATAATTTAGTTTACGATATTTTTAAGGCCAAGATTTTCTCAATAGAAAGTGCATTGTTTTTTTACTTTAGTCCGCGCGGAACTAGTTGGCCGCACCTTAGGCATGTGAGCGGTGGGACGGAGGGGCGGGGGCGCATTACTCAGTACGTGCGTTGCGAACCGCCGCCGCCGCCTCACCCCTGTCCCCACCTCAGCGGCCAACTAGGTCCGCGCGGACTATACTAGGTACATTTTTAATGAGTAATCCGAGTTTATCAGAATATCAACCAGTATAAATTATTTATAACAAAACGTCTCGCCTCGTTTAGACATTCGTAACAGAAAACAAAAGTAAAAAAAATATTAAAACTCGTGTATTTTAAATTAAACATACATTTTTGAGTATGAAAATTCTGAATTAATAATCGTGTTACGCAGTTAGGGCTACGGTTGAAATAATACAAGTACAAGCAGTAGATACCTCCGTACTGTAATTTTAAATACTTATTTTACCTTTATTTTTAATTACGGAGCCTTGTTGCCGAAATTTTAAACGTGTAGGCCAGATGACCGGAAAGCGTCCTCCCTTAATGTAGGCTAAATGGGTATTTTATTTTTGTAAAATTTTAATCGCAAATCAGCTCACACCGCGACCATGGGAACGTAAACTGTGGAATAATTTTTAACAACAAAATGCGTAACAGAGTGGAGGATTTTTTCATTAAATTTTAATTAAAAAGGAATTGACGACTTAACCGTGATGTAGCCGTTGGAAAATGTGGCTTAATTAAGCCCAACCTGTACTTTTAAATCGGCTTCATAAGTTCTGATATCCCTAACAGGAAAACGCAGGAGGGGGCTCATGGCTAAGTAATAACAGCCGCACAGGTCGATCGATCAGGTTAAGCTACGCTTTCCGCGGTTGGTCTGTGGATGGGTGACCATCTTTACATACCGAGACCCCTTCGTGCCTCAAAAAGCACGTTAAGCCGTTGGTCCCGGCTGTCATCCATTGATCTTTGACAGTCGTTACGGGTCGTCAGAAACTCGAAAATCTGACAACCAGTCTTATCACACAGTAACAGAATTACACAGTAACTGGGTTGCGGAGGTCGTATAGGCAGTCGCTCCATGTGAAATACTTGTATTCCGCTGGAAGCCGACCCTAACATAGTTGGGAAAAGCCTAGGCAGATGATAATGATACCTGACAGGAATACACGATGGGATCGTTTTCATGATAATCATCATAATCATAGGTAGGTACTTGTAACTTAGTCTGCTTTTGTCTCTTTAATGACATTAATCTTCTTTGGTCTCATTTCAGCCCTCGTCTCTCTTGTGTCAATCTCTTTGATCTGAGGGCCATTTCCCGTAATTAAAAACGTTCAAAATGTAGTCGTAATCTCATCTCGGCGACAATCAATGTCAAAAAGTTGTCAATGTAGGAAAATCAAAGGTATTTTTGGCAAATTGATACTGAGATCGGACTGTGGAAGTTCTTAAAATTATGAGAATTGCCCCTCTTTTCAATAGCGTCACTACAATCATTTCAATGACGTCGACAACTCGACATGTCTAAGACCTATATCGTTAGTTTAACCAGAAATAGCAATGCCTACTCTGAGAATTCGGGTGTTAAATTGTTAATTCGGGAGCCTTTGAAACGTTCGTGTTTAACATGTGAAGCTGATTGATTGATTGGTCGAATAACCGACGGAATATCGACTAAAGCGACTGACAAGGTGCTCAGAGTGTTAAAGTTTGCCGTGTATTTGAACCCCAACCTTTGCCTTTCTGAGAATCAACTCCTAACTTATGCGTTTGAAACTTCGTGGGTTAACCGTAATAGGTACCTATTCACACTATGTAAACTACGATATATTCAAGTAGTACATGGTAATTTACTATGTTTAATTGAATACAAAGTACAAGAAACTAATTTTAGTGAAAGATTATTTATAGATTTGTTTATCTACTTTTTTAAATGTTGAAAGAATGAGTTCTCTTAAAAAAATATGTAGGTAGGTATAATTCAAAAAAACAGCAAACCCATTCATCCATTTTGGATGGAATAAAATGAAGCGAGAAAATTTGAATAGTCACATTTAGCGCCAATAAATGTTTAAAATAAAGTCTCGATTTGGGTGCAATGGTGCGTCTACTTCGCTTCACCAAAATGTAGATTAAATATTCCGCTATATTTGGAGAGGGAAATAATGATGATATATTATTTAAAATATATTCTGAAAACAGATCAGCATTTTAGACTTTGTAATTTGATCCAGAATTTTTGTCATTCATTAAAAAAAAGCTGCTTTGCCCCACCAGTGGGGCGGCCGGTGGGGCAAAGTGGAATAATCCGTATTTTCTGAAATATACCGGTAAGTCTCATTAAGAGAACACTTTTGAACAAACGTAAACTTTAATTACAAGCAATAAAGATGATATTCCTTAAGCCAGATGCGGTATAACATTATCGAAAATATCGTTTTACTAACAAACTAGGAGATCGTGATATTATTAGACACGACAGACATCGACAGTCCATTAATTAAATCGGAGCGGAAATTCCGCTGTAATTAATGAAAGCCCATTTGAGTACGGTTTCAACGATGCTTCCAGAGAAGCGTGAACGAATGCTGTGAAAGGTTAGAGTGGCCATAGTATGAAGGATGACGTAATGTGCTTTGTAAAGCGATTACAGCGCTACAGGTTTAGCGTTACAGCGGTTACGTGTTTTGCATACGTACTTACCTACGTTTGTTTGTTTGTCGATTAAGTGACGGTTTCCTATACGAACTGTGATCACCACACAATAGCCGCAGTGCCTGCTCTCATGAAAAACGATGGCAGTGGGGTTTGATTATACGGTGTTAAAAACGCTCTATACAAAAACAAACCAACTTACTTTAACTTACTGTTATGTAGTGGGTGGCAGGAACATCGATGCGCAACCTGTTAATAGGAAATATGGGTGGCTTTTTCTCCATGGAAACACTCTCGCCTGTTTTCTTTCTGGTTAATGACTATAAAGCAATGATTTTTTTACAGAATAAAAAATATTAACTACTTGAGAAAGAAACTCCATGGATACTCTTTTAAATTACTTATATTTTTACAAAAAATATTAGTTACATCATGAATGTATACATCTACACTCTATTGAAAGATTTTTCTGTAATTAACTAAATCGATTAATGGCTGTGTATACTTGCTATACCCTATATTATGTACATTATAATCGCGGCTTCCGTTTGTGGCCAAATTTCATGTAAGCTGCATTAGATGGATCGCGGAGTGTGGCCGCGCGGCACGCCGAACGGGGTGCGGTGTTAAACTATTGGGTATTGTATCACACCATGCCGTACCACACTAAACCTGTGACAGATCACAGGTTTAGTGTGGTACGGCATGGTGGTTGGTGGCAAACAGATTTGTAGCGGTATCTACAACGCCACAGACGAACAACGCGTCATACTGACGTCATGCAAAAATCCTGCATCTCGCAAGCAGAGTTTACCGCGCAACTATCATAGATATAAACGGCCCGACATGAGTCATCGGGCAGTTGCCCGCCGCAAGCAGAGTTTATCGCGCATTCAATCCACACAAAGTTGTTGAGGATAGAAGAGGAAAACCTTTTCTTTGTGTTTTTATTTTCATTGTCTTTGACATAGTTGGCCGGCTTATACGGCTTTTGTTTTCTGTGTCATGTGGTCGACTGTTTAGTTAATAATGGTATTAGATTTTAGGAGGAGACTGTCACATAGGCGTGCGTGATAAAGATGACGCTAACAACCGATTTCTTTCCAAAAATCGTTAAAAAAAACAGGCAGTGTACTGTGTTTGTCAACTTGACCCATTTCACCTGAGGTGTTTGAGATCTATCTTGACAAATCACCTCTTAAACAAAACAATAAGCTACGATGGCACAGTGTCAGACAGGCACACAGATACACAGATACAAATATACACAGATACCCCCCTGTTTCCGTCGGAGGTTAAAAATTAAATAGCAGGACCGCGTTCCTAATACGGAGGCCCTGCGTCGTTCTGACGTGTAGGGCATGGTGTCTTTACTTATGCAGCGTCAAGTCAGTTAGTGTGAACAGGTTCTTCGCAGGAAGGGCAAATGTTTGCCCAAAGTGGTCTTCTACTCTGCGATGGCGGAAGGTAAACGGAAGCATGGCGGTCAACATCTCCGCTATAAGGATGTGTTCAAGAGGCATCTGAACGCTTGCAATATTGATAAAAAAGGTTGAGAAAGGCTCGCTTCACATAGGTCGTCGTGGAGCTTTTCTGTCTACAAAAAATTAAATAAAAATTCACCTCGTTACACTAACCGAAAAACGCCAAATCTAATAAAATACAAAGTCCTGACTGACTGACTGATATATCACCGCACAGCCTAAACAACTGGTCCTAGAGACATGAAATTTGGAGGGTGCGTTCTTTGTGAAGAGTAGGTGTCCACTAAGAAAGGGTTTTCCGAAATTCCACCCCTAAGAGGGTGAATGGGGGGAGGGTGAAATTTCACGCGGACGAAGTCGCGGGCAGAAGCTAGTAGGTACATAAAAAGAGACATAAGCCCTCCTATACCTTTAACTCTGCCGATCAACTCTATTGCATAAATTTCGACTGAGTATTTAAAAAAAAATTTGGTCTAGCAAGGCAGGCTAGGAAATAATCATTTCAAAGGGTCGCCATTATCGAAATCGGTAAGGCCTATCATGTGTTTTGTTTATTACAAAGATATTTTAGTTTTAGACTTCACACATTCATATTTTTCTCTTCTTCTTCTCACACATTATTGTCTACATTTCTTTTTTATTTCTCCCTTCGCAGGTCTGCTGGAAGAAATTTCTTAAGAAATAAGCAGTACCTTTGTACTCAAATTATAATTATGTCATATCCCTATGTATTTTTACTTCGATGGTCCTAGTTTTTACTACGATGGTCCTAGTTTTTACTACGATGGTCCTAGTTTTTACTACGATGGTCCTAGTTTTTACGTCGATGGTCCTAGTTTATCATTTGTGACTTCAAGTGACAGCTATGTAAACAGAACCCAGCATTGCATATATATATAAACTGTCACGCCCTTTATACCTGGAGGCTTTTATTTGGTCAGTAAGTTTTTTTTTGTTTACATTTTTAATTTTACTTTTTTGCTTGAGTAGGTACGTATAGTGTTTATTGTATTTGTTGGAATATTGGCGTGGCTAGCTAACCTATGGCAAATAATTTAATTTAAGGTTCTGTGTCCTGTAATGTTAATTACTTTTCACACAGCTTTTAGGTCCATAATGCAGTGTATTACAAACGCGTGCTTTTTCTTTACGTTACGGTACTTGTGCTTTATTTCCACAGATAACTATTTAATGTACTAGTCGGAGGTCGGAGAAGTGCGTTTTTTTTTTAATCTCTTCAAAGAGACTTTATGCCAAAAAGAATCCGCGAGCCATATTTTACTTTTTTTTTTTTAAATAGTCTGAATTGTCCTTGGTCCCAAGATGAACTAATATTTATTTACTTAAGATGAATGCGCAGTTGTAGCCCACGAAATTAAATTTTTCTATCGTTTTTTGCAATTTTCAGGTCAGTGTCAGGTTGTATCTTGATCAAAATATGATTCGCGACTAAGTATAACAGATACGTATTTACAGAATTATAATTATTAGAATCATTAAATACATCTTTCTAAGTTAGATTTGTTCCATAAGAACAAATCTCTTATGGAAAAGTTCTTAGGGAACAAATCTAACTTAAATATATATATCGCTCGCCTACGGCTCGCGCGAATAATGCCGCCTCGAGTTTAATGATCAACATAGCACACATGTATCATAATGTACTATTTCATACTTAGTATTGCATAATAGTACATTATGATACATGTGTGCTATGTTGATCATTAAACTCGAGGCGGTATTATTCGCGCGAGCCGTAGGCGAGCGCGATAAGGAAGCCGAGAGTTTAATTATCAATGCACACGCGTATCATACGACGTTTTTCAACACATTTGCGAGGAAAAAACAGGCTTGTATTGTTAAATATTAACTTGTATGGATAATGGCGGGCTGGGTTTGTTTTTCCGCGCGCCGCGCTAGCGTGGTGCGCGCGCAGGTTTACCCATAGAGGAAGTAATGGCGCGCGTTTATTTATTTAAAGGCACAGACAAAACGTATGTCAAATTGTAGTTTAGTTAGTATGGAATTAGAAAGTACTATTGGCATACAGAAATATACATTATTCAGTGAGAATCCTAAAATAATAATATGTACAAGTATATAAAAAGGGAGGGAAAATAATCAAAGGGCGTCAAAAAATTCGTCCGCATCACTGTCAACGGGAAACGTGCCCAAAAGGCTGGCAGCATTGCCACGTTGTATGGCAATGCTGATTCTTTGGCCAAAAAATAGGCCAGCCCTCTGGTCACGTGATGAGTCGACCAACCGCTTGGCGATGTCTTGGAATACTAAGTGGGCACTCGGGCCCCATGGCCCTAGTGTTTCAACCCCAAGAATCGAATATCCGTGAGAATCCGCAATAATAGAACGCCAGTGGTCTTTTCCGTTTGGTTTGGTTACGGGAGCGACGATGGAAAATTATACGGTGCATCCAGACAGAGCGAGCCATGCGCCGCAAGTGCTTTTTTTTGTATGTTAGATGCCTCAGCCTGAGGCAACCGTACATATAAAAAAATCATTTGCGGCACATGCCTCGCTATGTGTGGATGCACCCTAAGGTGAATGCGAAGTGGTAGACCGCGAAATTTAATTTTTTTTAAGTTTTTTACAATTCGCAGGTCAGTATCAGGTTGTATCTTGATCAAAATGTATATTTATATAATAGATATGTATTTACAGAATTATAGTCATTAGAATCATTAATATATATATTTAAGTTAGATTTGTTCCCTAAGAACTTTTCCATAAGAGATTTGTTCTTATGGAACAAATCTAACTTAGAAAGATGTATTTAATGATTCTAATGATTATAATTCTGTAAATACGTATCTGTTATAGTCGCGAATCATATTTTGATCAAGATACAACCTGACACTGACCTGAAAATTGCAAAAAACGTTAGATAAAATTTAATTTCGTGGGCTACAACTGCGCATTCATCTTAAGGTAAATAAATTTTAGTTCATCTTGGGACCAAGGACAATTCAGACTATTTAAAAAAAAGTAAAATATGGCTCACGGATTCTTTTTGGCATGAAGTCTCTATGAAGAGATTAAAAAAAAACGCACTTCTCCGACCTCCGACTAGTAAATTAAATAGTTATCTGTGGAAATAAAGCACAAGTAACGTAACGTAAAGAAAAAGCACGCGTTTGTAATACACTGCATTATGGTCCTAAAAGCGGTGCATTAAGAGCCATTTTACGAGCAAGTGTGTTGAAAAATCAATTATTTTCTAACTGAACAGACAGCTGTGCTGCTGGGGAGTTGGTTCCGCCACTTCTTCTCCCCAGCGAAAGCACTAGGAAGTGGCAAAGGGCGGGCGTTTTGGGGGACTGTCTTTTCTAATTTTGACGTTCGAAAAGTGCTGATTCTCAGCCTAGTTTGAATAAATGACTTTTGATTTTATTTTACTGTGTACATAAATAATAAAACAAATAAGTAAGATATAAATAGTTTATTTCTAGGTAACAAAGTAAGCACAATATATTTATATGTAGGTTAAACACAGATTGAGATAACACGAGCAACTTAAAATACTACCAACAATTAGGTTACAAAGTACTGTTTTCCAGTGAGCCCTAAACTAGACAGTATCTTACGGCTAGTGATAGATCGCTAGACAAGTTTGCCATATTAATTAATTACACTCTATCTAAATATAACTGAATTTTGACAAAACATAATCGACATAATTGATGAATAGAAAATTTTGATAATCCAGCAGCTTATATCTCCAACACAAAAATGTCCGCTGTGCCTACATTATATAACAAAACATCCATTTAAAAGGTATAATTAATCCAACTCAATCACCCTTGTGATCGGGAGCAAAGGCTGTTTTGTTAGAGGCTTATCGGGAGAGCATCAATGTGCCGTTTGTAAAGACGTATCAATTATGTGCTTAAAATACTTCGTCCTAAGCTTATTCGCTTTAGAAACCTTTTCCTGTTAAGACTGGCAGATAAGGGTTCGTTATTGTCTTTGGTTGGTAAAAGGTTTTCTTTTTTTGAAATGTTGGTGACCTAATTGCAATTGAAGGGCAAGGCAATTTAGGATTAGAAATAACTACAAGTCCCTTTAACACACGAGTAATTATTTATAAAAATCTCGCTTATCACTGATTAGCCACTGGTTAGCTTACCAATTAGTTAGTTTTATAACGAGAAAACAACGTAAATTGTAAATAAACAACATAATTATATTTTGCGCGCAAAAATGGCGGAGCACTAAAATGTGAATGAAGCATTGACAGCAAACTGACAGCGAGAATAAGGCATCCGTCTTAAGAAAAAAACCTTAAGGAGTTTTAAACTAAAGTGCATAAATAGGCGACATTATATGTGCTACTACAAGTGTACAATGCTAATCTCTTCGGACGAGGCTATCATATAATTATGATAGAACTTCACTTACAGGTAAGTTCGTTTAATCACTAATTAGTTGGCTTTTAATCAATGCTTAACTTTTCTTTATTTATACATTCTAGTTAGCAGGTGATTAGTAGCGAAACGAAATAGATGTGAAATTATGTGTTCTGCACAGATTATACCTAATAAAGTTAGGTTAGTCGACTGAAAAACTGAATTTTGAGAATAAAGTTCCCAAAACAACGATTTTTGTAACTGTCGCCACTTTGACAGACAAAAGTCAACAATTTCATCGGAAAATTTTAATTTGGATAAAATAAAATTTATTGTGTTTATTTAATTGTTGGTCGACCCAGAAAGCGGTGGCGAGATGACCTGGACGCGTACCGCGAGGGCTGGTTTGAGGTGGCGCGGGAAAGGAGTTCCTGGAAGGACTTGGGGGAGGCCTTTGCCCAGCAGTGGGACAGAACAGGCTAAACAAAAAAAAAAAAAAAATTAATTGTGTTTGCAATGGTAGCAATGAATATAATACGCTCCAATAATTAAAATAACAGGAAAAAGTATTTATCTCAGAATTTATATCTACTTGCTAATATAAACTGACCAAATTAATGTTAAAGCAGTAGCCGATAATAGCTATGTATTTGTATGTTCTTTATGCTTGTTCACATGAACATACTATTCTAGAAGTGTATTAAGTAAATGTAGGTCTATTTTATATTACTTCCTATTGCTTTTGTACCGGGGTTCCAGTGTCTTTTAATAAAAATTATTACCTGCACCTAGCACCAATACTATTCAACCACCCAAATACGGCGGGCCGTGTTTGGGAGTTTGACCTCCCGAGGTTGACCCTCGGGAGGAGACCATGCTACGTGATAAAGATGAGGAATGAGGGGGCATGAGAAAAAATGGCACCCATGTCTTTGAAGGAAGAATATTGGAAATCAAAAATAATGAATATATAACTAAAATGTACCTTTATGCATCAAAATAAATGGTTTTCTATAAAATGCCTCTTATTATTTGTATGTGACTGTTACAGCGTGACATTACCTTAGTTCTGGGCGTTAGACCTGGCGCTATAAGATGAGGGTACATGGTATAACACATTGGAATATCACTATCTCCGATGAGCTTCCTCACGAACTAAACCTCCTGGTCATCTACTGAACCAAATTAATAGACAGAGAATTTACTAAGAAAAATTATTCAAAAAATTTTGCTCAACAAAGCAATCAATCAAATCATTCTCTTTTTAGCAAAGATAAAGATGTCCTAACTACTGAACATTAATAAAGATGAGTTTACTTAATCTTGAGAGTTAGTGAACATAGAAAAACTTCTATTTTAGGCTCGGTCTTTGAATTTCAATACTGTGTTTAATTTTTATTGAACCAAATTATTGAAATGATCGGGTCCTTAGGTATACTGGAAATTCCACATTTTAATCAAAATCAAATGTCATTTATTCTAATTAGGCTGAGAATCTGCACTTTTCGAACGTCAAAATTACATACGACAGTCCACACCACTTTAGTGCTTTCGCTGGGAAGAAGAAAAGGCGCAAAAAACTCCCTAGTAAAACACAGCTGTCTGTTCAGTTAGAAAAAAATGTTTCTATAAAATAGTAGGTATGCGAAGTAATTAACATTACGAGACACAGAACATTAAATTAAACTATTTGACATATTGGCTAGCCAATCACTTTTACAATAGTTTGTAGATGAGGATATTGTTTTGCCCATATTTGCTAGATTACGGGGAAGTAATCCACCCGTAGCCATCATCACAAGGATACGCCCCATTGTCCCAAAAATAAAATAGAAACAAATTCCACGACACACAACATGTCGGTTCAAAGCCGAATTGTGGGCAACTTTTATTGGTTTTATTCCAACTACCAGCCAACTTTTCAGTTTCACATATCTATTGGACCAACCAACTATTGGCCGAGTTGAATTGTGTACAGTAAATAGCTTGTTTTACTGGAAAACATCGAATTTCCTTCAGTGTTTTATTGGATTCCCCGTTATAACAAGTTTGTAAAGAAATTTTCTCGGTTTTGGGTACCGTTATTGTGTGGCGAAGTCTTTCTAAAGGGTACAGATACATGCGAAATTGTTTTTGTTAGCACAGAAAACATTGAGTTGGAACAATAGATGGAATATTTCTATGAAATTGAAGGAAGTTATTTTGTAATAACATAGTGTGCTTTTGATATACTCTCAGTGAGTACAAGTAGGACCGAATTCACCGAATTCCAATGTTGTGCAATTTTAAGAAAAGCTATGTATTGTCGTGGGAACAAGACTCGTGTAATACCCGAGCAATATATTCATAAATCAGTGTAACATAACAACATAACATAATCAGCCTATAATGTTCCCAATGCTGGGACACAGGCCTCCTCTCAGTGTGAGGAAGTGGGCCGTATTCCACCACGCGGGCCCGGTGCGGGTTGGCAGATGTCACATGTCTTCGAATTTTTGGTTCTAGGACATGCCGGTTTCCTCACGATGTTTTCCTTCACCGTTTTGAGAGTAGTGGTGATGAAATAATTTACACAAAGTAAAACGCCTGTCTGGATTCGAACCTATGACCTACAACTCTTAAGTCGCGGCCGTTACCACTTGGCCATCAGTGCTCTACAAATCAGTGTACAACAATAGAAAAGATAAAACATTTTCATTGTTCTTGGGAAAATAGTTGCAGATGTTATTGTTATTAACATAGCATCGCGCCCGTATACCCCCAAAGGGAAAGGCAGAGATGTACCCCTATTTATTGTAGATGTAACTTAGACAATGTTAATGAGCAGGTACTTGAAGTTGCAAGGATCGCAGGTATTAACTGCACCTTTGTACTACAACATTTTCCACTTTCTTGTTTATGTTTTGCGATTTATAATACCTACTAGCTGCGCCCCGCGGTTTTACCCGCATAAGTCTCGATCCCGTGGGAATATCGGGATAAAAAGTACCCTATGTCCTTTCCCGGGACTAAAGCTATCTCTATACCAAATTTCATCAAAATTGGTCCAGCCGTTTGAGCGTGAAGAAGTAACAAACATATAAACACACACACACACACTCACAAACTTTCGCCTTTATAATATTAGTGTGATAACCGTGTGCCTGATGGCATTCTCATCGGCAAAAATGACGAGCTTTTATCCCTTATTTGACCACATTTAGGTGATGAATATACAAAAACCCTTAACTTTGCTATTGAACTCTAGTGCATATTTCATGCTTTAGGAATCAGCAGTTGTGCGTGGTCTGTCAGTGAGTGAGCGATTTAATACTTTCATTGAGTAGATTATAGATCTTTTAATTTTCTAAATAAATAAAAAAAAATCTTCAATTTTCTTTTCTTTAATCTTCTTTTTTTTAACGAAATCAAAACCATAGATTTTGCACAGAACCCTTATCTTAAAACCATCTATATTAATATAGTATTCGGTGACTTCCGTTAGAAAGTTAAACGTACCCAAGATGGTATGAAATTTGTCACTTTAAAACGACTTTTATACCAAGCCATTGTAAATAAACACAAAGGACTTTCCCTATTAAAAAGATATTGAAGTTATTTTCTATTTTACTGACGGAGGGTTGAAATTTGCGGTCAATTGATAACTTTTGTTAGAAATAAATATGCCTTGATGTATAATTATTTTTGGTCTAGATTTAGATTATATAACAGGGTTCGTCGCATCGAACGCGATTTTTTATAGTCTTGAAGTCTGCGTTACCGCAAACCAAGGAATTACTACCAATTTTTTATGAAACTATCCTGAAGCCATGAATGAAAATATCATTAGTGGATCATCCAGAAACGACCTTTAAAAGTTTATGTGACTATTACTCCCGTGTAGCGCAGATGATAGTGCTAGTATTTTACTTGCGTTCCCATTGAGGGACCACATTTGAATTTTGAGCTTTTGAATGCGTCAGCCTTTAGTAAAAGTTCTCAAACAATTGTAAATTCAGCCATTAATTTGTAAAAGTAGCCACTCAAAAGTTACAATCGATTAAAGGTGGTCCCTCAGTCGTGACTGACAGGCATCCCTATCTCAAAACCTAGTGAAAATTTGCAACTGCTATAAATTACTACTCTTAGTAAAAGATTTGTAAAACTAATTTATTTGAATATCAACCCTTCCTGTTCAAGGAATAAAAAGAACTAGCATGCGGAAGGTGGTCCCTCAACCGATCACCATATGTTCACCTTGAGTGGAGACCACAATGGAATTTGAAATTTACATATGGGTCTAGCGTTAGTAAAAGTACTTGAACGATTGTATATTCAACCTTTAGTTTGTAAAAGAAGCCATTCAAAAGTTACAATCGAATTAAGGTGGTCCCTCAATTGAAACGTTAATCATAAGAATAAAAACTTTTTAACAAAAAATTAAACCTCCGAAAAAACTGAAAAGCAAAAAATAATAAACTTTTTTTATTTAACCTTAATAAATAAGTTCTTAAACTAATGCAAGTATACCTAAGTAATTTTGAGTCGGCGCCAAACAAGCAAATTAATTCGTTGCGAGTGGTCGTGCGGAGAGCGCATTTTTTGTTTGAAATGTTAATGTTTATCGCTATAGATTTCACGTTGCTTATTTCTTTAAATTTAAGGTAATTTAGTAATCTTTGTTCATTGATTGTTTGGCGCCGACTCAAAATTATTTAGGTATACTTGCATTAGTTTAAGAACTTATTTATTAAGGTTAAATAAAAAAAGTTTATTATTTTTTGCTTTTCAGTTTTTTCGGAGGTTTAATTTTTTGTTAAAAAGTTTTTATTTTATAATTTTTTGAGGCCATAATTTACTAATTACTACATGCTTAATGTTTGATTACTTTTAAAATACCTACCTTACTTTAGACATTAACTGTTATATACTCCTACTTTAACTATTATTTTTTGTGTAATATAATACTAAATAATATAATGTAATACTTAAAAAAAACAGGCTTTATATACCAACATAGATAGGCCTTTTATTTTAATTGTAATACACAGCTCAGCATTAAAATCTGTGAATGAACAATAAGTCACCCCTATTTTCCCACCCTTAGGGTAGGTATTTTTTTTCCAAATTTACATGGGACCAACTTCGAAGTATGTCCTATCCAACAAAAGAAGAATGATCAAAATCGGACTACTCTGTAAAAAGTTAAGCGTGGTCATACATTACAATCAGTGAGTGAACAATCAATCATCCCCTGTTTTCTAACCCTTAGGGTTGGAATTTTTTTTCCAAATTTATATGGGACCACCTTCAGGGTATACCCTTTCTAATAAAAAAAGAATTATCAAAATCGGACTGCTCTGTAAAAAGTTATGCGTGATCATACATAAAAAAAAAAAAAAAAAAAAAAAAAAAAAAAAAAATATACGCGTCGAATTGAGAACCTCCTCCGTTTTTTTTCGTCGGTTAAAAATCAATTTACGTAGCATTCGGAGGTTAAATAGACGAATGCTACAGTCTATCCTTTAGTAATTTTTTTTTACTAACGATTACTATACCAAACAGTATCAAAAAATGTACCGTTTTATTTTAAATAATAATCAAATAGCTGGGAAGAAATACTAAGATAGAGGTGACCACACAGCAGGGTTTTTCTAGTGACTGTTGATAATAATTTTTAATAAAAATAAAATCTACGCGTCGCGTACCTACGTGAACATACTTAAAAAACATTGGTTCAATGACTAGTAACTCAAGCCGCAAATAATTAAAAAAATCCGGATAAGTCGGACTCGTGCAACGAGTATTCCGTACAAAGGTATGTAAATAGTTTATCACAGTTTTTTTTAAATATAACTACAAATATACGGTTTTCGGACTTTTTCCTTTATTTGTGCTACATGACTGCTTTAATGAGGCTAATGTTGATGATGACATAATTGTAATGTATATTAAAGGCTTGAATGACAATAATTACAAGATAGATGATATTTACATTCTGAGAGCACAAATAATTTCCCAAGCTTGTAATAAAAAGAATAAAATCAGAGACGTCGTTACTTACAGTTGCGAATGTAATGTATCTACCGTTTTCAAAGAAGTTATTAATAAGATTTTTTTTAGTGTCAATTTCTCCAAACTGTGTAGCAATGCATGGTGTCAAACAGAAAAAAATAGTTGGGGCTATTGAATTTATTCCCGGAGCTAGCGCCAGTGAGCTCGGCCATTACGGATGTCTCTACTTTTTTAATGAGAGCATATGTTCTTACGACGACTTACGCTTTAAATTTGATGACAGTCCTCTAAACGAACAAACTTTTATACATACACTTTGCTACTGTCTCATTAGTAGTAATGTTTGATGTAAAAACCTTTTTATAAAAAAAAAAACAACCGACTTCAAAAAAAAAACACTACAAAGTGATAAATAACTCTAATTTCGGAAGTCGGTGTCGTTGGTTCTGCATTTACATTTTTTGACACCGACTTCCGAAATTAAAGTTATTTACTCTTTGTAGTGTATTTTTCTGAAGTCGGTTGTTTTTTTTTTTTTGTAAAAAGTTTTTATTTTTCACTTTTTAGTTTTACCTACCCCACACAAATTCAATAAGCACTAGTGCACTGAAGAATTGAAGACACCGACTAGAAGAATAATCAAAATTCGCATAGAAATGCTGCATTTATGCATATAACTTCGTACATAAGAATAATTACTTATTGTATTAAATACTAAAACCGTCCTGAAAGTATGTAGATAACTTTAGTGAAGAATTATCAAAATCGGTTTTAGTTTTTGAGAAAATCGCGGACATACAAACATACATACGGGTCGAATACAGAACCTCCTTTTTTGAAGTCGGTTAAAGAGTTCAGAGTTACATTTTCAGTGCAGGGTAAAATTTTGTTTCTTTTTTTTTATTATCATAAGCATTATTTTCTTTGTGTTTTTATTTAGCTAAGTGATGTCAAATATTAATAAAAATTAATATCAACAAACACTCACTAGTTTTTACTCAATAAACAATCCTGCTGTGTGGTCACCTCTATCTTGGTATTTCTTCCCAGGAATTTGATTATTATTTGAAATAAAACGGTACATTTTTTTATACTGTTTAGAAAAGTAAACCTTAGTAAAAAAATACTACTAAAGGATAGACTGTAGCATTCGTCTATTTAACTTCCGAATGCTACGTAAATAGATTTTTCTTATGATTAACGTTTCAATTGAGGGACCACCTTAATTCGATTGTAACTTTTGAATGGCTTCTTTTACAAACTAAAGGTTGAATATACAATCGTTCAAGTACTTTTACTAACGCTAGACCCATATGTAAATTTCAAATTCCATTGTGGTCTCCACTCAAGGTGAACATATGGTGATCGGTTGAGGGACCACCTTCCGCATGCTAGTTCTTTTTATTCCTTGAACAGAAAGGGTTGATATTCAAATAAATTAGTTTTACAAATCTTTTACTAAGAGTAGTAATTTATAGCAGTTGCAAATTTTCACTAGGTTTTGAGATAGGGATGCCTGTCAGTCACGACTCAGGGACCACCTTTAATCGATTGTAAATTTTGAGTGGCTACTTTTACAAATTAAAGGCTGAATTTACAATTGTTTGAGAACTTTTACTAAAGGCTGACGCATTCAAAAGCTCAAAATTCAAATGTGGTCCCTCAATGGGAACGCAAGTTAGTATTTTATGGTCGAACTTTCACGTAGGGAGCTTTATTACAATGCTAGGAAGATTTTCTTCTCAACGAGGCATTCTCCTTTGACAAACATTTTTAGGGTTCCGTACTCAAAGGGTGCCAACAGGACCCAATTACTAAGCCCCCGCTGTCCATCCATCCGTCCGCCCGTCCATCCGCCTGTTTGTCAGCGGGCTTTATCTCATAAACCGTTACCGGAAGACAGTCGTCACTAATAGTGTATTTCTATTAGTGACGCCTGTGATTGCCACTATAACAAAAAATAATAAAAACAAAATAAAGTTACAAATCAAAGGTGGGTCAATATTGTACGGTGACGTGCACTCGGCCGGGTTTTTTTTATATCTGCATGTATTGTCGCTTACACCATCTACGAGAAAATATGAAGACATCATATTTTAATAAGATTCTACAAAATATTGGAAACAATATCGGATATTTATTTCCGATTCCACTTTGATCTCGGTACAAAAGGAAATGGATCTGTTTGTCCATCCTCCTATCCGCTCAAGTCGTAGAACTACTCAGGTTGAATTGATATGATGTTTGTAGAAGGGCCGCCAACCTGTTGCATTTTGTGCACTTTTGTGTTGTAACAGGAGAAAATAGTCATGTTTTTTTGTATAGTTCTGACTCTTTCATCGTCAAAAAGTTTTTTTCTTGTAGGTACCTATATTTTTGATCATTATCAATCAAAAAGTAGGTAAAAGAAAATTCTTAAAAGTGGGTTTCTGGTATAACTACTAAACTAAACTGCACACTTTGATTTGAGAGAGCCAAAATAAAATAAAAAAATTAAAACTGTTTTATTGTTTTATAAGGTTAAAATACCTACTTTAAGTTTAGCATGTAAATTCGCATCTCCAAACTTATCAAAATGACTCGCCCCTACTTCAATAATATCACACGAAAGTACGATGCTTCCATCGAATAAAACATTATGAATAGAATAGAATACTCTTTACTATGTACAGTCACGTCTAAAAGTATGTATACACTTGGCTTTATTCAAAGGCGATTTTCTCCTTTATTTTTGAATGAAATTTTATGTTATTACGAAAATAGTATTTTCGAACCCATAGGTTTATGTTAAGTGTCGTATTTCAACGTTGCATTCGTTATTTCACGAAAAAATCGCGATTGAAAATTGCCAAGTGTATACCATACTTTTAGACGTGACTGTACACCATATAAATTACATATGATCACCATTTTATTTACCATGTTACCATTTTTATGATCACCTACAGTGAGGAGTCCATGCTATCAAATATCCAGCTTTAATCAACTTAATACAATACAAACGGTATTACCGGAAAATGTCTGTGAAAAGCAACCAATTAGCCACTTTCGTCACACCGACGCCTTTTTGTAAGCCCCTGTAATTGTCTCAAATTAAAGCTTATATTTTCCAATTACCTTTTGTTACTTTATCCTGTCATGGCAGTCTCTGGGAAGCCAGCATTTAGTAGCAATATGTTGATAAATAATAAAATGAGAAGATAGGTACAGTCCGATTTAAACTTTATGGCGTCTCGGAACATGAGGCGAGTCGCTGCGCAGTAACAAATTCACGTGTCAGCGGGGGTGAGGGGTGAGGTACTGCGCAGCGAGTAGCGCACTTCAGAGCCGCCATAAACTTGGAATTGGACTGTATTGAAACACAAAGTACACTTTTCTTACATTGATGTCGTTAAATTCTATTATTAAACAGTTTTGTTAATATTCAGAAATAGCAAGGCAACGGTTTCTTGAATTGAAGCATTCTGAAAAGGAAATTAAAAATTACATACACTCACGCCTTTTTCTCTTTCTTTCTTTCATTTTCATAGCTTGAGCTAAGCTAGTTTTGTTATTGGTTAGTTTTACGCACATCTCTCGCTACGCATCCTCGCTCATTTCTGGTGAAAACGCAGCCTTACGTCCATACATCTGCTAGATAATTCCATAACACACTATCAGTAGCAATGGCTTTTATTTGTTCAACAACTTTCATTGCGATATTTACGTTGTTGAGCAGACAAATTTTTCGAACATCTAAAGCAATGGATTAGCAATATCCTGTAAAATGATTCAGATTGTGATTGACAGTGTGTAATGCAATTAGGGTGCTAGTCATACTTACGAGTACATGCACGCCGGTTGCGAGCACTATGCAGCTGACCTTTCTGAAGAACAATGAAAGATATGAGTAAAATATTTTATTTAAGATTCAAATATTTACATAATTTAAAAAGCTAACAGTCTTAAAATAATAAATATGTACAAGTATATAAAAAGGGAGGGGAAATAATCAAAGGGCATCAAAAAATTCGTCCGCATCGCTGTCAACAGGAAACGTGCCCAAAACGCTGGCAGTATTGCCACGTTAAATTGATTCAATTTATCAAGAATTGCTTTGTGACAGCTGTGCGCACAGATTATTAAAGGTCGGCCACAGAGCATGTAACCTTAGGCAGGCGACACGTAAGTCGTTGCCCGCAATGTTACCATTTTATAAATATGTATACCAACATTTAAGAACTAGGTAAGTATTGTAAATTTATTTTATTTATTATTTTTATCTTATCGTATGCTGCACTGGTTGACGTCATCAGGTCAACGCCGGATGTCACTGAAAACTAGCGCTGGGGCTCTGTCTCGCATAGGGCCTTAGCATTATGCTGAGCGATGGGCGTTTTGCGTGGATGTGACGCAAAGGGGTTTGAAGGTTTTGGCCCTAAAATCAGCCGCCATTTTAATTTTTTTTCAGAATCGCGGTGCACAACAAAAGTTATATATTTAGATAGAGGACACTTATACAAACAAAAAATGTTATATAACATAATATCCTAAAGCGTCAGGTTTCGGAGTTATTCACCGAAATATAAGTCGAAAACAACTAGGATTTTTTGATTTTTTTCCTTCCAGGTAAGCATATTGAACTATTGAGGTAATAGAAACGTTATGAAACCTTTATGGAGAAGAAACAAATAAAGAATAGACATTTTTTAAATAAATAATTAAACACGGCAATTTATAGTTCCAGAGACTAATCTGACAAGTGTAATGTCATACTTTTATACTGAAAAAAAACGAAAACACAAAAGACTTAAATGTCAGATTAGTCTCTGGGATTAAAAAAACGAAGTATAAATTGCCGTGTTTAATTATTTATTAAAAAAAATATCTATTCTTCATTTATTTCATCTCCATAAAGGTTTTATAACGTTTCTATTACCTCAATAGTTCAATATGCTTACCTATAGGGAAAAAAAACAAAAAAGTCCTTGTTGTTTTCGACTTATATTTCGGTGAATAACTCCGAAACCTGACGCTTTAGGATATTATGATATGTAACATTTTTTGTTTGTATAAGTGTCCTCTATCTAAACATATAACTTTTGTTGTGCACCGCGATTCTGAAAAAAAATCAAAATGGCGGTCGACCTTAGGGCCACCCTCCATACAAAAATCTTCAAACCCCTTTCCCCCAACATGTTATTATTTTTTTGTCTGTGTTCTTTTTCTTTGTTTGTGTTTTCTATCTTTCTATTCAGAATATACCTACCAACATCAAACTAACCTACAAACTTGAAAATGTTATTCAAATTGTGTCACCTTATTATATTCATTATAATATTACATCCATAGTGCAATTTAGAAAGAAAAATGAAATGTTTCGCCTTTGTTCTGACAATATAGCAGACCTCAATATTGATGATTTATAGTTGAAACAGAAATATAAAACAAGTATCCACAATCTCTTTGACTTGAAGAGCTGGGGTCAATGATTAATGGTCCAAGATGTCAGCTAGACACCAGATTGTCAGCCTCACTTAGGTTCCAAGCAATTTGTCTTAAGTATAGGAAAATGATCGAAACAATAATTTTTTAAATTATCCTTATCACAGGAACGAAACAGGTCCCAAAATTATAGGACAAGATATTCTGGGCTTCATTTTTTTAGTCCTAAAAATTTAGTCCTAGCCATTTTTCATATTTTTACAGCGTATCAAGCAACGGCACTGCCCTAAAATTCTTTAAGCTCATGAGGAAAAAGAAAAAGGAATTCAAATTCGGAATTTTATCCACGTTTCACCAAATATTTTTTAAACTTTATTATTCCTTTCCTGCCAGCCCTTTGTGTCGGTTATTAAATGACCTTCTTTCAACACAAACTCTTCGCAATCCTCGGCCAATTTTGTCCATTGTTCCCGAACCTCCCCATCCCTTCTAACGATGACACGATTAAAATTGTTTAAATGTTCCACATTCTTTTGCCTTACCTGTATCAGTTACACGTTACCCGACCTTCCCTTCGTACTTTATTTTTCGGATATTGATGGAATTTTAGGGACAGGGATATTTTATTTTGGTATGGATATATACCAAAATATCCCCGTCGGTCGTCGTGGGTTTATTTACATTTATATTGTAATTTGAGTTGGGATGCCGTTACATATATAAATGATGTCGGCTTATTCCTTGATTTTACTGAGACCATTCTGGTTGTTTAGTTTCTTGTAATTATCTATACTAATAATAAATCTGAAGAGTTTGTTTGTTTTTTGAAGTGAAACTTCTTTTTGCACGCTTGACTTGGGGAGTAAGCTGGCGAACGCGTGACGTAAGCGTTACGAAAAGTGTGATCGGGCGAGGCGAACGGGAGTTGAGTGGGGGATATAAGCAAGAGAAAGCAGTGCGCGCGCACATTTTCTTTCTCTCTTCCTCACATAGCCAAATACGTTTGAAGTTTCACTTCAGTCGTGTGGCCATAAGCACACTCGGTTTTTTGTTTAAACGCGCTAATCTTTGCCATCATCACGCTATCACACTTAGGGGCCGAGCAATAGAAAAAAAGTCAGAAAGATCGCTAAACATAAACGAAGTGACAGCGCGGGTAGGTGATGCGATGCGACGCGACGGGGTGGGTCGGGGGAGCATGAAATTTCACGCGGATGAAGTAGCGGGCAGAAGCTAGTATTTTATATTTGACTAGCTGCGCCCCGCGGTTTCTTTCGCGTAAATGTCGACCCCGTGAGAATATCGAGATAAAAAGTAGCCTATATGTTAATCCAGGGTGTCAGCTACCCCATACAAAATTTTATCAAAATTTGTCCAGCCGTTTGAGCGTGAAGAAGTAACAAACATATAAACACACACACACACTCACAAACTTTCGAATTTATAATATTAGTGTGATGTGATTAGTGTGATTACTAGTTTATTTATTTATTTGTAAGTATACAAATCATATAAGTATTACGTATTTTGAAAATTTTTGTACTTCCCTTCACTTGTCTCTTAAAGGTTCATTAGAAAACCAGCGACAGACAGCATTTTTGTCTGGCATTAATGCTGAAATGCATTATTTTTGGCGCAGCCGTGAGGCACACACTCTTGTTGTTAAAACATTACTTTCACTTTATTATTTTGTCATTTGTATTTTGTGTTACACGAACTGCGTCCGAATAAACTTTATTCTTTCTTTCTTTCGTTGAGAATATATTTTAGCGACTAGGTATGAACTTGATATTCTTGAATGTGATTGCTGACAGCTTGATGTGAAACCGGTTGCTAGGCTACTGATTCCTATTTCTGTTGGGTAGATAGGTATGGGGGAAATATTAACCGGGCGAATAAATAATATATGGATGAGATACTTTAATACTAAACAGTCGAAGAAATGAATTGTTAACAAAATTGACACTATAGAGGTATGAGGAAGAGAGTGTAAAGTTCACTCATACCCTTTAGAAAAGGGAGGATCCTCCGTCAAGACGGGTGTTGTGTCTGGCGAGCAACTGCCCGATGATTCATGTCGGGCTGTTGTATCTATGCTAGTTGCGCGGTAAACTCTGCTTGCGAGATGCAGGATTTGTGTGACGTCAGTATGACGCATAAGTTGTTCGCATGTGGCGTTGTAGATACCGCTACAACACTGTACGCTTGGTTTAAATATACGACTACTTTTAAAACTCGATTGTCAAATTGCTTAAAAATTACTTTTCCGGACTTTTCATTGAAATAGGCATATTTACTTTGAATAAAAAAAAAACTACATAATGAGAAATACCCACTTGTAACGTATTTGGGGTGGTTATAATATGACTATTGTTGAACTTACTAAGTACCCTTTGCAATATTGAGTAAGTCCCAAGGAAGAAGCATTGTTAAAACTTTTAAATTGGACCCCTTGTATCTTGTTTCCATTCTTATTTTACTCTACGTAAGTTATTGAAAATAATTACGTTACATTCTTCCTCTCTTTTGATAAGTTTAAGGGTACTTTTGAAAAGAGGAAATTTTCAGGGTACTTGCCGCAAAATACCTAGAAAAGCGTTAAAACAAAATGTTGAAGATACACAAAGCTTACTGACGGTAGGCTTTATAATTATCCCGAAAATTAATTTATATTTAGCAAATGTTAATTTTTCTACGAACTGTTTTCGGTTCGCAGTTATCTTTTGTTTCAAACCTTGAAAGGAACCTTGGTAGGTTGGTTTCTTTGTATATAGAAGCTTTTTGTTCTTTTCCTGGTATTTTCTATTCAAAAATATCTAGTCGTAAACAGGCCTACTCTGAGATAATCGATGCTTCCAGGAAATGTTTCCGAAAAGCCGACCCAACTTACTTAAAAAGGGCAAATTGAAGTTTTGTTTTAATTAGGAAATAAGTACTATATTCACTGAATAGACGGCTGTACTGCTAGGGTGTTTGTTTCTCCACTTCTTCTTTTCAGCTAAAGCAATGGGAAGGGGTGAAGGGCGGGCGTTTTGGGGGACTGTCTTATGTAATTTTACCGTTCAATAAGTGCGAATTCTCAGCCTAGTCCTAATAAATGACTTTTAATTCAATTGCCAAAGACGACAGAAGCTTTCCTATTTGTATCTGTTTTTAGCAGGCTTCAAAAAGAAGGACGTTCTCAATTCGACTATATGTTGTTTTTTTTGGATTGTATGTTTGTTACGCGGTATCTCCGGCAATTGTGAATCGATTTCAAAAAATTTTTTAATGGATAGGGTATGTCTCAGGAGTGGTCCCATTAAATTTTATTAACTT
Source organism: Amphipoea oculea (assembly GCA_945859645.1). NCBI lineage: Eukaryota > Metazoa > Arthropoda > Insecta > Lepidoptera > Noctuidae > Amphipoea > Amphipoea oculea. The sequence goes on from OX243876.1 coordinate 5,102,900, forward strand.
TGCTTTGGTTGTTTTTGTGTTAGCTTCAATAATACGTATTTTTGCCACTTAGTTTATAATGATGATTTTATAATGACTTCCTGTCACTGATATTTACATAGCAAGTAGTGTTATACGAATTTGTGTGGGGTAAGTACAACTTAAAACTGAAAAATAAAAACTTTTTTTAAAACAAAAATACAAACAACCGACTTCCAAAAAGGACACAACAAAGTGAAAAATAACTTTAATTTCGGAAGTCAGTGGCATACAACGAAAATGCGAACCCAACGTCACCGATTTTCGAAATTAAAGTTATTTTTCACTTCGTAGTGTCTTTTTTGTAAGTCGGTTGTTTTTATTTTTGGAAAAAGTTTTTATTCTTGTTTCTGGTGTTATAGATCGACCGCTTAACTGAGACGTTGCCTGAGGTAGCTGCGCGGTGCGGGAGGGGTGATAGTTGTCACAAGTTGACGAATTACTGAGCTCTCGCCCTGCCGCACAGCGCTGCTACCTCAGGCAACGTCTCAGTTAAGCGGTCGGCCTATAGTATAAGCTATTTGGGAAATGGCACTGTGAAAAGGCAAACGTACCTGTAACTTCAGTAGCAATGAATCTGTCACCAGAATACAACAAACGTAAATAATAATCATCATCTGCCTAGCCTTTTCTCAACTATTTTGGGGTCGGCTTCCAATCTAACCAGATGCAGCTGAATACCAGTATTTTACAAGGAGCGACTGCCTATCTGACCTCCACAACCCAGTTACTGGGTAATACGATACCCCTTGGTAAGACTGGTTGTCAAAGATCCAAAAATGAGAGCCGGGACTAACGGCTTAATGTGCTTTCCGAGGCACGGAAGGCTCTTGGTATGTAAAGATGGTCACCCATCCACGGACCAACCGTGGCAAGCGTAGCTTAACCTGATCGATCGACCCACAGAGAAGGTACGACGAGCACTGATCATTACTTCCGAAAAACCCTCAAAACATCACAAAAATCTCTAACTTTTGCAATCATTATTAAAAAAAAATACTCCGACACAAGATTAAAAACATTGACGAGTATGACGTATTGCCGTCGCAACATTCATTAATTCCGAACGAGAGGACTCCATTAATTAAAATGCTACGGCCCAGTAAAATCTCTAATGAAATATTGTCTATAAACTGAACAGGGTGAGAACAATTTTGTAGAGATTAATTTGAATATAAACCCCTATCAAGATTACTATTAATCCTGCCTCTAAGTTTAAAGATTAAAACGAACGGTTTTAATTTGGGACGGTAAACGTTCATTGTTTGGGTCTCTAGGTTAATATTCTTCTTTTTTTTGTTTTTTTTTTTTTTTTTGTTAACCTATTTTGTGTCCCACTGCTGGGCAAAGGCCTCCCCTTTTTTCTTCCAAACTTCCCTGTCTTGTGCGATCTCTGGCTATGTTGGCCCTGCAATAGATCGTCACACCACCTTCGCCTTGGTCTACCTCGACGGCGATGTCCTGCCTCAGGCATCCAGTGAGGACCAGCTTCCCCGTCTTCCAACGGAGTGGAAATTGGCCGAAGCCTGCGGCGGGTAGCGGGATAGTCCGAAAGGGTTACCGCTACCTCGGAACATAAAGGGCTAAGAAAGGAACACGGGCGGGAGATCCATTTGATGATTTCCCATCCAAAAAAAAAAATGGCGTCCAGTGAGTGACGATCTTTGCCCATCTCTCCGGGTGCATTTGTGAGATGTGTCCGGCCCACTCCCATTTCAGCCTGGCTGTTTTTTTTCCAACATTCGCTACTTGAATAAATAGTAATATTCTTTTATAAAAAGGTTTATTGAGAGCAATGAATGAGCAAGACTGATTTTTTTACGCAGATGAAGGAGTAGGTTTTCGACGTTTTTATCATCATTCTCTTGTCTTTATCCCAATTTATTTGGAGTCGTCACAATATGTCCTTTTCTTCCCTAATTCTATATTAGTTGGCATTTCGATAGTCTTTCTATCCATATCATCTTTCACACAGTCCGTCCATCGTTTTTTTGGTCTTCTCCCACTCTTATAGCCATCCTTATTCAAACTTATAACAAGGTTTTCGACCCTATATTTGATTAAAAGTGATATCGTTTTGAAAGTACAAAGGAGATAAGTAGAAAACGCATGAATTTTGTGAAACTTCAAAGGATTGTCTGCTTCGTCGGTCTAGTGTTGCTCGGAACAGGATGCCCTGGGTTCGATTCTCAGGTTGGGCAAAGGGTTTATCTATCAGAAATTTATCAGTAGCACTAGCAGCCCGGAGTCTGAATTTTTGCCCGTTTGATGACAATAGGCTCATCGAATAATATATTATGGCATTTAAACCTAGACCTCTGTCTAACCTTTAGGGTATTACAGACGTGATGTTATTTGTTCAAAGGTTTTTGCTGACTTCTAGGTAGGTCATCTGTAAAAGTTCATTTATTTACATTAAATTAAAACATAAAATTCAGACTTACACAATAAAATAATACGCAAATATTAAAATCAAATACAATTATTGTAATGATACTATTATTAATTTATTATAACAATAATAAACCAGCTCATTTTTATAACTTTGGATAGTTCACACTATGTTTCATGTTCACATTCTGTCCGCTGACTGTAGAATTAATTAATATAAAATTTTATCAATATTTATCAAGCGTCATTGAAATACTGCAGCACACTGCTTTGACCGGTCAACTACGTCCATTCAAGCGGAGTAGTGAGCATAAACATGTTTATTATAGAAGCTCCAAGCAGGATAAACAAATTTCATTCATAGCTATAATGAAAACTAGCAGCGCCCCGCGGTTTCATCCGCATAAGTTTCGATCCCGTGTGAATATCGGGATAAAAACTATCCGATGTCCTTTCCCGGGACACAAACTATCTCTATACCTTCATCTAAATCGGTTCAGCGGTTTAAGCATGAAGAGGTAACAGACAGACAGACACACTTTCGCATTTATAATATTACGTAATTAACTTCATCAAGGTTACAAAGCAGCTGGAGCAGTGGTGGCCCAATGGTAACGTCCGCGACTTACGAGTAGGTCCAACAGTAGTCCGTAGGTCGTAGGTTCGAACCCAGACAGGCGCATCACCACTGCTCTCAAAACGGTGAAGAAAAACATCGTGAGGAAACCGGCATGTCCTAGAACCAACAATCCGGAGACATGTAACATCTACCAACTGGGCCCGCGTCCTACTCGGCCTACTCCTTCTCACATAGAGGAGGCCTGTGACCCAGCAGTGGGTACATTATAATTATGCTGCACCGTAATTGCGAATTAGAATCATTTCGAAGCCAATTGCTAATCCATTGCTTCATAAGTTCGAAAAATTTGTCTGCTCAACGCGTAAATAACGCAATGAATCTTGTTGAACTGTCAAAATGAAACCGATTCCGCTTGATAAAGTGCCCCGCTGATTATACTAAGGCTACAAATGACAACCAAAATATAGGTATAATAATTATACCATCGCGGTCAGAATAGAAAAAAAAAAACAGGAAAGTATGTTCAGAAATATGATATCTATAAATACAGTAATGCACAGACAACAAGCCAAGATCAACACATGTTTGTAAACACATACATATTCATTGTTTATGTGTGTCCCCAAACATATGTTAAAATTAACCAAACACACAGGCTAAAACAGACATTTTCATAATCAGAACTGCACACTCAAAGGTTTACGTCACACATGTCCTTATCATGACGTCATCCAGACCCTGCTACGACGTACCCAAAAAACTGGCCAAGCGTAAACCGGACCTGCGGACTTTGAGTTCTGTTGCGTAAGATATAAGTAGAAAGAAACACGAAATAATAGTAAAAAATACATATTTGTGTAAGGCTTCTAGTTTTGCAGGAGGATATCTTGGGAAGTGGCTTCAATCAGCTGTAGCCATACAATAAATAACACAGTCTCTCGTAAACATTAGCCACCTATGACATACATTAATATGTACATGTATATGAAAAAAGAAGCAAAAGAATCCATAGGGCATAATATAAGGTCCCATTAAAATAGATGGACCAACTTTTAGAAATCATTCAGACCACCAAAATAAGGAGGATGGTAAAAAAAATATCTTAAGAAAAACGCATTAGATACTTACAAGAAAAATAATCAGCTGACGCAAATACACTAACGTGCCGGCAATTTATTATTTAAGGTCAAAATAAAATCACTTTAGTCAGTTTTTTTTTTGCTTGAATATCTTTGGTTAGACGTACTGAGAGCTGTGTTAAAATTGTCCATCTATTTTAATGGGACCCTGTATATTCGTCTGCATGGCTGTCAACAGAAACAGTGCCCAAAAGGCAGGCAGCATTGCCACGTTGTATGGCGAATTCTTTGACCATGAAATAGGCCAGCCCTCTGGTCACGTGAACAGTCGACTAACCGTTTGGCGATCTCGAAAAAAAAAAATCTTATCTAAACCAATAATAGTATTATTAGTTTAGATATTATATTAGATAGATTTTTTTTTACTGTTAAAAAGTTAATTATAGCCCTTTGACAGGCAGACGATGGTAAGCTTAATACTTAACTGGGTCTTGTTGACACCCACTGAATACGGTACCCCAATAAAAACGAGTTCATTTATCACGGCGCCATTTTGTTTGGGTCTTTCTGCATAAACTCGTGTTTTTGGCACCGACAGACTTTGAAGCTCACAGATAATAAAAAAAAGGCAAAAAACGAACAAAAATTTTATCAGAACGCTCTGAAACGGATTCGCGCGCCAAAACTCTTGTTGACACTTATTTTTGATTTCGACGTCTGTATTTTTCTCGTTTGTTCAAAAAAATATGTATTTCGTGCAGTTTCCACTTTATGGACGAACGTAGGTATTGGCTTTAATTGGTTTGTTGTACCACTAACATCATTTAATTTCTTTATTATTATTTAACGTCACTGCGTAGCGCGACGTAGCGCGACTACTGAGTATGAGATCTTGGGTTCGATGCCTGGATCGGGCAAAGTGTAATTGGGTTTTTACATCAAGAATTTCTCAGTAGCAGCCCGGAATCTAGATATGTGCCCGGTTGATGGCAATAGGCTCGTCTCCTATTACATGGAACCTACAGGTACACCTCTCCTTTGTTTGTACCTCTGTCTAAGGAAAACAGGCGTCTATGCAATCATGCTTAATGGGTGAAACACATTTCTTGTATGGGATGGGGAACTTTATTTAATTTTTATTATTTATTTTTAAAGCGGCCATAGGGCTTGTGGCTAAGTAATAACAGCCGCACGGGTCGATCGATCAGGTTAAGCTACGCTCGCCGCGGTTGGTCCGTGGATGGGTGACCATCTTTACATAAGGGTCTTGGACCCCTCTGTGCCACGGAAAGCACGTTAAGCCGTTGATCCTGGCTGTCATTCGTGGATCTTTGACAGTCGTCACGGGTAGTCAGAAGCCCGAAAGTCTGATAACCAATCTTACCAAGAGGTATCGTATTACCCAGTAACTGGGTTGTGGAGGTCAGATAGGCAATCACTCCACGTAAAATACTGGTATTCAGCTGCATCCGCTTAAACTGGAAGCCGACCCCAACATAGTTGGGAAAAGGCTAGGCAGATGATGAGCTATAAAAAAAAATTATAAAAAAACTTTTTAACAAAAAATTAAACCTCCGAAAAAACTGAAAAGCAAAAAATAATAAACTTTTTTTATTTAACCTTAATAAATAAGTTCTTAAACTAATGCAAGTATACCTAAGAAATTTTGAGTCGGCGCCAAACAAGCAAATTAATTCGTTGCGAGTGGTCGTGCGGAGAGCGCATTTTTTGTTTGAAATGTTAATGTTTATCGCTATAGATATCACGTTGCTTATTTCTTTAAATTTAAGGTAATTTAGTAATCTTTGTTCATTGATTGTTTGGCGCCGACTCAAAATTACTTAGGTATACTTGCATTAGTTTAAGAACTTATTTATTAAGGTTAAATAAAAAAAGTTTATTATTTTTTGCTTTTCAGTTTTTTCGGAGGTTTAATTTTTTGTTAAAAAGTTTTTGTTTTATAATTTTTTGAGGCCATAATTTACTAATTACTACATGCTTAATGTTTGATTACTTTTAATATACCTACCTTACTTTAGACATTAACTGTTATATACTCCTACTTTAACTATTATTTTTTGTGTAATATAATACTAAATAATATGATGTAATACTTAAAAAAAACAGGCTTTATATACCAACATAGATAGGCCTTTTATTTTAATTGTAATACACAGCTCAGCATTAAAATCTGTGAATGAACAATAAGTCACCCCTATTTTCCCACCCTTAGGGTAGGAATTTTTTTTCCAAATTTACATGGGACCAACTTCGAAGTATGTCCTATCCAACAAAAGAAGAATGATCAAAATCGGACTACTCTGTAAAAAGTTAAGCGTGGTCATACATTACAATCAGTGAGTGAACAATCAATCATCCCCTGTTTTCTAACCCTTAGGGTTGGAATTTTTTTTCCAAATTTATATGGGACCAACTTCAGGGTATACCTTTTCTAATAAAAAAAGAATTATCAAAATCGGACTGCTCTGTAAAAAGTTATGCGTGATCATACATAAAAAAAAAAAAAAAAAAAAAAAAAAATATACGCGTCGAATTGAGAACCTCCTCCGTTTTTTTTCGTCGGTTATAAATTCTCACATAGTGTGTACACACTCTGTGATAATTTCAAGTGTCTCCTAATACGGTTCAAAAGATACAGCCCTGTGACAGACGGACGAACGGCGGAGACTTAGTAAAAGGGTCCCATTGGCACTCTTTAGGTACGGAACCCTAAAACCTGCCATATTCTTTCACCTAAAAGTTAATGACACGACCCTATGAAAATTTAATTTATACTTAGGTATTAAAAGTTGCAGAGAAAGGTAAAACGCTATGTCGTGAATATAAAAAAGAACATTTAATACCAGAATACCTCACTGAGAGCGTTAAGGCATGAGTTACACCTCGCCGATAACACTATCTTCAAAAAGTTTATGTCAAAGTTGGCTTAGGGTAGGCGTAGGTAACGGACTGTATATCGGCGGGAGCGATAAAAGTTAGATTTTGTTTATTTTTTGTAACCTTGGTAATTTTGTGATGGGATGTATTTGATAGCACTTTAAATTTTGATGAAAACAACTATAAAATTGTATATCAGCATTTTAAAATAATGCACAAACAAAACATGAACCAATTTTACAAAATAAATATACACTGAGAGCTGACGGGGGCTCGTTTGCTCGCTTTGCTTTCTTGAGCCCCCGTCATCCCCTTCTAACCTTTTTTGTTTTTTTTTTTTTTTTTTCGCTGAGAAATGCATTACGCATTCCCGCTCGTGGGGGACGAGACGGGGTATGTGGGACTCCTGTCGGAATGACACCGACAGTATACCCACTAAAACTCAGCGGTGTTCCCGCATCGCCGTGGTGGGAGGGCCATGGGAAACCGGCTCAGCCTTTACTTCCACAACCCTCCCGGCGCATGCCCGCCTAGCTGGCGGGCCCCGCATGCCCCCCAGGCTGGGGGGCTACGGGAATAGCCGAGAACACCTGGCCATTCCCGTCCAACACTGATGGAGGCCTGTGCAATACAGGCACAGGTGCCCCCGCACCTGTTGCCTGCTGGCCTCCATCTGGGAGGAGTCGGAGATGACTGTCAAACTGACGTCTTCTTCGACCCCTCCTCCGCCTTCGGAGCGGCGCCGCGTGAGGATCTTCCTCCCGCGCGCGCTCCGCCGCCTCCTTCTGGGACATGACGTGCTCGCAGAAGGAGGCGACTGCCACCCAGGACCTCTCATCCCTCAGCATGGCGTTAACCAAACCGGGGAGTGACAGGTCCGGTCCGATCACCGCGATGAGACTGCGGCGCGGCTCATACCACGACGGGCACACCTGGAGGATATGCTGCGCCGTGTCCTCCGCCGCGCCACAGTCGTGGCACGACGGCGTCTCCTCCCGTCCGATTCGGTGCAGGTACGATCCGACACAACCGTGTCCCGACAGCACCTGCACCAGACGGAAGGAGAGGAATCCATGCGGCCGCTCGAGCCAATCTTGCAGGACTGGCCCAATCGCGTCGAGGGTTCGGCGGCCGAAGGCTGCGGTGGCGAGGTCCCCCGTCCAATGGACGACGATGGCGTCCCTCGCCTCCCGCCGGACGGCCTCCCGTTCTTCCCGGGCTGGGCGTTCTCCTCTCGCCCTCCGCCCCGCCGTCCATTCATATACTCTGGCGAGCACCCACGCCTCGAGTTCCCAAGGAGGGGTGCCCGCCAGAGCACATGCTGCCGCGAAGCCCACCGAGCGGTAGGCCCGCGACACCTGCTGGGCTATGGCCCTTTGGGGTGCCCGCAAGGCGACGGCGTTCTCCCTCCTATGGAGGGAGTCCTCCCAGATAGGGGCTCCGTAGAGGGCCATACTCTTCAAGATACCGGCGTAAAGTTGCCGGCATCGTGCGCTGGGCCCCCCCAAGTTGGGAAGCAGCCACGACAGCGCGCCCGCGGTCTTCAACAGGCGCGTCGATAGCCCACTAAAATGCGGACCGAAGCGCCACCTGCTGTCAATTACGAGACCCAGATACTTCATCTGGGCCTTGACCTCAGTTCTGACGCCATCCACGAAGATGTGGGCGTCAGGTGGGGGGGGGGGGCGCTGCCGAGGTCCGTGGAAGAACACGGCCTCGGTTTTGTGCAACGCCACCGTTAAACCTAGGCGGCGGATCCTCCCTGCGACCAAGGATCCGCCCGCCGAGGCCAAGTTGGCCGCCTCCCTGAAACTCCCCCCCCCGGGCGGTGAGGAGAGTGTCATCCGCGTAGCACACGACACTCGTGCCTCGGAGGAGAGTTCCCCGCAGGAGCCAATCATAGCCGACGTTCCAGAGGAGAGGTCCTGACTGACCCCTGTGGAACGCCGGCTTCGACGGCGTACCGCCGGACTTGGCCAGTCCTATTTACCAGGAGGATCGCCCGATCCTCCAGATAGCTGGCCAGCAGACCGCGCATGTATCGAGGCACTCCGTGAAATCGGAGCGCCTCTAGGATGGTGGAGTGGGGAACGGAGTTGAAGGCATTGGCTATGTCGAATGACACAGCCAACAATCCATCCCCCGCTTCCATTGCCTCCTTCACCTGGCCCTTAAGGCAGGCCAGCGCGTCCACCGTGGAACGCTCAGCCCGAAAACCGAATTGAGCGTCCGACAAGTCCGGCCCGATATCCCGCAGATGGCCCTTTAGGCGAGCAGCGATTATCCCCTCGAACATTTTGCCGACCTCATCGAGCAGAACGATGGGCCGGTATGCCGAGGGGGAGTCTGCCGGGCGGCCCTCCTTGCGAAGAAGGCACAACTGCCCCTCCTTCCATGGTTTCGGGAACCTCCCCGACGCAAGGCATGCGCTGAAGAGGTCCCGAAACCTCTCCTCCATTTGAGTGGCAGCGATCGCCACCACTCTTGCGGGAACACCGTCGGGGCCTGGAGCTGTCTTCTTGGCGCGGATATGGGAAATTGCCGCGCTAAGTTCCGACTCCGTGACAGGAGGGGCCTCCTCTTCTTCCTCGTCCAGCCGAGCAGCCATCCCCCGCGGTGGGCCCATCACTGGCGGGGTGAAGAACCTGTCCGAGTCGGCGTGCCCCAAGTCCCGAGCTCGCTTCGCTCGCTCTCGCATCCTAAGTTCTCCTAGTAACAGTAGTAACATTGCCTTTTGTACACACATACAATCCCGTACACTAACTTTATTTTTATAGTTTACTAGCAGCGCCCCGCGGTTTCACCCGCGTAAGTTTCGATCCCGCAAGAATATCGGGATAAAAACTATCCTATTGCCTTTCCCAGGACTCAAAGTATCTCTATACCAAATTTCATCGAAATCGGTTCAGCGGTTTAGGCATGAAAAGGTAACATAAAGACAGACAGACAGAGTTACTTTCGTATTTATAATATTAGTATGGATTATAGAAACCATTATTTTTATAGTTCATTCAATTCATTTTAAAATTAAACATTTTAAAGTGTGAAACATTATTTTTAAAATGCGTGTATGTATTCCCCTATTGTGATTAGAGGGTAAAGATCGCCAAACAATGACCACACCCCCAACACCACAATTAAGTAACACGCTTTTAATCACAACCCGAAGTATTTTGAAGAAAATTCTTAATCCATTGCTTCATAGGTTTGGGAAATTCGTCTGCTAATCAACGTAAATGAAGTAAAACAAATATTACAGGCAAAATTTTCAGAGCTTATGGAAATGCATGCTCTAAGTTGGAATTGACCAATAGGGCAATAGGGATTGAACAATAGGGCAATCTTTTACGGTCGCGAAACATATTCTGATCACCATTCATAGGTACAACTTCCCTACGAATTTTAAAAAGACCTAAGAACTTTCTTAGCTACCTTTCTTAGTAAGTTCTTTGCCTTAGGCTCAATTTACACCGCCGCGGAACGGAGTGGAATCAAGTTTTCGTAATAGCAAAATGAACTTTATGTCAATTGTCTAACGTACAAACTAGATACGAGCTTGTTACTGCGGAAATTCCCGAGAATGCGCGATAATTCTCCAGGAGATGCGTTATCTGTGCGTATGGGTTAGTTAAGTTCATAATGCTTTGTACAAAAAAAAGTCGCTTCCATTCCGTTCCGCGGCGGTGTAAATGCGTCAGAAAACTTCTGTCGCTTTCGCCTATCCGAAGTCGCGGCCTTATAACCCCGAATTTCGACAAGGGACCGCGAAATACAACCCCGTTGCCATAATTAAAGTTATAACAACTCGATATCGTAATTATCCGAGTTTGTATGTCATAAAAGTTTTAACACAGTTGATATAACTAATTTAATACGTTCGAATGTTGTGTTCCAATTGTTTTAACAACCAGAATTAGTTCTGCATGTGAATTTACACGTTATAACGATTCGAATGGATGTATTTTGACACTTGCGAACTAAAAATATTATATACAAAATCTCCTAGTATTGTATAATTGCATAGCACATGTGTGAGTACTATGTATATACTATAAAGCTACCATTTACTGGGTACGTCTTTCATTGACTTGAATGTGCCTTGGCGGCTGAGACTATGTCATGCTCACTCTAATGTCTCGCTGATGATGGCGCATGTGTTGGATCATTACTACTCCCTTCAAAATGGTTGAGCTGAATGGTGCTAATCCATGCATCATGTTCGTGAACGGGCACCATCAGCAGGGACTGGTCATCTCTTTGCTGCCATGGCTTATTTTAATTTAATTTAATATTTGAATGGTTTTTTTTTTAATTTTAATTACGTACGCTTTTAACGTTCTGCATCGTTCTAACATGCATAATTTTAACATGAATGATCCTCCTACGCTTTGGAATGGGCAACTAGCTTCATCTTTCTGACTGTCCGACCCCTTGACAATTCAGAAGTGCCTGTAATTGGTTTACTTATTTGAAACAACTGCTTTGAGTTTGAGTTCAGTATCATATTCAAGATAAATAACTATCATTATCAACATAATCAACCTTTAATGTTCCCACTGCTGGTACATAGGCCTCCTCCACGTGGGGCCAGTGCGGGTTGGTGTCACATGTCTTCGAATTTTTGTTTCTAGGTCATGCCGGTGTCCTCACGATGTTCTTCTTCACCCTTTAGAGAACAGTGGCGATGAAATAATTTACACAACGTAAAGCGATTGACCATTATGCGTAGGGTCAGCTTCCAGTCTAATTGGATGCAGCTGAATGCCAGTATTTTACGTAGAGTGACTGCCTATCTGACCTCTATAATACAGTTACACGATACCCCTAGGTAAGACTCTTTGTCAGACTTTTTTATTCTTCCAACTACCCGAAACGACTGTCAAAGCTTGACGAAGCATGGAGTAGTCTCAATATGTTATGATGAATATGTTATGATGGTATCCCATCCTCGAACCGACCGCGGCAAGCGTAGCTTATCCTTGGATCGACCCGTGAGGCTATTAATATTTAAGCACGAGCCACTTATTTTAAAACAAACCCATGTAAAAACTAACACAAATAATAGGTAAGTATTTTCTTGTCTCTCGCTAGCCCCTTTTCACTTAGTTCTAGCCCTGTAATTTACCAAGCCCCGAAATGTGGCTGGCCACTAAAAATACCTCCGACCTTTTGCTACACAAGGTGATTTAATGTGTAATTTAAAAGCAAAGCATCTCATTTTGATCATATTAAATGCTTTGGGACAACTTAATTTTATTGAGCCCCTGCTAGAGAAATTTAATTATCTCCATGTCCGGATTTGTCGTCGTTTACATTAAAACATCAAAGGTCTGATTCAATTTCATAAAAAAATATATTAACGATATTATACGGTGTAGTATTTTTTTTTTTAATTTAAGGTTGCGGAAAAAGGTCCTATCTCATCTCGTGTTTATTTGACTTCCACTGCGAAAATAAAGTTTTTTTAATGTGTTTATCGAAAAATGTGTTCACAATTAAATCGTTGTCAGTTTAAAAAACACGCACAATGAAGGGTACTGTATTTGGGATGAATTTATCCCAAAAGAAACTTAACTTGTAGTTGAAAAAATGTTCTTCCTTACACCGATATACGTCACGGTCAATTCTCCAACTGTAAATATAAGTTTGTAATCTCAAAAAAAAAACGTGATATAACTACTAATAAACGATTTTCGGACTTTTTCATTTACTTGTGCTGCTTACCTTGCTTTTTACCAAATTTTAAGATTCTAGGTCAACGGGAAATACCCTATACATTTTGATTCCCTTGAGAGTGTCGAAATATACGTTTTTTGCGGAATAAACGGCCGTATCTTTTTTTTTAAGTTAACATAGAAGCTTTATTTTTTCACAGTTTGATAGGGCCGCAGACCTGAGTATAGGTTTTGATTTATTTTTTTATTTTTTATTTATTAAAACTTTATGCACAAGTAAAAACTGTACAAAGACGGACTTAATGCCTTAGGCATTTTCGACCAGTCTACCTTAGGGTAATTTATTTTTAAATACTTATCAAAATTTTTTTATTTTTTGGGATGCATGAAGAAGCCTCCCCGTGTAGCGCAGTTTGTTCCACCAGTTACTCAACTGAACCGAGCGCTCGGCGCATCCTGGGCAGTCACACCCAACATCTTATTTGACTGGCCAATTCTTCCCTTGCGGTGGTAGGGCTAACGCCCGCCTGGTTTGCGACCACCCTCCCACCGGAGTTCGGCGTCAAGCAGCCTGCTGTGTTTCGTCGATGCGTGGGAGTTCCAGTGCCTTAGGCATCTTCTGGGCACGCTCGTTCGATCATAGACCTCATCCAACGCTTTCCATCAGGCGTGATCGAGGTCAAGAGCGGGCCCATTCAGCAATAAAAAAAAAAAAAAAAAAAAATATTGTATTGACTTAGAAGCTTAATTTTTTTTGAAGCTCCAATGGACCGTAGAGCTACGTATTTAATATTTGTTTAAACTTGATACTTCCAGGCATTCCTGAGAAAAAGGGTCTTGACAGACAGACGAGCGTACGGACGGACAACGAAGTGATCCCACAAGGGTTCTGATTTACGGAACCCTAAAAAATAAATCCTCATATAATTTTTACAACTAGTTTACAAACTACTTAGGTACTTAGCTGAAAAAGTTTCACAACCAATTTGATTACTAATCACTGAATTAAAGGATAAAGACGCTGAAACTCACAATAAACTAAAGACTGGAGGTGTTAACACAAGCCGCAAACAAGCAAAGCATTCTTCTGATTTTATTCTTTACTCAAAGAAGATATCTCCATTGTGATAAGTAAGCCTGGTTCGAAATGAAGGAATAAATCATTTTTCCAGATCTTTTGAATCTCGCTAACATGATAGTGACGGAAAGACGTCGTCCGCTATATGCTTCATATCCATTCCATTTTCGGTTCCTTTGTTAATAAAAATCCATCCATATTTTGTTCTGGGAAAAAAATGGATACCTATTCGAGGATATTTTTATACTGGAAATATTTTAACACTGTTCGGAATGCTACAGGCGCTCCCCGTCATCGTCGTCGGCGTTCGGCTTCCGGGGTGCTTTTTTAACTTATTGAAAAATTTAGCATGTGATGAGCTAAATGATTTTGATTGTAAATTGCGCCAAAAGCGATGGATTGTTGTGCTAGCAATCTGCCATTATCAAACAGTACCTGCAAAATAATTGCAACTAGTAACTCTGCTTTGCGTCGTAGTACTTTTAACGTCTGTTTTAGCTATAACACTAGTGGAATCAATTACACAAACCAATAAAGGAGTCTTTTCGCTTTTGACACTATTTGAAAGAAATAAGAAAGAATATAGGTACGTTTATTTGCGGCAAATATGACGCAGATAAAGAACACAAACGCAAAAAAGTCATAACCACACAGAACGGCCATCGCTCAGCATAATGCTGCGACCCTATGCGAGACAGAGCCCTTGCGCTGGTTTTCAGCGACGGCCGGCGTTGACGTAATGATGTCCCAACCACGCCAATGAAAAACCCACCAATGATAATTATAGCCAGCTTAATGCTTACTCTAAAGAACAGTCAAAAGCGAGTCGGACTCGCGCACCGAGGGTTCCGTACAAAGTAGGTATGCAAATAGTTTATCACGGTTTTTTTTAAAATGTAATTACAAAGTTACGGTTTTCGGATTTTTCCCTTTATTTGTACTACATGACCTTGCTTTTTGCCAAATTTTATGATTCTAGGTCAACGGGAAGTACCCTATACATTTTGATTCCTTTGAGAGTGTCGAAATATACGTTTTTTGCGGAATAAACGACCGTATCTTTTTTTTTACGTTAACATAGAAGTTTTATTTTTTCACAGCTTGATAGGATCGTAGACTTGAGTATATGGTTTTAATTTGAATTTGATACCTCCACGCGTTCCCGAGATAACGGGTCTTGACGGACAGAAAAACGGACGGACGGGCGGACAACAAAGTGATCTTATAAGGGTTCCGTTTTTTCCTTTTGAGGTACGGAACCCTAAAAATGGCTTTTATAAAAAGACTCCACATTTTATTTGCCTGTCTATCACCTGCCAGCACCTTCAAATGTTTTTCTTCAAGTCTTAAACATAAAAAAAATATACGCGTCGAATTGATAACCTCCTCCGTTTTTTCGTCGGTTAAAAATATATTTTTCTTTCATCTTAGCGTCAGTAAAGGTACAAATTAATAGTTTGCGAATATTCTACTAGAAGTAAAATTTTATTTTGCACTCTGTCAAATTCGATTGTTGTACACACCTGTACCCAGGCCGGAATAAATCCCTATTTCATACGAAAACTATTCACTGAGATGCTCCTCCTTTTTTATTTCATGGAAAACTTGCATGAAATATCACAAAGTCAGATTTATTCGATAGCCAATGCACAGGCTTTTAAAATCTAGTCATTGCTTTTTAGGAGGTCAGATAGGCCATAGCTTCATGTAAAATCCTCCTGGTATTCTACTATAGCCGGTTAGACTTGAAGCCGATCCCAACATAGTCGGGAAAAGGCTAGGTAGATAATGATGATAGCTTTTTGATCGACTTCAAAGTATCAAGGACTAAACCTAATCATGCCCTTGATGGATCTCGTCTAGAAAACTGTGTGCACCTAAAACCTTACATCAAATGTTTCTATGAATGATTCATGAATTCAGCACATGATTCTAGACACCCAAGCTATCAAAAATGGTTATCAAAAAATAAATTTGCTGTTTCATAGAAAAGTGCAGTCAAAATGTATGGAACAGCCAGTTTTGCTTTCTTTATAAGTGACGAAAAATTTGCTTTGTTCAGAATCATGTATTGAATCCATGGTAACAGTCTGTGCGTCGATATACAGACGCCAGCACATCAAGCTACTACAATCTGTCAAATTTCTTTAATAGATTTTCAACTTTACTGCTAAAGCATTAAGTTCAAGGTTGCTTAGGAAAATTTGACAGTTTAGGGTTCCTGTTCTGTACCTACCACCCTGTATGGTATGGTGTGGTATTATTTATCTAACGCCTTCTTTCGTCGTATATTTTTCAATACCCAGCTTAATACTCATCTGATTGGCTAGAAGATGTCTTGGCCAAAAACAATCTAAACTTATCACCCTCAGACCAAATCAATCAAATCAACAGTAAACTGAAGCCGGTTTCGTAAACATGTGTGCACTTAGTGAGGTGTAGTTTGATTGTAAATGTGTGCGTGTGAGCGTGTATGCACAGAGCGGAGGTGCAGTTTTGGCATGCTTCACTGTATTGTTCACAGCGCTATATCTTGACTTTTTTATTTGGTCTGAGTTATCACCCAGTCTTTTCATGCTAACAACATACTCACATTCAAGACACCTCATAGGGAATGTAAAATTTTATTCCGTGTCCCAGATACGTCTAACCAAATTCGATAGCTGTACACACCTGCACCCGTATAACAGATAACAAAAAAGGAACTATTGAGATGCTCCAAAGATATAGGGTTACCCGTTAAAGTTCCAAATATATAAGGTTACCCGTTTAAGTTTCAGAAAGAGGGTAGTCGGTATCTCCTTGAGTCGTTACAAGGGTGCTGCTACAAAAGGAGCGGGGCTGTGTAAAAGTCAATCAATGACACTTATCTGCACACCCCTTTTCCGAAGGAGACCTATAATATGAGGATGCAATTTAGAAGGCGTGCTTTCTTGCTAATATCTCGCTCGCCATTGCCAAAATGTGATCTTATGAAGTGTCAATATCAACATAAATAAATGTCAGAAAATATCAACATAAATAAATGTCAAAAAATATCAACATGAATAAATGTCAGCCAAGTGCGTGTCGGACCACGAACAATGAAGGGTTCCTTAGTTGGGATGACTTTATCCCAAAAACAAACTTAATATTGTAGTTGAAAAACATGTTCTCCGGAACATACCCACTGCAAATGTAAAGAAGAATGGGCGGTTTCGTCCCAAGTGTTGTAACATGTTTCTACCTATATCATATGGAAGATCTCAGTGAGTGTTATTTTTTTTTGTATGGGCATAACTCTGTATCTCGTGCAGGGAAAGTGTTATAGTAGTTTCATTTATTTAATACAATTTAATTAATTAGTCTTTTAATGACAAAAGGTCTAAAGCTATTTATAACTACCTACTCCTACTCTGACCCAACACCCCCCAGCACCCCCTCTACTACCCTGCGCCGCGCACTGCCATTGTTTTTTTTTTGTTGTAAGCGCAGGAGCAGCGAAAAAGCTGCAGCAGTTTTATATGGGAGGATGCATATGGCCAACAGCCTAAGTAACTATGCCATCAAAAATAATATAAATCGACAGCGAGCTTCTTTTCGCGCTATAACTGCGGATGACAATCAATTATTGCAGTTTCCAGTGTTAACAGAAGACCTTTTATTAATTTCTCTAGGTAGTTACCAAATAAAGCTTGCCCGGTCTTATTTGAGCGAACACGTAAGAAATGGCATGTACACAATCGAAATATGCATAAGCTATTCCTACCCTTGTGTGATATAATATAAATATTTCAGAAGGTATTCGTTTTAAGGGGCGGAAAAAATCGCGACATGTATCTGGTAGGATTTATTATTCGTATATATAAAAAGTAGAGCAGACACGGTGAGAGATGCAATTGCACATTATTATTGCTCATGTTTGACTGGAAAAAGAACAGTGGGTACTTGCGCTCACATAATGAGTATCATTTGGTACCTTGGCTGGGCAAGACACCAGCCAAGCATATTGTTACCCGCGACATTTTTGGACGACATTATTATAGATAATAACCATTATTAAAAGTAAATCACCGTCAAATAGTAAGTAATGCCGCCAGTCTCTTGGGTACATTACCAGTCGACAGCGATTCGGATGAATTTTTCGACGCTATATTTTAGTTTGTGTATAGTTTTAGTTAAGTTAGTATGGTGGACTGTAGTGTAGATGTGGGGAGATGCCGCTCAGCTGGTACCGGGGTTGCAGGGAGGAATAAAACGCTTGATCCAAGAGATTCTTCCAGTTTATTCTTCTCTTCTTTATTCTTCCGCTGCTGGAGACCGACTGTGTCCCAGCTCACAATCTACCCGACTTATATACAAAATTTCTCAAAATAATGTAGGGCCTCTCATTGGCCAACCAATCACAATCGATTTATTTCTACCAATCACAAAACAGCAGTACAAATTCAAAACATTTTACACTAAGCTTAAGTACCGCGCTACTTTACCGTAAGGATAGACCGCTTGCACGTAACCTTAAGTACGACGCTACTTTACCTTAATGATAGACCACTAGTCTTAAAACAAGGTTTTTTTATACATAATTGACTCAATACGGAAAATATATGTTATGTATGCCTATTCTAAACGTTATTCCTATCTATTGAACATCTTAAAGTACTGAAAATATGCATTTAAAACCTTACAGCTAACTAATAAAACATCTGAACATAATTTGACTTAAACCTAATTGAGAGTTATCTTAATCACTAATTACCCTAATTATAAGTCACCTTAATCACTATGTTCACTGTCTTATCAGTCTTTTCGTTCGATAACACACACATTCACATGGTAACACATTCACAAGTTCGGCGTCCGCAACATCTCTCCCCCCGGCGCAGCTCGCGTAGCCTCCTTCTTCACCAGGACGACGATCTTGCTAGCTGGCCGGCGGAAGACGCCGGTCCTTGTCCGCACCTCGACGACCCTGACGCCGCCGTCTGGTCCCGGATGTGTGCGCTCCACTTGCCCCATCGGCCACGTGTTTCTGGGCAACGTGCTGTCGACGATCAGGACCACATCTCCAACTTCCAGCGGGCGCGCGTCGTTCCTAGGCTCGCCCCGGGGCACCAAAGTGGGCAGGTACTCCCGGAGCCAGCGCCTCCAGAAGTGGTCGGCGAGCGCCATGCTAGCCCGCCACACACGTCGATCTGCTTCGTCGCACGGCCCAGTCGATGGCAGGCCGGTGGAGGACCCCAACAGGAAGTGGTTGGGTGTGAGGGCCTCTGGATCCTCAGGGTTCACGCTCACGTGGGTCAGTGGGCGTGCGTTGACCGCGAACTCCGCCTCCGTCAACAGCGTCTGCAGGACTTCTTCTGCCGGTGCCTTCTCCCGCAGAGTCGCGCTGAGTGCTGTCTTCACCGAGCGCACCATGCGCTCCCACGCACCACCTTGGTTCGGCGCGCCGGGTGGTATGAACCGCCATTCCATCCGGTGAAGCAGCCCCTCGTCTCTCAGCGCTGGCAGCCACTCTTCATAGGCGGCGCGAAGCTCCTGGTCGGCCCCGCGGAAGTTCGTTCCGTTGTCTGAGTACATTATTCTTGGCCACCCTCTGCGTGCAGCCATCCTCCTCAGCGCCATGATAGCTGAGTCTGTTGAGAGTGATGCGACGAGCTCGAGGTGCACGGCGCGGCAAGTGAGGCACGTGAATAGTGCGCCCCACCTCTTCTCACGGCGACGCCCCACCTTGACCAGCATTGGCCCGAAATAGTCCACGCCACAATTCGTGAACGGGCGGTGGAACGGGTCAAGGCGAGCGTGTGGCAGGTCCCCCGTCGCTGGTGTCTTCGGCGTTGCACGTCGTCTTCTGCAGAGGGCGCAGCTCCTCTCCACAGCGCGTACTGTGGGTCGCAGGTGGATGACCCAGTACCGCTGGCGAAGATCGTTCGCCACGCGCTCTCGGTTGGCGTGGCCCGCAGCACTGTGCTCCCGCTGGACGATCAGCTTCGTGATGTGATGGCGGCCGTCCAGAATTACTGGCCGCTTAGTTTCTATGGGCGCGGAGGAAGCCTCGATGCGGCCTCTTACGCGCAGGACTCCATCTTCTATCACCGGGTCCAACCGGTATAGTCTGCTCGTTCTTGGAAGTGGGCGGGCAGACTTCATCCGCGCAAGTTCGTCGCGGAAGCTTTCTTCTTGCGCCCGTCGGATCAGCTCGCTTTCGGCGCGTTCAATGTGTCGGTGCTCCAGCCGCGTTGCTCGTCGTCGGCAGATGTCGATGAAGGCCAATACTCTTGCTGTACTTCTCACCAGTGCTTCAAATCTAGAGAAGCGGGCTGGATCTGGCAGCCAGCTGTCTCGTTCCGCTTCGTTCGACACGTGCAAGACCTCTTCTTCTATGTCTTCATCTGTCGACGCCCTGGGCCACTGCTCTTCAGGGAGGTGCAGAAACTCGGGCCCCTGGAACCACCGATCCGTTGAGCTGATCGGCGCGTCGGTCAACCTTGTGGCGTCATCAGCCACGTTCATTTCCGTAGGAAGCCACCGCCATTCTTCTTTCTGTGTAAGTTCGGCGATCTCCCCCAAACGATGTGCGACGAATGGCGTGTAGCGTCGCATGTCGTGCTTAATCCAGTGCACCACCGTCGAAGAGTCAGTCCAATATGTAGTCTGACCCACTTCCATCCGATGCTCCCTCTTGATGGTGCTGGCGAGTCTTGCCCCAATGACTGCTGCTTGCAACTCCAGCCGAGGTATTGTATGCGTCTTCCTCGGCGCCACCTTCGCCTTAGCCGCTACCAGTACGACCTCGATGCTTCCGTCGCTCCTCAGGATCCGCCAGTAAGCCGCAGTCGCAAAGGCTTGCTCGCTGGCGTCGCACAATATGTGGAGATCGATGCGCTCGTACTTCTTCAGGGCGTAGCAGCGTGGCAGTCTCAGCATGGCTATCTCTGGTAGGTGCGCAAGCCATGACGCGAAGAGTTCATTTTCTTCCTCAGGTATCTGTTCGTCCCATGTCATCTGTAGGCGCCATAGACTCTGCAGGATTATCTTGGAACGTATTGTGTAATGGCTCAGCAGTCCCAACGGATCGTAGATGGACATCACGGCGCTGAGTGCTTCTCGCTTGGTCGGCGCACGTGCTCTTGACCGCACTTCTTCTGGGACCCGATTCATAGTGGTGTTGAACCCGAGCTCATCCCGTTCCGCGTTCCAGAACAGCCCCAATATCTTATTCTCGGGCTGTTCTCCCCCCAGTTGGGTAGGGGTGGTGGCGTGCAGTTCCAGAGGCACGTCTTGCAGCACCTTCTTCTCGCTGGCGTTCCATCCTCGGAGTATGAACCCGGCGTGTGCATGCACGGTCCTTGTTTCTTCGACCGCCTTTCGTGCTTCCTCTGCGTCTTCGTAACTCGCCACCCAGTCATCCATATAGTGACACGTCGTTATTGCTTCTAGTGCGCGCGGGAACTCCTGCCCATGTACCTCAGCGTTGTGGTTCCGCACGTAGTGGGCCATGTATGGAGAACTTGCTGCGCCGAAAATCATGCTCGTCATCTTGTATTTTCTTGGAGGCTTCTCTCGTTCTGTTCCTCTCCACAAGAATTGCTGAGCAGGCTGATCTTCAGGTCTTATCTTCACTCGTAGGAACATCTCCTGGATATCTGCTGTGATCGCGACGGCCTTCTCTCTGAATCTGAAGACGATCCCTTGCAGTGACAACAGCAGGTCCGGTCCCTCCAGCAACTCGTCGTTTAGGCACACCCCGTTGCTCCTGGCGGCCGCGTCGAACACCAACCGACACTTGCCTGGCTTGTTGGGATTCACCACTGCGAAGTGCGGCAGGTACCATCGGATGGGACTTGCGTCTTCGGTCCCGTCGCACGGAGCTGCGTACCCCTTTTCCAACAGGTTCTCTATCTGGCTGGAGTAGTTCCTTTCGAAGGCCGGATCCGAGTCCATCTTCTCTTCGATCTTCCTCAGTCGGCGAAACGCTTGACTGTAGCTGTTGGGCATGGCGGTGTCATCCCGTCGCCATGGCAGTCCCACCTCGTAGCCGTTGTCAATCTTCTTCACTGTTCGCTCGACGATGGAGATGGCTCGCTGATCTGCTTCGCTGATTCTTGGCTTCCCCTGGATGCCTAGAGACTCGATCTTGAAATGAGCCTCCACCATGTTGTGTAACTCCTGGTCGCTCCCACCCGTAGCTCTGGCAGGCTCGTACAGATGAAGCACGTTTCCTTGTTGATAGATGGCGCCGCGCGGTGCGGTCCCATGCACCACCCATCCGAGTTGAGTCCTTGAAGCAGCTGGCTGGTTCGGGCTACCGACTCGCAATTCCCTCGAAACGATGCACTCCCAATGGTCCGTACCGACCAAGAGTCCGGGGCGCGCTGTCGCATAGCACACCTCGTCCCTGTTCAAGTCCCTCAGGTGCTCGTATTCCAGAAGGCTTTCCGGAATGGCCTGCTGATGCAGCTTCAGATCCTTCATGGTCCATGCCCTGATCCGATGACCATCCGTTTCCTTAATCCCCTTGACCTTGATGGAAACGAGCTGACTTTCCATTTCCTGCTGCGACATGTTCACTCCGTTCAGGTGAAGTGGTTGCGACGGCCCTTCTGCCCCAATGCTTGCTGCGAGCTCCTTGTCAATCAGCGTGATGGTAGCTCCCTCGTCCAGCAGCGCGTAGGTCTTCGCCTCCCCCCGTGGTCCAGACACGATGATAGGGCACATCTTCAGCAGCACTGTCTTCGGCCCAGTAGCAGGTCTTGTTGCTACCGAAAGTACTGCTTCTTCTTTCGGTGTCTCTGCGGTCTTCGCGGCTTCGGGTTTCCTCTCTTCTGTGTGTAATGACGAATGATGAGGGCGACCACACTCGTTGATGTCGCACGGCTTCGCCTTGCACACTATGCGCCGATGTCTTTTCTGGGCACACTTGAAGCATATTCCCTTCTCGCGAACCAAACGCCATCTCTGATCCACCGAAAGTGCCTTATACTTGGGGCACGCTGTCAGCAAATGGTCTTGATTGCACTTGGGGCACAAGTCCTTTCGTTCCTCCGATCCTTCTTCGGTGGCGTATACTGTCGCTTTCTTCTTGAAATTCACAGCAGGTCTTGCCTCTCTCTTCGTACTGGAGGCGCACGTAGTTGGGGCATACGTGTAGCGCAATGCCCTATCCGCTTCACGCATCAGGAAGCGGGACATGACGACAATCTCGGGGTCCGTTGTTCCTTCGTGGTCGTACGCGTAGTCACACCATCTTGATCTTATGTGCGGGCTTAACTTGTCCAGCACTTCTCTTGTCAGCAGCGGGTTGTACAGATATCCTCTTCTGTCGATGGTCTTGAGAACGCAGATGATATTTTGCAACTTGATCGCGAAACTATTCAACTCTGCAGCTGATGTCCCTGGTTTCGGAAGCTTCTTCAGGTCTTCAAGTGCCTTGTCAATGATGACCTCTGGTCTTCCGAAGCACTGCTCCAAAGTCTTCATAATGATTTCGGGCTCTGTGGCCGTATGTAGTAGGGCGGCCACTGCGTCTCTTGCATCTCCCTTGAGGCAGCTCCTCAACCGTAGAATGTTCTCTGCTGCCGATATCTGGTACATTTGTGTCGAGTCCCGAACTGCTGCTTGGAAGGGAAGCCACTCGTTGGTCGCCCCGGTGAAGGTAGGTAGGTCCGTATGGCGCGGCCTCGGTCTTGCCATCTTCTCTAGGGTGGCTGCCAGCTGGTCGATGCTGTTCCTCGATCTGGTAGGTGTCGGCGACCTTCCCCGAGCGGTGTCGAATCGGAGCTGCTTCGCTTCTTCTTGCCTGGGCCCCTCCTCCCCCCGTGAACTGATTGGGTTCTTCATGAGCCAGTCGTCCACCTTCTGCAGGGGTTCCTCACGTGGATGGGCTTCAGGTAGCTGCTCTTCATGCACGCTCTCTTCATCTTGGATGGCCGATACCTCTGCCGCCAGCCTCCTCTTGACCAGGTCCGCTTCAAGCTCCAACTCCTTTCGCTTCAATGCGGCCAACCTCTCTGCTGCTTCCAGCTCCACCATGCGTAGTCGCGTCGTGACACTCGTAGTGGATCGTTGTGACCTTGTAGACCTTGCAGGAGACCTCATTCTTCTTGGTCCCTCAACTGCCGTCGTCAGCCCAGAAGGTCCCGCCGTACTTGTCTCCGCCATCCTCGAAAATGGTGACGCCGGCGGATCCATGGATAACCTCCTTAGGCGTTCCTTTTCAATTCGCGCTGCTTCTTGAAGCTGGGCGCGTCGCTGCTCCTCTAATTCTGCAGCATCACCTTGGCTTCTGGTGACCACCATCTTGATTAGCAGGTTCCCTTGGTACCGAAGATTTTCTCTTGATCTGCCTCTTGACTTCGCGAATCCACCCCCTCGCAGTACCTCACTTCTTCAGGACCAACGAAGCTTACTTCGTCTCCACTTCAGGCGGAGTCCTCTTCAAGTGACGCTGGTGAACCCCTTTGCGTTGTCTTCCCTTGGCGAGATCTCAAAAGATCATTCAGTCGAACGTTCTTGACAAATCTGCTAATCTGGATCTGAAAAGATCCGTTTTCAATACGACAATATTTGTCGTAACACGTTTTTGACTAGTATGTTCACGTACAAGTCAGGTCACGACAAGTCCTAACTTGTTCGGCTGACTTCGGTACGTCCCTCGTTGACACGTCGACTCCGTCGATACGTTGCTTGAACTTCGGTTGACCAGGCTTGATACTGATCTTTTATCCGACGTTGACGTAAGTACCTCGCTGATGATCTTCCAATCCGGCGCTCGATGGACCAGGACTATGGTGGACTGTAGTGTAGATGTGGGGAGATGCCGCTCAGCTGGTACCGGGGTTGCAGGGAGGAATAAAACGCTTGATCCAAGAGATTCTTCCAGTTTATTCTTCTCTTCTTTATTCTTCCGCTGCTGGAGACCGACTGTGTCCCAGCTCACAATCTACCCGACTTATATACAAAATTTCTCAAAATAATGTAGGGCCTCTCATTGGCCAACCAATCACAATCGATTTATTTCTACCAATCACAAAACAGCAGTACAAATTCAAAACATTTTACACTAAGCTTAAGTACCGCGCTACTTTACCGTAAGGATAGACCGCTTGCACGTAACCTTAAGTACGACGCTACTTTACCTTAATGATAGACCACTAGTCTTAAAACAAGGTTTTTTTTATACATAATTGACTCAATACGGAAAATATATGTTATGTATGCCTATTCTAAACGTTATTCCTATCTATTGAACATCTTAAAGTACTGAAAATATGCATTTAAAACCTTACAGCTAACTAATAAAACATCTGAACATAATTTGACTTAAACCTAATTGAGAGTTATCTTAATCACTAATTACCCTAATTATAAGTCACCTTAATCACTATGTTCACTGTCTTATCAGTCTTTTCGTTCGATAACACACACATTCACATGGTAACACATTCACAAGTTCGGCGTCCGCAACAGTTAGGTTTCAACTTTTTTATTTTCGATAGAATATAGAGACTACTTAATTAATCAATTATTATATTACAAGTACCAATATGTGTATAATGTGCATTTGTTTGAAGCATACTCCTACATAAGGGAATTATTCAGTGATAATTGTATCTTTTTTTTTGTTTATGTATTTTCAAATGTGCGTTTATTAATAACTGACTTAAAGTAACTGTTACTGCCTGTGATTAATGTACAATTATTATAAATGTAATAATTATGTGGATATGTAACACAAAATGTAAAAAAGTATTGATTGTTATTATGATTAAAGCATTATTTAGTACGCAAAATACGCGCATTGACGTGGAGTTGCGGACACCAGCCTGTATTACCTATTACCTAAAGCATTATTTAATACAAAAAACCTTTTTTTCATTTGAAGCCCAATACTTTTGACCTGCACGCAATTGTAATAACAACTTGGATTATTATTCATAAAAAAGCCTAAATGAACATGTTTATACTAGTCGCAACTTGTTACAAGGGTTGGGACGCAACTCATATAATAACGCCCATTCTCCTTTGTACGCACAATATTGAGACATTTTCCATGTTTTTTTTTTAACTTGTAATAGGTTTTCCTGCATTCCAGAAATATTTTTTTTCCTTTTTTTTTCTTTTTGAGCTCTCTCATTTCAGAAATAAAGTGGGAGGAATGGTAAATTTTCATATATTTAATTTTTTTTTTATATAATAAAAAATATTTGAGACCCTCACAGTAAGCCCTTTCATTTCATGTCACACGGTATTGTTTACAAATCTTTTTTTATTGTCTTATTTGCCTTCTAAAAGTGACCATATCCAAAATTAATTTATTTGCGTTACACGTTCATGTTTGGGTCACCGATTGAGTTGAAATGTGGTACTTATATGAATAGAAATTCATATGTGTATTAATTTCAACTCAATTGGTACCGTAGATTCGGAGCAAAAGCGATTTGTCTGTAACATACGGACATACAAACAGACACACGAGTGATCCTATAAGTGTTCCGTTTTTTTCATTTAGACGTACGGAACCTTAAAAAAGAGCGATAACAAAATAGTATGAAATGTGACACGACACGATATTTTGAATAACTTATCCCCTTTCTCCACAGTTTGAGTACAAGTATGTAATTTATTATTCAGTTCATTTTATGTTCCGTCACGTTGAGTGACACTATAGATAGATCTTGTTTATGTAGTGTTTGATCAATGTGCATTTTGAATGTAATGTTGAAGGAGTGAGCAGTGATGGCCATGTGGTAACGGCCGCGACTTACGAGTTGCAGGTCGTAGATTCGAACCCAGACAGGCGCTTTACTTTGTGTAAATTATTTCATCACCACTGTGCTTAAAACGGTGAAGGAAAACATCGTGCGGAAACCAGCATGTCGTAGAACCAAAAAATTCAAAGACATGTGACATCTACCAACTCGCACGCGCCGGCGTGGTGAATTACTGCCCACTCCCTCTCAACGAGAAGAGGCCTGTGTCCCAGCAGTGGGAACATTATAGGCTCATTATGCAATGGATTGAGCTCTGCCCGTATTGTTTTAAAGCTTATTATTGAAGGCACTCAAATTAAATTAGAACAGTGCAGTGATACCCAATCTATTCCTTATTCCGAGATAAAACTGACGACCAAACGCCAAGAAATCCTGCTTCGGGCGCAATCAATAAGGTAATCTCATCATAAACGTATTGAGAAATACAAAAATCGTCATCTGTGTATCAAACGTCCCTAAATATCATCCAATTATTTGATAAAGAAATGGCTAAGAAAGGGTTCTCAATATGTTCTTCAAAAACAGATGATTTAGGGGTCTTGGTACAGCAGATAGCAAATCTGATGGGTCAACTAAAGAGAATGGAACATAAAATCGAATCTCAGCAGTTTTGCGTGTGCTCTGCAAACATTAGCTGAGGCCTGATCCAATAAGATTGTATGCTTTGAAGGGACTTGGCGAGGCCATAGAGAATGGCTAGAAGTGATACTATTATTAATAACTTAAATTTGTTATTAGTTTCTTCGTAAATTAAGCTTTTAAAACTGGCTTTGCGTTAGTCTAAAAAACTTTCTAAGTGTATTCCCTCTTTTCAAGATTTTCATTTGGGTAAAACCAACACGATTTTTTAACGAGATCTAAAGTTTCAAATTATAACAAAATACATAAATTTAATTTAATATTATTAGCCCAAACTATTATAGGCCAATAATTTTTTGCCCAAAAAATCAGTATTGCCATCCGACGTGGCAATGCTGCCAGCCTTTTGGGAACCTTTTCCATTGACAGCGAATTTTTTGATGCCCAATGAGCTCACATATTTTAGTGTTGGCTTGTAATTTAGATTTATGAATAATGGAAGTAAACATTCTCATAGTCAGAATAAAGAGTCAGTTTTTTTTTCTGACTGTGAGAATTTTGATTTAGTCTTTCATAACGTTCGTTTTATAGATTCAATCATTCACAAGTTTTTGAATTTTATACAATTCACCAAAGCCGTTTTTTCCGGATTAGATAATCCAGGAAAAACGGCTTTGGTGGATGTCAAGGTTTTTATATAAAATTTTGCCTATAGAGACAAAAATCTTACAAGAAATCCTTGACTCTTCCATAAATACCAACATCTCACCCAACAGCATGTTTGGTTAAACTAACTCATACGAAATTACCCTTACGGGCTTTGTAATCTTCTCAGATAGCGGTTAATATGAATACTAAACCTGGTTCGAAGTCAGGTTTGTCAAACTCTTGGCCCAACTCTTGGTGTGTTTGTTTCGTGCGTACTCCAACTGTTGGCACAAAGTTTGTGAATTGAATCTGGATGAAGTTACGTCGAGTTTTGTGACCCCAATCTGTGTGCTGAGGCATTGTTTTATGCTTGTGTGTCTTGGTTTCTATACTTGAGAATTTATTGAAATTGCTTCAGTGAGTATTATTTGATTTCTCTGAAGAAATTATAATCATCGATTCTTTTATCAATTGATTCAATTGCATAACCTAAGATGTCTTCAGAATACTAATTCCCGTAATTAAAAACGTCCAAAATCTAGTTGCAATCTCATCTCAGCGACAATCAATGTCAAAAACTCGTCAAAAATGTAGTGATTTTAGAGTTATTTTTGACAGATTAAGACTGAGATCAGTATATTGTGAACGTTCTTAAAATTACGAGAATTGCCCCTCAGATGTTTCAGAAGACGCAATGGACAAGAACTGTGATCAATTTCATTAGGTTTTATTTTAGGGCTTGGAACGTCAAAAACCACCCGCGACTTAACTCAATTCTACAATAATATACTTACTTCCAGGAGGTAACAGAAACTCCAACAAAACGGAAGATAAAATCAAATATTTTACACGTAGCATAAATTGTTAGTATCCTTTTCAAAAAAACAAATGACAACGAACAAAAGACCGGAGGGTAACCATATGATTTAAACATCTTTTACACCGCATTAGACTTCGATTCAAGACATCCCCTAAAACTCTCACAAAACGAAAACTAAAGCAAGCAACAAGAGATCGCGTGAAACATCAACCTCTAGCATTCTTTTACACCGCATTAGGCTTCGATTCAAGACAGCCCCTAAAACTCTCACAAAATGAAAACTAAAGCAAGCAACAAGAAATCGCGTGCATCAGTGTTTGTAGCTCAAGATGCGGCCGTAACAAAGACATCAGTGGAGCCATTGAGGACATAAATCCATCAGACACCATGAATGCGACATATCACGTCCGAGCCCGCGCATTGCGACTTGTGTCGACTTTACGACGAGCCTTGGTTCATAAAACTTGGGAGGTTCAAGTTGTAAAGAACAGCGATTGCTGAAAAAAACACGTGAAGATTTGGGAGCCGATAGATATTATTATTGGGTTAGACACACTACCAGATAATTAGCTGATGCGTGTGTATCAAATAGGTTGGAGAAATTTAATTTGTGTCTGAGCGAACGTAGCCTGTACGGTCCTACAGCCCCGTATCAAACTTATATTTTCATGGCGTCGCAGACTTGCGCCTGATCACGTTGGACAGTATACCTACCATCATCGCTACGAATGGATATTAAAAAAAAAAAACCAGTCCCGTTCAAGCTAGTAGTCGTCCAGTACTCCAGTTTCAAGCCTTATTCAATAAATATCTGTGGTGACATTACCAAAGTGGATTATTCATTGGCCTTTAAATGTTTTCTAAAGTAACTCAAACGCTGCCTCTGTCAACTTGCACCAACCGTTATAATTCTATCAACGAGACTTCGTGACGTACATCGTTCGGCCCGTATGTTCATATGACTCTCGAAATATCTTAGTTACGACCCCGTCGGTTCAGCCCTTTTGTCGAGGTAAAGGCGCAGACATAGCCCAGCTTTGGTAATGTGTGTGAATTATAATTATGATGAATGAGCTCCGGTGGTTGGTTGCTAAGGAGTTAAAAGGGGATAGAAAGTGAAAAGTATGTTTTAGGTTGGTTGTCTTTATGGACTAGGGGTATAGTACCTGATTGTGTATATTGATATAATAATATACAATATGGTACCTTATTATATAGTCTTCCAGACCGTATTTCGGCTTCGGCAGCTAATCTCAACGGAGGCTAGCCTTCGGTGCGAGAAATATTATCCAAACTAATATTATAAATGCGAAAGTAACTCTGTCTGTCTGTCTGTCTTTTCTTCACGCCTAAACTACTGAACCGATTTCGATGAAATTTGGTATAGAGATAGTTTGAGTCCCGGGAAAGGACATAGGATAGTTTTTATCCCGATATTCCCACGGGATCGAAACTTACGCGGGTGAAACCGCGGGGCGCAGCTAGTAGTGCATAAGTGCGTTCGCACTCTCTCTTTCTACACTCTCATAGTCCGATGAGACGCAGGACTAACGGCTTTCTGAGCCACGGGGGTATCACACCGCCAACATTCAAACTCCGGACTGTTACTAAGTTTCTAATCGAAAAACGCAATAACACTTTTCTCGACCTGGGAATCGAACCCAGGGCCACACTCAGCAGTCGCCCCTGCGACCACAAGACCAACGGGGCACCGAGCGGGGCGGGGCCTTATTATGGATGTTTTAGAACGTTTCCGGCAGCCCCGATAATCATTATTAAACCTGTGGAGTATTACAGTAACCATAGCATATATCATTATCATCATTTCTATTTGACACGATGTTCTACAACCATATTTCATTAGCGTCAATTTACAGAAGTTTAATTAATCATCAAAGGCATCAATTAATCCATTACACATATTAGTACTCGAACCCTTAGTCAAATATGATCAAATCTATACTTATAATAAATCTGTAGAAGTGAAAATTCTGTACATTGAAAATATCAAAAAAATAAATGGCAGGGGGTGTTACAAGACCGACACCGAACCCAAAAATGTGATTAAAAAAATTTTTGTCTGTCTGTCTGTTTGTTCAGGCATCACGCAAAAACTACCGGTTCGATTACGATGAAACTTAGTATATTTATCCTTTAATATCCTGGGTACCACACTGGGTACTTTTTATCCCGGAAAAGTATATACAATAAAAAACAAACTTAATTTTGCGGTTCGATCCCTAGATCCGATTACTGTTCCAACCGCAAATAATAAGTTTGTCGTAGATTACGTCACTCGCAGTTGAGTTATTATTATATATAGGCTATTTAACATCACGCTGCGACTCTTCGGAGCCGAGCAGAAAGAAAAAAAAAGTCAGAAAGAACGCCAAGCGAAAACGAAATAATAGCGCGGGCAGGCGATGCAATGCGATGTGTCGGGGGAACCAAACATTCCACGTGGACGAAGTCGCGGGCAGAAGCTAGTCAAAAATAAATATGTCCGAACAGCAAATAAAATGAATCGGTAACTACGTTAAGGGGGACAGGGGGATACTACAAACATTTCCTGGCAAATTAACAGGGGCTTGATCAGATTTCCGAAGCAAACGTGGCGCGAAGTCCATCGCAATGCCAATCAGAGGGGTTGCTCTCTTTACTCCCAACCCACTTTGTAATTTGCTGTTTGGATGCACGCAATAATATCAGACATGTCTCCTAGGTTTGGTAATTACCAAGCCCCAGCTTGGTAATTTGCAAATGAAAGGCGTATTGGGAAGTGAAGTGAGGAGGCTTATTTGGAATGTTCCGATAAGCTCCTTAAGGGTGTTTGTTGATGTTTGTAGTTTGGACATATTGAGGGGTTAATCCCGCTTTCCACTTTTCCCGGCATACTGCGATTGTGGGCCATTCCTTTAAGAAGGAGTCCAGTTTATCCCACCATCTCTCTTTCTGAGCCTGCCGTGTAGTCATTTCCTGCTATTTGGGACTTATTGAGTGCTGGTTTTATGCGTAATGCTGCTGTGACTTGCGGCAGATATAGCCAGCCCAGTTTCACTTTAGTCCAGCAGATGTGTGGCCAGCGTCCGTTATTTGTGTTTTGGAACAAAGTATAGAGTTCCTTCTGCGGTCTGTGAGTTTGACACCTAGTATACTTCGTTCCATCGCCCGAGGCCTTTGCCCTGCAGTGGGACAACACAGGCTTATAATAAAAAGGGGTTATTATAATTTTGATGATAAGGTAAACTTTGATGATAAAGTATAATGATGAAAATAATGTTTGATACTATCTTAGGGTCAATTCTCACTGAAAAAGCAGCGGCCATTACTTATCCATAGTCATTTGAAGGCAAAAGGAGGGGCAGCGCGGCGCCGCGAGGCTGCACGAGCCTTCTAGCGACTAGTCAAAAGAGGAAAGTCACTTGCTCTTACGACCGCTGCGCGCCGCTGCTCTTTCACTGGGGATTAACCCTTACTCTTTTTCAGTCTCTTGGTTAGCTGTTACGTCATAGACTGGTTATTTTGCAAGTAGTTTATTTTGTAGGGACCACGACACATTTATGACAAGTTTTAGGGGAACTTTAATTTAATACGACTGGGCGCTGTAATTTACCAATAAAACTCGAGACACCTACTTGACACACGGCAGTTTCACCGACTAAAGCCTAATGAAAAAGCAAATAATTTTCGTTTACAGCATTAACATTAACAACAGAAAAGCAATAAACTTGTGCTCTCA
Organism: Amphipoea oculea; assembly: GCA_945859645.1. Classification (NCBI taxonomy): domain Eukaryota; kingdom Metazoa; phylum Arthropoda; class Insecta; order Lepidoptera; family Noctuidae; genus Amphipoea; species Amphipoea oculea. The sequence goes on from OX243876.1 coordinate 5,135,157, forward strand.
CAAGGCACGTTTGCGTCGTCAAATTGTACTTACATAGTTAATTGTACAACATTTCCTTTGCACACAAAAACTTCACCACAACATGAAACTAGGAATAGTACCCTTCAGGGAGACACCAACGTTTTACAACTCCGACCAACATAAAGTATACACTGGCCTATCCGAGGTGCTAGTCGGGGACTCGCTAAGCGGTTTTTGATGTCACTCGCCCGCAAAGGCGTCGTAAACGCGCGTGTTTGGGCCTCAGAATGTGCCCTGTCGCGGACCAAAATGTTTTTGTGTTCTCGTTCGAGCTCAAAGTTGATGTTTACTCCGAAACAAATGAAGGTGCAACGGTCTCCTAAGTGGAATGTAACGGATATACAACACGGACAAGTTACAGTTCTCATGACAAGTTTAGAAGGAGAATTTGTATGCAAAGTGTCCTATTTCCAACTTAAATGGAAAACTAAATTATATTTCTGATGTTCCGCAGTTGGGGACAGACTTCGCAAGTTCCCGGAGTAAGATTAATACGTCCATGGATAACCTACATAATTCTGGGAAGTTTTGTTAGCAAATTAATGTTGGAATTGCTATTTAATTTGGTTGAAACATTTTAATATCAAAGTTTATTTCGGCAGTTCCAATAATATCTTATGTAGGTACTTACTTGTTTGTTTCGCTCTGCCGTTTTCAATTTAAATTCAATCAATGTTCGTGCTGAAAAATAAAATGTAATAATTTTAATATTGATCGAATTGAAATGTAGTTTATCAGACTCAATATGGAATACTGAATAATTAATTATATTTATCATTTTGTATATTTTTCATCAAACAATCTGCAGGATAAAATAAATAAAAGTTAAATTAAGGGTAACGCCTTAGCAGTTAATAAATAATTGATTTTTTGTGAATATAAAATGTATGATACTTGCCAACACGAAAGAAATTAAAAAAAAAAAACGTGTGAGGTCGAGGGACCCCGGGCAGGAACGAAGTTTAAAATGAAAATCCAAGATGGCGGCTGCGAAAATTTCAAAATGACAAAAAATTATACATTTTTCCAATCATCATCTTGGATTTTCATTTTGACCTCACTATCAGCCTCAGCACCGATTGAAAACCATGAAAAATATATATCTATCTCTCTTTCTCTGTCTCTCTAAAAGTCGCATGGAGGATTACATAACCCCTTTTTGTTACGTGACGATATCTATACCAGTTTATCCCTATCGCAAGACGTATTAAAGAATTTTGTCCCAAAAACTAGGATCAAAATGAAAATTCATCATTGTCAACCCCCGGTCATTGACAAAATTACTAAATATCATCATGGGTTGACTTTAAAATAAATATTTATTTAGTAACTTCAGTGAGTGGATTTTTTTTGAGAATAAAATAATAATATAATATTATTTATCCAAAGTAAAACATAGATACATACAGGTTGAGACAGTGGTCGTCAATTTTTTTAAACTAATTTAAGATTTTTATTCATTATTTTGGCATTCATGTCTTCATATAGTTTTAATGAGTATGATTTTGTCATTAACCGTCGTCGTTAAAATCTGGCTCTTCTTAGCTTTACTCAAAATAATTTCTTTAATATTCGAATTGAAGTAAAAAAATGTTCAATATTCAAGGGGTCTGTTATCAGATTTTACATCCAAATATTTTAAGTTAATTTGGTACTTCAGCATATTGCATGCAAACATTGGACAGGGAGACACACACTATTCCCAGTATTTATGTTTGAACTGCAATCTACCCTAAATCTGCATGTAAAAAGATTAGTTCCCTCAAGTGCAGTTGGGTAAATACAGTATGAATCAGCGTAAAATTCAAATTCTAAATAAACACATTACTATTCTTAATGACACAAACATTACATTTTGTTTACCAATATTTATTTCAAAGAAAGCAAACATACGTTCTTCATTCTCCAGATTAAACATGTCGTTTGAATATTGAAAGTAAATGTTTGCTATATACTTTTTTAGGCCGCCCGTGTACGAATATTTACGACTGAAGACGAAACGGGCGCAAAGCGAGGCGTCGATTAACCAACCGTGTTCGTCTAGTCGCGTGGCATCGTCAAACACGATATGCTAATACAGAGTTTTTGCAAATCATTAAGTACAGCAGAAGTAATTTTAATAGGTTTTTTACGTACCACCAACTGATGAATACTGATGCGCGTAATAAATTTGGATCAGACTGTAAATTAAATTTTAAGTTCGGTCATATTGTGTTTACAGTACATTAGTAAGGTTGATGGCTTGTAAAAGTCAATAGAGACAATGTTTGAAAAATACGGGAGAGAGAAGTTTGTTTTAGTGTAGACATTCATTCATTCATTCACTTCAGTGCACATGTGCATCTTGAAATTGTAAAAGTACTTAATTTACTTAGGTTGAAAAGCTTAAGTAACTATGTATAGTCAGTCTCAAACAGATGTATACATCGACAGCAATTCATTTAATTATCTATAATCTTTTTTTTGATTTATTACCGTTGGATCCCGTTTTTGAATCCCATTTTAATATTTTTGGCGTTGGATCCCGCAAAACATTATTATGTATTTCCGTTGGATCCCGAATTTAAAAAATGCAAGATAATTACGTTTTATTGTCGTTGAATCCCGAAAAGTATTTCCGTTGGATCCCGAATGCTTAAAAAAATATGAATGCGGGTACTTTCAACAACAAAATTGTTTATAATAAAATGAGGGGTTCACTAATGTTTCACCAAAACTCCATTGACAAATTTTTAGTTTACAACCAACGTTTCGTATACTATTTATTTCACAAACAACTCATTTTCTATATAATATAGTCGTTTCTGGCACTCGCCGGCCGCTGCCGCGGCACCGCTCGCTTCGCTCGCTCGGCTCGTGCGTAGGGGTCACAGTTTTAACCTAACCTAACCTAACATTGTTTTTTTTTTAATAATTAACCTAATCTAAATAGTTCGGTTCCGGGTAACCCACTAAAAATAATCTCTTTTTAGTGTTTGATAAAGGTAAATCACTTTTCTTCTGAAATGTACACATGTTGTTATAATATGGGATTCAACGGAAATAGCAAACGGGATCCATCGGTAATACCTAAAAAAAGGGATCAAAAAACGGGATCCAACGGTAATAAACGTTTTTTTTTCTAATGTTGTATCAATGTTTAGAAACATAGAGGGTTAAAAAGTTGACATCTGGCCCGCAGGCCAGTTTTTGCGTGAGCGAGATGTCCTTTAACCCAATTCAGCACATGATTTTAGACCTAAAAATCTGTTTCATAGAAAACTGCAATACCTTTGCGGCAAAAATGTATAATGCTATTGTTTTTTTAAACTGACAAAAAATTTCAACTCTGTGGAGTTCAGAATCATGTGCTGAATCCATGGTAACAGGATGCGCATCGATGTCATTGCCACCCTGTATAACCTATTGTGATGTACAGACGCCAGCATATCAAGCTACTATAATCTGTCAAATATCTTTAATAGATTTTCAACTTTATCGCTAAAGCACAAGGTTCAAAGTTGATTGGGAAAATTTTAAAGTTTCGGGTAGATTGTTGTGCTAGCGTCTGTACCCAATTGTAGCAACACATCTTTTTGAGGCTGACTTAAACTTGTGTAATTGTGTATCTAAAATACAATAATCTGAGTTATTAGGTATAGCATAATCGGCTTATAATGTTCCCACTGCTGGGACACAGGCCTCCTCTCTGTAAGAGGGACTGGGCCATAATCCAACACGCGGGCCCAGTGCGGGTTGGCGGATGTCACATGTCTTCGAATTTTTCGTTCTCGCGTAGATTAAGATACACGAGAATTCATAAAACATTTCTTACACAACATCAAAACCGTACTTTTCTTCAACGAATCTCCTTACCGGTTTCTAGTAACAAAACCGGTTCCGTGAAGCGTATTAGTGATTTATGCTAGCATTTTACAAGGATCGTTACGGCTAATAAATCTTGGTTAACTTGTTGCGAATTAGGCTTCCCTTATAAACGCATGTTACGCGCGGTTTTTTCTTTCGCGCGTAATTTATACTCTGTGGCACGGGATTTGGGATCGTGTAATAGAGTAATATTTTGAGCAAAGTGACGTAGTGAGTGGATTATGTTTACGTTTGTTTTAGATTATGCTTGTAATAGTAGTTGTTACATTAAAGCAAAAGCGTCAGGGCAGCCCGCGAAAGAAGGAGGCGGAGTGCGTGAGGGAGAGGCAATCTTTGCGCCCTCACGCCCCTAGTCGTCGCAAGAGACGCCCTGGGCGTCGAGATACGAGATCCGATTCCCGGACACCTTAGGCGCGGGCTTGCGGACGGCGAGAAATGGGTAGCTCGCCGTCTGGTAAGGACCAGGCCCGGGTCGACGGCGCATTGTGTTCCACGCGCGCCTCAAAGAGATGGCAGCACTGATTGTTGGGGTCCGTTAGGGCCGATGCCTTCCAGGGTCGCGGGTTGTTCCAAATACTTGCCGTGGCCCCTGGCACAGGCAACTGAAGGAACACGGGTGGGTTTTAGTCAGTAAAAGTTTGACATGCCGCCCGCCCGCTCCGCCCAGAGCGGGGAGATGGTATTTTTAATAGAATTATAACAATTCTAACTTAAGGATTTGTATTGCTGGTTCTAATTATGGTATTATAATCATATTCTAATCAACATACAACCTGACACTTACCTGCAAATTGCAAAAAACGTAATAAAATGTTTTCACGGGCCAATTAAAAATTAAATAGCACATCCCCCTTAAATACTTGTAAATCTGTATTTATTCATTTAATTTAATTTATATGGTCTCTTGACACCTGAAATAAACGTCCAGATAGTGGCAAACGATTATTTCTGACGCGCACTCTAGTTTCTATATTTTGTATCGGCGTTTTGAATGTTCTTGTAGCCCACCTTGGCTATAATTTTGGGCATATATTTGAAATCAATCTATGATTGACTTTGAAGACAAATTGCAAAAAAGCACTTGAAGTCATTTCACGTTGTTTCCATATTAGATTTAGATGCTGTTTTGATATTTTGTTGTTTGTAAATTCAATTTCCTCTTCCAAATTATGTATGTTATCCCTAATATTTTACATTTATACGCTGTTTATATTTTCACGGAAAAATGCTTTTGTTTTTATCTGTACCCATAATCAGCGAAAAATGTTCACCTACAAACCTATTACTTCACCTCACTGCCCTAACAACGAAACGAGCTATACAAAACCCTTACACATCGGGCCAAAATTACCGACATACCGTACAAATAAGGATCGTAAAAACTTCCACGTTTTATACCTAGTAATGTCGTGTCAATACAAAAGTATGTTCGTCAAGATAGTTGCAAAAGTTTGATAAATAAGCCCGTTTACGGCGACAGTGAACAGTTCTCATGTTGTTTTATTTACATTTGATGGGGCAAATAAATAGAAATCGCTTCCGGAATGAGGGAATTAATGTGTGTTTATGTCGCTGTACAAATACGTCTTTTTGTTTGGTTTGGTAACTATTTACTAAGTTTATATGCCTTTCGTCGAGTTTGCAGTAATTAAGGGTAATTATAGGTACACCGAAGATGCAGGCCACTGCGATACCTCGCGGTCGAGGTTTCGCTCACTACTTCGATATCACCTCCAAATAAAGAAATGTATTCCAATACACACGCACGCACATACCAAAAGATACCTCACGGCAGTACATCGCAGGCTGCTTGGGGGTATACCCCTATGCCTGGCATGTGCGTGCGTGTTTATATTAGCTTGCATTTGTTTTACAGGGAGGTGACATCCAGGTAGCGAGGTAAAACCGCGACCGCGAGATATCGGAGTGAGGCATCTTTGGCATGTATTTACCCTTAGTAAGTAGGACATGCAGAGCAGTGGTGGCCCAGAGGTATCAGCCGCGACTTACAAGTTGTAGGTCGTAGGTTCGAACCCCGACAGGCGCTTTACTTTGTGTAAATTATTTCATCACCACTGCTCTCAAAACGGTGAAGGAAAACATCGTGAGGAAACCGGCATGTCCTAGAACCAAAAATTCGAAGACATGTGACATCCACCAAACCGCACTGGGCCCGCGTGGTGGATTACGGCCCACTCCCTCTTACAGAGAGGAGGCCTGTGTCCCAGCAGTGGGAACGTTATAGGCTGATTATGTTAAGTAGGACATGGTTTCGGCTGATCATCTCATCGGGTAACCTACTACCAAAGAAGGCGTTGCTGAAAGAGGTGGCAAGATGACCTTTTTTTGAAGTGAAAACTTCTTTATTCGCGTTGGGCATTTTTTCAGATGGGAAAAAAACATTGAATTCGCGCCACTGTTACCGTAACCGACACCGCTTCGGATGTGTTCGGCTGTCCTCGGGATGTACTCGGTTTTAATGTATATCCGATATGTCGGTGAGTGATGGCAAAGTATTCTGTTTGTGTTTTGTTTTCACTTCTGTTGGCAATCCCGGAGTGCCACTGTTTTTTATTGTTTTTGTAGGAAACCTTCAAAAGGCACCCGACCCGTGGATTTTTACCTCACTAATACCACTCCGGTGATCATATCAGCACATAGGGGTGGTCCCGGTTCCAAGATGACCTACATGCGTACTACAAGGGTTGGATCGAGGTGGCTCTAGGAAAGGATGCCTGGAAGGATTTGGGGGAGGCCATTGCCCAACAGTGGGACAGTGTAGGGTAAATTAAAAAAAAAAGCACTACGTCCGTCTTTGTGCAGTTTTTACTTATAGAACGACGTATCGGTTATACATCTCCAGTTTTAGCTGACCTTGCATTGTATAGGCTTTTCGTAAAATTGTAAGTCGGCTTATACTGGAAATGTGTAACTTGATATGTCGTCGTACGTACAGACGCCAGCACATCAAGCTACCGGAAACTGTCAAATTTTCCCAATCAACTTTGAACCTTATGGTTTAGCAATAAAGTTAATAAACTATTAAAGAAATATGACAGATTGTAGTAGCTTGATGCGCCGGCGTCTGTTCATAAAACATTAAATTAAAAAAAAACTGCTGCAGAGCTGTCTAAACTGACAGCAAGTAAAAATATATCAAATCCCTGCAGACTAAATAGCAATATTGACAGGTTATCAATTAATTTTGAAATATTGTATCGACTAAGTTCAAAAGGATTTATTTATTGTTAGCTTCTGCCCGTGACTTCGTCCACGTGAAATTTCTTACTCCCCCGACCCCTGTTACATCGCATGGTCTGCCCGCGCTAACACTTCAAATATTTCTTCGATTTTGGTTGGTGCGAGATCCGGAGGTGGTGTAAAAGCAGACAATTATATTAAAAGTGACAGAATAATCAAAATAGGTACTTAGGTCTTGCGTGATAGAACACTAGCTTCTGTCCGCGACTTCGTCCGCGTGAATTTTCTTGTTCCCCCGACCCACCCCGTTGTGTCCCATCACCTGCCCGCGACAATATTTCGTTTTCGCTTAGCGTACTTTCTGAGTTTCTTCTTGCTTGGCTACTAGGTATGGGCCCTAGCGTGATGTTAATGGTTATAGACTTCCTCAAGAATTGGGCTACCAAACGCATTTTTTGAAGTGAAAACTTCTTCAGCAGCGTTGTACACTTTTTTGTAATGGGTAAAAAATGTTAAACTCGCGTCAGGACACGTGACACTGATCGAAAATTCGTAAGACGGATGGAGAGTAGACAGCCGGCGTGGCGTAGGAGAGGAAGTATCCCCCTCTCTTTCTACAGCGCGGCGAAAATGTATGCCTGCTGTTTCGTTTAGGCGGCGCAGGGCGCTTGCGCGAATGTTCGTGTGTGTTTATGTTACAGCGTGCCACGCGCATCCATGGATGGTGACAACTGATGGCTCGACCGTCTGTGTAGTGGACACACTGCTGTGTGTGCGTAAAATTCGTGTTTATAAAGTGTTTAAAATATGGAAATTGAACAAAGTGCATCTATTAATGAAAAATATCAAAAATGCACAACGTTAATATTCAAGTTTTCACTTCTGCCGGCACTCCCGGAGTGCAACCCGTCTTTTTTTTAAACAAACAGACTCTTCATCTCAAGTTCTTTACTAATAATAATAATATAGAGATATATATTATTTGAGATCATAATATTGAAGAAATGCTATATTTAGGTAGGTCTCTTTCATCTCATTATTCAGTCTAGTCCTAGGTATCAGATTGACAGCTCTTTTCATCAGCTTAGACTGTAATATTAAAATATGAGTACCTACCAATCATCACTTTTGTATTGGATTATTTATTAATGCATTATGAAAATTTTCTTTTTCGGTCAAGTTTCGAGCATAATTAATGTGTCGAGTTCAATCATATTGAAAATGTTGCTTTATTGAACGTATTTTTTACAGAAAGCTAAATGTATTCTTATAAATCTTATTAATGAGAATCCACTCAGCTGTTTTTGAAATTGTATTCTCGGTGTATTCGCAGATCAGTGGGATTCCGCGATGTTGCGGAGGGGGATACAGCACCACGCTGAATTTTAATTGTGTATGTTAATCTGTCTGTATCCGACTAACACTAGAAGTTAAGTAAAGTTGTTACTAATCCAGCTATGGACTCCTGTCCGAAATAAAAGTTTACTATTCTATTCATTAGATAAAAAAAATATTGAATTTTATCGCACTATAATCCATACCTACTATAATCACACTAATCACACTATCACACTAATATTATAAAGGCGAAAGTTTGTGAGTGTGTGTGTGTGTGTGTTTATATGTATGTTACTTCTTCACGCTCAAACGGCTGGACCAATTTTGATGAAATTTGGTATAGAGATAGCTTGAGTCCCGGAAAAGGACATAGGGTACTTTTTATCCCGATATTCCCACGGGATCGAGACTTATGCGGGTGAAACCGCGGGGCGCAGCTAGTCACACTAATCACACTAATATTATAAAGGCGAAAGTTTGTGAGTGTGTGTGTGTGTGTGTTTATATGTTTTTTACTTCTTCACGCTCAAACGGCTGGACCAATTTTGATGAAATTTGGTATAGAGATAGCTTGAGTCCCGGAAAAGGACATAGGGTACTTTTTATCCCGATATTCCCACGGGATCGAAACTTATGCGGGTGAAACCGCGGGGCGCAGCTAGTAATTATTATAAATGCGAAAGTGTGTCTGTCTGTCTGTCTATTACCTCTTTACGCTTAAACCGCTTAACCGATTTAGATGAAATTTGGTATAGAGATATTTTGAGTCCCGGGAAAGGACATAGGATAGTTTTTATCCCGATATTCCAACGGGATCGACACTTATGCGGGTGAAACCTCGGGGCACTGCTAGTAGTACCATAAAGTAAGAACCAAAAGAAGAAAAAATAGAGTAAAATGCATAAAAATAAAGGTCTAATAAAAAGGAATTGAAAGACAAAACAAAAACATAGTTAATAATTGGTATTTTGAGTCGCAACAGTCTCTCTCACACACAAAAACACAGCAAGGTACACATAAATAATTACATGCCCGCTAACATCCATATTTAACACACAACGTCATTAGCACGGCCGCTATTGCGTCATCAAACTCAATTATCCAGTAAAGCCCAAAAAACAACAAAATACATGACGTCACTAAAACAAATGCCTGCCATATATTATAACTCCGCCCTACATAGCCGGGTCATCTAAGTGTTTTTGTCTCGGCTACATAGTGTTAATTTCCCTGGAGCAGTCAATTCTGCTGAGCCATCAATCTCCGTCAGTGTCGCAGTAACCAAAGCTTTTTAGACGTGCGTGTATCTAGGTATATTTATATTCATGTGTATTTGGTTTGTAGTTTCTTCTGTGAAGGAAAAATGTAAGCAGTCTTTTTGATTTACCTCCGGTTTCTGAATAATTGATGCAAATCATATTTGCATTACATTTGTAGATATGTTTTTTTTTATTCTGAAACATTTCTCCGACATTCGTTTCGCCGTTGAACGGTTCACCGATAGAACGATTCACTTTTCATTGTTTCACCGATAGAACGTTTCAATGACGAACGATTCGCCGACAGAACGATTCACTTTTCATTATTTCACCGATAGAACGTTTCAACGGCGAACGATTCGCCGACAGAATGATTCACTTTTAAAAATTTCATCGATAGAACCTTTCACCGGCAAACGATTCGCCGACACAACTGTTCCTCTGTCCCTTTTCTTTTTTTTTTATGGATGGAAAATCATCAAATGACCCCTCCCGCTCTGGGTTTAGCGGAAGGGAGTATCAGACTCTTACTGATTAAAACCCATCCGTGTTCCTTCCTTAGCCCTTTATGTTCCGGGGTAGCGGTAACCCTTTCGGACAATTCCGCACCCCCGGCAGGCTTCGGCCCTGCCAGGCCCCTTCCTTTTTGCTGACATCTCTTTGAGGCGCGCGTGGAATACGTACGCGCCGTCCGGCGCGGGCCTGGTCCTGATCGGACGGTGAGCTACCCATTACTCTCCGTCCGCAGGCCCGCGCCTACGGTGGCCGGGAGTCGTCACGCGGCTCCCGACGCCCCGAGCGTCTCCCGCGGCGGCTGGGACGTGAGGCTCTCTCCCTCAGCCGTCCCGCCACCTCCTTCGCTAGCATGACTGCTTCGCAGAAGGAGATGACTGCCTCCACCACCACTATCGTGGCGTGCCCTGCGCTGGGTTGCGAAAGTCGCTCCTTCCATGCCACCATGTGATCGCGCTGGAGGTCCGTCCGCTCCGCCGCGACTTGCCGCGGAAGCGGAGTTTCCCCCCGGCGTAGAGCCTCCGCGCGCCACTCATACAGGCGCGCGAGGACTATCGCCTCCAGATCCCATGGCGGCAGTCCGGCAAGGAGGCTTGCCGCCTCGTCCGAATCGTGCGGTACCCCCGGATTAGCCTTACGGCTACCACCTTTTGCATTCAGATAGTGGGCGGCTCGCCGCCGCAGAGAACACGCCCACACCGGGGCCCCGTATAGGGCCATGGACCGCACGACCCCCGCGTAAAGCCTCCGGCAGGAGGCGTTTGGCCCCCTTAGGTTGGGCAAGAGCCGCTTAAAGGCGGCCCCGGTCCTTTCCAGTATGGGGGATAAACGGAAATAGGTTTACATGTCGAATACCTATGTTTTATACCCCAGGGGCAGACGAAGAGTTGTGTCGGCGAATCGTTTGCCGGTGAAAGGTTCTATCGATGAAATTTTCAAAAGTGAATCATTCTGTCGGCGAATCGTTCGCTGTTGAAACGTTCTATCGGTGAAATAATGAAAAGTGAATCGTTCTGTCGGCGAATCGTTCGTCATTGAATCGTTCTATCTGTGAAACAATGAAAAGTGAATCGTTCTATCGGTGAACCGTTCAACGGCGAAACGAATGTCGGAGAAATGTTTCCACTTAAAAAATATTATAAACGCGAAAGTTTGTTGGATGAATGGATGTTTGTCACTCTTTCACGCAAAAACTACTGAACGGATTTAAATGAAATTTGGAATACAGATAGCTTATAACCAGGTTTAACACATATGATACTTTTTATCCCAATATTCCCACGGGATCGAAACTTATGCGGGTAAAACCGCGGGGCGCAGCTAGTATTTCATAAAAACATACATCAGTAAGTGTTGGTGCTTCACTCCCGTGCTTATTTATTTCGGTTTGTCCAACTATTTTCGAGATTGAGCGGTGAGGTCACGTAACGGTGTTGTAACTACTAACTGTAAAATATTAATAATTATGCCGCGAAAGGTATAGTGTAAACAATAACGGTAGAACAACGAGTTTACGGATGTTATTGAAAACAAAGTTATGAAACAAGATCGCATGATAAAATAAATTCAAAGAGAATCTATGTGAATTATAGTAAATAAAGATATCTAATGTCACTTATTTCACCCTTTGCAGGTATCGCCTTGTCCCCTTAGAGGGTAGAAAGCGCATAGTGTGCCGCACGAAGCCGTTTGAAGTCAAAGCAATGGTGCAGGTGCACAATATACCTACATTGTGAAAAATTTCAATATGGCACTGCAATTTTAATACCATACTTCATAAAATATTTTGCTATACTCGTACAACTGCGATTGGATAAGCAAATACTTTGTTATATTATACATACTAATAATCTATCTATTTATCTATATCACACTAATATTATAAAGGCGAAAGTGTGTGCGTGTGTTTATATGTTTGTTACTTCTTCACGCTCAAATGGCTGGAACAATTTTGATAAAATTTTGCATGGAGGTAGCTGACACCCTGGATTAACATATAAGCTACTTCTTATCTCGATATTCTCACGGGATCGACATTTTCGCGGGTGAAACCGCGTGGCGCAGCTAGTAATCTATATAATAATTCTAATAATAAACCTGAAGAATTTGTTTGTTTGTTTGAACGCGCTGATCTCTGGAAGTACCGGTCGGATATGAAACTGATTATTTCATTTGATAGCCCAATTCTTGACGAAGGCTATAGGCTGCTTATCATCACGCTAGAACCCTTAGGGGTCGTGCAAAAACCAGAAAAGTCACAAAGAACGCTAAGTGATAACGAAGTAACGGGCGCGGGTAGGCGATGCGATGCGACGGGGTGGGTCAGGGGAGCAAAGTCGCGCAGTCGCGGGCAGAATCAAGTCATTAATCATTTCAAACTTATACAACAGTCAGAGAAATTAATTGTAAACTAAATTGACATTGACACCTTACGTCAATTTGCCGTGTTTTACTCATTTCATACAATTGTGATTATAATCTACGGACAATTTAAGTTGTAGTTAATTTGCTTAATAATTACTGACTTTACCATCTTTGTCTTTCCAACTTAATATCAAAATATATCTTGGTATATTGTCACCAATTTCACTTGGCTGTCGAAAAATGATTTGAGTTTACTTTATCTTACGCCGAGTAGAACGTTCTGACTTTATCAGCCATCATCTGCCAAGCCTTTTCCCAAATACAGTGTGGCGCTGTATCGCGACATAAAAACACTTACCTACATGGTTTCGCGTTTCCGTTTTTTTGAACATATTTTATTTTCAATAAACGTTATTCTTTATTTAAAATTTTCTAAAATAGCGTCACGGCGCAACGTCATTTGCCGGGGTCACGGATCAAAACACCGCATCAACGAAATTAAAACGAATAACGTGCAAAGAGTAGGCGAATGAGAGAGAGCCCTATGTCGGCGAGCGGCGCTGGCGGTAATTTTGAAATTATGAATTATTTTGTTGTTATACCTAATTTATATGATTACTGGCCACTAGCCCTACCCGTGTGTTAAATTAATGTCGCCATTGTGGCGGCACGTTGTATATTAGTGTCACTTTCCAGTCTTGTTCGAATTTATCCGCCGTTGTAAATAAATAGGAAGTTGGCAAGCTAAACACCTAGCAATTACTTAAAATGTCTTTCTTAGTATGTTCTTTTTATTTTTTTAAACATGGTTAAATCCAAAATTATGAGGGGCCTGTGGCTAAATAATAACAGCCGCTCAGTTCATCAGGTTAAGCTACGCTTGCCGCGGTTGGTCTGTGGATGGGTGACTATCTTTACATACCGAGATCCCTCCGTGTCTCGGAGGGCACGTTAAGCCGTTGGTCCCGGCTGTCATTCATGAATCTTTGACAGTCGTTACAGGTAGTCAGAGGCCCGAAAGTCTGACAACCAGTCTTACCAAGGGGTATCGTATTACCCAGTAACTGGGTTGTGGAGGTCAGATAGGCAGTCGCTCCATGTAAAATACTGCTATTAAGCTGCATCCGGTTAGACTGGAAGCCGACCCCAACATTTTTGGGAAAAGGCTAGGCAGATGATGTTAAATCCAAAATGATGCTCGATTTGTAAATCCAAACTAATATTATAAATGCGAAAGTAACTCTGTCTGTCTGTCTGTCTTTTCTTCACGCCTAAACCGCTGAACCGATTTAGATGAAATTTGGTGTAGAGATAGTTTGAGTCCCGGGGAAGGACATAGGATAGTTTTTATCCCGATATTCCCACGGGATCGACACTTATGCGGGTGAAACCGCGGGGCGCAGCTAGTCTTAAATAAAAACTCTTAGTCAATTCCCACTGTTTCCGTTCAACGAATTGTTTAGTAAGTCCACAGTCAGAGTTGTTCTTAGGGTAGACAAATTAAATCAATGTTTTAATTTGACGACTCTAACGGGCCAATCTGAATAATTCGATTACTCCCCTCTTTCCCTCATAACTGAGTTAAGAGCGATGCGATTTATTAAAAAAATCAAATATTCATCATTCAAAAGTTAGACTAGAGTTGAAATTCCAATTTTATTTGAGTTTTAAAGTTAACTTAATATGTTTAATTTAAAAATAGATTGAAGTCAATTTGTTTGTTTAGATTTTTGAAGTGAAACTTCTTTACGCACGCTTGACTTGGGGAGTAAGCTGGCGAACGCGTGACGTAAGCGTTACGAAAAGTGTGATCGGGCGAGGCGAACGGGAGTTGAGTGGGGAATATAAGCAAGAGAAAGCAGTGCGCGCGCACATTTTCTTTCTCTCTTCCTCTCATAGCCAAATACATTTGAAGTTTCACTTCAGTCGTGTGGTCATAAGCACACTCGGTTTTTTTTTTTTTTGGCAAAAGGTAGGATTAATTTTATCTAATTTTGACCAATTTTGTTTCACTTTAATTTGATTCGTGATTTAACCTAATTTTATGATTGTATGATATGTGTAATTACTAATATTGAATAATAACTTGTATGTGTGGTGCAAACTGTCAATATAAGTTGGTTATTAATAAATAAATAAATAAAATAATAATTTTGTGGTTGAGAGAGTTCATAATAGATTTTATTCAACTAAGTGCTCTTGTAATTGATGTCTGGTCTATTTGAAACTGAGAAAGAAAAATATTAAAAGCAAACAAGATGATTTCCATTACGTTTGTATTAACGAGCAATGTCCTTAGGCCACTCCTGGCTCTATTGTGGCGTATTTTCTTTCTTTCATTCTTTTCTTTCTTTTGGCTAAACTTAGGTACGCAATATAAGTACGCATTAGGTTTTAACGGGTAATTTATGACGAACAGATCGGGTAAAGAGTCACCTTGTACTATTTGTTGAACAAGGTGACTTTTCACTCAGTCTGGAGCGAAAATGTAATAACTTACGACAAATAGGTAAAGACCGATTCAACATGAGGAGAGTCGCTGCGCAGTAACGAATTCACCTGTCAGCGGGGTGAGGGGTAAGGTGATGCTCAGCGAGCCGCCATGAAGTTTAAATCAGGCCGTGTCTATGTACAGCCAGCACATCAAGCTACCCGAAACTGTCAAATTTTCTTAATCAACATTGAACCTTATGCTTTAGCGATAAAGTTGAAAATATACTAAAAAAAATTGACAGATTGTAGTAGTTTGAATCTTGATGTGCTGGCGTCTGTACCTATAGTTACGGTTGGCATGAACACAATCATGCATTTTGTAAATTAAATAAAATGTCCATCGGGGCCAACAAGGCGGGGTACATCTCAGTGTCTTCTCAGGTTTTGTGTAAGTTTTTAAAATTATAGATTGTACAAACTTTTGCTTTACATAGAACGAAATTTATTTGATTTTTAAATTTTATTTTCGCTGCCAGCGTCTGTGTTCCCTTCCATGTTTAACCCGTCAGCCTTCAAAGCAAGAGTGTAGTGTCTTTTAGGCTTGCTCGTTCCATGATAGACATCATTACATCGCATTCCACCAGGCGAGGTCGACGAAAAAAAAAAAGCATTTTCATAATTTTATTGAAATACTTCACCACTGACATTTAGATTAATACAATATTACATTTAATTTAATGATTTTATTCTCCTCATTGGTTTGGATGTTAGCTGTTTCTTTTGTCTTCAATGTAGATTTACCTAAGTATATTCTAAGTTACACTTTCTTAATTTCTTGTTCATATATTTAGATTATTATTGTGTTGACACTAATTATTTTATTTTAAACTATAGCTGCGCCCCGCGGTTTCACCCGCATATGTGTCGATACCGTGGGAATATCGAGATAAAAACTATCCTATGTCCTTCCCCAGGACTCAAACTATCTCTATACCAAATTTCATCTAAATCGGTTCAGTAGTTTAGGCGTGAAGAAAAGACAGACAGACATACAGAGTTACTTTCGCATTTATAATATTATAGTTTGGATGTGTGTCTGTGGTTTCGACACAACTAACTTTATTATTATTTGTGTACTCTCGAGTAAAATGTAGCGAACTGACCATCTTATTATAGCATCCTATTGTAATGAAACCTACATTTACGAATAAATTTGATTTCATTTGATTTCAATTCCAAAAATATTCCAAAGTCACAATGTAGAACAATCAGCAAAACTCATCCTCACAAAAACACACACGAAATATCCTCAAACAAATCAAACTGACCCAACCCGTCAGTTCCACCAACTTAAAAACGCGAAAAACTGTTAAATGCGGGTACATTTTAAAAGGCCTGGATGACGTCAAAGTCAGGCGCGGTCGCAGCCCAAGATTTTGGGGGGGGTCATCATGGGTGCTGAGGAATATTTTAAGGGAGGTACATCTCCTCGTTGGTCTAGTGGTCGCAAGCGTTACTGCTGAGCATGAGGTCTTAGCTGGGTTCGATTCCTAGGTCGGGTAAAGTGTTAAAGGGTTTTTCCACCAGAAAATTCAAAAAAACAGCCTAGTCTGGATTTGTGCCCGGTTGGCGGCAGTAGGCTCGCCCTCTATGACATTACACTTAATAACTGGCGAAATGTGGATGTATTTTATGAAGGTACACCCCTGCTGAACCCTTTGGGGATTAAAGGCGTGATGATATGTTAAGGTTCATGTACAGAGGCCAGCACATCAAGCTACCCCAATCTGTCAAATTTTCCCAATTGAATATGAACCTTATTGCTTTGCAGTAAAGTTGAAAATCTATCAAAGAAATTTGACAGATTGGGGTAGCTTGATGTGCTGGCGTCTGTACATCTCCAGCTCCACATTACTTATGCTATTCAGGGACGCAGCTTTTACATAGGAGGTGTGTTACTTAAATGCTGCGAAATTGGTCGTATGTCATGTATTAGAACGGTAGATTATGTAGGGTGGGTAGAGCGAGCGAAGCGAGCTCGAAAATTTATACAATCCGCCTCAGTTGATTAGGTTTTGTTTTATATTTTCAAGTAGAAATAGGACTTACATTGTCGACTTATGCAGGCAAGCTCAAGTAGCTATCAGAAGCTAAAACGCAAGAGCGAGCGAAGCGAGCTCGAAAATTTTGCACTCTCGGATAGGTTCGATTTTTTTTCGATCATTCCAAAAGGACTAGGAATTACCTACTTGCTTTATCGACTTTTGAAGAAAAGCTCAAGAACCAATGTAAATTGCAAGAACGAGCGTAGCGAGCCTGAAAATTTTAGCACCCCACCTTGAATAGTCTCTGTTTTCTTTTACCCATCATACAAAAAGAGAACTTACTTTATCGAATTATGACGAAAAGCTTAACTCGTTTTACAGCCGTTTAGATTTTGGAATCTGGCCTTACCTAAGCCTTTCAACTTTACGTACGAGGGGGGTGCCCAATATCCCGCGTTTGCTTCGCTCGGTCTTGAATCCTGGATTCTATATTTTTATAATAGGCTTTTTAAAGGAAAATATTTATTAGGCGCGTTAAAAAACCCACTGTCATTTCATGGTTTTAAGTTTTTACTTCAGTCGGCAGTCCCCGTGTCTGCCGATGTTCTTAATGTTTTTGAATATGCCAATCGGGGTTTTCGCGGCTCAAGTATGTACAGTTTTAAGTTAGTAAGGCAAGTAAATCATTCAGACTCTCGACGTGGATTTCTCTGAATGATTTTGGGGGGGGTCATGACCCCCACGACCCCCCCCCTCGGACCGCGCATGGTCAAAGTGGGTATAGATAAGCGCAGACTGCGCAATCTATCTTCCTCGGCGAGACGTGTGTGATACGGGCACCCACATGATATAATCGAAAATCGCTTACCGCGATCCATCTACATATTCCTTCTGACATGACTCAAATTGGCTTGAGGCTTTGTTGAAGTTTCATCAAGCATGGTCTGATTTTGCAGTAAAATTTTATAGGGTAGTTTTTTGTAGTTTCAAAGGCAGTGGCATGTTGATAAACAGTTTTTTTTTAAAACATTATATTACACAATAGGTATTTCGGATTTCACCACACTGGATGAAAACTGACTCTACACAAAATAATGATCAATTTCAGTCATAATTATATTGTTTTCCCGAATCATTTTGAGCGACGCAGACGCCTATGTTCACTTCGATTTATAAAAATACACGCAGACAGCAAGCGTCGATTGCGTTGTACTTGAACCGAGCAAAATATTTTTAATATCAATTAAAAATGTGAAACACATTTTTTAGGATTCCGTACCTTAAAAGGAAAACGGAACCCTTATAAGATCACTTCGTTGTCCGTGTGTCAAGACCCTTTTTCTCAGGAACGCGTGGACTTATCAAGTTGAAATTAATATCAAATACTCAAAGCTGCAATACCTTGAAGCAGTAAAAAATAATCAAACTTCTAAGTCAACGCAATCAAAAGATTCGGGCATTTATGTTTAAGCCGCACGATTTGACTCTCGTAAGGGAATCGAAACCTATAGCGCACTTCCCGTTGACCTAGAATCATGAAATTTGGCAAGAAGCAATGTCACGTAACACAAGTAAAGGAAAAAAATCCGAAATCCGTAAATTTGTAGCTACAAATTTGTAAGGAACCCTCGGTGCGCGAGTCCCATTCGCACTTTTTTTTTATACACAAGTATAGACGCCAGCACATCAAGCTACCTGAAACTGTCAAATTTTCCCAATCAACTTTGAACCTTATGGTTTAGTGATAAAGTTGAAAATCTATTAAAGTTTGATAGATTGCAGTAGCTTGATGTGTGTACATAATATTTACTCAGCACCCACTAAAGCGTAAATGGAAAATTGATTGTTAAAAAATCACAGTACAACCTAGTATGTATGTGAAAAAATTATTTCAATAAAGGTATATGAATATCGCCGACTGAATAGTGGATACCAATTAGCTGGGTTCCAATAAAACCAAATGCATGTGTCTGACGAACTGACAGCCGCTAGTAAAAAGTACGATTGGATTTTAGTGAGAGATTTAGGAGCGGGCGCAAGCGAATTGAGATGTGTCAAGATGTCCACTGTTCGCGATTGCGATTGCACGAATTTTAGTCGAGATATCGGTAAATGACAACAGCGCAACTATAATGCTATGTAATAAAGCGGGCAAGTGCGAGTCGAACTCGCACACGAAGGGTTTCGAGCCACCATACAATAATTGTAACATTCCTTACCTTTTTTTGTTTTTGTGGAGAGCGTATAGTCGGTTATAGCAATTAGCTGACTCACCTTTGCATAAATGGTTGATTCTTTTATATTTTACTAGCTGCGACCCGCGGTTTCACCCGCATAAGTTTCGATTCCGTGGGAATATCGGGATAAAAACTATCCTATGTCCTTTTCCGGGACTCAAACTATCTCTATATCAAATTTCATCTAAATCGGTTCAGTGGTTTAGGCGTGAAGCGGTAACAAACATATAAACACACACACACACACACTCACAAACTTTCGCCTTTATAATATTAGTGTGATTTATTTGAGCAAAGTAAATAAAATATAAAAGAATGTGTAGAACGGTTCAAAACATACAGCCAAGTGACAAACTGACAGACGGACGGACGAACAGAGGAGCCTTAGTAATAGTGTCTTATTGGCACGCTTAGGGTACGGAACCCTAAAAAAGGCTGGCGGTGGTTTATAACATTATTAATGAAGTGGCAATCAGGTCGACGTTTCTGGTGAAAAGTATAATTACATATGTCAACTACACGACAATAGTAAGTCGTAAAATGGTCACAAACTGACAATTCATAATATTATTTGCGTACAATTTCATATCACGCAATTCATCTGTTTGACAGTTTTGTATGGAGATTCGTAAAATGGTCCACAAAATATGAATTGCTTTAATGTCTAATAATATCATGAATTGTCAGTTTGTGACCATTTTACGACTTTTATTATGATTCATAATGTTATCCTTTTATGACTGCCAAAGTGGGCTTTTTAGGCCCCAGTGTAGTGCCTGGAATCGGAAACTGGTTTTTAATCATTATAATTAATAATATAACTAATATTTTTGTAACAATATAATTTAAAGTGTCCATCATTCTGTTCTTCTCCATAGGTACCCACGCTTTGGAATGGGCAACTATTTAGCTTCATATTTCTGACTGACTGACCCCTTGACAATTCAAAAGTGCCTGTAAATGGATTCATTCAAATAAATGCTTTGGGTTTGAGTTGGAGTGGCGAACTTCTCCGGATGTACTCTTAATACGTCTTATAGAACAACTCTTAACTAAAAAAAAAACATTCAAAACTTAAAATCAAAACATTCTCCGGCAAGGATCTATCAAAAACTTTCCATTTTAGATAAGCTTAAATCCTATACCAAAACCTAACTCAAGCCGGATCTGTATCGCGTTCTACCAGGAGATCAAAAATGCATGTTCGTATGCAGATAGGCTTTCCAAAAACCTGCACGTACCAGGCTCATGGTAGGTATCTATGCGTTCCTGTAAAGGATTCAAAATAGAAATCTGTGAATATAGAGGATAGATAGTGCGGTTCGTCCCCTGAATAATGCTAGTATGAAAGTACTGTGCACTTTAGGGTATACCTAAAGTGCACACAGAATGTTGAGCTTTTTGTACGGAAAAAACTTCGTGTTACATTTTTGGTTTTATATAAAATGGACCATCGTCGTGTCGTGATGGCCCATGCACGAGGTTGTGGATTCAAATCCGGCCAAGTACCAATGTGACTTTTTCAATTCATATGTATTTACTACTTTCTAAGTTTATCGTGAACATCCCTGATATCGGTGAAGGAAAACATCGTGAGGAAACCTGGACTTATAATCTGTATAAATAAAACAAAGTGTTAGTTACACCATTTACAAGGTGTTACGGAAAGGGTAGATCAATACAAACGGGTTGAAGTGTATCTGGTCTAGAATCTCTGTACAAAATTTCAGCTCAAAAGCATTAACTTTGAAAACGCTTAATATTTTTTTATTTCGACATCACGGCGCTGCACTGGCGCGCGGCGGCGTGATGTGCGTGTACTAGGCGCACAGACACACTACAGATAATGGATAATGAACCTCGTAGTGCGGTGACACTTTGTTATGATTTCAATTTAATAAACTATCGAAATTAAAAAAAAAATTAAGCATTTTCAAAGTTACTGCTTTTGAGCTGAAATTTTGTACAGATATTCTAGACCAGATACACTCTTCAACCCGTTTGTATTGATATACCCTTTCCGTAACACCCTGTATAATTATAACTCAAGAACAACTGGACTGATTTTTAGGATCTTTGATTAGTTGGATTTTTCACCGCCCTGAATAGCAGAATAGGTAAGTTTTAGAACATGGAAAAAAGTCACGAAAAAAATATAATAAAGATAATTCATTTTCTCAATTCTGACTATTCATTTTATCTTAATAAAAAACTGAACTTAATTCAACTAACACACGTTAACATAGCATTTGTTGATTATGAGGTGGTACGACGTTCGCCGGGTCAGCTAGTTAACCTTTTAAGCGCTTGGCTAAATATCAATTGCCGTGCCCCTAGCGCGCGGCTACAAATCGATAAAATCAAGATAAAATAATACCTACAATAATTAATAAGGAGGAGAAATCGTGTCGATTAAAAATAGTCAAAAAGTTTTTGTCTATATTTAAAATGGTTTTAGTTGTACCACGCAGTTAATAGGACGAAAATAGAACGAAGAAAAAATCATGCGTGTTCTCTGTCGCAGAAATACGACACGGGCGGTAGGGGCACGGAAACATGTGTCGATATCTAATATAAGTCATGAATCGCCCACCCATCTTGAACAAGCGTGGTGATGAGTGCACATGCCTTATCGGTATGAGAAAAGGCTTTAGCCCTGTGGCGGGACAGAAATAAGCTGGTATTATTACATTATTATTAAGTGAAGTACAAAAATGAAGCAAAAAATCTTGTATCATATTTATTTATCCACGTGTCTGTTCCGTATAGTTCAGACACGTACTGTGTTGTTGATCAGCAGGCAGGTTTAAACGAATGTAAGAATAACTGTATTTTAACGTAAATTATTTGGGAACTAAACACGGAGACCGAAGCTTTAGCAAATCGCCACAAGCCGAATCGCCTCCCAATTCCACACCCTAATTGCGTAACACACTACGAGTATCAATCGGAATTTGAATCATTTTGAAGCCAATTGCTAATCCATTGCTTCATAAGTTCGAAAAATGTGTCTGCTCAACACGTAAATAACGCAATGAATGTTGTTGAACTGTCAAAATGAAACCGATTCTGATCGATAAAGTGTTACGCAATTGCCCCGCTGGTCGATACAAATCGCAAGTGATTAGTTAGTATATACCTAGACATTTTGCATCAAAATGTCGACCTTCATTTAAAAATTTCAGTCACCAGTCGACAAAAGTCGAAACCTACTCTACTTTGGGACTTGCGATTTTAATCACCTGCACGTGCACCCTAGGCTAGCCAAAATGACATTGAAACTACAGTCTGATGTGTAAAGCCCGCATAATGCATCAAATCCGCCACTGTACGAAATCATTGCTTAAAAATTAATAATATAGCTGTCAACACAAATAGAACTGTAGCAGAAAGTTTTTTATTACAACCAATATTAGTTACGCGTATTACAAATGACATTTCCATTATAAAAACATGTTTAATCCCCGGGCTACGAAAATTGAATTGGACAGAAAAAGCCGGTCAAAGATATGATATACGAATACATTGCTGTCCACCAGAGCCATGGGGTAATTGGATTTTTCACTTCAATGTTCGTACAACGTACGTTACTCAAATTTATTACTATATATTTATAGTAGTAAGTGTAATACACAGGATGAATTTTTCAAGTGGGCGTGGATGGCCAAATCCGAAACTATGAGGACTAGCGAAAAGTACTCAAAGGAGTCGCGGGCTCGATTTTGATGAAAACTAAAACTGCATCATTGGATTTTTGAAAATTCAATGTTTCTAGCCAGAAATCGAATCTGTTGATTTTGAAAAAAAAATACACACTGTATTATTACACCCTTCGATAGTGTCCCTAATAAGGATCAAATTCTGGGAAGTAATGACATACGGCAAACTTAAGGAAAATGTTGAATTTTAATAAACTTCTTATTACAAAGTATTCACGTACATCATCATCATCATCATTCAGTATTCGTAGTACATTACGTACCTTGTTCCAAATGATGCTCGCATAATACTAAACGACGTCAGGGGCATCTCGAGGTTCGGTTTTGTTAGGTTCCTTTAAACCCTGCAGACAAAAATAGGAGCCCCGCCGTCGTTAGAAATAAAACGAGCATGCTAAATTTATACTTTAGAATATTATGCTTAATCATTAAGTATTACTATGATTAGAAAAATGATGCGTTATATGTTATGCGAAAATATAATTAGGAGAAACAAAAGTACTAATAATTATCAGCACTACTGCTAGCTGATAGCATTCTACTGCTGAAAAAAGACCTCTCCAATAGGTACCCGCCGAGGATTTACGATGACTTTTATTCAACGTATGTCCCGTCCATGTCCATATTAATATTATAAACGTCGTGTCGTCGTTAGTAGGATGAGTTCACTATATGCCCTTCTAGGGCGTCGGCGTTTCTAGTCACGTCTGCCTTGTTTAATCTCCTTTCACTAATCCTCTCAACATAAACTTACCATCTAAGCATATTCTTTTCATTTTTGGTCACTACACCTTCCTTTAAACCGAACCGTTGCCTTATTACATCATTCCTCAACAACTCATAGTTACACCATACACGCAAGGAACGCATCATGATATGATTGTATACATTTAAATCTGATTTTAGACCGCCCACGTTCGTGCATTTCTAGCGCGTTAAAAAGCGGACTGTTGGATTTTCAACCCTCGGCGCTAAGCCGAGCCTTGAAAATGCGATGCGCGGTAAAAAAAACGTCGTGTTAAAAAGCGCCCTTTCAAACAACCGCTAAGTGTGATAACTGTCGAACTTCCACAACAGGTAATTCAGGCTGAAACCCAAATGAATAGTTAATGCTCCAAATGTTAAAGTTGAATGGACACACACAATTCTGTATTCAGTATCCGTTAATACAAATCTATTATTTAGAACAATGTACGTACAACATAGCCTAAACCCTATTTATTGTACCTTAACAAAAAATAAAATCGCACAAAAAAATTGAATCCATTGTGATTTTTTTAACCGAACATAGACTCAATGGTCGTGGTTTTTAACCGACTTCAAAAAAGGAGGTTCTTTATTCGACTCGTATGTATGTATGTTTGTTTGTCCGTGATTTTCTCAAAAACCAATGAACTAATTTTGATAATTCTTTCACTAATATAATCTACATACTTTTAGGAAGGTTCTAGTATGTAATACATTCGGTATTTATTCTTATGTACGAAGTTATATGCATAAATGTAGGTACTGCATCTCCGGCATTTCTATGCGAATTTTGATGATTCTTCTAGTCGGTGTCTTCAATTCTAAATTGAATTTGTGTGGAGTAGGTACAGCTAAAAAGTGAAAAATAAAAACTTTTTTTACAAAAAATAAACAACTGACTTAAAAAAAAACCACAAAGTGCACCAACGACAGCCCCATTTTATGTCCAGGGAAATCACTGTCCATTCCAAGGTTGCCTGGAAGAGATCGCAGAAAGCGATAAGGCCGCCCATTGTATATTTGTAGTGTTTGATGTGTTTATTTCATGTTACGTATTTTTGTGGTGTACAATAAAGTATATATAAATAAATAAATAATAAATAAAGTGATAAACAATTTTAATTTCGGAAGTCGTTGTCAAAAAACGAAAATGCGGAACCAATGACACCGACTTCCGAAATTAAAGTTATTTATCACTTTGTAGTTTTTTTTTTTTTGAAGTTGGTTGTTAATCCTAGAGCATTGACTACAGGACTGATATACCGCAAGTTCTAAGCCAATATTGAACTTCATATACACGAATTTCGTAGTTCTAGATTATTTGTTTTAGGCATGTATTTAAACGATCCTTTAATATTTCCCATTTTGTGACAATTGAACACTTTAATCGCTTGATCCCCCTAATGAGACACAATTGATTTTCTATTGTAATGGGCCGCCAGAGGCCCGGAGCGATTAATATAATGTTTGCGCCTCTTTTTGTGAACCTCAAATAATCCCTATTTAAATAGCCAAGCCACTGTGACCAACTTGGTTGGTCACTGTTCTAACCTAACCTAGCCCATTTGGTGAGGGTGTCCTAATTTAATTACTGCGACAACTTCGGGACGCGCGTGGTTGGTCAGAGTTCCAACTTAACCTAACCTGTTTGATCGGGGTGCCCTAGCCAAGTCATTGTGACAAACTATGAGAAAAGGCCAGAAAGTTAAAAAGGTTGCTCAATTATTTAAAAAAGTGTGCATCATTACAAGTTCAATAAGATTTTAGAGGATCGGTTAAATATTTTCCTTAGTTTTACAAGGCTTGTCAAGTATTTCAATAGAAGTACTTGCTCGTAATGTTAACCCGTCGATGTGCCAGTAATTTTTATAACCCAATGCAATAATGAGCGAGGAGATCGTGGCTAAATAATAACAGACGCATAGGTCTATTGAAGGTTAAGCTACGCTTGCCGCGGTTGGTTCGTGGATGGGTGACCATCCATTACATATCGAGACTCCTCCGTGCCTCGGAAAGTGCGTTAAGCCATTGATCCCGGCTGTCATTTGTGGATTTTAGACAGTCGTTACGGGTAGTCAGAAGTCCGAAAGTCTGACAACCAGTCTTATCAAGGGGTACCTATCGTGTTACCCAGTAACTGGGTTGTGGACGCCAGATAGGTAGTCGCTCCATGTAAAATACTGGTATTCAGCTGCATCCGGTTAGACTGGAAGCCGACCCCAACATAGCTGGAAAGAGTTCTGGCCGAAGGGTGTTGTGTACTGCCGGTTTCGTGGCCGGCTACATGACACCAGTCAGCGAAACACGACGCAGATACTTCGTCTCCGTTAGATTTTAGTGTCAGTATAATGTTGTATGTATTTATAGTATTTTTAAGTTATATTAATATTGTATTGTATGTTTATATGGGCTTTGATGCCTGAAATAAATGGATAAATAAATAGGTTAGGCAGATGAAGATGATGTGTGTAAGTATTTCAATAGACATACTTGCTCGTAATGTTAAGCCGTCGATGTGTGAGTCATTTACAAACACATACAAATATACAATGATGAACGGTTTTACCTACTTAAGTAGTTGTCTTTAAACAAAACGTTAAGAACACCTTTTTATAATAACAACATTTTAATCAGCGTCAGGTTTTATGGAAAGAACAGTCCTGTGTTTTTATTCTCAGTCTCAATATAAAGTAATTGCCATTCAGTCACATTTTGATTGTAATCTGATATAGTATTTTAAAACGATAATTGAAGTGCTCTTTTCAACGTAAAAGGATTATTTTTACGAAATAAAACTTAAAGCTCTGGCTTAAGGCATTATTTAGATTGACGTAAAAGAAGTTAACGTCTATAATTTACTCGTATAAGATCTTTGATTTTAGTATATTGATTTCTACGTCAACCAGATATATCTTATAACTAGAACAGCGCGCGCGGACCGCATAGTTGATAGAATACTGCATGGTAAAAGTGGAATAGATTTGTTTGCAAAAAGGGATTAGTAACTAAATTAAAGTAGAGCTGATGGTGTATTATTCTTGTTAGGTATTTGATATTCTATTGGGATAAAAAAAAACGTTTCCTTGGGAAAGTTGTTTAATAATATGATGAGTACAATCATGTGTCTAATTCAAACTCAAAGCATTTGTTTTAATTAAACCATTAACAGGCACTTTTGAATCGTCAAGAAGTTGGTCAGTCTGAAAAATATGAAGCTAGTTGCCCATTCCAAAGCGTAGGTACCTATGGTGAAGAACGGGCAAGAAACTCCATAGACACTCTTTTAATCAAATCAAATCAAAACGTTTATTTCGGACAATAACAATTCATATTTTGTTAGCAGGTACAATATTTTAAACTATGTTAGTACACGTAATATATAAAATCAAAATAAATTAAACCAATAAATAAATTAGAATTAAATTAAAATCATCTTATGCATAATAAAATTAATTATAATCCCTTAAATTATAATTATAATAATACTTATAATTAAAACACCTCCCAATCGCCAGGCCCCGAGTACACAGGTGCGTGCGCATCCAGTGCCCAACGATTGGACTGTCAAATTTGTCCCTTAATGTCACCAGGATGACATTGGTACTCCCCCTCACCCTACACATTACTTATGCGGTTCTCTTGCGCATAAAGGCAAAGAAATCGTCAGTTTGCGTATACGCAAACATTTCAGATACTTATAAGCATTTCAGATTATGTTTAAATTTCGGTCACTAATTACCACGATGAAATTAAAAACTTGCGCAATCTCGAAATAGGAGATGCAATAACTGTTACATAACCATTGTAAATGGTAATTTCCCAATTCTAAATTCTTGAAAAAAATCGTGTCATAATTATCGTCTTAGATAGCGCAAACTAAGTTATTGCCTTCAAGTAGAAACGAATCAACGGCATTCCAGTAAAAAGATATATCATAATGTATCAAAACAAAAAAGGAAATTAAAGTATCATCTTTAGCGCGTGCCTAATAAACGATCCATCATCGCAGAGATTACAACATGAAGCAAGCTGGCAACGCGTTGAACTAGCGGTTTTTACCTAATGTTGACGGTTCCCACGAAAAAAGGGCGCGCGCACGTATGTGCATCCTGTTTTTTTTCGTTAATGACATTCTCTAAATCTTTATAACACGTTGAATTAGATGTTTTAATTTCGCGCACCTATTTAATTTCATCATCATCCGACGAGTACTTCGACGCCTAAGTGTCCTTTGTTTTTGTATTTATTTGTATAGCAAGTTAGTCATTTATTTTAGTATCTACTGTAAATATTTAGTTACATTTTCTCAAATTATAAAATAAATACGTGTTCTAACAATTAAAAAAAATAATTCTGTATAGTAGGTAATTAATGAGACATAAACACCAATTGGGTATCGATTCTTATTATTTTGACGACGAACGATTTCTCTTACCCATTATACAATGCTATTATCAAAAAGCGATTCTAATAAATCGGCAAAATTATAAGTAACGCCAGCTAGCACCTCCATCCCCCGAGCCATGGGATCCGTTCGATTATTTATGTAAAATCTACGTGGCGAACAATAATTTATGATTTTCGAACGCGACATGAATAATAATATAATGACATACCCCTAATTGTTATATTATTAGTAATTTGAATGATACACTGATGAGATTCGCGATTCAGTTGGTAGGAAATTTTGTTTAGATTTACGTAATGCCAGCTAGGAATGTGAGAGTGGTGCTTTGTCGGTTATGAGCATGGGTTTTTAGCCTTATTATAAATTGCCATGCACGCGACCATTAGTCTCAAATGTTTGGTCATGGTCGATGGTCCAATGGTCCATCGAGCTCCTATGTAAACAGAATTATGCTATAATTGTATCATAATCAGCCTATAATATTCCCACTGCTGGGACACAGGCCTCCTCTCTGTGAGAGGGAGTGGGCCGTAGTCCACCACGCGGGCCCGGTGCGGGTTGGTACCTAGATGTCACATGTCTTCGAATTTTTGGCTCTAAGACATGCCGCGCCGGTTTCCTCACGGTGTTTACCTTCACCGTTTTGAGAGAAAAGTAATTAAAGTAAAGCGCCCCCCTAGCTAAGTTCGAACCTACGACCTACAACTCGTAAATCGGGGCCGTTACCTACCACTGGGCCACCACTGATTTGGCTTTTATTTATATTTAATTTACATCAAAAAGTATTTAATAAAATGACCCAGGTTATCTATATAACCAATGAATTTTGGCCGTGGGGGTCAATTATTTACCTCGAACGTTCTACAATCTCAAAGACCGTCTGCTAAGTTCATTATCGACCTTAGAAATCTTTCTTTCATCCAGCATAAAATTAAATGCGCATCAAACGTTAACCTCAATATCTAATTCCTTTGTGAACTCAAGAGGAAATCCATTTACAGACAACTTGCAGTTTTCTAAGATTTTAAACACAGATAGACGAATAAAAATACATCCCAATTACGGGAGTGAGCGACCCGATAAAGGAGCAAAAAACACGTCCGCTCCGGAGCGCTCATTATGCTAAACCCAGATATGACTTGACTGATGTCAGCTAGCGCCGCAATTTGTCGACTACCCTCCACTTAACGAGACTTAGGATTAAGCAAATTGCTTAATATTGTAGCACTTGTGATCCACGTTTTCATTTCGTTTATAGTGAGTGGATTGCATTTGTTTAAACTGATGTTACTCGCTTTTTCCAGGTTTCTTGTTTTTTTTTTTTCGTCTTTACGTTCGACTGTTCTTTGTTCGATGTTTTTAAAAATGTATGGTGGGTTGCTTTCTAGTAGACGCGTACGCAATCGACTTAAGTGGTCGAGTTACGTTTCTTTAGTTGTGAATTAGTCATTGATTTTAAATTAAATAGCAATGTACTTATTATTTTATGAACTAGCTTCTGCCCGCGACTTCGTCCGCGTGAAATTTCACCCTTCCCCAATCACCCTCTCAGGGGTGGAATTTCGTAAAACCCTTTATAGTGGATACCTACTCTTCACAAAGAACACACCCTTCGAATTTCATGTCTCTAGGACCAGCGGTTTAGGCTGTGCATTGATATATCAGTCAGTCAGGACTTTGAATTTTATATACGTTGAGAATTGCTAGCTTTCGCCCACGATTTCGCTCGCGTGGAGGTCAGAAATTATCGCACGGGATCGTGAAACCATAATAAATAAATATCTAAAAAAGTGTCTAGTATGTCCTAATCTACATTCTATCAAATATCAATGTAATAGTCATAGTCTACATTTTTGACTAAGTTCATTGAAATCCGTTCAGCCGTTTAGGGTTTAAGGGTGAAAATCTGAATTAATTATTATATAGTAAGCGGTATAGATAACTATTTTATATAAGTAGTTATTTTTCGTCCAACTTAATATTATACATACTTCGGCGCCTAACGGTACCTTTGGCCTTTGGTTTTTGTATTAATTTGTATAGTTACTCATTTAATTAAGAACCTAGAGTAAATAGTTAAGTAGTTGTGTTAAATATACACTACAATATTTAACTTGTACTTCCAATAAAGACTAACAATAATTGTTTAGTTATAACGCATAAACAAAACTTTGGCAGAATTTTACAAATTAATGTTCAACCCTTCAACACTTTTGAAAGTGCTCTTACAATAACTCTAGAATATTAAGTAGACAAATACATTACTTCATTCCCAACTAACTCGGTTTACACTAGAATTATGTAAACGTGCACTAAGTTCATTGACTGTGTCTGTCTGACCGCGGTGCATGACTTGTGTGCTCAGCATGAAAAATTCTCTTTATCTTACCAACTAAATCTTGTACGCAGTTTCACGTTTCTTATTTAGTCATACTTTGTTTTAATAAACGTGTTCATTATTTTTGTAAAATAATACCTCATTAAAATTCAGCTTAGTTTACGTACATCAATTATTATTATAATGAATGACTTATATAAGCACTAAACTAGACGCGTCAGACTTTGTGAATCTATTTAATAATATCAGGTAAAGAAAATACGAAGAAAATTATGTTAATTTTATAAAAGTTGCCCTTTTAATTGATTGCTCATTTAATTTATAAATCTCTACTCGCCTTGAACAAAGAACGCAGAGAACCAAAGTAGTCGACATGGCTCACAGAATAAGCAAGCTTAAGTGGCAATGGCCGGCCATATTAGCCGTAGAACCGATGTCCGTTGGGGTAGACGTGTTCTTGAGTGGAGACCGCTATTCGGCAAACGTAAGGTAGGACGCCCTCAGGCTAGGTGTAGCGAAGATCTTCGCAGGATGGCTGGTAGCAGCTGAATGAGAGTTGCCGAAAATCGAGTTGAATGGCGTGTCAGGAGAGGCCTATGTACAACAGTTGAATGCTGTAGGCTGATGATGACCGGCCTTGAACTAAAAATATTTAGGATTTTGTTGTCTATAGCAAGCCAGCATTCAAATTAATTGAGGATATGGAACCTTATTTTGATCCAAGTCGCGGACTTTATAAAAACCTACTGACATTTTTAAGGAGTAAGTCGAAAGTCAAAGAGGCTAAGCATGTACTTTTTATAAAGTATTGTGTTCATCTTCTCTTTTATACAAGGTGGAGACGACGATAAATTAAATTGCGTATACCTTTCCGCCGCATGCCGGACAAATTGTGGGCCCAAATAGCGCGGAATTGGTGCCCTGAGACAGTAAGGCGGGGTCGCGGCAGATCACGTAGGAGATGGCGGGACGAGCTGAATAGGTTCCGCCAAAACTGGAGGGAGGACGAATATATTAAGCATTTTCAAAGTTACTGCTTTTGAGCTGAAATTTTGTACAGAGATTCTAGACCAGATACACTCTTCAACCCGTTTGTATTGATATACCCTTTCTGTAACACCCTGTAGATTGAGTACTACCATTATTGGTGCGAAGTTACGAAAAGTAGGTTTATGAATAACTAACTACATAGACTTATCACATTTTATGCTCACTAAATTATTTTCTATTAGATTTATGTTCGTTACGGGATTCTGATTTCATTTAGCGAATTAATAGCCTAATGAAAGGGCAAAATGCAGTAATAAAATTATAAAGGTTTTACTAAATTAGATTTCATACTAGCTAGCTTTTTAGTCATTTCGTTCGCAAGCTATAAAATTGATAATAGATGTATTATTTGTAAAATGTATGACTATTCGATACCTTTGGGTAGAAAGGTCGTATAAACCATTTTGGCCAAATTGAGTTATATATACCATTTTTCTCAGAATTTTTTTCTCTATCGATCTGTATATACGAAATGCAGGAATTCGCACAAAAATGGTTAATACGACCCAGAAATTTTCGGTCATAGCCTCTTAAAAAAGGTAAATTTTCAATGTAAAAGCCGAATGTTTTTTTTTTGTAGTTTTGTTATGATGTAATGACCATAATTTATATTAACTCAGGGCGTAAAAATAGTCGTTAATTGTAAATGGTTTATACGCCCTAACGTGTTAAATGCATTACCTAAACATAGTTTAAATTCGACGTCGTAAATCCAAAGGCAGTTCGCGACGTTGGTGTATAAACCATGTTCATTGCAAGAAGCACTACGACCGACACACAAGGCTCGCATTTGGCGCGCAGCGACAAGCAGAAGAGCGAGCTGGATAGACAGATACCGGCGCATTTGTTTACTTCGATACCTTTGGGTAGAAAGGTCGTATAAACCAAAACCCGACTTTTCAGGAGAGCAGAAAAACTATTTTTTTTTTACATAAAAATTTATAACTTTTTTGTTTTTGAAGTTATAAAAAAATGATCTATGAGAAAGGTTCTTACAATTTGCAAATGAAAAAAGTTAAATCATCAAAACCTATCTATCTTCTTAGTTTTAAAGTTAGCTTGGATTTACGCCTAAGAAAAAATCAATTCTTGGTTAATACACCCCATGAAAATGTACTTTAAAAAAACTGTATAAGTCGTATATCCATTTTTGGTAAGCTTATGGTCACATTTACTGTCGTAAAAACCCATATATGTAGTTTTTTTTTGTATTAAAAACCATTTATACCTAATCATAGATCAATTGAATTCTGACTAATAAACAATCCTGTTACCCTAAGAATTAGTAGGAACTCAATAATTATTATTCTAATACCCAATAACGGTCGATTCAAATAAAATAAAACTACCTGAAATACGAAATCAACATTTATTAAGTATTACAATACCTTCTAATCAACATTTACTATTATTTCAATAATGGTACAACATACCTAACAGGTTTAACATTTTTAAATTGAAAAATATATTTATAACAACTTAAACTGAAAAGTGGAATAAAAAAATATACTTAATCATAAAAAAACAAAAATTATTCTATTAAAAACTAGCTTCTGCCCGCGACTTCGTCCGCGTGAAATTCGTACTTACCTCTAAAAATTTCGAAAATGTATGTAGGTATATATCTTTATCATTTATTTAGATAAATAAGTATTCGGGCCAATTTTTATAGATCAAAGGAATCAGATTTTTCAAATAAACTGTAGCACCACTTTCCACCCCCACAGGGGTGGAATTTTGGAAAATCGTTCGTGATCATAACTTGACTCAAACGCCCATACCCATTTTCGAGTTAATTGAAGCAAGCAGTAATATCCACCCCTTAAACTTTCCTTGCCCTTTTCCACCTTGGTAGGAGTCGATTTTTGAAAAACCCTAAAACAGATAATTGCTTGTTTTATTTTTTGTTTTGGTAGTACCTAGTTTCGAGTTAATCCGATAGCGAGTTACATATTTTTCTAACCTATCAACTTTGTCACCCCCAAAATCCTCTGTAAGGGGTTTTTTTTAACTAAAACTGACAATCGTTATTATTTACTGACCCAAATATTGCCAAGTTTCATGTTTATTAACCAAATAAATAAGATTTTTCATATAAAATGTATCGGCTTTTCACCCCACAGGGGTGGAATTCATTACTTGACTCAAAGATTTTATTATTATTATCAGCCATTTCTGTCCCACTGCAGGGCAAAGGCCTCCCTTCCCTTCTTCCACTTATCCCTATCCAGTGCTGTTACACGCCAATCTTTGTCGAAAGAGTCGAGTTCGTCCCGCCATCTCATTCTGGGCCTGCCGCGTTGCCGTTTGCTGCTGTTTGGGACCCATTGTGTGGTTATTTTAGCCCATAGCTCCTCCGGCATGCGACAGATGTGACCAGCCCAGTTCCATTTTAGCTTGGCAGCCGTGTGACCTACGTCGGCAATTTTCGAGTTAATCAAACCACACAGTAAAATCCTACCCTGTCAAATTAACTACCCCTTTTCACCCCGTTAAGGGTAGATTTTCGAAAAACCCTGATACACGTTATTCTTTATTTATGGTCTTAAGTATAAATACCGAGTTTCGAGTTAATCGGACTTCGCGTTAAAATTCTTCCATACAAATTTTGACGCCCCCAATCCCCCTCTAGGAGGTAGTTTAGAAAACCAAAAAATGCCAAACTTCATAATTTACTAAAGTATTCGTGCCAAGTTTCATGTTTATTAATCAAATGAGTAAGATTTTTCATATACACTGTACTCCCGCTTTTCACCCCCATAGGGGTGGAATTTCAAATAATTGTTTGGGATGTGTTCATAACTTGACTCAAAGATTATTTATACGAATTGTTGAGTTAATCAAGCCACGCAGTAAAATCCTCGCCTGTATAATTAACTACCCCTTTTCACCCCGTTAGGGGTAGATTTTCGGAAAACCCTGATAAACGTTATTATTTATTTTTGGTCTTAAATATAAATACCGAGTTTCGAGGTAATCGGACTGTGCGTTAAAATTCTTCCATACAAATTTTGACGCCCCCAATCCCCCTCTAGGGGGTAGTTTAGGAAAACAAAAAATGCCAAACTTCATAATTTACTTAAGTATTCGTGGCAAGTTTCATGTTTATTAACCAAATGAGTTAGATTTTTCATATACACTGTACTCCCGCTTTTCACCCCCATAGGGGTGGAATTTCAAAATATTGTTTGAGATGTGTTCATTACTTGACTCAAAGATTATTTATACGAATTGTTGAATTAATCAAGCCACGCATTAAAATCCTCACCTGTATAATTAACTACCCCTTTTCACCCCGTTAGGGGTAGATTTTCGGAAAACCCTGATAGACGTTATTCTTTAGTTTTGGTCTTAAGTATAAATACCGAGTTTCGAGGTAATCGGACCATGCGTTAAAATTCTTCCATACAAATTTTGACACACCCCGCCTCAATCCTCCTTTAGGGGGTAGTTTGTGAAAACAAAAAGTGCCAACCTTCATAATTAACTTAGATAAATATTCGTGCCAAGTTTCAAGTTTATTAACCAAATGATTAAGATTTTTCGTATAAACTGTTATCCCGCTTTTCACCCCTACATGGGTAGAATTATGAAAAATCGTTTAAGATGTGTTCGTAACGTGACTCAAAGATTACATATCGATACCTTAATCCGCAAACCAGCCAACTCCATTTTGCTATAGTTTACAGGAGACACTTAAAACTTTCTAGTTTTTATTTTGACTAAAAAACGACATCATAATATTTTTTTTGACAAAAATGGAGTTGGCTGGTTTGCGGATTAAGGTATCGCAATTTTCGAACTAATCAAGCCACGCAGTGAAATCCTCCCCTGTAAATTTAATTACCCCTTTTCACACAGTTAGGGTTAGATTTTCGAAAAACCCTGATACACGTTATTCTTTATTTTTAGTCCTTAGTATAAATACTGAGTTTTGAGTTAATAGGACAGCGCGTTAAAATTCTTCCATACAAATTTTGACACCCCCCAATACCTCTTTAGGGGGTAAATTAGAAAAACGAAAAGTGCCAAACTTCATAATTTACTTAGGTAAGTATTCGTGCCAAGTTTCAAGGTTATTAACTCAAAGAATAAGATTTTTCATACAAACAAAATCCCCCCTTTTCACCCTCTTAAAGGCTGAATTTCCAAAAACCCCTTCTTACTGGATACTTACTCTTTACAAAGAACACACCCTCCAAAATTCATGTCCCTAGGACCAGCGGTTTAGGCTGTGCGTCGATATCTCAGTTAGGTCGTTCATCCCCCTTTAGGGGTAAAATGATTAAAAACGCTGAGACACGTATAAATTAATTTTCAATCGTTAGCCTAAATACAAAATTTGAAGATCCTAACTTTTAAACTGGCGGACTTTCATACAAAACTTCATCCCCCTTTTTAACTCTTTGGGGGTGGAATTATCAAAAACGCTGAGACACGTATAAATTAATTTTCAATCGTCAGCCTAAACACAAAATTTGAAGATCCTAACTTTAAAACTGACGGACTTTCATACAAACTTTCATCCCCTATTTAACTCCCTTAAGGGTTGAATTTCGAAAAATCCTTCCTTATTCCTTGTCTACATTATAAAGGGAACCATTGTGTAAAATTTCAGCTTTCTAGGTCCATGGGTTTGGGCTGGGCGTTGATGAGTCAGTCAGTCAGTCAGGCCTTTTGTTTTTATTTATATAGATTAACTTCTTCTAAATTAAAGTAATCAGGCATTTTAGTCATTTATAAAATTATGACTTGATCGTTTTTTTAATTTTTGTACATATTTAGATGTACTTAATTCAATAAATTATTGAATTAAGCCTTTGTACTAAGGCTTAATTACTAAGTAATTTATTGAATTGCAACTAGATAATAAAAATTAAAAAAAAACAATCAAGCACTAAACGTAACTAACTTATGTACTAAAAAGTAACTTATTTATGATATTAATTTGTACCGATTCATAATTAGTTTAAAATTATTTATGAATTGTTACTATAAATTATTTTAATTATTATTATAAATTATTTTAAAACGAATTATGAATTGAGAAACACATTTTCTAAAAATAAATTTAGGTGACAAAGAATACAATCATTTAACATAGTCTTGTTTTTTTACTAAATAATATTTTGCTAACGAACGAAATGTGAAATTACGTAAATAGGAAAAGTTATTATTCTGTTATAATAATAATTGTATTATTCAATTAGCTCTTCCTCGTCTTCTTCGTCGGTTAGCGTAAGAGAGTCAGCCACATTTCCATGGGGTAAGTTTAAATAATCATGGTGGTACCATGGTTAGTAAATGTTGATTTCGTATTTCAGGTAGTTTTATTTTATTTGAATCGACCGTTATTGGGTATTAGAATAATAATTATTGAGTTCCTACTAATTCTTAGGGTAACAGGATTGTTTATTAGTCAGAATTCAATTGATCTATGATTATAAATGGTTTTTAATACAAAAAAAAACTACATATATGGGTTTTTACGACAGTAAATGTGACCATAAGCTTACCAAAAATGGATATACGACTTATACAGTTTTTTTAAAGTACATTTTCATGGGGTGTATTAACCAAAAATTAATTTTTTCTTAGGCGTAAATCCAAGCTAACTTTAAAACTAAAGAAGATAGATAGGTTTTGATGATTTAACTTTTTTCATTTGCAAATTGTAAGAACCTTTCTCATAGATCATTTTTTTATAACTTCAAAAACAAAAAAGTTATGAATTTTTATGTAAAAAAAAATAGTTTTTCTGCTCTCCTGAAAAGTCGGGTTTTGGTTTATACGACCTTTCTACCCAAAGGTATCGATTATACAGGCTTATTTGAAAAACACCAACAACCTCTTAAGAGGTCATTGTACTCATCATTATAAACAACTTTTACTATGGGACCAAACCTGAAATCGCGAAAAAAAAATCAGCTGTTCCCTACATTTATGTTCGTAGAACTCGTCAAAATGTATGGAACAGCAGATTTTTTTTTTTCGCGATTTCAGGTTTGGTCCCATAGTAAAAGTTGTTCATAATGATGAGTACAATGACCTCTTAAGAGGTTGTTGGTGTTTTTCAAATAACCCTGTATAGGTAATATTTAATTTTATTCTAATACTCGTATTATAAAGAGGTATCAGTAGTTAGTGATTTTGTATGTAGGGGTAATCTTCGGAACTACTGATCCGATTCACTGATGGGAGGCTACAATACTGCCGAGTGTCATAAGATAAATTTTATTAAATTTCACGTTGACGAAGTCGCAAGCAGAAGCTAGTCACACTAATATTATAAAGGCGAAAGTTTGTGAATGTGTGTGTTTATATGTGTGTTACTTCTTCACGCTCAAACGGCTTGACCAATTTTGATAAAATTTTGTATGAAAGTACCTGACATTCTGGATTAACATATAGACTACTTTTTATCCCGTTATTCCCACGGAATCGACACTTATGATGGTGAAACCGCGGGGCGCAGCTAGTATTAAATATGTACAATACAACATTTTTGTATACTATTGTCGTAAAAAAAACGTTGATATACGTGGTTCAGAATACCTCAAATGTGTAAGGTACATACCTCAACCAGTGAATTATAAATGGCATCAAGTTTCAACTTTAACCGAACATAGTTTACTAACCAAACTATGAGAAAACACCAATATTTTATCGAGCAAAACTAGTCTAACCTAATAGACTGTGTTATAAACTCAAACTTTAATCAATGTCTCTCTGATAATCCAGTTTTCTAAATTAATAGTGCTGATGATCATTAATTAGGACGCATATGTCGCATCGCGTGAGGGGCTAAGCTTATGCTGTTATTTTTTTTTTTCTGGGGTTTGACTGGACACCGAGTGTTCGTGAAACGTTATTAATTTAGTTAAGTCTACGGGGTAAATCTACAGGATGTTACGGAAAGGGTATATCAATACAAACGGGTTGAAGAGTGTATCTGGTCTAGAATCTCTGTACAAAATTTCAGCTCAAAAGCAGTAACTTTGAAAATGCTTAATATTTTTTTATTTCGATAATTTATTAAATTGAAATCATAGCAAACGTGTCACCGCACTACGAGGGTCATTGTCCATTATCTGTAGCTTGTCTGTGCGCCTAGTACACGCACATCACGCCGGCGCACGCCAGTGCAGCGGCGTGATGTCGAAATAAAAAAATAGCTGAAATTTTGTCCAAAGATTCTAGACCACATACACTCTTCAACCCTTTTGTATTGATATACCCTTTCCGTAACATCCTGTATATACTAATATTATATTATTATATTTTATGTCCAGGCAAATCACTGTCCATTCCAAGGTTGCCTGGAAGAGATTGCAGTAAGCGATAAGGGCGCCCATTCTATATTTATAGTAATCGATATTTTTTTTTATGTAATTTTGTTGGATACAATAAAGTATATAAATAAATACTAATAATAAAGCTGAAGAGTTTGTTTGTTTGAGTGCGCTAATCTCTGGAACTGCCAGTTGGATTTCAAAAATTCTTTTTGCATTCGATAGCCCAATTCTTAAGGTAGGTTGTAGGCTATTTACAACTCTTAGGAGCCGAGCAAAATGAAAAACCGGCCAAGTGCGAGTCGGACTCGCCCATGAAGGGTTCCGTAGCAGCAAGTAACATAATATAAAAGTTCTTGTAGTTCGTTGTAACTTTGTGAAAGGTAAATTGCGGTTTTCGATTTATGACGTATTAAAAAAAAAACTACTTACTAGATCTCGTTCAAACCAATTTTCGGTGGAAGTTTACATGGTAATGTACATTATATATATTTTTTTAATTTTATCATTCTCTTATTTTAGAAGTTAGAGGGGGGGGGGGGACACACATTTTACCACTTTGGAAGTGTCTCTCGCGCAAACTATTCAGTTCAGAAAAAAATGATATTAGAAACCTCAATATCATTTTTGAAGACCTATCCATAGATACCCCACACGTACAGGTTTGATGAAAAAAAATTTTTGGAGTTTCAGTTGTAAGTATGGGGAACCCCAAAATTTATTGTTTTTTTTTCTATTTTTGTGTGAAAGTCTTACTGCGGTTCACAGAATACATCTACTTACCAAGTTTCAACAGTATAGTTCTTATAGTTTCGGAAAAAAGTGGCTGTGACATACGGACGGACGGACAGACAGACAGACAGACAGACAGACATGACGAATCCATAAGGGTTCCGTTTTTTGCCATTTGGCTACGGAACCCTAAAAAAGTCAGAAAGAAGAAAGAACGCTAAGCGAAAACCAAGTGATGCGACGGGTGGGTCGGGGGAACAAGAAAATTCACGCGGACCAAGTCGCGGGCAGAAGCTAGTACATAATATACAACGAAAGAAACTTCACTCTAACCGGGAAGCCCACGACACCTCTTGTCTTTTTCATTAAAGTGAAGAGTTACGTTAACATATTTTTCTTATAAGTTTAAAAACTAAAACCCGACAACTGAAAAGGATGAAACAAGAAAGTATCTTCCCGTGGTCGCATCCCGCTGTAACATATTATAAGCTATGGGAGCATGCGACCACGGGAAGATACTTTCTTGTTTCATCCTTTTCAGTAGTCGGGTTTTAGTTTTTAAATTTATTTTTCATTTAATCATTAGTAATATTTACATACATACCAGTCAAAATCATAACCCTCCTTTTTGCTTCGCCTTAGTCGGGGAAAAAAAATACATAGGTACTGTTAGCCAGCATCGTCATCACTGCTGGGCAAAGGCGATGGTGACCTCTCCCTCTGACTTCCAGCTCTCTCGATTCAGGGCTAAACCACTGACTGATGCCTGGTCCATAAAACAGCTTATGTAGGTAAGGAAACCAGCCTTTGATACTCAAGCGAGAAATTATGGACATATAGAGGAATGCCTTCCCATTTTGACCAATGCATCTCAGACTTGGTCTTTGACAAACATTCAAGTCCAAATTCAAGGTTTGCCAACGTGCAATGGAGCGCAGTATTCTAGGCGTTCAATTGACTGACCATATTCGCAACACAACACTGCGTTCCAAAACACAGGTAGGTAACTGACGGACGTTGCTCATAAAGCCGCTAAGCTGAATCGGGATTGGGCTGGCCACGTCTGCCATATGCCCAATGAGCTGTGGGCCAAAATAACCACTACGTGGAGCCCTGACACAGCTAGAAGGCGTGGAGGCAGACCCCGTAGAAGATGAAGAAAAGAATAAAAACACATCAACTACAAAATAACATTTATAACATGAAAAACATTCATAATAAAAAACTTGCACAAACACAGTAAGTTCTGAATGAAAGACGATTTGAATATAAAAGTGTTATGAAAAAACTCCGTTCTCCTTCCGTTTGTCCGAACGAGACGTAACAACGAACACATGTCAGAACTTAAGAAGTGTTTCCTTGATGCGAGTCTCGGGACGTTAAAAAAATATATTAAAAAGAAAAAGTTGTTCTCACTTTTTCTTAGTTACACAACTTTCAGCATAAGAAAGTAGTGATGACAAAAAAATGTTTTGTTGTTTTATCAAAATGTTTTATTTCTACTTTCTGTTTATTGAAACTAACAATAGACTTTTACCAATA
The DNA here is from genome assembly GCA_945859645.1 of Amphipoea oculea. Classification (NCBI taxonomy): domain Eukaryota; kingdom Metazoa; phylum Arthropoda; class Insecta; order Lepidoptera; family Noctuidae; genus Amphipoea; species Amphipoea oculea. The sequence goes on from OX243876.1 coordinate 5,176,263, forward strand.
CTATTTTTAAAATGTAGTCCATTTTTAAACAGAAAATCGTGACTTAAGTGCGGGTTTAGGCCACACGAGCTATAAAATAGTATACAGTACGTGTGACTTAAGTAGTCTATTAATACACGGCGTTAGCTACGCTCGGCGCTAATTTCACGCCGTGCAATAATGGACTACTTACATCACACGTTTCGTAATGTGCTATTGTAATCAAAATCAAAATATTTTATTTCACATAAACCTAAATGGGCACTTATGAAACGTCAGAAGCTAGGTGCACGGTTTCAATTGGTCGTTTCCTATGAAGAAGAGTCGGCAAGAAACTCCACGGTTACTCTTTAAATAACAATGTTTTCAAATTACAGTAGGTATGAAAGGACGTAGGTCTGTCAACAAGTACCAGGTACTTGACAAAATAAAAAATATGGTCTAAAGATCTAAATACTACAAGGCCTACAAAGTCCTCACATTTACAATAAATAAAGAAATTGTCAAGACTAGGATATGGGGCAGTTTTTCAAACGAAAATTATCGCATTTATGTCAAAAATGGTCAAGCACGCGTAAAGTGATGTGATTGATTGAATGAATTATAAACAGCCAATCGCAGTTATTTACGCGCGTTTGTCAGAAGCCGCTGCTGAGAACGACTGAGTGAGCATATATTAGGTCCTTACATATGAAATTGGCGTTTTGTATGGAAGGAACAAAAAGTCGAATATTTTTTAATATAATATATTTAATTAATCAAAGTATGAACCATTGTTTTCAATGCACTTTTGCCATCTTATAGGTAGTTCATTGATCCCTTTACTAAAAAAACCAGTCGGACGGGAATCAATAAAATCTTTGAAGGCGATTTGGACTGCCCCATCGGAGTTGAATTTTTTCCCTTGCAAAAAGTTATCCAAATTGCGAAAAAAATGGTAATCTGTTGGAGCAAGGTCCGGGGAGTACGGAGGATGTCTAAGACATTCCAATTCAAGCTCTTCTAATTTGGTAGCCGTCTGTTGCGCAGTGTGTGGTCTGGCGTTGTCGTGAAGCAGCAGTGGCGTGGAGCGATTGACCAGCCTTGGTTGTTTAGCCGCTAGCTTTTCCATCATGGTTTGTAATTGCTGACAATAGACATCAGCTGTAATAGTCTGGCCAGATTTGAGAAAACTGTAATGAACAATACCGGCACTAGTCCACCAAACGCTTACAAGTAACTTTTTTGGGGTTAATTTTCGCTTGGGGCAGGATTTGGCTGGCTGGCCAGGATCCAACCATTGCGCTGAGCGCTTCCGATTATCGTAAAGAATCCATTTTTCATCACAGGTAATGATTCGGTTTAAAATACCTTCATTGTTGTGCCGGTTCAGTAATGTAACGCAGCAGTCGACGCGCGTTTGCCGGTTTGCTTCAGTCAATTCGTGAGGTACCCACCTTTCAAGCTTTTTAATCTTCCCAATTTGCTTCAAGTGAATTAAAACAGTTTTATCACTAACATCGAAGCCTGCAGCTAACTCGGACGTGGTTTGCGATGGGTCCGCTTCCACAATAGCCTTCAATTCTCCATTATCAACTTGGGTCTCAGGCCGTCCACGGGGCTTGTTCTGCAGGTCGAAATTTCCAGAACGAAAACGTTGGAACCAAAAACGAACTGTGTTTTCTTTTGCAACATGACCGCCATACACATCATTCACCCTTCGAGTCGTTTCCGCAGCACTAGTGCCACGGCGGAACTCGTACTCGTAAATAATGCGATATTTTAAATTTTCCATTTTGTAAAATGAGTGACGCAAACAGAAAAAACAGAAGAAAAAAAACAAATGAATGACGGTCATCGAAGCACAAATACATGAGTAAATAGCTGTACAAATTTGAATTTGGAATTCCTTACCAAAGAGGAGAAATTCGTGATTAAAGTGGCCAGTACGAAAAACGCCAATTTCATATGTAAGGACCTAATAATATCATTTGCATTATCAGATGTTAAATAAAACATTAAAAAAACTTATTTATTTATTTACATACATTCGCTACCATTACAGTGTCCCATTTCGGTAGTGTAGTTAATTAACAATGTATGAAATAATTTCCAACATATTAATATTGATGCCATATAAGACGGCAAGATAAGCAGTGCTGGCCTAGTGGAAACGGCACCGACTTACGAATTGTAAGTTGTGGGATCGAACCCAGGCAAGCGCTTTACTTTTTGCAAATTTTTTCATCATCACTGCTCTCAAAACGATGAAGGAAAAACAATGTGAGGAAACCGGCATGTCTTAGAACCAAACATTCGAAGACATGTGACATCTACCAACCCGCACCATCCCGCGTGATAGATTATAGCCCCAGCAGTGGGGACATTACAGGCTGATTATGCATACAAGACATACCATTTACAAATTAAAAACATAACACATGTAACGTTACCCTTGCGAAATCGCTCAGTGGACATGAAAAAAGATCACGATCAAGAGACAATTCAGTAGCTAACCTAATTAAATATAGTACAATGCCAAAAGGCAAAAAGTTTTTTATCACAAGTAAACTCTCTTTAAGTAAATAAAGAAAAAAAATTTGCAAAATGATACTGGCCACATATTTACGTATACTGATCATTTAAAGCAATACTAATCTCCCTGGCAAAAGTATTACATTGAGTTTTAATAACTGTAAAAATTTTAATATAAACGGCACTTAAAAAATAAAGTATATAATATAGATATAAATAAATAAAAGAATTGTCTTTTGTTTTCCTCAAAATCGTTTGTCTAGTATAAAGCACTTGTCATATTATAAATCACTCAGTAGCGATTCCCAACTCGTTTGTATTAAGGCCCTCGGCTGAGCCTCCGGTCTCAAACTCCACCCTCGTTAGTAATCGGTAATTTTCTTCCCTCGGTGAACAACGCACTATTCCGTCGGCAACCAGATTTAATGTATTGGTTGCATTTTAATATGTTCGTCATAATTATTTGTTGAATGAAATGTTTCCTAGAATAATACATTTTCACCTGAAATGAAATTGTTTTTCTTCAATTCCCAGAAAATATTTATTGAATTCATATCGCATGAGTGGTTTTGGTAGTAAGCGTTAAATTGACGCTCAAATTCTTTAGGCCCGATATTTTCATACATTAATATTGAAAGAAAAGAAAAAAAAATGAAACGAAAAACTTTTTGTAAACTTTTATAGCTGTCAGTACTGAAGTACATTATGTTTTAAGAGTTTCATTTCATGTAAAAGCAAGGTATATTTTTGTATTATTTTACTGTCGTATTTTTAAAACAAAAATATGAATGCATTGTCATATTATTTTTCAAACTCATAAATATTTTTGTTTGAATTCCTCATATACAGGAAGATGTTTTTATCATCACCACGAAAAAAAAAATCTGCTCTTTAATACAAAAGTTCAATACCTAATTGACCAAAATGTATGAATCAGCTGATTTTTTTTCGTGATTTCCGAGGTGGTACCATAATGAAAGTTGTTCATATTCATGGGTAGAATACCCTGTAAAAATTTGGATTGTGATAAAAAAATCGTCCTGTATAAGGTTACCTAAATAATATAAGTAATGACACCCACATATTTTTTTCATCCTTATCCTGGGAGCTAAGCAACGCTTACCTAGATCGGTCTGTGGCTGGGTGACCACTCATTAAATACCGAGACACCTCCGTAAAGCTGTAGGTGCCAGCTGTCTGTCGTCGATCTTTGACTTTCGTTACGTGTAGTCAGAAGCCCGAAGACTGACAACCAGTCTTGCCAAAGGGTATCGTGTTACCCAGTAATTGGATTGTCAGCTGCAGCTGAACAGAAAAGTTTTACATGGAGCGACAGTTGCAGCCAATAAGACTGGAAACTAACCCCAAAATAGTTGAGAAAAGGCAGGCAGATGATGATATTTTCTTCTTCCTAATTTTCGAACATAGCCTATACCATGCCAGCTAAACACATCGAAATCCTATATTTAACAACATTTTCTTAACGACTGTTTACAGCCAGTACTTTTGTCTCAAAAGCCCGCTGTCTCGACCATTACATAATAATAATATGGAGCAACTAGTAGGTACCATGCAGAATGGGACTTAAGTGGCACTTCGCACGGTCGCGGCGTGCGCACGAATACCAATATTCTAAAAGCATGCTCACACATTCCACACATGTTTTGTATGATGCGTTTTATTCAAAAGGCTTTTTTTCGTGAAATTCAGGGCAAAGCTCGCTGGCTTGAAATTGAAGGATATTATGAGTTTACTGGGAAAATATTTTACTTAATTCATGTGAGAGTTTGGATTTTCGTGTAAAATAAGTTCGCTTTCTTTATGGTTTTGGTAAGGCTTTTAAAAGATTGCTGTGTTATATAAAGACGAAAATGGGTCTTTAGATTAATTTTGTATTATTTAGCCAACTCGTAAATTTACTTTTGACTCGTTTCGGATAATTCCAAGGGTTTGGTATGACTGGATTTTTTTTTTTAATAAATTAATGATGCAAAGTACTTAAAATAATTTAAAAGAAACCGTCAGTTCTTCTAAAATTAATCTTTTTAAAAATTGAGTGGGTCGGTGCCGTGTAGGTCTCGCTTCGCTGCGCTACGGGGCGTAGCTAAATGGCATGCTACAAATAATGCATTCGGAATTGTTTTGAAACTGGCAAAGTTATCAGTACAACTGTTTTTAAGCGTAGTGTGGGACGCCCCCCAGCTAGATGGACGGATGACCTAAAGAAGGTGGCTGGGACGGACTGGATGCGAAAGGCGGAGGACAGGGTGTTGTGGCGCAGCCTTAGAGAGGCCTATGTCCAGCAGTGGACTGCAATAGGCTGGGGTGATTGATTGACCATGTATATTTTTAATACATGTTTAGTGATGGCTCAGTGCTTGGCTCGAGCGTGGTCTTCAATGCTCATGCCTATGTTGTGTGTATGAGAAGACAATAATAGGTCGGTATTATTTATATTTAACACTGCCTTTTTGACCAAAAACACCATTACCTATGTATAAATTGGTATACACGCAACTGAGCGTTAGCATTCCATTAGATTAGATTTATTTATATATTTTAGATTCCAGGAGTACCTAGCTAATAATAGGGTAGCGATTTTACTTTCGGAATATAACGGAATCTATATTCACTGTTAAACATAAGCCTCTTAGCAACCTCTGGGATGTAGTTGTCCCTAATCTTATTGGTTCTCATTAGTAACAGAAACCTTTTCTATGTCCTCGATATAATTATTTCGGTAGATAACTAAGTAACACGAGACCTTGCTTGTTTGTCTAATAAATATTAATTGTTTACCTAGGTACGTTTTTCTGATATTTTTTTTTACCTAGTGTTCCGTAGGTTGTTGACGTTGTAGGACTGATTTTTTTGTGTTAAATGACAAATGATTTTTACCCGACTGCGCCCGAAGGAGGGTTATGTTTTAAGAGTATATATGTATGTATGTTTGTTTGTATGTATGTATAATTGTTTGGCACGCTCTGCGGCCTGAACGACTCGATGGATTTTAGCTTGAGAGGTGTCGTTAGATTCGTGTTTACTGTGAGAGTGACACTATAAAATAAAATGAAAAAAAAAAACAAAATGGGCATATCAAAATGAAAAAAAAACAAAATGGCAGATTTTTGGCACCATATTATGCCTTCAAAATTTATATGGTTAAAAGTAATTCAAAGTGACAAATCGTAAAAAACACGTACCAGGAACTAAATGGTCTGCGAAATCTTCCACATTGGTTTTTTAATTTTTTTAATTACTTTTTTTATTTCTATTTCTGTAAGTAGGTAAAAACTAGATGAGTTTGGAAAGAAAGTGACGCGTGAAGAAGTCGACGCATTTGTGTTAGCAATTTTGTTGTGACTAGGATCTTTTAAATATACGAAAATTAAATCTGATGTTAGATTAAGGTTGGATAAGAAAATGTAGGCCTCTCCTATTGCACGCCATTCAACTCGATTTTCGGTAATTATTTAATTTTGTCTGACCCACTACTCCAGGTCTTGGTAATAATGATCTGCAGCATTGAAATTAAACTTGTTTAAAACCCACACTATAAAGAAAAATACATTTTAATTAAACGGGTTTTAAACAATGTAATTAAACATTTTAATTTCGCACGAGCTGACCAAAAAGTTTGGTTCGCCAATAGATTTAATGAAAGGGTTGAACTTTTAAATAAAAAATAGGTTATATTGAGTTAAAAGTACTGAGAATAAATCGTGATTATAACATACACAATTTATGATTATATAATTTAATTAAAAAAGAGTTTATACTATGTCTGTTTTTAGTTATGACGTAAAACAAAAAATATAAAAAGAACCCGTAATTAATAATTAAGAAGAACGAAGAGCAGTGGTGGCCCAATGGTAACGGCCGCGACTTACGAGCTGTAGGTCGCAGGTTCGAACCCAGACAGGCACTTTACGTTGTGTAAATTATTTCATCACCACTGCTCTCAAAACGGTGAAGGAAAACATCGTGAGGAAACCGGCATGTCCTAGAACCAAAAATTCGAAGACATGTGACATCTGCCAACCCGCACTGGGCCCGTGTGGTGAATTACGGCCCACTCCCTCTCACCGAGAGGAGGCCTGTATCCCAGAAGTGGGAACATTATAGGCTGGTAATGTAATATTACCAACTCAAACGTTGTCTATGTTTATTTTTGTTTGTTTTGTGTTTTGTGTTATATTGTATTGTACATATGTCATCGCCATCATCATCTGCCTAGCCTTTTCCCAACTATGTTGAGGTCGGCTTCCAGTCTAACCAGATGCAGCTGAGTACTACATTTTACATGGAGCGACTGCCTACCTGACCTCCACAACTCTGTATTGTACTTATGTATGTTTATATTTGTCGTTATAAAATCCTAACCTTAATTACGTAACTATAAATCCTCTTTGTGTAAACATTGCCTTTAGCGGTAACAAAAACTATTCCCATATATCAACGTTACTGAACTTATTATCTCGTGACGTCATCGCAGCAATGTCGCCGGGGGCCCCCATTATAACTCCCGTATCGAATGTGCCTATCCATTTCCCTATTACATTGTTTTAGTAGGATTCCGCACGTTAAAAACTTTGTAATGGACCATTGTTTTGTGTATAGAATAAACAAAACTATTGTAGATATTGTTATCTTTTTCTTGAAGATATAGAGAGGTAAAACAATTTGAGCTGAGACAGTAAAATTAAGTTGTGAGAAATCTTATTTAAAATCAAAACTACGGGAGTACGGGTATTTTCTCAGCTCTTAACAAATTTCAAAGAAGGTACATTTCTATCTTTTGGCAGAAATAGAAATTTATTTTTATTTTGTCTGTGCGGGAGAAAATAAAAGAAATTAAAAAAAAATAAACAATTGGTATTTGTTCCCAAAAAAATGCCAGTCACTTTTTTCCCAAAAACAAAAGACGAGCTTCAGATATAAGTAGTTTATCTTTCACATATATAGTTTTTTTTTTTGTTGGCGGTGGGAAACCTTCAAAAGGCATCCGACCTCCGGGGATGGAGGTCGGGGAGTGTGGGCCTTTTACCTCACTACAACCAAACCGGTGAACACCATCGCACATAGGGGCGGTTCCGGTTCCTCTTTAAACATATTATTATATAGACCTAGGTCCTGCCCGTCATGACATACGGTGCTGAAACGTGGACACTGACGGTCGGGCTGGTCCACAAATTCAAGGTCGCTCAGCGCGCTATGGAGCGAGCTATGCTCGGAGTCTCTTCGAAGGATAAAATCAGGAATGAAATTATTCGGAAAAGAACCGGAGTTACCGACATAGCTTCTTGCAGAGTAAGCAAACTGAAGTGGCAGTGGGCTGGCCATGTCTGTCGAAGGACTGATGGCCGGTGGAGCAGGCGAGTCCTGGAGTGGAGACCGCGTACCGGCAAGCGCAGTGTAGGACGCCCCCCCGCTAGATGGACGGACGACCTAAAGAAGGTGGCTGGGGTCGACTGGATGCGGAAGGCGGAGGACAGGGTGCTGTGGCGCAGTCTGGGAGAGGCCTATGTCCAGCAGTGGACTGCGATAGGCTGAGTTGATTGATTGATATAGACCTAAGTTTATATTACTGAAATACTCTCCATTTCAGTGTTCAGCGTAGGACTGAAACAAAGTAAAGTAGATATTATTTTAAGATTCCCAGTACTCCCAAAGTGTTTGAAGATTCTTGAACAGTTTTATGAAGCTTTGTTAACTGTGCCTTTTGTTTGGCTGCTAAAACAAAAGGCATTCAGCTCAAGGTATTTGTTGTTTTGACGAAGTATTCCCGTTTGGGCACCTCTTTTTAGAGCACCTATGCATTGAGCACCAAAGGTATTCACAGTAGACGATATGTAGCATTAGCACTATGTTATAGTAATGTACGAAGTAACGGGCAAGATAATCTTTTTTGAGGTTAGCAAGGCATTGAAAATCCCCTTGTGTAGATATCCGTAAACTCAAACTCAAAGCATTTATTTCAAATAAACCAATTACCTTCGTACCTTCTTAGGGGCCGCCTCCACGAGCGAGAGAATCGCGGCGTCGCGGCGATATTATCGTCGTGCCACGTATTTCTATACACTCTCTTAAAACGTGTCTCCACACGACGATATCATCGCGGCAAAATTTTGATGGCCCGGCGAGACTATCGCCGCGATTCTCTCGCTCATGGAGGCGGCCCCTAAATAAACCAACTGACATGTTACAATTATTTTAAAGCGTCCCAAAACATATGCAAAAAAAAACTGACATGTCCACGCCCCATAATCCCGTTTCACGCTTGACAATATTCGTTTTACTATATAATTCTGAAGATAACAGAAGTTGGTCTCTTCAGGGAGTTGATGTCAGGCCCCATGATGTTTTCCATTAGACCGGTGACGTGCTTCTGTAGTGCGTCTTCGGATCCCGGAGATGATTTGGCGTGATTTGAAAGAGAGCAGCGGATAAGGAATAGGTTGTATGTGCCTGTGGCCTTAGATGAAAGGTAAGTCGAGTGGTTATTTTTAGGATAGCTTAAATATCTGATCTATTTGATGTGATTCCAGTTAAAACACGAATCTTTTTTCTTCTTTTCGTTTCGACGGTACATTTATTTTACACAAGCAGCGTTCCGAGGTTTCACCCGCATAAGTGTCGATTTCGTAGGAATATCGGGATAAAAGTATCCTTTGTATTAATCCAGGGTGTCAGCTACCCCCACACCAAATTTTATCAAAATTGGTTAAGCCGTTTGTGCGTGAAGAAGTAAAACACATTCACAAACTTTCACCTTTATAATTTAGTGTGAAGTGTGGGCCTAATAGGAGGCTACGTTTATTGCGGCATCAAAGGCGTTGTTCAGATCTCGAAGGCTGCATGTAAGAATTTGGGACACTCCACAAAAATAATACAAAAATAATTTATAACAAAGGAAGGAAGCCGCAGGAATCCGCTGGATGCTGTAAGCACAGAACCGGTCAAAGCGGCGATGCTTGGGGGAAGCCTCTGTTCAGCAGTGGACGTCTTTCGGCTGTAATGATGATGATAATGAAAGGAAGGAAACTCCAGTTCACTTTTTATCGCAGAGGCTTATAACAAAACTTGAATACAATACAGCTTTCTAATCGCTGCAGCGTCTTACTTACATACCCCATCAAAACACACCACATAACGAACTTGGATATAATAAATTGTATTATTTTTGAAGTGAAAACTTCTTTAGCGGCGTTGCACACTTTTTGTAATGGGGAAAAAATGTTAAACTCGCGTCAGGACACGTGACCGTCAGGAGAGATTCCCCCCCCCCCTCTTTCTACGGCGGCGCCAACCGAAGTGAACCAAGTGAGACACGATAATGGTTGGATGGATGGATGGACGGACTGACGGACGGACGGACGGACGGACGGACGGACGGACGGACGGCCGGTGACGGTGACGGTGACGCTGACGGTGACGGTGACGGTGTGACGGTGTCGGTGACGGTGTCGGTGACGGTGACGGTGACGGTGACGGTGACGGTGACGGTGGACGTGGATGTGGATGGATGGATGGACAGCTGATGGCTCGACCGTCTGTGTAGTAGCCACACTGCTGTGTATTCGTAAAATTCGTGTATATAAAGTGTTTAAAATATGGAAATTGAACAAAGTGCATCGATTAATAAAAAAAGTGACGCAGAAATAGTGAAAAAAAATTAGTTATATTAATTCAATTCATAATTGATTTATTTCAACGTTAATATTCAAGTTTTCACTTCTGCCGGCACTCCCGGAGTGCAACCCGTCTTTTTAGGGTTCCGTAGTCAACTAGGAACCCTTATAGTTTCGCCATGTCTGTCTGTCCGTCCGTCCGTCCGTCCGTCCGTCTGTCCGTCCTCGCTTAATCTCTGTGACCGTTAGCACTAGAAAGCTGAAATTTGGTACCAATATGTATATCAATCACGCCGACAAAGTGGTAAAATAAAAATTGGCAAAAAATGTTTTATTAGGGTAGCTCCCCTATATGTAAAGTGGGAAGTGTTTTTTTTTTTAATTTCAACCCTTACGTGTGATATATTGTTGGAAAGGTATTTAAAAATGAATATGGGTTTACTTAAATCATTTTTTGATAATGTCAATAATTTCGGAAATAATCGCTCCAAAAGTAAAAAACAATGTGTCCCCCCCCCTCTAACTTTTGAACCATAAGTTTAGAAAATATGAAAAAAATCTGAAAAGTAGAACTTTATAAGGACTTTCTAGGAAAATTATTTTGAACTTGATAGAAACAACAGTTTTTGTACAAAAAAGACAAAAGTTGTACAAAATCATTTCTGGACTAAGTTTGTAGTATAATCGTATATGCAAGCATTTTTTTTAACTTCGTTTACATATTTTATTATCCTGAACGTATCTTTTTTCAAACAAAAAAAGAATTATTAAAATCGGTTCTCGCAATCCAAAATTACCACCGAAAACTTCTGGCACGTCTATGTACTAATTAGTAACCCAATTCCCCGAGAGATGGCGCTGTAGGTCTTATTACATTGGGTCGGGTATTATCGAATTGTACGTGGGAACACTTATTGTGACGGACAGGAAACTACGGAACCCTACACTGAGCGTGGCCCGACACGCTCTTGGCCGGTTTTTTCTTTTATAATGAAACTCTGGGTAGGCAGCACGAGTAACCTTGCCTTAAGATTTGGTTGTGACGTCAATTTGTAACACGAATGAAGTTTAACAGCAAAAGGAAAAACATAACACAAAACACACGTTTTCTCCAAAAAAAAAAACCATCGATAACTTACGCTTAGGCTGCATTAACGTTAATGGTGTGTAAAATGATTTAAAAGTAATCCATAAACAGATACGGAATATAAGGGACGCTGACCCTACGAAGATTATCATAATGTCTTGACGCTACTCCGTTAAACTTACATACGTAAATACATTGTGTAATAAAATCATACACCTTTTTTTGGAAAAAAATGTTGCAAATGTGTATGCCTGATCAAGATTTTAGAACTGACGTTCCTTAATGTGGAACTTTTGTATAATATTAAGTATATTTTGGACAAGGATTGCTTCCGGAGGAGCTACTTCTGAGTCTGCTAATGGGCACTTAAAGAATCCTTTGTAACAAATTCAAAAATTAAATAGCTAAAACTTCTAAAATGAGGAAGGAATAAGACACTACATAATCTCTTGAATAAAAAATCTTTATCCACGACAACTTTTTTTCCACAAAAGAGATAACCACCAAATTTTCAGTATTACAAAAAGTTCTAACATTGCGCCTACCAGAAGAGCCATTCCAAGTAAAAAGTATTATCGATATTAATACCACTTTCACTTGCTTTTATCTAGTTTTCTTTAGTCGTCAACACAACGAAACTATTTTAAACTTAGATTGAGTTAGAAAATGTTGTCTCCGAAGTATTTTGTATGGTTTTTGTGTTACTTGTCCCCCAACATATTATATGGCCCATATAAAGTTAAGGGAAGTTTGAATAGGCTCAGACATCGATTTTATGTAAAAGGTCATTCTTGTTTTTATGTAAAACCGTTATGTGGAAGATACAACGTCAAATATTATGTTTGTTTTTTATGCTTCTATTTCTTGAAGATAGGGATGATCATAATGTGTATGATGATTTATGATAAACTAGCAGCGCTCCGCGGTTTCACCACCATAAGTGTCGATCTCGTGGGAATATCGGTATAAGAACTATTCTATTTCCTTTCTCGGGACTCAAAATGTCTCTATTCCAAATTTCATCTTAATTGGTTCAGCGGTTTAAGCATGATGAGGTAACAGGCAGTTAGACACACTTTCGCATTATAATATTAGTTGGATCATAGGAGTGGTTATAAAGCGTTTTGAGGTCACGGGTGGCTGAGGGAGTAACATCCGCCTTGCGGGTCGCGGGTTCCATTTCTGCTTTTGACTAATAGGTATTTGTCTCGCTTATCATGTAGTTATTTCGGTGTAATGTCGGACCGCTTCGTTGGTCTAGTGGTCGCAAGTTCTACTACTGTGCATGCGCATGTGGTTCTGGGTTCGATTCCCGGGTCTAGAATTTAGAATATCTCAGTAGCAGCCCGGACAATGGCGTAAAAAAATTTGATGATGTCATTAACACTTTTGCTGAAGAGAAAGGCCAAAGAAAAGTCATTTAATTTTTAATAAAAACAATTTTGTACTAAAACAAAAATTTTGATTTCAGTCCAATACACTCTTTAAATTAAAAGTTATTAGGAATTAAGATTATAATAGCACTTGTACGTAAAAATTGGTCACATTAGTTGAGCTTCTTTACATTGAGGGAGGGCCCTATCCTATGTATTTGCCACGGGCCTCAAACGGTATAGTTACGCCACTGAGGCCGGAGTCAGATCGATCATCAAAAATCGAGCAAATCTGTAGGGTTATTAGTCTTTTGTCCTTACAATTATAATGGCTTTAACTGTCCCACTGCTGGGCCTCCCAAATCCTTCCAGGAACTCTTTAATTATAATGGTTATCATGTCACATTTAAAAACAAAACAATTTTCATACATACTCGTAGTTCTAGAATTAGAGAGACTTCTTGAATTCCAAATACAAAATTCAAATATTAGCCGACAACTTAACCAAAAAGTATGTTAGATGTTTATGCAAAGATGTCTCTGGTCTAGATAAAGATACGAGTGAATGCCACATCGTAAATGTCGTTGGCACGATTTCGAATACGAGATAGTACGGTAAAATGTTAAGGAGTCACAAAAGGTGACTTGAAGACGGAGAATTATAATGGTGTACTAACTTTTAACTACTTTTTATTAACTTTGAATGAGATAGCATGAAGACCAAAAGGTATGAAACATTAAATGTTTTTTCCGAACTAATAGTACACGCGACAGGAATGCGAGCGTTATTTGCGACTAGAATCAATTCTATTCTATTGTAAATTTTGAGACTGACTGTGCCTATTTGAAAGTAATGCTTTGATATTGACTTTTAATGAGAAAAGATTGGGTTTTTTTTATTTATTTTTTATTACGCTTTCAAGCTAAAACGGCTTAACGGTTAGGACATAGGATACTTTTTGTCCCAATATGCCCATGGAATCGAAACTTATGCGGGTAAAACTGCGGGGCGTAGCTAGTTAAAAATAAATTAGAGTGAATATTATGATTATTACTTTCAATAGTGTTTCCCTACAATGAAGAGTCCGTCCTACGTCAGTTTGCCGTTATAACTACGAGTAACTGCCAAAGAATAACAGCTGTGATTTGAATATAAATTATTATTTTAGACTTGCTTTTATTTTACCAGCATTTTGTCTATTATCGTTAGGTACCTCAAGTGAATAAGGCCACTTTAACGTCAACCAAATTGAAATTTATCAGCGTAGGTTACGACAAGAAGTAATTTTACCACAGCCATCGGGCACTATTTAAACCACAACCACGTTAGCCTTTAAAGCTGTTACATAAATTCATCAAGATAGCCAATCAAAGTCTGAGCATATATATCTCTGAAGTCCGCCGGGATGTCCGTCGGTGGAATTGTTAGTTATGTGAAAGGTTCAATCAATCTATCGTAGATACTCTCCACTGCAGAATATGTATGCTTTTGGTGGGTGATCCATTGGACAGTTGGATTTGATTCTTTAGATTTTTAAATTACATCTTTCTAGCATTTTTATTAGTTACCAGCGGCAGCAGGGTAATTGCGTAACACACTATTAGTAGGAATGAGTTTCATTTTGACAGTTCAAAAACATTCATTGCGTTATTTAGGTTTTTGAGTAGACAAATTTTTCGTACATTAGAAGCAATGGTTTAGCAATATCCTTCAACATGATTCAGATTGTGATTGATAGTGTGTTACGCAATTAGGATGCAGGTAGATATTAATACTGCTGTTAGTGCCTATCTGACCTCCACAACCCTGTTACTCGGTAAGACGATACCCTTTGGTAAGAGCGGATGTCAGACTTTTGGGCTACTGAACGCTGTGTATGTGTCCGTAAATACGAGTAGCGCTACTCATGTTTGCATACTTGGTTACTACATGTAAAGCGCGCGTCGCTTCGTGAGATAAAAATATTGCAAAAATGAGGATGCTGCACACCTTCGTTTTTCTTTCTCGTAATGGTCACAGTGCTAAAGCATGACTATGAAAAAATCAATGGTTGGAAAAAAATAATTGGCTTGTGTATCATAGTACAAAACTTAAGTTTACTATCACTTACAATTCAAATTCATTTAAAACAAAAAAGCAGTAGCATCTTACAGAATTGCATAAAACAGCAACTTTCTAGAACCAGCCAAGATTAAACCATCTTTGCGAACTAACAATTTTCTTGAAGTTACACTTTTAAGACCACAAATATTTAGCCTCCGCTGGTTCGATCGCTCCCTTGGTACAGTCGGTTTCATGCATTATGCAAAGTTTCAATTGTCTAGGACGGTACAGTGGCGCTCATGTTTAAAATTCATTCTGTACGCTACCAAACCGGGTTGATACGCTGAGGGGCCAGTCTTTATCGTTTCTTATGTAGTCTTGAATGGTTTTAAGTTGATTTTCGGATTTAAGATAATTATTTTTCTTGTTTAAGAGCTTAAAAAAATGTTTTCTTGTACCTTTTTGACTTCAAATGCGAACCACTATTGCATTTTTGACGTGTAAATCGATAAACGCCGGCTGCACGTACGAAAAAGCATAACTCATTATCACAAGCGAGAGCGCGGAACAAGCGATAGAGAGGCACGATCGGCCTAAGCGTTTGGCTTGTGACGCATTGTTTTCTTATGATGTTATCACGTAAACTTATCGTCTGTAAACCGACTTTATAGACAACCAATTTTTTTAGCAAAAGAGTTCGATGTATCAAGTAGAGATATCTTGATGTCTAAAATGCAGCAGTTTTGTATTCGACATTCATTTTACAGGCATTGTATGATACACTTATTTTGCTACCTGTCCTAGACACAAATTACGGAAATTTGTGTCTTAACTGTCTTAAAATATTTCTTAAATAAAATAACATTTTACAAAACGCTTCAGATGCAATTTTTCAAAGTGCCACCGAAGCGTGTCTAACGTAAAGAAATTTTTTAAAAAATCATAAAAACGCAGCACGCTTCGAAGCCGGCGGATTCAAAACCTATTTGTTTCATGGCTCGAACCGAAGTTTTGAGGGTTTCGCAAATAAACCGGGCAATGCGCGCCCTCGCCACTGGAAACAAACTTGGATTATTAAATGGAAGATAGGAGAGGAGAACGTTTAAAGATATTGTTTTATTTTAATAGTGGCTTCTGTTTGGGGTGGATAAAAATGTGGCTCAAGCTGTTAAAACGTTTTTTAAGGGAAAAAAAGAAGAAAAGATTTACGTTGAAGTTTGTTCCTTTTGTTTGAGCTCACCGGTCAGCTTTGGTATACAACTGGATTATGATTTAATTAACTTGTTCAAAACATGTACAGTCGGAGAATCTCTTGTACCTTTATATAAATATTAGTTTACACTTTGCAAGAGACAGAGTGGTGGAGCAGTGGTTGCCAAGTGGTAACGGCCACGACTTACGAGTTGTAGGTCGTAGGTTCGAATCCAGACAGGCGTTTTACTTTGTGTAAATTATTTCATCACCACTGCTCTCAAAACGGTGAAGGAAAACATCGTGAGGAAACCGGCATGTCCTAGAACCAAAAATTCGAAGCCATGTGACATCGGCCAACCCGCACTGGGCCTGCGTGTTGGATTACGGCCCACTCCCTCTTACTGAGAGGAGGCCTGTGTCCCAACAGTGGGAACATTATAGGCTGATTATGTATGTTATGTAAGAGACAGAGTATATTTCCGACTTCTTATTACAAATATTTTGAATGAACATTGCAGTTAGAAGTAGTAGGTAAAATCAATAAAAAAAGAACGTATTTTTGCTCGTATGTAACTAAACTTTAAGATTTAAGGGGCATGCGCTAGTTAACCCGCTAAATTCAAGAACTTCTTACATTTTTTTGAAAGCAGGTCAGTCAGGTTATGGAAAGCAGTGGTGGCCCAGTGGTATCAGCCCCGACTTACGAGTCCTAGGTCGTGAGTTCGAACCCTGACAGGCACTTTACTTTGTGTATTAAATTTCATCACCACTGCTCTCAAAACGATGAAGGAGAAAACATCGTGAGGAAACCAGCATGTCATAGAACCAAAAATTCGAAGACATCTGACATCCACCAACCCGCACTGGGCCCGCGTGGTAGATTATCTGTGTCCCAACAGTGGGAACATTATAGGCAGATTATGATGATGATTTTGTATTTTCAACAAAATATGATGATTAGCGAGCGTGATATTTAATGAAATAGTCGTTTAATAGGATTATTATGAGCTTAAGAGGGTAGTATTGATGATTTTAATGATTATAATTATGTAAATACATACTTGTCTCATGTTGAGATAGGAGCCTTTTAGCCTCGTATAGGATTTTCTGTTTCATTTTTCTTTTTGTTACTTTTTTATATAACTTGATTTTTACTTTTTTACTGTGATTAGTTTAGTTTGTGATCTTCCTGTACGAGTTGCAATACTTTTTCTTTCTTTCTTGTTACGCTCGCGAATTATATTTTGTTCAAAATACAACCTGACACTGACCTGCAAATTGCAAAAAATATAAGAACATTTTAATTTCGCGAGTTATATTTTAAAGTCTTTATTTTAATTCGAATAAATGAACCATGCTTTTATTGAAAAACGCTTAAAGTTTTTTTTCCAAAAAAACACGTTCAAACAAACACTCGTGTCGATGGAGTAAAATCACTCGAGTTTTCAATTAACTCGATTGCAATTAATACGAGGAATACCATTTTTAGTATGAGGGGCTTGTTGCTAAGTAATAACAGCCACAACGGGTCAATCGAACAGGTTAAGCTACGCTTGCCACAGTTGGTCCGTGGATGGGTGACCATCTTTACATACCAAGATCCCCGTGCCTCGGAACGCACGTTAAGCCGTTCATCCCGGCTGTCATTCGTGGATCTTTGACAGTCTTACGGGTCGTCAAAAGCCTGAAAGTCTGACAACCAGTCTTAACGAGGGGTATCGTATTACCCAGTAACTGGGTTGTGGAGGTCAGATAAGCAGTCGCTCCATGTAATATACTGGTACTCAGCTGCATGCGGTTAGACTGGAAGCCGACCCTAACATAGTTGGGAAAAACCTAGGCAGATAATGAATACCATTTTTAGTGTGCGGTAAAATGTGGTAATTATTTGAATATTCTACATGTTCTGACAATTTCCTGGAAACCAATTCATAGTTTTACCGGACATTATTTTACTAGCCACTAGCCATTTAAAACTTTTTGTTCCGAGTAAATGATTACCTTAAGGTGAGTATAGACTAGTGCATTTACTTGTACGAGCATTCGCCGTTTTTCAATTTTATCGAACCGCACGACTCTCGATGTTTTGTTACAACCTGATTTTAAAAACCAACGAGCGTATTGGTGTAACGTATCATCGAGCAAAGGCAATAATGTACTATCATCAACAATAAACGCAAGGTAAAAAGAAATGTTACAAGTAAATGCTCACTCGCCGAGAGCATTACGGCAAACGCAGAGCCGAGCATTCGCAGGAACGTTACATTGTATGGATGCTTTTGGAAACTGAGCTTTTGCCTGTATTATACTACTAGCTGCGCCCCGCGGTTTCACCCGCAGAAGTTTCGATCCCGTGGGAATATCGGGATAAAAACTATCCTATGTCCTTTTCCGGGACTCAAACTATCTCTATACCAAATTTCATCTAAATCGGTTCAGTGGTTTAGGCGTGAAGAGGTAACAAACATATAAACACACACACACACACACTCACAAACTTTCGCCTTTATAATATTAGAGTGATTCGTAAGAACGTAACATTACCTACATGGAAATGCTCGAGAAAATATTCTAGTGTATACTCACCTTTATGTTAACTTTGTCCGATCGAAGTTATTGCTTCAATACCGTTAATAGATTGGTACGTCATATAAAATACAAAGCAACACAGGAAATTCTTATATTGGTACTACATTATTACGATGATAATGATTGGTGTTAATATTGCATAATTACTAAAATCAGACAGCACCCTAATTGCGGAACACACTATCAATCAGAATCTGAATCATTTTGAAGAACATTTATTGCTAATCCATTGCTTCATATGTTCGAAAAAATTGTCTGCTCAACAACGTAAATAACGCAATTAATGTTGTTGAACCGTCAAAATGAAAGCCATTCCCACTGTTAGTGTGTTACGCAATTACTTCTCAGGTACCAAGTACTAGGTATGTTCGTAATGGTTTCTTTGAACAAAAAACTTTACAGAGAAGAATAATGCTAAAACTGAATATGTGTTCTAAAAGCTTGACTATTCAGTTGCTGAATAGAATTGCAAGAAACATCATATTTCACAAAGATAAAAACTCTGTTTTTATATAAAGTAATGAATTAAAAACCGCCTTAAGTAATGGTATGGCATATACAGGGTTGTTTTAAATTGCCTAACTAAACTCCGGCAGACGCGGTATCAATATATCAACATGATAAAACATAAAATATATACCTAATTTGATGTTTTTGAAGTGAAAACTTCTTTAGGCGCGTTAAACATTTTTTGAGTTGGGAAAAAACCATTGAATTCGCGACACTGTTACCATAACAGACACCTCTGTATATAAAAGTATGACGACTCACAAAATACACACGTAATTGTTCAAGTTTTCACTTCTGTCGGCACTCCCGGAGTGCCACAGTTTTTTTTTTTTTTTTGTGAGATATTCAATCGCAATTATTATTGTATTATATTACATACATATATTATTATTGTAGTCCCTTGAAATATCAGTGTAAAAAGCTTTTTTTTTTATTGATTTTTCAGACGTGATGGTTATCGGTACGGCGTATAAACCGCATCGTAGAAAAACGTGTCTGTCAACAAGCTTCCATAGTGATCCATAAAACACTGACGACCGTGCCTGCACACGGTGAATAAACCGTAGTTTTTCACGGCAAGGAAAACATGTGTGTACAAAGAAAAAAAAAACAAACACCTCAAAACTATAAGAAAAAAAAAAAACAGAAAACAAAGATTATAATGCCATGCCAAAAGGGCGTCAGCTCAGCACATGGACTTATTATACAGACAATTGAATTCATGGGCATCCTTTTAAAGGGTCTTTGTAGTCATTATTATGAACAACTTTTACTATGGGAACAAACCTGAAATCGCGAAAAAAAAAATCGGCTCTTCCCTACATTTTGACGAATTATGTGAACATAAATGCAAGGAACAGCTGATTTTTTGTCGCGATTTATGGTTTAGTCCCAAGGTAAAGGTGTTCATAATGATGAGTGCAATGACCTCTTAAAAGGATGCCCATGAATTTAATTTCACCTTGTATAATAAGTCCATGGCTCAGCATAATATCAGATGATAACACAAGGTGTACCACGTGACGCTGATTTTCAGCTGGGAATTTTTTGTTTAGTCCAATTCTACGTCTGGTGGTAAGCCGCAGACATAGTACCCATTAACTGGGAGTCATAAAATGTATAAAGACATGAAACGTGACGAGTATTACTAATGTAACGATATACAGAACACTAAAATGAATGTAACGTTTTACATTTGAATAGTTTTGTGGTGAAGTGAACTTAGCAATGAGAGGCTTGAAAAGATCAAGAGTAGCAATTCTCGTAATTTTAAGAACGTTCAGTCTGATCTTAGTCTCAATCTGTCAAAAATACCTCTAATTTCCCTACATTTTGACAAGTTTTTAACATTTGTCGCTGAGATGAGACTGCGACTAGATTTTGAACGTTTTAAATTACGAGAATTCGCCTTCTGTTTTAGATTAACCAGCTGCACCATAATCAGAATAATCAGCCTATAATGCTCCCACTACTGCACAGGCCTACTCTCTTCGAGAGGGAGCGGACTGTAATCTATCAGCCACGCGGGCCCAGTGCGGGTTGGTAGTTGTCACATGTCTTCATTTTTGAAGTGAAACTTCTTTACGCACGCTTGACTTGGGGAGTAAGCTGGCGAACGCGTGACGTAAGCGTTACGAAAAGTGTGATCGGGCGAGGCGAACGGGAGTTGAGTGGGGGATATAAGCAAGAGAAAGCAGTGCGCGCGCACATTTTCTTTCTCTCTTCCTCTCATAGCCAAATACGTTTGAAGTTTCACTTCAGTCGTGTGGTCATAAGCACACTCGGTTTTTTATTTTGGTTCTAGAACATGCTGGTTTCCTCACGATGTTTTCCTTCACCGTTTTGAGAGCAGTGGTGATGAAATTATTTAAGTACACCAAGTAAAGCGCCTACCTGGTTTCGATGCCACCACCATACCAGTGTGTCATAACTGCTCTCTACTAGGCCACCACTGCTCTCCAGTTGCAGGACGTAACAACTATTATGTATCCCTACTGCTGTCCTGCCCAAGGTCATGGAGACATACTTGCATCGTGCTTTCTCTCAGCTTGTCATACTGGCATTTAAATCTAGACAAATTAGTGCATTTTTTACTTTATTATGTACTTCTAGACAGAAAGACGGATTTGTTTTAACTTACTGTTAGGTATGGTTGGGTACAACAAGCTGGAAACAAGAAGGGATTTGGCACTTGTTATATATATTGTATTTTTAAGTTATTGCGTGGAAAAACCTCTAACGCTGGTGTACTAAAGGATGTGTGTCTAAACGTGCAGGATAATTACATGTCGCGGCGACTGAGGCCGCGGTTACTGGCGGTGCCTCGCGGCTGGACCAACCTGCTGGGGAGTTTGTTACTGCTGGGGAGTTTGTTCCGCCACTTCTTCTCCCCAGCGAAAGCACTAGGAAGTGGCGAAGGGCGGGCGTTTTGGGGGACTGTCTTTTGTAATTTTGACGTTCGAAAAGTGCTGATTCTCAGCCTAGTTTGAATAAATGACTTTTGATTTTGATTTTGATTCTGCTGGGTAAAGAACCTTTGACGCGCGCCTTGCATACACTTAACAAAATCGCGGAAAAGGTGGATTTATTTACTTGTTCTCTGAATGAGTTCACAAAAATTACCTTACATGTGATAAGGTTTAATGGAAAAAATATTGTGTAAGACCACGATTTGGGGTAACCTGTAATGATAGATGTGTTGGGAATAAACTTATCTTTTAATCCTTTCTAACATAAATATCCATACCCCACCCACTTACCATACCACAAGCTCATACCTATGCCTACAAGTGGTTTATACAGTATTGAAGACTCGTGATTACCTATTGGGACCATCCTTTTAAATATGTCGTTGATGTGCCTTGCTTAGTAAATAAATAAATAAAAATTTCATCCGTATTATTGCGTTGATCGATCTAAATTCGAGCCTACCCCCTTACTAAAAAACTTTTTATGTCAGATGAATAGTTACACATCGATTTCTCTCTTTCAGTCGTCAGTAATTTGACTTTCAAAAGAAGAAGACAAAGCGTTGTGTAACTATACAGACGCTATATAACGTTTATTAGTAAGGGGGATAGATTATATGTCCAGGTTTCTTCACGATATTTTCCGCCACCGATGTCAGGGACGTCCACGATAAACTTAGAAAGTAGAAGATACATATGAATTAAAAAAGTCACATTGGTATTTGCCCGGATTTGAAACTACAAACTCGTGTATGGGCCATCACGACACGACGATGGTCCAACGATTTAATGTTCTTCTTTCAAAAGGCGTTTCATACGATCATTAGGCCTTTTCCTCGAAAAAAAAAACAGCAAACTACCATACGCATTATCCTTAAACGAATATGTCAGACCTATTTCTATGCTCGCTAAGTAAGCCTCGTCTCGTTTCGTTGCGATCCATTACACCCGCACTTTGTATTCGACAATACAACGTCACATTTAGAGGTGTTGATGACACGCTACTCTTGATGCGTAGATGTAATGGAGGTGTTTTTGGGAATAAGTGTCGAAACGCGGCGTTTTATGTTACAGTTTACGTTCGAAAAAAAGGGAAAGTTTTGTTTTGTTTTTACGAAAACATAATTAGGTAAAGTATTTTTGTCTCACGAAGCGACGCGCGCTTTACTTGTGGTTACCAAGTGAGCAAACACGAATTGTGCGTAGACAAGCGATTTGGCAACGTCGTCGCGCGCTCTTTTTTCGTAGGAAGGGTCAAAATTAGATAAATACCGCTAGGTCAACGCGTTGCCTGCTTGCATCATGGTGTTAAATTGATACTTTGATTTTCCTATATGTTTTGATAATTTAAAAAAATAAACCGGGAACCGGGAACCGGGGGGGGGGAACGAAGATAATTCGTGTTGAATTGAAGGTAATAATTTAGTTGCACTATATAAAACGATAAATACAAGATGTTTTTTTAATAATTTAGGTTTGGGAAATGACAATTTAATGATTATACCTAAGTTTTCAATTTCATCCTGTTTAGATTATCAGTGCAGTATAAATGTTGAGAAGTTTAAACCGCAAAAGTAAACTTTAATCTTTTGCCACCGCGTAACCCGTGAAAAAACTATCATTGATCATACATACCCATGCCCGATAAGCCGTCAAAACACCCTTTAAAACATTCACCCCGAAGTTTTGTCGTCATTTTACTGCCAAAAGACTAAAATATCAGCTCCATACCCTATAAAAACGGTTTTTTTTTGTTGAGAATAAAATCGCCTTAGGGACCATTTGGCCCATGCCCGTAAATGTGTTAAGCCACTTTCACTTTATACGCCTATTTTGACCCTTAAGCCGTTGTAATAAGACCTGTAACTGGGCGTATGAATGTAAAAACTGTTACAGTTGAGTGCGAAACAGTAAATCAATACTATAAAGTGACGTTTTATGAAAAATGCTCGGACGTTTTATGGTTATAATGCGATATTATAGGAAGGTATAGTAATATTATTTGCCTGTAATCTGGCTGACTATAGGATATTATAATGATTGTTTAGTTATCGTATATTATTATTATTTTATCGAGCCCGTTGCCTAGGTTTTAAATGCGACTTATCGCTTGTCGAAACATTAAAGAACGCTAAAGATCCACAAATACGATAATCATGATTTCATAACATTCTTAACTAAATTAAAGCCATCCTAACTAATATTATAAATGCGAAAGTAAGTTTGTTTGTTACCTTTTCACGCCTAAACCACTGAACCGAACATCCTGAAATTTTTCATATACGTTGTCAGGTGTACAGAAACGGATATAGGGTACCTTTCATCTCGAAAAAAGTGCTGTTCCCGTGGAAAACAACAATTACTTTATTATTATAATAGATGGCGCCACGTGTCTTTCGAAACTTATGCGGGTGTAACCGCGGGGCGCTGCTAGTCTATTATGAAGATTATATAAAATATTTTCATTCTTCAATAGGTAGGTATATTCTCGAGATAGAATAACAGCTCAGTTTCCGTATTATTTCGATGCAGCCTCCAGTAGTACACCGGTTAGTAATCCTCATAAAAACTACAAGTACTGGTCTTTGAAGTTGTAAAGCTGTAAAAAAAGGTGGAACAAACTGTAGTATTCATGAGCTGCTTTAAATTTCCGTTTCATTTCGTTTCTTTATAGCCAAGTGGTTCTGAATCGACTGGCTATCTTTTTCTGATTATTGACGAGACATTTGTGCGATTGGTAAATTTCTAACAAACTTATAACAATTTAATTAATATTTTGAATCATCAGTCGGCCTACTAGATTAGTTATTTCATTAACTCCAAAGATTTCTTTGTTGTTTAAGGTTAAATAATGACACAGACAAACAGAATATATTTTTTGGCAAAAAAAAGATATCTCATTTAGCAGAGTATTACTTAACAAAAAAAAAACTAAAACCCGACTACTGAAAAGGATAAAACAAGAAAGTACCTTTCCGTGGTCGCATGCCGCTGTACTAACATAAGCTATGGTAGCATGCGACTGCGGGAAGGTGCTTTCTTGTTTCATCCTTCTTAGTAGTCGGGTTTTAGTTTTTAAACTTTTTTTTTTAATTTAATTATTTTGAGGCTTATTTCAGTAATACTTATATTTTTGAAATGTGCTAATTAAGCCCTTTCATTTGATATTACTTTATGTCCTCTAGAGGGCGCCATATTAAATTTAGTGTGACGTCACATAGCTTTTGTAAGTACTTTTAAAGTTATGAGGAAACAGATAAACATACATACATACATACCGGTCAAAATCATAACCCTCCTTTTTGCTTCGCCATAGTCGGGTAAGAAACAGTGGCACTCCGGGAGTGCCGACAGAACTGAAACAAAAACAAAAACAGAATACTTTGCCATCACTCACTGACATATCGGATATACATTAAAACCGCCTACATCCCGAGGACAGCCGAATATATCCGAAGCGGTATCGATTACGGTAACAGTAGCGCGAGTTCAATAGTTTTTGCCCATCTCAAAAAATGCCCAACGCCCCTTAAGAAGTAATCACTTCAAAATGTAATAGTATAACTGCATCTAAGCACCATGTCATAAAATATTTATCACCGACTTGACTCACTGTTCCAACTGCACTACACACCCTTTTACTTCATGTATGTAAATTTTAGTCTTACAGGAATAGACAGACGACTCGATATTCTGTTGAATAGCAATTTTTGCGGTAATAACAATCGGGAAACATAAGTGGGACGCGGCCCGACCCTTTTCATATCTTTGTTGATATCTGTCATATCCCAAAGCTATGAAGATATTGTAAATGTGATATAGGATGTTACGGATACGTTATGAGTGCGATGTTTCATTGCCTTGATAATGTTATTATGTTGTATTAATAATATGGCTGTGAATGTCGTGTTTTATTGGTTGTTTATATTGGATTGTTTATTTCGTAATAATGTTAAGCAAAATATCTAATGGCGCCGATTCCCTTGTTCACAAACTAAACTAAATTTAATTTCAGTGCATCTTTTTCTTTCTATTTCATTAAGAAAAGGACAGAAGATAAATATTACAATTTTTTAATCACGTCTTTATTGTCTATGGAGTATCTTAATTTGACAGGACTAAACTAATATTTATCTCCTGTCCTTTTCTTAACCTCTCGAATGTCTTATGTTACACAGTGCGACATAAGAAATAGAAAGAAAAAGATGCACTGAACTTAAATTTAGTTTAATTTGTGAACAAGAGAATCGGCGCCATTGTCGGTGTATATTTTCGAAAAATAGTGTTAAGTACAGCCAAATTACACTGATTAAACAGAGATTTCCAGTTATCTTTTTTTTTTAAATAAGACATTTCGAAAATGTTCTTTAATCACTTTTTAGACCTTTGTATCCTTGCTTATGGGTACGAAGTTTCATTAAAATCGAAAAACAAGGGCTTGAAAATTTGTATGAAATGCCGTACGTCGTAAACGCTCTTAAAAGATAACTCAGAGAATGAAAGGTGAGCTACGCGGTTTAAACGATCTTAACTTGCTACGACGTAGCTGATCACGCCACGCCTACGCAGCTACGGTCGCTACGAAGTCGTAGTCATGTTAATGACGCTAACATATTAGTTAGCTTTCAACTCAAATATGAATGTCGTTTTAAGATTTACATACAGAGCCTGGCATTTAACTTTGCAAAATAAAATAACAGACTGTCTAATTTAATTTCTAAGACATAACATGAGAACGTCTGGCGTTCTGTTCACAAAATTTATTGTGAGACTGCCTCTCGCTGTTGACAGGCTTATTTTGTCATAATAGAATGACCTAATTTGGTACCGACTCGTCGCAGTATGCAACACCACCCTGTCCTCCGCCTTCCGTATCCAGCTTCTAGCCACCTTTTTAAGGTCGTCGCCCCATCCAGCTGGGAGCCCACACTACGCTTGCCGATACCCTCCACTGGCCATCGGTTCTTCGACAAATATAGCCAGCCCACTATCCACCATCGTCCGCCATCTGGTATGACACCAGAAAAGGCAGGTCCAATCCTATTTTTGAGCATATTTCCTTTACCCAGCTTAAGAACAATATTTCTCCCTTGAGAGCAGTGCACTGTGATGGGCCAGTGTTAAAGGCGCGGCTCCGACTTACCTTAGTATTGTAGGTCCCCACGAACGACAATACGAAGGTAAGTCAGGCAGGTGCTCTACTTTGAAGGAAAACATCGTGAGGAAACCGAAACCATCATCAAAAACGGTGAAGGAAAACACCTTGAGAAAACCGGCATGTCCTAGAACCGAAAAATCTAAGACATCTCATGATATCTACCAACCCGTACTAGGCCTGCGTGGTAGATTACAGCCCACTCCCTCTCTAAAAGAGGAGGCCTGTGTCCCAGTAGTGGGAAAATTATGGGCTTGTAACGGTATCTACAATGCCACATGCGAACAACGCGTCATACTGACGTCACGCAAAATCCTGCATCTCGCAAGCAGAGTTTACCGCGCAATTTGCATATATACACAACGGCCCGACATGAATTATCGGGCAGTTGCCCGCCAGACACGACACCCGTCTGGTCAGAGGATCCTTCCTTTTCTATAGAGTGAGTTAACTTTACACCCAGTTCCTCATACCACTTAGGCTGTTTTTGGTATTTCTCCCTTAATTACATCCGCATCAGCATTCAATTCAGATCCGTCACTTCCATTACGTGTCTCCGTCGAGTGCCTATCCAGGAAAGTTTGCAATCTTATGAGTATTATGCTAAGTAAATTTGCGCTGTACGTCGCCTCAATGTTTTTCCCCATTTTCTCGTGTGATACGTAAATGCGATGCTTTAGCGTACCCAAAAGATAACCGAGTTACCCCCGTACTGTTACCGTCGAGATGAATTTACAAGGAACGGATAAACAAGGCAGGGTATCCGATACTTTGTGAGTTTCTCATTATAATTTATTCTTTGAAAATCTGGGAGACGTGTTTTTAGCGTAAAATACGAGCGAAAATGTTTAAAAAAAAACTCTTTTAAAAATTAAGGCTTTACGTTTAATATTTTGAGTGGTACGTGATTTATATTTGGAACACAAGTACCAGTTTATGCATTCGAACTTGCTTTTGAAAAATAAAAAGGTGATCTTGTAAAGGTTCCGTTTTCCTTTTGAAGTCTAAAAACTATGGAGTGGTCCATGCCTACTCTGTTTTCATAAATACTTGTAGAAGACAAACATCAATACTTAAAGTAGGTAAGTATTTAAGTACTTCTATTAAAGTACAAAAACATGAGTTTAACCGCTCAAGTACCGCGGGACACCGATCGGTGACCAAACAATAGAAAATCAATTGTGTCTCATTAGCGGAGCTTGACAGATTAAAAACTGTCCCCAGCAAATGCTACACAATTTATAGTTTGCAACACTTTTAGAACTCTTAATGCTAACGTCAACATCTGAAATCCACTTAGCTTTTACTAAAAATTTCGATGTCAACTTTGAAAGTCTTAATCGCTATACATTAACGCAGATCTTGGGTAAAGACCAAATGTCTGTGTATTTTTTTTTATGGGCGCGCTCTTGACCCGATCACACCTGATGGAAAGCAATAGATGAGGTCTATGATGGAACGAGCTTGCCTGGTCACTATTATTTTATTTAGATACCTAAATACAGCCATTTTTTTTCAATTTGTCATTTAAATTATTTTATTGTGAAGAGTTTGTTTGTTTGAACTCGCTGATCTCTAGAACTACCTGTCACATTTGAAAAATTTTTTTTGCATTTGTTAGCCCAATTTATGAGGTAGTTTATATATTTTATTTAACATCACGCTACGATCCTAAGGAACCCGAGCAAAAATAGACAGAAAGAACGCTAAGCGAAAACGAATTATAGCGCGGGTGGGCGATAGGATGCTACGCGGTGGTTCGAGGGCCGAAATTTCATGCGGGCGAAGTCGCAGGCAGAAGCTAGTTATTAATAAATGACTGTGAACGTACAGTCTAATCTTTTATAACTTTGGCAGTTTTCAAATTATTTCCTTTGTCGTGTCAGGACACATAATAGTAGTAGTAGACGTAGTAGCCCACCGGTATCCGGAACAGGGTCCAAGCTACCGGCGGTCAGGGCTCCAGAGAGAGGAACCTCCTGACAATGCGAGCCGTGTCCAGAAGTACCGCTTTCTGAATCAAGCCCTTGATCCAGCTGCCCAACGAAAGCCTCCTCAGGTGTTGGTCGAGGCTCTTGGCTATTAATCCATTGGCTGTAACGACTATCGGCACAATGATTGCTGAGTCAACATTCCACATGTCGAAGCGACGACACTGAGCATACTATTGCTTAGAAAACTATATTTAAATACTTTATAACAAAGATCAAAATCTTTGACAAATGTCGAATTGACATCAATGGCCTGGCCATTTTATGAAATTCTAGATACGCCCCGCGGTTTTACCCGCACCACACAAAAACAACTAGAGATTTCATTCAAAACCGGAAACTATATAACTGGCTTTGTGAACTGTTAACAAAAACTAACGTACAAAAAATAATTCTGTTTTACATACGTTTTCTGTACGTCTACAATAGAATAACCTATTTGGCTTTCCGCAATATGTGTGCGGTTTGCTTTCTAGTAAGACTACAAAATTAAAACTAGATTTAACTTGAAATAATGGTTCCTTTTTGCATGCAATAAACTGATTTGATTTTTTTTTTTAATGCCTGATTACCTTATTATGTTTCAAAGGGCAAGCTATTTATTTTATTACATTAATGTACTTATCGTTAAAATATAAATTGAAATGAAAATTATGAAAAATGATCTCATTTGCCAGCCCAACATACGAAATATGCTTCGTTTCGGATATTTTGTACATGCTCTCTTAAAGACCACTAAAGATGAACCGAGAGTGATAGGACAAAGCATTCGGTGAATGATGCAAGACAGCTGCCCGATGTGTGCTAGTTGCTCGTGAAACTTCCACTTTTCCAGACACCAAATAAAAGCCAAGATTATGATTTTTCCCGTTAAAAATAACAATGTTTTCGCTAAAAACCAAGTACACTTGCTTTTATTCGTCTCTCGCAAGCGGCTAATTGTCCATTTGCGGGCATTCGGGCGTGCTTTGCGAAAAACAGAGAAATTCCCAGTCGCCATTTTAATTCAATTCTTTCGAACAAAGCTGCTGTTGCATTTTTCGCTGTTCACTCCACGTTTTGTTGTTGAAAAGTGCAAACGTCTATGAAACGAAAATGGGACAAAAAGCGTCTTAATTTCCTATCCTTTTAGCCCGTCAGATGGCTCGCAGATAATTCCATAAGCATTGTGAAAATTTAAGAGAAAAAATTGGGGAAATGAACCCTTCCCTAAATTAGAAATCCTTTAAAGAAATATTACGGCCTTGAAGTGAGGTAAAGGCTTCTCAAGTGCCAGAATAAACGTTTGCGAGAAATTAGAATTTTAACAAGAATTTTTGCTGGAGAGCAAGTTTCTAAAAGGTTTAGATTATCTTGCTAAATATATTTGTTTACCAAAATGTATCACCTAAGTACAATTCCGAAGGCTTACAGGAAAGTTTTGTTTAAAGATAAGCTTCTTACTTTAGATAGAATTGTAACTAGGACACAATTTACTCGTGCAGAATTTAGCTCAGATGAAATCTTAAATTCCTTATAACCAACGGCTTCTTCCTTTAATTAATCATCGACCAACGCACAGATACTTTGACATCCATAAACTCCTGTCAAAGTCCAAACAAAACTTGTTGAGATTCTTCTGCTAAGTCCATCGGAACTCGCAATCTGGTCGGCTACTGTCGTTTAGAATTCAACCCGAGTCCAATACCATTCCGTTATTAATTAAAGATGGTACAAAGTTCAGGGATTCCTCACACAATTCGGCCCACCCCGGTTTGTGCTCGGGTGGAATGTAATTGGAATTGTTCCGGTCGGAAGGTTAGAATGTGGCCAATTTAAGATTGCGATAAGGACAGCTTTTGGACAGTTGGTTGAGCTGTTTGAGTAAGTTCAAATATGTTAGTTTGAAAAATTCATTTGTCGGTCGTGGTCGAGTTGGGTTTGTAATGGACAAAATTGTTTAGGCTGTCATTTTGCAGACGAAGATAAATGACATTTAAGTTGGTGCGTCAAGAAATGAGTTATATAGTTTTTGGCATATCAACTGTTACATCAAAATTTATAACATGATTATATTTGAAAGTCCTTGCAATATCATTTAGGTATTATAACTGAACTTTGGAAAACGTGGACGTAATGCGAAAAGGATTTTCACTTATCAGCCTATCGCAGTCCACTGCTGGACATAGGCCTCCCCCAGACTGCGCCACAACACCCTGTCCTCTACCCTCCGCATCCAGTCTACCCCAGCCACCTTCTTTAGGTCGTCCGTCGGTCTAGCTAGGGGGCATCCCACACTACGCTTGCCGATACGCGGTCTCCACATCTTAAGCGGAGACCAGCCATCGGCGCGGGAGATATTATAGTGCATAAGTGTGTGCGCAGACACAGGTGCACTGTCTCTTTCCTCACTCTCATTGTCCGATGGGCCGAGTGATCTATGACGAGACGGCAATCCGACACGACCGGAGAGAGATCAGGCGCAGGGCCAACAGCTTAAGCTTTTAACCGCCTACGTCGGATTAATCCGACAAATATTTTCGTGCCCATTCCGCGTGTCCTGTCAGCTGCACGTTACAGGAACTGATGGACGCTAGTGATGGCGCCAAACAAGTAGCCGAATTCTGGGCCGAGTACCTACATTTAGATTGCCATCGACACGCTAAGAAGAAGACACATCTCGTTTGATCTGTATTATTATTATATCATCACAGCTCGTTTCATCGGTATTTATTTTTCGTTTTTTTTTTTTTTTATCGGGCGCGGGGGGCACGACAACTGATATAAAGTCAGGCGGTTAAAAGGTTACCGTGCTTTCCGAAGCATGGGCGCATGGCCGCCAAGTTCCAAACTCCAGGCTGATACTAAGAAATTCCCAATGGAAAAAAACTCTATAACACTTTGCCCGACACGGGAATCTAACCCAGAACCACAGCAGTCACGCTTGACCAACGGGGCAGTCAGTAGTTAGGTAACATTACTATGATATAAATAAATTATTTACTAAATCACTTGCAATCAATAAAGCATTCTCCGCCTAATAAAGCCACAAACTACTATTTACACGTAATAGTAGTTAACGTTAAGATTTATAGGTAGTGAAACTAAGTTAATTAATTTGTGCTCTCAGCTACGTCCGGCTAATACATATTAGTTCCTCATTAGGTCAATTTGGTTCGGTTGCCTAGCAATGGGTTAGGTTATAAATCTAGGCTTGTGGGTAATGGAGATGTAGTACGTTTGCGATTGGAAGTGAGTCTTGTTGTGTTTCGGTTAGTATGACGATGGTTTTCGAGTGTTTAGTGCGAAATAACTTATTAAGGGCTGGTAATAGTTCAGCTAAAATTCAGATTTTGTCCCCACTTCCCCGCGCTATGTATCATTCTATCCCACTCGCACTGACATACTGATTCAGTTAGGGTGAACTGAACTATTGTTGGAAGGATGTCAAGAAATAAAATGATTAAACTTAACATTAATTTATTACATTCACATTTTATGTACAGTATATATAAAATTCTTTTAAATGGGCAGGTAAATAATAAGTAGGTATAACAAAACAAACATGAGACACTCATCATTCGCATAGCAAATACAGTTTACATCGAAATCCGCAATATAAGTACCTACTTCATTAGTGTTCTATGACCGACCAAAGACCATTGCTCTATCGCCATATATTTGTCACCATAAGACATCGACAGCCAAATAGAGCCGGCGCTCAGCTCACTGACAGCGTGCCACGGCAGGTTGTGCTGCGGCATCCCGCGGCGTTCCGTGGCATCCTGCTAAAAGCCCGCACAGACCGGACTGCGTCCCATTAACCGAAATGACCGCAGCACAAGTTTCAATCTTATTTCAACTAGCTTAGCAATCATAATTCCTCGACACAACGTGACCCACACGTCCCGCGGGATGCAATGGCGCGCCGCGGCATTACGTGGAATGAAACGGCATGACACGTCATGCCGCAGCATCCCTGGCGCGTTGCGTCATGCCGCAGCGTCCCGCGGCACGTCGCGTCATTTCCCGGCATCGTGGTATCGAAATAAAGTAACATGAATTCTAAACTCATTGAAATAAGATTCAAAATAACTTGATTAGTAATAAAATCCTTTGCCATGACAAAGCCTTAAAATTACTTTCTTTTTGCTGAATCTTTGGCCAAAAAATAGGCTAGTCCTCTGGTCACGTGAAGAGTCGACCAATCGCTTGGCGATTTCTCGAAAAATTAAGTAGGCACTCGGACCTTATGGCCCTAGTGTATCAGTCCCAAACGGCTGGTACATATAAGTCGGAATAAGATTAGAGTATCTATTTGCGCTGTTTGAGGTTTTCTGCACCCGCAGTAATCGCACTAGCACAGCCAACCGTAATAGGAAGATGGGGTGGCGCAAGGTAGTCGATACATGTTGCATCACACACCAAAGGCCGACCTAACTTCTAAGGCATTATGGTCAATCTGTCTGGTCTTTTCCAATCGTCGCGAGCCATTGGGTTCTAAAACAGCTGGCAACCCAGCACTGTCAAGAGCACGCAATGGTTATAACGCATAATAATACGTCATCGGAATGACTGATGTCAATTATAAAGTTTCATACATTTTGGCTTTAACGGAGGTTTGGAATAGAACGAATTTTAAAATAAGTTGTTTTTAACCCCCGACGCAAAAACGACGGGGTGTTATAAGTTTGACGTATCTGTGTGTGTGTGTGTGTGTGTCATGAGTCTATCAGAAATAGATTTATATCTTGAAAACCGGAATATGACCAGAACGTCATTCCTTTCCTCGTACATCAGGGAAATCATTAATATTAATAACGAGCCAGAAGCTTTAGCCGAAAACGCAGCAAGTACAAGCACCAGCAATGTAATTGACACATCATTATTGCACAAACTGTCAAGGAAACATAGTAAGAGTTCATACCAAGGCATTCAAGGTGATCCAATAGAGCAAGAATGTTGGCGTTACATTGCTGGTGCTGATCCTACAGAACCATAAAATGGTGATTTACTATCCTATTGGAATAATAAAAAAGAAGCATTTCCATCAGGAAATGCTTCTTTTTTATAGAGTAAGGCTCTAGCAAGAGCAGCAAGTCATCTTGCTGCTCTTGCTAGAGCTTTACTCTGTATACCTGCCACTAGCACTCCGAGTAAGAGGGTATTCTCGGTAGCTGGGCTAACAGTTACGGCCAAAAGATCTCGCTTGAGCTCGATTCGGGGTATTAAAATCATATTTATTCATGATAATTATAAAATATGTAAGATGTAAGATTGATTATCAATCTTACATAATTTATAATTATTATTATCTGTGTTTATATTAAAAAATTGTTTACTAGGCTATTAAAGTGTCCCTTTAGAAAACTGTTTTTTTTTTGCACCTGATGACCTGATCTGGACAAGGTATTTACTGTACTGTATAGGACTGACATTTTCCTGTCGTCCGCCTAAAACGATACGGCCGGCTTAAAGAACATAGGGAGTAGATTGCGAGTTTTAGTTGTGAGGTAGTAGAAAACTACGCCGCCGGCGCTACGCCGCCGGCGCTACGCCGCCGCCGATTGAAATTGGTCAGCGCGCCGCCGCCGAGAATTTTTAAGGCGGCGCCTACATCTAGTAGAAACATAACTGCTGTTAACTTCCAATTTTCATTAGCCGTCCCCCGACGTGAGGACGCTTGGATCAAAATATTTCGTGCAACTTATATTAAACTTAAAGGGCTAATATGTATATATTATTATTTTACTTTTTAGAGGTTTTTGTTTGAGTCGGGGGTTTTTTAAATTTTTAATTTTTAATGAAAACATTTAAATTAAAAAAAAAAGAATCAAGAGGAGGAGAATGACGAAAGCAAGAACATTTATGTGAATTCCCTTAAATCCCTAATTTCCACATTCCGTGTATGTCTGGTATCACATAACTCTGGCAACATGTAGGTATGATGGATGAGTAAAAATTTGTTAATTTAGGTCTCATGAATTTTGCCCAATAATGATCGTCTTTCTGTATAATTTCAGTTTTGATATGATTTTTACATCCCGATCATACGCCAAAAATACATGTTTTTCTACCAGTTATGTGTAGTTGTCCCTGCACCTGAATGTACCAAAGATGTTTCAAATTTATGGAAAGTCCATCTTTCGTTTTCCTCCAAAACCTTATTTTTTTTAATCTATTGCATCGTCCAACGACTTCCTGAATGCAGAAATTGGACACTTTATTTCTACTATTGTGTCTTCTCCCTGCACAACTCCGTCCGGAGTTGCACCTAGAAAAGGTAACTCTTTATCAATAAAAAGACCACAAGGCTCTATTTTTTTAATATTAAATTGTGATGCTAGTTGTTCCATGGTAGTTGTTTCACTTTCTATTCCATGTTTTATGGACGGCACATTACATACATTTTTTGGATATATAAGATTTTTAACTAAAAATAACTTTAATTTCGGAAGTCGGTGGCAAAAAAGTAATATACAAATCCAAAGACACCGACATCCGAAATTAATGTTATTTTTCACTTTGTAGTATTTTTGGGAGTCGGTATTTTTTGTAAAAAATTTTTTGAAGTGAAACTTCTTTAGGCGCGCTTGACTTGGGGAGTAAACTGGCGAACGCGTTACGGAAACGTGTGATCGGGCGAGTAGGGAAGGTACGTATTTATGCGACCGGGTTTTTACACCAGGTATTTGCTTCCAAGTACGGACACAAGTACGTAGGTACTCAAATAGTTCAACAACCGCGTTTGTTTTCGCAAATGCAATCATGCTCCTTATCAGTAAGAGCACAGAATACTTAATAGTACTACGTACAGAAAGGACACTCCCTTCCTCGACCTCATATCAGATACAGTTACCGGCACGTAAGTTGGCAAGATTTTTCGTAGTGGGGGAAGTTCGCGCATGTAAAAATGTATGAAATTGTGCATGCGCGAACTTCCCCCACTACAAAATATCTTGCCAACTTACGTGCCGGGTATTATACCGCACCTCACCCCGCACTTCGAGGTATTCGTCGCCGACTCTTTAGCAAGGGCGCTCGCGAACCGCAGCGCTGTATTGCTGATACGAACACACAATTATGCGATTTAAAAGTTTTATTTGAGTTTTAATCACGATGGTTGGATATTGTGATGCTTTTCCGAATTCGTATTTACATAAACTGTTTGTAAGATTTCGCATTTTCATTTGTTTATGTAGTAGTAATAGTGTGCAGCGAGTGGACTGTATGGGGGCTGCCTTTGTTAATTAAAAACACTTTTTGTATTTGTGATGGGACTCGGACTCATATTACCCAGGTTTTGCGGAGCCTAAACCGGCATAGTGACATCTACAACTTGATCTTAACGACTGGTTTTAACGACTGGTTTTGACTACTGTTTTTAACTACTGGTTTAGATGACTGGTCTTTGACTACTGGTTTTAACTACTGGTTTAGACGACTGGTCTTTGACTACTGGTTCTGACGACTGTTTTTACTACTGGTTTAGACGACTGGTCTTTGACTACTGGTTTTAACTACTGGTTTAGACGACTGGTCTTTGACTACTGGTTTAGACGACTGGTCTTTGACTACTGGTTTAGACGACTGGTCTTTGACTACTGGTTTAGACGACTGGTCTTTGACTACTGGTTGGTCCACTGGCCGACGTACCCTCTTTTATAGCACGCCAAACTAGTCTGGCCAGCGGACCATTTCGATTTCCACAAGATTTTGGCGGCAAACTCGCGTCGAAGCTTATCTTGTCTGTGATTGGCTATTATGAGTCTCCGCCCCTTTTTTATTCATTTATGTACATATCAATCAGTTACATTTATTTGGTTATTCACATAATCAAGACATCTATATTGCACGACCCCCGGTACATCTAATGCTTGCGTGCGACGGTCAGGGCTCCTGCCACGGCGTGTTTTTTGTTAACGGTGAATCTATAAATATAACCCACGCGCGCGAACCGGGAGCTACCATTTCTAACCCGACCGTCGCAGCAACAACACCCCAGAGGTCAATGCCCCAATGTGGCAACTATTGTGTATTTAGGTGCTGTCGTGCACAAATAGGTAATTATTTTGCGAGCGTTGTATGGAGTGTCCGAGGTGTGGTAAGAGTCTATGGAACAATTTCGTATGCAAGTATTTTTACTTTAATGCTTTGTAAAAGTATTTTATTTTTAATTATAATTAAAAATATACCATTAAATTTCTGATGCCAAAATGCATTCAGTGATGGATTATTTTTTATTAAATAGTTTTTGTAAATAGATAATAGCTTCATATTTGCAATAAATTACCACCGTTGTGTCATCGCGCTTCTCTTTCTTTTCCTACCGAACCTACGGTCCTGCATGCGGCAGCAGCGGGCAGCATTATATATGTTTATTTCCTTCAAAGGAACTATTTAGTCTCAGTAGTTCCTTCAGCTTTTGCAAAGGGACTACTGATCAAAAAGTTCTCAGTAGTTCCTTCAAAGGAACTGCTAAAGGAAATATCTAGTCTCAGTAGTTCCTTCAGCTTTTGCAAAGGGACTACTGATCAAAAAATTCTCAGTAGTTCCTTCAAAGGAACTACGCGAAGGAACTAGTGAGCATAAACGATATTTTTTACGAAAACAAGTTTTGATATTATAACACAACTTTAAATACCTCCAGGACCCCTGTACAGTTACATGCGGGTGCAAAATTTGCTGTTTGTGGTAGTGCGCATACAGCAAAATTTCACACCAAAAATTAAAGTCGATTTCCAGCAATTACTTTTGTCACAGATCTTTTGTGCAATGTTACTTAGTTTGATGTACGACGGCTATAAGTCTTTTTACACCCTGTATCAATAAATAGATAAAATATTTATAAAAATAGTTTTGCTGAATATATTGAAAACACCATTACACATTGGGAACTGTCTAAAATAGGTACGTTTACCTCCCTAAATTTCTGACAATGTTTTGACATTGACATGAGATTACGATTTTAAACCATTTCAAAAATTATTTTATGAATGAAAACTACAAAATTTGGAAAAAATAAAAATACGAGGCCTTATATTTTACATCTATATTTCATTTTACTTTATTACATAATTTCTTCAGAACATAAAACGTTGTCAATCGGGTCTTTTGAGCGCAAGCAAAGTGACACGGGTTCCCCGTCTGATAGCCGAAGCGGTACTGACAATTTGACAAATACTGAATCGGGGTCCTGTCGGGGGCCGGGCGGCAGAGCGGTTCAAGTATAAAGCTGGATATTGACGAACGCGAGCCGCTGTGTTATATAATAATTTATTATTAAAAGAATTAAGCTATTTTGTAAAATGCAACCACAAATTACTTTTCTCTACGTTATTGCCTTTTTTTAGATATGATTTTTTAGTAGTAAAACATTTATAAACTATGAGTAAAACAAGAAAAACATAAAAAAAATATCGATTAAGCCTGTTTTTCGGATTTTTTTTTGATCGAGTGAAGTTTTCGATATCGTGTTTTGAACCACAAATTGTCAAAATACATAAAGTAAACTAGAACAAGTTTTTTTTTTTCGATTTAAAAAATCACGATTTCTTTGTTTATTGTTAAATCAAAGTGATGTAAAATTGGGAATACCTGGCCTTAAAGCTTCAAAATATTTATTTCTAGCTTCTGCCCGCGACTTCGTCCGCGTGAAGTTTCTTCGTCATTCGTCGTCGCATCGCATCACCTGCCCGCGCTATCACTTCCATTTCGCATACCGTTCCTTTTAACTTTTTTTTATTTTTGCTCAGCTCCTAACAGCCATAGCGTGATATTTAATAGCCTTCCTCAAGAATTAGGCTATAAAATGCAAAAAGATTTTTTAAAATCCGACTGTAATTCCAGAGATTACCCCTACATACAAACAAACAAACTAAAACCTATTTGTAATATTAATTAATAATATAATATAATTATATTATATATTAAAAGCAATAAGTTTATAAGTATAGATTGTGGTCAACCGGACAATATACAAGCATAAGTCATACTTAATTCGACATTATAGTAAACAAGTTGTAAGCAAACTTGTAAGCAAAACCTGGAAAACAATTTACTTTCCTAAGTGCCAGTATTATCATAAAACTTTCACCGATACTCTTCACTCTTTTAGTACAACCTATTTGATCCATGGTGTGAATGGAGCAACACACACACGTTCAAAGTAACCTGCAGAACCTCGTAATGGCATTTCTTAAAAACATGTGAATTCATGAATAAATTGTGGTGTAATATGTGTAGCAAAAGCCAAGAAAGAGGTGAGTACATAAATAATTCCCCCAATGCCACTGGCATAAGCTATTTATTTTTGAAATTGAATGAAGTGGGTGTGCCCCCAGAAATAATTTATCAACAAAATGTCTTACATTACATTGGTTTGGTAAAAAAATCGCGTCGTTTGTTCACGCCGCGCTGTTTTCTTTTTCTAAATTGTGTTGACTGTGGTTACTTGGCACGTACTGTACCAGTACAGTTTATGTTGTTGTAAGGAGATTAGGCAAAACCAATTTAGAACTGATTTCTCGGGAAGTACGGATTTATGCTTAGGTACTGCAAGTTTCTTCGCTGGTAATAAGTATTAACAATAAATACGAGTCATGACGAAATCTGTTGATGGGTAATAAAATGTTATTGGTAATTGATATTGTAACATCAGAAAAACAATTATTGTCGTATTCATTCTCACCTGCTTAGACAAGTTAAAAACTTGTCAAAATATAGGTACAGACGCCAGCACATCAAGCTACTACAATCTGTCAAATTTCTTTAATAGATTTTTAACTTTATCGCTGAAACATAAGGTTCAAAGTTGATTGGGAAAATTTGACAGTTCCAGGTAGCTTGATGTGCTGGCGTCTGTAGGTACATTGTTTTTATTTTTGACAGATTGAAATGCGAACGTTCTTAAAAATTAGGGAATTGCCCTCATTTCGTCCATTGGTCTAATCACAAAACGGGAAAACTGTCATGATCGTCTCACGCACAGAACGTAGTTTGTTGTTGTTGTTAGAAAATAGTTAGAACGCAAAACAGTCTTTTAGAATGTTCATAGCAAGTGTTTGCCAGAAACATATTATTTCAGGCGTCAAAAAACATTTGATATGATGTTTTCTGCGTGTCTTTTTATACCTATAGTTAGTTTTTAGATAACATGTGCCTTGATATATTTTATTGTTGTGAAATCCATTATTCAGAAGTCCACGATTTCTTCAGTTGTGATTTTCCTAACGTTTCCACAGTCCACTCAAAAACAATCGAATACCGACTCTAAAAACACAAATAAAAAAAAACATTCTAAACAGCAATACAGTGTAATTCTGAAGAACTACAAATAAAATACCAATAAAAACTTGAATTAAATACAAACAGCGTTCCGTGAAGATGTCTAGACGCGCTGACATTCATCCTAGCCGTCACTTGTTTGTTCATCCGGTTCAACTACTATTCATTTAGTTTTTGCTCCGTTTGTTGCACGACAGTGTACTGTCAACGTAACAGTGTGAAATGCACAAATCTTGGAGTGAAATATATTGCTTTCAAGGCGGAACGAATGGGGCCCAACTATCGGATGTTTGTGTATGTTTTTGTACACGTCAAGGAGGGGTTTGTTTTCCTTGCATGTGGTTCGAGGGTAACAAAAAAATTCCTACCTAAAAGTAGACAATGTTTTTTACTGTCGTTACAAATTGTGTTCAGCAGCAAAGATCTAATCTATTTAGTTTATCGCAGTCCACAGCTGAGCCTTGGATTCGATTCTTTCTAAAAGATTACTGATCTAGCGCTCTCAAACCGGTGACTCAGTTAGCAATAACTAGTTCAGGTTGTTATGTAGGTGAATTCTAGTGAAAACTTTGTTGTTAACTTTGTCCTTAAATATTCTAAGTATAACAAAGACTGGTTAGTGTCACTTAGGTAATATGGTTACAAAATCAGATAAAGAGAATATTTATTGACTACCAACTGCTTTAAGAAAACAGACCCTGTCTAACTGTTTTTAGATTCATTTTTTATTTTCTGTTGTTGATTCTATTCTGAAGCACTATTTCAGATTTTCTAAATTACATGCACGAACACTTTTAACTCCACATTGTAAAAGCCTGATTTTTCACCCTGCAGAGTTTAATAATAACTGTAAAATTACAGTTTTATACAATGCCAATAAAGGATATTTCGTCCTATCCAGACGTCGCGTCGTAATCACGAAAGATCGATTGTAATCGACAAAAACTTACGCTCTGGAATTTTTCATTACGATCAAAGGAAACCAATTTCGATTACCCAGGAATGAAAAAAAAAACCCGATTATTAGAATGGGTATGTCAGCTTTATTTAGTGCGACGATTTTTTCTTGCGTTTGCTGATTTTGGCTTTTCAGCCTTATCTTGTCTACAGATGGATTCTGTTATTAATTACATTTAATTTTGAAATATACAATTCATTTTTGGTCCACGACATTGATACAGCAAAAAACAGGCACTGAATTTTTCACTTATTTACAAATCGACTTATGATTATGATGCACAGGTATGAGAAACAGGGTGTAAAATTCTCTCGTCCTCCATAGACAAGGAAGGATCCTCTGACCAGACGGGTATCGTGTCTGGTGGGTTACTGCCCGACGATTGATGTCTGGATGTTGTACATATTATGCTAGTTGCGCGGAAAACTCTGCTTGCGCGATGCAGGACTTTGCGTGACGTCAGTGTTATGTCTACTTCGTATGAGGCGATGTAGATGCTGCCACAGTTACGTATCAATGGTACGCACGGTGGGTAAGCAGTAGGTAGGCAAAGGACCACTATACTTAGTTTTTGTACCCCAACAATTTGAAAAGAAGGGAAAGATATGGTTTACAATTCGCCATTTAAATCTTTGACAGTCGTTACGAGTAGTCAGAAACGCGAAAGTCTGACAACCAGTCTTGCCAAGGGG
This sequence comes from Amphipoea oculea, assembly GCA_945859645.1. Classification (NCBI taxonomy): domain Eukaryota; kingdom Metazoa; phylum Arthropoda; class Insecta; order Lepidoptera; family Noctuidae; genus Amphipoea; species Amphipoea oculea. Next base: position 5,217,713 of record OX243876.1, read on the forward strand.
TATCGTGTTACCCAGTAACTGGATTGTGGAGGTCAGATAAACAGTCGCGCCATGTTAACTTAATTCTCTTGCATTTTTAAAATTTGAGATCCAACGGAGATACATAATATTTTACACAAGTAAAGCGCCTGTCTGGGTTCGAACCTACGACCTAGAACTCGTAAGTCACAGCCTTTACCACTGGGCCAAAAATGGCTTTTGTATGGCTAATCTGTCAAAATCTCTCAAAGGGCAGACCATTGCAACGTTTGTAATTTAGTCGACTTGGCCCCCTGAAGTTTTTAAAGGACGTGATGTCCTTTAAAAACAAGGCCAGTGGTAGTCCACGCAAGGATATTTTAAGAAACAAATCTGACATCTACGCGACAAATTAAAAAGATTATCTTAGCTATTATTATTAAAGCGTTACAAGGCAATATTTCTTACCCTACATCACAAATTGGTTGTCCTAAGTGCTCTAATCCTGAGTTGACTGCCAAATAAATAATTCTATACTAAATCTGTCTCCTTCGCACGAAAATTGCTTTTAGGGACCCTTTTTATGCTTGTACTAATTACTTTTGTAGACAGCCTGTTAAGGTTGTGGGTGACTGCGTTGTAATGTTAATACAAATACACGTTCTTAAAAAGAAGTGACAATCAAAATGGCTTTTTGTGTTTTAAAATAAGAAAAGTTAAAAAAAAAACTAAGAAGGTAATTTTTTAAGGTTCCGTACCTTGAAAGGAAAAACGGAAGTCTTATACGATCACTCTACTATCCGTCCGTCTGTCTATCAAGACACTTTTTCTCGGGAACGCGTGGTTGACATTAATATCGAGCTCTGAAATAATCAAGCTTCTAAGTCTACGCAATAAAAAAATACGGCCATTTATCCGACATATTTTGATAACATAATCAGCCTATAATGTTCCCACTGCTGGGACACAGCCCTCCTCCCAATGAGAGGGAGTGGGCTTTAATCCACCACGCGGGCCCAGTGCGGGTTGGCAGATGTCACATGTCTTCGAATTTTTGGTTGTAGGACGTGCCGGTTTCCTCACGATGTTTTCCTTCACCGTTTTGAGAGCAGTGGTGATGAAATAATTTACACAAAGTAAAGCGCCTGTATGGATTCGAACCTACGAACTACAACTCGTAAGTCGGCGGCCGTTACCACTTGGCCACCACTGCTCTTGACATATTTTGATACTCGCAAATAAATTAAAACCTACTTCCTGTTGACCTAGAATCATGAAAGGCAAGAAGCAAGGTCTCGCAAAGCAAGAATAGAATACTCTTATTAATATATACACCGTATAAATTACAGACATAAATATAGAAACTTTACAAAGGGTGACACAATGGGCGGTCTTATCGCTAAGAGTGATCTTTTAAAGACAACAAAGGAAAAAGTTCAAAAATTTTTAATATTATGTATTAATATTATGTAGTCTTTCACATTTTTTTTTGCGATTACAAACTTACATTTGCAGTTGGAGAATTAACCGTGACGTACACATCGATGTTTGAGAGAATGTTTTATCAACTAAAAACTTAAGTTTGTTCTTGGGATAAATAATTCATCAAGTTCTGACTACTGATACCGTATCTAGCTAGAACATTACACCTACTCATACTAATTTGATTCATAACTCACTAAGCGAGAATATTACGCTAATAACCTAATTATTACAGCATTAGCCGATCCGATTAATGGAACCAAACTTCGTTAGCCAATCAAACAACCCTACGCACTTTGTCAAAGTACCACAATCTGCCTATGACAGTCCATGCTATGTAGTATGTACTAAGCCTAACTCAGTAACGACGATGGGTGTTTTCGCTCTGCGACGTTAACGACACCACGGTATAATTATCTATACAGAATTGTGATTCGGCCCTGTTCTAGAAATCTCTTTGAGGCGCGCGTGGAACACATACGCGCCGTCCAGCACGGGAACCGTCCGACGTTTGTATGAAGATAGAACACTGTATAGATAATTATACCGTGACGACACCAACACGTCTATATCGTATCGTCAGCTCGAACGACAACTATATCGGTATTGTGACACACACGACCGGTCGGCACGGCGGCTCCTGCCCATGGCACTCCCCTCGCGCTGTTCTACCCCGCACTGTGTCGTCTGCCGATATCGGCACGACAATCAATGTCGGCGACGATACCGTTGACCAGTCTGACGCAACTGTCTAATAAAAAAAGAAACTATGAAACGTGTACTAAACATAATGGCGGCTATTGCTGTCTCACTTTAACATGTGCAGTTTGTGCATAGTCTGTGTCATTTTTGTTATGTTGGTATTCAGTTTTAGTACAAGTTTCATACAAGCGATGTTTTTCATATTTTTCTATGGGACTCCCGTCTCTTCTTACATAATAATGAACATTACTTACTCTATGCCGTTGACTACAACGATATAGTGTGAAAGCGTTTAGTAGTAGGTAATTGTATGAAACTCCGACGATATCGTGTAGTTTCGTTATCGTCCAATGTGAAAACGGCCATTGTCAGTCAATACCTTTACATTATCTGTGTAATCAGGTAAGCTCTGTACCTCCAGGGATTGCCAGTCCTCCAATCAATCGATGTTAATAATAAAATAAGCCTCCCTCCCTATTGGCTGTTAGGAACTATCAATTATTAAACCCCTTTACGTACCATTGTCGGAAATAGTGCTTGAATTGGTGGGCTTGAAACTAGGCTATGTTTGATTGATTTGATTCGTATTTATTTGTTTGTAAATGAAAGGAGTGTGCCTTTCATAGTTATACTCGTACAACGGTAATTCATTTTTTTAACTACCTATAAGATTTTTTTTTTCGAAGTGAAACTTCTTTACGCACGCTTGACTTGGGGAGTAAGCTGACAAACGCGTGACGTAAGCGTTACGAAAAGTGTGATCGGACGAGGCGAACGGGAGTTGAGTGGGGGATATAAGCAAGAGAAAGCAGTGCGCGCGCACGTTTTCTTTCTCTCTTCATCTCATAGCCAAATACGTTTGAAGTTTCACTTCAGTCGTGTGGTCATAAGCACACTCGTTTTTTTTTTCTAAAGAAAACAGGGGTACGTAAAGAAAATAACACAGTAAGCAAAGAAATAAAATCCCAATCAAACCATAATATTATGTGTAGCAAAAATCAATCAATCAACTCAGCCTATATGGACCTATGTCCAGCAGTGGACATAATAATATTGGTATATTGGTGGTAATATTGTATTTTATGTGTTTTCTATGGGCCTTGATGCCTGAAATAAATGGATAAATAAATAATAAATAGGTCCAGCAGTGGCCTATGCCTCTCCCAGGCTGCGCCACAACACACTTTTTTTTTTTATGGATGGGAAATCATCAAATGACCCCTCCCGCTCTGGGTGGAGCGAAGGGAGTGTCAGACTCTTACTGACTAAAACCCATCCGTGTTCCTTCCTTAGCCCTTTATGTTCCGGGGTAGCGGTAACCCTTTCGGACAATCCCGCACCCCCGGCAGGCTTCGGCCCTGGCAGGCCCCGTCCTTTATGCTGACATCTCTTTGAGGCGCGCGTGGAACACGTACGCGCCGTCCGGCACGGGCCTGGTCCTGATCGGACGGTGAGCTGCGCCACAACACCCTGTCCTCCGCTTTCCGCATCCAGTCTGTCCCAGCCACCATCTTTAGGTCGTCAGTCCATCTAGCTGGGGGGCGTCCCACACTACGCTTGCTGATTCGCGGTCTCCACTCGAGGACTCGTCTGCAATACTCCCAATAATTAGAAAAACTACCCCAATATAATTAGCACACATTCGAGGATTCACAAAACAGCTAACCCATGACGTAACCACACACTCAAGTCTGCCAACCCAATCGCACTAAATCTCATTTAGTAGCCATAATAATAGGTAATCGTCCACATCTATCCCAATCACAATGAAATTCAATTTTGTCAAACATAGTGTCGCTCACAAAACATAATTGAATAGAGATTTGACATGTCTTCTGTAAGCCGTTCTCTGGAGTAGGTTTTGGGTCAAATAAGTAATTAAATTAGGGGCATGCCCGGGGGAATGACGAGTTAATATTATGCATCTACAGTTCGCCTTTATTAGTACAGTGTCTATTTTGCCTTTGTTAGGGAGCTGCTCATAATTATTAGATTTTTTACATTTAACACAATCAACCCTCAAAAAAAAAAAATTGTAAGAAAAAAAAAGCAACCTCAAATATTAGCCACGTTTCCTAGGCGTTTACATCAGTACATACCCTAGGGGCAGCCACGAATTTCAACGTTCGTTACACAAAAGACAAGAAAGGTACAATAAGGGTGACACAAAAATAACGTCGGCAGTACTAATTGTCCGGAGACCAAGGGACTGGCCGCCGGTGGAGCGGCAAATTGTATTAGGCTCGCAATAATGGCTAGAAGCGCCATATTATATGTGGCAGATGGAAACTGGGCTCTGGATATTAATTTTAGTGGCTTATTAGGAGTATCTAGTGTCTTTGTTATCAGCCAGTATATGTTCAGGGTCTCTTCTCTGTCAGTTTAGACTACTTCTCCTAGAACTTAGCATCGGTTAGTTGTGTTAGAATGTGTCCTAACACAACCAATCGATTAAGAGGAAATGCGGGTGGTCTTTTCTCAATAGAAACGCTCTCGCCTGTTTTCTTTCTGGTTAATGACCATAAAACCATCATTTTTTACAAGGTTCCGTTTGCACCTTTGGGGTACGGAACCCTAAAAACCTTTGCCTTCATTTATCATCATTCTGATAAGGGACAAATAATCAAACTGATAACCCAAATACCATTGTGGAAAGGCGTAAATAAACTTGAAAGCCAACATCCCTTACAAATAAAAATCACTCAATTGAGAATAGGTCAAGAGTGGGTGGAATATAATTTAAATATAAATCAATGTGTTAATGGGGTATAAACAATTCCGTGGTTTTTCAACCTTTAGGCCCTTTTTAACCGACTTCAAAAAAAGGAGGAGGTTCTCAATTCGTCGGAATCTTTTTTTTTTTTATATATGTTCCCCGATTTCTCGAAGACGCCTGGACCGATTTGGAAAATTTTTCTTTTGTTTGAAAGGGTATACTTCCCAAGTGGTTGCATGATCATCAGGTCAGGATCTGATGATGGGATCCCAGGGAAATCGAGGGCAACCTTCAAATTTTATAGGCACGTAGTACCATTTTCATATATTTTCTAAAGCTGTTTAAGTATTTGCATCTGATAATCATCATCTCAGGTGGATGAGCTGATGATGGAAGGTACAACTCCTCAACGGCTTGGAGTTAAAAGAAAATTCTTTCAAAATTATTTATAGTAACACTCGTGCATTTGCTCTCGGAAAGCACCATTTGGTGAAGTGGAACTAATGATGAAGACCACAGATGGCCACCGGAACTACTCAATAATATCTCCGTACTATTTCACGGGTTGCGATTCGATACTTTAACATGGTTGCTAAGCAATTTATGCTCGTCACAATGTGAATAGTGATATGGAGCTGATGGTGGACCAGGAGAACTCTTCAACAATTAACTTCCCTGCATCGGTAAAAGCAATATTTTGTAAAAGGCGATGAGAAAGTTGACTCTAGGCTATTGTAACTGAGATAAATTATAAGCAGACCCACTAAAAAGCGTGAAATAAAAACTTTTTAACAAAAAATAAAACCGACTTCCAAAAAAAACACTACAAAGTGAAAAATAACTTTAATTTCGGAAGTCGGTGGCAAAAAACTAAAATACAGATCCAAAGACACCGACTTCCGAAATTAAAGTTATTTTTCACTTTGTAGTGTTTTTTTTGGAAGTCGGTTTTTGTATACAAACATTTTTCTTGCCGTGAAAATCTATGGTTTATTCGCAGTGTGTAGGCACGGTAGTCAGTGTTGTGTTGTGTTGTATTGTGTTGTGTTGTACTGTGTTGTGTTGTGTTGTACTATGGAAGCTTGTTGACAGACATTTTTTTTCGGCGCGGTTTACAGATAGTGCCATCCATGAAGACGCGCCCCACTCTTCTTCCTAATCGTTAGTGGTTATTTCTAGTTAATTCCGCTAGGGTTTTAGTTTTTTCGATACACACAAATGGCCCACTAATAATAATTAGTGTGTATCGATAAAACTAAAACACTAGCGGAATGTTGCACACTTGTGCTCTAAGCATTTGGAAATAGAGTGGGGCGCGTTTTCGTGGATGGAACTATCTGTATACGCCGTACTGTAACGCCTATCCAAAGGGCCCAAGAAATACTGCAGAATCTAAAAATCAATTGCTTTAAATAACAGAAGGATAAATAAATAATAGAAAATATCTCTTTTGTAACAGACTTTTTACAATCTTTTCTGTGTAGGACGTTTTCCTAATGAATTTTCAATAGTTTTATTTTCCAAGTCCTATTGTTTTTGTTTGGATACGTGCCAAATGGACTCACTACTCCTTTGAGGATTGATGTCTTGATGCTGGGAACAAACTTGAGTGAATTATGTGTATTTTCTTACGATTGTGAAAGTATTAAGAGGATTTAGATGGACGATCTTAAGATAAGTCCAGTATAATAAGTGATTGTTTTTCTGAAAACTTGTTAGATAATATTTCTTCTGAATACTAACAGAACAGATATGATGATCGGTTTATCAATGCTATGCTATGAGTCTCATTTGTGTGCTTATCTATACTGAATTCTCGAAAGGCGTTTTTGCTGCCATCTTTTTATACTGTCTGTTACCTATGTCGTTAGTCCACATTTATGGTCTAATTTGTCCTAGAGCGACAAAAACAAAAATTACTTTTATTTAAGACCCATCGGTATAGTGCATTTTGTTAATATACACATGACATAGAAACTAGTGTTAAGTATATTCCGCGCGGAACTAGTTGGCCGCAGCCGCTGAGGTGGAGACAGGGGTGAGGCGGCGGTTCGCAACCCACGTACTGAGTAATGCACCCCGCCCCTCTGTCCCACCGCTTCACATACCTAAGGCGCGGCCAACTAGTTCCGCGCAGACTATAGTACTTAGGTACATCTACCAGAAAAAACAACAAACTATTCCAGTTTTCTATTCAATATAATCAGAGAAAATATAAAGGAGAATTTATGGGGTCCGTGGCTAAATAATAACAGCCGCACAGGTCGATTGATCAGGTTAAGCTACGCTTGCCGCGGTTGGTCTGTGGATGGGTGACCATCTTTACAAACCGAGACCCCTCCGTGCCTCGGAAAGCGCGTTAAGCCGTTGGTCCCAGCTGTCATTGGTGGATCTTTACAGTCGTTACGGGTAGTCAGAAGCCCGAAAGTCTGACAACCAGTCTTACCAAAGGGTATCGTACGTATTACCCAGTAACTGGGTTGTGGAGGTCAGATTGGCAGTCGCTCCATGTAAAATACTAATACTCACTTGCTTCGGGTTAGACTGGAAGCCGACCCCAACATAGTTGGGAAAAGTCTAGGCATCTGCCTAGCCTAGGAGCTTTATACTCTCTGATTATAATCATCTGATTATAATCAGAGAATATAAAGCTCCTGCTGCTTATTCCCGAATAATCCTCTTTTGAAGAGTAAAAGAGCCTATTTTTGGCCAGAGATTTTGGCAAACTACACCTTTTCAATATTGTACGAAATATTTTACCTTAGAAACGGTAATACAAAACAGTAACGCGAATGTGTAGGAGGTACTCGTAGCTTAAAATAGTGTACCTGACCGTTATCCTCATAATCTTCAAAGGACTGGCAAATAACACATTTTGTATAGCTACAGTTATAATAATCACAGTATAATAAGGTAGGATATAAGTTTGACATTATAGTTGTCATTATGACCAGGCGGGGCTATTGCGTAACACATTATCAATCGGAATCGGTTTCGTTTTGACAGTTCAACAACGTTCATTGCGTTATTTACGTGTTGAGCAGAAACAATTTTCGAACTTATGAAGCAATGGATTAGCAATTTGCTTGAAAATTATTCAGATTCCGATTGATAATGTGTTACGCAATTAGGGTGCGGAGCTAAGTCGGAAAAATCGACCAAAAACGTCACAGAATGGTACCCAAGGAATAGAAAAAGACGTAGAGGAAGACGAATGAAAAGGTGGGAGGACGATCTGCCAAAAGGTTAGTGAAGAACAGCTCTGGACAGGAATAAGTGGAGTGAAATCGAGGTGGCCTATGTAGCAAGATAGCCTGCCCTGGTAGCTCATAATAGCTAATTTGATAATATAGTGTTATCAAGCAGAAATTATAATTAAATATTATTAGTTTATAAGAACTTGTTTATGTACAGACGCCAGCACATCAAGCTACTACAATCTGTCAAATTTCTTTAATAGATTTTCAACATTATTGCTAAGGCTATAAGGTTCAAAGTTGATTGGGAAAATTTGATTTTCGGGTAGCTGTGCTGGCGTCTGTACAAAGGGTCAGAGGTTTATGAAAAAAAGGGTCAGAGGAAATAAAGGTCATTTGTATATTTGTCATTATTAAGGAGTTAAGTATCGGTACAAGCAAGAATACTACTTATATAAGTACCTATGCCGTGTTCTTTATAAATAGTAATAGACCTGTTTTATGAAATCTAATTTATTTTGAAAAAAAAAATCTGTTGGGAGGGGTGGTTTTCCCTAGAAGGACATAATATAGATATACTAACTTTATTGGTGACGTTTTTCAGAAAAGTCAGGCGTGTACTACTCGCTACTGGCGTGCATGTGTGACCAGAAGGCCAATTCTCGTAATTAAAAACGTTCAAAATCTAGTCGCAATCTCATCTCAGCGACAATCAATGTCAAAACTTGTCAAAAATGTAGGGAAATTAGACAGGCGAAATTTTGAGTCAGACTGTGATCATTCTTAAAATTACGAGAATCGCCCATCTGATGTAGAAACGTAAGCGAAACAAAAGGATTAAGTAAGGATCGGAGCCCGTGGAGTTCTGTAGTTTCTGCTTACCCTCATGGGAAAAAGGCGTAAATGTATATATGTGTACGTTTTGAAAATAAAACCTTTACACGTGGATGTCAAAGCCACAGCAAACAAAAGATGTATCATTATTACTTTAAGGGCCGATTTTTCCCCCTGTTCCATATATCCCTACTGATATATCTCCACTGGTAGGGATACTTGGATTTTTTTCCAATTATCGCTTACCGGTAGGGATATATGGAACCTTGTGCTCCATTTGTCCCTACTGATCCGCACTGGTTGGGATACTTGGATTTTTATTCCGAGACAATTTTATCGGAGGAATAATTTTGAATTTTTGACAGTACTTCCAAACAAAAAATATCTGATTGAAAAATCAGCCCTAAAACACTTTTATAAAGAACATGTGAAGTGTCTTCCCCTTAACCTATAGTGAATAAGAAAGACGTTATTGGACGATTTCTTAATTTCATAATTACTTAGCAGTTTAAGTAATAATAAATTACTTATTAGCTAATAGCCTAGATTGTAACGTGAATAAAGTATCACCAATTATGATAAAAGGAAAAAAAAACACATGCAATGTATCAATGAACAACAAAAATACCGTCAAACGGGGTGAATAGGGATGCAGGGGTGAATCGGGACAAAACTTTAAAAGGGATTTTAACATTAAAATAATATAGGTTGTGGCCAAAAAGTACCCTAAAATTTGTTTACTGTAATTTAATTAACGATTACTTGCTCTTATTGACAACAAAATATATTATTTCAACGAAAAAATCCATTTTAAAGTTTCGTCGCGATTCACCCCTGTATCCCTATTCACCCCGTTTGTAGGTACAAATCCTAATTTACCAATGCATGAAATGGAAACTCTTAAAACAAAGTAGTTGTCTTCATACCAGCGGAGCGGAATAATCGTAGGACTTAAAATAAATTACATGCTTGTTAGTTTAAAAGGCTTTCCGAGACTAAAAGGCGGCTGAAACCGAAAGTTTCAGAATTACCAAGGTTTATTTCCCTAGCAAGTTCATCTGTCTGTTGTCGAAAAATTACTGTAAATACTGGGAGCAAGATTTAAAAAAGTTAACAATTATTAGAGCACTGATGGCCCAGTGATATCGGCCGCGACTTACGAGTTGTAGGTCGAAGGTTCGAACCCAGACAGGCGCTTTACTTTGTTTAAATTATTTCATCACCGCTGCTCTCAAAACGGTAAGGGAAAACATCTTGAGGAAACCGGCATGTCCTAGAACCAAAAATTCGAAGACATGTGACATCTACCAACCCGCAAAGACCCCCCGCGTGGCGGATTACAACCCACTCCCTCTCGAAAACAGTGGGCTGTAATTAATCCACCATAATAGCTGATTATGAATGAATGAACAATTATCCTGGGTTCAGCTAAATATTACGGAAAAGGAAATGGGAGAAAAACGCTGTAGTGACGTTTTTATTTCTTGTTTCTCGTTCGGTTTGGCCACCTACATAATTATATTGAACTAGCAGCGCCCCGCGGTTTCACCCGCATAAGTTTCCTGTGGGAATATCGGGATAAAAACTATCATATGTCCTTTCCCGAGACTCAAACTATCTCTATACTAAATTTCATCTAAATCGGTTCAGCGGCTTAAGCGTGAAGAGGTAACAGACAGACACACTTTCGCATTTATAATATGGTCGTTTTACTACCTGGAAAGCGAGATCGTAAATCAGATGACATTTCAGCACATTACTTTATGTAATTTTCTAAATTTTAAGACATTACATAACATCACGTCCGTAATACCTGAAGGGTAACGCAGAGGTGTACATATTGTATCGATTCTGCAGGTGACCATTAGACTAACCTCCTGAATAATAAATGTCTTTCTCTCAATTCAATTTAATAAAAATTATTATAATATGTACAGACGCCAGCAAATTAAGCTACTACAATCTGTCAAATTTCTTTAATGGATTTTCAACTTTATCGCTAAAACATAAGGTTCAAAGTTGATTGGGAAAATTTGACAGTTTCAGGTACCTTGATGTGCTGGCGTCTGTACAAGTAATTTAAAATCACAGACACCTGGAATACTGCCATATTGCTTGCGATGTATTCTGTAAAAATCTCACGGTGGAAACTTAGATGAGGTGAACTGTCAGTTTACCTGATGCCATCGTCAGGTCACTTCAAACTTACTTCCCTGAGTAGAACAAACTGGCCCCTAGTCTACATATTCTGTAAAGATGTCACCATGAAAATTAAGGTGAAGTGAGCTTGAAGTGAGATGTCATTCCGCCCGAACAAAGGATTGACATTATATTGGCAGCTCACTTTATACTCACTTTACCAGTCAGGGTGAGATTATTACAGAATAGTTCGGCATTTTCCATAGACAGCGTTGGCCACTTATCGTTCATTACCAACAAAATTGCAAGTTTATTTTTATAAACATGAGAGTAATTAGGTTAAAACTAAGGCATATTGTCCAGTTACAAACTCAAATCTATATTATATAAAATACAAAGTCCTGACTGACTGATATATCAACGCACAGCCTAAACCACTGGTCCTAGAGACATGAAATTTGGAGGGTGTGTTCTTTGTGAAGAGTAGGTATCCACTATGAAAGGGTTTTTCGAAATCCCACCCCTAAGAGGGTGAATGGGGGGAGGGTGAAATTTCACGCGGACAAAGTCGCGGGCAGAAGCTAGTAACCAATATGTAGCCAGAATGTCATTAGTATTTCAATGGCGGCCCGTACAAGGTCTAAATATTGCAACAAAATATAATCAAACTAGCTGCGCCCCGCGGTTTCAACCGCGCAAATGACGATCCCGTGGAAATATCGGGATAAAACGTAGCCTTTATGTTAATCCAGGATGTCAGCTATCTCCATACAAAAATTTATCAAAATTGGTCCAGCCGTTTGAGCGTGAAGAAGTAAAAAACATATAAACACACACACCCACAAACTTTCGCCTTTATAATATTAGTGTGATTAATTTCCGTCTTTATTAAAAAATGATGTAGGTACAATCTAACTTACCTACAAACACGACTATTAACCCGTCCCGCGCTCAAGTGTACTCTACATAAGATTACACAGTTCGCTCGAAGGTACCTACTGGACTAATAGCGAGCATCGCGGGGTCGGAATGTGTTTGCACAGTATTTCAAGCAAATGTTCAACATTCTACGACATGCGAGGTGCGGCAATTAAATAACGAAGATATTACGCGATGAGTTTATAAAGTGAATGCGAGTTACAAATGGCTGCATGTGGCTTTAGTTTGTCATAGTCATCTGTTAGAATGTTAAATGATTTGATTTTTTGATTTGATGTTGATTTTAATCTAACTCAAGAATCGTACACCTTTATCAATAACTATATAATATCTGTTTAGTAATATGTGGATAACGTTTGAGTACCTAGTGTATTTGTTACCTCTATTATTAAGTTCTAACCTATGTTTACTGTTTGTTGTCCCTAAATATAAAAATCACACTAATATTGTCACACTAATCACATCACACTAATATTATAAAGGCGAAAGTTTGTGAGTGTGTGTGTGTTTATATGTATGTTTGTTACTTCTTCACGCTCAAACGGCTGGACCAATTTCGATAAAATTTTGTATGGAGGTAGCTGACACCCTGGATTATAGGCTACTTTTTATCCCGATATTCCCGCGGGATCGACATTTACGCGGGTGAAACCGCGGGGCGCAGCTAGTAAATAAATAAACTAGCTTCTGCCTCTGAAATTTCTTGCGTCACATCGCATCGCATACCCGTGCTATTACTTCGTCTTTGCTTAGTGTTGTTTCTTACTTTTTATCTTTTTGTTCGACTCGTAAGGGCCCTTGCGTGATGTTAAGTAGCCTATAGCCTTCCTCAAGAATTGGGCTATCAAAGGCAAAAATAATTGATCAAATCTGGTAGTTCCCAGAGTTTGTCGGGATCAAACAAACAAAAAAAAAACAAAGTCTTCAGCTTTATTATTAGTATAGATTTAGTCCGTAAATAACTATAAATAAAGCTTAGTATTGAAAATCCTATGCAAAGGTACAAGGCTGATTTTGACTCGTACATAGATTTGCCGTAAAATAGTTGCTGTTATTATAAAAATCACTTGTCTTGAGCTCGGTATTATGTAGTTTCATTAGAATATTGGAAAGGGATTCGTAAATATTTCAGTTTAGATTTGAATAGTCATGATTGTAACAAAAATAAGACTTCTTTTAAGACTCTGTATAAGATTATATTATTTAACCTACGATTTATATCTTTACTAGCTGCGCCCCGCGGTTTCACCCGCATAAGTCTCGATCCCGTGGGAATATCGGGATAAAAAGAATCCTGTGTCCTTTCCCGGGACTCAAACTATCTCTATACCAAATTTCATCTAAATCGGCTCAGCGGTTTAGGCGTGAAAAGGTAACATACAGACAGACAGAGAGACATCACAGACAGAGTTACTTTCGAATTTATAATATTAGTATAGATAGTATGGATGTCTGTCTGCCCGTCTGTCAGGTTATATTTTTATTTATACCACTTTCGTCCTTACTCCCATAATAAAAATAAAGGTGCATATTCAATATTCCTATACATGTTTATTCAATCATGGCATCTCGTAGACGTTTCGTAGCACGTACTACGTATGTAGCATTCCGCGTAGCCATGTCGTCACGTCAGCGTAGCGTGCAGTGCAAGTAAATATATTGCATAATCAATATGCTTACCTGCTTCACTTGAAATGCAATAACCTCGATATATCGAAAGTACGAGGAAGCTATATTGTGTGTATATGTGTGTATTGAAGGTAATTACTTAGTTGGTGTAAAACATCTTGACCTACTTGCATGTAGTACATTAGGCGAAGAAAAAAAAAATAATGTTCAATTTTATTGTTAACACCTTTTAAGTATAAAAACACGTCAATAATAATTAAAAACAACAAAAAACAAACAAGTGGATGTTATTTTGGATAGAAAATACCCGTTACCGCATTACCCATTTTTACCTTACTTAGCTTAAAACCACAGTCTCTAATTGCACAAAAGCACAGTTAAAATTCTACACCAACGACAATTTATTATAAGGAAACAAAAATCTCAAGGCGACCATCCAGTGTTGGTTTACTAAAATTAAGTAGGACCTAAGTAACCAGCAAAAACTGGTTTAATCCGCTCCTAACCAAACAATACCGGAATGGAGGGAAATGGCCGTTTGCGGAATTATAAAGCGAATACACACAGCTCGGAACCAAATAGACCCAAAAAGATACCAATAAATGTTGCTTTAATAAAAGTTTGGTTCTTTTTAGTGTGCCGTAACGAGGAAATGTGAACGAATGTCTGTTAGGGTTGTTTCTGATGTTAATTTGTTTTTGTTGAATAAATTTTCGAATGTTTTCATTTTGGAGCTGCACTGTTGATCAATTTCCTAGTTTTTGAAGTAATATAGAATTTATTGAAATAACAATCACACTAATATTAAAAAAGTGAAAGTTTGTGAGTATGTGTGTGTGTGTGTGTTTGTTATTTCTTCACGCTCAAACCGCTGGACCAATTTTGATAAAATTTTGTATGGAGGTAGCTGACACCCTGGATTAACATATAGGCTACTTTTTATCCCGATATTCTTACGGAATCGACATTTACGTGGGTGAAACCGCGGGGCGCAGCTAGTTTATTCATATATTGGGACTGGTAATAAAGTACTAATAATAAACAAATAAATCAAGGTAAAGTACTGGTAATAAACAAATCAAGTATTTTGACATGTTCCGATAGTCGTGATAGCCAATGGATTAATAGCCAAGAGCCTCGACCAACACCTGAGGAGGCTCTCTTTGGGCAGCTGGATCAACGGCTTGATTCAGAAACCGGTACTTCTGAACACGGGTACCAGTGGGCTACTATTTTTTATGTTTTTAAATGTTTTTATATTTCAATATTTAAAAATCTACCCCCTTACTAGTACACGTATTAAATCAGATGAATAGTTACACACCGATTTCTTTCTTTCAGTCGTCAGTATTTTGACTTTCGAAAGAAGAAAACAAAGCGTTGTGTAACTATACAGACGATATACAACTTTTATTAGTAAGGGGGATAATGAATAATATAATATCTAAGTATGTATATAATGAAATAAGGGAAGTAATTATTTACGTCATAGCACAGTTGAGCGTAAAATTTAATTATAGACTAGCACTTATTGTAACTATTCATAGAAGGCCTTGCGACTAGAATCATGTAATTACAGAACTAGTTTGTAATTCCGTGAGTGTTTAATTACACTCACGGTATTACACACTACACACAACACACATTGCCTTCTCAAGAGAAATGTTTTTAATTGTTGAAATGGTAATAATAAGACCAACATTATTATTTTTGGAGCTATTAAAAACGAAATGATAAGACTAAAATTATGATTTTTGGAGCTATTAAAAACGAAACAATTAGAATAAGATTATGATTTTTGGAGCTATTAAAAACGAAATGATAAGACTAAAATGATTATTTTTGGAAGTATGAAAAACGAAATAATAATATGACTAAAATTATTATCTTTGGACCAATGAAAAACGAAATAATAAGACTAAAATTATTATTATTGGAGCTATTGAAAACGAAATAATAAGACTAAAATTATTATTTTTGGAGCTATGAAAAACGAAATAATAAGACCAACATTATTATTTTTGGAGCTATTAAAAACGAAATGATAAGACTAAAATTATTATTTTTGGAGCTGTGAAAAATTAAATAATAAGACTAAAATTATTATTATTGGACATTTTTAAAACGAAATAATAAGATCATCATAATTATTTTTGGTATTCCTAACATTTTTATAAATCCGTATCAACTATTTGTAGAACACAGTCGCCGCAGCAGATACTTTCCAGTGAATACTTTCCTTAACGTACTAAAGAGTACAAGTTGTAATGAATAGAATAAGTTTCTTCCAAACACATTGCAATCTTGGCGGACGGAACGGGGAGGCGATACATGAGAACGGTACATAGTTTTGTTTTAAAAGTTCCTTTTGCAGATTATTTTTGTAGCTTTGTAAGAGATGTAGGTATCTTTTGTAACAACGTTATCATAGTATATAATAGTAGTGTTGTTATCACTATTTCAACATTGCTGAAGTGCGAAAATATTTTAGACTGATTCGTCATTATATCAGCTGAAAACCATCTACCTACTGCCCCATGCCTGCCTGGTTTTATAGCCCCATCCTCCCCTCCTCCCAAACATAAGCAAAAGATGTCAAATAATTTGGTGATATATTGTTATGCCAAGACGAATATGAATTCTTTTTTCATACTCGTATAAATAGAGAAGCACATACACAAAACAAAGACAAACTAGTACGTTTGCTACGGCGGAATTGACCATGACTTGCATAATTCACACTCAATTCAAAATCAAAACCTTACCCAATTCCAATTACCAAAATACCCATTAAACAGATAGTGCCCATATTTCACTCCAAGTGACGCTTAGTCAAAAAGCTGAATCTAATACGCGATTAACCCTTCAACTGCTCGCGTGGGTCGCAACGATTTCACATGAATGGTGGAGGGTTAGGCCGGGATAGTCGACTGGCGTTAATCGGGACGTTATCGCCGAAGAGCTACAAAAGACGGGATGACTTTATTTTCTAATAAATTTCACACACATTTTATATATTTTCCGGTGCGATTGGTGTGGGTGTTGTATGTATTGTTGTATGTGGGGATAGGGGTAGGGACCTCAAGGGAAAGGTGCCTTAGTACATATTGGTAGATTGAAGTTCGCGCGAGAAATTATTTGTTTTAATGATCTCTTTGTTGCCTGTCCAATACCTAATACAATAATGAAATTATATTTCAAATAAAGCGTTAAATTGTAAATGGTTTGTTGCAGTTCACAACATGTAAAAATCTATAATTATAATCTATGTCGCGAGGTTATAAACTAACGTCGTTCATAATAATACGGTGCCATATGTGTACAGACGCCAGCACATCAAGCTACTACAGTCAAACTGTCAAATTTCTTTAATAGATTTTCAACTTTATCGCTAAACCGTAAGGTTCCAAGTTGATTCGGAAAATTTTACAGTTTCGTGTAGCTTGATGTGCAGCTGCTGGCGTCTGTACATCATTTTAAGGCTGAATGCACCTAGTTTATTTTGCACTCTAAGCTGTCAGCCCCCACAAAAATCAATGTTGATTGTACTCTTTTTTAACGCTTGTCTGTGCTTGTTTGTCGCTTTCTGTGTTTTTGTTGTTTTTTTTTTTTGTGATTACTCTATGGCCCCAATTATTTACAATAAATTACCAAGTGGTTAGAAAGACTTGACAACAGTGCTGTTTAAGAGTATGCTACGCGAGTTTTTGATAGATAAAACGTACTACAGACTGAGTTTTTATCAGAGAAAATAATTGCCTGAATTGCTCTAGACTGATGGATCTGGGCTACTGGCTTTTGTTTAAACTTAAGTGAATGTTAATTATATAAATGTTGCATGCCAACTGGTGAATTATGGCTTAGCTTTAATCTGTTTAACACCTATTATGTATTACCCATATTTGCAAAACAAATTTCTATTCTATTCTATAGATTTATCAAATAACAGTAAACAGATTAAGACCCTTTTCAGAGAATAATAAAGCTAAGTTCATAATAAACTGAACACCTTCTTCTTCATGGGTCCCTCATGAATTTACAACTGCGAAAACGATCAAGATTTTAAATCTCACGTCGTTAATCTGCTGCGGTAAAAGCACTTTTAACACAAACATGTTTATGGTGTAAATTCTGAAATTGGCACAAACATCTTTAGCTGAAAGGTAGAAAAATATGGACCGTGTGATTTCTAATAAAAGACTTTTTTTCTGTTGGGTACATAACTATCATTACCTTGCCCTGCGCGTCTCTTCTTCTGCCCCGTTGGTCTGGTGTTTGCAAGTGCGACTGCTAAGCGTGAGGTCCTGGGTTCGATTCTTGGGTCGGACAGTGTTATTGGGTTTTTCCATTGGGACTTTCTTAATAACAGCCTAGAGTTTAGAAGTCGCTGGGTTGATACCCCCGTGCCTCGGAAAGCACGTTAAGCACGTCCTGCGCCTGATCTTTCTCCGGTCGTGTCAGATTGCCATCCCATTGGGTAATGAAAGGGAGAGAAGAGAGAGTGCACCTGCGTCTGCACACACACATGTGCACTATAATATTTCCCGCGCCGATGGTTTTTGCGAGATTGTTCGCCATAGCTGAAATTCGGTCTGGAGGACTTCTTCTTTGCACGGGGAGGTTTTAGGGTCCCAAAAATATATTCAGAACAAAATTCTTATGTGCCCAATCAGGTAACGGGATATTATCTGTAGGTCACGAAATAGGACCTTTGTAACTGCATTAGCGATTTATTTGCCAAAAATGTAAACAAATATGAGTTTATGGAAAAATAACTTTAAATCCTACACAATAAAGTTCAGTTTACGCTACAACTTCAAACATTTTTAAAACTTTTTCAATAGTGCTAGTCATTCTGAAATCAACTTAATTACCAATAAAATAAAGTTGATGTTTGTTTAACTTGAAATAATATTAATTTGAAACATAAGTTTGAATAGACTTTAGATTCATTTGATTATCTAAAACTTGTGTTTCATTAACCTGTATCAATTCAATGTGTGGCTACAATTACGTACCTAATGTGTATTTAGTTTTGTGGCTACACATTAATACAATATTTCGAAAACCAAGATTGTAGATAATACAGGGTGAAATTGAAACCATGCGACAAATCTCTTTAAAGTGAGAGTGAACAGGCTTCTTCTGGGTAAGCTCGCTCCATCGTCGACTTTGTCTCTGTCCTCTGACCTAGGCTAGAGTCAAGAGCAAGCCCATTTCAAATAAAAAAAAAAAAAAAAAAAAAAAAATCGAAATGGGAGATTGTACTCATCATTATGAACAACTTTTAGTATGGGAGCAAACCTGAAATCGCGAAAAAAAAGTCAGCTGTTCCCTACATTTGACGCATGTTTTCAATTTCATCCTGTATAGTGAATTCTTGTTCATGTAACTATCCTCATCTTTTTGAGGCTGACAGTACCCAGTTCCTTCTGCATTTTGTACACGGCACGGTTTCATTAAGGTACGGCATATAATCCGCGCCGTTGAAAAAACGTTTCGGTAATCGAGCTTCCATAGTGATTCATACAACACTGACGAACCGTGCCAATGCACGGCGTATAAACCGCGCCGTAGAAGAAACGTGTCTGTGCAAGCTTCCATAGTGTACCATACAACACTGACTACCGTGCCTACACGCGGCGAATAAACCGTAGTTTTACACGGCGAGAAAAACATGTGTGTAAAATGTGCCTAAAGGCGGATACAGACATAGCGAGGCATGCGCCGCGCACGCCTCGCAACACACGCCTCCGACTAACGAGTAAGCCTCACCACGAATATGAACGTCCACACATTGCGAATCATGCGATGAGCGCCGCGCGCTGCGCATGTTCACAAAGTCTGTATCCGCCTTAAGCTGTCAACCCCCGTTACCGCCTTTGCCAACTGCATAATCTCTTCACAAAAGAAGTAAAACTACACACTGAAGTGCTGATAAGTAAAGCAAAATATTCACATTTTTCTTTTTGAAATCCTGCTATTCACCTACGACCAGTAGATCAACTATCTCAATTACTATAGCAACAAAGAAAGAGCCACAAGGTAATTTAGTACCTACACACGAGTACCTGAGTTTCAGTCTGAATCTCAGACAGGGCCGAGTTCGTGTTGTCTCCAGCAATTAGTGTAAACACCGTCGACCTACAACCGTGAGGGCACTTCACTCCGGCCCGCTCCACCGCGGGCTGTGGCTTGGTGATAGGCGGTAGCGATAGCGGGAATAAGGTGACATTAGTTTTGACATTTATTTATTAAAACTTTATGCACAAGTAAAAAAAAAATACTGTACATTTACTTGTTGATATCTTTATGTCTCGGTTCCAATTACTGCCACATACAAATGAGGTAAGCTTTTCTCACCTTTGGCTTCCACTTTGTATACCTTCGAAAAATACGTAAGAAATTGAAGAAATTTTATAAATATTATAAACTTGCTAGTTTATAATATTTATAAAATTTCTTCAATTTCTTCACACGGTTTCCACGCGGTTTTACCCGCATAAGTATAAATATCGTGGGAATATCGGCATAAAAAATCCTTTGTGTTAATTCAGGTTTTACTTAAGTACCTGTGTGCCAAGTTTCATCCAAATTCATTCAGCCGTTTGTGCGTAAAGAAGTAACAAACATACAAACACACTCACAAATTTTCGCCTTTATAATATTGATGTTGGCTTAGTGACTCAGAAACTGTGTTGTAGAGGTCAGGTAAGCAGTCGCTCCATGTAAAATACTGGTACTCAGTTGCGTCCGGTTAGATTGGAAGCCGACCCCAACATACTCGTAGTTGGGAAAAGGCTAGGCAGATGATGATTGTTTTCAGCGAAAAGTACTATACGCAAACATGTATGGCTTGTGTAGTACTAGCTGACCCGGCAAACTTCGTACCTGTGCCGCTGTTATTATGTAACCCCGGTCATGACCAATTAAAATTACCCCCTTATTTAACTTGAAGTAAAAGTAGGTACTGTTCACAGTTCACTGATCGCAGTATGTACTATGTTGAAACTTTCTACTTATAAATTAATCAGTCGATCCCATCCCTAAAAGTTCACCCCCGTTCATAGTGATTAACAATTTAACTGTTATTTTGTTCAAATCGCTATAATTACGACTAAGACCTCTCCTTAAGCCCTCGTCAGTAAATGCAGAGAACTTGCACCGCACGCTTGTTCGCTCCACAAATATGTCTACATAAATAAGGGGTATATTTCAAATAAAAAATAATCATATCATGTAATCATATTTCTTGAAGGAGTACGTAGGAATGTGGAATATTTACCGGTACTAACATTTAATTTTATGCAATGGGGGTCGTCTTTTGTTTGTCAAACTGTTTCTGAACAATTTTAAATTTTTTGTAAATTGTATTTTTTGATTCACATCGTTACGTTACCTTTGGTAACCTGAAAGACTTTAAACAGACTCCGGACCCATGTTGGCCGAAGCAAAGCAAGGAAAACCTGTTCAGGTGGAGATTCATAGACGACTCTGCCTTGTAGTGTAAATGTGGTGCTGTTTCACAAACGATGGGACACTTAATACCGTGTCCTGCTTGCGTTTCCTGTCAGCTGCACGTTACAGAAACTGATGGACGGTGACGATGGCGCCAAATAAGTAGCCGAATTCTGGGCCGCGTCCATTTAGATTGCTATCGACACGCTAAGAAGAAGAAGAACTCATGTTCAATTATTGTCCCAAATATATAGTGTACTAGCGGTCGCCCGCGGCTCCGCCCGCGTGGATGTCGGTTACCGCTGCAAAAAGCCTACCCAGGAAAGACACGGTCAGCAAAATGATTCCCAGGTCAATTCACAGACAATATTTTAATTTCGCCATAACTTCAAAACCAAACGTCCAATTTTAATCATTCAAAGACCAAATATTATCTCCATAAACTGTTCTTAGTGATGAAATCATTTATTTTGATAAGGATTAATAGCATGAGTAAAATAAACGCGTTTAAATGTAGTCCAAAAAAAATTCAAGATTTTTAAATAAAAAAATGGTTGCTGTGCCTCACTCGACATAGATGGGTATAGTGTGTCGCGGACTTTTTTGTAGATATTTATAAGATCTACAATTAATTAGAACATTTTATGGTTCTATCTTTTACAGTTTAGGCAGCGTACGCAAAATAAGTAACTTTTCTGGTTGATTTTTTACACCTTGTGTCCGAAAAACCCAAATATCTTACGGAACCCTATTTTTTTCCAAAATAAAATATAGCCTATGTTACTCGTGGATAATGTAGCTTTCGAATGGTGAAAGAATTTTTAAAATCGGTCCAGTAGTTTTTGAGCCTATTCAGTACAAACAAACAAACATACAAACAAAGTTTTCCTCTTTATAATATTATTAGTGTAGATAGTGTAGATAAAAGTCCCATTACTAACCCACCCATCAAATAGCCGTTATCTACGCATTCGCATCAGACGAAATAACATTGAGCAACAATTAAGTATTGCTGGGAAACAACTTGTATTTTTAGTGTGAAAAATCGCTGTTTACGACAGCGTGCAATGTATAGCACGCAATACATTGTGCTTATGGATGCATGCAACGTTACAGGACTTATGGGGGTGTGAAAGTCCAGTTAGAACATTTAAAACTTGATTAACCGTCTTTTTAAGCCCGTTATTAAGTAAAAATAATTAAAACCTTAATATATGCCAAAAAGGTGACCGAAGGTGTGAAAACCAGTCTTAATAACAGGTATCTTTAAGCCCAGTAACTGGGTTGTGCAGGTCCGATAGGCAATCACTCCATGTAAAATATTGGTATTTAACTGCATACGTTTAGACTGGAAGCTGACCCCAACATAGCTGACAAAAGGTAGGCAGATGATAATGTTTTGATAAAAACACATGCACAAACGTCATTTAACAAGTGATACTGAGATTCGTCTCAGAACTAAGTTGTTGTAGGGTTTCTTATTTATGTCTCATAACTATTTTTTTTAATATATATAGTTGTACCTATGTATGTATTTATGTATTTATTCTTATATATATTCTTATATCTTAGTTATAAATATTTTCTTTTTTTTTCTGTTATTGCACCTACTGTGTATTGTCTCTGCATCACCCTAAGGTAGACTGGTAGAAAATGTCCAAGGCATTAAGTCCGCCTTTGTATAGTTTTTACTTGTGCATAAAGTTTTAATAAATAATAAATAAATACTGCACCTACAGCTACTTTCAAAAGAGCCCCATATTTTAACCATACCCCTCTAATCAACATAAGCAGCTCAACTTATTACTCACTTTCCCAAATAAAATACCGTATTAAAGAACCTAAACAAATACCGCATGAAGCGAAAACTTATTAGGACGGTCATAAGCACCCTTATTTGCCATCAAAACAGTTCTGTTCCTTTGTAAGGCTGGATCCGGTTTTGTTCCAAGTGTTTGTGCAAGAACCCAAACGCACCTGGGTTCTTCGAATTGTATGAAGAATTCTACAAATGTTGGTCGCCGCCTAACCAAATAGAGGTGCGATAGAGTTTGTATAGTGTAACAATAGTGAGTTTAAGCAATGGGTTTTACAAGTTAATGTTCGTGGTTTTGATTTATTAGTTAACTGTAATTTGAACTTGGGTTTAGTCTTTGTATAGATGTTAACGTAGTTAATAGTAGCACGCTTGAGATTTGACCTCAGATATATTTGGTTTAAATAGCAGGATTAACAAAATTACAATGTACAGGGTGACATTGACGCGAAAATTGTAACCATTAAGAGGAAATGCATAAATGTTTTTTGTTCAAAAATATTTAAAATGTATGAAAAGAAATAAACGAGAATAATAATATGTACAAGGATATAAAAAACAGGGGAAATCATCAAAGAGTAACAAAAAATTCGTCCGCATCGTTATCAACAGGAAAATTGCCCAAGTGTCGACTATTAAATTATATGATCTACTGCACGAACAGACGTCCCCATAAAACTATAACTAAGACGTCTTGAAATAAAGCATTCATAAAACTAACAATTCTGTACCAGACAACGTTTTATTCAGACGATATCCATTGCATTTTGTAATAGAATTAAATAAATAAAGTGCAAAGGAGCGTCTGTATTTTAATTTTAAGGCAAGTGCACCAGTTATCTGCAGAATTAGCGAAACTTATTATCTTGTTTAACAAGGAATATGCAGGCCGTCACCTGATATCTGTGAAGGTGTTTGTGTGTGCGATAAGGTAGCGGGGACACTAAGGAGGTTCAATATTTTCTTATTCTAATTGTTGAGTATGTAATGTCATCGTTCTCCTGAATCGCTTCCGTTATCACAATTTATTTGGGGTCGGCGCAACATGTATTTTTCTTCTATACTTCTCTATTAGTCGTCACCTTGATAGTCACCCCCTTTCTAACTATATCATCATTCACACATTCCATCCATCGTTTCTTTGGTCTTCCGCTGCTCTTATAGTCATCGACATCCATACTCAAAACTCTCCTCACGACATTTTCCTCATGTCTCCGTAACACATGCCCTTACCATGACAACCGATTTCCACACAACTTTTCAGTTACCAGTGCCACTTTCAAACTTCCTCTTACGAGTATGTACTCATTTCTTATTCTATCCATTCATGTAACACCACACATCCCTCTTAGCATTCTCATCTCAGCTACATGCAATTGCCTTTTATTTATCCCTTTTGTAGCCCAACATTCTGGTCCATACAAGACAGCAGGTCTAATCTTGGTTTTTTATACAGGTTGAAATTGAACACATGCGACAAATCGAAATGGGAGATTGTACTCATCATTATGACCAACTTTTACTAAGGGACCTTACCTGCAATCGAGAAAAAAAAAATCAGCTGTTACCTACATATTGACGAGTTACTCGAACATAAATGTAGGGAACAGCTGATTTTTTTTTCTCGATTTCAGGTATGGTCCCTTAGTAAAAGTTGTTCATAATGATGAGTACAATGTCCCATTTCGATTTGTCGCATGTTTTCAATTTCACCCTGTATCTTCCCTTTGAGTTTAAGGCGAATGCGGGAGTCGCAGATTGTTCCCGTAACCTTTGTTGAGTGTGAAATGAATTGTAATAATTGCACATACATAATAACATTAAACTCACGCTTTCTTCCAATGGGGGTAGACAGAAACTACATAAGGCTACCTGCTACGATCCTTACATACTCCTTTTGCCTCGTTTGCGTTCATACATACATATAGTCAGACACTCATGCTGGTTGCGAGTAGTGCGCATCTTTTGAATCAATATTCTTAGAAGATTCTTAGAGGAGTTGACAGCTGAGAGGGCGGGGACATCACGTCGCTGCGATGACGCTGTCAGTGGATGGGGAGACTTACCATGAGCCGCATGCTCACTAGCCTCTGCCACTTTCGCTGCGAAGCTCGGATAGGACGGACGGATACTATTGATCGTATTGAAATATATTGTTGTAACGGTTTTTCTAATTTAAATAAATAGTCGTAGGACGTTTCGTGTTTTCTTTTTAAAAAAATATTTAGGCTTCTGATCCCTAAGAATATTATATTACTAGCTTCTTCCCGCGACTTCGTCCGCTTGAAATTTCACTCTCCCCCATTCACCCCCTTATGGGGTTGATTTTTGAAAAATCCTTTTTTAGTGCACCCAGAGACCTCATTAGGAACCTACGTGCCAAATTTAGAATCTCTAGACTTAGCGGTTTGGACTGTGCGTTGATATGTCAGTTAGTCAGTCAGTTTCTTCTTTTATATTTAGAATGTAATTGAATAATTTTAAACATATACATGTCTTTACATACAATTTTAATGCATGCCTATTAACCAGTGTTTTACAAGTAAGCAAATAAATAAACGTAATAAAAGAGTAAGTAATCTCTCGAAATACTCACACAAAATTTTCCTCAAGATCTAAGAGACCCCGCCACATCAACGCATACAATCCTTATCCAACCTTTATTCAGCTGAATACAAGCTGGATGCTTGTGGCTGTCACCTGACAACTCCTCTTAAGCTTTTCTTTCATAATTTTCTTTTATCGCAAGACGCAAAAGCTTCTTGGATATTATCTTTTATCTATTTATAGAATTAAAACCAGTATTAAGACCGCCTTCCCTTATTAAAAATGGTTTTACTTTTTTGGGAAGTAAGATATTTAAAAGCGTTTTATTTAAAACGTATTATGCCTTTACTTGAATGAAATATTTGAATATCAGAATTAATAATAAGAGTTGAGTATACTCGTAACTGATATTCTCTTCCCAGTAATCGGACATTATGTATTTTCCAAAATGGTCGCACTAGGGAAGACAATTTACTGCATCACTGTACAATACCGTCATCAGTTGGAGCACGGGACCCGATCTCGGAACCGTAGTCTCCGTGCTTCACCCAGGTGGGGAAACTAGGTGAAGCACGGGTCCGTCCCCCACGAATTTAATATGTGAATAATGATTTCGCTATTGTTGAAGGTTAACCAAGAATGTGGTGTGTGATTAAGCTGCTTTAATATTAATTTATTGATTCAACTTACGTATGTTTTCATGATTTCAGTTAAACCACTGAAAAAATATTGATCAGATAAATATTATTATTATCATAGATATGAATTAGGTCACCGCTTGATATTGCCTGTTAATCTAACTAGGCATGGCCCGTGGTTTCACTCTTATCTTTGCAGAACTATTTAACATTTACCAAAAATCATACACATGCCATCAAAAACATAACTTGTAAAAAAGCCAAATCTCACGACTCAGTTCTTCTACCGTAAAAATTTGTGAGATCCATGTAATATCAAGTCGGCTAATTTATTCAGTCCCTACTGAAGGGACCATCTTTTCTTAAGTTATTACGTAATTAGCTACCCTAACAACATCTTGTAGTGACCATATCAATATTAAAAATCTTTTATGTTTTAAATAAAAAGATTGGCTTGGACATCGTCTGTCGTACCGTCGTATAATATCAACCCAGGGGTGTTCAGAATCATGTATAGACGCCAGCACATCAAGTTACTACAATCTGTCAAATTTCTTTAATAGATTTTCAACTTTATTGCTAAAGCTTAGGGTTCAAAGTTGATTGGGACAATTTGACAGTTTCAAGTAGCTTGATGTGCTGGCGTCTGTACTAAATCCATGGTAATAGGTTACGCGCGGATGTCCCTGCCACCCTGTAAAGTATAATACAATGTAAAGTATAATTCGCAGATAATCTAACTTCTTATTTATTTTCCCTTATCATCAACTAGGCAGATATTTTTTTTTAATTCGACTTGTACTTAGTGTATGATTGAGCGAGTGATTTAGCTTTATTATATTAAGTAGTCATCATCATCTGCCTAGCCTTTTCCTACAACTATGTTATGGTCGGCTTCCAGTCGAACCGAATGCAGCTGAATACCAGTATTTGACATGGAGCGACTGCCTATCTGACCTCCACAACCCACTATTTATTTTATTTTTTATTTATTTTCCCTATGTTCTACAAAAGTACATACACGTCAACAAACACGGCGTAGGTATAGTAACGAATTTAAAACGGCACACAGTGTGGACTGCAAATATTCGTAGTTCCGACTCTCGACATATGCACTCACAACAGGGCTGACAGTCGACAGTTTTACCGTCGACCTTTTTTTAAAAATAAAACCTTTACAAGCCATATTTTTTGACTCGGATTTTATTTTGATTTATAGTATAGTTTTTGTGTAAAGCTAGAAATAAAATAACTGTGAAAGGTGTAAAAATGTGCTTAATAGTGTTAATTTTTATAAGGCTTCTCTATCTGAATGGGTAGGTACCTAATTGGGTACCCATTTTACCTACGTTTCCATTGGGACACGATATATTAATATTTATTTATTTATAAATATATATATTACACTTTATTGTACACCAGATAATACATAACAAAAACATACATTTAATAATACAAAACATACAACGGGCGGCCATTCCAACTCTTAAGTATCTGTCAAGCTCCGCTAATGAGACACAATTGATTTTCTATTGTTTCGTCACCGATAGGCGACGCGCGAAGCTTGCCCGGTTAAAGACATCCATCCATATATTATTTTTCTAGATTTATAACTAATCCATTTAACTGTATAAATGTTTCGCAAAACATTGTTTCTTGAACATTTACTCACTGAACCTATAGAATTTGAACCAACAGCTATTAAATATATAAAAAGCAATTAATTCACATATTAAAAAAAAGCTCTGACAAAGAAAAGTCACTGTTATGGTAGAAGTTGTAAGTCGCGTTCAACGCTTAACCCCGTTAACCACAAAACTAAATCATCGACCGAGAACAGACCATAACTCCCAAAACCAACAAATCCAAATCTTGTCACCCGCTAACCCTTACTTACATAATTCCTGGCGTTCTTAACTCGGCAGCTTAAAATGGTATCGTAAAGTGACTCGCACGAACCAGCCCCTGCTTTAAGGGGTCATGACATAGTCGAGAAATAAAAAGTGAGGGCAAAATTATAACTGGAACGAGCTTTTTGCTTAAGTGGAACGAAACTCTGCATTATGAACAGATTCAAAGTATAACGTACTAAATAGGGAAAAAGCATTGTGCTTTTGTTGTGTAGACTGTAATATATTGTCTGTTGAAGAAGTACTCCGGCATAACAAAGGGGCTGTATTGTAGTCGAATAGATGATTGTGCGGTACGTGATAAGCAAAATGATGTATGCATAGTAATGTCTCAATCTGATCTTAATTACATATTGCCTGGAGTCGTGCGGTTGCATACAGAGACGTAGGTCGCGGTAACTTTTTGCGGTGATGTTGTATCGCGTTTTGGGATCGCTCGAATGCATTTGAAGTTTATGTAGGTATTACTAGCTGCGTTCTGCGGTTTCACCCGCATAAGTATCGATCCCGTGGGAATATCGGGATAAAAAGTAGCCTATATGTTAATCCAGGGTGTCAGCTACCTCCATACAAAATTTATTAAACTTAGTTCAGCCGTTTGGGCGTAAAGAAGTAACAAACATATAAACACACACACTCACAAACTTTCGCCTTTATAATATTAGTGTGATAGCTAGTGTAGAGACTTCTTTGAGGGTTTCAGACCTCCTTGCGGGTCAGGCCGCTGTTTATATTTTTATAAAGTTCCTTTCGAACATTCAAGCAGATGTCATATGGAGAGTCGTAGGTTTGACGTCTAATCTTTAAAGATTGAATTATTATAATATGATAAAAGTCTTTTTAAAATATAATCCTAATAACTATAAAAGGGATTTTGATTTAATCCAAACGTCGTCGAGATCCCACATTTGGTGGAGGCGCCGGGTAATGTGTCGATCGATTCGTCCGAAATAAAGGAGAATGGTCATTTCGATTTTTCCGAAATAAAGGACGATGGCCATTCCGATTTTTCCAAAATAGAGAAGAAAGATCACTTCATCATCGACATGAATAATAATGATAAGATGATTAGTGATGAGTTAGTTGAAGATGATATGAACGTAGATGCGGTCAGAGATGAAGATGCAGTGTCGAACAACTCCGCACAGTTAATAGACTCATTTAGTTTTCCTACGGATGAAGTTAGAGTTCGTAATCGTAGTAATTGTATAATATGTCATGTAGATGTCCCTAATTTTAATAAGTTTTATTCACGATGTGCTGCAAACAATAAGAGAAAAGCACGAAAGAAGAAAAGAATCCCATTTATTAAGAAAGCGAAAACTAAAATATTATTTCCAAAAAGTTTTTTAATAATTGATAATTTTATAAAAACATTTTTTATAAACAAGCATCATTTTATAAAGAAGTTTTCAATTTTAAGATATAAATTCAGAAAAAGGAAGTTTAGAGATAGAAACCTTTTTAATTCAGGTTATTTAATTAAAACCTTTTCATATTAGTATGTTAATAGTTGTTGTTTTTTTTAATTGTCATGTATCTTGTCATGTAATGTAAATATGTCACTTGAATGTAAACATCATATTTTAGTGCATTATTTTTATTTGGATGATTGTTACAATTTATTAATATGTGTCCATTTGTGTGTTACATATGCTGTGAGAAAATACATCGGACGCGGCCGGGAGCGTGTGAGGTCTCGCACCTCCCAGAGGGCTGTGAGGTGCGCCCTCACACCTGCAACGGGTCAAAGGGAGGCCTGAATAAATTGTCGACTTCAACGTGATTTCAAGTAGGGGTAGGACACTCTTACTCCAGCATATTTAATGACGCGAGTGATAGGAGGATAGTTATTGTGAAAACTGTGGTCACTCCTATAGAAGGGGGGGTGACAGACACTCAGCATAAGTTGTCACCGACTTTGCTAACAGGGGTATAACCCTTGCAAAGTGTGTTTGGTTGACACTTTCGGTTCAACTTGTGTTTGAGGACCAACAGTTTTATCAGTATTGACTGATATTAAATAATTGATTTTCGAATTAGGTATTTGACATTCTTTGCTGGAGTAGGAGCGTATGATAATTTTCTTCAATGAACCCTGGCCTCTTAAACTTTTCCCTCCCTCTGGCTCAATCCCGTCCGATGGAGTTAAAAGAATCTGATGCTAAGATCGTTTAATTCTCTTAAGCCTCTTCCAGGTCGATGTGAACTTTCACATCAGTTGTTCTCATTAGGAGGCCGCGTCGCGCCTTTTACCGAGGTTTTGACACGACGAGGTTTAAGCATGACGACGTTAGTTTGTATGGGTGCATATTGGCACATATAGATGTTAATTTGCTTGACACTTAACGTGGTGTTGGATTCGCGATTCGTACGTCCTGACTTAAGCTTACTCTTGCAAGAGACGGACCTCATCTTGTAAATTTCTTCCTCGGATTTAGGTAAACTTATATTAGGATAGGTAGGTAGAGTTTGGATATTCGAATGGTGTGAATAAAAGTCTCCGGCTATGCCCATACTTTTATTCTAAGGTGGGCGTAGCTGATGTAGAGACTTCTTTGAGGGTTTCAGACCTCCTTGCGGGTCAGGCCGCTGTTTATATTTTTATAAAGTTCCTTTCGAACATTCAAGCAGATGTCATATGGAGAGTCGTAGGTTTGACGTCTAATCTTTAAGGATTGAATTATTATAATATGATAAAAGTCTTTTTAAAATATAATCCTAATAACTATAAAAGGGATTTTGATTTAATCCAAACGTCGTCGAGATCCCACACTAGTATGCTGCTATAGATAGTAACTCGTTGTTATTGTGACCTTTTTTGCGACTCTATTGCTAAAGTTTCGTTGCAAAAAGTTACACAGTGCAAAGGTTTTACTGAAAAGTCTATGTTACAAATTGCCTCAACAAATTTTGTCCATTCATATTTTTTCGAGGCGTAAATTGCCCACAACCAGAAAGTATTGATTAAAAAAAAACATCGCAAAACACCAATAGTATTACGAGGCGCGTTTCCATGCAAAGTCCGGTTGAAAATATTCTAACAAATGTACGAACAGAGGCAATGGCCAAAATAAATGTAATCGTGTGGTCGGCACAATAATCATTTGAATACGAATGTACTGATTTTCTAGGGGAAAACGTTTACATTACCGACCAAGTTGTTGGGAACAGGCGACAAAAACGAAATACTTTACATTTCGGGTGTCTTTTCTTTTCAAGGTAAAGTTTGGGGTGCTGCGCCTAAATTGTAGTACGACTGTTATTGTTTTATTTGTTTAAGTTAGTTCATGAAGACAGATATTGTATTTGTAAGGTACACAAAGTCGAAGTCTTTGTTTGTCAACTTTATACCTCAGATTTACTTAAGGTTAGATCTAGTTTAAAAAATAAAACATTTATGAGGACCTTTTTATCTAATAAAAATGGAAACAATACTGCGATAGTCTAACTGTCGAAACCAAAATGGACAATGTCTACCATCCTGATATTTTATGGCCTGAAATTCGAGGATTTTTAAAACCTGACTGACTGATGTAACCGTATTTTGTTTTTTGCCAACAAGGTAATGGTTTAAGACATTTATTTCTCAAAAAGAATACCAATTCACTTATCATGAGAAATACAATCTTAATACTTGATACACGAACTTATGAAGAATGGTA
Organism: Amphipoea oculea; assembly: GCA_945859645.1. Classification (NCBI taxonomy): domain Eukaryota; kingdom Metazoa; phylum Arthropoda; class Insecta; order Lepidoptera; family Noctuidae; genus Amphipoea; species Amphipoea oculea. The sequence goes on from OX243876.1 coordinate 5,249,343, forward strand.
GGTAATAGTAAATAAACAAGCAGTAGATGCACAATTTTTTTGAAATTGCATTTCTATTGCATTGCCATTGCATTGCTATTGCATTGCTATTGCCTTGCCATCAAATGAAGCAAGATGTCAATATTTTTAATTTGTTAATGTTTCAAGCTTTTATAAAAGTAAAAATAGACTTCTCTGTGACGTTTTTCTCTCCGCCAGTGTACAGTCACCTACCTTTCAATAGCGGTTGTATCGCTTTTCCACGCTTCGCCAATAATAACCGACTTTTACGACTATCTCACCTATTTCCACTACACGCTCGCTTTTTCTTTGTTTACAAATGGCTATGAGTTACAATGAGGGTGTCATATAATTTTATTATTTTTATTTAGCTATGCTTATTGCTGCTCTTCGAGAGATGTTAAGTTTAGTGCCGAGTATCCACTTTCTATGAGAGTTGTTTCGTGTATGACTTTTTTAAGATTACGCTTACGGAATTTAAAGGGTAAGCAGTTATCAAATAACTATGAAAACGTTAAAGTAAAATCCATTTATTTCAGGTACGAAAAGGGCACTTGTAATTTCAGTCATACTGAAAATTTTGACGTTCAACATGCGTTCAACATACAAATTTACAAGAAAATAGAATTGATTCTAGCTGTCCCTTTCAGAAGGTATTTCATATCTTAGAGAAGAATGAGCAAGAAACTTCACAGGTACTCTTTTAAAACATTTCACAATATTTGACATACATCATCATCATCATCTTTGTCGTACATGAATTATATAATTATAATTATGTGTATACTTTAATAATTCTATCTACTATAATACATTCCTAACACTAAGGGGCTGTCTCCACGAGCGAGAGAATCGCGGCGATATTATCGTCGTGCCACGTATTTCTATACACTCTCTTAGAACGTGTCTCCACACGGCGATATCAACGCAGCGAAAATTTGATGTCACGGCAAGACTATCGGCGCGATTCTCTCGCTCGTGGAGACGGCCCCTTAGGGCAGGTTATTTCACGTACACTTGACGCACGTGTAAACGCCAAAAATCACGCTAACTATCGTCAAACTAAAAAAAAGCGTTGCTTTAAATTACGATTACAATATTATCGCCTCGACGTAAAATAATAACGATTACGTACTCGTTAATATTTGACGTACGTATGTTACGTTAACCAACCGGTGCTTAACAGGAACATGTAATTGTCAACTTTTCGAACCGTCATTTTCATTTTGGCAGTGCGCGGTCAAAAATTTCCTCTAGCTGCTAAACCTTTTGATACCGTAACTATTGTATAGTTTTATGTAGTTAAACTACAGTTTCCTAGAAAATCGGTGGCCGCCATGTAACGGTCGCGGTGATGGCTGTTTTGACTTTATTTTTTTATTTATTAAAATTTTTTGCACAAGTAAAAACTGTACAAAGGCGGACTTAATGCCTTGGGCATTTTCTACCAGTCTACCTTAGGGTGATGCAGAGACAATACACAGTAGGTGCAATAACAGAAAAAAAAGAAAATATTTATAACTAAGATATTAGAATAGATATAAAAATAAATACATATATACATACATAGGTACAACATATATATATAACAAAATAGTTATGAGACATAGATAAGAAACCCTGCAACAACTTAATTCTGAGACGAATCTGCCAACTTCTTGTGTATGTCGAGCTTTCACTTTAAATGTGAACCGATTGGTGGACTTTACGGTGTCAAAAAACGCTCTCTAGAACACACCAGCTTACTCAAATAAATAACGTTTCGGTGACGTCATTCGCCGGTAAATTTCAGACACTATCTGGCGGCCACCTCTCTTCTAGGAAACTGTGGCTATACAAAACTATATGGTATGATGCGAGCTAATCAAGTTGTTCTATTGAAAACCGACGGTCACAATTAGGTAAATACTTCTAGTTCAACGCGTTCATGTTGTGAACTATGCGATGAATGCTTATGATACATTAATTTTCTTATTTGTTTTGATATATTATATTTTTTTACTGGAACGCCGATAATTCGTGTCTACTTGAAGGCAATAACTTAGTTTGCACTATCCAAGAGGAAATTACGCGATTTTTTTCAAGAATTTAGATTTGGGAAACGAAATTTTATAATGATTTTAGGCCCTTTACACATTATAACGCAGCGGCAGTAGCACCGCCGCCGCAGCCACGGCATAATGTGTACAGGGCCTAACAGTTACTGCACCTCCTATTTGATTTTATCTGCTCCTCCGAGTTGGCGCAAGTTTTCAATTACTTCCTGTATAGCTATTCCTGATTTATTCAGAATAGAATATCATTTGCAACAGAAAGATTCTTGACTAATCAATAACATAAAAGCTTGTCATCAATCAATGTATGAAGGTACCTACATACAATGTGCGTGCCTAACTACTTGCATAATATATACATACATAGGCATACTTACACGGGTAACCTTTAGTAGTTTTCACGGCATAACACGTTTCTAATATATTATTAAAAGCGCGGGTCTCTACTTGATGTTTTCCATATAATCGTACTCGAGGGGAATGGAAAATCAAGTATGTTTCACGCTTGGTAGTATTTGAGCCGCTATACTTGAAAATCACTACACTCTACTCCACTATAACATAAACAGGTGTATACCTTCTATTAAATATGAATATTTTAATAAAGGTATGAGGAACAGGGTGTAAAGTTCACTCATACTGTATAGAAAAGGGAGGATCCTCCTTGTACAGGGTGAAATTGAATTCATGGGCATCCCTTTAAGGGGTAATTGTACTCATCATTATGAACAACTTTTACTATGGGACCAAACCTGAAATCGCGAAAAAAGAAATCAGCTCTTCCCTACATTTTGACGAGTTATGTGAACATAAATGCAAGTAACAGATGATTTTTTTTCGCGATTTTAGGTTTAGTCCCATAGTAAAAGTTGTTCATAATGATGAGTACAATGCTCCCTTAAACCAAAGGATGCCCATGAATTTAATTTCACCCTGTATATATGCTAGTTGCGCGGTAAACTCTGCTTGCGAGATGCAGGATTTTCCGTGACGTCAGTATGACGCGTTGTTCGCATGTGGCGTTGTAGATACCGCTACATGTTTAATGTATTTTGTAACACTTAATTTTGATAAGCATTTTAAGTTGCGTAACACACTATCAGTTACAAACTGAATAATTTTGAAGGACATAATAAAAAAGGCAGAAAAAACACTGAGCGAAAACGAAGTAATAGCACGGGCAGGCGATGCGATGCGACGGGGTGGGCCGGTAGAACAAGAAATTTCATGCGGGCGAAGTCGCGGGCAGAAGCTAGTTAATAATAATTATATTCCTTTCAAAATAAATTATAGGTAATTATGTAGGGACCTGTAGCAGTATCCAACCCGCACTGGGCCCGCGCGGTGGATTAAGACTAACTTCCTCTCACAAAGAGGAGGGCTGTGTCCCAGCAGTGGGAACGTTATGGTTGATTTTACTTCGCTGCCATTTTTAAGTACAGAGTACTAATTAATAATCCTTTTTGGGTAACACGATACCCTTGGTAAAACTGATTATCAGATTTTCGGGCTTCTGACTACCCGTAACGGCTGTCAAATATCTACAAATGACAGCCGAGACCACCGGCTTAACGTGCTTTCCGGGGTAAGGAGTGGTCTCGATTTGTAATCGTTGGTCACTCATCCACGGACAGACCTCGACAAATGTAGCTTAACCTTCGCTCGACCATTTCAAACATAACTTTGTCAATAGTGTTAGTCACTCTGAAATCAACTTAATTATTATTGAAATAAAGTTGATATTTGTTTAACTTGAAATAGGATAGGGGTTTGGAGCACTGCGCACTTTACCTACCTACCTAATTGTTCATTAATTAATAATTAATATGTAGTGGCACTGAGTTGTTGCCGTGATATGTTTAAAGGATCAACAAATATTTGTAAACTGTTTTTGATTAATAAACAACAAGAAAAATTAAAAAAAAAACTTGTGCGGCTGATAATAGTGTTAAACGATTTATTATGCTAGAACCTACTTCTCCTACGAAAACCTACTCATTGATGAAAATTTTCACAAAAAAAACTAATAATAATTAATACTAATAATCATCACTGACAGGACTATTGTTGCCAATAAGCCTGATATAGTGGTGATGGATCGATCAGAGCGGCGCGCAATGATTGTTGACATAACTGTCCCGCATGATGAGAACCTCGTGAAAGCTGAGAAAGATAAACAAATCAAGTATCTTGACTTGGCTCGCGAGGTTGTCGACATGTGGGATGTTGACTCAGCAATCATTGTGCCGATAGTCGTCACAGCCAATGGATTGATTGCCAAGAGCCTCGACCAACATCTGAGGAGGCTCACGTTGGGCAGCTGGATCAAGGGCTTGATTCAGAAAGCGGTACTTCTGGACACGGCTCGCATCGTCAGGAGGTTCCTCTCTCTGGAGCCCTGACCGCCGGTAGCTTGGACCCTTTTCCCGATACCGGTGGGCTACTATTTTTTATATTTTTAAATGTTTTTTTATATTTTTTATACTAATATTTAAAAATATAATTTATATGTACCTACATAATGAAATAAAGGAATTAATACTAAAAAATCTCATTCGATAATCTAAGTTCCTGTAAGTGCAGTTGGTATCGCGTGTTTTCTGTTAAGTAAAATTACGTTTAATTGGATAAAGCAATGGAAAATGCAACCTTCCCAAACCTTATCTTTCGTTACTACATTCTATACCACAAGTAATTTAGCAATCTAGTTCTGCGACAGACATGCAAATTACCTAACAATCTAACCTAGTTTCTTCGTCCTCAATAACAAAGTTTTTGACTTATTATTGTATCAACCTTCAAAACGTTCGCTTCTTACCTTACTATATAATAAAGAAGTAATAACAACAGCCTATTTTCTTTCCAAAATTAACTCCCAAGCCCGTTTAAGTACAAGCGAATTTGATTCTTGCTGACTAAGGTTTTTACTAGCCGTGAGAACGAATTTGGCAAGCACATAGATCAGTTAACTTTTCCTTCGCAATATGTTTTTCGTAAACTAGTATTAAATTATACGCTGCAGTCGAAGCGTGCTACTGACGTTGTAATGTAGTAGGTATTCTCAGTTTCATAGATATTAGAGCTCATATTTTTTCTTGTTTTATGATTGCATCGTGTTTAGAATAAATTAAGTTTTTCAAAGATGTAGCTGACAGCAAAAATGCTAGTATTTTTCTTTAACACTCCTATTTATTCTTTGTTGCAATTTGTAGGGATCAAAGGCCTTCGCGCTGGAAACATATCGCATAGTGTAGAATTTCGAGTTGGAATTTGTGTAAAATACGCTTCTACGAAATAAAGCTTTTAAAAATCTTTCTACGAAGCTGATTTGTGCTCTTATATGATATTTTACATTTGTGAATAAGTGTGCCATTTTATAATAATGCTAAGCTTTAAAAATAATCCTAAGTGAGTGTTAAGTATTAATAGTTTTATTTTTATAAATATCTAGTCACAATTTCATCTCAACGACAATCAATGTAAAAAAAATTGGGAAATTAGGGGTATTTTTGAAAGATTGAGACTCAGATCAGACTGTGAACGTTCTTAAAATTACTAGAATTGCTCCTCTGTTATTATGAGACTTATGGGGGCACAAAAGATTCAAATCATATTTAACCTTTAGACTATGAGGCAAGTCCACTTATATCTAACCTCAATGGCATGTGGGCTGGCCAGTATTCATGAGACACAGGTAGCCCCAGTTTTTAAAGTTAAGTAGTTTTCGTTCTGGCTCCATTCCAGCGCCGTAATAACCGCATTACAAATAAGTGTCTCTCTGGATCGCGTCGCATACATTGTAATTCTAGAGAATTCGGTTTTGGCAAGGAGGATGAATAATGTCCCGAAGATCTATGCCGCTAATGTTGGCCGTTTTATGTGCAACGTTGCTATAGATTGCGATAAGTAAGTGGCTTCTGTTTTGGTAACTATTAACAACATTGCCATAGTTATAACGTAGGTACTAGCTGCGCCCCGCGGATTCACCCGCATATGTCTCAATCCCGCGGGAATATCGAGATAAAAAGTATCCTATGTCCTTTCCCAAGACTCAAACTGTCTCTATACTAAATTTCATCTAAATTAGACACAGTTACTTTCGAATTTATAATATTATTAGTATTAGTATGGATTTTTGAAGGGAAACTTCTTTACGCGCGCTTGACTTGGGGAGTAAACTGGCGAACGCGTTACGAAAAGTGTGATCGGGCGAGGTGAACGGGAGTTAAGTGGGGGATATAAGCAAGAGAAAGCAGTGCGCGCGCACATTTTCTTTCTCTCTTCCTCTCATAACCAAATACGTTTGAAGTTTTTTTTCTTTTGCTTATATCTCGAAAATGGTGCGTGATATCGCAAAAATAATGAAAATTTCGACCCCCTTTATAAAACCTGTAAACTCTTAAAACTCAACATGTAGGTAAGCATTTTTCATATTTTCCATACAAAAAGTGAAAAATTCCTTAAAAAACACGCCAAGGCCGACCCCTCCGCGCCTGCGGCTCTAAAAAACAGTTCACGGGGTAGGGCAAATAAGTACCACGTGTCGACGAGTCGCGATTGTCAAATTCGATTTTTGTTGTGTCAAAATTTATTGAAGTGAAACTTCTTCACGCACACTTGACTTGGAGAGTAAGCTGGCGAACGCGTGACGTAAACGTTACGAAAACTGTGATCGGACGAGTACGGAAGGTACGTATTTACGCGACCAGGTTTTTACACCAGGTATTTGCTTCCAAGTACGCATACCAGGTACCGACTCAAAATACTTGCAAGACTATAAAGTATCTTATACGGCTACTCGCTCAAATACGTAGGTACTCAACCGCGTTAGTTTTCGCAAATGTGATCATGCTCCTTATCAGTAAGAGTCTACGGAACAATTTCGTATGCAAGTATTTTTTACTTTAATGGTTTGCAAGTATTTATTTGTAAACGCGATTTTGCTCCTTATTTATAGGAAGTCATTGATCAATTTCCTATGCAAGTAGTTTTAATTCCAACGGGGCTTTTGAATACGCGATTGTACTTCTTATCTGTATGAAGTTATGGATTAATTTTCTATGCAGATAGAAAATACTTGAAAGTATCTCGCTCCGTCGTGACTCGACCCTCGAGTACGTAAGTACTCAAATAGTTCAACAACCGCGTTTGTTTTCACAAATTCGATCATACTCCTTATTAGTAAGAGAGCAGAATACTTAATAGTACTACGTACAGAAAGGACACTCCCTTCCTCGCCCTCATATCAGATACCGCACCTCACCCCGCACTTCGAGGTATTCGTCGCCGACTCTTTAGCAAGGGCGCTCGCGAACCGCAGCGCTGTATTGCTGACACGAACACACAATTATGCGATTTAAAAGTTTTATTTGAGTTTTAATCACGATGTTTGGATATTGTGATGCTTTTCCAAATTCGTATTTACATAAACTGTTTGTAAGATTTCGCATTTTTAATACCATGCGATTTAATAACCGATTATTTACAGATAAGTCATTTAAACTAAACTATTTTAGTGTTTTTATTTCATTACGAACCCGACTATATAAATAAACAATTGAACTACATGGTCACTTCATAATAATGCCCACGTTCGGGCAGCGCCGCCGCCGTCGTCGTTCGGTTCCCCGACACAAATTGCTTTCCGCGCCATTTGCTTTACGCTACTAGATTTCACGCACACATTTGCACGTATACAAACGTCATTTGTTTATGTAGTAGTAATAGGTAATTATTTTGCGAGCGTTGTATGGAGTGTCCGAGGTGTGGTAAGAGTCTACGGAACAATTCCGTATGCAAGTATTTTTACTTTAATGGTTTGTAAAAGTATTTATTTGTAAACGCGATTGTGCTCCTTATTTATAGGAATTCACGGTATGCAAGTACTTTTTACTTTCAACAGGGCTTTTGTTTGATTACGCGATTTTACTTCTTATTTGTATGAAGTTATGGATCAATTTTCAATGCAGATAGAAAATACTTGAACGTATCTCGAGCCCTGGTTTTAGGCCCTGGTTTCTTAAGGTGGACGTACTTGGAAGCTCTGGTACTCGATTTTGCAAGTACGACCCATGTCTACGGGCTACGGGCGAGGCGAACGGGAGTTGAGTGGGGGATAGAAGCAAGAGAAAGCAGTGCGCGCGCACATTTTCTTTCTCTCTTCCTCTCATAGCCAAATACGTTTGAAGTTTCACTTCAGTCGTGTGGTCATAAGCACACTCGGTTTTTGTCTATCACGCTTCTTTATAATATTCCCTGTAAATGGAGAGGTCTGGCTCTTGTGATACGGGAACTCCTAGTACAAGAGCCAGGGATACACTGATGTTTGTGTCTTGAAGTGAAAATAAATAAATTTATTAAAAATTCAAAAAAATATAGAACCTGTTCTATTTTCGAAACTGTATTTATTATAATAGGTAGTCGCCTGCCAGCATTACTAGTAAGTGGAATGGCCGTTGACGACAGTCTTTTGTTTTTATTGATCACAAAACATCGTGAAAATTCTTCCGATATTTCTGTGAAACATTTGAACGTGGAATCTCTTGTATTTTTTATAGCAATGCCTTTGTCTGACAACCGGCCAGTTGAAATATGACCAACATTTTACAAGACTGTTATTTTCAGTTTTGCTGAAAATTCTCTTTCATTCTGCAAAAAAAAAATGCCCATCGATAATTCCTACATAACTGTCTATAACAGGAGTTATATAACGGAAACGCGATATAAATAACTTCTTGTCTTAAGACAGATTGCTGGGCCATTTATAGCAGCTGACGAAGGCACCCTTCTTCTTCATTAAATCGCTTTACTGGCCTACTGCCAGTCGGGGCTGCTTAACGGGCGCTCATTAGCACCAATTCCTTAATCCATTATATGGCACATAACTAGAAGAAATGGATTGAAAGTTTTTAGGGTGCATGACCTTGAAATTGGCGCTCTAGCACAAACAAACTCTCTGACACAATTCATCGCAAGAGCGTGGAATGTTAGCGGCAAAAGCACTCAACAGACGTTCCTCACTTGTTTCTCGCTTGTCACCTCACTTCGTTTGTTTTCCAGTAAATACTCATTCGGCAACGGATTTTATCTCCAAACAAAATCCGTTGCCGGATATAATTATTTATTAAGGCTCGTCGTCCATGACACTACTGAAGAAGTTAAAAACTAAAACTACTGCGTATTCAATATAATAACTGCTTCAGGATGCTGGGACTGCCACGAGTGCCACGTTATAATATTGTAGTGCGTCCGATATGTTCGTATTTGCGCATACTGATGATTTTTAGACCATAATGCCCAAAAAAAAATCCATCTTGTCAAGAGCACGGTCTAGTTCTAACGGCTTCCTAAGTAGATTAATAGAAAAGTACGACTCACCTTGGTTGTCGCACGCTGTGGAGGTGATGGACAAAAGACCCCCATAGCTAACCTTACAATTTTATTTTTGTTTGTTTACTAACAATAGTTTTTAAGAACAATGTTACTAACAATTGGACCTAAGGCATAAATAAACAAATCATCATCTGCCTTGCCTTTTCCCAACTATGTTGGGGTCGGCTTCCAGTCTAACCGGATGCAGCTGAATACTAGTATTTTACATGGAGCGACTGCCTATCTGACCTCCACAAGACACTACACTACTACTCCATACAAGTTACGTGATTAAAAACTTGCATGCTTAAGTGACGTTAATTTGACAGGACTAAACTAAAATTTATCTTCTGTCCTTTTCTTAATGAAATAGAAAGAAAAAAATGCACTGAACTTAAATTTAGTTTAGTTTGTGAAAACAGAATCGGCACCGTTATGTGTTTTAAAAGGTGTTCTCCAAACAGTACATATTAATCACAATTCCGTGTTTGCTTCTAAAATGCACGTTTCGTAACCAAGCAAGCGATTGTATCGTGAATATCGTATTTGTGTGGTTTCATATCGATTCTTAGAATATGTGTACGATAATTGTGGGTCTCGTGCAACCAACACGCTTGAACTGGAGTAGCTAAGTTATGTAGTTAGTATAGCGATGTAATTACACTTCAGTCATATGGCTGCGAATTACTCTTTCTGTTATGACTTACTTCTTGAGTTTCATGTTATTTCCTGCCTTAGGTGGAATTACAATATATTTGCGCATAATCAGCCTACAATATTCCCACTGGTGGGACCTTCTCTCTTCGAGAGGCAGTGGGCTGTAATAGATTACGCATCATAGACCACGCGGGCTCAGTGCGGGTTGGTAGATGTCACATGTCTTCGAATTTTCGGGTTTAGGACATGCCGGTTTCCTCACGATGTTTTCGTTCACCGGTTTGAGAGCAGGGGTGATGAAATAATATACAAAAAGTAAAGTGCCTGCTTGCCGTTGCCACTGGGCCACGATCCATCGATCTGCTGCTCAATCGATCCATTATTATCAGGCAATATAATTGACGGCCCATAAGCTTCAACATTTTCGCGTGAGCTAGAACTGCGCATCACTTATTCTACACGGTGCAATTTAAATATGGTGCAATCAAAATTAAACTCGCTCAAACTTTTGTTCAATCATTGCGCAATTTCAATATTATCCCTAAGGGAGGTCGCCCACGGCGAATATTTGCTGCGATTCAGTAGCGAGTTTCGTCAACGCGCGACTGTATCTCTGGCTGTACAGTTGGCCGTTTGTCGCATTCGTCGCACAACACGCGACAGAAGCGATTCAGTAGTGATACAATATTGCTTTCGCATCGATGCAAACGGGCGACAGAATTGATTCCGCTTCGATACCAACGCGCGAACGTTTCTGGCGTCATCGGATAAAAAGAGCGAAAGGTTGGTATGACATTTTCTAACATTTTTCCTTGTATTTTATTAGTTTTTAAAACGTTGTTACGTAACCTTTCTTTGTTATCGGGGTGCACCATGCAATGTTTACCTACGCTGCCCACGCCTACGTTGTGGGCGCTTTAACATTCTGACATTCAGTTATCTTCTTCACATGTCAGACCGAATTAAAAATGTGACACTGACAAATAAAACAAATATTTTAGATTGATGTCAACTAGTCTACCTACTCAGTGCCGTAGCTTCAAAATGTATGTGTGTGTCCCGAATTGATAAGGAAAAAAATTGAATAATGACGGACAAATAAAAGAGTCGACTGTACGGGTTCGACGGTTTCACAATGTGTTTTTCTATTTTGAAGAATGATGGCCGAAAATAAAATTCGGCCAACATTTATTTTTAAAACAAATGAGTTCGCCTTCTGTTTGAAGGTTTGAAATTAACTTTACAGAATAGGTTGTAGGAATACAACCACAATGTTTGTTTTCTAAAACAGTGCCCTATGCTTGCAACTTGATCTCATTGTTTGGTATGTTTATTAATCAGCCAATATGTCCATCCACTACATAAATAACTGAAGGCCAATTCCTGTATTTAACCTTTTAATCGCTTGGCTAAATATCAGTTGCCGTGCCCCTAGCGCGCGGCTACAAATCGATAAAATCAAGATAAAATAATACCTACAATAAATAAGGAGGAGAAATCGTTGTATCGATTAAAAAATAGTCAAAAACTTTTTATCATTATTTAACAATGGTTTTAATTGTACCACGCAGTTAATAGCACGAAAAGAGAACGAAAAAATCATGCATGTTCTCTGTCGCAGAAATACGACACGGGCGATAGGGGTACGGAAACATGTGTCGCATAAATGCGACACAAGCGGCTAAAAGGTTAAAAATGTTCAAAATCTAGTCGCAATCTCATCTCAGCGACAATCAATGTCAAAAAGTTGTTAAAAATGTAGGGAAATTAGAGGTATTTTTGACAGATTGAGACAGATCAGACCGCGAACGTTCTTAAAATTACAAGAATTATTGCCCCTCTGATCTCATTGTTTCACTGACCTTAGTCTGTAGTGTGATACCAGCATAGTTCCAAGACCTTTTAATAACAATTATTATAGACAAATAATGAGTTTCACAATACCTACTATATCACAAATAATGGATTTCACAATAATATGTAAGTAGGTATATACTAACACTAGCACATTAATTTGTTTGCTTGTAATTACTAACAAATTGGATTTTATGATCTGGAAAATGAATGATTATTTTTATTATTATTTCAATACTAGATATCAGAATTTCTGAAACAAAAATAATAGATTCTTGACAAAACAGTCTGCTATGTTTCTAAGGGTATATCGAGTGACATTAACCTATATCTTTCGACCTTGAGGGCCTTTGGTCAAACAGTAGGTCACCTCCGTCTCCCGTGGGCGTCATAAAAGATGACATTAATGTTTTACTGGTTCCAACATGGGTTGCCTACCAATCAAATGTGAGAAATGGTGATATGCTGGTCAGACTTACAAAAGTACTTAACATTTTACACGTTCACATGGTGAATAATGCACAACTTAAATTGTTTTAGCAGCATATTTTTTTACTGCGGGAATCAAGTTGCTATCAACATTTCATACATCTACATTCTACTTCCTTACTAATAAACGTTGTATATCGTCTGTACAGTTACATAACGCTTTGTCTCTTCTATCGAAAATCAAATTATACAGACGACTGAAAGAGAGAAATCTGTGTGTAAGTATTCATCTGATATAATAGGTACGTTTATTAGTAAGGGGGCTAGTGTATAATCAACCAGTAATGTTCTCACAGTTGGGACACAGGCCTCCTCTCTTCGAGAGGGAGTGGGCTATAATCTACCACGCGGGCCCAGTGCGGGTTGGTATATGTCACATGTCTTCGAATTTTTGGTTCTACGTTTTCTGACAATGTTTTCCTATACCGTTTGGAAAGCAGTGGTGATGAAATGATTTACACAAAGTAAAGCGCCTGGCTGGGTTCGAATCCATGACCTAAAACTTGTAAGTCGAGGCCGTTGCTACCGGCTTAAGGCAATCCAAATCCAAACTAATATTATAAATGCGAAAGTAACTCTGTCTGTCTTTCTGTCTGTCTTTTCTTCACGCCTAAACCGCTGAACCGATTTAGATGAAATTTGGTATAGAGATAGTTTGAGTCCCGGGAAAGGACATAGGATACTTTTTATCCCGATATTCCCACGGGATCGAGACTTGCGCGGGTGAAACCGCGGGGCGCAGCTAGTTATTAATAAATTAAATTAAATAAAGTATCTAGTACATAACACTCACAAGATTACCTAATGCTACTTTTGAAGACAATAAGTCATCATCATAATCACATTTCATTTTCTATTGTAGATAGTCGGTTCTCCTGTAAATCTTTTTCTCTTATACATTAAAAACAATTGCCGTTCGTTAGTCTCGCATAAACTCGAAAACGGCTCGACCGATTGTGATAAAACTTTGAAGAGTTGTTGTGTGTGCGTCGCAGAAGGTTCCCAACAAAAAAAAAAGGTATTGAAATGATTTAGCTAGTAATTAAAAAAATATGCTTCTTTTTTTTCTTCTTAGTGTGTCGACGGCAATCTAAATGGACTAGGCCCAGAATTGGGCTACTTGTTTGGGCCTCTAGCGTCCATCAGTGCAACTAACAGGACACGCAGGACATAATATTAAGTGTCCCATCGTTTGTGGACCAGTACCACATTTACACTCCAAGGTGAAGTCGTCTATGAATCTCTCTCTGAACAGGTTTTCCTCGCTCCGCCAACTTGGGTCCGGAGTTTGTTTAAAGACTATCCAAGACTACCAGTTTACCCAAGGAATCTTATGTCCAGGTCTTTAGAATAAGTGTTGTAATCGGTTGAATATACCTACGAAAATCTCAGTGTTTCATAATTTCAGACAACATTCCTTCAGCGACGATTACTAAAATATAAAAACTCATCAACCTAACTCACGAATAAAATCTAGCTCAAAATAAAAAACGCACATTAAAAGAATCGTTCCCATAACTCTACAGCGTTCTAACAAATATGGTGTCATGTAAGTACATGACGCAGGTGTGACGTCATAAAGGTAACTAAATGAACGAACATGTCAGGCCAATCCATCAAAGGATTTTAGAGAACCACGGATTCATTTGTGAAAAATTGGATTGAGCCATGAAAAAGTTATAGGCAGGGCTGTTGAAGCCACGAAATTCTTGACGGTTTTTGAGTAGAAAATGTAAATTGATTTTCTTTTTGGTGCCTATTCTGTTTCTTGTCATTCAGCATAATCAGCCTATAATTTTTCCTCTGCTGGGGCACAGGTCTCCTCTCAGTCAGAGGGAGTAGGCCGTAATCCACCACGCAAACCCAGCGCAGGTTGGTGGATGTCACATGTCTTAGAATTTTTTGTTCTAGGACATGCCAGTTTCCTCACGATGTTTTCCTCCACTGTTTTAAAAGCAGTGGTGATGAAATGATTTACACAAAGTAAAGTGACTGTCTGGGTACGAACCAACGATCTACGACTCGTAAGTCGGGGCCATTACCACTGGGCCACACTACCCAACGTCTTGTCTTGTCATTCCACTGTGGGGTAAAACTCAAAGACATTTAAACAAATACTTACGATAGACGGGACAAAGCGAAAAACATCAAAATCTACATGGTTTTATCTACAGTGCTTACCTCACTCAGATTAGTTCTATGTCTCGTGTCATATGTCTCACATGACATTGAGTGCAAAAAAAAATATTTTCGATAGAAATATGCCGAAATGTACAGACGCCAGCACACAATTTTCAATACCTTCTAATCAAGGTATTGAAAATAGTTTTTTTTTTTCTCAATAATAATAGCATCAAAAGTTAAAAATCGAGTAGATGTCGGATAACGGCATTTTAGTTATACCACAGCACATTAAGTTACTACAATCTGTCAAATGTCTTTAATAGATTTTGAATATAAAGTTTTACAGTTTCGGGTAGCTTGATGTGCTGGCGCGTCTGTAGATGTGGCATTGCAAACCTCGTAGTAATAAAATGACTGGACTTAAGAACGGTTTATTTTGCGTCAATATTTTATAATTTACCGAGTATCATTTCAAATAAATTCAATAACTTTCTTAAATATATATCTATCTAAGGGGCAATTGTCGTAAATATTTTAAGAACGTTCACAGTCTGATCTAAGTCTCAATCTGTCAAAAATACCTCTGATATTCGTACATTTTTGAGGACTTTGATATTTGTTTTTCGCCGAGATGAGACTGCGAATAGATATTGAACGTTTTAAATTACAATAATTGGCCTTCTGGTATCTAACCAATATTTTCTCAACAGGAACCTCTCCAATTATTAGAAAAATATATAAAAACCGATCACAAACAACGAATGCAATCATATCGCATTTCACTATTCCGCTAATCTAGCGGCTCCGTTTTCAAAGCAGGGTAATCTGATCAAGTTACAGCGTCCCAGGAAAGCTGGCTTCTTTCAACAGCGATACCACGTCAGTTAATTACTGAGCATAGAAAAATAGCCTGAGTTCTGTATGTATTTGAAATTTAATATGGCAGTAGCACTGCAAAAGAAAATCCTTTTTTTTTCAAGTAACTCGTAAGTCGTCCGATGGTGGTACAGTATTTCTTCTTCCGATGGAGTTTATTTTTAAATAAACTGGATTTCTTTAAAGCATATATATTTCTTTGATGAGACGGATAAAATAAATTGAATGGTGGTTTCATAAAAGGCATTAAATTTTAATCATTTAAAACTGCTGCAACTTACATCACTCCAAAATGGCGTCCTTATTCAAAACGCTTAAACTTTATCTTGATCACGACTGTACCAGCAAGGCCAGTGCACACTGTTGCCATTTCGTATTTAATTTTATCCCAAGGCACCGGACAGTGGGTCCTCGCCTAATTAATTTACCTACCGAGTTACGGTAGGAACTCTCTTCTGATGAGATTCTACAGGGGTGCTACTGCGTTCAGCTGTTTTAGTTGTGTCTAGAATTTAGTAGGAATTAGATACTTACCTAATACGGTTTACTATCTTATACTTTAAAGTCGTTCAAATGGAGCATTCATAACGAATGATTTGGTTTTACGTATTTAAGCAAATTGGTATGTAAGATAGATAATTATTATATTATTTATATACATAGACCAACTACTGCCCGCGACTTCGTCCGCGTAAAATTTCTTGTTTTATCTATGTTTGTTTGTTTTGTCACATCGCATCGCCCGCCCGCGCTTGTACTTCGTTTTCGCTTCCCAAGGGTCATAACGTGATGTTAAATAGCCTATAATCTTCCTCAACAATTGGGCTATCCAATGCAAAAATATTTTTGTAAATTCGACTGGTATGTAGGGTATGATTAAGTGAGTGATTTAGCATTATTATATTAAGTAGTCATCATCATCTGCCTAGCCTATTCCGCTTCCAGTCAGTATCCGGATGCAGCTGAATACCAGTGTTTTACATGGAGCGACTGTCTATCTGACCTCCACAACGCAGTTACTGGGTAATACGATACCCTTGGTAAGACTGGTTGTCAGACTGATTGGTTGTCTTTATTATAATTACCTATATAGATATAAGAAGGAATACTTACTTAAGTCTCATTTTCTCGTATTATTTTCTATGTCAGTTTTACAAATATCAATTTTACAGGTGTCTACGTCAACGTCAATCTTGTGGTATCTCAACAAAATTAATTACAAAACAAAAATTGAAATATGAGATTAATAAAATTTCTGTAGCTGTAAAGGTTGTTTATCCAATTTAACTCGATCGAAATATATTTATTACAAATAAAGCAAAACAATTTGTGTGCAATGTAGGTATATTAATTAAAAACTTTTTTCATCAAAACTTATCTATTGGAAGCTGAATATAAAGTAAACCAAATAGTTTGAAAAATATGTGGCGATAGGTAAATACTAGCTTGCGAAAAAAAGATGCGGGTTTAATCAATCCGCAAATTGAATATTTACAGAGTTTTTAAACTTGTAAACAAAATGGGAATTAGTTGATTAGATTCTTAATATTACGAAATGTTTATATTCACCCTTTGAATATAAACATTGTAGATTTTTGAAGGAGCCTTGCATACCTACCGCCATTTTGAAAAAAAAAAAACAAAATGGCGGACAGGTAGGTATGCCACAGCCTTCGAAGCCCTTTTCAATGACGTAACTTAATGTCGAATGCAATGCATAAAGACAATGATCGTACCTGTGTAGATTTGTAAACACTATCTCATGCACATCAGTACAGTTCATTCGCCTTTTTTCCCCTCTGATTTTGCATCACTGTCAATATCACAATGATCTTTAATCTCGTAAAAATAAGGTTGCTGTTGGGTTGTTGCAATTGTCAAGTCTGTTAAGCTCACAGTGATCTTTATTGTTGTTATAATAAGGATGCTGTTTTCGACATCGGCACAATTGCTAAAGATGAAAAAAGGTTGCTTTTGGTTTGCATCTGTCAGAGGTAAAATAACTGCGACAGGACTGTAGTGAGCTGTCACTATGTCAACTGTCATTCACCGCAAATGGCGGGAAACAGTGAAAAGTGAAGAGTGCCTGAATGAAAGGCTTGGTGTGATGATGAGGCAATGTAGTGATATAATCAGCTAAAATACGGGATCAACAGGATTCAACAGTACCTTTCACGATGTTTTGAGATACATAGTTTCTATTCCAACTTTTATTTTCTTCCCAGCAAGACAGTTTATTACAAATTCTGACAAAATAAAGAAATGCACACGTCATCTCCTTTAAAAATAAAAATAAACTATCCTGCATCCCCTAGTACCTCATCCTACATATTTAAAGTCCTCCGAGACGTTCTACGTGACCCAACATATCAACAGATGTATTAAAATTTCAACAAATATTTTGATAAGAAGGAAAAAAGGGTTTTTTTTCTTAACATTTATCCCCAAGACGTTAAGACTGACCCACAAACCAAGTTGTAACTTAACTATGAGAAGGGTAATAACTTATGTAGGGTGAGTGAGCGGCAGGGTATTGTGTGCCTCAGTATTGGTGCAAGTTGTAGGGTGAACTGTATTGTTTTCTGCATTAAAATGCACAAACTACTGCTAGAAACATTAAAATAAAATAAAATATTTTTAAAATAAAAACAAGATTTTATTTAAATAAAAACGTAACCTAAAAAAGAAAGACTAACGCGACCAAAACAGGAAAAAATAAATTTAAGTGAAATTTTAAAATAATATTTAAATTTTAAAAGCTTGAGGCAATGATATTGTGGAGTAAGTACACCTGTATAACGGATACCGTACATAGTGCCTCAAGCTTTTAAAATTTAAATATTATTTGGGTAATACGATACCCCTTGGTCAGACTGGTTGTCAGACTAAAAAACAAAATAAAAATATGTCAGTAACTATCAACTATACTTCAAAAAGTGTCTTAATACTGGTAATAGTGGTAGAATTTAGAGTTATTTTTCTCCCATATGGGAATAAGACACTGCATAACCTGAAGATAGCTTGTGATATTTTTTAAATCTTAGCTGGATTACCGCTGGGTGAATGTCTCCACATAATGGGTGCCGAGGTGGATGGCGCCGCCAAGGTCGGCCCGAAAAGCGGTAGCGAGATCACCTGGACGCGTACCACAAGGGCTGGTAGAGGTGGTGTGGGAAAAGAATTCCTGGAAGACCTTTGCCCAGCAGTGGGACAGTATAGGCTAAACGAAAAAAAAAAGAAACAACTTATTGCAGTACAACTTACATAGAGTCCAAATATTTAGAGCTTGTGCTATCTACATCCTACTTTATTAAAATAATCGGTATATAATCGTAAGTATCCCCTAAAGAAACGAATTCAATTTACATGGATTTGCTGGGGAGTTTGTTGCGCCACTTCTTCTCCCCAGCTAAAGCACAAGGGAGTGGTGTATGGCGGGCTATCTAATGTTATTTTGACGATCGAAAAGTGCTGATTCTCAGCTTAGTTTGAATAAATGATTTTTGATGTTGATTTTGGTCAAATCGCTCCGCTTTCGCCTATGCCTCGCACCATCTATCGTTCGCGTCCCAACAGACAGTTCCGTGAGGCAGGCTACCAACTGCACAGTGGTTAATTAAATTCTATCCACTGCCTGCCCACTGTATAAAACCATACCGAATACACTGCCTTAATAATATTAACGTTACTTGTAATAAGTTGCTGTTTCTACCAGTTTATGGCTGGCTTTTGTTTTAGTTTTATTTTTAATAGCAGATTTTTGTTTTTAATTACGTTTTTGTAAGAAACATTGTTGTGTGGGTACTTTGTGAGTTTGCACCCACTTTGTTTGCGATGTGTGTTCGAGTTCCAGATCACTTATAATTTATAGTTAGACTTATATCGCAGGGAAATGATAATTGAGCAAGGGTAAATTTGAAAATGAAACAACAATTTTTCAAGTCGCTTATCAAAGAAACTAAAAACGAATTTTCACTAGTAGTGTTGATAGAAAAAAATGTAATGTGTGTCAAAAAAACTTAATGCGTTTCGTTTTACGCGTATCCAAGCCTCCTGGCTTGGATACACGTAAAATCATCATCATCATCTGCCTAGCCTTTTCCCAACTGTGTTAGGGTCGGCTTCCAGTCTAACCGGATGCAGCTGAATACCAGAATTTTACATGGAGCGACTGCCTATCTGACATCCACAACCCAGTTACTGGGTAACACGATACACATATCGGTATTTCTTTACTAAACACCCTGTATAATAACGAAATCTAGATGTTTTATCAAGCCGTAAAAACCGTGCAAAGCAGGGTCGGGTCCCTAGTTATTTATTAAACAAAAAAAAAATACTAAACAAATCTATGATACAAGTCAATCGGTGACCGGTCACACGGTTCTAACAAAGTATAGCTAAAGTCTATTCAAATTCATGTTTCCAATTGATGTTATATCAAGTTAAACAAATATCAACTTTATACTAGTGTAAATTAAGTTGATTTCAAAATGACTAGTAAGTATTGAAAAGTCTAAAAAAATTTTTGAAGTTTTAGCGTAAACTGAACTTTATTTTGCAGCAATTAAAGTTATTTTTAACAAAAAGTCATATTTGTTTACATGTTTAGAAAGTAAATCGCCAATGCAGATTAGTCGTAGTCACGTTGAAACAATACAGCCATCACGTTGAGGGTAAACCATTGGCGTAACATGGATCATGGGTATAGATGCAGTCTATGAATATAAGCATTTCTAAGCTGCGGGGCAATTGCGTAACACAATATCAATCGGAATCGGTTTCATTTTGACAGTTCAACAACATTCATTGCGTTATTTACGTGTTGAGCAGACAAATTTTTCGAACTTATGAATCAATGGATTAGCAAGGATTGCTTCAAAGTGATTCAGATTCCGATTGATAGTGTGTTACGCAATTAGGGTGGGTTTTAATGACTTTTGTGATAGTACAACAATAATAATATCTACAATTTTCAATTTTTATGTAATTTCTTAATGTTGATATCCCCCAATGTTAATGGTCAAGCTTCTATTTATTTATTTTTTTCTTAAAATCTTTCTTTTTTGACGTCTAAAATCCGCCATTTTGTTTTTATCAAAACGAAACCTACCGAAACGACCTACACGAGTCAATGGACACCTCATGTATAAAAATCTATCCAGCCGTTACGATGCTTCGAGGTTAGAATTCCACACACAAAGATTCTTGAAAAACATAACCTTGTCTTTGCTGTCGTGAAGTCGGGTAAAAAGAGCACTGATCATCACCGTTGTTTTATGTATATTCAAACTTATTTTAAAGTTCTTAGTCTAACACCATCTGCCACCAATAGCAGTCGTGTCTTGGTATCGAAAAAACCCTAAAAGGAATACAAAAGTCACACAATATTTTGAAAACTACTCGTAGCACAATGTGACTGTGTTGTTGTGATGTGTGTGTGAAATAGGGACTTATCCACCATTAGGTACCAATTTACTATACTATAATTTAAGAAATATGCTTTCTGCATTAAACATTAGGACAATCTAATAAAAATATGAATTTCGAAAAGCATTAGTTTCACTAAATTCGATAGAAAATCAAACTACGCCAATACAGTTCAAATTACAACTGACAGGATTTCTGGCAACTGCTACATTTCAAGCCAAACAATTGGCCAACATTTTGGTACTGCAAAATTCTTACCAAAATTCTATGTTGTATTAATTTTATAGACGAAAATTAGGCTCATAACATGTAATAATGTATGATATGGGCGTTCTGTAATGAGGTTGAATATTCGGGACCATAAAATGTAAATGTCAGCCATAAAAGGAAATTAGCTAAAATGTTAGGTAAGCTGGGGCAGCAATGAAGTGGTCGTAGCTATAAAAAGTCTAACCTGGATTTTAGTCTTAGAATAAGGGCCTAGTGCTATGACCTTGGGATAAATATACAGAAGCATATATTTGTTAGGTTATACACATAAAAAAAACTAGGAAACATGCAGCTGGTTCTTACATTTTTCAATGGCTTTTTCTAAAACTTGGATTGGCGAACTTACTTAAAATAAAATTTATAAATTACCGTTTCAAAAACTGTTCGACCAATTTTTGTTCATTGTAAATCAATATATTTAAGTATACAAATATCTAGTTCTATGAAAACATTAAAAATCATTCTACCTAGCCTTTTTCCAACTGTGTTGGGGTTGGCTTTCAGTCTAACTGGATGCAGCTGTACAGTTGTACACCAATACTTTACTTGGAGCGACTGCCTATCAGACCTCCACAACTGGTCCTCACAACACTAAAACTGGTCTCCACAACACTAAAACTGGTTCTCAGGCTTTGGGTCTTCTGAACCTTAACGACTATCAAAGATCTACGAATGACAGCCAGGACCAACGGCTTAACATGGGATGCATGAAGAAGCCTCCTCGTGTAGCGCAGTTTATTCCGCCAGTAGCTCAACTGAACCGAGCTCTCGGCGCATCCTGGACAGTCACACCCAACACCATATTTGACTGGCCAATTCTTCCCTTGCGGTGGTAGGGCTAACGCCCGCCTGGTTTGCGACCACCCTCCCACCGGAGTCCGGCGTCAAGCAGCCTGCTGTGTTTCGTCGATGCGTGGGAGTTCCAGTGCCTTGGGCATCTTCTGAGCACGCTCGTTCCATCATAGGCCTCATCCATCGCTTTCCATCAGGCGTGATTGAGGACAAGAGCGGGCCCATTCAGTAATAAAAAAACAGAGAAAAGAAACGGACGGGTCTCGATATGTAATGAACGGTCACCCATTCATTAAATATAGAGATGTGAGGACACTCGGCAAGCGTAGCTCAATCTCTGATCGACCCGTATGGCAGCCAATACTCCGCTACGAGCAAACATTTAAAATATCACTAACAAACCGAATATTAATTATTCGAATCATGAAATTCAGTAATTGAAGCGCGTTCGCTGTCATGTCAAAAACCTTACAATTCAAAACCAACGTACGTACGTATCGTTGATATGTCTAACGTTAACAAAAGCTGACTTAATTGGATTTGACTGCTGTGAGTGGAAATCAAATCAACATATTGTGTGTATATGTAACGCGAGGTGTTATGTAATTTTTAGACGAGAAAAACTAGAAGCTACTGTAGTGCTTTTAAAGTTGAATTTTGATTACGGACAAAAACTAGATAGTTCTGTTTTAATCGTCTTGGATTCGAAACCAATTTCTTTTCAGAAATTGTCGGTTCTTGGCTTCGTCAATTTGGTTTTAACTAGGGCAGTAGATTTTACTCGTATATATGTTACGTGGTACTTGCCTGTTTGATTATTTAAAGTGATTGGATTTGACAGGATTACCCCTTGAGGGCGTCATTTAAGGTGAATGTGACATGGTAGACCGCGAAATTTAAATTTTCTTAAGTTTTTTGCAATTTGCAGATCAGTGTCAGGTTGTATCTTGATCCAAATATGATTCGCGACTATAATAGACATGTATTTACAGAATCATAGTCATTAGAATCATTAATATATCTCTTTAAGTTAGATTTCTACCATAAACACTTTTCATACGAGATTTGTTCTTAACGGTAGAAATCTAAATTAGAAAGATGTATTGATGATTCTAATTATTATAATTCTGTAAATACGTACCTGTTATAGTCGCGAATCATATTTTGATCAAGATACAACCTGACACTGACCTGAAAATTGCAAAAAACGTAAGAAAAAATTAATTTCGCGGGCTACAACTACCCATTCACCTTAAGCACTATACTTGGAACTCACTGATTATTTCGTTATTACCTATTTTACCTCTATGTTCATAAGACTATCTTTACAAGTAGTTTTGTTTATAAGCACTCTGGTCTTCCTAGTACTGTAATTCATAAGCAATTATACTATCATAAGCCTGATACAAACTTCAAAGTATCACAAAGCCACCCGAAGTACCGATTGTTAATAAGTAAGTGCCTCTCTATGTTGACTTATTAGAAATTGATGTTTAAGTTAGGTAAGTAAATAATTATTGTTTCGGAATATCTCTTCCAGGTAGGTAAAAAATCACGGAATTGCGACACGTAAGTGAGTGGACGTACATTTTCTCACGTGATGATTTCATCGTGGACGTTCACGGAATCACGATAAAGGCTCCCGCAAAAAGGCGCGACGCGACTCTAGTAGAACAATTTCTATGAAAACTTCATGGAAATTATTCTTCTACAAGAATCGCGTCGAATCGTCCCATCCCGCGTGTCTGCGGAAGGGGAATTAATATGTTTAAAAATATAAGAAGACGCATTTAATTTTCCGTCTACGATAATGTTACAACGTGCACGTATTTCCATACATTTAATAGACGAATGATTAAAACGCACAATTAGGTTGTCTGTGGACCTACATAGAATCGAAACGGTTTAGGTCTGCAAAAAAAAACCCTTTCAGAATAAATAGACTGAAGTTATACAAAACCAAGTACACCAAATCACCGTTTTAAATCTGAAGCTAGAAGCAGGAGTAATTAAATCGTGCAACGAAGGGTGACCATCAGATTGCAGTTCGAAGGACAGCGATATTTTTCGTTTTGTTTACTGCGATAATCTTCTTGTTTAATATTGAAGATCAAGGTTTTTTTTTGTTTAGATTTTTGGAAGAATGTAAACACAACCTTAGCCGACCAAAATAAAAATAATTCTTTGTTCTCTTTTCCTACGCTTGGTGCGCGACTGTTTTTTTTCCTTCTCACAATTTCACTTTTCAAGTTTACTTTTGTCTTTTGGATAAAGTATACTGTTAAATAATCTATCCGTAGAATTATTTCTAAATAGATGCTTAGTATCTTTGGACAATATTTTTTTTTATAAAAGTAAATAAAGCTAGTCTATAATGAATATACATCTTACTAAAAAAATATTGAGACTTGGCTTTGTCAATGTGACCAATATTTTATGTCTTCAAATTGAAAATGCGAAGTCATGTACCTAGTCCTAAAAATAATCTGTCAACATATTTTACAACAAGCTGTTTAAAAACACATTTTTATAAGTTCAATATGACCATGACAACAAGAAAGAATAATAAAGCGTGTGTCACTGAATTTTGTCGTTAGAAGGTCACATTTTATGGCGCCAGCTGACAATGGCGTGGTATGTTGGCATGTGTTCAATGCCTTTTAAATCTTTGATGAATCAATGGACGTTGAAAATGCCTTGGCTCTTGTGTATAGGCACTATTATAAATGTAGTGACAGTGTTATATTTTACGTACAAGGTTATTTCGTCAAGTACTATATCAACAGAACTCTCAGGATTAGCCAAAATAAAAATACGAAGGTGGTTAGAATTGATTGTCTTTAAAAACTAACTACTTTGTTTAATAATATATCCATATACATAAATAAAGTCAGGTTACCTACACTATTTGTAACTTAAGAACGGCTGGACCGATTTTTATGATCTTTGATTTGTTGGATTTGTCTCCGCCACGAATAGCACAATAAATATTGAATGAAATATGGGAAAATTTCACGAAAAAAATAATAATGAAGATTGATTCTGAGGCGGTACGAAGTTCGTCGAGTCAGCTAGTTAAGAATAATTTATATTGAAAGTTACTTGCTCAATCATATTGGAATATAAACGGTTTGTTTTTATGAAAATCCAGTTTTTATTTACTATAGGCTATAGACTACCTATCGTTTATAAAAATACCAGTGGTTTTATGTAACAAAGGAAAATATTGCGGTGGATTTTAATAAAGCTTCTGTTTTTTTGACAGCAGGCATAACTTTATATTCATTTAAATAAATATTTGAACTTCAACTAAAATATGCCATGCACTGGTCAGATTGCATGAGGATTCCGCAAATTTTGACTGGAAAAGCTCCGCATAAAAAGAACCGAAAACGTAGATTATTCTACGATCGTTTGAACGTTTATATGGCTTTTTCATATTTATTGAGTTTTTTTTCTATACGAAAAAACCTGGCGTGTTCGTGACTGACGATTCAATATTATATCAACGAGAATTTAGTAATGGTAAAAATCTGAAATTAATAAGATCGTACCGTGCATGATACATGGTTTGAAAATATCGGCACTTAACAAAGCCAACAGGTCAAAACTCAGAAGATATGAGCGAGTTATCATGAGAGACTTGATTAACCAATCTAGGAATAAACCAAGACAAAAGAAAATGCATGAAATCTTAGACGGAAAAACAGCAACCAAACGCGTCAAGAACCACAGGATGTGCTACATGCAGCAATGCAGTACAAGGCCAAATCCAGGAAAGTCGGCCGACCTATTTACACATGGAACGACAATTTAAAACAGGACATGAAGTACTTTGGCAAGGAAATCAACTTTTGGATGAATACAGCGGAAGACAGAAGTAAGATCAAGATTGCTGCTAGTAAGATTCACAAAAAAACCGGAAATGGAGAGTAGCGAAACATCCGACGATGACATAGAAAACAGCAACATCCAACACAACACAACAGAGCAACGACATACAAAAGAACCGAGAAAGCAGTAGAACCCCGCCAAAAGACTCAACGATGAAGCTCGACCTGAACCAGCCTGACGGCAAGGTCGTTAAAAGATGCCCATCCAAAGATATAATTACCTATCTCTCCACTAGTCCAATGCTTGCTCTAGGATGCATATCCGGTAGGCTCTTAAATCCTTACCTATCCTTCGGGCACGTCTTCCCTACCATTACCGCGCCCCCCGGTCTACTCCTTGATATGCAATGGTCGCTGCAGCACCATGAAAATGAGGCTACAGGAGCTAGTGCGAATCTTGGGGTTCATTCGATTAATCGAGTCTGGTTTAACCACGCTGGGATCGGTGCAATTCATTCATTCATTCAACGAGAATTTAGTAATGGTAAAAATCTGAAATTAATAAATTTCAGTTTATTCTACGAAAGTAATTTTTTAACAGCATTGTAAGGATAAGAATCATAATGTAGGACCCAGAAGGCCAATTCTCGTAATTAAAAATGTTCAAAATCTAGTCGCAACCTCATTTCAGCGACAATCAATGTCAAAAACTTGTAAAAATGTATGGAAATTAGAGGTATTTTTGACAGATTGAGACTGAGATCAGACTGTGAACGTACTTAAAATTACCTGACAGTTTCTAATACAAAAGATACAGTCCTAAGCTCAGGCCAAATAAAAAAGTCAAGACATAACACTGCGAACAATACAGTGAAGCATGCCAAAACTACACCGTCGCTCTGTGCATACACGCTCACACGCACACATTTACAATTAAACTACACCTCACTAAGTGCACACATGTTTATGAAACCGGCCTCACTTTAATGTTGACAATTTATTTATTTCATCAAACAATTTACATTGTGTTCGAATTTTACAAAATACATAATTACATTTTAATCATAACAGAAGCAATAATCAAATAATGACAGCCCTCTGTCTTGGTTTTTTATTTGGTCTGAGGTCCTAAGTATAATTAAAATCATGGTGCACCTACCCTCGATCCACAGACGGTAGGTAAGCAAATTACCTTCATTTGTATAATTGTACATCTAATGTTTTTCATCATTAAGTACTGCTGACACTACTCAAATTAAATCACGAACATTTCTATTTAAATAGTGGGTTAAAAATATACTGAATAATGTAAGTCCCAGAGCTGATTAAAAACATGAATTTTAATGTCGATTGCACTCATACAACTTTTTGGCGGCTAGAGTATGCATAATGAATAGACAACCAATTCTCGTAATATTAAGAACGTTCACAGTCTGATCTCAGTCTCAATCTGTCAAAAATACCTCTAATTTCCCTACGTTTTTGGCAATTTTTGACATTGATTGTCGCTGAGATGAGGCTGCGACTAGATTTTGGACGTTTTTAACTGGTGGGCTTCTGACTACCCGTAACGACTGTCAGAGATCTACAAATGACAGCCGGGGCTAATGACGTAACATGCTTTCCGAGGCACGGAGGGGCCTCAATATGTAATAAACGGTCACCCATCCGCGGACCGAACTTGGCAATTGTAGCTTAACCTTAGATCGATCCGAGCGGCTATTTTTATTTAGCCACGAGCCTGAAAACCTGAAAGACCTGTTAAAGTGTCTACTAAACTTGTTTTATTTGGTTTTTAGCGGTATCTACTACGCCACATGCGAACTACGCGCCATACTGACGTCACGCAAAATCGTGAATCTCGCAAGCAGAGTTTACCGCGCAACTAGCATAATACAGGGTGAAATTGAATTTATGGGCATCCTTTTAAGGGGTCATTGAGCTGAATGGTGCTAATACATGCGTCATGTTCGTGAACGGGCGCCGTCAGTAGGGACTGGTCATCTCTTTGCTGCCATGGCTTATTTTAATTTAATATTAGAATTGTTGTTTTCTCATCTTTTCATTATGGACGCTTTTAACGTTCTGCATCGTTCTCACATGTATAATTTTTAACATGAATGATGTAACCAAGACTTTGTAACCATAATATTTTGATTTAAAAGAGTGTCCATGGAATTTCTTGCCCGTTCTTCTCCATAGGTACCTACGCTTTGGAATGGGCAACTAGCTTCATCTTTCTGACTGACCGACCCCTTGACAATTCAAAAGTGCCTGTAATTGGTTTAATTGAAATAAATGCTTTGAGTTTGAGTTTGAGATTGTAATCGACGGCGTTACATGAATCATCGGTCAGTTGCCAGCCAGACACAACACCCGTCTGGTCGCAAGATCCTCCCTTTTCTATGGAAGATGTGTGAACTTTATACCCTGTTCCTCATACCTCCATAAGTTAACAATATAGCGTAGACACCTACCGAGATTTTGATATTGTGATGATTAATTTGTTTGACTCCTCGATGATCGCAAGTGCTGCTGCTGAGGTCTTGGGTTCGATACCCAGAATGAGCAAAGTGTTATTGGGTTTCTCAGTAGTGACTGCTACTCACCGAACACTAACCGGACTCGGACCTAGACAGCGGGCTCGCTGTCTAGATTTGTGCTCGGTTGATTGCAATTAGGCCCACATTTTATTTTATGGGACTTAAACATAACTGACAGAATGTGGTTGTGTTATAGATACCTACACCTCTGCAAAACCCTTCAGGTGAAACTAAAACCATTTACTTCAAGTATATATACATCCCATGCCGATTTCGGCTACGGTGACTGCTATTGTTCCTGAGAACTATAGGTTACGGGCGTGTGCGCTGATGCGGCTAACGTAATCTTCACGGTAAAGTTACGTGCACAGTGCTGACACAATTCAAATAAACCAATTACAGGCACCTTTGAATAGTCAAGGGGTCAGTCAGTCAGTAAGATGACGCTTAAGATTAACGAGACACACTATGCAATTTTTAGACGTTCAAACCTAGCATATAGTGTGGGATTGGTGAGAAAACCTAAGATTTTCATATTTTGTGCACCAAATAAAACATGTAACGGAAATACACTGCATATACAGTGATCTAGCTTCTGCCCGCGACTTCGTCCGCGTGAAAGTTCACCCTCCCCCATTCACCCTTTTTTTTTGTAGATGGGAAATTATCAATTGACCCCTCCCGCTCTGGGTGGAGCGGAAGGGAGTGTCAGACTCTTACTGACTAAAACCCACCCGTGTTCCTTCGTTAGCCCTTTATGTTCATTCACCCTCTTAGGGGTGAAATTTCGAAAAAAACCCTTTCTTCTTCACAAATAACACACCCTCCAAACATGTCTCTAGGACCAGTGCTGCGCTGCAGTGCTGTGCCAGGGCTGTGCGTTGATATATCAGCCAGTCAGGACTTTGAAATTTACATAATACTATCTGCACCCCGCGGTATCACCCGCATAAGTGTCGATCCCGTGGGAATATCGGGATAAAAAGTATCCTATGTCCTTTCTCAGAACTCAAACTATCTCTATACCAAATTTTATCTAAATCGGTTCAGTGGTTTAGGCGTGAAAAGGTAATATACAGACAGACAGACAGAGTTACTTTCGAATTTATAATATTAGTATGGATAGATAAACGAACTATCCCTGCCCAGCTATTTAGATACTATTAGTACGTCAGTTCTAACATTATCGTCCTCTGCCCACTGCATTCACGTTTCAATTATAATTTGATTTACACAGTTGAGATAACACGGCTCAGTTTGTCATTAGTATGATTGCAATTACCAATGGTCGCCAAATTAAGTCAATTGAACGTATCATGTGATCGATGTGCTGGACGATAAAGCGTGTTTGTTTTTGTTTATTAGTTTTATTTGGGTATCTAATTTGCGTTTAGTGGATAGTGGCTGTTTGGTTGCTATAATGTGATCGATTACCGATGTAAAATGGCGCTTGTTTTATGTAATTGGGAAGGCGACAAGCAGGCAGTTAGCCACGGGCCTATTAAATAAAACCGAGAGGCGATATGTTTGTCTAAACGACAATTAATCAGAAAATATATGAAATAAACTTGCAAAGTTTTTAAGTATTTTCTGCTTTACAGTAGGTACCGGTCGTGGAAATGGGTCCGTAGCTGACGCCCCAAGTGGTCGAGGCACCTGTGGTCGACGCCCCCGATTCGATTAATTTAATTCAAAGCAATTTTTGATCAAATGTACTGTCAGCACAAAAATGTGTGTCCATTGTCCAATAAGGAATCACACTAATATTATAAAGGCAAAAGTTTTTGAGTGTGTGCGTGTGTGTGTGTGTTTATATGTTTGTTACTTCTTCACGCTCAAACGGCTGGACCAATTTTGATAAAGTTTTGTATGGAGGTAGCTGACACCCTGGATTAACGTATAGGCTACTTTTTATCCCGATATTTCCACGGGATCGATATTTACGCGGGTGAAACCGCGGGGCGCAGCTAGTATTTCGTATGCCTGTTATTCGATTACCCTACAAACCCCAGGTGATGGCTGATATTGTCTAGCCGTCTGAAAATCCGTGTTTTGATGTTATGAAAGAGGTTGTTATTCAACAGCTGAAAGCGATGAGTTAGGTAGTGAATGTTTTCAGAACTAAGAAGTCACATAACGTAAGTTTCTAGAACCCTGCTTGTCGTTTTATTAAGTGTTTTTATTCTTTCATGGTTCTTTTATTTTCGATGGGAAACATCTTTCAAGAGTAGTGGTTAAATCTTGAAATCTGGTAAACAGTACTAAACGGTGGACTCGATTTTATAGAAGTTTAAAAATTATTGTTAACAAAAGTTGATTTGTTTGTGCCTGTTACTCTTGTAAAATTGAATTTCTTGGTCAATCTTTTTTCATTCATTCGGTAGTCTGTCACAGAACTTTGCCTTCATTCCCAGATGAAATGAGTTCAAACTTAGCAGTAATCATAAGCGTTTCATAGCAGGTATCACTTCGTACTGGGGTCGGTTCAGAACAAAATATAAATTTTATTCACATTCCTAACAAACCCCAAAAAGTGGGATCCGATCTGAATAAGCCGTAAAAATGTACAAAACAAACTGACGTAATCATTTACTTTGGCACGAAATATTTTTAATTATTCACTCACTAGGAAAAGACGTGATTATGTCAAAACATGAAATGAACTTCACTTCTTTACCAAACGAGATTCACTAAAGCTTCAATTAAAAAAAAAAACTTTTGGTAAAAACATTCGTTCCGGACAGTTCAAAAAGTTTCCACCCTGTCGAAAATTAAAAAGAAAGTTATTTCATCCACACAGTGACCTCAAACAGAAAGATTCCGTTTGTGGCACACCTAAAAAACTAAGCCTTTGAGCACCTGTTGAGTTTACTTTTTACTTTTAGTGTGTAGCCAGCCTAAGCCTGACCTGTGCAGGATTCTTTGTAGGTACTCTACCTTTTAAAAATATTGTTGGACGTCGATGTAGTTCTATTTTACGTTTTTCAAAAACGATTTGTAAGGATAGAGCTCAGTTGAAATTACTGACCCCAGAAAATACATTTCGTGTGAAAACACGAAATGTATTTTCTGGGGTCAGTAATTTCAACTGAGTGAGCTCTTATTCATGAAATATTACGTTTCAGTTAGTATTTCTGTAATGCGTGTTTACCTAGTTTTAAAAATATAATTAATTTTCTCTCAGATGTTGGTGTATTAATCTGTCAAGCTCCGCTAACGAGACACAATTGATTTTCTATTGTTTCGTCGCCAGGCGACGCGCGCTGCTTGACCGGTTAATTTAAGATATTAGGGGCTGTCTCCACGAGCGAGAGAATCGCGGCGATAATATCGTCGTGCCACGTATTTCTATACACTCTCTATGAACGCGTCTCCACACGGCGATGTTATCGCGGCCATGCGACGAGTGGCAATATGCGCGCGTAACGTCGTCGTATCGCCGCGGTATCGTCGCTACTGGTGGCGCGCACGCCGCGCGCTCGCCGCAGAACGTGGCGCTCTCGCAGCGAGCGCGCGGCGGGCGCGCTGTCAAAGTTTCTTGAAAGTAAACTTAACAGTTCATTGAAAACAGGAATTGGCATTAAATATTCATCTTCAAACCAATCTGCATGATTTCGATATTCTTCATAATTCACATGGAAATGTCCATGACTTTCAAGACGTAGTAACATAGGATGTGTCCACCAACGGCGCTTTTTTCCTTTCTTAATAACAATAACTGCATATTTACTAGCGCACTGGCACAAGCACCCCAGGACACTACATCGTTTTTTTTTTTTTTTTATATTATAAATGCGAAAGTAACTCTGTCTGTCTGTCTGTCTTTTCTTCACGCCTAAACCGCTGAACCGATTTAGATGAAATTTGGTGTAGAGATAGTTTGAGTCCCGGGGAAGGACATAGGATAGTTTTCATCCCGATATTCCCACGGGATCGACACTTATGCGGGTGAAACCGCGGGGCGCAGCTAGTCCATAATAAAAAAATAATTTATTGACTGAGACACTAGGTACTTATTTCGCTCTCGTCTAACTGAACTCTTTCAACAAAACTATTGCACAACGCCTCGTCGCGGGCACGCGGCGATTCCGTTACCAGTCGAGACGATACGCTGGCGGAATAATCGCTCGTTCGTGGAGACGACCCGACGATAGAAGCGCGGATCCGTTGCGATTCTCTCGCTCGTGGAGATGGCCCCTAAGGGGCTGTCTCCACGAGCGAGAGAATCGCGGCGATAATATCGTCGTGCCACGTATTTCTATACACTCTCTATGAACGCGTCTCCACACGGCGATGTTATCGCGGCGATGCGACGAGTGGCAATATGCGCGCGTAACGTCGTCGTATCGCCGCGGTATCGTCGCTACTGGTGGCGCGCACGCCGCGCGCTCGCCGCAGAACGTGGCGCTCTCGCAGCGAGCGCGCGGCGGGCGCGCTGTCAAAGTTTCTTGAAAGTAAACTTAACAGTTCATCGAAAACAGGAATTGGTATTAAATATTCATCTTCAAACCAATCTGCATGATTTCGATATTCTTCATAATTCACATGGAAATGTCCATGACTTTCAAGACGTAGTAACATAGGATGTGTTCACCAACGGCGCTTTATTTCCTTTCTTAATAACAATAACTGCATATTCACTAGCGTACTGGTACAAGCACCCCAGAACACTACATCCATAATAAAAAAATAATTTATTGACTGAGACATTACTTATTTCGCTCTCGTCTGGCACCTAACTGAACTCTTTCAACAAAACTATTGCACAACACCTCGTTGCGGAAACACGGCGATTCCGTTACGAATCGTCGCGGGCACGCGGCGATTCCGTTACCAGTCGCGACGATACGCTGGCGGAATAATCGCTCGTTCGTGGAGACGACCCGACGATAGAAGCGCGGATCCGTCGCGATTCTCTCGCTCGTGGAGATGGCCCCTTAGTATTTCTATTGTGATCTTTTAAACTTACACATGCTTGAAAACAAGAAAATTCTTATATCTATAACACCATTTCCGCGGTGCAAGTTTCTGTGACGTTCAAGAACTATAATCACATGCTATAAAGCGCGTTCTATTATTGCCATTCAAGAATTGCATGCAAGTGTTTACACGTGTGCATTTTCCATAAAATGGCATACAATTACTACTTCATCTAAGAGTTGCACGTCCTAAAAAAAAGCCTCAAAAGAGCAGCAACAATTAACACACCCCTCACTCAACGTACACATGTTTGAATGATAGAAAATGTTCATGCCAGAATTGAATGCGATTTTATTGTACGTGCTGTTTACACCTATACCAGGTTTGAACGGCAACTAACTTGCCCATATCGTGCAACAATTGTACGATGTTGCTTAGACGGTGCCAGTAAATTGTTGCTTCAATTTTATAGTACACAGGCATTAAACTTGCACCGTGTAAATGGAGCTTAAGACCATTCGAATAATTTGAATGTGGTCGTGCCTTTGTTTTTTATATCAAAAAAATCGGACTGCCGGACAGTAAAATTCCTTGTAGTGCACAAACGCCCTTAACCTCACTCACTTTAACAGATACACGTGTATTTGATAGTGGTCTATTGTTAAATGTAAACTTAGACGTCTGGTGGCCACTTAGACCGGGTCCAACACATTAAGAAAGCTCGTAAAGTCGTTAAGAGATGTTTATTGGACGGACGTGCCCGTCTTTGTCCCAGTTTTGCGAATAATGTACTTGTGATACGTGAGAGAATAGTGAGTTATGTTGTGGGTATGGTTATGGTCCATTTGTATGAGGCGAAATAAAAGACGATCTATGTGTTTTGAATCTAGAAGGTTTCTTGGTTTGCTTTTGTTTAGAACTGTCAGAAGAACACACGTAACAAGATTTTTCTTTAGATTTTCGATTCCCCTATAGAGGTATGAGAAACATGTTGTAAAGTTCACTAATACTCTATAGAAAAGGGAGGATCCTCCGACCAGACGGGTGTTGTGTCTGACGGGCAACTGCCCGAAGATTCATGCTGGACTGTGTTGTATCTATGCTAGTTGCGCAGTAAACTCTGCTTGCGAGATGCAGGATTTGCGTGACGTCAGTATGACGCGTTGTTCGTATGTGGCGTTTGTAGATACCGCTACACCCCAATTCGAGTAGGTAATTAAAAACGTTCAAAATCTAGTCGCAATCTCATATCAGCGACTATTAATGTCAACAATGTAGTTAAATTAGAGATATTTTTCACAGATTTAGACTAACATCAGACTATGAACGTTCTTAAAATTACGAGAATTGCCCTCAGGTTTAAACTACCGAGCCAGTTATTGAATAAGTAGTTATAGAAATTAATGCACCTCTTTATACAAAACGGACAACTTAGTTCGGTGCTAAGTTGTCATTTTACTATTAAGAAATTTTAGCACTCTGCCTAAATCAAAATAATGTTCTAAATACAAATACCGGTCCAAAGGTTTAGGCTGGAACTATTATGAGATTTTGTTTTGTAATAAAAAAAAAAAGATCCATTTTTTTGAAAAAGACTGTCACAGAGGTAGGAGTGACGATGAAGACGAACTTCTTCTAAAGCTCAATATACGGTCAACCTGGGCTGTATGGTCTTCGGGTCAACCACATCGGTGATATCATTTGCACTACTAAAACCGCCTTTACTGCTATAACATAATGGTGCTATCAGTGTCAAACTGTTGCCAGTTGACCACATTCTCGGGGGTGTACAGTCGCTTTATTCTTCTTTTACCTTAACCCTAACTAGGGGATACAATTTTGCCTATACAGGGTGTTACGGAAAGGGTATATCAATACAAACGGGTTGAAGAGTGTATCTGGTCTAGAATCTCTGTACAAAATTTCAGCTCAAAAGCAGTAACTTTGAAAATGCTTAATATTTTTTTATTTCGATAGTTTATTATTAAATTGAAATCATAACAAACGTGTCACCGCACTACGAGGGTCATTATCCATTATCTGTAGTGTGTCTGTGCGCCTAGTCATCGCGCCGCCGCGCGCCAGCGCAGCGCCGTGATGTCAAAATAAAAAAAAAATAAGCATTTTCAAAGTTACTGCTTCTGAGCTCAAATTTTGAACAGAGATTCTAGACCAGATACACTCTTCAACCCGTTTGTATTAATATACCCTTTCCGTAACAGCCTGTATAAGAACCAAACGTTAAATAGGTACTATAAAAAGGGTAAATTTTTTGAAGAACCTACAGAGGTTTGAGGAACATGGCGTAAAGTTCACTGATCCTCCACAGAAAAGGGAACCCTACCCTCTAACCAGACGGATATTGTGTCTGGTGGGCAACTACCCGACAGTTGATGTCGGGATGTTGTATATCCTTTCGGGTGTCGACGCTCCGTACACGCACATTACGTAAATGTCAACGCTTTTACGTACGAGTAATAACTTTAGGTAGGCCTTCAGAAAAAGGAAGATTATACTGTTAAATCGATAATAACAAATTATAAATGATACCTTCCCGTAATCCTCATTAGTTTTCCTATCTAATAAAACAGCTACGTAGTGAAATAAAACTGACCTGACATTGCAGTGACGTGATATGTTTTCATTTTGATAATATTCATTCACATAACCTACACACTTTATCACAATACGTGTCTAAACTTTCGTTACTTTTTTCGCCTATATAATCATTACTTTTTGAAAAACAATTACTCAATACGGAATCTAGACTTATTTTTCAATAATTCTATATAGATTTTTATAAGAAAACTTAACGTTTGCTGCCTCTATTCATCGTTTATTTCTCCGTTCGTTTCGCACAAATTTATACTCTTTGACGTTGGCCGTGAGTGAAATGTCAGATGAATGTATTTATTTTTTAGTTCGTTCAAAATAATGTTTCTGCTGTTGAAAAATATTAAAATTAAGAGTGAATGAACCATTTCTTTCATATAAATATAGAACATATTGCTACTTGCAACACAACTCAGATATTTAGCGACCAATCCTGACCAAGCCCTTAAGTGTCACTGTGCGACTTAAGACACTTGGAGCATTTTTTCTTCTGTACCACAGTGGAACTTAAGACATTCGAGAGGATATATGCTAGTTGCGCGGTAAACTCTACTTGCGCGATGCAGGATTTTGCGTGACGTCAGTATGAGGTGGCGGTGTAGATGTCGCTATAAACCAAAATATGCAACAAAGATCATAAAGTATCATTCTACGAAACGTCACTGAGAGTTCCAAATCCACTAATTATCGCTTCCCGCCTAACACAATGATACATCGTTACTCTAAATCGATCGACAACGAAACTAAATTACTTTCCAGTAAGTTCCTGGAACATAACCAATTAACCATTATACATTTGACAGGAATTACAAAACAAACAACTGTTAAGTGATCGGAAATTTGATCAATCATAGGTGCTGATATTGAAATAGCATAATGCGATTCCCTGATGAGTGTGACGTCATCGCTGACAATCATCAATCACTGTCCCCAATTAATTACCTATCTAATGTGGAACGATCGGTTTTGTTTTGATAGATGTGTTGCGGATTTTGAGCCTTGGTACAGCAGAGAATAGTAGGCCTGTTTTGTAACAAAGTTAGTGTAAACACACCCCGGACACTCCATACAACGCTCGCAAAATAATTACCTACTACTAATACATTAAAAAATGACGTTTGTATACGTATGAATGTGTGCGTGAGGTACTTGTGTTTGCGAGCGCTCTTGTTAAAGAACTGCGACGAATACGCCGAAGTGCGGGGTGAGGTGCGGTAACTGATGTTAGTGCGGGGAAGGGAGTGGCCTTTCTGTACGTAGTACTTTAAGTATTCTGTGGTGTAAAGTAAGAAAAAAGTATTCGTTTAATGGTATTGTAACAAAAACTACATTAAAAAAAAAACAGTGGCACTCAGGGAGTGCCGACAGAAGTGAAAACAAAACACAAACAGAATACTTCGCCATCACTCACTGACATATCGGATATACATTAAAACCGAGTACATCCCGAGGACAGCCGAACACATTCGATGCGGTGTTGGTTACGGTAACAGTGGCGTGAATTCAATGGTTTTATCCCATCTCAAAAAATGCCCAACGCTCCTAAAGAAGTTTTCACTTAAAAAAAAAAAAAAACAGAAATAAAGGTTGATGAAGTGGTTAGTCTATACTATCGTAATGGAGCCGTCTGCGGTCGAAACTCTCGGCCCGTGGGATCCAAGTCCTCATGGTTTGTTCAACGAAATCTCCAAACTGATGGTTGACACTTTCCGTGACCCAAGCGCTGGCTTGGCCAGAGGCTAAGCTTTGTCATAGAACGTGTCGCCAGTCTCTTGCGTACATTACCAGTCGACGACGATGCGGATTATGATTTTATTTTAATAAGAATATTGAAGAAAAGTAATTAAAACTCTATACTATAATAACAAAGAGGTAAAATATGTGTAATATGTTTTCTGGGGTAATCTTCGAAATTACTGTTCCGATTCTGAAAAATCTTTTTTAATGGGAAGCTACAGTATTACTGAATGCTATAGGATGTATTTTATGTTCAAACAAGAAATTTCACACGAAAAGTCGCGAACAAATTGTAACTATAGCGAATAAATTATTTTTGACTAGCTTCTAGTCAAAAATAATTTTGAATGATCATCGCTTCTTCAAAAAAGTAATAGACGATTTCCCGACAAGACTAGACGCCCATTTCCTACTCGTAGGTAAAGGCGGCAAAAGCAATATTGATCCTTATAACACTATAACAAATTATTTTTTAGGTTAGTTCAGAAAAGTAGACGGAGCGTTGACAAACCAATAGCCAAGTATTCGGACGACCTACAGAAGATCGTAGGGTGGTCCTGGATGTGACCCACACAGACAGGGAAGCATGGCACAAGAAGAAAAGAAAAACGCTAAGGAAAAGGCTGGGCAGATGATGATGATGAGGTAAGTATTTTGACAAATGGATAGAATCAGTACATAAGAGGAAGTCTGAAAATGGCACCGGTAATTGAATAGTTGTTTGGAAATCGGTTGTCATGGTATAGGCTTGGACATGTGTTACGGAGAAATGAGGAAAATGTCGTGAGAAGAGTTTTGATTGTGAATGTCGATGGCTATAAGAGTAGGGGAAGGCCAAAGAAACGATGGATGGAATGTGTGAATAGTGATATGGTAAGAAAGGGGGTAACTACCGAGATGACGACTAATAGAGAAGTATGGAAGAAAAAGACATGTTGCGCCGACCGCAAATAAATTGGGCTAAGGGCAGGAGAATGATGATGAGGCAGATAATTTGCGAGAAAAAATATTCTGGGTCTAATCTCAATTTAACAAACAATGACACTTTTTAAATTCCCAGCTTTACATATATCCCGATTAAAAATAGTCCTGAAGACATTACGTATTCCGAATTTACGTGAAATCGCATTTCATACGTCCACTGTTCCTTTTAAGAATATATTCAGATAAGAGAATTCTGGTTTCACGAAATCGCATATCTTCAACTGTCTTTCCGCACAGCCATTGTTGAATTTCGAATTCCATTTTCATTCTGCAGATCTAAAAAGCAAACACAGTATATATTCAATTAATTTATAACCAAATAAAGCTATACAGGGCGATGCTGATGACAATGACATGACAATGTACCTACATACATGATGCGTTAAAAATGTTTACCTTTTCCAAAAGGTTGGCGGATTAAATTAATATAAAAAATGTGACAGTAAAAATATAAAGGGGTTTTTTTTATCGAATTAACCTTGATGTAAATGGAACTCAATCAATCGTGTACCTATCAGGTTTGGATCGCTAGTTTATTCTTAATATCAGAGATAAAGTTAATAAGAAACAAATATATTTTAAGACATTTTGATTTGGACTATAAAAAGTTTTAGGAAAGGCATATACGGACTTTCAGCATGAAAAACCAGCTGGTCCAAAATGCTGCTGGGGAGTTTGATGCACCATTTTTTCATCCCAGCTTAAGCACTAGGAAGTAGTGAAGAGCCGGGCGGCTGTTTTCGGGAACTGTCTTAGATAATTTTGACATTTAAAAAGTACTGATTTTCAGTCTAATTTGAATAAATAACTTTTGATTTCGTTTCTCCAATCAATTCAGGAAAAAAAAGTAATTTAAAATATTAAAAAACCCGACTGCAACCTTATACTAAAACTAACTGAAAAGCTAAAAACAAGCCTATTTTAAATTAAATAAAAGTTGGAAGCAGGCGGGACCCATTTAAGTTTGAAACTATAATAATGGTATGGGCCCCGCCTGCTTCCAACTTTTATTTAATTTAAAATGGGCTTGTTATTAGCTTTTCAGTTAGTTTTAGTATAAGGTTGCAGTCGCGTTTTTTAATTTTTTAAATTACTTTTTTATTTCCAGCTTTTTAGTTTACAAATGTGAAAGATTTCGCAGACGATTTAGTTCTTTGCTCGTGTTTTTTACGATTTGTTACTTTGAATTACTTTTAACCGTATAAGTTGTAAATATTTTTGTAATCACCTTTAAAAACCCTTTATTATGATACCCCACTCGATAGGTTTTGAGAAAAAAAAATTTTTTTGAAGGCGGAATATGGCGCCAAAAATCCGCCATTTTGTTTTTTTTTTTTATTTTGATATACCCAGTGTCACTCTCACAGTAAATACGAACCTAATGACACCACACAAGCTAAAATCCATCAAGCCGTTCAGGCTGCAGCGCGTGCCAAACAATTATACATACAAACATACATACTCTTGAAAAACATAACCTTCCTTCTGGCGCAGTCGGGTAAAAAACTGTACCTAGGAACTCTCATCTGAATTAAGTTTATTATTTTAGCGGTGATAACCAATATTTGCACTTAACAGGAACGTAGCCTGTCAATGACAACAATGTGCTATGATTTTGGGTTTTCAAACCGCAAAACAATAATTATTTATTCAACATCGGCAGCAGGTAATCCTTACTTAATCACACTATATATTATCACACTTTACACTAATATTATAAAGGCGAAAGTTTGTGAGTGTGTGTGTGTGTGTGTGTGTTTATATGTTTGTTACTTCTTCACGCCTAAACCACTGAACCGATTTAGATGAAATTTGGTATAGAGATAGTTTGAGTCCCGGAAAAGGACATAGGATAGTTTTTATCCCGATATTCCCACGGGATCGACATTTACGCGGGTAAAACCGCGGGGCGCAGCTAGTCACACTATCACACTAATATTATAAAGGCGAAAGTTTGTGAGTGTGTGTGTGTGTGTGTGTTTATATGTTTGTTACTTCTTCACGCCTAAACCACTGAACCGATTTAGATGAAATTTGGTATAGAGATAGTTTGAGTCCCGGAAAAGGACATAGGATAGTTTTTATCCCGATATTCCCACGGGATCGACATTTACGCGGGTGAAACCGCGGGGCGCAGCTAGTAATATTATAAATGCGAAAGTAAGTTTGTTTGTGTGTTTGTTACCTTTTCACGCCTAATCGACTGAACCGATCATCATGAAATTTTGCATATACGTTGTCAGGGGTATAGAAAAGGACATTTATGGTATCTTTCATCCAGAAAAAAATATTGTTCCCGAGGAAAAGAACAATAACTTACTACGCGCGACGGTCACAATTGCTTTAGGACGCTAGATGACGCCACGTGTCTTTCGAATTACTTATGATTGAAATATGACCCGACTTTTTGAGCAGTATTCTAATAAAAAGTAATAGGCTTGCATGAATTCACGATAGTATCTCAATCATTAGTAACTTTTAATAACATTTGGATGAAATTTGGCACAAAGATAGTTTATTATAACCTGGATTAATACATAGGATAATTTTTATCCCGGTAATACGTTTCCGTGGGATAATTTCCGACCTCCACGCAGACGAAGCCGCTGGCAAAATCAAGTACTTTATTTACAAAAGCAATCAAACATAATTAAATTTATAATCTTTCCAACCGAACATCAAAACACAAACAAAACATATATTTTCACCACTAAATTTTAAACCACGTAACTGTACAAGGTGTTGAACGAAATTGTATATAAACGTATTATGGCTAAAAGCGTTCACTTGTTCAACATTGATTGGCTGGCGTTGAACGACGTTCCACTATCCAGGATAGGTTCGATTTCAAACGGCTGACACTTCTATAAAATCTCCTTGGATTTTACTCGTGATGTCTGCCGTTTTTCTAGTATTCCTTTTAAAAAGAAGTTTGTATTGTGAATCAGACAGGGTTTTGTGGTTTGGCGTTTCATTTTGTCGAGTGAAAATATAAAAGCCTAATGGACTGCGGAGAATAAACTTGTAAATTCAAACCATTCGATGTATAAAAGCACATAATTATAATTTAAAAAATTCTCTTTTTAAGTACAACATATGGATTACAGATGACATACAGAGAGGCTTGTGGCTAAGTAATAACAGCCGCATGGGTCGATCGATCAGGTTAAGCTACGCTTGCCGCGGTTGGTCCGTGGATGGGAAAGCACGTTAAGCCGTTGGTCCCGCCTGTCATTCGTGGATCTTTGACAGTCGTTACGGGTCGTCAGAAGCCTGAAAGTCTGACAACCAGTCTTATCAAGGGGTATCGTATTATACAGTAACTGGTTTGTGGAGGTCAGATAGACAGTCGCTCCATAAAAAATAAAAAAAGGAATAAGGCTAGGCAGATGATGATAAGAATAATAAAAAAATGATAAAAAAAAATTACATAGAGTGACACAATGTGCGGTTTTATCGCTAAAATCTATGTTATAAAGACAACCTTTTGATGGATTAAAGGGAGTAGGAGAGAAATATAATCATTCAACTTAGTGCAAAATGTTAAATCTATGGTTTATGGACCTATAGGCCGCGATCGCTGGTTCAAGGAGTTTGCTCGAC
Source organism: Amphipoea oculea (assembly GCA_945859645.1). NCBI lineage: Eukaryota > Metazoa > Arthropoda > Insecta > Lepidoptera > Noctuidae > Amphipoea > Amphipoea oculea. Next base: position 5,291,493 of record OX243876.1, read on the forward strand.
AGTGAAAGGTAGTAGTAAAAAAAAAAAAAAAAGTGGTGTTAATTTATGAACCAGAGAGATCAAGCGCAGATCACAAATCTCGCCCGCAATAATCGCACTAACTACTGAATGAGTTGAACAAAAGAGCAACAGCTCACATAAAGCACCTGACAAACAAATATTAATATCACTCCTTCTGGAACTTTCCCGAGCATCTGTCGACCGGGATGGTTTCATGCATAATGCAAACGGCTGATTGTGCCACATAGGGCCCTAGAGTTCTTTGCGAAAACATTCATCCTGTATTTGCTCGGTCGCATCGCGCCGCGTTTATTTTCTTGAGCGCATGTTACATAATGCCACTGTTGTCTATTATTTTGGCGTTTTGTTTTTCTGGTGTAGAATTTATTTAAAATTCCAATAAATTGTGAAGGATTCAGCTGGATTGGGTAGCGTTTGGTAAGCTTCGCCGAGTCTTTTCGTCGGGTTTTCCGCAGAGCCTGAAGTCTTCAATCAGTGCGTCCTCCCTGTTATGACTTTCGGAACCGAAACGTAAACACTCACCACATGAATTAAGGTCGCTATAGAACAATCTATGATTGAAGTCTCTCTGGGGGATAGAATCCGAAATGAAGCGATCTGGCAAAGAACCAAAGTTGTCGACATAGCTCACAGAATAAGCAAACTGAAGTGGCGATGGGTCGGCCATATTAGCCATAGAACTGATGACTGGTAGACGGGATCTTGAGTAAAGACTGTGAATAGGTATACGTATATAAGGTAGGAGGCCTTTAAGCTAGGTGTAGCGACGATTTTCGCAGGGTGGCTGGTAGCAGCTGGATGAGAGTTGCTGAAAATCGAGCGAAGGATATTTTATGACTTCCCGTTGTCCCCATAACGTGCAAGCATCAATGGGGACAACGGGAAGGAAATTTTATGACTTCCCGCTGTCCTCATAATGGGGACAGCGTCAATAGGGACAACGGGAACAGACCAGCTGAATGGCCTGTAATTGGAGAGGCCTATATCCAGCTGTGGACTACTGTAGGCTGCTGATGATGATAATGTGACATAATGTATATTTTAGTTAGGTAGATCTATTCTTCTACATGTTCTGATAAAGCAATTTTTTAAATTTGATCTACCACCCGCGTCCCTACCGTCTCAAAACATAAATGAAAAACAATAAAATATTGTATTGGTATTGTATCGTTGTATTTATTTCATGTTATGTATTTTTGTAGTGTACAATAAAGTATAATATATAAATAAATAAAAGTATGTATTTTTTGCAACATTACATTGTCATTAAAAATGGGTCAAGCACATGATTTTTGTGGTCCCTGGATGGATCTTTACAATGATATGACTATACTTTAGTACCAAAAAGCTTTCAATAGTACACTCAACAAAAGAGATAAGTACGCAGGTTCGTCGGATATAGTTGAAGTTTAGTAAGAAACTGATGGATGTTCTCGAATAAAATTTAATTTTATTGATAGAAAACAAACAGCTCATTTATCAAATTACAACATCCACCGGTTTCTGACTAAACTTCAACTATATCTGACGATCCTGCATACTTATTTCTTTTGTGGACTGTACATGTTTATCCTGTCGCAATTTTTCTGGAACCGTCAAACTAAAATTATGACGGTCATCAAATTTAATTCAAAACAGACTACTCAAACTTCTACAAAGAATCCTCAAAATATGTCACACCAAATCTTGCAAAAGCTAGAAAGTCCCAACACTACTTCAACCAAAAAAAAAAACCTTGAACCTTTCATCCCCCACACGCTACAGAGACCCAATTAAACAAAAATCACTGCTGCACCGTACATCGAAAGCACGCCCCACGAATACCAAATAAGACAATCTCTCATTTTGTTGTTACAAATCGTTCCCACAGCTGGTATAAATCATGGGTTAAGGCAAAAACTGGGATCAACGAAACGTGACTAATTCACTAACATGGAAAAGCTTTCACTAAACAACTATTGGTTGTGCATAAGTGTATCGGACGTGTTTTACGTTCCCACTGGGGGGTTAGCAAACCCTGTGGTATACTTTTTATACTTATATTTTTCTGGGCTCAGAGATCAAAGGGCCAATTCTCGTAATTTTAAGAACGTTCACAGTCTGATCTCAGTCTCAATCTGTCAAAAACTACCTCTGATTTCCCTACATTTTAACAAGTTTTTGACGTTGGTTTGTCGCCGAGATGAGACTACGACTAGATTTTGAACGTTTAAAATTACGAGAATTGGCCTTCAGGAGTCAAGTTACGATTTTGAAGATTTAGGATTGTGCACCTAGGTTTTTGGGATAATATCTATGTGTTATTTATTGATTTGGGTAAGTAAATTTAATGTAGGTAAAACCTTGACATTCCTGAAGGATTTCTTAAAGGTTTTTCTTTGTTCGTAATTGACTACACTTACGATCTCATTCCAGCGCTGCGACATTTATTTTTTAAATATCGCAGCATCATGCTGAGATACGAGCCTTTTGGCCTCATACAGGGTTTTCTGTTTTTTTTTTACATAATTTTGTTTTTGTTTAGTTTGTGATCTTCGTGTACGAGTCACAATAAATACTTTTTCTTTCTTCCTTCACGATAAGCACTAGCTCAGCGTAAAAGAGTTCTTACGGGAAAGAACTACCACCTTCCACCATTTTCCAGCCTGTGTCAATTCATGGCGGTGACCACTTACCAACATGGAGGTTATCTGCGTGCCTACAAACCATATAATTTGATAAATATGTGGTAGGTTGAAATCCTGTAAAGATTTTAACAAAACATAAACCGCTTACAGAATATTTAATAATGTGGTTATACTGTTGATTGAATAGGCTGTGGTAAGTCCTGGTTATTTGATTATTCACCCAATTTTGGTAACAATCACTCTATGTAATATTCCAGACAGATCAATGTGACCACAGTCTTTAAAAATAATTCGCAAAATCACCGGCTGTTTAAAATCTATTTCTAATAATATTCTCTCTAAGTTAACATCTTTTTCCTTCTCATAACTTTTGTTCTCTTTTCTCTAATTAGCATTGTTTGGCAGAAGAATATAAATATGGATATAAAGAAGAAAGAAAGAAAACCGTTATCTATACATATAATAAAATCGTAGGAAAGTCAAAACTGTACATTGAATATTTTTTTAAAAGAATACTTGGGGCGTGATCTACAATCGATACCGAAGCCAAAAATATAGTTTTTAGAATTTTTGTCTGTTTGTCTGTTTGTCTGTATGTATGTCCGGGATAAACTCAAAAACTACTGCATGGATTTACTTCAAATTTTGCATGAGTATTACTAAGAGGTCGGGTCAACATATAGGCTACATATTATCACGCTATCACCTACGGGGGAGGAGCTGTGAATCTTTATTTTTCTTACGCATTCTGTGACAGCGTGTAATCTAACGACGCATATTTAAATGTTGTTTTTCAGTAAGCCATGCTATTATCTAGCTTTACACTATGAAAACTACGCCATTTAAGTAATTTGGGCCGAGAAACATAGTTTAATGAATGTTATTAGTATAAAGAAAATTTTGAAGTAGCGCCCGCCATCTATGAGATTTCATTAAAATCAAATCAAGTTACATGTTGACACTTTTTACCCGACTGCGCGACGCAAAGGAGTGGTAATGTGTTTATCAGCCTATGTATGTATGTATGTTTGTATGTTCCTTTGAAGCACTATACAGACCAAACCCCTGGACCGATTTTTATGATTCACACGTCAATCGATTTCTATTAGTCCGGCGAGTGTCACTAAATACATGACGTTAATGAAAATTCAATATGGCGACTACTAGACGCCATATTGTGAAAATGAAAAAAATGAAAGTCAAGAAACTATGTCAAGTGGGGTATCGTTGGATAGGTCTTTCAAAAATATCACTGGTTTGCGAAGACTGTTTTTTGATTAAGTAAACCGTTCGTGACTTATCAAGCTTTAAAGTACCAATTTTCGTTAGAATCAAGTGTCCCCCCCCTAGCAACTAAACGCGGCAGTAGTACCTATATATTACGAAGTTTAAAGGGAAACTATCACACTTAAGTGGGATTTACAACTCATAACTAAAAAGAATAAAATAAAAAAATTAAATTTAAAAAATCAAAAAACCCGACTGCGGTAAAAAACTTAAGTTAAAAAAAACTGAAAAGCTAAAAACAAGCCCATTTTAAATTAAATAAAAGTTGGAAGCAGGCGGGACCCATACCATTTTTCTATTTTCAAACTCAAATGGGTCCCGCCTGCTTCCAACTTTTATTTAATTTAAAATGGGCTTGTTTTTAGCTTTTCAGTTTTTTTTAACTTAAGTTTTTTACCGCAGTCGGGTTTTTTGATTTTTTAAATTTAATTTTTTGGAAATTAATAATTTAAATTTGATCATGTTGGCGAGGTTAGTAGTTAGTTATTCTTAAAATTCATAGATGGCAATGTTCATTTTCTTCATAAAAGTTGTATCGTATAGTTCGTTTTGATAAATTCGAGTTCCAACAAAACCCTCAAAATCTTGAGCAGAGTTGAGGAAGACAATTAAAAAAAAACGCGGTGTTAAGTATTACAAAAAAGTTATGTTCCTACTGGAGACGAAGTCGAAGTAACTGATGAACGCGTGGTGAACACCTGTCTCAGTTCACTTTAAGATGTGGTCATTTCTATCGGCGGCAATCCACTGATCGAATATGGGTTACCAGCTCCCCAATCATCACCGCATCAAGATCGTGGAAATCGAGAGTATAACGCTGAGACAAATTACGATCCGGGCGAAATGACCACCATACGAAATGACCATGTCGCTTTGTTCTCTTCAGTGTAAAAACAAATTTATGACACCGTCCTTGAAAGCGTTGGGCATAACCAGGGTAAAAAGTTTTTCTTGGATGCTCCTGGTGGAACAGGAAAAACATTTGTTACCACTGACATACTTGCAGAGGTCAGAAGGCGAGGCAAAATTGCTATTGCTGTAGCGTCGTCGGGAATCGCTGCCACATTGCTTCCGGGTGGCAAGACAGCACATGCCATGTTTAAAATTTCCATCGATTTAGAGAGCGCCGAAACGCCTGTTTGTGGTGTGTCACGTAACAGCGATAAGGGACACCGTGCTCAAGGATTGCTTTCTGATCGTATGGGACGAGTGTACGATGGCCAATAGGAAGGCAGTTGAGGCCGTGGACAGAACATCCACAGGAACGAACATTTGATGGGTGGTGTCACAGTTCTGTTCAGTGGCGATTTCCGGCAAATGCTTCCCGTGGTGACACGGGGATCGAGGGCTGACGAGGTGAATGCTTTGTTGTGGTCACGGGTTTGTACGCCGCGCTTGACCATTAATATGAGAGCTCGGCTCGGCGGCAATGCACGTGCTCAAGAATTCTCCGATGTCCTTCTAAGTCTTGGCGAAGGCACTCTACCAAAAGAGGTGGTGCTTCCAGACTCTCTCGGTAGAGTGGTATCCAGCTTAGAAGAACTCATTCGCTGTGTGTACGGGGACATTAGTCGTATACCGCTCCAGCAGAATTCTTGGGTGTGCGAGCGGGCCATTTTGACGCCCAAAAATGATCAGGCTGCAGCAAGTAACGAATGCATTCTCTCGGAAATTGAGGGGAATGAAGTGGTCTACACCTCGATAAACACTGTTGTCCAGCAAGATGACGCCACACATTATCCCGTGGAGTTTCTGAACTCCCTGTCAGCAAGTGGACTTCCAGCGCATACCATCAAGCTGAAGGTCGGTGTCCCGATTATGCTTTTTCGGAATCTATCTCCTCCGAAGTTGTGTAACGGGACCCGCCTTGAAGTCATCTCGCACCACAGACACCATTAAGGCGAAAATTCTTACGGGTTGTGGCGTCGGCGAGGCAATATTTATACCACGCATTCCCCTCATACCTCATAACTTCCCGTTCCAGTTCAAGCGCGTACAGTTCCCCGTAAGTGTTTGCTTCGCGATAACCATCAATAAGTCGCAGGGGCAGACACTGAGGGCAGCGGGTGTCGACCTCAGGACGAGTTGCTTCTCACACGGGCAACTGTACGTCGCTTGCTCCCGCGTCACCAGTCCTGACTCTCTTTACATTTTGGCACCTGGCAGCCTAACTACCAACGTAGTTTATAGGGAAGTGTTGTAAGGTATGATACCTTTGTACGTATTTTTACTCTTTTGTGTACTGGAATGTATTCCTGAATTATTTTCTCTATTTCCTCAGTCACATATTATGACTGAACTCGGCAGGATTCCCATATAACTCTCTTCACTTGCTTCGCTTGCAAAAAAAAACTTATATTTTAATGCTATTTTAGAAGTTGTTTACTTATAATGCTATGGCGACACTAATCTTAGGTATTTTTGGTACTGTCTTCACGCAGACGACGTCGCGGGCAGCAGCTAGTTTTGCAATAAACATGACGCAAAGAGAGAACACAAACACAAAAAAAATAACAACTTTTGGACAATTTGCGTCACATATACGCAAAACAGCCCTCTCTCAGCATGCTAAGACCTTATGTGAAACAAGGCCCCAGCACTGATTTTCAGCAACAGCTAGCGTATCCTAGCTAGTACTTACTCTGCTCAAAATTCTAATAGATTTCTTCTCTTCACGTAAACGATTAAGATTTTTATTTAGACTCATTCCTAACCGACTGGACGGAGAAAGCACAACACAAGGAAATGTGGAAGAAAATGGGGGACGTCTTTGCCCAGCAGTGGGACAGTACAGATTAACACAAAAAAAAAAACAGTAGCAGATAGTTGGTTGTGTAGTTTTCTTTAAACGTTAAGGGCAGTCTCGTATGAACGTTTTCGTGCAGCAACAATGGTTAAGAAACCTGGCATTTTAAACCCTGTAAAATTCTAATATAATCTAATCAAAATTCTAGTATAATTTTCTTTTTCAAAATAGCTTGGTTATAATTTGATTCACTTTTTTACAGACGCCAACACCAAGCTACCCGAAACTGACAAATTTTCCCAATCAACTTTGAACCTTATGCTTTAGCGATAAAGTTGAAACTCTATTAAATAAATTTGACAGATTGCAATAGCTTGATGTGCTGGCGTCTGTACAACGGCATATCGGTAACTCTACTGTTACAGTTGTCTGGTCTTCTTTATCCCAGCTAACATCGAAAATTCCTCAAATGATTAAAAATTTACACCGTCTTCGTTCTAAAGCCCTGCATTTCAAAAAAACATTATAAAGCATAATCAGCCTATAATGTTCCCACTGCTGGGACACAGGTCTCCTCTTTGTCAGAGGGAGTGGACCGTAATCCATCACGCGGGCCCAGTGCGGGTTGGTAGATGTCACATGTCTTCGATTGTTGGTTCTAGGACGTGCCGGTTTCCTCACGATGTTTTCCTTTACCGTTTTGAGAGCAGTGGGGTTGAATTATTTACACAAAGTAAAGCGTCTGCGTGGGTCCGAACCTACGACGTAAGTTGTAAGTCGGGCCGTTACCACTGGGTCACCACAGCTCTCAACATTATAATAACCTTTGAATACTAAAAGTACGAGTCAAAGAATACTCGAGTGGATTCAATCGTTCTTACGAGTAAGTCAGAACAAAGACAAACAAACTTTTCAGTCGAACAATCGGGTGCAAAAGTGAGTAAACTAACTTGAGGTGGACTGAGTTCATGTCAGACGTTATAAATAATAAGAACTTTTCATAACTATGAAGAAGATAGGAATCATATCTATTTTATACTAGCTACGCCCCGGGGTTTCACCCGCATAAGTGTCGATCCCGTGGGAATATCGGGATAAAAAGTAGCCTATTTATGTTAATCCAGGGTGTCAGCTACATCCATATAAAATTTTGTCAAATTGGTTCAGCCGTTTGAGCGTGAAGAAATAACACACACACACACACACTCACAAACGTTCGCCTTTATAATATTAGTGTGGTAGCTTTTCTTTTAAAGTAAGGTAATTGCTACATGAGAAACAAAGTAGACCCAAAGCTCCTATGACAAGTGACGATCGCTTTCAAACCTTTTCGTCTTTTTACAATGATTTTCAACAGGATTAACATAAGCTTTGGCCGTAACTTATGTCAGGCTCATACATTTTTGGCTTTACTGTCATCGTCTATCACTTTGTCTAGACTTTCAGGGGAGCAATTCTCATAATTTTAAGAACGTTCACAGTTTTAGGCTCAATTCTCGTATTTTTAAGTACAGACAAGCTACTACAATCTGTATTTCTTTAATAGATTTTCAACTTTATCGCTAAATTATTAGGTTCAAAGTTGATTGGGAAAATTTTACAGTTTCGGGTAGCTCGATGTGCTTGCGTCTGTATGTTCGTATTCTAATCTCGGTCTCTCAAAAATATAAAAAATAAAATTTCCGTACATTATTGACAACTTTTTGGCATTGATTGTCCTAGCGACAATCAATGCCAAAAAATAAGATTGCGACTAGATTTTCAACATTTTTAATTACGTGGAGTGACCATGGTGTCAATTACGAAGGATACAGTCAGGTGACTTTTATCTACGTTTACATAACGTTTAAATTGGTATGATTAACGCGTTTTTATATATTTTGTGTAGTCATTGTGTTGATTTTTTGTGCTTTATGTGTAACGTTCACGATTCCTTAAACGCATCGCGTAAAAAAATTAGTATTGTTTTAATAATATTTTTCTAATTCTGCTTTCTTTCTAATACCACGTCCGTCACGACAAAATATGCTTAATAAAAACAATAGCCAGTAAAAAAGCTTTTGTTTTTAGAGGTCTGCTCACCCCCATGATTGCAGAATAAGCGTGAGTATAACATTCGTCTTGCTAAGAATACGTCGTATTTGATCGCGATAGGTTAATCTTGGTTCGCCTCGGGCCGTCGATCGTACGGCTTGGCGTCCTATGTCTGTTTCATCATTCTTCGCTCATTTTTTACATAAGTATGAGGAACGTCTATTGGTCGATTGCTTTTCTGAAATAAATGGAATGTGTAGTAAATAGATGGGGAGAGCGCATTTACCTTATGTATCAATAATTTAATTTTTTCTCTATATAAGCCAGGTAATTTTTTTCTCTTTATAGGTCAGGCATAGGACAGACATACACATAGACATACAAGCAGTTCGGGTCAGGTTTGTTTTTAGGTCGGCTATTATACGTCGCGACGTAAAGTAGCTGACTGATTTTTGACTAAGTATATAATAAATAATCTGAATATTATAAATATTTTTAAATTCCTAAACCGCGACCCCGCAAAGCTCCACCCACTATAAAAGGTATTTTTGAAAATTAATCGCATCATCAGCCCGCGCTTTCACTTCGTTTCCGCTTAGTGTTCTTTCTGACTTTTGCTCGGCTCTTAAGAGCCATAGCGTTATGTTACATAGCCCATAATCTTTTTCAAGAACTGATCTATCAAATGCAAAAATATTTTTGCAAATCCATCTGGTAATTCTAGAGATTAACGCGTTCAAACAAAAAAAAAAATCCTCAGTTTTATTATATGTATTAAGGTATAGATTTCTGCCAACCCGCACTAAGCTCACGTGGTAGATTACGGCCCACTCCCTATCACTGAGAGGAGGCCTGAGTCCCAGCAGTGGGCACATTATAGGCTGATTGAGAGGCTTACATAATATTATGTCAAGCAGACATTGAGATAATGATGATAGCTTACAGATAGGGCCAAAGCACACACGCTACTTTTTGCATCGGCGATCGGCGATTCAGCTGCTTTTTAGAAGCTAAATGCAGCGACCAAGCATTCCACACCGCACATTTAAAAACGCCAAACGCGGCGATTCAGTCGCTTTTCGGAAGCTCGAAACAGCGGCTGAACGCTACACTCCGCACACATTCGGATGCCGGTCGCAGCGGTTTGGCATTTGCGCCAGCATCGGAGCAGTCGCTAAAACTCGCGATTCCGATACCACGTCCGAACGCAGAGAGTCGCCAAAACGCGATGCAGCATCGGAGCAGTCGCTAAAACGCACGATTCCGATACCGCGTCCGAACGCAGAGAGTCGCCACAACGCGATGCAGCATCGATACAGCCGCAAAATCGCCGATCGCCGATGCAAAAAGTAGCGTGTGTGCTTTGGCTCTAACTGCAAGACATTAGTATGGTCTCTACTAAAATAGTTCCAAGAATCTCTTCTTCTACTGTCTGTTTTCTACTCTCTCTCGACAGTAACAACAAAATTTCAATATTATGAAAAAAACAACGTATTATACGTTTTTGAATTCATGAACTTTTCTACGAAAAAACCGATTGGAGCTTCATATAGGTAATTTGTTCGTGAAAAACATTTCATTTCAATACAAAATCTCTTATACGGTTACGATACAAATAAATGAACAAATAAAATATGTATAATATTGAAAAAAAAAATGATTAAATCATTCTTTTCGCAATATCGGGGATATGTTTCAAAGATAAAAGCAAAATTGAAATAATCCTCTTTTTCAGTTCTGTTATAAATAGTTCTGTAGCAACAGTGCTGTAGCGATTATGCCTTTTTAGTGCCTAATTGCAAAATAGGTTGAAACGTAGACGGCTGAATTACGAGACAAACATTAATTTATTTAAAGAATCATCATCTGCCTAGCCTTTTCTCAACTATGTAGGGGTCGGCTTCCAGTCTAACCAGATTCAACTGAATACCAGTGCTTTACATGGAGCGACTGCCTATCTGACCTCCACAACCCAGAGACTCGGTAATACGGTACCCCTTGGTAAGATTGGCTGTTAGACTTTCGGGCTTCTGACCACTCGACTGTAACGATTGTCAATGATTTACAACATTTATTTCTCACCCATCCACGGACCAACCACAGCCACTTTAGCTTAACTTGATCGATCGAACCGTGTGGCTGTTATTACTTAGCCACAAGCCCAAACATAATAGAGATAAAATAAAACAAGCAGTCGTCAGATTTGGCTGACAAGCCAAGAGACAAGGATAAATATGTAAAAGCGTAGAACCATCTTCTAGGAATAATTATTGAAGTGATATGACAAACTGTGGTTTCATTCGTTCCGGTACTGAAACCTAGTAAAGCTCTCACAGTACCCAAAACGGTGAAGGAAAACATCGTGCGGAAACCGAACCAATAATTCGAAGACATGTGACATCTACCAACCCGCACTGGGCCCGCGTGTTGGATTACGGCCCACTCCCTCTCACATAGAGGAGGCCTGTGTCCCAGCAGTGGGAACATTATAGGCTGATTATGCTAAAACCATGCCACAAAAAATTATTAGTAACACTCACGATTAGGTCAGTAATAAATATAAGCGATTAAGTAAAAGAAAAAAGTATGTCAAATAAATATTGATTTTCCGCGAAATGGCATCGTGAATAAACCCTCGAGGGTGATTATGAAAAGGCACGCTTCTAAACATCCAAAATGCTCAAATATCTATTTCATACTTACACAATCCCAACCACAACAAACAGACCGGCTTCCAATGATTTTAATACTAGTTTTCAGATATAATGGTGGTTATTTCGAAAGCAATTTCAAGAACCACTTAAAGGCCGACTCGGTACTCATTGATAATTCGTATTTCATCAATCACTACTCACTATCGATTGGGTTACCTTACCTTCGAACAAAGAGTATCTTCCGAGTTATTTGTCTGCCGTTCTATAAGTTCGATGGTACCAAAATTGTTTTATATTTTGAGCCTGATTGAAAATATGGCGGCTTTTGATTGAATGGTTTTATGAGCTATGAGGGTATATGGGTCATCGTGAGCTGGATTTACTTGTTCCATGCAAACTAAAATTGCAAAAAACTCGTTAAATGATTTAACAAGAAATTAACTACAAAAAAAAATTCACAAACCAAAAAAAAATTAAACAAAAGATTAAAAAAAAAAAACAAAAAAAAAATATTAAAAAAAATGCTCTTTCAGTTTACCCAAATTTTCCAATTTTCCCGACAACATTTATTTATTTATTAAAACTTTATGCACAAGTAACAAAATACTGTACAAAGGCGGACTTAATGCCTGAGGCATTTTCTATCAGGAAACCTTAAGGTGATGCAGAGACAAAACATAGAATGTGCAATATAAGGGATAAATAACTCGAAGAAGAATAAATACTAATACATTCAGATACATATATAAGTATAAACAGAATAAACTTTGTCAGAGAAAATAACGATAGGTACAGAAGAAAACGAATCCAGCAAATCAGCGCTGATTTGATTCTACGAACTTCAATTTCAATTTTTTCTTTCCGTAAGAACGTGATTCGATTTATTATGAATATTTTAAAACAACAATTTGCCAAATCGGTCCAGGCGCTCTGAAGTGATGAGCTTATCAACGAAGAGCATTTCATTTTTATTATATAGATTAAACTTTTTTTATTTAATTTTAATGGTAGTTTATTATGTACACCATATAGATTCAACAGTTTAGGGGCTGTTAATTTATTACGTAAGACGATTTGAGGAGGGAAGGGGTTCACACAAGTCTTATTTTTGAAGTGAAAACTTCTTTAGCGGCGTTGTACACTTTTTTTGTAATGGGTAAAAAATGTTAAACTCGCGTCAGGACACGTGACCGTCAGGACACGTGACCTGATCGAAAATTCGTAAGACGGATGGAGAGTAGACAGCCGGCGCGGCGTAGGAGAGGAAGTATCCCCCTCTCTTTCTACGGGCGTGGCGAAAATGTATGCCTGCTGTTTCGTTTAGGCGGCGCAGGGCGCTTGCGCGAATGTTCGTGTGTGTTTATGTTACAGCGTGTCACGCACATCCATGGATGGTGACAGCTGATGGCTCGACCGTCTGTGTAGTGGCCACACTGCTGTGTATTCGTACAATTCGTGTATATAAAGTGTTTAAAATATGGAAATTGAACAAAGTGCATCTATTAATGAAAAAAGTGACGAAGAAATAGTGAAATAAAATGAGTTATATTAATTCAATTAATAGTTGATTTATTTCAACGTAAATATTCAAGTTTTCACTTCTGCCGGCACTCCCGGAGTGCAACCCGTCTTTTTTTTCTTACATGGGGGTGAGAGGGGTCTAGATTACTCTTACGTAAGATCACAAAAGTAAGCAAAAATTATAAATTAAAAAAAAAAAATTGCAAATTTTTCTTTGTCATTTTGGTAGGTCTACTGATCTTACGTAAGGTTCAAAGGGGGGAGGGGGGTTAGAAATTGATTAAAACTGTCTTACGTAATAAATGAACAGCCCCTTATTGTATACCACATACTCGTAAAATAAACATAATTTAAAACTAGTAGGTATACAATGAGCAGTCTTATCACATGAGGCGAGCTCTTACAAGCAAACTTTGTATGGACTGAATGAAACGATATATATTTTGGGTAGAGCAATGTACGCACGGCTACACATCAAGCTATACGAAGAACCTGTAATTACAATGCGAGGTGTGTACAAAAATAGCAAACGTAATACTACTTAGACATAATAATAAAAAGTACATATTAACAATCATATTTTTAGCCTGCAGCCTAATTGCGGAACGCCAAATCGTCAAATGATTCTGATCAGTTGGCTTCATTTCTATCACAATTGGCTTCATTTTACGATTTTCGAATTGCGAAACTCTAGTTTATTATGAAACCAATTATGAACGTTAAGGCCCTGCGCAGAAACTAGAGTTTCGCAATTCAAAAATCGTAAAATGAAGCCAATTGTGATAGAAATGAAGCCAACTGATCAGAATCATTTGACGATTTGGCGTTCCGCAATTAGGCTGCCGAACTGTGTCGCTTCAGGGCAAAGGCCTCTCCCGTTTCCATCCTCTCTTCTCGATGTAGTTAAAAATAAAACAATATATATTATTGGGAATAAACTTCCAACAACCAGTAGCCAAGCCGTCAAGGTCAAGAAAGAAAATTTTCCTAACATTATATTTACTATCCGTAACATCAAATTTATTGTGTTATTAATATTCAAGAAGTAATAAAACCTTCCTGGAATCATCTGGGATATAAGCGAAATATTGTACGATATTTTTATTTATATTATTCCGAAAAATCCCGGATACCGGTAAATCCTAAGATTTACCGTCGAATCTCGTGATTTACTGATAGCTAACGGTAAACATTATTTTGTAACTAACTACGTATATTATAGTCTGGTATAATAATAGGTTTTCATTTTCTCCGCTGGGTTCTAGAGTATTTTCTTTTTCTATATTTTTTTCACATTTCTCAAAGAGGTGACTGATGTCACAACTAGACAAAAATCTACTGTCATTGAAGCTATGCATCAGATACGGATCTGCCACACCCTCGCTACGAATCTGCTACGTCGTCGCTACGAATCTGCTACGTCCTCGCTACGAATCTGCTACGTCCTCGCTACGAATCTGCTACGTCCTCGCTACGAATCTGCTACGCCCTGGCTACGTTTTCTACACTTGCTACCTAAACAAACAACATTGAGATAAAAGGAGAGTTTTTTTTTGTAAGCCAGGCTGTAATTACCATTACACCACCCGAAATTGTTGATAACTTACTTTGTTCGTTTAATTCAAATCCAATATTCGTCGAAATCAAGCCCGAACACAAATAAACTTTAATTTCCTATCCCCTCCATTTCCGCACTCAAACTTCCTGTACCATAATAAAACAAAATGATTAGTTAAACGTCCCACTACACATTGTAACTGTTCGGAACACACCTCCTTTGTTTGCATTCGACCAGACGAATGGGCCCATCTATCAAAGTAGGTGAGCAGAATACCAGCCCTTGTCATTAATAACCGCGCGAAGTAATGGAGCGCAAACTTTCTACGCACGATTTTCATTAAATTCTCAGTGGGGAAAGCGAATTTATAAAATCAATGGGGGCCAGCAATAGAAATTAAGTCGTGAAATATTGCCGCGGTGGCAGATTTGTTGTGATACCGTTTGCAACGTTAATGGTTGGTTCTGAATTTAGTACCGGAACACTTTTTGAATGTTTATTACTTACAATTTTTGAGAGATGCTCTTTTGTTTTTTGTGGGCACGTTTCGGGTTTTGTGCTATTGAATTTGCGATGAGAACCTTTCTCAAATGTTATGATAAAACATTTGAGGAAGGTTCTCATCGCAAATACAATAAAACAAAACGTCTATTCACTATGCCTATTTATCTCATCTTCTGCCTAACCTTCGGCTTCCAGTCTAACCAGATGCAGCTGAATACCAGTATTTTACATGGAGCGACTGCCTACCTGACCTTCACAACCCAGTTACTGGGTATGATACCCCTTGGTAAGACTGGTTGTCAGACTTTCGGACTTCTGACTACCCGTAACGACTGTCAAAGATCCGCGAATGACAGCCGGGACCAATGGTTTAACGTGCTTTCCGAGCCACGGAGGGGTCTCTGTATGTAAAGATGGTCACCCATCCATAGACCAACCGCGGCAAGTGTAGCTTAATCTGACCGATCGACCTGTGCGGCTGTTATTATTTAGCCACGGGCCCCCCTATGCCTATCTATCTATATAGGCTATTACACGGGACTTAAACATAACTGGCAAAATGTGGGTTTAAAACAGGTAGGTAGATCTCTACCTAAGCTTCCAGGGGGTTGGGGGACAGAGCCTCCCGTCCCAACTACCGCGGAAGATGCTCCGGGTGTTGGGAGCCGCGTGACGACTCCTGGCCACCGTAGGCGCGGGCCTGCGGACGGAGAGTAACCGGTTGAATGCCGTAATTACAGACACAATTAAAAAGCCATTGTGTCTCGCGTGGATCTACGTTCCGGCATACGAAAGGGTAATGGGTAGCTCACCGTCCGATCAGGACAAGGCTCGTGCCGAATGGCGCGTATGTGTTTCACGCGCGCCTCTAAGAGATGTCATCACAAGGGATGGGGCCTGTTGGGGCTGAAGCCTGCCGGGTTAGCGGGATTGTCCGAAAGGGTTACCGCTACCCCGGAACATAAAGGGCTAAGGAAGGAACAGGAAGGAACACGGGTGGGTTTTAGTCAGTAAGAGTCTGACAATCCCTTCCGCTCCACCCAGAGTGGGAGGAGTCATTTGATGATTTCCCAACCTTAAAAAAAAAAGCCTCCGGGGGATTACTCAGGCGTGATGTTATATTATGTTTGTTATTTACTTTGCAGGTCTGCTCTGGTAGTCCAGTCTCATTGCTACATACCTACAATTTCTTCACAAAATTATTACTAGACACTTCGGACAAAATTATTATTAGAGCTACATAAGCATTCCTGGAAACCAAAACCAGCAGATTTTGGTTTCCAGGAATTGATAACGCCGTAGAGAAAATGATTGCGGATTATTAGGTCTGTTTACAGTTGAAGCAGTTACCAGCGGGTGCGCCGCCAGCGCTGTGGCCACATCCACTGCAAGCTTTCTATCGTATTCACATAGACTTTCTCGGCCCCATACATAAACGTTCCTATTTGGTGATTATGAAGCTCGTAACATGGGAACGTCGTCCTTATCGGCGATTAATAAAATGTATGAATACATGGCGCGATTTGACTTGCCGCGTACTATAATCAGTTCATTTCTCCTTTCTAAGGCCTTCGCCCTCCGCAATATCTGCATACTTATCATTATGCAATCGATTCAATTAGCCCAGCTTTTCAGAGGCATTTCAGAGCTATTCCAGTGTGCAGCAGCTACCATGTTCCATCGTATGCAGTCTAGGTTTTAGATAAACTCAGGGTTTTCCTTGCTTTTATGAACCTGATTCAAAAGTATTTTTAAAGTAGTCCCGATAAGTCAAAGTTCCTGATTTTTTTTTTTTGTTTTTAAGTATATCTTTGAAGACACTTTAAAACGTAATATCCAGAAAACAAATCTTGCTCAATTCGCGCAAAAACAACAAAAACATACTCAACTAATATAACAGTTGAGATAAACAATCGGCTCCGGCTCCCGATAACCGAGCTAGTGGAACCCGGTTCAGTGTTGAAGTGTCGAACATTGCTCAGATAACTGACTACTTGATATCTCTGCTGGCCTAGTAACTTTCAAGATACAAGTACTCTTGTAGTTTACTGGAGTACGGTAGGTAGGTGTTGTCTGAGTGAAATACTTCGTTGTATCGGACAGAAATGCGATACTGTGACAAAGGGAAATTTTATACCGAATGGATACTATTTAAACAGTCTTTGTCGTGGAAAACTACACTGTTTTATTATATACTAGCTGCGCCCTGCGGTTTCACCCGCATAAGTTTCGATCCCTTGGGAATATCGGGATAAAAACTATCCATGTCATTTCCCGGGACTCAAACTATCTCTACACCAAATTTCATCTAAATCGGTTCAGTGGTTTAGGCGTGATAAGGTAACATACAGACATACAGACAGACAGAGTTACTTTCGAATTTATAATATTAGTATGGATAAACCTTTAATTAAACTAGTGTTTGTCATCTTATTAATTTTGTGGGAGACAGGATGGGCTTGTGACACATATATAAAAGACAGACATAGCCCATATTGCTACAGTATTTTTTTTTTGGATACGGGGCCCATACTGAATTAACCATTAGAAGAATTACATTCTAAAATTTAGGATTTAATTCTTTATGTTTGTGCACTGGCTCAAATGCCTACAGGTAAGCATTTAGGACGTAAATGCAAAAGCCAACCTAACCTTGCCTTGACAGATTCTTTCTCGTTTCCACATAAGAGAATATAAATTAAGAACAGAGACATTATAAAGTGTGATTCTGTAATAATATGTATAATCTACCTGTCCACCCGTAGGCTTCATAAACTCCATTATAACATGAGATGATCAGCAACATCTTCTTGTATTTCATTAACAACATACCTCTCAATCAATCAACTCAGTTTCTCTCAGTCCACTGCTGGGCATAGGCCTCTCTCATGCGCCACAATACCCTATCCTCCGCGTTCTGCATCCAGTCTATCCCATCCACCTTTTTAAGATCGTCTGTCCGTCTAGCTGGGGAGCTTCCCACACTACGCTTACCGATCCGCGGTCTCCACTCCAGCCGTCGTATTCTGCAAAAAAACTCACCGTGAAATTTTAGGTGAAGTGAGCTATCATTCCATCTGTTGCTAGGGATTGACACCATTGACAGCTCACTTCACTTACGTTTTCACGGTGAGATTTTTACAGAATAGCACTACTGGACTCGTCTGCTCCAACGGCCATCGGTCCCACTGCTACTTCAGCTTGCTGACTCTACAAGCTTAACTTAACATAACATACCTCTATATCTTTGTATCTATTACTTATTATTTTGCCAAAATGACAAAGAACTCCATTTTTATGTCCACGCAATGACTGCCCATTCCAAGGTTAACTGTAACAGATCGCAAAAAGTGATTTAGGCTGCCCATTGTATGTTTTGTAGTTTGAAATGTGTTTTTTGTTATGTATTTTCTGGTGTACAATAATGTATATAATATATACAACGGAGAAGGCATGTGTGTCTCGTTATTATCAGCCATATTTCAACTACTGTGGGCGAATACGGTGGGTATAGTGTTGGTTATTGCGCAATAGAAAAACGGTTTGCAGTTCTAATCAGATTATAATTTCACGAACAATTTAATCACACTAACAAATCACACACTATAGGTACACGGTACAACCAGATACGGAACGCGGGACAGTTTCTGAGCGCATGTTGTTCGTTTGATGTCCGATGTCCAAGAGGGCTCCACATCGTTCTGTCGCGCTGTTGTCGACCCCCCACGAACTCAGGCTAGACTCTGTCAAGCGCCGCCAGATGGCGCTGGCGTTCCGAATAGTCAAACGAATGACCGGATGCGACATATAATTTATTAATACCGTGATTTCGGATAAGTTCGTCTGCCAAGTGTGGTGGAGCGTATCCCCTAGGATTGTTTATTTTAGTTATAGTAATTATAAAGAAAATTTTGTTTATTCTACACAAACAAAACGCACATTACAAAAAAAAATTACATAAAATTAGGAGTCCAATTTTGTGTAGATACGACCAGTATTCATGCTAAAGTTAGTAAGTAAATCCAATATTTACTTACTAACTTTTCAAAGGGTTTCTTTTAATTTAATTATCTTATAATATTTACATAATATAAAAACTTACTAAGTACTTAATTGAAAAAAATTGTTTTTCTTGAAATCGTTTTTCTTATGAAGTACTTTTCATTGATCTTAAAATACATAGAAAGTTTATTTGCAGAAATCTTCGAATTGTTTACAAGGTCTTTTTCCTCATTTTTGGTTCCTCATTTTTGGTCGATTCGCGGGTCAGGCAAAGTGTTATTGGGTTTTTCAATCTAGAATTTCTCAGTAGCAGCCCGGACAGGCTCCGATTTGTGCCCGGTTCAAGGCAATAGGATCACCCTCTATTATAACTCGGTGACATTATCTCTGCACCTCGCACGATGACGTCGATAATGTCTGATGATGATGATGATAGATAAGTATCTCTAGAAATATGATATAATTATATATAATTTTTTTACCCGACGCCGGATGTCATACGTATGAGATTTAGATTGAAGGATTTTGTGAGTGAATATATATATGTATTTATTAACTAGCTGCGCCCCGCGGTTTTACCCGCATAACTGTCGATCCCGTGGGAATATCGGGATAAAAAGTATCCTATGGCTTATTCTGATATATAAGCTATATTATTGCAAAGTTTCGTCAAAATCTGTTTTGTAGCTTTTGCGTGAAAGAGTAACAAACATCCATCCATCCGTCCATCGATCCATCTAACCATCCTCACAAACTTTCACATTTATAATATTAGTAGGAAGTAGGATAATATTAGTAGGATAGTAAGTTTAATCTATACTTATAATAAATCTGTAGAGAGGTCAATTCTGTACATGAAATATATTTTCAAAATAACTATCAGGGGGTGATTAGTGATCGATACTGATGCCAAAAATGCAATCAGTAAAATTTTTGTCTGTCTGTCTGTCTGTCTGTCTGTCTGTCTGTATGTTCCTTATAGAAACAAAAACTACTGGACGGATTTTAACGAAACTTGGTACAATTATTCTTCATACTCCTGGGCAGGTTATAGTATACTTTTCATCACGCTACAATCAATAGGAGCAGAGTAGTGAAGGGAAATGTTGGGAAAACGGGAGAAGTTACTCCATTTTTTAAGCTTCCGTCGCGTGTGCAGCCTTAATGGTTAAAGTTACATAGAAATCATGTATGACGGAAATGTTCTACATAAAATTGTCTAAAAAATATTCCGCAACAGCATATGTCTATCTTTTATGGTTGACTCACAATAACACGTGTAACTCCTGATAGCTTAGCAGTTCGGAGCATTCTGATTATATTTGTTTACTCTTACGTTTATAATACTCTCACTCATCCCTAATTTAAAAAAGTTAACATTATTACCTATTCAATAAAAAAAGAATCATAGAAGTCGCTATAGAAACACCAAACTTATACATGAAATAAGCCATCGCGCCGTCGCACGTGAAGACTGAATCATGCTATAAGGATTATTTTTGTGTAACGGTTGCCGCGCTCGAGACGGGTCGCGGCGGCGGCGGTAGTAGGGTATAAAAAGGCGGGAGGTCCGAGAGCGAGAGCGAGCTTCATTCAATATTTGGCTGTTGATGCGTTCCGAGCGTTCGACCTTATTGACAGACAATAATATATTGATATTGAGAAACCGTGCTTATCAGCGCGACTTTTAGTCTTTAAATAGTTTATTTGAATTTCTTTTGTTGTTATTTTGTAAAATAGGTATGAGTTGTTTTGGTAGATTAAATATTCGTTCAAATTAAAAATCATTAAGCGTAGGTACTTTTATTAATTAAAGTAGTTATAAGTATTTATTTTTAAGTGAAGTAGGTATAGGTAGATATTTTGCACAGGCGTTTCAGCTTTATTTTCATTTCTTTTTTGTTGTGAGTTATATATATTTCTGGTTATAATTCTATAAGAATATTTTAGTTTAAATAGTCACTTAGATTTTAAGTGTAAGGTAGCTAAAGTTAGGACCACGTATTAGTTGTTTTGGTAGTGTTTAAATATTCGTTCAAATTACAAATTATTAACCGTAGGTACTTTTATTAATTAAAGTAGTTATAGGTATTTATTTTGAAATTTTACACAATGGTTCCCTTTATAATGTAGACAAGGAATTAGGAAGGATTTTTTTAAATTCAACCCCTAAGGGAGTTTAATAGGGGATGAAAGTTTGTATGAAAGTCCGTCAGTTTTAAAGTTAGGATCTTCAAATTTTGTGTTTAGGCTGACGACTAAAAATTAATTTACATGTGTCTCAGCGTTTTTGATAATTCCAACCCCAAAGGGTTAAAAAGGGGGATGAAGTTGTGTATGAAAGTCCGTCAGTTTAAAAGTTAGGGTCTTCGAATTTTGTATTTAGGCTAACGATTGAAAATTAATTTATACGTGTCTCAGCGTTTTTGATAATTTCTCCCCCAAAGGGGGATGAACGAACTGACTGAAATATCAACGCACAGTCTAAACCGCTGGTCCTAGGGACATGAGTTTTGGAGGTTGTGTTCTTTGTGCAGAGTAGGTATCGAATAAGAAGGGGTTTTTGGAAATTCAACCTTTAAGGGGGTGAAAAGGGGGGATTTTGTTTGTATGAAAAATCTTATTTATTGAGTTAATAACCTTGAAACTTGGCACGAATACTTATCTAAGTAAATTATGAAGTTTGGAATTTTTCGTTTTTCTAAAATACCCCCTAAAGAGGTAATGGGGGGGTGTTAAAATTTGTATGGAAGAATTTTAACGCCCTGTCCGATTAACTTGAAACTCAGTATTTATACTAAGGACTATAAATAAATAATAACGTGTATCAGGGATTTTCGAAAATCTACCCCTAACTGTATGAAAAGAGGTAGTTAATTTTAAAGGGGGGGATTTTACTGCGTGGTTTGATTAGATCGTAAATTGGTATAAATAAACTTTGAGTCAAGTTATGAACACATCTTAAACGATTTTTCAAAATTTTACCCCTGTGGAGGTGAAAAACGGGGATAGTTTCTTTGAAAAATCTGATTCCTTTCTTCTATAAACTTAAAAATTGGCCCGAATACTTATTTATTTAAGTTAATTATAAAGATCATACCAACATACATTTTCGAATCTTTTAGTGGAAAGTACGAATTTCACGCGGACGAAGTCGCGGGCAGAAGCTAGTAAATTAATAAGCGAGGTGCCGAGATATTGTGACCGCACTATACATGAGACTTAAACATTATTCTGGTGATATGTGGGCTTACTATAGATACACCTCTGCTCAACCCCTCCGGGATAGGCGTGATAGTATGTCATGTCTTATTTCTTACTAGCTTCTGCCCGCGGCTTGGTCCGCGTGTAATTTCACCCTCCTCCCATTCATCGTCTTAGGGGTGGAAATTCGAAAACCCCTTTCTTAGTGGATACCTACTCTTCACAAAGAATACATTCTTCAAATTTCATGTCTCTAGTATGTACCAGCGGTTTAGGCTGTGCGTTGATATATCAGTCAGTCAGTTCTTTGAATTTTATTATATTTATAGATCAGACCTATAAAAAAATCCAGTACACTATCATGACCACCAACTGAATATAATGTTTATAAAAGTCACACGAGCAAGTCGACCTTTCTCGGCTTATAATTTATATGTTTTTAAACCAATGTTGGTGATAACTTCCTTCTGATCCAGTTCAAACTACTTTTATGTCGTTTGTGACAAACAAACACGCCTATCTCAAACCAGTGGGTACTGCAACTGTTTTTACCGATTATCAAAAACGTGTAATAATAAACATTTTCCCACAAACACACGTGTGATAAACAATGAAAAATTTATTGCATAACAATTACTATTTATTTTTAGTTACATATTAGTTCTCTACTATGGCTATGAGCGCAAATAGCCAGTTTCATTCAGTCCCAAAAAGATGTATACACGTACAATGAACCATTACTGTATAGAACCATTGTTCCATAAAATTGTATCGACTGCACAGGTAAAGTCATACACATACATGTTATGATCCGTGACCCCGGCAAATCTGTCAAGCTCCGCTAATGAGACACAATTGATTTTCTATTGTTTCGTCGCCGATCGGCGAACCGCGCCGCTTGACCGGTTAAGTACAACCAACTTACTCCGAGATGCTAAATTAGAAAATTGTGAATAAATATTCACAATAATTATAAATAATATTAATAATAGTCGCTCTGCTGGGCCTTATTAGAAGGCTAAAGGTTACCCAGAGGACAATGGAGAGGGCTATGCTTGGAGTTTCCCTGCGTGATCGAATTAGAAATGAAGACATCCGCAGGAGAACCAGGGTAACCGACATAGACCAAAGAATTGCCTAATTTAAGTGACAGTGGGCAGGGCACATTGCTCACAGAACAGATGGCCGATGGGGCCGAAAGGTTCTGAGGTGGCGACCGCGTACCGGAAGACGTAGCGTTAGAAGGCCTCCCACTAGGTGGATCGACGACCTTGTGAAGGCTGCAGGAACCCGTTGGATGTGAGAAGCACAGAACCGGTTGAAGTGGAGCTGCTTGGGGGAGGCCTATGTCCAGTAGTGGACGTCTTTCGGTTGAAATGGTGATGATGGTGAAATAAATATTAATTTTAACATTTAACGAAATTAAAATATGTTCATAAAACGAAAATGCGAAACCGCATACGTGTGTGTTAATTATAATGTCGCCATTAAAGCAGCACGCTCTATGATATTTTTTTATACAGGTAGTACGTTCCCGTAGGACAATTTCCGATATCCACGCGGGCGCAGCCATGAGCAAGAGCTAGTATAAAATAGAAATAAATATATCTATTTAAATGCTCTAAATCCGGTCTAGACCCAAACGAGACATTTCAACAAAACTCATTTGACATAAGCACCCGCTAAATGGACATACGCCATTTGTCGTCGCATTTGAATTTAGAACTCTCAGTATACGAGCTGTGTCTGTGGCCAGTACCGAATATACATTTATGGTTAGAGCCAATCAGTGGTCATTCACCCAAGAATAGTCTTCGGTAACGTATTTTTTTAGCTTTGGCTTTACTTTTTTGTAGCAGTAAAAGTCCATTATTATAATCAACACGAGTTACTTGACCTTTCTCAGAATGGAAAATATATTATACTAACCAATGTTTCAAACTGAATCAGTACTTATCACCAACCGGGTGATAAGTACTGATTCAGTTTGAACCACTTTCATGTCATTCGTGATAAACAAATATTAAAAAACCAATTAGTTAAATGATAAAAAAACATCCATCTTTCAACTGTGAAATTACGGTGATTATTGCTGTGTAGTGCTTATATACACGAGCAGTCACGTTGCCAACGGCAGAGGCGACTGCAGCCGTCGACTCTCGTCAGCGGCAGCCGCAGACGCGTCGACGGCAGCCGCCACGTAACTAACTTTTTGAAAGAAACCTTGGCACAGATGCACAGATAAAAAAACTTTTAATTAGATATCAGTCTCGAAGTTCTAAACTTGAATGTATTTATCTATGATATCGGTAATGCAGGCCCGACATTAAGGGCATTTTCACAGATACTCACCCACGTTTACAATTTATTATTAACTAGCTGCGCCCCGCGGTTTCACCCGCATAAGTGTCGATCCCGTGGGAATATCGGGATAAAAACTATCCTATGTCCTTCCCCGGGACTCAAACTATCTCTACACCAAATTTCATCTAAATCGGTTCAGCGGTTTAGGCGTGAAGAAAAGACAGACAGACAGACAGAGTTACATTCGCATTTATAATATTAGTTTGGATAGTTTGGATGTTAGGGTCTTACGATGTTTTCCTTCCCTTAAAGGTTGGCAATAAATTTCAATGGAGTACATATAGCACGATGGCACGATGGAACAGCGTGCACGACCTTTTATAAGAGAATTGGTGTCATTTGTCTATGAGTTGCCTTTGATAAATAAAAAAAAAACATAGATAAGAAAATATAGATAAAGTACAGTGCATTTCAATGTCATGTCGGTTTTGCAGATACCACTTAATATAAGGTGTTAGTTCAGTTCCATGTACCCAGCTATAATTTCCCCGCTGCAAAGCAAAGCTTTCCCCGCAAACGGAGAAGGATTGAGTAATTAATACCTTGGTACAACCCGCAAGAGTTAACTTAAGACCCGAGCGGCCCCCCCCGAACCCCGCGCGATTACCTCTCTCGCCATCGACGCCTCAGTTCCGCCCGCTTACGTCATCTGAGCGAAGTCTCAAGTTAACTCTTGCGGGTTATACCTAGGTATTAATTAGGTACCTGTGGAAGCCACCAGTCTTCGATTTTTTTCCTTAAGGTGTTTTCTTTCACCGTTTTGAGAGCAGAGGTGATGAAATTAAATAGACAAAGGAAAGTGCCTGCCTGCATCGTCTGCAGACCTACAACTTGTAAGTCGGGGCCGATCCCACTTGACCACCGCCGCTCTTCGTCTGATTCCCTAATATAATCATTTAATCATCTTACAATATCAAAATTGTCCTATTCTATTTTTCAGCCGAAACAGAACAATGTCTCTCCAAATATAGCAGTAAATTAAAGTGTATTTGCGAGGCAATATTTCACACAAAACAATTGCCAAGGTAATATTTAGCTTGCAAATATAACGTCCGTCGGTTGCTACTTAAAATTAATATTACAGTCCACGGGTAGTCGACAACAGACTTCTCATAATAATTATTGTGGAGTACAAACCGGCGGTTGGTCTTTACGATTTATTTTCGAATACCGGCTGGTATTATATTATTATAGGATTGCCTTTTGTTTCTCGATATGCATGGTTACTTTCTTCCATATTTAAAATATTTACCATCAGCCAGCAATGTCAATGTGATGAGAATTTACCGGGATAAAAGGAATTCTATGTCCTAACCCAGGTCTAATCGTGTGCTGCCCAGTCTCCTTTCATCCAAATCTGTTCAGCCGTTAAGGCGTAAAAAGTTTACAGACAGACATTGTACTTTCGCATTTATTGTATTAGTATAGATTATTATAGACTACCCGCATAATATCGGGAAAAAAATTTCCCTATGTCCTTTCCCGGGACTCAAACTATCTCTATACCTAATTGCATCTAAATCGGTTCAGCCGTTTAGGCGTGAAAAGGTAACATACAGACAGACAGACAGAGTTACTTTCGAATTTATAATATTAGTATGGATTAGTATGGAAGTATGGATTGTCATTCGTGTTGTTTTTTTAAAGGCCTACTGAACCCCAATGGCCATTATTATCACTTCCAATTGAGCTTCAGCTACGATAACGATGATTTCTTGGAAAATGAATGAGCTATGACGGACCATGACCATTTAATTTCTAAGTAAGTTTTGTCCAAAAGAGAGTGTTTTAAAAGATGTTCTTAAATTAAAAAAAGAAATATTATATTCCCTCATCATTACATTTAATTTCATGGAGTTCCAATTAATTATGTTTTTTTTTAATCTAAATGCATAGACCTTGAACGACACTTAGGTAGGTACTCCATGAACCAAAAACGTTTTCAATGAAAATAAAAAAAATCTGTCTGAGTGATGTCACAGACCAAGTGAAGTAGAAAAAAATAAAAATCCTTTTGATCAAAATTGTTACTGGAATTAAAATAGTACATAGGCAATAAAGGTTAAGCTTAACGAACCTAATTTTGAGAATACTAAAAAAGGTATCTACGTAAATAAAACCTTTTAGACCGTATTGGGTAATTGTAATCTACTCAGATTTTTACGAATACTCAACGTTACTAGAGGCAACCCCTTTCCAATCCAATTCTGATACTAAACCTCAAGTCCAATAAAATTTACATAAAAAATCGAAGGATGGGAGTGCGAGCTTTACTTACGTTGATGGTTCTGTACTATTAATGTTTATTTTCCTTCCAATAGAACAGCTGATTTATTCTGCAAAAACCGCACAGTGAAAACTTAGGTGAAATCAGCGGTCGTTCCACCTGAAACCAACATGGCTAAATAATAACAGCCGCATAGGTCAATCGAGGTTAAGCTACGCTTGCCGCGGTTGGTCTGTGGATAAGTAACCATCTTTACATACCGAGACCCCTCCGTGCCTCGGAAATCACATTTTAAGCGGTTGGTCCCGGCTGTCATTCATGGATCTTGGACAGTCGTTACGGGTAGTCAGAAGCGCGAAAGTCTGACAACCAGTCTTACCAAGGGGTAGCGTATTACCCAGTAACTGGGTTGCGAGGTCAGATTGGCAGTCGCTCCATGTAAAATACTGGTATTCAGATGCATTCGGTTAGACTGGAAGCCGACCTCAACATAGTTAGGAAAAGGCTAGGCAGATGATGCTGACGATTGTCACTATTGAGAGCTAACTTCACTGTAGTTTTTAGGGTGAGTTTTTTCACAGAATAGATCATCCGATGTATACTTTAATAAAATTATTCGTTCATAATTATTTATGTGCATAAGCGCCTTAAAAGTTTTTGATACGAAAGAGCTTGAATAATATTATATTTTTTTACCTTTGAAAGTTTCTTGTGATAAGATTTCCACGAGTTGAAATATATACGGCAAACGAATTGATAGATATTGAATCGAATAAGAATGAAATAAAATGGCAGGTCGGTTTTGCCTTATATTGTCTATGTTAAATATAATCACACTAATTTTATAAAGGCGAAAGTGTTTACCTATATGCTTTGTTTGTTACTTCTTCACGCTCATGCGGCTGGACCAATTTTGATAAAATTGTGTATGGAGGTAGCTGACACCCTGGATTAACATATAGGCTACTTTTTTTCCCGATATTCCCACGGGATCGAAACTTATGCGGGTGAAACCGCGGGGTGCAGCTAGTATGTAGGTAAATGCCAAATTAAACGCATCCTAAAAATCAAAGTGATGTAGGTTAAAGCAACTATTTTTTCCAGAGAAATCCTCATCGATACCTAACCCCCTTTTAGGCCGAGATCTACATTAATTGCTAGCTCGTACCCTGACTAGCGGCCAGTTTTTTCATGAATAATAACAGCCAAAGTAACGTCACAATAGTCAAAGTAACGGTTAAATTTGTTTCTTTACTATTTTAACTGTTACTTGAATGAAAAACTAAACAACCATGCGACACACGTGTAAGGAAATTGCTGTTTACATTTTGGTTTTTATGTTTACATTTTGTCTTTTATTTTTATTTTGTACAGCAATTTTCTTTAATTGATACTCAAATCCCATTGCTATTGTTAGTTTAATTATAATTGCATCATTTGATAGAATAATTTTGTTTCCTGTATTCGGTTGTTTATTTTTGTTTCCATTGTTTTTTTATTAACGATTATGTCTTAATGTTTTTGCTTTTGTTTGTTATGGAATTGGATATTTTATAGTTTTACTTTACCACAGTCAGTGTTTGGATTGTTGTTCTTTTAATTTTTTCTTAAAGGGTAATTCTAATTAATTTTTATTTTAGTCTAATTTATAATCTAATTTTCATATTAATTATTATTTAATTTGTATCTTGTTTACACATTTATGATCTAATTTATTAATTTTATTTTCACATTTATCCAGTTGTATTTTATGAATTTGTCGTAATTTAATAATTAATGGTTTTACCAGTGTTTTTTGTGCTAGCGGTGTTAACTTATAATAATTAATTGTTGCACCTGCCATTGTATCCTATTATAAATAATAATAAGTATTGGTGTCAACAATTGTTGGTTAACCTTAATAAATAAATAAGAAACACATGCACCGTAGTATCAGTAAAGGTCAAGTAAAAGTCAACAGTAAAAGTCAGTTTGACTGATTACTTTAGTTGTTGATGAAGAAACTGCCCGACATGTCCCCGTCTCAGTCTTAAATTTGTTGTTTGACAGTTGTGGTACAGTGACAGGAATAGCACTTAGCCTAAGTACGTTCTAAGTAACATTTCGATGGCAGCAAAGTAGAAACGGACATCTACATTTTTGCGAAAATGCTTATTTAAAAAAAAAATAGCTTATTTCAACCCTATCTACAAGTCTTTATTAAAATTATTTCAAATTTCATAATAATTAAGAAAATCTGCCACGTAAATAAGGACAATATTTAATTAATTTTTCGTAAATCAGCTATCCTGTAAAATTGTGATTTTGTACATGTCCGTTTCTACTTTGCTGCCATCGATTTGATCTCGGCCTTAGACTCTAACAGTGGCTGTTCTAAGCACGTGCGAGGGGTTCCACGGCTCTAGTGGAACGCACCAATGCCCTTCCTGTGCTAAGTCAAGTGAAAAGAAAAGCGTGGCTTGTCGACCGTCACGTAGGGTGATATATACGTAGGTATCCTCTCTATAACCAAATCGGTCATCAACCAGTTTCTGGAATTTTAAGTTGAAAACTTGTCAAACTCTGCATTACTTAAGGTTAAAAAAATAAAAATAATTACTTCTTAAATTTCTTTAATAGATTTTCAACTTTATCGCTAAAATATAAGGTTCAAAGTTGATTGGGAAAATTGGACAGGGTAGCTTGATGTGCTGGCGTCTGTACATTGAAGGAATCACCTGTCTCGCAGTCTAGTAGTCGCAAGCGCTA
This sequence comes from Amphipoea oculea, assembly GCA_945859645.1. NCBI lineage: Eukaryota > Metazoa > Arthropoda > Insecta > Lepidoptera > Noctuidae > Amphipoea > Amphipoea oculea. The sequence continues at coordinate 5,320,990 of OX243876.1, forward strand.
CTGCCGAGCGTGAGGTCCTGGGTTCGATTCCCGGGTTTGCCAGTGTTATTGGATTTTTTACCAGGAATTTCTCAATAGCAGCCCGGAGTTTGGATTTGTTCCGGGTTGATGGCAATAGGCGCGCCTCCATTACATGGAACTTAAACATCAGTGGTGAAATGTGAGTGTACTATAGGTACACCTCTATACAACCCTACGGGGATACAGGCGTGATGTTATGATAACATAACATAAACTAACATAACATAAACTCTTCTTTTGATAGCTGTCTCACCGCCGGCGAGGAAGCGACTAGCTATGCACTATTTTCTCGCTCAAGAAATGTACAATAGACAAACATTCCGTGTAAACAAAAGAGATGCATATGTTAATAGTTGGTCGTTGGTTGGTTTCTGTTCACACTGCCGGCGAGGACTCGTTCCACTGGTTTGTCGCTGAGCGACAAGAGCTATCAAAGATAATACTCGCTCAGTGATACTCGCTAAGCGATGCTCGCTTGGCGGTCAGAGCTCACGCCTGCTAATATATATCTCCGCCCCGAGCGAGTGGTGCGAATAATCGCCCGTCGCACTCGAACACTCGCTGATAGCCCATCGACAAAACTATCGGAATTACACACTCGCTGCTCGCCAACTCGTTTTCAGTTGCTAGTTCTACTCGCTACTCGTTCATCGGTGGCGGGGGACAACAGCCTTAGCAATCTAGAAGCAATCATAAGCAATGCTAAAGAAGACTTTGCCAAATTCTCAATTTTAAATTCTCAATTCAAAAAATGGACCAAACCAGCGCTGGGGCTCTTTTTCGCATAGGGTCTTAGCATTATGCTGAGCGATGGCCGTTTTGCGTGGATGTGACGCTTATTTATCCTTCAACTTGTTACATTTTTGTGTTTTTGTTCTTTCTATACGTCATGTTTACCGCAAATAAACACATTTTCTTTCTTCTCCTTTCTTTCAAAATCACACCCAGACTTCAAATGTAAACTCCGAATCCACAAGAACAAAACAAAACACAAACGCCGGTCTACAACACCCAGTAAATAGCAGCTTGGTAATAAACATACCACTTCAGAGCACTTGCCTGATTAGACCGAGGGAAATCATGCGAATTAGCAATAATGTCGGACCAGCATCCGTCTTACATACACTGATTTAATCAAGGAAATAGGTCACGGGTGAAACCGAGCGTGTTTGTAATTATTATGCTGCGGGCTAAGTAGTGCGGCTTAAGATCGTGAAAAGCATCTTTAATTAGTCTTTGGGATTTGCTTTTAGATAATTAAATGAGTTGCGGACGGGACGTCTTTAGTCCTTGTACTTTTGATTAATATGGTGTTGGATATTACTACCTGGCCCAGGAGCGCGGAGGACGCGGTCACTAAAAGGAGGCTGCCGCAGGCGGCGAGTCAGGCTCTCTGGTTCTTGTTTGGCGGTCTATGCTTTTTGACAGCGTTGCTGATAGAAGCACTATCTGTCAGCCGTTCGGTGTAATCTGAGAGGCAATTCTCGTAATTTTAAGAACGTTTACAGTCTGATCTCAGTCTCAATCTGTCTAAAATACCTCTAATTTCCCTCACATTTTGACAAGTTTTTGAAATTTGTTTGTCGCCGTGATGAGACTGCGAATAGATTTTGAACGTTTTTAATTACGAGAATTGGCCTTCAGGTATCACGTTATTTCTTTAATTTGTTTAATGATGATTTTGTTCCTCTGATTGTAATTTAACTATGGTTGACAATTCTTTTTATAATTTATGTGATTAGTTTTTAGATTATTAAATAATTCTGTTATTTAATTGTGATTGTGATTTCACTTCTATCCTAACAATGGCTAATTACCATCTGCCTGGCCTCTTCCCGACTAACTTTGGGTCGGCTTCCAGTCTAACTGGATGCAGCTGAATACCGATATTTTATATGGAGCGACTGCCTATGTGACCTCCACAACCCAGTTATTGGGTAATAATGATACCCCTTGGTAAAACTAGTTGTCCGACTCTCAGGCTTCTTACGACCCTTGTCATAGATCCGACTATTTATTCTTTTAGAAACTAACTATATACACTAGATACTAAAATAAATGACTAACTAACTTACAATACAAATATATAAAAATAAAAAACTTAGGCGTCGAAGTATTCATCCGCATCGCTGTCATCCGGAAACGTGCCCAGAAGACTGGCAGCATTGCCACATTATTAATTAATTATAAAAAAACTTATGATTTATTTCAAACAAACTTAATAGTAGTGATGGGCTGATTATGGGTTTTGCTAATCTTCGACTAGCTATAGTGACTAAACTATTGGATCTATGTATTTGATTGATTTTTCGTGTACATACTGGGTACTGGGAACGGAATTTAATTAGTGTCATACTAGCAGCGCCCCGCGGTTTCACCCGCATCAGTGTCGATCCCGTGGGAATATTGGGATAAAAAGTAGCCTATATGTTAATCCAGGGTGTCAGCTAACTGCATACAAAATTTTATCAAAATTGGTCCAGCCGTTTGAGCGTGAAGAAGTAACAAACATATAAACACACACACACAAACTTTCGCCTTTGTAATATTAGTGTGATTGTCGTCCCCACTCCACCTCGTATAAGGAACTCTTGGGTAAAATTTAATGAGTCTAGATCCAGCGGTATATAATAGGCTATGCGTTGTCTATCAGAGAGTAAATTAATTAATTATAGATAATTACGTAGAGAGACCCTCTATTATTCCCAGCGTCCTTCTACCGACTGTTCGTCACCAGTTCTTGTAGGCAATAATTAAAAAATAAATCGCCTTTGTTCGAAAACAAAAACCCTTCTTTAACTTAAATATTTCATAATGTATGTTTCAGAAATAAGTTCCGAGTAACAGGAAACATTTAAAATGAATTCACACGACACAAAATTCTGTGAATACATTCAGAAGTTCGAATGTTGTAATGTTATTCACGATATGTCGAAATTATTTTGTAGGTAGTTTATAATGGCAGTAGCATAGAATTATATATTCATTTGTTTTATTACTACTTCTGTAAATATTTACATAATATAAGCTAACATTTCAAATATAATACATACATTTATATGAAAAAAAAATCATAGGGCATCAAAAAATTCGTCCGCATCGCTGTCAACAGGAACTGTGCCTAGAAGGCTGGCAGCATTGCCACGTTGTATGGCGATGCTAATTCTTTGGCCAAGAAATAGGCCAGCACCCTGGTAATTCATTTGTTTAAGTTATTTCGGTTAAGTAAATTATAATGCAATCAATGTGAGAAGCATAATTTGATGCATATAGTAAGATGCGAGAATGTTCCCACTGCTGGGACACAGGCCTCCTCTCAGCGAGAGGGAGTGGGACGTAATTCACCACGCGGGCCCAGTGCGGGTTGGTAGATGCCACATATCTTCGATTTTTAGGCTCAATGTTTTCTTTCACCGTTTTGAGAGCACTAGTGATGAAATAATTTACACAAAGTAAAGCGCCAGTCTGGGTTCGAACCTGTGACGAACTCGTAAGTCGTGGCCGTCATCACTGGCCCACCACTACCTGCTGCTAGATGCGAAAGTAACCCACGCAAAAGTTGGCTTTTCTTGCTTTAGTATATTACATAATGTTCGAATATAGTTACGTGTAAGTTATTGCGACGGGTGCACTCACTTTCAATTAAACGAACTACTAAACTAGAATCTAAACTAGAAAATCAAACTATCAAGTAACAAGTTTCTTCCGAGAAACACAAATTCCCAAGTTATAATAACAAGCTCCTGTACAATATTAGTCAAAATATTCCTTTATGGTCTCGGCGCATTCCAAATACGAATACTGGGTACAACAAACTTGGCCGCCAGTGTACAGAACTAGTTTTAATTAATACAGTCGCATTAGTGAGCTTTTCGGGCGATTGCATTACACTGGATGCCCACTTAATGATCCATGCAGTTGTGGACCAATTATGGAGTCAACTGTGTGGTTACAGTGCAGTGAACCTGATCAGGTGTTGGACTGTCGCTTTTCTTGTTACGTAGTTTGTATTTTAGATATTTGTTTATTTATACATATTATTATTATTTATCTTGCAGTTGCAAGGCTCAAAGAAACAAAAGATAAACTAAAACAAAACATCATTGGTAGTCCAGACCTGCACACTAATTGCGTAACACACTATCAATCTGAATTTGAATCATTTTGAAGGATATTGCTAATCAATTGCTTCATATGCTCAAAAATGTAAATACTGCAATGAATGTTGTTGAGCCGTCAAAATGAAACCCATTGTAATTGACACTGGGTTACGCAAATACCCCGCAGACCAGCAGAAATGATACGGATATAAATGACTAAATATAACCCAATAGGTACTACCGTTTCGGTGCTCCAATAAAAAAACTGCCGATGAAATTTTTTTTCATATTTTTTTATTTAACTAAATTCTTTTTTTATGAAAACTACGTCCAATTTGTCTCTCGGGTAGCAAATTGATGGATCAAAGGCTAAATTTGATCCAGTTAAAGATTTTGACATCAATCAAAAAGTTGAATCAATTTCTAATTCGAGATAAAAAATTGTGGTCATCACGTTTCATTGTGATTATAATTTTAAATCCAGAGTTTATATATAAAAAATAAATAATTGAATTATTATTAATATTATAAATTCGAAAACAAATCTCTATGTCGGGCTGTATGTAGTTACCCTTTCACGCCTAAACCACTGAACAAAGATAAAACTTTACAAGGAAATAGATGGCATTGTGGGCAAAGACACAGGCTACTTTTTGCTTCAAAAATAATCCCATAGGGGGTGGTATAGGCGATGAGAGTTTCTATGGGAAACCCACCATTCCTAAGTTATGTTATAGGGATATGAAATATCATGTTTTTGGTAAGAAATAAAAAAACGTGTTTCAGAGTTTTTGCAAAATCATGACATGTGAATTTTAAAATCATCTCTTATTTACCTCTTGGGAAAGAGGTACCTAATATATTTGTTGATTTTTAAAATTCAAATGTCACATTGACTCTTATAAATCCTCTCTGTGGCGAGACGGTACCTTACAGAGACCATTCGTTCCACCTGCAGAAGACCGAACCTGATGGACATGAGTTACCTTGGTAAGTCTTTAAACAGACTCCAGACCCAGGCTAGCCGAAGCAAGGAAAACCTGTTTAGGTGGAGATTCATAAACGACTCCGTCTTGCAGTGTAAATGTGGTGCTGTTCAACAAACGATGGGACACTTAATATCGTGTCCTGCTTGTCCTGTCAGCTGCACGTTACAGGAATTATGGAGCCAAACAAGTAGCCGAATTCTGGGCCAAGTCCATTTTGATTGCTATCGACACGCTAAGAAGATAGTATTATTGTATAACATGACGCCAAATAAAACGAAAAGAAAAATTGAATTAAAATAGGTACAATTCTCTGTTAGGGTCTTTGGTCAACTGGACCCACTCGAACTGGAACCGCGGGTCCAGTCGACCAAGTCAAATTTTGAATTGGTCGACTGGACCCGCTGTCAAATTTCATCATTAGTACAGTTAAGGAGTAAAGCCGAATCTTTTAGTTTTATTTCTATGACTTAAAATATACATAATATTATTCGATTAGGTACACTTAATTTATATTTACTTATTTTTACTTACTTACTGTCTGCAATGAGCTAAAACAACGTTACAGGATTTTGAGATGCCGTAGTGAGGTCCGGAAGATATCAATTACTAATATGTATAATATATAATAGAATTTTATTCCTCTTTATAATATTAGTGCAGAAAAAAATAAATTATAGCCTATGTTATTCTGTGATAATGTAGCTTTCTAATTTTTTCTTTCTTTTTTATTTTACTATTATATTATCATTAAAATAAGTCCTCCTTAGTATTTGTTACAACGGAATGCATGACCGTTGCTGATTTGTCAATGTCAATTATATTTGTCACATCAAATTAAAGTCAAAATTGTAGTTTGTTTACATTGGTTATCTACATAAATTTTAAAGGCATCTGCTCAAGTCCTGCGAACAACTGGAATGGCACTTTGTTTCTCCGCAGGCCTGTCCAGTATGGAACCGATCAGCCCACGATAAGTAAGTGGATACAGCTCTAAATAAGACATTAATGATTATTACTGGTTGCTTAAAACCGACCCCGTTGCGAATGCTGTATCCACTGACTCGCATCGCGCCTCCAGAAATTCGCAGGACTATACCCAGCTGCATCGAGAGGGCGAAGCTACAGGATGACCCACGCCACTCATTGCACAATTTTAATTCAGTGCCACAGAGGTTTAAAAGCCGCATGTTTATGTTCCCTAGATGTCTTAGCTGAGAAATACCATCATACCCTAAAACACACTAAAAAAACTCTTGTTTAGTGAGAAGTTTGGCCTCGGTTTTATAATTTAGTAAAATAGTGCACTGTTCAGTAATAAATAGTAGGAATAACGGTTCATGAAATCAAAAATCACATAATATTCAAATTATTTTTATAACTTTATGTAGGATATCAATTATACGATGGTTAAATCCTCTTACTCTTGTTAAAAAAGCTATCATTCCAAATCGATTTACAATTCAAAAAAGCAAATTCCCTCTTTCAGAAACATTCCACGAAAGTTCTTTATTTAAATGTACCACTATTCTTTTTTATTTTAATTCCTGGCTGTAAACATAAAGTAATGAACCGTAACAGAAAAAATATTCCGGTTCGTAGGTACAAACCAACCGTAACCTTTTTCCTTTTGTATTTACATTGACGTAACCGTATTTATTGAAGAATCTTTTTTGGTTTTTTCAAATATTGATTTTATCGAATAACAAAAAGTCCATTATATTCAATAGCTGCTCATTTTATGTGGCTATCGTATGAATAATGAAGCTTGTAAAAACAGTTGCAGCTATTATATTATAACATAAACACATACCTACAGGATACATTTTTAACCAGTGCGCAAACTATAACCATGAATTCAGTATAAAATATGATTGTAGAACCCAAGTGTAGAAATTTTTCACCATTATCAAAAAAAAAAAAATCAGCGCTTTCACACAAATGATGTAAGGCGGAGCAATTTTTTTTTAATAACCAGCAAAGCATTTCAACCCTAGGGGATTCAGAATCATATACTGAATTCATGGTTACAGTTTACGCAATGTTTAAAAATGTATCCTGTATGTACAGACGCCAGCACATCAACCTACCCGAAACTTTCAAATTTTCCCAATCAACTTTGAACCTTATTGTTTAGCAATAAAGTTGAAAATCTATTAAGGAAATTTGACAGATTGTAGAAGCTTCATGTATTATTCCTAGTAACATCACCCATTCAACATAACATAAACCTTCAACCATTATATAACATCAACCATTTTTCAGATTAGCCAAAGTACATACATCTTTTATGGGGTACTGTGTTAAATGTTACAATAAAATACCTTGTGATATATTGCAATTAAATGAAAGAAAATTTAAAACTCAAATTAAACGTACACTTTGTAAACAAGCATACTATAAATTAGAAGATTATATCCAAGATAAGAACGCTTGGAAACATGCTGGTCCTGCTCCATAGGACAATCTAGAGTCTAGACAAAATCAAACTGGTTGCTAATTTAATTGTAAATTTTTTTATTCTTTTTTTTTACATTTATTACTCACACCCTGACTTATTACTTGTATTTTGTTTTTAAATTAATATCGTTTTGCTTGTACCATGTTTGTAAATATGTGAGCACCATGTATCTATCAGATAATTAATTTATATGTCATGGTTTCGTTTTTAATTCTTTTACCTATTGTGGTATAGTAATTTTATTGTAGGTGCATCGTCCTCACATGTTATTATATAATTAATGTACCCATGCAAAATATTGTACCTAAAACATTTTAAAAGAGTAACGGTGGAGTTTCTTGCCCGTTCTTCTCCATACGAAAACTACCTTTTGGAATGGGCGACTAGAATCAATTCTTTTTTAAGATAATTTTTGACGTTCAAAAGTGCCTTTTATGTGCCTATTTGAAATAAATGCTTTGACTTTGACTTTGACATAGATAATATTTACAAAAACAATAGGGTTCGGGGCGTAGGATACGCGTCGTATGTTGTTTAAAGGAAGCTTCTAGAATGTTCTAGAAGCTTCGACCCGCCTTCATTGTCCGAGTGGGAACGGGAGGCATTTCCACCAGAAGCGCGCGGATTGTGGCGGGAGCGTTTGAAAATAGTTTCGCGTAGTTGTTATTGTAGTTATTATATTGTGTATTTACTTTATTTTTTATTTATTTTGTAAACTCTACCTGTCGACGTCATCACTCAACTTGTTCTGTTTCGAATTTGTGTCCTTTCTTTGCGTCATGTTTATCGCAAACAAACGTGTTCTTTAGCAGCTTTGAACAGAGAGAGGTGGAAACAGAGTAGGGAGGCCTTTGCCCTGCAGTGGGACGTCACAGGCTAATAATAATACTCAATACATTTTATAAAAAGCGTTTATCAAGAGAACGGAATTTGTGGGTTAGTTTGTACCGTTTCGATTTATTATACTCCATTTGAAATAAGATTAGATATTTAATTAAACCTTTTTTTACAGTCCGTTCAACCGATTTTTACTTCTATACCGTAATCATAAGGGGCCGTCTCCACGAGCGAGACAATCGCGGCGATATTATCTTCGTGACACGTATTTCTATACACTCTCTTAGAATGTGTTTCCACACAGCGATATCATCGAGGCGATAATTTCATGACACGGCGAGACTATCGCCGCGATTCTCTCGCTGGTGGAGACGGCCCCTAAGGATGGTATTAAAAGCAAAAAAGTGGTTACAATACCAACTGTTTACTGCAGCTGCCATAATTATGTCATACCATCAACGCAATAGAATACAAAATCGGTTGAACGGACTGTAAAAAAGGTTTATTTAAATGTCTAATCTTATTTCAAATGGAGTATAGGTATAAGAGATAATTAGCTGAACCTGACACCGCATTAATAATATTAGTAGCTGGTAGCTATTGCCAAGAATCCTATTATCATTGTTGGTACAATCAGCAACAAAACTATTAAAACTTAAAAACCAAAAATAGAAAGATAATCACTACGAAACTAACAAACTCATGACTATGCATTGAGAAGCGTATATCGAACAATTTTGTAACTTTCATTGCTGACCGTACTACACTGTCAGTTTAACTTGCATGAACAAAAGTGACTCCGCACTATAAATAGAGCCACCGCGAAGCCACACAATTTAGGGTAATCGTTTGAATAATAAATACACTGCACACTACTGGGGTGCCGTATCAAGGGTTCCGCAGCACACACAAATCATATTATGCAACACACTCCGAACGAATGGGTGAAATAAGCGAGAATTAAGTTCCCTTGCCGGAACTGGCTGGGTCTGGTGGGTTTTGACAAAGGATTAATCCTACCTCGATAGGTAGGATTAATCCTATCCTCGATAGGTAGGTTTTTGGCATATGTAATCGACTATATCAATCACTATTTTCATCAAAAAATTATGTTTTATATTTGATGAAAATGGGGTCAAGGCTTGTCTAATAGCAAAGATTCTCAAAATCACACATTTTATAATACAATTATAGTTTTGACAATCTTTACATTGTTTAGTAAAGTGTACAGATACTTATGATTTGTACGTCCTAATTGACTTTTATATATAATTATATTTATGTTAGTTTTGAAGGGCATGTTTTGATTGAACCTCAAATACTTTCTATTTTGTGGTCCTATTAAAAATACTAAATGCGACCAACTTGGATGGTAGCGCTCGCCAGCCGCTGCTGCGGCACCAGTCGCTCGCTTCGCTCGCTCGGCTCGCACGTAGTTGGTCACACTTCTAATCTAACTTTACCTGTTAAGTCGGGGTGCCTTAGTTAATTTACAAGTGTCCATCATTATAATTTCAATAAGTTTTTAGAGGAGCAGGTAAAATATACCCCGTTTTGAAGTCATATGAAACAGAGAATGGTGTAGGCAACTTCAAAACCCTTAAAACAAAACTCCATTAAAACAGATGATTTTAAATTCGAAGTACACTTCAAAAGTGTCTGGAGTCGCGTTCAACGAGTACCTGTGACAAAGTTTTCAACGCCAACCCAACTTTTGATACACGAGAATCCTTTCACACTGTCCCTACTTGCCTACTCAATAATATAACAATTAATAGGTAGACTCCTCAACTTGTGTAGAAGAGTGCAAACCTAAGTTGTAACTTATAAATAGTTGGGAAAAGATTTCTAAGTCGCAAGTTGCTAAGTTAGATGCGCTCTCTAAAGTTCGGAGTTGGAAAAGTCTCAGGAAATAAGTTAGGATGTAAGTTGTCGATGACTGGTTTTGTACGTGGTTTTAGATGCTTGTTGGATTTATTTGATAGTCTGTTTTGCACCATTTCACAGTTTGTAATAATATGCGTTTTATGAATTTCGATTGCAGGAATTAGCATGTTTATTTTTGAAAAAGAAAACAGTAAATTTAAGACGAGGCTTTACATCGTTTCGCTACCAAAACAAAGACAGATATTTCTTATGTGGTGTACTTGTTCTTGAGTAATTTGGTTTTGATCCACAGCTCTATAGTCAAGAGATATCGATATTTATTTTCAGGCGTTGTCTCCTCTATCGTAGTTGGGTCAGGCGTGGTTGGGTCAGATGCTGTATCCTCCGGCGTGGTTGTTACAGGGGTAGTAGTGGTTGTTTCTGGTTCAGGGGTAGTAGTGGTTGTGTCTGGTTCAGGGGTAGTAGTGGTTGTTTCTGGTTCAGGGGTAGTAGTAGTTGTTTCTGGTTCAGGGGTAGTAGTAGTTGTTTCTGGTTCAGGGGTAGTAGTGGTTGTTTCTGGTTCAGGGGTAGTAGTAGTAGTTGTTTCTGGTTCAGGGGTAGTAGTGGTTGTTTCTGGTTCAGGGGTAGTAGTCGTTGTTTCTGGTTCAGGGGTAGTAGTGGTTGTTTCTGGTTCAGGAGTAGTAGTGATTGGATCTGGGGTAGTAATTTCTTCGTATATTTGACATTCACTTTCATCCATACCAGGCGGTATGTAACGGAATGAGTCGACTAAAACAATAGAGTTTGGAGACGCCATGCCCATGAAGGATATCTGAAACAAAGAAAGGTTTTTGTTAGTTGACATAGTTGGGTAATCTAAACCGAGGTTCAAGGAGGTATGGATGCAAAGGAGGCAACGGGCAGGCGGAGAGTGACAAGTCCTCTTCAGCCCACGGTGGATGCACGATGTACGGCGATAACCTCCCGCTGCGGCTAGCATGTACCAATGCCGTGTTTTTCCTTAACATCAATTGTGTAAGCTTATACACACTACTAAAATTTACATAATAACATAATAAATTAAATAAATATGATGTCGTTTTACATAATTATTGTTTATAGCACTGTGGAGTAATAAAATAAAGTACAGTTTATTTTTAATTGAATAAGCTCGATGTTTCAATTATTACATAAAGGAGATAGGTTTTTTGCCCCCCCCTGAATTGTAACGTCTTGGTTGATTTTTCAACAAAGTCTAACCGACATCACGAAATCGTAATTAAAAGAAAATGTTTTGATAATGCACTCAATTGATTCAATTCCAGATATGGTCGTCAATGATAAGAACAATTAAGAACGCTTGGAAACATGCTGGTCCTGCTCCATAGGGTAATCTAGAATCTAGAAAAAATCAAACTGGTTGCTAATTTAATTGTAATATTTATTCTTTTTTTCAGATTGATTTACATTCTGTAATTACTACTTCAACTCACACACATAATAAATTAAATAAATATGATGTCGTTTTACATAATTATTGTTTATAGCACTGTGGAGTAATAAAATAAAGTACAGTTTATTTTTAATTGAATAAGCTCGATGTTTCAATTATTACATAAAGGAGATAGGTTTTTTGCCCCCCCCTGAATTGTAACGTCTTGGTTGATTTTTCAACAAAGTCTAACCGACATCACGAAATCGTAATTAAAAGAAAATGTTTTGATAATGCACTCAATTGATTCAATTCCAGATATGGTCGTCAATGATAAGAACAATTAAGAACGCTTGGAAACATGCTGGTCCTGCTCCATAGGGTAATCTAGAATCTAGAAAAAATCAAACTGGTTGCTAATTTAATTGTAATATTTATTCTTTTTTTCAGATTGATTTACATTCTGTAATTACTACTTCAACTCACACCCTGACTTATTACTTGTTAAATTTTTCATTATTAATTTTTAAATGAAAATCGTTTACTTTTACCTTGTTTGTAAATATGTGCGCACCATGTAACTATCAGATAATTAATTTATAATAATAAAATGTTTATTTCAGATTAAGTCCATATATTTCTATGTCATGGTTTCGTTTTTAATTCTTTTACCTATGGTGGTATAGTAATTTTATTTTAGGTGCATCGTCTTCATATATTATTATATAATTATTGTATGCAAAATATTGTAAAACATTTTATAAAAGTAACAGTGGAGTTTCTTGCCCATTCTCCTCCATACGAAAACTACCTTTTGGAAGAGGCGACTAGAATCAATTCTATTTTATTGTAATTTTTGATATTCAAAATGCCTTTATGTGCCTATTTGAAATAAATGCTTTGACTTTGAATGTCATAAATGCATGTATTTTTAACAAAAAAAAAAAACCTAATTGCAGTTTGAGGCGATAGACAAAATAATGTGTTTTATTAAGTAAAAAAATGTGTCATTGACGCTGATGCAGGTCCTCCTGTGTTTACCCGATCAAGCGTCGTGGTTCGCCGTTGGGCGACGAAATAATAGAAAATCAATTGTGTCTCATTAGCGGCGCTTGACAGATTAATCTAGTTTTAAAGTTAGCTAACTCCCGCGTAGAGTCGTTTAAAATCAACGTTAATCGGATTGTAGTTTTTGGTTGCTTGTCAGAGTCAAACACTCTAGTGATGTTACTCAGTCATGAACAGTTAGGCACTCAGTTGTACCGATTATGTAATTCGAGTACTCAATTGAAGTTAAATATAAGGTAGGTACTAAAGGGAGGTTTCTAGCAGCTTCACACATTTTATACATTAGAAACACACACAAAAAACTCTTAAAAAAAACCATAGTAAGATCGCAAAATTTTGTGTTTATGGGTGCATACAATGTACAGCTCTCAGCTGCGTTGAGCATCTTTATACACCGGTTATGTTGAACGGAAAATTATCTGGATCTCTGCGAGGTTTAAGTGCGACCGAATTCAGTAAATTGGTTCGCAGTTTTGTAAAAGGTAATTAGATAGTTTGAGACGTGGCGATCGCGCCGGCTTTTTATTTCGAAAAATAAAAGGTCTTTTTATAATCTCTCAAAATGCCTTTGTTTTAATAGTTTACTGTCTCAACTGTGCAAATAAACCACATAGAACAGTTCTAGGCAGTTCTACGATATTTTCCAGTGGTATTACAGAAATAAAATGATATCAAAGAATTAGATCATAAACACACCCCGCACACTCCATACAACGCTCGCAAAATAATTACCTACTACTACTACATTAAAAAATGACGTTTGTATACGTATGAATGTGTGCTTGAGGTACTTGTGTTTGCGAGCGCGACGAATACGCCGAAGTGCGGGGTGAGGTGCGGTAACTGATGTTAGTGCGGGGAAGGGAGTGGCCTTTCTGTACGTAGTACTTTAAGTATTCTGTGATCATAAATAAAGGTTTCTATTTTATAAACAACTAGCTGACCCGGCGAACTTCGTACCACCTCAGAATAGATAATGTGACAATGTTCAATAGACACGTGGCGCTATCTATTATCATATTAACGTTATTGTTGCTTTTTCTCAGGAACAGCAATTTTTTTCGGGATGAAAGGTACCCTATGTTCGTTTATGTACACCTGAAAACGTATATGCAAAAAAGATTGGTCGGTTCAGAGGTTTAGGCGTGAAAAGGTAACAAATAAACAAACAAACATACTCTCAGATCTATAATATTAAAGTTATTATTTTGGTTTCTGGTAGACAGAAACCCTGAGTATGTCCGTTGAGATCGGCCGCCATGGCCGAACTATTGCATATCAGTTATTGATAACAAATTAATAGTTTCAAATTTACTATACACTTTTGACTTTACTTTAAACGCGACGCGACGTTTAAATTATGAGAAAAACGACTACTACTTAGTGCAATACTTGTGATAACTAAGTATCATACTAAGTAAAACAATTTAAAAACTTACATAGCCTTTATAGGTTTCTGAGCCAGTCAAGGGTATCGTCATAGTGTGCCATCCCGGCACAAAGTTTGGATTCAAGGGTGAATGCGTTTCCATCCCTGTTACCCTGTCGCCAGTCACGTCTAACAGGTTGGCTAATACAATGACTTGGTCGGAAGGAGCCGTTGGTTCCATATAAATGTTTACTTCTAGCGTACCACCGATGTTCATAAAAAAATCAAATGATAACACACAACTCAATTCTGGTAGCGGCTTTATAAATGAAGTACTGCGTTCATTTAGACCAGTCAAGCCCAAATCGCTGTAATTGCCAACAACCCAAGATGGCATGAGGACACAAGCCCGGGGCCACCCATCTGCCAACCATTCATGGAAATTTTCCTCAAACGTGTACGTCACACAATAATCACTGACTGCGTAAGACGCTAACATAAATAATATTAACACTTTGCGAATCATTTCGTTTTGTATGTGCAACGAGTTACTGTTTAATAAACCTTTATCTCCTAACTGTTAGTTTTATAATTTAATTGAACACTTATCTTCATTATTCATAATGGAATACGGAAAAGATAGTATCTGCAACTGGATAAAAATAAAATGAAGTATGGTTGAGTCTGTCCGTCGGAGTATTCAGTTATGGGTTTTAAATAAGTTGTTTTTTTTTATTTATTTTTTATTGCTGCATGGGCCCCTCGATCACGCCTGATGGATAGCGATGGATAAAGTCTATGATGGAACGAGCGTGCCCAGAAAATGCCTAAGGCACTGGAACTTCCACGCATCGACGAAACACAGAAGCCTGCCTGACTCTGTTTGGAGGGTGGTCGCAAACCAGGCCGGCGTTAGCCCTACCACCGCAAGGGACGAATTGGCCAGTCAAATAAGGTGTTGAGTGATGGTATAGTCGACCTTGTGTCTTTACTACCCTAAAGTTGAATGTCAATTGTACGTTAACAAGGTCTTTTTTTTTTTTTTTTGTCTAAGTGATGGTTAGATGATTTCAACCTTAGTGATAGATCGTCCGGCGTCCTGCCAGCAGGACTTACTCGTAAGTACTTACGGAAGGACGCAACTTTTTTTTCGGTCACAGTACCGCACAAAGTTAAAAATTTCACGAAAAACTAGCATATTTTAGTCTTATCTTTCACATGGTATAAAAATCGATTGCTTAACACAACTGACCTTCAATTGGCACACGATTGCGCATGAGCATATACGGGGGCAGCGCGACATTTTTCTACGCCCGGGTACCGAAAACGCATGGAGTCGTCAACATTTCGGTATTACAGGGTAATCAAGTTTCCTCACCTATCGCCTGACGCAGGTCCTCACCGGACACGGATGTTTTGGGAGGTTCCTGCACATCATCAGGCGGGAGGAGACGCCCGGGTGTCACCACTGCGAGGATCGCCCAGAGGACACGGTGGAGCATACGGTGGAGGTCTGCCCCGCATGGGCGGAGCACCGCCGTGCCCTCGTAGAGGCCATCGACAGCGGCGGCGACCTCTCGCGTCCGGCCCTGGTTCAAGCCATGGTCCGGGGCAAGAGGGAGTGGGGGGCGGTCACCTCCTTCTGCGAAGCAGTCATGCTAGCGAAGGAGGTGGCTGAACGGCTGAGGGAGAGAGCCTCACACCCCAGCCGCCGCGGGAGACGCTCCGGGCGTCGGGAGCCGCGTGACGACTCTCGGCCACCGTAGGCGCGGGCCTGCGGACGGAGAGTAATGGGTAGCTCACCGTCCGATCAGGACCAGGCCCGTGCCGGACGGCGCGTACGTGTTCCACGCGCGCCTCAAAGAGATGTCAGCATAAAGGAAGGGGCCTGCCAGGGCCGAAGCCTGCCGGGGGTGCGGGATTGTCCGAAAGGGTTACCGCTACCCCGGAACATAAAGGGCTAAGGAAGGAACACGGATGGGTTTTAGTCAGTAAGAGTCTGACACTCCCTTCGCTCCACCCAGAGCGGGAGGGTCATTTGATGATTTCCCATCCATAAAAAAAAAAAAA
Source organism: Amphipoea oculea (assembly GCA_945859645.1). Lineage (NCBI taxonomy): Eukaryota > Metazoa > Arthropoda > Insecta > Lepidoptera > Noctuidae > Amphipoea > Amphipoea oculea. The sequence goes on from OX243876.1 coordinate 5,337,200, forward strand.
AAAAAAATATTGTCAAAAGCCATAACAAAGAAGCATTTTACGTCAGTCACACTTTTCAAAATTTGGAGCAAAAAACGGGGAAAAGTAGCCTCATTTTACGGTACTTAAACCTCCTGAACAAAATCGCATCAAAATCAAACAAACAGATTTTTACTAAACATATGGAAGAATATACGATACTTAAAAAAAAAACTGTCGATATCTCTGTCCGTCTGCCTGTTTGTTCCGGTTTATCTCCGAAACGACTGGACCGATTAACGAGACTTTCACTGGCACATAGCTGATGTTATGGAGTAACATATAGGCTAATTTTTGTCCTGGTAGCACGTTCCCGTGGACATCCACGCGGGCGAAACCGTGGGCAGAAGCTAGTTATAACTAATTATTGATAAAAAAATAACGTGTAATTTCATGTCGCGTATCTTTTGAATATAAAAGTATTCATTTCAAATCTTTATCTGATTATCATTTCAAACTTATTTTAAAATTAATTAATAGATAAATATCGCCTGATTAGTTTATCTAATCTTGATCACTGCATTGAACTTGTATCATGTGCATCTTAAGTAAAAATCTAATAAAATTATATTTAGGACGACAACATGCAATCGCAGTCTCAGTAGATACTCGTAACTATCAAAGTAGTTCTACTAATAATGTGCATTAATTTAATTTGCTTTTGTCCTAAGGAAAAATAGCTTACTCAAGCAAGTTTTTTTCGACTTGCATAACAAGTTCAAAAGAAAATCATAATTGCTGTTGACTGCTCTTCGTTCATAAACATTGTTCTTTCTTTCTATCTTTCAATTTATGATACACTAGCTGCGCCCCGCGGTTTTAACCGCATAAGTTTCGATCCCGTGAGAATATCGGGATAAAAAGTATCCTATTTATGAATCCTGGTTATAAAGTATCTGTATGCCAAATTTCGTACAAATCCGTTCAGTAGTTTTTGCGTGAAAGAGTAACAAACATCCATCCTTTCATCCATCCTCACAAACTTTCGCCTTTATAATTATAATATTATACATATATAGATACATATATATAGATATATGGATTAGGCATTTTAAGGTGAATGCGTAGTGGTAGCCCGCGAAATTCAAATTTTCTTACGTCTTTTGCAATTTGCAGGTCAGTGTCAGGTTGTGTCTTGATCAAAATTTGATTCGCGACTATAACAGGTATGTATTTACAGAATTATAATCATTAGAATCATTAATACATCTTTCTAAGTCAGATTTCTACCGTTAAGAACAAATCTTGTATGGAAAAGTGTTTATGGTAGAAATCTAACTTAAAGAGATATATTAATGATTTTAATGACTATAATTCTGTAAACACATGTCTATTATAGTCGCGAATCATATTTTGATCAAGATACAACATGACACTGACCTGCAAATTGCAAAAAACCTAAGAAAATTTAAATTTCGCGGTCTACCACTGCGCATTCACCTTAAATGAAAACGTCAAAAGTGTCACGTGATAACCATTTTCACGTTTTCCGTGAATTTATACTAAACAAAAGAAACAGACTAAATCTAATATATGTCACTTCAGTTGTTATGCTACGTCACAGTTGTACTTTCAATTTAGCAACATTATCTAATTTGATGTATTTTTTAAAGGATTAGAGAACCTGTTTTTTTTGGGCTGTTTACCATAGACAGATTACAAAATTTTATATTATTATTATAAATCTAACTTAAGAAATGTGCTCAAGCAGTTACATATATTAAGAGTAGTTTAAGAATTAATATATGATAATGTTTAACACACTAATAAATAAAAGAGGAAATTATCGTAATTTGGTTATAACATATTTTTAAACAAAAAAAAAAAAGTGACAAGAAAGTGTTTTCAAAAAAAACCCTTTTGCGATTTGTTTACCTTTACTTAATTACCTAAACGAATCGAGTATAGTAGTAACTACATGATTGAAAACTTTCCATTTATTTGACCGCACGCATTATTAACGAAAATAAAAACTAAACAAATAAATAATATAAGCCAGTAATAAAACGGAAACAATAAAAAGTCACACGCCGCTGAACTAATTATAAACATTTGTTTTCTAAGAACAGTTTCATTTTAGCGTAAACTGTTATTATGTTAATACACTTTCAAGAAAAGTTATTATGCTTATTTTTGTATAAACTGTAGGAGGGGCTCGTGGCTAAGTAATAACAGCCGCACAGGTCGATCGATCAGGTTAAGCTACGCTTGCCGCGGTTGGTCTGTGGATGGGTGACCATCTTTATATACCGAGACATCTCCGTGCCTCGGAAAGCACATTAAGCCGTTGGATCCGGCCGTCATTCATGGATCTTTGACAGTTGTTACGGGTAGTCAAAAGTCTGAACACCGAGTCTTAACAAGGGGTATCTTATTACCCAGTAACTGGGTTGTGGAGGTTAGATAGGCAGTCGCTCCATGTAAAATACTGGTATTCAGCTGCATCCGATTAGACTGAAAGTCGACCCCAACATAGTTGGGAAATGGCTAGGCAGATGATGATGATAATGATATTGTTTATACTGTGAAACTTTAGCCTTTTTAAGTATACTAAATAGAATTATAATTTTCTCTGTATATGTATGGAACAGAGAGTATGGATGGAGAGCAGTGGTGGCCCAATGGTAACAGCCGCGACTTATGAGTAGGTCGTAGATTCGAACCCACACAGGAGCTTTACTTTGTGTAAATTATTTCATCACCACTGCTCTCAAAACCGGTAAAGGAAAACATCGTGAGGAAACCGGCATGTCATATAACAAAAATTCGAAGACATGTGACATCTACCAACCCGCACTGGGCCCGCGTGGTGGATTATGGCCCGCTCCCTCTCACAGAGAGGAGGCCTGTGTCCCAGCAGTGGGAACATTATAGGCTGATTATGATGATGTTGTGATGGATGGAACGGCGCAGGATAGCCTTATCAGCGCGCGTAGCATGACCACTACAGGAACGGATTTTATCGACAGAAGGATAGGCAACATGACAGATTGTTGACAGATTTCTACCTTCTTAAGCATGGCGATGGAGAGAAGAAATGCTTCTATTTTTCAGTCTGCAAAAGTCTACAATACGACCAATTTTTCTCTACTTTTGACACATAGGGGTAGAAATATTTCTTCTCAACAAGTTTCAAATAGTCTATATTACATAAGACTTAGGGCTGATTTTTCAATAATCTGATAACTTTTTTCGAGACATGACGTGACATGGCAGAATAGTCGACATCGGCTCAGTTGCAAACAGAGAAAGAAAAAAAAACTTTTTTTTTTTTTTTTTTTTTGTTATTTGGCAACGGAGCCGATGTCGACTATTCTGCCAACGTCATGTGGTGACGGCAGTACAGCGAGGTGCGCCGTCGAACTTTGCACTCCGTGGTTTGCTAGTTACAAGAAATAGTAGCTTAAAAGACGAAGAAAAAGAAGAATATATATTATATACATATACATTTGAAACATCACAAATCTACATAATATGTATTTACAAAGTTATTACTACACACCAAACTACAATTTGATATTATTTAAGTTTAAAAAAGTTGACAAGATTTGGATAAGTTTAGGAGAAAAGTTAGTCAAGAGGGAATGGAAGTTAGTAGGAAGAGGGATTTTAATTTTGGGGAGCTTATGATACAAGTCAAATGATTGGGAATTTAATGGACAAGAGAAAAAGATGTGGTCCAGAGTACCATCATCAAGACCGCATTCGCACAAGGAACTGTCACGAACACGGATCTTATTCAAGAATACTGGACTGCAGCAGTGACCAAGTCTCAGTCTACACAAGGTTGCAACAGTTCTTCTGGATAATTTTGGACATTTAAAAAACCAAGGTTCCCGCTGGATGTTGGGTTGAATACTGGCGTAGTACGCCCCCTTGAGCTTCGAACTTAACTGCCACATTGCTGACCACGAGTTGAACAGCTTACGTTTGGTGTCAGTCCGTAAGTCGTAGCTATGCACCACGTAGTGCTTCCGATCCACCGGGTTAGACGTAGCAAATTTTGCCAGTGAATCGGCACACTCGTTGCCACCTATACCCGAGTGACTGGGAACCCAAGCTATTTCAATGTTTAAACCGTTGTTCGAACAAGTAAATAGTAAATTTAGGATATCAATGATAATTTTACTGTGGATTTTAGATTTAAGTTGGTTTTGAGCTAAAGCTTGAATACTACTGCGCGAATCTGAGAAAATGACTGAATTTTTAACGTTATGAGTTAGAATAAAATTGATGGCTTCTAGGATACCGATGCATTCCCCTGTAAATACTGAGGTTTCTGGTGGACATTGGAATAAGAGGGCAATTTTCGAATTTTGAAAATACGCAGAAACACCTGTACATCCTGTTGAAGACAATTTGGATGCGTCCGTATAAAATAAATTCCAACCCTCCCAGTATCTTTTAATGGCCCGATCGAAGTCACCTTTTACGTCCTGAGAGTTTTTGGAGATACCAAGTCCCAAAACGACCTTTGGTCTGAAATGGACCACCTCATATGCGGAGGAAAAGACCGGAAGAGTGGGGTGTTGACAAACAGGTGAGGAGAGGTGTTTAAGCTCTCTGTACCTATTCATCAATGGAATAGATTTATTATTCCAGTAGGAAGACACGTTAAGAGAGAGGTAGATTTGTTCTAAAATGGGGAGTAAAGGATGGGACGAAAGGGAGAAAACTTTTGACAAGAAACGGTCTGCTAAGTATTGTCTGCGAAGGTTAAGAGGGGGTTCTGCACATTCTACCTGGAGCGCGTTTATGGGGGAGGATTTCATAGCACCAGTCACGATCCTCAGACATTTGGCCTGGACAGAATCCAGTCTACGCAGAGCATCTTTGTTACACGGCTCAATTAAGTAGCTGCAGTAATCCAGCACGCTTCTAATCAGCGCATTGTAGACCAGTTTTAAGGTGTATGGGTGAGCACCCCACCAGACACCTGCCAAAGCCTTAAGAACCGAGATCGAGCGCTCACATTTTTTAACCGTATTACCAATGTGGTCCACTCCCGACAATTTGGAATCCAGGGTAACCCCCAGGAACCTGGCCTTCTCCTCGATTGGAATCGCTTGGCCGTCAATATTAATGTCGACTTGGGGGATAAGACGTTTACGAGTGAAGACAACTGCTGAACTTTTTGGAGCACTTAAAGATAACCCGTGATCTAAAAGCCATTGGTTTAATGAGGACAAAGATATATTAATGGACTGAGCGGCATCCTGGATGGAAGTGCCAGAGACCAATAATGCAATATCGTCAGCATACTGAAGAATATTACAGTTAAAATTTAAACAAGAAGGAAGATCGGAAGTATAAATGTTATATAAGGGTGGACTAAGCACGGATCCTTGAGGTAGACCCCTCCAAACCGACTTCGGCTCAGAGTTCTCCCCCGGTATCCTAAGTTTAACACGACGTTCTAAAAAAATGCTGCATATGATTTGACGAATCCTAGCCGGGATTCTCAGCTCTTGCATCTTCTGCCTGAGAACTGGGATAAGAACAGAATCATAGGCAGCTGAAATATCTAAGAAAACGGCTACCACAGACTCATTCCTGCTAAGGGCCAGTCGGATCTTTGATGTAAGGGTCCCCACACTATCAGCTGTACCCAGACCTTTCCTGAAGCCGAATTGACTCGTTGGGAGCAGCTTTCTGCTTTCTACAAACCATTCAAGACGGTTTTTAATCAAGTGTTCTAGAAGTTTAATAAGTATGGACGATAGAGCAATCGGCCTGTAAGAACAATGATCACTAGGATCTTTACCGTGTTTTAATATAGGAATTACTACTTGAACCTTCCAATCAGGAGGAATATAACCGGAAGAAAAACAATAGTTGGCTAAGTCTAGATAATATTGATGGGTCTTATCACCAGCTTTTGTAATGAAGGAGTAAGGGAATCCATCCACTCCAGGAGCAGAATCCTTTACATGGGCGAGGACCGATTTAAGTTCTCCCAGAGTAAAAGGCTTATTTATCCAAAGGGTCATCTGATGCTAGCTGGGAGCCCGTAGCGACACACTCATCCAAATTAGGAACATAGACTGGGGCCAGTTTAGAAAGAAACTGGTTACCCAGTTCCTCAGATAGTATGGTCCCGGAGGGGGGTCTCAAACTACTCCTGAAAGACTTCAGCTTACGCCACACGGCCGACACTGGAGTGGATGGATTCAGCGAACCACAATATTTCCGCCAGCCTTCTCTCTTTTTATTCTTAAGTAATTTTTTGGACTTAGCCAAGATATGTTGAAAGGCAATGATGTTATCCAGGTTCATGTCAGAGTTGAAGTTCATTTCGGCCTCATTCCTGGCCCTGATCACGGCAGAGCATTCCCTATCCCACCATGGCGGGGATGGAATTTTGCCCGTTGGCGCTTTTTTTGAAGGGAAGCAATCATCTGCTGTAGAGGATATTGTGTGGGAGAATGACGAAAAGCATTCCTGCGTGGACTCAGCGTTAATGGATGGGAGAGAAGAGACACGTAAGTCTAAAATTTTTGAGTAGAGGTTCCAATCTACTGAATTCAGCTGGTATTTTAACAGAGGAGGGGAAATTTTGTCAGGGATGGTTTTGGAAGGGATTTCAACCATGATGGGATAGTGATCACTCCCATAAGTCATATTCAAGCGACTCCAATTAAAAAGGCTGGCTATACTAGACGAACAGAATGTTAAATCAACACAGCTGCTGTTCTGCCCTGGTGCAGACCTACGTGTGGAACTGCCATTATTAATTACACATAGGTTTAGTTCATCCAATATATCCACTAGGCCTATACCAAAGTTGTCGCAGTTTTCTGAACCCCATCTATAATGATGGCCATTAAAATCACCCATAATAAGTAATGGACCTTGTATACTACTTAGCAAACTTTTAACTGTAACAAGATCTTCAATTTGTGGGTGTGCAATATAAAAACTAAAGATATTTATATCCTCAGCCTTAACAGCAACAACATTAATGTTGTCACCAACGAAGGGTAGAGGAATTGGGGAGAATGGTACTTTGTTATTAATGAACAAAGCACATCCTCCATATCCATCTGGTCTGTCATGGCGAACACCACTGAAACACGGAATCCTGAAATTACTATCAGAACGAAGCCATGTCTCAGCAATGCTGCAGATCGATGGTTTGTATTTATTAATGATAAAGAGTAGGTCAGGTTTCCTGGGAGTAATACTCCTCACGTTCCATTGAAGGAATGTTAGGGGGTGGAACATTACTAATATAGTTAACAATGGATGACAGTTTGTTGGCAACGTGGTCAGGTAAGGATTGTGCAGGATTAGCTAATACTGTTAGTAGGATATTGGCTATAATATTTAGAATATTTTCAGATTTATCAGGATTGCTTGTACCTTCCATGGGGAAAGCACAGCCATTTTGGGATGGAGAAAAGGAGTAATCCTTAATAAGGGCTTGATGAGCCTGCTTGTCATAGCTAGGTGAAAGGGGGGCATGAGATTTGGGTTTTAGAATGACCGTTTTACGGTATGATTTTGTTGTTTGGGGAGCGGAACCGGGATGATTGGGCGACCTAGGTATTGGTATTGATTTTTGGGATGCTCTAGACACTTCAGCATACGATTTTGATACCGGAGGGAAAACCTGACTTGCCTCCGCATAAGACACAGATTTCTCAGCCATAAGAGCTTTAATGCCCTTCTGCCGACCAAGCTCAGGACAAGCCTTATCATTAGCATAATGATTGCCAGAACAAGATACACAAATGGCACAATCAGTAGGAACTTGCCATCCATCACCTGGGTGGTCTTGACCACATTTATAACAGCGGGGTTTTGAGCGGCATATTGTACGTGTGTGACCGAAACGACAACAATTGAAGCACTGAATAGTTGGGTACATGTATCTCTCAACTGAAAGGGCAGAGTAAAAACAATAGACACGATTAGGTAAGACTTGCCCGTCAAAAGTCAAAACAACGGTTTGAGTGGGTTTCCACTCTGTAACACCCAGAGAAGTCACCTTTCGGCTCATTCTCCTTGCCTTTATAACGGGGCCGCATCCAACAGGAACCTTAATATTTTCAATAACCTCATCCTCTGTCCATTCTGATGGTACGTCTCTAACGAGACCCAAACGAGTAATATTGAACTGTGGAATTGTAGCAATAAAGTTATTCTGAATTAATGTACGACTTATCAAAAAGCTGTTTGCATCCTGGTGCGACTTAAACTCAACTGAAACTTTGTTTCTTCCTAGACGTTTGACACTACCCAGGAGAATATTGCTGTAATTGTTTTGCGTCAAAAACATTCCAAATTTCACCGGATGTAGAACAGTACCAGGGGTCTCGCCGTCTTTTAAAGAAACGTGTACAATATATGGCGGATTATCCCTCATCGTGTAAGACTGTCTTCCCATTTCTTTTTTTGTTAGTTTTGGAGGGTTCGCTACAGTAGTCGGAGAAGAAGTAGCCATTCTTTTCCTACTTGAAGATTCGAAATCCATTGAATTATTTATCATATTGTCATCGGGGAGGGAAACTGTTAACATAGGAGAGAAATCAGAGGGATCAGGAGGATCAGGGGGCTTTTTGTTATCCATAATGGATGCCGGATAAAATATTTAAAAATAAACTAAATTAATATTAAAACCTACCTTTGCTAAAGCTGAGCCACACTACAAAGAACACTACTACACTACACTACTAAACTACACTCATTCGACAGCCTAGATAAAGAACTTTAAGAAGATGAAAAAAAACCACGTAGTTTTGAAAACGGCGCGAAAACCTCAAAAAAAAAAAAAAAAAAAACTTTGTTAGAGGAATAATTTTGAAATGTTGACCGTTTCTTCATAAAAAAACTGTCAAACGTCAATTTTATTTTTTGAATAAAAATTATCTGGCGATGGAAAAATCAGCCCATAGACAAGAATCTATATCGAATTTAAAATATGCTCCCCGTTGCTACGGAGAGAATAAATGTCTTTGTGTTTATAGAAACGCCGAAATGTCGAGTTGGATAAAAAGAACTTTGTCTATTCTTGGTAGAATAGACATAAAATTGGTTTTCGATTCAGCAGCTTCATTATCATCAAGATTGTGTCGGATTACAGCAGTTCGTCAAGAATGTGGAACGATAGCGTCTCCCCTAACATCAGTTTTCATCAGAATCCGCCGCCACGCAACCATCGATATGACCACAGATATAGATACACCTAGATAACGTAAGAGCAACTACTTCAGGTGCCAAAAATTGCACCAGCTTATGTTCGAAAATCGTAAGCCGCCACTTTCGCGCTCAGTCCTGCGTACTGCTGGCTTGGTGAGCGTGAGCGAGAGTGCGAGCTTGTGACGTCATAGTAGGTAGTCAAAAAGTGGCATGCTTAGTTTTCATACAGTTCGTGATACTTGCGTTATCTAGGTGTATCTATATCTGTGGATACGACGCTCTGCTATAGTGACAGTCATCAGCCAGTGTCACTCGTATCCGACCTCTTCGGTGATGCCTGGTAACTTTGTAAAAAAAACTAGATGGCGCCAATTACTGATAACAATATTTAACTATATTGGCCAGTGCAGTGCTGTTGGTGGCATGTATTGGTTCAATTCGTTCGCTACTTTACAAAACTGAACTAAGCTTCAAGCACTTAAACAAATTTAAAAAATGCAAGTGAAAACATTTTTTTTTACTAAAAAAAACATTGCTATCTGGAAATGTGGCAATTTGTAGACCCAAGAAAAAATGCAAAGGTAAATGCCTAGTTTGGGCGTCACTGTCCAATCTTTTCTTGGACAACCTGTCATTTTTTGCAATGATTTTTTAAAAGTCAAGCAATTTGATAGTCCGATTAAAATATCAATTGAAATAACTATCGCATTCCTTATAATAGCTGCCATAATTATTTAGTTTAGCAAGTAAAGCGAAAAGAAAATCTAAAGGAACTATCATAGTTATTAACTTATTAGTTGTATCACGATCAAAGAAAGTTACTCTACAAACTACTGAAAAAAATCCCCTTAAAACTTTGTATTCTCATTTAAAATATATTACAAAACTTATGGTATAAATTACAGTGTTTCCTAGCACAGTTACTTAGTCCGGCCATCGGTGACCGTCGGCGAATTTATACGGAACACTTCACAGCTATGCACACATAAAACTGTAGACTTTACTTTACTAAATGTTTGATGTATTTCTTTTGTTTTTTCATTGTATGTTGTTAAGTTAGTTTGTTTTAATCTGAGTTTTAACGCTTAGATTAGTCTCTGGGATTAAAAAACGAACTATAAATTGCCGTATTTAATTATTTATTTAAAAAATGTCTATTTTTCATTTGTTTCTTCTCCATAAAGGTTTCATAACGTTTCTATTGCCTCAATAGTTCAATATGCTTACCAGGAGGGAAAAAAAACAAAAAAATCCTTTTTGTTTTCGACTTATATTTCGGTGAATAACTCCGAAACCTGACGCTTTAGGATAGTATGTTACATAACATTTTTTGTTTGTATAAGTGTCCTCTATCTAAATATATAACTTTTGTTGTGCACCGCAATTCTGAAAAAAAATCAAAATGGCGGCTAATTTTAGGGCCAAAACCTTCAAACCCCTTACCAAATCTAGAACATGAAATACAGGAGCAATTTCTGGAAAAATTGACAATGCCCTTCGCTCACAGAGCCGGTTTACCGATAGTGATAACAATAGTTTTTTTTAATCGGTTAATCACCGCTAATGAGACACAATCGATGTTCTATTGTAATGGGATTCATTATTATTCATAAAAATAATTAAATAAAATCTATCAATAAATAAAAAAAATCATCAACGACATCCCGACGCGCCGGGATGAAAAATTGAAAAGTATCCACCACTTAAAATATTGACGACGTAGTATCTGGTATTATTATTCAGGGTTGAGCGGTGAATGCTGTTGCGAATCCCGCACCCCCGGCCATAAGTAGAGGTGGAACACCGCGGTGGTTTTAGCCGGTAAGAGTCCCCTCTGTCACCCCCACGATAGAGGAAGTCCATGAGGATTTCGACAGCGAGAAAAAAAAAAAAAGGGTGAGCTGTCACGGGCCGAGTTGTCACTGATCCGAACGTATGAGATATATGTATGGTTGTAGGGTTGACATATAGTTTTTTTATGAGATCCCATTTTCCACATTGTTCTTAGATGAACCTTTATACCTTCCTAATAAATGCTTAACAGTATAACCTGTGTTTTTGCTCTGCAGACCTCCCCAACAGTTTTATAACAAACGTGGTTATGTAAATCTAGGACATGTTTTTTTTTTTAATTTTTTGGCGATTCATGTTTTGTAAACTTTCCCATAAGCTCTCTTGCAATGAGTTTTTCCATAGTTATTACGTTGAAATACGAAGTGTTATTTATCGCCTCACATTCCCAACATTCTGCACCACGCCGCGTCTGTCAGAATTTAAAATTATTTAGTTTCTCGATCCTTTACCACGGCTAAGAAAATACTTGAAATTTTAAAAATGTCACCGTCAGCTGTCTAGACTGCAAACGATCTCCTTGTAAATTTAAATATACTCGAAAAAATGCAAATACATATTTATAACCATATTCAGAGAAAAACCTTTTCAGAAATAATAGTCTATGCTTAAGTACAGACCGCTAAGTCGAAGATAATGGTGACTTTTGAACCAAATCTCCTTTAATACCAGATGATCAAAAAGGCATTTGAATAAAAATATTATGAACAAAATAACAAACTCTAAATACGAGTTATTCCGGTCAGATTCCCAAACCCCCCTCCTCCCCCCCTCCCCCCTCCCCTTGATCCCCTACTAGTTAGTATTTAGAGATTGTTATGTTGTTTTGTTTTATTATTAAACTAGCTTCTGCCCGCGACTTCGTTCGCGTGAAATTTCTTATTCCGTCGACCCATCTCGTCGTATTGCATCAATTGCCCGCGTCTCCTGCTCTATCACTTTGTTTCCCCATAGCGCTTTTGCTCGGCTCCTAAGGGTCATAGCGTTACGTTAAATAGCCTATAGCCTTCCTCAAGAATTGACAACATTTCAAACCTGACACGACCTTCAAACAAAAATACTATTTCTTTATTTTCGTATCCTGAGTTCAAATATATTTTTATTTTATTTTTTTATTTCTAAATTTCTGAGAAAAAAATTAAAACCAAAAATCATGTGATGACGTCACATAAATGGCGGAATGAGGTAGTTACCTTTGCGCATTTCAATGTCTTTGATTGAAAACATTACAGCTAACAAGACATGTCAATGTCACCTAAGAAGTGTAACTAGAAAACAACTAAAAAACTGAATTGAATTCAACAATATTTTTTCCTATCAACTCGACACGCTGCTTACTGTTAATATTATCAATTTTTGATTGATTTTTCGCCAATAAAATGGATCCTAATGAAAAATATACGCCAATGAAGGAACCAAAACAACGACTGTGACAAGTGACATCTAACAGTTTTTTTGACGGGTCACAGTAAAGCAAAGGTAATATCGCCATTCTACCGTAAGCATGACGTCATCTGGCGCTTACGTCTTTTTAGAATACACCGAATTTCAAAGTAGAAATTATGAATGTAAAGTACATAATTTCGAAAAACGAAAAAATATGGGTGCCCTAGATTTGAATTTACTTTTATATAACGTAATAATACATGCAGGTTAAAAAAATGAAATGTTGTCAATTGGGCTATCAAATGCAAGAAGATTTTTTCAAATCCGACTGGTAGTTCCAGAGATTACCCCATACATACAAACTTACAAACAAATTTTACCTCTTTATAATATTATAGTATAGATAAAGCTGTAGAGTGGGTTGTGTTGTTTTTAACGTGCTAATCACTGGAAAAACCTGTTGGATTTGAAAAAATATTGTGGCATTTGATAGCCTAATTCTTGCGGAGCCTAAAGCTATAGGCTATTTAAAATCACGCTGGAACCCTTAGGAGCCGAGCAAAAATTAAAAAAAAAACGAGTGTGCTTATGACCACACGACTGAAGTGAAACTTCAAACGTATTTGGCTATGAGAGGAAGAGAGAAAGAAAATGTGCGCGCGCACTGCTTTCTCTTGCTTAGATCCCCCACTCAACTCCCGTTCGCCTCGCCCGATCACACTTTTCGTAACGCTTACGTCACGCGTTCGCCAGCTTACTCCCCAAGTCAAGCGTGCGTAAAGAAGTTCCACTTCAATAAGTCAGAAAGAACGCTGCCCGTAAACGATATAATAGGGCGGGCAGACGATGCGAAGCGACGAAGTGAGTGCCGATATTTTACGCGGATGAAGACGCGGGCAAAAGCTAGTACAAATTAAGGAGAAATACAAACATAGTTTACAAAAGCAAGGGTTTTAAAGAATATAATGGTTTATCTGCAGTTGACTACTTGGAAAGCACCAACATAATTAAGCTAAGGAAGATTGGCCTAGGATTAAGATTCGACCGAGTACTACCGGGAGCCCAGGAGAACTACCGGGATAAAAAGTATCCTATGTCCTAACCCAGGTCATGGTTTATCCCTGTACCGTAATCAGCCTATAATGTTCTTACTGCTAGGACACAGGCCTTCTGTCGTCAAGAGGGAGCGGGCTGTAATCTACCACGCGTGCCCTGTGCGAGATGGTAGATGTCACATGTCGTCGAAATTTTGGCTCTAGGACATGGCGGTGTCCTCACGATGTTTTCCTTTACCGCTTTGAGAGCAGTAGTGATTAAATTAATTATTATTATTTCACTATGCGCACACCCAAAGTGTGGAACTCTCTGCCGGCATCTGTGTTGCCACATTTAGCACGTCTGCCTTCAAATCAAGAGTGAACAGGCATCTTCAGGGCACGCTCGTTCCATCATAGACCTCATCTATCGATCTATCGCTTTCCATCAGAGGTGATCGGGGTCAAGATCGGGCCATTGAAGCAATAAAAAAAAAGTATTGCACAAAATAAAGCGCCTGTTTGGGTTCGAACCCACGACCTCAAATTCGTAAGTCAGGGCCGATGCCACTAGGCCACCACTGCTCCTATCCCTCCTGCTTTTATTCCTGTGTTTATCCAAATCCCATCAACCGTTAAGACGTGAAAACGTAACAGACTTTAAGGTTACTTTCACATTTATGATATTAAGTAAGTAACTATTAAGAATGGATTAACAATTTAGTCCGAGTGCAATTCCCGTATTTTTAGGACAGTTCGCATTCTATAATCTTAGTCTCAATCTGTCAAAAGTACCTGTATTTCCATATATTTTTGACATGTTTTTCACATTAATTGTCGCTGAGATAAAATTACGACTAGATTTTGAACGTTATTAATAAGGAGAATTGGCCTTCTACCTATAGCCACACATACAGTGAAACTCAGCATCCGTTTCACATTTTACCACACAGATCTTTTTAAATCACATAATATCATAAGAAGAAAAGAAAGAGATCATAAGAGTATTCTATTCTATAATATCTAACATTGCTAACATCTGATATCCTATATTTGTAAAATACAAAATGATATCAACTATAAAATCAAAGTTCGTTGATCTTTCGATCGGATATCGACGATAAGTGTTCAAATAAGATCCGAGTGTAAGCATGGAGCGTCGCATCGGTAGCCTGGGGCTAAACCCTTGTTTCAGTCACGTATCGTATATATTGAGATACACAAAGTGCATTAGATCGACTGCACGATAAATATGGCGCTGTGTTGCGGGTCATGTTTGAAGATTAAATAATAATAGCGTTTATTACGAATCTATACAAATAAATAAAATTTGAGTGTATGTTTGTAATATTAAAATATACACGGTGTTTGTAATATTAAAATATACACGGTACAAAAAAAAACATTTTTTATAACTTTTGTCTGTCTGTTTGTTCCGGCTAATCTCTGAAACGGCTGAGCCGATTTTGACGGGACTTTCACTGGCAGATAGCTGATGTCATAAGGAGTAACATAAGCTACTTTTATTTTAGAAAATGAATTAGGGTTCTACGCAAAAAAAATAAAACTTTTTCCGTCATGAACGCGAACGAAGTCGCGGGCACAGCTAGTCATCACACATACAAAATGATGCTTTGTAATCAATATTTTAATGTGAAATGGATGCTGAGTTTCACTGTATGTGTGGCTATAGGAAGAAGGCCAATTCTCATAATTAATGACGTTGAAAATCTAGTCGCAATTTTATCTCAGCGACAATCCATATAGTAATTGTAACACAGACTTAAAATCTATGTTAGCAAAACTTACAAACTAACCTATCGACAACTAGTAACTACGTGACTCAACTTATGTTGACACGTGCCTCTGCACTCAGTGCCTAATAAGACTGCCCTTCCACCGAGATGAGCGAGGATGCATAGCGAGGGATGTGTGTGAAACCAACCAATAACATCGCTTCATTTTTGTAGCTTGAACTAAACTCAAACTCAAACTCAAAGCATTTATTTCAATTAAACCAATTACAGGCACTTTTGAATTGTCAAGGGGTCGGTCAGTCAGAAAGATGAAGCTAGTTGCCCATTCCAAAGCGTAGGTACCTATGGAGAAGAACGGGCAAGAAACTCCATGGACACTCTTTTAAATCAAAATAATATGGTTACAAAGTCTTGGTTACATCATTCACGTTAAAAATTATACATGTGAGAACGATGCAGAACGTTAAAAGCGTCCATAATGAAAAGATGAGAAAAAACAACAATTCAAATATTAAATTAAAATAAAATAAGCCATGGCAGCAAAGAGATGACCAGTCCCTACTGACGGCGCCCGTTCACGAACATGACGCATGTATTAGCACCATTCAGCTCAACCATTTTGAAGGGAGCTAAATGATCCAACACATGCGCCGCCATCAGCGAGACATTTGAGTGAGCATGACATACTCTCAGCCGCCAGGGCACATTCAGTCAATGAAAGACGTACCCAGTAAATGGTAGCTTTATAATATGTACATAGTACTCAACATGTGCTATGCAATTATACAATACTAGGAGATTGAATTTATACAATGCAAAGATAGACTTACAATCTTCAGCAGCTCCAACAGCATTTTTAAGTGTTAATCAAATAGTTGTGATTGTGGAGCAGGACCAGCATTGAGCCAGGCATTTTTATCAGCGATGTAATCCCCTAACTTATAATATGCCTGTCTGCATAGTGTGCGTTTAATACAAGACTTGAATTTTGTCTCATTCAGTTGAAGAATGTGGGGAGGTATTTTATTATAACATTTTAAACAGTACCCCATAAAAGATGAGTCTACTTTAGCTAGTCTAAATCCTGGTTGAACTAATAGGTCCCTATTTCTAGTACTATAATTATGTCTTTCACCTCTTTTACTAAAAAGATGTAAATTTTTCCTTACATACATGATATTTTCGTAGATATATTGACAAGGTACCGTCATGATGTTAATTTCTTTAAACCGTTCCCTTAGAGAATCGCGCCTGCGGAGATTATAAATGGCTCTGATAGCTCTTTTCTGCAGAATAAAAATAGAATCGATGTCTGCAGCCCGTCCCCAAAGCAAAATACCGTAAGACATGATACTATGGAAGTAACTAAAATAGACCAGTCTCGCGGTATCTACATCAGTAAATTGACGGATTTTTCTCACAGCATAAGCTGCTGAACTTAGCCGTCCTGCAAGAGATGTTAAATGCGGACCCCATTGTAGCCTTGAGTCGAGCGTGATCCCTAGGAAAACAGTTCTATCGACGAATTCAAGTTTCTCTTGATTCAATATTATCTCACAATCACTACCTTTGACATTCGGTAAAGAAAATCTTATGCACTTAGTTTTTTTCCCATTTAATACTAGATTATTAGCAGTGAACCAATTTTGGACCTGCAGTAGGGCGTTATTTACGTCGTCAAAATTTGTAGCACGTCTATTTACCTTAAAAATTAAGGAAGTGTCATCAGCAAATAACACCATTTGTGGTTGATTTTTGAATAAATGGAGTAGATCATTTATATACACTAAAAAGAGGAAAGGACCCAAAATCGAGCCCTGTGGCACACCCATTTTTACAGTTAAACCGTGTGAATTGACACCATTTATTTGAACTTGCTGTTGTCTATCATTTAAGTAAGAACTAACTAAACTGAGCGCAAGTTTTCCAAGTCCGTAATGCTCAAGTTTCAAAAGCAAGGTTTCGTGATCGACGCAATCAAATGCCTTGGAGAGGTCACAAAAGATTCCTATGGCGTCTTGGGCCTCTTCCCACGCGTTAAAAATGTGTTTTAATAAGGTTACACCGGCGTCGGTCGTACAACGTCCTTTGGTAAAACCATACTGTTGATCGTGAAGGATTTTGTTCGTGTTAAAATGATTGAGCATTTGATTAAGCATTATCTTTTCAAACACCTTGCTGAAAACCGGCAACACGGACACGGGTCTATAATTATTAGTGTCTTTACTGTCCCCGGATTTGTAAAGTGGTATTACCTTACTGTATTTCATTAAATCGGGGAAGACTCCTTGATCAACACACGAATTAAATACTAAGGCTAAGTAAGGCGCAATAGTCTCAATTATGGAGGTACATACTTTAATAGACATTCCCCAAAGATCTTCGGTCAATTTGATCTTAATTTGCTTAAAAGCTTTTATTACTACTGCAGGGTTAATATGTTTAAATTGAAATTCAACCGGGCAGGCTTGAACGTTCGCTCTTAATAAATCAATTGATACGCCGGGTGAGGAATTTAAGGCTTCCGTCGTTTTTGATGGTATATTAGTAAAGAAATTTACAAATTCTTGAGCTACTTCTAAGTTAGAGCTTATGGCACCACGTGAAGTCTCCAACGTGTAATCTGTGTTTCGTTTTTTATTCCTACTAGTTTCGTTATTTATAATTTTCCAAACCGTTTTTATTCTATTTTCTGCCGATTTGATTTTGTTGCTAATGTACCGGGCTTTGGCTATTTTGCAAGTATTTCTAAAAATTTTGGAATATGTAGCAACATACTTGCTGAAAGTATCAGTATTAATGTAGGGCTTAAGTCCATACAGCTCGAACAGTCTCTCCCTACTTATCCTAATACCTCTAGTTGCCCAGTCACTAAATATAAAATTAGGGCAAATGTTTTTTGTTTTCTTTTCAAAAGTTTTATTGAATTGAGTCTGCACTACTGAAAAGAAATCCTCGTACAATTTATTTGCGTCATCCATATCATGGCCCAGATCATTTAACTTATTATTTAGAGTACTATTGAATCTTTTTAGTTTACCAGTCGTTATCGGTCTAAATTGTATTTGCACTTTTTGCAAAGGTGTTTTAAACTTAAAAGTTACCGTTTGTCCACTATGATCAGACGGCAGATAATTTACGATGGCTTTATCCAAATAATCACAATCGCAAAAAACATTATCGATACAAGTAGCAGAAGTTTGAGTTACTCTAGTCGGTTCTGTAAAAACATTGGATAAATTGAACGATTTGAAAAGGCTTAATAATCTACTGCTGTTTGAATTATTTTCCGAAATATTAATATTAAAATCACCACAAATAATTGCGGCTTTGTTATTGGATACAAGTTTCACTAGAACATCCTCCATTATTGACTCAAATACAGAAAAGTTCTGATAATTAGGGGGTCTGTAAACGCACACTACAACATGCTTATCTAGCTCAACACAAGACAGTTCGATGCAATGTTCAATTGATAAATCCACTATGTCATTTCGTTGCTTGAATTTTAAACAATTTTTTATTAAGATTAAAGAACCTCCACGCAGCATAGATTTACGGTTAAAACAACTGCCTACACTATAGTTCTCATAATTAATTAACATTTGGTAATCCTTTAACCAATGTTCAGTAAAACAAACAATGTCAAACTTTGTTTTTTCTAAAAACATTTCAATTTCTAATAATTTGGAGGAAATGCCTTGAATATTTTGATGAAATAACTTCAAGGTATTCTGCTGATCTCCTTTTTGATATTTAATTATTTTAGAGCAAGAAGATACCTTGTTGCTGTTAGGTATTACAATATTATTACTGGTACCTTCTGTTGTCTTACAAACTAGTTTAAATGATTATCCGGAGTTAATCCCAAGACTTCAATGTTATCACCAGGCAGTGAGCTCATAGTGCGTGAGGGAAATGGAACCTCCTTCGTACAATTTGTATACATATTTATAGCATTTGAGCTACATTCATTTAGGCAAACCACCTTATTATTAGTATTATTACTAATTGTTGTGGTGTTAATAATACAAGACTTCGACATAATACTTATGTCTGTGTTTATATAAAAAGCTAATAGCCTTGCTATTGTGTGTCTAAAACTAACAGGCAGATACACAGTACCTCTAGTCGACTTTAAAGTTTCTACAAAACTGTTAGTGTCAAAATAGACAAGCTTGTCACTGTAATGACTAACTAAAAAGTGCATTTGCTTATTAAGCATATGAATATAATTGTTTTGTCTATTTGTCAATTTTTTTAAATATGGGAAAGCACACAATATTATTTTATTACAATTTAACTTTAACAACTCAGTTACACAGTCAGTTATTTCATATTTTTTTACTTTAGAACTGTTACCTACAAATACAGTAATGTTGGTTTTAGGGTTAAATACATTTCCTGTTATTGATGTCATTATTTCTTTGTAGGTTGACCCTGGCATACAATTGTTTTGAGTAGAATAACTCAGGTTGTTACTAATTAATTTACCTAATCCTCTTCCTATACTATCTGAGAACATAACTGAATTATAACAATCATGACTACTGAACGATGGACAACTACTAACCTCAAGCTGTACCACTGGGGATAGATCCTGTACTATATCAGATACATCTGGGTTAAGGATACACTCTTGAGACAAACACTCAGTCTGGGACGGGTCCTCCGTTGCCTCAGGCTGGACAGCAACAGGGTTTGAAACCTTCTGACAAGTACACTGACACATAACTAACTCATTAGCAGCAAGAATAAACTTGAACTAAGTTGCAGTTGTTATTGGTTAGTTTTACACACATCCCTTGCTACGCATCCTCGCTCATCTCTAGTGGAAAGACAGCCTAAAAGAGCTGTCCACCTTGTCAAACAATGTCTTAGGATGCTGTTGCCTCCACGCAACTTTTTTTTTCTTTTTTTTTTTCGCGGTAGTATTCCTCATGGACTTTCTATATCGTGGGAGTGACAGAGGGGCATGCCGGACTCTTACCGGCTAAAACCACCGTGGTGTTCCACCTCTACCTATGGCTGAGGGTGCGGGATTCGCATAAGCATTCACCACTCCCGCCTCCACGCAACCTACCCATTATTAACGCTGCCTTCTTTCTCATTATGGCATGAAAATAAAATTATCAACACGGGTTTTGGCGAACGTCTGCGAACCGCTACAGAAGCGCGGAAGCCCCAGCAACATCCTAAATTATCAATAATCTTAAATTAAAGGCAGTATCAAAATTAAGATACGTAACAAACGTAATATGTGATAACACATGTGTGAGTACTATGTACACACTATAAAGCTACCATTTACTGGGTACGTCTTTCATTGACTTGAATATGCTCTGGCGGCTGAGAGTACGTCATGCTCACTCAAAGGTCTCGCTGATGGTGGCGCATGTGTTGGATCATTTAGCTCCCTTCAAAATGGTTGAGCTGAATGGTGCTGATGCATGCGTCATGTTCGTGAACGGGCGCCGTCAGTAGGGACTGGTCATCTCTTTGCTGCCATGGCTTATTTTAATTTATTATTTGAATTGTTGTTTTTTCTCATCT
This sequence comes from Amphipoea oculea, assembly GCA_945859645.1. Taxonomy (NCBI): domain Eukaryota; kingdom Metazoa; phylum Arthropoda; class Insecta; order Lepidoptera; family Noctuidae; genus Amphipoea; species Amphipoea oculea. The sequence goes on from OX243876.1 coordinate 5,357,940, forward strand.
TTTCATTATGGACGCTTTTAACGTTCTGCATCGTTCTCACATGTATAATTTTTAACATGAATGATGTAACCAAGACTTTGTAACCACATTATTTTGATTTAAAAGAGTGTCCATGGAGTTTCTTGCCCGTTCTTCTCCATAGGTACCTACGCTTTGGAATGGGCAACTAGCTTCACTTTTTCTGACTGACTGACTTCTTGACAATTCAAAAGTGCCTGTAAATGGTTTAGTTGAAATAAATGCTTTGAGTTTGAGTTTTGAGTTTGAATACGTAATATTTTACATGATATTAAATCTATTTTAGTATTTATTTATTTCTGTAATAGCCCGTGACATCACAGCGGTGGGCCCTATCAGAATACCAGCGCTGCGACATTTATTTTTTAAATGTCGCAGCATCACGCTGAGATAGGAGCCTTTTGGCCTCGTATAGGAGTTTCTGTTTAATTTTTCTTTTTGCTACGTTTTTTTATATAAGTTGGTTTTTTATTTTTTACTGTGTTTAGTTTAGTTTGTGATCTTCCTGTACGAGTCGCAATAAATACTTTTCTTTCATTAACACAAAATGGCTCTCTTTATGCTCTCACACAGTCAGTATTTGTCCAGCCGTCATAGACAGCCGAAAAAAACAGTATTTCGGTAATACCACATTGCCGTATAATGCGTGGCTATAATAATTTAGCTGGAAGGTTTTGGTCCTATTCTTCCACGGTGACCAGCTGGCTTGGAAGATTTGTTTCATGTGTTGGTGTAGGTGCTTTTTCTGTGTAACAGGTGATGGTAACAGAAGAGTAGGCAGACCGAAGAGAAGGTGGCTGACGACATAATAGATACTGCAGGAAACGATTGGCAGAAAATTACAAATGACAGGGACAAATGGAAGAAACTGGAGGAAGCCTTCACCCGTGGAGGGGCCCAAATCCCAAAGAACATACTAACATAGGTTATAAGTAAAACTACTAACAAAGAAACAAAATACATGTACATTTATAACGTTATTTTAAGAGTAATGGGAAATAAAGGCTTTTTTATTTCATTTCATTTTATTATATTAATATAGAGCAACTTCCTATCCTGCGAAATAATTGCGTAACACACTAACAGTAGGAATGGCTTTCATCTTGACAGTTCAACATCATTCATTGCGTAATTTGCGTTGTTGAGCTGACAAATGTTTCGAACATATGAAGCAATGGATTAGCAATATCCTTCAACATGGTTTAGATTGTGATTTATAGTGAGTTACGCAATTAGGGTGTCTGTTCTATCAGCCTATCATTTAATTTGACTAAGTGATTATAGCGCTCATTGCGCTATGGAGCGAGCTATGCTCGAGTCTCTTTGAAAGATAATATAAGGAATGAAATTATCCGGAAAAGAACCGGAGTTACTGACATAGCTTGCAGAGTAAGCAAACTGAAGTGGCAGTGGGCTGGCCATGTCTGTCAAAGGACCGATAGCCAGAGGAGCAGACGAGTCCTAGAATGGAGACCACGTATCGGCAAACGTAGTGTGGGACGCCCCCCAGGTAGATGGACGGACAACCTAAAGAAGGTGGCTGGGGTAGATTGGATGCGAAAGGCGAAGGGCAGGGTGCTGTGGCGCAGTCTGGGAGAGGCCTATGTCCAGCAGTGGAATGCGATAGGCTGAGTTGATGACTGATTGAAGTGATTATGACCAAGGGCGTGTAGCATCGTTTATGTAGGTACACCAATATCTTGAATACTGCAATCACAAAACCTTCTGGCGTTGACTATACAGAATGATTTTTACCGGTTCCAAATTTCTACAGGGTGTTCTATCCATGAATATATAAAACTTTCACTATGAGACCAATTCTGAAATCACAAAAAAAAAATCAGCTGTTTCATACATTTTGGTCAAGTAGGTATTGAACTTTTGTAGTAAACAGCTGATATTCTATCCGTGATTTCAGATTTGGTCCCATAGTGAAAATTGTTCATATTTATGGGTAGAACACCCTGTAACCGTAACCCTGTAACCCTGGAACCGGTAAAAAATCACCCGGTAGATATTACCATTCCAGTCTACCTATGAAGACGTGTCGGAGTTCCATATTGTCGAAATAAAATCTTGTCGTATTACGGTTTGTCGAAATTCAGTTGGTAAATCATTAAAGTCCACTGCTCGTCGAAAATTATGGCTGGATTTTGTAGTAAAATTAGCTCTCATCAGATTTTCCGTTGCGCTAAAATAAAAACTTATGAATCTAGACAGATCTTTGTTTTACCCACCCTTCCCACATTGCCTACAACGTGTATCTGCATAAGATCGAAGAAATGCTAATCCGCGCTCGTGAAGGCAATGAACTGCAGTGGGAAATATTATGCCTGGATGAATACCACCCCACTTTCATGTTATGTGAATTATGTAGATACGGCCTTTGCACTAAAGAGATGGAGCTAAACTCTATGAAATATATTATATGAGAATCATGTTACGTTTTCTGGCTTCTTGCCGAGATGCTACTTTGTTTAAAAAGTTACTTTTCTTTAGTGTAAAGATCAGCTATTCTTGTCAATGAATTTCTTCTTATTATGGATTAACCGACTAAATACCTCTTTAAAAAAAAAAAAAATACAAACCTTTCCGAGGAAGCGTGGTGTCTAAGCAGTCGTAGCACAGTGTGTCTACGCGTGCTACGGCGTAGCTCGTAGCGTAACGTAACAGTGCCCGCGCCTCATAAACTCTCTATCAAGTGGGATTATATCAATTATCGTTTTGGTTGTTTTTTTTTTATTGGTTGTCGACTATTTGATTTTTCGAAAGTTATAAAAGGTAAGGGTTTTTACTTTTTGTATAAAAGCTAAAATTAATTTAATAATAAAGTTATAATGAATTTCATATTTCATTTAACTTTATTTTTGTATCAACGAGTAACCTTCATCCGATAATTAATTGCCCTAGTCCGGGATGAAACCTTATTTAATAGAAAAAGGATCTTATTCCGGTATTGAGTTTCTAAAACTTCTCAGTTACAAAGTTATGGTTAAAGAAATTTTATTTCTCAATAAGAAATTACAAAGATTTCACTTGAGAACATTTCTAAATATTCATAAGATAAGATCATTTATTTTGCAAATATGGGTACAAAACACGCTGACATAAAAATATAATAGGCTAGTTTCCTAAAAAATTCTAATTAGTCCGTCAGTTAGATTATCGAAAAATAATGGACCCGTATTTTTTCTTTTGTCAATCAAACAAAAAATGACAAAGATAAAGCGCGTCAAAATTTGGGAGTGGGGGGTCGTGACGTCACGCCGTGCGGCACTTTTTAGCACGGCGTGACGTCACGACCCCCCACTCCCAAATTTTGACGCGCTTTATCTTTGTCATTTTTTGTTTGATTGACAAAAGAAAAAATACGGGTCCATTATTTTTCGATAATCTAACTGACGGACTAATTAGAATTATTATTTTTTTACCCAGGAAACTACCCTATTAGTAACAGAAATATTTAACTAGAAGGCATGCAAAAGTACAAAATACACTAGAGATGCTAAGTAGAGTCAACAAAAGAGATAAGTATGCAGGATCGTCGGATATAGTTATAGTTTAGTAAGAAACCGAGTGGAGGGAGGCCTTTGCCCAGGAGTGGGACAGCGCAGCCTAGTTAAAAAAAAAAAGAAACCGATGGATGTTCTCGACTAAAATTTAATTTTATTGATAGAAAACAAACAGCTCATTTATCACATTAAATTTCAGTCGACAACATCCATCGGTTTCTCACTAAACTTCAACTAGATCCGATGATCCTGCATACGTATCTCTTTTGTTGACTGTACACATAGATATCCGTGACAGTATATAATAACAAAGATAAACCATGTCAATGTAAAGATTGATTACAATTGAATTACGAAGCAAGTACTTCAATAGTTATTTATGTTATACACAATTCTTCTGCAGTCAACTTATTTCGTATAGGAATTAAATTAAAATTAATTTAAAAAAATGTCATATTTTTCTAATTTCTAATCATTATAAAAAGTAATCAAGAAATACTTTTCTTTCCATTAAAATCGTAACTAGCTCCTGCCCGTGACTTCGTCCGCGTGAAATTTCTTGTTCCCCGACCCACCTTGTCGTATCGCATCGCCTGCTCGCGCTAATACTTCGTTTTTGGTCAGTGTTGTTTCTGACTTTTATTGTTTTTGCTCGGCTCCTAAGGGCCCTTGCGTGATGTTAAGTAGCCTATAGCCTTCCTCAAGAATTGGGCTATCGAGTGAAAAATGATTTTTTCAAATCCGACTGGTAGTTTCAGAGATTTGCGCGTTCAAAAATACAAACGTTTTTCAGTTACTGTATTTTGAACTTTATCCTGATCTACATAAAGTTCTTAATGCAAAATTGACAACTTAGACTTGAGTTTAACGTCAATTTTTGTAGAAAAAAAAAAGATGGGTTGCACTCCGGGAGTGCCGGCAGAAGTGAAAACTTGAATATTAACGTTGAAATAAATCAATTGTTAATTTAATTAATATTACTAATTTTTTTTCAATATTTCTGCGTCACTTTTTTCATTAATAGATGCACTTTGTTCAATTTCCATATTTTAAACACTTTCGGTCTTATTCATAAAAAAAGCCTATTGAAGGTTTAAACCATTCATTAGTTAAAATGCTCAATAGGCCTTTAAAACATTCGATAAAATTTTGTATTCATAAACGCTTCATAAACGTTCTATAACTAGAATGTCCTACAACTTCTAAATGTTGCCATTATAATGAAGTCATCCAACAAATTGGCCAACACATTAAATCGGCATACGAGAATATCTGTCTACGAACCGAATATTTGTGTCCATAGACATTATTACGTATGAAAAAATAATTTATTGTCTACAGTTTCAACAGTTTTGACGCGACAACGTCATGGTCGTCATGGAAACAATATGAATATGTCAATGAATGAATTTGATATTGTATGTGTCAAACTAAAAAACTTTTGAATATTTTTTTTGTATTTAAAATAAATGAAATTAAGACCGGAGACTAGTTGCAATAAAGGGCAAAGAATTGAATATTGGTTGGAGGAGGATAAGGTGTGTACCTACTGTTACAGCTAAAATGTGTTCAAAGTAAGTTATGTTTTGTAAACATTCTCAATTTCTTATGCTTGCTTTTGCTTCTAATCCTTAGATTTTTTGTAAGAATTGGTCAGGGAGAGGTCTCCATAATAGAAAATAAAAACACTGACACGAGCACTAACGCTAAACAGGGGCAGCCTGGCATGATTTACGAATTAGGTGCCTATCCAATTTACAATTTTACGAAGAACTTCGTTTGCCTGTACAAAACTCATTGTAACAAAAAAAAAACCGCCATAAGAATAATAATAACTGTTATTTTATGCCGCTACTGATTAATTAAATCAGTATATATAAGATAATGAAGAGAAAGAATTTATAACATTAGTTTTGTATTTCAGGTCATTAGGACTAGTAAGGATGGTGCTTCACTACGAATAGCAGAAAATGAAACGGCCTACAGAAGAGATGGCACAGATGGCAAATGAAAAACAAACATTTTAAAAATGTTGTTCTGCTTGTACAAGTTTTAGAAGCCAAATTAGAGTTTAGAGTATTGTTCAGCCGTGAACAGGCAAGAGTTACATACGCCAGCGTCAGCATCAAGAGCGACATACATTCGTTCCACATAAATTAGTAAATGAATAAATTAGTCAACAAGCTGGAGTAGAGTTTGATTCATCTTCCATAATTCTTCTCACTATGGCCAAGACACCTTTAGCCATCACCAGTTCTATGAGACTGGCAATGACAAAACTATTTCCTGTGAACACATTGCACGATGTACACAAACCCCTATTCTTACCCAAATTCTGTCTGTTCCCGTAGGTCTCCCGTAGGCTTGTATGATAGGTTAGGGTATTAGGATAACTACGGTGTTAAGTAGTTGCTGTAGGTTTATAATCAGTAGGGTGAGGTAACCATAGGTACCAGGCTCAATTGTTACAAACTTAGCCACACTGTATGCATTTGGAATAACAGCCGTACTAAGCTGTAAGTCCCGGTGCGTACAAGTATTATAAAAATAAACTGATATTTGTATAGAAGCTTTTTATTAATGAACTATTCCCTAAATTTCTTCTCTTTTACTTTAGATCTTGTTGGCTCAAAATATTGCCACTTCCACGTTGTCGTCGGTGGCAGCGCAGAGGTCACTTTGACTGCATGTTTTGGGTAGGACAAATAAGGCAGGATAGGACGTGGAGCATGTTTTGCAACATAGCTTCACAGCCACACACTACTGGAGCATCTCCCTGCAGGGTGTAAACTTCCGTGGTCGACACGGAAGCATTGTTTTCACACAAAAGCAGCAATGTCCCACAGTATTTCTTGTTGCTATAATGTGCTTCGTTATATTTTTCGTCGCTTCTATTTTGTATTGTGGGTAGGTATATAATAATAAACTAAATTGGTTAAACATAAGTTCAAAATAAATTAAATACAACTGCGGCTCCTCGAAGTACTATTGTTTACGAAACTGACTTTTCAAACATTTGTACGTCAAATGTCATTTTCTTCGGCCATCTTTGTCGTGTCTCACTTGGTTCACTGGCGCCGCCGTAGAAAGAGATGGGGGGGGGGGGAATCTCTCTTGACGGTCACGTGTCCTGACGCGATGCCCTGACGCGAGTTTAACATTTTTTACCCATTACAAAAAGTGTTCAACGCCGCTAAAGAAGTTTTCACTTCAAAAAACTGTAACTTTGTCAGATTATAATTCGAAATTTAAAAACTTGGTTTAAATCTTGAGTATAAAGACAAACCTTGTCTTATAATAAGGACGTGAATGTTGAAAATCTCATCTATGAATACCCAAGTATTCAAAAAAGTTCTCAATTAAGAATTAATAAAACCAAAACAAAAACCCTGGCTCACATTACAAATTTCCCAATACAACGTCCTGTAGTGGACAATAAAAACAGTTTATCTGTGTAAAGTGTAATTAGTACATAGTTTAATTACGGCCGGCGCACGACCGGTGATTCGGTGGAAATCTTGGCTGGCTCCCTGCAATTAATGCTGGCTTTAACTGTGGCCGGTGGCACGATCCAATTACTAGGAGTTTGGCTTAAATAATGAGATGCAGTGCGGTTTGAATTATGTCAATCAATTGCAGTCTGCTGTGCGCATTAAGGCTTTAGTAAGGAGGATATCTTAAGGAGCTTTGAGTCTTCAAATGATGATCAAATAAATTGTTATTTTAAGCACTTTGATCTTGGATGAGAAAGGTTACCATACAATATACAGTCTTTTAATTTAAAGGTGTTTTATGTCTTCCTTCTCAGAATGAATTCGTCGGATTATAGGCCGCGCGGAACTAGTTGGCCGCACCTTAGGTATGTGAGCGGTGAGACGGAGGGGCGGGGGCGCATTACTCAGTACGTGCGTTGCGAACCGCCGCCTCACCCCTCCCCGCCTCAGCGGCCAACTAGTTCCGCGCGGACTATAAATAAAGCCTGGATATAATATGATGTCCTGAGAAACTTATGTATCTGTATCTGTTAGCCTACATCATCCCACTGCTGGGCAAAGGCACCATGACTTCCAGCTCTTTCGAACTAGGGCTATTAGACAACTGGTCGTTTGTTTTCTCCAGTTCGCCCCGCCCCACCATCTTCTACGGGGTCCGTCGCGACGCCTTCTAGCTGCGTCAGGGTTCCATGTAGCGCTTATTTTGGCCCACAGCTCATTGGGCATACGGCTAACTTATGGATGGTACTCTAATAATGCTAAACTCGTTGCTAAGTTCTGGGCTGACATAATTTAGATAATGATCGAAACGCTAAGAAGTATGGCACTAGCTATAAACTTGGATGGCTTCTAAGTAAACATTTTGCAAGGAGTGCACTTGGTCGGGTGACTTCGACCTCGACATCTGCATGTTTGACGTGATACGGCACAACCGAGCGACAAAATACAGGGTGAAATTGAATTCATGAGCATCTATTTAAAGGGTCATTGTACTCATCATTATGAACAACTTTTACAATGGGACCAAACCTGAAATCGCGAAAAAAAAATCTGCTCTTCCCTACATTTTAACGAGTTATGTGAACATAACAGCTGATCTTTTTTCACGATTTTAGATTTAGTCACATAGTAGAAGTTGTTCATAATGATGAGTACCTCTGTACCTCTTAAAAGGATTGCCCATGAATTTAATTTCATCCTGTATACATTCGGTTTTGCCACCAGGCCTATGGCCGAATCATGCCAATCCAAACGTATGTATACTATAAGGGCTCCGCGTCCTTTTATTACTTACGGGACTATCAATCAAATGAAAGACTTATAATAAATATCTCTTAAGTATTCCTAGAGTTGGATCTAAACTTTTTACTGTCTACTTTTTATGTCTATTATTTTCAATTTCTCTAAGTACGAAAAAGTGCTTATCTTATAATATTATGCCATCAACTTATAATAATTAACTAGCAGCGCCCCGCGGTTTCACCCGCATAAGTTTCGATCCCCTGAGAATATCAGGATAAAAAGTAGCCTTTGTGTTAATCCAGGATGTCAGCTTTCTCCATACCAAACTTTATTAAAATATGTGTAGCCGTTTGTGCGTGAAGAAGTAACAAACATACATATAAACACACTCACAAACTTTTGCCTTTATAATATTAGTGTGATTTGAAGGTCGGTTGTCACAGCCAACCGGACAAAACTACTACAGTAACTCAACTTACCTGCAAGCTCCATCAACAAAATTGTGCCTCTGACGTTGCCCTAACAAACTTAAAAGAGAATGTTCACTTCAATCATCGCTTCAGCTTAAAACTTGGCTCCAAACGAAAACTGGAGCTCCGTGCTATTTGTGCAGCATCATTGTGCAGGTACGTATACAGATTGCATTCAAAAATGGCATCTGATTGTTTCTGGCCGCTCTTTTCTATTCGGCCAGTATTTCCCTACGGAGTGACGTCACGGCTGACACATGGAATGATCGGAATGAGTTTTTTGCAGAAAATCTGTGTCCAAGAATGAACATAGGACCGGGATTCTAGGATTTGAAGGTAATGGACCGGTAATTTAAAGATTGTTAGTGTCCCACTTTTGCTTTTGCGTTTATTTATCATCTTATTTAGAATGTAAACAACCTTTAGCTAAATCACAATACAGGGTGGCAGGGACGTATACGGCTACGCGCAAACTGTAATGATGAATTTAGCACATGATTTTAAATCCCTTAGCGTAGAAAGTTTTCGTCGGTTATCAAATTTCATAGATAAGTGCAATACCTACGCGGTTCAAATGTATGGAACATTAATTTTTTTTTAATTACTGATGAATAATTTCAACGCAGCGCGTTTTAGAATCATAGACTAAATCCATGGTAGCAAGTTGCGCGTCTTTTATTTACAATTTAATTCTTCTTCTTTTTCTACAGACTTAAAACAGTGGTGCCTTCCGTTTTCTTTTTAATTTACTACCAACTTCAAAATTTCTTAAAAATATTTTCACCTTGTATTCGCCATTTTGATTAATTTTCATTATGTTGCTTCTTGTTTTGTTGTCATGTTTTTATTTTTATTTTGCGCTTTTCAGCAGAGGCAAACACTCATGTACCGACGCCAGCACATCAAGCTACCCGAAACTTTCAAATTTTCCCAAACTACTTTGAACCTTATAGTTTAGTGATAAAGTTGAAATTCTGTTAAGAAATTTGACAGATTGTAGTAAATTGATGTGCTCCAGTCTGTACGAATTCCAATTTCTTCTTTATTTCGACCTTATGACCTAGACAAATTGACATTTACATTTTAGAAATAACGATGAAAGAAAGGTTAAAATTTTATGAGAATGACATAAGCTACGGAAAGCTTATGTATTTCTGTTGAATGGCTTTCTAAAAACACGAAACGCTTTGAAAGCGATTGTCACTTGTCTAGTCATAATAATAGATCTCCTATTTCTACCTACACACCTACCGACATCGACACACACACCGTCCCCGTGCAGTGAAAAGCTCGTTATTGTAATTGCAACTCTCTGAAAAATGGCCGTTATTGACGTTCTCCAAGGGTCTCATTGTCATAATCGAAGACATAGAAGGACCTTAGAGCTGTGCACGTTTTCTACACAACAAGTAAATAAAAAAAGAAATAAAGAGGGTGTGTGCTTCAATCAAATCAGCCTATCCCAGTCCATTGCTGGACATAGGCCTCTCCCAGACTGCACCACAACACCCTGTTCTCCACCTTCTGCATCCAGTTTACCGCCGCCACCTTCTTTAGGTCGTCCGTTCATCTAGCTGGGGGGCGTCCCACACTACGCTTGCCGATACGCGGTCTCCACTCCGGGAATCGTCTGCTCCACCGGCCATCGGTCCTTCGACGGACATGGCAATCCCACTGCCACTTCAGTTTGCTTACTCTGCAAGCTATGTCGGTATCTCCGGTTCTTTTCCGGATAATTTCATTCCTGACGATTTTTTATTTCCTAATGTGTGCTTATGATCACTCAATAGAATGGAAAACATACAGTAAACGAGGCTGATGACGACTGGAGCCGAGTACACGCGATTCAGCGTCATCGACCCAAGCGTGACGGTTCAGTTTCATTCACTTAAAGAAATATGAGGAACAGGGTGTAAAGTTCACGCATACTCTATAGAAAAGGGAGGATCCTCCGACCAGACGGGTGTTGTGTCTGACGGGCAACTGCCCAATGATTCATGTCGGGCCGTTGTATCTATGCTAGTTGCGCGGTTAACTCTGTTTGCGAGATGCAGGATTTGCGTGACGTCAGTATGACGTGTTGTTCGCATATGGCGTTGTAGATACCGCTACACACTGTTCAGGAAGATAGCTAAGTGCGTCTAAAGAAGTTTTAACTTCAAAAACAATTAATTGTTCTTTACAAGGTTTCCACTGCACAGCGACCATACCTATTTATCCAGATAGCCGGTCTCGTTAGATAGTACGTTCTGATGCAATGCCGGTGTCATGATGTGCCGCATACTGGGTGCCGACGAGATAACGTTTCGTCATAACACATTGTCGGGAAACGGCTGTGACAGGCGCCCTCTACAGTGGAGGCATATATTTTAAGTTATATTCGAGAGTTACAAATATAATCACACTAATTTTATAAAGGCAAAAGTTTGTGAGTGTGTGTGTGTGTATATGTTTATTACTTCTTCACGCACAAACGGCTGGACCAATTTTGATAAAATTTTGAATGGAGGTAGCTGACACCCTGGATTAACATAAACTTAGGCTGTTTTTTATCCCGATGTCCCCACGGGATCGCCATTTACGCGGGTTACCGCGGTCGCAGCTAGTATTACATAAATTGAAGCATTTCTCTCAAGTGAATAGGTAGAAAGTGAAAAAGGTGTCGAGATCTTATTTGCAGCAATGTTTTTAGTACAGGTACTTAAAAGAGGGCCCGATTTAAGTTGAAATCAAAGTAAAAAACTCGTCAAAAATGTTGGTAAATCGGTTTAATTTTTAACAGTTTGAGATTATTAAGCGTAGATTAGTTAGTATTGTTGAGTATTGTATTAGAATGCTAAAGTTCATCAAAATACGAGAATTGTCCCTCATTTATTGAATCTATAATCCTTATCATATCACCCTGACAGCCCGATTCTCGTCTGTAAATAGGCTTCGTTTTCGTTCTTCGTTAATACAAGTTGCACAACATAGTTGCAGCGACTTGATCTTTTGTTATAAACAATGTTGCATGCAGTAGGTATAGGTGTAAACATGTTTCCAACATCATAAAATCATGTTCTACAACTCTGGTTTATCGTGAAAATGGAGCTAAAGCATGCATTCTTTTTGTTTATATATAATACTACAAAAATATGCCACTTTGTCTCTTCGTTTTTAATGAATTATCCTGAAACTAAACAAGTACGAGTCAGACTCGCATACGAAGGGTTCCGTACCACACGGCTAAAACGCCGAAAAAACATGTTTCTTGTATAGAGACCTTTTCATTTTTAATTTTATTATTTATTGTTGTTATAGCGGCAATAGAAATGCACACTCTGTGAAAATTTCAACTGTCTACCTATTACGGTTCATGAGAGGGAGCCCGCTGACAGACAGACCGACGAACGAACGGATGGACGGACAGACAGCGGAGGCTTAGTATTAGCACAAGTACGAGTAATAGGGTCCCGTTGGCCCCCTGTGGGTACGGAACCCTAATAAAAAACATAGAACGCGGCAGCGTATGTAAAACCGTTTATTTTCCACAAGTTACAATAAAACTAAATAAAAATAACTGGGTTGCTCCGTATTTACATCATCATCATCATCAGCCTATAATGTTCCCACTGCTGGGACACAGGCCTCCTCTCTGTGAGGGAGTGGGCCGTAATCCACCACGCGGGCCCAGTGCGGGTTGGTAGATGTCACATGTCTTTGAATTTTTGGTTCTAGGACATGCCGGTTTCCTCACGATGTTTTCCTTCACCGTTTTGAGAGCAGTGGTGATGAAATAATTTACACAAAGTAAAGCGCCTGTCTGGGTTCGAACCTACTCGTATTTACATAGGCGATTTAATTTCGTGCATAACTGAGTTCACACAATGCGGTATCGTTATAGATTTAGATAGTTTTTATTAGTGTTTGAGCCCCACCATTGACGTGGCGATTTATTTTTCTGATTTTGGTAACAACTGAGGGGCAACTCATAATTTTAAGAACGTCCACTGTCTGATCTCCCTACATTTTTGACATGACATGATTGTTGCTGAGATGAGATTTCGACTAGATTTTGAAGATTTTTAATTAACTGAAGGCCAAGGTAAAAGTATAATGTGGGTGTGGGTTTGGGTGTGGGTGTGGGTGTGGGTGTGGATGTGGGTGTGGGTGTGGGCGTGGGCGTGGGCGTGGGCGTGGGTGTGGGTGTAGTACCTACACTGCTGTGTATTCGTAAAATTCGTGTATATAGTTTTAAAATATGGAAATTGAACAAAGTGCATCTATTAATGAAAAAAGTGACGCAGAAATAGTGAAAAAAAAATGAGTTATATTAATTCAATTAATAATTGATTTATTTCAACGTTAATATTCAAGTTTTCACTTCTGCCGGCACTCCCGGAGTGCAACCCGTCTTTTTTTTTTATCGTAGCCACTACTACCAAAATATATATTTTTTAATTAAAAGAGATTTTTAAATAGTAATAGCACACTACTCAATTTTAAATGTGTATTATGATTGATCAAAAACGATGCAAAACTTGATCAGGTATGAAACCGGATATTAATCGTACTACGTTGTCATGAAGTTTGACCACAAATTGAATTGAATTATGCTTATAAAATCCAGCGATTAGAGTTCTGAACGGTTTATTTATTTTGCGGTGTACCAACCAAATTGGATTTAATTTGACCACAATAACCCTAAAACCAATAATTCGATACAATAATGATAATTATGGATTAACGAATTGATGGTGGTAATCAAATTACCGTAGGTACAAAAACCTGTTCAAAAAAAGCTGAATTTAAGTAGGTAGGTATTTAAAAACCGAAACAGATATAAATATCTTAAGAAATTATCAGTACCTTTGTACAGACGCCAGCACATCAAGCTACTACAATCTGTCAAATTTCTTTGATAGATTTTCAACTTTATCGCTAAAACACACCTTAGGTTCAAAGTTGATTGGGAAAATTTGACAGTTTCGGGTAAATTGATGTGCTGGCGTCTGTACTCAATAAATGTCGTATCTGTATCCATTTTACTGTGTGTACATGAATAATAAAATAAAACGGTTGTTTTTAGTGTTCGAGGATATTCGTGATTTATATTTTTTTAAGATCAATGTTGCCGTGTGATGATATCATACCTAGAGTGCGCACAAAATAAGTCTGCGCGCGGCCGAAATAAAACAAATAAATGCTTGTAAATAGGCGTTTGCCGCCATCTGGACGTCTATTTCAGGTGTCAAGAGATTGTTTTGTCTTCCGTGTTTTCTAAAGTAAATAATTGCCATCATTATGCCGAAAGTGATATAAAGTGCTGGCAGGGATAGATATAATCTTAAAGTCAAACGTCGCGCGCAGACTTGTCTTGCGCGCACTCTAAGAGTACCACTGGAGATCGAATACTATAGTCTAACAAAACCGAAATAAAGATATCAGTAAAACCTTAATCATAATTAAAAAGGAAACATTCGTATAATGGGTTTACAGATCATCACGCTTTTTTTTTTGTATGGGGAATCGTGAAATGACCCCTCCCGCTCTGGGTGGAGCGGAAGGGAGTGTCAGACTCTTACTGACTAAAACCCACCCGTGTTCCTTCCTTAGCCCTTTATGTTCCGGGGTGGTGGTAACCCTTTCGGACAATCCCGCACCCCCGGCAGGCTTCGGCCCTAACAGGCCCCTTCCTTTATGCTGAAATCTCTTTGAGACGCGCGTGGAACACATACGCGCCGTCCGGCAAGGGCCTGGTCCTGATCGGACGGTGAGCTACCCGTCCGCAGGCCCGCGCCTACGGTGGCCGGGAGTCGTCACGCGGCTCCCGACGCCCGGAGCGTCTCCCGCGGCGGCTGGGACGTGACGCTCTCTCCCTCAGCCATCCTGCCACCTCCTTTGCTAGCATGACTGCTTCGCAGAAGAAGTTAACTGCCTCCCAAATCATCAAGCCTGTATTCACCGAAGGGTAAGGCTGAGATTCACCTATAGTACACCCACATTTCACGAATTGTGTTTAAATAACATGGTAACACGGGGCGAGCCTATTGCTATCAACCGCGCACAAGTACAGACAGACTCCGGGGTGCTACTGAGAAATTCCACAAAGAAAAACCCAGTAACACTTTGCCCGACCCGGGAATCGAACCCATGACCTCATGCCCAGCAGTAGCGGTCAACCAAAATATATCTTCTGACTAAAACAAAAAAAAGTGCGCGTAAATATGGGTCGAGAGACCCCCGACAGTTACGAAGTTCGAAACGAAAATCCAAGATGGCGACTGTGAAAATATAAAAAAAAAAAAAAACAAAATTATCACAGCCGCCATTGTGGATTTTCATTTTGACCTTACTATTGGCATCAGCACCCTCGAAAACCACGAAAACCATATATGTATGTATTTCTCTCTCTTTCTCTATCTATTATTCTACTATAATTAATTAATCCCACTTCGTGCTAATCCTAATACTTCCTACTAATCCTACTTCCTACTAAGTATAATATTATAAACGCGAAAGTTTGTGAGTATGGATGGATGGGTGGATGTTTGTTACTCTTTCACGCAAAAACTACAGAACGAATTTGGATGAAATTTGGCACACGTATAGTTTATAACCAGTATTAACACATAGGATACTTTTTATCTTGAGATTCCATCAGGATCAAAACTTATAGGTACGGTTGAGTTCACGGGGCGCAGCTAGTAGCTATATAAAAAGTCGCATGAAGGGGCATAACGCTTTTTCAATACGTGACGAAGTCCACCAGTTTACTCCTACCGCAAGCTCCGTTAAAGAACTTCGTTCCAAAAATACCTTAGTAATTCTCGTATTTCCTAAACAAAATGGAGCACATTGTGGATGTCACGTGATCGCTCGGAGCGACCGTGTCTGGTGGCATCTAGTGTGGCGCGCTTTTATCAAAAGTTTCGAGTTACACCCCGAAGGCCGCAGCCGTATTACCAAGGATTAAATTTTACACTTTCATACTGAAGTGGCAAAGAGACAACGGTTTGAGAGGTGGTTAGATAGTAGGCGAGCAGCGAGTAAGAAATTTTGGAAGGCTTTGGAAACTTCTTAAATTGCCGTAGGTATAGTAAGCGCCACGAAAGATGATACTTGAGCCCCCCTCCCGCGTTCTTTCCGCCGCCCCTATGACGTCCGGTCCCGTCCCGCGCTCACACCTCATACCGCTAAAGAGACCTAAAATCGTGTACTGCGCAGGTCAAACCACGTGGTGTTTCAAGTCTCATCTTTCGTGGCGCTAACTATATAGTATAGTATGCGGTATGTGCACCGTGTACAGCAGATGCTAACCCTCATATTAATAAATCCATAGTAAACATTACCTCGAAAAATTTGTTATTATTATAAGGTTTGGGATTGGAGAAGAGGAATTAGACTCTCGAAGACTCCCTCGGGACACCCAGATCTTAAACAGATGTTCTTAACAGACCAGGAGACTTAATCAGCTTCTGGAGGGAGGTGGGCTGGTTAGAATAACCACCAACGGCCGCCGTGGCCCATGCACAATGGTCCACTTATAGGACTAAGTGCGGAAACCAAACCAAAAACATAGAACATAGACTCTGAAAGTCATGAAAGAAGCAAAGGAGGTACACGATATGTAAAAAAAAAAATAAGTTATTATGCTACATCTTATTTATTGACTTATTTTCCTGTATTTCCACAAAAATCCCTGTAAGTTTCGTACCCACACCGATTTTAACATAAACGAGAGAAGACAAACAAAAACACAGCTACTTACAACTTCTTAAAACAAAACACAACCGCCCGCTCGCACAACAACCTAATCTTTTATCCATGACAAATATAAGTAACTTGGCTAATAAAACGCATGCTTAGTTACGAAGTTTGGAACTAATCCGGAGTTGCGCACTTATTCGGGCATTAGCCGTATTTAGGTCACGGCATTAGGAACATTAAATATTCACTTAATGGCCACCTTTTTGTCTGGCTTGATTACGTCGTGTTTGTTAGAACTTACAATGTTGTTGATTACCTTTTCGGGGTATTCTATGATGGTGTCATGATGACCTGGAGGTTAGGGAACTCGTTTCTTGGGTCTTGGTCTTCTTCTTCTTAATGTGTCGATGGCAATCTAAATCGACATGGCCCAGAATTTGGCTATGTGTTTGGCGCCGTCAATGGCGTCTATCAGTTTCTGTTACGTGCAGCGGACACGCAGGACATGGACAGATGTCCTACGTATAACCCCACCTGCATTTAATGCAGGCGGGACTTTGGAATCGCGGGCGCTTGGAGTGGGGACTCTGATTGCCCACCAAGTGATTTCAGGAAATACGGTGGCACTTTGATCACGTGCTGCCGTCCATAGCGAGGCTCAGGGGAGACCCCTTTACAGTCTCCCCAGGGATGTGCCCTAACAGGCATTGCACTGAGGGGGTTCCGGATTGGTCTATTAAGAGGTAACGGGACCCCCTCCATGTGCTGATGGTGATCACCGGGGTGGTTTTAGTGAGGTAAGAACCCCACACTACCTGGTCTTTTTCTCCTTTTGTCCAGGTGCCTTTTGAAAGGTTTCCCCCCGAAAACAAAAAAAAAAGAAAGGGCATAGACACATCCCTTTGTTTGTGGAAAAGCACCACATTTAAACTCCAAGGCGGAGTCGTCTATAAATCTGGTTGTGAGTTGGAATCTGACAACCATGCAATAACGGCTTTTGTACCACTACCTGCAGGCACACAAAACCTGCAAAAGCAAGGAGGTTTAGAGCCTATTACAAACCTTAGAAATCAGAAGGCCAATCCCCGTGATTAAAAACGATCGAAACCTCGTCGTCACAGCGACAAACTATGTCAAAAGCTTGTCAAAAATATAAAATTGAGGTATTTTGACCGATTGAGAAAAATAAATAGACATAATATCTATTTACATTAAACATGGTATATAAAGTTGTTTAAAAAATGCAGTACATGTTTTGCTTAGTATCATAGCATGCAAATATTATAGGTTACATTGCAAAATGTTGCCCGTCGAAAAATTATTTTATGCTGTAAAAATTTTAGTGTTTAACCATTTATATATTTTTTTTAAACAATCTAAAGTTTTTAAATAAGACTGAGACAGAATATCAACGTTTATGTTAATACGGGAATGGCCCTCAGTTTTTAAATTAACTCAAATATCTGTAATGTCAGAGGCATCCATTCCTTTCAAAGCCACGGCAAAGCGGTTTTATTATGGCAGAAATAGGCCTGGCCTTTTTTATTCTTTATTTAAAAAAAACATAATAAAAACAAGCAAAAAATATCTCTTAATTCAAAAACCTGGTTACTACACTGAACACTAATAGATTCAGTGAAGTGAACGTGATTCCAGCGTTACATTCACGAACGAATGAATATCCATTCATTCGTTCATTAAATCAGTTTCATATCAAGCGGTTCTGCTTTATCAGTAGTGAAAAGCGTCGGATTCAAGGCGAAAAGGCGGAATATGGCTTGTTTTAAATATAGCTGGAACAGTTATGAAAGAGTGGTTAAAATGTGGAAAATATGATTTTACTTTTCTTATGACTGAAATACATAATGTGTTAAATTGTGGAATAATTAATAACATAGGAAAAGATTGTTATAATGCATAAGATCGCTGCATTAATTATATAACACTTCCTATTTTATTAACTTATTTATTTACCTTAAGTACTACCTATTCGGTCCCAGAGACGACCGTTGTAACTAGTAAAAGCGTTAGCCAAGAGGCTGAACAGCAGCATTCTCCTTTCTCAAAATTTAAACCAATCTAATCACACTAATATTATAAAGGCGAATGTTTGTGAGGATGTGTGTGTTTATATTTCTTCACGCTCAAACGGCTGAACCAATTTTCATAAAATTTTGTATGGAGGTAGCTGACACCCTGGATTAACGTATAGGCTACTTATTATCCCGATATTCCCACGGGATCAACACGTATACGGGTGAAACCGCAGGGCGCAGCTAGTTATTAATAATCATAATTATTACAATAACAGATAGGACGGTGACACCCAAACTAGGCATTCGCCTGTATTTTGGGGGTAAGAATTGCGAGGTAGGGTAGGGCGGGGCTAATAGTCCCAATTTTCACTCTAAGACCCATAAGTCTTAAAATCGAGTACTTACTGTCAACAAAAAATGTTGTATGAAACCTTACACAATTCAGCTTAACGCTCAAATAGTCGGAAGTGTGAATATTTATTTGATTTCCGAAAACTTTAGCAACAAATGCAAAATGGAATTCTGTACTTTTTACCCCGCTCACGGGGTAAAAAGTCCTAGGTTTGGGGTAAAAAGTCCATACATCCTAATGGCTAGCTAATAAGGTATTTGTGGTCAGTTATTAGGTTCAATCAAAATGCATTATTTTAAAATCAATATCTAATAATATTTCTGTTTAGTAAAATATCAATATAATCAACAAATCTTAATATTTCAGTATAATCAACATAAAATTCCAACTTGAAAACAACTAAAAAAACACGAAACGTGAATTATTTTGAGCTTTGCTTATAAACATACACAAAATCAGTCTTTTATTATAATGGCAGTAATTTCAAATCTTAATTTATAATCAGCTAAGTATTTAGAAACTCCCTAATCTTCATCGCTATCGCAATTAAGGCAGATAAAATTCATATTTGAATTAAAGCACACACATCGTTCATGTGCCCAACCTTTGGAACTTGAACATTGAATCCACTGCTCTCCTGACTTGCTTTCTAAATAAGATTCGCTGCATATAATGCAAAAATACTCTTCATCTTCAGAGGAAGGCAACGGGCTATTCTCTTTTAAAATTTTCTTCTTTACTGTCATTTTCTTCTTATTTTTTTTAGTTTTTCTCGTTTTACTCTTCTCTTGTTCTTTCTCTAACTCATTTTTTTCAGGAGTGTTACGCATCCTTTAAAAGAAAAAAAAAATACACTATTTATTAAACATATCACTTCAATAAAACATATGGGGTAAAAAGTCCTCTCGCGGGGCAAGAAGTCCCATCCGTGTACTTCTTGCCCCATACCTACGTCCAGTGATTTGCAAAGTTATAAAATAAAAACGGTAAACAACAAGGACATTATATTACTATGCATAACTTAAGGGTATAATAAGACTGTAATATAAACTTACCTTAATCTTTTCTTTGCAGTCAATGTAGATCTATAAAAGAAATGACAACCAACTCTTTTTTTACTTTTGGGCGCGAAAAAATTCCGATTGCCGTGATACTTGCATGTGCGCTCCGCGACGACTGGCGGCTCGCGACTTCGTCATAGCCCCTCACCCCGCTTCAGGTCACGTAGACCGTCTGTTTCTAGCGCGGATAGATACTGTAATACACTGACCTCTATTATTACCACTGGACTGGCGGCTGTCAAAGTGCTTTTGTGCCTAATTGATAATCGCCATTTTGGCGCTGTTAGCCGTAGCGAGTGTCTGTGGTACTAAAACTAGTGATGTCGATATCGGCGATATCAGCGAGCAAATATCGATAACTTTTGATAATATTTTTACATTAATAAACGTATCATCATAATTACTACTTATATTAACAATTTACAGGGAATAATGAATAATAATAATGGAAAAATGAATGTATTAAGTAACAGTCGAAAAGGTAAAATAAAACATGTTTTATATATTTAATTTATATTTTTCAAAGTCAAAGTCAAAGCATTTATTATAAATAGTTCCCTGAGAGATTCGCGGCGACGTAGATTATAAATGGCTCTGACAGCTCTCTTTTGCAAAATAAAGATGGATTCAATGTCAGCAGCTCGACCCCATAGTAAAATGCCGTACGACATAATGCTGTGAAAGTAGCTAAAATAGACTAAACGCGCGGTTTCTACATCTGTTAACTGCCTTATCTTCCTAACAGCATAAGCGATTTTAATTACTGACGTGCCCAAATTATTTTGTTCTTGATAGATCTAATCACAAAATCTGCTATGTATCCCACATATTGCTTCGATGTTTCGTTTACATTGTTTGGAACAGCCCAACCAAAATGTAATATATGTCAAAATTAGTTCTCTGGACACTCGCTAGCGGCGCTTCAAAAAGACACAAAAAAATTGCTGTCAAACGCTTGAAACAGCCTGTCCAGTGGTAATAATAGAGGTCAGTGCTGTAATATGTATGTTGGGACTTCTTACCCGCCGGACTTCTAGCCCCGCCCTACCATAGTGTGATTATTGCATGACAGGAAAACATAAACTAAAATGAATTAAAATAAAAACCAACCCTAGTTTAGCCTTAGCAGAACACCACTTCTAGAGACCACAAGTAATTTTTCAAAATATGTACTTAACAGAAACAAAATACTTACATTTGTCCCCCACTCTTAGCAAAGCATAAAAATGTGGGTCTCCTTTTAAGGAAAATTTCTCGCCGTCTGGTCGACACTTCACGTAATCTGAGGGCTGGGTTGTTCTTTGGCCAAAGAATTAGCATTGCCATTTAACGTGGCAATGCTGCCAGTCTTCTGTACGTTTTCGAATGACAGCGATACGGACGAGTACTTCGACGCCTAATTATCCTTTTGTTTTTGTGTTTGTATTTATATAAATAGTTAGTAATTTAATTTAGTACTTAGATACCTAGTGTGTGTAAATAATTCATCATCATCATCATTTCAGCCGAAAGATGTCCACTGCTGGACGTAGGCCTCCCCCAAGCACCTCCACTTCGACCGGTTTTGTGCTTCTCGCATCCAACGAGTTCCTGCGGCCTTCACAAGGTCGTCGGTCCACCTTGTTGGAGGCCTTCCAACTCTACGTCTTCCGGTACGCGGTAGCCACTGCAGAACTTTTGTGTAAATAATTAGTTGTGTTAAATATTGTAAAAGTCTACAAATCAACTAATTCACATGAACCATCACGACTCTTCAAAACCTAAAACTGACATTTTCAATCTTTCTTAAACTTGGCGTGAAATCTATGAAACAGAGAGGAAATTAAATCAGAAGACTTGCGCGTCACGAGCTAAGAATTTCAATATTTTACGCGATAAAAAAAAACTATGAAGAAAGTTCTAGTATCGAACTACAAACTTACAGTATTTAATTAATAGTTTCGATACACTTTTGAGATTCGGATCTCAAACTGTTTCGTTTGAGAAATCGTAAAAAAAAAAAAACAAAACCCTGTCTTTGCCGTCGCACAGTCGGGTGAAAAAGAAAACTGTGAGTACTATGACAACTAAATAAGCCCCCTTACTAATAAACGTATTATATCGGATGAATAATTACACACCGATTTCTCTCTTTCAGTCGTCAGTAATTTGAATTTCGAAAGAAGAAGACAAAGCGTTGTGTAACTGTACAGATGCTATACAACGTTTATTATTATTAGTTTGTTTACTTAGTTTAAGAAAATCTATTCTTCTAAGAATAAATCTAAAGAGTTTGTTTAATTGAAGAACTACCGGCAGGATTTAAAAGTCATTTGATAGAACAATTTTTGAGGAAGGCTATAGGATATAACATCACGCTAGGGCTCTTAGGAGCCGATCAAAGACAACAAAAGTAAAAAAAAAACCCTGGGCGAAAACGAAGTAATAGCGCGGGAAGCAGATGCGATGCGACGGGGTTGGTCAGGAGAAAAAGAAATTTCACGCGGAGGAAGTCGCAGACAGAAGCTAGTTTATTTACAAAAATCCACGAAGTTCACTTAAATCAGTTCGAAGTTACTATGTAAATTATGTTGTTTTGCTAGTATATACATGTAAATAACTTCAAAGATCGATTTTGGGACTGGCTTGAGCTTTTCCTGTAAACTTACATAGGTAGGAACTCATATTATATATAAGGTGTGAAAAGTATTAGGTAATGTTCTGTTTTGATTTAATAATAAAGATACAGTAACTCTTCACTTTAATAATAATTATCATTATCACATGTGCTTTTTTTTTAATGGTTGAATTAACATAGGTGAACCAAAGTTTTAAGTCTTGGTTAATTTAAACAATACATTAATTACAAAACAGCACATATTCCTAACAAACATGTAAAACAAACTAGCTAGATATCGAAAACATTCTAAAGACCACCTTACACCAGAAAATCCGCCCAAAATCCAGGTTGAAACCGCAAAACAAAATTGAAAGCCGTCCCGACCCCAACTAATCATTCCCTCGCTTTCCCTGCAAACATTATTTACTTCCAACTAATAAACTCTATGAATATCCGAGCATAATACTCGTATTTCATCAAGAGGACTCGATGCTCGCGTATGAAAGGATCCCAAGATATCTCTACGAAGATGCAACTCATTACTATGGTAATATTATGCCGTAGTCTGCAGGAATTCTGTTGGTGCCGCAAATAATGTTATACTACTTAATATGGAACCGAACGATTCAGTAATGAGACTGGTTGTAGTTGGTATCATTTTGATGAGAGTTTTACATCATCTGCTTAACCTTATCTAGTTTAAAAACACTACGGGAGTGCCGACAGAAGTGAAAACAAAACACAAGCAGAATTCTTTGCTATCACTTACTGACATATCGGAAATACATTAAAACCGAGTACATCCCGAGGACAGCCGAACAGATCCGAAGTGGTGTCGATTACGGTATCAGTGGCGCGAATTCAATGGTTTTTTCCCATCTAAAAAAAAAATGCCAAACGCGCTTAAAGAAGTTTTCACTTCAAAAAAAAATCAACTGTTTCATAGAGAAGTGCAATACCTACACGGTTCAAATGTATCATCATCATCATCAGCCTATAGCAGTCCACTGCCTCTCCTATTGCATGCCATTCAACTCGATTTTCGGCAACTCTCATCCAAAATATATACATACATAATCAGCCTATAATGTTCCCACTGCTGGGACACAGGCCTCCTCCCTGTGATAGGGAGTGGGCCATGATCTAACACGCGGGCCCAGTGCGGGTTGGTAGATGCCACATGTCTTCGAATTTTTGGTTCTAGGACATGCCGGTTTCCTCACGATGTTTTCCTTCACCGTTTTTTGAGAGCAGTGGTGATGAAATAATTTACACAAAGTAAAGCACCTGTCTGGGTTCGAACTTACGACCTACAACTCGTAAGTCGCGGCCTTTACCACTGGGCCACCACTGCTCTCACTGAAAAATATATGGAACAACAAAATTAGGTCTCAGTTTCGAAGTGGGACGAGTTGCCCCTTTAGGCCCATGGTCCCAGTTTCGAGGTGGGACGAGTTGACCCCTAGTAAAATTAGAAAGGTGGAACTGGTCCCTGGTCCCAGTTTTGAAGTGGACGAGTTGCCCCCTAACCCATATTTCCGGCGAAAAATTTCTGCGCTAAAATTCTTATACTGAATTCATGGTCACTATTTACGCACTGTTTAATTTCTTGTATAACTTAACCTGAATAATGTGTAATTTCGAAACCAATTTAGATGACAGCTCAGAACATCTAAAGCTTAAAATATGACCTACTAGCAGCGCCCCGCGATTTCACCCGCATAAGCTTCGTTCCCGTGAGAATATCGAGATAAAAATTATCCTATGTCCTTTCCCGGGACTCAAACTATATCTATACCAAATTTCATCTTAATCGTTCAGCGGTTTAAGCGTGAAGAGGTAACAAACAGACAGACAGATACACTTTCGCAGTTGTAATATTATATAGTATGGATTTTGCCTACTTTTATTTTGTCTCTTACTCAACCTACTAGTAAAACTACCAGTGCGTATAATGGTGGTAAATTAAAAGGTGGCCAAGTAAAATTTCGCTTCTGCACAAACGGCCGTATGAAACCGGCGATGTCCTAACTTGTCCACCGACCTAACGAATCTATCGCTAGGCTTACAATTCTGTCCAACTGGCCTATGTGGGACGTCGACATGTGATACGCACCAAGTTAGCTTCGAAAAACAAGCGAAGCCGTTAGCTGACGTCAGAATGTCACGCATAGACAACGTAGTCTATGAAATGCTGTGATGGTGAATGATGGGAGATACCCATGTCGAGGCATTACTTGATTGTGCATACCTGTCGATGTATTCTGTACCTATACATATATCTCACCTTGAAAACTTAGTTAAAGTAAGCGGTCAATAGTGGTAATTTCTAGCATAAGCTTGAACGACAGTTCACTTCATCAGAGTTTTTACGGCGAGAATTTTAACAGACTGGCTGAATGACATGTTACATTGTGACGGTGCTGGTGACTTTAGGTGAGGTCAAAGCAATTGAAATCGATGAATCAATGTGATAAAGTGAAAGTGAAGATGATTTATAAATGATTTCTAACCTATGGCAAATAATTTAATTTAATGTTCTGTGTCCTGTAATGTTAATTACTTTGCATACTTAGTATTGTATAAAATCAATTATTTTCTAACTGAACAGACAGCTGTGCTAATGTGGAGTTTGTTCCGCCACTTCGTTAGTCGTCTTTTGTAATTTTGACGTTCGAAAAGTGCTGATTCTCAGCCTAGTTTGAATAAATGACTTTTGATTTTGATTTTTTTTATTTTGATTTGATTATGCGATTCCGTTTACTTGATCCGCCGCACTTTTATTTATTTACAAAAAATGGTCAGTAATTAGCAACTACAACTCTATTATATTATATATTTTAGATGCATGAAGCACGAAGAAGCCTCCTCGTGTAGCGCAGTTTGTTCCGCCAGTTACTCAACTGAACCGAGCGCTCGGCGCATCCTGGACAGTCACACCCAACACCTTATTTGACTGGCCAATTCTTCCCTTGCGGTGGTAGGGCTAACGCCCGCCTGGTTTGCGACCACCCTCCCACCGGAGTCCGGCGTCAAGCAGCCTGCTGTGTTTCGTCGATGCGTGGGAATTCCAGTGCCTTAGGCATCTTCTGGGCACGCTCGTTCCATCATAGACCTCATCCATCGCTTTCCATCAAGCGTGATCGAGGTCAAGAGCGGGCCCATTCAACAAAAAAAAAAATTAAAAATATATATATTATCTCACAAATTGTAAGTTCAATAGTTATGTTTTGTTTGGCTTATTTTAAGAAACATGCTATTTAGAAACTAAAGTACGCACTGTCTGAACAAGGCTACGAAAATCTACAACCTTTTATACACTGTACCCCAAATTTTATATTTTATCAAACAACCAACTTAATCAAATTGGAATTATTTCGTTCAAAAAGGAACAAGTCCTCAAGTTGGACATTATCTCAGTCCTCAACGTCAATCAGAGGGATCCAAGCCGCAATTGTATTGAAATTCCATTTTAATAAAATTCAAATTAACTGATAAGCTAAGCCAGGATCTAGACCAGCTAACCATCTAAATTAGGAAATAATACGATTGTCTTCAGAGGCGGATTTACAAGCGGGCTGAGAAAGTTTGAGCCTTGAGTGGCAGATTTTAGGGGTGGCAAATTTGGAGACCGTTTTTTTATTATTTTAAGACGCTTTTCTGCTGTCATACAGAAAGAGGTCTACATGACATCTTTTCGATGATTTTTTCCTCTTCGCTTTTATTGTACAAAAACCCTTCCCCGTGTTCCCTTTCTTTATACATTGTGTTGTTTTTGTTATGTTGTTTCATTGCATATTATTATCCTTTCGTTACAAGGCTTGAGCATTCTCTCGGGACCCGTCAGCGACATTCCTTTTCTGTCTTCTTATTTAACGTTTTCACCTCTTCACATAAATTCTTCTATAAGGATTCTAATTCTGATTCTTCTGTAATTTTTTAAATCTTCTTCGCTTTCTGTCTTCTAATTTTCCGTCTGCACAATCTTGTATCAGTAAAAATCTTCATGATTTCTTCAACTACAGACATCCTCGCTTTCACGTTAGTTGCAACATTTTAATTGCTGGGTAAGGGTCGCCAAGTATTAGAGTGATGTAGACAAAATAAAAGAGAACTGTTCAATACAACGATTCGTGTAATAATGCCAATAAATTAGTATGTACAGTTACACTTACAAATATAAGGTTAGGCGAGCTGCACGCTACAACGCAACGGTAACGCAAACTTCTATATTCTATGGTAAAACACCCACGGCCCCCAACCAGTAATCAGCCTCTGCCTACATTTTGTAGCCCTTCACACATTACCCTATTTATTATTTTTTTACTGTTTGTAAGCGCAATAAAGACTATTTAATTACGTTTACCGAATGTACATTATTGTGTAAGTGGCAGGGGCGGTCGGCCACGGTCAAATCTTGAGAAGTACTTTTTAATCAAATCCCAAACAAGGCCAAAATATGTTCAGTAAGCAGCAGCTTTTGCGCTTTCACTTTCTTAGTCCGCCACGGAGCATATTATGCTACACCGCCATAGCTTACATAATCAGCCTATAATGTTCCCACTGTTGGGACACAGGCCTCCTCTCTGTGAGAGGGAGTGGGCCGTAATCCACCACGCGGGCCCAGTGCGGGTTGGTAGATGTCACATGTCTTCCAATTTTTGGTTCTGGGACATGCCAGTTTCCTCACGATGTTTTCCGTCACCGTTTTGAGAGCAGTGGTGATGAAATAATTTACACAAAGCAAAGCGCCTGTCAGGGTTCGAACCAACGACCTAT
This sequence comes from Amphipoea oculea, assembly GCA_945859645.1. NCBI lineage: Eukaryota > Metazoa > Arthropoda > Insecta > Lepidoptera > Noctuidae > Amphipoea > Amphipoea oculea. The sequence goes on from OX243876.1 coordinate 5,385,192, forward strand.
ATCTCGTAAGTCGCGGTCGTTGCCACTGGGCCACCACTGCTCTCTCTAGCTTTGATTAGCTCAGAAATATATCCAAAAACAATCGTTTTTGGATATATTTGTGTATGTATTTAAATTGCACAAGAAATATCTTGTGCAATTTCTACTAAAATGTTGTAAAAAATGTAAAGGGCGGCAAAAAGTTAACAATCTGTTCTTGGAAAATGTCCGCCACTGACTGTCTTATAAAGCGGATTCCTGGAGAGCGTTTTTGTAATACCAGACGTTTCTTCGTAAATTCGATAAAACAGATTGATTTAAGCACTTTAGTTGGTTTTACTAACTTCGTAACTTATTTATTCTGTGGTTTTACTGAGAATCAGTAACAACGTTCTAATTTTCTTTGATTTTTAGGTCTTTATAGACAGCTTCTGCCCGCGACTTCGCCCGCGTGAAAATTCACCCATCCCCCATTCACCCTCTAAGGGGTGGAATTTCGAAAAACCCTTTCTTAACACATCCTTCAAATTTCATGTCTCTAGGACCAGCGGTTTAGGTTGTGCGTTGATATATCAGTCAGGACTTTGAATTTTATATAATATAAAATATATAGATGTCATATTTGTTATAAAGGCAGAGGAAGGTATTCCCATATTTTTAAGAACGTTCGAATTCTAATCCTAGTCTCAATCTGTCAAAATACTGTGGAAGGTACAGACGCCAGCACATCAAGCTACCCGAAACTGTCAAATTTTCCCAATCAATTTTGAACCTTACGTTATACTGAATTTTTATTATTATGTAGGTATGAAACATTGTTTTTTCTTAAATTATTTTATATTGTGGGACAAAATTGTGGTCAAATTACAAATCTACGCATGCACACAGTCGCACACGTAAAAGGGTCTAGCGTAGTAGGTACAGACGATTCTTATTCAATTCTTGAATATATTTTCAACTTTATCGCTAAATTATAAGGTTCAAAGTTGATTGCGAAATTTTGACAGTATCGGGTAGCATGATGTGTTGGCGTCTGTACTTCATCCATTTTGGTTTGTTTTGGCTGTACAGCGGAAGTGGAACAGTGATTTACGTAGATTTAATTTTTTTTTTATAAAAACTACCAGTAAACGATTCACAACAAACTACTTTCATAATGTGCATTAATTCAGTACCTAATTAATACATTGTATATTATAATATTGTTTCCCGTAACAAAACAATGGAAGTTTCGAACGTGTTATCTATACATATATATATACCTAATAAAATCGTAGGAAAGTCAAAACTGTACATTGAATTTTTTTTTTAAAGAATACTTGGGGCGTGATCTACAATCGATACCGAAGCCAAAAATATAGTTTTTAGAATTTTTGTCTGTTTGTCTGTTTGTCTGTTTTTCTGTTTGTCTGTTTGTCTGTATGTATGTCCGGGATAAACTCAAAAACTACTGCATGGATTTACTTCAAATTTTGCATGAGTATTACTAAGAGGTCCGGTCAACATATAGGCTACATATTATCACGCTATCACCTACGGGGGAGGAGCTGTGAATCTTTATTTTTCTTACGCATTCTGTGACAGCGTGTAATCTAACGACGCATATTTAAATGTTGTTTTTCAGTAAGCCATGCTATTATCTAGCTTTACACTATAAAAACTACGCCATTTAAGTAACTTGGGCAGAGAAACAGTTTAATGAATGTTAGTAGTATAAAGAAAATTTTGAAGCAACGCCATCTATGCGATTTCATAAAAATCAAATCAAGTTACATGTTGACACTTTTTGGAAATTAATAATTTAAATTTGATCATGTTGGCGAGGTTAGTAGTTAGTTATTCTTAAAATTCGTAGATGGCAATGTGCATTTTCTTCATAAAAGTTGTATCGTATAGTTCGTTTTGACAAATTCAAGTTCCAACAAAACCCTTAAAATCTTGAGCATAGTTGAGGACGACAATTAAAAAAAAATGCGGTGTTAAGTATTACAAAAAAGTTATGTTCCTACTTGAGACGAAGTCGGAGTAACTGATGAACGCGTGCCGAACACCTGTCTCAGTTCAGTTCAAGATGTGGTCATTTCTATCGGCGGCAATCCACTGATCGAATATGGGTTACCAGCTCCCCAATCATCACCGCATCAAGATCGTGGAAATCGGGAGTATAACGCTGAGACAAATTACGATCCGGGCGAAATGACCACCATACGAAATGACCATGTCGCTTTGTTCTCTTCAGTGTAAAAACAAATTTATGACACCGTCCTTGAAAGCGTTGGGCATAATCAGGGTAAATAGTTTTTCTTGGATGCTCCTGGTGGAACAGGAAAAACATTTGTTACCACTGAAATACTTGCAGAGGTCAGGAGGCGAGGCAAAATTGCTATTGCTGTAGCGTCGTCGGGAATCGCTGCCACACTGCTTCCGGGTGGCAAGACAGCACATGCCATGTTTAAAATTCCCATCGATTTAGAGAGCGCCGCAACGCCTGTTTGTGGTGTGTCACGTAACAGCGATAAGGGACACGTGCTCAAGGATTGCTTTCTGATCGTATGGGATGAGTGTACGATGGCCAATAGGAAGGCAGTTGAGGCCGTGGACAGAACCCTGCAGAACATCCGCAGGAACGAAAATTTGATGGGTGGTGTCACAGTTCTGTTCAGTGGCGATTTCCGGCAAACGCTTCCCGTGGTGACACGGGGATCGAGGGCTGACGAGGTGAATGCTTTGTTGTGGTCACGAGTTCGTACGCCGCGCTTGACCATTAATATGAGAGCTCGGCTCGGCGGCAATGCACGTGCTCAAGAATTCTCTGATGTCCTTCTAAGTCTTGCCGAAGGCACTCTACCAAAAGAGGTGGTGCTTCCAGACTCTCTCAGTAGAGTGGTATCCAGCTTAGAAGAACTCATTCGCTGTGTGTACGGGGACATTAGTCGTATACCGCACCAGCAGAATTCTTGGGTCTGCGAGCGGGCCATTTTGACGTCCAAAAATGATCAGGCTGCAGCAAGTAACGAATGCATTCTCTCGGAAATTGAGGGGAATGAAGTGGTCTACACCTCGATAAACACTGTTGTCGAGCAAGATGACGCCACACATTATCCCGTGGAATTTCTGAACTCCCTGTCAGCAAGTGGACTTCCAGCGCATACCATCAAGCTGAAGGTCGGTGTCCCGATTATGCTTCTTCGGAACCTATCTCCTCCGAAGTTGTGTAACGGGACCCGCCTTGAAGTCATCTCGCTCCACAGACACCATTAAGGCAAAAATTCTTACGGGTTGTGGCGTCGGCGAGGCAGTATTTATACCACGCATTCCCCTCATACCTCATAACTTCCCGTTCCAGTTCAAGCGCGGACAGTTCCCCGTGAGTGTTTGCTTCGCGATAACCATCAATAAGTCGCAGGGGCAGACACTGAGGGCAGCGGGTGTCGACCTGAGGACGAGTTGCTTCTCACACGGGCAACTGTACGTCGCGTCGCTTGCTCCCGCGTCACCAGTCCTGACTCTCTTTACATTTTGGCACCTGGCAGTCTAACTACCAACGTAGTTTATAGGGAAGTGTTGTAAGGTATGATACCTTTGTACGTATTTTTACTCTTTTGTGTACTGGAATGTATTCCTGAATTATTTTCTCTATTTCCTTCAGTCACATCTTATGACTGAACTCGGCAGGATTCCCATATAACTCTCTTCACTTGCTTCGCTTGCAAAAAAAAAACTTATATTTTAATGCTATTTTAAAAGTTGTTTACTTATAATGCTATAGTGACACTAATCTTAGGTATTTTTGGTACTGTCTTCACGCAGACGACGTCGCGGGCAGCAGCTAGTAATGAATAAAAATAGCTTTTCCACTTCCCATTCAACTTTTATGGGTTTCAAGGAACTATTGACCACTTCAAGCCTCGTTTGATTTAATGTTAGAGGTGTAGTTACTGTACAATTCCAGTTGCTCCGGACGTGTCGGCTTGCCGTCCCATCGGACAATGAGAGAGTGAGGGAAGAAAGAAAGAAAGAAAATACATTTATTTAGCACAGACTAAAAGACACACAATACACCAGATACATCAGATACAAAAAACAATAAATAAAATAAAGATCAAATAAAAAGCGTAAAGTCCGATGTAAGTAATTAGCAGGAAAGTGTGCCTCACGGCTGCGCCAAAAAGGCCCAGTTCAGCAAAAATGCCAGACAACTACTGCCTGACGCTGGTTTTCAACTGGACCTGATGTGTGAGGTGACGGATGTAAATCAGTTTTACACTGCAACGTGACGTGTGATAAAAAAAGAGAGAGTGCACCTGTTTCTGCGCATACACATGTGCACTATAATATCTCGCGCGCCGAAGCCTAAGGGGCAATGCTCGTAATTTTAAGAACGTTCACATTCTGATCTCTGTCCCAATCCGTCAAAAATACCTCTTAATTTCCCTACACTTTGACAAGTTTTTGACCTTTGTTTGTCGCCGAGATGAGATTGCGACTAGATTTTGAAAGTTTTAGATTACGAGAATTGGCCTTCTGGCCTCCGCTGAGATTGGTCGCCATGGCCGAAATTCGGTCTGGAGGATTTTATTTTATTCCAGTTGAATATTTCACAAAATTAGGTACGTAAAAGCCTAGTCACACTATAATTCTCACAGTAATATTATAAAGGCGAAGTTTGTGATGTGGGTATGTCTGTATGTTTGTTACTTCTTCACGCTCAAACGGCTAGACCGATTTTGATAAAATTTTGTATGGAGATAGTTGAAACCTTGGATTAACATATAGGCTACTTTTTATCCCAAAATTCCCACGGGATCGAAACTTATGCGGGTGAAACCGCGGAGCGCAGCTAGTACGTATTGTAACAAAAAGCACTGTGCAAATAATTATAAAAAGGATTAATGGTTTTTTTTCGTGTTCTAAATCCAAAGCAAAGGGCTCATTTTTTTGTAACTGTCTGAGGGAGTTCAAACAAAACTACTAACTAATATAAAAAACAAAATGTTTTGTCCTCTGGTGTGATGGTGTCCTAGGACATTTTAAATAATGGTTAGTGCTAATTGTACTGAGATAACTGTTGTACAAGCAGGTCTTAATCTTAACTGGGCTTGCGTTTTGTTGGCCAATAGCCAATTTTCGTTTGGAAGCGGAGCGATCATTGGAAAAAAGATAGAAAAGTTATTTATATTTTATTCCCAAATTATTATCTTACAAGCAAAATAACAAGACAAACTTGTCATCAATCAATGAATCAATAATTCAAAGTTGCAATCTCTTCCACCTCCATAGATGTCTGAGACTTTTTCAAGATGGCCGTCCTTTGATCCCTTTGGCTAAAGAGCGTCGTGGTATTTTTACGGGTACACGATCTTAACTCAAGAGGAGCTCGTGACAGCCGGACGGGTCGATCCTCAAGGTTAAGCATCGTTTGTCGCGGTTGGTCCGCCAGCTGTCAGTTGTCACAAATGAAATTAAATCTTTGACAGCCGTTACCGGTAGTCAGGAGCCCGAAAGTCTGTCAACCAGTCTTACCAATGGCTATCGTATTACCCAATAGCTAGATTATTGGTGAGGTCAGATAGACAGTCGCTCCATGTAATATATACTGGTATTAAACTGCATACGGTTAGACTAGAAGCCGTCCCCAACATAGTTAACATAGTTGGTAAAAGGCTGGGCAGATTGAAAAAAAAAAAAAAAAAAAAAAAAAAAAAAATTGACGATCTTTGCTCAAGTAGGTACCTACTCAACTGCCGCAAAATTCATGACCATAGTCCACGCGGAACTAGTTGGCCGCTGAGGTGGGGACAGGGGTGAGGCGGCGGTTCGCAACGTACGTACTGAGTATTGAATGCGCCCCCGCCCCTCCGTCCCACCGCTCACATACCTAAGGCGCGGCCAACTAGTTCCGCGCGGACTATAGTCCACTAGCACTTGACAGCGTAAACAACTCTCAAAATTAATTTCAATTCGCACCACAAACAGTTAGCTAAAACAAAATATTTCAATGGCGGTAATAAAAATAAGTACAAACCCCCACTAAATGTACCTTTTAGAATTACTGTGCTCGCTGTTCCCTTATTTTATTTAGGTTTAGGTACTCGAAATTCGTTACGTTTGCAGAATAATAACGACCTATAAAACCAATCCTGTTTCAACGTTGAACGTTTTACTTAGTTATGTCTCTGTAGGCTTTCAAATACTTTCAGTTACGGTATAAGCGGATAGGTCTGTTTGTTGGTACAGTTCGTTTGTACGCAGCCGGAACTGGTTCTACATTTGATTCAGCAATAAAAACGGTATTTGTGTGTGAAAAACACGATAAAAGGTAAAATCTGAATTTTATTTAAACGTACGTATCTATCAACGAGTTTTAAGTAATGAAAAAGTTATATTTTATAGGGTTTTTTTTTTCAAATTTTAGGGGTATCTAGTTTTTCCACTACACAATTGTTCTAGAGTTCATAGACATTTTCTGACCAAATCCACCAATCCAAAACTTGATTCTATTATTTTTCATAGCAACAAATAGTATTAAATATTTAAAATAATTAAAGCTTACGCTGCTGTATTGTAGTACCCTTATAGGATCACTTCATTGTCCGTCCGTCCGTCAGTCCGTAAGTCTACCAAGACCCTTTTTCTAAGGAACGCGTGGAGGTATCAAGTTGAAATTAATATCAATACTTAGGTTAAAAGATACTTTATTTTTTCTCCAAGTGAATTCAGATATGCTTTCCTAGGATTAATTAAACTACTTCCTGAGGGCATAAAATACAGACATAATGCTACAGTCTTTTTTTTTTTTTTGGATACGGGGCCCATACAACGTTACCCATTGTTCAAACTCAAACTCAAACTCAAACTCAAAGCATTTATTTCAATTAAACCATTACAGGCACTTTTGAATTGTCAAAATTAAGTAGTCGGTCAGTTGGTCAGAAAGTTGAAGCTAGGTGCCCATTCCAAAGCGTAGATCTCTATGGAGAAGAACGGGCAAGAAACTCCATGGACACTCTTTTTAAATCAAGATATTACAAAATCCTGGGTACATTATTCTTGTTGCTTCTATATGTGAGAACAATGTAAAAAAACACACAAATGAAGAAACAATACAAGAAATAAGATTAAAAATAAGCCTTGGCAGTTAAGAGATGACCAGTCTCAACCGACGGCGTCCGTTCACGAACATGACGCATGGATCAGCACCATCCAGCTCAACCATTTTGTAGGGAACCGAATGATCCAACACAGGCGCCACCATCAGAGAGACATTTAAGTGAGCATGACCTTGTCCTTTCTTTACGCGCGTTGAGCGATTTTTGGTAGGGCAAAAACGTATGGGTTCGCGTCATCGCCATGCTAAGGTTAACAGTACATCTGTACCTATAAGGATGTCTATTATGTCATACTTTTAAGTTTTCACTTCTTTTGACAGTCGCCATAATTGCCTTTTTTCACAAAGATTTATTTATTTACTAGTTGTGCCCCGCGGTTTCACCCACATAAGTCTCGATTCCGTGGGAATATCGGGATAAAAATATCCTATATCCTTCCCCGGGACTCAAACTATCTCTATACCAAATGTCATCTAAAGCGGTTCAGCGGTTTAGGCGTGAAAAGGTAACATACAGACAGACAGAGTTACTTTCGAATTTATAATATTAGTATGGATTTCTTGGATCGCCAACAGTGGCTACACAATTACATGCACTTTAACACAAATAGGGACAAATACAAGTATGCGCTTCCAATTATAGGATACACATCGTTCACTTATTAAGTATCTAGGTAGGTACAACAGTTTGACAAAGACGAAAATCCATACTTAATATTATAAATTCGAAAGTAACTTTGTCTGTCTGTATGTTACCTTTTCACACCTAAACCACTGAACCGATTTAGATGAAAGGTATAAAGATAGTTTGAGCCCCGGAAAAGGACATACATAGTATAGTTTTTATCCCGATATTCCCATGGGATCGGATCTTATGCGGGTGAAACCGTGTGGCGCAGCTAGTGTTAAAATAAATCAAAATAAAAAAGGCCAATGGCCAGGCCGATTACAGGTAGTGACGCACTGGAATATCGTTAACGATCTGGAGGTGCCCTTCATAATATATAGATTATCAGCAACACTTCGGAAGTTTTATTACCAGCTTGTAAACGAGCCTTCAAGAGGTTACGAGTAAGACCTTTGCGTGTTCCATCGAAGGAGTAGCTTTCAATAATTCATCGTTCCATAGACAACGCGACCTTTACCACGATTCACTTTTCCGACAGGCAACAGCATCGGTTACTATCAAGTTTTCGTGGTATTTATTTTAACTGCAGTAAAGAGTTCAAGAAGAATGAACTTAGTTTTAAATTGATGCTACTATATCAGGCTTTGTGGAACGATTTGTTTTAGATTCATGTTTTTATGTAATGCACATTTAATTTTGCTGCAAAAGTAACCTTATTTTTTTCTGTTTTTATCGTCTTAAGTTGGGGAACAATATTTATTACAAAATTATTGACTCGAATAGAATACTCTTTATAATGTACTTTGGATTGCCAAACACCACCAGTGGTTCGCAGAGCGATGGCAGGCTCCAGCGAAGAAGCCAAAACGGTCTCCGACAAACGACATCCCTTTGCGCAACAACACCTTTCTATCACAAAGGCTGAAAAGACGAATCAGTTTTTTAAAGTGTGTCTTCCCGCTCACTGGCGAACGATCACAAGAAACACTGAAGCTGTCACGAGCCGGTGCTTCCTTAACCAAACCATTCGTTGCACCTGCTGAAGATCTTCCTGGACATGAGTTACCTTGGGTAACCTGGCAGTCTTTAAAGAGACTCCAGAACAAGGTTGGCCGGAGCAAAGCAAACCAGTCAAGTGGAGATTCATAGACGACTCCGTCTTGGAGAGTAAATGTGGTAATGTTCCACAAACGATGGGACACTTAATATCGTGTCCTGCGTGGTCAGTCAGCTATACGTTACAGGAACTGATGGCGCCAAACATGTAGCATGTAGCCGAATTCTGGGCCGAGTCCATTTAGATTGCTATCGAAATGCTAAGAAGAAGATTATGTACTTACACCATATCTTCTGGACTTGCTCGTTGCATCATAGACATCATCCTTAGCTTTCCAACAAACGAGATCGCCTATTGGAAAGGGCTGGCCCATTTCGAAATAACAAAATTAAAAAAAAAAAACATATGGATTCTAGATATACATGAAGAAATTATACAAATGATGACACAGGTCTTATTACTGAAATTGAAATTGATACTCTTGTCCTACATCTTTATTGCAAATTATATTTTTTAATCTGCTCTACAGTGTTTAGATTTGTTTACATACGGTTCCAATGACGTTCATCAACTGTTTATTTTAATTGGATACAAAGTCAACATCAACAAACGTTCCAACTGCAATACAAATAGCACCGTCGAAGTCCTCGCTTAGACAAATACCAAAACTGATTGACAAACAGACAGAAAACGTGAAAAATGTCGTTAAAACTACAAAGTTTTTAACGTAAACATACAGTCACGCGCAGGCAAATAAATAAAAAAGTTGCGTACCTAACAAAATTGTCGAAGCGCCCCAATTGGCTGAAAATTTTCTATGTTGCTACTCGTACATCGAATAATAGAATTTTGTATTGCCTGGCTGTATGGCCTTGGTTAGGTTAGGCTGCACAGGTCACGCTGCGGACGCGAAAAAATGTTCGAAAATAAATGAATTAACGTTAGAGCGAATGTTCATGTAAATTATTTGTCAATTCGTGAATAGTAAAGTTTTTGGATCCTCTTATAGGTATATTCTTAACCCATTCGCTGTTCCAAGAATCACATAAATAATTCATGTTGATTGTTTAACTATTGTGTCTACTTTGTGGACAGTGAACCTGTTAAGATTTTTTGTAGAAAACGTAGAAAAATATCAATTGATATTTTGACAGCCGCACGATGAGAAGAAAGTTCCGGAGTCTCAGAAACCTTTGAAGACTTTATAAATTAAATTAAGAAGTAACAAGTTAACTTCGTTTTATTTTTTTCATCGTTAAATTATTAATGTTGTTACCATTATAAGAAACATTACATACAAAAAACCTTCAATTACCTACACTGCCGAAATGAAAAACGGGAACACATTACCGATGGCTTATTCTCACACAAATTACTATCAACGTCATTTCTTATCAAACGAGGCACAAATAAACAAAACTCAAGTAAAAACCATCAGACAAGATCAGCATGTCTTCTTAACACTGATTGATGGAAGATAAATTCGTAGAAAAAAAACACAAGGGCTGTATCAAAGCGAATCGGGAGCAGTGAGACGTACACTGGAGGTACATATCGGGCTATCGGATCGAAAGATACATCAGTTACACTGGTTTACAGTGTACAGCGAATGCAGTAGGACAAGTGCAGTGGGACTAATTAATAGTAGTTTAGAAAAGATTTTTTATCTCGGAATCGTTAAATACATCAATCAACTCAGCTTATTGCAGTCCACTGCTGGACATACTCGTAGGCACAGATATAGATGGACCTAGATAACGCAAGTATCACGAACTGTATGAAAACTAAGCGTGCCACTTTTTGACTACCTACTATGACGTCACTAGCTCGCGCTCTCGCTCACGCTCACCTAGCCAGCAGTACGCAGGACTGAGCGCGAAAGTGGCGGCTTACGATTTTCGAACGTAAGCTGGTGCGATTTTTGGCACGCGAAGTAGTTGCTCTTGCGTTATCTAGGTGTATCTACATCTGTGCTCGTAGGCCTATCCCAGGCTGCGCCACAATACCCTGTCCACCGCCTTACGCATCCCGTCCGTCCTAGCCACTTTCTTTAGGTCGTCCATCCATCTAGCTGCAAGGTGTCCCACACTACGCTTGTCTCCACTCAAGGACTCGTCTGCTCCACCGGCCATCAGTCCTTCGACAAACATGGCCAGCCCACTGCCACTTCAGTTTACTTACTTTGCAAGCTATGTCGGCAACTCCGGTTCTTTTCCGGACAATTTCCAATTGATTACATCAGATCGGAATAAATCACCTATCTTAAATTTTTTTAGTTCTAGGTCATGACGGTTTCCAAACGAGGCTTTCCTTCACCGTTTTAAGAGCAGTGGTGATGAAATTATTTACAATAAGAATAGTGCCTGCTTGGACTGTGGATGATGATGTGAAATTATGCAGGCTGTTGCTTTAGTCAGCATTTTGGGGTAATTCTCCTTATCATATCATGTTTGATGCAATAATTCTAACAGGATTTATTTTTGCCAAGAGATTTGGGCCGCTTCCTCTAATCTTCGGAACGTTCACTTTCACAGAATGGGAAGCTATTGTATAGCCGAGTATCATAAATACATTTTATGGTAAAACAAGAAATTTCACATGGAGAAAAGTCGCAGCCAGATTCTAGTAAAGAATAAAACCTTACTGCAATAGTGCACAAACAAATAACTCATCGTTTATGCGACGAAGTTATTCACTTCAGAGAGCTAAGTTTTACAATTTATGCGACAAAAAAGCCAGTGGAACTTTTTTATAGTCTTTGAGCTTCAAAACTGGAATGTTTACTAAGAAACCTATTTTTTTTTTCGCCGTTTTTATAATGTTAAAGACCTGAAACAAGTGTCTGTTTAGACCAACATCCAGCAGATACATACAAAAATAGAACGCAATTTTTAATTGTCGCCGCATTGAGACCGCCTGGAAAAGCTACTGGTCCTTATAGATGCTAATGAAGGGTGATCTGCCGATCTCCCTGATGCGCAAACGTACCCTGCTCCTCCTAATCTACAGTTCTCAGACCTGGTCGTTCACGTCGCAAAAGTTCCGGAGATTCTTGGAGTTTGCCAAAGAGCGATGGAACGCAGCATACTACGTGAAAAAAAACAGGACAGAATTCGGAACACCACGCTGCGTTCCACAACGGGCATACTGGATGTAGGAGAGACGGCTGCCAGGCTTAAGTGAGATTGGGCGGGTCACATCAGCCGCATGCACGATGACCGCTGGGCAAAAGTCTCCACACAATGGTTGCCTGAAGATGGACGGCGCCGCCGAGGCTGGCCCAAAAAATGATGGCGAGATGACCTGGACGCTTACCATGAGGGCTGGTTCAAGATGGGATGGGTAAAAGATTTGGGGGAGACCTTTGCCCAGCAGTCGGACAGTATATGCTCAAAAAAAAGTAATCTTTAGTTAACCAACCGAAATCTGCGCCAGAAGTATCCACAGGCCATTTACCTACATTACAAGTTTTTTTTTATAATGGTAGGTACTCCGGTTTGGTGACTACGAACCTACCCTATGTTTTTTTATATGGATGGATCAGAGGGACAATTGACAACATTTCAAACCTGACACGACCATAAAACAAAAATACTATTTCTTTATTTTCGTATCCTGAGTTCAAATATATTTTTATTTTATTTTTTTATTTCTAAAGGAGATGTTTGATTTTGGGCTACCACCATGTACACTACATAGATAAATAGGAAAAAAATAGGGGATTTTCATAAAAATACAAAGAAATTCATTTGAAGTAAAGTACAGGTGTACAGCAAATGATTATTGGGAAGTTTTTTAATAGGATAACCCTATTTTTATGGTAGCCATGACAGTTGTTTGACATGACGTTTGACGACTTTGACAGTTTGATTTTTTGTCTGTCTTTGAATCGTTGTGTTCGCGCGTATTGTATTGGATGTGTTTCGGAGTTTTGAGTGTTTTTTTTTGTTTTGCGACAACAGTTGCTACTACGGACATTGATGGATTGCTTCCCTGTTGACCTCAGCTTTGTTAAATGGTTTCTTATTCGCCTGTGATTTCATAATGACCATTGTGTGGTATTTGGGTTGGGCTCGGTACCAAGAGAGCATAGCAGCACCCGGCGTCATTCCTGGATGGAATATTAATAAGAGATGATCTTGTGGAAAATGAATAAAGTCATAAGTTGTTTTATTTATATGTATATCTCTCATAACTGATTTCTCATCCTAATACTAGGAACTAAATATCATAGAACTTGTCTGAAAAACTGTTACTGCCTAGTTGGTTGGTTGGTCGTAGTTCTTTGGTTGGTTGTCGCTGTAATATAGTTGGTTTCTTCCCAGCTGTTACCGTCAAACAGGGTGAATCGGGAGGGATTTTAACAATTAATATAGTTTGTGGCCAAAAAGGACCCTAATGTGTTTACTGTAATTTAATTAACGATTACGTGCCCTTATTGACAACAAACTATATTATTTTAATTGTTAAAATTCTTTTTAAAGTTTTGTCCCGATTCACCCCTGCATCCCTATTCACCCCGTTTGACAGTACTGTGTTATAAGAATAGTTCACCATTCTAACAATAACGTGCATATGTCAGGTACTGCACAGCTCACTACTCTCCTATGAATTATCAAAGTCCAGGGTATATTAATAGGCATTAAAGAATGAAACATTTTGAACATTTTGATCAACAAAACAACGTTCAAGCTTTCGTTTCTTGCTCCTCTTGACACCGATATAACCAATAGTTTAAATAGGTAATATAAGATGTACTGCCGCAATCGAGTAGAATATTCTGTAGTCCTATTTTATTTTAAGTAACTATAACGAAACTCGAGTATTTTCGGAATTCGTGTTTTGTTTTTTTTTTCGCAGATATTATGTAGACCACAGAGCATGTAATGATATAGACACCATAAGTTAAACGTCATTGTCATAGTGACATTTCGCATATTGCTGATCCACCATATTGGTTTTATGTTGCTCTCCTTGACCGAGTGAATTTTAATGTACATTAAAACGAAGTCAAATTATAGAAAATTAACATTAAAAAACGGTTACTATATTGTATAGCGATATTTACATTTAGTGTACATAGTGCTAGCCCAGGCTCCATACATTTATAGAACATCTCCTTTCTGAGCAAAAAAATAAAAATCAAAAAACAGGTGATGACGTCACATAAACGGCGGAATGAGGTAGTTACCTTTGCGCATTCCAATGTCTTTGATTGAAAACATTATATCAAACAAGACATGTCAATGTCACCTAAGAAGTGTAACTAGAAAACAACTAAAAAACAAATTGAATTCAACAATATTTTTTCCTATCAACTCGACACGCTGCTTACTGTTAATAATATCAATTTTTGATTGATATTTCGCCAATAAAATGAATCCCAATGAAAAATATACGCCAATGACGGAACCAAAACAACGACTGAGACAAGTGACATCTAATAGTTTTTTTGACGGGTCACAATAAAGCAAAGGTAATATCGCCATTCTACCGTCATCTGGCACTTACGTCTTTTTAGAATACACCGAATTTCAAAGTTAAAATTATGAATGAAAAGTACATAATTTCGAAAAACGAAAAAATATGGGTGCCCTAGATTTGAATTTACTTTTATATAACGTAATAATACATGCAGGTTAAAAATATGAAATGTTGTCAATTCTCATAACTTTAAGAATATTCACAGTCTGATCTCAGTCTCAATCTGTCAAAAATACCTCTAATTTCCCTACATGTTTGACAAGTTTTTGACATTGATTTTCGCTGAGAGATCGCGACTACATTTTCAACGTTTTTAATTACGGGATTTGGCCTTCAGGGTTCGTTCCAAAATTAGTTCATAATATTTTGAAAAAAAAAACGAAACTTCTGCTGTCACTGCTACACAACTAGCGGACTATCTCTTCTCAAAGATATATATCAGTTGCACAGCCCGGTTCATTGAACTTTACATAGACGGCCGAGGCTAATCTTTCGGTAATCACGCTCATACGATACGCTCACGCCACATTCGTCTTGTTTTACGTATTTTCCATCCTCATTCCCTCATCCCCCGTTTGTTTTCGACTTTTTGTTCCTTCCATACAAAACGCCAATTTCATATGTAAGGACCTAATATAATGCCGAAGAAAATCTTGTTACGATGAGCGCGTATGCGTATTGTTTTGACGGGACGAGGAAATTTTTTTTTGTAAATCCGTATCCATACTTCTATACTAATATTATAAATTCGAAAGTAACTCTGTCTGTTGTATGTTACCTTTAGTATATTACCTTTTCACGCCTAAACCACTGAACCGATTTAAATAAAATTTGGTATAGAGATAGTTTGAGTCCCGGGAAAGGACATAGGATAGTTTTTATCCCGATATTCCCACGGGATCGAAACTTATGCGGATGAAACCGCGGGGTGCAGCTAGTATTTTTTATTTTTGTTATTGTCAGTGTTCAATATGTACAACATCGCTATGGTAGATTACATTAAAAGATGTAAAAGCTAGGATGTTAGGTATTTTTAAAACTTTTTTTTTATAAAGTATCAAAAGATGAACTAAATAAAAAACTCTGAGGGCATTATCTAAAAAACCAATTTCCTGTTTTTCTTTGGAAGCCATACAGCTTTTCTGACCTGAAAACCGACTACCAACCACGATCGACCGCTGTAAACAAGAGAAAGTAATATAATAACAACAAAATTACACGAAACAGTGAAACAGTACAAGAAAAGTAATTTATTAAACAAACAATGACGCGGCTGGGGAACCCTTAAACTTCAATTAAAGTTTCGGGAACCGTTCTATATTTAGGTATAATTAATAAATATTTGTCGCTTGATTGTTCATGTAATAATTTATTTTCTTAACGAAAGGGCACGGAGTTTCAAAGTTGATTTATTACTTTAAGACATTTCTGAATCTTTCAAAACTTTTGTATTTGTTCTCTTCTTTAGTCTTCCTATCTTCTTTTAAACTCTAGCCCCCTTATTCATAATCCTATTTTATCTCTATTTTTGCTAAAATAGGTTTATAGAACGTTTGTCTTTATCTGTCACGTTGTCATTTCTGTGTGTAAGAAAGAGACAAACCCCATTTTAACTAAAATAGGTTTGATAAGTTTTATGAATAAGGGGGTTAAACTTCTAACATCTTCGTATATCTATTCTATTCTAGTAATAAAGCTGAAGAATTTGTTTGTTTGAATGCGTTAATCTCTGAAACTGCTCGTCGGGTTTGAATTCTTTTTGCACTTGATAGCCCAATTATTGAGGAATCTAATAGGCTATTTTACAACAGGCTAGGATCAATAGAAGCCGAGCAAAAAAAAAAGTCGATCGGGGAAAGGGGTTGATCGGGGGACCCACGCGGACTAAGTCGCGGGCAGAAACTAGTCTTCTTATAAACTCTTAGCCCCTAACATCTGGCTCCATACTTAATATTATAAATGCGAAAGTTTGTCTGTCTGTCTGTTACCTCTTCACGCTTAAACCGCTGAACCGATTTAGATGAAGTTAGGTATAGAGACAGTTTGAGTCCCGGGAAAGAACATAGGAAAGGCCATTAAAGCGGCACGCTTTATAGGTCCTTTTTTTTTCATAATCAAAAAATATTAGCCTACTTTGTCCCACTGCTGGGCAAAGGCCTCTTCGCGTACAGAGATGGCACAAGCATTAAGGTACGAGTTCGCAGCCGACCGCAGACAGCAGCAGCAGACGACGCGACGTGTCGCTACGACACTACTACTTTGTATGTATTTCTATGGAATTCCTTCCGCAGCTAGCGACAAGTCGCCCGATTACGCGTCGCCCGATTACACGTCGCACGACCGCAGACGTCGTATCGCCTGACGGCAGATCAATAGTGCCACCGACCCTGGTGCAGTTGGGTTCCAAATCATGACTGCAGCGATATGACACTGCGACGTGTCGCTACGACATGTCGCAACGTCACGTCGTCTGCTGCTGCTGTCTGCGGTCGGCTACGAACTCGCATCTTTAGTCACGTTTGCTCAAGACACAAAACAAAAAAAAAACAATATTCACAACAATAAAAAAGTATTAACAAGCCATATTTATTAACAGGACCTTCCACAATTACACATTAATTAAAAGTTACAAAACTCTTTACTAAAAAAAGTTTCGAAGAAAAACACGCAATCACAAGAAAAAGGTTCAATTTTTTAACTAAATTAATTCATGGAGTTCGACAACTCGCTGTTTTCAGCTTTTTAATAACTTTTTTTTAATTAGTTGGCGCTCAAAGAGTTCCTTTTATGGAGTGGGACGAAGAGTCCTTTTTAAATTGTTCTTGTACTCATTAAACGTCTTTGAAAGTGTTGTTGACCTTTAATTTGGTCTTCTGTCGACTTTCAAATAAGTTAGCAACTGTATTTTTAATATGTACCTACGTTATGCTGGCATACTTTTAGTAATTATTGTTTTTCCATTTTTGATGGAATATAATATTAAAAAGTTAATTCAGATGTTAATAGATTTTCTTTGAATTGATACCTTTTTTACAAAGTGTTCTTTTTTCCCCATTGCTACGGGGCGTATCAAAGAAATGGTAATGTATTAATTAATCAACTACGCTCCGGGATATCGAATGGCCGCAAGATCGAATAATAATAAAACCCGAAGAAAAACCACAATAATTCCTATTTCTGTAACAACTAACCTTTCGTATTTGAATATTGTTATTCAGTTAAAGCAAAAAACATATTTCATTTTTTTTTATACGATTTGTGTAAAATTATTGATACCTATTTATCTGAAATAAATGATTTGATTTGATTTTGATATCTAATACATTCTTTTTTAATTAACCAAATGTACGAAAAATAAAATTTCTTTAAATTCGTATTCAAATTCAGAAAAAAAACGTAGTTTTAACAAGAATAGATTGCACAGTGACCCCAATCTAGGCATTTGCCTGTGTCTTGGGGGTCTTATATTTCGAATAAATGAATGAATTGCACCAACTCATTTATTTATTCACTGACAGACATCGCACAGCCTGGAAGAGTTCCTTATTATATTGAAAGTGAGCACAAGAATTCCTTACATGTGTAACAAAGGTGAGCACGAGGGAAGGATTAACGAAAATGCATTCCATAAAGTAATTTAACCCATTGGCTGTCACGACTATCAACACAACATTTTTACCAGTGGAAACTTGTAAATGGCCTCCAAATGCATTATTGTTTAAGAGCACTGTTTAAATTAGCTGTAAGTTTCCCGAATAGAATAAAATAAATAAACAATGATCGCTGAGTCCGCATCCCACATGTCGACAACCTCGCAAGCCAAGTCAAGATACTTGATTTGTTTATCTTTCTCGGCTTTCACGAGGTTCTCATCATGCGGGTCGGTTATGTCAACAATCATTGGACGCCGCTCTGATCGATCCACCACCACCATATGAGGCTTATTGGCAACAATAGTCCTGTCAGTGATGATGGATCGATCCCAGTACAATGTGATATTTCCATTTTCGAGAACTGGGTCGGGCACGTACCTGTAGTACGGCACCTCTGATTCTACAAGGCTGTAATATTTTATTAAGAAAATGGTGTTGACCCTGGCATTACTTTATGCATTTAAAATTGAGTCATATTTGCTTGAAATAAGATTTAGTTTTCTTTGGCTCAATCGGCGGTTAGTTTGGCGCAATACATAATTTTTGTAAATAATACCTACCTATATTAAAAGTTACTGAAATCGATTCAGTAGTCAATTATGAACAAAGTACTTTCAGGACTTG
This sequence comes from Amphipoea oculea, assembly GCA_945859645.1. Classification (NCBI taxonomy): domain Eukaryota; kingdom Metazoa; phylum Arthropoda; class Insecta; order Lepidoptera; family Noctuidae; genus Amphipoea; species Amphipoea oculea. Next base: position 5,403,725 of record OX243876.1, read on the forward strand.
CACTAAGTCGGGATTACAAAAACAAATCTTTACTCAACTTTAAAAAAGTAAGTTTGAATGGAAGTTCGTCATTTTTGTCGAAGGAAAATTCCATTGCACTGCTTGTAATCTCATAAAATACTGTGCCAACTTGCAAAAGCATAAAAGAAACATCGTGGCTAAAATAACCACACAAATCTAATCTAAAACAAACGTACATATTAAAATGTCACAGACGATATAATAATAATCCAATCTAGGGAACTCGGTAAGCACTAGTATTTTTCTTACTTGCACAATAAATTAGCGGTGCAAAGCATTAGACTAACTTATTGCATTTTTATCCAAGCTCTCTCCGCTTCACTTCGAGAGTAAACTTACGAAGAACTAAAGTTTGCACTTAAAACTGAAATTAATGAATTATTTATTGTAAGTAAGAGTGTTTATTCAGTGCTCCTTTTATTGTGAAAGATTTTCTATCGATCAAACAAGAAAAGCTTTTAAATCTACCTTCATCCTCATCCTCAATATTGGCAGCCTAGTTCTACCTACTGCTGATTATAATATACCTAGTATTTACTAGCTGTGTCCCGCGGTTTCAACCGCGATAAAAGTCTTATACTTAGTCCTTTTTAACCGACTTTAATTAACCGACTTTAAAAAAGGAGGTTCTGTATTCGACCCGTATGTATGTATGTATGTTTGTATGTCCGCGATTATCTCAAAAACTACTGAACCGATTTTGATATTTTTTTCATTAGTGTGATCTACATACTTTCAGGAAGGTTTTAGTATATAATGCATTAGGTAATTATTCTTATGTACGAAGTTATATGCATAAATGTACTGCATCTCCGGCATTTCTATGGGAATTTTGATGATTCTTCGAGTCGTGTCTTCAATTCTTCAATGCACTAGTGTTAATTGAATTGGTGTGGGGTAGGTACAACTAAAAAGTGAAAAATAAAAACTTTTTTACAAAAAAAAAACACCCGACTTCAAAAAAAAACACTACAAAGTGAAAAATAACTTTAATTTCGGAAGTCGGTGTCAAAAAACGAAAATGCGGAACCAACGACACCGACTTCCGAAATTTAAGTTATTTTTCACTTTGTAGTGTTTTTTTTTTGAAGTCGGTTGTTTTTTTTGTAAAAAAGTTTTTTTATTGATTCTCTTTACAAACCACTCTCCTTTTTACACCCTAAAGGGATAATTTCGGGGATAAAAACTATTCTATATCCTTCGCCACAACTCAAACTATCTCCATACCAAATCGGTTCAGCGGTTATTGATCCACCATACAAACTTCCACCCTTTTTTTTATGGATGGGAAATCATCAAATGACCCCTCCCGCTCTGGGTGAAACTTCCATCCTTAAACGATGATTTCTGGGATAAAAACTATCCTTTGTCCTTTCCCGGGACTCAAACTATCTCTATACCAAATTTCATCTAAATCGGTTCAGCGGTTTAAGCGTGAAGAGGTAACAGACAGACAGACACACTTTCGCATTTAAAGTATGGAAGTATGGGTACCTCCTCCCTTTTGTGCCATGTTTCCCTGGTCTGTGCGAGTCTCATCATCATCATCTGTCAAGCCTTTTCCCAACTATATTGGGGTCGGCTTCCAGTCTATCCGGATGCAGCTGAATACCAGTATTTTACAAGGAGCGACTGCCTATCTGACCTCCACAACCCAGTGACTGGGCAATACGATACCCCTTGGTAAGACTGGTTGTGCGAGTCTCATAGAATGGAATACTCTTTATTATTTTTTATTTTTTTTTTACTAGCCTGCGCTGTCCCTCTCCTGGGCAAAGGCCTCCCTCCACTCCTTCCATTTTTCGCGAGCCCGCTAGTCCTCCATCCAGTTTTGACGGAACCTATCCAGCTCGTCCCGCCATCTCCTACGTGGTCTGCGGCGACCCCGCCTCACTGTCTCATGGCACCAATTCTACGCTATTTAGGCCCACATTAATATTACAGATATAAATAATATATACATTCTACAAAGGGGTGACACAATGGGTGGTCTTATCGCTAAAAGCGATCTTTTGAAGACAACCTTTGGATGGATTAAGGGAGAAAGGAGAGATAATACTGCAGGTAGTCTGTGGTGTACCATTTACATATACAATAAATATATACATCATCATCATATTATTATCTCATCTAGCTCCTTACATATTATACACGTTGCTTAAAGTTAAAACAAGCTTAAGTGTTAAGCAGACACTAATAATTACTTAACTTTAAGGAAGGAAACAGTCGTGGCCCAGTGGTAACGGCCGCGACTTACCTACGAGTTGTATGTCGTAGGTTCGAACCCAGACACGCGCTTTACTTTGTGTAAATTATTCCATAACCACTGCTCTCAAAATGGTGAAGAAAAACATCGTGAGGAAACCGGCATGACCTAGAATCAAAAATTCGAAGACATGTGACATCTACCAATTGGCCCGCGTAGTGGTTTACGGCCCACTCCCTCTCACCGAGAGGAGGCCTGTGTCCCAACAGTGGGAACATTATAGGCTGATAATGTGGTGTAAGCAACGTTTATAAGGGCAGGTAAGGGAGGCTCTTCAATAAGGGTATCGATTATCCCACTGTTGGGAACTTGGGACGTTGGTCACCGCTTTTTTCTCACAACAGCCTATCAATGTGTCTACTGTCTGAAACTCTAGCCTTCCTGCATAACTTCACGAAGGGACATCTTCGAGATTGACTCAACACAGGTCTACATCGCTCGGTGGACTCCACAATGTCTTCGATTTTTGGATTCAGTCATAAGATACTCGGCTTCCATTTGGAACCACGCCAACAAAACCTCAACATACAAATAAGGTAACATTCTTTCCTAATGTCCTGAAAAAAATAACAAAAATCTACCCTCTTTTCTAGCGATATTTCGTAACAGCAACCAATAATTATGGCGACGCGACGCACGCTCTAATGATCACGTTAAAGTGTTTGTGAACACATTTAACACTATTATTAAGTGTTATTTGGACTAGCTATCAAGCCAGGCAGGCGGTGCCGGGGGCGATCGCTAGCTCATAAAGGGGCAGTAAGGTTCTTTTGTATTATTTTCGCTTTCCACAGTTAATAACACGTTCGTTATAAATGTTTGAAATGAATTCTGAGTATTCTGCAAGAGCACGATATTTTATCGTTTTGAAGCTAACGTTTTCAGTGTTCTTCATTTTGAATGTTTGAATATGTTGGTTTTGGTAAAATTTGAGTGGAGTCTGTAGCGATTTAGATTTTATTATTGCTGAATGGGCGCTCTCTTGACCTCGATCACGCCTGCTGGAAAGCGATGGAAGAAGTCTATGATGGAGCGAGCGTGCCTAGAAGATGCCTAAGGCACTGGAACTCCCACGCATCGACGAAACACAGCAGGCTGCTTGACGCCGGACTCCGGTGAGAGGGTGGTCGCAAACCAGGCGGGCGTTAGCCCTACCACCGCAAGGGAAGAATTGGCCAGTCAAATAAGGTGTTGGGTGTGCCTGTCCAGGATGCGCCGAGCGCTCGGTTCAGTTGAGTAACTGGCGGAACAAACTACGCTACACGAGGAGGCTTCTTCATGCATCCCAAAAAAAATTTGTTTTAGCCTATACTGTCCCATTGCTGGGCAAAGGCCTCCCCCAATTCAAACAATTTCAATGAAGTTTTCATAGAAATTGTCCTAATAGAGTCGCGTCGCGCTTGTCTGCGGGAGTCTTTATCAGTTTTTTGATTTAAGATTTTAATTTATCGACAGGCTAGTAATAGATTCCTTCTATTAATAGAACCTGCTAGTAAAATTTATAATTACATAATCAATATATACCTACGCTCAAAGAAAAATTGTAAACTAGAATAGATAGAAACTTTTAACACGATTTTCACAATAACATGACGACGTTGTTCATTAATAAACATACCACCACGTCAGATATCTGCTATTTCCTTTGATCTGTTTCTTTATTTGAGAAAAATATCAAAGTAATTACGATAATGTAACATAAGATAAAGTGCTCGATATCATCCTCTTTTTCTAAGCTTCTTCCTCTTTAGATAAAAATATAATATTAATTAGTAACTAATGGATAAACTTTCTATAATCCCGGTAATAAGACTCCAAAAAAAAACCGTGGCACTCCCGGAGTGCCGACAGAAGTGAAAACTTGAACAATTACGTGTGTATTTTTTGAGTCGTCATATACAGAGGTGTTGGTTACGGTAACAGTATCACGAGTTCAATGGTTAAACTTAAGAAGTTTTCACTTAAAAAAAAAAGTCCGAAATAAGTAAGCGAAAACGAAGTGATAGCGAGCACGGGCGATGCGATGCGACGGGATGGTTTGGGGAAACCCGCGGCAGAAGCTATTTTCTAATAAACGCAACATCGAAACTGTGATCAAAGTAATTGAGAAATACCTTATCAATCATAAGGAAGCCCTTGAAAACTATTTATCCCTACTGGTAGCGATAAACGGAAAAAAATCCAACTATCTCAACCAGTACGGATCAGTAGGGATATATGGAGCACAAGGTTCCATATATCCCTACCGGTAGCAATAATTGGAAAAAATCTCCAAATATCCCTACCAGTGGAGATATACCGGTAGGGATATAAGGAACAGGGGAAAATATCGACCAATACGTACCTAAGATTACAATTAAAAGTTCACCATTTAAATATGTAATAAATACCCCAGCATGTTTTCCATTTTGGTAGCAATTCCGTACAGTGATATATATGAACCATTTCTTGCAACGTGGGCGGATGACATTAAAAACCGCTTAGTGGTGCGCACAACGAAATACCGGCAATTTTGGTGCCCACTTAAAAATATAGAAAGCATCCGTAGGTAGGTCGCTGTAGCAATTATAGTAACGAATCGTTTGTTGCTAGTATTTTTCCTGAGTTTTCTTTTGTTTTGTTTTCATTTCTAATGATCAATTTGTGTTGTTTATACCTGAGGGGCAATTCTCGTAATTTTAAGAACGTTCACAGTCTAATCTCAGTCTCAATCTGTCAAAAATACCTCTGATTTCTCAACACTTTCGACGAGTTTTTGACATTTGTTTGTCGCCGAGGTGAGACTGCGACTAGATTTTGAACATTTTAAATTATTCAAATTTTTTTCGCGTGTATGACAATGTTCTTATTCTCAAACATGCTTCGAAATTTGAGCATTACTTTGACAACCTTCTTCGAGATAAATCGAAATTGCTGTACTGGCCCAATACATGCGAGCAGCGGCCGACAAAAGTTGTATGAAAATCCATATCTGTCGTGGTTTAGCGGCCATGTCTGCGGCTCATATCTGTCGTGTAATTTAAAAATGGAACCACATTTTACTCCGAAACATGGCAACCAAGAAGGCAACTTATTAAAGGTTTTATTTCAACTTACGCATGTGTGCCTCGGCTTCGCCTCGGCCCACATTTACACGTTCGTCCATCAATGCCTCTTTTGCTGGCCGCTGCAGTAATGTACTATTTTTGAAATTTAAAGATACCACGAATGGAGTAGTGAGAATTTGGCTGTTTGATGAGTAAGGAAGGGATCGAAAAAGCAAAGGAGTTGCATAATGTTTAGTACAACATTATAACACTCGTTTGGATGATATTATATAAGCAAACTGTTTCAGAATCTTTTATAGAGGATTTATAGCATGGGTGTAGATAACGTTTTTAACCAAGAGCAGAGATCTATTTCATTCAAATAAACCATCCAATTTAAGCTAAACATGCATGTCGGCTCTCCACTGCTCTTTCACTTTTTAATTTCAGCCCCGTTTAATATATTTTACGTATAATAAAACAAAGCAATAACCGTACATCATTTTCTCCCCTTTTTTACACGCCCGAAGAAAATGCACGCGATTTCACTTGTATACTGTTGCTAAAGGCTTGTTTACATTGTGCGAGTTGGATGGCTAGTGATAATAATATGAATGAGAACATACTATAGAAAACTTTGACAGAAACATGTTTGGATTCACGCAATCCGAAGTTGGATAAGAATTTAAAACTGAAATTGTGATTTACCTACCTCCTTTCATTCCATTTTTTTTATTCCACATAATTCCATATAATTAGATAGGTAGGTACCTATTCAAAAATAGTGATCACATTTTTATTTTATTTGTGAACTTGTATGAATTTTTTTGAATTTGGTCAACCAAGACAAAGGTCACAGGTTTGACACCAGAATCACTTGTCAAAACGATGATTCGATTTTCAAAAACTTCGTTAAATCCCATACAAAAAACGATTTGCGTCGGAATATAAAATCTAGCGAGTTTTAGTTTTTGACGTCTGAATTTACAAAATTATATGAACAAAAATTTTTGTAAAAAGTCTGGATGAAAGGCTGTGAACCGATCAAAGGTTCATGTAAAAAAAAAAAAAAACGAAACTGCGGGAGAGCTTTTCAAAGGTGTCGCCGGTGATTAACGAGAAGCAAGTAGAGCTAGCAACTGAAAACGATTTGGCGAGCAGCGAGTGCGCTACGGCGACGAGCGATTACTGGCTGGTATGGGTATGTTCCAAGCGTGAGTCTCTCAGCGAGTGACCTGTCGTCAAGCGAGCGTTGCTGAGCGAGTACTCTCTTTAATAGGTCTTGTCGCTGCGACAACGTGCTACGGTCTCTTTAAAACGTCACACGCTGCCGATAGCGTGCGGTAACGTCACGAGTCACGACGGATGACCGACACGCCGCCGCCGCCGCGCCGGCGGTTGCCAATACGTTCGTTGCCGCCGTCGCACCTGGCGGTTGCAGGCAGTGTGTGAGCGAGACCGCGCCCGTGTATTTACGAACACAACATCTGGCCGTCGTCGGTGACGGACGGCTACACGTCGTCGGTCATCGCGGTTGCCGTGTGGTCAGATAGACCCCAGCGGGACCGCGGGACCTGTTTTGTAAGTTTCTTGAGCAAATCAACAGTTGATAGGTAGTTGGTAGTGGGACAGGTGCCTAACTTGCTAATGTAAGGTTATGTCCAGACACGTAATGTCTTTGTAAATCTTTATTCAATAAATACTAGCACAGTCTGAACACAGCCTTATGGGAAAATAAAGGAGACTGCTAACATCTGTGAGTCGCTTTTTTTCTCGTGTAGCAATAAGGTCATGTAACAGCTTCGGTGAAATGAAGTTAAAAATCTTTACGCTACTGTTACTATTGATACCACGGTTAGTTTGCGGATGGGTTACCAATCATAAGAAACCCTTTAACAATGATAATTAATCATTAGGCGCTTTTGGCTCTAACCGGCCAATTTACAATTTTTCTTATTTTTTTCTTTTAAATGGCGGCCACGCATAAAACCTATATAAATCGGAAGCTGACATTAATGCAAACAGAAAACATAATAAGACCAAACCCCGTAAGCGTCATGTTTCGGAGATATTAACGTTCAAAATTTATCACGTGACATCCATGTTTTTTAACTTGCGTACATCTTGTTGCATAGATGTTTGCTTACTTTAAACATTCAGAGTGATTATTTCAAACGGCGCGACAGCAGTAACTTGCGCGGTATTGTTATCCAAAATCCGGTTTGTACAAAATATCTGGCTAACCGGAGGTGGTGAAATAGACCATAAAGCTTCCTTGTCCAACTCGGGCTGCGTAACTGATAGTGGGGTGGCGCCCCTTTTCCAACTCTTTTTTAACAAACCCATAACAGTAAATCGGGCATCCTAAAATATTGTTTCTAAAAGGAAGCAAGCACCTATCCACACTAGTTGTGATTTTGGCACCCTGTCCTGGCTCTAGAATCTCATAAATCTCGAAGTTGGCAATATATTTTTAGACTCGACACGAAAACCATATCGATATTAAAATCGAGTTCGCAAATGGTTTTATGAAATTAAAATTTTACTGCTTTACGAACTGAAATCTATTTGCGGGGAAAGGTTTAATGTTTTTCTCGTGATGCATTGGGTAGGTAAGTTGGACAAGTACATTTAATGGACCGAGACATGTTTTGTCTTCCTAAAGATGACATATAATATGTTGTTGTACTGTCACTCCTGGAAGGCGTAGTGTTGGAAGGCCTAACACAAGATGGACCGACGACCTTGTGAAGGCCGCAGGAACCCTTTGGATGCGACAAGCACAGAACCGGTCGAAGTGGAGGTGCTTGGGGGAGGGCTATGTCCAGCAGTGGACGTCTTTCGGCTGAAATGATGATGGTGATAATGACTGTCACCCTCACATCAGTGGTGGTAACAATTAAACATTGACAGCACGCATATATCGTTGCAATAAAAGTGATTTTCGTAGTGCAAGTGTAACCACAGATAACGCGGTTGACTGTGCCTATTTAATTGTAGTATAGCAACTTATTCTCGGTAGGTACATTGTCTTCACACATGGTTATCAAATTAATAGTGAAACCGTTTTGAAAAAATATTGGACATCGACATAGGTAGATTATACTAGTGTAGCGGTTACTACAACGCCACATGCGAACAACGCGTCATACTGACGTCACGCAAAATCCTGCATCTCGCAAGCAGAGTTTACCGCGCAACTAGCATAGATACAGCGGCCCAACATGAATCATAGGGCAGTTGCCCGCCAGACACAACACCCGTCTGGTCGGAGGATCCTCTCTTTTTTATGGAGGATGAGGGAACTTTACACCCTGTTCCTCATACCTGTATACCAGTATTATTCAAAAAGTGCATTGTATTAGGGAAAAGCATTAGTTTTGGCTATTGCTAAACTGACATGTTTAATAATGCATAACTCTGAACGGACTACGATTTGGAACTTAGTGCCATAGTAGCTTTTGTTCAGCTCAAAAATACCTATTCAACGATGTATTAAAAGTAGCTATTGGAGGGTGGGACCAGAGTTCATACAAATCCTAGCATCGTCCATGAAACGTATGTAAGCGGTAATTTGCGGAACTACTGATCCGATTCCGAAAATTATTTCACTTATGGAAAGCTACTGAACTGCAGAGTGTCACAGAATAAATATCTAATGTTAAAAAAGACGGGTTGCACTCCGGGAGTGCCGGCAGAAGTGAAAACTTGAATATTAACGTTGAAATAAATCAATTATGAATTGAATTAATATAACTAATTTTTTTTCACTATTGTTGCGTAACTTTTTTCATTAATCGATGCACTTTGTTCAATTTCCATATTTTAAACACTTTATATACATGAATTTTACGAATACACAGCAGTGTGGCTACTACACAGACGGTCGAGACATCAGCTGTCCATCCATCCATCCACATCCACGGCCACCATCACCGTCACCGTCACCGTCCCCGTCACCGTCCCCGTCACCGTCACCGTCACTGTCACCGTCACCGTCACCGTCACCGTCACCGTCACCGTCACCGTCACCGTCACCGTCACCGTCACCGTCACCGTCACCGTCACCGTCACCGTCACCGTCACCGTCACCGTCACCGTCACCGTCACCGTCACCGTCACCGTCACCGTCACCGTCACCGTCACCGTCACCGTCACCGTCACCGTCACCGTCACCGTCACCGTCACCCACACCGTCACCGTCACCGTCACCGACACCGTCACCGTCACCGTCACCGTCGCCGTCACCGTCACCATCACCGACACCGTCATCGTCACCGTCACCGTCACCGTCACCGTTACCGTCATCGTCACCGTCACCGTCCGTCCGCCACCGTCACTGTCACCGTCACTGTCACCGTCACCGTCACCGTCCGTCCGTCCGTCCGTCCATCCATCCATCCATCCATTATCGTGTCTCACTTGGTTCACTTCGGTTGGCGCCGCCGTCGTAGAAAGAGGGGGGGGGGGGAAATCTCTCCTGACGGTCACGTGTCCTGACGCGAGTTTAATATTAGGTCCTTACATATGAAATTGGCGTTTTTCGTACTGGCCACTTTAATCACGAATTTCTCCTCTTTGGTAAGGAATTCCAAATTCAAATTTGTACAGCTATTTACTCATGTATTTGTGCTTCGATGACCGTCATTCATTTGTTTTTTTTCTTCTGTTTTTTCTGTTTGCGTCACTCATTTTACAAAATGGAAAATTTAAAATATCGCATTATTTACGAGTACGAGTTCCGCCGTGGCACTAGTGCTGCGGAAACGACTCGAAGGGTGAATGATGTGTATGGCGGTCATGTTGCAAAAGAAAACACAGTTCGTTTTTGGTTCCAACGTTTTCGTTCTGGAAATTTCGACCTGCAGAACAAGCCCCGTGGACGGCCTGAGACCCAAGTTGATAATGGAGAATTGAAGGCTATTGTGGAAGCGGACCCATCGCAAACCACGTCCGAGTTAGCTGCAGGCTTCGATGTTAGTGATAAAACTGTTTTAATTCACTTGAAGCAAATTGGGAAGATTAAAAAGCTTGAAAGGTGGGTACCTCACGAATTGACTGAAGCAAACCGGCAAACGCGCGTCGACTGCTGCGTTACATTACTGAACCGGCACAACAATGAAGGTATTTTAAACCGAATCATTACCTGTGATGAAAAATGGATTCTTTACGATAATCGGAAGCGCTCAGCGCAATGGTTGGATCCTGGCCAGCCAGCCAAATCCTGCCCCAAGCGAAAATTAACCCCAAAAAAGTTACTTGTAAGCGTTTGGTGGACTAGTGCCGGTATTGTTCATTACAGTTTTCTCAAATCTGGCCAGACTATTACAGCTGATGTCTATTGTCAGCAATTACAAACCATGATGGAAAAGCTAGCGGCTAAACAACCAAGGCTGGTCAATCGCTCCACGCCACTGCTGCTTCACGACAACGCCAGACCACACACTGCGCAACAGACGGCTACCAAATTAGAAGAGCTTGAATTGGAATGTCTTAGACATCCTCCGTACTCCCCGGACCTTGCTCCAACAGATTACCATTTTTTTCGCAATTTGGATAACTTTTTGCAAGGGAAAAAATTCAACTCCGATGGGGCAGTCCAAATCGCCTTCAAAGATTTTATTGATTCCCGTCCGACTGGTTTTTTTAGTAAAGGGATCAATGAACTACCTATAAGATGGCAAAAGTGCATTGAAAACAATGGTTCATACTTTGATTAATTAAATATATTATATTAAAAAATATTCGACTTTTTGTTCCTTCCATACAAAACGCCAATTTCATATGTAAGGACCTAATATTTTTTCCCCAGTACAAAAAGTGTGCAACGCCGCTAAAGAAGTTTTCACTTCAAAAAGAAATTTCACGCTGGTGAAGTCTCGAGCGGAAGCTAGTCATACACAGGCTACTTCACATGACTCACAAATTTTACAGTCTTATAATATACAGGGTGAAATTGAATTCATGGGCATCCTTTCAGGGGGTCATTGTAATCATCATAATGAACAACTTTTACTATGGGATCAAACCTGAAATCGCGAAAAAAAATCAGCTCTTCCCTACATTCTGACGAATTATGTGAACACAAATGCAAGGAACAGCTGTTTTTTTTTTTCGCGATTTTAGTTTTAGTCCCATAGTAAAAGTGGTTCATAATGATGAGTACAATGACCCCTTAAAAGGATGTCCATGAATTTAATTTCACCCTGTAGAAATCACATATATAAATCAATAAGCTATAGAGAGCTTAGGTTGTAAATAATAAAGCCACAGCCGGTGCTTTCTTGCGTATATTAGAAGGTACCCTGACCTTTAACCAGTGGTTAAAGATAACAACAGCTATGACTACTTGATAACATGTTGGGCTTTTAAAACTACGGTTCTTTAAGTCATACCTGTCTGTAGGTAAGTCAGTCTCTTTCAAAAACTGGATGTGCCTTATAAACGCCGGTATAGGTACCTACTGTAGATGGGCTCCCATAATCAGCCTATAATGTTCCCACTGCTGGGACACAAGCCTCCTCTATGTAATAGTTGGCCTTAACCATGTGGGCCCATTGCGGGTTGGTGAATACGCAGAAGATTTGGCAAAAAAAAATTCTAAAGAAACACAATATTTTAAAATCGTTTAATGTATTTAACCAAATAACACACTACGAATACATCCGCTAATTTGAAAACGATTGTGATTATGATAAAAAAGGAAGATTTTTTTCGTGTTTAAATTATTTTATTAAATAAGTAATGCATATTTAGAATATTAAGTCTAATACTAAAGTAGTAGGTATATAATAATGGGATCGACCTGAACTAGGATCAATCATTCTCTGCGATGTTCTCAATTATTTATTTGGAACTGGTGCAGCAGCAGTGTCCTTCTTCCGAGTTAGGTTTTTATGCACTTATTGGGAGACCTTCTAATCCCCAAAAAAAATATAGGCAACGTGATAGGTACGCACGCACCCGCATAAATGTAAACAAATATTACACGTTTCCGCTCACTCCCGGTCCCCGCTAACTTCATGGCCCAAACATTGTGGTATTCACCCAACGCAACAGAACGCTCCCATGACAGAGGTCTCAAAATTACTACGCACTTAGCGTAAGTTACACTAAATTGAGTTTAGGGCCTAACTTAGGGGCCGCCTTTAGTCGGTTATGGAACGGTGCCAAGTTGATAAATAAAGATGTTTTATTGCTGGACTCCTGGTTTCAGGGTTATTGAAATATCTGTTATTGTGAATCTAAAATTTTGTTGTTTGTGTGAGTACCTATTGAGTGTCAACCTTTTGACCGCCACAGTCATCTATAGATGACAAACCAAAATGTGCCCAGCACGCCACGGTCACAAGTTCACGACTACATGACAAATTTTGTAGGTTGTAATTCGTAGCTGGGCGTCTTGGCGATCAAAAGTTTAATTTAGATAATTAGGTAAATAACTACATCAGTTTTTTATAGAATTTGACAAAGTTAGCTTGTGTAAGAAAAGCTCTGTGTTTTTTGTAACCAAGTAGTAATTACATAGGTCAGTGAAAAAGACACAAAAGAGGATTTCAATACTTAGGTATATAACGCATCGAATTCCCCAAAATATTTATCAATAAATATAGGTTATTTATTGGAAATAAAAGCGGCCAAATGCAAGTCGGACTCCCCACACGAAGGTTTTCGTACCACCGTTCCATATTTTACACTACATATTAATTAAAAATATCTACTGATGTAAAAAAAAAAACAGGTAAAATCGCTGTAAAAACACGTTTTTCTATGGGGATTTGTATACCCCCTAAAATTTTTATTTTTATTCTAATTGTTGTGATAGCGGCCATAGCAGTGTCTACACACTTTCATTCTGTGAAACTCAAGTGTCTACCTATTACGTTTCAAAAGATACAGAGCCGTATGACAGACGGCCGGACCGCCTAAACCTTATGGAAGCCTAAAAAATATCGGAGAATGCAATATTCCTACAACAACAAAAAAAAAACAAATAAATAGTGCAAACCTCAATAACAATTTAAGAAAAACCAATAACTAAAAAAAAAAACAACCGACTTCAAAAAAAAACACTACAAAGTGAAAAATAACTTTAATTTCGGAAGTCGGTGTCGTTGGTTCCGGGTTTTTCGTTTTTTGACACCGACTTCCGAAATTAAAGTTATTTTTCACTTTGTAGTGTTTTTTTTTGAAGTCGGTTGTTTTTTTTGTAAAAAAGTTTTTATTTTTCACTTTTTAGTTGTACCTACCCCACACAAATTCAATTAACACTAGTGCATTGAAGAATTGAAGACACGACTCGAAGAATCATCAAAATTCCCATAGAAATGCCGGAGATGCAGTACATTTATGCATATAACTTCGTACATAAGAATATATACCTAATGTATTATATACTAAAACCTTCCTGAAAGTATGTAGATCACACTAATGAAAGAATTATCAAAATCGGTTCAGTAGTTTTTGAGATAATCGCGGACATACAAACATACATACATACATACATACATACATACATACATACGGGTCGAATACAGAACCTCCTTTTTTAAAGTCGGTTAAAAAAAACGAATCTAAACACCATTCGACAAAATGAAAGTCAAAAACAATCCGACACAAGTAATTCCTTTGCGAAAGTTGCCACAATATTTTATTATAAATTGTTTATTTTTCACCGAGGGCAACAGCGCAGCGTAAACAGAAAATGTGGCCAAAGGTCTGAGAGAAATTAAAAACTTTTAATTGAATATTAGCCAGCTGAGCGGTTATGGAAAGTTACTTTCTTCATTGGAGCCGCTCGCTCACTGTGTTAAAACTTGCCCAAGATTGAAGTTTTACCGAAAATATAAGCGTTGTTAAAAAAAAATTGAAGGATCAAAAGTTCTGCCAAAGGGAAGTCTGCAGGATGGAAATGGTGTTGTTGTGCAGTTTTCATAGGCATGAAAACTAACTAACTCGTTCGATGTCCACCGCGCACAGCATGGATGGAAAGCAGCAGATGAAGTGATGTTTTACTCCGTTGGTGTAATTGCCGTATGGCGTTCCAGTGTGAGGATAAATAAATAAGGTTATCATTTATTTTTGGATAATACAAGAAAACATATTTTGTTCACAAGAAGATTATTAAAATTCTGCTCTTAAATCTATATTGACTGGTCCCAGGATTTGGCCAGGTGTTTGGCGCCTTCAGTAACGTCCATCAGTTCCTGTAATGTGCAAACAACTCAATATACACGATATATAGTGTCCTATCGTTTGTGGAATGGCACCACTATGGACTTCAGGTCGTAGTCGTCTATGAATCTCCACCTGAGCAGGATCTTCTTCCTAACCTGTTTAGAAACTTCCAGGTTAGCCCAGGCAACTCGTGCCCATGTGGAATATTTTCAGCAGGTAAGAAACAAATAAGATGGGCAGGGAGCACGGAAGAAAGAAGCCTTACCGCAGCTTCATTCTTTCTTCAGACCGTTCACCAATGAGGGCACACTTTATGAAGCGTTTCAGCGTTTGTGTGGCACAAGAATATTATCGTGCAAAGGGAACAGTTTCAATCAATGTAAATAAGTGGTTCAATGTCGGATACTTCCATACTGAACGTTCTGACTTACACTCGTAATCCTGACTGTTTTATTCTTCAAAGTATTTTCAAGAAAAAATCTCACTATGACTAGGTACTCGAAGTATCGTTAGTTTAAAAATGCTAGGTATTATGATTCATTAGTTCAACGACCTACAATTTCGTGAAATCTGGCACCCACACGACGTCAATATTTATCTTCAAATGTAACGTCATTGTCATAAAAGGACCGTATCAGCTATTATCATAAAAGTGGTCAACCACAATGCAGTTTTCAAGTGCCCTTATCAGCTAAAGGCATTTTCTATAAATACGGGGCACCAAGGTTTATGCAAACACTACGAGAAAAACGTGGTGCGCTTATCATTTCAAGGGAATACCGAAATATTACGGCAGGTCAGTTAAGTTAATTATGTTTTTTTTCTACCGCTGTTACTTATTTAGTTTCTTATTGTGTTTTCTGGTACCTAGGAAATTGATTAATTAACCCTTCCTCGCCCGTAAATGTAAAGGTTCAGTAAGTGTTATACAAACAGAGCCATTTTCTGGTCGAAAGTTTATAAATATATGACGGCCATTAGCAAAAGAAGAACTCAGTCATAGTGAGCTGGATTTGTAGAAATACTTATTGTACACGAGTATTTAAATAAAGTATGAAACAACTGTATTTATTTATTAACTGTGCACAATGTACGAGTACCTACTGTTGATATTACAATAAACAGCGCCAGTAACTATCACAATACCTCCCGTACTAATTGATATGGTATTTATAATATTTTATGGGGGAAATAATGAAATAAAAATCCCTACAATAAATTATGAATATCATCCAATCACAGGGTAATTATAACTCTGAGTGGTATGAATAATCACAGTCATAATGTTGTCATATCCTTTAGAGATAATTTTAACAATGTACCTAATTATTACATAATAATTAACTCAAATTAAATACCATAAAATATGCAAACATGAGGTTGTCCCGTTCAGTCTGTTCAGTCATAAACATGTCATCATAATCAGCCTATAATGTTCCCACTGCTGGGACACAGGCCTCCTCTCGGTGAGAGGTCTGTTCAGTACTAGAAACTAAAAATGTACTGAAGTAATTTTTATTATAGGTAATTAGCAGAAGTCATTATTATCATCTGCCTTTTTCCAAGTACGTATGATACGGACGATGGGGTCGGCTTCCAGACTAACTGAATGCAGTTTAATACACATTTCCATTTAAATTTCTATATTCCAAAAAAAACTACTTTTAAGAAGTACTTTTCATCACTATAAACAAATAAAAAACGCAGATATAGCCACGTGCCGATTTTGTAAAAATAATAATAAATGCAAGAGATAAAACATTATGGTACCAAGGCCTAGTGATAACGCAAGGTCATCGAAGTGTGCCACAATGTCAGATTATGACAATGATAAGATTTCCGAAAATATCGATTAGATATTATTAGAGCTCCGTTTTTTAATGTATACCAGCTGATGTAATATATAGTAAACGGAACGCGAATTCAGGCAATGCACAATGGTTAGTCGTATGACCAGATGTATAAACGTAAACGAAACATAGGAGTATGTAAGGATCACAGCAGGTGGCTTTGTGTCATGTGTATAGGAAATCGTATCTTAAGGTTAACTCAAAGATTAACTTTGTTATTATTCAAACAGCATAATGGCCCGAATCCTCGACGGAAAAACTTTAGCTGCAACGGTGAGGAATGAAATAAAGGAGAAAATTGAAAACTGGCGAAACCTTGGTAACAGAGCACCCTTCCTTCTATGCATTTTAGTAGAAGGAGACCCGGCCAGCGAGACATACGTTAACAACAATATCAAGGCCGCAAAAAATATAGGCATCAATGCTGAAGTGATCAGATTTGACAGTACAATAACAGAGGAAAGGCTTATCCATCAGATACAAGTATTCAACGCCAATAGTGCTGTCGATGGTATCCTGATTCAGTTGCCAGTACCTGCGACTATGAGTGAGAGGAAAGTATGCAATGCGGTCGCTCCTGAGAAGGATGTCGACGGATTCCATATTGTGAACATTGGACAGCTCTGTGTTGATATGCCATCGTTTGTGCCTGCCACTGCTTTAGCTGTTATTGAAATTCTGAAAAGGTCAGTGTTTTTTTCTGAATAAAAGCAAAAGCTATACAACTATTAAGACAATTGTTAAAGCTGAATTTATACTTGATTCAGATGTCGCAACTTTCTACATTTTCAGATTCGAAATCGAAACGTTCGGACGCAACGCAGTAGTAGTTAGCCGATCGAAGAATATAGGTCTGCCGATTGCTATGATACTACATAGCGACAAGAGACATGAGAACAGACTTGGAATGGACGCGACTGTTACAATCTGCCATCGTTACACGCCAACAGAGCAATTAAAAGTCTTTTGTCAGAATGCTGATATTATTATCACAGCTACAGGTAACTCCAGATATTTTGTATGTCACCCTTAGGCTAGGTGGAGCGACGATCTTCGAGGATTTGTTACAAATGGATAGATGAGAGGGGCCGAGAATATAGCTCGGAAGCGTGCAATTGGGAGATGAGAGTTGTATATGCAGAAGTTTTACTTAATGTACGGTCGAACGAGCTATTTGGTATACAGGCAAAAATATTCATCTTTCCACTACACAGCCAATATTTAGTTTTATTTTGTGCGTTATAACTTTTTCAGCTTATGGCATCTTCAATTAAATAGAGTGGTATAAAAGAATTAACTAACTCATCACACCATTGTTTAAAAGTAGTTACAAGTTAGCTGACTATATACCAAGTAGCTTGTTCGACCCTACTAAGCCACGATTGTGTCTATCTTGGACTTTGAGAAAAAAGTTAAAATACCAGGCAACAGAATTTGAGATATTTCTAGAATATTTTCCCAAATTCTGTTAGCAATTTGAAGTTCAAAGTTTGTTACAAATATTCCTGTTATTGTTTGTCTCAGGTATTCCAAAACTGATTAAAGCAGACATGATCAAGCCTGGCGCTACCGTCATTGATGTTGGCATGACTAGAGTTACTGATGAAAATGGAAACTCCAAATTCGTTGGAGATGTTGATTATGATGGTAAGCCATTTTTTTATTCATTTATCATTTTCAATTTGCACATTGGCCCTTATACATAAGACCCATCGATATACGCGACAACGCTTCTAATAATTTGATATCTTTTGCACCCAATCTTTTAAATCTTTTGCTATATAACCGATGTTTTTCGCTCGTCGTTTTCGTTTCTCTTCTAAATCTTAATACTATAACAATCTATGAACCTTTGTACAGGATTTTCTACTGTTTTAATTTTACTGTTGTTTTTTTTTTTATGTTTTGGAATGTTTGTGATTCCTTTGCGAGTCCCAATATTTTATTTTCTTCCTCTCTTTCTTTTTTTATTAGTAAGTATTTATTTTGTCCGACTTTTTTTAATTTATTTATTTTATTCTAACAGAGGTCGTCAAAGTCGCTGGTGCCGTGACCCCAGTTCCCGGTGGCGTGGGTCCGATGACAGTTGCTATGTTAATGCACAACACATTCGAAGCTGCAAAGCAACTGCGAGTGAAAGCAAAACCTGAGGAGTTTGAAGGCTTTTTCTAATTTTTATTTTATTTCAAGGTTACTTAAAACCAATAAATACTTAGGTACCTAAGTGTATTGGTGTTTCCACAAAAAATGCAACTTTTTTGCCTATGCACTTTACACATCTACAATTCTTTGTCTATGGTCGTTTCTTGTTCGTATTATTAAAATTAACTTTAATGTGAATAAAACGGTAACACTATCGTGGATGCGTGAAAATATTATTTAATTTGGAAATTAATATATTGTAAAAGAATATCTAAATCGGAATATCTTATACCTACTGAACTTATCTCAAAATTAAAATGTGCCCGTAATATGACCTATTGTTTAATTTATTTAGTAATTATTTGTTGTTAAATGCAATTATGGAAGTAGGTATTTAATATTTATAATAATATATTATTTCCATGTACTTAAAACTTTTTTCATTTGCCATTAACATTGCCTTATCTGAGAACGTAACTGTCACTTAACATTTCATTCAGTTAATAAGTTAGTGAACACTGATGTCGACTGAATTTGTGGTCGGTCAGCGCGCTATGGAGCGGGCTATTCTGAAAGTTATGATCAGAAAAGAACTGGAGTTCCTCGAAGGACCGCCACCGGCCGCGGTGGGGCGAACGTGTCCTAGAAGAAGACGAACGCCCCCCAGCTAAATGGAACGACGACCTTCAAAAGGTGACTGGAACATATTGGAAGGCAGAAGCGGTGGACAAGTCTTTATGGCGCAGCTTGGGAGAGGTCTTTCTCCAGCAGTGGATGCAGCAGCAACTGGTGGTGGCAGTGGAGGTGGTGGTGGTGGCGGCTGTGGTGGTGGTAGGCTCTGCTGAATAAGTTGGGATTTGATCACAGCATTCCCTTCCTTTCTAGAATCCACACATCCATTTAAAATTCGTCTATCGTTTCGTTGGTATATCTCTACTCTTATTGCAAACCAGATGCATACTCAAAACTTTCGCACGTCATGTCCTTCATTCCTCCTTGTCATATACCTGGATGAGAATTGCTGAGAATCGAGTGTAATGGCGTGTGATGGAGAGGCCTATGCTGATGATGGCGATGTGCTTATACCAAGGTAACCAATATGCAACTAAATCCATGGTACTTTTAAAGTCGCTAAGATACACGAAAAACTTAGTGAAATCTGCTTGCGCTGGTACGGATATGTGATGAGGCGACTTGATGAAAAAAGTGGCCGTGGACGACCACCAACAACTTGGCTACGAATGATGATGATATGATAGCGAACAACACAACAAAAGACACAACAACAACCGCACGGTGTGGCGTAGAAGTACTAGGAGGGCTGACCACAAATAAATTGGAAAAGCCAGGAGAGAGAGAAAGAGAGAATCAATATACAGCTAAAAGGCAAAAAGGTTAGAAATGAAGCATTCCATGACCTTTTGATAAGGCAAGGTCGTCGATATGATGTGTCACAATATCAGATTATGATATGATACCTATAAATAGATTAGTAGATAATTAATCGAGAGATAGATAGTTTCAACAGTGACAATGATGTCAGCTGATAACAAACAAGTGCTTAGATAACACATACTCGTATTGTTGGTTGGTTGAATGCATATAATCAGTTTTTTTCTGAGGTTTTGCTAGTTCATTTTGTTTTTAACACGCTTATAATGAGCTTCACGAATCTGACTATGGAGCCAGGAGGTGGATAGTTGAACTCTTCAGTGACTACTAGTAAACTCCTTTTTCTTAAACCACACAATGTCCTGCTGCTACCTTTAGCGGGGCTGGAGTGCTTATTTCGTCACACTCCCCCGGCCAGGTGTTGGCCCGCATGAATCCATGCGGACCCCGTCACCCTCAGCGGCCGCAAATGGCCACCATTCCTCTAGAGAGCGAGTTTGGGATCATGTGATTGGTTTCGAGGGTTTGATGATAGAGCCAGGAGGTGGATAGTGGAACTCTTTAGGGGGCTACTTTTAAACCTTTCGAGTTATAACTTCGTTGACTTTATACGTATTAACTTAATGAAGAATATGCTAGATGCAAGAGTTAAAAATTCAAAAAGTGTGGAGCTCATTGATGTGCTGGCGTCTGTATATCTATTTCAATATTTACAAAGGTGTTTTATTACACTTCTTCAATTCTGCATGTACTCCAACTGAAGTGTGTCCTTCAGCATTCGAGATACTCCCGTCGTGTTTTATTGATATCCCTTTACGTAGGTACAGCAATATTGATGTATAGTGGTTGCTTGGCCCCTGCGCAGATGTTCTGCTCGCGAGGTTTCTTGTTGTCTTCAATCGCCCTTTTAATTTTTTGAAACCATTTTAGAATTGAATCCACTTTGCAACAACCCAATCTGCTGAAACATCACATTAAAAATAAATTCAAGAGGAGTAATATAATAGTTACTTACGTAATATTATGAAATATTACAGAACATTTTGTTCCATTGAAACACGGTAAATATTATAATAATGTTTAATACGCGTATAACAGACAATATGCGGTGTATAGTAACAGACAAGATAACATAAGGCTTTACCTACATACAACGTAGTAGGTAGAATTTCCAAAGATTTCAACTGAGACAGTACTGTAGCAAGATGGCTGTTATGGACACCCTGATATCCTAGTCAACTAATAAGTTTACGATGAAGCTAACCTAATCAACTTCTCCGTTTTCGTTAGGTAAATATCTCTATGCTTAAAAATGGATGTGCTTAACGTTAGCAGCCTGCGAAACTAACCCCTAAGACTTTCTAAGATTTTCAAAGTAAGTCTTAAGTTTTTGAAGTGAAACTTCTGTATGCACGCTTGACTCGGGGAGTAAGCTGGCGAACGCGTTACGAAAAGTGTGATCGGGCGAGGCGAACGGAAGTTGAGTGGGGGATATAAGCAAGAGAAAGCAGTGCGCGTGCACATTTTCTTTCTCTCTTCCTCTCATAGCCAAATACGTTTGAAGTTTCACTTCAGTCGTGTGGTCATAGCACACTCGGTTTTTTTTTTGTAAACGTAGGTGTTTGAAATAGAATAGGTACAGAGACCGCTATATTTTGCCGTTAACGGCGTACAAATATCAAGTAGGTAGGCATACTTACAAAACCCTTTAAAAAAATCTGAAAATTCTTCAGTGCCATTTTAGATTCTCGTGTCGTCCCAATACATTCACAGCCTAAATACACTCGAAACAAGATGTTTTTATTGCGTATAACTAATTACAATAATTTAATTATCAGCAACGTCGAGACATTGACATAACGCGTTATCTTATGACCCCTGCGTCACGGAACACACCCACGTACGTCATTTTATAGTTTAATCTTTTTAGGGTTTAGGTATGCGAAATGATAACAGCCAGACGGGTCCATCGAAGGTACAGCTACTCTTGCCGCGGACGATTCTTGAATGGGTGACCACCACGTTAAACCGTTGATCCCGGCTGCTGAGGTCAGAAGACAGGCAGTCGTTCCATGTAAAATCCTAGTATTAAGCTGCATCCAGTTAGTTTGGAAGCTGACCCCAACATAGGACAGTTAGGAAATTTATGGCTAGGCAGATTGTTTGGTACAAAATTGTTGTGTAGTACATTGTTAGTGTCTTTTTTTATTGAACGATGGCTGATATGGCTGCTAGGATGGAGCCGATTCCAAATAATAATAAGTTGGGATAAGGGCTGGAAGATGAACCTTCAAAACTAAATTTGGTTTTCATGCGAGAACAGGATACGTACGAATATTATAGCATATATCTCAACTAAAGTTCCTGAGGTCACGAGATTTTTAGGGCCTGAAATAGTTGGTAGAGGTCATAATTTTATAACATTGGATCGTATCGGATGCCTCCTTATTGTGAGTCGATCATTATTTTGTCTTACGCCACAATACAAAACCATTCCCGAATATGACGTAGATACAGAAATAAATTTTTATCATCTGGGTATGTCGTAGCTATTGAAAACATGTTTATGTTATTGCTTTTAAAAACAAAATATCGTCACTTATTTTTCTTTTAAACAGCTTCCACAAAAATATCTCGCTTCATAGGGAAGTAGGTACACTTGACCATTAATAAAGATTACGCATACAGTGGGTCCTAGGATCGACCCCTGTCGCACGCCGTCGCTTCGTGACTAGCACGCGTACTGTGGCTGATCCGAAAAGCTACTCCGTCGGCATAGACTTACATTATTCTCTGACTTTAACGTAAAATCTACAAACAAAATATTAATAATATTTTAATACAATTGTTTTTGGAAAATATTAGAACTATGACAGTATTATCCTTATCGAAAGCGTACTGTTTTAGTAAGATTATTTATTAATACTGTAAAATAATCAATCTAATAAAACCAAAGCGTGATGATGAAATGAATGATGTCTCGTCCAATGAACCGTGAGGATAAGATTACAACTATACTACGTCAACTTTACCAAAATCAAGTTCAATATAAATTATGTTTTTTTTTTTAAGTTTAGCTTCCTTAATTTAACTTCTGCTGTACTTTGCTTCTTTAACTAAAATTATTTTTGCTACTAAAATAATGATGTGTCACAAGTCTGTTTCTATAAGTTCTATAACAACCATAATAAGTACCGATACATCATCACTCTCCTGATTTCATCCCAATTTAATTCTGCGGAGCAATTGTGTAACACATTATCAATCGGAATCGGTTTCATTTTGACAGTTCAACAACATTCATTGCGTTATTTACGTATTGAGCAGACTAATTTTTCGAACTTAAGAAGCAATGGATTAGCAATTGGCTTCAAAATGATTCAGATTCCGATTGATAGTGTTACGCAATTAGGGTGCGGGTCGGCGCCACATGTCTTTTTCTTCCATACTTCTGTATTAGTCGTCACCTCGGTAGTCACCCCCTTTCTAACCATATCATCATTCACACAGTCCATCCATCGTTTCCTTGGTGTTCCCCTACTCTTATAGCCATCGACATTCATACTCAAATCTTTCCTCGCGACATTTTCCTCATTCCTCCGTATCACATGGCCATACCATGACAAGACAAGACATGACAAGTACCGATACATACCAAACAAAAATTATACCTACGAGTCCCTTTACTGCTTATTAGTAACTTGCTTGCATTGTGCAAGGTTGTTATTGATTTGGCAAACAAACAAAGGAATATCGTCTCTCCTACATGCGTTGCTTTGGTTGAGGTAGGACAGCGATTCGATTTATCTTGATTGTCTTCGGACTTCAAAGACTCGTCCCATCATCAAGATCATCATCTTCCTGCCTGCCAGTGCCTGCCTGGGTTCGAACTCACGACCTACAAACTCGTAAGTCGGGACCGATACCACTGGCCCCACTGCTCCTACTTTGCTCAGACTAAATTAATTGCTTCTCGGTTCTAATTAGAGATACCCTACGAATCTTCTTAACGCGGTAGGAATATAATATAAATAGGATGTTATAAAATTAATACCCACTGCTACGATAGCCTTAATATTTTATAAGATTAGATACTTACTAACTTCTGCCTGCGACTTCGTTCACTTGAAATATCTTGTTCCCCCCATCCATCCCGTCTCATCGCATCGTCTGCCCGCGCTATAACTTCGCTTTCGTTCTTTCTGACTTTCTTCTTTTTGCTCGACCCCTAAGGGGCCTAGCGTGATGTTAAACCGTGCGTGTTGTTACCTTTAGCCTTCCTCAAGAATTGGGCTATCAAATGGGTAGTTCTTCGAAATTTGATTCTTCGACTGATCCATATGGCCAAATTTTAATTTCACTTTCAGCTCTGTAACACATGTTCATATGAAAATAGACATACCAAATAACATATGTTTGTATGAGGGACTCGTTTTTATAAAGTAGTTTTCAAGATATCGACGTTCGAATATTTTGTGCCCAGATGAATCAGAAACAGAAATAAAAAGTAATAAATTCACCGTTAGTTATGATTGATAATTCTAAACAATAATTATTCTTTCTTAACTAAGACTAAGACATATCAAAAGTGTCATATTTAGAACAGTTTTATACTCCTGTCACTTTTTAATTATTCAAAAGGTATAGCTAAGAAAATAATAATAAATAAGACTAGAACTACTGACTTGTACACGGTCAAACATTGGACATTATAATGCAACAAAAGCACTCCTTTCGTGCTGGAGAGAGGAAATCTAATTTATTTCATTAGTCATATGGGGGTTTTAACCATACGAATCAGGCACAGTCGAATCAGAATTTTGCCTACAATCATGCATAACTCATCATACGTACAGACTTCATTATTGTCATTTTTCTACACGATTCCATAACCCAAAAGCATCACACGAAACACAGATTGAAGTTTTGAAACAATAAAATAAATTTTATAAAGTAGGCATTGTAATCATAATGCCACCAGAACCAAACACAGGTGAATCAGATATTTTCCTTCGTAACACCGGGATCTAAGCCAGCCAGCCGTAGGTCCACCTTCTAGCTCGTCCGTTGCACGACTGGCTTCCCCCCACGCGGGAAGCCAGGATCTCATTATTATTACCCGACCAAGTACGGTCAAGTGAAGCTTACGCCACATTAATCAGTATTATACGCCGGACACTCCTTATTTACTTATTTATAAACAAACTAACGTAGTTATAACCAATACACATTTTTTTTGTAAGAGGACAACTCATTTGCTTTCGATATAATTATAATTTATATTGATGTATCAAAGGGAAAATGCGACATCGACCATTTTGTTCCGGAAAATGGCAAACGGACGCGTTATATGAATCAGAAGAACTAACTTCAAATATTTTTATTTTATACCTAGACAGCAATTATTTAAAAAATATCATTTGTCCTAGTAAGGCATAAAGCTAAACTGTACAAAAAAAAAAATTACATGCCGTTTTGTTAGTTGGTTACAGAAATAAACGCATAGACATCGAAAATTTTGTCCCTGAAGAACTACCCAAATGCAAAAATATATTTTTCAAATCCATAATCAGCGCGTTCTAACAAAAAAAACAGCAGGCATGCATTTTCGCCGCGCCGTAGAAAGAGAGGGGGGATACTTCCTCTCCTACGCCGCACCGGCTGTCTACTCTCCATCCGTCTTACGAATTTTCGATCAGGTCACGTGTCCTGACGCAATGTCCTGACGCGAGTTTAACATTTTTTACCCATTACAAAAAAAGTGTACAACGCCCGCGCCGCTAAAGAAGTTTTCACTTCAAAAAACAAGCGACCTCTTCAGCTTTATTATTAGTTTAGAGATATAAATTATAAATATTCCATTTATAACAATGAAGCAGTGCCTAACTAAGTGTTATCTACTTTTGTTTTTGTAGATGGAATATTTTTATATTAATTATCAGTTGGTAGGTATACCAACTGATAATTTTATAGCGCAGACGGTTAACCTTTGACGTAAATAGTCACACCCATGTACACACCCATGATGACTGCATGCTGTGTCATCTCCTTACCTACCATTTCTTTCTATGCGGAAGTCTGCTTTAATACCTAGGTAGGAATGCGCATCGGCCTCCATAACTACCCTGAGCCCATCTGACACCATCGCTGATACTGCTCCTAAGCACCCTTGTGGTATACAGGTTCAAATTAAATAAGCTGGCGAAACTTCGCGGTCGTGATGGGTAACAATACCTAAATACGATAAAACAAAAAAGTAATTACAAGGGGTCATCGACCGCTGTTAGTGTAGTCACTTGAAGTATCAGCGTATAGAAATCAATCAGTTTGTATTGTGTAAACTTCATGTCTTTAGAAAAGCTGTCTCCTTTAGTTTTGTTGCGTTGAGATAATTCTCAACACGACAAAACTAAAGAAAACAGCTTTTCTCAACTCATACTTCAAGTAACAAAACATCCAGCGGTCGTTGAACTCAAAAAAAAAAACATCATCTCTTTTTTGTTTAGTTATCGATATATACCATCACGTCTGCAGAGTTTCGCTACCAAATTTAATTTGATCCTATATGCAGGACCTCACTGTAGGTGGCTGACCGACTTTCTGGGTTGTGTACCAATGTACCAAGGTAGCTTTTTCTTCTGCAGAGCCTGCGACTTCGTGTCTGCTGTCGTTATCCTCCATATTCAAATGGCAAGTAAACTGAGATAATCTAATAAAAACAACAATTTTATAAAAACACATTAGTACAATAGGTATGTACCTACCTAGTTCTCGACTTCAATTTTTGTAGACCTACGTCGTTAGTCAAATGACGCGTCAAGCGTCAAAAGGGTCCTGAATTTGATTATTCGGTTCAGGCAATGTAAACAATCACAATGTCTAAATTCTATATATTAGTATGTAGTAGCCCAGAGTAGGTACCTAAGTACCTACCTATCTACTTAAATTTATTCATTCATACATACATTCACAAATAGACAACGCAGCTGTCTTGTCTAGATGTTTGAAATCTTTAAGGTTTGAAATATTGCACAAGAGTTCCTTAAATGACAAAAGGGATTTTTGAAAATTCACACCCTAACAATAGAGGATTATTATTTAAGTTTGTAAGGAAGTTCGGTATTTTTGCCGATGGGAAATCCCATGGGCGTACACCAATATTTTTTGCCCGGTTAGCGTCAATAAGTTCTCTCCCACACACAATGGGTGCGCACTATCAAAATGGTTTCTGTAATTTGGTGAGATTGTATCTGATCTATGTATAGTCTTCATCGTGTAAGTTCGGGACACTAATAACAATAATTAAACGCGTCATGTACTCAATTTATCTTCTGCATCATAGCAATAACAAAACGAAACAAAAATGACGTCAAATGTCAATGTAAGATCCTTCCGTCCGAGATTTTGGCGCGTTCTAAAACTCAAATCGGAATTTATTTTTGATTTTTGTTTGTCTTTAAGATGCTTATAATTTACGACAAGTTATGTTATGTGGATAGAAAATGCAGAATAAATATCGCAGGTCTTTCATAACCGCTAGATTTTTTTTCTTTGTCACTATTCTAGATATTAGTCTGGGTTCGTTTAGAAACTCCATAACCCTAATTTTGACTTGACAGACATTGACAGTTGACACGACTGCCACCTGCCACCCACGTTCGTCTAACGCACATGATAGTGAGCTACATAAAACAAATAAAGTTTTAATTTGATTCGGTTACGGTTCATAGAAAAGTAACCAATAAATAGGACAAGATTGTATGACTGAATTCATTGATTAGAAACTTTCCTAGCGACAGCAAGGTTTTGCGTACGTGGTTAGCCAAGTACTTGAGGATTTGAAGTATTTTGAAAGGAAACTAAACATTTTGGTGAGTCGGCTGATAAAATTTCTTTGCTTTTTTTATTGAAGGCTCCATGAATTAAATATAATTCATTTCGCATTGAAGTGATGTGGAATTGTGGATTAAGTACCGAAGCATTGTCAACCAAATAAATCAGTAAAACCGAAGCAATGTTTGATCTTCAGTGACTAAACATAGGAAGTTTATAACCATTCTTCAGGATAGTTTATTCAACACGTTTCCGACTTATGCACTACTTGATATATGCCACTATCAATGTTACTATCGCTGAAGTCTGTCCAATAAAACTTCAAGGTAATCTAATTCTTAATCTATTTCATAATTCATGAGTGACAAATTCAGCCAGTACCGTCAAACGGGGCGAATAGGGATGCAGGGGTGAATCGGGACGAAACTTTAAAAACGATTTCAACATTGAAATAATGTAGTTTGTTGCCAAAAAGGACTCTAATGTGTTTATTATATTATAATTAATGATTAAGTGTGCTTGTTGGTAACAAACTATATTATTTCAATGCTAAAATCCATTTTAAAGTTTCTTCCCAATTCACCCCTGCATCCCTATTCACCCCGTTTGTAGGTATGTATCCAGATAAATTATCTAAAAAGTTCCCTTTCGCCACTTCAATCCAGTCTTATTGACATGAACGTAATAATGAGTGGTTAAAAGCAGTTTACACCTGACCTGACGTTGAGATATTGATTGAACTTCGTAACCCATTGATGTTCTCATTTTAATACTATAATTATCTGGTTTAATTTGGCTCTGTGTCTATACTTGGAATATGTGCGTTATCTGTGTAGTAAATGTTCGGTCATGTTGACCTAATGACCTATGTACGTTGGCAGTAAGTGATGAGGCAAATCCTCCGCCTCCGAGTATTCAGTTCGCTACTGACATCCACAATGAGAAGTCACTCGTACATTGATTCTCTGGGCTCGGCCAGGTAAAATAATATTATACAGTTGTGTTGTGGCTTACAAACTAATTTGTTTTGACCTTTTTCTTTTTTTTTTGCTATTTTTTTCACCATGCACTTTTTGTTTTCTTTGATCTTTTGGGTTTATTATGTTCTTTCTGTTTTGTAGATTCTAATATCGCTTCTTGTTTTCAATTAACACATTGACTGCCAGACAACAGACACAATAGAAAATCTATAGTTTGCAGTCACGGTTGACCGCGGTGGCAGTCAATGATTTAATGCAGCATTTTATTTCGTTTGTTTAGAAATCGGGGTTTTAAGGGACATGGCTGATTTATAAAAAAAATCTGGTTCTTTATTATTAAAAAAAAATATAGGCCAACTAATTTTAATAACTTATGTGTGCTGTACTATTACAATTTAACAAACAACTTCTTGACCTGCCATTTATAGTACAATAGAACTCTGTTATTGAGATTTCATTGATCTAATGGCTGCAATTTGTTAGTGGCATCTCATCAATTTGTTTATTGCATGGGAAGGTCACTTGAGAATCTAAACATACATCAGTTTTGTATGTTATTAATATAATATAGTGATCATATTTATTTACTCAATAAGTATTTAATACTTTTGCTCCAAAACAACTTTCCTTTGGATCAGTCCAACAAATTATTATTACACAGCCTTGTTTCATTATATTTCCAGTTTTCGAAGTTATTGAGGCTGTGTGAATATTTAATTGAATGATACCATGACCATTATCAGTACTTTTCCTAAACAAGTTTACGTAGGGATCAATAAACCCAAACAACACATATTGTTTTGTAGTGTGCTAAATAATAGCAGATTAGTTTATAGCTATGCAGGACTAAATTTTAATTTATTTTGGTATTTATAATTTTTATTTTGTTCAAACAGCATAATGGCCCGAATCCTCGACGGCAAAGCGCTAGCAGGGACAGTGAAGGAAGAGTTGAAAGAACAAATTGCAAACTGGATAAAGCTTGGACACAGGGCACCCTCCATTCGGTGCATCTTAGTAGGATCTGATCCAGCCAGCCACACATATGTCAACAACAAGATTATTGCGGCAAGATACGTAGGCATCGATGCGGAGGTGATCAAACATGAAAGCACAATAACCGAGGACCAGCTCATCCAGGAGATAGAAACCCTTAATGCTGATAATAGTATTGATGGCATTTTAGTTCAGTTGCCAGTACCTGAGACAATGAGTGAGAGGAAAGTGTGCAATGCGGTCACTCCTGAGAAGGATGTTGATGGATTCCATATTGTGAACATTGGACAGCTCTGTGCTGATATGCCAACGTTAGTGCCTGCTACTGCCTTAGCTGTTATCGAAATGCTGAAAAGGTGAGTTGATTTTCGTTAAGTCTTAGACATTGTGTGAGCACTTGGAATTAATGATAAGTAGTGCTTTATTAAATGTGTGTGATAAATCGTATTTAAATTTTCTGATCTGCTCTGCTCTTTGTCGTTAGTAAACTAATGCCAACGATAAACGCAACACTGGAAGTGACAATTTTCTAAATTTTTAGGTTCAAAATTGATACTTTCGGACGCAATGCGGTAGTAGTCGGCCGTTCGAAGAATGTGGGACTACCGATTGCTATGATGCTACATAGTGATGGGAAACATGACAATGAACTCGGAATGGACGCTACTGTTACTCTTTGCCATCGCTTCACGCCGAAAAATCAATTAGAAGTCTTCTGCCAGAACGCCGATATAATTATCACTGCTACAGGTAATTATATGTTTTATCAATGTAGCGTTAGTAGCTGATGAAAGTCATTCCAGAATACCAGATGTAGTATTTTTTTTTTTGTTGTTTTTAATGTTAATTTTGTTAGTTTTAAATCCTCCTTTTTTACTGTTTGTATTTCCTGTGCATCTCCCAAATAAAATATTTCACGTTCTTTTCTTTCTTTCTTTCCTTCATTCTTGAACCTTTGAGGATTTTTTAATTTTTTTTTTTTTTATCAGTTTTTTTGTGTCTTGTGTGTTTATTTATCTTAAAATATGAAAATAATAACATTTTGTATTCCAATTGCCTTAGGTGTGCCAAAACTTATCACAGCCAATATGGTCAAGCCTGGTGCCACTGTCATTGATGTTGGCATCACCAAAATTACTGATGCAAATGGAAAATCTAGACTAGTTGGAGACGTAGATTTTGATGGTAAGTCATATTTATTCAGTCATCAGAGGGGCAATTCCCGTAATTTTAAAAACGTTCAGTCTGATCTTAGTCTCAATATGTCAAAAATACCTCTAGTTTCCCTACATTTTTGACAAGGTTTTGACATTGATTGTCGCTGAAATGAGATTGCGACAAGATTTTGAACGTTTTTAATTACGAGAATTGGTCTTCAGTTATTATTTAATACTAAGAACCTGCCCCTGCTATTCACGGTTTTACGACTTGGCAAATCAGTGATATTTCTTTATTTTAATATGAATGTATTTCACATTCACTAAATGACGGTGAAAACCGCTTCAAAAACCGTTGCGTATTTTAGAATAATAACGCGGACACACATACTTTTAAAATATTATGTGTTGATAAAAATATAGACATTATAGTAGCTAATCATCAGTGATTCGCAGTTTTGATTACATAACTAAATAAAATAGAACGTATTCTAATTTTGAAGGTATTTTTGATGTGAAACATCTAATGAGTCGGGTCAGACAGGCATCGCCAAGCCAACTCTGCGACTGTCTCACGGAGTTACGAAATTAATGTTGGTATAAAATTATTTTAAAATAATTAAGTACCTACTTATATGTATATGTTATTAGTAAACATTTTTTTTTCTTAAAAATATGTTGTTGTTTGAAGCCATATCGATACCTTTGGGTAGAAAGGTCGTATAAACCAAAACCCGACTTTTCAGGAGAGCAGAAAAACTATTTTTTTTTTACATAAAAATTCATAACTTTTTTGTTTTTGAAGTTATAAAAAAATGATCTATGAGAAAGGTTCTTACAATTTGCAAATGAAAAAAGTTAAATCATCAAAACCTATCTATCTTCTTTAGTTTTAAAGTTAGCTTGGATTTACGCCTAAGAAAAAATCAATTCTTGGTTAATACACCCCATGAAAATGTACTTTAAAAAAACTGTATAAGTCGTATATCCATTTTTGGTAAGCTTATGGTCACATTTACTGTCGTAAAAACCCATATATGTAGTTTTTTTTGTATTAAAAACCATTTATAATCATAGATCAATTGAATTCTGACTAATAAACAATCCTGTTACCCTAAGAATTAGTAGGAACTCAATTATTATTATTCTAATACCCAATAACGGTCGATTCAAATAAAATAAAACTACCTGAAATACGAAATCAACATTTATTAAGTATTATAATACCTTCTAATCAACATTTACTATTATTTCAATAATGGTACAACATACCTAACATGTTTAACATTTTTAAATTGAAAAAAATATTTGTAACAACTTAAACTGAAAAGTGAAATAAAAAAATCTACTTAATCATAAAAAAACAAAAATTATTCTATTAAAAATTAACTTCTTCTAAATTAAAGTAATCAGGCATTTTAGTCATTTATAAAATTATGACTTGATCGTTTTTTTAATTTTTGTACATATTTAGATGTACTTAATTCATTAAATTATTGAATTAAGCCTTTGTACTAAGGCTTAATTACTAAGTAATTTATTGAATTGCAACTAGATAATAAAAATAAAAAATAAAACAATCAAGCACTAAACGTAACTAACTTATGTACTAAAAAGTAACTTATTTATGATATTAATTTGTACCGATTCATAATTAGTTTAAAATTATTTATGAATTGTTACTATAAATTATATTTATTATTATTATAAATTATTTTAAAACGAATTATGAATTGAGAAACACATTTTCAAAAAATAAATTTAGGTGACAAAGAATACAATCATTTAACATAGTCTTGTTTTTTTTACTAACCATGGTACCACCATGATTATTTAAACTTACCCCATGGAAATGTGGCTGACTCTCTTACGCTAACCGACGAAGAAGACGAGGAAGACCTAATTGAATAATACAATTATTATTATAACAGAATAATAACTTTTCCTATTTACGTAATTTCACATTTCGTTCGTTAGCAAAATATTATTTAGTAAAAAAACAAGACTATGTTAAATGATTGTATTCTTTGTCACCTAAATTTATTTTTTGAAAATGTGTTTCTCAATTCATAATTCGTTTTAAAATAATTTATGATAATAATTAAAATAATTTATAGTAACAATTCATAAATACTTTTAAACTAATTATGAATCGGTACAAATTAATATCATAAATAAGTTACTTTTTAGTACATAAGTTAGTTACGTTTAGTGCTTGATTGTTTTTTTTTTATTTTTATTATTTAGTTGCAATTCAATAAATTACTTAGTACAAAGGCTTAATTCAATAATTTATTGAATTAAGTACGTCTAAATATGTACAAAAATTAAAAAAAACGATCAACTCATAATTTTATAAATGACTAAAATGCCTGATTACCTACTTTAATTTAGAAGAAGTTAATTTTTAATAGAATAATTTTTGATTTTTTATGATTAAGTAGATTTTTTATTTCACTTTTCAGTTTAAGTTGTTACAAATATTTTTTTCAATTTAAAAATGTTAAACCTGTTAGGTATGTTGTACCATTATTGAAATAATAGTAAATGTTGATTAGAAGGTATTGTAATACTTAATAAATGTTGATTTCGTATTTCAGGTAGTTTTATTTTATTTGAATCGACCGTTATTGGGTATTAGAATAATAATAATTGAGTTCCTACTAATTCTTAGGGTAACATGATTGTTTATTAGTCAGAATTCAATGGATCTATGATTATAAATGGTTTTTAATACAAAAAAAAACTACATATATGGGTTTTTACGACAGTAAATGTGACCATAAGCTTACCAAAAATGGATATACGACTTATACAGTTTTTTTAAAGTACATTTTCATGGGGTGTATTAACCAAGAATAGATTTTTTCTTAGGCGTAAATCCAAGCTAACTTTAAAACTAAAGAAGATAGATAGGTTTTGATGATTTAACTTTTTTCATTTGCAAATTGTAAGAACCTTTCTCATAGATCATTTTTTTATAAATTCAAAAACAAAAAAGTTATGAATTTTTATGTAAAAACAAAATAGTTTTTCTGCTCTCCTGAAAAGTCGGGTTTTGGTTTATACGACCTTTCTACCCAAAGGTATCGAAGTAAACAAATGCGCCGGTATCTGTATATCCCGCTCGCTCTTCTGCTTGTCGCTGCGCGCCAAATGCGAGCCTTGTGTGTCGGTCGTAGTGCTTCTTGCACTGAACATGGTTTATACACCAACGTCGCGAACTGCCTTTGGATTTACGACGTCGAATTTAAATATGTTTAGGTAATGCATTTAACACGTTAGGGCGTATAAACCATTTACAATTAACGACTATTTTTACGCCCTGAGTTAATATAAATTATGGTCATTACATCATAAGAAAATTACAAAAAAAAAACATTCGGCTTTTACATTGAAAATTTACCATTTTTAAGAGGCTATGACCGAAAATTTCTGGGTCGTATTAACCATTTTTGTGCGAATTTCTGCATTTCGTATATACAGATCGATAGAGAAAAAAATTCTGAGAAAAATGGTATATATAACTCAATTTGGCCAAAATGGTTTATACGACCTTTCTACCCAAAGGTATCGATATTTATTTCCTTTAATAAACGATCCTATCATGCAGTTTCTATACAAAATAGTTTAGATGTTTCATATCTGCCAGGCAAATTTAACCTATTTGTTTTCCAAATACACTTTTCTTTCGTTTTCTTTTTTTTTAATTTATTTATTTTTCCTAACAGAGGTCGTCAAAGTCGCTGGTGCCTTGACCCCAGTTCCCGGTGGCGTGGGTCCGATGACGGTTGCTATGTTGATGCACAACACATTCCAAGCCGCTAAACATCTGCAAGAGAAGGCCCTCTTACAGTAAACTATATCATTTTCAAGCTAAATCATAAAATATTATTATGTGTGCGTTATCTCTCTACAAAAACAGGAAATACTTAAGACTGTTGACAGTATACTTACATAAAATCCACTTCTTTATTTTATGACTTACGTGGTGGGTATACTCGACCTCGTAATATCTTTACCACCCAAGGTTGAATGTCACTTGCACGTCTTAAAATGATAAGGTCTATTTTGACTCTCTGATGTCCACAACCCAGTTACTAGGTAATACGATAGCCCTTGGTAAGACTGGTTGTCAGACTTTCCGGCTTATGACTACCCGTAACGACTGTCAAAGATCCACGAATGACAGCCGGGACCAACTGCTTAACGTGCTTTCCGAAGCACGTTTCAACCTTGGTGAAGTTTGTTTTGGAAATTGTTGTCAAAAATGGT
Source organism: Amphipoea oculea (assembly GCA_945859645.1). NCBI lineage: Eukaryota > Metazoa > Arthropoda > Insecta > Lepidoptera > Noctuidae > Amphipoea > Amphipoea oculea. The sequence continues at coordinate 5,438,840 of OX243876.1, forward strand.
CATGCATTTGCGAGGTCGACTATACAATAACAGAATTACTACCTACTTGCTCAGTTTTCTGAAGACTACTTTTTACGCGACTGCCAAGAAGGGTTCTTTTCTGCCTATGAGGCTTATCTGCAATAATTCTGTCTTTGGTAATTTCTTGTTCGTATTAAACAGTTAACTTAAAAAAAAATAAACATCAATTTAAATAGAATTTGGAAGTTGTAACTTAAAAGAATCTCTATATCGAAATATTTTGAATTGTTAACTTAAAATTGATAATTTATTCCAGTGTGCCTTTAAATAAATACGTCAGGTATCTCCAAATACCTATTTATTAGATAAATAATTATTAGTGTTTAAGGATCATTGAGTATTATAAAGATAATTAATATTATTCTGGGTATGATTTACTTGTAAGATTCTGTATTTTCAATGTAAACATTGAGAATGCAGAATATATTTTACTATACATTGATTGTATAGATATTTATATTTTCAATACATTCCTTAAAAAAAAGGAATGGCTGTGAATGACTGTACTGTTTTGAGAATTTCTCTAGACTAAAATAATCCGTCGAAATAATGTGGTGAGCAACATTGAACTTTATTGACAATATACCAATGTAATGTCGTTTTAAGAGTTTGTCTCCCAGTAATTGTGATTGATTTAGTTTACTAATCTAACACTTAGGACAGTGAATAAGGTTCAATATTCTATAGCCATGCTATAGAATAAAGTACCTACCTAAGCCATAGTGATGCACAAAAACATAGCTAAATCTGATTGCCTTATTTTAATATAATTTATTCCATTTTAGAGCTGTAAGGATAAAGACGTACATTTAAATGTATTTATAAGTTTTTGTTAATTGCGTATTAACTTGTTTAATTATTTTTTGTTGTTGTATGCAACTACTTAATTAAGTATACATTATAAATTCTTCCCATTTATAACTTTTGTTTCATTTGTAAAATTTAACCAACCTAATACAGTAAATAATTGCATTTTTGTATGCAAGTACCTACTTATCTCTTTTGCTGTGTACCTACTACCTTAGAAATTGTGGCCCTACTCAGACAATACTCGTTTTTATCGTCTTCGAAATAACGTTCCAATCACAAAATACACAAACGATCGATGAGTTGACCACTTAACAACCTAAGTAGCAGTTAATTATCTCCTTAAACTTTGTCCATCGTACCTATCCCGTATTCAAATCCTTGTTTCCAATTGATATTATTTCCACTTAGACAAATATCAACGTTATTCTAATACGAATTAAGTTAAATTCAGAATGACGTACTATTCTAAACGTCATAATTTTTTTCAGTCTTAGCGCAAACTCAACTTAATGGGTGGGCATTAAAGTTATTTTTCGAATTTTTCGAAAAACACATGTTGGTTTACTTGTTTAGAAACTAAATTACGAACGCAGGATACGTATACCGCGTTCGTAATTTTAGTGTCTAAACAACGGTTATGGTTACGTAACCTACCTTACCAAATTGTATACCTCATTTAAATTTTAACCTCCATACAAAATTACCTAATATCACTCAATTTCCGACCTGCCACTGTAAAGAAACCACATTTGAAGACAAGGGGTGTGTAAATAATTAATTAGCAGAATTACCGACTCTGTTATTAGCACGTTGTAACTATATACATGTACCTACCTACATATATCACACGGTTTTGTGGCACCTTGTTTTTGTGACCGCGCCTTTATGTTGGTAATATTATACCAAGATAGAAGGTAAGGAGGCTCTGATTAAATTTTGATTAGTCGGTGAAATTGTGTTTAATGTGAAGAGAGGTGTAATGTCTTGGATGTACCTGTATGACATCGGTATATCTACAAAATAGAGAATAGGTACCTCTCCTCCGCGCCAAGCGATACCAAAATGAAAAATTCTGATAAGTATAGAAAGAGATTTAAAAAAAATTGTTTTCTTGATTTTTAATTCTTGTTAGCAAAAGAAAAGTCTGATCTGAAAAGTATTACCCAGTAACTGGGTTGTGGAGGTCAGATAGGCAGTCGCTCCATGAAAAAAAAGTCCCGTTCGTCAACGCTGTGAACGAATGAAACTTTTTTGTCCAAGGTGTTACTGATTGGGAATGTCCGTCGCAAATTACTGGTAATACTGCTATTCATCTGCATCCAGTAAGACTGGAAGCCGACCCCAACATAGTTGAGAAATGGCTAAGCAGATTGATCGATTACGGAAATAAATTTGGGCGAGGTTGACATTACACTATAGTATTATACAACGTGTAACGTTAAATGCGCAAAACCTGAGACACCCCAACTGATTTTTAATTCAATTGACCTATTTCAGAGAAAAAAAAAATCATTAAACATTTTTTAAAGGTTTTATGTGCGGTTTAAGTTTTACTGGCAATTCTAATAATTTCTTGCGTCTGCGACGACGCTCTATCGAGGGAGGAGTCGTCACCGGGCCGCTGCGCCGCCGCGCCGCGCTGACATTATTATTTACTGTCTACGCTCCTAAAAACTTAGGTTATCTTTGAACAGTGATTTAAATGTTTCCATCACACTTTTCCAGGCTTGGACTGACAACATTAGGCAACCCACATTTTTAGACTAAATAGCTTTTTACCTACAGTAATTAACTTTGTCATGACAACGCGCCAACATTCTCACCATTTCACATTATTGAATGTTTGTGTACAAAAACGCCAGTCGCGAAATTCGCGCGCACGCGCCGCCTCGCCGGGGTAACGGGATAGAACAAATTACACCTGTGACGCATGTGCCGGCGCCGCTCAGACTGAAGTAAACACGGCCACTGTCACGTATTTCGCACGCCCCGCCCCCGTGCAGATCGTCATTTCTCTTTCTAACCCTTAGGTTAAGTTTAAGTTAAAAAAAGATAGATAGCATTATTGTTTACTTCAAATGGTCTTATTCATGGTACTTACTGTATGGAAGATTCGTATTTACATTGAAATAAGAGCTATTATTACCCCGCGTATGAGAAAATTTAAATTGGTCGACAACAATTTGTGTTTGTTTACCTATTTTGGCGGATGTGCGCATGTGATGGCTTGACCTATTAATAAATAGACACGGCAACGTTTTTAATGAAGATTTTTTGAAAAATGTGACCTATATTAAAAAGTGGTTCAATTGATTCTGCTCGTCATTCTGATCAAACTATTTTCAGGTTTTGCGCATTTAACGTTACACGTTGTATTATCTGTGACATTGCTATAGAGCATATTCAGCCTATAATATTACCCACTGCTGGGACACAGACCTCATCTCGGTGAGAGGGAGTGGACCGTAATCCAGCACGCGGACCCGTGCGTGTTGAGGAACAGTGGTGACGAAATTATTTACACAAAGTAAAGCGCCTGCCTGGCTACGAAACCACGACCTACAACTCGTAAGTCGGAGCCATGACCACTGGGCCACCAACTGCTCCCATTGCTATAGAACCGATCAAAATATTTATTTTGCAAAATGTCTAATGTCTAATCCTACCTACCGCGTATTTACCAGACTAGGTAGCCTATTACTTGCGTCAGGGGTTTTCTAAAGTTCCCATGTCAATCAAAAACCTAAAGATCAAGAAGCTAACAACGTCTTAATTAATTGAGTTTCTTATAACTAGGCAGTTAATTAAAGTCTGTTATCACCTCTTATCGTCGAGTCACATGTGGGAAATATTACGCAGAGTTCAACGGTTCAAGTACTTACATAGATTGCGTGTCGTACGGTGAAGTAGTGGTTACGTCGCAGACCCGACGCTCGAGCAAGATTATTATTAATGACCGTGGTTAGAGGTAATCGATTTCCTATTGTTAACCCTTGGAACATATACCTACATATTATACATACCTAATGCGTTGTAATGTAATTTTCCTACACACGTATAGGTACATGCAAATCTTATACAGGGTGAAATTGAATTCATGGGCATCCTTTGAAGGGGTCATTGTAATCATCATTATGAACAACTTTTACTATGGGACCAAACTTGAAATTGTAAAAAAAGTCAGCTCTTCCCTACATTTTGACGAGTTATGTGAACATAAATGCAAGGAACAACTGGTTTTTTTTCGCGATTTTAGATTTAGTCCTATAGTAAAAGTTGTTCATAATGATGAGTACAATGACCCCTAAAAGAATGCCCATGAATTTCATTTCACCCTGTATAAGTAGGTACATGTGTCTGTGTATAACTAGATACCTACATTCTTATTGTCTCAAAAATAAGACAATTAATTAGGTCAGGTGCTCAAATAGAGTATTTCCTAAACCTTGTGTCAATTGAGTAATTATGTAAAAGCTACGCGTTTCTTTTTTTCTCGGTATAATAAAGCAGGATAAGTCTTCGCCCAAATTAATTACACAGCTAATTGAAAAAGTTGTCGTCACGTGTTTCAATTTATAAATAAGCAATTAACTAAACGTTTCCTGAAACGATGACAAGGAAATCATTATTTTAATAGCCTTGTTGGTAGGCGAAAACGCGTGGGATTCTGTCGCTTCTTTTTGCGAGGAGGTGATGCATGCCTCTCACTCCACCCGCACCAGAAGTGTAGCCGAGGGTCGAAGGGTGCTTAACGATCTCCGGCCAACATAATGAGGAGCCTGCGGGCGGCGAAGCTGGGGCTGTATCGTCGCTCGAACAGTCAGGCCCAAAGAAGTGACACGCAGTGTTGCATGCGCGCCTTTATGGGAGGACTTGCGGTCTTGGATCGGCCGCACTTGGTGATGGGGCCATGGGGCCCGCTCGGCATGGCGGGCTGATACCAGTCGGTGGCGCGACGAATGTACCTACAGACGCCAGCACATCTAGCTACTATAATCTGTCAAATTTCTTTAATGGATTTTCAACTTTATCGCTAAAACATAAGGTTCAATGTTGATTGGGAAAATTTGACAGTTTCGGGTAGCTTGATGTGCTCGCGTCTGTAGATGTATCTCCCGGGCCCCCGAGTTCTGGGAGTAGAACGAACAGTGGGGTGTTAGTCGGTAGGCGTCCGACATAATTACCGACCATCACGCAGTTTTACTGAGCCTTAACTTAACGCTGCCTAAGCAAAATCGCCCGCAGACCAAAACGCAACTAAACATAAACAAACTTGGATATGATTTATGCAACATTGATTTTAGCCCAGTTTTCAATACACCTGACGCTAATTTTGCTTTATCGTACTTAATAAAACATGTTCAATCAGCTATATTACACAACTCGACCGTTATTATAGTAAACAAGAAAAATTATAATATTAAACCTTGGATTACACCTGGCCTAATTCGGTGCATAAGACAGAGAGATAAACTTCATCAAAGATACAGGAGGGCCCCAGATAATCTCGTCACTAAAGTCATCTATACCAGGTACAGGAATTTTTGTAATAAACTCCTAAAGGATTTAAAAAGAAGTTACGATAAAAATGAATTAAATAGAGCGGGAAACAATAGCAAGCAACTTTGGAAACATATCAAAAACGTCACCTATATGTCAAAACAGCGTGAATCAAATTCGAGTTTACTGCTTACTAATCCTTCACCTATCCTGTCAGCCAACGAAGTGAATAATTTTTTCGTAAATGTTGGGAAAACTCTTGCTGAGCAGATTCCAAAACCTGACTGTGTTCAACCTTCTTCCCAAAAGTGTGAAAACAGACGTACTCTAAAATCTTTTGCCTTGCTAGACACCGACGAAGAAGAAATTACCCGAATAATCTGTGGACTAAAAGATGACTGTGCTGTTGGATGGGATAACATTAGCAATAAGACCCTTAAACTCTTTAAGCATATCCTTGTACCTCCCTTAACCCATATTTTTCGTATGTGTTTTTCTGAAGGCATTTTCCCTAAATGTCTAAAAAAAGCAATTGTAATCCCTATATTCAAATCCGGAAACAAAGACCTAGTTAACAATTATCGGCCAATATCATTACTCCCCTCAATATCTAAAATACTAGAAAAAATTATTAACAGTAGACTAGTTAACTATCTAGAGAAAAATGAATTCTTATCATCTGCGCAATTTGGTTTTAGAGCCAAATTATCCACAGCCGATGCAGTGCACAGTCTAACAGATTTTGTCTCAGAAGAACTTGGTAAAGGAAACCAGACCCTGGGGATCTTCCTTGATCTGGCGAAGGCTTTTGATACAGTCTCCGTTTCGACCCTTTTGTACAAATTAGAGGCCTTAGGAATAAGGGGAACGCCGCTGAAACTTTTTGCTGACTACTTAGACGATCGATATCAATGTGTTAAAATTGACAATATTAGTAGCGAAGAGCAAAAAAACACATGTTTTGGTGTTCCCCAGGGAAGTATTTTAGGCCCCACCCTTTTCCTGATTTATATTAACGATTTATGTAATTTAAATATTGAACATGGCAAAATTATATCCTATGCAGATGACACGGCGTTAATGTTCACCGCTAAAACAAATAACGAATTGTACGAATATGCTCAAATAGGTTTCAATACTGTGTCTAACTGGCTTCAAAGCAACTTACTAACACTAAATGCCGACAAGACAAAATATATTCACTTTTCTATCCGCAAACCGCACCTTAATATTAGGTCCTTACATATGAAATTGGCGTTTTTCGTACTGGCCACTTTAATCACGAATTTCTCCTCTTTGGTAAGGAATTCCAAATTCAAATTTGTACAGCTATTTACTCATGTATTTGTGCTTCGATGACCGTCATTCATTTGTTTTTTTTCTTCTGTTTTTTCTGTTTGCGTCACTCATTTTACAAAATGGAAAATTTAAAATATCGCATTATTTACGAGTACGAGTTCCGCCGTGGCACTAGTGCTGCGGAAACGACTCGAAGGGTGAATGATGTGTATGGCGGTCATGTTGCAAAAGAAAACACAGTTCGTTTTTGGTTCCAACGTTTTCGTTCTGGAAATTTCGACCTGCAGAACAAGCCCCGTGGACGGCCTGAGACCCAAGTTGATAATGGAGAATTGAAGGCTATTGTGGAAGCGGACCCATCGCAAACCACGTCCGAGTTAGCTGCAGGCTTCGATGTTAGTGATAAAACTGTTTTAATTCACTTGAAGCAAATTGGGAAGATTAAAAAGCTTGAAAGCACGACAACGCCAGACCACACACTGCGCAACAGACGGCTACCAAATTAGAAGAGCTTGAATTGGAATGTCTTAGACATCCCCCGTACTCCCCGGACCTTGCTCCAACAGATTACCATTTTTTTCGCAATTTGGATAACTTTTTGCAAGGGAAAAAATTCAACTCCGATGGGGCAGTCCAAATCGCCTTCAAAGATTTTATTGATTCCCGTCCGACTGGTTTTTTTAGTAAAGGGATCAATGAACTACCTATAAGATGGCAAAAGTGCATTGAAAACAATGGTTCATACTTTGATTAATTAAATATATTATATTAAAAAATATTCGACTTTTTGTTCCTTCCATACAAAACGCCAATTTCATATGTAAGGACCTAATATTACTAACTCTCATCTGTATGCCCATCATTGCGGACTCCGCTCAGTCAGCGTCTGTAAGTGTCCTTGTATCCTCCAAACATGTAACATAAAATATCTCGGGGTTCTAATAGACGAATCGCTCTCATTTAGACCACATATTGACAGTTTGGTTACAAGAGTGCGCAAATTAAGATTTGTTTTTAAAAAGTTGCGAGCAATCGCAGATAGAAAACTAGTGTCACAAGTTTACTTGGCCCTAGGTCAATCTGTAATACAGTACTGTATTACTTCATGGGTTGGAGCACCAAAAACTTACTTACTGCCTCTTGAAAGAGCACAGAGAGCAATTTTAAAAGTAGCAAACTTCCATCCCTTTCTCTATCCCACAGACCTGCTATACAAATCCTGTAACGTGCTGACTGTTCGCCAGCTTTTCATAACGCACCTGGTTTTAAAACAGCACTCCATGCTTTCCTATAACATCCCAAGTACTAATAAGAGACGGTATGATATTGTATGTGAGTCAAATGCGTCCTCTAAATACGTTTTTGTAAACAGATTCTATACATTTTTAGGCCCATTTCTATACAATAAATTAAATAGGAAATTAAGTATCTATAATTTAAATAATTACGACTGTAAAAAGATTATTCAGCAATTTTTACTTAGCATAACATACAATGAGACAGAGGATTTACTCGTTGTCTGTAAATAAAACATGTTAGTCTTTTAAGATAATATTAGTTTTTAATTAGACTTCTTAGTTTTAATTTTGTATTTTTTATTTTTATATTATAAAATTCTAGGCACCTTTCTAGCCTGAAACACAGGTTCTACCTAGTTCAGGCAAATGAGCAACTGTGTCCTCTACATATAATTGTTAAGTTATATTATTGTAAATCTGCACCATTTTTATGAATAAACGATATTATATTATTATTATTATATTATAATCCTCCGTTCGGAGGGATGACGGAGGGGGAGGGTATCCATGAGAATTTCCCCACGGAATAAAAAAGGTAGGGTGACATCAGTGAAGGAATAAATAGTGGGGAAACCTGGACTTATATCGCGAAATCGTCTAGAGCAAGCGTGGTGATCAATGCCCATGTCTTCTCTTTTTGAAAAGAGGCCCTTGCCCTGCAGTGGGACAGTACTGGACTGGTATCATAAGGTAGGTAGGTACTTGTTCTTTTTAGAGTTCCGTACCCAAAGGGTGCCAATGGGATCCTAAGGTAATACGGGCCGGTGTCCGCAATTCCACGTCAATGCGCGTATTTTGCGTACGGGTGGGAAAATCGATTACTCGATCCACCCCAGCTCCTCAAGGAAGGCCAGCAACGCCTTGATATTACTGACCGTCTCACGTAGGGTACCTGGGTTACCGAAGTACTTTGCCCTGTACGTGGCGACCACCGGGCAGTTTAGAAGCACATGAGCCGCTGTCTCGTCGTCCTCCATGCAGATCCTGCACAGCGGACTGTCTGTTACTCCTATGACAAAGAGGTGTTAATTAAATGACCCGCGGCCAGTTAAAGCTGCAGTAACTATACGCAGCTTTTGTTTAGTTAGACAGAGAACCTGTTTCGTAAGGAAAAAATGGGACCCTATTGCCAAGCCTCCGCACTCTAGACAGTACAGCGCGTGCGTGCTGTAGGTATCTATCTCATGAACCGTAACAGTGTGCGCGGAAGATAAGTCTGCGCGCGTTGTGTGACAGACAGACGGACAACGAAATGAACTTAAAAGGATTCCGTTTTTCCTTTTGAGGTACGGTACCCTAAAAATGGTTGATTGTTCGTCAGAGAACGATTGGAGCCAGACAAAGATGATGAAAGTTTATATTCCAATAAAAAATTGCCATATGCTTTCAATGATAACCTCAGAACAATGTTACGTTTTATCTCTTACTAGTGACGTCCACAGTCCCCCGCAAGGGGTCAAATAGATAGTGTAACCCCAATCTCGTGATTACTACGTTTTACGAACCTACTTTTAGGGTTCTTCCGTAATTAAAGGGTGCCAACAAACCCATATCACTAAACCTCCGCTGTCCGTCCGTCCGTCTGTGCCGCTACAACAACAAATAATAAAATTAAATAAACTTTAAAATTAAAGGGGGTCTCCATACGAGTTTTTCGGCGTTTTTTGCAGCGGGCTGTATCTCGAATCATGAACCGTTATAGGTAGACAGTAGGAAATGTTCACAGAGTGTGTATTTCTATTGCCGCTATAACAACAAATAATGAAAATAAAATAAAGTTGATAGAAAAAGGTCTACAAGAAACTTTTTTTTCCCGGCGTTTTTTGCTTTGTTGTACGGAACCCTTCGTATGCAAGTCCGACTCGCACTTAGCCGATTTTTTTTAATTATTTCCTCGTTATTGCCTATAACAAATAATCCATAAAAACGTTAAAAACAACAACATTCCTACCAAATAGGTAACTGCTTAACAAAGGCGTCATCAGCAATCTGATGGGGCATTTAAAATATTGTTTTTAGCGACGGGGTAAGTAATAACAGCTGCACCGGTCGATCGATCAGGTTAAGTTACACTTGCCGAGGCCAGTCCGTGGATGGGTGATCTTCACATACCGAGACCCCTCCGTAACTCGGAAAGCACGTTAAGCCGTTGGTCCCGGCTGTCATTCGTGGATCTTTAACAGTCGTTACGGGTCGTCAGCTCGAAAGTTTGAGTAGGTACCGGTCTTACAAGGGGTATCTTGGTACCCATTAATTGGGTTTCGGAGGTCAGATAGGCCGTCGCTCCATGTAAAATAGGTACTGGTATTTAGCTGTATCCCGTTAGAATGGAGGCTAGCCGCAGCATAATTAGGAAAACGCTAGGCAGATGATAATGTTATTAGGACGGGATGTTGACGAATTTTCTCCACGAATTTAGAAGTTATGCACGTGCCCGTAGCTTTCAAAATGGCATGCAAGGAGGTTGCATGTCATTGTGCAAGTGACTGTCACTGCCATAACATTTTCTGAAGGCCTTGAAAACGTTAACAAAAATCATCTCAGTAACAATCAAAAACTTGAAAAAAAATAATAGGGAAAATAGAAGTTTTTCTGACAGATTCTGACTGAGATTAGAACGTGAATGTTTTTAAAAATACGGGAAATTTCCCGATTTTCCTAGACTTTGTATAAAAGTCTACGAGTCAGTTTCTATGCCATCAATGACATAGATCGTTGCTTGTGATTGCGCAAGCAAATAACACGAGTACCAATCTACTTATACCTACCTACTTATAATGTAATTCCACATTAACACTTCACATACCTAGTAATTAAAAGATTATAAGTTGCATAGGTATTGTTATTGTACAAGTAACTGACACTGCCATTCTGAAGACCTATTCTCGTACGGTCAGCATCAAAAGTTGATTAACACTTCAGTTTTTTTAATCTTAGTTATTGATCAAAATATTTGTTCAAAATTGCAGCAGAAGAATTTTTATTAGAATATATACTCTTGTCTATTATGTGAAAAACTAAAAATCAGTTTATTGAAAAAAGTTTTTGTCAATTTAATAACATGTAAAAATGATAGTGTTAATCGACTTTTGATGCTGACTGTACCTACTTAAAAACGTGCAAGCATATTGGAAATTCGGGAAGTTAGAGGTTTTTCTACGGGAATGCCCCTCAAACTGTGTGGCAGTCACCTTGCGAGTAGCGCGCAGCAGTAGCGCAGTGAAACGAACGATTTTCGAAACCGGCCGCACTGTGCGCTTGGCGCCTTGGCTCGTCTCTGGCAATCTAGTCACTGGGCAACACGATACCCCTTTATAAAACTGGTAGTCATACTTTTGGCCTTTTTACTACGCGCTAGGTGGCAGCGCTGGGCGCCTTCGCAAGTCGCCTAGCGTAATTGAAAAGATAAAGTCCTTCAGACCGTATTTTGGCCACAGTGGCCAATCTCAACGGAGACTAGCCTTCGGCGCGGGAGATATTATAGTGCACAAGTGTGCGCGCAGACACAGGTGCACTCCGTCTTCCCTCACTCTCATAATCCGATGGGACGGCAATCCGACACGACCGGAGAGAGATCAGGCGCAGGTCCTATGGCTTAATATGCTTTCCGAGGTACGGGGGTATCACACCGCCAACTTCCGAACTCCGGGCTGTTACTAAGAAATTCCTAATGGAAAAACTCTATAACACTTTGCCCGACTCGGGAATCGAACCCAGGACCTCACGCTCAGCAGTCGCGCTTGCGACCACGGGACCAACGGGGCAGTTCAAATAATCAAGCAGGTTACTAGACTCATAGGCGTAGCCTAAAACTATACGTGCCAGTTGCTATAAGTATGGTATTAATGACACGAATGAATCATTGCTTGCGATTGCGCAAGCAAATGATACTAGAATTGACGGCTTGTGTCTCGCACTTATAATGTAATGCCACATTTCCACTTCACATAGATTACCTAGTACGATAAACGATAAGTACCTAATTGCATAAATAGCTACATTGTAGGTTCGAGTACCTACTGTGTAAGTTGTTGACGTAGGCGTCAATAGTTCTGATTGTGTCTGGCAACTAAACTAACACACACCACAACACACTATAACTTTGACCCTGATTTTTTTAACTATAGGTAGTTGGCAAAAAAATCAGGCCCAAAGTTATTGTACCTACGATGCATATGATAACAGCCGCACGGGTCAATCAAAGGTCTACGCTTGCCACGGTCGTGGATGGGTGACCACCCATTACATATCGAGACCTCTCCGTACCACGATACGCACATTAAGGCGTTGGTCCCGGCTGACATTCGTAGATCCCCCGTTCCCTACAAAATGATTGAGCTGGTAGTTGCTGATCCAAGCGTCATGTTCGTGAACGGGCGCCGTCTGTTGAGACTGGTCATCTCTTAACTGCCAAGGCTTATATTTAATCTTATGTTTTGAATTGTTTCTTCATTTATTAATATTATTGTAAACCTATGTTGTCCCACTGTTCCCTCATTTGTGTTTTTTTTTTTACATTGTTTTCACATATAGAAGCAACAAGAATAATGTACCTAGGATTTTGTAATATCTTGATTTAAAAGAGTGTCCATGGAGTTTCTTGCCCGTTCTTCTCCATAGAAATCTACGTTTTGGAATGGGCAACTAGCTTCAACTTTCTGACTGACTGACCGACTATTTAATTTTGACAATTCAAAAGTGCCTGTACATGGTTTAATTGAAATAAATGCTTTCTTTGTGTTGTGTTTTACGGTCGTTACGTCGTTAGTATAAAGCCCAAAAGTATGACAACCAGTTGTTACCTAGGGGTATCGTTTTACCCAGTAACTGCGTTATCCAGGTCAAATAATGAGTCACTGCATGGAGCCAGTACCAGTATTTGACATGTAAAATTACCAGTATTACATGTAAAATAATGGTATTTAGGGCCTTGACGCAGGACGTCACTTTCGCAAAATGTAATCGTGAAAAATTTGATCGCTTTCGGGTCAATCCGCGGAAATCCACTAAAGGCGAATATATGCTAATAATAAATTAAATATCATAGCTGCATTCTTTTTTTACTTTATATGACATTTCTTACATGTTTTTACGTATGGCGCCGCTATCTAAAAAAGTATAACACCTTTATTTAATTTATTATTGCAATCAACACGCACCAAATGTCCTTACCATTTGCAAATAAAAGTCGGCCTAATTGAGCGGAATGGCCCTTTCGCATAACGCACAACGTCATTTTCTCACAATGTCACTTTCGCAAAACGTCATAGCTGCATCCGGTTAGACTGGAAGCCAACTTTAACATAGTTGGGAAAAGGTATAGTAAAGCATACTGATTGTTCTCAGATCATGTTTTTATTATTATTTTAATTATTAACAACAATTGCGTTATGTACTCGTGTACCTACCTACGATAAGAATAACTTGATATTTTTGTGTCCGTATTGCGTTAGACTATGTGCGTCAACATTTTTTCTAGAAAACATTCGTTTTGTTTTGGTAATCTTACTTCGGGACGAGCGATAAAAATAACGAAGCGATAATTAGTCAACAGTAGGTAATTATTCTTGTTAGAAGATTTAAAGACCTGTAAAGTTTATTTAGTCAAAGTTTTTTTACTCAATTTTACATCATCATCATCAGCCATTGCTGGACATAGGCGGTAGGCCTCTCCTATTGTACGCCATTCAAACCGATTTTCGGCTTTGTTTATACACAAAATGGACGAAACATTAATTGTATCAGTTTTTACAAGAGATAGGTAGCAAATATTAATAAAACTTATTGTCGAAATTACGCAATTGTTTATATAGAACTTTATACTTCCCATAACTCGACATCAACTTACGCACCTACGACATAGTTATGTGTCTAAATGGTTCTTTTCACTGATCCCTTTCAATGAAGGGTCAGCGTGTGCCGCGTAGCCCGCGTAGCCATTTCACATAATTTAATTATCACGACGCGGGGCTAGACCCCTTACGGCTATACTTAGGTCATTTAGGCGCCTATTTCATTAGTCGTTGGTACAGTCGGTAAAACAGTATCTACTTAGTATATTTATTTAGATTAGTATAATATACTTTATGTATGTATTTATTATATTGTGTAAATGGTACACCACAGACTACCTACAGCAGTTTTCTGTCCTTCCCCTTTTTAATCCATCCAAAGGTTTCTTAGCGATAACACCGCCCATTGGGTCACCCATTGTAAAGTTTCTGTATTTATGTCTGTAATGTTGTATTTTTTAACAATAATAATTTAACTTTCTAAAAACTGCGTTGAAAACAAAGTGCGAGAAAACAAACTGCTGCGATAAAAAATGGCCCGGGGGCACAGAACATAATATAATAGTACAACACGAGAGTAGCCATTTTATAGAAACAATGTCATTGTAAGCATCTATTTAGTTTTGTCTGCGTACCTAGTTCACAGAAGTACTTATTGATTGCCTGTACACCAAACAATTTTGCTGTCTGTACAAAAGTGTTGACTAGAATAATCTTATCAATTATTTCTTTACCTACTTAGTTTAGGTACCTACACTGAAGGTTGATTAGTCTAGACACTAGCTTGTTATGTTTTACTACAGTAGGTACCTAGTAGGTATTATTTAATTGTTATAATAGGTCATCATCTGCCTAGCCTTTTTCCAATCCAGTCTAACCGGATGCAGCCGAGTACCAGTATTTTACATGGAGCGACTGCCTATTACTACATACAGTTACTCAGTTACTGGGTAATTTGAAACCCCTTGGTAAGACTGGTTGTCAGACTTTCGGGCTTCTGACGACCCGTAACGACTGTCAAAGATCCACGAACGATAGCCGGGAACAACGGCTTAACGTGCTTTCCAAGACACGGAGGGTTCTTGGTATGTAGAGATGGTCACCCATCCACCGACCAACCGTGGCAAGCGTAGCTTAACCTGATCGATCGACCCGCGTGGCTGTTGTTACTTAGCTACAAGCCCCTATAATACGTTCGTAATGGTTATGGATAATTCATGTTGTTTTCTCAATCTGCCTAGCGATTTCCCACATTATTTAGCCATAAGGGCTCCCACACATAAACACGATACGACGTCGCGTCGTGCTACGACGCAGCATCGTTTCACCGTTTGAATGACTTATTATTATTATAAGCCTGTGTTGTCTCACTGCACTGTCTGCAGGGCAAAGGCCTCCCTTCCCTCTTTCGCGTCGTGCTACGACGTATATGAATCGACGTATATCACGTGACGTATCATTCAAACCGGGAAAAGTGGAAAGAGGGAAGGGAGGCCTTTGCCCTGCAGACCCTGTAGTGAGACAACAAAGGCTTATAATAATAATAAGTCATTCAAACGGTGCACGACGCGACGTCGTATCGTGTTTATGTGTGGGAGCCCTAAGCCCCTCACTGATTGTCGTGTCGTGTCGTGCTTTCCCAAATTATATTAGTTTTTAATTTGATCAAATGTGTCATAGGTGACCGCTTCTTTATTATATACATGTTGGTAATCAAATTACACTAATCACACTCCCAAACTCTTCATTACACAACGTCAAGTAATTATAAGGCTGGTTACAAACGAAGAGAGAATTACTCCTCAATGTGTCCCTTCTGTCGGTCTTAATGAACTTAATGTAAGGATACTCAATTAGTACGCTTGGCAATCTACGTAATCTTATTGTCGGATTCGTCAGTGAATGAGGGGAGGCTGCGTTTTGTCTAATTACTCGTGTGTGTGCGGCTTAACGACGAGTACCCACCTTTTGGGTACTTTTATGTTAACGAATAGGTAAAGTTGTTTTTATTTTTTAGCATTTTGATATTATATTTTTGTTTGTTTGTTTATTGTTTCCCAAAAAATTACACAGTATCTATGATCAGCAATCACACTATCACACTAATATTATAAAGGCGAAAGTTTGTAAGTTGGTGTGTGTGTGTGTGTTTATGTGTTTGTTACTTCTTCACGCTCAAACGGCTGGATCAATTTTGATAAATTTTTGTATGGAGGTAGCTGACACCCTGTATTAACATATAGGCTACTTTTTATCCCGATATTCGCACGGGATCGAAAGTTATGCGGGTGAAACCGCGGGCGCAGCTAGTTATTAATAAAACTGCAAATAGTTTGTCTGCAATTTCATTAGATGATTTCTTAAGCTCGTTTGGAATTGTTATCCGGTTTTTATAAAGATACCTAGATTTATAAACCTTGCTGCATAAATAAATATCAACCTATATTGTTCCGACAGCTGGGACACAAGCCTCCACTCCGTGAGGGGAGACTATGGGGTGCAATCTATCATCACGAAGCCCTAGTGCGAGTGGTTGGATGTCAAAATAGGTCTTACAATTTTTGGTTCTAGCCTAAATATCATCATCTGCCTAGCCTTTTCTCAACTACGTTTGGGTCAGCCTCCAGTCTAACCGGGTGCAGTTGAATATCAGTATTTTACATGGAGGAGCCTATGGCTATCTGACCACCACAACCCAATTACTGGGTAATACGTGCTTTCCGAGGCATGGAATACGGTATGTAAAGACGGTCACCCATCCACGGACCAACCGCAGCAAGCGTAACTTAAACTGAAAGATCAACCCGTGCAGCCGTTATTACTTAGCCACATGCACTCGGTTCTAGCCCAGACATGATGATAATTGTATGATTTTTTTACCGAAGCGAACATTTCCAACTAGCTAAATAATAACTTTGAAAGAAAGAAAAAAAAAGTATTTATTGCGACTCGTACAGGAAGATCACAAACTAAACTAAACACAGTCAAAAATAAAAAATAAACATATTTTTTTTTTTATAAAACGAAGAATGAAACGGAAGATGATGTTTTGCCTGGTTCCCTCGCTGTTTCTAATAAAATTGCGTCTTTAAAGAGTAGGTAAATAAGACCTCCTTGTACTGACACGTTTCTAACCCGTTGAATGTTCAACAAAGAGGTAGATACTCATTTGATATGCACCCCTTTCCACGCATTATGTGCACTCCACTAGCGACAATAAACTTAATAATAAGTAAGTAACTACGCGGAAAAACCAACTGTGGGACATGTAAAATGGAATTAAGTACACACCAACTTGAATTTAATAGTTGTTACACATTCACTTAAGGTGGAACTAGTCGCGAGCTCGAACTCACTGGTGTTCATAGCTAAAAAGCACGCTGTCTCACCTGGCTTTGTGTCCAACAGAGATAGTAGCAGTGATGAGCAGGTAGACGCTAGTCTACACGCACAACGTCTAGTTCTCAAAATACGAAAATTCCTTTGGAAAATCGAGTTTTATGAAAAAACCACTGCATAAACCAATTAAAAATAAAGTTTATTGAACACTTCGATAATTTATTAAGCTTTGTCGGTACCGACTTTGTTTTGAAGATTTTACACCTCATTTTTTACTTATTGACACCGAAAATTACGTTAAAATTAGCAAGAAAAATGAATCTTTGTTGGCTCATAACTTTTTAATGGCTTTTTATTTTGCTATTCTGTTTCCGTACAGACACATTCATAATAAGAAAAAACGATAAGTATCATGTTTACCTTTGGAGTTTGGATGTACAATGTCCAACAGTGGAGTAATACTCTCCCGAGTATGGAAAAAATATCGACTAGTGTCACCTTAAGTACTTACATACCAACTTGAATTTAATAGTTGTTACACATTCACTTAACACCACTTCTCCCCCGAAGGGTTAAGGAGACCAGAAGGGTTAGTCGTAAACCCATATTTCTCCAGTTGTGTTTGAGTCCCCATGTAATAGGGGGCGAGTCTATTGCCCTCACAGATATAGGTATACCTAGATAACGCAAGTATCACGAACTGAATGAAAACTAAGCGTGCCACTTTTTGACTACCTACTATGACGTCACAAGCTCGCGCTCTCTCGCTCACGCTCACCCAGCCAGCGGTACGCAGGACTGAGCGCGAAAGTGGCGGCTTATGATTTTCGATCGTAAACTGGTGCGATTTTTGGCACGCGAAGTAGGTGCTCTATTGCGTTATCCAGGTGTATCTATAGAATAGAATAGAATAGATAAATAATAATAGATAGATAATATAATAGATATATATCTGTGATTGCCCTCAACCGGGCACAAATCCAGAACCCAAGATAATTGTTGTTGGACCAATATTTTGCATTAGCAATGAGAATCCTTCTAAAACATTTCTTAACACCAATTTTTTATCACGTGTATTATTAATATTATAGGTATAATCAACTCTTGTGGAGGATTCCACGACTGCAGCGTATTAATAGTTTGTTTCTAAAGTAAATGGCGAAAGTGTAAACAAACCCGGATAGAAAACTTTTATTTCAAACAGGAGTTTATATGGTTAGTAGGTTACAGACACCGATATACAATTAAAATTCAGCGTGGAACTGCATCCAACTCAGCAACATCGGGGAATCCCACCGATCTGCGAACACACTGAGAATACGTTTAATTATTGCGCATTTACTCATTAATGGGAATTATTACACATTCATAATGTATTTAAAATGTTTCAAGTTTATATTTAAACTACTTTTGGGACAATTTGATTTGAATAAATTATTAAATTGTAATTGAAGAATCATCGACAAAAATTGAGGTTATAAAATTAACTGAAATTGTTAAATGAAAAACCAAATTAATGTGATTTGAAAATAGAATTTCGGGATTAAGTATACAAATAATAAAATCGAAGCCACATAATATTTTTGTAGGACTTCAAATTGCACTCCGGACCCACCATACTCCTGGCCATACTCCTGGGGGTAGGGTGGGACTGAACCATACCACCATAGAAATGTGCCCCCCTAGTTCCATTAGGTACGTATTCGACGTGTACGCTTTCTGATCCATTTGTTTACCTTTTCATCAGATATTTTTAGAACAGACCTTAGGACATCGACTTACCCACCCCTGGCAGTCCTCTATAGGGTTGTTTACCACCTCGCTGACTACAATATACAGGGTGTCAGGAGCATCGACGATCAAACTGTTTCCACGAATTCAGCACACGATTCTAGACCGTAGCGTAGAAATTTTTCGTCGGTTATCAAAAAAAAAATCTGATGTTTCATAGAAAAGTGCAATACTTACGCGGTCAAACTGTATACAGGGTGTTACGGAAAGGGTATATCAATACAAACGGGTTGAAGAGTGTATCTGGTCTAGAATCTCTGTACAAAATTTCAGCTCAAAAGCTAACTTTGAAAATGCTTAATATTTTTTTATTTCGACATCACGGCGCTACACTGGCGCGCGGCGGCGTGATGTGCGTGTTCTAGGCGCACAGATACACTACAAATAATGGATAATGACCCTCGTAGTGCGGTGACACGTTTGTTATGATTTCAATTTAATAAACTATCGAAATAAAAAAATATTAAGCATTTTCAAAGTTACTGCTTTTGAGCTGAAATTCTGTACAGAGATTCTAGACCAGATACACTCTTCAACCCGTTTGTATTGATATACCCTTTCCGTAACACCCTGTAGAACAGCTATTTTTTTTTTTAATAATTGACGACTTTCACCGCACAGGGGTTCAGAATCGTGTACCTACTGAATCTACGGTAACAGGTTGCGCATCGATGTTCCTGCCACCCTGCACCATAATCGCATAACACACTATCAAATTTAATCCGCAGGGCAATTGCGTAACACATTATCAATTGGAATCGGTTTCATTTTGACAGTTCAACTACATTCATTGCCTATTTACGTGATGAGCAGACAAATTTTTCGAACTTATGAAGGAATGGATTAGAAATTTGCTTCAAAATTATTCTGAATTAGATTGATAGTGTGTTACGTAATTAGGGTGCTGAATCATTTTGAAGGATATTGCTAATTCATTGCTTCATATGTTTGAAAAATTTGTCTACTCAACAACGTAAATAACGCAATGAATGTTGTTGAACTGTCAAAATGAAAGCCATTGCTTCTGATAGTGTGTTACACAATTACCCCGCTGCATTTGATACATAAAATTATCTACAAAGACATAAGCTATTTTTGAAATAAATACAGGGTGAAATTGAAAACATACGACAAATCGAAATGGGAGATTGTACTCGTCATTTTGAACAACTTTTACTATGGGATCAAACCTGAAATCGCGAAAAAAATATCAGCTGATCCCTGAGCTGACATTTATGTTCGCATAACTCGTCAAAATTCAAGGAACAGCTGATTTTTTTTTTGCGTGTTCAGGTTTGGTCTCATAGTAAAAGTTGTTCATAATGATGAATATAATCTCTCATTTCGATTTGTCGCATGTTTTCAATTTCAACCTGTAGTTTATACCAATACGCGCCCGCCGACTACAGCGAAGCCAAAATGCGGGTTAATGTCTTTAATTAAAAACTTTCCTGCAACGAATGGTTATGTAACCCCTTTCTTCCAGAATGGGGTGTGGTAAGGGATTAAGATCACCCATAATTTGATTACTTAATTTAATTAATAAATACAATTAGCGTTAAGCATATTTAGCACCTGCCAGTCTGCCTTCATGACTGCCACATTGGTCTGGTGGTCGCAAGCGCTACTGCTGCGCATGAAGTCCATGATGCAAAGTGTTTTTGGGTGTAACCATCTGGACTTTTTCAGCAGCAGCCCGGAGTCTGGATTTGTGCTCGATTAATAGCAGTCGCACGGGTCGATCGAGCAGGTTAAGCTACGCTTGCCACGGTCGGTCCGTGGATAGGTGACTATCTTTACAAACCGAGACCCCTCCGTGCCTCGGAAAGCGCGATTAGCCGTGGGTCCCGGCTGTCATTCTTGGATCTTTGACAGTCATTCCGGGTCATCAGAAGCCCGAAAGTCTGACAATCAGTCTTACCAAGGGGTATCGTGTTACCCAGTAACTGGGTTGTGGAGGTCAGATAGGCAGTCGCTCCATGTAAAAGACAGGTATTCAGTTGCATCCGGTTAGACTGGAAGCCGACTCCAACACAGTTGGGAAAAGGCTAGGCAGATTTATTTTGATGGTTAAAAGCTCGCTCCCTATTACATGGGACTTAAACATAACTGGCGAAATGTAGGTAAAGGAGAATGGGCGTTATTATATGAGGTGCGTCCCAACCCTTGTAACAAGTTGCGACTAGTCTAAACATGTTCATTTAGGCTTTTTTATGAATAATAATCCAAGTTATTATTACAGTTGCGTGCAGGTCAAAAGTAATTGGGCTTCAAGTGAAAAAAAGGTTTTTGTATTAAATTATGCTTTAGGTAATAGGTAATACAGGCTGGTGTCCGCAACTCCACGTCAATGCGCGTATTTTGCGTACTAATTAATGCTTTAATCATAATATCAATCAATACTTTTTTACATTTTGTGTTACATATCCACATAATTATTACATTTATAATAATTGTACATTAATCACAGGTAGTAAAAGTTACTTTTAGTCAGTTATTAATAAACGCACATTTAAAAATACATAAACAAAAAAAAAAATGATACAATTATCACTGAATAATTCCCTTATGTAGGAGTATGCCTCAAACAAATGCACATTGTACACATATTGGTACTTGTGATATAATAATAGATTAATTAAGTACCTAGTCTCTATATTCTATCGAAAATAAAAAAAAATAACCTAACTTAACATAAACTAAAATATAGCGTCGAAAACACTGACCCGCTGACCCGGAACAACTACCTGTAGGCAATACAAATATTTGTTCCGTGCAGGAATCGAACCCGCGACACGCAGCGCAGTAGTCGATCGCTCAGCCACTGCGCCTACCGTGTCGTCATTTATAATATAAGTATGGAAATATAATGTCTCCCCAGTTACCTCTAAGAAACCGATTGATTCATTGTTTCGTTGCGACGGCGGCGTGAAAAAAGCACAAACATAGTTCAGAAGCAAACAAGCACATAACAGACCTGTTCTATTCTCATATGCTCTGAAATATATTCAGCAAAACGCGGTCTTGCTTCTAATATAGTTCTTGAAACTACATGTCGCACTCGCTGTCGAGTCAAAGACCGAGCACAGGTGACACACAAATGTTCCATAGTTCGTAATCGTAACAAACCAATCAAAAAACAATATCTAGTCCACAAAGTAAGCCGAAGTCGATAGTTGCAAACGTAGAAACACCAGAGGTCCTTTAGGAATGCATAAGACGTCAGTAAATAAACAGAGAAGCAACAATTTAAAATACGGTAGTACAGCACAGCTATAAAAAACTGAAAGCATAAGTGCATATATACCACTAGATAAATAATGGCATCTAGAAGCACCATAGATCAATGAAATTACGAATCGCTGACACAACTGACTTTTATTTTGACATGTAAAAAAGAGTAAAAAAACTGTAAATATATAAAAGATAAAAACCTTAATAAAATAAAACTCATAAATATATATAATATACTTATTACAAAAAGTTGCAACAACCATGCAACAAGCCACAACCATCTCTTTCCAACATAAATAGCCTGTCTCTTAAAATATTTTTCGCTGCTCCTGCGCTTACAATAAAAAAAACAATGGCAGTGCGCGGCGCAGGGTAGTAGAGGGGGTGCTGGGGGGTGTTGGGTCAGAGTAGGAGTAGGTAGTTATAAATAGTTTTAGTCCTTTTGTCATTAAAAGACTAATTAATTAAGTTGTATTTAATATTTTATTAAATAAATGAAACTACTATAACACTTTCCCTGCACGAGATACAGAGTTATGCCCATACAAAAAAAATAACACTCACTGAGATCTTCCATATGATATAGGTAGAAACATGTTACAACACTTGGGACGAAACCGCCCATTCTTCTTTATATTCATTTTTAACATAGTAGGTTAATAATTAGGAACAATTTTCTTTAAAAGAAACTATTAATTATAAATTGTTTGAAGAGACAAAAAGAAACTACAAAAATATTTTATCATATAAAGCAAAGCAACGCCATCTAATAACAGTATAATTAAATTTTGTTAGTCGTTAACTGGTTTTACGCTAGATGGCGTCATTTCTCGCTTCATACGATTTTGTTTCTGTACTACCCATGCACTTTTGCAGCCTATTGTACACCTCTGCCCAACCTTTCGGGAATACAGACGTGAAGCTATGTTACGTTATACAGTAACATTTTTTTTATCACCATCCAAATTTTTACAGGGTGTTCTCCCCATGATTATGAACAACTTTCACTATGGAACCAACTCTGAAATCACGAAAAAAAAAAAAATCAGCTGTTTCATACATTTTGGTCAAGTAGGTAAGTATTGAACTTTTGTATGAAACAGCTGATGTTTTTTTAGTGATTTCAGAGTTGGTCCCATAGTGAAAGTTGTTCATATTCATGGGTAGAACACCCTGTAAAAATTTGGATGGTGATAAAAAAATCTTCCTGTATGTACCAAATTATTCTTCCAAAACAAGACTGTTCTCTTCCTCCGAAACCTAAAAAGTCTCCGCAGAGCGAATACTAAGTAACTCATAAAATTCTTCAGTGGAATTATAACAACTTAAACCACTTAAGTACTAAACCTACTAAGGTATAAAACCTGGAAAATGTAAAAGCTTCTTGATGTAAGGCAAGATTCCTTTTGGAGACGTCAAAAATGAGATTTTAAAATCATTTCTTCGCAGCTTATCGCATTATTTTATACGTTCTTATAAAAGAATGTGATAAATAAGCAATACAGCTTATAACAGCTTATTTAAACAACCCCAACCAGCCCCTCAGCCCCTCAACTTTTAAATAACTTTTAAATATCGCCCTGTTTCGTTTTTACGCACCGTGTATACACTAGTTGCGCGGTAAACTCTGCTTGCGCGATGCAGATTTTGCGTGACGTCAGTGTGATGCGTAGTTCGCGTGTGGCAATGTAGATGTCGCTACAAAACCGTCGATAAAAACAGGTACTTAATATTACCGCATAGTATATGTGAGATTTGAATCAGTAAGGGTCAGTTCGCACCGCGACGCGACGCGGCGCGCAGTTTTCAAGATAGCAATATAATTATAGACCCTATCTACTACACAAAAAGATACACATCAGTGAGGAGCGCCGCGCGGCAAAGCTCGACGTAGTAGGCACACAGAATTGTGTACCTTTTTGTGTAAAAAGTAAGGTCTATAATTGTATTGCTATCTTGAAAACTGCGCGCCGCGTCGCGTCGCGGTGTGAACTGACCCTAAACCACAGTTTAAAAACTACAATTAGAACATTGGTATTTTTATACAGGATGTCCCTAGAAGTATGAATCAAATCGAATATGGGCGTGCGCAAGATCATTTTCTGGAAATAAATGAATTTTATTCTTATCCAGAGACGCCTCGTCGTCAGCCAGCGCCGGCGCCACTATTTCGTGCTCTGTGCTATAGGTACACGCACCCACATTATCGTGGTAATTTCTTGTCATGGAACGTTTAAACAAACGTAGGTATAAATAAGATAAGAAGCATCACTACCTATAAATGTCTAATGCATCACAACACAACCCCACCCTCATGTTAGCTATAGTCTATTTAAATCCTTGTTTCCCATTGATGTTATTTCCACTTAAACGAATATCAACTTCACGTTAGTGTAAATTAAGTTGATTTTGGAATGACTAGTACCTACTTTTTTAGTTGTAGCGCGAACTGAATTTTGTGGGTGGATATTAAAGTGGTATTTTTCAAAAACAGATATTTGTTTAGAGGATTGGCATCTGAATCGCGAACGCTGTTTATAAATAACACACTACGATCACCAATAAATCAATTTGAAAACATGAAGATTCCGGCAGTATCCGCTGTGGTCGTTGATATCAAGAAAGGCAGTACCTACACCTTTCCAGTGATGTTAAATGCATGCAGAAGATGACATTCAAATGATCAGAAGATTGATCAATACATCTGGAACTTCAATTTTAAGGAAGTGTTAAATTCAAACGTCTGCCGAATCCAACGCGGTGGCAGTAAAATGCAGAGATTTATGTTATGGCCCTGAAATAGGCGATTTAGTACCGATACAGATGATTTACTTACGACCATGGAGATTCAAAATACCCCTTAATATTTGGGAACGAAATATTAAAGGGTTTATCTGTAAACGTTGCTTAAAGTTGAGCGACGTTTAAACGTCAAGAACGTGAACGTGACGCGCGCCCGCGTCGCCCATTGGCGACGAAACAATAGAAAATCAATTGTGTCTCATTAGCGGAGCTTGACAGATTAAACAGTCGCTAATCATTAACCCCCTTACTAATAAACGTATTATATCAGATGAATAGTTACACACCGATTTCTCTCTTTCAGTCGTCAGTAATTTGACTTTCGAAAGAAGAAGACAAAGCATTGTGTACATATGCTATACAACGTTTATTAGTAAGGGGGTTCAGCTTTATTACTAGTACTAGCTGCGCCCCACGGTTTCACCCGCGTAAATGTCAATCCCGTGGGAATATCGGGATTAAAAGTAGCCTTTTTTTTATGGATGGGAAATCATCAAATGAACCCTCCCGCTCTGGGTGGAGCGAAGGGAGTGTCAGACTCTTACTGACTAAAACCCATCCGTGTTCCTTCCTTAGCCCTTTATGTTCCGGGGTAGCGGTAACCCTTTCGGACAATCCCGCACCCCCGGCAGGCTTCGGCCCTGGCAGGCCCCTTCCTTTATGCTGACATCTCTTTGAGGCGCGCGTGGAACACGTACGCGCCGTCTGGCACGGGCTTGGTCCTGATCGGACGGTGAGCTACCCATTACTCTCCGTCCGCAGGCCCGCGCCTACGGTGGCCGGGAGTCGTCAAACGGCTCCCGACGCCCGGAGCGTCTCCCGCAGCGGCTGGGGCGTGAGGCTCTCTCCCTCAGCCGTTCCTCCACCTCCTTCGCTAGCATGACTGCTTCGCAGAAGGAGGTGACCGCCTCCCACTTCCTCTCGCCCCGGACCATGGCTTGGACCAGGGCCGGACGCGAGAGGTCGCCGCCGCTGTCGATCGCCTCTACGAGGACACGGCGGTGCTCCACCCATGCGTGGCAGACCTCCACCGTATGCTCCACCGTGTCCTCTGGGCGATCCTCGCAGTGGTGACACCCGGGCGTCTCCTCCCGTCTGATGATGTGCAGGAACCTCCCAAAACATCCGTGTCCGGTGAGGACCTGCGTCAGGCGATAGGTGAGGACGCCGTGACGCCTCTCTAGCCACTCCTCAAAGAGGGGTCTTATCGCCACTATGCCCTATTAAAAATATTATATTACTTATAGACTATTAAAAGTAGCCTATAAGTATGTTAATCCAGGGTATCAGCCACCTCCATACAAAATTTTACCAAAATTTTGTATGTTTGAGCGTGAAGAAGTAACAAACATATAAACACACACACACACACACACACACACACTCACAAATGATGATACATACTTAGACAACATTTAATTTTACCCATTTCTAATAACGACCACAAATCCGAACTGCTACCTTTTTTAATAAAATCCGAGAGTAGGTACACTCGCCATAACTAACGAAGGCTTTAATTTTCCTTAATAAAGATTTGCATTCACTACTGCTTAATTAGTAGATACTCGAACTAACAAGAAAGAATTCCAAGAATTCAAGCTCTAACGAGTCAAAGAGATAAAAAATAGGGGAAGTTTTAAGTTTTTCTCAGTGAAATCGCTTACTTAGGGGATCTACTGCGTGGTACGTTTGCTGGCAAATCGCCGCGTTTGCAAAATGCTTAGGATTATGATTTCCGTCCGCTCGGACACTGGACAATGTTAGAATCGTCTGAAACTATTTTTCGCTTAGTGATCGTAGATTTGCGAAAGACTGGAAGGAAAATGAAAGAAAAATCTTGTAGATGTCAGTCATTAGGTCACGGTGTCACATTGCAGATAATCATTTCTGGTTATAAAATAACTAGCTTTTGTGGTTTTCAGGAAGAAAGGAACTCAATATTTTACTTGAGGTACCTACTTCTTTGTGGGTACACGGAGGAATGAGGAAAATGTCGTAAGTAAAGTTTTGAGTCAAACTCAAGGCATTTACCCAAATCCAAACTAATATTATAAATGCGAAAGTAACTCTGTCTGTCTGTCTGTCTGTCTTTTCTTCACGCCTAAACTACTGAACCGATTTGTGTGAAATTTGGTACAGACATAGTTTGGAACTTGAGAAAGGACATAGGATAGTTTTTATTCCGATATTCCCACGGGATCGAAACTTATGCGGGTGAGACCGCGGGGCGCAGCTAGTTTCAAATAAACCCATAGATGTTTTTTTAAATTTCTATGAATAAACTAATAACAGGCACTTTTCAAGTCAAGAGGTTAAGGGATTGGTCAGTCAGAAAGATGAAGCTAGTTGCCCATTCCAAAGCATACTAGGTACCTATGGAGAATGGTCAAGAAACTCCACGGACACTCTTTTAAATTATTACAAAATATTGGTTACATCATTCATCACATCGAACGTAGATCGCTATAAGAGTACGCGAAGATCAAACAAACGATGCACAGAGACTGTGTGAAAAAAAATATGGCTTAAAAGGGGGAAGCTACTAATATAACGATTAATAGAGATGTATGGAATAAATGAAAATGGAAGAAATGTCCTTTCTTTGGTATTGTTCGTCGAATCGTTGAGCTCCTCAAGTTCTGAGTTGAGCTGCACGATTTTTGACAAATGCGTGCACTGACTGGACAGGTCCGCTCAATCTGTGTGGTTCTTTCCTCAAAAGACCATTTCAAACACCAATCTACATGGTCTTCACATGATCTGACCAAGATTTTGTCTAGACTTTAAAAGAGACTGTGACCTCTGAGTTTCTTTCGGCCTTTCTTTTCAGAGTAGTCAGATAGGAAACGCCGACCTCATCTTGCTTTAAAAAAATATGATTGACGTGTAAAATTGTTTGTACAAACCTACTTACAGAAATAAAATCATGTATCATAGAAAAAGTCCATAGAAAAACCCTAAATAAATTGGGATGAATTAATTTGGGTTTTTTGTCAAAATATAACAAAATCAGTTTGTAAATCCATAAAATTATAACGAAATTCAAATGCCTGACAGACTCAGTTTTCCATTTATAACGCAACTACAAACGCAATAGAAAGTTCCTTACTACACTGACACGATACATTTTACGAACTTTTCCTCTACAGAACTCCTACATTCCTTCCACACAAACACTCCGTATTACGCCAGAGCCTCATTTGTATCATGAACTCCCCACGTTTAATAGTACATCGCTCGGCTAAGTTTAAGGAACGCAATTTATCCATATATTAAAGAGACGATCGATCCGCTAGTTCGCGCGACGACAATTGCAGAAGCCAACAAATGCAGCAACTGCGATGCGGACCGGTATTGTGTAGTATTGCTGCCTCGGGATGTGCTGTGAGACGGTTGTAAGGCATAAGAGGCAGCGGGAATTAAACTTGGCTATGCTTTTACTTCCGGTGGAGCAGACGAGTCCTGGAGTGGAGACCGCGTACCGGCAAGCGTAGTGTGGGGCGCCCCCCAGCTAGATAGACGGGCGACCTAAAGAAGGTGGCTGGGGTAGACTGGATGCGGAAGGCGGAGGACAGGGTGCTGTGGCGCAGTCTGGGGAGAGGCCTATGTCCAGCAGTGAACTGCGATAGGCTGAGTTGATTGATGCTTTTACTTACCGAGTTCCAAACGTCGAGATACAAACACGTACGAAGGTCTTCGATATCGGAAAGCGTATTATGGAACTCAAGTGGAGTTGGACAGGACACCTGGCAAGGCGCAGTAATGACAATGACATGATGAGTAAGGCTGTGACAGAGGGGCGTCCAAGGACTGGAAGACGAGATGTCGGTCGTCCGGCGGCGAGATTGGCAGACGACATTGTTGCCATCGCAGGCAAAACCTGGATGAGACTGGCAAAGGAGCGTGGGGGTTGGCACAAGTAAAGAGAGGCCTATTGTTTGCCCAGCAGTAGGTAAAGTCGGGGTGTGGATGATGATCATGACGATGCTTCTACTCTCTTCATCTCTTCTACTTCTTTCCCTCTCACATGACGCCTATGTCCCAACAGTAGAAACGTTATAGGCTGGTTATACTTATGCTTTTACAGCATAAGCAATAATCAGCTAGTTTTCCAATGTATGGACTTTACAAGGGACTTTGACCCTTAAGGCATTTATTTCGCCATTTTTTCTCAGGGGAAGAGTCTGCAGATACGAAATGACGATGTGTAAAAGTGATTCCAATACTCTATTTACATAATATACAATTTCATTTCAGTGTTGGACATAAGCATCTCCAATCCGACGTCATTTAACTCGATACTCGGCTACTCGGATAATATGGCCGGCACATTGCCACTTTACCTTAAGTATTCAGTCTACTTAATTATCTGGCTACAACTGGGTGGTTTTTTTTTTTTTTTTTGTCTATAGGTATCCACTGAAATATGGTTTTCTAGATAGTCGTACATAGATAGATAAACCATTTATCTCTTGTCTAGAGACAGAGTACCTACTTAAAATGCCTCCTACCAGCAAAGGCCATTCTTCTAGATGGAAATCAGAGGGGCAAGTCTCCTTAATTTTAAGATCGTTCTCAATCTGACGGGCCATTCTCGTATTTTTAAGAACGTTCGCAGTCCGATCTCAGTCTCAATCTGTCAAACATACGAGTACCACTAATTTCTCTACATTTTTGACAAGTTTTTGACATTGATTGGCACTGAGATGAGATTGAGACTAGATTTTGGCCACTTTTAATAACGGAAATTGGTCTTTTGTTTAAAATATTCATAAAAGACTTTATATTTGTATAATCCAAGCCATTTGACCCACTACTCTCGAGATTAATAAATTAGGAAGTACAAAACTTGTGAGTAAGGGAGTTGATAATAAAAAACGATCGCAAATCGCTCTCGACTTGTACCAAACGTAACTTACTATAGAAGAGCCGATACCTAACAAGCATTACGAACGCAATAAGCCACCGAACAGCACGTTGTAAATGTTACACCACGCCTCATTGCCGTGCACACTCCACGCCACACCGCCGTGCACACTCCACGCGGTGCACGTTCCAACATGTGCATCAATATTTTCATTGCGTTTTGCATGTTGAATGAATGGTATGGGGAATGAAAAATGTGCAAATTAATCTTGTTTTGACCGGTGTCACTAAGGATCATTAGGGTTGTGTTTGATGCGAATGTTGTAATCTTATGCATACGAAAGATGTCAAGCACGTGATGACGAATGTTGAATGTTGCGTGAATCTTTTTAGAGGAAGTAGGTAATTAAATGAAATGAAAAGGCTATTAAGTGTTACTTAGTTAAGGGTTACGTTATTTCAATCTTATGAACCTCAAACCAGTTGTGTATCTTATTGTAGTGATTTTGAATTCTTCTTAACCGGTCAAGCGGCGCGCGTCGCCCATTGGCGACAAAACAATAGAAAATCAAATGTGTCTCATTAGCGGAGCTTGACAGCGTTTATTACCGTTGGATCCCGTTTTTTGATCCCGTTTTTTAGGTATTACCGATGGATCCCGTTTGCTATTTCCGTTGAATCCCATATTATAACAACATCTGTACATTTCAGAAGAAAAGTGATTTACCTTTATCAAACACTAAAAAGAGATTATTTTTAGTGGGTTACCCGGAACCGAACTAGTTAGATTAGGTTAATTATTAAAAAAAAACAATGTTAGGTTAGGTTAGGTTAAAACTGTGACCCCTACGCACGAGCCGAGCGAGCGAAGCGAGCGGTGCCGCGGCAGCGGCCGGCGAGTGCCAGAAACGACTAGATAATATAGAAAATGAGTTGTTTGTGAAATAAATAGTATACGAAACGTTGGTTGTGAACTAAAAATTTGTCAATGGAGTTTTGGTGAAACATTAGTGAACCCCTCATTTTATTATAAACAATTTTGTTGTTGAAAGTACCCGCATTCATATTTTTTTAAGCATTCGGGATCCAATGGAAATACTTTTCGGGATTCAACGACAATAAAACGTAATTATCTTGCATTTTTTAAATTCGGGATCCAACGGAAATACATAATAATGTTTTGCGGGATCCAACGCCAAAAATATTAAAATGGGATTCAAAAACGGGATCCAACGGTAATAAATGCTTGACAGAGGGGCTTACAGGACTTAATCGCAAGTTTTATAATGCCTAAAAGTATATAATCGACTACAGTAAACAAAACCAGAAAAATAGATGATATTTTTCAGAATATATGCTAGGTAGATACTGTGTTGAAAACATAATACAACTATTACAACTAATTTGATATGATATAAAAAATCATGAACATACCTCTAAAAACTTTCTTTTTACAATAAAATCCATCCTACTAATATACATATCATTATGATTTTTTGTCAGATTATTTTACAAGCACTAGTGTTTTAATTTTTTATTCCAAACAATAGATTTTTTGTAAATAGATAATTGCTTCGTATTTTGCAATAAATTAAAATTAAAGGGTTGTGTCATCGAGCTTCTCTTTCTTTTTTATGCAGTCCGACAGTGACCGCGCTTTAGGTATGACATTTGCACAAGATTTCTTTATACAGCGAAAGTGAGCAATAAGAAAGGATTTTTGAAAATTCATCCCCTAAAGTTCTTCATGTTTGCCGATATTACATCTCATCGAGCATACGGCTTGTTTTAAATAAAGACGTCGTAGTGTCGTAGCTAACTGGTTAATTTAGCCGTGTAGTTAAGGCGACTACACGACCTAAAGCGCGGTCACTGTCGGACTGCATAGAAAAGAAAGAGAAGCGCGATGACACAACCGTGGTAATTTATTGCAAATATGAAGCAATTATCTATTTACAAAAACTCTCAAACACCAAACAAATAAAAACCGTATACTAAAATTCGGGGAATTACATTGTCTTTTAGATGGTGAAAGTTTTATGAAAATACACCCGATAGTGTTTGCGTGATTATCGTTTTTATGTCCGCGGTAGACATTACTTTACAAATTAATTACACTATGTTAAAAAAATATAATTGCAAATATTCACATATCAAATTACGAAGCAAATGGTCTAGTATAACATTTATTTTTTTCAAAGAAATCAGTCCGGTCGATTAGACGTGATGTTGAATTTAAAATCATTAGAAGTCGTATATCTGCGCCTTAACCGCCTGGCCTTTGGAATTAGTGCTCGCCTCGCTTCGCTCCCTTTGCTCACACGTGGTTCTAACCCAAACTAACCCATTTGGTCGGGGTGCCCTGGCTTAGTTACTGCGACCAATTCGACCCGCGCGTGATTGGTAACAGTTCCAACCTAAACTATAATTATTGAATATCATTCAGGCCGTTAGTTGAACGGCCGCCGTTTAGTTAAAAGGCTAGGCGGTTAACTAAACGGCTAATTAAACCAGTTGGCTGCGACAACTAATAATAATACTGAAGAGTTTGTTTGAACGCGCTAATCTCTGGAACTTCCGGTCGGATTTGAAATATTCTGTTTGCATTTGATAGCCCTATTCTATAGGCTACTAGTAGCGCCCTGCGGTTATCGGGAAAAAAACTATCCTATGTAAGGACATAGGATAATTTTTCCGATAAAAAAGTAGATAGTTTAATTTAAATCGGTTCAGCGGTTTAAGCGTGAAGAGGTAACAGACAGACAGACACACTCTCGCATTTATAATAATACCCCCTTCCTAATAAACGTATTATATCAGATGAATAGTTAGGTACACATCGATTTCTCTCTTTCAGTCGTCAGTAATTTGTTTTTGAAAGAAGAAGACAAAGCGCTGTGTAACTGTACAGACGCTATACAACGTTTATTAGTAAGGGGTTAGTATGGATTTAACATAACGGTATGTCCCTTAGGAGACGAGAATAAAGAAAAAAGTCAGAAAGAATACGCGAAAACGAAGTAACAGTGCGGGCAGGCGATGCGAT
Source organism: Amphipoea oculea (assembly GCA_945859645.1). Classification (NCBI taxonomy): domain Eukaryota; kingdom Metazoa; phylum Arthropoda; class Insecta; order Lepidoptera; family Noctuidae; genus Amphipoea; species Amphipoea oculea. The sequence goes on from OX243876.1 coordinate 5,471,638, forward strand.
GCGATAGGGTGGGTCGCATAATAAAGTTTAATTTAAATAAAATACTATTTGAAAATAAAAGAACCATTAGAAAACAATACCGAAGCCAATTGAATACAAACACGATTCCTATAAAGTTTATTTACAGTAAATCTAATCAATCTACCACTGTAGGTACAGTCGACATCAGATATTTATGAACTACAGGCACACACCGCACACACTAATTTGTGTCGCGTTGTTGCAATTGCAACTGACTCGATAACATCGCTGTTTTCATACAACGTCGATTGAAAACAACACACACATAATTCCGTGTTTTATTCAGGTTACATAACATCACGCCCGATTTCACCGACGGGTCAATCAGAGATGTAGGGACGTACCTACATTCATATTTCGCAAAAAAATGTCAAGTCCCATATAACGGGCAAACACATTGCCATTAGCCGAGCACAGGACTGCTACTGACAAAATCTAATGAAAAACCCAATAACACTTCGACCTATCTGAGGACCGCAGGCAGGCGAAGGCCGGAGGTTGAGTCCACTCCTGCCTTCTGCCAGGGTCTGATTCTCAGGTCAGACTCAATTCTCGGCAGTCTTATCTAGTAATAATCAGTAGATTTCAATTAGAAAATCTCGTGAGGAAAGTTTGGAGTAGGGAAAGACCAAAAAAAGGATGGATGGACTATGTGAAAGATGATATATCTAGAAAGGGTGTGACTACCGAAATGACGACTAATAAAGAAGTATGGAAGAAAAAGGCATGTTACGCCAATTAAGGGCAGGAGAATGATGATATCTGACAGAAATGACACAGTTTTCAAATAGGGTTAAAGTTGTTAATGCTAGCAGGCACTATACCGAACAAATTATTTTAAATTGAACAATATCGTCGCTTCAGTTCTTAGAAACGATGTCGTGTCGAACGTTATTAAATAGACATGAAAGCTCCACGCGATATTAACTGAGGATACTTTAGCAAGGGGTAAATAGAAATAAAATTCTATAACGGTTTTATTTTCCAATAACACGATGACCGTGCGGGTTGGTAGATGTCAAATGTCTATAAATGTTTGGTTCTTTTTTCGGTTTCCTCACGATGTTTTCCTTCACCGTTTTGAGAGCATTGGTGATGAAATTATTTACACAAAGTAAAGCGCCTACCTGGGTTCGAACTCACGACCTACAACTCGTAAGTCGGGGCCGTTACCACTGAGCCACCACTGCTCAGAAATCCAAATATGTATATCAATTCAATAAAGAAACATTTCTCCACCACACTAAAATAAATAACGCGATAAAATAACCACGAAAACGAGATATAATGTATTGTATTCCGGTTTCGCACAAATCTCTCGGACCGAACGCTATATATCAGACAGCAAGTACAGTCGGCGGCATATTTATAGACAGCGAGTGGTCGCAATAATCTGTGCGATGCCGGCCGATGTGTTGCGATCGCAAGCGGCGCGATATTAACGGTCTCCGATAACGTGCGATTCGCCTCGCTGCAGTTACGTGCGGCACAATATATTGAGTAGGAATCAAAATGATCTGCTGCAAAAAAATACGTGTTGGAACGGATATTAAGCCATTCTTTCTGTGTTTTTTCTTTTTTTGCAGTTGTAGTGGTTTAGCAATTTGGCTTCTGTGTTTTTATGACTGTGGGTTTGATCTCAGCATGGGATATTTTGTGCAGATATTTGTAGGTATTAGTACTTTTTCGGATCTAGATGCTAAATACATGTGACAAGAACACGCCCGAATAAGTAAAAAACCAATTGCGTATAAGAGAAAGACGGAGCTATACATGAGCAATAGCACCATCTCTCTTTCGCACTGAAATCATGATGACATTAATACTTCGTAATACAGACCCTGGGCCAATTTATAAAATGATTGATCTATTTTCGATTTCATTATTTCATGTGACACAAAACTCCATTCTAATCTATACTTATAATAAATCTGTAGAGAGGTCAATTCTGTACATGAAATATATTTTCAAAATAACTGTCAGGGGGTGATTAGTGATCGATGCTGATGCCAAAAATGCAATCAGTAAAATTTTTGTCTGTCTGTCTGTCTGTCTGTCTGTATGTTCCTTATAGAAACAAAAACTACTCGACGGATTTTAACGAAACTTGTTACAATTATTCTTCATACTCCTGGGCAGGTTATAGTATGCTTTTCATCACGCTACAATCAATAGGAGCAGAGTAGTGAAGGGAAATGTTGGGAAAACGGGAGAAGTTACTCCATTTTTTAAGCTTCCGTCGCGTGTGCAGCCTTAATGGTTAAAGTTACATAGAAATCATGCATGACCGAAATATTCTACATAAAATTGTCCCGCAACAGCATATGTCTATCTTTTATGGTTGACTCTCAATAACACGTGTAACTCCTGATAGCTTAGCAGTTCGGAGCATTCTGATTATATTTGTTTACTCTTACGTTTATAATACTCTCACTCATCCCCAATTTAAAAAAGTTAACATTATTACCTATTCAATAAAAAAAGAATCATAGAAATCGGTATAGAAACACCAAACTTATACATGAAATAAGCCATCGCGCCGTCGCACGTGAATAATCATGCTATAAGGATTATTTTTGTGTAACGGTTGCCGCGCTCGACACGGGTCGCGGCGGCGCGGCGGTAGGGTATAAAAAGGCGGGGGGAGGTCCGTCATTCAATATTTGGCTGTTGATGCGTTCAGAGCGTTCGACCTTATTGACAGACAATAATTGATATTGAGAAACCGTGCTTATCAGCGCGACTTTTAGTCTTTAAATAGTTTATTTGAATTTCTTTTGTTGTTATTTTGTAAAATAGGTATGAGTTGTTTTGGTAGTGTTTAAATATTCGTTCAAATTACAAATTATTAAGCGTAGGTACTTTTATTAATTAAAGTAGGTAGTTATACACCCGGTTTCTGATTTAAGCAAAGAAGCAAAACACAACTGATTATTCTCAAATACATAAGTATGTGCTTAAGTTTTTTGCGTTTCGCAAGTTAAAATCGAATTTCGTCAAACCATAATCAACTGATCATTTACTTAAGAGTAAACTAAACGCGAGCTCGAACTCACTGGTGGTCATGGCCAAAATCACGCTGTCTGACTTGGCTTCGTGTCTGACGGAGCTAGTATCAGTGATGAGCAGTTAGACGCTAATCTACACGCACAACATCTAGTTCTCACGCACAGAAACACCGTTCCGAACTGATAGGCGCATAAAAATATTTGAAAAGTGCTTTGGAAAATCGAGTTCTATGAAAAATCCACTACATAAATCAATCACAAATAAAGTTTTTTGAACTCTTCGATAACTGAGCTTTGTCGGTACGGATTTAATTTTAAATATTTTTCAGTTCTTTTATTACTTATTTACACCCAAAGTTATGTTAAAAATAGCAAGAAAAACGAATCTTTGTTGGCAAATAACTTTTTAATGGCTTGTTATTTTACAATTCTGCTTCCGTACCGACACAATTAATAATTAGACAAAACGATACAATGTTTAACTTTGGATGTACAATGTCAAACAGTGGAGTAATACTCTCCCGAAATTTGTATGGAAAAAATATCGAATAGTGGCACCTTAAGTATTCTTGATGAAAGCTAACACGTTCCAATTTACATTAAAAAACCGGTACTTTTCAAAAACTCATAATATTAAATAATTTTATTCTTATAAATTTAAAAACAGATTTAAAACGTTAGTTAATTTTAAATAACGGCATTAATTAAAATAAAAAATGCTATTAGATTTGCTAAAGCATATTTTAGCAATTTAATATTTGACATGTTTGTATGAACTGAATCGTGACGTGAATGTCAATCAAACTGTAAGTAAATAAACACAAATTTTATTGGAATTCTCTATTTTTATATAAACTACCAATTTATTGTACCAATTAAAATGAATAAATATAAGAAAAAGAGATCGCCTAACTATACTCTAGAGGAGAAAGAACATCTTCTTTCAATAATAACAAAGTAAGTACATAAAAACCTATAATGTTTACCATAATATAATTTTACGTTTTACCAAGTTTGTTATTTAGATGTTTGTGATTATTTCAGTGTAATAGAGTGCAAAAGGACAGGGGCTTACTATATTCAAAAGAAACAGGAAGCCTGGAAGCGCATTACTAAAGAATACAATAGCCTATGCACGACTGGGCCTAGGGATGAATTAATGCTAAAACATTTTTATAATAAATCTTCTTTTGAGAACACCAAAACACCTTTCAATTGTGTTTCGTGATGATATCTGGGCTTTGTTATAGACTTCTTGGGATGGAGAGGCAGGGTTTAAAAAGGTTGTCATGAGATACCTAAGGCATGGGTAACCACTATCTCCAAGAATAAGGTATGACCCAAATCTGCCAGCTTCAAATTGCAAGTTTTGAGTCATTCCAAACAGTAGTGTCGTGTACGGAACCTGGCCAACGTGCAATGACACTAATTATTTGTAAATTGGCATCAAAGACGGCTTGAACATTTATAGAATAAACCTTTTCTGTTCCTATAATAATAATAATTCATTTATTTATCAAGTAACAAGGATTCATTAATACACAGAAATTAAATATAGCACAAATCTTACACTAGAACACACTGAATACATTATACATTACATTACAATAGGTACAACACAAAACAATAACCATACAAAACATCAGCGCTCTGAATGCGTTGTTATATTGGATGCGGAAGGCTTCGTATGCTTTTTGAGTGTGATTTACCCACAGGCTGCACGTGTACAGAGAGGTACAATAAGCCATGAAAAGGGTCTGCTTGACCGACCCTGAACAACGCGCAAACCTGTGAGCTATCATATTACCGGCCCACTTAACACTATTTACCTGGCCTCCATACCAACATTTAAATAAGTTTATAAGTTCTTTGGGAAAGTTAATCTCCTTCAACTTCTTCCAAAGAATGTCGTAAGAGACCAGATCAAAACATATACAGCTCAGCTCTGCTCCCTCCTGGTGTAGTATTGCACAGGCGTTTCAGCTTTATTTTATTTCTTTTTTGTTGTGAGTTGTATATATTTCTGGGTATAATTCTATTAGAATATTTTAGTGTAAATAGTCATTAAGATTTTAAGTGTAAGGTAGCTAAAGTTAGGATCTCTAACGTAGGTTATTTTGTTAGGTAACTGACAGCCTTTTCGTTACCGTAGATTATTACACAATGCCACCTAAAAAACAATTATCTTTATCTCGAACTTCGAGTAAAGCTAAGAGAATGAGAATTACGCGATCTCAAGAATCGGCAGAGGAAAGAGTAAATCGGTTAAACTCTATGAGAGTTAGAGCCTCAACTTCTCGAGCCAATGTCATAAACGATTTTTCAAAATTCCACCCCTGTCGGGGTGAAAAGCAGGGATAGAGTTTATTTGAAAAATCTGATTCCTTTGTTCTATAAACTTAAAAATTGGCCCGAATACTTATTTATCTAAATTAATTATAAAGATCATACCAACATACATTTTCGAAACTTTTAGAGGAAAGTACGAATTTCGCGCGGACGAAGTCGCGGGCAGAAGCTAGTCCATACTTAATATTATAAATGTCAAAGTGCGTCTGTTACCTCTTCACGCTTAAACCACTGTACCGATTTAGATGAAATTTGGTATAGAGATATTTTGAGTCCCGGGAAAGGACATAGGATAGTTTTTATCCCGATATTCCCATGGATTTGACACATATGCGGGTGAAACCGCGGGGCGCTGCTAGTACAAAATAAAATAAGTATTAACAATAATATTTTTTCAACCCGATACATCACACATGCAGAAAAGTACAGACGCCAGCACATCAACCTACTACTATCTGTCAAATTTCTTTAATAGATTTTCAACTTTATTACTAAAGCATAAGGTCCAAAGTTGATTGGGAAAATGTGACAGTTAGGTGTAGGTTGATGTGCTGGCGTCTGTACAATCGACTCGTACATTTTATTGATGGCCGCCTGGTCACTCAATAATAATCGGTGGTGATATGAACCGATTGCAACTGGTGCGTTATAAATTCATGATATACAGGGTGAAATTAAATTCATGGGCATCCTTTTAAGGAGTCTGCGTCGTGTTTCGCTGACTGGTGTCATGTAGCCGGCCACGAAACCGGTGGTACACAACACCCTTCAGCCAGAACTCTTCGTTGAGAAACTTCTCGAGATGGTAATAGGGGGCGAGCCTATTGTGATCAACCGGACACAAATCCAGACTCCGGGCTGCTACTGAGGAATTCCTGATAAAAAAAAACAATAACACTTTGCTCGACCCAGAAATCGAACCCAAGATCTTAAAGCTCAGCTGCAGTAGCGCTTGGGAAAACTAGACCAAAAAAAAATTGCTGTTTTATACACTTTGACCGCGTAGGTAGCAGTACCTACGCGGTCAAAGTGTATAAAACAGCAATTTTTTTTTTTAATAACCTAGGCAAAATTTCAAGGTAGAGGGTTCCAGAAACATGTATTTAATACATGGTAACCGGTTGCGCGTCGGTGTCCAGTCAACAAAAGAGATAAGTATGCAGGACTTGTCGGATATAGTTGAGGTTTAGTAAGAAACCGATGGATGTTTTCGACTGAAATTTAATTTGGTAAATGAGCTGTATGTTTTCTATTAATAAAGTTAAATTTTATTCGAGAACATCCATCAGTTTCTTACTAAACTTCAACTATATCCGACGATCCTGCGTACTTATCTCTTTTGTTGACTGTCGCAGGTCCTTGACATGCCACCCTGTATATTATCAAAACAAGAAACAGACACTTATGATTGTGTGATATTTCCGTTCGGTAATACGACACAAAATTAAATGCGAAGGTTCCGCGCGCAAATACGTGCCGATTCATATATTAGAAGCATTTCTTATTGAAATGTTATTTGTTTCTTGCAGCCATGTAACAGGATAACATAACCTCACGCACGTCTGTATCTCCCCAAGGGTTGAGCAGAGGTGTGCCTATAGCACCCCCATATTTTAAGTCCTATGTAATAGGAGGCAAGCCTATTGCCAGCAACCGGGCAAAAAACTAGACTCCGGGCTGCAACTGAGAAATTCCAGATGGAAAACTCCAATAACATTTGGCCGACCCAGGAATCAAACCCACGACCTCATGCTTACCAGTAGCGCTTGCGACCACTAAACCAACGACGCAGTCAGTAACATGATATAAAGGTGGTCAAAAATTCTTGGATCAAACGAAACAGGGAGATAAAGGAGGTCATTTCCAACAAAAAATCTTTCTACAGCATGGACATAATTCAATTGCCCTAAAAGTTATGAATATTTTTGTATACCGAGTTATTTTACAATTTGACCCTGTTAAGCAGAACAGATTCAACCAGCAATTTGTCGAAAATCGAGTTATATATAGTTAGAATCTACACATCGAACTTTATATACGCAAAAAAGATCCAAAAATGTAACAAAATGTTGGTTGAATCTTTTCTGCTTAACAGGGTCCAATTTAGACCAATTAAAAATATATATAAAACAGTAAAACAAACGATGTTGTATTATTACTAGATAATGTATCAGCACTACAAAAGTTCTATTGCGGCTCTGGGTACCAAATTTCAAGAGCAATTAATTTTTTCTAGAAATTTTGAAGCGCTATCAAATATTATTTCTCACTTTCAAAACGTTGAAAATGACCTCCTTTATCTCCCTATTTAATTTGATCCACGACTTTTTGACCACCCTGTATAAATAAGAACTAGGTCATATTTTTAACTCAGTAGGTGAGGTGAGACTATGGTATAACATAAATCAACAATAAAACGAGATCCCCAAAGCACCTATTCAAAATGTAATCGACACCAATGTGAACAATATGTAACACTTTTAATATAAATTCCGACCGAGCGTTTTCATACGTTACATGCCGAAACGTGTTTCAAAATGATTACGAAAATGACATCTTGTTATGAGCCTTCATTGTCACATTAATATATCGTAGCCAAACATAACGTATTAATCTCATTTTTATACCAACGAATAAAAATATTTATTTTGACTCCTCGATATATCGAACAACAACACATAACTGAGGACAGGACAACCTACTCCCAAGCATCTTTCCACTCATACTAAAATTTTCATATCCTATAATAAAATCTTTGAGACAGTCTTCCCCTCGTCTCCAAGATAATTCTCTAGAATAAAAGCCGGTAGAATCGTAAAGAACCTTTTAAAGAACGTAGTTATACGTCCCTAGCTACGTTTTAAATCGTTACATTTTAATTTTACTTCAATGATCGCAATGAAAATTAACTTTCTCTTTACCTTGGACTTTGTCTCCTCAGGGTATCTTTGTAGTTTAGAACGACTTTCTAACAGACCTTGTGACCCAAATATTGACTGGTATAGTGGGATAGATTCATAGATTCCAAGCAATGAGGTTGGTTGGTTGAGGTAAGGTAGGGGTAGGTAGATAGGTAGGTCTTTTTAATCCATCCAAAGGTTGTCTTTAAAAGATCGCTTTTAGCGATAAGACCGATCATTGTGTCACCCATTGTAAAGTTTCTATATTTATGTCTGTAATGTATATGGTGTACATAATAAAGAGTATTCTATTGTATTCTAATGGCATGGCACCTATTTATATAAAAGAAAGTCGGCTAAGTACTCAAGAACCACGGGACGGGTTTTATGATCTTTGGTTTGCTGGATTTGTCTCCGCCCCGAATAGCAGAATAACTATTAAAACATGAGGAAAATTCACAAGAAAAATAAAAGAGATTTTCTCATACATTTTGTATGGATCAGCTTTTTTGATTCTGAGGCGGTATGAAGTTCGCCGGGTCAGCTAGTTTTAAGATAAACGCCAATACTAATATTAAGAACGCAGAAACGGTAGGGGTCAGATTTGGCTTACAAGAGAAGGATAAAGATACAAAGCACTTAGAACGATTTCTAGGAATAATAATTGAATATATGCGATAAACCGTTGTTTAATTGATTACTCCCGGTACCCTGAGAGCTCGTAAAGTTCTCCTACAGTACCTACTATTATTTTCGTACAGTTCGACACAACTTAGATGTAGCATCGGCAAAATTCGTAAAACCGATCACATCCGAACTAAGTGCGCCTTCAAAATCACCAATCTTTATTACTACTTTAGGAAAAATTGATCAATTTTTCCTAAAGTAGTAATAAAGATTTACGAATACGAATTACGAACGTTTTACGAATTTTGCCGAAGCTACATCTAAGTTGTGTCGAACTGTACCAAAGTGTCAAAATTATTGGTAAGAATTTTCGAAAATGATTCTTAGCAAAACTTTAAAATTATAATAGCATACACAAGTAGGTTCACTCACCCGCAGGACCAAGCATAGATGTTATCAGGTCTCATAAAATACCCTTTAACCGGGCAGGGTTCCAACTTTTAGATTTAAATGAATGCATTTTCATCTTGATATAGTTGGTACTATCAAAAGACCAGCACCCTAATTGCGTAACACACTATTAGTCTCAATCTGAATCATTTTGAACGATATTGCTAATCCATTGCTTCATGTGTTCGAAAAATGTGACTGCTGAACAACGTAAATAACGCAATGAATGTTGTTGAACTGTCAAAATGAAACCCATTGCTACAGTGTGTTACGCAATTACCCAGCAGGTATGTCCTTACCAGCCAAGTAAGTTCGTTATCAGTAGACCTATGAATCCATACTAATATTATAAATGCGAAAGTGCGTCAGTCTGTCTGTCTGTCTGTTATCTCCTCACGCTTAAACCGCTGAACCGATTTAGATGAAATTTGGTATAGAGATAGTTTGAGTCCCTGGAAAGGATATAGGATAGTTTTTAACCCGATATTTCCACGGGAACGAAACTTATGCGGGAGAAACCGCGGGGCGTCGCTAGTACACAATATACGATCTAATTGATACGTGAACGTCGCACTTTTCGGCTGTATCGAAAACTTTCTCTAAAGCTTGTTTTTTCCTAGAAAAGCGGTTCCATCATATTATAACGGCCATTTTGAAAATCTGTAATTTTCACCAGTATTTAATATTAAGGTGTCAAAAAACGCTCTGTTTTTGGACAGCGGTTATTATATGACCGTTCACCGCTTTCTTAAGTTACGGCCTAGAAGAGCGGTGACTGCATATAGCGTCCGCAATTTACCGGGGAATGACGTCACTGAAACGTTGTTTATGAAAGTAAGTTGGTCTGTTTGCACCGCGTTTTTGACACCGTATGTTCAAGCCCAGTAGGGGTTGACTTAACGGTGTCAAAAGATTTAAATCGTACCACACCGTACTTAGTCACGCGAAAAATGTCCATACTGAGAAGAGTGAGCTTACACGTTATTATATAGCGTTTCCATCACAATAAATCAAGTCATTGTGTCATTTTATGTCAGCGGTGTCAAAACGAAACAGTAACGCGACTATCTTTTGACGCGATAGGGTGTACCCATTTGAATCTTTGCCGCTGTCACCATTTTCATACAGCCGTCACTGCGGCCGTTATGTGCGGTCACAGCTTTTCTGGGAAACCGTCACTTTATAAAACCAAAGCTAAAAGCATTCAAGAAAACCGGCCAAGTGCGAGTCGGACTCGCCCATGAAGGGTTCCGTAGCAGCAAGTAACATAATATAAAAGTTCTTGTAGTTCGTTGTAACTTTGTGAAAGGTAAATTGCGGTTTTCGAATTATGACGTATTAAAAAAAAAATACTTACTAGATCTCGTTCAAACCAATTTTCGGTGGAAGTTTACATGGTAATGTACATTATATATATTTTTTTAATTTTATCATTCTCTTATTTTAGAAGTTAGAGGGGGGGGGACACACATTTTACCACTTTGGAAGTGATTCTCGCGCAAACTATTCAGTTCAGAAAAAAATGATATTAGAAACCTCAATATCATTTTTGAAGACCTATCCATAGATACCCCACACGTACAGGTTTGATGAAAAAAAATTTTTGTAGTTTCAGTTGTAAGTATGGGGAACCCCAAAATTTATAGTTTTTTTTCTATTTTTGTGTGAAAATCTTACTGCGGTTCACAGAATACATCTACTTACCAAGTTTCAACAGTATAGTTCTTATAGTTTCGGAAAAAAGTGGCTGTGACATACGGACGGACGGACAGACAGACAGACAGACAGACAGACAGACAGACATGACGAATCCATAAGGGTTCCGTTTTTTGCCATTTGGCTACGGAACCCTAAAAAGGACCATCAAAACAGAATCGCGGGTGGTAGCAATATTGTATTTATAGTACTGTGTAACGAACGCTTTTCTGTGACTTGAGCAGTCCATTTTTACACAGAAAAGCGTGACTTAAGTGCGGGTTTAGGTCACACGAGCTATAAAATAGTATACGACACGTATACCTCGCTACGCTGGGCGCTAGTTTCACGCCGTGCAATAATGGACTACTTAAATCACACGTATCGTAATGTAGCATTTGCTTCCACAGTAAAAAAAAATAAAATAGGTACATATGTACGGACTTTGCCATCAAAAAAACCTCATTCGAAATTGACAATCGCTGCAGAACTTCACGAATTACCCTCAGGATTGAAAATTGCCTGCTAATAGAAATGTCAGTCGGCAAACATAGGGGACCAGTCACCCCTCGTCAGGAAAACTGTCACTCATGGAACTTCAGGATTACAAATGTAGATTATATTTTATTTAGGAAGTTATTGTGTGTGAGATAGTTGGAATTTGGATGTTATTTCCGTGCTGTCCACGATTTTGTTAGTAATGAATCTATTCTCCCGTGTACAGTCCCTTTTCCGGGTCGGTATTCAAATATATTGTGATTTAATATTTTGGTTTGGGATTGGATTCGAACATACATGAATGTTATGTTAGTGTTTTCGATTTTCTACGTCAATAGTTCATTTTTATGGATTTTTTAACGCTTATCCAACTCAAAACCTTAAAATAATCGGTGCTTAAAAGAAGGCGGCTGCGAGGACAGACTGGATGCGGACGGCGGAGGACAGGGTATTGTGGCCCCGCATGGTACATGCAGCGCCACATTACCCTGTCCCTGTCCCATGCAGCATGGGAGAGGCCTATGTCCAGCAGTGGACTGCGATGGGCTGAGTTGATAACCTATTAGAGATCTATTTATAAAACAAGCAAAAAAAAATCGACTCTCCATACATTATGTCCGAACAGCTGATCGAGTTTTGTATGAAAAGACGATTTTTTTTTGCTTGTTTTCGAAAAAGTCGTAGAACAAAATGTTGTTGTTTATGATGTTAGTAATCTACTCCTGCGAGGTTGTTGGTGTTTTACAAATAACCCTGTATATACCGTATTTCTGGCAGATAAATTACTTTGGTTTTATAAATCAGATGATGACCAACGATTCAATTTTGCTGAAGCGAGTGTCGTTCCACAAATAATAAAGATGTTCAGTACGCCATGAAGAGGGGATCAAAACCAGTAGAATCACTAAATTAAAAACATAACCCTCCTTCTGGCGCAGTCGGGTAACTACTAAAATATGCTCCCTGCACTTTAGCTTTAGAACACCTTTTATACCTTTTTGTCGATGCATTTTAGAATTGTTTCCGAACGACAATTTTTCCGGTGTATCCGGGATTTGGCCTGCTGCAAGCAAGGATCAAATGCAGCGGAATCCGCTCCTGTTGGATTTCCAGGATTTTTCCGGGACCCGCAGTATTGCCATTATCAACACCTACTTTCAAAACTGGTTTGTATTCCAATTTTATATGGATACTAGCTGCTGCCCGCGACGTCGTCTGCGTGAAGGTTCTACAGCACCAAAAATACCTAAGATGCCAGTGTCGCTATAGCATTATAAGTAAACAACTTTTAAAATAGCATTAAAATATAAGTTTTTTTTGCAAGCGAAGCAAGTGAAGAGAGTTATATGGGAGTCCTGCTGAGTTCAGTGTGGTGTGGGGGATGTGACTGAAGGAAATAGAGAAAACAATGCAGTAATACATTCCAGGACACAAAAGAGTAAAAATACGTACAAAGGCATCATACCTTAAAACACTTCCTTATAAACAACGTTGGTAGTTATGCTGCCAGGAGCCAAAATGTAAAGAGAGTCAGGACTGGTGACGCGGGAGCAAGCGACGTACAGTTGTCCGTGTGAGAAGCAACTCGTCCTGAGGTCGACACCCGCTGCCCTCAGTGTCTGCCTCTATTGATGGTTATCGCGAAGCAAACACTCACGGGGAACTGTACGCGCTTGAACTGGAACGGGAAGATATGAGGTATGAGGGGAATGCGTGGTATAAATACTGCCTCGCCAACGCCACAACCCGTAAGAATTTCCGCCTCAATGGTGTGTCTGTAGAGCGAAATGACTTTAGGGTGGGTCCCGTTACACAACTTCAGAGGAGATAGGTTCCGAAGAAGCATAATCGGGACACCGACCTTCAGCTTGATGGTATGCGCTGGAAGTCCACTTGCTGACAGGGAGTTCAGAAATTCCACGGGATAATGTGTGGCGTCATCTTGCTCGACAACAGTGTTTATCGAGGTGTAGACCACTTCATTCTCCTCAATTTCCGAGAGAATGCATTCGTTAATTGCTGCAGCCTGATCATTTTTGGACGTCAAAATGGCCCGCTCACACACCCAAGAATTCTGCAGGTGCAGTATACGACTGATGTCCCCGTACACACAGCAAATGAGTTCTTCTAAGCTGGATACCACTCTACCGAGAGACTCTGGAAGCACCACCTGTCCACCTCTCTCTTCTGGTAGAGTGCCTTCGCCAAGATTTAGAAGGACATTGGAGAATTCTTGAGCACGTGCATTGCCGCCGAGCCGAGCTCTCATATTAATGGTCAAGCGCAGCGTACGAACTCGTGACCACAACGAAGATAGTTTCAACGAAGCATTCACCTCGTCAGCCCTTGATCCCCGTGTCACCACGGGAAGCGTTTGCCAGAAATCGCCACTGAACAGAACAGCTGTGATACGACGCATCAAATGTTCGTTCCTGCGGATGTCTTGCAGGATTCCGTCCACAGCCTCAACTGCCTTCCTATTGGCCATCGTACACTCATCCCATACGATCAAAGAGCAATCCTTGAGCACGTGTCCCTTATCGCTGTTACGTGACACACCACAAACAGGCGTTTCGGCGCTCTCTAAATCGATAGGAATTTTAAACATGGCATGTGCTGTCTTGCCACTCGGAAACAGTGTGGCAGCGATTCCCGACGACGCTACAGCAATAGCAATTTTGCCTTGCCTGCTGACCTCTGCAAGTATGCAAGTGGTAACAAATGTTTTTCCTGTTCCACCAGACGCATTCCAAGAAAAACATTTGACCCTGGTTTTTTCCCAACGCTTTCAAGGACGGTGTCATAAATTTGTTTTTGCTCTGAAGAGAACAAAGCGACATGGTCATTTCGCCCGGATCGTAATTTGTCTCAGCGTTATACTCCCGATTTACACGGTCTTGATGCGGTGATCATTGGGGAGCTGGTAACCCATATTCGATCAGTGGATTGCCGCCGATAGAAATGACCACATCTTGAAGTGAACTGAGACAGGTGTTCAGCACGCGTTCATCAGTTACTCCGACTTCGTCTCCAGTAGAAACATAACTTTTTTGTAATACTTAACACCGCATTTTTTTTTTATTGTCGTCCTCAACTCTGCTCAACATTTTAAGGGTTTTGTTGGAACTTGAATTTGTCAAAACGAACTATACGATACAACTTTTATGAAGAAAATGCACATTGCCATCTATGAATTTTAAGAATAACTAACTACTAACCTCGCCAACATGATCAAATTTAAATTATTAATTTCCAAAAAGTGTCAACATGTAACTTGATTTGATTTTTATGAAAACTCATAGATGGCGCTGCTTCAAAATTTTCTTTATACTACTAAAATTCATTAAACTATGTTTTTTCTGCCCAAGTTACTTAAATGGCGTAGTTTTTATAGTGTAAAGCTAGATAATAGCATGGCTTACTGAAAAACAACATTTAAATATGCGTCGTTAGATTACACGCTGTCACAGAATGCGTAAGAAAAATAAATATTCACAGCTCCTCCCCCATAGGTGATAGCGTGATAATATGTAGCCTATATGTTGACCCGACCTCTTAGTAATATTCATGCAAAATTTGAAGTAAATCCATGCAGTACTTTTTGAGTTTATCCCGGACATACAGACAAACAGACAAACAGACAAAAATTCTAAAAACTATATTTTTGGCTTCGATATCGATTGTAGATCACGCCCCAAGTATTCTTTTAAAAAAAAATTCAATGTACCGTTTTGACTTTCCTACGATTTTATTATATGTATATATATAGATAAGGATCATCCTTTATGTCATTTAATAATGTTTATTTGAGGACTTTATTCAACTGTGTATACTACACAATAGTTTAATCACCTCTTTTTGGGACAGGCAGGTTATAATTGAAGGTGTGTTCCATTCGAAAGTTCAAGCGTGTGTCAAATATTCTGTTAGTGTTTTATCTTGTATTTGATGATTGATGCAGGTTGTACGATCTTTGTGAATCTTCTAGTAAGTTCTAGTCCATCATCATCTGCCTAACCTTTTCCCAACTATATTGGGGACGGCTTCCAGTCTAACCAGATGTAGCTAGAATACCAGTATTTGACATGGAACGACTGCCTATCTGATCTCCACAACCCAGTTACTGGGTAATACGATACCTCTTGGTAAAACTGGTTGTAAGACTTTCGGGGTTCTCACGACCCGTCACGAATGTCATATAAATCGTATATTTACATAATTTAAAAAGCTAACAGTCTTAAACAATAATATGTACTAGTATATAAAAAGGAGGGGAAATAATCAAAGGGCATCAAAAAATTCGTTCGTATCGCCGTCAATAGGAAAAGTGCCCAGAAGCGCTGGCACGTTGTATGGCAATGCTGAGTCGTTGGCCAAAATCCGAGCCGACCAACCGCTTGGCGATGTCTCGAAAAACTAAATAGGCACTCGGACCTCATGGCACTAGAGTTTCAACCCCAAACGGTTGCTTAATAATCTGCTTCATAATTAATTTCCTTAACTTTACACGACGATCATTAAAAAAACATTAGATCATTGTAACTTTCTAGTAAAATTATTCTCATATTACGGACACTCCCTGAAAAATACCAATTTAAACTTTAAATCTAGAATGCACTCCTGCAGTTTACGACACCAGATGCAATACAAGTTCTATTTACATTAAATTCAAAACTGCACTAAAGTTATACTGAGTTTATGGAGTAATCCATAAACTCAGTATAAAATGCGTTGGGACCCGTACATAATGGAATATAAGGACTAAGTGACATAAAAACTGTACTTCACGTCCAGACTGCGACAGTTACGTTAAAATATATTTAGTTAAACTTTTGGAAATGTAACTCTGACAAATAAAGTACGGGTTTGGCAAGCGAAGGCTAAAGTTTGGCTAATTGAACTCATTTTGATACTGTTTTGTTTGGGTTTATCTGGAAATAGAGATAAGTGGATTGCACAAAGTTAAAATAGAACACATTTATTATAATTCGTATGGCTTTATATAAAGGCAGCCATAGAAAAATAAATGGCTAATGTCATCTACACATTATGGGATGTATGTGTAGCGATATCTACAATGCCACATGCGAACAACGCGTCATACTGACGTCACGCAAATCCTATATCTCGCAAGCAGAGTTTACCGCGCAACTAGCATAGATACAAGGGCCTGACATGAATCATTGGGCAGTTGCCCGCCAGACACAACACCCGTCTGGTCGGAGGATCCTCCCTCTTCTATGGAGGTTGAGTGAACTTTACATACTGTTCCTCCTACCTCTGTATATGCATAAGCATAATCAGCCTATAATGTTCCCACTACTGGAACACAGGCCTCCTCTCTATGACAGGGAGTGGGCTATAGTCCAACACGCGGGCCCAGCGCGGGTTGATGGATGTAACATGTCTTCGAATTTTTGGTTCTAGGACACGCCGGTTTCTTTACGATGATTTGTTCATAGTTTTGAGGGCAGTGGTGATGAAATCAAATACGCAAAGTAAAGTGCCTGTCTGGGTTCGAACTCACGACCTCGACGACTCGTATGTCGGGGCCGATACCCACTTGACCACCACTGCTCTCAATGAGATGTAGGTATGCTGGTGTCGAAAATGGAAATAAAAATTGAAGATTTGTATCGAAAAAGTCAAATAATCCATCAAGTAGGTGTACCATATAGTACTATAGGTATAGACTAGGTCAGTTCTGCACAGCTCCACGTAGAACTTCCATTGCACTATACTTATTCAGCAAGTCAATGTTAATACGAACCCATTGGATATTAACAAGTTAGTTATTATAACTTCTGATAAAACGAATGTTACAAAGCACACCGTCAAAATTACGTATCAGAATTATTCAGGATAACAAACATGAGGTGAAGCCCCGTTTGCATTCATTGGGAGCGTTTGAACAGGCCCTCTCGCAGTGTAAACACTACTGCAAGTTATATCAGTTTTGTGGAGTACGAAGCTACGACCGCATGTGCAAGTCATAGATTTTTTATGGTAGTGTTGTGCATAGGCTGTATGGGTAAATACCTTTGCTTGCTCACGCGCCTGTAGCGTCCGCCGCCATTTTGAAATAAAGTCAGTGTATCGCTACAAGTCTTTTCACAGTTATTCTACCTCTGACAGCAGCAACCGAAAAGCTACGTTACAAGAATAAGGATCAATGTGATTGATAAACTTGTCAGTGGCAGCAACACAGCAGCAACTTTCTATAGCATATGCAAATTATATCATGTGAACGTTATTTCAAGTGATATTATACTATTTTGTATTATGCCATATATTACCTACACACCCACACATGATAGTACTTAGAAAGAACAGTGGGATTTTTCTCGGTAGGAGTCCGACATAACCCTCCGTCCTCCTCAGTTGGAGGGTAACCATGAGGACTTCCCTACGGTAAAAATATTTATTGACAATATTGACCATACATTTCCTCCAATCATTTTAGAACAGGTTCTAATTCCTTATCTTTAAAGCCCAATAATAACGCCATTTATGCCAAATTGGACCTTAATAACAAACCTTTCTGTTTATTATAGTTAAAGTTTCCCTTGAGGGCTAGATACATTAGTCTGATGTACCACGGGACCCATTATATACATGTGTAGATTATATGTGACTTAATTGCCAGCCAGCAAAAAGTAATCTTTTTGTTTTTATTCGTTTTATTCAGGTTACTGTGCTAAAGCCATTATGGGTTTGTGTTGTAGGTTTGGTAGAAAAAGTGTTCATTTTAATTATTGTTTACAAAAAAAAAAAAGAAAGAAATAGTACATTACTGCAGCGGCCAGCAAAAGAGGCATTGATGGACGAACGTGTAAATGTAGGCCGAGGCGAAACCGAGGTACACATACGTAAGTCCGTGTGGCCAAGGCTTGTATAGTACTTTTCTCAAATAATGCGCGGAAATTAAAACTAAGTAGTACCTAGGCGGATTTTTTTTGTCAAATACAATTACTTTTCAAAATCAATGACGAACAACAGAATGTTTTCTCGCGTTAAAGTGTTCATTTGTTTTCTTTTCAATAAACAGCTTTCTATTTGCAAGCCTGTTCGAAATTGATATAACACACCTTTGATAAGTTACCTCCTTGGTTGCCATGTTTCGGAAAAAGATCGTTCCATTTTTAAATTACACGACAGATATGAGTTTACACTAATTTATTTGACCGCTCAACCACGACAGATATGGATGGACACAACTTTTGCCGGCCGATGCTCGCATGTATTTGGCCAGTACAGCAATTTCGATTTATCTCGTAATTGTCAAAATAATGATCAAACTTCCAAGTACGTTTAAGAAAAATTTTTTATTCTGCACAAACAAAACGCACATTACAAATAATAAAAAAGACATGAAATATACACATCCAACATAGTCAAAAGCTTCGTACTCAAGCCTATAAAATGTTGTCAATTTCGTCCATTGCTATTGCCATTTCTGGTAGAAAAAGTTACTGAATTTGAATACTAACCTGAAGAACTAAGTGCAACAGACACGAGCAATACGCGTCGACGACAAAGGCAACTGCACCTGCCGATGCGCGTCGACGAAAAGTTTGTTCCACATTCTGTTCGCGACAAAAAAGTCTGTAAAGTTGTATTTTATATTTAAGGATCTTTTGGCGCATGGAAATGTCTTATTTTTTCAAAAACTAGTTTCTTTATTATTTATTTATTTAATCGCTCCGTCCCGGCGCGGGCCTTTGGGGCCCATTACAATAGAAAATCAATTGTATCATAGCGGAGATTAAGCGATTAATACTTCAAGCACATAAATTTACAGAGGCGAACTTAATGCCACAGGCATTTTCTACCAGTCGACCTTTGGGTGATGCAGAGACAAAGTGGTTGGTGCAATCATGAAAATTGCGGAATAAATATTCTTTAATAACTCTCTTTTTCCTTTTTTTTTTCTTTTTTTTCTTTCTTTCTTATCTCTGTTATTTTCTTTTTTTTATACGTTTTGTGCAATTTGCATGTCAATGTCATGTTAAATGTTGATTTAAATATTGATTCGCGAGGGTAACAAATATCTATGACTTTACAGAATAATTATAATCATTAAAATCACGATATATGTTCATATAATCCTGTTGTATGACTATTTCATAAAAAATCAATCAATAAGATTATACAGCTGGTAGAAAAATAAAACCTTTTTCTTATAGTTAATTACGAGTCGCTCTTTCTGGAATTAAATCGAGAACCTTACAAGGACATGAGAAGTCCATTACATTGCGACCTTTCACTGCACTTGTTTCACTAATGGACACTCAGTGAACTGCGACCTTTACGCCATGATCAAACTATGATTTATTAAGTAGGTACCTTCGGATTTACGTGTGCAAGTGCGCGTCGGAATCGCACACGAAAGGTTCCGTACCACAAGGCAAAAACGCCAATTAAAACACACTTGTATAGCCCCCTTTCATTTTTAACTTTATTTTATTGTTTGTTGTTATAGCGGCAATAAAAATACACACTGCGAAATGTCTACCTGAAAACACACACAGATACAGCCCGCTGACAGACGGACGGACGGACGGACAGAGGAGGCTTAATGTATAATAATAATAAATCATTTAATTCAGGCAATGAAGAGCCATAACATAAATACCTTAGATTATTATATAGACTAACTAACAAACATAATTACAAAAACCACAAAAACACACTGAATTTATGCACCTTTATAATTTGTACCAAAAACTACAGTTTCAGAACCTATTAATTTTGTGTAAAAGCATGGCATGTAGAAAAGTTATTATATCACTAGCTTCTGCCCGCGACTTCGTCCGCGTGAAATTCGTACTTTCCTCTAAAAGTTTCGAAAATGTATGTTGGTATGATCTTTATAATTAATTTAGATAAATAAGTATTCGGGCCAATTTTTAAGTTTATAGAACAAAGGAATCAGATTTTTCAAATAAACTGTATCCCCGCTTTTCACCCCCACAGGGGTGGAATTTTATAACTTGACTCAGTTTATTTATACCAATTTTCGAGCTAATCAAGCCACGCGGTAAAATCCTCCCCTTTAAAATTAACTACCTCTTTTCACACAGTTAGGGGTAGATTTTCGAAAAACCCTGATACATGTTATTAATTATGTTTAGTCCTTAGTATAAATACTGAGTTTCAAGTTAATCGGACAGGGCGTTAAAATTCTTCCATACAAATTTTGATACCCCCCAATACCTCTTTAGGGGGTATTTTAGAAAAACGAAAAATTCCAAACTTCATAATTTACTTAGATAAGTATAATTTACTTAGATAAGTATTCGTGCCAAGTTACTCAAGAAATAAGATTTTTCATACCAACAAAATCCCCCCTTTTCACCCCCTTAAAGGTTTAATTTCCAAAAACCCCTTCTTATTCGATACCTACTCTTCACAAAGAACACACCCTCCAAAATTCATGTCCCTAGGAAGGACCAGCGATTTAGACTGTGCGTTGATATTTCAGTCAGGTCGTTCATCCCCCTTTTGGGGGAGAAATTATCAAAAACGCTGAGACACGTATAAATTAATTTTCAATCATTAGCCTAAATACAAAATTTAAAGATCCTAACTTTTAAACTGACGGACTTTCATACACAACTTCATCCCCCCTTTTAACCCTTTGGGGGTAGAATTATCAAAAACGCTGAAACACGTATAAATTAATTTTTAGTCGTCAGCCTAAACACAAAATTTGATGATCCTAACTTTAAAACTGACGGACTTTCATACAAACTTCCATCCCCTATTTAACTCCCTTAGGGGTTGAATTTCATTATATTCCTTGTCTACACAACAAAAAAGAAATGAAAATAAAGCTGAAACGCCTGTGCAATACTATCTACCTATACCTACTTCACTTAAAAATAAATACTTATAACTACTTTAATTAATAAAAGTACCTACGCTCAATAATTTTTAATTTGAACGAATATTTAAACACTACCAAAACAACACATACCTATTTTACAAAATAACAACAAAAGAAATTCAAATAAACTATTTAAAGACTAAAAGTCGCGCTGATATGCACGGTTTCTCAATATCAATTATTGTCTGTCAATAAGGTCGAACGCTCTGAACGCATCAACAGCCAAATATTGAATGACGGACCTCCCGCCTTTTTATACCCTACCGCCGCCGCGACCGAGCGCGGCAACCGTTACACAAAAATAATCCTTATAGCATGATTCAGACGTGGGACGGCGCGATGGCTTATTTCATGTATAAGTTTGGTGTTTCCATACCGATTTCTATGATTCTTTTTTTATTGCATAGGTAATAATGTTAACTTTTTTAAATTAGGGATGAGTGAGAGTATTATAAACGTAAGAGTAAACAAATATAATCAGAATGCTCCGAACTGCTAAGCTATCAGGAGTTACACGTGTTATTGTGAGTCAACCATAAAAGATAGACATATGCTGTTGCGGGATATTTTTTAGACAATTTTATGTAGAATATTTCCGTCATACATGATTTCTATGTAACTTTAACCATTAAGGCTGCACACGCGACGGAAGCTTAAAAAATGGAGTAACTTCTCCCGTTTTCCCAACATTTCCCTTCACTACTCTGCTCCTATTGATTGTAGCGTGATGAAAAGTATACTATAACCTGCCCAGGAGTATGAAGAATAATTGTACCAAGTTTCGTTAAAATCCGTCGAGTAGTTTTTGTTTCTATAAGGAACATACAGACAGACAGACAGACAGACAGACAGACAAAAATTTTAGTGATTGCATTTTTGGCATCAGTATCGATCACTAATCACCCCCTGATAGTTATTTTGAAAATATATTTCATGTACAGAATTGACCTCTCTACAGATTTATTATAAGTATATAGATAGCCCAGAACGGCTCCCATTAGACAGCGGGGAGTCTGATGCTGCAATGCATTTCTCATCTCTACTTTGGAAACCTGCAGAGTGGCCTAACCAGTGTTTTTATTTTATTTAAGACATATAAAGCACACAGTGTGCATTTATAATTTTTTTTTGTAAAGACACCATCACATCAAGCTACTACAATCTGTCAAATTTCTTTAATAGATTTTTCAACTTTGTCGCTAAATCATAAGGTTCAAAGTTGATTGGTAAAATTTGACAGTTTGGGATAGCTTCATGTGCTGGCGTCTGTACATTTTGTGTAAGTTATTTTATCACCACTGCTCTCAAAACGGTGAAGGAAAACATCGTGAGGAAACCGGCATGCCCTAGAACCAAAAATTCGAAGACATGTGACATCATGTCATCGTGATTACGGCCCACTCCCTCTCACAGAGAGGAGGTCTGTGTCCCGCCAATGTGAACATGCTTAATCATAAAATCATTTATGATTAAGCATAATCATGCTTAATCATAAATGATTTTATTTCTGTAATGGCTGATTTTTCCATCGCCAGATAACTTTTATTCGAGGAATAAAATTGACGCTTGACAGTTTTTGTATGAAATAACTGTCAAAATTTCAAATAAATTCCTCGAATAAAGTTATCAGCTGATTGAAAAATCAGCCCTTAGTAGGTTTGTACAAAAACTTTTACACGTCAATCATATTTTTAAAACTAGATCAGGTCGGCGTTTACTATCAGACTAAAACTCTAACTGACTAGAGACTCTGAGAAGAAAGGCCGGAACAAACTCTGAGGTTAAAGTCCAGACATAATCTTGGTCGGACCATGTGAAGACCAAGTAGATTGGTGTCTGAAATGGTCTTTTGAGGAATTAATAACAACAAATTGAGTATACCTGTCCAGTCAGTGCATGCATGTGTGTGTGTTTATATGTTTGTTACTTCTTCACGCTCAAACGGCTGGACCAATTTTGATAAAATTTTGCATGGAGTTAGCTGACACCCTGGATTAACATATAGGCTATGATTTATCCCGATATTCTTACGAGATCAACATTTACGCGGGTGAAACCGCGGGACGCAGCTAGTTTTATTACAGACGCAGACGTGATCGTCTGCAGTATTTTGCTAGCTGAATTTTACCCTATATATCTATACCTTGTTCATTTTAGATAACAACCTTCTTTTTTTTACTAGATTTGAACTCAAGTTGAAAATTTGAGTTTTCCTTTACCTACTCATAAAATGTTGAACACTGAACTATACCCGACAGTCCAGCCATTGTACTTAGTACACAAACTAGTACCTACCGCAGTACACAATAAGTACACCAAAGTGCTAATATATCACATGCGGGCACAACACACAGTACTATAAACATATCCCGTTTTCCCTGAACTGGTATAAATAATAACTGCTGAATCGTATATCTCGGTAGGGTGCCCGTACTTTGGCGGTACATTAGGACCCCTGGCTAGCGTACATTGTCTTCGTTGTTTGTGGTCACGACTTATTTATTTACTTAGTTTTACTGAGGTCACCCTGTAGGTACCTACCTGTTTTTGTGGTCGAATAAATTAGGTATTTTATTTGGCCCACCTACGATTACGCTATGTCCTAACGGATTACAGACCATTAACCGGATTACCATCTCCTAGGGTAGCGGTGGCCGCTACATAACGCCCGCAGTGACGGCCGTCATAGGAATGATGACAGCGGGATTTGACTTTACGGTGTCCGTAGCGGCCGTGATAATGCGAACGTAACAGGAGTTGGAATTTACCACACCACCTTTTTTCTTAAGTCGCTCCATGTACAGACGCCAGCACATCAACCTACTACAATCTGTCAAATTTCTTTAATAGATTTTTAACTTTATCACTAAAGCATAAGGTTTAAAGTTGATTGGGAAAATCTGACAGTTTCGGGTAGGTTGATGTGCTGGCGTCTGTACAATACTGGTATTCAGCTGCACCCGGTTAGACTGGAAGCCGACCTCAATATAATTGGGAATAAGCTAGGCAGATGATGCTGACCTTTATTCGACGCTATGTGGCGGCAACGATGTCTTATATTTTAGCTACACTACATTATACACAGTACAGTCGAACAAACTATTTGGTTTACAGGCAAAAATATTCATCTTTCCACTACACAGCCAATATTTAGTTTTATTATGTGTGTTATAACTTTTTCAGCTTATGGCATCTTTAATTAAATAGAGTGGTATAAAAGAATTGACTAAATCAGCACACCATTGTTTGAAAGTAGTTGCAAGTTAGCTGCCTGTATACCAAATAGCTTGTTCGACCGTACAAAGCCGATAGTATAGTAGATTTGATCGATTTAGAAATGCTGCTCTAGTTCTCGCTGAAACCAAGCTCGTATGACAACTCCTATGACAAGTTCCACAAACCTAGTCAAAACAGTATGTCGTTGACGGAGCACTGTTTCGTCCTCGAAACTGTTTTGTTGCTGTGTGCCATTGTTTTCCTAGAGCGATAAGTGGAACTTAGACAGTCTTGACTAGTTCTGCACACGGTCTAAGAAGGTACCTATCTAGTGTCTATTGCGTATTCTGTGCTATATCTATCACACTAATATTATAAAGGCGAAAGTTTGTGAGTGTGTGTGTATGTTTGTTACTTCTTCACGCTCAAACGGCTGGACCAATATTGATAAAATTTTGTATGGAAGTAGCTGACACCCTGGATTAACATATAGGCTACTTTTTATCCCGATATTCCCACGGGATCGACATTTACGCGGGTGAAACTGCGGGGCGCAGCTAGTTAGTAATAGTTCTGCAAAAAAGAACTCAAACCTTCAAAGCAATTGTGAACAGACATCTTCTGGGCACGCTCGTTCCATCATAGATCTCATTCATCGCTTTCCATCAGGCGTCAAGAGCAGGCCCATTCTGCAATAAAAAATATCAGTCGCTCCATGTAAAATACTGATATTCAGCTACATCCGGTTAGACTGGAAGCCGATCCACAGAATACTTAAAGTACTACGTACAGAAAGGCCACTCCCTTCCCCGCACTAACATCAGTTACCGCACCTCACCCCGCACTTCGAGGTTACCGTCGCGGTTCTTTAACAAGAGCGCTCGCAAACACAAGTACCTCACGCACACATTCATACGTATACAAACGTCATTTTTTAATGTAGTAGTAGTAGATAATTATTTTGCGAGCGTTGTATGGAGTGTCCGGGGTGTGGCCGATCCTAACATAGTTGTGACAAGGCTAGACAGATGACGATGATGATGAGCCTAGGCACCAATGCACTTCCATTAAAATGGTCGTAAAGGTGCATTTCTTAAAAAAGTGAAGGTATTTGTTTCAGCGGCCCTCCAATCTATTTAGAAATTTATATTGGTCCGAGATAGTATCACGGTTTGGACCACAGGTTTAGACAGCCCTGATCTAATGGATACTAACTATATCTATGTAGTTGGCGAAACAGCCCTTATAGGGAAGTACTATCTTGATTAATATGTAGAATGGATTATACTTAATGGAAGTTAGTAATATCATTTCTGTATATGTACACTTAATACATATTATATTGCTATTACCAATACGGTTCCAGATCCTATTAATGAGATATAATGGAATATAATTAATTTATTCTAGATTGGAACAGGAACTTAAATGAACCATATTCTAGGAACCTATAATTTCAAAGATTATTGATTTGCCAGTGAAGCGATTGTATATAGATTTACAGTCATCTGATGAAAATCTTGAAATGAAAACGGTCATAGCATATTTTTAACTGACTTCAAAAAGGAGGGGATACGTTACCTACGCGATATCTTCGGCAATTGTTAATCGATTTCGAAAATTCTTTTTTTTCATTAACATTGCTTGGGTAGTTTTTGAGTTACTCAAACTCAAACTCAAAGCATTTATTTCAATTAAACCATTTACAGGCACTTTTGAATTGTCAAGAAGTCAGTCAGTCAGAAAAAATGAAGCTAGTTGCCCATTCCAAAGCGTAGGTAGGTACCTATGGAGAAGAACGGGCAAGAAACTCCATGGACACTCTTTTAAATCAAAATAATGTGGTTACAAAGTTGTTACTTGGTTACATCATTCATGTTAAAAATTATACATGTGAGAACGATGCAGAACGTTAAAAGCGTCCATAATGAAAAGATGAGAAAAAACAACAATTCAAATAATAAATTAAAATAAGCCATGGCAGCAAAGAGATGACCAGTCCCTACTGACGGCACCCGTTCACGAACATGACGCATGCATCAGCAGTTAGCTTTAATAATATGTATTTAATCCACTTTGTGTAGCGTGATGATGTTATAATACTCACTGTTGTGTACAGTCAACAAAAGAGATAAGTATGCAGGATCGTCGGATATAGTTGAACTCTTTTGTTGACTGTACATAAAAACAGTAACTGCACTATTTTTTAAGTAAAAAAAATTTTATTTATTTAATTAGTTCACGTAAGTTCCAGGAGAATAATAAACACGTAATAATTAATTAATGAATATTTGAATGTTACGAGCTAGTGCGAATTTTCCATACATGCATAGTTCAGTCATGTCTTTTGTCTGCTCAACGACGTAAATAACGCAATGAATTTTGTTAAATAGTCTTAATGAAAGCCATTCCTCTGTTTGTGTGTTAGGCAATGACCCCGCTAAATTTTACTCCCATATCACATGCATCACAGAAAAACACACCTCCTAACGTCATATTCATTTTCAAATAAGCGCAGAAATTCCCTAACAATACCTAAGTGTCACTTATTTGCGAAATGGGGCATAAAAATGCCTCCAAAGTGTACCGCTTTCGCGATTATGTGGTGCTCTAGCAAGCCATGTCAGCTCTTGTAGTTAAAGCCCGGCCAAATTGCGTACATAATTACAACAGTTAAGCTGAGGTATAACCGTTAATGAAACTGAAAACGAGTTAAAGTTTTAAATGCCGTCATGACTGCAAGCTGTTTCTCAATTTCGGTAAATTTGACACATTTTTATGGTTGCGTCGCCATTTTGTTGTGGAGAGTTAAATGTTTTGTAGAAACCTATTTCGATTTTTGCTGGGCTTTCGTTTTATTATCTAGATAAATGTATTTTTTTGCGGCTGGGGACTTTGTTGCGCCACTTCTTCTCAGCGAAAGTACTAGAAAGTGGTGATGGGTGGGCCTTTTGGGGACTGTCTTATGTAATTTTGACGTTCGAAAAATTAATTTGAATAAATGAATTTTGATTTTGGAAGCCTTAAGAGTTGCGAGCAGTGGTGACCCATTGGGAACGGTCCCGATTTACGAGTTGTAGCTCGTGGATTCAAAACCAGACAGGCGCTTTACTTGTGTAAATAATTTCATCACCACTGCTCTCAAAACGGTTTGGGAAAACATCCTGAGGAAACCGGCATGTCCGAGAACCAAAAATTCAAAAACCAAGCCGCACTGGTCCTGCGTGGTGCCCAAACAGACGTTCATGATATTCATAAGATGTTCCGACGGAAATCGCAAAAGTTACGGAACCTTTTTCATTTAAAAAGTTTTACAGTTTCAATAAAACAAAACACTCTTTTAACATCACAAAGAAACAGGCATCAATCACAAAAAGTACGAAAGAAATTAAAAGTAACATCGTGTTCTTCCACATCCGTTAACAATTCCTTTGTTCAAAAGTATCGCAAGTGATCGCATGGAATCGTACGGCAATATCGTGCGAAGTTAAATTTGCTTCGTATTGATAAGGTATGACGTCACAGGGGCATTAGAAACTTTTATACGAGGATCAATCACTCGCTGTTTCAAATTGTTTTACTTTATACTACAGAGTCACGTGGTTTTGCTCGTTAATTTGTTTCTTTTTGGGTCTCTGGGGTTTTTATGGAAAAAAACTTTGATAAATCGATGGATTTTTTACGTAAAGTACCTACTACTTCTTGTTCGTATCGCTTGTACGACAGTATTTCAAATCTTGTTAGCCTAAAACTTCGCCACTTCCACGGCCTAGTTGTTGGCAGCGCAAAGTTCACCATGAATGCATGTTTTAGGACACAGTACCTTCTTATCTCCACTGAAAATCATGACTTACTACTGACTCAAAATTTATTATCACAATCATGTTAATTTCATACTTAATTACTTGATTTAGAGCTAATACAATCACTCGCGGATCTTTGACAGACATTACGGGTAGTCGGAACCTCGGAAGTCTGCTAAACCAGTCTTACCAAGGGGTATCAATTACCCATTAAATGGGTTGTGGAGGTCAGATAGGCAGTCGCTCCACGTAAAATACTGGTATCCAGCTGCATCCGGTTAGACTGGAAGCCAACCCCGACATAATTGCAACAAGGCTAGGCAGATGATGAAATAATACAATCGAACTTACAAATTTCTTTACTTTTACCCGCATAATAAGTCTTAAGCGCAATATTTTTCTCGTAGATGTCCAATAAATATACATCTAAATAAAACAAAGTTTAGTCCTCCACATTTATTATACTCTTACAATTTATTCTTCGTCACCAAACATTGTTAAGGCTCTCGAATCGGCAAAAGCATAAAATGTTTATCTCGCAAACTTTTACTCTTCGACTTTTCTTATTGCTGATGTCAAAAAACAGACAGAAATGGGGACTAACAAGAAATAAACAAAGCTGTGACGTTATTTACACCGAAATAAAACTGATATAAAAACGAATAGAACCTTATTGGTATTGTGCAGTGTGAGTTTTTTTTTTGATATCGGCACTAAAGATAGACCTCCGTTTTTTATAAAATGATTAGCGACTGCTTATCAATTTTTTTCTATAAAGTATAAGCGTCTTTGTTTATAAATAAAGGGGAGAATAGGGAAAGGAGGTAAGTAAGATATTTAAATGCCACTAGCTCGTGACATGGTTAAAATATTAACCAGTCTTCAAGTTGGTAATGACTGCCCACGGTAAGTCATCAGCCTACAGCAGTCCAATGCTGGACATAGGCCTCTCCAATTGCATGCCATTCAGCTCGATTCACGGCAACTCTTATCCAGCTGCTACCAGCTACCCTGCGAAGACCGTCGCTCCACCTAGCCTTAGGGCGTCCTACCGATCCTTGCCGGTTACATAAATGGTTGACTTCCTAAAAAGAGATTTTTAGCTTCCACAGTATTTTTTCCACTACCATCAGTTTTTATGCCACCAAATAGTAGTGTTATGGTCAGTTTTAATAGCTCACAGATCAGATCAGATCAGTCAGGTGGCGGTGGTGGTCAGGTGGTCAGTTTTATATCAAATTTAATTTAGAAAAAACATAAATAAAACATCTAAGAATTTCTACGAGACGGTTAGTCAGCCTGTTTCCCAACCAACTACATAAAATAAGATACACACAGCCGTACAAAGTAACACATTTTATATGTAGAGATGTTCCCGCGAAGAATCAAACGATTTCGAGCTGTTCCGGAACGAGAAACTTTGAATGAGATTGTATTGGCCGCATCCCAAGTTGGGAACTGTCGGTGGGGTCCATTTTGCGACCAAAATAGACCCCGGACTTGATGTAATGGTTTGAACAGATATGGAGTGTTCTTGACCAGTTTTTGACGGAGATTGGTTTAAGATTGTGGGTATTTTATTAGGAGTTCAGAAAAGTTCTTTTATTGATGTTATTTAGGGGCTGGAGGGAATTCGGAATCGTTGTTTAATTATTCGCGTACAAGCTGTGTTTCCTATGGAATCTCCCATCGCCAAAAATTACGAACTTTCATCCGCTATTTAACATCTATACAAGATGAATCTTGAATTTAAAAAAAATACCTTCCTTAGTGCTAACCTTATTTATATTATAAGGAACACTTGTGCAAAATTTCAAGCTTCTAGACCCAGCGGCTTAGTGTCCAACACACTATGCCGAAGTTTCGCCGCTGATTTTACTGCACGCTATAACGCAACGTAATTTCGCCATAATGTGTCGTCAGTAATTCAAATAGCATTGCAGGCGTAATCATGCCAAACTTCGGTCGCGTACCTTCGGCATAGTGTCTTTAGAGTTAGACACTTAGGCTGTGCGTAGAAAAAGAAATCTTAAATTCACTAATTTCAGTCAGTGAATGTAAGATTTTTTTAGAAAAAATATATACGTAACGTACACGACGTACGAGTACGTGGGTAGAAAAAAAAAACTTAAATTTACAGACTTTTTTCCTATGCTAGATTTTTATGAAGTAGAAGATCGCTTCGCTTTCAAAGCTGGCTTCCACGTGTCTAATGACCAGGAGCAGTAGGTAAGCTTCAGTATCAAGTTAGCTATCTGGCTAATATTTTCAAAAGAACATAAGTTACGTTCATCAAATTAGTCGGTGGATACTGGACGAGACACAATAGAAGTTTTAATGTTATTACGTCTGGGGGCGTTTAGTGTCCCGCAAAGAGTAAATAAATAAATAATATTATTAGGACCCTGGGGTCCCCGACCTTTGGAAGGCGTGCGAGGGGCCGAAGCCAACTCGCAGAGGCGCTTTTAATTAAATAATGCTTAGCTTTTAGTTTAGATATGTTTCTTATCGCAATATGTTTCTCCGTAATGATGGATGTAAGTTGAAAAATAAATAAATTATTATGATTATTATGATTTTTTTTCTTGGATAAATGAAACTGACACGCGATGAAAAGGTAGATAAAGTAGAGGCCCATAATAATATTCATTACAAAAATAAATTGAACACAAACAAACAACAACAACAACACACAAATTGAACATAATTGACACGTAAAAGCAAATGCTTGCAACGCTATAAATACCTCGAAGTAAAAAGTTAAAACACGAAAGTGCATACTTTAAATATTACCGGTGCAATAATTGAATTACTGGTAGGCTAATGAAATCAGTAGACATTTTATATTTTCGTATGAAATACTATGCCTGGGACCTACTCTGGTAGTTTTCTTCCGCCGCTTTTTTGTTTTTGTTGTTGGCAATACTTTTTTTTTCTCTAAAACGTAGTCGATCTCAAAAATAGAGCCTTTTGCGTGAGTACGTAGTGTCGATATGGCAAAATGGTTATGGTTCACACATCATCATCATCTACTCAACCGATAGACATCAACTGCTGGACATAGGGCACCCCCAAGCATCGCCAGAACGACCGATCTTGTGCTGTCTGCATCCAGCGGATCCCCGCGACCTTCATTAAATCATTGGCCCACCTGTTTAGAGAGCATACCCACGCTGCACTTTCCGATATACGCCGTCGCCACTTGAGAATGCTTCAGCGTCATCAACATCGATGAGAGCATCACTATCATTTATTATTTACTAGCTGCGCCCCGCGGTTTCACCGCGTAAATGTCGATCCCGTTAGAATATCGGGATAAAAAGTAGCCTATATGTTTATTCAGGATGTCAGCTACCTCCATACAGAATTTTATCAAAATTGGTCCAGCCGTTTGAGCGTGAAGCAGTAACAAACATATAAACACACCCTCACACACACACTCACAAACTTTCGCCTTTATAATATTAGTGTGATTATATT
The DNA here is from genome assembly GCA_945859645.1 of Amphipoea oculea. Taxonomy (NCBI): domain Eukaryota; kingdom Metazoa; phylum Arthropoda; class Insecta; order Lepidoptera; family Noctuidae; genus Amphipoea; species Amphipoea oculea. Next base: position 5,503,574 of record OX243876.1, read on the forward strand.
ATATAAGTATAATATTATATTACTAGCTGCTGCCCGCGACGTCGTCTGCGTGAAGACAGTACCAAAAGTACCTAAGATTAGTGTCGCTATAGCATTATAAGTAAACAACTTTTAAAATAGCATTAAAATATAAGTTTTTTTTTTGCAAGCGAAGCAAGTGAAGAGAGTTACATGGGAATCCTGCCGAGTTCAGTCATAAGATGTGACTGAAGGAAATAGAGAAAATAATTCAGGAATACATTCCAGTACACAAAAGAGTAAAAATACGTACAAAGGTATCATACCTTACAACACTTCCCTATAAACTACGTTGGTAGTTAGGCTGCCAGGTGCCAAAATGTAAAGAGAGTCAGGACTGGTGACGCGGGAGCAAGCGACGTACAGTTGCCCGTGTGAGAAGCAACTCGTCCTGAGGTCGACACCCGCTGCCCTCAATGTCTGCCCCTGCGACTTATTGATGGTTATCGCGAAGCAAACACTCACGGGGAACTGTACGCGCTTGAACTGGAACGGGAAGTTATGAGGTATGAGGGGAATGCGTGGTATAAATACTGCCTCGCCGACGCCACAACCCGTAACAATTTTCGCCTTAATGGTGTCTGTGGAGCGAGATGACTTCAAGGCGGGTCCCGTTACACAACTTCGGAGGAGATAGGTTCCGAAGAAGCATAATCGGGACACCGACCTTCAGCTTGATGGTATGCGCTGGAAGTCCACTTGCTGACAGGGAGTTCAGAAATTCCACGGGATAATGTGTGGCGTCATCTTGCTCGACAACAGTGTTTATCGAGGTGTAGACCACTTCATTCACCTCAATTTCCGAGAGAATGCATTCGTTACTTGCTGCAGCCTGATCATTTTTAGGCGTTAAAATGGAGCTCAGAACGGTATAGCGAATCGCTCTTCGCCGATGGTACGGTTCGCCGAAATCACTCTTAGTCGACGGTTGGTTCACCGAACAAATCCATCGCCGATAGAACTATTCGCCGAAAACACCGTTCATCGATGGTCGCTTCAGCTACAACACCTTTTACCGATGGAACGGGTCGCCGAAATACTTCACACACAAATCATTTCACATCAGCTTCCTGGTTTAGGTCTTTTCATAACATACAGTGATTTCCTCTTAGGGCTTCCTATAAGGGCTTCGTAGATATTATTATTGGCCAGTACCTACCTACAGTATTGTTTGCATGTTGTGCATATCCTAAAGCGGAAATCACTGTATGTTATGAAAAGACCTAAACCAGGAAGCTGATGTGAAATGATTTGTGTGTGAAGTATTTCGGCGACCCGTTCCATCGGTAAAAGGTGTTGTAGCTGAAGCGACCATCGATGAACGGTGTTTTCGGCGAATAGTTCTATCGGCGATGGATTTGTTCGGTGAACCAACCGTCGACTAAGAGTGATTTCGGCGAACCGTACCATCGGCGAAGAGCGTTTCGCTATACCGTTCTGAGCTCGTTAAAATGGCCCGCTCACACACCCAAGAATTCTGCTGGTGCGGTATCTGACTAATGTCCCCGTACACACAGCGAATGAGTTCTTCTAAGCTGGATACCACTCTACCGAGAGAGTCTGGAAGCACCACCTCTTTTGGTAGAGTGCTTTCGCCAAGACTTAGAAGGACATCGGAGAATTCTTGAGCACGTGCATTGCCGCCGAGCCGAGCTCTCATATTAATGGTCAAGCGCGGCGTACGAACTCATAACCACAACAAAGCATTCACCTCGTCAGCCCTCGATCCCCGTGTCACCACGGGAAGCGTTTGCCGGAAATCGCCACTGAACAGAACTGTGACACCACCCATCAAATGTTCGTTCCTGCGGATGTTCTGCAGGGTTCTGTCCACGGCCTCAACTGCCTTCCTATTGGCCATCGTACACTCATCCCATACGATCAGAAAGCAATCCTTGAGCACGTGTCCCTTATCGCTGTTACGTGACACACCACAAACAGGCGTTTCGGCGCTCTCTAAATCGATGGGAGGTTTAAACATGGCATGTGCTGTATTGCCACCCGGAAGCAGTGTGGCAGCGATTCCCGACGACGCTACAGCAATAGCAATTTTGCCTCGCCTCCTGACCTCTGCAAGTATGTCAGTGGTAACAAATGTTTTTCCTGTTCCACCAGGAGCATCCAAGAAATACTTTTTACCCTGGTTATGCCCAACGCTTTCAAGGACGGTGTCATAAATTTGTTTTTACACTGAAGAGAACAAAGCGACATGGTCATTTCGTATGGTGGTCATTTCGCCCGGATCGTAATTTGTCTCAGCATTATACTCCCAATTTCCACGATCTTGATGCGGTGATGATTGGGGAGCTGGTAACCCATATTCGATCAGTGGATTGCCGCCGATAGAAATGACCACATCTTGAAGTGAACTGAGACAGGTGTTCAGCACACGTTCATCAGTTACTTCGACTTCGTCTCCAGTAGGAACATAACTTTTTTGTAATACTTAACACCGCGTTTTTTTTTTAATTGTCTTCCTCAACTCTGCTCAAGATTTTGAGGGTTTTGTTGGAACTCGAATTTATCAAAACGAACTATACGATACAACTTTTATGAAGAAAATGAACATTGCCATCTATGAATTTTAAGAATAACTAACTACTAACCTCGCCAACATGATCAAATTTAAATTAATTTCCAAAAAGTGTCAACATGTAACTTGATTTGATTTTAATGAAATCTCATAGATGGCGGGCGCTGCTTCAAAATTTTCTTTATACTACTAACATTCATTAAACTATGTTTCTCGGCCCAAATTACTTAAATGGCGTAGTTTTCATAGTGTAAAGCTAGATAATAGCATGGCTTACTGAAAAACAACATTTAAATATGCGTCGTTAGATTACACGCTGTCACAGAATGCGTAAGAAAAATAAAGATTCACAGCTCCTCCCCCGTAGGTGATAGCGTGATAGTATGTAGCCTATATGTTGACCCGACCTCTTAGTAATACTCATGCAAAATTTGAAGTAAATCCATGCAGTAGTTTTTGAGTTTATCCCGGACATACAGACAAACAGACAAAAATTCTAAAAACCATATTTTTGGCTTCGGTATCGATTGTAGATCACGCCCCAAGTATTCTTTTAAAAAAATAGATATTCAATGTACCGTTTTGACTTTCCTACGATTTTATTATATGTATAGATACGATACGCAATTACCCCACAGGTCTTCCCCGATGCGATGCATAAAGTTAATAGCACAATAAACTAGCTTCGATTCAAATGCCTCCATTTCCTCAAACGCAATAACCGCGTATTTATCTACGTTATCAGGGTGGTCTATAAAATAATTTGCGTTGGGACTTCACGCCTTCTTACAGGGAGTCACTGCAGCCGATCCTTCAGTAACGAACTCTGAAATTTATTCATAGCTTCCTCGGCTCTTGTAAATACGACGCGGGAACACAATCGGGATTTCGTTTTGATTTTATAACTAATCTGTGGGTACGACGTGTCATAGCGAATTGAGTTTCCGATTACGTACCTAGATCTCTGAGGGCATTTTGAAATGGAAATTATGTTTGAGATCAGGAGTGCTAGCTCTGTCGTGGAAATATTTTGTATAGTCTATGTCCTAGTATTCAGATCATGGTCTATCTGAGTGCCAATTTCATCCAGCGGGGTAATTACGTCATTCTGACAGTTCAACAACATTCATCGCGTAATTAACGTTGTTGGGCAGATATTTTTTTTGAACATATGAAACAATGGATTAGCATATTACACTGATAAAAATAATTTCTTACTATACCACATTAAGATTTACTGACTTTATACAGTAAGAAGAAATCTTTGTAAAACAGTAAAAGACAAAACAGCAACTTTTAATGATTGAACATACTATTTACTTAAAGAAAAAAAAACAACAAAAACAAGGAAAACCACCATTACTGTAATGTAAATACATTTCAATGGTTTGAATACATAACCAGCCTATAATGTCCCCACTGCTGGGACACAGGCCTCCTCTCAGTGAGAGGGAGAATGGTTTGAATGATATCACCAAATTAATAAAACATTTAATTTTATGACCTTTTAGCTACTTAAAACATTAAATTTTACTGTCATGACGGTAACTTTTCGCCTCAAGCTTTAACTGTTTTCAGATTAGTAAAAAATACTGTTTTGAACGTTAGGCTCATATAGAACTATTTAAAGCAGTTTAGATCAATGTTTTTTCATTTTTATTTACTGCTTATTTCTTTTAGTGTAAGTATGGAAGTATGGATATCCTCCTCGTATCGACTTTACTATGTGATAGTAAGTCAAACCGCAGTAAAACTACTAGCTAGAATTTTTATAAAATCTAAAACTCTTTCGACAGTGACATCTCTATCGCAAGGCTTTCATGTTCAACAAAAATTGCAAGAACTCTAACTCCCTTACTAATAAACGTATTATATCAGATGAATACTTACACAACGTTTTCTTTCATCCAGTCGTTAGTAATTTGACTTTCGAAAGAAGAAGACAAAGCGTTATGTAACTATACAGACGCTATACAACGTTTATTATTATGACGGTTAATGTTAAAACGTATAAAACAATACCTTGAAATACATGAATGAAAAAAAAAAACTTAATGAAAACTACATCCTTCGCCGCCATCGTAATAGAAAAAAAAAAGACAGGAGCTATTAATTTCCTGGCACTTCAAATATCTATAAGAAGGCTATACTTAGATTCATCTCGCTTCCTAATAAGGTTTCACACGGGTCGATTTTCTAGCCAATATTTAGTCGCATTATATGCTCTACACTATAACTGAATTCTTAAACCAGAGGATTGGCCTACTCTTAGCACAACGGAGCATTGCATCCACCATGGAAATCCTGTCAACCTTTTGGGCACTTATCCCATTGACAGCGAGTTGAACGAATTTTTTGATGCACAATGTGCTCTTCCCTTTTTACACGACTGCGCCAGAAGGAGGGTTATGTTTTTCGAGAGTATATATGTATGTATGTTTGTATAATTGTTTGGCACGCTCTGTGGCCTGAACGGCTCGATGGATTTTAGCTTGAGAGGTGTCGTTAGATTTGTATTGACTGTGAGAGTGACACTGGGTATATCAAAATAAAAAAAAAACAAAATGGCGGATTTTTGGCGCCATATTATGCCTTCAAAAAAATGATTTTTTCTCATAACCTGTCAAGTGGGGTATCAAAATAAAGGGTTTTAAAAGGTGATTACAAAAATATATACAACTTATATGGTTAAAAGTAATTAAAGTGACAAATCGTAAAAAACACGTATCAAGAACTAAATCGTCTGCGAAATCTTTCACATTTGTAAACTAAAAAGCTGGAAATAAAAAAAAGTAATTAAAAAAAATAAAAAACCCGACTGCAACCTTATACTAAAATTAACTGAAAAGCTAAAAACAAGCCCATTTTAAATTAAATAAAAGTTGGAAGCAGGCGCGACCCATTTGAGTTTGAAACTATAATAATGGTATGGGCGGCTGATGAAATCGACCGAATAGATTGTCAGTCGTAGGAGTTATGACATGATTTCTTCTCAATATTTTTAAAACTAATCAACAACTAGCAGACGATATTGATCCACTGGGTAATAGGATAATAGATACAAGGTCAAATTAAATTAACTAACAAAACACCACCAGATTTGATGGCTATATTAATATCAAACACGATTAAACAAAAAATACTTCAAGTAACAACAATAACTGCGGTTGTTGATCAAACCAAAAAAAAAAAACCAACAAAGTCAAAGTCAAATCATTTATTTCAAATAGGCACATAAAAGGCACTTTTGAACGTCAAAAATTACAATAATATAGAATTGTTTCTAGTCGTTCCTTACAAAACGTCAAAACAAAAAAAAAAAACATTTTTTTACCATGTATATGTATCGACACCTTTGACGTCTATGGAGTTTCTCTAGCTTACTTAATTTAACCTTATATTATGGCAACTCAAACTTGTGAGGCGATTTGGTAAGTCACTAACTATACAGCGAAAATCGACCCGTGTGTAGACCCCATAACTTTTATAACCGGAAAACTGAATCATGAATAACGGTAATAGTCATTTTGTTCTCTTTTTTAAGCTAAATGTATGTAATTATTCAAAAAGATGAATGCTGTTTAAGATAATTCGGGTCACGTAAGAACTTATCTGTTTGACAAATTGCCGGTGAACGGAACGTTGTTCGAGTATCTTAATAATAGTATCTTACGTTTGGGGGTCAAAAGGAAATGGAGGTGACCTGTTGAGACTTGGAATTAGGAAATTAAAGATTCTGTTTCGTTGTCTTACAGGGTTTTCACTTAGATTACGTCGGAATTAATTTCTCTGAATATTTAAAGCGAAGCTGAACAAAATCGAAACAAACTCCCTCTCACAGAGAGGAGGCCTGTGTCCCAGCAGTGGGAACATTATAGGCTGATGATGATGAACAAAATCGGAAGCAGATATTTGGGACTTGAGTCTATAAACTATATCTACCCTAAAAAAACAATTTTTGAGACTAGCAAAATAAAATTAATAACGGGCACAATTAAACAAGTGAACAACGTTTGCGAGTAATTAAATGAAAAAAAAAAGACGGGTTGCACTCCGGGAGTGCCGGCAGAAGTGAAAACTTGAATATTAACGTTGAAATAAATCAATTATTAATTGAATTAATATAACTAAGTTGTTTTCAGTATTTCTGCATCACTTTTTTCATTAATCGATGCACTTTGTTCAATTTCCATTTTTTGAAACACTATATACACGAATTTTACGAATACACAATACACAGCAGTGTAGCTACTACACAGACGGTCGAGCCATCAGCTGTCCATCCACGTCCGCGTCCACCATCACCATCACATCACATCACATCACATCACCATCGCCATCGCCATCACCATCGCCATCACATCACCATCACCATCACCATCACCATCGCCATCACCATCACCATCGCCATCGCCATCACCATCACCATCGCCATCGCCATCACCATCACCATCGCCATCACCATCCATCCATCGATCCATTATCGTGTCTCACTTGATTCACTTCGGTTGGCGCCGCCGTAGAAAGAGATGAGGGGGGGGGGGGGGGGGAATCTCTCCTGACGGTCACGTGTCCTGACGCCATGCCCTGACGCGAGTTTAACATTTTTTACCCATTACAAAAAGTGTTCAACGCCGAAAAGAATTTTTCACTTCAAAAACTGTCATGACGGTCAAAATGTTACATGTTTTTTGGTCTAAATTTTTTCAATCATTAACATATCATATCATTCATTATAATTTTGACGTGAATACTCTTTAAAATTGCTTCCATAGTGGAAAGCAAGTAAAAAAAACCAATGATAACAAAATCGGGGGATACAGTTTGGTGTTGCAGCTTCATATCTATCATCTCCATCCTAAATTAAATTACACCATTGGATAGCTAATGGATCAAAGAATTCATTACGTCTAGTGAGTTCTGTGACGCATCGCGCGCGGTAGAGGAGGAAGCGCCGCCATTTTGAGGTCATTTTACTGCGTATCGAGATTTCCACTTAGTATAACTTTTGACTTTTCGTTTAGGTTTCAAGCGTCAGCTCTCGTCAAAATCAACAAAAAAAAAAAAACATTAGAAAACACTACAAAACAACAACACATTAGTGTAAACAAAACAAAACATTAGTGACAGTGAATATAATGTGTTAAAATAAAAAGATAAATGATATCAAAAATACGTAATGTCGGCCTATACGCGTCAAAAATCCAAATCCAAATACAGACATCGTATACGGTTGGAAAGGGCTTCTCAAGAGCAATCGAATGGTACCAATAAAACGACAATCAAGCAGTGCCGGTAACGTAAAAGAATGAATGCGGCCGAGCGGTTCTACCCCGTTACGTAAACGTATTCACGTACAACACACAGCCGTATCCATGACACAGACACACCCCATTTTTTGAACTCTTATCTGAGGAATAAATATTGTGGTTTGACATTTTTTCTGTACAGAAGTTATCGAACTTTCATATTTATTCTTCAGATAAAAATATCTGACTGTTAAAAAATCAACCCTTACAGAAATTATACTTATTACAGATTCTTTTAAACACAGCTAGCAATTTCTTTTGAGCCTTTCAGGAGTCGTCTGAAAATAATACATATGGTTTTATTCACCGCCTTTTGATATTAAAATGTTGGTAGCTTATAAATATTTAATGCAATCTCGTTTTAAGTACCGAGTGTGATGTAACTCATCGCGAAGCTCAAGAGTGTTTTGACCGACTGCGTAGGAGGAAGGTGAGTTATGAATTTTGTATTGCCCGCTCTTTTTTTTGTATGGTGTGGATATGGGTTTGAGGGTTGAAAATTACCTCACGCTTGAATATACCTGTCCGGAATTTTATGAGTTAGTGTTGAGTGTCAGGCTTTTTGTATAACATTGAGATGTCACCATTATGCCTTGCTGTTAGTCATCTGCTGTAGGCGGTTTCTTCTACGACTTCGTATATAAAAGTATCGTTTTACTAATAATACCTTACTAACTGATTGATTATATTCTTCGAAAACAATATTGTTGGCATGTGCCTGTTGGCTATGACCGATATAGTCACATTATTAGTAAACGTAACCTCAAACCCATTACGTTTGGTTTAGATAAACTTGTCTTTCTCTATTGGTCCACCGCATCATCCCAAGCTGTCCCACAACACCCTGTCTTCCACCTTCCGCATCCAGTCCGTCCCAGCCACCTTCTTAAGTTCGTCTGTCCATCTATCATTGTGTCTTTTAGTCTGTGCTAAGTACATGTATTTTCTTTCTTTATTATCTAGGGGGGAGGGGGGGCTTCCTACACCACGCTTGCCGATACGCGGTCTCCACTCCAGGACTAGTCTGCTCCACCGGCCATCGGTACTTTGATAAACATGGCCAGCCCACTGCCAATTCAGTTTGCTGACTCTGCAAGCTATCCATCAAAGAAACTCCGAGCATAAACCGCTCCATAGCGCGCTAAATGACCTTGAATTTAACTAATAGCATTACACCATTTTCCACCTAACTGCAATGAAATAATAAAAATCGATCTCAATCCTTTTCCCCGCAACAAAATCTCAATTTTGTCCGTCGACAACAATACTAGGTTTTAAAATGTTTACGAAATAGATGCTCTATACTTATAGACTAGAGTATAGCATACATGCTCCGCTCTTCGGATCCGGCCGAGTTATCTTACAGTATTTATTCTGGTCTGTCTGAGTGCAGCGATTGGACCGCGTGACTGGACTGCTAATGTTCGGATTGAGCTGCCATCGTCTGTGGTTAGGCTTGCATCCATTAGACGATCTGGATAAATCTTTGAACTTTCTTTGAAAATTACTACATTTATGTCATATGTGTAATTCGTATGGTGTAGCTAAAAAAACTCTATTCTCTTTATTTCTATTCTATTCAGGTCTTGGTTTCCTATTTAATAGGGCAAATAAATAACACTTACTTCTTGTCCTAAGTCAAGAAACCCGTCTTGAGCAAGCGTGGTGATCAATACTCGCTTTTCTGTACGATAAGAGGCCTTTGCCTTGCAGTGGGAAAAAGATAGGCTATGCGATACTGTAATCAGTTGGAGCTCGTGGCTAAATGACAACAACCGCTCGGGTCGATCAAAGGCTATAGTCTGACGCAACTGTCTAATAAAAAAAGAAACTATGAAACGTGTACTAAACATAATGGTGGCTATCGCTGTCTCGCTTTAACATCTGCAGTCTGTGCATAGTCTGTGTCATTTTTGCTATGTTGGTATTCAGTTTTAGTTCAAGTTTCATACAAGTGAGGTTTTTTATCTTTTTCTATGGGACTCCCGTCTGTTCTTACATAATAATATGATGAACATTACTCTACGCTTGCCACGGTCGGTTTTAGAATAGCTCATGCTTTGTTAAAATTGTATTCTGTCAAGACGGTGGTACAGGGTCGACTAACTTTATAGTTATAAGCTGTTGCTACTTTATACGTAATAATATCCACCTTTCAAAATACACAAAAGTGTTGTGTATTGTTCAAGCTGGATAGTATTTGATCACGCTAGATGTGATAATTTTGGTAACACAATTTTGCCTGAAATTATTATTTGTAAATGATGCCTTGTTTTAAATAACAACTTTATCTCTCATGGCACCTTCAGTTTTCCGTCAAAAACTAACTTAAGATACCAAATATTTTCAAGTGAGCACATCCTCCCAATGGATGCGTTCCTATGGAAGACAACACAAGCCACTGCCCGTGAAATAGCTTGTATACTGCAATCGTATCGCTTCCATTCTTAGATACACGCCGCGCCGAACTTAATGCTGAAAGATAATAACACAAATACCTTGTAATAACGTACTGTATTGCCATTACTAGTGCGGAAAAGTTACTGTAATAGGAGTTTGGAAAAATATAATACAAGAAAGTACTGAGGAGAAGTACCACGTTTCTTTTATAGGTATAGGTACACTATGACGATGTGGCTTGTGGGTAGACGATGCTTTCTTTGTAACGGTGTGTTACAACTAACAATGATCTACTCTAATGTCTCCAAAAACTGTAGAGTATTAAAACTTTTTTACAAAAAAAAACATCCGACTTCAAAAAAAAAACACTATTAAGTGATAAATAACTTTAATTTCGGAAGTCGGTGTCGTTAGTTCCGCATTTTCGTTTTTTGACTCCGACTTCCGAAATTAAAGTTATTTATCACTTTGTAGTGTAATTTTTTTTAAGTTGGTTGTTTTTTTTTGTAAAAAAGTTTTCACTTTTTAGTAGTAACCTACCCCACACAAAAACAACAGTAGTGCATTGAAGAATTGAAGACACCGACTAGAAGAATCATCAAAATTGAACATGCAGTACATTTATGCATATAACTTCATACATAAGAATAATTACCTAATGTATTATATACTAAAACCTTTCTGAAAGTATGTAGATCACATTAGTGACAGAATTATCAAAATTGGTTCATGAGTTTTTGAGAAAATCGCGGACATACAATCATACATATATACGGGTCGAATACAAAACCTCCTTTTTTGAAGTCCGTTAAAAATAGTCGAGATTGTGCGTTTTAATAAAATTTTCAACGTGACAAACTTTTCAGCTTTACGTATATACATAGATCGTGTCTAACTGACTGACTGATAGACAATGATGATCTAATTATGTCAAATTGGAAACAAGTTCGTTATAAGGCAGGACGTAAGAGTATATACGAGTACCTATGATCTGTTCAAAAACTGTCTGATAAAAATGTAAACAAATGCATCAGACAACTAACTCTAAACTACAGCACTTACCTATGTGTAGTGCCACTTACAAGTTGATGTTTTAATTAAATTATTTGAATAATGAAACCCGAAATTTTTGTTTGAAATCACTATAAAGAGCTTCATATTCGATAATTGAAGTTAATTTTATAACCTCAACTTTCGTCGATGATTTTTTAATTACAATTAATAACATTATTCAAACAATAATTGTTGAATAAATTGATGAGATATAAATTTGAAACCTTCTAAATAGAAATTAATGAGTGTGTTACTAATGCTCTTTAGTGCGAGATTGCGTGAGAGTTTAACCTGCGGGGTAATTGTGTAACACACTATGACTAGGAATGGGTTTCATTTTGACAGTTCAACAACATACATTGCTCTATTTACGTTGTTGAGTAGACACATTTTTCGAACTTATGAAGCAATGTGAAATTTCTTGTTCCCCCGACCTATCCCGTCGCATTGCCTTAAAGTACTACGTACAGAAAAGCCACTCCCTTCCCCGCACTAACATCAGTTACCGCACCTCACCCCGCACTTCGGCGTATTCGTCGCCGCTCGCAAACACAAGTACCTCACGCACACATTCATACGTATACAAACGTCATTTTTTAATGTAGTAGTAGTAGGTAATTATTTTGCGAGCGTTGTATGGAGTGTCCGGGGTGTGCTATTACTTCGTTTTCGCTTACAGTTCTTTCTGACTTTTTGCTCGGTTGCTAAGGGTAAGACCCTTAGCAACCTTAATTTTAAGCAGCCTATAACCTTCCTCAAGAATTGGGCTATCACATACAAAAATATTTTTTCAAATCCGACTGGTAGTTTCAGAGATTATCACGTTCAAACAAACTGTTCAGCTTTATTATTAGTATAGATAGATTTAGAAAGATTCACGGAGAGAGAGTTTCCGAGTTTTTGAGTTTGTTGTTTGTGAGTTTTTTTTTTTAGATTGGCTGTCGCTCCATGTAAAATACTGGTATTCAGCTGCATCCGATTAGACTGGAAGCCGACCCCAACATAGTTGGGAAAAGGCTAGGCAGATGATGGTCAGATATAGAATGATTGACTTTATTCAGATACTTTTGGAACAGACATTAGTGAAGATTGAAAATCATCATATTTGAATGTTTTAACCACACATTCAGCTTTTAATCACAAATAAATAAGTAACTACTAAATAACCACTCCAAAAATAAATGCAATTTACCATGTTCCTGATCACCAAACAAAGGAATCCTGATTGTAATGTCCGCGATAATAACCAACCGGACACGGAAACGCGTCAGATATTCCGACCGGGCCGGTTTTAATACGGGCCACAATCGAAAACAATGGTAATGTGCGTACATTGTTTTGCGACATATGTACCATTTATTTATTAAAAGGGGACGTTTTTAAAACGGTTTTTATTACGGCCGCTTTAACATGAGAGGGTGTTTTGTTTACAGCAGCGTTTTGGAGGTTGATTTTTGTTTTGTTTTGAATATTGAATAGATTTATTTAAATTGTAAAAGGAAACCCCTGCTCTAAGGGCCAAAGCACACACGCTACTTTTAGCATCGGCGATCGGCGATTTAGCCGCTTTTCAGAAGCTAAATGCAGCGACCAAGCATTCCACGCCGCACACTTAAAAATGCCAAACGCGGCGATTCAGTCGCTTTTCGGAAGCTCGACACAGCGGCTGAAAGCTACACTCCGCACACATTCGGATGCCTGTCGCAGCGATTTGGCATTTGCGCCAGCATCGGAGCAGTCGCTAAAACGCGCGATTCCGATATCGCGTCCGAACACAGAGAATCGCCAAAACGCGATTCAGCATCGATACAGCCGCAAAATCGCCGATCGCCAATGCTAAAAGTAGCGTGTGTGCTTAGAGCCTAAACAGTGAAGAAAAATATCGTTAGGAAACCGACATGGCCTAGAACCAAAAATTCGAAGACATGTGACATCTACCAACCCGCACTCGGCCCGCGTGGTTGATCACGGCCCTCTCACTGAGAGGAGGCCTGTGTGCCAGCAGTGGGAACATTATATGCTGATTATGTATATGCTGATTATTATATGCTGATTATGTATAGCAATTTCATTTTGTTAATTAATTTGAAATATCTGGCATTAGTCCGTTCGCATGTATTATACATATTCCAGTTATACAGGGAAACCTATAACTGGCCATAATAACTGTAACACGCATATTTTGTAAAATGTTTTATGTATCGCTGTTGGTTACCTAAATAAATAAAATAAAATGTAAAAAGAAAAGTGAATGAGTTTCTTGCAAAGTCCTCAGTAAAGTAGTGTTATCTGTTTGAAGACCTTTTTAGCAGTTCTCCATGACATATCCATATTTCGTGTCAGTGAAGCCGGTGCTTTATACTTTTTGCCGAAAGGAAAATAAAATAATAATAACACGTTCACAATATTTTATTACGGATGCTGAAAAAATACACGTGTAAGCTATACAATTCCTGTGGTGTACAAAGTGCCTACGTTAGATTGGTTGCAAACTGTCGTTAACCACGGTTTATACTTGTTTGTTTCATATTTATTAGGCGCAACTGACGTGTTATTAAAAAAGTTGTTCTTAATTTCTTTTTTATTACTCGTAGGTACGGTATTATTTTTGACGATAATATATTTTGTTGGTTTGTAATAAAAATGTCTGCGCCTTTTTGTTGTAACGTTCCGTCTCTGAAGCCCCATTTACACGATGCGAGTTTTTTTGTACACAATAAAATTGACGCAACAAATGACTTGCAGCGTCTAAACACTGATTACCTTTAGACGGTGCAATCACATTTTATTATTATTATTTCAATTTATCGTATTATTTATTAACCTAAATATTTTATTTCACATAAACCTACATGGGCACTTATGAAATGTCAGAAGCTAGTTGCACGGTTCCAATTGGTCGTTTTATATCCATCCATACTAATCACACTAATATTATAAAGGCGAAATTTTGTGAGTGTGTGTGTGTGTGTTTTTATGTTTGTTACTTTTTCACGCTCGCGGCTGGACCGATTTAGATGAAATTTGGTATAGAGATAGCTTGAGTCCCGGGAAAGGACATAGGATACTTTTTATCCCGATATTCCCACGGGATCGACATTTAAGCGGGTGAAACCGCGGGGCGCAGCTAGTATTATAAATGCGAAAGTGTGTCTGTCTGTCTGTTACCTCTTCACGATTAAACCGCTAAACCGATTTAGATGAAATTTGGTGTAGCGATAGTTTGAGTCCCAGGAAAGGACATAGGATAGTTTTTATCCCGATATTCCGATAGGATCGACACTTATGCGGGAGAAACCACGGGGCGGTGCTAGTTATATATGTATATTTAGTGGTTTGTTTGGTATTTATAGCCTATGTTGTGCAGGGCAAAGGCTTTCCTTTCTCCTTTCCACAACTTATAGTACGCCCACAGGCAATTAAATAGGACCGCATAAATCAGGCTTAAAATATTTTAAAATTCGCTGAAACAAAAGTGGAAAGTCTTTCTTTAAATGTATGCAACATTAATTGAATGAAAAGCTTTCCAATAACCAAAATCTCGGCGCAGGCTACTGCAGAAAAACTCAAAGTAAAATGTTTAAAATATGCAAAATGATTAAGAATTGAAAGGATTAAAAACGGATTTCGGACCTGGCGCGCTAACGATAATTGCTACCAAATGTTCTTTTAAAAATCTCCATCGTCCAACAGAGGGAATGATTCCCGTTTTAGGCCTGCCATTAGGTACCGTTAGGCACTAAAACGAGTTAATTCTTTCCTACGAAAATTTTAAAAGAGAACATTGGAAGGTTTTAATCGTGGCTTGATGCCCGCAGCAAACTTTATCGCCGAATTACATGGCATTCGGACGCCATGTTCTTTTTTTAGTTTTCGTTTTGCTTTATGCTTTTTTTTTGTCATTTGTTTCTTTTCGCTGCTTCTGTATGTGGCCTGTGTTGTGAGTTATGGGGATACGGAAAATTAAAAGTGTGTGGAAAGAGGTCATGTCTTTTTTGTATATTGTGTACTGCACAGTTTGTGATAATTGAAACCGGGGTAAATTGGTTTCTACGTGAATTTTCTTTTGTGAAAAGTTTCTATTTAATTACTTGCCTTTAATAAACCGCATCAACTGCATTAAAGAAGATCTTTAACATTACTTTTGCTATAATGTTATTATGATGAGCTTACTAATTACGTAGGTACTTAAAAGCTATTAATAACTAAATTATTATTTTAATTCAAAGTAAAAAGGGGTCTAGCTAATTGCAATGGGGTTGGAATGAAACATAAATGTACGGAGAACTGCGGAGAACCCATAATTCGTACTAATTGGGTACAAGAATTATAGTTTCCCCGAAAATGAAAGGCACTCAGGTATTAGCCTTGCCATGAGCAAACCAAATGCTTAGGACATTTTTAGGGGATTTTAGTTGTCCACGCAATATGGCCATTTCATTTGTTGTGTGGCATAGGTGGCGTTAGGAAAACAAAGTTGCATAGTTTTTTTTTTTTTTCTTTTTATTATTTGATTCGCTTTATTTTATTTTTGTGTGGGGTTGTAATAATTGTTTGATTCAGTTATTTTTTGACAGTACCTGCTATTGAATACAGATATTGTGTACTAGCTTCTGCCCGCGACTTCGTCCGCGTGAAATTTCACCATCCCCCCATTCACCCGCTTAGGGGTGGAATTTCGAAAAACCCTTTCTTAGTGGACACCTACTCTTCACAAAGACGCACCTTCCAAATTTCATGTCTCTAGGACCAGCGGTTTAGGCTGTGCGGTGATATATCAGTCAGTCAGTCAGGACTTTGTATTTTATATATTTAGATTTGGAAATTTTAGTCGCGATGAGGAACATATTTTGTAAAAAATACATATATTTTGTATTTCCTATGTGCCATTCAAATGTTTAAGTTCACTTAAATTTTTTGTGACGTATTTGGTGTAAGCAAGTACTTAGGACTTCTGGTTTTCGCGTTTGCATCCTGATGTCGAATGCCATGATACCAAATCTCTCAGAGATTGCCTCATATTGCATGCGATCCATGGCGAATCCCCCTGAGCAAAAGCCCTGAGGACGTGGTCGAGAAGTTGCATAGATTGTTGCAATGACGCTGGCAACATGCTAATGTTCCCGTACTCATTTGGAAACAAAGTTGCGCAAAATGTTTTTTTGTTGCCGAAAAATGTTGCCGGCGACACGGATTATACATACATAGCATAATCAGCCTATAATGTTGCCACTGCTGGAACTCAGGCCTTCTCTCGGTGAGAGGGAGTGGGCCGTAATCCATGACGCGGGTCCGGTGCGGGTTGATAGATGTCACATGTGTTTGAATTTTTGCTTCTAGAACATGCCGGTTTCCTCGTGATATTTTCTTTCACTGCTTTGAGAACAGTGGTGATGAAATCATTTACACGAAATATAGGAATTCTGGGCCACAACTGCTCTCAAATAAATTATAAATTTCCCAAAGATGTAAACAACAATGGCCGCTTGAAATTGAATAAAATCGATATGACAAGAACATTTACCTGTTTTAAGTAGGTACTAATGTTTCTTGTATATTGATTTTATTCAATTTAGAGCGGCCATTGTTGTTTACACCTTTGGCAAATTTAGAAACGCCGGACTATACATAGGTTTATTTTAAAAACGAGTGAATGACTGAATGGATTGTTTCAATGACGTTGGAAACATGCTAAAGTTCCGTATACATTGGGAAACAAAGCGCAACGGTCTGTATATTGGAACCTATAATTTAGATACCAATTACTGGTGAAGCACTCGTAATTTATTAGCCTGTCAATTAAGCGATCTTATACCGTCTAATCATAGCCTTTACACACTCCACAATAAAGATCATTATTACAGAACCTGATCCGCCTAGTTAGCCATAATTGTAATGTCACGGTAGCATTTCAAGTAATTAAATCGCCAATGTGTCGCGTAACCAAACGATTGTAATTAGGTATTTGTTTTTGTTCCCAATTTCCAATTATCAGGCTTTGATTTATTATGAGCGTAGTATCTCTGTTATCTGTTTTTTAATTGGTAACAAACCTCAAATGATGCAGGTATTTTGTAGTTAGAATAACATTGTTTTATGACATTTGGTGTTCTAATGTTTGATGTTTATTTGTGAGCTTTCCAAGTAGGGGCGAATAGGTACCACATGATTAGACAAACGGAACAGATACAAAGCTTCAAACAACCGCGCGAATCGGTTGCACTACTACAAGCACGCGGGGCATGTGTGCGTGACCACTGGCCGCTTGTCACGTACGCGGCGAGACTGAAAAAAACCGGTTTACACTGGCACAGCTAGTTGACAATCTCAGGGTCAGTGCGACGCACGTTGTTTGTTTTGTTAGTTCCAAGTTTGAATATTTTAATGTAAAAACGTGGTATATTATCTATATATATAAAAATGAAACCCGTTTTCCGTTGTCACGACATAACATGAAAACGGCTGGACTGATTTCGATGAAATTTGGTATAGAGATAGTTTGAGTCCCGGGAAAGGACATAGGATAGTTTTTATCCCGATATTCCCACGGGATCGACATTTACGCGGGTGAAACCGCGGGGCGCAGCTAGTTGTTAATAATGGTTGTTTATTGTACTGTGTGTATGAATAATACTAGAAAAAATAAAGATATATCATACTGCAACTATCCCAAGGAGTACAATAGGTAAGTAAATATTTGATTACTTCTTTTTCAAGTAAGTACCTTTTTGATAAGAAGGCGGTTGTACACGGTGTGTTTTTACCTTTTTATTATTATTACAAGTTTTTACTATATATTTGTAGGTACGTGGATGGGATGGTATGTAGTGGTATGTGTGTTAAGTTTAAATATTGCAAGTAAGGTTTGAACCACTTCCCGATGTCTGATTGAGCTGAAATTTTGTATACCCGCGTAACTTCGGTGATAATGCAATAATAATGTATAACCTGACGCTGCACCGAGGATTATCTCCTCACTAGGGAACTCTTCAACGGTTAGTAGTACGATCACGAAATTTTTATGATAGTTGAATTTTGATAATTCGACACGATATTTATCATGAACTGCTGCTGCAGCCAGCATTGTCTCCTTACGAGGGAACTCTTTAACGGTTAGTAGCATGGACTTGAAAGTGAAACTTTTTATTTAAATTTATTTTGCTTGCTAATCATGATCTTCACCATAGACTGCTGCTGCAGACAGGTCTTCTCACGAGGGAACTCCTCAACGGCCATAATAGCATGATCTTGAAAGTTTGAATACGAGTTTAAAAAGCATTTTTAATCGAAACTTATTATTAATACCTACATCGTACTTATTTCTCGCTACTAGTAGGTCTTGAAATTAAATAAATATTTAAAATATAGGTCTACCTATGTCTTTTGTATAATAGTGTTCGGTTCGCATTTCCATTTTATTTTTGTTTCAGCTCAAAGCATAAATACCACACCATTAAAAGAAACAATAAATGATTAAAAAACAAAAATTATAAAAAGAAAATTATTAGAGTAAGTAATTTGTAAATCATATTGAATAATAAAACTATTTAACAAATGTTTTGTTTAATTTGTCTTAACCTATTGTGACAACCCTACCAAAATAGGTAACAATTTTGCACGTTCTTAAGAAGCTTTGCCTCTGTTCCGTTTGTCTACTCATGTGTAGGTACTGAAGGAAAGGCACATCAATAAAACTATATCTTTAAGATAAAATAATTATTATGGAATCTTTTTATGTTTTTACATATTGTTCTAAATTTTCCTTCTCAATTGGCTTGTCAGCCAAATCTGACGGCTACTGTTTTCGCCTGCTCAATTACTATCGGCTTTTACCTTATATGTTATGACATTATCTTATAATATTACCAAAAAGGTTGCATGTCACAAACCATGCAGATCATAATCTCTACATTACTTATTATAAAAGGTACGAATGTTAACTTCCACTTCCACGCTTACTCCGTGTGGATTTCAGATCATTAAGGTTACCTACCACTCGATTTTTTCTTAGTTTACGTTAGTCTGCAATATCTAAAATTAACATACCTACATAAATCCTGCGGTAGGTTTACCAGGATAGTGTCAAAAAGACAATTTTAATAGTTTCCATTTATTTTATTAGGTAAAGCCATAGATATAAAGCGAACGCATTAGGCCCATCGTTCACGACTTTACTCAAAAATAATGTCACAAACTCAAATCACCAATGAGTAGCCAAAATGTTACAGCACTAGTAGATATTTCTATGGGTACTTACTAACGCGTTATTAACCACTTCGTGATTGGTTGAGTAACCTCGTGGACGACGCACGTTAGACTCTTCCCGTGATTTGACTGCCCAAACCTTTTATTTTATTATTTCCTTTATTTCAATAAATAAATATAGGTAAATTATATTTTTAAATATTAGAATATAAAAAAAAGTATTTATTATTAGCTATTATTGTCCCGGTGCTGGGCAAAAGCATCCAGGCTTGCTCTCTTTCCACCTCTCTCTGTCCTGCCAAGGACCAATCTTTATTAAAAGAGTTCAGCTCATCCCGCAATCTCCGTCTGGGCCTGCCGCGATATCGTTTGCCATTAAGCGGGACCCACTAGGTCATAAGTTTGGCCCATTGATCGTCTGATATGCGGCTGATGTGTCCAGCCAGTGGCGGATTTACCAATAGGCTAAGTAGGCTGGAACCTAGGGCGGCAGATTTTAGTGGCGGCAAATTTGGGGCTAACATTTTTTTTAAATGTCTTACAGAAATTAAAAAGATTAATATTTATATACCTACCATGATTTTTTGGAATGAATAAACAAAGTGAATGCTCAAATTCAGGCTTCTACCGTAGATTTTATCACAGTTGCCGATCTTTACAAATCTCTTTGCAAGTTTTTCGTTGCTGATGAACGAGAACATTTTAAGTATTTTGAAGAAAAGGCGAAGCAGTATACAAAAGACATGGGACATTATTGTAGAGGTCGGTAGGAGCGGCAAAATTTGAATAGCCTACTGGCGGCAAATGTGTACCTAAATCCGCCACTGTGTCCAGCACAATTCCATTTAAGCGACAAGCGTAAGCTTTCCGAGTGACATCAGTTATTTTAGTGATGGAACGGATTGACAAATCGTCTATTATGCCAAAATATCGAAAGTATTGGGAGTAATATCGTAAGTTGAGAGCAGTGGTGGCCAAGTGGTAACGGCCGCGACTTACGAGTTGTAGGTCGTAGGTTCGAATCCAGACAGGCGCTTTACTTTGTGCAAATTATTTCATCACCACTGCTCTCAAAACGGTGAAGGAAAACATCGTGAGGAAACCGGCATGTCCTAGAACCAAAAATTTGAAGACGCGTGACATCTGCCAACCCGCACTGGGCCCGCGTGGTGGATTACGGCCCACTCCCTCTCACCGAGAGGAGGCATGTGTCCCAGCAGTGGGAACATTATAGGCTGGTTATGTATGTATGTATCGAAAGTATTGATCGTTTAACACTCCATTTAAGCAAGTTTTGCAGAGCATATAACCAAGAAACCACCCAGCACATTTCTCCACAAAACCTATCAAAACAAACAATTCCTTTTCAATAAAACTGCCACGCTCAAAACAATAACTTAACTGTCCAGCAATAAATGCCATAAGTTGTTGAATTGAGTTTTTAAATAATAAAGTCGCCGAGAGTGTTCGCCCCCGATTCTGTCACCTCGAGCAGGATGAGCCCCGCCAAGAGATTTATTTCGCACACAAGGGTACCACATGCTGCCGAATGGGGGCGAATGTTCCATTTACAGATGTACTAAGCTTAGTTTAAAAGTGATGTTAAATAGTTTTCGTATTCTTGAACGGTCTTTTAGTGGTTTTTGTAGTTGGGCATTGTAGGAAAGTTTCAGAGATGGTCTTGAACATCATCGTACAACTGGATCAAATCTTGTCAAAGTTCCTTGCTTGTGTTTATCAAATACATCATACAAAAACTGGTACACTGATAAAATAAAAGTAGTAGCTGTGATCATTGTGCTTGATAGGCTCAGATGCAAACAAGTTCCTTCGTCAATCTAAACAAAATCTTGATTGTGGCAACTACTTTTTTATCCAGTGGAGTGATGTAGCTGTATCTACAATGCCATATATGCGAACTACGCGTCATAGTGACGTCACGCAATATCCTGCATCTCGCAAGCAGAGTTTACCGCGCAACTAGGCTAGGTAAAACATTGTGGATCAAACGAAACAGGGCGACAGTTGGGGTTGTTATCGATAAAAAATCACTAGGTACTAAAGTGCTTTTATGGTAGTGGGTACCATGATTTATCAGTATTAGCACTTTTTCAATATCTTTTAAGTCTCACAAAAAACTTTCATTTTTAATAACGACTAAAATCAGACGGAGGCCCCCAGAAGAGGCAAGGGTATTTAAGGTGTACAGGTGCCCTTCCTGTGCTAATCCTAAGTATTTTGTCACCTGGTTCAACGATTCGGTTTATTTAATTTATTATTATTTATTAATTTACCCTTTTCAAAGGCTGTTTCAAATTATTTACCGTCCCTTTAAGAATCATTTCCAACAATACTTTTGCTAGCTTCCTATGGAGTTAAACCTCCAGTGAGCGGTAATAATGGTCGCTCCTGGTCACAGTTGATAAGTGGGTGTATTCCCGCGCCTTTTCACCCCTCTACACCCCCACACACACCCCCTCTACACCCCCATTCTTTTGTTATTCACACCACGTTTCAGCACCAACTTGCATGATTGTTGTGATGTATTATTTCGTCTAGATGCAGTTTTGTGTTGTGTTTTAAGATTTATAGGATGGAGCTGAATGTTAAGGGTGGATTTAGCACAGTTTGGTTGTAGGATTAGGTTTTTATGCCACATTAAATTCTAGATTTTTATACAGGAAGATTTTCTTATCACCATCCAATTTTTTACAGGATGTTCTGCCCACGAATACGAACAACTTTCACTATGGGACCAACTCTGAAATCACGAAAAAATAATCAGCTGTTTAATACAAAAGTTCAATACCTACCTACTTGACCAAAATGTATGAAACAGCTGATTATTTTTTCGTGATTTCAGAGTTGGTCCCATAGTGAAAGCTGTTCATATTCATGGGTAGAACACCCCGTAAAAATTTGGATGGTGATGAAAAAATCTTCCTGTATTTAATAAGTATCAACTTACGATACTTGGAATTCGTAGTGATATCGGGTTATCGGAAAAAATCTTATAAATACTCAGAAATTCAATAAACCTATTACTATATTATCTTTTTGTAGGCACGTGTTTCTGGTATATGGTATGGTCATAATGACGTGTAAAAGTGTCTTAAAAGATTTCCTTACATAGATAAACATCTCGATTTATAAAGTTTATCATTCTAGAAGCGATAAATAAGTTCCACTTAGTTCCACTCACCTCTTTAACCGAATCCAATTTAACTGCCGACTTACGACAGCAGAGACAGCAAACTAACCGATTTATCGAGAGTGTACCGAAACTTTATAAGTCTTTTTACTATTTCACTTTTACGTAAGAAAAGTTCGTCAGTCACCTAACTTATTTACTAGAACTTCTGCGGGATCGAAATATATTTTGTCCTAAAACAATATTTCGTGGGTTTATACGAGTACGAATGGTTTGCGACCACTCTCCCACCGGAGTTCGGCGTCAAGCAGCCTGCTGTGTTTCATCGATGCGTGGGAGTTCCAATGCCTTAGGCATCTTCTGGACACGCTCGTTCCATCATAGACCTCATCCATCGCTTTCCATCAGCCGTGATCGAGGTCAAGAGCGAGCCCATTCAGCAATAAAAAAAAAATGGTAGATGGCTATTTTTACTATTCGTATAATTATCAGCACGCCACGCTTGCCGATAAGCTGTCTCCATTGCAGGACTCGTCTGCTCCACCGCCCATCGGTACATCAACAAACATGTCCAGCCCACTGCCACTTCAGCTTGTTTACTATGCAAGCTATGTCGGTAATTCCGGACAACGATAACCGTGGACACACGTGGACAGTCGGGCTGATTCACAAGTTCAAGGTCGCTCAGCGCGCTACGGAGCGAGCTATGTTCGGAGTTTCTTTGAAGAATAAAATCCGGAAATCATATTATCCCAAAAAAACAAATACTATCGAAGCCGATAATTTGGTTGTGGTTAGATGGCATTTCTCTATGTCAAACTAAATAACCGTCAACTGGAAAAACGAGGAAATTCTTATTTTAGTTTGTGTATAGTGTTAGTTAAGTTAGGATTTAATTTTGTTTTTTTTTTTATTAATTAATTAGGTATTAGTTGTTATTTTCTAACTTATAATTTTAATTTACAGAAAAGTTGTACAACCTCTACGTAAAAAAAAAATTAAACATCGCTAAATACCAACATCTGATTCTTTGAAAAGTTCGCAACTAGATAGGACTAACATTTTAATATCGAAAGCTTTGTTATGTTTAGACGTCAGTGAAAGCCTGTTAGAGGAAGCTTCTATAAAAAGACGTCGCAATCAATTTGTAAGAAAAGTTTTAGAAATGAGTTTATTTTTATATAGAACTAGCTGCGCCCCGCGGTTTCACCCGCATAATTTTCGATCCCGCGGGAATATCGGGATAAAAACTATCGTATGTCCTTTCCTGGGGCTCAAACTATCTCTATACCATATTTCATCTAAATCGGTTCAGTGGTTTAGGCGTGAAAAGGTAACATACAGACAGACAGAGTTACTTTCGAATTTATAATATTATTATTATAGTATGGAAGTATGGATTTCTTTTATAAAAAAAACTCCTGTCTAGTTAAAATCTACGCAAAAAATTTAAAACACAACAGAAAATAAAAGGGTTTTTGTAATTAATATTATTTACGGAAATCCCTAGTTAATGTCCTAGCAGTGGGAACATTATAGGCTGATTATGTTAATACGTTACGCAAATGAAATAGGAGAAGATGAAAGGTAGGAATCCCTACATACCTATCGGGGGGTGTGTAAGGATCATACCAGGTGGCGTTCTGTAGCTTCAGCCTACCCACATGCATGGGAAGAAGTTGTAACTTTCAAATCAAATCAAATTATTTATTTGCTTAACACAGGTAGGTATAGACAGATGTTTGCAAATAGATATAAAGTACACTGTATCATTGCCTAGTTTAAATAAAAAATTGTCAGATGAATTACAAATTTAAAATACGTGTCATGTAGACTTAACAATAAAACAAATCAAGTAAAAATATTGGTTTATGTATGATTATACATATAGAATTTCAGTAAATAAATACTAATATTGAGTGTATCTGTCCAGCAGTTTTTGAGAAAGTTTTGGAGGCGCCCGTGGCTAAATAATAACAGCCGCACAGGTCAATCGATCAGGTTAAGCTACGCTTGCCGCGGTTGGTCTGTGGATGGGTGACGATCTTTACATACCGAGACCCCTCCGTGCCTCGGAAAGCACGTCAAGCCGTTGGGGGTTCCGGCTGTAATTTGTAGATCTTTGACAGTCGTTCAGAAGCCCGAAAGTCTGACAACCAGTCTTACCAAGGGGTATCCGTATTACCCAGTAACTGGGTTGTGGAGGTCAGATAGGCAGTCGCTCCACCTAAAATACTGGTATTCAGCTGCATCCGGTTAGACTGAAAGCCGACCCCAACATAGTTGGGAAAAGGCTAGGCAGATGATGGAGTTTTTGAGAGAGTGGCAACAAATCTCACTGCTTCACCCTCCTGTCAGCAATTATGTTTACACCAACATGCATACACACAGGTGAAATTGAGAACCGTCTTTTTTTCGCCCGCAAAAATGTAAGAACAACAACAGAATAGAAGTAGCAATTCCCACAAAACTATATTTATTATAACCATGCAACGGAACGCTCATTTATCTGCAGTTTCCGAGTACTTTTCAACTAGCTTTTGATTTATACGCTCATGTTTTGAAATATCTAACCTAGTGTGTTCTTATCTTTCTACACCTTTGCTTTTGAAAGCGGCGGGGCAGAAACATAGCAAAAATGTAAACGGGAATTATGACGTAATGAATGGGTTTATGTTTTGTTGTTTTTGTTCAGGGGGAGTTCTTTCAGGGTAGTTCAAAAATAGGAAGAAAGAAAAATATTTTATTCGGGACTCGCACAGTAAATAACAACAAAAATCGAATAAAGCGTGTGAATAAAAAAAGATCATTAAATGTAACAAAATCATGAAAACAATAAATAAAAAAAGAACATTAAAACTTTCAAAATATAAGATTGAAAATTATATTTATTTTAATAGTTGGTTAGAAATTTATCCAGTCAGTGTATACGTATTTTTATCGTAAGAAATAAATAACTGTCATTTATCTAGCAAAAAAAAAATATAAATAGATTTAAGGTTGATTTTTCCGACGCCACATAAATTTATCGGAGGAATACCTAATTTAGAATTTTTGACAGTTCTTCCATACAAAAACAGTCAGACGTCAATTTTATTCCTCGAATAAAAATTATCTGTCGATTGAAAAATCAACCCTAAAACTAACAAAATATTGAAGACAAAAAGGTTTTAAAACATAACATCACGCCTGTAAACCCTCAAGGGTTAGGCAGATGTGTACCTATAGTAGGTATACCTACACCCATATTTCGTCAGTTATGTTATGTTTTAGTCCTATGTAATAGGGGCGAACCTATTGCCATCAACCGGGCATAAATCCAGACTCCGGACTGCTACTGAGAAATTCCTGATAGAAAATTCCAATAACACTTTGCCCGACCTGGGAAACCTTCAAAAGGCACCCGACCTCCGAGGAGGGAGGTCGGAAAGTGTGGGATTTTTACCTCACTAAAACCAATCCGGTGATCACCATCAGCACATAGGGGTGGTCCCAGTTCCTCTTAAAAGACCAATTCCGGAACCCCTGGAACGCCTGTAAGGCACATCCCTGGGGAGTCTGTAAAGGGGCCTCCCCTGAGCCTCGCTATGCACGGCAGCATGTGACCACTGTGCCACCGCCGCTGTGGGCGGACAGAGTCCCCACTCTGTCTTGCCCGACCTGGGAATCGAACCAAGGATTGCATGCTCAGCAGGAGCGCTTGCGACCACTAAACCAACGAGGCAGTCTGTGTACTATGTTCTTATGCTTCTACACCTTTGTTTTGAATTCAGCGGGGCTGAAACATGGTGGAACTGAGAACGGTATGACGTAATGAATGGGTTTGTTTCTTTTTCATCTCTGTAGGGTAGTTTGAAACTGGTTTTATTGCAACCAACATTCTATTTTATTTTCATAAATGGTACCTTCTTAGTAATGGCAAATGGTTTAAACCTTAAAGAATTTTAAGGAAAACTATAATTTTCGTTGCACTTTTTTTCATGAACTTAAGATGCAACTAAGTAACTAAAAATCGTCTAGTGCTAGGATTTATATCAGAAGGCCAATTCTCTTAATTTAAAACGTTCAAAATCTAGTCGCAGTTGTCATCTCGGCGACAAACAAAATATATTAGACTAATATAATATTACTGCATACTCGTAGCTGGTGCGTAAAACCATTATCATTGTTGGAAAAAGTGATGAGATATGAAGTTGAAACCTTCTATGTCTAAGGTCAGTTATCATAATATATAATCAGCCATGTTCCCACTTCTGGGACACACACCTCCTCTTCATCGAGAGGGAGTGGGCTGTAACCTACCACGAAGGCCCGAAGGTAGACGCTTATGGTAATAAGATAGGGATAATCCTAGTATGATTTTGATTGAAAAAAAAAAGAAGTAGGTAGATGTATACAACGACAAACCAATCCTGAAAAAACCCGTGTGTTTGTCTTATTTAAAAGCGCATCGTTGAGGTAAATAGTTATGATAGTAATACAGATAGGTTCCCATTACAAAACCAAATCCGTCACGCAGTATGAAAAATTGCAAGCAAACAAACCTAGGCAGATATATGTATGCGGTCTATGTCATAAGCGCAAGCGATTTTACTACAAAAGCTCATACAGGAACAATGGTCCTTTTGCAATGGAGTTGACTGGCAGAAATCGTCACGTTCCCGTCACGACTGTCTCACTTTGGCTGTGTTTCTTTCTATTATACTAGCTTCAGCCCGCGACTTCGTTCGCGTGAAACTTCTTGTTTCCCCCGAGCCACCCCGTCGTATCGCATCACCCGCCCGCGCTATCACTTAACGTTCTTTTTGCTGGGCTCCTAAGGGTCATAGCGTGACGTTAAATAGCCTATAGCCTTCCTCAAGAATTGGGCTATCTAATGCAAAAAAAATTTTTCAAATCCGACTGGTAGTTCCAGAGATTACCCCCTACATACAAACTTACAAACATACAAACTTACAAATTTTACCTCTTTATAATATTAGTATAGATTATTATACAAGTGTGTGTGCGTGCCTAAAGGGGGTCTCCCGACCGCGTATACATTTTTTTTTCTTGGATACACGTCAAAACCGGTCATGTCAAGTTGATCATAAATAAGGTTTTGATGTTTTTTTTATTGTAGAACATACAGAGAATGACACCTACCTATCTACAGACCAAAACCAATTTTAAGCTTCAATAACTGCGCCTTTCTTAACTTTGTTTGTAATAATAAAAGCGGTTTCCACTCTTGCATACTACTTATAATATTAAAACGGTTATTTGATTCCTTTCTTTCTTTTGACGTTGATGAATTTTATATACTATAAAATCATTTAACACATTGAATGGGAGGTTATGAATATTTACTTTGTAAAGTACCTAATATATGGTTTTAATTTTTTTTTTTTTTTTTAATTGAACGCGTTTACTTTTACCATGTTTGTAAATATGTGAGCACCGTGTATCTATCAGATAATTAATTTATATGTCATGGTTTCGTTTTTAATTCTTTTACCTATTGTGGTATAGTAATTTTATTTTAGATGCATCGTCCTCACATATTATTATTATATAATTAATGTACCCATGCGAAATATTGTAAAACATTTTAAAAGAGTAACGGTGGAGTTTCTTGCCCATTCTTCTCCATACGTAAACTACATTTTGGAAGGTGCGACTAGAATCAATTCTATTTTAACTTAACCGGTCAAGCGGCGCGGTTCGCCGATCGGCGACGAAACAATAGAAAATCAATTGTGTCTCATTAGCGGCGCTTGACAGATTAAGGTAATTTGTGACGTTCAATAGTGCCTTTTATGTGCCTATTTGAAATAAATGCTTTGACTTTGAATTATGGTGAATGTGTGGGTCATTGCTTTTTTTTTTCTTCTCAGTTAGCTATAATCATGGCAGTTTGAGTAATTTATGCGGCCTACCCAAATGTCCTTTCTTTATTGTTCGTCGAATCGTTGAGTTCCTTCAGTTCTGAGTTGAGCCGCACGATTACCGACAACTAAGTGCCCTGACTGAACAGGGCTACTCAATCTGTCTGGTTCTTTCCTCAAAAGACCATTTCAGATACCAATCTACATGGTCTTCACATGATCTGACCAAGATTAGGTTTGGACTTTAAAAGAGACTATGACCTCTGCTGTGTTTGTTTCGGCCTTGCTTCTCAGAGTAGTCAGATAGGAAACGCCCACCTCTACCAGTTTAAAAAAAAAATATGTTTGATGTGTAAAAGTGCTCGTATAAACCCACTTACAGAAATAGAATCATTTACCATTTTATATTTCTTATTTCAGTTCTTTTTTATACCATATTACCAGATATCAGGCGGTCTATTCTGTAATCTCACCGTGAAAAAATCGGTGAAGTGAGCTGTCATTCCTTATCGTCAGGAAGTATGACAGTTCACTTCAAGCTCACGTCACTTAAGGGCTCACGGTGAGTTGTTTATAGAATAGCCCTCAATTCAGCCTATCGCAGTCCTCTGCTGGAGATAGGCCTCTCCCAGGCTGCGCCACAACACCCTGTCCTCTACCTTCCGCATCCAGTCCATCCCAGTCACCGTCTTAAATTCGAGAAAGAATACTGTAAGAAAACATTATGGCCAAAAATGCAAACAAAAAAATGAATTAATCTCAATCGTGAATCTTTCACAACTTCGCCCAACTTTACGCCTTCGGAGAAGAGAAACTGTTCAATTCAGAGAACACATGTGCTTGTCAAACTGAATATGATGGATGATCATGCGTCCCCCCTCTCCCCTCTAATTCACCCTCCCAAGCCTACTCTTCCGGGCTAAGAAAATTGACTACGTGTCATGTGTCTAAAAAATCTTTTCTTTTTTTAAATTGAACTATCGAAGTCGTCTGTGGGTAAAGGTTTGTTCACACTTAATGAAAGGACAGTGCGATTGCGAAGTTGCGTGAGTAACGAACATTTACGTTTTGGGGTTATGAACTTTTTATTTATTAGGTAGAAAAAGATCGTGAGGAAACCGGTATGTCCTAGAAACAATTATTTTACAAAATTTCGAAGACATGTGACATCCATCACCCGCACTGGGGTCGCGTGGTTATGGCCCAGTCTTTGTCCCAAAAGAGGAGGCCTGTGTCCCAGCAGTGGGGATGTTATAGGCTAATTATGCCTACGCTTATTCATCATCTGCCTAGCCTTTTTCTGACTATGTTGGGGTCGGCTTCAAGTCTTACCGGATGCAGCTGAATACCAGTATTTTACATAAAGCGTCTGCCTATCTGACCTCCACAACCCAGTTACTGGGTAATACGATAACCCTTGGTGAGACTGGTTGCCAGACTTAGTTATATGCTTACGCTTATTATTTAACTAATCATAACTAATACTACTACTTTTATTTTATAAATAACTAGCTTCAGCCCGCGACTTCGTTCGCGTGAAACTTATTGTTTCCTCCGAGCCACCCCGTCATATCGCATCACCCGCCCGCGCTATTGTTTAACGTTCTTTTTGACTTTTTTTTCTTTTTGCTCGGCTCCTAAGGGTCATAGCATGATGTTAAATAGCCTATAGCCTTCCTCAAGAATTGGGCTATCAAATTGAATAAGAATTTTTCAAATCCGACTGGTAGTTCCAAAGATTACCCCCTACATACAAACTTACAAACAAATACCTCTTTATAATATTAGCACAGAATACTTAAAGTACTACGTACAGAAAGGCCACTCCCTTCCCCGCACTAACATCAGTTACCGCACCTCACCCCGCACTTCAGCGTATTCGTCGCAGTTCTTTAACAAGAGCGCTCGCAAACACAAGTACCTCACGCACACATTCATACGTATACAAACGTCATTTTTTAATGTAGTAGTAGTAGGTAATTATTTTGCGGGCGTTGTATGGAGTGTCCGGGGTGTGATATTAGTAGAGAAGTATAGATTGATGACGAAGTTAGTGTTGCTAAAACTTACGTCAATACAATGATACGGTCCTTTTTTAGTGTCGACTCGACCTATACGACAATAGTAGGTAATTTATGTAAAAAAAAATTGTCAGTCAGGAAGGGTAGTGGAGGAGTTACCGACATAGCTTGCAGAGTAAGCAAAGCAAAGTTTTAGGATGCATAAAGAAGCCTCCTCGTGTAGCGCAGTTTGTTCCGCCAGTTACGCAACTGAACTGAGCGCTTGGCGCATCCTGGACAGTCACACCCAACACCTTATTTGACTGGCCAATTCTTCCCTTGCGGTGGTAGGGCTAACGCCCGCCTGGTTTGCGATCACCCTCCTACCGGAGACCGGCGTCAAACAACCTGCTGTGTTTCGTCGATGCGTGGGAGTTCCAGAGCCTTAGGCATCTTCTGGGCACGCTCGTTCCATCATAGACCTCGTCCATCGCTTTCCATCAGGCGTGATTGAGGTCAAGAGCGGGCCCATTCAGCAATAAAAAAAAAAAAGCTGGCCATGTTTGTCGAGGGAGGCCGGTGGAGTAGATGAGTCCTGGAGTGGAGACCGCGAATCGACAAGCGTAGTGTGGAACGCCCCCCAGCTAGATTGATGGACGACCTAAAGAAGGTGGCTGGGATAGACTGGATGCGGAAGGCGGAGGACAGGGTATTGTGTCGCAGTCTAGGAGAGGCCTGTATTCAGCAGTGGACTCCAATAGGCTGAGTTGATTGAAGGGCCTGACTGCCGGATAGCGCCTGACGTAACTCAGTTTTGTCACAACCCAAATATGGCACTAATGACTTATTTAAACGTCACGGTTCTATAATAAACCAAAATTAAACCGTACCAATACCGTCAAAAACCGCAAGGAAATAAATCTTGACGGTTCGCAATAAAATCGTAAAATCTCGCCTAGCGTTAATATTAATTGTGCCACCATCACACGCGTCACCAATAATGTTTCACAAACGTAACACGTTCAAACCGACCTCAGAGCATTAACTTGAGAATTTCATGAGTTTATACGAAAATTTCATAGGACGTGTGCGCATTTTCGACTCGTTAGCAATTTTGCTTATTGTTACGGTTTTCCAGTAGCGTGGAGAAGTTTTGAAACTAAAATCTATATATATAAAATTCAAAGTCCTGATTGACTGGTGTATCAACGCACAGCCAAAACCGCTGGTCCTAGAGACATGGAATTTGGAGGTTGTGTTTTTTGTGAAGAGTAGGTATCTACTATGCAAGGGTTTTTCAAAATTCCACCCCTAAGAGGGTGAATCGGGGGAGGGTAAAATTTTACGCGGACGAAAACGCGGGCAGAAGCTAGTAAGGCTATTGTTACGCGCCACACTTGATGGCGACATTAGCTACTACTACCGCCATCTAGTATCGAGTAGCAGAACTAATAATTATTCGGGTCCCTTCTAGAAACTTCGATGCTAGAACTTTCCAGAACTATCGACGCCTGGTCGGCTGGTATCGGTATGTACTCGAACATTCTAGATGTTTCTACGGTAGAAGGTTCTGGAACTATCCGAGGCCTATATAAGGCTGGTGTGCCTGCGAGCCGGGAACAGTGTTGGATAAGCGATACAAGCGATAACATCGAAGCGATCTTCAAGTGCGACTCTCAAGTGATTAGTAGTGCGATTGCGTTTTATAATTAGTGTGTTTAAGTTGTAATTTGTGTTTTTAAATAAAGTGTCTATTTTTGGTTTTTAAATCGGCAGTTTTTATTGTCACGAACCCCAAGCTCGTAACAATTGGTGTCAGAAGAAAGGATTAAAATCATGCCGATTCTACCGAAGGACGACACGGAGGGTATCCGTACCCGGAGTCAACGCCAGCAAGAGACGGACCAGAGGCGATTCGGTGGAGCAACGCCACAGACGTCGGAGGGCCAACTACCAATCACGGAGGCCGGCCCGTCCACAGCTGCTCCAGCATCATCAGCACCAGATTTTGCTGCTCTGATGATGATGCTGCAGGAGCAGTCTCGCCGTCAGGAGGAACAGGCTCGTCGGTTGGAAGAACAGCTCCAGCGGGACAAGGAGGAACAGGCCCGCCGACAGGAGGAACAGGCTCGTCGGCTGGAAGAACAGCTCCAGCAAGATAAGGAGGAACAGGCCCGCCGTCAGCAGGAGCAGTCCCGCCGACAGGAGGAGCAGATGCTCCTTCTGAAGGAACTTCACGCTACCTTCGGGAAAGACATAAAGGAGGTGAAGGATAAGGTTGCTCAACACGACAACCGCCTGTTGGAAGCTGAAACCCGAATCGATCAAGTGAATAATCGGGTTGACACCGTGATGGCTGACGTGAAGAAAACCGTAATGGCTGACGTGAAGAAAACGCTGGATTACCTTAAACTTGAGGATGGAATCGCAGCCCCCGTAGCTACAACACCTTCGCTACGGGGATTCAAAGTGCCACCGTTCGACGGAACTTCTTCCTGGTCGGCCTACAAAATTCAGTTTGAGGCTGTCATGAAGGCGAACGGGTGGAATAAAAATCAGGCCATGACTGCCCTCACCCTGGGCCTGCGCGACCAGGCCTTAACTGTGCTGGAAGCTCTTGGAAAAGAAGTGACTTACGAGCAGCTCCTTGAGGCATTGGAGGCTCGGTATGGCGACGCTCACCTGGAACACGTGTTTCGTGCGCAGCTCAAGGATCGCGTGCAACGCAATAATGAAAACCTGCAGCAGTGGGCCCTTGAAGTTGAGAAGCTGGTTCGGAAAGCATACCAGTCTGTACCTGCGCTTATTGATGGGAACCTGGTGCAGGTATTTATCGACGGCATCCGTGACCTTGAAGTTAGAGCTGCTGTGAGGCTCGGTCACCACGGAACCCTTAAGGACGCCTTGGCCCATGCACTGGAGGTGGAAGCTGTGCGGCAGGATCATCGTTCCCATCGCGTCAGGGAGGTTGCAGCGGCTACAGTTCGCGACCGCAACAAAGGATACAGCCCTAGGTGCTATGGCTGTGGGGAAAGGGGCCACCTTCGATCTAGTTGCCCTAAGCGAACTGAAGAAAGAGAAGACCGAGCTCCAGAGCGTAGTGCGGCTAACAGCACCGCCCAGCACCAGCAGCAGGGAAACGAGTAATAGCCAGGACTGCGGAGCGGGTGCTGGCTGATGCTCAAAGAGCCCCAAGGATTTCGATCACTCAAACCCATGACGGGAACAGCTTAATCATCAAGGGCGAGGTCAACGGAACGCCGTGTAAGCTGACCATAGATACTGGAGCCTCTCGTACGGTCGTCAGTTCCCAACTTATAAGTCGGTTCCTTGGGGACTCCGCATACAACCGAGAACGCATTAACTTGGTAACAGCCACCGGTCAGCGTATACCCGTCCATGGAGAGAAGAAGATGGAGTTGAAGCTAGGCAACAGAATCTACCTGCATAATGTCATCGTGGCTGATATAATGGACGATTGCATCTCGGGCCTTGACTTTATGAGGAAGAATTATTGCGAGATTGACGTCAAGCAAGGTGTTTTGAAATGTGGACAAGAGGAACTTTTTATGGAAGGGGCATTACCAGGGAATGTGTACAGTCTTAAAAAGATTGTTCTTCCGCCGAGATCAGAAACGATTGTGCCGGTTAGTCTTCCTCGGAATCCTGGGCAAACTAATCGTTGTATACTCGTGGAAAGGGTAGACAATGACCTTCCATGGAAAGTGGCACGAACTTTGGTCAGAGCCACCGACATCTCAGGGGTACGTGTGCTGAACCTTTGTGATCAGGAACAGATTATAGAAAAAGGCACACTTGTT
This sequence comes from Amphipoea oculea, assembly GCA_945859645.1. NCBI lineage: Eukaryota > Metazoa > Arthropoda > Insecta > Lepidoptera > Noctuidae > Amphipoea > Amphipoea oculea. Next base: position 5,537,931 of record OX243876.1, read on the forward strand.
GGTACTTGCGAGGAAGTGGATTGGTTGCGACGATGCCAATATCTATCGACTGGGACCCTCAGCAAGGATGTACAAACGAAAGTGTCCACACTTTTAGAAGACTGCCGCAGCGCTCTGTCCCAAAATGAAATGGTCAAGGCGAAGAAGATGTTACTCAAGTACGCCGATGTTTTCTCGTCAAACGATGCTGACATCGGGAAGACTGGCTTAGTTCAACACAAAATAAACACAGGAGAAGAGTTGCCTATCCGTCAGCGGCCAAGGAGATTGCCGGTAGCACGTGAAAAGGAAGTGGAAACCATGATTGAAGGAATGGTGAAGGATGGTGTTATTGAACCTTCATCTAGTCCATGGTGTTCACCTGTAGTGCTGGTAAGGAAGAAGGACGGCAGCATGCGGTTTTGTGTTGACTATCGTCGTCTGAACGACGTTACGAAGAAGGACAGCTATCCTTTGCCAAGAATTGATGACACGCTGGACATGCTTACTGGAGTAAAGTGGTTTAGCACGCTAGACCTGAAAAGTGGCTACTGGCAAGTTGAAATTGATCCCAAGGACAAGGAGAAAACTGCATTCTCGACAGGAAAGGGTCTTTGGCAATTTAAAGTTATGCCGTTTGGATTGTGCAATGCCCCGGCAACGTTTGAAAGGTTGATGGAACTTGTACTTACCGGGCTAATTGGTGATGCCTGCCTGGTCTACTTAGATGACATCATCATCGTAGGCCGTACGTCTGAAGAACATCTTCAAAACCTGGAACGCGTGCTCATGAAGATCCAGAGTGCCAACCTCAAGTTAAGTCCGAAGAAGTGTTCACTATTCAAACGACAAGTTAGCTTTTTGGGGTACGTAGTGTCGGAAGAAGGTATTCGCACGGATCCAGAGAAAATCGCCGCTGTCAAGGATTGGCCAGTTCCAAAAGACAAGACGCAGGTCAGAGCATTTTTGGGTTTGTGCTCTTATTATCGGCGATTTGTTAAGAACTTTGCGGATATAGCCAAACCCCTGCACAAGCTAACCGAGGAGAAGCGACATTTCTGCTGGGATGAAAGTTGCAACATCGCATTCCAGGAGTTAAAGGACCGACTGTGCAAAACACCTATTTTGGGGTACCCTGATGCAGGCAAGGAATTTATAGTTGACACAGACGCAAGTGACATAGGACTTGGTGGTGTATTGTCTCAACGGAATGGTGATCAAGAGGTTGTAATAGCGTACTTCAGCAAGTCGTTGTCAAAGCCGGAAAGGAACTATTGTGTCACGAGACGGGAATTGCTTGCTGTGGTAAAGTCATTGCAGCATTTTAGCAAATATCTTCTGGGGCGGAAATTCCACTTACGAACTGACCATGCTGCACTGAAATGGCTATTGCAGTTCAAAAATCCAGAAGGACAAGTTGCGAGATGGATTGAATTACTGCAGGAATACGACTTCGAGGTCGAACATCGCAGCGGAAAAGCTCATGGCAACGCAGATGCATTGTCAAGAAGACCTTGCCCTGAAGACTGCAAGCATTGTACTAGGCAAGAAAGTAAAGAAGTCGTACCTGTGAGGATGCTCAAGAAAGACCTCAGCAACGAGTGGAAGGAAAGCCTACAACATGCACAGCAGGAAGATTCAGACCTCAAGCCGATTCTCGAGTGGATGAAGGCCAGCACACCGAAGCCCACGTGGAGCGACGTCTCAGCGATGAGTTCGATCACAAAAAGCTATTGGGCCCAATGGGACAGCTTGGTGATTCAGGAAGGAGTCCTGTGCCGTAAATGGGAAAATGCTCGAGGAGACAGCTGTCACTTTCAAATGGTTGTCCCTAAAGCTAAAGTACCGGATGTTCTTCAGCTGTACCATAATGGTTGTTCAGGAGGCCATTTGGGAGTTAAACGGACCCTACTGAAGATACGAGAACGGTTTTACTGGGTCCACTGTCGTGACGATGTCGAGGACTGGTGTCGCAAATGTACAAGTTGTGCGGCTGTAAAGGGACCTCAGACGCGTAGTAGAGGTGCATTGAAATTGTACAATGTCGGTGCACCATGGGAGAGGATAGCCCTAGATGTTGCGGGACCATTCCCGGAAAGTGAAAGTGGTAACAAGTATTTCATGGTTGTAATGGATTACTTCACTAAGTGGCCGGAAGTCTTCGCCATTCCAAATCAAGAAGCTTCAACAGTTGCAGATAAACTGGTTCATGAAGTCTTCTGCCGTTTTGGAGTACCCTTGGAGATTCACAGCGATCAGGGAAGGAATTTTGAGTCCCAAATATTCCAGGAAACTTGCCGAGTAATGGGTACACATAAAACGAGAACAACTTCTTACCACCCACAATCGGATGGAAGGGTGGAACGATTTAATCAGACATTGGAGAGATACCTGGCAAAAGTTGTGGAAAATCGGCAAAGAGATTGGGACAAGCACATACAACCGTTTTTGTTGTCATATCGAAGTGCTGTTCACGAAAGTACATCGGTGACACCAGCTTTCGCAAAACTTTGGAAGGGAATTACGGCTGCCTGCAGACCTGATCACCGGAATACCACCTGATGCCCCACGCAGTATAACCGATTATGCGAATGACTTGCGGAACAAAATGAATGACATTTATGAGCACGTCAGACAATCGGGCCAGCAAATGTCTGAAAAGATGAAAACCCGTTATGACCGCAAAACGAACAATAAAGGGTTCGACGAAGGTGCACTAGTGTGGTTGCACAATCCAGTCCGTAGCAAAGGGAAATCACCTAAGCTTCAAGCTAAATGGGACGGACCGTACCGGATTGTGACAAAGATCAATGACGTGACCTACCTGATACAGAAAGGTGCAAGAGCTACTCCTAAGATCGTCCATGTGGATCGACTGGCGCGTTATTATGGGGCCAATAATGCTCGGGACGAGCATGTCTTAGGAGGGGGCAGTGTTACGCGCCACACTTGATGGCGACATTAGCTACTACTAGCGCCATCTAGTATCGAGTAGCAGAACTAATAATTATTCGGGTCCCTTCTAGAAACTTCGATGCTAGAACTTTCCAGAACTATCGACGCCTGGTCGGCTGGTATCGGTATGTACTCGAACATTCTAGATGTTTCTACGGTAGAAGGTTCTGGAACTATCCGAGGCCTATATAAGGCTGGTGTGCCTGCGAGCCGGGAACAGTGTTGGATAAGCGATACAAGCGATAACATCGAAGCGATCTTCAAGTGCGACTCTCAAGTGATTAGTAGTGCGATTGCGTTTTATAATTAGTGTGTTTAAGTTGTAATTTGTGTTTTTAAATAAAGTGTCTATTTTTGGTTTTTAAATCGGCAGTTTTTATTGTCACGAACCCCAAGCTCGTAACACTATAATAAAATAGGTCATAGTCTTTTTATTCACATTTTATTTATAAACAATGTGAAGTTAAGTGACGTCAAAAATGTATGGTTAATCAGTCGCTAATCACTACTTGACTTTAAACCACGTTTATGAATGAAGAGGTACATTAATTAGTAAGCTTGTTTTTAAGATCTTTAGACACTTCCATAACGTTTCGGAGACATCTTGTTTTTTTAGCAAGAAACTAAATTCCATATTTGTTTAATATAATACAAATCACACATAATTGCAGCTTTTAGATATTGCGAGAATCATATACATATTATATATCACACTAATATTATAAAGGCGAAAGTTTGTGAGTGTGTGTGTGTGTGTTTATATGTTTGTTACTTCTTCACGCTCAAACCGCTGAACCGATTTAGATGAAATTTGGTATAGAGATAGTTTGAGTCCCGGGAAAGGATATAGGCTACATTTTATCCCGATATTCCCACGGAATCGAAACTTATGCGGGTGAAACCGCGGGGCGCAGCTAGTATTCCATAAACGAAAAAATATATACTCGCATGCATTAGCAGACTAATACCCTGAAGGCCTCCAAATCCAAGAGTACTTTTCTCATAAATAATCCTTCAATATTCATAAATCACAACGTACATTCTTTATTCAATATCGTTTCGTGTGACAGATACAGTCCAAACAGGGTAAATACCAAAATGTGTTAACCAGAAACAAGATTAATAAATTGTGTCATGGCGCCCCACATTTGTAAACTACACTAACTATTGTGATGCGAACAGCTTTTATGTAAAATTACACGAAAAATATACACGAATTTCAACAACGGGAAAACATATATTTGTGACAGGTATGTCACACTCTGTGACATAAATGACACGTTAATAAAACGAGTACGTTGCGTCACTTGTCACGATTTCGGAACATCCGCATGTGTGTAACCAGTCTTACAACTCGCATTTATTAAAAGGTGTTGTGTTCATAATTCGTCTAATGTATGGAACGCGAAGTTACGGTGACGGTTTTCAACAGTGAAAATGCATTAATTTAACAGAAATGCGGTTATTAGGGGCCTTTGAAGTGAATACCTACAACAGATGTTCATTGGAAAATTTTCATCTCACGTGCTCAGCTTTGTGTTCGGATATAATTAAATCTAAAACGCTATATAATATTCCGTCTTTTAATAATCAAAGCGGTTTAAACATTATTGTAATAAAGACGATGAAACGTTTGACTTTCGCATAGAGTTAGCCCACGTACGACGTAAAATATCGTGACGGGATTTTATCGCGCACTGGATTTGCAACTCTCGGTATTGAGCCGAGCGATGAGAATCCAACAGAGCGCATACCAGCCCGTCAAAAACACACACTGTCGGATTTCCAACGCTCGGCGCTTGGCAGTGCGTTGAAAATCCCGTGCACGAAAAAAATCGCCGCGGGAAAAACACGCCCGTGCGTATCTGGGCTTATAGTAATATATTTTCGTATCCAACAGACGTAAAAATATAGTTGAATATGTAAGGTTTTTCTTCAATATTATATTTCTTTGAAAATCTTTATTACTTGCTACGGCGTAGCACTACTGAGACGAGTACGGCGCTACGCTGTCGAAAATTGCTACGACAATCGTAGCAAATTCTCACATCACCTCTTCACTGATGTTCACAGAGGTAAGAAATTCTACAGAAAAAAATGGTGCGCAATACATTCTTCGCACGTACCACCGATTTTCAAGTGCCTCTCGTCTCCCAGAATTCTTATTTCATTCAGATTTAAGTTGTTACGACACATGTTTTTTGGGTCTGAAGAATTTTCTTCACCCTTTTGTGTGAAATTATTTACTTGCTAAACATAGTTGTTTCGTACATTCGGATCACGTAGGGGCAGAGGAGAGAGGGGGAATTCATGACGTCATAAGCAGGTGTAGCGTGCAACGTGTTATATTTCATAGCTGCTTTTTGTTTTCGTTTTTGAGTGGGAGCGGTAATAACTTCTGAATTAAAATGTATCACGCCCTGTCCTTGGAGATAAGCTAACGATTAATTGTTGTCTGTTTGTGTAACATCTCTGTTTGTTGGAAAAAGTCGTAAAAAGTGACTCCCATAATGTCCTTATTACAAATTATTTTTGTAACAGTAGGTGTCCACTGGTACCTAATAAGCGCAGCACACGCTTATAGTACCAGAATCTATATAAGGTAGACGCTACATAACAAAATAGGAAGCAATAAGCAATGAATTATCTCTATTTACTTCAAAAGGAAGATCTCACTTTGACGCTCCTATCATAGGTATAACTGTTGTTTCCTGAAAATCGCCGCTTATCCAATTTTGAAAGCATATGCCTGCCTATAATGTTCCCACTGCTGGGACACAGGCCTCCTCTCAGCGAGAGGGATGCTACGCGGGCCCAGAGTGGGTAAATAAACGTCACGTCTTCAAATTTTTGGTTCTAGGACATGCTGGTTCCCTCACGATGTTTCCTTTAACCTTTTTGAGAGCAATGGTGGTGAAAAAATGTACACAAAGTGGCTGCTTGGGTTTGAACTTCTAAAGTCGCTTGAATGATCAAATGCAACCGAGTAATTTATCTACCAGCCTGCATGACGTAAGGTTCTCTTTTGCAGACAACCTACCCGTTACCTACCTATATCTACCTGCCTAGCCTTTTCCCAACTATTTTGGGGTCGGCTTCCAGTCTAACCCGATGTAGCTTAACCTGATCGATCGACCTGTGCGGCTGTTATTACTTAGCCCCTCCTCCCTCCAGTACCTACGTATGCTCTGAATTACGACTCGGCCATACTTTAGTAAAACAACTTGCATTAATCCAAAATAACTGAAGCACCATTATACTCGCAACCATAATAAACCTTTTATAGAAATACACACATAGAATGCCTGATCAAATCATGAGCATAATGCGCTACGCTGCAATTTAAAACCATTAAATTTTATAATTGAATCCATTTTGCTCAAATTATCGGCCGCACACAATTTGTAAAGTACGTACCTACTCTTTTTACAATAATATTAACGTGCGGTGTGTTTTAATTTTATTAAATAAAGGCGTACACAGATAACCGACTAAAATTTTGTCTAAAATGGCCAATTCCCGTAAAAAAAAAACGTTCAAATTCTAGTCGCAATCTCATCTCAGCGACAATCAGTATCAAAAACTTGTCAATTTTGTACGGAAACTAAAGGTATTTTTGCCAAGTTAAGACTGAGATCAGACTGTGAACGTTCTTAAAATTACGAGATTTTCCTCTCAGATTTGCAAACAAAATCTACTACTATGGTTAGGTCAACTCGCACTAGACAAGCGCGGTGGGCTAATTTGTCTAAACCCCTACTCTCTCATGAGAGAGTAGGGAGGCCTTTGCCCTACAGTGGGACGTCACAGGCTAATAATAATAATAATGGTTAGGTTAGTTTTTTAGCGCTACTGCTCCACAGAAACTGTCTGTTTTAAACTCACCTGTCGCTCATGTTTTTCGACTATGGTAGCGCTAGATGGTGATTTTGTAATCTCACTATACCCGTGCTCATACCTACCAAAGGGCAAAAGCCCTCATACAAAAACGTAATAAATACATAAGTCCTGACTTTCTTCTTATGCTTGCTTTCATCGTAAGTCTGAGACAGGCATTAGCACGTAAAATATCATTAATATATTTCTATAATATTGTACAAGTTCTCCTAAATCACACTAATATTATAAAGGCGAAAGTTTGTGAGTGTGTGTGTGTTTGTGTGTTTATATGGTTGTTACCTCTTCACGCCTAAACCACTGAACCGATTTAGATGAAATTTGGTATAGAGATAGTTTGAGTCCCGGGAAAGGACATAGGATACTTTTTATCCCGATATTCCCACGGGATCGGAACTTATGCGGGTAAAACCACGGGGCGCAGCTAGTCTATAATAATAATAAAGCTGAAGTGTGTTCTTTGTTAAACATACAAACGCGCGAGATTAGTGCGTTCAAACAAACGCTCTAATCTCTGAAACTCCCAGTCGGGTTTGAAAAATTCTTTTTGCATTTGATAGCCCTATTCTTTAGGAAGGCTATATTCAATATCACGCTAGGACCAAAAGGAGCAGAGTAAAAAGAAAATAAGTCGGAAAGAACGGTAAGCGAAAACAAAGTAATAGCCCGAAGCGTCAAGAAATTTCACGCGTTAGAAGTCGCGGACAGAAGCTAGTAAATAGATAAAGTTAAAGCCTACCTACTTGCTAAGTTGAAGACAATACATAATCAGCCTATAATGTTCCCACTGCTGGGACACAGGCCTTCTCTCTGTGAGAGGGAGCGGGCCGTAATCCACCACGCGGGTCCAGTGCGATTTGAAGACGCTACCCATGCCTTTAACACGATATTATTGTAACTGTTGTCGGATAAAAAACAAACCGAATAAAAATCGCGTGTATTAAGCCTAACCGTGCAATCGATTTTAAAACACAAGTATCAATTTAACCAAATTGGATTTATAACTGGGGTTTCAACAACTTTATCCATTAGATAATCCATGGATATACATTTAAATCTATTTATCTGTAAGTCCAATTTGCGTTAAAATTTGGTGATAACGTTTCGAGCGTTTACATAATTATTGTGCAAACAATTTAGTATGAGTATTGAGTACCTACGTTAGATGTGAATAATTTTTGTTACGAATAACCGAATAACCGACATTTGAGTTTAAACAATTCTAACCGTGTCGATTTTGAGTCCGACCTCAAAAGAGAAATGGAACCTTTACAAGAACACTTTCTTGTCCCTCCGTCACAGTATTTACGTTTCTATGTGTTAGCCGTAATCCGCCACCCGTGCCCACTGTGGGTTGATAGATGACACATGTCTTCAAATTTTTGGATCTAGGCCATGCCGGTTTCCTCACGGTGTTTTCATTCACCCTTTTGACAGCAGTTGTGAAGAAATAATTTACACAAAGTAGCCTTTTAGGGTTCGAACCCACGACCTACAACTCTTACCTAAGTAGCGGCCGTTACCACTGAAACCTTGAAGATTCGCGCCGAATCTAAAAAATGGTGTACCTTCGCCAAAAGTCAAAGATACTAGTAAAAGTGAATGCCCAGCGAATTTTTCTGTATCACATTATTTGAAAAGCATCTAATTATAACAAATACGTGTTATTGATGTGTATACTTCTTTAGGCGCGTTGGCCATTTTTTGATATGGGAAAAACCATTGAATTCGCGCCACCACTGTTACCGTAACCGACACCGCTTCGGATTTGTTCGGCTGTTCTCGGGATGTACTCGGAGTGAGTGATGGCACAATATTCTGTTTGTGTTTTGTTTTCACTTCTGTCGGCACTCCCGGAGTGTTTTTTTTTTCTTTGATATATTCAACGTGAACAACTCACTACATTCACAACTTTACCTTACCCACATAAACACAGGTACTACGAAAATACACCCCCTACCCTACTACCTTATAACCAAGTTATAATATGAAAGAAGAAGTGTTTCTTAATAACACGAGATGATTTATTAAGAGGAACGCATCACGGGACGGATGCCGGTAATCGCTCCGAGAGTTCCCCCCGGCGAAGTTTCTATGAAATTGTATCGGGTACCTGGATGCAAAGATGTTTAGAAGCTGGATGTGAATTATTAATTTAATTAAGTATAAAGTTATAAAATATTTAGCCTTTTTGAAGCCGGGCTTCATATGCGGCTAAATATCTTTTCTAAGTCGACCGCGCGACACCAAAGACAAGGGTATGTTTTTCACGCGTATCTATGTATCTTTTTTCCCGGAGTGGCTGCCTTCATTGTCATCGTCTTCCTACCCTTTTCTCAACTATGTTGGAGTAGACTTTCAGTTGAACCATATACAGCTGAATACCAGAATTTTACGTGGATGCGACTGCCTGTCTAACCTTCACAACCCTGTTAATGGGTAACACGATACCCGTCGGTAAGTCTTAGCTTAAGGTGAATGCGCAGTGGTAGACCGCGAAATTTAAATTTTCTTACGTTTTTTGCAATTTGTAGGTCAGTGTCAGGTTGTATCTTGATCAAAATATGATTTGTGACTAATAGACATGTATTTACAGAATTATAGTCATAGAATCATTAATATATCTCTTTAAGTTAGATTTCTACCATAAACACTTTTCCATACGAGATTTGTTCTTAACGGTAGAAATCTAACTTAGAAAGATGTATTAATGATTCTAATTATTATAATTCTGTAAATACGTACCTCTTATAGTCGCGAATCATATTTTGATCAAGATACAACCTGAGACTGATCTGCAAATTGCAAAAAACGTAAGAAAATTTAAATTTCGCGGTCTACCATGGCACATTCACCTTAAGCGACTGCCCTTCATTTGTCCCTATTGACTCAATTTTCAAGTTGAAAAAATAGCGAGCACTAGTGCACTAGTTGGGAATTCAGGCAATAAGAGCTTCGTAATTGAGCTTTCGTTAGGAAAGATGTAGGCGTATGCAGCATGTGTTAGATATTTGTTTAAAGACAGTCCAACTCTCCCTCTAAATTCAGTTCCACCGTCAACAATCAACATCTAGTACCCATGTAGACTCAGGTACATATCGGACTTCAAAGCTAGCCGCCAAAGATGCCGTACTAACATACTGAAACTCGCTGACCGTAGACTCCGGACAACTATCTTAACCACCACAACTTTGACTATAGTTCTTGAACTACTGATCGGCTATTGGAAGTAGTATAACATCAAGCAAGTAGGTATCAAAGAACCTATACATTCTATAAGTTATTCCCGTTGCACCGTATGCGCCATTGACCTGCACAATCAATGGTGCAGAAGAGACTAATTAGTTTCGTTTGCACTATGAATATTAATACAACATTCCAGTCTAATCCCCTGAACCCCCTCCACCTCCCCCCTTCCTCGATCCCCTGCTAGTTCTTCTTCTGTTTTAATCTCTTCTCATTATAGAGTATACGGCTAAATATTGAAATGCACTCCACGTGTCGGTAAGGCGAACTCATTCTTTGTCTACTTTTAAAGCACAATCACACGCATTTTTAATACTTATCAAATAATAATATTAAATAATAAGTTGAAAGCAGTGGTGGCCCAGTGGTATCGGCCGCGACTTACGAGTTGTAGGTCGTAGGTTCGAACCCAGACAGGCGCTTTACTTTGTGTAAATTATTTCATCACCACTGCTCTCAAAACGGTGAACGAAAACATCGTGAGGAAACCGGCATGTCCTAGAACCAAAAATTCGAAGACATGTGACATCTACCAACCCGCTCTAGGCCCGCGTGGTGGATTACGGCCCACTCCCTCTTACAAAGAGGAGGCCTGTGTCCCAGCAGTGGGAACATATTATAGGCTGATGATGATGATGATGAAATAATAAGTATGGATTAATAGCATAAGTATAATCAACCTATAATGTTCCCACTGCTGGGACACAGGCCTCCAGTCTGTTTCTAATTAATATAATATTGTCTATAATCCACGTTGACTTAGTCAGAGGTGTACATACGAGTGCACATTCCGCCAGTTCTGTGTTTTAGGGGGCGAGTCTATTGCCATAGGTAAATAAGGCATAAATCTACACGTTGCCTGACCTCGGAATCGAACCCAAGACCTCATGCCCATAAGTAGCGCTCGTGACCACTAGACAAACGATGCAATTCAGGCAGGTATTTCTAATTACAGTAATTACTAGCAGCGCCCCGCGGTTTCACCTGCATAAGTTTCCCGTGGGTATATCGGGATATAAACTATTATATGTCCTTTCCCGGGACTCAAACTATCTCTATACCAAATTTCATCTAAATCGGTTCAGCAGTTTAAGCGTGAAGAGGTAACAGACAGACAGACAAACTTAACAGACAGAAAAATAATATTAGTATGGATAGTTCAAAGTCATGTTTCAAAGCCACGTCTAGTTAAACAGCAGATCATAATATTAGGTCCTTACATATGAAATTGGCGTTTTTCGTACTGGCCACTTTAATCACGAATTTCTCCTCTTTGGTAAGGAATTCCAAATTCAAATTTGTACAGCTATTTACTCATGTATTTGTGCTTCGATGACCGTCATTCATTTGTTTTTTTTCTTCTGTTTTTTCTGTTTGCGTCACTCATTTTACAAAATGGAAAATTTAAAATATCGCATTATTTACGAGTACGAGTTCCGCCGTGGCACTAGTGCTTCGGAAACGACTCGAAGGGTGAATGATGTGTATGGCGGTCATGTTGCAAAAGAAAACACAGTTCGTTTTTGGTTCCCACGTTTTCGTTCTGGAAATTTCGACCTGCAGAACAAGCCCCGTGGACGGCCTGAGACCCAAGTTGATAATGGAGAATTGAAGGCTATTGTGGAAGCGGACCCATCGCAAACCACGTCCGAGTTAGCTGCAGGCTTCGATGTTAGTGATAAAACTGTTTTAATTCACTTGAAGCAAATTGGGAAGATTAAAAAGCTTGAAAGCACGACAACGCCAGACCACACACTGCGCAACAGACGGCTACCAAATTAGAAGAGCTTGAATTGGAATGTCTTAGACATCCTCCGTACTCCCCGGACCTTGCTCCAACAGATTACCATTTTTTTCGCAATTTGGATAACTTTTTGCAAGGGAAAAAATTCAACTCCGATGGGGCAGTCCAAATCGCCTTCAAAGATTTTATTGATTCCCGTCCGACTGGTTTTTTTAGTAAAGGGATCAATGAACTACCTATAAGATGGCAAAAGTGCATTGAAAACAATGGTTCATACTTTGATTAATTAAATATATTATATTAAAAAATATTCGACTTTTTGTTCCTTCCATACAAAACGCCAATTTCATATGTAAGGACCTAATATAAGAACACGTATTGTGAAATCTTGCAACCCTAGCAGTATCGAACACTATAACAACCCGGTTTCCTTAGATAGCTAACTTACAACCCACCTAGGTATAATTATGAGCAAACTTGACTTTTCGCATCAAATATCTCAAACTAATTGCTTCGAAATATTATAATAACGTTTTGAAATCTACTTGATTCAAGGATCTTATGTCTAATTGCTAGTCATTTTCAAGTCTTCTTAGAAACTAAATATTATTATAATAATATAGGTACGTATACCTAAAATAAATTTGCCGAAATGTCTGTACGCGCATAACTTTCGAATGTCTGCACCAAATTGGATATTTTTTTTTTTTGTTGAGTTCGGTATTGCCAGTACAAGGTTTGCATGAACAAAAAAATGTAGTAAATTAAAAAAAAAACGAGTGTGCTTATGACCACGAAACCGAGTGTGCTTATGACACGACTGAAGTGAAACTTCAAACGTATTTGGCTATGAGAGGAAGAGAGAAAGAAAATGTGCGCGCGCACTGCTTTCTCTTGCTTATATCCCCCACTCAACTCCCGCCCGCCTCGCCCGATCACACTTTTCGTAACGCTTACCTACGTCACGCGTTCGCCAGCTTACTCCCCATGTCAAACGTGCGTAAAGAAGTTTCACTTCAAAAATTGCTCCCGTGTGAAGCTGGGACGGGCCGCTAGTCTATACAAATAAATAAAATTGGAGTGTGTTTGTAATATTAAAATAACCGCTTTTTACTAAATGCATATGGATGTATACAAAGTACATATACCAAAATAACATTTTTTTTACATTTTTGTCTGTCTGTCTGTTTGTTCCGAATAATCTCTGAAAAGGCTGGACCGATTTTGACGGGACTTTCACTGATAGATAGCTGATGTAATAAGGAGTAACAAAATAAAATAATTAGGGTTCAAATAAAATAATTAGGGTTCCGCGCAAAAAATTCAAACCTTTTCCGTCATGAACGCGAACGAAGTCGCGGGCTCAGCTAGCTATTTATAAAACTTCTTGAATTAGGTGCTACTTGAGGATTTCTGCTTATTAGCCTTATTTGCGAAAAGGCGTTTATTCAGTCGAGGCAAACTACGAGAAACTGAGTGAGGACTGAGTTCGAAACGAAAACTGTCTAAAATGGAAAGAAAAGGTATTGAAGATTTTTATATGGAACCTGGCGTACCTACAATCCACCATTTTGAATGTTTAAACATTCAGAGTGATTACTTCAAACATGTATGCAACAAGATGCAAGCAAGTTTTAAAGTCAAAGTCAAAGCATTTATTTCAAATAGGCACATAAAAGGCACTTTTGAACGTCAAAAATTACCTTAAAATAGAATTGAACCTATTCTTTAAAAATAATATATGTAGGTATGTCACATGATTAACATTGTACGTTAATATCTCGGAATCGTTACACTTTACTCGGTTTGGTCTTGTTATGTTTTGCATTGATGTCAGGGGGCCTAAAAAGGCCACTTTGGCAGAATCATAAAAGGATAACATTATGAATCATAATAAAAGTCGTAAAATGGTCACCAACTGAAAATACATAATATTATTTGCGTACAATTTCATATCACGCAATTCATATGTTTGACAGTTTTGTTTGGAGATTCGTAAAATGGTCTACAAAATATGAATTGCTTTAATGTCAAATAACATTATGAATTGTCAGTTTGTGACCATTTTACGACTTTTAGTCAGCTATCGATTTATGATAGGATACAGGCATGGCCGCCATTTCGATAAAAAAAACAAAATGGTGGACAGTAGACGGACTTTCAAATCCCTTTGAAGATTGGTGGATTTCTGGTAGTTTTCTTATTACCTAATACTATTGTTTTTAAAGTTATAAATGTAATATAACTTTAAAATATTATTTTTATAATAACGTTAAAATATTATTTTTAACGTTATAAATGCGGATAATTCTAGAAGTTTATAAAAAGGCTGAACATCCCAAATTATAATTTCGACATAGTCGTGAGACTGAATCATATTTTTATGTTATGTAGACAAAGTGCGAGTGCGAACTTCTATAATCTACTTATCTTATCTTATTCAAAATTATTTTAGCAAACCTCCATCGAGTTCGATCCGCCTCAAAATATCCTGAAACAAGGTAAAGAAACTTCACATTACGAAACCACTCAAAATAACATATATTCCCATATCGTGTACCTACTAAGTAGGTATACGGGACATATCAATAAACGTAATGTTGTTCGAGTACATCATTACTGGTACCTATATCTCGCGGCTCCAGATATTCGTATTGCTTTAAATATATACATTTTAGGCAATCCAATCTCAGAGCGTATGTGTAGGTGTTAAGTAAAAAAAGTATGCGGAAGCGATTTTGGGTGCCTCCGCATACTTTAAGGTACAGTCAACAAAAGAGATAAGTATGCAGGATCGTCGGATATAGTTAAAGTTCAGTAAGAAACCGATGGATGTTTTCGATTAAAATTTTATTTTATTAATAGAAAACAAACAGCTCTTTTCTCAAATTAAATTTCAGTCGACAACATCCATCGGTTTCTTACTAAACCTCAACTAAGGTAAACGCGGGTGAAGTCGACAGTGACCCAGAAGTCGTCAAATTGTCTAAAAACATCAATATTTTTTTCTACTAAACATTTAACTGGCCCATTTGGCAAGGGGACATCGACGCGTAAACTGTAACCATGAAAAAAAATCGCTATTCCATACATTTTGACCACACAGAAAATCAGTTTTTTTTTTGATAACCGTCTTTAAACTACGCTTGGGGTTCAGAATTATGTACTGAATCCATAGTGACAGGTTGCACTAGGCTGGCCCTGTCACATAGTACCTACGTTTTTTTTTTTTTAATTTTGTTTTTTATTTCGTTGTTGTTTTCTTGGAAAATAGATTGTAGGGTAAAACAGCGCAGTGCTGCACACCCCCACCCTATTCACCCTAAACACATATCAACTTTATTTCAACGGCAATTAAGTTGATTTCAGAGTGCCTAGCACTATTGAAAAAGCTATAAAAATGTTTGAAGTTGTAGCATAAACTGAATTCTATTGTGTAGGAATGAATGTTATTTTTCCATGAATTCATATTTGTTTACATTTTTGGCAAATAAATCGCAAACGCAAGATAGATCGATGGACTTGAGGTCCATTAAAGATCCGTCAAAGATGACCATACTATTCTGGACTTCTATTAAAAATAAACGTTTCCTGTCTGACATTCCTGTCACATCCAGTACTTGTTTCCACACGTAAAGTTCAATCAGTAAAGAATTAAAGTTTTCTGCTCCTTACCTGCTTAGTACTTATGCTCCAATAAGTCTTGTAACTTACATACTTCGGAAGTACCGCTGCCGTTAGCTGTTTACGATCAACTCGCGTTCAAGTGACGACAGTTTAATTAATTGACGATTCGCGTTTGTTTTGGTGAGATAACTACTTACAGTTTAAGGGTGTGTGTTCACAACTTTCGGGTAGGTTCTGGTGAGTTATCTAGGAGATTGTTAAATAGGTACAGACGCGAGCACATCATTCAGATGTATCTCACCCGTATGTGGGATAAACTGGTAACGTGAACAAGTAATACCGTCAAACGGGGTGAATAGGGATGCAGGGGAGAATCAGGACAAAACTTTAAAAGGGATTTTAACATTAAAATAATATAATTTGTGGCCAAAAAGGACCCTAATAAAATTTAATTAAAGATTACGTGCCTTTATTCACAACAAAATATATTTTTTCAACGTTAAAATCCATTTTAAAGTTTCGTTCCAATTCACCCCTGCATCCCTATTCACCCCGTTTGTAGGTAACACAGTAGAGTCAAGCTACCCGAATCTGTCAAAATTTCCCAATCAATTTTGAACCTTAAGCATTAGCAATAAAGTTGAAAATCTATTAAATAAATTTTACAGATTGTAGTAGCATAATGTGTTGGCGTCTGCACAACATTTTTTGTTCAATTTTAAATGGTTATCAAATATTTCTTCGATTTTGGTTGGTGCGAGATCTGGAGGTGGTGAAAAAGTAGACAAATATCAAAAGTCTGACAGAATAATCTAAATAGGTACTTAGGTCTTGCGTGATAGAACACTAGCTTCTGTCCGCGACTTCTTCCGCGTGAAGTTTCCTGTTCCCCCGACGCTCCCCGTCGCATCGCATCGCCCGCCCGCGCTATCACTTGGTTTTCGCTTAGCGTCCTTTCTGACTTTCTTTTAGCTCGGTTCCTAAGTGTCGTAGCGTGATGTTAATGTCTGCCTATAGCCTTCCTCAAGAATTGGGTTATCAAATGCAAAAAACGACCGGAAGTTCCAGAGATTAGACCGTTCAAAAAAAGAAAAACTCTTCAGTTTTATTACTAGTGCTTATAGATTACTAGCTGCACCCCGCGGTTTCACCCGCATAAGTCCCGATCCCGTGGGAATATCGGGATAAAAAGTATCCTATGCCCTTCCTCGGGACTCAAGCTATCTCTATACCAAATTTTATCTAAATCGGTTCAGCGGTTTAGGCGTGAAAAGGTAACAGAGACAGACAGATAGAGTTACTTTCGAATTTATAATATTAGTATGGATAGTATATAGTATGGATTGTTGAAGTCGCGACTTCATTGATATTCTAACGATATTCATACACATTATTATCAAAAATAAAAACCAGCAAATAATGTATAACTCTTATTTCCTAATCCAAAGATTACCATATCACAAGAAATTCAATCGCAAAAATATCTTCATTTAAATATTCGTTTACATAAATAGCGTAATCAAATCTCAATAAATTCCTTATAGGAATATGCTCAAAGGGAAATTACGCGACATAGGTGAGATTCGCAGATGATGTAGATAAATAATTCGGCATCAATTCGGTTTGTTTGTTTGCGAAGACGAAGAGATATTTGGTAGTTAATATTTGAAGATTTTTTCGGAATCGGTTTTACAGGGTATTTATCAGAGTATTTCGTGAAGTAGTAAACAGGATTGCTTGAAATTGTCCTTATCACCAAGATTAGCAAATGGATTGAGAACTGACACTCATTTTAAGGCAGTATTTTTTTACATACGCTGAATTTCCATTATAAATAAATTAAATAAAAAGCCTTACCTATACGTCATGTAAATGAAGGTTTTACTACACATTTAACGATAAAGTTTTAGATTTTTTTTTTAAATATTTGTACGCATTCTAGAGATACCTATCAATTAGTTTTTATATTTATGGTTTTTATTATTTATGGTTTTCGTGCATGGAATCCCCTTAGGTGAAGGCCTTCTCCAAAGATTTTAATTAGTTTCCATTATGTAACCTCGAACCAGGCATGCTAAGTTTTTTTTTAATATAATTTAGTATTTTAGTTTTTACTGTCTTGTTCGAGTTCGAATCTTCTTGTACGAGTCGCAATAAATACTTTTTCTTTCTTTCTAAACTTGCCAATATTTTTTTGTTGCTCAATAGGTAAACATACTAGGGTATAGAACAAAGAAGAAATTACTATAATAAGAAAGTACAGATAATTACGAAGCTTAATTACTTTAAATTATATAAAACAAAAAGTTTAGGTACTTTTAGAGATTTTTATTTTTTCAATTCGTATAATAATTCTCCATTTCCATTAGTTTTCCATTTTACTTAAGTTTTTCTGTTTACAATATTGCATAATGTAGCTCTTTGTTGTTCCTATTCAATAAAGTAAAATAAACCAGAAGCACATACAGGCCCGTTAGCACCACAAATCACTAAATACATTTAGCGCAATTATTTAGATTAACGAATTTAAAACATCGTTCGATTTCTGTCAATCGAAATCAACTTGACAGAAACAGAATGATGTTTTAAATTCGTTTAGCATTATGTACCTATTTAGTGATTTGTGATTCAAGCGAGCCTCACTATTGTCACGGTAATATTGTTCATAACCGTGCGGCCGACGAGAGAATACGTTCTTGACACCTGCCACTTTCATACAAACGGATACGTGTTTTGCGAATTTGATCTTTATTAACTACTAGAATTGTCGCACGGACAGGTGTCAGCAGTGGCGTGCATTGGTTTTCAGAATAGGTAGGCACTAGGCCGGGTCTAGTCTAGGCAAACGCAGTCACTAATCAGAAATAAAAAGTGAGGTCAAAAGTGTGGTTATTTGAGTAGGCATGCCTACTTAAGGGTGATAAATTGCGAAGGTCGAACGTCATGGTATTTCGCGTAAGACGTACGTATTTTAAATTTTGTCGTATTAATTTGAACGAGTAAAGACCAATGACCATGTGCGAATAGTACGGGAGCCGAGTAGGCCATCTGGCGACTGCCGCGCGTGTTTGTATGAAGATTTTGTTTTTTGTTAGGTATGATAATTTAGTGAGTTTCTCAATTGTGGGGCACACACACTAAAATGTAATTGACAGGCTTATGTTGATATATCGAGGTAGGCACTGCTTATATGCCTATATGCAATGCACGCCACTGGGTGTCAGGAACGCATTATCTCGACGGCCGGACTGTAGTTCCCTTTTAAACAAAAGAACCTAGTATAAAGGTAAAATAGCTAAGGACATTCACTTGTTTTGGTTCAAATGCAGTAGAATGGGAACTCGTCCCTAAATGGATCACGGTTTAGGATTAAAGCACACTGACACTACGTCGATTAAACCTTAATCGGCTTGCTATGTGCTCGGGGGTTTATTGAATCGAATGTTTGATCAATGTATTGAATTTTTGGTGCAGATAATGAAAGAGATTATAATTTTGTCGATGAAATGTAATGTTTTAATTGCATTTACTGTCAGTGATGCAACTACTGCATATAAAAATATCTTGAAAACTGTTTCAAAGACTTGACGTGTAACTACGTTAGTCTTTTTAATCATACTTCCGCGCTTGCATCGTATATTCCTTGAATGTATAATCGCGGACAATGGCGGTCGATTTCTTTTCACCCTTATGCCGTTGGTAATAAGGTTGAAAAGTGGTCCACCTCAGTGTCCGCGATGGTACCTAGCGTGAGCACGTTGAAATCACAAATGTAGGTACCTATGCTATGTTCGAACCAGCAGCCTAATTGCGGAACGCCAAATCGTCAAATGATTCTGATCAGTTGGCTTCATTTCTATCACAATTGGCTTCATTTTACGATTTTCGAATTGCGAAACTCTAGTTTCTGCGCAGGGCCTTAACGTTCATAATTGGTTTCATAATAAACTAGAGTTTCGCAATTCTAAAATCGTAAAATGAAGCCAATTGTGATAGAAATGAAGCCAACTGATCAGAATCATTTGACGATTTGGCGTTCCGCAATTAGGCTGCAGGATCATTTCGCAGGCAATACGATTATGTCTTGAAAAATCTCAGAACTGACCGGTCTATTCTGTAAAATGACATCGTGGAAACTTAGTGAAGTGAGCTGTCATTCCACCAGGTGCTAGGAATTGACACTTCAAACTTCACCTAATGCACCGTTCGCATGATTCCAGTCCAGTATTCCAGCGAATCAATCCAGTCCAGTACTAGACTGGTTCATGTTGTGCCGTTCGTGACTGTCAATCCAATCACTGGACTAGATTGTCCCGGTTTACATTATTCCAGAAACATATCGTTGGACTGAGATGCTACTGGAATAGTGTGAACCGGGCATAAGTTTTCAAGGTAAGGTTTTTACAGAATACATGGTTAATATACGACATTAAAACTGATGCATCAATTCCAATGCTAGGATACTGCAGAATTTGATATTGTATTTCTTAGTAGAACGAATGAAACCAAACCTCAACCTGAGTATTTCTATCCCAAAACTCCACCTTAAAGTGAGAGCGACATGATCAAAACATACATGATCGAAGATAAGGTAGGCCTGAATTCCCCGATGGGTTACTAACATTGAGTTTCGTTTGAGTTTTCGGCCGTTTAAAACGTCAGGATTATAAACATAACTTTTAAACAACGGCTTATTTAACAGACAGGTGCTTACATTATAAAGACCGGTCCGGGCGGGATTACAATTAATGTTATCAGTATACCTACATGCGGATGCTGCCCAGCCTTGCAAATAAAGGGAAAATGGGTCACTCGTCATATTCGTTTATTGTTTTAACATGATTGAATACAACCCGAAAGCTAGTTTCCGTTGAGATAGGCCGTCGTGGCCGAAATACGGTCTGGAGGACTTTTTATTTAATACGATACCCCTCGGTAAGACTGGTGGACGGACTTTCGGGCCTTTGACGACCTGTAACGACTGTCAAAGATCCACGAATGACAGCCGGGATCAACGGCTTAACGTGCTTTCCGAGGCACTGAGGGGTCAAGACCCCTCAGTGCCTCGGAAAGCACGTTAAGCCATATTACATACCAAGGTGTGTAAAGATAGCCACCCATCCACGGACCAACCGCGGTAACTCTCTGGATATGTTCCTATTAAACGGTAACATTTTTATTTCATTTATATTATCTACAATTTCTCAACTAAGAATAATATGGTTTAGATCCCTACATATTGAATATACCCATCTGAATACTCTTTTCGACATATTCGTCGACAAAATGTGGTCATTGTGCACTAATCCAAAGTGGATCACGGTTTACAGGGTTGCTCGCTGAAAAATAAATTGCAGCATAGATGAATGAGAGCGGCGGGAATTGCATGATAAATATTTGAAGCGACCGCCATTGTGGCTGGCAACCCCGGCCCTGTCTTGTATTTGTGCCTTGCTTGAGAATTGCTACTCTAGAGGATAACTATTTTAAGTAAAATAATATAACTACCTGCAGCCTGCCAAGAAATGTGCTTGCAAATATTATGGGTAAGTGAATATGTTTTATTGTAGCATTCGTCTCTGCTCATTGTGGTAATCCAAAGTGTAGTATGGAAGTGCACGAAAGATTTCTTGAATAACTCATTTGTTTTTAAGTACCTACCCTTATTTGCAGATTTTACACTAGCGGTGTTCCGCGGTTTCACCCGCCTAAGTCTCGACACTGTGCGAATGTTGATGTCCTATTCCAAGTCATGGTCTACCCGTGTGCCAAACTTCATCCAAATCCGTTCAGCTGTTTAGCGTGAAAGCGTAACAAACATACAATTTTTTTTTCTCTTTATAATATTAAGTTTAGACTACTACTTACTATGTAATAGGTGGGTGTTGTTAACACCTTCAACTATAAAGAAAGAAAGAAAGAACAGTTTATTTGTAAGAATATAGTACAATAAGGTGTTGCGATTGTCATAGTCTCATACATTCTATCATTCCATTTAATTTTTTTTCCATTATGTTCCCTTATTGTGCTGAGCTTACCCCCAGTTAATAGTTCAACAAGTAAGTTCTGAACTCAAGACGTATGATAAAGCCCTTATAATCACTATTTCCGCCTCGAAAATGCGTTAATTCACACATCTACGTAAACATCATTTGCCTAGCCGTTTCCCAACTATGTTGGGGCCGGCTTTCAGTGTAATATACCAATATTTTACATGGAGCGATTGCCTATCTGACCTGACCCAGTTACGGACGATACCACTTGGTAAGACTGGCTGCCAGACTTTCGGGCTTCTGACTACAAGTAACGACTGTCAAAGAATCACGAATGACAGCCGAGACCAACGGCTTAACGTGCTTTCTGAAGCACTGAGGGGTCTCGGTATGTAAAGATGGTCACCCATCCACAGACCAACCGCGGCAAGCGGTAGCTTAACCTGATCGATCGACCTTTGCGGCTGTTATATTACTTAGTCACGGGCCCCTCCTCAAAAATCTACGTAAAGGCTACATTAAATTACATCACTACAGACATAATGCAGGTGACGCAAACCGGCTAATCTACAGAAGAGACGCGCTCCGTAATCCTTAGGAGTTTAAAGCAAATTAGCGCGGACGGTAGGTACCTACTCTTGAAGATTCTCTTATCTTAAGGCAGACGACACCCTCTGGAAATTGGTCCTCTGAGGTACTAAGTACTTGTTGTCCGTGATTAATGAGCGCCGTTTTATACTTCGTTTGTTTACCTTTTTTATTATTTATTAGGAGTATCTTAAAGTACCTTGCAGTCTGGTTTTCGGCAGAGAGCGTGGAAAGATATTTGGCGGTTTTTTTTTTTTTTTTGATTAATTTATTACCTAAAGTATACTGTTGACATTACAATATATCTGAAGGCCAATTCTCGTAATTTAAAACGTTTAAAATCTAGACGCAATCTCATCTCGGCGACAATCAATGTCAATGTCAAAACTTTTCAAAAATTTAGGGAAATTAAAGGTATTAATTAGGTATTTTGACAGATTGAGTCTGAGATCTGAGGGCTGATTCTCGTAATTTTAAGAACGTTCACAGTCTGATCTCAGTCGACGCTACACTATACGTCACTACTCCATACAAGTTTAGACGTGATTAAAAACTTGCCTACTAAAATTACGTCAGTTTACGTCAGGCGCTGATTAATTTGACAGGGCTAAACTAAAATTTATGTACTCTCCTTTTCTTAATGAAATAGAAAGAAAAATATGCACTGAACTTAAATTTAGTTTAGTTTGTGAACAACAGAATCGACACCATTGTGTGTCAGAAGAAACGAATCAGAAACGCGACTATCTTTTGACGCGGTAGGGCGTATCTAGCGATTTAAATCTTTGCCGCTGTCATCATTTCCATGACAGCTGTCACTGCGGTTGTTATGTACGGTCATCGTTTTTCTAGGAAACCATAGCTGTACACAGCCAACAAAAGTAAAAACTCTAAAAACATTACATTCAAATTGTTTGAACTTCACAACTGGGATTCAGTAAAACCTTTAACCCCAATACTTTTCACTTCAGCTCAACCAAAGACACCGATCGCATAGATTTAAAACTGTACCACTGGAGGGAAAAAAATGTTAAATTATTTTTCCTCAAGTGGCGGGTACATGTGTGCTTGTCAAAGCAAATATGATGGATGTATTAATGTAACTATATATAGAAGGATAAGTGGTGTTATATAAACATTCATAACAGCTTTGGAGGGCTGAGATTTACCGAATTCTTTAGCTAGGCATTACGTTCTTGTAATTTTCGTTACCAACATACTCGTATAGGAAAACTTAATTTCCTTACGATATTTTAATTTTAACATTTTGGTCTTTATTTTTCATTAGTCAACTGCAGTTAGGCCTAGGCCTTTTTAATTATTTTGGTATTACGTTTGTATGAACTACGCATGCTCCGCCGGCTTGGGAACCTAGATATTCTGTAATCCAATCGGAAAAATACATACTACCTTAAGAATATGTTTGATTTACAAATTATTTTGGTATTACGTTTGTATGAACTACGCAAGCTACGCCGTGAAATTTCGTCGTTTGAAAAAGGAATAGTTTTTGAATTCGGTCAAAAGATGAAAATCTTTTGTCAAGTCGTACGAGTATTTCTATATAATTATGCAACGGGGTTGAGACCAAGTCAGTAAATTCTCTGCCATACTTTTGACTGAAATCAATACAAAAGAACGTTAATATGGAGAGAAGACGTCATGTGAGCTGACAAGAAATAATCAGAGCCGTGGGAATGTTGGAAGCTCGTTCTCGGCAACGTGCTGTGGATTTCCACACAATTATTTGGTCAATACACAGAGTTAACTTTGAATACGTTACTGCATCACTGGCAGCGTGGCAGAGCGTCATGGAGGACGAGCTGGCATCACCACACGCAGACAAGATCGATACATACAAATTACTGTTCGACGAAATCGTACAAATACGACGATTGACGTGACGTGTTGACGTGCTGTTTGACGTGTTGGTTACGAGACTTCATAGTGCTTCAGGAATGTTAATAAGCAATTAAACCATAAGAAATCGCTTGCAAAAAGTCAATCTCCGTTCTATCGAGCAGCATTTTCCCAAACATATGTATATCTACATATATTATATTAGATTTTTCCGCCTGCCCGCACTGAATTATAACCCAATAATGTAACTTGTAGCACCCCTAAATCTTGAGAGGCAGGTGCTCCTGCACTTTTTAACAGTAAATAACATAACTATATCTTCTATTTCATTTCCACATATTTCAGGCGCTAATGCCAGCACACACAACTGTCTACTTCTGACTAGTCTTGACTCAAAGATGGCGGCGAAAGTACTATAACGTTTCTATTTTAACATGTTACTCAGGTAAAAGGAACATTTTGCACTCTGAGTTGAATTTGTAGAGAAATCACTTTGGTCTCTTTATCGAAACATGGGCTTATTTCTTGTTTTGCGAATGTAGGGAAGTCGTGTATCAAGGAATATAAATGTTTAAAAAATATTTTATAATAACTTGCCACCTAAACATCCTGCAAACCACCTCATACCACAATATTTTATCGGTCAAACTTGGCTTTATGCTTTTTAAGTAATAGGATGTGTCATAGAACGCATACCAAGCAAGACATATAATATGCTATAATAATGACTAAATGTTTTAAGGTGACTGGTAAGTAGTGACCAATACTTAAGCACATGATGTTACTCAATATTCTATTGGGATCATACGCTTAGTAACTGAATTGAATGAATGAATTGCACTGATCCCAGCGTGGTTAAACCAGACTCGATTAATCGAATGAACCCCAAGATTCGCACTAGCTTCTGTGCCTCATTTTCATGGTGCTACAGCGACCATTGCATATCAAGGAATAGACCGGGGTGCGCGGTTATGGTAGGGAAGACGTGCCCGAAGGACAGGTAAGGATTTAAGAGCCTACCTGATATGCATCCTAGAGTAAGCATTGGACTAGTGGAGAGATGGGTAATTATATCTATGGATGGGCATCTTTTAACGACCTTGCCGCCAAGCTGGTTCAGGTCGAGCTTCATGTACTGCTTTCTCGTTTAAAAAAATCGTTTCATTGGAAAAGTTTATGATGAGTATGTAGCAGTATCTACAACGCTATCCTGCATCTCGCAAGCAAAGTTTACCGCGTAACTAGATACAACGGCCGACATGAATCATTGGGCAGTTGCTCGCCAGACACAACACCCGTTTGGTTGGAGGATCCCTTTTTTATAGAGGATGAGTGAACTTTACACCCTGTTCCTCATCCATACTAATATTATAAATTCGAAAGTAACTCTGTCTGTCTGTCTGTCTGTATTTTACCTTTTCACGCCTAAACCGTTGAACCGATTTCGATGAAATTTGGTATAGAGATAGTTTGAGTCCCGGGAAAGGACATAGGATAGTTTTTATCCCGATATTCCCACGGAATCGACACTTATGCGGGTGAAACCGCGAGGCGCAACTAGTACCTTTATAAGTACATTAACGAGTTTAAGTATCAGTCACTAATTACCAGTCACCTTATACAGTGACAGATTATAAGCAAACATAACGTACATAATCAGCCTACAATGTTGCCACTGCTGGGACACAGGCCTCCTCTCTGTGAGAGGGAGTGGGCCGTAATCCACCACGCGGGCCCAATGCGAATTGGTAGATGTCACATGTCTTCGAATTTTTGGTTCTAGCACATGCCGATTTCCTCACGGTGCACGGTGTTTTCCAAGCACTGCTTTGAGAGCAGGGGTGATGAAATAATTTACACAAATTAAAGCGCCTGTCTGGATACGAAACTACGACCTACAACTCGTAAGTCGCGGCCGTTACCACTTGGCCACCACTTCTCTCAGATTATAAGCAAAAAAAAAATATTTTATAGGTTGGTATAATACGGTCCTATGGCCTATATTGTCTTAGGTCGCCTGTTGACATCTAGGTACACCACGACGACCTAACAGAAAAAAAATTAAATGTCTCAATATACCTCATATTATACCGGCGCACATTTGTTTAATCGAACTTACTGGGGCTGCCTCAATTTATGTATGACACAATGTTTAAGTTGTAAATAAATATTTTTGTATTTGTTTTTGTATTTTGTATTTGTTTTTTTGTATCTTTGCAGTCATTTGCCTTTTCGATCATACAAAAAACTACATTAGGCTCCCACCCAAACTTTTATTTTCCTACACAAAACAAACCCGCCTTTTCTATTTCATTATAATGTCGGCTGAATTCGTCTTTGTCCATAAAAAGTTCTGTGTCAAAACTTTTGTTGTAAATGTGTTTGTAAGTATTTTCTCTTGATATATTCTTGGAAACGGGGACTACTAGTCTAGATACCCTGTCGTAATAGCTCTTCATGTAATGACCTTTAAGAATATGCAACGAAAAAACATAATTAATTTTTGATCGAATAAGTTGATGTAAACAAGGAAGTTGTTTACGTAATTAGTGAGACGAAAGTTTAGACGGAGGTAAACAATATATTTATTTACCTATAAATACCATTGCTTAAAGATTTTAACGATCGAAATATCAACAAGTCGTCAAAAAGTCATATTAAAAATTTTCGTAGCACATTGTAGCCGCGTAGCTGCTACGGCGTAGCAACACATATAATCGTAGAACTACGCAGGACTGTTCATTGTTCAAAGACAGTTCGTGAAATTGTCTCGTATCAAAGACTAATGTTACCTAAGGATCTTTATAAGGCAAAATAAAACATAATTAGTACCGACCCAACAGTCTGCTAATGTCTCAGTTTCACGACAATAGTAAACGTCTCGTATTGTTTGCATTGGAAGAGTAAATATTGGCTTAATTATACATTTTCTCTATAATTAATACACGCTGCTCACTTCACAGGCGCTCTTTAATAAAACTCATTGTGCTGTATAATTAGAAGGTACATTCATTATTCTAATTACCTGTCAACCGCGCCACAGTGCCGGTGCGGTGAATCAAGTTCGTACAAATGTCGAGGGCGTTACAGATTGTAACTGCAATTCTCATCGATATGCGAGCGCTAAGTCTAGAAACAAATGGGACATAGGTGGCAGGATGGTTACTTAGTTTGGACTTGTATACTCTTATTACCAGGACAAAAAAGTTGATTGTAGTCTCTACGTAGACTACGACGCAAGAAAAGCAGAAGACCAATTCCCGTAGTTTAAAACGTTCAAAATCTAGTCGCAGTCTCATCTCAGCGACAAACAAATGTCAAAAACTCGTCAAAATGTAGGGAAATTAGAGGTATTTTTGACAGATTGAGACTGAGATCAGACTGGAAACTTTCTTAAAATTACGAGAATTACCCCTCTGATAACATACTTAACTATATCTCTACCAGAAACTAATTATATTATTATTATTTTATTATTACTTTAAGTTAGATTAGAAAATTATCGTATTGATTAATAATTATGATTATTTGGTTCTTTCGTTATTTTATTTGCTTCTTTCTACTTAACCCATCGGGATGAATACAGGCGCCGTGATGTTATGTATGATATGTTTTATTCATTGATTCCGTTTGCCAATAAAATGTAATTATTTTTACTAACATCATAACCTTTTTTTTTTCATATTCCTAAGATATTTTTATCTAAATTGCTTCGCTGTTCTCTCGGCACTGTGACCTTGCTTACTCGTCTAATATCGGGCGGGAAATTGAACATGTTTCAACGATATCGCTTCAGTAAATCTTTGAGATTTTAATGAATTTTGCGTACAACTTAATGCCTGGCATAAACAGAAAATTGTAAATGTCACTCAGACGTTTGTTAATTAGAAAAATCTTTTATGTTCTTGTTATTTTGTCGTGTTTACGATTCGGTAGATAGATATTTGGTCATATTATAAACAATATCTACCAAATAAGACGACATGACAACACGCGACAATGACAATTATGTCGACATGTTATTGTTAAATTGTGTGCACGTTTATAAAGTACCCATTAAGTTAACTCTGACACATTAGCGTTGTATGTTGAATCTTCATAAGTGTTCATGCGATTGCGGGACTCTTCAGGTTTCTTCAGGAAGTATCTTGCCGATGACTTATGTTAGTGCTGCTTTGTCATCCATAATTTAGTTTTAACATAATTACGTTTTGTTTTCCTAAGAAAGAGGTTCCGTCATATTATAACGGACTTTGGACAGCCGTTATTATTTGGATAGCCGTTTGTATTTGGACAGCCGTTTGTATTTGGACAGCCGTTTGTAATTGGACAGCAGTTATTATTTGCATAGCCATTTGTATTTGGACAGCCGTTATTATTTGCATAGCCGTTTGTATTTGGACAGCCGTTATTATTTGAATAGCCGATTGTAATTGGACAGCAGTTATTATTTGCATAGCCGTTTGTATTTGGACAGCCGTTATTATTTGGATAGCCTTGATTATTTGGACAGCCGTTATTGTGTGATCATTCACCGCTTTTAAGGATTTTTTATCGCAGCAAAGGTAGCGAGCCTTTTGCCTTATATCGACACAGTCCCAAACGAATAAATTTGCCAAAAAATTCACATCATCATCTGACTAGCCTTTTCCCGACTATGTTGGGGCTGGCTTCCAGTCTAACCAGTTGCGGCTGAATACCAGAACTTTACACGGAGCGACTCAAGACCTTCTCAGCTCAGTTACTGCAATGGGTAATACGATACCCCTTGGTAGGACTAATTGTCAGACTTGCGGGCTTCTGACGAGCCGTAACTAATCAAAAATCCACGAAAGACAGCCGAGACCAACGCCTTAATGTACTTTCCGAGACACGGAGAGGTTGGTACGTAAAGGTGGTCACCCATTCACGGACTAAACGCGGCAAACGTAGCTTAACCTAATCGATCGACTCGTGCAGCTGTTATTACTCAGCTACAAACCCCTCTTGCCAAAATAACTCACATAATCAAAACATATTATTTTCACTGACAACATTCTAGACAGCCACAAAGTTTCAGAGCTTGCTTTCCAAGTTTTAAACACATCGTAAAGGAAAACATAACCATATATCCCCCCGCACACACACCCCCTTATGGTCTACCATTACTAGGGATGGCCACAATAATTAGGACAGCACTACCCTTGATGTTGCAAGTCACTTTAATTGGAGTTGAATTTCATCCTTTTTGATAGCCCTATATATATACGTATGGCCCCTAATTAGTGCGGGACGAATTTATCTTGTTTTAAGATAATTTCAGCGACTTTAAATGTGATTTATTGCAAATGATGGGATTAGGGCGCTTGTAAAGTTTTGGTGTATCGTTGAAGGAAATGAAGTTTCAGTTTGTGGTAGATTATTATTTGACACGTGAAAGTTATTACAAACGAAAACTTATTACAGACGATGTTACGGGTTCCATACACTTTCTGACCGAATCATTATCATTGTACCTATAGAATGAAAGTGTAAACAATCCCTGTTCAGGTTCTCAATTACTCACTAAAGTGAATTAATAACACATTCACCTGTAGGTAGGTTCTTCTTCATAGAAATCTACGTTTTGGAATGGGCAACTAGCTTCAACTTTCTGACTAACTGACCAACTATTTAATTTTGACAATTCAAAAGTGCCTGTACATGGTTTAATTGAAATAAATGCTTAGAGTTTGAGTAGTTAGAATATATCAGCTTTGTTAATCACCACTTTTTCCAGAAATTATTGAAATTGTTTATTTATTGAAATAATTGCTTTACATAAATATTTACAAAATAGGACCTTATACTAGATGTACAGACAGCGTCAGAGAAAAGGAACCCCCTTTGGTTACTTACCAAAGGGGGTTCCTTTTCTCTGAAGCTGTCCGTACCTAGGTAAAAATAATTGGATTCTACCTGAACTAGGTATAAACCTGTATCTCAGGTATCTCAATTAAGTGCTTTTAGACCAGTATTAAGTATCTAAAGTATTTAAAATTAAACAAAGAGTAAATAATTTATCTACTATAAATTATGGTTATATTCTAATTGATAGAAATAATAATGTTTTAAACAAAATTATTAATTTTTTATTGAAAAATCATCAGTGAAAATTAATGTTATAAAATTAACCTCAATTGTCAAATGAAAAGCATCTTTAAGGTGATTTACAATTAGAATTTCTGGTTCAAGTATTCAAATAATCAAGGGCTAAATTTGTTAGTGGAACCACAAATTGGCATCCTCAAGTACATTTTCTGATTCATTTTAATCACATACTTTTAGAAGAAACAGATACATAGAGAAGCTTTCGTTTTTAATGTCATTAGTTTTAATCATAATTTTAACTAGCTGTGCCCGCGACTTTGTTCGCGTGCTTGTCGGAATTAAATTAGATTTCACGGGTTTTATTTTTTTGCGCGGAACCCTTAAAATAAAAGTAACCTAATTCTTATAACATCAGCTATCTGCCAGTGAAAGTCCCGTCAAAACCGGTCCAGCCGTTTCAGAGATTAGCCGGAACAAAAATAAAAACATACAAAAACGTTAAAAATTGTTTTTTTTTATAAGTACCGTTTATATTTTATATGCATTTAGTAAAAAGCTGTTATTGTGCGTGCACTATGTGCGACTGTTATTATTTAGCCACGAGCATCTTACACAATAACCCTGGTATAAACGCTAAATTCTAGAGTCTACGATGAAATGTACTACAATCGATCGCCATAACACTACATACAACGCAGTTACACCGCAGTATAGTTAACTACTGGTCACGCGGGAACAACTAACTCTCTGCTAACTTAACGAACGATTCTTTGCCTTGGACTGCGATTCCCGTGTGGATGCTGACTTATGTGTTTATTGGATAATATGCTTGTGAATTACTGTCTGTTTTTCATTTATGTTTTTATTTATTTGTTTTTTTATGTAGCAGTGCTGGCCCAGTGGTAACGGCCGCGACTTACGAGTTGGAGGTCGTAGGTTCGAATTCAGACAGGCGCGTTACTTTGTGTAAATTGTTTCATCGCCACTGCTCTCAAAACGGTGAAGGAAAACATCGTGACGGAACCGGCCATGTTCTAAAACTAAAATTTCGAAGACATGTGACATCTACGTACCTACCCGCATTGGTCCCGTATGGTGGCTTATGGCCCACTCCCTATCACCGAGAGGGGGCCTGTGTCCCAGCAGTGGGAACATTATAGACTGATTATGTTTGTTTATGATCTCAATGAATTTCTTGATTTTAATTGATATTGATTTTTATGGATTTAAAGATTATCGCGATGGAATAATTCATTTATTTTACAGTTTGATTATATTTATGTCAGTTATTTAATGTTACTTATAATACCATTATTGTGGCATGTATTTTATTCTTTACAAACATATTTTTTAAGTATACTAACATTATTATTATGTGTCTGACTTAAATAAAATTAAATTTGCA
Organism: Amphipoea oculea; assembly: GCA_945859645.1. NCBI lineage: Eukaryota > Metazoa > Arthropoda > Insecta > Lepidoptera > Noctuidae > Amphipoea > Amphipoea oculea. The sequence continues at coordinate 5,569,294 of OX243876.1, forward strand.
AAAAAAGTTTGTATTTCAAAAACTCATTCAACTTGAAATGATTTTGACTTCAATACACAGGCCGCTTAGATTCTTTTTCAGCCAGCTACTTTGTAAGCACTCTTAACTAAGCATGGTTCTTTATCCAACCACTAGTTTCTGCCCGCAACTTCCGCGTCCACGTGAAATTTCTTGTTGCCCGTCCTACCCCGTCCGCGTCGCATTGCATCGCCTACCCGCGCTATCACTTCGTTTTCGCTTACCGTTCTTTCTGACTTTTTTCTTTTTGCTTGGCTCATTGGGGTCGTAGCGTGATGTTAAATAGCCTATAGCCTTCCTCGAAAATTGGGCTATCAAATGCAAAAATAATCCGACCGGTAGTTCCGGAGATTAGCGAGTTCAAACAAATAAACAAACTTTTCACCTTTATTATTAGTATAGAGACAGTCAGTGATTTACACTGGCTGTTTTTGAACATAAATAAATTGCAGTTATAACTTGTTCGAGTTTCTTCATACCCCCCGGAGCGGCTAACAAACAATTTAACTTTGAAATCACCAATTTATCTTTTAACTTTTTTTCTTTTAGTTATACATATGTTTAGTTTCGATTTTTTTGTTCGAATCATTTTTATTTATCAAACTATATACTTAGAAGGCTTCTATATAGAAGCAACAAGAATAATGTACCCAAGATTTTGTAATATCTTAATTTAAAAGAGTGTCCATGGAGTTTCTTGCCCGTTCTTCTCCATAGAGATCTACGCTTTGGAATGGGCAACTAGCTTCAACTTTCTGACTAACTGACCGACTATTTAATTTTGACAATTCAAAAGCGCCTGTAATGGTTTAATTGAAATAAATGCTTTGAGTTTCAGTTTGAAACTACGTAACATAAGTATTAGAGCTTATACTAAGCCCTCATACAAGTAGATAAATTCAAGGAATTAAAATGTAGAGGACCTGAAAGTTCATTTTTGCTTGCAACTTATTATTTTTCTAACTATAGTGCTGTTGAAGAGAGAATGCGTTCTTGAACCTCTCAGTTTCGTAAAAACGAATACATGTTTTGCAAATTTGATCTTTATTAGCTACTAGAATTGTCGCTCTTACAGGTGTTAGGACGCATTCTCTCGGCAGCCGGACTTTGCTTTCGTGATATTCCTCATTGAACAGCATCATCACCAGCCTATAACCTTCCCACAGCTGAGACCCAGGCCTCTGTTCTGTGAGAGGGAGTGGGACGTAATCCACTACGCGGGCCCAGTGCAGGTTGGTAGATGTGACATGAGTGTTCGAATTTTTAGTTCAAGGATATAATATATAGGTTTCCTCGCGATGTTTTCCTTCACCGTTTTGAGCAGTGGTGTTGAATTAAAAAATTACACAAAGTAAAGCCTAGGTTCAAACCCACGCCCTACAACTCGTAAGTCGGAGCCGCTACCATTGGAACCCCACTGCTCTCGCTGAATGTACAGACGCCAGCACATCAAGCTACCCGAAACTGTCAAATTTTCCCAATCAACTTTACCGATAAAGTTGAAAATCTATTGCAGAATTTTGACAGATTGTAGTAGCTTGATGTGCTAGCGTCTGCACACACATTATTACCATACCGTCCTAGACAATAATAATATCCCTAAGTTGACAACACAAGACAGAGACAGACTACCGTCTTACTTAAAGCACTAAAAAGTGCCACAGAGTAATGAAATGCAGGAGACGGTCAGTAATCCGACATTGCGCCATTCCAAGTTCTTGTGAATCGCAAAGGAATATGTAGATAAGTGCATTATAATGTAACGGGGGTTAGAAAGGGCTCTGTAGTGTATTTTTTATGGTAGTTGGTTTGACAAATTTGTAACATGGGTAAAATAAAAAAAACCTAGCAGTGCCTCCGTCTTCGCTTACTTTTGTAGTTTTTACATAAACACAAACGTCACGAATGAATACCCCAGAGGGGTAGATAAAAGTCTAAATTAAGTACATTCACATTTCGTTAGTTATGGTCTAAAGCCTCATGTTTAATTATTTTATTTTTTTAATTTCCTTATATCAGAATTTTTATATCCCGTCCTAAGTGTCCTAACCTATGGTGCTCAGACTTGAAGGCGAATTCTCAAAATTTAAAACGTTAATAATCTAGTCGCAGTCTCATCTCAGCGACAAACAAATGTCAAAATTTAGGGAAATTAGAGGTATTTTTGACAGATTGAGACTGAAACCAGACTGTGAACGTTCTTAAAATTACGAGAATTGCCCCTCTGGTCGCTCACCGAGTCACAAAAGTACCGCCTTGGCGTTTGCCAAAGAGCGATGGAGCGCAGCATCCTGGGTGTAAAAAGACAGGACAAAATTCGGAACACCATGCTGCGTTCCAAAACGGGTATAATAGACGTAGGCAAGAAGGCTGCCAGGCTCAAGTGGGACTGGGCAGGTCACATCAGCCGCATGCAGGATGACCGCTGGGCAAAAGTTTCCACACAATGGGTGCCTGAAGATGGACGGCGCCGCCGAGGTTGGCCCAGAAAGCGGTGGCGAGATGACCTGGATGCATACTGCGAGGGCTGGTTTGAGGTGGCGCGGGAAAGGAATACCTGGAAAGACTTGGGGGAAGCCTTTGCCCAGCAGTGGGACAGTATAGGCTAAACAAAAAAAAATATCACAATGTTATTATTATGGTTTTCACAATTTAATATTACTTGGCCACTAGGTGACTTGGGTTACTGGGTTTATAGTTCCTACATAGCGCCACATTTGCTGAAAAACACATTACCTTTATTAGAATCCCTGTCTGCAATTTGAACTAGACCTAGTATTCTGAGACGAGGATATTAGTTATACGATCTCCACTGCAGGAACTGGGCACCGTATGCCATCAAACATCGTTTATATTCTACTAAGAAATTACAGTGCCAACAGTAAGTGCAGGGAGTACAAAAGATGAGAACAGTAGATTAATTCCAAACGAAATCGCACAATATATTCTTGTTCATACTTAAGTACCTATTTCAGACACCAAGTAGGTACAGAAACATCCTACACTACGAGCATTCATAAAAAAATTGTAGAATATTTTATTTATAACCCTTTTTAGGGTTCCGTATCAAAATGGTAAAAAGGAACCCTTATGGTGCAACTCAGTTTGTCTGTCTGTATGTCTGTCATAGCTAGGTATCTCAAGAACTACTAATGCTATCAACTTGTTTGGAATACTTTTAGATGACGTTTGCCCAACTATTTTTCAAATAAGAAAGAAATAAGAATATTTTTTTTTTTTGCAACAGCGATTAAAAGGTGTTTAAGGGGGTCTGAAAAATTCGAAGTGGGGTTACTAGGGCATGCAAACATAACTGGCTAGAAGTGGGTGTGGGTTGGGTGGTACAGATACCTACACCTCTGCTTAACGCTCCGGGGTTTACAGATGTGATGCTATGTGACTACTAAATAATAAAATCGAAAATTCAACTGCAACAACAATTTCATCTCATTAATCAATCTCCAAGCAATGGATTTACTGCATCTACTTATACTGTGGTGTTAACTAATAATCTGCGACCATCTTGATATTATGACGTCAGAGCCCAGGTGCACACCGGGAGACCGCAGTGTTATCGCATAACGACGCTCCGTCGACAAAACAGTCCAGTGCAGCGCTTCGAGAGCTGATGCGCTGTTTCGTTATGCAATGCTATGTTTCACTAATTGTGTTTATGGCTTTATTTTGAAATAGGCAAACAAGAATAAATTGGTCAAGTTTGTACAAGCATAAAAAAAAGGAGGGGAAATAATCAAAGGGCATCAAAAAATTCGTCTGCATCGCTGTCAATAGGAAACGTATCCAAAAGGCTGGCACTTTGTATGGCAATGCTGATTCTTTGGCCAAAAAATAGGCCAGCGTTCTCTGGTCACGTGAAGAGTCGACCAACCGCTTGGCGATATCTTGAAAAACTAAGTGGGTATATATACATTTATTTTATCGTATTACCAGGTTTTGACCGCAGCTTTGGCCGCGTAGAGGTCGGAAATTTTCCCACAGGAGAACGGAAAACAGTATCCAATATCCTAACCTACATACAGGCCATGGTCTGTACGTGTGCCCATCCAAATAGAAAGAAAGAAAGAAAAAGTATTTATTGCGACTCGTACAGGAAGATCACAAATGAAACTAAACACAGTAAAAAATAAAAAACCAAGTTATATAAAAAAAAAAGTAACAAAAAGAAAAATGTAACAGAAACTCCTTTACGAGGCCAAAAGGCTCCTATCTCAGCATGATGCTGCGACATTTAAAAAATAAATGTCGCAGCGCTGAAATCTGTTCAGCTTTAAAGAGTGAAAAGGTAGTGGATAAACTGACAGAGTTGTTTAGGCATTTTTTTTTAAATATAATTCAATCCATAACCACTTTTGGCCTTGATGGTAATATACTGGTTGGCTACTCTTTTCACCGTTTTTCCTTTTCTATTATTTTCTTGTTTTCCTCGGCCAAAACGAGAGAAAAAGATAAAGAATCAGACTAGACTGTTGCGTGTGACTTCATTCGCAAACGACCCCCAGGTAGGCGTTAAACTTCGAAAATATTTCAATAGGGCGTTTGCAGAATTTCTACTTTTTTTTTTTTTTTTTATTGCTAAATGGGCGCACTCTTGACCCCGATCACGCCTGATGGAAAGCGATAGATGAGGTCTATGATGGATCTTACTTCTATCTTCTTCATATCTCGTTACTCAATTATTAAGGCTGTAAGCTGCCGCTGTCTATCTGTCAATCGGAACAGGCTTGATTAAATAAATCCAAAACTTATGTTCTTATAGTAAATTACAAACCAATCCTAACCAGTAGGTACGAAACTAGGTAAAGTTTCAATTAGTTTCTATCAAAATAACATCAGGCCCAGGCTCCAGATCGACAGTCGCAGATTAATATTTAATACAGTTATCGGTGGCACAGTACTTTATACCGCTGAGGATTGTGACACGGAGACTACTCGCAAACTATATTGGTATTGGTTCTGAGGTCAATGACACTGGTCGATGACTTTTAGCATTTGTTTAAGAAAAAGATTAATTTTTTTGATTCCAGGTTGCCAAGACGTCGTTTAGTAGTACAGTCGAGTTCATTAATATATTGGCAGTGACAATGTTTCAAAATATTGTAAGCGATAAAATGATCATATAGGTACCTAGTTCTATACAAACTTAGACATCAATAAAATGTTTTCATGTAAACTGTTCATAAGTATGTTACGGTAGTGCAGTCGAAAATATCTGACTACTCTTCGGAACATAAATATCTAAATACTTTAGATTTCAATATATTTGTTGCAACCTAGGATTCATAAATATCTATACAGCTTTGAATATTCAACTAAATGGCCTTTACCATTAAATTTATTTTTGCTTGCCGGAGCAGAAGTTTGAGTAATAATGCAATATTGCCGTTAAAGGATGTCATAACTGACAACTTCAAATTGATTTTGTTTCAAGATCTTTTTCATAGAAAAATAATTGCATAGATATTTGTGAACCTAACTTTGCGCTAAATAATATGAACAAGGGACTGCGCACAATTTTTAGAGTCTTTGTCTGTAGATATATTATTGATATAATGTAGTCACATATTTATGATGTCACAGATTGTTTACAATTTATTGTACGGCGAAGCTGTTTAGAGTTTTATGAAACATACCATTGCCTATATATTTTTGATTCATTAACATGCTCAGATATTAAAGAACTCGACTGTACCTACAAATACCTAAATAAATAAAAGTTAAGTCTCTGTTTGTAATTAAAAAACAGCTTTTTACTAAATGCATATGAAAGTGTATACTGGAGAAAAACATTTTTTTAATTTTTTTATTATTTGTTCCGGCTAATCTCCAAAACAGCTGGACCGATTTTGGCAGGACTTTCGTTTGCAGATAGCTGATGTTATAAGGAGAAACGTAAGATACTTTTGTTTTAGTACCTACTTCTTATAATTAGGGCACCGAGCAAAAAAAATAAAATGAGATTAAAAAATCTTCCTATCCAATAATATTGATACTTACCCAACATCCACGGGAACGCAGTCGCGACACAACTGGAACAATATAAAACTATCAATAATAATGTAAGTATTACAAGCACATTTTTAGTAATACCACAGAATACTTAAAGTACTGCCACTCCCTTCCCCGCGCTAACATCAGTTACCGCACCTCACCTTGCACTTCGAGGTTACCGTCGCAGTTTTTTAACAAGAGCGCTCGCAAACACAAGTACCTTACGCACACATTCATACGTATACAAACGTCATTTTTTAATGTAGTAGTAGTAGGTAATTATTTTGCGAGGGTTGTATGGAGTGTCCGGGGTGTGGTAATACATAGTTGTATGTGAAAGTAATCACAAATACGTCATGACTAACAATAAATCGCCGAAACACATTGATATTATGTTATTTGGCATTCCTTCAGGTAGTCCAAAATCTAGAACTGTTTTCAGGCACATTAACTACAGAAGCCCATTATAGTGATTCGGTGGTGGATGGCAATTTCCAGTCGTTTCCTGTGCCAGCCTACATTACGGACTAATACTTTAGTTCGGTTAGTTTATATGAAACCAGACATCTATCATACCTACATCTAAATTTGCTTGTCGAAGCACATTAAACATAATGTTCAGCTGATGTATTACAGGTATCAGGTTAAGCTACGCTTTCCGCGGTTTGTCTGTGGATGGGTGACCACGGTGACCTCGGTAAGCACGTTAAGCCGTTGGTCCCGGCTGTCATTTATAGATCTTTGACAGTCGTTACGGGTACGGGAGAAGCCCGAAAGTCTGACACCAGGCTTACCAAGGGGTCTCGTATTACCCAGTAACTGGGTTGTGGAGGTCAGATAGGCAGTCGCTCCATGTAAAATACTGGTATTCAGCTGCATCTGGTTAGACGTGAAGCCAACTCCAACATAATCGGGAAAAGGCTAGGCGGATTGTTGTTTTTTATTTTATTTCCTACACACGACACGATTCGATTAATATAATGAGATAAGTATCCTAAAACTCAAACGATTCGTTCAAGGCGCAATTAATGCACAATCAGCCCATAAAGTTCCCACGACTGGGCCACAGGCCTCCTCTCTTTGAGAGGGAGTGGGTCGTAAGCCACTGCACGGGCCCAGTGCGGGTTGGTAGATGTCGTATGTCTTCGAATTTCTAGTTTTAGGACATGTCGGTTTCCTCATGATATTTTTCTTCACCATTTTGAGAGCAGTGGTGATGAAATAATTTACACAAAGTAAAGCGCCTGTCTGGGTTCGAACCTACGGCCTGCGTAAGTCGCGGCCGGTACCACTAAGCCACCACTGCGCAACTCGCTACAATTACCTATAACACAGGTCACAACCTAGTTTACATGGAATCAATCTCCGACACACACCTACCTATATGCACCTATACTACCCATACATATTGACAATTACCACGACCCTTGTTATTTCAATTTATACAATTTCCATTTCGTATCCGAACTCAATAATATCACCCGTTTTAACATACATTTGATCAACCGTCTCATTAACATATAGATAGGGTCCCGAAAAATTCGCTATCCAAATTGTACCTTCCTTTTTGTCCCTTTAGGCTCTTTCAAAGATAAATTAGGACCTTTTTTTGTTCGTCCTGTGACCACTGGGGCGGATTCGAGACATTCATTTGGTCCTGTTTACATTATGCGAAGGTATTGAAGACTCAAAGTAGCTCAGGTTAATTATTTCGTTGGGAACTTGATTAGCCCTTGTAATAGGGTTCCACTTTTTTTGTTGTTTTGTGGTTTGAGTACCTACCTACGTTCATACTCTTTGTTAATTAAACTTTGTTTTACAACGTTTTAGAATGTTTCTGAATGGTCAAGTTTTAAACGGTATTTATGTTAAATTTAATTTATTAATTAGTGTCTCTGTTTTTGTTTTTATTTTTTGTATGAGGTTAGGTACCTAGTTGTAGATTCCAGCGGGGCAATTGTGTAACACTTTATCAATCGGAATCGGTTTCATTTTGACAGTTCAACAACATTCATTGCGTTATTTACGTGTTGAGCAGACAAATTTTTCGAACTTATGAAGCAATGGATTAGCGATTGGTTTCGAAATGATTCTGATTCCGATTGATAGTGTGTGTGACGCAATTAGGGTGCTGGTTGTAAATGGATTTTGTTTATTACAAAATCGAAGTGCTCAGTTTTAACATAGAATAACTAATAGTACTAACGTAGGCGCGCGGCAGCGTATGCGCACGTGTGCGTCTAGTGAATACGCTACGCATACATGCAAACCGCTTTGCGTCGGACGCCAGGAACAAACCAATATAAGCCTTTGCCACTTTGTTTTCGAAATAAATTAAATTACTGTTATCACAGTTCTTGAAATATTATTTGTATCGATGAATGTTATCGGTACAAATAACGGCTTATCTATAGTTACAATAGGGTCTTAAAAAAATACATTTGCAGTTACGTTACTGGACAACAATTATCTTATGGACGATCATTATCACAGAATACTTAAAGTACTACGTACAGAAAGGCCACTCCCTTCCCCGCACTAACATCAGTTACCGCACCTCACCCCGCACTTCGGTACCTCACGCACACATTCATACGTATACAAACGTCATTTTTTAATGTAGTAGTAGTAGGTAATTATTTTGCGAGCGTTGTATGGAGTGTCCGGGGTGTGATCATTATCTTAAGTTTTTTTTTTTAATTTCTGTTTCCATACCCACCTCAGCTTAAATGCAATTTTGTGATACCTACTATCCAGTTCAATCCATTCGAGCTATTCAATTTTAGGTTTAACCATTTATTTATTTAAAGTCCCATATACTTATATCCCTTTCCACCACAGTTGACAATGGACCCACGAGGTTTAATTCAAAATATTCCTGAAAATGAATTCCCTAACATTTCATTTTCAAAGCCGAATGCACAAACAAATAGTCGAATATTTCCCACAATTAATAATGATATAAGGCCATAACAAAAACGCTTGGAACACCACGAGACTAAACTAAACAATACCACTACTCCCTGTTTGATTCGTACATTTTCGAATTAATATGAAAATTAACAAACTCCACTGAAATTGGATCCGCGAATCAATAACGGCCAAATTTATTCAATTAATAACGCCCAAACACTGGAATAAAGTGGATAAATGTCACATAAATTAGTTTGTGGAGTGGCTGTCGATGATATAATGTGTTCACGACGGTATATTAGGGATAGGTATAAATATATAATATGGACACTTTGCTTTGAATTGGTGTTATGTATTAGTGCGAAGGTTTATTTTCAAATTGTTATACTTTTTGGGAAGATCAAAAAGGTAGGAGCTAGGGAAGTAAGAATACAGCAATACGACCGAGAACGAGAAAGAAAGACCTACTTAATTCTATCCAACAATATTTATGTAGGTACAGTCAACAAAAGAGATAAGTATGCAGGATCGTCGGATATAGTTGAAGTTTAGTAATAAACCGATGGATGTTGACGACTGAAATTTAATTTGATAAATGAGCTGTTTGTTTTCTATTAATAAAATTAAATTTTATTTGCGAATTTCCATCGGTTTCTTACTAAACTTCAACTATATCCGACTATCCTGCATACTTATCTCTTTTGGTGACTGTACATGAATAGAAACTGCCACTGAAGTGGGCAGGGCACATTGCTCGCAGAACAGACGGCCGATGGGGCAGAAAGGTTCTGGAGTGGCGACCGCGTACCGGAAGACGTAGCGTTGGAAGGCCTCCCACAAGGTGGACCGATGACCTTGTGAAGCCAGCAGGAATCCGCTGGATGCGGGAAGCACAGAACCGGTCGAAGTGGCGGTGCTTGGGGAGGCCTATGTCCAGCAGTGGACGTCTTTCGGCTGAAATGATGATAATGGTGATGATGATAAAAGACACAGGACTTCGCCTGAGTCCAGTAGGTCCTTTCAAATCCAACCGCTTAATCAATCAATCAACTCAACCTTTCCCAGTTCACTGTCACACGTCGAACCCATCGCAATTTAATTCCGTATTTTTCGCACTCGATAAACATAAAAGTTTTCTTTACATCGTCACACCAAAACCTTTTATACAACGAAAACAACTACTTATTACTTCACAAAGACATCACCCAGGAACCAAATGATAGTCCCAAAAAAATAATAATAAATTGATCGAGAAATCCGTCAGGGCGAATCCGTAAACTGTCGGGCGATATCGCAAAACTTCTGTAAAAGAAATATTCTTTCCTGGAATACATACATTATTTATATTCGGTGTGATATTGTGCTATATCCTTTGTTTACGAAGACTGGTACTGTCCTGAGGGATACGTCGCGTCAATGTACTCGCATATATTGAATTATCGAGCCCACCGAGCGATGGTTGACATCCTCGTGTCCAGGGGACCAAGTTATTGAATTTATTTACATAAGCGAAAAAAAGGTTTTCGAACAAAAAGTACGGGCTATCATATATCATGTCAACACGAGTTAGGTTCGTCCGCGTGTCATTCGATTTTTCGTGTCGATACGTGTGGAAGAGTGTCGACATTAATATGTATTTATGGAACGTCGGCTTAATCAATATTGGGACTTCTAAATGATGTGTGAATACGTTTGTATGTTAATGTAAACTACATTAACATAATAAAAGCACAAATACATGCATGATAGTCAAAGTCAATGTCACCAACGTTGAACACTTAGTTCGCTATAAAGGTTTGACTTTGACTTATTATATCGATAAGCAACTCTAGCTTCGTCAGGCACACAAAGGCACCTACTTTATGGAGTGGCTTGACCAGAATTATCTTGATCAACTCAGCCTATCGCAGTTCACTGCTGGACATAGGCCACGCCACAACACCCTGACCTCCTCCTTCCGCATTCAGTCAGTCCCAGCCACCTTCTTTAGGTCGTTGGTCCATCTAGTTGGGAAGCGGCCCACACTACGCTTGCCGATACGCGGTCTCCACTCCAGGACTCGTCTGCTCCACCGGCCATCAGTCCTTCGACAAACATGGCCAGCCCACTGTCACTTCAGTTTGCTCTCTACAAGCTTTGTCTGTAATCGGTTTTTTTCCGAATAATTTAATTCCTGATTTTATCCTTTAAAGAACCAAAATGAGCAGCTGATTAGAATAGACATTTGGTTATCTCAAGCGACCTACTAAGATCCATTTCCTTAACGATTAAGGTGGCAATATTTTCAAGCATCCATCACACCATTCACTGAAAACAATGTAATGATTGATGGGTCTCAAACTCAATTATACCTATTTTTAATACGGAACCTCCAACCTAATTATAATGTTTGCGTAGAACAACATAATTACAAGAAAAAAGCTAAAATGAACCCATGCGCGTTGATAAATGATACCTAGGTACCTAAGTTCAGTGTATATTCAAGATGGCGCCGATACCCGATGGCTGAAAGCCATCACGACAAGCGACAATTAATAACCACCCTGCCATAATTTCTGCGATCCACCACCGCTTACCTTTATTATTCGATATTTTATGCTTTTATGAAGGGTTTCGCCGTGAGGGGGTTGCCTTTCATTAGGATGTGGCTCTTTATCTTGTAAATGGTAATTAATGATCGGTAGAAAGGTATTTCTGTATCTAATTGTTTTAAAATACGTGAGTTTTTGGGTACATTTTAAGCAAGATTGAGATGTAATTTTTAAACGATAGATATATTTTTATTATTTAAACCTGAATTAGGCAATAGGAACTTGAAGCACAAAATTGTACACATACAAACAGACCAACACTCCATGTTAGGTGCATCGTTACCGTAGAAAGAACGGTAACACTGCACTTACTTAACACCCGCGACTTTTTATAGCAGCATTTTTTTTTGGTAGAATAGGTCCTTTTTTAACCGACTTCAAAAAAAGGAGGAGGTTCTCAATTCGTCGGAATCTTTTTTTTTTTTTTTATGTATGTTCCCCGATTTCTCGAAGACGCCTGGACCGATTTGAAAAATTCTTTATTTGTTGGAAAGGGTATACTTCCCAAATGGTTACATGAAAATTTTATCGAAATCGGACAAGCGGTTTTTGAAAAATCAACAAAAATCTAAAAATTTACCTACATTTTCTACATTAACGATCTTTTCGTTTACTTTTTTGTGGGGTAGGTACAACTAAAAAGTGAAAAATAAAAACTTTTTTACAAAAAAAAAACAACCGACTTAAAAAAAAAAACACTACAAAGTGATAAATAACTTTAATTTCGGAAGTCGGTGTCAAAAAAACGAAAATGCGGAACCAACGACACCGACTTCCGAAATTGAAGTTATTTATCACTTTGTAGTGTTTTTTTTTTAAGTCGGTTTTTTTTTTGTAAAAAAGTTTTTTATTTAGTAAAAGTTTAAACCCCGAAATGCGCAAAACCATTATTGCCGAGAAAAAAATCGCTAAAGTGTCTTACGGGATTTGTGGGATAGTGGGAGTAGGTAATACCTAATAAGGGTGGGGAAGATCACTGGGGCAAATTGGAAGCCATTTTATAATTATCCTAAGTTGAGTTACAGAAGGCTAAGGCAAAGAACCGGATGTTGTAAACCACAGATATAGATAGACATAGATAACGCAAATATCACGATCTGTATGAAAACCAAGCGTGCCATTTTTTGACTACCTACTATGACGTCACAAGCACTATTTAGTGATAGGAAAATCAAATCGATTCAAAGACGACGCCGCGTGCGGCACGCGTCTCGCCCCACCCCCAGGGCCTAGCGCCAGCGCTCACGCTCACCCAGCCAAAGTAGGTACAAAGGACTGAGCGCGAAAGTAGCGCCTTACGATTTTTGTACGTAAGCTGGTGCGATTTTTGGCACGCGAAGTAGTTGCTCTTGCGTTATCTAGGTGTTTTATATCTGTGTTGTAAACGGATAGAAGTTCGATCCTCACCCGCGGCACTTTTGCTGTGATCCCCGTGGCATCACCAACTTCTAGTTCAAGGATGTTTATCTTAATTATATGTTTAATTGGAAAATACTCTACGGTAGCGCAGTGATTCTGCAATCGGCTTCTGAACTGCGAGTCGCCCCGGTTTGATTTGTACGTGAAACCAATATTTTTAGGTATGACCTACATTTTAAGTTGGTACCTACCAAGTAGCTACTTATTCTCGGACATAAATCTATCTTAGTATCTTAAGTTTTAACGCAGCTAAAATCGATATTAGCGATACATCTGCGAGGCTGAAGTGAGACTGGGCGGGTCACAACTATAGGATGCATTCGGACAGATGGGCCAGGATCGTCACAAAGTGGCTGCCTGAAGATGGGAGTCGTCACCTAGGCTAGCCTAAGAAAAGCTAGCGTGACGATTTGGACTCACTCCTAACCAGTTTGGCAGATTCGTCTCAGAATTAAGTTGTTGTAGGGTTTCTTATGTATGTCTCATAACTATTATATATATATATATATATTGCTGTACCTATGCATGTATATATGTATTTATTCTTATATCTATTCTTATATCTTAGTTATAAATATTTTCTTTTTTTTTCTGTTATTGCACCTACTGTGTATTGTCTCTGCATCACCCTAAGGTAGACTGGTAGAAAATGGCCAAGGCATTAAGTCCGCCTTTGTAAAGTTTTTAGTTGTGCATACAGTTTTAATAAATAAAACATTAAGTTCCCTTCAAAATGGTTGAAGGCACAGCATAAAAAAAAATAAAAAATATGGGGAAGGTAAACCCTTGCCCAACAGTAGGCCAACATAGGTTAACTGAAAAAACTCATGATACCTAATTCCCATAAAAAAGTAGTCCCTTACACTATAAAATCGATGTCAACACCTAAAACTTTCCATTAATAACGCTATAGGTTCAATCAAATACTTGGGAACCTCTCTGTAAGTAAATTATAGCCTATGGTACCTTTGACCCCATTACTTGAACGTATGGAATAATATGTCGTGTTCTCTGACCATTAAGTAAGTACTTCACCATTACTTTGAATCAAGCAAATTGAATGAAGCGTCGTAAAAAATAGGTTAAGGGTTAGTTAAATACGTGGTAGGTAATATTTATTAATGGCATAAACTACGAGGGTTATTATTTTTCTACTATCGTCATCGATTATTAATACTATCGTTGATGATTATATAGGGAACATTAAATACTCTCTCTCTCTCTCTATTACTTTTCCTGGCTGTTTCCTCCGGTTTTAAAAAGCTTAAGCAAATGAATATGTTGTCAAACACCTGAAAGGCAATTCTCGTAATTTTAAGAACGTTCACAGTATCTCAGTCTCAATCTGTCAAAAATACCTCCAATTGACAATTTGAAAAGTTTTTGACATTTGTTTGTCGCCGAGATGAGAACGTTTTAAATTAGGTACGAGACAAGTCTCGTAGGCCAATGCCTTCGCATCAAATGTATTGATTGGTTAGGTACATACATAAACTCGTGTCTTTTGCCCACAGGGATAGGCAGAAACTGCCAGTCCCACCACCAGCCACCAGCCCCAGCCCACCAGCGCTGGGGCTCTGTCTTGCATACTTAGGGTCGCAGCTTAATGCTGAGCGATAGCCGTTTTGCATGGATGTGACGCATGTTTCCCCCTACCTTTTTATTTTATTTTTTGTTTGTGTTCTTTTTTGCGTCATATTCACCGCAAATAAACGTATTTTCGTTCCTTTCATTTTCTTTAAACCAGGACTACTATGATGCTTAGGTACATACTCCCTTTGCTTCATTTACGTTCATACATCTTGGGTTGATTGTAACCATAAACCCGTTTGAAAACACTGTTAGGTATGGAAATATCTTACTAACGTATGAAATGTCCCCACATTGCAGGCTGACTTGGATCGTTTTCTCAAGAGAGACTTCCAGTCTGCAGAAGTTCATTAAACTCCTCACCAACTTCAGCACCAACAACGATAACAACGTAATAAATTGCTACTTAAGGCGGTACCCCGACCAAATAACCTTGAGCATTCGCGACAGAGATAGAGAGCGACACGACTTCCTCGTACGAAAGGGATGCAGCGTACCCTGCGCACGCCCCTTTATCATAAAACTCGCTAATTTTTTTGGAATTATTTTAATAAAAAAAGAATAGCGATCTTTTTAAATAAATTAAAACATGGATAATTTAGATTTTTAAATTATCTATCCATTGGTGAAATCCTCAAATTAATAGAACGTCAAATTTAGCAAAAGATGCATGCAATCAATAATTTTAGTCACTTTTTTTAAAAGGAGATTTTAAATGTATTAGTAACATATAAAAACAAATAATAACGTGCAATGTGATGATAGGATATCGAACATTAATAATGTGCTTTCAGATATAGTTTGTTTCTCATAATTATTGAGTTAATAGCCTCTGAATAACGCGGTTTTGGTCGGGGTACCGCCTTAAAAGTAGGAAACAGTAACCAAACTATCATAATTATCATTTCGTACTCGGCGAACCTTGGTGTAACGTTACAGCAACGCATGAATGCGACACATAGTACACAGTATCACAAACAACCAGTGCACTAACTCGCGCTCATAACTCATGAGTCACAGTTAGTTTTAATCAGTCGTTAGCCGGTTACTCCCCTAGGGATCGTTAACAAATGGCCCGGCGCCACTCCACGACGCAATCCAGATGCGTTTAATAGCTTTTTAACCCAATTATGAACGCAACTTCATGGAACATTTTGAGACATTGAAATGTTTATTATTATATACTACGTACTTATAAAACTTCTAGTTTTGCGAGGCGGTAAATGTGCAGAAGTTTAGGTTTTCAAAATAAAGAAAATTAAAAAGTTTTGCGAATTCTGGCGATCCATATTTTTTTTATTAGGAAAATTAACAGACTATGATGATCTACAAAGACAGAATATCTACAGTTATTTGATAGTAAAGAAACAACAGACAAAAAGCGTATTTTGACTGACTGGAAAAAATGGGAAAGTTTTTTTTAAAGGTGGATTATTTATTTATCTATTCCCGCTCTCCATTGTTCTACTGCCTTTATACCTGCACTGTACGTTTATGACTCGCCCATAAACGTTGTTAACGCTTTACTTATGAAGGTTTTATGGTCAAAAAACTTTATATCAGTCCCACACATTTTATCAAACAATGAACTTCATCGTATTATGTTTTCTTGGTACAATTTTTCCTGGGGGTCACACTCGACTCAAGGCTACAATGGGGTCCTCATTTTCAAGTTTAGCAGCATATGCTGTAAGAAAAATCCGTCAATTTACTAATGCAGATACCGCGAGGCTAGTCTATTTCAGTTACTTTCATAATAATTATCATGTCTTAAGTAATTTTACTATGGGGACGGGCTGCAGATAGGTATCGAGTCTATTTTTTTCTGCAGAAAAGCCATCAGAGCAATATATGGCCTCCACAGGCACGATTATCTAATAACGGTTTAAAGATATTAACTTCATGACGGTACCTTGTCAATAATATATATGAAAACATCATGTAGATACGTAAGGAAAAATTTAAATCATTTTAGTAAAAGAGGTGAGAGCCACACTATAGGACTAGAAATAGGGACCAATTAGTTCAACCGGGTTTCAGACTGGCTAAAGTAGACTCATCCTTCATGGGGTACTGATTAAAATGTTACAATAACCTCCCCACATACTCCAACTCAATGAAACGAAATTCAATTCAAATCTTACATAATACGCACACTATGCAGCCAAGCATATTATAAGTTGGCAAAAATGCTTGGCACAACGCTGGTCCTGCTCCACAAGGGCGCATAAACCAATTAAGTAGCATTCGAAAATATAGTTGGAACTGCTGATTGAAAAAACTATCTTTGTATTGTATAATTGCATAGCACACGTGAACACTATGTACCTAAACTGTAAAGCTACCATTTACTGGGTACGTCTTTCATTGACTTGAATGTGCCCTGGCGGCTGAGAGCATACTCTAGCCTACTCTCATGACATATCATGCTCACTCAAATGTCTCGCTGGTGGTGGCGTGTGTTGGATCATTAAGTTCCCTTCAAAATGGTTAAGCAATGGTGCTGATCCATATTCCATACGTCATGTTCGTGAACGGGCGCCGTCAGTAGGGACTGGTCATCTCCTAGCCGCCACGGCTTATTTTCATTTCTGAATTGTTTTTTGTTTTGAACTTTTTTAGTACCGACGCTTTTAACGTGCACGTCTAAAACATCGTTCTCACGCGTATAATTTCAACATGAATTATGTAACCAATATTTTGTAACAATTTTGATTTAAAAGAGTGTCCGCGGAGTTTCTTGCTCATTCTTCTCACCTTCATCTTTCTGACAGAAACACCCCTTGACGATTCAAAAGTGCCTGTAATTGGTTTATTTGAAATAAATGTTTTGAGTATACTGGGTTTACCATAGAAAATAATCTGCAATCGTTTATCGACATAAAGAACAAAATTGAAAACATAGAAAAAAAATGTTGCGATCACAGTTTTCTCGGTATCAAATAAAGTTTTTACCAGAGCTTGTACAGTCGACTTTGCCATAGTCAAATCGATCCAGCAATAGTAGCTCAGTGGTAACGGCCCCGACTTACGAGTTGTAGGTCATGGGTTCGAACCCAGGCAGGCGCTTCGCTTTGTGTAAATAATTTCATCACCACTGCTCTCAAATCGTTGAAGGTTGATCGTGAGAAAACCGGCATGTCCTAGAACCAAATTTGAAGAGACAGATTACAGCCCACTTCCTCTCGAAGAGAGGAGGCCTGTGTCCCAGCAGTGGGAACATTATAGGCTGATTATAACCTACACACACTATATGTACACTAACTGTATGCAGTTAGCAAGCTACCCATCTCATTTCACTGTGGCTTGGCTTATTGAAACCCGTAGGTACATAATTGCAGGCGTACCGAGGCGGGCCAAATGCGTAGATCTATTTTACGTACAGAATATATATTGGTATACCTAGGCCTCCCAATAAAGTATTGTGATACATAATATTTACGTTCCAAATCCTATTATAAGCAGGTACGTATTGGCATCTGCTTTCTAGGGATCGGTGTGTAGTCTAAATGTTAATGCGTGGACCACGGGACAATACTATGCAAATATCATCCCCCTATATTGGGCCTGTAATGTATGCGAGGGGATGACACGGACCTCCCACCGCCCAAACTAATACTTGCGATACCTGTGTACGAATATTTTCTGCTAGTATAGATGGGCGAGAATTTTCGGAGATTTTTTATTTGGCATAACTTAATATATTGTCTCTGGAGCGAATTTCCTTTTCGGTGTCAAATTCGAGACAGCGGACGCCACAGTTTTGTGGCACGGTATAATAACGAGCACAAAGACCTCCAAAAGCGTTTTTCTCGTGAAATAACACGCAACTTAAGGCGAAAGCGCCAGGGTAGCCCGTGAAATTCATTTTTTTTTAAGTTTTTTGCAATTTACTGGTCAGTATTAAGTTGTACGTTGATTAAAATTTGATTCGCGAGCGTAACAAATATGTATTTACAGAATTATAATTACGTGTCTTAAGTTGTGTCCAAAAATGGAAAACTTGAAATCCCCATGTTGAGTTTTCGCAATTGTCTCAGAAACGTCCTGGGTCAATGCTGGTTTCAAAACTGCGTCTTGTTGGTTTAAGAATTGAAATGAAAAACTTGCATCGTTGACACAGACTTCCTTTTTATTACAAATATGAATTGCACATAAGAATATTTCATACAAAAATATATTCTTAATTAAAAAGATTCCCACTAAAACAAACTAGAAAATATAGGTAGATCAAGACCCCCAGGAGCGGGCCAGACAAAATTAAAATCAATATTACACAAATACAATAATCACAAAATTTTGATTATAATTAATTATGCAATCATAGTGGAAATGCAAAAAATATTTTATGAAATCAGATGTCAAGAGTTTTTCTAGATGTAAAACAGAAATTAAAACATTTTAGATTATAAAAATTTGTTTCCTAATAACTTATTCTGAGTACATTTTAATTGACGAAACTCCAAGCCAAAGCAAATTATGACATTCATTCATATTTAAAATACCGAATTTATTGACAATATTTTTTTTTATATTAACAATTCAACAATCTAGCTAACATTATATACAGTTGTGATGGTAAATGGTAACATTACATCTTTGACTCTATTTAATTTCTTTAGAACCGCCGTTTTATCCAACGACGTTACAATCGTGTAGGTATCATCCTACAGTACTTATATCACATTATTTATAGTTATTAACATACCTGTCGAATATAAAACATGTAAATTTTGAGACTTTATACAATTGAGATTGAAATTTGTGACAATATTATTATTTAAATATAAAAATCTAACTTCTAAAAATATATCTAAGGTCGCGGCAGAAATAAATGAATGATTATCTTTTAACTAATTACAATTATAACTAGGAAGCTTTACTACTTATAAAATAACGTTAAAATTATGACGAGTCAAGGTATATTTAGGACTATGTAAAAAACTGCCTAATAGAATCAAGATTTTAAACTACTTTTTCGTCAACGTGAATAGGTTCAAAATTAAAAATTGTACAATTTTTAAAACGCTATGGTAACTTTGGGCCTATGAACTAAATTATAATTAAAATACATTTAATTACAGTTAGGGGTCGTAACGCCATACTAAGAGAGCTCACCAGATCTTAAACCAGATTCATATTACATTATAGTGTATTTGTGGCATGTCTTATGGCTTATATTTCAATGACTTTTGATGGAATCATGTCTGCTGATATCTGTCTGATCTGTTAATTTGATTGATCAAAACATTGTTTTCATCTAAGTATCAAATTGTTGTAAGCAATAATTTTAGACCGTCTTATGACAATGTAGGAACATTAGTAGAATCTTTATAGATACTTAATTTTAGCATAACTGCCTATAGAAAACTTTCTATGGACCGTCAAGCCAAAACAGCACTTGTTAACAATGCAATACTTCATCAACAACAGTAAAACAATAATGCATCAAGACAGCCCAAATTAATGTGAAAAGGGAACAAACAATGGACGGTTGATGACGTCATAGGCACTCGGTTATTTGTGCGACAGAGACGGAACATACCACAGGTGTAATGCAAATTACCTCAGCGGCTAACATCAAAGGCAGGTTTGATTAAGTCGAGTGAGCGCTAAGTCAAGATGTACCAGCAAACATGGGACCACTAATAAGGACTTGTGTTCCTAAACATAGCTACGTAACTTAGTGCAAAGCTATCATAGTCTTAATCGATTACGTTTCGATTATCAATTAAATGGTAATCGAATTAAATAATTTTCCCGGACGTTATTTTTTATTTTCGAGTAGTTCGAAAGTTTGTACGGAATGTTATATCTATCTTTAACTATTGAATGATTGATATGGAATCGATTCTTTCGAAAACTTCCGAAAGAATGCCGAAGGAACACTATTGGGAGTTATATCGTCCAAGTATCACATTGTAACAGTGTGGCGTCGAAACCATCGCTACACGAACCCTTTGTTCAACTTACAATTTTATAACTAGCTATATTACATACATACATGTTATTTTAATTACGAGACTTTAGTACTTCGACTGGTGATGCGATTTTTATCGATACATAATACAGACAAACGATAGAAGTTTATTTTTCTTCACAGTGTAATTACTGACGAAAAATCTAACACAAATTATTAGATTTTTCGTTACAGAAAAAGAACACGTCAAGTAGTAGTATCTTAGCAGCCTATTTTGTTACGTCATTATAGATAGAGCTACGTATTTGTTTCAAAAATTGATCTACTATGGAACATTCTTCGTCGTCTGTCGGTATTATACTCGAATTTTGGACAAAATTTGGAGATGCCGATGACAGTGAACTACTCCATATTCACCAAACATTATGCAAAGGCGGTAACTGCAAACTATAGTCGAAAAACTTTTATCGATAATATAATCGATAGGTGTCTTTCATCGAACTTTTTTCTAACTAGCAAGCACGGACCTTTTATCGATCGATAGATAATTGTCGAGTAAATAAATAATTAACGGAAGTAACTATACCATATTGACTTTATCGATAAAAAGTCCGCGCTTTACATACTTCCGATTTTCATTAACTTTTACAAAGCTTTAGGTAAACGTCTTATAACAACATCCAACATAATCGTAATGGTCCTCCTTCAAAACACAGTAAAGAAATGAACAGTAGTCCAACTTTTATTGACATCCATGTCAAAGTGTAAAAAACTAGCGAAGTTGACTTACTGCTTATGTCTCTATGGTGTAAAAATTCGAATGGAACAACTAAAATTTTCAATAACTAGGAAGTTGTGACCGTCCATCACTTACTGACTTACCTACCGCCCGTCTCGGATCACTTGACTGATGACGTCATGACTTACTTCTACAATCACAGCGCGCGCTATGTGGAATGTTCGAATAGTGGTTCGTGTTCGCACTCGGATTGCTTTTTCTCGCTCTCTCTCGCGGGGAAGTTTATGCGCGAGGTGAGAACGGCGACGTCGCCGTCGTCGGTGCACGCGAGTGGCGAGTACACCACGCCGCGCGTGCCTGCGCGCTTCTGCTTCTGCTCACGTGGACTGTGCGCCTGCGAACAGAAAGGACGTTTACGATGTTCGTAGTCACAAGAGTTTTCCACCGCATATTATAAACGAATATGTTTCCTCAGGGCGGTCATACAAGCAATTGCATATCGTTACAATCTATGGTTATCGAGCCATGTGGGAATATTTCAAAGTTTGCAATGACGCGATTGCAAATAGATGAAAAACAACGATGCGTGAAAATGTCACATTCTTGTTTGAACAAGTATTTGTCAGTTTTTCACACACACGGCTCGATGTCAGCTTCAGTAAGCTGGAGAAATTGTGGAGACTATCCCTTACATATTTGTTATGTCTATGTTCTCAAAATAAAAATTCCCAGTATTGTTCTGTAATAACAAAAACAATAATTTCTAGAACTTTCCTCTAGATCAAAATAAACATCAAGTGGACGTATCCTTAGTTTATTATTGCAACAAAAATAAAAGAAGTATTTATGTGACATAAAACGTCTTCATTTCGTATGCTGCTCTTACGAGAATGTCGATAGCGACATTAATGAGGTTATTCGCAGTAAAGTATGAATGTTTATGGATGTACAGACCGTAATATGGTTTATTAGTATTGTGATGAGAAATGTGTACTTTGTTTGACATATCCATCTGATATTACGTTCAATAATAGCCCCCGCTAGATATCAAGACTGTACTTGAAATAAACTAATAATTTTATTCAATTACAAACCACAACTTATTATGGGCCTAAAGTTCCATACAATTTGATCCTTGTCCTTTTAATAGTTTCTTTAGTTTGTGCAAGCATATCTCAATCTTGCAGAACATACAAAACATGCCTGTTGCAGACCTTACCTATGTTGCGACACGCATGGATCACAATTTCTCCATCTGACTATCTTTAAAATAATATGACAGAAATTGGCAGTCACTCCGTTCAAAATTTTCATACATTCAGAAATGTTCTAATCAAAAGTTTAGTTTCTACAAAGCTGTTATAAAAAAAAGACATCCGACTTCCTGTCACAGTCATACCAGCGCTGCGGTACTTATTTTTTACATATCACAGCATTATGCTGAGATAGGAGCTCTTTTATCCTCGCACGGGTCTTTTTCTCGATTATTTTGTTAGTTTTTAATGTTATTTTTTTTCCTGTAAGTGTTCCAGACAAAACAGTTTTCTTTCTTGCTTTACATACCTGTAACACCATCAGTACAGCGATGAACAGCCCGACAGCCGCCGCAGACACCGCAAGCGTAACGAACGCGACGCTGGGCGCGGAGCGCGCGTTCGGTGCTGTGTGTAGCGCGCCCCACTCGGCTATGCGGCGCTTGCCCGCTACTGACGAGTTTATGCACTCACCTGGTGGAAATGACGACGGTTATGAATTCTTTGGGAGAGTAATATCCTAAATTCAGCCTTTAGCTGAAATTACTTAATAGTACATTAAGATACGTGTGACTTAAGTAGTCCATTATTGCACGGTACGCTCGGGCGCTAAACGCCGGGCGCTAAAAATGTTTATAGCACGTGTGACCTAAACGCGCACTAATTCACGCTTTTCTGAGTAAAAATAGACTACTTAAGTCACAGAAAAGCGTGACTTAAGTGCGGGTTTAGGTCACACAGTGCTATAAATATTTTTACTATAGTTATCGCGTTTTAGCATGGCAATAACGGTCATTGACCTACCTACATTAACTAGATTTTTTTATTTAAAACCTGAATAAAGTCTTAAATTAATATCTATCGTGTTTGTCAACATGTTCCATGAAAAACCATAGGTGCAGCCGCGGACAATGGCGGTCGACCAATTTTCGCCCTTACGCCCTAGGTAATACCCGTTGTACCGTATGCACCATTGACCTGTACCATCAAAAGGTTGAAAAGTTTGAAAAGTGGTCCGCCGCCAGTGTCCGCGATGGTACATAGTTTATTGTTTGGGTCCCTACGGAGAGATATTAGGCAAAGGGCAATGTCCGCTATTGCCTTTCTAAAACGCGGCAACTATAGTAAAAATGTTTGGTGTTTGGGTTTTTCAGAACTGGGGCCGAATTCTCTGACACAATCAACGAAACCGCGCAAAATGAACGCGAGATTGGCGTGATTAGCTAAGGAATTGACGTGGTTACGAAGTAAGGAATTACTGAGTGATCATAGTATATTAGAGCCCTGAACAGATACCTGATTATTTAATCTTGAAAACCAACATGGAATGACAAATTATAGAGATATTGCTTGGACTCTAAGGGGCCGTCTCCACGAGCGAGAGAATAGCGGCGGCAGTCTCGTCGTGCCATAAAATTTTCGCCGCGATGATATCGCCGTGTGGAGACACGTTCTAAGAGAGTGTATAGAAATACGTGACAGGACGATAATATCGCCGCGATTCTCTCGCTCGTGGAGGCGGCCCCTATAGTAATTGAAGTTTTATACAGTCATAGCAGCGAGTAATACTATTGGGCATAGCTCATGTTCCCAAAATGTAAGTATCAAAGTACAAGTTGCCAGTTTAATGAAGCTTGATATTAACGCTGAACGCTTTCTCTATTCGCTTGATTTCTTTTGATCATGTCTCGTTTCATACAAAAAAGCAAAGAATAAAAATAGGTTAATAACGTACCGGTATCAGGGTTACAATGGCAGCAGTCGGTGGCCGGCGTGGAGTTGGTGGCGCCGCGCTCAGAACAGCACGGCACGCATTGGTTGTTTAGCCTGTTACAGAAGAAAACGTTATGCTGAGGTTATTTTATACAGAAATGTTTATATATTTATTAAAACTTTATGCACAAGTAACAAAAAATCCATACTAATATTATAAATTCAAAAGTAACTCCGCCGTCTGTCTATCTGGATGTTACCTTTTCACACCTAAACAACTGAACTGATTTAGATGAAATTTGGTGTAGATAGTTTGAGTCCCGGGAAAGGACATAGGATAGTTTTTATCCCGATATTCTCACGGGATCAAAACTTATGCGAGTGAAACCGCGGGGCGCAGTTAGTACTGTATAAAGGCGGACTTAATGCCCGAGGCATTTTCTACCAGTCAACCTTAGTGATGCAGAGACGACATTGGGATTGAGCTGCTCGCTCTGCTAAGCTATGAGACAAAACCATAACCACTTGACATTTTAATTATCATGCAAAATCATCATTATACACAACTGTATACACCGTGTTCCGGACGATATACATAAACTTCGACCAGATGTTCAGACCAAGGAAATAAGCATTTGTCATTATGGACACATTAATAAATTATTATTTTTTTTGTTAATTTTTATATAAACTAAATACCTTGACGTAACTCGCCCGATATACATGCCTCTTTATGCGAATTGGCAACGATGACGTATTTTCTTTCATTCATAAGATTTGGCGGGCTGCAACTTGTCAAAACTGAGTTAAAACCCTTTCTTACCGCATGCTCAATTAATTTCACTAATTGAAATTACAAATATCTTTGTAACGAAGCCTTTTTAAGTACTACTTCCTTTGTTAGATTTAATTTGTAAAAGCTATAGAAGCCTTTGACAAAGTTTATGGATATCGTAAAGAACACTGTGTATACACATTAAAATTGTATTTTTTTTTTGTTGGCGTTTACTTCACAGGCACTTCAGGGTGAAATTGAACACATGCGACAAATCGAAATGGGAGATTGTACTCGTCATTATGAACAACTTTTACTATGGGACCAAACCTGAAATCGCGAAAAAAAAATCAGCTGTTCCCTACATTTATGTTCGCATAACTCGTCAAAATGCAGGGAACAGCTGATTTTTTTTTTCGCGTGTTGGGTTTGGTCCCATAGTAAACGTTGTTCATAATGATGAGTATAATCTCCCATTTCGATTTGTCGCATGTTTTCAATTTCACCCTGTATACACATAGCGTCTGTACCTATAACCAATACTTATCACTTCTGTGCGCTAGTGTACTTTTTCTTAACTTTATTGCATAAAATTCAAAACGTGTCAAATGCCTAATCCGTAATTCTAGAGTTGTCAACCAATAAGCTGATATTTCACACCTAAGTACCTGACATCTAAGGGGCCGTCTTCACGAGCGAGAGAATCGCGGCGATATTATCGCCGTGCCATCAAATTTTCCCCGCGATGATATCGCCGTGTGGAGACACGTTCTAAGAGAGTGTATAGAAATACGTGGCACGACGATAATATCGCCGCGTTTCTCTCGCTCGTGGAGACGGCCCCTAAAATCCCAGCCACTTAGTAGCTATCTAGTACCCACTATCTAGGCAACACAAAGGAATATGTAATATGTCTGTAATAGACATTATACAAGCGTTATAGGCAACAATTCCTGGAATTTCTCGAGTATTCTACGTACGAGATATTCGACTATCTTGTATAGGATAATCAAACTGTATATGATACGTTTCAGTTCAATTTGAATCGTGTTACGTGTTAAACAGATGACTGAACAGAATTTGATTCCATATCTGGATTTCTGATGGTTGGAGATATCCTACACAGAAAGTCACTAGAGCAGGGCAAACATCATGCAGTGAACTGACAAGCGATTTTGATCCATAAGCGGTGCAACTATTAAGTAAAAAAAAGATAGAAAGAAAATACGTTTCTATGCGGTGAACATGACGCAAAAAAGGAACGAGTTGGTGGAAAATATGCGTCACATCCACGCAACTTAATCAAAGCTCAGGTACTGTTAACTTGACTTGACCTGTTCCTCAACTGCGCAGCCCGTATCATGATTATCAGTGAGAATTGCATTAAAGGAGTCTCCGCAAGTAACGATACTTAAGTAGGTATCTTCTACATCCATTACAGGCTGAGGCGTCACCCTTACCAACAAGTCCTACAACAAATCTTGCAAACTGGGTAATCTTTTCGAACTGCCAGCCTTGGTTTGACCGTTCATAAAATTGGTAAAGGCGAGAGGGAGTGGGAGGCAGTCACCTCCTTCTGCGAAGCAGTCATGCTAGCGAAGGAGGTGACGGAACGGCTGAGGGAGAGAGCCTCACGTCCCAGCCGCCGCGGGAGACGCTCCGGGCGTCAGGAGCCGCGTGACGACTCCCGGCCACCGTAGGTGCGGGCCTACGGACGGAGAGTAATGGGTAGCTCACCGTCCGTTCAGGACCAGGCCCGTGCCGGACGACGCGTACGTGTTCCACGCGCGCCTCAAAGAGATATCAGCAAAAAGGAAGGGGCCTGCCAGGGCCGAAGCCTGCCGGGGGTGCGGGATTGTCCGAAAGGGTTACCGCTACCCCGGAACATAAAGGGCTAAGGAAGGAACACGGATGGGTTTTAGTCAGTAAGAGTCTGACACTCCCTTCCGCTTCACCCAGAGCGGGAGGAGTCATTTGATGATTTCCCATCCATAAAAAAAAGCCTTGGTTTG
Organism: Amphipoea oculea; assembly: GCA_945859645.1. Taxonomy (NCBI): domain Eukaryota; kingdom Metazoa; phylum Arthropoda; class Insecta; order Lepidoptera; family Noctuidae; genus Amphipoea; species Amphipoea oculea. The sequence goes on from OX243876.1 coordinate 5,596,246, forward strand.
ACCGTTCATAAAATTGGTAAAGAATTTTAACCAGTACAATAGTCAACCATGGAACTAAAGAAAAAACACTTCCGACCAAAAGCGAATTATACCAACGAAACTGTGCGAATCGGATTCAGTTTCATTGGTGAAATTCTCCCTAAATATTACCTACATATTTAACGGTAACAAAAAAGATCTTAACCCACGAAAATAATAGCACTATATGTCAAACACTTTGTAGGTAAAGGTAAGTGTCCACTAGCTTAAGCGTAAGACGTCACAAGTGTTTCTGGCCGACGCGTAGCACGTGTGTCAGTGTCCTTCAATCACTAAGGACCCTTACATCACGCCACCTTTGCCCCAAGACGTGGAAACTAAGTGTCGGGTGAAATGTTTCACTGGAGTGTAAAGGGAAATGCGACGCAAAAGAATATAATTTTTGCGCTTAAGTACACTTTTAATTTATTTTTAATTTACGAAGCGATTTTTTTTTCTAATTCTTATTTTATCATTTAGAATAAATTCGCAGAAAATAAAGTTTAATAGGTAATGGAAGAGTGAGCTTTAAACGCATTCTTTTATTTTCAAGTAGGTATGTCCTAGAACCAAAAATTCGAAGACATGTGACATCTATCAACCCGCACTGGGCCCGCGTGGTAGATTATAGCCCACTACCTCTCGAAGAGATGAGAGGAGGCCTGTGTCCCAGAAATTGGATCAATATGGGCTGATTATGATGATGTACTTAAACAGGGTGGCAGGGGTAACCTGTTTCCGTACCTACATGATTCTGAACCGTGTTGCAATTTTCCGTCGGCTAAACAAAAAAAAATCTGTTTCATACATTTTGACCGCGCAAGTAGGTATTGCACTTTTCTATGATATAGCAGATTTGCCGTTTTGCGTGGATGTGACGCATGTTTCCCCCTACCTTTTTATTTTATTTTTTGTGTTTATGTTTATTTTTGCGTTATTTTCACCGCAAATAAACGTATTTTCTTTATTTCTTTCTTATTTTTTTTAAATTACCGACGAAGTGTTTCTACGCTTGAGGATCTAGAATCGTGTGCTGAATTCATGGTTAAAGTTTGCGTGTCAATTGAATTGATTGTAGTAGATGTGCTGGCGTCTGTACAGACAGTAAAATGGAGACAGATACGACATATTAGTATTGTGTACAAAGGCACTGCTTATTTATTCATTATTTGCTTATAATTGATAACTCTAAAGACAAATAATTTAAAACAGCATTTGTTATTATTACCTATCTAATTTCTAGGTACGCGCACACAAGTGACCACGAAACAAAATTTTAACCTGAGCGGAAAACTGACGCGCTTTCAGCACGTGCACTCGACATTCCTTGCCGGCTGCTATTCCACGGCCCGCCCAACTAGACTGTTTCACTCGCTATTTCATACATAACCGGCGTACTAAAGTAATCTCTGAACGTATGACCCACCTGTCGAGTCAACGTAAAGTGAAACGTGGGGCAATTTAACTGTCCCGCACACAGACGCAAAAAATGCGGAATTTAAAATTAACTTTGCTTTGTGCTTTTTTTTGTTTTTCTTTTTTCCACAGCATCCTGAGTGTATTGTGTGATAGGTGGGCCAGCCCCATGCTGGCTCACTGGATACGGCTGCACACTTAGGTGTCAGTCGTTTCAATTTTCAATTTTGTGTTTTTGTGTTTTTACTAACAATTAGGTTAAGATTTTTACTAACAACATAATTATGGATTTTAATCTGAAATAAATTTGTTATTTTTAATATTACTTTTGCGAGTTATTTCTGGTTTCTAAAATCGAGGATTTCATCGGCGCATTGTAAAATCGCATGTCAACTTGAATATTTGCTTCTAGCAATTATTTTGTTACAATAAAAAAAAAACAGCGATAAGGTTTTTTTGGAAACCAGGTGAATCCCCTTACGTCTGTTATCTTGCTAATTGACTGAACAAGTGAAGTCTATGTGTACAAGCGCCGTCAGACTGCTCTCCAAGGCCCTAAGACCAGTCATTTATACTTACAGCGGGCTCGTTCCCCTGCTAGCGTCGCAGTACAACTCCTCAAACGAACCTACACATAACCCACCTTGTATAGTAAACTACACTAATATCCACAAATCTGTCTAATCTCAGGGGTCTAGAACACGTGGTACAACTAAACTGACCAAGTCCCGAACACCTTCGAAAAGTCGCGTCGCATCCAAGACTCGTTCAACTGCTCGCGCCGTAGTACTTCTCCTCATAACACTCGATACATAACCCACCTTGTATACTAAAGTATTAGATATCCGTAAAGATCGCTAAGCTAAACAACTAAACTGTCCCGGTCCGAAAGTAAGTTCTACACGTCGCGTCACACCCAAGACAACGTGTCTTGGATGTACACTGCTTGCGTCGTAGTATTTCCCCTCATAACACTCGATACATAACCGGAACTTGTATAGTAAACTACAGTAATATCCACATACCTATCAAGTCTTAGCGGTCTGGAACACGTGGTACAGCTAAACAGCCCCGGTCCCGAACACGTTCGACAACTCGCATCACATCCACGACACGTTCCACTGCTGGCGTCGTAGTACTGCGAGCCGAGACACTCCATACATAGCCCGCCGTCTAACATGAAGCGGGGTGGGCAGGACTTGCAGTGGAGCGGGCCTGAGCCGTCGCACTCGCGGCAGTAGTGGTGGCAGTGCCGGCAGCCGCCGAGGGTTTGGTAGAAACCTGGAGGAAAACACACACGATAAATGTGTTGAACAGGAAGAAAGATTTAAAATTCACAGTATTCGGATAAGTTGACTGGAACTTATGCGGAATTGTTTAAGCGTGGTTACTGTGCAACTATAAAATATCGCCTATTTGATCATCACATGACGTTGGTCTTCTAAATCGATACTATAATATTATAAATGCGAAATTGTGTCTGTCTGTTACCTCTTCCAGCTTAAACCGCAGAACCGATTTAAATGAAATTTGGTATAGAGATAGTTTGAGTCCCGTGAAAGGACATAGGATAGATTTTATCCCGCTATTCCCACGGGAAACTTATGCGGGTGAAACCGCGGGGCGCTGCTAGTAGTAAATAAATAAACAAAGTGGGGGTAACAGGCCATTAACAATATTGCGCTCGGAAACCAAATTCGCGTAGTGACTGAAGCTGAATTGCTACTTTGCATAGGACATAATACTATCCAGCATTATCTAAATAATTACTCTTCTAATATCAATGGGATGTTTTTAATTTTATCGTTCCTTTCATTCTTGTCTACCACCAATTATAGGATTACAAAACACATCTTTTTCAACCCCTTCTGGGTTTACTACCGCACCATTTCTAAGCGAAAATTCTTGAAACCCACTTGAAATTTGAGTACACGTGCGCACCGCAAACTGAATTCAGGAGAGACTCTTTAGTAGCTACTCGAGGCCGCAAGATGCTTACAGTGATAAATCTCTTTCAGTTAAACTAAACGTAAACCTCTAGGCGATAAAATAACAATAAATTACGACTTTATTCGTATGGATTTAAAGCTTACATGCTATTTCATTTCAGACTCTATATCTAAACGAAAGACGTTCTGGGTTCGATTCTCGAGTCTATCTAATTTTATTGGTTTTTTTCATTACGTTTTTTTTTGGCTTCCCAATGCTTAAACATACACACAGTAACTCTTTTTAGGCTCGGCCGCACTACTTAGGCGACTGCGATACGACGGCGATTTCGTAAAAACAAACTCATATAGACATATGTCGGTGGCCACAGTGCAAAAACGACAAGCGATTTTTTTTCATACTTCATATCGTCGCCGCCGCGTCGGTGTCGCCGTACCAGTGCGCCCCGGCCTTAGAGTTTTTGGATTAAACTGACTGCAGTTATAGCAATTATCTGTCCAAAAATTGCATAAATGTTTGAGAATTTTTAGAACACGAATCAATAGAATTTTAAAATTCTCTTATATTTTATTTATTTGAGCAAACAGCAAAGTATTAAAATATAAAAGAATTCCAAAATTCTATCGATTCGTCTGGATTAATCCTAGCACAGCATCCTAAGCATTGCGCTTTCGTGGAAAAAAAGATACCTACTTAAATAACAGAAAAAAAAACCGAATACAGTTGGGAGATTTTACGGTTTGAGTAATCATTAATATTTTTAAAAGCAGTCCGCCCTCTTTTTGAGGCAGCGGGAGTTTTAATATAACTGGCAAAAATTCGTGTTATTCAAGCTACGCCTGACCCTACGGGGAATGCAAGCACTACGCCTGCATTTCGATTGATAAAATTATCATTTTGCACACCGGTATTCTGCATATTCATGTCCCGTTACAAATATGCCCTGGACCAGACAAAGCTTCACATCATAAGATTATAATTATAAGCTCCCGGAGACCCTTGCGTGTACCCCTACGCCCCGTTCACTAACACAACAACATTATAACCCGCTTTGTTACCCTTAGCGAAACATCTCCATTAATCTCGTGTATTGTATTATCCATACTAATCAATATTGAGAATAAACGTATTTTGTTATCTTCCCATCCGCTTGCCTCACACGATTCATTAGAAGGAATGCTATAATCAGTAACCAGGGGAAACATTCGATTGTTATCTTCATTTTCATCGTTATTCGTTTCTGTATACGACTAATAAAGTAAATAGAACAGGTAATAAATTCGTGATACATTCAGATAAAATTATGAAGCGGGATTTGTCTATGTTGGCGTAGGTTGAAAATCCAGAGAAGTTCAAGACTGTTACCATCTTTTACTAATAGAGAAAATATGAAAGAGATAAATTAAATGTCAGCTGTAATACTACATAAGGTGAATGCGTAGTTGTAGCCCGCGAAATTCAATTTTTTTTGCAATTTTCAGGTCATTGTCAGGTTGTATCTTGATCAAAATATGATTCGCGACTATAACAGGTACGTATTTACAGAATTATAATAATTAGAATCATTAATACATCTTTCCAAGTTAGATTTCTACCGTTAAGAATAAAACTCGTATGGAAAAGTGTTTATGGTAGAAATCTAACTTAAAGAGATATATTAATGATTCTTATGGCTATAATTCCGTAAATACATGTATATTATAGTCGCGAATCATATTTAGATCAAGATACAACCTGACACTGACCTACAAATTGCAAAAAACCTAAGAAAATTTAAATTTCGCGGTGTACCACTTCACATTCACCATAAGTAGTAAGCATGCATAATCAACCTATAATGTTCCCATTGCTGGGACAAGCCTCCGCGCTACAAGAGGGAGTATATCCACCGATTTCCACCACGCATGCGTGTTAGTAGATGTGCCATGTCTTCGAATGTGTGGCCCAGAGGTAGCGACCACGGCTAATGAGTCGTAGGTCCGAACTCAGGTCCCCCGACAACAAAAAAAAAAAAGGTCCGAACTCAGGCAGGCGCTTTACTTTGTGTAAATAATTTCATCACCAGGCTCTCAAAACGGTGAAGGAAAACAAGAATTCGAAGACACGTGACATCTACCAACCCGCACTGGGCCTGCGTGGTAGATTATAGCCCACTCTCTCTCGAAGAGACGAGGCGTGTGTCCCAGCAGTGGGAACATTTAGGCTGATTATGCATGAATTTCATAGGATAAATATTGAATTGGCCCTCTAAAATTGACCTTCTAGAGTCTAACCCCCTTATTCATAATCCTATTTTATCTCTATTTTAGCTAAAATAGGTTTATAGAACGTTTGTCTATATCTGTCACGTTGTCATTTCTGTTTGTAAGAAAGAGACAAACCCCATTTTAACTAAAATAGGTCTGATAAGTTTTTTGAATAAGGGGGTAAGAGTGTCCATTTTAATTTCAGGACATCAAAATGGATTAATTTGGAATTCGATTAAATACCATGTCATGTCAATTAATTAATAATAGAATATAATACACGGAAAAGACAGAGGATGATGACGAGGAAAATCAATAAGATATTCGTCATACCTTGTGGACACTCCGGATGACATTCTCCCGCAGCCAGCCTCCAGCCCACAGGACACGACGCACACTGGTCTCTTCTCGGCCCGATACACGTGCGACACGACAGGTAGCACTTCGAACATGTACTGCGATCTGCGTAGTACCTACGATAGTAACAATACTTTAATTAATTTGAAAGAAATTGGAGAAAGTTTTAATTCAGAAAGTGAACACCACAGATATAGATATACCTAGATAAAGCAAGTATCACGAACTGTATGAAAACTAAGCGTGCCACTTTTTGACTACCTACTATGACGTCACAAGCTCGCGCTCTCTCGCTCACCCTCACCCAGCCAGCAGTACGCAGGACTGAGCTCGAAAGTGGCGGCTTATGATTTTCAATCGTAAACTGGTGCGATTTTTGGCACGCGAAGTAGGTGCTCTTGCGTTATCTAGGTGTATCTATATGTGTGGTGAACACCATCTAAGTAGGTACCTCTGAGCTCTTCTGTCTTTATGTATTTTTCGGTGTTTTCTGTGCATGAATAAATAAAAAAGGAAAACATACCCGTCAGCACAAGCTGTCCTGCAAGCGCCTGACTGTAGCCTCAACGTGCTGACACACGACGTGCAGTTTAGTCGCGACACGCATTCGGAGCAGCCGTGCATGCATCGTGCACAGCGACCCGCCTCCGCGTAGTACCCTCGACTACATTCTGATACACATCTATAAGGAATATATATTGGTTTAGTTTCTTAGAAAGAAAGGTACACTTTAAAACAGGACATCATAAGAAAAAAGTTTTTGAAATTTTCCAAAACACAATCCACAAAAGCTCCAAGACTGGACATGGACAACTAATCACACTAATATTATAAAGGTGAAAGTTTGTGAATGTGTGTGTGTGTGTTTATATGTTTGTTACTTCTTCACGCTCAAACGGCTGGACCAATTTTGATAAAATTTTGTACGGAGGTAGGTGACACCCTGGATTAACATATAGGTTACTTTTTATCCCGATATTCCCACGGGATCGACATTTACGCGGGTGAAACCGCGGAGCACAGCTAGTTACTCATAATTTAAAAAACTAGACATAACATCACACCTTGTTTCTACAAAGAATTGGGCATAGGTGTACCTGTAGTAGACCCACATTTCGCCAGTTATGTTTAAGACCCTTGTAATAGGGGACGAGCCTATTACCAAACTCCGGGCTGTAACTGAGAAATTCCAGATAGAAAAACTCAATAACACTTCGCCCAGCCTGGGAATCGAACCCAGGACCTGATATTCAGCAGTAGCACTTGCGACCACTAACCCCACGACGCACACTCGCAGACGCACCCCTGCGTGTTAAACAACTAGACACAGTACTCATTAACATAATTATGTACGACATAGCCCTCCTAAAATTAATCTAAAACATACAAAAATGGTATTACTCAAAATTAAATAAAAACAAAACGAGAGGGATGCATAATTGTATCTGCCAAAAAAATACAAATACCTGAAAATAACCCAAGGTAACATAATTATTAATGTTGGTCTTACTCATTAGCTTAAAATAAACATGAACCCGGGTCACGTCCACGTACATGTGAACCGCGGTTCGTTAAGGTTTCCGTGTGAAAATTATATAGAATCTAAAGGGCTTTAATACGACATTAAACTCGACAGAGAAGTTACGCTTTTATGATTAATTGTCGAGACGGCTTACCATTCGGCTTATCCGAAAGCAGAATTCAGTATACAAAAGGCAGCGTTAATTAACAAATTTTACTACTCACCTGTAATCCTGAATTAAGTTAGGATTCTGACAAGTAAGGCAATCTCCATCGTTTTCTCCGTAACATGAGTCGCAAGCTTCATTACATCTCTTGCATTTCTGACCTTCAGCAAATTCGCTTGAAGTGCACTTCTCAGTTCCCACAGGCATACATTTTCCCTTTTTATTCAGTTCCCAGTTCGGTTCACACGAGAGGCAAAACGCGCTCGTGCATGTTGAACAGCCGACGGGACACCTAAAAAAAACAAAAACATCAAAACCAGGTCATATTAAAGCTTATATTAAAGTATTCACGGAAATATATTATGATACGAACCTCATACATTCTTTCCTCTTTTTGTCAGCGTAATATGCTGGAGGACATGACGTCACACATCGCCCGTCTAATGCGTAAGTCGACGGATGACAAGTCACGCACTGCGCTTCCCCGGGCCCTTGGCAAGTGTCGCAAGATTCGTGACATTTTGCGCACATATAATCTTCAGTTTCATAGTGAGATGGCGGACATGACGCCAGACATGTTCCGTCATGAAGAACTAGATGGTGTTCACAAGACGTGCAACCGTCAGCCCGTTCGGAACAAGTGGCGCAGTGGGCTGCACACGGCCGGCAAACGGAAGATTCACTGTCTTCCCAATAACCATCTGGGCATTGTTGGAGACACACGGCTAGGTCTGCAACTAGTAAGTGTGCTGGCGCACATGTCAAGCACGAGTCCTGGCCCGGACCAACACAAGTCTCACAAGACTCGTGGCACGGCCAGCATACTCCACCTTGATTCGCGTAACTTCTTGGAGGGCACCGGGAAACACAAGAGTCATCCAGACGATAGTGTTTGCACGCAATGCATTGAATCGGTCCTTTTCCATAGCATCCTTGAGAATCGCATTCGGGATCACAGTCATGCATGACACGCTTGTCATTACTATCAGCGAGGACATTCTCCCCATGCGGAGAAGGGACGTTATGTCCATCGAGCAGAGCTACCGCCTTCTCCGGGTTGGACCCGGCGGCGAATAGATTTGGAAAGTTTTGATAGTTGGCAAACGCGTCAGTGTTGTAAAAAGAATCCCCGATCGTTTCATAGCCGTCCGCGGCGGTGGGGAATGCAAAAGGCAGTGCTACAGGCGACGGCCTTTTTGTTTTTAATCGTACTGGATCAACTGATGTTCCATAAAATATAAGCTGCCACTTTTTCAGAATACCAGCTTGGTTAACGTGTCTATTGCCAGCATTAACTATTTGTAGTGTCCATCTGCCTTCAGCGTGTTCTCCCCAGAAGTGAACACTCAAGAAAGGCCAGTCATCAAAGTTAGAACTAACTACATCTCGCGGCCTTTCAAACAACAACGTTGAGACTGTGCCCATCGGAGATGTCAAAAGTATACGTAGATTACCTCTAGGGAAAAATCTTAACGATATTTTACATTGAACATGTTCAAGATAACGCACTTCGTTTACTGTGGAACTGCACCCATTAACGTCCATATGGGCCGCTAAGGTGTAACCAAATGTTGATTCTATCTGCTTGTCTTCGTTAATTTCTTGCGATTTGCAAATATGTTGTGGCGGGACGGTAACCCATTGCTCTGCTAAGCTGACCATTTCAGATGCATCCATGAGACCGTACCCGAATTTGTGACTTACTTTCCTCTTGACTCCGTTTATGATCCAGCCTCCCTCTTTCTCGAGAGGCTGTGGTCGCGACGTCATTACAACTAAGTATTGCATATCTCTCCATGTGAGTTCTGCGTTTGCTTCTAGGGCTAATGCACATATACCTGCCGCGAGGGGAGCGGAAGCCGAGGTTCCCGTGTGTTCTACTGTACAAATATGATCGGCCCGCAACCGGCCGTCCATGTCAACAGTGGCGACACTCTTGTCATGTCCTGGGGTGCCTGAACTGTATGTAGTAGCTAAAGTTGAAGAGCATTCTTCCAAATACCAAGGTTTGTAACCACCTTGCGTTGCACTAGAAATTGACAAAGTAAAAATACTGTTCGTATAGCCGTCACAGTTACAAGAGTCTGTATGTCTTCCACCGTTTCCAGAAGCCCACACAAAAATGGATCCTTTACCGCGACGACCACTTGTGACGCCGTAGATGAATGCCCTGAAGAACAAAAGCAAGGATTATTTTTAACTTTTCTCATTTTAATTTATAACTTTTCTCATTTTAATTTATCACTAACAATTTACTAAAGTAGTCCAATATCCTACCTTCTAGCAAGAGGTCCTGGACCATCAACAGTTTTGCCATCATCTTCAGGTCCCCAGGAAGCACTGTAGATGTCGATGTGGTCTGGGTTGAGGCCCAAGGCTCTAGCCTCGACAGCATCATTGACGACACCGTCCAACATCCTCACGCCACCAATACTAGCGTTATAGGCGATACCTACGCCGCAGTACTGGTTGTAGGCAACTCCGGCAACCTCGCCAGCACAACGTGTGCCGTGCTTGTTGTCGCCGTTGTCTTGAGGCATAGGGTCCTCATCGTTGCCATTGATGTCTGTCGACGCGTTAGGATCCTACACAAATATAAAATAATTAAAACGACCGGAAACTCGGTCAATGGTGTAATTACATTAAAACAAAACAGAAATTTTGTATTTCAAAAATCTTGTTTCCTTGTTGGATTGGACTGATGAATTTACAAAATTCAAGGCACTTTTGAGAAATTTAATTAATTCTGATGTTGATACATTTACACTGTTAGTAATTTGGCGCGTTTTGATAATTATTTTAACTTCATAAATTTCGACCCTCTCCAACTCATACTTTGTACTCAATTTTCCCTAATGGAATGAGTATCATTTAAGGTATTAACGTTCGCGAATCTTACTGAGCATCGCTATCATGGCATTGAAATTGCTCATTAACAAAACTTGGTAACATTGCATTATCTTGGAACAATTTTATAGGATCTAACTTAGATTAATTAATTTATTGTTTGCCTATGTTGTCCCACTGTAGGGCAAAGGCCTCCCTTTCTCCTTTCCATTCCTTTCTGTCTTGAGCTAGTGTAGACTATAGTCCGCGCGGAACTAGTTGGCCGCTGAGGTGGGGACAGGGGTGAGGCGGCGGTTCGCAATGCACATACTAAGTAATACGCCCCCGCCCCTCCGTCCCACCGCTCACATACCTAAGGCGCGGCCAACTAGTTCCGCGCGGACTATAGCTAAATTAATTTAAGATAATAAAAAAACGAATTCACATTCAAGATACAACTGTTTATAAATCACATCTAATCGAGAACAAATACCCTAATAAACCACTACATCCAACCAAACAAGCAAGTAATTGAATCCGTTCGAGATTAATGAAGGGTCCAGTCTAGATAGTTCCAGATACAAGTTATAGGGTTTTACAAAAACATGAACACTACCTCAGTTCGAAAGCCTAACTTCGTAAGTTAATATGCGGGCAGCTTATCTTTAGTGCTGGACCTTTACAGCAGCCGTTAGTCCAACAATCCCACTGATAATACTATCAGCCTATATTAACGACCCTCTATGGAACAAGTAAATGCTGTGTAACTTATCGATATGTTACAGATACAGTTACAACTCTGAAATAGTGTTGTTTTTGAATTTTGGGACTTATATCTATGTTGTTCTTGTATCTGTAATAACCGATTATTGTAGGGCTCTGCTAACTATTGTCGAAATAGTCTAGAAACTGTATCCTGTATCTGAGAGGATTTCTGGTTTTACTTTGGACCATTTTTCAAATATTTTAGAAATGTGTATTTTTTTAGTCTACATTCAGCAAATTACAGACAAAAGATCAAGCAAAAAAATATGCGATAGAACATCAAAGCTCAAAAACGAAATACAGTAATTGATACCACTTTTAGAGGTTTCTATTAGCTATGATTTTATGGGAATTCGTATTAGGTCCAAACAACATCCATTCCGAGTAAAAATTGTGGATACGAGCAATTTTCTGAAAACTAATATCTGCATTCTGCATGATAGTTTATTGGTCTCCACAAAAGTATAATTATTGGAAAGCACTGGGAATAGAGAGATTAAAAATGAAGCCATTTTTTTTAACAGTTTCCCGTCTTATATTTCTGTGCGTATGAGCCTTTTAGCGTTGCCACGTTGAGTCCATTTATTGAAAGGTTTCGTAGTAGTAAAAGCTCTTTAATAGCTTTAAACCGAGTCTCATAATTGGATTAAATATGTTTTATGGACACTCAATTTTCTGTAAAATATAAAGACTATTACTAAAGGCCACGCAATGAGATCAAAGTGTTTTCCATTTACTAGACATTTTTTGTGTAATTTTTTTGTTGGCTGGAACTTCCTCTCTATGTCTACTCCCCATGGTCTAGTTCAGAAGGCCAATTCTCGTAATTTAAAATGTTCAAAACCTAGTCGCAGTCTTAATCTCGGCGACAAACAAATTAATGTCAAAAACTTGTCAAAATGTAGGGGAAATTAGAGGTATTTTTTACAGATTGAGACTGAGATCGGACTGTGGACGTTCTTAAAATTACGAGAATTGCCCCTCTGGCCATTGGCCTCCTCTTCGACAAGAGAAGATCAATGGCCGAAACAAAACCGCAAACCACTCGATGCCACATAATATTATACAAACTATCATACAATAAGTGCCAAAAAAACTTCTACTTACATAGTTCTGCGCCAAGTCCGGATGGTTGGTCTGTATACCATCATCCAGGATGGACACGACTATACCCTTGCCGGTGTAGCCCTTCTGCCAGGCAGGTGCCACGTTCATGTCCAGACCGTCCTTGGCACCTCCGTTCTAAATAAAACGTTAAGTATGAAAATCTTTGAACATTTTCACAACGGAAGCCAGGAGATCGCCAAGCTTCCGAAGTGGGTATTTTACAGTTATTTCTGTCTCAACACTTTTCAGAGATGCTACAGCTAAATAGCTTATAAGACTAAATCTGTGGTGTATATGACGTTGGTTTTTCTCGCAGTACAACCACATTGTTGAAGATAGAGGGTACAAAACATAAAAATAATAGAGTATTTAAATCACATTAAGCTCTTACCGTTTTGTTTACAGATGTTTTGTTTTGCTTATCCACTAGGACAAATAATTAACATTTTAACTAGAGAATAATGACAAAATAAACTACGTTTTGAGAATCATCATGAGATACAATCATACTTACGTTGAACTAAATTAAATTGCTAGTGAAAAAATAAAAACCTTTAAATATTATTTTGAACATTTAAGTAATATGCATACTGATTTTTATATGAAACTAAAGGATTCAGATATTTTGCAAAATTCAATAGTTTTTTTTTTTGCTTATATATTGTCTTGAAATAAATCCTCTGTAGCTTTCGGGAAAATGGAAAATGCTTAAGGGAAAATGGCTTAACCATCATCTGTCCTGGTAATTTACTGCTGATGTAAAAAATGTTAGTGGACTGGTTGCAAATGACGAGGCCAGCTCTTTAGGTCAACCCCTTCATAATTCTTTAGAAACTCCCTATCACTGTGGACCTACAACATCCGTATCAAACGTTCCAAAAGATACGTACCAAGTACCATTGCTCCTTGAACAGTGGATCGGGGAAGAAAGGTGAGGAGGCCAGCGCGCGATAGTGCGGCCGGTGCGGTTGTAACCGGCGCGAGAGTTGCGAGAACGCAGGGCGTTCGTACGGCGAGTAGTCACGCTTCATACGCCGCTTCTCACGCTGTTGCTCAAACCATCGGACCTATGGAGAGAAGTGCTCGGTTAGTAAAATGAAAAACCTTCAAATTACGATGGTAACAGCGTACAAAGGTAACGCTTAGAGTGAGATTTTTGTTTTTTATAGATCAGTTTTATTTACTTGTATATTATTTCTTTGACAAATAAACCAATTTTTCTTCTCTCTCTTTTTCTAATTTTGAGTGATGTTTTCTCGAAATATTAAGCCCTTTATCGAAATATGAAACTGCTTAAATTGTTTATCTTAGGAGGTAGGTGACCTCCTAAGATAAACAATTTAATTTGAAGTAAAATTCACGAGTAATTGAAAGAAAATTATTTTACATCCAATATTTTGTTATTTTAGGTACCTAAGTCAAGCACCAAGAGGCCAGAGATAAAAGAGTTTATTTATCTAAAGTTCTAAACTAACAAAATACAGTTTTTCCACTCTTTTAAAACCCAACTGTAACAACGCAACAACAACTGCGAAACATTGCAAGAGCTAGTTTGTAATCACATTAAATACTTTTCTTGGGAAATAATTATTAGAGATTGAGAGGGGCTGAAACAATCTCGTTCACGGTTGTTAAGACGTGTTAGATTGGATACAAAACATTTAGCGAGCCATAAGACGTAATTACAACGCTCTTAGTTCTGGATGGCGGCCAAGCAAAAAGACAAAGGTCCGACAAACATATTCTGGATCTAGGTTTAGACTTTTATAGCGAATTAATTGCGAAAGACGGGGAAACTGTTTGCCAAGACTAATTAATGGATATTATGTAAGCTTAGTTTAAAGGAAAAATATATGTGTCACCCTTTGTACAGTTTCTATATTTATGTCTGTATCTAATTTATATGGTGTAAATCACAGAACAGATAAAAGAACTGTTCTGTGGTGTACATAATAAAGAGTATTCTATTCTATTCTATGTGCTCTTTAGCAGTACGATCAACATAACATCACGCCTATATTCCCCGAAGGGTTAAACAGAGGTGCACTTATAACATTTCGCCAGTTATGTTAAAGTCCCAGGTAATAGGGAGCGAACATATTGCCATCAACCGGGCACAAATCCAGACTCCGGGCTGCTACTGAGAAATTCCTGATGGAAAAACCCAATAACTCTTTGCCTGACCAGGATCTCGAGCCCAGGAAGCCAGGGCCTCGCGCTCAGCAGTAGCGCATGCAACCACTGGGTTAGAAAAGCATAGACAAAAGGACACAAGTGCACAGAAGTGATAAGAGTCAAATATAATAAAACGTGTACCTACTTTTTTCTTAACTTCACTGCATAAAATTCAAAAATCCGTGCGAGTCGCGCTTAAAAAAAAATAACATTATTTAAAAGTGACGATTCGACCGCCCATTGTGTCACCCATTGTAAAGTTTCTATATTTATGTCTGTAATTTATATGGTGTACATAATAAAGAGTATTCTATTCTATTCGCCCGTTTCGGGCGAGTAAATTCGTCGACTAATAAGCCGACCACTAGACCATCGAGGCAGTCAATCCTCATTAAGTATACATATTTTTAGCGACTGCAGAATTTTCAACTTTATATCCCTGGTTTTGCCTCCACCAATTATGAACCTTTACTAGGTAGGCACGTTTGGCGTACCTTGGGCAGTCATTATAGTATAAATAAATAATCTAACCTTGTTGACTTCCACCCACCAGAGCGTGATTTTCTCGTATTGTTGTGAATAGGAAAACGTACAAAGAAATAGGGCAACCTATTCTTAACAAAGGACAACGCTAATTAGTGTAATAATTAGAAAAGACACAAATAAAGAAAGCAGATAGAAAAGTAATTAGATCTGGACTGTTATTAGATTTTATTATTAGCGTCGGAGGCGACCTGTGGTAACTGCGTCCAAACTAATTAATGAATGAGAAACACAATAATTGGACGTGTGGTTGCAATGCTGTAGCGAAGGAGACTGATTATCGGATTGGACGGAGAAAATCTGACGGTAAAAATCGAAGAGAAACAAAGGAATATTGTTGAAAAGATCTACACTCTCTCAAAATGGCTATACTAACTTTAACAGTAGATATGTAAGTGCAATAAAAACTCAAAAGTAGTAATCTAGGTACCCTAGATTTGCTTGAACTACTGTATGTTTGAAATCTACGGCAAAAATTTTGGTACAGCATTAATTTATTAGGTTTTATTGTCATGATTTTCTGAGGGAAGCCTTTGCCCAGCAGTGGGACAGTATAGGCTAACAAAAAAAAAATTTAAAAGATTGGCATAAATGACCCAGAACCAAAAATTTTAAGACACAACTAGCATCGGGCTCACGTGGTAGATTACAGCCCTCTCGAAGAGAGAAGGCCTGAGTCCCAGCAGGGTCATTATAGGCTGATTATGCTTATGCTTATTGTCATACTGTCAAAACCACAGAATCTATGTAAGTCCCCGTCGGAGTGCATAAAGCAGCGATTTTATAAAAGCCAAATACATATAAAATCTCTTTAAAAAATGCTAACTGTCCAACAAAATAAAGGCTATCCAAATCTAACATTTAGAAGGTGCAATTTCACAGTTGTTGGAACGCAACGGACAGGGGAGGGTGGGGCGGCTAGCACCAGCGTAGTGTATTAGCATGAGAAAGCCCGGGGCGCCGCGCCGGGACCCGGTTTCATTGCTTTTTCACAAGTGCAGAGGTCGAGACGAAACGACACAATTCGTCTGACGCGAAACTTAACAGCAAAAAAGTCGAACAAAATGTACCTTTTTAAAAATATTCTCCGCTGTTGTAAATTGTGTTGTCTTAGCTGCGGTACTCTAATTTCATTAGCAACTGTGGTGAGAGCAAACGTTGGAGGAGCGGCCATAAGCCACGTAATAGTTGGGGGAAAATGGAATTACTTACGCAAGGCAAAAATTCAAATTCCAAGGAAATTTCGTTTATTTTTGTGGAATTTCTTAAAATGCAGCTTGTAAACTTTGTGGGTTTCGTTTTATGCCTCGGATATAACTTGGTCCAGAATACTAGATGAATAAGAAAGTCTCTATGATAATTTCAGTCTCATTCCTAGATTTCATAGACAGTCACATTTCATTACAAGGTAAAATAACTTGGTAGGAAACATTCACATCTGCAAAATAAAACAAGAAGACAGTAGTAAATACAGCCATCACAAAAAAGGATACAGATAGCCATAATGACCATTTTAATATTTACATCCTTGTTTATTACCTACTTCAAGCAAAATACAAGGATAAAACGTTTGCGCACAATTGAAATGGTACAAAAAGCATTACGTGGTTTGTGGCTGGTGCCGGCAGAGTGTGGGGCGGAATGTCACACGTATTTTATTGGCGCGGTCGCCGCAGCATATGAACGACTCAGGAGCAAACGTCCACTGTTTGTCACAGCACCGCAGTTCGAGTAATTTAATGAAAAATCCCCGCTTTACTCTTTTTATAATGCATGATTATGTAACAGGAACAACGGGATAACGCTTTTGTGGTCTTAACTGCAGCGTTTTATGTGTACGTAAAAAATTAAATGTCCTCTTTGGGAGATACAATATTTGCTGACAAAGAAAACAAGCACTTATTTTTATAATCTTATCCCAGCCATCCGCAGTCACAGTGGAACGGGCTCTAAATCTAATAAGAAAAGTTTGTATTTTTCTTCTTTCCACATTTAGTAAAGTTTTTATCTTCATATCAACACGTTAGAGTAACACGAGATGTCTACATAGGCACGGAAACTTCTAGTCGTGAGGTAAACAATATTTTTATTCAGCTAACGTTGATAAAAATCAGTTTTTGCTTCATACAAACATTCGTGTCTCGCATATTGTTTTTTGCGCGCACATTCAGCTGAACAAACAGCAGATGTCGCGCAAACCAAATATAGTTATCCTTCGACTTGGGACGGGCAAAAAGTCGGCACGAGAGCCGAACATACCGAATGAGGTTTAATAAAGCTCCTTTGTAGTAACACACCGTAACGTAATAGGGTCCTAAACTAATAGACCAAAGGGGTATATTACGGACGCCGCAAGTCTACGGCACGGACGGGTTTAAACAGATTTACGCCTAAAAGAAACGCACTTCATCTACGCGGTTGACCCTTGTCTTTTGTTGCGCGACCCAATTTGCGCTCTGGTGAACGTATTTGTTTTCAGTCTAATTAAAATTCTTTCTTGCAGTTCATTATGATGTAGACAGGCTTTATGAAAAAGCTTTTTTGTTGTATAATGTAAGCGGAAGGCCGCCGCGGTGCGACGTGTATGCCCAGAGGACTCGTATTTCGAGAACGGTTATTGTTTAACTCATTATTAACAGTGAATGAGTATTTTATAATACAGATAAACTTTTAAACTCCCTCCCTCCCTCTCTTCTTCACTCTTTCTCCTATCCATTATCTGGTGAATATGTTAATAGCAATACACTTCCTAAACCAAAGCATGAGTCAATGCAATAAATGCGGAGTACTCTAAATGACCGCATCACGCCAACAAATCATAATACAAATCTCTGTCATCTACATCTAAACGCGGTTACCCTTATAAATAAAGGCCTCGCGACAAAAAAAAGCCTTGGAAAAAGAGGCCAAGTCTACACAGTGCCGCGAATAAATAGGTCCAACTTTAATTAACCGCAAATCAAATATTTAAAGACGACAATAATTACCAAGAAGGTCTTGACTTCTAATTTCCAAGAAATTCACCAACTGTATTGATAAGGGCCGTTATGTAGGCTATCTATGTTGGTGTTGGTCTCATCAACATGAGAAAGGCCGGACGCTGGGGCCGGCACGCCCCAGAGTTTTATTAGTCCACGGTCCACTCCGCCCAAGTCGACCCCAACTCCGCTTGTTACGGCCACAAAGACACAAAACCGTCACGGTACGTTGCTGGAGGAAACTTTAGTTCACAATAAATCTGACCAGTGATACAAATAGCCCAGGCTAATATTTGCCCCATGTAAATGGGACAGCTGGTCACTTATTCGGCACATGCCGAGTTAATATTTAAGTAAGTAAATGCTTTGTAATACAGACTTTTGGGCCTATTGATTTGTGTATGCGGACCATGTGGGTACAAATAGTTGATCATAGCGAAAATTTATATTTTCCTAAGTAAGAAACTTCTCTTGCTTCTTTCTTCTCTTGTGCTAAGATATATGTAAAGGAGTCTATACTAATAAATAATGCTGAAGAGTTTGTGTGTTTGTTTGAACGCGCTAATCTCTGAAACTACCGGTCGGATTTGAAAAAATATATTTTTAAATTTGATAGTCTAATTCTTGAGGAAGGCTATAGGCTACTTAACATGATGCTAGGACCCTCAGGAGCCGAGCAAAAACAAAACAAGTCTGAAAGAACACTGGGCGAAAACGAAATAATAGCGCGAACAGGCGATGCGATGCGATAGGGTGGGTCGGGGGAACGGAATGAAGAAAGTTCACGCGGACGAAGTGGCAGGCAGAAGCCAGTGGTAGAATAAACGGTAGGCATACGTATTTATTTATAAAAATCCATGGTGTGATGTCAAACTGATATATATACGATATGCTAAAACTCTAATATTCTGTATTGAATCTTGAAGGTGAACCAATGTTGACAGGTGCGACAAAATTGTATACTGGGCATTGTGCTTTCTCAAATAAGCTTTATTATTACCGTAATAAACTCAACGATAATAACGAGTATTAACTCTTCGACTCCTATGAAACAAAACAAAATAATTCAACGATGTCCTCGTATTTCCGCTGATAAGCTCAAAAAATAAATAGAACACAACAAAACAAATGAAAAAAACATCGTTTAGAAGTTGCTCCATGTGCGTATTGCCAAAAATGAAAATGACATGTGGGTACAATTTCAACAGATTCACGGGCAAAACATACAGAGGCTTATAACAATATAAGCCATCAGACGGAATGATGTCATTTCCCCCAGAAAAAAGGTTAAAAGGGCCATTCCCGAAGAGAAATCTCGTTATTATTGCAGCTCGTTCAGCGAAAGCTAAATATGACACTGAAAATAATGTCCCACGTGTGATTGTGTAACGTTTATGTTAATACTTTATACTCTCATCAAATGGCGTGAAGAACCCTCTACACCTCACATTTGCCTTGAAAGCGTCAAGCGCTATCTAGACATTGTGAGCACCGCTTAAAGCTCAACTTTAGCTGTAAGAACGGTAAATGCTCGCGATACATGCATAGAAATAGTTGAGATTTGCCTTCTTATTAAGATCACAGATGGTTGGGTTCGCTGTAACGTTTGTATTAGAGAACGCAGAGATTTTTATTGAACCTATACCGCCCTATCTTTTCCTACTATGTGCACTATAACGTGTTATGAATGTAATCGTCTTAGTGTAATTTTTTCTTTTTTTACAGATCAAAATAAAAAGTAATTTATTCAAATTAGGCTGAGAATCGGCACTTTTCGAACGTCAAAATTACATAAGACAGTCGCTCAAATCACCCACCTTTCGCCACTTCCTAGTGATTTCGGTGGGAGACGAAATGGCGCAACAAACTCCCCAGCAGCACAGCTGTCTGTTTAGTTAGAAAACTATGTATATTGACTAAAAGATATCAAGGCCAAAACACCTGAGGTAAACGATACCTAAATGTGCATTTTTGATGGCCAAATCTTTAATCCTAATAGGTACGTACTCGTACCTAATTGAATTCTGGGAGCTAATATGAGAAGATTGAGCACAAAGAAAAATTTGGTATTTTTATGATCGTAGTATTATATTATCAGTGGCCCTATGAACTGTTTCCCGTATCTTAAGTACCTAATATTTATCTAGAAAAAAGCTACATGAAACTGTAAGTAATCAATTAAAAAAATAACACGGTAACAAATGAAACAAAAACGCCTGAAAGAATCGTAGCCTCCCTTTAAAACTTCGAATAAAAACTGTTACAATGTCTTTACTTTTGCAGAAAGCGTTCTGCGCCCCGCTGTACCAACAAGGGATTGAATTAGTATTCCTGCCGCGTACCCTAAGGATAACCCCCAGTTACGGTGTAAAGTCGCAGCGTACGATATGTAAAAATATCACATATACTTATGAGGGCGAAGAAAAGTACGTGTCTACCATTTCAGTGAATGTTTTCACTTTTCCGAAAGTTCAATAGCCTTTGTTTTGATGTGTTACACTGAGAGCCTGTCCACATTTATCAAGGGTCGGTATAACAGGAGCTCGTATAATAAAAAGCCCCAAAGGTATTGATTCTGTTCCTAATACCTACATGGTCGAAGCCCGGGACTAGCGGAGTTCACCGCCTCATTTCGGCTAATACTTTCGTATTATCTTTATAAAAAAGAAAATAGACGTCCTTTTGTTTCGCTTTATTAGGTAGGTAGTGTTATGAGGAAAAGTTACTTTCCGGTCGGAAGGTCATCTTTTCCTATCAATGTAAGGTTGAGTGCACACAGCTTGGTCATATTTATTAAGGTATTTTTGCCACCCCGATATGCTGCAGGTTATAAGGATTGGAACGTGTCTCCTTGAAGAGGTATAAATAAGATTTATAATTCAAGAAAGGAAAAGATAATTTCTACTTCTTACAATAAATAGATTATTTTTCAAGAAAATAGCGTAGGTGTTTTCAGAAAAAGAAAACACGAAAATTGATACTAGGAATAGTAAAATCTATGCTACTATAATAATAATAAGGCTGAAGAGTTTGTTTGTATGTTTGAACGCGCTAATCTCCGAAACTACCGGTCGGATTTGAAAAATTATTTTTGCATTTGATAGCCCCATTCTTAAGGAAGGCTATAGGCTATATAACATCATGCTAGGACCTTTAGGAACCGGGCAAAAAGAAAAAAAGTCTGAAAGAACGCTAAGCAAACACAAACAAAAGCGCGGGCAGGCAATGCGATGCGATGGATGGGTCGGCGAACAAGAAGTTTCACGCAGACGAAGTTGCGGGCAGAAGCTAGTGATGACTAAAATCACCGTAGGTACCTATAGAATTTTAAGAAGGTATCATAAAATAAAGAACTTGACATTTGTTGTAAATGTAATGCCGTTAGCAACAAAAGCGGTCATTTTTCTAAGCAGCGTTATATTTTCTGTTGAACATAGACTAATTACATACAACTGAAAAATGCTCAACTCAGTTGCAGAGCGGGCACGAAAAGGCGCCACATGCTCAAGGATATTTCGTTCAAGACATTCTTACATACAGCTTGCATATTCTCGGAGCACTGATAGCGACATACTTTCAAAAGTATAATAGTAATAAATGTTACATTTTTTAGATGACGTCGAGAGCAAAATTTCATGAATCTCGTAGCACTGACTTACTCGCAATGAGCACAGTGTCTCTAGAAGAAAAACAGAAACCCGGTGAAGTGTGCCTCCCGCGACTAATGTAGATGGCTGATATTTCGCCCTCTTTGCTTTGTCACGCACTACGGGACTACATCAAAGAAAAAGGCCTATAATCCGAATGGGACTAAGTAATAAGTTTTTGATGCGTTATCTCCGCAATCCGCTAGTTTATCTGTTATACTCAACATTTTTTGGGTCAATATAAGTTGCTTTTGGAAACGTTTGCTGAGAAAAACGAAGAGTTGCTGATATCAGGGGTAAAATGACGTTAATCGGCGATATTTCTTAAATATCTGGGCCAACTTCATAAGAGAAAATGAATAGACGAGCAATTTATACCCTCGAAGTCCTGACGCGGAACAATACCAGAAAGAGAAATATTCGAAATAGGTTACGTAAGCGCCGGAAAGCTTCCAAAACAGTTTAAAATTTAAATGTAGTATCCATTTCACTGAATGTAAAATTTAAGTAGTTCAGATGAAAACTAACTTTGTACCAAAGAGAGCGCGGTACGAAACGATCATAGGCACGGCACAAACACGAGCAATAAGTTTATTTAATTTCACTCCAGGAATTAATTAGTTAAACGAGACTAAAAGAAAATACAAAACGTAATTTCGGGTATCTTTTACACAAAGGATGTTTTGATTAATGTTAAAAGGTATCAAGCATAAATAAAGATTGTAGATAAATACACGAATGTTCTTCTGGGTATTATGTGATTTTATGTTCATAATAAAATAGGTCGTAACGAGTCGGTTGAACACGTCGACAGCTAAATAAAATTATGTAAGTAAGTACTTACTTTTTATAATAACAACATAACATGGCATGGGAATACGACAGCTTAAACCCTTGTTCTATTCATGGATAAAAAGTAAAAACCCGAGAAAAACAGAGTTGTCTTTCACAAAGCAAATCATAAAAACGTTACGACCGTACTGAGGACTTTGTGACTTTCACATTGTCGTCTAGAAATTGTATTACAAATCGTTTTAATAATGTGAAGATTTTGCTGAGCCCCATAGATGATCCCTATGATGATGATCTACTTAATAAAAATCTTTAATTCATTCATTCAGTGCCAGACAATGCACAACCTAAACCGCTGGGTCTAGACTCTAGAAGCGTCAAATTTTGAGCAAGAGTTCCTTATGCAGGGTGATTTGAAGATAGGTGCAAAGCTTTAAGGCGAAGATAGTACAGACAATTTAGAACCATTTAAGCCATGGTTCTCTTAGACGAAGTCTTACCAGTTTTTTTACCTAATCTTTTTTTTAATGTCTAATGACACAAAGGCCTAAAACATGTTTTACTAGATTGCTTACACATTACTTTAATAAAATAAAATAAAAATGATTTCATATATCATTCAATTTGGCCATAAATAAGCAGTTTATTTAAAATTTTGGGAATTTTCGAAAAAAAGGACAAAAATTAGGTAAAAAAAATTGGTAAGACTTCGTCTAAGACAACCATAGCTTAAATGGTCCTAAATTGTTTGTACTATCTTCGCCTTAAAGCTTTGCAACCATTTCCCAATCACCCTGTATAATGAAAATTAAGGAAGGATTTTTGAAAATTCATCCCTTAAAGTGGCTAAATAGAGGATGAAAACTTGTGTGGAAGTCCGTAATTTTTCCGACGGAAAATTCCATCGGGCACCCGGCTTGTATAGAAATAAAGAAAGAATTAGGGGAATCGGATACATTGTGTGAGAAAAGCAAGATAAAATGAAGAGAATGCAGAAGGCGCGTGTCTGATGGCACAAAGATTAAGTGAGGACGTGGATTAGCTGGAGGGTAGCGGGGAGGTGGGACCCGCTGAGGAACAGCGGGTCGAGGCCTGTCGGGGGATGCTTGAGAGCGGTGAATGCTTTTGCGAATCCCGCACCCCCGGCCACAGGTAGAGGTGGAACACCGCGGTAGTTTTAGCCGGTAAGAGACTGGCATGCCCCTCCGTCACCAACGATGGAGGAAGTCCACGACGAATGCCACCGCGAATCAAAAAAAAAACCTTCGTTGTTGAACGCATCCTTGCAAAACAGGAATACAGGATAATTTTTTGTGCATTGCGTAAATTTTTAACAAGTGTTCTACTCATGAATATGAACAACTTTTACTATGGGTTAAACTCTGAAATCACGAAAAAAGAATTCAGCTGTTTCATACATTTTGGTCGAGTAGGTATTGAACTTTTGTATGAAACAGCTATTTTTTTTTCGTGATTTCAGAGTTCGTCCCATAGTGAAAGTTGTTCATATTCATGGGTAGAACATCCTGTGAAAATGTGCGCACTGCTTTAAAACATATCCTGTATAGGTTACACTACACGGGCTAGAGTTGAATGAATGAAGCCGGACTGCTTTTGTTCTAGTTAGGGCATGCATACCAGAAGTTGTTCCATAGTTGGTACTATTCATTTTTTAGGGTTCCGTAGCCAAATGGCAAAAAACGGAACCCTTATGGATTCGTCATGTCTTTCTGTCTGTCTGTCTGTCCGTCCGTCCGTATGTCACAGCCACTTTTTTCCGAAACTACATATAAGAACTATACTGTTGAAATTTGGTAAGTAGATGTATTCTATGAACCGTAGTAAGATTTTCACACAAAAATAGAAAAAAAAAACAATTAATTTTGGGGTTCCCCATACTTACAACTGAAACTCCAAAAATTTTTTTTCATCAAACCTGTACGTGTGGGGTATCTATGGATAGGTCTTCAAAAATGATATTGAGGTTTCTAATATCATTTTTTTCTGAACTGAATAGTTTGCGCGAGAGACACTTCCAAAGTGGTAAAATGTGTGTGTGTGTGTGTCCCCTCTAACTTCTAAAATAAGAGAATGATAAAATTAAAAATATATATATAATGTACAGAGGCCAGCACATCAAGCTACCGCAATCTCTCAAATTTTCCCAATTGAATATGAACCTTATTACTTTGTGGTAAAGTTGAAAATCTATCAAAGAAATTTGACAGATTGGGGTAGCTTGATGTGCTGGCGTCTGTACATTATCATGTAAACTTCCACCGAAAATTGGTTTGAACGAGATCTAGTAAGTAGTTTTTTTTTTAATACGTCATAAATCGAAAACCGCAATTTACCTTTCACAAAGTTACAACGAACTACAAGAACTTTTATATTATGTTACTTGCTGCTACGGAACCCTTCATGGGCGAGTCCGACTCGCACTTGGCCGGTTTTTTTTAGAAATTGGGTCGAATAAGTCTGCCAGGTAGGTTATATACCTACAGCCAGATAAATTAATTGTTTAGCAAAAGTCAATTTGCCATGTTATAATATTGTGGCTAAGTAATAACAGCCGAACGGGTCGATCTATCAGGTTAAGCTACACTTGCCGCGGTTGGTCCGTAGATGGGTGACCAACTTAACATACCAGGCCCTCCGTGCCTCGGAAAGCACGTTAAGTCATTGGCCCCGGCTGCCGTTTGTGGATCTTTGACAGTCGTTACGGGTCGTCAGAAGCACAGAAGTCTGACAACCAGCCTTACCAAGTGGTATCGTGTTACCCAGTTACTGGGTTGGGGAGGCCAGATTGGCAGTCGCTCCATGTAAAATACTGGTATTCACCTGCATCCGGTTAGACTGAAAGCCGACCCCAACTTAGTTGGGAAAAGGCTAGGCAGTTGATGATGATAATAGCTTTTTTATACAACTGTCATCGAATGATAGTTGCGATATGAATATACGAACAATTTAAGTTGGTAGTCAATTTGCTTAACAATTAATTTACCTAAAAAAAAAGAAACTTGTGTTTTTTTTAGAAAGTTACATAAGTAATTTTTAAACCTAAATCCTCGCTTAAGTGTTAAAAAAATGCAACTTTCGAACAATTTTACACTCTCTCCAAAAATTTCCACAGCCTACAAGACAAGCGAATTAAATAACACATTCTTTACAATTCACAAATTCGAGGAACAATGTCGCGAGCCTGTCACCAAGATTGCTCAATAAAGAAAAATCCGGATTAACACATAAAAGGAAATGAATACTTAACACGCGGCGTGAACGGAGCTTTAATTGAAGCATTTTAGAGTAGAAAGACTCGGATAGAGAATATTCTATGAGGCATGGAAATAATTATGTGGTCAATACTAACGATGCAGGTGAAAATGTGCATTTCCTAGATAGTAGAAAAATGCTAAGACCAACAATCGAGCTAAGACAAAGACTTGCTCACAATGATGCAGTTTTTATATGTGATTTTAAAATAGGGACTTAATCCTGCATAATGCATACGTTCGAACATACCGCGTTTATAAAGTCTCAACTAAATTATTATAATACTATACAGATAAAAACGGTTGCTGCACTTTACTACATCTTCTGGTCCTTGCTCCTTAAGAAGGAACCACTCAATTATATTTTAGTTGTGCATCAACAACTATGATTATATGATCTCCAGCGGGGTAATGCGCTACACACATAAAAGACAATTGATGACAATGGATTACATTCTGCTGACAGTTCAGCAACGTTCATTGCGTTATTTATGTTGTTCAGCAGATGAATTTTTCAAACCTATGAAGCTATGGAGTAAAAATTTCCTTCAAAACCCTATCAAACCCCTTCAAAACGATTTATTTTCGTTGAATCCCGCTTTTGAATCCTAGTTTAATATTTTTGGCGTTGGATCCCGCAAAACATTATTATTTATTTCCGTTGGATCCCAAATTTAAAACTGCAAGATAATTACGTTTTATTGTCGTTGAATCCCGAAAAGTATTTCCGTTGGATCCCGAGTGCTTAAAAAAATCTGAATGCGGGTACTTTCAACGACAAAATTGTTTATAATAAAATGAGGGGTTCACTAATGTTTCACCAAAACTCCATTGACAAAATTTTAGTTTACAACCAACGTTTCGTATATTATTTATTTCACAAACAACTCATTTTCTGTATAATCTAGTCGTTTCTGGCACTCGCCGGCCGCTGCCGCGGCACCACTCGCTTCGCTCGCTCGGCTCATGCGTAGGGGTCACAGTTTTAACCTAACCTAACATTTTTTTTTAATAATTAATCTAATCTAGCGTTTGATAAAGGTAAATCACTTTTCTTCGTTTATTACCGTTGGATCCCGTTTTTTAGGTATTACCGATGGATCCCGTTTGCTATTTCCGTTGAATCCCATATTATAACAACATGTGTACATTTCAGAAGAAAAGTGATTTACCTTTATCAATCAATAGATTAGGTTAATTATTAAAAAAAAAATTTGGTTAGGTTAGGTTAAAACTGTGACCCCTACGCACGAGCCGAGCGAGCGAAGCGAGCGGTGCCGCGGCAGCGGCCGGCGAGTGCCAGAAACGACTAGATTATATAGAAAATGAGTTGTTTGTGAAATAAATAGTATACGAAACGTTGGTTGTAAACTAAAAATTTGTCAATGCAGTTTTGGTGAAACATTAGTGAACCCCTCATTTTATTATAAACAATTTTGTTGTTGAAAGTACCCGCATTCATATTTTTTTAAGCATTCGGGATCCAACGGAAATACTTTTCGGGATTCAACGACAATAAAACGTAATTATCTTGCATTTTTTAAATTCGGGATCCAACGGAAATACATAATAATGTTTTGCGGGATCCAACGCCAAAAATATTAAAATGGGATTCAAAAACGGGATCCAACGGTAATAAATCCTTTTCTTCTGAAATGTACACATGTTGTTATAAAATGGGATTCAACGGAAATAGCAAACGGGATCCATCGTTAATACCTAAAAAATGGGATTCAAAAGTGGGATCCAACGAAAATAAACGTTCAAAACTCTAGGCTATTGCAGTTGACTGCCATTTTGTAGTTAAACGTTTTGGCTCCTTACCTGTGGTTCATCGTTTAACTTTTTATGGTGCTCGTGGCTCGGTTCCGCGGACCGCTTCCGAACCTCGTGATGTGACAACAAGTAGTAGTGCTTCAGAGAACCAATCTGTAACAAAGAAAGAAAATAAATTAGATTCTTAACGTATGAAACAAACCAAATATTTCCAAGAAAATAAGTGGTCGGTGAAAAAAAGGTATTCCATAATATTCGGCAAATGTATTCTATTTCCGTTAGCCCTCCAGTATTTAAATGGCTATTTTCCACACGGCATCAACTGTACCCCGCCCTAACGACACTTATATCAAGGCTATTGGAGTTTCCTAACGGGCTAGCCCAACTATCCCGAGCTTATCGGCGACTTTATTTTCTTCACAACAATCAGAGGCCGTTCAAAATGTTCTCGATTACGTACCATAAAAACATTAGCTACAGTAATTTATTCCTATTGCTTTCCGTATGGAATTAGTAAGTTGGCGCGAACTATTTTTTTAGTATATTTCGGCTCGTGCTCTAATAAATCGAGAGCACGCGATGTGCTCCGCCCTGCCCTCACTCAAGTGTTAAATTATAGAAATTGTAGTTACAGCACCAATTGTTATGAAAAGGTATGTTTTTATTCGAGATAAAAAAAATTTCAAATAAATTATTCGCATCAGCAACTGGGGATTTTGATACGCATTCGTTATTTCAGTTTATTGTTACTCTATCATAAACGTTAGATTTATTTTCGTTATCCTTTATTCAGCTTCATTTATGTACTTATTCATAATAAACATGATTATGTTTCGCTAGGCAGCTATAACCTTAACAAAAATAAATAGACTTGATCCTAAAACTTAGTACCCAATCAATCTCTCAGAAGCTCTGATGCCAACTTATTCTACATATTATTTAGATTGAGGTAGAATCTCTGAGCAGTACCTGGGCGAAATAGAAGTGAGATTAAATTATTTGGCAGCTCACGAGCCGATGGTTTACGAGGTCGACGGTGGTGCTGCGTCTAACGTTCTCCCTATTAACTAATATCGAGACTTAGCGTTGTCATCTTTAAGAACCGTTGCTGTGACTCGTCTTAGTATCTTGAAATACTGATTTCCTGGACATGATTTGGTGGTTCACGTTTAATGACCATTTATTAATACATGACCGTAGTTTTTGGGGTATCGCATGGCTTTTGCTGGTTCCAAAAATAGATTTTCTTTCACAAGCGTTTCAGTAACACGCAAGCCTCTCTTTAGATACCCAGAAACAAACGCAATGGTAGACTCTCCTTTGCGATTTCTCCTTTACAGAAAATAAAAACAAAAGTGGCAACGCAGACATAACATAACAATAATTACCCATGACACATATGTCCGGCCTTACCGCACTCGCGGGCTTTACCGTTTATTACGGCATTAAACTGCTTACATTATATGCGACAGGATTTTTAATCCTGCCGACATTAACCATAAGTACCATTTACAACAAATTCTTAATAGCAGTAACCATAATCCTTTACATGCACTAATAAAACCTTTAACTCATATTCGGCCTATAATCGTGAAGAGAATTACATAGAAGAGATGTTTTTTTTTTACGAACTACAAAGTTACACAAGGTTTATATCAACAACCATATTAACTTAGAAAAGTATACTTTTCCACTCGTAGGTGTTGGTAGCTTAATTCGTCATGGTGGTGGGATATTAAAATTTGCACTTTACAAAGCTGCAATTTTACAAACCGTTAGTGACAATGTATATGAAATGTAATCCAAGCCGGATTACATGACAGATAGATGAAACAGTTTTTCCATTATACTCCACTGATATTTCATAATAGGTGTAGACAACTATTAATATCGTGTATGTACGATATTCCGAGCACTATTAATATAGTTCTCCTTGGTGCACTCTCTCTTCCCTCACTCTCATAGTTCAATGGGACGGCAATCCGACACGACAGGAGAGAAAGATCAGGTGCAGGATCCACGGTCATGAAACTCCTAGTTATTTCGTTACATTTACGTGCGAGATTTTTCGCGTGGAAACATAGTGTTGAATTACCTTTATTGGGTCATAACTATGACTATAAAGTCGACGTTTAGACGCGTGCCGTGTATTGCACTTTCTTTTTTGTTTCGTTTATGAATTTACAAGGGTTTTGCGGGTAATGTAGGGGCATTTCGTATGTAGTCATTTGTTACTTTTAATTTAAGCAGAGCGTGGTTAATAAGGACGGCGATATCCGATGAAATGTAAGTGAAATATATAGCATAATAGGCAGGCACAAGGTAGACCACACATTTTCATATAATTATACGAGTTAGTAAAACAGAACTTTTTCTTAAGACACATTTATACATCTACATATAAGGCACTTCTATTTAGCGTGTCGATGGGAATCTCAATGGACTCGGCCCAGAATTTTATTACGTGTTTGGTGCCATCACTAGCGTCCATCCGTTCCTGTAACGTGCAGCTGACAGGACACGCAGGACATGATATTAAGTGTCCCATCGTTTGTGGAACAGCACCACATTTACACTCCAAGGTGGAGTCAATAATGCACTGAACATTACACATTTCCGATAAAATCCAAGAGAAAACCAATATAAAGAAACAAATAGGTATTACCGATACCGAGAATTTAATATCATAAGATTGAAAATACACGTATGCAAAATTAGCTCTATCTCTTGCAAGAGAAAAATACCCTGAAATGTATTTCCGACGCCCGACTGAACCGACAAGGAAAACGTGTGGAAAATAAACGGTATTGATGATACGAAATATGAGGGCATAAATTCTTATTGAACTGAATATACCGGCAGGATTCAGATATCTTCTGCGAATGCGCGAAACACGGTCCCGGTTACCTTTTTACATTCCATTGCGTTTTTAGTTCGCATCCCGTTGACGGTAGTTGTAGAAATAAAGTAGTGGCGTGTGAAACGTGCTTCGTACATTTTGTGTTGCATAGTTTCGAAGTAGCGGAGGTAGTACCGTAGTATTCAGGAGAGTCCGCCCGCCATCACAGTGGAACGAATGTATGGGAGCGGTTGGACGTAGACATGTCCGAAAAAAAAGAGTAAAATTATGCCAAACTAATGATGCCATCTTATTCGATTACTTAATGCCTTCATAACTTGTGGTGATGAATTTCTTCATAACTCCCATATTTCGGGAGTAATTTGAGAAAATGTGAAATTTTACTATGAAAATGAGTGTATCGAGCTCTCTCCCTCCTGATTCCGGGCTTGTTTCAAGTAGCGGTCTCTAATATCATAATGCTTATACTAAGAGCTATATTTAATACTAAGACACATAGTGCGCCAAATGTGCACTTTCTGGGATAAAGAGTGATGTTTATTTTATAACACAATTTTTTTATTTTTTGTTTATTTTGTTGATTAAAACCGTTTTTCTAAAGGTTTACCTTATTACAATAACATTTCTGAGCAGCCAATTAGAGAAGATATAAGCTAATTAGGATATATAATTAGGGACTTAAGGTTTACATATAAAACTGATGCACTAATGATTACTGATAAGAACATTGCTATTATTTAATTACTAAATGGCTCTTAATACACTAATTTAGCATGCATCATTTACTAATTATCACAATAACTAATTACCTTGCAATATTTAACAAAGGATACCTGGGATACCTGGATTTTATATAAATAGGTCACTATTAGTAACTTTAAAATCAGTGTTGATTTACACCTCGTTGTATCCAAGCTAATCTCGCAATGTATTTTCCAAATTTTAATACAAATCTTGATATTCACGTTGCTTTATGCGCACGCGCACATAAAGATTTACGCGACTTTAACTATTTGTTCAGTGTTTTAAAAGATAACAGTTGTGTTCAGTTATGTGAAAGTGCTGAAACAAGTTTAAAAGACTGGTGTCGTCGATTTTGCTACCGCATTTATGCAAAATGGACACAGTCTGGAAGAAGCACAGATAAGTTTCGGAAGAAACATGAGATTTGGCTACAGGCTGCAATTCAATGGCCGGAATTACAGAATGAAAATATGGAACCTTCTACAGAAAATATAAGTGACGTCATCGAGCCCATAATTTCTCCTGCTAAATCTGATGCTTCAACTTGTACACATCCTAGTCCTCGTAAATCTTTTGAGGACCTTAGTAACCGGCAAAAAAGAAGACGCACTGAAGATAGTCTTTCATGCAGCAGTAGCAGCGCTGAAATTATGTTTTCGGCCGAAAGGGCGCTTCAAAAGGCAGGACAAAGCGATACAGCTTATGTTATGAAATACTTGACGGAGAATCCAGAAGAGGCCTCAAAAATCAAAGCCTTCATTGAAGGTAAATCAATTCAGGTACGGGAAATATCCCCTTTGAAGGCATTGGCTCTTTATGTATCGATGAACTTATCGAAATGGCGCTATAACACTCTTCGGGATTTCAACACTCAAGAAGGAGCTCTTCAATACCCGAGTTACTACATGTTGGTTAAAGAAAAAATTAAGTGCTATCCGGCCAAAGAAGATCTCACAGTTACAGAGAGCTCTGCAAAAATCAAATTACAAGCCTTGATGGATTTAACCTCAAGAAGACTTATTAGGTCGTTAGAAACCCCTGTTGATCCCAATCAACAGCTCGTATTGACCAGCAAATGGGGTTTTGACGGATCATCTAGCCAAAGCATTTATCATCAAAGGACGAGTGAAGATGAGCAAATCGATCTTGCTAGTAATTTTATGATTAGTCTTGTACCACTGCGGCTCGTCTCAAAAGGTGTAACAATTTGGGAAAACGAGCGACCATCTTCCACTTCATTTTGCCGGCCAATATTGTTTAAGTTTATAAAGGAAACCAAAGAAAATGTGCAGAGAGAGATGGCTGAAATCGAAGCAGAGATTGAAGCCTTAACTCCATCCACCATCACTGATGGAATTAGTGTCAAACACCAACTGCTGTTGACAATGATTGATGGTAAAATTCATTCCATTATATCCAATACAGCAGCTTCAGTGTGTGACATATGCAAGGCTTGTCCTAAAGAAATGAATAATTTAGAGTTAATCAAAGATAAACACGCAAACGAGGACATGTATAAATATGGCTTAAGCACCCTTCACGCTTGGATTCGCTCAATGGAATGCTTATTACACATTTCCTACAAATTAGACATAAAATCATGGCAAGTAAGGGGTGATATAGCAAAAAGGCAAGTTGATGACAGGAAGAAAAGAGTTCAAGAGGCTGTAAGAAGAGAAACGGGCTTACTTCTCGATGTTGTGAAACAAGGCAGTGGATCCACCAACAATGGCAACTCGGCAAGGAGATTTTTTGAAAACTACACTAAATCTGCTGAACTGACCGGAATAGATGCTATGCTTTTAAGAAAAATCTGTGTGATCTTGCAGTGTATTTCATCAGGAGAGAAGATCAACGTAACTAAATTCCGAGAGTTCTGCTTTGATACTGCTAAGCTTTACGTGGAGTTATACCCATGGTATTATATGCCTTCTTCACTTCATAAAATTTTAATGCATGGGCCAGACATAGTTCAGAACATGTCAATTGTGCCCATTGGTTTTCTATCCGAAGAGGCATCTGAGGCTAGAAATAAAGATTTTAGAAAATATAGAGAGGGGCATTCTCGAAAGCATAGCAGTATCTCATGCAATGAAGATATTATGCACAATCTTTTACTGTCTTCTGATCCACTTGTTACAAGTATCCGTCCAAAAGGAAATAAGTTTGTAAAAAAATCTTCTTTTAAGGAATTTTATGAGCTTACGGATTCTGAGAAAAGTGATATCGAATTTGTTAACATAAATGATTTAGCGGACATCGATTCTGAATTTGAATTAATTGATGATGATGATGATGACGAAGATAATTAAATGATGTTATTGTTTTAAAATGTGTAACTTAGTAAATTAGAGCTTACATCTTAATTATTTATTGTACTTTTAATGAAACTAGGTAATTTATTATCAACTTACTTAAAAGTCATACTCTCATCAGTTCTTGTGAATATTTTTGTTAATATATATTTCTGTATATATATAATATATTTATAGACCTCTTAATAAGTCTGTCTGCGGTTTAAAGTAAATACAAATGGGGAAAAAACGTTTTTTTTTTTTAAATTTTCATTTCCTTTTATCCCAGAAAGTGCACATTTGGCGCACTATGTGTCTTAGTATTAAATATAGATCTTAGTAATAGCATTACGATATTAGAGACCGCTACTTGAAACAAGCCCGGAATCAGGAGGGAGAGAGCTCGATACACTCATTTTCATAGTAAAATTTCACATTTTCTCAAATTACTCCCGAAATATGGGAGTTATGAAGAAATTCATCACCACAAGTTATGAAGGCATTAAGTAATCGAATAAGATGGCATCATTAGTTTGGCATAATTTTACTCTTTTTTTTCGGACATGTCTACGTCCAACCGCTCCCATACATTCGTTCCACTGTGCGCCACGTGTTGCCAGCAAGTAAGCGTTCAATTCACTTTGATGTATCACCGGCAATGAAAACAATCGTGGAATTGCCGTATCACTTTTATTTTCTAATAAGTGGCTGCGATACTTCAAATACGCATTGTTTAACGATGAGACTCCAATTTTATGTTTTTTTTTTTTTATAATCCTAGAGTACTTATATTGGTTGCAAAACCACTGACTTCCTACCTGCAGCTACAACCAGTTTCAATTATCAATCCGTTTACTAAGCGCAAAATTCAGCTGCCCGAACTCCGCAGTAAATAGAATATAACGACAAGATTAATTCAAAGCAACCCGCTTATATTGTTCTATTAATATAAATCGCCCGCTCCTAGTCAACAATGAAAAGAAAATATATAAGTGCTGCAGCTGCTTACAATTCCGCGCAAGTCGATACGGTTCATGTAATAGCGTCGGGAGCTACGATCTAGCAAACTGTCACTACTTGCACACTACTGCAATTTTTCAACCCTACACTGTGTTTAGAATACAGTCTAGTGATATAGTGGAAGTGTGTTAAAATGGAGATACTTTAGCAGCATAAAATAATAGACTAACAGATGATAAAGCATTTGGATTGGGATGTTTTTAAAGATTCGTCATAATGTAGGTTATTATTATAATAGAAAGATGAATAAGTACTGGTAGCACTAGTAATACTACTTTATTTATGGAGAACTATGGTTTGAAAATTGATTTATACCGGTCAGATCCCCTGAGGCTTCCGTCCACCCCTCCTCGATCCCTGCTAGTTCTTCTTCTGTGGCTTTCGACTTCGACTTACGTTGATAACATCATAGTGTGTGTTGTGTGTGTGTTGTAGTGATTTTACTAAAAATGCGCCTAAAATCTTATACTGCAATAGCAGCAAGGCCTTTACAGAAACAGCTTGCGAAAGAAGCTCAAGTTCGGACCTTTACAAGGTGTTATGTTCCAAGTAGTGTATTCAGGTGTAAGCGATACATTTTAAAGAATGTCTATAACCTGTCATGCAGTTATTTTCGACTGTTATCTTTACCGAAGTGTTATTATACGACGTTACATCATCTCAGGAAACGAAGCTATAACGAGCACGTCCACTTATAGATTGCTCTGGAGACAAAATTTTATGTTAACCACACCAAGATAACACAATTTTACGATTCATATTCAAACGTTTATTACTAGAAGGGAGATTCGAGCGATGTTTAATATGGAACGTAACAACCATTGTTGATATACTTTATGTACTAATAAAGTTTATGTTGGAGTTGTTAGCCAACTTAAACCAACTTAATGTCAGCAGTAAACCTAGGTACAATAGCTTCATGAATAAATCTTGACAAAATGTTGGTATGAACAGACTCGCAAAAAACATAGAGGTGAATAATTTGAAGTTGTTCACAATTTAACAAATGAAGGAAAAGAAAAGCATTGCCTTTCAATCAATCAAATTAACTTTCCGTAGTATGATGTTAAAAACATAGCTCGCCAGAATTTAGAGGCAATGAAAATAAAAATGCTAAAATGTGTTTCGAGCTCAAACTGCTGGAAACCCCGAATCGAATCGTCTGCGTACATCGTAAAATATTGAATAAGCTTAGGTCTCCAACGAGTGGAGCTTATCCAATCGTATTAAAACCTACTAAATATAACATAGTTCTCGGTCTAGTTTACCTGTAAAATTCAAGATCATATATTCGTGCCGGCTCCACGCGCCGCCAGCGCCACCGCAGTCAGGTCTATTTTTCACATCGCCCACAATTTATGTCGCTCGTTTGAAAACGCCGCAGCGAATGTATGATGCAAAATTAACTTATTATCTGCTTAAAGCTGCTGTTGCGTTGTCATCTGTTCTGTGCTTAAGCGCTGCTAAAGTTTGATTACAGTTAAGCCTTCCACATAAGAGATTATTCGGCGAATATGCAAGATGGAATACAGCCAGAAACTACTTGCGGTGCCGTTATGCGACCTGTTTTTGTAAAAATATGCTTTATCAAGAGAATGGGTTTGCGGCTCTTGTGTTGCTAGTGATATACATTTTGTGCCGCGTCCAGGACAGCTTTAAAGCTGAAAATTGCGTCCTGCTGAATCCAAAAAGCGAGTTAATTTACAACGCATTAACTAATAGGTCTTTGTAGCATTTGTTGGTAGTTTACGATGAAACATTAAACTATTTTCTTCTCTTTAGCCAGTTTTATTATAATAAACTGTAAAATTTGAAAGGGTAGATATGATGTCAGTAATTACTGAACCATCTGGTGTCCCTTAGCTCTAAAAGAGGTTAAAAGCTAATTAAAATCGCGGAGACCTTATAAATGTGATCGATAAACTGGAACCATGTCTGAAGTGGTCGTTTCTTAGCTGAAGTACCCTCTCGTTTAAACTTGTGATCAAAATTAGAAATTAATATTGACTGTATTGAGCTGAAATATTGGAATAATGAAATATTGGACCTTTGAACTTTTGGAAGCACTTGCTACAAGGGTTAGTGTATTTATCGGAAATCATTCGCTAATAAATGGACTGTTCAAACGTTTGAGTAGCTGAGGACTCTGGAGGAAATTGTTTAGACAGATATTTCGATTATAATATGTTTGACTAACTACACCCCGCGGTTTCACCCGCGTAAAAAGCGATCCCGTGGGAATATCGGGATAAAAAGTAGTCTATATGTTAATCCAGGACGTCAGCTACCTCCATACAAAATTTTATCAAAATTGGTCCAGCCGTATGAGCGTGAAGAAGTTACAAACATATAAACAAACGCACACTCACAAACTTTCGCCTTTATAATATTAGTGTGATGACTTAGTGCTTAAGTGTAATGCTGTCAGATTTTTTATTTACGAGGCCGCTCTAAGCAAAAAACCTACTTTCAATCATCTACTTTCAAATAAGTTTCAATCGGTAAAAAGCTTTGATTTTTCAATCAAACAAATTCTAAGAATAGAACCAAATTAATATTCAACATTGTAATTTATACTTTTCACCTCCCTTTTAACGTTCCCCTCGTAAATATGTCGGAGAAATAAATCGTAGATAGTTGGCAATGTAAGCCATCAGTCACAAGTCAGGGGGCGGGGCTATTCTTAAAACTTTTAATTAATTGTCTAAGTTCGAGACTGAAGTAGAGGGGCATTCGCATTACATTCCAAGTCACTGAGCATAACTAAAATTGTTCGCTAGCAAAACAACGCGATGGAACTTTGTAAAGCTTTGATTTTGATTTAAAGAAATTATATTTGAATTAAAATGGAATATCTGATTTCGTTTAGAATAATTTTGGGATTGGATTATTTCGAGGTAACAACAATCTGTATTTATAACACGGGTATGTATGTTTAGTAGCAGGTTTGTTAGCTTTTTATGGAACAATTTTAATCATTCGTAACCATAGAGATATGACGTTTTTACCTACAAAAAATCGCATACAAAAGCAGTTTTAACTTAATCTCTTAATAATCTTTCACGACAAAATATACCATAAACTCTTCCGTTTCCTTCCCCTTTCATAAAAATATCCGCCGCCATTCTAGGAAATTATATCCATTAAGAAAAAAGCACACCATTATTTAAATAAATGGATGCACCGGCCCCCTTAATGGCGGCATCATTGTCTATGTCTAGGGACAAATAATAGCCACGATAGAAAAACATTGTCATTCCGGAACCAGAAACAGAGACTGCCTGACTGAGATATTGAGATTCAAGTAGACTGAAAGTCGGATAATCCCCTTAAGATCTCGACACTCGATATCTAAACATACCTACACGATAGGTACCTTACGGGGAACACATTTACCCTTCTTAACGTCTAATCCCGCACACGTCGTAGTTAAGGGACAGCCAGCGGAAATTATTACTCGTTCACGTTACAAATTATCCCTCCCTATGTGGACTCCGGGGTAACTCGGTTACACGAACTCGCGACCGTTAATTTACAGCGCGCCCAACAAATTAATATCTCTGATTTGGACCCTTGTCAGCGGGGGCCAACGACGAAGACCCTACCCGTGTTTGGGGGATGCCGCAAGGTGCGAGCGCCATGCCTCATGCTATTGTAGGGTCCAAGATCGTGGGGGCGAAGAGCTTTTGGTACAATCGCGAAATTGTGAAGAGTAATGACTCAAACCAAACAAAATATAGGAGTACATTTTA
This sequence comes from Amphipoea oculea, assembly GCA_945859645.1. Taxonomy (NCBI): domain Eukaryota; kingdom Metazoa; phylum Arthropoda; class Insecta; order Lepidoptera; family Noctuidae; genus Amphipoea; species Amphipoea oculea. The sequence goes on from OX243876.1 coordinate 5,634,472, forward strand.
GTCTCGGACCAGTCTTCTGGGTAGTCTGCTTCTACTAATCTTGTTAACTAGCTAAACGCTAAACGTCTCACCATGATGGAATTATATCGTAAAACGACAAAGAAGGGAACCAGATGAATCAAAATACTTATTAACTTATTTTTTATTATTATTGACTTATGAAATGAGCGAACAGACGATTAATAAAATATAAAAAAAAAACATTAATTAGCCCAACTGTTATCTCTATCAGAACAAAAATACCCAAATTCTGCAATCAATAATCGTCCTTATCAACACCAAATTCACATATGCCAGTCTTATCACACCCGCTGACGTCTATACCATATTCCCTATACATTTGGCGCGTCGCATTCGTAAAGTACCACTGACGACATATTAATCTCTGCTGGGATGTTCTAGCTTTAATATTTAGCCTGTGACGTATGGCACGCGCGCTTGCTACAAGACAAATATCAACGAATCGCGAGTAATAACACAGCTATTACACTGAGATAACTTTGGATATAAAGTAGGAAGAACATTATGGAGCGCAACTGAAAGAAAGAACACAACACATAACGTAATATCACGCCTGTATTCCAAACATAATTTCTCCCTTGAGCTGAAATTTTTGTTAGTTTAAAAAAAAAAGCTGTTTAATACAAACGTGCAATACCTACGCGGTCAAAATGTATGGAAGAGCAATTTTTTTTTAAACTGACGAAAAATGTCAACCCATGAGTTGACATTTTTCGTCGGTTTTAAAAAAAAAACAGAATCATGTACTGAAACCATGGTAAACAGGTTGGGCGTCGACATCCCTGCCACCCTGTGTAAAGCAAAGGGAAAATTATGTTCTATGGCTTCTGAAATTTAGCGGTAGAACTGGTACCTACAACGTTTTAATAAATAAGTTAGGTACTTGTACTAGCACTTCATCAACCTATCCACACTCCGGTACAGAAACTCTCGAGCTAGTCTCATTCATACTCACTGGAAATATTTGAAAGGAATCTTGCATTTCGTACGTGGCTGTCTAGGAAGCACACTCGTTTTGTTCATGTTTTCTCAGTTATCGCTCGAGTTTATAGCAGCAGTGTTGAATATAACGAGAACTAACGAACAGGATGACGTCATAAATGTGTCGAAACAGCTGGGTACATACTGACGTGGTTGTGTGACGCAATATTAGAATAAATAATCTACTTATACAAATATACAACATTATTTTTAGTATATGCGAAACCCGAAACACGTGTCTAGTATTTTTATGTAAAGAATCTATGTACAAAATTTCAAAACTGTATCATGAATAATCACCAAGTTATAAGCTTGTTATGTTACCTGTTTGTCCGTATGAAATCATGGGCACCGCGCGGCGATTGTATTGTAATTAACGGGTGATAACATTTTCCATCACACTTGCAGGCTTTGGACTGTCGTAATGGTCAAGTGTAGGTAGTTATTATAATGTACTTTATTCGTAAATAAATGCAGCCGTAAGCTACGAATAAGTAATTACTTATTCGTAAGCCGTAAGTGATACAATGCGATTTGTTCAAAGTGGATGAAAAGTGTTAAACATCGCATTACTTAACCACAGCAGGCTGTAGGTACAAATAATAACTTTCTACAATTAACCATCTTGGCGTGTTTAAAAATGTTAATCATCACGGCAAAGCATTGTGTTCTGTTCAAAGCACTCTGATTGCTCCTCGTACCACCGCACTGCCACGGATACGTTATCACTGTTATCGTTGTTTCTGTGTACTGGACGTTTGTGTATGAGAAAGTCATGGTTAAACGACACTTTTTACATACGATAGGTAAGTACACGATCAACCGAAACACAACTCGGCGGCCCGCGCGCTCGCGATTATGCAGTTGGACCCACGCGACACGTGCGCGCCAACAAGTGGTTCCCGGGTGACTGAGGTTGCTGCACCCCCGCCCCGCTCGCTGTGCGTCCGCGCCGCGCCATTGTGCGCGTATGGTACCTACTTAGTCGCTCCTCGGGGCACAGTATAATATACTCGGGGTGTCCAACTATTAACCTTTTTTAAATATTTTTGGGCCAAAATATAACATGGGGTAAAAATTATTGGAATCGATTCAGTTACTTATTCTGAACAAACTATATTCAGGTTTCGCATATACTAAAAATAATGTTGTATACAATTGAAGTGTCTGTTTGTAATTTCATAATAACAGCTTTTTACTAAGTGCATATGAAAGTACATATATCATCATCTACCAAGCCTTTTCCCAACTATGTTGGGGTCGGCTCCCAGCCTAACCGGATGCAGCTGAATATACCAGTATTTTACATTGAGCGACTGCCTATCTGACCTCCACAACCCAGTTACTGGATAATACGATACCCCTTGGTAAGACTGGTTTTCAGACTTTCGGGCTTCTGATGACCCGTAACGATTGTCAAAGATCCACGAATGACAGCCGGAACCAACGGCTTAACGTGCGTTCCGAGGCACGGAGGGGTCTTGGTATATGAATATGGTCACCCATCCACGGACCAACCGCGGCAAGCGTAGCTTAACCTGATCTATCGACTCGTGCGGCTATTATTACTTAGCCACAAGCCCCTCTCCCAAGTCTCTCTTTCTGCATATGAAAGTATATACGGTACTTATATACTTAACAAAAAAAAAAAAAAAAAAACATTTTATTTTCTGTCTGTTGATTTGTTTCAGCTGATCGCCGAAACGGCTGGACTTTCACTGTCAGATAGCTGTTGTTATTAGGAGTAACTTAGGCTAATTTTATTTTAGAAAGATGATTAGAGATTCGCGTAAAAAAAATTAAAACCTCAAAGAAAAAAATGATTCTTCCTTTTTAATGGAGGAAAGGTACCTACACCTTCACTAAGCGACACATTATTGATACCCAACATCCACGCGAAGGAAAGCGCAGGCACAGCTAGTCGATAATAAAATTTAAATTCAAAATACTGAGGTGTTTTTTTTTTTTCTAAATGTGTAGATCAGCAAAATCAATAAAAAGATTAAGTTTGAATAAAAAGGTTCCAACCGATTACGCCTGCAAATAATGTTAGTCAGACTCGGCAATATTTGCATAGTGGAATTGCTTTGATCAACATTTCAACAAAGCAGCTGCCAATTTTTTAAATCGACTAAATTCTATGAAGTGTTCCATTTAGATTTGATGTGACTAATCGCGTAATTCATATTAGCTCACGTAAGCATCGGTGGTTCAGTGGTAGAATGCTCGCCTGCCACGCGGGCGGCCCGGGTTCGATTCCCGGCCGATGCATTCACTTTTTGCTTTTCTTCTCAAATAGATCATTAAAAATCTGTTGAAATACCCTACAAAAATCATAATCAAATACAGAATTTGTCTCGTTTAAAATTTGAAACATTTTACGAGAATACATTTTATCACAAAGCTAATAAAACTGGCAATATCAAGAGGAAGTTTTCAAAAATTACGCAACTAACATAGTTTCGTACATTCAGCATAGAAATCCGAGTAAACGCGAACCATTTCTATAAAAGTATGCTCATGTACAAGAAACGGCGTTAAAACCCGGACTGTATTTGGTCAGATATCGCAAATAGTACAAATACACAACATATTCAAACACGTAGGTACTTCAGTCCGTGAGATAGTAACTATAACTAGTGGAATGTATGTATCGAGACTGAATTTGTGGTACTTCCAGTTTATGGAATCGCTATTGGTGCATGAACACGCTCTTGTTTTAAACTTTGTACAGCCATTAACAAAGTTCTGAGAAAGTCGAAGTCGTCCATGGTTATTTATTGAAAATCTTCTAAGCTAATACTTTTACATCTGCGAGTTTTAGTATCTAAATGTCAATGATAAATTTTAAGTCAAGCGGCCTTTTTGGCAATTTCGTCATCTTTATCTAAAACTTACTAAAGAATTTAGACTTTTAATTCTACTACAGTAGTACAGTTGCTGGGGTGTCCTAAGTACCCGTTCACCGGCACCTCGGATGACCTAAATAATGCTACTGAAGCCGCGATCGACGCTGCCATCTACTGTTCCAATTATACATTAAAAAAAAACAACGATGAAGAGTAAGAAAAGAAGAAGTACAGTTGAAAGGAAAAACTTCACAACCGGACCACAAAAACACCAGTCGTCTCTGCACCCACTTCAGAAAAACATTTCCACGCGAAACGGCATTATCATCCCGTATTCGTATTCCAACGGCGCATTCACTTACTGGCTCAGGTGAGTGACGCAACGGGCGCGGGCGAGTAAAATAAAGAGCATGTAACACCACCTCCATATGTATGCAACTCGCTCGTTTGCATCGGCGTAAGGCGACGCGACTGCAATACTTGTACGAGTATGATCGCAATACTTGATGTAGACAGTGGAGTAACAAGTGATATGAATGTATGCGGTAATTGAACGAATCATAGTGATAAAAATAGACCAAGGGAAAAATTGTGGACATTCTAGCCGGCATTGTTTCCCGAAATCAAACCACAGGGATAGTTTTGGAAATGCTACAGTAATGAGAAAGAGTTTCGTGTCATGCGGAGCTGGAATAATTTCTTCGATGACAGGATGAGGCTTTAGTGATGACGAGAATTTAGCCTTCACATCAAGTCATCAAGGTAATCTTACGCTTAATTGACATGCGAGTAATTCTTGTTTTTAAGCATCAATCATATTTTGAGCAAATAGGACCAGTAAACAGAACCGACCGAGGCCGTTCAATGGATCGATTATGTTCAAATTACCGAGACCATGTGCTTTTTTAAACATCCAGACACAACAGTTTCTGACCATGCGTCAAATCAGAACAAATATTAATATCCATTAATACAAATTCGACAGTTGATTGAATATCCAATTACCGCTCTGTTATAATATCAGCTGTCATATTACAGTCTGCTATACCACCCAAATCATGTCAAGGGTTAGACTAATTTATGTGAGAATCTTATCTAAACCTCATGATAAGTATCAACTGTCGTACTATCAAGAAGTTAAGGCGAAAGCCTAGGCCGTAAAATTCAATTTTTCTTACGTTTTTTGTAATTTGCAGGTCAGTATCAGGTTCTCGTATGTTAGTCGAAATATGATTCGTGACGGTAAAAAATATTTATGTATTTACGGAATTATAACATTAAATTCAATTCAATTCAAGGCAAAAAAATCATAAAGTGTCGGTCCTATGCACACGCCTAGAATGTGGTAAGGTATGAAGACGGTCTTAGATCATTTTAACCTTTCAGACAGTGATCAAAGAAATGCATTCTGGATTTATTGAAATAAAACTGAAGTTTTTTTTTTGGGATGGACGAAGAAGCCTCCTCGTATAGCGCAGTTTGTTCCGCCAGTTACTCAACTGAACCGAGGGCTCGGCGCATCCTGGACAGTCACACCCAACACCTTATTTGACTTGCCAATTCTTCCCTTACGGTGGTACGGCTAACGCCCGCCTGGTTTGCGACCACCCTCCCACCGGAGTCCAGCGTCAAGCAGCCTGCTATGTTTCGTCGATGCGTGGAAGTTCCAGTGCCTTAGGCATCTTCTGAGCACGCTCGTTCCATCATAGACCTCGTCCCTCGCTTTCCACCAGGTGTGATCGACGTCAAGAGCGGGCCCAAACAGCAATAAAAAAAAAATTTAAAAAAAAGTCTAAATTATTTCTGGGGTTCTCCCAAATTTTCCTATCACGCCACTGGAGATCTTCGTACTGTACCTGTACAAAATGCAATCAAAACCGAGTTTTATTCGCAGATCCGTGGTACTCGCACTCGTTCCGATGAATACATTACAAATGTGGGCCTGTATGACGCATCGCCCGATATCGGAAACCGCTCCGCGTATCCGACAACGTTTTATTTCCGATATCTGAACTCGTTCAATGCTCACTTCGATGTGATAGACGTGATACCTTACATTCTCATTGGATCGCGCCGCGCTAACAAACTACTTCCAAAGCTGTCCAAAAATAATGTTTCCGTTATGAACATGCACTACATATTTTATAAATAGAACGGCGAACCTATTTCTATTATTTCGAAATCGAGAGGCTTTTTCTGCAGTGCTTGTATAGTGGTAGATTCTTAAATTTCATCTTCTTAAAGGATCTGTCTTTTCTATTACGCCACTTTATGCACATGATTTATCTCCTTGAAAATTGCTACATTTTTCAACAAGAATTTTACTACAAGGACGTCAAGTACGCAGCAGCTACTCATATCACATCGTAGATCGTTTGCAAACTACATAGCACTGAAACATGTTTATTGTGAAAGTAAATGTTAAGGCGCCCAACAAAAAAGGAAAAACCTTTTTAAAGAGATCACCGGAAGCGTGAAATAAGAATGTAGGTAAGTAATATTTGGGGTATCGCAATATTGGCATGGGATTGAAGTAAAGCAAGGTAGATCCCGAGATGCGTGGAAAAAGCCAGCTGTCAAAAAATAAAACGAATATCCAACGGAATCCAGCGTTTATTCCATTCAGCAATGTTGGCGACACGAGTGGTATTGACAAGCGATTCTTTAATATAAACATTGCTTGGCACCCAATGACGAATTTATACTGAAAATATCGTGTATTAAAAACGCATTTCAGATGTTGATTGTTAAATTTCGTTCGATGTGTTATTTAAGGAAGATAAACAAATTATAAACGGTTTTTGCTACGAATTCAACTAATGAAAAGGCTGCAGTCCAATTTGCAAACATACTAATTAGCAAAAAGAAAAATTTTAAATTAAATCGCCACTCAAAATAACGATGCACTTAAAGTCGCCGTGCCGTCGGGTGCCATTTGAACAGATGATTGAGCCAATCAAGCTACGGAGGGAGGTGACAAAAATAGGTCGTTTGGCCCGGCTCGTGTGAATGCAGTAAGGCCTAGGCTGCACAACGTCATTTACTTTATAGTAGCAAAGAGGCCGTGAGAGAGTCGAATTCAAAGGCACCCTCGCGAGAAGAGCTCTCCGCATTAGCCGACGTTGCGATGAATAACTGAAGCCATGAGGAATAAGAACGGTGAAATGACTAGCGACTTTTGTTACTGGATTCTTTACGCAGTTGTTTTTGAATCAGCTCACTGGACTTCTAGGTTAAATGAAATTTATTTTGAATAAAAGAAAAATCGGGTGAAAAATGTAATGCTGTTTTAAACGAACCCTTATGTTCTGAACTGAGGTTCAGGGCGTCGTTTGCCAATTACCAATGCTGGAATAGCAAAAATGGAATCAAAGATTTAAGAGAGGAATTTATACATGGTTTAGAATCCTGAAAATCCACTTTCCACCTCAAAAACCAGGTGCGACATGCAGCTGGGAAAATTCGTGATATTGTAAAATCGGTCCGCGGCGCGCGCGTAGCGAAATCCGATAGTATTGGCTACAAACAGAAATAAAAGAGCAAGCTCCTCTCGTTTTATACGTAAAATCGTTAAAGCCGCTTTTTTGTCCGACAGTAACGTTGGTACCCAAGTTTTTTTGCTAAACTCGAGAGCTGAAGGTGAAATGTTACTGTATTTCGTAACTGCCATTTAAATATTCACGAATATTTAGGAAATGGTGGCACTTTTACTTTTCAGGGTAGAGCGTTTGTTTTACAGTTACAGATTTATGGTTTTTTGAAAAATGTGTTTTACAGTTACAGATTTATGTTTTTTTGAAAAATGGCGCCATGTTTACGAAGTTTTAATTAGTTGGTTTCTTTGCGTTTTACATAAATGACCTATAACAATATTAACAATAAACGAAAACATTGAAGACAAGGCTTTGCCTGTTCGGAAAATTTCAGCGCGCCCCTCAAGTGCTGGTTTTGGATAGGTAATTAAAAATTATCACAAATTCATAAACCCTAAAATTAAGGGCTCAGGAACTTCCATAAAAGAGAAACCCTCAAATAATAATGAATTCCAATAAACTCGTAAAATCCTAGGCGTTCGTATTCATATAATCTGTGGACCCTCGTAAATACGTCGATTTGCATAATTATTACGTATTTATTCACAGCTAAACACATATTCTGCCATGCAAGCAAAACCTGCTTCATTATTCAAAACCAGTAATAAATATGGTTACATCAATTTACTCAGCAAATTGTTATTTAATGATCGAAGTACGTAAATGAAATCAATCTGGGTGATAAATTCGAACAATATACATAAGCATCGATGGTTCAGTGGTAGAATGCTCGCCTGCCACGCGGGCGGCCCGGGTTCGATTCCCGGTCGATGCATCTCTTTTAGTTTTGTTTTTGTTAGGCCTAATGAGTTTTGTAGTAAGTACTGACATATACAGACTACCACTTTCAGTTCAAGACCGTCTTTTGTTTTAGTTTATTTTCTTGATTATTTCAATTATTTTACATTTTGATTTTCATTTCAAATATAAAGAAACATGTAAAAATATTTTATGAACATAAACTTTTCAATAGAAACGCGAAAAATATAGCGCTAAGAGTCGACTAGCTGAATTCTTTCAAGATGTGGATCGTCTTCACTTCCACCTCTAATCCACTAATCCTCACCTGGCGCGACATTAACAGGGCTGCCACCATTCCCAGTAATAAATAAAACAATTATTTTACCAATTTATTATATAGCATAGGATTCCAATTTAATATGGTTTATTTCAGGGCAAAAATCCTTGACCAAAAACTTCTACTCCAGTTTGATACTTTTCGAACATTCGACGTCACGCCGAATATTTTTTTCCTCTCTACGTCCGGAATTTTGACATCGTACGTGAAATATATTTTTTATTCCAATGGTTGACGTTCCGCAAGAATTTCTCGCTTGCACACGCACGCCCTCTGATCTCGTAGCTAAACCGCAGGCACGGGGGGACGCGGGACGCAAAGTGCATTCCACACCGCTCACCCTTTATATTCAATATAATTTCGATTGCCCGGCGACAAAGAGGTAAAGGTATATGTCCAGGTATTGTTTACCTGAAGGTATGTGTACAGGAACCGAAAATTTTCTAGAAGTTATTTTTAATTCTCAGGCTGTTGATATATTATACAATATTGACAAAGGATTCTGAAAACTCATTTCCCAGAATCTCATTTATCTCTTACGAAGTAAACTAAATGACAAACTTAATTTCTATTATTCGTATCCTTGCTAGTGAGCATAGATAATTTAAAGTCCGAATTCTACTGAAAATTATGAGCGTACTGCGGTATCATCCATCACGTAGGTAGTCTCCGAATGTGGTATTCTTTTTTCTCTTATTGTGTCGTGGTCAAAAGATTTTCTCGCCGTCGCTTGCCGTTGTGTGATCGCAGCTAACCGCAGCGCTATGAAGCGACGCACGGCGTAAAGTGCATTTTGCACCGCATGCTCTTTATTTTCTATTAGCCGTAAACGAAAAGCGCTGGATGGTACATTGATAGCTGAATAGCGCAATCACTGTTCGCTTTAAAGTTTAAGGACTTTGGTCTGGTTTAAGGACTACGAGGTATCGATTCCGTGTTAGCAAAGATTAGGTGTGCAATGAATTCTGACATGATGCCATCATTTGTGTTAAAATATGTTTAAAGGTGAAAGGACTGAGCACCCTTCAAAATAGATTTTTTCGCCAACCCTAAGGACTATTGGAACAGTGAGACTTTAGGGCTTTGCCCAGATAATCTGCAGGCTTAATGTTAGAGGGCATTAGCGAACATTCCGGAGCGGCCCGCGACAATGTCGCCACAAATTGCGCTAGTACTGTGCTGTGTGCACTACTTGTGTTAATGGTGTGCCACTTTTGTTAATACGCTTTTTAAGGCCGCTTTTAAAATTGCGAGGGGCAAAAAGTTCTGGGTGGTGAACCGCAGAAGCTACTTAGGTGTGTTCCCACTTTAGGATGGAATTTTGGGTAGGATTGAAGATTTTTAACGCATAACAAATGAACTTACTGGTTAAAAACAGAAAGTGCAGAAATTCTTGCAGTCACGATGAATCAGGGCGCATTATAAAAAAGCGGTAACAAAATTAAATAACATCAGCTCGTGGGATAATTTCTATCTCTAATTCTGTCACATAATTTCAAGGCAGATATTATATTTTCATCGAGTGAATTAATTTCAACTCATATTTTAGCACTCATTTTGTTATTTACTTCAGTAAAACAAAAAGGGATGTTTGTATGACAAATTTTATTTAAATTTTATGCGAAAATAGGATTTTGGACAGTGAACTTTTACGTCGGTTCGTATAAATTCGTAAAATACTTTTCTGGACGCTGGAGCTCGGGTTCAGACGTACGTAATTATGTGACAACGGGGAAACTAAATAAAAGTTCCAACAAGCTAATTACACATTTTGGTGTTTTAACAAAATATGAGCGTGAGTCGGAGAATCGGGAAATATATTTATACGTTGCCATGTCACAGCTACCAGTAGGTAGTTCACAGAATTACAAAGTCTCGTCAACTTTATGGGGCCCGTTTTTACTGAAAGATAATTTGAAAACATCCGTATTGTATAACTTCTATTATAAACGAAATTAAAGTAAGAAAAGACATCATTTACTGGCCAATCTATTTTTTTGTAAAAATCTCACAATGGAGCCTTAGGTGAAGTGAGCTTGAATTGAGCTGTCAATAGTGTCAATACCTAGCATCAGGTGGAATGACAGCTCACTGCAAGCTCACTTCATCTAAGTCTTCACTGAGAGATTTTACGGAATTGACCGGCTGGTATTAATCATCATCTGCCGAGCCTTTCCCCAACTATGTTGGGGTCGGCTTCCAGTCTAACCGGATGCAGCTGAATACCAGTACTTATTCTTTTTTATTTAGGTAAGTAATAATCGTACGAATTAAAAATACCCACTGATTTCAGAAAATACTGTTCCCTTACGTAATAAACACACGAGATTTATAATCAGCAGAGGGCAGACACCGAAACAAGATTAACCTCAGTCCGATTTCTAAAATAAAGTGCAATAATTAAATTAATGAACGCGGTGCAAACAAAGCGGGCTCCGGTGCTGAGTGATATTGTGTTTGCTCGTCGCTCTGCGCCCGCACAAATACCATATTCATTTATTTACTGTTTGCAAGTACTAGCTATGCTCAGTGTTTCTGTGTTCTGCAGGCTGCTAGTTAACGCCCATACTTACTGGAATGAAAACTATAACGATCCCGCAAAGTGCCAACTCTAATATCCTAAAACGGGCATAGCAACAATACGTGAACTAAACTTGGACAATATAAAATGATGTAAACATTGCGGTGGAATAAATAACTGTTATTGCGATACGGAGTGGTTAGTAAAAATGTTGCTCGGAATAGAAACGACAGTATTTGCTGTTTGCTAATATGAAGATGCTGAGTTTTTGGTCTTAGTTAGCTGTTTAGTTTAATGCAACTGCGGTATACCGACGTTCTGTGCTGCACGTTCAAGATTCCAAAAATATCAAGTGTATTTTGAAAATGAATTGATACAATTTTGGCGCAGGTTATTTTAAATTTACAGGATAAATATTAGCATTTGCTATACGATATCTATAACGGCGACCTGAGACTTCTTTAAATTTTATCAATAAATACCACACGAGTTTTCATCATGGACAGTATAGTATTGGATCCACAAGAAATTTTAACGCCCACATTAAAAACAAACATGCCATGACTACAAAAACCTTCACTTTGAAGCCGCATAGCAAACAGAAACAACAATTTACCTATCACGTTTTCCAGGTTTTCATTCCCATATAAATCGCTTATTAAATTTTCAATAAAATCGCTCATTTGCATACAGGGAGTGAACACGCGTCATTCGCAGAAGCGAGGCGCGGCGTCGCGACGCTATGTCCTCAATTGGCCAGCTGCCAATGGCTCAATACATGGACGTCAGAATTCAATCAAAACGCCCTCTGACACGGCGGACATTTACATTTGTTAATGGTTTTTCTGAAGTTCGCTGATATAGGTTGAAGCATAATCTATCTATACATCACACTAATATTACAAAGGCAAAAGTTTGTGAGTGTTTTTGTGTTTATTACTTCCTCACGCACAAACGGCTGAACGGATTTGGATGAAATTTGGCACACAGATACTTTATAACCAGTATTAACACATAGGATACTTTTTATCCCGATATTCCCACCGGACCGACACTTATGCAGGTGAAACCGCGGGGCGCAGCTAGTAAGTATTATAAATTAGAGACACTTTTCTTGTCTGTCTATTTTACCACGTTGTTTTTTCTAAACTGCGCAACAAATTTTTATGCGATTTCACCATCACTTAGATAATTTATGCCGGAAGGTTTATGTGTATAAAACTTAAATATTGAACTTAGAAATCATTAAAGAAATCTCGATGATTTGTCAGTTATAACATGTTTTCGGGTGTTTTCGAACTTTGTAAAGACGGATGCCCTTTGCTCAGATGCCTATTATAGGTACTGAAAAAGCACTGGGCACTACTAAATAAAATATAGTCAGGCTTATCCTAACTCAGACTGTGGGTACAGCGTGTAACTAGCCTCACCGAAATAATTCCGCTGGGGTTACCATTCGCAAATTATTTATTTGGACAAAAAGCTGACGTAGTAACGACCTATGTAATGTATTCGTTTGTTTTCCCACATATGTTTGTATTCAATGAACATTAGTGTAGTGGAATACTGAGATTAAATGTAATGGTCGAACGATGTATGGTAAACTACAGGGTGTTCGGCAGAACGTTGAACACACGAAAATGGCAGATAGATGGGATCGTCTGCTAGCTACCCAGCTCAAAAAAAATTACCCAGGCCCCATAGTTTTTTTTTTTTTATTACCGAAATTCACGAGATTTAAAACTTTGAAGGCCTATAACTAACTACCACCATCTATCACTAACATCATCATCATCATCATCATCTACCTATCTATTATGTTCTATCTATAACTTTATGTAGGATAGACGAAATTTTCAACACTTTTTTTTTGTTTTTGTCTCGACTATTGGTAGATTCATCTAAAGTTATTGTTTGGTGCAAACAGTAAAATCGACTACTTATAAAAAATAAAAAAGAATTGGCCTAGGTATTTTTTTTTTTGGGCTGGGTAGGTAGCAGACGACTATCTGCCATTTTCGTGTGTTCAACGTTCTGCCGAACCCTTTGTATATTACATCACGCCCGTAATCTCCGATAGGTTAGGTAAAGGTGTACCAGTACACTCACTTTTCGCCAGTTTTGTTTAAATCCTATGTAATAGGAGGCGAGCCTATTGCTGTAGTAAATTAATTGTACGTAAATAAATTTAATACGAAACATACAGACACCAATTAGCAACTAATTGAAAGCGCTTTTTTTTTAAATTGATATAAGTACATGTATAAGGTAAGCGATATTCTATAGTGTATTATTGGAGATATTAATACGTGGCTACATGCAAAACAGTTTTCCAGATGTCCTGTCATAGTTATGACAGGTTAATCAATTATTTAAGCTATTTATACCATACATCATAATAGGTATTTTATTTGATCTTCTATGTTGCTTGTTCTTTCGGCTGGTACCTACTTGGTCATTATTTGTGTTTATATACAACGTGTTTTTTTTTTATATACCATAACTAGGGTTACATTCTATAAGTAAAAATAATACAAAAAGTCCTAGAATATGTGGTCCGAAAATGCATAGTTTCGATGATATTATGTATCTAAGTTTCATTGATAAATACGAGTAATTCATTTTCATTCAAACCAATCATTCATATTTAAAGCTAAGAAAATGCGACGTTGTCATATTTCACGTAAGGCTGTTTTACATTGATAATCGTGACGTCGAATTATTTATGTATGATAAATGAAAACAAAAACAATGATAAGTAATTGAAAAAGAATTTAGAATCTTTGATATGGTCTCATTCATATCCTAGTTATGGGATATAAAAAAAAATACTTTGTATAGCTGACATAAATCCAGCACGGGTACACATATTTTTCCAGAGAAAAATGAGAGTAGTAGAAATTATATTTAATAGGTAGGCACTTATATCATGAAAATGTATTGGTCGCAAATATAACAACCTTTTATCCAAGACATATGTTTACTTCATAAATAAAGACATCGCTTTTGTAAACAGGAACACGAAACACCCCTAAATTGAAATGGTAATAAAAGCAACGTTCGCAAAGAATTGTAACACAATAATAAATATAATCACACCGTATTTCATCAATCATACTTTTCCCACGAAACAACAAAAAGAGTGTTCAAACGTGAACGACGAACATCACTACAGCGCTAACATGCGCAAATATTTCCAAGTCCTGACACGTGTTTATAATAAAAACATCATCCCGAGTTTTGGAGGCAGGAGGGAAAAAATATATAAACGTGATAAGTTCCCAACGGCGCATACTATTCGGCGTTCCCTCACAATATACATAGAATGAGTACAATAAATATAACACCGGGGGGGAATAGCAGGTGTGTCGAAGAACCGGTCCGCGGCCTAAGAAAAGCGTGAAAAACTCATTCGTAAACAACAAAAGGAGAACCGACGTTATAACTCAAGCGGAGGGGGGCGTCAGGTGCGGAGTTGAGATAAAGTACTGACGTTATGCTCTATCCTGTGATTTAGATATGACCTTCTGAACGCAATCTGCATTAGTAACAACCCGGGGGGCTAGGAGGTCGCCACCCGCTATCTACTGTGTTTTATTGGAACTTAACACCAGCGTGATATGAAAAAGGATGAATGTGTGGAGAATTGTTTCGCAGAACCTCCCTAGACAGCATTACATTTAATGTTGCTATTGTTGTAAAAATAACAATACATTTGCACAACAATGTTTTAAAACGATACTGTTCAAAGTCTGTGTCTGGTAAACCAAGCATATTACGTACCTAACTCCTGTGAAAGCTAGAATCTATGGCAAGAACGTTGGTGTTGCCAGGTAGGGCAATGTGCATCCCTAAGGTGTCGTATGACAAGTTGCCTCGACAATAACAGTCTCGATAGCCTGCAGCAATATTAATCTGGAGTTCTCTGAGCTAGCTCACTTGCATAACAACGTTACGACTCCTAACACTATAATTACATTTGACGACGGAAAAGCAGAGTTATATTCTAAAAGCTTGCACAATATTTCATGGCGTTGGTGGTCGTAAATCATTATAAAAGTGTTGTGACGCCTCTTCACTCACTTACTTATCCAGGAGCGAGCATTCAGCAATAAGGTAAACTTTTAAAAGCGATTTTCTCAGCCTCATTGAGATTACTTTCGCATCGGCGCCGCCCGCACCGACTGTGTGTCGCGTTGTGTCGCCCTGAACTAAGTTTTAATGGTGGCTGGCACTTGTCGGCTCACAAAGTTACGTGGTTTTCAAGCACAGGGATGCGGGCACAGCGCACCGCGCACCGGCACTGACCGACCTCGCACTTTTATTACTCAAAATTGCGTTATTAAAGAGTGTTGCACGCTCGGCGGAAGTTTTCGTACAATGTTGTACTGATATTTCCTGAAGTTTAACGCAAGCCTATAAATTAGTTTTAATCGTTTATTTTATGCTTTAAAAACGTACGTCACTTTGCTGTGCGTAAATAGTGCAATAAATACAATCACTTCACGCATCTCCACAAACAGGTGCGGCCAGACCAGATGTATGACAAGATGTATGAACGTAATCGAAGCAAAAGGAGTATGCAAGGATCAGAAAGAGGAGGTGGCGTCTTTAATTTCTGTCTACCTCCATGAGAAGAAGGCTTGAGTTTATGCATCTATGTATGTGTCCACACAAACGTCAATCAACCAATAGGCCACATCATTCGCTCACCGAATTCTTCCACTTCGTTGCGTATTAAAGCACACTGGCCTAAACTGACCTGCTAATTAAACCGCAATAACACAAACAGGCCGATATAATCGGCTGCGGGCAAACCGAACACCGTGGTAATCAATGAGGCCGGCAGACCCAGGCCGAACGGGAGATTATCTTAATGGCGACGACGCTGAACACAAATTATGTATGCGTGAGGCACAATCGGGCCAAATGAGAGGCCAATCAGCCGCCATCCGTGCACATGTAAACGGCACATTGACAGACGTGACGGCAAACGGAATCGATAATTTGCACACATGACCAGACCACACTGATGATCACAAGTTCACAACGCGTGTTTGTTTGGTTGTGTGCGTTGGGGACATTGGAATATTCACCTTTCAACTTTGTGAACGAGAGTTGAGTTGATCTGGAAGAGCATCGCGTACCAGAACATGTCATCAAAATAATCATTATGTTTTTATCATCATGACTAAAATTTAAGACAGCAAAATCATTTATGTACACTTGATTAATTATTATCATACCTACTCTTATCACTCTGGATTCCCCAGTGAATTTTGTTAATTAGCATTCCACGATAAAATTATTATACAAAATATCAACAGCCCATTCGTTAACATTGTTATGATTAACTTGAGAGCACTCATATACATTTTAATTAAGTACATTAAACTTACAGAATTTCGTTATTTCAAAAGTACCTTTTTCATTAAATGAGTACGAAAATAACTTTAACAAAACAAATGATTCGGCCATTTCAATCATTGAATGTAAATTATTAAATGATGTGTCACGAGCAATTTATATTTATGAGCTACCTCAGATAATGTATAAAAATATGGTGTAAAATGCTGCAACTAAAAGGTATACCTGTCACGAGCAGAATTAAAAGAAAATGTGTAAACATTTTCTTTGGGTAAGAAGAGCAGACACCGAAAATACTACCCACAAAATAATTACTGATGTCTAGTTTTTGTAAAACGCCCAACAATATTAACTTGTTTTAGTTTTAATATTCTAATTTAAGTGAAATATTATGAGAATAAAGTTATCGCAAACCTCAGACACCTTCATCTGCCTAGCCTTTTCCCAACTATGTTGGGGTCGGCTTCCAGCCTAACCGGATGCAGCTGAATACCAATATTTTAAATGGAGCGACTGCCTATCTGACCTCCACAACCCAGTTACAGGGTAATACGATACCCCTTGGTAAGACTGGTTGTCAGATTTTCGGGCTTCTTACGACTCGAAACGACTGTCAAAGATCCACGAATGACAGCCGGGACCAACGGCTTAACGTGCTTTCCGAGGCACGGAGGGGTCTTGGTATGTAAAGATGGTCACCTATGTATGGACCAACCGCGGCAAGCGTAGCTTAACCTGATCGATCGACCCGTGCGGTTGTTATTACTTAGCCTCAAACCAGAGACACTGAAAAATAATAAAAGCAGGGGAAAGAGACCACCACGTACATACAAGACGCGTGTGGATTATTTGCGTTAAAACAAATGTAGTTACATTCAAGAAAGCCGCTAAAACCAGAATTCCCAGTATCGAGACATTAAAAACAACAGCAAAGAAGCAGACCAAGAAAACTCACGGTAAACTTACTTCCTTAGGCATAAAAATGACAATAGTATGCTACACATACCCAGCGCAAGAAAAACAAGTACGTTGTTAGAACTGTTTATGTTAACTCGGGTCCCGCACGCGGACGTCAATATGGCTGCAGTAACAACAAGCAAGCCTCCACGGGAAAACATTGGAAGAACACCAATATTTTGTTAGGCTTAAAAAGTTTTAATAGAAGCCATGGAAATAAAATTACTCTCTGTTTATAGAGCAAAAGCGCCATGGCTGTCTCAGAGAGTAAAACGCGCATTATAATGCGCATTGTCGTAAACCGGTGAATATATTGATAAACTTTTGACTAAGCTTTAGGTTGCGTGTAACGGAACAACTCTTCAGGGAGCAATGTTTAGTAGCTTACAGATACAATGTTTTAATAATTTTTGTAATGGATATTTAGAATTATCGTTTATTGGCTTTTGTTTGAAACAGAAACAAAATTCAGATACATGACATTGCGGGTTCAGTAGATCTTTTCTAATATTATATTTAGTAGGTAAGATTGCAAAAGATCGATTACACGCAACGGTAAACATGGAACAAATGTAGTATAGTATTGATCTTAAAACCATCTAATTCTTATTCAGGGTTAACCTGAAGTCATCATATATTAAAGCTCTGCCACGTTTCGCTGGAAATTTCCAACTCTTAATGGAAATAATTCAGTTACTCCGTCTCAATCCCATTAATCAATCATGCAAAGGTATTCCGATGAAACCTACGTGTGTGTAAGTTCTGTTCAAGACTCGAGCCCGTCTATTCTGTAAAAATTTAATCGTGAAAACTTCGGTGAAGTGAGCTTGAAGTAAGCTGTCAATAACGTCAATCCCTAGCATCAGGTGGAATGACAGCTCACTTCACTTAAACTTTCACGTACTACAGGTACAGTCACGTCTAAAAGTATGTATACACTTGGCAATTTTTAATTACGATTTTTTCGTGAAATAACGAATGCAACGTTGAAATACGACACTTAACAAAAACCTATGGGTTCGAAAATACTATTTTCGTAATAACATAAAATTTCATTCAAAAATAAAGACGAAAATCGCCTTTGAATAAAGCCAATTGTATACATACTTTTAGACGTGACTGTACCTATACCACGAAACATTTAGCTCACGTGTCAAACATGCTTCACAAAACAATATGAATGAAGTTTAATATCTTTAAGCTTCAAAGAAACTAAAGTTTCAACAAATCTGCAGATATCCAGCCATCCAGACTACGTGCTACGTGCTAGCAATCTGTCACTACCTACTTGCACTACACAGACTTTGAACACGATACCTTTTAAGTACCTGCACGTGATTTCAAAAGCTTCGAATATGCGTCCTACATGCTTCATGCTTTTCCTTGCTAGGAAACTATTAAACGATAGGAGTTTGACACGAAGCGCCGCGTCCGGTCCATGTCTCAGAAATTTTCTTTATAAAGCCTTGGACACACTTGGACAGTCACCACAGAAAAATGAATAATTCAGAGTGAACAAACAGACTGCAACGATGGCGATGAAATTCTCGATTCATTACCGACGCGTCGGCTCATTCAAATTCCGAAGAAGTGAAGTAATTATTCAAGAGCGGAGTGGGGCACATAATGTAAGTTTTAATGAAAGAAAGTACAGGTCCATTACGAATGGAATATTCATTTCCTACTGGCAACCCTAGCCTGTGCGAATAATAATGATATCCAGTTATTGTTATAGCTTCTATGTAAGCTGAATTAATTCTACGAGCACAATTTGCTACATGGGTCGGCGCTGTGACGTTTAAGTTATAATACTTTATGAGCGGCGGCCATGATGTCGGAAACAAAGTATTCAGATAGCTGCCTAAATTAAATGTAGTAGATTATTAGCTTATATTACGAGCTGCGGTATACCTTGCTTATTGGGGTAACGATACACGAACGATTTTTGGTCAGAGCTAGTCAAGGGTCATTCACTGGCATAGTTGGATCTTCTGTCAGTTTATTCCTGTCTTGACTTCATTGAGTATCGATTATCGTAATGAATGTTTAATATCGCGTGCACGTGTCTTCATGGCGCTTCGTGACCGACATGACATGTGAGGCATTCATGAGCACAGTGCACGACCCTTTTCTTTACAATTTTCCTTCTATTGGCTCTTAAAAAACCACCTTCAAAGTGAAACCGTCCCTATCCGGGGATCTGCCAATATACACGCTGTTGTAAGTCCTCAAAAGTAAATAATACAAAGAACAGGCTAAGTTAAATCGGTCCAGGTGCATTCCGTATTTGGCCGAGCGCTTCGGGCAAATCCTTCGGCTTTATGCCCGGGTTTAGTTGCGAGGGACACTAGTGGCCCCATATGGGGCCGGGACGGGCCGCGTTAGTGTCGTACATTGGAGCGACGGTAAGTGGACACAAGCGAAGCGTTACTGTTGTCTTATTGACATACCATTTTTGAAACGGGCACGTTCCGATTGTTTGGTTGGCCTAATTGAACTTTAAGGTTAGTTCGAGAGCACTTTGTTGGGTAGGTTGAGATTTGTCTATTTTCGTCGATGGTGAGTGGTTGGAATGGTTTCGGAATCTTTTACAAACTTTTACAAACGGCTGTCTAGAATGAGAGTTGTAGTTTGTTCCCATTATTGTGGATAATGTATTTACGTAGTAGTACACATACATGGTGGACAATACAACAACAAATTAAACTGATTATAATATATCTAACCAGCACTTTGGCCGCGACTTCGTCCGCGTAGATTTCGTACTTTCCTCACAAAATCTTAAAAACCACTCCACCCCCCTTTAAATGTATGTAGTTTTCGAAAATTAATGTTTTCGATCTTTATCATAGTACGTTTCCATTGTAGACTTAAACAAAATTTATACCCATTTTAGATTTAATTGAAGCAAGCAGTAAAATCCACCTTAAACTTTACTACCCTTTGGCGCCGTTAGGAGTTGATTTTTGAAAAAAAAGTGGAACACATACTTTTAATTTTTAGTTTTGAGTTAACCCGACAGGACGTAACAAAATTTCCTTCCTAACTTTTAAACGCTCTAAATTCTAAAAGATAGTCTTTATTATTTTCTGAGGCAAATATTGCCAAGTTTCATGTTTATTAACCAAAAGGAATAAGATTTTTTATATTTTCCTCTTTTCATCCCTACCAGGGCGAAATTGTGAAAATCGATTGGAATGTTTCCATAGCTTGACTCAAAGTTTATTTATACAATGCGCTGTCGGATTAACTTCTCTTCACCTCGTTAGGGGAAGATTTTCGAAAAAAAAAACCTGATACATTTTATTATTTATTTTGGTCTTAAATAAATACTGAATTTCGAGTTAATCGGACCGCGCGTTAAATTTCTTCCAAATAATCTTTGAAACCGCTAATCCCCCCTTTGAGGGCTAGTTTTGAAAAACTTTATAATTTACTTAGATAAGTATTCTTGCCAAGTTTCAAGTTTATTAACTCAAGGAATAAGATTTTTCATACAAACATACTCCCTCTTTTCACCCCTTAAAGGTTGAATTCCCAAAACTCCTTAGTGCTCCCCTACATAATAAAAGGAAGCCGTGTGAAAAATTTCACGTTCCTAGTCCCAGTAGTTTCGCCAATAGTTAAAGTCACCTTATCTAGTCAAAGATTGGCAAAATCCATAGTCGGCCTCGAAACAAAACTCGCCCATCACTACCGAAAAAATCACATTTTTATTTTTGTTGATGTTAGGATTTATTTGATAGTTCCAAAATACTCCTATGCATTAGTATTACCAGTGTTTTCAATTATTGTCGTATTGTCATCTCCTCATTGGATAAAAAGACATGAAGAAAGGAACATAAAAATATCTACGTACAGACGCCAGCACATCAACCTACCCGAAACTGTCAAATCCCAATCAACTTTGAACCTTATGCTTTAGTGATAAAGTTGAAAATCTATTAAAGAAATTTGACAGATTGTAGTAGGTTGATGTGGTGGCGTCTGTACAAAGGCAATGCTTGATATAAATTTAGGTATTAGCAACTTCGGCTAGTACGTAATAAATCAAGTCAGCAGTAGCCAATTTATGTAAATACAAATGGAAGAAAAAGCAAGTTTCTACTATCATAAATCACACCATTCAAATATGTTATTTGCATATCTAGTGCTCTTTTAAAAACCCGCTAAAAACTGCACTTATTTAAATACCAAACATTATTCTGTGATTATTTAAGCTTTTAGGAATGTAACTAATTTTTCTTTATGTGCACTAAAACAATAACTATCAATACATCCGGTTCATATTTCCCGGGGTTGTATTCATTACCTTAAATCTTAGTAAAATACTAGTTCGGAACAACAACACGAATAAATTACAGCAAAAGTAAGCGCCGCAAAACAACAGCTGCTTATCATGGGGTTTTCAATGGATTATGAAAAAAGTTGTACCATCGACCAAAGAACAACTGGGTAAACAGATATTAATGCTAAGTAAGAATAGAAAGGGGGCCCCTATTTCACCACCGTCTTACATGACGAGGTGGCCGAGAGGTTAAGGCGTTGGACTGCTAATCCAATGTGCTCTGCACGCGTGGGTTCGAATCCCATCCTCGTCGGATTCTTTTTTAGACATAAAATATTTATTCAGACAACACTCACTGTACGTTCGCTCCCTCAGGTTATCCGAGCGCGACCTTAATTAAGGCTCTGAAAATGGATTTCGTAATTAATAAATAAAGCTTCACAACTTAGATTACGGCAAAAAACGCCTAATATTTTTTCATTAGGCAAGTTAATGATTCTGAACTTTCACGTAGAGGAGCGATAAAAAAATAGAGCCAGTTTCCTTCTAAACAAAAAAAACAGAATTTTGTAATGAAAATTGAAGACTGACTAGCGTGAATCGACTGAACCTCCCGCATTGTTCCAAATTAGATAAATTATACCACAAAAAGATTCACACAAAGGAGGCCCGCCAAATGGGATGGCAATAAACATTGCGAATGTCAAATTCAGTCGGAATGCTAAATCGACACGTCTTAGACAGCGCATCCCTCTGTGGGAGATAATACGAATACAGGGCGAGCGACTTTTAACGTTCTAATGTAAAAAATACGCATCTTACATAATCTTTTGTATTTACGCCATACATATTTTTTATACTCTTCCGAGCTGAACGTTGTACCTTTGTGTTGATTTCTTAGCATTGTACTTAAATGTATATAAATAAGAACAAAAATATGGCAGACTTAAAAGCTTTTTTTACGAGAATCGAATAAGGTCGTTCCGAGATGGAAGTAATCCAATGTTTGTGATGTATCTCCGAAGATTCTGTCAATTTGTATTATTCCTACTCGTACTTATTAAGTTACCACAACAGGCACTCAACAACCGAACATTTACAATAGGTATAAATTGAATGAGTCTAAAATCTTTATCTACATTTACGTAAAGGGCTATACGCCGTGTTAAAGTTCATAATTATCATAGGCTTATTGCGAAACTGAATAAATTTGAAAATGAATAAAGTCTGCACAGAAATCGACTTTCCATAAAAACGGTACCTCGCTATTTCTCTAACTTTGAACAAATACAAACTGCGGCACATTTTCTGTTTCAATAAAAGCCATTCAAATAATCACGATGTTAACTCGCAGAACTAATTTGAACAGCAGTTGCGAATTCAAAATGAATTTAATACGATTACCTATTGTTATTTGTCTGACCTCAACGTTGCCTGCGGGGAATATTTGAAGAAATAAGGCACATAAGCCAATTAGCTTAAACCCAAACCCGTCAAAAGCAAACAAAGAAAAAAGGCGACAAGAATAAAAGAGCGAGATTTAATAACGTGTCGTGTCAGCCGTCAGTGTCGGGAACAGAGTCGGGGCACGAGCGGGCGCGGGTCCCTCTATGTGAGTCGCACGACGTACGTAGCCGCGTGTCTAGTGGCCACACGGGCACGGATTGGCGACGTCTAGGAAATGGCTTTGTTTCCTCCGCCGAGCCACAGGCGCGCGCCCATCCGCCGGGAAATAAAATAAATGAATATCACATTATAAGAACCGAAGGGAGGGGGATTGAAAATAAAAATAACCTTCTCAGATGCCAAACTCTATGAAAGCCTTGTTTCTCCTGAAATTAGATTGAGTTGTTTCGTTCCCGTGACGTAATAACTTGTGTTGTTTAAGTCTGAGATCACAATGCTAACTGGTGCTCTTTGTGTTTAGGAGGCTTAAGTGGATTTTAAAATTATCTGAATCTTTGAAGAAGACAACGTAAATTAGGTAAAAGGCAATGTTTCTTCTCGTACTGCTGGCTTCTTCGAAACAGTTTCCGAACTACATACCGTGTTGCAAATACTGACCTGCAAACGTAAAATCGCAACTTTGTCTATTTGTTCACAATATTCTAGTTGTACAATCACTACTTTATTGCTGTTTTTATTTAAAATAAAGTGCCTTGTCTAGAATGCCGAGCGCCTTACGTAAAACGCATAACAGAGAGTTGCTTGTCATTGTAAATGCAATTTATACTAGAGTTGCATAAATAATAGGAGCGAATCAAACGGGCGGCTATCGTATCGTATCCCGACGGATTCGTGAGACTACATACAAAAGCCAGAGTTGCCCTTTACAGGATGTTCAATCTGGCGTTTCATATATTAGGTCCTTACATATGAAATTGGCGTTTTTCGTACTGGCCACTTTAATCACGAATTTCTCCTCTTTGGTAAGGAATTCCAAATTCAAATTTGTACAGCTATTTACTCATGTATTTGTGCTTCGATGACCGTCATTCATTTGTTTTTTTTCTTCTGTTTTTTCTGTTTGCGTCACTCATTTTACAAAATGGAAAATTTAAAATATCGCATTATTTACGAGTACGAGTTCCGCCGTGGCACTAGTGCTGCGGAAACGACTCGAAGGGTGAATGATGTGTATGGCGGTCATGTTGCAAAAGAAAACACAGTTCGTTTTTGGTTCCAACGTTTTCGTTCTGGAAATTTCGACCTGCAGAACAAGCCCCGTGGACGGCCTGAGACCCAAGTTGATAATGGAGAATTGAAGGCTATTGTGGAAGCGGACCCATCGCAAACCACGTCCGAGTTAGCTGCAGGCTTCGATGTTAGTGATAAAACTGTTTTAATTCACTTGAAGCAAATTGGGAAGATTAAAAAGCTTGAAAGGTGGGTACCTCACGAATTGACTGAAGCAAACCGGCAAACGCGCGTCGACTGCTGCGTTACATTACTGAACCGGCACAACAATGAAGGTATTTTAAACCGAATCATTACCTGTGATGAAAAATGGATTCTTTACGATAATCGGAAGCGCTCAGCGCAATGGTTGGATCCTGGCCAGCCAGCCAAATCCTGCCCCAAGCGAAAATTAACCCCAAAAAAGTTACTTGTAAGCGTTTGGTGGACTAGTGCCGGTATTGTTCATTACAGTTTTCTCAAATCTGGCCAGACTATTACAGCTGATGTCTATTGTCAGCAATTACAAACCATGATGGAAAAGCTAGCGGCTAAACAACCAAGGCTGGTCAATCGCTCCACGCCACTGCTGCTTCACGACAACGCCAGACCACACACTGCGCAACAGACGGCTACCAAATTAGAAGAGCTTGAATTGGAATGTCTTAGACATCCTCCGTACTCCCCGGACCTTGCTCCAACAGATTACCATTTTTTTCGCAATTTGGATAACTTTTTGCAAGGGAAAAAATTCAACTCCGATGGGGCAGTCCAAATCGCTTTCAAAGATTTTATTGATTCCCGTCCGACTGGTTTTTTTAGTAAAGGGATCAATGAACTACCTATAAGATGGCAAAAGTGCATTGAAAACAATGGTTCATACTTTGATTAATTAAATATATTATATTAAAAAATATTCGACTTTTTGTTCCTTCCATACAAAACGACAATTTCATATGTAAGGACCTAATATTTTGAAAGTAGAACCTATGAATTATTTGACATAGATCTAGGTATTTGAAAACATGTCCAACTGACAAAATATCAGACGTTGTACAGACGCCAGCACATCAAGCTACCCCAAAACTGTCAAATTTCCCCAATCAACTTTGAAACTTATGTTTTAGCGATAAAGTTGAAAATCTATTAAATAAATTTGACAGATTGTAGTAGCTTGATGTGCTGGCGTCTGTACCAGCATAAAGTAATTACTCTGCAAGCACGGATCGGTAACGAATCAATTTGCCCGTATTTAATACACACAAAAAAAAAAAAAAAAACTACAACTCTCTTATTTCCCGAGCGGCTTGTTACATACGCTACCTTATATAATCCCAAAAGTACACTTCAGGCCAAACATATCAATACAGGATGGGTTCTGTGAATATTCATTGGATAGTAGGGGTGGCACTTTTTCCAGCGATAAACCAGCAGCGCTTCTCGGAAAAACCGATCACTTTCGTTTCAAAAGTGTTGCATACGTGATGGAAACATGATGTAGTAATATTTGTAACAGATGTAATATGAAAAACTAGCAGTCAGTAAGTAGAGAGCAGTGGTGGCCCAGAGGTCACGGCCCAGACTTAGGTACGAGTAGTAGGTCATGAGTTCGAACCCAGGCAGGCGCTTTACTTTGCGTAATTTATTTAATCACTGCTCTCAAAACGGTGACGGAAAACATCGTGAGGAAACCGGCAGGTAGTAGAACCAAAAATTCGAAGACATGTGACATCTACCTACCCGCACTAGACCCGCGTGGTGGATCACGGCACAATCCCTCTCACAGAGAGAAGGCCTGTGTGCCAGCAGTGGGAACATTACAGGCTGATTATATAACATGAAAAGCAGCTGCCTGATACCTAGCAATATTGAATACCTAAAAACATTCGTTTTTGCGTTGTAAAGATTGCATGCAAATAAATCGAAAAGCTTATATTATATATCGCCATTCCGCACTTTATTATTTATCGATAAAAGTTGAAATCTGAACAAAAACATTAGCATAAAACATTGCCATATTGCACAAATATTTAGTCTACATTTTTCTGAAATAGCTATACTACTGTAAAAGAATGCAGTACTACTGTAATAGGTATTTAAACCATAACATAACCACAGAATACTTAAAGTATTACGTACAGAAAGGACACTCCCTTCCCCGCACTAACATCAGTTACCGCACCTCACCCCGCACTTCGATGTGTTCGTCGCCTGCTCTTTAACAATGGCGCTCGCATACACAAGAACCGCAGCGCTGTACCTACCTACTGCTGACACGAACACATTATTTTTTTAAAGTTTTATATTTTGTGTTAATCACGATGGTTGTATATTGTGCATTATTTGGATGCTTATCTTCATCGAGGAACGATAAATACAGGAGTTTCTTTCGGTTCCCGAAACATGAAAGAAGGTAAGGAACAGCAACTCAAAAACATAAAAGCTAGTATATTACAGACAAACAAGCCAGTGTTGTGATAATTTGTTTTCATAATTTTCTCTATTATTCATTTATTTTCCAAGTTTTCTTCGTTTTAGAACAATTAAAACTTCCGTAATATTAACATACCAACTATTGAATTATTGCTCTCTCTTTATTGTCTTAGTTATGTCTCTTTCTTTCACGTTCTATTCGTTCTTCGACTTGAAAAGTAGTACAATAGAAATGTTATTAATTAGATTTCTGTGAGTACCTAGTGTCGCGGCGCGCGGCGCCCCATTGTTGCATACGTTCGGGCAGCGCCGCCGCTGGCCGAGTACTGCCAGCCAACCCTACTAGATTTCACGCACACATTTACACGTATACAAACGTCATTTCTCAATGTAGTGGTAGTAGGTAATTATTTTGCGAGCGTTGTATGGAGTGTCCGGGGTGTGACATAACACCACGCCTGTATTCCTCTAAGGGTTGGGCAGAGGTGTACCTACTTATAGTGTTCGCGCACATTTCGTCAGCCACGTTTTAGTCCCGTGTAAAAGGGGGTGAGCCTATAGCCACCAACACACACAAAACAAATTCAGACTTGAGAAATTCTAAGTGGAAAAATCCAACATCTTTGGCCTCTCCGAGAATCGATCCCAGGATCTCATGCTCAGCAGTAGCGCTTGCGACCGCTAGACCCACAAAGAAGTCATAATAGGTATAACTCTGCTGAATTCCATAAAGAATTTTCACCTTATCAGTTATCAGTCCACCTCACTCGTCAGTGAAATTTCTGCCTGACAAAATGAATGGATGTTTTGGCAGCTTGGCACCTATCAGCAAGTCGACACCTGCTGACGACGAAAAAACGAAACTTGGAAGAACGAAAACAGACGAGACTGACGTTTGGGACAAACTGAACTTTTGCGCTTAAAAAAAAAAACTGAAAAATATCAAGACACAACCCTATGACGGATGCACATTCGACCAATCCGTCGTGCGTGCAATGTAAACAGCAAACACACCAGTCCAGTAAAAATACAAACTGTATCCTAAAGTAAAAATAACGAATAGGTACTCCCGGTACGAATCGCGGATGAGTGCAACCTCTCAATACATTGATTACGATTTCCGCGTTGGGAAGCCGTGCAGTTTACCGTTATGAAGTTGGGAAAAAAAGGAATATCCTACATTTGATGGTAACATTTCCTTATTTTTACGATGCAGTCGTACGCTTTTTTCATCTTTTTGTAACTGAAATTTTAAATTTTCACTGCATACTGTAGGAATTATTTATGGATGCATGAATTTATTAATCAACATCTATGCTATTTTGCATATTATAACAGAATGAAAGTTTGCGATTTAAAAATAGAAATTCTAATGAAAATTAACAATTGAACCAACACTTCTGCAGGCAAAAATTTAATTTAATAGTTATACGACATAATAACAGTTGAGTTTGAGCTGCATTGATTACTGACAAATGTGTGCACTGACTGGACAGGTCCACTCAATCTGTGTGGTTCTGTCCTCAAAACTAAGTAAGTAATTATTTATTTTACTAAAAAACTTAGCCTAGGTAACATAGTGTTATTTCAATAAGAGATGGGTATGTCTATTACAGATGAGAAGGCCCCTGCCGTTCAAACTAGGAAAATCCTGTATCTTGAAGGACAGTGTACTTTTAAGGGTTTTACAAATTATTCATAATTATTATATGTATAGACTAGCTTCTGCCCGCGACTTCGTCCACGTGAAATTTCGCCCTCCCCCATTCACCCTCTTAGGGGTGGAATTTCGAAAAACCCTCCTTAGTGAATACCTACTCTTCACAAAGAACACACCCTCCAAATTTCATGTCCCTAGGACCAGCGGTTTTGGCTGTGCGTTGATAATATATCAGTCAGTCAGGACTTTGAATTTTATATACAATAGATTGCGTAATAACTCTGATACATATTCTTTATTAAAAGAGCTTAAAAGCTTATGTGGGGAATTTTTATGTGTGTGTGTTGCCGTGGAGTTAGACTGGTCCGTTGGGGTTTGTGTGGGTGTGATTGACGTGTAAAACTGTTTTTACAAACCTACTTACAGAAATAAAATCATTTATCATTTAACAGTGCAACTTATGTATGAATATTTTAATATACGAGGGTTTAATTTAATTATCACTACAGTACACATCAGTGTTCAAAGGCGGATATTTACCGAAGTCCGTGTCAAATGGTTTGTGTCACGGAAAATAATTTTAGGCACGCGACTTTTGTTGGTACATAACGACGTGAAATATAATGCAAGATTGATATGACGGTATTATTTAATGTAATGAAATCTTTTGTTGTTCGGTATGTTCGCTGGTATGAACTTAAATTCCGAGTCTTGACGTTTCTTGTTTTTACTTTCTAATAAACAGATACGAGACGTTATCATTTCGGTAAAATAAATACGAAAATAAAAGGACACATACGCGTCGAAGTACTGGCAGCATTAATTGCCACCGTGAATGGAAATGCTAATTCTTTGGCCGAAGAACCACCTAGCCCTCTGGTCACGTAAAGTGTCGACCAGTCGGCGAGAACGTAATAATTTAGTAGTCAATTTATTTAGTACCTAGTGTAAATACTCGTAGTTGTATTAAATATTGTAAAACTTACTGGCTTAATTTATAAAATTAATTTTCAGAGTTAAGTAGCTATTTAAGCAAAATAAACTGTATTTTAAGTCGCCACGAGCATCAAATAAAACTGTAGTTAATAGAAACCAAAAAAAAATAGCTTAAAAATACCGCTATATCATCCAAATAGTTATCAATCAATCAATGAATCCGTTTGCAACTAACGGCTCATTACTAGTGATCATTGGAACATTAATCTATGTAACCGTGACTTGCCTTGTGTCGTGTTGTGTTTCAATAAGTAGATACTATTAGTAGATACTTTTAGTAGTTAAACTAGCACCCTTAGAGCGGTTTCGCACTACATCCGATCCGAACCCGATTTAAATATCTGACTTTAAACCGAATTGGGAATGTTCTAAATTCGGACGTATAGAGTTCGGATCTAGTGCGCAACCCCTCATACAAATAGGACTATGGACTCTTCAGACCGGCATCGGCATTTCTCGGATTCGGATCGGATGCAGTGCGAAACCGCTCTTATTGTGTAACACACGTCAGAATGACAATC
Organism: Amphipoea oculea; assembly: GCA_945859645.1. Taxonomy (NCBI): domain Eukaryota; kingdom Metazoa; phylum Arthropoda; class Insecta; order Lepidoptera; family Noctuidae; genus Amphipoea; species Amphipoea oculea. Next base: position 5,664,413 of record OX243876.1, read on the forward strand.
CCTTTCATTTTGACAATACTACAAAATTCATTGCTTCCTGTTTGAACAATTTGAAAAAACAATTGAAAAAACGTTTGCTCGAAAAAAAAGTAAACGCAATGACTATTGTTAAATTGACAAAATTAAAAGGAATGTCGCTAAGGATTAAATTAGATGATAGTAAGCTACGTAGTACTGCTAAATGTTTTGAAAAATATTTACGTAGTTGAAATTCTAGGTACATATTTAAAGGTTATTAGGCCTACTAGATTCAACGTCAGACACAGACATTTGTATTCGGCAGATGCTAGTGTATGACGAAAATTCGTAAAAACCATGCAGTAAGTGTCGTAATGTTTCATCCACTTCAATTATAAAGTCGCAAATAAATTTAATTTGCTTGGTAATTATTGTAAAACTGTCTCTTTAGTCTAGAGGTCACAAGCGCAACTACTGAGCATGGCCCTGAGATCAGGTGGACAGTGTTATCGGGGTTTTCCATTAGGAATTACTCGGTATCAGCCTGGAATCCGGATTTGTTTCTCGTTAGTGGCAATAGGCTCGCTCCCTGTTACATGGTACATACAAGGCACGGTAGGAGGTATTCCACTCAAGGCACTGATTTCAACGGCACATGACCGAAAGGCACCTCAGCTGTTCCACAAACCGCACTGAAACAGGTGAACGTATGCACCTCTGCCTCTTCCGCAGAGGACTACTGGGGTGATGTGATTGACAATGATCGTGGTTTCGACTCACTACAGTACAACTATACAATACGGTTTTCAATAAGACAGCTTATTATCGCGATTCTGTTGTCACTGCTATAAGGCACTGATTTTATCAATATTAGGTTTTATCGCCGTCGTTCCTGGTAAAGTATGGGCCATTCTCTTCCATCTCATGGGTGTCGTAAAGACAACTAAAGTACCGTAAGTATCTGTAATGTCAACGCGGGTGAAGAGGCGCTGTTCCACTATAACAAAATTCCTAAACAGAAGTGGGGTTTCGTAACTATTTTGATCTTTATACATTGAGTCACATTTAGCAACAGTTAATTTGAGTTTTTTGTACTGTGTTACAGCCTTAAAGACTGCATATATTTTTATATTAACAGCGATCTGTAAAGTCAAAAGTTTCACAACTTTGACACATTCCTACTGACAGATTCCTTTCATGTATTCCGTGTACAAATAGCTTTATACCTAATAACTTTCAAATGCCAACATATAATGGGACCTGCAATAGCGTGCTTGTGTACCTTCACATACACATACCTACCACACAGAGTATAAAGAACAACTGTTCGTTCACACGACGCGAAGGTAGCTGGTGGCTATGTATTCTATTATTCTGGGTAATACAGTTTTCAATAAGGTCCTATACAAGCCAACTACATTGTGTCCTGATGATCGGTATGTTACAAAACCCTTTCAATTTGAATGTATTGAATTATTCGAGAGCTGTTTTGTTTTGTTTTAACATTTGCTATTTGCCCTTTATTTTCGCATGAGCCTCATGTTAGTTACGACATCACTATACGAAACTACCTTCTACTCTGGAACTGGGACTGGGACTGGAAGGGTCAACTAGAATCGATTCTATTTTTAAAGTGAAACTTCTTTACGCACGCTTGACTTGGGGAGTAAGCTGGCGAACGCGTGACGTAAGCGTTACGAAAAGTGTGATCGGGCGAGGCGAACGGGAGTTGAGTGGGGGATATAAGCAAGAGAAGGCAGTGCGCGCGCACATTTTCTTTCTCTCTTCCTGTCATAGCCAAATACGTTTGCAGTTTCACTTCAGTCGTGTGGTCATAAGCACACTCGGTTTTTTTTTACATACATTTAGACGTCCAATGGTGCCGTGCGCCTATTTGAAATAAATGATTAACTGTGACCTTACCATAAAACTAGTGGAACACTAGAATCATTTCCACATAAAATTAATAACATTTTACAACTATTCTTGCCATACCAGCTGAGTAATTGCGTAACATACGTTACAGTAGAAATGGCTTTAATTTTGACAGTTCAACAACATTCATTGCTTTATTTACATTGTTGAGCAGACAGATTCGAAAATATTAAGCAGCTAGCTGCGCCCCGCGGTTTCACCCGCATAAGTGCCGATCCCGTGGGAATATCGGGATAAAAAGTAGCCTATATGCTAACCCAGGGTGTCAGCTACCTCCACACAAAATTTTATCCAAATTGGTCCAGCCGTTTGAGCGTGAAGAAGTAACAAATATATAAACACATCTACTCACAATCTTTCGCCTTTAGGTATAAATTAGTGTGATGGATTAGCAATATCCTTCATGATTCAGATTGTAATTGATAGTGTGTAGGTAAGGATACACGACGACACCAGACACCAGACACTAAGTGTATACATCGAATGTCTGTGTGTGTACATCGCCGCGACACATAGTTGCACATGTAATGACGGTGTCGCTCAGTGTCAGTGTCGCTGCCGTGGAGACAGGACGCACGCGCTGTCCGCAACGAGTGTCGATAATTTCGAACCTGCGCGAAATTTTTAGCTAGACCAATGACGTCACGAGCTTGGTCAACCGAGGAAATAAAATCATTGATTTTATATTATGAATCGCTGCCAGAGCTATGGCAAATATCAAATCCCGATTATAAAAATCGAGTAAAGAAAGCAGCAGCGGTAGAAAGTCTGGCCGAACAATTTAATACTTCTGCATTAGAAATAAATAGAAAACTGCACAATTTACGAACGCAGTTTAATAACGAACTGAGAAAACTTAAAAAAAAGAAGAGTGGCCAAGGCACAGATGAAAATTACGCAAGCACTTGGGATTACTTCACAAGTTTACAATTTTTAATGCCGAGTACCTTACCAGCAAATGAAACAATACAAAATTTGGTAAGTTGTCTTTATTATTTATTGTTAATTTCAACTTATGTATCTGTACTGCCAGCTAACTTCGCCTTCTGGAGATACAAAATATTCTTTATATTCTTCACGGATTTCTTTACTTTCATTAGACATGTTGGATGCCAGTGGTCTGTTTGAGAACAATATATTATCCGGAGGGGGGTCTTGTCTCCAACTGCCAGGAGTTACTACACCATCAATTTCCTCGTCGAAGGAGCCTTGTGGTGCATACACATGCCGTGAACTCCGTTCCAAGAGAAAGTTATGCAACACGCAGATTGCAGTTACAAGTTTTATAACTTTTTCAGGACATAGTTCTATAGGTTTCCTTAATATTCTAAATCTGTTTGCAAGTAAACCAAAGGCATTTTCTACCACTCGTCGAGCTCTCGACAGTCTGTAGTTATAAACACGATTAGGTCCAGGTTGGTTACGAAAAGGAAAAGGTTTCATTAGATAAGGCTTCAATGGAAAAGCATCATCAGCTATAATGACATAGGGTACATATTTAGCCCTACCGGGAAGAGGCATTGGTGGCGGTATATTAAGACTGCCGTTGCTTAAAGCATTTGAAAGTGAACAATTTGCAAACACGCCTCCGTCGGAGATCCTCCCATTGCATCCTACGTCTACATAAATAAATTTGTAATTAGCGTCAACTAATGCCATTAACACAATACTGAATGTACCTTTATAATTATAGTACAGACTCCCACTATGTTGGGGTGCTTTTATGACCACGTGTTTTCCATCTAGTGCTCCAATAGCATTTGGAAAATTCCATTTGTTTTTAAAATCTTCTGATTTTTTTTTCCAGCAATCTTCTGATGAAGGTACCTGTAATACAAAACAATAATTAATAAAAGTTATCATTTAATATTAAATAAATAATATTTTACCCACTTTATGAGCATTAATATAGTTTTTAAAATAAACATTTATTATTATTATTTTCAGAATTCTCCTACTAATAGCGAAAATTTGGAATCAACAGTTTCACCAAACTCCGACAACCTCTCTCGATCTCAACGAACCTCAAAACGAAAGAAGGAAGACGAAGCTTTAGAGCGAGCGATAAGCGTGTTAGACAAATCTGATGATGCTGCCATTTTTGGTGATTTCGTGGCTGCTGCGATACGGAATATGAGGTCAGAAGCCCGTAAAAGAGAATTGAAACGTAAAATTCAACGTATCATTCTAGACATGGAAGAATTGGATGAAGCCGATCAATATTCACGTCCATCTACTTCACAGTCTTATGGTCCCCTTACTCCACTGCCAAATGCGACTTGGGAAAGTTCGGAAGACACTAATGTAACGTACGAAAGTTTGTAATAAGTTTATAAGTTTGTCGATTCACCAAATTTAAACTTTTCATATTAATAACTAAATTAAAATATTACTTAAATATAAATATTTTTTTATTTACTTACCTCCATGTAATTTGGTTTTAAAAATCTATAAATAGCATCGCAACATTCTGGTATTATTTTGGAGATAGTCTGTTGTGGTACCCGAAATAGGTATGAGAGCGATCGATACGAATCTCCTGTAACGAATAAAATTTATCATTAAAAATGTGGTTATAGATATTTTATGGTGTAAAAATATGATAGTAAATATTTACCTGACGCCAAAAATCTTAATGTTATCGCCAAACGTTCTTCCACACTAATAGCTAGTCTCATATTCGTATCTTGCTTCTTAATAGCAGGTGAAATCTTGTTACATAAATATTGAAAATCGTCGTGTTTCATCCGAAGAAAGTTTTTGTAACATTCTGGATCTTCGTTTTTCAATTCAGACAACAATTGGTTATATGCCCCTAGCTGCGCTCTTCTTTTAATCCAATCTTTAACCCATACAGATCTCTTTTTACGCCGACGCATTTTAATAGAAACACATATCGCGACAATCGCGGCAGCAGCACGTCTATTCATGGCGATGAAATGTCCCAAACTGAATCGTGTAGACGGCAAATACACTTCAACCGGTACACTAAATGTATATACTAATGTCGACACAAAAAATTGCTTACCGTGTAGACGCAAGCGACACTGGTGTTGACATTTCTGTCGAGTGTCAGTGTCATCGTGTATACTTACCATTACGCAATTAGGGTGCTATAATGAGTAGACGTAGGCACCTATATTGAATCGCCTAATGAAAAGAATTATGTCAGTTGTCATGTTTCTGCTATTAACAAACCGTGAGTTTATCGACTGCTCCCCAAAGCTACTTGAGTCACTCTACATACCAATAAGATTCCCCACTTATAAGGATGTATGCTCACTAATCAGAAAGCCGAGTTCCACAATAAGCTGAACGCACACGTTTCGTCAGACCAGTTATCTCGACAAAGGTCAAAGAGAAATTAGGTCAATTTAATTCCCGATAAACCTGAAGGAATTCCTTACAAATTCCCGAAGCATATTCCTTTCCTTCCATTTCTTTTTTTATACGATTTGACGTGTAAAAGTCTTTGTACAAACCTACTTACTGAAATAAAAACATTTATCATTCACAAGCCTGATGAGCTATTTAACCTCCCGTTTGTATGCGGATTTAAAAGCGTAAGGGTCGATTCGTACTAGCGCAGAGTCGAAGCGCAGCGAAGCGTCAATCTAAAAGGTAACAGCAAATTCAACCCTATCTCTACAACGTAATGCGCGCGCACCAATTAGCGCTGGTCGCACGCAGATGCGCGGTTTCCGTAGAAGGCGCGCGAATCTCCGAGTTTGTTTCGGCCGTTCTTCTCAGAGTAGTCAGATAGGAAACGCCGACCTCATCTAGTTTATTAAATATGACTGACGTGTAAAAGTGTTTGTACAAACCTACTTACAGAAATAAAATCACTTATCATTAAAATAATTCGCGCATCTTTTTTATCTCTATAGAAATAAGAGCATTACGGTGTAGGGATAAGGGTGAATTTGCTATGTTATAATTTAGTTTAGACGGTTCGCTGCGGTTTGACTCTGCGCTAGTATGAATCGACCCTAAGCCTTTACTACAGCATACCTACCTACCTACTAGCAGTATATTAGCAGTGAGTAAATAATTCCTTGATTGAAAAACTTAAGTAGATAGGTACGTTATTTCCGTAAATTATGCAGTACCTAAGTTTAACTTTCCTTTATCGTGTAGAGAACGCGATTAACTTTTTTATGACTCAATATATTAATCAATTTCGAAGTTACTACTTTGATAATTACTTTTTTATTACTAATTAAAATCTAATTTGCAGTTTTCAGTCGTGACACTAAATAATTCCATTTTATGGCTAATTCTAAACTCTAGTGGAGTATTTAATAAACGACAAATTAATTATTTGTTTCCACACAGGTCTAGTAGTTTAATCACGCAATAACTGTTTTTAATACGAGCATTTCGTAAGTTGAGCTAAGAGAAAGGGCTATTAGGTCCAAGACTTCGGTATAAGTTTGCAACCTCTCACTTTCAAGATACTGAGTTCGACCAAACTTTAGCAAAACATTAAACTCCGCTTAACCCCAAAAATCACACAGCTATAATCTTCATCAATCAATATAAATAACCGCGCGACCAATCCAGGAAAAATGGCTCCGTGATCGCAATATGTCTTCGTTCCAACCAGTGCCTATCCCATACGGTAATAAATGGGGTTTTTTTTCGCCCAGGGATATCGAGGGCCGCCGTCTCGGAACAGAAGGGCCTCCTAATTCAATTAGTCACTAGTTTTGTACGTAACCGATCGACTACTGGGTACATTCTTGTTCGCCGTTCGAAAAGTTGCGTGTTTTGGTGATTGACCACCGCGTGTGAACTGACCACCGCGGATGAGGGTTGAGTTTGACGTTTTGTTAATAGTACCTATTTGTCTTTAATAATTTTTCTGTCATGAAAGTAGTCCGTGTGCTTTCTTCTGGATGTTGCAGTAGGTATTGAAAACAATGCATAGCAAAAAATTACGGAAATCTAGATTTGAGTGTCCATGTCAGACGTCAATCTAAGTACATGATCTGACCAAAATTATGTCTGGACTGTACAGAAGACTGTGTGTGACCTGTGAGTTTGTTTCGGCCTTTCTTCTCAGAGTAGTCAGATAGGAAACGCCGACCTCATCTAGGTTATATATGTATAGGGTCACTGGTAATTAGTAACCTATACTTAAACACATGATTGTACCTACTTATCATAACAAACAAGTTCCCTAAACAAACGATTTTTTTTAATTTATTTTTTTAATCTGACTTGTAAAAGTGATTCCTATATCCTATTTACAAACTAAATATTTTTATTTCATTTCCGTAATTAAGACCCTAATTACTTTTTTCATACAGCCATATCAGATCTGCTATTCAATCAGTCAATTAGTCAAATCACATAACGTGAGATTTATTTGACAACAGGTTGATATAAATAAGGCTTTCAATAACCGAGGTTAATATACAGGTTGTTGTTAGGTTGCTAATAAAAGACTATTATTTACGAAAATAGGATACACGTTAATAAAGATAGTCTTACTATCACCTAGTCAAAACAATAAAGACCAAAATAACATTACAAAACGTATATTCCTTTACTCAATGCCTACAAAGTTTCCTGAAACTGTAAACGGCTAGGTGAAACTTTTTCTTGTTAAACTTTGTTACTAGAACTATTAACGTCCAAAGGGCATTGCTCCCACCGTACAAAGCCAATAACTGACAAATTATAAATTAAATGCTGTGTTCTGTTTGCCACATTGTGTTTCCCTGGGGTTTGCCTGGGGTCAAACGTTGTACTGAGGTAATTCCCGTAGGTATAGCAAACCTACTGTGTAATTACGTAATACACATTACAACACTTAACACTTGGTGTGTTATTTTCGTTTTGATAGTTCAGCCGCGTTCATTGCGTTATGTACGTGGTTGAGCGGACGAATTTTTCAAACCTATCAAGCAATGGATGAGAAAATGAAAAGCAATGCGATCGATCGCCATTTTCTGTTTTACGCAATTACCCCGCTGTATTATGAACCTTAAACCAATATAAATCTTCCACGATCAGATCATTATACCCTTAAGAATAAAAGACCTACAAGTGTGCCAATTCCTGCGTAAATTGTAAGGATCAAATTGAGGGTTCCTCTCAATTCTTCACTTACACAAGGGTTCTCTCGTTTGATTTAGGTAAAACATGTACGGTGCTCCTCAATATTGTCCGCACATGTTGGTAATACCATCTTGGGTTTTACTAAGCCCGAAAGCGAAATGATTACCTATACGATAGTACTTGAGTAATTTATAGAAAGATTTCATATTTCCCTAGTACTAAAATCGGTAAGTATTAGGCTCTTTTCACACGTTCATGTTCAGGCTTCTGCCTAGCCAAGTACCGACAGCGTATGTATGGGAAACCAGGTTGAAATCTGCCAGTAGGAGTGAAAGCTGTCATACATATCCATACACCATTATTAATTGTAACATCGGTCCCGGCGCATATCCGACAGCTTGAAAGTTTGAAAATAGCCTTATGCTAATAAGCTTACATTCATTGTGTCTAAAACAATGTCACCTGAACTGCACATCGCTCAAAACTCGGAACGAAATTCAAAATAATTTCATTGCAATAAACACCAACTGTCTGCGAGAACCATTGTCTTGTTCCATTGAATGTAAACATTTAACAAATTAATGTTGTTTGGTTTTCCAACCATATACGCTTTTAACTAAAATGATGAACACTGAAAGTTCTGGCTGTAACTAAACTAGATAATAGTATGATTATGTTGGACACAATGGACTTTAGTCAAACTCACGGTCTGATGGTCTGTTACGGCTTTAGATGCGAGTGCCTACTGTCCGCTGGTGTAACACGTTTCAGCACAGTATGTCCGCGACACCATCGGACATTCACGTCCGTTGACACTAGATTAATTTATGCTTACGTGTCGCAGTGACGGGAATATACCTATTCGCTTTTATACCCATTCAGATTTCTTATCCAATATTTAGAACACCCTTTATTGTCAATAAGTTTGTTTAGGGAAAGGTCCTACCTAAACCATGAATCCTTATCAAAATGCCTCGTTAAAAGTATATTTCAACAACTGTAACAATATAGCTCCCAAATAAGTTAGGTCCAAACAATTGAATTAAATAATTTTTAACGAAGGCCTCGTATTGTCATTTGGGTGGTCGAATATTAACCGTATTCGTGGCGAGATACCCGCGGTCCCTGTCCCACAGGAAAGGTCGAGGCTTCCTTCCGTCCCACCCTGGGACCGCCTTTATTACGACTTTATTACGTACAATGAAAATCATATTTACTGAGATAGAAGAAGTCATAATAAACACATGCGCGTGAAGTATGGAGGGCACGCTTCTCTCTTATGAAATTTTTGGGACACCCCTCTCGCTCTTCCCCACGAGCATTCGACGTACGTCTGCCGCTTATTACGAACACAAAGAATCTCAAAACTGTATGCCGTGTCGCGCCGCGCCGCGTCTCTGTGCGACGCGTTGACACTTTCTTGCATTATGTAATTCAGCCGAGAGCTGGGCGCATTTTTCATAGCGAGATTTCAAGTGTACGCTCCGCACACCTGTCACAGTTCCCTTTTCAGAAAGGAATATTACATTATGTCTTTCAAAGGAGCGTCGGCGGCGATGCGACGCGACGGCGCGGCTGCGAGCCGACGCAAACGACACTGTCGCGTTCCACAAGTCGCGCTGTCAAAGCGTCGCGTCGATTGTAATGACATGCCGCTGCTTGGGTAATGTGACGGTAAAATGCAGATAATATCACATAATAGCACATTGTGTGTGCATAGCCTGGACCGTGACACGTTGCGTCAATTATGTGGTTTTTTAATAATTACAAATTGCACAAACTCAAAAACTACATTTGGGTTCTCTTTGTTATGCATGAAACATTTAATCCTTTTGTTGTTGCCTGACAAATGACATCCATTAACAAACAGAGAGAAAGTTGCAATTAACATGAAAATATTTTTGTTAATCATGACGTTTTAGTCAAAACCACATGCACGTATACGTAGAACGTTAATTAGGCAAAAGGCCAACAAAAAAAAAAAAAATCCTACACATAACACCATCACGCCTGTAATTCCTGATGGGGTCAATATTAGACTCACATTTCGCCAGATATGTTTAAGTCCAATGTAATAAGGGGCGAGTCTATTGCATTTAATAAGTACCTAATTAGGTGCATATCCTGCTCTGCACGGCTAAAAAGCTATACCAAGAGCAGAGTTATTCCGAAAGCAGCACTTACAATATGAATATCTCCAATGCAACCATTTTCGCCATAATAGTGGTGCGTTATAATGTAATTATCGCGGCAACAGCCGAGGCTAAGAGTCACTAAACGTTACTACAAATTAAGGCGACGCCACAACGGCGTCCGTTCTTCGTACCTCCATTATAATTAATTCCGCACACAATTGTTTTTGTAAAAATAAAAATAAATACCAACTTTGTTCATGCGGTGTTTGCTGGGGGAAATATGGAGTTGTGATGTGCTTAGGGAAACTACTAACGTTAACAGTTTCAGCAATTTTGTCTACATTTTTAACCAAATCCTACTATCCTACTTATCACACTAATATCATAAAGGCGAAAGTTGAGTGTGTTTTTATGTTTGTTACTTCTTCACGCACAAACGGCTGGACCAATTTTGATAAAATTTGGTATGAAGGTAGCTGACACCCTGGATTAATACGTAGGTTACTTTTATCCCAATATTCCTACGGGATCGAAACTTACGCGGGCGACACCGCGGGGCGCTGCTATTACATAACAATAATAATAATATATTTATTTCCATCAAGGTAGGTACAACAATTTCTTAATCTAATAACAATTTAGATCTTAGTTTAGAGGTTGTACGCTGTAACATAAAATGATGAAATTCTCTAACTCCTAAACTAAGTCAAGCTTGTATTATAGGAGTTAGTGAGCTGTTGACTTAGACACAACCTTGAACTAGGTATATGCAAACGGTAGAGCATAAAAAGAGTTATTGCTTAAAAACATAAACATACTATAAGGTTGTACAAAATGATATCAATAAATATTACATACAAAATCACATACAAAATCACGCCTTTTCCTCATGGGGGTAGGACGCTACCTGCTACGATCCAATTTTAACCAAATGTCTCTAATGTATCTTATTATAGGCATAAAATAAAATACTTTTATGTCGTCATCTGAAAAATAGCTGAAATCTGGGCGAACCTTACTCAAATTATTTCCCTATTTGTAAAATAGGATCCATTTTATACAAAATACTGATATTTTCAGACGAATAAGGGTACACTGTCAGATTTTTATGAAACGGGATGTGACTTATTTACGGCTTATCATACTTATGTCAACAACATAGGTGCATGTAACCCCGTTAGTTATACTCAATTCTTTATTGCAATCCTTATGTATTACCGTTATCATAATATCAAACAACCAACCCGCACTGGGCCCGCGTGGTGGATTACGGCCCACTCCCTCTCACCGAGAGGAGGCCCATGTATATGTCCCAGCAGTGGGAACATTATACGCTGATTATATAAATCAAGAAAAACTAAAACCCAATGAAAATGTTATAGCAAACAGCACTTTATTTGCGGCATTCCCACCGATCGTGCAAGTTAACCACTACATAAATAACTTAAACAACACATTAGCCCCAAGTTTTGAACGCAATTAGCGAGTATAATTAATAACTTCATAGCTTTACACTTTAGTGCGCCAAGTAATAAACCAGTCATGTTGTAGCGATAATGTGAATAAGTTACTTAATAGTTTTTGAACGACCTTGTACACTGCAGAATGCTATTCTAAAATAGACGTTATTCGAACGTTATTCTGACGCTAATCTCAATGAAATTAAATGTAAGTATACAGATTTAGAAAAAAAATACAAGTCGAACTCCGGGTCCATAAAAAAAATCTGCCCCATTTACCCTGTACATTTTTTATCAGATTAAAAGTTTTTTTTTTTACTTAAGTCTACGTTTTAGACCGAACGAAATAGTATTAAATCAAGCCTCCCGACCAAGTTTTCAGAAAACGTAGGTTCCACACAAGAAAAAGCGGGTCTAAATCAATTTAGGTAAGGCTTTTCTCCAAGTTTCAAAGTGATAAAATCAGATTGACAAAAGTATGTGCGTGACCGTTTTTTCATTTTATTCGATAATCATATCAAGATAACTATGGTTGGATGGTATTATAGACATTTATTTGAGGACCGAATAAAATGATCACTTGTTGAAGGGAATCATTCACTCTACGTCGATTCCAGTTATGTCGCCTTTTGGATTTTCTTGGTTTCAGTCGAGCATATTATGATAACATCCTCTTTTGGGGACTATTACTACATAATTTGTTGGTAAAAAGTAAATATATTGAATTTATCGAAAAACCAGGAAAAAATAATGTTTTATTTTTGTGCCTCTCAACATAAACTTATCTCTCTGACCACAAAAAGTTCACTAACGCACATAATATACTCTTTTGACAACTGCCCCTGACCACAAAAAATATACAACGTGTAACGTTAAATGCGCAAAACCTCAGACACCCCAACTGATTTTTAATTCAATTGACCTATTTCAGAGAGAAAGAAAATCATTAAAAAAATTGTAAAGGTTTTATGTGCTGTTTTAGTTTTACTGGCAATTCTAATCGTTTACTGCGTCTGCGACGACGCTCTATTGAGGGAGGAGTCGTCACCGGGCCGCTGCGCCGCGCATTATTTACCATCTACGCTCCTAAAAAACTTGAACAGTGACTTAAATGTTTCCATCACACTTTTCCAGGCTTTGGCCAAATTAACGTTGTCATTACAATGCGCCAACATTCTCACCATTTCACAATATTGAATGTTTGTGTACAAAAAACCGCCGCCTCGCCGGGGTAACGGGATAGAACAATTACACCTGTGACGCATGTGCCGGCGCCGCTCAGACTAAAGTAAACACGGCCGCTGTCACGTATTTCGCACGCCCCGCCCCCGTGCAGATCGTCATTTCTCTTTCTAACCCTTAGGTTAAGTTTATGTTAAAATAAGATAGATAGCATTATTGTTTATTTCAAATTGTCTTATTCATGGTACTTACTGTACGGAAGATTCGTATTTGCAATTTGCATTGAAATAAGAGCTATTATTATCCCGCGTATGGGAAAATTTTAGTTGGTCGACAACAACTTGTGTTTGTTTACCTATTTTGGCGGGTTTGCGCATGTGATGGCTTGACTTATTAATAAATAGACACGGCAACGTTTTTAATGAAGATTTTTTTTTAAATGTGACCTATATTAAAAAGTGGTTTAATTGATTCTGCTCGTTATTCTGATCAAACTATTTTCAGGTTTTGCGCATTTAACGTTACACGTTGTATTAGTGGATTTTCCGCGCAATGTATGTAGGCTTTGAGGAAAAATACGAGTGTTCACTAATATTTAATGACGAAATCGACAAAAAAACGATTACACTCCACTGCTCCACTACTGAGACACATCTCAGCAGTGGAACATTATGGGCTGATTATGCTGTAGGTATAGTGATTTAATAGTAAGTAGCTGATTCAGTCAGCCTCCTCTCTGTGAGAGAGAGTGGGCCGTAATCCACCACGCGGGCCCAGTGCGGATTGATGGATGTCACATGTCTTCGATTTTGGTTCTTGGGCATCCCGGTTTTTTCATGATGTTTTATGAGCAGGTGTGTTGAAAAAAGAAATTACACTAAGTAAAGCGCCTGTCTGGGTTCGAAACCACGACCTACAAGTCGTAAGTCGGGGTTATTACCACTGGGTCACTACTGCTCTACAGCACTCTACTATACAGCACTTACTTCTAATTAGAAGAGACCCAAAATTTGTCACGGCTACTTAAGAAGTAAATCACGGCTAATAGGTATAATTTTAAATAAAGGCAAAGTTTAATTAAGAAAACAATACTGCCAATTACAAGGAATTATAGTTAATATTAAAAACAGCCGTCAAAGTAATTAGACGTGTATCGATGTCGATAAAGCAGGTCAATAACACCTGATATCGATTGTTGCATTACCGACCCGATAATCGTCTTGAAAGTATGCCTTACTTTCGTGGAAATCGACACATTTTCACGATACGCTGCATATATTTCGATTAGAAATGAAACTGGCTAGACTTTTGAAAAATATTTTAAAGTTTCAGTTGAATGACCACAGTATAGCGAGATTGATTTATTTCCGTTGGATCCCGTTTTTGAATCCCATTTTAATATTTTTGGCGTTGGATCCCGCAAAACATTATTATGTATTTCCGTTGGATCCCGAATTTAAAAAATGCAAGATAATTACGTTTTATTGTCGTTGAATCCCGAAAAGTATTTCCGTTGGATCCCGAATGCTTAAAAAAATCTGAATGCGGGTACTTTCAACAGCAAAATTGTTTATAATAAAATGAGGAGTTCACTAATGTTTTACCAAAACTCCATTGACAAATTAGTTTACAACCAACGTTTCGTATACTATTTATTTCACAAACAACTCATTTTCTATATAATCTAGTCGTTTCTGGCACTCGCCGGCCGCTGCCGCGGCACCGCTCGCTTCGCTCGCTCGGCTCGTGCGTAGGGGTCACGGTTTTAACCTAACCTAACCTAACATTGTTTTTTTTTTAAATAATTAACCTAGTCTAACTAGTTCGGTTCCGGGTACCCCACAAAAAATAATCTATTTTTATTGTTTGATAAAGGTAAATCACTTCTCTTCTGAAATGTACACATGTTGTTATAATATGGGATTCAACGGAAATAGCAAACGGGATCCATCGTTAATACCTAAAAAATGGGATTCAAAAGTGGGATCCAACGACAATAAATGGCGAGATTCAAAAGATTTTTACCTTGAGCAAAGGTAAAAAAATAACGAATAAAACAGAAACGTTGTGGTTAAACTAATTCCAAATGCAGCTAGATTTACCTACCTATAATTAAAAAAAAACTACATGCTACCTATATTTCAAAGAAATTCAAGTTTCCTACTAACAATCCCAATCGCAAAAATTCAAATGTACCTAACGTAAAAACGAACCAAGCAAGTGGTTCAAGGTCAAGGAATTTGGGGCATCCGACCCTAAGAGCGAATAGAGCTGTGCGTCTGTCACGACCCAGTATAAAAGAGTATAAGGGTCAACTCAATACAAACCCTCGAGAGCATACGCTCGCTAATCCAAGTGTTTATCGGTTCGGGGAGCTTCTTCAGTAACATCTTGCAATATTTCGTAAGTACGGGATTAACCATTTCCCTTACTTTCCGGCTGTTTTTTTGCGTATAATAATATAAGTAATGATATTGTTGTAACACGAACATCCAAATCAATTGGGTACAAAATAAACTGACTAAGGAATTACTGCAAGGGAAGGGATAGGGATACCACCGGGTACCAATAGTCTTATAAATTGCGATCGGGACCCCGACAAACGATTTTCCAAGTACTACGAGTAACTATGATTTTCGCAACTTCTCCCTTTGTTGTTTGGGCTACATGGAACTTCAGTAGAACATAATGTTACAACTCCAGTACTTCCTGAATGGCTCGCTCACGACAAAAAGGCAATAAAAATTATCTCTACCCACAATCTTCAAAACGAACATTGTAGACACGTCTGAAGCGTCGAGTAAACAACCAATCGAGTCACGAACGACAGCGAATACGTACAAACTGTGAACACTATTGAATACTTATAAAATGAATGGGAAGAATGGGCCTCCTCTGAGAGCCATCGACGAGGAGTACGTGACGCGAAACGTAAAGTTAACCGAACGCGCGACGTTTAGCGGCGGTTTTGGGTTATGGTACGAGTTAGAAGGGGTTGTGTAGAAGAATTTGGGGTCGGAATTAAGTCACCCATTTTTCTTTCTTTCATCTTTCATCAATGAGGCGGCATGTAAAAATAAATCGAGAGAGCATAATTTTATATTTAGGTACCATTCTGCATTTCAAATTAAATTTTTTCATTTTCACTTGCACAGTCTTCAAACTGTACCTACCTATCATAGGTATTATCGATTAGGCTAGGTTTTGTATGTTATAACGCGAGTGGGCCTTGGTCTGGTCGAGTGCATTTAGATTATATGCAAAGAAGTATATTATGCAACCATCAAAAAAGGAACTAGAAAAATTTAACATTCTTCTACAATCTAAACCAATCAATACTCACTAGCGTTACTGGAACTTTGTGTGATCTAACCTTCAAACGAATAAGTGCCCATAATAATAAACAGCGAAAAAAATTCAAGTTTGCTTTTGCAATTTTGGTGCCTCCACTTTTTATAGTCCCGTTTTAGTGTTTGGCAATATTGCCCCAACATTTGAATGGCGAATGGACAGACTTACAAAAAACATGAATGTTAATGATAGAATCCAGTTTTTGTACATAGATTTTGAAAGGGTAATCGACCGCGTATAAAATTAAGTAAGAAAAACTACGAATGTTCATATAACAACTATCATTAGGTAGCAGCAGACTTTGAATTTATAATTTAAATAAATTACTACCTGGAGCATGAAGCAAACTCAATGGCATACAATATTCCGATCATAAACTTAACACTTGTCTTACAATAATTTGATCAGAACCTCCTTAATCATTCCTTAACTTATGACGTGTACACGCACACGCTCCCAAGTATTCCAACTACGTAACAAAATTACGTGTCGCTTAAGAATTACGTTAGTGATGGATGACACATTACGGCACAGTGTCGTGGTGTGTCGTGAATGTAGTCGCACACACGTCGAGGGCTCTTGTGGGTCGATTTGGTGGAGCATGTCAAACACAGGCGGTTCAGGACGTCTCGCGGAATAGAGCGAGTGTTTGGCGACACTTACTCGACAATGACAGCACACTCGAGTGTTTGTGCACGCCAGACCGCGTCGAGTTTGCACACACTTGCCTCACTAAGATTTACTCGCATAACACTGGTCTTAGTTCTTACTAAAGGAGTGAGTTTGGTTACAGTAACGTTGAATGTGTCTCAAATCACAAATGTGAAATAACACTAAAATAATGTGCGAATGAAAATATGATGGTCTTTGTCATTAGGGTCGTGTACTGCACTCGGCGTACTAAACTGTCGTGCAATTCAATTTAACAACTCCGACACCAACGCAAAAAGATAGCCTCATCGTCACATTTCAGCGCGGGCGCTAATAAAAAAGCGACTAAGTGAAAACTATTATTTTCGCATCATGGACACTTTTTACGATCCAAATTAAAGTTTCTACTGAGTTTTTCCTTCGCTAACGACTTGTTCGAGTTAAGAGAGACAAGAAACGCTTTTGTGTCTGGAGTGAATTAGATATATAGTTACGAATCTTTTTGCCTGCCACGAAGGGAATTAGCTCCCCGACCCTCCCGAGTTTTGGTTAGGTTATAAATACTATGTTTTATACACGTGACAAGGTATAAAAAACAGTCCCTTTGCTCAACAAAAACACAAGTGTTTCAGGCGAACACATTGATAGGCTTATTTAGAAAGTTTTTGTGTACAATATTAACCTTCTTAACGTGGGCATGTACTAGTCCTGAATAACGAAACATTATACAGTGAATAGTTAGAAATGGAAACGTTTCATTGGTATTCTTCCCGTATCCAAGTTGGAAGATGTAAGTCGAACCTCGTAAAGTAGGGCTAACTCGACGGAATGGCAGCAGGGTGTGGATTTGGAGCGGTGTCACAAACTATGCTCCACCGCCCTTTATGCCCCAAAATATGCAGCCAAAGTGACCTCTGCGCTGCTATCGATAACGCTGTTGAAGTGGCAAAGTTTTGGACCAGCAAAATTTAAATAACTGTCGCGCCAGAGGCACGAAGAAGAAGAAGAAGATTGGATTCGTATTGTTTCGTTTCGTGCTTAGAGGAAACGAAAGCACATATACATGAACATGACATGTACAGGAATGCTTTTCTGCACATAAAAAATCTGTAAGAGCGCCATCAAATAGCGCATTAGGTAATCCGCTTTGTTAATGTTCATACATAGCCGGAAAATTAATAATGCAAGATACCAGGAATCAGAACCTTCAATAACGGCCTATATCGTTTTCCCCAGACACGTTCTGCGTATCTCTTCATATATGTGTTTCTCGTATGAGTCAAACATTCGATAATGCGGCAGGAAATGTTTCAATGTGTTTCATGGAACAGTCGCCGGTTATTCCCAGCTGAGTCCGGAGTAAGCACTCAACCTGCTCCACGATACGTTTCCCGGTTTCGAATTCAATTCCATTCGTTCCGATCATCGGCTCGCATTGGAGATAAAAATCTAATTTGGGAAAACGTTGGCGTCAACAGTTTTTGGACAGCGCATGACATTTGAGATCGGTCGGCGCGATCGCAGCGGTGTAGCGCTCAAAGATTGAAACGAGTATGGACATTGAAATGGGTATACGGAAAAGTTAGTAAACCGTCCGGCTGTCATAAAAAGTTACACGATGCTGTTCATGTTGCACGAGACACGAATGAATACTTTAAATCTCCGCGGAGTTTCATTTCATACGGACAAGACAAACATCGAGAAGTCTTTCGTGTATACTCTCAAGTTCTAAGCTGTGGGATTCAAGCGTCTTTGAATAACCTGGATACATACTCGTAGCAGACTGTCTAATTTTCAGCTCGAGCCCAGCAGTTTGAAGGTCCTTGTCGCAATAAATCATTAACAGATTGTCGGAATTGTGTTCGAGTCCAAAATTAATTGATGGATATTACCGACGAACATTGTGTCCTTCGAGTTAAGACTTTTAGCAAACTGTGTTAGGTGATGTTGCTAACCACTTCTAATTATTGAAAATTCTGTAGTTATATAATTTCACTGACAGACTGCCGTTGGTTTAGTCATCTAGTGGTCTCTGCTGCTGAGCATGAACTCTTGGGTACGATTCCTAGGTCGGGCGAGATCGCGAGTGATTTTTCATTAGAAATTTCTCGTTCTGTGCTCTTTTGATGGCAATAGGCCCCTTATTACATGAAACTTAAAACAACTGCCGAAATGTGGGTGTGCTACAGGTACACCTCTGCCTAACCCTAGAAGAGTATAGGCATCATCATGTCTGTACTGGGGAATGTTGGTGTACTTTTAGTACATCCACATTTCGCCAGTTATGTTTTATAAGTCCCATGCTCATTATCTGCCTAGCCTTTTCCCAACTATGTTGGGGTCGGCTGCCAGTCTAACCGGATGTTACTGCGTAATACTATACCCCCTTTTTTGTGGATGGGAAATCATCAAATGACCCCTCCCGCTTTGGGTGGAGCGAAAGCGAGTGTTAGACTCCTACTGACTAAAACCCACCTGTGTTCCTTCCTTAGCCCTTTATGCTCCGGGGTAGCGGTAACCCTTTCGGACAATCCCGCACCCCCGGCAGGAATACTATACCCCTTGGTATGACTGGTTGTCAGACTTTCGGGCTTCTGACTACCCGCAACGACTGTTAAAGATCCACATCCGGGACCAACAGCTTAACGTGCTTTCCGAGACACGGAGGGGTCTCGGTATGTAAAGGTGGCCACCCATCCACAGTCCAACAACGGCAAGCGTAGCTTAACCTGATCGATCGACCTGTGCGGCTCTTATTATTTAGCCACAGGCCCCTCTAAGTTCCAGGTTATGTTATATAATTTCGTGCCCTTTAAATGGTCGCAGAAGAACGTTATATCTAATGCCATAAAATAGTACTAATCATAAAATAATTGCGCATTAGCGACATCATTTATCAGCTTCCGGACATAACAACACAAGGAAAAGGGAACGCTGGGGAAATGTAATTTGTAATAACGTCCTTACAAAACAACATTGTTACACAAAAGTAGGTACGAGTACACCAAAATGTTAAGAAAGTATAGAACAACAAAAACCCATGTGCGTCTCAAATGATGAATTTATCCAAATACCTTCTTTCTTTTCATAGAAATAAGGGGTTTATTTATAAACATGCGTAATGTTAAGAGACGTTTAAACGTCAAAATGTATAGTTTTACAGTCTCTAATCATTACTTAACTTTAAACAACGTTTATAAATAAAGGGGTAAGTTTTCAGCAATTACGTTTTTGCCACTTTTGTTTATATTAAGTCATATGTAGAAACATAGATGTTAATAGCACCAACTATAAAATAGACACAGAAAACGACAAAAAAAAACCAATAGGAACGAAAGAAGTGAAACCAAATACCTAAACCCCAATTTAAGGTAATTCGGGTACGTATCTACCATACATTTCCACGAAACACTTCACCAGACATTCTATTCATTTTTTTTTCATTCATTCCACCATTTCATCCTTTCTTTATGGCCGTATTTCTGCAATTTATCTCGCAATACCTGGCTAATTCCGCCAGGTCCTTTGTCACCGACCAGATTTAGACCCCACCTAAATATTACTTGTGCCTAATTGAAACCTTACCTTGTACCGAGCTGATAAACGGGAAGCCGTGGGTAGATAAAAAACATAATTAACAGGATAGCGGTGGTAGCTCCGCCATAAATAAGACCCGACTCAATATTAGAATATTATGTAAAGAATTACTTTGTACTAGTTTATTTAACAACCTAAAATACTATTTATTACTAGAATTATACAGAAATGTGGTGTACAATTTAATTAAGTTGCTAATTAATTTTGGATGTTATAAACTTATGAGTTTAACGTATTGATTTTTATCCCGGGCCTAGAACAATCGGATTTTAGTAAACGAGCTGGTCTATGATAAAGAGACTCGGGATAGCCTTAAAGTTATCTAAAACTTAATCTACTAATATTATGAAGAGGTAAAATTTGTGAGGTCGTATCTAGGGGGTAATCTTCGGAACTACTGAACCGATTTCGAAAATCTCTCACTAATGAGAAGCTACAATATTATAATAATAATCAGCCTACATTGTCCCACTGTAGGGCAAAGTCCTCCCTTTCCTTATTCTATTAAATTTTTTTCTTATCGATCCTGAGCCAATATTACCCAATCCCTCATATAAGAGTCAAGTTCATCTATGCCTGTGTCTTCCGCGATGCCGTTGAACGTTTTCAGGAACCTATGCTGCGGTGGTTTTAAACCCCATAATGCATCCGACATGCGGCAAACGTATCCGGCTCAGTCCCAATTTAGCGTGGCCGCTTTTTGGGTGACGTCTGCGATTCGTGTCTTAGAGCGCAGTATCGTACTCCGTATCCGGTCGGTAAGTCAAACTCGAAGGAAACTACGTTCCATCGCTCGATGGCAAACCTCGATTCTGGTCTTCTGCTGAACAGTCAAACACCAGGTCTCAGCGCCGTGTATGTAAAGATAGGGAGAATTTACATGTCCATAAATTTGCGTTTATGGCTATGAAGATCTCATTTCATAAGGGCTTTCATCGACCAATTTCTTCCAGGCGTTTAGGATATACTTTATGTTATATTAAGAAATTCATGCGAACAGTCGTGGGCATGAAGTAACACATAATGTTATACGTCAAACAACATTATTATTACGATTACGAACATCAACAAATTAAGTAGTCAAACAGTAACCTAATGAAGCGACAGGCAATCTATCTTCCAGTAATTAAACAGGACGGCTGACACGTTTGTAACACAATATAAAAACTTGAACGTAGATTGAAGCTAAAAGGTTGGACATAACATAAAACCTTAGGTATAGAGTTAGGAACCATTAATCACTGGAGAAAACTTAATTGGACGGGCGCGCGACAGACAGTCACGCAAAGAACTTGGGTGTAATAAGGGCAAAATAAACAGCTATACAGGGTTGTTAAGGTAAAAATATCGTCTTTGACAAGTCTGGTGTTGATTTTTTTTTTAATTTATTTACGGGGCTCCAAGTACCAGTATACAAATCACAAATACATTAAATTCATTAGATCATTAAAATAAAATACATTAACATTCATTACATCATACTATATTAACATTCAATACAATCATTAAAATAAAATTAAATGTACAAAAATTAAAAAAGAGCTGTTTAACTTAATTTTATTCGTAATATTTATTTGTACCTATTATTTTTTAGAAAAAATTATCGCTCAGAGCAATAATAGGTAATTATGGCGGTAATCACCAAGCCAACCCATCTTAGCAAGCGTGGTGATCGTTGCTTTTATGCCTTCTCCGTATGATAAGAGGCCTTTGCCCTGCAGTGGAACAATAATAGGCTGGTATTATCATAGGGTGGTATATTTTCCAAAAAAAGATCGGGTTCCATTCTTGGCTAAAGAGATTTTAAAAATTTGAAAATGCAGTATTTTTCTATAAAAAAAAACACCCTGTATACATAAAACAAGGAACATCAGGGCTTTGTAATAAAAATTCCTGGCACCAATTGACCCGAATGGACATTTCGTTATTATATCGTAAATTGGTAAATACCTGTTGACCTAAAAGTTCTATTTTTTTTATAGTAAAATAGCAATTTCTGCTAAAAGTTTTTGGTGTTTAAACCGAGTATTAATCTTTATATCCGGTAGTTTTCACGGTGATATTATGTGCCCAATGTTTTATTGCTTAAAGCTGATATAGGTACCTACCTACTAACATTTAAAATTGCACTGCAATAATTAATTCTGGATGTTTACTCTTGCAAAAAAGACTAGCTTCTGCCCGCGATTTCGTCCGCGTGAAAGATCTTGTTTTGACATAAAATATATCCTATGACACTCAGCAATACTGTAATTTCCCATTAGTGAAAGAATTGATTCATTAGTGAAGAATCGGATCAGTAGTTCCGAAGATTACCTCCTACATACAAACTCCCAAATTGGTAAAAAAATATTTATAATATTTTAATCACTTTACAATACTACGACTCAAACTTGTCGATTTTTTACCATTTTTCATTACAGTACTTTTTCATTAAGTCGTGTAAAGCAGACGTCACTAATTGGTTAAATACCAATGAATTAATGGACATAACAACGTCGTTAAAATAATCGTTTCACAGTCTATTATTTTAATTGTTTCTTGCAGTTGTTAATGTGAAACAATAAGTTTTATAGGATGTTATGTTAATTGAGTATGAATTGCGTTATAAATCGGATTAACTATATTTTTCAATGTAACTGCCACATTGGTCTAGTGGTCGCAAGCGCAGCTGCTGAGCATGAGGGCCAGGGTTCGAATCCCGGGTCGCGCAAAGTGGTATTGGGTTTTTCAATCTGGAATTTCTCAGTAGCTGCCCTGAGGCTGGATTTGTGCCTGGTTGATGGTAATAGGCTCGCCCCCTTACATAGGAGTTTAACATAACTAGCGAAACCTCTGTTCGAGATGTCGGGGATGTTATATATGCTGGTGTTGTATTACGATACGATTACCCTTTGTTATAGTGGACTGTAGGTTGGTTTGATTACCAGGAGATGAGGGATAGAAAGAACGGTAAATAACACGCACTTGTTACCTTGAATACGACTCCGAAGACTTCTTTATTCTCACTACCAAAAGGCACTGACACAAAACCCACTGACAGATGATCTGTCAAAATGACAGTAGCACAATGTTACAATGTGTAAATATGAACTAAAATGTTGCAACTTCCAAAAAACTCTGCCCAACCCTTCGTTTCCCTTGTTTCCCAGAAGGCGTGGTGTTATGTTATGTTGTTATGTTTTACTTTTTGAAGTATTTTCTAGGACTCTTTTTCATGATATCGCAAAAAGTATTTTTAAAAAAACTTAACTTAATTAGCGCTTTGGTTTACTCTAGAGACCTGACAGTCTCCAGACTAGACTACGCCAAACAGTTAATTATAAAATACGTAACGAAGACAAAACTAATTATAATGAATGGTTTTTGCAACGCAGCGCTCCGTAGCGTAAGAAACTTCATGACATCTAAATCTTAACGCTACAGTAAAAACAAAAATGCCCGAAAAGAAACGTAATTGCGTTCTAATTGGTTACGCTCGGAAAATTTGGCAAAATGTGTCTTATGTAACTACATAAGAGCATGCTTGCTTGCCCAGCATGACATGTACGAAACTACGCACATTACCTACCACTTTTGGGACTGTCCATTTAAGTGTTCTTCAACTTTAAAGGATGTTATCCAGTAGGGAGCTGTGCGGCATTTAACGTAGTCGAGCAACTTCTTTGGAGCCAAAATAAACGTAGCAACCTTTTGGACCCAAATAGTATAATCTGGGCTGTCGAGGCAAGAAGAAGTACGCAGTCCAACACTCGGCATTGACGGAAAAGTAAGTTGGTTAACATACCTGTCCATGGTTGACGAAGCCGTGCCTCCTGGCGATGTCATCGACGTGTTCTGGCCCGGCGGGCACGTGCACCGCGAACTGATCGTGGTACACCGGCTCGGGGAGAGCAGCACATGCGCACAGCGCCGCCAGCAGCGCCAGCACGCGCCATGACGTCACCATGACAATGAGCACAACACTGCACAATCACAACCGCATCTGCGACCCACCCACACAGTACCAACCAAGCGTTTCAACTACTAACAACCCTTGACATAAGGACCACCCATACACTTTTTCTCAAAGACACTCTAACTAATATTTCCCGGGCGTCAATGTTGACCCGTTCGAACACTTTGTCATCCCACCTCGTACCTACTACCTGCAACAAAAACGATTAAATTAGGCTTTAACATCGAAGGACTTAATTAAAAGGTTCTCTGTAATTGTAACATGTACCCGGTCTCGAACACAAAAGGTGCTTGAGAGATATTAAATTTTAATAAAGAGTATCTCCCTCGGCGGAGGCTCCGCTCTTCATTTAGCATTATTTTTTACGTTCGAACGAACTCCATAAACATAAAGGGGAATTTAGGGTGCGATAAACATATTTGGCGGAGCGCAGGCGGCACCACGGCAAATCACGCGCGAGATAAAACGCAATAAGCGGACGCACAAACGCGAACAAGTTAAAAAAATCCGTGGGAAATCCCGAGATAATCCAGATAAGCCACGCGGGCAAAGTATGAAAAGCCTGACCGTGAATATATCAAAAATATTTATGAAATTTTATTTGGTAATTTATCTGACGTCCGCCACGAGTGAAAGTAAAACCTTTGAACAAAATTCTTTGTGTCCCCGCCTGCGTCGGTTTGGCTTTTTCAGCCTGTCTTTTTATTTTATAACAGTCTTGGTGAATAAATTAAAGGGCCCTGGAAAGATAAAATCAAGAACCGGTTATTCGTATAACAATCGTTAAATAAACGCCTTATTTGAGCAATTAGTTAATCCGCTACGGCGATAAGTACGTCCCAGTAACAGAAACTCGCTTTTCTTGAAACGCTGTTAATAAGACCGCGCCAACTCAGTAATAGCTCTGTGAGGCAACAAGTAATTCCACTCAGAACTAAGCAAGCTTTTTTCTCACGTGTGTTTTCACAATTGCCCGAGGGTGCAATAAAAACAATTTAACTTGTTTGCCTCCTGAGTTCCTGACTTCGTAGCAGGCTAAAAACTGTCTCGTGAGATAATGCTTGTTTTAAAATGTTCACTAAAATTATATTTAATGTAAAGTTTTTGTTTGAAGTAGGTGCTTTAAACTAAAACTAATGTTTTAATTAGTTAAAAGTAGCGTGATTTTTAATTAACGTGTTTAGTAATTACGATTTTTTTTAAACTCTGCTTGATCAGAAATTGTTGATTAGCGCGAACTTCATGAAATCACACTTCAATAAATGCAGATTAAATTTTAGTTTTACATTTATTCGAGTCTATTCGCGCACTAAAAATATTATATCAATATTATCTTGCCACGACGGTTATGTATTTACATTTCATTAGGTGTCATCGTCAAGTCTTGAACAGCGGGTGTTATTTCAAACTACCCGCGAAACAAGCAATAGAATCAGTCAACTTCATTCATTATATTCATTGACAAATAAATCTATCTTTCTTTTCTTTCTCATGTCACATGTTGGACCACTATCATTGGTAATATTAAATTTTACATGGTCAATAAGTAGATAGTATAACAGATACCACATAAATTCACAAAAAGCAACGTTTTTCAACAGACTGAGTCAATCAATTAATTATCATAACATATCAATAACACGTAAATGGGAATTTATTTTGATATCACATAACCGTTATGAAACATGCAAGTTATTCGCAGATCACAGCTCCATGCACCGTAACACATATCTCGTTATTTATACATAACACGGACGCCCGCCGTGTTTTAATGTAATGAAATGTGTTACCTTTGACGTGAAACGTTTCAATTTGGTAAAATTATTAATTGTGAAACATTTTTTAAACAACCTGAATTCAGTATCGTGTCGTGTAACGTGGGTTCAACGATAACAATTTTCAATTAAGTATAGAAACAATTTATTAAAGGCTTACGGGGAATGTGAAAATGCCGGAATCGGTAAAACATGAAAGAAAAGCTGCGGCCAAAAGAAATTCTTGTGCTAAAAATATTGTGGTCTTATATCTTGGAAAAATGCTACCTGCATACCACACTAGCCTTACGTACTTTTAAGTAATTCAATCAGAGTAAACATGTACTTCTTTATGCACCTTTTACTTTCAAGAAATACTAAATCATATGTGCAATATACTTTTCCTCGTATCGAGCTGGTTTCGCGGGAAAATAGTACCTAATAAAGATATTATCGTGAAGTTTACGATGATATGCTCGAACAGGATATTAGAATACCCTACTCGTGTCTTAGAAGATAGCAGCATAATATCATCGCGTGGATGTGGAAAAACATGGACACCATTTGCACGACTGTGATGGGATCATCTTCTAGATTGTAGCCGAAAAACATACGGATACACAGGCTAGGGTACACGGTACCACGAAACGGATACGGGGTAGGGGTAGGGTGGGGTAGACTAGGGTAGATTGGTTTAAAGGTTCCTGTCGTCAGCCCTAAAAGGAAAAAATGTATGCGGTCAGGGGACACCCGTTAGAAACGAAATTCCTTACGCGATACTCCCATGCACACACTCGTGTATAGTAGAACTAGAAAGAGACACAGAGAGAGAAAGTTAATTTAATACGCGTTTTTAATACATCTAGTATAAGTTTTTAGAAGCTCTCATAAAGTTGTCGCCATCTTGGATTTTCATTTTTTTGTTACGTGACTCCTACGCAAGCCGCGTTAAAGATCTTCGTTCCAACAAATGAAACACGATACTCAGAGATCCTGTTGAATCTAACAGCAAATAAGTAAAGGCTATTCTAGATTTCGGTCCACAAAAATTTTAATTCCACATCAACACATCACTGGAAGGGTGTTAAGTTGTATTTTTATTGCGTCACGCGTTCACCCTTCGGGGCAATATTTAAAAGGTCTCGGGGTCGTTCGAATTAATTTCAGCTATAGCCAGGATAATTTCATTAGCCTACGTAATCGGTACATTGCGGGTCGTGGAGAACCCTGATATATACGACTTAATATTGCACGGACGTATTTATTCAGATAATAGATTTGTTTTATTCTGTTTTATAAGCTTTGTTTGAGTACCGAACATTTTCTTACGAGTTTTGGCACATTTTGTGATGTGACCCCCGGTTGCCTATAACATTATCCTTTTCATCCCATTTTCGTGAAACTCATCTGGCCGTCTCATCTGCCATAATGTCTAGTGCCATCAAGTAACGTTAACTGCGCCAAAAAGCTATAGGAGCATACTTATGCAATACCATAACGCAGATATTTAACATTAAAAGCAAATTGTCTGATACGAAATTGTTTAACGTAACTAATTTTGTTTAATAGGTTTATGCTTTCACGGTTTCTAACGCTAAATAATAAAAGTAGAAAACGGAATTAAGTTTCACCATTTTCCTTAACCAAAAAAGTCGTACCACTCGTTTTTTGTGATCTAATTTTTCCTGTTGTAATTTTCGGGAAACCCAGTTTGAGGCGAAACAAAAATTAGCGACACAACGAGCGATAAGTATCTGCGCTCCCGCCATCCCAGATACCTAAGTCAAAGACACATTACCATAATCAATTTAGTGAGTAAGCAACTCCTTGAGCAAGCATATTGAAAATACATCTCGCGACTTTATTAACGTGACAAGTGAAGCGGCACATTCATAATAAGCTGTGCCGATGGATTCCTCCGGGCGCCTAAATCTTGCCGCCGAACACCTCAATAATTAGCCGGTTATTCGCAGCAGTCGAGCATCGCGGCATGAATAAAACATCGTTTGCGAAACACAAGTGCCATTATAACGTCCAATCTAACTTGATCCTCCGCCCCCTTTCTTGTGTAGACGATGTGGAACATGTGAAGGGAAGGCGGGGTAATATTGGCAGGTCAGGTTAATTTGGTCTTGATTTACGGAGCCTTCGAGTGCACGGGCCAAATCAAACAGGCACCGTGCAAATAAACGGTGACGTGGCTAACATCGACCGCTATTACCGATAATGGGATTAATTACAATGCACTGCTCGTTTGTATAGCTAAGCCGCAGCCGCAGGCATGATTTTTTAATGCACTTCTGGTTTAGATATATAAATGCAATCTTAATAGGTAGTAGAACATTGCATCTCTTTATAGAAAAAACCATTGGCAATATTTGAACCACCATGTGCCTGATGTGATAGGAGACAGGTGGGATGAGGACTACAAATGTGTAACCAGCACTAAACATGGGACTCACCGATCCACAACCGAGACACGATATAATAAGAATGAAAGAAAAAGTACTTATTGCGACTCGTACAGGAAGAACACAAACTAAACGAAACATAGTAAAACAATAAAAAAACCAAGTTATGTAAAAAAAAAGTAACAAAAAGAAAAATTAAACTGAAAGTCCTATACGGGGCCAAAAGGCTCCTATCTCAGCATGATGCTGCGACATTTAAAAAATAAATGTCGCAAAAACAATAAATAATAAAATAGGTATAATAATATGTAAAATATTGGCAATTAAAATAAAAATATTAATTTTTAATCCGCGCCAGACGTAACCTCATTACTTGTCTATGCCTTGAGTGTCAGAGGCACTCTTGTGTGTCTTTGTAATAAAGCCCCGTTGTACATAAACACGAGAAGGTTCATATGTTCGGCTTCAATTCTACTAAATGTTTAGCTAAACCCAATAGTTCGCGTGCGCTAATTGTAAACTTCTCATTTGAGCTGGTGGTACGTAAAAGCGCTGTATATTATCGATAAAGTTTTGCTGTATCGGCTCTTTCCAAAGCGAATGCAACGCGCTCCGCAACGAACGCGAAATGCCCGCTTTTGTATATGTACTTACGTGAAATATGCAACTTAGTTCTCTGCTCGAAGTAACTTGCGATTCTGGTGAAATTGTAGTTCGTCGGTGAATTAGACTGTTATTTTAGTATCGCGTGATAAAGGAACTTTTTGTTAAAATTGGATAAGATATAATAAGTAGATAATACGTAGGATAAATAGGATAACTGGATAAGATTATTTAAGTGCTGTTAACTTTTTACTTGATGATTTTATCTTTTACTAGCTGCGCCCCGCGGTTGCACCCGCGTTAGTTTCGATCCCGTGGGAATATCGGGATAAAAAGTAGCCTATATGTTAATCCAGGGTGTCAGCTACCTCCATAGAAAATTTTATCAAAATTGGTCCATCCGTTTGAGCGTGAACGAGTAACAAACATATAAACACACACACACACTCAAACTCTCGCCTTTATAATATTATAAGGGTGATTAGTGTGATGTGTATACATATACAAACTGTGTCTTTAATTTCTGTAATTGGGTTTAAACCGTTTTAATTACAGAAATAAATAATTATCATTTGCATTATTTATGAATTCTAAAATTATACATTCATTCTCTATACGAAGTCAAAAGCATACTGAAAATGATCACATGTGTAGGTACTTGGTCCCACAATGATTCCTACATATAAAGCTTGGATTCATATAATCCTCACCAATTCAGTGCGCAGTGAGCATTCAGTCCATTCGGTACGGCTGAATACTTGCATTACTTACTACCTTATTAAAAGTTATTAATAACAAACATAATCAGCTTACATTAACCTTTGTTCATTACTCAATATTAACTCATTAAAATCATGCCTTTCTGAACATAACAGTAAACAACAAATGAAAAACCTAGTTCAGTTTAAACAATAGGAATTATCAAGTCGGCTTATTATGCCGAGGCACGTGGCACAGAGTGCGGTCGACGTAGCACAATATGCTACGAACCGGCTACGAGGCGCTACGCTCAGTTAACGCTACGGACTTCAGTCTACGACATTCAGAAGCTCTACGAAACTTTGATTCCACAACAATAAAGGAAGACGGTTTGCTTTCAGTTAATTTATATGGAAAATGTTAGTGCTTTTAAATTCTATTATTTATAATATTTTGTGGAAATTTTGCTGTACCTATTTAAAGAACACAAAATATCGATACGATACAAAATATATTTTGATTTCTCCCGTAAAAAATTAGCATCTAAAAATCTCCAGCCGTTCCAGCTTATTTTGTTTCGTAGTCAAACTGGCCATATCAACCACAAACGTTCGTACCACAGCGGCAATAAAGAGGAGCATTAAAAATTAATAGTTCGGTCAACTATTAATGTGGTGTACAGCACTAGTGACGTAGACCACGTGACCCAATTGCGGGCAAGCACGGGATTCGTCTGGACTTGGGCTTGCGGACAGAATCATGTTTATACGCCATTTGTAGACTTACATCGACTTTGGTAAGCCTATCAGATGCCAGGCGTTCGGTAATAGAATAAACGTATGATAAATGGAAACAAAGAGTAGTGATGGAAACGGGAAGACGGTGACGGGTACCTATGATTGTGGGCAGTTGACTTGTAGTTGTTGGATAAATATTTTTTTAAGCAATGTTTTTTTTCAACACTTTATTGAGTTTGTATTGATATGAGTGTTGCAAAAGCTATACAAAATCAGCCTATAATTTTCCCACTACTAGGACACGGGCCCGCTCTCTGTGAGAGGGAGTGGGCCGTAATCCACCACGCGGGCCCAGTGCGGCTTGGTAGATGTCACATGTCTTCGAATTTTTGGTTCTAGGACATGCCGGTTTCCTCACGATGTTTTCTTTCACCGTTTTGAGAGAAATAATTTACACAAAGTAAATCGTCTGTCAGGGTTCGAACCTAAGACATACAACTCGTAAATCACGGCCTTTATCATAGGGCCACCACTGCTCTCCTTGCAAAAGCTATACAGATGTTTAAAATAACAAGACTGTGTCAAAGAGTACCGATATGGTCTTTCTTACTTTGCAGCTTTGCAGTTCTGATGTATGAGGACAAGGATGCAAAAGTGAAATATTCAGAAAAACATAAGAACAGTAAATTAATGTCAAACAACGTAATTATGTAAATGAGAGAGTTATAAATATACGAGTAGTGAATATAAATGAGGAATTCTTGTTAGAAATTATTATTACTTGTGTAAGATTTGCATGAATACCTACTCACAAATTATTAATAATTTTCCTGTTAACTCCAACTATTCGAATAATTTATGGAATTAATGACTTGCCAATTTCTAAGCATACACAAATAATTAAGTAGTTAGTAATTACCTCATTTAATAATAAATTCATAATACCAGTACCTTACCTGTAATTGGCTGTCAGATTTTATCATACTGTTATTTATCACTATTGTAGTTAGCTGTAAGTCTTCCAAAGTCCTTAAATAAATAAAGTAGGTAATTGCTGTTTTAATAATGCTGGTTTTGCTTTTTTAATAAATTGATTATTAAATAGGTAAGTATTTAAAATGAAAGCGTTTTTATGGTGAAAAGACGGGTTGCACTCCGGGAGTGCCGGCAGAAGTGAAAACTTGAATATTAACGTTGAAATAAATCAATTATTAATTTAATTAATATTACTCATTTTTTTTTCAATATTTCTGCGTCACTTTTTTCATTAATAGGTAGATGCACTTTGTTCAATTTCCATATTTTAAACACTTTCGGTCTTATTCATAAAAAAAGCCTATTGAAGGTTTAAACCATTCATTAGTTAATATGCTCAATAGACCTTTAAAACATTCGATAAAATTTTGTATTCATAAACGCTTCATAAACGTTCTATAACTAGAATGTCCTACAACTTCTAAATGTTGCCATTATAATGAAGTCATCCAACAAATTGGCCAACACATTAAATCGGCATACGAGAATATCTGTCTATGAACCGAATATTTGTGTCCATAGACATTATTACGTATGAAAAACTAATTTATTGTCTACAGTTTCA
Organism: Amphipoea oculea; assembly: GCA_945859645.1. Lineage (NCBI taxonomy): Eukaryota > Metazoa > Arthropoda > Insecta > Lepidoptera > Noctuidae > Amphipoea > Amphipoea oculea. The sequence goes on from OX243876.1 coordinate 5,696,510, forward strand.
ACAGTTTTGACGCGACAACGTCATGGTCGTCATGGAAACCAAAAAGTACTCTGTGAAACTGACTTTTCAAACATTTGTACGTCAAATGTCATTTTCTTCGGCCATCTTTGTCGTGTCTCACTTGGTTCAATTCGGTTGGCGCCGCCGTAGAAAGAGATGGGGGGGGGGGGGAAATCTCTCCTGACGGTCACGTGTCCTGACGCGACTTTAACATTTTTTACCCATTACAAAAAGTGTTCAACGCCGCTAAAGATGTTTTCACTTCAAAAATATCGCTAAAATTAATGACCACAGTTCATGAGAAACGTTTTAACCATTAACAAATAAATTAAAATCAATCTGCCTAGCTTTTCCCCAAATATGTTGGATTCGGCTTCCACTCTAAGCGGATGCAGCTGAATACTAATTTTAAATAGAGCCACTGTCTGACCTCTACAACCCAGTTACTGGGTAACACGATACCCCTTGGTAAAACTGGTTATCAGACATTCGGGCTTCTGACTACCCGTACCTAACGACTGTCAAAAATCTTTGAATGACAGCCGAGACCAACAGCTTACAAGTGCTTTCTGTGGCACGGACGGCTCTCGGTTTGTAATGGACGATCACCCATCCACGGACGGACCCCGACAAGCGTAGCTTAACCTTCGATGGACCTGTGCGGCTCTTTTTATTTAGCCACGAATAAATCAAATAGATGCAAAAAAAGAACTTTGCATTCAATATACTTACTAATTACTTAAGACTAATATTAATAAATTGATTACCTATTCAACATGCAACCGATTTTATGCTCACAGTTCATGAGAAACTTCTAATGTAAATATTTATATAAATATTTACATTAGAAGTTTCTCATTAAATCATTAAGTCATAAATTATTTGCCGTGATTTTTTGACTTATTTTTAGGGTTCCGTACTTCAAAAGGAAAAAACGGAACCCTTATAGGATCATTTTGTTGTCCGTCCGTCCGTCTGTATGTCAAGACCCTTTTTCTCAGGAACGCGGGGAGGTATCAAGCTGTTATTGTTTCTCATTGTAAATAACAGGTACTTGGTTTTATAATGTTAAGAGATTTTTATCAAACAGTAGAACTGTTTTAAGTTTGTAAGAAGAAGTTCTTTTATTTTTTTTAATTTTGGTTTTGTGAAAAAAGCGTTGGATTATTGTTTCTCATGATTGTAAATAACAAGTACTTGGTTTTAAAATGTTAAGAGATTTTTATAAAACAGTAGAGCTGTTTTAAGTTTGTAAGAAGTTGTTTTAATTTTTTTAATTTTGGTTTTGAGAAAACATAATGTGTAGGTAGTTTTGATTTGTTTTGTTATGAATGTTATCTTTTAATTATAGAATAAAAAATTAGTCGTGATAATTATGATAACATAAAACAAATGAGATAAACTAACCTTCGGTGTTTTTTTTATTTCCTTTTGCTACCGCCAGTATCACTATATTGGGACCACCAAACCCCTAAAGAATATTCAGTAGTGCAATCGTCTCAATACCTAAACTAACGTGGGCCCAGTTGCCCCCTAGGTGGAATTGGGTGGGCCCAGTTGCCCCCTAGGTGGAATTGGTCCCAGGTCTCTGTTTCGAAGTGGAACGAGTTGCCCCCTTAGGCCCATGGTCCCAGTTTCGAGGTGGGACGAGTTGACCCCTAGTAAAATTAGAAAGATGGAACTGGTCCCTGGGCCCAGTTTCGAAGTGGACGAGTTGTCCCCTAACCCGAATGTTCACGGCACAATAGAATACTGAATTCATTATACTAATTACTTACAATACCAAACTGTTTCGATGGCAAATTCTGTTACCAACGTACTTGCATACTAACTTGATACTGTCGGACTATTCATTCAAATTAAAGTACGGAATAACATAAATCCGGTTTGTTTTGAAATTATAGCATTGTTTGGATTAGCAGTTCATTATTGAACTGGATTAGAATCATACATCTGTCGACGTACTTGTGGTATGAACAAGATGTGTGTGTATATACATATAATATGTGTTTGGATAGTATCTTAACCACCGATTACATCTCCGGTACGCACAAACAGGGACAAACAGTACAGACACACATCAGCAAGCTAACCATCAAGTCGTTATTAATCGAATATCGATCGCCCGCCAACCAATGATCGGCGCTATATCACGCGAGATAGACCACAACTGCGGAGTGGGTCGTCCGTCGAGGGCCCCCATTGTATCGGCTTGAGAGGCCCCCTCTACGCTCATGCAAGTGCCTGCAGGGCCCTTACATAGGCTCCAGCGTATAATACCTACATACCTGTAATCGAGGGATGCTTATGACATATGTAGGGGTCTGTGCCAATGGGGCCTAAGCCTATAGTGATCTAGGTCAAATACTCTTTCTAGGTACTTAAAGCTCTATAGGTTTTTTTTTTAATAAATATAATAAATCTTTTAATAATACGGTATTGCCACAAAATAATAAGCTTGTCAGGCTTAAAAACAGCCCAATAGCCGTATTTTTTGTAAACGAATTGGAATAAAAGAGAAAAGAAATTAATTGCCTGTTCTTGAGACTCTTGACAGGCCGTATAATAGAAGAACAAAATTTTTAATCACGTTTTGGTTTTAATAAAACTCTATTAAATGTGAGTACCTACCTATCCTAAAATTAAAACGTTTATTTTTTGCGTCCCTCATAAATACGCTGAAGTTTAATTAATGGCTTAGTTATTATAAATTCTGTTTTTTTTTTCTGAGATGAACTTTATTTGTTTGCGGTGACATTTGTCAGTCCTAGAGCCCTTGAGGTTAGTTTAAATCACTTACTCCAATCAAACTTGTTTGAAACTTTGAAATGTCATTTACAAAAAGCTTTCAAACCTCTATGAATTCGTTTATTCTATTTTAGGACTTATAGCTAGGTATTAATTAGCATAGGCTGTGTCGTAAATTCGGTAAACAAAGGACGAGTCCAAAGTAAATGTTTTTCATTAATTTACGGTTTAATAATTATTAGTTTTGTACCCAGGAGCTCCACATCTATTTGGTTATTAGTAGGTGGGTAGTACTCGCAACCGACATGCATGTATGACCAGATGTAGATAATGAACGTAAACTAAGCAAAAAGAGTACGTAAGGATCGTAGCAGGTGGCCTTCTGTAGATTCTGTATACCCCCATTGGAAGAAAGCTTAAGTTTATGCGTATTTAGTTATTATGTTATAAATATGTTGATCTAAAAAAGGCGATACTTTTTCAAGTGTACATAACACACGCAGATCCAGTTTCATGATCATGTAAATATTACACGCTGAAACTACGTTTTTTAATAACAATCAAATACTTTAAACCCACGTCCACAAAAACTAAATTCGAAACAAAATTCAATAAGCATGGGCACAAACAAGCCAGTTTAAAACGTAAACAAGCGAACGCTATAACGTTCGTCAATAGATATTACTCACATTGTTTGCACAAGTTTGAAATTTTTTAAACGCTTCTATTTTGTTTCGCATTTGTTGAATAAAAAATCACAATTCAAGCTTCAATTTATTTGGTAAAGCTCCAATCTGATGTGTTGGTTTTGTGTGAGATTTGCATTTATGAGTGTGATTTGTCCGTGTTTTTTTTGGCAATATGTATTTATGTAAATTTTATTTAGATGCATTTTTTAACTGTAGTCGGCTAGCTTGCATAGTAATACTCTTGTTTGTTTTCCAGTCAATACAACTCTATGTTAGTTTGTTGTAGTACGCAAAGTACGCGCATTGACGTGGAGTTGCGGACACCAGCCCGTATTACCTATTACCTAGTTTGTTGTATTTTAGGGTATTTCGACATACACAAAATAAGGCAGTTAAGCTAAAAATAAAGCAGACAGATAAAAATAATAAAACTCAAACAAAATGGAAGCACTAACGTTCTATTAAAAACTATTTCAGCTTCAAGCGTAAAAGAAACACTTTGCGAAATTGATATTGAAGAAAAAATCTCATCAAACTGAATACCTACGTACTAATACTAGAAAAACAGTAGACAAAAAATTTATATGGTGACCATTTTTTTAAACGACCAGTGTTAAAATACAACGGCGACGTGATCTTTTCGCAAATTGCTGCGATTACACCGTAATGTTCGAGCAGCGCCTTAATTTGTCTCGGGGAGACTCGATATAAGCGCTCCGCCTGACAAAATACCTGTCAGATAATGTTTGTACTGGAAAAAAAATACATTCCCTTTACAAATTACCATTTAAAAGGCTCATATATCAATGGAGTGTTACTGGTTCCTTCGCTTAAGCGTTAGTAGAGCTGTTCGCTGTAGAAATAACATTGCAGTGCAGCTGTAATATTGCAGCCCACAACAGCACGTAGGTACCATAAACAATCTTCTGAGGTCTGAGGAAATGAGAGACTATAAATAGGAATGAAACAAAAACACATCTGAAGTTACTAACAGGGTTAACGAATAAATACCCTAAATCAGAGATAGCGAACCAATGGCACGCGTGCAATTGGTGGCACGCAACAAAACACGGAATTTAGGTAACCTAAGTCATCTAGTTTGCAACAGCCGAAGTTGCACTAATTTGTTCTTTCAAATAAATAAATAAAAAACTGTTATTAACATTTCTGTATAATATTAAAGGTATTATTTTGAATGTATATACCTAAGTAGCTGGAATTAAAGAATATTATTGTGAATAATATAGTTTTTTTTTTCAGTAGTCACTAAGTCAAGATTCATGGCACGTCATGGCCACGTTCATTTTTTTTTTAAATGACACGTAGGTAGTTATATGAGGTTCGCCATCCCTGGCCTAACTGATAACCAGCCCGTAGTTGGGTCAAAATACACTTAAGTCCATCCATGTACAACTAAATGTCATCAAAAACATAACTTGTAAAAAAAACCAAGTCTCGCAACTCAGTTCTTCTACCGTAAAAAGTTGTGAGATCCATGTTATACCAAGTCGGTTAATTTATTCAGTCCCTACTTAAGGGACCTTCTGTCTTAAGTTATTACGTAATTAGCTAACCTAACAACATTTTATAGTGAGCATATCAATATTAAAAATCTTTTATGTTTTTAATAAATAGATTGACTTGGCAATCGCACTAAACAATCTAATTTAATATAATATGTATTACTTGTTAGATACAGTGTGTTTTTATGGGATGGCCAAGTTAATCTATTTATTTTAGTTGGGTCAAAATACAGTAAAGTCCATCCATGTAAATCCAAATAGGATAAGATTTTCAGTACCTTATTTTCCTTCAAAAACGTATTGTTTAAAAAACACTCCACTAAGCAATACATTTTCCTTATTTAATTTTCATTGAGGTTGAAATATGGATATTAAATTGTGGAATTTAATATCCATATAATAATGGAATTAAATTTTCTCTTGTAATCATAATTAAGTTATGTTTCTAGAGGGCAAAATATAATTAATAACAGTACCGAACATTACTTGGTAATAATCACCCCTGGGTATACAGCGTGAAACATTATCGTACGCAGTGCAAACGGGGGCTTACGACTATGTATTGTTTAGTCCTTGGCCACTAAATTGGTTATGAATGACTAATTAGGCGGAAATCCTAATTAATACTAGAATGGCCTGCACGATTTTCCATGAATGAATTTTGCAAGGTAAATTCCATTGTCCTTCATTTTAGGTCTTTGGTTCCGAACAAACAATTAAGGGACAAAGATGGCTGAATGGCATCCAATTGAAGCAGATGAGAAAGATGTTTGTTCACGTTGGTCCATTAGGTGGGCACGCGAGTAATCACGGAGCGAATGTGGCGTCTATTGAGTTATGCAGACTATGAATCAACACAAATGAACGAGTCACGGAACAAAGTACCGTTTTAGTTTAGGCGTCTATCTGTTCATTCGGAACATCATTTACAACTTCTAGTATTATTTTGAAGGTGCCTCTACAGCACACAAAGAACGGAATCTTGCCTAAATATGTCAAAATCACGCCCTTCACTTTTGAGACGAACCGGTACATAATTAGATCAAAGTCCTGGCCCGAAGCACTACGCATTAGCATGATGCTGACGTGGCTGACGTCGTAGTCGAGTGTGGACGTCTGTGTCTGCACTTACCGATCAATTCGAATTAGACGCTCCGATAGGACGCAGGTAACCGTGCCACCTTTGAATACAGCCTTAGACCACTCTGCACATAGACGGTAATTGAGTTAGCTTGATTCTCGGTAGGACCTCAGCGGGTTTTCTTGATAGATTTAAAATGTAGCTGAAGGATAACGAAATAGTAGTGTTTGATGATAAATACCAAATGTAAACCTTCGCATAGAGGAATAGTTCCATCGGGTTAGACTGGAAACCGATCCCAGCATAGTCAGGAAAATGCTAGACAGGTGATGAGAGTAATAATGTACTTATATATATTTAACCACTCAGAAAAACAAACGCGAATACTCCAACGCTCCGAGATCATTAAAGCTATTTAATAAAGCCTCGAAAATGATGTTAGTCAAAATCCAGAATAATGGAGAAGAAATGAGGGGGATCTTCCGCAAATCCTATTTCTTTACTTCGGTTACGCGAAATAGGGGAGAATTTCTTGCAAATTGGACAGTGGAAAAGTTGTTACCTCACTCGCGTGAACTACACTGAAGCCAATTTTCATTCTTCAGCGTTAAACTTTGAATATAATTTACTGAATAGACTTTAAAGCTTTTATTTGCAAAATTGCAGAGAAATAGACGGAAAGCGGTCCCAAATTCAAAATATATTTCGTGGAGCGTGGAGAATTCTTGTCGTAGCTATTCACGTCCGCTCATGTATCGGCTCACTTTGTGTAATGTATGCAAAGCGAGCTAATAAAACGCGAGTCGCCCCGGTGGCGCAGTAAATTCGAGAACAGTTGACATTTATCCAAAGTTACATCCGTTACAATAACAGTCGCAGTTACGATATCCGAGCGCGCTCTGGCGTCCATTTGTTCTAGTTCCGGAAGCAGTGCGCTGCAGGCAGCTCACTCTAATGTAATGGAAAACTTTACACAAACACGTTCCGAAGCTCCCGCGGATTAGACGTACGAATCGCGCGCCTCACCATCGCTCCGCCGCGCCGCCCGAGCGCCGCCGCTCGCCTTAAAACATCATTAAAATTCACACTACCGCCTGTATCTTACGGGATACAAAAATATTTGCCATCACAACGTATCCGAAGCGAGCGTTTAATCAAGTTTACCTGCACACTGCAGAGCGGAGTTCATGTGCCAAATTATTTTAATTAAGCCTTCCACAACCGCTATTTATTAGCTATTCTCTCTAGGTGGTTGTTTAATGTAGGTGCGAACAAGCACCAGACACTTGAGTATGCTCCGCTAATCAACGCTTCGGAGCTTCGCCTTGCTTGGGATCCAGCAGCTCAATAGATCAACGTCAAACACATTATTCGTCTTACACAACGTTTCACTCTACATCAAAGGATTATAGAGCTTTTGAAACCCTAGTGGAAAGTGTTTATCAATGAATTTTTATATCGGTATGATATCGATGGTAATTTATTATTCGGTCCACCGGGACAAACGGAAGTGCCCGTCGACGGATAAATCTGATATATTTCTGTCTATTTTAAGCGGCATAAAAATATGGCCCAATAAACGTGTAAACGGAGTGTCAGGTGAGAGATGGATAGCTTCATTTCAAGTCACGCTGTACCGTACGGCCTTTTTTGTCACAAGGGATCGAGCTTTATATGTCTAAGTAACGGTTGGTGCTGCCCGGAGGAAATGAGAAAGTTATCGGTATCTAAATCCTCGCCCGGGGGACGTTGAGCGTTTTCCTAATAGATATAAAACCCGGGGCTTCGTATAATTCAATTTCGGTTTGTGGAATAGTAGGTAATGGTGCGAGGCCGGTGTGCGATTTATGTGTGGTCACGTTGACGGTGTGAGATGCAATCTGACGAGCGTGGCGGACCGCCGCGTCGCGCGTCGTCGCCCCGTGTCGTGTGCGACTCGCCTGTCACCGTGACGTTTGCGGTTAGCTGCGGACGCCACATCTAAGTAATATTTACAATTCTCAGCGCCGTGAATCATTTTCAAGCGTTTCTAAACCACATTTTAGCGGACTGTAATTTTTTTAACACCCGTCTAGAGGCTTCGCCGGGAAAAGAATAACATTTCCACCTTGCTTGTAACGGGTGATTTTTTAAGAGGTATAGGATTTGAATTTCAAAAAAAACACAAAAAAATTTGAAAAATTTGATGAAATCTTTATTGGAATCGATAGAACGATCAATATAATTTAATGTTTGAAGATGATTTCATGCAAATGCTGGCCGCGGCTCCGGTTTAGATGGCCCATTCGCAAGGCCCAATTTCGGCACACTCTCTCCAACACATCAGCCGGTATATCACGAATAAATGCTTCAATATTGGCTCCCAGTGCGTCAATCGTTGCTGGTTTATCCCTGTAGACATAAGCCTTAACATGGCCCCACAAGAAATAGTCCAAAGGCGTTAGATCACACGATCTAGGCGGCCAATTGACGGGCCCAAAACGTGAGATAAACTGTTCACCGAAGGCGGCTCTCAATTGGGCCATTGTTTCGCGTGCCGTGTGGCATGTGGCACCGTCTTGTTGAAACCACATTTCAGGCATGTCCAATTCTTCCATTTTGGGCAAAAAAAAATCGCCAATCATCACACGGTAGCGCTCGCCATTCACAGTAACGTTTCGGCCATTGTCGTCTTTGAAAAAGTACGGCCCGATGATGCCACCATTCAATAATTTGCAAGCGTTGTTCGTTCGTAAGTCGATTCATGGTTAAATTATAGACCAAACTGAACAAGTTTGACAATGACACAAGACACGATTCACGCGTGATCTGTCAAAAACAGTGTTGCCAAAAAGATACCAGCAAAAAAATCACCCTTTATATAGAACTTTTTGACTGTTGATAACATTATTATTTACTAACACTATGATATTTTAGCGAGTGTTTCCCGAACTACTACTAGCAGTGATGGTTTTCGCGTAAAACAGCTTTCCTGGCAAAGCTTTTAACGAGCATTTTATAGTAAACTAACCAGAACTAGCAATACTACAACCACCAAAGAGAATACTTAAGCATGTAGACCGCTAGGTATATTGTTTCGTTTATTTTTAATCTCTCTAATAAATACTCATTATTAATGTACTAGCTTCTGTCCGCGAATTCGTCCGCGTGAAATTTCTTGTTCCCCCGACCCAACCCGTCGCATCGCATCATCTGCCCGCGCTATTACTTCGTTTTCGTTCTTTGTGACTTTTTTTTCTTTTTGTTCGGCTCCTAAGGGTCATAGCATGATTTTAAATACCTCAAGAATAGGGCTATCAAATTCAAAAATAATCTTACAAATCCGACTGGTAATTCCAGAGATTAGCGCGTTCAAAACAAACAAACAAACTCTACAGCTTTATTATGAGTATAGATTAAGGCTATTTCAAACTCGCTAAAAGCAACTCAAGGCGTTCGAAAACGCCGAGAAAATTATGCATAAATATTGACTCAATCAAGTGGAACGACCGTCCAAATAAGCGGCCGTCAAAGTTCAACATAAATCGGGTCGAGACATAATGTGAGGCGATAAACCGTGCAGTTAACATCATAAATTATAACATCAGAGGTCGAACGGCCGTAGGTCATATCCTTAACATTAATGTTATCTGCAGTAATAAACTATCCGGGGTGTCCGCTTCCATTTGTCGTAATATTCACCGGCCGAAGCGCACGTGACTGGAACAAGCGCGATCCTGATTATATACAACTGAATTATACTAATACAAGTGCTTATTTCAAATTAGGGTGCCTATCTACGAAATACTGGCGTTGTGACCCAGAAAATGTAAAACCACCCCATTTCAACTAGTTGTTGGGGGTTATTGGCGTTATAATAGCAACAAATATATGAACATTTTTAGAAGGTCAGCAGCAATGTATTCCTTTACATCTTTCCGGTCTGTTGTTCACCATTCAGCAAATTTGGTAAGGATTGAAACAACATACAGGTACTACGTCACTCGTGGTAAATCAACGTGACACGATGACCAATCCATATGAGGTTGACTAACCAAACCACGGATTTGTGGTAAAATTACTCTCACACGAATCTGTAAAGCGGAACTATGGCGGCTTATGCCCATTACCGGACATTTACTGGCTGATGATGAACCGAGATATTTGAGTACCATAAAAGCGACAAGGTCACTAAATAATCCGGGCTAATACAGCGGTTTATCAGTCTAATAGCCTGACAGCTGTTTAATTTTGTTTATACCCTTTAAGTAATTCGTTTGAAAATAAACTTTTGTTTAGCGTTTTTAATTTACGCTCGCTCAAAATAAGTAAACTCGATTTTAAGTACCACCCACGGCTGCGACCAACTTTTAGTTTCACAACTTCTGTGCCTAGATGAAACAAAAGCTACGAAAATTATCGCGTTTTATGAAAAAAGAAAAATTGTACTTTACTTAAATTTTTAGAACAGTTTTCCCGCGCAATTATTAGACTGAGGGCGCATTTCACCAAACGTTTATACTTACCTAGAATAATTAGTCTTATCCTGAGAATAAATTTTGAATTTTAGACAGTTTTTCCATACTAGAACTGTCAGAAGTCAACTTTATTATCACAAAAAATATATCTGACTTTGGTAAAATCAGCCCAACCTGAACTCGCTTAGTTGCCACTTTATCTCAAGAGGATATGCAAAAGCTTTAGCCATGAATGTGAAAATCTTGCCCCTAATCTAAACGCCTAAACAAGCCTCCTCCGTCAGTAAACCTGCCGACACTCATTTGATTGCTCTTGTGATTTGGTTGACCAAACTAATAATACATCCCAAGCCGATTTCAGCTACGGTGACTATTTTTGTTTCTATCCTATCTTGACTGTAAAGGTCTGTGCACAGTGCGGATACGTTAGAATGTCATTGTGGTAATGGCATTGTATGTTGGAGGATGGTTTCCACTTAAGGTGATCTCGTCTACTGTCAAGATCTCTCCCCCGCTGGTGTTCAGTCACAAATATTTTGTTTTACCAAACGCCTCCAAACAGGTCCATCCTTTGCAAAACACCATAGGTACCATACCGTTGGGATGGCGCGGAGGTCACCATACGATTAACCAAAACCACAAAAATCATGTAGTTGACGTGAGACTAAATTGATTATGATTTCAGGAACCGTGGTCCAGAGTAAATGTCGGGAATTTAATCACATCTCTAGCAAAGTTAATGACGCCAGCGCAACAATGTAAATATTATGTTGTGAAAGAAGTTTAATGCCGGTGTTACGTGTGAGGTGCTTTTTTCTATTTTGTCGCTACTTAGCCATCATGGCGGACCGTCGGCGTCGTATGTCACAAAGAGAAAAGTATTTCTCATTTGCTCGAGAGGAAAAACAACGTAAATACCGCACGTCCCGCCCTCAATCTCCTTTGGCTCGGAGACAAAGGAATATTATTTCAATTAAGACCCACTAAACTAACACAAAGTCTACGAGTACTTGTTCGTGATAGCCGCCATGTTGTTTAATTGGCGTAACTTGAAAACAGAATTCATTTTCTTTTCCGTTTCCTCGATCACGTAAATTAATGACTAAGGTTAGGTCACACTGGCGCGAGTGCGACCGACACATGGAGAAACTGTGTGGGTTCTAAACATAGATGTGGTTCTAAAGGAACATTGAAGTGGTGACAACTATGAGTCCGGGATAACCTTCATGATCTTCATGATCATTTCGATAAACTGAAAGTCTACCTCTTATTGACTTCACAAAACAGACTTCATTCCAAATACATAAACCTAGCCGATTGTGTCAAAATTCATGTAAACAAGGTCACCTTGATTACATGAATTTTGAGAATAGACCCAGTATCTAACGCTACCTTGACAAGGTGTTCAGGTGTGTTTGTGTCAGGTAATCTTTTGAATAGAACACACACAGACAATAATTTTACACGTGTTCTTAATTAGTGTCTAACATTTCTTGAGAAGCCTCGCGTTATATCTAAGACCTTTGTAGAACTCCTGAGGCTTAAGGTTAAATTGCGTAGCGCCAGTCTAAAAGACTTTATGTACGACCTTAGTTTCGGCAATTAGGCGATTTTATTCCAGTAACCTTGATTTAATTAATTGAACAATAGAATCCCATTTATTTTATTTCCATCTACTTCAGTGTTTAAACACTTTGATGACAACTCAAAATATAAATAAGTGGTTTCATACATTTTGGTCAAGTAGGTATTGAACATTTGTATAAAACAGCGGATTTTTTTTTTCGTGATTTCAGAGTTGGTCCCATAGTGAAAGTTGTTCATATTCATGGGTAGAACACCCTGTAAAAATTTGGATGGTGATAAAAAAATCTTCCTGTATAAACAATTTGATCTAGTAACAGCAAACTAAAGCGTCTCAAAATAAATCCAGTCAGGCCACGCACAGGACTCTTCTATTTTCTAAGTTTAAAATAAACCCTCGACTGCATTCAAGTAAGCTGGTAACGTACGTAACAGTGTAATACTGACAGCCAGAACAAACACAAACACGCCATATTTCAATAAAGCTTTTACACTGTGCAAAACTACGGTAATTCAGTTTTGGTTTGTCTTTGAAGCAACTATATTATCTATTGTCCGACGCATTTGAAATTTGCAACTGATAAAACGTACAGTCACGAGCAATAATATGTCAACACTTTGCAACTTTCAATTGCGATTTTTTCGTAAAATAACGAATGTAACGTTGAAATACGACACTTTACATAAACCTATGGGTTCGAAAATACTATGTTGGTAATAACATAAAATTTCATTCAAAAATAAAGGAGAAAATCGCCTTTGAATAAAGCCAAGTGTATATATACTTATAGACGTGACTGTACAGTTTTCATTAAGTATGTTGAGTAATCTGGCTCGGAGGTCTTATTTATAAGGCATCCACATGATAGCACAGTTAAGCAGCCGACAAACTTCAAGGTTGACCTGGGAGACGCCAATCAATCTGCCTAACCTTTTCCCAACTATGTTGAAGTCGGCTTCCAGTCTAACCAGATACAACTGAATACCAGTATTTTAAATGGAGCGATTCAAAATGATATATGTTGGAAGGCCGAATTACTACGATAAGTATCTACCTACTCTTGAAATACAAACACTGTTTTAAATGCATCTGTTTTAACATAGTTTCTTTGCAAAGTACTGAAATAAGCATTACGTTACACCCACATGCAAGTAGTTCCAGCAGTCCTCCACAATTCACAGTAAACTACTGCCCCATAATTTCCTTAGCAACAATACACACGTCCTCGGTCGCGGCAGTCCGTATCGGTTAGTCGTTGTCTGTAACTAAAACTAGCTGAATACCAAGTGAAAACTTAGTCGGATTGTGACACCAGTACAATATTACATATTACGCTAAGTTCTGCCTGGCGCTACGGTAATCCCAAATGTAGCTTTTATGAACACTAGCGTCGCAACGCGTCACTAATATTTTAAGATAAGTCCTGGATATTAAAATATTCTCAACTTTGTTGAATCTCTGCGCGAGTGTATGTGGAGAGTGAAATATTGTGTCTTAGCTACTCATTACCCAGCGCACGTTGTCATGTCGCCTCAGGAAAGGGATTACGATGGTTATGAGTGTCAGGAAGTGCACTTTAAGTCGGAGTTCAAATGGATATGGAGATATATGAGAGGGTAACCCATAAAAATATAATGTTAGAACCGGTCGACTCTATCGGCGAATACTTTGGTTGAACAACGTGCGCACACCCTAAGGCCAGTAACCCGCCACAATTCATAACATAAGTTACAGTGAACATTACACCCACCACTATTATTTAAGTGCGTGACTTCTATCTCGTTTTAAATCCGCTTGCGGTTTGCACTGTGGAAAACCGCAAGCTAATGAATTATAATTCTTATAAATACACGACCACAGCTCGTACATCAAGGTACAGTTTTTATTATAAATACGAATTTGCAAATGTACGTGTTTAATATTAATCGAATTACATTCACCTGCGTGATTGCTTCACTGGGCCTTGGACAACATTACTTATGAACGGCTTGTTGACTTGATCGTATAACGTTTGACTACGATATGAAGCAAACAGCTTAATTATGTCCCGTATAGTGGAATGGCAAATCCTTAATTAACAAATTATGCCTACAAGAAAAGAAATTCACCTGCGAAAAAGAAAAACGAGAATGGCTTTGTGGACAAATCATTAATTGTACACACTCTGCTCCGTCACCCACTTTTGTTTTTCTTTCATTGTCCTTTATTGCAGTCCCGGTGAAAAAAATATCATCCGTTTACTCTCAACCTTTGCTCGAGATAAATTTGTCGAATATTTGTCCTTGTCAGCGCGACTTTGCCGTCTCCCTATTGTAAGCGACATCTCCTCGGCTGATTAAGAGAAGTTGGAGGTTGGAGCATTCCACGCCACTTGCAATATTAGCGGCTCGGCGCATCGCAGCCGACCTACACAGAACCTACTTTTGAACTGCGAAGTTTGTATTCAAAACTATTTTACAAGCGAGATAAAATTTAACAAAGGAATATCGTAAGTTTCCGAAATTTAACTAAAGAAACTGGTAATATTGTGAACATCTTTGTTGTTTCATTGTGCTTGCGGATAGGATTTATACTATGAGGTTTTCCTTTATATATGAGCCTTCACAATTTGGGAGCAGATACTCATCCCGATTACAATATTTCTTTAGAGAACAACAATTTCTACCACTTACCTAAAGCTTATAAGTCTGATGTCATGATTACCAACATTGGACGTGATCCAAGCACGAACCACTTAGCCATCTGCGTTCCCATCACACATGCAAGTTAAGCAACCATCATCACTAATTGACGAGAAGTCTCGAACGCTCCACCACTCACGTTCACTTGCGAAACGCATCGCGTCCTTGCAAACAGATTCGATTAACATTTGCAACTTGTAACGTTCATACGAAATTAGTTTCCGGAGTCGAGCTTCGAATGAGAATTGCATTTTGTGTATAAATAAAACGTTTGTTTTGAGAATGTGGTTGCATCAACAGATTGTTTTATAGACCATAGTTAGAATTTGTCTGTGAGAGAAAACTCCTAAATAAGAAAAGTGACTTACTTATATATTGCACTTTGGATTGCCATGGGACACTTAATATCGTGCCCTGCGTGTCCTGTCAGCTGCACGTTACAGGAACTGATGGACGCTAGTGATGGCGCCAAACAAGTGGCCGAATTCTGGGCCGAGTACATTTAGATTGCCATCGACACGCTAAGAAGAAGATATATTGCACTGATGAAGGTTTAGGTACCGTACCGAGACAAAATTACGTAGTCACGAAAAAAGTTAAGCGCACAAACAAAAAATGTCTTTACTAGAACCATAAACAGACGTTTTTGAAAACATTTTGCAATGAAACTTCAGTTATAGTTACACCAAAGTCTTCACATCATCTACAGGGTGTTACAGAAATGGTATATCAATACAAAAGGGTTAAAGAGTGTATCTGGTCTAGAATCTCTGTACAAAACTTCAGCTCAAAAGCAGTAACTTTGAAAATGCTTAATATTTTTTTATTTCGATAGTTTATTAAATTGAAATCATAACAAACGTGTCACCGCACTACGAGGGTCATTATCCATTATCTGTAGTGTGTCTGTGCGCCTAGTACACGCACATCACGCCGCCGCGCGCCAGTGCAGCGCCGTGATGTCGAAATAAAAAAATATTAAGCATTTTCAAAGTTAATGCTTTTGAGCTGAAATGTTGTACAGAGATTCTAGACCAGATACACTCTTCAACCCGTTTGTATTGATATACCCTTTCCGTAACACCCTGTATAAGTAGGAACGTCTAAATTACGGTCATAAAGTCATAACTTTTCCGTCCGCATCCAGAATACACGAGCATAATGAGCCTGATAAAATAGCTCTCAACAAACTCGAACAGGCGTGCACGCTGTATTCTCTTTCAATACTAATGAACCGAACACGTTGCGCAACGTACCGTTCGTTCAGACGCAATGAAAACTTCAATAATTCGCACATCAGCGTGTACCTGCGAACGTGTTGCTGCAACGGGCTCCAATTAAGCTGTAAGCACTAATGAGCATGTACGGAATTCCTGTTGAATTATTACCGCCATGAGGGGACACGATTGACAAATTAATTGTGACGAGCTTTATGACAATGGATGGAAAGTTGATGTTGTGGACGACATTTAATATGGTAATTTGATTAATGTTGGAAACTTGAGAACTAACAGAACATCACGTCTGATTTCCCTGAAGGGTTAGGCAGGGAGTGTACAGTCCGCTTCAAAGTAAGGGAACCCCTTTTGGGAATGACATTAAACCCATTTAAGTTTTTTGTAACGTATTGTATATGGCGTGTTGGTCTAGTGGTTAAGACAGCGGCTTAACAATTCGATGGTCTCGAGTTCAAATCCTCGGACGAGAAGTTCTTTTTTTGTTTTTTTTTTGTTTCTTTTATAGGTTATTATGTGATTTTTGTTAATTATTATTTAAGAAATCAAATGTTGAAGTAGGTATGAGGTTTGTAAGAAAATCTAGGCATGTTGCATAAACAATATTCATTTATTTCTCTAATTACATTTCTAGGACTTCATGGAATCCACTTCACGGTTGAATATACAGTTTTCTATGTGTGTTAAATTGGGGTTATTTACTTAGAATATTAACTAAACACAAAATAGATACCCTGGGTGAGGTTTAGAATGTTTAACATTAGATAACGGTTCATTTATAGATTTTTCTAGAAACAACTACAATAATATTTATTCATTTAAAGTTGTGAAAACATTAATTTTTTATACTTTGTATGATCTTATCGGAAAAAAGATTAAAAAATTAAATGTTGTCATTTGTGCCTGTGAATTACAGAGGAAGAACCAACATGCTAAACTATAAAAGTATAGCAATATACATCTTTCTCTTTTATCACATTTTCTGATAACCCTTATTTAACACAACATTAGAAATTATAAAAATATGTGAGGTCAGATGGTGCATCACACATTACAAGACTACTTGTAAACAAAAGCATCTGGATTGATAATAATAAAGGTTGTTTATTTTTGATTAACTACGAATTAATGATTCCACAAATATTGGGAATTATTAACACTTGCTCATACGTTCCAATGTAATTTTATCAGATCAGTTACACAATAAATCTGCCGAGTAAATTGCTTATTAATAACGGAGAGGATGGCCGTCACTGTCTATCACTTCTTGAAGTCACACTTGAACGCGTAGTTTTGAAGGGTGTCACTGAGTGAACTTCCACAATATTACGGTGTCGCCCCGATTCATTAGTGTAAACAATTATTGAGCGAGGGCCTTGGCGATCACATTTCACATCACCAGTTGCATGATACCTTTGTATCCATCTACGAACTGTTTTTCTCTGGAACGAAAATAATAATATTAGGAATACATAAAAAAATCCAACTTGTCAGTAATAATGCAACATGATTGCAACAATAAATAGTTAAATACATATATGTGTATAACGTAAATCTTACCGTTATGGCCATATCTCGTTCTTTATGCTTTGTTCCTGTTCCCAGAGAACAACAATTTTAGAGTCCGCGTATCACTGGTCAGTTTCCCTCAGTCGTCAGTTTATTTAATTCTAGCCTTCAAAAAGTTATTAATCGAACAATACTATCGGTTAATATAATCAACTGTTCAAAAACTTAATAAATTGGAGAATATTTCGACGAAGATAATTACGCACAAGCGGATCGACACGAAAACGAAACGATTTGAAAAGTAATTATACCCTCAATCATAGTTTAGTAAATAAGGCGAAGAAGTATTCTAAATTCAACCTTAACTCGCAGTCCATACAGCTAGTTAAGTTTCTGAAGTAAAATTACGGTAGGTAGTGCAACAATCGGAATCAGGCACATTCTATTCAACCAAACAAGAAATCTATGCAAATTTCAACCTTATCTTTTAGTAAATTGAGGAGTTACGAATTGCATTTTGTAAAACAAGACGGTAAGGTGTTAGTATTTATAATACGTGGTGGAAGTTGAAATTTAAACCTTAATATCTAGAAGATTAGACCGTTATCAACCTTGTTCGATAAAAGGAGTAAAGCTATTCAAATTTTCGTTAAGATGGCTAACTGATTCAATAGTCTAGTGGTATAAGGCGCGGTCTATGTGATCGGCTGGCGCCTGGTGATGCGGGTTCGTATCCTCAATCGCACGGAAAGTGTCTTTTTGTAAGTTAAGTTATTCTTGGGATACGGTTCGGGCAACAAGCCGAAAAAATACCATATTATAATTATTTAAAAACTTGCAAATAATATTTGAGTGGGATCGGTGGATGCTCGGGCAGAGATGGATGCGCCGCGCCGCGCGGCAGCGGGGGAGGGAGCTGCTTGAGGCCAGAGCCACGTGACGCGCCCGAGCGCGCGCGCTCGAGCCCGCCATCGCTCGAGCGACGAGCGACGGCGGGCTCGAGCGCGCTCGGGCGATAATCTTTAAAGTCTTGGGGGGTTCCTTTTCTCTGAAGCTGTTCGTACCAATAGTTTACTCACATTTGGCCAGTTAAGTTTTTAAAAAGGTTATTGTCATAAACCGGGCACAAATCCAGACCCCCAGCTGCTACAGAAAAATTCTGATGGAAAAACCCAATAAAAGTTAGCGCTGACGACCACTAAACCAACTTGGTGTCTTACAAAACTATACATTTAAATATAAATCTGAGTAGGTATGCAATTAAGTCACCGAAAATTCTTATAGAAAAATAAAAAGTTAACATATCAAGTTTAATAGAATGAAGTCAGTGGTTTATCTGAGTTCTGACACATTTCCAATTTTTCAGTGACTACACAAATAAAAATCAATTGGCACCACCATTCAGCCATTGAAACTGCTATAAAACAAATATCAAAACCGCAAAAGCTGTGCCAACAAGACAGTCAAAGTCCTTGGCTTCATTTCTGAAAGAAAGAAAGAGAAAAAGGCAATAGCGAACACACAAATCATAAACACTAGCTCGAGCTAACACAATAAAGAGAACTGTAAGGTTGCCAGTACTTAGTAGCTGCTTAATCTACTAAACCTCTGATATTACTCGCAACGAATTCCCTCGTCGCCGCCGCCGGCGCAACTCCGGCCCCGGTATTAATTAAAAATAACCACAAACTTTCCGTTCCATACTAATGGAATGGATGCTGTCCACTGCCAACTTTTCGAACAAACAAAACTTCATATTGTTCGGCACAAAAGGAAATGTAAATGTACCCGACACGTAAGTTCGAATTCGGAATGGGTTTGCATAGACTACGGATAGGTTTTGACACTAGTTAAAAAATTGTTGCGAATAAAAAAAAAACATTGGGTTTTTACATAATTGTTTATGTATCTTTATAGAAAATAATTAATTACCAGTTTGCTTCATTTTAGTTTAATCAAACTTTCAGTCGCAGTCGCAAACAAACTTTTGGTAAGAAAAACTAAAAATCAATGTATGAAACTGGGTCTCAGAATTTGAGGGTGAGCTCTGTTTTTCTAGAACTTGGTATGTTTATTAAGAGCTGTAAATAAATACTAAGTTTTTCTGTTTACCTTCGCTGCTCTGCTGGGAAACTCAACCACAATTGCTAGTAAAAATCCTATACGGAGAAATGGTAGGAGCTCCAACGAGTTAATCTTAAGTGACACGATCGTGGCACGATCCTTAATGAGAAAGCTATTAAGGAAGGTTAAAAACCACAAACCGCACTTCAAATAAACATCGTCTTTAATGCTCTTAACCACTCATAAACTAAGTCCATTGAACTTAATTGAGTGCTGGTCAGCCAACTTTGGGCAAATTATAACAGCTTTACAAAAAAGCAATCTATTAGAACTTTCAAACTAGTTTCATGTCCATTGCAACTTTTCCACTTTAGCAATATTAATCTTACAATACATAACAGCAATGTGCATGGTACAAAACGTTTGAAGTGGCATGTAAAAACTGAACGCTCTCGCCGCGGTATGGGTGTCGAGCGAAACCTCTAACTTTAAATCAAAATGTTGGCGTATATTCTCTAAGCAAACTTTTAATTGCGGCTCCCGGTTATACAGTTCATACTGTGCGAGCATTCGTGTTAGAGTTTAATGAAATTTCGCACTGAAAATTTTAGAATAACCGGAAACGTTTGTGCGTGTCCAATGCTTCCCATTGATTGCTTCATTCAAATAAACATTATAATACTGATGGCCGAATACATTAGTTGATGGCACTGGTGAGTTCGAAAATTTAGCCACATTCGCTTTTAAATGCATAGCCATTTAAAAGCTCATAAATTAAGCCCGTCTGCCTTCAATTTGGATGGATTCACATATTGTTCTCGTTAATAACTACGCTCAATATAATAAAACTTTGATAAACTGACCTGAAAATCACATAAACTTTCAATAATAATACAATAAGGTATCCCTATCATAAAATGGGTACCGGCACGGAGAAATTTGGAGATAGCGACAAAAGGGTTATATTATATTAGAAGGTTTATTTATTAGAAGCATTGGAAAAGTAAAGTTTAGCGAAAAGGGTACGTCTGAGCCTAAAAAGTGAGGACGAACAAAGACCAGTGATATTATTTTGGGCAGGAATAGAACTTTCGAGGACGTGAGACCCAAATCGACATGCTAGACAAGCCGAAATTTTAAAATGTTGGAAATAAAGCGAACTAAGTAGAATACCAGAATAGATACTGCTACTGCTGGGAACGGCAGGTTCGTTTTCCATTTGTACAATTTGAATACTTAGTTCAAATTCTTGGTCTTTACGTGAACATGCTTTTTAAATTAAATTGTTTTTACTTGTACACGAATGGAGTTGTTTACTAAAAGAATGCTAGTGCACAAAGGATGTACCTACTTCTTAAATGTATAAGCAACAATGCATAAACAGTGATGGCCCAGTGCGAGCAGTGGTGGACCAGTGGTTCGCGCAGGCACTTTACTTTGTGTAAATTATTTCATCACCACTGCTCTCAAAACGGTGAAGGAAAACATCGTGAGGAAACCAGCATGTCTTAGAACAAAAAGTTCGAAGACATGATACATCTACCTACCAACCCGCACCGAGCTCGCGTGGTAGATTACGGCCCACTCCCTCTTAACGAGAGGAGGCCTGTGTCCCAGCAGTGGGAACGTCATATGCTGATTATGCAATGCATAAACAGCAGAACGTGTAACTATATCTGCATATTATGTTCTACGAGGCCCAGTCAGACATTCCTGATAAATTATTGACATCACATACGGACACAATCAAGTGTCATTGAGCGCACGATGCGGATATATTATGATTTAATACAACATGGCCGACAAAATCAGTAATTATGTCAACTACATGTGTCACATTACACATGCAGGCTGATAACAATGAAATGTCTGGAGATGGCAACATTAGTGCGGGCGGTTGAATAATAATAGAGTGGAAGCCAGCGATACTACCCACATTATATGTTAATACGTAACGTAATCGATAATGTACGATATTCTGGTAGTTGTTAAGCTAAAGATAACATGACAAAGGATGCTGCGTACGTCACAGAACTGTTAGCAGATGACCGTGATACCGGTGAATCCCAGGAATTAATTAGTGTTTAGGATTTAAAGCATACACCTTTACTTCCTCGAACTACACACATCAAAAGTGTCTAGGGATCAAGCATTTTTATGCGGATTTCTTGAGATTGAGATGTGGCTTTGTAATAAATTTATGATTTTATAAATTTATATGGATCCTTTTTGGTGCATTTCATAATTTGAATCAGGAACTGTGAATCAAATTCGAGTAAAAGATGAAAATCAGCTGTCAATATTTTCCCTATAAAAACATACAACGCATTGAAGACATTATTAGTGCTACTGTTTCCCTACTACTGATTAAAACCAACGTTATTATGGAGCGGCGACGTCATTTAAGCAGGGAAGAAATGCTCAGAGCCAGAGTTAGCGTTCGCGGTAGAAACACGGATTATTAATTGTTTAAGTTACCCAATAAAATTTTAAAGAAAACTGTTATTTCAGTCTTTTTTTCGAACTTTTGTGTTAGTGGTTCAAATGTCAAAAATCCCTTTATTAGGAAAATGGCAAATTTCTTTATTAATGCAAAGGTGACTTGGTTTATCGTTACTGTGACAAACGAAAACACTTTATTTGATGAATCCTTAAAGAAAATTTTAATTAATATCAATCAGGAGAAAAGTTATTGCAAAAATATATGTTGATCCCTAGACACTTTTGATGTGTGTATTTCGGGTGTATCAGTGGTTGATCAATAATGTTCCTATATTTGGTACTAGCTGTGCCCGCGACTTCATTCGCGTGCACGTCGGAAAATAAATTGGATTTTATGGGTTTTAATCTTTTTGCGCGGAACCCTAATTCTTTTTCAAAGTAAAGCCAAAGTCACTCCTTATAACATCAGCTATCTGCCAGTGTAAGTCCCATCAAAATCGGTCCAGCCGTTTCGGAGATCAGCCGGGACAAACAAAAAGACTGACTGACAGAAATTAAAAAAAATGTTTTTGTTTTTGTTATAAGTGCCGTACATAATATAATGTCATAAGCATTTAGTAGAAAGCTATTATTTTGACATTACAAACAGACACTTCAATTTTATTTATATGTGTTGATATGTTTTTATTATATTAAAACATTAAGTACATAGCTTTGGCAATTTACTCACAGTGAGATTACAGAGTCAAAGTTTAAAAAAAGGTAACAGAAAATGTTTCCGTTAAAAATGAGGTACGTGTATAAACACAGGCCACAAAAGAATTCGTTTGTGGTCCTAAATTAACCTCAATGGGCCTATTTATTTAGTCGTGTACCCGTGACAAATTCTCTCAGTTTCTTTTATTTCTGAACATTAATTGTATTTAAGCGTCCAAAAGGCAATTTTCTATTTAGTTAGTTAAATATATAAAATTCTAGTCCTCCTAATTAATTTTCAGCTTTTTACAAGAAATGCTGGATAAACTGTACATTTATTTTCTGAAAACCATTAAACTTTGTTTACTTCTGGATAGATTTTACTTCGGAACTTCGTTTAGTTGAATGACTGAATGTGTTTCGAGATCCAACTCATAGCTCTAGTCCTATTCACGTTCATATGTGAGATGCAGTGGTTCGTAATAGTTTGTACAGTCCCTTCAGAGTTATTTTACCTCTGACAGCGGCAACCTAACAGCATCCTTATTGTAACGAGAATAAAGATCACTGTGGTTTGAACAGTGATGCAAACTCAGAGGTACAATAACTGTGAACGGACTTTAGGACTTATGTATTTTGATACATCAGTTTTGAGCCTAACCAATATACAGGGATGCTTCACATTTTCGATTCATGGAATCTATTATTTTGAGCTGACTGGACCTCGGATATCTAGGATACATTTGAAATATTAAACGGCCACCGGGACGACATTCCGTATGCACTGGCGACTCAATCCGACCAATTACGATTGACACATGAGCATAAAAGGAAACACCCCGCCTCAATTTGTGCTTCAAAGTGACGGCGGAGGAGGCATGGCTCGAAGAATGCTGGTCGGCTCACTGAGAGCAATGCATTCCGCATCAATACAAGCGCTACTGCAGTTAGTGACATATGAGTATTGCAATTTCCGAATGCGGGGTCGTTAGTTGGCACAGAACGAGATAGCCGACTCGACGGACTGACTAGAGGAATGATTTACGGACCATTTGCACATCCGATGCTCGTGATGTTAGAACTAACACTGGTTCGGTTCAATTAAAAAGTGTCAATGGACGTTGACTCCCTGTTAGGCTTTTGTTTCGCGTTGCATCCATTGTACGCAACTGGTATGAATTGTTCACTTCCTTTTGGTCCGGACAGGCTGTCAGTGCGCTTTGGCGAGAGGCAAACTAGACTCGATTCTGGTGGAAATTTGATATGGTTTGTATACGTTTGTAGGAGATGATTGACTTCGATGGTAATGTAGGTACTACAGCTGACAGTAGGTTTTTATATTAGACCTCTCGTTCTGTTTGTAGGGTCTAATATTATATCAGTTTAAAATGATTGTAACTAAATTATTTAGTTAGTAACGGAACTGCACAAGTTAAGCAACGATTTCAACGAAACAAACAAATTCTAGAATAATGTAGGTAAAGCTGTAGCGAATAAATAAGGACAAGCACATTGTAGTTTTATTAAGGTTAACAATTAGACATGGCGACAAGTCAATTACGTGTTGCGGATAGTCGCCTGTTTCGTTTTCGTGTTGAAATAGAGTCGCGATAACATCTCTGTAAATGTCGCCGGTAAAAAAGTTGGCTGAGAACTGTAATTGTATTGTTTGCTGCAATACACAATTAAACATGCGAAATTGCAAGGCATTGTTGTCGATAATCCTATTTACATTAATTAAACGTATAATAATGTTGCCACTCTATCTTCACCTTCTATAAGAATTCAATCAAGCAGCAGATGAGCTGAGATAACAGCGCATAAGAGCACATTAAGGGTACAATAAGCTCCTAATTTTCTTCCAATATGTACCTACATTGTGAACAAAATCTTGTTATAGAAATAAGATAATAGGTATATTGTAAATGTATGTTGACAGTATCGTATCTAAGTACAAATTGCCAAAGCAACGTCGTTACGATAAACAAGAAAGTAACTACTTTTCCAACTTCATGAAAATGGGAAAATCGTAATCTGAGAACATCGAATCTCGCAGCAAACCCAATGTACCTCATTATTTACGACAATGTTTTAACAAAATGGGGTTTGTGAAAAAAAGTTGCGTATCTAAGTGTAATAGTAAAACACGAGTAAACGAAATGCGATAAGAAAACTCGGAACAGAATGAGCGTTGTCGTCCAACATTAATTACTATGGAGCCCACAAAAGGAACTTGGCTTGTCAAAGAACAACTTGCACGAGTACTGGCCGAGGCAAGTTTGAACACCCGGGGAGGTACAGTTTTTATGCTCCCGCCTCCCGCGACATCGGCAGTAATACTCGTACCTATGTTATAATCCGACTCGCAACTAGCACAAAAACTCGTCAAGCGAGAGTTTATTTAGCGCTTTTGAGTCTTTGTTCTAGCGGTCGGTATAGTTGCCAACTACCGCGTTCCGAACAATGCAAAAGTTTCGACGAAAGTTGGGATTGAAAACGAGACGAAATTACGCGCGAATTAAGACTTTTCGAGACGGAATTTCGTAATTAAACATTTAATTTATTTATTCGAAACGTGAGTGGCAAACTTAACATTATATATAAATATCAGTTTCTATTGTTTCCGCAATATGAACGGTAAAACACGATTAATGAAAAGTATGTGCGTAATGGTGAGCGTAAGGGTAATATTTACGACCGGAAAATACACGTGCTTCCGGGAGTAATGCTTGTAGAAACGTAATAGGTAATACACTATCTTGTCCCGAACTATGAACACAACAAAACGCTGGCGATAAACCAGGACGTTCATCAACTGAATTTGGTGCGACGATCTTTTGATTATAATTAAATTAATGTAGTACAACGGAACGAAGAGAGAGGCGAATATCTCCTTTAATCCAATAACAGTACCCTCTAAGGAGTCGTTATCTGGCGAGACCTTCCCCAAAATCAGCGTTTCATTAATTGCTAGACAGCTTTATCTCGCGCCTTACGAACTCTGTCACTGACCCTAATGTAACATTGACGTTGATCCGACGCCAGATTAATTTATTAGCCGGTACCCGAATAGCCGGCTCTACTGGAAATTGACTTAGTTATTAATGTCATATTTTCCTCGACAGATGTCCGAAATGTGGCGAGGGTTTATCTACTATCGTTTATAACTACGACGGTTATCGGATGAGTACATCTAAATTCTGTTGTTTTATACATGTTTTTGCTGCTTTTGAAATTTTAATTTCATTCTAGCTAAAAATACCTATAGTAGGTATTTCATCAGTCATCTCGAAACGAATTCACTCATTTCCCAATAAAATTAAATCGATCCATCGGGCCCAACAAAGATCGGCGAATAAAAAAATCAGCGCTAAACTGTTTACGGGAACGTGATCGAATGTAATCTCGAGCGACGCGGTACCATTTCCGGCCAATTACGTGACTTCGGAGTCCAGAATACTGCCCCCAATAGAGTACTGGCTGGCTGTTCTCTACAACAATGAGGGTTAATTATTTCGTTATTGAGGAAAGGTAGGAAAACTCTATGACATTTTGTTGGGGACTGTATGACTGGACTGTATGTGGGTGTGAGTGAACTTTGGATAAGGTTTTATTATACAGACATCAAGGAGAAATACGTAATTTGGGAAGAAATGAAATCAATACTAATAATTATTACTCGTTTGGGAGCTAAAGGAAATCGCAATAAAGCACTGGTGGTGAACAAACCCATAAAATTTACATTTGCTGCACTCTGCATCTAAACAGTTATCCCGAAACTGCTTTTGCGCATTTCTATATCATCAAAGACACTCGTTTTAGTCACCAAACTGTTTCTATTCAAAACTATCTTGCACAAAACTAATAATAGCTTAGCTATGAAATCTGAAATAGCAAACATGCACACAATGTCGCCGAGACGTACAATAAACTGTGTATTCAAAACAAGAGTAGCCATGAATCAGGCAGCTCTGAGCGCACATGCACTGTTTATGAGTGCAGTTGATGTCCCTCCGAAGCATAAATCCTCACGGCTTGTGCCAAAAACAACCTGACCTCTATAATTCTCGAGGTTTGGGCTAGTTTCGGGGCTTGTCCAAACATATACCGTAAAATAGAACGGGGAAGTTTGTGCAAACACGTTTCATGCGCTGATCACTCGCATCGATGTGGTATACAAACGTTAGTTACGAATCGAGAACAAATATTGGCGCTACAATGTATTTTTACTTAATTGGAGCAAATTTGGAACGAATGTTGGCATTGTTATATAGTTTCTATTTGTAAATAGGATACCAATTCCACAGTTATTTTTTAATGCCTGTCTTGTAGTCCTATTGTGTCCATGTAAAAAACTCTGACCCAAATGAAAATTGAACATGCAATTCAAATGTTCCTAAAACTATATAAGCCCCAGCAAAGAGTGCCAAAAACATTAGGGCAACATTTTTCCGGAGCAATTTGAGAACGTACAATTTCGGAGGCCTTTTCCATCAGCGTTCGCTAAAAGGGCCCGGGCCACCTGTAGAAGAATCGGAATACAGCCAGCTCGGAACGTGCCAGAACACAAAGCGCACCTTTTTACAGAAACTGAGACTGAAAATTCGTGAGTATTTCCTTGCGCGACAGCAAAGACGCCGCAAAAATGCGAAGAATGGAACCACCCCCGGGGCTGAGCCCGACCCACCCTCGACCCGTACCAAAATAATGCCGGCATTTATTATTCCTCCGCTGTGTCTCACGTGTAGACGTGTTACGAGAAAATTTTGATATACAAATCCATTATTAGCTATCTCAAAAACACGATTTATTACCGTTGGATCCCGTTTTTGAATCCCATTTTAATATTTTTGGCGTTGGATCCCGCAAAACATTATTATGTATTTCCGTTGGATCCCGAATTTAAAAAATGCAAGATAATTACGTTTTATTGTCGTTGAATCCCGAAAAGTATTTCCGTTGGATCCCGAATGCTTAAAAAAATATGAATGCGGGTACTTTCAACAACAAAATTGTTTATAATAAAATGAGGGGTTCACTACCTAATGTTTCACCAAAACTCCATTGACAAATTTTTAGTTTACAACCAACGTTTCGTATCATAACAACTCATTTTCTATATAATCTAGTCGTTTCTGGCACTCGCCGGCCGATGCCGCGGCACCGCTCGCTTCGCTCGCTCGGCTCGTGCGTAGGGGTCACAGTTTTAACCTAACCTAACCTGACATTGTTTTTTTTTTTAATAATTAACCTAATCTAACTAGTTCGGTTCCGGGTAACCCACTAAAAATAATCTCTTTTTAGTGTTTGATGAAGGTAAATCACTTTTCTTCTGAAATGTACACATGTTGTTATAATATGGGATTCAACGGAAATAGCAAACGGGATCCATCGGTAATACCTAAAAAACGGGATCAAAAAACGGGATCCAACGGTAATAAACGAAAAACACTGTGTAGGTATATGAAATTTTGATTGCTCCACGATATGGAATGTCTGTAAATATTTCGTTTTAACTTTAATGTGATAGGAAAGTACACAAATATGACATTACTGTATTGTTGCCTATATTTTGAGAAGTAATCTAAAATATTGATGCTGCAAGGGTTGTTTTCTTTAAAATAAATGCAGTAGGACCGAATAACTTCGTTTAGCGGTTTGGGATTTCGTGAACGGTACATGAGAAGAATGTTTGTTCCTTTCAGGTGCTAAGTTTTAATGAGAGAAGTTTAAGGTGAAACTAGCCGGCAACTTTTAATTATGGCTTCTAACCGCTAGGGCATCACTGTTAAGGAACTTCTGAACTTTGATAATGATGATATGCGAGAAATGGAAACTCGCGCGAAAACATTACGGCGCACAAAAATGTATAAATAGAACTTTAGCTAACTATTAAGTATTACGTAACACAAACTAAAATGTATAACAAAGACCAAACTCATGACGATATTTGTAAAGACACACGCGATCATTCAATATAGGAAATACATATGTATAATCGTTTAAGTAAAAGCTTTTTTCAATTATATACCTGCTGTTCTATTCAGAGATGTAATTTGATAACGGATCTAAACTATGAAATATGAATGGGTAGTCCACGATAGTCAAGCAAGATTATTAAAATGAAATGATTTATCGATATTAAAACTGTGAAGTAGAATATGAGAGAATATATCTATACCAAGCAAAGCTGAAGACTGTTTTTTTTTTTTTGTTGTAGTCTCTGAAAATAGGTACCAGTCGGATATTTTTTTTTTGCATTTGATAGCACAATTATTTTATTCTTGAGGGGTAATAGGCTACTTAACATCTTGCTAGGAACCTTAGAAGCCGAATAAAAAGAAAACAAGTCAGAGAGAACGCCGAGTGAAAACGAAGTACTTAATAGCACGGGCAGGTGATGCGATGCGACGGGGTGGGTCTGATAAACAAATAACCTCCTTTTTTTGAAGTCGGTAAAAATTACACGCGGTCAAAGTCGCAGGCAGAACCTAGTCTGGACAAATAAAGGAAATTTTTTTGTGTGTAAATACACACAAAAAAATTTCCTTTATTTACAGACATTTAGTATAAAATTTAAAGGAAATCCTTTAAATTTTATACTAAATGTCTGTTAGTCACAACTGTTTAACTTTAGAAACTATAGTGTCTATTACTTACTAAAGAGCAGTTGTTATTTGCTAGCAGTTGTATAACTCGACAAGCTAAATATTGACAACGGAATAACGGATCCTAAAGGGAAGTCGAAATTCCTCTCGTACTTTTAGTTTCTCGACACAAGCATAGGAAGCTTTCAACACATTAGGACATATGTAGTTTATACGTTCCTTCGCATCCTATGTCCAGACATTTCCACCATTTTTAGGTCAGCAGCCTTTTAGCTATTACATGCACTATACAATACTTTTCGAGCATATTAGATACAGCTTTTCTGGAAACGCTGTCGAAGGAAATTCTTGAAACATTTTCTGTAACCGCGGTTCTTATAATGTAGGTACTTAACCTAAAAGGTCGAACTATAAAAAGACGTACAATCGTATAAGTAGGTATTCGAATAAAAATAACTATTTCAACCTCCAACAATGGAGCGAATATTCCGAATAAGGGAGATTTTAATATTGAAATCAGCATAAAGGATTGATATCAAATAGACCCCTTTCTGAGGATAAACAATGATACCTATAGGTATATGTAATACGTAATATCGTCCCCAGCAATGTTGGCAGACAATTTTTTGCAATATAATATGGAAAAGTGCCGATACATATGCTAATATTGAAACGTAAGTATTGCTTTCTTTTCTATATTTAGCGTTATTGTTATCCTTTAAAAGCGTAGGATATACATAATCAAATTACATGCGTACTAAGTTTATTTATTGAAGCTTTTTTTTTTTCTTTGATACATATTGCAAACTGTACCAGCAATGCTTACCCTAACATCTCACCTAGAACATTTCAAAGATCCGATGTCGTCCAAATTCGAACTTTAAATATTTAGAGCAATTGTGAGCAACTTCGGCAACCCTCAGCAAAGGTACACAAGTTTGTTTATCTTCGGCATACATTTGACTTGTACCAAGTGCTACCAAGGTCCGTAAACTCATAAATAAAACGATACTGAAATCTTGAACATTGTCGCACGTAGAATTTAAGGAAGAAACTACAATGTACTTACGTGGAGGAAAATAAAAGTGCGACATGTTCAGTAAAAGTGTTGAGGGATCCCATTTTCGTACCGAACGCGACGTAGGCAAACAACCGTCACACTTGGATATTCGATTTAGGGAAATAGCAGAGTCGTGCTTACATGCGTCAGTAAATATAAGATACAACTGCGCGTATAAAATGTGCGGCATTTACCTTCTAATACGTTTGGTAAGGAAAAAGTTGAAATGTACAGATTTAATGGGTAATCAGGGCGGAACATTGTTTAATTTTACTGCAATGGAAGGTGCAAACTCTCGACTATGAAGGATATAAAAGAAACAAAGTTGTGTAAGCAAATACGTACAAGTTTGTAGAGTTTATTTACAGCGCTAGGTGTGAGCAGTAGTATCAGCAATGACTTACGAGTTGTAGATCGTGAGTTCGAAACCAGGCAGGCACTTTATATTGTGTATTTAATTTCATCACCACTGCTCTCAAAACGGTGAAGGAAAACATCGTGAGGAAATCGCTATATCCTGGAACCATAAAATTCGAAGACATGTGATATCCACCAACACACTGGGCCCACGTGGTGGATTATGGCCCACTCCCTCTCACAGAGAGGAGGCCTGTGTCCCAGCAGTGGGAACATTATAGGCTGATTATAAGGTGTAGCTAGCTGTCTTTATTTACCTGTAATACCTATGTGACCGAACAAAGCGATAAAAAACATCAAAGCGATATTCTTCAAATACCTACTACATGTATTGTAAAATATCCCAAAATACTGGGCTTAATAGGATTCTGGATTCAAAGAAACACCTATTACAAATTCATGATCATCAAACATTCAAAACATCTTCAACAGTCCAATTTATTTTACACAAAGGGCCATCAGAAATACTAAATACAAATGGTGCACACAAAAGTTTCAGTTCACAACTGAGAATTTACAAACACGCAACAGGGAACAGCGAGCATTGCACGAGGGAACATTAAAACAAATTCAGGGAATACATAGTCGTTATAAAACAAATGTAAGACCATGATTATTTAAATATTTTAATGTAAGAACTTTGTCCATTGTGGATTTTGGAGCTGTTTGAAGGACAAAGCAGAGAAAGAGCCTGACTTCGTCTTAATACAGAATATCAGTCGATGCTGATAGACCAAGATTTGTAGTCGGTCAACATTCAGTGCTGAAAAGATCCTTACAATATTGTAAAGCGATAAATGTTAGTTGTGTATCAATGTTTGTATGTCAAAATTGTAGAATGTACAAGGATTCTTTAATATTTTTGTAACCACCTTATTGTAAATACCTACATTCTGAGCAAATAAATGAATATTCTATTCTATTCTAAAATCCCTATGATTTTGGAAGAATGAAGAAAAAGCGGCGGCATTTGTATATTACAAACAACTTATTACAAAACACAGTGGCAAATACCAACCATATGTACCTACTTATAGACGTAGAGTGACGTAGACGAATTCATAAATGTCTCACTAATTCATATTGCTCCTGAATGAATAACAAGATCGTGTTGCTACTACAATATCAAATATCTAAGCATGTTAAAACTCCGTGAATTATGATGGAAGGTAATGGATACTAAGAGTATAATATTGCTATTCATCTAATATTAATTATAGCTGGAGTCAGGGTAGGTTATTTCGACACAAATACGTCTAGACATGCCTCGGTTTTTCTGATCGCGAGTGTAATGAACGGTACATGCAGGATTAGGCCTTAGAAGCCGCTGTGAAAGCAATTAGTGCCGAAACACGGTACCAATAAGGCACTTGACCCACGCCGACGATGAAGAGACTAGCTATCAATGATTTTCTCGCTCAGGAAATATGAAAAAAAGATCGCAGGTCCCGTGAAAGTAAAAGAGATGCATATTTTAATAGTTGATTGCTGACTGTTAATACCACCGCCGGCGAGTACTCGTTTCTCGCAGCGACAAGAGCTATCAAAGAAAGTACTCGCTCAACGACGCTCGCTTGGCGGGCAGAACACTCGCTGAGAGACTCACGTTTGTTATATTTCTATGGTACTTACGCATAGCAGCGAATAATAGCTAGTAATAGTTTATAGTATTTATTTATTATTTATATTTATTTATTTATAGTTGCTAGCTCTACTCGCTTCTCGTTAATCGCTGGCGGTGGAACAATTGCTTAACGTTCCGCTATATCCATAATGTTATAGGTGTGATACCGTTTTGTCTGAAAACACAATTGCGGGTTTTTATAGCTTGAAACCAATCAACGTATTTTGTGCTTGTGAATGACCAAGATGACCCATAAATTT
Source organism: Amphipoea oculea (assembly GCA_945859645.1). Lineage (NCBI taxonomy): Eukaryota > Metazoa > Arthropoda > Insecta > Lepidoptera > Noctuidae > Amphipoea > Amphipoea oculea. The sequence goes on from OX243876.1 coordinate 5,729,189, forward strand.
GATACGACTAGATACAACGGTAAAATCGCTACAATCCATTCTGACTGTCAATAATTTTGCGATAAGTAGAGATCTAGGTACTTAAACAATTTATAATTCACAAGCTTGTGCCCGCGAGTTCGCCCGCGTGAAATTAATTGTCCCCCGACCCACCCCGTCGCATCGCATCGCCTGCCCGCGCCATTACTTCGTTTTCGCTTAGCGTTCTTTCTGACTTTTTTTTTTTGCTCGGCTTTTTAGGATCCTAGCGTGATTTTAAATATTTACTTCCTTAAGAATTGAACTATCAAATGCAATTTTACTTTAATCCGACTGTTATTTCCAGAGATTAGAGCGTTCTAACAAAGAAACAAACTCTTCTGCTTTATTACTAGAATAGATATGTAGTGATATTAATACAGTTGCATTTATAGATACAATGGAAGTGAAATCACAGGAGATTCTTATCATTATTTTTTTTTTACATATGACCGCGTACTTCATGGCCCGCTCCATCGCCCGATACTCTGGTGGCGTCACAACTCGACAATGATTCGTACAAACATGGATAGGTCAAGAAGAAAATAAGCTTATTTTGGTCTATTTTATTATATTTGGCATGTTCCAAATTACGACCGAAATCATATCATGGGTCTACGAGAAAAAGGTACTCGTACTTCAGCGTGTATAATGTGTAACCCTTTGTATTAAATAAGAGGATCGCATATGGCCCGTGTGGGATACGAATCGGTAAAATGGTCGGACAAGAAACGTTTCATAAATCGGCATTCAAATGGTTTATTATCGGGATAAGTTCACAGAACTAGGAATAAAACCATTTTTAGCAGACAAATTTTGCTTATTTATCACTAGCAGTGTCCGCGACTTCGTTCGCGAGCATGTCGAAAAACAAATTGGATATCATGGGTTTTATTTTTTGCGCGGAACCCTAATTCTTCTTCTAAAATAAAAACCTAAGTTACTCCTTATAACATCACATATCTGCCAGTGAAAGTCCCGTCAAAATCGGTCCAGCCGTTTCGGGGACAGACAGTAATTTTGAAAGAATAGTTTAAGTACCGAATACAGGGTGAAATTGAACACATGCGACAAATCGAAATGGGAGATTGTACTCGTCATTATGAACAACTTTTCGCGAAAAAAAATCAGCTGTTCCCTACATTTATGTTCGTATAACTCGCCAAAATGTAGGGAACAGCTGATTTTTTTTCGCGATTTCAGGTTTGGTCCCATAGTTAAAGTTGTTCATAATGATGAGTATAATCTCCCATTTCGGTTTGTCGCATGTGTTCAATTTCACCCTGTATACTTCCATTATGCATTTAGCAAAAAACTGTTTTGTTTTACATTACAAACAGACACTTAAATTTTATTTATTTGTAAATACGTCCCCCAATTCCCTATTTCTCAACTGACTTAGCTCATTCAAGTTCACATGCAAATAAGCATACATGTCGAAGAAACGTATCATATCCAAACCAAACGGAATTTTACAACAGCACATCCCGTAGGTACTCCACACAGAATGTATTTGACTTTCAATTCCGTCCAATCGTAACGTATCAGAGTGCAGCTTATTGGAAAACAAACGTAATTACGTCCGACCAAACACGCCGAACGAAATACAACGTCATTTGCTTACGTCACACGCGCGCCGTCAATTCTCATTCGGGGCGTCACGGGCGAACGGGCCGCGTAAACAATAGCTGTTCGCAATGTTCGCGTTAAGGCCTGTTCAGATATAAGTGCATATTTATAAGCGATATTCGTTCCAGTTCTGCTTCAAGGGTCGGCAGTTTGGCCAGATTGAATATCGGTAAATTTTTTCATGAAGCACCTGTATTTTCGCAATGCAATTCCATAATATAGCATTTTTTAGGCTTCTGATTTATGAATATCGAATATCGAGTTCTAAACGTGCTTTTAGACGTGTGAGTTCCGAATTTTTAAAGAAACACTTTGCCCCTACTACTGCTATAATTTAACCATGAAAGCTTCTAGATCACGATGGTTCTAATTATAGACTTGACAATTAATTCTTAGAAGTCCTTTAACAAGTCCGCCTCTCCCCTTCTATTCTCGTCTATCATATCAAATGGGAGTAAGTATATCATTATTTGGTAACAAGTACAGGTCGGATGTGCCTTGTACATTGTCACGCGATATGGCGTGTCGTCCCAGTCGCATTAATGAACATGTAATTACTTCTACTCCGCTGATTGTGGTGATCAGGGCTGGCTATAGGCTGTTTACTTACACTAATGTTTAAAACAGCAATAGCAACAGTATTTTCTGAAATTAATCTGACAACACATTAGTACTGAATTACTAGAAAAAGTTCTTGAAATCAAAAATGAGCATTAATTATGTAATAGGTATTCAAGAAACTTTAAAGTTTCTTGAATACCTATTACATAATTAATGAAAATGAAATTAAAACCATTTCAGTACTGAACAAAGGTGATCGACTTCTCAGTTGGTTTTGAATAGATTTGTACACATAATGCATATTACAGGACTAGATAGGGCACTCTTTTTTTGTAATCTGCAGTAATCCCTTGGTTCGCGATGACGTGCAGCCCTAGGTGTGAACGTATGCCGTACAATACACACCATATTAATTTACCAGCGTCATACAGATGCTCAAGTACTATATTAACGTGACTAGTAATTAACATAACAAGTGTCGAGTAATTGGATTCGATGTCGCCTCGTACAGGCACGCACCGAATTACTCTTAGAACAGATTGGAACCACTTGTCTCAATCGCACGTGATTTATATCGTACATTGACTTGTGTTAAGTACTGCTTTAAATAGCTTTGGAATTGCTGGTAAATTAGACGTTCCTTATTTTTTCTGTGGGTGTCGTAGATCATGATCGCTTCATATGCAAGTGCCATTAATAGCCTTAAGGTGTTGGTATATAACTATGTCAGAACATATTAAGGCTACCACAAACAGGCGCGACGCGACTCTAGTAGAACATTTTCTTTGAAAACTTCATGGAAATTGTTTTATCAAAATCGCGTCGCACCATCGCGTCGCGCCTGTCTGCGGAAGTCTTGAAAAGCAACATATTACACAACAGCCTCGTTGGTCTAGTGATCGCAAACGCTACTGCTAAGCATGAGGTCCTAGGTTCGATTCCCAGGTCGGGCAAACTGTCATTGGGTTTTTCTATCTGGAATTTCTCAGTAGCAGTCGGGAGACTGGATTTGTGCCCGGTTGATGGCAATAGGCTCGCGCGCTCTATTACATGGGACCTAAACATAACTGGCGAAATGTGGGTGTACCATGGGCACACCTCTGCCCAACCTTTCGGGGAAACAAGGCGTTATGTTATGTTGATAAAATATTTTATCACCAACTTGACTCCTACCTCGGTCACAGCCATTTTCTGAATTTCATGGCGTATCAACTACGGCAATTTAATAAAAGACATGGACAAAAAAGTACATTCCATATACACATACTTAGTAAATAATAATGTATATTAAAAATAGAAAAATGAATTAATACGTAGTTTTTAACCTCTCTGAACTCGTCAGTTTTTATTTCAAAATATTTAGTAGTGCAAGATGAATTCAAAGTACCGTTTGTCAACGTCCGCCATAGTGGACCATAGAGAAAGATAAATATATTAATGGGAGTTCCATACCATGCATACTACTTGTAGACATGTGATGTGGACGACAAAATGCTCATATTAGTAACATTTTATTCTTACGAAACTATCTTCTTTGGTATTTGTTGCATTTAATAAAATTATCTTTTCATAATATTGATGTGTAAGATAGTTTTTTTTTTATATTTCACACATAAAAAATCATAAAACGGAACGCGTTTACTTGTTTGACAATGTGCGTTGTCTATGTCCAATGTCAATGTAATGAAATAATGTTATTGCATATTCTTCATTGCGTACCTACTGTGTTTGTGTTTTTGCGAATATTCCTATTTTGACCCCTGCTTATTCCTACGGACTGATACCTTCTACCACTCAATTACCTTGCTATTATCACTGGACTGATTTGCATTGCGTTTCGGATTTGTTTTGTGGATCAATATGAGGTGCATCAACTGCGGAATAGCCATGCAAAGGTTGCAGAGGCATCTCATATCCTCGCTTTCTGCACACCATCAAACAAGACTTTCGCGTTGGATAACCAATGCTCAAACCGAGGAAGCTGTCTGTTGGAAGCTATTTTAGGGTACTATTGTAGTTGCCTTGTAGGAAACAGGACCGTTGGTTGTTGTTGTCACGTTATGACAATAATCTGGTACCTTGGTTGGGCAAGACACCAAAACAATATCCAAGCTGCAGCTGGATTTTTAGACAACATATTATTAACAATTCAAGAATATTAAAACAATCTAACAAAAGGCTAATCTTTCTTGAAAACCATAAGTACCTACATTATTGTAAAACAATAATATATAAATATGCTTGTATTTTTTTAACGTGTCTGGTTATGTTTAAAGCAGCTATTTATGTAATTACTAAAGCCCTATACTTACACTTAATCCAGGTTACGTATTTGTGAAATAAAAATTCTCTGTTTTATACAAGCTGGTTGATTGACCTCACTCGGTATCTTCATTAACACTATCGCTGCAATTTATGTTATTTAGGTAGACATTTAAGATAAACTTAATAATTATAATATAGCGAAATATTTTTATTTATTTTCTGTAATAAATAAATAATTATTTTTACTCTGTTGCTTTATTTTGTGCTTCTCTTTTTTGTAGTATATTGAACTATTAAAAAAAAATAAGGGTAATCTGTAAAAATGTACTTTAAAGAAAACCATTAGTTTCGAATATACTTTGTTAATTGTTATTATGACTGCCTTGTTGGTCTAGTGGTCGCAAGCGCTACTGCTGAGCATGAGGTCCTGAGTTCGATTCCCAGGTCGAGCAAAGAGATATAAACCCCATATCTCTCTCTCTTCATTTTTTCATCAGGAATTTGTCAGTAGTAGCCCGGAGTCTGGACTTGTGCGCTTGATGGCAATCAGCTCGCCCATGGGACTCAAAATAACTGGTGAAATGTGGTTGTACTACACCTCTGACCAACCTTTCGGGGAATATATAGGCGCGATGTTATGTTATGTTTGTTATTATTGTCACATTTTTTGAGACTATCACCCAGTTTCATAAAAATGATAATCAATATGCAGTTTAAAATCCTTCATTTAGGTGGCCATCACTTTGTTTAAATGCTCAATAATATTAAAACCATATCAGTTATACGTAATAATATAATTCAAAACTGTTCGCTATTTTAAAGCGCCTTTAAGTGTTTTAATAGCGAAATTATAATCTATACACCTTATTGCTAGCGATCTGATTAAAAAGTTTAATGAAACGGTTTTTTGTCTAGTCTGTTGTAATGACAAGTTCTCTGAGTTTTTTATTTATAGCAATTTAATGAGCAAATATTTACGAATATAAAACACCAAAAATCATAGGTGTACAATAAATTCGATAACTATGCCGACGTCCTTACAAAAATTGGCCATGTCCTTTACTAGTCCAAATAGATCATGAATTTACACAATATCGATTTATTTTTGAAAGAAGCATCGTTTCGAGTTATATAATCATAACTTGATTGAAACGTGTGTGAAATAGGGACGTGAGGTGACGCGTAAACGAGTCGACGTTTGTACCACATACCAAACCCGACGATGTATGTATTTCCGTACGCTACACTAAATTATATTGCTTGCTCAATTATCCATACAAAGTGAAATTGATGTGCATTAGGTTAGCATGTGAAGATATTAGCGGATGATGTGCGGTTTCCATCTATAGATGTAGGAAGATGAAATGCAAACAGAGATATCAAAATACATCTTGTTTACAACAAACTCTTGCAAACTGCAAATGAAATTCAGCTAGTTGATAATAGTCCCAATGATTAGTAATGTATTGAGAAGGTCGTGACTAAGTAATAACAGACGCACGGGTCGATCGATCAGGTTATTAAGCTTCGCTTGCCGCGGTCGGTCCGTAGATGGGTGACCATCTTTACATACCGAGAACCCTCCGTGCCACGTTAAGCCGCCGGTCCAGTCTTACCAAGTGTTACCCAGCAGTAACCGAGTTGTAGAGGTCAGATAGGCAGTCGTTCCATGTAAAATACTGGTATTCAGCTGCATCCGGTTAGACTGGAAGCCGACCCCAACATAGTTGGGAAAAGGCTCGGCAGATTGCATTGATTAGTTATGTGCGAAAACGATCTTTACATGCAGTTGCTCTTAGCCAAAGCACGTAAGCACTCGTGTACGTTACCCTATCCAATAAGCTCAGAACATCCTGCATGGTACGTGTACACCAATCGGTATACTCCGAGAGGGTCCGATAAATCCCGGGGAAACCCGACGTCGTTCAATATTCACATGATAGTAATACAGCCTCAATACAACCGGCCGAGATTAGAGTCCATGCCAACCGACACAGGATCGGATTGCCTCGGAACGTACGAGAAGCGTCGAGATGAACGTGCGAAGTACGGCTACCAATACATGGGTTATTTCCATATAAATTCTGCTATATTGTATTTCATGGTAAACCCTCTTTTCCCTTTTGATATAAACAAAAAGAAGTCGAAATATTTTGAAATACACACATAAGGGTAGATGTTAGGATTGGTTTGAAGATGTCCTATAAAATTGGCCGGATGAAGTACCTACTGCATTCAGAAGCATACAGAGATCAAAGGAGGTTCTTTGTGGAATCGGAAATTGCGGTATCGAATTAGATTCGACCTATTTGGATTGAAATTCGGAAATTCCATTCGTCCTTCATTCACATCTAATTACCGCACGGTCAAACAGACTACTCACTAATTCCATTAATTTGGAGCCGCGTCAGTTCACTGGCACTGAAATAAAGGGAATATCATCCCGAAAGTGGTACGTATTGGATTAATTCGGGAGCTCGTCAAATCCCCGTGTCACTTCACATCAGATTACATAGATTGATATTGGATGGTAGTGGCTGAGTCACAAACTCACAACTATTTTATTTTGCGTCGGACTTCCATGAGAGCGACTGACTTTGCCGTGCAATGGTTTTGGAAACATTCGGCTCTCGTTCGCCTTATTTTATACGGATTTGCTTTTCGTAGAATTACTCTTTGTATCGGGCTTGGGATTTTTATTTTTGAGTATTTACCCTTTGCTTCGTTTAATTAATGAGCACGTGTTGCGTTGGCTCCATTCAAGATATAATGCTATGAATTTTAAACCAGGTCCAATTACAGTGGTATTTCATACGAAACGTAGGTACGCCTCTTCAAAGTTAATTAATGTAATTCCTATTGTCCTTGCCATCTCCGCACATTATGATCATTAATCTAGTCGTAGGTGCTCTTCGATTCTATCTCTCATGGCCGCTATGTATGAAGATACATAATTAATTGTGTACAATTAATCAACGTAATGGATTTATATCTACGTTGAGGTCGGTATGTAATAAGTGCTAACCACATAGATACTGTAGTTATTTAGTGGTCATCCTGCGGTGGTGACATTAAAACAGAATATTTATTTGCAATAATATTGGGATTTCAATGTTCAGATAGAGAACCCGTATAATTAATAATTTACTTCTAATTGATGGGTAAAAGTAATACGGTTTAAGACATTTATTTCTCAAAAATAATAAAATTCACTTATAGTGAGAAATACAAGTTAATCATAATACTCGATAAACAAACTTATGAAGGACGGTAATAGGTACTCGTAAATAAACTAGTAAGCAGTAGATGCGCAAATATTTTTCCAATGCTGTGGGTAACAAGAAAAAGTTAGTGTAGGTACCATCATTACATATCGCTTCTTGATAGCAAGTCAATAGCAATCTCAATCTCGTGACAAGCTTTTATATCATACTAGCAGCGCCCCGCGGTTTCACCCGCGTAAGTTTCGATCCCGTGGGAATATCGAGATAAAAAGTACCCTATGTCCTTCCCCGGGACTCAAACTATCTCTATACCAAATTTCATCTAAATCGGTACAGCGGTTTAGACGTGAAAAGGTAACATACAGACAGAGAGACAGAGTTACTTTCGAATTTATAATATTATTAGTATATTAGTATAGATAAATTGTGTACTTAATGACGTTATAAGTTGATAGTAAAAGTTTTAAAGGAAAAGTTTATTCTTTTTAGCGCATTTAACTGAAAGCTTGTTTTTAAAAAAGTTTTTTAATTTAAATTTTTATGCGTCATGTCAATAAATAAATAAATGCTTACCGCAAATAAACGTATTTTCTTTATTTATTATTTCTAATTAGTCTCTCATTAGTAAGAGACTAATTCCTAGTATGCATTCTACGTAAAGGAAGATTTAATTATTTTTTTTTCTCTTTTGTGGCAAAGCCTTTGTTAAATTAAATTATTAACAACTAGCTGAACTCTGCAGTTTAACCCGCGTAAGTCTCGATCTCGTGGGAATATCGGGATAAAACGTATCCTGTCCTAATCGGGGTCTCGGTCTACCTATGTGCTAAATTTTATCCAAATCCATTCAGCCGTTTTAGCGTGAAAGCGTAATAAACAAATATCCAAAAAATCAAATCAAAAGTCTAAACAACAAAGAAACCAATTTCATAGTACCTACTTACTATCTAAAATGAAGCGAAATCAAGTGTCACACTGACACTCCCTTCCGCTCCTCCCAGAGCGGGAGGGGTCATTTGATGCTTTCCCATCAACAAAAAAAGAAAAAATGTAAAAAACTTAGCGTATTTTATTCTACAAACACCAAAAAAATGTTTGTTTACGTCTGTATATCTTCGTCATCTGACGGAGAAAGATAACATTGTGCCAATACATTTTAACATGAGTAATAATCTCAAAACGGCTGAGAGAAAACCCACCTGTATCACTTTAACTAACCGAGCTATAAATAAACATAATAAGTAAACCTACGTACCTGCTGAGTGCACTGTGTAAGAACCAACACTCAAATCCTTAAAAATAAATTAACGTCTTCATCTATATCTATAGGTACTAATCTATACCTGAAGAGTTTGATTTTTTGAACGCGTTATTCTCTGGAACTACGAGTTTTTGCATTGCCCAATTCTTGACGAAGGTTTATATAGGCTTTTTAACATCATACTAACCCTTAGGAGCCGAGAAAACAGAAAAAAATCATAGAATGCTAAGCGAAAACGAAGTAGGTAATAACGCGGACGGGCGATGTGATGCGACGATCGGGAAAACAAGAAATTTTGCTATAAAACAGGTGAATCAATATTGTTGACCGCACAACATTAAATTACAAAACAAATCTTTGACTACCTTTCCACTTGCCAAATTATTACAGTAACTCAACAAGATTTTTAGTAACGGGCCACGAAAGCAAGAAAGGTCTATTCCTGTAAGAACATTATCACTGGCAGTCAGCAAAAACCGAGTGACATTAATAATTCTATGATTCGATGGGGACGATAGACGCTTTAGTCAAAGGAACAGGACACTTCATTTATCTAATACTAGCTTCGAGGCTCGTTCAGACGTCTGCATTCCCTCTTTGTAAAAAGGTGGGTGACCTATAACTAATGGGAAAGCCAGGCTACAAATAGAAGAAAATGTCTGACGTTTCAAAGGATAATGGCCTCTGAAATCTCTTCGTTCTTATAATGTAGCTCATATGATATGACTTGAATTTATGTACAAATAATATGAAAGAAACAAAGGAGAATTTCTAATAAAAAGTTCAATTTGGGAAACTGAAATTGAATTTCTGTTGAGTTTGCATGCGCACGTTTTCATAACAGAGTGTACTGAAGCTAGTTTTCGTATTTCTTTAAGAATATAGCCCCCTTACTAATAAACGTTGTATAGAGTCTGTATAGTTACACAACGCTTTGTCTTCTTTCGAAAGCCAAATTACTGACGACTGAAAGAGAGAAGTCGGTGTGTAACTATTCATCTGATAATACGTTTATTAGTAAGGGGTTAGGAGTATAGTGGTAGCTATGGACATGATTTAATATCCTAATTTGGATTGAGTAGAAATTGAGATGGCCATATATAACTACCGAAAAATCTATTTTCATTATTTCGAACATAATCAGCCTATAATGTTCCCACTGCTGGGACACAGGCCTCCTCTCTATGAGAGGGAGTGGGCCATAACCCATCACGCAGACCCAGTGCGAGTTGGTAGATGTCACATGTCTTCGAATTTTTTGTTCTAGGTCATGAAGGAAACCAGTTTCCTCAAGATGTTTTCCTTCACCGTTTTTAATTACTCGTAATTCGTGGGAGAACAAGGCGAAGATGGCAAAAATCTTAAATTGACTCCTAACGAAAAGTCTGGGGAGAACAGGAGTATGTGGAAACGAGTGATAGAGACCTTTGTTCTGCAGTAGCACAAAACAGGAGATAACTAGATAGTAATAGTTATAATGTACATTTTCTGCCCGCGGCTTCATCTGCGTGACATGTCTTGTTACCCGGACCGCATCGCCTGCCCGCATTTTTTTTTTGGGAAATAATAATGGTTCCGAAAAATAAATTAATCTCCAGCGATCTGTGGCCGACTAAAAAAAATGGATCTTCGAATAACAAAATTAAACTTTCGAAAACTAAAATATTTGGGTCTTTGGTCAACTGGACCCACTCGAACTGGAACCGCGGGTCCAGTCGACCAAGTCAAATTTTGAATTGGTCGACTGGACCCGCTGTCAAATTTCATCATTAGTACAGTTAAGGAGTAAAGCCGAATCTTTTAGTTTTATTTCTATGACTTAAAATATACATAATATTATTCAATTAGGTACACTTAATTTTTATTTACTTATTTTTACTTACTTAGGTACTGTCTGCAATGAGCTAAAACAACGTTACAGGATTTTGAGATGCCGTAGTGAGGTCCGGAAGATATCAATTACTAATATGTATAATATATAATAGAATTTTATTCCTCTTTATAATATTAGTGCAGAAAAAAATAAATTATAGCCTATGTTATTCTGTGATAATGTTGCTTTCTAATTTTTTCTTTCTTTTTTATTTTACTATTATCATTAAAATAAGTCCTCCTTAGTATTTGTTACAACGGAATGCATGACCGTTGCTGATTTGTCAATGTCAATTATATTTGTCACATCAAATTAAAGTCAAAATTGTAGTTTGTTTACATTGGTTATCTACATAAATTAAGTAATAAAATAAAACAGAATTACTGCAAATGTTATATGTAAGCTGATGACTACCACAATAACAACAAGGTTTATCAAGACGGAAAAGAAGAAGAGGAATTGTGGTTGTCGTAAAGAGTGCGGTACTGAACCAACTGGACCATCCTGCTGCATGTTGTTCCAATGACGTAGCTATACGTGACCCGGCTACATTACTTTACAAAATCCTAAAAGATTGTTGAGAAATCCTTGCGAAAACAATTTTTACCCTGAGGGTCGCATTAGGAGTATCGTCACATCATTAATTCAAATTTATTTGTGTTCAAATTGCCGCATTCACATCTGTTGAAGTTCATGAAGATATTGTTCGAGAGGTGAAATGGTCCGCCGATTCCTAAGCTCGGTCGGCGTCATGAGTCGCGCGACAGCGCGCGACTCATGACGCCGACCATTCATATACACTAGTGATTATTATAATGTATTGTTTGTGTTAGTTATGTTTTATATTGAAAAAAATAAAATATCGTTTGAAATCTTTATTGTTTGAAATGCTTTCGAAAACCCCATCATGCTTGATGGCCCTGTTGTAATACAATAATAATAGGTATATCATAATATGATAATCAGGTGACAAAATTCCTTTTACATAAATATGTCGCATGTAAACTAAGGCATGTCGCGTGTCTTTCCTGCGAGAATAGCTCGGCTTGATTGTTTCGAGAGAAAAGTTCGAATCGAACGACAATAACGAATGCGAGATGCTTGAGAATTGGCCTCCAGCCCGCACCGACGCATCGTAGGAAGAATATCGTCCATGGTAACGCAGACGTCCGATTCGAGGCCTTTGACATATATGTATGTTGCAGCTGTGAATATGAAAGCCTCACACCTTTTCATTTTTTAATAGACAGCTCATCAAATCAGCAATTACCTACCTCTCTGGACGACGGAGTTTTTTCGTTAAGAAAAAAGTGGAAAAAGGCTCTTCGCCTCTCTAAGATTTTTTGGAGCAGGTGGCTCAAGGAATACTTACTTAAGACCTACCCCGAGGAGTGGATAGGTCCCCTAACTTCCGGAGAAACTGCGAAAATGTCAAACAGAAAGTGCATACCTACCAGAAATCACTTACTCCGTCGCCTAACTTCCACCAGATGGGTGGCATCTGCTCAAGTCCTGCGAACAACTGGAATGGCACTTTGTTTCTCCGCAGGCCTGTCCAGTATGGAACCGATCAGCCCACGATAAGTAAGTGGATACAGCTCTAAATAAGACATTAATGATTATTACTGGTTGCTTAAAACCGACCCCGTTGCGAATGCTGTATCCACTGACTCGCATCGCGCCTCCAGAAATTCGCAGGACTATACCCAGCTGCATCGAGAGGGCGAAGCTACAGGATGACCCACGCCACTCATTGCACAATTTTAATTCAGTGCCACAGAGGCTTAAAAGCCGCATGTTTATGTTCCCTAGATGTCTTAGCTGAGAAATACCATCATACCCTAAAACACACTAAAAAAACTCTTGTTTAGTGAGAAGTTTGGCCTCGGTTTTATAATTTAGTAAAATAGTGCACTGTTCAGTAATAAATAGTAGGAATAACGGTTCATGAAATCAAAAATCACATAATATTCAAATTATTTTTATAACTTTATGTAGGATATCAATTTCAACGTCTGACGACATAAAAGTAAATAGTATTTCATCTAAAATGATGCAGGTCGCTCCATTTCTCATCTTGATACCATGTCCAAGAGCTCTACCATGTGCACAACAGCCAACGCGAACAGTTCAGTTGAAATCTTACTCAACAATTAACACAACATTCTTCTGGAGTACATGCTGTACCGTCTTGAAGATTCCATGTTCATTAAAATCCTTCAATTACACACAGGAAAACAGAAATATCAATTTCATGCAATTCGAAAGAAACGGAATAAATAAATTAATGAAATGTTGTCACTTGACATGACAGTCTTGACACTTATCTTTTTAATAGTGTCAGATAGTGCTGCGGCTTGATTATATGTAACTCGTTACTCTAAATAAAATAAAGGCTCGAGTTTATTTTCTCTCGATTTGCCACTTGATGTAGTAGTACTAGTCGGTAATAAACCAGGGAATAGATATTATATATTTCATGTGATACTGACTGAAATACCTATGTACCAATATAGAACGGTTGCTTTAATCTGGATCTTGCTATTATTCTTTCCTTTAATTTTTTTTCTGTGCTTTTCAAACACACTGTTGCTAGGTTTGAATTTAAGGTAGGTACTGGAGGGAGGTAGTACATGATATTTTAGATTCAACTTGAATTGAGTTTTCGAACTACATAATCGGGATGGGTATATAATTATATTCTGTGATCGAGCTAATCGAGTGCCTGACCGTTAATTACAGAGTAACAACACTAGAGTCCAAACTGACAAGAAACCAAAAACTGCAATACGTTTCACGTTGATTTTTAAACTAATTTACGCGAGAGTAAGCAAACTTAAAAATGGGATTAAATAGAGGAGGACCTACTGCAGCGTTAATGGTAAATTTTTCTACTTAATAAAAATAGTTTTTGTTACCACCTCGAACTGTAATTAGGTATAATTATAATTTGTTTTTTTATTTTTTTTATATAAAATCGTTAAATACGCTTCAATACACGTATTTATTACATTGACGACCTTATCGGGAATTGAATCAATTGAGTGCATTATCAAAACATTTTCTTTTTATTACGATTTCGTGATCCCGGTTAAACTTTATTTCAAAAATCGACCATTTTAAATGATAATATGTTTTTTTTTTAGCTATAATACAACTTCATTAATAGATCAATACAGGGGGCCCTAAAATACTATCTCTCTGCAACCTGCAACCCTTTTCCACATTAGTTTGCTATGCTCCCATGCTTGGGTGGATTTGTTATACATATTTCAATTATTTCTCTAGGATCATTTAAGAACTCCCGGCAAAGCAGTTGGGTCATACCTCTTAACTCACCGATGGTGCTTAAATCGACACTCATGATGAGAAATTTGAACATTTTTCACATCCGCCATCTCGGATTTTCAGTTTGACCTCACATCAGTTTCAGCACCCTAGAAAACCAAGAAATCAACACCCATGATGAAAAATTTGAAAATTTTCCACATCCACCATCTTGGATTTTCAGTTTGACCTCACCATCGGTTTCAGTACCCTAGAAAACCAAGAAATCAACACCCGTGATGAAAAATTTGAACATTTTTCACATCCGCCATCTTGGATTTTCAGTTTGACCTCACCATCGGTTTTAGCACCCTAGAAAACCAAGAAATCAACACCCATGATGAAATATTTGAAAATTTTTCACATCCACCATCTTGGATTTTCAGTTTGACCTCACCATCGGTTTTAGCACGCTAGAAAACCAAGAAATCAACACCCATGATGAAAAATTTGAAAATTTTTCACATCCACCATCTTGGATTTTCAGTTTGACCTCACCATCGGTTTCAGTGCCCTAGAAAACCAAGAAATCAACACCCATGATGAAAAATTTGAACATTTTTCACATCCGCCATCTTGGATTTTCAGTTTGACCTCACCATCGGTTTCAGTACCCTAGAAAACCAAGAAAACAACACCCATGATGAAAAATTTGAACATTTTTCACATCCGCCATCTTGGATTTTCAGTTTGACCTCACCATCGGTTTCAGTACCCTAGAAAACCAAGAAAACAACACCCATGATGAAAAATTTGAACATTTTTCACATCCGCCATCTTGGATTTTCAGTTTGACCTCACCATCGGTTTTAGCACCCTAGAAAACCAAGAAATCAACACCCGTGATGAAAAATTTGAACATTTTTCACATCCGCCATCTTGGATTTTCAGTTTGTCCTCACCACCAATTTACATATCTGGCGAGCGAACGCCTATTTACGGTGTCCCAGAAGGGAGCGTGCTTGGATCTCTATTATTTATCCTATATATCAATGACCTGCCTGATGCTATTGACTACCACATGACCCTAATCTTACTAATCTTACTTTAGTCAACGGGTACATGGTGATATTGACATTAAAGCCCTCTACAATGACAAAGTATTAAATAAAGTCGACGACACAAAATTTCTTGGTGTAATGATAGACGCAAAACTGAACTGGAAAGCGCACATTGAATATATAAACAAAAAACTGAGCTCAGTCACGTATGTCTTGTACAAACTGTCCTCAGAAGTTAACCCAGATGCTTTAGTGATGGCTTTTCATGGAATGGTGGCATCACTTCTACGCTACGGTATAATATTTTGGGTATATTACTTTGAATGGTGTTAACTTGGATAGGGTGTCGCAGTTTAAGTACCTTGGACATTACCTTACCGACGACGGCCTTAAGGATGATGTTGACATAGAGAGGGAGCGCAGGGCTCTGTCAGTCCGTGGCAACATGCTGGTCCGTAGATTCGCCCGCTGTACGGACCAAGTCAAGATCACACTATTTAAAGCGTATTGTCAGGGTCTGTACACGGGTAGTCTATGGGTTAGTTATACCAAAAAATCCCTCGACACACTGCGCGTCCAATACAATAATATTTTCAGGATGATGTTGGGACTTCCTCGTTTCTGCAGTGCCTCCGAAATGTTCGCACAGGCTCACACTGACGGTTTTCATGCCGTCATTCGGAAAAAAGTCGTGTCTCTTATGAGGAGGGTGCGGGAGAGTCACAACAGCATTCTGAAAACTATAGCTGAAGATGTGCGTGCACCTGTGTTGAGGCATTTCGTTCGTCTGATGATCTTGTAGGGAGGTATCTCCCTGTTGGTTATCTTGTCGGGGCGGGGTGTCTCAGCACAGGTGCCTTGTGTGTTTTTTTTTTTTGTGTGAATTGTGTTGTGATGTTTATTGATGGATGTGTGTTGTTCTTTGTTATTGTCATTGATATAACTCAATGGTTATTGTATTTTAAGTACTAATTAATAATAGTTTCTAAGTTATTGTATACTAACCGGTGGATCTAGTAGTCCCGAATAAATCATTTTGAATTTGAATTTGAAAAGCTTTTTTTGTATGGCCCCGAAAATATACAACAAAATACCACAGTCATATAAAGCCATGACAACAAAACAAATTAAAAATAAGATCCGAAATCTACTAACAGAAAAATGTTATGTAAACGGATGTTTCACTAATAAGTTATCTTTATCTTTTATCTTTATCTTTAGATTTTGAGGTACTCGGATTCTGTACCAGATTCGTGCCATTGTCTTTTTGTTTCGACTGTATCCACGGGTAGCTTAAAACAAAAGATATTTGTCTAATTTTGACAGTGGGTCCAGTTGACCAATAAAAATATAGAAAATTTTTCCTTTGGTCAACTGGACCCGCGGGTCCAGTTCGAGTGGGTCCAGTTGACCAAAGACTCAATATTTATTTAGTTTTTGCTTAGTTTCTTTCTTTATGCTCGGTTCCTAAGGGTTCTAGTGTGATGTTAAATAGCCTTCTTCAAGAATTCGGCTATCAAATGCAAAAAGCAAAACAAGCAAAAGCATTTTTGAAGTGAAAACTTCTTTAGCGGCGTTGAACACTTTTTGTAATGGGTAAAAAATGTTAAACTCGCGTCAGGGCATCGCGTCAGGACACGTGACCGTCAGGAGAGATTCCCCCCCCCCCATCTCTTTCTACGGCGGCGCCAACCGAAGTGAACCAAGTGAGACACGATAATGGATGGATGGACGGTGATGGTGATGGTGATGGCGATGGTGATGGTGATGGTGATGTGATGTGATGGTGATGGTGGACGCGGACGCGGACGCGGACGTGGATAGACAGCTGATGGCTCGACCGGCTGTGTAGTAGGTAGCCACACTGCTGTGTATTCGTAAAATTCGTGTATATAGTGTTTCAAAAAATGGAAATTGAACAAAGTGCATCGATTAATGAAAAAAGTGACGCAGAAATAGTGAAAAAAAACTTAGTTATACTAATTCAATTAATAATTGATTTATTTCAACGTTAATATTCAAGTTTTCACTTCTGCCGGCACTCCCGGAGTGCAACCCGTCTTTTTTTTTTTTTTAATCCGACTAGTATTTGCAAAGGTTAGCGCGTTCAAACAAACAAAAAGCAAACAAACTCTCCAGCTTTATTATTAGTAGAGAATATAGATTACCTTTTGGAGAAAAAGGAAATAATTTAAAATACAGCACAGCAGACGAAGACCTAAAAGCAAATCAGCTGCATCCAAAGCTTCAAAGGAGAAGGAGACAAAGCGGTCCTGATAACAGCGGTATCTGAATAAACGGGAATACAAGAACGTCTCACGAGTTGCATGTTATTACGAGCGCACAATCCCGCGGCTACCACTCGTGATGTATGAACACTTGAATATGTATGGGCACGGCACGCAATTGCATCGCAGGAACCTACAGATTGACTTAAGTTTTGCTCGGCAACAGTGAATGGTTTATGGAAAACTGTGTTTGATTTATGCAATATCGTTGTTATTCTAACAAACACGTTTGCATTGTATGTCGTTGATAAATTTTGTTTGACTTGATTCTTGAGGGGGACGGAGCTTTTCAGTAAAATGGGAAATCTGGTAGTACGCTGACGTAATCAAAGTTCACTTATCAACCTATATGTATAGCTGTCAATATATTCAATTAATATTACTCCGAAGAAGTTTAGTTTAGAATTTACTAGTCTCGTCGAACAATCTACAAGATGTTCTTTGAGCAGAATATTATCAAATTATTATAAGCATCGCTGCGTCTAGCTATTATATTCCAGCTTGAATAGGAAGCACCTAAAGTAGTCTGACAATACGGCAAGTCGTGAACCTCTGTCGAAGTATCGACGTCGGTTATAATGACAGAGCACATTACAATAAACAATGAGACACGACCTCGATCGCAGCACGCTGTTGTCGTTGAACAAGCTGTTTTAATTATAATTGCCCCCTGACGTGCCTGCTGCAGACACGAGCAGGATATACCAACGATAATAGCATTGAAAACAATAGTTCGCAATAATTCTGGCGCGAGTTTTAATTGGAGGTAAATATAGGATACCTAGTTTTAATTGTAATGTGCCAGCAATTTGTGTTCGTGTGTTTACATAGAGAGTTCGATTTCGGTGTAATTTTTTTTTGCATTATACGTAGCATTGCATTCAGCACTTATTTTTAAGTAAATGAATTAATCTATACTAATAATAAAGCTGAAGAGTTGTTGTTGCAGAGCTGAGCAAAAAGAAAACGAAGTAATAGCACAGGCAGGCGATGCGATGCGACGGGGTGGGTCGGCAGAACATGAAGTTTCACGCGGACGAAGTCGCGGGCAGAAGCTAGTAAAGTTTCCTTGTCTCTCTCAATTGGGTTGACTACTATCGGTCTATCCTGTAAAAAATCTCACCGCGAAAAGGTAGGTAGGTGACGTGACCTGTCATTCCACCTGATGCTAGGGATTGACACTGTTGACACCTAAGTTTTCACGATGGGATTTTTACAGAATATGTATATCAACTAAGTATACCTACCCATGAAATTCAATTAATTTAGTTTATAATGTCACATTTTCTACACTCTTCGTGGAAATTACTTATGGCAATAATCCCTTACGAGCCGTTAATCGTAACTATGTATTAAGAAGTCCTTGATCGGCACTGAACCATTCAGGGTTCATGCATGTGTGTGAGTAAAACAAACAGCCACAAATTAAAGGAACATTGTTCAGTTAAGCTGACAAATCCTCTTGTCGTGTCTCAAAAGGTACGGTAAGATGTCGGTCCCTATTAAAATCTTTGGTTTCCTCTAGTAATTAGGACAAGAAAATGGAGCTCTAAAGTACCAAGATAACTAAATTACAATGTTAACTAAAGGGATCAGAAGCTCTATCATTGCGTCTTTGTCAAAGAGGACTAAATACACAAAGACCTAGACTCCAGACGGTCCTAAGATAAATATTTGTTTAGGAAAATCAATAGTAGGTATTAATTTCTTATGTCAGTTTGCGGCCATCGTTGTCGCCGATTTTAATGAAATTCAGTTAACTTGAAACTCGGAAAATTGTTGCATTCTGACGAAGCCGCAAGCGCAGCTAGTATTAAATATGAAGAATATAACAAATGGTATAGTTATGTACATAAATAAGTAAATGCATTAGCATTAAATGCAGATAGTATCGAGTTAACGATGGCCATAAAGCATTTTTCGCGTGCACGGCCCGAATACCAGGAATAATGCGTACTAAAACGTTAATAATGAATATTCAACAAGGCTAATAATAAATGTAAATTACATCCGCAGTGACAGCGAAATATATCTAATTTCAAAGGTAATTTAAGATCCTACAGTAAATTAACTTGATGTTCACATTTGAATATGGAGATTTTAAGGGATAGTGCAGCTGATGTGGCGTTCGAATACTTTCAAGAACGTTACTCATGGAAGCCGTATGAAAACATTTTCATATTAAAAATAAATTCGATGGAAATACTGAATTACTAACCTAAATTGGACTGTCAACAAGCTTTTAAATATTATTTAAATCATTTACCCTCATCACTTACATTTGAAATTACTTTCAAGAAAAGCAATAACAGAAGTACCCACCTACCGAAAACCCAACAAATTGTGAGTTTCCTTAATTATCTAGGAAACCTTGCGTAATGATGGATGAACAAGATAACAGCTGCGACGCGCTCGTTTAACCAAGAATTTCGATTAGACAGACGGGAAAATCCCTCTAATACTGCTAATGTCCGTCTAAACTGCCGCAGTCGTGTGACAGTGGAAAAATTCATCCAGGCAGACCAGTAATCAGTCAAGTTTTAGCTCCGCATTACTGTAATGGGACGCCCAAAGCGAATGCCGCTTTGTCTCCGTACACAGAGGTTTATGTAAAGGAGGCCACGCAGGCAGCGTTTGTAACCCGAGTAATGCATGTTATGTGTGAAATTGCTTCCGTTGCCTCTAATCCAATTTGGTAACAGCGGGGTGTGTAAATTGAGGCGTGATTTGAGTGCAACACTTTCGCTAAATTGATGACCAGTTTTATCGTTGTACGTTATGCGTTTACAGGCATTTGCGCTGATCAGAAAGTCATCATCATCTGCCTAACCTTTTCCCATCTATGTTGTGGTCGGCTTCCAGTATAACCGGATGCAGCGGAATACCAGTATTTTACATGGAGCGATTGCCTATCTGATCTCCACAACCCAGTTACTGGGTAATACGATACCCCTTGGTAAGACTGGTTGTCAGATTTTCAGGCTCATGCATTCCGAGGCACGGAGGGGTGTTGGTATGTAAAGATGGTCACCCATCCACGGACCAGCCGCGGCAAGCGTAGCTTAAGCTTGCCGCGGTAACCTGATCAGATTCTCAGGTTAACCTGATCGATCGAACCGTGCGGCTGTTATTACTTATCCACAAGCCCCTCTTGCGTTGATTAGAAAGTAACACAGCAATACCTATAGTGATTTAAACTTTTTGATTAAACTTTTTTTAGTAAAAAATATAAAAATGAAACTAAATGTAAAGCTCATACACATCGAATTGTACAAAAAATAAATTTATAAATACATCGGTTTCTTTTTTTATTATTGCTGAATGGGCCTGCTCTTAACCTCGGTCACGCCTGATGAAAAGCGATGAATGAGGTATATGATGGGACGACTTATATTTATTTTTATTCTTCTGCATTTGCTTCCAAATTAAAATTTAATATACACGCCGCAAACAATGTAAAATTGTCAAGAAAAATAAAAGTACTTCTGCACCGCTACGTAAATCGCTAACTTCATAGCTTGAAACTAAGCCGTCGTCCACGCTTTTTGCCATCAGATAATTCAACGCTATTTCACGACGCACTTTTTCGTCTTAAAGTGATCACTACACAAGGATTTACACGGTTTCACTCGGAGTGCCAACAGACCTTTAATGATTGTACCCATTAGGAGCAAAGCTTGGTAAACACTGCGCACGTTTACGCTCACGCTAAAAATAATTAGAAGGATATTGATTGGCTCACATTCTGAAAATCCCCGAGTATATAGAATAAAAATAACGAGTTACTTTCCCGCAAAACGTAAGCTTATTCGACGAAGTAATTTTGAGAGTAATGCAATGTAATTGAACAGATTTACTCGTCGGGGGAAAAAAATATCAGAGGATGTATTTCGTTCAAGTAACGAGGGATTTGTAGAGCAGCTTTGACATCAATAGGTTTGTTTGTAGGAAAACTTACTCTGGATAATGATTCCGCTTCTAAGAAACGAAACGTCGCACTAACGACTGCGTTGCTTACCTGAAATAGAGAAATGTCTGTTAGTGAAGGAGAACACGGTTATTTTTACAATGCTTAGAAGGGTTTCAGATACTGTTAACAAATGAGTTTCGTATACAGGCAAGAATTGCATATCTTTATATTACGACAGTTTTCATAATTACTTTCGGTGTGATTTTTAAACTGAAAACATATTCGTTGCTGTTGTAGTTAGTAGGTACCTATTGTACTCATCTCTCCTATTGACGGTAATTTCATAGTCTTACAAGTTAATACGAACTTGTACGACATTATCAATCTCTCCTAAGTCAAATTGAATATCTCACGGCTAATAGCCGAAGTGCGGCTACACCTAATTTTGGCCGGGTACAACTAGGTGTAGCCGGCCACATGCAGTTCCGTGTGTACTGCGGGTGACATCGGTTGCATGGTTGCGGTCGGTCGATAGGCGACGTAGGATGCAAGACCGAGCGAAGGACACCCCGAGGTTAGGTTTGGTTAGGTTACTTTAAACCCTTTACACAGAAATAGAAGCCCCACGATGCGGGGCTCCGTCGACGTAGGATGCACCTAGTTGTACCCGGCTAAAACTAGGTATAGCCGCACTTCGGCTATTAACCGTAACAAGTACACAAAATACAATTAGTTTTAGTACAGCCCAGACTTTCTTGGAAACCAAATATTTCGCATAAGTACATAGTTATGTAACTGTTGGCGTGATAGAATTCAAAGAAAGTCCCGCCTTCTTTGAATGCTATCACGCTAACATTAGTATGCCCTAACGTCTACGTGACATTTGATTTTCAGCATTTTTAGAACCAGTAAAAGACTGATTTATTGCTAAAATATTCTGACAGTCAAAAAACTAGTCAACTGGTTGAAATACTGGCTGACATAGCAACGGTTAGGCAATGCAACAGTTTATGCTAGACAAGGTCACTTATAATACTTTAACATACAAGATCGATACAGATAGCTTCATTTTTTTCAAAAACTGCATCCTTACATGAACGCAGTTTGGAAATATAAATCAGATTTAAAGCTAAGTTAACCATTCGAATAAGATTTGGAATGCTGAAAATTGTAGAAGCTGTTAGACAGTTAATTCGGGTTCAACCAAGTAACAGCTTAAAAGCTCATTTCCACCTGAATTATTGTCTCCAAAAGACAGACAAAAATCCAGATAAATGTGTTGAAAAGCAACAGTGTATCGGCAGTATGTTATCAGTGACTATAACCGCGGATGGATGGACACATGTCGACCCTCGTCTCAATAATATTCACAATCCGCCACTCCGGACAAAGGCACGTGTATAAAGTTATACACGTGCATACTAGATCGTTACTGACTATTTACATCAAGGTAAAGTACTAAAAAGCAGACTGTTAGTGGACACTGCTTGTAAGTTTCATATGACTACCGACTTGCATTTTTTTGTGATTAGGACCCTGCAGTTTAGTTGTCTTACTTGATAGCAAGAGTTGCACCATTTGCTTGCAAAATGATGAGTTCTCTCAGTGCAAATCGATTTCAAAATAAATCTTGCTTTTGGGCATCGCTTAGGAGCAGTTCTACATGAAAGTCAACTTTATTCAGGGGTTAAATATAGGTATCTGGAAGCTTTGAATATTCCTCTACTATACAGGGTGAAATTGAACACATGCGACAAATCGAAATGGGAGATTGTACTCATTATTATGAACAACTTTTACTATGGGACCAACCCTGAAATCGCGAAAAAAAAATCAGCTGTTCCCTACATTTATGTTCGCATAACTCATCAAAATGTAGGGAACAGCTGATTTTTTTTTCGCGATTTCAAGTTTGGTCTCATAGTAAAAGTTGTTCATAAGAATGAGTACAATCTCCCGTTTCGATTTGTCGCATGTGTTCAATTTCACCCTGTATACAGTTGTCATACAAATGATGGAGGAATATTCTGAAAATTAAAAAAAACACTGTGCCTGCTCTTAACACGATAGGGGGTTACAAAAAAAAATTAAATGATTTTATGGAAACAACATTTTTACACAAAAGCATGTGGGTTGCAAATATCTGGAACGATCAAGAGCAATAATCGCATGCCATAAAGCTCAATCAATTATTGCATAGAAGTGTCTACACGCGAGCGATTTCCATAAGATGGCGTAAGTACAATAATTAAATGCAAGTTTTGACATTCAAAAATTGCAAGCGAATTCTGTTTATGCCAAGGCAATTATTGCATGCAAGTTTTGCCTCATCTAAGCATACAGTTTCACGTCCTTGTACAAGTATTGCTCGTATTTGCTCTGCCAAGTATATTTTGTACACCGTGTTGTTAGACGGTGCCAGGCAATTGTCGCTTCAATTCTATGGTATGCCTTAGGCAATAAACTTGCACCGTGTAAATGGAGCTTAATTGTATCACATCCGTACTAATCCATATATACAATAATGAAGCTGAAGAGTTTGTTTGTTTGAACGCGCTGATCTCTGGAACTACCAGTCGGATTTGGAAAATTCTTTTTGCATTTGATAGCCCAATTCTTGTGGAAGGGTATAGGGTATGTATAATCACGCTATGACCCTTAGAAGCCAAGCAAAACGAAAAAAAGATAAAAAGAACGCTAAGTGAAAACAAGGTAACAGCGCGGCCGGGCGATGGGATGCGATGCTGTAGGGCGGGGCCGAAATTTCGCGCGGACGAAGTCGTGGGCAAAACCTAGTCTTGAATAATGTTCTACACGCATCCTCTCACTCACACACTATCTACATTCAATACACATAAACCGAATCTTCTCTAATTAATCACGAGTGTGTATCTGTTTCAAGTGCTCTTATCTAAATGGTAATTAATTTTAAAAGCTTTGTAATACCATATCGTCCAGAGTCCGGACGGGCACTTGAAGTACGGTAATGTTACCGTGCTTGAAGCGTATCTCGGATGGTCAACATCTTGTACCGCTATTTCCGATCATATAGCCCGCTTGAATATATATATATATCACACTAATATTATAAAGGCGAAAGTTTGTGAGTGTGTGTGTGTTTATATGTTTGTTACTTCTTCACGCTCAAACGGCTAGACCAATTTTGATAAAATTTTGTATGGAGGTATCTGACATCCTGTATTAACATATAGGCTACTGTTTATCCCGATATTCCCTCGGGATCGACATTTACGCGGGTGAAACCGCGGGGCGCAGCTACTTAAAAATATACGATTGTGGAGCAGTGGTGGCCCAGTGGTCACGGCCGCGACTTACGAGTTTTAGGTCGTAGGTTCGATGGTGGATTACGGCCCACTCCCTCTCGAAGAGAGGAGGCTTGTGTCCCAGCAGTGGGAACATTATAGGCTGATTATGTATAAGTAGTATTGAAATCTTTGTATTTATTTCACCATAATAATAATGTTATGAATATTCGAGTTTCCAGTGGTACATGTCTTTTAACTAAGTAACGGTTTGGCCGAATCATCTCCTCAATATACTGAGCGGTAGGGACATCGATGCGCAGCCAGGTACTGGAATCATGGGACTCTGTCCGCCCACAAAGTGACCCCAGGGAAGACGGTGGCACAGTGATCACGTGCTGCCGTGCATGTCGAGGCTCAGGGGAGGCCCCCTTACAATCTCCCCAGGGATGTGCCTTACAGGCGTTGCACGGGGGGGTTCCGGAATTGGTCTTTTAAGAGGAACCGGGACCGCTCCTATGTGCTGAATCCACTGATCTTTGAGTATATCTTCTGGTCTTCGTTGTATAGCTATTGGGCGGCGCTCTTTTTTTAACGCATTCAAAACATGTACCAACGTAGGTTTACGGCCAATAGATAGGTTTCATAATAATATATAGGTTTAATAAGGTTCTCAAACAGTTTTGGGGATTCAAAAGGAAATTGGAGTTTTATATGATCCCCTAGGGGATCGTAGTGGAACGTTGAGTGCTGTGTAGTCCCCTAGGGGACTGGTCTAGGGGATTTTAGTGGAACGACTCATCACCGGGGTGGTTTTAGTGAGGTAAAAATCCCACACTCCCCGAAGGTCAGGTGCCTTTTGAAGGTTTCCACGACAGCAAAAAAAAAAAAAAGAAGGTACTGCAATCATGTGCTGAATTCATGGTTAGAGATTACAGTTTGCGCGTCGTTGTTCCTGCCATGTATAGGTTGTGCGCGCACCCAAGTTGCGATAACCTACCCATCGAATACCTAATCATCACTATCCATGCTATACTAATATTATAAATTCGAAAGTAACTCTGTCTGTCTGTCTGTCTGTATGTTACCTTTTCACGCCTAAACCGCTGAACCGATTTCAATGAAATTTGATAGAGATAGTTTGAGTCCAGCGGGGCAATTGCGTAACACATTATCAATCGGAATCGGTTTCATTTTGACAGTTCAACAACATTCATTGTAATGCAATGAATGTACGTGTTGAGCAGACACATTTTTTGAACTTATGAAGCAATGGATTAGCAATTTGCTTCAAAATGATTCTGATTTCGATTGATAGTGTGTTATGCAATTAGGGTGCCGGGAAAGGACATAGGATAGTTTTTATCCCGATATATTCCCACGGGATCGAGACTTACGCGGGTGAAACCGCGGGGCGTTGCTAGTTTTTAATAACTTAAATAACTGATCGACTAAGTTTGTGTTTGGTAAAACCCACGATTTATTTCCGTTGGATCCCGTTTTTGAATCCCATTTTAATATTTTTGGCGTTGGATCCCGCAAAACATTATTATGTATTTCCGTTGGATCCCGAATTTAAAAAATGCAAGATAATTACGTTTTATTGTCGTTGAATCCCGAAAAGTATTTCCGTTGGATCCCGAATGCTTAAAAAAATCTGAATGCGGGTACTTTCAACAACAAAATTGTTTATAATAAAATGAGGGGTTCACTAATGTTTCACCAAAACTCCATTGACCAATTAGTTTACAACCAACGTTTCGTATACTATTTATTTCACAAACAACTCATTTTCTATATAATCTAGTCGTTTCTGGCACTCGCCGGCCGCTGCCGCGGCACCGCTCGCTTCGCTCGCTCGGCTCGTGCGTAGGGGTCACAGTTTTAACCTAACCTAACCTAACATTGTTTTTTTTTTAAATAATTAACCTAATCTAACTAGTTCGGTTCCGGGTACCCCACTAAAAATAATCTATTTTTATTGTTTGATAAATGAAAATCACTTTTCTTCTGAAATGTACACATGTTGTTATAATATGGGATTCAACGGAAATAGCAAACGGGATCCATCGGTAATACCTAAAAAATGGGATTCAAAAGTGGGATCCAACGACAATAAACGAAACCCACACCGTCTCATTACAAAACCAAATCTAAATTCAATTTTAGCTTAAACCTTTGGGCCAATATTTTAAAATTGTATTTCGAACTTTATTTCGATTTAAGCAAAGTTCTTAATACTTAAATGACAACTTAGCACCGATCTAAGCTGTAATTTTTGTTTAAAGAACTGCGTTTTTATAACTGTTAGGTTCTTAATTCAATAACTGGCTCAGTGGTTAAACCTGATCTAAAGAAAAAACCTTGTTATGCAATAAGAGGGACATAGTTACGATGCCATTGAATCAAGAAATTCCGATGTACATTTGTTTTACAAAACGCACCATTATCTATTGTCTCGGTGCGTTGGGCAAAAGTCCTGTCAATATTTATTTATCCTCAATACACGTGCCGGTCCTAGAAATCATAAGTAAACAAAGATTACAATCAATTTGTAGTTGAATGCATACCTACGTCCTCGTGGTAAAGAATACGTAACTTTTGCATTCATCTTTCCATCAATGCATATTATGACTTTTTCCGTGAGAAATTCCTTGTTCCCCCGACCCACCCCGTCGCATCGCATCACCTGCGCTAATACTTACTTCCATTTTGCTTAGAGTTCCTTCTGATTTTTTTTTTTCTATTTTTGAACGCACTAATCTCTCTGGAACTGGCAGTCGGATTTGAAAAGTTCTTTTGGCATTTGATAGGCCAAATCTTGAGGAAGGTTATATGCTCTATATATTTAACATCACGATACGACTCTTAGGAGTCGAGCAAAAAGAACGCTAAGCGAAAAATGAAGTAACGGGGCACAGCTACTTATAGGATATAAAGAAATTTCACGCAGACGAAGTCGCGGGCAGAAGCTAATAATAAACACTCAGCAAATAATTGCTAATTGCATCTTATGTCAGGGAATATAATAAGTACTTAGGTCAATAATTAATTGAAATATACACAATAGTATGATTGCTCATTGCTGAACAATAATATAAAACCTCTGAAAGACTGTAACAAACAAACACGGCAGAGCTTTTGATAGATATATTGATATCAACATCACGTTTAGCAAACGATCATTGGAAAATCCTGTGATAGCTTTTGATAGATATATCGACAACCACATCACGTTTAGCAAACGATCATTGGAAAATCCTGTGATAGCTTTTGATAGATATATCGACAGCAACATCACGTTTAGCAAACGATCATTGGAAAATCCTGTGATAGCTTTTGATAGATATATCGACAGCAACATCACGTTTAGCAAACGATCATTGGAAAATCCTGTGATAGCTTTTGATAGATATATCGACAGCAACATCACGTTTAGCAAACGATCATTGGAAAATCCTGTGATAGCTTTTGATAGATATATCGACAGTAACATCACGTTTAGCAAACGATCATTGGAAAATCCTGTGATAGCTTTTGATAGATATATCGACAGCAACATCACGTTTAGCAAACGATCATTGAAAAATCCTGTGATGTGATACGAGTACGTCAATCGGTAATTCGCACAAAAAAATCGATAATAACGATATAAGTGGGTAATTATGTGATATCAACTATGTTGTTACTTACTTTGTTACACGGTTTTAATTGTTACTAATTTATGTCCACGTCCCACAGACGTAAAAATATCTGGAAGGGATTTTATCACGCATTGGATATTCAATAACAGTTGTAAGTTTGTCCTTCAATCCAGAATTGAAAAATTATAGGCAGTGTCACTTGAGTGGAGCCTCGGGCAGCCGGGCACAACTTTGAGACGGAACCCTTATAAGTAGCGCGAATCCTACTCGCACTTGTCCGGGATTTTTTATCCCAATAATAGCGGTTCCGCACTCCCAATCCGAAAAAAATCGGTCCGAAGTAAACATAAGTAGGTACTATTTATTGTATGAGGGGTTGCGCACTAGATCCGATTTATGTCCGTCCGAATTTAGAACACCCCAATTCGGAGACTGCAATGGTGGGCACTGGCTCACCACTGCTCTCCGAATTGGGAATGTTCTGCCATTACTACTAGGTAACGGCCCAGACTTACGAATATAGATCGTCGGTTCGAAGCCCAAGCAGACGCTTTACTTTGTACAAATCATTTCATGACTGTTGAAACTGGTGAAAATGAAAACATCGTGAGGAAACCGGCATGTCCTAGAATAAATGAATGAATGAATGAAATGCACTAACCTAGAACAAAAAATTCGAAGTCATGTGATCTACCATCCCGCACTGGGCCCGCGTGGTAGATTATAGCCCACTCCCTCTCGAAGAGAGGAGGGCTATGTCCCAACAGTGGGAACATTATAGGCTGATTATGTTATGCAATCCGGATTGAACTTGAATCTTGAATTCGGATTTGGATCGGATGCAGTGCAGAACCGCTGACTCTAAATAAAGCGCCAATGTGCAATATTCAGATACGAATTTTCTAACTAGTCACTCGTTAACTGAAAATGAAAATTAATTACTTTCATTAAACTAATTGGAGAGCAATGTTATGAACACTAGCTAAAGCCGATGCATTTAATTTGTATGTATTAGATAACAATTACGAATAAATAATTTCCATACCAAACACGCATTATATAATAGTTAATGATCAACATTATGATAATAATGCAACACTTTCTCCCTTAATAGGGTTTTAACATAATTCATTATATACATAATGTTACCAAAATTATGTTTAATTTTCCATATTGACGTAGGTAATCGTGGTAGATTCTCGCAAATTAAACTATACATACATGATTATAGATACATTGTAAAGGAGCCCGTGGCTTAATATTAACAGCCGCACAGGGCTACGCTTGCCGCGGTTAGTCTGTGCATGGGTGACCATCTTTACATACCGAGAGCCCTCCGTGCCTCGGAAAGCACGTTAAGCCGTTGCAGGTCCCGGCTCTCATGCGTGTTGACAGTCGTTAGGGGTAGTTAGAAGCCCGAAACTCTGACAACCAGTCTTACCTAGAGGTATCGTATTACCCAGTAAATAAGTTGTGGAGGTCAGATAGGCAGTCGCTTCATGTAAAATACTGGTATTCAGCTGCATCCGGTTAGACTGCAAGCCGACCCTAACATATTTGGGAAAAGGCTAGGCAGATGACTTGATTGTAGATACAATACCTAAGAGAATTGACGGAAACCGATCAAGACACATAAGTAATTAGACCTTGTTATAGAAAAAAATATTACGTAATGGAACATCACGCCTTGCTTCCCCGACGGGTTGGGCAGAGGTGTACCTATAGTACACCCGCATTTCGCCAGTTATATTTAAGTCACATTTAATCGGGCACGAACCGGACACAAATCCAGACTCCGGGCCACTGCACAAACTGGGCATCGGACCCAGGACCTCATTCTCAGCAGTAGCGCTTGCGACCACTAGACCAACGAGGCAGTCACTAGACCAACTAAACAATATTTATATTATACAGCCGTTATAAGAATTAAAAAGTTGGTTCTTTTAAAAATCAAACCCAAGATCTAGAGCAGTCATAAAGGCAAGAAAGGGCCCACAAAAGATGTATCTCCACAATAGTAAAGTGACGTCGCACAGAATGCACTTCAAAACTACTAAAGACTGGAAGCGAAGTACTCTTTGTATTGAGGAATGGAATGGTCGCGTCATCATGTGGGAAATATAAAGAATAGTTCTTCATTGCACAACAATAAGAACGGTCTATTTTCGTTTTATTTCTTCTTTACGAGAGAGACTTCTGACCTTAAATGGAGCCTTGGAGTACTAAACTTCGCTCTATTAAACATAGCCTCGTCCACGTTCACTACTCATTTTGCATTAGTACTTAGTACCCATTGAAATTCTACGCACACAAGCAAAATCTACGTGTATACAAGCGTACGCACACATTGAAATGCCTCCTAGACCCTAATTAGTAACAAGACGCAGTTAATAAACGCGCATGTCCCGGATTGGGAGATCGGGCCTTTGGGCCGCTTGATCCTACATACACCAACCAACCGTACTAATTGTACACGTCGTCGCGTTGACCCCCAACTGATGGCATACCCGTATGCAAATGAATAACTTGGGTGCTATAGAGGTGTAATGTAGGAAAGGACGCATAATTAAAAGGTAACTTAATTGTGCGATGTTCTCAGCGGTTAGTTAACCAGTAATTTGTAACTTTATGAATGGTCTCTTTGCTAACCCAATTTGTTTTACTGAGAGGTCTTTATTTATGTTATTAAGTCATTTTGTTTTAACAGTTTTAACAAAAACCCAAAGGAGTATTTATGGAAACTTCAGGTTTTTAGCAAAATTTTGTGCTTGTACATCGATTACTCGATGAAGACATAACCGATTGATAGAAAGAGTATATCAATCCAATCGCAACGTAAACCAATAAAGAATGGGTGGGTTCTAAGTTAGGATGAAAATATCGAATAAGTATATTTTTATCTGTCATTCATAACATCGTAATATCTTATCTTAGCGATTACTTTTAAATACCATACAAAGTTATTTACATTACTAAGAATGTAACAATTTTTCTAAAATTGTTTCGCGAAATATATTAAATTACATGTCGAAAGAGATTTTTTTTCTCATATTTCTACTTAGCCTGGTTATTAAAGTTCGTTCAACTTCAACCTAAATAGCACAGTACGGAGGGGATTTAATCACGGTCGCGGGCATTGGTAGTGTTTCATAAAATTCAACGCCCGTTTCGCTTATAACGCGGAATCCACTGAACCGATTCTTATCGGATTTTTAATATACTCGGATGCAGCTATTTGCTTATAGACCATTTACCTTTATACTGAATGAGGTACATGACGAATTGGTACATTAGAGAGGATAAAATATAGTTTCGTATTTTGGAGTGTTTTAAGTCGTCGCTTCAACTAACGATACGGAATAGAGATGCCAGGAAGATACCTCTTCAAACCAGGAAGCTTTAGCCATAAACTGGAGAATCTATTAAATAAGGAAATTTCGAGTTAATGTTTTAAGATCCTGTTACTCTCCCAGAAGCACGTTTTCTTGGAATATTATTAGTGAGAGGCGAGGTTAAGGAAATCGAGTGCTGTGTTAAAATTCGCTATCTTGTTAACTAACGCAAAAGCTGAGACGCTCAAGAACATAAATAAATAATATCGTCCCCTCAGAAAAATACACGAGAAAAACTGGTGAAAGGAAAAACATTAACAGAAATGTTAAGAACATAAAAAAGATATATATTCGTTGCTCCCGTCATTCAGGGTGCGAATAGTCAGAATTATCTCCACAGTCGAATGGATGAATGGGTACTCAAGTGGCAGGGACGCTCAAGGGCCATAAGCCAAGCATCTCTGAACATACTAATTGAAAACGTGACAAGTACAACGAGTCTAATTCATGGACAGGGCTGGCGGAGAAAAAATGGCGACAGGCATTTTAATGTTGGAAAATATCGAGACAACATTATAAATGTATGGCCTTAACATTATAAAGGTAAGTTATTGATGGAGATGCGTGAGGTGCATGAGCATGTATTATGAGAATAAAACTTAAAATTCAGCTTGCTTATGCATTATATCAAATGTTATTGTCGTCTTAAATAACATTTTTAGTCTGCAATTTATTGGCGTGATCTTTCTAAATAATCTTTTTCTAGTGCAACTTATGTAGGTACTTTGTTCTGAAATTCTCATATGTGCTTCAAGTCCAAAATAAAGGATAGACGCCATCCTGAATATAAACTTACAGTCAACGAATGCATTTGAATTTCAAAATCTTCAACTTAAAGCTCTACTTATGCTTGGCAAAAATCTTAAAACAGCTACGAGAAATATGCATTTATATAAAACATCAAAATAAGTTTGTCATTTCTGTAAAATCGCAAGCATACGAAAGGAAGCATAAGAAAGTAGGTACCTACCTACATAAAATAAAGTTGTATACAAAACTGTGATCTTGTACAATCTACCTTAAATCAGGCATGCAAACATTGAAAAAAGAAATTTAATTAAAAAATAAACATGTCAGTCAAATTAAAAAAAAAATCATAAAAATTATAGAATTTAAAACAAGCATTATAACGGTGAAGGGAAACATCGTGAGGAAACCGGCATGTACTAGAACCAAAAATTCGAAGACATGTGACATCTGCCAACCCGCACTGGGCCCGCGTGGTGGATTAAGGCCCACTCCCTCTCACTGAGAGGAGGCCTGTGTCCCAGCAGTGGGAACAGTATAGGCTGATTATGTATGTTATGTATTATAACAATAAGGAAACCCACAATCTCAAATATGAAATCTAACGTATAGTGTATTTAAGTAGTTATACCTTATAATAGAAGTATTCACAAAGACGACACTATTAACAAAAAGAAGAATAAAAATTCCAATAAGAATAAAGAAAATCATTAGAATTCTAGCTGGTCTATTTTTAGCCCAAAGACCACAATCAAAGACCTTTTGGGTACCTACTTATCCTATTGACGCCAAATGCGCTCCTCCCTTTTTCTTATTTTTTTTATTATATAAGTACTTCCATATAATATATAATTATATATTCTAGTGTTAGCTTAGCTTGTAAATTGTAATTAAGGCTTTTTCTTAGTGTAATTTAAGAAATAATTATTTGAATGATAACACTTGTCGAGTAATAATTATTTTATGAACCTTTAAATATCTTCCAAGACCAGTACCTACCTACAGCAACTTCCCGGGTTTAAAGTAACCTAACCAAACCTAACTTCGGGGTGCCTTTCGCTCGCTCTTGCATCCTATGTCTATTGTTATTGATAGACCTGATCTAAAATAAATGGAAGTAGAAATTTCTATTACGTAACAGCCCTGAGACGCAGCCGATATTATTGATCCCAACGTAATACTATTGCTTGAGGAAGTCCTTAGCTGTAATGAAAATGTTGCCTTTTCCGTGACTATGAGTTATTAATTTGAACAATTCCAAGTATTCAACATTACGATTAGGTACTTATTCAGTGACAGCGAAGGTACCTGAAATTCAATAAAGGATTATTGTAGTCTCGCATGACTTGAAAAGTATTTGGAAAGGTAAAAGTATTCGATCGTTCGGAAAATTTATTACGAAGTGAGTCTATCTACAATAGACGACCCACTAATGGTTTAAGGCAATTAATTTCTCCTCAGCTCACGTAACGCTTTGTTTATTTGTTAAACATTAGTTGATATTTTATAGAGATGATTCCCACATGTATAAACAGATAATAAGAAAGGAAAAGAAAATTACGTACAAAGGTGATGTTTATATTTAAAGAAATCTCTTCCAGCATACCTGGCTTATGGCATACCTGGCTTATACCTGCCTTATTATAGGTACTACCTTATCATAATATTATGACAATAAATTACTCACGACACGTGTCACTAATGTTTATCGAAGACATGCATCAGTCAGAAATAGACTAAGTTTACTAACAAATATCAAGGAACAAAAAGATGAAACATGTAATTTAAACAATACCCCTTCTTCATCAAATAGGTAATACGAACAAACACCATTAAGGTAGATTATTCAAAATCCACTTATTTAACACCTGACCTCAATGATTGTCATTCTACATTCAGGCCCAAATGTATTAACATTAATGCTGTAACTATGAAAGGTCGTAATGACAGAACATATTAGAACTTGTCTGAATTAAGTAGAACGTGTCTCCAAATGTCTGAGGTGATTACTTTAAAGACCCCCGTTAGCTGGCGGGATCACGAAATCCGTAGACATTAAGACCTAACTGACATGATCCGGCTTCCTTATTTGGTATAAGCAATGACCATTTCCTCTCCGGCGCATCGTATACTGGAAGTAATTTCAACAGAAAACATTAAGACATTAAGGAGCACAGTGACGATGTTTACTTGATGCCTGGCTTCGTTTAATGACTTCCAGCACGAACATAAAACATCAAAGTCTTGTCTGATACAAAAGGACATCACAAGTTTACTTAATGCGGCTTTGTATCAATTAATTAGGTTAATGCTTTAGCGTTTGAAACATGATAATTAAAACATAAATCGCAATGGAATTGAAACCGGCCCGTGGGGTAGAGGCTACATATCAAATAAATAGACTTTATTAAAGAGCTGTTATAATATAATCTAGAAAATCCTGTGCGCGATCCATCATAGGCACGTCAACAGAAACAAAACGTCACACCGACACGTGTCGCAGTTTGCGCCGAACGAAACAAACACACGAAGAGCAAAAACGAACCGACGCGACGCGATTAAATATGATGGACGACCGATGGTAAATAACGAAACGACCTAACCGTTCCACTAACGATCCCGATACGAGCCATCGCATGTTTCATACTCTGAATTTTATTGAGCAGATAAGTGTTAAAAATTATGTTTCGAAAAAAACAAACGAAGACAAACAGAATTCTCCTGAGGATAAAGTTTAACAAAACTTTGCCAAGGAAGTCGTTCGATCGTATCAATCACTTTGTAATCGGTACGAAAAAGCAGCAATCGAAATAAACAACGATCGAAGGGATCGAATAAACAAAAAAAAAGCGTCGGAAATCGAGAGACTGTATCACAATAGCACAAAGGAAAAGGAGCGGACGCCGGAATGAAAGAAAAACATGAAGGTGGGAACATCAACGAGAATATTTTTCTTTTCAACATTAAACTTCTTAATGAGGTTGGGAAAATAATTGCTGTAACACAAGGAAGGTACGTGGAATGGGTAGCATTAATTAAAAACAGCACCGCAGTCGAGAGGCTGCGGTCAGACGAAAATGTAACATAAATAATAACACAAGGCCAAAACAGAGTAGAATGTATAAAATGTAAAAGGGCGGACGCTACTAAAACTTTTGGATCTCCCTTTCATAACTTTTTCGAGGAACCTTTTTTCCTACCATTATTTTATTATGCCTCATTTGACTAAAAGAAAGTCCGGACGAAGCGTCCGTGTTATATGTCGGTCCCTTCATTTAAAATATGTATGTGCATACGCCACACCACACCCAAATAACCCTAAAGTTGAGTTTGTGTCTACAAAGTGGATTGATTCACACAAATTGAATTCTGCATGAGGCCATTTACATAAAACCATTTTATATGTTTCCGATCGTTAGTGCGTCAAACTGTTGCGGTCTTTTTTTGTCGTTGAAAATCAATATTGTAAAGCAAATATTTTTAAATCCGGAAAAATTACGCTAAATCAGAACTGCCTTCCTAAGCTGAAGTCAAATTACATAGATAATTCATAAGCGGGAAGTTTTTCCTCGCGGCTTTCAGGATCCTTTATCTCGATCACTTTTCCGAGGTGAACAACCGCGTCCCGTCTGTCTTAAGCTTTTTAGTTAAGATAAAAGTAACAGGCGTCTCTGGAAGCGCCAACGGTACGACTGTATCCATCAAGTTTAGTCGCGCATTACCGTAACGAGCGCTGCGGGGTAGCCGCCTTTCTTACCATCCCAGCTTTGGCACTAGATTCTGTTTGCTGTTAAACTGTTATTGTGTCCTTTTATAGGCAACAAATTCATTTTGAATTGTCAAAGCTTATTGTACTGTTTCATTGGCCTGTTCTCAATAAAGAATTTGCTAAGAAAGTAAAAGCAGCTAGTATTCTGCTGCAATTCAAATTCATATAATTTCTGTATAACCTTTAGATTTTGTTTTTCTTTTTACGTCTACGTTTCCAAGTACATTTTAATACGTTTTAGACCAAGGCTTTCATTAACTCTGAAATGTTCTTCTTTTTGTATAA
This sequence comes from Amphipoea oculea, assembly GCA_945859645.1. NCBI lineage: Eukaryota > Metazoa > Arthropoda > Insecta > Lepidoptera > Noctuidae > Amphipoea > Amphipoea oculea. The sequence goes on from OX243876.1 coordinate 5,765,646, forward strand.
AAACATAATTAGTGGTTTCATATAAGTAGGTACTTATTTTTGTTTCGTCCCTCTCTGTGGCTGTGTGTGATTTCGTATTTCATTTTTACGTTTGTGTTGATATGCGATCTCCATACTTGCAAACTGGCGTGTTTTTACCCAGGAATATTCTTCCTAGAATCATTTGCTGAAAGTCGTTAGCGATGTGGAAAGATAAAAAAACTTGTATAAATGATCATTGCCGCCACAATGTGTTCGGTCTTCCACATTTACATCTAATAGTTTTATTAAAAGTATACGAAGCTACGTTTTATTTCCATTGTCACTATCATTAACTGAGAGAGCAGTGGTGGCCCAGTGGCATTGGCCCCGACTTACGACTTTGTAAGTCATAAGTTTGAACCTAGGCAGGCCCCATACTTTGTTTTTTTTTTTTAATTTTATCACCACTGCACTCAAAACGGTGAAGGAAAACATCGTGAGGAAACCGGCATGTCCAAGAAACAAAAAAAAAATCGTAGACATGCGACATCTACCAACCCGCACTGGGCCCGCGTGGCGGATCACGGTCTACACCCTCTCACAAAGAGGAGCCCTGTGTCCCAGCAGTGGGAACGTTATAGGCTGATTATGCTATCATTAACTGACAAGTGATAACCCGAAAATGCGCGGTCGGTTAGTTTATGTTAATTTCACATTTTAATTAGCAAGAGTATAAGAAGTGTAAATATTAATTACTTTTAAGAAACATGTCTCAGTAAATACGATCTTTGATGTGTTTTGCGGTTCCCATACCCACAACCTTTACATCAAGATTAAGCTAAGTACCTACAAGACAAATTATCAAAGCTTTTAACGTTAATATTAATCTGGTATAGAGACATCGGGTAAAGAAGCAAGTCATCCAAGGTCTTGAAGGCTTCATGTCCTAAGTAACCCGATGGCAGTCAATTTATAAAGCTTCTCAGACTGGATTCAAGTAATGGAGTGTGCCGGGATCTGGATTAGTAATAGCCGCAAACGACTGGCTCCGAGGGTTTTAGAACAAACATATAACAACAGTAAATATACTGTGATGTGTTCGTAGGTTACATATCAAAATCTTAACCAATATATTATTATAAAGAGAAAAGATTTTATTTTTGTTTGTTTTTTCCGCTTTCACGCTAAAACGGCTGAACGGTTTTGGATGAAATTTGGCACATGGGTAGACCATGACCTGGATTAGGACCTAGGATACTGTCCCAATATTCTCACGGTATCGAGACTAATGCGAGTGAAACGGCGCCGGCCGGCGGGGCGCAGCTAGTCCTTAATATTGTCTGGTGAAAAGTTGATTTAAAAACCGGCCAAGAGCGTGTCGGGCCAGGCTCAGTGTAGGGTTCCGTAGTTTCCTGTCCGTCACAATAAGTGTTCCCACGTACAATTCGATAATACCCGACCCAATGTAATAAGTACCTACAGCGCCATCTCTCGGGGAATTGGGTTACTAATTAATACATAGACGTGCCAGAAGTTTTCGGTGGTAATTTTGGATTGCGAGAACCGATTTTAATAATTCTTTTTTTGTTTGAAAAAAGATACGTTCAGGATAACAAAATATGTAAACGAAGTTAAAAAAAAAATGCTTGCATATACGATTATACTACGAACTTAGTCCAGAAATGATTTTGTCCAACTTTTTGTCTTTTTGTACAAAAACTGTTGTTTCTATCAAGTTCAAAATAATTTTCCTAGAAAGTCCTTATAAAGTTCTACTTTTCAGATTTTTTTCATATTTTCTAAACTTATGGTTCAAAAGTTAGAGGGGGGGGACACATTGTTTTTTACTTTTGGAGCGATTATTTCCGAAATTATTGACATTATCAAAAAATGATTTTAGTAAACCCATATTCATTTTTAAATACCTTTCCAACAATATATCACACGTTAGGGTTGAAATTAAAAAAAAAATCACTTCCCACTTTACATATAGGGGGGCTACCCTAATAAAACATTTTTTTCCAATTTTTATTTTACCACTTTGTCGGCGTGATTGATATACATATTGGTACCAAATTTCAGCTTTCTAGTGCTAACGGTCACAGAGATTAAGCGAGGACGGACAGACGGACGGACGGACAGACAGACATGGCGAAACTATAAGGGTTCCTAGTTGACTACGGAACCCTAAAAAACCAACCATAATATTTATCTACTAAACATTTGTGTGGACAATCACATTTAAGCAGTGTCTTGTCATTTTGACTTGCAAATCAAGTACCTACTTGAATGGTACATTTTGGTTAGGTTATTTAAAAGCAATATCAATTAGACTTTTAAAGATCGTAAGTAAAGCCCTTTGACGACGTCTAGTCTTCAAAATTTGACTAGCCAATAAAATGCCGTTTGCAATACTTAAATTTATTTTAAGAAATAGATTTAATTTTCGAATTAAATTTAAATAAATATCAAAGTACAAATAATATAAAGTCTCTGAGAATATAAATAAAATTGTCAATAACTTAGAAAATCTCCAAAAAAATATTTTTCCGTACAAAGAAAAAGAGAACTTAGTACCTAATTTCCTTTACAAAAGTTCGTACGCATTGACGGACAGAATACAAAAGAGTACCAACCCTATTGGAGTAAACTCATTTGTACGAACCCATGCATAATAAAGTCTATAAAGTCTATTGCCACTTCCAGCACAGTAAATAGTAAAGGGGACGAAGGTAAGTGAATCATTGGTGTGGTTTGAAAAATGCGGTCCCTAGGTTCGACAGATAAAATTGCTTGAGCCAGATCAAGTAAAACGAATGGGAGAATTGAAAAAAAATGAGGTGATTCACGACTAGGGTTGAGGTGTTGGGAATTGTTACTGGAAATTGCAATTTTGGGTTCTATTTGAATTGCCTGCGGCTTGCCAAAGACTGATTAATTACTGTTAGTCTATTGTTTCTTTTTGGTCCAAATTAGAGGAAAGACCTAATGTAATTAGTTAATGTATACCTAATTAAGTAGGTAGTATTATTTGACTTTACACTATTCTACCTAAACTTTATGTACCTAAGTACGAAAAATACGATAGATCTATGATACAACATTAAAAGCAATCTCTTTTATGGTTTTTGTCTGGATTTTTAACAACCAAAAATGCTTAAACAAAATGTGACAAACAAAAGAAGTAATTTAGACATTTTCATACGTGCCTAGAGTCTAACAATTTTTTTCTCAGCGTCATCATAAATGTTTATATTTTTAATTAAAATGGGTAGCTCTAAAATATGTTTTCCATAAAAGGTAAAAATAATACGAGAGATTACGAGCAAAATATTTTGTTTTTTTTTTAACCTTCCATTATTTATTTTAACTGCCTGTCACAAGCTCGACATGAATACATCACTATCAAATTGCGTAAGATAGATTTCAAAAGTGATTCAAATTCAGTGCCATTGGCTCATCCTTTCACTTTCAAACAACATTCCTAAGAGGCATCCAAAGAAATGGCTCCAAAAGCCAAGCTTATTTAGGTAATGAAAGGCAATTTGTACCGACTGCTTAAAGTGTAATAACATCAATTTTAAACGTAATGACAGTTGGCAAAACTAGTTAAAGAGCCCACACTATCTTTATGCAAATTTTAAACGAAACTTAATTTCGGTTTGTTTGAATTCCAGCATCGGGCGTAATTGTACTATGACTTTAACCTCAGTAAGTTTATTTAGCTACATAATTACTACGAGTTTTTGTTTTTTTTTTCTTACTGTACAAGTACATTGTATTTTACGAACAAGCAGGAAATTCTGATCAGTTAACATTCAACGCCTCGACAATATCAACTTAGGCTACATACCTACTGAATAGTACCTGAATCCAAACAATGAATTATCTAATCTTGAGGTCTCACTCAAGCATCTCAACAGATAATAATCCCGTTCAATCCTGCAGCGCTAACAGGTCAAGTCAACCGTTCAACAATAGCTCTACATTATACGCTAACAGGCAGGTGGGACCTAAATTTAGTCCAGGCACCCGATGTCCATTGCTTCCTACATGGCCGGTCCATTACTGGTATATGTGCACCATGAACTAATTAGGACGCCGGCTGACACAATGCACCGAGGAAGGCCGCATTCATACCGTAGCCCTAAACACAAGACTGACTGTTCCAAAATGCAACCACATTTCTAACCTAATATCATAGAGGCGTTGACAGAAGTTTGTCGTTGGTTCGCACTGCGTGAGCCGAGGCCTCGCATTTGTTTTTTATCGCTTGGCAATTGAGCATTTGCACGCGATCGCAATAAAAGAAGTTGTTCGTTTAGTTCAGATAGTTCTGCCTGCGGCACATTTCGCTCGTTGCGGGATCGAATGGCAAATCGGTTTTAGAGCATGTGAAACAATGGCAAAATGAAGCTTAACTAAAATGTTGTGTTGGAAGTTTATCCAGTCCAACATCAACATAGAACAATGTTCGATGCAACATATTAGTAAAATAGAACTCCAACGTCCAACTAAAATTAAGGTCTTAAGAAAACATGGAAGATTATATTACAGCTATAAAATTAAATTAGTCGGACGCTACGTGCCGAAGAAACTTCTTCAGCTTCTAGGGTTGAAAGGTGATATTCGTGCTCACTCGAAATTCGGTTCTGAATTCATTTTAAACGTGTGGAAGCGTTAAACCCAGATTTAATACCCATTCGTTTTAAATGTCACAGGATTGAATGGTGAGACCAAATTACTGCGCAATGTTCTACGAGGTAAAAATACGTGCAGACTGAAATATTTGACTCACATAATTATCTAATAAACACAAAAGATGTCAATCATGATATAGGTTGTATTAAAAAAAATAGACGTAACGTTGCTCATGTAACGGCGGTGACCGCAATGAATTGAAGTGTGTAACAAGTATTAAAGCTTGTTCACGGAGACAGCGACAGAGTCCAACTGATCCAAGCAGCAGGCCAACGATTTTCGTAGAGCGAGGGATCATCAATCAAGTTTAGTCTCGCATTAACGTAATGACCATCGGCCCAGGCGGATGTCGCCTTATTTTCCCTTTTTTCAGAGCTTCCTTCGAGGCAATTTCGTACACGATACTTTAGCACGGACGTTTCCGCCCTGATGGAAATCTATGAAGGATAACCACTCCTATAACTTTTAGAAATCTTACCATTTCCATTTCCACTAGGTTATCAATCTTCGTACTATCTTGAAACAACTCGAAATAAATTTATTTTCCTAGAGGCATTTAACAGGTACTCTTTGCTGAGCTTAAATAGATTAAGATAGATAAAGCTTGGGCAGTGAAGGTAAGCTTCACAAACAGTTGTAAGTCTTTACTAAGTCCCGAGGAACGAGTTCTAATTAAATAGGAATGCAACGGTTTAACGCTGTGATCGCTGCTTTTGAAATAGTTTTCTAAATAGCTTGAGGACATAAATCGTGGTTCCAAATACTCGAACTTGAGAGATATTTCTGTTTCGAACTACCCGTTACATCAATAAGTAGGTGACTCGTGAAAATCACGAGCGCCATGTGAACACGCCCCAAGAAAGCAAGTCAAGACGCTTCTACTAAATTCCTCCGTGGAATGTGGATTCCACTGACGCTTGGCCCATGTAATAAGCGTAGTTATAACAATCAATGTGGTGGTTACGCTTAACTTTGAACTCTAAATTACGGCATCTTCAAAGGCAAACAAATTGCTCATTCGCCTTATGATGTTGATATTAGAATTTGGGCCTATTTTGGAGCAGACTTCTAAATTAAAACGAAATTCTTATGTGGATTTAATTGGATAGGTGCCGTCAACTTGAAACCTTAACAAGTCCTTTTATGTAGGAGAATCGAATAAATAATGCAATAATGATGCTATCCTCATATGACTTTATTACTAATCACTGAATATTCCCACAGCTAATAGAAAAATAAACAAACATGCCTGAGTGTGCGTCTAGAACGGAATAAACAATATGAACATCAGAATATGAGCGTGTTACGCAGCACGCACCACTTCGCTCGCTAGTTTGATCTATCCATTGAAGGATTGGTAATACAATTTGCAGGCAATTCGATTAGGGAGCGCTCTAGCCACAACTGAGTGCGAGCTCACCGAGCCCGCTCGCACAGAAACCTCGCCTACGCTCAGGTGAGCTTTATCTCTCCCCGGGCCACCGACCATTTTCACTCGCAACGAGGAAATTTCAACCGGGAATTCATTGCATAATTTACTGCTATATTATAAATTAGGTTTACCCGGTCCCGAGGCGTATTTTAAACTGTTAGCCCAGCAGCACTGTTTGTTAAAGACCAATTTGTGAAATTTTAAGTAAAGCCGATGAAGAAAGACTGCTCATAATGTTGTATTGCGAACTGTACTTTCGAGATTTTATGGCAGATTTTATTGGTAATAAATTTCGAAGTTTTGACGGGTATGCTATGGCTGGACTATGATTAAATATAGCTTATTAATTAAAGAAAGTAAGAAGTTTGAACGAATAAGGGCTTACGCAACGAACCTAGGTTATCAATCCCATTCATCCATCTATAGATTGACAAGAAGATAGAGAAGGCATTTAAAGTTAAATATGCGTGATAATGTGTGTGTGTGTGTGTGTATAAGTGATGTCAAATAATGTAAGTAGGTAAAAGGTAAACGACATATAATTTTGCTAACTGCACTATTTAGCGTGACGTGGAGATTAAATTTTGGACTACGTCAACAGACAAACAGTATCAAACACAACCACAATTTGTAATTACCGTAGTCACGCGCTAACAAACAAATAAGCGGCGCGGTCGCAATGCATTACGCCGATAATTGTGGATTAGGCCACTGAAACAACTCTCATGTATTTTGGTCATATTAATGTCATGGCATTAAATCATGAATCAAAACTGTCGTGGATAGGATTACATCCCGCGATCCTATCCGGAAAATGTTTTGGAAGATAACAACTGAAACCGTCATAGTACGACTCTTAGTAGGTATAATAGGAACAATATTTATTTCATTTCAAATAAACAAAAACACTTTAAATGACGCACGTTCAGCTGAAAACACATTGGCGTAACGTTATCCGACGAACAAAAACAACGAATCACGAATAAAAAAGCGAACCGCGTGTGTTGTCACACATAACGTATTATTTATTTGGAATCCGCCATACGTCATACTGCAGATACAGAAAAAGTGACACGCACACAAGAACGCAACAGTGGAAACTCGTTTTGCTGTCGGTGGTGACACATTTCCGAAAACCGGGACATGACCAGTCATGCAGTTATGCAATGCAACCGACAAAATCAAGCTCACCAGTTTAAAATTGCCATCGGCATAGTCAATACTCCGTAGACATGAAAATCGCCAAGCGACAATATTTTGCAATATTTGAGTGTGGACATAGCCTTAAAAGGATTTATGTGAAGGCAACCAACTATAACTCTACCTGGTATTGTTTGTTTAAGTCACTGTTGGAAGTTGCAACATTTCAGACTTTTAGTTAATATTTACACATTGTAACATTTTACTACTGTCATTTTGACAGATCATCTGTCAGCGGTTGTGTCACTGCCTTTTCGAAGTGAGAATAAAGAAGTCTTCGGATTTGTATTCAAGGTAACAAGTGCGTGTTATTTACCGTTCTTCCTATCCCTCATCTCCTGGAAAGCAAACCAACCTACAGTCCACTATAACAAAGGGTAATCGTGCGGGTTTGATGAATAGTGCCACACACCAGGATATAACAACGCAGACATCTCGAACACTCACAGACGTCTGACAGAATAGAAAGCTGTACGAAATCTAGTACACAAAATATACAATACGAAACCATACCACTATATTTTATCAAAATTAATTTGTATCGATCGTAGTATTCAAATATACACAATTTCTGTTGGTGTCCATTATTATCGTACGATATAACACAAGAGTGACATGAGACACGTAAGTTTGTGTCCTTTGTGTCAATTCCAAAGCAGGTTTCCCTTTCAAACGTAACTTAGTACTATTAGTTATTCTGTGACGTAACTTCAAACGTTCGAAAGGAAACCGACGATGGTAGGTACTTTATTTCCAGCCTGCGTGTAATACTACAAAATAACAAACGGAAAATCGGACTCCGTTTAACACTCCATCGGGTTTCCTCAACGAGCGATTCGCAATCGTTCGTCGATCACGTAGCGCAGTAGATATAACGCTATGAACATCGGAAGAACGAAGCCCGAAACTTAGTTAGGTGACACACCACTGCTTATATCAAAGGCTCTGCTTTTATTGCAGTACTCGCATGCAGCTGTTATTCCTCTAACATAGTGCGCTTGATTTAGTACAAGGACTTGCGCGCAACGTAATGTCCTCGCATTGTCGTTGCGCTAATTCAGATGGATTTATACCAGTGGAGCGTAACCGAGTGTAGCCAACCGTTAGCGTTAATGTCTTGTGTTAATAAAAACGTACAACAAACACACATTGGTTTGTCGAGCCTGAAATATTCATGTCGCTTAGATTTAATGGTCCGACGCTTGATAGATAGGCTGTAATCCGGAACATATTCGACAGTGAAAAATAAATTTTATTTTACATAATTTATTGACGCATACATTGTCTAACGCAGGCTCGATGAACATTTATGATGTACGAGTACACCATGCATTTTTTAAAGTGGATTTTGATTTAATTCGGTTTGTAGCCACGAATTGATATTCGGACACACCATTTATGTAGCAACAATAAAAAGATAACGCATTGTGTCGAACTTCCACTAAATCGGTTAAAATAAAAAACAACACATTGTATAGAATGGCCAGCATAGGTATCCACGTTCGGTCCAATAAAGCGTTTGCATTATTCAAAAGGCCGGATGAATTTCGCAAGCTACGGGCCGAGTTTAATTTCACTCGTAATTCACCCATGACCAACTCGAGAGATACCATTGTAAAATATGAAAAAAAAACTCCGTTTTTGTAATAAACCAAGAATAAAACTATCGGTAACAAACTGACATCTAATAGACTGATTAATGTTGATATGGCTGTCACCTGCGAATTCATAACAAAAATGCTACTCATGTCTTATTTACTGTTACCAAACCATTTTCGTATCCCACAACTCTATTTCCAAAACACTAAATAAAATAGAACCACTATTAAATTATCTACACACCCGCCACTGAACCCAAAGGCCCGCCAATCAAATTATCCCACACAATATCAACTTACACTATCGCACACGATACAGGAGCTAGTACGGGCAAGGCTTCAATTTTCAAAGGAGACCGGTAACGAAAGACTCCTATATCGTGTGATAAGGTACCTGTACCCGTATAGTATTTGCGTAACTTGTGAATTCCGCTGCGACCGCTTGCCCAAGCCTAACCACTGAGCTGATTAACGCGCACGATCTCTTCGGGACACTCGCTTATTACGAAACTTGCACCCCAATTTATTCTCTAATGTTATTGCTGACTGTGTCTTTGTTTATGAATACCTCGTTAACGTTTATGAGGTACCTACAGCAGTTATGCTTTGTTCTTCCGAGTGTCATCTTTCTTATTGCGATAGTCGTTGTATTCTTCTATTCACAAAAGCAATATATAAAGAATGTAGAGCTACTCGAAGATTCATAATATCAATCCGCTTTGTTGCAGCAATAAATAAGTTAGTGTAAAATTGGCTGGAGATATATCCACGTTTTATTTCTCCTTTTCGAACAATTGTTTGATGTCAAGTTACATAAAACCAAGAAAATACAACCTTAAATTAAAAATCCAAGACCGTTGTCCGTTGTTGCACAACACAAGCAACGAAAGAGAAATGCATCCGTTCTAATTGCATTTCTCGAAGAAAAATGGCGTACATTTCTTTGTCGAGGTGCCATTGAGAGCGCAAGATCGCGGGCGGGGTTGGGCCAATTGACATTGAGCGATTGAAGCCGCTCGCGCCGGTCGAGCTCGTCCGAGCGTGAATTATAGACTGGAGACTGGCATGTTTTAGACAGCTTCCCCCACATACACGCGACTACACACGACATCGGGGGAATAAATTCCCGGACCCAACGCAAGCTGAGTGTGCGAACCCGTCCACCATTCCATGGTAACGATCCCTCACAAAAATCGGGTCCCTTTTTGAAATCTGAACTATTGGTTCCCATTCGAATTTGCGTACCCGTCTACAGTCAGTAGACGATATAGGCAATTTCAATTAAGCAGGTGTCCCATTTGTCCGTCCAACATTAAATGAGACATGTTTGAAACAGAATCCAGACGACCCATCTCAGCACAATGTAGGCAAGATTCAAAAGGGGCGACCTCTCTAACAAGGTGTCAGCTACCTGACACTATTGTGTGATATCCTGCTTTGAAGGACGAATATTCCTGTCTCAATAAACGTGGAGGCACAAGACTAGAGGCTCAAACGGTATCAACCTGAAGGGATCTACTTATTCGACACCAGTACAGTAAATAGTTGATTGTATTACATTATCCTTCGGCAATCTAATGTGATTCGAACATAACCCGACGTGTGAGTAACAGACGACACAATTACACAATGAACATTAATAATAAATGTATGTGTTACGACTGGGTGTTCCACTTTATTTATATTCAATGTTACGAAGGAGAACCTTGACTTTCTTGAAGTAACTTCCACCAAAAAAAAAAAAAAACAAATTAAAACATGAGCAATAATAATTAAGCTGTCGAGGCCTTCGACTAAAACCAAGCCGAATTACTGAAACTATTGAATATTATCAAGCCTGAAGTTATATTAGACACACAATTAGAGATTAAACAGTAACCTTTATCCCTGGAACGTCTCCGACATCCTAATTAAAATTGAGACATTCGAACTATTTGTATTTAAACTTCATGGAGATTGGAGGCAAGTTAAATCGTGACTCGTCTCAAATGCCAACAATGTGTTGCAAAGTCCTCGCCAACAATAAAGACACCTTATAGTTCCCAGCGCCTCTAAACTTTATAGACATTCTCTTACGCAAATCGCAATTAAAGGTTATTATGTATTGGATACGGCAAAGAATTGCGACATAGAAAGATGAAATTAACTCAAAGTTCATAGTACAAAACAATAAAATAATTACTTACGCCGTAAATAATTATTACCAAAACGCATAATGTTGCAAAACAACATTAAATGGGCTCATTATTTCTGAACTGACAGAGACTAACGAATTTGTCAAAAGCAGAAATGTTGACTGTCGTGTCATGCAGACCGCAGGAGCTATTACAAAATCATGATTACCTATTTCAACAATAGGTCATGGAAATAGATCATAATTATTTTAATTGATTTGCCATTTCAAATGCAGTGATTGACATTATGGCTCAAGAACACCGTGGACTGAAGACTTTTGGAAAAGCATAGTAACAAGGTGAGCAGGGATGACCCGGTGGTAATGGCCGCTACTTACGAGTTGTAGGTCGTAGGTTCGAACCCAGTCAGGCGCTTTCATTTGTGTAAATTATTTCATCGCCACGGTTCTCAAAACGGTGAAGGAAAACATGGTGAGGAAACCGGTATGTCTCAGAACCAAAAATTCGAAGACATGTGACATCTACCAACCCGCACTGGACCCGCGCGGGGGATTACGGCCCACTCCGACTCACTGAGAGGAGGCCTGTGCCCCAGTAGTGGAAACTTTGTAGGCTGATTATGATTATGCATAGTAACAATGTTAAGGTTCTCACCTGAAACTAAACCATAAAGCACTAACAACGCTAACACTCTCAGAACACAGTTTGTCCTATTAACACTTACTCAAATTATACAAGTTCAACACTGTCGTCAGTCGGGTCAACTTATCACAGAATCTGCAATTCATGTAAGCACCGCATACAGAGTTAACTAATTTTCTCGCTAAGTTTCGCAAGAGGCACATCGCTCACCCTCTGTCGGTCGCCTCTTGCCCCGGTGTTGGTTGGCCACAAAACGAAACGTCAAAAACAAACAGAGTCGGTAAGCTAATAAGATAACACTAACAACGGGCCTTTGTCGCAGTGAAAGTGAACGGGCGGCCAGTTTGGTCGGACTCTCGATTTCGCACGCGTCGAGGTCTCGTGCAGAGCTATTAAGGCAGTGCGTGTTTCTTATTTAGTAATACGTGTGACAGAATGAGAAATAAATAAAAAAAAGACCCACGTACAATCTCCGAATGTTTTATAACACTACATTACCATTAGTAAGGGAAACGGGTTAACGATGTGGTTGAGTATGAAGAAAAACATGAGCACCATAACGACTTTTCAAGCACCGCGCGTCTCCAATTGGATACGACGCGCTAATAAAACCGGTCAAGCTGTGCTTGACCGGTTAAAGTCTATGTAATTATTCAAATTGTATTGCTTGGCTTTACATAGCAACTGGTTATATCGCATTGATAAACAGAAGAATGCAGACTGGCATTTACTGGGACTCCTACACTTGCATATTACGTGATATTACCTTGGTTCTCTTATCTACCCTTCATCACTTTAGAATTTAGATACAAACACGTCTTTTAAGACGTAACCGATGCCGACGGCTTGTTCTAACCGGTTTCTACATTTTATTCTTCCACCGCTCATACATATACTAGTTATGGAAATCGATATAAAATTAAATCAGTGTTCGATATCATCGATCTCATATAATTATCCGGTTACCAACAGTTTCTTTTTTAAATAAATCTGTAGTCTACATAGTAGTTAAGTCATTTTCCGTACAGCTGACAGTCATAACAACATTAATTAAGCCTAGTAATCATTATGGATCAACGCGTGAGGATTTAATGGAATTAACACGTCCAGGAAATAAAGTGGGCTGACGTCACAGGCCAGCACAGCTTAACTTACGGTCACGGCAACGCACTGCATGTAAATAATGTTTATGTCACGTACATAATTATGTAAACTTTACGTTAACACGTTCACGCAACATCTCGATTCTTGAATTTGTTACATTTTTGCAAACACGTCAATATAAATGAACTGAAGTGTATTTGCATACAATGCGGTATGCAATGATTTGTTGCATAAATACATTCCTCGGATTCTTGTATTTGTAAGCCCCAAGTTTTGCTCTCTTTTGTATCTTATAGTATGCAATCACGATGTTTATGTATATTATCAGAAATTCACAAAAAAAAGGTTTTTAGAAATACCAAGCTTATTAATTAACTGCCGTTCATTCGATTTCTTATTCAACGAACTCTTTTTACTCTATATTCATAAAAACAACTTTCCAAACAAATTAGAAATACGAAAAGGCCTTTCATAAAAATAAAGTCTTTGAAGGCGCTCACTTTCATAATCAAATTAATATAAATTCCTTAACGTGTTTATCGGCAACCATTCATTTATAAACGGTTCTCGCGATTTTGAGAGAGCTAATGGAATAGGGAAACCATAATAAAAAAAGCAATTCGACTGCACCCACAGACGGGGCGGTCGTATCGTGCAAAACCTCTCGAGTCTTGATCTCGAACGTCAGAGGTAGAGCCGGCGACTTTTTCCAAAGCCAATTGACTTTCTATTTTATTGTGTTGGCGCTAACGCGACATTGATGGCGGCACTTATTGCACTTCGCGCGACTTTTTATTCGAGCCCAGTGCCCGACGGAATTGCCCGCAACTTCGTCCAACAAAATTGAACGCCGATCTACGGTGCTAACTCAAACGTCTAATACTTTACCAGCTAAGAAAGATTTGTTCGATGGCTTTTGTACGTACCTGAAAGAAGAGAAAACAAATAAATAAACGTTTCAAACAGATTACACAGGGCTTCAAGGTAATAATTACGCAAATCACAAACACAAACATCCGGACACGGAACAAATATCGGTAAGTCATTATACCAATATTTATACCGATACCGAATCCACCAAAAGTAAAATAAAGACCCAAAGCACTTAAATTGTCAAAAGCGGAAAACGTTAACAGCTGACATTTGCAAACGTAACAGCGATACCATTTACGACCGTAATTCTGTTTATTGCCAATCATTGTAACGATCATATTGAAATGAGATTCAGCGAGTCAGCCAGCCAACACCCTACACGCGGACGGTGGAGATTCAATCTAAACAAACAAATCAACACAAAACGGTCGTATTCTATATTCAAATGTCGAGTAAATAGCTCCGGTCCGGTCCGGCGGAGATGACGCGACAGTTGATACGTTTAATCGAAAAACAAACAGACCATAAATATTGTCGTGGACGTGTATAGAGGTATTGTCAATTAACTTTGAATGTCGAAGCTTCCAATTTTAAAAAGGATATACGTTCGAGTTTCTATTGAATAGATTTCGCTACTACATATTTAGGATGGGTACTGTACGAGGCTGTTTGCTGATGATTAGAAATGTGCAAATGATTCAGTAGGTATGCACACAAAATTCTTTATGAAACCTTAGGTTTCGTCTGTATAGTCGCATTGACACAACTAAACATTAACTTAAATAGCTAATGGATGTTAAATAAATTAAAGAACCTATTTCTAACATAAGGTTTATGTAGGTTTTAGGTTTACGTATAAGTTTACTTACACTTTTTTTTTTCAGAATATCTTTACAGAGACATTTAAACACTACGCGTAATATTTTGGAAAGTTACCAGTTTTGTTTTCAGTAAAGCTCATTAACATTCACTGAAATAAGTAACTTTCTCCTCGCTTGGGGACAATAGGCTGGCAACATTCGCGTTTTACTAGCAGGCCAAGGCTGTTTCTTAATGGCGATATGCATATAACTTAATTAACGATATAGCAGAAAACTAAAGCCTTGAGCTCAGGATTACGGTGACTAGCTGAGCTCGCGGCGAAATCGACGAGAATGTTCTTAGTTTTCTATATTACAAAATAAGACATCTAGCTGTCTGATAGCGTAACACAATCCTAATATCGATCTTTCTTTTTCGCAATTCAACCGCTGCGTCTAGTCTTTTAAAAGCCATGTCGCAATCACAATGCAATGAATGTAGTTCTTCTTTTCGAGTCCATGGCAAAAGTATAAATATTATATAATGTTTATATATAATTATGGATATTGCTGAACCGTCAAAATGAACGTGAATGTCATTAGGAGTTTGTTACGCAATAAGGCTGAAGTTGCAGTTGCAGAATTGCATTCCAACCTCTACAAAATATCGATTCATATACAACATGAGCTGCACGTTCATTATATTCGTAACTAGCTTCTACCCGCGACTTCGTTCGCGTGAAATTTCTTATTCCCCCGTCGCATCGCATCGCCTGCTATTACTTCATTTTCGATTAGCATTCTTTCTGACATTTTATCTTTCTGCTCCGCTCCTACGTGTTCTACCGTGATGTTAAATAGCCTATGACCTTCCTCAAAAATTGGGTAGTCAAATGCAAAAAGATTTTTTCTAATCCGACTGATAGATCCAGAGATAAGCGGGTACAAACAAACAAATTCTTCAGCTTTATTGTTGGTAGGTATGGATATACCTAGATAGATACATAACTGAGATGAGATAGTGAGAAAGTTCTAAGCGACAGATTACCGTATTCAAAGTAAATACAACTAACATTAGTCACAACTTGTCATTAAGTTGCCGCGAAATTAACTTACGTCAGACAAGAGGATTCAATGTCAAAGTTTGTAACATCGTTACATCGTAGTGCTATTAAATAATTGTGTATTACGAACTTTACTAACAACACAGGTGAAGATAATGTGTTAGTTAAAAGCGAGATAAAACAATCAACATTTAGCTAAACAATTGTCATTGATTAAGGTTCACTAGGAGAAGTTGTGGCTGTGTATGAATGCTTGTGGGAGGCCTATTTGCAGCAGTGACCGTGAGTGTATGAAGATGATTTTTGAAGTGAAAACTTCTCGTTGGGCATTTTTTGAGATGGGAAAAACCATCGAATTCGCGCCACTGTTACCGTAATCGACACCGCTTCGGATGTGTTCGGCTGTCCTCGGGATGTACTCGGTTTTAATGTACCTATATCTGTTATGACAGTGAGTGATGGCAAAGTACCTTTTTTGTTTGTGTTTTGTTTTCACTTCTGTTGGCACTCCCGGAGTGCCACTGTTTTTTTTTTTATTCATCCTCCTACTGGAACGCCATACAAAAATTACACCAACGGAGCAAAAAATTACTTCATGTGCTGCTTTCCATCCATCCTGTGCGCCGCCGCCGTGGACATCGAACGAGCGGCGATGGAACACACACGCTCGCACAGCGTCAAATCCATAGTTCCTTTACTCCACATATTGCGAACATTCTTAACGATTTTTTTGGTACTCAATGATTTTTTACAAAATAAACACATGATGATGAAAGTTCACTAAAACACTGCAGTACGAATACTCTTCTCACTGGTTTGGATAAGTATCCATCCAGTTCGTTTATCCAACGTTCTAAAAATATATATCGAAATGTACAAAAAAAAAATTGTTTAATAAAAACGTCTCCAATCATAAATGTAAATTTTTACGGACGCAAATATGTATCGATGAGGTCGTTTAATCATCAATTCATTTATGCATCATCAATAATATTTATTCATGGCATATATGGGATAGTTGTGAGTAGTAGAGCAGGGTTGAATGGATTGCATCGAAGTGCAAAGAGCGCTGCGCCTCGTGTTGCGACCTCACTCAAGCTACTCAGTACATATTTGAACAAAGCAGAGAACTCACAATGTAGTAAATTCAAATCATAGTTGTGTCGATGGCACAATATGCCTTTGTGATGCGCGTATCGCGGGATGTTAGCAGAAACCGCAACCGCCATCATTACGTCGCCGGCGCTGCTCTAAAGCCGCGCACAAACTTGGTACACACGTGCACTTAGCATGACTGTATTTTATTACAGATATTATGCGCGGCGCGCGGCCGACGCAGATGCTGTGCACGAAAACGGTTTTATGACGTCATTGGAGTACGCATGGCTGGAACCGGACGCATTTTACATCAGGCATTCTAATCTTGGCGCCCATGAACGTAGCTAAAAAGTAATGATTTTTCCAGGAATTTCAGTTGATCATGTTTCGTCGTTCTCACAGAGAGGAGGCAGTGGGACCGGTACTTATAGGCTGATTATGCTATGTTTTGTCGTCGAAAATGGTCCTATGCAAAGAAGCTAACCTTGGCTTAAGGCGAAGACAATTTAATAAATTAACTATTTTTATTTATATAAAATTCCGCAAAGCGCAAGTAACACAGCCAACTGTTTTCTGCTACCAAAAAGAATGAAATGCCAAGTATTTCAAAATACATACTTCTAAAAATGTAAAGATATTGCAGTGAAAAAACCAAGCAAACTAAATCTAGGAGCACTTTTGAGATTATATACTTTTAGAAATGTTGTTTCAAAGATTTCAATGCCTGGATCAATGTAAGGAATACTAGTGAAGAGAAACCTGTAATAGGGTACTACTGCTTTCAACTGAACGCTATATAATTTGCCACAGTCATTTAATAAATAAACAGCGTGCAAACATTTCGTAGCTAGTAAATCTTGGCAGGAAACCCTCCAGATCGTATATCAACAGTAGTTCATGAACATCAAATTGGATTAAAGCCGCAATCTAACTAGTCAGAACTCTGATCGCAAGTTACTGCGGCCGGGGGCCGTGCCTTGGAATCAAGCTACCGTTTCGTCACACACATATTCCAAGAACCAATCGCTGTATTGCCCTGTAAAGGTCACTAAACGTTACACGAGGACAAATTCCCAGAAGGGTTTGTAGGTTATCTTTTTCAAATGCCTTTTATTTGTGTGATTCGATCTTAAGTCTTTTAACAGAACATAAATACTATTACTACTACAACTACTTCACATTTTGAAAACATTATTTTCACCATTAGTCTAATTATTTTTATGTTTCTCGTAAACTTTTTCTACATAATATATGGTTACAGAAAGTAGCCACCTCCTTGCTTAGGCATTACTTCATTATGATTCACTTCATTTCACTGCGTAAGCCAGAAAAGTTCCTTAGTTTCCCACAAAATACTTCGTGAACAACAGAACAGATTTCTGAAAGGAACCTCCTATAAAGCTCACATTTGTCTAGACGTATTTGTCTACACAAAACATGCTGTCTGTACGTCAAAAAGTTTTTAAATTGACCCGGTGATTCCGCAGGAAATTCCGTACGAACTTTGCTTATAGATTCGGGTGTACGTTATGACAGTACGTATGTAGTTGTGCACACACCTTTCCACGTTCAGAAAGTAAATCGTGTACGAGAAAAGTTTCTTAGGTATATAATATTTACTGTGTTCACAAAGAATATGGAGGAAGAACATGATTTTTTGGCGACAATTCCAGGTATTGGCTAAGTTACAGAACAAGAACAGGACAGAATCGAATTTATTTGATGTAGGTAGCTCAAATTGAAACAGAATTTTTCAGTCGGAAAATTCTACCTTTTCGTGGAAACATGTAGAAAAAATACAAATACAAGCGCCCTTGTGGTGGTTGTGTTGCTTGTAACACGTATATGGTACAATATCCGGGCGAGAGTCCAGGCTTTTGTGCCAATACATGAGTCAAATTCTTACTACCGTCGTTTCAACGAGCGCTGATTTATTCGTGTGCTGTCGTTACAGGTACTAAGTTACCTTTGTTTGTATTTTGTTAAGAACAGTACTGTAGAATTGTTTCTGTACGTTGTTGCATCATTTTGGAAACGAGTAGGTATGTCTTCCAATGAATATTTGCACGGTTTTTGCAAAAACCAAACTGAGACCATTACTGAAATGATTAACGACTTTGTGATGAAATAATGTAGGTTTACAAAATATAAAACAAAAGCAATATATTACTACGTGCAACGCACCATACGCAACGCATAACTATTTATTTAAGGTAAACCTAACTTTCTGCAGTTTCAGCAAACAGAACGTGTCTATGTAAATCATGATTAAACGGTGTTAACTAAAAACAAACATACAAAATCAGATAGTAATAAAAAAATGGTAATTTGGTAGGTAGGTATGTGCGAAGCAGGAAATAAACGGCTACCAAGCATTGATCTATTTTCGAAACTTTCAAGACCCGTTTAATTATATAACTGCTCTAGCTTGTTTCAGATTATATCAAAATACTAAACTGCTAGCCATTCTAAGTCCTGCATAGCTAGCGACTGTAGCCTTTGCGGATGCAAGACATTCACGCGTTTCGAAATTGTGATACTAAAATATCGAATGAACTAAAATGTATAGGTAGAGGTAGAAACGGGGGAGTTAGATTTGTGCAACCGCTTATTATGTAAGCGAGTAAATATTGAGCTGTCAAAACTCTAATTGCTATCTGCATTGCTTATCTACACATGTTATGTAAATAGACTGATACCAATCCAGATACAAAGAAGAATAAGAATGCAAGAGATATACAGGCTGAAATCGAAAACATGCGACAAATCGAAATGGGAGATTTTACTCATCATTATGGACAACTTTTACTATGGGAACAAACCTGAAATCGCGAAAAAAATATCAGCGGTTCCCTACATTTATGTTCGCATAACTCATCAAAATGTAGGGAACAGCCGATTTTTTTTCGCGATTTCAGGTTTGTTCCCATAGTAAAAGTTTCCATAATGATGAGTACAATCTCCCATTTCGATTTGTCGCATGTTTTCAATTTCACCCTGTATACAGGGTGGCAGGAATTCTAGACCCCTAGCGTCGAAATTTTTGGTCAGTTATGAAAAATAACCGGTCAAGTGCGAGTCGGACTCGCGCACCGAGAACTCCGTACAAATTTGTAGGCATGTAAAGTTTTTTTTTTTTTTTTTTGTAATGCAACTACATATTTACGGTTTTCGGATTTATTCCTTTACTTGTGCTACATGATATTGCTTCTTGGCCTAGATCAACGGGAAGTACCCTATAGGTTTTGATTTCGGAACATATACGCCCGTATTGATTGCGTTGACTTAGAAGTTTGATTGTTTCACTGTTTCAAGGGATTGCAGCCCTGAGTATTTATTTGATATTAATTATATTATTCAACTTGACAACTCCATGTGTTCCTGAGGAAAAGGGTCTTGACTGACGGACAGACAGAAGGACAACGAAGTGATCTTATAAGGGTTCACTTTTTCCTTTTGAGGTATATACGGAACATTAAAAACAGCTGTTTCATAGAAAAGTGCATTACGCGGTCAAAATTAATGGAAAAGCATTTTTTTTTTCATAACCGACCAAAGATTTCAAATCACTGTTCAGAATCATGTACGGAATCCATGGTAACAGGTCGCGCATCGATGTCCCTGACATCCTGTCTATATCGAGTTGTAATCTTGTAAAGATCTTATTTCACATTGTCTTGTTCAAGTATGAAATGCAAACTACTTACAAACGGCTTTAGTTTTTTGCTAACCAATTCTAGTTAGGTACAGTCAAAAAGAACGCAAAGCTTTCTAATATTAATTAAATTAAACACAAGCTTTCAACGAAAAAAAAATTGTGACTAACAAACCCACTCCATTTAATCGATTCGCATTAAACCAATCGAATTAAGTGATATGATTTGATTGATAACAATCAAATTAAATGGAGTACAGCAAATTAACGATCCAATAAATAGGTAAAGTAAAGCGGCCTGTTTCCAATAGTCACGCGACCAGAACTTTTTATTTCAACAGGGATTATGAAAACAGTCCCAGAGGCTTATTCCAGTACAACGCACACGCAATGCGGAGACTCTCAAGTACTGGTGGGTACAAGGATAAGTGATTTTCCTATCGATTGAACGGAAGGTACACTCGTTAAGTAAAACGGATGTAGGTCGAGCAAACAACTTTACGCGTAATTATTTAAGCCTAGATTCCATTCACATTCAGACTTTAACAATAGCACGTGTTTGGAATAGTTTTATGGCATGATAAAATCGAACCTTTAATAATTTCCATTTTGTGCTCCTAAAAATATTATTGAACACACTATAGGTAATTTAATGATTGACCCCTCCGTGCCTCGGGAGGCACGTTAAGCCGTTGGTTTCGGCTGTCGTCAGAAGCCCGAAAGTCTGACAACCAGTTTACCAAGGGGTTATCGTGTTACCCAGCAACTACGTTGTGGAGGTCAGATAGGCAGGCGCTCCATGTAAAATACTGATATTCAGCTGCATCCAGTTTGACTGGAAGCCAACCCCAACATAGTTGGGAATAGGTAAGCTATGCAGATGATGACACTAATAATAATGATTGCGCCTCTTTTTGGAATCTCAAATAATTCTTATTTTGGAGACCTAAAAATATTAAACAACTAAGTAGGATAAGTTTTTATAGGTTCTTTAATTTAAACAAGTTTCCACCATTAGACAGTCAATAAGTTTTTCAGAGGATCAGAATGACAAATATTTGCCTAGTTTTATTGTGCCATTTGATTCTTTACTCTGTACCAAATATATTTATGGTAATGTCTTACTTATTTACGATGCATGGATAAGATTGCGGTAGTAAAGTTGATGCGTCTATTCACGAGTGATCGTGATGAACGCAACCCAAATCGACGACATGTGATTGACAGTGAACTGCCTTTATTATGATCTGAGCACGCAACTTACATCTCATAGGTTATACTTATGTTACATAACTTACATGACAAATAAACGTGCCAAGAATTTTATTGGTACTTGAGTATTTATAGCCTGCTAAGATGGTTAGGACTTGCCTTGTTTTTACCGTTTGATGATATACTATAATTTAGTATGCAGCCTGGATTTGTGCCTGGTTGATGGCAATAGGCTCGCCCACTATTACATGGGACTTAATGAGACTTAAACATAACTGGCGAAATGCGGGTGTACACCTCAGCCCAACCCTTCTGGGAAACAAGGCGTGATGTTATCTATTATATAATATAAAATTCAAAGTCCTGACTGACTGATATATCAACGCACAACCTAAACCGCTGGTCCTAGAGACATGAAATTTGGAGGGTGTGTTCTTTGTGAAGAGTAGGTATCCACTAAGAAAGGGTTTTTCGAAATTCCACCCCAAAGAGGGTGAAATTTCACGCGGACGAAATCGCGGGCAGAAGCTAGTGTGAGTAAAATTCAGTAATTACGGTTCAATAATAAAAATAATAAAGTAAAAGGAGTAAGTGTCTATTCATCCAATGTAGTCGACGTTTCCTTCAGGCATCAACAACATAAGTCCTCATTGATCTTAATTAAACCCTGTCTCAACAATCCTACCTACATCCTTACCTATATCCTTTCTAGTATGATTACATTACTATCAGTACAATAAGCATGACGGCTGCTGACAGCGAATTTAACATGTGAATGAGATTATTAGTCACACGGAGTAAATAACAAATGGAAAGCGCGAAAGGGTTCTACGCTAACACTGCATAGATGGCACCCGGAAATCGCGGCGTCTGTCCAGCAACATATTATGACACATGTCTTTCCTATAGCACCCTTTTTCGCTTCTACGTTGGCTACTTCAGTGATGAGGCTTTGCTAGGGAAATAGGTATGAGCAATCCATTCACTAACTATTCTTTAATTAGTGATGAGATCGTTTAATGACCACACAGACGGCACCACTCAATCACTCGTAATTGGAACTTGGCACAACGCCTTTTACGATCAAATTGTTCAGAGGCCGAGCGTTCAGTATCCATCGATTTGCCGCCTAATCGCGGTTTGATATGACGTCACTGACGCACAGCATTAACACATCGGGCGTAAAAGCTTATTGATTGGTCGCCAGTAATTCCACAGTAACTATGTAGTGCGATGATTGGACGAGTGCTGACTAATAAATGCTTTTTGTTACGATCTCTTTGACGACTCAACTACTTACCTGATTAGCAATTTCGTAGGTAAGAGGTTTACTGCTGTTATTCGTGGATCTTTGACAGTCGTTACGGGTGGGTAGCCAAAAGCCCGAAAGTCTGACAACCAGTCGTACCAAGGGGTATCGTATTACCTAATAACTGGGTTGTGGAGGTTAGATAGGCAGTCGCTCCATGTAAAATACTGGTTCACCTGCATCCGGTAAGACTAAAAGATGACCCAATAAAGTTGGAAAAGGCTAGGTAGATTGATTGAGGTAAGAGGATTATTTATATTTTCGTTGTTTTCTTTTAATATAAACCATTATGGCAATGCCAAAAGCAGTGCTAACGCATGATCTAAGGGTCATGAACGCGATAATGACATTAACTACAACCAAAGTAATAAAATGAGCAATTTAATAAGCTCTTTTCCGTAATTATTACAACTTTTTTATGAATACTTCAATGTTATAGTCATTGCAAATCGTACAATAAAATATTACGATAGTTGTTCACAGGAATCGTTTCAAAGTTATAATTGCGATAATAAGCATCGTTTGATTAGTGTAATTAATTTATAAAATAGATATTAATAACACTTAGGATATTGCATTAATTTGCAATATAAAACGTTATAAAGGCAATGTCAGAAATAAGTAAATCAAGGAGAAGATTTAAAAGAAGAAATTTTGAAAGTGCTTTTGAATAATTAAAACATGAAAACAACAGAATATAAAAGACCACAACAAAGCTTGTCCCACACATGACAATAAAACATGCTACAATCGGTTGATACATATAAAAAAAACAACAAATACAACATCCTAATACCTCTGATTCCGAAAGCTTTCACTCGATTAGTTGAAATAGGAAAAAGTAACAATCTAACAATACATTTTACTTTTATCGAAAACCGAACGCAAAACGACAAATAGGAATAAATTGTTTGGAACATTTAACATTCGTTCGGGCTGGGCAATAGCACAAAAGGCACAACACGATTTTAAATTGTTAAGTATTTTCGAAATAAAAACCTACCCACTGAAAAACCATGAGCATCATCATAGCAAAATCCCGATTCTAGCTGAAATGTAGTATACACATGTATCAGAAATATTTTGTGGTCATATGTCATATGGTGTGGTACAGACCATCAAACTGAACAACTTGATGTTAGTCAACATCAAATAGTTATATAGGACGGATGATAATTTTTTCGTGATTATGATGTTGGTCCCTTGGAGAAAGTTGTACAGTTTGTTTCTGATACATGCTGTATACCCTTATCTAGTAATTGCTCGAATAGTCACAATTCTAAGACACCATCTTTTAACCTATCCGTAGCAAAGAATAGAGATCCGATAACACGAACGAAATCAATCTCCATACATTTCAACGTTGAGTGAATGATAAAAGGGGATGAGACCGAACGGTTCCTTACAATGGCACCCACTGTGTAATTGCCGAGGTACAATGCATTGTCATAATACAATTGACGTCTATTGGCACAGATATTTCTTCGAAGAAGGTCTACTCTAGTTATTAATCTCTTACAGTCGGTCGGACATCTACTATGTCCGAGCTGTCGATTGCGATTATCCGATTGATACTTCCACTATTTCATTTGTTGCAGCTCTATTTATTAAATGGCCATTTGTGAAGCTGCAATCTATTGTAGTATCGAGAGCGAATAAAGTTTGAAATGCTTTTAATCTGGATTATTTTTAGGTTTTAAAATCCATGTTTTTGGTAAAGCCTGTTTGTGTTTGTATTGCGGCTATTTTTCATGTGTCCTGTCATTTCAATCACAACAGTTACGACGTGTTTGTATAACAATTTTGTAATTAATATTGTCTGAAGCTGGATGCATTAGCTTTTTTTATATTCGTTATTTCCGTGGTTAAAACTCTATCAACAAGCAGAATTGAGAATTAAATTCGACGTCACAATCGCAACCCACGAATCTGCAGGAGAAAGTGCGAATTTAAAGAATGGCGTCATACACGTAATCGCTGCTTAACTGCAGTTCGATGGACATAAGAAGCATAAACAACAACAATGTTTTGAAACTATCTGAGCTGCGGTCAGCAATAAAAATAAAATAATAATATATAATTCTAATATTTTAATTGTGAATCACGACGCAACGCAATGCCTGACTAGTGTACATTTACTAAGAATAAAACACTCACCTTAGAACCAAGTTCACGTAGCAGACGTACCTAACAATCCTGTTATTACATCACTTATTGATCGTGGTTATAACAATATTATATTTGCTTAGGCAAATAAATATAAATCTGATGAAACAGCGCTGTACACAAATTCTTGTACACGTACAAGGTGCGCCCATGTTTATGTGATAACACGACTAACTAATTAATACTCAGTGCGTACTCCTAAAACGGTTAACCCAATTGGCACCAAAATTAACAGGCTTCACAGAGATTACCAAATGTGAAATTAATAGAATATTCATAGGAAGTCAAAGTGTTTAAAGACATCACGTCTTCGGGAAATCAATTGAATAGGGTTGTAAGGAAATTATGTTTGTCTTTGCTTGTATTATATTGAAGACAGGTGTGGAAGCTAAAGATGAATATGATTTATTTAGCACATGGCTTTACCATGAGAAACATGATTCGAATCTAAATCAGTTCAGGGTATAGTAGAAATCTGTTGATTCTGCTTAATACTGACAATAAAGAATCTTCTCCAAAATTACACAAAGATGAAGCAAAATTATCGTCACAATGAAACAAAAAGCAAACTGATTCAAAGTTCAAACAACACAAAATAAATAAAACAAACGAGCACGCGAAAATTACATACAATGCAAAATTAGCAAATTCAGTTATGAAGAAGTCTCTACGTCTTGCATACGAAAGTGCATCCATTGTAATGCAACACGGCACAATAAAGTTACTTGTGAAGTGAATAACGCAGAAGCTGAGAACTGTCATTGACACTCTAAACAAGTTCCGCCCTAACTTGCAACACTACTCTGCTGCACACTTGCAGAGTTATTCAAGCGAGGAACAACTTAAATGAGACAATAAGTAACTAATTGTTACTGACTTCAAGTACGTAGGTAGCGCAAAGGAATACTAGTTCGTACCCGATGGGAATTTGGTGACAGACGGCGGTGACAAATTCCCGCTATCACACGAAACTCGATTAGAAAATCTTTAGTTTCAAGTCAAATGGATTCAGAATATATTACGTGTCATGAAAACGACTGAATTGAACAAATTCTTCTTCCAAATCTTATGACACAAGTCTGAAGGTAATTATAACTTACACTAACAATAATAATTACAGGAATAGCATCATATTTCGAAACAGTACTCAAGAATGCTTGAGAATAAAGAACAAAAGACGGTCACACTATCTAATGTCACAGTAATGGCAAAATTCGTCGCGGCTAAAAGGTTCAACTATATAATATTACAAAATATTTCCAGGCTACGTAAAACATGGCGGGTTCGTTTTCCCGCCAATTCGTTGCTAGGTGGTCTTAGAAAGCTTTCCGGTTTGAAGGTTAAAAATAGGGGATGACTGGACAAGCGGACAATGGGCGGTTTCCGAGCATTCTCAGAGTCTTGCAGACATGACGTTGACAAACGACGCCTCAGAGTTTGAGACACTTGGACAGGTGATCCGACGCGAACTGTCCATTCATTGTCCTCCTAGATATTTGGGTTCGAGGAAAGTTGGGTGGACGAACTCAACTAATCTTTTATCTATTTCAATATTAACATTTTATGCGAAACTTCAATTTCGATGTCTTTTGCTGAATATTGTATCTTAACTTAAGCAAGTAGGTACTTGCTTAAATAATTATAGCAATTAATCAAGCTGTTATTAGTCCCAAACTGAAGACAAGGAAATCCTCTGCAATCCGTAAATTATCATTAATAATAAATTACCTACCATGATCGATGGAAAACTTCGCCTACAGGGAGGTAAAACACTTCGCCAACGTTAGAGCTTGTAACAATATAAGCGTCATCCAATTTGTTGTCAACAATAATTTATACTATTCATGTTTTCCTGAATTTAGTCATAAAATCATTCAATTCCATCGCGGAACAATCTCGAGCAGATTCGCAGACGATAGCAGTTTCGCCAGTGTTTACATAATAGCCACACGCGAGGAGAAAGCGAATCAGATTCGACTCGTGATCAGATTTTCTATAATGTCAAGTCAATAAGCACCTACCTGACATTCGGAGTTAAGTAACAGAAATTTTATCAACCTTTTAAGTATTGTAGAAACATCACGTATTATAATTGTGCTAAGACTCGCTGTTTTTTTTTTTTCATTCGTATCATTCACTTCTTTAAATATTTGAATCCAATGAGAATAGTTGAACAGAGATCATGTTCGAAACTTATCTTGGAGTCACGAACAGCATGCCATCACTTCAAGCCTCCAAGGTAATATTGTAAGATGGCGTCAGTTTTTTGTTCACTGTATTTTTTGTACTTTTTAAATTTGCTTGCCGTCAGTTTCATGGCCAACCAAATGGCTACCGGTCATTGTACGTGCAATTATAAAAAATATATATTATATAATATAACTCATTGTCCTGAACTTTACAAGCAGCCATGTCTAAGCCACAAATTAAATTTCTAGTCAGGCTTTACGTCCATTACTTGAAAATCTCTTGGCAATTCTGTGCACATTCGTATTCCTCGCACCTCAGACAAGCCGAAATATTTCTTATCACTGGCAACTCACTAAACTTGTGCGGCAGTGTGCGTGAAGTATTCGACGGGTAGAACAACTTCGCCACATTACTCGATAATTAATAAAGTTTAACACATAACGTCGGTGTGGAGTTGTGGAGCAAATATTGGTAAAACTGTTGGCCGCAGTCGATAGCCACGTTGGACTTCTGACGAGTTAAACGAGCTTAATGGCTCGCCCTACAGATTGCTGATTAAACATTGACCATTACAAATTGTTCGACATAATGTGCTGAAAGTAAACTATGTGGTAGGCAGTTTGTCTTTCAGCGAATAGATATTAAATGAAAAGGTGAGTAGGGACTGAGTTTACGTTGGATGCTCGAGACGTCCACATTTTTATTAAAAGTCATCATCATCTCCCTAGCCTTTTCCCAACTACGTTGGGGTCAGCCTCCAGTCTAACCGGATGCAGCTGAGTACCAGTATTTTACATGGAGCGACTGCCTATCTGACCTCCACAACCCAGTAACTGGGTAATAGGAAACCCCTTGGTAAGACTGGTTGTCAGACTTTCGGGCTTCTGACGACTGATTTTTATTAAAAGTATTTTTTTTTAATTTGGCTTCATTATTTTAAATGATTGAGGATCTTTGAATGGTACAGCGATTAATTTATGATTAACTTACTTAGAGTACCTACTCTGCCTACCGAAAGACTCCCTTCATTCATCTTAGTAACTTCTAATTAAAGACTTCAACCAAAATACCTAAGAATCTTTGTTAACATTCGCAATTCTCAACACAGAATTAACTTTTATGATATTCGCGTATCTAACAACGTGATTCTACATTATACGCTTACAAAACACTTTCCTTATAACCACAACCTTTATGCACTTTGAAACCTGCGACCTTAATCGCCGAAACATCGCGGTTGCCAAGTACCTACATACGGGATCAAATGTCAACTGCAATTTACAACCACCTATGTAACACAAGGTAACTTCTAAGTTGAGTTAATGTTAAGCCAACCATCACCCGCGGCATCGCTCAGCTCTAAACAGGCAGACATTTATTTTTCAATTTCCGGACGACGAGCGTCTAGGCAAAAATCAATAGCGTTCTACTTTATACTCTTTATACCCAGGGTTCAGCTCAAACCTAAGCTTCTATGTAAATTGTGGTTTTAAAGTTACTTCTTAAATTATTTTTTGCTGTGCAGCCAACTCATGAAACGCCATTGTATTCAAAACGACGCCTTCGCTTGATCCTCTCTCTCTCGCTCTCTCTCTCCCTCTCTCTGCACCGACACACTTCGAAACATTGTCTTGATACTATGTAAGTACGTCTATCTTCAGCACTTCTTTAAAACCACAATAGGTTTACATGACAACCACTGTCCACTGTCCACCGACCACTGAACAATCGACCTTGAATGGTTGCGTGGTGGTCGCGCTCCAGTTACCGGCAGTGGGCACGCGATCCGTGTCGCCGTCGTCACGTGTGCTCTATGCGCATGCACACACGTGACAACCGCTCGTAAACTCACAAACAACACTTACCGAAGTGACGGTACCTTACATTCGTCTGCATGTATTGAAGGTACATTGCCTCTTATGTAAACTGCTTAACAAAGCCGATTATACAATTATTTTGGACAGCAGTGTACTGCGTTGGGCTGAGTTAAGCGATTGATATGATGGCGGTTTGGCTTTGATGCCAGTACAGTATAGGCCAGAAAAAACAGGGCACCTGATCAAAACTGTAAAGTGTATCATGTAATTTGATCTGACTAATATTTCTATTGTTTGGTTCTTGGCAACTTTAACGGGAAGTAACCTACAGTTATAAACCGCAACAGGAGTCATATAAAAGAAAACAAATAAACAAGGCAAATTACGAAAAAGAACACCGCATTTCCACGTCATTGAACAACCGCCTTTCTAAGTCATTTAAATTTCCTGCTCTAATAATCTATTTAATGTTCTATCGCTTAATCACAGTCATTTTCATTAACTAAAAGCATGCTTGAAAGTTGATTGTGTTTATTTAATGAATTTGGCTTAATGCCAACCTCTGTTTAAAAACTTTACTATTTCAGTCTTCCCCCATAATCTATGCATTACTGGGTGATATTCCGATTATGGCTACTTTTCACATTTCTTACATGCATACATTGCGATTTACTATCATTGAAATGTGTTACCAATGTTATACTACTAGGTTAACAAGTGTGACCAATAGGTGTTACGACATTTTACGACCAGATTTATATATTTCCATCCATTGCCTACGAAAATAGCTTATAAACAAACTCCTACATACGTAAATACGTAAAGAATATTTTCTCAATATTTTCTTGCAAAAAATTACTAAACATTTTTACACAGACGCGAATTCAATAAACAATAATACCTGATAAAAAAGTGTGCTAAAGCCCTATCGCACAATCAAAGGCTACTGTTTGGTATAAATAACACTTGTACTTGCTAATTATTATTCAATGGGTGTCAAGAACACAAAGACAGCCTTGAAATCTTCGATTTCAACAGTCACCGAGCGATTACCGACCCGGCCAGACAAGCCTTTTTATTCTTTAGTCATAGATTTAACGTTTCAGTTAACAGGCGCCGTTCGGTCTCCCTCCACTCAATGATTTATTGGCAAACTGTAATTGCTTTAATTACGAATTTTGTTTTTTAGAAACTACTTAGGCAGAACTAGAACAATTTAGATATCTGCTAGATCTGTCTGGTAAATCTTAAACTGTTTATTAAATACGTCATCATACAGATAGCAAGTTAATATACCTATACGAATTCTTAAAAAATATATATCTACCTATTTTAGTAGCTTCAACGCTTTAATTAGAGAGGTAAACAAACATTTTATTTATGAGAAAGTCGAATTAAATTGTCCTAACTAAAATCTCGTCACTCGCAGCGCTGTTGCCCATTATAAAGTGATACTTATGTACATAAATTGATAAAGAGCAATTCGGAAACACACCGACTAAAAGTACACACGACCCTAAAATAAAATAAACACTGAGCCAACCACGACTGTGGTGCAACCAGCCTGTGTCACTTCAGGACATGACTAACTATTGACAACAATTATTCACACTTCTTGTACACATTACGAGATAACACAACTTAATAAAAACTCTGTGGTTGTTTATTACGTAAAGTAGGGAAAATCTGTAAAAAAATATCCAACATAACCGACTTTATCGAAAGTGAAATGAGTCATGACTTCATGCATAAAAGCATATTAATAAAACGGTTACATCATTGTACATGTTTATTCATTTTACCATGCATAATAGTGAAACCATAAATGTTAGCAGCATCATAGAACGTCGACCGGAGATCAGTCGATGTATAAAAAGTTACTGGAAATAATCTCAACTTCTTTGTGTTTATCTTCGCAAAAGTTTCTCCGAGACTTTTTGTTCGAGTTTGGACATCAAACGAAAATGAATGGTTTAGTAAGTATCTGTTTAATAAAATGAACGAAGCAAAGAACAACATGATTCGATTTTAAACATCACAGGTTATGGCCATGGGCTATGTTCAAACCGTAACGTGATTAAATACTCTGTAAATGCACAACAAAACAGGCCTTAAAGACAACGTGTCATCTATGGTAACCCTACGGAAGTAGATGAAACTTGCCGTGTAGAGTGCAGCTCTATTGGCGATATTAATTTACTAACATGGCAGGCCAACAATGCACTGACTACTGGCGAAACTCCAACGATCGCCGCCTCCAGTCCACGCCGATCCCAAATTCCACCGGAATTTATTCCAACGTTTGATAAGAAACAAGGTCTTCCACGTGCCTTTTTCACTTTGATCCGCAGTGGATATCAGAATGTCAATAACG
Organism: Amphipoea oculea; assembly: GCA_945859645.1. Taxonomy (NCBI): domain Eukaryota; kingdom Metazoa; phylum Arthropoda; class Insecta; order Lepidoptera; family Noctuidae; genus Amphipoea; species Amphipoea oculea. Next base: position 5,796,977 of record OX243876.1, read on the forward strand.
TCGTTTAGCGATTGTATGAAGGCCACTAAAAGGACGCAGCAAAAATACTTTGATATTTCTACCTGTGCTATGTTATGCGACTAGTACGAAAGCTATATTTAGAAACATAAACGCGTTCCATAGTTGGTTTTGCTTCCGTTGCCATTTTGAGTAAAGCTTTATAGTTAAAAGCTTTACGCGGAAATATGTTTAAAAAAAAAGAACTTTCTACTTCTGTGAGCCTCGTACAATAACAGTTCCAAATAAAAATTTCGCCATCACTTAAACTTTAAAGAGAATTGGCGAAAGTATCTAAAGCTCCTTAGAGGCAACTCTAGACGATTACTAAACCCCCGACTCGACATCGAATTAACTTTCTTTCGATTGGTTCGGAATAGACAACTAGGAAGTTACGCTAGATACAGGTAAAACACGTTTCACTTAGCCAACATTTTTAAGGAGTTGGGAGATAACTATTCGAGTAAACGACAACAATTGGCGAACGTTTCATAATCTCTGTTGGAAGGTGCAACGTAGCCATGCAGCGAAACCAATTTTCAATTTATATTAAGTTGGACGTTTGCATCGTCTTGAGAAGTTGAGACATCTCGAGGAAAATGTTGTATACATTGTTTTTGTCAGCATGATTTAATGTTCGGTTGGCTCGGCAACTCGGCGTGTAAGCTGCGGCACATGAGCATGTCATCACGAGACGACTTGCGTAACCTGCACTGAGCCGTGACCTTTATTGCAATGTGCTACAAACGATAACTGCTAGTTAGTCATGCCGTGTTTCAATATTGGTTTAGTAATGACTAGTGTGAGTTTGCTTAGAATCCACAAGCGTTCTTCAGGCTTCTTTCTGCCCTATTAGATGACAAATACTTCGAATAATCGACGTGAGTGTATAAAATACCACCGTCCCGTTTATAATGCCGCAAATTTAAAAACGTTTTGAATTAAACTTTGTCTAGTCCAACGTTTCCTATTGGATTATAACAAAGTTCTAGATCTTCATCCGATATAGATACCAAGTGTCAAAAGTTGAAAGTTTTACAGCATGATCGGCGACAACGAGAGCCGCGCTAAGTGCCAATATCAATTTAACGTGTGGGAGACGTCATCAGGAAGCGTTGGCCAAGTGCCAAGTCCCAGGGGAGCCAAGTAGGGGTGGCCAGGAAAACAAGACCAGTTTGCTACATCCAGCGGGCAAATAATTTTTCGACGAGTTATCTAAAGCCGATTGCCCAATGTAACCAAGATTTAGAAAGTAGAAATGTTTTTATACAAAAATGAAACAAGAAAGTGCCAATAAATACGAAATCCTTGTTCGGTTGTCTTGTTGCCGAGTACATTTTAACTAGGTTATAACATTACATGACTGTCGTTACACCAACCGGTTTACGAGGAACGCGCCTTGATACTGATTTTACTGCAGTTTTCTCGAATAGTTTTACAAACTTATTGGACAACGCGCGAGGTCTCATGATTAAATAAAGACTCCGCCATAAAGTGGTTCTAGACAGAAGTGAGTCTAATCGTGTGTGGCAGTGGCAGAGGCTTTTTCTGGTTTCAGGCCTTTTATTGTAACCGCAGCTTTACATTTTAAAACTTGGTAACTAAAGCATTTGTTTGTAGTTAACTAATGACTGAAACAAAATTTCTTTCCCGTTCATGCAAAAACAAACAGTGGCACTCCGAGAGTGCCGACAGAAGTGAAAAATTTAACAATTACGTGTGTATATTTTTGAATCGTCATATAAACAAAACACAAACAGAATACTTTGCCATCACTCACTGACATAGGTATAGGAAATACATTAAAACCGAGTACATTCCGAGGACAGCCGAACACATCCGAATGTAGCGCGGTGTCGGTAACAGTGTCGCGAGTTCAATGGTTTTTTCCCATCTTAAAAATGCCCAACGCGCCTAAAGAAATTTTCACTTCAAAAAACAAACAATATTTTATAATAAAATACATGTATGTTTAGGTTAAGGTATTTTTTTATCTATGGGCCTGCGTAGCCTGAAATAAATGAATAAATAAATAAAAACAAGCTAATGTTTTAGATAAAGACCTTGCCAACATGGTGAGATAATATAACGGTTTCAAGGTCGATATGCCTATTTATTTTGTATAAGAATTTTCTTGGATTCGTACTTAATCCTTACTATGCAGAAAACGAGAGTTTTAATTTGGTTCGAGTAGAACAGTGTGCAACAGTGGACTGCGATGTGCTGAGTTGATTGAAACTAACAGGTATCACTGTTTCAATCAATCAAACATGATTGAACGCATGTACACGTTCGTTTTCACGAGGTCTATCGCACCACGGTTCGCTTAACACTTTTATTTTCACGAAATAAAATACGATTTTGTCAATTTCAGAAGCAGTTACGACGCCTATCTTGCCACGGCATCATAATTCGCGATAATAAAGTTAACAACTTCTAATTATAATTTATCTAACTGGCGAAATTCAAAGTACGTTTAATTCCCGACAAACGAGAAGTAATCATGTTGTAGCTCGCATTCCGTCTGAACACTAACGTGATTATATTGGTCTTAATTAAAACATGTGGAAGGTTCCGACCTCAGACGTACTACTTGAAAGAGAAATTCGCACATGTGTGAACTTTAATTCCTTGGATTTCTAACCGAGTAATAGCTTACTCAAGTGGAAATATGATTTCCGTAAAGACGATTATAGTTTAGGGTGGAGTACCTACTTATATTTTTTAGGATAATAGAGCTCAATCAAGACCCTGTTTAAAAAGTAGATGATACTGAGGATAATGCCTGAGGCAATGTTGAAGTCATGGCGTAAGTTTCTCATCAACCACGCCGTTAAACGTTAGAAAACAAACGAGCGTTCCTCTTAATTAGTAAGCTTTACATGTAATGCATCTATATCTAATTAAGAGGAACGTTAGTTTGTTTATTTACGTTTATCAAACTACGAACTTTTTTGTCACTCAAGTGACGAAACTCCCATTATTCCCTAGGACACAGCATCGCCAGTAGTAGTACACCCGTGATGAATGAACGGTTAATTATCCTCACTATATTTCGTGATTAAACTGTCCACTTTATAAACGATATCGTCGAAACGTAGATAATATTTTATGGAGGAGCGACGGTAAGTAGCTTTAAATTTTACACTTGGACCAATTATCCAGATGATCGAGCACCGCCATTATTGGCGTCGGAGGAAAATTACTTCCGACTCGCCACACGCAAATCTGCAACCACGCAAGCATTCAACATTATGCTATACATTAAAACGCGCGACATTGTAGGTACTTATTAGATTAGTCTCAATCAATCTACCTAGCCTTTTACCAACTACGTTGGGATCGGCTTCCAGTCTAACCAGATGCAGCTGAATAGCGGGAGGGCTATGATGACGTGATGCGAGAGCTTGGTGATTCGTCAACTTATGACAACTATCACCCCTCCGGCACCGCGCAGCTACCTCAGGCAACGTCTCAGTTAAGCGGTCGGCCTATAGTATCTTACATGGAGCGACTGCCTATCTGACCTCCACAACGACCACAACCCAGTTACTGGGTAACACGATACCCCTTAGTAAGACTGGTTGTCAGACTTTTAGACTTCTGTTTACCTTGGGCTTGTGTTGTAACCAGTGTAACTGTCGCAGCCAACTGGTTAAATTAGCCGTTTAGTTAACCGCCTAGCCTTTCAACTAAACCGCGGCATGATTATTCAATATTATAGTTTAGGTTGGAACTGTAACCAATTACGCGAGAGCCGAATTGGTCGCAGTTACTAAGCCAGGGCACCCCGACCAAATGGGTTAGGTTAGGTTAGAACTGTGATGTCGTGCGGTGTTCCGCAGGGTTCGGTCGTAGGCCCGCTCCTGTGGAACATCGGGTACGACTGGTGCTGAGAGGCGAGCTCCAACCGGGCGTGGACCTAACGTGTTATGCTAATGACACGCTGGTCACTGCCCGGGGGAGCTCGTACAGGGAGGCAGCGTTGCTTGCGACGGCTGCGGTCTCACAGGCGGTGAGCCGCATACGTCACCTGGGCCTGGAGGTAGCTCTCAACAAGTCGGAGGCTGCGGAAAGGGAGAGGGAGACCTCGTCCACTCACCCGGCCCGCAGCAGGAGCACTGGGCGTTGGCGGAGCGCGGACGACGCCCTCTTCCAGCCCCCCTAAATGGGTCCAGGGGCGACGGACTCGGGGACGTCTGTCGCCCCCATACACTAGAACCCGGGGTGACGGCGCGTAGTGTTCCACGCGCGCCCCTCTTAGACCTCGCGGGGGGAGTCAAACACCTCACTCCACCCCCTGACCCGAGGAGGCCCGCAGTGGCGGGCCGGCACCAGCCGGGGGTTGCGGAAGGATCGTATGTTCCCGCGACCCCCGGCGTAGGTGTGAGATGGAACACCAGAGTGGTCTTTAGTCAATAAGGGTCTGACAGACCCCGCCGCCCGCCCCGGGGCGACGGACATCCATGAGGATTTTCCACTAAGGAAACAAAAAAAAAAAGTTTAGAACTGTGATTTACCGCGTGAGTTACGATTTATCAAACTAGATTTACAATAAAAAAATAATTTTATTTTATTAATATAATGAGCACATGTTAACTCTATTAAATACAAGTAAAGAGTGCTACAAATATAGGGTTATTAGGTCTATTTATCGTCTAAGATAACACAATGGTATGCAGTATTGTTGACAGAATGACATCTTCGTTATCTGGCTTCAACTTGAATTCTTCCATTGTTATTGGGGTAGGTTCATGATATTGACACGTGCGAGCCTAAGAGAGCACAGCGAGGCGAGCACTACTTTCAAAGGCCAGGCGGTTAACTAAACGGCTAATTTAAACAGTTGACTGCAACATAACGACTATCAAAGATCTACGAATGACAACCGGGACCAACGGCTTAACATGCTGTCTGAGGCACGGGGGTGTCTCGATACGTAACGCGTGTCACACATCCACGGACCAACCGCGGCACGCGTAGCTTCGATCGACCCGTACGACTGACACTAATATTTAACATATTTAGGAAAAACGAAAACTTTATCAGCCTAGGGTAATTTAGGAATAGTCACATGTCCTAGGCTGATACAATTTTCGTTTTTCCTAAATATGTTAAATATTAGTGTTTGGGTGCGGCTCGTATTTAGCCACGAAACCGTCTATTAGATTAGTCTGTACATAGTACAAATAAAAACATATGGTTAGATAATTAAAGCTCTGTGTATCGCACTGCCTGAATGGATATCGCGTTGAATAATTATGCATTTTGCATTTGAAACATAATTAACTCCAATTAGCCTCAGTAAAATTATAAAATCTCACTGAATGGTGCCGGGTAATAATTAATCTAATAGCCTTGAAATAAACGATAACCGAAAGAATAGAGCTGTTTTGTATTTTTTTTGAAGTGAAAACTTCTTTAGCGGCGTTGAACACTTTTTGTACTGGGGAAAAAATGTTAAACTCGCGTCAGGACACGTGACCGTCAGGAGAGATTTCCCCCCCCCACCCCTCTTTCTACGGCGGCGCCAACCGAAGTGAACCAAGTGAGACACGATAATGGATGGGTGGATGGATAGATGGATGGACGGACGGACGGACGGACGGTGACGGTGACGGAGACGGTGACGGTGACGGTGACGGTGACGGTGACGGTGTCGGTGACGGTGACGGTGACGGTGACGGTGTCGGTACGGTGACGGTGACGGTGATGGTGACGGTGACGGTGACGGTGTCAGTGACGGTGACGGTGACGGTGACGGTGTCGGTGACGGTGTCGGTGACGGTGACGGTGTCGGTGACGGTGACGGTGACGGCGACGGTGACGGTGTCGGCGACGGTGTCGGCGACGGTGACGGTGACGGTGACGGTGACGGTGTGACGGTGATGACGGTGACGGAGACGGTGACTGTGTCGGTGACGGTGACGGTGACGGTGTCGGTGACGGTGACGGTGACGGTGACGGTGACGGTGACGGTGACGGTGACGGTGACGGTGACGGTGACGGTGACGGTGACGGTGTCAGTGACGGTGACGGTGACGGTGACGGTGACGGTGTCGGTGACGGTGTCGGTGACGGTGACGGTGTCGGTGACGGTGACGGTGACGGCGACGGTGACGGTGTCGGTGACGGTGTCGGCGACGGTGTCGGTGACGGTGACGGTGTGACGGTGATGACGGTGACGGAGACGGTGACTGTGTCGGTGACGGTGACGGTGACGGTGTCGGTGACGGTGTCGGTGACGGTGACGGCGACGGTGACGGTGACGGTGTGACGGTGATGACGGTGACGGTGACGGTGACGGTGACGGTGACAGTGACGGGTGACGGTGACGGTGACGGTGATGGTGATGGAGACGGTGACGGTGACGGTGACGGTGACGGTGTCGATGACGGTGACGGTGACGGTGACGGTGACGGTGACGGTGACGGTGACGGTGACGGTGACGGTGACGGTGACGGTGACGGTGACGGTGACGGTGACGGTGACGGTGATGGTGGACGTGGATGTGGATGGATGGATGGACAGCTGATGGCTCGACCGTCTGTGTAGCTACACTGCTGTGTATTCGTAAAATTCGTGAATATAAAGTGTTTCAAATATGGAAATTGAACAAAGTGCATCGATTTATAAAAAAAGTGACGCAGAAATAGTGGAAAAAAATTAGTTATATTAATTCAATTCATAGTTGATTTATTTCAACGTTAATATTCATGTTTTCACTTCTGCCGGCACTCCCGGAGTGCAACCCGTCTTTTTTTTAATACAGTTATTATGTTATGATAAACACACAAGTAGTATTATTATTCTACTCAGTTTTTTAAATCGATCAAATAGCAAAAGTAGGTGCGTAATACCTAAAATATTCCGTAAGCTAGGATGACGTATTAGATTCTTTACACCTAAGATTTCGTAAAAACCTAATTGCCAGATGGTTTGACTGACGTAAGACTAGCTAGCATCGAGAAAAAAAAAAATAAACGTTTTCATGTTTTTCGTTGAAATCTCGAGATTGAATATAATACTGCAAACGGCTAACTATTCTAGCAATGTTTGAAGATTTTTACCTTTTGCTGGTCCATAAGACGCATGACGAGACACATGATATGCATATGAGGTACGTGCCTATGCCTACAATTCGTGGCTTTAAGTAACAAGAAGCAAACACCACCTACAATCTGGAGATGGCAGCAATGGCTGACCTTTTACTGAAACGGAAATCCAACTTTAAACACATACACACACAGACAATATGACATATTAATTTTCAGAAACCAGCCTTAGCAGCCTTACCTACTCCATATTAAATTTTCCTGAAAAAAATTAGATTAATAAACTAGGCTAGACTGGTAGACTTTATATTGAGTTTCGTATTCATCCAGTTTGGCCTAGGCCGAACTAGGTTATTGGGGAATCGGGTTTTCCCACATAATATAGTTACTTAGACACTTTCTTATTCGTATCATATATATTATTATGTGTACTAGTAAACAATCACTTGTCCGTATTTATAATCGTTTTGGTATTCGCATCTCAGCGGAAAATTATACAAGAGCCATTAAAGTTCGCTTTTATGTGAAGTTGGGTTTTATTATTATTTTATTGAACTGCCCATATTTGAATGTATTTCAATAGACGTCGCTAATTAGCTGCAAAGTTTGGAGGTTCAATATACTTACTTAACAAAGTTTTAATTTTATTTTCAATCATTTTTGTTTGGCATTCAAATGTACGTAAGTACCTACTTGTACTCAACATATTATGTTTTTATAGGTAATAGGTAATACGGGCTGGTGTCCGCAACTCCACGTCAATGCGTGTATTTTGCGTACGGTTTTATTATAATGTAATTTTTATGTTTCGATAATAATTTTCAGATAAGTATTTGCCTTATGAAAGTGGTATTTTAACAAGTGTCCAAATAATCAGCACACCATCTCGTAGACTCCATTACCGAACATAGGTCAGTCAACTACCACTCAAAGAACAAACGCTAAATACGCAAACCGTTATTTTGCAATAAAGCCTTAACAACTCGAACGATTTCTAAACGTATGCAATAAAACTCTCGTCACTTAACTTGGCCATGTCCAATAATAATTACTTGCAGACCTTGCAGTATGAAGTATTCTCTAGAGGAGGACAGAGCCCATTTCGAGGCGCAATATCTAGTCCCCCAGGCGGCTAGCGGGCTGGCGGGCAGGCGGGCAGGCCGTCCTCAATTGTTTAATCGGCGAAGTTCCTCGATACAGGCCCGGCGACGCGGAAAGTTCAGCTACAGATGATAGGGCATGCTCGTTTCGCTTAATGTTCTATCTACGTTCCTCCAGTGCACTTCTGTGTAATTACTGCACACACTAAAGACTTAATGCCGGCACATTACATGAATGGAACCGTTACTTCTCACGGATTTGTTCGATTGTAGGTGCGGCACCCAGGCAGGTCACATCCGCGTACCATGAAATGCAGAGTTATATGACATGTCGTCTTGAAACATTTAACCGTTATAGGTTAAATTGATTAAATGGTCGAATAATTTTATATCTTGTAGTCTTGAACTTTTTGTAGAACTATGAAACGGAGCTCAGAAGACTTACTCAAAAGCTGCCGCGATGATATCAACCGCAACACAGTAGATGCAGCCGGATTTAATCCAGATGCCCAAAAATTTAAAGTTTATTTGTTCACTTACAGAAACGCATCAATCTGCTCCGTGCTGCACTACTAAATTAGTTATTTTAAGAACAGGAAGACTCAACAAATGATTAATTGAATAGTTAGAAATATGTAGTTTTCGTTGGAAATAGTTTTTAGATTCTAGAGATTTTGGGCAAGCTCCAAATAATTTGGGAAGAATTAATACTACGTTTTCGAGAATACAGATCTAGTTTTAACACACCAGCACTTAGGTATTTCGATTGTCTTTTAAATAAAATATTTATTTACCTACTAATATAATTATTGAACCACGTAAACTACATTATTGAACTTATAGGACCGTAATAGAAACAGCAAGCAAATCGATCATGATATAGACGAACAATAGAATAAACAACAATGGGGTGCCTAGGTTTAAGATGCTTGTTAGTAACCGGTGCACCATGTCCTGCTGCGCGACACACGTCAGTGTAAACAAAGGGTACGTCTAAACAACATGGCGCGTAATCGACACTAGTTACAATTGCACCAACAAGCTAATACTAATAAATCATAGGATTATGGACTCTAGTGTTTATAAGTTAAGGGTAAGGGGGACTGTACAGCAGCTGTGAACGGTGAATGGAGCGCGGCGCGGCGGTGCGACGGCTGCACGCTTCCGACGACGGTGACGGCCGCCATGGCTGGCGAAGACGTTGATATCGGCGACACGTTGTCGGAGGAAACGGATTGCTTATCTTTCGCACCCGGTGACTAAAGTAATCTGTTATGGGTAAGTTGACAACACCGTATGCACTTCAAGTAAGGATTTTAATAACCCAAAAGAACTACAGTTAAAAGGGTATCTCTCGTCATAAATCTAAAGATACTACCAAACTTCGGTACTACATCAAACATTGAAATCATAGTCGTATTTCCGAAGCACCCAGTGGATTCAAATTGACGTGTAAAAGTGCCAATTGTGGGCCATTTCCGTAACGAATCCAATTTCAGTTGATTGCTCTTCCAAATTGATGAATCGTAAAGAACAAAAACAATTTCGTAAAATATCAAATCAAGGAAAATACGACTGTGTATTGCGAAAATGTGTAAGAGCAGACCTTACTTGACAGGTTTCTTGAAAAGCAATCCTTTTTAAAGAGAATTAACGTCATAAAACAAGCTGCAATAAACGTTTGATCTTAGGGCGGAGATAAAACGGGGACCAAAGCATTGAGACTGTAATCATTTGACAGATTCGTCACTAAATTTCTCTGGGACTTAATTGTTCAGTACACACTACACATAGACTGTGCCTTGCAGTGTATTACTGCGATTGACATTTCAATAGCGAGTTAACGGTTGCATGTCGACGTAGCGATGGAGCTGCATAGTAACGTCAGCAACATATAGGGCGTATCCGATGCGGTGTCAAACGCACGTTTCCGGTACTTCCGCAATTGATATTACGGATTTATGTAAACCATCCTTCAGTATGCATATCTAATTATGACCAAAATGTGTATTGTTATTCATATTGATAACAAGGTCCATTATTATTAATATAATAACGACTAGTACATGTAATTGGTATAGGTCTCGGTTTCGTGGCTAAATAATAACAGCCGCACAGGTCGATCGATCAGGTTAAGCTACGCTTGCTGCGGTTGGTCTCTGGATGGGTGACCATCTTTACATACCGAGACCCCTCCGTGCCTCGGAAAGCATGTTAAGCCGTTGGTTCCGGCTGTCATTAGTGGATCTTTGACCGTCGCTACGGTAGTCAGAAGCCCGAAAGTCTGACAACCAGACTTACCAAGGGCTGCCCTTTTATATTTTAGGTTCAACCTTACCTTCTTGGCTCTACTCAACAGTTTTTTTTTTCAGATTTGATAAGTAGCCACCTATGTGTTCCTAATGGATTTAATCCTTTAAAAAAGTTAATATAACATGTTGTCAAGAATTTCATTCCAGTAATAGCTTCAGGGGAGCAGTGCTGGGCAAGAGGTAACGGCCGCTTAAGAGTTGCAGGTCGTAAGGTTCGAACCCAGACAGGCACTTTTTTTTGTGGATTGAAAATCATCAAATGACTCCTCCCGCTCTGGGTGGAGCGGAAGGGAGTGTCAGACTCTTACTGACTAAAACCCACCCGTGTTCCTTCCTTAGCCCGTTATGTTCCGGGGCAGCGGTAACCCTTTCGAACAATCCCGCTGGCCCGGTAGGCACTTTACTTTGTGTAAATTATTTCATCACCACTGCTCTCAAAACGGTGAAGAAAAACATCGTGAGGAAACCGGCATGTTCTAAAACAATTCAAAGACATATTACATCTACCAACCCGCACTGATCCCACGTGGTGGATTACTGCCCACTTCCTATCACCGAGAGGAGGCCCGTGTCCCAGCAGTGGGAACATTATAGGCTGATTATGCTTATGCTAATGGGCATTTATGTAGAGCTAGAGGTGCATCGTACAGATCTTTGCACTGTGGCACAATGGCTGCTGTGAACCGTGAAAATTCTCACGGCTCATTTCTCATCTAATAAACCTTTTTAAACAAACACATAGTTTATCCTATCAACCTTATTTACATTGACAATACAGTCGAACGGCGACCTCGTGAAGGGAGAAAAACGTTTCGTCTCGCTCTTTGATGGGAAATGTGACGTACCTGTAACAAAAGTAATAGATATATTAGAATCATGTTATTTTTCCGAAGAGATGAGAGCGTCTAGTTTTTTCATGTGAATAAATAAATATGTAAATGTACGTTAACGTTTTTAGTAAGATTGAAATATCAAGTATCTCGGTCTTCAATAAATATTGCGAAAGCTGAGAGTTCTGTATGGATAATATTATGAATTTGTGACATATGGGTAAGATTCTGGAAAACTTGAACATTGATTCAATTCTAGTTCTGAACCCAACACAAAAGATTGTCATTTCCATCGAATGGGGTTAAGAGTTCTAGAGGCATTTGGGTGTAAATATAAGTCAAAGGAAACGCTTTTCACTTTTAGCAACACCAATTTTACTTCTCCTCATATTTTTCATAACGTGATAAGATAAAAAACACGTGCCAGAATATTTTTTCATATAACAGGGGTACTAAATGTTGTAACGTCAGGAAGTCAATCATAAAGATAAAGCGGTTACACACAAACGGTCCTGCAAATAGCAATACAAGCCGCACCGTCCACGAAGTGCCCACGCACACGTCATCAAGCCAATCCGACAACTTTATCACCTCGTAAACCGACCGGGATACGTCACATGTTAATTACCGTATTTCAAGCTAAATGCACGAATTAATTTAATATTCATTGAGTCCCATATCCGTGGCTATAAAATCCCAGCGCAGTTACCAATGCACTGGTATCATTAAAGTGGTCGTCACAACCACAGACACGTTTAAACTCTAACGTCGCTTAATTGTAATTACTATACAAACTCAGCAAAATGCAAAACAAATACTTGTCCCACTACTACTAGTTCCCACTTTTAGTTCCACAGGATTAAACTTACCTGTTATTTCTGAATACCACACGAGTATCTTTGAGCAAACAAGCTCCCCAAAATCCGTCACAAGATAATATTCAAATGTTATTGATATAGCAGGGTGACATCCCTATTTAAGTGGTATTTATGTAAATATGTCAAAGTAGACTAGACTCGCAGCGTCACGAGATTAACGATGTTCCCGCCTCGGGCGACGTGTAACCCTCAACATGATACTACAAATATATTAAACGTTCATTTTATATAAAGAATGGCTGCCTGCATGTGCACATTGGGCTTACAAACTAGTTCTAGTTCTCTTTAAAACAATTTGGGAAAAATTGAAGACCCATTGAGTAAATAAAGCATTTTTAATCATCGATAAGAAAATCAATTTCCTATTTACAGAAAACATGTCACGAGGTGAAGTGAGTAAATACTTTTTGCAATGCAGTACAGTTTCGATATAAAATTAGAGTCTTTACCGGTTCCGCCCATTCTATTTCAGATTCTCCAAACTATCTACTAACCACTGAAGTTTCCTGGTTGACCGGTCTAGTTCCGGTATTGGTTTCTACTATTTTTGGATTATCGCTTTCAGTTTGCACTTAAGTTCACTCCAGACGAATAGAGAGTGAATATTTTGAGCGGATCCGTTTAGACCGAACGCTATGTAACAAAAGACTAACAGTTGGATTTTACGGTATTAGGAGCTAAAGAAAAGACAGATAAATACTGCTATAATGAGACACAGTATTCTATTGTAGTTCGCGTCATCGTTACACAATGCGGGCTCGTCTAATCTAGAGCTTAATGTCGCTACTCTGCTAGTACTTAAGCTCTTAATAATCGCGTGACGTCACGTCTAAGACATCCTTCGTCTTAAACAAGAAATTATAGGATGAGTCTGCAGTAACGAAGAACTACACCATCAGGGATGCAAATGGTTAAGCTTAATGAAAATAAATTACCTACCTACTACCCACTTTACAATTACCGCTGTTGTGTTTAAGGCCCTTGGGAGTTACCGATTAAACAAAGGAGTTATTTGTGAAGTAGGTTATTTGTTGATTATCATCCAGGTGTTTTATTTCAGCTGCTGAAGTAAGAGCCGAAAGATGCAAACGCTACGTTAAGCAGTAGCAGTATCCCAGTTATTTTTGTCATGTAACTATAAGAAAGATAGGCTTTGGCATCTATCATAATTTAGGCTTAACTGAGCTATAAATGACACCAACATATAATATGTATAGTCTGATTTGAGAACGGGCTGCGGGATAAAAACGTAAAATACAGTGAGCGCTGTCGAAACTGCCGCATCCTATCCACTTTATAGGTCATTTCATTTATTCCATTCACTTATTTCCATCGATGGGATCTCTGTTACGACCGAATGGGTTTCACAAATAAACCTAATTCTATCTGAACAATACGATGTTTCTTTTCAATTTAACAAATTAAACGGTTGGGCCGAAGAACCCGGATAATCCGTGAAAGATGGCATACCGACGGAAAAAGTGTGCATTTGACAGCCAAAACTTTGTGAGTTGGTATTCCGATCATGGTTATATTCACTTAATTTCGTATTCCGCAAATAATTACCCGGCACTTTGGATCCTATAGTCATTTCGAACGTGATTATTTTAGCATAATAAGTGCTATAGGTACGTTGTTATACAACCTAGCCATTTGAACGTGACGTTATACAAAACCACGACGGTTTTATTCAATAAAATAATATGCAAGTAACAGTGACAATATTAATTTATTTAAATTTTCACGGGAATCGAACGAAATTAACGTATTTAATATTTTCTGTGCTGCATTTATACTGAAATATTTGGTAAGTCAACATTTCCCGGTACATTTACTGCGCACTTTATGAAGTTCCGTGTGAAAGACCATGATTACAGCGCGCCCTCATTATTGACGTCATTTTATATATATTTTAATTTAAATATAAAAGTTTCGCAGCAGTTGTATTAAACAAACACCTTAAAGGTAGGTAATTGGAGCATCTAATTAAGTTTGTTTACTTCAAATGAACTTCTCATGCACTGACTAAATGGGATACTTATCTAATTAGATAGAACAGCAATTAACGACAAAGCCAACATTACGCTAGTTCAGACCTAACCGTTGAATGGATTTATTTATTATTATAAATTATATAATTTAGAGTTACAGTTAGTAGAGAAGAGATTATGATTGATGATTATCAATAAATCATAATTAATCATGTGCTGCATCAAACTGTGTTAGGTAATTAATTGACATGCTAATAATCAGCTGGTGATCGAAATAATGTTAAATGATAAATTAATTTTGTGCAAATATCAACAGATTCCAACAAAAAGATCTGGCGACATTAAGGCATAGACTATCATAGACACAAAATAGATTGCAGTAAGTATTACTTCTCTATAACATGCTGGTCATCGAGCGTTACTGCAAGTGTGCTACACAAAATCCAAGATCACTTTCACAATAAGATTGTAAAGATTAAGAAAAAACAGAAAAGATAGAAGAGATCTAAATTATAGTTAATTACTTAATATTGATAGATCAGATAGATAAGCACTGTTTAAGCACACCCACCTAAATTTTAGACTGCTCATTAAACTGACGGATTGGTGTGGCTTTAGTGATTTCTCAGCGGACCAAATAACACGCGTATTAACAATTACAATACGTTCCGACTTCAATATACTTGCATAATTAGTCACAGTCGTCGATATACAAACCGAGTAATAAATCATTTGCCAGTCAATTAACGGTAATTTGGGTTTTGTGACATGGCGTCGATAGATTTGTGCGTATACTGTTATAATTTACATACACATGTCATGAGAGCGCTCATGTGTGGAAAACATTATAATAATATCACTTAGCAAGGCAACATATTATTCCTAGGGAAATAATTTGCCAAAATTATTATAACTGTTATGACTTCGCTACTCAAATGTTATTCAAAACTTTATAATTACTCTATGTGGTATAAGACCTCAAAACGTCTAAGTACTCGCAGAATATAAACCATATTTCGCGAATAATGTACGAAGTTTGAGAAAATAAGCCAAGCTTCAAAAAGTCTAAAGGGTGTGCTGGTTGGGGATTGAAAACATTAAATTAATACTCGTTCAAGTATCTTAACTTAAAAACACCATTTAAGTACCGAGACTAATAAATCACTAACGTCAGATCAGCCCAACCTAGTTCGTGGCCGGTAGATGCTCTAGCTATTAACTTCAACGTAAGTAGGCTACAATTTTTCTTCAACTACCTACATTCACTTATGAAACCATATTCAGTAAGTAGACATTTCTATAATTTAGCAACTGCAACCGCTATGTAGCAAGCGAATATGTTAAAAAAAAGACGGGTTGCACTCCGGGAGTGCCGGCAGAAGTGAAAACTTGAATATTAACGTTGAAAGAAATCAATTATTAATTGAATTAACATAACTCATTTTTTTTTTCACTATTTCTGCGTCACTTTTTTCATTAATAGTTGCACTTTAATCAATTTCCATATTTTAAACACTATATACACGAATTTTACGAATACACAGCAGTGTAGGTACTACACAGACGGTCGAGCCATCAGCTGTCCATCCATCCATCCATACACCCACACCCACACCCAAACCCACACCCACACCCACACCCACACCCATCCATCCATCCATCCATCCATTCATCCATCCATCCATCCATCCATCCTTCCATCCATCCATCTATCCATCCATCTATCCATCCATCCATTGTCGTGTGTCACTTGGTTCACTTCGGTTGGCGCCGCCGTAGAAAGAGAGGGAAATACTTAGTAGTTAGGAAGAGTAGTTCTCCCCTGTGTAGTCTCTCCTGACGGTCACGTGTCCTGACGCGACGTCCTGACGCGAGTTTAACATTTTTTACCCATTACAAAAAAGTGTGCAACGCCGCTAAAGAAGTTTAAACTTCAAAAAAAGACGGGTTGCACTCCGGGAGTGCCGGCAGAAGTGAAAACTTGAATATTAACGTTGAAATAAATCAATTATTAATTTAATTAATATTACTCATATTTTTTTTCAATATTTCTGCGTCACTTTTTTCATTAATAGATGCACTTTGTTCAATTTCCATATTTTAAACACTTTCGGTCTTATTCATAAAAAAAAGCCTATTGAAGGTTTAAACCATTCATTAGTTAAAATGCTCAATAGGCCTTTAAAACATTCGATAAAATTTTGTATTCATAAACGCTTCATAAACGTTCTATAACTAGAATGTCCTACAACTTTGAATGTTGCCATTATAATGAAGTCATCCAACAAATTGGCCAACACATTAAATCGGCATACGAGAATATCTGTCTATGAACCGAATATTTGTGTCCATAGACATTATTACGTATGAAAAACTAATTTATTGTCTACAGTTTCAACAGTTTTGACGCGACAACGTCATGGTCGTCATGGAAACCAAAAAGTACTCTGTGAAACTGACTTTTCAAACATTTGTACGTCAAATGTCATTTTCTTCGGCCATCTTTGTCGTGTCTCACTTGGTTCAATTCGGTTGGCGCCGCCGTAGAAAGAGATGGGGGGAGGGGGGGGGGGATCTCTCCTGACGGTCACGTGTCCTGACGCGATGCCCTGACGCGAGTTTAACATTTTTTACCCATTAGGTACAAAAAGTGTTCAACGCCGCTAAAGAAGTTTTCACTTCAAAAAAACTTTCGAATGATACAATCACTGTTACGGTTTCCATTTCCAAATAAATTGCGTCACATGAGAAATTACATGAGTCGTATGATTTTACATTCACAGTGGCTAACATCGGACCACATAATAGATTCTAACTAACGACGTACTGACTTACTGAGTAAAACTTGAAAGTGTCATTTGTATGCAGAGGATAATGCGCTGGCGTCATAAAGAGAGGACTCTTACTGCATTGTAAACGTTACCTCAGGAGCGAGAAATTGTTTTATTGTTAAGTTTAGGAAGCAGTTGGGACCGGAGCAAGACTCTGACGGCGCTTCTCCTCCATCAACGAAATTACGTTTTGCATAAATTGTTTTACGGCTTCGCATTCAAATTAAGTACCTGCTACTTAGATTATAACTCCACTTCAAATTAAAGAAAGTTTTCCATCTTCACAAAAGGTATAAGAAAGCGCGATAAATAATACAAAAACAAAAAAAAACTAGATGGGTTCCAGTTAGTCGTTAGCGTATCGCAAAACAAAAGAGAACAGCTGCCGAAACGAGAAACAGAAAGTTCCTTTGCTTAAATAATTATACTGCATTTATCCACAAACGGTGATAACAAACACTACGACAGCGACGTACTTTTACAAATGAACCGAGTTCCTTTTTCCGACGTGCAAACTACAGTGCTAAGTTGGAGCAGTCCTGTTTCTAAAAGAAAAGTTTTGAAATAATCACCGTGAGTCGAGAGAGCGAGAGAACTTCTGAATTAACAGAAACTGTTGCCAAAAATGTTGCAACGACATCTGATTCGTAGTTTTTATTGTTGCAAGGTAAACAATATTCCAGGTGGTTGCGACATACATGCTTTCACTACTAAACAGGTACTCGAATTTCGTTGTTTTCTTCACTAATGACTAATGACTTAATGAGCAACATGCGCCACAGGTTAAGAGTATTGACTCATTCAACCAAGAAAACTCTCAAACAACTTACTGTTTTACTTCCAAACAACATTAACTCTACTTATCACACTAATAGTATAAAGGAAAAATTTTGTGAGTGTGTTTGTATGTTTGTTACTTCTTCACGCACAAACGGCTGGACGAATTTTGATGAAATTTAGCGCACAGACAGTTTATAACCAGGATTAACACACGGGGTACTTTTTATCCCGATATTACCACGGCATCGACACTTATGCGAGTGAAACAGCGGGGCGCTGCTAGTAAAAGTATATTTTCTATCAAACCAACACCAAACATCCAAAAGCAAAGCATAAATCCCAACACGAACCGGACCAAGTCTTAAAGAGCAGACGGACGCATTCGGAAGCACTTGCAACACATAAAGGTCACACAGTTGCATAAGAGACGTCGGACGGCCGCCACGTGTGTTAGTTTCCTGACCACGGAAAAACAGTCGGGCGGTCGCCGTGACAGCTTCGAACGTGCCGCGCCTCCTAACAAGATAGCTCGTCGACATCGCAAACTGCCTAACTGACTGACTTTAATGAAGTTTGACTCTGCACTGCCGTTGTACGGTGGGCAAAAGAGACAAGTGTGCAGGCGCAACATTACCTGAATTTTTTATAGAGTTCTGCGTGGTGTATGTGGGTTTTGGTAACGCTTGTCTGAGCGTGACTTTTACACGTAATTTGTTTTTGATGAATGACAGTTACCTGCACTAAAGTAGGTGCCACATAATTGTCTCTGTTCGCCAGATTACTTGACTATTTTGGCAAGTGTATAGGTAAGTACAGTTGGCTATAAAAGAGACTCTCTTCAAGGCGACTTTGACTGTGATTAAAGTTTCATCCAGTTTTGTCCTACGCTAAAAAGCTTTAGTCACTTTTAATATTATCTTTATACGTACTTTGAATTTCAGGCTGAAGATAATATTTAATTAATTTCAGCTAGCAGACAGAAACAGGAAAATCGTTATTATAAATTATGACTTTTCCTCACGTATTAACCTTCAAATACCCTTGAATTTTGTGAACTTGAGGCAGGCGCTTACCTAATTATCAATTAGAACAATCCACTGGCTCTCGTTTTTCTGAAGAAACGCAGATTAAATCTTTAAAAAAAATCAACAAAACCTGCTATTTAACTATACCTTGTTTCAAATAGCACAAAAACACAAACTAAGTTTATAGCTAGTGCCAAAATGATAGTTCTTGGTGCAATGATGCAGTATTAATTAAGTAGGAATAAGATATTATTCTGACAACTCCCCCAACTTAACCCATGAATATCTGCGGTGGTAGCTGTGTAGCTTCGTGAACTAGAGCGCAGCTTACAAAACCGCACCATTATTATTGTACAATTTACAACCTGAACCGGTAAACAAAGGAAGGTGCCGCGTATTTACGGAGGAAGTTTCAGAACGGATAGCTACCGCCAAGAATACACGAATTCTTAAGGTAAATACATGAGTCGTTCCGATTTCACGCTAAAGGGCACACGACGTTTGTTGATTGTTTATCAAGAATTCCGCGCTAATAGAAAATGGCTAAGTTTGTTCCGTACCATTTCACATACGAGGCGACACACCCCCGTTTCAAAGAACTTCTTTCAAGTCGCCAAGGAAACAGTGACAGGAATGCCTCGACTGTCTTTGTTTTGTTCTGTACCTAGAGGGTAGGATATTTATTTATAAATCGTTTAAACTCTAACAAAGTACTAGATTGGATCACGTGCACACTTAGACATTTAAAATAAACGCTCCATGTCTCACATTAAGATACATTTTTTGTAAAATCTCATAAATATGTAAGGAGCTAAGTTGCGGACTGGCGCTCGCCGTCCGCCTCGCGGTGCGACGGGCGCTGGCTACTGTTTTTCTCATACAATTTACAACCGTTAAACTGGCAAACAAAATGCCGGCAGCTTATTTACACGGCGCCGCCAAGAGGAAGTCCGTACGAACGGATGCTATGCTAGTAAAGGAAACAGACATAAATCACCGAATTTACGACAAGTTTCTGAAATGTTATTATTATTTAAAAAGAAAAACAGGTTTTCCAAACAAGCTGGTCGCGCCTCGAAAGCTTCTCTCTCTAATAGGCAATTTGGAAAATTAAGCTTTGTTTACGAAACAAACGCCCCGAACTTTTAACTCTGGAAACGTCGGCTTCGAAGCTATATTGGAATAACAGACGATAAGTAACAAATGTTGTCTTTGACTCATATTGAGCCAATAAGCAAATTACTTTAGCAGAACACAAAAACCGCGAGAGGCCGGAATCCGAAGAGATCCCGTGTTTATGTTGACCTAGCAACTTAGGAGTTGTGTAATCCGACAATTTGCCGTTCCTAACTCGCTAACACAACAAAACAAAGCGAACATATTCCCAGAGCTGAAAGGAAGTTCACTCGAAAAGGCAACTAGCTGCGGGGAAACCTTATATTGTTGAATTTATGATATGTTCCTACACTGCGTTCCAGTTTCTGGGGTCATTCGCGCTACTATCTCCGCGATATTTCGTTGAAAATAATAACAATACAGATGCGGCCGGATCACGACATAACGGGACCTATCTCGGATGCAATTTCATATCTCCCGCGTCCGCAAATAAGTTCCAATGGATATATAAACTGATTGGGATTATAGGCCAATAACTCTGACTTGTTCGCTATTTGGCTCCGAGCAGCAATGAGGACGGGACGGAATGTCCCAGATAAGTGTTTATGAGCCAATTAGTGGCAAACGAAATGAGGCCTATCGGGCTCAGCGTAAACCTGATAATGGTTAAGATACGATCACGTGCCAAGAGCGTAACCACGTTCACACTATTAAAGAGACATTTCAAAAGCATCCAATCATCCACGTTATTTATTGGTTTAGCCTAGTTCGATTACACTCATTTGTGATTAATGACTTGTATCGTTTCGATATTGGCTCAAATTGCCTTTAACGATGCCCGCAATCGGTGATTACATATAAAACTAATTTGTAAGTAATAAGAACGATTAAATCAAAACTCTCTGTCATTATAATGTTTGACTGTCTACTATCTACTTTCTATTTAATAACGAAAGTGAAACTATCCAATAAGCGGTGTGTGCCAGTGTGCTACACGTCCACTCGCGAGCATAAATATTATATGATACATATAAAAGAATGGCCTTCCTCATAGTCACAAACGAAAATAATGTTACCAGACACAATATCAAACATACAAAACATCTACCAAGATGCGAGGTAAATCGTAATCTAATATTGAGGCGAAATTGTGTAAATGTCGCCTGACTAGTGACTAGATCGCGTGGCGTCCTCGAGCCGTGATTGCAAGTTGTTAACTAGGCAAGTTGTTAGATTACTCGTGATCCATTTACAGTGCTCTACTATACTTGACGGATACAGTTACGACCCAGTTAAGTAATTGTAACTTAGACTACATCTATTTCGGACTAAAGGCAACTTTGACACGAATGTACCTAGAGCTACATTATACATATTTGACGAGCTACAGGAAGCTGTTGTGCTCGTTTGTACCTACTTTTTTTATTGCGAAATGGGCCAGCTCTTGACCTCGATCTCACCTGGTGGAAAGCGATGGATGGGGTCTATGGCGGAACGGGCAAGCCCAGAAGATGCCGACGATGTTTATTTCTGAGATAAACTGCATTGCCCTTTTCCCGGTGGTAAATACTGAGGTTAGGCTAAAAGAGTTGTAGGTGTAGAAGAAGAAATGCTGCAACGACCCCAAATAAATTGAGATAAGGGTAGAAGGATGATGACGAACCTTTGTGTTTCTCCTGACACTCAACTCTGCCAAATCCTTAAATTAGCTAAGTATTTTACACGTTCAAACGAAGTCAAGGGACAAGCAGATATACATATAATCTCGATTTAAACTGGATTTGGCCTTAGTATATTCAATACACGAACATGCACCATATCCATAATTTATTTTTTACGCAACAACACCACAAAAAAATCCGGCCAAGCGGGAGTTGGGCCTCGTATGATTAATTTTCCCGTAGACGTCAAAGCTAATCTGGATCTGGCAACCTTATAAAGGTGTAATAAAGGTGCCTTGCAATTTCAGGAGCTTTCGGATATGGGAGCATGCATTTTTTATGCTTTTCGAAAGAATATTTGGGATGTTTTACTCAATTGGAAATTTTTCATCAGCGTCACTCATCAGACATAATCCTCAAAGACTTCCCCGACGGTATGTTTTTCATTCAACAGTTCTTCTTTGTAATTATTCTTCCAAAAATATTATAATTTATAAAACATGTAAGTAAAACAATGGCTGTTTGTGTTCAGTGCCCAAACGCAATGTTGTGGTTTACTGCGGCATTCATGTTTTCACATCCTACGTCGCACACTTAGTTAAATTCATTAAAAGGTACTTTGTTATTTTCGTTTTTCTAAAGATTAAAGTAATTCTTACAATTTTCTAGTCAGTCTATTTTTAAAAGCTATTTCAGATGCAAAGCGGCCACCTTACGCTTCTTTTTTTTTTTCTTGTGATGTTTGAATATTTGAAACCAGACTTATCATTTAGGTTGAACAGAAGTGTAGGAACTATTTAACGTTCCACTTCAACGAATTCCGATGTCAACAAAGCATCACATAAGCAGTTTATAAATACTAAACGTAAAGTACATTTGAATAAAAGCCCACTATCATTACAAACAAGCTGAATAAAGACTTAATTAATCTGTGTCGGGAGCGGTAAGCCGCGGCCCGCGAGCACACAGTTGTGTATTCATTAGCATTAAGGACGGTTTCATGGCAACTAAGGTTAGTTGAATCAAAGCAGACATTCAAATCAGATTACACTTAAAGTTCATTGCAGGCGTAAAGGACGCGGATAACTTAGGCGCTGGCGGTGACTCGGTTACGACGACTCCAGAATCAGCCGCAACGCAAAACTTAATCCTCAAAGTTAAAGCAAATTGATATCCTAAAAACAACTTAATGACCAACACTTCCGCGCTAATGCTAAGCATCGGTTCGCGTGCTCGCCTTCTATATTTATGACTCTGTTCACCACTAAGAGTTAAAGATCAGTGTTTTCTAAAACGAATTAACCATCAAGCGATGACCTTTCGCGAAACAAATACAAGCAAGAAAGAAGGTAACTTGTATAATAGTGCAGCTGTGAGTCAGCATTAAACAGCTATCCTTTGTAACACAGCTATTTATTTACAGATAACTTCGGCTAAGTTTCTTTCTCTGCAGTCTTTGTATTGTCTTCATGAGATCTCAAGTTTACAAGAGTTTACTCTTCCGTGCTATGATCTAGTTTCATTCGTGAAATGTTTCATCTTAAAAATAGGTAATTGATTAATGTGTCGTAAGTTAGGATTTTTTAATTTTATAACACAACAATAGGTAATTTAAAATGCCAGACATGAGGAAACATGGTTGTCAAAAACAGCCATTTGTGATTTGTCCGGAGATTTTTTATCGTGATCTCACAGGAAGGTCGCGTTTAGCATGCAACGACCTCCGTGACACGCGTCCAAATTGCGGGTTTAGCATAGTTTAGCGTAGATTAGTCAGTTCCGTGAGATAATTGCTATGTACATTGTCGGTAAATCGAAAATACAGACATAACATAGCTTCCGACTAATTGATGAACAACGCACGCTGGATAAATAAATTACATTTCATTATTAAAGGAAGGAATTAAAATACACTTCACGGATTAAAAATCAAACGACCGGACACATTAATCAGTGTCTTGTCGACTTACTTTGTGGATATGATTAGGTCAAATAAATTCTATTTCGAAAAAAACTGATTTGCATTTAAATATTCTTATTAACATTTAAATAACGCATCCTTATCAAATGTCACGCAGGTGATTTTTATTTATCAAAAGTAGAATAAACTACCAAAATAGCGGCCACACAAATAACTTTTATTGGGCTATTTACAACGAAGTTATGTCATCAGAAAACTCCATAAATCGGTGAGAGAAACGTAAACGGCCAGCGATTACCGGCCGGTAGACATCTACCGAGACAATAAAACCACAATATGACAGCTGACAATTTATCACCATTACGATGTAATACTTACTTCAGCAGAGAATTTATTATCCGTTGAAGAGCTGAGGAGATTTGCGAAAGCAGATATTACTCAATGTCAAAGCTCTATTCTGATAATAACAGGTTCTTTGTCCACTGACATCAAAGATAGGATCTTTCAATGAATCCATTTGAACAGTGAGTTTTTGTGGATTTTTTTATAAAGTACTTTATTTGTTTTTAACTATGAAGTTAAGAGGACAGAGATGATCTTGTATTATTCGAACCTGTCTTTTGGACATGTACAAGTCCATAAAATGAATAATAGATTATGCAAATTAATTACCATATTTAATTATCTTGTCCGTGAGGCCAACTACCTACAAAGGTTATCCATCCATAATTATAAAGTATTTTGACCATTGCGACTTTGAGGCTGAGGCTACATTAGGTCGCGACGCGACCTGCGACACATGAGCGATTAAAACAAATAAGTGAATGCTCACGTATATGGTACACCGTACATCAAATATTACTAGCGATCTTTGATTTCTTTATGCAATAGGAACAACATTACTGTAATCACGGCATCGGCTACATCAACATATCAGCGAAATTGAAGCGAATTTATTAGAAAATTTCTCACTTGCATGATTAGTTCAATAGTGCTACTTAATATGCGTGTGGTTACATTATGCGTATAGTAAACCGCGATGGATGATTTGACAGCATGTGTACTGTAGCCACGTCATCGCCGAATACACGGCGGATTTTCGCTTATAATGTAGCCATAACATGTTTATCTCGATTCGCTCTTCCAGTCGCATCGCAAATCGCTGCCTACTGTAGCCTCAGCCCTAAATTTTAATTGCCTAATTTTATAATTATGTATACTAGCTGAGCCGCGACTTCGGTCGCGTGGATGACCGGTTTCGATAATGTGCTGCTCAGAGGTTTAGGTACCTACTTACCACTCCTCCATTAAAAAGGAAAAATGTCTTTGTAAGATTTTTTTGCGCGGAACCCTAATTCTTTTTCTAAACTAATCTAGCCTAAGTTTCTTCACATATAACATCAGCTATCTGCCATTGAAAGTCCCGTAAAAATCGGTATAGCCGTTTCGGAGATTAGCCGAACAAGCAACAACTACAACAAGACAATTACAAACACAACAACAACAAGCAACAAACAAGCACAACAACAACAACACAACACAACAACACGCAGAACAAGCAGAGACAAAAAAAAAATGTTATACTTCATCATCATCTGCCTAGCCTGTTCCAGTCTAACCGGATGCAGCTGAATACCAGTATTATACATGGAGCGACTGCTGTCTAACCTCCATATCCCAGTTAGGTACTGGGTAATACGATACCCCTTCCTTGGTAAGTCTGGTTGTCAGACCTTTGGGCTTCTGAAGACCCGAAAAAAAAAATACTTTCATATGCATTTAGTAAATTGTTATTTTGATATTACAAACAGACACTTAATTTTATTTATTTGTATAGATGTAGGTAACATCTATTAAAGTTCTAAGGGGTGACAAAATTCTGTCCTTGTGGGACTTTAGGTAAGTACCGGTAGGTCGATCCATAATTCTCTTCTAGAGTCAATTAGGTAGTTTACTAAGAAAATCCCCCGCAGATAAGGCAAGAACAAGTTTCAGTGAATAACCTATTATGTCAGCCAAGTATTTGATAATAACCACCAAATTAATCATCCGAAAACCCCGTCATAAATACCTAATGTTGAACTTAAAAAAACTCTTAAATAGCAGGATTTGACGACTGTGTTATGTGACATGGTAATGTTATGACTTACGGAGCCGAAACGTGAACACTCACGATTCGGCTGGTTCATTAATTCAAGGTCGCTCAGCGAAATATGGAACGGGCTACTTCTAAGAATTTACTAATCCCTCTGAGGGATAGAATCCGAAACGAGGTGATCCGGCAAAGAACCACAGTTGTCGACATAGCTCACAGACTAAGCAAGTTGAAGTGGCAATGGGCCAGCCATATTAGCGTAGAACCGATAACCGTAGACGTGTTTTTAAGTGGAGACCATGAATCGGTAAATGTAAGATAGGACGCCCTCAGGCTCGGAGAAGCGACGATCTTCGCAGGGTGGCTGCTGGATGAGATTTGACGAGAATCGACCTGAATGGCGGGCAATTAGAGAGGCCTATGTCCAGCAGTGGCCTGTTGTATGCTGATGATGATGATGACAACTGTGTGACCGACGCGATGCGATTCCCGAAAGGCTACCAATTTGAAAACAGTGATACAAGGTCGCTAATCATCGCAAAAACCGGTCCGTTCTCTTAGGTCGTTTTTAAAGTAATCCTGTACAATATAACATCACGTCGTGCCTCTATGTATCAAGCCAGGCGATAAGAGGCGTAAATGATAAATCTGTATTAGTTCATGTGGGCACATGGACTCACTGCTATGCTCCTACTGCTCCTACCATTCCACTGTAATAGGTAGGTATCTGCATTCACTACATAATTCGAGACTTTAACATTAGTCTTAAAATAATATTGTTTGATATTTTGGTTAACCAATAACAAGATGACATTTTGGAGACTTGATCAGAGTTCCAAAAACTGTTGGGCATGTAACTTTTTCATAAAGGTTACCTGTCACTCGTACCTATTTCACACTGTCTAAAATACTTAGTTTCAAAGACTTTCAGATTTCCTGCCTGATATCAAGACGGATTTAATTTCGAGGTCGTAACTATAAGGACAAAATCGGCCATTTATATAGATACACAAAAAAATATGAATTACATACGTGTATTATATTATATTCTAATTGTAAGAACTGTAAGTGAGTGGCTGACAAGGTAAGGTCACCCGTTCACTATTTATTTATTAAGCACGTTGATATTTTTAGTTCCGCCTTTTAGTTCTCTACTAGCCAACAAAATCAGAGAAATTGCTATGTCATACTCGTCATATAATATAATATAACACATGTTTCATCGGGATATTTCTAACGTACCAAACACGGATGAACCCACAATCTAAGAGTTTTTAGAGCAGTCTCCCTAAAAAAAGTTACACTTAAAACGTCACGTTATAACGTGGAGATGTCTCTGAGAAATGTAATTCACATCGAGATTGGACATTCGACAGCGTCAGGATGACGGCGGACCGGACCGTTTATCGACAAAGTTTGGCTATACAAGTGCACCCGCCCAGAAAGTTCGAGCTTCTTTTACGTAATGCGGCCCACATTACGCATTTTCGCGTCGATTCATTACGCCCCAGCCGACCGTAAAACTGACCTCTTCCAAATTGTGACCGTCTTCCACGAGTTTGTCGTAGTGAAAAAAGTGTTTGTTTTTTTAAGTTTTCTTTTCACTTGGTTCTTTGTTTAATTTTTTTCTAATTCATTACAGCTAAGGATTTTCAGCTAAAAGTAGATACTTAGGTACTTTGATTTGATATAAGTAGGCACTACTTAGTTAGGTACTTTGTTTTGTTGTTTGTGAAAGCTCATTATTTTGTTAAGAATACGAGAGTAATGAAAAACTAACATGTCGAGTCAGACAGAATAGTGAGAAAAAGAAGCACAAAATAGTTACGCGTCTTTGTAACCTTAATTAACAAGAAACTGCGTAGGTACATTTCTCAAACAATACGTTAGTAGATCACTCAGATGTTTGGTACGTACCTAGGCTATGTTGATGCTAAAAAAACATAGGTACGTCTCATTAAACATTAGAAATTTTTCGCAATACCGCGTTCTATTCATGGTGCTTACCAAAAAAAAAGCGAAAAAATCCCGACCCTGACGAATATTTGGGCATGTAGATACAACATCTTGAATGCCCGTACATCGCCGCTCACTGATAACTCCACAGATAAACCTGTTACGAAAACATTTACTCGTGGGGTCTCTCTACGAAAGTGAAAATATCGTTTTTCCAATGTACAGACGCCAGCACATCAACCTACTACAATCTGTCAAATTTCTTTAATAGATTTTCAACTTTATCACTAAAGCATAAGGTTCAAAGTTGATTGGGAAAATGTGACAGTTTCGGGTAGGTTGATGTGCTGGCGTCTGTACATAACGTGTGCCATGAATTAAACAATCTCCGAATTACACAAATAAATGTTTCAAGAAATTTTAATTGTTCGTTAGTAGACTAAATCTAAGGGAGTCTACTTTTCTAACTCCGTCGACGAAGATACGAGCCCATCCGAAAGTGATCCGTCGAAACTAGTGTCAAATTCTATTTTTCGGGCGAGCAATTTTATTACCAATATTTCTTTGCCTTTCATTCTTAGTTCGGGCCCCAAACTAAGCAATGTCCGTAAGTGATACGGAATAAGAATTGCCCGCAATTTTGGCCGAAACAGATTCCGTGTTTAGGAAGTAGACCCCTGATCTGCCTGCAAATATAGTTTTCAAGGTAAGTAAATACAATTTTAAAGCAGTCGTACGGTGAAAGGTCAGGTCAGTAGTCAGTCTAGACGTGCCGAACCGCCGGTCATAATTTAAAAACGCCAAAACTTCGACACGTTCCACAGGGCAAAAATATTAGCCCAAGTCTACCTTTCTTTTTACGTCAAAAATGCTGTAGTAAAAAATATCGAATAGTGTTTGTGGGATTCGGGGCATTCGACAATACTAATAGTGCTCTGGGGATAACAGGCGACGAAATTCGCTGTCTCGAAATTCGGACACAGGACTTAGTAAATATGATGTCTACCTATTTACATACAAACAAACAAATAACAGAATTAAATAATTATTATCTTTAATTTAGTCACTAATGGTTCCATTTCCAAATTCTATCAATTAGGTACCAAATTACTCTCAAAATTCGGTTTCCCATCCAGCTTCATTTGCCGAATCTATTAAAATAATAAACCATATAATATAATGGTAACTAAAAACATGATAATTATGTATGGTCATTCACAGCATGAAATAAAATAATATCTGCAGGAATAAAACAAGGATGTTATTCAGTATTCATATTTTTATTAAATAAAATGGATCAGACAAGTTATGAGAATCAAACCAAGTCTTTAGGGCATAATAATTCAAGCTTAGAGTTTGCTTCTAGATATTCTATACCCAGTGCAGAATGTTAGGCTATATAATGTCCATTTATTTAAAACCACAATACAAGTCTTATCTCTGAGCAGTAAAGGTCAAAATCAAGTGTCACAGAGATTAACCAGGATGGTGCACTACATGTTTTGTTTTTCCACACATGCCTGTGTTTTGATTAGCATGCGAACTGTTGAATAGTTGCAGATAGTATGCTAGCATTGAACACACATTGTTTCATTGGTGTGAAGTTCACAGCATCCATTGAATTAATTTCTGTCATTAGCCTACTTATACTTAGTGACTGATAGTACTTTATAGTAGATATATCTAAGGAATAATTGGTTTATTTTCTATTGAACTTTAAAAATGACAAGTATTATAATGACTGCATAAATTACTTATGAATTCAAACAACAATTTTTTTAAGAGCTCATTTTTTTTATTCATTTTTTAGGAGCTATTGGATTGTCTTATCCATACACCTTCATTTCATTGAGCTATTAAGTAAGCCACTCTCTGACAAAACCACCTTGTATTTTGAATGTGTCCTTGTAAACTAAAGAATTAAATTGAATACTGAACCGTGTATGAGATATGACTTAAGATATCATAACAATTTTGAGCTCATTTCTATTCTTAGTTTGTTTTTGTTTTACTACAGGCCTTGTACCTAACAAAAGAGATAAAAAAAATGTTTATTTTTCATATTATGAGTGCAATGGCTTTGGGTTAATTTATTAACATACCAAGAATTAGTCAGTGAATGTATTTCTGTATAATTAAATAACACTTAATATTCTAAGAAAACCAGGGTCAAGTAAAACAATGATAATTAGATGTGCTGTACTGGCCTCTGACATTATTATCAGTAGCTAGCGTCGCTACTCTATCCTCATTCAGGAGAATGAAATAATATATTATTACCTTCTACTGCTTAGTTAATAAGCTTTATTATTTTATTTGTACTACTACCGTCAACAGGAAATAATAAAGTGCTTTGTGGGTTACTATAAAATTATAATTAATAAAAATGTAAGGTAGGAAAACTGAAAAAGAAAAAAAGATAGAATAACAATTAAATTGTAAAATGGTATCAGTTTCATTACTAAATTATGATAGGTATTCAAAAATAGGCAGTCAAAATCATCACCTGTTGTCTGTGACTCTTATGAATAAAAGAAAGGAAATCGTATTATGTATGGTGTTGTAAGACCGGTATTCTGTTACTCTGGCGTTACTTCCTTAATACCAAGAGCAAACAACTTTCGCTGCGTGTGGCTGCGCGCGCGCCGCCCGCCTGCTCCAGCTGGCGCACGCGCCTCCTTGCGCACCTCGATCTAACTGCTTCCCAAATGTACTACCAGCAAGGCAATTACACCTACTGCAACATTACGCAAGCCTAACACTACCAGAACCCGGTCAATCATTCAAACCAGCCTACGCTCCGACATCACTGTACACGTAACACCTGAAAAATTTCTCTGTTTACGAGTACCTTGCACATGATGAATAAAAGAGGAAATACTCACCGATATGTTTATCGCTCCAAATCCCAAACAATATAAAAACTGTCACTCACACGTTAGAACACAAAACACAGACTATTCACCTCTTGACATCTGACATTGTTCATAAAACGCAAAGAAATATCACTTTTATATTTCACCATAAACACGTAGGGATAAAGCGTTATCATAAAAACAATAAGATATAACAAAAGTTGTGCAAAACGATCGCAAAATAACCGATACAAAACGTAAACAGCTCCTACTTTGACAGAATCATCCAATAAACTGACACTTGTTTTGCAGTTGCCAACTGCAAAACCACTTTCGCCTTCAGTGCCTTCTACAAATGCGAAGTTACCAACATTCAGATATTAAAATTATGCAAAAAATATTTTTCTTTACTTTATGTTACAAGGTTATGCAAAAAGTTTGTATTTAGAAAGTATCAATTTAATTCTCAACTAGAAATAGCCTAGAGTACGAGAATTAATCATCGTAACCATAAATTAACACATCCAAACAAGAACATCTCAGCCTAGATCAGGCTTTTTACAAAATTAATGGAGTTCAAAAGTAGGTGCCTTGTAAAACATGTCGCTAAATTATTATAAAAATATACTTTTTTTACATTGGAAATATTTTTTGTTGCCCACGATTCAGTACAAAGACATAATACACATGATTTTCGTTTGATATTCGTATTCTTATTGGGAAGAGGTCGATTTTTCGTAATGTTAACCCTGTCACATTCCGATGTTGTCGCCTGTCGGCTTAGCAGGCAGCAGCTGTTTGGCAACCCTGTCGCTGTCACATCAGCTGTCATTTTCGTCGTCATCAGCAATCTGTCATTTCGGTTGACTGTTATCTCTATTTTTGTGCTAAAAATATATAATTAGGAGTGTGAAAAACTTTCCTTTGTGTTTACAGTACATAACAAATTCTAAGGTGGCGTGAATAAGTTTACTACAATGCCCAAATTCGAGGATAATCCGTTTAGTGATCCAACCATAGACAACCCATTCGCAGTATGTAGCCCTTCGTTGATACGAAAAATATATTGTTTTTATACTTTCGATGATATATTGTGATTTTGTTCCAGGATCCTGCTGTCCAGCAAGTTGCCAGAAGTACTAATAATGCCACACGAGGGCTCGACGATTATAATCCCTTCGATGGGCAACAAAATGCAAATCAACCTACGGTAACATGTTCTTATTAGTCATTAGTGGGATTTTTGTAGGTGTCGATACGACCAACGGTATCTTTGATAGATATCGGTGTAGCGTAACGAACTTGCTTTAATTAATGGTTTATGTGTCGTCTTTGCTTGTATCTCTCCTTTGTATTGCTATGCTTTTTTAGAGTTCCAGCTACAACAAACTATTTTATAAAGACAAATTTGGTTTTAAACTCAATAATACACATTTAATATCAAACAACACTAAATCCTCGGATTATAAAACTGGAAACAATGGGAATTAATAAGTTATTTGTTTATAGGTACAGCCTCCTCCCCAGCAGCCATCGCAGCCAGCGATCATGCAGGCCGTGTCCCCCCCGGTGAGCGGGCAGTACACGCGTCCTGCTCAACCTCAGGCGCCGGCCCAGCCACCACAAAACTTCACCACGGCTGACTTTCAGGTACATTATATATAAAGCCACATTGTAATAAACAATATACATGGGCTAACATGTTTCTTATCATAGTTAATATTAATAAGGAAAGGGATTTTAAATAGTTATATTCTCATAGTAACAGTTTTATATAGGTGTCCCAAATTATTTTTTTTTTTTTTTATGTACAGGAAAATCTGTTTTCATGTTTTTGTAGTAGATATTGTATTGCAATTAAAAGTAATAAAATTACAATTGCCAATGTCCAATAGTAATTGTCCCAATGCAGGGAAAATATTACAGTTTACTTATACAGTGTAAACTCTATACAACGACCCTCAAGGGACTGTGCATATTTTGACGTTATAGAGAGTTATTGTTAAATGGAGAGAAGAAAAATAGAAAAAGTTATCTTCTCTCCCGCCTCTATTGTGCGTATCAGTAAAACTTTTTCCTCAATACACAGTGGTTTTCTCTTACTTTGCCATGTTTACAGTTTGAAAGTTTGTGAGCAACTAAGAATATGATAACGTATAGATAATCCATGACTCCTACTAACAACAGTCAACAAGTGCAAGCAATCCCAATTTGTAAACAAAATAACGGATTTCTTAGAATGTTCGGTATGTATAATGCCGACAGTCGAGTTTATTACGGGCTAGGATAATAAAGCAACAAAAGAACGTCCACAGCTGTGCAGCTCTTACTAATTTTGGCAACTTAAAAAGTATGTAGCGGTATCTACAACGCCACATGCGAACAACGCGTCATACTGACGTCACGCAAATCCTGCATCGCGCAAGCAGAGTTTACACCGCAACTAGCATATATATAACAGCCCGACATGACTCATTGGGCAGTTGCCCGCCAGACACAACACCCGTCTGGTCGGAGGATCCTCCCTTTTCTATAGAGTATGAGTGAACTTTACACCCTGTTCCTCATACCTCTATACTGGTGAACCCGAACATGAACGTCAGCGCAGCCTTCGTGCAAATACTTCAGCGTGACGTCATCATCATCACTCCCGCAAGCTTTAGAGCGGAGAGTCACCCAGCCAGCCAGCACCCACGGCTTCAACGGGTATCCTGACCACCAGCATGCAGCGACCGCGCATGCCTGGTTATCACCCTCAGCCTCATCAGCAACCTCGGCACAGCACACTGCACTTTCGGCCGGTCTACAAGCAGAGCCCTTCTCTCCTGGTCGACGTCAGCAGCCAGCCTCAACCCGGCGCTGTACTACATCCGACGCACTGGAGCATAACGCAGCGCCACCCCGACTCACTGGGGACATCTTCGCAGACAGTTCCGACTCACCGTGAACTATGCGGCAACCGGTTCCGACTCACTGGAACCTCAGCTGGCCTGGCAAGCATCGCAAGATACAAGACTCAGCCCACTATCGACCTCCGGTCTCCGGGGGGGAGTGATGTAGCGGTATCTACAACGCCACATGCGAACAACGCGTCATACTGACGTCACGCAAATCCTGCATCGCGCAAGCAGAGTTTACACCGCAACTAGCATATATATAACAGCCCGACATGACTCATTGGGCAGTTGCCCACCAGACACAACACCCGTCTGGTCGGAGGATCCTCCCTTTTCTATAGAGTATGAGTGAACTTTACACCCTGTTCCTCATACCTCTATACTTGATGTAGCGGTATCTACAACGCCACATGCGAACAACGCGTCATACTGACGTCACGCAAATCCTGCATCGCGCAAGCAGAGTTTACCACGCAACTAGCATATATACAACAGCCCGACATGAATCATTGGGCAGTTGCCCGCCAGACACAACACCCGTCTGGTCGGAGGATGCTCCCTTTTCTATAGAGTATGAGTGAACTTTACACCCTGTTCCTCATACCTCTATACTGGTGACCCCGAACATGAACGTCAGCACAGCCTTCGTGCAAACACTTCAGCGTGACGTCATCATCATCACTCCCGCAAGCTTTAGCGGCGAGTCACCCAGCCAGCCAGCATCAACGGCTTCAATGGGTATCCTGACCACGAGCATGCAGCGACCGCGCATACCTGGTCATCACCCTCAGCCTCATCAGCAACCTCGGCACAGCACACTGCACTTTCGGCCGGTCTACAAGCAGAGCCCTCAATAAGCCTCTCCTGGTCGACGCCAGCAGTCAGCCTCAACCCGGCGCTGTATCACATCCGACACACTGGAGCATAACGCAGCGCCACCCCGACTCACTGGGGACATCTTCGCAGACAGTTCCGACTCACCGTGAACTATGCGGTAACCGGTTCCGACTCACTGGAACCTCAGCTGGCCTGGCAAGCATCGCAAGATTCAAGACTCAGCCCACTATCGACCTCCGGTCTCCGGGGGGGAGTGATGTAGCGGTATCTACAACGCCACATGCGAACAACGCGTCATACTGACGTCACGCAAATCCTGCATCGCGCAAGCAGAGTTTACCACGCAACTAGCATATATACAACAGCCCGACATGAATCATTGGGCAGTTGCCCGCCAGACACAACACCCGTCTGGTCGGAGGATCCTCCCTTTTCTATAGAGTATGAGTGAACTTTACACCCTGTTCCGCATACCTCTATAAGTACTTTTTATTATTAAATTGCTGTCATTATTGAGAGTAGGTGTAATGCTATATAGAGTGTATCATTGTATGGGAAACAAGCTAAACCAACCAAAGCCAAGTGATGTTGATGCTTTAGGGAGTTTGTCGTTAAGTGACGTTACATGGGGTTTACACTGTATTTTATTATAAAAATTAATTAATTCAATATAATAATGCACTGAGAGTGCTGCTGCGGCTGCCGTGGCGATGTAGTGCGTCAGGGATGTTTGCAGATAATAATATTGATGGTTTTGCCGCTATTATTAGGAACAGATGTGCATCCCTGATGTCTCGTGTTCGCGGCGGCATCAACAGTATTCTCAGTGTATTCGTAGATCAGTGGGATTCCCCGATGTTGCAGAGGTGGATGTGGCTCCATGCCGAAATTTAATTGTATATTTTTATGTGTCTGTAACCTACTAACACTAGAATTTACGTTAAAATTGTTACTAACCCTATGGACTCCGGTCTGAAATAAAAATATTCTATTCTATTCTATAAAACAATCGCCAGTTTCACAATAGTATTTATTGTTGTTTCAAGTATTATTTTTGTTATGAATTGCTAGTTCATATGGCATTTGTCGGGTTAATAGGCTAGCAGTTTCCGCCATATAACCTGAACATTAAATATTATTTTATAGTTATATACCTCTGATTATACATAATCACTTCTAACAATATTATTGTGCCACTGCAACACAGATATTTGCAATAACAATGTATACATGTAAATACTCATACAATATTTCCTTGTCAGTCAGACTGTCCCTTTTTTTCAATACCTATCTATACCAATATTAAGTTTTTGAATTAGGTTGTTTAATTTACTCTTATAATATGAAACTGAACCGTCAATTCTAACTGATTTTATTTATAGTACTTGTATTCGATAAAAATTAAAGACCAAAGTACCTACTACAGTACCCGGCGATAAATATTGCACATCGACCTTTGGAAAGAGACAATCGGCTAATTTCGGCTTCGTAGAGCGTTATCTCTGTCGCACACTACCTATGTGACGTTTTGGCAGTCGTTCTTCAAGTGCGATAGAGTGCGGTCGCGTCCAGTTCAAAATATATATTTAGAGTTGTTAACACCCCCAAATTTAAATAATTTAAAGTTGTACTATGGCATCTTTAGGAAAAAGAGGGAAACCTTTACGAGGTCAGTCACGCGATGTTATCATTTATAGAAAAATTGGTGTATTTTATTCAAAGAATAAAAAGAATTATCAAAAGAAGCAAATCATAATTGTTTTAGCAGCTCCTAATAGATACCGGACTGTTTGTATTTCGTGCGACAGAGATAACGCTCTACGAAGCCGAAATTAGCCGATTGTCTCTTTCCAAAGGTCGATGTGCAATATTTATCGCCGGGTACTGTACATAAGTTGAGAATACTCAATTAAGTCATTTTATTACTTTTTCCGTCTTTGTCAGATTGTTTTCGATAGAATATCCAGTAATATAACATGAACCCTCAGATTCTCAAACAATACTTAACTATAAGGACTATTTAAAAGCTCTTCTATCGTTACGAAACACTTTCAAGTGTCAGCATAACCCGCGTCCTAACCAAAATAACTAACGAATATGCGATCATCGCGTTTATATGTCACTTTTTGTTCGGAAAGCTGGAAAGCGACGACTACACATTCGAGTTCGCCGAACAAAGAGTGACATGTGAACTTGCGGATCGCTTTTGGTCAGGACGCGGCCTAAGACTTAACGGCAACATAAAATTGAGTTGTTTTTAAGAAGAATTCGGCCAATAGTGTAGAAAACACCTGCACATGTATATTAAATGTTAATGCATGTCGACTAATACGCACTTTTGCTTTTTTCAAAACGCACAAAAGGAGTTGAAGGTAAACACTTGTTATCATTATGAATCATTTTATTAGTAATATTATCTGTAATCACTTTATCAGTATGAGTCAATTATACAATTTTATATACTTAATTTGTTTCATATTTTAATACAAAAATGATCCTGCATAGTTTGTACAGCTTAAATAGTCACTCACCTTAATAGTTGTATCATTATTACGTACTTATTGCATTTTATTTCGTCACATATGTAGAGAGACTGGCTCTGTAATGGGGCGGTTAATGTCTTATCTGAACGGGCTCGCAATACATTAATAGCACTTAGACTAAAAGTTAGATAAGAAGACACCACAATTACGTCCGATCCGAGTCCGAGAAATGCCGGTGCGAAGTGACCGTAGTCCTATTTGTATGAGGGGTTGCGCACTACATCTGAACTATATCCATCAGAATTTAGAACAAATTCCAATTCGAATTGATTTCTCGGATTCGGATCGGACGTAGTGCGAAACCGCTCTAACAGGTTTCTATATAAAAATCACAAAAACGAATATCTATCATACATATCAAAATTTCAGTGTAGTACATAGTAGTAGCGTAGTACTTTAAGTATTCTGTGGTAGTAGGTACATTAGACTACCCAATTCTATACAAACTGTAGTAACAAAAACAATAATCAGCTTATCTTGTTTAAAAATAGACCCAGTAGTGCACATTTTTAAATTGCTCAATTAACTGACCAGCAACAACAACTCACACTAAACACGATTGAAACACCCACACAATCTTCATAAACTCCAAATTGCAAATGTAGGCGTAACTTTCCGCTTTAGATTAAATGTAAACTCAGATCAGTTTGAACTGTTGTTCCCTGTGCTACTAATACTAACATTATGAGTATGAATGATCTGCAGAGAAGACAGGAGGAGTTGGAACGTAAGGCGGAGGAATTAGCGCGAAGGGAAGCGGAGTTGCGGGCTGGCTCGGCCGGGCGGCGGAACAACTGGCCCCCGCTGCCGGCCTTCTGTCCTATTCAGCCGTGTTTCTACCAAGATATCAATGTCGACATACCGCTGGAGTTCCAGAGGATCGTTCGTCACCTTTATCACTTGTGGATGTGTAAGTACTCGTGATTATTTCATTTCACATCTCCGCCTTAACCTTTTGACCGCTCGTGTCGTACATATTTCTGCGACAGAGAACATGCATGATTTTTTCATTCTATTTTCGTCCTATCAACTGCGTGGTACAACTAAAACCATTATTAAATAGAGATAATAACTTTTTGACTATTTTTTAATCGATACAATACTTTCTCCTCCTGTAGGTGTGTGTTGTAGGTATTATTTTATCTTGATTATATCGAATTGTAGCCGCGCGCTAGGAGCACGGCAACTGATATTTAGCCAAGCGCTTAACAGGTTAATGAATTTTGATACTTACATAAATATCTATGTATATTTATTATATTTGACACAGCTGTAACAAATGGATAATAAAGTTCTTTTTGTTTAGTTAAGGATATTCGATACATGATCTCCCAGCCACTTTATCGCTAGATGGCGGCACATTCGCACTTCGAACATTTTCAATTTTTACGCCTAACTCAGAAAGCTTTGAGAAACAACTTTATTATATGCGTCAACTAACGCATTAACATAATCTTTTTAGATATTCACTTTGCTTGTTAACTCGTCTCATACAAAGATTTGTACCCCTAAACATTTAGCCGTTTCACTTTATATCTTTACTATGTCTTTACACACACATGTACAGCTACACACTACGTGTATAGTTTTACTTGCGATAGAACTAGATGGCGTTGTATTCATAAACTTGGTTTGTGAACTTGTTTTCCAGAGGTGGCGTTAATTAAAATAAAATATTTTTACGACAATATTTTTATGACTGTCCTTCATTCTCTAAAGAAAAGCGTACTTTTTATAGTAAAAACCGAAGAAAAGAATACTTGATTGCTACAAGGGTTGTCAGTTGCTTATTCAATTATTCTAAGGGTGCTTTTGTAGTGTGTTAGGGTAGGTTTAGGTTTAAAAATAATAAAATAATAATAAATCCCCTGACCGATTTCGGTCACGGTGGCCAATTTCAAAGAAGATTAGCCAGGTTTGCAGGAGATATTATAGTGCACAAGTGTGTGCGCAAATACAGGTGCACTCTCTGTTCCTTTACTCTCATAGTTCGATGGGACGGCAATCCGACACGACCGGAGAGAGAACAGGCGCAGGACCAACGGCTTTACGTGCTTTCCGAGGCACGGGGGTATTACGCCACCAATTTCCAAACTCCGGGCAAAAAAAAAAAAGAAAAAGAGTAATGAAACTCCTAACGGGAAAAACCCAATTTAAATAACACTGTCCGACCTGAGAATCGAACCCAGGACCCCTTGAACGGCAGATGCACTTGTGACCACGAAACCAACGGGACAGTTAAGATTTGTTGTATAATTAAACGCTACTATAAAACAAAATATATAAAATGTTTATTTGAGTCGTGCGCGAGAGATGCAGCGGCGCGACGGAATTCCGCGAATTTCGGTCGTAGGCATAATAATAATGTATCATTCAACCGCAGCAGCCCAGCGTGCCCGCCGTCGCAGGCAGTAAGGCAGTGTACAGACGCGTGAAATTATTAGGCCGTGTACACACGGTTGTGGGTATTTAATTATTAGTGTAATTTTATTACTGTTGTGTGTATGTGTATGTATATGTATATAAGTGTTAT
Organism: Amphipoea oculea; assembly: GCA_945859645.1. NCBI lineage: Eukaryota > Metazoa > Arthropoda > Insecta > Lepidoptera > Noctuidae > Amphipoea > Amphipoea oculea. The sequence continues at coordinate 5,836,190 of OX243876.1, forward strand.
GTGTAATATGTATTATGTGTTTACTATTTACGTGTGTTTGTATGTTTAGCCTAAAAACCAACAAATTCACATACACCAGCGTCCACTCGAACCAACAATTCCAATTTCAAATGAGAAAATGAAAAAAAATCAGCTGTTCCCTACATTTTGACGAGTTACCTATATGAACATAAATGTAGGGAACAGCTGATTTTTTTCGCGATTTCAGGTTTGGTCCCATAGTAAAAAAAATTGTTCATAATGATGAGTACAATGACCATGTTAGTGTTGTTCCAATAACCCTGTATATACTTATACTATATTATATCCATACTAAAATATTATAAATTCGAAAGTAACTCTGCCTGTCTGTCTGTATGTTACCTATTTACGCCTAAACCACTGAACCGATTTAGAAGAAATTTGGTAGGTATAGAGATAGTTTGAGTCCCGGGGAAGGACATAGGATAGTTTTTATCCCGATATTCCCACGGGATCGAAACTTATGCGGGTGAAACCGCTGGGCGCAGCTAGTTGCAAATAAAGTTTATTGAACTCTTCTCTCTCTTCGATAATTGAGCTTTGTTGGTACCGACTTTGTTTTGAAGATTCTATACATCTTTTATTACTTATTTACACCCTAAGTTACATTAAAATTAGCAAGGAAAAACCGGCCAAGTCCATGTCGGACCACAATGAAGAGTTCCGTAGTTGAAATGAATTTATCCCAAGAACAAGCTTAACATTGTAGTTGAAAATCATGTCCTCCCATACATTGCAACTAAAAGTTGGTCGACTATTACTCGTAAAGTCTACTCAGCTGTGATTTTGATTTCGTGACATACATATACTACTGCCGTGAATTTTAGTATTTCTTCTAGTATTTCACAAACGGATCCCTGAATCGAAAAATGATTATCACAAACCCGCAATATTTTTGAAAGACCTATCCAGTGATACCCCACACCATGGGGTAGACGAAAGAAAAAAAAAACATTCCCACTTTACGTGTACAGGAGGTACCCTAAAAATAATTGTTTTTCAAGATTGTATTTTACCACTTTGTCGGCGTGATTAATATGTATATCCTTGCCAAATTATAGCTTTCTAGTACTAAGAGTCTCTGAGCTAAGCTGCGGGCGGACGGACGGATTGTCTGACGGTCATGGCGAAACTATAAGGGTTCCATGTTGACTACGGAACCCTAAAAAAACGAATCTTTCTTAGCTCATAACTTTTTAATGCTTTTCATTTTACTATTTTGCTTCCTCGCATACAAAATGAATAAAACTAAATAAGAAAAAACGATATAAAGTTTAACTTTGGATGTACAGACGCTAGCAAATCAAACTAGGTACTTACTACAATCTGTCAAATTTCATTAATGGATTTTCAACTTTATCGCTATAATATTAGGTTCAAGGTTGATTGGGAAAATTTTACAGTTTCGGGTAGCTTGATGTGCTGGCGTCTGTGCTATGTCAAACGGTGGAGTACCTAATAAATTCCTGAAATTTGTAAGTATGGAAATATTTCGGCTAGTGTGCTCATAAACTTTATAGATGATAAGTACGTTCATTATTACAGTAATATCGAACCCAGGGTAGATCACAGATAATTCTATCACAAAGTAAAGCATTTTTTCTCACTTCATGATTAAATTGATAAAATCTAACTGCGCGGGCAGAACCACCGCGCCAGCCTTGTAAGAAAAAAAATTAACAAAAAAAAAACCGCCTTCCAAAAAAAAAACTACTAAGTCGAAAATAACTTCGATGTCTTTAGTACCTACTTTAGTTTTTGCCTCCGACTTCCGAAAATAAAGGTTTTTTCGCCTACTACCTATTGTTTTTTTTCAGTCGGTATTTTTTTTAAATAAATTTTAATTAAATAAATCGCGCTTTTTAGTGGGTCTGTTTATAATTTATCTAAGTTTCAATAGCCTAATGTCGACTTGCTTATCGCCTTTTACAAAATATTGCTTTTCCCGATGCAGGGACGTTAATTGTTGAGGAGTTCTCCTGGTATTTCACCATCAGCTCCATTTCACCATTCGCATTGTGACGAGCCTGATTAATTGCTTAGCAACCATATTAAAGTAGGTAATCGAATCGCAACCCGTGAAATACTTATTATTGAGTAGTTTCAGTGGTCATCAGTCATGTGGTCTTCATCATCAGTTCCACATCACCAAATGGCGCTTTCCGAAAGCAAATACACGAGTTACTATAAAAAATAGGTACCCAAATCGCTATAGGTGTGCTTATAATATTTTAAGAGTTCCTTCGATTTCTCCAGGATCCCATTATCAGATCGTGACTTGATGACAATGGGACCACCTGGAAAGTATACCCTTTCAAACAAAAGAATAATTTTTCAAATCGGTCTAGCCCTCTTCGAGTAATCGGGTAACATGCATAAAAAAATAAAAAAAAGATTCCGACAAACTGAGAACCTCCTCCTTTTTTTGAAGTCGGTTCAAAATTGCATACCTACGCTTCGCAACCATCGATCAAGTGATCGATGTTCGCAAAAACTAAACTTGTCAACAAAATCACGCATATTAATGCCAGTGCGACGGTTGACTACAACGCCATCTAACGATCAAGATCAACTGTTGTTGATAACCATAGCAAAAATGTATGTTCTGCTTCTCGATGGTTCTTTGAAATATCCTGCAGAGGGCGTGTTCCGGCCGCGCACACATAGAAAAATTTATCGATTTTATCAGGCCTAGATATCCTGCAAATAATGTTTTTTTTATAGGTTTTTGTCGATATGCGTCAATAATAAGTTATAACAACTTAATATACGTGCTTTTATTCTGCAAAAATCGTTTATGTTTTGAGATTTGTACCCCGAAAGAATGTATGAAAAAGTGTCAGTATCCAATCACCTTAACGTACCTATATTGTCCCACCACTTGGTAAAGGTCTGCCCCATACTTTTTCAATTGTATTTCAACTGAAAAAGTATGGGGCAGACTTATTGTGGAATAATTTTATCAGACAAAAATCTTAACTAATATTTCATTTACTCCAACATGCATCTATTTATTTCCAGTCCACGCCCTGGTACTGACCCTCAACATAATCGGCGCTATGTCGCTGATGTTCGCCGGCAACGGTTTCACGACTTTCGGCCTATCAATCCTGTACTTCATACTGCTGACGCCCTTCAGCTTCGTCTGCTGGTACCGGCCTATCTACAAGGCCTTTAGAAGCGACTCTTCATTCAATTTCATGGTGTTCTTCTTCATATTTTTGTTCCAAATCATCATAACTGTCGTGCAGTCAATTGGATTCAGTGGTGGAGGTTCCTGGTAAGTTATTTGCAACATTTTTTTTTTTTTTTAAGTTTTTCGAAAATTCGTGATCACTTTTACTCAATGAATTTATCTCTAACAAAGAAAAGATAACAGGAATGCACAAAGTACAAGGGTACTGTATGCATGTATGTAAGGTCTGGCGTTTCTAAATTTGCCAAAGATGTAAACAACAATGGCTGCTCGAAATTGAATAAAATCAAGGACATTTATTTTAAGTTATGTTTGTTTTCGTCTAAATCTCCTAGCTAACTAGACGAAAACAAACATTACTTAAAATAAATGTCCTTGTATATAGATTTTATTCAATTTCGAGCAGCCATTGTTGTTTACATCTTTGGCAAATTTAGAAACACCGGACTATAATATGTGTACTATCTTATAGCACCAATCAAGTTAAGGACTTAATCATTAACATTAAAATGACTATAAACATTAAGGCAATAATTGATTGATTTTCTAAACAGTTAAAGAGTAATTTGTTTGTAATTTCAGCGGACTGATCACCAGCATTGGTGCATTCAAAACGAACATTGCAGTTGGCATCATCACTTTGATGGTCACCATTGGATTCATCATGTGTGTTGTTGTTGATGTCATGTTAATGGCAAAGGTGAGGAAAGTTTTGTATTAAACTAGTTTAATAAAAATGGGTGGTCAAGGCTGAGTCAGCTCCGAGCCGTGGCATTTCAACTAACATTATAGATTCAAAAGTGTCACTATATGTTAGTCACCTTTTTGGTCAGATTGTTAAAAGTTTTAGGGCTACAAATTATAATACCCTATTTAATGTGATTTGAATGCGGAAGTCTGACACCCAGTTGGCTAGTCTATATCTATACAGGGTGTCCCTGGAAGTATGGATCAAATCAAATAGGGACGTGGGCAAGGTCATTTCCAAACATTTTAGCAAAAAAAAAAAACATAACATAACATAATCAGCCTTTTAACGTTCCCACTGCTGGGACACAGGCTTCCTCTCGGTGAGAGGGAGTGGGCCGTAATCCACCACGCGGGCCCAGTGCGGGTTGGTGGATGTCATATGTCTTCGAATTTTTAGTTCTAGGACATGCCGGTTTCCTCACGATGTTTTCCTTCACCGTTTTGCGAGCGCAAAAAAAAAAAATACTAAAAAAAAAGAGAAGAAAGATCGAATTCGTGAAAACTATCAAGGCTATCAATTTATTTTTTTTAGAAAGCCCTGATGGTATTTTTTTATGGTTATTTTCTTTGAACACTAAGCGAAGTGATTGAAAAATAAATTAAAATCGGTCATAACTTTTGAACCGTAAAAAAATTCACTGACATTCTCAGGGTTACAAAGTTTGGAAATGACCTTGCCCACACCCCTATTCGATTTGATCCATACTTCCAGGGACACCCTGTATACTAATAATAAAGCTGAAGAGTTTGTTTGAACGCGCTAATCTCTAGAATTACCTGTCTGATTTTTTTTTTTTTTGCGTTCTTGAGGAAGGCTATATAGGCTACTTAACATCACGCTAGGACCTTTAGGAGCCAAACAAAAAAGAAGGAACGCTAAGTGAAAACGAAGTAATAGCGCAGATGGGCGGATGGGACGCGACTGGGTGAGTCAGGGAATTAAAATTTTCACGCGGATAAAGTCGCGGGCATAAGCTAGTTTTGTATAAATTGTACAGTGTAATGTAATTTACACTACACGCTACTTGCACTGTACGCTTCATGGATGAGTTAAAATGTACAAAGCTTTACGCATCGTGCCTCTAGGTAATGGACGACGGTCAAGTGAAAATCGCTATTTCATTCTGTCCGTTATCATGCCATATTTGGGAGTCAGTCAGCCTTAGGACAAATTCTAAATATTCAAGTCAGGCATTTGCAGTGAAAAAACTTCAATGACAGTTAGTTGCTTTTTATAATACATTCGTTTACTTCAGGTAAATAACACCCATTGCTAAACACGAATTAATAGACATCATATAAATAAAATAAATGAGATAAAATCAAATTATTTTAAATCTGATGCCAACCTCATCTAGTTTTTAAAATAATTATGATTGACATGGAAGTGTTTGTACAAACCTACTTACATAAATACATTCATTTATCTTACGTGTTGGAATGTAAAGTGCATTAATACAGTAGAATTAATAAAGGTCAAAGTAGGTATAAATTAAAGTAATTGACCGGTTGCTTTGACAATAATAATTAATTATATTGATAAGAAAATATAACAACAATGTTTTTATTGTTAAAGCCTCTGAATGGGGTTAACTAAATGACACTGCAGTTTTTATTTTGATGAATTATAACTTTAAATGTACAATCCAATGCTTATCAGCATAATCCATACTAATTTACGAATACTAGTAGCCGTGTGTCCCAAGGGCAAAAATGACCAAATTTCATACAAACTTTCGTCCCCTATTTAGCCCCTTCATAGGATAAACTTTCAAAAACCGTTCCTCATTACTCCCTTTTGGTTATTTATGGAACTCTTGTGCAAAATTTCATGCTTCTAGATACCTACAGCAGTTTAGGCTGTAAGTACCTTGTCAGGGAATGAATTTAAGAATTTTATTGGGTAGATTCTGTGCAACTTATTTTGATCGTTTGCAACTAAACTCATGTTGGTCTAGCAAATTAAAAATCAGAGTTTAGCAAAAAGTAAGATAGCAGAAAATTGACTCGCTCATTTAATGCTATCTGATATTGAGCACAGTTTTAAATTCAGACTATCACAGAAACTTAGTAATCTTTTAACCGGTTGACTGCCGTAATTACAGACACAATAAAAAAGCCATTGTGTCTCGCGTGGATCCACGTTTAAGCATACGAAGGGTTTAAAAAGGAGACTGATCTTTAAATCACCTCTCTTACAACTTTTCCCTGTTTTTGTTTGTCGTAAGCTTATTTACCATCACTCAACAATAACTAATATGTCCCTACTCCCTACAGGTCCACCGTATCTACCGATCAACGGGCGCGTCTATGGCGAAGGCACAGGCTGAGTTCACGACGGAGATCCTTCGCAACCAACACGTTCAGACCGCTGCGTCCAGCGCCGCCGCCGCCGCGGTCAACGCGCAGATCGCCAACGCTAACCGGTATTAGACAACGTACAGCATGTGAGTACACATTTACAAGGTCACGACGGAGATCCTTCGCAACCAGCACGTTCAGACCGCTGCGTCCAGCGCCGCCGCCGCCATGGTCGACGCGCAGATCGCCAACGCTTACCGGTATTCGACAACGTACAGCATGTGAGTACACTTATTAGTTCACGACGGAGATCCTTCGCAACCAGCACGTTCAGACCGCTGCGTCCAGCGCCGCCGCCGCCACGGTCGACGCGCAGATCGCCAACGCTTACCGGTATTCGACAACGTACAGCATATGAGTACACTTATTAGTTCACGACGGAGATCCTTCGCATCCAACATCTATAGACCGCTGCGTCCAGCGCCACCGCTACCACGGTCGACGCGCATTTCGCCAACGCTAACCGGTATTAGATAACCTACAGCATGTCAATAACAACATGTAGTAACAATATACAGGATAATATTTAATCACCATCCAAATTTTAATAAGGTATAGCGAAAATTATAAAAAAATAGTGTTTTTTTTTTCTTTTAGTATTACTCAGTACTAAATATTGAGATATAGCAGCATAACGTTGTCTAATAAAAGTACGTTTTTGGACACCTACCACCCGGCGATACACATCCGCACTGCACCTGTCGTCGTCCCTTTCTCTCATTCAGCATAATATTCAACGTTTAACAGTAACCACGCTGAATTAATACTTTCGGGAAAAATTATTTCAAAAATTAGTCTTTGAATTGCCTAATGCCTAGAAAAAAAATTGATGGTGATACAAAAATCACCTGTAGTTCACCATAGAGGTCTTACGCCGCTCCATTTAGCGAGGGGGCATCACGTCAATATTAAAAAAGTTGACTTAAATTCAAACTGTGACAGTCTTCATGACTTCGCTGGTTCGCTTCGCAGCATCGGGAAAAGGTCATATCAGGAAGAGAAGCCGATTATTGCGAAACTGCATTGAGGTGATGAGTTGATAACCTTTCAATACATTGTGAAATTCATTGTTCCGGTGAGGAAAATTGATAGCCAGTCATATTGATAAGCTATTTCAGATATCTACTATTTAATTATAAATACAAATTAATAAAACTAACAGTTTATTTACGTTTTATTTTTTGTTTACAGGAGTGACCGTATGGAATAAATGAGTAGCTCTGAGTGTGCATATCGGGAAAGTACGCAGTAATTTCATGAATCAAGATACCGAAAGGCATTCTGATATTAAAATGGGTATGTTAACATTTTAATCGCGAATTATGGTTATGACGATCGCGTTTTTATCATATACATGTATTCCTCGTATTACCTCGAGTATGATCAAATTAAACGATAGCTTGGGGAATAGAACCTGTTCTCGTTACTTATCTAACGACTACTCGCATTATCAATTACTTAACATAGAACATAATATCAAATATGATGTGTAAGCTTGATTCATTCATCATAATATCCTATAGGTATTTGATCACTTTAACGTGACGCTGAACAAAGCGCTGCCTAATGCTGTACACCCTCGCGTTAAAGTGAATAGGTAGTTGTTGTAACGGCCAAAATGTCATATGGCTGTGTATGAAATGTTATTTAACAATTAATTGAACTTATTTATGCAAGTTTTGACGTTTCAATTAATAAAATAAAATGTATAGTGCAACACATAATAGAGTCATTCAAAGTTTTATATAACATCATTTTATTTTTTGTAAAATCTTGATTGTTTTCCAGCCGATTTTCACTGTTGTCATCATTTCTTATCATAAGACGTATTAGAATCGGTAGTAAGACTATTCTTCATCTCTATTCTCTGTCGCACTGTACTTATTAAACAGCATTTGAGTATTTTATTATAATAATGATTACGATATTTATGAAATTAAGATATATTTACGCCACGACTTAGTTCTTTTGCTAGCTGTAACGATTATTTTTAATCGACATGAGCTTACAAACGCTTTAAGATCTACGTACCTACTAAAAATTGTGGAGTCTAAAAATAATTAAAAAATAGTATTTTACCAGGGTTTTATTATTGTGCTGAATATTTTATTACTTATGAAGCGGTTTATATTTTTATAAAACAGGTTTTGTTTCACCATTTTATTTTTAAAATGATTAATTTTTGCGTAGAGAAAACGTGCATGTATCTTAGTGTCGATATATTAATAAATTCTACTAATCTCAACATCGGGTGATCACTCAAATTTTCGTTTGATTGCAAATAAACTATGTGTGTTATGTTTTTAATAGTTATGAATTTACTATCTTATATTAACATTCCAAAAACAAGTGTAAATATCCTTTAAATGTTTGAATTTGAAAGCTAAATGTATATTAAAATATCTATTTAAAATTGTAAGAATATTTAAAATTTCATGTAACGTCGCTAATAAATGTATGTATTTGGACCATTTACTTAATCGTTAGTATTTCCAAGTGTGACTCCCTCTTGCCCTGCGTTGAGACTATCTATTAGATGCACAAGACTTCGATTTTAGTATTTATCGTTGTATAAATAAAATAGTGTAAGTTGATAAACATTTAAGCATATTATTAACTAGTCAATGGACTAAACAGCTTTGGAAACTGACTAAACAAATACATAGACCGCTTACGAAACTGTATCTAAACTAATACGTGAGGCGCCCAGTACCGGGGCGCAAACAATACGTAGGTATGTTATGTATAATCTGGGCCTAGCATAATGTAAATTATTTACCAGACCGTCCTTACCCCAGATAAATGGTAAGCGAAGGCGTGTAGATTTATCTAAATGTTTAAACTGTTTTGTAACGATTAAGTCATGTTATAAACTTATGATTAATAATAAATATAGTTTCAGACATTAATCTTTTATTTATGTGCGAATCAATTGACTACACATTTTTACGAATTCTCAGTTACACAATAAAGGCAAAGGAAAAACTGTTCTATACATAACTCATTTTAATAAGAAAATTTTACAATTTGTCCTAATCTAGCTTGAACCTACCCTTTAATAATTATTATCTATGCCTATAATTAAATACACGCAAGTCTCTCACTACCCTACTTTAGGAGCGGGTACAGCACTAACTTTACCTCGCACAACCACATTTAAGGTCATCATCATCATCATAATTTCAGCCGAAAGACGTCCAATGCTGGACATAGGCCTCCCCCAAGGACCTCCACTTCGACCGGTTCTGTGCTTCTCGCATCCAACGGGTTCCTGCGGCCTTCACAAGGTCGTCGGTCCACTTTGTGGGACAAGGTCATGGTGTCAGGTAAATAGTGCGCTTTCGACCGCATTTAAAAGATCCACGCAAATTGTTCGCAGTTAACAATCGTTGGAAACCGCGAGTCGTGACTACTGAACTTATCAGTCTACTGTGAACATAATATCCTCCGTGACGGACGAGGCGTGCTGCTAGCTAGGCAGATTCTAGGTTTGAGGTTGATTAGCGTGTGCGTGTGCGCCCAGCCGCGCGGGGTCCTGGCTCGGGTAGTGCAGCGCGAGCGGCGCCGGGGGCGGCGGCACGCCCGGCACGCCAGGCACGCCGGGCACGCCGCCACCCCACGCCGGCCAGCCGCCGCCGCCGTAGTGATGCAGGTTGAAGAAGTCGTTTGGCCGGTTCGGTGGTGGCGGCATCTGTTAACAAAAACAAGTAAATAGAGAAAAAGAAAATAAAATTTAGCACAGACTAAAAGACACAATACACCAGTTAAATACATCAGATAAACATATATACACACAATAAACATAACCCTCCTTCTGGCGCAGTCGGATAAAAACAAAAAGTGTAAAGTCAGATGTAAGAAATTAGCAGGAAAGTGTGCAGTTCAGCAAAAATGCCAGACAACTAGTGCCTGACCAGCCAGGGTCAGGCGCTAGTTGTCTTCAACTGGAAAATAATATACTGTGTATCGCACTTTTTGGGGTCGACGCAAGTAATGCAAACATCGGTCTAATTTTCATCTGTGTTCACTTCCTTGCTAGCCAATCTAGCCATCCAATTCACATTTTTAATAAATAAAATCTATACTAATATTATAAATCTGAAGAGTTTGTAAATTTGGACGCGCTTGTCTCAGGAAGTACTGGTTTGAATTGAAAAATTATTTTTGTGTTAGATAGTCCATTTATCGAGGAAGGCTATAGGCTATGTAACATTACGCTACGACCAATAGGAGCGGAGCATCAATGAAAAAGAAAAATGTTGCAAAAACGGGAAAAATTATTCCTTTTGAGAGCTTACATTACGTTCTGCGTAAACGGTTAAAGTTACGCAAAAATCATGTATGACGGAATTGTTCCCCTTTAAAAGTTCTAAAACAAGTCCGCTACCTTTTAAGGTTGACTCACTATAACCTTTTTTATGGGTATCAGTTTTAAAATAATGCATTATTTGCGAAGGTGTTTTTATAAACATGACATAAATGATCCTTATCAAAATAAATACGTTATTCATCGCCCGTGCCATCATTTGATTTCAATGAATATCTTAGGAGATATCAAAGTTTTAAAATAACTGCGTAAATAAAATAATCCGGTCTCAACGCGACCGTCGACGGGGGCCGTCGCATTCCCGCGGAGCCCACCCGCGTGTCCACGCGCGTAGACACAACGGGTGCTTAACGCAGTTTCAGGCCTAAGACGTAAAATTACGTACCTGTGGTGGGAACGGGTGCAAGTAAGCAGGTGGAGGAGGCAATGTTCCCGGAAGGCCAGGTACTGGTTCCAACACAGGAGTTGCTTCGTTCTTCTCGTTCGGACCCTGGCGACCTGGTAAAACATTTGATACTTTTGATCAATGCAGGTTCAAAAATGTAAAACTAATAGTCTCCAGATTAAATAAAAATTTAGTGGCGAATGGCACATATAATGAACAACAGGTAAGACAGTAAGATTTATAAGTCGTCGCATTATAAAAATATCTAATTAGTAACAATACCAACCTTGAGACTTGCCCCACTTGATAGTGAGTCTCTTGCCACCTATCACCAGTCTGTTGAACGTCTTCTCAGCAGCATGTTCGGCAGCACTCCTTGTGGTATACTGTACAAAGGCACATTGTGCTCTAGGCACTAGAGTCAAAGATCTGAAAAAGAAAGAACATTTATTAATCTTACCAATTACTCAGTAATTGCGTAATACACACAGTAGCAACGGCTTTCATTTTGACAGTTCAAAAACATTAATTGCATTATTTACATTGTGAGAAGACAATTTTTTTGAAAAGCAATGGATTATATCTATATGTAAATATTCTTCAAAATCATTCAGATTTTGATTGATGGTGTTATGCAATAAGGGTGCAGAAAAGGGTTACTAGATAACCAATCCTCATGGACTTGCAAGGTAGATTATGGACTATGGTACATTCCCACTTACAGAAAGAAAAATCCAATAATATAATACTTAGGCCAACTAAGTGTAGATAGATAATTAAAACTCACCTTATTTCACCATACTGGTAGAAATGACCTCTAAGTTCATCCTCAGTAATGTTGTCAGGTAGATTGCCAATGTACAATGTAGTGACAGTTTTGTCCTCAGGAGGAGGCAGGGCCGGCATGGCAGCAGCACGACGCATCAGCTTCTCAGCAACTGGGTCATTCACACCATAATATCTGGGAATTAAGAAAAATAAAAATGTTTAGCACAATCATGGTCAGTTACACAATATACAAAATGTAAAATGATGTCAAGTATTTCATTAAGTTCTATATACAATGTGATAGGGGTGGGACTCCTAACCCGTTAAGGCTGAGTACTACATCTAATTTTATCGACAAAAAAAAATAATATGGGGGGTAATATCAACAAAAAAAATAATATGAAAATATTGAAAAATAGCGACTTTTTCGGTCAAAATAATTCAGAAATGATTTTTTTTTTCTCACCAAAACATTATCAAACATATGAAAAAAGTAATGAATTAGTTAGCCAAGGTTATTAGCTACCGTTTGTCGTTTTTGTTTTGTTTCTACGACGCATACAACCTTTGATATCACATAAAGTATCAAGCGCGCCGTAGTACATTAAAAAAAAAATTAAAATAGCCATAATTTTTAGGGGAAGGGGGTTCAACCCCCCGTATTATTTTTTTTTGTCGATAAAATTAGATGTAGTACTCAGCCTTAACGGGTTAGAAGTCTCACCCCTATCACATTGTATTTACTGCCACATGACTAATGACTGCAGTTTATATTTTGGTTCTAACAAAGAGAATAAATAATGCTGACTGCTTATAGACAGAAAACAAAGAAATTACTCTTACCTGTCTTTGATGTTTTGGTCAGCAAGGGGATCATCAGGGTCAGTTGGCTTCTCATGGCGATAAGGACATTCCTCACCACGCCTACACTCCCCTTTCACCCAGAATGAGCACACATGGGGTCTATTACGTTTATAGTATGGAGCTGTTCTTGCCAAACGTAACAACAAGTCGGAAGCACCTTTAGATTTTAAAGCTGAGTTACTAGGTTGTGTTGCATCAAACTTGGACATTTGACTATCTAAATTCTGGATATAATATTCTTTATTAACTTCGTTACGAGGTAGATCATCTTGTATTTTGAGCGCAGCATCTCTAACTTGAATTGGTAACCCATATTCGAGATCCAAAAGGCACGTTTGACATACATTCTTCAGTTTGGAGCAGGTTTGACATATTTCTGTCTTCTTGAAACGCATTCTGGCGCCAGGACACCAACGGAAGACAGTGAAGGGCCTTGCACAAATTTTGCACTCCTTGCCATATTTCTCTTTGGTCTGAAATTTAAGTAGATATCTTTATTAGCAACTGAGGCTAGAATCCGTAGCATGTCGTAACACATTACAAAATGACTAATATATTTATACATACCATTCGAATGTAGGGGTTATCACCAAGGCATGTTTGACACAAAATTGGAAAGTCCTGAAGGAGAAAAGTAACCAAATATTAAAGAGATGAACAGCATTTTTTAAAATAATATGTATTTGCAACTGCTCTTACCGAATCTTCCCAATTTTGACGATTGTACGTGTTTGTTGATTTTGAAACAGCCATTGCAAACCAACAAGATTTACGCCAGTGCTAACCAATTTATTAGTTAAAGTTGCTTTGTAAAGATGGACTCACTTTCCTGTTGGCGTTGTTGATTATTGTTAATTTATGCCAAAGAGTACATTATATATATCAAGGAACATAATTATTTACTCTCTATTTTTATGCTAAAATATGACATATGATGATTCTCAACTGAATCGTTCAACGTGACGCCATTTTCGTTATTTTTTTTATAATTTAAAAAAGAACATGTTTTTTACATAGTTTAGCACCAGATCTTTTTATCCGTAACTGACATTCTCGCACGGCATTCCTAAAATAGTAAAAATCCCGGGAATACAAAAAGTAGAGTAAAGTAGCGCAGCTTTATCTCGCCGTCCAAAAGTGTCATTGTATTGTATGTTTAATCATTAAACTATCATAAAATAATAATATGTACAGACGCCAGCACATCAACCTACTACAATCTGTCAAATTTCTTTAATAGATTTTCAGCTTTATCATTAAATCATAAGGTTCAAAGTTGATTGGGAAAATCTGACAGTTTCGGGTAGGTTGATGTGCTGGCGTCTGTACAAGTATATAAAAAGGGAGGGAAAATAATCAAAGGGCGTCAAAAAATTCGTCCGCATCACTGTCAACGGGAAACGTGCCCAAAAGGCTGGCAGCATTGCCACGTTGTATGGCAATGCTGATTCTTTGGCCAAAAAATAGGCCAGCCCTCTGGTCACGTGATGAGTCGACCAACCGCTTGGCGATGTCTTGGAATACCAAGTGGGCACTCGGGCCCCATGGCCCTAGTGTTTCAACCCCAAACGGCTCAAATATGTAAGTTCCAAAGAGATTGGAGTATTTGCGCCGTTTGAGGTTTTCCGCACCTGCAGCAGCCGCCCCAGCACAGCTTACCGTGCTTGGAAGATGGGATGGCGCAAGGGTGTCGACACACGTTGCATCCCACACCAAAGGCCTACCTACCTTCCAAGGCATTATGGTCATCCCGTCTGGTCTCTTACCATCGTCGCGTGCCAAACCATTGGGTTCTAAAACAGATGTTGTATGTTATGTCACCTCCCTAGAGTAAATGTTCCTTGTATTGTATGTCACTGTCAAACACACTGTCGTGCAAACTGCAAAGCTGTCTTTGTCATGTCTATTCTATGATCGGTTTGTCTACCCAGTGTTTATAATTATTTAATTATTGTGTGAAATAATAATAACAGTCCATTTTATATTGGAGAGTTAAATAACAACAAAAAGCTTAATTATGTCGATAACAACATTGGTACGTATTGCAGTTCAGTAAGAAATGCAGTATAAGTGATCGGCATAATGATGCTATTTCTGTTATTTTCAGTATTATATGCAATTGAAAAAAGAAAATGCTCATGAGGATGCCATTTGGTGTTGTGGTTGGAGTAAAATAGACAGTGAGAAGCCTAAGGAACCTGAAGGCGGGAATATTGAACCTTCACAGTAAGCATAACCTTATCAGCTGTAACATTTCAACTACCAAAGCTATATTATTTTATCTTTAATATACTTTTTGCAAATATACATGCTTAAATAAATTATCTACTTCGATTTGTGTTGGTAACATAACTTATGTTTTTTGCTGGTTACTATAAAGTTATTTAAAGCAGCAGTATTAGAATACAAAATAAATTACGAAAAAAATATAAATTCTGAGACATTCACTTTTATTGCAGAGATTCAAACCATGAAGTCAGTTCTGAAAACTACCTGATCACTGGAGGAATTGATGACTTGATCAAAGTGTGGCAGCTTGAGAATGGTAAACTAGAGGAGAAGCATCAGTTGGAGGGACACTCACTGGGAGTCATCTCAGTGGCTGTCAGCCCTGATGGGAAGAGTAAGTAGCTTGTTATAAGTATAGTTTCTGTATTCACCATCAGCTCTTATTTATTTATTAACCGGTTGAATGCCGTAATTACAGACACAATTAAAAAGCCATTGTGTCTCGTGTAGATCTACGTTCCGGCATACGAAGGGTTAAAGATCTCCAACTAAAAATATTCGCTATCTTAATCAGCCTCACAGGCCTCTCTGTGAGAGAGAGCAGGCCATCCACCAGTGGGCCCAGTGCTGGTTGATAGATGTCAGATGGCTTCTAATTTGTGGTTATAGGACATGTCGGTTTCCTCACAATGTTTTCCTTCACCGTTTGGAGAGTAGTGGTGATGATATAATTTAAAAGTAAAGAGCCTGTCAGGGTTCAACCTACAACTCATAAGTTGTGGTCATTGCCACTGGGCCGCCACTGCTCCTT
This sequence comes from Amphipoea oculea, assembly GCA_945859645.1. Classification (NCBI taxonomy): domain Eukaryota; kingdom Metazoa; phylum Arthropoda; class Insecta; order Lepidoptera; family Noctuidae; genus Amphipoea; species Amphipoea oculea. The sequence continues at coordinate 5,851,902 of OX243876.1, forward strand.
TCACTAAACATCACATAAATAATAGACAACATCTGGTAATAAGTAGTTGTGCTCAGGCTCCTCATTCTCTTATCTACATAGACACATAGGTATTTTTAGTATGCTACCTTCTTCCTTCATCTGACTCTATTTTGTCTAGAAAATAGAGTCAGATGAAGGAAGATGGTATAGACACCCACATCACATTTTCCTAGCTGCTAGTGTTTTAACGCTGTCTGAACAACAGCCCTTTCTACATTGTTACACAAATATGAATTATCTACTATTATTACTTGTTAATTACAAATCTACTTGAAAGTAAAATACCTGCTTAATATAGTTCGCTTCAAACTTTAATGGAGGCTCTGAAGTGAACTTGCTGTGCAGTACCCCACACCCCACCCCAATTTTTTTATTTTTTTGCGGTTGAAATCCTCATGAACTTCTTCTATCGTGGGGGTGACAGAGGGACATGCCAGACCCTTACCGGCTAAAACCACCGCGGTGTTCCACCTCTACCTATGGCCGGGGGTGCTGACCCATGAATTTTTTACTGTGCAGGGACTCGCCTCATGTTCCGACCAACCAAAAAGTTTGAATCAGGCTGTACCTGATTTTGCCAAATATTGATGTTTAGATCTTTTGTTGGAGATTCTAAATGAATGAATTAATTAATCATCAAAACACTGGGAGGTCACTTACACGAAAAAGGTAAATAAACTAATGTTGTGTTACTAAAATAATTGTACATCATTGCAGCCCTAGCCAGCAGTTCTCAAGACTCCTCTCTAATACTTTGGGATTTGACAAATGGTGAGAAAATAAAGACAATGGAGACTGGTCCCACTGACGTGTGGACTTTGGACTTTTCACCTGATGGCAAACATATCATATCTGGTAGCAACTCTGGCAAGATTCTAATATTTGAAGTTGAAAGCGGGAAGCAAGAGCAAACATTAGATACAAGAGGGAAATTCACATTGAGTGTTGCATATGTAAGAATTTCATATTGTAAATTGAATAATAATCAAATTATGGTAGCATGCTGGCTGCCACTGCCGCTTGCACGCAAACATGTAATTGTACTACGAAATGATTGATCCCATGTGGCTGACAGTCACCCAGAGTGCACTGAAGCCTCAAATACTTAGTATAAACAAAAGCAAATGAGATAAATGTAAAATAAAAATAATATAGGTACCCAGTGCTAACATTTTTGTAACACTTTCAGCTTACCAAATAGCAAAATGAAACATTCTTCATTGTGGCACCATTAATTTATCCTTCTCATTCCAGAGTCCAGATGGCAAATACATAGCAAGTGGGGCTCTGGATGGTATCATCAACATCTTTGATGTGGCTCAAGGGAAGCTTGTCCACACGTTAGAAGGTCATGCTATGCCTATCAGAAGTCTCTGCTTCTCGCCAGATTCACAACTGCTGCTCACAGCTTCAGACGATGGGCATATGAAACTCTATGATGTGTAAGTTTTTACATATTTATTTATCTAACAAACTTTTTGTGCCACTCCATTTCCTCAGTTTTAGCACAGAAATTGGTGAAAGATGGGTTAGATGGGTAACTTTTATGCCTCTCATTTAAAGTTCATAAAGTGCTGATTACCTTCAGTCTATCAAGAATAAACAAAATTTTTGTTTTTAATTTGTTATAAGTATATAATTATAAGTATATGTTTCAGAGTTCACGCAAACTTAGCTGGGACATTATCAGGACATGCATCATGGGTTCTCTCAGTTGCATTCTCTCCTGACGGCAAACGGTTTGCTTCTGGCAGTGCTGACAGAACAGTGCGAGTCTGGGATTTAGATAGCATGCAATGCCAACATGTATTTAAGGAACACACTGATCAGGTAAATCAAGACCTGCAGCAGCAAGTCAGACAAAATTAAAAATACCAAATGTACTGTGTGTATTATTCTTTAAGAATACTCATAGTACATTAATTGGTATTTTTACTGGATAGGATAAACTTGTTTGAGAACATTTAACCTCACATTCAGTCAGTGACTAATAAAATGATTCCTTTATTAATTTATTTCCTTCTTATTTTACAGGTCTGGGGTGTGAAGTTCAATGCAGAAAGTAATAAAATTATGTCTGTATCAGAAGATAAAAGTTTAAATATTTATGATTGCCCATTATAATGTACAATTTTGTTATTTTTAATATACCATACCATCTTGTAAAGTTTTTGTTTCATTGATTGTCTTATTAACGTTAAGAACGGAGACAAGACTGTTCCGACACATATACCTACATAGGTACATGCATAGGTACTTATAAATTTTGACACACACAATAAAATAAGATTTCCAAAACAGTAAGAATTACGCCTGTAGGTGTAGAATGATTACAAGAATTTATATGATTTTTTTTTTCTGAAAAATTAAACTTTAAATTGTTCTCTTGTAAAGTTAGCCCTATGTAGCTTAGTCAATTGTCTCAAGAAGCGTCGATGAGCTTGAATGAGCAACCTAGCGAATGTAACTGGTAGGTGTGTAGGTGATTATAACCGGCATCTAAGTGTTCTTATGGTCATAACATGGGTATAGCGAATTGTCAGTAGGTAGCTAATTGTTTTCAATTCTTAATAGAATAGGGGATCCCTATAAAATGCTTAAAATTATAGCTTACAATGACATCACTTGCAGCTATAAGATTGCAAAAAACCCAAGTATAGACTAGAAATGAATTATTGAAGGTAAAATAGTTTCTGAACGAAGAAAAAACTGTCAAGTCTGAAGTCAATGTCATTGGACGTAATGTTCCAGAATCAAATCTTCAGTGTTCTTGAGCATTTTATCGTTCTTCTTGTTCTTACTTGGATCGAATTGTGTATTTTTGTCTCCCTCGTTAATCGAATGTTTACAAAAATCAAAGTGAAAAACACGACGATTTTCAACTTTTCAGGTTCACCCCAGTTTCCCGAATTATTAGAACTAAATATAATACTTACAGTAAATATATGAAAAGTTTACGTCCTACAAAAATGCCAGCTAGTACCATAGTAAGTACTCCCAAACACCTAATTCAAATTTATTCCTCAGTAGTCTAATTTTATTATTGAAAGAATGATTTAAAATAAAGAATTTCGTTTCAGTTTTCCCTAGTGATAAAAAAAGAAAATGCACACAATGATCCGATTTACTGCTGTGCGTGGGCCAAAATAAACACTTCAGGAGATTCGCCGTAAGTTAACTTTATACCAAGACAATACTTTAGCGCCCATTACAAAAAGTAAACATGGGCCCTTAGAGACATATTTTTTCTAGTAGGTACCCATCGTGTTTTGTGCGCTACATCAAGCTTTCCGATGCTGAATAATAGAAAACTCATCATTGAAACAATTTTTTTTTATTTTAGGAATGTCTCAAAGGATTTCATAGTGACTGGAGGTCTAGACTGCTTGGTAAAGGTATGGGTCCTGGAGAATAACAGATTAGATTTACTTCATACTCTGGAGGGACACTCAATGGCAGTGGTCTCTGTCGCTGTTAGCCCTTCTGCTCCAAGTAGGTTTCATGCATATTATTTTACATATTGCTTGCTCATTTGGAGAAACATCAACATAACCACTAGGTACTTTTTTTTATTAAGTCTGCTTTCCTAACACGCTTTCTAAGTGATTTGTCATTTATTTAACTCATTTTTGGGAAAAAATACATTTACGTTGATGTTTCTCCAAATGAGTGATATGATTGTGTTATCCAGTAACTGGGTTGTGGAGATCAAATAGGCAGTCGCTCCATGTAAAGTACTAGTATTCAGCTGCATTTGGTTAGACTGGAAGCCAGGCGAGCCCCACTATAGTTGGGAAAAGGCTAGGCAGATGACGACTGAAATTATAAAAACAAGGTTATTTATGTGTGTAATTTCAAGTCTCCTTATTTTTAAATATTTGTCAGCATTTTATCACATTCAAGATAACTTGCTTTTACTATCTTAAAACTCTAGTTTTATTAGTACTTAAACTTTGAACCAGATCATCCATTAAAACTGTGGATGCATCTAGGTACCTAATTTCACATTACAATAATCTATTAAAAAACTACTCTAATTTTATTATTTTCTAGTCATTGTAAGCTCATCACTAGACTCTACCCTTATATTCTGGGACTTATGCTCTGGGAAGAAGCTAGCGGAGATACCAACGGGTATCACCGATGTGTGGAAAATAGCATTTTCTCCAGATGGACATCATATTGCTACTGGAGGTCACACTGGCAAGATATATGTGTACCAAGTCCAGAGTGGATTGATTGCAAAAATTTTGGATACCCGAGGAAAGTTTATACTTAGCATTTCTTTTGTAAGTTTTTAATTTAATACCATATTATCGTCCCCGTATTTGGAAAACTAAATAACTTCTTTTTTGGCGATTTTGTCTTTTCCCTATTTTTAAATAATTCAAAACATGACGCATGTTTGAGTCTTACAGGAATTTACTTATCTTATTCCGTTCCAAAAATATAGCCATTTTTGTCGTTCAGATGGAATAATGCATAATTATAAAATTACCGACAGTAAAATTGTCTCAATTTTTTTAACAAATGAACATTAATTGAAAAAAAAAACACTAAATCGCGTTTATCTCAAAACTAGAAAATCGGAGTTATTTAGTTTTCCAACTACGGGGACGATATATAATATCTTATTTTATTATTTATGAAGCAAGGCACACCAACAACATATTTACAAGGATAGTAACACTAGGTAATCACGATCTTCAATCCTGTCATCATCATTTTATTATTAAAAGGTGAACAACTGTTCTATTAATTTTTTTAGATTTTCCATTTCCCTTTTTTTTCATTTTCTTAGGGAATCTTATTTATTTATTTATTCACAAGGCAACTACAACAGGCAATAATCACATTAGGGTATATCACTAGGTAAACAACTCATCTAATTCAACTAATTACAAAATAATTCCTGTCTTAATTCTTCTTGTAAAGGCTTGCGTCTTTCTATCATTACTGTCGCAACCCTAATTCATTTCACATGCGGGTCAAGGAGTTATGGTATATCATGAGTCGCAGTGGGTGTCACAGAGCCACAACGCATCATGTTGCATGTCGAGTCGCGCTTGCAACATTATCGTTTTTCATTCAATCTATCAACTTAAGATTGATGCGTAATGGCAGCCCGCGAAATAAAAATTTCTTACGTTTTATATGTTGATCAAAATATGCTAATCCTACTTTCGCAGAGTCCCAATGGTAGATACATAGCGACGGGCTCCGAGGACGGCATCCTGTGCATTGTGGACGTGGCTCAAGGCAAGGTGGTGCACACAGTAGAGGCCCATGCGGGTCCCGTCCGGAGTGTCGCATTCTCGCCGTGCAGCCGCCGACTAGCCACCGCCTCGAATGACGGACTTGTCAAGATTTATGATGTGTGAGTTACAAGGATTGGTCCACAGAGTTATAGCACAGAATACTTAATGTACTACGTACAGAAAGGACACTCCCTTCCCCGCACTAACATCAGTTACCGCACCTCACCCCGCACTTCGGCGTATTCGTCGCAGTTATTTAACAAGAGCGCTCGCAAACACAAGTACCTCACGCACACATTCATACGTATACAAACGTCATTTTTTAATGTACTTAGTAGTACTTAGTAGGTAATTATTTTGCGAGCGTTGTATGGAGTGTCCGGGGTGTGGTTGTAGTTTGTTTATCTCACGGAGCGACGCGCGCTTTGTTTGTGATTACCGAGTGTACAAACAAGCTGTGAATAGAACAAGCGAGATTGGCGAGATAAAAATACTCTACAAGGATTAGCCCACACAGTTAAATACATGGTTTGGCCCAAGATTGCATTAGATCGTGAAAACTGGAATGAGGGAAGAGAGGCTTTTGCCCAGCAGTGGGACAACATAGGCTTGTATTAATAATGAAAAAGAGTTACTTTTTGCGTTATTGGATGGTGAACAAGCAGGTGGTATGCACTGCAGGCAGTGTGGATCTGATTAAGAAAGTCAAAAACATTTTGCTGACCGCAAGGTGCAAAAAGACTACTGCAAAATATCTTGCGGACTCACTTATTCAGCGCGAAATATAGTAAGGTATCGAATTTGTTTCTCAGCTGAAGTAATACACTTTAAAGTGATTCAGAGAGATGTCGCTAGCGGCACATAAACATCGAGCGCGTATATAAAACCAGACAAAAAATAGTTAAAGTGTGTGATAGACTCAATACATATAATAAATTTGTGTAATAAGTCCTAATAATGACCATATAATGTTATCTTCAAAATAACTATGCGGATTGTGACAAAAACAGTGAAAGTGAAATGTGAATCAAACTGTAATTAACGTGTTATTACCACATTTAACAAATGTTTCGCAGTGATGGAAATCAACTTTCATTAGACCATAATACAAAACTCCCTATTTAACGAACATAATACTACTTCAGTGATATAATTACAAAAAGTGCTAAATTTTATCTCCGTTAATTTGAAATTTTGAACAGTCATTCATGATAATTGGACATTGCATCTAAACAATATTGTGAACAGCGCCATCTAGGGGCAAGTAGCGGAACCACGTTTGAAACATTTTGTCTAACATCAATATGAGCGCAAACAGTGACCGCAAGATGGCGACACTAGTACCATGTTTTAAATGTAAAAAAATTGTTGACATAAAAAATACAGCAATGTGCTCCATCTGCAAAAACAGATTTGAACCGGATTGCGATGGTTATCCTAAACAAACTTACCGTTTAATGAGCCAAGAATCAAGAAAAAACTGGAAATGCAGAGCGTGTAGCCAGAAAAACCACAAAGATAAAAAAATATCAAGTTCCAGCGACATGTCTAACGTTACTCAGCGAAAGAAAAATAACACCCTACTGGAACCGATCCTCTCAACCCCAGAAACTACACAGTCTACAAATAAAGATCAGTGTACTGATACGATTCAACTCGCAACCCAAGATACGTCTATTATATCAGAGTCACAATTATTTACCGACTATGAAACTTCATATGAGTTATATGATACACCCAATAAAATGTCTAAGAGTATGGACTGTACTGTTACCGACCAACTGTGTATTTCTGAAATGAAAGAACAAATATCTACACTGACTAGTAAACTGGAGAGCACGGAGAGTGAACTGGAAAATATTATACTGGAAAATAACAAGCTCAATAGACAGGTACAAATGTTAAATGAAGAAATAAAAGTATTGAAGTCGCTCTGCAACTCGTCTACAATAATAGGTAATAGTCCATATAAAAGCGACAAGAATAAGAGGCATTCTCTGTCGCGACGGAAAAAGTCTCCCACTGTTTCCCCACTGGCTTCAACATCGAAGCTTGAACCCCACAACGACATAGAAACGTCACCACAACAACAACAAATTGAACAGCTACAACAACAATTGGAAAAATTACAACGAGAAAACATGTCCCTTACAAGCCAAATAGAGAGCCTGATACTAGAAAACAATACACCTTTACCACTCGAACGAGGACTACTACATACGGATAGGGGTAAATCGGCCATAAGTAACAATACTACAACTACAAAACAGTCAGATCTTTCACTAAAAAAGATATGCCTAATAAGCTCAAACAATACAAATAGTGTTCTATCAATCGCATTGGAGACATTTGTAGACAAGCAACTATGTCATTATCTTTCACCGAAATGTGGAGTTTCACATATGATTAAAAATCTACATGAGAAACTATACTCCTTCACAAAAAATGATTATTGTGTAATCATGATAGGAGAAGAGGATTTTAGATCAACAAATAATTATTTTAATCTGGTGCTAGAATTAAGAGATACCCTACTGAAAATACGCCATACGAATATTATACTGTGCCTCCCCACGTATAAATGCAGCTATTATGCTACAGTATTTAACTGGCGAGTAGAGATGTTTGGTGCCCTACTCTACCTTGACGTAAATGCATACCATTACGCTACGTTAGTCGACTCAAATTTAAATCTATCCATAGATGGTATAATGTTCTCTAAATATGATGGAAGGCTGAACAACACTGGAATGAAGACTATTTTCAATGACATATTACAGACAATAAAGGACCTCAAGACTGAGGCCAATAATACATCGATAATACATGACCAAAATAATAGTGGTGAAATAAATAATACTGAGTTTTTTCTGTGATGACAACGTACAAATACTGCATCAGAACATTGCGGGCTTACTGAACAAATCTGATTATCTCGCTGTCTGCCTGGAAGAACTAAGTGAAAGAGATGTCAACGTTGATGTGGTCTGTATCACAGAGCACTTTATCATGTCAGGAATAGAGAAAAATCTATATGTACCAAATTACCAACTAGCCGCAATATATAGTAGAAGAGAGATCAATAGAGGAGGTGCATGCATACTGGTAAAAAAAGGTCATCAATGGAGAGAAATGCAAGAAATAGCTAGATTATCATTATCTGGTACTTTTGAATGTTGTGGTATAGAATTAGTTAAGTGTAAAATTATTGTAATTTGTTTGTACAGAGTACCTAAACCTAGTAACTTAAATGTATTCTTTGAAAAGATGGAAATACTTCTAAAGCTAATCTGTGGTAAGCGTAATAAAAAGGTAATTATTGCAGGAGATTTTAATATTGATATGTTAAAGAGCAATAGGACATCTATGGAATTTGAATGTTTGTTATCACAATATGGCTTAGGTTTAGGAATTAGAGAACCTACTAGGATAAAAAGTAAAACCTGTAAAACCTGTATAGATAATTTTTTACACAATTTTCAAAAGAAATGTAAATCTCAAATTATTGAATTTTCGTTGTCCGATCACACGGCACAACTAATAGAGTGCCCTATTAAAAAACAAGGCGAAATTAAGTTGTGGCGCATAAAGCAACGAAATTATAATATGGAGAACCTCAATAAATTTAAGACATGTATTGAGAGTTTATCATTCGCGGAGATATTTTCAACTGAGGACCCAAATGTAGCATACGATGCATTCATGGACACGTTTAAACTCTTCTACAATTTATGTTTTCCATATAAAACTATCACAATAAAATCAACAAATAAAATGAAATGGGCATCGCGGGGTGTAAAATTGTGTAGTAAGAATAAAAGAAAATTGTTATGGAACTATAGACTGAAGCCAAATAATGCAAACAAACGCAAATATAAAAACTATGCACGAAAATATAAAAATATAATTAGGCTAACACAGCGATCTCAAAATATACATAACATAAAATCCTCAAAAAATGTAATCAAAACCACGTGGAAAATTATTAATCAGTCAAACCAAAATCTCTCCCACAACACGATCTCCAAACTGAGGATAAGTGACAGCAAAATGGTAACAAGTCCACAAGAGATAGCTAATGCTTTCAGTGATTATTTTGTTGATAAAATTGTTCCAATTGCAAATCGTGGCACTAAAGTTACCAAACACATAGACAGAAGAAATTACTCTATGTTTCTTGCACCCTGTAGCCCCTCAGATGTTGAAGCGATTATATCATCACTAAAAAATACAAATAGTGTAGGGTATGATGAAATATTAACCAAAGTAGTTAAATACACAAGCAAAGTTATATCAACACCTTTAAGCCACATCATAAATCTAAGTATCTCCACAGGTATCTATCCGGAAGGACTAAAAATATCTGTGGTGAAACCACTCTTCAAAAAAGAAAAAAGAGAACTTATGGAGTCTTACAGACCCATCACGCTCATACCAGTATTTTCAAAAATTTTCGAAAAATTCATCCATAAACAACTCTATAACTATTTAGAGAAACACAATATTTTAGCTAAAGAGCAAAACGGGTTTAGGCAGAAAAAGAGCATAAATAGAGCGATCTATGATTTTCTGTATGTTATTATGACACAAGTAGATATTAAGACACCAATCTGCGCTATCTTTTGTGATATGACTCAAGCGTTCGACTATGTGGATCATAAAATCTTACTTGAAAAACTTGAACATTATGGTTTACGGGGAAATGTTCTGAGTCTTATAGAATCGTATTTGACAAATCGCAAACAATTCGTAGAGATTAAACGCATAAATGAAACGAATAAAACAGAAGAAACATACACTTCTCATATGCGAACAGTAAAATATGGTGTGGGGCAGGGTACTGTCGTGGCCCCCCTGTTATTTATTTTATATATAAATGACTTGCCTAAAGTAACCACCGACCCTATAACATTATTTGCGGATGACAGTACAGTTGCTATAAAATGTAAAAATAAGAATGAATACGAATCTGACATAAACACTACATTATTGAATATTATAAAATGGCTAGAAAATAATAATTTGAAGATAAATATAAATAAAACAAAACTAATACAATTTACTCAAAGAATACCAACATTTAAAGATTTGGGAGTTAACTATAATAATATGGAAATTAGCGAGGTTAACACAACAAAGTTTTTAGGACTAACTATTGACAACAATATAAATTGGAAAACACATACAAACGAGCTATGTAAAAAAATCAGTAGTACAGCGTATGCGCTATATAAACTTGCACCCGTGCTTAATATTGATGCCTTACTCACGGCATATCATGGAGCGACTGCGTCATACCTCAGATATGGGATAATATTTTGGGGCAATTCGACAAACAGGGAACTAGTTTTCAAAGCACAGAAAAGGTGTATACGAGCGATGTTTAATATTAAAATCCCAGAAAGCTGTGAACCATACTTTAGACAATATAAAATCCTGACGTTACCTTGCCTGTACATTCTTGAAACCGCGATTTTTGTAAAATCAAATCCTGAACTTTTCGAGACTATGGCAGATACAAGTACTCGTAGCAGGAGGAAACACGCACAAATTAGATGGCGATTACAGAAGGCAAATACGGCACTACTACGTAAGAGTATATACGGCATGGCGCCAAAAATTTATAATAAGTTACCAGATGAATTAAAAAGCTTAAATAGTAATCTATTCAAAAAACATTTGCATCACTTACTAGTCAGTAAAACCTATTATAAAATTAGTGATTTTCTCGAAGGTAAATAATGTGACTAGAAAATACAAATTTCAATGAGACTGTAATATACACACATGATGGACATATTGTAATTTTTTTATTCTTTATTGACATGGCCCAGAAGAAATATATTTAATTTTTTGACTAATCTAAAATATTCTGATTCTTTGACTGTTTTGTTTGTATTATAAAATTGTGATATTTTTTATTATTTTAACTTGACATTGGAACTATTGAATTTTTACTATATTATATTGTTATGAATGTTACTAAATACAAATTTTATGTTGATGCATGTACCTATTTAAATCTACTAAGCACGAATTTGTTTGTGAATATTAAATAAAATATAATAAGCAAAATTTGCATGCCAGTAAGGTAGATCAAGGAGAACGTTATCACATGTTATGTTTAACACCACTGTATACCCTTGGTCAGCAAATAAATGTTTTGATTGATTGATTGATTGATTGATCAGTTTCAGTTCGAATACGATCAAAATAAAGTCGTAAATTTTCATTCCCTTGAGATTTTACTATTCACCTATTTGATCCCTTTGAGAATTGTTCGCTATCTATACTAATATTATAAAGAGGTAAAATTTGTAAGTTTGTATGTAATGGGTAATCTCTGGAACTCATAATCCAATTCTAACAATTTTTTAACTGGCAGAAAGCTACATTATTCCTGAGTGCTATAGGCTATAAATTGTTTCTATAGCATGTATATTAACCGAGCTATCACAACTTTTGTCTAGCAAGTCGGAAAAAAATACCACATAAAACAGAATTATTTGCGTGCGCTGCCTAAACAGTTGCTTAAAATTAAAAACAATGTATGGCTACCTGGTTCGTCTTCATTATTTCTACAAAAAAGTCCGCGATACCATATCTCTATCTTTTATATTTTATCTTTTATACTTCTTTTATTGCATTAAAAAATTTTTTTTTCGGTATACTTACGTTTGGTTGATTATTTGAGCAACAAAATATTAATTCTTATGACAATAAATTATTTCAGTATCACAAGAACATCATACAGATAAGATTTGCCATTTACAGTATATCAATTGGTCATACAGTTTCGGAGATAATATATAAAATTACTAAAACGCAAAATGCCCCTAGCATAACTTTCATTGTGCAGACGTTTTACCTATTTGCCCATAGATGGCGTTCTGCAATTACGTCATTTTTCTGAATCGCGGTGTTAAGACTTTCCGTGGATTGATGACCCTCTCGAATTTTTATGCCCACGTTAGTTGGATTGGAGCTCCATCCATACGAACGACGATTCGATTATGAGCACGGAGATTATGAGGTATCTATTAGATACCTCATATTCGAAAATATCGTAATTTCGTTGTACGTTTGTTTTCATTGTTTTGTATGTTCGTTTCGTAGTTTCGTACTTCGTTCTATCGTAATAATCGATACGAGTTAAAGTTATTCGATATTACGATTGTTTTGTTTTGTAAAGGCGGACGGTGTTCGAGTCGCTCTCCCTTTGTTCGTAATTGTTTTCAAGTCTGTGCGTAGTTTGTCGAGAGCATGCCTAAAAGGAAATCTCAACTGTCCCGGCAGACATCACAGACAAGAGCCGCTCGAGTACGCCGTACGGAAGAATCTGCCCCTGAAAATGAGCAGCGCCTCTCGAGAAATAGAGAAAATATTTCGCAAGCACGCGCTAGAGAATCTAGCTCCGAGCGCTCACAGGGCCTCGCTAGCCAAAATGTGAGGACGTCGCGGGCCCGTGCTCGAGAATCTAGCGCTGAACGTGCGCAGCGTCTATCTGAGTTAAGGCAGCATGTCTCTGAGACAAGGGATAGGGAGACTAGCGCTGAGCGCTCGCAGCGGCTCGCTAGGCAAAATGCCATAACATCACAGGCCCGCGCTCGAGAATCCAGCGATGAACGTGCACAGCGTCTATCTGTTTTAAGGCAGCATGTCTCTGAAACAAGGGATAGGGAGACTAGCGCTGAGCGCTCGCAGCGGCTCGCTAGGCAAAATGCCATAACATCGCAGGCCCGCGCTCGAGAATCCAGCGATGAACGTGCACAGCGTCTATCTGTTTTAAGGCAGCATGTCTCTGAAACAAGGGATAGGGAGACTAGCGCTGAGCGCTCGCAGCGGCTCGCTAGGCAAAATGCCATAACATCGCAGGCCCGCGCTCGAGAATCCAGCGATGAACGTGCACAGCGTCTATCTGAGTTTCCAATAAAAACATCATTTGCCCTGACTATTAACAAGTCCCAGTGACAAACATTCTCTTTGGTTGGCTACGAAAAGAATGTTTTTCCCATGGGCAATTATATGTTGGTCTATCAAGAGTGGGATCATCCGAAAAGCAGATTATTCTGTTACCGGAAAATAAAACAACCTCAAACATTGTATATAGAGAAGCTTTAAATTAAATAGATACCTAACTTAAATAAATAAAATAAGTAAAAGGCGACCAAGGGTTAAGTTACCTTGAGCAGAAAAGAGAACTTAGGTAATCTTTGAAGTTACTGATCTGATTCCAAACAATATTTTACTAATAAAATTAAATACAGTAATATCAATCGAGTGTTATCTTATGTTAAAACAAGAAATTTTCCGCGGACGAAGTCGCGGGCAGAAGCTAGTATTTTATAAAAAGATCTTTTATTTCAAACTAGCTGACCCGGCCAAATTCGTACAGCCTCAGAATCAATAATGAACGAATGTATGAGAACGAATGTTGACATTTCAATTGCATTTTGACACTTTAAATGTATTTTGACTATTATGTATTACTAGCTGCGCCCCGCGGTTTCACCCGCGTAAATGTCGATCCCGTGGGAATATCGGGATAATAACTATCCTATGTCCTTTCCCGGGACTCAAACTATCTCTATACCAAATTTCATCTAAATCGGTCCAGCCGTTTTCATGTTATGTCGTGACAACGGAAAACGGGTTTCATTTTTATATACAGGGTGAAATTGAACACATGCGACAAATCGAAATTGGAGATTGTACTCATTATTATGAACAACTTTTACTATGGGACCAAACCCGAAATCGAGAAAAAAAAAATCAGCTGTTCCCTACATTTATGTTCGCATAACTCATCAAAATGTAGGGAACAACTGATTTTTTTTTCGCGATTTCAGGTTTGGTCCCATAGTAAAAGTTGTTCATAATAATGAGTACAATCTCCCATTTCGATTTGTCGCATGTGTTCAATTTCACCCTGTATATAGATTAATTGTATTGAACGGTTATTATTATTTTTATCTGATAATTGTATTTAAAATTTTCTTATTTTTATTAGTTATCTACCTATTCATTCATTTAAATTTTGCATGTCGAATCTTGGGCAGAATGTATGGCTCAACTTCAATTCTTCACGACCTTATTTGTATACTTACCTGCATTCTAGCAAATAAATATAATTTGATTTGATTTGGATTTTTGATTTGAGTAAATGAATTTGTTCAATATTTTTTTTGGGAAATTTTCCAATGCTTTATTAGTTATTCTGCTATTCGGGGCGGAGACAAATCCAACAAATCAAGGATCATAAAAGTCGGCCCAGCCGTTCTTATAGTTATACATGGTGTAGCTAACCCGACTTTGTTTTATTTACTTATAGGTATAGAATGATTATTACAATTCGGTCTTTTGTGGTAGCTTGAACTCGTCAAGTTTCTAGATCTGACCCATTCCATTTGAAGTATATTCTGTCCATTCCTTAGCTTGGTTCTGTCATCCACTTGAAGAACATAGCCTGACGTCATTATTTTCTCTCCCAGGGCTAGCGCAGGTGTTCAACACTCGTTGAACCACAAATGCTGGGCGGTCGGCGTTTGTTTCACCACAGAAGGGACGCGCGTCGCGACGGCAGCCGCCGACGGAACTGTGCGAGTAGCAATGACTGACGGGCTGACTGTACTCAACACTTTTCAAGAACATAGCGATGTGGTAAGTGCCTACGTAAAGGTTACGTTTTAGTTCGCAAACAAACAGTATATTTTATTTTATTTATTAATCTGTCGAGCTCCGCTAATGAGACAATTGATTTTCTATTGTTTCGTCGCTAATAGGCGACGCGCGGTGCTTGACCGGTTAAGGAAAACCAACAATTACACACATGGTTAATAATAGCTTATGATCTAAGGGGCAATTCTAGTAATTTTAAGAACGTTCACAGTCTGACCTCAGTCTCAATCTGTCAAAAATACCTCTAATTTCCCTACATTTTGACAAGTTTTTGACATTTGTTTGTCGCCGAGATGAGACTGCGACTAGATTTTGAACGTTTTAAATTACGAGAATTGGCCTTCTAGATATATCAGTGCGTAACTACATTATCCACATGTTACAAATTCGAATCGAAATCTAGAAGAGCATGAGTACAACATCACTAATTAGTCTTACAAGTTAATAAATCCTATTCTTATAATACTAAAAGGGGTTTGAAGAAATACATAATATATGAAAAAACGGTTAATCATCTGCTTTTTCGATCATGTTAAGTAGATCAATGCGAATTTTGTTGACAAGGAAAATAATTGTAATTCTGAAAAATGGGTATTATAATTTTAACAATATAAATGACTATAGAATTTTTCTGTGCCTTCATAATGATCTCATTGAAATTTAAGTTACCACTTAAGTACACGTTGTGGAACGCATTGAATGATTAAGTACCTATTTAACTTTAATTTATTTATATAGGTACAGGCGCCAGCATATCGTCGTTGTCAAACCAAAATCTGCTACGTGCCGTTTTTTTAGATTTCAAGATTTTGACCACAGCTTATAGGTCACAGTGACCTGAACATGAAACCAGTGAAATATTGAAATATCAAAAAACGGCACATAGCAGATTTTGGTTTGACAACGACGATATCAATCTACTACAATCTGTCAAATTTATTTAATAGATTTTCAACTTTATTGCTAAATTATAAGGTTCAATGTTGATTGATGTGCTGGCGCCTATTCATAAATGTTCTGTAGTACCTACATCAGAGACTTAAAAAGTATGGATGGATAAGTAAATAAAAGAGAGTAAGTAAATATGGATACATGGTGTAGGCTCAAAGAAATGTTGCGTGAATCGCTGCTCTCCTAGCTAGATCTCTGAGTATTCTATCTGTATTTAGGTGAGACAGTTTCGACTCCCAATTTGAGTATCACAATAATTATGCTTTTATGCTTTTGGGGCTTCCTTACATAGTACAAAACAAAGTCGCTGAAATGTCTGTACGCGCATAACTTCCGAATGACTGCACCAAATTGGATAATTCTTTTTTGTTGTCTTCTACATTTTGGAAATTCGTAAATAAATTGCTGCCTCCATGCTGGGGCGGGCCGCTAGTACAATATAAAACAAAACGCAAAAATCTTAATTTATTAAAATCAAATAAAACAAATTAGAAAACTTTGCTTGGATCAAACGCGTGAGATCCGCGCGCCATTCTACGGAACGATCGCCTTTAGAGAGAAAATCAAACCAAAAAGGTTATCGACAATATACAAAAAAAAACTAACTAGACTTCACAGACGCAAAGAGCGGGTACCTATGTGTGTAGTTTAGTCAGAAAATTTAATTACATACACCCTGTATAACATTGGCTAGTTCAAACCTACAGATAATATCAGCTTTTGCCCGCGGCTTCGCCCGTGTGGATGTCGGAAATAAAAACCTTCTCTATTAAAAACTACATTCTTATATGTGCCAAGTTTTATGGTGATCGGTTAAACGTTGTTGGAGTTTATCAATGTCATGTATGTCAACATCAATTTTTATATACCTCCTAGCTTCTGCCTGCGACTTCGTCTGTTTAGTCTTAAGAATTGGGTCCTTGTCATTTATCGGGATAAAAGTATTCTATGTGTTAATCTAGGTTATAGACTGTGTACCAAATTTCATCCACTCCGTTCAGCCGTTTTTGCGTGATTAACATTATGCAAACATAAAAACATTGACATTTATAAAAGGTATTAAAGTAGGATATATATTGGGACTTTCTGAATATTTTTTACATTACAGTCCAGATTTCCCCCCTGGGGGGATTCTCTCAGGGGGGAAAAGTGGAATAAGCCAATGTGTAATGGGATTATTCCTCCACAGGTGTGGGGCGTAAACTTCAATATTAACAACAAGAGAATACTATCGGTGTCTAAAGACAAGTGTATCAATATCTACGAATGCCCGCCACTGCCGCCGAAGACTGATAAAAAGGAAGCAACTATGGTTAAATGAAACAATGATATAAGTATAGTGTAGCCATATTTAATAAAATTGTAAGTATTGTTTTTGCTGTCAATATGAATAAAAAACCAGCATGTTTTTGCTAAACTATGAATTCTTTCAAAGAATATAAATCCATCATGTTTATTTAAGTAGCCGTTTTGTAAGCTGTCAAAAGTTGTAAAATCCATACATTTTAAATAAAATTTGTTAATTTGTAAAGATTGGTTTTGAATGATCCCTAGACACAACCAATTTGCAATTTTAAACTTTTTGTAAAGCCGCAGTTCACAAGATTACTAGCTTCTGCTTGCGACTTCGTCCGCGTGAAAGGACATTGCCCACTTTGTTAGGAGATTTGGGCCCCTAAAAAACTTCGCATGTCACGGTGGTTTTAACTTGATTTTGTAGACCTGGAATTACCTTTTCATATCCTGAAATCGATTTTCAATTATTTACCCTAATTTAAGAGAAATCTTATTTTTTCGGGTGATGAAATTGAGGTTATAAAACAAGTTTGTTTTTTGTTTTAAACTTAAAATTTTAAATTTGAAATTATAATATAAATTATAATAAATTTGAAATTAAAATAATAATAATGTTTATGTATTAATATTGATTCCAGAATTTAGAAAACACTACATAACTTTTTCTCTTGCTACATATTATGTAGGTTAAACCTAATTCGGTACGGGTTTGAGCACGCTGAAATCGATAATATCGATTACAGTCCTAACTCGGAACGCACCCTATGTTAGATCTGTCTAAGTGTGACCATGTTAAATATTTTGGTAATCGATTTACTCAATCGATTTTTTATAAATAATATTATTTACATAATTAAAAAGATAATTATAAACTCTATTTAGGTATGTATGGGAGGTACTAACCTGAGTACTAACCAAAATAATGTCTGTGGTACTAACTTTTGTTTTTTAAGAAACTAATCAGGCATGAATGTAGCGGAATATTTCTAACGGTAGGAAATACCATGAAACATACGATAATATTTTTTTTTAAGTTTATTTACTACTTTTATTTTCTTTATTTGAGCCCGCCTGTCGTCTACTTCGCACCTAATCAGCTACATGAGAGTGTTAGCTAGACTACGACGGGAGAAAAGCTATTGTAGCCTATCTCCGGTCATTTTAGTCGGAGGATTAGTAAAATATCGATATAGACGTTTTTAATCGATTACAATTATTTAATTGACATAGTATAGTATGTCGTCTGGCAACATTCAGGTTAAGTTTTAATGGCGGAACTGATATAAATTCAATAACATGATAATTAATTTTGTTTTCCAATGCTAGGGTAAAATAAATGTCAATAAAATAAACATAAACATGTAAAAATACGACTTCATTTTTGAGAAGTAAATATTCTTGCTTCACACGGCACCAAAACTAGGGGCCCATTGGTTGTCATTCTACTTTCTTGTTCCCCCGACTCATCGCGTCGCATCGTATCGCTTGCCCGTGCTGTTACTTTAATTCGGCTTAGCGTTTTCTCTGATTTTTTTCGTTTTGCTCACTCTCTAAGGGTCATAGCGTGATATTAAATAAACTATAAGTACCTTCCTCAAATCCGACTAGAAGTTTCAAAGATGAGAGCGTTCAAACAAACAAACTTATCAGCTTTATTATTAGTAGATAGATAGATTTTAATCTTATTAATTAGGTACCTACCTACTTTGAAAACGAATATGTTAACAAAACTTCAAAAACAAAAAAGATAAAAACACTATTTCAAAAGTAAAGTTCCATGTTTAATTTGAAAATAAACTCAATCGTTGCTAATAAACCATAATATTAAGTCTTCAATGCATAAGAAGCTACAGATTAATATGTATCTAAATAGAGGTGAGTATGGCAACTACCACCCGACAGGGTGCGCAGTCCCCTACGTTAAGAAGGGGAGTCTGGCGCGGCTTGATTAATTTTCGGCAGTAAGAGGATTTCGCCCACCGCACCGCCATATTACAGCCGTTCTTTGCCTAGGATTTGCACTCTTATAACTAGGTAAGACCAGTAAAAAATACCCTTTTCGGGATTATTACTGTGGCTACACTGGCTGTCTGGGTATCGGGGATTTTCAGTTTGGTCGTTAGGGATTTTGTGGGTTCAATCATTAGCTTAGTATCAGCTATGTTAATCATCATTCTTTATTTTTGGTTGCCAATTGAAGGGGAAAACTGTATGCGGTAATTTTTAAACAAGACTTTATTTAACTACAGTTGCAAGTTGTTTTGGAGAACACCTGTGTCTTCTTCATAGATGAAGTTACATTACCTATACTACTCTCAAAATTATTCCTGATAGACGCAAAGAGCACCGATATCAAATCCTAAGTAGTTATAACGAACCTATGTGTATAAATATTTTTCTATTTAGGTATGTGTGTGTATTTGGCCAGCACGCGTACAATGACGACGTTTTGTCGACGGAAGAGTAGACAAATTGACACATTGCCATGCTTAGACGCGTAGAATGCGTACAAATATTTCTACAATCTGTCATTTTGTCTATTCTTCCTTCGACAAAACCCGTTTCTACGGCAGTTACGCTACGTGTGCTGGAAAAGTACCTAACCCTTTCATCGACCCACAAAAATGATTTACCAGACACAAAAGAGTATTGAAATTATACGGCTTTTTGTTATACTTAAGTATCAACACATTATTGAGCTGTTGTCAAGCTAAATACATAAAGGGGAGGCATTTATCAAAAATATTTACATTGGTAGCAAGTCAATTGGTTTCGGCTTAATTTGTGGGGAATTATGCGGTGCGGCCCGCCGGGAAATCAACTTTACATTCAATTTGCCGCCGTGCACAGATAAAAACCAATCTCTTCATTTTTACCTGTCGCGGCGAGAGAATAAACCCTCTTCGATGTTCATGAATATTTTTACAGTTTGAAACTTTAAAGCATTTCTTCTCGACACCGTCCATCTATTGCGTCGTTGTTTTATTAGATACCCATAATAAGAAGTGGTACACAATTAATTTGGCATAATCAGCCTATAATGTTCCCACGGCTGGGACACAGGCCTTCTCTCCGTGAGAGAGAGAGGGCCGTAATCAATCACCCGGGCCCAGTGCGGGTTGGTTAATTAATAAATATACACAATTAATTTAACCTCTTAATCACCGCTAATGAGACACAATTAATTTGCTAATGTAATGGGCTGATATCGTACCTCCTGTAATATCTACCAAAATTTTTTTAAGTAGGGGAAAATGTCCTTCTTTTGCCTATAATGAGAAGCAACAGCCTATATTTTTGCCTATTCTATCTTCCCGACGACATTGAACTTTTGGTAATTTTCGTTACCTAGAAGTTCAGGAACCTCCAGAAGAGCTGGTAATGTGGTGTCTAAGACACTAGCATTTTTTTGTCTTTCCTATTGTCCAGTTCTCGCACTGCATATTCAGGGCCGTCTTTAACCTATTGGAGGCCCCGAGCACATAAGGATCACGGGGCCCCTGTGTAGATAAGGGACAATAAGAGAAAATTTTGCCATTGAATCGGGTACTAATAATGCGTAAAATGGAACGGCGGCGGCGCGGCGGCGGCTGCAAATAATGTTTTTTAATGAGAGCAGGCCGGGGCCCCCGAAGATCGCGGGGCCCTGGGCACTTGCCCAAAGTGCCCAATGGAAAAGAAGGGCCTGTGCATATTATTTCTTCTGCAGCTATTTATAACCAAACCATAATAACCTACATATAGAAAGGTACTTAGTTATAAATATCCTGCCTTGTTTAGACGTAGGTATACAGTGTAAAAGGTACCTAACATTTGCTAAGTGTTTTTGCTGATAGTTAGGATCGAAAGTTAGATAATTTTAGAGCTTTAGCAATTCCAAAGAGATATTAATAGGCGGTTGACAAGGTATTGTGCAGTCCACATACGAGTCGGCGGTGGCCGGCAGCGGAGGTATCGATGTCGTAATCACGGCCGCGCCGCCGGCAGCGCCATTCAATGAGATGAAATCACTATGCGGCGCTATGAATAATTCAGGTGCGGTCCGGCACCGCCCCTCCCTCGCCTCGCCGCGCATTGCACCCCCACTATCGATATTGATATAAAGTTGACAGAATATGTATGTCCAATACCGTACCTACGGTCGATTTCTGTAATTTGACGACGATGTGTGCTTGCAGTTTGTGTCCTCTGCAATTGCAAAAGATTCATTTCTCGTAGGTATATGATGCATCTACAGATTCGACTTCAGACTTTGCTGTGGCTTAAATTCCCAGCTCCATTGGCCCAATAGTTTTCAGGTCGGTTAAAATAAAATCAGTTTGCATTCAATTCAATAAATTAATAGTACATTTCAATAAATACAATAGCTTGTCTAACTATGTAACAATAGTATCTAGTGGTGGTAGGAGATGGCGGGAGAGGAGTAAGTGACGTGCGCTACGGGAGCGGCGTAGGCGAGCTTGGCGACGGGGGCGGCGTAGGCGAGCTTGGCGACGGGGGCGGCGTAGGCGAGCTTGGCGACGGGGGTGTGAGAGTAGGAAACCGGGGCGTGAGCGTACGAGACGGCGGCAGGCGCGTAGGCTACTTTGGCAACGGGAGCGGCGTAGGCGAGCTTGGCAACGGGAGCGGCGTACGCGATCTTGGCAGGAGCTTGCTGGACCGGGGTACCCTCGTACCTCACCACAGCGTTGAATCCGTGTTCCTCATCAGCGGTGTAGTCGACGATGCGGTGCACACCATCGGGCTGCACGAGCGAGTACGAGCCGTGCACGGCGTCTCCTTGGCGAGACTCCTGCTGCTGCTTCACGTCGCCGCTGTGGTCGTCATGGACGGAGTACGAGAAATCGTAGTGAGCGGGTGCTTCGGGCTGGGCGTACACCACTTTGGAGACGGGGACCAGGCCAGCGTAAGCCGCCGCAGCGAGGGACAGGACGATGACGAACTGCAAGTAAAATAAATAATATTTAAAGAATGAACTTGGATAAACGCAGAATAAACAAAATGTATTAAACATTGATCAGACGCCATTTAATAGTTAATTTAAATAACTCACTTTGGCAACCATTATTGCTGATTGTTTGATTAGTTGTTGCTGATTTGAGTGTCAGTAGTGGACTATGATAATGTGTGACCTGCTACAGTTTTTATACAGGCTGGTCGCCTGTAGACCTACAGGCGGCGAGTTATCTAAATAACGAGACCTCGTTGGTGACACACGGCGCGCCTGCGGCGTCGTGCACAATTATTGAGAGGCGAAGGCCGACATGCTGCATTGCTGAGCCAAACTTCAAAATATTACAAACTGATTAGCACCTGTTATAGTACATTCCTAATTAGATTACCGACTAAGTATTAAATATGAAAATAACCTTGAAATGCCTAAGTCATATTTTGAAATGGGCGGCAGGGTGCTGCATTAAATTAAAAAAAGTTGTGGCTAGCAGTAATTCATTCGGTTTAGTTAGATGTTGCAAGGACCATGATGAAGCAAAAAATATTATTCTTACTGAGCTTTTTGATTGACTTCATTTGGACCTTATTGCTTCAGATTAATATACGTGGGACACTCAGAAAGATTTTCGAAAAAAAAAAAATGTTCTATAGGTAAATATTTTTTCAAAGTACTCCACTAGCCTCTATACAAAGTTTCATGCGTCTGAACCAATTTTCGAAACACTTTTTCCAGTCCGCCGCAGACTCCTCGTTTACAGCCTGCGCGAACGCTGACAGCGCATCTTTCGGCGACGAAAATTGTATCTCTGAGCAGATTTTTTATTTTCGGGAATAAAAAGAAGTCACACGGTGCTAGATCAGGCCTGTAAAGAGGGTGACCCACGAGTTTGACCGGCGTGCTGTCCAGGAAGTCCCTCGTTTTAAGCGTGGTCTGCGAAGGCGCGATTTCGTGGTGGAGCAGTGGCCCGCGGAGCCCTGTGTGGTGGCTTGTTGCTCACAGCAGAGAAAACTTCTGCCAAGCATTTGGTAGTATACCATTCAGCCTTGATTGCTTCTTTGATTCCGTAAAGGAATTGACACCAAGTAGCCAGTCAAATTGAAAAAAGCTCGCGATCAAGATCTTCCCCCGGCTTCTAGATCGCTTCACTTTGGTAGGCGTTGATTCGTTTTGAAACACTCAAACCGTCGACTGGCGCTTCGTTTCTGGATCGTATTGATAAGTCCAAGACAAGACTTATCACCTACAGGTTACAGCATTACAATGCTGTCGTAAACACGCCGAGACGAGCCTGCTTCAAAGTTTATCATATCACGGCACCATTCCACCCCGGCCTGCTTCTGAGGATCGGTGAGGTTGTGCGGCACCCAGCATGAAACTATCCTCCTCACGCGATGATGCACGCGATGATGCACGTGTAGATGTGCTTTTGTTGATAATTTCGATTTTTTATTTTCTAAAATATAGGTTTAGCATATCTGCATATATTATGATTATGAGGTTTAGCTATTTGGTTCCCAAAAAGTCGGCATAGGTAACTTGTTATGAAGGCTGCTAAGGGAATGATCACCAGATTTACTGAGGACACACATACCTACAGCATGACGGGTATCACCTATCAGTTTCCCTATTATAACGTGATGTTTGTAATACCTGCGCATCTCTACCGCTCGTTACCTACTGCGTTACTGCGTATGCATACCATTGTGGTTTGTCCAGTAACATGTTACACAGTTATATATGGCCTTAATTATGTTATGATCACTGATTGTTGATGCAAAAGTTCGAGAAGAAATCCTGTGTGATACTCCTGGCCGCGCCACAGTGGAAAATTAAAGTAACACGTTTCTAGATAAATTGTACCCTTTATGTACTTTACGGTACATGTAGTGAAAAAAAATTTACCTCAAAGAATAATGAAGTTTAGGTGGCGCGGCTGGGAAGTATACTTCCTGGCCGCGCCACCACGGATTTTGTAAACTATTAGGCGTACCCGGACATAGTGTACACTAAAGAATTGTACCAAAATTGTTCTTTTCCGTACGCTATAAAGAGATTCGTAAAATTTATTACTTTAGAAATTATAGCTTTGTGTTGGTGGCGCGGCCAGGAAGTTATACTTCCCAGCCGCGCCACCAAGTTTTATAAGGCGTACCCGGATATAGTATACACTAAAGAATTGTACGCATTATGTACTACCCAAAAACATAATAATATTACGGAAGGCTGTAATATATTAAGAGAAAACATCAAAACAAGCTTAAGCGCATAAGCAGACTTGCTGATCTTTGTACCTACTAGATGTGGCCTCCAAATTAGAAGTAGGTACTGGAATTATCTCTGTGGGATGGTTGTATAACTTGCATAGAAGGGCGAGAAATATGCAATCGATGTGCATAACAAGAGGAATTGACCTTCAGGAAGAAGATAAGAACTTGGTAGGTACTTAGGTATTAGGGACGGTCAGCAACGCTAATCGTTAACACTGTTACTTTTACGTGTCAATAATTATGATTTCAAAAACTAAAATGTTGATCCATTCGTCGTTAATTATACCAACCTACAGTACCTACATATGTGTATTACGTAATTTAAAAAAGTTTATGTAAAAAAAAATTGTGGCGCTCGCTATAAGTCTGAACCTGTTTCATTTATATAAGTACAGGCCTCCAAAAGTTACTTGACATTTTTCTACTTCAGCTGTGATTCCATGCCACATTATGATTTAAAATATAAAAATAATCAGGTAATCCTGAGGGATTACAAGTAATAAAAAGTTCTAGTGTAGGTACAGTTCAAACATTTGGACCTAGATTTTAAAAAAATCATAATTTGGTGTCACAGCTGCAGTGTAAAAATGTCAACTAACTTTTGGAGGCCTGTACTTATACAGGGTGAAATTGAATTCATGGGCATCCTTTTAAGGGGTCATTGTAATCATCATTTTGAACAACTTTTACTATGTGACCAAACCTGATTTCGAGAAAAAAAATCAGCTCTTCCCTACATTTTGACGAGTTCTGTGAACATAAATGGAAGGAACAGCTGTTTTTTTTTTTTCGCGATTTTATGTTTACTCCCATAGTAAAAGTTGTTTATAATGATGATTACAATGGCCCTTTAAAAGGATGCCCATGAATTTTCACCCTGTATAAATAAAACAGGTTCAGACTATAGCGAGCGCCACAATATTTATTTATCATAACCTTTTTTAAATTATATAATATATGTAAGTAGGTATAATTAACGACGAAGTGGATCAACATTTCAGTTTTTGAAATCATAATTATTGACACGTAAAAGTAACAGTGTTAACGATTTGCGTTGCTGACCGTCCCTAATACCTAAGTACCTACCAAGTTCTTATCTTCTTCCTGAAGGTCAATTCCTCTTGTTATGCACATCGATTGCTTATTTCTCGCCCTTCTATGCAAGTTATACAACCATCCCACAGAGATAATTCCAGTACCTACTTCTAATTTGGAGGCCACATCTAGTAGGTACAAAGATCAGCAAGTCTGCTTATGCGCTTAAGCTTGTTTTGATGTTTTCTCTTAATATATTACAGCCTTCCGTAATATTATTATGTTTTTGGGTAGTACATAATGCGTACAATTCTTTAGTGCATACTATGTCAGGGTACGCCTAATAAAACTTGGTGGCGCGGCTGGGAAGTATACTTCCTGGCCGCGCCACCAACACAAGGCTATAATTTCTAAAGTAATAAAATTTTCAAATCTCTTTATAGCGTACGGAAAAGAACAATTTTGGTACAATTCTTTAGCGTATACTTTATCCGGGTACGCCTTATAAAACTTGGTGGCGCGGCTGGGAAGTATACTTCCTGGCCGCGCCACCAACACAAAGCTATAATTTCTAAAGTAATAAACTTTCGAATCTCTTTATAGCGTACGGAAAAGAACAATTTTGGTACAATTCTTTAGTTTACACTATGTCCGGGTACGCCTAATAGTTTACAAAATCCGTGGTGGCGCGGCCAGGAAGTATACTTCCCAGCCGCGCCACCTAAACTTCATTATATTTCATTATTCTTTGAGGTACAATTTTTTTCACTACATGTACCCTAAAGTACATAAAGGGTACAATTTATCTAGAAACGTGTTACTTTAAGTTTCCACTATGGCGCGGCCAGGAAGTATCACACGAAATCCTGAAGTTAGAGTTGTTAGCAATCGCAAACAAATGTGGCGATCGAAACTCGTTCTTTTTTATCACTTTTCATTCAATCACAAGCTGATATGAATACGTAGATATTAAAGAATAAAGGAAGTATTTTGCTGCCTTGTTTTAATAATGTTTTAGTATGGGGCCACTTAGCTGCTCGTGCAGTAAAGGCAGTGAGAATGTAAGGTTATTGTGAGCTGTAGGTAGCTTAGTGGTACATACCTAATTGAGGCACAGTACTACTTTTCAATTAGTAGGTACCGTGTAGTGTGTCTCATAATGAAACGGGTTTTAGAAATCTTGTTTTCGGGGAGATTTGTTGTAAGTCATTATGGTTTTGCATACGGTGGGATGTCGTAGATAGAACTACACTCTATTATGTAAGTACACCATATAGGAGATAGAGATAAAGATAGGTGTGTACCAGTCTCTCTCATAGAACCATATAAGAGAGACTGGTAAAAACTTATCCCCCTTACTAATAAACGTTGTATAGAGTCTGTATAGTTACACAACGCTTTGTTTTCTTTTTTCGAAAGTCAAATACTGACGACTGAAAGAGAGAAATCGGTATGTAACTATTCATCTCATATACTTAATACGTTTATTAGTAAGGGGGTTAATATGTTGTGTAGCTCGTAACAAATACATAGGTTACGTCTGTAATTAGGTGAAAATATAGCAGAATATTCAATTCAATAATTTATTAGTATCTATTCATTTCTAAAAAAAATACAACAATATTGTCTAACTATGTAACAATAACAATAGTACCTAGTTATCTAGTGGTGGTAGGAGATGGCGGGAGATGAGTAACTGACGTGCGCTACGGGAGCGGCGTAGGCGAGCTTGGCGACGGGGGCGTGAGAGTAGGAGACCTGGGCAGGGGCGTGAGAGTAGGAGACTTGAGCTGGTGCGTAGGCGACCTTGGCGACCGGAGCGGCGTAGGCGACCTTGGCGACGGGAGCGGCGTAGGTGACCTTGGCTACGGGAGCGGTGTAGGCGATCTTGGCTACGGGAGCGGCGTAGGCGATCTTGGCAGGAGCTTGCTGGACGGGGGTACCCTCGTACCTCACGACAGCGTTGAAACCGTGTTCCTCATCAGCGGTGTAGTCGACGATGCGGTGCACACCGTCGGGCTGCACGAGCGAGTACGAGCCGTGCACGGCGTCGCCTTGGCGAGACTCCTGCTGCTGCTTCACGTCGCCGCTGTGTTCGTCATGGACGGAGTACGAGAAATCGTAGTGAGCGGGTGCTTCGGGCTGGGCGTACACCACTTTGGAGACGGGGACCAGGCCAGCGTAAGCCGCCGCGGCGAGGGACAGGACGATGACGAACTGCAAAACAAGGTGTGTAAATTAGATTTTGAAAATAGGTACCTAAGCGTGAAACAATAATTATAACTTTTTACAACTACGAATAAAGCACAAGAGTGCTTAGTTGAATTAGAAATCGTTAGACGCCATTGTTCAATTAATTTTTATGAACTCACTTTGGCAACCATTTTTGCAAGTAGGTATGTTGTTGCTGATTTGAGTATCAGAAGGTGAATGTAATGATTCATGACTTGCTACACTTTTTATACAGAATTGTCGCTCGCATGCATGTTTCTTCGGTGACACGGCCCTCAGGGTCGTTGATTAAACTTCACAATAATTGAGAGTTGGAGGCCGCGACTACTGCATTGCTGAGCTGAACATCACAATACCACAGATTTAGAACCCGTTTAAACATTCCTTGATAAAGCAGTATTCAGCAGTACGTAGAGTACCCAGTCGTTTTTAGCGATAAGACCACCCAATGCCGATTGCGACATTCTGTTTATTTTTTTTCAATTGTAATCATTGTAATCCGGTTTACATGCAATAATGATGAGTTATTTTTTTTTTTCTAGCATGCGCGAGCCCACTCCAGGGCCAAGGCCCCCCTCTACGACTTCCATCTTTCGCGAGCCAACGCGTCCTCTTTCGTTTGTACGAAACCTATCCAGTTCGTCCCACAATCTCCTATCTATCTATCTCATGAGTAATCTATCTACCCTAAAGGCTATAGTGGGTAAAAGTTTTTGAATGGGTGCTTATTCTTTTTTCATCTCGCAATGAAACAGGTTGACAATGTCTCTGCCCTTAGGGCTTTTGATCAATTATTGCATCAGACTTCACGCATGCCAATTACCAATATGAAATGGGCGAGATTTTATCCATGACATAGTTCAACTAAATGTTTCCGCAACAAACCTGTAACGAGTCAAGTTCACGACCTTTTTTATTTATAGGTACATATTTATAATTACTTATATCCTACATAACGTTAACAGCTTCCAAAAACAAGTTTAAATTTGCTGAGGACTTAAAAGTCCATATTTAGCAGTGGCGAAGGGTGAATTTATGACAGAGGAAAGCCGGAGCAAATGGCTTTTCTATTAGGTATGAGCTTCATGCGAATTAGCGAAAAATGACAGATGATGAATTGACTATAGAGTGGTTGTGTTTTTATTTTTCTAAGGGAAGCCGGTGGGAATCGAGTTGTATGGTACAGATGCCAGCACATCAACCTACCCGAAACTGTCAGATTTTCCCAATCAATTTTGAACCTTATGCTTAAGCGATAAAGTTGAAAATCTATTAAAGAAATTTGACAGATTGTAGTAGGTTGATGTGCTGGCGTCTGTACCTTCGTCACAGATATTTAGGGTGCCGTGAGTTAAAAGGAAAAAAAAAAACTGAACCCATAAAATCTCACTTCGTTGTCCGTCTGCATGTCAAGACCCTTTTTCTGAATTAATCAGGTTGAAATTGATATTAAAAAACTTAGATCTACGGTCTCTCATAGCTAGAAAAACACGTTTCTAAGTCAACGCAATAAAACTATGCTCCATTTATGCTGTACCTACGTTTTGACACTCGCAAATAAATCATAACCTACCTATAGGGTATTTCCCGTTGACCTAGAATCATAAAATTTGGCAAGAAACAAGGCCTCACAGCAGAAGTAAATGAAAA
The DNA here is from genome assembly GCA_945859645.1 of Amphipoea oculea. NCBI lineage: Eukaryota > Metazoa > Arthropoda > Insecta > Lepidoptera > Noctuidae > Amphipoea > Amphipoea oculea. The sequence continues at coordinate 5,881,244 of OX243876.1, forward strand.
TCTTTAATTTGTAGTTATTATCACATAAAAATATATTTTTAATTTTATAAGAATAATAAATACTTAGATATTCTCTACAAAAACTGCCAAACGTGGTGGTTTGGCTACGTACATTTACGTCTCAGAAGTTATTTGGCGATTAAAAATCGGCCATATGTAAAATAGTTAGATAAACTTTAGAATTTGTAATTGGACTACCGTTAGGATTTTCCTATTTACGACCTACATTTAGAAGATGTTGAGGGTGGATTTAGAATTGGATTTGGGAAATGGTGAAATTCTCATAATTCCGTGGGAAGATACTTATAATTATGGGGAGTCAACCTCATTATATGCATTGCTGTAATTATTCTGATTTTAAAGGTCTAATCTATGTAGTATGTAACACCAAGTTGAAACGAAGGACGATGGGCTTAGTAAGTAGACCCCGTCCCCAATTTTTTTTTATCCAACAGACTTAATTTTTGTCGCATATTTTTTCGTTACGGGTTACAAAATAACAAACTGTTTGTTTAAAGTCTTAAATATATGGGCTTTCCTGAAAAAAATTACTTTCGGTTTCATTTATTCTAACGAAAATAGTACCTACTAAGAGTAACAACAGACTTTGACTGTAAAATCGAAAAAGATAAAATAAACATGTTTTTAAGTAACACGAAGCATCCATTTTTAAAACAATTAAAGCATTCATACCTCCATACTTCTTTTTAAGGGATGTTCCAGGTGTGTGATAGTTTGTAAATCTGTAGAATCGTGAGTCGGTTCAGCAATACAGCAGTTGACCTTCAACTCTCAATCAATGTGAAGCCGCGGGCGCGCCGTGTGTCACCGACGAGACACACAGGCGTAGGCGGGCGACACCGGCAGTCCTGTATAAAAACTGTAGCAAGTCATACATTTTTACAGTTACCTAATGATACTCAAATCAGCAACAACTTGCAAAAATGGTTGCCAAAGTGAGTTACTTATTTATTTAAATTAAATGAAGACTGTCGCCTTATAATTTTAACAATTTCAATCTGGCTTTTCCGTATGTGTAATAAAAAAAGGCTTAATTTTTAACTTAGACAAAAATGTTTCAGAATACATTATTAAAAATCTTTATCTTTACAGTTCGTCATCGTCCTGTCCCTCGCTGCGGCGGCTTACGCTGGTCTGGTCCCCGTCTCCAAAGTGGTGTACGCCGAGCCTGAGGCACCCGCTCACTACGACTTCTCGTACTCCGTCCATGATGACAACAGCGGCGACGTGAAGCAGCAGCAGGAGTCTCGCCAAGGAGATGCCGTGCACGGCTCCTACTCTCTCGTGCAGCCCGACGGCGTGCACCGCATCGTTGAATACACCGCCGACAAGGAGCACGGATTCAACGCTAACGTGCGCTACGAAGGCACCCCCGTGCACTCCGCACCCGCCAAGATCGCCTACGCCGCTCCCGTAGCCAAGATCGCCTACGCCGCACCCGTTGCCAAGGTCGCCTACGCCGCTCCCGTCGCCAAGGTCGCCTACGCACCAGCTCAAGTCTCCTACTCTCACGCCCCTGCCCAGGTCTCCTACTCTCACACCCCTGCCCAGGTCTCCTACTCTCACGCCCCCGTCGCCAAGCTCGCCTACGCCGCTCCCGTAGCGCACGTCACTTACTCCTCTCCCGCCATCTCCTACCACCACTAGATAACTACCTACCTACTATTGTTATTGTTACATAGTTAGAGCTGTTGTAGTTTTTGTAGAAACGAATAGAGACTAATAAATTATTTATGAATTGAATATTTTACTGTATCATTATTAATAATAAATACCATAACCCACTTCTTGGGGATTAACCACACTTATTCAGCTCTGTTCTTTTGTCCATAGATAACAACGGTTTTGTATGGAGTCCGTTCAGCTTTCCGCGGCTGAACGAATGCGTACGCATCTCATACAAATTCTTTGTTTTCTATGGACAAAAGCAGAACAGAGCTGAATAAGTGTGGTTAGTCCCTTACGAGCTTACTCTACATTTGCAAAAAGAAGATTGCTCTGGTGACACACATTGTTAATTTTTGTCCTAAGAACCAACTGCCTCGTAAAATTCCTTTCTGCGTTATAAATTATGACTATATTCGATTGAAATTAAATTAAAATAACGGACACACCTCGTCTTATGAAAGAGCGAATTGTCAATCAAAATGTCGTCGAACACCGGCATCATATTTTAGATTGAATTTTGGAATTATTAAGTACCATACCAAATAAGTACCATTTAAGCTTGAATAAAGTACGATTCCATGCACTAGTTTGATAGTTGATGCCCACCGGAGTGTCACTCAGCGCTTTCGAGTGCTTTAGCGTGCTCGTCAATATGGAGGAACCAAGTCTTAGAATACTAACCTACTTACATAAAAATTCAATTCTGTAGGTAATTGTAATATTTGCTACTTATGCAATAATTTTAAAATAAGTGCCTATTTGACCTTCACAACCTTTCCGAGGAATCCGAGGTACCCCTCGGTAAGTTTACTTGTAAGACTTTCGGTCTGTTGCTGTAAAACTCAGTAACTAGGTTGTGGAGGTCAGATAGGGACACGCTCCATGTAAAATACTGGTATTCAGCTGCATCCGGTTAGACTGGAAATAGATCCAATAATAGTTAGGAAAAGGCAGGCAGGTGATAATTAGTTCAGAGTCGATAAAGAACTATTTTATTTCCAAAACCATAAGTAATTGTGAAAGCAGGTAAGGAGAGGGTCACGATATAATATGAGGAATAGGGTGTAAAATCCATTCATCGTCCATAGAAAAGGGAGGATCTCTGACCACACGGAAGTTGTGTCTGGTGGGTTACTGCCCGACGATTGATGTCGGGACGTTGTATATGTATATATTGAAGGCAGATTGCATAATTCGTTTTTATTATACGGCGCCGACTGTTTGCAATTGAAGTATTTATATTTAGTACCCATTTTGTACCTTTAAACTATGCAAATGTCTTACGTTAAAATTTAAATTAAAAAAGTATCAACCATTTTTTATACTTATTTGTATACAAGTTTTAATTGAACTCTCTGTAACCCAAAAGAATAATTAAACTCATCCAATATGTACAATGACGGTTCGTCGTCAAAATAGAGGGACCAGGGAATTTGTAAAATAACTACTTAAACATTGAGGTAGTTAAAATTATTGCATAGGTAGCAAATATTAGATTTACAGTATTGAATTTTTATGTAGGTAGGTTTGTATTCCAAGACTTGGTCTCTCTATATTGGCGGGCACGTTAAACCACTCCGGTGGGCATCAACTATGAAAAGCTAGTGCATGGAATCGTACTTTATGGTATATTGCACAATTCATTCTAACAGTTGATGCCATAAGGCGAGCGTACCTTAAAATCAGAAATTATTTTTGATATTGAGTGTTCGTTATTTTCAGTCGAATAATCATAATTTATAACGCAGAAAGTAATTTTACGGGGCAGTTGCTTCTTAGGACAACAATTAACAAAGTGTGTCACCAGAGAAATGCCCTTTTTGCAAATGTAGAGTAAGCTCGTAAGGGACTAACCAAACTAATTCAGCTCTGTTCAGCTTTTGTCCATAGAAAACAACGATTTTGTATGAGATGCGTACGCATCCGTTCAGCCGCGGAAAACTGAACGGACTCCATACAAAATCGATGTTTTCTATGGACAAAAGCTGAACAGAGCTGAATGAGTGTGATTAATCCCTAAGAAGTGGGTTATGGAATTTATTATTAATAATAATGATACAGTAAAATATCAAATTCATAAATAATTTATTAGTCTCTATTCGTTCTAAAAACTACAACAGCTCTAACTATGTAACAATAACAATAGTAGGTAGTTATCTAGTGGTGGTAGGAGATGGCGGGAGAGGAGTAAGTGACGTGCGCTACGGGAGCGGCGTAGGCGAGCTTGGCGACGGGAGCGTGAGAGTAGGAGACCTGGGCAGGGGCGTGAGAGTAGGAGACTTGAGCTGGTGCATAGGCGACCTTGGCGACGGGAGCGACGTAGGCGATCTTTGTTACGGGAGCGGCGTAGGCGAGCTTGGCGACAGGCGCGTGAGAGTAGGAGACCTGGGCAGGGGCGTGAGAGTAGGAGACTTGAGCTGGTGCGTAGGCGACCTTGGCGACGGGAGCGGCGTAGGCGATCTTTGCTACGGGAGCGGCGTAGGCGATCTTGGCGGGTGCGGAGTGCACGGGGGTGCCCTCGTAGCGCACGTTAGCGTTGAATCCGTGCTCCTTGTCGGCGGTGTATTCGACGATGCGGTGCACACCGTCGGGCTGCACAAGCGAGTACGAGCCGTGCACGGCGTTGCCTTCGCGAGACTCCTGCTGCTGCTTCACGTCACCGTTGTGTTCGTCATGGACGGAGTACGAGAAGTCGTAGTGAGCTGGTGCCTCAGGCTCGGCATACACCACTTTGGAGACGGGGACCAGGCCAGCGTAAGCCGCCGCAGCGAGGGAAAGGACGATGATGAACTGCAAAAATAAAGTTTTTTCATTTATTTATGAAACATTTTTTGTAAAAGTTAAAGTTTACGTAAGCATTTTTTTATAACATATATTCGAAAACACCAGATTGAAATTGTCAACAGTCTTCATGTAATTTAAATAAGTAACTCACTTTGGCAACCATTTTTGCAAGTTGTTGCTGATTTGAGTATCAGTAGGTAACTGTAATAATGTATGACTTGCTACAGTTTTTATATAGGACTGCCGGTGTCGCCCGCCTGTGTGTCTCGTCGGTGACACACGGCGCGCCCGCGGCTTCACAGTGATTGAGAGTTGAAGGTCAACTTCTGCATGGCTGAACAGTCTTACGATTCTGCAGATTTACAAACTGTCGAGACATTCCTTAAAAAGCATTATGTAGGTATGAGTGCTTTTGATAATTTAAGAATGGATGCTTCGTATTATTTTAAAACAGGTTTATTTTATCAATTTCGATTTTACCTGTCGTGACTTTTGGTAGAGGTATTATTGCATCAGATTTCATGTATGCCAATATGAAATTGGCAAGGTTTTCTCCTTGACTTAGTTCAACTTAGTGTTTCCGCAAAAAAACTTGTAACGAGTCAAGTTCATGACCTTCTTTGTTTTGTTTTGCTTTTCCAAGCATATTTCAATTCACAGGGACTAACAACCCTAACTATCCCAGATTTTCAACGTTTAAAATATCAATGTTACAGCGAGGAAGCTCTGCACTGAATAATAGTAAAAATTCGCATAGAAAATTGTATAGGCTGCGGTATGAGGGGGGAGACCACTTATCGCCTTCAATCTCTCCGCTCTTGATACACCAAATACTATCTTCGTTGCCATTTCAACTAATACAGGTTGAAATTGAAAACATGCGACAAATCGAAATGGCAGATTGTACTCATCATTATGAACAACTTTTAATATTGGACCAAACCTGAAATCGCGAAAAAAAAGTCAGCTGTTCCCTACATTTTTTTTATGTTCGCATAACTCGTCAAAATGTAGGGAAAAACTGATTTTTTTTTCGCGATTTCAGGTTTGGTCCCATAGTTAAAGTTGTTCATAATGATGAGTACAATCTCCCATTTCGGTTTGTCGCATGTTTTCAATTTCACCCTGTATATGCAAAGCTTTTTGATTTACCTACTTCAAATGCTACTTGTGCACCAACTGTGACTGAGTAGGAGCGAGGAGGATGACTAATAAAAATAAGGAAAAAGTTCGGAACTACTCAGACGCTAGACGGTACGTAGGTATAGTACAGTTTTACGTAAGCTGTACGGTGATCAGTGATAGCTATAAAGGATATTTTATGACTTCCCGTTGTCCCCATAACGTAAAAGCATCAATGGGGACAACGGGAAGGACATTTTATGACTTCCCGTTGTCCCCATAATGGGGACACCGTTAATGGGGACACCGTTAATGGGGACAACGGGAATAGACCACTTTAGCTATGTAGGTGGAAAATTAATACATTTATTAATTGTCAAAATATCTAGGTAGATATTTGGACAATAAATAAATGTATCAATATTAGCGTGTTTTTTTTTCTATCTTGCCTTTCCTAGATTACTCAGAAACATTATAAACTCTTGCATTTGCTCCTAAAACCTCCTCGCTGCTTCTTTTTCAGCTATTTTGCGATTTATCTTTAAGACTTAGGTGGATGTAACCGATATGCCTTCGTTTAGGTGCTCTTAATTCGACAAGGTAGGTACCGGCCGTTTTTTCTGGTATGTTTGTTTTTCAGGTGTTCTCTCAGTAGTCTGTTTCATCATTGCAGGGATTTCTGAAATTGCCAGCTGCCAGAATTTAAATTTAACTTTGGGTCTGGACTCTGGAATAGACACCGTCTTGTCATTTATGGAATAGGATGAGCCAAATACATTTATGGAAAAGGTGAGCCAGCCGCAGTATTACTGTTTTCCGATTTAAGATTTGAAAGGTATACCTACAGTTCCCTCCCAAAGTTATTTGACACTTTTACACTTCAGCTGTATTATATTTTACTAGCTGCGCCCCGCGGTTTCACTCGCGTATGTGTCGATCCCGTGGGAATATCGGGATAAAAACTATCCTATGTAAGGACATAGGATAGTTTTTATCCCGATATTCCCACAGCCCCAGCCCCAGGACTCTAAACTATCTCTATACCAAATTTCATCTAAATCGGTTCAGTGGGTTAGGCTTGAAAAGATAACATACAGACAGACAGAGTTACTGTCGAATTTATAATATTAAGTATGGATGTATCCGGCACTTAGCTTGATGATAGGGGGATTTGCCGGAAGGTTGTCCAGAACCCAGCGTTCGGATGCCACCGATAATGATCATTAGTCACTTGCAATACAGTGTGGCAGTTTAATTATCAGAAGGTTTATTAAGAATTCTTACACTAAATTACTGAACTGAGAATTTATACTTGGGAACTTGACAAACTCTACTTTAGCATTAAGTACGTAGTACTATTACTCGTAAGTATTTTGTGGCATTACTTAAGGTGATTCTTTGAAAGAAGCCGTGAAAATCAATATTGCATATGTAGCGACACTAGCGAGGCGATTTGCTGATTCGCATTTTTGATATCGTAAAGAGACGTCAGAGCCAGGCTCGCCAGTCGCTTACTTACCTCCGCCCAGCCACGTCCTATTTATTGTAATAATAATATAATATAACCGTGTAATTGTGAACATTTATTAAACTTCCATAGTATTCAGTATAAACCAAAGCAAATCATTTCTGGACCCTAATAACACGCACAATAAGTGGTGACCCCGAACGTTTGAGGAAATAGTTTAGTGTTTTGTTTTTTGCGACGTAAGCGACTCAGTGACGGCGTGGCAAGGGCGTGTTAAGAAACTGCGTGTGTGCAAGTAACGGTGAATAGACTCTAACTTGGTCAAGATGACTTCAACGACACCCGGAGTGGCAGCGGTATCGGTGCAGACAAGGATACCAGATTTTTGGACAGATTTGCCCAAATCATGGTTCTGTCAGTTCGAGGCTATATTGGCACCACAAAAGCTGGGAGACGCGCAGTTGTTCGACATAGCAATCGCCAGGTTGACCCAAGACACAGTGCGGCAAGTTACCGATATAATCGAAGCCCCGCCAGAGTCAGGCAAGTACGCAGCATTGAAAAAACGTTTATTGGCGATTTATGAAGAGAGTGCGGACAAGCAATTCCAGAGGCTAATGGGAGAGACGGACCTGGGAACACAGAAACCATCGCAGCTATGTAGAGCGATGGCGGCCCTAGCTAAGAATTGCAACGTGACAGACGAGCCACTAAGAAGGTTGTGGCTGAACCGATTACCCCCGGGCGTGCGGGCGGTCCTGGCAGTGACCACAGACACGAAACTTGAGGACCTTGCAGCAACGGCAGACAGAGTCATGGAGAACATAGGTACCGGTGAGGTTGCGTCAATATCACCGAGCACATCGGAGGTGACAGGCGACACGAAAACGGAGTTGGTGAAGCAGCTCAGCGCATTAACGGTGGAAATGAAGGAGTTACGCGGAGAAATAGATGACATAAGGAAACGAGACGGAAATTCATTACAAGATCAGAGGGGGCGGCGTTGGCAGCCGAGGGGCTACAGGCCCAGAAGTCAGTCGAGACCGCGACGCACACCTAGTTCCTCGGATTGGCTATGCAGACACCATTTTCGTTACCGGGAAAACGCGCGAACGTGCGAGTCACCGTGCAATTGGTCCAGGAAGCAGCAGGGCGCGGGAAACTAGAGGCGGTGCAGTCATCATCGGTGGGAGATTGTACCGCGGGAAACCACCGGCTCTGCGTGCGAGACTTAAGAAGCGGAATTGTATATCTAGTGGACACAGGAGCTAACGTATCAGTGATACCAGTGGGAAGAGTGAGAGCCACCAAGGTTAAACGTGAGTGTTCGTATAAGCTGTTCGCGGCGAATAACACTGAAATAAAAACTTATGGGGCTAACATAGAGCTTAACTTAGGTTTAAGAAGGAGTTTTAAATGGACATTCATTATTTGTGATGTAAAACAACCTATATTAGGGGCAGATTTCCTAGAGGCGCACCAACTTATAGTAGATTTACATAAAAAGCGGTTGATTGACGGTTGTACTAAAATAAGTAGGGAAGCATCCGTCGTAAAGTATACGGAACCGTCGGTTTCAAGCATACAGTTAGATAACCCATACCGAGAAATACTAAAAGAATTCCCGGGCATAACAAAACCAGTAAATACCTAATGCTTAAAGTAGAGGTATTACAAAAATTTTATTTTTAGTGAATCTGATGATGTCAAGCCCTATATTGCATTATTAAAGATTCGGAAAACTTCATGAAGTTGGTCAGTGGGTGTGGTATACGGCATGAAAAATCTTACGAAGAGAAAAAAATGGGACATAGCCTATGCCCTATTATTTTCTCTTCATAAGTTAGTTTCCAGTTTGCAAGATACTTCGCACATTCCATTTTTGCATTTGTGTTACGGTGGATTTATAAATGACTTTTTAGTTGTTAGGGTAACTTTGAAATACTTAATCGATTATTCAGTATTTTTTTTACTACATTTATACCTGTAATGGATTAGGTTTTTGGGTTTCTGTAGCATAAATAGGGTAAGTTAATGAGATAATAATAGAATAGGACATTCAATTCATAATAATTTAATATCACCTATTTATTTCAGTACATAACAGCGTGCCTATGATGTAACTATAATATCTAGTGGTGGTAGGAGATGGCGGGAGAGGAGTAAGTGACGTGCGCTACGGGAGCGGCGTAGGCGAGCTTGGCGACGGGGGCGGCGTAGGCGACTGGAGCGTGAGAGTAGGAGACCTGGGCAGGGGCGTGGGAGTATTGGACCTGGGCAGGGGCGTGAGAGTAGGAGACTTGAGCTGGTGCATAGGCGACCTTGGCGATGGGAGCGGCGTAGGCGATCTTGGCTACGGGAGCGGCGTAGGCGACCTTGGCGGGTGCGGGGTGCACGGGGGTGCCCTCGTAGCGCACGTTAGCGTTGAATCCGTGCACTTTGTCGGCGGTGTATTCGACGATGCGGTGAACGCCGTCGGGCTGCACAAGCGAGTACGAGCCGTGCACGGCGTCGCCCTCGCGAGACTCCTGCTGCTGCTTCACGTCGCCGCTGTGGTCGTCATGGACGGAGTAAGAAAAGTCGTAGTGGGCTGGTGCCTCAGGCTCGGCGTACACTACTTTGGAGACGGGGACCAGGCCAGCGTAAGCCGCCGCAGCGAGGGACAGGATGATGACGAACTGCAATTAAAAATGATAAATATTTTTAGAATTAATTTAGAACCTTAAACTGGGATAAACGCAGAATATTGAAAGACTTATCACTTATCAGACACCAAAAAAATTAATAATTAATTTAATTAACTCACTTTGGCAACCATTATTGATGATTGTTTGATATGTTGTTGCTGATTTGAGTGTCAGTAGTGGACTATGGTAATGTGTGACCTGCTACAGTTTTTATACAGGCTGCTCGCCTGTAGGTTTCGTTGGTGACACACGACGCGCCTGCGGCGTCGTGCACAATGATTGAGAGGTGAAGGCCGACATGCTGGATTGCTGAGCCGAACTCCAAACTGATCAACACCTGTTTGTACATTCCGTAGTAGATTAATGACTTTATGAAATGTGAGAGTAGTTGTACAAGGATCTTGGCGCGTGGATACAATCGGAACTAACGCCGCCATCTTGTTTTTTTTTAAAATACATTTCACAAAACCATTGCACATATGTGTACCAACGGCGCCCCCTTTTCAACGTAATTCGAGCGCCAAAAGATTTGCAGCAGTGTCTGGAAATGCCCAAGTTATATTCTGGAATAGGTGCTGCATTTTATTTATAAAGTTTGTAGTCTTGTTTAGTAATGTATTCAATTTAGGTATTGCAAGGACAATGATACCGCTACTGCAAAAAATAGAAAGTAGGTAACTTACCTACTTCATATTTTTTGTTTTTTTTTTTTCCCACTGAGCTTTATGTCATGATTGCATCTGAATAACAGATATTTCAATAAAAATAGAGTATTCATGTGAAATGGACGAGATTTTCCCCTTGACTTAGGTAGTTCAATATTGGTTTCTGATTATCGATCACTAATATTAGTGTAAGGTTTCTGATAAACAACATTTGTTCTGAATCAAGTTCACGAACAGTTCACCTTTGTTATTAATTATATTTTTGTTAATAGCATTAAGCTTCCCACATCGCGGTCTGTTGCCATTTTACTTTACTAATTCCATATGGAAACCTAGAGCGTGGGGAGACTAGGTCGGATAAGCCTTTTCTTTTCTGAGAAAGATATGAATGACTGTCATTTTTGTAGGTTTTTTTCTTGTAGGCCTGTATGATAGAGGATCTTGAAGATAAATTGCTGATCTTACAAGAAGTGTCATATAAGCTTAAATAATTAAATGTGGTTTTCAAGTTCCTAGGTATCTGCGTAAATTGTCTCTGAATGTTATGATCTGCGTTGTTTGATGTTCATGATAGAATTTAGAAAAGAGCCAAAAGATTATGTTCACCAGACAAATATGCGCCTTTGGATACTTACCACCAATCGGTTTCCCAAACACGGTGATTATGATAACAAGCTGTGTGCTCGATGGGATTTTTAATCGGCAATTCCACTGCAAAATTTTTGACATTCCACTTTGCCCCACCAGTGGGGCGGCCGGTGGGGCAAAGTGGAATAATCCGAATTTCCATCTCCTAAGTATCCCTTTAGGACAGGATTTTCAAAAGATCTTTCCTTTTTGCTCGCTTTCGCTTTTGTTAATCATTTTTTGGACAAATTGCATGATTATAAATTTCATGTCCGTACCCAGAGGCGGATTTACACATTTGCCGCCAGTAGGCTATTCAAATTTTGCCGCCCCTACCGACCTCTACAATAATATCCCATGTCTTTTGTATACTGCTTCGCCTTTCTCGTTCATCAGCTACGAAAAACTTGCAAAGAAAGACCTGAACTTGAACTTGTAAAGATCGGCAACTGTGATAAAATCTACGGTAGAAGCCTGAATTTAAGAATTCGCTTTGTTTATTCTTTCCAAAAAAACATAGTTGGTATATAAATATTAATCATTTTAATTTCAGTAAGACATTTTAAAAAAAAATGTTAGCCCCAAATTTGCCGCCCCTAAAATCTGCCGCCCTAGGCTCCAGCCTACTCAGCCTATTGGTAAATCCGCCACTGTCCGTACCATACTGTGCCTAAAATCGTAGTTTGTGTGCCTTATGATGAAAAGCATTTTATAAATTGTGTTTTCAGTCAGTTTCGTCATAGCGTTTTTTGATTTTGCATACGGCGTGTGACAGCGTGTAAGATGTTGGTGATTACATACCCAAAAGATAAGGTATGTACATACCTCATCTTTTTGCAAATGATGACAAAACCGGCTTATAGATTATGAAATTAGGTAAATAATACAATAGAATATTCAATTTAATAATAATTTAGTACGTATTAATTAAAAAAAATACTGCATTACTGTCTAACTATGTAAAAATAATAATAGTATATGTACCTATCTAGTGGTGGTAGGGTACAGTCGACATAACTAAGTAGGTATAAATATCATAGCTACTAATAGGTATTTTTTTTTTTGTGGTTGGGATATCATCAAATGAATCCTCCCGCTCTGGGTGGAGCGGAATTTAGTGTCAGACTCTGACTGACTAAAACCCACCCGTGTTACTTCCTTAGCCCTTTATGTTCCGGGGCAGCGGTAACCCTTTCGGACAATCCCGCTGACCACTAATAGGTATAATTACCTCTCAGTAGCTATGGTATTTTTCTCATTTTGTTTAATTTATATTTCAACTACCTACCTAAGTACCTTTACTACTAACTTTTTATCTGGATTGGGCCTTTGGATTTGATGCTTAGGCCACGTTCCCACCAAATGTATCTATATTCAGCCGCGGACGATGGCAGCGAAGCGTCAAGTAACAAAATGATGAGAAACAACGGACAGTTAATCGGTGGCCGGAGTTGTTTATTAATACATTTTGTACTACACAAATTCGCCGGCCGACTTACATTACGTTTGGTGTGAACGCGGCCTTAGACATCCAGCTGCCGTAATAAGTAAGTTTAAGCATTAAAATAGGTAGTAATAAAGACGTAATTGAATTCATAATAATTTATTAGCACCTATTTATTTCAATATATAACAGCTTGCCTAACTATTCAACAATAGTATCTAGTGGTGGTAGGAGATGGTGGGAGAGGAGTAAGTGACGTGCGCTACGGGAGCGGCGTAGGCGAGCTTGGCGACGGGGGCGTGAGAGTAGGAGACCTGGGCAGGGGCGTGAGAGTAGGAGACCTGGGCAGGGGCGTGAGAGTAGGAGACTTGAGCTGGTGCGTAGGCGACCTTGGCGACGGGAGCGGCGTAGGCGACCTTGGCGACGGGAGCGGCGTAGGCGATCTTTGCTACGGGAGCGGCGTAGGCGATCTTGGCAGGAGCTTGCTGGACGGGGGTACCCTCGTACCTCACGACGGCGTTGAAACCGTGTTCCTCATCAGCGGTGTAGTCGACGATGCGGTGCACACCATCGGGTTGTACGAGCGAGTACGAGCCGTGCACGGCGTCGCCTTGGCGAGACTCCTGCTGCTGCTTCACGTCACCACTGTGGTCGTCATGGACGGAGTACGAGAAGTCGTAGTGAGCGGGTACTTCGGGCTGGGCGTACACCACTTTGGAGACGGGGACCAGGCCAGCATAAGCCGCCGCAGCGAGGGACAAGACGATGACGAACTGCAAAAATAAAGTTTTATAATTTATTTATGAAACATTTTTGTAAAAGTTAAAATTTAAGCATTTTTTTATAATATAATATATTCGAAAACACCAGATTAAAATTGTTAGACAACAGTCTTCATTGTAACTCACTTTGGCAACCATTTTTGCAAGTTGTTGCTGATTTGAGTATCAGTAGGTAACTGTAATAATGTATGACTTGCTACAGTTTTTATACAGGACTGCCGGTGTCGCCCGCCTGTGTGTCTCGTCGGTGACACACGGCGCGCCCGCGGCTTCACATTGATTGAGAGTTGAAGGTCAACTACTGCATTGCTGAACTGACTTCGATTCTACAGATTCACAACCAACCTGTCGGCACATTTCTTAAAAAGCAGTATGTAGGTTTAAGTGCTTTTGATATTTTAAGAATGGGCGCTTCGTATTGTTTTAAAACATGTTTATTTTATTAATATCGATTTTGCGAGTGGACTCTGTCTTTCCTCTTATGTAATTTTAGTAGTGATTTCATGTATGCCAATATGAAATGGGCAAGGTTTTCTCCTTGACTTAGTTCAACATACTGTTTCCGCAAAAAACTTGTAACGAGTCAAGTTCATGACCTTCTTTTTTTTTAATTAATAAACTTGTTTTACGTATATTTGGCTTCCCAGCATAGTACAATAGGAATATGCATGTGATTCAAATATAGTCCAATTTTTTGGAACGAAGTTTTTTTAGGGAGCTTGCGGTAGGAGTAAACTGGCAGAAATCGTCACGTAACGAGAAAGCGTTATGCTCCTCCATGCGATTTTATATTATACTAGCTGCGCCCCGCGGTTTCACCCGCGCAAGTCATCCCGTGGGAATATCGGGATAAAAAGTATCCTATGTCCTTTCCCGGGACTCAAACTATCTCTATACCAAATTTCATCTAAATTGGTTCAGCGGTTTAGGCGTGAAGAAAAGACAGACAGACAGACAGAGTTACTTTCGCATTTATAATATTAGTTTGGATGTAATAGAAAGAGACAGAGAGAGAGAGAGAGACATAGTTTTTATGGTTTTCCAGGGTGCTGAAGCCAATAGTCAGGTTAAAATGAAAATTCAAGATAGTGGCTGCAAAAATTACTGGGTGGGCCAAAAGAAATCACCCTATTGGAAGATGCCCTCATTTTTGCAAATGGCTGCCAATGTCAAATCTGTTTTGACATTTGTGGACTAGACAGATGCAGAATACAAGTGAACAAGCCATGGAGCGATACACTCCCCAAGAACGCGGAATAATCGTGTCTATTTTTTTGCGTAACAATGCGTCTGTGGTGTTGGCGCAGCGTGAATTCCGTCGCCGATTCCCCATGTATATCAGAACGTTCGGCCAGTCGAGATAGGGAGCTGGCTGCTACTCCAGTTTTTAGTGACGGTTATGTGACGCTTAAAGATGCCAGTCAAAGAATTTGTGACGGAACAGTTCGAAAGTTAGAAGCATTTATTTATGGCCGAACGACCTGATATCAGGTCGTTCGGCCAACCTGAATCTCCATAACTGAGGACCTTAGAGAAACTGTTACTGAATAAAGATTTAGTGACGATTTGGTGACAAACAACCAATACTTTACTTTTACTCGTAATGCCAACGGTTAAAAGTAAAATGAATTTTGGTTCCTGGAACATCAGGACGTTCGGCCAACGTAATCTCCATACTGAGGACCTGAGAGAAACCGTTAATGAATAAAGATTTAGTGACGAGACTGAAACGAATTTTTATTGCTTTATTTTTTTTTGTGACGGCCCCTTTAAATAGTAAATTGAAAATTTAACATATAACCTCAAAACATTGGGATTATCGATTCCTCCACAGCGAAGAAGCCCAGAGAAACCGTTAATCAATAAAGATTTAGTGACGACACTGAAACGAACTTTTAGTGTTTTATTTTTTTTTGTGACGGCCCCTTTATATAGTAAATTGAAAATTTAACATAAGTATAACCTCAAAACATTGGGATTATCGATTCCTCCACAACGAAGAAGCCTAGAAGACTCGTAAAACCCCTGATGTGTTATAGGTTTTCAGTGCAATGGTGTCAGTATTTTTGTTGATTCAATATTCCGCACTATGGCGGATGGCGACTGAAATAGGGTGACCATGTATTCCAACGAAACAAGTATTTATCAAGTACTTAAGTACCTACCTTAACAATGAAGCAACACACGTCGTAATATTAAATTATATAAGTACAAGCAACGTTGAGCTGATGCCTGCATACCAGTGTCCACTTGTGAGGTTTTTGTTATATTACTTGAGTCTATTTTGGCTAAAAGCAAACGAAAGTGGAAAGGTGACTGACATTGGAGATTGGGAAATTTGACTAACACACACACAGACAGACAGTCGGTTATAGCAATTAACTGACCCCCTTAAAAATTAAACGAATTTGAACCTTCTGCTTGTTAGCAGTAAGCTTATCGAACTAGAACAACTGGTTCAACGTCTACGATTAATAAAACAGTTATTCGAATTTGATATTTAACACGCAGTGTTAAAGTAGGTATGATCTTGAATATTGTTCTAACTTGTAATATATTATTGCTAATTTCAACAATATTTACTATGTTCGTGTGGTCTAGTGGTAGCTGCAGTGAGCTGACAAGAGCGTGGTTGTGAGTTCGAAACCAACACATTTTCTGCTACGGTTTTGTTTTGTAATATATTTTTTTTAAGTTATTAATAATAAATAGTAAATTATAACTTAAGCAACAAAAAAAATTTCAAAATTTCAATTATTTTTATTCATGTGACAGTGACAGACAGAAAAATAATAAAAAGTAGAAGCAAAGAGATAATATACGGTCATATAAAGAGTTCATGTTGGTGTGTGTAATGTTTTTTATAACAATTTATTTCTAATGCATATTATATAAAATATTAGTTATTTGCACTTCTTCTGATATTCCTCCGTCCGCGTATCTATTTATTTTGTTGCAATGCCTACATCGTCACCGGATTTCAACTATTTCGATGTGTTTTGCTTCATTCAGTAGATAAATAGGTACCGACTCGATAAATACTTGTTTCGTTGGAACACATGGTCACCCTATTTCAGTCGCCATTCGCCATAGTGCATTTTTATAGATTAATATTGAATCAACAAAAATACTGACACCATTGCACTGAAAACCTATAACACATCAGGGGTTTTACGAGTCTTCTAGGCTTCTTCGCTGTGGAGGAATCGATAATCCCAATGTTTTGAGGTCATATGTTAAATTTTCAATTTACTATATAAAGGGGCCGTCACAAAAAAAAATAAAACGCTAAAAGTTCGTTTCAGTGTCGTCACTAAATCTTTATTGATTAACGGTTTCTCTGGGCTTCTTCGTTGTGGAGGAATCGATAATCCCAATGTTTTGAGGTTATATGTTAAATTTTCAATTTACTATTTAAAGAGGCCGTCACAAAAAAAATAAAGCAATAAAAATTCGTTTCAGTCTCGTCACTAAATCTTTATTCAGTAACGGTTTCTCTCAGGTCCTCAGTTATGGAGATTACGTTGGCCGAACGTCCTGATGTTTCAGGAACCAAAATTCATTTTACTTTTAACCGGTGGCATTACGAGTAAAAGTAAAGCATTGGTTGTTTGTCACCAAATCGTCACTAAATCTTTATTCAGTAACAGTTTCTCTAAGGTCCTCAGTTATGGAGATTCAGGTTGGCCGAACGACCTGATATCAGGTCGTTCGGCCATAAATAAATGCTTCTAACTTTCGAACTGTTCCGTCACAAATTCTTTGACTGGCATCTTAAAGCGTCACATAATCGTCACTAAAAACTGGAGTAGCAGCCAGCTCCCTATCTCGACTGGCCGAACGTTCTGATATACATGATTCCCCGGCCGTCCGACACAGACTGCGCAAACACTGCGCCGTTTGGCCACCAACCTTGAAGAGTATGGGACCACACGAGACGTTGCCCAGAGTGGCCGGCCCCGGAGCGCCCGTTCTGCCGAGAATATCGCCGCTGTTGCCGAGGATGTTGAGCTGTCGCCGGAAACATCGACCAGACGCCGTGCCACGCAATTAGCCATCAGCCAGACGTCCCTAAGGCGAATGTTGGTCAAAGACCTGCGCATGTTCCCGTACAAAGTCCAGTCCGTGCATTAGCTGCTGCCTGCCGACCGCCAAACGCGCGTAACCTACGCCCAAGCCATCCTCAATCTCGAGGCGCCTCATCTCTCGTTTTGGCGATTTGCACTGGCCCGCAAGATCGCCCGATTTAAGCGTTCCAGACTTTTTTTTGTGGGGTTTTTTGAAGTCCCGTGTTTACGTGAACAAGCCCGAGGCTCTGGAAGCCCTCAAGGACAACATTCGACACGAGTGCGAGAATCTGTCGCCCGAAGTTCGAAGCCGAAGTGATGAAAAATGCCATAAAACGAGCCCGTATGGCAATCAATTGTGACGGCGCCCATTTAGCCGATATAATCTTCTCGACTTGAGTAATAAAATTCTAAAGGTTCAAATAAACATAATCAAAAAACAGAATCGAAGTTTTTCATTTAGGAAAAAAAAAGAGAGCCAAACAACATCGGATGACTTCTTTTGGCCCACCTTGTATAAAAGTTTTCGTCATGGGTGTCGTTTTTATGGTTTTCAAGTGTGCTGAAGCCGATAGTAAGGTCAAAATAGAAATCCAAGATGGCGGCCGCAAATATGTACAAATTTTCGTCATATTGAAATTTTTGCAGCCGCCATCTTGGATTTTCATGTTAAACTTCGTTCCTGCCAGGGGTTCCCCGACCCCACACGTTTTTTTTAACCGACGAAAAAACGGAGGAGGTTATCAATTCGACGAGTATATTTTTTTTTTTTTTTTATGTATGATCACGCATAACTTTTTACAGAGCAGTCCGATTTTGATAATTCTTTTTCTATTGGAAAGGATATACCCCGAAGTTGGTCCCATATAAATTTGGAAAAAAAAATCCAAACCTAAGGGTAGGAAAACGGGATGATTGATTGTTCACTCACTGATTGTAATGTATGAGCACGCATAACTTTTTACAGAGTACTCCGATTTTGATAATTCTTTTTTTATTGGATAGGACATACCTCGAAGTTGGTCCCATGTAAATTTGGAAAAAAAAATCCTATCCTAAGGGTGGGAAAATAGGGGTGATTTATTGTTCATTCACAGATTTTAATGCTGAGCTTTATAAAGCCTGTTTTTTAAGTATTTTATTATACAAAAAATAATAATTAAATTAGGATTATATAACAGTTAATATCTAAAGTAAGGTAGGTAGCTGTTTTAAAAGTAATAAAAAATTAAGCATGTAGTAATTAGTAAATTATAGCCTCAAAAAATTATAAAATAAAAACTTTTTAACAAAAAAATTAAACCTCCGAAAAAACTGAAAAGCAAAAAATAAAAACCTTTTTTATTTTACCTTAATAAATAAGTTCTTAAACTAGGTAATGCAAGTATACCTAAGAAATTTTGAGTCGGCGCCAAACAATCAATGAACAAAGATCACTAAAATACCTTAAATTTAAAGAAATAACCAAATCAAATTAATAATGCAACGTGAAATCTCCAGCGATAAATATAACATTCCAAACAAAAAATGCGCTCTCCGCACGACCACTCGCAACGACATTAAGTTGCTTGTTTGGCGCCGACTCAAAATTACTTAGGTATACTTGCATTAGTTTAAGAACTTATTTATTAAGGTAAAATAAAAAAGGTTTTTATTTTTTGCTTTTCAGTTTTTTCGGAGGTTTATTAATAAGCTGTATTATGCCTCCTTCAATATTTATGATAACTTACAATTTAGTTTTGAGCAAGAAATTAATTTTTGTAAAGTGCAATAAAACTCTGGAAAATTCAAATATTTCAAAAACGACACCATTAGTCAGAGCGAATGTAATTTAAAAGTCTATGACAGTAATAAATGTCCACGTGTTATAGGTAGGAGTGCTTGCGATTCAATCCGTTGTCAATGTCATAGACTATGACGTCACACCAAGCGCGCCAAAATGGAGGGTGTTTAAGGTGCCCGTGTCGATTAGCTATTTTTAACGTTTTGGTTATTTTTTTAAGTACCTTCGATTGTTTTTTTGGCGTTGAATATTTTTTTACCTATACTATTATATGGCAATTCCAACTATCGAATAAAAATATTTAAAAAATACAAGCATATTATATTTACAAGGGATTAACAACTGACTGGAATACGGATAATGCTTGGAATTGGAAGGTGGCCATAGGAACTCCTCAACTAAACAAGAAAACTCCATCGTGTTTGTCTCATTAGTTTTCTCTTGACAAGTTACATACGTGTGCCAAATTTCAATTTCATTGAATATTAGGAAGAGCATAGAAATGGATTACTCCAAGCGGAAACACATACACGTATCACATTCGGGTTGTTCCACTGCGCTCCAATACTCATTGTTCTCATAATTTTAATGTTCACACATTTATTCCACTGCGCTCCAAGAAATGTTGAGTACAGTTAGCAAAAAATAAATTAAGCATGAAACATTATATTAAATATCATAAAAAAGGAAAAAAATGCATATCAAATATGTTTATCCAGTCACACTAGGGCATTGAGATAGGAAAAACATGGAGACGCCGCGTTATTCTATACATACATTTGCTTATACAAATATGAGCACTGACCTCTATTATTACCAGTGGTAATAATAGAGTTCAGTGAAATATGAGTGAAATATGATTCAGAATGTGAAATATCGTTTTGTCTCATTCTTTCCAATAAGATAATCGTATTTGAAAAACGAGACAACAATATTTTAAGTTGTTGCTCATTATAGCAAAATTTTGTCGTGACGTAGTGACAGCTGTAGGTAAGTGCCGTAAAAGCCATCTTATGCGACGAGATTAATAATCTGTGGACGAGTTTCGTGGTAGTTTTGCTGTCAAATAGTTGTTTATTTTTTGTATTATTGAGATTTGCGAGAAAATTACAAGGATTTTACCTTTTAAAACTGCATGTAAATGTTGGAAAACAGCAATTCAACATGCCTGTGTGTTGTATTGTGAAGTGTGGTGCAAGAAAGAATGAAAATCAATCTCTAAATATTGTCTTTGCACAGGTTAAAGCCGGTTTTCATGCAATAATACATAAAATAATACACATTCGATGATACAATTGGCTATTTGACAGTTGTAACGATAAAATATATAATATGTTAGATATAGTAGCATATAGGTTCACAATAATCATACAATAGGTTTTATGCATTAAAATAAATTGTAAATATTTTATTTTTGAAAAATAAATTAGAGATTTTTTATCTGTGGATTACAAAAACTGAAACGCGAACGGCCATGATCGAGCATCGTATGACGTCACATCACAATAAATAAAACGTTGTGTGTTACTGTGTTTTATCATCGTTGGCAGTTTGCTGATTTTCCACACAAAATATACTTTTTATGCAAACTTTCCACACAAAATAATATGTTTAAGAGTTGAAGCGTCGTAGTTAGCTTTACTTAGTTTATTGAAATGTGACGTCACAGCCATAAATGTCACGTGATCGGCTGTTTCCGCGCGAATTTCAAAATACGGAATGAAAAAAAACATTTTTTTTCGAATAAACAACGCTTTTTTAAGAAAAAAATAATTGTAAGAGGTATAAAATAAACCGACGTATATTTAAAAATATCTTTTCGAAAACTGTCAAATAGCCAATTGTAACCCGATCATGAATTTATGGCTAAAGTATTGATATTTGGGTTATTTTCCGTATAACAGACCTTTTCGTATTGGAATAGTGTTGTACCGTTGCCAAGTTTCCGAATCTAGTTCCTCCGCTGAAACGATATCGGTATATTCTGCGCTGCGATGTTAACATAAATAATCCTGCGTCTTATTAGGTCCGAGCGACCTTGCTAGGTTCAGCCCGTGGTTCACAGAACCAAAATCAAAATATTTTATTTCACATAAACCTACATAGGCACTTATGAAACGTCAGACTAGAAGCTAGGTGCACGGTTCCAATAAAATTGTTTGTTTGCTATGGAGAAGAACCGGCAAGAAAGTCCACGGTTACTCTTTTAATAAAAACATTTTTACAAAAAAAAAACAACCAACTCCAAAAAAAATACTACAAAGTGGAAAATAACTGTTAATTTCGGAAGTCGGTGTCGTTGGTTCCGTATTTTCGTTTTTTGACACCGACTTCCGAAATTAAAGTTATTTTTCACTTTGTAGTATTTTTTTTGAAGTCTGTTGTTTTTTTTTTTGTAAAAATGTTTTTATTTTTCACTTTTTAGTTGTACAGACGCCAGCACATCAAGTTACCCAAAACTGTAAAATTTTCCCAATCAATTTTGAACCTTATGCTTCAGTCGAAAATCTATTAAAGAAATTTAACAGATTGTAGTAGCTTGATGTGCTGGCGTCTGTACCTACCCCACACAAATTCAATTAACACTAGTGCATTGAAGAATTGAAGACACCGACTAGAAGAATCATCATAGAAATGCCGGAGATGTAGTACATTTATGCATATAACTTCGTACATAAGAATAATTACCTAATGTATTATATATTTATTTATTTATTTAATATTTCAAGCACATAAATGTACAGAGGCGGACTTAATGCCATAGGCATTTTCTACCAGTCAACCTTTGGGTGATGCAGAGACAAACAGTGGTAGGTGCAATCATGAAAATTAAGGAATAAATATTTTAAATATAATGATACGCATAAACCTATAAAAACTATGAATATAATATATAACTAATTATATATAAATATAAGCACAAATATATATACATAAATACATGAATATACTTACTAACTAACTAAAAAGAAATAAGACAAACAATGAGAAAATATTACCGTTGTGATGATACTGCCAGCTTTTTGCGAATGTGCTCGCGAACCTTAACTTTAAAGGATAATCGGTTGGTTGCCATCCTGATCTCCTGAGGGAGCGCATTCCACAGAGAGATAGATTGAACGAAGAAGGAAGAGTGAATGAAGTCTGTGCGGTGAGTGGGACATTGAAGAAGACGATTGTGTGATGAGCGTAGATTTCTATTGTGGTTGGCGCAAATGTACTGAAAATGGGGGGCTAGATAACCAGGGGAAGACGGAGAATCAAGAAATGAGAACAAGGTTGTCAGCGCCCTTATAGTTCTCTACGTTGGCGTATGGGCAACCACTTTAGAAGCGACCGATGCGCAGAAACATGATCATATTTACGCATATTGAAAACGAATCGAATGCAGTTATTGAGAAGACGGTCAAGTTTGTTGAGGAGATCTGCATTCAGGTCATAGTAGCACACATCACCATAATCGATGATAGGGAAAATAAGGGACTGCACAAGCATTGTCTTCGTACTTGATGGTAATAAATTTTTCAAACGGTACAGAGCCCGCAGCGTTCCAGTAACCTTCTGGCTCACCCTAGCGACTTGAGTCCGCCAGTTCAGGGTACAATCAATGTGCAAGCCTAGGTCCTTCAAGTCAGTACCAAAAGGAACGATCGTACCATTGAAGAGAACTGGTGGCAAGGTTCTACCATATATACTTAAACTTTCCTGAATGTATGTAGATTACATTAGTGAAAGACTTATAAAAATTGGTTCATTACTTTTTGAGAAAATCGCGGACATACAAACATACGGGTCGAATACAGAACCTCCTTTTTTGAAGTCGATTAATAATAATTGGCTTTTACAATGTTTATTTTGTTAAATACCTGGTACTGGTTTTAATAAATAAACAACTCGTTTTTTTATTTTTATGGACGATCTGTTTCTCTCTTGCCACTCTTGCAGATTCATATATCGATACTCGATACAGTAACACCTATTTTCCTTGATTGACACAACCCTAGCAATGGCAGCCATTTTATGAGACAATATGAGTTGTAGGTATGCACCCTATTTTTGTAGGTATTTCCAGTCCATACTTTTCTATGTCTAGGCACTAGGGCCATAAAGTGCGAAATGGCCTTGAGCATTTTTGACACACGAAATGAATCCACGGTAAAAAAATAATACCGATATTTATATTTGTGTATAAGAAACAACTTATGGTTTGCCTTTTATGCTGACTCTACATATTTTATTTTGGAACGCAGTGGAATGCATTCCTGGAGCGCAGTGGAACAACCCCAATCACTGACCTCTATTATCTATTATACAAACTACTTGTATGATAGAGGTCAGTGCATACAATACTTAAGTTTTTTTTTTCTCAGCCTATAATGTTCCCACAGCTGGGACAGTAATAACAAGTATAAAAAAAGGAAATAATTATCTACCATGTTTGAACTCCAATTTTTTGAAATTATGTCCCGAAAAGTACATACTTATTATTTGTAGTTTTGGAATGCTGAGGGTCCGTGGAACCGTACTTATATCTATTATATTTAGAGTTTCTGTAGCTGCAATTGGGGTAAGATCATGAGATAATAATAAAATTGTACATTCAATTCATAATAATTTATTAGCACCTATTTATTTAATTATATAACAGCTTGCCTAACTATGTAACAATAGTATCTAGTGGTGGTAGGAGATGGCGGGAGAGGAGTAACTGACGTGCGTTACGGGAGCGGCGTAGGCGAGCTTGGCGACAGGGGCGTGAGAGTAGGAGACCTGAGCAGGGGCGTGAGAGTAGGAGACCTGAGCAGGGGCGTGAGAGTAGGAGACTTGAGCTGGTGCGTAGGCGACCTTGGCGACGGGAGCGGCGTAGGCGATCTTGGCTACGGGAGCAGCGTAGGCGATCTTGGCGGGTGCGGGGTGCACGGGGGTGCCCTCGTAGCGCACGATAGCGTTGAATCCGTGCTCCTTATCGGCGGTATATTCGACGATGCGGTGAACGCCGTCGGGCTGCACAAGCGAGTACGAGCCGTGCACGGCGTCGCCTTGGCGAGACTCCTGCTGCTGCTTCACGTCGCCGCTGTGGTCGTCATGGACGGAGTAAGAAAAGTCGTAGTGAGCGGGTGCCTCAGGCTCGGCGTACACCACTTTGGAGACGGGGACCAGGCCAGCGTAAGCCGCCGCAGCGAGGGACAGGATGATGACGAACTAGAATAAAAGTGGTATAGTTAATAAGAAAAATCGTATTAGCATGATTCGTTTAACAGGAAAGATGGAGAAAATAGAGAAAAAATAGGAAAATGGAGATAGTTTGTTATTGGGTTTTTCCGTGTATAATTTCACAGTACCCAGCAGCCTAGATTTATGCCCAGTTTATGGCAATTGGCTCGCTCCATATATTACATGGGACTTAAACATAACTGTCGAAATGGTGAGAAGATGAATTAGTTCCATGCTTTATAATATCGCACTATTTTAATTAAATTATTAGAAAAGAGATTATTATCAGAAAAAGAAGCCTACCTTGGCGACCATTTTTGAATTGGTGTTGCGGATATGATTATCAATACTGAACTGTGACAATGTGTGACCTGCGACACTTTTTATACTATGTTGTCGCCTACAGCCGGTAACTTTGGTGACACACTGTCAGCCTGCGGCGCCGCTAAGTGTGTAAGCTACAATGATTGAGAGGTGAAGGTCGGTGCATTGCGTTGCCTAATCGTAACTAATCGGTATGTAGGTACCAGCCACTGACCACATTGTACAAAATTCACAAATCGTACCCATTGAGAATAAAATTAAAATACCTATTACTTTCTCAACTAAGATAGATGTTAAAACGTAGTGTAGGTGGGTGCGCCAAAGTTCACCTAAATTTTCAACTCCGATAATTGGAAATCTGAAAATGTTCTTCCTAACATTTTTCATCCTAACAATCACAATTCCTAAATACTCTGTATCTAATGTTCATAATTCCGAAGCATTCAACTTCATAATGTTAGTAGCAATAAAGATCTATTATACTTTTATTTGTTTTCCTATATTTTCTCAACATAACCATCTTTTACACTATTATTCAAAGTCATATCTTTTTTGTTTAGATTTCCTGCTCCAGTCATTCAAGAAATTTCGGACAGCTTTGGTTAGAAAGCCTTCCCCCCCGGTGGGTTCCCGCATTGTCGAGGCGGGGGGGGCTCAGTAGCCGTGGCTTGGACACCCACGGTGAAGCGAAGAGGAACCCGAGGAGGGGCCGCTCGTCAGGGCTTTTGCCGGTAAGCCGACGATGTAGCGGCCAACAAGTAGGTTGCGGTGCCGCTTGAGCGACTTCGCAGCTGAGGCGGGCCGCGATGTCGTATCGGAGGCATCGCGGCTGAGGGTTGGAGGCCGCGGCGGAAGAGGAGTGCCGGTATTGCGGTGCGCCGCTCTCCCTACCTTCCGCGGCCTTGACGGGGTCGCCACCGTCTGATGGCGGACGCGGTGGGGCCGCAGAGAAAGAGGAGTGTTGGTATGACGTTGGCCGCTCTCCCTATCCTCTGCGGCCGAAAATTGGCAGGCGGCGGGGCCAATGACCTGACCCGTCGCAAGGGGACGAAGGGTGCCCAGACACGGGGTCGTCTGGCGCTCATGTGCTGGTTTGGTCCCTGTAAGAGCATTTCTACACGTTAAAAAAAAAAAAGTTACAAATCCTTCGTGGCTTCCACATTATTTCCGTTACCGTTACCGCACCCGAACTCAACGAACGCAATAGACGACGTAGGATGCAAGAGCGAGCGAAGGGCACCCCGAGGTTCGGTTTGGTTAGGTTACTGTAAGCCCTTTACACAGAAATAGGTCACGTAATAACGTCGACATAGATTGAAAAAAAAAAAGTTTTTATCATATTAGACTAAATAGGTTTTATGTCTATTGAGTGGTATATCAAACGATTTTATATTAACTGTCTGTTATTCTTATAGAAATTAGTTACATTAAAATTATATCAATCGTTTATTATATTAACTGATCATTATATCAAATAAAATTATAGGTTGAGTTGTTATATCTTGTAAATATTAGAGGTTTTGTAATTATATAATATATTACTTACCCGTATAAACTCCTAGGCCATGAAAATATTATGGTAGTTATGTTTAGGGATAAAAGCGTTATGATAAAAAACAGTAGGAGTTTAAATATATTTAATTACTAGCTGCTGCCCGCGACGTCGTCTGCGTGAAGACAGTACCAAAAATACCTAAGATTAGTGTCGCTATAGCATTATAAGTAAACAACTTTTAAAATAGCATTAAAATATAAGTTTTTTTTTGCAAGCGAAGCAAGTGAAGAGAGTTATATGGGAATCCTGCCGAGTTCAGTCATAAGATGTGACTGAAGGAAATAGAGAAAATAATTCAGGAATACATTCCAGTACACAAAAGAGTAAAAATACGTACAAAGGTATCATACCTTACAACACTTCCCTATAAACTACGTTGTTAGTTAGGCTGCCAGGTGCCAAAATATAAAGAGAGTCAGGACTGGTGACGCGGGAGCAAGCGACGTACAGTTGCCCGTGTGAGAAGCAACTCGTCCTCAGGTCGACACCCGCTGCCCTCAGTGTCTGCCCCTGCGACGTATTGATGGTTATCGCGAAGCAAACACTCACGGGGAACTGTACGCGCTTGAACTGGACGGGAAGTTATGAGGTATGAGGGGAATGCGTGGTATAAATACTGCCTCGCCGACGCCACAACCCGTAAGAATTTTCGCCTTAATGGTGTCTGTGGAGCGAGATGACTTCAAGGCGGGTCCCGTTACACAACTTCGGAGGAGATAGGTTCCGAAGAAGCATAATCGGGACACCGACCTTCAGCTTGATGGTATGCGCTGGAAGTCCACTCTACCGAGAGAGTCTGGAAGCACCACCTCTTTTGGTAGAGTGCCTTCGCCAAGACTTAGAAGGACATCGGAGAATTCTTGAGCACGTGCATTGCCGCCGAGCCGAGCTCTCATATTAATGGTCAAGCGCGGCGTACGAACTCGTGACCACAACAAAGCATTCACCTCGTCAGCCCTCGATCCCCGTGTCACCACGGGAAGCGTTTGCCGGAAATCGCCAATGAACAGAACTGTGACACCATCCATCAAATGTTCGTTCCTGCGGATGTTCTGCAGGGTTCTGTCCACGGCCTCAACTGCCTTCCTATTGGCCATCGTACACTCATCCCATACGATCAGAAAGCAATCCTTGAGCACGTGTCCCTTATCGCTGTTACGTGACACACCACAAACAGGCGTTTCGGCGCTCTCTAAATCGATGGGAATTTTAAACATGGCATGTGCTGTCTTCCACCCGGAAGCAGTGTGGCAGCGATTCCCGACGACGCTACAGCAATAGCAATTTTGCCTCGCCTCCTGACCTCTGCAAGTATGTCAGTGGTAACAAATGTTTTTCCTGTTCCACCAGGAGCATCCAAGAAAAACTTTTTACCCTGGTTATGCCCAACGCTTTCAAGGACGGTGTCATAAATTTGTTTTTACACTGAAGAGAACAAAGCGACATGGTCATTTCGTATGGTGGTCATTTCGCCCGGATCGTAATTTGTCTCAGCGTTATACTCCCGATTTCCACGATCTTGATGCGGTGATGATTGGGGAGCTGGTAACCCATATTCGATCAGTGGATTGCCGCCGATAGAAATGACCACATCTTGAAGTGAACTGAGACAGGTGTTCAGCACGCGTTCATCAGTTACTTCGACTTCGTCTCCAGTAGGAACATAACTTTTTTGTAATACTTAACACCGCGTTTTTTTTTAATTGTCTTCCTCAACTCTGCTCAAGATTTTGAGGGTTTTGTTGGAACTCGAATTTATCAAAACGAATTATACGATACAACTTTTATGAAGAAAATGAACATTGCCATCTATGAATTTTAAGAATAACTAACTACTAACCTCGCCAACATGATCAAATTTAAATTAATTTCCAAAAAGTGTCAACATGTAACTTGATTTGATTTTAATGAAATCTCATAGATGGCGGGCGCTGCTTCAAAATTTTCTTTATACTACTAACATTCATTAAACTAGGTATGTTTCTCGGCCCAAATTACTTAAATGGCGTAGTTTTCATAGTGTAAAGCTAGATAATAGCATGGCTTAATGAAAAACAACATTTAAATATGCGTCGTTAGATTACACGCTGTCACAGAATGCGTAAGAAAAATAAAGATTCACAGCTCCTCCCCCGTACGTGATAGCGTGATAATATGTAGCCTATATGTTGACCGGACCTCTTAGTAATACTCATGCAAAATTTGAAGTAAATCCATGCAGTAGTTTTTGAGTTTATCCCGGACATACATACAGACAAACAGAAAAACAGACAAACAGACAAAAATTCTAAAAACTATATTTTTGGCTTCGGTATCGATTGTAGATCACGCCCCAAGTATTCTTTAAAAAAAATATTCAATGTACAGTTTTGACTTTCCTACGATTTTATTATATGTATGTATAGATTTACATTAATGATATTATTAATTACAATTTTCGGAAACATGAGTGTTTGAACATCGCCGGTAGCACTACAAATAGTATGAATGAAAACTTTAGGATGAAAAATTTTAGGAAGAGTGATCATTCGGATTACAAATCATTAGAAAGAACAATTTCGGGTGAGCCAATATGGACCCAGTGTAGGTACTCCATCTGCTGCTTTTTGTGCTTATGCATTCATACTTGCGTCGATGAGTTGGAACGAGCCCTTTATTGCTGTCTTAAAACGCAATATTTGTTCGGGCACAGAAAACACTGCTTAAATAATTAATAATTAAATAATTCTTTTTATTTTATTTCTATATACATATATTACTCTTTAACTTTTATTGATGTAGCCAAAATACCAATCGAAGACAACCGTGATCTTGACTCCAAACTTGATTTTTTTAAAAGATGCGCTACCTTTTTAGGGTTCCGTAGCGATACAGCAAAACAAAATGGAACCCTTATAATTTCGTCCTGTTTATTTGTCCGGAAATTTTACACGGAGACTATTTGCAATAAATCAGCGAAAATCCAAAAGAAGGTGTAATCTGAGCACCGCAACAAAATGTTATGAATTTACAAAAAAAACTTTAGGGATGGCACTCCCTATACATGTAACAGAGGGGTGAAAAAATATCAATGTACATATGCGGGTATTGTAAAATCCTATACTTAATTAAAAAGATTAAGATTTTTCTAAGTAACTTTGCTATTTAAGTTTCCGATATAAGTAATGGGATAGTTTTGGTTACAACCACGGAAATAACTTGGTTGTCATCGATTTTTCGAGAAATTCTATGAAATAAAAACTTATTTTTGTGGTCGATAAAATCAGTACCTACTGTCCATGCGTTCTTCCAACAACGGAACCCTTCACTGTGCGTGATCCAACACTTGGCCTTTTTTTGTCATATTTTAACTAGGTACTTAGTTACATACTTATCGATTAATGTTAAAAACAGAAAATAAATACCGTAATTGTAAGTAGAAAATCGAAATTAGATTCTTATTATTAGTTCGATTATAACCCTTTTATGCAAATACTAGCTTTTACATGCGGCTTGGCATTATCCCGCGTACTAGCATAAAAGTAGGTATGCCTTGTCCTAACCTAGGGGTATGTTAATCCGAATAGAGTTACTTTCACATTTCCATGCTACATTGAATGTAGATGGATAATACAGGATCTATGAACACATTGTCTGTCACTTAGAACTTTGTTAGACATTAATGCGTAACCAAAATAAACTTAATTAAGTTTCAGTTCAAACAACAGATACTTTTCTTCAGTGTTAATCTAAAACTCAGTTATGAGAATGTATTTACACACTTCACAGGTGTCAATCCGTATGTGGGATCGTGCAGTTCGGCCGCGTGCGCAACCTTCACCTCTAAATTATTATACAACGCCTCGGGGCTTGTCACCGTCGATACACTGAAGGTGATAAATTAAGTATAAAAAGTGCACCAGATCACACATTGTCACAGTTAAGTACTGATATCCAAATCAGCAACACAAAACTAAAAATGGTCGCCAAAGTAAGTTTAACAATCTTATTCATAACATAACAATAACACGCCTGTTTTGCCCGAAGAGTTAGGCAGATGTGAACCTATAGTAGGTGTACCCATATATCGACAGTTATGTTTAGGTCCCAAAAAAAAGGAAATTAACAAAATAGCATTAGGTACAGTCAACATAAGAGATATGTATGCAGGATCGTCGGATATAATTGAAGTTCGATAAGAAACCGATGGATGTTCTCGAATAAAATTTAATTTTATTAATAAAAAACAAAGTTCATTTATCAAATTAAATTTAGGTCGACAACATCCATCGATTTCATACTAAACTTCAACTATATCCGACGGTTCTGCATATTTATCTCTTTTGTTGACTGTACATAGGGCATCGATTTAACTTCATCTATCTTCATTTTCTACTTCTTTCTCTATCTTCTCCAACTTTTCCTACCTAAATCTATCCTATGCCCGTCTATATATAATTATCTAAACGAATCTTTCCAATTTAGGTGTTCCTTATTAACAAAACCAATTTTATTCTAGTTCGTCATCGTCCTGTCCCTCGCTGCGGCGGCTTACGCTGGCCTGGTCCCCGTCTCCAAAGTGGTGTACGCCGAGCCCGAAGCACCCGCTCACTACGACTTCTCGTACTCCGTCCATGACGACCACAGCGGCGACGTGAAGCAGCAGCAGGAGTCTCGCGAAGGCGACGCCGTGCACGGCTCGTACTCGCTCGTGCAACCCGATGGTGTTCACCGCATCGTCGAATACACCGCCGACAAGGTGCACGGATTCAACGCTAACGTGCGCTACGAAGGCACCCCCGTGCACCCCGCACCCGCCAAGATCGCCTATGCCGCTCCCGTAGCCAAGCTCGCCTACGCCGCTCCCGTTGCCAAAGTAGCCTACGCTCCTGCCGCCGTCTCCTACTCTCACGCCCCTGCCCAGGTTCAATACTCCCACGCCCCTGCCCAGGTCTCCTACTCTCACGCTCCAGTCGCCTACGCCGCTCCCGTCGCCAAGCTCGCCTACGCCGCTCCCGTAGCGCACGTCACTTACTCATCTCCCGCCATCTCCTACCACCACTAGATATTACTGTTGAATAGTTAGGCAAGCTGTTGTATTTATTGAAATGAATAGGTGCTATTAAATTATTATGAACTGAATGATTTGTTTTTATTTAATTGCTACACAAACTAATTGTTATTACAGTTTTCTAAACTCAAGTATGACTGTATCCTAGATCATAAACAGTAACATATTATAATGCTACATATAATTATGGAATCTGTTAAAGAAATTTACCAACTCTGATAGCCTGCATGCAGTTATGATGAGACAGACATCAAGGTTCAAAACAGCTCACTTGATGATGATTGACTAGGTACCTACTAAATTAACATAACACAATAATTGTACGTACCTAATAATAAAGATTTCATTGCTGTAATTAGGTTGATACAAACACTTTTACACTTCAATAATATTTAAAAAATATGACGAGGTCGGCTACTATGACAAAAATATATACGCCATTTCTAATCGCTTAAATTAAATGTAACATTGCGCTTAGACTATTTAATTATGTGGAGGCTGTAAATCCATTAACATAATAACTGGCTCAGATAAACCGTACCTATATTATAAATTAAATATGACACTTAATTAGTTTATAAATAAATTGCAACAATATTTTTTAAACCACGCATTAAAATATTTGAAGAAACAAGTGATCACCATTTTAAGTTGGCCCGCCGCTTTCTACATTCCTTCGTGCGAGTGGAAGATAAAATCAGCTCTGGCGGTCTGAATAAACTGGTGGGTCCAATAGAGAAATTAAAAGTAGTTTGGTGACTGTTGACCAAGGCCTTGACCGAATTGTTTTGGGTGTGGTCCAATGGTAATAATATAATATGTGTAACGTTCTAAGTACTCGCTCGTTGATTGATCGGGCGTCAAGCATATGAAATGGTTTAGTATCTACATACTTACTTAGGAGCGTGATCATACCTGCTGATATATGTATATATATATGTGATAGATGTATATCTGAGTGTTGTATGGTGTAAGGGCCAGGCTGTCACTTCTCATTTCGATATAATGGTTCAGTGAGTTTTGACAAGGCCCTGATTAGTCTTTGTTGTCGAGAGATCGCAGTAAGTAGGTACGTATTATGATTGTGTAGGTATGCAAATTAGTATATCCATTAGTTAATAGTTCTTAGAGTTGATTTACATAATAATTCCCATGGATAATTCATACAATAAAATATACCTAAAAATAATAATATTTCAGTTGCCAAAAGCAGGAAACTTGTACTGAAGTACTTATATAATAATTAAGTTAAAAGTTCACCTCACAATAAAACGATTGGTTCCAAAAATAAGTTTTTAACCTTACTCAATCAGTCATCAAAGGACAGTTACATTTGGTCAATAATAATAAAAACTTCCGGTTTTTTTTAATCGTTGTTGTTAAGGGCAGTCATTATTTTAACTGGTTTTCGAAAAAATCCGCAACCGATACCTCCACTGTTTGTTCAAAATTTGGAAGAATTATCGTTAATCTTGATTAACTATTTGCTTACTACCAAATTTTGTAATAGAAGTAATTGTTCTTCGTATGGTTTAAAAGTTTTTTGTTTACAGTTTATAACAAAGCTAGTTTTAAATTCCTAATAGGTTCATATATCATATAAGAACGGAAATTATACCTAATGTACAGACGCCAGCACATCAACCTACTACAATATGTCAAATTTCTTTAATCGATTTTCAACTTTATCACTAAATTATAAGGTTCATTGTTGATTGGGAAAATGTGACAGATTCGGGTAGGTTGATGTGCTGGCGTCTATAAAACAAGATCGATTATATTACAACCCTTTAGGTATGACCATAGAAAATTAAATGCACAATCACAATCTTCTTTTGAATTTGAACCGCATTCGTTCTGAGTGACATGCATTCGCCATCTTTGGCCATTGTGTAGTATCTACTAAAGCCATAAATAAAAAAAATCAAATTCAGGTTTTCTATTTTACCTACGTGTGGTGTAGAAAATAAAATCATAGAGTTTTTACTTTAACCGTATAGTTCGGTAGCGCCCCCTTTAGGACCCGAACACAAGAACCTCCGCCGGCTCGGTAATGACCCCTTTAGGACCCAAGAATTACGACATACGACACCCTACATTGATTATGTAAATATTTATTAAGCTACCCATCAAATCTTATGAATGTGCGTTAATTAAGAGAGTTGGATAAAAAACTCATATGTTAACGCCATTAAATATTTCATATTTAGCGCGCAAGCTTATTACTTTACCTTTATAAAATTCAAGTCTGTAAATGCGATAATCGCCATTTTGTTGACAGTGGTGGTCGAGGCTAAAAAACATAAAAATTGGGGATTTCGAACATCCAAACTCCACCACAGGGGCAGTGAATAATACATATTTAATTATTTGACGAATTCATCCATTGTTCAAGTTAAAATAAGTAGTGGTAATGAAGTTTTTTGTCATCTAATGTCGACGTTTCGCGCAAATAAGTGCGTGTTTACATTTTTACTTTTCACAAATATCACTCACACACAAGTAGATAAGATTTAAAATGTGACAAATATTATTGTAAATGTTATTAACAACACGAAAATGCCCAAATCTTAATGTAATATTGAAACACAGGTCGAATAACACGTATTATTCATTACCACTACTCAATTTGTGTTCAAAATCGCCGTCCATGATTGTTTTTTTTATCGTAATGATGTGCGAAAGCGATTATGCAAAACGATTTTTTTTTAAATTTCGATTGACTCGGGTAATTAATATGTCGAATATCGTAAATCGATACTCAGAAATTGAAATAAAATTATTTGAAGCATTAAATACAATAAGCATTGTTTATAATAATGATTTATGATTTATTCATTTATTTACTAATGTAATTTTAATAGTTTTTTGGACATTCAATTGAACTGAGTCAATAACATTGAGGACCTTAGACCATAGTCATTTATTGAATTTCGCGCCGAATTGTTTCTATATTTGAATTTATCTTCGAATGCGCTCGCCGTATAAAATTATTTTTATTTATTTTACAATTAAGTATTTATTTTTGATACTTTTCTAATAGTTTGCTACAGAATGCCCAGTATACATTTTTTAGGTAGGCTGAGCAGAAGTTTGGGAATGATGATAAATTAGTTGTATAAATTGCGTATTCCGCAATCACTTTACATTTTAATATGTGTTGTTAGTTTTATGAGCTTGGTAGTTTTTGTTTCTATCAGTTTACTTGAGTAATAGTAATTGTTTGTTTTTGTGATAGTTTCCCAACGAAATTTAAAAAAAACTTTCCATGTTTATGTCGGACTACGCACAGTGAAAGGTTCCGTTAGGGTTGAATATTCACGCATGCACAATGTACATCATCATTAATTTGATCGACTGCAAAAATAAGTTTGTTTTTCATAAACCCATCATTCATAAGGTACCTACTCAAAAATTAAAGTGCCAGCCAGAAAAGAAAAGTCCTACTGTTTTCTTATGGGAAATAACATCTTGAGCATTTCTTACTATTGAGATTGAAAATGCCAAAAATCTTATTTTTAACCGACTTCTTATAACAAGTGTTTTAAGCATAACATTTAAAAACTTTAAATTGAATATAACGTCCCGAACATATTTTGACTGTGACCAAATGTAAGTACCGTATGTACGCAGTATAGAATGAGAGATTTGCCATATTATTTGAAGACCAGACGTCTGATAGGATCTCTTGGAATCTAGAATAAGCACAGAACTATACTTTGTAGTTCTTTTTTTTATTTTAGGCTGTGGTTTCAGATATATTGTTTCTATTTAATAGAATAATAAATAACTTTTTTTAGTTATTAAAAAATATATTTGTGACCCTCACGACAAACCCTTTCATTTAATATATCACGCGGTACTTACAGTAAGCAAAGCTTTTTCATTTCTCATACTCGGAAAGTAGTATTTGTTTGATCCGAATAGCGGGTGGAAGACGTTGCTTAACCTAGCTTAAGGCGGGAAAGACTCATAGTAATTGCTTTCCTCTCTAGGTCGGGAATGAATTAAAAAATAGAACTAAATTGGTTAAGTAGTCAGCTACGAAATTTTTACATAATTAAGAAAAATGTTGCGGTCTTGTGAGTGTATCAGCCAGTGTGAAAAAAATACCTATCAAGCGGGACGGCCTGCGGCAGTGACGCAGTGTGTTCCATATTTAAAATAGCACACAAATTGTTCTAATATTTCAATTAATTTTAAATAGGTACCTATTATTCATGTTATTATTATCCAAACTAATATTATAAATGCGAAAGTAACTCTGTCTGTCTGTCTGTCTTTTCTTCACGCCTAAACTACTGAACCGATTTCGATGAAATTTGGTATAGAGATAGTTTGAGTCCCGGGAAAGGACATAGGATAGTTTTTATCCCGATATTCCCACGGGATCGAAAGTTACGCGGGTGAAACCGCGGGGCGCAGCTAGTCAATAAATATTTTAGAAAGACCACTATTTTTTACTTTCCTGAAATGAAAAGTAGAGTGTTTAACACGGGTGAAAGTCATCAATTCCTACTCGGACTATAGTCTAAATACCTCGTATGGGAATAGATTACTTTCGACCCTTGTATAATGATCTACTATTTACCCGACTGCGCCAGAAGGAGGGTTATGTTTTTCGAGAGTATGTAGGTATGTATAATTGTTTGGCACGCTTGATTTTAGCTTGAGAGGTGTCGTTAGATTCGTATTTACTGTGAGAGTGACACTGGGCATATCAAAATAAAAAAAAAACAAAATGGCGGATTTTTGGCGCCATATTATGCCTTCAATAATTTTTTTTTCTCAATACCTATCGAGTGGGGTATCAAATTAAAGGGTTTTAAAAGGTGATTACAAAAATATATACAACTTATATGGTTAAAAGTAATTCAAAGTGACAAATCGTAAAAAACACGTATCAAGAACTAAATCGTCTGCGAAACAAATCATTCACATTTGTAAACTAAAAAGCTGGAAATAAAAAAAAAATTATTAGAAAAATTAAAAAACCCGACTGCATCCTTGTACTAAAACTAACTGAAAAGCTAAAAACAAGCCCATTTTAAATTAAATAAAATTTGGGAGCAGGCGGGACCCATTTGAGTTTGAAACTATAATAATGGTATTTTTTTTTTATCTAATGTGACCCCAAAAAGTGACCCCATATTCATAATTAATTTATTCATGTTACACGTCCGTATTTGAGTCACAGAAATTTATATGTGTACTAAATTTCAACTTAATCGGTCCAGTAGATTCGAAACAAATCGATAGTAACAAACCTACAGACAGACACACGAGTGATCCTATAAGGGTTCCGTTTTTTAGGGTTCCGTAGCCAAATGGCAAAAAACGGAACCCTTATGGATTCGTCATGTCTGTCTGTCTGTCTGTCTGTCTGTCTGTCCGTCCGTCCGTATGTCACAGCCACTTTTTTCCGAAACTATAAGAACTATACTGTTGAAACTTGGTAAGTAGATGTATTCTGTGAACCGCAGTAAGATTTTCACACAAAAATAGAAAAAAAACAATAAATTTTGGGGTTCCCCATACTTACAACTGAAACTCCAAAAATTTTTTTTCATCAAACCTCTACGTGTGGGGTATCTATGGATAGGTCTTCAAAAATGATATTGAGGTTTCTAATATCATTTTTTTCTGAACTGAATAGTTTGCGCGAGAGACACTTCCAAAGTGGTAAAATGTGTGTCCCCCCCCCTCTAACTTCTAAAATAAGAGAATGATAAAATTAAAAAAATATATATAATGTACATTACCATGTAAACTTCCACCGAAAATTGGTTTGAACGAGATCTAGTAAGTAGTTTTTTTTTAATACGTCATAAATCGAAAACCGCAATTTACCTTTCACAAAGTTACAACGAACTACAAGAACTTTTATATTATGTTACTTGCTGCTACGGAACCCTTCATGGGCGAGTCCGACTCGCACTTGGCCGGTTTTTTCATTCGGACGTAGGGAACCATAAAAAGTTACACCCCTATCCACACTGTACGTGTTTGTACTTATTAAAATGATTATATTTCAAAAAACTATTAATTCATGATAAAATATACCAAAGAGTTTTTATTCAGTCCCTACAATTTTTTAATTTTTTTTTAAATACCGATTATCGATTAGGCTTTATGACATTTTTGAATCGGAATAAGAAAATTGGGTGGATGGTCAGCACTAAGAGGTGTCACGTCGCAACACAATTTTTAGTAATTTTTATCAAGATTTGATCATGTTTTTTATGTAGTTTATGTATGAAAAATGGTAAAAGTAAGAATGCAGAGAGAATGACAATATCTTTATTTTTCCCTTTTGCATATTTTCATCAAGAGATTAGATGGTTTATGTACATATTTTCAGTGATTTTGAGGTGTCTACCTTTTGGATAGGTGTAGTAATATCTATTTTATACAACTTTCACAGTAGAATGACGCGGTTTTACCGACCTCAGCATATAGTTAAAGATATTTGCCACAAACTTATTTTACAAAATATGCGCGGTAACACAGTTTTCTTAATAAATTCGAATGCTGAAAGTTAAAGTAAATTTCTGATTATCATGACGTAATTCGCAACACCCCGTCGAGTCAGCTGGTGTGTCATATGTCAAAATTTTGTCGAGCAGAGAGGTTAAATCCAAGAATGACTGACCGTTTTGACATAAAATATGTCAGGGATGCCATTAGGTTTTTTTTTTAATTTTTACTTTTTCATGGCATATGGCTTGTCTTACTAGTTTTTCATCTAAACTGGCCAGCTTTTTCCTGATATTCATTAGTGAATCCTCTTTATTCAGAACTACATTAGGTTTTAAAATAAGTTTCCTAAGAACATGAAAAATTATATAACTTCTAAGTATTTAAAAAAATCCAAATTAAGGAAGAAAGAAATCGTAATGGCATTGATAAATGAATAAGTCAGTAGTTTTGCCTTCGTGTGGCATGCCCCCAAGGGACAATAAAACGCATTAAGCCAATGTGTAACAAAGATCTTGTTACCCAAGTACGTATGTTACGTCAATATATACATATCGTTTAGCAATTGAGAAAAATTGGAGCGATGGCTTCTAAGTAATACCAATTGATAATGACGCTGTTTAACCTGTTCTAGTGTTAACTGTTGCGCTTACGTTTTAGAGTTCCGTAAGAACGATATTATTTATTTATTTATTAAGGTACACCAACAGCTTCTATATCTTAAGTACTATAGATCACAATAGTTTCGGTCTTACACAGGGGCCAATTGTATGTTTACAAGTAATCTCATTTATATCGCTACAATTTATGTTTGGTATTATTTCAGTAAGTAGATACTTAGTTATGCTAAGCGTCATAACTTTCTATTCTACATCACATCGTTTTGCTACGCAGTGTTTAGAACTAGATCAAACAATGCAATACGTATTGACGCATCATACATTATACGTCATCCAAAATAGGTCACCAGGGCGACCAATAGTCAGGCTACCAACTCACAAAGCACAGACATTCAACCAACTTTTATTGCATTATGGTAATGTAATCTTGATGATGTCAGAGAAGATGGGCCCAACACCCTATTTTTTTTTCTTTTGTACAGAACCCATGACGAAATCTTTCAACTTATTCTCAAAGCGTCAGGAATTAATTTATTTGTGGGAAAATCACAAGTAACAAGTAAGTAGGTAGGTATTATCGGTATTTTACGTACCTAAATTCAATGGTATTTAAAAGCCTCAAAAATGTAAGTGCCATTTCCGATAAGGTCGGAGCTCCGGTACCTACTTCTTTTTTACTTATAGTAAAATCTGTAAACCGGAATTATTTTCATTCCACACTTGATTAATCTCGATATTGTCTTTAACGGGTTTTGTAACAAGGTTTTTAACCTTCATTCCGTTGAGATTCACTGTGGGAGAATTTTATGGAAACACCGGTTTATGTATGAAATTAAATCATTGAAGTTTTTTTAAACAATGTCAAGCCAAGTGATCGTAAATAAACCTATTTAATTTTCCTTATTTTTACTCTTCACGTGACTAGAGGGCTGGCTTATTTTTTAGCCAAAGAATCAGCATTGCCATACAACATGGCAATGCTGATTGCTGCCAGCCTTTTGGGCACGATTCCTGTTGACAGCGATGCGAATTTTTTGATGCCCTTTGATTACTTCCCCTCCTTTTTATATACTTGTACATATTATTATTTTAACTTAATCTAACAACATTTCAACTAATATCTATTGGCATACCTACATTTTGATCGCGTTAGTAGTTCGTGGTACATATTATGGCACTTTTGTATGTGTGTCATGTTTTTTTTTATTTCTCATTCATATTTCAGAGTGGATCTCATGATAAAAGTTGTTTGATACATGAGTACTACACTCCCTTAAAGGTGACTCGTCTTTTACCATAGATTTTTTCGTTTGCCATACCTAAGCGTGTAACTATTTCAGATAATTTCCACAATGCACTTATCTAAAATCGATACCTAGCCAAAATATTTCATTGTGTCATTAGTGTGTGATGGCAAATTACTTACAAAGTTACATAAACAAAGCTGCAATACTTAACTATTTAAGTGCCGAAACTGCTCCAATTGTAGCAGGTACCTAGAATAGCTAAATAAATGATTAATATGCACTATTGTAGAGTACTCGGTAGCCGTTAGATAACATCGTAGTAATATCACTGTATTCATTGTGGATAATCCTAATTAGTTACATGATGACTACATGTAGCTGTGGATGTAGCAATCTTGATACTTTGAACCATTTTCTTTTGCCTCCTGTCGTTTTGGTTCGGTGCCGATTGTTTAGGTGTTTTTCATCATTATCTACCTGGGCTTTCCCCCAACATAGTTGGGGTCGGCTTTTAGTAACCAGATACAGCTGAATACCAGTATTTTACATAGAGCGACTGACCTCCACAACCAGTTACTGGTTAATACGACACCCCTTAGTAAGAATGGATGTCAGACTTTCGGTTTTCTGACGACCCGTAACCACTGTCAAAGATCCAAGCTTGACATTCTTAGGTGTTAGGTTAGGTTAGGTACAAGCTTCAGTAGGTACTACTAGAAGGTTATAGTTAGTAGAACAGTAGCTGTGTATAGCATGTGTACCTCCTACCTACAATCAAATTAAGAAAAGTAATACCAACAATACCTGCAATATCAAGATGTTACCTTTCTTTTCATCCTACTTCATATTCTTATTTTGGTAAGAAATAATATAAAGTCAGATATTTTTCAATCATCATCTACCTAGCCTTTTCCCAACTGTATTAGGGTCGGCTTCCAGTCTAGCCGGTTGCAGCTGAGTACAGTTTTTTACATATTTCAATATGTTCATTAAAAATTATTTGTTCTTATATTGTTTATCATCTTCATAACAGTTCACTGAAACAATTTTATCGTATCATTCAAATCATAGCAAGTATCAAAACTGTTTACGTAGCGTCATTAATTCACTCCTATAAAGAGATGGTGAAAGATAAACGAATAGAATTTGGTTCGTGACTCTTGTTGCATTGTTGTTTTATTGATACTGATATGTTCCATTTAACTGATTTACATCCAGATAAAGAACTTAGTTAAATATACCTTGACCTAGTCTTTACAAACCGTGTTGTTTGTTACTGGCTACTAGATATTAGGCTGCCGCTTTCTTTAGCGATGTTAAAAGTGGTTAATATGTTAGTGCATCATTCATCTTCTGATAAAGAGAGAGATGCTATCAACAATTTGTTATATTGGTTTTGGTGCGAAAGCTCTTAGTCACCGGAAAAAGCTCTTCGCTCTAAAGTCGATGGTAAGGGCGAGCTTGCTATCCAGGGTCTTCAAGATAAGATCAAGCAATAAGGAAATACTATACCTTATACCAGGGCTCTGAACCGGTTTAAAAAGAGCGGTTAATTTCGATTAAATACCGGTAAATATATCGTTCCTTCATTAACCGGTTAAACAAGTGAACTGTTCTTATGTAACCCAAAAGATAAAGGTTACCGGTTACAAAGCTCAAACGGTTTTGACACCCAAATTAACCGGTTAATTCCGTAATTCGTAAATTTTTTCGTCTACTTTTTTAACGCTTCCAACAAGTTCTAGTGACAATGAGTTGACATCGCAACGTCCAGACCGTGCCCGCGAGAGTGGCGGAGGCCGGGGGGGGGGGGTTCAAACTTGGTTTTAACCGGTTAATTTTCACTATCAAAACCAAAATTCATGAAAAACCGGTTTGCCGCATAAACCGGTAAAAACCGGTAAAGTGCAACCTTTAACCTAAATCTATTTCGGTTTGGGGTCAATGACCATAACCGGTTAAGAATTTCAACCGGTTTCCGAGCCTTGCCTTATACAACCGACTTGTTAGCTACATCAAAATAATCGAGAACCTATCACAAAGATTGCCATGACTCATCTCATGCTTGTTTTTCGATCTTCAAAACAATCTGAAGAAAGATTTTTTTTTTCTCGCAACACCGACTTAAAAGCAGGTGTAGGTATGATTGATAACAATCAAAAGCAATATCGATATTTAAGAATGTAAACACAAAGTAATTGAACTTGAATTACATAACCGTTTATGTTTATCTTGTCGTTACCATCGATCCAGTTTTTGACTCCGCCGCGGGCATCCAGTAGGCACAAGTACACATATTCATATGTGGAATATATTATGCCTGTAGGTATGTGCATACGCAATACTTGTGTCTAGTATAAAAGCTCCGAGCTCCATAACAGAAGCACATTCGTCTACAATAAACAAACCAGTCAACATGGTCGCCAGAGTAAGTTGTTGATCTTGTTTATTAGAAGATTGAGTTGGTCGATTGCAAAGTTTTATTATCTAAATCAGATTAATTAAGTACTATTAAATTAGATAAGGTAGTCATTTCTTCAGAATAAAGTATGGTCTTGGTACTGTCAAATTTACTTGTTGATACTTATGGGATTTGAAAAAAAAAAAACATAACAACCACCATCTGTACCTTACCCCTTTAGAATCACATGCCTGATAGTATTTCACCACAACTGTCTGTGTAATCTCAAAATAGACGAACTTTCTAATCCAGATTGTTACTGACCAAGGTTTTTCCTTACAGTTCCTGACTTTCTCTGCCTTGGTGGCTGCCGCTACCGCCGTGGCCGTCCCGGTAGTGCCCGTCGCCAAACTGGCGTACGCTCACGCCGAGCCCGAAGCCCCCGCTCACTACGAATTCTCGTACTCCGTCCATGACGACCAGAGCGGAGACGTGAAGCAGCAGCAGGAGTCTCGCCAAGGCGACGCCGTGCACGGCTCGTACTCGCTCGTGCAACCCGACGGCGTGCACCGCATCGTCGACTACACCGCTGATGACGTACATGGCTTCAACGCTGTGGTGAGGTACGAGGGTACCCCCGCCCAACAAGCTCCTGCCAAGATCGCTTACGCCGCCCCCGTTGCCAAGATCGCCTACGCCGCTCCCGTCGCCAAGGTCGCCTACGCACCAGCTCAAGTCTCCTACTCTCACGCCCCTGCCCAGGTCCAATACTCCCACGCCCCTGCCCAGGTCCAGTACTCCCACGCACCTGCCCAGGTCCAGCACTCGTACGCACCT
This sequence comes from Amphipoea oculea, assembly GCA_945859645.1. NCBI lineage: Eukaryota > Metazoa > Arthropoda > Insecta > Lepidoptera > Noctuidae > Amphipoea > Amphipoea oculea. The sequence continues at coordinate 5,924,087 of OX243876.1, forward strand.
GCCCAGGTCCAGCCCTCGTACGCACCTGCTCAGGTCTCTTACTCTCAAGCTCCTGCCCAGATCTCTTACTCTCACGCGCCTGCCCAGGCCTCCTACCAACACGCCCCTGTCGCCTACGCCTCAGCTCCCGTCGCTAAGGTCGCGTACGCCGCTGCTCCCGTCGCCAAGGTAGCCTACGCTCAAAACCTCGGCCACGTCACCTTCTCCTCCCCCGACGTCTCATACCACCACTAAGTCATAAGAACCATTGTTGTTAAATTTATTTATTTTGTTAAATACAAGACAGTCAATCTAATTTCCCAGCTTTTATTTTTTACCGAGGATCAGTGGAAAGAATTGTACAAGGAGGCGTCAAAACGGCGTATCCGATATCAAAACGTTCTAAACGAAGTTAGAAGGAAGCGTGCGGGTAGTGTCGGGGAATCAATTGAATTATGTAGCATTATGATGCGAGTGGGTCCGGTTACGCGGCACGTCCGCGCCCCCGGCGGGACGCTCTGACGCATTGCTTCTGACACCTATTCATTCGGCTAGTTTACTCTACGACCATCAACGCACTTTGAGGACTGGGAACGATCCCCCTCCGTCGCCTGCCGCATACACAGCTGCGGGGGGCAGGGTGTGCCTACGTTATGTAGAGATGTTTAGCGTCCGCTTTGCAAAAACAGCGGAACGTGTCGACGCCTACATTAATGATTGCAGGCAAATATAAATTGACAGAGTTGATGGTGAAAGTAGTTGTTAGGACGCACCAGAGGGGCTTCAAACGTGTGATGTGAATATTATATTAAGTTACTCTTGGGTGCTATTACAAAATGTTGCAAGGGGTTGTCTTGTGTTGTAGCCAAACATTTTTATAGTGTGGTGAAAGCAGCCGGTCGGGAAAAAGATTACTTGTCTGCAACAATGATTATTATAAGTAATATTGGTTAGTAAGTTCTTCTTCAGCTATAGTATGGTTTATTGAAAATTGATCGAAATGTGAAGGAGATCCAAAAATCCATGCAATATTGGGACTGGTTATACAGCATGTATAAAGGTGTGGTCATATTTAAGTTTTATACGAGACAGTTGATTTTTTTTCGCGATTACGATGTTAGTACCATGGAGAAAGTTGTTCCGTTTGATGGTCTGTATCACACCCTCAAATATGACCACACTTTTTTGATACATGCTGTAGGTATAGAAGGACATCTAAGAGTAGCTTTAGATGTAGATATTTTCACTGTGGATCAATCACAAGGATCAAAACAGAGCACGGCTGGTCAGCCAGAAAAAAAAAACAATAAAATAGAACAATCCAACAAATAAATTGAAACAAAACAAACACGAATCAACAACATTCAAAAGCAAAGCTCAAATATTATATTCCACATTTAAATGTTAAAATCACACATTTTGCGGATAAAGAGAGGCAATAACGTATTCACAGTGCGAATATTAAATGTAGGACGAATAAATAATTTATAATCAGTGCGGACAAATGTTTTGGTGAAGTTTTACAAGCCGCCCACAAAGGGTTGGATCGCGTTAATCCCGCTATTATCGGATGATGAACTATTACCCCACTCTCCTCACCCCCTTGCCTCACCCCTCTCGCGCCCGGTAGCCTCCCTTGCTCGCTCATAGTTTGTATTACGGTGATATTACACCGACTGTTCGTGATATTAAGCAATCTCTAGAGATTCGATGTACGATAATTTATTATGGCTGATGAAAGGGTTGTGTGTTTTATAAAAATGTTTTGGCGATAATCACAAGTTAGTGTGTTATTTAGGTTTTATCTCAGTTTTGTTATTTCTCCCTTGTTCTGTACGTGTGAGTATTAGTAGTTGCACTCCATTCGTAATCCATTGAAACTGGTCGCGGTTTTATACTTGATGGGTCAACTGCTACAATAAAAGGTGGTAGTAAATGTAGCTTCTGTATTGGTAATGTACTGTTTTAATGCATAAGCATAATTAGCCTACGATGTTTCGCACTGCTAGGACACAGCAGCCTAATTGCGGAACGCCAAATCGTCAAATGATTCTGATCAGTTGGCTTCATTTCTATTCACAATTGGCTTCATTTTACGATTTTCGAATTGCGAAACTCTAGTTTATTATGAAACCAATTATGAACGTTAAGGCCCTGCGCAGAAACTCCAGGACTCGTCTGCCCCACCGGCCATCGATCCTTCGACTGACATGGCCAGCCCACTGCCACTTCAGTTTGCTTACTCTGCAAGCTATGTCGGTAACTCCGGTTTTTTTCCGGATAATTTCATTCCTGATTTTATCCTTCAAAGAGAACACACAAAACAAAACTTTCATAAATTGTGTTAATTAATTATGTAGCTGTCTAAAGTTATTGGAGCGATCGCAGCAGCCAAAAGTGGCGGTCGCACTGAGCTACTTACGAGTACAATAAAATCAAAAGCAGCCGCTGAATTATACAACCGGTGTGTTTTTGCTTTTTAATCACTAACACAACGAAACTCACAGGGCTATTTTGTACTGTTTCATTGATTTTCTAAAGCAGTTTCTTTTCATTGGTTTACTTTAATTGCATTGGCATTTTATTATATTCTGAAACTAATCTGTTGCAGTACTGTGTTTAATTTAAGTTAATGTAGGTAATATGGGTTTTGAATGAAATATTTTTTTTTTATAGTGCATTAACAAACCTATGGTCTGTTTCAAAAGTATCAGATGAAAAAGTAAACAAATAGATCAGAAAACGTGCTGAGTTATAAAGTTGAATCTTTCTAAACACAGATTAATGTTAGGTTCTAATTCCCCGTAGTGAGTGATTGCGTAAGAATTTAACCGGCACCCTAATTGCCTAACACACACACACACACACTCTCAATCACAATCTGTTTGATGTTGAAGGATATTGCTAATCCATTGCTTGAACTGTCAAAATAAAAGCCATTGCTACTATTATTATGTTACGCAATTACCCCGCAGAACAGGGCTTGTTTGCACTGTCATCAGGTAGGTACTTTTGGAACAGACTATAGTGCATGCTTTCATTATCAAACACCACTTTACCTCTTTCGAGTTTTTGCTGGCAATGCTGTGTGTTTCCAAGGATGGCTTGACAATATAACTTACTGCTGACCATCCGCTTCATCGTCAGCAATCATAATCGCCACGAGAACACAGTGAAACCTATTATTATTAGTATAAGCCTGTGTAGTCTCACTATAGAGCAAAGGTTTCCCTTCCCACTTTCCACTTTTCCCGGTCTAATGCGTTTGTGAGCCAATCCTTAAAGATGGAGTCCAGCTTGAAACAAATGCTTTAATGAATCACCAAGACTCGAGCTCCTTTGCTCTAAAGTCGAAGAGTCCTAATCGTTTCCAACGAATTAAACAAAGGAAAAAAAGCAAAGGAGGATTAAACATCTTAATATATATCTAGCAAATATAGAAACCAAACTATTTACTTACCCGTAATTCATTAGACAAGCAGGGATAATCTGGCTACACAAGTATATACAGAGATTACAAGTACCCATTCTCAGAACATAATTAATTGAGGCCTAACAAGCGTAAATCATCAGCAGACAACTATAATAGAGACGTCACTAATTCTGCACGCATTTGTACTTCTCTTTGGCACAAATCGCGGACACGAGGCCGCACGTGCCGCGTACAATTGCGTGCATTTAGAGCATTGTGCGCGATTGCTTCCGGATGACCCAAGTGTCAAGTTGCATCGTCGAAATTTTTTGATATTTTGTGTGGCTTCCAGTGTACACTGATATGGTGAAGTGCACTTTTAGGGATCAATGTAGCTGAACGTATGTGTAATGAATAATAATGGATGGGTACGTATTCGATAATAATAATTGTGAATGAAATTTGATTTATTTTTTTATGGGTTTCGTAAAAAAACTTGTTTGATTTCGTACATACTTCAATTGAAAATGGAAAATGTAAGTATTTCAAATTATATTTTTTTAAATTATAATGGCCATATTGATTACGTAAAAAGCTTGGCTTTGACTTGTATCTGAGTCAATACATTCCCGATCTTACTTAAATTTCCATCGTCACTCAACATAATACTTTAGAAAGATTATTCGTAGCATAAACATAATACCTACACGATTAGTATCGTTTAAGAATCCCAGGTATATGAGTCTGAGCAATTACTTAAATTAAAAATGTTTCTTCACTTATAAATGACCCTGGCTTTAGCATCAATACCTAAACCTCCAAATATGATTTATAGATTCGGTAGTCCATAATTATATGTTTCATCATAATTCACCGCACCTTATACGAGGTACCTACGCATATTATCAAAATCAGACTTTAAAAGTCGTTTTACTAGAAACAGAAACTCAACCACACAGAAAGAACAGATTTCAATACTCAGAAATTCAATTGGTCGGTAAGGCAGAGCGAATCCGATGGTGGTGCAGCAGTACTTGTACTTAAAGCGTACTGTCAAAACATTGTGCAGTTCCAGCTTTACGCTCTGATATTCCTTTCCTTGTTATCGCCCGGAGCTACGGGTGGCGGGTGGGGGCGACTGGTGATGATGCAGAGGTATAATAGAAGATCCAGTCTGAACTACTTGTAGGCATGTGCCGAGCAGATAATTTAAAATACAAAAGGAGTAGGTGTGTAAGAATCGTTGCATGTGGTGGCGTTTTGTAGTGTGCGCCAGCGCCTACCTCCACGGGAAAAAGGTGTGAGTTTATGTAGGTAAAGTCTATTCAAATTAATATTATTTCAAGTTAAACAAATATCAACTTTATTTCATGGTAATTAAGATGATTTCAGAGTGACTAGCACTATTGAAAAAGTTATAAAAATGTTTGAAGTTGTAGCGTAAACTGAACTTTATGGTGTAGGATTTAAGGTAATTTTTCCATAAACTTATATTTGTTTACATTTTTGGCAAATAAATCGCGAATGCAGATTAGTTTCACAGCTCGCAACTCTTTTTGGGAAAAGCGTTATATATGTGTGTCCTACCCCTGGCCGACGAATTTCTGACCAAAGACTGGGACAACGTTCATAACAGAATGAAGCATCAATTATTAAAAAAAAAAAAACCGTACTTAGCGTATTGTGACTTCTGGCACTGCCTCCGCATATAGTGATATTGTATGGTCGCCTCACTACTTCTTGTCAGCCATGAAAAGTGGTATCAGTCACTCACAAACACATTTACAATTATTGTAGAAGTTGAAGATGAATCAGTACTTAGGTACAGCTATCACCCACTCTTGAAATGACTGTTCATATTGAAAGTCCCTTCATGACAAATTAAAAAAAAAAACTCAGCAGAATTTACATCGTGTGGTAGTTAGGTAATCTACTCTAAATGGACCTTTTGAGTCTTCTTCTGTTGTTCGCAAGGGTGGAAGTGGGTGGCAAGACTATGTCGGAAACAATTAGGGTGTGCGCACGCGCGGCAGCTTCCTGAACCTCGCCTAATTGGCGTATCTCTGCGCCGCTCAATGTATCTCTGTTATAATTGACGTGGCTGCAACAATGAGATTAGATTGCTATCTGTTTATGTTAGTTACTCCATTAATGTTGGAGCGATCATTATGTGGTTGGGAGCGTGATGGGTGACTGTTACATGTGATTCTCAATACAATACATAGCTGGGAATTACTGGGAAGGCGTTATTCTGTTTCGGCATAAGGGTGTTTTTACCCTGTCTGATACCTACAATGGACGGGTGATGTTTTCTCCGTACATAACGTGGCGACTTTTACTCCTTTGTTCCCGTTCAGTTACACCATGTTGTTTGTGTTACCATGTTACCCATTAGGAGAAAATATCCCGACAAATAACACTGTAACTTAATGCCACTATTTTTTTCCATTAATTAACACTGTTGCCTCGTAACTTTTCAGTAGGATGAAAGCTACCTCCTGTTTTCATTTTCGTTTTTAATTATCTGCGAAAAAGATTTTTATAATGAAATGCCTTTCAGTGAGAGCTTTTTCGTTTTTCCGGGAGGTTTATTGTGGAATGAATATTGCTTTTGAAATAGATACATTTTTAAAGTTTCTGCGTCATTTGAAAGGGTTAGGTACATTGTGGTAATTTTATCGGTACATTGTACAATGTAACGATAAAATTTATGTTTAAATATGTTAGATGCAATACCTTTTTTAAAGACAAAAGTCAAATCATTTATTTCAAGTATGTTAAAGGGCACTTTTGAACGTCATTTTAAACAAAACTATCTTTTCTTTTCTTGTTAGTAAATTTTGACGTTCAAAAGTAGCCGACTTCAAATTAATGATTTGACTTGTCTGTAAAATCAAATATCGCATCTAACCATTGATATATTTTAATATATCAATGCATCTAACAAGTTTAAACAAAACTTTTTTCACTAAACCGCATTGTACAATGTTACCCCATTTCAAATGACACAGGAATATTTGACGCAGCCCTTCATTAGCAAAACTAATGATTCGCTAAACACCGCCGTCCCCTACCCCGTATTCCCAGGGCACCTGCTTTGTTCGACCAAAATCTATTTATTCATATCGTATTGCTAATTTGAGGATTAGGTGGCGCGTTCCGTCGGTTATTGAATTATCCATTCCGTTTGCGGGGAGTCCGGAGTCCGGGCTGAGTCCGGTCCCGGGGGAGTTCGGTACGACTTGCGTCGTCGGTTGATCTTTGATGTATTTTCAGTTTTGAACGTTGTTTTTTTGTGAATGGCTGTCGAATGAATGTTATGATACGTGATTGAATATATGAAAAGCTAACAATATACAAAAAAATCTTAATTTTCTTCAGAAACCATTTAATAAAATCATTCTTTTATAAGTAAATCCTCGTCTAATAATCAAAACACATGCTTTCAGTGAACCAAATTCAAAATATTTTATGTCTTATAAACCTACATGGGCACTTATGAAACGTTAGAGGCTATGTGCACAGTTCCAAATGGTAGAATCCTATGGAGAAGAGCCGGCAAGAAACTGCACGGTTAGACTTTTTTTTAAATGATTGACGTTTACAATGTTTTCAAAATGGCAGGACAGTGTAGGGCTGTAGGCCTGTCAACAAGTACCAGGTTTTTTATTGAATCATTCTTATAGCATCGTGATCTATTCTATTGATCTTCTTTTGGTAACGCCAATATGTATGGCTTTACATAAAGAAGACCATAATAAATAAATTCCAGCGGTTACATGTCTAACTTTCCTTGCACATGAGTAGGGGCTGGTGGCAAGGCACACAGCAAAATGTCGGCGAATGTACCGCGCGCCGTGAATACGTTATTATGTTTAGTTTTCGAGTAAATGTTTAGCGCGCGCTGCGGCCAATTAGCGCTGCGGTAAACATACACTAACTTTGGGACAACTTGTTCTAAATCGATATACTTGTATGTTAGCAGTGTATCGAGTAAATAGAGGCACAAGTTACGTATAGGGTAACCTGGTCTAGGAGTACGCACTTAAGGTTTAAAATATTCTAAAAAAATAAATATGATGTCTAGGAAATCAACTAGGCGTTTACTACGTCTACACTTTAAGCATCTTTCATAAAGTAATATAAAAAGAAACATAATTACATTTTATCTCTCTAAATAACAAAAATAATCAGAAATGGGAATTGCGTACTCTTACAATTACTATTGGATAAGAGTACGCGTTTAAGTTGATAAGAGTACGCGGGTCGTGCATTTCTTTCTTTTTTACTTGCAGAGGTGGCAAATAAAATTTCCTTGACCCTCATAAGTCGTACAAGCCTCATGCCACCATTCGGAGTATTTTAATCATCCTATCCAGTCTTCTGCGGGAGGGTCTACGTAGCTTTCAAGTACACGCTGGGCATCTCCAAACCTTTTTTTAGGCATTTGCTTTGGCAATTTAAAAGGTTATTTGGCCTTTTTAGGAAGAAATTTTGAAAGTGGTTTTGGAACAATCTCTGGTACATTCATTAGTACATTTTTTGGTACTTTATTTGATGCCAAAGGCTCCTCGAGAGCCAGCTTGTATAGAGACCTACTCAATTATCAGACTTTGCTCTTTTGAGGTAAATTACTCATTACATATTATATTTTTATTTATATATGTATTTGCAACGTTTAAGAAAAAAAAAATACAGTAACGAAACTAACTTAAAAATAATTGCGTGTAAGAGTACGCGCGTACTCTTATAAGATGCATAACTGCGTACTCATACACACACTAGCCAAATCGTAAATGAGCGGAATTCAACGCCATGTCCTGGCGTTGACCGGAATTACGCTCGCAGCATGCGTTAGGCATCGTCTTTGAAAACCCCACAGCTTACTTCGTTTTTGCAAAATAATTGCATTCTTGTCTGAAACATACTTCCAAAATGGTAAAAATATTTAAGATTTTGAGCAAAAATCTTTAAATTTACGTAATTTCTGTGTTTTCTTCGGGATTTAATTTTTTTTTCGCATAGCACTTTTTATCACAGTTGACATCAAAATGCAACTGAAGTTAGCCGCGCATCGTAAACAACTTCACGGCTTCTGGTGTTGCGTACTCTTATCGGATGCGTACTGCTAGACCAGGTTACCCTAGGTTGTATTTTTATCTCACGAAGCGAGACGCGCATTACTTGTGTTAACCAAGCGCGTGTCGCTTCGTGACATAAAAAAATACTATACTAAATAAACGATTGAAGACACACAATAACTTGTTCCTACATTTTATTAGTAGATAGTCACAAGCACTGATACACCAAAGCCAATGTCATAGATTTCGATTTTCTCGTGTTAACTTTGTTAAGACCGATTTCAAAAACCAAAATACTGTGAACAATATAAAATTACCATTAGTACGACGTACGGTGGGAGAAAATAACTTTTAAAAGCTGTAAGGGTATACATATTAGTGGTCCTGACTGTACCTTTTGCTATTAAACGTGTTTAACATTTCACTGAACCAAAATCTTGCACCGACCTAATCATCTGCAGAAAACTTTCTAAAACAATTCCTCCTTAACTTTGCACCGACTCAAAAGACGTGCTTCCAAGCGTAAAACATCTATAAAACCATCATTAATTCGCGAGCATTTATCACATAATTGCGTTTAATGGCGTTGACAATGGATCAGTGGAGCGAAGTCGAGGAGCCACTCAATTATGTGGCATTCAGGATCGCTGCTGTTTGCGCTGGTACTTGCAGCCGTGGCCTCTGATTGGCTGGCGAGGGGACCGACCACCCCTAGCGCTCAACAGTCAGCCTTTGTGGACATCACCATTATTTTTGCACACCACCAATATTTGGATTGTTGAGATTTGTCGATGAGTTCTTGTGGATTTGTGTTTTGTTGAGAGTTATTGGTGGTGATAAATAAATTAAGGTAACGTGTTATTGATGTGGCTTTATTATGCCGATTTATTATATTTATTTATTTTTAGGGTTCCGTACCTCAAAAGGAAAAAACTGAACCCTTATAGGATAACTCGTGTGTCTGTTCTTCCGTCTGTCACATCTAATGGACTGATTAAGTTGAATTTTGGTTCACATATGAATCTATGTGACCCAAACACAGACGTGTAACGTAAACAAATGAATTTTGAATACGGGAGTCATTTGTGGGGGGCAAATAGAAAAAAAAAAAAGTTTCGCAATATGTACACATTATCCGTCCAAAGCGTGGCCCATATTATTGAAGTCCCAATATTTGGGTCATTAATATCTGCTTGTGGTACTTAATTTAATTGGTATAAGAAACATCGTGTGTATCCTATTTAATAGTACATCCACAACAGGTAGGTAGGTAGTTACAATCAGCTTCAAACAGATCGACCATCCGACTAGAATTGAAATAAATTCTTGTCGATGTATTTGAAGCTGGCTGTACTAAAAAGCTTCCCAGCTCCATCCACACTAACCTATCTAAACGCTACCCGTGCTCATTCGACTGCGTGCCAACCGACGGGTCCTACTTCTAACTGCGTGCCAGCGCCCCTCGTACGCATTAATGTTATTATTTGGCAACATTTACTAAATAATTTGCTCGTTAAACGTCCGCCGATCGGGCCCCGTGCCCGTCCCTAACTACCGTATTGTGTCGCCAGACGATTTGCCCGCTTCTCCCCCGGGACTAACGACGGGATTCAACCAATACGACTCTAACATTAATTACAGCGCCGTCTTTTGGGGTAATATTTGTAGCAACATGCTCTTTTGTTAGCGATATGAAATTAATAACGGCCTGTTATTGTGTAGGGATTACAAAACTATCGGTGACGCTTTCTATGAACTCTTATAGGTGCCTTCGTTTGGAGTTGATGAGGTTTCGCTTAAGCTCTCGCTCAATAGATCCTCATAGCCATTGATTGCATATTTGTAGCCCTAGAAGCAGCTTTATACGTTTTATAAGAATACAACATAATACACTCTTTTAAACAGACATTTATTTTTAATTTCTTTATAAGATAAATAATTGTAATCAAGTCGTATTTTAATGCTATAAATATGTTAAGATACGAACTTGTCGCAAAACATAGGGACATAAGAAGAAACTGTATAATGTAACAAGAAATAATAAAAAGCATGCAAAAGTTAATACATTTTGATAAAGTGAGCTCTGTCCACATCATGGAGAGATGACGTTTCGTTCCAGTATTCTTGCGGCAAGCACCACTGCATGCCACTGCGTCCGTTCCACCAGTACCTGAACTGCTTATGGGCCTGTTGACGTCGTATATCGCTGTTCAAGGCTTCGCAGAGGTCGCACAGCGGGTGGAACTCTGGCAAGTCTTGTAGAGAATCTATGGAGTAGTAGTTGGTCCATTCGAAAAACTCATAATAATTATCTCGCTTCTTTACCGACTGGTACATGATGTAGGCTAAGTTGTATGGATGTATTTCGCGAGCGTTTATGTATGATCCGGGAGGGAGAAATCTGGGGAAATATAAGTTAAATACTGACTTATCCTGTTACCAGTCAAAAATCAGATAAGTTCCTTAGCTATCATCATAATCATCATTTCAGCCCGGAATCACCCACTACTGGGTATAGACCTCCCCTTCTTCTACCATACTTCCCGGTAACGTGCGTTCGTCATCCAGGTGTTTCCCCCGACTTTGACGATATCATGCCCTGGTTTCTTTGGCCTGACCTATATACAGGTTGTTACGGAAAGGGTATATCAATACAAACGGGTTGAAGAGTGTATCTGGTCTAGAATATCTGTACAAATTTTCAGCTCAAAAGCAGTAATTTTGAATAATTATGCTTAATATTTTTTTATTTCGATAGTTTATTAAATTGAAATCATAACAAACGTGTCACCGCACTACGAGGGTCATTATCCATTATCTGTAGTGTGTCTGTGCGCCTAGTACACGCACATCACGCCGCCGCGCGCCAGTGCAGCGCCGTGATGTCGAAATAAAAAAATATTAAGCATTTTCAAATTTAATGCTTTTGAGCTGAAATTTTGTACCGAGATTCTAGACCAAATACACTCTTCAACCCGTTTGTATTGATATACCCTTTCCGTAACACCCTGTATAGTAAGGAATTTATAAACGTATTTATCTTTCACCAATTACACCAAAACAATAGCTATACCGCTCCTAAACTGTGATTACCTGTGTGCCTAATTTTTCGGATAACAAACATTCTTGCGCAATATTATAATAAACGTACCGTGCCCGACATTAATTCAAAGTATAGGTTCTCAGAGCTTAAAATATGTTCCTAATGGATTATGTAGAATATAGTAAACTTCCATCGAACATAAAGGCGTAATCTAATACTTTGTGTAACAAGAATTACCCGTGGGAACCCCTATAGACTCTAGTTATGTCTTACCTGGTGTAATTAGCACCACCAAATACAATGGGCACCACGTAATTATTGTACCCGTGGAGAACCTTCTCCGTGACGTAATCTTCTGAGAAAGAGTTCTCGAACGCCATGTAGAAATAATAATCCTTCCTTAACATTACTTCACAGTCATCATTTGTGCATTTGGCTTTAGAACAGTCTCCATACACATCGATTTGTAGAGAGTAGTGGTACAGATGTTCCTGGAGCCTCGACAAGTAGTCGTCTCTTAAGCTGTCGGCCCAGCAGTTGCTCACCAGCCAGGCGGCAACTTTTTTTCTATCTTGTAAGACGTCCTGTATCTGGATAGGGATAGACCAGCTTTGATCGTATTTTTGCCAGTGCACATGTTTACTTGGAGCGACGATATCGCGCGATACATTTCGCACGACGAAGTAAGGCCAGTGCACATCAGAATCCAGTCTATAGGTAAACGTCCAGTTGAAGAAGTTATCGTAGTTCACATCACAAGCTGGGTAGTTGTATGAAGACTCTAACGTAGTAAAAATGTATATCTGCGACTTGGACCTCTTCTCTGGCAGCTGTATGTCATTTCGCTTGAAAAGTTGTTCAGTAAAAAGTAAAGCATGGAACCGCGTGTAGTCGCCATCTAATAAATACTTGTCGTCAGTGAATATACAGTTGTTTACTCGGCATTTTAAATTTGGGAAAATCTGTTCCTTTTCCTTATTCAAGGTATAGTGATTACTGTCCCACACAAGTATGTATTTTTGCCGTGAATCTAATAATTTCGCAAAAGAGAACAATGAACCTAGGTCGTAACGAATCCACAATATCTGTAGAAGCGCAAAGACATACAGAAACAATAGTATGGCCGCATATCTAATAGAGGTTCTAGAATTATAACGAAACAGTAATTTCTTAAAAAATGCCATTGATCATAGTACGATCATAGTATTGACACAGAGCACTTTTTTTATAATATTAAAAATGTCATATTGATTCACTGACAATTAATAGTTTTTGGTTTTTTGCAGGCTAAGTATATGCTGCAAGAAGTATGAATCAGGAAATCCGAAATACTTTTCATTTTTAAACTTTTCACTAAATAGTCCTATAGAGCAGCCATATTACTCATTAAGACTTTAATTCTTATTGGTTTCATTTCGCAAACCAAGCACGCTATTCGATCGCAAAACAAAAATTACTTAGGTACTTATACTAAAATGTTATAATAACAAACAGAAAATACCAATATTAACAAATAAGGCCGGATACACGACGGCTGGCAAAGATTACACTAATCGTCATTATGACTCGTGGGAGTATCTTGACCACTGAATGGCACCATTGTCCCCCATAGGTGGCACCATCACTTAACTGGCGTTAACAATGCGTCCTAACGCCTCACTAATCCGAGATTAAGATCGTATCTGGAACAGGACATGATAAACACTTCACATATAAATACAATTCATGTTTCATGAACAGTTAGTTTTGAGTGTTAAAAAAATATTGACAACTGTCGTTGTGCAGGAATTATAGAAGTTTAACTTGAAATGATTGATCCAGTGTCGCATTCATAGATGTTAAGTAAGTAGTTATATGAGAATCTTACAGATCATTTGAATGTAATAAAAAGAAGCAGTTTTGTCGGTTTCCCTATTCAAGATTTAAACCGTCTGAAAGAGCACGTCTAGAAGTCGACAGAAGCAGTCGTGATGAAATTAATAACAGACGTCTAGTACTGTCTGAACCCAGCAAATCGGGGGTGTACTCCCTAAGCACGAAATCCCTGGTTTCTGCCGAAGTTACGGGCATTTCTTACTCCGTATCACATACAGGGATTAGATCAGTTCGGGTCCCGAACTAAAAGTGAATGAAAACACGATTTGACAGTTCTCCTTGAACCCGATGTGTCTTTGCCCGTCCGAAAATTTTAATCAGTCACTTGAGTTGATGGTACAAATACTTTTGGACGGGCCCGTATCTTCGTTGACTTACTTAGAGTATAGAGCCTCTGATGTGCCTGATGGACCACACCATTATAGAAAAAAAAAATGGGTTTTGGGTTTGGTTAATTTATAGTTTATTAAAACGGTACAACACCAATTACTTTAATTAACATAGAGATTTAGGTCAACAATCACTGTGTTGAAATTCAAACTCAACTCAGGTGCACATTTAAACTAGGAGGCAATTCTCACTAAGATATAAAAAGCTTAGTTGATATGTTTTATAGTTGGGAAAGCTGATACCTATGTCAACAGGAAACACTTTGTACTAAGTTAAACTTCTGCCGTCATTACTATATCACTGTCCCGTCATCGTGTCCGAGTGTCGACAGTATTGTCCGTCGAATACAGTTATTGTTGGCAAAATAACTCCATTGTTAATGTGTAAAATGTTGGAGAGCAAAAACTTTGGGACAATGGCTCAGTAATTGAATTAGAAGGTCTTGAAGGCGTGTTGTTGTGTTCGTTCTCGGAAACTACATGTGTGACTTATATAATGTGATATTTGGACTTGGTTTGCAGCTGGTTTTGACGGGCATTAGAAACTTGCAGTACAATGTTGAGATGAGTTCGATTATAATTATGAATAGGTGCCAAGGTGAGATAATGAAAAGTTATTCTTATTATTACCTACAGCGTGCACAGACTGCTTTCTTTCAGTTTAGTGTTCTTATAGTTATATCTACCACTTAGAATAATGCCTTAGTCATCATCTGCCTAGCCTTTTCCCAACTATGTTGGGGTCGGCGTCCAGCCTAACTGGATGCAGCTGAATACCAGTGTTTTGCATGGAGCGACGGCCTATCTGACCTCCACAACCCAGTTACTGGGTAATACGATACCCCTTGGTAAGACTGGTTGTCAGACTTTCGGGCTTCTGACGACCAGTAACAACTGTCAAAGATTCACGAATGACAGCCGGGACCAACGGCTAAACGTGCTTTCCGAGGCACGGAGGGGTCTTGGTATATAAAGATGGTTACCCATCCACGAACCAACCGCGACAAGCGTAGCTTAACCTGGTCGATTGACATTTGCGATTGTTATTACTTAGCCACAAGCCACTTTTTTTTTTTTTTTTTTTTTTTATGGATGGGAAATCATCAAATGACCCCTCCCGCTCTGGGTGGAGCGAAGGGAGTGTCAGACTCTTACTGACTAAAACCCATCCGTGTTCCTTCCTTAGCCCTTTATGTTCCGGGGTAGCGGTAACCCTTTCGGACAATCCCGCACCCCTGGCAGGCCCCTTCCTTTATGCTGACATCTCTTTGAGGCGCGCGTGGAACACGTACGCGCCGTCCGGCACGGGCCTGGTCCTGATCGGACGGTGAGCTACCCATTACTCTCCGTCCGCAGGCCCGCGCCTACGGTGGCCGGGAGTCGTCACGCGGCTCCCGACGCCCGGAGCGTCTCCCGCGGCGGCTGGGGTCTGAGGCTCTCTCCCTCAGCCGTTCAGCCACCTCCTTCGCTAGCATGACTGCTTCGCAGAAGGAGGTGACCGCCCCCCACTCCCTCTCGCCCCGGACCATGGCTTGAACCAGGGCCGGACGCGAGAGGTCGCCGCCGCTGTCGATCGCCTCTACGAGGGCACGGCGGTGCTCCGCCCATGCGGGGCAGACCTCCACCGTATGCTCCACCGTGTCCTCTGGGCGATCCTCGCAGTGGTGTGGAGACGCCCGGGTGGGCGTCTCCTCCCGCCTGATGATGTGCAGGAACCTCCCAAAACATCCGTGTCCGGTGAGGACCTGCGTCAGGCGATAGGTGAGGACGCCGTGACGCCTCTCTAGCCACTCCTCAAAGAGGGGTCTTATCGCCACTATCGTGGCGTGCCCTAGCCACAAGCCCCTGAATAATGCCTTAGCATGTCTCATTATGACAGTATCTGAAACATTTATGTGAACTGATAGTAGGTAAGTATATGTATACAGGGTGAAATTGGATTCATGGGCATCCTTTTAAGGGGTCATTGTAATCATCATTATGAACAACTTTAACTATGGGACCAAACATGAAATCGCGAAAAAAAATCTGCTCTTCCGTACATTTTGACGAGTTATGTGAACATAAATGCAAGGAACAGCTGATTTTTTTTCGCGATTTTAGGTTTAGTCCGATAGTAAAATTTGTTCATAATGATGAGTACAATGACCTCTTAAAAGGATGCCCATGAATTTAATTTCACCCTGTATACATATATTACTTACCAGTGTTCAATATATAATGAAGCATCAGAAAGAAATACTTGAGTCTATGATGTAGCAGTAAAGAAGCTGAACTAGTTAGAACTTAGATTTCCAAAAAAATCAGTATCACACATATCTAGGTCTACCTTAACTAACTACATGTTAAATTAAAATAACGTCAATCTAGCCGACGCCGACGAATGATTAAATTAAAGAGAGATACAGAACAAAACATTGCTATCAACAAAAACAGTTTTATGATCTGCATTGTGCAGCTTCATTACGATGCGATTTTGAATACGTAATAAAATGCTGAATCACAGTTACAAAAATGAACAAAACCGCGGATGAATTTGAAGTATTGTAACAATGAAAAGTTTATATTTTTACTAGTCTGTGAAACAGTAAAATATTTATCAAGTTGAAAATTACAATCAATCTGCCTCGCCTTTTCCCGACTATGTTGGGGTCGGCTTCCTGTCTATCCGGATGCAGCTGAATACCAGTTTTTGCTTTTCTGACCTCCACAACCAGTTACCTACTGGGTAACGCGACACCCATTGGTGAATTTATGGTTGTCAGACTATTGGGCTTCTGACCGTAACTATTGTCAAAGATCTACGAATGACAGCCGGGACCAACAGCTTAACGTGTTCTCCGAGGCACAGAGGGTTCTCGACACTCTCGACATGTAATGGACGGTCTTCCTTCTACGAACCAACCGCGGCAAGCATAGCCTTAGATCGGCCAGTGTGGCTGTTATTATTATTTAGCCACGAGTACCTCAAGTAAATGTAATTTACTTTCTCATATTACAAGTCAAGTCAAGAAAAAAAACAGACAAGACTCAAAGTCAAGTCTCTCTCATATTTGAATTAAGAATTTGAGATAATTTCCAAGTTATGGAACAATAAACTGAATGTTCAAATTCCATTGCAACCAAAAACCAGTGCGGATCAGTAGGGATATATGGAGCACAAGGTTCCACATATCCCTACCGGTAGCGATAGTTGGAAAAAATCTCCAAGTATCCCTACCAGTGGAGATATATCAGTAGGGATATATGGAACAGGGGAAACTTATTAGGACCTCTTTGTTATAAATGACCATTCAAAAATCAACTTCGAATACATGTGACTAAAGTAGAAAACTGATTAAGTGGTGGTGGAATGAAACTTATCCTCAATTATGAACATTGCTTTGTAGTTTAGATCCGTTTTACTCCTGCAAAATGCCTGCAAAACACGAATCATACCTCAAAATATTAATAGTGTTAATTATTGGCTCGAGGGAAATATACAATTTAAATGCAAAATCATTCGTACCTACTACTGAGAACAATGATTGACACACGAAGAAAGCAAAAACTAGAAACAGAATAACTGAAAAAAAAACCAGAACCAAGCATTACAATTTAAAATTCAAATCGCTTAAATATTTATGAAGTATTTAGTTATTGTCAAAACAGTGGCGCGTCACAATAGTGGTACCTATTGTCACGACTGTTCCCGTGTGCTAATGTTGTCAATGGTTTGAGTGGAGTATGCTCTGTTGACCACTCGAGGGCTTCCGCCTTTTGTAGGGCGAAGTGAGAGCATGGGGTGCTCTTGTGGTGTGTGCTTAATTTGGTGGATGTTGATAGTACAGCAAATGATAAGTAAATAGGTTTGATGGTCATCTATGTGATCTTGGTCATATGTACCACATTTTATATTTCGAACATGCAAAGAGACTTAAATCTCTCTGTTGAAATTTCGTGTCTGTTACCCTAGTAACAGGACAATTTAGCGTAGTTTTTCTCTTCAGTAGGTCCATTTTTTCGTGATTTTAACAGATCGAAGTGTAAGATTAGATCCTCTGCGTTAATAAGACAATACACGAGCGAAGAAAATCAACCATCCTCGGAGTGAATACTACTTTGCTTACCTAAATCATAAACCACTGATTAACAACGACACCAACATGACCATAGTGACAACGGACTCTGGAGCAACGGGTTCGTGACCGTACATTTTGACAAGCACAAAAATTATATCAATTACAGCCATACGTTTCCTGTCTGAGAAATACACAAAAAAGTGGCAAAGAATGATAATATTAATAGATTACCGATTTCGCGAATCAGTTCTCGGTAGGCATAAGCTCAAGTGTCCCCACAATGCCTGGCGGTCGGAAGGGCCGGGCGCACCATGTGCTAATCCACTTAACGGCGATTAATCCTCGCTTAGTTACCTCTGCACTATTGTCCGCGCGGGAAGTGCGCTCGACTGTAGTTAATTCAATCACAACAGTTGTAGCACATTAATTATGGATTGTGGATCTTACCTTTGGATTCGGAATTATAGATTTGAAAGCTAGGATTTCTAGTCTAATCAAGTTTGCTTGAAATCACTATGAAACCAATATGACATATCAACCTGTCATACCTACTTTCTTAATTTAAAAAAATGGAGATCGGTTGGAAAAGGCCCTATAAATAAAAAAAGACAATCTGAAGATAGTTCTGGAGCTAAAAATGGGCCATCCCAAAATTTCCAATAATATAAAAGGAAATAAGTAGAGTCTATACCTATATAGTTTCAATCAACTCAGCCTATCGCAGTCTACTGCTGGACATAGGCCTCTCCCAGGCTGCGCCACAACACCCTGTCCTCCGCCTTC
Source organism: Amphipoea oculea (assembly GCA_945859645.1). Lineage (NCBI taxonomy): Eukaryota > Metazoa > Arthropoda > Insecta > Lepidoptera > Noctuidae > Amphipoea > Amphipoea oculea. The sequence goes on from OX243876.1 coordinate 5,942,710, forward strand.
CGCATCCAGTCTATCACAGCCAACTTCCAGAAGTGACCCTTCGATGTGGATTGGATTCGGCAAGACTTGAGAATGTCTTTCGTCTTGTCCAAATTCATGCCGAGGCCATGGCGAGGCTCCGTTTAGGCTGTGCGACATCTGGTCTAACTGTTCCAGTGTCTCTGCCATTATGACAATGTCATCGGTAAAGGTGTGAGATGTACTGTTGATACCCTGTTCAGTCCAGTCCAACCTGAATTGTTACGATAGTTTATTAAACTTGGTAAAAGTAGAATCTACATGCTTACATACTAGTACTTAATTTGCTTACTCAATTACGTTCGTTTTCTTTTAACTGTCATTATTATTATTATTCATAAGGACAGTTTTCTTGAAATCTGTCGTTAAAAATGTCGTTTATAATGCGCACAGCAAAAGAGTGGAACTCTCTACCTGCGTCTGTTTTTCCGAGCGCATACAACCCGAATCTCTTTAAAGTGAGAGTGAACAGGCTTCTTCTGGGTAAGCTCGCTCCATCGTCGACTTTGTCTCTGTCACCTTTGACCTAGGCTAGAGTCAAGAGCAAGCCCATATCAATTAAAAAAAAAATAAAAAAAAAATCTCTATTAGCTTTGTTAATTACAGAATCGACAGTAATGTAGTAACCGATAGATGAATAATGAACAGATAGGGTAAAAGCTTCCTACTATCTTATAAACTAGCTATGCCTGTGGCTTCGCTCACGTAACTGTGTATTCTATTGGCATTATAAGCTAAAAGGAACGTGAAGTCATGATATATTCGTAATATCCTCTATAACATCGCTCGATGTTCCTACTTATTTAAACATTCTAAATATTTACAACAAGTACCTATTTATAATTTATTCCTGAAACCAATATTGAAACTACATATATGCAGCTTTATCAATTCTAATTTCACGAGTGAACGGCTAGAAGCCCCATATATTATGATTAAATCGTGTTGCAACATAAATCTACTATACATCTAATTTCTCCGAAGTTCTACGAGGGTGAAGCCACGAACAGTTTGTAATAAAGATTGCAAAGTTACGCTTATCATGACTCAAATATCCTCTTCCTGCTTTCAAACTAAATTATTGTTCTGAGACCTTTATCTTTGCATGTATCTTAAACACTGACAAATATCTCTCGATCTGCACTTAACAGATAAAGGGAGAGCCCAAAAAATATTTATTGTGTTTACACAAATACGTAGGTGGTAATCCGAGTTGCCATTACCTATTCACAAGTCATAAGGAAGGGGAACGCTACGGGAACGCGTATTGTGTCGTTGAAAAAACCTTTAATAATATTATTGGGTTCTAATTTCGTTTGACTGTTAATCGTGGTTATATAAAAGTGTCAACGGGCCTCAATGGAGGTGCCAATTTGTATAGAGTTACAGTAGGTACTTGAATGGAGCTTCGCGTTTTTGGTTACACAATTGGTACAACAAAAAATATGAATAATATCTCGCCCTAATAAAATAAGTGATTATTCAAGTGTTGCGTCTCGATACGTAGTTTTTTTGCGTTTGCATCTTTTTGGAGGCTGTTGGTTCTTAGAAAATATTATTAGCTTGAGTGGGTGTTTCAAGAGGCTATTATGTTTAATTTTAGGTAATTCTGTTTATATAGTATTTTATTGACTGATATTATGATAAAGAGACCCTTTTAAATTGGCCTGACCAAACGAACTTTGTGATAGCAGCTGATGGAATAGTGATATTTTCTTTGCAATATAGATACTATACATAGGTAATATAGGTACTTGTGATTGTAGTAACAAATATCAATAAAAATTAAAGTAATTTATATTCAACAATTTCAAATTAGTTGCCTCAGAAAATCAACCAAAACATTTACAAATCACTCGACAAATAAACACGTCACGCAAAATAATATACCACAATATCCACCAACAAAACAGAGAGCCTTACGCAAAGATTTACAACAGATACATACCCATGTATACCTACGTAGATATCACTCGATATCTAGGCAGACGGGAGTCAGGCGCCCCCCTCGCACCCCACCCCCGGGGATGGCTCGTAATTAGCCCCCTTCATCCTCCGCACTTCGGCATGCCTCCTCCCAAAACACAGACACAACCGAAAACAACAAGCTATTTCTATGTAGTAACGTTTTTGTATTATTTCGTACTTGTGTAGGTGTAACCAGACTTGAAATAAACGTATATATATAGTTTTTTGTAGCATAAAAAGCTGTCTCATTGTATACAAGGGACTTTTTGTTTCAGGACGCTTTACCTGATTAAGTTAGCGTCTGAGTGTTTTGAGATGATAGAAAGTCCTTCGGTTTTTACATTACCCTTATTTACACAGTATTTTGTCTCTTTGCAATATAAAAGAAAGAAAAAACTCATATTTCCCAATTATAAGTTACGTGTACAAAAGTACGAAATAGTAATTATCAAAATTACGGAACCGGCTACGCCGTAGCTACATCGTAGCACTCGTAGCACGCCTACATAGCGAATTGGCTACATTACGCAAAATTGTGATTTTTACCCAAACTAGATTTGAAGTGATGGTCTGCCTTTCTGTTATTTCTTCTATTATTAAAACACACACACACACATTTATTTTTTAATTATAACAGCCGCACAGGTCGATCGAACAGGTTAAGCTACTCTCGCCGCGGTTGGTCTGTGGATGGGTGAACATATTTACATACCGAGACGCATCCGTGCCTCAGAAAGCACGTTAAGCCGTTGGTCCCGGCTGTCATTCGTGAATCTTTGACAGTCGTTACTTGTCGTCAGAAGCCCGAAAGTCTGACAACCAGTCTTACCAAGGGGTATCGTATTACCCAGTAACTGGGTTGTGGAGGTCAAGTAGGCAGTCGTTCCATGTAAAATACTGGTATTCAGCTGCATCTGGTTAGACTGGAAGCCGACTCCAACATAGTTGGTAAAAGGCTAGGCAGATGATGAATTAAAATTATAGATTCAATCATAAATCTCTACACTGGTACATAAATAGAAACTGAAAATAAAATATAATATTAATATTACGAGATGGTTAATGAAACATGTCTATAAACGGAACAAAATCGCCGAGGTATTCTGCGAGGGGACGGGGATTATCTTCAAATAAGCGTATTAAATCGACTCGTGCGTCCGTGCTTTGTGATCCAAATATGTACGGCTTCGCCACAGAACACCGAACGTCTACGAAAATATATTCACCCACTACATGTTTAGAATATTTTCTTCTTACAAATATTGTAGTCTGTGACTATAAGTATGGGTATCTATGAATGTGTACAAAAAGACTCAAATAAAATCCCTCTGGGACTAGTCTGAGGTAGGATAGGGCTTTATTTGCAGATTTAGACATGACTAAGGATTCGTGATATGTTTTATTTTGTGGAGTACGATAATTTAGGATTAGGGTGGCATTCAATAGGTTTGTGGGAGCTACCATAATAATATGTTTAAGATTTTTTGTAACAAATACAAGAATGGCTAGCGTAAAGTACCTATTTATTATGATTAGGTTCATGGTTGCCTCTTTCATAAATGTATGCTAGAATGTGTTGTAACATGAAGATAAAGAATTACGTAATATACCTAGTAAGATAGATGTCATAACTGCTATGGCAATATTTTCTACTAGCTGCGCCCCGCGGTTTCACTCGCATAACTCTCGATCCCGTGGGAATATCGGGATAAAAAGTATCCTATGTCCTTTTCCGGTACCCAAACTATCTCTATATCAAATTTCATCTAAATCGGTTCAGCGGTTTAGGCGTGAAAAGGTAACATATAGACAGACAGACAGACAGACAACAAACAGAGTTACTTTCGAATTTATAATATTAGTATGGATATTTGGGTGAAGAAAGTGTAAGGTACTCGTACAACCACGTTATAACTGTTGCGAATCATGTCTGCATAACAGTGTTGTCAAATTGACAAACCATATTCGCAACACCACACTACGATCCAAAACACAGATTAGGTACTGACGTTGCTCAAAAAGCCGCTAAGCTGAAGTGGGAGTGGGCTGGCCACGTGTGTCGTATGCCCAATGATCTGTGGGCCAAAATACCCACCACATGGAGCCCTGACACAGCTAGAAGGCGTCGCGTCAGACCCCGTAGAAGATGGCGGGACGAGCTGGACAAAACAAACGACCAGTGGTCCACTTTAGCCCTGGATCGAAAGAGCTGGAAGTCATGGGGAGGGGCCTTTGCCCAGCAGTGGGATGATGCAGGCTAACAGTAACAGTGTTGAATCCATACACCTACATTAATATTTATCGTACCAGGGGCTTGTGTCTAAATAATAACAGCCACACGAGTTGATCGAAGGTAAAGCTACGCGTACCGGGGCCGACCCCGGTACGCGTAGCTTAATAAGCGTGTGTAATGGATGGTCACCCATCCAATACCGATATTGGATGGGTGACCATCCATTACACACCTATCGATACCCCTCTGTGCCTCGAAAAGCACGTTAAGCCGTTGGTCCCGGCTGTGTTCATAAATCTTTGACAGTCTTTACTGGTAGTCAGAAGCGCAAATGTCTGACAATTAGTCTTACCAAGTGGTATGACTTATTGACTTTGACTCATGTTACCCAGGAACTCAGTTGAGAAGGTCAGATAGGCAGTCGCTTCATATAAAATACTGGTATCCAGCTGCGTCCGGTTAGACTGGAAGCCGACCCCAACATAGTTGGGAAAATTCTAGGCAAATAATAGTGCCCTTACAAAGAATGCGAAGGGCGCTATCGGGAATTACGTCAGTGTAGGTGTACCTAACTGTTTTGGGGCTGATTTTTCCATCGCCAGGTAGCTTTTATTCGAGGAATAAAATCGACGATTGACAGTTTTTGTACGAAATAACTGTCAAAATTTCAAAATAATCCCTCGAATAAAGTTGTCAGATGATTGTAAAACGAGCCCTTAAACTGACGACTGAAATCCATACCAATGTAAATGGCATACCAGATGCTCAGAAAAAAAAGTTATACCTAAGGGGTTGTACAGCAAACCTCCATATTCACCATACTAAAACTTCTCGCAAAAAACGTTTTCATTGCTCTATAGCTGGTTATAGGTATAGATTAAACGGCATACTGACGTACACCAGTCACATCGATCGAGGCGACAAAAGCCAAGTAGGTACGTGGCTTGTTTCCCGGCAGATATAAACAAATTCCGTACCAGCGCGAAAGTCAGCCGGCGCCGGCGGCGGCGCGCGGTGGTGGCGATTTACATAAAATTATATTCCCCCCCTTGTCGCCTAATACCTCCTTTGTGAAGCCAAAATATTTTGTGAACAGTTTTGCACACAAAGTCTCTAATTCAATACCGAAGTTATTTTACATGGAAACTCCGTAAACATAACGGTCCCTTTGATTCTTGTTTTATTTTATGTATATTTTTTTCCAGGATATTTTTTGTTGTGTTTTTTTGTGTGTCACGTTTTGTGAAGTTTTTTGGCAGGAAATGTTTGTTTAGTTTCTTGTATTTTCGTAACTTTTAAGTACCTAACTGGTGCAATTTTAAACAGGCATTTCTTCATACGTCCAATTTGCGGTTGATAGGTGATTCTTTTTTTTTTGTGGTTTTCTTATTTAGTTCATGAAAATAACTCTGTTAGTTACCTACATGAACTTTTTAATATCGAGTGTCGGAATATTTCAAAACCAAATAGTGCTTCGGTTTCGTGTCATTGATTTTGTCTTGTCGAAACTAGGTAACACTCCTATGATTTTGGATCAAGGAAATGTTTGATACCTTACGAAGCTATAGGTACTTGTTTACTGTTTTACCAGTTTTGTTTAAACAGTTTACATTTAAAATAGTTTTTTTTTCATTTCATATTTATTTTTTAAGACTACAATGCAGTCTACAAAGTTAGCAACAAAATAGCTTACTATATCTATGTTAGAACTTAATAACTAAAACAGGTCGAGTCCTATTTGTGAGTACCCACATCATCGGCAGACAGCTGTAACCTAAACAGAGGCCATGGGTAACGAAATTAAAGTAAGTAGGTACCTATGTATGTTTGAATACAAATTCAAATCAAATAAATAATTTCTCTACATACAACAAACACAAACTAAGGACACGCCTTCAACGGGGTACAGTTAAACAGACAATGCAAACATAAAATAAACTGCAGGGCGTAAGTACAATGAGCGTGAAAAATAAATGAATTTACACGAGTACAGTCGGGCACAAAGAGTTTTGGGAGCGGTGGGCGGGGCGACACGCCTCCGTCTTGCCCGCGAACCGTCGTCGGCAATTAGAACAACAATAGGAAACAGCCAGGTATGAATAAATCAATCTGCATAAATTACTGAAATGTTACAAAAAGGAAATGTTACTTTTTTGTTACACAAACTGTCTAAAGTAGCTTTTAGATGTAAGTTTTCATGCGAATTGTTTTCATAAAAAGTACCAATTTTTTAACTCTAGTTCGAATCTATTAGGTACTAGTTCACGTTGCCAGTTTAAGGGTTAGGTATATCTGAATGATGAACGTTACTTCAATTGGATTTATCTTATGAATTTCATTTAAGATTTTAGAGCTTCAGACACCCTCCCACCGGAGTCAAGTAGTGTTTCGTCGATGCGTGGGAGTTCCAGTACCTTTACGCATTTTCTGGGCACGCTCGTTCCATCATAGACCTCATCCATCGATTTCCATCAGGCGTGATCGAGGTCAAGAGCGGGCCCATTCAGCAAAAAAAAATCTTTTAAATTCTTATTAAAAATAAAAACTTTATTTTATTGTAAGTATTTTATAAATGTAATTTTAATCTTTTATAAAAGCATGTAAATCTCTTAGTAGCATGTATATTGTTTTTTTTAACGAATAAATGTATAATTTAAGTGTACCTACCTATGTAGGTATTCAGAGTATATACCTATGCGGTTACCTATAATTGAGTGTGCGTTACAGGATAATGTATATTATACAAGTTCTATAAATAATGGTATAAGATAATTGTAATGTATCTCGTTTGTAATTCTTAAATAAATAAATAAATATTTTCTTTAAAATTTCTTAAGCAAAAATCATACATTTATGACTGATGTATCTATTAATTCATAGGTACCTTTAGGTATTTTGCTTCCATTTTCCTCACTCAGTGTCCCTACCTGTTTATTTAAAATTAAACAGTACCTATATTTATTTATTGTGCCGTAATTACAAAGTGAAATTGATTGCACTTTACAGTACAATCGCGTTCACAATAATTAAAATGCGTGTTTGTTGTGTGCTGGATGGCCGCCAATTGTTTTCGCGGCAATCGCTTGTTTAAAACTGCCCCGAACGTGACGCGGATTTAAAATTAAATCTACCCTACATACAACACACGTTTGGAATGGAGTGGGAATCGAAATAAAATGGTTTTAGTTTTGCTTTGTATTATTTTAACTGTACCTACAGCTGTATTGTTTTACTGTGATGAAAAGCAATAGGTACCTAAATAGAGTTACTTGACTATACGTTGTAAATTAGTTACCGACTGTACTTTCATACTTTGTTAAATGAAAAAAGGTACCAACTCAAATTATTTTAATGTTGTTTTTCTAACCTGTTTTTCTTATTTTAACATAAAAATCAGGCAATAAGGACAAATACGTCAAAAAAAATTATGATTGATTGGTAGGGTAAATAAAAAAAGTAAATCGAAGCGGGAGATTCGATATTATTTAGGTATCAACGTTTTTATCCTGTTAAATATTGATAAGCAGCAACATTTATGCAATTCGTGCAAAATCCTGTAAACTTTATTTACAACGCTTTTTATTTTAGCTATCCAATCGACTTTTTTCTAAATAAAAATAATATAAAAAATGAGATAAAGCAAGGATAATATGAAAAGAAAGTAAAAGACATTATCAACACCAAACAAAATCGATTAGCAAATCGACAGCGTCTACGGCGTAGCACCCGTATCCATTGTCTACGCTGAAACGAGTAAATATTTCCTGTAATTTACTTATTCCACAAAACACTGCTTTCTGTATAAAACACAAAAGCACAAGCCGTGGAGACAGTAAACAAAATGGCGTATTTAAATGGGCGGCAACTGCATTGTCGGAACGTTGCGTTACACCGATATCGCTCGCTGCCCTACTCGCACTCGCCGCCACGCTTGCTCTTCGAGCCTCTTTATTTTCATTGCCTATTCACGACTGCAACAACGCCATATGGACCCAATTCCAACACCATAACTTCGACCTTATTAGAGTGAAATAAGGTAAGTTTTCAGCTGTAAGTTCGTGTGAACACAAGTCACCGCGTCCACATCACAGCGACATGTGAAACTGTTGCACGGTCCTCTGTCCCTGTCCGACGCGACGCGGAGGGGTGGAGTATTTTTATATCTGCATCTCTTTCTCGCTCGCCTCCTGAGAAGTAATGTGTTGTTGCGTGTTGTGATATCTCTGAAATAACAGGGAAGCACTCGCTACGAAGTTGTCATTTGTAACGGTTTTGCAGCGTACCGACAGCAAATGTGTCGAATCTTCAGCTGAATTTTTGTAAAAATGTTCTTCATGCTTTTTTTCATGAAATGTATGAATTAAATAATGGCGCTGTATTGGATCATAAAGTGTTTATTAATTTTGTAACAGTTATTTGTTTCTTATAATTTTGAAACATGATTAATGCTGCTATTAACGATGATGCCAACTAGCCGATTTCAATGACTTCCCAGGGAGGCTGAAAGCTTAGAGGTGTATACCATTGGTGACATCATAAATTGTACCTTGCTGGTGGTGGTCTAGCTTGCAGTTCATCACGTTCCTATAATCTGATTCTGACGTCTTTCTTTCTACAGGGTGTTACGGAAAGGGTATATCTGGTCTAGAATCTCTGTACAAAATTTCAGCTCAAAAGCATTAACTCTGAAAATGCTTAATATTTTTTTATTTCGACATCACGGCGCTGCACTGGCGCGCGGCGGCGTGATGTACGTGTACTAGGCGCACAGACACACTACAGATAATGGATAATGACCCTCGTAGTGCGGTGACACGTTTGTTATGATTTCAATTTAATAAACTATCGAAATAAAAAATTATTAAGTATTTTCAAAGTTACTGCTTTTGAGCTGAAATTTTGTACAGAGATTCTAGACCAGATACACTCTTCAACCCACTTGTATTGATATACCCTTTCTGTAACACCCTGTATAAAGGCTTATTACAGCAACCTGCCACTGTACCTACACGACGTCTCCAGTCGGGCCGATATTGTTTAGAGCACCCACTTAGGTGGGGTTCCACCATGACTTTTAAGACTTCCACCACATTTGTGACATTTAGAAGACAAGAGTAGTGTAATACTGTAATGCTGAGAAGTGAAATGGGCTACCTAACCCACTTCATTATAGTTAGGTACGCCAAATGGCATTTGATAAAAACGTAACCAAGCTTTAACGAAATGCCATTGACCAGTATAATTATAATAGCATTAGCTGTATCAAATATTATTTGAAACAATAAACTAATGTATGATTCGTGAGAGAGTTAATCCGTCTAAGTATTTTGTTGCTGCCAGTACTCGTAGCCTCAAGGTAGTGCGCGTGGAGTTGCAAAGCCACTGGAGTGGGGCGTCGCTAAACAAAAACACGTATACAAGTAGCGGCGACGCGCTGATTGGCCAGTGCGGCTCGCTCCCCGCCCCCTGCAGGCCCGGGCCCGCGCCCGCCAGCCGCCGCCGGCACTCCGCGACACGCTCTCCGGCCGGCAACATGTGTAGCGGCGCCGAAGGAGGCCCCTGGCCGCTCGGGAAGGACGCGCCAACAGTGACCGCCGCGGCTCTCGACCACTATCGCTTGCAATTGTACAACTATGCAGTCGCCGAGCGACTCCGCCTGTACCCGCCATCCGTGGCGCCGTGCTACGCGCCCTACGGGCCCCGGCTCGCGCTCTCCATGTCACTGCTGCAGCAACGAGTTCTGCAGCCCGAGGAGCCCAAGCCGCAGCACAGCTACATCGGTCTCATTGCTATGGCAATCCTCAGCTCGCCAGATCGGAAACTAGTTCTCTCAGATATCTACCAGCACATCCTGGATAACTATCCGTACTTCCGCTCCCGTGGACCTGGCTGGCGCAACTCAATACGACACAATTTGTCCCTAAACGACTGCTTCGTTAAAGCTGGAAGGTCAGCCAACGGGAAAGGCCACTACTGGGCTATTCACCCGGCCAATATCGAAGACTTCCGCAAAGGAGACTTCAGAAGACGCAAAGCTCAAAGGAAAGTGAGAAAACACATGGGATTAGCAGTTGACGATGATGGTGAGGACTCACCGTCCCCTCCGCCACAATCGCCGCCGCCGACGGCGCTGCCGCTGCCATTCTGGGGAGCAGGCCGGCTGCCCGGCGGAGCACAGGCGCGGAAGAGGCAGTTTGATGTGGCTTCACTACTGGCGCCGGATGACGCGCCTGAGAAACGTCAACGACGTGACAGTAGTTGTGAAGAGGAGCCGGAAGAAGACATCGACGTGGTGGCGAGTGACCAGGAGGAGCGCGGCGAGGAGGAGGCGCATGGACAGGCGCGCGCGCTGCCGGCGCCGGCCGCGCACTACCCGCTGCTGGGTGGCTGGTGGCCGGCGCTGGAGCCCGCGCTGCTGCAGCAGCTTCGCCGCTCCGCGCTGGCACCGGCGCCGCCCAGTCCCGACCAGCAGCGCCCGCCCGACACCTAGACACTGTGCGTATTGTACAAACATGTGAATAACCAGTATTAAGAATCCCGGTACGTTATCGTTGCCTAGTGATATCCTCGTGTAAATCTACGTTTGTCTGTATTTTATCTACTCTGTGTAGGCGCGTTGAACTCTTTTCTTTCCAATTTCTCTGTTCTTTCTATTCTTTCCTTCAGTTCTTCTTTTATCGTCTATAATCATAGATCTATGGTCTATAATGATACTCTAAGTGTAAATTATTGTAAAAATTGAATTTATAAGTATTATTTCTACTTGAAACTGTATATGTAGAACAGTGATAGTTGGTATACTAAGCGATTTATTGATAAAGTCTGAGAACGACCAAGCTATGTAGATAGTCTCCTAGTTCTATTTGTAAATACGTAAAGTGATGTTGTCTACTCTTCGTTGTTAATATAACATGTAAACATATTGTTGTTTATTTACTAGATGACATTAATCAATTAAAATAATAATTCTATGAAATCTCCGAATAAATAGAAATTATAATTTAACTACATGTTTTATTTTACAAAGGAACCATCAGGCCACTACAGCTAATCGCACGATTCATTCAAACGAGAATATTTTTAACATTCACCCACATGTGAATGTTTTACAACCAGTAATCAATGAAATACAAAAGTTTTATCAATATACCGACATCTACACAAAACAAAATGGCGATCTACAAAACAATGATAAAACTTCATTCATTTCCCAAGCTTAGGTTTTATTAAAACTTTGTACAATTTGTATGTACTTACAAAATACACAAGGAATAAAACTATGAATAGTTTAGCAGAATTGTTATTTTGCCAGAAAAATAGACAAAGTTTAGATATTTGTTGATATAATATTTGTGTCCAATTTATAAAAATTATGTTGAAAAGGTAATTTTTCGACAAAATACAATAGACCCTACAGAATCATTAGGTAATAGAAAAGCATCGAATAAAATTATGATAAATGATTTTATTTCTGTAGTTTTGCACAAACACTTTTATACGTCAATCATATTTTAAAAACTTGACTACTCTGAGAAGAAGCGCCGGAACAAACTACATGTTTTCCAATATTATATTGGACTAATTTAGGTATGACTAGAATACCTACCAAGTAATGATAAGCAAAGAAGGGCTATAGTTGCAGTCGTGGACATAGTGGATTAATTTTGCTATTTCTTGATGGGAAATGTAATGATTAGGTATTACATTGTTTGCGTTTTAAATTCACAATCTACACAAATATCTATAGGTATATAAAACAACTTCGGGTTAGTTACACCATTTACTTATAGCTCAAGAACGGCTGGACCGAATTTTACGATCTTTTATTTGTTGGGTTTGTCTTCGCCCAGAATATCAGAATAATTATTAAAATATGTGAAAAGATCACGAAAAAAGAAATAATCAAGACAATTGACTTTCTCATACATTTTGTATGGAGTCGCTTTTTTGATAATATCTCGAGAACTTTGATTCTGAATCAGTACGAAGTTCGCCAGGTCAGCTACTTAGTTAAAAATAAAAGTCGCTTTTCATGTCTGTGCTTGTGACGGCCTTGTTCTTCCAAACTAGACAATGGATTTTGTTGCGGTTTTCACCATCACTTAGAAAATTTATTTCGGAAGATTTATAGGTATGTTAGGTATATTAATATTAAACTTACATAAAATAAACAAACACGATGTTTTGTTAAGTCGCAAGTGCGCTGCGAAGCGTTCGGAGTGGGTCGCTAAAGTTTATACCTCATCATCCAAAAGTTTATACGTATACACGTATAAACTTTTGGATGATGAGGTATAAACTTTTCAGGGTAATATAATTCATAACTTGTATATAAAGTTTTAGATACGCCAGAATTAGATAGGAATTTATCCTTTTTACAGACTTATCGTCGACCTGAATGTGTAAGTATTTTTAAGAAAATCTATGAATCCGAATTTCATCCACTTCTAATGGTCGTATTCATTTGGAACTTTGCAAATGTAGGTATGTTATTTCGAAGACAGTACACTAGTATGGTACCATTGAGCTGGTCTAATGATGGAGCAGGAAGGCGGGTTACGCAACCCTTAAAAAACGGCTTCTAGTAAAAGAGCGTGTGCTCATTAGATTTTATTCACCGGTTTCGTAACAAAAATAAATTGAAGCGTGTTTCTTAGAATGTTTTTGAAAGTAATTAAATTATGAAGAAGGTATAGGTAACAGGTACCTATTAGCTAATTACATTTACTTTACAACCCAGGTATCGCCTAGTTTGTAGACATATTTAAATTCCAATTGTTTAATTTCTATAGACATTGTTTCCCACACCAGCATCCATTGTTTAGCGGCTAAGTACTTAGTTGGTAATATTTAAAGCTGTCTGTCTACCAACACTAGTCAGAATTAGGGTGATTCACGGATTTAACAATAATTATTTCGTGTGAACTTGTATTTGGAAGACAAATGACTAAAAAGCTAAGTTTAAGAGCCTATACTACCTCAAATGGCTTAGCGTGATCCTCCGTTATGTCGAAAATACTGCACCATTAATTTTGAAATAAATATATGGTAAAGTTGAGGATTAATGCTAAGTCTTATGTTAGACGAAAACACGATTCCATAAAGTTTTCTCGATAGAAAAAAAATCCAAAGTTACCTCTAACCCGAACAATAAACCACTGGTATTCAAAAAATACTTCAAATTAGATCATGAAACTTTGCATACTAACTGAACTTACTTTAAAGCAGGACTTATGTTATTTATTTTTTTATAATTACCATTATTTTCACCGTAAAAAGCAAATACCTACACTATTGGCGCTGCCTGCCGCCCAGCACCGCACTCTGTCTCGCTCTCACTCAGTCCGCGAGCAGTATCGTATGAGCGAGATAAAGAGTGAATTTTAGCTGAGGTAGTATAGGCTCTTAACTAGAAAATAATATTTTTGACCAAGAAGTAGGTAGGTACTTTCGCTCTCGTTTTTACTGAATTAAAGTTAGGTATTTTCGTAGTTTCGGGAAAATTTTGCTGTTTAGCCGTGTAGACGTTATGAACAAAATGTAGGTACGAACTAACTCGTATAAGATTTGAAAATAATACCTTCAGAACATCGTAAAAATTTGTTAAAATAAATATTTATTTATTAATACTTCAAGCAGATAAATGTACAGAGGCGAACTTAATGTCATATATAGGTATTTTCTACCAGTCAATCTTTGGGTGATGCAGATATAAATATAGGACAAAGGTACTAAATTATTATTCCAAGAATCATTAAACCCTAGTTTATTCGGTAGTTCTTTCCAGATTCGTCGGATAGGAAACACCGACCTCATCTACTTTTTACCCGACTGCGCCAGAAGGAGGGTTATTAGATATTGACGTGTAAAAGTGTTTGTAATAAAACTACACAGAAATAAATATCATTATCATTTATCGTTATTTTTTAAAAGATTATGAACGAAGTAAACAAACATTATGTTAGTTACGTAATTCATAGGTATTACTTATTATTTAGGTGGTTTAAATAGGTACTAATCTGTCAAGCTCCGCTAATGAGACACATTTGATTTTCTATTGTTTCGTCGCCGATCGGCGAACCGCAGTCCTTGACCGGTTAATCGTGATTATCACAAAATAAGGAAGTAAAGAGATTTAAAGATAACAATAGTAGCTTGGATAACAAAAGTAACAAGCCAAAAGGGTGTTGTTCGGTGTCACATTCCGTTGCGATTAGATGCAACATTTTGATGTTATCACGAACGTTTTGTTAAAATTACCAATTTCTGCTTTCTCACGGTTCACCCATAGGTATCACCCATACCTGGATTGGCTGATAGGTTACGCGACGATATAAATAGATACATTAGAAGAATCTCCAGAATAAACCTAGGTATTAAAACACGGGATTTGACATGCTGAATAATATTTTACTTTGAAGCACATTTTACGAGGTTATTTTACGAGTACATTTAACTTGGGCGCGATTCCTGAAAGATTGTTCTTAAAGGATGGATACCTATTTATACCTTTCTAGTTACTTTACCTATCTATATAGTCAGTAGATACTGTAAGCGTACTTTAATCACGATGGTCGACGATCCTTCTTGATTTAGTAGCAAGAATTTTAAAGCTAATGAGAAACTTTGAAAGCGTCGTGTAAAAATACATATTTGTAAGGAAAAAAACCTATTAGGTACATATTCGTGTCCTTGAAATAAATCATATATTCAAATTTACAGTAGCTAGCTACGGTAGGTATGTGATTTCTAATCCGACCATGGAAAAGTTTCCACGATCTATTAATCGATTGAAAGAAGGATCACTGAACGAGACACAACAGAAGTTTTAGGTATGATTCCGATCTCGGCAGCACGCAGCAGTACTGCCGCAGCACTACTGGTCCCCATATATTCTCTATAGGTTTACTTGAGATTACATTCCGAGCACAGCAGCAATGTCGCGCAACATCAAATCTGCCCCTAAGACGACCCACTGGCCAATATTTCGACAACTTCGATTTAGTAGTTTAGTTTCAAAATCTCTCGAAGAAAACAGACAAACTAACTCACATTAAAATATTAACAGAATATAAGGCTACAATGCATTACACACGCTACTATTCGCTCCTCGCTGTAAGTGGTACTTAGTTATTTAATTAAGGCAGCGTCGGTTCTGATTCGGTGTCAATCAAACTGGACGGACGTGCAGCCACAGCCTGTAATTTGCAGCCGATATCTTGACACCGCCGCTCATACAACGAATTTGCGATTCTGCTGCTCTGTGGTTAGCCAAACAAACTGTGTGCTACGCAAACGAGAATTGGCTGTAGTTGTGTGTATGTAGCTGTATGTTGTTTTTTTTTATTTTTTTACAAATAGTTATAGATAATATCAATAGGAAGTGATTGGAACATTTGTGTTTTAGTTTGGATTGTTAATCAGTCCTAATTTAACTAAATTGCTTCCTCAAAATCCTTCCTAAGTGGATCTTTAAAACTGTGTAAGTTTCATAAAATGTTCTGAAGTCTACTTGTATTTTAATCTAGGTATATACCTATATAAAACTCAAAGTCCTGACTGACTGATATAGGTATCAACGCACAGCCTTAACCGCTGGTCCTAGAGACATGAAATTTGGAGGGTGTGTTCTATGTGAAGAGTAGGTGTCCACTAAGAAAGCGTTTTTCGAAATTCCACCCCTAAAAGGGTGAAATTTAGCGGACGAAGTCGCGGGCAGAAGCTAGTACATACCTATCATCAAGATTGTTTTCATAGAATGGTTAGCCAGTGTTGTACCTACTTATCTACATATAGTACTAAAGTGTATATAAATATAGTATTTCGCCAGTTATGTATGATTAAGTCCCATGTAATAAGGGGCGAGCCTATTGCTAACAACCGGACACGGATCCAGTCTCCAGACCATTACTGAGAAATTCCTGATGGAAAAACCCAATAACGCTTTGCCTGTCCTGGGAATCGAACCTCGTTTAAAATTACTTTATGTCTACCTAGTCTGATTTATCTAGAATCAAGATGTTACGTTACGCGTTCTATTGTGGTTAATTTCCTTCATTTCACTTTCACATTTAATTACATTTCTCTTAGATACTCCACACAATTTTACACAATCACACAGCTAATCAGTTTCCTGTTCTTACCTCCTCAGACAAAATAAAAATTCAAGACATAGCGCTGCGAACAATACAGTGAAGCATGCCAAAACTACACCTCCACTCTGTGCATACACGCTCACACGCACACATTTACAAACATTTACAGACAAACTACACCTCACTAAGTGCACACATGTTTACGAAACCGGTCTCACTTTACTGTTGACAGCACTCTGTCTTGGTTTTTTATTTGGCTTGAGACTTACCTCCTTATGAATCTTGTACTGCGTGAAATACTCTCATCTCTAACTTAAGATATTTGAGTCAAGGTATTTACAATCTCTGTTTCCTCAAAAACAAATTCTTATCACTGCTATCAGGGTAACAAAAGCATTAGAGCCAGAACAGGTTGTAGGTGTGCAAGGGAAGGGACCAATGCGTCAACTTCCTGAATAATTTCTTCTTAATCTATTGTTGAGCGGTAAGCTGGGATTATTCGTAGATAAAATCATTGATAAAAATATGTAATTTTATGACGATGTTTTCCTTTGCATTGTTACTGTCAGTGTTAATATTTAATCCTTTAGTGTTACCACAATGAGAGTAATGGTGAGGTTTTTTGTTT
This sequence comes from Amphipoea oculea, assembly GCA_945859645.1. Lineage (NCBI taxonomy): Eukaryota > Metazoa > Arthropoda > Insecta > Lepidoptera > Noctuidae > Amphipoea > Amphipoea oculea. Next base: position 5,959,652 of record OX243876.1, read on the forward strand.
AGCAAGTTTTTGGGTTGCGTAATAATATTTTAAATTGTTCTTGGGATTGCATGTCAGCAAAATATTTTGGATAAAATGATAGGGTAGGTACGTACGGTTACCAAAGAAGATAAGTAACCAGGGTCGTCGGATATAGTTGAAGTTTAGTAAGATACCGATGGATATTTTTGAATAAAGTTTAATTTAATTAATAGAAAATAAGCAGTTCACTTATTAAATTAAATTTCATTCGAAAACATCCATCGGTGTCTTACTAAACTTCAACTATATCCCATCGGATAAGGTCATCACCCTGGTTACTTACCTCTTTTGGTGACTGTACACATAAAAAATTGAAACAGATTCAATTGTCATTAACTGTCAACAGTTGTCATTGTAATTAATTTTTTTTTCGTAAGCTACAATATTTTCAGGTTTCACTTGATTGACGGGAATGTTTTTAGAAATATTTTGATGTTTTTTTCGTTTCTACTACATTAAATCAATTTTTGAAAAGTACAGAAGTAATCTCCATTAAATTAATACAGTGGTATATAAATAATGTAGGTTCTGTGTACTAGCAGGAGTATTAACAATAGAAACAGTTGCAGAAAGGAGGCAAAAAAAAGTTGTGTTTGCTTCCTATACGATAAATTGTGATAGTTTGTGGATGACTCCAGCTGCCAATGCTATTGTGTATTGTAACTTAGAATATCATTGCCAGCTACTACGAAAATGTCAAACAAGGGATATTTTGCTGTAAAACTGTAGAAGAAATAGCAATTCTAACGTTATCATTTAACATCAAATAACTGCATAGTTTGACAATGTTCTTCCACTAATCAAGTCTAATCAGGCAGCGTCGATACAAGTAATCCAATGAGCGGGAGAGGGGCCGTCGGAGCTGGTAAACGCATGTAAATGGGACGTAATGGCCCCCGGGCGTCGGGCGTAGGGGCCCACGACTGGCGTCGGGCCCCGGCGTCGGGCACACTAATGAACGTGCCACCGTATGCTGATGCCTTTATTGTTTTATATTTGTACAATGTGATGCCTAAACATGGCGTGCTGTTTTTTGTTTATGCATTTGGCTGGCGCTAAGATTTTCAATTAGTTCTTTCTTGACTCCTATCGAAATATAGAGAACTAGAAATTTAGGTATTTCTAATTCTAGAAATACTACTACCTATTACTTTTTTAAGAATAGTTAAATATTTGGTGTCCTTGTAGATTGAGGAGCCATGTCTCATATTTTAACGTGGGTACTACTACTAAGGCACCTTAAAAGTCCCGTAATTTTTTAAGTGATTTACTACAAATTCCAGGATCCTACAAAATCGGCTAATTTATTTACTATTAAATATTAGTAGTATCAGAGTTTAAATATAAAACATGGCTCCTCAATCCATATGGACACACTAATTGAAATAACTGTTTCCTCTTTTGCATGGAATGAATAAGTTTGACGACGACTTAAAACTGCTTGAGACTAACTATGAAATTGATTGAATACGCGATACTTTCGGTGTGGAAGTCCCTTGAGGGTTTCCCCTTATGGTATCATGATTCTTAGCAGTTTTTACTCTCTTCTCCTTAACTAAAATATAGTGTTAATACACATGAGTATTCAAAGAATCTTTCATAATTAATATTATTATCTGTCGAGTTTATTGCAATTAAATTGGCTTGGCGGGAATATTGACATTATTATGTCAGCTTTTATCCAAAACACACTCAACCATTGTAGTAGAGACCTATATGGATAGGTACTACGTTATTTAAAAGAGAAAAAACCTTTTCAAACACGAGCTGAAAGCTTCCATTAGGCAGCCATTGAGGTGAGAGAGGGTAGAGTGACCGGGATGTTCGGCTGACGATAAAACGCGTCCACTCTCCGCGAATTGCCCGCTCGAATCTAAACGCTCCCAATTCCGTCAAGTGTCGACAAAGGCCGACTTTTAGCGTCAACAATGAGCGAATGAAGCAAATTACCGCTTTTGGACACTTGAAAGCGTTTACCGAGCCGTGTCGGCGGGCAGTCGGGCACATTGTGCGCGGATGGTTTGCGACTCGAAACAAACGATAACAATAAACAGTAAAAAGGAAAGTGTAGTATTTTGCGTGGCAGTGCGCCGGGATAAAGGGCGCGGGCCTAATAGGTGTTAATGCGTGTGATTCGCTGAGCAAGGTGAATGGGTGCGTCTGCGCCGCGCCGCCGCCGGCGGGCCCCATGCCCCCCGCGCTCTCACACTATTTTTATAACAAATCATCGACTCGTTGATTGACAACATTGTGTATTGTGTTGGATTTTTAATGAATGAGCGCTTTTATAAGTAACAATATCGACGAAATGAAAGAAAGTTTTAACAAACGTTTCTTCGATTGAACTATGTTACTTGCTTTTGATTGAAATATCTGGAGAGCAACTTTAGATGAAAAACTGACGAGCTCTTATCTATTTCGGGCGTTTATTGCCCGTGGTCCGACTGCGTAGTGGGACTAGCTCTCGTCCTATTTCATCTTAATACATATGATAAGAATCAGTAGATTACAAATAAAACTTAGGAAAACAGATATCGAAACTTGATGATCAATTGGGTAGGTAGCATATCTCTCAATTCAATCCGTAGCAGTTGGTAACTAAGCAGGATATTTACTGACGCTGCTATACGTATTATGTATCTAAGCCTTCTCAGTAACTCCCCCACCAGGAGCACCTATTTCCTTACATAGACCAAACCAAACAAGACATAACACATGACACGGGCATCAGCGCGATATAGGGCGGTCAACATCTTGGACAAACACGCAGAGGGCGCCACTCGTCAGTTTAAAGTTAAACACCAGCAATACAAACAGTTTGAAGTGGACCGCCCGCGGATTCGCACTCGTGCGCTGTTGTAGCGCAAGGGTTCAGGGAACCAGGGCATACGACACCACGGCAGATGTGTTTGCTACACAAATAGAATGTGTACCTAAGTTTTGTAATTTGTTGCAATGAGACGGTTGAGAGTGATATTGGGAAAAGTTATAATCGTTCAGTAAGTCGGTATGGGCGGTGGCTGTGTGAAGTATAGAAATGAATCAAGGTAACAACATTGGACTCACGAACGATCTTGAAGAAGACTTGTATACTTATTAGAATTAAAAGGCTAGTAGGTAACAGTAGTGACTTCGAGAAAGAGGTCAATCGTCGAATCCGACTCGGCTAGGTAGCGTTCGGGAAGCTATGCAATATCTTCTCATCCCACATACCGCAGTGTCTCAAGACGAAAGTCTTTGACCAGTGCGTGTTGCCAGTAATGACCTATGGCACTGAAACGTGGTCGCTCACAATGGGCCTTATTAGAAGGCTGAAAGTCACCCAAACGGCAATGCAGAGGGCTGTGCTTGGAGTTTCCCTGCGGGATCGAATCAGAAATGAAGAGATCCGCAGGAGAAGCAAGGTAACTTTGCGTTCTTTTTGACTGTAACAAGAATTGGTTAGCAAAAAACTAGACTGCATTACACTAGAAGACTAGGAGACGACTAGGATTAACTAGAAGCAGACTGCATTTCATACTTGGACAAGTGTGAAATATGGTCTTTACAAGATTACAACCGCATCCTAGATCCGCAGGAGGACCAAGGTAACCAACAAAGCCCGAAGAATTGCCAAACTTAAGTGACAGTGGACAGGGCACATTGCTCGCAGAACAGATGGCCGATGGGGCCGAAAGATTCTGGAGTGGCGACCGCGTACCGGAAGACGTAGCGTAGGGAGGCCTCTTACAAGGTGGACCTATGACCTTGTGGAGGCGGCATGGACTCGTTGGATGCGAGAAGCACAAAAGCGGTCGAAGTGGAGGTGCTTGGGGGAGGCCTATGTCCAGCAGTGGACGTCTTTCGGCTGAAATGATGAACAGTAGTAACGATGTTCTTGAATAGGTAGGCTGTTTTAATGAAAGTATACCTACAGGGATGTTTCCGTCACTCATAATGACATATCTACTTCCAGAGGTATCTAAGCAAAATGGTTAAAGGAGTATCCTTTAATCATTGCCTATTTGAGACTTTTGAGAGGCACATGAAAAAGTAAATGCCCCAATCATTCCATTCATTGACCATAATAATCCAAGATTTGCCAAGGGAACTAATTTCATTGCAACCTATATTCTTAGATAGGTTAAGTTCTATATGATGCTTAAGATATTTAGATATAGGCTTTTTTAAACAGACCTTCTGCCTGTCTGTGCCAAGAGTGTCTGGTAAAAATGTAAACAAATTAATAAAAAAACGTACCAGGTGGACCCCAATTTGTGGTGCCACTTTATACCTACAAATTGAAAGCTTTGATTTGATTAATATTAAATACTAAATCCGAAATTCGAATTTTAAATCACTTATTTTAATTTATTTTTTCTCATTTATCTTTTCGAGCAGACTATAGGCTGAAATCCGTGCTGTTGAGATAAAATCTTGGTTGGTTGATCCTTTGACCTATAACAAACAGGCAGGACGGACTCGTACCGTCAAATGCATGTCTTATTTCCGTATAACATGCACGGGTGGAGTTGTTCTGCTTGGAGATTCTCCTTTGCTCCATAGTATTGGACAAATACTACAGGGTTGACTTTTCATACTACTGAAAACGGATTCTTCTGCGATTATAGAATTAACATGGCTTAGCAGTAAAGAAAATAGTTAAGTCTTTCAGTAGCTAAAATTACCTAATCTTCAGATTAAGAGGTTGAATGGCGTTTAAATTAAAGTTTACGTATTAGTAGTAACTAATATGAAATAAGAATTTCATCGTTAGTTGGATAACGGAATCAACTAAGCTTTTTGCCAGATATTACAATTTGCGTTCTCATTCCCAATTAAATCGATAAAATTCTCACTCATTCTACCTACTTGCCGCAATTTTTTTCCAATCCGCAGTTACCAACATAAATAAATCTAACAAAATATTACCCCATAACTTTATTACCGTGCACAAAATATTCGACAATACCGAATGAAATACGTCACGCGTTTTCCGGCTCAACGGCCCCGGAACAAAATAACGAATCAAATACAAATCGCGTACGAGTCGCATAAAATAAAATGTTAGTGAATAAAATAACGTGGCGTGGCGTGCACTGATGTGTGTGCGGTGCATTGAGAGCCGGTGGCGTGGACACATTTAATTGTGGCGGGACGCGACGCAACTGATGCGGTGAGCGACCGATGCGGGCGACGCGACGCGAGCGCTGCGGCAGGATGTAGGCAACAGATGCTGATTATGATGAAGCCTTGGTTGTGGGGCGTGCTGTTGCAATTTTTGTTTTGACTGTTCTTGGGAATGTTTGTTTGATTTATATTTAATTAAACGTGTCTACAGAAAGTAGTCAATTAGGAAAATTATTAAAATTTTTTTTTTCTTTAATTAAAACGATAGAAAACCAATTACAAAAATTAAAGACAGTTTGTACACGCACACATAAAAGAGAAAATATAAAAACATTGAGTTCATGTAAAAAAGTAATAAAATATGTATCTAATTTGAGGATGGACAGCGCCGCCGAGGCCGGCCTAGGAAGAGGTGGCGAGACGATTTACCTATACGTGTATCGCAAGAGTTGGATCGAGGTGGCTCTAGAAAATAATGCCTGGAAGGATTTGGGGAAGGCCTTTGCTCGACAGTGAAGGCTAAAATAAAGCTACAGACCTGCATATTGAACTTGTTAATCTTATGTTTTTCAATCCGTCTTAATGTAGGTAAGAGATTAGACCAAAAACTGAAGTCTTCTTTGTAGGCTTACAAATTACCATAGGAAAAGAGGAAAAAAAGTTACAGGAGAATATTTGTATTGAATAATTGTAATGAATAAGGAATTCTACCATTTATAAATACAAACCAAAATGATCCAACATCAAAATGTTTATCGCCAACAAGAGACCACCGAGGCGGTAACAAAGCCTTACGATTAAAATATCCACAGAGGTTTCTATGACACCGATGTTATTAAGTTAAACATGAGCTTTTTATACGGCGATCATTGTCGAGTGGTCGCCCAGCACAGCGCGACGACTGTTTGTGTTACTGTGAATACCAAATACTGGACTCAAGATGGAGATACAGAGGGTGTTTCTTATTATTAGTGATGTCTCTGCAAATTAGGGTTTAACAGACCTACATTTTTTATTACTTCTACGCATAGATCAAGCAGACAGCAGTCATTGAAAGTTGGTGAGCTTTCAGAGGCAAATTTTGCGTTACATGATTTTACGATAGTAGATATAAATAGGTTATGATAGTAGGTAGGTGTTTACAACAAAAACATGTTACTGCATGGCTGGAGTTACTAAGTTAGAACTGTTCAGTTGGCAAATATACAATGTGGAGACGAGAATACGACAATAAATGAAAACACTGGCAATATTAATGCGTGAGTATTTTGAAACTATCAAATATATCCTAGCATCGAAATTTAAGTGTTTTTTTTTTTTTTTCAAACAATTCTAAATAGTAGTGATGGGCCGACTATAGGACGACTATAGGATAGTGACTAAACTATTGTATGTATTTGGTTGAATTTTTGTATGTAGACTGAGAACGGAGTTAGATACACCAAACCGAAGTCGTCTCCACCTTGTATAAATACTTAATTGTTTGATGGTTGCAGTCCTGAATTTGGTAAAACCACAAGTTGATTTGCGTTGAACCACAGGTTGGGCTAGTGGTCGTGAACGCTATTGCCAAGCATGAGGTCTTGAGTTTGATTCCCAGGTCGGGTGTTATTGGATTTTTCCATCAGCAATTCCTCAGTTGCAGGTCGGAGTCTGTATTTATGCCCGGTTGATGGCAACAGGCTCGCCCCTAATTCGTGGGACTTAAACATAACTAGCGAAATGTATTCTATAGGTAGGTACAACACAGCTTAACCCTTCGGAGATTATAGGCGTGATGTTATGTGTGTAATAATTAATATTTATTATCTATAAAAAATTGTAATAAAATAAAAGAACAACATATAATACAACCATTCGATATCCGTGCATACAACTATTGATTTGAGCAAATCATTTTCAAAGTTCTAACAATCGAAAACTTAAAAATTATCCAACCCTGTGTTGTTATAGTTACACAATAATAATGTAAACACCTGAATTGATTACAATAAATTCTATATCGGATATTATTATTGTTGAAGTAGTGTCACGTTTCGGTCACCAAAACCGTGAAGTTTTGAAACGAAGCTGGTACAAAGCCCTTCGTGGAATGGCCCTGGAGTGTTTACTCGGGATCCGTCACAATAGGAGTAAACTCTTCTCAACAGATTATTTTTAAAGGCGACCCATCTAAAGTTTGTCCAGATGACTCTTTATAATTCGATCGTTTTGTAAGGTGTGACCTGTTATGTGATTTTGAACTAATAAATTTTATGTTCGTGTTTATAAATATGCAGCGTAGATTAATTTTAGTTAGCAGTGACACTGAGAAAGGAGTATTATATCCCGTGGTATATAAATTAAACAGGTCTAACTTTTTGTATTTTCCGCATGCCAAGCGTTACGAACCAAAGAACTTATTTATAAACATTAGGTACCAAATTAAAATGCGGAACAATTATTTAGCAATTATTTACTTATAGGATGCTTCGACAAACAACTATTGTCATTCACAAACAACTATTTAGCTAGCTAATTAAAATTAACATTTTACTTAAACAGTTAAATGTTTAAATAAAATGTTTATTTAATTTCGCTGTTCTAATTACACAGGGCCATAGGTATGTCTAGGTACCGCATACCATACATATGGGGTATGTTTACTTTCCCAGCCGTGTTATTGTTGGTAAATTCTCATAAATTCCAGGTAAATCCACCGTATCCAAACGACGACGCGCAATATCAAACATGATTTCTAAATACGACGGACGCAAACACGGCAAACACATTATTTTGTTAGTATAAGATTTTTTCTTAATTGCTTTGTGAGACACGTTTTCCTCTCGAATATTACGTAAACATACATAGTTCAAAAAACTCCACGGTGGACAATATCGGTAGCTCATTAATGGACGAAAGTTTTGACCAAATATTTGAGCGTTGGGACACAATCGTAATTACCGAGTTGTGGTCGCAGGCAGCACAAAGACTGGTAGTTGATATAACAGAGCATTTATTTATCGACGGTGCGACGAGCTCATTAGATACACATCGGGCAACATGTGTAAATAAATACGCGCGGGACGACGCAACCAAACATCTCCAGCGGTCGATGCTTCATGCTTACACTCCAACATGGAGATTGATTGAATATATTCAATGATACGCACAAGTACGTATTATACACGACAAATGTATCGATTGTATTTGTTTAGTTCACTCACATTGGATTACGGTTATGCATGTCTGTTTTAATCAAATGATTCGTTTTGTGATGACGGAAATATTTTTGAAGGAATTGTTTTAGGTAGGTACTTATTTGTGACACTGTTGATTTGTTGAAAAATGTTTATCATTAATCATTATTGAAGTAATCTACAACGGAAATTCGTAAGATTGTGCCGAAAATTAAACATAATTTTGTAACGCCAAAAACACTCTTGTGCTGTTCTAGCAGAAGAGTGTTTTTGGCGTTGCGAACCGAATAATTTACACGCAAAACAGAATGTATACTTATTTGTATAAAACACGGAAAATATTCTTCTGTATTCTGAGTATAATTTACACGTACCTCGAAGGTATTTGTCTGTGATGTTTTCTATTTTCTATGCGCGTCGAGTGGCGAGCGCGAGAGCATAGACAACAGAGCGCTGGCGGAGGGAAGCTGTCTCCGGTTACATCTCGAGACACGGCAAACATGCCGCCATACGCCGCGTATATGATATCTGGTACTTAGCTATTGTTTTCACAGCCCACGCCTATACTCTATTGAAGGATATTGTGTAATGGAGAATTAGTCATTTCGATTCCTACATATTTTTTATTGGGTCGTCCAGCAAAAGTTTTAGTTTTCCATGTGATGGGAAATCTTCTAACCTTGAACCCTTTAACTGTTTCCTAAAAAATCGTATCTATTTGAATTTGAACTTATTCGTACAAGCTCGAAGTATCGTCAATCTTTAAAGAATGAATGCACACTTTGCGGGACACTAAAAGCCCCCAGACGTAATAACAATAAAACTCCTATTCTGTCTCGTTCAGTAACCTTCAACTAAACTTTCTAAATTATTTGCCCGAAAAAAAAAATAGACATTGGCACCCGTTACCTTTAAATTACCTTACGTAGTAACTGTGCCCTATATTTCTGAAACTTTAACGTAATTTTTGGATGCTTAAACTTTTTAATAGCGTTACCAATAACCACTCAACTAAAAGTAATACAAATCATGTATTTTTTTATGTAAATTACCGTAATTTTAAAGTAAATAAGTGGTGGCGTCATGAATGTTTGCGTTCACATTGCTACATTGTTGAGCGTGGTTGTCAAAGGCATCGCAAACTACTCGGCCACTCAAGTACTGACTTCATTTCAAGTAGAAGATGCAGAAGAACCCCGTGACAGTAATCGATTCCATCGGATATCCGAAAAGATATTATACTTTTTCAAACAGTCTTCCTCCGTGCTGTCCTGTCAAGGCAATTGAAATCTATGAAATGCCCGATGAGGTGTTTCATCGGCAAAAATTAAATACTTTCATATCCTATAGGGATTGAATTTTCAAAAATCCGTCTTTAGTGCTAATCTTCGTTATGTACAGTCAACAAAAGAGATAAGTATACAGGGTCGTCGGATATAGTTGAAGTTTACTAAGAAACCGATGGATCTGTTTGTTTTCTATTAATAAAATTAAATTTTATTTGAGAGCATCCATCGGTTTCTTACTAAACTTCAACTAGGTATATCCGACGATCCTGCATACTTATCTCGTTTGTTGACTGTACCTACTAAACTTTTGAGCTCAATTTCGTGCTTCTAAGCACGAAATTGTGGCGATTTCCAATAATCATGTAGGTTTTATAAATAGTTGTATTTGAATCAGCAAAGATATGGATAAATAATAAAAAACTGGTACCTCGATACCAAAATGCTGTAGATTTAGGTACGTACGAGAAACTACAAAGTTTTATTGTATTTGAAAAAGATTCTCCAATGAAGTTTTGGCGAGTTTCGTGTATTGTTAACCCAAAAAATTTCTTCGATACAATCCTAAAGTCTAAAGCGATTCGTCGTCTCGACTTACGTGTTTGTTGCCTCCTTGACACATGCTGTTTGCTTTCACATTCTTTTACTTGAGAGTCTCGATCTCGAACCTGACCCCTCTGCCCACGAGCAGAGGAGTTTGAAGGTAAGTAAGGACCTACTTTTTCTCTAAAACCACCTTTAGGTATGTTTTTAAAGAAGCAATCCTTTGATTAGATTTACAAGGAGTGTGTATCTGCTAGAGATGTGCTATTTTAAGTATCATTGTTTCATTTTAGATTGGCCTGTAAAATCAAAACAAAAAGATCATTTCACATAAACATGGGCACTTGAAACGTCAAAAGCTAAGTAGGTGCACGGTTCCAATCGGTCGTTTTCTATGGAGAAGAGTCGGCAAGAAACTCCGCTGCAACAGTAGGTACTATACGGAGACAAGCCGTACGCCCGCCCTTTGGGATTTCCCATCATCGAAAATGACAAAATTCCATACAAATTTTCATCCTATACATTAGGGTTTGCTTTCTCAAAAACCCTTCCTTAGTGCTCACCTTCGTTACATATGGAACTCTTTTAGAAACTTTCATGCTTCTTCACCCAGTGGTTTAGACTGTAAAAGATTCATAAAACTCAGGAAGATTATAAAAACAGCACTTTACAGCTAATTGATCCTACCTACACAGTCTATTTCCATGCAGGTTGGTTCTATGAGTAATTTCCAACACGTACAGGAGTCCACGTCTGGCATACGTCGTATTAGGTTAGCCGGCGCTCAAAGTGGAGGGTGAATGGTAATGTGGCGCCACTCGACGCCTCGGGGTGCCTCGCCGGTCCGTGCAGCTAGTAAGTGGATGGCAGAAGTAGCAAGGGATATGTAAAACTCGTCTTTGGTCAAGGGGACCAGGCCGAAGCAGGTGACATGAGATAGCCTGATTTTTTTTCATTACGTAGCTGTCAGGACTTTACACACCCAGAACCCTCCGTGTCACGGAAAGCTCATTAAGCCGTCGACCTTGACAGGCGTTACCTGTCGCCAGAAGTCTGAAAGTCTGACAACCAGTCTTACCAAGGAGTATCGTGTTACCCAGTACCTGGGTTGTGGAAGTCAGATAGGCGGTCGCTCCATGTAACATACTGGTATTGCGCTGTATCCGGTTAGACTGGAAGCCGATCCCAACATTGTTGGGAAAAAGCTAGGCAGATCACACCACCACCACCTGCCTGGCCAGGCAGATAAGTTTCACAAATATAGAACAAAATCTAAATAAATTTGGTAACCGACCCCAACATAATTGAGAAAAGGCTAGGCAGATGATTGTAATGTTGACTGTCAGGACTTTCTCTATGACGGTAAAACGATTGAAACGGTATTTTGAAAACAGTCAATTGCTTAGTGTATTTACACAGTACCTACACACGATGCCACTATTTCAGGCTTTGATATCCGCGCATCATTATAATATGAAAATGTTTGGAAACCGTAACCGATTCAACTTCTTTCTAACTTTACACATTCTCAAAAGACTCCACGATTTCTTCCGAAACAAAGTTGCACTTCTGCCTCAGTGCAGGCTGTGGTACGTGGTGGCGGAGGCGCTCTGTTTGTGTGGTAATGTTTGTTATGTACAGTGTCTACGAAGCTTTACATACCCCGCGCCTGCCCTCCCCGCTCCACCCTCTCGCCGCCCCCGCACTCGCGCGAATGTGTTCGTTTCCTTTATTAGGGGTGAATACATTTCACGGTTTGTTTTTAAACGTGCATAAACGTACCTATCCACCTAAATAATAAGTAGCAGTGATGTCTACGCAAAGAGTACGTAGTATTTATTTGAAATATTGCTGACCGTTATGACTTATTACTAGAAAATCTCTCATTCCAACTTCTGGAAATTCATCAGCAATAAACATCACCATTGATTTATGGTTTCTGCGACCACCACTTCTTTTTATTACTAACACACGCATCCTAGCCTGCTGGTGCCGCTGTTGGTTCAGCATCCTCCTGCATTTTACCTACTCGTCATATAATTAGACTCAATCCACATAAATATGGATGCGTTACAGGACTGAAAGCTGAGAAAAACAAAAGATACAGCCGTTATAAAACCACTAGCAGCGCCCGCGGTTTCACACGCATAAGTCTAGATCCCGCGGGAATATCGGCATGAAAATAATCCTATGTCCTTTCCCGGGACTCAAACTATCTCTATACCAAATTTCATCTAAATCGGTTCAGCAGTTTAAGCATGAAGAGGTAACAGACAGACAGATAGACACACTTTAACATCTATAATATTAGGTCCTTACATATGAAATTGGCGTTTTGTATGGAAGGAACAAAAAGTCGAATATTTTTTAATATAATATATTTAATTAATCAAAGTATGAACCATTGTTTTCAATGCACTTTTGCCATCTTATAGGTAGTTCATTGATCCCTTTACTAAAAAAACCAGTCGGACTCCCGAATCAATAAAATCTTTGAAGGCGATTTGGACTGCCCCATCGGAGTTGAATTTTTTCCCTTGCAAAAAGTTATCCAAATTGCGAAAAAAATGGTAATCTGTTGGAGCAAGGTCCGGGGAGTACGGAGGATGTCTAAGACATTCCAATTCAAGCTCTTCTAATTTGGTAGCCGTCTGTTGCGCAGTGTGTGGTCTGGCGTTGTCGTGAAGCAGCAGTGGCGTGGAGCGATTGACCAGCCTTGGTTGTTTAGCCGCTAGCTTTTCCATCATGGTTTGTAATTGCTGACAATAGACATCAGCTGTAATAGTCTGGCCAGATTTGAGAAAACTGTAATGAACAATACCGGCACTAGTCCACCAAACGCTTACAAGTAACTTTTTTGGGGTTAATTTTCGCTTGGGGCAGGATTTGGCTGGCTGGCCAGGATCCAACCATTGCGCTGAGCGCTTCCGATTATCGTAAAGAATCCATTTTTCATCACAGGTAATGATTCGGTTTAAAATACCTTCATTGTTGTGCCGGTTCAGTAATGTAACGCAGCAGTCGACGCGCGTTTGCCGGTTTGCTTCAGTCAATTCGTGAGGTACCCACCTTTCAAGCTTTTTAATCTTCCCAATTTGCTTCAAGTGAATTAAAACAGTTTTATCACTAACATCGAAGCCTGCAGCTAACTCGGACGTGGTTTGCGATGGGTCCGCTTCCACAATAGCCTTCAATTCTCCATTATCAACTTGGGTCTCAGGCCGTCCACGGGGCTTGTTCTGCAGGTCGAAATTTCCAGAACGAAAACGTTGGAACCAAAAACGAACTGTGTTTTCTTTTGCAACATGACCGCCATACACATCATTCACCCTTCGAGTCGTTTCCGCAGCACTAGTGCCACGGCGGAACTCGTACTCGTAAATAATGCGATATTTTAAATTTTCCATTTTGTAAAATGAGTGACGCAAACAGAAAAAACAGAAGAAAAAAAACAAATGAATGACGGTCATCGAAGCACAAATACATGAGTAAATAGCTGTACAAATTTGAATTTGGAATTCCTTACCAAAGAGGAGAAATTCGTGATTAAAGTGGCCAGTACGAAAAACGCCAATTTCATATGTAAGGACCTAATATTAGTATGGATGGATTAATATGGATACCTTAACAAACATTTATTTACCTATGTATTATGTTTTCTAACTTGATAGGTCAAGAGCAGTTTATATTAAAACGTGTTTGGAAAATATTATGATGCCACTAAAGAGATAATTAAATAAGAGCTATTTGCATAAGAAATATTTTTATGTGGTTACGGAGGTAAATACATAATTGTGCAATCTTAAATATTATGTTCCGTTAGTTCAGAAACTTGGGTATGTTTCGTACCTAACGCTGTTGCGCTTTGAATTAACTTACTGTGGAGTACTGGAGACCTGAAAAATATTGGTAAACTATGAAAGCATATACTTCACATTTATATATAGCATGTAACAGTAGGCCTTGTAAAGGCCGCAGGAACCCGTTGGTTGCGAGAAGCACAGAACCGGTCGAAGTGGAGGTGCTTGGGGGAGGCCGATGTCCAGCAGTGGACGTCTTTCGGCTGAAATGATGATGTAACAGTAAGGTGTGGTCATATTTAAGGGTGCAGACCATCAAACTGAACAGCTTTCTACATGAGACCAGCAGTTCCATACATTTGGGTCATGTAAGTTAGTGGCGGCAGATGTCGTCACCATCATCTTTATCAGTTCGCATGTGGCGATGCAGATACATTGCCAATTGCGAACTACGCATCATACTGACGTCACTCAAAAATCCTGCAACTCGCAAACAGAGTTTACCGCGCAACTAGCATATATATGTATATGTTACCGGCCAAACCCGATTTCAGGACAAACTAGTTTAGCCTAGGCTAAACTAGTTCTTCCTATACGCGATAGGGGGTGCCCTTCGCTCGCCCTTGGATCTTATGTCGACGGAGCCCCGCTTCGCGGGGCCCCTATTTCTGTGTAAAGGGTTTAAAGTAACCTAACCAAACCGAACCTCGGGGTGCCCTTCGCTCGCCCTTGCATCCTATGTCGACGGAACTAGTTTAGCCTAGGCTAAACTAGTTTGTCCTGAAATTGGGTTTGGCCGGTAACATATATAACGTCCCGACATCAATCGTCGAAAGCCCTGGTTGAAGGCCTTAATTTATTGAGGCAACCACAGGCCCGGTTAAGCAACGTGAAGCCTTTAAAAAAAAACAATCATCGGGCAGTAGCCCACCAGACAGAACACCCGTCTGGTCGGAAGATCCTTCCATTTATGTGTATAGAGGATGAGTGAAACCTGTTCCTTCTACCGCAATATAGGTATAGAAGTTTTCTAGGGGACAGTTGATATTTTTTTCGTGATTACGGTGTTGGTCCCATGGAGAAAGTTGTTAATTTTGACAGCCCGTATCTTAAATATGACCACATGCTGTAGATGCAATCCCAACTGCCTTCAAAAGAAGTTTTACAGACAAGAAACTGTGAAGAACCCAATATCATTGATGTACGGAGAATCAATCACCTCAGCCCGATATAATGTCTAAGTATTACTTTATTTGTATTCTTACTTTGTCATTAAACAAAGAAAACCGTAGAAAATAGACATAATGGTTATTGTCTAACGCCTGTCTAGTCAGACAGCATGGCGTTGATTGGCGGACCTTTGTACCACAGCTGTACACTGCAACACATCTCGAAACACACGAATACCGACAACACAAGACCCCTGTCAAGCAATAATTATAACAGATATACAGTTCTTAATAAACCGGTTGGTATCTATTGTTAATTTGATTTGATTGAGTTCTTACAGAAAGCGATACCGCTCGCATTGTTTGGCCGATTTTACATAACGAGGCGGCAAACGTGGCCCGCTTTGTGGCCTGCCCATTGTGGGGGAGTATCCAAACGTTTGAGATGTGAATTGAAAGGCGCCGCGAGATGACGAGGCGCGAGCCAAGCGGCGGCGCAAGTTGTAAGAGTTGTGTTTGTGATTAGGGATATGATCATTTTGAAGGCAAAAAAGGCTTTGCTAGATTTTCACCTAAAAATACAAAACTGTACCTACTCATAGACTTCATGGTATTGGATATTTTGTAAAAAAAAAAAAAAAAATTACACAAGCTTACATTTCAGAAACAGCTAAGTATTTCACTTTGTATTTTAAACTGTAGGTAAACAAAAGAAATGAAAAAGTGCTTGAATTACAATAGTTCTGTCGGATTTTTTCTCAAAATATTAAATATTAGTACACTCTGTCTTTATACGTTTCTCATCCAACTCGCCTGTTACAGGTTTTTTTCTAATGAAACAAGCACCTGAAACAACTACCTTTGAGGTCTTCTATCTTTATGTATTTTTTTCTATTAACATTTTTGTATACTACATGAATCTACCTGATAACGCAAAGCATAAACCACTGGGTCTACTGGTCTACAAGCATGAAATATTGAGCGCCAAAGAAGGATTTTTTAAAAGATTAAATAGCGCATGTTTGTAAAATGACAAAATTCCTTTGTCATTTTTGCCGATGCGAAAACCTATCGGCTACACGACTTGTAAATAATAGTTATTTATGCAACAGTTTATAATAAAGGGTATTTCGCCTCGTGTGATAATAGTATCACATGCGTGTTTTAATACCTAATTATGTACAGTTGCATACAAGACTTTATCTACACCCATGATATGAATCCTCTATAAAAGGTTCTGAAACAGTTTTTCTGCATTACTAATATAGAACAAAAATGGTGGCCGGCGGCATACGACGTGAATACGAATAACCTATAAGTTCCTTTCTTAAATTACTGCGCTGTGGTAGTGAAACGCGCGTGCATGACAAGGTTCTTTTTTTGAAAATGAGTTGCATAATGAAATTTAGTACAACATAATAAGTATAATAACACTCGTTTGGATCTCAGGTTTGGATGATATTATAGTTACTATGACACTGGTTGTTTTAATGTTGGCAATAAGCTGTTTCAGAAACTTTTATAGAGGTTATATAGCATGGGTGTAGATAAATAAATATTAAATTCCCCTCGAATCTTTCATCACTTGCACCACACACTAACATTGCGCTACACGGCATCGCTCTTTGAACTGTCCAAATGATTGTTTTATATTTGTAAGCGTCGAACAGTGCCCCTATTCGGCGCTGCGCTGACGTAATGTAGCATTTCAATTAGTCTCACTGGCGTTTTATTTTCAACAAAGCAATATGTCGACTAACGCCGCGCATTGATTCCTGTCCGATTGTTAGAGAATGCACAACAATATTAAGTATCCCTATTGACTTTGTTACCCTTTTCTTAATAATAATTGTAAGGAAATAAACTCTTTTATTGTTATTGAAAGTTTTTTGAATAAGAGGTGTTAATAAAAGTTGTTGTAAAAGTTAATTCCATAAACCACGTAAAAGTAAAAAGTAAACTTGTTGACCCCAAATTAAATTCGTAGCACATAGTCTTTTGAAGGACAGTTTATCTCGTAGCCGCGTAGGCTACGCGTAGCAGGGGTCTACGAAAATATTCTATTTTACCGCCAACCGTAGACTTTACACCATTTGTAATACTTATTGTTTAAAATTATGTCTTTAAAGTAATATTAGGTTGTTTATTTCAGAATCTATTTCATTTTTAAATAATATTTTTAGAATTGATATTATATTAATGCCTACTGTATCGCAATGGCTTTATCTATACTAATATTATAGAGAGGTAAAATGTGTTTGTAAGTTTGTATGTATGGGGTAATCTCTGGAACTACCAGTCGGATTTGAAAAATTCTTCTTGCATTTGATAGCCCAATTCTTGAGGAAGGCTATAGGCTATTTATCGTCACGCTATGACCCTTAGGAGCCGAGCAAAAGCGCTATGGGGAAACGAAGTGATAGAGCAGGAGTTGCGGGCAGGTGATGCAATACGATGAGATGGGTCGAGGGAATAAGAAATTTCACGCGAACGAAGTCGCAGGCAGAAGCTAGTATAGGAATACTTTTCTTTAAACATATTAGGAGCTGTTTCAACAATGGAACAGAGTTAGATTATTCATCTGCCAGATAACTTAACCGGTACTTGAAATAGGAAGTAAAACTCTAAAAAAATATATATATTAATGAATATTTTATGAGTGATTTCAAACAAAGCCCCAATTTTAGCCTACATCTACATTCAATACCCAAAAGCTCAGATCATGATGTGAAAACGCCGGCGTTCGGCGTGCATTAGGCGGCCTGTAATCAGGCGGCGCTCGCCTCTAATCACGCCCGGCCGGTTTTAGGAGCATGCTTCGCCAGCGCTAATGTCCGGAAGCACACACTATGTCTGACATAATAACACTAACACGTACGGGAATGTACTGTTTGTTTTTGTTAGAGTTCTTAGTAAAAGTTGGATCATTTGATGTAAGGAGCTCGAGACTAAGCGGTTGAGGACCTTGATTGTTGATCTCTTGGTGTTAACATTTTCACTGTCCATAGACACAACACCTAGATAAATAATCAACCTGAGCCATATGCGGTTCATGGTACAGGGAATGGGTTAAAAGTTATATTGTGGATCTTATTTCTTTGAGCTAGACTGCTAGACGATTCTACTTCATGGTTTAAATCAGTGGTCGGCAACCTTTGAGCAGGCACGGGGGCCATATAGTGGCAAAATGAAATAATGGCGGGCCGCACTTGTTCATAATTTTGTGTACCTATATTGATTATGTTCAAAATGCAAAAAAAAAAAACCACCACAAATATGTAATACTAGCTGCGCCCCGCGGTTTCACCCGCATAAGTCTTGATCCCGTGGGAATGTCGGGATAAAAAGTATCCTTGTCCTTTCCCGGGACTCAAACTATATCTATACCCATCTAAATCGGTTCAGAAAAAAGATAACATACAGACAGACAGACAGAGTTACTTTCGAATTTACAATATTAGTATGGATAGATCGAGTTATTATCGAGTTATTACGTTTGCGCCCGCGGAGTAGTAGTGGTTTATGGCCCAGTGCCGGATTTCGTGGATGGCACTGATTGCAGTTTTGACGCGAAATTAAAATAATTCCAAATGATAAGACCTTATTTACAAAACAGTTGCGGGCCGTGGCTTGCCGACCGCTGGTTTAAATAATACCGCAAAACGGGGCTACTTTGACTTCCAGGGTTACTTTGACAAGCGTTGGAACTACTTTAACAGAGCGCCAAAATCGGTTTTTACGTGTGCTCAGCAAGTGTGCGTGACCTCGAGTAATATTGCGCGAGGCGCGGGGTGTGGGGAACGCGTCATAGCGTTGTGATCGGCCTTGTCAAAGTAACCCTGGAAGTCAAAGTAGCCCCGTTTTACTGTATGACTTGAGTAAGTACTGGCATGATTAACATGAAATACAATACAACCGTATTGTATCAAAGTCTATCACATTCTCCTGCCCTCATCGCAATTTGTTTTTGTTTTCTAATGCGTAGGAACAGAGCTAAATAAAAAAAAATAATAATAGCGCGCGTTGCTTCCACGCGCCCTTATAAGGGTTTCGGATACGTCTAGCCATGCTTCTCATGACACCTTCAATCATTTCCTACGGCAAAATGTCCCATTCTTCAAACAATGACAATTTCGTCTCCAACATTCCTAGGGGCTGGATTTCTTAAACAAACCCTTCGTCCAATCATGTCCCAGACATATTCTATCGGATTCATGTCCGGCGATCGTGCAGGCCAGTCCATCTGGGTTACACCAGTCTCATTTAAGTAATCATGCACTATGCGCGCAGTGTGGGGCCGTGCGTTATCGTGCATAAACTCGTAATCTTAGCCTATGAATGGGGCAAGGGGCAAACATGGGGTTCTAGGATCTCAGTTGTGTACCTGTTGTTTTTTTTTCTCTTCTTTCGCTCTTCTCTTTGTCGTCATCTCAGATGTCTCCCCCTTTCTAGCCATTGTTTCAAAGTCCATCGGAATCGAATTATTGAAACTCTTCTATAGCAATTTGTTCCTATTCATTATTTTAAAAACGCAATCTGTCGCTCGCCAGATGAAGCTCTAAACAAAAATATTATTATTGTATCAATATTTAAAATAAAAAACCTAGCACATCAGAGACAAGGTGTTAGCTCCGACGCTGACGGCTTAACCCGTGCTGCGCCGGCGCAACCTCTGATGAAATAATTGACACTCTACACATCCACACAAAAACGAAACAAAAACTCATAGCGATCCTTTTTGTTTTAAAGTGAAATGTTTTTTAGGTATAATTGATTTGTTTCCCTAAAAAGAAAAAAATGTTCTCACCATTATGTGTGTTTTAAGTGCTAATAACTTTAGGTAGAAAAACCGGAATATGATGAATCCCTGATTCATCATATTCCGGTTTTTTGTAATAGATTTTGAAGTAGTTATCTTTACCCTGTAATTCTAACAAGTTTTTAGAAGCCGCTTAGAATTTTTGCTAACGTTTTCTATTTTGCAATATATGTAGGTGCCTATTTTTTACCTACCAATTACAATCTAGTAAGTAGGTATAGTTTGTTCACCCAATACTGGGTAAGCCTTTTATCCTGAATTAGGATATGAAGTAGTTATATAGTACCTATAGGTACAAACAACTTCGGACGGGCTTATATTTAAGAAAAAGTTTTTAAAATAAATTAAAACAACTTTAAGTAGGTACTAAATGTTTTCTTTCTTACCAACTCAAAAATAATAAAAGAAATGCAATCAATTCTACAAAGTAACACCAATTCCAACAAAATTACATAAGCTTCCCAGCACAAGCGCATGTTTTGACACATTTTTTATCAAATGTGCTAGCACCAGTCAATTTCCTTTCACCACAAAAGTATAGAATCACGTTAAAACTTCGCGTCCATATTGGCTCTATTATCTATAGAAAGTGTGAAATTAAGTGGTAATTTAGTGCGGCAACGTTTCAATTAGCCGACACCGGCGACAGACGGCATCACAACCGCCGACGTTTCCTAAAACATTTGTACACAAAAAGTGGCGAATCATTGTTTCCATTTACGTCTAAATATTGTGAGGTTGTCAACATTTTGTCTTGGTTCTTTTCTTCATCTGCTTTCCAATTGTGTAAAGCTTTTTTAGGAACGCATAAGGTACTTCATACAGTTTTGATAGATATTTTGTATTCCCATCATTAACAGCTACGCCGGCCGTAGCATTTACTACGGCAGGGCAGGCAGAAAATGCCTTTCAGACCTAATGATTGCTGTAAAACAGACGTACCGCCACAAACTGTATTTTTTGTAATTTGCGTGTTGTTTGTGCAAAATAAACAATTTTGCTTTTTTTCTTCTTACCAGAACTCCTGACTGGTGGCATTTTTTTTACTGTGGCAGCAAAATGTTTCCAACCCCCTTGAGCTCCGTAATGTTTGGCTGTTTATGCCACTCGGCGTCAACGCACGCACGGCACGATACCGATCTCTCACACAATCACCAACACCGATGTTGTTTCTAGTTTGTCGATAAGAAACAACGAGAAATTGATCGATAACAAACACGGAATATCGTTTTTTGATAGACTCATTTTAGAATCGGTAAAAGCTTTCCCTATGAAAAGCAAGAAATGCCGTTTAGCTATGTTTTCCTGAAAGAAATGTATTTTTCCTTATAGTAAGTAAAATAACGATAACCAATTGTTCAGCCTAACATTGCGTAATGAATTTTGCACAAAGTTAGCCTGAAAATGTTTGTGGTTATGATGTTTTCATAAAGTCGGACTACACAACTAAATACTCGTATCAGTCTCTTGGGTACATTACCAGTCGACAGCGATGCGGATGAATTTTTCGACGCTATATTTAAGTTTCTGTATAGTTTTAGTTAAGTTAGGATTTAATTTTGTTATTTTTGTTTGTGAAAGAGCGGGGTCTCCTATAGGCATCTTTTGCTTAAAAGGAGGGTTCAATCTCAAAGTTTTACAAATATGGTTATCAAATAAACTATTTTTTTTTTTTTTATTAATGAGTTAGGTATTAGTTATTATTTGCTTATAGATCTTAATGTACCATATACTCAGAAATAAAAGTTTGTCAGATAAATAAATATCATATATAGCACTTAGATATGTGCGTACATACCCAATCCCATGCCAAATCAGCCACTCACTCTCAACAAAACAATTAGAATTCATTAAAATAATATAAATTCGGTCGAAAACGTATTACAAAAGAATCAGCTGACATTCTTGTAAAACGCCCGAGTCATGATTCGTTGCTTCGTATGATAAGTGACACTTAAGCGGAGTGCAGGCGAACTTTGACCGTTAAAACATTCGCCACACGTGTGCCCAACATTAATGCACATGTAATTTGCAATTAACGTCGTCCGATACTGTATTATTAAGTTTTTTCGCCTTCTTTCTGAATATTTATGGGGTAATTTTACTAAAAGCAATAGATCAGGTACTAAGATTAGGGAGGAATGAGCGCTTTATTTTACATAATATTTCTTTTGACACAGGCCTATGTTAGCTTAAAATGTGCCTACTTAGTTTTCGTTAACTTTGTGACACAAACGTATGTAGGTACTACGTCAGGTTCCTTCCGGCAAGTATTAAAATAGGAGCCTGAGTATTAACCTACCTAATTAATCATAAGTAGGTAGTTACCTAATTCATCATTTTAGTATTAAATTGTTCTTGAAAACCTTTTAAAGTATTACCTTTTCTTACTTTTCAGAATAAGTAGGTATAAATAAGTATGATAGAACAGACTTTAATAGAACCATGTTCATAAAAATACCAGGGTGAGTAAAAGTAGTCAGTCACGTTGCCACATTTCTAGAGTTACAGTACATAATAAGATAATGTCGTATACCTAGAAGGCGGTGTAGTTTTAAGTGGCATGCAAAGAAGAGTCGTCGGCGTCGGCGCAGGCGGCCAGCCCCTCTAATTACCGCTCAGATCCGACCTCGATAGCGCAAGCTTTTATCTCGAACACTCTTCCATTAAGCAAATATACAGCTTTGTAGCGCGATAATCATATACTACAGTATTTTCCAACTCTAAAACCAATTAAAAATATTTTGATAGACAAAAATAAATTCTAATTGTACGTTACGTCCGTCCGCCATCTTGTATTGGTCTTAACTTCTCAGGGACCACTAATGGACGGTTTGTCAAACATTTTTGCTTCCGCGGCAAACTTGTTTTATCTGTGTTATATTATTTAATTTATTCACAAGATTCCATTGTTGTTTTAAAACAAAGGCGGAAACAAGCAATCTATTTGGAGCGTAATTTTGACATTAGCAGATAAGATTATCTAGTGGTAGTTTACGGAGCAATTACAGCATTAGATACATAGGCGAGAACCATAAGGAAATTGTGGTAGTTATTTATACCTATTGCCCGATTTGTACTTTTACATTTGTACGATGGAATAATTAAATAGCCTCGCAGTAATTAGGAAGTGCGATAAATCATTTGCAATATCTGCTCAATAATCCAAATCAACTAGAAATTAAGTGAAATATATAGAGATGAAACACGTCAGGGCCGTAATGGAGCGAATAAAAGCCCGCTTTGTCGGCGGCTAATTTGCGAATTAGCGTTGTGCAATGAGTGCCCGGCCACTCAAGCGCAGCGTAATGTAATTAATTAACCTTTGTCGCGCGTACGGGGCGTGATACTCGCGCGTTTCTCACACCCGCGTCGAACGTTTCACTATGCAGGGATGCTCTCAGTAAAACTTCTTAAATTATTATTCATTACAGAATTCTGTGGTAACTAAATTGATGATTAATGATTTTTTCCTTTTGTACACTTGACAAAATCCGCAGTTACGCACGAACAAATCTACCTACCTACCTATCCAGATCCTTGTAAAGAAAAACGTACCTGTAACGTAGGTTACCTAGGTAAACAACCTACCATCTACCTGGGCAAACATTTTTTTTTTTAAATAAATCGTCTACAGATATGTAAAATTTAGTGTAAGTTTCATCCCTTCGATACCTACATTTGCTAACACCGCACTAAGGTAACGTTATTTGGACGCTCCTAATGCAGTAAGTGCTTTGGCAAATGGCCCGCGCCACGGAGCTTTTAATGCAATTTCGTCTCCCTTTGTAGCCGGGAATTGGCGCAATCAATCCATTTACACTTTGTTTCGCCAACAGTGGCACTACCCGCCGCTGCCGCACATAAGACAGGGCTTTTAGCTTCAACTAAATTGCTTTCCTGGATTTTTGCACTATGCGACAATGTTACCTAGTTTTTCACGAAGGTAGGTGCCTTTTTTTACAACTTACGAATAACTATTATATTATCTTAGTCGACTTTCTTGACGACTAAGATAATATAATATATTCGACGATCTTGTATCTACGGTAGAATTAATTAGCCCAATACTTTGCATTTCTACGGCGTCGTCGGTGGCACAGAGGAAGCTTTGATTGCAGGTTTTGGTGCAAATTGCCGGAAAGGAGATGAAAAATTGTCAGCGATGTAGTTCCACATCCGGAACCCTTCGGTGGGTTCATTGAGATATCCCCACTGCCCACTTGGGTTCGCAGTCACTTCAGTGACATCCAAGTATACCACGGAATATTTAACCCACCGAGATTAGCAATAGTTTGCAATGGGCCTCGGTCGAGCACACAGATAGCGCCTCATTCGATTTACGAACCTACAATTTTTTATTCGTATAAGCTCTAATGAGCTTTGGGCCAAAATAACTAGGGGAGAGTTGGATAATACCGCGCGGTTGACAATTCCGCGCGTCAGCTTAATTCAAAAACTATCCACTAGTTCTGCGATCCTGTGCGTATACATCGAAGCGGGACAAGCTTACACCCTTCCCCGCGCATCGCCATTACGGTCCGCGCGACGACAGAGATAGCACGCGCTGTCGACGTTTTTTTCGTCACTCCTTGTAATTTTTCGTGTACTTTCGAGAAGAGATAAGTAATACTGTATTTATATTGTAATACTTTGATACCATACATTTTTAATGTTTGTTTATTGTAGAATTAATGTCAGAATATGTTTTTACGTACTTTAATATTTTCCATATAATTTTGAGGTTAAAAAATAAAATGATCAAGTTTGATAATTCCGCGCCTAATACTTAATATACTGATTTAATTTCTAGAAAAAGATTTAGGTCTCCCTATCTTCACGCAAGAAAATTACTTAAAAGAATATATATTTTTTTTTTTATTATTACTTTTATTATTTTTACTTTTACTACCCATTTTTGTGTAATTAATGTGGGCACGATATTATCAGACCAGTTCGACAATACCGCGCCTTTACTTTTTTTTGGAAAGTGTCAATAATTACTTTTTGTTTAAATTTTGGAAGTATTTGTTATACGGTATGCGTACCTGAATAAATGTCCTACTAATTACTCAATTTTGTTTCTTTCAATATCAAACAGTTTCCTAATAATAGGTCCAATTCCTTAGGGGCTCGGTATTATCCAACTCTCCCCTACTACATGGAGCCCTGACACAAATACAAGGCGTCGCGGCAGACCCCGCAGAAGATGGCGGGACGAGCTGAAGAAAAAAAACGTCCACTTTAGCCCTGGATCGCAAGAGCTGGAAGACAAGGTGCCTTTGCCCAGCAGTGGGCTAATACAGGCTAACAGTAACAGTATGAACGCCCTATTAAGTATTTTCACTTTTGTCTGCTCCATTGTCTAGTTAGTCTTGAGCGCGACTGCTGAAAGTGGAGTCCAGGTTCAATGCTCCAGTTTTACTGGTTTTTTTTCCACAGACAATTCACAATTCTTTATTGCGTACCATAATCTATATAGTTGGTAGAGAAATAATTATATTAGTCACAATTATGGACCCTGTCGGGCACAGCATAGATAGCAAACCGAGGGTCCTACAGTATTTTTATCTCATTAGGTATACCCTATTACATCAAACTAAATAGAACACATTGTATCCGTCGAAATGTTATTGTGTGTTGTGTGTACCTATTATAGCTTCTTTGTATGCTGCGTGGGTTTCGAGGAAAAAGGTGTGAATGGTGGACGAATTTTCGTTCCCGAACAACTCTGACAAGTTATTAGGTAACTAAAATTTTTCGTGTTGGTGTGTAAAGCTAGATTCTTCGCTTATATCTAAATCGGTCGTAGCTTCTACACTACAAATGCTAGCAAATAATAAAAAAGCGCCTTCAGTATCAGATCCATATATTTTCAAAGGTCTTCGTCTACGTCTGTACCTAGAATAGGTATTATTGCCCATATTAATAAGCTGGCAGAATCCATATCTATGCATGAATAAGTGGAATGAATATCACGCACGGTGTTCCTGCCTATAACACAAAGGTCTACAGCAAGTTATACTCTCCAAAGGAAAACGGTCAATCGACTTTAAATATGGGATCTAGGTACCTTACCTACACTGATTGCGAACTGCATTCGATCGAAATCCAGGAAATAACGCCCGTTGTAGGTGTATCTACACACGAGCACATATCAAGATATACATTTCCAATTTCTGACCTCGCATTGTAGGCTTTTCGTACAATGAAAGTCAGCATAAGCCGACTTTAAACTGGAAATGTATAGGTAGTTTGACTTGTCGTCGTGCGTACCTACTACGGGCCTTTCGGACTTCGAACCGTCAGATATTATTAATAGGGAAATATTTAACTGATCCCGTAAACACTTATTGACCTTACGTCCAAGTTTTTCACAGTTAGGTACTTGACTTTTTAGTATTTTTCGGACCACAACGTAGTAATTACTTGAGGTTTACAAAAAGAGGCGCCACTCACTACATTAGAGTGTTCAATAAATGTAAGAAAAGCAAAATGGGAATTATTTGACGTTGTATTAAATACATGCCTTATTCGACCTTTTGCCTAACATTATGTAGATACTAGATCCGAACTCCGTTAATCCTAGTTTACATTTTATGACATTTGTTCGGACCAGCATTTCTCGGATTCGAATCGGATCATCGGATAATCAGCCTATAATGTTTCCACTACTGGGACACAGGCCTCCTCTCTGTGAGAGGGAGTAGGCCGTAATCCACCACGCGGGCCCAGTGCGGGTTGGTGGATGTCACATGTCTTCGAATTTTCGGTTCTAGGACATGCCGGTTTCCTAGAGATATTTTCTTTCACCGTTTTGAGAGCAGTGGTGATTAAATTAAATACCTACACAAAGTAAAGTGCCTGCCTAGGTTCGAACTCACGACCGTAAGTCTCGTAAGTCGGATCCGACACCACTGGGCCTGCACCACTGCTCTCCAAATTGCTATCAACAAATGCAGTACAGAATATTATTCTAGAGGATTTCGTTATACGTATAGGTACCTACCTACTGCATATCGCCACAGGTGGCGGGTAGGTAAGAGTAAGCTGTGCTGTAATGTAGTAACCTCTTTAGTGTAGGTATAGGTAGGTTGGTAGCACGTATTTACCCCACCGACTGATCTACACTAAAGAGGAAAAATAATAAAATTGACAATAGGTAGGTAAGTTGAATGTCAAAGTAAACATTTATTGATAGTGATCTATTTATAATAATACGAATTAATAATTTGTGAACCATTATGAAAAGAATTCAGATGTGTAAAAAAGTTAATGCCAACAACTATATCAATCGTAAGCCTTTTTTTGCGTCATTATCATCATCTGGCTTCAGGAATAAAATGCAGTTTGATGGGACCCATTTGTACCTATGCCCCTACTGACTAACTAGAGGCTTTTTATAGACTGACTTTAAGATTGGACTCTACAAGAATATTTCGTGCTGTAATGCAAGATCTAGCCTCCCCCTCTCCGCCTTGTCTAGACCATGCATTTGACTCTTTAGGTATATTAATGTTAACCTTTTAACCGCTTACGTCGGATTAATCCGACAAATATTTTCGTGTCCATTCCGCCAGAGTCGTATATATACGACCAAATAACACAGCTCGTTTAATCTGTATTATTATTAAGTACATCATCACAGCTCGTTTCATCGGTATTTATTTTTCGTTTTTATTTTTTTTTTTCGGCGCTGGGGGCACGACAACTGATATAAAGGCTAAAAAACTGATATAAAGGTTAAAAGGTTAAACCACTATGTTCTACAAGGCCCTTTAGAAGTGTACATACATACATTATTATTCTAAGCTAACAAATAGGTAGGTACTTAGGTACTAGAGGTAGACTAAATAGGTATTACGTGATCTGAAAAATAATGCTGTACCACTGACTGTGACTAAATGGTGTGTTTTTCTTATTTATATTTTCAGATGTGAATCACAACTTTACCCATTTAAACACTGTGAGCCCTGAGATTCTTGTTAGTCAAATATGGCTGCAAGATGACCCCACGGCAGTACAGATCATTGAACTTAATACTTCCGATGAATTGGATCCTTCAACAGCCGACGCCTTGGACACTCCTTTGAACCATGCCTGGAGCTTCACTAACAATGAGAAGCTTCAACAGATAGAAGATGATTACAAAATAAATAATAGAGCAAGAGAAAGACGACGCTTGAACCATTTCCAAACGACAAACACTGCAACAAACACGAGCAATCACTTTATAAATAATAATTGTTATTCCGATATCTTAGAAAATCACTATATTGAGGACAATCAATTAATAAACCAGCAAGTAAACTGCTTTACCATGAAAAACAAAAATTTTATTAATTCCGATACTTCGTCAGACGCAGACATTGATTTAATAACTTCTGAGGATTTAGCAATGGAAACTAATAACTGGGACGCAGGTAATGCGTACGAAGAAATCATAACTTATGACCCTGAATTAGACAAAGAAACACGTACAATTTGGATTTATTCGTTTAAAAATAAACACTTACTTGCAGAAGATGATTGTGAATTAAACGACACAGCTATAAAAGATATGTCCTTCTATTCAACTTCGAGTTCTACAGAGAGAGATGAAGAAAAAACTAAGGATAAAAGTACAAATATTCGTCGATTAGGATCACCGATCCCTCCTACTTACATACCTAGGCTAAATCTAAAGCTGGGTCCGACTTTGTCAACAGTTAGTGAAGTTTCTGAACCCAACAAGCAAACTTCGCCTAATCCATCGTATAAATCACCTAAAACTAGAATTCAAAAACAAAGAAATAGTTGGGTTATGACTGAAACTGAGAAATTAGATCCGACATCGGGTTGTAAACTTGAAAAGTCTACGAACGTCGTTAATTGGATGGCGTTATCACCTAGAGAAAAAAGGCGAAGATCGAAAGAACAGGGCGATGAATGGGTGGAAAGCCTTCTAAACATAGAAACACTCCCATCCTCTCAGCAACAGACACAAGACATGTCTGAGCAAGACAACGCTTTAAGATTACAAGTTGACGTCGATGTCCATGTAAGCGTTAATGAGAAAACTCCAGAAAAAAGGGCTTTAGGGACGCCGAACAGCGCAAATGTAACCTTAAAATCAAACACTGACACAAAAAGCCCAATTGCTTTATTAAAATGTGCCCCAATGGACATAAAAGGTGATGCGCTAGATCGAGGCGACCATATGAAATTTGGACAGACCCAGCAAGTTCTATGCGTCGGCGGATCGCCCATCTATGAGACCATGACATTTCATGCACCCGTAACCATACGTAGAATTGGAGACTTAACCATTATTGAAGATCGTGGTATTGAAATACCTCCCGACGTTTGGGAACGTGAACAAAAGATAGAGGTAGAAACTGCTACCTA
The DNA here is from genome assembly GCA_945859645.1 of Amphipoea oculea. Classification (NCBI taxonomy): domain Eukaryota; kingdom Metazoa; phylum Arthropoda; class Insecta; order Lepidoptera; family Noctuidae; genus Amphipoea; species Amphipoea oculea. The sequence goes on from OX243876.1 coordinate 5,988,965, forward strand.
CGATTATGACACTGACCAGTTAAAATTAGCTAAAGAAAATGCCGATACAAAGTGGCTAAAAAATAACGCGCCGTTTCTAGTGCCATCCTCGTGGGCCGATTATTCTGTATCAGCTGACCGTTCATTATCAATACGAATGTCGAATCACAATATTGCAACAAATCGCGATCCGTGGTACAAACGCTTCTTTAGAAGTATAAACTGTTTTAAATAGAATCAAATAAACATGAAATAAAACTACGTGATTGCTTTCAATTGGCGAATTTATTAAATTCAATTACTATCAACTTCCAGTAATTGAAGTACTTACATAAAATAAACCTGCTATTTAAAGGTACTTTGCAAAAGATAATTCACGACACAATAATAAATCAGCAGTTTTCATACATACATAAGATTATACTATCACAATGTTTTACACACAAACGATCATGCCCTATTCTAATAACGCACAAGTTTCGTTTCTTCCGTCAAGTGTGAGTGATCGTAAGATGAAAGAATGCCCGCTTAATTTTTTGGCAAATGATATTGGGTTTATATATAGGGTTATTGGAAAAACACCAACAACCTCTTAAGAGGTCATTGCACTCATCATTATGAACAACTTTTACTATGGGACCAAGCCTGAAATTACGAAAAAAAAAATCAGCTGTTCCCTACATTTTGACGAGTTATACGAACATAAATGTAGGGAACAGCTGATTTTTTTTTTTTCGCTATTTCAGTTTCCAATAACCCTGTATATTTTAATCTGAGCAACGTACCAAAACTCAAAACGTCACGCACGCGCATTTTTAAAATAAATGTCATATACTCAATAAAAAAAACTTACAATCCATTAGTGTGGCCACACCCGCTCGGTATACGTCGGTCGACAAGATTTGACAAAACGCAAGTGGAAATTGACGTGGAATCTTGTTTGATCAATTCTAAATTTACTATAATAAGACTTTATAATCGATGTAGATCAAGCGGATACGGATTATGGAATGTAAAGTATCATACAAACTGGTACTGCTAACGGACAGTCTTAACTAAACAAAAATCCCAGTTTTATAAACTAATCATAATGTGAAATGCATCGTCACTATGGCATTCACTTCGGTACCCGTCGTAAGGTCAGCAAAACATAATACCGCTTTTACGTTAAATACATAATTATTTTATCCAGAAATTCCGCCCATCATGCATTTTGCATTACAAGTTCAAATTCTATATTATATAAATTCATCAACAAATGCATAAACTATTTAATTTGTATGAGTATTAATTATATCTTTAACGTAATATTTTTATCAACTATAGGAGGCAAGGATAGCTACATAATACGTAGTTACATCAAAACTTTACTAATGGCCAATCAGTGGCGTGCATTGGTTTTCAGAATAGGTAGGCACTAGGCCAGCAGCCTAATTGCGGAACGCCAAATCGTCAAATGATTCTGATCAGTTGGCTTCATTTCTATCACAATTGGCTTCATTTTACGATTTTCGAATTGCGAAACTCTAGTTTCTGCGCAGAGCCTTACCGTTCATAATTGGTTTCATAATAAACTAGAGTTTCGCAATTCGAAAATCGTAAAATGAAGCCAATTGTGAATAGAAATGAAGCCAACTGATCAGAATCATTTGACGATTTGGCGTTCCGCAATTAGGCTGCGGGTCTAGTCTAGACAAACGCGGTCACTAATTAGAAAAAAAAGTGGGGTCAAAAGTGTGGTTATTTGAGTAGGGTGATAAATTGCGAAGGTCGAACGACATGGTATTACGCGTGAGACGTACGTATTTTTATTTTTGCCGTATTAACTTGAACGATTAAAGACCAATGACAATATGCGATTAGTACGCGAATCGAGTAGGCCAACCGGCGACTGCCTACTGCCGCGCGTGTTTGTATGAAGATTTTGTTTAGGTATTGTGGGGCACACACTAAAATGTAATTGACAGGCTTATGTTGATATATCGAGGTAGGCACTGCTCATATGCCTATATGCAATGCACGCCACTGTGGCCAATCACTAATATTTACCTAGAACGAAAGAAACATTCACGAACATTCTTCTTTCATTAGTCAAACATGTATATCGATGCACTGTTTAGCAAAATATGAAACACTATTAGAGCCAAAAGTATAGTGCTTCAGGTAAATGCGACGTTTATGCGCCATATTACATTTATAATTATATTTAAAATGTTGATGAAATACATTAGAAAAACTGCAGTCGTCGAAAAAGATCGCAACTACTTTGCGGAGCTATTCCATTTCAGATGACAGCCACACTAATTTGAATTCACTATACGTAGGGCACGCCCTTTTTCTTAAAAGACTTATAATTATTTTAAAGAAAGTAATAGTAAACGTACAAAATCACTGAGACCTGCTCAATCATACACAAAGGAATGCCGCCATAATATGGACTTTAAAGTGTATTGTAAATTTTATATATCAATAATTTAAATAATCGAGGGTAAATAATGTAAATATATAATTACATGATTTAATTTTAAAATGCTCAAATGTTATACTTTAAAACCACTCATACTTGATCGAGTGGTTTGGTGATCACACAACGTCGTCTATATATATCTAACGGGCATTAAATATAAATCCATGGCTTTGTTGCTTTATTGACCTAGTTACAGCTACAATAAGGCCTAGTTTTCCGTGTCAATTTGTTTTATTGCGAGCGAGAAATAAGGTTTAAATAATTTTCTAAAGTATGTTTAGTTAAATTCGACGTGACGAATGTAGTCCTTTCAGTTATTTGACTTCTGATTTTGTATCACCATCCAAATCACAGTGGTCTTTATTCTCATTCTAATAAGGTTATTGTTGGATTGTTGCCACTGACGAGTCTGTTAATATCATTGTGATCGTTGCTGTTAGGTTGCTGCTGTCAGAGGTAAAATAACTGTGAAAGGACGTTAAGGGTTTTTGATTTGTCACGCGAGTTTCACGCAATGCAAGCAGGTATGATCCGTTCTTTGTTTGTAGGTTTTTTTTTTTTATTGTCTTTGCATGTGTGAGTGGAGAATTTCCAGCCTTTGCTTTTCCGTTGCTTACAATAGTACCGCGTGTCACGCTATTATCAAAAAGAATTACGAAACGCGCAGTGAAACCCTAAACCCAGTGTCACTTCGTACGACAAACCTACGAAAGAGTACTGTTCGTCCAGTTTAAAATTGCGCTTCCCGCAACTGAAATTCGTTATCGTCATCGGTTATTCAACTATGGTAACTGGTCCTGAATACCCAATGACGAAATGACGATACATACTTTGCATGTATGAGTGGTGCATAATTTTAAATTAGACGATCTATACATTTGTATGATCTTGTTCGAACGGTGAAAATTGAGGCGGAGGGTACCGTAGTAATAAGTTATCAACTTCGCCCTTTTAAACGTAGTATACTGTGTGAGATCTGTGTGTCGCGTCACGTGGCAGACAAGGCCAGCTCTTGTCGGATGTAGAACAGGATGTAAGGCTTGCAGCCCGCGACCGCAGCCACGTCAGCCGCGCGCACTGTCTGGTCGTTGAAGTGGAACCACTGCTCCTCGTTGATCGCGAACGCCGTGTAGTGACCCGAGCCGGCTCTGTGGAGAGAAGGTTAGTGATGATTCTGACTCTCAAACGTCGAGCATAGACATATCAGATTCCAACCATTTGACATTTCGTACATATTTTTTGTAGCATTGAAACTTCTTGAACGAACACTATGTATGAACGAAACAAAAGGAAAAAACGAAGCAAAAGAAGTATGTAAGGATCGTAGCTGGTGGCTCACTGTAGTTTTTGCCTACTTCCATGGGAAAAGGCGTGAGTTTATATATGTATGCGTATGTTAAAACTTCATTTCGAAAACTTATTAAATCATCACATTTAATTTGTCTACAATTTTAACCATTTCCTCTTCCATGACAGCTCTATAGATATCGTCATCGCGCCTTCGCATTTCCGGAGACGATGATTGCCGAGGCGCATTACTTAACTAGTAGTGGTGTAGTGCTTACCCCGAGCCGTGATGCACGATGACAGCGGCGAGGTCGTACAGGTTGTTCCCGAGCCCCGAGCGACGCGTGTCGGGCACGTTGCTGAGCACGAAGCGGGACATGTCCAGCGAGCGCAGCGGGAACGATATGCTTGTGTCCACTTTAGTTCTAAAACAGAAATAAAATTATATCACTGTAATATAATTAAAAAAAAAAATTGTTTACAAACCTTTATAAATAGTGTGAACTATGGCAACACTCCTTTGCTGTGATTTTCAGACATATTGATCCATTTTTTTAAATTATCGATGAACAGTGGCCAGGCCTTTAGGCAAATTAATTTATATTCGTTTTTGAATGTATGAAAGACAGGTAAGTTCTTTACCTGAAGTAGTTATGCCATCTGAATCTCTTGAGATGTAGACACAGTACGTTGGGTAGTCGGCGTATCCAGAACTGTTTGGTTGACTTCTGTTTGCTTTTACAACTGCTGCAGAAATAACGTTCCGTGTCTGCCAATTCTTCCACCTGAAAACAAACATTAAGCAAATAAACAACTTGAAAGAAATAATTCAACTTCTTTTTGAAGAAAAAGGAAAGCCTTTGCTTTCCAATGGGTCAGTACAGGATGAATTATTATTGACTTCTTCACACATACAAGTAAGCTTTTAAATAAAAAAAATATTTTATACCTCTACCCAAAAATTTTGAGGTTAGCCTTCAGTAGGTATACAAAAAAAACGTAGTATTCAAATAAGTAATCGAATATACATGTATTTTTAAACAAAACCGTAAAAGTACAACGTATTTACCTGTACGAAGCTCGACAGACAGTCGGCAAGGGCGACAGGTGCTTCGTGCCGCCCGGTTTCCGGTAACTCCAGTGAAAGGTCCAAGAATGGATCAAACTTTTTGCTCTCCGTGCCACATGCTAAACAGCGCACCTAGAAATAAGAGCAAAAGAATTATTATTATGAACGTTAGTTCGTTTTTGTCATTAAAATGTAATAGTAAAATTTACTGCGATAATAAACATAACATCACATCTAAGATCCCCGAAGGGTTGGGCAGATGAGTACCTATAGAACACTCAAATTTCGCCCACATGTAATAGGGAACGACCCTATTGGCATAAACCGGGCACAAAGGAATCGGAATCGAACCCAGGACCTCCTGCTCAGCAGTAGCGCTTACAACCACTAGACCAACTAGGTAGTCTTTACTGCTAATAATACTATTCACGAAAACAAATTTTAAGGGCACATCCATATCTCAGTCATGTCAGTTTGAGTTTGGGTAGTTTTCATTCATAGTTCAAGTGATGATTCTGACGTACTGTTGCTGTTGCCTGTATTGCCCCGTAACAGTATCTATTGAAAATTCTCAATTTGTTACTGAAGTACCACAGCAGGTCTAAACTAGTCTTGAGCAGAAAACGATCATCGTTTTATAACCATGCACTCCTATTTTAGAACTTTAAAGTAAGGTCAAGGTCACGATTTTGAGAATGAAGTGTGTTATAATGATAATGTTACAACAAATCTACTTAGTAGACATTTTAAATTCATTCTTTCACTGACAGACAATGCACAGCCTATGCTGCTGAGTCTAGAAGCATTCAATTTTGTACGAGACTTCCTTCTTCCTTATATAGCGAATTTGAGCAGTAAGGAAAGATTTGTCGTACTTCACTCTGCAGCGTGCCTCCGAACACAGCGGTGACGATGGAGGCGGAGGGCGCGCGCGGTAGGAAGCTGGCATCCGAACGCTCCGCAGGCAGCAGCTGCTGCAGCTCCGTGTGTAGCCTGCAAGGGAGATTATACATATAAAATTAGTTATACTCCGCTCGTGCGGTATTACTGAAAACCTAGTCACAAATCTGTATATTTTGCATTAAAGTCGCTTTCGAATCTCAATAAAAAGAAATTACCAAAAAAAATTACTTGCGGTAGGTATACGTTTTTTCGCTATTTTATAAAAATTATTAAAACTCACCTATCAAGCATGTAGCGCAAGAACTCATGCGCATCCTGCTGTTGGTAGCCTCTGAACCGAGGCACCACCTTCCAGATGACCAGGAACAAGCATTCCGGGGAGATCGCGCCTTTAGAACCGCACCCACTGTTAAGGTTTATTAACACCTGAAAGTTACATAGTTTGTTTAGATTGCAGTTAAAAAAATTTATTTGTAAAGGGAGTTTGTACAGACGCCAGCAAATCAACCTACCACAATCTGTAAAATTTCTTTAATCGATTTTCAACTTTATCACTAAAGCATAAGGTTCAAAGTTGATTTTTTTTTTTTTTTTTATTTGAAATGGGCTTGCTCTTGACTCTAGCCTAGGTCAAAGGTGACAGAGACAAAGTCGAAGATGGAGCGAGCTTACCCAGAAGAAGCCTGTTCACTCTCACTTTAAAGAGATTCGGGTTGTATGCGCTCGGAAAAACAGACGCAGGTAGAGAGTTCCACTCTTTTGCTGTGCGCATTATAAACGACATTTGCAAACGCTTAGTGCGAATTGGTGGAACAGCAACCAGGTAGGGATGGTAACTTGCAGTGCGCCTGGATGTCCGAAGGTAGAAGGGGGCCGGTGGAATGAGGTCGTGGAGTTCTTGGGCACACTCACCGAAGTACAGTCTGTAGAAGACCGACAGGCAGGCAACCTTGCGGCGATGAGCCAAGCTGTGAAGCTTGGCATCCACCAGTTTTACGTCGCCAATGAGCCTCTTAGCTCTGCGTTCTACCGAGTCAAGCGCGGCAAGTTGGTATTTCGCTGAGCCATCCCAAAGGTGGCTGCAATACTCCATGCAGGATCGGACTTGTGCTTTGTATAGGGTTAAACGCTGTCCAGGCGTAAAGTATCGTTTCACCCTATTTAGGATGCCCAGCTTCTTGGCCGCAGTTTGATTGGGAAAATGTGACAGTTTCGGGTAGGTTAATGTGCTGGCGTCTGTACTATATTCATCCAAAGAAATAGGCAATGCATCACACACATACTCTTTATTCATTTATTGCAAGCTTGTACACCCATCTATTATAAATGAATTTTAATAGTAATTTGTTTTACAAAAATTACTGACATTAGATTCGTAAGATGTTAATGTTCCACCGAACAATAATGGTAATTATTTTATCTGAACTTTGTTCAGTGATTCATAAATATGAGTGCCAAGCTTGTTAACAGCTGAAGTGTTTACTTGCCATCCACAACAAAAAGACTGTAATGTTAGTGGCTGCTGATTATTAAAACATAAAATGTTGTTTGACTAATATTACCTTTCTCAGTTCCTCGGCCATGACAACATCATGCATCTCCTGCCTTGTGTAACTCCTCGAGTGATACACTTTACGTCCATTTGTCTTCATTTCTAGCGAAGGCAGTTGACTAAAATAGCAACTAAACTCCTGTATATTGTTAAGACTTTGTAGTACCGCATTCATAAAACAAGTATTGCCTAAATTTTTTAATCCTACAATTTTTTTGTCTCGTTGACTCTTTCCGTTGCATGGTGATGTTTTCTTTTCCTTATTCCTAGACGTTTGTGTCGTGCTGTTCTCTGTAGAACTACTGTCGTCGGAGTGAGTTCGTTTACGTGAACGAGGCCTTAGACTTCGCACTGGTTCCTCGGAATTCTGGAAGATGTAAGGATATTTAGTGTAAAACTATTGTTTGTTACACTTTTATCAACACGGTTACCAAATTTATTTAGACTTCGCTCTATATTTATGGAACTCATCTGCCTAGCTAGGCAGGTGGTGGTGGTGTGATCTGCCTAGCCTTTTCCTAACTATGTTGGGGTTGGCTTCCAGTCTAACCGGATGCAGCTAAATACCAGTATTTTACATGGAGTGACTGCCTATCTGACCTCCACAACCCAGTTACTGGGTAATAAAACACCCCTTGATAAGTCTGGTTGTCAGACTTTCGGGATTCTGGCTATTCGTAACAACTGTCAAAGATCCACGAATGACAGCTGGACTAACGGCTTAACGTGTTTTCCGAGGCACGGAGGGGTCTCGGTATGTAAAGATGGTCACCAATCCACAGACCAACCGCGGCAAGTATAGCTTAACCTGATCGATCGACCTATGCGGCTGTTATTATTTAGCCATGGGCCCCTCATATTTGTAGTACTAAAACTACTTAATGTTTATGCTACTATGGAGAACAACTCAGCATGTAACTGTACAAAAATAGTTCTAATAAGGAAAGAACACATGAAACTGTTTGGAATGACTCACTAATATTTACAACTGTATATAATAAAATACTGTGTTATGGTGGCTAGATGAAAATGATTAACAAACAATCACACACATTGGTAGTGATTCATCTACCTCTAACATAATATATTAATTTTATTTTATAGTGGAAGAGATCAGTTGCATACTGCAAGAGTTGGATCAAGGTGGCTCTAGAAAAGGATGCCTGGAAGGATTTGGGGGAGGTCTTTGCTCAGCAGTGGGACAGTGTAGGCTAACTTAAATAAAATATATATTTTAAGGCTTGTAAGTGATAAGCACAAAAAGAAAATGTTACCTTAATACTTTTTGAAGGTTTACTTTCACTGGTTTCTGTAGCAAGATTCGGTCCATCACCAAAAGAGACAGTAGATATGACTTCAGCAGTTCTGGAGTCATCCCCACTCCCATTTGGGGATGCTGGTTTATCTGATACTGAAGTACTGGAACCCAGACTGTTGCCCCCCTCACTGCCATCCTTGCTGTTATCCTCACTTTGTTCCAAATTACCATTTGTTTCTACATCATGTTGCCTCCGCAATTGCATAATACTTTGTCTTATTTTGTCAATTGGGTTGTATTCCAAATCATTTGACACATAATCATCACATTTATAACTAGAAACAATAAAGCAAAAAATTATTAACAAATTCTAGAAAGGCAAGTTACTTATATCTATTTAGAACTTTATTTTTATAAACCAATTTTATTTAAAACCAGTTTTTATGCACAATGTGATTGCATTATGCATAAAAACTGAGAGAGACTGAGAGATTTAAATCTTTACAGTTATGACAAAAAAAAAACTGCAAGCCAGTGAAGATAAAACTATTGTTAGCGTAGTAAAATACTTTTAAAACAGGTAAATAATAAAGATTAATTTACCAGTAAACAGAATAGACCTCACAGCTCATACAGAGCTGGTGGTCCAGTGCCTCTGCATGAAGCTTTGCATGTCCGTTGACATAGCGGCCACAGTTGACCACCCCACATTGCAGGCACAACCAGTTTTGATCTTCTACAGCACATTCTACAAAAAAAAAACAATGTTACTACATTTTTAAATAGTAGGCAAAAAATCCAACCAGCCAAGTTTAACTTTAAATGAATTCTATGTTAATTGCTATTTCATTTCTTTCATCATTCTCAATGCAAAGTTGTCTGAATCTCCAATGTTTTATGTAAATCAAAACTGGATATATATGGCCAAATGAGGTCTTCATCAAATCTAGCCTGTGATCCAAGTTACAACAGTAGGTAGGTACTTTATATGGTCTGCAAAACAAAGTGATAATACAGTGTTATTGTATCTGTTTATTTTGGCAACATGTATGTCATACAGATATTATAAATAGTAGTTTGATAAAATGCTTCAAACTTCACCCATGGTCTGAGGTACACTAGAAATCAAAACAAATCTACTACGAAATGCGAACCAGTTTAAGATTACACTGAGATGATTTTTATGGGTCGTGATGATTCTCGCAGAGTGAAGCTCCTTAGACAGTACGGTCTTGCAGAAGCGGTGGCGGAAGCATTAACATAATCTTATACGACGCCATGGTGGACGATTAGTTTCGAGTCCGAAATAGCCCGGCATCATTTGGATAGCATTATAAGATCCATCGCGTCAGAAATGCGACATCGTCAGTCACGGTCACCCATACCGCGCCCCCCTCCCGTACCCCTTGAACAGCTGATTATTAAAGTTCGTTGTATTGATTTTTCTAAGCTAACCTCCCGTCGAGTACAATGCGGCAACTTTACACAGATACCCATTATAGGAAACTGGCTAGAGTATTTTGCATACAAGAAAATGAATCTATTTACCTGAACAATTGAAGTTCTTTGTGATCGTCGTGTCCTCAACGTTGAAATTATCTACCTTGACGTTATCTAATAAATGTGTACATTCCATTCTTCATAATACGATAGAATCGAAATAGTAGCACATAAATTTAATTCATAGAAAATTAAATAAAATTGATTTTTAACGCAGCAATGCGCCTCAAGCTCAATATAGTTTATAAAATATAGTAGTCTATGCTCGTAACAAGCAAGCCCAAAACACGAATGAACGAGAGCAACATATTTATTTCCCTCATTCCATTGGCCAAATTCTAGAGAGAGAACGAGAAGGCATGGTCGTTTGAAAAACACAACAATTACGCTTCGTTCGGATACACTCCACGGAAATTGGTTTTCGAATGACAGTAGTTCGGAAAAGGCAGAAACTAGAAAATATTTACAATATTCTGAATAATACTGTATTGTGAAGAAGACGAAAGTGGCGTGGTGATTCAGATAGTTTTACTCATAAAAACTTTATGATAAAAACCACTGGGAAACGACAACACAACCAACTTAGGCCTTTGTATGGTCTGCCCCCTTATTCATAAGCACTCGATATGCTTTGTATCGTATCGAACATTATTATCGTACGAGTCTTCTCAACGCTGTTCACAAGTCCAAAACCCGAAAATTTTGTCAATTTAAATCAAATAGACGCCCGCTATTCTTCCAACAGCTATTTGTTGTTGAGGGGAAGTCAAATCGGGTTATCGAAATGTCAGGTTTTCGATACGATAGCCTGTCGTATGTTTGTGAATCAGGGCTCAGGGCTCTGTTCCTAAATCCTAGGTTTGATCCACAGAGTACTATAATATAATAAAAGGAAGAAGGAGGTTTGATCGCAAATTTTTCTGACGGTAAGTGAATTTCTTGTAAAATATTTTTTTTTTACAAAAAAAACAACCGATTTAAAAAAAACTACAACGTGATAATAACTTTAATTTCGGAAGTCGGTGTCGTTGTTTCCGCATTTTCGTTTTTTTTTACATCGACTTCCGAAATTAGTTATTTATCACTTTGTAGTGTTTTTTTTGAAGTCGGTTGTTTTGTTTTTGTAAAAAAAGTTTTTATTTTTCACTTTTTAGTTGTACAGACGCCTGCACATCAACCTAGGTACTACAATCTGTCAAATTTCTTTAATCGATTTTCAACTTTATCACTAAATTATAAGGTTCAAAGTTGATTGGAAAAATGTGACATTTTCGGGTAGGTTGATGTGCTGGCGTCTGTACCTACCCCACACAAATTCAATTAACACTAGTGCATTGAAGAATTGAAGAAACCGACTAGAAGAATCATCAAAATTCGCATAGAAATGTCGGAGATGCAGTACATTTATGCATATAACTTCGTACATAAGAATTATTACCTTATGTATTGTGTTATATACTAAAACCTTCTTGAAAGTATGTAGATCACATTAGTGAAAGAATTATCAAAATTGGTTCATTAGTTTTTGAGAAAATCACGGACATACATACATACATACATAGTTACGGGTCGAATACAGAACCTCCTATTTTGAAGTCGGTTAAAAAAAATAACATATTTAGCTATCGCTTGTCAATGCGATCATAGATCAACATACCTACTATGCGATAGCGCACGTACACACGAGTCTGCGGGTTCAAATCCGGACAAGTACCTACTGTTATTAAACCCGCGACTTTTTTCATGTACTTAGGTACTTTCTTTTTATTTTATCTTAGACATCCCTGACATCAATCAGTGAATTCCTTCACTGTTTGATGTCAGGGATGTCTAAGAAGGGAAAACATCGTGAAGAAATCTGAACCTGTCTGGAATAGTGTTGCAAAGAACTCGAGTCGAATTATGTATTCGCTTTGAGCAAGTGTGTGATGATGATGACAGTGATCAATGCTCACGCGTTCTCTGTATGAGAAGAGGCCTTTGCCCTGCAATGGGACACTATGGGCCCGACCACAACTATAGATGGGCAATCCACCCGATTTAAACCCGGCGCTTTTGATAAAAACCCAGAAAATTGGGTGTTTACCAAAAGCACCGGGTTTAAACCCGGTGGATTGCCCATCTATAACCACAACCCGTGGACAGGCGCAAATTTTTAATGAAAATTTATTTCCTGTCCAGTTATTTCCAGTCAGGATAGTCTGCAGAGTACCTAACTCCTCGACAACTAACAGCAGATATATCGTGTTTAGGCTCATTGAAAAGGGCTCGATGTGTGAATAAACGTACTGTTAATGAGGAACACCGAAGTACATAAAGACCTGATGCTGAAGCCAGGAGCATCAGAAAAAGTACCAACCTTGAAATTACAGCACCGTAGTCGTGTTTGGGCTCATTTTAAACAGGACTTAATTTTAAGTTCAATCACACCCCGGACACTCCATACAACGCTCGCAAAATAATTACCTACTACTACTACATTAAAAAAACCGGCCAAGAGCGTGTCGGGCCACGCTCAGTGTAGGGTTCCGCAGTTTCCCGTCCGTCACAATAAGTGTTCCCACGTACAATTCGAGAATACCCGACCAAATGTAATAAGTACCTACAGCGCCATCTCTCGGGGAATTGTGTTACTAATTAGTACATAGACGTGCCGGTGGTAATTTTGGATTGCGAGAACCGATTTTAATCATTATTTTTTGTTTGAAAACAGATACGTTCAGGATAATAAAATATGTAACCGAAGTTAAAAAAAAATGCTTGCATATACGATTATACTACAAACTTAGTCCAGAAATGATTTTGTACAACTTTTTGTCTTTTTTGTAGAAAAACTGTTGTTTCTATCAAGTTCAAAATAATTTTCCTAGAAAGTCCTTATAAAGTTCTACTTTTCAGATTTTTTTCATATTTTCTAAACTTATGGTTCAAAAGTTAGAGGGGGGGGGACACATTGTTTTTTACTTTTGGAGCGATTATTTCCGAAATTATTGACATTATCAAAAAATGATTTTAGTAAACCCATATTCATTTTTAAATACCCTTCCAACAATATATCACACGTTAGGGTTGAAATTAAAAAAAAAATCACTTCTCACTTTACATATAGGGGGGCTACCCTAATAAAACATTTTTTTCCAATTTTTATTTTACCACTTTGTCGGCGTGATTGATATACATATCGGTACCAAATTTCAGCTTTCTAGTGCTAACGGTCACAGAGATTAAGCGAGGACGGACAGACGGACGGACGGACGGACAGACAGACATGGCGAAACTATAAGGGTTCCTAGTTGACTACGGGACCCTAAAAATTACGTTTGTTTGTATACGTATGAATGTGTGCGTGAGGTACTTGTGTTTGCGAGCGCTCTTGTTAAAGAACTGCGACGAATACGCCGAAGTGCGCGGTGAGGTGCGGTAACTGATGTTAGTGCGGGGAAGGGAGTGTCCTTTCTGTACGTAGTACTATAAGTATTCTGTGGTTCAATGCACTGTTGACATATAAGTCTGGCCTGATGCTGCAGCCAGGATTATCAGCATCTAGTCTAAAAACATCAGGTCAGGATTTGATGATGGGATCCTGGAGAAATCGAAGGAACTCTTCAAATATTATAGGCACAACTATAGCGATTTGGGTATATTTTTTATAGTAACTCGTGCATTTGCTCTCGGAAAGCACTATTTGGTGATGTGGAAATTGATGATGAAAACCACAGATGGCCACCGGAACTACTCAATAATATCTAAGTATTTCACGGGTTGCGATTCGATTACTTTAATATGGTTGCTAAGCAATTTATGCTCGTCACAATGTGAATGGTGATATGGAGCTGATGGTGGACCTGGAGAACTCCTCATCAATTAACTTCCCTGCATCGGGAAAAGCAATATTTTGTTTGTAAAAGGCGATGATCACTAGGCTATTGTAACTTAGATAAATTATAAGCAGACCCACTAAAAAGCGTGAAATAAAAACTTTAAGAAAAAAAAAACCGACTTCCAAAAAACACTATAAAGTGAAAAATAACTTTAATTCCGGAAGTTGGTGGCAAAAAGCTAAAATACAGATCCAAAGACACCGACTTCCGAAATTGAAGTTATTTTTCACTTTGTAGTGTTTTTTGGAAGTCGGTTTTTTGTAGTTACACTACAAGCTGCAAGGACACTATTTACTTGTAACCACTGCTTGCCCAGATTTTGTCACTGCAATGTGGTGATTAGGCCCTAATAGCAAGGAATATTTACTTACTCTAGGGGAGCCTAATAGGCTGGTATCATTAGTGACAGATTATGGATCACCATGCTTTGCATATATTTGCGTCTGCCATAAAAAATATTTGGAGAACTCTCCCGTCTTACCAGCAGCCTAATTGCGGAACGCCAAATCGTCAAATGATTCTGATCAGTTGGCTTCATTTCTATCACAATTGGCTTCATTTTACGATTTTCGAATTGCGAAACTCTAGTTTCTGCGCAGGGCCTTAATGTTCATAATTGGTTTCATAATAAACTAGAGTTTCGCAATTCGAAAATCGTAAAATGAAGCCAATTGTGATAGAAATGAAGCCAACTGATCAGAATCATTTGACGATTTGGCGTTCCGCAATTAGGCTGCCGATGTTACTAACTGGCAAGTAATAAATAAAAGAGAGAAATAGATATTAATTATTTATTATCCTTAATTACGTCTGCCACCATAGCCGCCTTGTGTGGCAGGCTGTGTCAATTGCAGACCATTGATGTTATTGAAGTCGAGCATCTTCAACATGTCCTTGGTGTCAGGGTCAACTTCAATGATGTCATGCTCCAGGGCTGATACCTCAGGCACATAGTTGTCACGCCTCTCACGCTCCTCTTCTTGCAGCTTGATGGAGATTCCTCTGACCTGAGAGTGCCTGAGACGCCTCATCAAATGGGTAGCAAACCTGAAATATGAATTTAAGTTAATTAGTTTCTGAATTGCGTTTTGCTAGAAACATTTGTTTACAGCCAGTCCAAAGATATCTCAGGACCTTATTTAGATAGTGAATTTGCAAGTTTGTTTACATCTACGAAATTTTAATGCAGGTCAATGAACTTATTATGAACCATGCCCAAATGAATATTATGGTGGTATAAAGCATGTAAAAAGTATTATTAATTCCTTTATTTCATTATATACATATAAATTATAAAATTATATTTTTAAATATTAGAATATAAAAAATAGTAGCCCACTGGTATCGGGAACAGGAATTTACAATTACTTACTAATTTATTATTATGATAAGGGTGAATCTACTTGGTGACCTGTGTGTGTAAAGTTTCGACCTACTTTGCATGTTTAACTTTTCAATTAGTTACTCAATAAATATAATAGGTATATATTGTTAGAATTGTAGGTGAAACTAGAGCAAACTATACCAAAATCAAATGAATACATGAAAACCTGATGTGTAAATTCATGGTACATTACAGAAGATTAATTAATCAAATAAATAAATACTCACCCAGCGATTTTGTTACGTAGGGGCTTGGTGGGAATGATAGCGATTTCCTCACATATCCTCTTGTTTGTGTCGAAGTCAAGAGTCAGTCTAGTGTAGTACTTCTCAATGATAATCTTCGCCGCCTTCTTGACGGTTTTAGTCCTGACACGACCCTGAAATAGAAGAGGTTATTTAGTAAATAAGCTTCTCAGATGATCGTTCACTATACAGAAACATTATCGCAAAACTAATACACTACATTTTCACAAGATCACTAAGATTTTTCAAGATTTAGAGCAAAATAAATTATTTACCATGGCTGAAACACTGCAGCAATCTTCACTGACAGATACGAAAGAAAGGTTTTTTTTTTCTACAATCCGAATGTCAAACTTCACTTGTCTTTGATTCGAGGGCTCTCGGGATGATATTCTAGTCTACCTTAGTCACCCTTTTGATTTTGACATACAACATGTTAAATTACTAGAATAATGAATCCAACATGTTTCGCGATTGACTTTGTTGAACGTAAAATTTATTACGATGCAATGTAGGGATAAAAACTGCCACTTGCTCCCTTCAGATGTCGCTACTATCACGTGCCCAAGAATTTGGCTGCTAGCTGTCACTAACTATCCATAGGTACATATTTGATGATTAATTAAAAGCTAGCTGAATGAAGAATGAATCACGTAATAATTTACGTGATTCTTATTCATTTGACCGATCTATAACAGTAAAAATGAGGTATTCGCCGAATATATTACCTTTTCTTCTTTTTTTAATGTCAGTTAAAAATCTGATGAACATGATTGCATTTTTTTTCCAGTATTATTTTGGTCCTATAAGTTGTGTGTTTGATATTTTCTGTGTAATCAGTTGCAAAGACACAAGATAATATTTTATTAGTAAAAAAGTACGTCTAAAACACTTTTTTTTTTTTTTTACTTTGGATAACAAATAGGATAGCAAATGTCAATAAATTATTGTCTTTGGGTTACTCCATTTCGGATTTCACTGATAGTGTGACTGTGGATAATTTGCCGCGTTGCCCGCGTTTGCTAGTGATCCACATGTTGAGTTATAAAAGATAGACATATAAGAATCCGGCAATTCTAGTCTAGTGCTACTCAAACGCGAACTTAAACGTTGAGTGAATACTTTAGTCATACATTAATTTACTTTTGCTGTGAAATACCAACGCGAAAATGTTTTGGGGTAAGTAAAATAGCCGGTTAGATTGTCACCACGTGTTGGGACCATACTGTTTAAACAATAGAACTATTAATTATAAGCGTATACTATCTAGAATCAATACGACTGTTTCAGAATATAATGGATATAATATTCATAAGAGACAGAACTGCTTTCTAGGCCTTTCCATTGTGTCTCTTCGTAACTTGAAATCTGTGTCGGTTAGCTTAGCTTCGGTACATCTTTTCAAGAGATTTACAAAAAGAAACTACGATTTTTTGTGTCATCTTCTGTTCTCCTGCTAAACATTGTTCTAGAACAGACTACAGCACATGTGGCTGTTTGGAATGTTCTTGGTTAACACAAAAATATAAAAAAATGGAGCTTTGTGGGAGAGCTACTGTACAGCTGTTAGCATTTAAGATTTTAATACCATATCGTTACACCACCACCACCACACCACATCGGTACACTTCATAATATGTGTTGCCAAATTTATGCAATATTGGTGCAACATTTCAACTAAGTAATGTTTGAACCATGAAGTCTATCACACACATAAACTCAAGCGTTCTTCCCATGGTGGTAGGCAGAAACTACAAAAAGCCACATGCTATGATCCTTAAATACTCCTCTTCCATAACCCTGTATCCTGATGTTTAAAATGAGATTATTTGTGCAGGACTTATCATGGAACCGAACAAGCGGTACACCCAAGTGGTGGAGAAGCCGTTCCACATCTCACAGGCAGCTATGGATATCTCAACAGGAGACAATGATCCTTGCCAAGTTATGGTTGTAGTTGATGGCAAGAACTTCCTTGTCTGCACATTGCAAAAGGGCAAGGTCATTCAGGTGCCCTTAGACCTATACTTCAAGACCGGGGACTCAATTTCTTTCCTGACAAATGGTAAGTGAAAATATTACATCCACCAATTTGTGTTTAGCAACTATCATTTTATAGCAGACATGATGGTACAGTATAGTTTTCTGGATTTAAGAATAACAATGATAAATTGATTGCTTTTAGCTGTAAGACTGACCATTTTGACACCCTATATGTAACTTTTAAAAGTAACATAATATTAGGATGGGTAGCGATTCTATCAATCCTCTTCTTAGGTAGTGAAGGCAATCTTAGGGGATTACCACACTGCACCACATTCCATCGCATAGCACGGGACAGCCATGGCAAACAATCTATGAGGGGGAATGTGTTCTGCCCGCATGTTTTCTATAACTAACTGATAGAATATTAAACTTGCCACCCTGGGCTACACTCCTAAATTGAGCTTTCAGTATATATTGGTACTTCACTTTTATACATCATAATCTTATGCAATAGGTAAATGCAACGTCCACTTAACTGGTTATCTGGACCCTGAGTTTGAGGAAGATCTTGAGGAAGAAGAGGGTGACAGTGAAGAGGATGAGGAAGAGGTCCCAGTTCTAGTGCCTGCCAAGAACAAGAGGAAACTGGAGAATGCCAATGAAGCTGCAGCTAACAAGAAGGCGAAGGTGAGAGCAGTTACAAGCAACTATTAGAATTAATAGAATTTTTTAATTTTGTTGTATTATTGAATTTTATAAAACACCTGTTGTGTAATTAGAGAAAATGTATTAACAGTGACAGTAATCATGCAATCTTAAAAATATCTAATTTTATTTAATTTTTTGGCTCCCCTACGACTTGGCTGTGAGAAATAATGCACAAAATTTTTACCTAAAACATACATCTCATAATTGTTATAAGTAATAAAGTTATTTTAATTATCAGCCTGATAAGAAAGGCAAAAAGGCTGTTGCTGCAAGTGCTGAGAGTGATTCGGATGAAGACGCTGATGAGGACCAGCTGCAGAAGTTCCTTGATGGAGAGGATATTGACACTGATGACAATGATGACTCATTCAGGCTGAACGCATCTGCTGAAGATGACAGGTATGTAAATGCTACTTTTCATACTACATATGAAACATGTTACAATTTTGTCTTATTTGCAAATGATACAGTACTAATTGCTTTTTGCAGTCTAGCTTACAAAATCAAAATGGGAAAGGTAATTAGGTGAGCTATTTTATGTACTTCCCATACACTATATGTAATTTTAGTTTTGTAACAAAAACTAGTTATTACGAAATATATGTACTTATATGAGATTTTGGTAATATATCTATGTAAATGAGTTTAATTTACTGCAAATCGCTCAAGCAGATATCGGACACTTCACTTTTTGTAAATTTTTGTCTTTCATTCAGCACCCTTCACTCAAAGTGAAATGTTTGATAGCTTTACCTAATTCCAATCACCGATTAAGTATCATAAACTGTTAAATTGATAAAGTAGCAAGTATTTAAGTAAAATACTCCAGTAAACTTTCTTTCACACCATACCAATGCTTGCTTAGTTACTCCAAAAAAACAGAGAAAACATGTTATTTCATTCAAATCCTTATTACAGCGACGATGATGATGATGAAGACGAGGAAGAAGAGGATGATGAAGATGACGATGAGGAAGAAGAAGAAACTCCCAAGAAGAAGAAGAAGGGAGCAGCACCCGAAGTGGACTCCACACTCGACACCAGCAAGGAGGACACAACTGATGTGTCCAAACTGTCCAAGTCAGCGAAGAGACGGCTGAAGAAGAAGCAACAGCAGCAAGCTAAGCAAGCCAACGGAGCTGCAGCTCAAATGAATGGAGTGGCTAAGGTAATTATTTTTTATATTGTTAGGTCAGAATCGTACATAGAGAAGTTTGGTTGGTAAATGAGAGATCTTTTCTTTCCAACTGAAGGTACAAAATAAATTAAGAAAAAAAGATTGTGAGCCAGATTATTATTATTTAAAAGAATTTAGATTGTCAAACCAATTCTGAAAACAACATTTTCAAGTTCAGTATATGGGTTTACTGTCGTTGAATATTCTATTTAATCTGCATTCGCGATTTATTTGCCAAAAATGTAAACAAATATGAGTTCATGGAAAATGAACTTTAAATCCTACACCACTAAGTTCAATTTACTCTACAACTTCAAACATTTTATCACTTTTTAGGGTTCCGTACCTCAAAAGGAAAAAACGGAACCCTTATAGGATCACTTTGTTGTCCATCTGTCTGTCAAGACCGTTTTTCTCGGGAACGCGTGGAGGTATCAAACTGAGATTTATATCTAATACTCAGGTCTACTGTCCCTTGGAGCTGTGAAAAAATCAAACGTCTAA
Organism: Amphipoea oculea; assembly: GCA_945859645.1. Taxonomy (NCBI): domain Eukaryota; kingdom Metazoa; phylum Arthropoda; class Insecta; order Lepidoptera; family Noctuidae; genus Amphipoea; species Amphipoea oculea. Next base: position 6,008,865 of record OX243876.1, read on the forward strand.
GCCAAAGCAATCAAAAGATACAGCCGTTTATGCCGCAAATTTTCGAAACTCGCACGGGAATCAAAACCTAAAGGGTACTTCCAGTCGACCTAGAATCTTGAAATTTGGCATGAAGCAATGTTTTATAGCACACATAAAGGAAAAATTCCGAAAACCTTAAATTTTTATACGGAACCCTCGTTGCGCGAGTCCGACTCGCACTTGGCCGGTTTTTTCAATAGTGCTAGTCACTCAAATCAACTTTATTGCTATTAAAATAAAGTTGATATTTGTTTAATCTGATATAATATTAATTGGAAAAATAAGTTTGAATAGACTTTAGGATTTATTCCCTTTATGTCGAGTCCCGTTATATCGAGCCTGGAAGTCTATTGTTCTCCAAAGTATTGATATTTTACGCTTTCTATTACCTTTATGTCGAGTTTGGTGAACAGGTACAGTCAGAGATGTAAATTAAAAGCATTGGATGTAAATTAGAAAAATTGTTTATTATTTGTTCTATTACTTATTTTCATATACAGGGTGTTTCGGAAAGGGTATATCAATACAAACGGGTTGAAGAGTGTATCTGGTCTAGAATCTCTGTACAAAATTTCAGCTCAAAAGCAGTAACTTTGAAAATGCTTAATATTTTTTTATTTCGATAGTTTATTAAATTGAAATCATAACAAACGTGTCACCGCACTACGAGGGTCATTATCCATTATCTGTAGTGTGTCTGTGCGCCTAGTACACGCACATCACGCCGCCGCGTGCCAGTGTAGCGCCGTGATGTTAATTAAAAATATAATAGTACATAGTACTGTAAGGTTAAAGTCGTTAGTTATATTTAACTTCTTTTTTGTGTAAAAATTGATTCTAAATTATGTGCGTGTATACATTTCATTGGACGTGACTGTACTTCTAAAATTTGATATTATTAAACTCGACATAGAGGTAATAAAAGCGTGGTAAATAAACTCGACATAAAGGGAATAGAAACGGGACAGAAAACTAAACTCGACATAGGGGTAACAGAAGCGAGACAAGGTTTTCGGCTGGACATAACGGGACTCGACATAAAGGGAATAAATCGACTTTAGCTTATCAATTTTAGATTAATCTTGTAAACCCAACTTTGCAAAAAAACAGATAAATAAGAATCCCAGCTTTCAATGAAAACCTATACTTCGTAGGCTTAGGTAGTTAAATAAAGGTAAACAAAAAGGCCATGTGACTTAGGCCTCATTTACGGAGACGCGGGGCGTCGCGCGTCGCGTTGAGCGGCGCGGCCCGCACTGAATTCAAATATATGGCGTTGTATGAGTGCGTTTACGGAGAAGCGATTTTAGACGCGTTTGTTTGAATTAGGGCGTTTTTTGCGGCCGAGCCCGCGGATGGCACCGACGCGTCCCACGCGGCGGCGCACGCAGCGGCAATTCTCGATGAAGCTATGTCCGAGGCGGAATCTTCTGTCAGTCTTATTTAGAAATCGCGCAACACAGACGAGTCACCGTCGCAATGGAGTATGATATGATCATGCTGCAAGTTGCGACACGTGCGCTCCCATCTCTCGCCAACATAAAACTAGTCGATTTGATCGAGGCGAGCGTGCGCCGCCGCGATGCCCGCCGCGGGCGTCGCGGCGGGCACCGCCACGCTTCCCGTCTCGCTTCTCTATGAACATGGTCGTATATTGCTATAAGTTTGTGTTTACGCGTGCGATGATGCGTGCCGCTTCACGCGCCGCCCCACCGTAAACAGAAAAAACGTCCGACGCGCCGCGAGACGCCACGCCACACGCGCCGCGAGACGCCCCGCGTCTCCGTAAATGAGGCCTTAGTTAAGTGACTAAATGTAATACCAGTCTATTCAGTTGTAATGCTACATTACAGTTGTACTCTTCAATTTAGCAACATTATAATTCATTAATAACGTGAGTGAGTATAAGCAACTAGTTTTTTACCAATATTATTGCTTGTCTGCTTACATAATTGTGTTCATTATAGAAAGAAGAACCCAAGGCAAAGGCTGAAAAGAAAAAGCCAGAAGCTAAGAAAGAAGCAGATTCTCCCACAGAGAAGAAAGAGAAGAAGCAGATCACTGGAGGTGTCTCTATTGAGGACTTGAAGGTCGGCAGTGGACCCGTCGCTAAGACCGGCAAAGTTGTTATGGTAAGTTAACTGTAGACTACTATTTCTGGTCATGTATATGTTACCCTAGGGTGTTAATCCACTTTTACTTACTTTACGATACAACCTCCTATAATGCTCTCTGTGCAAGGACACCTGCTCCATAAAAGACCTGTGCGAGGCGCACGGTAGCGCAGTCGATGTGGCTGAATTTTCGTCGTAACTTCTATACATTTAAGTGGAATCATCAATATGACAATGAAGAACAGTAGATTGACATAAAAAGCTGTTCTAGCAGATAACAAGCTGAAGACCGGGTGTGCATCTCAAATGTCTTCACTGACTTTACTGTTGTAATTTTACTTTGCTAATGAGAATAATGTCTCAAATCATATTCTTCTTCTTCGTGTCGCTGGCACAATGGTTATTAAAATTTTGTTGGCCTAAAACTTCGCTCATTCCTAACCGACTGGACGGAGAAGGCACAGCACAAGGAAAAGTGGAAGAAAATGGGGGAGGTCTTTGCCCAGCAGTGGGACAGTACAGGCTAACGAAAAAAAAAAAAAAACTTCGCCATTTCTACTGCGTTTTTGGTAGCAGCAAAAAAAAAAACAGTAATGGTGCTCATATTGAATAAATTCCACAGTTCTATTTAATTTACCCAAATAAATATTTGTTATGATGATTCCAGCTTACACCATATGCTATGCTATCTTATTGTGATCATAATGGAAATAGTAAATAATTTCTAATTTTTGTATTTTTTTTTTTTCTAGGTTTACTACGAAGGCAAGCTTAAGCAAAACAACAAGATGTTCGACAACTGCTTGAAAGGACCCGGGTTCAAGTTCCGGCTAGGATCCAAGGAGGTCATCTCTGGCTGGGATGTAGGCATTGCTGGCATGAAGGTCGGAGGCAAGAGGAGGATTGTGTGCCCACCCGCGATGGCGTAAGTCAAATAATTAAACGCTATGTCTGTCCTGTTAAAAACATCAGAAATCAGTAGAATGTGATAATGAAAATATACTGTAAATATACAGGATGTTACGGAAAGGGTATATCAATACAAACGGGTTGAAGAGTGTATCTGGTCTAATAATAATATTTTTTTATTTCGACATCACGGCGCTGTACTGGCGCGGCGGCGTGATGTGCGTGTACTAGGACTATAATGGATAATGACCCTCGTAGTGCGGTGACACGTTTGTTATGATTTCAATTTAATAAACTATCGAAATAAAAAAATATTAAGCATTTTCAAAGTTACTGCTTTTGAGCTGAAATTTTGTACAGAGATTCTAGACCAGATACACTCTTCAACCCGTTTGTATTGATATACCCTTTCTATAACAGCCTGTATAGTTAAAGTAGATGATGTACTGCCAGTCCGAATCTCGCCTTGCTGCTGATGAAAATAAATATGTTTGGACAAAATATATCACTTTATCAAAAATTACATTGATGAAATATCTTTTCATTAGCATAAGGTTTAATAGTTTTAAACTAGACAGATTGACATTCACTTGTGCTAAATATTATGTTGTTGAATTGAGTGCTCAAAGAATCTTTTCTGTTACAGGTATGGAGCAAAGGGCTCGCCTCCAGTCATCCCACCAAACTCAACCCTAGTATTCGAAGTTGAATTGAAGAATGTTAAATAAGTCTAATGTTGACTGAATGTGCCAGAATGTTGAGGACATTGTTGTTTTGCTTTAATTGAATGTTTATTGAAAGGTGACATTGAATGAATGTTGCAAAGCATGTTTGTTTGAAACTGTTCCAATATGACCTATCTGCAATAAAATTATTTAAGACATAATTATTGGGAGCTAACAAAATAAGGTGCTTCAGTTAAATGCAGATGTGTACATAAATTTGGGTCTGCTGCTGCAAAATATATATTTTTTTTAATACTTATCCTTTTGATGTATGCTTGCTTGATTACTGAAAATGAAGCATAAGTTTCTAAGTTTCTTTATTTTCAATGCCTGGCCTTTTTTTATTGTAAGATTAAATTTGGCAACTATTGAAAAAAGCTCCATAAAACAGTACAATATATTTTTTTAAATTACGTAAATAATTATGTTGCAGGTGCATCATATTTGTGGTATACAGTATAAGTTCACTATTAAGTTAGTTTATAAGGATTCAACTGGACATAATAACTTGACACTTCCAAATGCTGAAAATATATAAACACTGTTTTTTGGGTGAATTACAATATCTGATTACGTCCAACTTACTCAATTCAGCACAAAATCCTCAGCTAGAATACTTTGAAAGTTATATAACTTTTATGAAATTGTAGATATTATGTGTCGTCATTTACTTCGTAAAACTAGCAGAACTGTAACAATAGCATAGTTAATGTGAAACATTGTTTATTTCTATACTTAAATACACAATATTTTCTTAATTCCGACTATTACTTATAAGAATATTCTTTATTTTTAAGTTTTTAATGCAACTCTAGTAAGCCTGTGTAGTTTTGTTCTATAATTAGTATGCAGTTAACATGAAATAAAAAGGATACAAGTTTTAAATAGTTCCTTGTTATAATGTGAATTTTAATTCTTATCCAGTGACACTAACTTTACTGATTTTCCATACAAAAAGGGAGCATGTGTGCTCCTTTTGAAATGTGTCCTGACCCTATCAGTTATACAATGAAATTCTCTTGCATGTCCTACATACCTACAACTGTTATAGCTTGGTTATGACCATGTTATGTCGTAAGGTAACCTGTTTCTTCAAATAATTGAAATAAAAGTTTTAAAGTCCAGTAAGTGTTTTATTATTCATAATTTTTCCAATATGACATAAGAGGCATATAATCAAAAGCAGCTAAGCGCCACACTTTCAAAAAATATATAAGTTTGGAGAATAAACTCAGAGTATAAAAACCCCTGACTCTTAAATTAGAAAAACGTTTTTTTTGGTTCCTGAAAATTTGACATGGCGGCACTTACCTTTGATTCTAGTATATGCCTCATAAGATAAAAATATTATATTTGATCGGGTCGTTCCTGCTTGTTATAATAACCAGTTGTTAACACTTAATCTGTATTATTATTACATCATCACAGCTCGTTTCATCGGTATTTATTTTACGTTGTTTTTTTTCTTTTCTCGGGCGCTAGGGGCACGACAACTGATATAGTCGGGCGGTTAGAAGGTTAACAAGTGTTCTACTTGTTAAGTGTTGAAGAATACGACATTTTTTTCTCAACCGTTCACCCCTCATTCCGCATCTAATAACTTTATAACAATTATTTTGATTATCTATAATTCAATTGAATTAATTTCATGGTTTTATGCATTTCAAATGTAAACATTGAACATTAAACAATATAGTTATTAACCTTTTAAACGCCATTGTCACATATATGTGACAAATGAAATCTTACCCTGAACGCCAACGTCACAAATATATGACAAAATACATGTCGCACCATATTATGAAATAAACAATTTAATCATTACTTTTGCATGTTTTTATTTATATAATTTAAAAGTTTAAGCTTCCGTCTATATTGTATTGCATGAAACTAATATAAATAAACCAACAATATCGAGAAATTTGTTGCTTTGAGTGTGTGTGTTGTTAAAGTGGCCTGGCGTCAGGGGTACGGCGATATGTTTATACTCTGGTGTTCAAAAGGTTAATTTGGTGCCTCAAAAATCGTGATTAAAGCACTTTTAATAACCATTATAATATATTTTGTTTCATTTTACTTTTCTTTACCCTGACTCCAACTAGACACAGAACGAGGGGTGAATGATTGGGAAAAAAATGTTATGTTCTTCAACACTGTTAATGAGTGGAACAAAACATTGCCAGTCGTTAAGTGTTGACGATGGGGTATTAACGAGCGGGAATGACCCATTCTATCTCAACAATAACAATGAAAATCAAAGTTTACAAATGCAGTTTCTAACTCACTGTCTCAGAATAATATGTTACAATTACCATCAATTAAACTGCATTTCACAGCCACCCTTCAAAACAGCTGTTAACCGGTTGAATGCCGTAATTACAGACACAATTAAAAAGCCATTGTGTCTCGCGTGGATCTACGTTCCGGCATACGAAAGGTTAACTTAGCTGTATCTATAGATGTACTAACTAAAATGATCATAGTTTTTTTAATTCTAAATATTATGTATAAAAAAATGCACAAAGGAATAAATTTTACCATTGACCTGATCAAAAGGAAGTAATATTACATATGGATGTATCTAATAAATTAAACATTTTAATAATTGACTAGTCTGCTTTGATACAGTTTTTGTCCGCAGTCTTATTGAGGTTCGTTTGTTCGGTGTCCTTGATTTCTTTGTTGTCATCTTTCTTCCTGCTAAATGCGCAGACACCGCCTTCACATTTAAATGGGAATTCGGTTTTCACGTTGCCATCAGCGTCTTTGACAGCCCATGGATTCCAAAAGCGAAGGACATACGGCTGGATAAACTTGTGCCAAAGAAACAACAATACAGGAATGACGAAGCAAGGAACACAAACCATGTTGATGGAATAAAATGAATAGAAAACACAAAACTTGAATGCGTCAATTTGTTAAATGGAGCTTTGTCCGATTCAAACCGATTGTCAGTTTAGTATTACTGTTACTGTATTTTTTATATTTTGTTAAAAATTCTTTGAAACCACGGAAGTGGTTTTGATTTTGACGACTTGGGTCGTTTTGAGTCGTTTCGTTGACGTTGTTTTGACATCACAGACTAAAATAGAGAAGTTACCTTTTTGACATAGTAAATTATGATGTATGGCAATGACAGCTCAAGTCAAAATGAAAGAAAATGGCTGCCACTGCCATGGAAGTAGTACTTACGGTGTGGACTATCTATAGTAAGGCGTAAGGCCTAAAACGCACTAGCGGCTGGCCATGATGCGGCGTGTCGTTGCGGCAGCACTTCAATTTTTATATGAAACCGCATGATGTCAACGCACTGATTTGCGGCCAGCCGTCAACTGCTCCGGTTTTCTTGCTTGGAGCTGCGGCGGGCCGCACCGTTTGAATGTAGCGGCGCGCCGCATCCCTTCTTCGCACTCGACATGGTTAGCCGCAAGCGCTTCCCGCCCTCAAACTATCTGCTGTCATGTCGTGTCTCCAGTAGAGGGTGTAATATCCAAAATCTATGTATATTTTTACGACGACGTTTTCCACGATAATAAATTAAATAAGTGCAGCAACATCTTTGACGTCCATCATGTCCAATATTTCTAAAAGCACAATACGGTTAGCCGGAATACGGCGTGCCGTTGCGGCAGACCGTATATACTGCGGCGTGCCGCAACGGCACGCCGCATCACGGCCACCCGCTATTGCATTTTAGCTCTAATACAGATGGATCTAAATTAACGTGTCGAAACAGAGAACAGTGAAAGTACTGGATGTAATTATTTTTTATTGATCTCCATCCTGTAATTCTGTGTCTAGGGAAACCAGGGTCCAGGGAGCCCCAAAACGACTGGACTTTCAAGTTTATTTGAGGAATTTCTATGGCCATCTCCGGCCTGCATCGTTAGACCAGCTAGGCTCCATGGTACCCATTGTTATAATAGAATTGTCACCAAAGTTACATAATATAAGTACTTGTGAAACAGATTAATCGGATCCTAGCAAGTCCATTAAAATAGATTAGGTACAGACGCCAGCACATCAACCTACTACAATCTGTCAAATTTCTTTAATAGATTTTCAACTTTATCACTAAAGCATAAGGTTCAAAGTTGATTGGGAAAATTTGACAGTTTCGGGTAGGTTGATGTGCTGGCGTCTGTACTTCAACCGGAAACATACGATACTTTAGTAGGTAGGTATCTACTACCTACCATGTTTGAACTCCTATTGCACCAAATAATGATCCGAAAAGTACTAAGTAAATGAAAAAGTCTGGAACAATATCGAGCATTTTTTTTTTTCCTTTGAGCTAAATTTTAGTTATTTTATATGAGACAAACAGTATGCTAATGTTTTTTAGAGATAGATACCAATTAAAGTCTGGTCATAAAACGTCTAGCTTCTAAACTAAACATAACCGCTGAACAAACATGGGTTGATTCGGGAAGCCCCTGGATTCTTGATAAAGGTTTCAAAATTTTTGGATCTCATTTCGTCAGCTTAGACCTTATGGTCTATTTTGGCCTGTATTATTTTCCCTTGATTCAAGATACCTATACCTACAGGGTGAATTTTCCAAGTGGGCGTGGATGGCCAAATTCTAAACTATGAGGAATAGCGAAAAGTACTCAAAGGAGTCGCGGGCTCGATTTTGATGAAAACTAAAACTGCATCATTGGATTTTTGAAAAATCAATATTTCTAGCCAGGAATCGAACCTGTTGATTTTGAAAAAAAAAAAACACACTGTATTATTATACCTTTCGATAGTGTCGCTAATAAGGATCAAATTCTGGGAAGTAATATACCTTTCGATAGTGTCGCTAATAGGGATCAAATTCTGGGAAGTAATGACATACGGCAAACTTAAGCAAACATTAAATATAAACAACAATATTAAATTTATAATTTTCAACAAATTAACATTTTTGGCTGTACTTACGAGTGAAAAGTAATACTGTTGGACTTGTTTTTAGTTTTTGAACTATTTGTGCACATTTTAAAATACAGGAACGCATTGTTGCTGCTAATTAAGACGATTACTTTCACTGTACCTATTATAATTATTTGCGTAGGGAAGTTAATCGGGAATCAGACACTTTCAAATAGTTTACAACGATCATGGATAATTTTATTAACGTAACAAATAATTGTTGTGTTCATAATCTAGGTACTACAATTTTATTTTATAAAGTATCTGCTTATTACGTAGGGGCAGTATAACTGCGCACCTCACTTCTAGTTAAGATGTAGGCACTCTATGCAACTATTTTTATATAACTATTTTCGTTAAATTAATATTAACAATAGTTTCGACAAACAGTGGAAACGTTGCTGTGTATAATTAATTAACCATTTATTAGATCTCTAGTTATGTCTAATACCCTGTCACTCAACAATCATAATCTAACGATACCTTTGTGCGATAACAAAACACAAAATGAACACAAAACAGCTTACATGACATAACTCACAACCCCTACCTACGATTAAAACTATCTCATACTTAAAACATAATGTAATTTTAAAAATATATTTAATTTAAATAAAATATTCAAGTTAAAACAGATACCTCTCTTACGTTATTGAGATCTTACTCACAGCACACGTATTTCGTAATCTTATTATGTACTAGATAATGTTATGGTAGTGTAGCTTTACCTTGCTCTAATTAATTTATGACCAACATACGAACAACCAAAGTAAATAAGTCTTTATGAAATAAATAATATTATGCTCACTAAACAATTGTGTCTAGTCTAACTATAACGTTTGCATTGTATGCATAAGTCTCTCATGGCACCAGGTAATATCACAACACAGCACTGAATCTACAGAAGGCACGTCTTGGCTCGAGGCACTCAGGGCAGCGTGTAGTCCTCTTCAACTTCTTTGAGGGCTCGTCTCAACGAAGCCGGCAGCTCGGGGACTGTATATATGGAGTCCGAAATCGGCGGCAGTATTAAAGATCCAACAGATTTCTCATAGTTAGTGTAGGACCAGTACAACTGCGACACACAAGATATCTCGTCGTCGGTCATGGCTACTGATCTCAGCTGTTTTCTGAAGTCTACGTAAATGGAATTTCCACATTTTGAGCAAATCTCTTCGAATATGTAGGACTTGGTCCGCTTCTTGGGGCCGTGCTTGCATTGGACGGGCTCGACGAACTTGTACTTCTTGGTCTTCATGAGCCTGGCGGGGCGCTCGTCGCCGTCGGACAGCACCACCACCAGTCTCTTGGAGCAGTCGGGCGCGCCGGTGCGCGGCATGAGCTCGCCGCCGCCGCTCATTAGCGCCTCGCACAGCTGCTCCGACGGGTTCACAAAGTCGTAGTAGATGCACCGCGACTCTGAATTGCTCTTGCTATTGTTCTCGATCTGAAGACTGTATCTCAGACTAATTTTCTTTGGCCTTTTGCTGTATTTCAGGTACACATGTATCGGTATATCAATAGACGCGCAGCCAGACTCTTGAATTTCGTATGGCGGCTCCTGAAGCACTGCAAAAATAAAGCTGATGTTATTACTCCGTAAAAAACAGTTGTACAGTAAATATAACAGGGGGCAAAGTCACCGAGATAAAACTATAGGTAGACAGCGGGCTATCTGCTGAGTGATAATGATGATGAGAGTTTAAACTTGTAATCATTAGTGTATATGACGGTGGCAATAAAATACGAGCAGATATTAAATTTATTAAAAATACTTATAGCTGTGCTTGATTGAATCACACAGGACTACAGTACGGAGTGGGCCGTGATCCACCATGCGGGCCTAGTGCGGGTAGGTAGACGTCATATCTTCGAATATTTGGTTCTAGGACATGCCGGTTTCCTCACGATGTTTTCCTTCACCTTTTCATATTTGCAAATAGATACTGTTCCTTCCGCTAGTTCATCAACTTATTGTGATAATATTAGCGTAAAGATGCACAAACAAAAAATACAAATAAAAAGCTTCTGCTTGCCTCTTTTAGGATACACGAATGCGGCAGCAGGATGTAAATGGAAGACGACTTTGTGAACAAAGGTGCTGATGTCTCGGCCGCTGACACCGCGCACCCACACTCTCCAGTCGAGCGCAAGAGCGCGGCCTGACGCGGTCCTGCGTGGCTCGCACGCGTGCCCCACCTCTAGCCATATGCGCACGCACATCTGCAACATAAAACATTATTGACACGTGATTACATATATCGTAAAACAACAAATAGGTACACTGAAGTTCACGCTTGTGGTACGTGACGTGGCAAACAGAATTCAAATTATAACTTGGGCTGGAATTTAATTCATTGGCAATTTTTTAGGGGGTTTATAAATAAACAACTTTTACTACGAGACATAATAGAACCAACTCTTCAAATATCAGAAAATATAGCACACAACCTGCATTAGAATGCTTATACAGGTTCTAGGAAAACTAAATGTGTACGAAAGGAAACCATCCAATGAGAATAGGGAGCTGAACAATATCTTTGTTACTGATGCTGGGGCACTGTGTCTAGTGATGAGTAGAGTGCCCAGAGCGAGTGCGATCAGGAATAACTTTTAGGAAATACAGACCAAAATTGGTATGCCATGCCTCAAAAAAGTCATAGTCAGAGCTTTTTTTGGCTTAGGGCGGTTTGATGAACAAATGAATGGACACATTTTACCTAGTGTCATTTAGTTGAATCGTCAGGTGGTGCAAACCCATGCTCTCAATTGCAATGGGTTTATCACTAAATCACGGATTAACTATATTATATCGATTAAACAATCTAAAAAACTTTGACCACATTTCCGGTAGGCAATTATATATGTAGCTAGCTCAACTGTGTTACTATGTAGTTGTGATATACGGTATGGACAGCCGCGTTGACAAGTTTTAATTCAGAAAACTCTTCTGAAACTTAGAACTGATGTCAACCGATTTATGTCGCTAACTGTACCTATTCCTGAACCTTTGTTAAGTGGAAGGTTTTCAATGCCCTAACAGACGAGTTTGTCTTCATTTACAATCCTTTAGTAATTTATAATTTAACAAGGCATGTGCGATTTCTCATCGGTAAAACGACGAACTACCATACACACTCTCATCCCCTTTTGGACCCTTTTAGGAGACGAATTTACAAAAATCCCTTCTTAGTGGTCACTTTTAAAGAACGTTATATGAAGAGCAGAATGTCATCCTTCTAGACCCAGCGATTTGTAAGGCTGTGCTTTGATTGTCAGTAAATGAATGAATTTAAGATTTACCTATATTTCGTAGATTTTATCGGTGGTAATCTTGGAAATTCATGGAAAGACGTCAAAGACGATACTGAGATGACATCGTTTGTGAATGACCCTGCACCTTTATGGAACGCTCGGTGTGCGAGTATGGCTCTCTTTTGGTTTTTTGAAATAATTAATTGCAGCTATGTATTTAGAACCTACTTAGATAGCGGAACAGCTGAAATATCTATAAAAGATAAAATTGATTATTGAAAACAATCGATCTACTAATCTGCTAAGATGTTACGTAAAAGATACGTATTTCTTTTAAATAAGATATTATAAAGCGCTAATTATATTCCGATTTTGTTTTCGATATGATTCCAATCAAAAAATACTTCGATCTGATTTAGATTTACTCCTTAATGAGGTAGGTAACTTTTTTGATTAAGTAGTAGGTAGTAGGTAGTCCTAACCTACTACCTACTACTTAATCAAAAAAGTTACTGGGTTTTTCCATTTGGAAATTCGTAGTAGCAGCCTGATTATGGCAAGCGGTTCGGCCCTATTACATGGGATACCTACTAATATTATAAAGAGGTAACATTTTGTGAGTCAGTATGTCATGTAGGGTGGTTATCTTCGGAACTACTGATCTGATTTCGAAAATTCTTTTACTGGTAGAAAGCTACACTACTGCGGAGTGCCATAAGATATATTATTTGCAATTGATATCTGTTAAGTATATTAAACCAAGAAACGTTGAGCGGGCGAAGTCGCAAGCAGTAGCTAGTGGGATATAAAGGCGTTGATGACTGTTTTATTTTTTAATATCCACTCGCAGGTCAACCTAGCAGGTTGTCGACTGCTTAACATTTTAACCGCCCGACTTTATACAAGTTGTCGTGCCCCCAGCGCGGCGGCGCCCAAAAAAAAAAAACCGAAAATAAATACCGATGAAACGAGCTGTGATGATGTAATAATAATACAGATTAAACGAGCTGTGTTATTTGGTCGTATATATACGACTCTGGCGAAATGGGCCCGAAAATATTTTTCGGATTAATCCGACGTAGGCGGTTAAAAGGTTAAGTGGGCTATCCTGTGGATGCCTCATAAGGCCCCCAGCCAGAGCACTAATGACTGTGATGTACCGCACCTTTTATTTATCTATTAAGTACTCCGTGTTATCTATATGACCATTTCTAAATTACCCAAACAGGCGTAATCAAATACCTACTTGATTACGAGAATTTAACTAGGTACCTACCTAAGTTCCTACGTAGGTAATTGTTACTTTTTGGTCACTGGCCTGATTTCTAGACATTATATTAGGTCCTTACATATGAAATTGGCGTTTTGTATGGAAGGAACAAAAAGTCGAATATTTTTTAATATAATATATTTAATTAATCAAAGTATGAACCATTGTTTTCAATGCACTTTTGCCATCTTATAGGTAGTTCATTGATCCCTTTACTAAAAAAACCAGTCGGACGGGAATCAATAAAATCTTTGAAGGCGATTTGGACTGCCCCATCGGAGTTGAATTTTTTCCCTTGCAAAAAGTTATCCAAATTGCGAAAAAAATGGTAATCTGTTGGAGCAAGGTCCGGGGAGTACGGAGGATGTCTAACGGCCGAAATTAATATCGAATCCATGAGCCAAGATATAAATCGATCGTCGATATATACCAATCTATGGATCGATCTCCAACCCGCGTCCTAATATCGAAAAATGACGATCCTGCTGTCGCTCAATCCGCAGATATCTTGAAATCCTTTCCCTCTTCGTCATTCCGTTTTAAGAAAAAATTATAAAAATAGCCATGGTTCGTTTGTTTGTAATAAAAAAAGCTAAGCATAAACAGGTTTTATAATTTTATTTTATGGATGTTTAATACATATATTTACCGAACGACGTAACAATTCTATTAATACGAAAAAAATTGTAATAAATTCAATACGTATTAGGTAAAAAGGAATGTCACGACACGGCTAAAGCCAGGACGCGTTTTATTGTCTATGGCGTGGTGCCCGAGTAGCAGCGTTGCCAATTTGTAAGAATTTTCCCAAACTGCGGGAAAACTCAACACTATTAGGTATTTTGTGGGGAGATCATAACATACATGTGAATATTTGATAGGTAATAATAATATTGTTCATTTTTGGTATAGAATGAAATAATTTTTTTTAACGGACGAGAGGCGTAATTTCAGTCAGCAGTAAATTTACTGCTAATTTTGATAGCCTAAACCTAAAGGTAAACTCCTCATCATCCAGCCTTCACCCTTTTAATTCTCCGCGCAGAAGCACGTTGACGTCTCATTTCTTCACCAGCGTCACTATCGGTATTATCCCAATCCGATAATTGAGCCAGAATTTCCATATCACTATCACTGGAGAATATTGACAGTGCCATTTTTCAAATGAAATCCGTGAAGTCAATCTTATATCCAAGGAAATTCTAAGATTAAGATTTGGATTGTTTACACCGATCAAAACAAACGTCAAATTCAATGGATAGGTTATTGACACACTCAAACTGTCATTTTCGAACAGAGGTCAATCTGTAATCTGTGATCCGTCCTCTCAAAGATAGATTGGTTGAAAAGATTGCAATTGCAATCCGCGGATCGTTTTTTGCTACACTTTACTACAAATCTGGATTGAATTTTCGATCTTTAATCTAGAGATATTGGATTAGATTGGTTATTAATTTCGGCCGTAAGACATTCCAATTCAAGCTCTTCTAATTTGGTAGCCGTCTGTTGCGCAGTGTATGGTCTGGCGTTGTCGTGAAGCAGCAGTGGCGTGGAGCGATTGACCAGCCTTGGTTGTTTAGCCGCTAGCTTTTCCATCATGGTTTGTAATTGCTGACAATAGACATCAGCTGTAATAGTCTGGCCAGATTTGAGAAAACTGTAATGAACAATACCGGCACTAGTCCACCAAACGCTTACAAGTAACTTTTTTGGGGTTAATTTTCGCTTGGGGCAGGATTTGGCTGGCTGGCCAGGATCCAACCATTGCGCTGAGCGCTTCCGATTATCGTAAAGAATCCATTTTTCATCACAGGTAATGATTCGGTTTAAAATACCTTCATTGTTGTGCCGGTTCAGTAATGTAACGCAGCAGTCGACGCGCGTTTGCCGGTTTGCTTCAGTCAATTCGTGAGGTACCCACCTTTCAAGCTTTTTAATCTTCCCAATTTGCTTCAAGTGAATTAAAACAGTTTTATCACTAACATCGAAGCCTGCAGCTAACTCGGACGTGGTTTGCGATGGGTCCGCTTCCACAATAGCCTTCAATTCTCCATTATCAACTTGGGTCTCAGGCCGTCCACGGGGCTTGTTCTGCAGGTCGAAATTTCCAGAACGAAAACGTTGGAACCAAAAACGAACTGTGTTTTCTTTTGCAACATGACCGCCATACACATCATTCACCCTTCGAGTCGTTTCCGCAGCACTAGTGCCACGGCGGAACTCGTACTCGTAAATAATGCGATATTTTAAATTTTCCATTTTGTAAAATGAGTGACGCAAACAGAAAAAACAGAAGAAAAAAAACAAATGAATGACGGTCATCGAAGCACAAATACATGAGTAAATAGCTGTACAAATTTGAATTTGGAATTCCTTACCAAAGAGGAGAAATTCGTGATTAAAGTGGCCAGTACGAAAAACGCCAATTTCATATGTAAGGACCTAATATAAGTACCTACTATTTAGATATAATTATCTCCATTCAAGACTGCAATTGGCTCTACTGAGAGACGCCACAACATTAAAAAATGGTTGTAGAAACAACATTTTGTTATTAATAATCTTCGTACGAGAAAGCACTAACAAGATAGAGATACACTCATCAAACAATTATTACAATAATGACTTATAGGACATTTATTACTTCGCCCTTGTCCTTTATAGATAACCGGCCAAGAAACAGACGCGGGCGACATTATTAGCCACATTCACAATGAGTTTCTATTAACTCCATTAAAGAACATCTCCCGACTACTTGTGAAGATTGCAATTGTAATAAATATTAATTTTATTGACTTTATAGTGATTTCTAATGACGCTATAGTTTTGTTGATGTCAACAGCGAAATCACCGAACGTTTAGAAGAAAATAAGACCTAATTACTTTGTTATTATTATTCTTTGTTGGGACAATATTATGTCCTGTCCTAGTGATCTCTTGGGGTCACTTTAGATTGTATCTATTTCTATTCTGAGCTGGGTGTATGCATTTACAGTTTGACATAATTAAAACTGACCTACCTTTTCATCCAACAAAGTTTATGACATAAATGAATATGTATAAATTAAAAGTAGACGCATTAGTCAGCAATACCTTTACATCCTGAATAACGGTACCTACTCTGAGTAATCTCTAGATGCTAGCTCGGGGCCAAATCAGTTGAAAAGAAATACTAGATATTTAGTTAGAAGGATTAGCTGACATAATAACAGACCTGGTGAGCATCAATCCACACGTTTCGTGCCCACTCAGGCGCAGCATAATTACCCATATCATGAAAACATCGGCCGCACAGCGCACTGCGCTAGTTTTCACTGGGTCTTCCGTCTAAATGTCCACGAACGGTTGCCAAGAGACAGCGAAAAAAAAGGCGAACCACCTTCTTAGGATCTCGGTTAGACCAGCCATTACGTCCTTTCATCTAATAAGTTTTCTTTCCTATCATCATTTTCGGCTAATGAATTGAAAATCCTTGGCAACTAAGCACTTGGTAACAATGACAAAATTGTCTCTGTATTTATAAATAATTCCGTTTATTTCTAGTCTGCATTTCAAACTCTTCAAGGACATGATATGGACACCTAAGAACTACTAAATTAAACCGTATAATTGCGAAACTTAATTTAGCGCGTAAAAAGGACGGTCAAAACGGAAAAAATGGAATGAAACCAACCGTGCCGTTCTATTGGCGAAGATAAAAACCAAGTATGGCGTGTGAATTGTGCCAAAAACAACGAAGATTACGTCAAGTTAGCACTGAGGCGGCCTTGGCCATGAATAGAGACAGGTTCGCCGCCGCGCCGACTGTAGCACGCTGTAACTAGGTAACGTTCATCTATATATTATTTACTACTGACGCTGACGATCCAGAATCATTCGTCCGTGAATCATAGTAAATAGTTGAGCTAAATAATTGAGCTAAATAATTGCGACTCATATCGCTGCAGATCTACAAATAATAAAGACGTCGACGTTTCTCTCGATTTTTTTCCGGTAAAATTTTAACGTTTTAAAAGTCAAATTACACTATCTGTGCCACCGTTTTGGCTTTTAAAATATCCAGCAGACACCAATCACACTTTTTTCGGGTAAAATATTCTGTAAATTGCCAAACCGATCTAGGCTCGTGTGGTGGATTACAGAGAACCCTGTGCCCCAGCAGTGGGAAGATTATGCGCTGATTATTCTGGGTCCTGGGAAGAGTATTTTGTTACCAGTCCCAATATATGAATAAACTAGCTGCGCCCCGCGGTTTCACCCGCGTGAGTGTCGATCCCGTGGGAATATCGGGATAAAAAGTAGCTTAATCCATGGTGTCAGCTACCTCCATACAAAATTTTATCAAAATTGGTCCAGTCGTTTGAGCGTGAAGAAGCAACAAACATATAAACACACACACTCGCAAACTTTCGCCTTTATAGTGTTAGTGTGATGTTGGTACAATATCAGCTAACATAAAGAGGTCATCACTTTAGCCACAATACTTGACCCGCAGCCTAATTGCGGAACGCCAAATCGTCAAATGATCCTGATCAGTTGGCTTCATTTCTATCACAATTGGCTTCATTTTACGATTTTCGAATTGCGAAACTCTAGTTTATTATGAAACCAATTATGAACGTTAAGGCCCTGCGCAGAAACTAGAGTTTCGCAATTCGAAAATCGTAAAATGAAGCCAATTGTGATAGAAATGAAGCCAACTGATCAGAATCATTTGACGTTTTGGCGTTCCGCAATTAGGCTGCTGGTTGTCAAAAAGCAATTTATTAACAGCTCTGGCTTTTACAATAGCTAAATAGGTGCTCAAGCAATTTGTCAGTTGGAATTGTTAGGTAGTCCTACCCACCTATCCATTTAGCTGCCGAATTCTGGCTATGATAGGAAGAGGTTCCTACGTTGGAGTTCTGAAGTTTTACCAAGTTTTTGTTTCAAACATTGTATTGCAATAATTTCACTATTCAGTAAAGCCTGTATGGTGCTTTTGAAGTTTTTATCAGAAGCTATTGCTGAGATGCTATTGACTTCTTGATGTTTCTTTAATTTTCGGCCCGGATATATGAAAAAGAAAGAGGAATCGATATGACCCTCTGTCAAGAACCCCTATTTTTGTACAGATACAGCAGAAAACCCCATCGTATAAGAAGTTGAATATCTGAGCTGAGTGAGCACTGATCACGCTGAGCATCAATATTCTCGAAAGCATACCCACTTTTCTGATGAGGATTTAGGATTCTTATGAGTTTCTTTTTTTTTGTTATGAATTCGAACCTGAGACTTAGCCGTCTGGTGGCTATTATCACTACAGCACAATAACTATTAATTATTTATACCATACCTTAAGAAAATAATAAAATTAATTTAATAAATTCCAATTGCGTAACTTGAAGTATACATGTCACTTTATTTACGCTGTCAAGAACGTCAAACACCAGCGCAGCAACAAAAAAACTAATAAAATGTTTATAGCGAACACGGCACAATCGAAAATTAAATTGAATATTTCATATTTGTACGATATTACTTTGGTCTTGAAGTAGGTATTTCGCAATACCCTATATTGTAAGTTCAATGTTCTGGCGATCAGTAACCCTAACAACACACTGTGATCAGCAAAAAGTTAGTATTTCGATATTGTATGGATATTGTATTCCTGATGAGTTGCACAGACCTACACACTAATCAACGAAGGTTGGCAAAAAGGAGTCTTGTTTCATTGTCACTTGAAGAATGAAGAAATTGAGGAAAGTTTTGAAGAAAATTGGGAGGAAAGTCTTGAAGCCAGTAAAAAAGGGACGACAGATTATTTTTCTGCATTTAAATTAATCCTAAACCGTATTATATAGTAGGAAAGTAAAGTTTTTTTTTTTAAGTGAACTAAGAAAAGAATTCGATGTGGGTTCCGTAGTCTTTCAGTGATGGCTGTTGGAGGTGCAACAGCGATCCGTTTTCATCTTTTGGCAAAAACTTAATTTGGGTAACCGTTCAAAAATGCGCCGCGTATTTTATTTATTGAATTATATCTACTGATAACATTTTCAGGGGGCATTTTCAAAGTCAAAGTCAAAGCATTTATTTCAAATAGGCACATAAAAGGCACTTTTGAACGTCAAAAATTATCTTAAAATAGAATTGATTCTAGTCGCCCATTCCAAAAGGTAGTTTTCGTATGGAGAAGAACGGGCAAGAAACTCCACCGTTACTCTTTTAAAATGTTTTAGGTACAATATTTTGCATGGGTACATTAATTATATAATAACATGTGAGGACGATGCACCTACAATAAAATTACTATACCACAATAGGTAAAAGAATTAAAAACGAAACCATGACATATAAATTAATTATCTGATAGATACATGGTGCTCACATATTTACAAACATGGTACAAGCAAAACGATTTTAATTAAAAGACAAAATACAAGTAATAAGTCAGGGTGTGAGTAGTAAATGTAAAAAAAAGAATAAAAAATTTTACAATTAAATTAGCAACCAGTTTGATTTTGTCTAGACTCTAGATTGTCCTATGGAGCAGGACCAGCATGTTTCCAAGCGTTCTTATCTTGGATATAATCTTCTAATTTATAGTATGCTTGTTTACAAAGTGTACGTTTAATGTGAGTTTTAAATTTTCTTTCATTTAATTGCAATATATCACAAGGTATTTTATTGTAACATTTAACACAGTACCCCATAAAAGATGTATGTACTTTGGCTAATCTGAAAAATGGTTGATGTATTTTATCTTTCTTTCTTGTATTAAAGTTATGTCTATCGCTTATTTTATTAAAAAGGTGTAGATTTTTTCTTACATACATAATATTTTCATAAATGAATTGGCAAGGTACCGTCATAATATTAATCCTTTTAAATAGTTCCCTGAGAGATTCGCAGCGACGTAGATTATAAATGGCTCTGACAGCTCTCTTTTGCAAAATAAAGATGGATTCAATGTCAGCAGCTCGACCCCATAGTAAAATGCCGTACGACATGATGATGTGAAAGTAGCTAAAATAGACTAAACGCGCGGTTTCTACATCTGTTAACTGTCTTATCTTCCTAACAGTATAAGCGGCCGAGCTAAGCCGCCCCGCAAGAGATGTTATGTGAGGTCCCCATTGTAATTTCTCGTCTAGCGTGATTCCCAGGAAAACCGTTTGATCAACAAATTCTAGTTTCTCTCCATTCAGTATGATGTCACATTCGCTACTTCTAACATTAGGTAATTTAAATCTAATGCATTTGGTTTTCATAGTGCACACAATACCTATTAGTTATACATACGTAGGCATATCTAATTATCTAATCAAGTAATATAGGTACACTCATGCTACATCCAAATGTAATTAAAATTGCTATCAATAACGCGATATTACAGGTTATTTTTAAAGTTTTTATTATTATGTTCAGATAACTTTTTGTTTTATGTTTAATTTCCTACGCATTTAGCTTATGCGCAACAAATAGGTAGATATTATATTATAAAGAGAAGAGATTTGATTTTTGTATGTTTGTTTGTCACGCTTTGACGCTAATACGGCCACACGGATTTGGCGCATGGGTAGACCATGACCTGGATTAGGACATAGGATTTTTTTTATCCTGATATTATAACGGTATCGAGATTTATGCGGGTGAAACCGCGGGGCACAGCTAGTATTTAATACTTTTTTCTTATTATCGTAGTTTCTTCAATCTTGACTGGTTCTATTTGCTTTGCCTATTCAATTGCTACCGATAATTTATATACATAGAATAATCGACGATTTTATCGATTTTCCAAAATGGAATGTCAAAGGAGTTTAAAATACTTAAATATAATAATTGTGCTGTAGAATGCAACTGTATAAACAAAAGAATGGGAACTGCCGTTACGCCTTCAGAAAAGTTTTAGAGGAAAAATGATGTCTAGGAAAACCAAAGACATTAAATTAGGTAGGTATTATTACCTTAACAAAGGAAAACATATTCACCGTATTTAACAATTTTCCTGGACTGTATTATTTATTTGCTTATCTATACCTATAATAAAGCTGAAGAATTCGTTTGTTTGAACGCGTTAATATCTAGAACGACCAGTTGGATTTAACAAAAATTATTTTTGCATTTGATGGCTCAATTCTTGACCCTAAGGGGCTGTCTCCACGAGCGAGAGAATCGCGGCGATAGTCTCGCCGTGCTATCAAATTTTCGCTGCGATGATATTGTCGTGTGGAGACACATTCTAAGAGAGTGTATAGAAATACGTGGCACGACGATAATACCGCCACGATTCTCTCGCTCGTGGAGATGGCCCCTTAGGAGCCGACCAAAAAGAAAAAAAAAATTCAGACAGAAGACTAAGCGAAAACGAAATAATACCGCGAGATGTGATGCGACAGGTGGGTCGAGGGAACAAGAAATTTCACGCGGATGAAGTCGCGGGCTAGAAGCTAGTAAGTAAATAAACCGATAGGAAATAAGTAGGCAGCGGCCGTGCAATATCAATCAAATTATGACATAATCGCTAACATAATATTGAATGTCATACATTTTTTTATTTCGTATTGTCCTTCACAGGTTTGCTTGAAGATGAGATTAAAATATTGAATAACCTGCGTTTTATTCAAAATTTTTTTTTATAGCACTTGCAGAAGTCAGAAAATACCTTTTAACACAACTACACGGTTAGAGGCCACGTATAATTATGTTAAAATTTTTCTAATGTAGACTACTTATTTAAAGTAAAATAAATATTAGGGCGAATTTCACCAATGAAACTAAACGCGATCAGCGTATCTAAACCGCGTTCAAGGGCTGTCAGCGTCATGATTGTTGGGGAATATTGATACTGATTTTTATTATTTTATTTATCTTTTAAATAGATTATTTTATATTTTGTCAATGTAACAACGTTGTAGGCCTTGTACTCGTAGACTATAGATTTGTCGACCATTTTCTATTTTGTTAAGTGTACCTGGAAGAGTACCTGGTACTTGTTGACAGGTTTACAGACTACACTGTCCTCCCATACCTATTAAGGCATCGTCCACACCAAACGTATTGTCCGCCGCCCCGTCTGTCAGTATAGTGAAGTGACAACGCACCACTACGTAATAGCGTATATTCGGTTCGGTGTGAACGAGAAGTTAAATACATGTGTATATGGAATAGCGATAAACGTGCTCACAGTCAGCGGCCGACAATTCGTTTGGTCTGAACAATGCCTAACACTGTAATTTGAAAACATTGTAAAAGCTAATTATTTTGAAAAGAGTAACCGTGAAGTTTCTTGCCGGCTGTTCTCCATGGAAACGACCAGTTGGGACTGTGCACCTAGCTTCTGACATTTTATAAGTGCCCATGTAGGTTTATGTGAAATAAAATATTTTGATTTGACAGCTCTTGAACGCAGTTTAGATGTACTGATCGCGTTCAGTTTCATCGGTAAAATCAGCCCTTAATAGTAACTCACTAAAGCATTTGGCGATTAGTTTCTCATTTAATCAACATATTGCTTGATAATATCAAAATACAAACATTGGATACATAGAGCTACATGGGTAGGTAGGCATAAAATAACACACATGAACCAAATACGTCCATCTGACTTACTATCTGGCATTAAAAGCAATAATATGTAATGTTATGAAAGTTTTAATTATATTAATCGATTTTTAAATTTTTATATAATATCAATACTTTATTCCTACTTAGTTTAACTAGAGATGAAAAGATGTATGAACGTAAACAAAGCAAAGAGGTATTTTAGGATCGTAGCAGGTGGCGCTCTGTAGTTCCTGCCAACCCCCATGGGTAAAGCGAGTGAGTTTATGTATGCACTAGCTGCGCCCCGCGGTTTCACCCGCACAAGTTTCGATCCCGTGGGAATATCGAGATAAAAAGTATCCTATGTGTTATTCTGATGTATAAGCTATATTACTGTAAAGTTTCATCAAAATCCGTTCAGTAGTTTTTGCGTGAAGAAGTAACAAACATACAAATACACTCACAAAATTTCGCCTTTATAATATTATAGTGTGATGTGATATGTGCGTTAATTAATTTTAGTCCTACTGCAATGAGCATATCTAGGTGAGCTCTAACTGTAGCACATACACACACACTCACACAAACCACAAACCACTCATGAGCATGCATGTACTAAACTCCTTTAATTTTACGTTAGTTTATTGATATTACCATAATTTGTTAATGTTCCACAAACGGGTGAAGACACTGACTCCTGTGACACAGGTACCACCTAGCACAGGAGTCAGGGCTTCAAATTAAAATGTAAAACCTTTTCTTATGTCAATAAAACTTTATTATTATTATTATAGCTGTGGTGAAGGCTAGCTTTCATCTGGAAGCTGCTGATGATGATTGGGTCAGCAATAGTAGGTTGGCCTAATGAGCCCGCTAACACGCCGATGTGCCATAACATTTTCCGATTGGTGAATGGCACAATGGCGTGCCAGCTACTTACTTATGCATACTCTTGTACAAATCACAGGGATGTGTATTATCTATGGCCTTTACTGTTACTGTTAGCCTGCATCATCCCACTGCTGGGCAAAGGCCTCTCCCCTCCCCATGACTTCCAGCACTTTCAATCCAGAGCTAAAGTGGATCACTGTTCGTTTGCTTTCTCCAGCTCGTCCGGCCACATTCTACGGGATCTGCCGCGACGCCTACTGACTGGTCAGGGCTCCACGTAGTGGTTATTTTGGCTGTTGGTCCTGCGACTCATATCTCTCTCTCGGTCGTGTCGTGAGGGTGAGGGAAGAGTCAGTGCCCCTGTGTCTGCGCACACACTTCTGCTCTTTAATATCTCCCACGCCGAAGGCTAGTCTCCGTTGAGATTGGCCGCCATGGCCGAAATGTAGTCTGGAGGCCTATTATCATTTCGGCCCACAGCTCATTGGGCACACCTACGGCAAACGTGACCAGCCCACTTCAGCTTAAGCGGCCTTTTGAGTGTTTTGAGCTTAGACCAACGTCAGTAATCTGCTTTAGTCTCAGGTATAGCCAGCAGAACGAAATATATGTTACTATGGCACTATATGAAAAACCTGAGCAAGTATTAGGTACTATTCTAAAGAATTCGACAAGCCACGATATTGGAGATGTAGGTAATCTAACCGGATCCGTTTCAAACTGGCTCATTAATAAGCAGTTTCCTTCGTGTATACAACTATAGATAGATATATACGTAGCTGTTTGTTTTATATTTTCCTGTATATATTCTAGGTCGCCGTGTGTTCGGTCGGAAAATGAGCATTTATTTTTAAACGTTTTAGTTAAAATACTATACTTAGGTATTCCGTATAATTTAGCTAGGGTTAAATATTTTGTTGTAGCCTTACCTCCGCTCAGGAGCTATTATTATTCTTAGTTTTTGTTCTCTTTATACCTAATTGGTTTACAGACAAGGCAAATAATACCTACTTTGTTAGGTTAAAGTAACCAAGAATTTAAAGAAAAATATCTGTCCAAAAATCACAATGCTAAAATGTGAATGATTTTAGGATTTTACATTTAGAAAAGAAAATAGAGGCCAATATCTCACTAAATAATGCAACAGTCTTGTTCGTGAAAATTGGCTTAATAGGTGTACCTACAATGAAGCTGAAAAGTTTGTTTTTTGTGCGGTATAATCTCTGGAACCAGCAGTCTCCTCACAAAAATCTTCCTTAAAAATTGTGCATAATCTAACATGACCCATAGAACGGAGCAAAATAAAAATTTAACTGTGGGTGAAACCGCGAGGCACAGCTAGTAAGTTTATATGACTGTATTAAATTAAATTCATATGTAGAGCCAAGAAAACATTCACACATTTCTATGTTTACTAATGCTAATTCGATATTCTAAGCTTCGTTTTATTTTACTTATTATTTATTCATAACTTGCTTCGGTGTACAAGTCATTAGTTGCTGGGAATAATATATGGATTTATATTAAAGTGGAAAAACTACTTTTTAATCAAATTATATAAGAAGGCAAGTAATAATGAAATGGTTTTTATATCGAGTTTCAAGGTTGTAAGACTAATGTTGTAAGTTCTTAAATCTTCTTTGAGACCGGCACCCTAATTGCGTAAAACTATGATGATTATGATGGGCATGGAGCACAACATGATGGGGCTCCCTTTTCCGCATTAGACTCCCATTTGGTCCGTTGTGCGTGGGGCGTAACAATATCAATCACAATCTGAATCATTTTGAAGGATACTTATTGTTAATCCATTGCATCATATGATCGAAAAATTCAAGCCATTCCTACTGTTATACGCAATTACCCCTCGGGTACTAACTATAGCGATTTATCCGCGCTACGCGACGGAGCGCGGCGAGCACTTGGGAGCTTTAGACATAAGTACCTTATATTATAAATTATTAAAGGGTCCACACACCAAAACCTCCAAAACCTTCGGATGCTGGCTTCAGAACATTGCAAGTCGGACAACTTTTGCTTCAGAACATTGTAAGTCGGGCAAATTTTTAAAACGAGGTCGGGCGGCGCCGGCGACGGGTTGGGCCGGTATGGTGTGTAGACACCCTTACCTTATACCTATGCAAATGTTGTAAGTATCTATCTTGACTATACAGGGTGAATCTTTCAAGTGGGCGTGGATGGCCATATCCGAAACTATGAGGACTAGCGAAAAGTACTCAAAGGAGTCGCGGGCTCGATTTTGATGAAAACTAAAACTGTATCATTGGATTTTTGAAAAATCAATATTTGTAGCCAGGGATCGAACATATTGATTTTGAAAAAAAAAAACACACTGTATTATTACACCATTCGATAGTGTCGCTAATAAGGATCGAATTCTGGGAACTAATGACATACGACAAACAAAAGGAAAGAGCTCATTTTTAACAAAATACTTTTTTTATTTTTCTTATGTTACCTACCTCATCATCATCTGCCTAGCCTTTTCAGTTTTCCCAACTATGTTAGGGTCGGCTTCCAGTCTAACCGGATGCAGCTGAATACCAGTATTTTACATGAAGCGACTGCCTATCTGACCTCCACAACCCAGTTACTGGGTAATACGATACCCCTTCCCCTCGGTAAGACTGGTTGTCAGACCTTCGAGCTTCTGACTACCCGTAACGACTAACAAATATCCGTATCCAGGAATGACAGCCGGGACCAACGGCTTAACGTGCTTTTCAAGACATACCGAGACGTATGTAAAGATGGTCACCCATCCACAGACCAACCGCGGCAAGCGTAGCTTTACCTGATGAATTGACCTGTGCGGCTGTTATTATTTAGCCGGGCCCGGGTTATGTTACCTACCTACTAAACCTTAACTGATTAATTGTTCAAAATGATGACCATTGTTTTCAATACATAGCTGGATTCGACGTCTCAAGGATTGTACTGCACTCAGCATTACGATTCCATTAGAATATTTTCCAAAGATCGTAATAGAAATTTGAATTTAGAACATAATGTTGTGAAGGTGACTGTGCTGCGGGTGTGTTAATAAAAATATTGAGCTTCATTTCGAAAAAGGTACGTAATGTAGGTATGAATAGGTACTTACTTTAAAATAAGAAGAAGTTTATTAAAATTCAACATTTTCCTTAAGTTTGCCGTATGTCATTACTTCCCAGAATTTGATCCTTATTAGGGATACTATCGAATGGTGTAATAATACAGTGTGTTTTTTATCTCAAAATCAACAAGTTCGATTCCTGGCTAGAAATATTGATTTTTCAAAAATCCAATGATGTAGTTTTAGTTTTTATCAAAATCGAGCCCGCGACTCCTTTGAGTACTTTTCGCTATTCCTCATAGTATAGAATTTGGCCATCCACGCCCACTTGGAAAATTCAACCTGTATATTTATACTTTCTTAGTACTTTAAACTATTTATATATTTCAAAAGAGTTGCGACATCGGTTGGTGTAATATTATACATGTATGTAACCTATTTCTGGCTGATAAAAGTGATCTCATTTGATTTGATTTGATAGGTCTTATTTAGTACCTATTGGATTAATGTATTATTATAAACCTCAGCTTATAAACCTTTTAAATAATGATTTTTGTACTTACACTCATAACACTCGATAGCACCTAAACCATTATGTATTAAGTGTGTAAATGTAATGTGTGATTAAATCTATGAAAATCGTTTTCCATAATTTATTATGTAAACAGTCGTCTTTATAGCAGGCTATCAAGTTAAGTACGAGGCGAAAAAGTAATGTTAGTACAGTCAGCCTCAAAAAGATGTATGCACTAACAAGAATTAATTTAAATGTTCTACGTCTTTGTTCCAAAATATTGTATCAATGTGTAGCCACAAAATATGCTACACATTGGGTACTTAATTGTAGAATATATTTATTGTCCAGTTAAAACAGTAAGCAGGTTCACATTTTAACAGCAAGTAGGTAATAGAGACGACATTAGTAGCTTAAAATACTATCAACATAATATTATATTAGGTACTAGGTTACATAATTATATTAGCTTCAAATTCATACAATATCATAGAATACAAATTGTAGACAATCAAATGAATTCCTGTTGATGTATAATATTTTTGAGACGTATACCTACTTATGTAAATGTCACTGGACTTTTTTTGTACCAGCTACGTGCTGAGCCAATCACTGGACTAATCGAAGTTCACGCACTTGTTCAATTAAACGGTACCGAATGTCGACCTTGGTATTTTTTTATGCCATGTTTTGATGTTTTTTTTGTTTACTTTATACACTTGGGAGCAAATAAATCGAGCCACTTCCTTTTTTCACGTATAATGGTTATTATTTTTGGTATTATGGAACGTATCAAATCGAAACATATATCGCCTAAGAGCTTATTTAATAATCTTTACAATGAGGGTAAATTATTGAATGATAACCTTATTTAATGATAAATTATTGGCTCTGAAAGAAAAACGGTAATTTTGATAGAAAATTGTCAGTCCAGAAAAAAACAATTAAAAACAAAATTATGGTATAAACTTATTCTTAATATCTTGTATTACCCCCCCTTGCCCTGATTTCGATAGATTTTCTGGACTGTTTTAACCCTACAATTTTCTATCAAAATTACCGTTTTTCTTTCAGAGCCAATAATTTATCACTAAATAAGGTTATCATTCAAAAATTTACCCTCATTGTAAAGATTATTAAATAAGCCCTTAGGCGATAGATGTTTCGATTTGATACGTTCCATAATACCAAAAATAATAACCATTATACGTGCAAAAAAAAGCAAGTGGCTCGATTTATTTGCTCCCAAGTGTACTTTAGGTACGGGTCAACATAATTACCTCGTATTAGGGAGAGGTTTTTATCGAGACGACTAATAGAGAAGTATGGAAGAAAAGTACATGTTGCAGTGGCCTCAAATAAAGTGGAATAAGAGCAACAAATGATGATGACGAGATGTTTATCGAGGGCTGATATTTTTAGCAGAATTTTCAATTTTATGACCTACACGTAAATTCATGTAACCTGCACATAGCAAATATGATATTCCAGCATAATCTACGGGGTAATTGTGCAACACACTATCAGTAGCAATGGCTTACATTTTGACAGTTCAACAACATTCATCGCGTTATTCACTTTGTTCAGCAACTTCGAACATATAAAGCAATGGATTAGCAATATTCTTCAAAATGAATCAGATTGTGTTTGACAGTTTTTTACGCAATTAGGGTGCTGGACAACACATTTATAGGTACGAAAGATTTCTATCATGACTCATAGCTACTCACGAGCAAGGTTGAGTACAAGACGGGGAACCCCCGTGTGTAGAAGTTAAAGTACAGATATAATAGGTACCAGTGTATTTTAAGTACACCAGACATTTGCTACAATCAAACCCATATTAGATAGGTACGGTCACCAAAAGAGATAAGTATAACCAGGGTCGTCGGATATAGTTGAAGAGTACCTATAAGTAAGAAACGGTTCGAAACCGGTGGATGTTTTTGAATAAAATCTAATTTATTAATAGGAAACAAACAGTTCATTTGTCAAGTTAAATTTCATTTAAAAACTAAACTTCAACTATATCCGACGACACTGGTTACTTGTCTCTTTTGGTGACCGTACCTATCTAATATGGGTTATTCTGTTTGTGTACCTACGTACACAAACAGAATAATCCTAAAAACACTTACTTTAGTTTCCTCAAATGTTATGATTCACCAATGTACATAATAGATAATATTCTGGTAGTTATTCTAAACTATTTATTGTTGTTAATCATTTCATAACAGTTATGAGCGTTACTTTATATGATGCAATTTAATTTGTTTGATAATATTAATTGCATTCTAAGTTTGCAAAGAAACTGTTTCCTATAGTTAAATTCCCGACTCCCGAGACTAAGTAAACCACGGGACGTCATTTGTAACTATGACCATTGTAGTAGCAGACTAGCAGAGAAGAATTTAATTTATGTCTACAAACATAGAGACTGTCTTTTTTCTTTATGCTATATCAAGCCTTGCTAATTACCTAAGGAGGTTTTAAGGCATCTTAATTGAAAAATAACGCATTAAGTTTTATGCGAATAATTACTGATATAACCAAAGAACTCGGATAGCTTATAATTATGTATCCGACTCACGTGATTTTACACGTGAGGTACCGAGCTATTTTTTCACTGCGAAAACTAAAACTGCGGTATTTTTTTTTTAAACCGCAGCATTATGCTGAGATAGGAGCCTTTTTGGCAACGCACAGGTCTTTTTTTGGTTTGTTTATTTCTTTTGGTTGTTTGTAATGTAACTTTGTTAGTTTTAATTGCTGCTTTTTTACTTTTTGTATTTCCTGTGTATGTCACAAATAACATATTTTTCTTTCAAAACGAAATTATTTATTAATTGAATTAAATTAAATAAATTTATTTCAGACTAATTATTTGTCTATAATTGTCAATTACAAAAGTCTTAAAAACTATGTTAGTCAATACTAAAATGAAAATCAAATCTAATCATCATTAATTAAACCATAATTGAAATAATAAAATCACTCATGTCAAAAAATCTGTCAATCAAATAAAGGCACTTTTCATTTTAATTAAGCTACACTTCATCCGCTGCTACTATAATAATAAATGATTTAATCGTTCCGTCTCGAAATATCATAATAGTATTCTCAAAATATCGCTAAACCACAATATGATGCAATTTACCTAGGTAACGGCCCGTAGTACCATCCATCCATTGCAAGTACAATAAAAGTTACATAATTATTTCATTTATGTTTATGTCGATAATAAAAGTAATGCTAAACATTTTTGAAACATAATGGGCTTATAATTATGTATATTAACTTTGTATAATACAATTTTTACACGTTGATGTTGCGTAGCTCTGCAACGTAGGTAGTACCTATGCACCTACGTGCATACGTAGGGGCTGTAGCATCGTTGGGAATTCAGTATCCTGAGTTTTCCTATGGCATTCAAACTGCCTAGCCTTTTCCCAACTATTTTGGGGTTGGCTTCCAGTGTAATCGGATGCAGCTGAATACCAGTATTTTGTATAGAGCGCCTGCCTATCTGCCTATCTGACGTCCACAACCCAGTTACTCTATAAACCGATACCTCTTGGTAAGACCGATCGTCAGACTTTCGGGCTCCTTAATGCTCGTAGCGACTGCCAATAAAGATCTACGAATGACAGCCGGTATGTTATGGACCCATCAACGGACCGACCTCAGCAAGTGTTGCTTAACCTTGAAGATCCACCCGTGCTTCTGTTATTATTTAGCCATGAACCCTTTAGAATTTCTAGTTTCTAACTATGGCATTATCCATCTAAAATCTACATAGGTCAACCAGACACACAATACATGTTTATATTGTTGTTTGAAACATTATTTTTATTTTGTTAATCTTCTATTTTGTATTTCACGAACTGTGTCCAAATAAACTTTTTTCCTTTCTTTCTTTCTTTATACTGAGTTTTTGACATTGGAAATGTCTTTTTGCTCACTCCAGTGTAAGCTCCGATTTCACGAAAAAGTGCGAACTCCTTATATCTCGGAGAGTTGTAAAGATATGATATTCAAAAAGACTCAAAAAACGCATATTTACGAGAGTTGTAAGGTGCAAAAATAATTATTCGAGAAAGTAAAAAACGAAAAAAGTTATGGCGGAATAAGTGAAAAAAAAATTCCGAATTTTTGATTCTGGCGCTCGATATTTTGAAAACGAAGAATGACATCAAAAATTTGAGAAAAACTCCTCTGGAAAATTTAGTCAGCTACAATTTGAGCCTAAAACAAAGACGATCGGGTTAAAGGTTTGCCCAGTAGCCTAACATTTTTGAAAAAAGTCAGAACGACATTATCATTCAACATTGTAGTTTTATTTTGTAACCTTTTCCTTATCCCGACTTTCTCGTGGCTCAGCGACAATATTTTTTCGAAATCCGTAGATTCATTTCCAATGTGCTCGATAGTCGTGTGAAGCACGAAATCTGTGAATTTTTTTTTCCTACTTTAGGTTTGGTGCTATGTCACAGGACCACGACAAATAACTATAGTAAGTAGGTACCTACCAAACACAAATATTTTTAAAATAAAACTTGCCGATGAGTCTACTAATATACATATTATAATTGGAATAATGTTGAAATTAAAGTAGGTGTTGTGGTTTTGTTAACTTTTATTGTTAATATTTGTTTGGGAACTAGGTATTTTTTTCCTGTTGCGTATAGTATGGAGTCACGTAAAGCCTCCACGTAAAGCCACCTACGTCATGCCTCAGAGAGTGAGTCTCTGTTGAGTGTGTAAGCATCTATTTCCTTTGATTATCCTCGGAGGTATGTTTTAACAATGTCTTTTCCTTTACGAAATCCCCCAGGTTTGTTGCCATTTTCTTTCCTTATTTTTAATACAATTCAACTAGGTTTTGCTTAATACTAACTGTTGGCAATAATATTAAATTTTGCTGCATTGCCAACTTTTAACTAGGTTAAAGGCTCAATTTCATTTAGTTTTTTTAGTTGCATCTAAGTTACTTACACACAGTT
The DNA here is from genome assembly GCA_945859645.1 of Amphipoea oculea. Taxonomy (NCBI): domain Eukaryota; kingdom Metazoa; phylum Arthropoda; class Insecta; order Lepidoptera; family Noctuidae; genus Amphipoea; species Amphipoea oculea. The sequence goes on from OX243876.1 coordinate 6,041,085, forward strand.
TTTGGTAGTTCCACATTTGGCAGCAGCCCATCTAGATATTTTGTAAACATCTCACGGTGAAAACTTGGGAGAAAAGCTTGAAGAGAGTTATATTCCACCTGACGCTAAGGATTGACAATATTGACAGCTCACTCCACCTAAGTTGTCACGGTAAGATTTGTATAAAGTAGATCGGCCGTTCCAAATCCCATTTTAGCAGCTGTTTGGTGGAAATAACACAAGCCAATCAAATCTTGACATGAGGTTTTTCAACAGATTCGAATTAAACCGAGGGTTATTGTTTCATTTATATAGGTACGATGCAATCGATCCTAAGGTTTGGACTACTTCGAACATGGACCGGTGTCGTAACTAAGCATTATAACTTTACGAGTTATTACTTTTATCACAGGATGTTAGGCAATGCCTAGACTAGCATAAGAGTCTTTATAAATATGTAGCTATAGGTACAATATCTCATAGTTATATATACTGGAGCATATAGCTTTGGTAACTACTTATTAGGAAAAAGTAATTTTTTATAATTTAGGCTATTTATGAATATCTACCCTTTATGCTGTTTTTGGATGTCATTAAGGCACCCTCGGTGTTGCAGTCGTTATCGAAAGCACGACTACTTTAGCATTCGACAGCGACTAAAACACAGAAGTAATTTTCTTTATGTGTACATGACTGAAATGATCAAAGTTGCGAGGTCAAGCAACGAGGAAGGTACGGCCATATTAAAAACCTGTTCGATTTCGGTACACGCCCGAGCAGCGGTTTTCTGGTTTTATGGATTGATTAACATTGAATTATTGTGACTTTTATTATAATGTAGTCGCCCTTTAGTACCTTGAGATTGTCTATAAGTCTATTATTACAAAGTAAAAAAGGCAAGTTAATAAAGTTTGAAGTAGTCCTGTGAATGAACAGCGTGTGAGTGACCTTCTTGGTTTTTGGATTGTTGTGAATGTGTTGTATTATAGGTAGGCTGCTTCAACCGCAGAGTTATAGAGAAAAACTACATCCGTTTTCTTGTATGTATCTACATATATTTTTACGCAACCACAATTAATTAGGTGTGGGTATGCTACAAGATATAGGTATGTACTTAAATTTTGCTTTGTTTTTGATTTATTCCAATGTAAACTAGTATCTCATTGAAATAAATTCTGTCATACCCAAAAAGATGAAGTAAGAGAGGATGTGAAATGTCTAGGTTAATATTTAGGTTAATTGCTACATATTAGTCTCATCTTCGATGTCCCATAACCCCATAACATAGAAGTCTCTGCACGCAGAGAAATTAGGTCAAACCGTTTCATAAAAGGTTAAAATTTACATGTTTCTTATATACCCACAAACACGCAGGCCACGATTATCGCAGATATAATATTTCTTAAATACACACTTGTGCATACAGACACAGATTACAATAAATTATTGTACATACGTAAGTACCGAACTAACGTACCCAACGATAAGCAAGATAAGAAAATGCCAATATACGATACACACGAATGTCTTGGAATACTAATCAACATCGTACACGCTAATGATTTTCTAATGATCTATGATGTGATAAGTGCTGTAGTAAAAATACCCGTTTAGTTTTAGTAGAACAAATAAAAGTAATCTTCTATGTCCGAACATCAAGAGCCACTATTTATGATTCGTTTTTTCATGTCATGTTTTGGGGAGGAAAAACAAGTTCGAATATGTCCCACCGTGCGTGTGTGTGTGGCGTGTGATTCATGCTGCACGCAGCACCCACCAGGCCTGTCGAGACCAGCGTCGGACCACTACCACTTGTGTCATACAAGGCGAATTTGCGGTTTTCATGCCAATCCGCGAATTCACGGTCAATAAACGCTCTGAACGATACTTCTAATTCCGTAGAAGAACTGCAATACATAGTACAAGCGGTTATCAACTATCCGTGCAGGTAACACAGTCCATAATGGCGCGACACAGGTTCATTTTCGACAGTGGTACAGATGCAGCGTGCATTGACTGTCCTGCGGGTCATCGTGCACTAACTGTTATCCGAACACTCACCGGCTTGTCATGATGTAAGAGGGGGCCTTCAGTCATTTTCTAAAATGTGATAAAACCGCCGTAGTCCGTGCGGCGGCGGCTGACATCTGCAACAAGAAGCCATCGAGGTCATATGATTGGAGCTCACTTAGACAGGCGACGGTACACACGTTACAAAAACACTGTATCTCACTTGTGCTGTGTTGTACGTAAACAAAGATGCATGAAGGCAGATCTAGGTTCCCGGGCGGGAAGTCAAACTCGCAGCATGTCTGACAAGGAGGCACCGGTAAGGTTTGTTTATCACTGAATCAGCGAGCGCGCGCAGCAGCGGGGGTGCGGGGGGCCCCGCGGGCGCCTGCGCGGCGAATGACGCCGGTGTCGTGACGTGAGCGCGCGCGCCTGCGCACACGACTCGGCGCGCGCCTAAACATCTCCATATTTTCTTGACGTGTATCGAATAACGTTCCAATTCACAGAACGTTAAGTATTCAGCACATTATGTATACGTAGCGCATGCAATAAATTAATTACGAAACAGAAAATGCACGAGAGACTAGCACTTGCTTAGAAATTAAATATAATTTTGTTTTTATTTAAAGGCGGCAGTTATGAGATATATTTTCTATTAAAATTTTCAGAAAAGTCATAGGAAAATTTAAAAACCACCTGTATACGCATATGCTGCTGAAAACAAAAACACTTTTCGGAGTTCCATTTTCTTTGGTTTGGTCAAGTGATGGTCCTGTAGGTATACTTATAGGTAATTTCTGGTATAAATAAGCTTTTTGGAATTTGGGCTTTTCTAGTACCTCAATTGGTCGAAAAGACTTTTATGATCCCTAATTAATATAATTATTGAAGTGAAAACTTCTTTAGCGGCGTTGTACATTTTTTTTCTAATGGGTAAAAAATGTTAAACTCGCGTCAGGACATCGCGTCAGCTGATCGAAAATTCGTAAGACGGATGGAGAGTAGACAGCCGGTGTGGCGTAGGAAAGGAAGTATCCCCCTCTCTTTCTACGGCGCGGCGAAAATTATGCCTGCTGTTTCGTTTAGGTGGCGCAGGGCGCTTGCGCGAATGTTCGTGTGTTACAGCGTGCCACGCGCATCCATGGATGGTGACAGCTGATGGCTCGACCTTCTGTGTAGTGGCCACACTGCTGTGTATTCGTAAAATTCGTGTATATAAAGTGTTTAAAATATGAAAATTTAACAAAGTGCATCTATTAATCAAAAATATCAAAAATGCACAACGTTAATATTCAAGTTTTCACTTCTGCCGGCACTCCCGGAGTGCAACCCGTCTTTTTTTTTTCGCGCCGGAAGTCCTCGTGGACTTCCTCTATCGTGGGGGTGACAGAGACCGCTCACGTTTAATTTTATTTATTCATAAGTATGTCTTTTATGGCTGACTTTTCATCATCTGATAACTTTATTCGAGGAATAATTTTGAAAATTTTACAGTTATTTCATACAAAAACTGTCAAACGTCAATTTTATTCCTCGAATAAAAGTTATCTGACGATGGAAAAATCAGCCCATAGTTCAATTTGGTTTGTCAGTAGTCAGAACATTTCGAAAGGATAGGAAAATGTTTTGAATTTGAAAGGATATTATGTGCCTCAGTCATAAGAGCCATAGCCAGATCACCAATTAGTTTTATTCGGGGTTCATTTAAAAAAATAATATGACTCACGGTCCGTTTGAAAGACGATAACACGCTACCAAGATATCTCTTCTAGATTAAAATATCAAGCAATAAAATGAAATGAAACCTGAAGAATGTTTTATGAAGTAATAATAAACAAATATGATGTAATGAGCAAAAATAAAAAAACACCTAAATTATTAATTAATTACATTTTTAACCGACTTCAAAAAGTAGGTTCTCTATTTTACATTGTACTATCTGTCTGAAATCTGAAGTAAAGTGGGTGGAAGCTATTGCCATTAAATCCTGGAGATGTCAATCGGTGAATCGAGATCGTTTCCTTTATTGAAGTTTATCTTCGAAAATGCTGCTTCACAAAATTAAAAATATAATGTTGACCCAAACATTGTACAATGTTTTAAAGCTAAATTCTTACTTCTGGGTATTTACCTACTACCACACACACATTTTATTCAAAATATTTGGCACGCCCTTTGAAATTCCTGTTGAAAAACAGAGAAGGAAAATACATTATTTATTTAGCACATACTAAAGGCACACAACAACAACATATAGGTACCTACTGCAAATAAAAAATAAAAAGTGTAAAGTGCGTTATAAGAAATTACCAGCAATTTGTGGGTTAAGCGTGGAGATGTAGGTATGGCACTTGGGCGCCTGATATCTTTTTATAAGCAACTCTTATTGGAGTAGGCACCTACTGCATTGCATTTAAATCAGTGTACCAAATTATAATAATAGAGATATGTCCATTTTGTGGACTTATAAGACTCAGTTGGAGTCCATGTAAAAAAACTCAAAAACTGTTGGTAATATCAATACAAACATCTCGTGGGTTTTTCCCAAAGCGGAACAAATAAAAACATTCCGAAATCAATTTAGCCTGTTATCAATTCTAAAGAACACGTTCCGAAAATGCAAATTTTTTTGGAATAATCCATAGTTCCAAGAAATAATCCTTATCAACGTTATCTGTTTAGAGTATTGCGGACGTCATCAATAATTTGTTTATTATCGTTCCATCTGAATTTTAATCTGACTATATTATTGCCGAAATTATCATTAAGTAGATAAATTGAAAAATCAAGCGAACTAATTTTAGAAATTACACACTTTATTTCCTATAATTATGACCATTTGAAACGGATCATAAGACGGAAAGTCGCTTTTTATGATAAAAACTATTTATCTCATAAATCTAGACAATATCTGTCTACGGTCTGTACACCCGGATGGAATACCAACAATTTAAAAATTGTCCAAATTAAAATTAATTACTCCACCCGTTCTTGGCGATAAATCTTACGATCTATGCTGGTGCACCACAAGGCTCACATTTAAGACCGGTCTGGTTTTATACATATACGATTATACGGAGCTTTTATCGATCGAGGAACGGTTCGCATGGCAGACGAATTAGTTACTGGCATTGCCGTTAGTACTTATGTATGGCCATCAAAATACTTTATATAGGGCAGTGTAGTTATGACACATGACAACAAGAAGAGGTAGCGACGAATGACGACGTACTGAAGACTGAAATAATCCGGCCAGAAGAATATTCCGGTCGGAATAGTAGGAATGCTTTCATTTTGACAGTTCAATAATATTCATTGCGTTATTTACGTTGTTGAGCAGACACATTTTTCGAACACGTGAAGCAATGGATTTGCAATATCCTTCAAAATTATTCAGATTAAAATATAATAATAATAATTTTTTTATTCATAAGTTCACATATAAATTACATAAAAGTTACATCATTACAAAGTTACATATTAATATTATGAAGAAAATATTAAACTATGCCTAAAATAAATCTAGTGTATAACTTATATATACAGGGTGTTACGGAAAGGGTATATCAATACAAACGGGTTGAAGAGTGTATCTGGTCTAGAATCTCTGTACAGCTTCAGCTTCAGCTCAAAAGCAGTAACTTTGAAAATGCTTAAAATTTTTGTATTTCGATAGTTTATTAAATTGGAATCATAAAAAACGTGTCACCGCACTACGAGGGTCATAATCCATTATCTGTAGTGTGTCTGTGCGCCTAGTACACGCACATCACGCTGCTGCGCGCCAGTGCAGCGCCGTGATGTCGAAATAAAAAAATATTAAGCATTTTCAAAGTTAATGCTTTTGAGCTGAAATTTTGTACAAAGATTCTAGACCAGATACACTCTTCAACCCGTTTGTATTGATATACCCTTTCCGTAACACCCTGTATTGGTTAAAGGCCTGATGAATACAATAGCGACCTGCTTGATGCAGGTTTATTCAAACCTGTGTTTCAGGCCATCACTTAACAACGCGCAACGCTGAGTGCTTTAGTGCACTATTATGTTACTTTACATAGAGCTAGCACTAATACATAATAATTATATTTTTAAATAAAAATTGAGTTAACATAAATAAAGTTATTGCAGTACTTCTAGCAATTTTTCCGTGTCTGAGTAATTAAATGTCGCTAAGTATTTACTCAACATTTCGCTACACTTTTTACAATTTACAGTATATATATTTAGAGACTTATTGATTTTATTATACAAGAACGGACATAAAAATACATAAAATTTATTTATAAAGGTATATATTATGATTGATTGTGTGTTACGCAATTTGGGTGCCGGTCGATGTGTGGCGATTATTGGGAGGGATTTGGGAGATTGCTTTCGGCTGAAATGATGACGTGAATGAGCTGGCGATTGTGCAAAACATTTTCTTTGACGTCGTAATCATTTAATGCATGGAGTGCAACAATTTGATAACGTAAACATTTTCTTTGTCAAAATCATTATGTTGATCACATTTCACAAATATGTTAATTGTACTGATTCGGTGTGATAAACTTGACCCAACGTTTTTAATCAAAGATAGGTAAATTAAATTCTCTACTTATCGCCACAACCATGAAGTTCCTCGAAAACGGAAATGAATTTACTTAGTTACTAAATATTTTTATTATCATGGCCGATACTTTTTGAATAAAGATCTGAGAGAAAAAAAAATACACTTGAACCTAACAACTCCCCTATATTCCCCGAAGGGTTAGGCAGAGGTATAAATGTGGAAATAGGAGATCTATTGTAGACACACCCACATTTGGCCAGTTATGTATAAGCCCCATGTTATAGGAGGCGGGCCATGTTATCCAGACTCCGGGCTGCTACTGGCGCCGATTCCCTTGTTCACAAACTAAACTAAATTTAATTTCAGTGCATCTTTTTCTTTCTATTTCGTTAAGAAAAGGACAGAAGATAAATATTAGTTTAGACCTGTCAAATTAGTCCGTGCCTGGCGTAAATTGACGTATTTTTAATAGCCAATTTTTTAATCACGTCTAAATTGTCTATGGAGTATCTTAATTTGACAGGACTAAACTAATATTTATCTCCTGTCCTTTTCTTAATGAAATAGAAAGAAAAAGATGCACTGAACTTAAATATAGTTTAGTTTGTGAACAAGAGAATCGACGCCACTAACAAATTTCAGATGGGAAACCCAATAACACTGTCTGACCTAGGAATCGAACCCAGGACCCTATGCTCAGTAGTAGCGCTTGCGACCGCTAGACCAACAAGACAGAAGGCAGAAATAAATACACCAATACAAAATTTCTACCTCTCTGCTGACTGTACATTGTATACTAGTACGAAAGGGTAGGGTCGGAGGAGACGGCCCCACCTGTTGCGACCGCCCACGACGGCGGCGATGCTCTATACTTAATCGAGGTACCTGCATATACCTGTAAACATGCTACTTCTACACTCATCAACGGGACGAGGCACGTTGTTAGCTAGCTGACACGGTTTTAACTTTGATTCTGCAAAGTTTAGGTCAATTTACATTTTAAATTGATGTGCCCTTACAATTTGAATAAAGTTCTGTGGACTGTGTCATCGGTCTAGTGGTCCAAGCGCAGTTCAGAAATACGTTGGCAAGTTTTAATCTTCAGCTAGAACTGTATTTTTGACATATAAGAAAAAAACTTGATAGTGTTAGCAATGCTGGTTTATTCAAACTCAAACTCAAAGCATTTATTTCAATTAAACCATTTACAGGCACTTCTGAATTGTCAAGACGTCAGTCAGTCAGAAAAAAAATGAAGCTACTTGCCCATTCCAAAGCTATGGAGAAGAACGGGCAAGAAACTCCATGGACACTGGACACTCTTTTAAATCAAAATAATGTGGTTACAAAGCTCATATAATTCTTGCTGTAAATCGATGTCCGAGCAGTGGTGGCTCACTGGTAACGGCCGCGACTTACGAGTTGTAGGTCGTAGGTTCGAACCCAAACAGACGCTTTACTTTGTGTAAATTATTTCATCACCACTGCTCACAAAACGGTGAAGGAAAATATCGTGATCGTCGGCATGTCCTAAAATCATAAATTCGAAGAAAACCAACCCGCACTGGGCCCGCGTGGCCCACTTACACACGTGGATTTATGGCCCACTCCCTCTCGGATAGGTGGCCTATACAGTCCCAGCAGTCCACATTATGGGCTGATTATAAATGCCCGGGGCGATTGATGGTAAAGAGAAGATGGTAAATCAGGAGGAAAAATGTGCGATTAAATTAAAAAAAAGTGTTTATGTATACTTTGGAAATTACTCCGACTGAATAATTTATCAGTTATCTTGGTATCTGCAATTTAAAAACAATCTTTTAACTCGAATATCTATGCTTTTAACACACCTATTTATTAATTAAAATTAATTAGTCAAAGTCAAAACTTTTGCGATATCATTTCCGATCAAGATTTTGTCGGTTAAAAATTGTTTCTTTTTTATTGCTTATTGGGCCCGCTCTTGACCTCCATCACGCTTGATGGAAAGCGATGGATGAGGTCTATTATGATGGAACGAGCGTGCCCACAAGATGCCTAAGGCACTGGAACTCCCACGCATCGACGAAACACAGCAGGCTGCTTGACGCCGGACTCTGGTGGGAGGCCCGATCGCACGCCAGGTGGGCGTTAGCCCTACCGCCGCAAGGGAAGAATTGGCCAGTCAAAAAAGGTGTTGGGTGTGATTGACCAGGATGCATCGAGCGCTTGGTTCAATTGAGTAACTGGCGGAACAAACTGTGCACACGAGGAGGCTTCTTCATGGATCCCAAAAAAGTTTATTTTATCTTTAAATATTTCACAAGATTCCGAAAAATTTCACCCATCACGTCCGTACACGTGACAGAAAATGTGCTACATGATTCTATAAAATTAGGTAAAGAATTTTAAAGACACTTACCTCTGCACCTTTTATTAACAACTACCTTTTGCCCGCGGATTCGCCCGCGTGGAAATCGAAGATTATCCCACGAGGACGTATTATCGGGGAAAAAAGTCCTAACCCATGTCATGGTCTACCCGTGTTCCCTTTCATCGAAGTCCGTTCAGTGGTTTAGGCGAGAAACGGTAACAAACAAACTTACTTTCGCATTTATAATATTATTAGGATTAGCATAGTTAGGATTTTGCACGACGCAACTAATTAGTTAGAGTCTGCAGACTTTCAGGCTTCCCCTCTTGATTCCGATATGAAGCATTTGAATAGTTAAGGCAGCATATCTTACTATCTCATGTTCTGATGTACATATATTACCTCCTGGAGGTAAAAAGTAATAACATAGATCCCTCAGCTTTTCATTAGTTCTACAGATTGCTGGCGCGGGCGTAATAAAATCATACACCTCAGGGCCATTCCGCTCAATTAGGCCGACTTTTATTTGCAAATGGTAAGGACATTTGGTGCGTGTTGATTGCAATAATAAATTAAATAAAGGTGTTATACTTTTTTAGATAGCGGCGCCATACGTAAAAACATGTAAGAAATGTCATATAAAGTAAAAAAAGAATGCAGCTATGATATTTAATTTATTATTATCATATATTCGCCGTTAGTGGATTTCCGCGGATTGACCCCTCAACCTTGATGGGTAAAGGTAGGTATCGATCGGGAAATCCTGAATACATTTATACAGGGTGAAATTGAATTCATGGGCATCCTTTTAAAGGGTCATTGTAATCGTCATTATGAACAACTTTTACTACGGGACTAAACCAAAAATCGCAAAAAAAAAAATCTGCTGTTCCTTCCATTTATGTTCACATTACTCGTCAAAATGTAGGGAAGAGCAGATTTTTTTTTTCACGATTTCAGGTTTGGTCCCATAGTAAAAGTTGTTCGAAATGATGATTACAATGACCTCTTAAAACATGCCCATGAATTAAATTTCACGCTGTATATCAGTCTGGACATAGGCCTCTCCAATCGCACGCCATTTAGCTCCATTCTCAGCAACTCTCATCCAGCTGCTACCAGCCACCCTGCGAAGATCGTCCCCTTACCTATCCTGAGGGCGTCCTACCTTACGTTTGCCGTTTCGCGGTCTCCACTCAAGAACACGTCTATTCTAACGGTCATCTGTTCGACGGTTAATATGGCCGGCCCATTGCCACTTCAGCTTGCTCATTCTGTAAGCTATGTCGACAGCTTAAATATATAGATAAATATGTCTTATGAGAATTGTATAATTGTTGAATTATACAATTGGCTATTTGACAGTTGTAACGATAAAATATATAATATGTTAGATATAGTAGCATATAGGTTCACAATAATCATACAATAGGTTTTATGCATTAAAATAAATTGTAAATATTTTATTTTTGAAAAATAAATTAGAGATTTTTTATCTGTGGATTACAAAAACTGAAACGCGAACGGCCATGATCGAGCATCGTATGACGTCACATCACAATAAATAAAACGTTGTGTGTTACTGTGTTTTATCATCGTTGGCAGTTTGCTGATTTTCCACACAAAATATACTTTTTATGCAACTTTTTATGCAAACTTTCCACACAAAGTGTTTAAGAGTTGAAGCGTCGTAGTTAGCTTTACTTAGTTTATTGAAATGTGACGTCACAGCCATAAATGTCACGTGATCGGCTGTTTCCGCGCGAATTTCAAAATACGGAATGAAAAAAAACATTTTTTTTCGAATAAACAACGCTTTTTTAAGAAAAAAATAATTGTAAGAGGTATAAAATAAACCTACGTATATTTAAAAATATCTTTTCGAAAACTGTCAAATAGCCAATTCTCATAAGACACATTTATTGTTGTTTTCTATTTACCTACTAAAACTGTGGACATAATGTTGCCATAAAATAAAATTCTTGGGAAACAGAGGATGTATGAGCAGTGGGTAAGTTCTGATAAAATCTAATCAATCTAATCGGATCGTTTAGAGATAGTAATTCTGAACAATGATTAAATCTGGAAACTTACCAAAAGTCAGTAGAGTTATTATGAATCGTTATCACTTCCTCTAAGTGTCCTTTTTATTATCAAAGACAACGACTAATTTCCTAATAATCTTAAGTCGGATCATAATTTTAATAAAAAAAGCATTTTTATCATTTTTCCTTAAAATACTACTTATGTTTTCATAACTATTAATAGTTATTGTATCTTGCAAAATGACGAAAACAAAAATAAACTTTTCATCAATGCAACTGAAGCTTTGCCGGAAATATCATACGAGTTTATAATACACGTGTTTTGTGTATCATAGAGCACACGCAACCGCCACTAGTGGTCAGTGACAGTCGACTTTTCTTACACAAGCGAATGGCCAAAGGCGGCTCTGACCACTAATGGCGGGCGCGAATGGTCCAAATGCGAGGAATCAAACTTTAGGTACTTCTTTTGTCCATCGTCCTTTAAAACTAGACTGGATCATACCCAGTATTATAACAGCTAATAACTAGTTCTAGATATGTCCCTAGTCTTATATGATCTATCATTGTGTTATCGGTCAAATCTCGGTTCATAACAATTAGAATTGTTCTAGGCATATCCAAGCTGCGGTCATTGAAAAATACCTAATCCTTGAAAGGTAGCGGCGGGTAGCGGCACTACCGACATTGATAGTTCAAAAGACTGCAAGGCAGTGATTACACACAACCTTTATTTTTGATAGGTAATCTGTGATCATTATCTAATCTTGTGCATTATTTCCACGAATAAGTACTAATTCATCATAGGAAAAATGATTACCTAATTGTTATTTTTGTCGTTTGTTTCATTTATTTTAGGTAATATGCATAGATATACCAAATTATATTTCTATGGTAATATGGATAAGTTTTTAATAGACTCGTAGTCTTTTGCAAAAAGGGACTCGAGATATCATTTTTATAAGCAAGCGTCAGATCACTGTTAGGAAAAGATAAAAAAAGTAAATAAGTTAAATCGTATAGAAATGAGACATGTCAAATTTCTTTAACAGATTTTCAACTTTATCGCAAAAACATTAGGTTCAAGATTGATTGGGAAAATTTGACATTTTCGGGTAGCTTGATGTGCTGGCGGCCTGTACCTAGCATACCCATCGTAATTTAGAGTTAGATTCTGACAGAATTAGGATACTCGATTCGAGAACCTACACACCCGTTGCACCTTGTGCGGCCCCCCGCTACCAATCTTCATCATCTTCGACAGCACCATCTGCAGGACCTGGGACATCACTACAAGACAAAGGACTCTTTAATTTTATTGCACGTCACTAAACTCGATCACCGCCACCCTCATCTCATCCATCAATTACCACGCTGCTGATGGGTAAAATTTTTCTACCACTAAATTATGTAACTTCTTTTTCTTCTTCGTGTCGCCTGCACGACTGTATTTTAGATATTGTTTTCCCAAAACTTTGCTACTTCCACGGTGTTGTTGTCGGTGGCAGCGCAGAGGTCACTTTGGCTGCGCGTTTTGGGACACCGAGGACAGGATAGGAGATGGAGCATGGTTTGCGACATAGCGCCACAATCACACCCTACTGCCCTTCCGTAAAGGTGGCCCCACTTTACCAGGTTAGATTTAAATCTTCTCACTTGTGTACGGAGACGGTTCAGGGACTTCCAAGTGAACCACGGAAGGTTACACCCTGCAGGGAGATGCTCCTTTGGTGGTAGATAGTAAGTAGGAGGGGAAAGAGTATCCTGTCACAGTTTGTAACGGGCGTCGGCCGGGTTTTTTGACAGAGACGCTGTCGATTTTAAGAAGCTGTGTTTCCTTTTTTAGCCGTTGCGTTGGTAACGTTAGATAGTGGGTGTCTGGTATCAGATTCTTGTTTGAGTTTCACCACTGCGCTTGCAACTTCTCTTCGGACTTGTCTTCTATTGTCGAACAAGCAGTCGTCGTCGAGGACAAGAAGAAATATCTCAGAACTGGTGATCAGTTTAGAGTTTTCCGATTGTTTTCACAATAATAAGTAACAATATAGGTACTTTCCTATGCATAGCAGCTCGCAGCGGCACATAAAGCGCATATCGTCGATCTAATTAATGATAAAATCAAGATTTACTTGAAACTGCGGAATCATTTTGTTGTGTGATTAATTTTAAGAATTCCGCATGAAAACTCGAAAACTTTGACTTTCCTTGTCATCAAGGTGAGATTTTACAACGTTGTGTTCTCTATCTTTGACCAACGAATTTTCAAAGATTTTTTTTGTATAAATGTAAAATATAGCTAGACGCGGAGATGGCCGATGGAGTAAAGCTGTGACCGAAGGGTGGCCAAGCTTCGGCTAAATAAACCACAGCCGGCCAAAAGCGGTAATGATATCCACAAAGTCGTGAGAAACCCCTGGTTGAGGGACGCATGGAACCGGGAAGTACAAGTATGGCAGAAAAAAGGTGAGGTTATTACAACTATGGGTGATGATGATGAAGGTAAAATTACTAGGCTCCGCACAATGAACCCTAGCCAGAGAATCCAAAGATAAGAATATCGGAAAAATAGTTTTCGACTTATAAGTTCGGATAGACTTTGCTTTTATAATTTGAAAATCCTAAAACATACGTACTACCAAATAATATTTAATCATATTTATTTATTTTAATTAGATGTTAAAGAAATAATGTGTCAGTGTCAAACATGGCCTTGCACGGTGCACTTGTTTGCTGATTAACAATAAATTAATTGCGATCTGATTGATGCGACTGATTAGTGCTTAGTCAGAATTATTTGTGACAACACAAATAATTCTGACTAAGCACTAATCAGTCTTTGATTCCACCGAAGAAGGAGCTAGAATTTTCTACAATAATTACTCGTAGTTATTATAAATTGACCATTAGAGTTTGACGAGTCAAAATTCTAATTTAGAAGAAGAATATATTAGATTTAGAAGGAGGGCAATTAAAACCGCATTCTACAATCAAATCTTTTGTTATTATGACTAATTCACCATGCTAGTCTAAGTCACTATCTAATAAGGAACAAAAAACTATCTATAAACAACGAAACGATTCAGAGGTCACGTTGATTTGAAAAACTCCTGATAACAGATAACACGTACGTGCACCAAGTTTTAGGTCTTATCAAAACGTTTGTAAAAATCCATGACACACCTGTATAAAATACCAAACGTGTAATAGTGACGTCATATATAATCCCAAAATAAATCACGTATTCGGTATTCATCGATTTTTAATTATAAGCCTATTTACGACGAACGAAGTCGGGCTCGTAGCAAAAACGGACAACGCGTAGGCGTAGGCGTAGACCGGCCTACGAAATTTTGCTACGAATCTACGCCGTTTAGCAATTCCACGCGTGAACCGCGCTTTTGGGGATTTTATATTGATTGTTTTTGCGGATACACTGCTTTAATTCATTGTCTGTTAATTAGTCCCTATAAATAATCTTTTGGGCTAACTAAGTAGGTTAAACACTTGTACGAGTAGGTATTTGCTTCCTCCAGCCGACCGCAACATTTCGATAGCAGATAAAGGGGTGAATGTTGCAAACAACCATATAATCTGCAGTCATAACAATAAAACAATAAAGCTTTTATTTGATTTCAATAAAGATTATAAAGAGGACATTAAAAATTTACCGTCTACTTTTTTGTAAATATTTTTATGATCGGTGCTATGTCGTTATCTTATCCTTGAGAATAGTATTAACACATAATCTCTGAATTGTACATACCTACCAATTGTAATGTGTTTTTAATAGAGTATTATTCCGTTTTTACAGGGGAAGTACCACCATTAGTCACCCTTTGTAAAATGTCTATGTTTGTATGTTTGTTTTTGTGTTTTTTTGTTTCGTTTGTTGTTTTTTTTTTTGTTTTTATATGGTATACATAATAAAGAGTATTCTATTCTGTCCTATTCAAACTGCCCCGTTGGTCTTGTGGTCGCAACGTGGTTCGATTGCCGTGTCGGGCAAAGTGTTATTGAGTTTTAGTCCATTAGGAACTTCAAAGTAACAGCTCGGAGTTTGGAAGTTGACGGTGTGATACCCCCGTGCCTCGGAAAGCACGTTAAGCCGTTGGTCCTGCGCCTGATCTCTCTCCGGTCGTGTCAGAATGCCGTCCCATCAGACTATGAGAGTGAGGGAAGAGGGACTGCACCTGTGTCTGCGCACACACTTGTGCACCATAATATCTCCCGCCGAAGGCTAGTCTCCGTTGAGATTGGCGCTGTGGCCGAAACACGGTCTGGAGGAATCATAATGTTCCCACTGCTGGAACACAGGACTCCTCTCTGGGAGAGGGGTGGGCCGTAATCCACTTTATTCTAAGTACCTGTACTGATACTATTTTGGTGTTCTATGAGCATTATGTAATGTATACTTACTTGTTACGGTCCAGAATCATATTTTGATCAACATATTACCTGACACTGCATGCAAATTGCAAAAAACGTAAGTCAATGTCAATTTCGCGGGCTGCCTTATCGCATCACCATCAAGAAGAGATGCAGAGAATCGCTTTGGCCATGTAGGTATATGGGCCAGCCATAAGCTCGGCGTACCCCCTGCCTCGCTGCACTGACACCCCGGATGGGTAGAGCAAGCTGCTCCCGTTTCATGCCTATTTTAGGTTGATGAGCTGATAAGGCGAGGTGATGCTGTTCAAGTCCCGAGCTGATATGTGTTCGATGACCTTTCACTTTAACGAAAAACTCCTTTTACTGGTAACTAAGCTAAGGCACCCCATCCAAATGGTTTAGGGTAGGTTAGAACTGTGACAATCCCCTAGAGGACCGAGCAAGCGAAGCAAGCGGTGCTGCGGTACCCAGTAGCGGTCGGCTGTTGATCGCAGTTACTTGGCTATTTACTATTTTCAGCACCAAAATGGGAATTATACGAGTGTTACGAAAAAAAAGTCCAGTAAAATACTGGTATTCAGCTGTATCCGGTTAGCCTGGAGACAGATGATGATGACATACTCGTTTTTTTTTAAATTCATTTGCTAGATTCCATCGTAATAAACTTAGAAGTAAAACTAATAAAAGCTTTTTAAAAATATTCAAACGTCATGAGTTTCTTTGTAGACCGCAAACTAATACCATAGCAAGCTGGATTGAGACCAGGGAAGTTTTGCTGCTGCCAGCTAGGTCCTTAACCTCACACAACACAGTGAGAATGGGTTTGAAGCAAGGAGAGTGTTTTAACAGACAGGCGTGTCGTCAACTCACCATCCATCTCCTTACGTCCTGCGAACAACTGGAATGACACTTTGTTTCTCAGCTAGTGAATATTCCTGTCCAGTATGGAGCCGATCTGCCCACGCTAAGTTAGTGGATACAGCTCTAAATGAGACATGCTGGATTACTATACTGCTTGCTTAAACCTACCCCGTTGCGAATGCTTTATCCACTGACGGGCATCGCGCCCTCAGAAATTTGCAGGACTATAGCCAGCCGCATCGAGAGGGCGAAGCTGCAGGATGACCGACACTGCCCAATGTACAACTACAACCTTAACTAACGATATAACCATTACTATATTACTTTTATAAGAGGTTTAAAAGCCGCAAAGTTTTCTTTAGTGCACAAGTCCAGCCGATGGCAACCCCTCCACAGAAGGATGTGATCTTTGACTCTAAAGACACAACTGCTTACCTCCTCATTTTTTTAACCATCAGAGAGCCTCCCATTCGGGTACAAGTCACTGTGGCCAACTTAGAAAACCTTAAATAGACTTCGTACAGTAAGGACAACTTTCCAAAAGTGGGGGTTCATGGACGACTCAGATCTCGGCTGTGTATGCGGCGTCTCTCCACAGACCATGGCTCTCCTTCCATCTTGCACCGAAGGCCTGTCACTTGCACACATAAGGACTTAATGGCGGCGTCAGCAAACGGTATTCGCGTTGCTGAATTTTGAACCGAACAAATTAAAAAAAAGCTGTTTATTATTTTTGCCATCGACGCGCTATGTAGAAGATTGGAAATGGGAACAGAAATGTTACGTAATGTTAAGTCTTATTGTTAATTGTTATTGGGCTGCTGAAAAGAACATCTCTTGTTTTATTATCCATATAAGTAAGGAAGTAAAACATTGCACCTCACATATGCAAAGTACGAATTCAAGGGAACGTTTTCTTTATTATCTTTTTGTTGCTATCTGATGATAGCCCATGAATGATTCTTTTGTCATTTTTGATAATTATCTTAAAAAAAAAACATTCCAGCTAATCGATATATAAATCAGTGTTTTACTTTAATCGAACTGATAATCTGACGCGAATAATATTCAAAACAGGGGGAAGCGTATAAATAATAGTGCAATCAATTATTTCATATCAGTATTA
Organism: Amphipoea oculea; assembly: GCA_945859645.1. Taxonomy (NCBI): domain Eukaryota; kingdom Metazoa; phylum Arthropoda; class Insecta; order Lepidoptera; family Noctuidae; genus Amphipoea; species Amphipoea oculea. The sequence goes on from OX243876.1 coordinate 6,058,406, forward strand.
GTGCAACACTCACTAAAAAAACAGTACCTATCATTGGATCTATTAAATGAAAGGTAAGTGTTATGTGCAATGTGGTACATCTATCTTTGCATCTGTTAATCTGTGCAATGAAAAGTGTTCGCCTAGCTTTAAAGTTTCAAAAGTGTAAAATTTTCAAATGTTCTCGGGATGAATAACTCCGAATTTTAAGTGAAAGTTCCATTCAGTGACATATTAATAGTGCCTTTTAAACTCTTTCATTTATTGGAAATAATAATTGAGAAGTGAGGACTAGGGCGAATCTAGATTTATTTTCCAGAACGCTAATTAGTTTACTCGGATTAATTGTAAAATAAAGACATTATCAATTCAATCAATTGGGTTTATACAACTGCATTCATTACTCTGTTCTGGCCTACACAATACTCATGAAATTACTAGTATTCAGTTTTTATAACTAACCAGAAAGATATTTTATGTATTATAAGTTCATTAGATTTTTTTTCGACGTATACTTTTTACCGCTTTACATTTTTAAATTATATTTTGCCATTCGAAACTTTCTTTGCTGTTTAGAAACTTAGCTAATGTAATAAGTTAGTGTAGTTGAATCTCTGTGAACGCGGCACTTTTTTTCCGATGGTTTGTATTTGGTGAAAATAAAACAGATAAATAATCGTAGGAGCAGAGCGCTGACATTTCATAAAGAATAATTAGTTTGAGATCATAAACAGGACACTTTACAGGATAATTTTATGATCAGTGCGTAATTCTATTTTTATATTGCAGTCAGAAAAATGAAAAAGACTTTATAAATACCAACTCGATTGAATTCAGATTTTTCAGAAAATATGAACCTTACCTATTGCTGTATGTTACTTCGTTTCGAATCGTAGTTTTTTATTTACTGTAGTGCCATATTAAACAAGGATTTGCCATTAAACAATCTTGTGGGAATATGTACATGAATTATATAAAAAATAAGGACTGATTAAAACGCGATTAATTGCAAAGATACGAAGTAAACCATGAGTAGATTAGGAGAGCGTGAAACATTTTAAAATGTATAAATAGAACATAGACAACGCTTTGCATATTTATGCAAAATTGCATTTATGCATCGAAGGTCTCTAGGGTTGATACTGTGCGGATTTCCGTACAGTAGCTACCCAAGAGAAATTCGATTGAACAAGACAAGACTCAAATAAATATGATTTTACAAGTACCTATCCGAGGAATAAATTTTGCTTGTCTTTTAATTAATTGATACAGTACGCACATGATTGTATCGTTATATGCTTATCATTCCACCTAAGGTAGTCAACAAGTCACTTAATTTATTACTAATTACTGATAATACATGAAAGATGAAGAGATTAGCCATTAACTAGTGAATAATACATTCAATTATTATTTTCAGACGCCGTAATATTACTGCTATGTGCAGTTGCACTAGCACAAGCGATCGACCACGACCCAGAACAACGATCACGCCCTTGCAACTGCGACCCGTCTGAGGCGCAGCAGATCTGCCAGGCTAACTACGACAACGATGATGTAATAATAGCACACGAAAATTGCGACCAGTTCTATAAATGTGCAAATGGGAGACCAGTAGCATTTTATTGTCCAAATAACCTTCTGTACGACCCACTTACTGAAACATGTGATTGGGCCTACAACGTTGAGTGCGGCAATAGGCCTATCTCAGAGGGCCCTAGCCAAGGTGAGGACAATGATAGTGGTAGCGATGATATTAGCGACATCGACAATGATTGGACTTGTAATTGCAACCCTGGTGAAGCGCCATCTATTTGTGCAGCTGAAGGCTCAAACGGAATCCTCGTGGCACATCAAAACTGTAATCAATTCTACCAGTGTGCTGAAGGTAGGCCAGTGAGTTTCTCTTGTGCCGCGACTCTATTATACAATCCTTACAAAGAAGAGTGCGATTGGCCGCAAAATGTTGAATGCGGTGACAGAGTAATTCCAGAACCTGAAGAGGATAACGACAGTGATAATGAAGACAAAGAAAACGATGGTACTTGCAATTGTAACCCTGAAGAAGCCCCAGCCATCTGTGCAGCTCCTGATTCAGAAAGTGTACTGATAGCACATGAGAACTGCAACAAGTACTACATTTGCAACCATGGCATACCAGTCGCTGTTTCTTGCTTCGGAAATTTACTATTCAATCCTTACACTAAACAATGTGATTGGCCAACAAATATTGACTGTGGTGACAGACTTGTTCCTGAAACTGAATGTACAGGTTGTAATGACAATACCAGTGACGATACTAGCTGTGATGGTGATGATGTATCTCCATCTCCAGAAGACGATGAGTTGCGACCTCCTAGCAACGGTAGTGCACCTGAAGAGAGTGACAGCTCTGACATTCGCCCACCAAGTGATGGTGTTGTGGTCCCCACGCGCCCACCCGGCACATGCAACTGTAATCCCGAGGAGGCACCTTCCATCTGCGCGGCTGATGATTCTAGTAGCGTTCTAGTCGCTCATGAAAATTGCAACGAATTCTACAAATGCGACAACGGAAAACCTGTCGTTCGCACTTGCCATGGAAACTTACTATACAATCCCTACACTGAACAATGTGACTGGCCGGAGAATGTTGACTGTGGGGACAGAGTGATCCCAGACCCAGACAACAGCGTTACCACCCCAGGAGGAACCACCTCAGGTGTGACCAACCCAGGTGAGACCAACCCAGCAGTTACCACCCCAGAAAGTACCAACCCAGGTAATAACTGTGATCCCAGTGAAGCTCCTACCATCTGCGCAGCAGATGATTCGGACGGAGTTTTAGTAGCACACGAGAACTGTAACCAATTTTACGTGTGTTCTGAAGGCAAACCAGTAGCAATAACATGTCCATCCAATCTTTTGTTCAACCCTGCTAAGGACCAGTGTGACTGGCCAGACAACGTGGACTGTGGGGACAGAGTGATCCCAGACCCAGACAACAGCGTTACCACTCCAGGAGGAACCACCTCAGGTGTGACCAACCCAGAAGTTACCACCCCAGGAAGTACCAACCCAGGTAATAACTGCGATCCCAGCGAAGCCCCTGCCATCTGCGCAGCAGATGATTCCGACGGAGTTTTAGTAGCACACGAGAACTGTAACCAGTTTTACATGTGTTCTGAAGGCAAACCAGTAGCATTAACATGTCCATCCAATCTTCTGTTCAACCCTGCTAAGGACCAATGTGACTGGCCAGAGAACGTGGACTGTGGAGATAGAGTCATCCCTGACCCTGAATCCTCTGACAGTGACAGCTCCGACATTCGCCCACCAGGTGATGGTGTTGTGGTCCCCACGCCACCACCCGGTACATGCAACTGTAGGCCCGAGGAGGCACCTTCCATCTGCGCGGCTGATAATTCTGGTGGCGTTCTAGTTGCTCATGAAAATTGCAATCAATTCTACAAATGCGACAACGGAAAACCTGTCGTTCTCACTTGCCACGGAGACTTACTATACAATCCCTACACTGAACAATGTGACTGGCCGGAGAATGTTGACTGTGGGGACAGAGTGATCCCAGACCCAGACAACAGCGTTACCACCCCAGGAGGAACCACCTCAGGTGTGACCAACCCAGGTGAAACCAACCCAGAAGTTACCACCCCAGGAAGTACCAACCCAGGTAATAACTGCGATCCCAGCGAAGCCCCTGCCATCTGCGCAGCAGATGATTCCGACGGAGTTTTAGTAGCACACGAGAACTGTAACCAGTTTTACATGTGTTCTGAAGGCAAACCAGTAGCATTAACATGTCCATCCAATCTTCTGTTCAACCCTGCTAAGGACCAATGTGACTGGCCAGAGAACGTGAACTGTGGAAATAGAGTCATCCCTGACCCTGAATCCTCTGACAGTGACAGCTCCGACATTCGCCCACCAGGTGATGGTGTTGTGGTCCCCACGCTACCACCCGGTACATGCAACTGTAGGCCCGAGGAGGCACCTTCCATCTGCGCGGCTGATAATTCTAGTGGCGTTCTAGTTGCTCACGAAAATTGCAATCAATTCTACAAATGCGACAACGGAAAACCTGTCGTTCTCACATGCCACGGAGACTTACTATACAATCCCTACACTGAACAATGTGACTGGCCGGAGAATGTTGACTGTGGGGACAGAGTGATCCCAGACCCAGACAACAGCGTTACCACCCCAGGAGGAACCACCTCAGGTGTGACCAACCCAGGTGAGACCAACCCAGAAGTTACCACCCCAGGAAGTACCAACCCAGGTAATAACTGCGATCCCAGCGAAGCTCCTGCCATTTGCGCAGCAGATGATTCCGACGGAGTTTTAGTAGCACACGAGAACTGTAACCAGTTTTACGTGTGTTCTGAAGGCAAACCAGTAGCATTGACATGTCCATCCAATCTTCTGTTCAACCCTGCTAAGGACCAATGTGACTGGCCAGAGAACGTGGACTGTGGAGATAGAGTCATCCCTGACCCTGAATCCTCTGACAGTGACAGCTCCGACATTCGCCCACCAGGTGATGGTGTTGTGGTCCCCACGCTACCACCCGGTACATGCAACTGTAGGCCCGAGGAGGCACCTTCCATCTGCGCGGCTGATAATTCTAGTGGCGTTCTAGTTGCTCACGAAAATTGCAATCAATTCTACAAATGCGACAACGGAAAACCTGTCGTTCTCACATGCCACGGAGACTTACTATACAATCCCTACACTGAACAATGTGACTGGCCGGAGAATGTTGACTGTGGGGACAGAGTGATCCCAGACCCAGACAACAGCGTTACCACCCCAGGAGGAACCACCTCAGGTGTGACCAACCCAGGTGAGACCAACCCAGAAGTTACCACCCCAGGAAGTACCAACCCAGGTAATAACTGCGATCCCAGCGAAGCTCCTGCCATTTGCGCAGCAGATGATTCCGACGGAGTTTTAGTAGCACACGAGAACTGTAACCAGTTTTACGTGTGTTCTGAAGGCAAACCAGTAGCATTGACATGTCCATCCAATCTTCTGTTCAACCCTGCTAAGGACCAATGTGACTGGCCAGAGAACGTGGACTGTGGAGATAGAGTCATCCCTGACCCTGAATCTTCTGACAGTGACAGCTCCGACATTCGCCCACCAGGTGATGGTGTTGTGGTCCCCACGCTACCACCCGGTACATGCAACTGTAGACCGGAGGAGGCACCTTCCATCTGCGCGGCTGATAATTCTAGTGGCGTTCTAGTTGCTCACGAAAATTGCAATCAATTCTACAAATGCGACAACGGAAAACCTGTCGTTCTCACATGCCACGGAGACTTACTATACAATCCCTACACTGAACAATGTGACTGGCCGGAGAATGTTGACTGTGGTGACAGAGTGATCCCAGACCCAGACAACAGCGTTACCACTCCAGGAGGAACCACCTCAGGTGTGACCAACCCAGGTGAAACCAACCCAGAAGTTACCACCCCAGGAAGTACCAACCCAGGTAATAACTGCGATCCCAGCGAAGCTCCTGCCATTTGCGCAGCAGATGATTCCGACGGAGTTTTAGTAGCACACGAGAACTGTAACCAGTTTTACGTGTGTTCTGAAGGCAAACCAGTAGCATTGACATGTCCATCCAATCTTCTGTTCAACCCTGCTAAGGACCAATGTGACTGGCCAGAGAACGTGGACTGTGGAGATAGAGTCATCCCTGACCCTGAATCCTCTGACAGTGAGAGCTCCGACAATGACCCACCAGGTGATGGTGTTGTGGTCCCCACGCCACCACCCGGTACATGCAACTGTAGGCCCGAGGAGGCACCTTCCATCTGTGCGGCTGATAATTCTAGTGGCGTTCTAGTTGCTCATGAAAATTGCAATCAATTCTACAAATGCGACAACGGAAAACCTGTCGTTCTCACATGCCACGGAGACTTACTATACAATCCCTACACTGAACAATGTGACTGGCCGGAGAATGTTGACTGTGGGGACAGAGTGATCCCAGACCCAGACAACAGCGTTACCACCACAGGAGGAACCACCTCAGGTGTGACAAACGCAGCAAGTACCACAACAGCAATTACCAACCCAGCAGTTACCACCCCAGCAGTTACCACCCCAGCAGTTACCACTCTAGCAGTTACTACCCCAGCAGTTACCACCCCAGCAGTTACCACCTCAACAGTTACCACCCCAGCAGTTACCACCCCAGCAGTTACCACCCCAGCAGTTACCACCCCAGCAGTTACCACCCCAGCAGTTACCACCCCAGCAGTTACCACCCCAGCAGTTACCACCCCAGCAGTTACCACCCCAGCAGTTACCACCCCAGCAGGTACCACCCCAGCAGTTACTACCCCAGCAGTTACCACCCCAGAAGTTACCACTCCAGAAAGCGACAGTGACAGCTCTGAGATTCGCCCACCGGGTGATGATGTCCCCGCGCCACCACCTAGTGATGAGAGTAATGAAACGGAAGATTGTTCTGGAACCAGTGACGAAAACGGTACATGCAACTGTAATCCTGATCAAGCTCCTTCTATTTGTGCTGTAGACAATTCTGATGGTGTATTAATAGCTCATGAAAACTGTAATCAGTTTTACCAATGCGTTAACGGTAGGCCGGTTCCATTCAGATGCCCTTCAAATACTTTGTATAATCCCGTCTCACAACTATGTGACTGGCCATTCAATGTTGATTGTGGTGATAGAATAATTCCAGACCTTGAAGATAATGTAAGCGAGAGTAAAGAAGACGAAAGCGAAGAAGAAGAAATCGTCGGACCTTGCAACTGCAATCCTGAAGAAGCTCCCGCAATTTGTGCAGTCGATGGCTCTACTGGTGTACAAATTGCTCATCAAAATTGCAACCAATTCTACGTTTGCGACCATGGCAGACCAGTGGCTTTTACTTGCAATGGATTCCTTTTATACAACCCCTACACTCAAAACTGTGACTGGCCAGCAAATGTTGAATGTGGTGACAGGGTGATACCAGAACCTGTAAGTGATGAGAACGATAGTGACTCGAACGAAGACAATAATAGCAACATTGTTAATGACGATCCCAGTCAAGCTCCGACGATCTGCGCAGGCTATGGCTCAGAAGGAGTACTAGTAGCACATGAAAACTGCGACCAATATTACATTTGCTCTGGAGGTGTGCCTGTAAGCCGACCATGTTCCGGAGGGCTTTTATACAATCCGAATAATGAACAGTGTGACTGGCCAAGTAATGTTATTTGCGGTGACAGAATTGTCCCTGATGAATGCGCATGCAATTTCAGAAACGCGCCGGCTTTGTGCGCTAGACCAGGATCTGATGGTAAACTGATCGCCCACGAGAATTGTAACCAGTTTTATAGTTGTTCCCACTCAGTTCCCGTAGCGCAAACCTGCCCAGCCAGCTTGCTCTATAACACAGACAACGAGAGGTGCGATTGGCCACAAAACGTTAAATGTGACAACAGAATACTACCACTTGCCTCTCTGAACAAACATTGGCAGTCACGTAAAACTCTTAGAGACTAATTTTGTATGTAGTAAGTTTGTACTAAAACTGTGTTGTTAGTATTATATGCGATATCAGTATTTATATATAGTCTTTAGACTAGATATTTAAAATTTAACAGTATTGTTTTCTGTTTGCCTTGCCTTAATTTTGGATTTGGATAAAAAAATATATTATTTAATTATGAGAAATAAATAAATTGGTTTTATTGATAAAATTATACAGTTACTGGTAACTAGACGTAGTTAATTTAATTTAATCAACCGTTTTCGTTTGATGTTTTAAGAATTCTCAACATCGACAGCATTGTTAAAGTAACACCTTCCAAGTTAATAGTGAATAAAGGCCTCATCAATTAGTTATTTTAGAGAAAAAAAAGACGGGTTGCACTCCGGGAGTGCCGGCAGAAGTGAAAACTTGAATATTAACGTTGAAATAAATCAATTATTAATTGAATTAATATAACTAATATTTTTTCACACTATTTCTGCGTCACTTTTTTCATTAATAGATGCACTTTGTTCAATTTCCATATTTTAAACACTTTATATACACGAATTTTACGAATACACAGCAGTGTGGCTACTACACAGACGGTCGAGCCATCAGCTGTCCATCCATCCATCCACATCCACGTCCACCATCACCATCACCGTCACAATCATAATCACCATCACAATCACATCACCATCACCATCCATCCATCCATTATCGTGTCCCACTTGGTTCACTTCGGTTGGCGCCGCCGTAGAAAGAGAGTAGGGGGGGGGGGGGAATCTCTCCTGACGGTCACGTGTCCTGACGCGATGTCCTGACGCGAGTTTAACATTTTTTACCCATTACAAAAAGTGTGCAACGCCGCTAAAGAAGTTTTCACTTCAAAAATATGAATAGATAATAGAAAATTTTCATAATAACGTAATATTTATATATTTTTTAAACCAAGGATTTCCGCTTAGGCTTTATAGGACACTTAATTGTTGCAAATAGGTCTCACTATGACATCTCGCCGGGAATACGCCTAGTTCCTAGTAACTCTTTATAACTACGAGTAGCTGTGACTTTATCAGACCTTTGGGGTTAAGAGAATCTACAGAATACGGTGTGGGTCCTGTTTTGTCATGCGCCCAAAATATATTACAATTTTCTAATCTCCTATTATGTACAGGTGATTAGAAGTTGGTAATAGATTTAACCTCTCTGCTCGACAAAATTTTGACATTTGACACACCAGCTGACTCGACGGGGTGTTGCGAATTACGTCATGATAATCAGAAATTTACTTTAACTTTCAGCATTCGAATTTATTAAGAAAACTGTGTTACCGCGCCTATTTTGTAAAATAAGTTTGTGGCAAATATCTCTAACTATATGCTGAGGTCGGTAAAACCGCGTCATTCTACTGTGAAAGTTTTATAAAATAGATATTACTACACCTATCCAAAAGGTAGACACCTCAAAATCGCTGAAAATATGTACATAAACCATCTATAAATCTCTTGATGAAAATATGCAAAAGGAAAAAATAAAGATATTGTCATTCTCTCTGCATTCTTACTTTTACCATTTTTCATACATAAACTACATAAAAAACATCATCAAATCTTGATAAAAATTACTAAAAATTGTGTTGCGACGTGACACCTCTTAGTGCTGACAATCCACCCAATTTTCTTATTCCGATTCAAAAATGTCATAAAGCCTAATCGATAATCGGTATTTAAAAAAAAATAAAAAAATTGTAGAGACTGAATAAAAACTCTTTGGTATATTTTATCATGAATTAATAATTTTTTGAAATATAATTATTTTAATAAGTAAAAACACGTACAGTGTGGATAGGGGTGTAACTTTTTATGGTTCCCTACGTCCGAATGAAAAAACGGAACCCTTACACCCTCACTCGTGTGTCTGTCTATAGGTTTGTTACAATCGATTTGTTTCGAATCTACTGGACCGATTAAGTTGAAATTTGGTACACATATAAATTTCTGTGACTCAAATACGGACGTGTAACATGAATAAATTAATTATGAATATGGGGTCACTTTTTGGGGTCACATTAGATTTAAAAAATACCATTTTGTTTTTTTTCTATTTTGATATGCCCAGTGTCACTCTCACAGTAAATACGAATCTAACGACACCTCTCAAGCTAAATTCCATCGAGCCGTTCAGGCCGCAGAGCGTGCCAAACAATTATACATACTTACATACTCTTGAAAAACATAACCCTCCTTCTGGTGCAGTCGGGTAAATAGTAGATTGTTATACAAGGGTCGAAAGGAATCTATTCCCATACGAGGTATTTAGACTATAGTCCGAGTAGGAATTGATGACTTTCACCCGTGTTAAACACTCTACTTTTCATTTCGAATACAAGGAAAGTAAAAATAGTGTTTTTTCTAAAATATTTATTGATAAGAAGAACATGAATAATAGGTACCTATTTAAAATTAATTGAAATATTAGAACAATTTGTGTACTATTTTAAATATGGAACACACCGCGTCACTGCCGCGGGCCGTCCCGCTTGATAGGTATTTTTTTCACACTGGCTGTTTATACACTCACAAGACCGCAACATTTTTCTTAATTATGTAAAAATTTCGTAGCTGACTACTTCCAACCAATTTAGTTCTATTTTTTAATTCATTCCCGACCTAGAGAGGGAAGCAATTACTATGAGTCTTTCCCGCCTTAAGGTGGGAAGCAACGTCTTCCACCCGCTATTCGGATCAAACAAATACTACTTTCCGAGTATGAGAAATGAAAAAGCTTTGCTTACTGTAAGTACCGTGTGATATATCAAATGAAAGGGTTTGTCGTGAGGGTCACAAACATATTTTTAATAACTAAAAAAAAGTTATTTAGAAACAATATATCTGAAACCACAGCCTAAAATAAAAACTACAAAATATAGTTCTGTGATTATTCTAGATTCCAAGAGATCCTATCAGACGTCTGGTCTTCAAATAATATAGCAAATCTCTCATTCTAGGTATACTGCGTACATACTTACATTTGGTCACAGTAAAAATATGTTCGGGACGTTATTTAATTTAAAGTTGGTATTTTTAAATGTTATGCTTAAAAACACTTGTTATAAGAAGTCGGTTAAAAATAAGATTTTTGGCATTTTCAATCTCAATAGTAAGAAATGCTCAAGATGTTATTCCCCATAAGAAAACAGTAGGACTTTTCTTTTCTGGCTGGCACTTTAATTTTTGAGTAGGTACCTTATGAATGATGGGTTTATGAAAAACAAACTTATTTTTGCAGTCGATCAAATTAATGATGATGTACATTGTGCATGCGTGAATATTCAACCCTAACGGAACCTCTCACTGTGCGTGGTCCGACATAAACATGGAAAGATTTTTTTTTAATTTCGTTGGGAAACTACCACAAAAACAAACAATTACCTTTACTCAAGTAAACTAATAGAAACAAAAACTACCAAGCTCATAAAACTAACAACACATATTAAAATGTAAAGTGATTGCGGAATACGCAATTTATACAATTAATTTATCATCATTCCCAAACTTCTGCTCAGCCTACCTAAAAAATGTATACTGGGCATTCTGTAGCAAACTATTAGAAAAGTGTCAAAAATAAATACTTAATTGTAAAATACATAAAAATAATTTTATACGGCGAGCGCATTCGAAGATAAATTCAAATATAGAAACAAATTCGGCGCGAAATTCAATAAATGACTATGGTCTAAGGTCCTCAGTGTTATTGACTCAGTTCAATTGAATGTCCAAAAAACTATTAAAATTACATTAGTAAAGCATAAATCATTATTATAAACAATGCTTATTGTATTTAATGCTTAAAATAATTTTATTTCAATTTCTGAGTATCGATTTCCGATATTCGACATATTAATTACCCGAGTCAATCGAAATTAAAAGAAAAATCGTTTTGCATAATCGCTTTCGCACATCATTACGATAAAAAAAACAATCATGGACGGCGATTTTGAACACAAATTGAGTAGTGGTAATGAATAATACGTGTTATTCGACCTGTGTTTCAATATTACGTTAAGATTTGGGCATTTTCGTGTTGTTAATAACATTTACAATAATATTTGTCACATTTTAAATCTTATCTACTTGTGTGTGTGTGATATTTGTGAAAAGTAAAAATGTAAACACGCACCATTGGCGCGAAACTTCGACATTAGATATCAAAAAACTTCATTACCACTACTTATTTTAACTTGAACAACGGATGAATTCGTCAAATAATTAAATTATGTATTATTCACTGCCCCTGTGGTGGAGTTTGGATGTTCGAAATCCCCAATTTTTATGTTTTTTAGCCTCGACCACCACTGTCAACAAAATGGCGATTATTGCATTTACAGACTTGAATTTTATAAAGGTAAAGTAATAAGCTTGCGCGCTAAATATGAAATATTTAATGGCGTTAACATATGAGTTTTTTATCCAACTCTCTTAATTAACGCACATTCATAAGATTTGATGGGTAGCCTAATAAATATTTACATAATCAATGTAGGGTGTCGTATGTCGTAATTCTTGGGTCCTAAAGGGGTCATTACCGAGCCGGCGGAGGTTTGTGTGTTCGGGTCCTAAAGGGGGCGCTACCGAACTATACGGTTAATACTAACTACAGTAAATTATAGTTAGTATTACCGGCTATTACCGAAAATTATCTCCATATTAGTACGTTTTATTATTCCTATCACTATTATTAATCTTGTTGACCTCTAACTTTTACGACACTTCGTACAATTTGTAGAGTGGGGAAATCCTCTTTTTATCCCAATCCCAAGGTCAATATCCGAATCATTTCGATTAATGACTAACTAGGGACTAGGTACAGCATCCATGGCAAGTATAAGCAAGAATATGGGTGTTAGGCGAAGAGATAGCCAAACAAGGGGGTTTTTTTTTTTCACTTAGAAAATACATATTTAGTATTTTCTAAGTGGTTCGTAGGTTTTTTTTTCCACTTAGAAAATACATAATAGTTTGAAGACCCTATAGGTTAACAATTTTTCTACGAACCCCCTTGTTTGGCTAACCCTCCGCCTAACACCCGGTATGTTGAGAGTTCAGAAACCAACGACCTTTAGAACTTTTGGGGTAGGTACTTGTAGGATTAAAAAAACCGGCGTAGTGCTTGTCGGACCACGCACCACGAAGGGTTCCGTGGTTGAGATGAATTTATCCCAAGATCAAACTTAACTTAGTACTTAGTTGAAAAAATAAAAGCTTGTAAAAAGGTTTTACCATGTACAGTCGCCAGCAAAATTGCATGGGTACCTTAGTGTCTATTTTCCCGTGAACGTTTGAATTCAAGTTTTCGAAAATAAACTAGATGGCGTTGGTTTCTTCACAACTATGAGTAATTTACGAAACGTAAGTAAGGAGTTAGGAAGAAACTTATTAAGTAGGATTGAGCAAAGAGTTACAAGGCTAATACATTTATCTAATTATTACATTACATTTACCAGCATACGTAGCTTAAATGATAAAAATAATAAAGAAACCGATAGGAATATATTTATTAAGCTAACGAGTGGGTATTTTAATAATTAATTTAATATTCGAATTAGTAGTTACTTAGCACCTACTTATAAATTGATATTCAATTTTAACATAGTAGGTTAATAATTAGGAACAATTTTCTTTAAAAGAAACTATTAGTTATAAATTGTTTGAATGTTTGAAGAGACAAAAAAAAACTACAAAAATATTTTATCATATAAAGCAAAGCAACGCCATCTAAATTAAATTTTGTAAGTCGTTAGCTTGTTTTACGCTAGATGGCGTCATTTCTCGCTTCATACGATTTTGTTTCTGTACTACCCATGCACTTTTGCAGCCTATCGTACATCGATATAAGTCACGGTGAATTCTTCAAAACTGCAAAAGTAATAAATTAATGGCAAAACAAAAAAAAAATGTGTGATATAATTTACAAATTAACAATTTTCGGACTTTTTTCTCTACTTGTGCCTATCTTGCTTCTTGCCAAATTTCATGATTAAAGTACCCTATAGGTTTTGATTTATTTGCGAGTTTCAAACCCATAAATAGCCGTATTTTTTAATGCGTTGAATTAGAAGCTTGATCAGAAGTTTGACAGCTCCAAGGGACCGTAGACCTACGTATTCGATATTAATTTCAACTTGATACCTCCACGCATTCCCGAGAATAAGGGTCTTGACAGACTGATAGACGGACGGAGGGACACCGAAGTGATCCTAAGTATAAGGTTTACGTTTTTTCCTTTTGAGGTATGGGTGCGGAACCCTAAAAATTTTCTATGTCACTCTCCAGACCATAAACTATCTCCAAAAAATCATTACCCTCCTTCTGGCGGAGTCGGGTAAAAAAGGACAAGCCAAGACAACACACTTTCGCATTAATTTACAGGGAGTATTTATGTAAGGATCGGAGCAGATGGCGATCTGTCAGATAATATCAGTCTGATAGATGTAATAATTATTTGATTATAATAAAAGTACCTACCTACTGATAGAAGAATCCAGCAGCAGTTATTCTACTCTTGTGAAGCGAAGAGTTCCACTTTGTAAACAAAAAACAGCCAGCAAAGTGGTAATGCGTTTCCGGACATAAGACATAAGTACCTTAGTATGTATAGATAATAAATACATAATATGTCTGAACTATAAATGACCACATCTTCATTTTGGGTTTGATTATTATACACACATCAACACGGTCTAGGGATATTTTTAAAAAAGCGAATTACTATCAATGTGTTAATTATTTATATGACATGTATATATTTAAAAGATACGTTATTTAATATTCTACCATTTTTTAATAATGGTTAAGGTACTTAGATTAAAATTTCAGGATTTTATGGAAAAAAAATGAAGCATAGACGGAAATCGTATATGAATGAACTTTTAATTTGTGAGTAAAAACTGAAAAAAATTGAAAAATCATTTAATTTGTGTTTATAAACTTGAAGTTAGTAGTCTGAGAAAGCGCCCATGATGTTCATAACACATCGGCAACGATTCGGCATGCTCAGAACAAGGTTGTCAATGTCTTGCTGCGGAATATTGTCCCATGTCCTTCTGAGGTGCGCAAAAAGTTGATCTTCTGTAGCCAGATTTTCAGGAACTTCCTTCAGAGCTCTTCTTTGCAGCATATCCCACGCATGCTCAATGGGATTTAGATCTGGCGATTGAGCAGGCCAGTCTAAGGCCCTAACATTATGTGTACGTAACCAAGCTGCTACCGTTCTCGCCGTGTGTGCCCGGGCATTGTCGTGCATGAGCAGGAAATCTTGCCCCATTTGTGTTCTGTGGGGCAAGATTATGGGCCCCAGCACCTGTTGGACGTATCGTTCTGCCGTCATATTGCCCCGCCCCAAACGAGATCCGTCCGTCCTCCAAGACGAATTCCTGCCCAAACCATAATTGTTCCTCCTTGGTATGGGTGAACTTCCTGAGGGTTCTGGAGACGGCTCCATCGTCCAGGAACTCGCCAAACACGCGTCCTTCGTGAATCTGGATGGAAGCCGAACCTGGATTCATCCGTGAACAGCACATTGGACCATTGCTCACGGCCCCAGTCCACGTGGTTCCGAACCCATTCTAATCGTCGTCCACGATTGCCTCTCCGTAAAGGTGGGACCCGGAGTGGTCTACGAGAGCGTAGATTGCTTTCATGCAGTCGCCTTCTTACAGTTTGGTCACTCACAAGCACTTGGTGTTCCACTCGCAGCCTTTGGACCAATTGAGTCGCCGTTGCATTTGGTTGTGCTCGCGCAGTAATTTGCAAAAATCGGTCTTGTCTGGGGGTAGTGATGCGACTTGGCCCCCGGTGCCTCTTCGCTACTTCACCTGTGGCACGATAGCGTGTCCACAATCTTGAAATTACATTTTGATGGGTCCCTATGGCCTCAGCAACATTACGCTGAACAGATCCAGCTTCCAGCATTCCCACAGCTCGTAACATCTCCGCCCTCGTCAAATCTCGGCGTTGCATGGCTACAATACCTCAATTTTAACTTTATCTTTCGTTTAAAAATGAAAAAAAAAACTGTAACTAAACGTAATTCGTATTGTTTTCTAAATTTCGCACAAATGAAAATTCCCTCTCCTATACATCAAGACATTTTTTGCCACCGAAACAAAAGAATTTTCAAAAATTTAAATTTGGAATTAGTCTGAGATAAATTAAAAACAAATCGGTGTATAAAAGATTCCAATGCGGCCAGTACTTTTCGAGTTATTTAATTGAGTATGAAATATCCCTAGACCGTGTTGATGTGTGTATGTAGTGAATGAAATATAACCATCGAATTCAGGAACGGTAGGTTTTCGCTGCAACCAGCATTCGCTAAGAACAATGATATCCCAATAAACTTTTGACCTGGCAAGTAAGTAATGTTTGAAAGTTTGGAGCGTTGCAATTAATACTACGTAACCATGTTTTGAGTTAGTAGTTTTAGGGTATTCGAGGAATTTTTAAACGGAGAGTGGCAGTCAGAATCCAAATCATTATTTAGGATCACGTCATAGTCATTAAACGTCACAAATGTATGGTTTAACAGTCGCTAATCACTACTTAACTTTAAGCAACGTTTATAAATGACACTGGCAGAATAGTCGACATCGGCTCGGTTGCCAAAAAGGAAAAAAAATCGTTAATAAATAAAGGGGATTATTTTAAGGTGCAATTAAAAGATAATAAAGTATCACTGCGACTAGAGACAAGAAGCTTATAGATAAGAAAATGGAGGCAACACTCTAAATACCTAAGCGAAGACGACTGTGGTCGGACACTCTCTTTCTAAATACATACATATGACAAAGAAAACACATTTCACTATCTCGTTCTTATGTGTGAATTTAGAAAGAGTGTCCGACCACAGTCACAGAATAACACTCGTCTTCACTTAGATATTTAGAGTGTTGCCTCCACTTTTATCTATAAGCTTCTTGGACTAGAGGGCTGCAAGGATATTATCTGTTGGCCCCCGAACGACATTGACGGGCGCGTTGTTGGTAAACATTATTGTGCAATTGTTTTTTGAAATGTTACTTGGAATGTATTCAAAAAACAAGATGGCGGCGTTAGTTCCGATTTTGGTCACGCGCCTCAGTACCTAACCTCTTGTAGCCTTGTAGCTTTTTATGCTCGCGGTCGTCCATGCCCTGTGGTACTGGCCTAGTACATGACAAGACATCATCGACAATCGATTCCTGGCTGAAAAATTTAGATGCAGTTCTAATATCATTTTTTTTTTTCGAAATTGAGTTCATGATTCCTTACGAAAGAAGAAGTTGAAAGAAAGTCGTATCGATATAATGCCAGTTATATTATACGTGATGCCGGCAACAGAGGTACTCGTAGAAGGGCAGGTGGGACTATTCCTGACGTGAGTGAGGGCGACAACGCGTGCGCTTCCGGCCAGATTTAGTTAGAGGAGCACTGTGCGCTTTATTCAGGAAAAAGTATGACAGTGACAGAACCTTCCACCCGCAACAATCAGTCATAGTCGTAGTATACATTATATTTTTCAAATTATAATAATTTTTAATAATAACTAACTAAATAACAATACTTAATAATGCTCAATGCTTATTTATTTATGATACTAGCTTCTGCCCGCGACTTCGTCCGCGGAAAATTTCTTGTTTTAACATAAGATAACACTCGATTGATATTACTGTATTTAATTTTATTAGTAAAATATTGTTTGGAATCAGATCAGTAACTTCAAAGATTACCTAAGTTCTCTTTTCTGCTCAAGGTAACTTAACCCTTGGTCGCCTTTTACTTATTTTATTTATTTAAGTTAGGTATCTATTTAATTTAAAGCTTCTCTATATACAATGTTTGAGGTTGTTTTATTTTCCGGTAACAGAATAATCTGCTTTTCGGATGATCCCACTCTTGATAGACCAACATATAATTGCCCATGGGAAAAACATTCTTTTCGTAGCCAACCAAAGAGAATGTTTGTCCCTGGGACTTGTTAATAGTCAGGGCAAATGATGTTTTTATTGGAAACTCAGATAGACGCTGTGCACGTTCATCGCTGGATTCTCGAGCGCGGGCCTGCGATGTTATGGCATTTTGCCTAGCGAGCCGCTGCGAGCGCTCAGCGCTAGTCTCCCTATCCCTTGTTTCAGAGACATGCTGCCTTAAAACAGATAGACGCTGTGCACGTTCATCGCTGGATTCTCGAGCGCGGGCCTGCGATGTTATGGCATTTTGCCTAGCGAGCCGCTGCGAGCGCTCAGCGCTAGTCTCCCTATCCCTTGTTTCAGAGACATGCTGCCTTAAAACAGATAGACGCTGTGCACGTTCATCGCTGGATTCTCGAGCGCGGGCCTGTGATGTTATGGCATTTTGCCTAGCGAGCCGCTGCGAGCGCTCAGCCCTAGTCTCCCTATCCCTTGTCTCAGAGACATGCTGCCTTAACTCAGATAGACGCTGCGCACGTTCAGCGCTAGATTCTCGAGCACGGGCCCGCGACGTCCTCACATTTTGGCTAGCGAGGCCCTGTGAGCGCTCGGAGCTAGATTCTCTAGCGCGAGCTTGCGAAATATTTTCTCTATTTCTCGAGAGGCGCTGCTCATTTTCAGGGGCAGATTCTTCCGTACGGCGTACTCGAGCGGCTCTTGTCTGTGATGTCTGCCGGGACAGTTGAGATTTCCTTTTAGGCATGCTCTCGACAAACTACGCACAGACTTGAAAACAATTACGAACAAAGGGAGGGAGAGCGACTCGAACACCGTCCGCCTTTACAAAATAAAACAATCGTAATATCGAATAACTCGTATCGATTATTACGATAGAACGAAGTACGAAACTACGAACATACAAAACAATGAAAACAAACGTACGTACAACGAAATTACGATATTTTCGAATATGAGGTATCTAATAGTCTAATAGATACCTCATAATCTCCGTGCTCATAATCGAATCGTTCGTATGGAACTCCAATCCAACTAACGTGGGCATAAAAATTCGAGAGGGTCATCAATCTACGGAAAGTCTTAACACCGCGATTCAGAAAAATGACGTAATTGCAGAACGCCATCTATGGGCAAATAGGTAAAACGTCTGCACAATGAAAGTTATGCTAGGGGCATTTTGCGGGATTATTCCACTTTGCCCCACCGGCCGCCCCACTGGTGGGGCAAAGTGGAATGTCAAAAATTTTGCAGTGGAATCTGCCCCACTAAATCGAAATAGTGGGGCAGATTCCACTGCTTTAAAATCCTGTTGGATTCTGCCCCACTAGGGTTGGCGCCTTAGAATAAACGTACAAACATTTTATTTTCGCAAATTTTTATTAATAAAATATAACTATGTACACTAAACTTTCAAAATCACAGATATTATGCGATTTGTTTTTACTACTTTATTTAAGCTTAAAATAACAAACTGAGTACGATTCGTCCCCGTAAATAGAAAACGAAATGCTATTTATTCTAACTATTTAACTATTCAAAATCACACATTAATTATCATTTGGTATGGCATAATACAGTCTTATGATTAACTTATAAATAATAAACAACTAAAACTAAAATTAACTAAAATCACACATTAATAAGCTTACATAAAATGGTTTCAAAAACAAAAAAAAAGACGTATACGTTGCATGGTGATTGGGGTAGCTCTCAACACAACAAATATTGTGCCATTCGTGTACGCTGTTATAAGTACAAAGTCAACAGAAGTTTACACCGCTTTTTTTCTTTAGTAAAATCACAGATTCCGGAATGGGAACCACAATTTTCAATCGGATTTTGAGACAGTGGCAAAAAAAGAAAAAAAAATCAAAATTTTTGCGAAAACAAGTAGCACTTAGTGCAACTGTTTTACCCTTATTACCAGAAGAAAAGATAACTGAATGGTTTGGATTATTCCACTTTGCCCTACCGGCCGTCCCACTCCAAATGATGAAGGTTGGCATGATAAACTAAATAAAAAGATTTGCAAAATAGCCGCAGAGTCCAGATGATAAAGGTTGGCATAATAAACCAAATAAAAAGGTTTGCAAAAAAGTCGCGATTCCCATTATTCCCAAGAATGAAAGTCGATCAGAACCTCAGTTATTGCTTCAATTGTCCAAAAAACATTCTTCCACGTCTTAGTATAGATGTTGTTACGAATCCAATCGAAACGGAATGTTGGAAATACTTCGCGGCAGTGGATGCTGCATCGAGGTTTCTGTACGAAAACGCCACTATGTCAGTCCGACTCCTGGATCAGACCTCGAAACCTATCTTTCTGCAGAGAGGTGTGAGAGAGGGAGACGTTATCTCTCCCAAACTGTTCACTGCTGCACTGGAGGATGTCTTCAAGGTTCTGAACTGAAAAGGGGCTGGCATTAGCATCAATGGCGAGTACCTGTATAACTTGCCTTCGGTTTGCGACAATATTGTAGTCATGGCTGAGACTATGGAGCACCTCAGTACAATGCTCGATGACCTCAGTAGAGCCTCCGAAAGAGTGGGTCTCAAAATGAACTATACTGATAAGAAATGCAAATGGCCAAATGCACGTCTATTGTGTAGGTAAATGACGGTTTAGTCATTCTTACTCCAACGCTGCATGTAACAAATGCTTGTAACAAATCGTATAATTAATCTGCGATTTACATCCCGAATCCTTCCAGAAACAACTAGGAAATACAAAATTTGCGAAAATAAAATGTTTGTACGTTTATTCTAAGGCGCCAACCCTAGTGGGGCAGAATCCAACAGGATTTTAAAGCAGTGGAATCTGCCCCACTATTTCGATTTAGTGGGGCAGATTCCACTGCAAAATTTTTGACATTCCACTTTGCCCCACCAGTGGGGCGGCCGGTGGGGCAAAGTGGAATAATCCATTTTGCGTTTTAGTAATTTTATATTATCTCCGAAACTGTATGACCAATTGATATACTGTAAATGGCAAATCTTATCTGTATGATGTTCTTGTGCTACTGAAATAATTTATTGTCATAAGAATTAATATTTTGTTGCTCAAATAATCAACCAAACGTAAGTATACCGAAAAAAAATTTTTTTAATGCAATAAAAGAAGTATAAAAGGTAAAATATAAAAGATAGAGATATGGTATCGCGGACTTTTTTGTAGAAATAATGAAGACGAACCAGGTAGCCATACATTGTTTTTACTTTTAAGCAACTGTTTAGGCAGCGCACGCAAATAATTCTGTTTTATGTGGTATTTTTTTCCGACTTGCTAGACAAAAGTTGTGATAGCTCGGTTAATATACATGCTATAGAAACAATTTATAGCCTATAGCACTCAGGAATAATGTAGCTTTCTGCCAGTTAAAAAATTGTTAGAATTGGATTATGAGTTCCAGAGATTACCCATTACATACAAACTTACAAACTTATAAACTTACAAACTTACAAATTTTACCTCTTTATAATATTAGTATAGAAGTATAGATAGTATAGATGACATGTAGTCACTATGGGTGAAATGTATATGTATGACTACCTATATGCCTGAAATAAAATGATTTATTATTATTATATATCTTGTACTTACATTGGCAAATATTTTAAACTACACATATAATATAATAATATTATTTAATTTTATAATATTATTATAATAATATTTTATACCACATTGATATTCTTTTGGTTTTGTAAAATACATATGTAGATTACCTACACGACACTTTTAGTGCTATTGTATACTGGCTGATGTATATTGGTGTATAGGACAACATGTTTTTCAACTACCTATGTAGTTTGTTTTTGAGATAAATTCATTCTAACAACGGAACCTTTAACTGTGCGCGCTCCGACATGCACTTGGCCGGTTTATTTAAATGTCACACTAGCCCTCAATTCTTAACCACCAGTTTACACCTATACGCCTGATTTATTTTAAAATGCAATGCAATTATAATATACATAGACACTCTTAATATTATGTTAACCTTTTTATTTTTTAAATGATCACAGTTAATTAATGTTTCCTACTTGTTGTCAAGTGATGTCCAGTCTGGGAGTTTGAGTCTGAGTCAGTGGAGTTTTTCTCTTAGGATATTTTAAGCAAATCAGCAGTCTAAAGTTATGAACTTTTTAGCTATTGTGTAAAAGCCTCATATTTGACTAATCGATACTCAATACGTCGTTAATGAACTTCGACACCTTCCTAGATCCATTGGCTACGTCACTGATAGCGACTATACGTGTTTCGGTACAAGATTTTGCAGTTCATTTACCTTTTACTAGGTAATTAGTTACATGATAAATGTACAAAAAATATTGACTAATAACATGAATATACAACATTTTGCTCCTCTTATAACTAACGTAACGTACGAAGCTCTTTATTGGTACACAGATTACCGATTGATGTAAGGGATCATGAATGTTAGTCTCGGAAGGCCACGTCACATATTTATAAAAGATGCTGGTGCCGTGGTTCGGATGATTCGGCTGGGTTCTACTGCCTGTAGTTTTGTAACTGTATGTAAGTGCCTGAATCCTGATGAACGACGGAGGAGGTCGTCAACTATGGCAGGAAACTGAGGTGAATGGGTTTGGATTATTTTGTGAACAATTGAGAGATGATTTAAATGAAACCAGGTGCAAATATAGACTTAAGAGAGAGCGCTTAACTTAAGCCAGTAAAGCTATAGGTATAGTAAGTAGAAAACCAAAAAGAAAACATGAGATGAGTAACCCTTTTAAAAGTTAGATGGGTTGTGATGTTATGTTTTATGTATTTTGCTCATATAATTTTTACAGGAACTGTAGAAAGTCAGGGCCCGCCGAAAATATTACAGCAAATTAAAGATACAAATATATCTAAGTCTGATGATTAACGAAGTCTATCGTAATTTTTGTTGTTATTAGTTGTGTCTCCTCTTCTTTATTAAGTAGGTAAGTCATAGAACAGGAGACCGAGGCAGATTGGGCATAAACCCAATCCCACTTCTGATGTTAGACTAGTGATTGATTGTCACACAGTAACATAAAAAATATGATATTTTGTGCGTAATTTTCTATTGCGACACATTCTTCTTCTTAGTGTATAATGGCAAAATGTTTAAATATTTTTGGCCTAAAATTCAGACTTACCAACTGAACTTCGACAAACTTTACTACGACAAGATTTTAATTCGACACTACGGAACTCCGACAGCTTCGTGAACTCCGCTCACTGACGCAGTCATAACATCATCAAGTGCACAGGTGACAGGGCGGGCATGCGGCGCAGGATGGACATTGTCTGTGGGGAGGTACGGCATAGGCACTTGAGATCAGAGCCGTCCGTGAACCCCCATCTGGGGAGATTGTCTTTGCTCCGCCGACTTGGTTTCGAAGTCTGTTTAGAGATTTCCAAGTCGACCACGGTAAGGGGTGTCCAGGCGAAAAGCTCTCAGATGCCTCGATAAAATTGTCAGGAGGCTTATACAGTTCCCGCCATAGATAACAGCTTGCAACCTAGAACTTGACGAACTTATAATCCCATTTTATTAAACTCGACAAATTATGTATTTTATTGCCTATTTTAAATAATGTACTGAATTTCATCTTGACATGGTTATCATAAATTGATTTGATTAAATGTGTTAATAATATACAGGGTGTTACGACAAGGGTATATCAATACAAACGGGTTGAAGAGTGTATCTGGTCTAGAATCTCTGTACAAAATTTCAGCTCAAAAGCATTAACAAAATGAAAATGCTTAATATTTTTTTATTTCGACATCACGGCGCTGCACTGGCGCGCGGCGGCGTGATGTGCGTGTACTAGGCGCACAGACACACTACAGATAATGGATAATGACCCTCGTAGTGCGGTGACACGTTTGTTATGATTTCAATTTAATAAACTATCGAAATAAAAAAATATTAAGCATTTTCAAAGTTACTGCTTTTCAGCTGAAATTTTGTACAGAGATTCTAGACTATTATTATAAGTAAGTAAATAGCTAAAACTGTTTGTATGCCTTAGTTAGGGTAGTTAGTATAGTATCATTTTAAACTGTCGCTTTGAAACTGTCGGTCTGTAACTTATACAAGTTACAGATGTTGTTGTAAAGTAGGTACATACTTTCTGTGCAAATAAAGAACTATTCTATTCTATTGCTGTGGAGGCGTTACTATTGGCTGGAATAGCTGGATCCACGCACCCAAGAAAACTTTTTCGGCTCTTCAGCTTTGAGGCACTGAAACGTAGTTGTGCATTGGGTACCGTAAGTCAGCTTGTAGCTTCGCCCTCTCGATGCGACTGGCTATAGTCCTGCGAATTTTTGGAGGCCCAGTGCCAGTCAGTGGATACAGCATTCGTACCGGGGTCGGTTTAGAGCTCTATCAGCAGTTATTTTTGCAGGTAAGACCGGTCCAGAGTTATGCCGAGGTATTTCGGGTGATCACTGTGAGTAATTTGTACCCCCTGCCATGAGATGTTCAGTCTACGACCCCGCCTGTCTGTTGCGGAGGTTGAAGACACATGATTACGTTTTTGAAGAATTAGGTTTCAACGCGTTATCAGCATAATAATGGCTGAGAACAGTGAGAGCTGTGGAAAGATTGGCTCCAATCTCCGCAACATATTAAGATGTCTTCAAAAGCAACTGTCGTTTAAAGCTTCCAACTTATTGGACTTAGCTTAAATATAATAAGATACATTTATGAAAATTAAACCTTTGTGGATTTCATTGATCATCTTGCAAAGTATGGTGACGACGATGTGGGTTTGAAAGTTCATAACAATATAATATATCAGCTAATTAACTTCAATATAATGTCAATGGTCTACGGCGTAGCGTCGTAGCCTCGTAGCAGACTAACGGTAACGTGCGCTAATGTTTAGTAAAAGTGACTTTATCCCATCAAGCTGAAGTCATCCCGCGCGGGCTGGCAACGTCGAATTTCCAGTGGTTATTTTACTAAACCAAAGTACTATTTTTTTCAGCCAAGTACTAGATCGTTGCTATTTTGAATTGTTTTTAACATTTACACTTAGGTAAATAAAAATATTTAATCGTAATAAGTACTGCAAATAGAAAATAATTGATAATATGTAATTTTTTATGAGTAAATACCAAAATAACTGTAAAAAAAATGCATACAAACTTATAAATTACTAATGCTTTCTTTCTTTCTTTTTTTTCTGCAGCTTTTGCTTTCCTTTACTACTAATGTAGTATTTAAATGCATTCATAGAAAAGTAATCTTCTAAATTATATTGTTTCCTTTTTACTCAGGTACGGGCTCCTCCTCTGAGGGTGCACAACGAATGTAAATGAAGCCTTTCTAGTGCAGAAAAAATGCGTAAGTGCAAAATCCTCTATCAGTACTTTCGCATCCTGCAGACCTCTCATTAAATTGTTTTAACTTCTAACCTTAACAAGTCTTCTTATAATGCAAGCTGGTGTTATTTTGGAAGAAAACTCAAATTTTTGGAACAAATTTTTTTAACGGAGCTTGTGGTAGGAGTAAAGTGGTAGAAATCGTCATGTAACGAAAAAGCGTTATGCCCCCTCCATGCGACATTTTATTATATAATAAGAAAGACACAGAGAGAGAGATAGTTGTCATAGTTTACTAGGGTGCTGAAGCCGATAGTGAGGTCAAACTGAAAATACAAGATGGTGGCTGCGAAACATTCCAAACTTTTCGACATTTTGAAATTTTCGCAGCCTTCTTTGGATTTTTATTTTGAGTTTCGTTCCTATACGTTTTTTTTATAGTATGCGACTTGAATTCAAAATAATTTATCATCCAACCCAACTATGTTGGGGTCGGCTTCCAGTCTAACCTGATTGTTAATTATTCCTACATATCAAACACATTATGCCATGAAATTAGCTTTATTAGAGCAATTAAAATCTTCAACAATATTCCAAAAGAAATAAGGGAATTCCCTCTGCAACATTTTAAATACAAATTACATAAATGGCTTATTGGTAATATTGTTGTGGAACGTGAAAGAATTTATTGAAAAAAAATTAACAGATAAATAAGGCTCCTGAGTTTTTATTATCTAAAATACATATAATAAAATCGTCAAAACTGTACATTTAACACCGAAAATATAATTTTTTGAAGTTTTTTCTGAATGTATTGACAAACAGACAAAACTTCATAAAAATATATTTTCGCTATTAGAATCGAAAAATTTACTTATTTTTTTTTTTATTCAGCATCTCGGAAAAAGTACCGAATACTTATATTTTGTTAAAATTATGCATAGACATTTCCTAGTCTGGTCAGTCTGTATTCTGTGTAATTATTGCGTTATTTGCTATGGGCGATGCGCAATATTGCAATTTGTTCGTTGGTATTCTCCTATAGTTTACCCCAAATTGTAAAAAACGAACCAAAATTTTGCAGATTTAACATTTTAAATGATATCATCACGCTATGCTATTATGGCGCTAAGCAGTCAATCATGACATAATATACAGGATCGATTTTTGAGATGAGAAAATAAGGGCGTACCTTAGCTGTTACCAGTACAAGAAAACGGTCTTAGGAGACTTCTTAACTTTTTGAAACAGTTTGATCTGCATTTACAGATTTTGAAAAAAAAAAATGCACAGTCAGCAAGAAAATGGGCAATTTTCACAAAAAAAATTTTGTTTCTTATAAGGATGAAAAAACTTTAAGTATAGGACC
This sequence comes from Amphipoea oculea, assembly GCA_945859645.1. NCBI lineage: Eukaryota > Metazoa > Arthropoda > Insecta > Lepidoptera > Noctuidae > Amphipoea > Amphipoea oculea. Next base: position 6,084,555 of record OX243876.1, read on the forward strand.
AACTTCAACAAGAACTGGTCCTTAGCAGCTTTGAACCGAGAGAGATGGAAAGAGAATAGGGAGGCCTTTTCCTTGCAGTGGGACGTCACAGGCTAATAATAATAATAGGACCAACTGAGGTTTAAGTAGTAACAGAAAAGTCTCGAAATCGCAAAAAACTTCACAAAATAAAAATGAGACAAAAGAATTTAAAGAGAACACAACAGTCGAATTATTTTATTACTTCGCTGCTGCACTGGGCTCAATAGGAAACGAATAAAGCAGATAGTTACGGATTTAACCGCTAAAATGATTATCATCCCGCTATAAAAACGGCTATTTTAGTCTACTTTCAACAAAATAAATAAATATTTTGGGATGCATGAAGAAGCCTCCTCGTGTAGCGCAGTTTGTTCCGGCAGTTGCTCAACTGAGCCGAGCGCTCGGCGCATCCTGGACAGTCACACCCAACGCCTTATTTGATTGGCCAATTCTTCCCTTGCAGTGGTAGGGCTAACGCCCGCCTGGTTTGCGACCACCATCCCATCGGAGTCCGGCGTCAAGCAGCCTGCTGTATTTCGCCGATGCGTGGGAGTTCCAGTGCCTTAGGCATCTTCTGGGCACGCTCATTCCATCATAGACCTCATCCATCGCTTTCCATCAAGCGTCATCGAGGTTAAGAGCGGGCCCATTCAGCAATAAAAGAAGTAGCTTAGCGGTTCGACGACCGCTTTGCAAACCTATGTTCGATTCCCTACAATTGATATTTTTTTTAGTTCTTTTTTACATTTTGTTATACTATTCTATTATGATGTCAAGGAGACAGATGGCATCCTAAGAAAGGACTAGGTCCACCTTGTGGGACCCTTTCCAACGCTACGTCTTCTGGTACGCGGTCGCCACTCCAGAACCTTCTAGCCCCATTGGCCATCTGTTCTGCGAGCAATATGCCCTGCCCACTGTCGGTTACCTTGGTTCTCCTACGGATCTCTTCATTTCTGATTACACACATAGGGCACGTAAGTATAGCCTTCTCCATTGCCCTTTGTGACTTTCAGCCTTCCAATGAGGCTCATTGTGAGAAACCAAGTTTCAGTTAGGTAATGGCAACACGCACTGGTCGTAGACTTTCGTCTTGAGGTACTGTGGTATGTGAGACGAGAGGATATTACGAAGTTTCCCGAACGCTGCTCATCCGAGTCGGATTCAAACATTATCTTTGACTTGATTATTAATTTTATTCTAATCTATCCTAGCAATTAAACGATTTTTTCTTTGTATTATGATAACCTTCTGAACGATTATTCATGCATGTGTATAAGAAATCATTCAGAGGCGTTTCTATTTAATAATACTTAATTAAGTATGGTTTGGAAAAAAATCCAAATAACAAATACAAAATGAAATGTAATCGTACAAAATACGAATATGTACAAAAAAGCATAAAAAAAAAAAAAAAAAAAAAAAAAAGTTTTTATTGTTTCTCATACAATTGTTCTGCAGCACAAAATTAACACTTTATCTAGATTCTTTCGTTTTATTTCATAAATATTTTTGTAGATAGCTCATCAATTGTCTGGAGTCCAAATGTTTGTTCAGAGAGACCGGACATCCCGCATCCCAAGGCCAATCGCAGACCTAAACGAGAAAAATACACAAATTATTATTTTATGGGCATTAAACTATCACAATTATAATAGTTATATTAAATAGGCGCTATTTAATAAAGATATTTTATGAAAATAATATTACACTTGTCCCTGAAGGGGTAGATATATGAATTCACCTTCATTTCGCCAGTTATATTATGTGCCTTGTCTTATAGAGCGAATCTATGGTTATCGTATGACATATCTTTATATGGTGCTAAATATGGTTTTAGAGCCTATTACTTTATATCGAACTCTGACAATATTGACCCAATACAATTTGTACGAAAATCTTTTGACTTTTAAAGCACAGAAATATAGATTACTTTTAATGTTAGGTTTGTTATTCACATAGTAATAAAATTAATATTTTACGATTACGAAATATGATCGCTTTTGAACAATCTCACATTGATAATCTTTTGATATTATGTGTAGATTTTTGAGTAATGTTATGTTTTATGTAAATAAACCGTTATAAAGATTATCCTCACTTATTAAATTGTTACACATTATAACTGGCATAATTGTATGTTTAGAATTCATACTCGCAAACTTTTCATCTTTTTTTACACTGTTAAATTGCTAAATTATTTGCAAATAAATGAAAATGACATCTAGAAGGAAAATATTCAAGGCTTGTAAAGGGCACAAAGCAATTCAGTTTCTTCTTATTACACCACTTCTTATACTATTTTATAATATCATTGATAGTAAACATTAAAAACATTGACTCACCTGAATGACTCTGTTGAAGTGTAAAGTTCTAGGGCACTGTCTCAGAACCAGCTGTCCCCAAACACAGTAATAGAAGGCGTTACAGTCACTCTCGTGGGGCAGGAGCCAGTGAATGTGGGGGTTTGTGGGGCAACCATTTGGCAAGAAAGTTATCGGTGCTGCCGTTGTAGAAGTAGTGGTGGTGGGTGCAGGAGTTGTGGTAGTCGTAGAGGTGGTTGTGGGAACAGGAGTGGTTGTGGTTGTAGTTGTTGGCTCAGGGGTTGTTGTTGTGGTTGTAGTTGTTGTTGGTGCAGGTGTGGTCGTCGTAGTGGTAGAGGTCGTGGTTGTGGGTGCAGGAGTTGTTGTTGTCGTTGTAGTAGTAGTTGGTGCAGGTGTGGTCGTCGTAGTTGTAGATGTGGTTGTTGTGGGTGCAGGAGTTGTAGTAGTAGTCGTGGAAGTAGTTGTTGTGGGTGCAGGTGTAGTGGTAGTAGTTGTTGGTGCAGGAGTTGTTGTAGTGGTTGTAGTAGTTGTTGGTGCAGGGGTGGTGGTAGTAGTCGTAGATGTGGTTGTTGTGGGTGCAGGAGTTGTTGTAGTAGTTGTTGTGGGTGCAGGTGTAGTGGTAGTAGTTGTTGTTGTGGGTGCAGGTGTTGTGGTGGTTGTTGTTGAAGGTGTGGTCGTGGGTTCAGGGGTAGTAGTCGTGAGTTCAGTGGTAGTAGTCGTGGGTTCAGGGGTAGTAGTCGTGGGTTCAGGGGTAGTAGTCGTGTCTTCACCAGGGACATACCGGTCTGTACAATCTACGTTGTGCCTCCAGTCGCACCTCTGCGTATCTAAGTCGAACCAAAGATCAGCAGGACATGTGTATTCAATGGGTTTGCCGAACGTACACTTGTAAAATTTGTTACAATCCTCGTGTCTGATCAACAATTCGATGGTCCAGTCTGTTGCCTGGTCTTTAGGGCACTCGTCTACAAGTATTGTATTTTGGGCGCGCCCAACGGCCGCATACACGACGAACAATAAAATTATAATACCTGAAAATAATAACGAATTATTAATCTTGCTTTATTTTCTACTATCTTAAAACCACTATTTATCTTATTTTTTTCGCGTCTATAATCTAATCTACCGAATTATTGAAAAATTAATAAACACATTCACTAACCTTTCATTATGAGTTTCAGATCAGAATGTATCCTCGAGCACCGTTTCAAATAAGCTTTATACCTTAACTAAAGTAGGAAACCGTGTTCTTTTAATCTATGAGATGAGTAGATGATCAATTAGTGTATTATCAACGTTTAGCGGTGGCAGACTATCAATTATAATTTATCACCTGCAATCTGATAAACTACAATACCTACTTAATTTTTGATACAATATATCATAACACAGGGATACTCAAGATTCGCATTCCTAAATTGTTGTTTCAAAACAAAACTGAGAAGAAGTAAGCTCGCAAAAAAATTTGCTTAAAAAAAGTCGTTGTGGTCTAATTAATTGTAGGACTACCACAACTTTATCATAGAAATATGTAATAGAAATGTTTAGTTGATAGACCGTATTATGACAAACTGTGCCTTTAGATCCACATTACGATTTTTTGTTGTGAAACATATCCTGTGAAGTTGACTCTTCACGTGACCAGAGGGCTGGCCTATTTTTAGCCCAAAGAATCAGCATTGCCATCCAACGTGGTAATGCTGCCAGCCTTTTGGGCACTTATCCCATTGACAGCGATGCGGACGAATTTTTCGATGACCAATGGGCTCCTACTTTTTTCTATTATTTTTAATTATATGCTTGTATATAATATATATACATATTCTATTGTTAGCTTGTATATTATAATTAAGGTTTTTCGTTATTAGTGTTGTTGATGTGTATAAATAAAAATGTATTCCTGCGGACGTTTATCCAGAGTTATTATTATTTGAAGATACATTTCGAATTGGTGAGTTACCTATTCCTAGAATTAAGTAGCTATACAAAAGATTGGGTGATGCATTTGACGACTCTGATCAGTCTGTTCTAATCGTCATAAACTGTTAATTTCAATAGGCTTATTATGAGCATTTCAATTAATGGTTTAGACCAGAATTCTCCAGATTGTTTTGCTCATTAGCATAGACCTCCCGCAGGCTTTTCCATAGCTCATGGTCTCAGTTTATTTACTTAAACGACGGCAAATTGACAGCGAGCTTCGGAAAAATGTATGTACTCATGCTCTATTCATGAATCGAACATCTTCAGCCGAACTAAGTAAATTGTAGTGTAGGAAGTTAAACGAGCAAGACCTTCGGTGTGAAGCTGTTGGGAATGAATGGATGAGAGTGATCGATACTGCAATTAGAGAGGTCTATGTGATGCAATAGACTGCTGGAAAGCTGAAAATGAGAAAATAACGAGATTTTAATTATTTTCCTTACTAATAAGGACCAGGTTGATTGAATAAACAGCATTATCGTTATTAGAGGTCAAAACCACAGGTCAAGAAGGAATTGACCTACTTAACCCTATTCAGCTATGTTACCTATAAAACATATCGATGTATAAAGCGAAGATGCGTTTTAAAAGGCTTCTTGGTGTGAGGGTAAGTATTTACCTACCTAAAACTATACTATTTACCTATAATATGACGAATTATTTAATTATTCGCGATTATATTAAGCGTAAGTCATAGTAGGTAGGGATCAAGGCCGCGTGGCGCAGCTATTACTCACGTAACGAATTACGCTATATGAGTAATAGCTGCGTTCCGCAGTTTCACCCGCATAAGCCTTGATCCAGTGGGAATTTCGGTATAAAAAAATATCCTATGTCCTAATCCAGGTTATAGTGTACCTGTGTGCTAAATTTCATCTAAATCCGTTCAGCCGTTTTAGCGTAAAAGCTTACCAAACAAACATACGAAAAATCAAACCTTTTCTCTTTACATTAGATTAATGACGTAAAACCTAAAGATGCGGAAAATGAATGCTATTGTTGATATGATTTATTAAGAACCTGAAACTTAAGATCAATTCGTCTTATACCCCAGAGATGGCAATAGAAACAGGCAAATACACAGTAAAGCTCACAGCGAGTCCTAATTGGAGAAGAGTTGCGAGAAATAGGAACCAGTGGAAGTTGTTAAAGGAGGCCTTTGCCAAGAAGTACACTTTTAACTAAGAGACATTCTGTAAAGTGCTACTGAAAATACCACAACGCAATTGTTCAGAATTAAAGACTTTATTATTGTGATTACCTTTTCAACGATTATTTATTCATAAAACGAATCACGCAGAGGCGTTTATTTTTGATAATACCAATTTGAGTATGATTTGGAAAAAAATCTAAATAATAAATACAAAATAAAATGTGCTTAGTTTTTAATCGTAAAAAATACGGTTAAGTATAAAATAAAAAGTATAATACAGTGCCACTTTATCTAGATTCCAATTCGTTCTATTTCAGAAATAGTTTTGTAGATTATCTCATCATTTGTCTGAATTCCAAATGTTTGTTGAGGGCGACCGGACATCCTGCCTCCGAAGGCCAATCGCAGACCTAAACGAGAAAAAACACAAATTATTATTTTATTGTCATTATATTAAATCATAATTATATTAGTTATTGTAAATAGGTGGTATTTTATTACACATGTTTTATAAATATAATATTAAGCCTCTATTTCTCGAAGGGTATGAAATACGTGTATGAATTCACCCTCTAGGTGTATTATGTGCCTTGTAATAAAGAGCAAACCTATGTATTGTTAGTACATGTATCTGTTACTATAAGGGCTGATTTTTCAATCGACAGATATTTTTTATTCGTGGAATAAAATTGCAGTCTGACAGTTTTTGTATGGAAGAATTGTCAAAAATTCAAAATTATTCCTCGGATAAAATTATCTATTAGAATTCTGTCAATATTGACCCTGTAACATTTTTCCGAAAAACATAACATCTAGGTATTACACTGACGAGCAATATAATATAAAAAGAAGCCATTTGAGAAGTGCCAAAAGAAATCTAAATATCTCCCTAAACAACACAAGTTAGTTTCATGAAGTAAAAAAATCATGAAAACAGTATATTATAGAAGTTGCACATTAAAACCTTATTTAAACTGGCCTGTTCGAAGTCAGGGATAGAATTTTTTTTATATCCACGTTGATTTACCTAATAATTGTTTTTACCTTTGCATATCGTTTTATAAACTAAAAGTGCTTTCTACAGGCTTTGACTTATAAATAAAGGTACCATCATCTCCTCACATCCGAGGAATGTACCAGGATCATAACTATGGTGCAATTGGGAAGATCCCAGAGAAAAACTTCCAGAACAATAGGTGTGAGACATACTACCGTCTAACAAGTGCTTCGGAGGTTTAGGGAGACTAAAGCAATGGCAAGCCCAGGTGCATAACGGCCCGAGAAGATCGATTCTTCGAAAGTTGCAAAATTAAGATATGCCCGTGAGCACATATATATACGTGAGCGAATGGGGTGACAACGAATGGGGCAGAGTAATGTTCTCTGATTAATCGAGATTTGTGTTGTATAATCATGATGGGAGACATCGAGTGTACAGACGGCCAGGAGAACGTTTTACACAAGCATGTTTCGGAGAAAAAGTCCCATTCGCGAGAGATTCTTTACACGTGTGTGCAAGATTCCATATCCATCAAATGGAGTGGCCAGCGAATATCCCTGATCTAAACCCTAGCCAACTTAGCGATTTTTGTGAAAAAAATGTACTACTAAAATGGTTAAAATTGTAATATGCTATAGTAAATTATCTGGTATATCGAATCCTTAACGGTGGACTACTATTTACGCCACATCCTGTGTAATCAGTAAATTTTTGACTAATGTTATGTAATCATGTAAGGAAACGGTTTTAAAGATAAAATCCAGGCCTATTAAATTGTTACACCTTATAAGTGGCACAATCATTATTTAAGAAATAATACAAGCAAACTTTCTAAAAATAGGTCTTATTTTACACTATTAAATTATTTGCAAAAACAAATAAAAAGTAACCCGAGAAAAATACGTATAAAAAAAAATGTAAAGAAAAGTCAAGGCTTGTAAAGGGCACAAAGCAACTCAGTCTCTCATTATTTTGTATATCAACTTTCACATTCTTATATTACACCACTTCTTATAGTATAGTAAACATTATAAACTTTGACTCACCTGAATGACTCTGTTGAAGTGTAAAGTACTAGGGCACTGTCTCAGAACCAGCTGTCCCCAAACACAGTAATAGAAGGCGTTACAGTCACTCTCGTGGGGCAGGAGCCAGTGAATGTGGGGGTTTGTGGGGCAACCATTTGGCAAGAAAGTTATCGGTGCTGCCGTTGTAGAAGTAGTGGTGGTGGGTGCAGGAGTTGTGGTAGTCGTAGAGGTGGTTGTGGGAACAGGAGTGGTTGTGGTTGTAGTTGTTGGCTCAGGGGTTGTTGTTGTGGTTGTAGTTGTTGTTGGTGTAGGTGTGGTCGTCGTAGTCGTAGAGGTCGTTGTTGTGGGTGCAGGAGTTGTTGTTGTCGTCGTAGTAGTAGTTGGTGCAGGTGTGGTCGTCGTAGTTGTAGATGTGGTTGTTGTGGGTGCAGGAGTTGTTGTAGTAGTTGTGGAAGTAGTTGTTGTGGGTTCAGGGGTAGTAGTCGTGGGTTCAGGGGTAGTAGTCGTGGGTTCAGGGGTAGTAGTCGTGGGTTCAGGGGTAGTAGTCGTGGGTTCAGGGGTGGTAGTCGTGGGTTCAGGGGTAGTAGTCGTGGGTTCAGGGGTAGTAGTCGTGGGTTCAGGGGTGGTAGTCGTGGGTTCAGGGGTGGTAGTCGTGGGTTCAGGGGTGGTAGTCGTGGGTTCAGGGGTAGTAGTCGTGTCTTCACCAGGGACATACCGGTCCGAACAATCTACGTTTTGCCTCCAGTCGCACTGCTGAGTCTCTAAGTTGAACCAAAGATTTGCAGGACACGTGTATTCAACGGGTTTGCCGAACGTGCACTTGTAAAATTTGTTACAATCCTCGTGTCTGATCAACAATTCGATGGTCCAGTCTATTTCCTGGTCTTTAGGGCACTCGTCTACGAGTAATGTATTTTGGGCGCGCCCAACGGCCGCATATACAACGAACAATAAAATTATAATACCTGAAAATAATAACGAATAATTAATCTTGCTTTATTTTCTACATTCTTAAAACCATTTATTTTTTAACATTGTTTTTTTCGCGTCTATTATCTAATCTACCGAATTACAGAAAAATAAATAAACACATTTTCTAAATGACGTAGTTTTCGACCACAATGCAACTTTTAAATGAAAACTCAGTCACTAACCTTTCATTATGAGTTTCAGATCAGAATGTATCCTCGAGCACCATTTCAATTAACTTTTATACCTTAACTTAAGTAAAAAACCGTGTTCTTTTAATCTATAAGATGAGTAGATCAATTAATGAAATATCAACGTTTAGCGGTGGCAGACTATCCTACTTCCTAGTAGGTATCCTATCCTACTATATACATACATATAATATTATAAATGTACATTTTTGTATATTTGGATGTTTGTTACTCAATCACGCAAAAACGGCTGAACGGATTTGGATGAAATTTGCCCAGAGATATAACAGAACACAGGACATTGTTTTGGCATCATTATATGAGCCATATCCTCAGATTAGCCGTAGCACCGGTGCCCATTATAGTGCATAAGTGTTCCTGAATGGAAAGTGGAACCTGCGAATAGGCAAAGTGCTTGGCTCAATGCTGGTCCTGCTCCACAACCACAACTAATTGATTAACACTTGAAAATACTGTTGGAGCTGTTGAAGATTTTAAAATACTATTTTTGCATTACATAAATTGAATCTCCTAGCATTGTATAATTGCATAACAGTGAGTACTATGTACATACTATAAAGCTACCATTTACTGGGTACGTCTTTTATTGACTTGCGGCTGAGAATATGTCATGCTCACGCAAATGTCTCGCTGATGGTGGCGCGTGTGTTGGATCATTTAGCTCCCTTCAAAATGGTTGAGCTGAATGGTGCTAATACATGCGTCATGTTCGGGAACGGGCGCCGTCAGTAGGGACTGGTCATCTCTTTGCTGCCATAGTTTATTTTAATTTAATTTAATATTTGAATTGCTTTTTATTTCTCTTCTTTTCATTATGGACGCTTTTAAAGTTCTGCATCGTTCTCACATGCATGATGTTTAACATGAATGATGTAACTAAGACTTTGTAACCATATTATTTTGATTTAAAAGAGTGTCCATGGACATGGACTTTCTCCATAGGTACCTACGCTTTGGAATGGGCAACTTCATCTTTCTGACTGACCGACCCCTTGACAATTCAAAAGTGCCTGTAATTGGTTTAATTGAAATAAGCTTTGAGTTTGCAGAATGTAGTGAAGGAAGTTAGATGAGCAAGACCTTCGGAGGAAGGTTGCTGGAAATTAGTGAATAAGAGTGACCGATGCTGCAATTGGAGAGGTTTATGTAATGCAATAAACTGCTGAAAAGATGAAAATGATAGAATAAAGAGATTTTAATTATTTGCCTTACTAATAGCGACCGGCTTGATCAGCTAAACACAATGACATGATAGTTATTAGAGGCCAAAACCCTTACTAACCAAACCACAGGTCAAACAGGAATCGACCTACTTAATCCTAGTCAGCTATGTTACCTACTTAGAAAACATTTTGGAGTTAGGGTATTACTTACCTACCTAAAAATAACTACTTACTTATAAAATGACGAAGTATTTAATTATCTGTGATAATATTAAAGCGTTTGTCATAGTAGGTAGAGATTAAGGCTAATTCGCATTATGAGTAATTAAAAACGTAAAACTTATAGCCTAAAGATGAGGAAAACGTTGATCTTATTTTGTTTCTGTCATTATGTAGGTGGATGCTATGGCATGCCATGATTTATTAAGAAACTGTAAATTAAGACCAACTCCTCTTATAGAGGTCAATAGTCTACATCCACGGAGGGTAAGCTACGAATTTCTATGAGCGGATCGCGCCAAATGGGGTGCGTGGCGCCAGGATGTCGGGAGCCGTCGCGGCGCCCGCCGCCGACGGAGGCTGGGCAGTCCACGCGCCACGCGCGACCCGTGCACCGCGTGTGTCGTCACCAAACTCATCAATACTAACTTATTTCTGCCCAATCCACGTCCACAACATTTAAACCATAATGAAAATAACATCACTCATTCTCATCACTTTAATTCATATATCGTATGGTGTAAAAACAAAATTAAAAAACGCGACAATAAATAAATCAGACGATGCCATTAAAAAATATTTAGAAAAACATGAGGAGGTTCTATTGGAAGTTACGAAAAATAAAAGTGAAGTTAACCCTGTAACAATCACAAATGTCGTTAACACAAAGATCGTGCCAGTGGCCGCTAAGAAAGTTAAAGCTCCTCCTAAAATGATACCACCTGACATGTAAGTAGCAAAACACTGTAGGTATGTTAAGATGTACTTATTCATGTATTTGTTATCTCTAATACTCATACCTACTTACCTTTAAAAAACTAAGAATAATACTTAACGATTTAAATACCAAAAATTTAGTCATTTTTGCTGTGTAACTAAATAAATTTTAATAAATTTTTCTACGTTTCACAAACTAAATGTTTCTGTTTTTGATTTACGAAGCTCAATAATTTCTCGTACAAGTAACTACTTAAATATTAAAGCGTTAAACCTAATCTTTCTATAAACAGAATACAAACCTGGGCCGAACAGATCTCGAAAAGTTTATACGATAACGATAACGCCGTAGTGCGAAGAAAAGTGCTCCTGAAAAGTTTCTCTGACATAAGGATAGAGGTTCGCAATGGTACAACTATTGTTTCCAAGATGGCGGACGCACTGGAGGATCTGCTGACGAGGCGAGCTCACGCCGCCGAGGAAATCATGCGTCGAGCGGAGGAACTGGCCACCACGGAACAGAAACCAGATGATAGCTATACTTTTGACTACAGTGTTGTTAGTATTCAATATTGAATATTTAAAATAAAAAGAAAATATATGCCTTAGTTTTTTATCTAGCATTTTATTTATGTATTAAAAGTTAAAACTTTATGCACAAGTAGGTAATATTAAACGTACAAAGGCGGACTTAATGCCTGAGGCATTTTCTACCTTAGTGTACCGGTGCCTTTTGCATGAACGGCATCACAAATAAAATTAATTAGTTTTAAATCTAAACCATATTATTGCTGAATGTTGAAAACTGAGAACAAGTGCTATTGCAACCTATTGGTAAATTAATAAGAAACGATTTTTGGCAGGATTTAGACCAAGTAAAGAAGATGATAGACGTAAAAGAATTAGAAGACAACCAGGAACCTCTGAGCTGCAGAAGTTTACGTAAGATTAAGCTGAAGAAAAGCAAGCATTTTGACTCCGATGTGTCGCTAGACTACACTAGCGTCCATGTAGCTGCTGAGGTCTTCGACTGTGGTAAGCAATTAGACAGATACTAATTTTTACAAATATTCAAAACATATGTATATATCAAATTAACATATACAACGTGGCGCTACAATGGCGACATTAATTTAACACATGGGTAGGTTGGTTCTCGCCTATTTTCTCCTCCAATATTGGACCAATTTAAAAGATATTTCATAAACTGAATAAGAAGGATATATACTGTGCCCCTATATTTTACTTTTTCATTAATAGTTGTCCAATTTGTACGACGTAAACGCGAAACCGTATACGATTATTATTAAATTAATGTCGCCATTAAAGCGCCACGCTGTATATCAATATTACAAAATCATTATCATATTTTTTAAATTATACTCATTTAAATACGCACACGCGCTTTTAAAATAGATATATATTCAGTAAAGTAAGTGTAAATTGACACCCATAGCATTTTTTTTAGCGCCAAGCAGTCTCATCATCAAACGCAATTACGCAACAGACAATCGGCTTGGGTTAGAACATTACTTTTTATCCCGGTAGTACGTTCCAGTGGGATAGTTTCCGACAATCACGCGAGCGAAGCCGTGGGAAAAAGCTAGTAATCAGTAAAAACAAAATTAGCAAATGATACGTTTATTTTAGATAAGGTTCTGATAAAAAAGGTAAAGAATATATGATAACGCTGTATTTCTGTCTTTTTAATTAAGAAAATTTTCTTTCAGCACCCAAGGTTAAGGAACATCTTTACTGGTCTGAAGGTTTATTGTCAACCTTCAAAAAAAACTATGCTCAAGATTCTTCTTTGGAATTTCAATATTTTTGCAGTGCCCAAGGATTTCTCAGACATTATCCTGGCAAGTATTAAAAAAGTTATAGATATAACAATAAACTTCGAAACACAACTGTACTTTAGATCCCATCCTGCCTACAAACCTCGTTCCTCATGGCACTCATCAGTATCCCTGTTTTGTTTTTTATTAATTTTATTATTTAAATTTTATAAGCAACTTGTTTTTTCCAGCGGCATTATGGGAAAGCATGTATAAACTGAAATACACAGAGGAAGATTCCGATAAAGCGTATGACTGTCGGCTGCGGCCCTGGTACGTGAGTGCTGGTGGCGCTCCACGCGATGTTCTGATACTCCTGGACGCATCAGGCTCCATGGAGAACTCTTCGAACCAGGTCATCGCTGAAAAGTTCACACTAGCGCTCCTCAGCGCCCTCACGGATGACGACAGAGTCAATGTGTTACGTTTCAACGTCGTCATACAATCTCCTATCAGTTGTTTCAACGAAAAGCTCGTTTCTGTAAGTATGGAAATCGATAATTTTCTGGATACTTTACCATAGCGTATAGGGTGAAATACTTGGGACATATCTTGACCGCTGACCTCAAAGATGATGATGATATTGAAAGAGAAAGAAGGGCGCTGTCGGTGAGAGCTAATATGATCGCTCGCAGGTTTGCACGTTGTTCTAGAATAGTTAAAAAAACCCTATTTCGTGCATATTGTACATCGTTTTACACGTGCAGCCTGTGGGTAGATTACACTCAAAAATCGTACAGCGCCCTTCGCATTCAATATAATAATGCGTTCCGGGTGTTGATGGGGCTGTTCCGCTTCTGTAGCGCTTCAGGGATGTTTGCTGAAGCTCGTGTCGATTGCTTCTACGCTACGATGCGAAAAAGATGCGCTTCCCTGGTGCGCCGGGTGCGGGCCAGCCCCAACATTATATTGCGGTGTGTCGCGAGCAGACTGGACTGCTTATATGTGAATCGCTGCTGCAAGCTTTCCACATCAGTGTTGAGCTTGTAGCAGGGATTTGCATTAACCAGTATTGCAGTGTTAGGTTAAGAGGCTTACTAGAGCTAAGTGTCCTTGAAAAACGCATGCACACATATGCAAAATCGACGCAAACGCCATCTAACGACGACGCCCATCACAATTATGACATAAAGCATACATGAGATTTAGAAGTAACGGTTTTGTGAGATTACGCCCTAGTATTCTAATAGATGGCGCGGAAACGATGTGCAAATAAGTTAAAGATCTAACACAAATTATGTAGTTATGTGTGACAACATAATAAATTTTATTCGTTTTGAGTGTGACTTGAAAAACTTAAGGATGTGGGTGATTTTGAAATAAAACTGATTCAATGAAATTTAAAACATTTTTAACCGACTTCAAAAAAGGAGGTTGTGTATTCGACCCGTATGTATGTATGTAATGTATGTATGTGTGTATGTTTGTGTATATATTTGTAGATTTTCTAAAAAACTGATGAACCAATTTTGATCATTCTTTCACTAATGTGATCTACATACTTCCAGGAAGGTTTTAGTATATTCATTAGGTAGTTATTCTATATTCATTAGGTTCATTAGGTAATTATTCTTATGTAGTATGTCCGAAGTTAATATGCATAAATGTACTGCATCTCCGGCATTTCTATGCGAATTTTGATGATTCTTCAATGCACTAGTGTTAATTGAATTTTTGTGGGGTAGGTACAATTAGAAAGAAAAAAAAAAACAACCGACTTCAAAAAAAGCACTACAGCGTGATAAATAACTATAATTTCGGAAGTCGGTGTCAAAAAACGAAAATGCGGAACCAGCGACACCGACTTCCGAAATAAAAGTTATCACTTTGCAGTGTTTTTTTTCTAAAACTATGAATTTTGGAAACATCTAAGAAAGTGCAGTCGGTATTTTCGACTTTACGTACAACTGTCACAGTGACGTGTGTGGACGACGTGTAGATTAGTATTCGAGAGTCCCCGGGTTCGATTCGAACCCGGGGACGGGTTCGATTCCTAAGGTTACGAAATCGAATTTTCTATTTAAATGTCATTTTGAATTTTTAAATATATCTATTAAATATTTTTATAAATAACTAAAAAAAGTCTGCAGGAGAAAGAAAGTCGAAAATATTAACACGGAAGTTAGGTATTTCTAATGCGCAAGTACCTACACGTTATCTAAGCTATTACAAAAATAAAAAAAATTCTGACCTAATGTTTTTATTAACAGACCGCGACTTATTGATAATGGGCATAATGAAATAGGTAACAGATTCATCTGAAAATTGCGATGAAAATGATCAAAAGCAAGAAATTAAATTTAAAATTGATTTTGTTTATAATAAATAGGAATCATAGTTATATATGAATGTTAGGTACCTAATCTTTCAGGCCGTTTACACATTATGCCGCAGCTGCAGCGGCACCGCCGTCGCGTCGTCGCTGCATCAGTCACCCTTGGATTTGTATGAACACACGGCGCCGCGGCGGCGCGCCGCAAGGGCTCATACAAATCCAAGAGAAACCAATACAGCGGCATCGCCACAGAATATAATAGTATGGCACCGCGGGCGGCGCACAGTGGTCTGAAAATCGAGCTCCATACTCATAGAAACTTAAAGTTCGGAAATAAAAAAACAAAAATTGTAATGGGTCAGGTATACCTCCCTTTACGTAATATTAACGTATGGATGGTATCAGTCGCTCCACGCGTAAGAAAAAAAAGTTTTTTATTTTTTTTGTATGGGAGAAAACACTTAATGTACATTTTTTTGAAACTGAATGGAACTGATAGGCTGGAGCTCACACGAGCTATTGTACGATACACGGCCATCAAGATGACATACAATTCATGCACCGTTCGGCGCCGCTTTGCACGTAGCAAATTTTTGAAATTTTGAATTTTCGATACGTGATTTTTCAAATCTTTGACGAGGTTAAATGAACTTGCCGATCGATTTACTTATACTATCGTTAGTTTTAGCCTGCTTATGACCTTTGTGATGACAACAATTAAAAATTATATTGATTATATACGTTTTTTTTTATTTCATTCCAAGAACTAACTCATTTAATCACCGTGATTATGGTTGAGCTATAATTATATACCAATGACATGAGCATCAACCAGCTCTAGCAGGGCCAAATGGGCCCTAGTCACAATAAAATTCTATTGTCTGTAATATTAAAGTCTGTAAAACCTAATTAAAGAATAGCGAACGATAATGAGGGTAGTTGTATAAAAATAGGACGTTTGAGCTTACTTTTATCAGTAGCTCTCAGTACTTGTGCGCGCTAACTTATTACGTTATTTTTTTTATTGTGCTGTGATGGAAGGTTGTGATACCAATTTGGACATTGTCATGTTTGTGACAAACAACAATTGTTTTCTACAGCCCAATGTTTTATTTGAAGTTTTTGAGAATACTATTGATTTGTCAGAAAATGAAAAGAGGGTATTGAAACAATTCTGTCAGACTTATGTTTGTTCGTTGAGGAACAAATGGATCTCGTGTAATCGCACGAGACGTACATACATAACAAAGTATGAGACATGGCTGCAAGAGAACATAAAATGGCCTGAGATCATGAAAGGAAAGATGACCCCTTATTTAGTGTCAGTAGAGCAGCAAACCCGTTCCAGTTCTGACTTTGTTTTAAATGAGGGTGCATCAACATCCTACACACCGGAGACGTGCAGTGTTGGAACATCAACATCAGTTGTGAGGCCGAGAAAATCATTTAAAGAGCTAAGCCCGCTACAGAAGAGAAGGAGAGCGGAAGACCTCCTAACGTATAGCACTGAAAGCCTTGCTCATGCAACCGGTTTGAAAGCACATGACAAGAATATAGCAGATATCGTTAAACTAGTCTCGGAGCAAAGAGGCTACAAGGATAAATTGTTAAAGCCCAAGGAAACTGTGCCTATATATTCCGCTGATAAAGCTTTATTTATTTTGACCTCATTGAAGCTTTCGAAGTGGCAGTATATAACATTAAGATCTTGTGCAAAAGAAGAAGGAGTACCACTGTGTCCTTCTTATACTGCCATCCTTGAGGCGAAGAAGGACTGCTGCCCTCCAAAAGTTACCATTGTACATCACGGAAGGAGAGGTAAAAGTAAAGCTAAATTTTGGATAAAACTGTGCAAAGCTTGGAAAATTCCTATGTGTGGAACCTTCGCTGGATGGCAAAGAGTTAACAATTATATGCAAGTATGGCTTTGATGGTGCTTCAGGGCAAAGTTTGTATAAGCAAACTATGGCAGACGAAGACGATTCCAGTATGTTTATGTGTTCTTTTGTGCCTCTGCGCTTAGTTTGTGGCGAAGAAAAGGTATGGGAGAATCCAAAGCCATCTTCCACAATGTTCTGCTGACCAATTTATTTTAAGTTTTCAAACGAAAACAAGTTGAACATCGTGGAAGAACAGGCTCTGATTGAGGCTCAGATTGAAGCAGTATCTAATTATAACTCAACCATAATCACGGTTGTAGAATCCTGTTGATTCCGTACTTATGTTAAACATATCACTTCACTGGCTCACTACCACACCAAGCGCCATCGTATATAGCCTGCTTCACTTTGTCTGTTTCCCGCCATTCCTCGTAACTGACAGATGACATAACATAACTGACAGCAGCTACCCCGCTTGTGTGAATGATACAGTGTTTACATATCTATTTAATAGATACACTACAACGGTGATTAAATGAGTTAAGTAGTTCTTGGAATGAAATTAAAAAAAAAACGTATAGGTACTTATAATCAACATAATTTTTAATTGTTGTCATCATAAAGGTCATAAGCAGGCTAAAAGTAACGATAGTATAAGTAAATCGATCGGCAAGTTCATTTATTCACGTCAAAGATTTGAAAAATCACATATCGAAAACACAAAATTTCAAAAATTTGCTACGTGCAAAGCGGCGCCCAACGGTGCATGAATTGTATGTCATCTTGATGGCCGTGTATGGTACAATAGCTCGTGTGAGCTCCAGCCTATCAGTTCCATTCAGTTTCAAAAAAATGTACATTAAGTGTTTTCTTTTCTCCCATAAAAAAAAAAACAAAAAACTTTTTTTTCTCACGCGTGGAGCGACTGATACCATCCATACGTTAATATTACGTAAAGGGAGGTGTACTAGACCCATTACAATTTTTGTTTTTTTATTTCCGTACTTTAAGTTTCTATGAGTATGGAGCTCGATTTTCAGACCACTGTGCGGCGGCGAGTTTTGATAGATCTTATCAAAACTCAAAAATCAAAAGATGTGTAAACGGCCTCAAGGATTAGGTACTCGTACCTAACATTCATACATAATTATTATGATTTCTATTTATTATAAACACAATCAATAAAAATTAAACTCTTGCTTGTGATAATTTTCATCGCAATTTTCGGATGAATCTGTGATTTCTTTATGCACATTATCAATAAGTCGCGGTCTGTTAATAAATTTAGGTTTTTTTTATTGTTACAATGGCTTAGAAAACGTGTAGGTACTTACGCATTAGAAGTAACTTCTGCGTTGATATTTTCGACTTTCTTTCTCCTGTGAAAGATAATTACATTGTAGACGTTTTTTTAGTTATTTATAAAAATATATTTAAAAATTCAAAATACATTCAAATAAAATTAAATCGATTTCGTATCACTGGGAATCGAACCCGGGGACCCTCGAACACAAACCTGCGCGTCGTCTACATAAGCCAATGTAACGATTGAGTATGTCGTCGAAAAAACTGAGCTTATGCGTAATAAGTGCATTTTCTTAAACTACCAAAATTCATAGTGAAAAAAAATATTCAGTAATAATAAAATGCTCTTACTTTGTTCGGCGTTTGTTTTATATGAACGTTTTGTAGTCCTCCTAAGGGAATGTTTCACTTTATTTCCCATATTTACAAATGATATAATTGATAGCAAATTATTACGCTATTTTAACTTAAAAGTATTTTATATTTACATGAAATAAAAATATTTAGAGAAAGAAGATATGCAAATAGTAATAATAAACAATGAATGTATGTACATATAAATAATGCGGCGAAAAGAGCGACACGCCCGTATAGTATCAGGCCTCGGCCGGCATTATTCCTACACGGGGGTTTACCGTTTACGTACACATGCGCACTTATTATGTTCGGAACTATGAATATGCTATTTACAATAAAACTATTGTTTGAACTAAAAAAATAAAACACTATTATTTTGGTATGTTGCTTGTAGAATGATCTGACAAAAAATCAGAATGATTGTATGTATATTAGTATGGTTTCTATTGTAAAAAGAAAGTTTTTAGAGGTATCTTCATGATTTTTTTCTATCGTACCAAATTAGTTGTATCATGTTTTCAAAACACTATTTATCTAAAAATTCAAAATACATTTAAATAAAATTTAAAAAGAAAGGACGATTTCGTAACCTTGGGAATCGAACCCGGGGACTCTCGAATACAAATCTACACGTCGTCCACATGCGCCGGTGTGACAGATGTACGCGGAGTCGAAAATACTTACCTTATGCAAAATGACTGCACTTTCTTAGATGTTACCAAAATTCATAGTTTTATTGCAAAAATAAAAATATTCAGTTAAAAATAAAATGCTCATACTTTTTACTTTCGTTCATATTATGTTCGGCTTTTGTTTTATATGAACGTTTTGTAGTCCTCTAACGGAATGTTTCACTATATTTCCCATTTATTTACAAATTATTACCCTATTTTAACTTTGTTATGTTACGCGGACCACTGCCGGGAGACACAAGTGAAACGCCCGGGAGTTGGGACTCGCCGTACAATAGATGGCGCGCGCCTTGCACCCATACATAACAAACTTAAAAGTATTTTATATTTACACGAAATAAAAATATTTACGGAAAGAAGATATGCAAATAATAATAAACAATGAATTTACAAATAAAACTTAACAAAAACATAACAATCTTGACGGAAATAGTGCGGCGAAAAGAGCGACACGTCCGTATAGCATCAGGCCTCGGCCGGCAGTGTCGCTACACGGGCGTTCACGCACACATGCGCACTTTTTATGTTCGGAACTATGAATATTCGATTTACAAAAAAACTATTGTTTTAAATAAAAAAATAAAACACTATCATTTTAGTATGTTACTTGTAGAATAATCTGACAAAAAATCAGAATGATTGTATGTATATTAGTATGGTTTTTATTGTAAAAAGAAAGTTTTTTAGAGGTATGTTCATGATTTTTTTCTATCGTACCAAATTAGTTGTATTGTGTTTTCAAAACACTATCTATCTAGCAAATATCCTGAAGAATATCATATATTTTTCTGATTTTGTTTACTGTAGGCGATCATATACTTTTATTGTTTCGAAAACTACCGTTTTTTTGCGTTTAGCTCATGTAAGCGCCTTAAGTGTGTAGGTTAAGTTTACTAACGTAGTTTGTAAGAAATATTGTTACTAACATTTTTTGAGTCCTTGTTACTTGTTTTTTGAATATAAATATATATATAACCTCAAGCCTGTTCTTCCCCAAGGGTTAGACAGAGGTGTTCATAGATCCTTTGAATAGAATAGACATTTATTTTGTAAATATGGGTAACTAGCTGTTGCACGT
The DNA here is from genome assembly GCA_945859645.1 of Amphipoea oculea. Lineage (NCBI taxonomy): Eukaryota > Metazoa > Arthropoda > Insecta > Lepidoptera > Noctuidae > Amphipoea > Amphipoea oculea. The sequence goes on from OX243876.1 coordinate 6,104,769, forward strand.
GACATCGTCTGCGATCTAGGATGAAAAGTAGCCTATATCCTTACACAGGTTATGGTCTATATGTGTGCCAAATTTCATACAAATTCGTTCAGCCGTTTTAGCGTGAAAGCGTAGTAAAGTTGAAATAATCTCACTTTCGCATTTATAACATTAGTATGGATACATAACAGGCGTTAAATACATGAAAGCTCAGCCATATTTCACCATTCGGCATGCGACATCAAAAGTCAGTAGGCCAGATCCATCAATCCAGAGCAATTCAGGCAATAGCTTTGCGCTTTTAAATCCTCTTATACCTAAAGTAGTATTTCTTTCTTTTTGCACTTGCTATAGAGTTTGTGTTGTTACAGGCGAACCACGTGAACACAGCAGCTATGATGGCCGCTATGGATAACTACGAAATGACGAATGAGACTTGGATGGGCGACGTGTTGCAGTACTCAGTACGGTTGCTACAGCGACAGCGGAGTACTCCTGAGCGGCCGAAATCCTGTCAGCAAGCTATAGTGTTACTTACCGACAGCCTCTACGACAACTATACGCATCTTATGAAACATCTCGACCCCCATGGAGATATCAGGTCGGTAATCAGCTTTTTTTTTCAGAATTGCAATTGTTTCAGAATTGCAACCATGCCGAAAGACTCCAGGGTTGATACACCAAAATTAAGTTGATTTTAAGAGCTTTTTAACACTTCATAATTTCTAATTCTGCGTCTAGCTTAATTTCTAATTCTCTAAATAATGACTTTTTTAGTAAAACTGTGAAAGGGAAAAGTTTCAACTTTTTATCTATTAATGCGAAACAGAATTCGAACTTATATTTTTTTCCGCAATGAAGTAATTCTTACCCGACTATGGCAAAGTCAAAAGAAAGGGTTTATGATTTTAGCAGTATACGAGTACTTATGTATGTATGTTTGTATTTATGTGTGTTTCACCGTAGCGCCTGAACTACTGAACCAAAGATGGTATTGGCTTCGAAATAAAACGCGCTACTGACCTATATTGTTAACGTTGTCGGAAAAGTGTTAAATAAAATACTTAAATTCAAAAATCTGTAACCCGACAACGGAAAAATAAAAGTGATCTAAAAAGTACGAAACAAGAAAATATTTCAGACAGAAATCAAGGCATAGGTCAAAAATGGTCAAGGTATAGCCGTGGCCGCATGCCTGCATATCACGTGGGTGAAAGGAACACCTACAAAATTCTGCCATGCAAACACGGCTTTACTTTAACCATTTTTGTACCTATATCTTGATTTCTCTCTGAAATATTTTCTTGTTACGATTTAAAAAATTCGAAGTTGGTCTGATAAAAAAGGTGGTGGCCCAGGCGCCATCTATCTGCAATACCAATGGCAGCTCGGGTGCCCAGGTCTCCCTAGAAACATAGGTAAAATGCCACATATGCCTGTATTTACACCCTTCCCTTGGAATCGGACCGGACTACATCAATAGTGCAAAGCGGCAATAATAGTGCAATGGTGATACCACCACCGCACTATAATTGCCATTATTAAGTACCGGATGCGCTAGTTCGCCGGGTGCCCGCGAACGTACGAGTATCTCCCAAGCTCTTGGCTCATGATAGCGGAAGGAACCGTGGGGCTTTATTCAGTAGGAGACAGAACCTTCCGTTCTCCCCAGACGGAGTGACGGAGGATATGAATGAGTACTCACACCCAGAAAAATAAAATTGTAAGTAGGTTCTTCTACCTTTCCTCCTTTTTAACAAAAATCTTTATTGAAATCTTTGTTTTCTAGAATATTTGTGATGTGGCTGCACGACGTGTTTGGTCTCCGTGATAACACGCGTACGTACGGCGAGGGACTCAGCTGCGACCGCGACGGGTACTTCGCAGAACTCATCACGCCCTTCGACGTGACGCAGCAAGTCCTGAGGATACTACAGATCATGGAGCGTCCGCTGGTGTCGCAGAGAAACCAACGACTGACGGTCTTCAGTGATGTTTACGCACATGTCGAGGTACTCACGAATATACATTTTTTTTTTATTTTCAATGCCGAAGTTGTATTACTGTCGAACCCTTTCCTTTAAATAGATTATAAGGCTGTGGAGTACATTGTTTCTAATTACAAATCTTATGGAGCGTTTGACCTCGGTGGTTTTACATTTGCAACTTCAACTTCGCTTTTATAAATAACACCACAATGTTGTCAATACCATGTACCTACGTACTATGATAGATCATCAAACGCTGGAGATTGCTCAATGAATGTCTACTTCCTTTACAGGTCAGTTGAAAAAAGTATGTAAATATATCATATAAAAAAATATACTTCGTTTTTGTTGAGGGAAGCCTTTGTAGGTATTTGAAATAATTTCAGCTTTTGAATATTTACACTAAGTTTTTCCCGGATATCATAAGTCTGATGTAGATTAAGCGATTGTATTATCGACTAATGTAAATGCTAAATATTGCATTGCCAACAAAGATAAGCAGATTACAACATTTTTCGAAATAGTTACTTTAAAAATCAAGTCATTGCTGCTTTTACCCGACTACGGCAAAGCAAAAAGGAGGGTTATGATTTTGACCGGTATATGTATGGTCATCTGTTCCCTCATAACTTCAAAAGTACTTATAATAATTTGACAAATGAGGTATTGTTAGAAGCGTCTTGACAGTCTGCTGGCTATAGGCTATGTGACGTCACACTAAATTTAATATGGCGCCCTCTAGAGGACATAAAGTAATGAATTTAATATCTAATAAATATTTTAGGATGGTTCCTTGTGGGACATCAAATGAAAGGGCTTAATTAGCACATTTCAAAACTATGAATATTACTGAAATAAACCCCAAAATAATGAAATAAAAAAAAGTTTAAAAACTAAAACCCGACTACTGAAAAGGATGAAACAAAAAAGTACCTTCCCGTGATCGCATGCTACCGTAGCTTAAACTTTGTTTTTTATTACTTAGTGAAAAATATGGCTGAAATTATTTGTTACAATAAATAAGGTTGTTTCTCTTACATCATCTGCCTAGCCTTTGTCTTACGTTCTTACTTACTTAAAAAATACAAGGTGGCAAGAACATCGACGAGCAATCTGCACCCTAATTGCGTAACACACTATCAATCTAAATCTGAATCATTTTGAAGGATATTGCTAATCCATTACCTACTTCATTTATGTACCAAAAATGTGTCTGCTGAACAACGTAAATAACGCAATGTATGTTGTTGAACTGTCAAAATGAAACCCATTGCTACTGATAGTGTGTTACGCAATTAGCCCGCTGTTACCATGGGGGTCCAGAATCATGTACTGAATCCACGGTAACAGGTTATGCGTCAATGTTCTGTATACGTCAGAAACTCAACGACGACGATGATTAGGCTTACCTAGAAGTAACCATATTTAAAGTAATATTCTCCTCATTTAGGACCCCAGGAGAGGCGAGTTATATTGGAAAAGCAAAGAGAACACAGAGCAGTTCAATAGATACAAAGATCTAAGACGAAACAAGAAGGCGTTGCTCAACGATACCCAGCTCTACAAGGATTGGATGTACCAAGTTAATTATGTGTGTACCTATTTACTCGTATTTTATAAGTCATCTCATCTCATCATCTCAATGCTGATAGTGCTATGTTTATAAACCATTTCTTGTAAGTCAGGCTGACTAACTAACTGAGAAAAAACATTGTTCTAGAACAAATACGGGCATTACTACGAAGGAGAGGACTTGAATTACAGATTGCAAATAAGCATTTCGGTACCAGTGTTTGACCATATAACAAGTGAGGTAAGGAAGAGAAGGAGTTTCAAATATTAAAATCCACAACTCAAGTTGCTAATGTACTCGTTATGCTACCAAAGTCCATTATATCATGTCTTTGTTTTAACTTTCAGAATATCACGAAAAAACTTGAAGAGGTAAGTTTGATTGCATCAAAAGGCAAATTAATGTAGAATTATATAAGACGTGTAAAAGGACACAAACTTGACTGATAAAAATGCATCATAAATTCTGATGTTCGTAATTGCGATAACTGACTTATCAAAATTCTCATAATCACAAGACTTATTTGTTTACAGGAAAAACAAAGAAACTCTACTAGGACGGTAAGTAACTTAAGGAGAAATATATTGAAAAAAAAAATGTGGTTTTTCTATTACGTGTAACTTGTTAATTATGTGGAATAGGGCTCTAACATCTTGGTATATGTTTTTTGACTCTTTGGTCTAGTATCGTGTAAAAGAAATACACGATTCAATGAATTTTACTCGATACAAAAAAATTGCAAAGTTATATCTATTTTTTTACGTTTTTCGGCATCACGGCGTAACACTTAGGCGCGTCGCCCACACGAGCTAGAGTCGAGGCGGCGACGAGGCGCGGGCGCACGTTTTGTATAGGAATAAGTATAGGTATGTCGCCTATACATACATACCTATATTTCCTATTTTTCCTAGGTCGTGTGGGCGATGCGCCTTAAGAGTTATTCAATGGAATTTACTTTAAAACATAGAGAACTATCATATCAAAGTTTATTCAAAGTTCATTTATTTTGTTAAAAAAGGAGTAAATTCGTATCAAATTCACACATACGTCGTTTTATTCCGAGCGCACGCACATTATATGAAAGTGCATCACTTTCGCTCGCTTAGTAGGTTTTCGAGGATTTTAGATTTTCGGGGTAGCGCCTTAATAAGGAGATTAAAATGTTTATTTTGACATAATAAATCACATTGTTACGTAATTCTTATCCAATATCTAGGCGTTGTCCACCACTTTTTTCGCACGTTACAGACTTGAATGCTCAATTTGACACGCTCAGAGATTGAGTGTTTAGAACTCATTTCTCTTTGCACCTCTACAAAGAACATACTTTGTAGGTATTTATTCCGGACCAGTTTCTTTCTTGACAGGTAGACTTATGAGGAAGGTTTTTTCAGTTGGTGAGGTGGCTACGGATCTTTGTCTTATTGTATAGACAGAAAATAATAGCCAGACGGACTGATGAACTGTAGATTGCATACGGATTAGAACAAATGCGGAAGACAAAAACATCGAGTGGTTTATTGCAAATCCATTGACCAGCAGTACACTTCCTTAGGTTATTATAAGTTGATTGACTGATAGAATGTAAATCTTTCCGCAGTACCCGGTCAACCGGCTATTAGGAGTGGCTGGCGTGGACATCCCCATCGATCATTTGAAATTGGTGCTGCCTTATCATCAGGTAAACACTTCAGGATTATAAAATTATCATCGCGCCATATGCTTATGTCTGGTAGCATGTAATGAATATGCTTTTATTTCGTAGGCGTTATGTAGCAGTCGTATCGCAGGCGGTGCGTAGTAGTCGTCTCGTAGGCGACACGTAGCATGCGTCCCGTAGGCATTACGTAGCAGTCGTCTCGTAGGCGTTGCGTAGCAGTCGTCTCATAGGCGTTGCGTAGTAGTCGTCTCGTAGGCGTTGCGTGGCAGTCGTCTCGTAGGCGTTGCGTAGCAGTCGTCTCGTGGGCGTCACGTAGCATGCGTCTCGTAGGCATTACGTAGCAGTCGTCTCGTAGACGTCACGTGGCATGCGTCCCGTAGGCATTACGTAGCAGTCGTCTCGTAGACGTTACGTGGCATGCGTCCCGTAGGCATTACGTAGCATCGGTGTAATGTGCAATGTTATAGGGGCGAACACTTGCCACCAAAGGACCATAGAAGTAGTTTAAAGAAAGATCATCTATGTATATGACGTCTACCAATAAGTATTATGTAGAATTCGATAATAATCATTACTTTATAGTCTACTCTGAGTTTGTATTTCAAGAATACTCCTAACTTACCTAACTCTAGCTAGGGTGTACGCTTAAGAATTTATTTATTAAAACTTTTTGCACAAGTAAAAAAAAATAATATTGTACAAAGGCGGACTTAATGCCTGAGGCATTTTCTACAGTCAACCTTAGGATGATGCAGAGACAAAACATGGCAGGTGCAATATACAGGAGAACTAGCTAGGACATGAATATAAAATACAATATATCTATACACGGATACATACATACATACATATTTAAACCAAATGAACTCTCAGGGGAAAAATGATCGGTAGAGGAGAAAACGAATCCAGCAAATCAGCGCTGGAATTTACAAGCTGCTGCATTTTTTTTTACTTTAATGCAAGTCTAAGGTGTTGGTGTTCATTTCATAGTACATATTTATTATCCAGAAACTTTATTGCCCTACCTTTAGAACTACCTGATACTATGAGTCAGTAGTTAACGCATTTATTTGCACTCTCATTTACGTGCGATCTTGTAGCATTATTACCAATTCATTGTTATTATCGCATATTCGTATGATGTCACGCATTCTTCGGAGCGTTGCGGTTGTCGTGTATATTTCTTGAATATTTCTCCTCTGCTCTTGAAGCTTACCCATTTCAAATAAGCTTTTGAAGGCACCTTGAGAAGATTTACTTGAATAAATCTTTGGCTATATTAGCAAAAAGGTCGTGATGATAGTAAAATTTGTTGCATCTTTCAGATAGGTGCAGGAGGATCTCTAATCCTCGTCGACCATCGTGGCAATATCGTCTTACATGACAACATAAAACACACGGTAAGCTGAACATAAATAAAATCACGTTTTTAGTATACTTAGATTTATGTTGAAATCCGTAATCTGCGCATAATTGAAATGTATTTATTGCTTTCAATATCGTCTTTGATTTTCCTTACATATTTGATATTTTAACATTCTAATACTACTTTTGATAAAGAATTGTAGAATGTTTGAACATGCGTCATTTTAATATACATTACATGAGTCATGATAATTATATTCTTTGCTATCAGTTCGACGGCGACATTTTAAAACCCGGATATCGGACAGTTGACCTCCTGGATTTGGAACAGCCGGCTGAGAATCATAAGCCGCGATATTATCCCAAAGAATGGCTGAAGGTAAGAGCTTAGACTTGTTATTCTTTAATATTCTTTATCTGTCCACGAACTCTGACCTAAATTAAATTATTATACGTTTTAGTTGCGCAAAATGATGATAATAGATAAAGACAAAGGTAACATAACTATGTATGGGAAAGGCATCTATGACGACGGGATGAGAGCTATTCTGGAAAAACGGCAGTACTTTTGGAAGAGAGTGCTGAACCATTATACTGCGGTAGTGGCACTGCCCCTAAACAATAGAGTACATGCGGTCCCTGAAGCTGCCTTCACGAGAGCCATAGCCAACGAGGCGTGGAGATCACTGTCCAGAACAGAATACGCCGTCAACCCTGATTGGTAATCCCCTTATCAGACCTATTTATAAAGTCAATAATTTATACATCGTGCAGATATGACGAAAATGTGTCGCAATTGATAAAATTTCTTGGAATCGGATGTAAATAATCCGTTAAAAGAAAAACATTTTGCGGACTATTGTAATACTTAGCAAAAACAGGAAATAGGGATTACAAAACGCGCTATATCCTGTCGATATACAAAACGTTTTCGATACTTAGATGATGATAATCTACGTAATTCTAGCAATCAAAAACTTTCAGCTAGAACGTTTCTCGCCCCTGAGCCATCCATCTATAATGTCTAAGTTTCGCAATTGACGATAGGTATAGTTAATCTTCTTGTTTACCCTATCTCCAGGTTGTATTGCCGTCACATTGAGCCGCACTTTGAGTCACGCGAGGCAGAGGTGCGGCACTTCATCAAACGTCGCAGTGATGAGGGAGACTTCTCCATGCAGAAGCTCGAGTATCTGTTCAGCCCGATCCCGCCTTCTTTGTTTGAGAAGACGTATCAATGTTTGTCGATATTTCTTATTAGCTTAGTGTTTTACTTCGCCAATGCAATATAGTTTTACTCCGTTGCACCATTATTTATCTTATGCCTAACGGAAGCATTACTTTGGTTTATTTTACGATTAAATTAGAAGTTATTGAAAAAGGCAACTCTATACAATGGGGACAAAAGATACCATTCAGATCCGCTGTATTTACGAGTAAAAGGTGTTTTGTAATTTTCTCTGCGGGGAAATTCTCATGAAGTTTGGTGAAGGTTATCTCAAACTCCTACTGACTAAGCTCCTCGATTCCTCCAGCTATCTTGCTTAAGCCGAGTGCCCGGGTAATACCCTAACTTGCACTTGCACCACCGATAGGTATCCAAAAGCATACCCAATTTAAGATAATAGTAAAACAAAAATAATAAACTGTTATGACGCTAGTACGACGTAATAAATCATAAGATATTAGTCATAAGACTGTGTTTATTTTTAGTATGGGTATACACTTATTTATTGCAATCAGTAAGGTAAATACAATAGGTATTTATTAGCATTAAGACGTGGTAATGAATAAATACTTTGCTTTGATAAGCTGCCTTTGTAACTAGTGAGGTAAAAAAGGTCGGAGTAACAAAAAAAAAAATTTAAAGTCCCAAAATGTTTGAACACTTAAAGTTAATTTAATGAATGATTCAAAAGTGGTTTAATTATGCTGCCAGCTAAAAACAACAGCAAAGATATGACCTTTTTAAGTGGCTTCTCTCAAGTATGTCTGTTTCAATCGTTAGATACAGTAGAATTCAAGTAAGTACATAACAACATTATTGATCCGTGAGTGTAAGTTATCAGCTTATCAACTGTTATCATCAACAACTGGTCAGCCTGATACACCACTTTCCAATAAGTAGGTACCATGCATGCAAACAACATAGTATTTAATCACAAAAACTTTCCGAAAACTATGCTTCTGTGTGGCACATCCAATCACACCATCCATTGCGCTTTTAGAACTATTACTTAAGTGTTACTAAGAGATTTAAAATAATGCTAATAATATATACATGGACATAAAAAAGTGGAATCAAGGGCATAAAAATATTTGTCCGCATCGCTGTTAACAGTAAAAGTGCCCAAAAGCACAGTATAATATACAGTAAAACATCTTCATACAAACGTGCCGCTCTCGGTTTGAATGTGTGCGTGCGCGCCGCGCGCCATATCTGCACGCGATTTCACGCACACGCTAGCATAATATATGAGGGAATAAGGTGGCGGCAGTGCGGGCTGTGCAGCGCGACTGTGAGCACGCGCGTACGCTACATGACCGCTTGCGTTCGTCAACTCTCGCCGGCGGCGGCCACTTAAATTACGAGTATCATGACTTCAAAAAGGGGAAAAAAATATTGTAGTGTTTTCGGGTGCCTCAATAATGATTTCGCAAACCCGGACTTATCATTCTTCATAGTTCCTACTCAACCAGAAATGTAAGTACCTACTTATACTTAAATATTATTAGAAAATGTGGTATTGTGTTGTTTATTTCACAGTTTATTTGCTTTATTAAGAGCGTAGCCGAGTCGCATTTTTCCATATAAATGTATTCCCAAATTTACTTTCTGAATACTATGTTTAGAGCTAAAGTTTATTTTAAGAAGTCTAGTTTTTAACCGACTTCTAAAAAAGGAGGAGGTTCTCAATTCGAATGTTTGTATTTTTTTTTTTTATGTTTGTTCCCGCATAACGGGTTGAAAGTTAGGGTGTTTGTATCTGATCTTGGATCAGATTTATTAAATGCGGCTAAAAAAAGGGGAATATGCGTGGAAAAAACCTATTTCACTATTAATGATCATAAAATATATTACATTTTTGACGTACCTCACTTAATTAAATTAGTTCGTAATAATTTGATGACATATCATTTTCATTTACAAAATGGCAGCGTTGCAAAGTATGAGCATATTCTTAAATTTTATGAGCAAGATAAAAACAAAACATTTAAACAGGCATATAAGTTAACAAACAGCCATATTAACCCTACCAATTTTGAAAAAATGAAAGTCAGATATGCGACTCAACTTTTGAGTAGGACTGTTGCAGTTAGCTTATTAACGTACATAGATTTTAAAATTATTGATGAATCTGCAAGACCAACAGTTGAATTCATAAAAAAATATGAATGATTTATTTGACGCACTTAACTCTTCGACGCGTTATCATAGCTATGCTTACAAAAATGCGTTTTGCGGAAATGACAATCAAATAGAATTTTTTAATAAAATGTTAATACTTTTTCAAACATTAAAGTTATATAATCCAAAAAACGGTAGCGACGTTACGAAAACAGTCAAGTTTATTGATGGTTTTCAAATTACTATCAAATCTATATTACAGTTGTTTGATGATCTTAAACAAGAAGGGTTTGAATATTTATTGACAAGACGCCTTAATTGAAAATTTATTGAAAATTTTTTTGGAAAAATTCGGTCAAAAAACGGGATGGCTACAGAGGCAACCATTAGGCAATTCATATCTGCATATAGAAAGATTTATTTTACAAATATTACAAAGCCTCCAATAGATGGTAATTGTTCTGCAGATATCACAGAATTTTTGATTAGTTTGAAAAATCACAAACATTTCGAAACAAGTGCCTCAGTAATCGACAAACATCTGACCAGTAGCAATCAAACACAAGGAAATGAAAATATTTTGTCGGAAATCTTACGTTCTGACTATGTACCAATACAACATGAGCTACCGGAAAAAAATGCATTTTTTTATGTTTGTGGCGCTTTGTTAAAAAAATGTGTTGATTACCATAAGAACTGCGATTTTTTAAATAATTACGTCGACGTTAATCAACGAGCGTGTAATTTAAGTGTAGAATCTAGATACACCCATTACAGGAATTACGGCAAAGATCGAAATTTACTCATGATCCCACCTGATGATTTTGTCGATAATGTAGAAAGGATGGAGCAGGTGTTTCGCAAAGCGTTCGAAAAGGACCACATCAACATTAAAATTGGCCGGTCAATTTACGATCAACTGAATGATATAGAATTTAAGATGCCCTGTCCATGCTTTCCCAAAAGCTTTTTACAAAAACTTTAATTAACAATGAGAATTTACTTTACATTAACAAATAATAATAAAGCGTTCCGGACGTGCAGAAACAGGAGAAAAATTTTCTCGGTATCAAATTTGTAACTTAGTATAATAAATGTTATGTGAATAAAGGCTTTTTATTTTTACTAAATTTATAAATTGGTAAAATATTCAATCATAATATGCTTTTTATTTCATAAATTTAGATCAAGTGCTGCTTGTTCGAAAATATTAACTAAAAGTAAAAGTGACAACCCTGGGGATCAACGCAAGAGTAGGCTAATAACTCGGCGGGCGGCCTTAGATAACTTACTGTATATTATACTGTGCCAAAAGGCTGGCAGCATTGCCACGTTGTATGGCGATACTAATTATTTGGCCAAAAAATAGGCCAGCCCTCTGGTCACATGAAGAGTCGATCAACCGCTTAGGGATGTCTCGAAAAACCAAGTGAGTGTGTGTGTAGTGTGTTACGTATTTAAAATTATTTTCCATACTAATTTAAATTTTATATACACTCTCTGAACACTCCCTTAGTTACATTTCGGACAGTTCTTGACAACAGTTCTTGAAAACAGTAAGACAGACAGAAACCTAAAACAGAAAAGATAAAGAAACAAAACAGAAACCTAACTCAAAAAATAGAACTTAGGAAAGCAAATACTCCGGGTATTTACTTTCCTAAGTTCTATTTTTTGAGTTTCATGCGGAATATGAAAAAAATATCAGGCATTTTACTTATGTTTTCACTTACTTTACGGAACGCTTGTAAATACGCAGAAAAAAATGTAATTATCTGCGAACCTAAAACTAATCAATGTTGCGCAGGTAATGAGGATCTAATGGCGAAGTTCTGCAAGGAGGCCATCGCGACGGACCAGTGGGCGCGGGAGCATCAGGTCCCCGGCAATGAACGAGACTGTGGCCCCTGCGAGCTGGGGTCTACCACCGCTTTCTTTGCTAGTGGTAATAAAATGAAATTATTTATTCTGTAAATAAGATATCGGAATCACTTTAACACGTGATATTATAAAAAATGAATAAGCTTGATGAGGTCTGCGTTTCCTATATGACTAGTCTGAGAAGAAAGGCCGAAACTAACTTAGAGATCACAATCTCTTTTAAAGCTCAGACATAATCTTGGTCAGATCATGCGAGGACCATGTAGATTGATGTCTGAAATGGTTTTTTAAAGTAAGTACCACACAGATTTGAGTGGGCCTGTCCAGTCAGCAATGCAAGCATTTGTCAGTAACGTAACTTTGATCAATTCTTGATCAATCAGAAACTAGAAATAGTTTTACGTAGAACGACTCTTAGAGCAGTCTACTTCGTGCACCTGCACAGCTATGAGGTAATTTTAGTTAGAGCATCATGTATATACAACATTATTTTTAGTATATGCGAAACCTGAATATAGTTTGTTCAGAATAAGTAACTGAATCGATTCCAATAATTTTTACCCCATGTTATATTTTGGCCCAAAAATATTTAAAAAAGGTTAAAAGTTGGACACCCCGAGGAGCGACACTGTAGGTAGTTATCTACCATACGCGCACAATAGGCGCGGCGCGGGCGCACAGCGAGCGGGGCGACCGGGGCGGGGGTGCAGCAACCCCTTTAGTCGCCCGGGTACTACAGGTTGGCGCGCACGTGTCGCGTTGCCGTCCAACTGCATAATCGCGAGCGCGCGGCCGCCGCGGGCCTTACAGTTGTGTTTCGGTTGATCGTGTACTTACCTATCGTATGTAAAAAGTGTCGTGTAACCATGACTTTCTCATACACAAACGTCCAGTACACAGAAACGGTACGTACACTGGCGGTTTGTGGTGATAACGTATGCCTGGCAGTGCGGCGGTACGAGGAGCAATTCGGCATCAGAGTATCGTGGAACACAATGCTTTGCCGTGATGATTAACATTTTTAAACACGCCAAGATGGTTAATTGTAGAAAGTTATTATTTGTACCTACAGCCTGCTGTGGTTAAGTAATGCGATGTTTAACACTTTTCATCCACTTTGAACTTTAAGTGGTTGACATAAGGTGCAACAAATCGCATTGACTACATTGTATCACTTACGGCTTACGAATAAGTAATTACTTATTCGTAGCTTACGGCTGCATTTATTTACGAATAAAGTACATTATAATAACTACCTACACTTGACCATTACGACAGTCCAAAGCCTGCAAGTGTGATGGAAAATGTTATCACCAATTAATTACAATACAATCGCCGCGCCGTACGTTTAGTGTGCCTTCTAATTATCAATGAGCGCAAGACGCGAACGCCTCGAACACGCGGTGCGGATGAGCATGTTTTTGTACGGACAAACAGGTAACATAACAAGCTTATAAGTTTGTGATTATTCATGATACAGTTTTGAAATTTTGTACATAGATTCTTTACATAAAAATACTAGACACGTGTTTCGGGTTTCGCATATACTAAAAATAATGTTGTATATGCCACCGGAAAATAACAAGAACCGCAAATTTATAAATTTACTAGGAAATTTATAAACTTCCGTAGGATTCTAAACGAGAGATAAATTGTATTATTTTACGCTCACATTTTCGCAAATTGATAAACTTACCGAACTCACGCGTAAAATAATAAGTAAGCAATAACCAAACGCCATGTGCGCTCTGATTGGTTGAATATGTCACGTGTTCCTTCTCCTTCCTCTCCACCGCCATTGTTCGCCATGGAACATAAACAAACCATTTGTTCGTGTGTTTTTGTAAAGTTTTTAATGTTGTAAGTGTGTTGGAACTGTGAAAATATTTTTATTTTGCTAAGGTTTCTAAACTAGTCCCATAATTGTACCTAAGTCTATTTACACAACCATTGCCACTGTCAACATCGACCAATCAGAGAGCAGTGTGTTATTTACCGTATTTAAAAAAATAAAATGCGTAAAATTAAATGCTCTTCTGTGATTGGTCGAACCGTTTAGAATCTTACGAATGGATATCCGTTAGTTTATAAATTTACCACGAGACGTCGCAAATTGATAAATTTACGAAAATGTGGGCGTAAAATAATACAATTTATCTCTCGTTTAGAATCCTATGAAATTTTCTAGGAAATTTATAAATTTGCGGTTCTTGTTATTTTCCGGTGACATATATAAATTAGAGTCCATGTGGTAGTATGTTAATTTCTGAGTTCTCTAGCTTTATTGGTTTAACGTAGATGAAACATTTTAGAAATTCAATTGCAAAGTTCAAAAACATTACACTGCTGCGCAGGATGTGGCTTAGCTGCGCGGGTTAATTTTTTCATCAGCCACGCATTCGTAGGTATACGATGCGTAGCCGTGGGCAGCAATGGATCTGCGCCTTGAGGAAGATATTAATTTGTCAAAACAACATTCCTGAGCCAACATCTACAGGTAGACAGAAAAAACCTATCCTATTTGTCTTAGTGACTATAATCGGAATCCTCCCTCGCAACTTACAAAAATGGATGCTAACGATTTTCCGGAAAACGTGTCATGTTAGGTGCGAAAATTTATCACTCGATAGAAAAATGTGACATTTGCCGCAAAATGGCCAGATTATAAAACCCGATTGACCTCGTCCTTGTCTATGTTTGTCAAGATACAGTGCCCCATTTTTTGACCCTGATTACATGATAGCAAATCTACTGATGAGTTACACCAAAAGCTGTAAAATCAGCGATAATCAGTTTTCTAGGTCAAAACTTAAAGGAATCTATCTAATCGAAGTGACTATGGAACAGCACATTTCAGTCGAAGACCATCAAAAATATTCCTTTGCTGTATTGTGTATTACCGCAATCGGAAGTACCTAAACAGCGTGATAATTTTTTAATCTTGCTCATTACAATCTGATCGACTGGTAATTAGAGGTAATACCAGAAAATATCAAAGAGCCGAGAGCAGGCGACAAGAATCAGCTACTTCAATCAAGCCATCGATCATATTACATCGCTATCCTCTGGATAGAAATCAAATTGCGTCATTTTCAAAAGTTCCGTACGACCGGTTTTATGACATGGCTACTGAAAATGTGACTTTCATCTTTACATAATGTTGAAAGTAACGGAGAATGTTGATATTTTCTAGCGGCTCTTGCAAACACAACCGAACAATCTGAACGTAGACCTTATAATCTACCTATCCCCGTGACCGTATATTATCCGGTTTCTGAAGTTGAAAACTTGCCAAACACTTCTTTAGAATGACTGGTGATTCCCTCGATGTAACCCGCGAAAATCAAAATTTCTTAGTAGTCCATTCAATAAATCACCCATAAGGAGTTGTAGAGTGCGTGAGCAGGGCCCTAAGCAATTACTTCAGAAAATTGTTCAGGGTGCTTAGAGAGTTAACATACTAAAAGTCCTGACATCTAGGGGGTGAGGCGGAGTGGGGGGAGGGGGTTAAAGTTCCCATTTTTCAGTTTTTCGCTAATATCTTTAAAACGGTATGTTTTAGAGAAAGAAGTTTTCTGCGGAATGACAGCTTATAAAATTTCCTACAACTTTAGTCTTATACACTTTTTCGAATTACTACCCATTTTTTACATATAAATACATTCTAAAATAGTGAAAATTTTCGAAAAAACTACTTTTATGAATCTCTACCTGTTGCCTGCTACTTTGTTTGCGTTATTTCGGGATAAAAGTAGCCTTTAATCATAACGAATTTCATCCAAATCGGTTCATCCTTTGAGTAATCAAAACTTGTATCTTTGATACATATTATCTTTTAATTCGTTTAGGCTGTGAGGGTCCTGACAATGGTTCTTTTTCCAAGGCTCCCTCATCCTCAGTAGATGGTACTTGCTGAAGAGGCTCTACGTCGTCTTCATCATCGTCAACGTCAACAGACACGCCGTTGAGGCAATTCCCTTGGCAGTGGAGGCACGCCGCGGAACAGTTCAACATTGCTTTCCGACATCCACATTTTCTACTACCACAATCCTTCGATACTCGAACACTGGTGAAAATTTGGAAAAAGTGTACAAGACAAGTGTAGATAAAAGTTTTGATATCCCAACGGCTGCACAGATTTGGATAAAATTTAGTCAATTGATATAGTAGGAGTTGATTTAAGATATAAGATACTTTTTATCCCCAAATAACGTGAAGGAAGTAGTATACAAAAGGTAGTGTTCAATTCAAGTAGTTTTTCAATTTTCACTTTTCCGGAATGTGTAGTTCGAAAATAGGTAGGAATGTGAAAAAGTGTATAAGATAAAAGTTGTACATAATTTTATAAGCTTTCATTGCGTAGAAGACTTTTTATCTCCATAACGCACCGTTTAAAAGATATTAGCGAAAAACTGAAAAATGGGAACTTTAACCCCCTCCCCCCACTCCGCCTCACCCCCTAGATGTCAGAACTTTTAGTATGTTAACTCTCTAAGCACCCTGAACAATTTTCTGAAGTAATTGCTTAGGGCCTTGCTCACGCACTCTACAATCTCTTTGTTGGATGGACTATAGGTTTTTTGAAAACTAATTTTGAATTTCGTGGTCCTTTATCGTAAGTAATGCTAAAGTAGAGTTTGACAAGTTATCAACAACAAATTCTCAATTCAGAAACCGGAAGTATGAAAGTTTGTTGTCAGAGAGCGGTCTAACACGCTGGCAGCAGTACCACGCGACCAGCACACACGCCGACCCGCCGGCAGGGTCGTGGTGGCCGCGCGGGCCGGCCGAGCCGTGGTACCGCCGCGCCGCCGCCACGCCCGACACCCTCGTCGTACATGTCCCGGTTGAACCCATTGGCAAGATGCGCATCAGCAAGACACGGCCCCCTCCTGTGAGTATATCTTGTTCTTGTTAGCCTGTCGATGGTAAAACACAAAAAAAGAAACATTTGGTTCGAAATTTAGCAACACTAATACCATTCGCCGACGCAGCTGGTCCTCACTTGTGTAGGTGGCAACTGTGACAAGGCTTGCGGCCAAAGATGGAAGGTGAACCATTGTCTCTTGAAAGACGCCGCATTGCGTTTGCGGCGTCTTGAGTCCAAAGACCTGAGCCGTCCATGAAACCCCACTTGTGGAGATTGTCTTTGCTGCGGCCGACTTGGGTACGAAGTCTATCAAGTTAGCCACGGCAACTTATGCCCGGATGGGAAACCCTCTAAACCTCTAATAGTCCAATAAAGGTTGGATGGAAGGAGGTTTAATGTATGTCCCATATTACATGATGTTTTCCATATCCATTCCTAGTGTCATCAGCCATCATATCATCCCCCACACAATCACATATATTAT
Organism: Amphipoea oculea; assembly: GCA_945859645.1. Taxonomy (NCBI): domain Eukaryota; kingdom Metazoa; phylum Arthropoda; class Insecta; order Lepidoptera; family Noctuidae; genus Amphipoea; species Amphipoea oculea. The sequence goes on from OX243876.1 coordinate 6,121,918, forward strand.
CATATTGTCCATAAATCAAAACACGGTGACGCATATACATAGTATCTATCTCATAATCTTGATAAGGTGATAGTTGCTATATGTCACCGTTTTAATTTATAAAATTACATGCTGGAACCTTATCGACACCGACTGACTTTTTTACAGTCTAGACAAAAATAGGGTTTAAGATTAGAGTAGAAGCCTACCTATATCACAGATTTTTTTTCACACAAAATTTGGTTAATATAATATCTAAATTTTTTACGAATTTATTGATAATTTCCGCGCGTAGAGAAGGGTGCCTTCCAGACGGAAAAAAAGTCAGCCGATATTTAGGATGCTTGTTGTGGTACTTACATAAATGTAAGTAGCGCTTATTTACGTCTTTTGTTTAGAAGTTTTGTTACAGTTAATTCAAGAAATGTCATCCGAACGAAGATTAAATCAGACACTCATGCCTCTGGAGTGCAGAGGAGAGCAGTGGTGGCCCAGTGGTAACGGCCCAGACTTACGAGTTGTATACAGTTCCGGATTAGCCCATAAGCAAATTAAGCAATTGCTTAGGGCATCACGTCTCGAGGGCACCATAAACAGCACCGAAAAAATATTTGCTGGCACATGAAAGGCAAGGCTGTTTGAAAACAGCCGCGCGTCGCGTTTTGTCGGAGATGTCGTTGCATTGACGATGGAAAGGCTATGCTTTATCAATATTTACCTTTACCTACCAACGGCTCTGAAGATCACTTTTTTACCCTTTTTTAGGGTTCCGTAGTCAACTAGGAACCCTTATAGTTTCGCCATGTCTGTCTGTCCGTCCGTCCGTCCGTCTGTCCGTCCTCGCTTAATCTCTGTGACCGTTAGCACTAGAAAGCTGAAATTTGGTACCAATATGTATATCAATCACGCCGACAAAGTGGTAAAATAAAAATTGGAAAAAAATGTTTTATTAGGGTAGCCCCCCTATATGTAAAGTGGGAAGTGATTTTTTTTTTAATTTCAACCCTAACGTGTGATATATTGTTGGAAAGGTATTTAAAAATGAATAGGGGTTTACTAAAACCATTTTTTGATAATGTCAATAATTGCGGAAATAATCGCTCCAAAAGTTAAAAACAATGTGTCCCCCTCTAACTTTTGAACCATAACTTTAGAAAATATGAAAAAAATCTGAAAAGTAGAACTTTATATGGACTTTCTAGGAAAATTATTTTGAACTTGATAGAAACAACAGTTTTTGTACAAAAAAGACAAAAAGTTGTACAAAATCATTTCTGGACTAAGTTGGTAGTATAATCGTATATGCAAGCATTTTTTTTTTTAACTTCGTTTACATATTTTATTATCCTGAACGTATCTTGTTTCAAACAAAAAAAGAATTATTAAAATCGGTTCTCGCAATCCAAAATTACCACCGAAAACTTCTGGCCCGTCTATGTATTAATTAGTAACCCAATTCCCCGAGAGATGGCGCTGTAGGTACTTATTACATTGGGTCGGGTATTATCGAATTGTACGTGGGAACACTTATTGTGACGGACGGGAAACTACGGAACCCTACACTGAGCGTGGCCCGACACGCTCTTGGCCGGTTTTTAAATCTGAATGTGAACTCCTGACCACGGGGCTCCTATGTGAAACTTTTCAATTATTTTTTCGGTGTTCTCTCATCATGCCGCACCTACTCAGCTAACTTAATTTTTCTCTCTGCATTGGCTTGCTCACGACAAAAAAAAAAAACGTTACTTAAATAATTAAAAATTACTTGAGATACTTAATAAATACTGGTCCCTTATTTTTTCACATCCTTTTCGCAATTTTCTCCGTAATATTTACTGTCATTGAAGCGGAGTAAAGGGTTTATGCAAAATAAAAACATTAAAATTATAATAATTACTCGTACGTTAAAAAAACACTAAGATAGAAGATGAAAAAAAAACCGTTGGTATGGCTTCTTTACCGCCTATAGATGTTTCTCTTAAAATATTTCGTAAGTCTTTATTTTACTGTTGTAGATCTACTAGGGAGCAATGAAGTCGTAGTTTTTGAGTACAAGATACTTCATAGTGGGGCAAGCGTATAAAAAAAAAACAACTGACCGGTTCCTATTCAAGCTTTTCGTGTTTCAAAGCTTCACATGCGGGATGTATCGTAATCGATTACGACCCTCACATAAAGCCGCATTATGAATCGTCGATAGACTTTTTCCTTATTTTTGGAGTAAATAGTATGTCGGTAACACGGATATACGCAGTTTCTTCGAATAATTTAATCGACAGATCATCGCCGATGATCAATAATGTATCAGATATCAGATTTGTAGATAAACATTTCATTAGCGATAAGTGATCAAATATTATTTATACTTTTTTTGAATATTTCGAAGACGTGTGAAAACGTGATGAAACAATTTATGTTTTTACTTATTTCCTCATTCTGCAGTTTCAGAATCATGAAAACCTACTGAGAGAACGACGGTTTGTCATGAACAAATTACTTAATATTAGCTTTTAGTAAAGTCGAGTATAATCCCACGGTATGTTCCGAAATTTTTAAATAAAACCTTGTATTTCTCTAAAAGGAGACAGGTGACTAATTATTTCTTCTATAGTTCAATTCTGGCAAATATTTATTTGTTAATTGGTCGTAAAAAACACTTTTACACGTCAATAGAAATAATAATATTTTAAAACTAGATGCAGAGATCGATGTTTCCAACCGACTACTCTGAGAAGAAACATCGAAACAAACTCAGAGATCACATACAGTCTCTTTTAAAGTCCTGGCATTATCCTGGTCAGATCATATGAGGACCATGCAGATCAAGTACCTGAAATGGTCTTTCTAGGAAAGAACTATATAGATTTTGAATACATTTGACACTGATTTAATGGTATGTTCCAGTACACCATTCGATCGGAATGGCTGACCGCGGCGAAGACGTTGGGCTCTGCGGAGCACGGCATCATTGGCGTGGCGGGCTACCACTTCCACCCACGACATCTAGTCGATCTGCTAGAATCCATCACTAACTTCCCCGTAAGTATAAGACTACCCTTGTCTTTTCATCGTAGGCATTATAGCATTGCTACGCTGCTACGACGCTGCTACGATGGGTGCTACGCAGTGTCTTTCGTAGGGGGGATCTACGAAAGTCGTAGATGATTAACTAATAACTTAAAATGTATTATCTATGTGGGTATCGTAGTCGTGGACAGCAATTGAACTGCTTCGTGTGATTGTATTACCTAACCTACTCGTACTCATCTTTTTTTTTAACAAAAATGAACGCTCCTTAATCATATCGTACAAACCTGTCATACTTATTTTACAAATTTCCAATTTTACACCTATTCTAGTGTCCCGAAGGCGAAGAGTGCCGTCCCCGGTGCGACGGCACAATCTGGTCGTGCGTGTTGATCGACGAGAACGGCTGGATAGTCGCGCGGGAAGGTCGCAACATCACCGGCGAGCCGGACGAGCCCCTGACCGAGCACTTCGCGTCCGTATACCCCACGGCGATGAAGGCGCTGCTTAACGCCAGTGTGTTTGAGATGAACTGGATACATGACTATCAGGGAGTGTGCTTTCCACCGCAGGATGAGCCGCTGAGTTCGGCTATCACTGTAAGTTGTTTTTTCTTATTCTAGTACAGTCACGTCTATAAGTATGTATACACTTGGCTTTATTCAAAGGCGAATTTCTCCTTCATTGGTGCTCGTGACTGTACAACCTAGGGCCTGTTAACTTATTTGACAAAATTTTATGCAGTCTTTTGGAATAAATTAATTTTGCAGGCGGTGCCGTCCATACTCCTATCGCTGTGGCGATCATTAAGCCTTATATTTCGAGTTACACAGGAGATGGTGACGCTTATCGCAATTCTTAGTTCTGGTAAGTTGGTAACAAAACTTACTAAATATTCGACATACTTATCTATATATATATAAAAATGAAACCCGTTTTCCGTTGTCACGACATAACATGAAAACGGCTGGACCGATTTCGATGAAATTTGGTATAGAGATAGTTTGAGTCCCGGGAAAGGACATAGGATAGTTTTTATCCCGATATTCCCACGGGATCGACATTTACGCGGGTGAAACCGCGGGGCGCAGCTAGTTATAAATAAAACACCAACAGCAAAAGGTCCTCTCGATAATCGGATGCTGCTTCTTAATTGATTCAGGCATCTACAAAAAAAACAACCGACTTCAAAAAAAAAACTACAAAGTGATAAATAACTTTAATTTCGGTCCATGTCGTTGTCGTTTCCGCATTTTCGTTTTTTGACACCGACTTCTGAAATTAAAGTTATTTATCACTTTGTAGTTTTTTTTTTAAGTCGGTTGATTTTTTTTTTTGTAAAAATGTTTTTATTTTTCACCTTTTAGTTGTACCTACCCCACACAAATTCAATTAAAACTAGTGCATTGAAGAATTGAAGACTAACTAGAAGAATCATCAAAATTCGCATAGAAATGCCGGAGATGCAGTACATTTATGCATATAACTTCGTACATAAGAATGATTTCCTAATGTATTATATACCAAAACCTTCCTGAAAGTATGTAGATCATATTAATGAAAAAATTATCAAAATTGCTTCATTAACTTTTGAGAAAATCGCGGACATACAGTCATACATACATGCATACATACGAATACAGAACCTCTTTTTTTGAAGTCGGTTAATAATTAGTACAAAACAAAGCCGCTTTTCGTCTGTCCGCGTGACGACAGCGTTGTTCTTGAAAACTACGCAACGGATTTTGATGCGGTTTTCATCATCACTTAGAGAATTTATTCCGGAAGGTTTATGTGTACTTATAGTAAATTTATTTTAGATATCTCGATGTTTGACATGTCGCTATATTAGTAGACTGTAGATCACTAGTTCCTCACTAAAAGAAAAAAAAAGCAATGATTCAAGAAACACAAATTTATGTTTATTACAGGTTGTATAACACTAGTGTCTGGTGACACAGAACAAGAGAAACAGAAACGCAAGAAGCGACTGTGGCGCGACTACGAACGAGAGAAGTATGAGACTTTGTACGACGACCGCGTGCTCGTCAACAGAACGAGGTTCGCAGCGTGCGACAGATCTAGAGTGCTCTATGTGTTACAGGTATTACTAGCGTATTATACAGGGTGGCAGGGACATCGAGGCGCCACCTGTTACATAGATTCAGTACATGATTCTGAACACCCCTGCGTTGAAATTTATCGTTCGTCTAAAAAATATGAGTTAGTCCGGTCTGATCCCCTGAACCAACCCACAACCCCCCCCCCCTCCCCACCCTGGATCCCTTGCTAGTTCTTCTTCTGTTTTAATCTCTATTTTATCAGTGGATAAGGTGACCGGTGGTGGTGGTAAGGGGATACAATTTGACCGCGTAGGTTGCACTTTTCTATGAAAGTTTTTGAAGTGAAAACTTCTTTAGCGGCGTTGCACACTTTTTGTAATGGGGAAAAAATGTTAAACTCAGGACATCGCGTCAGGACACGTGACCGTCAGGAGAGATTCCCCCCCCCCCACCCCTCTTTCTACGGCGGCGCCAACCGTAGTGAACAAAGTGAGACACGATAATGGATGGATGGATGGACGGATGGATGGACGGACGGACGGACGGACGGACGGACGGACGGACGGTTACGGTGACGGTGACGGTGACGGTGATGGTGGACGTGGATGTGGATGGATGGATGGACAGCTGATGGCTCGACCGTCTGTGTAGTAGCCACACTGCTGTGTATTCGTAAAATTCGTGTAAAAATATGGAAATTGAACAAAGTGCATCTATTAATGAACAAAGTGACGCAGAAATAGTGAAAAAAAATTAGTTACTTATATTAATTCAATTCATAATTGATTTATTTCAACGTTAATATTCAAGTTTTCACTTCTGCCGGCACTCCCGGAGTGCAACCCGTCTTTTTTTTTTTTATAACCACCGAAAAAATTCTACACAATGGCATGAATTTAGCACATGATTCTAGACCCCTCTAGAATCATGTGCTAAATTCATGCCATCTTTACAGCTTGCTCGTCGATGTCCCAGCCACGCTATATTATAAGATTTCTCATTAGGAATTTCTCGGTGGTGGCCCTGAGTCTGGATTTGTACCCGGTTGATGACAATATCTATAGGTTCGCCCCCTATTAAATGGGACTTAAACATAACTGGCGATGTGTGGGTGCACTATAAGTATACCTCTGCACAGCCCTTCGCGGATTACCGGCGTTATGTTATGTTATGTTTATACGATAGCGTTACTAAACATGTTATAGCAATACAAAAATCAAGCGCGAACGAAACGTTGATGAAGAGCTGTACGAAGGTACCTATATTTCACAGACTTAGATACCTACTAGAAGCGCCCCGCGGTTTCATCCGCATAAGTGTCGATCCCGTGGCAATATCGGAATAAAAAGTTGCCTATATGTTAATTCAGGGTGTCAGTTACCTCCATACAAAATTTTATCAAAATTGGTCCAGCAGTTTGAGCGTGAAGAAGTAACAAACATATAAACACACACTCACAAACTTTCGCCTATATAATATTAGTGTGATTAGTAGGATTATGTACTTGTTTTGACGGCACGTGGCTAATAATGAGAGCACCTTGTTAATAAACCATGTAGTCAAAATTAACTAAGCTTGTATTTTAATTAGGTTTAACAAGTAGGAAGTACGTCCCAGATATTAATTAATCTATTATTCATGTTCTGATGCTATCTACTAACATTTAAATACTTGTTCGAATATGTAAAAATTTTGTTAAGATAAATGTAATTGATTTGATAAGAAATTACTAAGTATTCAAATTACAAGTAGATATTTCCTAATCGTTGATCAAAAGTTGGATTTTCTTGGCCCCATAACGTGTCTACCTACTGTAAAGTGCATTAAAATCGAATTAAAAATTGTAGATATTATCGTTATGTAAGAAACTATGATGGATGATCGATGGGATGGCCAACGGGGCTGAAAGGTTCTGGAGTGGCGATCGCGTACCGGAAGACGTAGGTAGCTTTGGAAAGACTCCCACAGAAAGGACCGATGACCTTGTGAAAACCGCAGGAATCCGCAGGAACCACAGAGCCGGTCGAAGTGGCGGTGCTTGTCGTCTTTCGGCTGAAATGATGATGATGATAGTGATGTAGGAAACCAGACGGAAATTTAGCGTCTTTAAAAAAAGTTGTAGCGGTCTTGTACTATGTAAAGTTACACTGATGTTTGTGTTAGTAATGTTAGATACACATGCTCCAAATCCCAGTAGAGAACATTCCTAGAACTATCGATAAAAATTTCGGGTTTTAAACCCTTATCTAAATACTTCTAAGATTTACAATTGATTCATCGATGGCATCAGCAGCGGATAAAAAAATGTATCACTCATTTTATCGATTCACAATTCACTGACAGCTGCTTTTATCCAGAAATCCAGAGGCCAAAGAGTCCATTGAAGCGAAGCATTCCCAACCTCAATTTATATTTTTCTTTTGTCTTCCAGGACACGCCAAAAGCTGAAGAGGCTCTAAAGCGACCTCCGAAGCCGTGCACGTGGCCCCTGGTCGCGGCGCGCGTGCCGCACACCAACCTGCTGCTCGTGGCCGTGTACAAACCGTGCAAGATCAAAGGAAAGCCTGTCAATGATCCTTTGGTCAATGAGCAGGTAAGTCCAGCGTAGTCACTGTGTGACTTGTTTGCATGATTGTCTGAATTAAGTTAAGCGATAAGGCCGCCCATTGTAGGTATGTTTTGTAGTAATAATCGTATATTTTGCTATGTATTTTCTGGTACAATAAAGTATACCTATATAAATAAACAAATAAGTTCTGACAACTATAGACCGGATATTAAACGACGAATTCTGTATGTACATATTGTGCATCTCACATAAGACCAGAAAACTCAATTATTGTAATCAACACTCAAGATGTTTGTATGATATTGCTATCCAAATTGATAGTTTGTAGCTAATTCACAATCTGAGCAAATGGTTTAGTCTACCCCGATCAAGAAATTAATTAAATTTATTTGATAATTTAAACTTAATTGAAGACGAAGCCAGCTTCGTCTTCAATTAAGCCCTCATGACTCGCTCCGTGCTCGCTCCTGTCCTCCTTTACCAGGTACCTAACATTCAAATGCAGATAACTCAAGAAAGACAAAACAATGGCGCGCCATCAAGACGTTGAAAAACCTGCTCCGTATTACTCATTGATTTCTCAAAGGCACTCTAATGATAAAGCCTATATCAAACGTATTATTTTTGATTTGCATCTTAATCCTAAGTAGTACCTATTTCCTACCTACCTAATCATAGATTATAATCCTATCGTCAATTAGAGGAATTGATCATTCTTGGAATAACATCGAAAAACATCCTTCATGACGGTGCCGCGAAAATCGAGAGTTACTGTTATATCAAATCAAATCAGTTTACCTGTTATAAACAAGTTCTGGGTACAAAGTATATTTTTTAATTATAACGACTTTTGTACAATAAACTGGAAAAAGTACTCCAATTAGATTCGAATTAGAATGAATAATACATTACACTGCATTATATTTTCAAATGTTAGCTTGTTTCATAACCATTCCAAGGACATAACTTTTATATACAGCTCCTATACAAAAGAGATATTAATCGTCATTTTAATCACAACCGCCGACTCCGGAAGTATCACCCGGAAGCAGGGCTCTGAACCGGTTTAAAAAGAGCGGTTAATTTCGATTAAATACCGGTAAATATATCGTTCCTTCATTAACCGGTTAAACAAGTGAACTGTTCTTATGTAACCCAAAAGATAAAGGTTACCGGTTACAAAGCTCAAACGGTTTTGACACCCAAATTAACCGGTTAATTCCGTAATTCGTAAATTTTTTTCGTCTACTTTTTTAACGCTTCCAACAAGTTCTAGTTGACATCGCAACGTCCAGACCGTGCCCGCGAGAGTGGCGGGGGCCGGGGGGGTTCAAACTTGGTTTTAACCGGTTAATTTTCACTATCAGAACCAAAATTCATGAAAAACCGGTTTGCCGCATAAACCGGTAAAAACCGGTAAAGTGCAACCTTTAACCTAAATCTATTTCGGTTTGGGGTCAATGACCATAACCGGTTAAGAATTTCAACCGGTTTCCGAGCCTTGCCCGGAAGTACCGCCACGGATGCGCGCTATCGCGCAAAAATGGCCGCCACGTAAGAAGGGTTAATAAGTGTTGCTAGCTGGTTGGTAAAATGTAATTATTGTTTTCATGTAATTCTAAATTTTCTGTTATATATTTGCTATAAATAAATGAATATTGTAATTCTTATTGTATAGGTTTTCTTGTGTTGGGTCTATCTGAAAAAAACATCTTACTTACACTATGACGACCGAATATGACTTGTATTTCTACTTCTGACTTATCTAATCTGCAGTACCTGGAGGTGGAGCCGGACGTGAAGGGCTTCCGCCAGAGCTCGGCGAGCAAGCTGGCGTGCTGGCGCAACCGCGTGCCGCTGCCCGCGCGCCCACCGCACGTCAAGTGCTACCCACACAACTATGGACAGGTATTTTAGCTGAGTGTACAAGGATCTTATGGTACATGGCCAAAATCGGAACTAACGACGCCATCTTGTTTTGTCAATACAATATTTCTGTGACACAATTTCCCAAAATATATTTACCAACAACCTCCCCATATAATTCAGGCGCCAAAATATCAGTGTAGTCGTCCTAGCCATGGAATTAGTATGTACTATATTCATATAGTACACCATGTAGCCTTATATATAGCACTTTAAACAACTATGTCTAAACTACTAGTCCATGGTTTAGTGATGCGGTAGTATGAATTATTGTAAGTTCTGATGCTATCGATGTTACATAATAATTTCCACACATATACTAGTAGTAGATTGTATTTTCATATTTTCACAAAACTTTACTTCAAATTTGTAGTTTTATTGACAGATTCATCTACTTATATGAAAAATATATTTTTATGAAATTATAATTTGTAAAAACCCCTCATTTTTGTGTAACAGGTATTTTCATTGGATAGAACTTCTAATCTTGTCAACGTACGCAGCTCTAAAGCACAAAGTTTCTGGCAACATTGCAATATCTGTGGCATCCATCGCCGATGCGTTGCCGTCAGAGACATGACTTCTACATCTTCCCATTAACATTCCCATAAAACTGTTCGCAGGAGTCGGGTTACAGACAGTGCGGGCCCTGGTTACCAGATCCTGAGGAAGGAGACGCTTCATCACACATTACAATGTCAAACTCACTGCTGTCTATAATCATTGTAACGTTCCTAATTAAACATTACATGTTGTAAAGCTTCGAAGGAGTTAAATAAAACAAAATTCCACATTTCCATTAACTTGTTTATTTCAATAATATCTAAAAAAAGATATTTGGTTCGGAAATGATTGTAATACTGCACTGCTACCCGCAAACATTAGAAAATTACTATCGTCACGGTTTATTTGCAAAGTTCAATACATTGGTATAGTACGGAAACAATGAGTAATAAATAGTAAATAGTATGAATGGAATGTAAGTATTCCGGTAATTTCGTTGTGCACTGAAGCGTCGCGCTCGTGCTAAGCGTACGGCTCATTATTAATAAATATCCAGTTAATCGATATCGACACAAACTCAACGCATCAGTGGACAGAGAGCGAAACAAAGAGAACAAGTCGACAAGAAAACAATAAGATAGAAATACTACACTACGCGTCCCTATCTAATATAAATTAAAATGCTTGAATTAAACAGTATTCCTCTAATTAAAGTTTATTGCTTATGGTCGGCATTGTAAAATTAAATATCACTAGGTACTTGTGATTCTCGACTTTTATCCTCATGATAAAAACCTCAATCTAGAATATATTAGAGTCTGTAATCGGCAATGTTTGTGGGATAGTTTGGGTTGATGTTCTGTCTTGACTTATACGCTTCCTCGAGTTGCCTAAGCACCAAGCTGCCTTTATGCCTGCTATTCAACGCTGGCACAGGGACCAAACAAAATTTACAATGGAGAGGCTAGAAAATATATTTTATTTAAAATAATATAAGTATAAAGATTTGATTATTTTGATGTGGGAGATTCTTTGTTCCGTAAAATTAGCTACAAAATAAAATAGGTCAATCGTTGAAGTCATTTTTGAACATCCTAACTACGAGTACATCGTCATACACGTTCTACTTCAATCCAACAAAGTCAATATAATCAATGATCAAGCACTGCTGCAGTATGTTCCTTTATTTTATCACTAAATATTTATACACGTGCTATTTATTACATACAACCCTGAAAGTCAGACTATTAAATGTTCTATTATCTTTCTTTTCGAACTGCCTACAGACTTCATTGACGTAACACAAAATTGTAATACGGCGAGGTTAGAAAAAAAGGGAATATATTAATTACTTATTAATATTCTAAAGACTCCTTATTTTAATTAATAATCTTACGCCTCCATATTAATCTTAATAGACAAAAATATATAGCTAGATATTTTTGTATTACACTTCTTTATATCATGAATAAACTTTAATATATCAATGTTGTAAGTCAACTGATTCTATTAATTCTATTATTGAGCCTGAACAACTACGATGCGAATTCTATAAGACTATAATGATATCAATCACATTTTTATTCAACAATCTTTGGTTCGACTTACATTATAATCATCAGATGGACTGAGAGTTCCGAGATATAATAATAGCATTCCCCAAAAGTTCCACTGCACCAAATGTTTGGCTAAAATCAACTTTATGTTTTAAATCATAGGTGATTATAATAAGAAATACAATAGTATTCTATACTTATGTTTGTTATTGCATCTGTTTGTTTCCCAAATAAAATAAATAATAAAATAAAAAAAACCATGCATGTTACTTTGTTATGTATAGTCGACCTCTTTATTGCTTTACCACTTTTGGCAACAACTTCCAGTATCCTGAAACTTCACTAAGGTTGAAACTGTCACATAGACAAATAGACCTTGTCCTTATAATAATATGATGTGCAAGAGCAATAACGAGATCGACTATAAGTAAAGCAACATAGTTATTTCAAGACGTTCGAATCGAGCCTCTTCTAGAACATTTGACGCAGTTTCCAATTTCAAAGGAACGCTGCTGTAAGTAATACAATTCGATGATAATAAAATATACTGCGTTCGATCTGCATTGCCGTCATACATACGCCATATTACGACGAATGCAGACCTAATGCAACAATCCTTAAGTGATTAGAGTTTCGCCGACATTTTCTTATGTTTAACATCAAATGTTAACTGTATTGCACTGTAAGGCGTTTGATTATATCAGGACAATATTTGCGCACTCGTATCACTATCTTACTCCATACAGACGACAACCTTATGTCAAAGCCATACATGTCATTTTACAATCGACATAATTAGCATCAATCGGAATCGTCTTCATAACCAACAGTTACTGTCAATGCGGCTATATAAGGTCGAATTAAATTAGCTACAGAAACTCCGTAGGCGTAATGGATATCGATATCTAAACATGATAAAACAAAAAAGAAATTAATTCGATGATTTTTGTGGGTTGTCATTGACCGCAGTGAGCGTAGTCACTTGAAATATCAGTTTTATTTATTAATTTTATTATTTATGTACACACAGTAAAATGGATACAGATACGACATATTAGTATTGAGTACAAAGGGACTGCTTGTTTCATAAGAAATTCCTTCCAGCAAACCAGCGAACGGAGAAATGAAAATTTTGTGTTTAAACTTCACAGATGTGATGCGTATCGTTATCTAAATACGATAAAACAAAAGAGAACAGAGTTTCTAACTCATACTTCAAGTAACAACACCAGCAGCGGTCGTTGACCCCAAAAAAACATATTTTTTAAATTTCGTTTATTGTGTTTAGATATCGATGCCCACCACGGCTGCACTTTCGCTAGCTAATTTTATTTCACCCTATGTATTTCGTAAATCTTCAATAGCAAGGATAATGTCTGTATGGGGTAGGATAGGATAGTAACTTAGCTTACGATAGAATATACGACATTACAAACTCGTCAATATTTCCGTTGTCAGTTCTTTTTTGGCACTATGTAATCTATGAAAATATTCAAAACCAGCGCTTTGATTTATATTTGAACAGGAAATTCATTAATTTGTGACAACGCTATTAATAAAATACTGTCGTTATTTCATGGGGACTTATAACTATCATAGACTTATTTGTATCCTTATACAGGGTGTTTCATATTGTAGCATAAATAAACAACAAATAGCTAAAGCTAAAGTATTCTGTCTGAGCCGTGCAGTTTGTATTATTAAACCTTTCCGATTACTTCGTTGCCAATCTTGTTTCTTAAACAGCTTGAATATTTTGTTGACCCAAAATGACCTCATTTAACCATGGGTTAGTAAGAAATTCATTCATAAATTAGGAGCTACCATGTTTTTAACTCTTAACGGTAAATTAACGCCACGGCCAAGACAGTTCACATAGAAATAAATTATAAAACACAGTATACATAAAACGTAACAAATCTTTGGTATTTAATACATAGGCGAAGTGCATTATGCAACAAATAATCATTATCAACGTAAAAACACATCATATGTGCAAAAAATAAAGTAACACTACACTGGTTGGCAGTGCGTGTATAATAAAAAACAAGAGCTTAATATCATAAACGGAATGTCAATAAATTAATAAGGTACGGTCGAAGGGCATACAGAATCAGACGAAATTATTTTGCTTCATAAGCAAATTAGAATAAGAGAAGTCTAAATTGTAACTATCGAATTAATTAGCCATCTTTAAAAAAATATTGGCATATTACTTTTTACCTCATCAAATAAAGGAGTAAAGAATTTAAAAAAAAATTTAATAATACGCTTTAAAACTTACAATTTAAAATGAAGTATAAGTAAAACCGCGCACGATACTTCCAACAGCTGCGATCAACGATTTCATTGCTTATTATTGGAAGCTAGTTATTAAAATCGACCGTCCACCTTAAAAAAACGCAACCAGGTGACGCATTATGACGGTTTAATGCCATCTTGATTCCAGTGTAAGAGAGAGACAGAGCTATACGTGACCGAAAGCACCATCCCTTTTTCGCACTGGAATAATGATGGCAGTAATACTTCGTAATATGAGCCCTGGGCCGGTTACAGGTTTCGGTTAAATGCATCAGCAATAGACTCAACCTGTGACCGACACGTTCGCAGAGTCAGCAATCCGCAGCGCTAGAAGTATCTCGTATGCTTCAGACAAAGTGCAGTGAACAAATGGAGATACTTCGCAGAAATCTTTGTAATTGACATCTGCATTGCACAGAAGTCAATTCATTACGCCGTTGATGATCCTTAAACACGTCCAAATATCAAACCCTTTTTGTCTACACTTTACAAATTATCCTTATATTTATTTTGGCAAATGCGAGCTCTCCATTTGCTCACTATTCTGTGACTTTAAACCTAAATTATTATTCACACTCTAGCTCCCGGGTACCGCAGTGATAAGTATGGATAGATGTATCAAAGCTTTTACACTTAAATTTAACCTGGTTTGCGTAATATTTCGCTACCGAGTACCAGGCAGACAGAAAGTATGAGAGGGTGCTAACTTGTCACGTGTGTGTGCGTTGTTGAGCGAGCGCGAACGTGCGTCTACTCTTCTTCGGACTCGGAGTCTGAATCCGGGATCGTGTTGAACCAGTTCTCCCAGTTCGACGGCGGACCCATCGCGGTCCGACTGTAATACACATACATCTGTTTTTAGATAACTAGTGTGTAACAAAATAAATAGTTATTATAATCTAATTTGTCGAAGCGGAACTCGGCGTCCATGGTGGTAGTAGGAACAATAGTTTTAGTTACAAGAAGTAAATACATTGGAAAAACCCAAAAACCCGACTGCAATTAAAAAGTTCAAAACAAGCTCACCTTTCAATCAGTCTGATGCAGTGAGTGGCAGTTATTTTAGTTTAATCTCAAATTTACGTACGTCTGCTTGGTGACGGGCTGCGGCAGCGTGGCTGTAGCAGGCGGCGGCTGCGGCGCGGGCGGCGCGCGGCGTTGCAACGTCTGTGTGCCGCCCGTGTCGCCCGCGTCTCCCTCCCAGCCCGAGTCCAATACCCATCTGCATATACGATTTAACCTTACATAACCAGCCTATAATGTTTCCACTGCTGGGACACAGGCCTCCTCTTTGTGAGAGGGATTGGGCCGTAATCCACCACGCGGGCCCAGTGCGGGTTGGTAGATGTCACATGTCATAGAATTTTTGGTTCTAGGACATGCCGGTTTCCTCACGATGTTTTCCTTCACGGTTTTGAGAGCAATGGTGATGAAATAATTTACACAAAGTAAAGCGCCTGTCTGGATTCGAACCTAAGACCTACAACTCGGAAATCGCGGCCGATACCACTGGGCCACCACGCTCATTAACTTTTTCAATTTAACCTTTATCTACACTCATAAAGTTATTTTTTTGGAAAAATGAAAAAAGTTATAATAATCACCGCCATAAACTCCATCGTCGGCTATTGATAACCGACGAGCGATCCAATGAACCGGCAATAGCCGACAACAACCTATTAAGATTTTGTGGCTTGGCGTACGTAACACACTGCGCGTCGATGCATTTATTGCGTGGCGTCAAAAAAGTACAATGTCCAACATTGGTTTTCGAAACATACACAAAGGGTTACCAACTATGAATATTGTCAGATAAATAGCACGATATAATTTGCTACTTATACAGTGTGGATTTTTGAGATGAGCCAGTAACGGCAGGTACCTTAAACGCTGTAGCTATATACAGGAAAACGGTCTTAGGAGACTAACCTTAACTTTTTGATTTTGATCTGCATTCGCTGATTTTGAAAAAAAATGTACAGTCAGCAAGAAAATGAGCAAGTTTCACAAAAAGTTTTTCAGACGGGCGGCGGCATGGTGGCGCTGTAGGAGGCGCGCGGCTTTTTTGAATGATCAAAAGAGAAGCCTCCCTCCCTCACACCTCTCCCTTCAGTCCCGCACGATCCACGTGTCGCATTGCACGCGCCTTAGTAAACGTCGGGCTTCGTACCAACTAGAAGTAGCGCTACGCACTTAAGACTTCTCAGAATTCACATCTATACGAGTAGGTAGACAATCAACAAACAGCTGACGGATACGACTCGACACTCGCTTAGCTCGACACGCGCCTAGGTTCCATTGTGTACTTTTTTCGTTTCTATGGAATCTTTACCACCTATAGATGGTTCTCTTAAAATATTTCGTGTATGACTAGATAGACCTTATACATATATCAAAAAATAGCCAATTATATCGTGCTATTTAGTTATGATGATGATATCATCATAAATCAATCTGTAAAAACACATACATGTAAACCAAAAAAGGTATGCGCTTCGGTAATCTTCAAGATTCCCAACTCGATCGTCACACCACAGAGGCAATGCTTCTAAGTTTTGTACTACCGTGCTTTGTAGTAGTGCGCATTTCATTGCGCGTTTGAATCAAGCTTTCACTATCGGGTTACTCAAAAGTTGTTAATCTTTAGTTTTGTGGACATGGTAACACAAAATAGGCCAGTACTTCAATGATTGCAACACCTCTCTATTAGATCTCATCGCACGTATGTAATCCCGAATATAGACGAGGATTCCCGAAGCGAATACTTTTCTTTGTAAAGCTGTACAACTAATGTACAGTACCCGGCGATAAATATTGCACATCGACCTTTGGAAAGAAACAATCGGCTAATTTCGGCTTCGTAGTGCGTTATCTCTGTCGCACACTACCTATGTGACGTTAACTGACGTTTTGTCAGTCGTTGTTCAAGTGCGATAGAGTGCGGTCGCGTCCAGTTCAAAACATATATCTAGAGTTGTTAACACCCCCAAATTTAAATAATTTAAAGTTGTACTATGGCATCTTTAGGAAAAATAGGGGAACCTTTTTATTTTACCTCAACCTAAAGCAATCATTTATAGAAAAATTGGTGTATTTTATACAAAGAATAAAAAGAATTATCAAAAGAAGCAAATCATAATTGTTTTAACAGCTCCTAATAGATACCGGACTGTTTGTATTTCGCGCGACAGAGATAACGCTCTACGAAGCCGAAATTAGCCGATTGTCTCTTTCCAAAGATCGATGTGCAATATTTATTGCCGGGTACTGTAATGTTACTTCAAGTAAAACAAATATCAACTTTATTGCAGAGAATATTAAGTTGATTTCAGAGTAAATAGTAGATACCATTGAAAAAGTTATAAAAATGTTTGAAGTTGTAGCGTAAACTGAACTTTATTATGTAGATACTTATTAAAGTTATTTTTCCAATAACTCGTTTAATCACAAGTTTGGAAACTAATCGCGAACGCAGATTACAAAACATTGGCTATATATTTGGGAACTAAAAACGTGGATATCTTTAAAAAAATATAAAAGCAATCTGATCTCATACCTAGAGCTGCTGGCAGACTTGCAGTTCTCGCACTCGCTGCGATAGTCGTCGGCGTCTTCCGCGCCCGGCGCCGAGCCCGAGTAACTACACACGCATGATGGCTGGAAACGGTCTCACTGTTCAAACTACTGGCGGCGCGTTAGGCAACATACAATGGTACAAGAATCTTCTGGCATAATCATAATCAGCCTACAATGTTCCCACTGCTGAGACACATGCCTCCTCTCTGTGAGAGGGAGTGGGCCGTAATCCACCACGCGGGCCCAGTGCGGGTTGGTAGATGTCACATGTCTTCGAGTTTTAGGGCATACCGGTTTCCTAACGTTTTCCTTCACTGTTTTGAGAGCAGTGGCGATGAAATTATTACCACAAAGTAAAGTGCCTGCGTAATCGTAAGTCGTGGCGGTTACCACTGGGCCAATACATAACTCACATAATCAGCCTATAATGTTCCCACTGCTGGGACACAGGCTTCCTCTTTGTGAGAGGGAGCGGGCCGTAATCTACCACGCAGGCCCAGTGCGGGTTGGTCACTGGGCCAATACTAATCTCTATCTCTGTATCTTCTGGCGCGTGGCCAAAGTTGGAACTAACGCCGCCATCTTGTTTTTCCAATACAATTTCTGCGACAACTTCACTATGTTTACCAACAACGCCTGTCAATGTCATTCAGGCGCCAAAAGATCCTTGTAGCACTATATTAGTGGCCAATGACAGGGATAAGTAAGGAATAGTGATTTTGTTGGTCTGAGGCTGCAGAAAAGTCGTGTTGATACAAGTCGAAGTACTTTCAGACAAATAATACCTACGTTGAATAAAGCTTGTGTGGTTACATACGGTTCAGCTATGTTTTAATTGGATGCAAACGTCCAAGTACACACTAATATGATTATGGCAACAGTAATCAAAACAGTGATCACTCTTGCCATAATCAAAGTAGTATCAAAGCATTTTGAATCTAGTCGTAGCTGACTGAAATCGTGTCACATCGGCTTTTACTGTGAATCCTCGGCCAACCGTGTGACTATATTTCCTTACTTATCCAAATCATTGGCCAATATCTGAGATGGATTTTGCTTATTTATTTGAGTATTTTTTTTATATATTTATCTTTTTTTTTAGCACAGTACCTTATCGACGGTAAGCGGCAGCGTGGGTTGTGGCGCCGGAGGCGCGGGCGTGGCATGCGTCACGTGCGCGGCGTGCTGCGCGTGCGGCGCGTGCGCGTGCGGGGCGTGCGGAGCGTGCGGGGCGTGCGGGGGCGCGGGCGCGGGCACGACGTCGGGTGCGCGCTCTGCGCCCACGTTCTGTTCCTCGCTGTGCGTGCGACCTCGCCAACCATTGCCGCCGTTTAGACGTGCGTGGTTACTAAAAAATAACAAAAAAAAAGATAAAATTAACAAACAATGCATGGAGTCGTATAATAGGCCCATTGCGCTTGATCCAATAATATCCAAGGTATTTGAAAATATATTTATGCACATATTATAAATACATTCTAGATAACAAAATATTTTGACAAAGGAACAAAAAGGCTTCCGGAAAAGTAAAACTATGAATGTTGACAAAAGAATACCTGTGTGCTCAATATATTGTGACATGACTCAAGCCTTTGACTATGGGGACCATAATATTTTGCTAAATAAACTACACGCCAACAACATTTTAGATAATATCTTGAATTTAATAGAATCTTATTAAAAAGAACACGAAACAGTACGTTTAAGTATCAGAAATAGATTTAAAACTAAATGTCAACGAATCTACAAGTCTGATGATCGAACATAATTATGGCGTACCTCAGGGCAGTATTTTAAGGCCTACTCTAATTATAATCTATGTAAATGATTTGCCGAAAGTTACAAGTCACCCTATGTCACTATTTGCCGATGACAGCACTGTGACCATTAATAGCACAAACTTTCAAAACTATCTTATGCGTAAGAAGGTCACAGCGTTAACGAATAAAAGTGTATTTTGCATGGCACCAGTCTTATTCCCATACTCACAACATGGTCAATCAAAGACATGAATGTGTGCTTATTTAAGAAGCGGCTAAAATCCTTACTGGTGAACAAAGCATATTTTATACAAAGCATATTACTTAATTTGTGTGATTCTTTTTAACTGTTTCCTTTACCAGGCTTATTTTATTATTGAGACTTGCAGGGCTTAACTACATAATTACAAACATTTGTACAACCTCTGGCATAACATAGTGCACTCTTTATTAACTTTATATACTACTATTCTTGTATCTATTTTAAACAAATGACTTATGACAAGCAAACTGATTATCTTTATCATATAAAAAAGCTTGTAAATGCCTATATTTCTCTTCTTTTTCTTTGATCGCTCTTGGCGATAAGACCGCCCATTGTGTCACCCTTTGCAAAATTTCTATATTTATGCCTATGGTGAACATAATAGAGAGTATTCTATTCTATAATATCGTATTTATAGTTCGCACACTATTGGACCGACAAATTAAAGCGGATAACGCAGAGATAGTAACTTACGTATCTGCATCCAGAACCGGCTCAATATTTCTAGTAATATCGTTAGCAGATGCCAAGTTGAGGTTCCTCGGCATGCTTCGTCCGGTGTCGGCGTTATGTCGATTGTTGTCGCTCGGCTTGTGGAACGAGCGTCGGATCTCGTTGTGGAGCGAGCGGTCGGCTCGGTTGAAGCCAGAGATTGGCGTGTCGAGAAGCGTGGCGTCGACAGCCGTCGATATGCGTGGGATTGTGCGGTGGCTGCAATTAATAATGAATCTATTTAATAAAAATCTTTTAATTCATATATATACTGATGACAATGCACAGCCTATACCGCTAGGTTAGAAGACTTAGAAGCATAAACAAAAGTTTGCAAGCAAGAGTTTCTTTTTGCACAAGAGTTCCTTATATAACGAAAATGAGCACTAAGGAAGGATTTCTGAAAATTCATCCCCTAAAGGGGTTAAATAGGGGATGAAATTTTGTATGAAATTTCCTCATTTTTGTGAAATTTCACGGGAAATCCGATCGGGCACACGGCTTGTAAAATTATAAAGAGGTAAATCTATTTGAGAGTTAGTATATTTGTAAAAAAGTAATCTGGAAATACTGACTCGATTATACAAAATATTGTAGTGATTGAAAGCTACATTATTCCCGAATGATATAGGACTTAAACTTTGGACGCCAGAAAAGTGCGTAGTTGCAATGGGCGAAATCACGACCTGCATGAAGATTTCCACAGGAACTGTGCACTTTCTGCGAAACTATGAAGCACAGCTAGTTATTTCTAATTATCACAGAGTTTACGCTGCTAAAAATCAGTATTTATTAAACGTGTATTTATGTGTTTTACGTGTTACTTTTTTGTGCTGTGGTTGAGGTCGCCGTTACGTTATAACAATACTAACAGTGAGGTGTGTACGTTGGCAGTGTTGGTGTAGAAGCCGGGCACGTTGTGTGGTCGCTCGTGGTCGGGCTCGCGCTGCAGTACTGACAGTAACCCTCGGTTACTGATAGCGCCCAGGGAACCCGTCAGGCGGATGGCACTCGGGAATCCAACCACTGAAGCAATAAAAACAAGATGTTACTAAAATGTAATTAGGGTGCAACCAAATCGCGGTCGAATTACGTTGACAGTCACCTCCAAATTTTATGTGAGTTATTTTTTTTTAATCTGCTGATTCCTACAAAAGTGCAATACCTACACGGTCAAAACGTATGAAACAGCTGTTTTTTTTTTTAAATAACCGACTAAAAATTTCAACGCATGGGGGTTCCAGAATCATGTAATGATTCCATGGAAACAGGTTGTGCGTCCCTGCTACCCTGTATATGACCTCATTTATCATATGTCTCAAAATATGTCACAATGTCGGCTATTGACCGTGGTTTGGTTGCACCTATAGGTCAAAAGAGCTACAGCAATGTTATACAGAAATGTCGTAAGAGTCGGAAACCGGATGAACGCTACACTCGCATCACTGCGTAGCAAGCTCACATATAATTGAGGACAATCCTTAAAGGATGTTGATACAATTGTTGATCCTTAAAATCTACCACATCCTAATATTACCTGTTAAACCGGCTCCTTCTTATACAACGTGACGCTACACAATACCCAAAACTTTGGTGATCCCAGTATTGTTTGTAGCACCGAGTATGGCTTTGTATGTATGATTATGTATTTGAAAGGCACTTGTTATTATTACGGTTAGAATAGACACCACTCAAAATATAAACAACGGGAAACTACAGCACATTGACAATAATGACGATCTATTATTACCGCATACGAAAGCGACATCGCTCTACCGAACGTATTCTTAAACTCGATGTGCCATTGCCATGTAAATTATTTCATCACCATCTCTGAAAACGGTGAAGAAAAACATCGTAAGGAAACCGTCATGTTCTAGAACTAAAAATTCAAAGACATGTGACATCTGCCAACCCGCACTGGGCTCGCGTGGTAGATTACGACCCACTCCCTCTCACAGAGAGGAGGCCTCTGTCCCAGCAGTGGGAACCTTATAGGCTGATCATGGATGTGATGTGTCATTCATAATATTAACTTTAATTGAATTGAATTCAAAATATTTTATAGAGAAGAGCCGGCAAGAAACTTCAATTTTACTTTTTTTTAAATGAATAATTGGCTTTTACAATGTGTAATGGTGGTGCACTTTATTGTACTTACTATTAGGTGCAAGAGGGTGATGCGGCATGGGTGGTGGCTCCCTACTGTCTTGCTGATGTACTGGCTGCAGCAGAGGCGCGTTGTAGCAGTTCTGTGTGTTGGCGATCTGTGAACATTGACGGGAGAATACTTGAGATTCTAGCTTGAAAATAATGCTGTATATGACGTATAATGTACTTTTGGTTTTTTTTTTGTATTCCGTTAGCCTATAGTATAGGCCCTATATTGTCTCACTGCTGGGCAAAAGCCTCCCCCATATTCTTCCACCTTTCCTGTGCTGTGCCTTCTCCGTCCAATCGGTTAGGAACGAGTCCAAATTTAATCGTCACGCCAGCGTTTCTTAGGCCTGCCTCGGTGACGACGCCCGTCTTCAGGCACCCACTGTGTGACGACTTTCGCCCATCTGTCTGGATGCATCCTATAAGTGTGACCCGCCCACTCCCACTTCAGCCTCGCAGGCTTGCCGCCAACATCGGCGACACCTGTCTTTTGGGTTTACTTAAGTTTTAGTTATACTAATTGAAAGTCAAAGCTTGGAATACCATGTTGCTACTAAATACTTTTTTTTTAATAACATTTTAATTCACCCATAGAATTAACGTACATTACTATTAAATACTAAGCTCGCAATTCTATGCTCGTCATATTCAAGTCTGAATCGAATGAAATGAGATTCGGATTTTCCTTATTTTGATACAGATAAGTTTTGGGTATTTAAATTGATAATTTTAATTTGATATCATTGAAACGGTAGTAAGACAGATTTTCAAAGAAGTTAGTTTATAAATTAATGTTATTCTAGATCACAGTAAATAAGTTCATTCAGGCCAGATACTTCAAAGTTCACAGGACCGTTTTCAACCTTAGTTATCGCGCAAATTACGCATTGACATTTACATCTGTCGAGTAAGATAACACCTCCCACGCTTTTATAAGGCTGATTACAGATCAGCGGCTACGCTCGTATGGGTGGTAACAGGCGTGAACATACGAGTACATAACTTAGAATTATTTAACTATCACGCTATGTAGTTTTACTTGAACTCATTTTGTTCGTTATCGGCAAGTGTATTGACTGCACGGCTGATTGCGCGTGTCTGAAACTAGATTTACATGCAACGCAATAGAAGTATGAAATAGTGTTTTAGAAAGTTATAATATAAATGTACCGGAGTGTATCTTGTGTCAAAGAATTTATGAAGTTTTTCAATGGCCTCGCTGAACGTGGGCGGGCCACGCCACTGTTTCCACAGTGGCGACGATGGCTCATTTGATACTTAGTAAGAGTTGTTAGTAAGAACCCTACGTGGGCTAGTTAAACAAGCTCATACATAATATGTGACCTGTGTGACAGGGCGCGGTATGTTGACGTAGCCGTGTCCGCCGCACTGCAGGTCGTCTGGCCGCGCCATCGTGTCCACAGTGGCCGGGTATGTGCGGTGGTAGGATGGCTCATTTGATATTCTGCAAACAGTATTATTTATATAAGAAACTAGCTGCGCCCCACGGTTTCACCCGCATAAGTTTCGATCCCGTGGGAATATCGGGATAAAAACTATCCTATGTCCTTTTCCGGGACTCAAACTATCTCTATACCAAAAGAGATGGCTAAAAAAAAACCCAGAATCGCCAGAAACTTCATATACGCCATTTTTATAGGCATAATATGTACAACAAAAATATATAATAATATACTGCAAAAACGACGTGGTATACTAGATATACAGGCTGAATCTTTCAAGTGGGCGTGGATGGCCAAAACCGAAACTATGAGGACTAGCGAAAAGTACTCAAAGGAGTCGCGGGCTCGATTTTGATGAAAACTAAAACTGATTCATTGGATTTTTGAAAAATCAAAGTTTCTAGCCAGGAATCGAACCTGTTGATTTTGCAAAAAAAAAAACACACTGTATTATTACACCATTCGATAGTGTCGCTAATAAGGATCGAATTCTGGGAAGTAATGACATACGACAAACTAAAATAAAGAGCTCATTTATAACAAAGTAAAAAAAAAAAACACCCTCTATAAAGTTTATTAATAATAAAACATTAAATGATGAGGGGTATATTTTTTACATTATTTTAATATAGGTATTATCATAATTATATTAAAGAGATTGTGATAAAATAAAAGTCGAGTAATCAATGTAAGTATGAATAACATAAACACACAAAGTATAATAACTTTTATACTATATGGTTTAGGAGGCTGATTTTTTGAAACCGTACTGGGTTTACTATAGTGAACCCATTTTTATACAATTCGTTGCTGGCGATTCTGGGTTTTTTGTCTATGAACTTTTAGCCATGTCCTTTCATCTAAATCGGTTCAGTGGTTTAGGCGTGAAGAGGTAACAAACATATAAACACACACACACACTCACAAACTTTCGCCTTTATAATATTAGTGTGATAGTGTGATATGACAATACCTTTGTCCTTCCTTTTATGGGTTTAGGACTAAATATAACATTTATTTACAAAAATACGAGTTCAATAAGTTGACAAATATACATAGTGAGTTTCCGTCATAGTCTACCAGGTACCTGGTGTGCAAATCTTAAATGTAGGTTTATACACTAGAAAAACCTTAAGACAAGATTTAATGATATACATAAAAAATATGCTCTATGAAATCCTGTTAGATACGCAAATAAATATATCGTTTTCCAGAAGATTCCGTATGTTTAGTATAAGTAGGTACCATCGCGAACACTGGCGGTCAATCACTTTTGGACTTAAGGGTGAAAAGTGGTCGTCCACCAAACCACCAATGTCCGCAGTTGTACCTAGGATGTAAGTGGACATACCTCATGGATTCAGGGCGACACTGTGCAATAGCCTCGTCGTACGGCGGCGGTGCTTCCCCGCGCGGCAGGTAGTTGCTGGGCGGCTTCCACGCAGCCAGGGCCGTCTCACACGTACCTCCCATGTAGCCCATACTGCCGCTTATGTACCTGTTCAAACGATTTGTTGCTGTGAAAAAAACATTAACTTTGCCAAAGGCAGACTGTGGCTTCAACTGCCATTTATCGATGCCGCGTTTACGTGAAAACGTGAAGGAGGTGACCTTTTACATTATTATATCACAGGATATATATACAGGGTGAAATTGAATTCATGGGCATACTTTTAAGGGGTCATTGTAATCATCATTATAAACAACTTTTACTATGGGACCAAACCTGAAATCGCGAAAAAAATCAGCTCTTCCGTACATTTTGACGAGTTATGTGAACACAAATGCAAGGAACAGCAGATTTTTTTTTTGCGATTTTAGGTTTAGTCCCTTAGTAAAAGGTGTTCATAATGATGAGTACAACTCCTGCTTATACTCGTTTTCTTAGTACTGTCTAACCAATCTAGTCATTTTCTTGGCACTGCTTGGCGCCAAATATCTCGGTTCTGCCGGGTTAAGTTGCATCGAACTGTTTGGTTCGATGCAACTTAACCGACCGCGAGGGTTTCCTCGCGGTCGTCAACATGAGGCACTGCGCCTCCATATGCAACTTATCACATTAAACGCCTGTCCTTGAATTATATTACATATCAGCTGTGCCCGCGACATCGTTCGCGTGCATGTCGGAAAACAAATTGGATTCATGGGTTTTTTTTTGCTCAGAAAGATAACTTTGTTTCTATAATCTTCCTAAGTTACTCCTTATAACATCAGCTATATGCCAGTGAAAGTCCCGTCAAAATCGGTACAGCCGTTTCGGAGATTAGCCGGAACAAACAGACAGACAAAAATTTTAAAAAGTTTTTTTTTTCTTTTGAGTACCGCGTTCGTAGTTTCATAATTATGCCTTTAGTAAAAAGCTGTTACTTTGACATTACAAAAAGACACTTCAATTTTATTTATTTGTATGTGTAAT
This sequence comes from Amphipoea oculea, assembly GCA_945859645.1. Classification (NCBI taxonomy): domain Eukaryota; kingdom Metazoa; phylum Arthropoda; class Insecta; order Lepidoptera; family Noctuidae; genus Amphipoea; species Amphipoea oculea. Next base: position 6,147,975 of record OX243876.1, read on the forward strand.
CGAATTCCTTAGCCAACAAGGAATCCATACCCACATACTTGTTGCGTATTGTATGGAAATGTTTACCACAGCCGCGTCGTAAGCCGCGTAATTCATTCGTGATTTGTTTTTATAATCTACTGTATTAAAGGGATTCTACCCAGTTTATTGTTTAAGACCTTGGTAGGGGTTATCGCTCTGAATAGCTCATGCCGTGATCTAAATAATCAGCAAGGATTCTATACCACCTTGCAAGATCTATTTACCAGCCTTGATTTATTAACCAGTTACAAGGTTTTACGGTACGGTTTTCATTTAAGTCTCCACTCAAGGAAGGCAACCCAAACCACCACCGAAACTTCTAATCCACCAGTTTTCAGTCACCCTGTATAAAAAATACTGTCGCTTTGCTCTCCACAAACGTAATTTTATTAGGTACTTACATCAAAGGATTGTGTGACGATATTATGAGTAACCATCTACGCAATTGAAACTGTAGACTGCAGGTCAATGGAAATTATGGAATGGTATCACAAACAATAAGTTGACGGTGAAACCGCGCGAGAGCGGCTTGAAGTCACATTATTATCATTTATGTCTGTATTTGTCATGTTTAATGATTTGAGTTTTATTTGTTGATACAAATAAAACTCAAATCATTTAACATGAGGTGTTTATAGTCCGCGCGGAAGTAGTTGGCCGCGCCTTAGGTATGTGAGCGGTGGGACGGAGGGGTGGGGGCGCATTACTCAGTTACGTGCGTTGCGAACCGCCGCGCCGCCTCACCCCTGTCCCCACCGCAGCGGCCAACTAGTTCCGCGCGGACTATAGGAAGCCCATATTCTGCCAGTTGTATTATAAGAACCAAATAGGCGAGGTTATCGACCACGAACTTAGACTTCGGTGCTAATGAGAATTTCGTAGTGGAAGGACCCAATACTACTTTGTCCGACCCGGAGATCGAATCGAACCTAGTACCTTCGTCGTTGATTAGTATTCTACCGCCTAAATCCGACTAAGAAATCGCGGGAAATCGGTAACATACCCACGCAGTTTTCGAACTGTTAGAGCGTACAAACTAACCCGCACTATAGTATAGCACGCCATTCATTGATTACTTCACAATTCACTGTAATTACATTTAACTGCTTCACTTTACATTTAGTTAAACGGTACTCGGCAACTTCAACCACATATTAATTAGCAACAAGGACGGCAAGCGATGTGTAACTCGACTGTAGAGCAATCTGCGACATCCGGTATAAGCCGCAATCAAACGTAAGACGTACCTTGTAGTACATACATATTTATATCCAGAGATATGTGGTTTTATCCAGTTTCAGCGCGAGATTATGTATGTACGGTCAGCATCAAAAGTTGATTAACACTTCAGTTTTTTTAATCTTGGTTATTGAGCAAAATATTTGTTCAAAATTGCAACAGAAGAATTTTTTTAAGAATATACAGGGTGAATTTTCCAAGTGGGCGTGGATGGCCAAATTCTAAACTATGAGGAATAGTGAAAAGTACTCAAAGGAGTCGCGGGCTCGATTTTGATGAAAACTAAAACTGCATCATTGGATTTTTGAAAAATCAATATTTCTAGCCAGGAATCGAACCTGTTGATTTTGAAAAAAAAAACACACACTGTATTATTACACCATTCGATAGTGTCCATAATAAGGATCAAATTCTGGGAAGTAATGACATACGGCAAACTTAAGGAAAATGTTGAATCTTAATAAACTGCTTTTTATTTTAAAGTATTCATACCTACATTACGTATGTACCTTGTTCGAAATGATGCTCAATATTTTTATTAACCCGCCCGCAGCGCAGTTACCTTCACAACATTATGTTCTAAATTCAAATGTCTATTACGATGTTTGGAAAATATTCTAATGGAATCAATAATATTGTAATGCTGAATGCAGTACACAATCCTTGAGACATCGAATCCAGCTATGTATTGAAAACAATGGTCATCATTATGAACAATTAATCAGTTAAGGTTTAATAGGTAGGTATAGGTAATATAACCCGGGCCCGGCTAAATAATTACAGCCACACAGTTCAATCCATCAGGTTAAGCTACGCTTGTCGCAGTTGGTCTGTGGATGGGTGACCATCTTTACATACCGAGACCCCTCCGTGCCTCGGAAAGCACGTTAAGCCGTTGGTCCCGGCTGTCATTCCAGGATCTTTGACAGTCGTTACGGGTAATCAGAAGCTCGAAAGTCTGACAACCTGTCTTACCAAGGGGTATCGTATTACCCAGTAACTGGGTTGTGGAGGTCAGATAGGCAGTCGTTCCATGTAAAATACTGGTATTCAGCTGCATCCGGTTAGGCTAGAAGCCGACCCCAACATAGTTGGGAAAAGGCTAGGCAGATGTCATCATCCATGTTACCTACCTCATCATTGAGGTAGGTAACATAGAGAAATAAAAAAGTATTTTGTTAAAAATGAGCTATTTCCTTTAGTTTGCCGTATGTCATTACTTTCCAGAATTTGATCCTTATCAGGGACACTATCGAATGGTGTAATAATACAGCGTGTGTTTTTTTTTTCAAAATCAACAGGTTCGATTCCCGGCTAGAAATATTGATTTTTCAAAAATCTAATGATGCAGTTTTAGTTTTCATCAAAATCGAGCCCGCGACTCCTTTGAGTACTTTTCGCTATTCCTCATAGTTTAGGATTTGGCCATCCACGCCCACTTGAAAAATTCACCCTGTATACTCTTGTCTATTATGTGAAAAGCTAAAAATCAGTTTATTGAAAAAAGTTGTTGTTAATTTAATAACATGTAAAAATGATAGTGTTAATCGACTTTTGATGCTGACTGTACCATTGATTAAATATAGTGCCGTTAGCGTTTCCACTCTACATCCGATCCTAATACGGATTCACTATCCGAATTCCAACCGAATAGGAACTGCTCTAAAATCGGACGAATGAAATTCTGATAGCGAGCGCAACCCTTGATACAAATGGTACAACGGGCACTTCGGATCGTCATTTTTCGATTACCGCCTCTGGTCAAACGAGCGCGGTTGAACATTCTGGAGACTCTCTTATCCTTCGTAGAATGCAGGTTATTGGAACTTTTTCTAGAAAATACGCCCAATTCAGTCCTAAAGATGCAATTAACTTGATTAGTACCTCTCATTCAAGTATAGCCGAACAACTTCGCGAGTTCGAACATCCAGCACGTTGTTTACACAGGCAACATTGCCACTTCACATGGAATTCTATATCTAAGGTTTCAAAACATACACGACATTGGCATAATACGACTCAGGGCGAATTTCCGCGTTCATGACTGCCAGTCTCAATATTCCACAATAGTAATGACACTCAGCTTTCATTTTGACAGTTTAACAACATTCATTGCGTTATCTACTTTGTTGAGCAGACAAATTTTTCGAACATATGACGCAATGGTTTAGCAATATTCTTCAAAATGATTCAGATTGAGATTTATAGTGTGTTGCGCAATTAGGGTGACAGTCAGCTCTTGAACGTGGTTAAGATGTGCTAACCACGTTCAATTTCATTGGTGAAATTCGCCCTTAGTTGCTAAAAAAAACATACCCAATGCTAGTCAAGCTCCTCTGATCGTCGGCATGGGGGGGTCGTCGTCTCTTCTGCTTCCTGACGCGGTACACCACGAGCGCGACCGTCAGCAACACCACGCCGGCCGCGCCACCAGCCGCCAGGCGCACGTTGGCTTCCGCGCCCTCCGCTGGCTTCACCACATCGTCCAGACAGATGAACTCGCAGCATGTGTTCCCGACTCGGAATGATCGACAGTCCTGCGTTTTCAAAATATGTATCTATAGACATATTATTAACCAGCTTCCACCCACGGCTTCACCCGCGTGGTATGTCGATAAAAGTATGTCCTATGTTCTTCCCCATAGTTCAAAGCATCCCATACTAAATTTCATTAAATTCGGTCCAGCCGTTTCGGAGATTAGCAAACAGACAGACAATTTTTTTTTTTTATAAGAACAGTACATACTTTCCATTTATTCGTAAAATGCTGTTATTTTGACAATACAAACAGACACTTCTAGTTTATTTATTTGTACTAGTTGTATTTTGTGTCTGTCTGTGTCATCGCATTGTTCTTCTAAATCACTCAATGGATTTTGATGCAGTTTTCAAGGAATTTATTCTAGTAGGTTTATGTGTTTACTTTATTAATAACACAGTATATTATAAAGGCGAAAGTTTGTGTGTGTGTATGTTTATATGTATGTTACTTCTTCACATTCAAATGGCTGGACCAATTTGGATAAAATTTTGTATGGAGGTAGCTGACACCCTGGATTAACATATAGGCTACTTTTTATCCCGATGTTCCCACGGGATCGACATTTACGCGGGTAAAACCGCGGGGCACACCTAGTTTAAGATACATCTAAAGTAGTAAGTGACACAATACTGTGTAAACTGTCACTGTGCAATAGAACCAATAGACAATAACAAGACAAAAGGCAGGAAGCACAGTAAATTACTGTCACCCTTTGCTTGTTAATTAGTGATTACAAAATGTATTGTCACAGCCCACAGTACCATATTTCACAACAAAGATGTCATTTAGCTGTTACAAAAATAGAGAAAGTGATGGCATTGGACATCCTATAGTACAACATTACGTTATACATTACAATTTTAAGTACATTATTATTTTATTTTTTAATTATCTACTTACATTTACCATTACAGGTAACCCCTAGCCTAACTTAATTATTATAATTACATTTACATACAGCAACAAACCTTTTGCTATAGGGGTGGTTAAAAATAATTGTTTTCTAAGCAAAATTTTTTTTAAATTAGTATGTAAATTAAACTTCTAACTAGCCTTCAGGGGCATATCAAGTGTGAATAGTGTGATGTTATAGTCCATTGATATAGAAATTAAACTCACAGCAATTTGCACTGAAGAGTGTGAAACATCTTTGTCAATTCATTAACAATTATTATATTAGGTATAGTTAGCACCACAAAAGATGAGACTTGACACACCACTTGGTATGACTTGTGCAGTACACGACTTTAGGTCTCTTAAGCGGTATGAGATCTGAGTGCAGGATGGGACTGGACGTCATAGGGACAGCGGAAAGAGTGCAGGAGGCGAAGTCAAGTCTCATCTTTTGTGGTGCCAACTATACTTTGTGTAAATGATAGTGGTCAATATCAGGCTTTGGACTTACATTGCAACAATAATAACTATCAGGGTTCAGAAAGCTGACACAACTTTTCTTCTTTCATATTGTTAAGAGTTTTCTCTCTCTGGAGTCCAGACCTTTTAGCTGTTCCTGATGTTTTCAATGTTTTACATTCAAATATTTAACACGTTGCCTGTCCGTGCATTATATATAATGCATTTGTGGCTGCTGCTGTGACGTCCGTGCTTTATTTATAATGCACGAGCCTATTCTTTTTGAATGAAGTTTTGTAGACTGGACGTAGGACTACGTCTTTAATATTTCGCAGACGTATGAGTAGTGAATTGGGAATAATAGAACACCAATGTCCCGCGAATTTTTTTTTATTAGTTGGTAACATGAACTGACTAATTGAAAAAAATAATGCAATGCTGAAATTCAGTAAATTCAGAAGTTTTATTGAAAATAATTTGTATATGTTTCGTAAGTATATAAAATGAAACAGTTTGGCCGAAAAAAAAATTGGACGTCACGACAACCTTATCCAAAATACTCTGGACAGGCAACGTGTTAAAATGTAATTTATATGTTTATATTTAAGGCTAGGCAGATTGATTGCTTTAAAGAATAAAGGAAATTAATGTGTTTATTATTTATGTACTGTTGATCATTTTCTTTGAATAATTAAACAAAACACGTTTTATGAGTTTTTTCTGTGTTATTGAATACCTAATCAAATTATTGTGAAAGTTATAAATACCATGAAACATTAGCATACCTGGGGAGGTGAACATAGTACCGCCTTACAAACTTTAGGCAATCCATTGTCACAAACGCAAAGCGTACAAGTATCTGGGCCAGGCACGTAATGAAGGCCGTGGGAAATCAACCGACCGCGCAAATCCGTGCATTGCTCCTGTGCCGCTATACCTGCAATTAACATCACACAATACATCCAGGCCACTGGTTCCACACACATAAATGGCATAGTTCACCACTAATATTTAAATAAAATAATTACAGTAAATCTGTAAAGTCGATAAACACAGCACGGCCTTGCCTAGCATTATGAATTTTTAATTCAATCAAATGCCATTTAAAAATGTAAGACTCATTTTTGTTGGAGAACTTTTGTCCTATTTTATAATCGATATTCACTCGTAGCCGTTCAAAATCTTTTTGATCATGCGTCTTGGCTGTTTTGCTCTGCTTTGAGTTTGCGTACATGACATCTGTCAAATCATTAAATGTCAATGTCAAACAAATATTAAGACCTAAACACATTAGACTGGTTACGGATACTAATCATGCCTGTCGCATATATATGTAGAGTTTATGGAATTCGAACTCGACTAAGGTATTACAACACTAGAAAGTGTCTCTGATATCATTTGACATTAAAATTCGAATACTTTCTCGATTACCAAAACTTAAAAAACTTTAATCAATTAATACAATGTGTTGTGATTGGTGGTTTATAACACTGTTTCTTATTTACCAAAAGTTATGATTGGTTAGTAATTAAGCTATAAACCTTCATTGTAAAAGTTAGAAGAATACGTAATAGAAAACAGTGGTAATCGGCACAGTTCCTTGATTTTTTTGTATTTTATTTTACAGGGTAAAATTACATTTTCGCTGAAAATAATGATCTGAGGAGTTAAGAATGGCTGGTTTTGGTGATTTTGCCGGCTATAACAGGCCATATGGCCTGGATCCTAACAGGGAAACGAATGACTTGTACGACACTCGCTATCAGCAGATATATGGTTATCATACTCCTGTAACCGAGGAGTTTCAGGGCCCACCTTTGGTTATGGATGATGTTTCTGAAGATGGTATGTTATTATTATTGCGCACTTAAAGTTTACACATAAATTCCAATATATAAAGATACATTTGATTTCCTTTAAAATCGTAATGCAATAAATTAATTACCTGTCCATAAATGTGGTAACGTCATGCTCACGCCTGTGTGTTTACGTATAGAAGTGGGAACTTAGCCAAAACCATAATACAGTGCAGAAAGAAATGATATAGTATTGATAAATTAGAATCATTTCATTAAACTTAAAATATTCCTCTCAACCCATTTTCAACTAATGCTGTGTAATAGGTAGTTATCATAAGTTGTGCTACACAATTTCTGATACAAGTGTGCCCCACGCACAACGGACCAAATGGGGGTCTAAGTGCGGAAAAGGGAGCCCCATCATCATGTGCTCTGACTGGACAGGTCCACTCAAATCTGTGTGGTTCGTTCCTCAAAAGACCATCACAGACACTTACCTGCGTGGTTCACACACAATCTGACTAAGATAATGCACGGACTTTAAAAGAGGCTGTGATGCATGAGTATGTGTCAGCGTTTCATCTCACACTAGTCGGTTGAGGAAACACCAACCTCATCTAGTTTTAAAAAATTATTATATCTTTTGATCTGTAAAACTGTTTTTTACAACCAAATTACAGAAATAAAATACCATTTATCAACAATCTAGAGAATGACAATCTCCAATTTATACTTTGAATAAGTACAGTCAAAACTATGTGTAACGACTTTGCTTCAAACAATATACTTACTGGATATTACAACAGAATGTAGAAGTCCTGTGACAAGAACCTATGTTCAAATATGTATGTTTATACCGATTATCGGCTATAACTTCAGTATTTGTACGATCCATTCAATGTTGTTATAAGCAGTTTTGACTGTAAAATCAATAGATAATGTCTTATTGATTGCATTGACATAACACATTGATTGTTTCAGATACCAATGCCTATGTTACAACAGCTATAAGTGTTGCAAGTCTTATCACTGAAAACTTATTAAGTCACCCATTCATTGTGTTGAGAAGACAGTGCCAGGTTTGTTATTATTATTATTATTTGGTTAGACACATACATACATAATCAGCCTATAATGTTCCCACTGCTGGGACACAGGCCTCCTCTCTGTGAGAGGGAGCGGGCCGTAATCTACCACGCGGGCCCAGTGCGGGTTGGTAGATGTCACATGTCTTCGAATTTTTGGTTCTAGGACATGCCGGTTTCCTCACGATGTTTTCCTTCACCGTTTTTGAGAGCAGTGGTGATGAAATAATTTACACAAAGTAAAGCGCCTGTCTGGGTTCGAACCTACGACCTACAACTCGTAAGTCGCGACCGTTACCACTGGGCCACCACTGCTCTCACTCTCTTGGTTAGACACACTAGCAACTAATTAGCTGATGTGTGTGTAGCTTGGAGATTATTAGTGTTTCCAGACGATTCTTAAAGCAGTTTGTGTGGGAGCATCACAACATTTTCCATTATCAATCAATATTTTACTTTAGTCAAACACAAAAGAGAAATAACTTTAAAGTGAGGGTTCTGGATGAGTAAAAAAGAGATTCACAAGTCACAACATGGTTGACTCTTGAGTTTGAAACTCGAATTTGAAATTTCGAACGGTGTTTTGCTTGTTGTTTTTGTGGGTGCAAATTAAAAACGTTGCTAAATTGGCCTAGGCTTGTCGGCCGAGGACCCTGGGGCCGACCTGGTGAGATCTTTCCGTTTATTTCAGGGATCTCCATGCTTCAATCAATTATTGATCGAAGTCTCCATGGGAAGCTGTATCCGGCTGTGGTTTAGTTTGTTAATTTGTACTTTTGAAGCCACGCGCGAATTTAACATCATTTTAAGCTATCTTAGCTAAGCCTTAGGAAAATGTTTTCATATTATATTTAGGAGGGAGGGATAAACTGATACACTATTATTCTAGCCTAAAATACGGTATCGCTCTAGAATTCACTTCACGCTTTTCTTATTTTAATATTGTACTAAATTACCAAAACTATCTTGAACAAGCTATCTATTTCCTAGCTTGTAAGTCAAGTATGTATACCCACGCGCCCAAAAGGGCAACAAAAAAAAAATACCTCGACCTCTTAAGTTTGCATAACAAAAAATATTTCTAAAGAGCGATAGCTCATACATTTCAGGCGGTACGCTCCCCCCCTGTCAATTAGCTATATTGGTTCTCAAACCCAAAGCTACACATGTGCAGAGAAGGTCTTGTAAATTGTAATACCATAAAAACAAAAGGGTTTTTTTTTTAAATCGGCATAATTGTGCGTATGACAAAAGACAGGAATTGCTTGCGGCTGTATCCCATCAACCAGTACAAAACACGTGAAGAGCAAGGACAACGCACGAAACCCCAGTCTCAATCGAACAGCCCCCAGTTGTTACAACATACAGGACGAAGCACCCGACAGCCACGTGTCTGGAGTCCGTGCAGGTACCTACCAATTCCAAAAAACAACAACCTTAAAGATGCGAATTAATATCGCCGCTTATTGGTTTGCAATAAGGTTAAGTACAGAATTTACGCCTCATACGTACTAAAAAAATGTTGATGATATAATAACAGAATTGGGCAACTACGAAGCAGCCTTTTTAAACAATAGACCAACAGACGACCATCGATGAATGGCGAGCAGTTAAAAGAATTTATGTACTCGCCCTCGACATAGAAAAAGCCTTTGACAACGTCGACCTCAATGCACTAAGAGATATCCTATTTACCTATTACAACGGACTAACAAATCGCTAATCAACAGGATAATCAAGGTATGCATGAAAGAACGAACATGCATGAAATGGTGTGGCCAGCAAAGCAGTTGGATTATTAAATCGTACCGTGCATGATACATGGTTTGAAAGTATCGACACTTACTAAAGGTAACAAACAGTTCAAGACCCAGAAGATATGAGCGAGTTATCATGAGAGACTTGATTAACCACTCTAGGAATAAACCAAGACAAAGGAAAATGCATGAAATCTCAGACGGAAAAACAGTAACCAAACGCATCAAGAATCACAGGATGTGCTACCTCGCACATGTCTACAGGCGCCGCGAACCACCTGCTGCATGCAACACCTATTTACACATGGAACAAGGGAACCAATTGTTGGATGGATACAGCGGAAGGCATCTTCTTCTTCTTCTTAGCGTGTCGATGGCAATCTAAATGTACTCGGCCCAGAATTCGGCTACTTGTTTGGCGCCATCACTAGCGTCCATCAGTTCCTGTAACGTGCAGCTGACAGGACACGCAGGGCACGATATTAAGTGTCCCATCGTTTGTGGAACAGCACCACATTTACACTCCAAGGCGGAGTCGTCTATAAATTTCCACCTGAACAGGTTTTCCTTGCTTCGGCCAACCTGGGTCCGGAGTCTGTTTAAAGACTTCCAGTTTACCCAAGGTAACTCATGTCCAGGTGGGAGGTCCTCAGCGGGTGGAACGAACGGTTTAGGTAAGGAAGCACTGTCTCGCCACAGCCTCAGTCTTTCTTGTGGTAGCTCGCCAGTGAGTGGGACGACACACTTTAAGAAGCTATTTCGGCTTTTCAGCCTTTGTGGCACAAGGGTGTTGTCGTGCAAAGGGTGTCGTGTGTCGGAGACCATTTTGGCCCTTTCGTTGGAGCTTGCCACCGCTCTGCGAACCACTGGTGGCGCTATTCCTGCTAGCGGATACAGCATTTGTACCGGGGTCGGTTTTAGGCAACCAGTGATGATCCGGCACGTTTCGTTCAAAGCTGTATCCACTAGCTTTGCATAGGCAGAACGACTCCACACGGGGCATGCGAATTCTCCCGCAGAAAAGGACAGCGCCAGTCCAGTAGTCCGCATAACGTCAGGCGAAGCACCCCACTTCGATGAGACCAGTCGGCGAAGAAGACTGTTGCGAGTGTGCACCTTCTGCTTGATGTTCTTGCAGTTTTTGCTGAATGTTAAAGACCTGTCCAGAGTAACACCAAGGTATTTAGGGGAGTTGCTGTGCTCGATAGACACCCCACCCCAAACGATGTTAAGTTTGCGGCCCGCCTCTCTATTGCGGAGATGAAATACGCAAGACTGGGTTTTGCTTGGATTGGGCTTAAGTGAGTTAGTGAAGTAGTATGTGGCTAAATCACCAAGAGCGTCTGACAAGTGGGCCTCAACCTCCTCAAAGGTGGTGGCTTGGGACGTGAGGGCAAGGTCGTCTGCATAGAGGAAGCGGGACGTGTTGGGGCTGGACGGTTGGTCGTTGGTGTAAATATTAAAAAGAAGCGGTGCCATGACACTACCTTGAGGTAGGCCGTTTTTCTGCGCTCTCCAACGACTTCTTTCCGAGAGAAGGTGGACCTGAAACCGACGATTGTGGAGAAGTTCTCGGAGTATTCGGACAAAGTTCTGATCGCCAATCAATGTCTCCACCTTCCAAAGCAACCGTTTGAGGTTGACTGTATCATAGGCAGCTGACAGGTCTACAAAAACCGCGCCTGTGACCATTCCTATTTCGAAACCATCCTCAATGTGTTGAACGAGTTTGAGGGTCTGGTTGCAGCAAGACTTGACGGGTCTGAAACCAGCTTGCTCTGGGATTAACTTCGGGTCAATAACACAGCGGAAGGCATAAAGTAAGGTCAAGATCGCTGCTAGTGAGATTTACAAAAAACCGGAAACGGATAGTAGCGAAACTTCCGATGATGACATTGAAAATAGCAACATCTAACACAACATAACACAGTAGAGCAATGACATACAAAAGAACAGAGAAAGCAGTAGAACCCCGCCAAAAGACTCACCGATGAAGCTCGACCTGAACCAGCCTGGCGACAAGGTCATTAAAAGATGTCCATCCATAGATAATAACTAGTTGCGCGCCTCGGTTTCACCCGCGTAAATGTCGATCCCCTGGGAATATCGGGATAAAAAGTATCCTATGTCCTTTCCCGGGACTCAAGCTATCTCTGTACCAAATTTCACACAAATCGGTTCAGTAGTTTAGGCGTGAAGAAAAGACAGACAGACAGAGTTACTTTCGCATTTATAATATTAGTTTGGATTTACCCATCTCTCCACTAGTCTAATGCTTACTCTAGGATACATATCCGGTAGGCTCTTAAATCCTTCCCTATCCTACGGGCACGTCCTCCCTACCATTACCGCGCCCCCCGGTCTATTCCTTGATATGCAATGGTCGCTGTAGCACCATGAACATGAGGCTACAAGAGCTAGGGCGAATCTTGGGGTTCATTCGATTAATCGAGACTGGTTTAACCACGCTGGGATCGGTGTAATTCATTCATTCAGGGTTCTGGATGAGTAAAGAATTATTAAATCAGAGAAGTTCAATTTAATTTCAAGCAATGCATCAATAAAAAGTAGACAAATATATAAGGGTGGCAGGGACATCGACACATCACTTGTAACAATGAATTCAGCACATGATTCTAGACCCCCTGCGCCAGTTATAAAAAAGATGTATGGAACAGCAAATATTTTTTTAATAACCAACTGTAAATTTCTACTTAGGAGGGTTTAGAACACAGACTTATCATGGTAACAGGTTGTTTGTTGATGTCCCCGCCACCCTCCATATAAAGATGCCATAATAACAATCATAATTGGTTAGAAGTGGAAATCAATCAATAGATTAGAATCAATCTTGCCTCACTTATCTATTTCAAAATCAAAAGTCATTTATTCAAACTAGGCTGAGAATCAGCACTTTTCGGACGTCAAAATTATAAAAGACAGTCCCCCAAAACGCCCGCCCTTCACCACTTCCTAGTGCTTTCGCTGGGGAGAAGTGGCGCAAAAAACTCCCCAGCAGCACAGCTGTCTGTTCAGTTAGAAAATGATTGCATACAATACTAGGTACTTATGCAAAGTAATTAACATTACTGGACACAGAACTTTAAATTGAATTATTTGCCATATGTTAGCTAGCCACGCCAATATACTTACCAACAAATACAATCAAATCTATACATACTCGAGCAAAAAAAAACCTAAATTAAAAATGTAAGTAAACAAAAACTTAAACAAGTAAACAATGTGTATTGCATCACCTATAACAGCTATCACATACTATATTACATTCATATGTTGCGTTCAAGTATTAAAGACACTTATCTCATAATGCCACAATATTAACATGTTAACAGGTCCACAATGGTCTGAAGAACTACCACATAGTACCTTACACCCTGCTGCCTGTGGTCGCGCGACTGCACCGGCGGCAAGATGTCACCACGCTGTGGAAGGGCATCGGCTCTACTTGTATAGTGAAAGGTCTAAATTTGGCAGTGGAGGATGTGGTCAGCAAAGGCACTGGCTGGCCCAAGTGAGCATCCTAAAAATGCAGCATTTTGGAATGTTGATAGACCTCTAATATTTTTCTGAAACTACATTACTATTTTCTTTTGTTATCAGGGACATAGGAAAATGTGATTCCGTGTTGCAGTTCCTACAACATGTAACATTAAAATGGTGAGAATAATAGCATTTCAAATTAATCATCGATAAACCCAAGTAAACTTTGCTGCACTTAATATTGCGTCAAACAGTAAAAGAAAACAATGTTCAAGACGTAATCCTATTCCATCCCTATAAAATAAAACTTTTAAATTTTCAGTGTAAGTTTAGCAATCATCACTCCATTCTACTCAGCAAGCTTAGTAGAAACGGTGCAGAGTGACATAGCAAGTGACAAGCCAGCACTCCTAGATGTGTTCAGGGAAGGTTTCATGCGCATCTTGGAGTGGGGCACGCCGAGTAGAGGCCGGATGCTGCCTATATGGGCCATTGTCTTCCCAACTGTTAGCCTTGGCATCACTAAGTATCTTGCTCAGTAAGTATCATGTCATTTTCACTTGGAGAATATTCTCAGAGCCTGTTCTAAAATCTTGAAAATCCTGCTGTTTTTATTGTGGTTATTCACACATTTCCATCTGACTAATGAAAACGCACCCAAATTATATTGGTTCATCTATATAAATAAAAACAAAAGGCCTGACTGACTGACTGACTCATCAACGCCCAGCCCAAACCCTTAGACCTAGAAAGCTGAAATTTTACACGGTGGTTCCCTTTATAATGTAGACAAGGAATAAGGAAGGGTTTTTCGAAATTCAACCCCTAAAGGATTCAAATAGGGGATGAAAGTTTGTATGAAAGTCCCTCAGTTTTAAAGTTAGGATCTTCAAATTTTGTGTTTAGGCTGACGATTGAAAATTAGTTTACACGTGTCTCAGCGTTTTTGATAATTCCACCCCCAAAGGGCTAAAAAGGGGGTGAAGTTGTGTATGAAAGTCAGTCAGATTAAAAGTTAGGATCTTCAAATTTTGTGTTTAGGCTGACGATTGAAAATTAATTTATACGTGTCTCAGCGTTTTTGATAATTTCACCCCTAAAGGGGGATGAACGACCTGACTGAGATATCAACGAACAGCCTAAACCGCTGGACCTAGGGACATGAATTTTGGAGGGTGTGTTCTTTGTGAAGAGTAGGTATCCAGTAAGAAGGGGTTTTTGGAAATTCAACCTTTAAGGGGGTGAAAAGGGGGGGATTTTGTTTGTATGAAAAATCTTATTCCTTGAATTAATAACCTTGAAACTTTGTAAGAATACCTATCTAAGTAATAAACGAAGTTTGTCATTTTTCGTTTTTCTAAACTACCCCCTAAAGAGGCATTGGGGGGTGTCAAAATTTGTATGGAAGAATTTTAACGCGCTATCCGAGTAACTCGAAACTCAGTATTTATACTAGGGACTAAAAATAAATAATAACGTGTGTCAGGGTTTTTCGAAAATCTACCCCTAACTGTGTGAAAAGGGGTAGTTAATTTTACAGGGGAGGATTTTACTGCGTGACATGATTAGCTCGAAAATTGGCATAAATAATCTTTGAGTCAAGTTATGAACACATCTTAAACGATTTTTCATAATTCGACCCATGTAGGGATGAAAAGCGGGAATTATGAAAAATCTTATTCACTTGGTTAATAAACTTGAAACTTGGCACGAATATTAATCTAACTAAATTATGAAGTTTGGCATTTTTTGTTTTTATAAACTATCGCCTAAAGGGGGGTTGGGGGCATCAAAATTTGTATGGAAAAATATTAACGCGTGGTCCGATTACCTCGAAACTCAGTATTTATACTTAAGACCAAAAACAAAGAATAACGTGTAGCTCAGGGTTTCCCAAAAATCTACCCCTAACGGGGTGGAAGGGGTAGTTAATTATACAGGGAAGGATTTTAATGCGTGGCTTGATTAACTCAACAATTCGTATAAATAAACTTTGAGTCAAGTAATGAACACATCTCAAACAATTTTTCGTAATTCCACCCCTATGGGGGTGAAAAGCGGGAATACAGTGTATATGAAAAATCTTATTCATTTGGTTAATAAACATGAAACTTGGCACGAATACTTATAAGTATAAATAAATTATGAAGTTTGGAAATTTTTGTTTTTCTAAACTACCTCCTAAAGGGGGATTGGGGGCGTCAAAATTTGTATGGAAGAATTTTAACGCGTGGTCCGATTTACT
Organism: Amphipoea oculea; assembly: GCA_945859645.1. NCBI lineage: Eukaryota > Metazoa > Arthropoda > Insecta > Lepidoptera > Noctuidae > Amphipoea > Amphipoea oculea. Next base: position 6,163,517 of record OX243876.1, read on the forward strand.
CGAAACTCGGTATTTATACTTAAGACCATAAATAAAGAATAACGTGTATCAGGGTTTTTCGAAAATCTACCCTTAACGGGGTGGAAAGGGGTAGTTAATTTTACATGGGAGGATTTTACTGCATGGTTTGATTAATTCGAAAATTGGTACAGACGCCAGCACATCAACCTACTACAATCTGTCAAATTTCTTTAATAGATTTTCAACTTTATCACTGAAGCATAAGGTTTAAAGTTCATTGGGAAAATGTGACAGTTAGGTGTAGGTTGATGTGCTGGCGTCTGTACAAATAATCTTTGAGTCAAGTAATGAACACATCCCAAACGATTTTACGAAATTCCACCCCTGTGGGAGTGAAAAGCGGTATACAGTTTATATGAAAAATCTTATTTATTTGTTTAATAAACATGAAACTTGGCAATATTTGGGTCAGGAAATAAGAAAGATTGTCACTTTTAGTTTGAAAAAAACCCCTTACAGATGATTTAGGGGGTGACAAAGTTGATAGGTTAGAAAGATGTGTAACCCCACAGATCATATGTAACCCGCTGTCGGATTAACTCGAAACTCGGTACTACTAAAACAAAAAATAAAACGATATTACTGCTTGCATCCATTAACTCGAAAATGGGTATGGTCTTTGAGTGAAGTTATGAACAAATCACGAACGATTTTTCAAAATTTCACACCTGTGGGAGTGAAAAGCGGGGATACAGTTTATTTGAAAAACTGGTTCCTTTAATCTATAAACTAAAAAATTGGCCCGAATACTTATTTATCTAAATAAATGATAAAGATACATACATACATACATTTTCGAAATTTTTAGAGGAAAGTACGAATTTCACGCGGACGAAGTCGCGGGCAGAAGCTAGTATAATATAAATTCAGTCTTTATAAAAATCCACCCCAATTATTGGTTCATATAATATAATTTCAGCCTTTATAATAGCCTAAAAATATGAAATGCAGAAACAAACCTCGTTCCATTATAATTTTTGTACTTAGGTAAGTATCATATTTCTTTATTTTTCAGCATAACCTTGAAGAAGATCACTGAGAAAGTTCTCCGTTTCCAACAGAGACACAGACACGAACTGAGTGACTCCTACAATGTGAACTACAGTAAAAACTCTACAAACCCTTTGATAGAAGATATCAGCTTAAAAGCCAATATAGTATCTTTCATTGCAATGGAAATTATATTTTTCCCAGTTGAAACTATAATACATAGGCTTCATATACAGGTAAAGATAATACTACTTTTATTATCTCTAAAAAATGATGAGTATCCAAAGATAGACTTGAAGGGGTGGCTAATGCATACATACATAAACTGACGCCTTCTTCCCATGTGGATAGGCAGAAACTACAGAATGCCACCTGCTACTATCCTTACATACAAGAAGAAACCTCGTTTACGTTCAACGTTAACATTGGACATCAACTGGTTGGTCACAATCGCATGTGTAGCGCCATTCACTTTATTTCCCGCATTTACTCTCCTTTCAACATCTTCATCATTCCATTCCTTGTAAACAAACTCCCCAAATATACGAACTCACTTACTTGTCTCACACTCTATTTTCTCATCACACATTGAAACATCCTCTTCTCTTTCAAACACCACTACTTTCGTCTTATTCACATTTAAGATGAAAGGCTTCATTCATCCATCACAGTCATCATATCTTGCAACTTACTGCTCTGTTGACGATGCAATTAGAACTGCATTTAACAGAAGATAGAAGGCATTTGACAGGCAACTCGTTCATCGCCAATCCACACTAACCCTCTTTCAAATCAGACAGATAACTGTCCAGTGTCCATGTACAAGTTGAACAGCCACGGTGCCGCTACACAACCCTGTCTAACGCCCCTCGAGATGCAGAACCAGTTCCTGTATGCCCCATTTATCCTAACACAAGCACTGGAATCCTTGTATAAAGATTTAAGTGCCCGTACCAAGTGCCAGTCCACACCGTACATGGATAGTGTCGACCACAGTACTTCCCTCCACACACTGTCATAGGCCTTCTCCAAGTCAACCAAAGCACAGTAGACTTTTTTGTGCCTTGCCAGATGTTTTTCGGCTATGCTCCTTCGGGAGATTTGATCTATTCAGTCCATTCCCTCTCTTAATCCTGCCTGCATATCCCATATTTTCGCAACTGTCACTCTTTATTACTCTATTTATTAAATAAACTTTCGCATACAGTTTACCGACAACACTCAAAAGACTAAGCCCTTTTTTTTTTCGTGCACTGGATTTTCAACGCACTGCTTAGTGCCGAGAGTTGAAAATGCAACAGTGTGTTTTTTTGACGCGCTGGGATGGGCCATTCATTTGGTGCGTGTTGATTGCAATAATAAATTAAATAAAGGTGTTATACTTTTTTAGATAGCGGCGCCATACGTAAAAACATGTAAGAAATGTCATATAAAGTAAAAAAAGAATGCAGCTATGATATTTAATTTATTATTAGCATAATTATATTCGCCGTTAGTGGATTTCCGCGGATTGACCCGGATAAGCTTTGTTGGATTCTGAATGCTCGGTTCAATACAGAGAGTTGATAATTAGTGCGCGATAAAATCCAGCCGCGATATTTTTACCGCGGCACTAGCCCAAGTTCGCTAGGGCTAATGCCGCGGTACCTACTTCTTACACTGCAAGCCTTTTCCCTTATACAGGGTGAAATTTTAATCACCGTTTTCCTCTTAAGGGGTCATTGTACTCATTATTATGAACAACTTTTACTAAGGGGACCAAACCCGAAATCGTAAAAAAAAATCTGCTGTTCCCTACATTTATGTTCGCTTAACTCGTCAACATTTTGACGAGACCATATATAGCTCGCACTGTCAAAAAGTTATCAGATCTCTTGTAGAGCCAAGCTTCTAACTTCACAAACTCTACACCTTAGTCAAAATATGTGGCTTGGCCGTTTCGCTACCATCACATGAGCGTAAGGTGAAAAATTTATTCACTGTTCATTACTTTTCTGTTATACAATAGTTCTTGTAGTAACGGCCAAGCCTCATATTTTGAATAAGGTGTAGAGTTTGTGAAGTTAGGGCTTGTAGAGTTAGAAGCTTGGCTCTACATGAGGTCTGATAACTTTTTGACAGTGCGAGCCATATGTGGCTCGTCAACATTTTACATGAAAATGTTTTTGGTGGGATGTTTTATTTCGTGTGTAATATATTAATGCATTATTTCATTTCAGGGGACCAGAACAATAGTAGATAACTTAGACACAGGCACATCAGTTATACCAATACTGACTGGTTACGAAGGATTCATGGATTGCTACAACTCAACCATAGCTAAAGAGGGAGTTTCTGGCTTGTACAAGGGCTTTGGTGCATTAGTGTTACAGTTGGCTGCTCACTTGGCAATTATCAAACTGACCACTTTGGTTGTGTCTGAAATATCAAACCTGTTAAAACCTGCTAAATCTCCAACTTCTGAAGACTCTGTTCAGTCTCAAAAATATTTATTCAACTAGTCCATAATAAATATCAAATGCAGTATAACTCATAGCCAAGTTCTGGGCTGACCCAATAAACATAGATTAAATGGCCAATGACACACAAGAAGATTTACTTATAAAATTATAATTTAAGTGCAATTTATGAAAGCATTGTCTTGTGAGGCTTTTTGAAATAATATTAAAGTAAACACAAAATATGGGTTTCATTATACACTGGCATATTCGTTTTTGAAACCTAAAACTATTTATGTGAGCATCCCATCCTAGTTCTTATGATTTCCTACTCATTGTCAATAGAAGTTGGGTAGATCTCTTAGGGCATTGCTAGAGTAGTAGATAATAATGATGTATGAGTGTCGACAATTAATTTATTCAAAACAAGAGAAAGCTGCACAATCAGTACCTAACAATATTGTTTTTGTTACTTTTTGTAAAGTTGAATTAGTAATTAAGTGAAATGTAGCTTGTTAGAAAAAGAGGTGTGTTTTATTTAAATAAAGATTTGAATAAAAGCCCATTTATTTATTTTTATTATGCAACATGCCTTGAGTGCTATATTAATCTACTATGTTTAACTAAATTGTTTTCTGTGGTGTCACATAAAATGTATTAAATATAATAATCTTAGGATAGCTTATTTAGTAACTACTGCACTAGTGGTTGTTTTAACTGTAACTTAATGAGTCAATACAAATCTTCCTTTGAGTAATCTTCGCATGATGACTTTACGACCATTAGGTGTTGATATTCTAGTTTTCCAGCCATGACGATTCACTCTCCGAACTTCGTTTGGTCGTGGAAAATAGCAACGCACTTTAGTTCTAACAGATGACAGCATAAAACAATCAGGCTTCGTTAAACTTGTAGCAGGCGACATAGTTGAAGCGACTTGCAGGGTTTGTCTGATGAGCCTGCAAACACAGTCGAATTATTATAAACTATTGTAAAAAAAAAGAAGCAAAAAGTTTGTTATGGCAAATGATTTTTACATTTACAAGATAGCCAATTATTACACGAAGATACAACCTTCTTCGCGTGTCGATGGTCAAAATAACATACGTATAATATTTTAATTTGTTTGGAGAAAATTTTTGCAACTCGAATACAGTTTACTGACGCAGCTGGTCCTCACGGGTGCAGATGGAAGGTGAGCTCCGGAGAGCTCTGAGCCGTCCACTTGTGGACATTTTATCTGCTGCGAGACAGAGAAATACACCTAAATAAAATAAAAGTTATTTACTTAAGTGGTTGAAGTATTGCCGACATTATTCCTGACATGGTTATCACAGAACAATAATACTTTCTGTGATAAAAGATAATAAAGTCTTAGGTTAGCTCCTTCGACGTCAAGGAAGATCGAATTTGACATGAATTTGACAAAGTAACCTCTCTTCTTGGTGTTTGACATTTTTGTTTTTTTTTTTTTATTGTTTTAATGGCCTGGTTGCTGGGACCTTTTAGCCAAGTCTTTATTTGGTTTAGTAATTTTAAGTAGAATTTTGTTAGTAATTTTAAGTAGAATTTTGTTAGTAACTTCACTTAAATTTCTTTTAAAGAGTGTTTCTTTTTGAGTGGCTTCTTTTGTCTAGCGTTGACGCTGCGAGCGGTGCGTCGTAGCATAGTTCATACATTTTGGTATATTTCTTTTTACCGGGACTTGGACCAAAACAGTTCAGTAGGTATGTTTTAGTTAATTAACTATGCGTAAAAGAAGTTCTTTGTTCACAAAAAAATTATGGATAGTGATAGCTAGCTGTCAAATTCTTGGACTAGTGGTGGTGGTGACATCTCTAGTGAGCAAGCGGCGCTTTTTGTCCCCATTACGTTCCCACACTCAGTCTCAGTAGAAGATTAGCGATGTCGTTGGCTACCAGCTGCTTTTCACATTTGCAACGATTTAATCACCGCATCGCAAGCGATATTAATTCGGTGAGTAATAGTTACTTCCACTCAAAATAAGTCGCTGCGTGTATACCTAGCATTATGTAAGTACTGTATTCCCACTGAACGTCATGTTGCCGGTGGTTTTCCCAAAGTTATCCTGTAACACATTAACTGGAATAGCATAACAGGCCGCATGACCTAACAAAAGCACAACAATCATTAAACGCTTTACATTAAAAATCTGTAATTTTTTAGTCGATTTTGTTAGTGTTTTAAAAAATAAAATGACTTTATGGTTTACATCTCGCTCTCGTCGAAGTGTCGCTCGCTCGCTCGTCTACTACTACTAGTGGGAATAATATGGCGGACCAAAATAACAAGGGCGCTAAAAGATTATTTTGGATGATTGTGATTTCCATTAAATCAGTGACTGGTTAAGACTTTGCATTGCACTTGTTATGTTTGAACTTTATTTTTTATTAAAAATATCGCATGAAAGTGAGTACACGAGGCAAGAAATGTATTTTTAAGTTTGATGTTATTTTTCTAGCGTAGTACCGTGCATTTAGAAATCCATTACGAATTAGTATTTATTGCTATTTCAGGTTCAGAATGTCAGCAATCAAAGTAAATTTCGAAATCGGACATATAGCATCTTTAAGATCGAAAAAGACTCCAGAAGGATTTACTCATGATTGGGAAGTGTTTGTGCGCGGCCAAGAAGGGGCTGATATAAGTCACTTTGTAGACAAAGTGGTTTTTCTTTTACACGAAACTTTTAAAAAGCCTAGAAGAGGTAAATATATTATGTTAAGATTATAAACATAAATGCTTAGACTTAGAATTAAACAGCTTATGTAAATTATGTTGTGTGATCAGCTTTCCATAAACTATGTTGTTTATTTGTTTAGTAATAATGTTTGACAAATGTATTGCTTTTTCTTTTTTACAGTTATAAAAGAACCACCTTTTTGCGTCAACGAGTCTGGCTATGCAGGTTTCATCTTCCCCATAGAAATATATTTAAAAAATAAAGATGAACCTAAGAAGATAAAGTTCACTTATGATTTTACTCTACAGCAAAGTGGGTTTCTCAAAGACCGCTACATTTTTCAAAATCCAAATGAAGAGTTTAGAAAAAAACTTTTAAAGGGTGGTGGCATACCTATTAGCAATAATGCATTTTATACTAATCCTGATCAAGAAAGTAGAAGTAGAGATTCATTCACAGAAGACAAACAGCAGCTTGTTAGTAAGCCAAAACTATCATCTGAAAATATTAAGAAACACAAATCTAAGGAACACAAAGAAGAAGTACCACATAAAGCTAGTACTAATAGTTTTGAAAACTTGTTTGGACCTCCTTTGCAAAAACCACCTAAAGTATCCCCAGATCCCAAAAAGATTGATAAAAGTGCACCTCCTGTAAAGTCAGATAAAAAAGAAAAGGAAAGATCTAGCTCTGACAAAAAGCAGAAACATGAGCACAAAGAAATTAAGCTAGATAAAGTAAAAGTGAAAGAAGAAAAAGATAAAGTAAGGCCAGATAAGGTAAAGAATCACAACAAGGAAGGAGAAAAACCAAAAGATAAAACCAATAAGAGGCCAAATGACAGACCTCCATCACCAGATGTTGCAAAGAAGCGTTGCTTGAGTCCAATTAGGAGACCACCTAGCCCTCCTCGCTCCAGTAGTGCTTCTAGTATTAAAGAAGAATATAAACCTACAAAACACAGCTCTGACAATTCAGAACAAAAGAAACCCAAAATAGAAGAAAAATCACTTGATATCAAAATCGAAAAAGATTTGAAAGAAAAGAAAAAAAAGGAAAAGAAAAGTCACGATAGGGATAAAGAAAGAAAAGAAAAGAAAGAACACAAAAAGGAAAGCCATAAATTAAAAGAGTCGCCAAAAGAGCCTCCAAAAGAGATTCCCAAAGAACTGCCTAAAATAAGAGAAGTTCCAAAAGAAAAGGACTCTGTGAAAGATTCTCCAACAGTCAAAGAAAAACCTATAAAGCCTGATAAGACTACTAATAAATTTTCTTTGGAAAACCTCAGAAAATCCCCCGCAGATAATGAAGATCGCCCAGAAATTCACAAATCGAAAGAAAAAAGTGACCCTGAAAGAAAACACAAACACAAGAAGAAAGATAAAAAACGAGATGAGTCAAGAGAGAAACATAAAGAATCAAGTAAAGAAAAAAAACATAAGCATGAGAAGGTGCGGGACATACCTCCTGAAAAAATTGAAATAATTGAACACAGAGAAACTCCAATACCTAAGGAACGTCCTCTGCCTGAACCAGGATCTCCCATATCTATAGATACAGCATCTCAATGTAGTTCTAAAAGTGGTCTGGCCAAATCATCTCATATTGGAAATGAAGATGTTCACAGTAGTCATTCGGATTCGGAGAGTTCCGTTATAGCAGATGAAGAGGATACCAAAGTTAAAATTGAAAACCCCTCACCAGAACCTATCAAACATGAGCCATCCCCTGAACCAGAAATCGAACCCGAACCGGAGTTGGAACCAGAACCAGAGCCATTGGTGGAGCCACCACCACCACATAAGGAGAATAAAAAAAAGCACAAAGATAAGTCCGCCAAAAGAGAAGAAAAGCGACGCAAACGGAAAGCAGCAGAAGAAGAAAGAGAAAGTTTAGAAAGCATAGAACACAGGAAAGTAGCAAAGACTTCAGAAACAGCACCACCATTCAATGATACAGAACGTGGTGAAAGCAGTGGTTCAACATCTGCAGAGACGAAGGTCCAAGATAATGGAGTCTCTAGTAGTCTTGGGGAGGATGCTGAGCCTGGTGACCTCTCTCCTGATTACATGGTCCAACTACGAGATTTACAGCAACGAATCATGAAAATTAAAAACAATGAAGATTTGGAGAGAGTAGTAAATCTCATTGCAGAAACTGGCCGTTATGAAGTAACCACACAAACATTCGATTTTGACCTTTGTTTGCTAGACCGCTCCACAGTACAACAGCTTATACAATTAGTGGGTTGTTAGTTAGCAGTATGTTACTGAAAGTTTTTTTTTTTTTATTGTAAATAACGCCTCAGCAGATTGCACTAAGGCATTTTGTACAGGTACTTGTTATGTCTTTCGTGACAAATATGGCAGCAAAGCAGATTTGAACTACTTTTATTTACGATGTTGCATAAATTAGAAATAATGTCATAAAGTTTTATCTATTGATATCTTCACATTACTCGACACTTGAGTTTTAAGTGCAATACTGTATAGATATATAAAGTTATAAGACTGTTGAAAGATTGTTAAAAATAATGTATATTTTGTACATTATTGTATTGATGCATTATTAAGTAAGTTAATAAACTTAAAGTTTTTGATTAACCTCCAGTGGCCCAGGAAGGGATCAGAGAGGCTATGTTAATAATATTGTATAATAGTTATAATGTCAAGTCTAATGTTTTAAATTGTATTTATAAGAATTTTATTTTGTGCACTTCATTCTGTTTACCGTTTAGGGTAAAAATTGGGATTGCAATATTGCATAATTTTTTATTCTAAGGTATCTCCTGTAATTTAAAACATCACTATTTTAGACAATATGGAACTTGCTAGATTTTGATGCAAACCTAAATCTCTGGGTTACTTCAAAATTACTGAAAATTATTTAAGTGCTCATTATATTTGTTACATAACTTATTTTTTTATTTATCGTATTTTAGGAATATTATAAAGAATAATAATAAATAGAGTGTACACTAATATTCATTGTTTCGTTCCTTATATTCATCAGCAAGTGGTGTAGTTTATAGATAAGCTTTTGAAGTTGAATGAGAAAAGTATGTGCTTAATTTAAAGTGGAACTTGGCCTGCATTTAATTACCTCATTTTTAACTAGTGAAGCATTTCTTCTGTAACAGCAGTCTACTCGCATTACTTCAAAATGTTCTTGTGAAAAAATAGGTAATTTCATTCATTCATGCTCACAATATTTCATGAGATGAGTACCTCAAAATCTACAATTTATTATGTTATTATTTACTTTTATATTACACTGTTATGCGGATGGATGGGATTAAAAGGAAATACAAGTTTTTGCAATGATAACACTTTTATTCCAATGAAAAATCATACTTTAGAACAAGAAATATTGTCAGGTAAAAGTAATTTATAGTGAACAGTAACTATCGATAAATGAAATATAACATCAGAATTGCATCTGAAATAATTAAAATAAACGAATGTCTATGAATAGTGGTAATGTATATGTATTCCCAAATGTAGGTATAATGATGGAGTAAAAATATTATGATTAATGAAAATGTTAATATCTTAACTCTGTAGTAAAGACAGTACCTATGTAATAACAAAAAGAAATAATAGCCCGCCATGGGTGTCCCTTGGATAGTTTATCGAGGACGATTTCCTTATGACATAACATTGATTGTAGCCGTTTTAGCGTTCGTAACGCCCATAATGCATCAATCTATCTTTCTCAATAGAATGTTTCAATACTTTTTACCGAAACCGAAGAACATCTATGTCCATCCTTTCGTTGCAGTCGAATCCTGAGTTCAATGACAACATGTTCATCTTTTTTTTCCATTTTTATGAACAGTTTGGCGCCACTTAGTGTAAAAGTCTCCAATGTATTCAATAGAAATCCCAGCAGAGTGTGCGGCCCCCGTCACACTAAATTCTTTATACTGTTCCTCTTCACTGCCAGGTTCATTGCCAACCAGCAAAATCAGTAAAGGTGTAGATTTTCCTTGCAAAGAACTATCAGGATCACCATTTCCTCCTTGAATTTGTTTTTCATCAGCTATAAAGTGGTTACAAAATTCCATAATTTGTATGAAGCTGTGAACATGCGGCGGAGCTTTACGAGGATATTTCAGGAGTGGTAATGGTTTCGATTGTCCCGGGCGTTGTGCTCGTAAGAACCTAGACCCGCTGCGCAACTGAACTTCAAGCCAACGAATCGCGTCACGAGCAGTGCTTTCATCACGCTTTAGGTTATCCAACTCTTGTAGCACTGAAAGTTACATACAAGGCATAAACAAACAGGAATAAACACAAAAAATAAACTTATTTATTTTAGATTCTTACCAACAGTAGGGATAAGGAGTATGAAGTTTCGTGCGCGAAGCAGTTGTTTGACACGGCGCAGGTGTTTGTGTAGGGCACTTGTGTCAAGAGCCAGTAGGGCAGGCACGGGTGACTGCCCACTGCGTTCTAGCTCCCGCACCTGTGACGCCAGCCAAAGGCGTCCAAGTCGTCGCAATAGCCCTCCTTCACTTGATTCAACCTATATAACCGGAAACATAATGTATAAATGTAGGTATCATCTCTAGAATGTCATTAGGATTAAGACATTGGGTACACATAATCAACTTACATGTGGTTTCTTAGAGTTATGCCACTCCTTGCTTCTTTTGTGATTAATTTTTGTAGTCACTTTAGGAGGAGGAACTTTTTTTAAGTAAAATATTTTCAATGACCTGTTGAATCTAATTCGAGGTATTATTTTGGCAATCTGATTTCCAAAATCCACAAAATTCAATATTCTTACTATATTTTCCTCATAGAATGACAGTTTGTATCTATCTAACATTTGCCACTCGGCAGCATCCTTGTCATATTTGCAGATATTAGTTCCACGTAGATTAATATCTTCAGGTAAAGGAATAGTTTTATATTCCAGTTTTAATTTTTTTGCGACAATACGGGCATATTCCAAAATATGGCATTCCTTGTTTTCATTTGTTTTTGGATTGAAATAGAAGGTCAAAATATTTAACAAATCAACAACACATTGAAAAAGTGACTCTCCGCTGTCCCCACAGGATAAAATTAAATCTTTTTCATTGAGAGCCCAATCCTGGAGTAATTTGATACTTGACAGAAAGTTATCACCAAGTAAAAAGTTCTGTAACCCCTGAACATCTAGAACATTGTTGTTGTAACTATTGTGTTGGAAATCATTTTCAGTGCTATTTGGTTTAGCATCCAAGTCACCATTCAAGGCTGTTTCTTTAGTCACTTCTTTATTGTTTTCAATTTCTGTTTGATCATTATTTTTTACAGTAATTTCTTCATTATCAGAAACATCAAAACAAGAGTCCTCACTTACAGATCCATCTGTGTGTCCAATAGAATCAGATAAATCCTCCTCCTCGGAACATGACTCTTCTGTGAGGTCATGAGCCTCTATGTCACTACTTTCGGTATCAACATCACTCATATCAGAACTGTCAGTGGAGGCCACACGCCTGCGTCGGCGGCGTTTTGTTAATGCTTTCTTAGCATTACTTTTAGCATCACCATTTGTCATTAATTCTTTGTTCTCTTCCAATACAGGATCTTTTGATGTGCTATCAAGACCGTCTTGGATGTTATCATGTACATTTACTGGGGGTTTGTCTAACACAGGGGATTTATTCATTTCAACTTCTAAAATTTTATCATTTCTTGAAATATGCAGTGTTGAACTTTTTGATTTATATTTATATGCTGGATTTTTAAGTCCAAGGGATTGCAGCTGTTGTAACAATTTTTGTAGAAGTTGTGATAAAAGTGCTAATGTGAAAGCTTTGCATGCAAATGCTTTCACTTCATCCATTTCTGAAACTTTTGTTATAGTAAACAAACAAATCAGTACAATTTTATGCACAAGATTTGCATTTAAACAAGATGGGTTTGAGCCTTCTTCCTCAACTGCCTGTGTGTACTCATTGTAATTTTTGTCTACATCAGGCAATGGAGGTTTAATAAAATCCATTGCAACTTTTAACTCATGAGCAATAGTGCTGCATCTCTGTGGAATATTGGTATCATTCTTATTAAGATACCAAATTTCTATTAAAGAGAGAAAGTTGGTTATTGCATTTTGAATGTGTTCCGTTTGTGTCAGCGATTCAGGATTATTAAGAGAATCAAAAAATTGGGCATTTTTTTCAAATATTTTAGTCAAGTTCCCAATTGCTCCTTCAAATGGTGTTGTACAACTCAAACAGTGAATATAGTAGCACACTGAATCTAAGTTATAATTTTTATCATTGTATAAATTGCCCAGTTGGTTATAAGGCATCCCTAAAGACATATCAACATGTGCAGCTTGGAGATAATATCGAGCTGCTATAGATGGTTCAAAGGCATGAAATATTTCCACCTGGTAGCGACTTAGGTCTCCAAGGTAAATGAGACATGAGTGCAAAGCTGAACGACTGAACTGGATTTCCTCATCCGTAGGTGTCTCATTTTTATTAACATATTCACCATCTAGGTGGAAGGATGTATAATCCAGCTCTTTAATTTGTACCTTCATTTCTGATTCCATCCTTGAAATGAAATGGTGAAAGTGGCCGATTCCACAAACAATATGGGTAAATAGATAGCTATCATTTTCACTGTCTGTTTCTCTTAATTTCTTGGCTGAAGACACAGTTTCATAGTATACTTTTCTCCAGAGTAATTCAAGTGATTTTTTGCCATAATTTATAGGATCAAGAAATACAAGTTTCTCACAATTATCTCTTAGTTTTTGCCTTTGAACTTCAAGATGGGTACAGAAGAGGTCAGTGATGGACCGACTTGCAGTTGTCATATCGCCTACGCGTCTTGCTACATCGCTGACATAGCTGAAAATTTTAGGAATCATACATATTAATGTGTAGAAATGAATGGAATATTACATCTAGTTTTGTGTTTACAAATAGTAAACGTTGTGGAAATGGACTACGGAAAGTAGTTCCATAGTTCATGCATACACTGGAAAATGATACCTATCTTAAAGGTCACAAATTTATTAGTCCATGTTTCAGTACTAATAATTATTGGCCTTCTTTTCTGATCATTGAAGTATACCTACAGACGTAATGTACTTATGGGAATGTAATTCAAAGTAAATTTCTCACCGATATAATTTTTTGGCACGTTCAGTGCGCTCAGCAACTTTAGCCTCCAAAATTTCATTAGATTCCTCCTTCATTTTCAAGTCATTTCATCAACTGTTGAAGATGTAGACTGCAAAAATTCTTCTTTTGCCTTTCCCACGTTACCAGTACTCACAGAAATCATTTCGATAACACCATTTTTTCACATAGATAAAGTATTTTTTTAGGTCCTTGCGCATTAATGACAATGACATGACAAGGGACGGGTCGGGTCATGACATGGGGTGCGTTCCGAGTTGCGCTGGCCTGTAATCGATTTGAGCGTGCCTATGGGGGTTCCGAACTAGCGTGAGCGCGATAACGATTTCCCGTGAATCGTCATAGATGACGTCATGACATGCGCCGTCTTGCGATTACGCCGACCATGCCATAAAATAATATCACCGTGAGCACTGTCAAAAACGACAGTTATGCTGTTTGTTTTGAGTCGCATTATATCTACTAACGAGGCATTTTCGAAATTGTGCTTCTGGCTGACAGGCGCCACCTAACCTAAGAAGAAGAAGAATATAGTAATCAACCATGAGTATTCAAGTGATTAAATAGTTTTGTCATAATCGTGATATCTAAATCGGAACGCAAATTATTGATGTAAGCGCTGTAAGCGATTATGGCATAATTCGGAATGCAGCCTATGTTTTAAGATGATTTACCTTGAAGCGTGATTTGAAATCACGAGAATGCTAATGATCTCTGTTCATGGAAGTAGCTACTAATTCCATGAACCGAGATTATTGGCATAGTACTACTCAACTAGAATGTAAAAATCGACTAAACTTCAAGACACAGGCTCTGCTGAGTGCTCGGCTTTCTGTCTATTTGTCTCTGGTAAATCTCTCGGCATTTTTTCTCTCTCTCTTCCAGGGTATTAATTATTATGTTCTGTACTCTCTGCACTCCGGTCTATGTCACAGGTCTATGCCCCTATTTAAATTATAATTATTCTACTCTGTGGTTTATGCTCTTGCCTTTGGTATAATGATGACGGGCGAAAAATCTAATCAAAATACAAAACTAGACAGCTGAAATATCTAGAAATAGTAAAACATACATCGCAAATAGTCTAAACAAAGTGCAAATATAAGTGTGGTATTCCAAAGCAAGACAAAAGTATACGACAACACGTGTAAGTATTCTTTTAGATTATCGTAGAGTTTTATTTAATGGGGTTCTATTGTCTATCATTCAAGCTCACGAAACGTAGTAAAACTAAAAATATGTTGGCCTATGTCGGTTTTAAAGATGAAGGAAATCCCTAAGACGACCTACTGACCAATATGTTAAGTACGTACTATTTAGGAAGACGAAGATTAAAATGTGGTTACACATGGTAGATAACTTCATTGTTGTTGATTGTCCACATAGATTATTATCCAGTACCTTAACACTCATAGTAACCAGTTACAGATTAATGAAGTCACCATATAATCATTGACTATCTCAATCTTTCAGGCTAACTAATTAAAAAAATAATAGTAACAACATCTTTACGTAGTATAAAACAAAGTCGCTCCCGCTGTCTGTAAGCTTAGATCTTACTACGCAACGGATTTTAATGCTGTTTTCGGCAATAGATAGAGTGATTTAAGAGGAAGGTTTATATGTATAATACATGCATATTATTATAGAAGAGAAAAGCCAAGAAATTGAAAGATTTGTAATGTGAAGTCATAACAAACATATTTTTGGCAAATGTTGGCTAAAACTTACGAGATAGATCAAATTAATGTACTATGGAATTTTATATCTTAAAAAGATCGATAAAAAAGTCTGCAATGGTATAATTATGTTTATCTCCTAAGGATAACCCACAGTAACCATTTTTATCATTTACATATCACAAAAATATTATGGGTTATTTACCAAGCTATTTTAAACAATACAGTATTATTCCTTATCCAATTAAATACACATACAGCATATCATTAAAATGAATATCTTAGAAGATATCAGAGATTTAAAAAGTGTGGGCAGAGCGGCTGGCGGGGTGGTACAAAGTTCGCCGGGTCAGCTAGTTATACAATAAGTAAATAATCCTGTCTTAAATAAATTACTGTTACATTTAAAACATTTCAGGTTCATCTACTTTTCTCAGCCATGGACAGTCAACCTTGCATATTTCTGGGCATCAAAATAAAACCTGGGCCGATAGAACGCCACAAAATTGAAAATTTTGCATTGGATAATACTGTGGATAGTCTCAAGTCTGAAGCAGAAAAAAAGACAAATGTTCCATCAGCATCCTTGGGTAAGATTTATGTAGAACTAGCAGCGTCCCGCAGTTTCACCTGCATTAGTTTTGATCCTGTGAGAATATTGGGATAAAAACTATCCTATATTCTTTCCCAGGACTCAAACTATCTCTGTACCAAATTTCATCTAAATTGGTTCAGCGGTTTAAGCATGAAGAGGTAACAGACAGCACACTTTCACATTTATAATATTAGTATGGATACTCGATATTATTGACTGCATTAAATAACTAGTAACTTTGTTTTCATACTTACATTGAGTTACACAGCCATTCTTATAATTTACTGTTACTTAGTTTAATTTAAACCATATGTCTGTGGTGCTTCTCCCGCTCTGGGTGGAGCGGGAACATGTTTTAGACTTTTACTGACTAAACCCTGTGTTCCTTCAGTTGCCTGTGCCAGAGGCCACGTTAACTCTCAAATGTTATGTATTATGTTTATGTTCTACCCTTAGAATCTGTTTTTCAAAAGGGAAAAAATTACTTATTCTTAGAACCTGTAGACCTACCAAAAAGTGCAAAGTCGACGGCCCGCTGCTGCGCTGCCGTCTCGCCTGTTCTTTCTGAATCTGACTGGGCTGTGCTGAGGATTTCTACATTATTTTAAAAATTATTTTCTCAGAACTAATACACCATGGGAAGATCTTGAAGGATGACCTCACTCTTCAAGATAGTGGTGTTAAGAGTGGGGAGATGGTGCATGTGGTCAAAAAGAAGGTGCACACAGCACCTGCACCGGCTCCTTCATACACAGATGCTGAACTGCAGCAACTTAATACCTCTCTGAGGACACTGGGATGCACTCCTAATGCTCCTGGGTGGACCAGGGCGATGCAGGTAGCCAGTATTACTCATGTGTTCATTAACTACTACTTTATATACATAAAACTTACCTTTTACTAGGATTTTTTCTGTGGTAAAGTGAAAGCTGTAGATTAGCTGTGTCCACACCGGATGATCCAAATTTGGATCGGCGCTCTGCCATCCATGATCATGGAGCGTCGATCGTGGATCGGAGATTCTTTCGCACATTCCGTTTTAGGTAACCCGCCGTCCACACCGGGCGCTCCAACACCTGAAGCGCCTTTGTGCTTTGTCAAAAAACCAACAGCGCTCAACCGTCTGTGCTCGGATCAACTCACGCTCCTGCCGCACCCGATCGGAGCGCGCTGGATCGTCCTGTGTGGACCCAGCCAATGACTTATATTTCAGCAGCCATAACAAAATGTTATCTAATGGTTAAATAGTTGTTGTGAAATATACACCTGGGACAATAGATAGAGAAACAAGGAACACCAATTTCCTAGGGCCTGGGGGCCTACCAACACCTCTTATAGCAGTGTTAAAGTCTTCAGAATGGGAAAGAGATGGGGTTATACAGGGCGAATAGCTCTATGTCTTTTCCACATGTTCAATAAGATTGTTCAAGTAACATTAACTTTGAGAGGTGGTGGTAGGCCCCTGATATGTTTGCTCTCTCAGTTAGGACTTTTCAACATGGTGTAACTTTATTTGTAGCTGTTAAATGACGAGTCTGCAATGGCTGAGATTGTAGAACAAGCGCCCTGCATTGGGGAGGACTGTGTGGCTCTGTCTATTCTACACGAGGTAGAGTTGCTTGCCGCGCTAGGAGCCAACATACACACTATGAGACGAGGAGCTAACGCCCATCCGGAGCTGCCAGCGGCCCTGCGACACCTGACGCGGCTTGTGCGCTCGCGCTCTAATACTACATCGTCTACTGAGAGTGGTTAGTATTTGCTGCTTAAGACCAGATTTTTTTTTTTTTTTTTTGAATTGCTTTATACAGAACGAAGTTTAGTTATTTATAGTATGAGAGGTTATCAAATAAGAATTCGTCTTTTCATCCTTCAGGCATTAGGTACTTATGTAATATCCACTTGTAACAACACCCTGTGTGTAGAAAATTTACATCGAATGACGAATTAATTCTGTTTCAGTTCCAACTTCAGGGTTCGCGTATTCATTAGAAGCGTTGTCGGAAGATGAAGACGCTGATGAGGAAGAGAACGAGGATGGTGAGAGGAACCCCATCACTCATGAGCAGTTTGCTGCTGCCCTGCAGGTTAGTTGTAGACGCTATTGTTGTAAGAACATAACATAACGCCTGTAATCCCCAAAGGGTTAGGCAGAAGTTTACACCCACATTTCGCCAGTTATAAGAAATAAGTGCTTAATACCCCGAACCTGGAATACTCCATGCAAATCGGAAAGCACAACTTTCTTGATCCCTCTTCGTTTAAAAAATGAATTTAGATAATCTCAAACTGCTTCTACTACCACAATATTCAGATTTTCCGGATAGTAGTTTAGGCCCTTGGAATTATAACATCGGAATTAGATGATTCTGAAAAAATAAATGTATAAAACTTCTGGATTGTGTTTTTTTACATGAAATACTAAAAAGTTCACAATTTTTTTTACCACTTTTTTTTGTTTTCACTGTAATATTAATTTTGCTATTGAAGGTAATGTTTTTTCTGCGAAATTATGTTAGTAAACCGTCATTCAGTAACAATGGACAAGAAAAAACTTACGACTCCAGGTAAAAAAAATTGTTTGCACATTGCAAGTTTTATGTTAGTAAGTATACAGGTTGAAATTGAATTCATGAGCATTCTTCTAAGGGGTCATTGTAATCATCATTATGAACAACTTTTACTATGGGAACAAACCTAAATTCGCGAAAAAAAATCAGCTCTTCCCTACATTTTGACGAGTTATGTGAACATAAATGCAAGGAACAGTTGATTTTTTTTTTGCGATTTTATGTTTAGTCCCATAGTAAAAGTTGTTCATAAAGATCAGTACAATGACCCTTCAAAAGGATTCCCATGAATTTAATTTCACCCTGTAGAATAAAAGGTTTCCAAATGTTCCAAGAAAGTTGATTCGCAAGTCACAAACATTAGTCGACGCAAGTGTTATAAAACATTTCGTTCGTCTGATGATCTTGTGGGGAGGTATCTCCCTGTTGGTTATCTTGTCGGGGCGGGGTGTCTCAGCACAGGGGCTTTTTGTGAATTTTGTTTTGTGTGAATTGTGTTGTGATGTTTATTGATGGATGTGTGTTGTTCTTTGTTATTGTATTTTAAGTACTAACAATAGTTTCTAAGTTATTGTATACTAACCGGTGGATCTAGTTGTCCCGAATAAATAATTTTGAATTTGAATTTGAAAAAACGTGGTTTATCTCAATATGTTAATATGACACTTTAAACTAAAAAAATATTCGAAACACATCCTCATAACAAAGGGTTTGTTCAAAGCTACCTACAAAAACAAAATCAATTATCATTGTTACTGAACTCCCTCGCTGTGCTCGGGAATACTAAACTACAATCCTTCGTTACACTGGGGATTCAATATACTATCCGTGACATAAGACACTGCTTTGTCCCCTTATTGAATAACGTACTATTATATTTAAGGCAGCAACAGAAGCCGTATCTTCTTCGAGCAGCCGTGGCGCGGGCAGCAACGACAGTTTGCTGAGGCTGCTGCAGTCCGCCGGCGAGTCCAGCAGGACCACGTCCTCAGCGACTGAGTCCGGCACGCCTACTGGAGGTGCATTCACACACTACTATATAATACCAGCCTATTATTTTCGTACTGCAGGGCAAATGTTTCTTCTTATACACGGTGTTACGGAAAGGGTATATCAATACAAACGGGTTGAAGAGTGTATCTGGTCTAGAATCTCTGTACAAAATTTCAGCTCAAAAGCAGTAACTTTGAAAAAGCTTAATATTTTTTTATTTCGATAGTTTATTAAATTGAAATGATAACAAACGTGTCACCGTACTACGAGGGTCATTATCCATTATTTGTAGCGTGTCTGTGCGCCTAGTACACGCACATCACGCCGCCGCGCGCCAGTGCAGCGCCTTGATGTCGAAATAAAAAAATATTAAGCATTTTCAAAGTTAATGCTTTTGAGCTGAAATTTTGTAAAGAGATTCTAGACCAGATACACTCTTCAACCCGTTTGTATTGATATACCCTTTCTGTAACACCCTGTATAGAGAAGGCTCGAGCATTGATCACCACGCTTGATCAAATTCAAGTCTTGTATTAAACGCACACTATGCAGGCAGGCATATTATAAGTTAGGGGATTACATCGCGGATAAAAAAAAATGCCTGGCTCAATGCTGGTCCTGTTCCACAACCACAACTAATTTGATTAACACTTGAAAATACTGTTGGAGCTGCTGAAGATTGTAAGTCTATCTTTGCATTGTATTTAAATTCAATCTCCTAGTATTGTATAATTGCATAACACATGATTGTGTGAGTACTATGTACACACTATAAAGCTACCATTTACTGGGTACGTCTTTCATTGACTTGAATGTGCTCTGTCGGCTGAGAGTATGTCATGCTCACTCAAATGTCTCGCTGATGGTGGCGCATGTGTTGGATCATTTAGCTCCCTTCAAAATGGTTGAGCTGAATGGTGCTGATGCATGCGTCTTGTTCGTGAACGGGCGCCGTCAGTAGGGACTGGTCATCTCTTTGCTGCCATGGCTTATTTTAATTTATTATTTGAATTGTTATTTTTTCTCACCTTTTCATTATGGACGCTTTTAACGTTCTGCATCGTTCTCACATGTATAATTTTTAACATGAATGATGTAACCAAGACTTTGTAACCACATTATTTTGATTTAATAGTGTCCATGGAGTTTCTTGCCCGTTCTTCTCCATAGGTACCTACGCTTTGGAATGGGCAACTAGCTGAATTTTTTCTGACTGACTGACTTCTTGACAATTCAAAAGTGCCTGTAAATGGTTTAATTGAAATAATAATTGAAATAAAAAAAAAAATAGATCAAGACGGGTTGGCGATTTTAGACTTAAATTATGTATAAGTCCAGTCCTCACGATGTTTTATAATATGAATCAAAAATGGTACTTGCCCGGATTTGAAACGTCATACTTATTCTAGACAGTTGTTTCTTAAAAGATTTATGAAAATCCTAATTAAATTCTAAAATAAAAATTACTATCGCAAAGTTTCAATTCACGTTTAAGAAATTTATGTACCTTTGATTTAAGTTTTTACTATTTTTAACTAATTTCCCTATAAGTCTCAATTTGTTTCAAAAGAATAACAAAAACGGGCCTCAGTCCAGATGCACATAGCACTTTCGTAGTCTGCGAAATTCTCTTACGTTTTTTGCAATACAATTTAAATTTCGCAGGCTACCCTGACGCTTTCGCCTTAAGAGAGTGAAGATATTAATAAATGCTTATTATAATTATTATAAAACACAGGTTCATCACGCTCCTTAATAACGCCGGAGATGTTCAGCGAAGCCATATCAGAAGCTATGAACAGAGCTGGCAGCACCAGAAACACTGCTGGCACTCCTATGGAACAGAGCACGGCTGGTAAATACCCTCACATTGCTTCAATTTCTCGAAAAGTTTGACTTATACCATACAAATAGACCTAGACCCAGAACGAATGTAGCAAAGTGCTGGACAGCTGAAGAGTTTGCTGGTTTGAACGCGCTAATCTGGAACTACCCATTGGATTTGACAAACACCTTTTGCATTTGATAGCTCAATTCTTAAGGAAGGCTATAGGCTATGTATCATCACGCTAAGACCCTTAGAAGCCGTGCAAAAAGAAAAAAGAAGTCAGAAAGAACGCTAAGCGGAAACGAAGTAATAGCACGGGCTGGCAATGAAATGCAACGGGGTGGGTTGGGGAATAATTTCACACGGACGAAGTCGCGGGCTGAAGCTAGCTAGTACATGATAAGCGTGCACCGCCTCACAAGTGCGAGCGTGACAGACAAAAAATATTCATAGCCCGTCAAAACGGCCCAACTAAAAACCCTCAATCGGGCAATAAGTCGAACTTCAGGCAGTTTTGATAACATAACCATTTGGATGTACTAGCGCAGTGTATTTACTCATTGTAAACTTGCAGCATCATCATCACAAAGCCCAGTGGCCAGAGAAGGTAGCGAAGATTTCTCAACACAGCTGAACCACATGCACGAAATGGGCTTAATGGATGACGCTCTCAACATACGTGCTCTACTTATTTGTTCAGGTGAGGATATAATATGAACTGTTTGCACACCATGACTATTTTTTATGTCGTTACTTGTTTACGTTAATAAAAAGGTGTTGCTTTGGTACCTCCATTGATCCCGCTCTGCAGCCACCTTATGGAGTAGAACAGTCTCGCAGACATGTATCAACATAGCTGTCACTACTGTTAACAGACAGAGGTTGCTATTTGCAGCAACTTTACGCTCAGTCTAGGTCATTAATTTGATCATGGTTTTCATTCCGGGTTCTAAGAGGAAGGGCATCCACTTTACTGTGTGTGTTTATCCTTGACGTTTCGGTAAATAAACCCTTATTTCGAACTTTGGTATTACCTTAGGGTTGAGCACATTCATATACCGTTATTTTAACTGTGTGTATAGGTATATACATATTATATTCATCGTAATTTTGTTTCCACCACATCCACATTCTAAAGATATATAACAGCTCCCTGATTATAGTTGAAAGATTAGCACTTACTCTTTTGTTTCAGGTGATGTGAATGCGGCTATAAACTTGGTTTTTAGTGGGGCGATCGGTGATGATTAGTTATTTCTATTAATTTGAATGAATCACAATAAAGTGTAGCGCGTCATTCTTTATGAAAGGTGATATTTTTCTCAAGTGTACCTAGTTATTTTCTAGTTTGTGTTTGCAAAGACTGAGAAATCAAAAATGTTCTCTTCAAAATATTATTCATTGTCATTATTGTTGTATGTATGTGATCACTGTAATAAATATTAAAACATAATTCATTTTTTTTAATTTATTTATTGTAATACCTGCTAATTTTGAAAATACTGCATTAAATTATCACGGGATGCGAAATCCATAAGGGCAAGTATAATAAAAATAGGATGTAAATAGAATAGAGAATAACATGAACTATGTTAGTGTTAATCGACCAGTTACATAAAATTCTAAAATGGAGATTTATAAAGCAAATGCATGTGTTCACAAAAGGGGCCGGTGAACTATGCATGCTAATGTGTTGTTCATACAAACGTAATACCAAAATAATTTGTAAATCAAACATATTTTTAAGGTAGTGTGTATTTATTCCGATTAGATTACAGATTATCTAGGTTTCCAAATATATATTTTGAAAGGACTCTGATATAAAGACAAGATATGAGAAATTACAAATTTCTATAGAAAACTTGTTTTTCCTATAACTCGTCTTTAAATCAGTGTCCATTAAAAATATATATTTGGGAACCTAGATATTCTGTAATCCGACCGGAATAAATACACACTACATTAAGAATATGTTTGATTTATTAATTATTTTGGTATTACGTTTGTATGAACAAGCATGCTTCGCCGCCTCTTATCAAATAAGATTGTAACTTGATACAAAGATAGAAATGAATTCTAAACAATGTGATAAATATCAATACAATAATGTATCTAAAATAAGAATTATATGGTAAAGAATTGACTGAAATCCCAAAGTTTGGTGTCAAGCACCAATAAAGCTATACATCTTTGTAACAAACTATGCAAGAGCACAGTAAATTTTAAAACTACCGTGTTTGCGTGTGTAGTTAGTGGCGCAATCCCTGTATGCGGCAAAAATTTCAACAAACCAGCTTTTTTCTGTTTTTATGTAGCTAAGCAAAGTTGAATATTGAAAAGTCAATAAATACAATCTATTATTATAATGTGCACATAATTATTGGATCTTATGCCAGCGATAAATTGAAACCAGGTTTAGACCACTTTCTAATCTAAACAACTAATGGTGAGTGTTCAAAATTTCTAAATGTTTGCACAACATGAATTATAAATAACAATAGTACAAACTACTAATGTTTCATTTTAAAATTCAAATTTCTCCTAGAAAGCTTCTTGTGAGTGCTGTTGTCTGCCTTAGCGCGGCATTGTTCTCGTCTTTGCATCCGTCGGAAATACCAACCAGCATTATTGGGACTGGTCTCACCAAATAGCTCATGTTCCAATCTCTTTCTAGCTTCTGTTCTGAGGATGGCTCTCTTATCATACCAGTTTACATCTTCATTTTTTTTAGTCTTTCCACCAACTTTCTCGTCTTTTGAAGAATGTTTTTCATTTGTCTTCTCAATATTATTTTGACTGTCATTTGTATCTGAAAACTGATTAACATAGTTCTTCTTCTCAAAGTCTCGAGTAAAGATATTACGATCAGGTTTTTTCAGCATGTATTCATTTTCTTGAGATGAAGATATAGAGAATTCATCATAGTCTTTTAAGTAACCACCCTTCATTTCCCATTGTTCATACTTATTTCTCCTCTTCTGTTTCTTGTGTAATTTTTGTCTATCACGCTTTTTCTTATCTTGTTTCATCTTTTGGCCAACATATCTATCATCTTTTTTAAATTCTTCTTCACTCAAAATATCAAATGTTGCATCATGCTCTTTTTTATTCTTTCTCTTAATCACATGATCCTTGTTGTCTATGACCATGCCTAAATTTGCATCTGAATCTCTCTTTTGTATATTATGAGCAGATTTCAAAGAATCAGCATAAGTAATTTTCGGAGCAGTTGGTGATTCGTTCAGGTTGTCATCATTAAAAGGATTTAACTCTAATTGAACCAGTTTTGCACCAGCTTCAGATTTCAATTTATTGAAACGGCTATCTGGCTGATCTTTGACATTTTCATCTTGTAATACTTTTTGTTCTTCAATTATACTAGATAATGGTGTTTTAATTTTTTTAAATGTTTGCTCTTCTGCTTTCATTCTTTTCGCAACTTCATCATCAAGCCAGCTTTTATTTTGTTGATAAATATTCTTTAACTTCTCAATGTCACTTAGAAATTCTTTTTCATACTCAGGTTGTATCATGTGACTATTAACAATTTTATCAATGTTAATATTTTCATCATCTATGCACTTTGTGATCCTTTCTGTATTTTTACTGTTGAGTGGCTCTTCATATACCTTTTTGCACCTCTGTTGTTTATATGGTATTTTTTCTGCATTCAGTTTTCTTTGTTGCATTTGTATACTGCTCACAAGTGTAAGTTCTTTTAATTTGTTCCGTAGATAAGCATTCTCTTCTTGCAATTTATATAAATTGGACAATACTTTGTTAATTGATGGTGTTGTGTGCATTGAACACTCATTTCTAGCACCCCACATATGGCCAATAGCCACACCTGCAGCTGTGATGACACTTCCCAACATAATAATGTTGAGTACTGTGCTGAGCCTTTTATTTCTTCTGTGCACATAAGTTTTGTGTTTGCCATTATTTTCTCCAAGAAAGTCATCCTCACTCCTTATGGATTCATGGTGATTATTAATATTTGGAGGTAATGGACTAACTGAAATAAATTGGGGATTGGATAGTTCTGTTGGACGGCTCTCGACTACAAGACATTTCTCATATTTCATTTCACAGGGAGTTGGTGATTCAGGTTCACTGTCACTTATGACAGATATCCCATCTGTGTCTTCATCTTTATCAAGATGTGCCTCAGTTGTTATTCTGTCAATAAATTTAATTGCTATGAACATGTTTTATTTATTTTATTAAAGTAATGGGAAAGGTGATACAATCACATTAAAATACCACAAAATGTTTTGCTATTTAAAACTATCAAGAAATGTTCCACTGAGTTAATGAAACAAATTACTTGTATTATTAACTCAGTGGAACAGTTATGCAAGCTAATTACAACCTGTAATTAGTGATATATTAATAAAATTGTCATTATGAAATCTAAAATACCACAAGCAATAAGAAATTGCCTAGCAGTAGGTCAAGGATTATTATTGATATACATATTTTAAAAGTATTAATGGTGCCAAGACCTTGTGAGACTTACTTTTCGAGTGTTGGATTATTTTCTGCGAATTCAGGGGCATCCTCTGCATTCGCAGGGCTGTGTTCCAAAAGGGTCCAACTCTCTCCTGAATCTGAATCGCTGTGGTCCACCGTCGACCCGTCCATTTAAATGATCTAGTAAATAGTAAAACACATCTAAGTATGTAACTAGGTATAGCTAATCAAGGTCGTGCGCCCTGGAGAAATGAAAAAATTATGCCCATAACAAAGTTCGCCTAAATAACAATTTGCGCATCAGAATGTTAGCATACCTTAGTGCAACACTCCAAACAAAAATTTTGCGTATCAAATATGCTTGGAACGGTCCAGTTACACTGAAATTCAGGTTTTTCAAAAACTATGAATTTTGTGACATGTTTTATATTTTGTTTTTTTAAAAAATATGTCAGCGTCACGAAAGCGACTATGTTTTGTTTTGATATTATAATAAACCGGACCGAAGTAAGCAACAAAACATAAAATTATCCGTCATTTTTAATGACATTAGTCGATAGTGTTGCCATGTCGTCGTCACAAGAGAAAATTATAACCGCCAGGGTTGCCCGCGAAATTCAAATAGTTATTCAATAGGGTTTAATTTATGAACTTACAAACTTGTACTGATGATTTAGTTCTGTAAATACAGACGCCAGCACATCAAGCTACTAGAACTACTGTCCAATTTCAATTTTACTAATAATTTAATCGAAATTCTTCAGAACTGTATCACGCTTAGTACTATCACTAGGATGATCCCGATTAAAAATAGAACCACCGCCGTTAGCGGGCGAGCGTAACCATTTGTCACCAACCGGCGCGCACCCTTCAGAGGCGAGCGTAACCATTTGTCACCACCCGATTCACGCGGCTTCAACCTCTATTATTACTGCTAAATACGGTCTAATATCCTGTGCAACAGTTTGAGTCTATGGTCCGGTAGATAAACTAATCGACTAAATGATTCAAAACGAAAAATATGGGTTGGCAATATTTGAAAAAAAAAGTTAAAAATAGACTTTACGATTCTTAATGGCAGCTGCAGTGCGTGCTGTTTTGTTATGATGCTATGTTGTTTATTTTAATAGTTTTTGTGTAAAATCGACGTTAAGTGGATGAATATTCGTTTATAACATATTATACGTCCTTGTAGATAATATTGTAGATAATATTTGCACGAAATAACATCACAATCAATCAATAATCCTTTTTTTTTAGTCAAACAAAGTTTTACGTAAGTACTTCAAGAAAATCTTATGATTTTACAATTATAGTGGTATATTTTTACAAGATATAGGTAGTTATCAGTCAAGAAAGGTTTATGTAGTATCCTAGTAACACTTTTTTAATTAGAAACAACTCAATATGACTAGGATTGGCCGTTTGCAGTCATTGCGTTGTAAAAGGAATTAAACGGCTCGGCGCACTGAAATTTGAGTTTCAATATTATTAA
Source organism: Amphipoea oculea (assembly GCA_945859645.1). Classification (NCBI taxonomy): domain Eukaryota; kingdom Metazoa; phylum Arthropoda; class Insecta; order Lepidoptera; family Noctuidae; genus Amphipoea; species Amphipoea oculea. The sequence continues at coordinate 6,190,456 of OX243876.1, forward strand.
AATGTAAGGTAGGACTTTCAAAAAAACGCTGTTGTTAGATTACTAGTCTATTCATAATGTAACTTGCAAAGTTTCGTGTAAATTCATATAGTAGTTTTATCAGAAATCGACATAACACGGGAACGAACACACTTTCAACCTATTCTCTGATGACGTCATTTGTTTATAAATACAATTCTCATATTACGAGTATCGTTTGCATTTTATATTATGGTCTGTTTATTCAAAAACCCAAAACAGTTTACATTAAGTGGCTTGAGCCCATATAAGCATCAGTAGACCATTTTTTGTGAGCAGGGTAATAAATCACGCCCACAGCGAGTGACATCTGGTATTTGACAGGTCTTTTTTTGATATTACGTCACATGACGTCTCGCCCATGACCGGTTAAAGCCGTGGATGACAATTGGTTTATTGCGCTGTATTCACAACCGAAATAACATGCAACGGAAACTGAGACTTGACCCGTTCAACGAGGTACTAAAAATTACCTACAAAAGGTACCGCAATTACTGTAACTGCATCATTAAAAAAACAAAAGCGTAAACATGACAGAGACCAACTTGCTAAATCACACAAAAATCCTAAAAAAACATGGGAGATTATAAATAACATCACACAGCGAAAGCCCAAAAAAACAAATAATTTAAGTCTACTAGAAATATCCCATAGCGCTCAGAACTCTATTAATAAGGTGAATAGCAAAGACCCTATCTTAAATCTCTTTGGTGAATAGCTTTTTCTCTAACGTAGGAAGGCTTCTCGCAGATAATATCACACCACTTCCATCTGCCACAGTCAATAATAGCGACCCAAACCCATCCTTACTGGACTATACATCGGCCTCATCGTTTGCGTTACTTGACACAGACCCTTGTGAAGTTCGTGCTACATTAATGGGCTTAAAATTAGACAGCGCCTCTGGTTGGGATAACATTCCAGTTAAATTTCTAAAAGCTGCACATGAACAAATCGTCCCAATCTTAAGTTACTTGATAAACCTATGCTTTGAGCAGGGACTTTTCCCGGATGCCTTGAAAGTAGCCGTAATAACGCCCGTGTACAAGGGTGGAGACAGGTCAGACCCGTCAAACTATAGGCCAATTTCAGTACTGCCATCTATCTCGAAAATCCTAGAAAGACTCTTAAACTCACGCTTAATTAAATACCTTTCTAAGCAAAACATTCTGTCGCCGTCTCAGTTTGGCTTTCGGCAGGGTAGATCTACTGAGGATGCAGTCCTGTCACTAACATCTACCTTGGTTGATGAAGTGGATAAGGGAAGCAAATGTCTGGCAGTTTTCCTTGACCTCAAAAAGGCCTTCGACACAGTGTCTGTCCCCATACTTCTGCGCAGGCTTGAAAGCATCGGCATAAGGGGGCCCCCTCTCGATCTATTTAAATCCTACCTGAATAACCGCAAACAAACAGTAAAAATAGGGGAGTTTACTAGCTCAGTAGAAACAATTTCGTACGGCGTTGGACAGGGGAGTGTACTTGGTCCGACGTTGTTCCTCATTTATATTAATCACCTGTGCAATATGAGTATTGATGGGGGTTGCATTTTCTCATATGCGGATGATACCGCCATTGTCTTTGCTGATAAGACTTGGGTAAAAGTTAAAAGATCAGCCGAAACTGGCCTTTCAAAAATTGCAGAATGGCTCAATCGTAACCTCCTCACGCTAAACGCCTCCAAGTCCAACTACATTTGCTTTACCAAATATGCACGCACTCAACCTCCACTCGAATTCCAAATTAAGATCCACTGCTGTGCCAACCCCCCAACTCTCGGCTGCTCTTGTACAGACGCCAGCACATCAACCTACACCTAACTGTCACATTTTCCCAATCAACTTTGAACCTTATGCCTCAGTAATAAAGTTGAAAATCTATTAAAGAAATTTGACAGATTGTAGTAGGTTGATGTGCTGGCGTCTGTACAATGATTGATAGATTACAACACACTAAATACCTGGGCATCATGATTGACCAGCGCCTGTCCTGGCACATGCATACTGAACTGATCATGAAAAGGGTTAGGAAATTAATATGGACTTTTAAAACATTGCGACACGTTACCTCAAAGACTCTTCTACAGCAGGTCTACGTATCATTGGCCCAATCGGTTCTTACGTACTGTTTACCATGCTGGGGTGGGACAACAAAAATTAAATTTTTGGAACTTGAGAGGGCGCAGCGTTCTCTCCTTAAGGTTATGTATGCTCTTTAAACCCTATAGATTCCCAAACCATAGCCTTTACCTTACCTCAGACCTTCTGTCTGTAAGGAAACTTTATCTACTTCATCTTATCCTGAGATAACACAAATCCCTTCCGTATGATCCCACAAAGACGAGTATATCAGTAGAAGGAGAAACTACATAGTCGCTCCAACTGTCCCAGTCAGATCTGTTTTTGCTGAGAGGCAGTATGAAAGACAATCCTCTCGGTTATACAACCTTCTGAATAAAGAGCTACACATCTATCCCTTGAAACTCCGTGACTGTAAAATAGCTGTGACTGATTGGCTTACGAACAAAACCTACGATGACATTGAGGCTTTGATATCTTCGCTTCCATAATCTGTCCTATAATCAAAAGGACCACGATAGCGAAATCGTTAGTGGAGGAAGCTGTGCTTTGCTTCTTCCGATCCCAAGACATTGTCGTAGGGCTAACCTAACCTAAACTGACACCCAAAAACAAATTTTTACACAACTCAAATAAGAAAAGTCTATTTCCACTTGATAACTCATTAACACATGTACGCTCACGCTATTACACACACACACACACACACACACGCCCAAAATACATACTTACACAAGTGCGCTCCTTTTTCTCTTTTTGTATTTTTGTTTTTACTTTATTTTTCTGTTTTATTTTAATTCGATTTTTTTTTTTTTTTTTTCGTTTTTCAATTGTATACTTATTATTATGATAAGTGGAAGAGCGGAGTTCACCTAACACAAGCATCTTCTTGCTTAAAAGGTGATCTCCATCTAATTTGTTTTCATTTGTATGTAATTGCAATAAACATTTTTATTTTTTATTATTTTTTTATTTTCAACATTATCGCTAAAACATAAGGTTCAAAGTTGATTACAAAAACTTGACAGCATGGTACAATTATATCAGTTTCGGGTAGCTTGATGTGCTGGCATCTCTACAATATACTTGTCAGTCGCGAATCATATTTTGTTCAACATGCAACCTAACACTGACCTGCTAATTGCAAAAAACATATATTGCTATCCTAGAACCAAAAAATTTAAGACTTGTGTGAAATAATATGTCAACCCGCACTGGGCCCGCGTGGAAGATTTTAGCCCACTCCCTCTCGAAGCGAGGAGAATATAGTTCAACGAATGAACGAATGGCCCAGAGCCCTGATTCACAACCATACGATAAGCTATCGTATCGAAAACCTGACATTTGACACAAAGTTCTCACTTTTCCGTAGCATGGAAATTTATTCATTTTTGACAATATTATGAGCCTTTTGTATAAGCACCATTTGGTATAAAACGCACCGCTTTTGAGATATATGCGAAAAACCTAAAGTGGAACTTTGTGCCCACTCTCCCACAGTCCCACCCGGGCTCACCTCCTACCTAGACCGTAGACGTCAGGACTTTTAGTATGTTCACTTCCAAAGCACGCTGCTGAACAAGGTTCTGAAGGAATCGCTTAGGCCCCTGCTCACGGACTCTTCAATTTGTTTATTGACTGGACTAGTAAGAAATTTTGAATTTCGCGGGCTACTCTGGCGATGTATTCAGCTTGTCAGTGATTCACACAGCAGAACACTATTACCTCCTAGGGGGGATGATCCAGCTCTCAGCTGACTACTTATATCATTTAAAATGGTCACTACACGTCTACCTACCTACACCATAAAACGAAGAATATTATTACCTATTGAGAAAAATAATTATTATCTATTTTAAATATTATGAATAATGAGTAACTACTAGGATTCCTATCACTACGATACCTACTAATAGCAGTTTCAAATGCTAACCTACTTGCGACAATGTAAAACAGTTTTACGAAAAATATAATCTTCAATCAACAATAATATACGATTAAATACTCCATCCCCACATTTATCGCAATATTTTCCCGCCAGATTTTCCTGGTCATACAGTAGTATAGCCCGACTCAAACTTTTAGGCGCGAATTACACAGAGTCGGCGCGCGGCGTAAGGTGAAGGCGCGGCGCAGGCATGATGCCGCTTCAAAACGTTTTCATCACAGATATAGATACAACTAGATAACGCAAGAGCAACTACTTCGCGTGCCAAAAATCGCACCAGCCCCCTTATTCACAAACACTCGATATGCTTCCGTATCGTATCGAACATTAATCATTGTTATCGCAGGAGTCTTCTCAATGCTGTTCACAAGTCCAAAACCCGAAAATTTTGTCAGTTTAAATTAAATAGACGCCCGCTATTCTCCCGACAGCTATTTTCTGTTGAGGGGAAGTCAAATCAGGTTATCGAAATGTCAGGTTTTCGATACGATAGCCTGTCGTATGTTTGTGAATCAGGGCTCTGCTTACGTTTGAAAATCGTAAGCCGCCACTTTCGCGCTCAGTCCTGCTCCTGCGTACTGCTGGCTGGGTGAGCGTGAGCGAGAGAGCGCGAGCTTGTGACGTCATAGTAGGTAGTCAAAAAGTAGCACGCTTAGTTTTCATATAGTTCGTGATACTTGCGTTATCTAGGTCTATCTATATTGTGGTTTTCGTACAAAATGTACGAAGGCGACGCGACGTGTCATGAATTACACTCAAGCGGCGCGGCGGCGGGCGGCGCCTTTGTACAGACGCCAGCACATCAACCTACTACAATCTGTCAAATTTCTTTAATAGATTTTCAACTTTATCACTAAAGTATAAGGTTCAAAGTTGATCGGGAAAATTTGACAGTTTCGGGTAGGTTGATGTGCTGGCGTCTGTACATTTTGTATGAAAACGTTTTGAATCGGCATCATGCCTGCGCCGCGCCTTCACCTTATGCCGTCTCTGTGTAATTCGCGCCTAAGGGTCTCCCCACATTTATCGATGCGGAATCGGCTAACACCGGTCAAAAAAGCCTTTATGTCTACGTAATAAGGGTGTTACTAATACTATTCGCATCGGCTCGGCTCGGACGACGGCGACGCGTCGCGACGCCGACCGACGGCGAAACGAGCCGTTTGCCTATTAGCTCGGCGATAAGTCGAGTAGTTTGGTGATACGCACTCTAACAAATGTAATACCTACTCTAATAAATGTGGGGAGACCCTAAGGCGGCTCGGAACATGAGGCGATCGAGTCGCTGCGCAGTAACAAATTCATGCGCCAGCGGGTGAGGGGTGGGGTACTGCGCAGCGAGTACTATGACGCGAACTTTACCTAGTTTTTAGCTGCTTATTTTAAAATATTGATCACTAGGTACAAGTACTTGACTCAACGTATGTACTTGGATTTATTCAATTGCTCTGAAGGATGTTAGTTTCCACAAAAATAAAGAAGTCTGCATGGAAAATTTATGAAAATGAAACAACATCTAAGATTGGAATGTTAGTTTATATATTTTTTGTACTAGGATCCTCAATAGCATACTGCTTATCACAAGTAAATGAAATTGTCATTGCATATCGAATGCCAGATGTTACTTTTTCCACATAGTGAAAGTTTTCACCGCCACTGGTAAACATGCTTAGGCGGGCTTTCCTTGGTTCTATAGTCCTGTTGAACTTCTCATCAACAAATACAAATCTTCCACCTTTGAAGTCAATGTTGTAATCACCAAGATACAGTAGTGTTGTGTAGTGAAATGATTTATATGTCTCCTAAAACAATTATTTGTGATGTTAAATATTATTAATAGGGTGATGCAAAACTTACTTGCGTTCCCATTGAGGGACCACATTTGAATTTTGAGCTTTTGAATGCGTCAGCCTTTAGTAAAAGTTCTCAAACAATTGTAAATTCAGCCTTTAATTTGTAAAAGTAGCCACTCAAAAGTTACAATCGATTAAAGGTGGTCCCTCAGTCGTGACTGACAGGCATCCCTATCTCAAAACCTAGTGAAAATTTGCAACTGCAATAAATTACTACTCTTAGTAAAAGATTTGTAAAACTAATTTATTTGAATATCAACCCTTCCTGTTCAAGGAATAAAAAGAACTAGCATGCGGAAGGTGGTCCCTCAACCGATCACCATATGTTCACCTTGAGTGGAGACACAATGGAATTTGAAATTTACATATGGGTCTAGCGTTAGTAAAAGTACTTGAACGATTGTATATTCAACCTTTAGTTTGTAAAAGAAGCCATTCAAAAGTTACAATCGAATTAAGGTGGTCCCTCAATTGAAACGTTAATCATAAGAAAAATCAATTTACGTAGCATTCGGAGGTTAAATAGACGAATGCTACAGTCTATCCTTTAGTAGTATTTTTCTACTAAGGATTACTTTTCTAAACAGTATCAAAAAATGTACCGTTTTATTTCAAATAATAATCAAATTCCTGGGAAGAAATACCAAGATAGAGGTGACCACACAGCAGGATTGTTTATTAAGTAAAAACTAGTGAGTGTTTGTTGATATTAATTTTTATTAATATTTGAAATCACTTAGCTAAATAAAAACACAAAGAAAATAATGCTTATGATAATAAAAAAAAAACAAAATTTTACCCTGCACTGAAAATGTAACTCTGAACTCTTTAACCGACTTCAAAAAAGGAGGTTCTGTATTCGACCCGTATGTATGTATGTTTGTATGTCCGCGATTTTCTCAAAAACTAAAACCGATTTTGATAATTCTTCACTAAAGTTATCTACATACTTTCAGGAAGGTTTTAGTATATAATACATTAGGTAATTATTCTTATGTACGAAGTTATATGCATAAATGCAGCATTTCTATGCGAATTTTGATTATTCTTCGGTGTCTTCAATTCTTCAGTGCACTAGTGCTTATTGAATTTGTGTGGGGTAGGTAAAACTAAAAAGTGAAAAATAAAAACTTTTTTACAAAAAAAAAAAAACAACCGACTTCAGAAAAATACACTACAAAGTGTAAATAACTTTAATTTCGGAAGTCGGTGTCAAAAAATGTAAATGCAGAACCAACGACACCGACTTCCGAAATTAAAGTTATTTATCACTTTGTAGTGTTTTTTTTTTTTTGAAGTCGGTTGTTTTTTTTTTTATAAAAAGGTTTTTACATCAAACACTACTAATGAGACAGTAGCAAAGTGTATGTATAAAAGTTTGTTCGTTTAGAGGACTGTCATCAAATTTAAAGCGTAAGTCGTCGTAAGAACGTATGCCCTCATTAAAAAAGTAGAGACATCTGTAATGGCCGAGCTCACTGGCGCTAGCTCCGGGAATAAATTCAATAGCCCCAACTAATTTGTAGAAAGGGGTTTGAAGGTTTTGGCCCTAAAATCAGCCGCCATTTTGATTTTTTTTCAGAATCGCGGTGCACAACAAAAGTTATATATTTAGATAGAGGACACTTATACAAACAAAAAATGTAATATAACATAATATCCTAAAGCGTCAGGTTTCGGAGTTATTCACCAAAATATAAGTCGAAAAAAACAAGGATTTTTTCGTTTTTTTCCCCTCTAGGTATGCATATTGAACTATTGAGGTAATAGAAACGTTATGAAACCTTTATGGAGAAGAAACAAAAGAAGAATAGACATTTTTTAAATAAATAATTAAATACCGCAATTTATAGTTCGTTTTTTAATCCCAGATACTAATCTGACAAGTGTAATGTCAAACTTCTATACTAAAAAAAACGAAAACACAAAAGACTTAAATGTCAGATTAGTCTCTGGGATTAAAAAACGTATTATAAATTGCCGTGTTTAATTATTTGTTTAAAAAATGTCTATTCTTCATTTGTTTCTTCTCCATAAAGGTTTCATAACGTTTCTATTAACTCAATAGTTCAATATGCTTACCTGGAGGTAAAAAAACAAAAAAATCCTTGTTGTTGTCGACTTATATTTTGGTGAATAACTCCGAAACCTGACGCTTTAGGATATTATGTTACATTACATTTTTGTTTGTATAAGTGTCCTCTATCTAAATATATAACTTTTGTTGTGCACCGCGATTCTGAAAAAAAATCAAAATGGCGGCAGACCTTAGGGCCACCCTCCATACAAAAATCTTCTAACCCCTTTGTTTGACTTTGATCGTTCGAGGTATTTCGCTAATCGGTCCTTTAGGTGTGTCGTTTAAATCGAAAGATATAAAATCTGTTAGCTCATATTCGTACGTCACTTGATTATTACATAATGTACATTCTTTAATTTCGTCACGAATTAAAATGGCTTCTTCCAAAATACTAATGCCAAACATTTTAATAAGCTGAATGTTCAAACTGATAAATGTATATCTTTTTAAAATGTTTTCTGTTTGATTAATTATTTGTGCTCTCAGAATGTAAATATCATCTATCTTGTAATTATTGTCATTCAAGCCTTTAATATACATTAAAATTATGTCATCATCAACATTACCCTCATTAAAGCAGTCATGTAGCACAAATAAAGGAAAAAATCCGAAAACCGTATATTTGTAGTTATATTTAAAAAAAACTGTGATAAACTATTTACATACCTTTGTACGGAATACTCGTTGCACGAGTCCGACTTATCCGGATTTTTTTAATTATTTGCGGCTTGAGTTACTAGTCATTGAACCAACGTTTTTTAAGTATGTTCACGTAGGTACGCGACGCGTAGATTTTATTTTTATTAAAAATTATTATCAACAGTCACTAGAAAAACCCTGCTGTGTGGTCACCTCTATCTTAGTATTTCTTCCCAGCTATTTGATTATCATTTAAAATAAAACGGTACATTTTTTGATACTGTTTGGCAAAGTAATCGTTAGTAAAAAAAATTACTAAAGGATAGACTGTAGCATTCGTCTATTTAACCTCCGAATGCTACGTAAATTGATTTTTCTTATGATTAACGTTTCAATTGAGGGACCACCTTAATTCGATTGTAACTTTTGAATGGCTTCTTTTACAAACTAAAGGTTGAATATACAATCGTTCAAGTACTTTTACTAACGCTAGACCCATATGTAAATTTCAAATTCCATTGTGGTCTCCACTCAAGGTGAACATATGGTGATCGGTTGAGGGACCACCTTCCGCATGCTAGTTCTTTTTATTCCTTGAACAGGAAGGGTTGATATTCAAATAAATTAGTTTTACAAATCTTTTACTAAGAGTAGTAATTTATAGCAGTTGCAAATTTTCACTAGGTTTTGAGATAGGGATGCCTGTCAGTCACGACTGAGGGACCACCTTTAATCGATTGTAACTTTTGAGTGGCTACTTTTACAAATTAATGGCTGAATTTACAATTGTTTGAGAACTTTTACTAAAGGCTGACGCATTCAAAAGCTCAAAATTCAAATGTGGTCCCTCAATGGGAACGCAAGTGCAAAACTTTGCCTTTATTACCAATGATTTCAAAAGTCAGTGCTTATTAGGTATATACAGTACGGCTGACGGCTGACGAGAGAAAGCGTTGACAGTTCCTTTCAGTTTCATACAAACAAATGTGTTTTGCGAATTTCTGAATTTTAGAATAGGCGCACTGTCAGGTATCAGGAACGCAATCTCTCAACAGTCGGATTAAAGGGTGGTGTATTTAAAAGAAGATGCCATATTAATTTATGACAGTTTTTCCATTCAAAATCTTTCAGACGTAAATTTTCTTCCATGAATAAAAATAATTTTCTTCCATTAATAAAAACAACTAGCCCTAAGTAGGTATATTACCAAATTATGACTGGAAATAAAAAAGAAACCCCTACAATTTCTAAGATTTTAAAGGTAATTTATTTCTTATACATACTTTGTCAACATGAGGATGCCAATATTCGTCATGTACAGTGACTGCTTTTTTGGATGTGATTTCAGAGAAAAATGTTGGATGTGTCAGATATATTTTGTTTGGTTTCACTCCAAAGTGATGAGCTACAGCGTATTTAATTTTCTCCTTGACCACCTGTAATCAATAAACTTTTTATAATAAATAGTTAATATGTATAGGTACAGGCTGGCAGGGTCATCAAAGCACAATCCGTTACCATGGATTCAGTACATGATTCTAATCCCCGTATTGTTTTTAGGGTTCCGTACCTCAAAAGGAAAAAACGGAACCCTTATACTTACGATTACTTTGTTGCGTCTGCCTGTCAGTCAAGACCATATTTTACTTATGTCGGGAACGTGTGGAACTGTGGAGGTATCGAGTTGAAATTAAAACCATATACTCAGGTCTGCGGTACCTTGAAGTTGTGAAAACATCAAACTTCTAAAGTAAAAAAAAGATAATTACGGCCGTTTATGCCGCAAAAAACGTATACAAGGTGTCGATGTCGTTTGACATCCTCGCCAAATTACAGGAGGGTGTTAGAAAAGATATATAATCAAATCAAATTACGATCCCTGCTATTGACCTGTTATTGAATTAATACATAGTTGTTTTTTTAGTTATCTAAGTTTGACAATATTTCAGAATACGTACACCACTTTCAAAGAACAGAATCGCCCCGTTGTGTATGCGGCAGGTAGGCCTCGCCCAGAGGCGCGTGCGGGGTGAGGGGGGGGGGGGGTCTAGCGATGAATGACTATATTTGTAAAATTTCTCCTTTAAAGCTGAAAACAAATTATCGGACGCGGCTGACGGACGCGACTGACGGACGCGGCTGACAGCCGCGACTAATACTCACAGATCATGTGACCCCGTAAATAAAAAGTATTCTTTGATGTAACCTTCACACTAGTTGATGTGTAGGCGTAGCCGGGCCCCGGGTACGGTTTAGTAGGGCGCTGGTGGCGGCGGTAGGAAGCGCGCGCGCAAGAGTTGGCAATATTTTGGTAGGTATCGTATAAGCGACCGCGTTACGGCGTCGTCGTTAAATTTTTATACGGAACCCTCGGTGCACGAGTCCGACTCGCACTTGGCCGGTTTTTTTTATGAAACAGCCGATTTTATTTTTGATAACCAATGAAAATGTTTAACACAAGGGGTTACTGTCCCTGTCACGAGAAACTATACATTTTGTAAATAAACAACTTGTACTAAGTTATGTAGCGACAGTTCTGGTATTCAGCTGCATCCGGTTAGACTGGAAGCCAAATGCAACATAGTTGGAAAAGGCTAGGTAGATGATGATGTAGCAACAACAACAAATAATCTCAAATTCAATCAACTCAAAGTAACATACATGTAATACGAAACTACCGAGCAATTTCACTTGGTCGGGTTATATTTTAGCAATATAAAGCGCTGCACGGTGGTCACGTAGAAGGTCACAGGCCTCCGATGGTAATGATCGAGCTAAGCCATGATATCTGGTTCAGTTACTCACTAGTTGTCATACTACCTGAGGCTATAAAAAGTTTTGCAATCTATTGTTCGCAACATTCCTTTTTCAGCATCGGAAGTGAATACATCTAAATAGTCAATAACCGTGTTATTACCAAGCGCTAATTAGACTAAGACGCGACGCGTGTTTTCAAGTTCCAACTTGTGTGTGACCTGTTATTTTGCAATGGACATTCAATTTACAGGTATGTATTATTAATTTACTTTACTATTTTGCATTTTCAATCCACCATTTTTTTTTTAATTGAGTGCTACGCCGCAGCGTTACTTACGTATTTATTTCTGTATTTTTGTTTATGTTGAAGCTTTTACTTATGTTTGTACCTACTTGTGCCATTGAGTTAGGTATAAAAATGTCGCTTAAAATCTCTACTACTAGACTTTAAAAAAATTATTTGCGGCATGCTGCAGCTGTAAGGTGCAGCCAGGGTCTACGCCGAGCGCCTGGGCGCGTAGCACTTGCTACGAAATATGTTTTGTTTTTAATCCGCATTTAACTATTTTTTGTTTAGTTTTAGGTACTAGTTTTGAGTGTTCTTTCAAAAGAATGCTTGTACTAGATACTTGGCTGTCTATTAAGGACAGCACATCTGAACTGGAATGGTGGCGTCGAGTTTTTCAAGCCCTGATACAGTTGCTGCCCGAAGTTGAGAATTTGATTGCTGATGACTTAGAAAAAAGAGTTACTAATCTTTGTACAAGATTTGTAGCCATCTGGAAGCATGTCTCTTGCAAGCATTCTCGCATGGTCTCTAAGTACAGAGACTGGCTGAACGAAATTGAAGTTTGCGTTCTGCCAACTTGTGCAGCAGCAGAGAGTCACGACACTCAACGGCCAGCAGCAGAGGCTTCGACGAGCACTCAACAGCATCAGTGCAGGAAGGACTTCGAGGAGTGTAGCAAGAGATCAAAACGCCGCAGACTTACAGAGTTAAGTAAAGTAGACAGTTCCGCGATAAATTATTTGTTGGATGATTCAAGTCGATCTAACGCCGGTTCTTTAAATTTCAAAACTGACGAAGTCTTGTCTCTCATAAACGAGACTAAACTGACTAAACATCGTATCTTATGATGAAAGACTTCATTAATGCAAAATCACCGAATGAATTACCATCTTATACAAAAGTGTTGGAGGCTAAGAAGTGGTGTTATCCATCGCAAAAGTTTATCACGGAATCATCTGCTGAAGTAGAATTACAATCATTGTTAGATCATACTGCCGGATACTAGAATCCCAAAAAAACGTTTTGAATAATATTGACCTTGACAAAGAATTTGTTTTGATTGGAAAATGGGGTTGCGATGGGAGTACAGGGCACAGCGAATATAAACAGTGTTCGTCGTCTCTCGTCTGTACATAAGGTCCTCATTCATGGTTCGGAAGTAATTGACCACGCATTATTGTCAATAGGTGAGCTTTCGGAAGAGGCCACCGAATCTTGCAATAAGTTAGTTAAACAGTTTAGGCGTGACAACACGAGGAAAATGTCCCGGGTTGTCACAAACACCGACTTGATACATAGACTTCTCCTCAATTCGGATCCTTATATTTCTGGTTTAAGATGGTTACCACGGAAGAAGAAGTCTATTCTATCTAAAGAGGTGTTGAATTTGTTGTCGGTATAGAATAAAAAATATATAGTTGTTAATAAATATTAGATTTACATTATTTTAGATACAGCTCCTATTATGTAACTATTAACATGTAAATAATATATTTTTGTCCATTACTGTGTTTGTAGTTAGGTAATAATTAGGTATTTACTTTGTTTTTACTATAAAAATGTAAATATTTAAGTTTATCAGTTATTAAGTTGCAACTCTTTTCTTGTATTTTAGTATGTATTTCGTCAAGTATAATAACTGCAATAATTTTCGAATAAAAAAGTTTTTTAACATTGATTCGCTTATTTTCGTTATATTATAACGTAAAGTATTACAAAAAAGCATAATAATAATAATTAGTATTGATAACGACAGTCATTACCTTCGCGAAACCCTATGACCGCCTCTCTTAGGGCGCGGAACCACTGTGCGCTGTTGTCTAATGTTTTGTGGTACAAGAACACATCTGACTCATGGAACGTAAACATTCGGGCCACCATTTTTCACTCTGTCAATCCTGCAGAATGAAGCATTATACTTGGAATCGTCTGACGACAATAATTAGATGTGTGTTAAAATAATTATATCCATACATAAAATAAAAAAAAATCATTAAAAACTGTTTTTGTTTTTATTTGATCCAAAGGTTGCGAACCCCTGAATGTGTGTTTACAAAATTTATAGCTTCTTGTGACGGGGACTTTAGAATCATGTGCTGAATTTATTAATGGTTACAGTTTGTGTGTTGATATCCATGCCACCCTGTATGGTACAGTCTGTTATATCAATTAGCTGACCCCCCTAAAAATTACTCGATTTTGCACCCTCCTCTCATAACATTAAAGGTTATTCAATATGTATGAGTTAATCGGACTAACACTACTCGATGAACAGAAACAATAAATAATTTTGATACGCAAATTTGAGCTTTAAGATGTTGGTGTTAGATCATTTACTATGTATGGGTATTTGTTACGCAATTTTCATTTTTAATCAGCAAGACTTAAAGGTTAGGTTAATGTTGTGATAATTTGTGTCATTGCTACTAATACCTTATTTCATCTATCTTACTCAAGTTAATCTGGTGTCGTGGTTCATGCGTAAGGCTGAGACGTGCAAGATGCGAGTTCAAATCTAGTCTCATGTTTAATTTTGTTTTCAATATATAAATTGTTCGTTAAGTATTTCTTGCATTATTGTAAAGAACAAGCATATCAATTAAGTTGATAAACGATAAACGTTTCACCTTTTTCAATAAGTGGGTAGTTCGACGTCAATATGCGTATTCAACAAAAACTGCTATTAAAATGATTTTAGGAATATGGGGTAGAAGAATAAATTGAACAAGACATTCTATGCACAAATAGCAGTGAATACGCACGAACATTTTTATATTGCCTTACTAAGTTGCGAAAATTCACGCCTTTTTATTAATTATTATTATCGGTTTTGATAGTTTAATCGTCATGTCTCAGTTGAGTGATTATTTAAAATACAAAATATTGTATTTGCATAAGGAGAATGTTGGTATTAAAGCGATTGCTAGGAAACTTAATATAGCGGTAAGTGTATTCTTTTTTATACTTCCTTAATTCGTTAGTTGGCTTAAAAACGTCTGTATAGAATAATAGAAAATTAACTGTTTCATTATGAGATCATTTATAGGTCTAATGTGGTTTATCTAAAGGTATTTTTGCAAACTTATTCGAAAAATTATGATTACCGGGTTATTAAAATTATGCTTATTGTGTTGTTTCAGAGAAATACAGTCAGACTATGGCTAAGACGTTTTGAAGAGACAGGGAATATTCAAAAGGATCGTCCTGAACCAAAACCTGCAATGTTACTCCTGTGTCAGAACATCATCAAGCAATTGTTAGAAGGCATACTGAACACCCATTTTTGCCTACTCAATGCAGTATAATGTTTCTGTTCAGACGGTCAGAAAACATTTGCATGTTGCTGGACTGAAACAATACAAGCCAGCACGTAAAATTTAACTGACTGCTGCACATCGCCAAGCAAGGGTCCGCTTTGCCCAAGAATATCTCAATTTTAATTGGGAAGATTATGTTGTCATATTTACCGACGAGAAGTCTTTGTCAAAACCTTATTTATAACTAAACATAACTACATACTTACAAAACAAATTGATATATAGTATACCTAGTAGGTAAAACATCAACGTATAATGCTATTTTATTTAGTTCAACGATATTTAATGTGGTGATGTTATTGTTATGAAATAGAAATACATACCTATATATTTCTAAATATTATAACATGTTGATTCACTACATTAAACTCTGTGAAGTATGTAACAACGTTATTAGTAACTGTTATATCATTTACGTTATTCTTATAATAATTTTTTTTATAAAATAAAATCGTTTTTACCATCATTATCGTTTTTTTATTTTCGTTCACCTTTTTTTTTTTTGTTGCTAAAGTTATAATTTATTATTTATAACTTAAAAAAAAATATTATAAAACAAAATGCGCAGCAGAAAATATGTTGGTTTCGAACTCGCAACCACGCTCTTGTCAGCTCACTGCAGCTACCACTAGACCACACGAACATGGTGATTGTCGTTGAAATTAGCAATAATATATTACAAGTTAGAACAATATTCAAGATCATACCTACCTTAACACTGCGTGTTAAATATCAAATTCGAATAACTGTTTTATTAATCGTAGACGTTGAACTGTTCTAGTTCGATAAGCTTACTGCTAACAAGCAGAAGGTTCAAATTCGTTTAATTTTTAAGGGGTCAGCTAATTGCTATAACAGACTGTACAAGTATGTTTTATTTCTACTTAAAAATGGACTTACTCTATACATGTTGAAATCTACTTCAGTGAATATATTTTTAGCATCTTCACGTTTGTATATATTGACAAAGTGTTGTCCCAGAGAAAGTGCACCACTGTGTAGGTCTAGAATTGAGGCTCCACCTGATGATCCACCTAACTTCAGACCTTTCTTAGCTATATCCAATAGTTCTTCTGCTTCTCTTACTGATATCACTTTATCAGTAACAAATCTTTTACATTCCTTAGGGACACACCCTTCATATTTGTCTACTTCTTCTTTGTATGATTGAGAACACTCTACAACTAAGCCTTTGCCATGCAATAATTCCGATTGTTTAGCAAAAGTTTTTAATTTATCATTTTTTGTCGAAAAGTACACTACTATGAGGAGTGAAAATATAACAACCACACGAGAAATTATTCTTAGTGTTATTTTTCTCTTTGATGTCCTGGAAACACAAACAAACATACGAGACTCGTTCTATTCTATTAAAAAAATAAACCTGAAAATTGTTTACAAGAATTTAACTCACGGTCCTTTATTGTCATTTACAACAACATTATTTTCATTGATTTTGATATTGTCTCTTTCGGACGTATTATTATCCGTACTTTTGCCTCTTCTCCTGACTTCTTGCATGATTATTGATGTTTAGTTTAGATTGATATTATTTTACAGCTGTTGAGTATTTGTCAAGGCGTTGGGTGATGTTTAGTTTAGAGTACCTAACACATAGTACTTTAAAATTTATTACTTGAAATATATTTTTTCCGAAATGCTGAATGATGAAAAATGATAACGTCAATCGCTTGTCAATGTCAAGGCAACGTCCGTCAGAGTCTTAGGCCTAGTCCGCACTGCGATATTTCACCGAGCGTTTTTTTTCTCCCAATTTTGTTACACGTTCAATACTATTGGAGTAGCCGCACTGACGTTATAAAACTCGCGCGGAATAAAATTCTGTGATTTGATGCAAATTGAACGCGATTTATTCCCGGCCGCGCGAATGTTTTGTGCAATAGCAAGTAGTATGACTATGGCCGCAATGCGGAAAAAAATTCGCGCGTGTCGCTACTTTCGTTCGCTCAATCGTGCAGTGACAGCGCTATTGACAGTGACAAGATGTCGCACACGCACGCTTCGTCTCCTGCCCAATCGCCAGGCGCGCACGAGTTAGCAGAAGATGACGACATTGATATAGAGCAATTAATCACGCTGATGCACAGAAGAGTTCAAAGCCCTGATTCACAACCATACGACAAGCTATCGTATCGAAAACCTGACATTTCGATAACCTGATTTGACTTCCCCTCGACAGCAAATAGCTGTTGGAAGAATAGCGGGCGTCTGTTTGATTTGAACTTAGAAAATTTTCGGGTTTTGGACTTGTGAACAGCGTTGAGAAGACTCCTACGATAACAAAGATTAATGTTCGATACGATACGGAAGCATATCAAGTGTTTGTGAATAAGGGGGCTGAAGACCTCCCTTGTGGGACAAATTTGATCCAAAGTTTGACAGAATATTGAAGACGAGATTGTGGGAGGAAATATATCGTCAGATATCGATCGATTTTACTTGGGAACAATGTAATGTTGCTGAAAGAAAACAAAAAATTCATATTGCGAAGGCCGCAAAGAGCGATGGCTGTTAGGGTGATAAGAGGGTACCGTACGATCTCCTACGAGGCAGCAACTCTCCTGGTCGGGTCAACGCCCTGGGATCTGGACGCGAAAATCCGTGCGTCCCTATATCGCCGGCGGAAGTCCACCTTCCACTAGCGATATAGGGACGCAAGGATTTCCACGAAGGACTGAGCTCTGTCAGATCCTAGTGGCTGTATGGAGGGAGCGACTTGCAACCCAGGTGGGGGCTCGCCACAAGAGTGCCGGTAAGGCCTGTTATGGAAAAATGAGGCAGTATGGCACCCTGAGTTTCCGGTTGACGCAGGTGCTTACTGGACACGGATGTTTCGGGAAATACCTGCGTCGCAAAGATCGGGAGCGGACGCCTGCTTGTCATCACTGTGTGGACTGCCACGAGGACACGCTACAACATACGTTAGAGGAGTACAGCTTGGGCCCAACTGCGCTGTGCCCTCGTCCTGACACTTGGTGCACGTGATCTGTCATTTTCGGCGGTGGTTCAGTCAACTTCAGTCCATGGTCGGAAGTGAAAACGCGTGAGATGCTGTGGCGTCTTTTTGCGAGGAGTTGAAGTCCGCGGACAAAAATCCGTCGTCTGCGCAGGCTATAAGAAGGGGCCTGCGGGCGGCGAAATCGGGGCCTTGTCGTCGCTCGAGCAGTTGGGCTCAAAGAAGTGGCACGCAATACTGGGGCTTTAGTTGGTAGGAGTCCGACATCATAACCCTCCGTTCTTCCCGGACGGAGGGTAAATAAAAAAGGTTAGGGGCCCGGCCCCCCTAGAAAGAAGCCCTAGATACGGCAATGGCGGCGAGTGGTATAAACAAATATACGACGCACCGCTCGCAGCGTCAACGCTAGACAAAAGAAACCGCGCCGCTTGCCGCTAAGCCAAAAGTCGTGGTCGGGCGGTTACAAAATTTACAATGCGATTTTCAAACAAATCTGCATTACGAGGAGATGATATTCTCAGCAGGGTAGATTCTCTGTCTCAAATATCAAGTGAAAGAAAATAAAATGGCAACATTGTTTGTTAAAAAATAACACGGCCGTTGTATGTTGACTGCGTTTGCAATTATCAATTTTATTTTGAGTATTTACTCCAAATTTTCTGTGTTTCTTTATATTTTGATGATATCATGTTCGATTATTAATTGTTGTTAGCAGACAGGTTCCAGCTGCTGTTCGAAATAGTAAGCTAACGCCATGTACTACGAAGAAGAGGAGAGATTTCTCAATCCGGATTTACTTCACGTTGTTCGTCGCGAATTGTGTATGTATTTATTTGCACCTAATACCTTGTTACCAATATGTGTTTGCCTTGGGTGTTAATCAATATTTCGTATTATTAATAAATATCTTCACCCGTGGTGACCTGTGTAACTTTTGTCAATTTTAAAGATTGGAATTTTATTAGATCCATCAAATTGTGTAGCGCACCTGCTGGATATCCAGGAATCCAGAGTTACCCAAAGACTATTGAGCAAACATAGTTTTTACAATGTGTGATATAATGGGGTTACATTTTGACAGCAGCTTAAGCTATAACAGCACTGTATTAGAAAAAATTATATCTTTCAGATGCCATTAATTCGACCCTTGAAGTCACACCCTTCGGCTTGAAGTATGTCCCTACTCATACTGAAGATGGAATACCTATCAGAAAGTTATATGTGTCAAATTTACCCCCAAAGGTAAGTTATTAATTTCAATAGAACAATAAAAAGTGATCAGTGTGAATATGTATCTTTTTTGTTTTTAATTCTTCATTGTATGTGACTGCAAACTAACCAATAAAGCTGCTGTGTCACATTTATTGCTTTCTTGTTTTAATAAGTTGTAACCTACTGGCATTATTCAATTCTCAAGTTTATAATGATAATAAAGATGGTAGTTTTGGAAACAGATTATCCATAAGCTCTTTTCCTCTGACTATTAATTGTTTAAAAAGTGATTATTTTTACCCAAGCTAACAATAGAAATTGATTGTTTCAGACAACCAGATCTGAGCTGTTTGGTGTGTTTGCTCCATATGGCTTCATCAAGAGTTGTTGGCTGAGGATGGGGGACAAAGGTCCTAACAAATCACCAACCCCTACATATGCCTTTGTCACCTACAGCAATCCAGCTGATGCACACAAGTAAGTTATTTTACATGAGCCTAGAGCCCTAAATGTGGTATTAATCTGTAAAACAATTGCCTAATAAAAGCTGTTAGTATGTTAGCGCTCAGCAGTGTTGCCAGATCCAATTTTCAAAAATCTGTAGGGCTATGCTCAGAAATCTGTAGAAGTCCGCAGATTGATCTTACAAAAATCCGTAAATCTACAGACAGCTAACTAATTATAAACCGGTAAGGAAATTGTTAACTAAAAAAAAATCAGCAGGAAAATTCCAAGACAAAGTAAAAGCAATAAAAATTGTATTAAAAAAAATTTTGATAATTAATTACTGTCGGTGTCACTCTCACGATTCTCAGTAACATGTGTAACCTTTTTTGTATCATATAGTAATTTTGAATTAAATAATTCAAAATGCTTCCTCTTTGCTTCTACCTCATAGCAAGTACTTTTTATTGCTCTTTTTGTATAAAGCAGTCCTTTTATAGATTCTGTATTAAGTTTGTTTCTGTAAATCAAACAAAGTCCGTAGATTTGCAACTAAAATAAGTATGTCTGTAGACAAGACCTAAAGTCTGTAGATATACGGACAAATCTGTAGGTCGGGCAATGCTGGCGCACGGGTTTTCACAATTATTTTATTTATATACCTATACTTTATTGTACACCAGATAATACATACCAAAAAAATCAATTTAACACTACAAAACATACAATGAGTGACCTTATTGGTTCTTGTGATCTCTTCCAGGGCAACTTTTCCAATTTTATTGTTGTTTCAAGTTCATACAACATTTGTTGGGTTAACTGTTGCAGAAGTCTTTTTGCTCCCACAAAGTTGTCAAAGCATTTTTAAGTGATTTGATTACTGATATAAATAGGTCCCACACTCTTGGTTAGAGTTTAGTGTTGTGGTAACTGGTACAAACCAGAACTCAAATAAATATACTCATAAGATCTTTAGCACTCCCTAAAGTTATCATACTCCTTAGAACACACACTAAGAACAATGTATTTAACTGAAACTCATTTTAACATTAATTGTGACAGGACTCTTAGAGCCCGGGCTTCCAACCTTTTAACTTACATGCTCCCTCTTATTTTGTTTAGTAGTTAAGACCCTCGAGTTACTTTGTTGACTTATTCAGAAAAGCTTAAAATGTAAAAGTGACCTCGAAAAAGTTTTGCGCGCCTTCGGATGGGGTAGATTTTCTTTGGATACTTAATTGAAATAGAAAAAGCATTTACCTTTTTGAAGCAAAAAAAACTCAAATGTATAATTGAATTTGTAAGAATAAGCAAGTGAATAATTTTGTACAATTTCAGATACCTATGTTACATTTTGCTTTTGACCATTCATACAGAAAACGGAGTTGTCGACATTAGCAGATAAAATTTTAAATTATGAGAATGTAGAATG
The DNA here is from genome assembly GCA_945859645.1 of Amphipoea oculea. Classification (NCBI taxonomy): domain Eukaryota; kingdom Metazoa; phylum Arthropoda; class Insecta; order Lepidoptera; family Noctuidae; genus Amphipoea; species Amphipoea oculea. Next base: position 6,211,497 of record OX243876.1, read on the forward strand.
CAATGGTGAGCTAAGAAAGTTCAAAATTTTTGTTTAATTTTGGAGGCACTGTGCCCCATCAGTCACTACGCTACCCAAGGGGGGCGCCGCCCACTCATTATGCCTAGTCTTTTTCACTCATGATTTATTTGTTGATATCCTTTCCTACCCCACTTTACACCATTCCAAAAATATTCATTGACACATTTCACAGAGCACTTCAAGCCCCAGTTCACGAGAAGACTCTGAGAGGTCGCAACCTGCGGATATCGCCAGCTGATAGCTGGCACCAGCCCGCCGAGGACGCGGATGGCAGGGCACGCTGGAAGCATCGTGGTCGCCGCCCCGATGGAAACACCGCTGCCGCCGAAGATGGAGTCCCTGAACTAGGTATCAAAGACACTAATTCATAAAAGACTATGCAGATTTCTGTAAATAAAATAATCTATTGTAGTAAACGACGAGCGCATATTCTGTGGCTTGTGTCCAGTGATCGGAATAGGTAGAGCTAAGGCCAAATGGAAGTTTTTTTTTTTGTTAGCCTATGCTGTCCCACTGCTGGGCAAAGGCCTCTCCCAAATCCTTTCAGGAACTCTTTTCCCGTGCCACCTCGAACCAGCCCTCGCGGTACGCGTCCAGGTCATCCCGCCATCTCTTTATAGGCCGGCCTCGGCAGCGCCGTCCATCATCTAGCGCCCATTGTGTGGAGGATTTTGCCCAGTGGTCATCGTGCATGCGGTTGATGTGACCCGCCCGATCCCAGAGCCTGGCAGCCTTTTTTCCTACATCCAGTATGCCCGTTTTTGGACGTAGTGTGGTGCTCCGAACTCTGTCCTGTGTTTTTACACCCAGAATGCTGCGTTCCATCGCTCTTTGGCAAACTACAAGGCGGAACATTTGCGACTCGGTGAGCGACCAGGTCTGAGCACCGTAGGTTAGGACGGGCAGGATACACATGACGATGAGTTTGCGCTTCAGGGAGATCGGTAGATCACCCTTCATTAGCATCTTCATGGACCAGTAGCTTTTCCAGGCGTTCTCGATTCGGTGATCGATCTCTCTTTCCTGCCTGTTTTCGAAAGAAACTAACTGGCCCAAGTAGATATACTCATCGACACAAATTATTTCCTGCCCATCTACCTCGAAAGTATGAAGCCTGAAATGAAGTATTACATATATGTTAATATAGTCATGAAAAGTTTAGTAGACAAAATCGGATTAATTAAAGCTTATGAGACATTCAAACTAAATTATCAGAAGTATACATATAACTTTGGTAACATTCGCCCTTATTATTATTATGCTATGTTGCCAAACAGTGACAACATGGTTTGTGGAAACAATAAAGAAGACTACAGCACAGTGCTTGCGTCACTATTTTTGTCTCTTTCTACAGAATTCTATTGTCTTGTGACATCTCTTTGGTTCGTACCACACCCCGGACACTCCATACAACGCTCGCAAAATAATTACCTACTACTACTACATTAAAAAATGACGTTTGTATACGTATGAATGTGTGCGTGAGGTACTTGTTTGCGAGCGCTCTTGTTAAAGAACTGCGACGAATACGCCGAAGTGCGGGGTGAGGTGCGGTAACTGATGTTAGTGCGGGGAAGGGAGTGTCCTTTCTGTACGTAGTACAATAAGTATTCTGTGTTCGTACGTAGAGTTCTGTTTTGTTTTCTGTAGTATTGTGTTGTGCTTATATTGTATAAATATAGCTAAATATTTATATTTCGGTAGTTTGTGAATTGTACATACATACTTTGTGATTGAAAATAAAGGTTTAATCAATAAAATTGATTTTGACTTTACTTATTCTAACCTTATTATCTAAGCAAAAAATCTTTGGTCTGACCACAGATAAACTTTAAAGGGAAATACGTTACTTGATCACAGCGAGCGGTCCTTCGAAACTAAGTTCAATGGACGCAGTGACGCTCACACGGGGGCGAATCGTGTAAACAGCGCATGTCGATACAGCTCAATAATTTCAGTTTTTTTAATGTAAATACGCATCAATATGCCTTCATGTGTATTTAAAAAGTGTTCCAATCACTCAAGAAAGAAAAATAAGACTCGGGATTGCTTATCACGCGTAAGTACAGCCAAAAATGTTAATTTGTTGTAAATTAAAATTTTAATTATTGTTTGCTTCGCCATTTTTGTGAGAGCGTGATAGATAATACAAAGTAGGCGTGAGAGACACGATGCGACGCATCGCCCGACTCTCGCTAACGCTACCTCAATGTCGGGTCGTATCTCTGTCCTTGTCTATCGGTAACTGTAAGTATGCAAGTGTTATCACAGATGTGTGAGTTTCGTTGCATGTAGTTGTGAAGCCCAGGTTTAGTGATTGCGATGTTAGAACGTAACGTATCTTGCCCTTTTAAGTTTATCGAGATAAACTATAAAAAATAGATGAGTCCTAGATAGACTTGACCGAGGTCAAGTTTATGTCGGTGAAACTAGTTTTATCTAAGTTCAGATATAACCCGTGACATATACATACAAATACACAAAAACTTTTACCAATCTCTACCGACCTTATTATTATTAAAAGCCTGTGATGTCTTACTGAAGTGCAAAACGACCTTCACAATATATTTTTTTAATCCCAGTGAATCCTGGGATCTCGGGCATGTCCATACTATGATAACATCGCACGCACGTTGCTAGTACGTAAAACAGGTGTATCTATTCCGATCACTGCTTATGTCATTGACATAAAGTTTATATTGCAATGATTGTTGCGCGCATGTGCATCTACACTTTGTGATTTTGTTCAATGTTGTTATTTTGGTAATCTGTTTTATTTACAGAAGTCACCAACTTAGATTTTTTCGCTTCGGACAACGGAGATGCCGCGGAGGCAACTACAAGTGCTCCTCTAGATGTACCGATGGTGAGTCATTTTCAATTCAACAAATGGCATTCCTATATTTTTTTTTTTTCTTATATTAACACCAATCTTTTATTTGTTCAAAAAGGAAAACGATGAACCACAAGAAGAAGTGAAAGATGCAGAAATGGACTCTTGTTATACCATACTGGATGTTTTGAACAGAGATTGTTTGACACACATTCTGGCTTACGTTCCTATTAGAGACCTCATTAGATCGGAAAGAGTCAGCAAAACTTGGCAAAATATGGTCCGTGAATATCTTCAAGGTAAACAAGTACAATTATTATATTTACATACACATTAATGTTACCCATTATTGGATTTCACTGTTTAACTGCAAGACTGTTTGACTGGGTTCGATTCCCGGGTCGGGCAAAATGATTCTGGATTTTTACCAGGTTGATGGCTCACCCCCTATTACATGGGACTTAAACATAACTGGCGAAATCTGGGTGGTCCTCTGTCTAACCTTCGAGGAACACAGGCTTGATGTTATGCTATGTGCCAGGCATCCGCATGTTCAAGACGTCGTGGTGGCAGCACGTGCCGGTGATGCTGACGACGGCCGTGCTGCGGCGCATCGTGCAGCGCGTGGGCGCGTCGCTGGCGCGCCTGCACATCGACCATCATTGGTCCGCGCTCAACGACCGCACCGCGCACATCGTCGGCAAGTTCTGCCCCAACCTCGAGGAGCTCAAGGTATACACGCCTGTGACAACTTTTACCAATTTTTTTTTTATCTGAAAGTATATTTTCGGTGTTCTCTCATCATGCTACTCAGCTATCAACGTTTCGCCCTGCATTTGCTTGCTCAAATACTCTCTGGGCTCTACCATTATGAAAGCAGAGATGTCTCTTTGCAAAACTGAACTTTTTCTAAAGCTTAAGGCTATTCAATACATGATCTCCCAGCCACTTTATCGCTAGATGGCGGCACATTCGCACTTCGAACATTTTCAATTTTTACGCCTAACTCAGAAAGCTTTGCGAAACAACTTTATTATATGCGTCAACTAACGCATTAACATAATCTTTTTAGATATTCACTTTGCTTGTTAACTCGTCACATACAAAGATTTGTACCCCTAAACATTTAGCCGTTTCACTTTATATCTTTACTATGTCTTTACACACACATGTACAGTTACACACTACGTGTATAGTTTTACTTGCGATATAACTAGATGGCGTTGTATTCATAAACTTGGTTTGTGAACTTGTTTTCCAGAGGTGGCGTTAATTAAAATAAAATATTTTTACGAAAATATTTTTATGACTGTCCTTCATTCTCTAAAGAAAAGCGTACTTTTTATAGTAAAAACCGAAGAAAAGAATACTTGATTGCTACAAGGGTTGTCAGTTGCTTATTCAATTATTCTAAGGGTGCTTTTGTAGTGTGTTAGGGTAGGTTTAGGTTTAAAAATAATAAAATAATAATAAATCCCCTGACCGATTTCGGTCACGGTGGCCAATTTCAAAGAAGATTAGCCAGGTTTGCAGGAGATATTATAGTGCACAAGTGTGTGCGCAAATACAGGAGAGAGAACAGGCGCAGGACCAACGGCTTTACGTGCTTTCCGAGGCACGGGGGTATTACGCCACCAATTTCCAAACTCCGGGCAAAAAAAAAAAGAAAAAGAGTAAAGAAACTCCTAACGGGAAAAACCCAATTTTAATAACACTGTCCGACCTGAGAATCGAACCCAGGACCCCGAGAACGGCAGATGCACTTGTGACCACGAAACCAACGGGACAGTTAAGATTCTTTGTATAATTAAACGCTACTATAAAACAAAATATATAAAATGTTTATTTGAGTCGTGCGCGAGAGATGCAGAGCGGCGCGACGGAATTCCGCGAATTTCGGTCACTCGTAGGTATAATAATAATGTATCATTCAACCGCAGCCCAGCGTGCCCGCCGTCGCAGGCAGTAAGGCAGTGTACAGACGCGTGAAATTATTAGGCCGTGTACACACGGTTGTGGGTATTTAATTATTAGTGTAATTTTATTACTGTTGTGTGTATGTGTATGTATATGTATATAAGTGTTATGTGTAATATGTATTATGTGTTTACTATTTACGTGTGTTTGTATGTTTAGCCTAAAAACCAACAAATTCACATACACCAGCGTCCACTCAAACCAACAATTCCAATTTCAAATGAGAAAATGAAAAAAAATCAGCTGTTCCCTACATTTTGACGCATGATGATACCTATACGAACATAAATGTAGGGAACAGCTGATTTTTTTCGCGATTTCAGGTTTGGTCCCATAGTAAAAAAAATTGTTCATAATGATGAGTACAATGACCATGTTAGTGTTGTTCCAATAACCCTGTATATACTTATACATACTATATTATATCCATACTAATATTATAAATTCGAAAGTAACTCTGCCTGTCTGTCTGTATGTTACCTATTCACGCCTAAACCACTGAACCGATTTAGAAGAAATTTGGTAGGTATGGGGAAGGACATAGGATAGTTTTTATCCCGATATTCCCACGGGATCGAAACTTATGCGGGTGAAACCGCTGGGCGCAGCTAGTTGCAAATAAAGTTTATTGAACTCTTCTCTCTCTTCGATAATTGAGCTTTGTTGGTACCGACTTTGTTTTGAAGATTCTATACATCTTTTATTAGGTACTTATTTACACCCTAAGTTACATTAAAATTAGCAAGGAAAAACCGGCCAAGTCCATGTCGGACCACAATGAAGAGTTCCGTAGTCGAAATGAATTTATCCCAAGAACAAGCTTAACATTGTAGTTGAAAATCATGTCCTCCCATACATTGCAACTAAAAGTTGGTCGACTATTACTCGTAAAGTCTACTCAGCTGTGATTTTGATTTCGTGACATATAAGTACTACTGCCGTGAATTTTAGTATTTCTTCTAGTATTTCACAAACAATTTAGGGGATATGACATCCCCCTGTATCACCCCCCTGAGCAGTTGGATGGGGCTGGTTTTCTGATCCTGGATCTGGAAAGTCATCGTTGCAGCATCATACAAACATCTCAACACTTCGATTTAGCACCAGTCAATTCGACATCATTGCAGAGAGGCCAGAACTGCCCATACTTCGATGGAATCGAAGGCTTTCTCGTAGTCCACAAATGCCATACACAGTGGCTGACTGTACTCCTCGGTCTTATGTACAATTTGTCAAACAGTAGGTATGTACCTATATGGTCTACGCTCGTAACTGCGTACAAAACCATCACATCGTCCGGCGTCCGTTCGTCACTGTGGAGCATTCAAGACTGTTTGTTTACCGAGTGTAAACCGAACTCGCGCGCGGCGCGTAGGTATGACTCGCATAATAATATTACCGCGGTAGTAGATTGATGTACTTGCGTCTGTACGTATTGAATTTCATTCATTTTCACCTATTTTTTTTCGCGGAACTTATAACATCAGCTATCTGCCAGTGGAAGTCTCGTCAAAATCAGTCTAGCCGTTTCGGAGATTAGCCGGAATAAACAGACAGAGACAAAAATTAACAACAAATGTTTTTTGTTCAAAGTAGGTACCGTAAATATAAATGACTGTATTCAGATTACTTTATTTGATCAACCGCACAAAACAGAAAGGTAATTTGGTACTTGCACTTTTCATACCTACGCTCGGCGGTCGCGCTGGGGTTGTCAACTTTGGCAAAAAACACACAAAACAAAAAACACAAAAAACTAGTGTAGTAGTGGTACTCGTATCTAGTTATTTGATTCATTGTTGAGAATGAAACAGCAAGAAAGGAAATGATCGTATTTTTTTAGCTTATAGGTACTTACTACAATAAATATCTAATATAAATTGTAAAAATATTACAACGCCACAAAGTCATGTTCGCTTTTACGGCTCGGCACCGGGGGCCGGGGCGCTTACCTACCTATCTAACTATTCGAAATACAAGCAAATGCCTACTTACCTCTCTGAAACAACTGGTAGCTTAAAAAACGATAATTCATCGTAATGTTGAATTTAAACAACCATCCACTCAACAGTTACTTATAATTACTTTTTTTTTTGTTACTCCATTTTTAGGGTTCCGTAGCCAAATGGCAAAAACGGAACCCTTATGGATTCGTCATGTCTGTCTGTCTGTCTGTCTGTCTGTCTGTCCGTCCGTCCGTATGTCACAGCCACTTTTTTCCGAAACTATAAGAACTATACTGTTGAAACTTGGTAAGTAGATGTATTCTGTGAACCGCAGTAAGATTTTCACACAAAAATAGAAAAAAAACAATAAATTTTGGGGTTCCCCATACTTACAACTGAAACTCCAAAAAATTTTTTTCATCAAACCTGTACGTGTGGGGTATCTATGGATGGTCTTCAAAAATGATATTGAGGTTTCTAATATCATTTTTTTTTTAACTGAATAGTTTGCGCGAGAGACACTTCCAAAGTGGTAAAATGTGTGTCCCCCCCCCCCCCTCTAACTTCTAAAATAAGAGAATGATAAAATTAAAAAAATATATATAATGTACATTACCATGTAAACTTCCACCGAAAATTGGTTTGAACGAGATCTAGTAAGTAGTTTTTTTTTAATACGTCATAAATCGAAAACCGCAATTTACCTTTCACAAAGTTACAACGAACTACAAGAACTTTTATATTATGTTACTTGCTGCTACGGAACCCTTCATGGGCGAGTCCGACTCGCACTTGGCCGGTTTTTTGCACTTCACAGCTACGCGTGTCTCGCGCGGATGGCAGTCTGTAGGTACTCTCTATATTTTGTGCCTGTAGGTACTGCGCGGTACAAGTAGGTACTAGGTATTACATTTATATACGGTACGTACCTACATTTTATACAAGTCCGTTGCCTAATTTCAACTTCTTCAATACGTCTATTGAAGAAGTTGAGATTAGGTAACGGAACGCGGAATTAAGAATTTATTTAGGTAGGTGGGCATTTTCATTTTAAATGGCGCAGGTTTTAAAAAACAACCTTTTATTATTTAAAACAATAATAATTTAAAAGGTTGTTTTTTTTTAACACTTTGAATTTTGAATTATTGTAAAAAATATATTTATGTTATGATTAAATGTAATAATTAAGTGCAGAAATGTGTATTTTATTTTCTAAAATTATTTTTTTAAAGTAAGTCAGGCTAAAAATGTCTTTTTAGTAACAAAAATCAAATCGCGATAACAAATAAACTGCTGGAAATTAAATGAGAAAAACGCTCAGTATAAGTTTATGATATCAATTAATGAAATTAAATATTACTACTTAGTCAATAGATATTTATCTTTATTTAAAATTTCAACAATTTGGTCTGTATCGTAACATTTTGACCAAATGCAAGTTTTAATTTTCGTGTAACTTATTTTTTTTTACCAATAAAACAAATCCATCTATATATAAATATACCTTCAGTGCACATACGCTTTTTCTTAAAAAAAATGTTTCCAAATTTTTTTTTTATAATTTTATTGTCATGGGACAACCGAAAAACCACCTGCGCCATTTAAAATGAAAACGCCCAGGTACTGCTACTCTACTCCATAGGTAGAATAAAATTATTTACTTTTACTTTATCGTACTTTATGGAGGTACTAGATTTTTCCCGCAGCTTCGCCCGCGTGGATGTCGGAGATTATCCCACGGAATCGTACTACCGGAATAAAAAGTATCCTATGTCGTAATCCTAACCCAGCACTCTAATTACCTACGTAACACAATCATTATCAATCTCAATCTGAATCATTTTGAAGAATATTGCTAATCCATTGCTTTGCATTACCTATGTTCGAAACATATGTATATCATTTCTATGGTTCGAAAAATGTTTTTGCTCAAAAACGTAAATGATGCAATGAATGTTGTTGAACTGTCAAAATGAAAGCCATTGCTACTGATAGTGTGTTACGCAATTACCCCGCAGGTCATGGTCTACCCATGTGCCAAATTTCATCTAAGTAAATCCGTTCAGCTCAGCCGTTTTAGCGTGAAAGTGGAACAAACAAAGTCAATTGCGCATTTACAATAATATTAGTTAGGAACAAACATAATATGAAAAAGCTAAAGTATTTGTGTACCTATATTATAAATAATTTCCATATAGTCAAAAATAACGCTAGTTCGGTAGGTACCTAGATTGATAAAAATTCAAACACACATCTCCCCGGCGCGGGGCCAAGCGCTTCGTCCGTACTATAGGTATGTAGTTATATGTACCTGCATGCAGAGCAATTTACAAAACTAGTGCATTTATGCGCGCGGCTAAGTAGCGAGGCACGTGCGAGGTGCGATGCGACATCATGAATGAATGGCTACTCATTTACGGAGACGCGGGGCGTCGCGCGTCGCGTTGAGCGGCGCGGCCCGCACTGAATTCAAATATATGGCGTTGTATGAGTGCGTTTACGGAGAAGCGATTTTAGACGCGTTTGTTTGAATTAGGGCGTTTTTTGCGGCCGAGCCCGCGGATGGCACCGACGCGTCCCACGCGGCGGCGCACGCAGCGGCGCACGCAGCGGCAATTCTCGATGAAGCTATGTCCGAGGCGGAATCTTCTGTCAGTCTTATTTAGAAACGAGCGGCATGTTCCCAACGGCAGAGGTAACTGCAGCCGTCGATGCGCGTCGGCGGCAACCGTCGACGCGTCGACGGCAACAGTCGACGCGTCAACGGCAGCCGTCGACATTTCAACTTCGAAGATATAGGTCGACGGCTGCCGTCAACGCGTCGACGGCAACAGTCGACGCGTCAACGGCAGCCGTCGACATTTCAACTTCGAAGATATAGGTCGACGGCTGCCGTCAACGCGTCGACGGCAACAGTCGACGCGTCGACGGCAGTCGTCGACGCGCGTCGACGGCGTCGACGACCTATATCTTCGAAGTTGAAATGTCGACGGCTGCCGTTGACGCGTCGACTGTTGCCGTCGACGTGTCGACGGTTGCCGTCGACGCGCGTCGACGGCTGCTGTTACCTCTGCCGTTGGGAACATGCCGCTCGTGTGTAAGAGCTCTAACTGCAGCCGTCGACATTTCAACTTCGAAGATATAGGTCGTCGACGCCGTCGACGCGCGTCGACGACTGCCGTCGACGCGTCGACTGTTGCCGTCGACGCGTTGACGGCAGCCGTCGACCTATATCTTCGAAGTTGAAATGTCGACGGCTGCCGTTGACGCGTCGACTGTTGCCGTCGACGCGTTGACGGCAGCCGTCGACCTATATCTTCGAAGTCGAAATGTCGACGGCTGCCGTTGACACGTCGACTGTTGCCGTCGACGCGTCGACGGTTGCCGCCGACGCGCGTCGACGGCTGCAGTTAGAGCTCTTACACACGAGCGGCATGTTCCCAACGGCAGAGGTAACTGCAGCCGTCGACGCGTCGACGGCAACCGTCGACCTATATCTTCGAAGTTGAAATGTCGACGGCTGCCGTCGACCTATATCTTCGAAGTCGAAATGTCGACGGCTGCCGTTGACACGTCGACGGTTGCCGTCGACGCGTCCACGGTTGCCGCCGGCGCGCGTCGACGGCTGCAGTTACCTCTGCCGTTGGGAACATGCCGCTCGTGTGTAAGAGCTCTTATACAACTGAATGACCAGCCATCCACAACTGGGGTCGCTCCTGTATTGCAGAAATAACTAGTTCCAATTTTTCGTCATTCGCGACACGTGCGCTCCCATCTCTCGCCAACATAAAACTAGTCGATTTGATCGAGGCGAGCGTCCCGTCTCGCTTCTCTATGAACATGGTCGTATATTGCTATAAGTTTGTGTTTACGCGTGCGATGATGCGTGCCGCTGCACGCGCCGCCCCACCGTAAACAGAAAAAACGTCCGACGCGCCGCGAGACGCCACGCCACACGCGCCGCGCGACGCCCCGCGTCTCCGTAAATGAGGCCCCCACCCAAGCGCTCCAATAGTGCCGGCCGGGCCTGCCGCCCAAGCGCCTGCGAGTGAGCGGCGGAAGTTACCGAACCCGAACCGAACGCCAACCGAGCGTTCAGGCGCTATCTCTCTCTTTTTGCTTTGCCTCTTTTTCAAACAATGCGCTGGATTGAACAACAAAAACAAGCTTAGCTCCGCTAGGGAAAGGTAATAGTGTTCTGTGAACAAGCTTTTGACTATGCCCGCGTTGACGATAGGATAGACGGTCTGGGAACAGTGGGAACTGAGAAGGGCACTCTCAATAGGTACTTACCAGCCTAATGCAGAAAGATTTTTAATTCAGAAAATTTCTCGAAGACAGTTCAAGTGTAAGTTAGTACTTACATTTATGTAGGTACTTAGGTACATAAACTTAGTATGTAGGTACATACATTCATTACAGTAATATCGAACCCAGGGTAGATCGCAAATACTATCAATAAGTAGGTAAAGCATTTTTTCTCACTTCATGATTCAATTGATAAATTGTGCGCGGGCAGAGCCACCGCGCCAGCCTTGTAAGAAATATTGCATACCTACCAACGATTCGCAACTTGTCAAAAAAAACACGCATAATTCAACGATTTATTATAAAATTGGCCAACCTGTTTGACATTGACAAACAACGCCATCTAACGAGCAAGATCAATTGTTGTTGATAACCTTAGCAAAAATTTGTGTTCTGCTTCTCGATAGTTCTTTGAAATATCCTGCAGAGGGCGTGTTCCGGCCGCGCACACATAGAAAAATTTATCGATTTTGTCAGGCCTAGATATCCTGGAAATAGTGTTTTTTTTATAGGTTTTTGTCGATATGCGTCAATAATAAGTCATAACAACTTAATATACGTGCTTTTATTCTGCAAAAATCGTTTATTTTTCGAGATTTGTACCCCGAAAGAATGTATGAAAAAGTGTCAGTATCCAATCACCTTAATGTAAGTTCGACCGCGCACTTAAGGTACATTCATTATTGATTAGTAATCAGCACCCGAATTGCGTAACGCACTATCAATCACAATTTGAATCATTTTGAAGGGTATTGCTAATCCATTGCTTCTTAATATATTCGAAAAAGTCTGCTCTACAACGTAAATAACGCAATGAATGTTCTTGAACTGTCAAAATAAAAGCTATTGCTACTAATAGTGTGTTACGCAATTACCCCGCAGTTCAATTTAACTAAGTGTCGAAGTGATCGTTTTCGTAAACACCTTGTGTATAAACTTTGCATTTTACACTTGTATCATTAAAAGTTATTTCGTCATTTTCAGATTGTTGGCATGCACACACGGAATTGGAATCCATTAATTTATGGCTGTAAACAACTGAAAACGTTGTCCTTTGTATCATGCAATAAGGTATTATTTTCTTTAATTATCTTTTTGTCAATTATGTTATAATAATTTTCAAAAAAATTAAAATTAAATTTTTGCCTTGCAGCTGACCGATTCGAGTTTAGTACATCTAGTCAAAAGTGAATCGTGCATAGAAAGCCTTACGGTCGCTAACAACACACATGTGACCGGGCTGTTTCTCACTGGATCGAATCCGCAAAAACTAAACTCGCTCGCGTTTTACAACTGCTACAGTCTTCAAGGCACAGTACTTAGCGCTGCTATAGACACACTTCCTGGATTAACTACTCTTAAATTGGATGTGTGTCCTCACACAATGTGGAAGATCGTACCATTGATTTTGAACAAACTGCCAAAGCTTGAAGAGCTTTCGTTGAGCGAGTATATTTCGGCAGAGATGTGCTTCTCTCCACAATGCAACGAATCCTTCTGTGATGCCCTCGCAACTCTAACTGAACTGAAAACCCTGAATCTGAGTCGTAACATCTACATAACGAATGCAGTCCTCAAACGAGTTGCACAGTCTTGCCCTAAACTCGAATCATTGAACATTTCTAGCTGTAACTCACGGAGAATCTTCCCACACCCAGGTAAGTTCATAATTATACACATTATAATTGTGTATTCCCACGGTGTACCTATGCTTACAGTGGTTCAAACAGTGGACAGGACAAATATTAAAATTGCTGTTACAAAATAATGTAGCCACGACTGTCCAACATTACAACCTTAGTTTACTTGAGTGTTAGAAGGATGATGTTTTTAAAAGGGACCGCCTACTTCCGCCTTACGATTTCTCTGCAAAAACACACATACACACAGACTTTAAGGAGTTCAAATAGGTAGACTATGGTATTACATTTGAACTAATTATTTAGTGAATAGTCAGCGGATTGTACAGGATGACTTTTAATTTGACGTATTCCTTCCAGGACGTGAAAGCGTGACCCATTTGCAACAATTAAGCATCCCATAAAGTCTAGGCAAAAATTCAAGGGATTCGAGAAAACTCGATTTTTATGTGTTTTTTTATAATTTCCCAGAATTCGTCACTAAATTTCACTTTTATCTAAAGTCTCGAATTTAATGGCTTTCATTGCTATTCCAATGGATACACTTTAATAAGTCTGTCTATGTAACCAAATGTTCTAAAACATCAAACAGTTAAAAGTTAATGGAAGAAGTTTATTAACCATTATGTTGAACCATATGACCTGGCTATAAGCCAGGTCGTCGCGACCAGTTTGCATTGTTTGCAGTTTGCGAGTAAAACTATTCTTCGCAGTCGATGAGCTTGTCTGATTACTAAACTGGTTAATTGTCGCTTATTTCGTGGACTAAGAGAAAATTAATCAGTCATAAGCTCATCAACTGCGAGTAAAACTAACTTCTCAAAAGTGGCGTCTCAACAGTCTCAACATGCAAACTGGTAGTGACGACCTGGCTACATACGTAGGAAGAATTGTTGGGTGGTGACAAGGTAAAAAAAGATAACATAAAGTAGTTAATTAATGCGATTATCACTCCATTTTTAAATTAGTATTTTAATATTTTGCAAATTCGAACTTTGCCAGCATTATCGACTGTTTCATGGGCACCTCTAAATATATTTTTTTAACCGTTAGATAGCTGATTAAATGAAGTTATCTTCCCCGTAATTTATACTCTTAACGTCTTAGTAAAATTTTGAGATAACTGTTATTAAAGTTAATGTATGTAGATGAGTTTTGGAAATGGTTAATTTTCTTCCTTTATATCGAAAGATTGATTAAAGTATCAGGTATCCCATCCATAAAAAAAAGGTATCCAATGGAATAGCTACGAAGGCCATTAAATTCGAGAGTTTAGAAAAAAGTGATATTTAGTGAAATTCTGGGAAACATTCAAAATTACATAAAAATTTAGTTTTTTCGAATACCATGAATTTTCGTAGGCTTTACGGGGTGCTTAATTGTTGCAAACGGGTCACACTATCACGTCCTGGAAGAAATGCATCAAATTACAATTCACCCTGTATACAAGTTATTAAAGATAAATACCAATTCAAGCAATAGTTTACTAATGAATCATGTCTCAACAAACGTGGGCGACCGCGACGTCGCGACGGTATTGGACAGCTTTTATACAAAATCTTTGATTCCATTTCTGCTTTGTCTTGTTCTGCACGGACATCTATGAGTGCATGTTATATACGTGTTGAGTTCTGACAAAAACCAAGTAGTGTCTAAAGCTTATTACCCGACTACGGCGAAGCAAAAAGGAGGGTTATGTTTTATATATTATTTACAATAAGTAACTCACTTAGTTGTCACTCCTTAAGTTTTAATTTATTTATTTGTTACGTTTAAGTTCTCTTTGAAACGCGTTATTGATATTTTGTCTGTATGCTCTGAATAACGATGTTTATTACATAATTGTTTATTTTCGCTGTTTGTATTATCTGATAAGTAATTGTTTATTGTTCGAAATGATATAAAATAAAGCATTATAAGGGTGAATTATAACGTGTGTCGCGTCTAACTTACCAGTGCCCCAGGGGCAGGAAGAGGCAGGTTGTAAAGCGCGTGTCTCGACAGGCGTCGGCGACGACGGCGTGATCGCGGTGTGTCGCGGGTGTCGCGCGCTGGAGCAGTTGGATGTGTCGTACCTGGGCGCGCTGTCCGACCACGGCGTGCGCGCCGTAGCCGGCCTGCCGCGCCTCACCCGACTCACCGCGCGCGGGAACCCGGCTCTCTCCGCCGCCTCGCTGGCCGCCTGCCTGGCCGCCTGCCCGCTGCTGCAGGTACGCACTGTGTATGTTATGTGCCGCGGCCGGCCTGCCGCGCCTCACCCGACTCACCGCGCGCGGGAACCCGGCTCTCTCCGCCGCCTCGCTGGCCGCCTGCCTGGCCGCCTGCCCGCTGCTGCAGGTACGCACTGTGTATGTTATGTGCCGCGGCCGGCCTGCC
Source organism: Amphipoea oculea (assembly GCA_945859645.1). Classification (NCBI taxonomy): domain Eukaryota; kingdom Metazoa; phylum Arthropoda; class Insecta; order Lepidoptera; family Noctuidae; genus Amphipoea; species Amphipoea oculea. Next base: position 6,226,598 of record OX243876.1, read on the forward strand.
GCGCCTCACCCGACTCACCGCGCGCGGGAACCCGGCTCTCTCCGCCGCCTCGCTGGCCGCCTACCTGGCCGCCTGCCCGCTGCTGCAGGTACGCACTGTGTATGTTATGTGCCGCGGCCGGCCTGCCGCGCCTCACCCGCCTCACCGCGCGCGGGAACCCGGCTCTCTCCGCCGCCTCGCTGGCCGCCTGCCTGGCCGCCTGCCCGCTGCTGCAGGTACGCACTGTGTATGTTATGTGCCGCGGCCGGCCTGCCGCGCCTCACCCGCCTCACCGCGCGCGGGAACCCGGCTCTCTCCGCCGCCTCGCTGGCCGCCTGCCTGGCCGCCTGCCCGCTGCTGCAGGTACGCACTGTGTATGTTATGTGCCGCGGCCGGCCTGCCGCGCCTCACCCGCCTCACCGCGCGCGGGAACCCGGCTCTCTCCGCCGCCTCGCTGGCCGCCTGCCTGGCCGCCTGCCCGCTGCTGCAGGTACGCACTGTGTATGTTATGTGCCGCGGCCGGCCTGCCGCGCCTCACCCGCCTCACCGCGCGCGGGAACCCGGCTCTCTCCGCCGCCTCGCTGGCCGCCTGCCTGGCCGCCTGCCCGCTGCTGCAGGTACGCACTGTGTATGTTATGTGCCGCGGCCGGCCTGCCGCGACTCACCCGCCTCACCGCGCGCGGGAACCCGGCTCTCTCCGCCGCCTCGCTGGCCGCCTGCCTGGCCGCCTGCCCGCTGCTGCAGGTACGCACTGTGTATGTTATGTGCCGCGGCCGGCCTGCCGCGCCTCACCCGCCTCACCGCGCGCGGGAACCCGGCTCTCTCCGCCGCCTCGCTGGCCGCCTGCCTGGCCGCCTGCCCGCTGCTGCAGGTACGCACTGTGTATGTTATGTGCCGCGGCCGGCCTGCCGCGCCTCACCCGCCTCACCGCGCGCGGGAACCCGGCTCTCTCCGCCGCCTCGCTGGCCGCCTGCCTGGCCGCCTGCCCGCTGCTGCAGGTACGCACTGTGTATGTTATGTGCCGCGGCCGGCCTGCCGCGACTCACCCGCCTCACCGCGCGCGGGAACCCGGCTCTCTCCGCCGCCTCGCTGGCCGCCTGCCTGGCCGCCTGCCCGCTGCTGCAGGTACGCACTGTGTATGTTATGTGCCGCGGCCGGCCTGCCGCGACTCACCCGCCTCACCGCGCGCGGGAACCCGGCTCTCTCCGCCGCCTCGCTGGCCGCCTGCCTGGCCGCCTGCCCGCTGCTGCAGGTACGCACTGTGTATGTTATGTGCCGCGGCCGGCCTGCCGCGCCTCACCCGCCTCACCGCGCGCGGCAACTCCGCGCTCTAAACGTTTTTTACACGTGTCGTGTTATGTTTTGGCGCTATATGTTTTAGTAACCAGCACTGTTTGTGCAGGAGGTGGACGTGTGCGGCTGCGACGGCGTGTCGGACGAGGTGGTGTGCGCGGCCGTGCGCGCGCTCAGCGAGCGGCCGCGCGCGCTCACACTGCGCCTGGCCGGTACCGCCACCACGCCCATCGAGGTAACACTTGTTACACCAGAAGGACAATTCCCGTGTTAAAAACGTTCAAAATGTAGTCTCAACCAAAAACGTTCAAATTGGCTATTTGACAGTTGTAACGATAAAATATATAATATGTTAGATATAGTAGCATATAGGTTCACAATAATCATACAATAGGTTTTATGCATTAAAATAAATTGTAAATATTTTATTTTTGAAAAATAAATTAGAGATTTTTTATCTGTGGATTACAAAAACTGAAACGCGAACGGCCATGATCGAGCATCGTATGACGTCACATCACAATAAATAAAACGTTGTGTGTTACTGTGTTTTATCATCGTTGGCAGTTTGCTGATTTTCCACACAAAATATACTTTTTATGCAACTTTTTATGCAAACTTTCCACACAAAATATGTTTAAGAGTTGAAGCGTCGTAGTTAGCTTTACTTAGTTTATTGAAATGTGACGTCACAGCCATAAATGTCACGTGATCGGCTGTTTCCGCGCGAATTTCAAAATACGGAATGAAAAAAAAACATTTTTTTTCGAATAAACAACGCTTTTTTAAGAAAAAAATAATTGTACGAGGTATAAAATAAACCTACGTATATTTAAAAATATCTTTTCGAAAACTGTCAAATAGCCAATTCAGCGTCAATCAGTGTCAAAAATGTATGTTAATTAGGGGTATTTTTTAGATTGAGACAATGCATACGTTCTTAAAAATACGGGAATTGCCCCTCTGAAGTGCTTTGGGGTATTTAAAAAATCGAGAAATTCCAAATTACTGCAAAATTATTCAGATTTTTAGCTTTAACAACATTTATCAAGTAAAAATTATATGTAAAACTACAATTTAATAAGCTGTTGAATATTTAAGTTTCATGTTCTAATGTGTCGAAGTATAAATTCTAGAATTTTTATATTTTTTCGGCAGCATGAGCAAGAATTACCCACGCACAAGTTGTTAACAGTGGATGTTCACGACGACCGCAGCAACCCACATCTCAGGCCCGATTTTGTAGATCGCATCTTCGACGATAGTTCCGACGATTCCCTTGGAGATCTCTACGACCATGATGACTTCGATGACTTTTTTGGACCAGGTATGGATGGAGATTTTTTTTGGGCGTTTTGTTTTACCTCACTGTTTCAAACTTAGCATAGTTTATATTATTATAGCCGATAATAGACTACTAGTTATGTGGCGTAGTTCATCGCCCACACACTTGACGAGAAGTTTTATGACGTCTAAATTATGTTCCAAAGTGCAGTATTGGTAGTGTAAACAAGTTCTAAGGAGTTAATACAGGTAGCTGTGGTATGAGTGTGAGTGTAGTGATTGTAATTGCACGTTTGAATGATGTAGACGACGAGCTGTTCCTGGACGATGACCTGGACGACTTCGACGGCCTGTACCAGTTCGGAGTGCACGCGCCGGACATCATCCTGCTGTAGGAGACGTCCGCACTCCCGCCGCTTTCGTCGCTGTACTCACGCCATATTGCAACCTTTTCAAACCAGTTCATTGCAACCAACAACACTTGCAATGCAATCCAATAAGATTTATGTTACAACATACATTATTGAAAAAAAATATTTTAGAATTAGTTGTTTTGTTCCAGAGATTTGTTTATATTTCTTGTAAAAAGTAAATCAAGGTTTTATTTAAGGCCGATTTAATTTTGTTTCTAATTTTGCATATTTGTATGTACCTTATTCATAATGCGGATGGTAGCATCTATTTTTATTTGAAAAGCTAATGTTTGTTCAAAATGTGGTTGTAATTTTAAGAGGTGAAATAAATCATAAATATTACAAGTAGCTATGCCTAACTAAACCTGAATGTAAAACGCTGGTAAAAATAGCTCTAATTCGTAGTCCATAGTAATATAAGCAGTTTGACATAGTATATCAACTGTTTTGCTTGTGCTATGAACCAACCACTTTCGGACTAAACTCATTGGTATGGATGCAACAGAATGGAAGGCCTAAAATTATATTCTGACCCTAGCAGGTGTTACTGTAGCGCAACAAACAAAGTAAAAAAGTAGTTAGAATAGTTTTCATCAAGTCTTCTTAACCATACGACCACCTTCATCCTACATATGGATATGGATCCTTTGGATTGTATGATCATCCTGTGCATAAGCTCACTCCTAGGTGAGTCTATACATGGAGGAGGAGACTGATACATTTTATATTGTGTAAATTAATATTATTACAAACATTATACATTTTTTTTACTGTTAATATAGGCATTGCTCCATTCCTTACAAATGAGCTTAGTCAGCAATACTACAGAATAACGGTTATAATAAGGGTGTATTTGAAGCAATATTGTATTAACAAATATTATAATCTTGTAATATATTATAGCTTATTTATATTTAAATAGCCAATTTAGCCATTAACAACAATTTTAAGTAATATCTCTTACATAGTAGAAATATAATAGTTATGATGCCAGTTGCCCCTTGAAATTATGAATGATATTTTACCATGATAGAAGTGCTATTAAATCGCTCGTATTCAATATACAGACATGATTAGGCTGTTGTAACTGAAATCTATTATTGTAAGACTTTAATTGTTATAATTTATCTGTGATGAAACATTATTTTCGCAACACGGAAGTCCCACACCTCATCTAGCTGTAGCCATTATTTTTTATTTATGTATAAAAAGTTTTGATGTATTGTATTATAACTATAAGCAAAGTCTGAAATATTGTGATAAAAATAAATTATTCAAACCTCATTTCTGATTTTTATGGATTATCTCAATTAACTAATTGATAATAGTGCAGTGATAAATTCGAGTTAATATAGTTACTGTCGGAGAGTTTGTTGTTTATTAACTACAGCTTCAAGTTTATAAGGAAGATTGTTCTTGGTTGTTGATGTATCTATGTAACGAATATTTTTTTAATTACCTTTAAAAAGGGAAATAATAAAGCTTATTTTTCTTTAAATTGTACTTCCATTATTGTTAGAAGTATTATATTAAACAAAAATCCCTTTTGTTCTTACCTCATAGGAAATAAATGAAGTACTAAATTCAAATACATTGAAAACATTAATAAGTAGAATTGCCATTGACAATCAACTAATTGAAATGTGATATTGTGATTTATAAAAATTTATGTGTCCATATTTCTTTACCAGCTTAATGTGATTCCATGTTATGGGCCTAATATTTTCTATGGCAATATTATAAGTTGTGCAATGTTTGTACTTATTTATGTTGTGTTTGTTCATTTTCTTCAAATATCATTGAAGTTAATCTCATAGATGATCATATTGAGCTGGACTACTTTGTAGATAAGTTGTTATTTCAAGTATAGAAGCAGTGAACTTAGAGGTGTTGCGAGTTTTTTTTTTGCTCTTAATTTAGACAGGAAGTTTTAAGTTTGGAGTCTTTTTTCAGGTGTTTTTATTACATTACTGTAACTTTATGACGTTTTCACTTTATAAGAACTTAATAACCTAATCAAAGTGGTGATTTTTATTTGTTTTTTATTAAAGAATGATTTTTGTTTCAATCACAGTTGGAAAATCAATTACTATTTATATTTTTTAAGACTTTATTAGACCCTAGCTTATAACGCTTTTAATTTTCTGGGCTGTAGAGAAAAGTTTTTGTTAATTGTGCCAATCTTAGTTATGATGGAAGCTATTAGTACAAAACAAAAATTTTCTCTATTAAGTTTGTGGAGTGGAAGTTTTCTGTCACTTATTTATTTTGTTGAAGCTTGCATGTTTTTATTCCATATCAGAGAGCTGTCACTATGTTTTAAGCGTATATTTTATACGTTTTTATTTTTGTTAGACTAGATTATTTTTCAATTATCTTTGCCCAATATAAAAACATGTGAGCTGTTATCTTAACTTCTTTTACTTGTATCAGTGATGTTAATTCAATTTTACATTAGTCACCCTCTAATAACTAGAATGTGAAAAAGTTTTGTTTGTTTTCAATTATATCATCACTCATTTCTGAATGTGTTCAATGTTGTAATATTTATAGAAGAATATATAATTATGTATATTTGCAGGGTTCACTTAGTGGTGATTTATGTTTTTAGAGTTGCATTTTGGTCAAAAACCTAAAGCATGAGATGATTTGTAAAACTTAATAGTTTTTATACATTAATTGTTTTAACATATTAGTAAGAACTGAAATACAAAAAAATTCTTCAGCACTAAAGTATTTTCATTACATAAAATCAATTAACCATATCTGTGCACCATTTTTATGCTTTCTCTTCTGTCAAAATAATAGAAAATGCATTGGATATTTCTTACTAGTGACCCGGCCCTGTTTCCAGGCACTGTCTACTCATCAGTAGACAGTGCCTGGAAACAGGGCCGGGTGGTATCATGTCAAAACATCAAGATTTTTAACCGATTCAGTGCGATGGTAGTTTTTTCAAACTATAGCGCCTGGCGGCGAACAAATTTTTCAAACGCATACTCCTGAAGTATGCGTTTTCATGCAATATCCCGAAGCTAAGACTGAAATCGTAATCTGCGTGACAAATAGACACTTTCATTTACGGATAACCACTGAAAAATGGTGTTTTATCTGAGTTTTACAGGTAAACATTTTAGCTCCTCTCGGGTGCCACACGCCATTCACAGACAATACTCGGATATCTATGGACAATACCCATGGCGCCTCTACGGCCGTACGGCGCCATCCGCACGGAATCGGTTAACCAACTTCAAATAAGGAGGTTCTGTATTCGACCCGTATGTATGTATGTCCGCGATTTTCTCCAAAACTCATGAACCAATTTTGATGTTTCTTTCATTAACGTGATCTACATACTTTCAGGAAGGTTTTAGTTTTAGTATATAACACAGTAGGTAATTATTCTCGTGTACGAAGTTATATGCATAAAAGTACTGCATCTCTGGCATTTCTATGCGAATTAAGATGATTCTTCTAGTTGGTGTCTTCAATGCACCTTAGCTTGGCTGAAATTGTATATCTATGTTTTGTTTTTAATGGATATGGTATGCCTCAGGGGTAGTCCCATTCCTCACCTATCGCCTGACGCAGGTCCTCACCGGACACGGATGTTTCGGGAGGTTCCTGCACATTATCAGGCGGGAGGAGACGCCCGGATGTCACCATTGCGAGGATCGCCCAGAGGACACGGTGGAGCATACGTTGGAGGTCTGCTCCGCTTGGGCGGAGCACCGCCGTGCCCTCGTAGAGGCGATCGGCAGCGGCGGCGACCTCTCGCGTCCGGCCCTGGTTCAAGCCATGGTCCGGGGCGAGAGGGAGTGGGAGGCAGTCACCTCCTTCTGCGAAGCAGTCATGCTAGCGAAGGAGGTGGCGGGACGGCTGAGGGAGAGAGCCTCACGTCCCAGCCGCCGCGGGAGACGCTCCGGGCGTCGGGAGCCGCGTGACGACTCCCGGCCACCGTAGGCGCGGACCTGCGGACGGAGAGTAATGGGTAGCTCACCGTCCGATCGGGACCAGGCCCGTGCTGGACGGCGCGTACGTGTTCCACGTGCGCCTCAAAGAGATGTCAGCAAAAAGGAAGGGGCCTGCCAGGGCCAAAGCCTGCCGGGGGTGCGGGATTGTCCGAAAGGATTACCGCTGCCCCGGAACATAAAGGGCTAAGGAAGGAACACAGATGGGTTTTAGTCAGTAAGAGTCTGACACTCCCTTCCGCTCCACCCAGAGCGGGAGGGGTCATTTAATGATTTCGCATCCATAAAAAAAAAGGGGTGGTCCCATATAAATTTGATTAACTTTGCTTGGGTAGTTTTTGTGTTAGCTTCAATAACACGATTTTTTTCCACTTAGTTCATATTGATGATGTTTTAACTGATCTTTACATAGCAAGTACCTAGTGTTAATTGAATTTGTGTGGGGTAGGTACAACTAAAAAGTGAAAAATAAAAACACACAAAAAACCAAACAATTAAAAAAAAAACACTACCAAGTGAAAAATAACTTTAATTTCGGAAGTTGGTGTCAAAAAACGAAAACGTGGAACCAAAAACGTTTTTTTGTGCTACATTTGAGTTAAAAGTTTATATATGTGCAGGTTCCGGCACAGTAAACAAGACATGATAGAAGTTTTATTGATATGACAACTATAGCCATATAGTCCCCTTGAAAGTGTTAATAACCTGCTTAATTACTGCCAATTAGACACAATTGATTTTCTATTTTAATGGGCCGATATCATACCACACCGGGCTCGAGTGGTTAAACACATTACACAAATATATAAAATTGGAGTGTCTGTTTGTAATATTAAAATAACCGCTTTTTACTAAATGCATATACAGGGTGAATTTTTCAAGTGGGCGTGGATGGCCAAATCCGAAACTATGAGGAATAGCGAAAAGTACTCAAAGGAGTCGCGGGCTCGATTTTGATGAAAACTAAAACTGCATCATTGGATTTTTGAAAAATCAATATTTCTGGCCAGGAATCGAACCTGTTGATTTTGAAAAAAAAAACACGCTGTATTATTACACCATTCGATAATGTCGCTAATAAGGATCAAATTCTGGGAAGTAATGACATACGGCAAACTAAAGGAAAGAGCTCATTTTTATCAAAATACTTTTTTATTTTCTTATGCTACCTACCTATTAAACCTTAACTGATTAATTGTTCAAAATTATGACAATTGTTTTTGAATACATAGCTGGATTCGACGTCTCAAGGATTGTACTGCAATTAAAAATTTGAATTTAGAACATCATTTTGTGAAGGTGGCTGCGCTACGAGTGTTTCGGGTGTAAAAATATTGAGCATCATTTCGAACAAGGTATGAAAAAAGAAGCAGTTTATTAAAATTCAACATTTTCCTTAAGTTTGCCGTTTGTCATTACTTCCCAGAATTTGATCCTTATTAGGGACACTATCGAATGGTGTAATAATACAGTGTGTGGTTTTTTTTTCAAAATCAACAAGTTCGATTCCTGGCTAGAAATATTGATTTTTCAAAAATCCAATGACGCAGTTTTAGTTTTTATCAAAATCGAGCCCGCGACTCCTTTGAGTACTTTTCGCTATTCCTCATAGTTTAGAATTTGGCCATCCACGCCCACTTGGAAAATTCACCCTGTATATGTACTGTACATATACCAAAATAATATTTTTTACAATATTTGTCTGTCTGTCTGTTTGTTCTGGCTAATCTTGATTTTGACAGGACTTTCACTGGCAGTTAGCTGATGTAATAAGGAGTTAGGACTCCTTTTACGTTAGAAAATAAAAATAGGGTCCATGAAAAAAAATTAAAACTGAACAATAACTTTTTTTGTTAAATTCCACATGGATGAAGTCGCAGGTAACAGCTAGTAAATAATAAAGTTCTGAATAGATTATCTAAAAGATGATCACTTTGTAGTATATAAGAACAAAGTGCACACATAAAGAAAATGTTTGTTTCATACTATTCATAGAAGTCTGTCTTTGTACAAATCTTTTCCAAAAATCAGATATGAATAATCTGAGCTCACACAAAATGCCATAGATATACACTGACAGCCAACGACTGGCCTGTTCAGCTACCACTGGCTGTATGAGAACCACCCCAACAGCAGCCATGGAGATAGCCCTTCAACTAACTCCCCTTGACCTGTACATACAGCAGGAGGCAGCGCTAGCTGCCATCAGGCTAATGCATCTGGGCATATGGGGCAAAAACCTTACTAGTCCACACGCCAAAATCCTGGACCGGGCGATAGAGTACCAGCCTCTCATCGCTGCCCCGTGTGATAGAACACCAAACCAACCGATGCTCCACAAAAACTACTTTATACAAACAGTTCAGGAAGATAGGGACCAGTCAGGAGCCAATGAAGTGCGCATCTACACAGACGGCTCAAAAACACAGAACGGTTCAGGTGCTGGCGTTCACTCCCTTGACCTTAATATCAACTTTCACATACCACTAGGCACACACAGTTCGATATTTCAATGTGAATGTGTTGCCTTAACACAAGCCGCAATAGCAGTAAAGCGCTTAGGCATCCGGAACTACGGCATTAAATTCGTATCCGACAGCCTATCTGTACTCAAGGCTTTAGAGAGCAAACAAACTAACAACAAGCTTATTTATGAGTGCCATTTAGCCCTGGAGAGTCTATCGACGTTCAATCGAATTACCCTCCAGTGGATCAAAGGGCATAGTGGATCCTTGGGCAATGATGCTGCAGATGAACTTGCGAAGAGAGGCTCTGACATGATGGTGCTAGGCCCGTACCCACTTCTCCCTCTGCCTTTCTCACAATTTCGTGCATGGATTCGCCAAAGATCGACCGAACTCCATAACAACAGATGGTCACGGGTAACAGACTGCAGACAGTCAAAATTGGCTTTACCAATGATACACCCGCGATTAACTAAAAAACTTCTTAGCCTAAGTAGAAATAACCTTAGAATAATAATAGGTACAATTACGGGCCATAACCCTCTTAACAAACATCTTTTTAACATAGGCGCCACGGACAGCCCCCTTTGTAGGGGCTGCCTTGACGCCGAGGAATCAGCCGCCCACGTCATCCTGGAGTGCGAGGCCGTGGCTTCTCAACGTGAAAAAATCCTCGGAACAGTGAGGTCGCTCCGTGAAGCCTGCGAAGCTCCCAGGAAGCTTCTGTGCTTCTGGACGGAGCTAGGCTGGCTCTGTTAGCCAGAATCCCTACGCACAACGGACCAAATGGGAGTCTAAGTGCGGAAAAGGGAGCCCCATCATCATCATCATACACTGACAGCCTACTCTAACTTATTTTGGAGTGTTACCTACGTTATGATGATAGGTTAAAAACGCAATGAAGATTGGAATAAATTATATTTACAAATGAAACAAATAATAAAATTATGTTTGAAATTATATTAACAATCTAAAACATGATACAACAATATACAAAGACACTAAATGTCAATATTAACAATTAACATCATAGTTATGAGTTTTAATGTAAAGGTTCCACCATTGGCCCATAATTCCTACATCGATAATCCTTGAAGGCAAGCTCGCGTAGGTCGGCTGTAAATAGGAACACTTTGCCTTGTATAAGTCACAGGAGTCATTTAAGTCTGTTGTGTACATGATGGACAAAACTCCTAAACTTTTATATTTAATAATGCCTTGGTTGTAACATGTATCCAGATACCACAAATGATTCGTTGTTTTTGGATTCAGACAATCTGGGCTTACCATAACGGTCTCATTGTTTACTCGTTTTAGGTAGTCTTTAAAATCGCGTTCGCTTGGATTTTCCAAAGATAGAAAAGTTAAAGCCACAATCCCAGCGGTCCACTTCATGGCTTTATGCGGTTCATCTTGAATATCGGTTCTCAAGTCAACCAGCATTTGACGATAGTCACTAATAATATTCTTCCAGTAATCTGCCCACTTTTTAAGTATCGTTCCTTGAAGCTTATCAGGGAATTTTATTTTATTTTTGAGGTTTGATATAATATATGGAGCTTTAGTGAGACTTTTAAGCATTTTGGGAATAACTAATTCACACTAAAATTCTAAAATCCAAACAGTTTTTTTGTAGGTTATCTATTTGTTAGTGTCACTGTCAAACAGACAGAAGTCAAGTCAATTTTTTTTTTTTTGTTATGTCAATCGTCGTAAGAGCACAGAATACTTAAAGTACTGGTTAGAGTGCGTTTCAACAAATAGTTTCTATGTTATAATGTTGGCTCCCCTGTCCTCCGCTAAGAGTATAATTATGTGTTTTGTGCCCATGTCTGTCAAGATAGTAGATATGGGAAGACGATTCTGCGGTTTTTGCGGTTTGCGGTGCGGTTTTTTGCGGTTATCACATGCCATCATAAGCCTTAACTAACAAAGGGTGCCATCGTGTCTGAGTTGGTTGACGTAGGGAGTCAATGTACCCTACATTGGAAGAACGTCTAATTTAATTGATTTTCAACTTTATTGCTGAATAATAAGGTTCAAAATTGATTGGGAAAATTTGACAGTTTCGGTTAGTTTGAAGTGTTGGCGTCTGTACATTCAGCCAGGGCAAATTAGCGTCTGCCCGATCGAACAACCGGCTTCGGACATAGTTTCAAACATTAACATCACACATCGCGTCTGGATGTCCCGAAGGGAAAGGCAGAGGTGGACAGTAAACCCACATTACGCCAGCGGCCAGCTATATTGATACGATACGATGTTCTCAGACAAAAGGCACTGGCGGACAGTTTGAAATAGAAATCGTTTGCTTAAGGTGAATGGGTAGTTGTAGCCCGCGAAATTCAATTTTTCTTACGTTTTTTGCAATTTTCAGGTCAGTGTCAGGTTGTATCTTGATCAAAATATGATTTGCGACTATAATAGATATGTATTTACAGAATTATAGTCATTAGAATCATTAATATATCTCTTTAAATTAGATTTCTACCATCAACAGTTTTCCATACGAGATTTGTTCTTAACGGTAGAAATCTAACTTAGAAAGATGTATTAATGATTCTAATTATTATAATTCTGTAAATACGTACTTGTTATTGTCGCGAATCATATTTTGATCAAGATACAACCTGACACTGACCTGAAAATTGCAAAAAACGTAAGAAAAATTGAATTTCGCGGGCTACAACTACCCATTCACTTTAAGGTGAATGCGCAGTTGTAGCCCGCGAGATTAAATTTTTCTTACGTTTCACTGACCTACAAATTGCAAAAAACGTAAGAAAATTTAAATTTCGCGGTCTACCACTGCGCATTCACCTTAAGCCGTTGGTCCCAGCTGTTATTTGTAGATCTTTGACAGACATTACAGGTACGGGTCGTTACGGGGTTATATGGTGTACATAATAAAGAGTATTCCATTCTATTCTACGGGTAGTCAGAAGCCCGACAACCAGTTACAACCCAGTAACTGGGTTGTGGCAGTGGTGGTCAGATAGGCAGTCGCTCCATGTAAAGCACTGGTATTCAGCTGCAACCGGTTAGACTAGAAGCCGACCCCAATATAGTTCGGAAAATGTTCGGCAGATGATGATGATGACATAAGTCCGGGTTGTCTGCACGTTTATCAGGAACTGGATGTACGGATCATTTGCTCGTCCTACGTCAAGGGTCTTGTAAAAAGAATATCATGTAAGAAGAAATTAGTACTCGTTTAATTTGCCATTAGTTTATTATTATTACTTCTTACAAATGGTGATATTTTACGGTGGATCGCCATAGTCATGTTTAAATAATACTCCATATCTTCAGTATAATTATTATCCTTTTCTCGTTGGCATAGAACCTCCGCCTTTAGCTTCTCTCTTTTTCCGTGAAAAGTTATCCATAAACATTTCTGGCGGCGGTGGTGGCGTTGGTGGAGTAAACGTTGGAGGAGCTTGCCTGACAACCTGCAAGGAACCAATAGACGTGTAAACTTAATAATATATCTTCCGGATTTTGTATACGTAATGACCTTTTACAAAAGTACACAAACTCCGGAACTACCAGTCGGATTTGAAAAATATTTTTGCATTTAAATAGCCCAATTCTTAAGGAAGTTTATAGGCTATTTAAAATCACGCTACGACCATTAGGAGCTGAAAAAAAGGAAAAAAGACAGAAAAGACTAAGCGAAAACGAAGGTGTAGCATGGGCGAGTGATGGGAGGCGACGTGATGCAGATGGGCCGAAATTTCGCGCGGGCAGGAGCTAGTGTTTATAAATACTGCCCTCCTGCAGCATGCTCCTGTCCCTATCGCCTGTTGGTCATATAAAATGCACAATTGGAAGAAAGAGATGATTACAAGTAGGTAATAGGTAAAGTTTTGGCGGAATAGTGACTGAGGGGCTGAGACTAGCGATTATACGGGATAATCGGGATACCAAGGCATTATACGGACGGACGTTCAGAAGCAAATCAAAAGCAATATCAGTTATAAAGTCCTGACAGCCGTCCTTCCACCCTCGCCATGGAGGCCAGTCGCGACGCCCCATACAATAATATCCGCCCCGACCCTTGCTCGAGCCAGCCCGCGCCGCTGCGCTAAGTTCATCCCTAAATAATTCCGATCCAGTCCCTTGCTGCCCTCTCCCAGCGACGCCCTAAACCGAGGTCCGTACCCCACAGGGGGTGCCCTTAGCGTGTTGTCGCTTAAGTTCTGGCTGGAGGTTAGCCCGGTTAAGCAGATGACATCCTCATAGGTTGAACTGCGAGATGCCATTCACAAAAAAAAGCGTGTTCGGTCAACTTCGGGACTAACTCCTCGATGTAAAGAAAGAAAGAAAGAAAAATGTTTATTTGGACACAGTTCGCGAAACACAAAATACAAAATTAATAAAAAATGTTTCTGACAACAATAGTGTGTGCCTCACGGCTGGGCCAAAAAGGTTCATTTCAGCATTAATGCCAGACAGATGCTGTCTGACGCTGGTTTATCCGAAACTGTCAAATTTTCACAATCATTTTTGAACCTTATATTTTAGCGATAAAGTTGAAAATCTATTAAAGTTTCACAGATTCTAGTAGCTTGATGTGCTGGCGTCTGTACGTAGATACCTAGAACAGTATCAAGGTTGACAGCATTGAAAAGACCGGTCCCGGTCACCTAATCTTTTAGTGGTTTGATCAGAATCTTCTTTTTCTTGTGGTAGTCGAATTTCTACGAAGAATAGAGTGCAAAGTAGTTAGGTACTTTTATGAGCTTTTCCCCTTTTTAGGGTTCCGTAGTTAACTAGGAACCCTTATAGTTTCGCCATGTCCAGTGTTGCCAACGAAGTATCAAGCTACCCACCAGAAGCGACCTCTAAAACCACCAAAAATCCACTAACAAAAATCGCATCAGTTTAAAAAATCGCTAAATTTTCCACAAACTTTCGTCCTCGCATAATCTCTGTGACCGTTAGCACTAGAAAGCTGAAATTTGGTACCAATATGTATATCAATCACGCCGACAAAGTGGTAAAATAAAAATTGGAAAAAAAAAATTTAATAGGGTAGCCCCCCTATATGTAAAGTGGGAAGTTATTTTTTTTTTTAATTTCAACCCTAACGTGTGATATATTGTTAGAAAGGTATTTAAAAATGAATAGGGGTTTACTAAAGTCATCTTTTGATAATGTCAATAATTTCGGAAATAATCGCTCCAAAAGTAAAAAACAATGTGTCCCCCCCTCTAACTTTTGAACCATAAGTTTAGAAAATATGAAAAAAATCTGAAAAGTAGAACTTTATAAGGACTTTCTAGGAAAATTATTTTGAACTTGATAGAAACAACAGTTTTTGTACAAAAAAGACAAAAAGTTGTACAAAATCATTTCTGGACTAAGTTCGTAGTATAATAGTATATGCAAGCATTTTTTTTTAACTTCGTTTACATATTTTATTATCCTGAACGTATCATTTTTCAAACAAAAAAAGAATTATTAAAATCGGTTCTCGCAATCCAAAATTACCACCGAAAACTTCTGGCACGTCTATGTATTAATTAGTAACCCAATTCCCCGAGAGATGGCGCTGTAGGTACTTATTACATTGGGCCGGGTATTATCGAATTGTATTTGGGAACACTTATTGTGACGGACGGGAAACTACGGAACCCTACACTGAGCGTGGCCCGACACGCTCTTGGCCGGTTTTTCTTTTATTATGAGTATATTTGTCAAAATATTCCAGCTGACTGTTTAATCGTCTGGACAAAACAGGGTATAAAAGGTGAACGGAGTAGAAACCTACGCCACAAAAATTTATTTATACAAAAAAAAACTCTTTTTGTTTACTTACATTCAATCTTTTGATTGAAGCCGGCCGATGGCTTCAGTCAATGGATTGTATGTCGCTACGAATTCATCGATAATCTCCGTGCGTAGAGAAGCGTGAGTATTCTATTCTATTCTATTTTTAATAAATAGCAAGCAAAGCCGATGTCGACTATTCTGCCAATGTGTAAAGTGAGCTGAAAAAACAAGTGCATGAGGGAGAAAAAAAAAATGGTTATATTTGTCACAGAATAATAACTAAGTTATTATTCTGAGATATTTGTCGATGAAATTGTTGATTGTTGTTGACAGGTGTCAATGTACTTAATTGAAGCAAACCTACGAAGCAAACCTTACAAAAAAAATAAACTACCGACTTCAAAAAAAAAAAATTCATCCAACTCCCTAATTCTCTACAATGATTTCGTTGAGTGTCTGTTGAGAGCGGCCAATTCTTCAATCCCCTTAAAAAACTCTGCCCGTCACCTAATACCTTCTCCACCTTGGTGGGATGCTGAATGCACTGATGGCGTCCGTAAACGTAAAGAAGCAGAAAACACCTTTTCCTCTAGTATAAATATGCCCGACTATTTAAATTTGAAAAAGACTTCTGCAACTACTTGTAGGCTACTGGCAAGAAAGAAAAGATGTGGCTGGCTCAACTTTTGCGAGTCACTGTCTCCACGTACTCCAGTTTCACTTGTATGGAAAAAAATTAAAATCTACCGCAGAGCATGTGACAGCCACTATACCGATGTTTTTACCAATGACCACAGTACCTGGTTGGAGGATTTTATATCCAAATTAGCCCCCCCCCTTTGTTCCTAGCTCCGAGTGCCGTCCCACTATAGATCCCTCTTCTCCCACTTGTTCTGATAGATTTGATGACCTTTTTTCCTATTCAGAACTTATTTGTGCCTTAGATCATCTCCGGGATTCTGCTCCAGGGGTTGATGGAATACCCTACTCCTTTATTTCCAAATCTTCTGCTGACTGTAAACTAATCTTTCTGAACCTAATCAATTCCTTTTTTGTTACTGGGCAAGTTCCAGAGTCTTGGAAATCCCAAATAATCATCCCAATTTTGAAACCTGGGAAAGACCCAAAAGATTCCACTTCCTATCGTCCTATCGCCCTCTCTTCTGTCTTGGCTAAAATTATGGAGAATCTCATCAAGAATCGACTTGAATGGATCTTAGAAACTAAAGGCATTTTACCCAGTTCTCAGTTCGGTTTTCGAAGAGGTATGGGAACTTTAGATAGCCTAAGTGTCTTCATGTCTGAAAAGGCAATGCGGACAGCATTGCCTTTTCCAATAATGAAAGTGTTCTAGGTGTTTTCCTAGACATAGCTTCAGCCTATGATAATGTCCAACTTCCAATACTCAGGCAAAAGCTGCTACAGCTGAGTATCCCTGTGAGGATGGTCAACATCATTTGTAATCTCCTTATGTCCCGTTCTATTTCTGTACGTCATCAAAACTACATCTCCCCATCCCGTCTAGTTTGGAAGGGTCTACCCCAGGGGTCAGTCTTAAGCCCCATCCTTTATAATATATACACACATGATTTGGAATCTTCAGTGAGTTGTTTCTGCAAAATCCTACAATATGCCGACGACATTGCTCTCTACTTTAATTCAGCTTCCCTTTCAGATGCCTCATCTCGCCTAAATTCTGCACTTTACTACTTAAACCAGTGGCTGACCGATCATGGCTTAAGTTTGTCAGTCTCCAAATGCAATGCAGTTGCCTTTTCTCGCAAGCGTAATATTCCCCCTATAAACCTTTATGTGGAAAATGAACCCATTTTGATCCGTGACAAAGTGAAATTTCTTGGCCTCATTCTTGACTCAAAACTATCTGGTCTCTATCATCTGGATTACATCTCCAAAAAATGCGAAAAAGGCGTTAATGTCTTACGTGCCCTTTCCGGAGTTCGCTGGGGAGCTCATCCAACTTCCCAGAAGATCCTATATAACGCCATAGTTCGTAGTCACTTCGACTATGGAATCTTTCTGTTGGAACCATGTAACAAAATAGCCCTGACCAAACTGGAAAGAATTCAATCCAAATGCTTGCGTATTATCACGGGTGCTATGAAATGCTCACCTATTAATGCCCTTCAGGTGGAATGTTTAGAGCCCCCCCTTCACTTACGTAGACAATTTCTCTGTGACAGATTTTTTTATAAAGTCATCCAGAATAAATATCATCCGCTTCTCCCTCTTCTTCGTACACTTTCTCAGTTAATCCCAACATCTCGCTATTGGTCTCATAAAAATCCTCCACTTCTCGTTAACAGCTTCAGTAAATTCAATAATTTGCACGTCTCCTTAGTCCAGTTAGATAAAAACCCCTTATTTGAAGTAAATTTTGACTCCTTGCTCTTCCAACCAAATATTATTTTTAACTTTGGTATATCCAAGCATGACCCTGATGCTAATGTCAAATTCAATAGGATTCTGGCAGAGAGCAAAATACAAAATTATTCTTAATTTTCGTAGTCCTGCTTTTGGCACTATATTCACAGGGGAAGCAATAGCTCTTTTGGAAGCAGTCTCCTATATTGAATCACATGGTCTCAACAAAAGCCTTATTCTCTCGGACTCTCTTAGCTGTCTACAGGATTTAATAAAATCGCCTTTTCGCTCTCGTCAAAATTTTCCCCTTACCCTAAAGATAAAACAACTCCTGTATAGATGCCACTGCTTAGGCATAGAGATTGCACTAGCTTGGATCCCCGGCCACTCTGGAATTGTTGATAATGAGATTGTGGATTCGATTGCCAAGCTGGCTACTCAGAATGGGATCGAATCTCATCCGCCTTGTTATCCCCGAGACCTGCACTGTCTTGTTAAACCCGAGATGATGAAGAATTGGAATGAGCATTGGCAAAAAACTCGAATATTGAAGGGAAAATTTTATGGCTCTATTCAACCATTCATTCCATCTAAATGTTGGTTCAGCAAACTAAAATTTTCTAGTAAAATAGCCACCTCTGTCATAATTAGACTCCGACATGGGTTCGTTTGCACACCAGTTTTTTTGGCCAAAATCCGCGTAAGGGACTCTTCTTTGTGTGAATGTGGTCTGGAGGAGGGTACTTTGGAACACTTGTTTTTCTCCTGTCCTCGTTTAACCACTCCCCTTTACGACATACTACCTTCTGATGTTCCTCGCCCAATTAACATCCCTTTCCTACTATCTTTAGCCCATACCCCTGCCCTGCAATTAAAACCCTTTATAAATTCATTAGCATTAATAAAATCCAGTTATAGTTTATATTTCTTTACTTATTTTATTTTTATTGAATGTTCTAACATTTATTTTGTGACGTTTTACATCTACTAACTAAAAATGTTTTGTCCTTTTTTAGCATGGGGATCCATGGATGCCACCGCTACAAACACTGATCAAAAGTTGTGTTACAGTTTACGGTCAATACTTTCTTATTCTCATACCTTGACATTGGCAAAATCATCGAACGTTATCGATGGAGCCAGAACCTCAAAAATAGAATAGAATAGAAGCAAACCTTACAAAAAAAATTAAATAACCGACTTCAAAAAAAAAAAAACACTACAAAGTGATAAATTACTTTAATTTCGGAAGTCGTTTTTTGAAACCGAGTTCAAAAAAGGAGGTAACCTCAAAGTTAAACTGCGAGATGTCATTAAAAAAATATAAAATAAAATTGGCTTTCTGTGTTGAGATCTGTGCGTTTTTTAACCGGCTTCACAAAAGGAGGTTCTGTATTCGACCCGTATGTATGTATGTTTGTATGTCCGCGATTTTCTCAAAAACTAATGAATCAATTTTGATAATGCTTTCATTAATGTGATCTAAATACTTTCAGGAAGGTTTTAGTATATAATACATTAGGTAATTATTCTTATGTACGAAGTTGTATGCATAAACTGCATCTCCGGCATTGCTATGCGAATTTTGATGATTCTTCTAGTCGGTATCTTCAATTGTTCAATGCACTAGTAGTGTTAATTGAATTTGTGTGGGGTAGGTCAGTAGGTGCAACTAAAAAGTGAAAAAAATATTTTTTTTTTTTGCAAAAAAACAACCGACTACTTACAAAAAAGACACTACAAAGTGATAAATAACTTTTAATTTCGGAAGTCGGTGTCAAAAACGAAAATGCGGAACCAACGACAACTTCTTCCGAAATTAAAGTTATTTATCACTTTGTACTTTTTTTTTGAAGTCGGTTGTTTTTTTTTTTGTAAAAAGAAATTATACCCTGTTTTTGTCCAGACGATAATAAAAGTCAACCGTTGTGTTTTACCTTGTTTTATGAACTGTCAAACTAAATAAACTCTCTGCAGGTAGTTTAATTAGATTAGGTAATAATTCATTGAACCGCTCTCCGATAGAAGTAAGTGGTAATAACTCAAAAATACGAAGTATAATTTAATACTTACCTACTCCATAAAAAATTCTCCCTTGACTCGCACCCATTAGTATTTTGTGTTGGTATAATCTTGCTAAGCCTTTGGCTGGAAGACCGTAGCTGAGCACGTGATGATGGATAAACGCATAAAATGTTCATAAAGTAAGTACTCACCCGATTGGATGAATGGAAAGATTTGCCCAAAATAATCGTTGATGCAGCAGACAATGCTTCAGCGGGTGCTGTCGATATCAATCCATAATTTGCCGCAAGGCAAATAGCAAAGACCATTAAATAAAACGAGTGGTTCATCTTCACTGATCACTACTATTGACGTCTCACACGTTGGTCACATTTTTATAGCCTCTAGATCGCATGTTACCTTGTTAACGGAAACCTTTGACAAACAATGCAACTACTTCCTGTGCGATATACGTGTGAGATAAAAGTTAAATATGTTGATTGTTATTGCAGTGATAAAGTTAATTGTGCTTCACTAACATGTTAGGCCACATTGCAGATGTCAATCCTAGGGCAATTATAACAATTACTAAGTTATTATAAGAGTTAAGTAAGCCGCAAGTGTTACTTATGTATTGTTTCTAAAGATCCTAATCGTTTTAATGATATCGTGCGTGAAATTAAATCTGCCCTGCGGTAACACTAAGGGTCCGTTCACACAGACCGGCTCGGAGAGGAGAGCAGATTCTTATCACGTTGAAAACAGAGTTTTTAGTATTTGTAGTAAGGTTTATTTTTGCATGTGCACTGCTTTTGTCATTAAGAATGCTGAACGCGCTTGGTGTGAAATAATAAGAGGAGCTGACCGGCTCCGATTGCGTACTTTTTCTCGTTCGCGCAGCTGTTCGGCTCCGATTAAATGCTCTATGTCGCTTGCGCAGCCGATCGGCTCCGATTGCGTGCTCTTTCTCGATCGCGCAGCAGATCGGCTCCGATTGCGTGCTCTTTCTCGCTCGCGCAGCCGATCGGCTCCGATTGCGTGCTCTTTCTCGCTCGCGCAGCCAATCGGCTCCGATTGCGTGCACGCCGCCAAACAAAACTTGGACTGCGTGGAATACTGGTACAGCCTTTGTAATGTATCCACCCGGCTCCGAGCGCATCCGACCGGCTCCGAGCGCGTCCGACCAGCTGCGAGTGCATCCGACCGGCTGCGAGCACATCCGACCGGCTCCGAGCGCATCCGCATTCAGATAGCTTCCAGCCGGTCTATGTGAAATAGTTGGCGGCTCCGCTCCGACCAACTCCAAGCGTATACGATCCGGTCTGTGAGAAAAGAAAAATGCGCGCCGATGCTCTCCGAGCCGGTCTGTGTGAACGGACCCTAATTGTAATTATGTTCATAGTCAAGATGTGTCTAGTGGTCGCCAAAGGTAGCCAGGACCTGGCCTGACTATTCTATCCATCATATCAAACAAAAGTTACAAGTACAGACGCCAGCACATCAACCTACTACAATCTGTCAAATTTCTTTAATAGATTTTCAACTTTATCACTAAAACATAAGGTTCAAAATTGATTGGGGAAATCTGACAGTTTCGGGTAGGTTGATGTGCTGGCGTCTGTACAAGTGTGTATTGTCTTTAATTTTATTCTGATTTTTTAATGTACTGGCAACTTTTCAGTTTAAGGACTATGATAGGGGAAATCCCCGAACCATTTTTCGATGAAGAATTTTTCGATGATCCGATTTTCGATGTATTTTTTAGGCTTTCTCCACAAATAAGCGTCTTGCATACACAATGATTGCTCTGTCTGAAATACAACTACTGAGAGCCGGCAGACCAACTCGTTTCACCCGTGGAGACACCATACTTCGAATAGGTACTAAAACTGACCATTTCTCTTATCGTTTTTTTTCGCAACAATACGGTGACTTGCGCGCATCATAGCTCTGAAATGCAACCACTGAGAGCCGGCAGACTAACATGTTTCATCTACGGAGACGCCATACTTTGAATATGTAGGTACTAAAACTGACCATTTCTCTGATCGTTTTTTTTTTTTTCGCAACAATACCGCCTCTTGTAAGCGCTATAACTCGAAGTTGCAACCACTGAGAGCAGGCAGACCGACATCATTCACATAAGGGGACCACTCTACAACCCCTTGAAGTAAATCTAACCGTATCCATGATCGTTTTGAAAAATCTCGTCACCTCTTAGACTATTAGTAGGTATTATGCGAACCCTAAATTCATGATATGGCCAAACGTCGAATGATATGTCATTAAACGTTGACTTTTAAACGATATGGTTAATCAGCTGGCCATTTCATGATACACATAACACAACCATTTCATGAAATTACCGAACACTTCATGAAATGATCAATTCTATGATCTGGCCATGACATATCAATATCTGTGGTAGTAAGATTGACATGATTTGTTCAAATAAAAAGCTTTCGAGATTCAAAGCTGTCGGTAAAATTGCCCCCGTAGCATGACATCATCGCATTTATCTTGACAAGTACTGTAGCCCTAGTAGAGCAGGAAGGTGGTCACGCGGCCATAGCATAGGAACTTTATAAATAACTAACGAGATAGCCGCACTGCCGCACGTCTAGCAATTGGCAACAACAACTGCACTTTAGTCTTTGGGTATGTTTTAATATCCTTCCATAGAGTTTAAACTAACACAAACGTTTTTATCTGAAGTACCCACTAACCCATACTTGTTGATAACAGGAAATGAAACCGATTGACATTTCAATTTGGAGACTCCGTACGAGGATTGGACGTGAGCACGTGATTTAAGTCTGTTCCAGCCTTCTTAAAAATAATTACTTCGTCCGTCATCCATCATTCAATATCAATAATAATTATCAAACAAAAGTGAAAAGTTGGATTTTGGAAGTTGGTCAATCCAACCGGCTGACTATTGGTACCTACCCGCCATTTTTTTTTAAACTGCGACCAAACTGTCCATTTTTTCTGTATTCAGCTAAAAGCGATCCAGTCATTTAACTCGTTAACAATAACGCTTTAGCAAAATGAATACTAAATCTCTACTTACGCCGGTGGTAGCGTCAGCTGCAGGCAAAGTTTACAAAGTTCCCAATCGCTTGGGACGCGGTGTTCCCGAAGTTATAGATGTCTATACGAAGAAATGTTCCTGCAACAGAGACAAAACTATTGTCTTCTGTCGATCATGTGGCTATTGTTGCAATGGAAGAATACGCTTGAAATGTGAAATACATCCTCGTGTAAGTTGTTTTTATATGCAATTAATATTTTGGACAGTCGAGACGACCTTCTGAACCAGTCCCATAGCCCATTCTATTTGCCTGTATCTTGTATACACAGTGCACATCTTTATGTATCCGTCCACCTGAGCAAAGTGTTTGAGTTGCTGGAAACTTAACTAAGGGTACTGTGCACACCTGCCATCTGGATTATATTTGAGTATGATTTTGCTGTAACGATCAAGCTAGCAGCTAGTTCTGACCCAGCAAAGGGTCAGTGGGTCGTCTTAGCAATCCTGTTGGATCCAGGACCCTAAAGCATCAGTATTAGCTGGCTGGTTCTATCCTGTTCTACTAGGTTATCAGTCTAACTTCTAGGAAGCCTTCTCATGCTGTGCCTTTGGGTATGCCAAGTACCTATCTAGAAAGGCCTATTGGCCAATGCTACCTAGTAATTTTTATTTCAGTCCTACCCTGCTTCCACTTTTATTTTGTAGCTTTGTTTTGTCAGACAGATTTGAAGTATAACTTGAAGTTATTTGCTCACAGGTAACTTTCCTCTTGGATATAGCAGAATGTCCCCGTTGCCACTCTTCAGTGTTTCTGGACGAATACTTTGGAAGCGCTTAGTTTAGTATGACAACAATTTTCTACAGTTCCTTATGATTTGTTATTTTTCTCATATGTAATGTGATTTTCTGGCTTCATAATAAGTTATTCTATTACCTTTATTATTTAGATCATTGATATAATGACTAGTAATAAATTCAACTAATAGTGTATCTTATTGTGTGGCTACATACAGAGTATGTTTGTTTTTAACCATTTAAATATTAATTTAGATGAGTAAAAATGGTTATTTAGTTGATAATGGTGTTGATTGCCCATTTGTAAGAGTAATACTAAACTTGAGTTGTATAACAATAATTATTATCTTAGAGGAACTGTCTTGATGATTGAAACTTGATGATTTTTTAAGTAAAATTACTTTGTTTCTCTTATGGATATTTTCGCATTAAGTTGTTTTTGTTTTTAATTGTAAGAAACATGGATACTTGAAATAAACTAGATTTAAAGACTGTCTATTATGTTTTCTATAAAATGCAAGGTGCATTCATTGTATCACACTAAAGGCGAAAGTTTGTGAGTGTTTGTATGTTTGTAACTTCTTCACTCACAAACGGCTGGAACAATTTTGATAAAATTTGGTATGGAGGTAGCTGACACCCTGGATTAACACATAGGCTACTTTTTATCCTGATACTCCCACGGGATCGAAATTTATGCGGGTGAAACCGCGAGGCGCAGCTAGTAAACTAATAATAAGCATCAACAAACCGCAATAAAATTTTTACCTTTGAGCAGATAAAGACTGCAATTGTATTACCAATAATATTGCACTAACATGCTCCAGTATTTGGCTTATGGCTAAGTAATAACAGCCACACCATTTGATTGATATGGTTAAGCTACGCTGTTGGTCTGTGGATGGATGAACGACCATCTATACATACCAAGACCCCTCCATGCCTCAGAAAGCACCTGAAGCTGTTGGTACCGGCTGACATTTGTGGATCTTTGACAGTTGGTATGGGTTACCAGAAGTCTGAAACTCTGACAACCAGTCTTACCCAGAGGTATCATATTACCCAGCAACTGGGTTGTGGAGGTCAGATAAGCATTTGTATTTGATTGCAGCTTTTGTGTCCAATATCTAAACTTCTTTAGTATGGCAGTTCACCTTATTATTTTCTGTTATCAATGCAGTAGATTTACCTTATTGTAATGTTACCTTGGGTTTGATAGACACCAGTATACACCTAATTAAGTAGGAACATAATTTCTTGTTGTCATAATGTAACTTATAGTAAACTTGTTGGGCACTTCATTACAAGAGCCTCCACAAGTGACAATATTTAAACAATCATCTAGCGCATCCTAGGATGACAGCCACACAATCATGTGCATCTTTATTGAGTGATTTACCTACTGACAGGATAATCTTTAATCGTATCAGGAACTTCATATTGTGTAGCCCATACTAACACATTACTATTAGTGTTCAACTGTTGGACCAACCCATTATTTTTACTAACATCATATTATCAATTATTTCAAATCAAGGGTTTTCATTGCCAATTTTAGTCTTGAAGAAAAAGAGAACATATATTCAGGAGAATCATATTTTTATTACTAATTATATCTACATAACACTTTAACAATAACTTTGGACTAATTTAAAATTAACTATGAATTATATTGTAAACCAACTGGGGACATCTGTTCTGTGCTTATTGCGGTCAATATAGTTTTGAAAGTTTTTCTTGGATTCGCTTAAAGCTTTTTGTTCTTCTTCTCCATCATCTTTTGTGGAGCCAAATATATCTGGATATTCAAATTTCATATCTTTTGGCTAAAATAAATATATTTGAAACATTATTATTTAACAGTAACTAAGATTAAAACTATTTAATGCACCATGATTGAATTAGTTAATCATTAGTCTTCAAAAAACCAAATTTTGCCCAACACTGGTTACACTGCACAATAATTCATTAATTTCTTCAATAATGAGAAATATCAGCAAAAGAAAGTCATGTGGCAAATATTTCAGAGTGGGGATTGGCACTACTAAAGAAAGACCTTTAGTAGTTTGGAGTATCGGAACATACTCATTTAAGGTGTTTCTTGGAGTGGATGGTGCTTTTCTTATGCAGATTTTAGTAATAAAATTTAAACACGGATCTAGTGTTTAGGAATCCAGGCAGTTTAAATTCACATTTACAGTGTTAGACAGAACAGAATAACAATATGTTGTATTTCATACTACTCTTCTGACCTAAGATGTGAACGACATAAAGAACCATAAGAACAACTTACCAATACAACATAAGCACTCTTTACATCATCATCCTTGATAACATATCCTTTACCAACATCTCTCCGGAATTTTCCTAAAGCTATTCTGGTCCTCACATCAACAACTGGGATGTTGTATATTTTTTCCAAGTAATTTTTTATGTCAAATTTGGTCATTTCCATGGAGCAGTGAAACTGCACTATATTAGGCAATTGTTTAGATTCCGGTCGCACAAGTTTCATCCAAAAATTAGGCAAGAAAACCCTTAACTGTGGGTTGCCCCTTTGATATAAAGGATACCTGGAATTAAAAACATTGTTTTGTATTTATTGAAAAGTGTTCAATTATTTGGCCTCGATCATATAAAAGATAAACAAAGATACTATTGTTACTAAAGGTGAAGATCAATACATACCAACGTGTAGACATTTTCGCTTATCAATACCTGCGAAACAATTATTTATGTAAAAAATTTATAACCTTAAATCCGAAATTCCAAAGACTTTTTTTTTATTCTACCAAAGGGCATGCTATAGCATATAGTCTTTCGACCATACCGCATACCGCCTCGTCTTCAGGGTTGCCAACTCTACTACGGTTAGGTGCTAAATGTAACTTCAAAAAGTGCTAGATTTCTGTAAATATCCAAAAAAGTGCTAAATTTAAAGGACCATCAATCAATCAATAAGGAGAATGCGAAGTGGTAGACCGCGAAATTTAAATTTTCTTACGTTTTTTGCAATTTGCAGGTCAGAGTCAGGTTGTATCTTGATCAAAATATGATTCGCGACTATAATAGATATGTATTTACAGAATTATAGTCATTAGAATCAATATATCTCTAAGTTATTATTTTTTTTTTTTTTATTTATTTATTAAAATCTCCCTTATCACTATCATTACAGGTGTATACCTAATGCGATAGCGTGGTCTTACAATTATCTTAAGTACTTACAATTTAAAACTATGACAAAAGTAAAAACTATTAGTACTTATAATTATATCAAAAAAATAATATTGTTTCCTAAATAAAATATAGTACAGTATAAAACAAAATAACAAAATAAAAACAACAACATCTTATAGCCTACTCTAATCTACATTATAACATAAAAGGAACATCAGTATTTTTGCGAGTTCACTCAAATGGCATGTAAATACATCGATCTTCACGTGAAGATCGTTAATAACCCGAATTGCGCGGGTCAATGGTGTTTTGGCGAGAAGGTTGGTCCTGGCTACCGGCACAGCCAGCAGTGGCGGGCGGCGCCGCACAGTGGGCTGAAACGGGCCGGTAGAGGACTTAGCGTTTAAAAAAAAAAAGTTTCTTTTTCTGAAATTTTAAATAGTGCATTGGATTTATCTATTGATTATAAGTAATTATTTATATGAAGGTCGTTTAGATAACTTGAGTATTTTCGGAGTTATTAATAACCAAAGTAATTTTTGTATGAAGCAAAACAAAAAAACTTGAAAATCTAGAAATTCTCAAATTTTCTCAAAGAATTGACTTTACGTATGTATAGTACGTATTTTTGTCCTATTTTAGCACCTATTCTCGGGTTGCGATTTTCTGCGATTTGGTCGCAATTTCAAATTTTGTTCTCTATTCCACACCACCATAGAGGTTAAGAACTAGGCGCGTTTTTTTTTAATGTAGTGGTCTCCCCGTTAGGCCTAATCCACTAAGGACTAATAAAATAAGTAAAAATCACAATCAGGTACTGGTCACTGCACTTTTTAATTTAATCACTATCAAGAGTAGCCATATTAACGAATGCAAAATTTTCGTATTCGTCATCATCAAATGTTTCCGTTTGTTCAATTATTAATAAACTTTGTGCTTCTTCTGACAAAGTTTTATGTTTTCTGCGAAGTTTGTGGCGTTTCGCTGAGATGAGTGGATCAGAGCTGGTCAACAAATTATTTAAAATGTCTTCATTTGTAGTTTTTCTACTGCATTTCCTGGAATGGTGTTGGCGGTACCTACGAAAGTCTTTATTTCTAGCTTCAGCAGCTTCTTCAGATAGCTGTCCAATTGGTATTAGACCAAAACTTTCAATAATAGCTGCACCATGCATAAGAACTTTATGAACACTTGAAGGCATATAATACCAGCCATATAATTCCAAATACAGTCGCATGGTCAATTGAGCATATTCGTGAAATTTGACGGTGTCAATGTGGTAACCTGATGAAATTGCCTCTAAAATGGTTGCAAACCGCCTAATTAAGTCTTCACTAACACCAGTTATCTCAGCAGTCACGTTTGGGTTTGCAAAAAATCTTCTAGCAGTATTTCCGTCATTCGTGGAGCCGTGCCCTTGTTTGACAACATCTATCAGAAGTCCCATTCTATTTTTAAAAGCATCTTGTATATTTTTCTTCCTGCTTTCCATGATGCACTTGTTGTCTCCCTTTACTGTCCATGTCTTTATCGTTAATCTGTAAGCTATATGCAGAATGCATTCCATCATTCGTATCCAGATATGCAATGATGACAATCCGTATTTACAGAGATCTGGATCAGTCGGTTTTGATGCAATTAAGGGCAAATTATTCATCTCAGTTGGAGTGGCTTTACAAATGTCGCATCTCTGAGATGAAGTTTCACATAAAATTGATGTTGCTTTTCCGTCTATCATTGTCATTAATAAAGAGTGTGAAATCTTTATTTCTCCAACTTCTGTTTTTACTAAATTAACAATCTCTTCCTCAATAGAACTTTTTTCACGCAAAATTGTTATTTTATTTTCTTTCACAAATTCGAAAAAGATTGGACGACACCAGTATGATGAATTTGGTGAATCGTTTTTCCAGATAACTTGTTCGCCGCACATTAATTTTATTGGTACTAAACTTCCCATAAATATGCTTGAATCGTCCAGTTCACTTTCTTGTTCATCGTTTGTTTGCACTTTTTGTTTGTAATTGGCTTGATTTGAAGCACCGTCAAATCCCCACTTACTGATTAGTGTAAATTCTTTACAACCACTATCTATGACGAGTGACGTCATTATTCTTCTTGTAGTTATATCCAATAGAGCTTGTAACTTTATTTTGGCTGAGGTGTCCGTCACTGTAATAGCATCTTTTGGTGGATAGCATTCCTGTTTCGCATGTTGCACTTGATAATAAGATGGAAATATATTACCGTCATTCTCGTTAACACTTTTTCTTAAAGTATTGTATTGCCACTTGGTCAGCTTAAGTGATAAAAATAATCCTAAAGCCTCATCCGGAGAAAATACAGATTTTGTTTCTTTAACAGATATGCACTTCTTAACTTTTTTTACATCTTGGGGATTCTTAAGTAAATGTTCTAGTATTTTAGCAATCTCATCATTCCCATCCGCTTTCAACTGCTCAAAATATGCATATTTTATTTCGTCCGAAGATAAATGAAAGTTTTCTGCTCGTCTTTTTTTCTGTTTAAGCGCTAATTCACAAAACGGTTTTCTAGGGCTTTGCTCGGTGGAGACACCGACAGAAACTTTTGCTGGTGATACATACTGAGTTGATATACTCGGTGCTGGTTGATCTTCATTACTGGTTATTAAACACTTAATAAAGTCTGGCCACATTATGGTTTCTTGTAACCATTCGCTATTTTTAGTTCTGAATATAGTTTCTTTACGATGAGCGTTTTCCCATCTTCTATTTAAATTATAACAAAATTTTGCACAAAATAACTTTAAGGTCTTTTCATGTTGATCACTTAATTCGACTAAAAATTTAGACCTTATCTCACTACACAAACTGTCATTATTTTTAATACTGCCACTGTTTTTTAAAATAATAAAAAGGTCAAGGTTGGTCACCAAATCTTCAAACATTTTCACAAACACAAAATAACTCAATTCACTTATTTGTATAAGTAATAAATATGTGAGGGTAGTGCGTCTATTATGGTGGGTAATAGAACACTGAAGTACGTTTGAATGCAATAGTACATTTTGTGCCCTATTATCGTTGCACCAATCAGGTAACGACACGTGTCATAACTGTTGCGGTCGCGCATTCCTATCTCTTGATTCCCGGAAATAAGTGTCAAAACAAATTACGTCATACCTACCTATATTACCTATGGTGGTGGAAAATGTCGAACAATTTTTTTTTATTTAAAGTATTAAAGTACTTCGTACAGTAGTAGTAGTAAGTATTGAAGTACTTCAGGCCGTTTAGTGTACATTATTTTCAATTTCAAATTAATTAGAATAAATTGCTAAACTAAAATTTCATGACTCTTCATACAAATTTGATATAGCTATATCTCCGAAAGTACGAGTCTAATTAAAAAAAGTCAAAGAGTAAAAACTTTTTAAATTTATGTCTAGATACTAAAAAAATACATTTTAGTTCTTAAGACCCAACCTTGTAATCCCAGCCCACTGTGCGCCGCCTCCACACGTAGCGGTCTGGTACACATACACTCAGGCGCTGTAGTACTCCTGGGTTATGCTCAATGCCACGAAGTAACCTAACCAGATACACGACAAGCGTGAATTCCCGTCGTACCCTCAGTTGGTTGTAACCGACCATACCGAGCACAAACAGAGTGGGGTACATCATTTAGATTTCTACCATAAACCCTTTTCCATGCGAAGATGTATTAATTATTCTAATTATTAATTAATTAATCTGAATCTGATCAGGAAAACGGACGTAGTCGGACTATAGTCGGCTTTGCTGGAAAAATAAATCACCTATTGAGAGTACGAGAATGCAAGCTTTAAAAAAAAAAAAACACTTTTTATTAGAATAGCAGTATGGCAATACTCCCGTCTACGGTCTAGTCGCCTGTCAATTTGTCAAGTTGTCAGTTTATTGCAAAGATGGCGGTGGCTCTGTCACCCGATCAAGAGTTGGTGAGTAAATTATGTTTAAAATAATGTCAATGTTCTATAGGAATGAGTATTTAGCATGAATAATCTCATTTCGAGTAATATGCTATGTCAGGCAACATCTAAAAAATATTTCTTTCATGAACTACTGAAAGGATGTGGATTCTAACTTGCTTCGTTTACCATGTCATCAATGTTTGTTTTGATTACTTCTTGTCTTGTTGTTACAGTTTTAAAGTTTCCATTTGATCAAATCAACTTTGCATCCCTTTAATATTGTATCGTTAGACAAAAATACAGTTTTAGGGCTAGTGCTAATATGCGTTTACATCCTGTGATAAATGATTCTACGTACATAAACGATTCTTAGTACTCAATATGACAATATATACGTAGCTCCTCCTATTTCCGCTCCAATCTTTTTTTAGATCAATCTCGTATTTGAAACTGTATTTAAAGTCGATATAATGTGTATGCACTCCATTATGTATACCTTTTTTTGAAAATTTTCCTTTTAACCTTTGAGTTAATGGTACCCTCCTATGATACAAGTTAATTGGAATTTATTTGGATCCACTGGAATTCCCTCCTCTTGATGATGGGAACAAATAAAACCATTTGTTATTTTTTAACCGACTTCAAAAAAGGAGGTTCTGTATTCAGCCCGTATGTATGTATATTTGTATGTCCACGATTTTCTCAAAAAG
The DNA here is from genome assembly GCA_945859645.1 of Amphipoea oculea. Lineage (NCBI taxonomy): Eukaryota > Metazoa > Arthropoda > Insecta > Lepidoptera > Noctuidae > Amphipoea > Amphipoea oculea. The sequence goes on from OX243876.1 coordinate 6,257,820, forward strand.
TAATGAACCAATTTTGATAATTCTTACACTAATGTGATCTACATACTTTCAGGAAGGTTTTAGTATATATCTTTGTACATAAGAATAATTACATAGTGTAATTATTCTTATGTACAAAGATATATACATAAATGTACTGCATCTCCGGCATTTCTATGCGAATTTTGATAATTCTTCTAGTTGGTGTCTTCAATTCTTCAACGCACTAGTGTTAATTGAATTTGTGTGGGGTAGGTACAACTAAAAAGTGAAAAATAAAAACTTTTTTACAAAAACAACAACTAACTTCAAAAAAAAGATACTACATTATAAAAAAAAAAAAACAACCAACTTCAAAAAAAAAAATTACGTAAAAATTACGTAATTATGTAGTTTTTTTTTTTGAAGTTGGTTGTTTTTTTTTGTAATGTAGTGTCTTTTTTTTGAAGTTGGTTGTTATTTTTGTAAAAAAGTTTTTTTACCATCTCACTCATCTGACATGTAAGTGCATACTGTTCCATCGTATCTGTAACATCCCACTGCTGGGCAATGGCCACTCCATTGATTTCCAAACTGTGTGGCATTACACTAAAGATTTCCTGCTTAATCATATCTGTCCAGCTTGCCCCGCCAAGTGCACTCACTGTTTGAAATTATGCATGGCATTAATATGTACTTTAATTTAATATAATTTCTCTCTGATTAATACAAAATCGTGGGTAACTTTATAAAAGTTACCCACAATCAGCAAATACTAATTACAAATCATGCAATGCAAAAAATTATAGTCTGATTAACAGAAGATAATTTATATTTCTTGTTTTCTAATTGTCTTCGCCCCAACTGGTTTGTGTCTAGCAAGTTTAGTGTTGATCAACTCTTCACTGACTTGTATAGACAATACCCTTACAGCAACTCGACTTATGCAGGTCAGATACATTGTTAATTTTTTATGCTTGATTTGTGGTAAACAACCAGTTTTTATATGCATTTTCTCTACATACAGACACCACAATCACATGAAACAAGATCTGTATGCTCCAATTTCATTGTTTTTAAGGGAAAATATTGAAAACACTATGCTGCTTAAAATCTTCTCAATCAGTAGTAGTTCTGTTAGGTAACTGACACCGTTAATTTAGGTAATGCTGATTTTAACAATAAATTCATCATCTATCTAGTCTTTTTCTATGTTGGAGTAGGCTTCCAACCTGCTGATAGGTACAGCTCAATACCAGTATTTTCAGACTTCCACAATCCAGTGTCTGGGTAACACAACATCCCTTGATAAAATTCGGTTTTTGATGTCCCATAACGTTTAACAAAGATCTATGAATGAAAGCTGGGAATGAAGACTAAGCAAATTAAAAATTTTGCTTGTAGCCATGTTAATTTCTGTTTAAGTTCAGTATCATCTACTTCCAAAATAGAATAGCCTATCGATCCCATCCCACCACGGTCGACGACCGATCGGCCGATCGCAGCTTCCGCCTTCGTCGTAACTTTGTCACACTCAATCGTTGCACGATACTATTAAATGTCGCATGTACAGTCGGTCGCACGTAAGAGGTAACAAAACCAGTATAAGCTGGCTGGCCTCTTATTCTATTGAAACTCCTTACTACGCCAGGCCAGCTCAAAATCAAAGTGTTAGGCCGCTATCCCACTGGAGTTTTACGAGCGTCGGCGTCTCTCAAACGTCTGCGCAGCGTCAACGTTGCGCAGACGCGACGGTGACGTCGCGTCGTCGCGTGACAAGCATTGACGTCCGCTGAACGCGACGTCTACGTCGCGTTTGTTGTCAACAGGTACAATCACGCCGTGTCTAAATATTGTATGTCACTTTGAATCACTTGTAAAAGTTCGTCAAATGTAGTCTTTGGCATTCGCAAATATTTACAAAATTCCGATTCATTATTTTTAATATTATTAGAGTACAGTGCGAAATATTCACTTTCTTGTGATCGATTGGACTATAAAGGGTTTTCCCAGAATTGACGATGAGATTTTCTTTTACGTACTTTTCGTCGAAGTACCAACAGTGGTGCTTCCTCGACGGAAACCATTATGTTTCTGATTGTACGCCTCAAATAGTATCATGTGCGCGACGTTAACGTCGCGTTCAGCGGACGTTAATGCTTGTCACGCGCTGACGCGACGTCAACGTCGCGTTTGCGCGGCGTCGACGCTTCGCAGACGCGACGTTGACGTCAACGCTCGTAAAACGCCAGTGGGATAGCGGCCTTACCACCTTCGTGCGGTCGACTACAAAAATAAAGGGTTCACGTACCCTTCGGGAAGCTACGTGGACCACCAACCCGCACAGAGCCCGTGTGGTGGATTACGGTTACGGCCCACTCCCTCTCCCAGCAGTGGAAACATTACAGATTGTTTTAGTTATGTTTAGGGTACAGTCACATCAAAATGGGAGATTATACTCATCATTATGAACAACTCTTACTATGAAACCAAACCTGAAATCGCGAAAAAAAAATCAGCTGTTCCCTACATTTTGGCGAGAGTTATGCGAACATAAATGTAGGGAACAGCAGATTTTTTTTCGCGATTTCAGGTTTGGTCCCATAGTAAAAGTTGTTCATAATGAGGAGTACAATCTCCCATTTCGATTTGTCGCATGTGTTCAATTTCACCCTGTATACTAACCATCGACCGCCCGAAACGTTTATTATTAGAATGTAGATTTCTGTATAGGAATGTGTGGATTGCATTGCAATATTTGCAATAGTTTCTATGCAGATGCACTCTATCATAAAAGGTTTTTTGTTTAAATAAATGCCTAGGTTGGTTTATCGTGGATCTGGGCTCCCCGCAGAAACTTTCAGCAAGCATAACAGGATAACGAACACTATCAGGGAGAATAACATTTGTATGTACGTTGGGAAAAGGCTAGGCAGATGATGATGTGCTGAATATCCTATTAAAAAATGTCCAAATTAAATTTTTCGGAGTCGTTACATTTAAGTAGTGATAGCCTACAATATCTTCGTCAGATTTGTCTATTTAAGACGTTTTAAGTGAGGTGAGTACAATGAGATGAAAATCAATGGCGCTAAGCACCCCGTATTTTTTGTCCTTTTTGAAATCTTAAAGCAGTCCCCTGCGCATAATCTGAAAAAAAAAAAACGTATTTTAAGGCGTTCTCTCATCACGCCCCACCTACTCAGCTTTCAAGTTTTCGTGCTGAATATGCTTGCTAGAAAAATCTCTGGAAATACCATAGAATGAGAGAAGGAAAAGTTGTGTTTATTGGCACAACAAAAAAATAATACTACGAAATGACGTGGAATAAATAACCTGCATACAGTAAAACACTAACCCCTTATTCATAATCCTATTTTATCTCTATTTTAGCTAAAATAGGTTTATAGAACGTTTGTCTTTATCTGTCACGTTGTCATTTCTGTGTGTAAGAAAGAGACAAACCCCATTTTAACTAAAATAGGTTTGATAAGTTTTATGAATAAGGGGGTTAGTATTACCACCTAATTTTCATCTGCAATTCACGGATGCCATACTCTCGAACGGAACGTGCAGTACCAAATCCAGTGCGAGATAAAAAAATCGTCGCGTTAAAAAATCGCCCGTACGTACCTGGGCTAAATCCAGAACCAATCGGGTAAAAAAAGCAATAGTTTAGAACGCCTATTCCAGCAAATCATTCCTGCTGAATCTACGGATACGGCTACTAGACAGTAAAAGGCAGTTGAGCCAGACCGAAAAGTCTCTACAATTCGGCCAACCGATCCCAACAACAACTATTTTATCGATCTCAAACAAGTATCATGCACGTATGAGTATGCGCCCCTTACGTAAAATGTTTGCTCAATATTGAATTATGAGGATCGTACGTAAAAGGAAGTCAACGTAATAAAGTGTGAGTGAGAGGAGACCGGACGCCTACGCTTCGCGACGACTCTGCCAGATAGGGCTTGCTATGTTCATTCAATACTGGTTTTCACGTATCTTCTCCCATGTAATGTAACATTTGATTAGGAAAGTTATACAGCTTTTAATGCACTTGCTTATCATAGAGTTCTTTTTTTGGGCTGTTTGAACTGCTTTTTGTCGTTGAGTAAACTATCGACGTGCTTTAGAAGAAATATGAGCATAATGGGGGCACATCACATGATCACACCTAGTGGTGTTTTGGTTGTCTCAAGATGAAGGAAGGTAAAGGCATTCCCGTGTTACTGGGGTTGACGCAAAAGGATTTTCGCTTCGATTCTTCCCTGTCAGCTGTCACGTTATCACTGCACTGCGTTTTCCTCCATATCATCCCATACACAAAGTATCCATTTTCATTGGCCTCTCTCCCTCTTCATCTATGCTAATCTTCGGGTAATACGTTTCGTCCCTGCTCATCCATAACATATTATTTTGTTTTATACTTATTCAGATATATTTGAAGTGCAAGCCCTATTGACGACACTCTATTGTTTACGGTTTACTGCACTGCTTGACTTGATAGGAATAAGCCTTAATTGAATTGATTGATCGTGTAGAGGATTAATCTTGCGTATTTCTGTCCTCAAAATGCCCTTTGGTTACCTTTCTGCGTTCCTCTTATTTGTTGTTACGTGACTCGGCAAGGGCTTTTCCACTGTGACCATATTTGTTAGTCACAATAATAAAAATAGTTTCCAAGCTATCGCTTTCGTGTAGGAAAAAAATGTCTTCCGAAAAGGTGTCGCGTTTTATTCCCTTTGACATTATATAATCAAAGTTTATTCCTATGTAACGAAATCAGAGCACATGTTTGTATAGGTACTTTGTATGTGTTCACTGGTAAATCTCTACCTACAATGTGCTCAAGGAGCCGTGCCCGTTGTCGGTCACGATATGGTTCAGAGCGCTACTATTCTCGTTGTCCGGGGACACAAGATCTTTTATCCTCACAGTGTCATTGACACAAAGTCCGCATGTTTCCATACTTACTTATATCAGATCTTTATTTGTGTAGCATTTTGCATGACTCACTTTGTTTCTCAATAAACAATTACTGCCCACCCGCCCCTATCATTTGTATCGTATTGAGGTATTTATTATTATGGGTAAACACTGTTTGTCTGTCTATGTATACTTCATTTTTAGTCTATTTGCTAAACAGACGACTGTCCGCCAAACTTGCTGTAGAGAAAGTTTGTTAATTTTGAACAACTTTATTTGTTAACCACCTACAGCAACAATATTTTTTGTTTCTTCTTGTAAACTGCTTGTTTATCCGTAGTTCCCGACTCGGCTGCCATATCCGTTCAGTCTGAATCAGAAGTGAGAATGGGTATTACATCTCAATCTTTTATCCGTATACTTTTTTCTTTTACTCCCGATATTTGAAGGCGAGTAAGATTTAGGTGTGAGTTTGTGTTTTCATAATATGAAAACGTCTCGGAGTTCTAGGACAAGATTTATAATTGCACTTTTACTTTGCTTAGTAAAGTTAGCGTTTCGTACGAATAGGTATAAACCAAATAAGGTTAAAAATAAGATTCATATTCGCTTGAAACACTAACTTTACTTAAGAAAGTCAAAGTGCGAACTGTGATTCTTGCCCCTATATTGCTGGAATGGGTTAAGTAAATAGTTACCTAATTATACTTATCGTTCTCGTAGATGAGTGTTTTTCTTAGTAAAACTACTTGAATGATGAAGATACTTGTACTGCGCAGATATCACGCAGCAGTGTTGGGTTTATGTTCATATTAAAATGTGCTCATGTAATCGGAGGTTTGCTCAGGTGTGACTTGTTCCAAGAATTGCCATTTTAGGAACGAATAACGTGGAGAGGATTGTGAGCGTTGAGTTCGCGGTAGCCGTTATTTAGACACGCATTACGTCATTATCTTATTAATTATGAACAGCTTTGATAAATCAGAATATTCATTCACCATAGTAAAGGAATGCATGAATGCGTGTTTTTTTTTTTTTTTTTGGGCGTGTCCATCCATTTTCGTTGCCGACCTTAACAGAGAATAAACTCAGGAAATGTTTGATACCATCGCGTAATAAATACACAGAGATGGTTAAATGGTTAAAAGATACGCCAGAAGACGAAAGCAGATAATTAAAATGTTAAAATAAATGGTTTCGATCCGGCCGTATACACAGATGCCTTTTGAACCAGAAAAACAACAATTACTCAGTAAACAATAGCTTTAATTTAGCTTTGCCACGCTTCGTGTAAAATACTTTGTCGTTGTTTGTTTTCACTTTCCACCTTTTATTAGTACGCCATGCACAATGCACAAGTCTCTTCCGGGTTCCTTCCATAGTTAAAATAGCCTGGAAGTGAATAGGTCTATCCAAAAAAGACGAGGTTTTCCGGGACAATCCATTGTGACTGCCCAGATTGTTTTCCTTTTTGCCTATTTTAGCATGACAAATAAAACTTTGGTTTATCGTCGCGAACCGGATAGAAAATATTGCAATATTTTTCTCTCTTTTGTTATACGAGCTGCTGCATTTACAGAATAATAAAATTTAATACTCTTAGTTAATATGCATCAGGTGTCATGTATTTGAGACAACTGATAATTTGGGTCACACGGTTTTATTGTAATAACTTTAGAGATTGGAGAATCGCTCAGAAAATATACAGTTCGTGTTCTTGATCTGACGAGCACATGACCAGACGCTGGCAAAAGCGCAATCTAAACAAACAGTTTTTAAGACAAAAATGTGAGGAACTTTTTGGCTTAACATGGTTTTCCTAAATCGTGTTCATCGATATTTTGATAATAAGACCAACATCAAGTACTCGTGTCAGGGCTTGGCTTCTGATGTGTAGGTACCGGCCTTAAAAAACATTTCCAATATCCGGAGCTAGTAAGAGATATCAGACAATCTGTCAGTAACCCGAATAAGTAAGACATAATTAGTTGGGTCTTCATAAACTTATGACAAACAGAAGCATCGCCTTTACGTGCTCTCTAGGATAAGGAAAGGTCATCATTGTCGATTCGTGTTATGCCATAAAGCAGCACAAAATAGTCAATGACAGAATTTTGGGTATTTTCTCATACATTTATTACTTAATTGGTTCTGCATCTGCGAGGGTGACTATGACTGTTATTATTTGTGTTGGATGCCCAGTCGTAAGTCAGTTGTACACGGTTTTGCCTTATTCATTCCATTCAATTACCTATAGTCTGTTTGACAGTTGCAAGTCGGGGCCGCCTTCGTGCGATCGTGCGTGCGATCCTACGCTACAGGCGTTGTTTTTTATTTATATTACGCGATCCATGTATGTACGTAATATCAGTTAGTCGACTAGTGTGTTACCAATATCTGTGTTAAAAGAAACAAGTTATTGTGTGAATTTATGGATTGAATAAGTGACAAATATGATTACTAAATTTCGTTATAAATGAATTCATTGAACTTGTGCTGCGAACCCTGATGTCAGTCGCATGATCCTTTTGTGTTGTATCCTTGTAAGTTGTTAGAGTCTCCCCGATTGTCCAATGAATTAAGTAATTGAGGAAGACCTGAATTTGAAACAGTGTGGGTTCATTTATGGGATCTTTATTGCAACTTCTTTTCATCAAACCTAATTCTGCACTTCTGCGATTATCACGAATCGAATGTCGAGAAGCTTATATACTTTTTTACAAGCTTTCTTCAAATTTACGTTTGGATTTAAATTTTCAATATAGTTTTCACCAGTCTACTATTCGAGGTGCTATTCCTCAACCCTCTCACTATATTTACAAGTGTCTTATAAATGGTTGCATTAAAATTATATTTTGAACTGTTTTGCTTTATTAATTTGCATTCAACTTAGACTTTAGTAATAAAGTGATCTGGTGGTCTAAGTATTGGTGGGTAAGGTACTTCCTGAACAATTCGGCTGGAAATACGAGCAGGCACATCGTACGATTGTGACTTGTTGAATGAAGGAATGTCCTAACACTAAAGTAGTGTTTTCTAAATTGATCCATTTGAATATTGTCCCTGTGTTACCTCACAAGGATCATACAATTCTGATTCTGAATATCAACTTCCTATTTGTTAATATTATGTAGTAAGCGCATAGAGAACGTGTTACGGTCACAGTTAAACGAGCATGTGCTAAAAGCGCGTGTTTGGCAATAGGTCTGTTGTGTATCGTGGTTTTGACTGCTTGTGACGTAAGGTGGGGGCCCCCAAGTTAGTTAGTGTTGTGCGCGTGCTCGCTCATACTAATGTTCGGGGCCCGGGTTCATCCGCGCCCGCACAGGAAACACATCCCGGAAGAATTAACCCGCTTCGTCCCACCCGTCTTATTTGCATCGATATACATATGCAACGGTCGCACCGCATCCTATCCGCTTACTGCTCGAGTGTCCCCTATTGCCTCTTGTTCCCGACGTTCGCTTCAAACTTGCACCAGTGATGTGCTAATTAGTGTGCTCTTCTTCTGACGAACGCGGAGCCGAGAATAGAACCCGACACATCGATTATCTAATTGTGTTACCATCCTACTATAACTGTATACTTGATTGTTTATTTTCATGCAACAGCTCAGACGTTTTACTATTGTTAGAAACAAACTCATTCACAACTGGAAATAAGTCTATTACTTACCTTTTTTGTTGCATAAATAGCCTCATTAAATTCTCTGCTACTAAGGATGGTTGATGTTACTGACATTGCATTTTCAAGTAATTTTTGGGGTTTCATTAATGTAAAAACTTCATTAAACAATGAGAATGCGCTCACTCGTAGATGAAGTTATCGATGATTTTGTCTCTAGGAACTCTTCTTATTGCTGAGCATAAATGGGCGCTTAATTGTAACTTTGGATTTAGATTGGCTCGGTTGACTTGATCCGCTCCGAGTCGAGGCCCTATAAACTGTCGCGATGAAAGTGTGACGAAGTAGTGAAACCCAAGTACTATAATAAATTATGAACCGTGCGTAAAAACAAGAATGAATCAACAGTTTAACACATCGAAGATGCAGGAGGCGATCATCCAGAGTTTCCTTAAATTCCTACGGGTACATTCTTATTATTTGTTTTTATTATATTTTGTTATTATTTTATACATAAATGTATTTCGTCTATTAGTATGACAAACATGTGTCGAAATGATACCATGGTGACTACGGTGCAGACAAATATTTCAACTCGAACTCTTAATAATATTGTTTAAGTACTTCTTTTGTTTCTACAAATATTTCTGTATTGTGTTACCAATGGGTACTACTCATCTTTATAATATTAAATAACAAATTGAAATTGCCGTATTGTTTACAGGCGACGAAGGCGTTTTTGGACGCGTTGAGCGAATCGGGAGCGGTGTGCGTGTCGCGCGCCACAGCGATCAAATTCTTGCTCGCGCGCAAGTTTGATGTGGCGCGTGCGCATGCGCTATGGCGGCAACACGAGGCGACGCGACGCCGCGAGGGTCTCAACAAATTCGAGCCATTCGAAGATCCACTCAAGTCTGAACTAGAAACTGGAAAATTTACTATATTGGTAAGTTTAATTTGAAGGAGTCTTTATTTTTACAAACCCGTGCCTGAACTGATGCTGAACATACCTAAACCAAAACAATAAAACGAGCTTAAGCGGGTTTTTTTTTTCAAGTCACTATGTATAGCTAGGTACAATAATACAGGCTGATACTTTTTTCAACAAAGCTCGGGTTCGATTACCGGCTAAATAAGTGAAAACATCCCTATAAATCTATTACTGTACTTAATAAAAATATTAATTGAAGTTGAGTAATGACCATTCTTTACCTATGTATAATAATTAAGTACCTCGTATTACCAAAATAGAAAATGATTTAAAGAGGAAAACTCAAATTACATTTGGTTTTTGCAGCCGACGCGAGACGCGACTGGCGCTGCGATCGCAGTTTTTACAGCAAATAAACATTATCCTACGCTGACAACACATCAGATAACATTACAGGTAAATTAAATATGATATTATACATTAAAATAGAAATGGTAGGTACGGGCTTTGGATTAGATCGTACATGAAATCGAGGTGCCAGTGCGTTCTTTAAAAATCTTGCCTAAAGCTGCACAACTAAAATGGGACTGGACAGGATATGTCTGCCGAACAAATTAGGCTTAAATCGTACCCTAAGGCACTAATACTGCGTCGGAGCAGGTCACAAAGGAGTTGGTGGAATGAATTGGATAGATTCCTTTAACTGGCAAGAAAAAATCAAGGTGGCGCAAGAAATGGAGGAAAGCTTTTGCCCATGAGTGGGACTGAATACTTACAAAATATGGTTTAAGAAGACTGATCTGGTGACGCCCTTAGGCCCAATTAATTCAACTATCATAATACGTGTTCAGCCTGATGCAAAGGGGTGAGGGGACCAACATATTCTATTACAAGTCACTTTAACAATGAAACCACGACGCATTATGTATTGGTAAAGAATTAGTTATTCAAATGACGCACAATTTATTAGTATTTGAATAAAATGCAATTATTGTAGTTCACTTAAAACCCTTTTGTGTTTGATCGTAGAAAAAATGGGTATGTTATAATATCATGCCTAATTTTTTTCGCAATAAAATCATGTACAGACGCCAGCACATCAACCTACTACAATCTGTCAAATTTCTTTAATAGATTTTCAACTTTATCACTGAAGCATAAGGTTCAAAGTTGATTGGGAAAATGTGACAGTTAGGTGTAGGTTGATGTGCTGGCGTCTGTACTAATTTGTTATAATAATTAGTAATTTTACCGTTTTTATTTATATAATTAGTGTTAAATTGATGATTTTATTTGCTTTCACCTATTCATGAAATCAGCCTTGAAATTGTTACGGAAAAATATAATTTTTATGCCAAATTGTTAAAATTTCGTTCCAGTACCGGTCTTTATATGATAGAAAGTATCGTTTAAAATGTAATATTACTAAATGTAAACTCCAAATCTAGTTCTCTAACCGTGGAACTAGCTTAGGACTTGAGTTTGTAGTCTCACGGGAAATTGGCAGATGTGTTAACGGGACTGGAATTGACGAGCCTGCCGGTGGGATGTCGATGTCCGCGATCTCCTACATAGTCCCGGGGGGACTGATCTCAATTGTGGACTCGTAAATTTAAAAAGTGGAGCCTCGACATTTTTAAAGGACAAGAATTGGATACTTACGTGTCCTTTGAACTTGAAACGCTTGATGGATTTTTTTTGGACAAAATTAACTTTTTTTGTGTATGGTAAATCCGTCTGTCTGTTACAGAGCAGAGCTGTATGGATACTGTATGGACGTTGTTGAAATCAAAGAATACGTGTGACCTCGGTCACAGCAAATAATCAAAAGTTTTGGCTGGTTTTTCCTATAATAGTTATACGTATCCTGATGGGAAAAATCGCGAGTTTATGAATTTAAATGTCACCATTATCCTTTAATACCTACGTTCTGTGTTTACGTGACTTTTATGTTCTGATATTTTAACCTTTTAACCGCTCGTCTTCATATAAGTTGACGTGCCCCCAGTGCCTGAAAAAAAAATACCTGATAGAACACAGCGTAATTAAATAAAAAAGAAAGCAGATAAAACGAGCTGTGGTATTTGGTCGTAAATATACGACTCTGGCGAAACGGTCACGAAAATATTTGTCGGATTTATCCGGCGTAAATGGTTAAAAGGTTACCAATGTATTTCTAAAGGGAAAATAAGTCCCGAATTAAATAAAAGGATATTCCACAAAATTATTAGAAGTATAGCACATTTCCCTTGGAAATGAATCATGTTGTCTTGTGTTGCGTACATTATGCGTTATGAGATGACCTTAAATGAATTCTACAATTTTTTTTATGTGCTCTGTTTTGTTCACGTCGGTCTATTAAGGCTCGGCCGTACCTGAACGTCCTCGAAGCGATTGGGACAATTATGTATGACCCCCATACCTGTAATATGATACACGAATTACGAGGCTAAGGTGCAGAGGCTTAAAATATATAAAAGCCATCGTCCTCTCGTCTTGGTCCGTTCACTATGCTCACTGTACACTATTCATCCAGTTGTTATAAATCTGGGTTTATTCTATGCGTTCCTTCGGACTTGGCTTGTTCTCTTTGTTTAAGATTATTATTTTATGTTTAGCCTGTGTTCTCCCACTGCAGAGCAGAAGCCTTGTTTTCTTGTTTTTACAATGTGGGTGCCTGCTCATTAAGGAACCCTTCCTATGAAACACTGTTCATGCCGAATAGGGTATTAGACTGGATTTTTCTTATTAGATTTTTACGAAATCTTAAAAAAATATTCAATAAAAAGAATATTATATAAAGTCCCAAAAAAGTGGCAAAGTTGTACCTATGCGTTTTTCGTTAGTCACAACAAAGGAGCGCTATAGTAACTGCGTTTTTGAGTACAATTATCGTTTTGCGTGACAAAGATAGAAGAATAATTTTAAAAGCGTGTAACTTCTCCATTTTTCCAACGATTTTATTTATTTTTAACCGACTTCTAAAAAAGGAGGAGGTTCTCAATTCGAATGTTTGTATTTTTTTTTTGTGTTTGTTCGCGCGTAACTCCGTCGTTTGCCAACCGATTTGAAAAATTCTTTTTTTGTTAGAAAATACTTCCCAAATGGTCCCATGAAAATTTCATCGAAATCGGATGAGCGGTTTTTGAAAAATCAACAAAAATCTAAAAATTTATCTACATTGTCTACATTAACGATCTTTTTGTTTACTTTTTTGTGGGGTAGGTACAACTAAAAAGTGAAAAATAAAAACTTTTTTACAAAAAAAAAAACAACCGACTTCAAAAAAAACACTACAAAGTGATAAATAACTTTAATTTCGGAAGTCGGTGTCAAAAAACGAAAATGCGGAATCAACGACACCGACTTCCGAAATTAAAGTTATTTATCACTTTGTAGTGTTTTTTTTTGAAGTCGGTTGTTTTTTTTTTGTAAAAAAGTTTTATCACACACCGTCTTTTTTTTGGTAAATAATGGTTGGTCTTTAAAATAAGTATTAATTCATGTAAGTATATTTTTGTATTTTCGTACGTTTCATTCACTTCTGTTATCCAGGGCGTGGTGTACCAGTTGGATGTGGCCCTTCAGTCGGTGGAGACGCAGCGCGCCGGCCTGGTCTTCATTTACGACATGACGGATTCCAAATACACTAACTTTGACTACGAGCTCTCGCAGAAGATACTCACTATGTTGAAGGTTAGTGAAATTATATTTATTAAGGTAAAAGTTACTGAAATTGTGGCCCCTGGAGGCCTGCCAGCCAGGCTGCTTTACAGGGTCAAATTACACTAGAAAAACTCCGCAGGCTAGAGAAACTCCGCAGATATCATGGGTATCGATATCTAAATGAAGATAAAAGAAAACAAGAATCTCTTCATTTGAAGTAACTATAGCTGACGTCATCAGCCGCACGTACATCATCATCGCATCGTGTACATAGTTACTTGAAATGATGACTTAAGAAATATAGTCAATACCCATCTCATCGCCAGAGTTTCGCTAGCTAATTTAAATGACCCTGTATTTACTAAGGGAAAAGTAACTGAAAAGCAGACGCGAAACTTGAAGTGGTGACCACTGGCCTACCGTGCCATTGATCCGATTAATAAATCCAAACAGCTATCCATCAAAACAGCTAGCCAAATGTCCACAAACTCTTATCGTCTAATATAACTCGACTTTTCTAGACGAGGTGACATAAGGCAATTCCAAAATGAACATAATAGTGACATAAATCACGTGTCTCCGAGAAATCCCGTGATAGACTATTGCCTATTGAATCAGGCAAAATTTAACAAAACAAAATACTAAAGGAATTTTACCTCTTATTCAGAAGGATCCTGTCTCTTCAGTGGTTGTAGTAATATGAGATACGCCACGAATTGCCGCCACTGAATTACGTCACGAGGGTGGTTAACTGCATAGCAAATCTGGTTCTTCCACATCACGATTCTAATATTCGATGGCATTAGTTATGTTGGCCTGCTGTAAACTCAATATCTACTCGTAATTCGTACACGCTGTTTTCGAACTTTTCAATACATTCCGTATCGCATGCAACTGCAAGTGAGATTGATGTTTAAGGAGTACGAAGGATGATACACAACCTAATATTATAAATTTGAATAATGCATAAAACTTCAAAGCTTCCGTAACAGATGGCAGCACCTGTGTTGTAATTTATTAAAACAGACGCTATCACCACGGGCGAGAAAATCGCGGCAATAGTCATGCGGTGCCATCAAATTATCGTCGCGATGATATCGCCGTGTGGAGATTGATTCATAGTTTCTAGTGACTTTGATGGCACGACGATAATATCGCCGAGATTCTCTCGCTCATGGAGACGGCCCCTTAACGATTGGCCAATACAATGTTAGAAGTTTTAGTCCACTCGAATCAGTGGATTAATGATGTCATTGAAATAAATATGAATAACATGACACGTAACATCACGCCTGTATCCATCAAAGAATTAGGCAGACGTGCACCTACCTATTAATACACTCACTTTTCGCCATTTGTGTTTAAGTCCCATGTAATAGGGGGCGAGCTTATTGGCATTAACCAGGCACTACTCCAGACTGCGGGCTGTTACTAAGAAATTCCAGATGAGAAAGCCCAATAATAATTTGTCTGAACCCAGGACCTCATGAAATGATTTAGTAAAATTTCGTTTATATACTGCCCTGTCCTTTACTCTATCCGCAAGTAGTCCGAAAACAACATAGATTCGATGTTATAAAGAAGTAAAAATGTTATCAGAAAAAGGCCGATCTCAAATGTTTACCCTTATTCATAAAAACTTGACATTTATAACACTCTGAACCATTTTCATGTCTATGAAGTGAGAAGGCAATGAACTAAATTGCCATTTTAGATAAGACTTTTATGAAGAATGGGGTTACTACGAGCTAGCATGTGTTTTAGGCATTACAAGCGGGTAGTATAATTGATTGCCTTTAGGGTTGGGTCGATGCTTAGAATTGAAGATGAAACACGTTTTGACATCATCGACGAAAAGTGATTAGAACTGCAAAGGAGTGTGACCGATGGGATTTTGCATCGCATAAATGACAAACTTGATACATTTCACCCTCTATTTAACCCCTTTAGGACATTTAAAATAAGTCCTTCCTTAGTGCTCACCTATGTTATACTCTTGTGCAAAATTTCAGACCGCGTCAAACCCAGCGGTTTAGGCTGTGTTTGTCTGTCTGTGAGTGACGAATTCAAGATTTTTAAGTAAATTGTTTTCTGTAAATGGATATATTATTTGGTTCACCAATATCAGTAGATGTCATTATCTATATAGCCTTTGCCTAGCTACATATGTTGGGCTGAGCTTCCAGTTTTACCGGATGCAGCTCCAGTATTTCACATGGAGCGACTGCCTATTTGACCTCCAAACCCAGTCTTATCAGACTTTCGG
Source organism: Amphipoea oculea (assembly GCA_945859645.1). Lineage (NCBI taxonomy): Eukaryota > Metazoa > Arthropoda > Insecta > Lepidoptera > Noctuidae > Amphipoea > Amphipoea oculea. The sequence goes on from OX243876.1 coordinate 6,273,194, forward strand.
GCTTGACGACCCGTAACGACTGTTGCATAAATGACCATTATAAATAACCAACCAAATATCTATTCATAGAAAACATTCTAGTAAGATATTGGTGAACTAATAAATAAAAACTTTAAAACACATTTAAAGAAAAAAAAAAACCCTTACTAATAAACGTATTATATCAAATGAATAACGCACCGGTTTCTCTCTTTCAGTCGTCAGTAATTTGACTTTCGAAAGAAGAAGACAAAGCGTTGTGTAACTATACAGACGCTATGCAACGTTTATTAGTAAGGGGGTTAGTGTCTCCTTATTCTTTCATACAAATTTAGGCCTAAATTACAATATTAGAAGGAAAAATATATAAGTAGATAAATCTGAACAGCACGGGCAATTAACTTAACGAACTATTCTAATTAACTTATTAATAATATCTATAAAGAAAACCTGGGTTAAAAATCGCGAAGCTATAGGAATTGCAAAGTTTCGCTATTATTTCACTTAAAGTTTAACTTCTTACAATTAAGTCGAGTTGGATATTGCTGGCGCAGTTTCAGTTTGTATTTCTCAAGGGAATCTACATTGCAGTAAGATTAATGGGTTTAATTAATACTGTAAATATCAATATTTTTTAAATTTAGTGAATGACGTCATAAACCGTCCCATTTGTTTATTAGCATTAGCAGCCACTATTTAAATGGCCTACGCGGACACGTATTTCCTTCCACCATTTACCAAATGGAGATATCTATTTCCGCATGTATGCGCAGAATTTCCAGAAAAAGTATGTTGCAAAAAGGCTTTTGTCTTCAAGTTTTTCATTTAGCCCCCTTGCTTGTTTATCTTCATTTGGCAATCAATTTGGAGTCGGCTTCCAGTCCAACCGGATGCAGCTGAATACCATTGTTTTATATGGAGCGACTGCCTATCTGAATTCTGCAAACCAGTTACTGGGTAATACGTATAGAGGAATGTGGAACAGGGTGTAAAGTTCACTCATACCCGATAGAAAAGGGAGGTTCCTCCGACCAGACGGGTGTTGTGTCTGGCGGGCAACTGCCCAATGATTCATGTCGGGCTGTTGTATCTACGCTAGTTGCGCGGTAAACTCTGCTTGCGAGATGCAGGATTTGCGTGACGTCAGTATGACGCGTTGTTCGCATGTGGCGTTGTAGATACCGCTACATACGATACCCCTTGGTAAGACTGGTTGTCGGACTTTTGACTATCCGTAATGACTGTCAAAGATCTACGAATGACAGCTAGGAACAACGGCTTAACGCGCTTTTCGAGAAACGGAGTGGTCTCGATATGTAATGGATGGTCACCCATCCACTAACCGACTGCAGCAGGCGTAGCTTTACCTTCGATCGGCCCGTGCGGCTGTTATTATTTAGCCAAGAAACCTCCTTCATTTCATAAGAATCTTCGAGACATCGTTTGAAACAAAACATAACCTTCCTTCTGGCGCAGTCGGGTAAAAATAATATAGGAAAGTACCTACCTAATTTGACGCTTCCCTTTCCTTCTCTTCGGTCGCAAAGTAAATTGACCCTAAAGCTGCAAAAAGCCTAACAAAACTCATCGTCGCTGATTTCGTTTGCAAGCCGACGTTCAGGTTGCCGGCGCCATAATTTTGTTCCGACCTAATTTGACGCTTCCCTTTCCTTCTCTTCGGTCGCAAAGTAAATTGACCCTAAAGCTGCAAAAAGCCTAACAAAACTCATCGTCGCTGATTTCGTTTGCAAGCCGACGTTCAGGTTGCCGGCGCCATAATTTTGTTCCGCGATGACGTGTACCTACGAGTACATTTTATTTAGGAACATTACGAGAAGATGGAATAGTAGATTGTACAACTAAGGCATAAAAGAAGCTATTTTACCCCGAGACGTTCATATCCACGCGAGCCGCAGGCGAGGGTGGATAGTTAAGTCGAGGGGTAAAATGGCTCGTTTATGCCTGAGTTATACACTCTGCTTTTCACTTCGATTGCGAGAAAATGAAACAGGCATAAAGTATACAGTACATAATTAATCAAAAATGTTGCATCCATAGCTAATTCCCGCCACTACAGATAATACCGCCACGAAACTTTTTAAAAGTTTTTTTTTTTTAATTTTCAACATTTGTCATTCGACTTGGGTACTTCATACTGCCAAAAAATGAAAACGTTTCTTTGCCTTTTTAAATAATAAATGACAACTATTTTACCTGATTTTATTAAATTAACGATAGAAAACACGGAAGTGGTATAAATTAAAGAAAATGAAATAAATCACGACTTTAATCTGCGAAGTTTTATTGTGCGTGTGGCTGTTGGGCCTGATTACTTTAGTCTTAGAAAAAAAAAATTACTTTATGCACTAGAACATAAAAAGCGATTTTATGTCGCCTAAGCACAACATAAAGACGGACTTTTAGAGCATGAGAAGTGAAAAATATATTTTTAACATCTCTTGTGCAGAAATAAATAGGTCAATAAAATCGCATGTACTTCAGAAAATTAATACTTTCCATCCTACGCATCAAGTTTGTTGTAGTTTTGGAATTATTTCATTCAAACATAATATACAAAATAAACTTACTTCTTCTTCCCGTGGGGGTAGGCAGATACTACAGAACGGCATCTACTATTATTATACTTTCAATTATATTATTTTTCCTTATGATTCTTCAAATTTCGTTAGAAAATCGCATCATAACTGTCAAAAGCAAGAATCTTTGAATGCGTAACGATTAAACAACTTTTTACTCCGGAAAACCTAAAACTTTTCTATCTTGGCGAAGAAAATTGAAGAGAAAATAAAATGTGTCTTTTAAGTATCGCAATAAAGCACAAATACTCGCTGTACATTCGTAGTATATTTAGGACCCTGAACTGCCTTTTTGAAATACCGCGTCCAACATTTTATGAAATGCTCTGAAATCCATGCTACATGCTGCATGCATGCATAGTATCTACAACTTGTAGTAGTTCTGCTTACTCCGTTGCCAACCGGCAGTGAAGCTCTATACTTTATAGCTCGCGTCATAAATAAAATATAACTAGCACGTCCGTGTTGTATCTTTGCTCTAAGATACTCGCGCAGGATTATATTTTTATGAACGTTATTGTATAAACACTTCTGTTGCGAGTTGCGACGCGACGGCTTGAAATGTTCCGACTACGTATTCTGTAGATTTACTATCTTCATATAATATATCATTATTGCTTCAAAGTTACAGCGGCGACACGACAGTACTTACTGGAGCGGAACAAGCTTATGTTTGCACAAGCTGAAAATGTTTTGTATTGTCACCTTGGTTTAGTACCGTAGTTATTCGGATAAGGAGGAAAGCATGGTTTATGAGACTTGTAACTTTAATAACTTTCTAAAGAAATATTTGTCCCCAAAGTACTCATCTTTGTCGTAGTTTGATTTCACAATTTATAGTATTAAGTAAGACATGAAGGGCGTATTCCACCAACCTTTTATAACTAGAATAAGTCTTATCCTGAGAATCAATTTTGAATTTTTGACAGTTTTACCGTACCACTACAAGGTGAAATTGAATTCATGGGCATCCTTTTAAAGGGTCATTGTAATCATCATTATGAACAACTTGTACTATGGGACTAATCCTAAAATCGCGAAAAAAAAAATCAGCTGTTCCTTCTATTTATGTTCACATAACTCGTCAAAATGTAGGGAAGAGCTGATTTTTTTTCACGTTTTCAGGTTTGGTCCCATAGTAAAAGTTGTTCAAAATGATTATTACAGTGACCCCTTAAAAGGATGCCCATGAATGCAATTTCAACCTGTATAACTGTCAGACGTCAATTTTTTTTATTCGATAAAGATATCCGACTTTGGTAAAATCAGCCCTAAGTAATGTCTCAAATAAATAAATGAATTATCTCTTTATTTGCTACAATATTATGGGATAATACATGGTGGTGGGTGGCGGAGTACCTCAGTGTAAATTGTTTCTGTCATTATTTCTTGCATGCAAACTTCGAATTCGGGTGCTTTTCGCTGTAGCAATATTTGGATTAGACATGCACGAAAATTGTTGCAAAATGCCACTGCACACTGCAGTCTGCAAGTAAATGTAAAATGATATGCCGTAGAAATTCAAACTCCAAACAAACCAAATCCAAACTGAACATACCTACATAGGTATGTTCAGTTTGGAAAAATGTACCTATGTTGATACTATTCTAAATAAACTCTACATCGCTTTTCTAGCCTTTCTAGTACAAAAAGACAAGAAAATTGATACGGATATGAAGCTATGAACGTACGTAGTTGATAATTTAGTTTTCATAAATTAAACGGGTGATGATGTGTAAAAGAATCATCGCGTCACGCTTGTTGTAAAATATCCGTGTTAGGGTCAGTAAGGCAGTAGGGAACAATATGGACAAACAAAACCATGTTTTGTATTATACAGAAATATTTTTTTATCACCATCCAAATTTGTACAGGGTGTTCTACCCATGAAAGTGAACAACTCTCACTATGGGACCAACTCACCAACTCTGAAATCACGAAAAAAAAACAGCTGTTTCATACATTTTGGTCAAGTAGGTATTGAACTTTTGTATTAAACAGCTGATTAAGGGGTTACGTCAAAATGCTGGAGCAAAATCCTCGTATTTTTTAACCGACTTTAAAAAAGGAGGTTCTGTATTCGATCCGTATGTATGTATGTATGTTTGTATGTCCGCGATTATCTCAAAAACTGCTGAACCGATTTTGATAATTCTTTCATTAGTGTGATCTACATACTTTCAGGAAGGTTTTAGTATATAATACATTAGGTAATTATTCTTATGTACGAAGTTATATGCATACATGTACTGCATCTCCGGCATTTCTATGGGAATTTTGATGATTCTTCGAGTCGTGTCTTCAATTCTTCAATGCACTAGTGTTAATTGAATTGGTGTGGGGTAGGTACAACTAAAAAGTGAAAAATAAAAACTTTTTTACAAAAAAAAAAACAACCGACTTCAAAAAAAAAACACTACAAAGTGAAAATAACTTTAATTTCGGAAGTCGGTGTCAAAAAACGAAAATGCGGAACCAACGACACCGACTTCCGAAATTAAAGTTATTTTTCACTTTGTAGTGTTTTTTTTTTGAAGTCGGTTGTTTTTTTAGTAACAACGAAGTGCTACCAATTCGTCTGCCAAGCGTTGTGCTTGTGATTGTGGCTTCTCCTCCTTTTGACTATGTACTGAAGCAGGAATTGGTCCATTTTAGCAGAATATATGTACGTTTACAGTATATTATTATGAGGCTAAGTAAGAGGGCAAAAAACAAAACTCGCAAAAGTCCTGAAAACTAAGCAAGATTTAAAAAGACTGACTTATTATAACATTTAAATGGAACATTACTTTTATTAGTCTATCTTCTTTTCGGAGTCTTGCGTAGTTGGAGGCATTATCGTGAAGTTCGAACTTTAGCTTGCTGTGAGTGTATATGTAGTAGCCGTGGAACCAACATCGTAATCGAGAAAAAAAAAATATCAGCTGCCCGCACAAAACTTCAATACATACTCGACCCAAATGCATGGGACGGCTGATATATATTTTTTTCGATTACGACGTTGGTTCCATGGAGAAATTTGTTCAGTTTGATGGTCTGTCTGTACCCACACCCTTAAATTTGAACACACCTTTCTGATACACCCTGTATATTAGATAGTCTGTAATATTGTATAGGTGAGATGTGAGAATCCCTGAGAACTACAAAAATAGCATTTAATCAGAGAATTATTTTCGTTAACTGCCTGAGGACTGACGTGAGGATATAAATCCTATTTCGAACGTGAGAACTATAATTAGAACGGTAACCGTATTTCGGAGTTCACTGAATATAGTTCAATGCCAGATGCGGTAACGGCTTGTGTGTAGGTGTACTACAAACGGCATCATTTAATTTACCATAATGTATAACTGTTGTGGTTGTGGCTTCCCTTAAAAGCCACGCCACTGCGTAGCATGTTGAGCGTAGCCGTACGACGAAATACACACGCATTTTACCGGTTATGCCCATCTAGTTTCGAACTCAACTAGAGTCATAATCGTGAGCTGGCCACGTGCCATTGCGTACGGAGACTAAGATGCGATAAACGTGATTTTAAAAGCCGAACAAACTCTCAAACATCAATTTCGCTCAGGAAAGTTATTACGAAAATGGCGTAGCACTTCCACAAATTGACTAATATTTAACAACGGACTCCTCTTTTTTGGTTCTAGCTATAAAATGATGAAGTATTTTTTCATAATACCTCGACAGATTTATGGTAGTCATAATATTTTAAAAAAACGTTGAGGTACTTAGATACATTTTTTCTTCAATTTTGTTACTACAAACGTTCGAACGGCGTTAATTCTTATTAACTACTTCTGAAACAGGCTCTTGTTGTAATTTCGGTTTCGCGAGTTCCAGAAGCGGCCGCTGAAAGTACTGAAACTCTGCTGACCTTGAAACTTTACGAGGGGATGCCAACAATGTTAATCCTTTTTTATTTCATTTACGAACGATTTGTTCTACCCGTTCGTGAATAAGTTGAAAAGAATCAATGGTATATCGGCCTCGGGTTTGAAATAAATTATGCGAAAATCAATAAAAGACACATGAAGTGTTGGCGGCACACGGTTTTATGCATAAACGTTTGATTGAAAGGTGTATACACCAGGCACCTATTTACAAAATATATATTTTAGGTAACGTAGTAATTACATACATAGTTATAATCACATTAAATTTGACGAAAGTAAACCTACCGTTACATGCGTTACAATATCATGTTAATAATTTCATCGAAAAAACTATACTTACATCATAGTTGCGAATTTCACACAATACGATTTAATTTAAAACGCAATCAAAGAACTTCGTAGAACACACGTGCCCGGTCATGTTTCCAGTTAAAAGTTTCCGTTTGGGAACTGTATTTCTCGTTTGAGCGGACTCATCGCGTATATTGAAATTCGTAGCTTCATTTTGGCGTAGCTCGTTGGGCGGATGCGAGCCGTAGTCCTCCCGTAGCCGCCGCCCGCCCCTACGCCGCCGGCCTTCTGACGCCCGAGCGCCCGAGCGCACGAACCTGACGTCAGTCGAGCTCGCACCGGCGACGTGCACGAACGTGCTCGTCACGTTTATTGCGCGCCTAATTTACGCCGACACCGGGTTACACATCTAGTGTTTGCATGCTAAATAAATAAATACAAACAATCTTTTCCGGATTTCTTTACTTCAGAGTGTATTGTGATTTGAACGACGTAATAAGCGCGTTAATGAGCGCGGGCTAACAGGTGGCGATTGCATATCAGTGCTATTATTGGTTGTTGTTGCCGTCGAGTGGTGTTCGGTGCCAGTGCTATTAGCTGTGGTGGAGGTGCATTCGTTTGCAGAGCTCGCCTGGTCATAACGACAGTTTACTGTAAAGTAACTGCGGATCGATAGTAACAGCTGAGCCGATTGTATTCGCTGTCCGCATTGCTTATCTAAGGTAGGCTGATAATACTGTTTCATTGACCTATTTTATCTACATGATTGTCTAACGCTAAATGATAAGTATAATGTTAATCTTAAATATGAATATAGATCTCTTCGGTTATATTTTTTCTCGCCTTTTGTTATGGTAAATAGGGCAAAATAAGTTAAATAGGTCATTAATCTTAAGCGTTTTGTGTGCTACGTAGGTATAACAGGAACGTTTATGTTTCAGCTCGGCTAATTTTCCAAACAACCGGATTGGTTTAACAATCATTATCACTAATTATAGCATAAGCCGAGGCATTAATATTATGACAACTATTGATACTTGTCTCTTGACTTAAAATACAATGTCAACATTTAGCCTTGCCAAGCGTTTGTTTTGTTGACGAAAGGTCATGTAAACGGAAAAAAGTCAGCCGTGGAAAAATTCTACGATTCCATTTGGAATCATTAACTTCAGATGGAATTGAAAAGAATTCCTGATAGTAATGTCACAAAACCCAACTTCTGCTTGTATCATCTAGCAAATTAATTAAACAATACTTATGATTTTTATCGTTTACATATAGTTTATGATGGACGTAAAACCTGGCTTCTAGATCTCTATCACTCTATTTTCAGAACCTATAATCTGTTTCTTCATGCAGTAAGAGTACCTTACCAAAATGTGTCGCAATACGTCTGAAACCCTTTCCCACTATGCGGTTCGACGAAACACGACTGAATGGTAGAAGAAAAACGTACATTGAAGGAAGGAAAACACAGCGGAAAATCTTCTCACAATATATATACAAATATTAGCACAAGAAAAGAAAAAAGTTCCTGGATTGGATGTGATTTGGGAGAGACTTTTGCCCAGCAGTGAGACAGAATAGGCTAACAAAAAAAAAATAGCTCAAAAAAGATAATATACATCGATATATGACGATATACGTATACGTTGAATGCTTTGACAAAACTATCTGGATGACCAGGTAGGTAATACATACAAACAGTACTACACTATATACTAAACATCATAACAGTTTGTTCAACATACCTTTTATCGTATAATTTACGTTTATTGTGCGGAAATATACAGGTCCTGTAAGTATACAATGATACAATACTACATAATATATTATGTTTAATACATCGGTGTATTACATGAACCTTGAGGCTAATGTAAACAAACAATACACGATCGGTACTTCTGTTTATTTGCCACTGTTGACAGAAAGGTTGTTCTGTTTGCTCTTCAGGATGGCCAGGAAAGTGACGTCAACAAAAACAATATAGAAGCAGTAAATAAAGGGATATTCATTGAAAGAAAAAAAACGGTGGAGAGTATAAAATCCTAACGCAAATAGCAATATCAATTTAGTCATAGAACACGACTTTAAAAAAAACATCCACGAACTTTCCTAACCACCCTGTATTTTATCTACTTAAAGCTCTAATATGACAGATTCTTTGATGTGACAACCGAAATGTTTTCTTCTGCACACACCCTTTTAAGATTAGTCAATTTACATAAATTAAATTTCCTTTTAAATGTAAATTATTGCGATAGAGGAACACATTTATTCTACGAATTAACGACTAAAATACCTAACTTTTCATTTCCTCGATATACCACTACATTTTCTAAGTATACCACACCCACAGACAAACCCCAAAGGTCCCGTTTAACTCCACAGCAACAAACACTCCTCACAATTAACTTTTAAGCCCATTCAAAAGTATGTTAACATCAGAATTATTACGCAATTATAAATATTTTGTAAAACGTGTCAATCCCACTAAAATACACTGTCCTTCAAGATACCAGATTTTCCTAGTTTGAAGGGTAGGGGTCTTACTCATCTGTAATGGCCGTACCTATTCCTTATTATAATAATACTGATGTTACAGAGGCTAAGTATTTTGGTATAAAATTATTACTTAATAAATTGTAAACATCGCCTCAGCTGACAGTTAAAAAGCTGAACGATTACTAATTCTGTTATGTCGACTTCAGAAACCACCAACCATTTCCGACCGGAAATGGTTTCTGAAGCAAGACATAAACATCAACTTATAATTACATAAGTTGATGGTTACGTCTTGCGTATGATCTTAATTTGGCTTAAAATGACGTAAATGTAAACGGCCATTACGGTTGTTCCTTATAATTTGCAGAGGAAAAATCTCCCAATATGTAGCCTTTTTACAACAATCTGAGTTTGTTTAAAAATACATTTGCATTTAAATAAAATTCCTCTAATTAAAAATGTACATATGCAGACAACCCTTGCTTTAAAAGCAATTTGCATAATTATTCAATATCACAGATTGTAGAGAGTAAGTGGTGTGGTCTTTGCTGTTCGTGTTTGATTTGTTCTAGATATTATGCTAAGAATCTAAATATTCTATAGCTTTCATGCCACATTGAGCGTTTGGCTTCACATCGTTTCGTGGATCCAAGTGAAAATAAAAACGAATATTGAATTAGATTGTCAAAGCGTCAGGTCGTCGAGTGGCACTTATTGCTTGTGAAAGCGTTATTGCGTCGTATTATCAAACCCATTAATCGATGAGTTGGTGTCATCAACTCATCAGTGTCAGGCGCCCTCCGTGGCGGAAGTTACGTCACGTCAACGCTTTTCACACCGCTAATTGGATAATCGCGTACAGTTATTTGGCAATCTACAGTAACCCACTATTTTGAGCTATTGTTTAGTCCGCTATTGTATATTTAAATACAAGCGATGCCCTTAACAGTTTCTTGAAACGCAACAAGGTCGTTTACGGCGATTCCCATCCAGTGCTAAATGGCATATTATTTTCTGAACAAAACGCTGTGGTTACTATGAAACAATTTTCATTGGAATAATTAAGTAGGGGAATTACACACTACACCAACAGGCTATTTTACTCCTGTTCAGTTAGCTTCCTCATGCATAATTTTATTGTGCAGTCATTGTTTTTTAAGGCGTGATTATGTTTTGAACAAATAGACCCCTTGATACCAACAATACTCGTTTTACGTTTCAAGAAAGGCAAGCTTGATAATAACTTGATTTTGCAGGATAATTAAATAACTGCCTTGACCGATATATTACTGGAATACGACGTATGACGTCGTGTGGTAGTAGTCACGCTCTTTGAATATTATATTTTAGGACTGCGTTTTGATAAAGCGGCATCTATTGCCAAAGAACTGCTCCTTCGCCAATCCTGCCAAAATACAGACGTCTGATAATCTTGACCTACATTAAAATTTCTAAGATTTTTTGCGAATTCGATTCGGAATCAGTTATACAAATCCATCACATTCATGTTTAAGTGGGATGACTTGTTGTTGATTCATACATACGCAGACATTAGCATGTTTGTGCTTAGCAAGGGACACATAGCGCGCTGTCAGTGATTTGCGCTTTCGATCGTGATCAATGTTGATACGAGTGTGAGACAGAATCGCGGAGGCCGTTGTGGGCTCGCCGACCAGTCGTCAAGAGCAAGGTCATGACGGCGCGAGACGCCGGGTGCCGGTCGCCGCTTCACATAGCCTCTTTATCGCCTTTGTAACATTCCTCACAAGCTTACACCGTTTATGGCTTTACCGACCTTAAGTATTACTTTAATTCGTCCCTGATATCTTAGTAAAATATTTGATGGAAAGAATTTTAAGTGATGTCGAGTGCAGTGGCGATGTTTGTCTTTTATAGTCGATCCTTATTATTTTTCGAGAAAATGAAATCCTTATTCGGCGTCTCTCCAACAAACAACTGTTTGATTTATTGCGTAATCTGTTATTGTTTACTTTTTATTCATATATTTGCCAAATCGTAGCAGTATCACAGGCAGTACTGCGTCTTTAATAACTACTACTCCCACACTGATATAGCATATTAATAGCCGTTATTAGCTTGGCTTTTGACTAACTTTTTATGTACCTATTTGCTATTTATAAAGTGGTATTTCTACCAATTGAAGTACCTATCTCTACGCTTGCATCTGGCAGTAAAAACAAAACATTGAATGAATCACCTGATCATTCCGCGTCGGTAAAGTCTACTGAGTGAGAGTTTCTTATGTGCTATTTAGGAGCTGGTTGGAAACCTACCACAACATCAACAAATTTTCTCCTTTGAAACGACCACATCAATACCAAATGTTGCGCAGGCAGTTATAAAATAACTCGCTCATAATAAACGCGGTGTGTTCTCTTCAAACACCAGCAACATCGCTAACTGAAAGTGTATCTGATTGCTTGAAGGTCGATTGTTCATTCACGAATTTTATTGACTCGCGTCAGCGAAATGTTTCCTCTTCTTCTACTATAATGTGGAAACTGGTGGGATGTTTTTGTGTCATGTCGATATCTTTCGATCTTCACCTTGAAGTCACGTGTCCTCGCTGACTCACGGCTTCTCGTATGCTAGTAAACATAACTCATCTATTGCGTAGTTTCTTTGACTTGTACAATCATCTCGTTTGATACGGACGTCGACGGTAGTTCGCGTGTTTATTAAATTCTACCGTGACGTTTCATGTTTCATGTTGTTGATATTGTGATACTTACGTTTGTTTATGGTTAAATTTAACGAACCAACGAGCCGTTCTAATCAATATATTTTTATCTTGCGTACTCAACATGTCCATTACGGATTCTCATAGGTCTCCTCCAAACGCCACAAAACCTTAAAAATCCTTCACTTCTGTAGATGATTGTGACTGCAAATAACCAGTATTTTTATAACATCGTAATGTTTGTGAACCTTGACTCTTATCATCGGTTTTTCCTGAAAGGAAGGTGTGACTCGAAGACGAGTTACGATCCATTATGAAGGTAGCGAGGTCTAGCTTTTAATTAGCCGATGTTCGCCGATGTACGTGGAATTGGGCATCGGCACCGGGATGATTAATATCCGGCGGGAGAAGGTCGCGGGCGCGCGGGCGCCGGGCGGAGTCTGACGTCACCTCCGCAAGCGCTCCACTTCCGCTCGCCATACGTGGACTTAATTATAAAGGCTTAGCAATATCAGTGCACGCCCGATATTCACATATGACTAGCTATGTAATGCCGTATGATCATAACACGTGCTGTTTCATAATTCTTAATCGTCTTGATGTTTTCGTGTATGTTACCACATTCTGTTTATCTAAATCCCAGTCAATGATTATTTGTTAAGCTACCAAGAAAAGAAGCACTGAAGACGGATTTAAATATAAACTATCGTTACTTATGTTATTAACATCCTTATCGGGCATATTATCTCATATTATTAGATACACTACTGGGAACTATATCGTTCTATTGACATTGTGGCCCACGATAAATATCAATCCTCCCAAATTATTATTACGAAAGAAAAACGTGTAGATAGGTAATAAGATTTAAAGGCTAAACTTGGAAATTAGTAGGTATATAGGTACTGAGCTATCTGTATTGAACATTAGTGAGAAAAGTACGCTCGAAGTACTCCCACAGACTTCTTCGTAATGGCGTTCTCTGAAGATTATTTTTTTGTAATCTATTACTAGGGATATCTTTTTCAAATAAATATTTCGTGTCAGGTAACAAATGAAAAAATAATGGAATATTTCAATCTGGACCTACTCCATACCGTTGATGAATGAAGATTACAACAAACTTAAATGCAGTCAAACAGATTTCACAAAAAAAATCAATTGAATTGAAACCTCCTCCTTTTTTTGAAGTCGGTTAAAAAATGTGATCATTACTTGTTAGACCACAAGCTGGTTACTGCAACGAGGAAAAGGAATCTCCTATTTGTCCACTTCTACAAATCCACAGTCGGATACCAAAACTACGCGCCCATTCGGGAGCGGCTGTTTATCTCCAGATCGTTCGCCACACAATAGGATACGGACCAGTGAGACAATAGGATTGCCCCATTTATCGAGTGCAGTTTGTTCCCGGCTGGCGTGCGCTTTTCATCGCTCGACCGGTATAATGAGATCGGCGTATATTCATCTTTGTGCTTATGCAAGCGAGCTAGTGCATTGTACCGGGGCTTGCTAACGAGCGCTGAGAGCACGTCTCACACTCTCCTCGCATACTTATATATTTATATACTTCATCGTGTCACTTTATTAATATAAATAAATTTTCCTATGGGGCTTTGTCTATTGGGCAGAGCCAGCTTACGAAACTGAAGACCGATGATGGCAGGATCGTATCCGCCAAACCAGAGCTGAGAGATCGAGAGGTTCTATGGACAGTTATACACATACACGTCAACAAGCAACCTCGTTACGAATCTGGCAAATGACCCAAGAGGTGGATTGACTCGACACTATACCGAAGACATCCCGGACGTCAGCCTGTACGAGATTGCGATGGCTCTGAAGCAGCTCAAAAACGACAAGGCGCCAGGTGATGACGGAATTACGGTCGAGCTCCTGAAGGCCGGTGGAAAACCCGTTCCTAAGGCCCTTCAGAAGCTGTTTGGTTCCGTCATACTCGAGGGTAAAACACCACAGGCATGGAACAGAGGTGTGGTGGTAGTTTTCTTTAAGAAGGGCGACAATGCCCTTCTTAAGAATTGTAGGCCCATCTCACTTCTAAGCCACGTCCACAAGCTGTTTTCGAGAGTTATCATGAACCGTCTCGCGCGCATGTTTGACGACTTCCAGCCTCCCGAACAAGCCGGATTCCGTAAAGGCTTTAGCACCGTAGACCACATACATACGCTGTGACAGATTATACAGAAGACCGAAGAGTATAACCTGCCTCTCTGCTTAGCGTTTGTGAACTACGAGAAAGCCTTTGATTCGATCGAGACATGGGCTGTACTGCAGTCTCTTCAACGGTGCCAGATCGACTATCGGTACGTCGAGGTGCTGAAGCGTCTGTAAGAAACCGCCACGATGTCAGTCCGACTCCAGGGATCAGACCTCGAAACCTATCCTTCTGCAGAAAGATGTAAGACAGGGAGACGTTATCTCTCCGAAACTGTTCACCGCTGCACTGGAGGATGTCTTCAAGGTTCTGGACTGGAAAGGGCCTGGCATTAACATCAATAGCGAGTACATAAGGTGCTTGGGGGAGGCTATGTGGACATAGGCCTCCCCCAAGCACCTCCACTAAAGACGTCCACTGCTCTGCTGGAGCAGTGGACGTCTTTCGGCTGAAATGATGATGGGGCTTTGCAGGCCATGTCGGGTCCAGAAATGTGTAGATGTTTGTTTCCATGACTTAGCCACCTACAGGTGGTGGAGGTGCTTATCATTCAACAATAATATGAACTGGTCCTCAGTCCAGTCTAAATTTCTGTGCCAGTTAATTTGTTTTCTACGTAACCCAACCCAGTATTTAGCCAGACGCTAGTATCCCACTAGCTCCTATCACTCATAAAATATTTGTATGCATTCAGGATGCGTAGCTCAAATCAAATATTTGCGGAAGTCAAACTGATTCGCTTCCGGCGTTAGTATGACAATGGCCCGTCATGTTCGATCGAATTTCGATTATTGGAAATACCGTATCTTATGAAAACTGGACTTCTTTTGAGTTTCTAACGGTTTTGCACTATATTTGCTCGATTTCATCATTGCACCATAGATAAAAAAATATGTAAGGGGTCGCACCTGGCTAATATCAAATAGAGAGCAACAGATGTTCATGCGCCGCCGCGCGCCGGTATTTTTTTTTTTGTCATAGGGAATGTTCTCCTTATTGTGTCACGAGTTATACATCTGTCAAGCAAGCGGCTACTGTTGTTAATTGAAGGCATTCCATTGAAAGTGAAATCTATAACCTTCGCTTAGACGCTACCTGCGCTTAGACGCTTTTCGCCAATATTAACTCCGCGGTAGCTTGTCGTTATGTCAATTAACTCATCATGTTGCGGCATAAGCCTCCGTGTGAAGTAAGCGATATGGATGTGTGGTCGATGTTACGTCAGTCGTGGCAAATTGGTTTATAAGCGATGGTGCCTGTCGCGGAGCTCGGTCTGTGTGTTACACTCGAACGAACTTTACCGTATTTGTTGTCGGCGCCCCCGGTGCCGGAGCGCTCGTCAGCGTCGCACTGTAAAATGGGGACGCCATTCCTGACCTACATCACAACGGGGTTGTCTGGGACATCGCCAACTCCCATCCCTGGAACATAATGTTGGAACAAATAGGACATGCAGTGAAAATATCTTGTTTTCGAAATTGCTGCATTTGCTTTTATATAAAACAGCATCGGTTAGAGAAACTAGGTCAGAGAGGGCAATTATTTTACAACTAACAATAAAATTATACTTTGAGTGGCATCAATGAAAATATTACCTATACGTTGATTTAATTAATTAATGGATTGCTGTATTATGTTATGACGGAGCGTGATGCAATGGATCTATTTAAAGTATTTGCGGCAAAAGCGTTTTGAATGCAAATGTTGAACGCGTCGAATGTCGATAAAGTTTATTCTCTGTCGTTCGTTATGAGTATGACGTACAACGGCACTGCATTGTTATGAAAACGGTTTATTTGCACTTTAAAAGCATCACTTATTTAAAGACGTGATTACTCGTTGATATAGTTTTAACGTCCTTATCGGTGAACGATAAACTATGTTTAATCTCGGTAGGTACATTTTACGTTGAACATTATCCCTAAAATATAATCCTCATTATTCCTAAACCTGGGTATACTTGTTTATTAGTCAAAATATCTGAAACATCTTTGTTATTCAAATCCAAACTTTGGATTATATACGGCGGAATATTTTAGACACCCTCTGTTACAGTGTAATGGGGTGGGAGGTATTTATTAATTTGAATACTTGCGGCTGTAATTGCAAATTAGAATATCATGTCCATGTGATACATACATACATAATCAGCCTATAACGTTCCCACTGCTGGGACACAGGCCTCCTCTCTGTGAGAGGGAGTGGGCCGTAATCCACCACGCGGGCCCAGTGCGGGTTGGTGGATGTCACATGTCTTCGAATTTTTGGTTCTAGGAACATGCCGGTTTCCTCACGATGTTTTCCTTCACCGTTTTGAGAGCAGTGGTGATGAAATAATTTACATAAAGTAACGCGTCTGTCGGGGTTCGAACCTACGTCTTGTAAATCGCGGCTGATACCACTGGGCCACCACTGCTCCATGTGATACTTTAACATAATGTTATAACCTAATATTGAAATAAGCAGTTAGTACTATGAGACTCCTGTCTGATATGTTTTCAGTTTCTGGTATGTTTTCAGCTTTAGGGCATTAACATGGGAAACATTGTTAATAACTGAAATATTACGTCGAGACGAATTCGATTAGGAAACAATTTATTACCGGCCTCAATAGAATTTATTACGGGGAGCTGTATGAATTACAGCTACTTACTATTTCTTGCGCCAATAGACTTGGCGATTTAGCGTCGTATTGGGAAATCTATCTGATCGCATTTTATTACGTTTTATGTCCAATATTTCGTATTACTCTTTGTACCAAAATATTTTAGCATCATCGTATAAACAGATGTTGTGGTGTATGATCGCATTGGTTTCGCGTGTCGTCGTGCGTGGCGTGAATGCGCGATGTTCACGCATGTTTGTCGCTAGCTGTGATAAGGGATTATTTATGCATCGGGGACAGGCTCGCTGCTCAGCACTCGGCGCGGGCGCTCGCCTCCGGTGCATCATTGCCGTAACACCGATACACTTCATTGCCTATCACACGATATCATTCACTCTTATGTCACTTTACGACGTCCTCTATATGGGTGTGCCTAGACATTCCGCTTTATTGTATGCAAATTAACTACAAACTATATAGTCGAAATTCTATTGGATAAAGCGAGTAAATGTGACATTCATATAAATGAAGTTGTTAAAAAACAAGTTTTAAATTGCTAACATGTTAATTAGTTTGTTAAAATCCTCAATCGTCCAAAATTTAGAAGCCTTCATGAAATCAGTTTCGGCTAGTAATGACTAGATGCTATTTTATAAACTGACTTTTTCCTAGTGACGTAAATAACTTTCAGTTTATTGCAATTTCCTTCAAAGTCAAAGTCAAAGTCAAAGATCTTTATTGTGAGACAGTGGTTACAAAGTTGTTATTTGAATTATTTTGGTGTGCGCTTGCACTGCTCCACCATGTTAGGCATACAATAGTTTGGACAATTTAAAAAATAAAAAATTAAATAGACATTTTAATTGAAATATTTTGCATCAAAACATAGTGTGGCACTAACTCTTCACGAATCTGTCGGACAGAAATTCATGTACTGTATAATATGGTCTATTTACCAAGAAGTCATTTAATTTTTTCTTAAACAATTGAATGTTTTCAATTTCTCTTATTTGCTTAGGAAGCTTATTATAAATTCGTGAAGACATTCCGAAGAAACTTTTAGAAAGTAGGGCTGTTTTTGAGGACATATTTGTTATTTTGTCGACATGTCGACGAGAGTGCAGGTTACCAAACTTTTCCTTATTAGTTTTTACAAATGTAGCGACCTCATAGATGTAGAGGGCAGGAAAGGTTAAAATCTTAAGCTTTTTAAAATATGGTTTACAGCTATCTGGGGCACGTATGCCACAAACAGCTCTAAGACACTTCTTCTGCGCTCTAAAGGCGAGTTCCCTGTCTGTAGCATTCCCCCAATAAATAACTCCATATCTAAGCGTAGACGTTACATAGGCATGATAGGCGGTTAGTACTGCTGTTTGATTTACAATCTTGGATAGTCTATATAAAGCGTAGGAAAATTTATTTAGTTTTTTACACACCGTATCAATTTGCGTTCTCCATGACATATTTTTGTCAATCCATAGTCCTAAGAATTTGATGGTATCTGTTTCCTCTATTTTTTTCATATCATAATTTACATTTAATGTCAAAGGCATTTTTCTTTGGTAATAACTAACTATTTTTGTTTTGTCTACATTAATTATGAGATTATTACATGTTAACCAATTTATAATGTCATTTAAAGTATCGTTTATGTCATTTTCAAATGTGTTGATGTCAGTAGGAGAAAATACAGCAGTGCTGTCATCAGCAAAAAGGACTAACGGAATTTTTACGGCTCTTGGTAAATCGTTTATATATATGAGGAAAAGCAAGGGACCCAAAACACTTCCCTGCGGCACGCCATATGTAACATCCCTCGGGTTTGATAGATACTGCACTTCAGTTTTCGTCGTAAAAGAAAGCTTACTAATTTCAGTTATTTGTGATCTCTGGCTTAAATACGATTTTATCAAGTCTAGAGCATTACCCCGTCGGCCCTCACCCGTGTCGAAGTGAACCTCGAACAGGCCGGCGGCGTCGTCCAGCAGCGTGTAGATGAGCTGCCATGCCATATCTATACAGTTTGTTGACCAGTAATTTATGATCCACATGGTCGAACGCTTTGGTCATGTCCATGTACATAGCCGTGACTGGTGCCCTATTGTTCATATTTTTGTAAATCCTAATAAGAAGATCGTAAATGGCCATGTTGATAGTCTTGCTTTTACGGAATCCATTTTGTTCACTAACAAAAAGATTATGTTTTTCAAAATAGTTATAAATGCTATTGTAGATTACTTTTTCAATGATCTTGGAAAAAATAGGGATTAAAGCTATCGGCCTGTAACAAGAGATATCTTCCTTTTTACCCTTTTTGAACAAAGGCTTGATGATTGAGACTTTTAGCTTACTGGGAAATTTTCCGTTTTGGATGCATAGATTGATCAAGTAGCTTAGAACCGGACTAATGGATAGTGCAACGTACTTGTAGATATATTATCGTATCCAGTACTGTGTGTATTCTTTAAAGATTTTATTATTTTAAATATGTCATTTGGAATTGTAGGATTTATAAATAAGGAATTATAATTATTATCAATCAATGTCAGCGTTCCATTATGATGTGATGTCAAAGGATTTAATGTTGAAGGGTCTGTAGGTTTAACAAGATTAACAAAGTAAGTATTAAAAGCTTCAGCAATTTGTTGCGGGTCCGTTATAGATTTTCCATTTAGATTTATTCGTACAATTTCTTCTTTAGGTATATTATGTTTTGTGGAGTTGATTATCTTCCAAGTTGTTTTAGTTTTATTGTTGGATTGTTTTATATTGTAGTCATTTTGCGATTTTTGAGTCAAGTTAATTATTAGCTTCAGCCTTGAAGAATAATTTTTGAATTTATTATGATCCGCTTTATTAGATGTTTTGCGATACGTCCATAACAATTCTCTCTTCCGTCGGCAGCATTTAAAATCAGCATAAATATCCTTCGTAGTTCCTCTACGTAGGATATTTTTAGAAATGGAAACATTTAGGTGATATATGTTTCGCAGAATGTATAGCAATGATGATATTAAATACACTGTGGCATTTGTGTACAAAGGTCAAACGTGGACGACGGGTAGCCTGGCTATTAGCTATAGTAGCTACGTGCATTGTGTAGGTATGTAACCAACGATGTATGTGAGTAAGAAATTGAGTAATTTTCGCTAGACGAGCCACCGCCACCGGTGAAAATAATAACACTGTAAAGGTCACTGAGCATTTGCCATCTTCGCATGTATAACAAATTCTGTTAACGGTAACTGGTCGAAGATACGATATTTTTTGATAGCATAACGATGATCATGAATATACGATGAGTGAAAAAGAAGAAGACTAAAATTAGAAGCTCCCAGAATCCAGACAATATGTTAAATACTCAGTATCGAAGTTTACGTGGTAAATTGGCTTGTGGCTAAATAATAACAGCTGCACGGGTCGATATTCAAGGTTACTCAATGCTTGCCGAAGTCGGTCCGTGGATGAATTCATCCATAACATATCCATGCCATCCATAACATACTGAGACCTCTCCGTGGCTTGACATGCACGTTAAGCTGTTCGTCCTGGCTGTCATTCCTAGTGTTGACAGTCGTTGCGAGTAGTCAGAAGCCCGGAAGTGCACCAAAAACCACAAGTCAACCAGTCCTGCCAAGGGGTATCGTGCAGCCCAGTAACTGGATTGTGGAGGCCAGATATGGAGTCGCATCATGTAAAATTCTGGTATTCAGATGCTACCAGTTACACTGGAAGCCGGTTCCAACATAGTTGGGAAAAGGCTAGGCGGATTGATTGATTGCTTTCATCAAACCGAATTTTCGTTATTATGAAGAAGTCAAAACATAGAGATGTTATCACTGTCTTAATTTCTGCTTCATCTTCAGCTGTATTTTTCATTTATTTACAGGCCGTCCAACCGCTACCTAAAAAGCTGGTATGGTCTGTGAAACATTTCTTTTGGAGCCAAACGCCAGAATTCACCTCATACATTGCGTCAACGTGCCTTTTGTCCATAAATTTTATTAGCACTTATCGCGTACGAAATTCTGCAACAAATTCCAGCTACCTAAAAGCCTCCATAAAGAGAACACTCAAAATGTGTAGATGTGATTTAAAAGAGTCCGTGCATGTTACACCGAGATTTTTGAAGAGCACAAGATTTTAACATCAAGTGGGCGTGGGAGAAGGCACCACCATGAGGGGTTGAAATCGGGTATAGTATCCTATACTATACTATGTACTATGTACCTATCGTGTACCTACCTACTGTGATTTTATTTAAGCCTTCGCATTAGGCGTTGGTCCAGCGTAGGCGTTGACCCAGTGGATACCTACGCCACGGTTTCTCATCGACAATGTACAATCCAAGTCATGTCAATCAGTTGACCGAAAGCTAATTTTGCCAATTCCCGCACTTTGCCCGTGTGGTGGATTTTGGCCCCCTCTCACGGAGAGATCTGTGTTCCAATGTTATTTAATTTCACTTTTTCCGTTTTCATGATAATTGCCTCTTTAGGAACAACTACAAAAGTTGGTGGTGTTTGGTTATCTTCAGAATCCATTTTTGTTAAAGATTATCAAATTTTTATCATTGAGTGCTCGCACGACGTCCACGCGGTGTCTATGCCACTTCAACAACTACGTTGAACAAAGGCCCAGTGCAGAATTTCTTAAATTTAGTAAAGTGGACACAGCACTTCTTTTGTGAATTGTTGATTTACGCATTGCATTATTTCGATACCCTCATGCGTCACCGAGATTAACGATGACAACCGCTCCAGTTGGACGCTCGTAGCTTTATTTTGCAACGGAAAATTCTTGCGAAGTAAAAAAAAAAGAAAACACGGAAGGAAAGATGCTTTTAATATTATAATATAGGATCTTATGAACACACATTACATTTTAATATAAATGACAATGTAGAGAGCAAAGACGAGTAGTTTTAACTACGATCATTATAACTAATGTATGGTTTTACTATAGAATGTTCCAGTGTATTCTTACTTAATGCTACGTGGGCGGTTGATGTTATTTGTTAATATATTATGCTTGAGAATGACGTATATACCTACGTATTTGATAAATTATGTTGATGTAAATTACGTGCTTTCCATCATATTAAAACAACGACGTACAAATAGTGCTGTGACTTGGAAACTTTAACTTTAAGGGGATCTTAGACGTCTTATACAACGGAAATCCGAATATACCTTTGCATAGTTAGAAAGTAGTGTTAAGAGATGATCAGTGTTATTTATGTCTGGCGCACTGCCAGCGACAGCCGACGCAGCAGCGACACCGGGTTGTTTGCGAAATCGTTCCATCAATTCTGACGAAATACTCGTACGTTGACACAATGTCGCTGGCAATGCGCTCAATATTTTTATCTGTCTTTCAAACTTCATCGCACATCCTGGCTGAACTTCCTATTATCATGGTCTTGGTTTCCATGGATAACAAGATTTCGTAGTCATCATCATTATCATTATCAGCCTATAATGTTCCCACTGCTGGGACACAGGCCTCCTCTCAGTGAGAGGGAATGGGCCGTAATCCACCACGCGAATTTCCATTATTTCGCGATTGGACTTTACGTTATCTGGGTCTAGCAAGGGTATTCATTTACACAAGTCCACATCACATGTGTTTTACCATGCCTTAATTATGTAGGAACATGCTTTCCACAAATTGTTAATCTAAGAAACTTATAGAAAATGCAGCCAAATATAATATTAATGGCTAGTTTTCTTAAAATGCGTTCTGTAGAGATGTGAGTTGCACCCGAGACGCTTCTCATTTACAGCCTGAATACGGTCTATTTTCTTCGCTGAAATGGAAGGCGCCTCCTTTGAACCTTTGATGCTTTTGAAACGGTTCGACTCTATGCAACATAAGTACATGACACTGCTCTAAGGTAAAAGCACTTAGAAAGGACAGCATAGGCTTTGATTGGCGACACTTTGACCTTTGGCTATCTTGTGAGTGCTTGGAAAATAAACGATGTTTCGCTTTTCTCAATATTACAGGCATTGCACCGTAAAATTCTGGCGCGTCCTAGGTTCTACGTAACTAATAAAATTGTATGTTCAAATTCAAGCAATTGTACCACTCACACATTCCGTGAATGTTAAGCGGAAGCTATCCTAGGGAGTGCAAGTAGTCAGGAAAAACGTCATTTCTATAGAGGCGCAGCTGTGACGGCTCGTCTGAATGTAGGCAGTTAAAGTGCAACCCTTTTGTGATTGCGAGAGCTCTCCCTTTCACTCACATTGACATGTACCTGTGCGCACACCTGGCTCATACGGACTACGGAGACTACGGTACACATTTGTGATGGCCGTTTACAAAGCTAAAATCCCCTGTACATCACCGTGTTTCCGCTATTAATAAAAACGGGTCACGAGGGTTGATTAAAGCTCTTGTATTTTTTTTAGACAAAAATTTATATGACGTGTTGAATTTAAAAACATCACGCGCAGAACTGGCCCCAAAACGTTTAATTTATCGGTTTGATGTGGCATTTAAGTATTTTTATTTTGGCTAAATAAAACATTTATGTAAGTTATTGTTTGCTTAAAATAATTTCTGATTGGTGAAGTTATTTTGTTAAAAAACTGGAAGTCTAACGTAAGTCTATAAACTCTCGTGCTGATAAAATGTTACGATGCGAAACTTAGTAATAATGCAACATAATAGCAAATTAATGCATTCTGGGATAGAGAGGTCACAAGTAGTCGATTGGCTCTGCTTGAAATATCTTGAATCTTCGCTAAGAAACTTTGAGGGCCAGAGGCGAACTAATACACTTTTAACTTTGCTTCTTCATCGGATTAGTATAGAAATTACTAGCTTGGCAAACTAGAGTATTAGTTAAGTGTTCAGTTTTATGCACAGTTGGTTTGCATCAGTGTTATCGCACTGACTTCAGAGATTCTCGGAGTTAGCATGATTCACGTTATTAAACTACAGTTAAATGTATAGGAAGTTGGTTGTCGTATATAAATCACAATCAACAATAGAATTTATGAGTAAACTAAGTTAGTCACCATAGACGGTGCAGATGCCGAGTTTGTGGTACGTACAGTACACGCATTGTAGAGTGTCTAGGCGTCAACTTGAGTGCTTCTGGCGTAGTCTCAAAGAGGAGGTTTATCTTGCCCCGTCCACACGACCCGCGAGTCGCGACCTAGTTCCTACAATACCTTAGCAGGGTTGACAAGCCATTGTTGAACTTTACACGGGGGTACTGCGTCGTTCGCTTGATAAATTCGGTTGCCTTAGCTCTCCGCCAAATAAAGGATCGAAAGCCTAGACAGGGGTACATAACAATTGCTGAGGCTTTTCGTAAATAAGCCTCGATTTCTCGGCTGTAAGACTGTTAGCTTTATAACTTGAATATATTTCTCCACATAAAATGAAACAAACATGCAAAGTATCAACACAGTGAACGAATAAGAATACTTTTAACGTTACCTAATGGAAAACATAAAACTATTTGTTTAGAATATAAATGATGTATGATATTCCAGCGGCCTGGGTAACTGTCCTACATTTAAAAAGGGAAGTGTTATGCGCACACGTTTCCATATACGTATGTACCAGTAGAAAGCGGGCATCTACTTGTCTTATATTTTTCCTAGGAATTGTGTGTAATGAGGACTTTTGACTGCGTTGTATGTACATTTCTTTTTTGTTTGAGGATGCTATAATGTTTTATGTGAGACTGCGTTTGTGTATTCCCGAGAATTTTCCGAATCCTTAGAACTCTCTTGGTTCCTGATCGATTGTTAGTACAAATTATTATTCACAAAAAGACTGTGATGAGAGGTTCATGTACTTAGCATTGACTGTCTGCTTTGAGGCTGATATTTTAAAGTAATTTTTCAAGAGGTGCGCTAAAATTGTTGTTGTAAAATTGTGACCGTCATGTGTTCAAAATCGTGTCACATAAATTATTTAACTTTGTTTGATCTTCGTTTTACAATAAAACTAGGCTACATTTATCTAAACTCATTTTCCTTTACAACCTTGGGTTTCATTTTCAACTTGATGAAGAATTCCCTTGACGAACGCCATCAAGTCTTTTATCTCGCGCTTTCCTACTTAACTGACAAGGCCCTGTATCTAATTATAGAATATACATATTAAGAGGAAATGCGGGTGGTCTTTTCTCCATAGAAACGCTCTCGCCTGTTTTGACCATAAAGCAATGATTTTTTACAGAATAATAAATATTAACTACTTGTATGTCCCTATGTTTTCCTTTTTGATGATACATTATTTTTTAACCCCCGACGCAAAAACGACGGGGTGTTATAAGTTTGACGTGTCTGTGTGTGTGTGTGTGTGTCTGTCTGTGGCATCGTAGCTCCCGAACGGATGAACCGATTTTGATTTTGTTTTTTTTGTTTGAAAGGTGAATTAGTCGCGAGTGTTCTTAGCTATGTTTGAAGAAAATCGGTCCAAGATGGCCGCCTCCAGAAAATGGCGGATTACATATTTTTTCACAACTCCCTCAATATGGGTATCAAATGAAAGGGCTTGACAAGTAGAATACCAAACACTATGATAAATTTCAAAACCAAGATGGCCGCCACCACAAAATGGCGAATTATATATTTTTTTTCATAATTCCCTTAATATGGGTATCAAATGAAAGGGCTTGACTAGTAGAATACTATACACTATTACAAATTTCAAATCTAAGATGGCCGCCACCAGAAATGGCGAATTCACAGAGGAATACGTTAGTATGGAATGAACGCCAACGACCACGAGTACCTAACTAGCTTCGCTTCACTGTGGTAAAAAAATACGTACAGCTGCGCAGATTTCGGCTAATCACATGTGGATCGTATAGTATGTTTACTAGTAATATAATATTATAAAGTTTAAAAAGCAAGAAATAAAAATTTAAATTAAAAATTTAAAAAACCCCCGACTCAAACAAAAACTTCTAAAAAGTAAAATAATAATATATATTAGCCCTTTAAGTTTAATATAAGTTGCAGGAAATATTTTGATCCAAGCGTCCTCATGTCGGGGGACGGCTAATGAAAACGCCAAACAGATGAGGCTTAAACCCAGCAATAATGAATGTAGCTATTGTAGAAACATAACTGCTGTTAACTTCCAATTTTCATTAGCCGTCCCCCGACATGAGGACGCTTGGATCAAAATATTTCCTGCAACTTATATTAAACTTAAAGGGCTAATATATATTATTATTTTACTTTTTAGAGGTTTTTGTTTGAGTCGGGGGTTTTTTAAATTTTAATTTAATTTTTTATAAGCACTAGAACCCTCAAAAAATGCCGATTTAAACCGCTGTCAACTGTGGCCTAATGTGCAAATTTGACAACTATTAATGAAAAAAGAAAAACATAGGGACATAGTATATAATTATCCTTCTTATTAAGTTTATGAAATATCTTTTAAATTGGTCCAATATTGGAGAAGGAAATAGGCGAGAGCCAAACCTCGACATACGACTTTTTCCTTGTCGCGCACATTTAATTGATTTATTCTACCAAGAAACTATCGCTTCAATTTAGGCTTCTTTAAACAAGTGAGGTGAGTTTGTAAACAATCGATTTATGTTGTTGATTGCTACAGTAGTTGATGGGCGTCTGGAACTTTCGTCTAGGATTTGAACCCCTCTGTCTGACGTCACAGGACTTGTCTAGACTATCAAGGCTACGAGGAAGATCCCGGACAATGCACTTAGATTCTAAATTATGTTTAATTTATTTGGTTAAGGTTTACTAGTTATTTCGTTTTATTCATTATTTGTAATAAAATAATTCAAACTGCAAATCAGTTCCCACTGTTTAGAAATGCTTGTATTGTTTCCACGGAGTTCAAAATAAAAATTGATGAGAGGCACGAGGTAAAAATTAGCGGTATGCGTCGCATCCATTTGAGTTTTAAACGAATCTACTAGACGCACGCAGGGGCATTCAGTGCCAGGTATATGATTTCATGAGTGAAGGGAGCCAAAAACCGGGGGGCAATGACCTCTCACCCTTAGTTTTCTTAGCGTTCATAAGCGAGCCTGTGCACTACGCTCCTCCCTACAATTTACCTTTCAAATGTTTCGATCTTTACTTATTCATTCCTGAGTAACTTAACACTGCAACAGTATAACTTGCCTTGAAACAATACCTAGATCCAAGTTGAAAAGTTATACGAACTAACTATACAGTGTGTAGTCAAGCGTTCGGATGTAAAAAAAAGCGGCCACAGCAGCAGCATCTATTCATTTTTATTTTAATGAATGAAATAAAGTAACATATAATGAGTCGGGCTATAAATACACAGGTTTAACAATGAGTACATCGAGACTAAAATAAATATTTTTATATTTGTATTCGTAGATAAGTGAAGCAGTTTCCCTTTTATTTGGTATTGGTGTTCTGCCGCAGAAATGGAAACATTTGAGAAAGCTTGTTACTTTTCTTAGCACAGGTCGTAAAATATATTGGAAGATGAATTGTAACCCCAGCATGGGCTGTATACGTTCGTGGGTTTTATGATATATGTATACGAAAATATACCTAAATGGAGCCCAAACCCGCTTGCAAATTGCTATATATTATATATCCTACCTGACCCGTCGGACTCCGGACCTACAAATTGGCTCACGTAATGATAACAATCAACAAAACACTCACGATTTTCCTATTTCCTCGCTAAGGACTTTTCGTCGTAAACTGTGACCTTTTTTCAACAACTTCGAAACGGATCGCCGAACTGAAACAATAGATTTATGTTTTTGTTCTTGCAGTTTGTTAAATTAAGTTTCATGAACGTGAAAATCTTCTAGAGATGATATTTTGAGATAAATACATTTTTTATTACAAAGTATGTTGGATGATCATTATTGTTGACCTTTTAGGCGTACGATGTGATTTGAAAAATAAGTTTAGGTACATATAGGTATAGCGGTGCTAATAATTGTCTCTACAATGTAACTGCACTGCTACTGTAGAGTAGACCAAGACTTGCAGAGCGAGACCGTAGTCTGACAGTGACGTAGATTATTGTTCAGCTAAGATTTTTGTGTCGTGCCTTTACAGTAGACCTCATTTTACCCTCGAGCGCTTTCAGATCGTCCCAGTCCTGAATATTTATGAAGCCAGCTTCCATTCCGGTCGGATTTATTATCAAGTTTTGTCACTTCTCCGTAGAGATTCGTTAGGAGAAATCCATTTAAGATTGACTCTAGCATTTAACGTATTCCAAGTGATAAATTAATGGACTTGACCTTTTTGAATGTTGGTCGTTTCATTGTTGTATATAATACAAACAGGCGGCGTCAAATTTAAATTAGTTCAGATTAATTATATTATAGGTGGGCTTCTATGTCGGTAGATGAGCGTCAGCGCTGCGTCGACTATTTGGACGGCGTCGTTTTGGCTCGCGCGACGTAATGCTCACGAGGCCGGTGTGCCCCTAACCCGGCTTGCCTACAAGTATTATTTGGCTACAAATGCGCTATAGACGCTGTATTTTTCCCACGGATTCTGGGTTCTCGGCATTGTGGCTAATTATAAAGATGTTGGGTTTTCTGCGGTGTAGGTATTTTACCTGGCCTGTAGATGTAAGTATCCTGCGTAATTAGTAATTACAGTTGGAAACACCGCCTCATTTTTTAGGATTCCGTAGCCAAACGGAACACTTATAATTTTCTCATGTCCGTCTGTCCGTCCGTACGGATGCCGATTTACTCGGAGACTATTTGCATTATGTCGATGAAATCAGAAACCTACTCTGACCGCCGCTAAACAACAGTGTAAAGAAATTATGGAAATAATAACTACGAGTGGCACCCATACATGAAACTGAAGGATGAAAAAAAAAATATCATTGCACTTAAGCATGTGGGTGGTTTGGGGTAATGTTAGATTCCATAATTTGAAAAGGTTATGTTTCTAAGTGACTTTGATATTTAAGTCCGTCATGCAGAAATGACTTTATTTTTCATAGTTTTTTTTTGGGGAATTGAATGAAATACAACTAAGTATGAAATACAAATGATTTTTTGCGGCGATCTAATCAATACTGTGCATGCGTAAATACTCATCCCAACTACAGAACCCTTCACTGTTCGTGGCTGGACCTAGGCGTTTTTTTTTTTGTTTCCACTGTGTATCTTACTGTTTTGAGGTATTTTTAGAGGTTGGTGTGTTGCGAATAAGTAGGCGAATAACGATCTGTATGATTTATTGGTAAGCGCTGCTTATATACAATTCTAGTTGGAGAAAATCAAAATATAAAGGGTACATCTATAAAACTTAAAACTAACACAATTTAGAATGACGGTAGAATCTGCCGCGCTCCCTTCGACGTGCGAGCGCGATGATACGGACGGCCGGTCGGCTAGCTCAGTATGCGCGGGCGCGCGATGACGAAAGGCCGTCTGCGTTCCTCCAAATTGTGTATGACCATACGTAAGTATGAGCTGCTACATCATTCCCCCGCTAGTGAAACGTACACAGGGCTTCGAAGTCCTTCCTGATTTTGTGACGTATGCGTACGTATCTGTGACTGGTGCATCTGACTCGGTGTTGATCCGGAAAGCAGGCTTTAGTCTGTCAACAGTGATGTTGGAACATCTATTGCGTAACTGGATAGTGAAGTACTTGTCCTTACGACTGATCACTTTGTACGGGCCTGTGTAGGTCGGCGTCAGAGGTTTTCTTGATGCGTCATTGCGTAGATATACATGCGTACATTTATATAGGTCATCATGAATAAATGTCGCTCGCGATTGGTTAGATTTCCGTTGCGCCTGGGCCTTCTTTAACGCTCCATTCAACTTATTCATGAAGTTTGATATCGTATCGCGATGTCTTGTTGATTCTTCATAGAATTCTCCGGGTAATCGTAGCGTTTGGCCATATAGTAGTTCAGCAGTACTGGCACCGACATCTTCTTTTATCGAAGCGCGCAGTCCCAGTAGCACTGTAGGTAGCTCATGCGACCATGTTGTAGATTTGAGTCTTGCGGTGAGTGACGTCTTGAGTGAGCGGTGCCATCGTTCTATCACGCCGTTACACTGCGGGTGGTAGGCAGTGGTGCGGGTGCGGTGAATTCCCATGCGTTGCGTCAATTTGTGAAACAGGTCAGACTCAAATTGCCTCCCTTGGTCGGTGGTTATGGTTACTGGGCAACCAAATCTCGCGATCCAACCCTCGTAGAATGCGTTAGCAACCTTTTCTGCGGTTATGTCTTCCAATGGGCAGGCTTCTGGCCATTTGGTAGCCCTATCTATCATGGTCAGTAGATAACGATAGCCGTCAGAAATAGGTAACGGGCCAACGATATCCATGTGTACATGCTCTAGTCTGTTTGCTTGTTCGAAACTCGCAATAGGTGTCTTCGTGTGTTGTTGCACCTTAGCGCGCTGGCACGCGTCGCACGCTCGAGTCCACTCATTTACGTCACTATTCATGGAGGGCCACCAGTAGCGGGCAGTGACTAGCTTCCTTGTCGCCCTTATGCCGGGGTGACTAAGGTCGTGAATCGCTTGAAAAGCTGCTTTTCGAAAATCTGGTGGTAGGTATGGACGAGCAGTGTTTGATGACATCTCGCAGGTAACAGGTTCGGCGGTTGAGTTGGGCATAGCGATCTTCCTGAATATGTACTTCCCTTTGTTTGCTAGCGTTTTGTATTCTTCGTCTTGATCTTGTTGTCTTGCTAACTCGGTGTAATCCAATGGTGTCGGGCATGTTATTGTTTCGACTCGCGATAGTGCATCTGCGACTTTGTTGTCCTGGCCGATTACGTGTTGAATATTCGACGTGAACTGTCCGATATATTCAAGGTATCTTGTTCGGCGGGGCGTCTCAGACTTGCTGTTCGAAGTTATTGCATTACACAGCGGTTTGTGGTCCGTGTATACAATTAACTCTCGTCCTTCAAACACACGGCGGAAGTGACGTATTGCCATGTAGATTGATAGCAACTCACGGTCGTACGTGCTGTATTTTTGTTGTGCGTCACTGAACTTCTTTGAGAAAAATCCCAGTGGTCTCCACCTGCCGTTGATCTTTTGTTGTATAACGGCACCAGCACATGTGTTTGAGGCATCTGTCATCAGTGCGAAAGGTTCGCTCAGTGATGGGTAGGACAATAATGCGCAGTTCTTGATATCTTGTTTACATTGATTGAATGCTTCTTTTGCCTCTTCGGTCCATTGTATGTTTGTTTTATCGTTTTTCTTGGCGTTGTGAAAGTATTTGCTCAATTCTTTTTGATTTTCAGCCGCATGGGGTATACTTGAACGATAAAAGTTCAGCATTCCGACGAAACGGCGTAGATCTTGGATCGTATTTGGCAATGGATAGGACTGGATTGCTTGCACCTTATCTTCCGTCGGTGTAATGCCTTCAGGGCTTAACGTGTATCCCAGGAAATTAAGTTTCGACTGGCCGAAGATACACTTAGCGACGTTTATTTTTAAACCGCTGTCGTTAAGTCGCTTAAACACTTCTTGAAGCTCTCTTCTGTGTTCTTCTTCGTTCTCAGAAGCTACCAGAACGTCATCGACGAATGGAAAAACAGGTAGGCCGCGTAGCACGTTGTCCATGTGGCGTTGAAATGTCTGGCCTGCATTCATCAAACCAAAACACATCCTAGTGAACTCGTACAATCCAAAAGGAGTAATCACGGCTGTCTTCTTCACGTCTTCTTCTCTGTTTTTGATCTGGTAGTAGGCTTTCTGCAGATCAATTTTTGAGAAAACCTTCTTGCCTTGGAGGTTATGTGTGAAGTCATGAAGTCGTGGTATCGGGTATCGATCGGGTGTGGTTACTGAATTTAGTCTACGGTAATCACCACAGGATCTGTAGGTACCATCCTTTTTTAAAACCATGTGTAATGGACTAGCCCATGGGCTATTAGATGGTCGACAAATTCCTTGGCTCATCATGAGTTGGAATTCTTGTTTTGCGGCGTTGTATTTATGTGGCGGTAGTGGTCTCGCTTTTGTAAATATCGGCGGGCCGGTGGTTTCAATGTAGTGTTCGACTTCACTGTTTCCCAGTTTCTCTAAGTTTGGTCTCGTGATGTCTGGGTACTTGGCCAACAGGTCGTGGTATGGAAGCTTGTCGTCGATGGTTCGGATGCTTCCTTCAGCTGTGGGTGACAGGAACCCTCGTGCCGATAAATTGGTACTTTTATCTACCAATCGTCGTCCGTGGAGATCCACCATAAGTGCGTGGTGGTGTAAAAAATCAGCGCCTAATATCGGCCGACTGACTGTTGCAACCATAAATCGCCAACTGTAGGGACGCCGCAGTCCGATGTTGAACACGATGGTTCGCTCGCCATATGTGGGTATTTGTGTACCATTTGCTGCATACAAGTAGTTGGTTGGAGTTCGCTGTTTATCACGTGCAGTAGCGGGTAATACTGATACATTCGCACCCGTGTCGATTAGGAATTTTGTTCCGGTTGATTTGTCGTGTAAAAATAGGCGGTAGGTGGATAAATCGTCGACTTCGGCCACCGCCACGGCTTGAGTCTCCTTTAGTTTTCCGGCTTCTCACTCGTAATTCCCTTAAAACTGCACGGACTTCTACATCGGTATGCTGCCTTGCCGAATTTCTGATGAAAATAGCACACGGCGTTTTTTCTGTCCCGAGATTTCGAGCTGGAACGGCTTCTGAAATTGTGGGATCGGCGTTGAAATTTGCGAGATCGATTCGTTTTCAGCGCTGCAACTTCCTTGGTCAGGGCTTCAATCATGCTGTAAAGCTTCTTGTCTGCTGGTTCAGATGTCGCCGCTATTTCGGCTGGCGCCGCTGTCGCTGGGGCCTTTGACGTGGAAGGTTGACACTGGCAGGAACACACGGCGTTCACCTCTTTCAGCTGTTCTTGCATCCTGTCTGCCATGGCAGCTAACGAGTCCAGCTTAGATTCTTCACTCACGGCTAACACAGTGCGGGTAGAAGCGGGTAGGTGGCCTTGCCACAACATTTTCAGGGTGTCATCTGGCATCTTTTTCCCAGCGAGGTTTCTCATTCGGCGAAGCAACTGTGATGGTCGTTGATCGCCAAGCTCCATTTCATTCAGTAGTTTTTGTAACTGACTACCCTCGCTATCTTCGTAAACCTCCAACAGTCTTCTCTTCGCTGCTTCGTATCGGCCGGAGTTGGGCGGTGACAAGATGATATCGCTGATTTGGTCCACATCTTTGATCTCCAGCTGAGCCACAACCAGTGCGAACTTGCCTTCATCGCCGAGCTTCTGGTTGTAGATAATGACCTCAAATTGGGCGAACCAAAGCTTAGGTCTGTTGCACCAGAATTTAGGGATGCGTGACTGGACGCTAATTGCTTCGACGTCTTCAGGCGTAGTAGTCTTGTCTTCCTTTGTTACGGGCGTAGTCATTTTGAACGCGGGGTCACCACTTTAGAGGTTGGTGTGTTGCGAATAAGTAGGCGAATAACGATCTGTATGATTTATTGGTAAGCGCTGCTTATATACAATTCTAGTTGGAGAAAATCAAAATATAAAGGGTACATCTATAAAACTTAAAACTAACACAATTTAGAATGACGGTAGAATCTGCCGCGCTCCCTTCGACGTGCGAGCGCGATGATACGGACGGCCGGTCGGCTAGCTCAGTATGCGCGGGCGCGCGATGACGAAAGGCCGTCTGCGTTCCTCCAAATTGTGTATGACCATACGTAAGTATGAGCTGCTACATATTCATGAATACAGCTGGAACTGCGGTGTAGGGATCGGTCCTTGAAATACATGATGAAAGTCTGGATACTCTTTGAGTCGAGTTCTTGTATAAAGCATGAATAATTTATTGATAATGAATTAATACGATTTCAATAACTTTCCTGTTAACCACTCATCCCCCGGCTGTACTGCGGCTGACACGAATGTTAAATTCGTTCAGATTGTGGATTTCGTTACAAAATATCGTGGAAGCCGTGTTTGTCGTTGATATTTTCGCAACAATATTTCAATACATAATTTATGAGCGCTCGTTGCTACATATAGAATATGTAACGAGATATGTTTATAGCAAAATGTATTCGATTTATAAAAATTGGGATATTTTTATGAAATTTCAGGTAGGTGGTTAATTGCTCTCATCTATACAAATAAATAAAATTAAAGTGTGTGTTTGTAATGTCTAAATAACAGCTTTTTACTAAATGTAAGTATATGAAAGTATATACGGTCCTTGTAATAAAAAATAAAAAAAAATTTTTGTCTGCTAATCTCCGATACGGCTGGACCGAATTTGTCGGGAATTTCACTGGCAGATAGCTAATGTTATAAGCAGTAACTTACTTTAATTTTAGAAAAAGAATTAGTAAAGGGGCACATTATTGTTTTCGATATCCCCGCAAACAAAGTCGCGGGCACAGCTAGTAATAAGATAAATTCACATACTAACAAAATAATATGGTTAGAATGATATGACCTACAGGCGCTTACCCATTAGTCAGGAAGGGTGAACGATTTTCGACACTTGTGCAAAATGCTCTCTATTTTCGCTTGTTAAGCACTTAGTTATGCACATTATAATAACCGTTCTTCCCTTTATGAATAAGTAGTCCCCACTTCTCGACTAATTTATTTATTGGATCTTCAACAAGGCGTCACAATTACATGCAAGTGTATTCAAGAATCGGAACAAATATGAGTGTGTGCTACCAATTATAGTATACCACATCGTTCACTTGAAATCTAGGAACAATAAGTTTGAGAAGGACAAATACAGGGTGGCAGAGAGACGAAAAATATCAACGCAGGGGCTCCAGAATCATGTACTTACTGAATTCATATCCACCTTGTATATTAAAACCAAAACTCATGCAAAGGAAAACCAAATTAAATTCAAAACATTAACCCCCTTATTCATAATCCTATTTTATCTCTATTTTAGCTAAAATAGGTTTATAGAACGTTTGTCTTTATCTGTCACGTTGTCATTTCTGTGTGTAAGAAAGAGACAAACCCCATTTTAACTAAAATAGGTTTGATAAGTTTTATGAATAAGGGGGTATGGGTACAAAATAGGTAATACAAATTAATAATAACAAAAAAAAACATAACATATTACGATTTGGATACTTCTTATGACTTGACTGCTATGATTTAATTGCATAAACCCATTGATGTCCCGACGCATAAAATATCTAATAGAAAATAATTGTTTGTTCTAGGGTGGCTACCCAGCAAAATTAAAGAAGGTGCTGATAGTGACAGCGCCGCTGTGGTTCAAGGCGCCGTTCCGAATCTTGCGGCTGTTCGTGCGCGAGAAGCTGCGGGAGCGAGTGCACACGGTGAACGCACCGCAACTGGGGCTGCACGTGCCACGCTCCAGCCTGCCCAAGCAGCTGGGGGGGCTGCTCGAGCCTGACCACGCAGCCTGGTGTGTATTGATCTTTATTTGTGTAACGTTATAGACCTGCCGATATATTCTGTAAAAATCTCACCGTGGAAACTCAAGTGAGCTGTCAATAGTGTTGAAGAGAGACTCATTTCAAACTCACTTTTCACTTGAGCCTTTTACAGAATAGATCGACTGATGGTAAGAGCGAATGCCCACCACCAAGACCATGGGTAGTCCACCAGAAGGCCAATTCTCGTAATTTAAAACGTTCAAAATCTAGTCGCAATCTCATCCCGGCGACAAACAAATGTCAAAAAGTTGTAAAAATGTAGGGAAATTAGAAGTATTTTTGACAGATTGAGACTGAGATCAGACTGTGAACATTCTTAAAATTACGAGAATTGCCCCTCTGATGTGTTTGGTTTTTACCGCAGCATGAACCATTATTTGGTAGCTCTTAAGTAGAACGATCTAAGATGCAGTGGGTGAGAAATGTGAGAATCGATCTCACAACCTCTCGACCTCTCGATTGCTAGTCTATTATCGCTAGCCTTAACGAAACTATCCATCGAACTATAGGTACTAAATTCATGTTGGTCAAACTATTAAAGAAACTTCTAGTTGGCTGCCTTCGGTCTCCCAAGTGCTGTAGGTAACAAAGTTGCAGCGGGCCACAACTTCGTGCTATCTTGCATGTTGTCGAGCCATGCTTGCTTCCAAGACTTAGTTTCCTTTAGTCAGCGACTTATCAGTTATGTAACATCACAGTACCAACGCGTTTGCTTTGTCAGTTTCACCAGACATATGGGGCTCTACTGCATAATATATAAATTTTTGGTATTTTCACGGCATTGCGTACATTTCAGTAGTAGGTACTAAAGTGTTGAAACTCTGTAAGGACGGCCTGGGGCGGCGCTTGTATTATGTTCGAGTCTGATTTGTATTGTTCCTTACAAATCAACAATACCAGTGCAATATAGGCACTACGCTACACGATATAATTATATTTCACGGTGCGCTGTAATGAACGCTTATTGTCAACGCTTGAACCTCAATTAACGTGTTCAGCGACGTTGAGCGACAATATACCAAGTCATCATTATTGTCTTGAATCCGGCTTATGAGGTAAAACACATTTAGAACATCAACGCTAAGACAATTGAACAATTCTCGGAATTAGTAATTGGTACGAACTCTGACCACACGCTAGTTTCACTTTGTGATAAAGTTAACAAATCGACTTACAGGAAAATCTATAACACCACTATCTCTGTTTGTCTAATGACAGGCGTGATATATGATCTCTAACAATTCCCTTTATACGTGAGTAATTTGCCCGACTACCCACGCATTGGCCGTTCATGTATGGTACAGGGTGTTTACATAAATCCCGTGAGACCGTCGTCTGCTGAATCGATTTTAAGTCTCTAAAACTTGGCACCTGAAACGCGAAGACTCGTATTACATAATGTACCGTGATGATTTATAGACCACGTAATGAAGCGGTTCATTTCTATACCAATGATAAATGAGCTGAATTTCTGCGACGATGGTTATTATAGAGCTCATTAACTTCTCCGACTTCAGGTGACCGCTACGAAATATGAGGCCGCGTCATATATCTATGTGATTCATATCATTATCGTAGAAATAACAATAAAACAAGATAAGATTACTGGAGCCATTCTAGCCACTTATTTCTCAGAATTCATTCTTGAAAGAGTATACAACTTTACAGATTCTATCGATCACAAATACGCGTGTGCGTCATGTGGGTGTGAGTTACTTTGTTCTGTATGCGTTTATTTTTATATAGACAGTCTTGTAACAGTTTTCCTTTTGTCTACAGGTTGGAGCATTGCAAGAACTGTTACACGAACAATCTGCAGAACGCTAAACTAGACGGCGTCATTGATGAATATGTAATCAGTAATCACATACCACCTATCAAGCCGCAAAATGGTGAGTTCTACAAACATATTTAAGGCTCCCGCAGACAGGCGCGACACGATTGTAATAGAACAATAAATTACTATGAAAATTTCATGGTTATTGTTCTACCAGAATCGCGTCACACGTCGCGTCGCGCTTTTCTGCTCAGCTTTTATGGAACATTTTGAGAGATTTGGAAAATATTACACGCATATGACACGCGACCATTGTATCTATTTTAGAATTTTCCTAGGATTCAGATTTCACACACCATCGACTCGGATAGGTATTATAATATCCTGTCCAAACGTTTTTACATTATTTTATTATTGTTGTACAGGTATAATAGAGCACGAAGGTGCATGTGACATGACCAGTGACCGCGCGACGCGACTGGGCGATAACAAGACAGAAATGCACATCAGCGGCGACCCCCCGTACACCTGCGACCCCAGTCCGCTCAGGTACACCAACATTATGATTAACATGACATCACGCATGTACCTATTTCCCGAGGGGTTAGACAATGATGTATCTATAGTAGAGCATCCGTTATTTCGCCAGTTATGTTTATGTTATGTTATAAGGGGCCATGAAACGGGCACAAATCCAGACTATTTCACGCCATTATTAATCAACGAGTTATTAGTCAATTCTGACCCTTGGGTAGTCCCCGGGCATTAATATGACACATCGAGTTTTGGAAGGCGAATGTCACACAGGTATGTGTGACAGAGACGACGCTCTACAGAGCCGAACTTTTTCTAAAACCCGATGGTCTAGCGCGAACGCGAGACGTAAACGTAATATAAATTCGAATGTTTTTTTGTATACAATTATTAGTAGCTTAGTTTAAACTGGGACAATTGTACCACCCATGTACAGGATGGATTTTTGAAATGGGGCAGTAAGGGCAGGCACAGTTGTAGTTACGGAAAAACGGTTTTAAGAGACTGTCCTTTACTTTTTGAGACGCGAGTGAGACACACACATTCACAGGTTTTCAAAAAAAGTACTTTAAATAGAGTATAGACGGCAAGAAAATGGGCAATTTTCACAAAATCTGTTTTTCATTCCTATCGATCCTGTTTCTTACAAGGATCAAAAAACTATCGGTCCAACTAAAGTTTGAGTACCTACTTACTAGCAAAATCAAAAATCGCAAAAAGCTTTTCCCATAAATTTCGTGGCAACCGAGACTCGTACTTTTTTTTTTGGCCGTTTCAATGAAGACTAGCCAAAAATTAATAAATAAAAAAAACATGAATGGCAAAGACGTTATTTCTGCGTGTGATTTTTGTTTTTGGCTCGTCTTGGTGGGAGCACAATTGTTCCCCCAATTTTATTCCGTTCGAATCGGTGAAATTACCATCAACGCCCTTATTAAACTAAAGGGAATAAATCGATGTCGCACTTATTATTTTGAATAAGCATAAAAGTTTCTAAGCAGAAAGCAAGGTGCAGCTTTGAATATTCGTTTTGTTTTACCGTTTTTTTTCAATTATAATTGAACGAATATTATTTATATTTTTATAGACTAGTTTTATGAATGGTCTGGCTGCATACACTATAAAAAACAAGGGGAATTTGTTTCTTATTGTGTAACGTATCCACACTACGCCACGCAGACCTGTTATGCTAATAACATTGAATTTATACAGGGTGAAATTGAAAACATGCGACAAATCGAAATGGGAGATTGTACTCATCATTATGAACAACTTTTACTATGGGACCAAACCTGAAATCGCGAAAAAAAAATCAGCTGTTCCCTACATTTTATGTTCGCATAACTCGTCAAAATGTAGGGAACAGCTGATTTTTTTTCGCGATTTCAGGTTCGGTCTCATAGTAAAAGTTGCTCATAATAATGAGTACAATCTCCCATTTCGATTTGTCGCATGTGTTCAATTTCACCCTGTATAATAATAATAAATTGTGAATTTTATACATTGAGATAACATTGAGACTCTTTAATAAATAATGCAGGATAACTCGTTGGCTGGAATGTAGTTCTCTAATCAGCTAGACACATTATTTTATTTAAAATGATCCTATATAGCGTGGAAGATCTTGTTAGAAATAAACTCATACATAGTTGACTGGATTCTGCATTGATAACCGTTTATTTTTCTAGGCACACACATGGTTATAATGGTGACATGAAGAGCAGGCATATAAATTCAGGAGACGAAGATGATATAGACATAAGCAGTGAGTATACTTGAAATATTTTCTTAAATAAAAACTTTTTTCTTTCCAACATTGAAACTATTTTTAGCTGTCAAACTTTTTCGAACGCTGAAAAATAATATCTGTCAGTGTGACTGGTTTTGATGATTTTTTACTATTTTTATTTATATTATTATCAAAAAAATCCATTAACACAAAAAAAAACAAATGTTTTCCGGTCAGAAGGCAGCGGGTACGTTTTTGTATTAGTAAATTGGGTAGTGATAAATACTTAGCTCAATGGGCAATATGGGCCAATATTTAAAGTCGTTTGGTGAGTTTTGTTGTGGCTCGTGTTTAGTCAAATATTTGAGAAAATGTTGTTGAAAATGCAAAAATCGGGCAATATATAGTTTTTTTTATAACTTTTTCTCTGATAAACTCGAATAAACCATATTTTACGATCGTTTCCATCAGAGTAAAATCCAATGCCTGCAGTTGGTGCTCGTAAAAATAAATTGGTGTTTATTGAGCGATAGTTTACAGCGATATATGATGCCGAGAATGCAACACGCATTCGATTGTTGCATCACCTCGATTTTCCTCAATCGATTTCATTCGCAGTCGATTTGTTGTTTCGATCTCTCGCCGCACTACGTAAAGCGAGTATTCAAATCATCCTACGCAGCTGTCTCGATATTGTTGGTTTCGTTCGATTGGAATTAGTCGCGTGTGCAATTGTGCATGTTTTGTATTGCATTCGTTCATCCGAATCAGTTGATTCAGAGGCTCGCGATCGCTTCTCTCAGAACAAACGGAAAACACTTGATTGTTGGATCTTCTACATTCTGCAGTGGCGGCTCGCGTTCGAACGATAAAGTTTGTTTCATAGTTTGAAGTACTTGGAACATATTGCGATCACGCATCGTGTGATTGACAAAGATATGAAGTGTAAAGTTTACTCGTCTGTGTATGTAATATTAACATTCTTTTTGGTATTTGTGATAAAAATAAAAAGTGAGTTTATAAAGATTCCGTATAATGATATAAGATTACGTATTGAAAACAATACGTTATATACAATAACTAAAACTTTTGAGTTACTACGGTATAAGACTACTATAAGTACTTACAAGTATACATTTTCTATACATATAGAAAATGTATACTTGTAAGTACTTATCTAGGTCGCGAATTAGGATACAGGATAAATAGGGCTACCCTTCGAAGAGGTCTTTCTAAAGGTTTGTCCACATGATTGAACCTCGCGACGATTGGGTTCGATCACTAAATTTGGATACATGTTTCC
The DNA here is from genome assembly GCA_945859645.1 of Amphipoea oculea. Lineage (NCBI taxonomy): Eukaryota > Metazoa > Arthropoda > Insecta > Lepidoptera > Noctuidae > Amphipoea > Amphipoea oculea. Next base: position 6,313,712 of record OX243876.1, read on the forward strand.
CCGCTGCACACCGTTTGCCCGAATTTGTAGCGCTTGAATTGATAACCAAACATATTGATTTAAGTATTTTTATTTTAAGGAGGATTTTAGGTGATGAAACTAAAACTTTAAGCACGCGAATGTTCAGAGGCGGACATAAATTGCCATAGGCATTTAATACCAGGTAACCTTTGGGTAATGCAAAGACAAACAGTGGTCCTATAAATTATTACCTATTATAAAAATAACGTTATCTATTTGATCTCCGAAGGGCAAGGTCATTTATTTATCCTTACATTGTATAAAACAAAGTCGCCGCAATGTCTGTAAGAGCATAACATCCGAATAACTGCACCAAATTGGATAATTCTTTTTGTGTTGTGTTCGGTATTGCCAGGACAAGGTTTGTATGAAAGAAAATTTCGGAAATTCGAAAAAGAAAATTGCTCCCGTGCGAAGCAGGGGCGAGCTGCTAGATTAATATAAAACGGCTAAGGGCAATTACATTAGTTAAAGCCGAATACAATAGCAAAAAGTATACATACTGAAATACTATCATTGCTTAGTATAAACGTCCAGTGGTGGCCCAGTGGTAACGGCTGCGACTTATGAGCTGTAGGTCGTAGGTTCGTACCCAGACAGGCACTGCTCTCAAAACGGTAAAGGAAAAAGTCATCGTGAAGAAACTGGAATGTCCTGAATTAAAATTTCGAAAACATGTGACATCTACCGTCACGCACTGGGCCCGCGTGGTGGATTACGGCCCACTACCTCTCACCGAGAGGAGGCTTGTGTCCCAGCAGAGGGAACTTTATAGGCTGATTATGCTAAAAGCCAGCTTTACTAAGTAATCTAATAAGCTGTAAAGGCGGATGACAGAATCAACTAAGCCCCTAAATATCCACTGTAGTAGTAGATAGGTCTTCCTGCAAGCCTTCGAAACTGGAACAGTCATACAAATTATTTAACTAAAACTACATAAAGCCAATTATAGTGATTAGCCGTATAGAAGTGATGTATTACACATTAGAAAGGTATAGGTATCACAAAAATATTGACACAATAAAGGTACGCCATAGTATAAATTATGAAACCTTTCATTTACTCAGTAATGATCGCCAAAGTTTGTCATAATGTTCAGTTAGTTTCCTTCACTATTACTTTGAGGAATCCGAGAATTTACAAAAGGCGCGTAGTAAGTGCGTAGCTGACACGTATTCACCGCGTTGGTACCACTGCACTGAACGCGAGGTTTAGATACTGTCGGAAACGAAAATTTCAGATAACATAATGTCAAGTTATATAATATGTCATGTAAATCAAAAAACATCAAATATTTTTGTTTTTATTCTATATAGTGCTTAGATATCGATACCCATCACGTCTGCAGAATTTCGCTAGCTAATTTAATTTGACCCTGCATAAGGTAAATTATAGATGATGATGATTTTTGGTAAATACTGGTATTCAGCTGCATCCGGTTAGACTGGAAGCCGACCCCAACATAGTTGGGAAAGGCTAGACAGATGATGATGATAAGGTAAATTATAGACATAGCTGGGTAATAATATCGTACTGCATTTCAGTAGGTATAAGGCACCTGTCCCTCTGCCGGCGATTAACGAGAAGCGAGTAGAGTTAACAACTAAAAATATTTATCTCGTTTACTTACACGGCGACGAGCTATTACTCGATAGTCTTTGATGTATAGCAACGAGTAATCGCTCGTCGCCGTCGCGCACTCGCTGTTCGATGCACGCCAAATTGTTTTTGGTTGCTAGCTCTACTAGCTTCTCGTTAATCGTTGGAGGTGGTACAAGTGCCTGTCTGTGATAGTGATTTTTTAACGAAAAGAGTCGATGGCGACCTCTCGAAACTTAAGGATCAGCTGTATCTTACGTCTCTCCCCCAGCGCGCGGGACGTGGTCTTCAGGCGAAGTATCCCCCGGGCTGTCGGACGAGGAAGCGGGCGGCGGCGGCACGGGCGAGACGCCGGGCGCGCTGCTGGCGCGGGTGCGCGCGCTGGGCCGCCGCGGCCTCGCCGCCGAGTACGACGACATCCGCGCGCGCCCGCCCGTCGGCACCTTCCACCACGCCAAGTGAGTGACACACTGCTACCTGCTACACACACTCCTTTCCAAAAAAAAAAAACGGGCGCATTACAGTCATTGGCTTTTCTATGGATAATATTAATGTTTTTAACATTTCATTAGCATAAAATGACTATGTTTCTTATTATCAATGAGAATAATATAGTTTTAACACCTCAATCCTGGAATCGGTGTTTTATTCAATGTAAACAGAGAGTCGTGTTAAAATGGACATTTTTATGGGTATAATGAAATTAAGATTAAGAGTATTTTTATGGTATTTTAATAAAAAAAGTAAATTAATAACGAGAATGACCTCCCCTTGCAGCGATTACGGCATGTAATCGTCGTGGCATGCTTTCCACCAGGCTTTTGATCGTGTTCTGTGGAATGTGGTCCCACTCAGCCGAGATCACACGTCTAAGCTCCCTGACGTTTGTTTTTTTTTGGTTGGACAGATCGTACTCGCCTTTCTAGGAGGTCCCAGACGTGCTCAATGGGGTTAAGGTCGGGGCTCCGCGCTGGCCAATCCAAACAACAAATACCGACCGCTTGCATATCGCTTGCATATCGCTTGCATATCTACGTCGCCAGAACGGTGGGCCCGAGCACTATCGTCCATATAAATGGCATCTGCACCAATTACAGTCAGTGCGGGTTGTGCATGTTAACAAAGGATTTCTGTTATGTACCTTTGCGCATTTAGTGAGCCATTTTCAATTAATACTATCTCGATACGATAGCTGGAAGTTACGCCCGCCCTAAAAATAACGGACACTCCACCATAAGGGGTGATTTCTTCAAAACACACGTCGGCGCAGCGTTCCCCTCGTCTTCGTAACACTCGCCGTCGTCGGTCCTCACACCATTTAGACCAATTCGAGCCTTATCGGAGAAGAGTACGCTACTCCAATTACCTAGTGTCCAAGATTGACAATTTCTAGCGAACATCAATCGAGCAATCTGGTGCTCACGGAGTAACTTGGGGGGGTCCGCGCTGGTCGTCGACTGCGTATATCAGCCGCTAAAAGCCTCCTCCTCATTGTCCATAGGTTAACTTGTGCTCCTCGTACCTCTTCAAGGTTTATTTTGAGGTCTGTCTAACTGCATTTGCGGTTCCTCAGCGCCTGAGTCACTAAAAAGCGGTGGTCTCGTGGTTGTGTTGTTCTCCCAGAACCTTGTCTTCTCTGAACGGAACCTGTCTCTTGGTATATAGGTATGGACCAAAAACAATAGCGGGAATAACAAGTGACTCTCGACTTCATTAAAGGTATTTTTACACCCGCTATAACCTACGCACATCATCAGCCTATCATTTCCATACCCCGCTGGCTTTACACAAACCAGTTCCTACGGCCTGTCATTTCACCGGCTGCGTCGAGCAAGGCTCTGGGGCCTGGCTTTACATACTATATAGCTCCTATCTCTTTCCCATCCTGAAGTAAGATTAAAATAATATTGCTATAAGAGGTGGTGGTAGGTCTCAGGGCCTGAAACGACCCATCGGATCCGCCATGTTTTCAAGCACGTGGCGGCTTACGGCCCGGGAAATCACGAGTTAATGGAAGCCATCACGGGAGACAGCTTCTATAACTCTTTAACTATATGTACATATGTAAGTATGTCATTATTTTTGTTACACTGAGGATTATATGTACAATTGTACAATGGCATTGTTTAAATCCTCGTGTAATTATAGTTACCACACAAGATAATAATAAGATCTGTTTTCGCTTTACACGTGTTTAAAGCCAACACCAATTAATTATACAGCAGTTAATTGCTTTTCCATGAAGCAACTTCTATTATTATAAGCCTGTATTGTCCCACTGCAGGGCAAAGGCCTCCCTTCCCTCTTTCCACTTTTCCCGGTCTACTGCGATTGTGGGCCAATCCTTTAAGAAGGAGTCCAGCTCATCCCGCCATCTCTTTCTGGGCCTGCCGCGCAGTCGTTTCCTGCCATTGGGGATCCACTGAGTGGTGGCTTTTGCATATTGCTGCTCCGACATGCGACAGATATGCCCAGCCTAGTTCCACTTTAATCCAGCAGCTGTGCGGCCAGCGTCCGCTATTTGTGTTTTGGAACGAAGTATAGAGTTCTTAATGCGGTCAGTGAGTTTGACACCTAGTATACTTCGTTCCATAGCCCGTTGGCAGACTCCAAGTGCGGACTTTTGACGTTCTACGTTATAAAAAATTTATTCTATGTTGTTCTTTCAAGATAAAAAAAGAATACTCCGCCCGTATTATCACACCACACATACATACATATAGCAAAGAGACAATAGTTTCGCAGATTTGAAGAAATTTGCAAGTGATAATTTTATTCGCACCGCTATGGCCTAACCAGCAAAAAGAAACTGTAAATCTGAGCTGATATGGTGTATATTTGTTTTCCAGACTGCCGAGCAATTTAGCCAAGAACCGTTACACGGACGTGTTGTGTTACGACCACTCGCGCGTGTTGCTGTCACAGACGGACCCCGACGACCCCACCACAGACTATATCAACGCCAACTATGTTGACGGGTACAAACAGAAAAATGCATATATTTGTACACAAGGTAAGTCATTCGAATTTTACTTTATTTTGCGAACGGATACTGACAAACTTTAATCTATTAACATTTTCACATGCATCTTCCGGATTCTTCATGAATTCGGATAAAAAGTGTCGTGTTTAAACCCTGTGTATCAAGTATAGTTGAAATCGGTTCAGTAGATGAGCCATCAATAATTAACAAACAAATAGACACACTTTCAGATTAATTTTCAGTAACTATCGAGCACTTACATATCATCAAGATTTAATGCAGTAAACACTATCATGATAAACGATAAAACGAATACAATTTTAATTGTAGGTACCTGTTTGAAACTGAGCGATTAAGTTGTAACCAGTATACATTGACGATAAACAGAAACACGTGTTGGTTCACACAACTTGGTTTTTATTGTGTCTAACATTTTACGTATATTACTCGCACACAAGATGTAAAATAGCCTACATGCATTATGTTCAATTTCTCACGCACAGAAAAACACTTATTTAAAAAAAAAAAATTACCGACAAAACGCAAATCTAGCGATCGATAGTCACACATAAGGGAGGGCGCCCACGAACAACTTTGTCTCAGCAACTAATTTGTCGCTCACATCATACGGGTTTGTATGAAAGTGCTGTCTTTGTCCCGTCGCTACATGCGCGCACTTTCATAAATACCCGTGGAATTGATGCTAGAGACAAATTAGTTGCTGAGACAAAACTTGCTCGTGGTCGCCCTCTCTAACCTTCTCTTGTTCCCATACGAAGGTCATCGATTAGCAATTTTCACACAAAAAAAAAATCGTGAGTTCTGACACCACCCATGAATTTTATTAATCTGAACTTGCACGAGCATAATATTGCGCATAGTTTGAGTGGTAGTAACACTTGATGTTCAAAGAACAAAAATTACACAGTAGGTAACCTTCTCTTTTAAAAAAATAAATGTTTGTTAGCATTTCTCGTCAGTTTTCAATTTGGCTGCGCTCCCACAATACCTGGAACTATTCGCGAAACTTGTTTACGATGGAAATACGTTTTCTGTGAATTATTAATAATAAAGCCCTGTTGCGCGAATTGGAAATAAACGCGGGGGAAATCCTCTCTTCGTAGAATTCGCTCGGCGAATAATAGCAAAGGCGTTCTTTTTACCCGACTACGGCGAATTAAAAAGGAGGGAGGATTTTGACCGATATGTATGTATGTATGTTCATCTGTTGCCTCATACATAATAATTAGACAAATGAGGTAGCGTTGGAAGCGTCTTGATTGACTGGTTGACTGGTTATAGGGTATGTGATGTCACATTAAATTGAATATGGCGTTCTCTAGCAGACATAAAGTCATGATGTAAAATGTTGGTTTTTAATTATGTCGTGTTGATTTTCAAATGAAAGGGCTTAAGTAGCACATTTCAAAAATACAAATATAACTGAAATAAGCTCCAAAATAATTAAATAAAAAATAAGTTTAAAAATTAAAACCCGACTACTGAAAAGGATGAAACAAGAAAGTACCTTCCCGTGGTCACATGCTACCATATCTTATAATATGATAGTAGAGCGGCATGCGACCACGGGAAGATACTTTCTTGTTTTTTCAGTAGTCAGGTTTAAGTTTTTCTTTTTACACAAGTAATCTTGTTTCTTCTATTTTACTGGAAGCGACCTTGTATGGCCGATTAAAGTGTTTACTTGGAAGTATTTGTTTGTATATTAGTGGAAAATAAATAATTCAGGCTTTGAATTTTAATCATACTTAGCGAGTTATTTATTTATTAAAACTTTATGCACACGTAAAAACTGTTTAAAAGCGGACTTAATGCCTTGGGCATTTTCTAGTTTTATTTAATTATCTGTTTATGGTGAACCAATTGAAAAGTCTCTTTGTTGAAATACATTGTTTAAACACTAAATACTCGTTAGCGCTGGTGAAGTCGAGCATAATAGATCAAAACAATCCCATTTGGACAGAACGTTGTTTACCACGCTCACTCACTGCATTAATGACATCTGACCCTAGTATCGAACCCTTTCGATTTCAAACACATCTCTGCGAAAAATAACATAGCATTACGCCTGTTCTCCTAGAAGCAGAGCTGTATCTATTACACCCGCATTTCGTTTGTTTGTTAGTCGCATGTCATAGGGGGCGAGCCTATTGTCACCAAAACTACGTTTCGAAAACTTGCAAAGTCAAGTCATCTATTTCCTTTTGGCACATAAAAGGCACTTTTGAACGTTGAGATTACCAAGAAAACAGCATTGATTCAATATTTTCTATAAGTACAATAATTATATGTGAAGACGATTTACCTTAAATAAAATAACTTTACTACAATAGGTACAATTACTAACTGTGCGTATGTGTAACATTCCAGGTCCTCTACCGAAGACGTTTGGCGACTTCTGGCGCATGGTGTGGGAGCAGGGCACGCTGGTGGTGGTGATGACGACGCGCGCGGTAGAGCGCGGCCGCGTCAAGTGCGGACAGTACTGGCCGCTCGGCGACAACGCGCGGCAGGTCTACGGGGACTTCGCCGTCACCACGCAGGCCATCGAGCACGAGGACGACTACACCGTCACGCACCTGCTGCTGACAGACCTCAGGGTAAGCACAAGAGTTAGGGTAGAGACAGCTGTAACATTATTACCAGGGCACAGTATAAAGATGATACCTATATAAGGTATATACGTACCTACCAGCTGTCCGCTAGTACGATTATCCGACGCAACGTATATTCTTTCAAATCTTAACTAAAATTACATAAATTGTATTTCCAGCGTGAGCAGTCCCGTCGCATCTGGCACGGACAGTACACGCGCTGGCCGGACTACGGCGTGCCGGGCGGCGGCAGCGCGCAGCCGGTGTTGCGCTTCCTGGCGCTGGTGCGGCGAGCGCAGCAGCTCGCGCTACAAGAGTACGTATACATACTGCAGGCACACCTGGCACTACAGTACACGCGCTGGTGCGGCGAGCGCAGCAGCTCGCGCTACAAGAGTACGTATACATACTGCAGGCACACCTGGCACTACAGTACACGCGCTGGTGCGGCGAGCGCAGCAGCTCGCGCTACAAGAGTACGTATACATACTGCAGGCACACCTGGCACTACAGTACACGCGCTGGTGCGGCGAGCGCAGCAGCTCGCGCTACAAGAGTACGTATACATACTGCAGGCACACCTGGCACTACAGTACACGCGCTGGTGCGGCGAGCGCAGCAGCTCGCGCTACAAGAGTACGTATACATACTGCAGGCACACCTGGCACTACAGTACACGCGCTGGTGCGGCGAGCGCAGCAGCTCGCGCTACAAGAGTACGTATACATACTGCAGGCACACCTGGCACTACAGTACACGCGCTGGTGCGGCGAGCGCAGCAGCTCGCGCTACAAGAGTACGTATACATACTGCAGGCACACCTGGCACTACAGTACACGCGCTGGTGCGGCGAGCGCAGCAGCTCGCGCTACAAGAGTACGTATACATACTGCAGGCACACCTGGCACTACAGTACACGCGCTGGTGCGGCGAGCGCAGCAGCTCGCGCTACAAGAGTACGTATACATACTGCAGGCACACCTGGCACTACAGTACACGCGCTGGTGCGGCGAGCGCAGCAGCTCGCGCTACAAGAGTACGTATACATACTGCAGGCACACCTGGCACTACAGTACACGCGCTGGTGCGGCGAGCGCAGCAGCTCGCGCTACAAGAGTACGTATACATACTGCAGGCACACCTGGCACTACAGTACACGCGCTGGTGCGGCGAGCGCAGCAGCTCGCGCTACAAGAGTACGTATACATACTGCAGGCACACCTGGCACTACAGTACACGCGCTGGTGCGGCGAGCGCAGCAGCTCGCGCTACAAGAGTACGTATACATACTGCAGGCACACCTGGCACTACAGTACACGCGCTGGTGCGGCGAGCGCAGCAGCTCGCGCTACAAGAGTACGTATACATACTGCAGGCACACCTGGCACTACAGTACACGCGCTGGTGCGGCGAGCGCAGCAGCTCGCGCTACAAGAGTACGTATACATACTGCAGGCACACCTGGCACTACAGTACACGCGCTGGTGCGGCGAGCGCAGCAGCTCGCGCTACAAGAGTACGTATACATACTGCAGGCACACCTGGCACTACAGTACACGCGCTGGTGCGGCGAGCGCAGCAGCTCGCGCTACAAGAGTACGTATACATACTGCAGGCACACCTGGCACTACAGTACACGCGCTGGTGCGGCGAGCGCAGCAGCTCGCGCTACAAGAGTACGTATACATACTGCAGGCACACCTGGCACTACAGTACACGCGCTGGTGCGGCGAGCGCAGCAGCTCGCGCTACAAGAGTACGTATACATACTGCAGGCACACCTGGCACTACAGTACACGCGCTGGTGCGGCGAGCGCAGCAGCTCGCGCTACAAGAGTACGTATACATACTGCAGGCACACCTGGCACTACAGTACACGCGCTGGTGCGGCGAGCGCAGCAGCTCGCGCTACAAGAGTACGTATACATACTGCAGGCACACCTGGCACTACAGTACACGCGCTGGTGCGGCGAGCGCAGCAGCTCGCGCTACAAGAGTACGTATACATACTGCAGGCACACCTGGCACTACAGTACACGCGCTGGTGCGGCGAGCGCAGCAGCTCGCGCTACAAGAGTACGTATACATACTGCAGGCACACCTGGCACTACAGTACACGCGCTGGTGCGGCGAGCGCAGCAGCTCGCGCTACAAGAGTACGTATACATACTGCAGGCACACCTGGCACTACAGTACACGCGCTGGTGCGGCGAGCGCAGCAGCTCGCGCTACAAGAGTACGTATACATACTGCAGGCACACCTGGCACTACAGTACACGCGCTGGTGCGGCGAGCGCAGCAGCTCGCGCTACAAGAGTACGTATACATACTGCAGGCACACCTGGCACTACAGTACACGCGCTGGTGCGGCGAGCGCAGCAGCTCGCGCTACAAGAGTACGTATACATACTGCAGGCACACCTGGCACTACAGTACACGCGCTGGTGCGGCGAGCGCAGCAGCTCGCGCTACAAGAGTACGTATACATACTGCAGGCACACCTGGCACTACAGTACACGCGCTGGTGCGGCGAGCGCAGCAGCTCGCGCTACAAGAGTACGTATACATACTGCAGGCACACCTGGCACTACAGTACACGCGCTGGTGCGGCGAGCGCAGCAGCTCGCGCTACAAGAGTACGTATACATACTGCAGGCACACCTGGCACTACAGTACACGCGCTGGTGCGGCGAGCGCAGCAGCTCGCGCTACAAGAGTACGTATACATACTGCAGGCACACCTGGCACTACAGTACACGCGCTGGTGCGGCGAGCGCAGCAGCTCGCGCTACAAGAGTACGTATACATACTGCAGGCACACCTGGCACTACAGTACACGCGCTGGTGCGGCGAGCGCAGCAGCTCGCGCTACAAGAGTACGTATACATACTGCAGGCACACCTGGCACTACAGTACACGCGCTGGTGCGGCGAGCGCAGCAGCTCGCGCTACAAGAGTACGTATACATACTGCAGGCACACCTGGCACTACAGTACACGCGCTGGTGCGGCGAGCGCAGCAGCTCGCGCTACAAGAGTACGTATACATACTGCAGGCACACCTGGCACTACAGTACACGCGCTGGTGCGGCGAGCGCAGCAGCTCGCGCTACAAGAGTACGTATACATACTGCAGGCACACCTGGCACTACAGTACACGCGCTGGTGCGGCGAGCGCAGCAGCTCGCGCTACAAGAGTACGTATACATACTGCAGGCACACCTGGCACTACAGTACACGCGCTGGTGCGGCGAGCGCAGCAGCTCGCGCTACAAGAGTACGTATACATACTGCAGGCACACCTGGCACTACAGTACACGCGCTGGTGCGGCGAGCGCAGCAGCTCGCGCTACAAGAGTACGTATACATACTGCAGGCACACCTGGCACTACAGTACACGCGCTGGTGCGGCGAGCGCAGCAGCTCGCGCTACAAGAGTACGTATACATACTGCAGGCACACCTGGCACTACAGTACACGCGCTGGTGCGGCGAGCGCAGCAGCTCGCGCTACAAGAGTACGTATACATACTGCAGGCACACCTGGCACTACAGTACACGCGCTGGTGCGGCGAGCGCAGCAGCTCGCGCTACAAGAGTACGTATACATACTGCAGGCACACCTGGCACTACAGTACACGCGCTGGTGCGGCGAGCGCAGCAGCTCGCGCTACAAGAGTACGTATACATACTGCAGGCACACCTGGCACTACAGTACACGCGCTGGTGCGGCGAGCGCAGCAGCTCGCGTTACAAGAGTACGTATACATACTGCAGGCACACCTGGCACTACAGTACACGCGCTGGTGCGGCGAGCGCAGCAGCTCGCGCTACAAGAGTACGTATACATACTGCAGGCACACCTGGCACTACAGTACACGCGCTGGTGCGGCGAGCGCAGCAGCTCGCGCTACAAGAGTACGTATACATACTGCAGGCACACCTGGCACTACAGTACACGCGCTGGTGCGGCGAGCGCAGCAGCTCGCGCTACAAGAGTACGTATACATACTGCAGGCACACCTGGCACTACAGTACACGCGCTGGTGCGGCGAGCGCAGCAGCTCGCGCTACAAGAGTACGTATACATACTGCAGGCACACCTGGCACTACAGTACACGCGCTGGTGCGGCGAGCGCAGCAGCTCGCGCTACAAGAGTACGTATACATACTGCAGGCACACCTGGCACTACAGTACACGCGCTGGTGCGGCGAGCGCAGCAGCTCGCGCTACAAGAGTACGTATACATACTGCAGGCACACCTGGCACTACAGTACACGCGCTGGTGCGGCGAGCGCAGCAGCTCGCGCTACAAGAGTACGTATACATACTGCAGGCACACCTGGCACTACAGTACACGCGCTGGTGCGGCGAGCGCAGCAGCTCGCGCTACAAGAGTACGTATACATACTGCAGGCACACCTGGCACTACAGTACACGCGCTGGTGCGGCGAGCGCAGCAGCTCGCGCTACAAGAGTACGTATACATACTGCAGGCACACCTGGCACTACAGTACACGCGCTGGTGCGGCGAGCGCAGCAGCTCGCGCTATAAGAGTACGTATACATACTGCAGGCACACCTGGCACTACAGTACACGCGCTGGTGCGGCGAGCGCAGCAGCTCGCGCTACAAGAGTACGTATACATACTGCAGGCACACCTGGCACTACAGTACACGCGCTGGTGCGGCGAGCGCAGCAGCTCGCGCTACAAGAGTACGTATACATACTGCAGGCACACCTGGCACTACAGTACACGCGCTGGTGCGGCGAGCGCAGCAGCTCGCGCTACAAGAGTACGTATACATACTGCAGGCACACCTGGCACTACAGTACACGCGCTGGTGCGGCGAGCGCAGCAGCTCGCGCTACAAGAGTACGTATACATACTGCAGGCACACCTGGCACTACAGTACACGCGCTGGTGCGGCGAGCGCAGCAGCTCGCGCTACAAGAGTACGTATACATACTGCAGGCACACCTGGCACTACAGTACACGCGCTGGCCGGACTACGTGTGTCAATAAAAACAGAACTTCATTTACATTTTAGAAACTTCTGATTATTAATAAAGAATTGTTATGTTTTCAGGTTAGGCGATGCGTGGGCGGGACACAATAGGGGGCCGCCGATAGTCGTCCATTGTTCGGCCGGCATCGGCAGAACAGGTAAATAATTTACTTTTGTATTTCACATCTAATATTATTGTGCAGCCGAATTTATACAAAATTTTTTTTCATACGAAAACATTCGCACGTCAATTTTATTGCATGAATAAAAGATACCTTACTGTGGTGAAATCAGCCCTTAGTCGACTATGTGAAATATTTTCAATAACTTATAATAAAGCCTTTTATTGTCCCACTGCATGGCAAAGGCCTCTTCTCATACAGAGAAAGCACTAGCAAGTGAGAAATATGTTGTTTTTAGAACGTATACGCTTATACGTACGCTTTTTTTTAGTGCGTTATGAAGCTTGTTCGGTCGTGTGAAGTACGGATGAAAAGACCCGAGTAAATACAAGTACTTACTCGATACTTTTATTTCGATATTAAGTAGGCACCGGTCAGAAGTACTCGTATCGGTACTCGGTCCGATCCATTAGAAGAATGGGAGGATTTAAAACCCATGTTTTCACTGATGAAAACGTGAATAATTTTATACTACGAAAAAAAAAAAATTATGTTGTGTAGCACCTCACAAACCGTCTAATTTTCGTTTCTTGTAAACACAATATCTATGCAATACTTACTGCTGTCACATGAGTAGACAAACGGAACAGAGGCAAAGCTTCTTAAGAACGTGCAAAATTGTTACCTATTTTGGTAGGGTTGTCACAATAGGTTAAGACAAATTAAACAAAACATTTGTTAAATAGTTTTATTATTCAGTATGATTTACAAATTACTTACTCTAATAATTTTCTTTTTATAATTTTTGTTTTTTAATAATTTATTGTTTCTTTTAATGGTGTGGTAAATGCTTTGAGACAAAAATAAAATGGAAATGCGAACCGAACACTATTATACAAAAGACGTAGGTAGACCTACATATATTTTAAAGATTATATGTATCTATTTTTTAAATATTTATTTAATTTCAAGACCTACTAGTAGCGAGAAATAAGTACGATGTAGGCATTAATAATAAGTTTCGATTAAAAATGCTTTTTGAACTCGTATTCAAACTTTCATGATCATGCTATTATGGCCGTTGAGGAGTTCCCTCATGAGAAGACCTGTCTGCAGCAGCAGTCTATGGTGAAGATCATGTTTAGCAAGCAAAATTAAATTTAAATAAAAAGTTTCACTTTCAAGTCCATGCTACTAACCGTTGAAGAGTTCCCTAGTGAGGAGATAATCCTGGGTGCAGCGTCAGGTTATATCTTATTATTACATTATCACCGAAGTTACGCAGGTATACAAAATTTCAGCTCAATCAAACATCGGGAAGTGGTTCAAATCTTACTTGCAATATTTAAACTTAACACACATACCTACTACATACCAACACATCCACGTACCTACAAATGTATAGTAAAAACTTGTAATAATAATAAAAGGTAAAAACACCGTGTACAACCGTCTTCTTATCAAAAAGGTACTTACTTGAAAAGAAGTAATCAAATATTTACTTACCTATTGTACTCCTTGGGATAGTTGAAGTATGATATATCTTTATTTTTTCTAGTATTATTCATACACACAGTACAATAAACCACCATTATTAACAATAATATACCACGTTTTTACATTAAAATATTCAAACTTGCAACTAACAAAACAAACAACGTGGGTCGCACACGCACTGACCCTGAGATTGTCAACTAGCTGTGCCAGCGTAAACCGGTTTTTTCCAGTCTCGTCGCGTACGTGACAAGCGGCCAGTGGTCACGCACACATGCCCCGCGTGCTTGTAGTAGTGCAACCGATTCGCGCGGTTGTTTGAAGCTTTGTATCTGTTCCGTTTGTCTAATCATGTGCTGCTGTCTTTAATTTTTTTGAAAATTATCGTTATTTTACGACCGATGCGGTATTGATACCTCGGCGGTATCGTGTGACGTGTCGCTAATGCCCTCGGCCCGCGCAGGCACGTTCCTGACGCTGGACATCTGCGCGTCGCGCATGCGCGCGGAGGGCGCGCTGGACGTGCGCGGCACCGTGGAGCGCATCCGTGCGCAGCGCGCGCACTCCATACAGATGCCCGACCAGTACGTGTTCTGTCACCTGGCGCTGCTCGAGTACGCGGTCAGTATCTACCCTCTATACTTGTAAAGCTAAATCTACTGGACTGTGTTTTAACTTGAATGTGAGGTGTAACTATAAATATTAGACTGAGGAATAATGTTACATTACTGCAGCGGCCAGCAAAAGAGGCATTGATGGACGAACGTGTAAATGTGGGCCGAGGCGAAGCCGAGGCACACATGCGTAAGTCGTTGTAGTAGTTGTGGCCAAGGCTTGTATAGTACTTTTCTCAAATAATGCGCGGGAATTAAAATTAAGTAGTACCTAGGCAGAACTTTTTCGTCAAATACAATTACTTTTCAAAATCAATGACGAACAATAAACAACAATAATTTTTCCCGCGTTAAAGTGTTCATTTGTTTTTTTTTTCAATAAATTTGTTTCTATTTGCAAGCCAGTTCGAAATTTAAATAAACCCTTTGATAAGTTACCTCTTTGGTTGCCGTGTTTCGGAGTAAAAGATCGTTCCATTTTTAAATTACACGACAGATATGAGTTTAGTATGTAATTTATTTGGCCGCTAAACCACGACAGATATGGATTTTCATACAAATTTTGCCGGCCGCTGCTCGCATGTATTTGGCCAGTACAACAATTTCGATTTATCTCGAAGAAGGTTGTCAAAATAATGCTCAAAATTCCAAGCATGTTTGAGAAAAATATAATTAGACAACATTGGGGTTAACAAAAAGATGTTGACTAAAATTGAAAAGAGTATATTCTTAGATGGTTTGTTGATGAAAACGCCGGGAGTTGACGCCCTTAAATGTCATTTGCAACTTAGCAATATTTTTCTCTCTGAACCAGAATCGAGATCAGAAACGATAGGTGAAGATAAAAATCTTTTAAAAATAGCGCGGGGTCTTATGGTAAAACAAATTTACAAAATAGGAGGGGCGCACTGATAAGGTGTTTTAACTGCAACTAAGCGCGTAATACTTGAACGCAACGATGCGACTCGTACAAAGGTAATAAATCGCGCAAAATGCCTTATCTGGACTTTCTATTTGCGGAATGCGTTATGTTTTAGAGCGTCTTTGATATTTAACACAGGAAATACGTTAACTAAATCCATTATTATGTTGTGCTTCCAGGTTATGCATGGCTACCTAGACTCTGCAGACTTGACCGGATTTGATGAAGATAACGAAGAAGAGTCCGAATGAAGACTGTCTCGTCCGTCCTGCACCGTGCTGTAGCGGCATCGCATCGCCGCGCCGACAGTACGAGTGACAGTGTACAGTGACCCTTAGCCAAGTGACTGCTCTTGCAAACTATACAGTGTTTATATCGCTACGTCACCCACCCACGTGTACGTGTGATCTCAGGCCGACTGACCAAAGATCGCGCACGAACCCACGGTGAAATAGTACGGAACCCTTTCTAACGCCGCCATTGAACTGCACAAAGAGATGTGTTCATTAGAATAGTAGCAGAAGGACAGAATGCCCCGCGTGACCACGTGACCGCGTGACCACGGGACCACGAGACCGCGTGACCACGGGACCACGGGAGCACGCGGCGCAGACCCCTGCTAGTGCTGGAACAAGACGTGAGGAATGTTTTGTGTACGACGTTGCACCACCATCGGCTGAATCAACACGCTATCCGCTCATAGCTTAAGATATACATTGAAATGAAAACGTTCCTGTAGCATGAATAAGAACTGAAATATAAATCAGCTAATGGGAAGGAAGCCTCCTAACACAAGTATTTATTTGCATTATAAATCTTTGTAACCAAAAAATATTTCCACGATTATTTAGGATTTTAATATTTATTTATATGATATAAGGAGTTATGGCTGTGTGAAGTTTTTGTCTGTAACTTATGTAGTTATTTTTAATTTCAATAATTTAATTTTTTGTAAATGCCATGAAATCATTATAATATCTACATATGACCGCTGAATTGGAAGTTTCGCACTATTTAATATACGTTGAGGTGCTGGTAGGCTTAAAAAGTTAATTCATGTTAATCATTTTATATGTTTCATTTGCGCTGTGTCGCATAATGATGTGTATTGTACATTTTTATAATCGTCAACGCTCACGTCGAGCCATTATATGAATTTATGATAATGCACTGAGGCATCTAGACGTCGTTACGAATTATTATAAATTATTATATTATAAATAGTTTAGTCACAGAATGTCCAATTCGCTAAACGTCTCATTAGCAGAATGTCCAATTTGCAAGAAAAACGCGGCAACGCGAGATTCTTAATCGACAGTATGTATTATCTACCTACTCAAATGGTCGATGTCTAAAAGATACCGCGAACGGAACACCGCAGAATATCCGAACGTCTATCAGTTACCGCGAACAAGTAGTGACGTCACCCGCGATCCGACCCGTTAGTGTTTTATTTTTTTAAATTTGTCTTTTGAAGACATAACTTGCGTTCCAGGTTTTTTGGAAACGTGGTTAGATTTAGCATATTTACCCAAAGGCCGTGAGGTTGTACAGGAATTACGAAATAAGTTAAAATAATAAATGGCCGCGATGACATAAGCGTGAGAGTTCGTTCGCGCGATGTTATGTTATTTCAAAACTTTGGAAGAAATGTCATTTGATTCAGTATGAATGGACCCTCATTCATACTGAATCAAATGACATTTCATATTTTAGGTAAATAAAAAATAGAGTCATCGCTGTAGATTTTGAAATAATATTTGTTTTGTTTTTATTGGCGTAATGTAAACAAACAAAATATGAAATAAATCAAAATCATTTTAAAGTTACAAAACAAGCTGTGTAATGTACCCTGATCTGTCCACTTGAAGAAACAGTCATTAGTTTACTATCGGTCCATTTAATTTTTTTTTTGTACAGTCACGTCTATAAGTATGTATACACTTGGCTTTATTCAAAGGCGAATTTCTCCTTTATTTTTGAATGAAATTTTATGTTCTTACTAACATAGTATTTTCGAACCCATACGTTTATGTTAAGTGTCGTATTTCAACGTTGCATTCGTTACTTCACGAAAAAATCGCAATTGAAAATTTCCAAGTGTTGACATATTGGTGCTCGTGACTGTACAAGTCGTGTATAAGTGGCTACGCGTACCGTCGTCGCGCGCCGTACAATCCATGCGACGTCACGCGGATAGCCGGGACACTTTGCTAGTCTAGACTAAAATGACAGCTGCGATTGACCTTTTTTTGTCAACATGATATCGATGTACATAATAATCGCAGCTGTTTGTGTAGCAAAGTACATGTCCAAAAATGTTTTATTAATATTCAATCATTCTAACCAGCGGGGCAATTGCGTAATACATTGTCAATCGGAATCGATTTTATTTTGGCAGTTCAGCAACATTCATTGCGTTATTTACGTGTTGAGCAGACACATTTTTCGAACTTGTGAAGCAATGGATTAGCAATTTGCTTCAAAATGACTCATGTAATACAATGTAGTCAATGCGATTTGTTCAAAGTGGATGAAAAGTGTTAAACATCGCATTACTTAACCACAGCAGGCTGTAGGTACAAATAATAACTTTCTACAATTAACCATCTTGGCGTGTTTAAAAATGTTAATCATCACGGCAAAGCATTGTGTTCTACGATACTCTGATTGCTCCTCGTACCGCCGCACTGCCAGGGATACGTTATCACTGTTATCGTTGTTTCTGTGTACTGGACGATTGTGTATGAGAAAGTCATGGTTACACGACACTTTTAACATACGATAGGTAAGTACACGATCAACCGAAACACAACTGTGGCCCGCGGCGGCCGCGCGCTCGCGATTATGCAGTTGGACCCACGCGACACGTGCGCGCCAACCAGTGGTACCCGGGTGACTGAGGTTGCTGCACCCCCGCCCCGGTCGCCCCGCTCGCTGTGCGTCCGCGCCGCGCCATTGTGCGCGTATGGTAGATAACTACCTACTTAGTCGCTCCTCGGGGCACAGTATAATATACTCGGGGTGTCCAACTATTAACCTTTTTTAAATATTTTTGGGCCAAAATATAACATGGGGTAAAAATTATTGGAATCGATTCAGTTACTTATTCTGAACAAACTATATTCAGGTTTCGCATATACTAAAAATAATGTTGTATAAAAATGAAACCCGTTTTCCGTTGTCACGACATAACATGAAAACGGCTGGACCGATTTCGATGAAATTTGGTATAGAGATAGTTTGAGTCCCGGGAAAGGACATAGGATAGTTTTTATCCCGATATTCCCACGGGATCGACATTTACGCGGGTGAAACCGCGGGGTGCAGCTAGTAGTTTATAAATTTCCTCTTAAATGGAGGGGGTTTAAAAATATTATTTCAGTAGTTCCAAGTTCCATATTTTTGTAGCTTTTATTTGGATGTAGTTTGATTCTGGTTAGATTTTCTCGGAATAAAAAAACCAACGTCCATATAAAAAGCGGACATCTTTGCTAGACCAAAATGATAATTGCAACATAGATTGATTGAACTTTGTTGATTATTTGCAATATCAGAGTTTAGACTACTTTTATTGTTTCATTTTATTCTGTACAGGTTACTGTACATATAAATATAAACGGAGAAAGTGTTACTATAGGAATATTAGCAAATGAAATGAGTATGACCTCTAATTAAACATTCTGCGAATAAGAATGCGGGGTACTGAATGCTTTGCAAATTGAACATTCTGCGACTAAACATTATAAATTTTACATAGACTGAGTAATGTTAATATGTTCTAAAAGTTTACATGCGGCCCGTCGTACTAGCGTAAATTTATTATAACCTTCATGTTAAAATCAATCTTTATTTCTAATGTGTTCTTAAGAAAGATGTAAAAAACGTAAGTAATAACAATAAATGAAAGTAAGTAAAATATTTTGATGTAACAACATACAACATATTTATTTTTCATAGAAAGCATAGCGACATATCTAATGACAGATCTATATATTTTGAATCGCCGTCCTATTACGTAACGTACATATCGCAGTAGACGTGTTTGTTTGCTCTCCGCCGTGTTCCGTCGTGGACAGCGTCTCCTTCCTGCATCGTGAATCTCTTGTACAGTGTGACTATGACGCCCTCTTCCGTGCCTGCAGTATGTTGCTCGAACGTATGATTATGTTAACTGTCGTATATTCTATCTGTCTAGTGTATTTTTAAGACTTACTTATTTTCGATCGCAGAAAGTCAGTTTTAAACAAAATATCGTATTTTATTTGGCACTTGGTGTAAATATTTGTTATGCAATTCTGCGAACGACAGTACGTCCGTCTGGCACTACACTAACAACGATGTATCACAACATGTTCTCTTAGAACATCGTTTCATATTAAGTAAATTGTTAATTTGGAACATCTGTTGATTCTTGTATCTGTAAATAGTTTATAATTATTTTCTGTTCTAAATTTAAATTAAAACCCTTATGAAATATGTGTGAAATAAAAAATCTTGTAATATATTTACACAAATATTTTTATTCACCACCATTTATAGACATCGCAGATAATAACGGAATATAATTTTACACTAGTACAGTAGGACTTTACAACAATTGCCACAAAATTTACACCATTAATCTACGTCATCAGCCTAGCCTTTTTTTCCAACTATTTTGGGGTCGGCTTCCAGTCTAACCGGATGCAGCTAAATAGCTGCATCCGGCTGCTGTATTTTATAGTTTTTTTGATGAACGTATAGGATACAATTAAAAAAATATATATATAGTAAACGGGCGGTAAGATATTGTCACCTAAGTATGAGGGTTTACACGCTAAAACTCGCGCTGGTACACGTTCGCGTAATACGCGTTTATTCGATCGTTATATAATTCCCCTTTTTCAATACAGATACTATCTGTATTGAAAAAGGGGAATTATATAACGATCGAATAAAAAAAAAAAACTTAGCGACTGATGATGAGATATGGTTTTAATAACTTGAGCGATATGAATTTGAGTAAGCGAAAAATTAACTAATATACGACGAATATTGATTAATAATAAAATCCAGAAAAGCTTGCAAAAAGTGGGTTGTGATTAGGGCATGCAAAACCGGTTTTCCGGTTTTGCGCAAAACCGGAAATCGGCCAAAATTTAACGATTTTTGAAAACCGGTTTTGAGAGCCAAAACCGGAGCTCAGCTCCGGTTTTGTCAACATTTTTTTCGAAGTAATGTTATTTTGTAGTTCGTCTTCAAAGTTACAAAAATGTTGATTTTTTTGGTTATTGTGGGTGGCTGTGTTTAATATTTGAAGATGCTGATTGTGTTTTCTATGTTTAAAATATATTATTTTTGATAGCAGACTTAATAGGTACCAAAGATACCAAAAAATTTACTTGTTGTTGATTTGATCTCAGTTAATTAATCTTTATACTATTATAAGTTCATTGTTATCTGTACAATTATTATGGTTTGGATTTAAAAAAAAGTAAAAAAACTAAAACCCGACTACGACAAAAAAAAAACGACGCTGAAAAAGTATGAAACAAGATTTTCATACTTCGAACAGAACAAAAAGTAAAACCGTAGTCACACGTTATAAAGAAAATCATGTTTCATACTTTTTCAGCGTCGTTTTTTTTTTGTCGTAGTCGGGTTTTACTTTTTTTACTTTTTTTTATTTAAACAATTTTGGTGTTAAATTTAACACATGACTTTTGTCCGCTAGAGGGCGTCGCTTTAAATTTGAGCAATATTTTGGAAATGTACAAGTGAAGCCCTTTCAAATGATACCAAACATGGCGTATTTATCTCAATTTTTATTTTTAACACATTACATTTTGTCCACTAGAGGGCACCGTATCGAGTTTTGTGCAACGTCACGTAGCCTATGTTCAGCGGACAATTAAGACGGTTCTAACGATACCTCATATGTCGAGTTCCGATAAGTAGATTAGGAGCTATGAGGGAACAGATGAACATACTCACATACATACAAAGCCTGTTAAAATCATAACCCTCCTTTGGCTTTGCCGTAGTCGGGTAAAAAGAAATGTATCATACAATTTGTTTTATTTGTAGACTTAATGGGTATTTAAAAAAAATAGTGTTTCTTTTTAAATTATACTACATTCGATTTTTTTTGCTAAAACCGGACCTAGCTCCGGTTTTCGGTTTTGGTCCCAAAAAAACGATGTTCAAAACCGGTTTTGATGACTTTCCGGTTTTGCATGCCCTAGTTGTGATTAAGTTCGGGCAAGTTATCATTCGGACAAATGATTAGGACAAAAAAAATATGGCACTAGATTATGGATAAAAGAGTTAGGGAACACAGTAGAGAACCCAACATTGTACCAGGCAGCACTCCGTGAGGCGGGCGCACGGTCCCAGGTCCGTGTCGGGCGTCCGGAGCGGACACCGGCTGCGTGTACTTACTCGCGCGAATTTTAGCGTATTCCCTGAGAGTCAGATACGACACACAACAAAGCCGAACTTAATCTAAATAAAAGTGTCAAATAAAAGGCCAGTTTCTGTAGAACTAGTTAGGGAATCAATGCAATCTAGAGTCGAGATTAGCCATTCGAGATCCAGCAATAAGGCGAGATCGAGATTTCGAAAGAAGGCGTTCTTTTTAATCAAATAAACATAATTAAAATGAAAACTCCATCTTACTAATAGTAATCGTGTTATATTTTGTAAGTAAAATAAACAATAATCAAATCTCGAACCAAAAAAAATTATGTTTTTTAATGTTGCATTGTGTATGCGTGCAGATGAATAAATCAGCAAAAACACATCACGGCGCACGCACACTAGAAATCCATTAATTATAATATTCTCAAGAAACAGTGTGCTAAATCGCACGCGCTCAGTCTCGAAATCTTATTTTGAGATAGAGATCGATTTCAAGAACGAGATTGTCTTCCTACGAGATTGAATCTTGAAAAAAAGCTCGAGATCTCGCGAAATCTCGAATATCGAGAATGGATTACCTAGCTAGAACTAGTGTTGTAGTTGTAGATGATGTGAGTTACTCGATGACCACGGTGGAGTTGCCTCGCACAAACAGTATCGGCGGCATGTCACGGCTCATGACATTCAACCACGCCATATACATGGCCGCTGATATTCCCTGGAAAGTAAAAAGAGATTGTGCTGACTTTCACGAAACTGGGCGTCGCAAACTGTTTCCATCTATGTGATGGTATAATATTATAGTAACGGGCCATGCCTGTGAAAAACAGGCTAGTTATGGAGATATTTAGCCAAGTCTCATTTATTATACCTAGGTTTTTTTTGGAGACAAGTTTGGGATGTTAAATATTATAACAATACCCATATGTTACCCTTCCCATTATCACACTAAAGGCGAAAGTTTGTGAGTGTGTGTGTGTGTTTATATGTTTGTTACTTCTTCACGCTCAAACGGCTGGACCAATTTTGATAAAATTTTGTATGGAGGTAGCTGACACCCTGGATTAACATACAGGGTGTTACAGAAAGGGTATATCAATACAAACGGGTTGAAGAGTGTATCTGGTCTAGAATCTCTGTACAAAATTTCAGCTCAAAAGCAGTAACTTTGAAAATGCTTAATTTCTTTTTATTTCGATAGTTTATTAAATTGAAATCATAACAAACATGTCACCGCACTACGAGGGTCATTACCCATTATCTGTAGTGTGTCTGTGCGCCTAGTACACGCACATCACGCCGCCGCGCGCCAGTGCAGCGCCGTGATGTCGAAATAAAAAAATATTAAGCAGTTTCAAAGTTAATGCTTTTAGGCTGAAATTTTGTACAGAGATTCTAGACCAGATACACTCTTCAACCCGTTTGTATTGATATACCCTTTCTGTAACACCCTGTATATAGGCTACTTTTATCCCGACACTCCCACGCGCCACGGGATCGAAACTTATGCGGGTAAAACCGCAGGGCGCAGCTAGTATTTACATATAGGGACAGTATCTTGCGTGCACTACTCTGCACGCTACAGATTCATAACAAAAAGTAATAGTCGTTTCTTAGCACACTAATAATACCTATGTGGTTCGTTCTATAAATAGAATGCGTAGATCGGCTTCGCCTTTTTATATCACATTGTACATGCAATGTAGAATGGAGGCGAATCATCTATCTATAGCATAAAGACTATTTTTAAGGGCTCATACGCAATACGCGGGTAACCGCAATACGGCTAGCCGTTCGGCTGACGGCAGGATGTGGTTGTGAATGCGGCCAACCGGGTTGCGGGCAGCCGCATTCGCAACCGCAACGTACGGTTGAAACAAAGACTACTTATATATCTAACCACCGTTGCGATTTGCGGTCATATCGATCCATTTCAAAGATGGACGTGGAAGAAGTTTTAGCTACTTATTTAATACATTTACACACGTTACGTAAATAAGAAAAAACAAAGAAAGTAGTAATGGGCAATGATGTATAAAACTATAGATACGTTGTCCGTACTCTAAAATGGCAACATGAAATGAAGCCAATTGGCCACATTGCGTTCAGTCACGCACCAACCTGTCGCGCGACGCGCTATGGGTGCATCCTTATTTGCAAACACGAAATGAGAGCAAGCATTAACTAAAAAATATGAAGATAAGTTTTTCGGATTTACTAGGATGAGCATAAACACGTTTTAAGAATTATTGAACATTTTAAAAACATTTGTAACGAAGCAAGACACACGATTTCATTCAATGGCGGGCAGCCGCAGGGGCAAACTGAGCCGCACAGTGCGAAGTCGAACGAATAGCAACCGCCCGGCTGGCCGCCATTCGGGCCGCAGCGCCCGCAGCCCTCCGAACGACCGGAATGATATGCGGGTAGCCGTATCGCAGTGCGCATAGAAATAAATGTTACGTATATATTTTTGCTTGCGGGTAACCGCATAGTGCGTATGAGCCCTAAGCCCACGTTCGCACGGACGTAATAATACCGCGGCGGGATTTTATCGCGCACTGGATTTTCAACTGTGTTGATCCGAGCAATGAGAATCAAAAAGAGCGCATCCCAGCGCGTCAAAAAAGCACATTGTTGGATTTTCAAATCTCGGCGCTAAGCAATGCGTTGAAAATCCAACGAGCGAAAAAATATCGCCGCGGGAAATATGCGTATCTGGGCTTACATATAGGTGTAGACTATAATAATATGCGTAAGAGCAGTCGAGGTAAAGGCAAGGTCATGACGATAAAATCTGCGCCGAATGAGTTTTCAATCAACAGCTCTCTAATCCTCAAGTGTCGGCAGATCTTGTTGTGTAGTCTTTTGGATTCTTCGTCTGATATCAGTATTTCTGTAAAAATATATATTTGTTATAGATATTTTTTTTTTTATTGAAAAAAGTAATCTATATAGGTATATAAAAATGAAACCCGTTTTCCGTTGTCACGACATAACATGAAAACGGCTGGACCGATTTCGATGAAATTTGGTATAGAGATAGTTTGAGTCCCGGGAAAGGACATAGGATAGTTTTTATCCCGATATTCCCACGGGATCGACATTTACGCGGGTGAAACCGCGGGGCGCAGCTAGTGTATAAATAAACTGTAAGTGGTTAGCGTTGGAAAGTAGACAATTTAGAGAATGGCACTATTTAAGCGCTTGCACTTTTGGTATTTCTTTCCCAGATTTTATATCCTGTCTCCTGACGCTTTCATATTGATCATTAAATGAGCTTACAAAAAAAAAACCGGTCAAGAGCGAGTCGGACTCGCGCACTGAGGGTTCCGTACCATCATGTTTTTAAATTTTAGGTGTAGAATATTTCAGTTTTAGGTCAGCGCCATCTCTTGACCTATAGTGGAACTAATAACTAACTTTTATTGTTGATTTCTGAATAAGTGTGCTATTTGGAGACATCGGTTTATTTTTCCTGTAATCTTTACATAAACTTCTATCACATAGAATAATTTCAGATTTTTCTCTATGCAAACTTCAGAGATAAGGGGGGGAACGGTATTTTTTCTACATTTTTCATTAATAGTCGAAAACTATGCGGCCTAAAAAAAAAAGATTGTTTTTTCGAGACTGTGCAAATTGCGCTCTTTCATATGATAGCCCACATGCCCCAGTAGCCCCATTTCGAATTTTTCAGACCCCCTTTCAGTCCCTGTTGCAATAAATATAATATTTTTTTATTTCTTTCTTATATGCAAAATAGTTGGGCAAACGTCATCTAAAACTATTCCAAGTTGATAGCATTGGTAGTTCTTGAGATATCCATCTGTGACAGACGGACAGACAGACAGACTGAGTCGCACCATAAGGGTTCTTTTTTACCATTTTGGTAGGGAACCCTAAAAACGATTCACACGAGCCGCCTGCGTCTGTACGCTTCACAGACTTATTGCTCTGCTCGCTAAAGACTGTCTCACAAAAAAATGTCTGCCGTCTGTGTTGGTCCTTACCGTCATTGGCGACAGTCCTGTGGTTTTTCGTTACATCATTGAAGAAAGCCCACGTGGAGTCACCTGGCATGTCCTCAATACCAGTAATCATCGTCAATTGTGAATAATTAATTCGGAACTTTTTCAGAAGTTGCGCCATACTGTAGATAAACATCAATAATAGCCAATATGGTAGTCTCTTGGATACGGCATGCATTGTGAGGAGGTTCCTCAAAAGAGAAACATAACGAAGCTTATTTATGGATTCCTCTCTCTGAACCTATATAACACCGTTAGCTTTGACCCTACTCCTAATGTTCATGAAAAACACTTATTACTGTTATGAAAATGTAGCCCACATATTCGTAATAATAATACTTAACGTGTTTTTGAATATCTTTAATTTTAATTTTTGGCGATAGAAAACATAAACATATTACACAGCATGTTCGTAGCCTATACAGGGTGTTACGGAAAGGTTATATCAATACAAACGGGTTGAAGAGTGTATCTGGTCTAGAATCTCTGTACAAAATTTCAGCCTAAAAACAGTAACTTTGAAAATGCTTAATATTTTTTTATTTCGATAGTTTATTAAATTGAAATCATAACAAACGAGTCACCGCACTACGAGGGTCATTATCCATTATTTGTAGTGTGTCTGTGCGCCTAGTACACGCACATCACGCCGCCGCGCGCCAGTGCAGCGCCGTGATGTCGAAATAAAAAAATATTAAGCATTTTCAAAGTTACTGCTTTTGAGCTGAAATTTTGTACAGAGATTCTAGACCAGATACACTCTTCAACCCGTTTATATTGATATACCCTTTCCGTAATACCCTGTATTTGTAAAACCAAATAAAAAAAAATGCGAAATGAATAATTTTAATACGGCACACTTACTGTTCCTCTGCTTCTTCGATTGATATATTTCTACGAGGGAGTGCAAATATTCGCAGTGACATTTTCTCCTTACTACCTCTGCATGCGATTATGTATGGCAGCAGAATGTTCATGCCGCCATCGTCGTATAGCCACCATGCGTCCAAAATACAATTCTGATACAAGGAACAGGCACACAAGTAATTAGATATCATTAAGTATTCAAGTAATTAGATAGCACTTCGGAGCGAAGAATTCTAGAGTAGAATTTCGGGTGCAGCGAGGGGTTCTTAAAGTAGAATCCTACTTGTAATCCATACTAATACATATTATAAATGCCAAAGTAAGCCTGACTGCCTGTTACCTTTTTTCATCCCGCGTGGGCTGGCTATGTCGCATTTCTAGTGGTTTTTCGTGATTAATTTGATTGAATTTAAACCCAAGTACTATTTCTTTACAGCCAAGTACCTACTGGATGGTTGGTATTTATAATTATTTTTGACATTTACTCTTAAATACCTGATGATGAATTTATATAGATATCGCAGTCGCAGATGGATTGTCGAATCCACTGTTTTACAAAACAGCTCCGTTATTTAAAACAAATGGAGAACGTTTAGCTGGATTGCCATTATTTTATTTTTGACACGCTGCATTGATAAATACAAAACCTTTATGGAATTCTGCGTGTTAAAGCTCAGTAATTATGAAAAACCGCTAAGCGTCGTTGTTTTACATAACGGAGCTGTTTTGTAAAACAGCTAGCATTTATGTATAACAGCAGATTCGACAATCCATCTGCCCATTAAGATAATTAGATTTAAAAAAATTACGTGGTTGAACGCCAAAACCTTGTAGGCCCCGACTTTGCGCGCAGGCGGTCCAAAGCGCTGCTGTGACTGCGACCGTTTAGCGGACATTGCGTCTTGTTGACTGACTGCGCCACTCAATGGGGCACGAGGCACTTGAAAAATAAAACGCTACAGTAGGTGTACCTATTCCCACAACAGATTCCCAATTTTTTTAAAATAATCTGATAGGTATATTTTACAGTACAAATTACAAAACTTGTTTGAATAGAATTTTTGGTACCTAATCATTGTACCTACAACAAAACCGGTCGAGAGCGAGTCGTCTCGCGCACCGAGGTTTACGTACCATCATAATACGAGTTTTTAAATTTTCGTCGGCGAGCTCTATACTCGTCAGAGAATTTTAACACTGCGCGCTGCGGTGTAGAATATTGCAGTTTTAGGTCAGCGCCATCTCTTGACCGATAGTGGACCTAATGTAACTTTTGTTGATAATTTTTGAAAAAGTGTGCTATTTAGAGGCATCGTTTTATTTTTCCTGTAATCTATACATAAACTTCTATTACATAAAGTAATTTTAGATTTTTCTCTATGCAAACTTCGGAGATAATTTGAATATGAAAAATATGAATAAAAATATGAAAAACTTTCATCAAAAGTCGAAAACTATGCGGCCTAAAATAAAGAAAAAAAATTTGAGAATGTGCAAACTGCCCTCTTTCATAAAATATGATACCCCACATGTAGCCCCACTTCGAATTTTTCAGACCCCTTTTCAATCCCTGTTGCAAAAAAACATATTTATGTTTATTTCTTTCTTATTTGCAAAATAGTTGGGCAAAAGGGGCAAAAGTCATCTAAAACTATTCCAAATTTCAAGTTGATAGCATTAGTAGTTCTTGAGATATCCATGGCAGCTGTGACCAGGGCTCTGAACCGGTTTAAAAAGAGCGGTTAATTTCGATTAAATACCGGTAAATATATCGTTCCTTCATTAACCGGTTAAACAAGTGAACTGTTCTTATGTAACCCAAAAGATAAAGGTTACCGGTTACAAAGCTCAAACGGTTTTGACACCCAAATTAACCGGTTAATTCCGTAATTCGTAAATTTTTTTCGTCTACTTTTTTAACGCTTCCAACAAGTTCTAGTGACAATGAGTTGACATCGCAACGTCCAGACCGTGCCCGTGAGAGTGGCGGGGGCCGGGGGGGGGGTTCAAACTTGGTTTTTACCAAAATTCATGAAAAACCGGTTTGCCGCATAAACCGGTAAAAACCGGTAAAGTGCAACCTTTAACCTAAATCTATTTCGGTTTGGGGTCAATGACCATAACCGGTTAAGAATTTCAACCGGTTTCCGAGCCTTGGCTGCGACAGACGGATAGACAGACTGAGTCGCACCATTCAAAAAGGTTGTTGACAATAAAAAGGTTCCTTGTCCGTGTAGGTATAGGTACCTACATCTTTTTGGGGCTGACTCTACCTACTGGAATTGTGATCTGTAGTTTTAATTCTTTAAACAATTCAAAAGTCGGTCAAGCAAGATTGACATGGTCAGTTTTATTACATGTTTTTTTTTTTTTAAATTACGACAAAACTTTGATGTAAGTAGTATCTCTTCAAGTTTTTTCGTCATACCTGATGAAAATTCCTTGATCAAGACATGGTCGTCTGAGTTTGAGATGTCAGAATCCGAGCTCATGATCGACAGTATTCCCACACGTTCGCGTGACTGCGCTTGCTCAGTATCTTCGGAGAATGCCGCCACACTTGCGCGAGCGCTTGCGCGAGCACTTCCGCGAGCGCTAAGCGACTGACTCGATTGAGTCGGCCTTTTGTAAGGTCGCATGTTCGTTGGGACGTGCAAGATGGCCACTGCCAGCTCGAATTGAAACGTCATCCTGGGGATATATAATCAGCATTGTCATCCGGGTATCGTAGTCAAACTTCAGCCGTCGATACTACCAACGACTGCGATAGAAACAACCGCAAGTATTGACGCAAGCAGTTAGGCCCCCCTTAGCGATGGTGTTGACTAACCGAATCATACGAAAGTAAGTAAGAAGTTCTGTATGCGGGCAGGTGTCCCAGTCGAACTTGTAGCCTAGGAGCACGACGTTGGGCGCGATGCGGCCGAGCCCCGTGGCCTGGAGCAGCGCTAGGCAGCCTTGCTCGAAGCTGCAGCCTTGCACCAGCACGTAGAACGCGCGCATTTTGCGTTGTCTCAGCCACTCCTCACCTGCTAGCCGCCGGTAGAACCGCTCCACCTTTGACAGCCGGTCCTGTGGAATAACGGCATTTATGTGATCGGATAAGAAAACCCGACTTCCGCACATACGGTGGCCTACAAAAGTTAGTTGACACTTGTCAACTTCAACTGTGATGCCACATTATTATTTAAAATATGAAAATAATCAGAAGGCCAATTCTCGTAATTTAAAACGTTCAAAATCTAGTCGCAGTCTCATCTCGGCGACAAACAAATGTCAAAAACTTGTCAAAATGTAAGGAAATTAGAGGTATTTTTGACAGATTGAGACTGAGATCCATAGAGTATAGTAACTAAAATGCTGAGATCAGACTGTGAACGTTCTTAAAATTACGAGAATTGCCCCTCAGGTATTCCTAAGGGATTTCTTGATTATTTTTTATGATAAGTGTAAAAGTTGAATTAGTCAATAGAAACGTTATAGCAGTTCCAACATTTGGATCACTAGAACTTTAAATCATAATGTGGTAAACTATGTCACTATGAAGTAGAAAAATGTCAACAAACTTTTGGAGGCCACTTAGTAAGCCTGCATATAAAGGTAAGCTGTTGATTTTATTAATTAATTGATGAATGGACCTGCGCTTAACCCAGATCTCGCCTGATGGAAAGCGATGGATGAGGTTGACATCGTATCTTCGTTGTGAACCTTAGCGAAGAAAGTTCACTGCCATAAATCAGCTAATCAGTTCTGACAGGATGTCTGCGAGTCTTTCTTAATAAATTCTGATGCAGTGCAGGTAACTGTTAAAGTAAAATCGATCCTTACATTTTCAATTTCTGCCAGGATCATAAAGGAGCCAACATTCGTGATGAGAGCGCCCAGGTCTGTGAGCCACGGCCTGTCATCTGGCTTGCCGGCGAGCACCAATAGCTGGGGGTTGTACGACTTGGTGTGTGCCGTGCGATGGTACATGCGCACTATAGACGCTATGGTCTCTTGATAACGCTGAGCGTCAGTACTACTGCCCCAACTGGTTTCTGAAATTTTCAAATAGCTATTTTCATAAAAGTTGTAGCGTATTATATACCTACCAAATTGATTCTTGGTTCACGTAGGTATTCAGCTTTTATTTGATATAAGATAATGTTTCCCTATTACGCCGACGCACCGTTTATGAGATATAAGTAAATAGGTACTTATGCGAAAAACCGTTTACTTCCGGCTCACCTCCTAGACGTCAGCACTTTTAGTATTTTCACTCCCTAAGCACCCTGAACAAGTTTCTGAAAGAATCGCTTAGGTCCCTGCTCACGCACTCTACACCCCATTTAAGGCCATTCGTTGACTGAACTACACAAAAACATAAAATACTCCGGGAGTAAAATTATGTAAAATACAAACTTCGGAATCTCCCAGGTTTTTCCTTAGACAGCTTAGGATTACTAGCAAACAAATCAGCTGATTAAAGTTGGTTATAGGTGGCATAGCCAGAATTAAGTGATAAATGATAAAGATAAATGATGCTGATGATGATGACCTACCGAGTACCTAGGTACGGTCGAACAAGCTACTTATGTATTTGGTATACAGGCAAAAATTTTCATCTTTCCACTACACTGCCAATATTTAGTTTTATTTTGTGCGTTATAACTTTTTCAGCTTATGGCAGTGGTATAAAAGAATTGTATAAAACTCAGCACACCATTGTTTCAAAATGTAGTTGCAAGTTAGCTGCCTGTACCTATACCAAATAGCTTGTTCGACCGTACCTACCAACTACTCGAAATTTTCATTAAGCCATTTTTGTGATGATTTCAAAAAAGTGCTTTGACAAGGTATCAACCAAAGTAGTCATTATACCACATTTTGTGTATTTTACGTGTTTCTAATATTCTACGAGCAGACATAATAAAATTATTGGACATTAAATCACATTTTTCTATTTACCTTATGACAATATTAGTTTTTCACTTTACCTGGTTTCCTATACAGTACTAAGAGATAGAGTGTGATGAAAATAAACGTTGTGATGAGCGCCATGATCCAGCTAATCACCATCATTATGATGAGGCACAGTATGAAGCCTGCCAGTGACACCCATGTGTTGTAGTACTGCGAACGGAAGCAAAATGTTTTAGAGTAGAAACTAGATACCGACCTTTATGGATAGAAAACGGTGCCAAGAATGCATAAGTTAAGGCGGGGTTATTGCGTAAGGGTACTTACATAAAGAAACAGGTTTGCGGTGCATGCGCACGAGTCTGGGAACACATCAATATTCTCCCAACTAGCCCACGACCAAAGATTATAGTAACTATGCCCACGACCATCGACATCAAGGGATGAGTCAACTCAGCTGATTCTCTATTCAGAACATTCGAACAAGGGACCCTCAAACCTGGAACTACGTGTATCTCCCACGTTTATCCCACAAGCAACTCAACATTAATCTTCACAGAGGACTGAAATTAAGTTGCCAGGAAAAAACATCTAGTTTAATATCCAGAACTGAACATTTAATTTTTAATAAAATAAACTATTCAATATTGTATTGGATTATTTTATTTTCTCGCAATCTTAGTGAAAAGTAGAGTGTAACACATGGCGCTAAAAACCCATTATAACTCGGTTATTTACTCCCTCGAAAAACAATTAAAAACTACCTCCTATAATGGGTCATTTTAGCCCCCTTGTATAACAGTCTACTATTTGTTATGTACTAAGCAAGCTATAAACGATGATAGTACGTAGCCAAATGTTTATGAAAAAATAAATAAGAATACAGTTTTATTTTTTTCATGGACTATGGCTACCCCATTATATATTTTTAAATTTTCACCAGCCTATGTTACCCAGGATAACGCAACGCTTCTGACGATACCACATACATTTATATCGGTTAAGCCGTTTAGAAGTTATGGGGGAATAAAGAAACTCACAAACATACATGAACCCTGAAAACATAACACTACTTTTTTGGGCAGTCGTGTAATAAAGAAAATGTGTATGGACTATGTAAAGGATGATAATTGCTAGGAGGGAGGTGAACTATGTATGGATGAAAAGGAGGTGCTGCGCTTACCCGAAATAAATTTGAATAAGGAGGATAATGATTTCGGTTATGAGAATGAAACAGAGCCGTAATTAGTGCATTCAAATACAAAATGGAGTTTTAAAAATACCCTGAAACGCGGCCGCCAACTGAGTGGCTTGAAGAAAGCCGCGTGGAATGTGCAGAAGTTGATGAGCGCGTACGATGCGAGGTAGAAGTTGGTGATCAACGGCGCTATCGTGTTCAAATCCGCTGTTAATGAGAAGGTGTGTTTTTATATTATTAATTCATTTTGGAACCCGCAAAATCGAGTGGGTACCTCAGTGAGTTTTCCTACTTGCCAACGACGGCAACGGCTCCAACTGTTTTAAAATGCCTCCATTTGTGCCGTGCGAATGGAAAAACCCCCAAGAGAACAAACGATATCAAATGAATACGGTCTATTAAAATATTACACCTTAGACTAAATTGAATTAAATCTGGCAATTAAATCTGTCAATGGCAAAAATGACAATGATACCAATAAAGTGACCATTCGTGAGATGAAAAGTGCCTACTTACCGATAAGTAAAAAGAGCAATGAAACGAAGAACACAAGCACATATCCTCTGTAAGGTTCGCCATGCTTCCCGTATCGTTTGGAGAAGAAGATGAGCCCGGGGTATAAGCCGTCGACGCCGAGCGCTTGGATCAGCCGCGGCACCGACAGCAGGTTGGTCAGCGCTGTCGACAGCGTGGCTGCCCAACAGCCGAGGTAGATCATGGGGCCCCAAAGTGCCATCATTTGCATTATCTGCGATAACGTAGTAATGAGCTAGTTTAAATGTTTGCGGTTAGACAGAGTACTTAATGGGCTCAATCACTTTACTCATATCCAATTTTTTTGCCTGGTTTGTTTTTTTTTTAAACTCTTTATCTCAATTTCAAACTTGTTTCCTTTTGATTTTCCTTATTAGTTACTAATTTTATAGTATAGTGCTTGTTGCATAATTATTGCGTTTCTGAGGCAAACGGTACTAACCATATGATATAATTACAATTCATTAACTGCCCCGTTGGTCTTGTGGTCGCAAGCGCGACTGCAGATCATAGGGTCCTGGGATCGATTCCCGGGTCGTGCAAGTGTTATTGAGTTTTTCCATTAGGAATTTCTTAGTAACAGCACGGAGTTTTGAAGATGGCGGTGTGATACCCCGTGCCTCGCAAAGCACGTTGAGCCGTTGGTCCTGCGCCTGATCTCCAATTGTGTCGGATTACCGTCCCATCGGACTATGAGAGTGAGGGAAGAGGGAGTGCACCTGTGTCTGCACGCACACTTGTGCACTATAATATCTCTCGCACCGAAGGCTAGTCTCGGTTGAGATTGGCCGGTCAGTGGGTCGTCTTAGGGGCGGATGGCCGAAATGCGGTCTGGAGGACTTTAAAAGATATGAAAAAAAAAAAAAACGTCCATTGTTTCTCTGGTCTTATCCTACTATTATAGTCAAGAAAGAGTAAGTGTGAGTTTAGAGAACTTAATGTAAACTTTCGCCACGATTTGTTTCTGGTGAGGAGCTACAGTAGGTCCTAGTACTTTATATGCAACAGTAAAGAATTAAATGTACTTGTGGGCCTCGTGGCTAGTAATAACAGCCGCACGGGTCGATCGAAGATCAAGCTACGCTTGCCGACGTCAGTCGATGGATGCGTGACTTAGCGTGACTATCCATTACATATCTAGACCCCTCTGAGCCTCGGAATGCACGTTAAGCCGTTGGTCCCGGCTGTCATTCGAAGATGGACAGTTGTTACTGGTAGTCAGAAGCCCGGAAGTCTGACAACCAGTCTCGTACTGTTACCCGTAACTGGGTTGTGGACGTAAAATAGTCGCTCTATGTAAACTACTTGTATTCAGCTGCATCTGGTAATACAGTTAGACTGGAAGCAAACCCCAACATAGCTGTAAAAAGGTTAGGCAAGTGATGAAACAAGTTAATGTAGGTACTATGTACTTCGTAATTGTTATGTAGTCCGTAGCGACACTCGGGTATGCAGGCTTGTAAGGAGCCGTTAGCGATGTCGTTAGGGTTGCCGGACGCGTCTCGCAGTGCGCCCACGCCGGAAAGCCCTGTCATCGTCAGGTACGACGTTAGTGATATAGCCAGAGCGGTCAGCGTTCCCTTAGGAATGGCCGTCGCTGGGTCCTGAAACGGATGAGAAAAGGAAGTTAAGCTGGAGTACGAAATCCGAAATTCTGAGAACCCGTCAAATGTTTTGCCCCATACAGTCACTGGGTTCCGGTGGCTGACCACCGCCGACAGCCGGTCATTAATTATCTAACAATAAGATACAGATTTTATGTTAGGTACTTATTAGACAGACACCAGTGTATCTGCTGTGTGTAGTATGTGTATTTTTAAACATGCATGGATACCGATACAGATAGATATAGCATGTTATTTAAATCATTGAGAAGCATCAGTCGATGCATCAAGCAGATTATAAAATTAAAAACTAAAACCCGACTACTGAAAAGGATGAAACAAGAAAGTACCTTCCCGTGGTCACATGCCGCTGCACTAATTAACCGACTTTAAAAAAGGAGGTTCTGTATTCGACCCGTATGTATGTATGTATGTTTGTATGTCCGCGATTATCTCAAAAACTACTGAACCGATTTTGATAATTCTTTCATTAGTGTGATCTACATACTTTCAGGAAGGTTTTAGTATATAAAACATTAGGTAATTATTCTTATGTACGAAGTTATATGCATAAATGTACTGCATCTCCGACATTTCTATGCGAATTTTGATGATTCTTCGAATCGTCTTCAATTCTTCAATGCACTAGTGTTAATTGAATTTGTGTGGGGTAGGTACAACTAAAAAGTTAAAAATAAAAACTTTTTTACAAAAAAAAAACCGACTTCAAAAAAAAAACACTACAAAGTGAAAAATAACTTTAATTTCGGAAGTCGGTGTCAAAAAACGAAAATGCGGAACCAACGACACCGACTTCCGAAATGAAGCCCTTTTATTTGATAATTTTTTTTTTTTTTTAGATCATGACTATGTCCGCTAAAGGGCGCCATGTTCAATTTAATGTAACGTCACATAGCCTATAACCAGCGGATGCTCAAGACGCTTCTAATGATACCTCATTTCCAATTATGACAAGTAGTTTAGAAGTTATGAGGGAACAGATACATACATACCGGTCAAAATCACAACCCTCCTTTTTGCTTCGCCGTAGTCGGGTAAATACAGGAACAATATACCTACTGCTACCTACCCATAGAGAAAATAGTAGTTTTTGTACCTACCTAATAATAAGCTTTACGATCTCCGCTGTATTTTCAGTACAAGTAATTCTCACTGGCAAATGAGAAAAGAAAATTCAATATTTTGTCCAATCGAACGTTTATTATTATTATTTATTCAGTTGTACACATACAATTATACTTAAAAGTTGGTGCTAACATAAACTCATTGGTAAAACTTACCGTTCACCAAAATCATGCACTAGGTACTTAATTTAGAGAATTCAAACAACTTAAGTAGGTAGTTAATAGAAACAACAAATTTTGGTATAATTTACCTTGAGATCACCACAAATATTGGCACCTGCTTGCACACCAGTTACAGCGGGAAAGTAAATAGAAAACACGCTGAATAAATCCTGGTATTTACCCTCACTGAACCGGTAATCAGGCAACCAGTTGTCTTTTGCCACTTCAACTGTAAAAAACCATAGGTCAAAGATTAAAAACCTTCTATATATGTCGTACCATTAATGTAAATAAAATCGTAAAAGAAATAAAGAGAACATTTAAAATTATCAAACCAGAATAATGTAAAGTTATGTTCATAAACTCGTCATTAACAAACCATTACTTACAACTTAGACCTGCGAATCCGCTGGCTCTCTCTTGGTCGCTGGTTGGTCCAATAGCTGCACCAATCACAAAATTTAATATCGCTGTTACTATGACCACCATCAAAAAGTTCTGAAAAATAAACAGGACATTGCAAATGTTCAAGTTTTATATAAGTACATGTTAGCCAACATTATAATTTCACGAAATAAAGCCATGAATCGTTCTATAAGTACAATAATAAATAAATATACCTACCGTGAAAACTTAGGTGAGTTTGAAGTCAGCTATCATTCCATCTGAATGTTAGGGATCGTTAGGGACTGACATTATTGATAAATGATAGTGCACTTCAAGATAAATTTACTTGAGTTTTCATGGTAAGATTTTCACAGAATAGATCGGCTGAGGCTTACTTGGGTTTTAGTTTCCCAGTCCATGCCAACAGCGCAGATGAAGCACATGACTAACAGGGCTATGGCACCAACGATTCGCGTATCGTTAGGGCCGTTATCTATTATTTTAAGACCATGAGCCTTGAGCAACTCATTCAGTGACTCACAAAAACCGATGACATTCATACTAGCCGATACAGAGTTAGCGAAAGCGAATATTATCCCCACTGATGCACCTAGCTCTGCACCTAAAGATCTGGACACGAGGAAATAAACTCCACCTGTAAGAGATCAGTATAATATTATGATTTAAAAAATATTCTTTTGATCATTTCTTAGTAAGATCTTTTAAAATAAACTTTAAATGATCGAATACAGAATAAAGTAACAAATCACATCGGTCTGGGTGGGCCCAACATACAAAACTCAAACTCAAAGCATTTATTTCAATTAAACCATTACAGGCACTTTTGAATTGTCAAAATTAAGTAGTCGGTCAGTTGGTCAGAAAGTTGAAGCTAGTTGCCCATTCCAAAGCGTAGATCTCTATGGAGAAGAACGGGCAAGAAACTCCATGGACAGTCTTTTTAAATCAAGATATTACAAAATCCTGGGTACATTATTCTTGTTGCTATATGTGAGAACAATGTAAAAAAACACACAAATGAAGAAACAATACAAGAAATAAGATTAAAAATAAGCCTTGGCAGTTAAGAGATGACCAGTCTCAACCGACGGCGTCCGTTCACGAACATGACGCATGGCATGACAACCCTTGCGGTACCCCTAGACATGCTTTCTGTTGTGTTTATCGGTATTCTTGATGTCCGACCTGGTTGCTTAATTGAGATAATTTTAAATTGTAGGTAATATTCTCTTTAATGTCAAACTTAACATTTGAAGCATTCTAGAGAAAATATGGATTTTTAAGCGTATTGGAAAGAAAAATATTGGTTGGACTATGGTTTACTTTTAGGATAGTAGTAGAGTGGTTCTTATGTTACCTCCCTGTAGTTCACCATTGGTGCAGATGGCGCTCAAGGAGAGCGTGGTGATGACGCAGACTATGAGCGAGATG
Organism: Amphipoea oculea; assembly: GCA_945859645.1. NCBI lineage: Eukaryota > Metazoa > Arthropoda > Insecta > Lepidoptera > Noctuidae > Amphipoea > Amphipoea oculea. Next base: position 6,351,775 of record OX243876.1, read on the forward strand.
AAGATGATGACAAGAGTCATCGCGATGCCAGCCTGGGCCACGATCCATGCGATGCGCAAGAACAACACTACGCCCCAGATGTTGAGCAGGCATGGTATTAATACACCCTGTTATTTTCAAATACAAAAATGATGACATAGGTAGGGTTCACTTCTTGACGTTCAAGACCTAGAGAAGAGGCGGTGTTATAAAAAAAATCTGTGAATATAGGCCATGGTTTGTCTCCGTGGGTGCAACCGTAAGAGCTATTACGCACTGTCGACTAGTCGCCGGCGACTCGGTCCCTCGGCGACCAAAACGTAGGCATTGTCCGGCGACCAAGTGCGTAAACGCCTATTTAAACCATAGTAAGTCACAGTCGCCGTCGACCGAGTCGTCGGCGACCAGTCGACAGTGCGTAATAGCTCTTAAGGTAAGAGGTAGATACAACCGTACAACCCGTACCTGATGGGATTTTCTTCCGGCAAAAACGACGAACGAACTTTCATAAAAACTTTCATCCCCTATTTAACCATTAGGGATGAATTTAAAAATCTTTCCTTAGTGCTCACCTTCGATAGATATCATATTTCATATTTTTAAGCGGTGCGTTGTCTTTTGCTGAATTAATTTATGATTTTTTTATGTAAGAAGATACATTATAAAAATCTTCAGCCTTAAAACTAGTTTACAGAGGAGGGTTCACAGAGGGGTCAAAACAATAGAAGCACTATTGTTCTGACTACCGAAAAAATACAGATAGGTACCTGTATCCATCCTAATTTGATGTTTCCATACGTGGTCAACTCAGGAGTGGGGTCTTCATGCCTCGGTAGCGACTATAGTGAAAAGAAAATGATGTATAAAATACTTAGTCGTTAACACAAATGCTTTCGACATTTTAGGTAGTTCGTGCCATTATTTTGTGAAAATTGAGCGGAGTTAGGTTACGTACGGCGTGGCGGCGGCGGCGTCATAACAAAAGTTGAAACAATGGTAGTGGTTTTGTGGTATAAGTTTTCATATTTTTATTTTGTTTTTAGTTGAGGTCTACATCAACTAATGTGGGTCATAATGAAATCCAGTACAATATTAATGCCCGGCTAGAGCATAGGACTTTAAGAGCCTACCTACCTACTAGTACTACCTCAAATGGCTTAGCGTGATCCTCCGCTAAGTCGAAAATACTGTACCATAAATTTTGAAATAAATATATGGTAAAGTTGAGGATTAATGCTAAGTCTTATGTTAGACGAAAACACGATTAAATAAAAATTTCTCGATAGAAAATAAATCCAAAGTTACCTCTAACCCGAACAATAAACCGCTGGTATTCAAAAAATACTTCAAATTAGATCATGAAACTTTGCATACTAACTGAACTTACTTTAAAGCAGGTCTTATTTATTTACTTTTTAACCGACTTTAAAAAAGGAGGTTCTGTATTCGACCCGTATGTATGTATGTATGTCCGCGATTATCTCAAAAACTAATGAACCAATTTAGATAATTCTTTCACTAATGTGATCTACATACTTTCAGGAAGGTTTTAGTATATAATACATTAGGTAAATATTCTTATGTACGAAGTTATATGCATAAATGTACTGCATCTCCGGCATTTTTATGTGAATTTTGATGATTCTTCGAGTCGTGTCTTCAACGCACTAGTGAATTTGTGTGGGGTAGGTACAACTAAAAAGTGAAAAATAAAAACTTTTTTACAAAAAAAAAACAACCGACTTCAAAAAAACACTACAAAGTGAAAAATAACTTTAATTTCGGAAGTCGGTGTCAAAAAACGAAAATGCTGAAGCAACGACACCGACTTCCGAAATTAAAGTTATTTTTCACTTTGTAGTGTTTTTTTTTAAGTCGGTTGTTGTTTTTTGTAAAAAAGTTTTTATTTATAATTTCCATTATTTTCACTGTAAAAAGCGAATACCTAAACTATTGGCGCTGCCTGCCGCCCAGCACCGCACTCTGTCTCGCTCTCACTCAGTCAGCGAGCAGTATCGTATGAGCGAGATAAAGAGTGAATTTTAGCTGAGGTAGTATAGGCTCTTAAGGGGGAAGCGCTTAGGTAGCTTGCGAAATTCAAATTTTCTTACGTTTTTTGCGATTTGCTGGTCAGTATTAAGTTGTACGTTGATTAAAATTTGATTCGCGGCCGTAACAAATATGTATTTACAGAATTATAATCATTAGAATCAGTAATACAACTTGTTAAGTTAGTATACAGGGTGTTACAGAAAGGGTATATCAATACAAACGGGTTGAAGAGTGTATCTGGTCTAGAATCTCTGTACAAAATTTCAGCTCAAAAGCATTAACTTTGAAAATGCTTAATATTTTTTTATTTCGACATCACGGCGCTGCACTGGCGCGCGGCGGCGTGATGTGCGTGTACTAGGCGCACAGACACACTACAGATAATGGATAATGACCCTCGTAGTGCGGTGACATGTTTGTTATGATTTCAATTTAATAAACTATCGAAATAAAAAAATATTAAGCATTTTCAAAGTAACTGTTTTTGAGCTGAAATTTTGTACAGAGATTCTAGACCAGATACACTCTTCAACCCGTTGGTATTGATATACCCTTTCTGTAACACCCTGTATAATATAAAAAAAATGTCAAGATTGGATTAGAGAGTTGTGTTGATGACTTTAATGATGATTATAATTCTGTAAATACCTACATATTTGTTACGCTCGCGAATCATATTTTAGTCAAAGTACAACTTAATACTGACCAGCAAATTGCAAAAAACGTAAAAAAAAAAAAAATTTCGCGAGCTACCCTGGCGCTTTCGCCTTAATGACTTAGTTTAGGTTACATTTGCACGCTGACATAGAGAATGGATTGAGTGTTAGCCTAATAAAAGTGACCACTCTCTAGAAAGAGACAAAGTGACTGTGTGTCCAATACTTATTCAATAATTTTATCAAATCTAATTTGAATTTGTCAAATTCAATAGTCTATTCAAAATCAGAGTTCTAGAAAGAGACAATTAGTGGCCGCATATTCGCTTTGTCTCTCTCATGCTTTTCAGCCTCTTTATTTACAGCTGGATATGTAACGCTCAGTTCACTATCCGTTTGCATGACATGTAATTTGACATTAGCGAGCAGGTGGTGTGAAAAAAAGTATGTGTGTACCAGTATATCTTCGCCGTTTACGCTAGCAAGCTCATAAATGCCTTGAGGTTCTCTTGGATCAGATCTTCGTCTTTTTGCCACTGAAAAGTTTAATTTTATTAGTACCGTACCTACTTATTTCGAACTAAAATACCAACTTCCTTTTTAACTAACGTGGAGTAAAGTTATGCCAAACTTAAACCTCGACTCGTCGTCTATTAGGAAGGGGTTTAAAATATGGTTTCCTAAATCATAAATACAATAGACTGCTAACGACGCACGGTGCCTATGATGATCACACTAATATTATAAAGGCGAAAGTCTGTGAGTGTGTTTATTCCTTCTTCACGCAAAAACTACGTAACGGATTTGGACTAAATTTGGCACACAGATGGTTTATAACCAGGATTAACACATACGACTTTTTATCCAGATATTTCCACGGGATCGAAACTTATGCGGGTGAAACCGCGGGGCGCAGCTAGTTGTAATTTTTTTTTAGTTACCTACTGTAATTATGAATATTATTGCTGTAGGTATCTAGGTATGAATAAAATATATAACAATCATGTTTTTAAACTCACCAAGCTCGTCATAGTTTTGTAGTAGACGTTCATCCATTATCTAAACATACAAACTTATATGTATTGCCAATAATTCTTAAAAAAATGTTTCACTTATTTGGCACAGGAATGCGTTTCAATTTAAAATAATTAAGATGGGCTAATTAGTCGTGAATGGTTCGCGGACGCTGTCCTGTAGAAACTGCTTCACTACCGCACTTCACCGGTTAGTGGTTACCCCAGACTGTACAAACCAATTTATGTTGAGCTCCGACTTGCCTCTACAAAACATTATTATGTGTAAACCCTTTAAATGTTGTCGTGTGGCTTGTAAGACCGTGATGCAACCGAAATTGCTGCAAACTTTTCTGCGGGAGCGCTTTTTTGTGTCTAAGTCGTCGAAGGAGTAAAAGTGGGAGTTGTCAGGGAATGGTTATGATCCGAAATCTCCGATATTGAAACTGCATTGGTTTGGTATCCACAGGGTAGGCCAAACAGTCGGGTTTTATTGTTATCATCATATCCACAGCCCGACTTCAAACCCTGCTGGGCATAGGCCTATTTTTTTCAATGTCAATTACCGCCTCTGTGCCAGCCTCATCTATATATGTGTTACCGGCCAAACCCGATTTCAGGACAAACTAGTTTAGCCTAGGCTAAACTAGTTCTTCCTATACGCGATAGGGGTGCCCTTCGCTCGCCCTTGGATCTTATGTCGACGGAGCCCCGCTTCGCGGGGCCCCTATTTCTGTGTAAAGGGTTTAAAGTAACCTAACCAAACCGAACCTCGGGGTGCCCTTCGCTCGCCCTTGCATCCTATGTCGACGGAACTAGTTTAGCCTAGGCTAAACTAGTTTGTCCTGAAATCGGGTTTGGCCGGTAACATATGTATCTCTCTCTTTTTATAATTATTTTGCATTATTATTTAACAGCTTTGGGGTATTATCAGCTTATAGCATGCTTCAAGAGAGTGGTTTGGCGCACAAGAAATAGACCACATCAACCTTTAAGGGTTAATATACATACCTACCGAAAACAAGATCAAGTATCATACGAATGATCGCATCATTATATACGAACAACGACTTTGCTACTTACTTCTTGTTTACTTTGGCACTCATGCTTGTGGAATCACTTTTAACATTGATTTGGGTAACTTTGTTAATCCCCCAATGTCCCCAATGTGGTTTTACTCTGTAGCTTTAGATACCCTCCAGGCGTTTATACGTTGTCGCAATCATTATACATATAATTAGGTATTTTAGCAATTTCAAAATCAGTCTTCGCTACATTGTTAAATTCATGTGGAGCATAAAATGCACTATAATCACAGAGTACTTTTTGATATACCAATGTCGAGTCAGCATCCGTCAACAAGTTGTCAGCGTCATAATGTATCAAAGGAGAGTTCTGCTAGAAGTTTAATAATAATGATGGTTCTGTGTACAGGTTAAAGTGTGTTGTCTGTGGCATTTAAAAGAAGATTTTAATTTTTGATTTTCTAGGTTTTGCTTACCTGAATCTTAGTAGCTTAGGACCGCTTGGGAGCTTTAGGTCGAAGTTTTACGCCAATATAACTGGAAAAATTAAATGAAATTCACACTACATGAATTCCATTTCGGTATTTGAACGTTCTCCACCTCCTTTTGTGAAACTATTCTGCCCTCTGTAGGTATCATTTTGGAACGCATTTCACGTTTTCACAACAACAACAGACAACACTTCTTTTTGTGCCCTCGATAGAAAAATAAATCAAACTCATTCAAGTATTGGTAAAATAATTTATTGCAAATAATGTTTTTGTCTTTCCTTTTAATTGAATTTTCACAAGTTGATTATATGTTCAACTTAATTTCACGTAAGTTTATTTTAATTTAGTGCCAACTATCAACGAACAAAGGAAGTCAAAAGAAAACAAAAAATAAAAAGGAGACAAGGTAAAAATATAACAATATTAAAAATAAACAGGATTCAGCGTACCTAAATCATAAGTAAGTACCTAATACGTATTTTAAAATTATTTCCAAATTAATCGTACATAATAAAAGTACCTACCTACATTACATCGTAAACCGAACATACTGCGATTAGCAATCATCAATCCTCTGGATCGCAAACTGCAGGGTTTCCCCAGGGTTCGATCCTAGGCCCGCTTTTGTGAAACCTTGGATACAGACTGGTCCTGCGTGTCAACCTAATGTGTTTATAGAAACCTTAAAAATGAATTCGTCTTATAGACTTAGTGTAGTTAAATAAAATATACGTAGTTTAACTTTTAAATTGTTTATATAATTATACAATACTTTTATTGTGCTTTGGTAAAAGGTTTTGTTCATTTTATTGGTTCATTAAAACCTTAAAACTATGCTGTATTTGATTAACTTAATTAAGGCTAATTATTTATCTATTTACTGTCTTAACCTATTACTAAAATGCTACGTGTTCATGATAAGTACATAATTGTTCATGATTGTAACAGACTTACTGTATCGGTTCCTTAAATATTGTACAGTTGGTCATTACAACAGTCTCTATGCATTGAATAACACATATTTTGAACTATTACATACTCTGTGATGGTTTGTTTAATCTACGCGTTTCTTAAAACTACTTTCACCTTACTTAATCTGTAGTCATCATCTTTTCGCCTTTTCGTCAATACATGATTCTTAAAAGCAAAGAAAAATTTCAACGTAAGGTAAACCTTTTTAGGGTTCCGTACCTCAAAAGGAAAAAACGGAACCCTTATAGGATCACTTTGTTGTCCGTCTGTCCGTCCGTCCGTCCGTCTGTCAAGACCCTTTTTCTGAGGAACGCGTGGAGGTATGAAGCTGAAATTTATATCAATTACTTAGGTCTACTGTCCCTTGAAGCTGTGAAAAAATCAAACTTCTAAGCCAACGCAATCAAAAGATACAGCCGTTTATGCCGCAAATTTTCGACACTTGCAAGGGAATCAAAACCTACAGGGTGCTTCCCGTGAACTCAGAATCTTGAAATTTGGTACGAAGCAACGTCTTATAGCATAGATAAAGGAAAAATTACGAAAACCATAAATTTTTAGTTACATCACATAATATATTTTTTTTTAATAATTTTAAACTTACTACCCATTTCCTCATAAACGCGTAGAGGTATTAAATTGAAATTCATACCAAATACTCAGGTCTATAATACCTTTAAGCTGTAACAAAATCAAACTTCTATGTCAACGCAATTAAAAGAAACAGCAATTTAAGCTGCATATTTTGAAACTCGCAAGTACTCGCAAGGGAATCAAAACCTAAAGGGTACTTCCAGTCGACCTAGAATCTTGAAATTTGGCATGAAGCAACGTTTTATAGCACACATAAAGGAAAAATTCCGAAAACCTTAAATTTTTAGTTACATTACAAAATATATATTTTTAGGGTTCCCTACCTCAAAAGGAAAAAACGACTCGCACTTGGCCGGTTGTTTTTTTTAATTTAGCGTCAACTCTCTCGCATATATAAGTTCTTGTTTGTTACAGTTATTTTATTAAATAACTTGAACGATAGCACTTCTTCAGCATAATGTACTACAATAATATAGAATGATACGACACCCTTCACTGGTATTCAAAAATTATTGTTGAAAAAACTTTCATCTGAAACTATATACCTACCAATTTCTTTCAGTAGGTAAGCCTTTGTTTAATTATCTAACTAATGTAAAAACATGATTACGTCTCTTTAATGTACAGTCTGTACATAGCTATATTATCTGATTTTTCATCACTGTCCAAATCACTGATCTTTATTCTCATTCTAATAAGGTTGCTGGTGGGTTGCTGCCACTGACAAGTTTGTCAAAATCATTGTGATCTTTATTCTCGTCACTATAAGATTGCTGTTATGTTTCTGCTGTCAGAAGTAAAATAACTGTGAACGAACTGTTGCGTTGTATTTATTTTTGTGACAGAATAATGATATTCTGACAGAACAACGCTACTCGGACAGAACATTGAAAACATAACAGAACAATGATATTGTAGGAGAAAAAAGTTTAGGAGAAAAAAGTTTAATAACTAGGAGTAGAAGGTGAGCACGGAGGTATGGTTGCCGCGCACGAACATCATCGGCGGCATGTCGCGGCTCATCATCTCCAGCCACGCCATGTACAGCGGAGCCGATACCGATCCCTGCAACAAAGTGTACAAGTAAGTACATATATAAGATATTTTTTGTAGTAAAGAAGGCATTTATTTACTTACACATATTTACATAATTAAAAAAGCTATTATAGTATAGAAAAGTTACAAAAATAAAAATTTGGAAATAGGTAGGTACTTAAAGAAAAAACTTCTATAAAACACCGTACCGACTGCAAGGACCAGGACAGCATGAACAAAAGCAAGAAATTGTCAGAATAATACCAATTAACGTGAAGAATATATGTAAACTTGAATCATGAAAGCTAAAAGAAATGTTGCCTAGTGTACGTACCTTCCTAGGCATGGGCAGCGACATGACGACGAGGCGAGCCTCCTTCGAGTTAGCGAGCAACAGTTCCCGTAGCCTCAGCTGGCGTTTGGTCTTCTCAGATAAAGTTAGCAGCTCTGTCTCACTTATGCAACAATCTGTAGAAAATAGGTTACATTTTAATATACATTGATATAATTATTGTGACAACAATTAAAAAAAAAAAACAGTTCTGATTTTTTTTTAAAGACTGACTACTTATAGATATAAATATAATAAACAGGCTTTATTATGTCAAGCAACGCTATTGCTGCGTATAAAAAACAAAAGTGAAAATCAGAAAATAAAATATCACAGTACCTGCGTGATGATGATAGTTTGATATTAAGTGATGTCAAAATGACAAACCAACCAGATTTATGTTACACAAGCCATGCGCCCGATGTGATTTCCCATCGGCAAAAATTACGAACTCCCATACAAAGTTTCATCCCTAGATCTTCTCCTTCTTCTTCCCTATTCATCTCCTTTTAGGGATGAATTTTCAAAAATCCTTTCTTTGTGCCTTCTTTCGTTACCTATCTAAGGAACTCTTGTACAAAATTTCATGCTTTTTGACCTTCTTTGGTTTAGGCTGTGCAATGTTTTCTTTTTCAAAAAAAAAAAAGGATTTTTAATGGACTTGCCCGGATTAGCGGATTCGTCAGTGAACTTCTTGGTAACGTCTTCGAAGAGTTTCATGGTCTCTGGTTGCGGTGGCTCCGTGATGTCCTGCACCATCGTCAGGGAAGAGTAGTCTATGCGGAACTTCGCTAGCAGGTTGGCCATACTAAAGATAAGGGTTTCGGATCAGAATACGTAGCAGAAGAGGAAAACCATTAACAATTCTTGAAATTAAACTTCAGCTGGGCTTCACCGTGCATATTGTGGTATTAAGATATAAATATACTTCCAAGTAACCCAAGAAGTCATTTTTTTCTAACAAGAGTACAGACGCCAGCACGTCAACCTACCCGAAACTGTCAAATTTTCCCAAACACCTTTGAACCTTATGTTTTAGTGATAAAGTTGAAAATCTATTAATGAAATTTGACAGATTGTGGTAGGTTGATGTGCTGGCGTCTGTACAACAGTAAGCACACCGCAATGTGAACACGTAGTGCGCCCATTTTCTCATAGACCAAAATTCTAAGCTATATCTATACACCGACAGTTCATTTACAAATTAAGTTAAACGCTTCATTCTTACTTCCTCTCCTCGAGTTCCATCTCGTGCAGCCTGTTGGCGAGCGCGAAGATCCGGAGCTTGCAGTTGCCCCAGGCGGAGCGCTGCGAGATGATGTAGGGCAGCAGGATCGTCAGCCCGCCGTCATCGTACAACCACCACACGTCTAATGTTCCTGCCTCCTAAACACACAGACATGACTTACTTACTATATAAATACGTAATTATGTGCCTTTTCCCGTAGCTATGTAGGATGAAACTACTGTACGCCTCGTGATCCTGACTAATTTCTCATAATGCTGGAAACTTTCTTTTGGTCAATATCGAGTCTTTGCAGCAGCAAACAAGTAAGAGTCATCTCGCACATGATTTTCAACGCCTGGCTTAGCACCAAGAGTTGATAGTCCAATGAAGCGATTTTTAATGCGCTCGGGATGTGCTCTGTTGGTTGCACTCGGCTTAAGGTCGAGAGTTGAAAATCCAGAGCGGTTTCTAACGCCGCTCTGGGAAAGCACCCCTGCGAATTGGGGCTTACAGTTTAGATACTCTTATATAAAATGCAGGTAGAATGTAAAGATAGATAAAGTATACCATGGTATTCCATTGTAAAAATCGAATGTAGTCATTATTATTTAGATGCCTCAATTTACTGAATAATAACATAATGCATGACATAGGATCTGCATAATAATATTTTTTTTTTTTTCTTCTATTAATTTCCCACACTTTGCTGGATAAAGGCCCTTCACAGGCCCTTTAAATATTCTTCAAAAGATAATAATAATAATTTGTTTATAATGTCAAAATGTTTTACCTGTTTCCTCTGGAATATCGTCATCTGCGACAGTTGGTCCTTCGACAGCTCCAGGCCGGTGGACGAGTTGTAAACAATCTGTCGATGCATGTCATTCTTCTTGTTTTTCTTCTTCCGTTCCTTCGTACTGTTGCACTCGGATATCGTGAACGAACGCGACGTCGAAAGCGTCAGTATACCTGGGGAAAAACCTTTAATGAGGAAAATGACTTGATGCGGAAGTGTGTGTGATCTTCTTTATTAATGAATAGCACGTCCTTGTATCTTGTACTGATTTATCATTGTTGTGGGTTTTGCCGGATACTTTGATCAAAATGAATTCGTTGATGGACATTAGACTTTTAATATTTTTTTAGACGAATCAACATCTGTGGTATTGTTTGGTCATGGGGTCTTGGAAAAGTTGGCCAGACGACTTTGGTGGAATGACTTGAGGATAAAGGTTTGTATGATATCTCCATGAAATGTGAATGGTGACATGGTCTGAGACAAGACCAGTCTCATAATGAGTGCTTACATATGCTTAGTAAAGTACTTACTCATCAGCAGTGTCATATAAGGTTCTTGTTGCTATTAGAGCCCTGTTGATAATAGAGTCTGTGCTGATGATCACCATGAGTTACGCTAAGACTGTGAATGAACATGTGTGAACTAAATCAGTAAAGCTAGTACCACCACCAACCCTTAGGTGTGTAGTACTTACTATTATCTATTGGCAACGTACTGGACAGGTTATGTCTCGGTTGTTGGTCAGCTCCGCGTATGTCGAGGTCGGAGTCTGCATGCAGCATGAGAGGAGCTCTTCGCACTCTCAGCTCGTCCGCACTTCCACTCGAGGTGCCGGTCAAGGAGCTGGTGGCCGCGGTCTCGGAGCTGAGAACGCCGAAGTCCAGGCCGCCTGCTACGCGGACTATTGCTACGGCGAGACGACTCTCGAAGGCAGTACTGCGGAGGGATTGGTATGTTAATATAAAGATGTTGATGTAGGTATTGTAATTCTGGAAACCTATTTCTAAGTTTGGCTGTGATGATGAACAGTGCTGTAATAGGGGGTGACATTACGTTAACCTTTGGTGCTGTAATAATTATAGTCTTGCTTGTATAGTAAAAAGTTTATCACAGTGATACTAATCTAACTTATATGGAGGTGCTCCCGATGTCACAATAATGTTGTCTCCCCATTTGGAGACGCGCAAATTAATAGGTGAGTTCCACAGACATATTGTTTTTAAGTAAAAACTTAAGCCGGTGACTATTAAAACCAACTCATTCACAGAAAGCCGTATTGAAGTCTATGAAATAGGTACCTAAACAGCATAAACTAAATTATTGAGGTGAACAAAGCCCTAAATAAATATACTTACTGCAACACGTTAAAGTAGGACACCAGATCCTCCGAGGGACAAGTGGTCCAGTCCTGCTTGAAGCCCATGAGCAGTACATTAGGGGCCAACTTCCCCACCCCGGCGGCCTGCACGAGTGCACGTGCACCGGCCTCGAAGCCAAAGCCGTGCACGCGCGAACAGAACGCGCGAACTTTGCGTAGGCGCAGCCATTCTGCGTCCGTGCGAGCGCGGATGGAGCGTTCTTTGTAGGAGACTTTTTCCTAGAAAATAGAGAATATTATGATGTTGGATTAGTATGCTGAAGCTATTGAACGTGATGCAAATGATGCAAAACTTTTATTGCTTGTTCTTGCTTTAGTGCATGAATTGTGCGATGGGATGTATGAGTGAGACTGATCGTATGTTGCCAGGCTCATTTAAGAGTCGAGACATGTATTACCTCGTCTTGGAACCTTCCAATATGATCATATTATATTCAAAATCATTACTGATGTGGTTTCTTAATTTCTGTTCTTTTATTTGGTGTGCAATAAGGAGTATAAATATATGCATTGATTTAAATTTAAGGGGTCTATTAGAACCCCTAATATTGCAAAGACACATTTCAGATTCATGATGCCCTTACCTGCGATATATCACCAACGATCATCAGCGAGCCAGCCTTAGTGATGAGGTTGCCGAGATCAACGAGCGCAGGCCTGTTCTGCGGCCGTCCAGCCAAGACCAATATTTGTGGCCAATAATTCTTCACATGGTCGCCAGTCTTGGCCAAGTTGTAGGCACTCGATAGAGCTGTCTTATATATCTGGGCTTGAGTGCTGCTGCCCCAGTTTACGTCTGCAAATAAAACGATGTAAGCATGTTTATTTCTTGACCTAGATATCCTTAAGAGCTTTTTGATCGATTATTACAATCAGATGCTTGCTTATTTGCAAATAAGCAAGCATTTTCTATTTCATTTTGTTAATCATCAGGCACTATCTTTTTTAGGTAGGTATTCTTCTGTTTATATTACTAGATCCCATGCCAATGAAGGCAATTTGGATAATGTTCTTATCAGTGTTACCAGTACCCAGCAACGAAATCTGAACTGAATGATTCATATTATAACGCTGCGTGCCAATTATCTGAAGAATTCCATTTATAATAACTTTCGGAAATGGGATTTTAGACAAACGAACGGTTCAGTAACATGTATCAAATGTGACCGAGTAACGGAGTAAGGAGCAAGTGATGCAATCATTCATGAGTTCAAACGGATTTAGACTGGGTCAACAACGGCTATTCTCGTTACCCGTAGTACTTCGGTCAGACATGTTTTTTTTTACGCTAATACTGGTTTTGAGCTCCATATAGATTGAGTTGAAAACTTCCCTTTTGGAATATATATTCTTAAAAGTTATCCTCTTAACTATATCTTAAAAATCCTACTAAGGCTAAACTGCACATTCTGTTTTATTGATTTTCCTCAGGGAAATATTGCGATTAACGTTTAACATATTTACGTAAGAAGGTATATCGAATGTCTTTCCTCTTTGTTATTCCAAAGTCACTTTATTTATTTGTTATAAAATTATTAGAAAAATATTACTAACACAAGCTTGATGTCTGTCATAGATGCATGACAGACATCAGCAGCATACCATCTAAGCTTGTTTCAGAAAAACGTCCACAGCTGGACATAGGCTTTTGAAAAGCATCGCTAAAACAACGGGTCCTGTGCATTCCGTATCCAGCGGATTTCCACGAAGTTTGCCAAGTCTCCGGTCCACCTTTAGGAGGCTTAGGTTCAGACGCTCACGCTGCACCTTCCTTTAAGCTTATTTAAGATATATCAATACTGACCAGGGTCCCTGTAGTGTACGATGAGGTACAACGTGAAGAAGATGGCGAAGGTGACGAGTGACATGACCCAGCTGATGAGCAGCATGATGGCCACGCAGCTCAGGAAGCCGATCAGAGACAACCACACGTTGTAGTACTGGAATAAGGACCAATAGTTAATTTGGAAGAGGTCGTAAAATAAATAGAAAATTGCTGATTAGTAATTTAAAACGAGTCATAGCACTCATGGCATCAAAAAACCGAGTTGTGCTTGTTTATAATCAGGATTGAAAACAATAACCGAAATCCAAAGCCCTATTGGCAATATAATCTTGTTTTTCTGTTTTTATAGTTTTAAGGTGCATTTTTTTCTTCCTTTCAATTTTTAAAGAATGTTGCTAGTAAATAGTAATAATTTTATTCGGCTCCGAGGACCAATTTTATGAAAAAAAAACATGTTTGAATGAAAATTATAGTGTCAAATAGAGACAACCATATTTTTTTGCATGAAAGTAAAATATATGTCTCTTTATGACCCACTGAAAAATTCGTCATAATATCATAAAAACATAATCTCAAATCAAATCAGATTTTGCCACAAATGGTCATACCGTGACGGAAAATGACGAATGCGATAGTACAGATACATTTTTGTCTGCATGACTCATTGGCGTTCAATTTAGCATCGAATTGTATAGATATTTATATGGTGTTGCTTATTACCCTGAAAGTAGGTCGCCATCCTAGCGGTCGCACGAGGGCCGCGTGGAAGGTGCAGAAATTAATGAGGGCATACGAGGCGAGGTAGAAGTTGGATATCAGTGGCGCTATTGTGTTCAGGTCAGCTGTGAAAGAAAATGTACGATGCAATTTAAAAAACCCAGAATTATCAGATAGTCATTAATGTGTAAAGTTTGCCAAACTCTTGGCCTGCAAAGAGTACCAGAAGATACTTGGTGCTATCCTGTCTTTTGACAGAATTTGAATATTTCATAATTCAAATCAACTTTTACAAACAAACAGGATATTTAAAAAAAAACGGTTCACTAATGTTTCACCAAAACTCCTTTGACAAATTTTTAGTTTACAACCAACGTTTCGTATACTATTTATTTCACAAACAACTCATTCCGCAAATGTTTTATTTTATAAACACTCGCTTTACAAACATTTATTTGGCAAATGCTTCTCTTTACAAATGTTACGGATGATATTTTATCATTTGTACATTTTTCATTTAATATTTAGATTCTTTTGGAAAAATAACGTTTATACAAAATATCATTTTATAAATACACTAGTAGCGACTGCATTAAAATCCGTTGCGTAGTTTAAAAGATCTAAGCTTACAGACAGCGGGAGTGACTGTTTTATAATATGTAAAGATTTTCTAAACCAGTCACAAAGTGATCATGACGGTATTCTCCATTTGGGTCAAATAATTTTCAGGCAAGTATTTTTTTCTATATAATCTAGTCGTTTCTGGCACTCGCCGGCCGCTGCCGCGGCACCGCTCGCTTCGCTCGCTCGGCTCGTGCGTAGGGGGCTAGGGGGTCACAGTTTTAACCTAACCTAACCGAACCATTTTTTTTTTAATAATTACCCTAACGTAACTAGTTCGGTTCCGGGTCACCTACTAAAAATAATCTCTTTTTTCTTCTATTAGCGCAAGTCGTTTGTGGCACCCATATTTTGTGTAAAGTATTTTTTTTTTTTTCTATATAATTTAGTTGTTTCTGGCACTCGCCGGCCGCTGCCGCGGCACCGCTCGCTTTGCTCGCTCGGCTCGTGCGTGGGGGTCACAGTTTTAACCTAACCTAAATTTTTTTTTAAATAATTAACCTAATCTAACTAGTTCGGTTCCAGGTAGCCCACTAAAAATAATCTCTTTTTTTTATTAGCGCAAGTCGATGATAGAATGAGTTTCATTTTTAAGAAATTGCGTAATGATAAGTCAATATGTAAAACGTTTTTATTCCAAACGTTGTTTTATGAGATAAAATGAATAAAAAATTAATTGTTTGTCAAATAACACGTTACTAAACAAAAGTTTATAGGGTGATTATTTTGTAAAGTGAATTATTTCGCAAACTTGTTGTTGTATAATGATGAAATGACAAATCATGTTTTTGCCAATCGTTGTCTGTCAAGTAAAAATTTGTAAAATAATTTTTGGTGAACTGACAGGGCACCAAAAAAAAAACACAGCCACTCAAAAAGGGTTCAAATTAAGTTTTCAAAACAAATAGAAAGTACTCACCAATAAGTAAAAACAGCAATGACACGAAGAACGTAAGTACATATCCTCTGTAAGGCTCTCCGTGTTTTCCATAAGGCTTGGAGAAAAAGATGAGTCCGGGGTAGATGCGGTCGGTGCCGAGCGCCTGAATCAACCGTGGTACTGATAGCAGGTTGGTCAGCGCTGTTGAGAGAGTCGCTGCCCAGCAGCCGCCGTAAATGAACGGACCCCATGCTGACATCAGCTGCATCACCTGGCGGAGACGAAGTCATTGGCTTGATTTTGCTGACCATGGTTAATTGAATTTCTCAAGTCACTACACAAAATACGACTCAAATAGCAGTTTTAAGGCTGATAAATTCTGCGATTATTATTACCACATGAACCAGTGAACTTAATGTCAGAAAAAAAAAGGGTTTCTCATCGGTCATGATTCAATTTTTAACGAGGGACCTAAACACGAAGTCATTCCTGCGATAAATTCATCAATGAAAATATTAAATTACTAATACCTACTTTTTCTTTTCAGTAGAAACATGAATACTATGTAGGTAAAGAGATTTCTTTATTGCTTCTGTAAATATTTACATAATATAAGCTAACATATTATTATAAACTATAATAAAAGGGTAAAGAGTGATTTAACTTACCGAATAGCTGTTATGCAGTCCATATTCGCAGGTGTTATTAGCAACGCAGCTGGCAAGTCCACTGTAGTCAAGCGTTCCGTTCACATAGACCAAGTCAGTCAGGTTTCCACTGGCGTCCCTCAAGGCACTTCCACCAGAGAACAGCACCATCGCCGCATAGCTCACCATGGATATAGCCAGCGCCAGTAACGTACCCTTCGGAATTGCTGATGCTGGGTCCTGAAAAAACATTTAAGTAACTAAATGTTGCTTTGATTTAAAGATGAGTTTTTAATAAAGAACCCGGTCACGTGGGGAGTATTGCTCTAACAAATATTGAATAATAAAACAGCCTTCAAAACGTCATCTGTCTTGATAGGTAGTTCACGAGGATGCTGACATTTCTTTCCTCATTATTTTCATAACTCTATACTTCATTTACGATAATTGCTTCCGAAATTTCAGTGACTTAGATAGACATTACGAGGAAGAGGATCTTATTCATACAGTAAGTTGATATGTTTATTAATTGTCCCATAAGTTAAGAAAATATAATCGACACACTTCGAACGAAATGGACTTCCCTTCCCAGAAGTATCTTGTTTATCATTTACTGTTCTACGGGAATAGGACTCAGAACCACTATATCAATTGATTTTAATGAATCGATGAGTGAGCTAAGAAACAAGAAACCGAAAAATTGCGAGGTTAATTAAATTGATCTCCGTGTTGAGCTCGTTTCATTCGATTTGTGCCACTGGTGCCACGCGAAATGTTACACATTAATGACATTCAAATAATAGGTATTGTTACTCGCGGCATCACCTCTATATCTAAGTGATTCGATTTGTTTGACATCACTATTGACTTATAAACCCGATGCTGCATCAGTATCAGGCCAGAATCAGTTTAGACAATCTAGCTATTCAGACTATTCAAATTGGATGTCTCAATTCAATCTTTTGGGATATCGCGAAAGATTGTATTGAGTCATACGAATTGCTGTATTCTTTCGTACTAAAGTAAACATACAGTAGGTATAGTTGTATGTTATTTAGCGTGAAAATAATCACCTATTAAGATTTAATATTCTACAGGGCCGTTTTTATTCTTTGGGGATAGTTCACAGACGACAATAACAATAAAACAAATTTTTTAAATCTTTTTCTTTATAATTGTACATTATGATACATGAGTGCTATGTTGATCATTGCAACCGAGGCGGTATTATTCACGCGAGCCGTAGGCAAGCGCGATAAGGAAGCCGAGAGTGTAATGATCAATGCACACGCGTTTCATACGACGTTTTTCAACACACTTCGAGGAAAAAAACATACTTATATTGTTATTAACTTTATGGAAAATAGCGCGCTGGATTTGTTTTTCCGCACGCTACGCTAGCGATGCGCGCGCAGGTGTAAATAAAGGAATTGGCAAAAACGCTATATAAAAATATAATAAACACAAAATAATGTTTAGACTGATCGTAGTGTTGTCGTATGTCGCACGCGTGTTTAATATACTGCATTATGGACCTAACAGCGATTTATTAAGAGCTATTTTACGAGCAAGTATGTTGAAAAAATATTTAAAAAAATAATTTATAAGTATTTAAATTGCCATTGCATGATTGAAAAGCGTGGATGGTTTTCATGCCATCATGCGGAAGCGCTGTGCGTCGCTTATGAGGCGCATGCGGGCCAGCTCGAACAGCCTTCTGAGCGTGTTCGTGGGCCGCTGGGACTCGCCGATGTGGCGGCACTGGATGCGACTCCTACACACTGCGGGCGGTCGCGTCCAGACTCCAGGGCCTGGCATAAATTGGCACTCCTGTGCGGTGCCACTTTGTGATTTTTATTTTTATTTCTTTCTGTGGTTTTTTGTATGTTTTTGTTTTTGTATGTATGTACTAACAATAGTTATAAGGTTTTTTGTGTTACTAACAGTATATGGGCTAATGCCTGAAATAAATGTTATTATTATTATTAAAGGAGATAAAACAAAAAAAAAAAACATTCAAACTGTGAAATTCCGCCAATCAATTAAAAAGGCCTTGTATTTTATTCATTAACGGCATCAGTTAAAGTTTACTACAAAAAGTTTTAAAAACCGAAGAAGAAGGCGTTGTCCCACAAAGTATGTACAAGCTACTATTTCTCCTGGTAATACGTAAGTCCCTATTCTCCAGCTCGGTGTCGTCACGTTTCAGGGCTGCTTTGTCGTCACGCAGCACTGTCAAAGACACACAACACGTGCGTAACACACCTACGCACGTGCTTCATCGTGCAAAAATTTCTCACGGACAGCACCCACGATCACGGAATAACCCACTATTTTTATTAGTTTTATAGTATAATGTATGAATGAATTCAGGAGATACTTGACGTAGTTTTAGCTAATGATTCATTTGTTTTGCAAACCCGTGACGTGTGTTGAGTAGTGACGTCACGTTGCGCTGTCATTGACACTGATTACACGTGCAAAGAGAGGTAGGTAGACATAGAGCGCGCGTGCTCTCCCGTGCAAACATTAGCCATGGATCGATTGCAGTACCACGTGTACACAATGTCTTTGCTTTAAATAGTAGGTACCCTAACTACTAATAGCTAGAGATGAATGAATTGTCGTCATTATTCCACGAAAACCTAAATCAGAATACTTTTCAGCGTAGTCATGCATTTTTGAGGAAAGAGCGCTGAATCCAATTAAGATTATAACTAATTAAGATTATAATGCTGGGTTACCTGCAATTGGCTATTTGACAGTTTTCGAAAAGATATTTTTAAATATAAGTAGGTTTATTTTATACCTCTTACAATTTTTTTTTTCTTAAAAAAGCGTTGTTTATTCGAAAAAAAATGTTTTTTTTCATTCCGTATTTTGAAATTCGCGCGGAAACAGCCGATCACGTGACATTTATGGCTGTGACGTCACATTTCAATAAACTAAGTAAAGCTAACTACGACGCTTCAACTCTTAAACATATTTTGTGTGGAAAGTTTGCATAAAAAGTTGCATAAAAAGTATATTTTGTGTGGAAAATCAGCAAACTGCCAACGATGATAAAACACAGTAACACACAACGTTTTATTTATTGTGATGTGACGTCATACGATGCTCGATCATGGCCGTTCGCGTTTCAGTTTTTGTAATCCACAGATAAAAAATCTCTAATTTATTTTTCAAAAATAAAATATTTACAATTTATTTTAATGCATAAAACCTATTGTATGATTATTGTGAACCTATATGCTACTATATCTAACATATTATATATTTTATCGTTACAACTGTCAAATAGCCAAATTGGCTATTTGACAGTTGTAACTTACAGGATAACGTATTTAATATACACGTTTTTTTATTGCTAAAGATACTGAAATTGTAATTTAACTCGTTGGCCGTTGTAACACTATAACATAAGTATGATTAAAATAATATTAGATTTTATAATGAAAATAAATGATTTGTTAAAATAATAAGTTTGTATCTTTTACAAATAAACGTTTCTATGGACGCGTTGCCATGGCAACATTTTATTTATAACTCGTTGGTAATCTTTAAATTAAATAACTGTCAGCAGACCAGCAGTTTCAGGAACTTCAGTGATAAGGAGACTGTTTATATACCTAAAGTAAATCATATGTTTTTAATTCACATCTCTGTACTATACTATTTGAGACTTACCTAAGTCCGACTATGGTAGATGTTAATACACAGAGCTTCTATATAGCGAGTTCGTACCTATTTCATAATTTATAAATACAACTTATTGTAGGCGTTGCCTTACAAGGGAGTTATTGGAACAGCATCGATATCTAAGAATTAAACGGAGTCTAAGAAACGGACGAAAGTGGGTGTACCTGGTACCTAATGGTGGAAACAACTGCCATAATTAGAACACCCTCATTTTGATTGAGAGCTTGTGGAGAAATTCTTAATAGGTAAGTATCGAACAGGAAGTTCGATTATTAGGACTAATTGAAAGACACGATATCTTTTATTTTGATACGAAACCGCGGCTTGAGGGAGGGGCTAAATAATACAAGCCGCACGGGTCGATCTTTATGGTTAAATAACGCTTGCTGAGGTCGGTCTGTGGATGGGTTAACATCCATAACATACCGACACCCCTCCGTGTCTCGGAGAGCACGTTAAGTAGTTGGCCCCGACTGTCATACGTAGATCTTGACGGTCCTTAGTCAGCAGCCTGGAAGTCGGCAACCAGTCTTGCCAAGGAGCACCATTCTGTTACCCAGTAACTGGGTTATGGAGGTTAGATAGGCAGTCACTCTATGTAACATGATGACCACAACTTGAGTGATTCGCATAATAATATAGTTTCGTGCCCATACGAGAGAAGCACAAGAAAAATCTACCAATAAAATATTAATGAAAATATGTTATAGATACCTTCAGATCTCCGGAAATGTTAGCACCAGCCTGGATGCCGGTGACAGATGGGAAGAAAATGGCAAACACACTGAAGAAGTCGTGGTCCAGTCCTTTATGGATACGGTAGTCTGTCTTGAAGTTCGCCGATAATGTGGCCGCTAGAATCGAAAGGGAAATCTCATAAACATGTACTAGGTATTTGGGTAAACATAATAGGGTAGTTTCCTGGGTAAAAAAATAATAATTCTAATTAGTCCGTCAGTTAGATTATCGAAAAATAATGGACCCATATTTTTTCTTTTGTCAATCAAACAAAAAATGACAAAGATAAAGCGCGTCAAAATTTAGGAGTTGGGGGTCGTGACGTCACGCCGTGCGACAATTTTTAGCACGGCGTGACGTCACGACCCCCCACTCCCAAATTTTGACGCGCTTTATCTTTGTCATTTTTTGTTTGATTGACAAAAGAAAAAATATGGGTCCATTATTTTTCGATAATCTAACTGACGGACTAATTAGAATTTTTTAGGAAACTAGCCTATTGTGTAAAGGGGAAATCACGTTAGGAAAATGGAGACGAAAATTTAAATAAAGGAACAACTTAAGGGGACTACATGACCTAAAGCGCGGTCACTGTCGGGCTGCATAGAAAAGAAAGAGAAGCGCAATGACACAGCGCTGGTAACATGAATCATTGTAAAAAAAAAGACGGGTTGCACTCCGGGAGTGCCGGCAGAAGTGAAAACTTGAATATTAACGTTGAAATAAATCAATTATTAATTTAATTAAAACTCATTTTTTTCACTATTTCTGCGTCACTGTTTTCATTAATAGATGCACTTTGTTCAATTTCCATATTTTAAACACTTTATATACACGAATTTTACGAATACACAGCAGTGTGGCTACTACACAGACGGTCGAGCCATCAGCTGTCCATCCATCCATCCATCCACTTCGACTTCCTGTTCGACTTCGACTTCCACTTCCACTTCGACTTCGACTTCCACTTCGACTTCCACTTCGACATCCACTTCGACTTCCAATTCGACTTCCACTTCGACTTCCACTTCGACTTCCACTTCGACTGCCACTTCGACTTCGACTTCACTTCCACTTCGACTTCGACTTCCACTTCGACTTCCACTTCCACTTCCATCCATCCATCCATCCATCCATCCATCCATTGTGTCCGTGTGTCACTTCACTTCGGTTGGCGCCGCCGTAGAAAGAGAGGGGGGGAAATCTCTCCTGACGGTCACGTGTCCTGACGCGAGTTTAACATTTTTTACCCATTACTAAGAGTGTGCAACGCCGCTAAAGAAGTTTACACTTCAAAAATATGAAGCAATTATTATCTATTTACAAAAATCTATTGTTTGGACTAAAAAATTAACACTAGTGCTTTAGTATGTTGCTCGTAGAATAATCTGACAAATAACCTCCTTTTTTTGAAGTCGGTAAAAATCAGAACGATTGTATGTTGGTATATTAGTATGGTTTTTATTGTAAAAAGAAAGTTTTTAGACGTATCTTCATGATTTTTTTCTATCGTATCAAATTAGTTGTATTATAACACACTATCTACCTAGCATATATCCTGAAGAATATCATATATTTTTAGTGCTTCTAAAACTTGCGTTTTTTGCGTTTAGGTCCTGTAATCCCCCTTAAAGCATAACCATCAGAATAGAAGAAGAGAGTAAAAAGTACCTAAGTACAGGGTGGCAGGAACATCGACACAGGAGTCAGGACAGCTGTTATCAATGCTGGATTCAATACATGTGTTGAAATTTTTCGTCGGTTATCAAAAACAAAATCTGCTGTTTCATTGAAAGTCCAATATCTACGCGGTCAAAATACCTATATGGAACAGCAATTTTTTTTTTAAACCGACTAAAAATTTCTTCGCCGGGGGGTACAATCATTGAATTGAAGGTAACAGTTTTGGCAGCAATGTACCTGCCACCCTGTAGTAATTTGCAGTTCATCTTTATACTTAGATTGGTTTATTTTACAATGGTACCTCAACCTTGGTTATGGAGAAATGAGAAGCACATGTTTCCAAAACGCATGTAATTTAAACTTTTTGGAACCATTAGAAACTTATGGTCAAGGCCTGTTGAAAATACGCGTATTATTTTCCTTCTTATGTCACGATCCTAATAACAAAACTATAATCCACCTAGTTTTGTTGCTTGCTGACGTAATACTACATCATATAATGACGTCATCAAACTTCAAACATTTTCCTTCATTAAACTTTTCCTGCAAGCTTCGCAAACTTACTGCTCAGTCCGACGAATCCATTGGCTATTTCCTGTTCACTACTCGGGCCCATTATAGTACCAACTACAAAGTCCACCATGGCGCCCACTATAATCGCGATCAGGAAATTCTGTGGACAATTATTTGGAGATTATACATATTTGGTACGTTCATGATTGTTATAATATTAGTTTGTCGAATTCTGTTTTGGTCACCAGGTCCAGTTGAAAACCAGCGTCAGGCACTATAAGTTGTCTTGCATTTTTGCTGAACTGGGCCTTTTTAGCGCAGCCGTGAGGCACACTTTTTCTTGCTTATTTTTTTTTTTACATCGGACTTTACATTTTTTATTTGACCTTTATTTTTATTTTTATCTGATGTATGTATCTGGTGTATTGTGTGTCTTATTTAGTCTGTGCTAAATAAATGCATTTTCTTTCTTTCTTTCTTCTTGCTCTAACATCGAGTCTTTAGTTACTAGCCAAACCTTTCCTATTTAGGTTACAAACTTGCAAGTGGGCAACTGGCCAGAGACTATTCGTCTGCCAAGCGGGGTTTACATGGCGGAAATTGCCATGTAAGATCTGCTTGGCAGACGAATAGAAGATCCTTGAAAAGATCGTTGGGAAGCCCATGCTAAGCT
Source organism: Amphipoea oculea (assembly GCA_945859645.1). Taxonomy (NCBI): domain Eukaryota; kingdom Metazoa; phylum Arthropoda; class Insecta; order Lepidoptera; family Noctuidae; genus Amphipoea; species Amphipoea oculea. The sequence continues at coordinate 6,375,285 of OX243876.1, forward strand.
CAGAAGAGACCATAATTAAATAGGTACCTAGGTAAAAGTTTTTTAAATTTTTAATTCAATGAACCACCTTTTCAAAATCAAAATACTTAGGTACTTATAAGTGCATTAGTAATTCTTGTAAATCATTCAATCTGTATTTATTGGGTAAAGTTGTGTGTTTGTTATTATCATGCCAGACATGTTTATTTACGCAGCGATGGTAACTGTATTTACCATTCAACCACACATGAAACATGCGGTAGGTGAAATCAATTACAATAGGTACCAGAGATCTCCAGTCTCAATCTGTCAATAATACATCTAATTTCCCTACATTTTTGACATAGACTGGATTGAGATTAGATTTTGAACGTTTTTACAAACGGGAATTGGCAAGCAATAATATGTTTTAGAAAAAAAAATAGGCAAAACCACATGACAATACACCGGATTTACTAATACTGAGACCACCCTTTATGCGTCAGCTATTTATAAACAGAACTTTGAATTGACTGAGTAGGTAACCGAGTCGTTTCCGGTAAATTATCCCTGAATAGATCCCGCTGCCAGAAACGTCTTGGTTTACATTACATATCTGTAATTATTCAGTAATATTCCTGTTCATTGTACAACTCCGTTGGAACTTCAAACTTCGAGGCATACCGAAAAATGGGGCTACTTTGACTTCCAGGGTTACTTTAATAGATTTTGGAGCTACTTTGACAGAGCGCCAAAATCGGTTTTTCACGTGTGCTCAGCAAGTGTGCGTGACCTCGAGTAATATTGCGCGAGGCACAGGGTGTGGGGAACGCGTCATAGCGTTGTGATCGGCCTGGTCAAAGTAGCCCCGCCTGTTCAAAGTAGCCCCGTTTTACTGTAATTATTTTCAGTAGTAGGTATAGTATGACGCTTCCGACGACGATCGAAAGATGGCGTTGTTTATGAGTCAGAAGTTATTTCACACATTCAAAATGAAAGAATGAATAGGTATTACATGGCGGTACCACATGGCGAAATGTGGATTTAATAGGTCACTGACCTCTAATAAACACTTGTATAATACAGGTCAGCGATGTAGGTAGCTACTGTAAGTACCTACACCTCTGCTTACACACCACACACACCACACCACCACCACCACCTTTGCTTTATAATATACTTCATGTATGTATTTATTGTATTGTGTTAATGGTACACCATAGACTACCTACAGTATTTATGTCCTTCCCCTTTTTAATCCATTCAAAGGTTGTCTTTAAAAGATCGCTCTCAGCGATAAGACCGCCCATTGTGTCACCCATTGTAAAGTTTCTATATTTATGTCTGTAATTTATATGGTGTACATAATAGAGTATTCTATTCTATTCTATTCTTAACCCTTTGAAGAATACGGGCGTGTTGTTATGTTATGTTAAATTCAATGAGAATTTAAGTCATTGGTTAAATTGAAAGAAGATTGATGCATGTCCAATCGATTCCTGAAACATCTCATAGTTACTTAACTATTTAAAAAGTTATGAAAGATACGTAATATCAATATCTCAATAACAAATATGTATGAAAAGACAACCTTCAATACACTTCCGTGTAGTTTATGAGAATGACGTTAACTAACATGAAAACGAAGGTATACAATTAACTAAAATTTTGCGTGAAATTCCACATGGCATTCAAGGCTTTCATACTACCTACGCAGTTATCACTAACCCAAAATAAAAGGCAATCAGACAAAAAGCTACGCCAACAGTTGATTAACTACTTTTAATAACTATAGGTACCTAATTCGTCGGGAGAGTTCCACGACACTTGCTTTTAAATACTGAAAATTATTGCTATTAACTTAATATTAGTATGACGTAGCAAACCACTGTTCTGTAAGTATAGTCCATACGAGTGAAATAATTCCGAGCCTTACAGACTAACAGACAGCGTACAGCCTAACCCCGGAAAATGCAAAAAGACACTTGGAAATTCAACAATATTCATTGCGTTACTTACATTGTTCAGCAAATAAATTTTTCGAACATATGAAGCAATGCATTAGCAATATTTTTCAAAATGATTTAGATTGTGATTGAAATTGTGTTACAGCTTTTTATTTACGTTTAGTTTTTTTAGTACTTTCTCTTTATCATCCCCCAAGGGGGTGAAATGGTGAAGCGATCGTCGGCATAACTGTAGTGACGCAATGATTATACGGGTTGTTCCACTGCGCTCTAAAACCCATTGTTCTCATAATTTTAAGAGCCTATACTACTTCAAATGGCTTAGCGTGATCCTCCGTTATGTCGAAAATACTGCACCACTAATTTTGAAATAAATATATGGTAAAGTTCAGGATTAATGCTAAGTCTTATGTTAGACGAAAACACGATTCCATTAAATTTTCTCGATAGAAAATAAATCCAAAGTTACCTCTAACCCGAACAATAAACCGCTGGTATTCAAAAAATACTTCATATTAGATCATGAAACTTTGCATACTAACTGAACTTACTTTAAAGCAGGTCTTATGTTATTTACTTTTTTATAATTACCCTTATTTTCACTGTAAAAAGCAAATACCTAAACTATTGGCGCTGCCTGCCGCCCAGCACCGCACTCTGTCTCGCTCTCACTCAGTCAGCGAGCAGTATCGTATGAGCGAGATAAAGAGTGAATTTTAGCTGAGGTAGTATAGGCTCTTAATGTTCATACATTGATTCCACTGCGCTCCAAGAAATGTTGAGTAGAGTTAGCAAAAAAATAAATTAAGCATGAAAAATTATATTAAATATCATAAAGAAAAGAAAAAAATGCATATCAAATTGTTTATTCAGTCACACTAGGGCCAAAAAGTGCGAAATGGCCTTGCGCATTTTTGACACACGAGATGAATCCACGGTAAAAAAATACTACCGATATTTATATTTGTGTATAACAAACAACTTATGGTTTACCTTTCATGCTGACTCTACATATTTTATTTTGGAGCGCAGTGGAATGCATTCCTGGAGCGCAGTGGAACAACCCGATTATACGCTGCCGCTAGCTATCAAGAGTTACGAAGGAAATTTTGGCGAGCCCAGGAGAGACACCGGTTTAATCATCTGAAGTCCTCACCGCGATGCTGAAAACTATCGTGGTGGCTTTAGCAGGTAATTCCGGCATAATCCATCTCCTTCCCCCCGCGTAGGAGAACCAGAGAGAATTTTACATGAAAAACACTGTATTTCATGTATTTTAAAATATACGGAGGAACACTTATCAAAATATTCTACTGTAATTTTCTACTGATACTTATTTGTGGCGTATAATCGTCCATGTGTTTGCTGAAAGACTTCGCTCGGTGCTAACAGTGCACTGCGGCGCGACTAGTGGACAGAAACATGGCGTGAAATAGAAATGCATGCATCGTTTATTATTCAACAAAACAGATGCAGTTTGATTTGTATGCTATATTGTTAGTAGATATGCTATATTGTTAGTAGATATGCTATATTGTTAGTAGATATGCTATATTTTTAGTAGATATTCTAATAATGCTCTGATTGACATTTTAGTTTTGCTACTTGTTGCTCTGTAGAACCTGTTGTAGCGAATTTCAGATCACACTTTATCAATTGTACTAGCCCATCGCTTCGTCTACGTGAAATTTCTTGCTCCCCCGTCCCACCCCGTCGCATCGCATCGCCTGCCCGCGCTTTTACTTCGTTTTCGCTAAGCATTCTTTCTGACTTTATTTTCTTTTTTGCTCGGTTCCTAAGGATCCAAGCGTGATGTTTAATATCCTATAGCCTTCCTCAAGAATTGAAAAATCAAATGCAAAAATATTTTTTCCAATCCGACTAGCAGTTTCTGAGCTTAGCGCGTTCAAACAGACGAAAAAAACTCTTCAACTTTATTATTAGTATAGGTAGGTATCTATAGAAGATGTCTGCCAAACTAAACTCTTGTTGCTTACTTTTTCGTGTCGATATAGTACGAATACGTATGAAATAATCATGATTGGAGAGCTTAAAATACCTCTTGCCGACCGCGTGTCCTGAATGTCGTATTGAAAGTGGCGAGAAACCAGTTTTCGCATAATTCGGGCCATGCTTTTGCTTATAAATGCACAACATCAACATCGCACACATTTTTAAATTGACAGTAGAGATCCACGCTCTGGCATTCAAACAAAACGAATGTCACCCTTATTACCACATTACAATGTGTTTATTGTTTATCTTTTTTTTTAATGTCCAAGGCACAGACATTACCTACTCGTAGTTACGAGAATGAAGCAAAAATAACCCTATCATAATCCGAGTAAGGTACAGACCTACACTAACAAAACATTGCAGCACCTACACTAAAAAAACAATTTTCAAAGCTCTATGTTGTTAGCAGCTTTTACGCCGTAATGAAATAACAAGCGATGCTCCCACATTTCATCCAATTTCCCGACCGTCGCAGGGAGTAAATGAATTCTCTATTGATTTGTCAGTGGGTTGAAGGACGGTTTGTTTGTTGATAGAGGTCAATTGGGGCTGAATAGCTACGAGGCTAGTAGGCAAGCCACGGTAGACGGTCGAGCTTTTTTGAACATTCGGAGGGTTACGGAACTGCCCTGTTGCGTGTTAACCAGTCAATAATTATACCCTTGCGAATGGTTGTTGTAGCTTGTCAAAATAATTATAAAGAGGAAAGTTTTGTTTATTATTAGAGTGCTGCATAAGTCTAGAAATAGACAGACCATCACCATTTCATTTTTCAAAAGCGTACCGCGATTACTTATATCATTTATATATCATATCGTTTATTATTTACTAGCTTCTGCCCGCGACTTCGTACGCGGATCCTGTTGCTTTTGCCAGCGACAACGGGGTCGTCAAAATCGAAGATCTGAAACGTCTGATGTCGAATTCTATGAGCCCGGCGACTGGAAAACAACGGGATGCGCGAGATGATTCGAGACGTTCCAGATCTTTCATGTTTGTAAGTCAACACGAAATGCCCATTAGACTAAACAACTTTTGCTAAGACGTCGTTCCTATAATGTTATAGTGTCGCTGGGCTTTGGAGTTCCAGGACAGGTGTTCCAGATCTTCAAAATTATTCTCACAGCAGAAAATACTCTTCACGTGGAATAATTTTTGCTATGGCGCCATTTTTACATCTCTTATACTTTAGCTGGTCTGTTGCGGTTCTGCATCAGGTGTTCCATTTTCTAAAATAAATTATAGCCTTTATGTTGCCCAGACTTAATACCTATACAACAAAAAAACTATTCTTCTTTGTTACTGGAGCATTGTATCTGCCCCGATGTCCAGTAGCGGGTCGTTTATCAGCATCAATCACAAATTTATAACTGTTGCTTTGTCCAGGGGGGATAGATTCTAATGCAGATTTAAAACTGTGTACGTAGGGATTTACTTCATGCAACATACTTTGAAGCAGTGAAATCAGACTATTGTTCAATTGCGGAAACTTTTGGTTTCTAATATTTGCCTGATCTTGATAATTGGATACGAAATATATTTGGAGAAACTTGGGGTCATTTTCAGGCAATAATGAACCAATAAGGTGGTAAACTTGGCCTTGCACTTTGAATGTTGGCATAAATGGGCCTTCTGAAATCTGTTTCGCAACAAAAGATGTCATTTGAAAGGCATTATTGTACGAACGGATGTTGTCCAAGAAATGTTTTGACTGTGTATGGTCACCGATTAGCAGTGATCCTAATATTTCTGGAGGATTTTGTAATATTTTAATATGTTCTTTCTCACTTGAGCAACATATACCGTTTGTTTCTTTTTACCATTTAACAGCTTCACAAAAAGTACAATTTTGAACCATACCTCCGATGGCGGAATATGTGGCGTAGTCAATCATAGGAGTATACGTAAATGCACTCCGTTCCTTATCAACCCAAGGAAGGTCGCCATGCGCTACGGCTATATCTTGAGACACATCCGATTCTTCAGATTATATCGACATTCTGTTCAGAGGATTTCGAATTCGATCAGAATTCAAACGTTCGTTGCGCTCTTCTTCTGTCTCTTCATGCCGTACTCCAGCAATTCTTTCTCTCTCACTATCTAACTGATTGTGAATATTTTGTTGTGTGCGTGTTCGGGACAATGTATGATAATCTCGATCAGCAGTTAGTCGCGCATCACGTTCATCACTCGTTTCAAAAGACCTGTTAGTAGATGTGCGAATACGCTGAGAACTCAAGTGTGATTCTGTATCGGTAAACGTTTCCGATTCGCGTGACAATGCATGTCGCTCATGATCAGCGGACAGTCGCGCATCACGTTCCGCACTTGTCTCTAGAGACCTAGAAGCAGATGCGTTGATACGCTGAGAACTCAAGCGTAATTCTCTATCCGTGAACGTCTCCGACTCGCGAGACAATGCGTGACGTTCACGATCAGCGGTCAGTCGCGCATCACGTTCCCCACTTGTCTCTAGAGACCTAGAAGTCGATGCGTAGATACGCTTGGAACTCAAGCACAAGTCGGTATCCGTGAACGTCTCCGACTCGCGAGACAATGCATGATGTTCACGATCAGCGGTCAGTCGCGCATCATATTCTTCACTGGTCTCTAAAGACTTGGATGTAGATGCGTAAATACGCTGAGAACGCAGGCGTGCTTCGCGATCCAAAGAGGTTTCCACGGAGCGAGTTGCAGCCTGATGTTCTCCAACAGCATCAAGTCTCTCCTGACGCTCTTTGGTAGATTCTTGGGATCTTATGATCATCAATCTTTTAGCTCCTTTAGAACATTGGGAAAGATTTGACCTCTTTCTAGGCATGGTTATAGTTTTATTGTGAAGATATCTGATCAATTAAAATCTAAGTGACTGCTCCCCTGCGTTACAGGGTAGGCTTCCGTGTCACGAAGATAAATGGAAAAGGAAATTAAACACTCAAATAACATAAGCCCGAAGGCATATTTATTCGATAAAATAAAAAAATAAATGGGAGTTTTGGCCAGTAGAGTCAAATTTTCAATGATATACCATCGTCATCGAAAATCAGTCCTAAATTGTTACCGCCTTCACCGCGTGGAGGTACTCCCAGCTTATGTTATTTTATAATTAAGTATACAGTGAAATTAGTGATAGCTTTGATTTCCACATCAGATGTTTCTGATCTTCGATTTTTTAAGTCAACAGAAAATGCCTATCAGACCGAACAACTTTTGCTAAGACGTCATTCCTATATGTGTTATGGTGCAGCTGGGCTCTTGGAGTTCCACATCAGGTGTTCCAGATCTTCAAATTTATTCTCTCAGCAGAAAATGCTCATCACGTGGAACAATTTTTGCTATGGTACCATTTTTGTATCTCTTATAGTTTAGCTGGTCTGTTGCGGTTCTGCATCAGTTGTTCAAGTTTCCAAGATAAATTATAGCCTATATGTTGTCCAGACATAATACCTATACAACAACAAAAAAATCATTCAAATCCGTCCAGCAGTTCCGAAGATTACCGTTTACAAACAAACAGACACACAGACAAACAGAAAGATTTTTTTTTTGGATTCGTGCTCTATTACTGTTTCTAAACCCCCCGCAATTATTATTTTTTTAATATATTCAATGTACAGACACAGTTTTTTACTGTTTTATTATATGTATAGATATACTGTATAATACAGGGAAAGAGATTATAACTGTTATGTAAGATAGTTTTAATAAACCTGATCTACGCAAAAAAATCCTGCTTTTTCTAATTTCTAATTCATAACGGTTTATTATACTAATCATAAATAAAGTACACAATGTTCTCTCCCAAAGTGCGAGCGATGCAAACCAAATTCAAGCGCGTGTTATAAAGCGTTCGTATGATTGTTGAATCGATGTAAATCATATCAGGAAATCTATTTGTGGCAATTGCCAATACTCCAGCTCGTGACCTGAGAAGCAATTTTAGACTGATTTATAGCCTAGCAATGGGACATTTATGTAAAAGACTGATTAACGCCACGGTCAAAATTAATTCGTTTTAGTTGGCTATTAATAAAAAAATAAGAACCTATTGCGTTAAACCCTTAATAAAATTAACACGGAAATACTGTATATATGTAACGTCTAAGCAAATAGACAGGCATTGTAAAGAAATCATACTGGGATTTGCATCGATGAAAAAAGAGATGCAATATCATAAACTAACCTGCGCTTTGCTCTCCCAATCCATGCCCACAGCGCAGATGAAGCACATAACGAGAAGCGCCACTGCTCCCACAATCCTGACGTCATTCAGTCTATCATCGTCGTAATCGATGATATGCAAATTATAGCTCTTCAGAAGATCGTTCAAGGAGTCGCAGAACCCGATAGTGTTCATGCTGGCGGCGACCGCATTAGCGAAGGCAAAGATAATGCCCACGGAAGCACCAAATTCAGGACCAAGTGATCTTGAGATTATGTAGTAAATCCCACCTAGAAAATTGAGTAAGTAGGTATAGTATAATATGACATCACGCGATGGCGAAAATGTGTACAGTATTGTGTCTTCCAAATGTTTTCTGTAAAATAAGTACGATTTTCTTGATATTAGCATTATCAAAAGCCTAACTGAGATCAACAAAAGGAGTTCCCAAGGTTTTACTGCTTGCTATTAAAATCAAAATATTGGAAATTGTAGGAGACTGTAATAAAGGGATGGATGCGAATTTGACAGTAGGTAAGTAATTCGAGGTATTTTGTATATTTTCAGTTTCTTTTTATATAATTTGATTGAACCTGACTCATATGACCTTTGACATTTGAAACTGGTTCTGGTTTCACACGATTATCCTCAGGTAGCGTATGTTCTGTGCACCATTGTATAAGACTGTATGCATTCAGCGATCATACGTTACAGATGATAATCTTAATAGAGATTACTCTGTAGCCTATTGTATGAATGTCGTCATTACAGTTAGTAGCACTATGTTACTAAGTCGCACGTTGCTTTTACCCTGATCTGCACAAAGACAAGAAGAAGTGTAACGGATGACAGGGGCGCATTGTTCACATCGTGCTCTGTCCTTGCTTTGCTAATTATATTGTCCGCTAAAATTCTTCTAGCTATTGGATTTAAAATACTTATAATATTTTATGGAAATGCTACTACATCGTTTCAAGTGTAGTCTATCTAACTAGATAATTCTAACACAGCCTGTTTTCTTAGTTACATGGATTAATAATACATGCATACTTGAATCAAACACAAATCTTCTTATTCTTCTTGTAAGTACATCAAAATCAATTGCCGTTAGTCTCGTAAAAACTCGAAAATGGCTCGGCCGATTATGATAGGTAAGTTGTTGTGTGCGCGCCGGAGAAAGTTCTTAACGAAAAAAATCATTTAAAAGGCATTGCAACGTATACCGGGTTTAGCAAGTACAGAAAAAATCTAAGCTATCAGTTTGAAGGCTAAATTCTATTCAAAATGCAATCTCGTAAGAAAATTATTCTAGACCGGTTAGGTGTGAGGACGTTAGCCTCAGCAGAGCCTGCTTTATGAGGATAAACTTTAAGGCTTACTGACGACGCCAATCTAAACAATGCTGCGTAAGGAATCGAAAATTAATTCCCACCATGCAAGTATTTTCTTCCTTTTGATATTTTGCCTTTTTATACCTTTTGTTTATACTTTTTCTACCTTTTGGTTTTTACTTTTGATTGACATATTATTATACTCGTACATACTTTGTTTTACTACCAGAACCAGCGCTTTTTAATTTCGGTAGTTAATACCAACGAATCGTTTGTCCCCTCAATAGTTGATGAGAATCATGAGTTTGTAGCGGTATTACAACCCCACTTGCGAACAACGCGTCATACTGACGTCACGCAAAAGCCTGCATCTCGCAAGCAGAGTTTACCGCGCAACTGGCATAGATACAACGGCCCGACATGAATCATCAGGCACTTGCCCGCCAGACACAACACCCGTCTGGTCGGAGGATCCTCCCTTTTCTATAGAGTACTAGCTGTGCCCCGCGGTTTCACCCGCGGTAAAAGTATTATAGTCCTTTTTATTGATTCTCTTTACAAACCTCCACCCCCTCTTTTTACACCCTTAAGGGATAATTTCGGGGATAATAACTATTTTATATCTTTCCCCACAACTCAAACTATCTCCATACCAAATTTCATCTAAATCGGTTCAGCGGTTATTGATTGCCCATACAAACTTTCACCCCCCTTTTTACCCCCTTAAAAGATGATTTCTGGTATAAAAACTATCCTATGTCCTTCTCCGGGATGCAATCTATCTCTCTGCCAAATTTCATCTAAATTCGTTTAGTGGTTTAGGCGTGAAAAGGTAACATACAGACAAACAGACAGACGGAGTTACTTTCGAATTTATAATATTAGTGGATGAGTGAACTTTACACACTGTTCCTCAATGCATCACACATCATGACTCATGTCATTACGAATACAGTTTTTGTACCCAATATTTAATTTATTGATTTTTCAAAAGTTAATTTATTGATTTGCGAACACATGTTGTTCGCAAATCAATAAATTAACGTTTGCCTGTTTAGTTTAGAAGAAAAACTTGTTTAACTTTTAAGCGGAATTGAATCTTCTTAAAATATTTTTTTTCTTAATCCCACATTAGTAGTACTTAGCAGCTGATTTTTTTATTATTATGATTTTTAAAGACATCGGATTGCAAAATTTTTGTTTTTGCATGAGACGATGATCACATCGGTTAAGTAATAATATGAATGCAGCGAAATCTTTTCAAATGAATTCTAGAAAGTAGTTATTGCTCTAAAACCTAAAACAGATGAACGACCGGTTGATAAACGACTTATTCAGATTGTAAAATAATAAGTTACTATATCAAAAAACCAACCTCCTTTTACTTCTCCATTGGTGCATAAAGCGCTCATAGAAAGCGTTGTTATGACACACACGAAGGCTGATATGGCGATGATGACGAGAGAAAATCCGATGCCTGCCTGTGAAACCACCCACGATATACGCAGGAACAGCATCACACCCCAGATGTTCAGCAGACATGGTATCAGCACCCCCTACAATAGAATTTACAATACAATAGAATTTTTAGAAGCTCATTATTATAAAATTAGACTCACGAAAGTATATTTCTTCGACCTGAATATTGTGCTCAGTGCTAATATGTAGGATTATATTATATCCTTCTGCACTATTTTAGTCCTTATGAACTCAAAGCAAATAAATAGTTCCTCTTATAAAATCTGATACAGACGTATCAGTTGTATGTGTCAATCAATTTTAATTGATGTCAAACACATTCTGCGACTTCTACACTCATATAATAAGCTTTTAATAAAACTTACCTGAATCCATCCTAACTTAATTCCAACAACAGGAGTTGGCGACTTTGTTTCTCTCGTCTGTTGTACTTTCTCGTCCTGAAACCAAACACAACATTCTAATTCTCGTTTATTTCCTTGACCATCTTACGTTTCTGATAACATGCAAGTAATCCAAAAAAACAGGTGCATGAAATCAGATTGAATATGTCCAAACACATCTACATTAGTTTATTGTCTCTGTCGTGTGTGATGCACGTGATTATCATGGATGTAATGAGTCCAGTGAGTGACAGGCGAGCGTTTGCCGCCATTCCGCCATGATGGACACCGTCTGTCCCGCGCTTTGTTCGCTTTGTTGATCCATGCCATAATACTGCGCTTATGTATTGTTCCCAGACGGCAACGGATCTATGTATCTCGTGACGGTCGTTTTTATTATGCTCATGTGATCGCAATAAACACCTTTTATTTGTATGGTCGCTAGGAAAATTAGGGACAATGTTCACCAGGGAAAAATATTTCTAGAAAGTGTCACATTTACCTACCCTTCTATTGCACAGATACATGACCATAAAAATATATCTAAGTTAAAGAAAATCTGGAAAATATTTCCCCGATTTTCTTTTACTCACTTCTCTCTTTTAAACGGTGTGCCAATCGCTACCTAGAAAATGAGAGAGTATGCTAATCTTTTAAGTATTATTCAAAAAAATATATATGTATGTCTTCAACCTAAAAAACTTTATAGCACCATTTTAATCACTTTTCATTTACCAAGTTTAAAAAAGTGCATATCGATTGTATGTAAGTAGGTAACCAGAGTACCTGTGTTGGTACATACGTGGCTACATCTATCAAGCCAGTCAAGCTCTCGAATGCTCGCTCACGGCAGCTAGCACCGGATCGCACCGGTCCGATCCACTTTTTCTATTCCACACGCAAAACATTAGAAGACTCATCGATGCTTTGTCTCTACTTCAAAAGTCGCCATTACTCAAAGAAATTAATGACCAAAGTGCATGACATATTTTTTTTCAGGGTTCTGAATTAAGAATTTGAAGTTGACAAAGTCAAACTCTAGTATTATTCCTTCTTTGTAGCCCGCGAAATTTAGTTCTTAAGTTCTAAATACAAAGGGATTTCGAAGGCTTTCACCTTAAGTAATGCTAAAGTAGAATTTGACAAGTTCTCAACATCAAATTCTTGTATCTGTATAGCCCACTAATGTAATATTTTCAACACAATGTTATGTTATATTGTGTTATGAAATAAATGACATGAGTTTTCTGGATTAGGTACGAGCCTCCAGAAAACTCATAATTCACACTGTGATAAAAAGACAAAAATTGAAATAATTCGGATTCGCATCATTTATAGATGTCTTGCCTTATTTATATTTGCATAGTTATGTTGTGATTCTAAGAATCTTTGTATATGAAACATAAATTGTTTGTTTATTATCGACAGTTTGTGTAGATTAAATCTGCACATAAACCTACTTGATATGTTTGCACGATTAATCAGGAGAAAATAACTCTGTATTGTATGCGTTGATCTTGAAATGGCGAAACAATGACTATTGTTGTGCATATAAATGAAATTGTTTAATATAGCCGAACAAAACGAACTCGTTTAAAATAAGAATTCAAACTATCTTTTATTTGTATATCAGCTTCGTAGGGTAGTAGTAGGGGCGGCAGGGGCGGCCCGCCCCGGGCGGCACCTTCAGGGGGCGACAAAATTTACAATAAATAATAATAATAAGTCTTGTAAATATTTGAACCATTTTATATTTTTGTCGCACCTACGATTCGGACCGATCGAAATCTTGTCTATTGAGCAAGAACTGTGTGATGCTGTAGACTACATTGATAGTGCAATAAAAGACTTCTCTTAAAAAAAGTAGATGAATAAAGTTTTAGTTAAAGACAGAAATTTTGTTTTTAATTCTAACAAGTATATTAATTTTCAATAAAAATATAACTATTAACAGTATCGTCGTTGTTCTAATTGGAAGTCGATTCGCGGTTTATATTTAATCCGTACTAATATTATAAATGCGAAAGTGTGTTTGTCTGTCTGTTACCTCTTCACGCTTAATCCGCTCAACCGATTTCGATGAAATTTGGTACAGAGATAGTTTGAGTCCTGGGAAAGGCCATAGGATAATTTTTATCCCGATATTCTCACGGGATCGAAACTTACGCGGGTAAAACCGCGGGGCGCTGCTAGTTCGCTAAAAACTTAATAATCTTGATGATCGTCAAGGTATAATTATAAGTGTTCTATACCTGTTATATCAATGTAGGTACCTAAGTAGCACACGTGTAAGAATTTTTGTAATAAATGTGATTATTATATTGTAATTGTCCCTCTTTGACAGTTGTCTGAAATGGCACTAATACAGCAAATTGCCGGAGGGTTTCAATTTGCTAAATTCGCGGCTATTTGCGGTCGACGGCGTGTAGGCAAGTCAGGTATGTAACCGAAAATGTGCCATTTGCGACTCGTAAGCCTGTTGAATGCTTGTGAATAACTACATATGCTGGAATGTTGCTAAAACTCCTAATTTTTGGAATAGCCAAATAAATTCACTGGTCGATAGTAATCCGGAGAGCTGTGCGCGATGAACATACACTTTCTACATATATAATATTGAGTCAAGTTTGTTTTATCGGACTAAAAGAAGTAGTGGCCCTGGCCGCATGAAATGCAATTTCCATTGACATGAGAGCACCTAAAATATTTCCGCAAAAAGTCGAGAACTCATCTTTATAATTACCTATGTAAGGTTATGACCTTACATAGGTAATCCCACAGAAATAAATGTAATAATACATAATTCCTCGCTTTATGCCGAAATACTAATTGTAATGTTGCCTAACGACACTTTGATTATATAGGAGATCAATAATGATGAGTTTTGCATGAGATGACACTGGATTTTTGGTGAGAATATACGAGTAACACATGAAACTTGGAAGAAAATGTGTATGTAAGGTAATACACATTTAAGGTGACACACGTGATAATGCAGTGATTGAATTCCAATTAAATTTTCCTGCAATTAGTTTATTTTCGAACCGTAGTTTATTCACCGTGGTTTTTTCGTGGTTTCTACCAATGTTAAAGTTCTGTGTACAAGAGTCCTCCAGACTCTCTCAGACTCAATTTCATCGAAAACTAGCCTTCGACACGCACTGCACAAGTGTGTGCGCAGACACAGGTGTTTTATACATTACCTATACTCGTACAAAACTGTTTCAATCAATTGTGATTGAAACAGTTTTGTACGAACGGAGTATCTAATTGTAGATACTCCGTTCTTATTACAAAAACTGGCTCGATGGTTTCAACCATGTTAAAAGAAAAATCTTGATTGTGAAAAGACCGCAAAATAAAACTCACCTCTTCTGTAATAAGATGGTCCCCATGTAGCTCTCCAAGACTCGGCCTTTTTAGAGCTCTTTTCGAATTTCTGTAGTTGTCCAATCTCGGCAGGGCTTCCCTTGTGAGCTGGGCCAGTGACCTCTTCCGTCTCCATCCAGCGTCGTGTAGCCAGGTGTCTGGTTGGGCATTGGGGGCCACGACTGCGACCCCTCGTTCGACCGTCTCGGCTGAGGACCGAAGAGGCCTCGTAATGATGTTGGCTCCCATGTGGATGCCGTTCTTCTTGGATTCTGCCTCCACAGTGGAGACTTTAAACCTGGTTATGAAAATTGTTTTTTTCTGATTAATTTCAATTAAGACCATCTAGGTTTAGCCGATCTATTCTGTTAAAATCTTACCGTGATATTAACTTAGGTGTTTCAGTCTATCAAAAAGTACTCTGTGCTTATATAAATGAAAATATTATTATATCAATGGCGTCTGTCCTCAACCCTCACCTGTTTTCTTCCATGATGTATGAGGCCGGTTGACTACCGGAAGCTACACTTATATGAAACTACCTCGCGTAGCTTTATTGTGACGTAATACTTCTTCGATGTAGCACCCAACCACATAATTTTCTTTGCGCGATATCTGGAACAAAAAGAAAAAAAAAAAATCAGTTTATGATATGGCTAGAAAAGGGTGACTAACGAACTGACGACTAATAGCGCAGTTTAAGGAAGAAAAATAAATGTTGCGCCGACCTCAAATAAATTGGGATACGGGCAGGAGAATTATGATTATGAATGAGTTCATCATCATCTGCCTAGCTTTTTCCCAACTATGTTGAGGTCGGCTTCCAGTCTAACCGGATGCAGCTGAAT
This sequence comes from Amphipoea oculea, assembly GCA_945859645.1. Taxonomy (NCBI): domain Eukaryota; kingdom Metazoa; phylum Arthropoda; class Insecta; order Lepidoptera; family Noctuidae; genus Amphipoea; species Amphipoea oculea. The sequence continues at coordinate 6,390,798 of OX243876.1, forward strand.
ACCAGTATTTTACATGGAGCGACTGCCTATCTGACCTCCACAACCATGTTACTGGGTAATACAATACCTACCCCTTGGTAAGACTGGCTGTCAGATTTTCGGGCTTCTGACGACCTGTAACGACTGTCAAAGATCCACGAATGACAGCAGGGACCAACGGCTTAACGTGCTTTCCGAGACACGGAGGGGTCTTGCTTGGTAAGTAAAGATGGTCACCCACCCACGGACCAACCGCGGCAAGCGTAGCTTAACCTTATGTCAATCAGAATGATGATGCTGAGTTATGGACTCATATTTCGGATTTGAAAATTATTTAGAAAAATGTCGAAAATAGGTTTGTAGGTACAGGTAATGCAGGTAATAGCGAAAAACAGACTTTGGTATAGTGTTAAATTTGCAAATACACCTAAGCACTAAACAGTAATTACTTAATTCATTAGTTATTATCCCCATGTGTATGCTAATGTTGTGCTTTCATAATTTTTTACAATGCAATATCCGATAAATATTCCTTGTGTCGCATATAGCCTAGAAGCACGATATTGGTTTGTTACCAAGAACGAAAAATTCAAAGCGTCTTCTAGTTTTCCAGGGACGTCATAGGTAGGGTTATAGGGTAGGTAGGTCTGTAGCTGTACGGTTGGATATCATCGCAATGGATGATATTCCAAACAATCGGTCTATTCTAAAAAACTCTCATCGTGAAAACTTAGGTGAAGACTAACTTCTTATGACTCTGCTATTTGACATTAAACTTCAATTCATAATATTTGTGAATCATTTTACGAATACAAAACTGTCAAACAGATGATTACGCACTATGAATTTTACGCAGATAATATTATGAATTGTCAGCTTGCGACCATTTTACGATTTTAGTATTATCCTAATACGATTCCACCAAAGCGGCCTTTTTTTCCTGATAACGCTACTTATCGACCTACATACCTATCACCAAGTTTTCACGGTAAGATGGTTACAGAATACATGGCAGTTGCTTCAACAGTGCCTGTAATTGCCAACTGCCTAAAAACGATATAAACCACTCATTAATCTTAGGAATCTTGATCATCGTCGAGCGGCCAAGCGGTCAAGCAGCGTCAGTGACGTCAACCCTTTTTATGTTCTTTAGTTTTTTGCAAACAAGTATGAAATCCTCCCGTACCTATGTAATGCACAGAATGTTTGCATCATCATCATCATCATCATTTCAGCCGAAAGACGTCCACTGCTGGACATAGGCCTCCCCCAAGCACCTCCACTTCGACCGGTTTTGTGCTTCTCGCATCCAACGAGTTCCTGATGCGGCCTTCACAAGGTCGTCGGTCCACCTTGTGGGAGGCCTTCCAACGCTACGCCTTCCGGTACGCGGTCGCCACTCCAGAACCTTTCGGCCCCATCGGCCATCTGTTCTGCGAGCAATGTGCCCTGCCCACTGCCACTTAAGTTTGGCAATTCTTCGGGCTATGTCGGTTACCTTGGTTCTCCTGCGGATCTCTTCATTTCTGATTCGATCCCGCAGGGAAACTCCAAGCATAGCCCTCTCCATTGCCCTTTGGGTGACTTTCAGCCTTCTAATAAGGCCCATTGTGAGCGACCACGTTTCAGTGCCATATGTCATCACTGGCAACACGCACTGGTCAAAGACTTTCGTCTTGAGACACTGCGGTATGTGGGACGAGAAGATATTGCGTAGCTTCCCGAACGCTGCCCAGCCGAGTCGGATTCGACGATAGAATGTTTGCAAATGATTAAAACTCTACTACATTAGGTACAGACTAGGGAATGCAATCCCGGCTCCTATTTTTAATCCCGGGATTACGGGATTGAACAAAGACAACCCCGGGATCCCGGGATAGCCCCGGGATTGAAAATTTGTATTAAAAACGACCAAAAAATCATCGGTTATCATTTTTATTTAAACTCAGCAGTCTTTCGTCGACTTCCGTGTCAATGTGAACAAAATCAAAACAAAAATGAACTTCTAAAACATTAACTTTTTAACTAAAACAACTTCAACTTAAATCATCTTTAAAAATAACAAATTAAACGTAAAATTCTTCTTAGGAAACAATTAGGAACTTTAGGTTACTAGTCTTCTAAAACATTAACCAATCTATGACTTGAAATTATCTTAAACATAAAAATTTAATAAGAAAACAGCTTTGAGATCTACTTATTACGAAAATAAGACCTTAAAAACATTAATGCATCTAAAGTTTCGTCTCCAAGCCGTGTTCTCAATTTATTACATATAAATGCTGCAGCTGAAAATGCTCTTTCAGGCTCTACGGAAGTCGGGGGAACCGTCATCAAACATTTATAAGCTTGTTCAAGATTGTAGCCCCGAGTAGAACCCGTAGCGTCGAAAAGATTCATTTCTTGTTTTACGATTTTCGAAAGGTCCGTTTCTTTAGGTTCACCCGGGGAAAAAGTTCTCATGGTATTGTCTATCTCCAGCTGTAGTTTTTCCTGTAGCGTGAGTTCAGTGTTAGCAGAAGAAGAAGAGCCATCATTGAATGACAACTCTTCTGAAGTGTCTTCTTGCTCACCGTCTTTACTGTATGACATTGTGTTGTGACATTGACTGTAACATTGCGTTTACAAAGAAAGCTACGATGAGTAATTTATAAAAAAAAATAAAGTTATAAAGTTTTAGCATTTTCGTTAATCCCGAAAATCCCGGAATTGGACAAATCTAATCCCGGGATTTTCGGGACTGGAATAAAGCCGGGATCCCGGGATCTCGGGATCCGGGATCCCGGGATTGCATTCCCTAGTACAGACGCCAGCACATCAAGCTACCCGAAACTGTCAATTTTTCCCAATCAACCTAATGTTTTAGCGATTAAGTTAAAAAACTAAGTATTAAAAAAAATTACCATGTTATTTTAAATTTACTACCAAAATATAGGAGAGCGATAAATAAATAAATCCGTCGGTATCAAATTCTGAGTTCATTCAAAAAAAAAACAAGGTAAGTACTTAAAACTCTGACAAGTTCGATCGAAGGCTTTAGCGCCGGTATTGGCCGGTTTCGGCCGGTTCTGGGGGAAAGACTGTACAGCCACGCAGCCACGCCAGTCACAAAGGCCGAGAGTCGAATGACACGCGCGAACGTCACGTGACGAACACATACCCGCCTTGATCACAACACATGAGAGAAAACATATCGAAGGATCACAACTCAGTAAAACGATACACGACACGAAGCTTTTACCATCGCTCGTCGTGGCCCAAAATATTCAAAAAGCATAAAGCTATGTTCGTGAATTAAATTATTTCAAACTTTGGCCGTAGTTCTAGGTATTAAATGTCGACAGCCTTTGGAAGGCGGTTTTAAAGACCTGTGGGGTAATTGCGTAACACACTAGTAACATTAGCAATGGCTTTCATTGTGACACTCTAACAACATTTATTGCATTGTATACGATGTTGAGCAGACAAATCTGAAAAATAACTTATAGAATATGGGAACTTTGGAGTTGGGAGGTGTATCATTTTGTTTGTTTGTAAGACGTAGTAAAAACTAGTAAGAATACCCCGGCCCCAGGGGGGAAACGTCTTCAACTGCTGGATCCATAGACAAATTGTTGCGTATGCGCGTAACGTCACAATTTGCTCTGCGTCAATGGTCCTTCTGTTTGTACCTATCCTGCGCTTGACGCTAACACTAGCTTCTTGTTTTGCTAGTAGTTAATCATGCAAATTAATTATTATCGCTTTAAATTAGCAATTTTTGTAGAATGTGGGACAATAGCAACTGGACTGGTTTCAGTTTCTGTTACTCTCTAGTAATTTATCGAAAACGAAGACTCGGAGGATCTATTGCACAATTCAAGGCCGCTTTTTTTGGACTGGTCATCTTTTATAAGACCGGTTTAAAAAGTTTGGAGCTTCTTGTTTTCATAATCATTGACATAAATAAAGCAAGTGTCTAAAACAACGATGATGTCCGTGAAAGTATAAATTTTAAAAATTGTTTTGCAGTGAGTTTATGTAGGTAGGTAGGTCTGTACCTACATGAACTTTATTTTATCGATTTATAAGCGATTCGATGTGAATGGTATTATAGGTTACCTTACGATAGACTTCACCTTAGCAAGTTCAAGTCTCAGAGTTCAAGTTAGTCGAACGCTTTATGATTACGCTTTACAATAATTATTAACATTTCGGCCCCAGCTTTTGTTTTCCATTCTCTCATCCACATAATTATAGATTTTGTCGAGGTGATTTTGCAGCATTAGTGAGGCCATATGAGGATTTTTGCTATTGCACAAAGCAGCCGTATCATCAGCGAAGGTGGCATTGTTTCTCTGTTTATGAGCTAATCTCTGAAACTACCAGTCAGATTAAAAAAAAAACTATTTGCATGTGATAGCCCAATTCTTGAGGAATTTAACATCACGCTAGGGTCCTTAGGAGCCGAGCAAAAAGAAAAAAAGTCAGAAAGAACGCTAAGCGAAAATGAAGTAATAGCGCGGGCAGGCGATGCGATGCGATTGGGTGGGTCGCGGGAACAAGACATTTCACGCGGACGAAGTCGCGGGCAGGAACAGTATTTGATATAATTAAAAGGATTGGATTTACTTCATGGGCTCTATATTTTCTTTTTTTTTTTTTTTTCATTGCCTACGTCACATCTTGCTGCCTGTAATACATATATGGAATCTGCTAACCGTCTCAAAAAACCAACAAAGAGAATTTTGGTATTCGATAATTCCAATACTAATATCGAAGTCAACTGACCTTTGCAGCAAGAATAGGTACCTACAATATTAGCCAAAAGGGATCGGTTTTTACGCCTCACTGTTACGTAGTTAGTTAAAACCTACGTAGAGTGTCCATGTTATCATTGTTTGTTCAATTAGATGACAATATCAAACAGTAGTCTTTGAAGTCAGTATTCTTGGAGATCACAGCTTGCTGCTAAGTTAAACACGTAGATAATGGTGATGCCTACTCATTTTGTGTTCTGGTAAATATGGCAGTATAAAGTAGTAGTGCCTTTTGTGTTACAAAACATTACCTCTTTATGGCTTACGTTAAGGTTATGTAATCAATCCTGAATGTTTTGCGTTAAGGTTAAGTAATGAAAAAGTTGCAAAGCATCTCCTAGATGCTTTGCAACTTTTTCCGGCTTAATTCGTTTTGATAATCTTTTACAAATTTACTTTTTGTTTAAACATTATATTATAATTATAGTTTCTAATTCCAGGATCTTTCATGCGAAGTTGTTTTCGAACTTTTATTCATTAGCTCTAGGAGCATGACATTTTTCATAAACGTAGCTTGTACTACCTCCTTATAACGAAAGGGAACACTAAGGTATTTTTTTATTCGTCCCATGAAGTGGATAAATAGGGATAGTGAAAGTTTGAATAGGTGTTCTTCATTTTTGCTTATGGGAAATCCCATTATGTACTTATAATAGGTACATGGCTTGTCCATACTTAATTAATTAAAGAGCTTTTCTAGGTTTACGTTCTTCTGCATGCCTGCCACATTGACTGAAGATCATTTAACATATACTTATATGTAGGTCGTAATGTCAAATGTCTCCAGCTAATGTAGGTATACCATATAAACAAACTGTTCACGTGGCAGTGACGTCGCGTTTCAAGGGATATTTTTGGCGGTAACTCAAAGGTTACGACAACTTCCGCCATCTTAGAACATTCGCTGTTTACAAGACGACGTCCATCGTGCTTGATGGTGAATATTATTACATTAGCACATTATTTAGAGGTCGAGGGAGCATAGATTATTCTATAAAAAGTTCGATTCTGCTTATGTATGCAGTCTGTCTTACGAGGACGTGTGATTTTTTGCGGGCGATCTGAAAATCGCAAGTGACGCGCTACGAACTTTTCAGTTCACGCGTAGCACTCGCTACGCACATACGCCTAATTGTGTCTAGGAACTTTATTGAGAACAGCGGGGTAATTGCGTAACAATAACAGTAGCAATGGCAGTAACATTTTGACAGTTCAACAACATTCATTGCGTTATTTACATTGTTGAGCAGACAAATTTTTCGAACATATGAAGCAATGGATTAGCAATTCCCTTCAAAGTGACTTTGATTTTTATATTTATTAAGACGATTAACATACATGTATATACTAAATTAACTAACGAAATATTATATCCTAACTAAAACTATTAACTAACTAAAATATGGCGTCAAAAAATTCCTCCACATCACTGTCGGTCGACTGCAAATATACCCAAGAGACGGCGGCATTGCCACGTTGTATCTTAATAATGCTTTATAAGCCTCTGGTCAAGGTAAAAGCAAGCATTTTTATCTTCTTTGCGTGTCGATGGCAAAAATAACACCAGAAAATATATAGTTATTTAGACTTGTTCGGCCCAAAATTCGGCAAAGCGAATTCCGTTCACTGTCGCAGCCTCACGTGTGCTGGGCATGCGGTGCAAGATGGGAGGTAAGCCATTGTCTGTTTATTAGAAGAATAGAGATAAGAAAGAAAACTTGCGAGCAAAATAATACTTACATATAGCGAATGATTTTATGTAAGAAAATCACTCAACAACAATGCACAATGCAACCTAATTAGTTTTATGTATAGTCGCAAATACTATTGTTAAAGGCAAATTATTTGTTATATATACATATATATACTTCGAAGCTAAAACTGTCTATTTTTAACATACAATAGAGCTGTAATAAAAGCATGTGAATATTATAAAAAATAATGGCCGATCGTTTGACAATAGTTATCTCGCGGCCGCGCAAATTTTGTACTGACGATTTTTAAAATGACACTATTTACTTACATAAATTATAGCAACATAATTATACAGTCGTTGCGGAAATGATGCTAGATATTAAGTTAATTTATTTGTGGCTATTAATTTAACATATGATTTTTAGTATTTTTATAACACAAAGGACTGGAGTAGTTAAGTCCCGGGGAACAGCTCTTTTACCGTTTGGGATGGGTCTTGAGAAAGACCGGTCCGTGCCATTGTGGAATTCATCATCCTTAACGGAACGGCAGTAGGGTGTGATTGTGGAGCTGTCACTAACCATGCCCCACCTCATATCCTGCCCTCTGTGTCCCAAAATATGCAGTCAAAGTGACCTCTGCGCTGCCACCGACAACGCCGTGGAAGTGGCAAAGTTTTGGGAAAACAAGATTTAAAATACAGTCGTACTAGCGACACGGAGAAGAAGAAGTATTTTTATTATTTTGGTCCTGGAGCAGTTAATCTGAGTCTAGAAGAAACAAAAAGAGATGAAGGCCCAATTTATAAATAATAGTCTTACATTATCATCGACCAACTAAATTACAAACCCTCTTTGGCTAACTCTGAAGGTTTTTAATAACAGAAGATGTCAAATTGTCCCCGTCGATTTAACAACTTCCTTTATCTACTGTATCACTTTTATATTTTTTAACAAAAAAATCTCAACAATATTTGATGACCCTGAAGATCAACCTTTAATATGGAAAATGTAACAAGTAAAGTTATCTTAGTAAACAAAATATAATCGTAAAAAGATCAAATAGTGACTACTAATGGTAGCTGTCTGTGTTATCTAAGATTTTTTAATTCGTGCACATAAACATTGAGACAGTGATAAAATTTCGTGATAGTATCGTTCAGTCGGCAACTGAAGCAGTTTGAGGAGACAGCTGTTTTATTACTCTAACGAATACCTATACTATATACAAACAAACTCATCTTCCGATAGAGTTATATTTGCGCCACTTTATGACCACCGTGTATAAAATACTCATCCTGCAAATCCTGCTAAAATTAGAGATTTATTCGTAAGCATTCAGTTTCCTCAAGATTGGAATATAAATGTGTATTCTATTTGCGTATATTTTCGACTTGGGGTTTCCTGTCTACCTTTAGAAAAAACATGATCCTCTCTTGAACTGCTAAACTGATAGAGTTTGATTTTTGACCAGCCACATTAGGAGCAAATCTCGGCTATGAGAGAGAGTGGGAGATTTTTTTTAGAGCAAAGCAGTGGTTTTTATTAGTTTCTCTATAAAACATCACATCACGCCTGTAATATCCGAAGGGTTAGGCAGAGGTGCACTTATAGAACACCCACAAAATAGAAGTATACTTACATCAAGTGCCTTTTATGTGCCTATTTGAAATAAATGCTTTGACTTTGACTTTTGACTTTGATCAAACTACAATGCTACATAGCCCCAGTTGGTATGGCATGCCACCTGTTGATGTGACAACGTGCTTGATAAGGACAGCCGTCCGCTGTCCAGACCAACAGTAATAACTACTGCCTACCTACGATGCAACCATAATTATTGTTGTTTTGATTCGTGGGAAAATATGCATATTGTGGTGACATTGACAAGGGTGCGTAAATGCAGCAGTACATACGTATGGTACCTATTGTTCAAATCGAAGTCTGTAAATAATAAGTTTAACACAGGGCTCAGAGAATCGACTTAGATTAAAGCTGATAGATATCGGCAGTGGATAAATGTGGGCTGAATCAGCTGAATGGTTCTTTAGATAGTAAATATATTTTTTGGTCCTTAAATACGGAAATACATAACAGCGTCGAGTAAGCCGTCTCCTCTGTATTTTTAGTACTTAAGCAGAGAAAACTACCCTCTTAAACTAGGTGACAAGGCACAAGGTCATATGCAACTTTATGTCATTATTGTATAGTGGTGACGTGGGCGGGGCGCGCCCGAGCTTCGCGGGTAATCAAGTAATAGGACGGCTGATGAAGACAATCATAGCTATAGCAACAAACTATATCAACTTATCGATTGGGGAACTGTAAGCCTGTTGCATTGTGGGTTACAAACTTAAATGAGCGACGTATGTGTTTTCGCAGATGCCAAAGGAATTTATTGTTTAGCATAATCAGTCTATAATGTTCCCACTGCTGGAACAGGGCTCCCCTCTGTGAGAGGGAGTGGGCCATAATCAACCACGTTATTGTGTTGGTCCTTTTTTAATAAGGTCACTTGGTCTTTACGATGTTATTTTTTCTTCACATGAATTTGTCCCGTTGTTAGTTCTAAGGGTGGGGAGACTCGATAACTTGTTAAAAAAAAAACTAAATAAAATTACCATTAAAATTACAATAAATGGAGATAACGGTTGTCCCAAACTAGGCACAGCCTGTATCTTGGACGCCATTAGATATATGTTTAAAACATTTTGGTTATTTTTTTAAATATGTTGTGTATGCAACGCGATACAAATGAAACAAAAGCACACCGACCGCATCCGGTGTGAGCACGTCACACTTACAAAGTAAAAAATTATTCGCTGAAAAAACTAAAAGTACGTAGGTAGATAGGTAGGTACTTAATACCACACAACACATGAAAAAATTATGACCAATTTCCTCGTACTTTTAATTACCTACTCAAGAAGTCAAGATATAAGCTGGCATGGTAACTGAGACTGAATTAGTATCTACAATTATGTACATATTTATTGTCCTGAAACGTTCAGGCAAGAACACAATACCTACCTACCTACATCGTCATTTGTGACATGACTCCGGTAATGGCGGAAGAAACTCGGATTCCTGTTGCATGTATCAAAAGATGGCATCATTTCCATTATTATTAATACCAACTGTCTTTCAAATGAACTGGTTATCTCAATATACTCGTATTTAATATATCTAGTGATCTTTGATTATATTAACAGGTGAAATATGAATAAATAGTTTATTATTTTTGCACATATCCACGGGTGTTCATGATTTGTTACAATTTTACTGATCAAACGAGCTTGCGACGGCTGTCGCTGGAAACCAGCGATGGGGCTCTGTCTTGCATAGGGTCTTAGCAAAATTTTGAGCGATGGCCGTTTAGCGTGGATATGACGCATGTTTTCCTCGAAGTTGTTATTTTTTTGTTGTGTTCTTTCACTGCGTCATGTTTACCGCTAATAAACGTATTTTCTTTCTTGAAATGTCTGATAAATATCATCTACCTATATCTTTATGTATGACTGGCTGAACAGACACATTATTCATTTATCTATATTATTATGATGATGACCTGCACCCTAATTTCGTAACACACTATCAATCACAATCTGAATCATTTTGAAGGAATCTAATCCATTGCTTTCTGTGTTCGAAACTTTGTCTTCTCAACAACGTAAATAACGCAATGAATAGTGTTGAACTGTCAAAAATCCAAAATCAAAGCTATTCTTACTGTTAGTGTGACCCCGCTGGTAATCTCAATATACTCGTATTTCATATATCTAGGGAACTTTGATTACATTAAGAGGCGAACTATGGATAATTTATTATTTCTACACACAACTACGAATGTTCATGATTTGCGTTTATTGCCCGTGGTCCGACCGCGTAGTTCTACTAGTAGGACCACGGGCATTTTTCTTTTCGGTGGTTCTATCAATCGGACCATGGGAAAATCAAGTTCTATCAGTAGTACTAAGGGCAACTTTGTTTACCCGTGGTTCTATTAAGTGAGTAAACTTCTTTGCATGTAAAACTTGGAGTTACTAAATACCAAAATAAATGTTGGACATGCATTGGATAAGCTGCGATGATATATATTCGTCCACGTTTACTTACTCTTTGTCAAAAATCTTTTTTTTAGTTAAACCAGCTGACTCTTTTACTCTCACATTTTTAATCTCACATTTACACGTTCGTCCATCAATGCCTCTTTTGCTGGCTGCTGCAGTAATGTACTATTTTCTTTTTAGTGCAATAGGTAGCTACAAAAACATTTTTTAATAACTATTATTTTTTAGTCTTTTCTTACCAAAAGGCTAAAAAATAAAAATAATAGTTATCCCGAGATTTACCCCTCCCGCTCTGGGTGGTGCGGAAGGGAGTGTCAGACTCTTACTGACTAAAACCCATACGTGTTCCTTCCTTAGCCCTTTATGTTCCGGGGTAGCGGTAACCCTTTCGGACAATCCCGCACCCCCGGCAGGCTTCGGCCCTGGCAGGCCCCTTCCTTTTTGCTGACATCTCTTTGAGGCGCGCGTGGAACACGTACGCGCCGTCCGGCACGGGCCTGGTCCTGATCGGACGGTGAGCTACCCATTGCTCTCCGTCCGCAGGCCCGCGCCTACGGTGGCCGGGAGTCGTCATGCGGCTCCCGACGCCCGGAGCGTCTCCCGCGGCGGCTGGGACGTGTGGCTCTCTCCCTCAGCCGTTCCGCCACCTCCTTCGCTAGCATGACTGCTTCGCAGAAGGAGGTGACTGCCTCCCACTCACTCTCGCCCCGGACCATGGCTTGAACCAGGGCCGGACGTGAGAGGTCGCCGCCGCTGCCAATCGCCTCTACGAGGGCAAGGCGGTGCTCCGCCCATGCGGGGCAGACCTCCACCGTAAGCTCCACCGTGTCCTCTGGGCAATTTTATTTTTACTTACAAGTATTTTTTTCCTTTGTAAAATAATGAAGGTAATACGGGCTGGTGTCCGCAACTCCACGTACGTCAATGCGCGTATTTTGCGAAGCAAAATAATGTAACAGGTATAAGTACTACGTAAGTAGTACCATGGGCAAAAATATTTATCTTAGTTCTACTCGACCAGTAGAACCAGTGCCAATAAAATATGATAATTTTATAACGATGGTCCGATTGATAGAACCACCGAAAAGAAAAATGCCCGTGGTCCTACTAGTAGAACTACGCGGTCGGACCACGGGCAATAAACGGCCGCCGCTGCCAATCGCCTCTACGAAGGCAAGGCGGTGCTCCGCCCATGCGGGGCAGACCTCCACCGTAAGCTCCACCGTGTCCTCTGGGCAATTTTATTTTTACTTACAAGTATTTTTTTCCTTTGTAAAATAATGAAGGTAATACGGGCTGGTGTCCGCAACTCCACGTACGTCAATGCGCGTATTTTGCGAAGCAAAATAATGTAACAGGTATAAGTACTACGTAAGTAGTACCATGGGCAAAAATATTTATCTTAGTTCTACTCGACCAGTAGAACCAGTGCCAATAAAATATGATAATTTTATAACGATGGTCCGATTGATAGAACCACCGAAAAGAAAAATGCCCGTGGTCCTACTAGTAGAACTACGCGGTCGGACCACGGGCAATAAACGATGATTTGTTATAATTTTACAGATCAAACGAGCTTGAAATATCTGATAACTTATCAGACAGCGAGATGATTCATAACAGTGATCAGTATCATCACGCTTTATGTAGGACTGGCTGAACAGACACATTATACGTTTATATTATGATGACCAGATATTTCACCTAAATATAAATCAATGCTGTCGTTTTTCGCATAGTTTTCAGTAGTAACGGCCGTGACTTACGAGTTGTAAGTCGTGGGTTCGAACTCAAGCAGACACTTTAGTTTGTGTAAATTATTTCATCACCACTGCTCTCAAAACGGTGAAGGAAAACATTGTGCCATGTCCTCGAACCAAAAAATCGAAGACATGTCGCTCATTTGGAGAAACATCGACGTAACTGCAAATATTTTTTTACGTCTTTGCTTTCCTAACGTAAATACGCTTTCTAATTGCTTTGGCATATTTAACTCATTTTTGGGAAAAAATACATTTACGTCGATGTGACATCCGCCAACCCGCACTGGGTCCGCGGGGTGGCTTATAGCATCTCACACAGAGGAGGCCTGTGTCCCTACAGTGAGAACATTATAGCACATTATAGGCTGATTATGAATACTTATCTACTAGGTACTCTTTCGCTATTTAATTTAAAAAAGTTTAGAACGTTTGGCCTCAAGACAAGAAAACATTAGTTACGTAATACCGTTGCATGCTTTTGACACGGTAGAAGCAGATGATTATGAATCACTGCTCTACGACCCGTGTCCTACGTACAGCGACATGTCTGTCATAGACAACCTCTCCCTTTTTTAGAACAATACCAATTTCTGTTTACGTCAACAGACAGAGTAATGAATCACCGGTATTCTCAAATAGCGGACAATACGTCTATACGGTTTACTGGATATTTTGAGAGAATGCGTGACGTAGACTAAATTGACCTTTGAAACTATAGTACATATTTTATATTATTTACCTTAATGCAACTTTTCTTACTGATTCATTGTTTATTGAAAACAGTTATAAATTCGATTTTATGTACTTAAGTATTTATAAAGTGGTCATGATTTCAGATGCATAATGTATTAGAGATGCCTTTAGAGAGGATATAATAAAATATATTCTCGTGATTCTCGTTTCCCACAATTTTCGCAGTTTGCAGCAGGCTAAAAGCCATACATGGGGGGTAGTTGTAAGCTTGTGATTCAAATGATGATGTCAGTCAATCATTCATGAGTTTTATGTTTTTTCCATTTAAGTTTTCTGACGTAGAAGGAACAAAACCTTTTTTAAGCGGTAATTGATTCGTTGCCTAGAGGGGTTTGTGGCTAAGTTATAACAGCCGCAACTGATCTTAACATATCAAGACCCCTCCGTGCCTCGGAAAGCGCGTTAAACGGTTGGTCCCGGCCATAGAATTCATATATCTATCGTCCCGGTAGTCATTCGTGGATCTTTGGCAGTCGTCGCGGGTCGAATCCAGAGAGTCTGACAATCAATCTTATCAAATCGTAAATTATTACCCAGTAACTCGGTTTTGGAGGTCAGGTATTTTACATGAAGTGACTGCCGTCACTTCATGTAAAATAGTGGTATGCAGCTGCATCCCGTGAGACTGTAAGCCGACCCCAAAATACACACATCAAAAGTGTCTAGGGATCAAGCATTTTTATGCGGATTTCTTGAGATTGAGATGTGGCTTTGTAATAAATTTATGATTTTATAAATTTATATGGATCCTTTTTGGTGCATTTCATAATTTGAATCAGGAACTGTGAATCAAATTCGAGTAAAAGATGAAAATCAGCTGTCAATATTTTCCCTATAAAAACATACAACGCATTGAAGACATTATTAGTGCTACTGTTTCCCTACTACTGATTAAAACCAACGTTATTATGGAGCGGCGACGTCATTTAAGCAAGGAAGAAATGCTCAGAGCCGTGGGAATGATAGAAGCTGGTTCCCGGCAACGTACTGTGGCTTTAGCTCTGAATACAAGTCAGAGTGTTATCAGTCGACTTTGGACACGTTACCGAAGCACTGGTACCGTGGCTGAGCGCCATGGAGGACGGTATCGCTGCACCACACGGAGACAAGACCGATACATTCAAATCTTAACTCGAAGAGCTCCAACAATAACCGCCATGATGTTAGCCGTGAGGCTTCATCACTCTTCAGGGAACTTAATTAGCGACCAAACAGTCAGAAACCGCTTGCATGAAGTGAACCTTCATTCCCGAAGACCGCTACGGGTACCACCTATAGCGATGCACAATCGTAGGATTCGATATCAATGGGCTCTTGAACACAGAAATTGGGCAGAAGAACAATGGCGTTTCGTGTGCTTTTCTGATGAGTCTCGTTTTGGTATGAGACCGGATACAAGACGTATACGACACTGGAGAACCCCTGGACGCCAACAGCGATTAAAATCCTGCCTGGAAGTCCATCCTTATAGTGGTGGAACCATCATGGTATGGGCGGGTATTTGGATCGGCGGAAGAACTGAGTTGATTTGGATCAGAGGCAACCTCAACGCTCAAATTTATGCTGAGACGATTGTATCAGACGTCATCGTTCCTCTACAAGTGCAAATCGGTCCCTTATTTCAGTTAATGCATGATAATGCACGACCGCACACCGCAAGAGTTGTAAGACAGACTCTCGCCGCAGCTAACATCAATGTCCTGCCCTGGCCTGCTCAGTCGCCAGACTTAAACCCGATTGAGCATGCATGGGATATGCTACAGAGAAGAGCTCTGCCGAATATGGAGGGTATCCAGTCGCAAGAAGACCTTTTTTTGTTGTTGCAACGAACATGGGCGGCCATTCCACAGCGTGATTTGGATGAACTCTTTTTGAGTATGCCAAACCGATGTTCTTGTGTTGTTAGTGTTCGCGGTAGAAACACGGATTATTAATTGTTTAAGTTACCCAATAAAATTTTAAAGAAAACTGTTATTTCAGTCTTTTTTTCGAACTTTTGTGTTAGTGGTTCAAATGTCAAAAATCCCTTTATTAGGAAAATGGCAAATTTCTTTATTAATGCAAAGGTGACTTGGTTTATCGTTACTGTGACAAACGAAAACACTTTATTTGATGAATCCTTAAAGAAAATTTTAATTAATATCAATCAGGAGAAAAGTTATTGCAAAAATATATGTTGATCCCTAGACACTTTTGATGTGTGTAGTTGGGAAAAAGCGAGGCAGATGAATTGATTCGTTACCTACCATGTTTTCTTACAAAATAAATTAGAAAAGTGCATCACTTAGGTAAGTAAGTGGTCATTAGGTAAAGGTTTGTGTACGAACTAACTTCTGAAATACTGTCGGCATACCATACGGTGCTGGTGGAAAATATCGTGATGAAAGTTTTGAATATGAATGTGGATCGCTATAAGACTAGGGGTAGTGAAAGACCAAAGTAACGATAGACAGACTGTGTGAAAGATGATATGGCTAGATAGGGGGTGACTATACGGAGATGGCGATTAAAATCTGTATAGAAAAATAAGACATGTTGCGCCGACCCCGATAAATTATGATAGGGGCAAGAAACATAATCGTAGCAACCCAGCCTATAACGTTCCCACTGCTGGGACGACACGGGCCTCTCTGTGAGATGGAGTAAGGCCGTAATCCACCACGCGGGCCCAGTGCGGGTGCCGTGTTGGTTGATATCACATATCTTCGAATTTTAAGTTCTGTGTGTTTTGAGAGCATTTGAGTGCCTGTCTGGGTTCGAACCATAGATAATGAAAGATGGTTCGAACCTACGACCCACAACTCGTAAGTCGCGGTCGTTACCACTTGGCCACCACTTCTCAAGAAAATGGTTAAACATAAACTCAAATTATGTTATAAATTATGTGAGAACAAGGACTGTAGTAGGTATTATGTGTTTTTAAGTGTATCACACACTTCGCTTATCGCCTACTTTTGTAATCATAATTGAATCGATTATGGCAGAACTATCCTACTTTATTGTGGTAATATTTATGTGCCGAGCCAGATCAATAGCTAACTAAAATATATTCTTCCTAGATTAAGCCGTGATGATCCGTTGAAGCCGTGGGTGCTGGCTGGCTGGGTGACTCGCCGCTAAAGCTTGCGGTGATGATGATAGCGTCACGCTGAAGTATTTGCACGAAGGCTGCACTGACGTTCATGTTCGAGGTCACGCAGCAGTATAGATGTATCAGGAACAAGTTGTAAAATTCAGTCATACTACATAGAAAAGGGAGAGTCCTCCGACCAGACGGGTGCTGTTTTCAACACACAATTGTCTAGTTTTCAGCACAAAAAGTGATGTTTCGTTTTCGGTGTAACTGTATATTTGAAGATATATTATTTCCATGAAAACCATTAGCAGTTTTTTCTCAATACCTACCTACTTAAATTACCTTGTAATCAGTCAAGTGCAACAATTACAACAGGGCTTTAGTTTATCAATCCTTACGAACATAAAGGAAATTGTCGAGATTTAAGGTAATATGTGATTTAATAAGGCTATTTATCTCCTGTTGCTAAATATTTATAATAATTATTACTTGTGTTTACTTCGGGCTGATTTTACCAAAGTAAGAGATTTTTTATTCGTGGAATAAAATTGACGTCTGACATGCGTCTGACAGTTGTAGTATGGAACAACTGTCAAAAATTCAAAATTTATTCTTAGGATAAGACTTATTGTAGGTATAAAATTGGAATTCACCCTGAGACAAATATAATTATGCATTATTTTATTATGTATTAGCAGAACCTATATATTTTTTCCGTTTGCCTATAATGTCGCACTGCTGGGCACAGGCCTTCCCCATATTCTTTCACCTTTCCTTGTGCTGTGCCTTCTCTGTCCAATCAGTTAGGAACGAGTATAATAATTATATCGTTTAAAATAACCCTGTTAAAATTTGAATAATTTTAAACATACTAATTAAGTACATACTTAGTTAATAATGTTCTTACCTAGACGTAAAGATTAGATATAGTTTGTGGGCGGGCATAGATACCTTAAATTAATTAATGGTTTTGTAATTAGGAGGAACCTTCAACCAGAAGAAAACCGGCTGAATTATTTGGTCCTTTTAGTTTGTGTATTAATTTATAACCAATTATTACTCACTCTAGCTTAATAGCCTAATTATCATCGAACCTAGAGTATTTTTCTAAATAAGAATCCATTAGATAGGTATGGCACGTGATTGGGTACTTATATGATTTCGATTTTGTATTACGACGTATCTACCTGCTGCACTCACGTCCTCAACCGTTATCAACGACACTATGTGTATAGCCACTAATTATTTATCTAATTAATCTATGCAATTAACACTGCGTTTATTATCGCTCTTCATATTCCCGTTTAGCGTCCTATGCAATTAACTTAATGTGACAATTTTCTTCGTAGGTAATGGCGGACAATTATTATTTTGAGTTACAAAGGTGTTGGTACCTATCTACATACCTAATGATGATGGCAATGGGTTAATTATCACTATACTCCACTTACTATAGCATTAGACAGATGTTAAAAAAGGCTCTTTTAGGGGCACACTTTGTAATAAAAGTACAACAAACATTATTACAGTGAAGATTGATGTGGAGTTAAATATAATAAATTTGAATAACAGCAGTCACACTTAATTGTACTTATTTAACCTATCTACCTTCTGAAATTACAAGGCTTTAATTTAATATTATTTTGTTTTTACATAAAATATTGTCGTGTCAATGTTTAAAATCTAAAAGAAGCAGGGGCGGACAGTACCGGGAACGTTTTTCTTGTCACTATAACTCTACCAAATCTAAAATGTTCCCTATTCCCTTCATAAATTTGTGGGCAGCACGTGTTTTTTTATTTTATCGGTTTATATAAAGTTGTTTTTAAACTGATTTTTATTAAAAATTGTTTCATTTCATGTACCTATCCAAGCATCGTGCCGAGTAGATAGATAGAATATGCTTTATTGTATGCCACACATTGTTACTTACAAAAGAAGCACATAAATTATTTATTAAAATTGTTTGAACTTAACTTGAAAATAAAAGGTTTCGTTCTCCTGCTTCTGCGAGCCTCTTTTTTCCAATGTTATAAATGGAGTATAGATACTTTTAAGAGTATCTATTTAAATACCTAAATTCAATTATTTTTAGCTACGTAGTTAGGTACCTACTGGTAAAGGCTGCAGGAATCCCCTGGGAGTGGCAAGCACAGAACCGGTCGAAGTGGTGGTGCTTGGGGGAGGCCTATGTCCAACAGTGGACGTTTTTCGACTGAAATGATGATTATGATGTTGACGTAGTTACTAAGGTAAGGTTTACTGGATGAACGCGATTGTAGAAGCCTATGTCCAGCAATGGACTATTTTATCTAGGTCAATGATGATTAAGATTTTTTTTTTTTATTATTTTGGTAATTTAGTTTAAGAAGTTTATACAATGAAGGTACCTATCTATATATTTTTTTATTAACCGACTTTAAAAAAGGAGGTTCTGTATTCGACCCGTATGTATGTATGTATGTTTGTATGTCCGCGATTATCTCAAAAACTACTGAACCGATTTTGATAATTCTTTCATTAGTGTGATCTACATACTTTCAGAAAGGTTTTGGTATATAATACATTAGGTAATTATTCTTATGTACGAAGTTATATGCATAAATGTACTGCATCTCCGACATTTCTTTGCGAATTTTGATGATTCCTCGAGTCGTATCTTCAATTCTTCAATGCACTAGTGTTAATTGAATATGTGTGGGGTAGGTACAACTAAAAAGTGAAAAATAAAAACTTTTTTAGAAAAAAAACAACCGACTTCAAAAAAGAACACTACAAAGTGAAAAATAACTTTAATTTCGGAAGTCGGTGTCAAAAAACGAAAATGCAGTTATTTTTCACTTTGTAGTGTTCTTTTTTGAAGTCGGTTGTTTTTTTTCTAAAAAAGTTTTTTAGCGTAAATACCTACTTAATGACTGCAGCGCCCCGAGGTTTCACCCACATAAGTTTCTCGTGGGAATATCGGGCTAAAAACTATCCTATGTCCTTTCTCGGGACTCGAAACTATCTCTATAGGTACTTACCAAATTTCATCTAAATTGACTCAACAGTTTAAGCATGAAGAGGTAACAGACAGACACACTTTTGCATTTATAATATTAGTATGGATAGTAGGATTATTCCCATAAAAAGGAAAGGAGCGTCAAAAACAAAGTAAAAACAGACAGCAGATTCTTAGCATGTTTTCAGGATTTTCCGTGAAAACTATACAGCGGAGACACGAGGTTTAACAATGCTTCCGGCATATGAAAATAAGTATTTTCTTTTGTGTCTTACTGAAGCAAGGAAGGTCTCCTCCCTAAATTATTAAAATTAAATACGTTTATTGCATGACGTTCACTCTATATTTACTCGTATGTGAATGTGGCTGCTCTTAATTCTCACTAAGTAGGTATCTAACAGGAAAATGTTTTATTTCGGTTGTCACCTAGATTTAAACTTGAATTTTTAATTATTTTAATTAAATATTTCTCTCATCCAAATATTTGTACATGATGGGCCGATGGCATATATTCCCTTTTCACTTCAATTGATGAAGTGATCACGAAACAGTAACGAAATAGGTAACAATAATAGTTATTACGATATCCAAAAGAAACAGCTGTTTCCTCAAGTTGTGTATGATAGTCACTGGTGAGTATTGACTACTCAACGAATAAACGTCACTACCTAATGCCTTGTTGCCTACTGATAAAAACAACCAAACAAGCACTTAAATTCGGTTTTTTCCTTACCTTTAAATGTTTGCAGTGAAGAAAACGTCCTCTAAAAACTACAAGATAATAAAATATTTATTGATCACTGTTTAATTCACTAAAACACACTCAAGTTCAGAGTCACTAACTTTTTAAATTACGTAAATAAATTACTGCGCGATATAAAGTTTATATTATTTCTAATGTTCATTAATTATTTTTATAATACAATAAGTTGAATGTGAAAAAATTCGGATCGTGTTTCGCGAGGCGGAAAATCACGCGGCGCGTGCGGCCTGTGGCGCGGTGCCGGTCGACCAAAGCCCGCGAAGCCTCAGCCCCGACTCTTTATAAACACACCAACACCAAGCGCCCTTACAAACGGCAGTTTTTAATTACAACAATTATTCGTTCTAGTTAGGACGAGATTTCTGCCAGTTCCAGCTACCGATTGTGGAGCCGAACTTCCATCCCGTTTGCTTTGTTTATGTATGTGTTTATTTTTAACCGAATATTATTTACATTGGAACAGCAAAGTGAATCGACTATAAAATATACTCATAGCCATGTCTTCACGGACATAACGCACGGATACTCGCGCTTTATCCCGATCGTAAATCTTCTGCTCAACAAATTTTCGGTAATCCACACCACACCACATGATCATAAAAGCCAATATACATTGAGTAGTAATAAAGTACCTACCTACGTATCTTGGTAAGTAGGTATAGCTATTATTCAAGCCCTCTCTCAGTGGATACGGCCAGCATCTGTTTGTTTGAAACCGATGGGGTCTCATACATAAAGATTAGGCTAATAAATATTTGCTCAACAACATCAATTATAGCATAGCAGTCTAAGACAAGGGTTAACCAGTAGATGTTAAAAGCTGCTATGATTGTAAACCAGCACCCTAAATGCGTAACACATTATCAATCACAATCTGAATAATTTTGAAGGATATAGCTAATCCATTGCTTCATATGTTCGAAAAATTTGTCTGCTCAATAACGTACATAACGCAATGAATGTTGTTGAACTGTCAAAATGAAAGCCATTGCTACTGTTAGTGTGTTACGCAATTACTCCGCAGGACTTTCTAATAAATATGATAAATAATTTAGATGGTTGTTATATAAATACAATAGTGCAAGGGCCTTGACCCACTGATGTATGTAGATATGTATCCATAATGGGGACGCTCAGCTGTTTCAAGTTTAGATCAAACCTTGTTTAAACTAGAGCTGCTGTCGTAACTAACTAATTTGACAAAAAGAAAAATAATTAACAGACCCCTGTAGAGATAGAGTAGAGTATAGTTCAGTTGGTTTAAGGCATATGTTATAATATTTCAATAATAAAAGGTAGATCTCTCTACTCCTTGATACGGCTCGCATTGTGAGGAGGTTCCTGTCCCTGGAGCCATAACCACCGGTAGCTTGGACCCCGCTCCCGATACCGTCGGACTACTACTTATTTTTAAATGTTTTTCTTGTGTTTTTTATAAAAATATTAAAAAAAGGTATTTAAGAAGTAAATAAATAAATAAACGAAATTACATAAGGATCTACCCTTATGTAATTTCGTTTATTTATTTATTAACTCTAAAAATTATTAAGTATCTGAAAGTAAAACGTTGAGATACACACAGCAATACCTCGTTAGTTAATGTGCCGGATTAACGGGGAAGGTCGTGAGTTCGATGTCAAACAAGCCGATCAATTCTGTACGACTTTCACCCTGAAAAGCTGTCAATAAACTCATTTTTTTTTATTTATTTATCATTTATACAAAAGAATACAGGATTATTCATATTAAATAGCAACCAAAAACCACTAAGGTTTAAAAATCCCTAGCATCAGGTCGAATGAGAGCTCACTTTAAACTCACTTCACCTAAGTTTTCACGGTGAGAGCTTTACAGATGGTAGGGGAGCCCAGAAGATTTTCGAGGAAGCATTTGCTGGGCGAAAAGTTGATGGCTGAGTAGGTGCGGCGTGATGAGAGAACACCAACAATATATTTGAAAAGTTTCAGATAAGAGCCCCGTGGTCAGGAGTCAACTTTCAGATATTTAGCCCTCTGGGCTGGGCTCCCCTGCCAAGAATATACCTTTTACCTAATGACCGAAAATGCCTGTTACTGGATTGCATAGATATATAAAATCTATGCTGGACTGTCTCATGGCTGTCTTGACGGAAATGCTTACTTAATACATACTTAACAAAAACATAAGTAATTGGGTATTAAGTTTAGCCTTAATACTAGTAATGCAAAACTGATAGTAAATAAATAGTGCAGGCATCGCGAAAATCGCAGAAACGCCTACTTATAGATGGACAATGGCGAAGAACACTACCGAAAATTCTCCCCTTCACGACACTCTTACCTCGGACAAGTTAGGTACGTAGATAGTTGACAGTTAGGTAGGTACTAGGCGTACTAGATAACACACACAACTGGTGATGATGTCGATGGCTAACTCTTAAATGCATAAGAGTTTAGCAGCAAAGAGATTAACAACAAATTTTGATCTAGATTCCCAGATTTAAAAAAATTACAGTAAGTAAGAAAATAGGCAATTTTCACGAACTTTTTTTTTTAATGCGGTTTTTTGTTTTTTTCCGGTTTCTTATAAGGATCAAAAAACTCTGTGGGACCAACTGAGGTTTCATTAGGTATTAAAAAAGTCTGAATTTTTCCGTACATTTCGTGGGAAAAGAGACTCCAACTTACCTTTTTTTTTTACGATGAATAGACTGACCGCTACAATGAAGACTAGCTGAAAATGAATAAAAAACAACCGGCGAAGTGCGCGTCGGACCACGCACAATGAAGGGTTCCGTAGTTGGGGTGAATTTATCCCAAGAACAAACAAACTGATCCTATAAGGGTTCAATTTTTTTCATGTACGGAACCCTAAGAAAGGTAGTTTTTTTTTTAATAACATCAAATCATTCAATATGCGGATTTATTCGGTAGGTACCTACTCAGCCAGTCAGATCCAGAACCCTTTGCTGGACATACCTACTTCCCTACACTGGACTGCAAAAACGTTTCCCAAGCTCTAGGTAGAGCCAAGCCACCCCGGTCTTACTTTTAGATATAGTTATAGTAAAAGTACCTACCTAAAATGATACCTACCTACCTACATAAAATTTTCTTAGGTTCCTAATGCTTTTTTAGAGGTCATCAGAATTAAGGAAATGCAAATGAAAATAGGTATTAAGTATTAATTTATAGATAAGTAACTACGTTTTCCATTTTCACTTATGTAACTTTTAACATAACTTTGCGTTAATATTGTCAATTACTTATTTTATTCAGGCTACTAAACTCCTATAATAATCACTGACTAACATCCGGAGCTTCCCGCCCGAGATTCGAATTGAAAAGTAAAGCGTTTCCAAGTCATAATCAACTCTTTCCGAATTTGACTTAGTTATGCAAATATCTACGATATCTAAGGAGTGGATAAATCTAGTTAAAACTAATAATTAATTTATATTGTCATGATTAGGTAGAGATACTTACTTATGAAAAATAGTAGGAAAGTATTGAATACCATTCATCATCTGCCTAGCCTTTTCCCAACTAATTTTGGACGGCTTCCAGTCTAACCGGATGCAGCTGAATACCAGTATTTTACATGGAGCGACTGCCTATCTGACCTCTACAACCGAGTTACTTACTGGGTAATACGATACTTACCCCTTGGTAAGACTGGTTGTCAGACTTTCGGGCTTCTGAATACCCGTAACGACTGTCAAAGATCCACGAATAACAGCCGGGACCAACGGTTTAACGTGCTTTCCGAGGCACGGACGGGTCTCGTATGTAAAGATGGTCACCCGTCCACAGACCAACCGCGGCAAGCGTAGCTTAACCTGATTGATCGCCTTCTGCGGCTGTTATTAGTTATAAAAAGCCGTGAACGATTATAGCTATGAAAAGTGTGGTGTAGCGTGTAGACCGTAGATAAATTGGCGCGCCAAGGAAAATATTTACAACCTCTTTAAAGGCAAGTGGAAGTAATGATTCAAAGAACCTCCTGAACCTGTTATATGTTGTTTACAGAGGTACAATGAGGAGCAGAGACATGACTAATTAAGATATACGACATACAAATTAATTGCAAGATCATTTCACTGGCATGCTTCAGCGATGAAGTCAGTGTTCTAGCTGAACTGCCGTCAACTGGAAATTAATAATTTAATGACGGTATTGTCATATGACTTGTAACGAGAAATCGCCATTTTTTGTTTCGTAGGAATAATAGACGGATGTTCGAATAGTGGACTCCTTCATTTAAACCTAACCTACCTACATTCGTCAACTCGGTCCGAAAATCGGGAAACTATTGGTTTCCTTTCAAGAATTTGATAAATCTAGGGATCTAAAAAGAAGATGGGTAGGTACATCATCTGCTACATAGTCGCCTTTCGTCCACAAAGTAATCAGCAGTAATCGTTAAACCTACTTACACCAACGTGGTTAATTTTATTGGTACAGAACTCATAAACTGTTTAAAATATATATAACTAGCTTCTGCCCGCGACTTCGTCCGCGTGAAATTCGTACTTTCCTCTAAAAGTTTCGAAAATGTATGTAGGTATGATCTTTATCATTTATTTAGACAACTAAGTATTCGGGCGAATTTTTAAGTGTATAGATCAAAGGAATCAGATTTTTCAAATAAACTGTATCCCCGCTTTTCACCCCCACAGGGGTGGAATTTTCAAAAATCGTTTGGGATGTGTTCATTACTTGACTCAAAGATTATTTACACCAATTTTTGAGTTAATCAAACCACGCAGTAAAATCCTCCCCTGTATAATTAACTAAATACCCCTTTTCACCCCGTTAAGGGTAGATTTTCGAAAAACCCTGATGCACGTTATTCTTTATTTTTTGTCTTAAGTATAAATACAGACTTTCGAGTTATCGGACCGCGCGTTAAAATTCTTCCATAGAAATTCCGACGCCCCCAATCCCCCGTTAGGGGTAGTTTAGAAAAACAAAAAATGCCAAACTTCATAATTTACTTGTATAAGTATTTGTACCGTAAGATTTTTCATATACACTGTATTCCCGCTTTTCACCCTATAGGGGTAGAATTTCGAAAAATTGTTTGGGGTGTGTTCATTACTTGACTTAAAGATTATTTATACGAATTCTTAAGTTAATCAAGCCACGCATTAAAATCTTTCCCTCTATAATTAACTGCCCCTTTTCACCCCATTAGGCGTAGATTTTCGGAAAACCCTGATACACGTTATTCTTTATTTGTGGTCTTAAGTATAAATACCGAGTTTCGAGGTAATCGGACCACGCGTTAAAATTTTGACACCCCCCACCCCAATCCTCCTTTAAGGGCTAGTTTATAAAAACAAAAAATGCCAAACTTTATAATTTATTGAGATAAATATTCGTACCAAGTTTCAAGTTTATTAACCAAATGAATAAGATTTTTCATATAAACCGTATTCCCGCTTTTCACCCCTACATGGGTTGAATTACGAAAAATTTTCCAGCTAATCAAGCCACACAGTAAAATATGCCCTTGCAAAATTAACTACCCCTTTTCACACAGTTAGGGGTAGATTTTCGAAAAACCCTGATACAGGTTATTCTTTATTTTTAGTCCTTAGTATTAATACTGAATGAGTTTCGAGTTAATCGGACAGCGCGTTGAAATTCTTCCAAAGAAATTTTGACACCCCCCAATACCTCCTTAGGGTTGAAATGAGTTTAGAAAAACGAAAAATGCCAAACTTCATAATTTACTTAGATAAGTATTCGTGCCAAGGTTCAAGGTTTTTAACTCAAGGAATAAGATTTTTCATACAAACAAAATCCCCCCTTTTCACCCCCTTTAAGGTTGAATTTCCAAAAACCCCTTCTTATTGGATACTTATACTTTACAAAGAATACACCCTCCAAAATTCAAGTCCCTGTCACCAGCGGTTTAGGCTGTGCGTTGATATCTCAGTCAGGTCGTTCATCCCCCGTTAAGGGTGAAATTATCAAAAACGCTGAAACACGTATAAATTAATTTTCAATCGTTAGCCTAAATACAAAATTTGAAGATCCTAACTTTTAAACTGACAGACTTTCATACACAACTTAATCCCCCTTTTTAACCCTTTGGGGGTAGAGTTATCAAAAACGCTGAGACACGTATAAATTAATTTTCAATCGTCAGCTGAAACACAAAATTAGAAGATCCTAACTTTAAAACTGACTGACTTTCATACAAACTTTCATTCCCTATTTAACTCCCTTAGGGGTTGAATTTCAAAAAATCCTTCCTTATTCCTGGTCTACATCATAAAAGGAACCATCGTGTAAAATTTCAGCTTCCTAGGTCTAAGGGTTTGGGCTGGGCGTTGATGAGTCAGTCAGGTCGTTCATCCCCCGTTAGGGGTGAAATTATCAAAAACGCTGAAACACGTATAAATTAATTTTCAATCGTTAGCCTAAATACAAAATTTGAAGATCCTAACTTTAAAACTGACAGACTTTCATACACAACTTAATCCCCCTTTTTAACCCTTTGGGGGTAGAATTATCAAAAACGCTGAGACACGTATAAATTAATTTTCAATCGTCAGCCGAAACACAAAATTTGAAGATCCTAACTTTAAAACTGACGGACTTTCATACAAACTTTCATTCCCTATTTAACTCCCTTAGGGGTTGAATTTCAAAAAATCCTTCCTTATTCCTGGTCTACATCATAAAAGGAACCATCGTGTAAAATTTCAGCTTCCTAGGTCTAAGGGTTTGGGCTGGGCGTTGATGAGTCAGTCAGGTCGTTCATCCCCCGTTAGGGGTGAAATTATCAAAAACGCTGAAACACGTATAAATTAATTTTCAATCGTTAGCCTAAATACAAAATTTGAAGATCCTAACTTTAAAACTGACAGACTTTCATACACAACTTAATCCCCCTTTTTAACCCTTTGGGGGTAGAATTATCAAAAACGCTGAGACACGTATAAATTAATTTTCAATCGTCAGCCGAAACACAAAATTTGAAGATCCTAACTTTAAAACTGACGGACTTTCATACAAACTTTCATTCCCTATTTAACTCCCTTAGGGGTTGAATTTCAAAAAATCCTTCCTTATTCCTGGTCTACATCATAAAAGGAACCATCGTGTAAAATTTCAGCTTCCTAGGTCCAAGGGTTTGGGCTGGGCGTTGATGAGTCAGTCAGGTCGTTCATCCCCCGTTAGGGGTGAAATTATCAAAAACGCTGAAACACGTATAAATTAATTTTCAATCGTTAGCCTAAATACAAAATTTGAAGATCCTAACTTTAAAACTGACAGACTTTCATACACAACTTAATCCCCCTTTTTAACCCTTTGGGGGTAGAATTATCAAAAACGCTGAGACACGTATAAATTAATTTTCAATCGTCAGCCGAAACACAAAATTTGAAGATCCTAACTTTAAAACTGACGGACTTTCATACAAACTTTCATTCCCTATTTAACTCCCTTAGGGGTTGAATTTCAAAAAATCCTTCCTTATTCCTGGTCTACATCATAAAAGGAACCATCGTGTAAAATTTCAGCTTCCTAGGTCCAAGGGTTTGGGCTGGGCGTTGATGAGTCAGTCAGGTCGTTCATCCCCCGTTAGGGGTGAAATTATCAAAAACGCTGAAACACGTATAAATTAATTTTCAATCGTTAGCCTAAATACAAAATTTGAAGATCCTAACTTTAAAACTGACAGACTTTCATACACAACTTAATCCCCCTTTTTAACCCTTTGGGGGTAGAATTATCAAAAACGCTGAGACACGTATAAACTAATTTTCAATCGTCAGCCGAAACACAAAATTTGAAGATCCTAACTTTAAAACTGACGGACTTTCATACAAACTTTCATCCCCTATTTAACTCCCTTAGGGGTTGAATTTCAAAAAATCCTTCCTTATTCCTGGTCTACATCATAAAAGGAACCATCATGTAAAATTTCAGCTTCCTAGGTCCAAGGGTTTGGGCTGGGCGTTGATGAGTCAGTCAGGTCGTTCATCCCCCGTTAGGGGTGAAATTATCAAAAACGCTGAAACACGTATAAAATAATTTTCAATCGTTAGCCTAAATACAAAATTTGAAGATCCTAACTTTAAAACTGACAGACTTTCATACACAACTTAATCCCCCTTTTTAACCCTTTGGGGGTAGAATTATCAAAAACGCTGAGACACGTATAAATTAATTTTCAATCGTCAGCCGAAACACAAAATTTGAAGATCCTAACTTTAAAACTGACGGACTTTCATACAAACTTTCATTCCCTATTTAACTCCCTTAGGGGTTGAATTTCAAAAAATCCTTCCTTATTCCTGGTCTACATCATAAAAGGAACCATCGTGTAAAATTTCAGCTTCCTAGGTCCAAGGGTTTGGGCTGGGCGTTGATGAGTCAGTCAGGTCGTTCATCCCCCGTTAGGGGTGAAATTATCAAAAACGCTGAAACACGTATAAATTAATTTTCAATCGTTAGCCTAAATACAAAATTTGAAGATCCTAACTTTAAAACTGACAGACTTTCATACACAACTTAATCCCCCTTTTTAACCCTTTGGGGGTAGAATTATCAAAAACGCTGAGACACGTATAAATTAATTTTCAATCGTCAGCCGAAACACAAAATTTGAAGATCCTAACTTTAAAACTGACGGACTTTCATACAAACTTTCATTCCCTATTTAACTCCCTTAGGGGTTGAATTTCAAAAAATCCTTCCTTATTCCTGGTCTACATCATAAAAGGAACCATCGTGTAAAATTTCAGCTTCCTAGGTCCAAGGGTTTGGGCTGGGCGTTGATGAGTCAGTCAGGTCGTTCATCCCCCGTTAGGGGTGAAATTATCAAAAACGCTGAAACACGTATAAATTAATTTTCAATCGTTAGCCTAAATACAAAATTTGAAGATCCTAACTTTAAAACTGACAGACTTTCATACACAACTTAATCCCCCTTTTTAACCCTTTGGGGGTAGAATTATCAAAAACGCTGAGACACGTATAAATTAATTTTCAATCGTCAGCCGAAACACAAAATTTGAAGATCCTAACTTTAAAACTGACGGACTTTCATACAAACTTTCATTCCCTATTTAACTCCCTTAGGGGTTGAATTTCAAAAAATCCTTCCTTATTCCTGGTCTACATCATAAAAGGAACCATCGTGTAAAATTTCAGCTTCCTAGGTCCAAGGGTTTGGGCTGGGCGTTGATGAGTCAGTCAGGTCGTTCATCCCCCGTTAGGGGTGAAATTATCAAAAACGCTGAAACACGTATAAATTAATTTTCAATCGTTAGCCTAAATACAAAATTTGAAGATCCTAACTTTAAAACTGACAGACTTTCATACACAACTTAATCCCCCTTTTTAACCCTTTGGGGGTAGAATTATCAAAAACGCTGAGACACGTATAAACTAATTTTCAATCGTCAGCCGAAACACAAAATTTGAAGATCCTAACTTTAAAACTGACGGACTTTCATACAAACTTTCATCCCCTATTTAACTCCCTTAGGGGTTGAATTTCAAAAAATCCTTCCTTATTCCTGGTCTACATCATAAAAGGAACCATCATGTAAAATTTCAGCTTTCTAGGTCCAAGGGTTTGGGCTGGGCGTTGATGAGTCAGTCAGTCAGTCAGTCAGTCAGTCAGTCAGTCAGTCAGTCAGGCCTTTTGTTTTTATTTATATAGATTAGGTAGGTATGTCGTAAAATAGGTAGGTACCTATTAGTTGCTTCTACATAGTTTGAAGCACTTATAGGTCGAGGTGAATATTTCTTTAAACGTAACTAAGTATTATGTGTTTAAATGATTCCATTTAGGGTGTTGAGTCGAGACAAAAAGGGTCAGTCATCAAACAAACGGTTTGTAGCGACGGCGATCTCGACGCCAATATGGTGGCGTGGCGCGACCGGGCGCGGTCGGCCCGCGGCAGCGCGCTCCGGTTTCAGCTGGTTTCATGATGTCCACCAACCACGATGTGCCAAGTTGATGGGTAATGCACTTCTATTAACCCCAACAATGTGGTTACACAGTCGTTCCACGTCACAGGCAGCCTTTTAATTTTATTGATACGAAGAATTATAAAATATTTAATAAGTAGGTAGGCCTTTCACGTTGTATGTTGGACATTTTGTAACATTTAGTTCTGTAAAGACTTCACGTGGTTCTGTATCGACACGCGACCGCTTCCTGTTAGTGAATCATTATCGTGTAGATAGGCATCTAATATATTACAAAGGCACTTATCGATGTTTTATGTGAAGCTGCACTTACATAGCCACGGCGGCGATCACGGGCATGCGTACCTTCGTAGGGGGTTCACCTCTCTTCGCAGAAAAGTGCAATGACCACTAATGCCATGAGACTAGCACAGTAGTTACACTGTGCACAATCTGAATTATTTTGAAGGATTGGTATTGCTTCATATTATTATGTTCGAAAAATTAATTTGCGCAACAACGTAAACGCAATGAATAATGTTGAACTGTCACAATGAAAGCCATTGTCACAGAGGTTAATTTGTTACGCAATTACCCCAGTGGTATTGGTGCTGAGCTACCAATTTCATCCAAGAAAAAACTTTTTAAGAAAAAAAAAACCGACTTCCAAAAAAACAATACAAAGTGAATAATAACTTTAATTTCGGAAGTCGGTGTCTTTAGATCTGTATTTTAGTTTTTTGCCACCGACTCACGCTTTTTAGTGGGTCTGCTTATAATTTATCTAAGTTACAATAGCTTAGTGCTCATCGCCTTTTACAAACAAATTATTGCTTTTCCCGATGCAGGGAAGTTAATTGTTGAGGAGTTCTCCAGGTCCACCATCAGCTCCATATCACCATTCACATTGTGACGAGCATAAATTGCTTAGCAACCATATCAAAGTAATCGAATAGCAACCCGTGAAATACTTATATATTATTGAGTAGTTCCGGAGGCCATCTGTGGTCTTCATCATCAGTTCCACTTCACCAAATGGTGCTTTCCGAGAGCAAGTGCACGAGTTACTATAAAAAATACCCAAATCGCTATAGGTGTGCCTATAATATTTGAAGAGTTCCTTCGATTTCTCCAGGATCCCATCATCGAATCCTGACCTGATGTTTTTAGACTAGAAGCTGATAATCCTGGCTGCAGCATCAGGCCAGACTTATGTCAACATTGCATTGAACTTAAAATTTAGTCCTGTTTAAAATGAGCCCAAACACGACTAAGCTGTGCTGTAATTTCAAGGTTTGTACTTTTTCTGATGCTCCTGGCTTCAGCATCAGGTCTCTATGTACTTCGGTGTTCCTCATTAACAGTACGTGTATCCACACATCGAGCCCTTTTCAATGAGCCTAAACACGATATATCTGCTGTTAGTTGTCGAGGAGTTAGGTACTCTGCAGACTATCCTGACTGCAGCATCAGGTCATGACTTGATGATCATGAGACCAAATGTGACAAATGCCCTATCAAACATCAAAAAAATTTACTAAAAACATCCCTTGCCTGTTCGAGTAACTTCTTTATACTGTTAAGGAGTTGTACCTTCCATCATCAGCCCAGCTACCTGAGATGGTGACAACCATACGCAAATACACAAGATACTTCATAAAATATGCGAAAAACAATAAGTGAGCCTATAAAATTTGAGGGTTGCCCTCGATTTCTCTAAGATCCCATCATCAGATATTGAAATGGTGACAATGGGACACAGGGGAAGCCACGGGAAGCACCAGCTTTCAAATAAAAAAAAGAATCATGAAAATCGGTTCACCCAGTCGCAAGTTATGAGGTAACAAACATAAAAAAAAAAAAAAAAAAATACAGTCGAATTGATAACCTCCTCCTTTTTTGAAGTCGGTTAAAAAGGGCACCGTATGCCTAACCAGCAGTTAGTTAGAGGGCCTAACAGTTCCTTGGAAATAGTGGCATAGTGCTGACGAACAATAGAAATCACATAACCTTTTAGTTAGAGTACCTATGTCCTTTAAAAGACATTTCGGAATGAAGGTGGAGATGATATGTCACTTGTATTTTACAGGAAGTTTGGATTGGACTGAAAATTCCGCGTATGTCTACTTTGCTGACGTTTGCGTTGATCTTATTGATTGCTGTCGTGAAGTATTCGTCAGCGATTAGGGCTAGGTACTTACCTACGGCGAGCGTGCGCCTTTAGGCAATCGGGGATATGTACCTACAGAATGATTAACAATAGTATGGCCGATTCAAATAATAAATGTACTTAGAAACTTTATTTACCGCGGTGAAATGAGTGGGCAAATGACCAAGCTGACGCTAATTGGTAATTATACCTACCTGTTATCCTTCTGTGATTGGAAAATACATGGTGAATAATATTCATTCGATCTTTTCCGAATTGCGTACCTAACACACCAACACTAGCAATGGCTTTAAATTATAACAGTTAAACAACATTCATTGGATTCTTCGAACATATGATATTATTATGAAGCAATAAATTAGCAATATCCTTCAAAATTATTCATTCAGATTGTGATTGAAAGTGAGTTACGCAATTACTTAGGGTGCTGTTCCAGCCTTCATGAAGAAGATTCATAAGAGGTGTTACATGCATATATTCGGGTCGGCATTATTCGGCACAGCCCGGGCGGTTCATGTCGACCCGAACAAGTGTGTAGCACGCCTAATCGATTGATGGTACCCTACGGTTGACTCAGTGCCCCACCAATTGGCTGCTGCACTGCGTGTCTCCGGTGTCTCAGTCACTCACTGTGCGGTTCAGTTCAGCGCCACGGAACAAATATTTGTATGCTCTTATAATCTAGGTACAATAATGTGTAATGGAACAGTTGACCCTGATGTTGAGTGCAGTTGCACTCAACATCAGGGTACGAGGCCCCATACGAGGGGCCGAAGCCAACCCGCAGAGGCCCCTTAGGAAATTTTAATGAAATGTGGCACCAACCGACGATTATCCCCGTATGCATTATGCAAGTGCACCCAAGGACAACCCCCGGTTGGTGTAGTAGGACTATTGCAGGATATGGAAAAATAAAAAGTTGGACTATGGGTTTGGGTGGCTAAAGTGGACTGGTTACCAATAACTATGGAAGAACTATGACCCCTGCCTAATCAATGTTTTATATATACAGGGTGTTACGGAAAGGGTATATCAATACAAACGGGTTGAAAAGTGTATCTGGTCTAGAATCTCTGTACAAAATTTCAGCTCAAAAGCAGTCACTTTGAAAATGCTTAATATTTTTTTATTTCGATAGTTTATTAAATTGAAATCATAACAAACGTGTCACCGCACTACGAGGGTCATTATCCATTATCTGTATTGTCTGTGCGCCTAGTACACGCACATCACGCCGCCGCGCGCCAGTGCAGCGCCGTGATGTCGAAATAAAAAATATTAAGCATTTTCAAAGTTAATGCTTTTGAGCTGAAATTTCGTACAGAGATTCTAGACCAGCCCCCCTATTCACAAGCATACGATTCACTATCGTATCGACAATGACACTTATTCGATAACCTGATTTCTGAACCGAAGGACTGGCAAAACGCTATTCAGAGATCCGTGTGGCAGGGTTTATTTCCAACCGATTATAGGTGTGTGTACGGGGAACGCTACAAAATGGTAGTAAATAGATATTCGTGGTAGAAAATTATAAGTGGTACATAAATGATTTTTATCGAGTATTTCATTAAGGTCGACTATAAATTATGCATTGAGTAACTTTTATCAAATAAAATATAGTAAACAATGATTTTATTAATAAACTAGCTTCTGCCCGCGACTTCGTCCGCGTGAAATTCGTACTTTCCTCTAAAAGTTTCGAAAATGTATGTAGGTATGATCTTTATCATTTATTTAGACAACTAAGTATTCGGGCGAATTTTTAAGTGTATAGATCAAAGGAATCAGATTTTTCAAATAAACTGTATCCCCGCTTTTCACCCCCACAGGGGTGGAATTTTCAAAAATCGTTTGGGATGTGTTCATTACTTGACTCAAAGATTATTTACACCAATTTTTGAGTTAATCAAACCACGCAGTAAAATCCTCCCCTGTATAATTAACTAAATACCCCTTTTCACCCCGTTAAGGGTAGATTTTCGAAAAACCCTGATGCACGTTATTCTTTATTTTTTGTCTTAAGTATAAATACAGACTTTCGAGTTATCGGACCGCGCGTTAAAATTCTTCCATAGAAATTCCGACGCCCCCAATCCCCCGTTAGGGGTAGTTTAGAAAAACAAAAAATGCCAAACTTCATAATTTACTTGTATAAGTATTTGTACCGTAAGATTTTTCATATACACTGTATTCCCGCTTTTCACCCTATAGGGGTAGAATTTCGAAAAATTGTTTGGGGTGTGTTCATTACTTGACTTAAAGATTATTTATACGAATTCTTAAGTTAATCAAGCCACGCATTAAAATCTTTCCCTCTATAATTAACTGCCCCTTTTCACCCCATTAGGCGTAGATTTTCGGAAAACCCTGATACACGTTATTCTTTATTTGTGGTCTTAAGTATAAATACCGAGTTTCGAGGTAATCGGACCACGCGTTAAAATTTTGACACCCCCCACCCCAATCCTCCTTTAAGGGCTAGTTTATAAAAACAAAAAATGCCAAACTTTATAATTTATTGAGATAAATATTCGTACCAAGTTTCAAGTTTATTAACCAAATGAATAAGATTTTTCATATAAACCGTATTCCCGCTTTTCACCCCTACATGGGTTGAATTACGAAAAATTTTCCAGCTAATCAAGCCACACAGTAAAATATGCCCTTGCAAAATTAACTACCCCTTTTCACACAGTTAGGGGTAGATTTTCGAAAAACCCTGATACAGGTTATTCTTTATTTTTAGTCCTTAGTATTAATACTGAATGAGTTTCGAGTTAATCGGACAGCGCGTTGAAATTCTTCCAAAGAAATTTTGACACCCCCCAATACCTCCTTAGGGTTGAAATGAGTTTAGAAAAACGAAAAATGCCAAACTTCATAATTTACTTAGATAAGTATTCGTGCCAAGGTTCAAGGTTTTTAACTCAAGGAATAAGATTTTTCATACAAACAAAATCCCCCCTTTTCACCCCCTTTAAGGTTGAATTTCCAAAAACCCCTTCTTATTGGATACTTATACTTTACAAAGAATACACCCTCCAAAATTCAAGTCCCTGTCACCAGCGGTTTAGGCTGTGCGTTGATATCTCAGTCAGGTCGTTCATCCCCCGTTAAGGGTGAAATTATCAAAAACGCTGAAACACGTATAAATTAATTTTCAATCGTTAGCCTAAATACAAAATTTGAAGATCCTAACTTTTAAACTGACAGACTTTCATACACAACTTAATCCCCCTTTTTAACCCTTTGGGGGTAGAGTTATCAAAAACGCTGAGACACGTATAAATTAATTTTCAATCGTCAGCTGAAACACAAAATTAGAAGATCCTAACTTTAAAACTGACTGACTTTCATACAAACTTTCATTCCCTATTTAACTCCCTTAGGGGTTGAATTTCAAAAAATCCTTCCTTATTCCTGGTCTACATCATAAAAGGAACCATCGTGTAAAATTTCAGCTTCCTAGGTCTAAGGGTTTGGGCTGGGCGTTGATGAGTCAGTCAGGTCGTTCATCCCCCGTTAGGGGTGAAATTATCAAAAACGCTGAAACACGTATAAATTAATTTTCAATCGTTAGCCTAAATACAAAATTTGAAGATCCTAACTTTAAAACTGACAGACTTTCATACACAACTTAATCCCCCTTTTTAACCCTTTGGGGGTAGAATTATCAAAAACGCTGAGACACGTATAAATTAATTTTCAATCGTCAGCCGAAACACAAAATTTGAAGATCCTAACTTTAAAACTGACGGACTTTCATACAAACTTTCATTCCCTATTTAACTCCCTTAGGGGTTGAATTTCAAAAAATCCTTCCTTATTCCTGGTCTACATCATAAAAGGAACCATCGTGTAAAATTTCAGCTTCCTAGGTCTAAGGGTTTGGGCTGGGCGTTGATGAGTCAGTCAGGTCGTTCATCCCCCGTTAGGGGTGAAATTATCAAAAACGCTGAAACACGTATAAATTAATTTTCAATCGTTAGCCTAAATACAAAATTTGAAGATCCTAACTTTAAAACTGACAGACTTTCATACACAACTTAATCCCCCTTTTTAACCCTTTGGGGGTAGAATTATCAAAAACGCTGAGACACGTATAAATTAATTTTCAATCGTCAGCCGAAACACAAAATTTGAAGATCCTAACTTTAAAACTGACGGACTTTCATACAAACTTTCATTCCCTATTTAACTCCCTTAGGGGTTGAATTTCAAAAAATCCTTCCTTATTCCTGGTCTACATCATAAAAGGAACCATCGTGTAAAATTTCAGCTTCCTAGGTCCAAGGGTTTGGGCTGGGCGTTGATGAGTCAGTCAGGTCGTTCATCCCCCGTTAGGGGTGAAATTATCAAAAACGCTGAAACACGTATAAATTAATTTTCAATCGTTAGCCTAAATACAAAATTTGAAGATCCTAACTTTAAAACTGACAGACTTTCATACACAACTTAATCCCCCTTTTTAACCCTTTGGGGGTAGAATTATCAAAAACGCTGAGACACGTATAAATTAATTTTCAATCGTCAGCCGAAACACAAAATTTGAAGATCCTAACTTTAAAACTGACGGACTTTCATACAAACTTTCATTCCCTATTTAACT
The DNA here is from genome assembly GCA_945859645.1 of Amphipoea oculea. Lineage (NCBI taxonomy): Eukaryota > Metazoa > Arthropoda > Insecta > Lepidoptera > Noctuidae > Amphipoea > Amphipoea oculea. The sequence continues at coordinate 6,427,395 of OX243876.1, forward strand.
CCCTTAGGGGTTGAATTTCAAAAAATCCTTCCTTATTCCTGGTCTACATCATAAAAGGAACCATCGTGTAAAATTTCAGCTTCCTAGGTCCAAGGGTTTGGGCTGGGCGTTGATGAGTCAGTCAGGTCGTTCATCCCCCGTTAGGGGTGAAATTATCAAAAACGCTGAAACACGTATAAATTAATTTTCAATCGTTAGCCTAAATACAAAATTTGAAGATCCTAACTTTAAAACTGACAGACTTTCATACACAACTTAATCCCCCTTTTTAACCCTTTGGGGGTAGAATTATCAAAAACGCTGAGACACGTATAAACTAATTTTCAATCGTCAGCCGAAACACAAAATTTGAAGATCCTAACTTTAAAACTGACGGACTTTCATACAAACTTTCATCCCCTATTTAACTCCCTTAGGGGTTGAATTTCAAAAAATCCTTCCTTATTCCTGGTCTACATCATAAAAGGAACCATCATGTAAAATTTCAGCTTCCTAGGTCCAAGGGTTTGGGCTGGGCGTTGATGAGTCAGTCAGGTCGTTCATCCCCCGTTAGGGGTGAAATTATCAAAAACGCTGAAACACGTATAAAATAATTTTCAATCGTTAGCCTAAATACAAAATTTGAAGATCCTAACTTTAAAACTGACAGACTTTCATACACAACTTAATCCCCCTTTTTAACCCTTTGGGGGTAGAATTATCAAAAACGCTGAGACACGTATAAATTAATTTTCAATCGTCAGCCGAAACACAAAATTTGAAGATCCTAACTTTAAAACTGACGGACTTTCATACAAACTTTCATTCCCTATTTAACTCCCTTAGGGGTTGAATTTCAAAAAATCCTTCCTTATTCCTGGTCTACATCATAAAAGGAACCATCGTGTAAAATTTCAGCTTCCTAGGTCTAAGGGTTTGGGCTGGGCGTTGATGAGTCAGTCAGGTCGTTCATCCCCCGTTAGGGGTGAAATTATCAAAAACGCTGAAACACGTATAAATTAATTTTCAATCGTTAGCCTAAATACAAAATTTGAAGATCCTAACTTTAAAACTGACAGACTTTCATACACAACTTAATCCCCCTTTTTAACCCTTTGGGGGTAGAATTATCAAAAACGCTGAGACACGTATAAATTAATTTTCAATCGTCAGCCGGAACACAAAATTTGAAGATCCTAACTTTAAAACTGACGGACTTTCATACAAACTTTCATTCCCTATTTAACTCCCTTAGGGGTTGAATTTCAAAAAATCCTTCCTTATTCCTGGTCTACATCATAAAAGGAACCATCGTGTAAAATTTCAGCTTCCTAGGTCTAAGGGTTTGGGCTGGGCGTTGATGAGTCAGTCAGGTCGTTCATCCCCCGTTAGGGGTGAAATTATCAAAAACGCTGAAACACGTATAAATTAATTTTCAATCGTTAGCCTAAATACAAAATTTGAAGATCCTAACTTTAAAACTGACAGACTTTCATACACAACTTAATCCCCCTTTTTAACCCTTTGGGGGTAGAATTATCAAAAACGCTGAGACACGTATAAATTAATTTTCAATCGTCAGCCGAAACACAAAATTTGAAGATCCTAACTTTAAAACTGACGGACTTTCATACAAACTTTCATTCCCTATTTAACTCCCTTAGGGGTTGAATTTCAAAAAATCCTTCCTTATTCCTGGTCTACATCATAAAAGGAACCATCGTGTAAAATTTCAGCTTCCTAGGTCCAAGGGTTTGGGCTGGGCGTTGATGAGTCAGTCAGGTCGTTCATCCCCCGTTAGGGGTGAAATTATCAAAAACGCTGAAACACGTATAAATTAATTTTCAATCGTTAGCCTAAATACAAAATTTGAAGATCCTAACTTTAAAACTGACAGACTTTCATACACAACTTAATCCCCCTTTTTAACCCTTTGGGGGTAGAATTATCAAAAACGCTGAGACACGTATAAATTAATTTTCAATCGTCAGCCGAAACACAAAATTTGAAGATCCTAACTTTAAAACTGACGGACTTTCATACAAACTTTCATTCCCTATTTAACTCCCTTAGGGGTTGAATTTCAAAAAATCCTTCCTTATTCCTGGTCTACATCATAAAAGGAACCATCGTGTAAAATTTCAGCTTCCTAGGTCCAAGGGTTTGGGCTGGGCGTTGATGAGTCAGTCAGGTCGTTCATCCCCCGTTAGGGGTGAAATTATCAAAAACGCTGAAACACGTATAAATTAATTTTCAATCGTTAGCCTAAATACAAAATTTGAAGATCCTAACTTTAAAACTGACAGACTTTCATACACAACTTAATCCCCCTTTTTAACCCTTTGGGGGTAGAATTATCAAAAACGCTGAGACACGTATAAACTAATTTTCAATCGTCAGCCGAAACACAAAATTTGAAGATCCTAACTTTAAAACTGACGGACTTTCATACAAACTTTCATCCCCTATTTAACTCCCTTAGGGGTTGAATTTCAAAAAATCCTTCCTTATTCCTGGTCTACATCATAAAAGGAACCATCATGTAAAATTTCAGCTTTCTAGGTCCAAGGGTTTGGGCTGGGCGTTGATGAGTCAGTCAGTCAGTCAGTCAGTCAGTCAGTCAGTCAGTCAGTCAGGCCTTTTGTTTTTATTTATATAGATAAAATTTATCTGATTTCTATTAAACTTGCTTCGTAAACTTAACTTTCTGTCAAACCTGGAAATCGGGAATAATAATTGTTTTTCCGACATTTTGGTTTGAACTAAAAAGATATTATTGTGAAGTGAATAAACGCTGCTAGGTACCTATTGTTAATTATTGAAGGTTTACCAGTTTACCTAGATCCTCTCTATCACACTTAAGTAGTAAAAATTAAAGATAGCATAAAAGGTTAGAATAGTACCTATTTGAATTTGTGCCTGGTTGATGGCAATAGTATGTAATAGTGGGTGTATTAAACCACCTCTTCGTAACTCTTCTCAAGAGTGATGTTTTGATGATGGCAAGTACTTAAGAAGTAATTTTGCTTAGATACTTACTTTTAATTCTACTGGGATTGCGGCTGAGGAGTGCGTGTTATAAAAATAGGGCTTTATTTTCCTAATAAGGCTATGTCCGGTGTTAGCCTGTATACAGACTGGAAGCGCGGATCGGCAAACGGATCCGCCGCGTCCCTTAGGGTCCGGTGAAGAGACAATGTCTCCTGCCTCTGTTGTTCTGCGGCACGACGATCGTCTCTTGATCTTAAAATCACGTACTCCATCTACCAAATAATTAAAAAATGTCTAGAACGAGTTTAAGTGTTTCGTAGATACGTATGTAACCACTTAAAATTATATAAATATACTTACTTGGGTATGCAGCGGTCAAAACTATACCTTTAACTGCTAATTACTTTTTAATAAACAATAATTCTTCGTTTCGATAACGTTTCCGACAGCAAATATCTGTCGGAAGAATTGATGTGTTCATACCGTATATGAACTGTCAAAATTGTACGGTTTCCGATTTGTGAATAGCGATTATAGGACTTCGTCGATAACATTGACGTTCGATACGGTACCAAGCCGTATCGTAGCTTTGTGAATAAGCCTACTGATACACTCTTCAACCCGTTTGTATTGTTATTCCCTTTCCGTACTTCAATTCTTCACGACCTTATTTGTACTTACCTGCATTCTAGCAAATAAATAATTTGATTTGATTTGTAACACCCTTTATACACGGATAAAATAGCAGGGGGCGACTTGCACACTCAAAAAAATCAGCTGTTCCCTACATTTATGTTCGCATAACTCGTCAAAATGTAAGGAACAGCTGATTTTTTTTTCGCGATTTCAGATTTGGTCCCATAGTAAAAGTTGTTCATAATGATGAGTACAATCTCCCATTTCAATTTGTCGCATGTTTTCAATTTCACCCTGTATAGGTGGGATCCTTGACCACCTGCTTTCCTTCAGCGAGCACATAAGTGCGGCTCTTTCGCGCGCCGCCTTTGCTCTCAGTAGGTTCCAATTCATTTTGATCGCACGCAGCAAGTTGTCACTCAAGTGCAAATTACGTATCTATACCGCGGTCATCCGTCCCATCATGACCTTCCGTCGTGATCGCACGCGCTATCTCTCCCTCGAACGTTTTTAGACAGGCCACGGGAACCCCCTTCTACGTTCGCAATGACTAGATCTCAGAATGCCCAGCATTTCATGAAACGCCTCTCAAAGCGTTTCTTCGACTCTGGTATGGCCATAGAGTACTTTTTATAGACTATGGCTCTGCGGCGGCATATTTTTAGCTCTTATAAAGTTGGTGCCATTTTGGTTTCTCGTTTTGACCTCACTATTGGCTTCAGCCCCCTCGTCAAAAAGTACTCTGTGCCCCTCGTAATCCATGAAAGATTTGGCCTTAGTAAGGCCATAGGACATGGCCGGAATCTTTAGAGAGCTGTGCCCTAACAAAAAATATTCATGTACACTGACTTAAAGTACATCATATTAAAGCCTACAGGTATGTCTTTATAATAGTTTAAGTTTTATGATCAGAGAAGAAGTGAGAGACACTACAAATAGGATACAAAAAAAGCGCCTAGACATTTTGAATAGCAATGATCAATCTTTCCGAGTTTTATAGACAAAACAATACGAGAAATACAATATTATTAATGGATATAAATTCCGTTTCTTCACTAGCCGACATGACATTTATTCACATCGATATCAGTGAATATCTAATTCTATGAAAATGTATGAAAATCTAAACGCGTCGTGTCAGCTAGTGACGAAAGAGCCAAAAATCAAAATACCAAGTAAAACTTATTAGAAATCATATTATTGATGTATTGGTAATAGTCTCTGGCTAGACCATTCAATCGTTGTAGGCAGGCAGCGATAGCGAAGAGCTCGTCGTCTACAGATATTTCTGGATATTATGACGTCTCCTCATAGCGGCTTGGCAAAAAATATACAATTGGATTGGCAATAAAACACTAAAATAGCACTTGAATTTTTATTTAAGTACCTACCTATCTAATTAAGTAGCTAGAATAGACACTTGCTTATAAAATGTATAGCTACTTGTTTTACAGACATTTTTAGAAAAACATCATTCCGATTACTCAGACAAGACACATACAAAGTCAAAGTCAAATCATTTATTTCAAATACTTAGGCACATTAAAGTAAAAAATTACAATAAAACGAAATTGATTCTAGTCGCCCCTTCCAAAAGCTAGTTTTCGTATGGAGAAGAATGGGCATTCAATGTTTTTATCTACTCTTGCGTTTGAAGCCTATTCATTTTCAAAGATCAACAAAATGTTATCAAGGAATGAGGCTGGTGCCGTTATATTTGCTTGATGCCTGGCCCAGCCCGATTACCATAACAACGTCATGACATTTTTTTTTTATGTAGGTATGGGAAATCATCAAATGACCCCTCCCGCTCTGGGTGGAGCGGAAGAGAGTGTCAGACTCTTACTGACTAAAACCCATCCGTGTTCCTTCCTTAGCCCTTTATGTTCCGGGGTAGCGGTAACCCTTTCGGACAATCCCGCACCCCCGGCAGGCTTCGGCCCTGGCAGGCCCCTTCCTTTTTGCCGACATCTCTTCGAGGCGCGCGTGGAACCCGTACGCGCCGTCCAGCACGGGCCTGGTCCTGATCGGACGGTGAGCTACCCATTACTCTCCGTCCGCAGGCCCGCGCCTACGGTGGCCGGGAGTCGTCACGCGGCTCCCGACGCCCGGAGTGTCTCCCGTGGCGGCTGGGACGTGATGCTCTCTCAGCCATCCCGCCACCTCCTTCGCTAGCATGACTGCTTCTAGATGGCTCCCTGTCATGTCATGTATTTTGTAACTGCGGTGTTAGAGTGGTTACAATATGCCTTCGCATTCGATTAGTGACCACACTACAATTCAGGCACCTTGACATCGTGAGCGTCAGAATCCAAATTGTAAACAAAAAAGACCAGTAAGCACAGCAGAATATTAACGTAAACGAAAGTCCGATAAACGATAGCGTGGGTTCAAGTTAAAATATCCAACAGAGTAACATAAACAGAATACAGCGTGCTAAGGTCAACGCAAAACTACACAGAGCACAGGCACGGTAATGTCACAGTAGGTAATATCATCTATTATCGTGGTAATGTTATCATATCAGTATTCTATCTTCATACAAACGGTTGGAACGCGAGTCATACCTACGCACCTCGAGTTCGGTATACCATCGGTAAACAAACAGACGCGAATGCCCCACAGTGACGAACGGACGGTGTGATGATTTTGTAAGCAGTAAGGCTATCTACTTACTTATGTATTTAGCTACTTACATATATTATTGAATTAGACGAAATATCATAATAAAATGATTATGAGAGTAATAAATGGTAGGTACCTACCTTCTGATTTACATTATCATTTCAAAGTCAAAGTCAAAGCATTTATTTCAAATAGGCACATAAAAGGCACTTTTGAACGTCAAAAATTATCATTGATTCTAGTCGATTTACTTTTTAAGTAAGATTGTGGTGTAGGTAGTTAGAGGTTTTGATTCGAATTTACAATCACAAAACTAGAAAGAAACTCAAGTAGATTGATGAAATTAAAATACCGTAGGCGGGCAGCCCTATCACGTGTTTACGTACCGCGCGGGTGTAGGTAATTATTTCAAGAACAAGGCCTAGTCACAATACTGTTAGATAACATTACCGTGGTACAGGACAGGGCACTGAGTGACAGGTGACAGACGTGAAAAAAATAACTAGGACGTTCGAATACACACTCTTGAATATAATTGTCGATGCATAATGCGTAACGTGATCAACATCATGACGCACGGGCCACGGATACTCGAAAAATAATGTCTGCGATAATCGTGAAAACGTTGACTTCTACTGCAGCCTAATTGCGGAACGCCAAATCGTCAAATGATTCTGATCAGTTGGCTTCATTTCTATCACAAATGGCTTCATTTTACGATTTTCGAATTGCGAAACTCTAGTTTCTGCGCAGGGCCTTAACGTTCATAATTGGTTTCATAATAAAATAGAGTTTTGCAATTCGAAAATCGTAAAATGAAGCCAATTGTGAATAGAAATGAAGCCAACTGATCAGAATCATTTGACGATTTGGCGTTCCGCAATTAGGCTGCAGGTATTTACTTTAGCAATACGATTCTGGCAGTCATGGGTGTTTTTTTATTTTAATGTAACCTTCAAGCGTGCTACAGATACGGTGTTTGTCTTATGCATGTATCCAAACGCACATGTAATTTGTATTGCATTGCTAAAAACCAAAAAAATCAATTAACACACATATTTTTTTGCCATTTTTTGTCGCCTGCTCTAGAGAAATGTGGTTGTTGCGATTAATTTTAGTATATTTAAGAAGTAATTTTCATATATTAATAATTACTGTACATTTATGTATTCTGAATTGATTTGAGGGCAGAATCCGGCCATGTCATTTCACTAATAAAACTGAACACGATCAGCACATCTAAAACGAGTCCAAAAGCTGTCAGCGTCATTATTGACACTGACAGATCTCGCATTCAATTTTATTGGTGAAACCAGAGGGGCAATTCTACTAATTTTACGAACGTTCACAGTCTAATCTCAGTCTCAATCTGTCAAAAAATACCTCTAATTTCCCTACATTTTGACAAGTTTTTGACATTTGTTTGTCGCCGAGATGAGACTGCGACTAGATTTTGAACGTTTTAAATTACGAGAATTGGCCTTCTGGTGTTAAATGTTACTAATCCAAAGGTTGCGAACCCCTGGAAGTGTTTTGAAAGTTTATAGCTTCTCGTGACGGGGACTTTACTTCCTGCGCCTTAACAGGGTCATGTACTAAGTTTGGGCTAGTCATAGCCTGTAAATGTGTAATCATCATGCTATAAATAAACAGACCCTTTGAATGATATTGTTTAGCTGACTTTATAATCAGCCTATAATGTTCCCGCTGCTGGGACACAGGCCTCCTCTCTGTGAGAGGGAATGGGCCGTAATCCACCACGCGGGCCCAGTGCGTGTTGGTAGATGTCACATGTCTTCGAATTTTTGGTTCTAGGACATGCCGGTTTCCTCACGATGTTTTCCTTCACCATTTTGAGAGCAGTGGTGATGAAATAATTTACACACTGTCTGGGTTCGAACCTACGACCTACAACTCGTAAGTCTTGTAAGTCTTTTGCTGACTAAAGCTCATATTTTCATTCTATACCGTTTTACTGATTTAAAAAGGTCACTACAGCCCATTCGCAGTTACTTTACCTCTGACAGCAGCAACACAACAGCAACCTTATTGTAACAGAAATAAAGATCACTTTGACTTTGACAGTGATGCAAATTCAGAGGTAAATTACAGTAAAAGGACTGTAATAAGGATTGAAACTAATAAAAAACAGTAATTGCCACACAAGATACTTTTATTGTACTCCTGTGCACATTTTTTGTTTTAGACTTAACCCTAGGTGTTGGTCAGCACTCTACTTCAGAGGAATGAACCTGGAGCTGTGAGTGGCACCGATACCGGGCCTACCGTGCTTCACAGGCTTGTATGTGACTGAGAACTCGCCGAGGTAGTGGCCGATCATCTCAGGCTTGATTTCAACCTGAAAAGAAAACATTTAAAGCTGTTAGAACAGTAATTTGCTTTACATACTTTGTTGTCAACTCATACAGGGGATGATAGCGTGACGGTTGACAGGGGAGAATGGAAGAAGAAAACGTGTTGCGCCGACCCCAAGTAACATGGGATAAGGGCAGGAAGAAGAAGAGTTGTCAACTCATATAGGGTATCCACAATTGCTACATGTAAATTATATAAGTTGATCAACATCTATCACAAATCTATTTGTGTACATCGAAGGTCTTTATATTTTCTTAAATGAATAAAATATGTGTAAATTAAGACATAAGCAATCAGTCTTAATAAAATATGTCCATAAAACAACCCTCAGATCTATTTGACTTGAATATCTAAGTAGGATATGGCGATGTGGTCATTAAAAGCAGAGCACACTTGCTGTCCATGGATTACAGGAGGTCAATAGATACTTATAACATCATTCTGTAGTGCACTTCTGTATCATTTTATGAAATTTTAGAGGTCTTTAATGTTGTTCAAGATTTAATTAGGTACCTAAGTGTTTACATTCCCTCTCACTAGGAGGAGGCCTGTGTCCCAGCAGTGGGAACATTATAGGCTGGTTATGCTATGCTAAGTGTTTACTATAATGTTATTGTTTTGAGTTACACTTCTAAAAAGAAAAGTCTAAAACATTACAAGTAGCTCTAAATTGTAAAAAAGAAAGAGACCTACCTGGTTAAATGTCTTTCCGTTGTAGATACCAACAATGGATCCAACCATTTCGGGGACGATGATCATGTTCCTCAAATGTGTCTTTACAATCTCGGGCTTCTCATTTGGCGGGGCTTCCTTCTTTGCGCGGCGCAGTTTCTTCACCAGCGCCATCGGCTTGCGCTTCAGACCACGGGCGAACCGCCTGCGCGCACGGGCGTGCATCAGCTCCATGAGTTGCTCACTGGAAAATACATTTTGAGGTTATGTTAAATTATACACCGGACAAAATAAAGGCCCCCCCCATCTAATAAATGGAAAATAATTAATAATAATAAGATGAATTGAAGCCATCTGAGCATCTTGTATCGACTCTAAAACACAGAAAACTGCGATAAATCTCAAGAAACAGGAAGTTTTGACAGTTTGCCTCTCAACCTAAAGTGCACAAAATTAACAACGACGATGTAGGAGAAATTGAAAGGTACTTACTTGGGCATATCAAGAAGCTGGTCGAGATCGACACCTCGGAAGGTAAACTTCCTGAAGGTACGCTTTTTCTTGAGAGTTTCATCGACCTGTAAAACGTAAACATTGTATCTCACTTCAGGAAAATAGCACTTGGGCACAATCCTTTATTAACACTAATATATAGTACCGACACGAATACTTTGATTTTAACCATGATTGCTGATATAAATGTCGATAATATACATAAAATATTTTACGAACCTCAGCCATGTTTCCGATTTGTTTGACAGAACCGAAAGAAAAGGAAAGAAACACGAACACGTCAAAGTGACAGACCCAAAATGTTGCTAGTTAATAAAACTAACAAAATAAAAATCTAGCTACAAGGCTTTTAATCGTACGTGAAGCATCATTAGTCAGCATTAACAGCGCGGTTCGCCGATCGGCGACGTAACAATAGAAAATTAATTGAGTCTCATTAGCGGAGCTTGACAGATTAATCTAACACAATGGCAATTTGTCAACAACTTGTCGAATGCCACAAAGAATATATCTGTATAAAAGATACGACAATATTATTTTTCTCGTTTTCACTGAGCCTTATTTATTGAACCTTGACCTTACAAAGAGAGCATCTCTTCGTTTTGTTTCGCACGTATCTGTGGCAGTCGACAAGTCAACTTCATTTTTTTTTTTTTTTTAATAGTTGTTGATTTTACGAAAGCGAAAAGTAAAAAAAAGAGTAATCCTAAGAGCAGTGTATAAAAAGGGCGCGTTTTTTTTAAATTAGATGATCTTTGGAAAATTAAAATAAAGAATAGCAACACCAAAAAGACGACTTTGGAATCAAAGAGTAAAGTAACTATAGAATTCAAGATCTAGGAGACAAACAATATAGAAACTGCTGATATATAGTATACAACCTTAAAAATGCATGATATGATCATAATGAAACAAGCAGACCAATGTTACTGAAAATATTTATTATCACGTTTGTTCAACTATTTCTTCATGTGTAGATAGTAACTTTGATAATGTTCTTGTTTTAAGGAGAAACAAGCAGGCCAATGTTATTGAACATATTTATTGTCATGTTTGTTCAACTATTTCTTCATGTGTAGATCTTAGTAACTTCGATAATCTTTTACCAATCAATTTGGGGTATGTTCTAGTTTTAAGGAGAAACTCTTTAGATTGGTGAGTCACTGCCCCATTCTCTAACTGGTACTTGCATAAAGCATGCAATGGTTGTAACAATAGTTCTCTGTACTTTGGGTCCTTTTCTAATTGAGATAAAGCTTCAGCAGCTGTCTCAAGCGTGCTTAAACATCCTTCTGTTGGCTGTGTCCTTATAATATAACTACTAGTATTGCTTGTCATTAATTTAATTTGCTTAATATTATGAAGAATAGGGCAGGATGCATATATTGCTTTAGCCTGAGGCCATGTTCCATCTATCAGTACAAGATTGTAACTGTCAGTATCATTCTCCAAGTCTCTTATATCTATGGCAGTTTTACTTGGATAAAGTAGGAGCGTGTTTGGTTGCTTGAGTAAATTTTCTAAGTCTTTATGCTTGGGTTGTGGAAACTTTTTCCCTTTGAATATAAGGCACTTATCAGCAACTAAACCTAATTGTAGCATTGGGGCAGTTCTTAGACATCTCTTTTCTTCTGCTGGGTGTTGCAGCAGTATGACAGTGCTGCGAGGATTCAACTTTTCAGATGGTAATGCTGAACACCAGCAAACCACTGCAGGTCTCCTGGAAATAAATGGATTTATTGTTAGCTATAAGCATGTTATCCAGATCTTGGTAATTTTCTGTGAGTAACAGTTGATATTAAAATTCTACTTGGGAGAATATAATATTACGTCTCTCCATTAGTTTGTGTTTTAAATCAAGTACTATAAATCAAAATCATTATCATTTCAGCCCTATATAAAATTAATAAGACTAAGATTACTAATTTATTTTATTCCATTACACTTTTATCATGAAGTCTTTATTCTACTTAAGTAACTACACAATTAAAGGTCAGTGGGTCGTCTTAGGAAATAAAAATAAAAGGCTACTTACTTGCAGTTTGCACAAAGTTTGCGCATAACAGGGGGATCAGCTGGTATGTTGGAAAGGTCATCCCAGACGTCTAGTTCCTCCATTTTATTTCTAAAATAAAAGAACTAAATCTTAGTCAGTGCATTTTATTGTTAATTAATTACTTTTTAACAGATTGTTTTACCAGTTTTAGAACAAATACGCTGGACAAAAATTATAACAATCTCTGTCAGAAAACCAATACACGTCCTTCCATTATTTATTACTTGTTCAGTTTGTACCTCACATTTATTTCGATCAACTTTGAAATACTATCGAGGTTTACTAATAATTGCCGTGCTTATTTCTAATAAGCAATAATTGTGTGAGTTTGCGTGGAGTTTGCCACTGTTGCCATATGTATGAAACTATGAATGATTTGAATATGATTGATGCTGTCATGTCATCGTCAGTGTCAGCTGTCATTCTCTATGTCATCCATCGAGCTGTTATTTTTTTTTACTTCATGCTTCGAGTCGGTCCAAGAAAAAGGGTCCATTTACACTCTTCCACTAGGCAGGCGGTCTTCCTCTCTCTTACTTATTTAAAAAATTGCTGTGCCCGACAGGGTCTATAATTGTTTCTATTATTTTTATTTACCACCTGTAATTGTACATACATTATGGATTGCAATAAACGATTTGAGATGTTTAATTTGGTTCAAACAGCTTATCGACAGGTTAGAACTGTCCGCCACCGACATAGTAAAAACAACTCTGCCACCGAGCCCGCAGCGCCACAGCAGGCCATGACGGCCTAGTTGTAAGTAGCAACTTTTTTTTTACCTACTTCAAACAAGGAGGAGGTTCTCAATTGGACTGTCTATTTTTTTTTTGTTTGTTTGTTACGTAATATCTCCGGTAGGTAGTTGTAAATCCATTTCAAAAATTATTTTTATAATGGATTTGAGATGTTTAATTTGGTTCAAACAGCTTATCGACAGGTTAGAACTGTCCGCCACCGACATAGTAAAAACAACTCTGCCACCGAGCCCGCAGCGCCACAGCAGGCCATGACGGCCTAGTTGTAAGTAGCAACTTTTTTTTTACCTACTTCAAACAAGGAGGAGGTTCTCAATTGGACTGTCTATTTTTTTTTTGTTTGTTTGTTACGTAATATCTCCGGTAGGTAGTTGTAAATCCATTTCAAAAATTATTTTTATAATGGATAGGTAGGGTATGCCTCAGGGGTGGTCCCAAATAAATTTTATAATTTAACTTTATTTGGTTAGTTTTTGAGTTAGCTCGTATTTTTGCCACTTATTTTATATTGATGATGTTTTAATAACTTCCTGTCACTGATATTTACATAGCAAGTAGTGTTATACGAATGTGTGTAGGTTAAGTACAACATAAAAGTGAAAAATAAAAACTTTTTTACAAAAAATAAACAACCGACTTCCAAATAAGACACTACAAAGTGAAAAATAACTTTAATTTCGGAAATCGGTGTCGTTGGGTTCGCATTTTCGTTGTTTGCTACCGGTTTCCGAAATTAAAGTTATTTTTCACTTTGTAGTGTCTTATTTGGAAGTCGGTTGTTGTTTTTTTTGTAATAAAGTTATTTTTGTTCCAGTTTGGAAAATCCTCATGGATGTCCACCGCCCTGGGGTGGGTGGTGGGGTCTGTCAGACTCTTACTGACTAAAATTCACCCCGGTGTTCCCGTCCTGCAGTTGAACCGGGGATCATGGCAACTTGTGCGCCTTCCACGATCCCCAACTAGTGTCAGCCCATCTTTGCGGGCCACTTCAAGTCCGTAGGGGAGGGAAGTGAGGTGTAAAACTCCCTCCGCGACGACCTATTTGAACTATTTGAAGTGAAACCTTCTTTAGGCGCGTTATGCATTTTTTGAGATGAAAAAAAAATAATTCGCGCCACTGTTACCGTAACCGACATCGCTTCGGATGAGTTCGGCTGTCTTTGGGATGTACTCGGTTTTAATGTACAATCGATAAACTTTTTTACTTCTGTCGGCACTCCTGAGCCCTGATTCACAAACATACGACAGGCTATCGTATCGAAAACCTGACATTTCGATAACCTGATTTGACTTCCCCTCAACAGGAAATAGCTGTTGGAAGAATAGCGGGCGTCTATTTGATTTAAACTGACAAAATTTTCGGGTTGTGGCCTTGTGAACAGCTTGAGAAGACTGATCCTACGATAACAATGATTAATGTTCGATACGAAACGGAAGCATATCGAGTGTTTGTGAATAAGGGGGCTGGAGTGCCACGGTCTTTTTTGTTATCGTGGAGAAATTCTCATGCATTCTGCACTACCTTTAGAGCATTTAACCTTTAAATTAAGAGAAAGAAAAAAAAGGGAAGAAAAAGAGGATGCTCTAAGGCACTACTACGGGGAGATAGTGCTGTTATGTGGGAATCTAACCCACTAAAACTCCACAGTGTCCTCCTCTGCCGCTTACGGTGCGTTACCGTCATCCGTGAACCCGCCTCGGCTGTCCGTTACCGGACCCTCCTCTGGGGAGTACTCCCCATCACCGGCGCACCAGAACACATAGCACGCCCTTGTGACTACCCCAGTGACCAAACCAGCACATGGGCGCCAGACGACCCCGTGTCTGGGCACCCTTGGTCCTGCGACGGGTCAGGTCATTGGCCTCGCCACCTGCCAATTTTCGGCCGCAGAGGATAGAGAGAGCAGCCAACGTCATACCAAAACTCCTCTTCCCCTGCCGTCTCACCGCATCCGCCATCAGACGGTGGCGACCCCGTCAAGACCGCGGAAGTTAGGCATAGCGGCGCACCGCAATACCGGCACTCCTCTCCCGCCGCGGCCTCCAACCCTCAGCCGCGATGCCTCCTATACGACATCGCGGCCCACTTGTTGGCCGCTACGTCGTCGGCTTACCGGCAAAAGCCCTGACGAGCGGCCCATTCTCGGGTTCCTCTTCGCTTCACCGTGGGTGACCAAGCCACGGCTACTGAGCCCCCGCCTTGACAATGCGGGAACCCACCGGAGGGGAGTGGTCGCAACCTCCCTCAACCTCTCCGGAGCCTTCAAACTCAAACTCAAAGCATTTATTTCAATTAAACCAATTACAGGCACTTTTGAATTGTCAAGGGGTTGGTCAGTCAGAAAGATGAAGCTAGTTGCCCATTCCAAAGAGTAGGTACCTATGGAGAAGAACGGGCAAGAAACTCCATGGACACTCTTTTAAATCAAAATAATATGGTTACAAAGTTTTGGTTACATCATTCATGTTAAAACTTATACATGTGAGAACGATGCAGAACAAAGCGTCCATAATGAGAAGATGAGAAAAAAACAATTCAAATATTAAATTAAAATAAGCCGTGGCAGCAAAGAGATGACCAGTCCCTACTGACGCTGCCCGTTCACGAACATGACGCATGTATTAGCACCATTCAGCTCAACCATTTTGAAGGGAGCTAAATGATCCAACACATGCGCCACCATCAGCGAGACATTTGAGTGAGCATGACATACTCTCAGCCGCCAGAGCACATTCAAGTCAATGAAAGACGTACCCAGTAAATGGTAGCTTTATAGTATGTACATAGTACTCACACATGTGCTATGCAATTATACAATACAAGGAGATTGAATTTATATAATGCAAAAATAGTATTTTAAAATCTTCAGCAGCTCCAACAGTAGGTATTTTCCAATGCTAATCAATTTATTTGTGCGTCCTTATGGAGCAGGACCAGCATTTAGCCAAGCATTTTTATCAGTGATGTAATCCTCCAATTTATAATATTCTTCTTCTTATGTGAAATGACGGTTTCACAGAAGGAGATCACCGCATCCCACGACTCGATGCTCCTGACCATCGAACGAGCGACGGCCGGCAGCGACAAGTCAGCTCCGACTTCGGATACGAGGGCACGGCGCGGCTTCTCCCATGCGGCACACTCTTCCAGCCGCCAGCGTATGCCACGCCGTGAGTGGTAAGTGGTAACTGCCCCGACTTATGACTTGTAGGTGGTGGGTTTGAACTTGGGCAGACATGCTTTTTAATTTCGCGTGCAGTTTTTCTTCATCACCACTCTGCTCTCAAAATGGAAACATCGTGAGGAAACTGGCTTTGAACCAAAACTTCAATGACATAGTGACAACCTTAACTTGCTCGCTTGTATTGGGCTCGCGGGGTTGTGGCCTACTTCATCTCACATAGAGAAAACCTTTGTCCCAGCCTATCATACAAGTTTTTAATAGAGGTCAGTGGTCCCAGACTCCCAGCATTAGGAACATTATGCTAGATGCATACGCAGGCAGTATAGTCGCCGGCGATTTACTGGCGATTTTAAAATCGCACGTTCACACAGATTTTGACATCGCTGGCTACAAATCGGCTACCAACATGTGTCTGGATGTGAGATTTTGAAATCGCCAGCGAGTCGTCGGCGACCACTCGGCGACTACAGTCGACAGTAGTCGGTGCGTGTGTAACTTGCATAAATAGATAGGAAACTTTATATTTTTTGGTCTTTTAAGTTTTTTATAAATTGCTATTTCAAAATTATTATAAAATGAGATTTCAAAATTTACACGGAGTGTTACAATGGACAGTTTTTGATAAATAACTTTTAATAAAAGTATTTTTTCTGAAATCAGTAAGTCATAATAGAATTTCAGAAAAGTTTGAGTTGAGTACGTATGTGACAAAAGATGGCGTGACTGTCAATATTTGTTTTTGTAGGTACTATTCAAATTAGCTTTTATTTATCAGTTTCGGTAATTACAAATAATATGTTTGCGGTAGAAAATGTCCCCAGCCACTAAAATTTGCAAAATGCTGTATTGTTAATTAGTAGCTTACAAACGAGATTAATTGGAAGCGTTTCTTGATATTATACGACGCCATTTTGCGCCGCATTTCATATAGATATAATGGTAATAAGTCTCATTCTTTCATACGTAACTTTCATACGAGCAAAAGAATAAGATGCAAAATTCACTGACTTTCTCTTGAGTTACGTAGGTATATACATTTTTATACGAATGATTTGTAAACATGGAGGCCAAGTGTTATGCTAGTGTGAAGTAATTTCAACGTTTTGCTGTGTATTATTTGTGTTACGAAGTTTTCGGATGTGGTTAGTATGACATGTAGTTTATTATTGCTCCAAAATCAAAATAATATAGTGTAAACCTATCAACATTGGGCATTATATTTCCACTTACTAATGTAAACGTATGCACT
The DNA here is from genome assembly GCA_945859645.1 of Amphipoea oculea. Classification (NCBI taxonomy): domain Eukaryota; kingdom Metazoa; phylum Arthropoda; class Insecta; order Lepidoptera; family Noctuidae; genus Amphipoea; species Amphipoea oculea. The sequence continues at coordinate 6,444,435 of OX243876.1, forward strand.
TATTTGGCGCCAATGTCCTAAAAGACCGTTATACTCGCCTAATATGATTTATCTCACGATATTTAACATGTTTTTATATAACATCATAGTTTTATAGCGATATTTCTAGACTGCGTTGTACAACAGCACCAAGTTTCATCGTGAATAAACTGGTCTTACGAGTGTCGTCAGATCTGTCATTTCAACAAATTATGTGGAGTGGAAATAAGATATTTCTCAAAATAACGCTTTAGAACTTCTACTTTCATTGATTTCGGTGTCTTATTCCAGACTATTATAATACTATGGACAATTTGCGACTGAAATGAAGACAATCACACTGTTATATTTGGAAACATCTTGACCAACCTTGAAGTAAGTACCCTAACCATTTGGAACCAGCATTATAGCGTCATTACTAGGTATTATTTAGTTCGGTATTAGTTTAGACTGGTGAATTCTTTCATGATTGTCTAAAATGGCTCTTATTAATATTCTTCATGATCAAATTAACATAATTATACCTTACATTATGATACCACACAAGAGTAGTTTGCATATCTCTGTTTTGCAATGTTTTTGTTGGTTTTCAAGTTCATGGTTACATCTAGTTAGATCAACATTCTGTAACTATGTATCACTGAGTTTTAAAATTAATTGTTTTGATCAATTGTATTTTGTTAATTATGTTCCAGAAATGGGCACAGAGTTGCCAAAAACTCATGATTCAAGTGGTGATTCAGACTCTAATAGTGATTCTGAGGTTTGTATTATCTTTATAATCTATATTGCTTTAAAAAAATCATTGTTCTAGTAAGTTTCTATTCAAGTGTGTTAAAATTTCATGCAATAAGTAATGTTTTTCCTTGGTAGTTTTATTAAAAAGTACTTTTTTTGTCAAAAGTAATGTATATTGGATACTCCAGCTTCTTCTAGCTTTGTGAGGCAGTTGCCAATACTTTTGGAAGTGCAATGTTTGAAAATAAACTACTATTGTAATAGTCAGCTGTTAGTTTTTAGTTTAGATTGTATTGCATGTATTCTAACAATCATACTAATTTCTACCTTTGTTATTTGGTATTACAGAACAGCAGCTCCAGTGATTCATCAAGAAGTGAGTGGGAGTGTTCTGACGCTAAGCAGAGTGCTTCTCGTAAGGCACACTTCTCAGTTACTTCATGTGATACTGGGTTAAAACTAAAGATTGCTGCTATACCGCCAAGAAAAGTATCCCCAAAAAGAACCAGTAAACCATCAGTGAAAAAGAAATTGACTAATAATATAAGTCAAAGTAAAGAACGAACACCTGTGAAGAAGAAATCACAGCTCTCCGACACCACTTCAAGTTCAGAATCATGTAGTAAATGCTCATCAGATTCTTCCAGTGATGATGATTTGCCACTTTCAAAATCTTTACCATCAAAGTGTTCAGCTAAAACAGGCACTAAGGTAAAGAGTACAGCTAAGATTGAAAATGAAGAGGGTCGAAAGCCATGTGACTCCAAGGATAATGGGACAAAAGTTAATAACAAGGATAAACAATGTGCTTCAAAGACCAACATTAATGTGAAAAAGACCAAAAGTGATGAATCTTCTCATGACATACCTTTGAAGAGAGGAAGAGGGCGGCCCAGAACAAAGGTAAGCTTAGCATAGTTTTATATTGGACCAATATTAATAACAAATTACTTAGTTATCTACAGTAGTAGTAGTGAACAATTCCAATCAGGTCAATATTTTAATTTGAAATAATTTATTCACTGCTGATAGAGATTTGTGGTAGAATGTGGAATTCTCTTCCTTCAATTTGCTTGAAAATATTTTAAGGTAAGTCTGTTTAATTTTTATTGCTAAAAAAATGTATTGGTCTAGCAAGTAGTTGCTTTATATCAAAATTAGTTCGCCTCACCATGGGTAGTCAGAAGTGTTGAAGTTGTTTATTGATTTTTTTTGTTGGTATAGTATCTGTGTAGTTGACTGTTTATTTGTTGGTATATTATCTATCCTAGAAAATGACACAGTGCATTCATTAAATTACCTGCCTTCATCAATCAGGGAACTAATTGGATAGGATGATGATGATGGGGCTCCCTTTTCTGCACTTAGACTCCCATTTGGTCCGTTGTGGAATTGGATAGGAACAGAACCTACAGTTAATGAATGCAATCTTGATCTTGTGCGAAAATTAGCCTTTTTTCGAGGGATGTGTGGATTATTATTATGCAAATCAATAGAAAAAGAAATGAGTGTATAAGAGGAAGTCTGGAGGTGGCTCTGGTCACTGAAAAGTTGCATGGAAATTGGTTCTTATGTTATGGGCATGTAATGCAGATGAGTGAGGAAAATGTTGTGCGGTTTTAAGTACGCATGTGGTTGGCTTTAAGAGTAGGGGAACCAAAGAAACAATGGATTAAAGAAAGAAAAAGTGTGAAAGATTATACTACTAGAAAGGGGGTGACTACCGAAATGACTATAGGAGAAGTATGGAAGAAAAGGGCCAGAGAATAATGATAGGAAGATAATACTAATATAATATGATTCTAATACGGTCGAGATTTCGACACTCATTACGCCATTTTCATAAATGGATTTATAGTGTGTGTGATGTGTGTGGGCTCAGTGCAGATGATTATTACTTAAAAAATTAAATATTTTTGCATTTCAAGATTCGATATTTTTTTTTATTCATAAAATTACCCCCAGTAGGAGTACTATTCATTTTAATTCAAGTATTTCCAACAGTAGACGAAATCTCGATCGGATATCTCGAAAACTAGATCTCTCGTGATTGCCGGGAGAGGTCTCGAATGGCTGATTTTTATACCATACTGCATGCGTGATCTGGAGTTGTAAATCTCGACTCGAGATTGTAGTCCCTACCTGAAGTATCCGACCTGAGGTAAACAGAATGAATTGGGGGTTGGTTAAATTGGCTAGAGGCTCAGAAATTAAAATTAGGTGCTCAGCTAAGAGGTCACTCTTCTGAAAAAATGCCGTGAAAAGTAAATAAAACTGATAGATTCTGACTGCTCCACGACAAGGAACAAGCCCTTACAGTCCAAGTCAAAAGCAATATGCCTTACTAGAAACAACAGCTTTGAAGTTACAGGAATGGCTTGGTAATAATTTCCGCCGCAGCATGGAAGTAATGTGTCCAAGATTGACCAAGAAGAAGACATAAGGTCACAGGCGCCTTCGCCAGTCAAAAGGACATTAAACCTTCCGAACAGAACAATGATTATTAATAGTTGCTGCGCCATTGCCGGATGTTCATCCTCATCTTGTGTGATGTTCATCACCTCTAAAATTAAAATTCTGGCAATTACCAAAATAATGGCATTCAATCGACCACAGCGCAGGTTACGTGATAATGAAAGCACTTTGACTTTGAGATTCGTGATTTTCTCAAACCATTCAGATCTTCAAAGCCGTGACAAAACCTTGCTTGAAAAGAAAGGAGCCCTAGAACACTGCTGGCTTACTTTAATATGCCAGAAAAATCGTCATTACAAATTGGTTCGCCTGAAGACTGGTCCACTAGTTCCGACGGAGCTTCGAAAGAACAGAACTTTGATCTCATCCAGATTAATTCGTCATCATTTTTTACTTTTTTAATTGATAATTAAATTACATAAAAATAATAACTTAGCCACTGTGTGTATCTTGTGATCACCTTTCTGGCGTTTAGCTTCCGAAAGTCTAATTCACAGAATCTCTCGATTGGCGGAATGCTCAATTACCAAATGCAAAAATCCATGTTGTCAAAAGAAAAATCAGTAAGATTTTTTTGACGTTCTTTCTGACATCATAAAACATACATGTTCTCATTTTGGCATCAAGTAAAAAATACAATTCTACAGATATAAAAACACCTCTTATTGACTGCTCGGAATTTATCATTCCAGTAACTAGACGTTTTGGACTGGACGCATTTTAGAACAATACCTAATACTTTTAGTGAATTACTGGTTTGCTTACATTGCATTGGTTTTAAATGTGCTATTTTTGTAGTTTACCATTTATTAATTACCTGAAATAATAACACATTTGAATAGTGAAATAATTCAGCATGTTGGCGAAGAGAAGAGGTCTCAAAACTGAGCCTTAAGGTAGCCCTGTCGTCGCTGTTGTCTGAAGATTTGTGGAACTCTCTAATTTAGCATTTTTAAGCCTTTATTCTAGAAGAAAAACGAGTTTAATAAAAAGTTAGCATACACATACATAATCAGCCTATAATGTCCCCACTGCTGGGACACAGGCCTCCTCTCAGCGAGAGGGAATGGGCCGTAATCCACCACGCGGGCCCAGTGCGGGTTGGCAGATGTCACATGTCTTCGAATTTTTGGTTCTAGGACATGCCGGTTTCCTCACGATGTTTTCCTTCACCGTTTTGAGAGCAGTGGTGATGAAATAATTTACACAAAGTAAAGCGCCTGTCTGGGTTCGAACCTACGACCTACTCCTCGTAAGTCGCGGCCGTTACCACTTGGCCACCACTGCTCAAAAGTTAGCATGGATGCCATCAAATGCAGTTTTACTTGGACGCAATCAATGATTAACCTTATCTAAAGCTTTTCAAAAGTCATTGAGTACTTCTATTCACGACTTTTTTATGCAAACGCGAGACGTAATTTTTTTTAACCATCACCGATTTTCTGCCTTTGCCGTAGTAGGCTTAGATCGAAGTATCGATCTATCCATGCTTCATAATATTAGCCTTAACTGTTTTGACAGTGGAAAAGCCTCTTCTTATACATAGAAGGAACGAACCAATGCTCATTGTGTGCGTTGTCTCATTAAGTCAATTTGGTACTTGTTAGTCTTAGCCAGTTGCCTAAGCAGGTAACTAACCCGTAGAGACCTATACCTATTTTATGACAAAACAAAAATTATCTTAACCGGTCAAGCGGCGCGCGTCGCCGATCGGCGACGAAACAATAAAAAATCAATTGTGTCTCATTAGCGGAGCTTGACAGATTAATCAAATCCATAATAAATAACTGAAAAATCTTATGTCGCTTTGTGTTAAAACGTTAAACTTCACGGTTATAGAACTGTTTCTCGTAGATTCTAAAATAAAAATAAGACATCTGAAAAAGTACTTACAACACCTATTATAGATGATAGTTTTTGTGAATTATAAAAAGTTGTGGTTTCCTCGTCATGACAACGTTCCTGCAACAAAAAAGAACAAAGCTTGGAATGTAATTCTGTTTTTAATACACCTAACCCATTTCAATTGACGCTTGATTCTGCCATAAGGCAAATATTCAGAATGATCGGCTTAAGCGGATTGTTCGAATTGCTTAATGCCGGGTGAGCATGCTTGCGAATATCTTAGAACAATAACTTGATCAGGGGGTAACCTGATTGTATCTGTCAGTGAGGACGTCTTATTTTTCTTAATTCGGTCCATCATTGGTATAAAAACACATGTTTTTGACCAGTGGCCAGACCAGCACCCTAATTGCGTAACACACAATTAAACTCAATCTGAATCATTTTGAAGGATAGTGCTAATCCATTGCTACATTATGTTCGAACAATTTGTCTGCTCAACAACGTATATAACGCAATGAATGTTGTTGAACTGTCAAAATGAAAGCCATTCCTACTTTTAGTGTGTTACGCAATTACCCCGCAGACCAGTGGTAACTTATTCGGGATTTAGCTAAAAATGTAGGGTTATCATTACCTAGTCTTCGTGACAAAGAAATTCTTGCAATAGTTTACATTAATTGAATGTGCTTTCATAGCAACATATCAGGTAAACACGCAAATGCCTGAAGGCTTTTTCAGTTCTTGAAAGTATTCTTCAATTAATAAGTAGCAATGGTGATTGGCGCCGTCTCAATCTACTTACTATTTACTTATGAGTGGTCCATAGTCATTTGATAGCCACATTCGGACTTAATGAGTTATTAATCATTGTTGTGCTATATTTAAAACGATTATCTATAAACAGTCTACATAAATGGTCCTTACGAATTTAATGCGTAAAAGCTGCTCGGTAACTGTTTAACTTGTTTGTAAGTTGGAGGGTTCTATAGAAGTTTAGTTAGGGGGCTTTTAATGTATGGATGAATTACTATTGAAATCAAAAGGAACCCTTTGTGGCGCCTTAATCTGGTCCAGTTTTTTTACCTTTTATTATTCTTGTTTACCACATGAGTACATTCGGGTTATGAGAAGGTACCAGTGAGTTGAGCAATAATTCCCCCTTTTAATCGTACTTTGTCGGCACAGATGTGTCATGTGATCTTATTTCTTTGTATTTTAATAGCCATGTTGAATTTTATTAAATTCGTCTGCCTCAGATAAAGCTATCTGTCTCACAATAACTGAGTTACAACATTTTTTTATTGTGACAGTTTGAGGTATGGAAATGTAATCTTTAGGACGTTAAGTTAATTCATTTCATGATTGGTATCATAGTTTTCTAGTAATAATGCGCTCGTAGTTCATACATAATTTTACATGCATTTAATGTTAAAAACCAGGCAATGGATTGTTTTGAAGTTCAGGCTAGTGAAACAGCTCTCCGTAATCAAATGAGTTGAATTTTCTTGGCATACGTCCAAAACATTCTCGACGTTAGTACTTTTTGAATAGTTTGAATTTTTCTTTGCATGAAGAATATTATCAAAATTCGATCAATCATTCATTTTGATTAATACTATTTAAATATTGATGACAAGAAAGTGACTTAGAAACACTTAGTAGGCTGAAAATAAGAAATTGAATAGTTTGACGAACTGATTTATGAGTTTGCGGCGTGAATCAGTGTGATGTGTGGTAGATGCGTGAAAGTATCTAGATCGATGTTCACATCATAACACCGCGCCTGTAGAGCGGTTATTCACTCGTGACCGAATTAATTTCTACTGCTAATCATTACCGCTAGTATTACTAGAAATGATTATTAAACACAGGTTTAGGTACTGAGAGAAGTGTCTTAAATATTTATGTAAATTGAAGGGCCATTCTTCTCCAATTTCTCTCGTGAAAGTAAACCATACACATTCATACCTAGATATTCTGGCTCGGTACCTGGCCAAAATAGAAAGTAACTTGCGAAGTTTACTCTATCATTCTAAATGTAAATAAAAAAGTAATGTTATGATAGTAATAGAAATGGTAGGTGGTGCATAGGGGCAGTGACGCTACGAAGGGGTAGGTGTGCAGCGTGCAGCATTTAATTAAGGCGGTGGGTGCGCTTGGCTCGCGTGCCGGCCGCGGTGCACTTCCGGCTCGCCCCCGGGGCGCTGCGCTTTTTCCTCGTGGCCAGGGGAGGCCGCGTCGTGCGAGGAAAGCGCGACCGGTCGTCACCCGCGCTGTGGAATTAAAATTTTTCATGTAAACTGGTTTGATAGCGCGTACGGTGGCGGAGTGGGGGTCGCGAATACGCGCCACGCCGGTCATTAGCTGGATCGCAGCGAGACGCGCGCGCGCGTTCCTGCCTCTTGCGTACGCGGTGCTTCGAACGCGTACACGCTGCACACAACCGTCAGATGTGTACACACGCGCGATGTCGTCTTCGATTGATTGGCTGATGTGATCATGTGTTTTAGTGTGAAACAACGTTCATAAAATAAATATTATAATTTAATCTAACTGAAGTGTTTACGAGGTTTCATTATAGTGAGAATGTGTTTAGTTTTGTGGTTAGTTCAGTAACATTTTTGATGTTTTTGGGATTAAAATGATTAACTTAAGTGATTAACAATAACAAGATGAAAATATACTTAATTGTTATGCAAAATACAAATATATTGCTATTGTACAAAATTTTACATTCTATCGTGAGAATCATCTTGAATATTGTTGTTATCGCTAAGCAACAGTTCATTAATTCGTGATCATGTCACCGCATTATAATGTGGACCGCGACACTAATTTCATGCAAAACAAACACGGCGTGCGATAAGCGGCTGAGAGCCGGCGCGGGGGCGGTCGCCGAATTTCCCTTATCAAACGTTTAGCGCAGCTCAAGGTCACGCGTTATCACTGACTCGCGCGTCGCCGATGTATTCGTTCCGTGATTGCGGGCATCGCTGCACTAATCATATCGGTGCATCTATAATTTTTGGACTATGAATTGTTTATTATGAACTGGCTCTATAACAATAGCTGCGAATCATAAAGTTCTTCTAACTTTTGTATATCTTTTATTGAATAATAAAATAACAGTACGTAATTATTTCAAAATGGTAATAACTTTATAGTAATTAGAACCAAAACATTAAAAGGAATGTATCTAGAATTTTATTCAAGTTTGATTCATATCATTTATCGTCAATAAAAAATTAAAAAACATCATAAAACATGTTCTGAATGAAATCGTTCAGATAAAACGGTGCATAAACTGCGTCAGGTATTGGTTTTAATCCCAAGAGCATGCAAGAATTTTACTATGGGTAATTGTTTACAATAAGGTGTGCTAAGGTTCGTACCGACGTAAATCTGTTTCAGCGTGTGTGATGTAGATCGCGACCTAGTTGCGCGTGATTGAGGATAAAACAATATAAATAGTTCGTCAACGCTAGTGGACGTGAGCGGCGAGAACTAACCGCCCGCGTAGCACTAACTAGTGCGTTACGGACAGTGTTTGTGCGAGTGAAGTGCTCACAAGATTGGATTAGAAGTTCAGTGCGCAAGATTAGGAGGTGGCGCGTAATGCGGGCATGATGCGGCACGCGGCGAACGCGACATCGGCTTGGACGGCGCCTGGAGAAGTATGGGAGTACGTCAGCCAACTCGTCAGCTCGTACCACGACCAACATCAACATGATTGCCAGGTGCTCTACCCCCCTAGCCATACATAGCGCGCCCATACATGAGCACTCGAGCGCATCGATAATAACACAACACACGTGTGACTCACGGCTCACGTCGCCTATTAACGCCTCTTGTAATTCACATGTTAGCATTATACATGCACAAGACCTAGTTAGCGTCATGGCTGATAGACAATTTATGAATGTGTACCTTTTTCGTTGGCGCTAGGAACTTACTTGAATTTCAGTATGAGGGTTTTCACCTCTGTAGCTAAGTTTTTAAACTAAACACTTAAATTATGGGGATCAGAAAGATCCTTTAACTTTATTTGAAGATAGCAGTAAGTACCCGAAAATTGATCTTACTTTGGTTTGCATCATTCGCTACGATGCCGTTCTTTACGATGCGTATGTAAAACATCAAAGTCAAAGTCAAAGCATTTATTTCAAATAGGCACATAAAAGGCACTTTTGAACGTCAAAAATTATCTTAAAATAGAATTGATTCTAGTCGCCCATTCCAAAAGGTAGTTTCTATCAGACATGCGCATGAATTCAGCATTATTCTAAACTGATGTAAATATCTAAAACATTTAAACATACACACATGATGTATGTTTTAACTACTGTATATGAACTAAGATCGGTAAAACAAAATGACCAAAACACCTAGGTAATATGAAACAAAAATCTGAATCTGATCTGAAAAACTGCCCAAATCGGATTTGCAAACTTGATCATAAATGAATGACCAGTTGCATAGCTACACGATTTAACATTGATTTCGGCTCCTGTACGTTGAACTTGTTTGTCCAAATGGAAGCAATAAAGTGCCACGTAATAGACAAATCAAACTCGGTCTATTTGACCGTGAAATTGTGATCGACCGAGCGTGACCACTTCGCGTACTTTACTACGGAACGCACTCACATCACTGTAAATGGCCGTCTTTATCAGAGATAAAGAGATTCTCATTGCAGCCGTTAAGATTTACAACATAACTCTTCAATTTTAACGTCAAATCATCTTGTATAATCAATATACGATAACGTTTTGACTAGATTTTCGTATAATTTAAGTGTCATCTTAATATTTAAAGCAGAGTGATACTAATTTGCCAAAAGTAGATTAATTTAACACTAGAACCTGTTTTTTTGTCATCAGAAGAATTTTGTGATCTTTTCGATGTAAAAAATGTGATGATCAAGGCCGCCACAGAAATTTATTACCATTTTAGCTATCTAATGTGCGGTGAAGATATTATCGTGCACGTTATAACGATATTCATCATCTGCCTAGCCTTTTCCCAACTATGTTGGGGTCGGCTTCCACCCAACAAACATTTCTATCGTATAAGTATCGTATAGTAAAAGATACGCGACTGAAAATGCTATAAACATCGTATTAAAGTAATTTTAGCATGTAATACGATATAGCGCCGCTAATGTTTATACAACTTGTAGTCGTATAGCGACATCGTATAAACTTCTTTACGACTTTTTTATACGACCATTACACAACTTTTAGTAGTATAACCAGGGCTGCCGTCTTAGTAACCTCTATAGGACTTTTACACCAATCTTAAACATATAAGAGTCGCGAGAATTACTATTACGCGATGGTCGCGAAAGAGTGATAAATTGCACTCCTAAGCGATTTTAAGTCAATCGTATTAGAGTCGCGGGAACTACTTCTACGTGACGATCGTATAAAGGGGAAAAGTTGCACTATTATACGATTTTAAGCAAATTTGAACACTTTTATACTACTATTTAATGACTGGATGTCCTATTAGTGTATAAAAATTTGGTAATATACAAGTATACAACCACAGCCATCTTTTCTATTAAACATAATTTTACGTCATTAAAATGAATAGAAAAAGCTGGGCAAATGTAAAAAAAGTGGTGCTTTTAAAAGAAAAGTTAAACAAAATTATATTGCGCTTACGTCCAATTGTAATATATCGAATATTTCTACATGTCAAGTCAATTGTAATCAAATTGGAGTTGGTTCCGCACAACATTTTACTTTGAACTCAACAGAATTGAGTTCGGTGCAGAATGGGTCTAAATCATATGATATTGCTCAAAGTGCAAAAAGTAAATCTAGTGGTTCTATAACAGTAGAGTCAGAAGAAGACGAAGTAGATGAAATATTTGATAAATTATGTCTTAGTGACAGTTCCGATTATGAAAGCGAAAACGAAGCAAGTAAAAATGATACACTTCGTGATAATATAAAAATATGGGCAATTCGATTCAATATTACACAAGGCGCATTGAGAGAGTTAAACCAAATTCTGAACAACAGAAATCCCTGTTCAGTTCCGAAGGATCCACGGACACTTTTAAATTGTCAAAAAAAAACAATATCCTTAATTCCTGTTGATTCTGGTCATTATTGGCATAATGGCCTTATTGCTACGCTGAAAATGATTTTATTACATTTAGACTTTGTACCAAAGTGCATATCTCTTAATGTAAATATTGACGGCTTACCATTATTCAAAAGTTCCAAACACCAAGTATGGCCGATATTGTGCAACATTCACGAATGCCCCAACATTCCACCATTCGTCGTGGGCGTGTATGAAGGCACAAGTAAACCAGTAGATTTAAACTCATTCTTACAACCGTTTATTGAGGAATTACTAGAGCTCTACCGCAGTAATTTAAAATTTACTACACGACAAAGAATTGAAGCAACAACCACAGTAAAACTGAGAGCTGTTATATGTGATTCACCTGCAAGAGCATTAATCAAAGGTACAAAATTTAAAATCTATTTGCATGACCGTAATAAGTTACGTACGTAACATAATACTCAATTTTAAATATTATTAGAATAATTAATTATGATAAGTTAATGAAACTTTCTAACTGATTTGTACAATTTGAGTTTTCAGGAGTATGTAATTTTAATGCAAAACATGGATGTCTTAAGTGTAATGTGGTTGGCGAATACTCTCATGTATCTCATACTGTCACATTTCAAGAAACTGATAGCTCAAGAAGAAACGACACGGATTTTCGTGCCAAAAAATATGGCAACCATCACAAACGTGATTCTCCTTTTCTCCAATTGCCGATAGACATGATTGAAGATTTTCCTGTTGGAGATTCCCTTCATTTGATTGATTTAGGCATTATGAAGCGATTACTATTTGGATGGAGAGATGGGAATTTGGGAAAACTTATTACCAAATGGTCGGCTAGAGATATAGCAAAAGTGACACAATTTATACTCAGCTGTCATATGCCAAAGGAAATTCATAGGCATTTGAGAGGTCTACAAGATTTATCAAACTGGAAAGCTACTGAATATCGCACATTTCTTCTGTATGTTAGTTTCATAATACTAAAGGATGTTTTGGCTGATGGTCCATACCACCACTTCTTGAATTTCTTTTGTGCTGTAACGATTTGTTCAAGTCCGCATCACTTTCAGTTTTTACCAGTTGCGCAAACGATGTTGGTACATTTCGTTGAGCATTACGGAGATTATTATGGTAGAGACTATATCACAAGTAACGTCCATAACTTGATTCATCTTGTTAATGAAGTTAAAAGATTTGGTATATTACAAACGTTCAACGCATATCCCTTCGAAAATAAATTAAGTTCTATTAAACGAACAATGAGAAAAGGAAATAAACCTCTTGAGCAAATTGCCAACCGTCTAATGGAAAGAAATACAATAGAAATACAAGAATTAAGTAATAATAGTAACAAGGATGACAGACCTGTAATTAAAACATATATATATAAAAAAACTTCTATAACAGTGATTCATCTGGAATCCTTTATTCTTTCTACAAATAACCAAAATAAATGGTTTTTGACTAATAACTGTGAAATTTTTGAGCTAATATCTATAGAAGATAACGACATGTGTATAAGTTTAATTGGGAATATTATTCAGAATGTCACTGATGTTTTTGATAAGCCAATTAGGTCGTCATTTCTTTATATATTTATGATAAATTGTAACAGTATTAGAAGATTGAAAGCGACTGTTAATATTACCGACATAAAGTGTAAGCTAGTAACTGTAGAATATTGTTCAAATATTTATTTTGTACCACTCATTCATACTCTTTAAGTAAAAGGTGTAAATAAATAAGAAAAATTAAAGGTTGTTTTTATTTATTATAAATAAAACAAAATACAAAGGCGAACACAATCAACACACAAAAGAATCGTAAATACAGATCACAAAGTTTTCTTAACTAAGTAAAGGTGCGTCTACGTTAAACGAGCCGAGTACGAACGGAGCACGAGCCGTGAACAAATTCGTGTAGAGTGGACCGACTTACGAGCCTCAAACGAACGAGCTACGCCATAAGAATTTGTGCTCGGCTCGTGCTCCGCTCCCGCTCGGCGTGTCCAATGTAGACGCACCTTAACCCTTCCTAAACCTTAAAAAACCAATCTTTAATTTTGTCATCTTTGGATTCTCTTTGGAGTATGGCTTAAAACTAACAAAAGTAAGTATAACAATCAAAACTCTAGCAACTAAGTTTATACAGGGGCTAAGTGAAACTGACGTACAGCCGATTGTCATGAGCACATGATTCGGTCGGCTTTTTCGAAATTTTGTTTTTTTTTTTGACGTTTTCTTTTTACTTTAAACTATTTAATAAGTATTCCCATCTATTCCAAAATTATTCAGCAAAAACTACGATGTCAAAAAAATGTAGAGCTTTTTTTTTCAAATTGCTGCTCTGCTGTTTAGCTACTGTTTACGAATGAAGTCAATACCGGCTGCTACACAGCAAGGCGCGCACATCAATCTAAATGATTTTATAAATTTTAAAATAAAAACAAACAACAAAAGAAACCATAGAAAGTACAAAAAACCGATGAATAATTGCAACGCTAGGGTGTTCGAAATCACACACTGAATACATGGTTGTGTGTCGATGTCGGTAAGAGACGTCGACAGCGTTCAACCGATATCGACAAAATCGAAACTTAACATATGTTAAGTTTAATAGTTTTTACATTTACGTATGGTCAGCATCATAAATAGCTATAAAGTTTACAAGCCTTTAATGGATGGATGTACTTATAATGCTGAATATAGCTTGCAAAAAATTATGTAATATAAAAAATAGTATTATCAACTCAAACTCAATCGCAATTTCAAATTATAAAATAATATAATAGAGTCTATATCATAATTCTGGTAACTGGACACTTCTGCGAGGTACATTTCCGCGGCAGATACTAGCTCGAGTCAACTTGCGCTACCAAACACTTTCGCGATTGGACATTTCCACGCCAAGACACTTGCACGATTAGACGTTTCCGTGCCAAGACACTTGCACGATTAGACGTTTCCGTGCCAAGACGCTAGCGCGATTGTACGCGAGCGCGATTAGCTGTTTACGTGTGTGCCATTTTCGCGCTAGACACGCTCATGTGTCGATTGTATAACTTACGTGATTTGTCATTTTCGTAAGTGTCTATCGCGGCAAACGCAAACGCGCGGCGGTACTAACGCAAAAGTAAGTTATACAATCGCTCATGTGTCTAGCGCGGAACTGGCACACGCGGAAACAGCCAATCGCACTCGTGTACAATCACGTAAGTATCTTGGCGTTCAAATGTCCAATCGCGCTAGTGTCTTAGCGCGGAAATGGCCAATCACGGAACTGTTTTGTAGCACAAGTCGACTCGTGTTAGTGTCTGCCGCAGAAATGTAGAAGGTAATAAGCTAGTTTACTGAGTCTGATCACTAATGTTAGGCAGTCCCTGGCCCGGCCGATCTGCATCTTGCAATTGGTTTTCAGCAGCCCTATTTCTATTCTTCTTCTTCGTTGTGGAACTACGTACACGTTTGGCTTCGTTTCTTTTTGTGGAATGACGCATGACATTTTTGAAAAAGTCCTCACAATTTGGTTTAGTAAACGTTTCATCATATTGATGCACTACTTTAAGAAACAAATCGATTGTTTTTGAAAAAGCTTTGAAGCAATGTTTAGGTTCCCCCTTTGAACCTCCTCCCCAGGAACAGCGCGTCATAAGTTTGCGGTCGAACATGGAATCCACTAATGCATACGCATTATTTTGAGCAGATTTTTTATGACTACATATTATAGAAAGTTCTTCAAAATATTTAGATACCATTAAGGGACATTTCAGTTGTTCCTCAAAATTAGTTAATTCGTCTATATTCGTGATTATTTTGAAATGCGGCGGCTGTTCCTGTCGTTCTTGTTGAAATGGTCCCTGTGACCTCGTGAAGTATTCATCTAATTTAGTGTTTATTTTAGCAAGGCCTTTAAGAATGTTTTGTTGGTTTTCGAAAAGAACTTTTTGATTTTCTTGAATAGCTGACATCATTTCGATGAAATATCCCATTTCTTGAGGAACCTGTATAGTTTCGGTAACGGTGCTTGATGGATTTGTAAATTGAAGATCATGTTCCGGTAAAATTTCATCTGGCTGTATATTTTGAATATTGGAAGCTACATTAGAATCGCTAGTATTTTCCTGAAAAAACAAACAATTTATCTGGTGAGATCAAGGCTATGCAAACTACACAATACAAAATAGCTATCATATCACACATACAAACACACTGTAAAATTAGACACTTTTACAGATAAAAAATACAATAGACAAAAGAAAGTGTTGCTGTTTTGGCAATGAATCCTTTGCAACAGTACTGTCCAGTTTCTAGATAGAAGATTATATGTGGCAAATTATCAAACGCGCGATAGCTACGACGATTGGTTCAATGTATTGTCAACAGCCAATGATAGTAGTTTACCAGCGCTTGACCATTTGTCATATTAATTTTGCTATAATCTGCGTTCGAAAAACTGGGCCTAACTGTCAGAACTGATTAAATGCTACGTGCTTAACATATTTATTTGAAATCAACGTTACCGTTTTCACAGTATGCAAGCAAATGTCAACCTTAGGCTAAGCAAGAGCAACATTGTCTTTTGCTGACAGTACATAATTATTTTTTATTATGGATTAGTGAACTAACCTGCGAGAGGTCTTGTATTAAGATGTTATTTACAACTGTAGGTATGAGTGCATTAGACTCAATTTCCATTATTGAGGATAAATCTTTAACCATCATAACTGAGGATGCGTCTTCTGTCGCCATTGTTGAAGATGAGTCTTTAGCTGCCATAAGCGAGGTTGCATGTTCTGTCGTCTCCTTTGGAGATGTTTCTTCAGCCAGTTTATTTGCCTATAAATAATACACGAAAAACAATTTGATTATAAAGCTACGCAAATACACACACATACTATGCGCCAGCAATGGCAACACGCATGTGCATTTATTAGCCAGTCAATATCGACATACCCACACACGCACACACACACACACACACATGAACACACAGACACACAAATAACACACACACACACATGTCACATTTCATAATGTAAATACCATACCTATAAAATTCACGCAAATATTAGTGAATATATCTGTTACCGGCCAAACCCGATTTCAGGACAAACTAGTTTAGCCTAGGCTAAACTAGTTCCGTCGACATAGGATGCAAGGGCGAGCGAAGGGCACCCCGAGGTTCGGTTTGGTTAGGTTACTTTAAACCCTTTACACAGAAATAGGGGCCCCGCGAAGCGGGGCTCCGTCGACATAAGATCCAAGGGCGAGCGAAGGGCACCCCCTATCGCGTATAGGAAGAACTAGTTTAGCCTAGGCTAAACTAGTTTGTCCTGAAATCGGGTTTGGCCGGTAACATATCTATTCTCAAATGAAATCGAAGGGCGAAATAATCATTTTTGAAACAATGATAAATTTCCGCTGATTGAATAAATAGAACTGACAATAAAGTATGAATTTATTTCTAAAGATAAACCAATTTACCTGTATACATTCCATTGCCAGGTTGTTCAAATTTAAAGTAATTGAGGTATTTGTTCGTGGATGTTCATTTTCCTTGTTGTCTGTGTCTGTGGCGTCAGACATCACAATAGTCTCCTGCTCTGCAGTTTTATAATCTAAGATATTATCCCGTAATAGTATGCAAGATAAACACTTCCAGTCTGATTGAGGTGTAGACTTTTCATTCTTTTTCAATGAAATCACATTTTTTCTTGGCCAATATAAATTTCCATCACTTTCCCATGATGAAGGAACTGCTGCAATTAATCGTCTTCCACGCTCGATTGTTTCTATAATTTTGAATGGCATTTTTCTTGAACGTCTAGAATAAAAGTAAGTATTACCATTAATAATTTTTTAACATCAACTACCTATGTATTTTCGATATTTTGTGTCCGCGAGTCGATGTGAACTAGCACTTACACTCGTAATTTGATAACGGGGCAGCGCGACACCAACACTCACTTCGGCTATTCAAAACCAAGTGAGCGAGAGCGAGCGCTGTGACACCGCGGCGCGGCTGGAAGCCACCGCTCGGCGCGCGGGGGAAGGGGCACGCAGAGTTAGCAACTAATGCACGTAATGAATCACCCAATAAGCGAAAAGTTAGCCAGTTCTATCAAACTATAATTTTTAAAGACGAGAATTGATTGAAGCACATAATGTAGTGTGTAGAAGTAAATAATTCTGATCCAAACTTTTGTTAATATAATTAATAGAACATTATTTTACGCCATAATCTTGAATCCAAATAAGTAGGTTTATTACAGCTTAGATGATGTAGGTAATTTTCTTCTAAGTATATATTATTTTGTTTGTATCGATGGTGTCATTTTATTAAAAAGAAAAATAATTTTAATTGCAATATTCACATTCATCCTCTGGGTAATGATCGTACATGGCAAAGGAAGCGCAACGTGTACACCAGAAGAAATCAAAATTTATCAAGTATTTAACATTTTCCTGAGTCACTATAAAATGTCTAGGTTTAGTTTCGTCACTAAATATCAGAAAACCGCAACCGAAACAACGATCTGCGCGTATAAAGTGTGTAGATACCCATGGCCATCTCAAATGCGTACGTATCAATATAAGAAAATCTGATTTTGTTAAAAACTTATCAACGTTCATTATAATATTACATATCATTTTGTATTATCACCGAGACCACCAATAAATAAATCACTAGTATGTAAAATGGGTTTTATCCACAAATAGATTCATTTGAAGAACCCTAAATTTCGTTAAATGGCTGCCAATATATGGATAAAAAAGAGTGTACGGATTAAAAGGTCCGTTAGATGTTGTATTACGGTTGTGTCTTAAACTCTAAGTCGTATAAAGGTAATTGTTTGCACGTTTGTTAAATTATAAGCACAAAATATTGCTTAATTTGAAGAATTTACAAGGCGCGTTCATTATATTGAGAAAACTAGCGCATATTACTCGATAACATTAATTTCCCAACAGATTTATGTACTTGAACATGAGTTTCGGACATGCAATAATGAATATATAATATAAAATGGCTGATTATACTCACCTTTCAATGATACAAATTAAATTCCAACACAGTATAACTATCACCGGTTTATTCACTATAATATTAATATATCACTTTACATCAAAATCCCGTTTAAAAGTCGTGATGAACACTGGTTATTCGATTAAATGCCGTAAAACAGCGGTAATAACATCATTAAGTTACCATAACTCGACAAAAAGTGGTTCTTTCGACATCTATACGACCACTGCACGACCATTTAGTGATTTATACGACTGGTAAACGTCTCTATTGCGACACTGATTCGTATAAAATGGGCCTATTCTCGGTCGTGTCAACGTGATTGCGACGTAAAGACGACCAGCTTATAGAACAAAAAGTTAGATTCGGCACGTTGTGGCGACTTATAAAATGTTTGTTGGGCAGTCTAACCGGATGCAGCTGAATACCAGTATTTTATATGGAGCGCCTGCCTATCTGACCTCCACAACCCAGTTACTGGGTAATACGATACCCCTTGGTAAGAATGGTTATCAGACTCGGGCTTCTGACTACCCGTAACGACTGTCAAAGATCCACGAATGACAACCGGGACCAACTGCTTAACGTGCTTTCCGAGGCACGGAGGGGTCTCGGTATGTAAAGATGGTCACCCATCCACAGACCGACCGCGGCAAACGTAGCTTAACCTGATCGATCGACCTGTGCGGCTGTTAGTATTTAGCCACGGGCCCCTCTTTATAACGATATTCTGGACGGAAATTTAAAAGCGTCTTGATGTATTTCCATACATTTTACTTTCCTGTGTTATCGTGATGCCGTCGACGTCCACCATAATATAGCCACGTTAGAAATTTACAAAAGCGCTCATTGTAATGTTTAAAATAACATGATCAGTCTTATGTATATGGTGCCGCCGGAGTAGAAACCAGTAACCAAATAGCAGTTACTGTTTAATAGCAGAGTGAAGGCAATCCTGATTGATGTCGTTCGCCGTTAAAGCCTTGCTTGATCTTATCTTACCTATCTAATGGGCTTAACGAGATTACGGTACCCATCGAAGAATTAACATAATATTTCCTGGATCGTTGTGCAGCTGGTGATATTTCAGTGAACAAGAAAACATACAATTATATTATAACTGGTCAGTTATTTACGAAATACAGTCTAAGTAAATACCTGTGTACACGGATTTTCAATAATTACTAACTAGTTTTGCAAACCAGGCCCCTGGATTGCCATGCCATAGATGTAGAGTACGCAACTCGTTGCGTTATATGCCAAGCACTACACAGTGAGTCTTCATTATGCATACCTACTTCAATATTCTTTTGTTCGATGGAGTCGTTGTTTGTCATTGAGAGCGATCCCGCCGTTATTATAACGATCTGCTTTAATGACCGATTACGCAACGTATACAGTTTCATCATGATTCAATGCAGTTTATTCAAGTGTACGTATATTCTGGCTATTGCATGCTTGTAGTGACGTATACTGATTAATTGTCTACCTATTAAGCTCATCTAATGTTGTTGATACAATTAAGTACAATTGAGATAATTTTCCTCCCTGATAATGATAGTGATATAAAAGGCATTGGTTGTATTATTTTACGTGATGATAACAAAATGCATCGTAATTAGTAAGGGTATCTGTCGGGCGAAGCTGTCGTGTTTCATAAATAAAGGATTATCAATAAATGATCATTAACAAAGACTGTTTAGAAAATCTAAATGATAATCAATTAATGTTATTGCTGCCGTTTATAAACATATTAAAGTTTGTTTTATAATACAATTATAAATTATGGCAACACGAGTATAAATATATGATTACGGCGAAAGGTTATAGGCGACATTTGGACGAAGGATGCTTGCATTAATTCCGCAACGACATAGCGGTTGTATTGCATTTTGCGGTATTTGACGAGTGTTGAATTTGCAGACGCGCTTATGACGACGGCGGGAGGCGGCGGTAACGTAAACCGGTTGGACACCTTTGTCGCCGCGCAACCACCGGCTTTTGGTGATATCCGCAAAAAGTGCGCAATGGCATGTGAAGTCAGTTTGGTTGGTTCTTAATCGATGCGCAGATACCGCAGTTAACGACCACAGTCGCTTGCTATACTCGATCTCATTATACAAGGCATTGATTTGCTGGAATTGCTATTTGAACCGGTTGGATCCCTGTCTATTCGATGTACCTATATGCACAAGAACGCGTTGTGTTTCTACTTTCCGCCACGCGTACTGGATAATGATTCTATTGAAATGAGCAGCATCGACTGATAAAATGGCCGAAATGTTGATTTGATTTATTAATTGACGCTGATTTATGTCGTCAGTATTTTAATAACCAATGTTTTGGATAACTCTTATTCAAACTGATCGGCATAATGTAAATTCAATGGAACAAAAATTTAAATCTTTATGATTATGTTACGACTAAGGTTATGTAACGTTTTGTTACTTGTTGACGTAGACAACACTGCCATGTATTTTTATTGTAAATTCAAGGACAATGATGGTATTGATTTTATTGCCAGTGTTTTTAACTAAGTACCTACCTACTTAATTATAAGTTGGCAGCGTTAAGCAAATTCGAATAAAAATCATACGATGGATGAATTAATGGTTGGGCGACTGCGTTCGTGAGTTCGTAACGTGTTGGTCTCGTAGTCTCGGTCACATCGATTATATGCACCATCGCCGCATACTCATATTCAATCGGCCTCTTTATAAATAATTCGCCGACCCTCATAGGGGCCTGTTGTATTAATAATAAACGCGTTCAATCAGGCTCGTCCTCATGTGCCAATTAAATATTTATAAGGGCAGTATTCTTCACTGTATTTCTTCTGACCATAATCTCATGATGTTTATAATTTTGTATGTCATCAAATGACTTTCTCTTATTATTTTCGGAAGGGTTCTTTTATCTTGTTTCAAGATAATTGAAATGATGTAATATTAATGCCATGGCTGTGGTCCTGCCGGCTGCGAATAGTGCATGTAGTACATCCATAATTGCTTTTGAAATAATTATATTTGAGGTGTGCACGTAATCGGCGTAAGCGGTGTTCTGTTCAACTAAAATTGTCTCACTAGGGGGTCATATACGCTATGTGGCAGATATCTTGTGTCAATATAATAATTATGATCTTAATTTTATGTAACCTTGATTCAAATTTAAGGCCAGTAATTCTACAATGGATGGTATACCTAATAAATCACAATATTTATTCAACGCTAATGAAAATAGTCACAGGTTCAATCAACCTGATTTTTATAAGAAAAAATAAAAAAGATATACTAACACATACCCGGAGTATTAATAGCTGTCATTGCACAAAACTTGTTTTCATGCGATTAGATAAATAAACAAGTATTAAACAAGCATTGCGTATTGAGAACAGTAAGAAGGGTGCACCGGGAATCGGGATAAGCCGGTCCAACGGCCGTCTTACCATGCATCGTCGTTTAATAAAGCCCCCGCGACAACTGCATGCTTTACCAGGGCTGTCTTATAGCCAACCTCACGTCAGCTACCATGAAGTCCAGACTGTAGAGAAAGCAAGTTTTGATCAATAGATTTGATATGATATAAAGCAACATTCACACGTTTTTATTTAAATGTGAGCCTATTATTCATTCTCAATTTAATGTTGAAAGATTCGAAGGGAATTTAGTAATAATAATTGAATATACATTTCAATGTAATTTATGCAACAAAAGCACCTGCAATACGGAGCCTTGTGACGGTGATCCAGCCCTGGCTTCCGATCGGGTAATGCAAAACGAGACTCGGGAATAATTCGTTTACATGGTTGTCGGCGTAAACTGGTCCTGCTGGTCGCAGCGCGACTCGGCGCTATACCACACGGACGTAGGAAATCACACTCGATTACCAATAGGCATCGTAGATGTACTTTCGTGATTAAACTGAACTTACACTTAATTGACCTAAGGATTAAATGTGCCTACGTTTAACTTTAATAGACAACACATTGTGAAAATAAGGGAAGTAAGTATTGACAGAGCAGATGGAGCTTTATCTCTAACTAATCAATCAGATTTGATTTGAGCCCACCACGAATGCTCGATGCCGCATCTAAATGCTGCGTACGCACAACTTTGGAATACATTTGTGTGGTCGGTACGGCATGTATCCGCGGCAGTGGCGGTCTTATCTCGCCATTAGAGTTATTACCGGCTGGTATCTCGCCCATCGCACCGCTTCGATTGTTTCTGAACGCGCCATAGAGCCGGGCGCTACCACCGTAATTGACCACTGTTTACTTCCACGACAAGGTCTTATTTTATACATTATTTTGCGGTTTTTGTTGGCTTTAAGATATTCCAAGCTAATAAGGAAGTATTGTTAAAGAGGTTCGCGTTTATCTTTGGTTTTTATTGCGGTTGAGTATTCAGATTTATCTCCACTTAGTGCTCATGGAATGATTCCGAATCGCAGATTTAAGAATATTAATTTTACTCGATCGAATGTTGGGTTATGAATGAAACTTCATTAAACTGTGGTCGGAAGAGATTCTTCTAATATAGAAAAATATTGCACTTGTAAGCGTGGATACTACCTAAGCTAAAAAAAAGCATTAACGTAATGACATCAGGCAGTGAAGAGTTGAGGAGCAATGGAAACGATAACATCGGATAATCGTCACCCACGCAGCCTTTTTCCGATTGCCGCTGTCTCGTTACTTATGATCAGGGGAACAATAAGATGTTTTTATTTATATCTCATGGCTTTTATTTCACAGTTTAAAGCGATTTCTACTTACATCATTATCGCGAAGGTTTTATCAAGTAGGTATTCATTCCTTATTTGCTATGTTTTTTGTTTTCTTCTTTAAGTGATATGACGGTCACAGGTTTACAGTAAAAATATACTTTTTTTTACTAAGGAAACTGTAAACATGTGTCCATGGAGGTAGCATCTGTTACATTTGTAACCCCACCTTGTCATCTCTTTATTGAGATGAATTTCGCTTGTTTAACTTCTATAAATATTTACTTATCGAACGCGGTTGAACCGTTTTTAAGTTTGTTGTCTTGACTTTAAAAGGTTGATAATATTTAATCCAGGTTTTAAAAAACAAAGAATGATACGTCGATAAAATCCGTTCTTAAATCCATAAAAGCTAAATAACGGTAAGGCAGTGAATGAAACTACCTATTAAATGAAACATTATCATCGCAACCTTTTTCTGTATTTGGGTCGGCTTCCAGTGTTACCAATTCGAGTTCGAATCTTTTTACCTGTGTAGTTATTCATACACAGTATTAATCTGTGGTCCTAATAATCCATGATGATCTTGTTACCGACATAGGTCGGTTTTGCGTCCTTGGTAGTCGCGCATAGCATCGTCTACTCAATTAGTGCGGGCGGTGATCGGAACCGGCGTATCCGCGTGTGTCGGCTTGTATGCGTGGGAATGCCTTAGTAGCATTGCTCCACACCCTTTTTACACACCACAAACAGGGCGTTGCGAAGAACCTTTATGGCTCCATTTGTAAACCAGTAGGAGTCGTAAACGAAAAGCTTAAAGGTACAGAACATAAAAATCTTTGGCATGTAAATTGCTGAAAAGATTATTTTCCAAAACAAGTCTTTGCTCTTTTTAGCTTTCCACGGAAGTCAACTCATATTTTCTTAGAAAGTTAATGCTGAAATAGGTAAACTCCGATCCCATTTTTATTACTTGCATCATAATATTGAATGGTTGACGCCAATGGCTAAGCTCAAGAATTCTGATTAATCTGTCGAGCTCCGCTAATGAGACACAATTGATTTTCTATTGTTTCGTCGCCAATTGGCGACGCGCGGTGCTTGACCGGTTGTACACCGTTTCCTCAAAGAACTCTTTGGCGGTTGGCAGTCTTTAAACAAATTAGAGTGTCGTTTGTTAGGCCTTTTTTCGTTTTATTGAGTTTCTTATTGGTGTTTACTGAATTATAACACAAGTCAACAAAAAAAATAAAAAATTTTGGTGCCGAGATATTGTTAGTGGTTTTGTATTAGCTATGCACTGGCAACACTAAACATATTTTTTATCTTTTTTTCCTACGTGTAATTTTTGATCTACCCGCAGTTTTAAATATTGATAATAATCAGTACTTTCTTGTGCATGATTTGTTATCTTATCGATACATTTCTATAAATAAGTTGATTTTTATATCATGTCTTCATCGCGAAGAAGTTGTCTCAATGACCCAAATGTGTTTTGTTACATTTGTGGTGAATACACAGTTAAAAAGTTCAGAAAACCAATAACAGATTTTATAAAAAGTGCTTATTTTTCTTACTTTAAGTCCAAAATTGTCGATGAATACAAGCCGTGGACACCTCAAATTGTTTGTAAAACATGCTATGAACATTTGCGACAGTGGATCAGTGGTCAAAGAAGTCGTATGAGGTTCGGAGTGCCTATGCAATGGAAAGAACAAAAAAATCACTTCGATGACTGTTACTTCTGCTGTGTCAATTTGCGTGGTGTTAATGTTAAAAAAATGACTTATCCTGACTTGGAGTCGGCTAGAAGACCTTTGCCACATTCAGAGGAAATACCTGTTCCAACATTATGTTCCATTCGTGAACCATCATTTGAAGAAATCGTTAATAAAGGGAGTAGCGACAGTGATTTCGAAGGAATACCATCTACAGAACCAAAACTTTTTACTCAAGAAGAATTAAATGATTTGATTAGGGATCTTGAACTACCTAAAGAATCTGCGGAGGTTTTGGCTTCTAGATTAAAAGAAAAAAACTTGTTGGCGTCAATTTTTTTTATGTAAATTTGTTTTTTTCTTTACAAGACAAAATCTATAAAACTACACGTAGGATAAATATCTTTTTGCTATTAATGTAATCAGTTTATGGTCTTAAGTCAAAAAAACAATACAGCTTCTTGGCACCAAAACTAGTGTTGACCAGTGTAATAATTATTCATTTTATACTATGTGTAAAGCATAACTCTTATATTAGTGTAGCCTTCTTAATTCTAGTTTGTGTATACGTGTTAAATTCTCAAGGAATTTGGGATCCTTGCCAAGTATTTAGGAGGCATTTGTGCTATTTTCAGTCTAAAAAATTAGTATCGCACGATGAAAATTCAAATTCTAGTACTGACACATATTTTTGTAAAAGAATTTTATGTTGTGTTGGTCGTCGTCTTAATTCTTATCGTTTGGCATGTTGATTTATTTACACACACTTAAAAAACAAACAAAATTATTTGAATATGAAGTCGGTTAAAAATAAATCTTTGTATTTTCAGTAATTTTCTTTGATTTAACGCTCACAAATCACGTGGCAATCTATTTGTTTGTTCCTTTATCGTTTTATCTTCCGAGGGGTCTAATCAATACACATGCAGCTCAGAGATGGTCGTGTGAACAAAGTTACGTACAAAAGCTGGTAATGAAATGTTCGTGTAATGTCAAGCTCAGTGAAAGCCGCCGAAGACTCGCGGCGCTAAGTTGGGGCAGGTCGGGTATTCTTACGGCTTCGCGCTGATTGTAGGTGTAACTTTATGATCGCACGCTTCTTGCGCGCTACTATTGTTCTAATGGGCCCTCAGCCCTCGCTCGCGCCTCTCATACTAACACCCGTCTCGTTACTCGACTTAAGGTCACGCGTTCAACTTGATCTTGCCGATTTTATACGCTTATATGGGAATTGTTTGAACGAATACTTTGCCGGTTATTTATGCGACCAGACTTTTTTTTTTAATATTTATTTTTAGGCACTTCTTTTTTAAAGAGTTTTCTGTATTAGTCTTCGAGTAAGCTTCTATTTATGATTATGAAAATGGGGACATTCATTGTAAATACATAATATTATTTAAGTAGTTTTATTTGAGAAAACCTGCACCACAAAGTCCAGAACCTTAATTGGCGCTTTTAAAGCAATCTTAATCCTCTTCATAAATTGTTGCTTGCCCCAGCTTTAAAATCAGGAGTTAAGTAAAAAAAAAGTAAGTCCATAAATATTTATTAAGTGATCAGAAGCTTTTTGTGTAAACATATCTTAAAGCAACGAGTGTCGACGACCTTAATCGTGATGCAGCTATCGCAGTCAATTAATCTGGCACTTCTGTGACTTTTGACGTGCCGTCCTGATTCCGTGTTGCAGTGACGAGACACGGCAATATTTTACACATGATTAGAGCGGCGCACACTGGCACTGTATGGGTAAGCAAATTGCGCCGACGCGACGCGCAGTCACGATCTGAACCTCGCGGGAACCCGGGAGAGTTTCTAGAGAATTCCAACGTAAATGCTACACAGATATTAATGGCGGTATCTCCACCGATACACACCGGTTCGACTGTTTTAACGACTCAACGTTTCCATGACTTGATTCCCTTTTATGAACTTTCTAATCAAGAATGAAATAAAAGTTATGCTGACGACTTCAGATTGCCTATTTTAAACTCATATTTATAATCCATTAATTAAATTCTCACTGCCTTTATAATGAGCGTTCTGGCCGTGCGGGGTTATTTTTTTCATCAAGGATGTCAGTTATTTTCTTAGGTAATAAATAAATGCAGGTCGGTAGTTATTCAAATGAGACGTCGTTCTTAAGCAGATTGTATCGCGTAACGGATAAGGAAGTCGCGGGCTACTATCATGTCATCGACAAGTATGCTGCCTGTGTGCCTTTGGGTAGCAAGTGAAGTCGAGACTTGGTATAGTTTATGAAACCCTTGTGTATGGCAGTATTGCATGACTTCTGAGACAAAGAAATCTTGTTTGATGATATTTTACTTCTTTTCATTATGCTCCTATATTTTTTATGAGTTCGGTTCACACGAATTTGTTCAGGAATTTGATAAAAATCTTCAATTCTTATTAAAGTACATAATATAAAATCAGCCCATGGATTAGAAACTTGCTCGGCAAATCCGCAGCGCAGTAAACTTTAATGTAATTTCCTCGTGGAGCTTATCACTGTTCCGTTATTGAGTAGGTAGTCTCATGTAAAATAGGAATGTAGTGTTTTACATAAATGAGAATTAACATCGTCCAGTCTTGGTTTATAGTCCGACACGCGTCAAATAATAATGAAAGTTTATTAAAACAGCCTTCTTGACTGAATCGCACACTGAAGCATAACAAACACGCCTTCGTCTAATGCATGAGTGTTATTAAATGTTGGGGTATTATTACATGAGGTTTTCCGTTCCTTTCGCACCCTAAATGTGTATGCGTTAATTAAGTGCGGCCGGGATCCGTGGCGGTAGATTGTGATTGCAGCTATGGTAATAGTGCGCCTAATTCCGAGTCACGGACGGATCGGCGCCGGCGCGGCTCACTCCGCGTACTATGTGATGTGTGACGGTCTGGAACGGGCCAACCCTCGGATCATCGTACAAAAAGTAAAACAAAGCCACAGAAAACCCACGTGGGTCTTAAACAATACAGTTTACTGTTTATTGGGCTTTAATACACGATTAATAATATTGTGGTAACCTACCGAAGAATTGTGTTGGTCATGGTACGTTTTGTGGCACTATCAGGCGGCGCGGCGCGGCAGTTTCGTCTTGTTATGTTCGTCGATTTTTGTGCTTTGATGATGTTTGATTTACTTGGCGCCAGTTATGGTTACGCCGCATGGATAATGTTTTCATGATCTTCCGGGCGAAAACTGTGAGCTATTCATCCGTCGCAGTAGTTGTCATCATCGCGTCGTCAATCATAGACATAGTGAAGCAATGAAGAACAATGTTTCATGTAAATTACCTTGATTGTGAATTTGACACGCATTGAAAAAAATTCAAGTGCTAATTCAGTGTAGGTAGCACTTGACGTGTTTTAACTTAGCTTGTTCCAATAAGAAAGAGACCCATCGTCCGTTATTAAACAGTGAAAATAAAAGAAATTGATACATATTATGTTGGTGTGATACCTTTTTACTTAGTAACATTTATTAATAGACGGATCGATAACTTCGAAGGCTATTCTGTATTGAGGCGTGCGAATACCGTATTGATTTCTTTAGTCGAAAAACGGTGAAATATTTTCACTGTAGCCTAAGGCTTTGGTTTTCTAAGAAAGCTGTGAACGGTCACACAATAACGGCTGTCCAAATACAGGACCTTTTTTGACACCGTAATGACAAATACTGGGGAAAATGATTAAATGACAGATTTTCGTGACGGACGTTATAATATGACGTAACCGCTTTCCTATGAAACCCAAACATATCATTTGAATGCTGGTACGAGTATTTTTATACTTACTCGAAAATTGCCTTTTTCCATAAGCGCAAGGTTACACGCTCATTCTAGCGTCATTCTGGTCCATCATTCTGGATTGACGTGACTGATGCCAGAATGATGGAGGATTTTCGACGGTTACACGGTCATTCTAGACTGACAGCGGACTGATGGAAAGTACAGACGCCAGCACATCAACCTACACCTAACTGTCACATTTTCCCAATCAACTTTGAACCTTATGTTTCAGTAATAAAGTTGAAAATCGATTAAAGAAATTTGACAGATTGTAGTAGGTTGATGTGCTGGCGTCTGTACGTTGATGTGATGTTGATCTTCTTTTTTAACTGACTTTAAAAAAGGAGGTTCTGTATTCGACCTGTATGTATGTTTGTATGTCCGCGATTTTTCAAAAACTAATGAACCGATTTTGATAATTCTTTCGTTCATGTGATCTACATACTTTAAGGAAGGTTTTAGTATATAAAAAATCAAATTCAAATAAAAAAAATGGTTCAAATTTCATTTCATTTAATTTTTAATTTAATTTAATTTTTTTTTTTGTTACTATGGGTGTATGTGTAAAAACTTGCCTGAAATAAACGATTTTTTTTTATAAATAATACATTAGGTAATTATTCTTATGTACGAAATTACATGCATAAATGTACTGCATCTCCGGAATTTCTATGCGAATTTTGATGATTCTTCTAGTCGGTGTCTTAAATTCTTCAATGCACTAGTGTTAATTGAATTTGTGTGGGGTAGAAACAACTTAAAAGTGAAAAATATTTTTTTTTACAAAAAAAACAATCGTCTTCAAAAAAAAACACTACAAAATGATAAATAAATTTAGGAAGTCGGTGTCAAGAAATGAAAATGCGGAATCAACGACACCGACTTCCGAAATTAAAGTTATTTATCATTTTGTAGTGTTTTTTTTTTGAAGTCGTTACATCTTCGATCGTTGCCCCGGGCTTAATTTTTAGTATTTTAATTAGCTTTTGCAACGTCATTCCTTTTATACTTATTAGGTACTGTGTGTTTTGTCCCACAAAACAGGCAAGGACTCTAAACTTATTATAAAATCTTTTTCGATCTCAATTGGTGGCGGCGGGGGCAGGGGCGGAGGTGTTGACGAAATTATAAACGAGACTGACGAAATTATTTAAAATATTTAATTTTCATCATTCTGGACCATCATTCTGTCAATCCGTGGGTTACACGATCATTCTCCCATCATTCTGACCAGACTGATGGATCAGAATGACGCCAGAATGAGCGTGTAATCTTGCTCTAACAGTGACTGCTCGCTACTTATTGCAATAAATAAAATCAAGTATAGGTACACAAGTAAATAGCTTATGAAAGTTTGTCGCATACCTACTTAAGCACATTAGTTTAAATAAATGGTGAAGTATGATCGACATGGAACGAATCGCAACATTTATTAAATGAAGTAAAATTTAGTAAAAGAAAATCAAACGTTTGAGCAATAGTTATATACTAAGCAGCGATTTATTAAGCTGATTTTGCTGAATTTAAATAAGTACTTACCTGTTTTGGAGATTAAGTACATTTATAATAACATAACTCAATTGAATTGATAAAACTAACATTTAATTCTCAAACATACCTACGACTACGAGTCAGTTTATGAATGAGTATTCTGAATTTAATTTTCCTGTTTTGATACCTTCCTTTTGGACGTTTAAATGCATTAATTTTAAATGTAGGTATCCGATAAACCCACAAACACTATCATGTTTTTATTTGGGCGCATCGCAGGCTCCCAGCACTTGTGTGCACAAACAACGTGACAAAGCGAATGAGTGACATCACGTCTCACGAATGTCTGTCGTCGAGAATGACTGACTAAAAATCTACCAACATTGTTTTATTAACGATTATATAAAACACAAAGATGAAAAATATAGCCCCACATGAGATTTACTTGACGGTTTCCTTCGCCTGTAATAGAATCCATAATAAACTTTGATTGGTTCAATTACTTAATTCACTAACAAGCCTTGAGCTCACAACACAACCCACGCCTGGATCACTGGATGTAACGTTTTTCTGGACTTGTTTTACGACAGCACTAAATAATGGCCTAATAAATCATGCTGAAATAGTATATTATTAAGTATATGATATTAGTATATTTTTGTTGCTTAGAAGAGTACCGATTAGGAATCTGTATTGGCTGCTAACGCCACCTCTGACACGGGCTTTCCCGCCCGCAACGTGATTTCTTTGTTAGCTTCTGACCGCACCCGTTCGCCAGCCCCCATTAAATTATTTGTTCCGGTCGCTAGGTCAATGATATTTCAGATGTTTAGCATGTTTCCAAACGCGTGCTACCGCAACAGTTGCAATTACACGATTATCTCGATGAAATTGTAGTAATTACAATGTCTTTGTAACTCATTTTCACTCCCGTGCTTTTTAACCGACTTTAAAAAAGGAGGTTCTGTATTCGACCCGTATGTATGTTTGTATGTCCGCGATTATCTCAAAAACTACTGAACCGATTTTGATAATTCTTTCATTAGTGTGATCTGCATACGTTCAGGAAGGTTTTAGTATATAATAGATTAGGTAATTATTCTTATCTACAAAGTTATATGCATAAATGTACTGCATCTCCGGCATTTCTATGTGAATTTTTATGATTCTTCGAGTCGTGTCTTCAGTTCTTCAATGCACTAGTGTTAATTGAATTTGTGTGGGTAGGTAAAACTAAAAAGTGAAAAATAAAAACTTTTTTACAAAAAAAAAACAACCGACTTCAAAAAAAAGCACTACAAAGTGAAAAATAACTTTGATTTCGGAAGTCGGTGTCAAAAAACGAAAATGCTGAACCAACGACACCGACTTCCGAAATTAAAGTTATTTTTCACTTTGTAGTGCTTTTTTTTTTTGAAGTCGGTTGTTTTTTTTTTGTAAAAAAGTTTTTTTACTCACTGCTATATGACGATGCTAGAACCAGAGTGATCTAAGTGACATTTTTGGCAAAAATGGTTTTTTTACACAATTTTACAGAATTATGATTTTTCCATGCAATTGTGTAAAAAAACCATTTTTGCCAAAAATGTCACTTAGATCACTCTGGTTCTAGCATCGTCATATATTCTTTTTATGGTATTTTTAATGGGATCCGGCTTGGTTTTTCAGTCACTTTGATACGTAACAAGGTCCAGTGAATTCTTGTAATGAATACAAAGGCTCATTAGTCTAGAAATCATAATCTAAGTACCTAACTTAGTAGGTATTATATAGGTAGGTACTGCTGTAAGATGTGTACACTTTACGTCGACCTGTATGATTTTATGTCATGAACTGTTGCGCACACTTCGTATTAAATTAGTCTTGCGGTTTCTTCACTTGATAAACCATGTATCGCATGGTTATACTTACCGATACTTACCTACTTAATCAAAGTCATCTCTGAAAAATAATGATGTCATTATTCGTTGCGTCCCGTCTGAGTTCCAGTGAGTCGTGTAGATGACCTTCACGCTGAACGGCACATGTGGTCGGTAATATTATAATAATGCTTTTTTCTTAGTCGATAATGTTGAGAACATCTAATTATAACAACATGATACCATTTTAATTTCAATTAGAAGCCGTTTTGACATCAATTAGTTAAGTGTATTAAAATCTCGATCATTCCCTAACCAATTCTAAGGTATAGACTGAACTGAGTAGGTATTACATTCTATAGTTTACGGTCTATGATTTACACTTCAATCGATTATCGATTTAACGACTAATAGGAAGCCAAACCGATTCATTGGTTTCATTCAATATTGAAGAAGCGCGAAGTTTTGATTTCTACCACATAAAACGAAGCGTTAATTTGACTAACACCACATAACACCTTTATTCAATAGTCATGTCATATTATATTACTAACGAATGTACCTAATTGGCGCTATGGTTTTTTTTTTACTTCTACATAGAAAACAGGTTTAGCGTGTTTGTGTAGCGTCATTAATTTAGACGGACGGCGAGGAAGTTCTGAAGGAGCTAAAGCCGTAATAAAACTGCTACGTTACGTGTGTCCGGGTTTAAATAACACGAAATTCGCGTTTAATGTGAGCAGCAGATGGACACCTATAAATTATTGCCTCTGTATAGACGCCAAGCACGCCGTGCTAACTGATGAAAGTTGTAAACGTGTCGGTCATTTCAATGAGCACGAAAACTTTCAGTATATTGCGTTTCTTCATAATATTATTAACTACCCGAACACCACCGACGTCATAAATTACACTTAGAATATTTGGGGTGAATAAAGAGCCACCGTTCTCTGCTGCTAAAGAAGGTTGTTGGGTCGAATCAATTATTTTCTTTACTCATCATTCTTGGAGATATCCGGTACATTTTTAAGTGGTCGTAATTGTGGTGGTATTTATTTTTATACATATCGCGTGGGTTCCTTGTTGAATTATATGGCGTATGCAAGTGCACTGCAAATTACTCTTATTTACTTACGCGGGTTTACCAGGACGTATCCATTAACCGCCTCGGTACGTCATCTTGTTTATAAAATGTGCACGTCTTCCGTCTGTAGGATATGTTATGTTTAATGTTCTGAATAAAATCAGAGAATTGATCAATTTTGATACCATTACCGGCCTAGGTATCCGATGTTTTCGTAAACCAATATTCAATTTGGAGTCATGAATACATATAAAAGACCAAGATAGATTACACAGGTTAATTTTAATACACATACCTACTTAAGTAATCAGAAAATTGATCAATTTGAAACCATTATCAGCCTATTCGTTGTTTGCGTAAATCAATATGCATTTTGGACTCATAAATATAAAAGACCAAGATAAAGTAATTTAAATATCTTGATATGTTCCTTTAAACATTTGTAATAATATGTTATCAAAAAGATATCTAAAGTAAAAAATATAATATGTATGTAGTACCTAAATACTCAAGTAGGCGCTAAGTTATGTTGTAATTAACAGTTATATTCTGCGATCACCAAACTAACCCAATGATCGAGTTAAAACACCGGATGACGAGCAGCTGATGCATACCTTTTCTGTATCTTTTTTGTCCTACTCCATCATTATTTTATTATAAATTTTCAGTTTTCATTTTACACACACAATTACACCTCTGATCTTTTAATTAAAACTTCACACATGTTCATGTCCTTAATAAATTTGATCCATAAAGATAAGGTAATATTTTAATTATACTCTGTTGTGTTGATATAGTTTGCCGATATAATATACAAAACAAACAAAAAATGCTTTTATCTGGTTGGACCCATGGACATACAAACCTTACTTACGATTTGTTTGGTAGGTAGTCCTTTTGTCCCGCTTGTTTTATTTTTTTGGGTCTGCCGAGCAATGCGCTTTGTTGACGTGATGTGTATTTGCATATACCCTTGACTCGACGACTGCCTTGTCAAATGAAACTGCATTGTTCATTTGATGATATGTTCATAACATATCATTGCTAAGCTTGAACAAAATCTAATGTAAGACAGCAAAGTTTGCGGTCATTATTATTGCAAATCCACGGGCGTATTATTTAGCATCTGCTATTGCCATGAACTAGCCATATGCCACAAAAAATAGTAGCAGACAATGAGGTTCGCACATTCGAAAATATCGAGGTGACTGAACCCGTGAACAGAACGTAGTCAATCGTTTTTGTTGATTTACAAAAACTACTTTAAATAAATTGCCCTGAGCAATGAGATATATCTCCACGAGCGCTCGCTTGTTTGTACTCGATATCATTTGAACTCGAATAGGTGGCTAATGGCATCGAAGTAGCAGCCGCTAATTACAGTGATTTTACAGTCATTGAAATATGGACTGTGGAATTGTGCTACGTCATACATTTCGTCGTTTATGTGAAGGACGAGGTTCGACGATATGTAATTAAGTTAGTGTTGGATTGAGTGGATATCTAGGTCTTGTTTAGGAAATAAAAATTAACAACTGGTGCATTCACATCATGATTCGGCATAGGGATTTTACAATTACGTAATTTTATCATGAGATTCCTGACATTTCAGACACGACAAAAAAAAATCTCTCTTAAAATTATCATTACCTACAGGTTTGTTGTACTAATTAAAAGCCGTGATACAAAAAATAGCCACAACTAGAAATTAAAAACTTTGAACGCGTCTGCGGAGTTGCTAACGACGCCCAAGATTAACATGATCTATCTATAGCAGTTATAGCAGTCTAACGAATATTATAGTCGAGTATTTTGCTCGATAGATTTCCATCAGAGGCGAATGGAAATATTTTAATTTATAGAGATAACCGTCGATACGTATCATGAATATAAATGAGTCAAGACAAAAACAAGATGTGTCTGAAGAGAAATAATAAGAGGCGTTCGACAGCCACGATCGTCTAGCCGCCATCGTCCTTGAGTGCAGAAATCCTTGATGAGTACAATCAACCGCCACCGGATAGTCGTCTCCGTTCAGGGCTGCCAATTAATAATTTAACTACATGTAAGGCGAGTTGCGGAGTCTATTTCAATTCAACTTGTTTAATGTCCACTTGTTGCGTAAACTAGTTATGTTTATCTATCAGTCATTATGACTTGCTTTCTTGACGTGGTTTTGCAGTGTTTCTCGCAATATTGGTATAACTCCGTAACTTAGATATTTAATTAAATGAGAAGCATAGTATTTATGAAATCCTAGGCATTGTGCAGCCCTAGATTATCGATAGCGTAGGTGCTAGCAAGTGTGACGACAAAAACTAAAACTGAAAATAAATGGGCGCGAAACGCCTATTAGCGCTGCGGTCGCTGGCAATACATGTTCAGATGCGGACCACTAGCCGTATTTGTAACTAGGTGATTATACGCACCTCGGCGAAGTCATGAAATATCTTAACTGTGTTCTATATGTTTTGTTTGGCTGTTAACGTACATCGTTTCTATTATTGGCCATATACTATTTCTTATTCTTTAGCAACCACTTATAAAACCGTTTGGATTTTTTAAAATTTTGAAGTATAACTCATTATTAGAGTTAAGTAAATAAAAGGTTTTCATTATTAGGTAACTATCAAAACACCATATACCTGCAAAACATATAATGCATATAATCATAAATTATTCCAACATAGATAACGATTGCAGAGATTTCCGGTAGTCAGTATTTATCTCCCCATATATCCAGCCGTCTATGTAATATGTTTTAATCGAAACGAGTACGTAAACATGTCGAGTGTAAAATCCAACCGCTGCTTAAATTGAATTTAACTCGAGCCACGACCTGTCAACTTATCGAATATAAATTCTCTTAATAATCGTTACCAATTACGTGAGCGTTCGGTCTCGTACTGCACTATCAATCTTTGCAGAAATGCTGTAACGAGCGATTACTACGAAGGATTAAGATCTTTTTGCGGTGGCATGTAAGGGAGAAAATGAATTGTCGAATGGGACTTTGATTGGTCTTTTTGGTCCGAAACTACGTCGTCGTGAGCCGGTCCGCCGCGCCGGCACCGCGAGAAATGTTGGACGTTATGAAACCATCGCTGACAAACTGCAAATAAGAGTGGCCCTAACTCTAAACACTAGACAACCTCGCCGGTCTTTGTCGCCAATCGCATAAATATGTACTTAGTTACTTACTAAAATAATGAAATGGAATTTATATCAACCGCACAATCGCGCAATAGCTAAACAGAAGTTTGTCAAAAGTTGAATAGTTGCATTTGCTCGTCTTGTGTCTCTAGATGTTGAAGAATTGATCTAATAATGAGAACATATCAAACTTGTACACACATGTGTGATTCATACGAGGAAAACCAGTTATATGTCTTTAAGGAGATAATCATTAGTGCTATGTAATACGATGTTTAAGACCATTATTTAGCGATGATTGTGGATAATAGTTATGGTTCCCCAAAGGTAATCTATTAATACAAATCTGTAGTATGTAGAAGTGCATAGAAGGCTGCAACTTGCTACTAGGATAGTCAAACAGCATCTTTAAAAACTTTTAGAGTGTAACTATAAATGTTTTTGTATTTGATGCAACACGAGCCCAGGATAGACCACCCAGTAAAAGCTAGAATACATACCTAATTATAACGCTAGATGGAAAAATAGTTTAGATATTGGAAATACTTTTTAGGTACAAGAAGTATCAGCTAGCATTAAAACCGACTTGATTCATAACGTTTATTTTAAATAGGTATTTGCTTACTAAAAATATGCTATTTATAAAACTGAATTTGGACAGTAGGTACCTAGTTTTTGTAATAAGCAAAAAATATCATTCGAAATTATATTAGGTATGACAAATTCAACAGCGTCACTTTACTCAAATTTGAAACTAATTTATCCAATGACATCAAGCCTCAGCTTAGGCATATTTGGAAGAATTTGCGGCAATGTTCCTTATGTTCCAATATTTGTGAATTGCGTATTGTTGCCTTTATTAATTAGGTAGCAGGCCTTTATAACGTTCGAAGAATGTCTTCTTAGTGTAGATTCAAGTCACATCCTACCATTGACATCGTGAGAACGTGTAGTTTTTGGTGAAGTGAAGCTGACTGTCGCCACGCGACGATATCTGACAGCGAGTCTCGGAGGCGCGACGCTCGAAAGTCTGTCACAGTCAAGTTCACGGCCTCCTCGGCCAACGTTCCGCAACATTTCCTCGTTCTGTCTCGTTACTCTTTATTTATCATCCCGATATATTGAATCGAAAGCATTGCAATTGATAGCCTTGTCTCGCAGCTTACTTACGACACTCAATTACTTTATTGTACTTTTATTGTTTTCAGATCTCCTTCAATTACTGAAGATAACACTAGTTTACAAGAAAAAAAACGCAGAGATGAGATACATGTGCCTAAATAGAATTTTTTATGCTGGTTACGAATCTGTGACTTAAAAAAATGTAGCACGTCTAGTTTCAAAAATATTTAATAAAATTGAAATTTACAAAAATACTTCACTTCTATAGAGAATTGTCGACAAAAAAATTAAAAGTGACTTATTTTCGCCTTTTTTTTGTAATCAGACTGCTCAGTTTCCCTTATAATTGACCAGCAATAGTCTGCCAACATGTTTTGGTCCCAGTATCCTTGGTATCTTTCTTCAAACATTTTCAGATCCTGGTGAAAACGTTCACCATGTTCATCACTAAATTGCCCTAGGTTTTCAGGGAAGAAATCTAGGTGCGAGTGAAGAAAATGTATTTTTAAAGACATGTTTACTCCCATTTTTTGGTAATTCTGTAATAATTCAGCAACAATACTTTCGTAGTTAACACTTTTCTTATTTCCGAGGAATTTCTGAACCACTGTTTTAAAAGATATCCAGGCAGCATTTTCAATTTGAGTCAAATGTGACGAAAATGTATCGTCCTTTAACAATTTTCGTATTTGAGGGCCTATGAGGGCCTTCCTTCAATTTTGCTTCAGAAAGAGCAGGAAAAATAGCTTTTAAGTATGTAAAAGCAGGACCATTCTTGTCAAGGGCTTTAATGAAATTTTTTATCAAACCTAGTTTGATGTGGAGGGGTGGCAAAATAACATTATTCGGATTAATTAACGGATTGTATTTTATATTCTTGGTACCTGGCAAATATTCGTATCTTTTAGGCCATTCCTTCACAACATAATGTTGATCCTTTGCTCTCGAGTCCCAAAGACACAAAAAGCAACAATGCTTAGTGTAACCGCTTTGCATACCTAAGAGTAAGCCTACCACTTTTAAATCGCCACATACTTTCCAGTTATGCTCATGATACTTTATAAGTTTGATTAACGTTGACATCGTTTCGTAAGATTCCTTTGTATTTACAGCGTGGCCAATAGGAATAGACGGTTTGAGATTTCCGTTATGTAGAAGCACAGCTTTCAAACTTGCTTTGGATGAATCAATAAATAAACGCCATTCGTTGGAATCATAGACCTGTTCCATACACACGAATAAGCCATTAATGTCCGAACAGTACACAAATTCATCATGCCGCTGAAAATATTTTGAGAAACGTTCACTTCTGCTGCGATAAATACTGACTCTAGTCTCAGATGCTAACAAATTCCATTGCTGTAATCGTGAACCTAATAACTCTGCTTTGCTCTTTGACAGTTGTAGGTCTCGTACAAGGTCATTCAACCTTGACTGTGTTATAAGTTGTGGTTCCTTGTTGTCAGTCTCGTCTTCATCAGAACTGATCTCCTCTTTGGTGTTTTCAATCTGCAAGTCACTCTGACTTATTAGCCTGCTTTCTTCAGTTACACCAGAAGATGAGCCTGGTGGTGATGGGAATGGAATGCCATCAGTGTGTAAAATAGGCATTGTCACAGAAGAAACTTCAGGATATCGAACCTTACTTTTGTTTTTGCGGTTGAAACCAAATGATTTTGTTAAACAAAAATAGCAATCTGTATGGTGATTTGTTGGCATTCTCCACATCATTGGTACTCCAAACTGCAAATATTTATTTTTGCCTGCTTCCCAGTTGGTTAAAATGCTTTGACAGCTCACACAAACTACATGAGGGACCCATGGTTTGTCCAGGTTTCCAATCGAAAAACCAAAATAATGAAAATAAGCTCTTTTCACTGAGTCCGTGATGTTTCTTCTGTCTTTTGACAACACAATCTTGCCACAAATGTAACAAAAATGGTCTGGATTAGTTTTACAAACCCTCGATGACATTTTAGAACACAAAATTATTATTAAGACACTTTTTAACAAATTATTTCACTTTTTACACAATCCAACTTATGCGCGGGTAGTCGTAAAATGTTTTAATGTTTAACTAAAAAGTTTGACGTGATAGAAATTTATGAATACTAAATTTATTTATGTAGGGTAGTAATGTATCAAAAACAATTAATGTAATCTTTGCGTTCGACAAAAAGTTTTTTTTTGTAAACTAGTGTAA
Source organism: Amphipoea oculea (assembly GCA_945859645.1). Lineage (NCBI taxonomy): Eukaryota > Metazoa > Arthropoda > Insecta > Lepidoptera > Noctuidae > Amphipoea > Amphipoea oculea. Next base: position 6,483,746 of record OX243876.1, read on the forward strand.
TTGTATAAGTAGGATCGCTTTATAGTTCCTTGTTACGATTGTAGTAACACGTTCGTTCCATCACGGAACGCTTGACAACGAGGTCCTTTTTTATGTTACCTACGTCTATTATAAATTATTGTCGATTTAATTTGAGTTTTTTTTTCGTTGTGATACAACCATTTTGAAACGCTCCACGTGTATTGTTCTCGACATTAGCGCGGGGTCGACGACCATATCTAGCAAATGTTTGTCGATTTTATGGCGAAAATGGATGTGACGTAAAGTTGCATTGTATCTCTTCTTTTTTGGGTAGGTATAAGTATTAAAACCAACTTTTTCATCGTCTTAAGTTTTGAAGAATTTAATTTGCATTGAAAAGGACATTTGTATTTGAGTTCGAATACTGGTGAATTTCCCTAATAATTTAACTATACGAAGTATCATGACTTTCTTACTAAATTATTAAAAACATTTTACTCTGTTGTAGGTAGGTACTACATTCTTCTTAAAAAAACTGCCGTTACGCATTTAGACTTATCCGTTCATAGAGTTGACCGTAAAGTTCTATACAAAAAGTTGCTCTTCACAGTGCTTTTTTTGTTACACACCATTAATTGGTGTTCTATTCACGAATAGTAGGTATGCCAGTTAGCGATGGCGATATAATTTGATGTGATTCACAATTCAAATCTTTAATCAATTATTGTAAATATACAAAACATTATCGACGCGGTGCCACATTTTCCGTTTGTTTGGCGTTGGCTGTCAGATATAAATCTCCGTAGATCACGAGGTCGTTAATGTAATATTCGTGTCGGCGCCCGCGCCGTCTCAGATAGTACTGTTATCCCATTGTCGATTCAAATGTTCCGCGCTTTCATATTTGTCTATGTACAGCTATTGTAAGATTTAGTTCCGTGCAAGTCAACAGATCGATATCTTCCAATACATGTACTTATAGGTATCATTACGAAGCTTTTAAACGTATTTGAATACTTGTACGATTCCAATCTTAAAGAGATCTTGGCGCGATAGTGCGAGTTAATCTGAATCAATTATTATAATCTTCGTTTTATACAGAAATAATTATTATTATTGTCCGTAATCTTAAGATATGACTCACAATAGTGGCTGTTATGTGTTAACGGTAGTTTTTTTCGATAGCGTCACGCAATGAGCAGTTGCAAATTAAGGTATTTTTGTTTTAACTCGGCATAAGTACTTAGGGGTAGGTAATTCTTACCTGTGTTGTCCACACTGGCTGTGGGACTTAGGGTCGGTACTCGGTAGTTTCCGCTGTATTTGATATGCTAGCCGTGATAAGAACCGGCGGCCACGCGACACTTGCTCAACCCCTTCCAGTGCCGAGGGTTGGTCGCCCTTCCGCCTTATTGATTAGCACCCTCGGAGAATTAACTTAATGGTGAAAACAACACACACGTCGTCATACTCATATCATTACAACTATAAGTACATAACTACCTCCTAATTACAAGCTTTTTTTGTTATAAATTATAGGTACCTCAATCCGCTTATTTTGTTAGTGTCAAATGTCAGTAAACGCCATCATAATTTGTTTAAGCAAAAACAGAAGAATAAAAACTCAACATACCCATTTGTTCTCCGCATTTTATATAATGAATGAAGTAGAAGAATTTTGCATTTGTAGCTCTTCTTTGGCTGAAAAGTTTATTAAAGAGACATAAAAAAATTGCCAAGGCTTCTTAAAAGCTTCATTAGCATTTTAGTAACATTTTCCTCTTAAGGTAAGTTATGAAATTGCTACCGGTTCATTAGACTCTAACGGATCCAAATGCTTATTGAATTTCTGCGAACCAAGTAAATGTTGTTTGATAGAGATAGGGCCATTCCCTATTATTAGTTTATTTTATAGTAAACCGTGCGAGCGCGAACCAGTTAGGTACACCGATCGAGCCGTGTTAGTTAAGTTAAATAATACCTACGAGTGTATTGTAAATCCCTTGCTTTCATTGTACTATCGAGAATCGTGAGTTGTACATTCATTCTTGAAAAGGCAATCTGGGAATAGAAGGACAAATACATGCACGGTCCACATAATCGTTGCTGCATGCCTATGGCTCAACTCCAGACTAATTAAGTGCATTATGGCCGAAGTCACGTTTATATTACAGAACATGTCAAATTAAAGTTAACTTTACAAATGTGTGTGTTTATAAGGCTCGATTGGTGATCGTTAAATTTTATGCAGCTGTGTATGAGATCTGAATGGGTACTTACGAGTGTTAAGGTGTGTATTGCGGTCAGCGAGGAACTTACTCGCAGCGTTGCGTCACCGTGCTGTCGGTACTGGTTGCGCCAAATCAATCTTGGGCGCTAATCGCACCTCTCGCCGTCCCGTTGAAATAGTTTGCAATATCCAACTACCACAATTACATTCGATTCAACCAAAACAAGTACAACTAAGTGCGTAATACATAATTGAAATAATTTCTTGATTAGGCTATTTGGTTACATAAGCCAATATGTAGTTGGAAATTAAAGATGGATTTGATTTGTTCATAACTGCGCAACAATAGAGTGTTAAGAATGTAATATAATTTTAGTGCGTTTTTCATTTATATAGTTTTTCTTTGTTGTAGTTCACGTCGGGTGCGGCGGAGAGCGTGGCGTGTGGAACTAGTTCGTCCTCCTCAAGCTCATCATCGTCGTCTTCGTCATCGTCTTCATCGTCATCGTCATCGGACTCGGACACCGCGGACGCCGCCGGCGGTTCTGCGCACGCCTCGCCTGATGACTCCAACGCTGCCCTTGCGGCTGACTGTCCACTACAGGTGAAGAACACTTTTAGAATATCTTTGTTTAGATTTATTGTATGTCATGTGCCAGTAATACAAGCGGTTTAATCAACTCAACTAAATTGCCTGAATTTTTGAGCAGGTCCGGAGAGCTGTTTCAAATGAATGTTTAAAGATACTGGAGCCAGCAGACTAAAAAATATTAGTCAAATAGTCACACTTTTTCACTTATTTTTTTCAGTATGTTGGCCCTATTTCCAATAACAAATAGGTCGCCTGGCATGACCCGCTCTCGTTGTTAATAGTGCATAGACAGGTATAATAGCAACGTTAGTCTGTGTTTACTGTGTCTATTTGGAGCAGTATACTGAAATATATTTTGCAGCTCATCGACGATGCAGACCTTGCGGAACTATTTCCAGAACAAACACCGAGCGCGCCGGCGCAACAGCCCAATTTCTCGACCTTTACTGTCCACAACGCCGCGCCGGATAACGACGACAAGTCCATTGCTGATAATGGTAAGCGTTCTTCACTTCGTAGATTTAAGTGTAAACAATGTGTTTATTAAGTCTTTAATTTTATCAAGACGTCAATATTCCAGGTGATGGATCCAGTAGTGAAATGGAACTTACGCCCCAGCTCGTGACAGCTGCAATACAAAGGGCAACAGCCGATTCCTCAGGATCGGAAAATGAGTGTTCGAACTCTGATACCGGGCATCAGAACACTACACACTATGCTTCTAGCTTACTACAGCAGTTCGTTCATCAAACACAGCTGCTGAGCAGTACGGTGCCTTTAACATCTATTAGTACGGCAGCGACAACTTCGTTATCGTGTGGATTAAATCCTACTACGATAGACGGTGTCGGGACCATCAGTGATTGTGTACTCGGACAAATTAATACTTTGCCTGAAATAGCACCCATAGCGCCAAACTTCTTATCATCAAGTCAACATCTGAGTCCACAACAAACAGAAGAGCTTTCGCAAAATTATAAAGATCTTGAAGAAATTACTTCTGTTACGGATTCTGTGGATATATCGATAACCAACCCACCGAGCCTAGAAGACTGTGTCGATAATAATGATTTCATGACGTTGGATATCACTCAAGGAGGCTCCGAGCTAGGAAGTGCCAGTGATTTGTTAAAAAGTTCTCCTATTACTGTAGTCGGTACAGATTTAAATCACTTAAATCACATTGATTCTCAAAAGTTAGATACAATCAGCACGAATTCAGTTGAATCTCAAGAAGATGTTAAAAATGTTATCGTAGAATCTAGAAGAAAAAGAGGCAGGCCTCGAAAAGTTCGAAAAGCTGATGAGTTTGACAACAAAGGTATAGAATCTCACAAAGAAGCGAAATCGGTAGTAAACGTAATTAATTTTCACAACAATAACGACCCTCCGAATGTTTCTCCAGATTCTGGCATTCTGTCGAATCACAACTCTCCCACACATTCGCCGTTGCGGCGTCATGATGTGGATGAAGGCCACAGTAGGCTAGGTAGGAAATCTATACAAAAAGAAAACACCACAAGAAGAGCAATGCGATCGAAATCCAAAAGCAGAAGCCGAGCCCAGAATAGATCAGATTCAAGTGATTGTGACTACCAGAAGAAGAGAATAGAGAATGAAATCAAACAAATTAAAACAGAAGCACCATCACCAGTCCCACTGAAACAAGAACAAAATAAATTTGAAAAGAATAAGAAAAATGATCACAAACTGGATATAGCTGCATTAGATAGAATGTTATACGCTACGGACAGGGTATTATATCCGCCTAGAAAAAAAGTGGGACGTAAACCACAAAATAAAGCGAAAACTACTAAGAATACTCCCAAAACATTAAAAGACAAGAATCAGTATGACTCTGCTGATAGTGACGAAGACTCTGTTCCAACCAACAGGTCGGTGTTGTCAGGAGTGTATGCCAAACGTAAAGAACTAAATAGTAAACTCGCTAGTTTACCGAAAAAGAATAACAAAACATTTGGTAACACTTGGAGGGATAATCAAAGTGAAAATGAAGCAGCTGCGGATGATCCGTTAGATCCAACTTGGAAACAAATCGATCTGAATCCTAAGTATAAGGACATCTTATCGGGTTATAAAAGTGACCACGAATTCAAGCCGTATAAAAGCTGTAGCCGCCTCATAGAGTCTGGCTACAAGAGTGATTATGGGTGTAGATCTGGATATAAAAGCGATTACTACCGGTCGGGGTATAAAAGTGACCACAAGTCGGGTTACAAAAGTGATAAATCGGGATATAAAACAGATAACAGTGTTAGGAGCATGCGAAGGCGTATGAGAAAACTGAAGAAGACTAGGTCAGTAAGAGATAGGTCATACTACAAAAATCAAAAACATTTTGTATCAGACCAAGAGATACTGGTATTAACAAATAAAACTTTCAGCAGCTTAACTTTAGGTCACAGTTCAAGTGATTCTGAATGTGAAAGTTACTTAAGAAAAACTAGCGCTAGTCCAAAGTACATAAGTGTTTGCACAAAATATCCATTGCCATCAAAGTACGACTTTGGATTCTCAAAAATGAGTAAAAAGCATGTGTTAAGACTGAATTCATCAGACCCGTTTGCCCCAGGCCCAGTATTTAGTGGTTTACAACGACCCGTGACTACTTGCAATATATTCAAAGTGAGTAACAACAACAATAATAATACTTTACTGAAGTCTCCCAGTAAAGCTAGCCACATCGGAAATGCATTGCCAGCACTAAAACCTGCATTTACGCACAAGTTTGGATCGTCGCCGATTTGTATAGCTGTTAAAACTTCGGGTTCAAAGAAAGAAAATGATAACAGTTTCAAATATTTCCCGAGAACACTATCACCGAAAAACCGTAAACAGTTAAAAAACGGAAATACATTTGCAAGTGGTTCGAAAAAAGAGGTTACACCTAAACCGCTGCCTAGTATTTTTGAAAAATCTAAAAACAGTTATGTTCCAAACAAGTCCTTATCAAGGAATGTTTTTCTGAATTTTAAGAAACCGCACATAAAGCCGTCTTTCCATATCAAAAAACATAGGAGAACAGTAGTGTTAGCTCCACCCAAGATAAATTTAAAACCTACGGAAAGACTTTCAAGAGTAACTGTTAAAACAGAAAATAAACATCATCGCCACAGGAGTAAAAGGCGACATCGATCAAGATCCGTTTCCAAATGTCGAGAAACTTACACAAAAGCGATAGAACTTGTAGATCAAAAGTTTAGCCAGGATATGGACAATTTGATTTCCAATTTTATAAAATTGTGTCAAATAGCGCCTAAATTAATGCCAAAATTAACAAATGTCGCACAAAATCCGCTTAAAACCACGGAGAAGACATCCGCCGAGTCAGTGCCTTCTAAAGTAGTCAAAAGAGGATCGAAGAAACGCAAAACATCAGACAATCAAGAAATCGCTACGCCTACTTCTAAACGGAGGCATAAAAAACAATTAGCAGAATCTCAGAACAAAGGTGGTAAGGATACTAATGAGCATAAATTGCCTCTTAAAAAGCGACACTATCACATTAACTCCTCTACAGGTAATTCATTGAGCCTAAGTTTAGTAACAGCAGAATTTGATGAGAACTCAAAGAACGGCACCAGTCCAGAAAAGTTCTTATGTACTGAAACAGATTGTACGGGAGATGTCCAAAGCAATACACCTGAAGATTCCCCTAAACTTAAAACTCCACCAGAAAAAGGTAAAAAGAACAGTGATAATACAAAAACTGGTCAAATCACGAACATTCAAGACAACAAAAATCAAAATACTGACACTGCATTGAAAAATGCAAAAGTAAGCGGTGGTGCAGTTGGAGATAACATTTCAGTGAAAGCTGATGATAATAATCATACACCCACAAAGAATCATTCTCCAAATTCCATAAACGCAACTGATGACGAACTTTCCATCAAAAAACCTACTGCCGAACAATCGGAACTTTCAAAGAAGATATATGAAACATCTGAGAAATTGAAGGCGGTACATAAAATGGTTAATGATTTAGAGAAAAGTCTACCTAAGTCTAAAGATCCTGAAGTGAAACCAGAATCCAATAAACAAGAAATTAGTAAAGTTTCATCACCAAGATCTGAAAACAAATCTTCCCCTACACGTCATTCCGCACCGATCGTAACACCAAAGAAGCGACATAGACTTGAAGCAGAAAAGGTTATATCACACTCGAGTCTGGATCAAGTTGTGCAGTCTTTGTCTAAGAAGTTATCAGAAGAAAAATCTGTTTCATCATCCGACGCAAAGGAAACTAAGGATGTCAATCAGAATAACTCCAATGAAGATTCTAAAGAGACTGAAAAATCTGATGCTGTAACACATAATAGTAACACGTCGTCAGCAAACAACGCAACCATTGATCCATTGAAGAGTATGTCTGCTCGTTCTCTGTACAAAAGCTCCATCCCACCAGCACAAAAGTCTGAAATAATGACACGAAAGAAAAATAGACTGGAAGGTTTAACTAGTAATTTAGTTTCTAAAATAAATCCAAGTGCAGCTACTAAAGTTTTAGATACTTTGTTAAATAATAATATACGTAAATCTATAGAATCACGTATTTTAGAAAAAGAGAAAAACAGTGCAGATCCTTCTTCTAAAGTGACTGACGATAAGAGTAAAACTAAAGAACCATCACAAATTAACACAAGAGCTACAGTTATCAAGTCTCCTGTGTCGAAGGGCAAAGTTATAGATACGAAGAAGTCGAGGGCGCCGGAACCTCATGTTGAACAATTACTTGTCGTCAACATCGATAAACCAACAGGCATATTTGAATCATCGATTGATTTAGAAGATCAGATTCCAAAATCCTCAATATGTGTAAGCAATGTTTTAGCTGAGGCCAATAAGACTAAATCGAAAACAAAAAATAGTGAAGGGAAAGCTACGAATTCCTTACTAGCCCCTATTGATACCGAATCCGAGATACCGCTGGCATTAATTTCAGAAACACCTGACCCTATTATTAGGCCAAAAAGAGGAGAATCAATCGCTGCAGTGATATCGGATAAACTTCAGGAAACTGGTGGTCATAATTTGCGACAGACTAAGAGGAATTTGAATACCGAGACTGAAGATCCAAATGATAACAAGAAAAAGAAGAAAACTAATAATATCATAAGAGAGAGCAAACTAGTTTTACCTGCCAGGGTTTTAGTTCCAAAAGTTCAAGCAGAACGCCTAGCGATAACAGACACTACGAAGAAGATTACTTTGACTACCAAAAAGTCAGAAGCAAATGACTCTAGTGACAACAGAACAAATGAAACTTCTAAAAAGAAAACTAGAAGGCGTAAAGCAATCAACAGAACTGGCTTCCCTAATATTAAAAGAAAGAAGAAGAAAGTTGAAAGCAGCAACATTACCTCGGACAGTCATTTCACCTCCGATACTGATAATAATTCTTCTGCATTCGAACGAGTGCCAAAAGATGGCGAAGCAATGAGCAGTTTCTTGGAACGTACCACTAGCAAGAAGCCTGAACTAAAAGTAGTGCTAAATAAGGACGAATGTCCTAAACAAGGCAGATTGACAGTTGTTGCTCTCGAGAAATTACAAGGCAAAGAAGTCCCAAGTGATAACAATAATAAAGTAAGCAAGAATACTGAGACTGTAGTTAGCGAGAAAAAAGTTATGAATTCATCTATTCTTAGAGCACCAGCCCTTCAGCTGAAGAGTAAGACTGAGAAAGAGGTTAAAAATCACATCAATAAATGGGAAGTGCTCAGTGAGACGGATAGCATTCCATCTCTGGCCAGTTCCCTTAGTAATGATCCCGAAGACAGCATACCGTTGAGTCTTTTGAATTTAAAACCTGACAGGCCTGTTAGTCGCCTCGATAATTTGGAGAGATTGAAACGCAAGACGAGGGCAATGTCACCTTCTCATGAAATTGAAGAAATATTTTCAAAGAGAAAAGTGGTTGAGAGGAATTGCAAAATCGGTCTGAGGCCGAAATCAAGTCTTGCAATCTTATGTCCAAGTGAAAGAAGACAGACAAGAAGTTCCGATAATACAACTGAAGAGCCGAAACCTACCAAGACAAAGAAAACTGAAGCTAAGAAAATAGTAGTTGAAACCGAGAAAGTTATTGAGAAAGTTGCTGAGAAAGTAACTAAACCTGTTGCTATAGCTAATAGAAGAAAGTCAAGGTCTTGTCAAGTAAATAAGAAAAGAGAAGTGCAGTCGAGTTCTCGTGAGAGTTCCGTAGATACCATCGTGAGTCGTAAAATTGATTCAAAATCTCGGGAGCCCTCACTAGACACTCTCGAAAATGATCCTCTGCCGCTCAATGAAAAAGAAATTGATTTCGAAAAGAGTATTGATGTATTATCTAAGAATATAATTTGCAAGAAACGAGTGGCGTCATCTCGCGACGACAGTCCGGCTAGCAGTGTGGACAACAGAGACAAACCTGTTATATCGAAAAGGAATCCGCGGCTACGGAAGAAATTCTTGGCCGCTGGGTTGTTTTCGGACTACTACAAAGAAGAGTAAGTGAAATTCTTCTTATTATTTATTATATTTTATGCTACTTTCTTTGTACTTACCTTTTTGTTACATTTCAGTCCCAGACCGGAAGGGAAAGGAAAGAATTTGGTAACCCAAACTGAATTCCCGCCCGGGTTGCTGGCTCCGCCGCCATATTGCGAGCGTTGGGTCCGCCGAAGATTGCAACATTTCTCTCTGCCTTATGACATTTGGTGGCAACAGCATTATAATCAGCCAGTACCATCATGGAACTATAAAAAGATTCGCACAAGTAAGTTAAAGTTAAAAACTTTTATGAAATTAATAGATAAATTAAGGAGCAACAAGTTGCAAGCGGATTTAGTGGTAGATTTTATTATATGTTTTATTATCCACATCAACTTTTACATTTTTGAGGGATTGGATTATTATAATAACCGGCTGTGTTGTGTTTCGCTGTATTGAAATTGTCACATCTTTTTTTTCTCTTAAGTGAAATGTTTGTTATTTCAGACGTTTATTACGACGTGAAACCATCGGCGGAGGAATGTGAGAGCGTAGCATGCAATTGCGCTCCATCGTCGGGATGCAACGAGGACTGTATTAACAGATTAGTGTACTCGGAGTGTTCGCCACAACTGTGTCCTTGCGGGTAAATACATAAAAACTAATGTAAATGAATAGTAAATAGTTTTAGGAGTGCTCCACATATGTTCTACTTGGTATGATTCGGCACAACCCCGGGCAGAAAAAATCCATATTTAAATGCTTAGCGGCTTAGCTCGAATAGTGCCACGCCGACCCCAATGTGTGTAAGCGAGGGTATATGCCGAACAAAGTTTGCTGATTGACACGAGCCGAATGAAAGCCAAATATGTGTAGTAATTGGCTTTGTTGTTCAACAAATACTTCCGAATCGAATGTGCCGACCCGAACATGCGAGTAACATCCCTTACTCTTGAAGCTTCAACTTCTTGCAAGCGCGAATGTTGCGCTGCTGACTGGGGTCTTTCATTCGATTATATATCGAAATATATAAGTATGTTTATCAGTTGTCTAGTACCCATAACACAAGCTCTGCTTAGCTTGGGACTAGATGGCGTTGTGTGATAGTTGTGGAATATTATATTATAGATTCTGGGTCAGCTGAAGTGTCATTGGGTTTTTCAATGAGAAATTCTCAATAGTAACCTGGAGTTTGTATTTGTGCCAAAGGTTCGCCCTATATTACTTGGGACAAACATAGCATAGCAGAAGAAATATGGTAAACTGTAACACGTTAGCCTATTCCATAAAGGAATACAGGCGATTTTATGTTGTTTTTATAAAATACTATTTTTTTATAAAACATTCGCGAACAGTATAAAATTATTGTTTGTTATTTGCAGCGATAGGTGTAAAAACCAACGCATACAGAGGCACGAGTGGGCGTCGGGGTTGGAGAAGTTTATGACTGAGAACAAGGGGTGGGGTGTGCGAACTAAACACAATATTACTTCTGGAGACTTTATCCTGGAGTATGTTGGAGAGGTAGTTTCTGATAAGGAGTTTAAGGTAAGATAAAGAAACAGCTGTTACAAATTGCTTAGTTGTTATGAAAGTGTGTGATGATTATCTTACAAGTAGCTCTGTATTTTCTTAACAGGTTGATTTATTTGATTCCCGGTTTTCGAAAAGCTTATCAACAGAATAAAAAAAAATTATCAACATGTTTTCAATTCAATACAATTGTAACTGTATTCTGTGATTTCAGGAGCGTATGGCCACCCGCTACGCCCGCGACACGCATCATTACTGCTTACACCTAGACGGCGGGCTCGTCATTGACGGACACCGAATGGGCGGCGACGGACGATTCGTCAACCACTCCTGCAGACCTAACTGTGAAATGCAGAAGTGGACCTCTAACGGTAAGTGCTGAACTACTGATACCTTTGAAAATTTATTTGATTCAGTATAAGGTTTCCTAAAACAAAATGTGCATTATTTACGGGTACAGTACATAATGCACATGTGGTTTTTATGCTGAGAAACTAATAACATATCTTTAAACCCAACACCAAAACATCGGTGGGTGATTTCGATTAGAAAACCTGTTAAATAGTATTGACCTTAAAGTAATAAGTAATTTACAATTACAGGCACCTTCAGAATGGCTCTCTTTGCACTTCGAGACATCGATCCTGGCGAAGAACTCACCTATGATTACAACTTTTCGCTATTTAATCCTGCTGTGGGACAGGTATGTAAATAATAAATGATATTTATTTCTAAATTGGTTAAAAAAATCACTTTAACACATCCAAAATTATCTTTTAAAACTTAATTAATTATCTTTTTCACTTTTCATGCTCTAAAAGTCCGTCTTTATGTTGTGATTAGGCGACATAAAAACGCTTTTTATGTTCTAGTGTTTATGCACTAGAACATAAAAAGCGTTTTTATGTAAAAAAATTTTCTAAGACTAAAGTAATCAGGCCCAACAGCCACACGCACAATAAAACTTCGCAGATTAAAGTCGTGACTTATTTCATTTTCTTTAATTTAAACCACTTCCGTGTTTTCTATCGTTAATTTAATAAAATCAGGTAAAATAGTTGTCATTTATTATTTAAAAAGGCAAAGAAACGTTTTCATTTTTTGGCAGTATGAAGTACTCAAGTCGAATGACAAATGTTGAAAATTAAAAAAAAAAAACTTTTAAAAAGTTTCGTGGCGGTATTATCTGTTGTGGCGGGAATTAGCTATGGATGCAACATTTTTGATTAACTATGTACTGTATAGTTTATGCCTGTTTCATTTTCTCGCAATCGAAGTGAAAAGCAGAGTGTATAACTCAGGCATAAACGAGCCATTTTACCCCTCGACTTAACTATCCACTCTCGCCTGCGGCTCGGGTGGATATAAACGTCTCGGGGTAAAATAGCTTCTTTTATGCCTTAGTTGTACAATCTACTATTAAAGTTCGGTGTTTCCCGTCCGACTGCTCTGAGAAGAAATATTTTATTTTACAGCCCTGCAAATGCGACTCGGAGGACTGTCGCGGCGTAATCGGAGGCAAATCTCAGAGGATTACCAAACAACCCGTAAAAACTCAGTCTCGCACACCTTCAAACGCATCCAACCAGTCACAAGGTTCGACCGGGCACCAGCCGCGTGTCGGCCGGCCGCGTAAAGCAGTCAAATGTAACAAGAAATCCGAGCAGCAGGCTGTTAGTACTTGTGACATCAAGACTATGACGATACTCAAGTACCAACAACATCTGAACAAGTTGTGGCAGGAACCACAGATGAAACCACTCACTGCTAAGGAGAAGAATATTGTTAAAGAGCGTCACTGCTTCCTTCTGAGGAATCTGGATAATGTAAGTGTATTCATACTTATGCCGATATCCACTGTTGTAGTCAATTTTATATTTTTTTCCGCTCAAGAAATCAATATGTTATATGTGTAATTAGTTATGTTAGTGTGCATACACACGAGTGACACGCGTCGACGCGTGTCAGTGGCGTCTGCCGGCACGTCGTTGGTTACGCACTTGGGTGTAAAGGTTTATTTCACTCACTTTGCACTGAATTAAAAAATCCTAACAAGCCAGTCAAAATGGTTCTTGTTTCACCGGCCTTCGTTATCCTAAATTTCCTTTTATTTGCATTGATAAGATAGGCGTTTTAAATAATTACATTATGGCAATAATAGGTCTTTGGAATTATATCTCAATCTTTTCCCTTTCCGCCAGGTGCGGCGCATACGCGAGCGCCTCAACCTCGCCATGCCCGCCTCCCCGCCGCCCGCAGCCGCGCGCGCGCCCTCGCCCGCGCCCCCCGCGCCCCCGCGCGCGCCCCCCGCGCCCCCCGCGCCCCCCGCGCCCCCGGCCGCCTGCACGGTGGACCCGCTGGCGCCGGCCAGCGGGGTGGACGAGGCCGGGGCGCTCGCGAGGCTACGTGCCTTGCGTGACGTCACCAGGGCGCCCAAACCTAAGGATGATCCGACGCAGCCGCGCGCGCTACGACTCAATAATGTCTTGAAGGCTATCTGTCGTGCAATGAAAGAGCTCAAAGGTAAATTAATGAAAGAAAGATAAAGTATTTACTCATACAGGAAATTACAAACATAAGAGCATTCTGAATTAGGTGCAACTAGATATGCGTTTGATCGAACTTTCCAGACTGAATTATATTTTACTTAACAACGTTTATGTATTTTGCAGATGAGAAGGATCGACCGTTATCCTCACAGCTACTACGAGCCAAAGCTGAGCGTGGCAAAGTCCAAGAGGCCGGTCCAGCCGACTTAGCGGCAATTGAAAGCGAACTGGAATCGGGTCACTACGACACACTGGCTAAGTTCGATGCCGACGTCAACTCGCTACTGAGCGCCGTCTTGAGAGAAAATGGCCGCCTGTCCACGATGGGTGCCGCAGCCGCACAGATCAAGAAGGTAATAATTAAAAGACAGAACACAAAATGAATCAAAAGTGAAAAATGAATTTATTAGTAAACCATCTGAGAATAACCGTAAAATGAAATGAATGGAGCGGATGAACCGTTCATTCTTAAATAATTTTGTGGCCCGATGTGATGAACAAGGAACAAAACAAAATTAACGTGGCCTATAAACTATCTGCGTGAATGAAGGACAAACATACAAACACACTTTCTGATGTATAATGTTAGTAGGAATAGTTTTAACAGACTTAAAAAAAGGAGGAGGTTCTCAATTCGTTGTTTTTTATGTTTTAGTAAAGCAATTTATAAATACCATATAATTATTCCTGTTTATTTCTTGCAGGTATACAACTCGGCGAAGTCGGATTATGCGGATATGCTGATTAAAATACTTGGACCAGAAGAGCCCCTGCCCCCTGGGTTCTTGCAGAAAACTAAGACTGGTAAGTTAGGTTTCGTTGTATACAGTGAAACAGGCGTTTCGGGGCGCAAACGTGGTGCGTTCTGTCAATTTGTTTCGTGGGTTTTTTTTTGCCACGTTTTTCATTACATATACCGTTGTAGTATTAGGTTGACCGTGTGGTGCCGGACTTAAAGAATAGCACCACCCTACTTCCCATGGGTGTCGTAAAAGGCGACTAAGGGACGTATCGGAGAATGGGCAGCAGCGTTCTCTATGCATTTACCATCATACTGCGATCGCCAACCCGCATGCCAAGCGTGGCGATTATGGCAAATCCCCCCCTAAAAATGACAAGTACAAAAAAGACCCGGCCCCTAGTGCCCGGCGGCCCGCCTACCCTTGGCTACGGTAGCGGCCAAGGCCACGGTGAGGCAAGGGGTGCTAAGAATCCCCGGAAGAGATCCGGCTACCAAAATCACCGAAAACTGGACCTGCCCCCCTATTCACAAGCATACGATTCACTATCGTATCGACAATGACACTTATTCGATAACCTGATTTCTGAACCGAAGGACTGGCAAAACGCTATTCAGAGATCCGTGTGGCAGGGTTTATTTCCAACCGATTATAGGTGTGTGTACGGGGAACGCTACAAAATGGTAGTAAATAGATATTCGTGGTAGAAAATTATAAGTGGTACATAAATGATTTTTATCGAGTATTTCATTAAGGTCGACTATAAATTATGCATTGAGTAACTTTTATCAAATAAAATATAGTAAACAATGATTTTATTAATAAATAAAATTAATCTGATTTCTATTAAACTTGCTTCGTAAACTTAACTTTCTGTCAAACCTGGAAATCGGGAATAATAATTGTTTTTCCGACATTTTGGTTTGAACTAAAAAGATATTATTGTGAAGTGAATAAACGCTGCTAGGTACCTATTGTTAATTATTGAAGGTTTACCAGTTTACCTAGATCCTCTCTATCACACTTAAGTAGTAAAAATTAAAGATAGCATAAAAGGTTAGAATAGTACCTATTTGAATTTGTGCCTGGTTGATGGCAATAGTATGTAATAGTGGGTGTATTAAACCACCTCTTCGTAACTCTTCTCAAGAGTGATGTTTTGATGATGGCAAGTACTTAAGAAGTAATTTTGCTTAGATACTTACTTTTAATTCTACTGGGATTGCGGCTGAGGAGTGCGTGTTATAAAAATAGGGCTTTATTTTCCTAATAAGGCTATGTCCGGTGTTAGCCTGTATACAGACTGGAAGCGCGGATCGGCAAACGGATCCGCCGCGTCCCTTAGGGTCCGGTGAAGAGACAATGTCTCCTGCCTCTGTTGTTCTGCGGCACGACGATCGTCTCTTGATCTTAAAATCACGTACTCCATCTACCAAATAATTAAAAAATGTCTAGAACGAGTTTAAGTGTTTCGTAGATACGTATGTAACCACTTAAAATTATATAAATATACTTACTTGGGTATGCAGCGGTCAAAACTATACCTTTAACTGCTAATTACTTTTTAATAAACAATAATTCTTCGTTTCGATAACGTTTCCGACAGCAAATATCTGTCGGAAGAATTGATGTGTTCATACCGTATATGAACTGTCAAAATTGTACGGTTTCCGATTTGTGAATAGCGATTATAGGACTTCGTCGATAACATTGACGTTCGATACGGTACCAAGCCGTATCGTAGCTTTGTGAATAAGCCTACTGGCAACATACAACACGCGTACACTCCGGACCGACGAAAAAATCTCCGAACTCGAGGAAGAATTGAGCAGGTTGCGATGGAGCATAGTGGGATTATCTGAAGTCCGAAGAGAGGGGGAGGACTCGATAATCCTCAAATCTGGCAACTTGCTCTATTTCCGGGAGGGCGACCAGCAGTCCCAAGGTGGTGTTGGGTTTATCGTCCACAAGTCCCTTGTGAGCAACGTGGTGAAGATCGAGAGTTTGTCGACCAGGGTGCGTACCTTATACTCAGAATATCCGCAAGGTATTCGATGAAGGTCGTACAGGTTTACGCCCCGACCTCGTCACACCCCGACGATGAGGTGGAGACCATGTATGAGGATATTTCCAGAGCCATGCATGGCTCTAAAACTCACTTCACCGTTGTCATGGGGGACTTTAACGCGAAACTGGGTAAACGAAGCGATGATGACCTGCGAATGGGGCAATTTGGAGTTGGGCGACGGAACCACCGGGGCCACCTACTGGCTAGTTTTATGGAGAAGGAAGGCCTCTTTATGATGAATTCCTTCTTCAGAAAACGTGAGCACAGAAAGTGGACCTGGCAGAGCCCGGATGGTGCAACTAAAAATGAGATTGACTTCATTATGTCGACGAAGAAGCAAATATGTAATGATGTGTCTGTGATCAACGCGGTGAAAACTGGAAGTGATCACCGCATGGTAAGAGGCACACTGAACTTAAATATAAAGCTGGAAAGGTCTCGACTAATGAGGTCTACGCTCCGCCCAGCGCCGATCCAAGTGCAAAACCCCGAGAGCTTTCAGCTCGAACTTCAGAATCGTTTCGAGTGCCTGGGGAGCTCCGTGGACGAATATAACGATGGGTTCGTGGAAGCTGTCCATACGGTCGGGTCTAAGATCTTCAAGACCCGTCGTACGAATACGAAAAAGAGGCTCTCTGATCCTACTTTGCGGCTCATGAAGGAGAGGCGCGAGATGATCCTGCAGTCTTCAGATTTATTTTATTTATTTAGGAAACCAACAGCGATACATAAAATATTTTACAAAATATGCGTGTTACAGTTATTATGGCCAATTATAGGTTTCCCTGTATAACTGGTATATGTATAATACATGCGAACGGACTAATGCCAGATATTTAAAATTAATGAACAAAAGGAAATTACAATACAACACAATATTACTTTTAAGATTAAGATTTACATTTTTGGAAATTTTAAAACAAAAAAGGTTGGATAAAAAAAAAAAAGAAAGTAGAAGAAGAAGAAGATTGGTTGCTTGTCATTTATCTCCGTTTATAGTTTTAATTATTCGTTTTTTGAATGTCTGTTTATTACAGTTAAATAAATCAACTTCGGAGAATTCCGAGTTATAGATTCGAGCAATGCGAGTCAATACACAGTTCTTGGCATAGTTAGTGGAGTGCCTAGGAACGCGCAACATTGGCGTGTGACGAGTGCGCCGTAGGGGAGTATTAAAAGTTATCTGTGCTACCAACTCCGGGCAATCAAGGCGTCCATTGAGTGTGTCATAGAGCAAACACATGTCCATTACTTTACGCCTTTGTTCAAGTGTTAGTAGACCATAGGTTCGGCAGCTGTCTTCGTAAGACATCGGAGGTTTACGGAGGCGATAATTAAGATGGTTAATGAACTTTTTTTGAATCCTCTCTATTTGGTTCTTATATATTATGTATTGGGGGGACCAGATTTGGCACGCATATTCTAAAACGCTGCGCACATAAGCAAAATATACAGATTTAAGAGCTCCAATATTTTTAAACTCCTTACATGACCTAAGAACAAATCCCAGATTCTTATAAGCTTTTGTGCTAATAAGGTCCACGTGATCTGAGAACATTAATTTACTGTCAAACATAACTCCTAAATCCCTAACCACGTGGACCTTATTTATGACAACTCCATTAAAATTATATGAGTAAACAATCGGGTTCCTCTTATGTGTGTAACTGATACATTGACACTTTGCAACGTTTACAGTGATCTTGTTTTTTGCGTAATAATTATTTAAGTTATTAAGATCCTCTTGAAGGGCCTTACAGTCGTCGGGTGATGCTATTTTATAAAATACTTTTTGATGAGATGATGTTCTAAAGTACCGGCGGCTCAACAGACGGATCTCTAAGTCCTTGAAAAGCGACCTTCGCCGCTTCAATACAGATCGTATTGAGGAAGCGATAGAGCAAAATAGAGGCTCCAAGGTTTTTGCTAGAGATCTGTCTATTGGGCAGAGCCAGCTTAAGAAACTGAAGACTGATGATGGCAGGATCGTATCCGACAAACCTGAGCTGTTGAGAGAGATCGAGAGGTTCTATGGACAGTTATACACGTCAACAAGCAACCCCGTTACGAATCTGGCAAACGACCCAAGAGCTAGATTGACCCGACACTATACCGAAGACATCCCGGACGTCAGCCTGTACGAGATTAGGATGGCTCTGAAGCAGCTTAAAAACAACAAGGCACCGGGTGATGACGGAATTACGGCCGAGCTCCTGAAGGCCGGCGGAAAACCCGTTCTTAAGGCCCTTCAGAGGCTGTTTGGTTCCGTCATACTCGAGGGTAAAACACCACAGGCATGGAACAGAGGTGTGGTGATACTTTTCTTTAAGAAGGGTGACAATGCCCTTCTTAAGAATTATAGGCCCATCTCACTTCTGAGCCATGTCTACAAGCTGTTTTCGAGAGTCATCACGAACCGTCTCGCGCGCAGGTTTGACGACTTCCAGCCTCCCGAACAAGCCGGATTCCGTAAAGGCTTTAGCACCGTAGACCACATACATACGCTGCGACAGGTTATACAGAAGACCGAAGAGTATAACCTGCCTCTCTGCTTAGCGTTTGTGGACTACGAGAAAGCCTTTGATTCGATCGAGACATGGGCTGTACTGCAGTCTCTTCAACGGTGCCAGATCGACTATCGGTACATCGAGGTGCTGAAGTGTCTGTACGAAAACCCCACTATGTCAGTCCGACTCCAGGACCAGACCTCGAAACCTGTCCTTCTGCTCTGCAGCGAGGTGTGAGACAGGGAGACGTTATCTCTCCGAAACTGTTCACCGCTGCTCTGGAGGATGTCTTCAAGGTTCTGGACTGGAAAGGAGCTGGCATTAACATCAATGGCGAGTACATAACTCACCTTCGGTTTGCCGACGATATAGTAGTCATGGCTGAGACTATGGAGGACCTCAGTACAATGCTCGATGACCTCAGTACAATGCTCGATGACCTCAGTAGAGCCTCTGAAAGAGTGGGTCTGAAAATGAACATGGACATAACGAAGGTCATGTCAAATGCCCATGTAACACCCACTCTCATGAAGATCGGAGACGCTACACTCGAAGTCGTGGACGAGTATATTTATCTAGGACAAACTGTCTAGTTAGGTAGGTCCAACTTCGAGAAAGAGGTCAATCGTCGAATCCGACTCGGCTGGGCAGCGTTCGGGATGCTACGCAATATCTTCTCGTCCCACATACCGCAGTGTCTCAAGACGAAAGTCTTTGACCAGTGCGTGCTGCCAGTGATGACATATGGCACTGAAACGTGGTCGCTCACAATGGGCCTTATTAGAAGGCTGAAAGTCACCCAAAGGGCAATGGAGAGGGCTATGCTTGGAGTTTCCCTGCGGAATCGAATCAGAAATGAAGAGATCCGCAGGAGAACCAAGGTAACCGACATAGCCCGAAAAATTGCCAAACTTAAGTGGCAGTGGGCAGGGCACATTGCTCGCAGAACAGATGGCCGATGGGGCCGAAAGGTTCTGGAATGGCGACCGCGTACCGGAAGGCGTAGCGTTGGAAGGCCTCCCACAAGGTGGACCGACGACCTTGTGAAGGCCGCAGGAACTCGTTGGATGCGAGAAGCACAAAACCGGTCGAAGTGGAGGTGCTTGGGGGAGGCCTATGTCCAGCAGTGGACGTCTTTCGGCTGAAATGATGATGATGATGATTAGTTTGATATGTTGGTATGTGCATTTTAATGTGTTATTATGTTTGTTTGCAGAAGAGGTGATCATGTGTATCTGCGGCCTGCACGTGGAGGAGGGGCTCATGGTGCAGTGCGGCGGTGCGGGCTGCGGCGTGTGGCAGCACGCGCGCTGCATGCGCGTCACGGACACTAGCGTGCCGCACTACTGCCATCACTGCCACAACAACAAGGTACACTACCTACACCCTACACATTAACTGGTGCAGTGCGGCGTGTGGCAGCACGCGCGCTGCATGCGCGTCACGGACACTAGCGTGCCGCACTACTGCCATCACTGCCACAACAACAAGGTACACTACCTACACCCTACACATTAACTGGTGCAGTGCGGCGTGTGGCAGCACGCGCGCTGCATGCGCGTCACGGACACTAGCGTGCCGCACTACTGCCATCACTGCCACAACAACAAGGTACACTACCTACACCCTACACATTAACTGGTGCAGTGCGGCGTGTGGCAGCACGCGCGCTGCATGCGCGTCACGGACACTAGCGTGCCGCACTACTGCCATCACTGCCACAACAACAAGGTACACTACCTACACCCTACACATTAACTGGTGCAGTGCGGCGTGTGGCAGCACGCGCGCTGCATGCGCGTCACGGACACTAGCGTGCCGCACTACTGCCATCACTGCCACAACAACAAGGTACACTACCTACACCCTACACATTAACTGGTGCAGTGCGGCGTGTGGCAGCACGCGCGCTGCATGCGCGTCACGGACACTAGCGTGCCGCACTACTGCCATCACTGCCACAACAACAAGGTACACTACCTACACCCTACACATTAACTGGTGCAGTGCGGCGTGTGGCAGCACGCGCGCTGCATGCGCGTCACGGACACTAGCGTGCCGCACTACTGCCATCACTGCCACAACAACAAGGTACACTACCTACACCCTACACATTAACTGGTGCAGTGCGGCGTGTGGCAGCACGCGCGCTGCATGCGCGTCACGGACACTAGCGTGCCGCACTACTGCCATCACTGCCACAACAACAAGGTACACTACCTACACCCTACACATTAACTGGTGCAGTGCGGCGTGTGGCAGCACGCGCGCTGCATGCGCGTCACGGACACTAGCGTGCCGCACTACTGCCATCACTGCCACAACAACAAGGTACACTACCTACACCCTACACATTAACTGGTGCAGTGCGGCGTGTGGCAGCACGCGCGCTGCATGCGCGTCACGGACACTAGCGTGCCGCACTACTGCCATCACTGCCACAACAACAAGGTACACTACCTACACCCTACACATTAACTGGTGCAGTGCGGCGTGTGGCAGCACGCGCGCTGCATGCGCGTCACGGACACTAGCGTGCCGCACTACTGCCATCACTGCCACAACAACAAGGTACACTACCTACACCCTACACATTAACTGGTGCAGTGCGGCGTGTGGCAGCACGCGCGCTGCATGCGCGTCACGGACACTAGCGTGCCGCACTACTGCCATCACTGCCACAACAACAAGGTACACTACCTACACCCTACACATTAACTGGTGCAGTGCGGCGTGTGGCAGCACGCGCGCTGCATGCGCGTCACGGACACTAGCGTGCCGCACTACTGCCATCACTGCCACAACAACAAGGTACACTACCTACACCCTACACATGAACTGGTGCAGTGCGGCGTGTGGCAGCACGCGCGCTGCATGCGCGTCACGGACACTAGCGTGCCGCACTACTGCCATCACTGCCACAACAACAAGGTACACTACCTACACCCTACACATTAACTGGTGCAGTGCGGCGTGTGGCAGCACGCGCGCTGCATGCGCGTCACGGACACTAGCGTGCCGCACTACTGCCATCACTGCCACAACAACAAGGTACACTACCTACACCCTACACATTAACTGGTGCAGTGCGGCGTGTGGCAGCACGCGCGCTGCATGCGCGTCACGGACACTAGCGTGCCGCACTACTGCCATCACTGCCACAACAACAAGGTACACTACCTACACCCTACACATTAACTGGTGCAGTGCGGCGTGTGGCAGCACGCGCGCTGCATGCGCGTCACGGACACTAGCGTGCCGCACTACTGCCATCACTGCCACAACAACAAGGTACACTACCTACACCCTACACATTAACTGGTGCAGTGCGGCGTGTGGCAGCACGCGCGCTGCATGCGCGTCACGGACACTAGCGTGCCGCACTACTGCCATCACTGCCACAACAACAAGGTACACTACCTACACCCTACACATGAACTGGTGCAGTGCGGCGTGTGGCAGCACGCGCGCTGCATGCGCGTCACGGACACTAGCGTGCCGCACTACTGCCATCACTGCCACAACAACAAGGTACACTACCTACACCCTACACATTAACTGGTGCAGTGCGGCGTGTGGCAGCACGCGCGCTGCATGCGCGTCACGGACACTAGCGTGCCGCACTACTGCCATCACTGCCACAACAACAAGGTACACTACCTACACCCTACACATTAACACACGTGACGATAGCAAGCATACACATTCGGATGGGCATTTACTTGTGTATGCTTGCTATCGTCATTATAATTCATACACATTTAACTTCTAGGTCAGTTTGGACCAAACAAGTGAATATCTATCCCTCTCCTAACAAATTATTTCTGTTTAAACAGGGATAGAGCATTCTTTTGATGGTCTATCCATTCTAAAATGTCAAAAATATCAAGAAAATAATGACCTTGATACTTTCGTGGTTCAATGTTCGTTTGGTGTAAACCCGCCTTCAAACAAACTATGGCATGTAGTAACTCAACTGTGGCAAATGAGACACAATTGAATTTCTATTGTTATAAATCAAAACCGTTGAGCGGAAGAAAGAAAATGCTCTTATTAGAATAACAAAATAACACGCTACGTTTTTATTCTCATAGGTGGACCGCGAAATACCTTTAGACGAGTACACCGAAGAAGGTCACCAGTTCTACTTATCTTTGATGCGTGGCGACCTGCAAGTGCGACAAGGTGATACCGTGTACGTTCTCCGCGACATTCCCATCGACGACAAAAACCCCGACGTCAGCCAGAAACATGGCGACAAGGCTGACAAGCCGGACTCGCCTAAAACCAAACGCGTGGACAGAAAGAAAGTCAAGAATATGGCTAAAGGGAAAGATAAGACTGAAGATAATGCACAGAATAAGGTTAGTGATAAATGCTCCACTGGATTCTCAATCACGTTTTTTTTTTTACATTATAACTAGAAGGACCAGAAATAGCGCTTTTTAAATTATAATGAAAGTTATTGTCATACAATAAGGGTTTTGTAAACTGAGTAGACCATGTAGTATTGTTTGTAATTTAATGCTATCTTGAATACCTTTCGAACGAAAGCATAATTCGGAATTACCTAACGGTTGCACTAAGTTTTGTACAACAATGTAGAGTATGAAAAAAAAACATTGGAATAGTGATTGTGGAGGTGGTATCACTTGTTTTTTTTTATTACTATCCATGATAGAGCACGTCTTCTGTTATAAATCAATGGCTACCTATTTTGGTTTAAAAGATACACATCCCGGCCAGAGATATACATACACGGTAGGCTTAGTAAAAAGAGACTAGTTCCTACAGAACCTTAAGAACACATCTTATTTTCTCAGGAGGGTGAAGTCCGTAAACACACTTACCAAACCATCGGTGAGATCTCCGTGTCGGAGCTGGACATCTTCCGCGTGGAGCGCCTGTGGAAGCACAAGGACACACAGGAACGCTACGTGTACGGCCACCATTACCTGCGGCCGCACGAGACGTTCCACGAGCCCACGAGGAAGTGAGTATCATCAGGATCCTGCCGTTTTGCCTAAAAGACTTTGACAAAATTTCATTATCCAAATAAATTTTAGCAACCTTTTTTTATACCAATGCAATATTTGGAATGATTTTAGTACACACTGTTTCATTTGGTCAAATTTTTACTCTGCAGAATATTACCAAGGATAATGTCATTAAGGGATTTGGTCTTTAATCAAATGATTTATTACAGCAAATAATCTTTAGACAATAAACATTTAGTCAAATGATTTGTTATGAAAAAAAAAATATAGACAAAAAAATTTTTTTTGGGAATTATCATCGAACCGATATCACCCGAAATACGTTTCGTGCGTATTACGGGTGACATCGGTTGCATGGTTGCGGTCGGTCGATAGGCGACGTAGGATGCAAGAGCGAGCGAAGGACACCCCGAGGTTAGGTTTGGTTAGGTTACTTTAAACCCTTTACACAAAATAGGAGCCCCGGCGGGGCTCCGTCGACATTGGATGCAAGAGCCACATAAAAATGAAATATTTGGCTTATTTTATTTTGCGTAAAATATGTTATACCAAATGAACTACATTAAAATTGGTAAAAGTACCATATAAGCAAATTATTGTTTAAATGTTCACTTGCCAAACATTAGGTTTGCTTTACAATTTTTTGTGAAAGTAATGATTTTGATAATGAAATTATGCGGAAATCTTTTCGATGAAACAAGGGAGACTCGTCCTTGCAATGATGATATTTATTTATTCTAATAAAATATTTTGCTTTCAGGTTCTTCCACAATGAGGTGATGCGGGTGCCGCTGTACGAAGCGGTACCTATAGAACTTGTGATGTCACAGTGTTGGGTTATGGACCTCAACACTTATTGCAAGGTAATATCCATTATTAGCTGTTATCGTAATTTATCCAATTTTATTATTATCTTCATGTTGATGAATTTGGCCCCAATGTGCGTCATTGTGATGCGGCCCTTACACTCACAGCGAGAAGTCTCGTGAGAAGACAAAAAGACGGCGAAAAATATTCACATTTTAATTTCTCGGGTGTTTTCGGGGCTTCTCGGCTAAAAGCGAAACTTTTTCTTTCTCTGTATGGAGGCCGCATTAGATTCAAAAATTAAAACCGCAACCCAACATCCTTTTTGTTCAATGTTGTCACATTTTTTACGATTTTTTTTAGTACCAAAGGGCCTAATGTCCTACGGCTCTTATGTATGGATTTCTTATCAATCTTAGTGTTACAAGCCGTGAGCTGTCGTCATCCGCAAAAATGAAGAACTTATTTTTTTATTTTTCTCTTGAGAAAAATTTCATGCTTTGCTGTCAATGAATGAATGTATAACTAAATGAATGAACTCCGCAGGGCCGGCCGGTGGGCGCGGCCGAGCCGCACGTGTACATCTGCGAGCTGCGCGTGGACCGCGGCGCGCGCCTGTTCACCAAGGTGTCGCGCCCCAAGTATCCCATCTGCACGCGGCCCTACGCCTTCGACCACTTCCCGCACAGGCTCAAGATCACGCGCACCTATGCGGTATGTATACTAAATCATTTATATTTTTCACTTTTAAAAAAAATTAGAAGCTCTTGATAACCCAGAAAACTTGGGACTGAAAACACAAATTACTTACACTTCATTATAGTAAGCTCCGGTGTTGTTAGTTTGAACAAGTTAATTCACACCGGCTGAAAATCATATCAATTTCAGTTTTCTAGTTCTGTACTATTAAATAACAGCTAAAGGTGCAGTATGGTGTTTTAGTATTCTCTATTGAATGAAGAATATTGACTATGATTCTAATGTTTTCAATATCATTTTAGCCACATGAAGTGTCTCCTGAGTATCTGAAAGGAAAAGCAGCTAAGAACGCTGTTGCAACTACCGACAAAAACAATAAAAATACGCCTAAGGAAGTGAAAAAGAAATTGCCTGTCGTTGCTCTTACGGATGCTGCTGCTAAGGTGAGCCAAGTGTTTATTTTCTTTTCCCTAGTTTTTTGCACTAGTAGATCTACATTGCAGTGGCGTGGATTAGTTTTCAGAATAGGTAGGCAGGCACTAGGCCGGGTCTAGTCTAGGCAGACGTGGTCACTAATCAGAAACATAAAAGTGTCTATTTTGAATATTCAAATTATTTTTTTACCCACTATGTGCTTTCTACGAACTTTAATTGCAAAAAATCTTCATCGATCGGACGAAAGGAAACAATTTTTTACCACCTCAGGTATCTCAAAAAAAAAAAAAATGATAAGCTAATGAAATGCGTGTCACACAAACATGCAATTTAATGGATATCAGTAGTGGCTTGGAAAAAAAGTAAAAAACCGTTTTTGTTCTATACTTTTGTCTGGTCTCACTCACTACACTTTTTCGTTCGTCCGTCTTACTCACTTAAAGTAAAAAGTTATTGATTTACTGGGTATAAAAAGCCGATAGTGACAAAGGGGTTAGAAGATTTTTGTATGGAGGGTGGCCTTAAGGTCGGCCGCCATTTTGTTTTTTTTTCAGAATCGCGGTGCACAACAAAAGTTATATATTTAGATAGAGGACGCTTATACAAACAAAAAATGATACGTAACATAATATCCTAAAGCGTCAGGTTTCGGAGTTATTCACCAAAATATAAGTCGAAAACAACAAGGATTTTTTTGTTTTTTTTGCCCTCCAGGTAAGGATATTGAACTATTGGGGTCATAGAAACGTTATGAAACCTTTATGGAGAAGAAACAAATGAAGAATAGACATTTTTTCAATAAATAATTAAAAACGGCTATTTATAGTTCGTTTTTTAATCCCAGAGACTAATCTGACATTTAAGTCTTTGTGTATAGAAGTTTAACATTACACTTGTCAGATTAGTCTCTGGGATTAAAAATCGAACTATAAATTGCCGTGTTTAATTATTTATTTAAAAAATGTCTATTCTTCATTTGTTTCATCTCCATAAAGGTTTCATAACGTTTCTATTACCTCAAAGGGAAAAAAAAACAAAAAAATCCTTGTTGTTTTCGACTTATATTTCGGTGAATAACTCCGAAACCTGACGCTTTAGGATATTATGTTATAAAACATTTTTTGTTTGTATAAGTGTCCTCTATCTAAATATATAACTTTTGTTGTGCACCGCGATTCTGAAAAAAAAATCAAAATGGCGGCTGATTTTAGGGCCAAAACCTTCAAACCCCTTTTAAAATATTTGCAGCCGCCGTCTTGGAGTTTCATTTTGACCTTACTATCGGCCTCAGCTCCCTTGAAAACCATATAAACGACACCCATGACGAAAAATGTGAAAATTTTTGCAGCCGCCGTCTTGGATTTTCATTTTGACCTCACTATTCGCTTCAACATCCTCGAAAACCTTGAAAACGACACTAATGATGAAAAATTTGATAAATATTCGCAGTCCCCATCATGGATTTTCATTTTGTCTTTATTATCGGGTCCAGCACCCTCGAAAACCATGAAAACGACACCCATGACGAAAAATTTGAAAATTTTCGTAACCGCTTTCTTGGATTTTCATTTTGACCTCACTATTGGCTTCAACACCATCGAAAACCATGAAAACGACACCAATGATGAAAAATTTGATAAATATTCGCAGTCGCCATCATGGATTTTCATTTTGACTTTACTATCAGGTCTAGCACCCTCGAAAACCATGAAAACGACACCCATGACGAAAAATGTGAAAATTTTCACAGCCACCATTTTGAATTTTCATTTTGACCTCGCTATTAGTTTCAGCACCCTTAAAAACCATGAAAACGAGACCCGTGATGAAAAAATAGAAAATTTTCGGATTCGCCATCTTGGATTTTCTATTATGACTTGGCCTATTACGCGATTCTGGCTTGACGTCGACTTCTGGGACAACCTGTATAAGTGTATATGTGACAAAACATAACTAGTCAACGCCTTGTTATTAGATTATTTCTCTATCTATCCTATGCTCGATATTTAAGTTTATTGTTAGTCTGTAAACTTTAATCATCATCATAATATCGCGTCTGTAATCCCCGAAGGGTAAGGAGGCAGAGGTGTACCGATAGTACACTCAAATTTCGCTAAAATGTTTAAGTTTCATTTAATAGGGGCTAGTCTAAACCTATTGCAGTGTCCGATGTGATATTTAGTTTCGCGTGTGGTAAACGACGTGCTTATTTTCTGCATTTTCATTCTAAAATAAAAGAAATAACCTAAAAAACGATGAGGGCGCCACTGTGCGGTCGACTATGGTCGGCGCCTTCTTAAGCGGTCGGCCTATAGTTTAAACGATTGTGGATTACTATGTTTTAGCATAACTATGACCAATATCGCCTTAAATTAAATATTAAATACTAAATATTCACTCCGAAACCCAGCAGTATGATAACTCCGCACGATCACGCAATTAACCGTGGTTCCCTTGCAGAGTTGCGGCAGCGGCGCTGTGCGCTCGGCGCAGAAGGAGCGCGTGAACGGCATCGCGCGCCGCCTGCTGGCGCGGCTGGGCGCGCGCGGCGCGGCGCTGGACGCGAGCTACCTGCTGGCGCCGCGCCGCGCTCGCCGCGCCATGTCCTGACGCTGCGTCTGCTGCGCGGCCGCGGAATGAGTGGGAACTGGACCAGACTAAATCCTGAAAACTCAGTAATCCTGGTATTGAGTGCGGTATTTTTGTAAGTTTCGAGTTCCGCGTTGACCCGCGGATAATTGCGTAACACACAAAATTGCAATAGATCGTGATGCCTTTCATTTTGACAGTTCAGACACTTTCATTGCGTTATTTACGTAGTCGAGCAGACGATTTTTTACACCTATGAAGCAATGGATTGCGAATATCCTTCAAAACCCTCGGATTGAGATTAAAAGTGTGTTACGCAATTAGGGTGCTGACTAGATCCTGTAAAGTCGGTAACCCTCGATATTGAGTGCGATATTTTTTGTAAGTTTCGATTTCCGCGGCAGCCCGGTGTATATCACGAGCTCGTTCAGACGCGCTCGGCTCGGCTCGGGAGCCGTTGTATGTAATCTCCGTTATGTTATGTTACTTATGATTTTGAAGGTTCTTTTTATTTAAGTTTCGTGCTCCGCCGCGATGTTGTAGTGCAGCATAATTTAATTATTATTATTCAACCTGATTCCCCCAACTTAGACTTAGAATACTGCGAATAGTTATATTTTTACATAAGAGAAGCGAGAGGAGTATTGTTGTAGTTATTTATACATGTAACTGTACGAGATAAAGTGTAGGTTAATAAAATTATTAGTTAACGACCACTGGTGCGAACTGATGTTGAACGTTGAAGAGTTTTAATAGAGGTTAGATACAAAAGTGTTGTTTGGGAGGTTGTTAATTTAATATTAGTGTTTAATTATTATTATTCTTTCTTTTTTAATCATCTTCCGCTAGATTAAGAGTTAGAGGAAGTAGATTATGTTTCAATCGTCTGGTCATTTATATACGTGCTCGCAGCAGCAAGGCAGGACGCACACTCATGCCTTACGTCACGCACTAAAATCTCTCTAATTTTTATATGTTTGGTCAAAATAAGTTGTACATATACTAGTGTTTAGGGTGTTGGTTGTTTTATGTTTAAATCAAGATGATATAATATATTGCTTACTGTACGGACCCTATGTTAGTCCTCTATGAAGTGTCTCTGCTTGTTTATCCGACGCACAGCGTACCGCGCGTACGTTTGTACGTCTCTCATGCTAAGCCTTGAAATTGTGATCACGGAGAACAAAGTTGTTTTTGTTTCTAATTTATTTGTAAATTACTGTTAGTTATTATTCTTTTCTTAGTAACTTAACATTTCAGTGATTTTTGTATTATTAAGAGTACATTTTTATAGTATTTGCCTTTATTATGGTTTTTACTAATTAATCTTATTACTTGTAGCAGCATGTGTTGAGGTCATTTGGTCCCAAAATCTAGTACAAATGTTCATCATAATCATTCTTACACGATATCGAGCTCAATAAGCTTGATTATAAACGACATCGAAATGAATTTACAGTTATGTATTCTAAAATGGTATAGTATCTTACATTTGTTACACTTCTTTGTTATTAAGATTCAATGTAGAGTGCACTTTTAGGCAATATCTTAGATCAGTAAACACTAAAACCAGACTAACTATAAGTATTAAAAATATGTTTGTTTTCTCGCTTGCACTTGCACCTGTATCTCATGGAATCTTCGCCTTATAGTTAAGACACAATCAGTCTACCAGTTGTACCACAGATAGACATATTATTCCCGTTAAAATATCCTTGAATTTATATATAGTAACAGTTAGTTAATTCAGGAAATTCAAATATGTACTTAACTAGTGAAATAAATAGTTTACAATAGTCAATAATATTTTAGGAATAAGACTTACATTTTGATTGCCTTTTTTTGTGGACTATGTACTACACGTAGACTAAATTGTCGGATGATTAGCATCCATTCAACAGCAAACCCTGAGCCAACTTCAATTAATCGAATTTTGGGATCAAAATTATATTTTATTTTCCAATTGACATCAAAATTTATTGATTCTCTTATACACGTGTAAATAGTTTGATTTTTCTTAATTTATAACTTAATGAATTTTATAATCGTAAAGTATTTTTTCGAATAATTTAAATGTATTTTTGTCACAATTAAACTTTGTTGATTAACTTGACAAATGTTGTTTTCAAATGAATTCAAACTATTTACACATAAATCAGGGATATTGAAGTGTTATAATAA
The DNA here is from genome assembly GCA_945859645.1 of Amphipoea oculea. Taxonomy (NCBI): domain Eukaryota; kingdom Metazoa; phylum Arthropoda; class Insecta; order Lepidoptera; family Noctuidae; genus Amphipoea; species Amphipoea oculea. Next base: position 6,514,129 of record OX243876.1, read on the forward strand.
ATTACTTATTTGATATAACGAGCAGCTTTACTATTTATATGTTTTAAGATGCCATTTGTTGTAACTCATGTTTAAATAATAAATTAAATTGGATCAAATTTTCATTTTTCACTTATTTTTCCTTATCATCCAATGCTCATATCACACAAGTAGAGTTGGTAATATACTGACTCAACTACACTATTGAATTATCTACTAAATTTTGTCACAGATCACGAGAAAATAAAAAATGTTAAAAAAAAGTGTGCGTGCTGCACCGTACACGCGATAGAAGTGAAACCTCGAACTGAGATTTCGTGTGAGAGACAGAGAGAGTTATATCTTTCTTCTCTCTCATGTAACGAAATGTGCCTAAACGTGACGCGTCCTTAAAATTTCACTCTCATTCTCGTCCAATTACCGAATCGCCGCCTAAGAAGTTTCACTTTATAAAGTGGTGTTAAACATGCATACACCAAAAAGTAATCATAATTTTTGTTCCCTCACAAATGTGACTGGATAGAGGTTAGTCAGGATTTTTTTCCTGAAGTAGTTTTTTTTTTGGCTGTTCCGGCTGTTGCGAAACGGCTGGACCGATTTTGACGGGACTTTCACTGGTATATAGCTGATGTTATAATTAACTTTTGTTTTAGAAAGAGAATTAGGGATCCGCGCAAAAAAAATAAAACCCATGAAATTCAATTTATTTTCAACATGCACGCGAACGAAGTCGCGGACTTGTGCTAGTAAAAAATATATAGCTGTGTCTCCACTAAAGAGAGGTGTGGGTGATATGATAACGCACGTTTAATCACAAATAAAGGTCGATTCCAATGTCATCAACACACGTGGACATTTTTCAGTTACAAAGGCACCTACCTAACGTAGGCGTGCCTTCGCCAATGTGCTTATGTGCGTAGTATGTGCGTCTTATGACACGATGCTACCTGTTATACTTTCCCACGAATGCTTGCTTACACCAGCAGTTTTTAACGTTTCGTTTTCGTAAACAAATGGGTATGCAGTACAGCCACATGCCGTAGTAGTGTAGGTCATTCACCTTGTTAGCTAGATCATAGGTATGGCCAATAGTTGAGTAATGCACACAACTATTGGATGAGTTCATCGCGATAGATCTGGAGTTGAACGGAAGTCTAGCTGTGCATAGGCTAGATATGCGTATGCACCAAACGAGCTAGCTCCTTTTAAAGAAATGCGGGAAACCGAATTCGGAATGTGATTCCGGTGATGGTGAACGCCATTGTTTAAGACACCTCCACCGTGGTGAAGTAATCTACTCCCTTAATAATAAACGTATTATATCGGATGAATAGTTACACACCGATTTCTCTCTTTCAGTCGTCAGTAATTTGACTTTCGAAAGAAGAAGAAAAAGCGTTGTGTAACTATACAGACGCTATACAACGTTTTTTTAGTAAGGGGGATAGTAAATAAAAATGTTTACTCGACCCAAACGATCCTTAAAAAAAACTTAACTGACAGACAACACAGCCTGAACCGCTAGGTCTAGCTAGAAAAATGAAATTTTATTTTTATAAGGAAGGTGACCACTTTAGGGAAGGATTTTTGAAAATGCATCCCTTAAAAAGGATAGGTATGAAAGTTTGCAAGTATGGAAATTCGACATTTTGCCGATGTCCCATCGGGCCTGCATAGCTATTCACAACTATACGACAGACTATTGTATTGAAAATTCATTTCGATAACCTGATGAAGAATAGCGGGCGTCTATTTGATTTGAACTGACAAAATTTCCGGGTATTGGACTTGTGAACAGCGCTTAGAGGACTCCTAGGAAAACATTGGTTAATGTTCGATACGGTACTGTAGCGTATCGAGTGGTTGTGAATAGCTATGCTGATCGGGCGCACGGTTCGTCATTACAATAAAAGGATGTGGCTGTGGGATGTCAACATGTTTACACAAGCAACTATCGTCTATAGGCCTTTGTTCGTCGCACTACCGACCAAATGTATGGATTAACATTGACCTTAAATAACAATTTACGTTTACGATTTGTCCCGGGGCTGCGACGGCCACTCCTCTACGCGACTGGGATCACTCGCAATGAGAAGATTGGGCGCAGCGTCCGCCCGCATGAGACATAGGTACGCAACCTTACATTATTTTCTTCATGCCTTGTTTCACGTACGCAAGGAATCCCACAAACATAAATAGACGACCAAAAGACATCTAAACCCATAGGTACCTACCCTAAACGGCTACTCTAAATGGCGGGTAAACGGCAAAAAAATACGTGGAATTCATACCTACGACTACCTATAGGTAGGAACAATAAATACACACATCAAAAGTGTCTAGGGATCAACATATATTTTTGCAATAACTTTTCTCCTGATTGATATTAATTAAAATTTTCTTTAAGGATTCATCAAATAAAGTGTTTTCGTTTGTCACAGTAACGATAAACCAAGTCACCTTTGCATTAATAAAGAAATTTGCCATTTTCCTAATAAAGGGATTTTTGACATTTGAACCACTAACACAACAGTTCGAAAAAAAGTCTGAAATAACAGTTTTCTTTAAAATTTTATTGGGTAACTTAAACAATTAATAATCCGTGTTTCTACCGCGAACACTAACAACACAAGAACATCGGTTTGGCATACTCAAAATGAGTTCATCCAAATCACGCTGTGGAATGGCCGCCCATGTTCGTTGCAACAACAAAAAAAGGTCTTCTTGCGACTGGATACCCTCCATATTCGGCAGAGCTCTTCTCTGTAGCATATCCCATGCATGCTCAATCGGGTTCAAGTCTGGCGACTGAGCAGGCCAGGGCAGGACATTGATGTTAGCTGCGGCGAGAGTCTGTCTTACAACTCTTGCGGTGTGCGGTCGTGCATTATCATGCATTAACTGAAATAAGGGACCGATTTGCACTTGTAGAGGAACGATGACGTCTGATACAATCGTCTCAGCATAAATTTGAGCGTTGAGGTTGCCTCTGATCCAAATCAACTCAGTTCTTCCGCCGATCCAAATACCCGCCCATACCATGATGGTTCCACCACTATAAGGATGGACTTCCTGGCAGGATTTTAATCGCTGTTGGCGTCCAGGGGTTCTCCAGTGTCGTATACGTCTTGTATCCGGTCTCATACCAAAACGAGACTCATCAGAAAAGCACACGAAACGCCATTGTTCTTCTGCCCAATTTCTGTGTTCAATAGCCCATTGATATCGAATCCTACGATTGTGCATTGCTATAGGTGGTACCCGTAGCGGTCTTCGGGAATGAAGGTTCACTTCATGCAAGCGGTTTCTGACTGTTTGGTCGCTAATTAAGTTCCCTGAAGAGTGATGAAGCCTCACGGCTAACATCATGGCGGTTATTGTTGGAGCTCTTCGAGTTAAGATTTGAATGTATCGGTCTTGTCTCCGTGTGGTGCAGCGATACCGTCCTCCATGGCGCTCAGCCACGGTACCAGTGCTTCGGTAACGTGTCCAAAGTCGACTGATAACACTCTGACTTGTATTCAGAGCTAAAGCCACAGTACGTTGCCGGTAACCAGCTTCTATCATTCCCACGGCTCTGAGCATTTCTTCCCTGCTTAAATGACGTCGCCGCTCCATAATAACGTTGGTTTTAATCAGTAGTAGGGAAACAGTAGCACTAATAATGTCTTCAATGCGTTGTATGTTTTTATAGGGAAAATATTGACAGCTGATTTTCATCTTTTACTCGAATTTGATTCACAGTTCCTGATTCAAATTATGAAATGCACCAAAAAGGATCCATATAAATTTATAAAATCATAAATTTATTACAAAGCCACATCTCAATCTCAAGAAATCCGCATAAAAATGCTTGATCCCTAGACACTTTTGATGTGTGTATTATCTTAAATAAACCTGCAATATAAGATATACCTAGGTAGGTACTATTTACTTATTGTCATATTTATCACACACTGCGATAAATTAGATAGTTGGTGATCATCTGCTATTTCCCGAAATGCAGATTTCGCTGCCTCTTGTTGGCGTTATCGATAGTTTCATCACTTTCAGACGCACAAGGCTTGGTCGTACGTTATCCAACCTTAACCTCTTAATTACAGATTCCGTTTTTAATCAAATCGTTAGGTACTAAATCCATGTCTAAACTTAAAAAACAGTCGATCAAGGAAAACTCTGCACGAAAACTAAGTATAATTTCAGCGGTCTGTAGGTAGTACCTACCTAGTCTTTATAAAATTCCTGAAACCAAACTTCTTTCCCAAATTAAGTTCTGATAAAGGGAGTTCTGTAACGATAGTGGTATATGATACCGTGTACCAGAACAATAAAGCACGCATTTGGGGATGTTTATCTAGAGGGAAATATTTAAGAAATGTGTCCGCCACGCCCGGTTAGCGGGACTGTGTGAGCGGAAACGGACGATTGCTTGAGTCAAGTTGCGCTCTTATTATCATAATAAATTCTCTCTCAATCTAAACCATGACTCTAATGTGGGAATATATTGCAACACTACCGAAATTGTCGAATGTTTATCAACCTGCATTGTTTGAAGCAACATTGTTGCCGCTATATTTTTAATAGCGCCTTAACCATAAAATAACAAATAACTGCTCAATGATCATATAGAACACGTCTGCGACTAGACACGAGTAGGTACAGACGCCAGCACATCAACCTACCCGAAACTGTCACATTTTCCCAATCAACTTTGAACCTTATGCTTTAGTGATAAAGTTGAAAATCGATTAAAGAAATTTGACAGATTGTAGTAGGTTGATGTGCTGGCGTCTGTACATAATAAACACGACGATTGAAATAATTTATATGACAATAAAATAGCACGGAGACAAGTTTGATTTTTTTTATATTTTGATTAGGTAGGTAAACCTTCTGCCTACTTGCATCAGCTTCTTCATCTGCAGGAGGTAATCACCGCAGAGGTTTATCAAGAAAACGCTAGAGGTAGGAAAAGCCAAGATAATTATATTTAAATACAACGGCTGCTGCTTGTAAAGCTCTTTATCATGAAAAGCCATGAAAATACAACAACACGAGGAGGCATTAAATATTTATCTAAGAAATTATGTTGTTGCGTAAAAGTGGCACGTTTGCCTCATCCCATTTTTTATACAAAAAGGTAGAGGTAGGTACATAGATAGATGGTACCATAGGTACCTACCTATTTCAGTGTTTTTCCGGCCCGGTCATTGAACTACAACAAAGCATGTTGCCATTATTGTAGACTCTACTTCTTTGTCAGTTTCAAACTCAACAGCAGAACTCCACACACATCTAGAAGATGAGTCAGTCAGTCATAAAAAAACGTCCTAGGCTGTAATTGATTGATTGACCATAATTACGTATGAGTAATGTAGTTGTAATAATAAAATTATTTCATAAAGTGAAATGATGTAGGGTCGTCGTGGCAGGACGTGCAATCCTCCGCTATTATTCAGTCAACGACAGAGCTGGCCCACTGGTTACCGTCACACGACTGGCACACTCTTGCGATCAAGTACCTCGAGACGAACACGCGTATATCCCAACATTTATATTAATACAAATTGTATTAAGTATCGTAGTGTAAAATAGAAGTGTTTTTTTCCGTAGTACGCGGCATGAAAACAGTTGTGAAGGTTTACTGGGACTATTGGTATCCGAGTGCAATATCAGCTTCAACCCCTGGAAGTGAAAGAATGATCTCGTAAGTTTCTATCACAGTATGTGTCATCTTGCATGTTTACGAATCAATCACGGGATCGGAACAAATAATGTTTCACGTGATTTGTACACTTCGGTAGTTTACATTAGGTATCTGTGTTTTTGCTGTTTATTTTAATGAGTTGTTTAGCTAAACAACCTGCTCAGTAATACCTTTTAGACTCTAGAAGATTGTTATCTTATAATTCATTTATTTAACTATTTTTGCTAATTTGGGTTTAAAACACAATGGTGCATGATTAACGATCGATGCAGGGGTTGTCAATTTAATCAGCTGTCAAATGAGTAGTGAGCTACGTTATTGTAGCAAAAAAAAACGGTTAAGTGCGAGTCGGACTCGCGTACCAAGGGTTCAGTACAAATTTATAGGTATGTAACAAAAAAATTATGGTTATCGGATTTTTCCCTTTACTTATGCTACATGAAATTGCTTCTTGCCAAATATTACCTTGCGAGTGTCAAAATATGCGGCATAAACTTCACTGCCTCAGGGGATTGCAACCCTGAGTATTTAACATTAATTTCATCTTGATAACTCCACGCGTTCCTGATAAAAAGGGACTTGACAGACGAACAACGAAGTGATCTTAAAAGGGTTCCGTTTTTCTTTTTGAGCTACGGAACCCTAAAAATACTACAAAATTACCTCATTTCTATAATTACCCACTACTATAGTAAGTACGTTTTATATGTGTTATATTAGTCTACGGTAGGTAATGAATTAAGTAGGTAGTAAATAAACTAGACCTTATCGTTTTTATAAGTAAGGTAGACTTTACGTTCACGTGACGTAGGTATCAGGTTTACAATTAATTATACATACGTATGATACGGCTTAAGCATATTGTTTATGTACGAAATCATTGCATCTATTGATTAGGCCTAATGCATGAGTCACGGGAGTGATACATGAGATTTTCTTATATTTACCTACTATGTGCCATACCATGTACAGTCAACAAAAGAGATAAGTATGCAGGATATAGTTGAAGTTTAGTAAGAAACCGATGGAAGTTCTCGAATAAAATTTTATTTTATTAATGGAAAACAAGCAGCTCTTTTATCAAATTAAATTTCAGTCGACAACATCCATCGGTTTCCTTACTAAACTTCAACTATATCCGACACTCTTGCATACTTATCTCTTTTGTTGACTGTACCTATTGTGTATATGTAACAAAACTACAGTCGATACGGAGCTTTCTCTAATTAGGTATTATTGGACTTGTAGTAGTAGATGCCTACACATAATACCGCCTACATAGCCTATGACGTACTTACAAAAAACCGTGAAAGAGACTTCAATTCTCACTATTCATAGCCTCAATGAACAAAAACGAATAATTTTAATAGATGATAGTTCAATCAATAGGTACTAACCTCAACTAATGGCCGATTGCTATAATTTACGGACGGTCCGTAAATTATTGGTTAAAATTAAGACTCTTGTTTCTTTACCAATAATGAGGGAAGTCTTTCCCTCATTATTGGTCATAACTTTGCATAATAGACTCTCATTATGGAAGTAGCTATCACAGGTAAAATTAGCTTACGAATCTATTTATATGTCCAGTTTGGAAATAAAAATGCTTCTATTGGTAAGCAAAATGATTCGTTTTTACCGACTTAAAAAAAAAGGAGGTTATTGTTTATAAGAAGTAAGCTAGGCATTTTCTCCCTCTGCACAACAATCCTTGAAAAATGAAAGTTACACAATTACCTATTTGTGAGGATTTTCTTACCTTCAGTTGCACATGGCAAATCTCCGTTTGTTGATCGAGACTTCAAATACTTATCACACGTTCATAATGGTAGTTAGCTATCTTCAAAGGAAGCCATTGTAAACCTTTGATCTTCAACGTGATTGTTGTTTGTTTAATTTAATTTTAATTATTTAAATCAACACTGTTTGTCAATACACGTCATGTCATATCAATTAATCTGTTTCAGTTATAACTCGATTTAAATATAATACAATATTATTAGATTGTCCTTTTTTCATTGAGTTTGAAACAATTAGCTTATTACTGAGATATCTACCTACCCCCTTGTCTGTTAGGCAAACTTATCATATTCGGTAACAATAGAAAAACTAATTGTGTCTCATTAGTGACCATAGTTAGTGACAGTTGAGCTCCTACTATTGTTGGAGATCAACCTTGGGCGTCCGCACCCAGCATGCCCAAAATACTATAATCTCTTCTACTGAATAACCTGTCTCGTTAGCCTTCATTTGTTTTTGATCAATGAGGTGTCACGTGTCACTGCATCGAATTCTTCGGAACCGTGAAAGTAGGCAGGTAACACTCACTTCCTTTTTGTGGCTGTAAAAATAAAAAACAGACATAATAAATTAAGAAGTAGATATTATTCAGAGATAAATTATTATCCGGCTTGATTAATTTATTGCTTGTTTTATTTTCAATAAACACTATCGACCTCATAAATACTCGTAATTTATTATGATTTATGGGGAAGGCTAAGGCTGCTTTAGTACTCTTGTTTGCTCCACTCAAGAGTATTTTTTCTGTCAAAAAGCTATTGTTTTGGTAGCTAGAACAACAACTATATCAACATCATTCTTCAAGGTCTCTTTATATCCCCTATGAGACTGAGGCACAGTATAAATATACAGTAAGTTATCTAAGGCCGCCCGCCGAGTTATTAGCCTACTCTTGCGTTGATCCCCAGGGTTGTCACTTTTACTTTTAGTTAATATTTTCGAACAAGCAGCACTTGATCTAAATTTATGAAATAAAAAAAGCATATTATGATTGAATATTTTACCAATTTATAAATTTAGTAAAAATAAAAAGCCTTTATTCACATAACATTTATAATACTAAGTTACAAATTTGATACCGAGAAAATTTTTCTCCTGTTTCTGCACGTCCGGAACGCTTTATTATTATTTGTTAATGTAAAGTAAATTCTCATTCTTATGTAAAGTTTTTGTAAAAAGCTTTTGGGAAAGCATGGACAGGGCATCTTAAATTCTATATCATTCAGTTGATCGTAAATTGACCGGCCAATTTTAATGTTGATGTCATGTTGATGTGGTCCTTTTCGAACGCTTTGCGAAACACCTGCTCCATCCTTTCTACATTATCGACAAAATCATCAGGTGGGATCATGAGTAAATTTCGATTTTTGCCGTAATTCCTGTAATGGGTGTATAAGACACCATATTTGGATTGAACAACACATCAGACAATAGAACAAATAATAATTTCAATAGTAATTAATTTGCAATATTAATTATTGTGAAATTGCCCTTATTACATCTATACGCGACAAATACGTTAACCTAAACGATGTTTCGAACTCAATCCTCTGTTTTATAGTAAAACTAGACTTCTTAAAATAAACTTTAGCTCTAAACATAGTATTCAGAAAGTAAATTTGGGAATACATTTATATGGAAAAATGCGACTCGGCTACGCTCTTAATAAAGCAAATAAACTGTGAAATAAACAATGCAATACCACATTTTCTAATAATATTTAAGTATAAGTAGGTAGGTACTTACATTTCTGGTTGAGTAGGAACTATGAAGAATGATAAGTCCGGGTTTGCGAAATCATTATTGAGGCACCCGAAAACACTACAATATTTGTTTCCCCTTTTTGAAGTCATGATACTCGTAATTTAAGTGGCCGCCGCCGGCGAGAGTTGACGAACGCAAGCGGTCATGTAGCGTACGCGCGTGCTCACAGTCGCGCTGCACAGCCCGCACTACCGCCACCTCATTCCCTCATATATTATGCTAGCGTGTGCGTGAAATCGCGTGCCGACATGGCGCGCGGCGTGCACGCACACATTCAAACCGAGAGCGGCACGTTTGTATGAAGATGTTTTACTGTATATTATACTGTGACTGAGGCTCCTCTGTTTCAATTCAATTAAAGGTAGTCAGAGGCTCAAAGTTCAAAACAACAGGAAAAACAATCGTATCAACTTCCCACTAAACTTGTTATTCCCAGAAGATAGATCGCAACTCCTAGAAGACACGCGAACACTGTTTATGTGTGATCGCGTGATCGTAGCATGGAGCGGACGCAGCAGATGATGATGGCCGAAATCGGCGCACACGCAGCCGGAACACTTGATACTGTCGTTATTGATAAATTGCCGCGCCGTCAATTTGCTGCTTAATCTGTGGCCTGTAGCTTCGACTGCAGCCTCGCAGCAGCCACACTTCTCGCTAATTTTCCAATGTCACTTTATCAAGATAACCGATAGCTGCAATTAGTAACATGACGCGGGGTATTTTTAGATAAGATTTGTAAGTTTTACATGTTACAATGAAACATATGACGCCTGTTATTGAAGCTGGTTAAATCCTCCTTTTCTTAGAAACAATCTATCCTGGAAACACAACGTAGTTTACTGCGGAACAAATGACCTGACACTAATTGCGTAACACACAATCAACCACAATCTGAATGTTTTTGACGGATAATGCTAATCCATTGCCTCATATGTTCGAAAAATGAGTCTGCTCAACAACGTAAATAACGCAATGAGTGTGGTTGAACTGTCAAAATAATGCCATTGCTACTGTAGTATGTTACGCAATTACCCCGCCTGTATTAAGTACTTATTCCTGCATCTCAGAAGGAAGTTTAGTATGAGTAGTTATCTCAATAACATTATTATGTTACGACGTCGTTCCTGTCCGGTAGCTCAATTTTAAATAAGTAAGTCGTTAGAGGTCTCTCTGTCACTCGTAGACGTGCATCCTGTAGTAACAGAGCGCTGGATCCTCCATTGTATATAGTGTATTCGCTTAAAATTGGAGGAAATGACATGCAGGAAGACTGATAACGAAATAGGCCATGACTTGGTTGGGCTTGTCGGGAAAACTTGGTTAAGATTTGCGGAAAAAATAAGTAAGAATGACGTTAAAGGGACGCTGGGAGGGAGATTACATGCAATAGGTTGACGGCTGTAAGTGATGATAGTATAGTTATTGGACCAAGTAGGTCTATGAATTGTCGTAGAAAGCAGTACATACCTAACGCAGGCTAGGGTTTGGGGATTAGCCTGGATTTAGTGCTTGACCGGTCAGCGCTGACATCGCTTAGTAGACCGATTTATAAGGACTCGCGCTTGCTGACTGTCGGTGCTACACCATTACAAGTCCATTTATCGTCAGCGTCTTGGTACGCGTGACCGACAGTACGCGACCGACGACAGCGTGACACTAAAGAAAGAAATAATAATGTTTATTTGGGCACAGTTCATGAAACACTCAAATACAAATAGGTACCAAAATAAAAAAGGGGATATTTCCCCTTAGATAGAGCTAGCTCCTTATGTGAGGAAACCGAGATCAGTGCTTTGGAGTGGCACTGATAAATGTTTAAGGGCCACTTGCACCACTATCACTAGGTAAATACGTTTAGTGCTAAACAAATCTAAAACATCGTTCTATTGCTGTCAGTCTTGTGAAGATGACAGTGACAGAATGATGTTTCAAATATGTTTAGCGCTAAATGCGTTTAGTGATTTGTGGTGCAACTGGCTCCAAATATTCTGAGAGCAGTTGTGGTCCAGTAGTATCGGCCCCGAGTTACGAGTTGTAGGTCGTGAGTTCGAATCCAGACAGGAACTTTACTTTGTGAATTTAATTTCACCACCACTGCTCTCAAAACGGTGAAGGAAAACATCGTGAAGAAACCGGCGTGTCTTAGACTCAAAAATTCGAAGACATGTGACGTCCACCAACCCGCACTGGGTCCGCGAGGTGGATTATGGCGCACTCCCTCTCATATAGAGACCAGTATCCCAGCAGTGGGAACATTATAGACTAATTAATAAGTCAAATCAAGTTGAAGGCTGAGTGCTTGCGTAATTAATGACCTTTTAATAACAAACTTCTGGTGCCGTATTATGAGAGAGAGACGGAGCTATAGATGACCGATAGCACCATCCCTTTTTGGTTATGGAATCATGATGGCATTAATACTTCGTAATACTTCCAAAAAATTATGTGAGGTCGGCGAACTACATAAAATTGCGTACATTTTAGTTTTTTAACAACCTGCTATTGGTCGCCAAGACATTTATTTATTTATTTAAACTTTTCGCACAAAAAGGTACAAAGGCGGACTTAATGCCTTAGGCATTCTCTACCAGTCAACCAAGGGTGGTGAAGAGATTAGATGACAGGTGCTTTGATTGTGAAGAACAATAATAATAAAAAAAAAAAACTTAAAATTAGGTACAAAAATACATAAATAGGTAAGTTAAAATTAGGTACACACATAAATACTTATAATATATATTGTATACATACAAAATCAAGGGCGAGAGAAGTTGAGATGACTCTACACTATTTTTTTTAGAAAATAACTGCAATTTCCGCTTAAATGCATACCGACGTGCATTCCAAAGAAGAAGGGACTGAATATGAAAGGAAGAATGAACAAAGTCAAAAGTATGAGAAGGACAGAGTAGGAGAAGATTGTTAGAGGAACGCAGATTCTTAGTGTGAGAAGAACATAGATATTGGAAGTGAGACACGAGATAAGAAGGAGGAGTGGGAGATTGGATGTGTTTATCTTACTCATGAGAACTGATCGATTGAATGGCTGTTTTACTAGGAAAATAACTATGAAAGTTTATCCCTTATGTAAGGAGATAATACTTATGTAAAGACTAAAAGGGCTAGAAGAAGAAGACTAGACTAGTAAGAAGTCTACAGAAGTAGGTGCCAACAGAATATTTTAAGTTACTTCTTGCTTGAAACATTTTCCCGGTCAGAATACCTATTTGATAGGAACCTATAACAGCAGTTTGTAGGTAAAGATAGCTCGTACTAGAACTAGAATCCACTAGGTTCTGGTTTTCGGTAACGTTGGAGACGAAGTTGAAAACTTCGGTTAGTTTTGGGATGCACGAAGAAGCCTCCTCGTGTATCGCAGTTTGTTCCGCCATTTACTCAACTGAACCGAGCGCTCGGCGCATCCTGGATAGTCACACCCTGTTGGGTGTGACTGTCCAGGATGCGCCGAGCGCTCGGTCCGCAAGGGAAGAATTAGCCAGTCAAATAGGGTGTTCCTTATTTGACTGGCTAATTCTTCCCTTGCGGTGGTAGGGCTAACGCCCGCCTAGTTTGCGGCCACCCTCCCACCGGAGTCCGGCGTCAAGCAGCCTGCTGTGTTTCGTCGATGCATGGGAGTTCCAGCAGTGCCTTAGGCATCTTTTGGGCACGCTCGTTCCATCATAGACCTCATCCATCGCTTTCCATCAGGCGTGATCGAGGTCAAGAGCGGGCACATTCAGCAATAAAAAAATAAAAAAAGGTAAAAAAAAATTTCTTCTGGGTACTTAGTAGTAAAGATTTTTTAGTGTAACTAAGTAATGTCAGGAAAATTAACTGTAACGGCGAATAAAGCGTAGTTTTTTTACGGCAAAAAAACGTGTGTGTACAAAGGGTAATAAGTAAATACCTACGCCACCTTACCTACGTAGGTAATTATTTGTCGTGTTCAATTTCATACAACTTTCAAAGAGTGACTGTTGTGGCACACAGTTTAAGTTAGTAATTTGCTTAACAATTAATTTCCCTGACTTTGCAATCATATTGGTCTACTATACTAACCATTAAATTAACTCGTTCTCATAGATATCATATTTTTTCTCAAGCAAGAAATTAAGCCATGTCGGACCTTACGCTCAACATCCGCTATTCTGACAAATGAGTTGTTTCACGAAACTCCAGCAGGAAGGGGCGATCTGTATCACTTGTTTATGTTACTGGTTTTCGGGGCAGTGTTTATTCTGCGTAAGATAAGCGGAAACTTGAGTGCTTAAATCTCTTGAAATGCACACGTAAAGGTTTAGTACCAGCTTCCGTCACGTCACCATCTGCCGAATTGCTTGATAAGGCAAGCTACGCCATTCCTTTAGTTAAGTAATAGGAAGGTACCCAGGTGATTTTTTCAGCTTTATCTTAGACTAGCTTTTGACCGCGGTTTCGCCCGCCTTGAGGTCAGTAGTTATCCCACTGGCTCGTATCGTACTACCGAGTCATATGTATTAATCCCGGCTATAACTATCTGTGTGCCACATTTCATCCAAATCCGTTTTTACGTGATAGAGTATCAAACATACAAACTTTAAGTAGGATTAGCTGTTGCGATCCAGGATAAAAAGTAGTTGATGTCCTTTCACCAGGTCCCAGGCTACCTTTCTGTCAAATTTCATAATGATCTGTTCAGTGGTTTAGGCGTGAAAATGTAACAGACAGACAACGTTATTTTCGCATTACATCGTAATCGCGAAAAATAATAATTTGGGTCGAGTAGGTATTGAAGTTTTATACAGAAGAGTTGATAATTGAAGACGTGAGTGGATGAAGGGGATATGTCACAAAATTCTAATTTCGAGAAAATTGAGTTCAAAGTTTCACATAAAGTTTATGTGACACTTTTGAACTCAATTTTCTCGAATTTTTGAAAAATTGAATTTTGTGACATATCACCTTCATCCACTCACGTCTTCAATTTTTTCGCGATTACGAAGTTGGTCCTATGGAGAAAGTTATTCAGTTTGGTGGTCTGTACCACATCCTTAAATATGACCACACCTTTTTGATACACGCTGTATAGTGTGGATATGTGTTGTGTTGGTATTCCCTCTCTCCACTTTTCCCGGTCTACTGCGATTGTGGGCCAATTCTTTAAGAATGAGTCCAGCTCATCCCACTATCTCTTTCTGGGTCTGCCGCGTAGTCGTTTCCTGCTATTTGGGATTCAATGAGTGGTGGTTTTTGCGTATTGCCGCTTCTATATGCGTCAGATGTAGCCAGCTAATTTCCGCTTTAGTCCAGCAGTTGTGCGGTGAGCGTTCAGTGTTTGTGTTTTGGAACGAAGTGTAGATACTTTTTAAAAATAACTAAGTACTTACGTATCAAAGAAAGTCTTTATAGTCATCACACTAATATTATAAAGGCGAAAGTTTGTGAGTGTGTGTGTGTGTGTGTGTTTATATGTTTGTTACTTCTTCACGCTCAAACCGCTGAACCGATTTAGATGAAATTTGGTATTCAGATAGTTTGAGTCCCGGAAAAGGACATAGGATAGTTTTTTATCCCGATATTCCCACGGGATCGACATTTACGCGGGTAAAACCGCGGGGCGCAGCTAGTCAAAAAATAAAAGTTTTATACAGGACAGTTGATAATCTTTTCGCGATTACGATGTTGATCCTATGGGAGCTCTCTCCTTTGATCAGTTTGATAGTCTGTACCACACCCTTATGACCACACCTTACTAATACACTCTGTATAGTGTGGATATGTGTTGTGTTGGTTTGTATTTGTCCGAAGTAGTGGCAAACCATAGTTAAGTCCATTCAAGGACTGACAACGATTAGTCTTATAGTTTATTTACTGCATTCGATTACAACGCAATTAAGCCCTTCTACCCATGTTTCGTTTTTAGGGTTCCGTAGCCAAATGACAAAAACGGAACCCGTATAATTTCGCCATGTCTGTCCGTCTGCCAGTCTGTTCGTCTGTTCGGATGTGACACAGCCATATCACTCGGAGAATATTAGCACAATATCGATGAAAATTGCAAAGAAGGTGTATTCTTTACCGCTAAACAATAGTTTAGTGAAACTATAATGACATAATTAGGAGGTGGCACTTCCCATACATGTACCCGAGCAAAGTCATAAAAATAACAATAGAGACGGGTACCTATTGTTTAATGCTATATACTTATTTAAAAAGATTACGATGTTTTTAAGTGACTTTGCTATATAAATTAATAGTTTTTGAGATATGGGATATTTTTGGTTACAACTGCAGAACAAACTCATTTTTTCATTGTTTTTTCGAGAAATTAGTCCAAAATCACGAACATACTTTTGCGGCCGGTAAAATCAATAACATGCATGCGTAAATATTCATCCCGACTACGGACCCCTCGATGCGCGTGGTCCAACACGCACTTGGCAGGTCGTTAACGGTGTTTTCTGATAATGGACTAATTGTGAGGTTATCGTGTTAAACACTTATAATTTCTTCTTTCTTGGTAGAGTTCATTCACGAATTGATGTCAAATGAGTAAAAAATCTGCAATTTCCATTAGATAAATGTACTTAATTCCGCAAAAAACATTAATTTGTCAATTTTATGTTGTTTCCAACGATGAGGGTGCTCAACGGCTCATAAAAATAATATTTTGATGCCAAAACTTTATTTTGTGTCAGTTTTTACTAAACATAGGTTCATAGATATGAATCATTGACTACCTACCTATTTAGGTACTGTCTATTAGCTCACCTTATTCCTAAAAATTAGCATTTCCTTCATTCATCTGAGTTTGAATAGAACATAATACAGGTACCTACTTATTGAAAACAACAAATGCTTCGCTTCCTACACAAAAACGAATCGTTTTGCTATCAATGGCACATAATTACCTAAATTGCCAATGGTAGCATCTTTATTGCCGAACTGGGCAAATAAATAGACTATTAATCTAATTTTACCTATAAATAGATCCCTATTCATAGGTAAAATTAGCTTACGAATCTACAGGGTGAAATTGAATTCATGGGCATCCTTTTAAGGGGCATTGTAATCATCATTATGAATAACTTTTACTATGGGACCAAACCTGAAATCGCGAAAAAAAATCAACTCTTACCTACATTTTGACGAGTTATGTGAACATAAATGCAAGGAACAGCTGATTTTTTTTCGCGATTTTAGGTTTAGTCCCATAGTAAAAGTTGTTCATAATGATGAGTACAATGACCCCTTAAAAGGATGCTCATGAATTTAATTTCACCCTGTATAGTGCGTGTCATAGAAGACCCATAGTAGGTATCAACCTACTTCCATACGGGAGGGTCTACTATGACACGCACTATATGCAAAATGTTTTTTTTTTTGACACACGCACTGATCTGCACTATGCTATGCTATGGTCTATGTATCCGTAAATTATAGGAATCGGCCATAAGGCCGTATCAAAGACAGTCGTAATTTTCTATGAGCGTCACCATCATCATTTCATGAGATTACAAGAAAAAGATATACGTTACCTTTTTCATTCTTCGCAACCCGAAACTACGTTTTTTGTTTTTGGTAGCAAACTCTTATCTTTAAATGTTGGGCTACTTAAATAGAATTTAAACGGTGTTCATAATTATTAAACAAATATTTTATTTGTTTAAAGTATGATGAACATTTTTATTAAGTACCAAAATAATACTCGGTTGTCAAATTCTTTGATTTATGAATCGCTCGTGCTAGATTTGTTAGTCATGTGACCACACACAATTCAAAGTCATTTTATTTATAGTAGGTAAAACAAATGATTATCATCAAGCATCAAGTCACCGATAAGTACCTAGATAAAATTCCTATCGACTACTTTTGATTTTCTTGTACCTAATGTTTTAAAACACATTTTTTAAATCGAGTAGGGGCTGATTTTAACAAAGTCAGAGATATATTTTATTAATAAAATTGATGTCTGACAGTTCTAGTACCTATGGAAAACTGTAAAAAATTCAAAAGAATATTCTAAGGATAAGACTTATTCTAGGTATCAAAGTTTGGTGGAATTCGCTCTGAATAATACTTAGTTAAATACTTACTTAGATTTGGTTCGTAACCTTACTACATATTAGTTATTCTGTGACCTTACTAAGAGTTACGTATAGAATTCCAAAGACAGCCTTCTAATTTAAACTAAGGGTCATATTATAGAATCTTACTCAAGACTGAAGCATTACTTAAAACTAGTTTCAACCAATCAAATGGCTTTAAACGAGTTTTAAGTAATGCTTGAGTTTTGGGATCCAGATCCCAAATGGCAGGAAACGACTGCGCGGTAGGTCCAGAAAAAGATGGCGGGATGAGCTGCAGGACTCCTTCTTAAAGGATTGGCCCACAGTCGCAGTAGACCGGGAAAAGTGGAAAGAGGGAAGGGAGCCCTTTGCCCTGCAGTGGGATAACACAGGCTTATAATAATAATATTACTCCCACACTTAACCCCACTGCTGGACACTTGGCTTAGGCCCGTGCCATCAGTTCTATTCGGCTAGGCCGAAAAAAAAGAAATTAGTAATAATAATTGAGTTTTGAGTGAGGTTCTGTAATAAAAACCCAAAACTTATTCATACCCATTACTAACCGTCCTTACCGTACAATGAGAGCTCATCTTAGGCGATGTTTTCAGTTAGTATACATACGCATACCTACCTACACATTTTCACATAGGCACCAAATGTCTGAAAATCAGCTAAAAAGTTAATGACATTTAGATTTTGACACCTCTAAGGTCTCAAATAAAAGCAGCGACTGCTCAAGCGCATGAATGAAGTTGTTTTCCCTTGAAATAATAGATCTATTAAGTAAAATTACTAGTTAATCGTTGCAGTAGCTTACCCAACAATGACGGCCATTGAGTAAGTTTTAATTAATGTTTATTGGCTGTTATCGTCACTTTGTAGGTTGACTTTAAATTACAAATTACTAGTCAGGTTTCCTTTAGTTTGGCCCTATATTTGTATTGTTTGATACTCCAGCTACGCGGACGTCGACGTGCAAACTGTACCATAAATTCAGAACATGATTCTACAGGGTGAAATTGAACACATGCGACAAATCGAAATGGGAGATTATACTCATCATTATGAACAACTTTTACTATGGGACCAAACCTGAAATCGCGAAAAAAAAATCAGCTGTTCCCTACATTTGTGTTCGCATAACTCGCCAAAATGTAGGGAACAGCTGATTTTTTTTTCGCGATTTCAGGTTTGGTCCCATAGTAAAAGTTGTTCATAATGACGAGTACAATCTCCCATTTCGATTTGTCGCATGTGTTCAATTTCACCCTGTATATGAGTGTTAAAACTTTTTGTCGGTTATTGTAACAAATCTGCTGTACCTATCGTACAAATGTGCAATACCATAGATTTCTATGTGCAATACCTACTTACACGGTCAAAATTTATGAAACAGCGGATTTTTTTTTAAATAACTGACGAAAAGTTTCGAAGCCCGCTTAATTTTTATATTGAATATAGGATAGGTAATATTTATAACATTATTATACAGGAAGATTTTTTGATCACCATCCGAATTTTTACAGGATGTTCTACCCATGAATATGAACAACTTTCACTATGTATGGGACCAACTTTGAAATCACGAAAAAAAATCTGCTGTTTCATACATTTTGGTCAAGTAGGTATTGAACTTTTGTATGAAACAGCAGATTTTTTTTCGTGATTTCAGAGTTGGTCCCATAGTGAAAGTTGTTCATATTCATGGGTAGAACACGCTGTAAAAATTTGGATATGGTGATCAAAAAATCTTCCTGTACATGTAGGTACGCTCTCTCGAATCATGTGCTGAATTCATGGTAACCATTTCCGCGTCGATGTCCTAAGGGACAAGAAAGGAAACCTTAGGTATAATATGCAGGTGTAAGCAACCTGTATTATACCTAAGGTTTTCCTTCTTCTTCATTCAATACAGGGTGAAATTGAACACATGCGACAAATCGAAATGGGAGATTATACTCATCATTATGAACAACTTTTACTATGGGACCAAACCTGAAATCGCGAAAAAAAAATCAGCTGTTCCCTACATTTTGGCGAGTTATGCGAACATTAATGTAGGGAACAGCTGATTTTTTTTTCGCGATTTCAGGTTTGGTCCCATAGTAAAAGTTGTTCATAATGACGAGTACAATCTCCCATTTCGATTTGTCGCATGTGTTCAATTTCACCCTGTATACATTTCAGGAATTACATACTTATTTCAACAAGACAGGGCCTCAAGTCTGCTATTACAATAGTGTCAGAATGGTCTATCATTGGTTTCATAATTGTTGATTTTGACAAGTTTGGTAATCTATTAATATAATGGCGTCATTATGACTTTCCAATGGTCAACCACTGACACTCCATTGAAAGAAATGGCATTGAATGGTAATCTCGTACATAATGACAAATGAGTGACTGACCTAAGCGGTAATCTGCTAAAATTTTGACAGTTCATTTGACCAGTGACCTACCATTGAAACGTCATTGTGCAGTCATTGCTTTTTAAGCTCGGTAACAAAGTGTTTGCTTATTATTTCGTGGTTGTGGAAATGAGAAATCTATTCACTACGAGCACATATTCTCGAGCTAGCCAACGCAGTGGATGCTAGCGAAAGAAGACGGGCGGAATGCAGAAGACGTCGTCGAGCCCGTCGCTTGGCGAGAATGCATACAAACCACTTTTCTGATATTCCCGAGGCGGAGTTTTTAAAAACGTTTCGCCTTGGAAAGGACTCAGTAAGGGGCTTAATCGAAGAACTCATTCCCCTTATGGCTAGACCGCGTCGAAACACTCAAATCAAAATAAATAACTAAAACACCGGCCGTTAGAAATAAGAAGTCGGTTAAAAACAGAAGTAATGTCACATTTGACTTTGACAGCTAAACAGATAAAATATTATTGAGAAATTTAATGTTTTTGCTATTTACGAACTTCTATCTACTTCAGATTGCATATAACACTAATAAATAATATGTAAAAATATATATAAATGAAATCTGGCATGAATAAATGTTTCAATTTAGTAGTAGTTTTTTGAAAATCATTTCTACTAACGGGTTTTATAATAATGGCAATACGACAATGTCATTCTACCACGATTCTATTACGACTACATTGCGAGACCACTGACCGACCATTATGAATTTGCAGATTACGAACTTTTAGCAAAATGACAATGGGATCGTGTTGGAATGATGAATTTTTAAAAAATAGCAGACTTGGGGCCCAGGTTCCTTATCCGATACCAAAAAATAAAATGAAAAGCCTTTTAACAAAAAAAAGACGGGTTGCACTCCGGGAGTGCCGGCAGAAGTGAAAACTTGAATATTAACGTTGAAATAAATCAATTAAGTATTGAATTAATATAACTCATTTTTTTCACTATTTCTGCGTCCCTTTTTTCATTAATAGATGCACTTTGTTCAATTTCCATATTTTAAACACTTTATATACACGAATGTTAAGTACGAATACACAGCAGTGTGTCCACGTCCACGTCCACTTCCACTTCCACTTCCACTTCGACTTCCACTTCCACTTCGACTTCCACTTCCACTTCGACTTCGACTTCCACTTCGACTTCCACTTCGACTTCCACTTCGACTTCCACTTCGACTTTCACTTCGACTTCCACTTCGACTTCCACTTCGACTTCCACTTCGACTTCCACTTCGACTTCCACTTCGAATTCAACTTCGACTTCCACTTCGACTTCCACTTCGACTTCCACTTCGACTTCCACTTCGACTTCCACTTCGACTTCCACTTCGAATTCAACTTCGACTTCCACTTCGACTTCCACTTCGACTTCCACTTCGACTTCCACTTCGACTTCCACTTCGACTTCCACTTCGATTTCCACTTCGACTTCCACTTCGACTTCCACTTCGACTTCCATTTCGAATTCAACTTCGGCTTCCACTTCGAATTCCACTTCTACTTCCACTTCGACTTCCACTTCGACTTCCACTTCGACTTCCACTTCGACTTCCACTTCGACTTCCACTTCCACTTCCACTTTGACTTCGACTTCCATTTCCACTTCCACTTCGACTTCCACTTCCACTTCCACTTCCATCTATCAATCCATCCATTGTGTGTCAATAAACTTTGTTCATTTCGGTTTGCGCCGCCGTAGAAAGAGGGGGGGGGGCAATGATTTCAAAAGGAGTAATATATATGTCAATGGGGGGGGGGAAATCTCTCCTGACGGTCACGTGTCCTGACGCGAGTTTAACATTTTTTACCCATTACAAAAAGTGTGCAACGCCGCTAAAGAAGTTTTCACTTCAAAAAAAAAGAAAGAAATGGAAGTATGTATCGATGTTAATTGAACCTAAATAAACCTTCATAAAAATATTTTGCTACATTTTGTGCACATTTGGGAAACTCCATGTTTGTCTTAGCTATTTATTTTCGAAGGTGCCAAATGACTCGATATGAGTTTTGATTAGTACACGGACTAGTTATCGATTTTCTAGATCTCTCATAAGTATCAGTACCTATATTTTTCATTTTTATTTACCTGCGCTGTTCCTCTCCGGGACACAGGCCTCCCTCCGCTTCTTACATCTGCCGGCGCGTTCTCCTTCCAGTTTTGACGGAACCTACCTAGGTTCCGTTAAAACTTACCTACTTTGCCATCTCCTAAGTACGAGGTCTGCCGCGACGCCTCACGGTCTCAGGGCACCTGCAGTTAAGTGCAATTTGGGCTTACGGTTGGTCATGCGGCAAACATGTCTTGCCCTTACCTACCTACTTCTTAGCATTTGAGGAAATTATAAGGAATCTGTAGATACTAACAGATGCCTTATAATTTCAGTAACTGTAGCAACTTTTACAGCACTTGTCGTTACTAAAAAGGTTACAGATTACAAGGATTCTTCATAAAAAACTGTCATCGATAAAAAAAGAAAGGATATGAGTTTATTTGGACACAGCAGAAGATAATTATTATTAGGGTAAAAAAACACTTATTTGACACCCTGACTAGTAAACGTCACCCAGGACAAGATTCACGCAGTGCCTCACAAAACAGCATTATATGCAAAAAGTTTTCTGGGAATGGCTCCAAAAATTTATAATATTATACCCACGACTATAAGACTTGAGAATGATGTTAACAAATTCAAAAGAATGCTAACAGACTTTATGGTTAAAAAAGCGTACTATTCCATTGGTGAATTCTTAACAGACAAGTTAAATAAACAATAATTAGATATGTCAAAAGGCCGATTTATTTAAGCTTAATTCTATCTAAGTGCAATTATATAATGTAATTTGAATGACTACTGGCATATATTTTAATTTGATTAATAATTTTAATAATACAATGCATGAAAAATTATAAATTGGTTAATTCCATTAATTACTTTGACATTACCTTTTAATTTGAATCTATGACATTGTTACCTTATTAATTTGAATTTATATCATTGTACAAATTATTATTTTTTTTTTTAATTTATGACATTATGTAGGTAATGAAATTGTATAACTATGATTATGAATATTGCATGCCTGAATTGGTACAATACGGTGTACTTGTGCATTCACTTAACATCTGGAAATGTATAAAATTACTGTGTTGAGCAATAAATATTTGAATTTGAAAAAAAAAGGTGAATGCGCAGTTGTAGCCCGCGAAATTCAATTTTTCTTACGTTTTTTGCAATTTTCAGGTCAGTGTCAGGTTGTATCTTGATCAAAATATGATTCGCGACTATAACAGGTACGTATTTACAGAATTATAATAATTAGAATCATTAATGTCTCGCTGATGGTGGCGCATGTGTTGGATCATTTAGCTCCCTTCAAAATGGTTGAGCTGAATGGTGCTAATACATGCGTCATGTTCGTGAACGGGCGCCGTCAGTAGGGACTGGTCATCTCTTTGCTGCCATGGCTTATTTTAATTTATTATTTGAATTGTTGTTTTTTCTCATCTTTTCATTATGGACGCTTTTAACGTTCTGCATCGTTCTCACATGTATAATTTTTAACATGAATGATGTAACCAAGACTTTGTAACCACATTATTTTGATTTAAAAGAGTGTCCATGGAGTTTCTTGCCCGTTCTTCTCCATAGGTACCTACGCTTTGGAATGGGCAACTAGCTTCATTTTTTCTGACTGACTGACTTCTTGACAATTCAAAAGTGCCTGTAAATGGTTTAATTGAAATAAATGCTTTGAGTTTGAGTTTGAGTTTTGAGTTAATACATCTTTCTAAGTTAGATTTCTACCGTTAAGAACAAATCTCGTATGGAAAAATGTTTATGGTAGAAATCTAACTTAAAGAGATATAAGTATTAATGATTCTAATGAGTCCTATAATTCCGTAAATACATTTCTATTATAGTCGCAAATCATATTTTGATCCAGATAAAACCTGACACTGACCTACAAATTGCAAAAAACGTAAGAAAATTTGGATTTCGCGGTCTACCACTGCGCATTCACCTGTAGAACTGAGCAATGAATTAACCGAAGTAACAATAAATTATTATAAGAGATCGCTATGACCGCCCATTATAGGTTTTGTAGTGTATTTTTTTTTGTTATGTATTTTCTTGTGTACAAAAAGTAAGTAAGTACAGACGCCAGCACATCGAGCTACCCTAAACTGTCAAATTTCCTCAGTCAACTTTGAGTCTTATGCTTTAGCGATAAAGATGAAAATCTATTAAAGAAATTTGACAGATAGTAGTAGCTTGATGTGCTGGAGTCTGTACATAAAGTATATACATATAAATAAATAATGCTGTGTAGATACCTACTCTCTATGCCCCATATGGACCTGAACAAACATGACGTATTGCTGCAGGTATCTACTTCAACAAATGTTCATCAAATCTCCGGTACTTAAACTACGGCTTAGAAACTTTTCGCTGAACGTCGACGTAACAAATCTTTATACAAATAGTATTTAGGTGTTTTGCGTAGTATTTGCCTTAGGATCGTCGATGTTGATTGCTCGAGGCCTGTCGCTCGATATATAGAGGAGAGATACCGCCGTGTGGCCTCACACTCCTTCGAGAGTGTTCTCTGAGACGATTGCTCTAGCCTTAAGTTCACTTTTTCATCCTTCATCCAAGTATTTGTTCATAGCCACTCCAGTGGCGGAACACCTTCACCTCACGAAGCAGCAGGAGAGGCACTACAGACCGACCGGTAAGTGAACCATGATAATTGTCTGCTCACGATTCTCACACAGTCCTCTGCTCGACCATTAGCATGGAGTTAGTCATACGCCAAATTTTACACAAACATATCAACGTTTCATGTCGTATCTTCGTCTTATTATAAAAAAAAAAGTTCTAAAATTTTCGCTTCATTTTTTTTTATATATTCGGTACATGTTTTCCTCTATTCTATTACTCGTATAATGATATACTTTAAGCCCTACGTTTGTGAGAGCACGTATGTACAGTTACGAGTAGCCAGTGCGTCCTATTTCAACAAGTGATCACTCTTCATTATCCATCATTACTTACTTAGTGAGATGAATCAGTTGAACGTAGCACAGGACCTTATATTTCCTTCTCAAAGTAGATAACTAAATCATCTTTGTGTCATTATATCATTAAAGAAAAATATAATAAATTATGTAATAATTTGCACGTGGAAAGGTAGACTGGAGCCGATCTCTTTAATTTATGTACAACATCTTATACCTGTACAATTCATAGCAAATAAAGTTCTGATTCTGATTCATTCATTATTTAACTAATATGACGACCAAATTCTTTAAAAATACCACGATGATATCAATTTTTTGTAAAAAATTCATAAAAAAATGACGCATATTTGCAATGAGTAAATTTTAACAAGTTAACCCGTCGTTTGCGAAGGCGTAAAGTGTTCCTTAACAGGTTATTTATTATACGCATTTACTACGAGAACAACTGTATCAACAGTTCTAACAATACTGAATGACCTGGTTCAGAAACTGTACTTACCTATTATTGTTAAGAACTCACTAGAGTTATTTGACATGTTAGAATAATAATTTTAGCAAATTAATGTGTCTTTTTAATTTTTTACATGTAACATGCCAGTCCTTGGCGAAACATGTAAGATCATAATTCTATTTACAAGGCCTTAATGTACCATCTTTTAAACCAAATAAATATTATATTTTATTCTGTCTCGAGACGCAGTTTGTCTGTGCGCATATCATTTACGCATGTACTTACCTACTCCTTTTTTATGGACATTTAGACCATCAAAACAAATTAATTTTCAAGTTTGGAAAAAAAAATATGTTGAATTCCCATGTCAAAAAACTATTAATTAAACTTTGTTGTTCACACTTGTAACACGTTACAAGTGTGAACAACAAAGTACCTATCAAAATGTTAACCCGTTTCAAGAAACGTTCAAGATCAAATTGAAGGGACTGATAAGATGACAAACAATGTATATTTCTATTAGTTAATTGTGTACGCGTTATTCAGTGAATTACATCTATTTTCGCACGTAGGTATATCTCGTGTTGATTCATTTTGAAGTGGCAGTTCGGTAGCTGACAGATGACAGCATCCTGCGCGCTATCTGTGATCAACAATCTTGAGCTCAAACAGGAGAAACAGGGCAAACAATGATAAATCACAGCGACATACATCGCTGAGTCAATATTCGCTTCCACTGACGACATAAAAATATGATAATCGATGTTTTTCGTAACTAAAATCAGTCATTGCCCGTATCATCGTGCGTATAAAAAAAACCCTTCTACTTAGGGGTAGAGCTCCGAAAAATCATCTGTCTTTAGATGTTATCCCTATAACTATGATGTTTCGCCATTGCGGTGAGATTAAGCTAGATCTATACATATTAGGTACTTTGTGTCTGTCTGTGTGACCAAATTGACTAATTGTTCTTCTAAACTAGCAAAGCGAATTAAGTCATTGTAAACTGGTAACGAAACGGATTTCGATGCGGTTTTAAATATCATTTAGAGAATTTATTCCGGAAGGTTTATGTGTAAGTATAATACTTTATATTAAAATTACAAATAATAAATAAACCTCGCTCTTTTGTCAAGTTGTAAAAACCATGCGAAGTAGGGGCGGATGGCTAGTTGATAATTATAATAAATCAAAAAAACAAGGATATAATATATCATACTGATGTACGGCTAACTTTAGAGTATATTTAGTGCCACGAAAGATAAGACTGACGTCGCGACGACCCTACCGACGTCATAGGGTCGTCCCGTCCCGTGCTCAGACCTCATACCGCTTAACGTGGTGTGTCAAGTCTCATCTTTCGTGGCACGCATTGTAACATAAGCGAGAATATAAAATCGTCAGCTATGTTTCAAGCAACTCATTATTGCCTACCCAATTTAAACAGAAACCGACACCCTAATTGCGTAACATTAAAATATCAATCGCAATCTGAATCATTTTGAATTCTATTGCTTCATATTTTTTGTTTGAAAAAAATGTCTGCTCAACAATGAATGTTGTTGAACTGTCAAAATTAAAGCCATTCCTACTGTTAGTATGTTACGCAATTACCTCGCGAGTCTTTAAAAATAGTTTTTCATAAATTACCTATTATCTGCGGCTGTCTCAGTTGGATACGGAGTTACTGACACTATGAGCATAGTCCTAAAAAAATACGACAGTATCTAAATATATATATTTTTGTTCATATGTAAGAAAATACCATTGTGTATTAACCTTATGTAATTTTTTAAGCATGAGTCATAAAGTTTGTAATATCTGACATCGAAAATCATACTTCCTCAAATTAATTGACACGTTCATACGTTATTTTCGAAATTATTAAGATGAATGTTACCTACAAGATTTCCCTGTTGCTAAAAATACTTACAAAAACCTGTAGGGTAAGGTCGCCAAGTAACTGCTTACCCGTAAGGTTAAAAAGTTAAGCATAAAAACGTTAAATCGCATTGATAAGATCCAGTTCGTGTATCATTATGATAATTTAATAGATCAACACTAAACCGCCATCTTGGAACGCAACTTAGCGTGGCTACCATTTGCCCTCAAACCGTGTCTAGTGACGACTGATCTATTTCGCTAATATTATCGCGATCACGTGCTGTTGCAAATAATTGACCTAATAGGATTCTAATTAGTCGTTGCATAAACACACGATGCGCTAAGCCTTCGCAATGGTATCGACTGATCGCAATGAAAATCATAAAATTGTTCTATTTAGAACAATAGGCTAGACTATTAAATCCCTGCGTAATAAGTAGTAATACCTAACTAATAGCTGAATAAAGGTAAGCGCACATTAAAGCCGCGGCGGGCCGCACCGCAACGAAATTCAACAATTTCAAATTCGAATTTAAGCTGTGTCCATTCCAGCATGAGGCTGAGTAAATATTATGGGTTGATTGCGCCGCAACGCAACGAATTGCAAAAATGCTCCTTCATCACTTTCGTATATCAGGCGGGTCGCATCGCATCGTACAAAAACACGCCTGCCGAGCGATCCGTCAGTGCGTTGCGCTGTAGTGTGCGATAGTTCAAAACCAAAAGCAAAAGTAATTTATTAAAATTAGTCAGGCTGAGAATCAGCACTTTAAGAACGTCAAAATTACATAAGACAGTCCCCCAAAATGCCTGCCCTTTCACCACTTGCTAGTGCGTTCGCTGGGAAGACGAAGTGGCGGACCAACTCCCCAGCAGCATTAATTGTAGTGTGCCCGCCGCGCCTGTAATGTACGCTTAGCTTAATGGTTGTATAGCACAGTTGCACCATGATTAATAAACAGTCGAGTAAAAAATGGAACGGAATTATCTTATGAAATTGGCAACAGCAAAGACATGACTTGTTGGTACCTTTTACTTCTGGTTTTGAAAGAAGTCTTACAGAATTTATCAACATGTCCTTGTTTTCATTGACACATAAAAAACCAGGATATTAGAACCTATGTAGAAAAAATCTTTCTTTAGTAAAATATACGGCCAGTATTTTTTTCATTTTTAATTATTATATATTGCAATCTATCTAACCGATATTCAGCAATAGCTTGGTATTTGTTTGTATCAGGCTTCCACGGTACATGTCCAACCAAGGGGCATACTTTCTCAACCTTATTTTGCCCATCGCCCACTTTGAGAATATTTTTTATGGTAGAGCCCCCAATTGTTTTTACTGGCCATCCGTCGCTAATCTGAAACAGCTATTGCCACGATTATATTTAAACATTAATATTTTATATATAGTCGTAAGATAGGATATATAATTTTCTCTGGGTCTCCTACTCCCCCCCCCTCCCTGAAAGTCTCAAACGCCCACGAGGGGTCGTTGAGAATCTATGGTCTACAACAATAAATGGTTGGTTCGCTCATTAAATGTTTTGTAACTGCGATACTCGTAAGTACCCTATAACAGTTTTTTTAAGTCTATTTATATATTGATTCCATTGTCAGTTAAGTAGTAAAATGTGCGGGCAGATGTCAAAGATTTAAAGAAGTCGAATAAAAACAGTTATGTTAATTGAATAAAACTCCTAATTAGATACTGATTTGACTGCTGTGAAAATCTAGGTTGAATGCTCAAGATAGAGAAAAATGTAGAGTGGTCTTTGACATTTATTTTCTAACTAGCTGACCCTGCGAACTTTGTATCGTCTCAGATTCAATAAGCCGTTTGTACACAATGTATGAGAAAATTAATTATCTTTATTTATTTTTTCGTGAATTTTTCCCATGTTTTAATAGTTATTTTGCTATTCGGGGCGGAGACAAATCCAAAATACCAAAGATCAAAAAAATCGGCCCATCCGTTCTTGAGCTATAAATGGTGTAATTAACCTGACTTTTTATCTATAATAGATTTCGGCTTACAACGGTACAATACTAAAAGGATCTTTTGGCGCTAAAATGACGATGTCATGTGAAAATGTACTGAAAAATCAAGATGGCGGCATGCGGCATTAGTTCCGACATGCATCTTGTATCTTTCAAATGAAGTTATTAGTTGGATAATTCGATACGTTCTTGTCAGTTGGCGCCGGCGCCAGTACGCTAGACATGCAAATACTATCCTCAGATTTGCATACTCGTTTTATGAATCAATCATTATTCAAAATTGTCACCTGACTAAGTACTAGTAAAGATGACCCAAAATTTATCTTATCTTGGCAGAGAAAGTCTAGTTCCTAGACAGCTTTCTAGTAAAATATTTTAGAAATAGAGACCACCTTTGTCACATCTCGTGTCGCTGACGCTATAGTATAGGTAAAGATAGCTCCTGCGGTGAAATAGGTACCCATATAATACAAGGCCAATAATTGCTTTTACTAGATGTACCTATGTATGTCTCTTATTGTCATACTCGATTTTCAGGTAGGTAAATATTAGTTACTGCTAAGTAATAATATGACTATGTAGCGGTGCTTATTAAAAATGTATTCGATTTCGTTTTAGACAAAGCAAGATATGTCTGAAATACACACATGGACTAGATGTGTGTATTTCAGACATATCTTGCTTTGTCCAACCTAATATTTTTTTAAAGCTACGAGAGCTATGAGAGCTCTATGTAAGTGCTACGCCAGCTCTACGCGAGTCCTACGCAAGCACTACGCGAATGCAACGAGACAGCTACGCGAGCTCTACGCAAGTGCTACACGAGCTCTACGCAAGTGCTACGCGAGCTCTACGCAAGTGCTACGGGAGCTCTAGATACTGCTAAACATCAGCTTAAACATAATACGCACTAAATCAAATGAGTCTCTTACTTGCATGTTTGTTATAAGGAAGTTAATTTTATTGGCAATTCCCAAGAACATTAGAAGTAAAATCATTATCATAATGTATTGAAATATTGTTTGTTTGACATATTAATGTTGCTGATGAGATGATTAAGTAAATGGACGACCACGAGGCGTTTGTT
This sequence comes from Amphipoea oculea, assembly GCA_945859645.1. Lineage (NCBI taxonomy): Eukaryota > Metazoa > Arthropoda > Insecta > Lepidoptera > Noctuidae > Amphipoea > Amphipoea oculea. Next base: position 6,544,310 of record OX243876.1, read on the forward strand.
ATGATAATACTAGCAGCACCCCGCGGTTTTACCCGTTTAAGTGTCGATCCCGAAAGAATATCGGGATAAAAAGTATTATTGTTATCCTAATGTATAAGCCTACTGTAAAGTTTCATCAAAATCCGTTCCGTAGTTTTTGCGTGAAAGAGTAACAAACTTCCATCCATCCTCACAAACTTTCGCATTTATAATATTAGTAGGAGTAGGATAGTAGGATAGGATAGGATAGGATTAGTAGGATTATCTTTAACTAGTTTAGATTATCTCATAGACGGTCAAATTAAAAATAAGTAAATCTTATATTAGTTTCTTTGAGGAAGTTATAAGATCGCTGTTGAAAACCCAATAACACTTAGCCCGACCTGGGAATCAAATCCAGGACCTCATGTTCGGCAGTAGCGCTTGTGACCACTAAACTAACAAGGCAGTGAGTAAACATAAAAATCTCATGTCGGATTAATAGTACTTTATGTATGTATTTATTGTATTGTGTAAATGGTACACCACAGACTACCTACAGTATTTGTCTGTCCTTCCCGTTTTTAATCCATCCAAAGGTTGTCTTTAAAAGATCGCTCTTAGCGATAAGACCGCCCATTGTGTCACCCATTGTAAAGTTTTCTATATTTATGTCTGTAATTTATATGGTGTACATAATAAAGAGTATTCTATTCTATTCTATTCTAACATTCATTGAGTTTATTGACTTGGCACATAATTTTGCATGTCTTTTAAAAACTTAGTTGCAAAATAACATACATAATAAGTATACATACCTTTATTTCTTCCACGTGTCTAGATCGTAGTACACTAATACTTGTGGGTGTCTAAACTTACAAACAAAAGTAACTGCTAACACTCTTCTTATAAACAATAAGGTAAAACGATGTGGCACCTACGTGTCAAATAACATAAACACGAAACTGTGGTGGCGATGTGGTTTCATTGTAATTACCACAAAACCTGTGAGTAATGAGACAAACAATTCGCTGGTACCTGGTACAAACCACTCGGATGGAAAAGGATAGATTATTGGAACTGGCCAAAAATTGACAAATTGATTATCTTAAACTTTATCTTTGGCTATTTTCCTGTTGCATATGAATTGACATTGTGAATCATATATAGAAATATATAATAGTAATTTATAAAAAAGAGAATAAGCTAAATGAAGTCGGCGTTTCCAATGTGACTTCATTTGAGAAGAAATTACGATAAAACTCAGAGGTTCTCAATTCGACTGTAAGTCGGTTGTTTTTTTATAATTTAAATTCCAGACATAATCTTTGTCAGATCATGTGAAGACCATGTAGAAAGTGAAGGAAAGTGCCACACAGATTTGAGCGGACCAGTTTAGTCAGTGCAAGCATTTGTCAGTAATCGTGTAGTAATAGCAAATACTCGTAAAGCACATTTGGGTGGACCGCATAAAGTACTCAAACTGCCAGACCAATATTAAATAAAAATATATAGATCTAGTATCAGAGATTTTAAATTGGGGACTTGATTCCGTCTTGACGCTCACAGAAATCGAGTGTAAGAAAAAGAAAGAAATAAAAATATGTTTATTTGTCACAGAAACGTACGTGCATACAAAAAGATAATGAACAAATGAACTTGAATAGGTAATCGGAAAAATAAAACCCAATAGGCCACAACCTGATCTTGTCAACTAAATAACTAATAATATAATATATATAAGAATGGTATTTGTGGAGATAAAATAAACATTATTTATTAAGAACATTATAATCACGAGCGTAAAACAGAAATAGTCGCCGGCTGCACGTCAAGAAGGCTTCCACTCAGCATGATGCTGTGCTATGGGGGACCCATAGCGCAGCGCGTTATACATACAGGGTGTTACGGAAAGGGTATATCAATACAAACGGGTTGAAGAGTGTATCTGGTCTAGAATCTCTGTACAAAATTTCAGCTCAAAAGCATTAACTTTGAAAATGCTTAATATTTTTTTATTTCGACATCACGGCGCTGCACTGGCGCGCGGCGGCGTGATGTGCGTGTACTAGGCGCACAGACACACTACAAATAATGGATAATGACCCTCGTAGTGCGGAGAGCCGTTTGTTATGATTTCAATTTAATAAACTATCGAAATAAAAAATATTAAGCATTTTCAAAGTTACTGCAGATACACTCTTTAACCCGTTTGTATTGATATACCCTTTCCGTAACACCCTGTATAATATTCTCATTTATTTATATATATATGTACACCAGAAAATATATAACAAAAAATACATTTAACACTACAAAACATCTTATCGCTTCGCTCAATCTGGATAGCCAGAGAACAAAATTAAGGGTTTTTCAAAACCGAACAAAAATTACTTGATGACTATTTTAATTCCAGATTTATTATGCATCCAATTAACTGCAACAAAGATAGTCCAGTACAAGAGATCGTGTATTGGGATCGCTAAACAATCACTTGAGGAGAGAGCCAACACTTTTCAAACCCCCAAAAAGTTAACAGACAGCCCCCAAAACCGTTCACCGCTTCCTAATTTTAAGCTGCTGATTGTACTTCAGCTTAGGTCATCGAGTCACGTAATAGTACCTAGTCTAATAGCATCGTAGCGATAGCCTTCACCTTGCTGGACCGTTCCCGACGTGGTCAGGAGCACGTTGTGGCCTTGCTGGCCCATTCCCGACGTGTTCTGGAGCACGTGCGGGACATGTGAGGTCGAGCTTGATCGATAGGGGCTTGTTACAGTTGACATGCTCGTGGAGACTGAATGGGCCCGTATATGATTAGATCGCCCCTTCCTAGAATGGTCAGGAGCGTTAAGAGGCATTATTCTTATTTAAAAGAGTGCCTTGCCTGTTCTTTTCAATAGGAACTCTACTACGCTTTGGAATGGGCAACTAGCTTCATCTTTCTGACTGACCGACTACTTGACAAAATGGGTTTCATTGTGAAACGAAGGGGTAGGTATTTTATAACCCCAAGTGTTACTGTAAACAGCCAACAAAAGAGATGAGGAAGCAGCCAGTCGTTGGAAAAATGAATGTATTCATGAAATATATTTGAAGTCTCCCGTCATTTATTAGTCACTTCAATTACAATTGAGTCCCGGGAAAGGACATAAGATAGTTTTTATCCCAGAAATCATCCTTTAAGGGGGTGAAAAGGGGGTGGAAGTTTGTATGGGGAATCAATAACCGCTGAACCGATGATAGTTTGAGTTGTGGGGAAGGATATAGAATAGTCTTTATCCCCGAAATTACTAATTCCACGCGGACGAAGTCACGGGCAAAAATACTCAAATATCTTTTGCTGACCCTTGATTTAAGTCAATATTAGAGTGACGGGGAAGCACCAGTCGATAGGCTCCACAAACAAAGCTATGTACCACTACCAATGTATCTATCAGTAAATATGAATGGTAAATATTTATCTAGTTGATACGCTTTTTTCTTCGTTAAAAGAAGACATACAAGTTGAAGTTTGGTTTTTCCAATTTTTTTTTAATGCAGGTATAAATTTTTGGGAATATCTTGGTACACAAAATAAATAAGAATAACTCCTTTAGATTAGAAAACCCACTTCTTAACATAGTTCTTAAGATACTATGTTATTTAAGTGATTTTGAAGATACTATGTTATTTAAGTGATTTTGAACCCACTGCGCATTCACCTTAAGTACAAGTTCTAATTACGCATTCCTCGGATTCCTACAAGCAAATTACAATCTTCTCAATAAAGATATTATCGCGATTATTATGGAAATAGATCCGGCGTAATGAGTTTAAATAAGGCTAATGTCTCATTAACAAATCAAAAGGTCAGATTGAACATAACCAGAAAATCTTTATCACGTCAATTAACGCCATGGCGTGACAAAAGCTGGGACAGTTTTATTTAATGGTTTATCCGTTATTAATCTCAATAACACACAGCTTAGACTGAACGGCTTACCTTAACAACTGTTCCTATAAATCAATGACAAAAAACTCAATGGTATTTGTTTGTAAGATTGTATGTAGGTAATCTCCAACCTTTATCCATGTGCCAAATTCCACACCAAAATCTTTGGAACTACCAGTTGGATATGAAAAATTATTATTTTTGTATTTGATAGCCCAATTCTTGAGGACGGCTATAGGCTATTTAACATCACGCAATGCCCCTTAGGAGCCGACCAAAAATAAAAAAGTCAGACAGAACGCTAAGCAAAAACGAAGGCGGGCGATGCGACGGGGTCGGTCGGGTCGGGGTACAAGAAATTTCACGCGGACGAAGTCACGGGCAGAAGCTAGTTGTTCCTATAAATCAATGGTAAAAAACTTCAATACTAAACTGTTGATTAAGTTTCCTTTAAGAAATCTATTATTTATCACCTTCTGTCATGTCACGTTGTTCGCAAGGTTGATTAAGAAAAATAAATTGTTATCATTGAAACTGTCAGTCGTTTTAGTTTTAATCTGTTTATCGAGTAAATAATTTTATTCAGTTGTCACTGTAGAAAATAATTGCGACGTAAAAACTTACCAATGAGGTAGGCCTTGAATTGAATTTGTATCTAGATTTTTTTCGAGTGCGCCAGAACTAGTCTATGCTATCAAAGCTTTGGGGTTGGGTATAGCTCGGGGAACTTTCAGTAATGTTCATGTTAGATTATCGTTCTTCTATCATGATAAAAACGATTTTGGATGCAGATGAGACCTGCAGCCTTATTGCCGCAGATGTAGATGAGACCTGCACCCTTATTGCCACAGATGTAGATGAGACCTGCACCCTTATTGCCACAGATGTAGATGAGACCTACACCCCTTTCAATCTCAATCTGAATCATTTTAAAGGATATTGCTAATCCATTGCTTCACAATGTCTGTGTTGAACTGTAAAAATGAAAGCCATTGCTTCTGTTAGTGTGTTACGCAATTACCACTGCTATGTTGGATATTAGTTAGTATAATAGTTCGTACCATCATCATCTGCCTAGCCTTTTCCCAACTATGTTGGGGTCGGCTTCCAGTCTAACCGGATGCAGCTGAATACCAGTATTTTACATGAGCGACTGCCTATCTAACCTCCACAACCCAGTTACTGGGTTATACGATAACCCTTGGTAAGACTGGCTGGTTGGTAGTATTATATTTCGTATAGATATAGTCATCTATATTTCGCACATGTACGTCATTGTAATGACCGTCAAATGTACGACATAAATCATTATTTGAGAGTTGCTAATATACTTGAAACCACACTACGATATCGGGCCTTTCCAAGACTTTATTTAATTAGAACTGTTAGCGCAAACATAATTATTAGTGGAAGCGCATCCTAAGAGGACGAGTCAAATATCAAACTTATTAGTCTACTGCTACTGCACAATCGTGGGAATATTGCCATGCTCCACGTTTAAGGGTTATTCAATTTTTCCATTACAAAAATTGGCAAATAAAGCTTTTTTGGACTACCTTGTTACTGTCGCAAAAGGAAATGTCATCTTTGTATGACTGAGAATCTGATTTGGTACCAACGACAGGACAAAAGCTTTCCCTTTTTTGAGGAAATAACACAATGCAAACTTCCTCAATTCGAAAGGGTGGCCTGTGTAACTTAGTTTTAAAATGTGGGCCTGCAAACTCTCATCATGATCATTGCAAATCTATTAAATAATTTAATACTCACACTAACAACCATACATGTTGTATGTTAAAACCGGTGATTTAGTCTATTTAACATAGCTTGGATTAGTTTACATTTAGAAGAAGATCTTTTCGCTAATTTGAGTTTTCGTTTCTGTTAATAAAGCCCTTAAAAAACCTTTTTTTTTTTGGCCAAAGAACGCTGCTAGCACAGCTGCTAGCCTTTTGGGCACTTTTCCTGTTGACAACGATGCCGACGAATTTAATGATGCTTTATGATTTTTTGCCCTCCTATTCATTGCGTTAGTTGTACATATTATTATTGTTTTTAGAATGCTGTCAAATTATGCAAATAAAAAACAAAAATCAATTGAAAATCCAATAGGTATGCATAAAAAAATCTCACTGACTACCAAGCTTATGTATTATTCAACATCATCTGCAGTTTGGGAAAAACTAGATCAATAACTATAACGTGTTTGTAATATTGTATTAACCTTTCAATGAACTTGGCAATAATATTATAACGCTTGTAGGTAAATATTATTTAGAACCTAGCAGTCGTGAATTAAAAATTAATTAATTATTTGCTCTCCACCAACGTATTGTGAGAGCAGCAGTGGTGGGCCAGTTGTAGGGTCATAGGTTCAAACCCTGACAGGAGCTTTACTTTGTGAAAATTAATTCTAGAACCAAAAATTTGAAGACTGATGTGATATTTACCAACCCGCACTGGGCCCGCGTGGTGGATTACGGTCCACTCCCTCTCACAGAGAGGAGGCCTGTGTCCCAGTCTCAGAATACAGTCTGTATTCTGAGGTCCCAGTAGGGGAACATTGTAGGCTGATTATGAACGTATTGTGAACAAAAACACATACAAAACTTAAAACGGTAAGGAGAGACTTGAATGTATAAAGATCATTAAATTTTTTTGTGATAGTTACTGGAAGTTTCGTTTATAGGTAATAATGTCCGACCGAAAGCACATTTCGATACCTTAATTGGCAAACCAGCTAACTCCATTTATGAGCAAATTTTTCAGGAGACACTTAAAACTGTATAATATTTTTTGTAGACTCAAATCAAATCGAAATATATTTTTGACGAAATTTGGAGTTGGCTGGTTTGCCAATTAAGGTATCGATTTTTGTTTTTGAGGAGACTGCGTCCTAACCGAAATCGACTGTCGCAACGAATAAGCGATTACGCGATTGTTTACCAGAATAGTGACGTAGTACATACATACATACATGATATGCAACTTGATTGATCGTGGGAGTATGGCCGCGAATCATATTTTGATCAACATAATATACAAAATGATACTGACCCGCAAAAAAAGTAAGAAAATTTTAATTCGTGGGCTACCCTGATGCTTTTGCCTTAAAAACAATACAAGCCGTGCCACCGACGAAATTTCCTATCGATAGCGAATTGTCTAACTTCTATACAAACTTGCATTCCCCTTAACCCCTTTTGAGGATGTTTTTTTTTAATCCTCCCATGGTGTTCAACTTCGTTAAGAAAGGAACTAGAGTGCATGCTTCTGGCCGTATTCAGTGCTCTCCTGACGGTCAGTGCGTGCGCACGCACTATGCGTCCGTATGCGGACGCGGTCAGTGCTGCTCTGAATGCATGCATGGTTTCTATGCAATAGCTACGGCAGACCGACGTCAGTCCTGACCGTCAGGAGAGCACTGAATACGGCCCTAGACTGTCTGTCAGTGAATTAAAGAATTTAAAAGGTTTTTAACGCAGTCTAAAAAAATGACGCCTAAATGTGGCCCAAGAAAGTAGAGCTAATCTATTTGAAACAAAAAATATTGAGACCAGACTAGCTTTAAAAGTAGCGCCAGACATCAGTGCAATACTAACTTACTTATAATTTTTTGGGGCATTTTGAACATGACAGGCTATCTATTATTCATTTATTTACTTACCCCTTACTAATAAACTTATTACTTATATCAGATGAATAGTTACACACCGATTTCTCTCTTTCAGTCGTCAGTAATTTGACTTTCGAAAGAAGAAAACAAAGCGTTGTGTAACTATACAGACGCTATATCTACAACGTTTATTAGTAAGGGGGTTAAAATAATAAATAAACTCTGAAGCGACATAATATTTATGTTAAATTAATTTTTTGAATCCTTGCACTGAAATTCAGCAATATAGGTAGGTTCTTCGTACCTTCTTCAAAATATGTGCCTGAATTTCAGTTAAAACATGCACCTTAGTCAATATTTTTTTAGCTTCGGTACAGGGTTCGTAAAAATCAGATAATTATAATAAATATCAAAGCATCCGATATTTGTATGTATTTATATCCGATATAATATATCGATTTTCATTCTGTAAGTAACTTATTTTGTGTTTTAGTTGTAGACATTGTTGTTTGTGTTTTATTATTTGCCGTTTTATGTGTGTTTCTAAGAAAGTCAAAAACGACAATGAATGAACATCATTCGAACAGTATGCGTGAGGGAATTTCCAAATAAAATAAAATATTGGGTATACCTTATATTAACATAACCTACTATAAACCCTATGTAATGGATATAAGGCTTAAAATAAAAAGCTTACCGTACTTGCTTGTTATTTGGAGAATCCCCGAAGCTAGGATTAGATCGCCACTTCGGGAAAGGTATTCCAAATTGTAGTGATTTTTCAAGTGATGCTAGGGTAAATAATATGCTGAATGAATGAAAAATTTCACAATAAATATCAATTGATATATATTCAGTTATCCACATAAATATCAGTTGATATATATCGCTCACCTAGCAGTATAATGAATGGCACATTTACAAAAAAGCGAAATTGAGTTTTTACGGCCTGTTTAAAAGTGTATAGGTAATTTATGAAGCGGTAAAACAATACGGTGTTAGTTTTCCTATTTGTTGAGAGAGGGCGTAAAATGTAAAATGAAGTCATAACTTCGTTTCAAACATTTGTAAAATCTTTGACCCTCATTTCTGTAAAAAAAGAAAAAATTAGATGTGTCATTATACTGCTAGGTGAGCGATATAATAATATATATCATACTTGACAAAAGCTAAGGTACTTTACTAAGAGCTTTTTAAAGTTGCAAAATATTGACTAACTAACTACCATGTTTTTTTATTTTCGCAAAACCCTTTTTTTCTGACTATTGTTTTCTTTTGGAACTGTAGATGCCTACTTATTTGATCATTTACTATTATCGTCTGATTCAAAGTATGAGTAGGTATAATATTTTAAATAAAATATTACATACACATGTTCATAAATATTTATCTTAGTTAGGTAGATACGCATGATACATACTTTGTTTCTCTCCCTTTTGCGAACTAAATTATTACATGTAATGACTACTATAAAGCCTCAAATGACGTAGCTTAATAAATACCTATACTTTTTACATTCTATATAATTAATTAACTATATTCTTAATGCAATTTGTCAATGACAGAGACGAGTTAATCGTATTTATGTCATTTATCATTTGATTTTTATTATGTTCTTGAGTTAATGGCTAAACTAACGCACTCAGTACTTAATAGGTTTTAAAATATAAAAAATTATTTAAAAAAAAAACTTTTTTAATTTAAGTATTATGCAACTCCTTTACATGTTGAGCTATAGCTAATAGTTTTCAAATTCATAATTGGTGGATAATCGTTACTTGTTCGGCCATGAAATGATTTAACATATCATTACTTATTTAAAATATTAAAAACATTTGGCAACTACAATATCGAGTTATGCTTATTAAAATTAAGAAATACCTAATCTATTTCCTGAAGACGCATGATACTGAGATGACACCTTGAATCAAAACGCTTTTCCTATTTGCGAGATACCAATAATAATCAGTTAATAGCTCGCGGAACTAAATTATTGCAACCTTAAAATAAGTTAATTATCATTATCACAAACAATATGAGAGTGGGGCGGTGTTCGCCAGGAGGTGCAAAACTGTAGTCGCGAGGCTCCAAACATCACAATCCCGCGCCGCCTCTGTCCGAGCACACGCCTCGCCGCCTCGCGACCCACGCCCGATCACAACAAACAGTGCGACAGCCTCCCGACCACTCGGCACTAGGCTCTCTGTGAACCCCGGAACACATTTCCCCCTATGCGGACGTTCAAAAACCGGAAGTGTCGTGAAATGTTTCTCAAAAGTGTTATTTGACGCGAGTTTTCTGCTCTTTTTGTGACGTTCATCATTATTGCTCTGACTTCACGAAAACATGCTCATATTTGGAACTTTTGACTGAAAACTGAATTTTATATTTTGATCCTGCAATTCTTGTTTTGGTAAGCAAACTATTTTTTTCTTTTTGTCGAATACTTCACATCCGTTCCAACTTAGCCTGAAAAATTAAAACTTGACGGTTCAGTGGTCAGCTCCACAGACATGTAAAACGCAGTAGGAAACTAACAAAAATTACGAATTACGTATGCTATCAATGCCTGGCGATGGATTTGAATAGTTGTACTTATGCGCACTGTAATTAAAGTAACCGCAACAATTACGTACCTAGGTACTTAATAAGAAACTGCAATCGCAACAAAAAACTATATGTAAACAATATGAACACAAATATGTGTACAACAACATACGTCATATCAATTACTGTGTATGTTAGTATGGTTAGTATTCATCATGAACAACATCCTATCACACTTGGGTCTTGAGGCTTCTCCCAAGATGTCCATGCTTATCACCTCACCATTCAAGAGCAAAAAAACACAGAAAATTCATTTCCAAAAGAAAACAGCCTGTAGTTAAACTTGTGATCAAAAGGTACTTCGACGTTTTGTATTTATTTGTATATTTATGTATTTAGTTAGTCATTTAATTTAGTACCTAGTGTAAATAGTTACTTGCGTTATATCTAAACTAATAATTATTATAAAGAGAAAAGACTTGATTTTTTGTATGTTTGTTTGTAATGCTTTCACGCTAAAACGGCTTAACGGATTTTGATGAAATTTGGCACATGGATAGATGTTGACCTGAATTAAGACATATTATACATTTTATACCAATATTCCCACGGGATCGAGACTTATGCGAATGGAACCGCACTGCGTAATTGCGTATGAATGACATTATTTACGTTTTTGAGCAGACAAATTCGAACATATTATGAAGCAATGGATTAGCAATATCCTTCAAAACGATTCAGATTGAGATCGAAAGTGTGTGTGAGGTTTAATGGTTTGGGCGGGAAAAGGTAACAGACGGACCGGCACCCTAATTGCGTAACATATGTACTATCGATCGGAATCTGAATCATTTTGAAGCAAATCGCTAATCCACTGCTTCATAAGTTCGAAAAATTTGTCTGCTCAACACGTAAATCACGCAACGAATGTTGTTGAACTGTCAAAATGAAACCTATTCCGATTGATAATGTGTTACGCAATTGCCCCGCAGGTTACTTTCGTAATTTTGCATTATAATGTTCTTATGGATACAGTCCTACAGTGTACCTATACATATGCCAGACATATACAGAATGTTTTCTTAGTATGAATCGTCAAAGTTTGTTTTGAAAGAAGGAGCGTGTAAAGAGGTGGAAGTAAATAGAGAGGTGTATAGGGCCATGGCCAGAGGAAGCAAAAACATTCAGTTAGTGTATTGACTTTTTAGCAGCTGTGAATGTTGATGTTTTTCAAACGTTAAGAAGATTAGAATTTTAAGCGCGTAAAAATGTGAAATTATATAGGTTTTGCACAGTCACAAATTCACAATACAGGAGGAGACAGTCGATCAATCATAGATACGTTAGTATTATTAGTAATACTAGTATTAGTATTCACTATTAAATTCGTCCTATCATGGGCTGTATACAACAAAGATAAAAATATTATTTGGAGTACAAACACATTCCCGAAAATCAAGATATACTTAGCAGCGACACTGCTACAGATACAAGCATAGATATAAGAAAGAAGTTAGCAAGCATAGATAGAAGAAGAAGCTGTTTTTTACATTTCTATGGATACAAGCGAACAGTCTCAAAATCATAGGGCATCAAAAAACTCGTCCGCTTCCCTGTCAACAAGAAAAGTGTCCAAAAGGCTTTACCTATCGATCTATTTTAGATTATACGTGCAAATTAATTTATCTTAACGTTTAAATAAAACCCTTTAGAAGTGCACTTTATCTTGTGTATCTGTAAAATATAATTGTCAATTCACGACATTAAGGGTCGCTACACATCTGACGGAAAATGCGTCGGGTGTAACTTCGATTGCGTCTATTTATTCGCTCGACGCACTAAAGCATCATCGGTTGAGTGTGAAAGGTTGAATGTTTTATCATATAATTGTCTGTTCTGGCGTTACGCGACCGATAATACGCGACGCATCTTCCGTCAGATGTGAACCGACCCGAGGTAGAACTTTTTACTCCAGCGAGTGGGTTTTTCCTGAGCATTTCATACAACAGCATCCGGTTTTCCGTATCATAGGCTTACTTACACTGGTTAAAAGTCAGCGATAATTTTAATCCCTTTTATTATTAATTGAGTACGGCACAGGTAATGAGCCTCAATCAGACACCTTGATTTTTATTTATTCAAAAAAAATCAAAATGACACTTCGTCGCATTGACATTAGATATAAACCCTGAAGATGCAGTGACTGCATTCGAAAGGGCTGTGGTAGAGAACCCCAGGTAGCGCTTGACACTAGGCAAGATCGGAAGATTCTTCCTTTTCAATGGAGGAGTGAGAGTACTTACAATTTCTCTAAGCGACACATTATTGTTTTTGGACATCCACGCGAACGAAGTCCCGAGCACAGCTAGTTACGCAATAAAATACTGACAGTTTGCCGATGTTCAGCATTTGTGTTTTATCTTAATATAAAAAAATGCTCTCGATTAGCAAAGTGACATTGACGTCTGATAACAATCACCCCGACTCTAATGGTTTTGTTCTAATTCCTGCACTAATTATAAAAAATATAATTCACCGTAGAAAAACATAAGTAATTGTTTCAGTTTTAGCAGTTCTCGGAGCTTGTCATCGGTATTATTTCCATTGAACTTAATAATAATTATTACGGTTTACGGTTTAAAATATCATTTATTTCTCTCTTTATCATTTATTTAATCATCATTTCAGCCGAAAGACGTCCACTGCTAGACAGGCCTCTATTTATTTAATAATAATTATTATTTATTTATTTCAGACATAGGTAATTCTAGTCCACAGTTTTACTCATTCATAAAGAGAGAGAAATAGAGGTTGGGGCTATAGAGATAGTTTGAGTCCCGGGCAAGGACATAGGATAGTTTTTAGCCCGATATTCCCACGGGATCGACACTTATGCGGGTGAAACCGCGGGGCGCTGCTTGTACATTATATTATTAATAGATTACTGCCTCGTTGGTATTGTGGTCGCAAGCGCTACTGCTGAGGATGAGGTTTGATTCCCAGGCCGGGAAAAGTATTATTGGGTTTTTCTATCTGCAATTTCTCAGTAGCAGCCCGGAGTCTGGATTTGTGCCTGGTTGATGGCAATAGGCTCATCCCTTATTACATGGGACTTAAACATAACTGGCGAAACAATGACTTATACATCATTGTGGCGAAATAGGTACACCTCTGCCTAACCCTCCGGGGAATATAGGCATGATGATATGATATGATAATTTAAAAAAAAAATACCGGTCAAGTGCGAGTCGGACTCGCGCACCGAGGGTTCCGTATCAAATTTGTAGGTATGTAAATAGTTTATCACGGGATTTTTTCTTTAAATGTGACTACAAAGTTACGGTTTTCGGATTTTTTCCTTTATTTGTGCTACATTACCTTGCTTCTTGCCAAAATTTTATGATTCTACGTCAACGGGTACGCTATAAATTTTGATTCCCTTAAGAGTGTCGAAATATTTGTTTATTGCGGCATAAATGGCCGTATCTTTATTTTACGTTAACTTAGAAGTTTGATTTTTTCACAACTTCCCATGAAGTTGAACTGTAGGCCTGAAAATATGGTTTTAATTTCAACTCGATACCTCCACGCGTTCCCGAGATAAAGGGTCTTGACAGACGGACAACATAGTGATCTTATAAGGGTTCCATTTTTCATTTTGGGGTACGGAACCCTAAAAATTAATATTCCTTATCTATACCTACCACACGTAGGAGCTAAGAAACCATCCTTCTTCCTTTTTATCTTGTTTGTATTCATCATCGTACGTCAAAACTAAAAATAACTATCGAGAACAACTTTCGGAAATATCTTTTGGCGTGACTAGAACCGGTGACCTTTCTTTAGGGCCCGTAGGTCGCCTAGTGACCTACGCCTACTGAGTAGGAAGTATCGTAGTAATTATAGCACTATAAAAAACGTATATGTACGTACATACGCTGGAGGCCACGCATGTACCACACCTATAAGTTATTCGTATCGAAAGACCAGCTTAACGGCTTTCTAAAATGTCATTTTATTTCTCACAGTTATTGTTTTTTTGTGTCGTCTATGTAGTGAGTAATTAATATGTTATTTTTTTTTCATGACATATTTCATTCAAAATTATGTACCTACCTACTTGTTATTTTTTATGTGTTGACACAGACCTAGATAGTGTTGTATATTTGTTGTTGTTGGTCTAAGCTTGTACTACAATCTGTCAAATTTCTTTAATAGATATTCAACTTTATTGCATTAGGTTTTGATTGAGAAAAGTTAAGTTTCGAGTAGCTTGATGTGCTGGCGTCATCGACATGCAAACTGTTACCAAGGCTTGAGTACTTACTTACATGATTCTGAAACCTCATGCGTTGTTATTAAAAAAAAAAATATTGCTGTTCCATACATTTCGACAGCGTAGCTATTGCACTTTTCTATGAAACAGCAGCACCCTAATTGCGTAACACACTATCAATCGGAATCAGAATCATTTTGAAGCAAATTGCTAATCCATTGCTTCATAAGTTCGAAAAATTTGTCTGCTCAACCCGTAAATAACGCAATGAAGGTTGTTGAACTGTCAAAATGAAACCGATTCCGATTGATAATGTGTTACGCAATTGCCCTGCTGGTCTCTGGAATAACCGGTTAGACTTGAAAAAATCTATTTGCATTTGATAGCCCAAACCTTGAGGAATTCTTTAGGGTTATTTAACATCACACTAGGACCCTTGGGAACCGAACAAAAAGAAAAAAAGTCGGAAAACGAAGTAATAGCGCGGACAGGCGATGCGATGCGACGGGGTGGGTCGGGGGAACCAGAAATTTCATGCGGACGAAATCGCGGGCAGACGCTATAGTGTACCTACCATAATTATTCTTGACAACATAAACATACAACAAATACAGTAAGCAAGTTTCGTAGAAACTAGTTTTCGCTGATTACATTACCTACCTTTTGCGGTATTGAATTAATCGTAATACGCATCAGGTTTCGGCCTTATTTCCTAAGCGTAGCGTAGCCGATAAACAATACATGGTATAAAAACCGCGAAGTTTGTTAGTAAAATAAAATTACATAAAGAAGGACATTATGTTAGTTAGTTCAAATAATTGTAATAGGTGGGTACAGACGCCAGCACATCAAACTACTACAATCTGTCACATTTCTTTAATAGATTTTCAAATTTGTCGCTCAAGCATAAGGTCATATAAGGTTCAAAGTTGATTGGAAAAATTTTACAGTTTCGGATAGCTTGATGTGCTGGCGTCTGTACATTAGTCACTAGGAGCCTATTCCGCTTAGGGAAGACGGTGCACAGTGGTCATGTGCTGCCTTGCACAGCTAGGTTTCGGGAAGACCCTTTTACAGTCTCCCCGGAGATGTGCCCTAACAGGCGTTGCACAGAGGGGGCTCCGGATTGGTCTTTTGAGAGGTAACGGTGCCCCTTCCATGTGCAGATGGTGACCACCGGGGTGGTTTTAGTGAGGTAAAAATCCCACACTCCCTGGTTTTATTTTTCCGGGCACCTTTTGGAGGTTACACCCCGAAAACAAAAAAAAGGTACCTTTTGCAATCGAGGCTGTTATGGCCCTGGCCTTGTTTTGAGAACTTAGAAAATAGAGGGGAAAAGTAGATAAAATAAATGATACAGCCTCTGGATCTGGGTTCCATATTGTCATGTGTTGGTCTGGCCAGATACTCTATCAGATACAATGAAAAAGGATTAGAATTTAACCGGCATCCTAATTGCGTAATGTGTATTACGCAATTAGGATGCCGGTTAAATTTTAATCACAATCTGAAACATTTTGACGGATATTGCTAATACATTGCTTCACATGTTGGAAAAATGTGTCTGCTCAACAGAACAACGTAAATAACGCAATGAATGTTGTTGAACTGTCAAAGCCATTGTGTTACGCAATTATCCCGATGAGCCGAAGGATTCTGATTTTCAAATTAATTAACATAAAAAAAAATTACATTTCATGTAACCACGCAAATAACTGGTATGCATGACATTGACATTATGATTATTAGAGACAAAGGAGAGAAAATAAACAACGTGAATCTAGTTGACCTAAACCTAGAGCACTACAATACAGGTTGGTTTACAGATAGACAGCTATTACTATATCGTCTGCTTAATTGGCCAAAATCTACCTATTGATTGCTTACGGGATTTATAAAATAAACAACAAATCAATTAGTAGGACTTCGAAGTAGTTAAACTTTTTAGAACTGCTTCAATACCTGAGTAGGTATCTACCTACCTAGATAAATGATTAATTAAGTATATTTATCTCTTATTAACTAGTCTGTAAATGCGGAATAAGTTATCTAGATCGGTCGTTAGTTTTCCGAGGTTATCCTACAAGTAGATACTTAGTTAATGATGTTTAAGTAGGTACAGTCAACAAAAGAGATAATAATGCAGGATCGTCGGATATAGTTGAAGTTTAGTAAGAAACCGATGGATGTTGTCGACTGAAATTTAATTTCATAAATGAGCTGTTTGTTTTCTATTAATAAAATAAAATTTTATTCGAGAACGTCCATCGGTTTCTTACTAAACTTCAACTATATCCGACGATCCTGCATACTTATCTCTTTTGTTGACTGTACATAGAAGAATTATGCGACTGCCTACCATTGTTTACGATTCACAATATTTATGTGACTAAGTTTATAAATAAGAGCGAGTTCTATACTTAGAAAATATTATAGCGTTGGTATAATTGTTATGTTGGTGTTAAAAAGATTATTAATTTAAAATGAATTAGGATACAGTGGCCCAGTGGTAGCGGCCCCGACTTACGAGTTGTAGGTCGTAGGTTTGAACCCAGATAGGCGCTTTCCTTTGAAAGTGTGAAGAAACCGTCATGTCCTAGAACCAAAAATTGGAAGACATATTGTGACATCTACCAACTCGCACTGGGCCCACTTGGTCGATTACGGCCCCCTCCCTCTTACCGAGAGGCCAGTGTCCCAGAGGCTGATTATTTACCTAACTAAAAATATATAGAAGAAGTATCTCTATGCTCAATCTGTTATTCATGTTATTTGTTATACTTGAAGTGTAAACGTGCAGGAAAATAATAGATATTAATATGTAAATTAAATTCAAAGAAGTAGTTAATATAAAAATAGATCGTACTAAGTGTAAAAAAAGAACTTTTGATAGGTAAACTCAACCTCAAAGCATTTATTTCAATTAAACCATTTACGCCTGTAACTGGTTTACTTTTGAATTGTCAGAGAGTCGGTCAGTTAGTCAGAAAGTTGAAGCTAGTTGCCCATTCCAAAACGTAGATCTCTATGGAGAAGAACGGGCAAGAAACTCCAAGTTACATCAAGATATTACAAAATCCGGGGTATATTATTCTTGTTGCGTCAAAAAAAGGAAGAAACAAAGATTAAAAATAAAAGAGATGACCATTTTCAATCTCCGGTCAGTCTCAGGTAAGTTTTCTTGTTATTGGTCCTAGCAAACAATAATTACAAAAAAATACAAGTCTTACTGTAGATCTATACATTAATTATGGAAGTTTAATGCACTCAACAGGTTTACCCATTATTTAAATTTTTATAATTGATGTTTATCACACCGGTGCAGCGGTGGCACATTTGCGCAGTAATTATTATAAAATATAAGTAGATGAAGCTGACACACGTGCAAATAATCGATTTGTATGTGGCCATTAATTGTTATCACTCTTCGTAGATGGATGTTTAAGTGATAATATTGTTATAATATCTACACTTAATACTGCATAGTATCAGAAATGTGTGGTCATATTTAAGGATCTGCCCAAAAGTAGGAACACCGTAAAACCGAGTTTATGTCCCTATTGGTACATACTCGTATTATACAAGCCAAAAAAAAAAAATTGTGTTTTGTCAAATGTTCAAAGAAAAGACTCATTCAAAAATATTTCATAGGTAATAGTAAAATAGTATCATGATTAAAAAAAAACTATTGTAAAAAAAGCTCCAAAAAAATTATTTTTCTCCGCATAATTCTCAAAATTTTGAGTGTAAACAACTTATCACATTTTATGTTAGCCTGGCAGGCTTTTTAGCGTAGCAGTTTTTTTGCGTAGCGTAGTAATCACAATCTGTCACACACTACGCGCATAGATTATGCTTGAGAATATAATTTACATGTTTAACTAAACAATAACAAACAAATTACGTTTTATGGTCATTCAATAAGTATGTAAAATTACAAATGTATTTAAAATTTTAATACGTGCCATTTCCATAGCTTTCAAATTGTTACTATAAGCTTGATTTTAAATTGTTTGTTGTGTCTTAACACATCGCCGCTTTTAGAACGCTAGCCTATAGTATCTATTGCGGGTATTCGAGACCACTACTGGTAGAAAACAAACATGCCAACTTTAGCTCATTTCGCAAACTACCCTTTTACTATGTTTTTACCCATTAAGCTAATTATTAATTAAAAAGAGAAAAACATGTAAATCAAAGCTAACGTAGCCAAGCCTTACTCTGTGCGCAATGTCGCGTGTGACAGTAACCCTGAGCTGGTAAGCACGACAACCAGACAAACCAATAAATCTTGACACCGGCGTAATAGGGAACTAAACATAAATGTACTGATTTTGACGTTTATTTGACATTTGTCTTTGGAACTAGCGCCACTGTCAACTGTCAAGTTATACTGGGCGCCATGTTGTTACAGTCTGGAATGTCCTTACATGAAAGTTGCCGCTAGAACGTGGCCTGGCCAAATACACGTGTAGCCAGTGTTATTATAAAATAACAGGTGTAACTAGCTGCCGACTTGTATTAGAAAATGCTTTTTAGTTCGTTAGTTACTTGCGAACACGACTTTTTTATGGTCCTTTCAGTTGTTTTGGCTAATAAGGACCAACGATGGCAAAGAAAAAGAATTTGTGAGGAAAAACTTTTCAGGCAAAATGAGTACCTACTTAGCTAATTAAGGTTATTAGTAGGTAGTTAATTTTCTTTCGAGTTTTGTAAGAATTAATCAGTTATTGTAGGTACTTTTATATTTAATATGTATTTGATTATAAGTAGGTTGTATAGGTAGGTATGTTAGGGTCAAAAGAACAGAGCTTAGTCTTTTTTTTTAGGTTTTTTTTTTCATTTAGAACGTAGTTTTAGTTACGTAGGTACTTCAGCATTGGCGTATCTAGGGATTCTTTCTAGGGGGGGCCTGGACCCTGACCTTTTTTTTTCCCCTCCGTCCGGCAAGAACGGAGGGTTATGATGTCGGACACCTTTTTTTTTCTCGCTGTGGAAATTCTCATGGACTTCCTCTATCGTGGGGGTGACAGAGGGGCATCGGCGACTCTTACCGGTTAAAACCACCGCGGTGTTCCACCTCTACCTATGGCCGGGGGTGCGGGATTCGCATAAACATTCACCGCTCCCCCGACAGGCCTCGACCCGCTGTTTCTCAGCGGGTCCCACCTCCCCGTGCGCCCATTCCTATAATGGCCGCACCCACCCTCGAGTGGCATGCGTGAAACACTGCAGCGCCAACTCGGGCCTGTCTGGTCGGACGACAGACGCCCCTAGTCCGCCGACCGCAGGCCACCTCTCATGGAGGTCGTAGATCGTTTTGCGCCCTACTCGGGCGCCCGGTGCATCTTCTGCGGGAGGGGAGAGAGGATGCGGCTTCTCTCTCCCGCTCGGCCGCCTCCTTTGCAGAGATGACATCCTCGCAAAAGGAGGCAACACCGTCCCATGTGCTCCCGCTCTCGACCATCGATTGAACGACAGCCGGGAGCGAGAGATCGCTCCCGCCTATTGCCGCGATGAGGTCACGGCGCAGCCCTGCCCAAGCTGGGCACTCTTTCAACGTGTGCTGCACCGTATCTCAGGGCAAGCCGCACAGTGGTGACACACCGGCGTCTGCTACCGACCATGATGTCGGACACCTACCGACTAAAACCCCACTATTGCGTGCCACTTCTTTGAGCCCGACTGCTCGAGCGATGACACGGCCCCAATTTCGCCGCCCGCAGACCCCTTATAGTGGCCGGAAATCGTTAAGCACCCTTCGACGCCCAGCTGCTCTTCTGGTGCGGGTGGAATGAGAGGTATGCTCTCTCTCCCTCTCCGCCGCCTCCTTTGCATGCATCAACTCCCTGCAAAAAGAGGCCACAGCATCCCACGCGTTTTCGCTTCCGACCATGGACTGAACCACCGCCGAAAATGACAGATCACCCGCACCAAGTGTCGCGACGAGGGCACAGCGCTGTTGGGCCCAAGCTGTACTCCTCCAACGTATGTAACGCCGTGTCCTCGTGGCAGTCCACACAGTGATGACAAGCAGGTGTCCGCTCCCGACCTATGCGACGCAGGTATTCCCCGAAACATCCGTGTCCAGTAAGCACCTGCGTCAGCCGGAAGCTCAGGGCGCCATGCTGCCTCTCCAGCCATTATTCTTCCTTATCGCCACTATTGTGGCGAGCCCAGGCGAGCCCCCTCCTGGGTTGCGCAAGTCGCTCCCTCCATTCAGCCACTAGGATCTGACGGAGCTCAGTCCTTCGTGGATCGAATTCCCGAGGAACTGGAGGCTGACCACGAGCAAGCTCCGCCTTTCACCAGCGATGTAGGGACGCATGGATTTTCGCGTCCAGATCCCAGGGCGTTGATCCGGCCAGGAGAGTTGCTGCCTCGTAGGAGATCGTACGGTATCCTCTTATCACCCTAACAGCTATCGTTCTTTGCGGCCTTCGCAATATTGCAACGTTGCGGGCCGTCAGTGTCCGCCCACACGGGCGCCCCATACAGGGCCATGGACTTCACAGTCCCCACGTACAGTCTCCGGCAGTAGGCGTTGGGCCCCCCCAAATTAGGTAGCAGTTTTGATGAGCGTTGCAGCTCATCAACCTGGGGACCAGCCGCTGAATGTGCGGGCCGAAGTCTCACCGGCTGTCGAGGACAAGTCCTAGGTACTTCATCGTCGACTCAACACCGATGCGGGCGCCTCCTACCGCTATGTGTAAATCGCGTGGTAGCTTGTTCCGAGGCCCATGGAAACAGAGGACCTCAGATTTGTGCAAAGCCACCTCGAGACCCAGACGGCCGGATGATGATGATGGGGCTCCCTTTTCCGCACTTAGACTCCCATTTGGTCCGTTATGCGTGGCCCAGACGCCGGATCCTTCGAACGACCTGCGTAACCCCTGCCGTGGCCTATATGGCCGATTGCCGATGCGTTAGCTCCCGGGCCGTCTAATCATAATAATACTCTAGCTTATTTCGTTGCTTATTAATAGATTCTATTATTTTTGTGATTTCAAATGTAAGTAACTAAATGGAATGTAGGTATTATGTCTGTAGGTAATAATAAGTTTGTGTAGGTCTTGGTGGTAGATTATTTGTTTGATTGCTTTTGTGTGAAGTTATATTACGTACCTAAGTATCCAGCTTAAAATTTCGAATAGGTCCCCAAACATCCTAGGGTGGGCCTGAGACCATTCTAGGGTGGGCCGTGCCCACCCGGCCCCCCCCCTATATACGCCAATGGGTACTTGTCATTAGCCGTTAATCAAATATGTACCAATATTACCAATAGTTGTTAACCTTTGAATGCTTTTGTTAATAAAATAATCATAAAACAGAGGTCATTTAGAAACATTTATTAACAATCAAAGACACTATTTCGATTTAAATTTTGAACTACTTTTGATATTTTATTTTATAATAACTTAATTATGTGTTAATGCTGCAATAAATACGAGAACGGATTGAAAAAAAACACCTACACTTTTAGTCAAGTTTCGAAATCGTAAGAAATCTTAATTCTTAACTAACTTTATCTACTGATATTAAGTTATTTATTTACCTATAGGTGATGTAACTTGATATGCTTCCGTTTTACTAATGACGTAAATGATTTGATTTAAAACTGTTTCGTTTTTGATAAATATGTAAACAATATGCGTTAAACATATTTAACTGATATATTATTCTTGTACCTGTATAGAGGCTTCGTCACTACGATTCATTATCGGATATATCTCTTCGTCTGTTTGTATCAAACAGCCTTGTGTCACATGTCCGATCACTTCAAGATTACTAGTTCATTCATCATAAATATTCTCTGCATTATAACAAGTTATTTTATAATGAATATCGAAACATTCTGTACCTACATTTATGACGTCAACAATTCTCTAACTTTTAAAAATCATTCCCAGGAATTTATACCAAAGGATCAAGTTGGAGGAGCTCTTTTGTCCTTCGTTACAAGTTCGTAAAAAAAAACACTTATAGGGGTACCTACCTACCTTTAGCAAAAAAAGTCCCTTACCCCTCCCTCGGTCCCTCCCCTCCGTCCTTTCCCTCCGTACCTTCTTTGTATTTTTTTATTATTTTGTTGGGTTTGGTCCTAATATGACGACAATTTAAATTAAAAATACCTTAAATTTGGTGTGTAGTAAGTAACATATTATTACATATTTACTTTTGCACAACACTGGCTGCATGAGTGCCGCTACAGCCGGCTACATTCGGCCAGCCCACCAATAAGTAAACACGATCGTTCACGAAACTAGAACGCACACAATGAACGGTCGGTTCAATGCAACCGTTCAATAGAATAAACTTTTCAAATTCTCGCTCAATGGCGGCCGAATGCATCGTAACCTTTTAACCTTCAAATCAATTTACTCGTCTAAGCTAAGAGTACATAACGTACTCGTAAGAATAGGTACATACAAGATGGCAGCATCGACGCGAAGCCTGTTACCATGGATTCAGTAGGTACATGATTCTGAATCCACCTGCGTTGAAATTTTTCGTATCGCACTTTTCTATGAAACAGTAGATTTTACAACAAAAAATCCTGTGCCCTAGCACATAGGGTCTAGAAATTTACTGAATTCATGGTTACAGTTTGTGACGTCGATGTCCCTGCAACCCTGTAAGTTGTAGGTACATGTGACAATTACAATCCCACCAAAAACATTTTCATGTAAAATGTTGCCAAGACGAGACCACATAAATGGTTCGCAATGTCAAAAAGTTATCAGATCTCATGTAGAGCCAAGCTTCTTACTCTACACGACCTAACTCTACAAGCCCTAACTTCACAAACTCTAAACCTTAGTCAAAATAGCTTGGCCGAGAAAAGGTAGGTAGTGCGCTTGGCTCGTCTTGGCGGAGGCACTCCTGTGCCCCCAGATAGTAATTTACTATATCAACATCAGATGACTTTTCCTGATAAATTTTCCTGTATTCTTGTCCGTAGGTATTTACCTATACGACAATCGTTTGAACGTTATTCATAGATCTATGATTGCTTTTTAATGTTTGATCGGATTAATTTATGGTGTTTTCAATACCTACATACAACAATAAGCTCTTGTATATTGACCACATTATCCTGTGGAGTTATACACTCGGTAAAGTTAATTTGTGGTTTGTTCTCAGAATTGTTAAGCACTCGTTTGCTTACAATTATTACAATCAATGTAAAAAAAAGTGTAGGTGTGATTAATTAAACATCCTTCTTTAAAAATAAGTCTTGAAGTCAGCGATCCATTTTTTATTTGACTTGCTATAATCAGAAAAATTCATTGATAACTGTGTCAATTTGCTGTTTTGTTGCCATTTTCTACAACTGTCAAAAATGACAGTTGTGGTTTAAATACACGATATAAGGGGTTTATTTGCAAACACTTTTTTTAGGATGGTCTGGCGGTTAAAAGGTTAAGGAACGTTTGAAACATCAAAAATGTATGATACTTAACTTTACGTTTATAAATATAGGGGTAATGTTTTGTAGTCACTTTGATAAACAAATAATTTACAAGATGTGCATGCTGAAACCAGAAGGTCGAATACGAAAATTAGCTAAGCAAATCTGATATGGTTCTACGCTCAGAATTCCAAGCTGCCTCACAATAGCATGATACATGCAATGCCAAGGATTCTTCCACTGAGTACTTCCAGCCAGTTATAACACATTAGATACCAGACAATCAACTAACATACACTATGCTAATTAAACAATTACGTACCCTTTAAAAGTCGAATGGAATTAATTTACTTTAAACTAGTTTATTTTTTTAAACTACAGTTTCATGGAGTCAGGCAGAAAACTAGTTTGAGAGGACAAAGAACTCCTTCTGACAATGACAAAATCTTATTCATCTTTTGTAACTCAAAGGTCATGCAGCCAGTTTCATTAAACTAGACGCAGTTAAAAAAAAAACGTAGATATTGCAAAAATAATAAATGTTTTTTTGTTCTTGAATGTCCAATATAGTTTTTTCTCCAGGCAAGGTTGTTATCATCTAATTATTAGGTATAATTTACTTTATGAACCCACTTTTATGGGAACGAAAGGTCAGTTAAATCATCATCTGCCTAGCCTTTTCCCAACTATGTTGAAATCGGCTTCCAGTCTAACCGTATGCAACTATAATATATACCAGTATTTTACATGAAGCGACTGCCTATCTGACCTCCACAACCCAGTTACTGGGTAATACGATACCCCTTGGTACGGCTGGTTATCAGATTTTCGGGCTTCTGACGACACGTAACGACTGTCAAAGATCCAGGATTGGCAGCCGGGATCAACGGTTTAACGTGCTTTTCCAAGGTATGCAGAAAGGTCATTTAAGTAATGGTACCTTTTTAAATGTTCATTTAGCATTGGTCAGGTCTGGGTTACTCGATGTTGACTGCGCGCTGACGGTGTTGACGGCTGTTTCCCGTGTTTTGTTATATATGACTCGTCATAGCAATGTAAAAACTACTATATCATCTTAGTTTATGTAACATGTAACACTAGCTGTGCCCGCGTCTCCGTTCGCGTGACCTTTTGATTTTCATTCTTTTTCTGTGACATCAATACCTTTTGACTGTCTCTTTTTTTTTCTAAAAAATAGCCTAACTAGGCTACGTTACCCCTTATAGGTAACATCACATCAGCTGTCTGCTAGTGAAAGTCCGGTGAAAATCGGTTCAGCCGTTTCAGAGATTAGCCGATTCAAATATAATAAAAATGTTTTTTTTTTTTGTTATAAGTATCGTATATTATATACTGCATTTAGGTCTGATGCCCTATTTTCCATCGCCAGATATAACTTTTATTCGAGGAATAAAATTGACGTTTGACAGTTTTTGTATGAAACAACTGTCAGAATTTCAAAATTATTCCTCGAATAAAGTTATCAGATGATTGAAAAATTAGCCCCTATAACAGTTTTGACGAATTGACTTGTAGTTATCGTTTTTGCAGTTTATCGTTCTTTTTTAACCTGACATTAATTATCCTGATGCTTAATTATTTCAACTTTTTATGCTAATATGGTAAATGTGTTCCTCTTTAGGCAATACGAGTTTTCTTCGTTATGCTCCTTCAACACATCAAACCGATAATATTATTATCAAAAAACAGTTTTTTCATGTTTTTAATTTATTAAGGAAACGCACTTTGGTTCAATTAAAAAACCTTGTTTTTAACTGAAAGATACGCAAGGAATTTATTAAACTACTTTTACAAAGCTTACTAATTGCAACTCGATACCTATATAACATAGGTAATATCTATTGTTTTAAAAGTTTGAAACGTTCTTAACGTTCGTTCCGAAGTACTAACTTTTAAACTCAGTCTTATTTTTTTATTGGTTTTTTTTTTATATTTGTTATCTTTACTAAATGTACAGCATCATGCTGAGATAGGAGCCTTTTGGCCTCGTACAGGACTTTCTGTTTGTTTTTAACATTATTTTTATATAATTTTGTTTTTTAATTTTATTTATGATTGTGCTAGTTTAGTTTGTGATCTTCCTGTACGAGTCACAATAAATACTATTCTTCCTTAATTTCTTTTTTTTCTTTTACTTACCAAGACCCCTCCGTGTCTCGCCGTTGCCATTTTATCCTACACTGTACACTACTCTACAGGCTGTACAGTGTACAGACGCCAGCACATCAAGCTACCCGAAACTGTCAAATTTTCCCAATCAACTTTGAACCTTATGCTTTAGCGATAAAGTTGAAAATCTATTAAAAAAATTGACAGATTAGTAGCTTGATGTGCTAGCGTCTGTAGCAGCTACTTACGAAAAACCGTCAGATAAAATCAAGAGTGTAAGGTAGATCATAAAACTGCATACTCGTAATTTGCGTCAGAGACGAATGATGAGCAAGTAGATACAACCCATAAAACATAATCCAATAAAATGTTTAAAAACAAAAATCAAAACAGCACCGTCTTTCACAGGAAAAGATCCAGTGCGCATTTTGCTTGTGCGCAGATCTATACATTATACTAATAATAAAGCTGAAGAGTTGTTTGTTTGAACGCGCTACTCTGGAACTACTACTAAGTAATCTATTGAAAAAATATTTTTGCATTTGATAGCTCAATTCTTGAGGAAGGCTATAGGCTACATGACATCACGCTATGAGCCTAAGGAGCGGAGAAAAACAAAAAAAGTCAAAAAGAACGCTGAGCGAAAACGATGCAACGGGTGGGTCGAAGAACAAGAATTTTCACGCGGACGAAGTCGCGGGCAGAAGCTAGTTTATTTAAATATAAATAAGAAGTTTATTTGCACGATTTGATTTATTTATAAGGGGTGTCTGGTAAAAACGTAACGAAAACTCCATTACGTTTACGATCGACGTTACTCGTCAAAATTTCGTGAAGGCTATAAAACATAAAAGTCGATTGATGTTCCGAATTTAGAACTATTTCACATCAAGGAAACGGGCGTGTGTTTGCAAAGTTTTTGCACACGATGTGAGACCGACAATTGTGTTGCGGAAAATTATAATCAATGAAACGACAACCTGTAAGATTACGTGTACAACTGGTTACAATTGTTGTATGAACCGTGTAACTTGCGCCAGCGCAGCGCCATTAAGTCAAACCTCGCCAAAGGATCGCACATTTCTTAAATTGATGATTCTAATTGATAATTCTACCGCAAGTTACAATTATGTTATTCATGTAAAGATAAATTTATACATACATACAAATAAATAAAATTTAAGTGTCAGTTTGTAATGTCAAAATAACAGCTTTTTACTAAAGGCATATGAAAGTACATAATGTCTGGCTGTTTGTTCCGGTTAATCTCCTAAATGGCTAAACCGATTTGGACGGGACTTTCACTGGCAGATATCTGATGTTATAAGGAATAACTTAGCCTAACGCTTAAGCTTAGCTTACTTTTATTTTAGAAAAATAATTAGGGTTCCGTGTAAAAAAAAACGAATAAAATCCTATTTGTTTTCCGACATACACACGAACGAAGTCGCGGGCACACCTAGTAATAAAATAAATAGTTAATTTTGTCTCCTGTCGTAATTAATGGCTGTCACTTAAGAGCCAGAGTTTTGTAACCATTCGCCTCGAAGGACCAAATTATAGTTGACGAAATGTTACCAATAATTACATAATTGATGTTTAGGAAGCAATAAAAATAATAAATATCAGCTTCAACTTATGACGCGAAGCTACGCAAGGCTCTACATTCTATGATACACTTCATCAAGGCTATTTACCGTTGTGTCGTATGCAATAAAGGTGTTTTCTGTTTACACACACCTACTACGTGGATTAGGAAATTTATGACATTGTATTGTATTGTCATGAAATACTAAATGAACTAGGGCTAGGAGTGTCGCTTTTCAAAACGATTTGGGGCTGCTCAACCGTGACCTTTTTTCTATCACTTATCTACGACCGAACTTGGCGTGTAGTAGCTTTAGATACAAGATTTGACCTACATACCTACTTATATCATAATCAGCCTATAATGTTCCCACTGCTGGGACACAGGGACTTTGTGAGGTAAGCCGAAATCCATCACGGCGCACGCGGGCCCAGTGTGGGTTTTCGGATGTCACTCGTCTGCGAATTTTTAGTTCTAGGACATGCCGTTTTCGTCATGATGTTTTCCTTCACCGTTTTTGAGAGCAGTGGTGATGAAATAAATTACACAAAGTAAAACGCCTGCCTGGGTTCGAACCATTATGTCTAATAATCCACACTTTCATCGTAGTACTATTAAGTATTCTGTGCTTCCATACTAATATTATAAATGCGAAAGTGTGTGTGTATGTCTGTTACCTCTTCACGCTTAAACCGCTGAACCGATTTAACTGAAATTTGGTACAGAGATAGTTTGAGTCCCGGGAAAGGACATAGGATAGTTTTTATCCCGATATTCCCACGGGATCGAGACTTATGCGGGTGAAACCGCGAGGCGCTGCTAGTAAATTATATTTCTAGGGTTCGAACCCACGATCGAATTAACAACTCGTATGTCGGGGCCGTTATCACTGAGCCACCAATCAACACATAATCAAAGTCAAAGTCAAAAGTCAAAGCATTTATTTCAAATAGGCACATAAAAGGCACTTTTGAACGTCAAAAATTATCTTAAAATAGAATTTATTCTAGTCGTAATCATAACATAACGTCACGCCTATAAATCCCCCAAGGGTTAAACCTACAGTAGATACCTACTTACAGTAACATTACATGCACATTTCGCCAGTTATGTATGGCGAGCGTATTTCCATCAACCGTCGCACAAATCCAGGCTTCTGACTGCTATAACTAAGAAATTCCTGATGGAAAAACCCAGTAATCGAACCCAGAACCTCGTGCTCAACAGTAGCGCTGGTGACCGCTAGACCAAAGGTCAATCAAGTAGGAAACTATTCAAAGTAGGTTGAATACTTGTAAGTAATAACTAAGTAAATGAATTATCACAATAAAGGCTGTACCTAAAGACTTAGGTACTTTGGATTTTCCATGTTGCACTTTATATTAGGTCCTTACATATGAAATTGGCGTTTTGTATGGAAGGAACAAAAAGTCGAATATTTTTTAATATAATATATTTAATTAATCAAAGTATGAACCATTGTTTTCAATGCACTTTTGCCATCTTATAGGTAGTTCATTGATCCCTTTACTAAAAAAACCAGTCGGACGGGAATCAATAAAATCTTTGAAGGCGATTTGGACTGCCCCATCGGAGTTGAATTTTTTCCCTTGCAAAAAGTTATCCAAATTGCGAAAAAAATGGTAATCTGTTGGAGCAAGGTCCGGGGAGTACGGAGGATGTCTAAGACATTCCAATTCAAGCTCTTCTAATTTGGTAGCCGTCTGTTGCGCAGTGTGTGGTCTGGCGTTGTCGTGAAGCAGCAGTGGTGTGGAGCTTTTTAATCTTCCCAATTTGCTTCAAGTGAATTAAAACAGTTTTATCACTAACATCGAAGCCTGCAGCTAACTCGGACGTGGTTTGCGATGGGTCCGCTTCCACAATAGCCTTCAATTCTCCATTATCAACTTGGGTCTCAGGCCGTCCACGGGGCTTGTTCTGCAGGTCGAAATTTCCAGAACGAAAACGTTGGAACCAAAAACGAACTGTGTTTTCTTTTGCAACATGACCGCCATACACATCATTCACCCTTCGAGTCGTTTCCGCAGCACTAGTGCCACGGCGGAACTCGTACTCGTAAATAATGCGATATTTTAAATTTTCCATTTTGTAAAATGAGTGACGCAAACAGAAAAAACAGAAGAAAAAAAACAAATGAATGACGGTCATCGAAGCACAAATACATGAGTAAATAGCTGTACAAATTTGAATTTGGAATTCCTTACCAAAGAGGAGAAATTCGTGATTAAAGTGGCCAGTACGAAAAACGCCAATTTCATATGTAAGGACCTAATATATATAAAGTGACGTACGTTATCACTCTATTACATATAGTGATATATAATTGGCAACTTTGTTTACATTCCTTTATATGGCTACTTTATAAGAATTCGATGAATCGATCGTGTAGTGATTTTGCTTGCCTGCTTACCAAGGGGTGTCGTATTACCCAGTAACTGGGTTGTGGAGGTCAGATAGGCAGTCGCTCCATGTAAAATACTGGTATTCAGCTGCATCCGGTTAGACTGGCTAAGCTGACCTTACATTGTTGGGAAAAGGCTAGGCAGATGAGTGATTTTGCTTGCCTACTTAGTCATCGGGAACTGAATTGGTTACCGCAATTTTCTCATAGGAAGATGCTGCTGTCTATGCTCTTAACATAACTGATCAATTGAGACTATCGCAGTCCACCGCTGGACAAAGGCCTCTCCAGGCAGCACCACAACGCCTGTCCTCCGTCTTCCGCATCCAGTCTGTCCCAGCCACCTTTTAAAGGTCGTCGGTAGGTAATCTAACTCGGGGGCGCGGTCCACTCCAGCGCCGATCGATTCTGTAAAAATCTCACTGTGTAAATGATACTGAAGTGCCATATGCCACTATTGACAGCTCACTTCAAGCTTCACCTATGTTTTCACGGTTTTCAGAATAGCACTGCTGGACTCGTCTCCTTCACTGGCCATCGGTCCTTCGACAAACATGGCCAGCCCACATACATAACTCCTGATTACCTTAATTAATGTGTACTTATATTAATGGCAGTTATTTGTATTGTTTCAGACGAGCCGTGCGCCGTTGTAAGCGACCCACAGCCCAGTAAGAGTAGTTCAGTCCGCGCGACCGCCGACATACCTAGCAGCCCGCCCGCATAGGATGGTAGAAACTGACCCCGGGCCCAAGAAATCTCACAGTAAGTACATAGAGAGCTACGCAGTCACGGTTACAAGGGTCTTTTGGCACCTGCGAGGCAATTGCGTGACACATTTCTTTAATTTTGACAGTTCAACAACATTCATTGCGTTATTTACGTTGTTGAGCAGACAATTTTTTCGAATATAGGAAGCAATGAATTATACAATATCCTTCAAAGCAATTAGAGTGCCGTTCTGTAATATTTTTGTAATAAATAATGTTGAATAGAATGAAAAGGCACTTCACATATTGTATAAAATTAATTTAAGATTTTTATTAAATAGATCTTTCTAAATTGATATTAGTGTCGAAAACCGGTACTTGAAATCAATATCAAATCGGATAAACTCAAATGCCAAATAGGTCAAAGAGGCCATCTCAGGCTCTTTTAAAAATGAAAGAAAAATGGTTTTATTGTCATACAGAAAAGGACAAGTGCAATCGAGAAAGATATACTACTGCAGTTATAACTGTTATAAGAAGGCATCTTCACCTTTATGATAGTAAAAAATAACATCAAAATAGGTAAATCGCCAATAATCCTTTACGTAGGTAGGTAGATAGTTTTTTTGTGATTTTTTATTCAAGCGTTATTTCCATTTTCGACAGTATTTGTGGTTTGTCAAAAAATGCAATAAGCGTTTTTACTCGCGATGGTGATATTATAATAGAGAGGTAGATATTATGTAGGTATTATTAGGTAAGTACCAATTTCCTCCCGCCTTACTAGATACCTAATACAGAATACTACTAACTTACTGTACTGCATGTCACATGAAACTCATGAAAGTTTGCTAAGTAAAGTAAACATGAACTTATTATCATGCATATAATGTTCATATTCGTAGCGAATGTGAGCTAGCGCTTCGTAAGAATACCAGCATTAAAGTTCACATTTGGCTTACTTTACTTGACAAAGTAAAGTCAAAGAGCGATCTGTAAATCAGTACGGATTTAGACCACATTCTAATACACTCGCAGCAACAATCGATTTAGTAACTAAAATTAAAAATAATATCGACAAAAAGCAACTAGTTCTAGGTATTTTCATTGATCTAAAAAAAGCATTCGATACAATAAGTCATTCCATACTATTAGAAAAACTAAAAAGTATTGGAATCACTGACAAAGCTTACAAAATATTCGAATCTTATCTTGCAAATAGACATCAGATAGTAAAAATTGATAAAGGAGATCTGCGATTCTTGGCCCCGATAGACAAAGTATTAGAACATTCGAAAAAATATTTAAATAGATATAAATCCTACTTTAATCTATAATTTCCTAAAAAAAAACCCAGGAAAAAAGAATAATAAAAATAAAGAAGTCAATTGATGTATTCCTCGCGTTGCAGTTGTCACATGTTGCCATATTATGCTATTTAAAAAAAAAATGTTTTTCCCACTAAAAAATTTGTATTGTAATGTTCAATTTATATT
Organism: Amphipoea oculea; assembly: GCA_945859645.1. Lineage (NCBI taxonomy): Eukaryota > Metazoa > Arthropoda > Insecta > Lepidoptera > Noctuidae > Amphipoea > Amphipoea oculea. The sequence continues at coordinate 6,576,399 of OX243876.1, forward strand.
TCATTACACTTAAAAAAGTATTTTATGAGTTAATTGCGAAACAATGATTAAAGATAGAGTATTTTTTTGTTGTTGTTATGTTATATTATTGATTTTATAGAAAAATCGATTTGCATTTTTATGAACTGCAACACTCGATACGGCTGTCACTTGTCAATCAATCGGTTGTCACCTATGATGATGTGGAAAGCAATGAATAAAATATTTTCAGTTAATTTGAATTCGTATTTTTTCTTTAAAATCCCTTATCATGTACAACTAAGGAATAAAAATTCAACATTCTGTAAGTCAGTTTCACCTCATATTAAAATCACTAAAACAGAACCTAATAAAAGAGCGGGAACAAATGGACGCCGTTAAGCAGAAAAGATCCAACCAACATTTTGTTACTTTTTTGGATCTTTTTTGCGTATATAAAGTTCGATGTGTAGATTCTAACATAATAGGATTTATTGACTACGGTCTGAAATAAAGTTTTTTTTTTAATTTTCATACTATCCCATGTTATATCGAAAAACTAATTACGCAGGGCTATAGACTAATATCACACCTTGAAAACCCAAATTATTTCATTTTTGTTTATTGAGGCCTAATTTATTAGGACTGTTTGCGGATCTCCTTTGAAAGTACATCTGCTGACATTGTATGCGGAGTTCCGCAGGGATCAGTTTTAGGACCACTGCTTTTCTTAATTTATATAAATAATATAAGTAATATTAGTTTAGCGGGACATATCTCACTGTACGCAGATGACACATGTCTTTTTTATTTTGGCCACTCAATGAATAGTGTTATTACTGAGGCACAGCAAGACCTTTATATTTTAAATACGTGGCTTAAGCAAAACTTACTGACTATTAATGTTAACAAAACTGCATATATAATATTTTCTCCTAAGAACAAGAAGATTCCTGATTTCCCACCTCTTACGGTTGATGGCCAACAACTGGTAAGATCAAACCATGAGAAATACCTAGGCCTGATCTTGGACAGCAGACTGACATTCAGACCTCACATTGATTATGTTAGGAGTAGATTGATTCCGTTGACTGGAGCTCTGCGAAATATTGCTAAATGTGTGCCATTTAAATTACGCTACACTGGTCAAACCGCATCTAGACTATTTAATCCAAGTGTGGGGACAGGCCGCTATTACACATCTTCATGACCTACAAGTAACTCAAAACAAGGCAATCAAAGTTCTTTTTAATTACAATTACCTAACACCTACGAAAGACATTTATGCTAAAACTAAACTATTTAACCTTAAAAAATTATATATTTACCACACATGCATACTAATAAAAAAAAAATTAACAAACAATATACACTCACAAATCACCTTCAAACACAAAACTCACCACTACTACACCAGGAATACGGATAGTATAGAACTGCGTTCAGTTAGGACTTTGTACGGAAGAAGAACTATTCAGTTTGAGGGAGCGCAGCTTTATAATAATTTACCGAAAGAAATAAGAGATAGTTCATCAGTGAACATTTTTAAGAATAGGTTAAAGTTGTATTTGGCTAACCAACAATAATAAATCATTACCTACTGTATGTAGGTACTCGATGGATTGAACGACAATTATGTTTATTACTTAAGATATTTTGTTTAGTTTCTCATATTTAAGTGAACTATGTATGTTCTTTTTGAGAAATAAATTTCTTTAAACCGAAATCTTGCGTTTACAGTCACTATCCTGTAAAAGCTGCTATGACTCACAATTAGGAATGCCCAAGTATTATTTGTTTAAAACTGGTCACAATGAGCACCTATAGAAGTCACCTGTCCATTTCGTAACCTCATACGGGGATTATGCACATCTCAAGGTAACGAAGAACAACTGACCGACTGTTTAACGCTAGAATGTTAATAAAAAGACGGTGTCTGATGACGTTATAGTGGGTACGGTTGGTAAAAAAGTCGCTGAAAACGTCAAAAAAATAACTATAAGCATTAAGGCTTTCCATATCTTGCAAACAATATGCTACATTATTCTCATTTCTGGAATCTAGGCTATCCGACCACTTAATTGTAACAGAGCACATTAGAGTTTTGGCTCTCAGCAACTACGAGTATCTTACCGCAGCAGTGTCCCAGTGGTAACGGCCACGACTTACGAGTTGTACGAGTAGGTCGTAGGTTCGAACCCAGACAGGCGTTCTACATTATGTAAACTGTTGCATCACCACTGCTCTTAAAACGGTGAAGGAAAACATCGTAAGGAAACCAGCATGTTCTAGGTAGAACCTAAAATTCGAGGACATGTGACATCTACCAACCCCTACTGGGCTTGCGTGTGGTGGATTACGGCCCATTCCCTCTCACCGAGAGGAGGCCTGTGTCCCAGCAATGGGAACATTATAGGCTGATTACGAACTATTTTACCAATATAGGAATAGCTAGTTATATAGTGAGAATAGCGGTGACAAGATTATTTTGTACTTTTTGACAGCAGCATCTTGTTGCTACCCATATATTAAATTGTGGCCTGACTTAATATTGTGTCCGCGGCTGCGCCAAATATTGTGAGCGAGACCTTGCTGAACTGCCAGTCACCTACCAATAATGATGTCTTATGTATGTGTATACTTAGATATCGAGATGAATTTTATAATATGATTGATTGTAGGTATCTAATGTTAAAGGCAAACGTATATAAGTATTTTGTACCGACCTTTTTTTGTTGTATTTTTTGTTTCAAGTGTTTATCAGTGGAAACTTGTAAATGGCCCTCAAATGCATATTGTTTAAAAGCACTGTTTATATTAGCTGTAAGTTTCCCGAATAGAAAAAAGTACAAATAAAATAATAAAAATTATCTGAGGAATATTTATTGCGGTTTGACAGCTTTTGTATAGAAATTATGTTAAAATGACATATTTCTTCTTTAGTTATATTAAGACTAGCTGCGCCCCGCGGTTTTACCCGCATAAGTCTCGATCCCGTGGGAATATCGAGATAAAAAGTACCCTATGTCCTTTTCCGGGACTCAAGCTATCTCTATATCTGCCAAATTTCATCAAAATTGGTCCTGCCGTTTGAGCGTGAAGAAGTAACAAACATATAAACACACACACACACACACACTCACAAACTTTCGCCTTTATAATATTAGTGTGATGTGATAGTGTGATAACAGACTGTTGAAAAATCAGCTCTAACTCGAAAAAATCATATCGGGCAAACAACCAACTCCTGAGTTGATGCACATTTGTGCTCGTTTCACGGCATTTTGAATTGTTGCTCGGAAAACATCCTCCAAATTGGTGATTTCTTCTTCAAAGTGGACTTACAAGACTTATAAACTTACTTTGGTAAACGTGAGATTTCAAGAAAGCCCCAAAGAAAAAAGTCTAGCGCCGTTAATCTGGCGATCTGACCGACCAGCACAACCATACGACAGGCTATCGTATCGAAAACCTGACATTTCGATAACCTGATTTGACTTCCCCTCAACAGCAAATAGCTGTTGATTTTCGGGTGTTGGACTTGTGAACAGCGTTGAGAAGACTCCTACGATAACAATGATTAATGTTCGATACGATACGGAAGCATATCGAGTGTTTGTCAATAAGGGGGCTGTTCAAATAACCAAAACGGGAGATCACACGGCCCCGAAGTTGGTGTTTCGAAATCTCTATCGTTGCATAAGAGCAGCTGTGTGACTATGTGTATCGCTCCATTGCGTTGTCAACTTATTCTCTACCTGTCTACAACATAGGTATTTATGTATCAAAATTATCTAAGTATACAATGACATTATAACGCCATTAGTAAAAATTATGGCACATCCACATTATGACATTACTTTTGCCCCACCTTGTACAAATTAAATAACAGCCGCACGGGTCGTTCGAAGGTTAAGCTTGCCGCGGTCGGTTCGTGGATGGGTGACCATCCATAACATATCGACATATCTTTGACAGTCGTTACGGATAATCAGAAGCCCAAAAGTTTGACAATCTTCTCGGTCGTGTTACCCAGTAACTAGGCTGTGGAGGTCAGACAGGGAGTCGCTCCATGTAACATACTGGTATTCAGCTGCACCCGGTTAGACTGGAAGCCGACCACAACATACATAGTTGGGAAAAGGCAGGCAGATTGATACTTAAAACCTAATAGCTGATAGAGATGGATGAATGAATATACCTCCAACAATTAAAACTTACATAAAAAAAAACCTATGGTTATTTCTCTAGTGAAAAATTTCTACTTACAATTTTATTACAAATCGTAGCACGTATATTGTAGAGATGTAGGTATCCACCTGACTAGTAGACGGGTGATACAAACGTTACACAGGAAAAAGCTAGGCAGATTTATATAATCCTAATAGACATGGCTGATAGAGATGATTAGAAGAAAATACCTCCAACAATTAAAACTTACACAAGGAATGCGTATGTTTATTTCTCTTGTGAAGAATTGCTACTATCACAGATCGTAGCACGTGTGACACGTGTAGTGAGAGATGTACCAATGCATCTGTCTAGTAGTCTATGGATGATATAACGTTACTCACACACCTAAAATATTTATACTTAGTTATTATTTTTTAAACCCTCTGCATTGTGCCTGTGTGAGCCTGTGTCGCCGCATGGTATTTCTTTATAGGAATAATTTAATGTATCATAACTTATCTGGAGTGCAAAACTTTAGTAGGGACAGCACGACATCGGAAGATTGCCATGAAAACAGACAGAGTCTTTGCATAAATGACAGCTAACAGTACGTACCAATAGACGTGGGAGATATTGTGCATAAGTGTGAGCCACCCTCTTCCCTCACTCTCTCCTCTCTCTCTCTTAGTCCGATTGGACGGCAATCTGACACGACAGAGAGAGATCGGGCGCAAATAACAGTACCTACCTAGTTTGGTTGTGATGGGAATACCTGGAGTGTGTCCAAAAATATATTTTGATAATTATTTTTTGAAATATTAATTTACTTTTGGTTTGTTTCAGATTGTGATGTAAAAAGGGACCTGCAATTAAACGGCCCAGGTTCCAAAACCGCCGAGCTTGGTAAGTTAACTCTACCAGAACACAATACATAAGTAGTCCAGTATTTATTTATTCATCAGAATCAGAACCCTAATTGCGTAAAACACTATAAATCTCAATCTGAGTCATTTTGAAGGATAGGTATTGCTAATCCATTGCTTCATACGTTCCAAAAAATACATCTGCTCAACAACGGAAATAACGCAATGAATGTTGTTAAACTGTCAAAGTTAAACCCATTGCTACTGATAGTGTATTACGTAATTAACCTGCTGATTGTATAAGTAGTGCTAAGGCAAATAATTGGCTACCGAACCTGAGAATTACATAAAAGGGACTAAGCAAACAGCAGCATCGTCCTTCTAGATTCTATAAATGTGCTTGTGCTTAAAAACATAAATATACTTACACGTATAGTCTGCGCGGAACTAGTTGGCCGCTGAGGTGGGATAGGGGTGAGGCGGCGCGCGGCGGCGCGGCGCACAGTGGGCCCATACTGAAAATTTGTGGACTTAGGCAACAAAGTTCCAATATCGATGCGATTTTTTTTTTATATGACGTGTTATGATATTCCTAACAACTTTTATTCTTATAAAATTTCGTCTAAAGTTGATAGTTTGTCTTGAAAAAAATTTATTAGTTTTTTTTGTATGGAGCGAATCACGTTTCATTTTTTTTCTTCAATCGTACTAATATGTTGAGTGTGTGGCGGTGAGTATATGATAGCTAGGGTCATTCTCTATCCATGAAAAAAAAATCAGCGCCGGCTATCTGCGGCATCGCGAGTAATCATTCGGTAAAAAAAAATTATTTTGTATGAAATTTTTTGCCATTTAAAATAAATTCAAAGTATATTTTTTGTCTCATTTGGCTGTTTTGACCTTCTTTTTAGTTAAATATATAGTTTTAATAGCGCATAGTTACATATAACTAGTAATTCTGGTAGAGATTTAGTTATTATTGCATGTTATCGGTAGCACCTGCATTGTGATTGATGACTCATTTGTTTGTGCGCTCGGCTAAGCGCATAACTAATGAGTTTTCAAAAATGCTCGTCTTTGATTGGCTGTGTTATTTTTTTAACTGCACGTTATCTATTGTTGAATAAATATCGTAATAAGTTTCAGGTTATACTAATTTTGTTAATGATAGGTGAAATAATTTAAATCTGTACGGGCAAGTCATTGATAATTACCTACATAATCAAGCGTATGTATATTATAGTATAAGTTATCGTACGTATGACCAATATGAAACTGTGAAGTAATTGTAGCCCTGAAAAGGGCTGTTTGTCATATTCCTAGCCCTGATGGGCTTTTGTGGGAATAATCTAGAGCCGGATCACATTATTTCTTGTTCCAGAATGGCAAATTTTCGGACTCTGCTATGAGGCATTCTTCTTCCTCCATAATCTCACTGCCACAGGGAGGCTCAGTAGTCTGTAACAACTGAATTGCTTCAGGCAACAACTCATTATGAACCTTCTTCGTTATTTTAGGCCTTATGTAGGATATGTGGGGATCAGAGCTTATTAGAAGTCCATGAAGGATGTCTTCGTTTGTTGCTATTCTCCCTGTTTTCCGAGTGTGCCTCTCCCTGACGTTTCTGAAATCCTTATTACGGGCTTCCGAAGCTTCTTCAGATAAGGTACCTAAAACGAATAAGTTATGTACATTTTAATTTCAAAACGCAATCGAGTCAAATAATACATCATACTATATTTATTTTTTACTTACCGATTGGCAAAACACCAAAGTGGTTACAGATGTCTGCACCGTGCATTAGATGTTTATGTACACTAACTGGCATGTAGTACCACGAATAGTGTTGCACGTACACATCAGCTGTTTCTCTACAGTACCTTCTAAATTTTTCACAGTCAATGTTTTTGCCTGATGATATGGCTTGTAGAATAACGGAAAATCTGAAAATCAGATTTTCGTCAATTCCCGTTATTCTGCAAGATCTTTTGTAATCTTGGAAAAAGCGCCTCGCAGTATTCCCGTCATTTGTAGTTCCAAAACCCTAAAATGGGAAAACAATACTGTAATATACAATATATAGAGATATAATACACAAACAACATAAAAAGAGCGAAAATTAAATACATACCTGTTTGACTATATCAATCAGCATTCCAGTTTGCTCACGAAATTCTTGTTGCGTGGTATTTTTTTTAGCTTGTTTCAAAGCCTTATGTTCGCCTCGAGCAGTCCATCGCTGAAAATCCAGATTATAAGATATATGGAGAAGACATTCCATACACCGAATCTTCATATGCAGTGAAGAAATTCCTTGTTTGTAAATTTCTTCACGAAGTGGTTTGGAAGCCAAAGCGTCTAAATTATTCATTTCGCTCGGTGTTGCCAAGCAAATGGGACACGTTGCAAATGATGGTACTTCAGCAATAATATTGGCCACTTTTCCATCAATCATGGTCATATGCAATTCATGTGATACAATAATATTTCCAAACTGTGTAGATATTCGTTCATCAATTTGTTTTTTCATCTCAGACTCTTCAGACTTTATAAAATCAGCTGTCTCTGAAGTGAAAGTAAACTTCACTGGTCGACAGTAAAGAGTTGAGCAAGGTGTGGGGTTCTCCCAAACTATATTTTCATTCCCAGATGATGGGCTTGTAGACACTAGCTGAAGAGGGACGATACTTATCATGACTACTGATGAATCATCGAACTCTGTAGCAGTGTTTGACGTTTTCTGTTTATAATTACTCTGCGACGAAGAACCATCAAGTCCCCATTTCCAGGTTAACTTGAGTTCTTCATTTTGAGACCTATCAACAGAATTCATATCTAGTAAAATCCTCTTCACAGTGTGGTCCAATAGCGCTTGCAATTTAATGTGAGCTCCTTTTTCAGTAATCTCCATACTCTCTTGTGGTGGGTAACATCTTTTCTTGGCATTTACAAGATTTGGATAAGATGGAAAGGCAGCACAGTTTTCTTCTTTCAGAAATTGTCGAAGAGCTAAGTATTTCCATTTCGAGAGCGCAAGTGATGTATAAAGAGCTAAACACTTATCTTCAGAGACAGTACTTAAGCTCTACTTCTTGAATAGTCGCTCATCTACTTCGGATAGCGCATCTGGATTACTGGAAAGGTATTCGACCACTTTTGCCAGATTCGTTTTGCCGTTGTCTTTCAATTTTGTTATGTACCAGTGCTGCAACTCTTCCTCGGAATTTTCTTCTACTATGGAAGTAGAACGTCTTTTTTTTTGCTTATTACTTAAGTCTTCGAACGGTTTTCTGTGCTCCTTTTCTGTAGATGTTCCCGCTTCCTCAGTACATACTGCAAGAGTAGGAACATGGGAATCTATATCCACAGGCTCAGATAAGGCTGCGTCTGAAAAGCCCATCTCACTTCTCAGGTCAACAGTGTCACAAACAGGCCATTTGATGTTTTTTGAAGTGTAAACTTCTTTAGCGGCGTTGCACACTTTTTGTAATGGGTAAAAAATGTGAAACTCGCGTCAGGGCATCGCGTCAGGACACGTGACCGTCAGGAGAGATTTCCCCCCCCCTCGCTTTCTACGGCGGCGCCAACCGAAGTAAACCAACTGAGACACGATAATGGATGGATGGATGGATGGTGATGGTGATGTGGATGGGGATGGTGATGGGGATGTGGATGGGAATGGGGATGGGATGGGGATGGTGATGGTGATGGTGGTGGTGGTGGTGGTGGTGGTGGTGGTGGTGGTGGTGGGTGCTGGTGGTGCTGGTGGTGATGCTGGTGGTGGTGGTGGTGGTGGTGGTAGTGGTGGTGGTGGTGGTGGTAGCGGTGGTGGTGGTGGTGGTGGTGGTGGTGGTGGTGGTGGTTGTGGTGGTGGTGGTGGTGGTGGTAGTAGTGGTGGTAGTGGTGGTGGTGGTGGTGGTGCTGGTGGTGGTGTTGGAGGTGGTGGTGGTGCTGGTGGTGGTGGATTTCCCTTTTTATATACTTGTACATATTATTATTTTAAGATTGTTAGCTTTTTATTTCAACGTTAATATTCAAGTTTTCACTTCTGCCGGCACTCCCGGAGTGCAACCCGTCTTTTTTTTCCAACCACTTGCGATTACTTTCACGGTTCATAAAAGTTTTTTGATGTCTACATGACTCTATCCACTTTTTATTTAGATTTACACAAAAAAGTCGACAGAACTCCTTGATTCGGTTCTTGTCTTCTTCAGAAACTTCGGTAGTCAAGACAGAAATGATACTTTCATATAGAAACATATGATTTTTCAGATCACCGCCACTTCTTAATTTCACAAAAAGATCTAGGTTGGTACAAAATCCAGCCATAGTTCTAATGTAAATATAAAAATAAAAGTATTTCACTGTGTTCACAAATAAGCGACAAGAGCGAAACTAGATGGACTTAATGAATGTCTTTATATTTATAGTCAGTGTTAATTACTCAAGTAGTGGACATAACAGTGAGTGAAAATTATTCAGCCAATCAGAGACGAGCATTTTTGAAAACTCATTAGTTATGCGCTTAGCCGAGCGCACAAACAAATGAGTCATCAATCACAATGCAGGTGCTACCGATAACATGCAATAATAACTAAATCTCTACCAGAATTACTAGTTATATGTAACTATGCGCTATTAAAACTATATATTTAACTAAAAAGAAGGTCAAAACAGCCAAATGAGACAAAAAATATACTTTGAATTTATTTTAAATGGCAAAAAATTTCATACAAAATATTTTTTTTTTTACCGAATGATTACTCGCGATGCCGCAGATAGCCGGCGCTGATTTTTTTTTCATGGATAGAGAATGACCCTAGCTATCATATATTCACCGCCACACACTCAACATATTAGTACAATTGAAGAAAAAAAATGAAACGTGATTCGCTCCATACAAAAAAAAACTAATAATTTTTTTTCAAGACAAACTATCAACTTTAGACGAAATTTTATAAGAATAAAAGTTGTTAGGAATATCATAACACGTCATATAAAAAAAAATCGCATCGATATTGGAACTTTGTTGCCTAAGTCCACAAATTTTCAGTATGGGCCCACTGTGCGGCGGTTCGCAAGTAATGCGTCCCCGCCCCTCCGTCCCACCGCTCACATACCTACGGCGCGGCCAACTAGTTCCGCGCGGACTATTCCATGCAGCAGTAATTGTGATATCCCAGGCTTAGCATTTGACATTTATCGGCTGATATAATTTATGATATCAGACCACCCTGTGCTGGCTTTAATTAATTTAATTATTACCTTAATACCCACACAATTACCAGGACCTGTTCAGGTAATCATATTAGTTACCTACTAAAGGATAAGGTAGTCATTGATCGGTACTCCCGCACCTACAGCAACAATAATTGTACCTCTTCTTACTTAAATTATTGATTTATTAACATATACATAGAAACCGTAGAAACCATAAAGTTTCACATACCTACCTGGCAATATCTTACTGATGCCATAACTATAAACGGTTGGTTAAGATCTTTTCCGGCTGATAACTTTATGGTCTTTAGTCTATGCCAACGATCCGAATAATTAACCATTATTCGAATGCATATTGGGTGCAGCACTGAGGCAGCAAACTGTCACTACAGTGGAAGTCAAGTGGTCCTTTGAAATTTCTCCATTGGACCAAAAAACCTGTTAGGACCATTTTTTACTCGTTTTTTGGACTGGTCTTCGATATTCTTCTTTATTTTAATAAGGTGATAATTGATTACGCATAATGTTATGTATAATGTATAATGTTCCTACTTCTGGTATACAAGCCTCCTCTGTGTGAGAAGGAGTGGGTCCTAATCCACGCAGTGCGGCACCCTAATTGCGTAACACACTATCAATGGGAATCAGAATCATTTCGAAGCCAATTGCTAATCCATTGCTTCATAAGTTCGAAAAAAATTGTCTGCTCAACACGTAAATAACGCAATGAATGTTGTTGAACTGTCAAAATGAAACCGATTCCGATTGATAAACTGTTACGCAACTGCCCCGCGGGTCGGTGGATGTCAGATGTCTTCGAATTTTCAGATCTACGATATTTTCCTTACCGTTTTGAGAACTGTGGTGGTTCCTAATAATTATTCGAATGTTTGTAATGCTTTGTTTATTTTGTTTATAGGCGTCGTACCGTCATTAAAGACACAAGTCAAGCTCGACCCCGAGAAGGGCCCCAACTCGGAAAAAGCTGACTTCGAAAGGGCTATCGAATTAACCGGTAAGTTTGAATAAACAATATTACTTATAAACGCGATACTTGATTTCATTTTCCTAGTAAAGGCTAGCGCAGATTGGGACGGGACGCATCACTTCCGTATATTTTCTATGAACCACACTTGACACTTTTTTTGTATGAAAATGCGTTGCGCTGCGACCCGTAGCGCCAGTCATGTGCGCTTGGCTTTATAGGTACCAAATCACACTTTAATTACCAAAGATTTAAATAACAGAAATTAAATTGATTTAAGACAAGTTGTAGATTAAAAGAGAAGTCATAAATAAATAGTTATTTTTGAAAACAATGGAAATGGATACTAATGATGTTCATCTTGATGACAGAAATAACATTTAGGTAGGTATACTTAGCAGATGATTTAACACTCATTAAGGGACGAAAACACTCAAGTAGGTACTATTTAAGTAAGTAGGTAATATATATTATAGCACTGTGTGACCTAAACACGCACTTAACCTAACCTAAGCACCTAAGTAGGTAGTCCATTTTTACACAGAAAAGCGTGACATAAGTGCGGGTTCAGGTCACATGAGCTATAAAATAGTATAGGTACGATATGTGTGACTTAAGTAGTGTACAATTAAATCAGACGTATCGTAATGTACCATCAGTTAGCAGTAAAAATTATTAGCTCTCCTCCTCATTAAATTACCTGTACCTACTTACCTACCTAAACATTGCTTAGATATCCACGCTGTACGTGCTTTAAAAATCCCTACTTTACGATGGTTATTTTACAAAATAAACTTAAAAAAAATACTCCTGCATTCGACATGTCGGAAATGTACACTTGGGAGCAAATAAATCGAGCCACTTCCTTTTTTCACGTATAATGGTTATTATTTTTGGTATTATGGAACGTATCAAATCGAAACATATATCGCCTAAGAGCTTATTTAATAATCTTTACAATGAGGGTAAATTATTGAATGATAACCTTATTTAATGATAAATTATTGGCTCTGAAAGAAAAACGGTAATTTTGATAGAAAATTGTCAGTCCAGAAAAAAACAATTAAAAACAAAATTATGGTATAAACTTATTCTTAATATCTTGTATTACCCCCCCTTGCCCTGATTTCGATAGATTTTCTGGACTGTTTTAACCCTACAATTTTCTATCAAAATTACCGTTTTTCTTTCAGAGCCAATAATTTATCACTAAATAAGGTTATCATTCAAAAATTTACCCTCATTGTAAAGATTATTAAATAAGCCCTTAGGCGATATATGTTTCGATTTGATACGTTCCATAATACCAAAAATAATAACCATTATACGTGCAAAAAAAAGCAAGTGGCTCGATTTATTTGCTCCCAAGTGTATTTAGGATAAGCATAAGTTTGTTGACAGAATAAAACGACTGTTGTATATTTATTTCGCTGTAAGCATTAACACAGCCAACATTTTCCTAAATAAACATAAATAAATACAAAGTAAGGGAACAATGAAGGTCAAGATTTCAAAGAACTAAAAATCAGGTGAGTGGTGACATATCAAATTAAAAGGATGCCACTTCATGTTTTGTAAATCGATCCGTCGACGTCGACCTACAAAACTAAAATCATAATGCGCAGTTACATTGCATTGTTGACATGCAATTACGTAATAAAAACAATATGAAACCGTACACGGCTTCGTTGGTAAATGAAACAGTAACTTGAACGAACTTTTATGAATGGAGAGAGCTCGAATTGCATTCCTCGACGTAGCCGCGACATGCTGCGACGTTCGGCGTTGTAAACATGCCTTTACTAAGAACCGCATCGTACGACCACTCCTGATTGAAACTTGACCCCTTACATGAGCTTTAGCTAATGTTTTTAAAGTATTCTTTTGTTATTATCACTTCCTTACTTATAAACAACAAAGGACAATAAACATCTGGTAATTACCATTTAGGTAACACCTTATACAAACGATTTTAAGGTTCCTATTTCGTTAAGTATACCAACCTACTTAACGAAATAGGTACCTACTAGAATTTCGGTTTGTGTAAATGAGTCGCGTGACGGACAAAAATCTCAATGAAATCGTTTACCTATTCACTCGAATGATTGTTTTAAATTTGCCCCACACAATCAATGTGTCAGAAACGTATTACCGGTCTATCCGTTAGTGGGCCAGCCTAGGAAGCCACGAGCTGTAACTGTTTACGTTCGCGCAGGATATGGACGGTTCCACTACCTGCTCCTGGCGGTGTGCGGCCTGGTCAGCACCTCCGAGGAGATGGACGTCATCTCCATGTCCTTCATCCTCCCATCGGCACAGTGCGACCTAGACCTCACCACACAAACTAAGGTAAGCCCTTAACTACGTAGTACTATTAAGTATTCTGTGCCTTAACTTTACGTTACTGTCACTGCATAGCAAATGGCTAAATGCGTTTAACGCTAATTTAGTAATCATAATTAAAACATCACTCTGTATTTATCATCTTGAAACGATTGAAAGAAACAGAACGATGTTTTGAATGCGTAGCATTTAGTGATTTGTGGTGCAAGCGAGCCTACCTGTCTCTGTATTTTGCTATACAGGGTGTCCATGGAAGTATGGATCAAATCGAATAGGGACGTGGGCAAGGTCATTTCCAGACGTTTTACAAAAAAAAAATACTAAAAAAAAAGAGAAGGAAGATCGAATTCGTGAAAACTATCAGGGCTATCAATTTTTTTTTTTTAGATAGCCCTGATAGTGATTAATTTCTTTGAACACTAAGCGAAGTGATTGAAAAAAAAAAAAAATTCGGTCATATCTTTTGAACTGTAAAAAAATTCACTGACATTCTCAGGGTTAAAAAGTTTGGAAATGACCTTGCCCACGCCTCTGTTCGATTTGATCCATACTTCCAGGGACACCCTGTATAGGGAGGGAAGTGGAACTCACTGTTTATGGTAATATCATTAAGGATGCTATCAAAGATTTTGTTCAGAATTTTGGAAAAGCCCATTCAGCACCCTAATTGCGTAACACACTATCAATCTCAATCTGAATCATTTTGAAGGATATTGCTAATCCATTGCTTTATATGTTCGAAAACTCTGTCTGCTCAACAATGTAAATACCGCAATGAATGTTGTTTAACTGTTAATATGAAACCCATTGCTACTGATAATGTGTTATGCAGTTACCCTTACCCCGCTGGCTATACTTGCTCAGGTTATCGCTTCTGCGACAACAGCCAAAGCTCTACAAAGGTCAAAGTGTTTTGGGCACTTTTCCTGTTGACAGCGATTCGGATGTACATATTATTATTATTATTTTAAGTCTGTTAGCTCATTTATTATGTAAATATTATCTGGTTTGAATAAAGAAATGACTACAAAAAAAAACAAAGGTCACCAGCGATAACATTGTTGAAAAATCACACTCAGAAAGAAACACTTCTGCGGACTACTTAGTTACTGCGTTTACATCTGTCTGTAAATAAAATCACATGGATAAATATAAATAATAATATAATATAATGGTAAATATAATATTATCGTATAACAAAAGGTGTTTGCATAAATTAACAAGTGCATAGCTGATGAATGCTTTTATTTTGTTCTAAGTAGCCAACTCTTTTGTAAATTCAAGTTTTAATTAAAAGCAATTTGGCGGTTGAATTGACTGCAGCATGTAACATTTTTGGACGAATGAATATGGAATCATTCGTATTAAATCGTATAGCATTATGTAATGCTATACGATTAATATAATATAACGATCAATATTAACGATCTATTTGCAGACATCGTTCAGTTTTCATACAAAGTCTGGCATCATTTTAAAAACGATTTTATTTTTGGAGGATATGATGATCTCTTTCATTTACGTAATGTTTTATTTGTTGCATTAGTGCAGTAAGCAAATCGAATGATCCATTTAAAAAACTCTAGTTACTTAGTTCGTTAAAATCAATGAACGGTCAAATCGAACTAAGTAATTTAAAATGAATCACTCTTTGAGATTTCCCATTTTCACGGCCGTTAGAAATTCGCACCGATCTGCTGAAATAATCCTGTCTAACTAGACTTGATGATGTCCGACTATAATATATTTTGTCCTAGAGCTAGAGGGGACAATTTAACTGGGGTTCCACTCCTAAAGGAACTGAACTGCGTTGGTCTCGATCTGACCAGTGAGTCAGTGACCACCGTTTATCACTGGTTTCCTACTCACCCATGGACTTTTTGACATCTATTCCCACTAGGGTTGCCATACCTACTATATAATATCCTGTATATACATATAGTATTCTGCTATTTAAAGGTACTTAGAGTAAAATATAATAGGCGAAACTACTAGGTATTTTTAATTTCAATACAAAATGGCGAGATGCAATAAGGCCAGTATCTATTTATTTCAATGTTACTATTTTGTAACCTTATTTAGATTTTAGCAAATAATAGCTTTGAGACATTAAAAAAACCTGTTATTAAAAGCCCAAAGTAGCACCAGTTCCAACAACCACGAAACCCACCCAGCACCCACCGTCCGTCCCAGTTTTAACAACCACGTGTATGCATGTTTTCATTTTAATTACTTAATATCTTAGTTCAAACTAATTAGCACTGCAGTCTTATGTATTTTACGGAAATACCACTCGTATTTTTCCGGTTTTACGTTTTCCATCAATGAACTTATTCATTTAGCAACTAAATCTATTCCAAGATGACTGTCATCATCAAATGCGACAATTTCCGTGATTTCTATACCAGTCGAAGGTTGTTCTATCTTTGGCAATTCCAGAAGTGATGTCCAGTTCAGTTCTTGTCATCTTTGATACAGTAAATACTTCAGCAAACAATAGATAAACAGAACACAAATCATAATTAAATAAATAAACGGTGGCATTTAAATTCGCCATAAATCTTATAGAATCATGAGGAAAACCGAATGCCCGACAGTAAATAAGATTCTGGTTTGGTAAATATTTATAGGTACCTAAAGACTGATGTCATTCAGTAGCTGTCGATTTCACACAGTGGTAATTATTTGCAAACAATCAAACATGTGTGTTTAGGTACGGGTGACGATCATTGATACTTAAATGTTTGTAGTGGTTACTTAGAATTGGAAACAAATATTTTGTAGATTTCGGAACTTAAAAACAAACTAGAGAATTTTTAAATTGTATTGTGCTTCGTTGGTCTAAGTAGTAAGTGAGTCTGCTGAACGTGTGGTTCTGCATTTATGATTTCGATTCAAGCGTTGATCTAGGATTTCACTCAAGTGGGGCAAATTTCTCTGGGAGGACGGGGGGTAATTTCTCAAGACGCGAAAGCCCCCATAGGCACCTATTCTCTGTGTACTCAACAATGTGCCCCCTTTACGGGGATGACTACGACTTTAGTACCCATAGTACCTATACTGTATACAAAGTAAACATACAGGTTATAAAACTAAGTAGGTACCTACACTCTGTCCACTGTTTTTTGACAGATGGAACTAGTGATTGCAGCAACGTCAACATTTCGATACCTAATAATTTATACTTTAATTTGTATGTACACTTGTACAGTCAACAAAAGAGATAAGTATGCAAGATCGTCGGATATAGTTGAAGTTTAGTAAGAAACCGATGGATGTCCTCGAATAAAATTTAATTTTATTGATAGAAAATAAACAGCTCATTTACTTATCAAATTAAATTTCAAATGACAACATCCATCGGCATCAGAAAACGGACAGAGAGAGTCTTTTGGTCGCAGCCCGGGGGGGGGGGGGGGGGGCGAGCAAGTGCACCCGTTGCTCCCCCGCGCCTGTCAATTCCCAGTCCCAGTCAAGCAAACTGCTCTCGGGTTTTTCCACCACGACATTCTCAGCAACATTCCGAGGCTGCTCCTGTGCCCGGTAACCTGGTTAGGTAATGGCAAAATGTTCACCCCATATTAGGTACATGGGACTAAAAACTTACTGTATAAACGTGGGATGCAAATATTTAGATCAAATCGATAATTAATAGGTCGAATCGTAGTTATCTCAAAACCTCTCTCCCTTGAATTTGTATACCTATATGTATAATTATATTATAGTAAATAGTATGTATCAAACAATAGTATGTGTGTGTGTAGACCAAAGCACCTGCCAACTAATCTCTTCACCACCCTTGGTTGACTGGTAGAGAATGCCTAAGGCATTAAGTCCGCCGTTGTACCGTTTTGTGCGGAAAAGTGTAAATAAATAAATACAACCAATTTACAACAGTAATTCTACCCTCTCTACATGGCATTTATACGGACGTGATATTGTGTTTTTAAAATCCATGTGTTCTTCGTAGTAAAACCTTCAGAATGATTAAGTTGTCAGCTTTCTTCAAGGCTTATTCGTGTTATCCTATGATCTGGCGTGTGATATTGGTTTTGTAGTTAGAGCATGTCAGTGGCCTCTCAAATTGTTTGGACACATTACATAAGGGTCATTAGGCACATCTTAGCATTTGAAACGGTTACATATTGAATCTATTACGACATTTTTGGTTTGTTTTTTGGCCTACCGTATTGAATTGTGTAAATTATTTCATCACCACTGCTCTCAGAAACGGTGGAGCAAAACATCATAAGGAAACCGACGTGTCCTAGAACAAAAATTCGAAGATATGCGACCTTGCGACATCTACCAATCCGCACGGGCCCGCATACCTACGCGGTCTAAATATACGGAACCCTTTTTTTTTATTAACTGACGAAGACTTTCAAAGTTTCAAAGCAGAATCATGTACTTACCGAATCCATGTTGCGCGTTAATGTACCTGACACCATGTAGGAAGAATAGTGGTCGCTTATATGATTTAATAAACAACATTTTCGGGTTTTAAATTGGTGAACAGCGTTTAGAGGACTCCTTCGAAAACGTTGATTTGATTGATCGTCGATTGGGCACGGAAGCGTATCGAATGATTGTGAATAGCTATGCTTGTGTGTGTTTTTGTTATTGTGTGATTTGTGTGCCACCAAAATCTCCCATTTCCCTAGAGCCCCATCCTGTCTGTCTATGATTTAAATGAATCAACGATGAAGTAACGACGTGATTTCTTGCAGGGATGGCTGAACAGCATAATCTTCATCGGCATGATGGTAGGCGCGTACGCATGGGGCTCTGTGGCCGACTCGGTGGGCCGCAAACGAGTGCTCATCGCCATCTCCATCGTCAACGCGCTTGCCATCGTCGCCTCCTCATTCAGCCAGAACTACGAACTCTTCATGGTCTTCCGCTTTATCAATGGTGCCGCGTAAGTATACATTTTTAACGAAATTAAAGAGGCTTTTTTAGTAACCGGATAGGCACTACCCACTCGATATGATCTAACTAAAAAATAAAACTGAATTTGTATAACATTATCCAATCTGTCAGATAAGACAATTTATCCGGAGGTGGCAATCTTAGAAATTAATAACGTTCCGGAGTTCTCTTCTTAAAGCTCCCGCAGACAGGCGCGACTCGACGGTGCGACACGATTTTGGTAGAACAGTTACCAAGAAGTTTTCATAGAAATTGAACTACTAGAGCCGCGACGCACTGTTGCGTAGCACCTGTCTGTGAGAGCCTTTAACCCGAGACCTAAACATTTAACAACACAATGGGCGTCAGTACGTTCGCCTCTTTCGGAAATAATATGAGCGCCTGCCTTTGTTATCATAGCAATGTATACCTACAAATTAGTTACATACAACGTAGGTAGGTAGGAAACTGTTTCAGTAGGTCATGAATATCAGAAATCCTTGAAACAAAACTTAAAATTGTATTAGTTTTCAGCTCGTTACAAATGCATAGTATTACATAATAATTACCCGATAAAGAAACGATAAAATTTTACACTGTTTCTTGACGTGAGTAACCCGTGTTTAGGTACTTATGTCTAAATTAACAATACATAAATACACTATAACTTAACTAGGATAGGCAGCAAACAGTAAGTACCTAGCTGCTAAATATAGACCTTCAATCACAGAACATGGTTCGATGTTATGGGTTTGGTTTCGCGTATGCGCGCACTACGATTTTCAAGTGGACTATTACCTATGCGTCCACAGAACATGGTATACCTACCATTTTTTTTTTTTGTATTCGGGGGGAATCCTTTAAAAGACACCCGACCTTCGGGGAGTGTGGGATTATTACCTCACTAAAACCACCCCGGTGATCACCATCAGTACATATGGGAGGTCCCGGTTCCTCTAGGGCTGATAGGTATAATGAACACAATAACTGTTAATTGGGGCAAACATCTTCCATCCCTTAATCCCATCTATTTGGGGTCGGGTCTTATTGTACAGCGGCGCCAAGACGATCTGTCCTGTGTTGTCATAGGAGTTAGATTCTGGATACTAGACCACCATGTAGCAGGCGTCTACCTCTTCCCAGGTGTTTCGTAGGGATATTCAGTGGGGCAAACGAAATATTTCTGGCGTTTAGACCTTAAGGTAAGGATTTAAGGACCTTAATTCTTAAGAATGAATTCCTTAAACCATTTCTCCCGCACCCTGGTGAGACGTCAATCCTATTTAGGTACCAACTTACCTACCTGCACTTAGCTAGATATAATTACCTACCTACCTAGTTGTTGTTTAAACTATAATTTTCATATAACTTTCCTAATAAAATTAGTATCGCTTGCATCAAGCAGGATATCTCGTAACGAATCGTTGTTGTGTACCTCAGGATATGATTAAGGTACTTAACGGGCAAGAAATACTTTTTCAGCCAACCTTGCCGAACTAGAAGACGTTTTTTATGAAAGCGGACTAATTTAAAATATTTACGAGGACGTAAGGAGTATTTAACAATATCAAAAGAGTACCTACCTAACGGATCTTTTGCATGAGTACCTAATACCAATATCTATGTTACCGGCCAAACCCGATTTCAGGACAAACTATAATTTAAAATATTTACGAGGACGTAAGGAGTATTTAACAATATCAAAAGAGTACCTACCTAACGGATCTTTTGCATGAGTACCTAATACCAATATCTATGTTACCGGCCAAACCCGATTTCAGGACAAACTAGTTTAGCCTAGGCTAAACTAGTTCTTCCTATACGCGATAGGGGGTGCCCTTCGCTCGCCCTTGGATCTTATGTCGACGGAGCCCCGCTTCGCGGGGCCCCTATTTCTGTGTAAAGGGTTTAAAGTAACCTAACCAAACCGAACCTCAGGGTGCCCTTCGCTCACCCTTGCATCCTATGTCGACGGAACTAGTTTAGCCTAGGCCAAACTAGTTTGTCCTGAAATCGGGTTTGGCCGGTAACATCTACACGACAATATCAATATCTGACACTTTCTTCGTGTAAAATTACAAGAGTTAACAATTGAGTAGCAAGAACCACTTTCCTCCCTGTCCTGGAGACCAAGCGCTATTCAGTCACGTGAAGACTGCCTAATTTTCACCACCCAGAGTCCAATATGTGGGGATGGGAACCACTCACGTTTTAAAACACTTATGAATACGTTCACACATTAAAGAATAGTTTCAAAAGAACACGTCTTGACGTGGTTTCGATCCGACGCGCGACGCCTCGTCCCCCATCACCATTCAATACCGTTTTGACCAACTAGGCAGCGAGCCCGTAGCGTTTTTGTTTAATCTACTTTAAGGTCTAGAATCCTGCAATTGATGACGCTGTGTTTACATACCACTGAATACCTATTTCATTTCTTTTTTAAACGATAGGTATTAATTTCCTTTCTCTTGTCAACAGTTTAGGTGGATCCGGTCCTGTGATCTGGTCGTACTTCGCGGAGTTCCAGCCGAAGAATAAGCGAGGAGCTATGTTGAGTTTCATGGCGGCTTTCTGGACTCTCGGGAACTTGTTCGTCGCCGGTTTGGCGTGGGTCATCATCCCTGCTGGTAATTATCATCAGTTTATTCTTAGGCAACCGCACTAACGCTGGACGTAGCTTTCACTTACAAAGGGTGGAAAAATTCCCCCTTATTTACCCTTAAGCATTGCTAAAAGTTAAGAGACGTCTAAACATTAATAAAATATGGTAAAGCAGTTGCTAATCAACGTTTACCTATACATAAACCTCCTATAGTTTAGGTAGGTACCTTTTATGCCCGTAGGTACTAAACTGAGTTTTTTTAATTCCAGAAATCGGAGGTGTCACAAATGGATTCGTATACAACTCATGGCGAATCTTCTTACTGGTTATGTCACTACCTTCGTTCTTGGTGGCTGCATTACTGTTCTTGTTGCCCGAGTCTCCCAAGTTCCTGATATCAACTGGTCGCCACGAAGAAGCCTTGGAAGTTTTCAAAGGCATCTATATGATGAACACCGGTCGTAGCAAGGAGGAGTACCCAGTGAAACAGCTGCTGGTCGAAGAAATCTTTCACTCAAAGCCAGAGAAACAAATTGAAGCTAATAAGGAGCCCAAATCTAAGTTAAGGAAAATGTTTAGCGACATCTTGGAGCACAGCAAACAGTTATTCGTGCCGCCTATACTCAAGTTTACTACGATCTCTATCACAATTAATTTCACATTCCATATTGGGTGAGTAACTATACCTAGACAATTACCTACTAAAAAAAAAAACAAAAAGTTTATTTCAGTAACATGTACAGAGGCCAGCACATCAAGCTACCCCAATCTGTCAAATTTTCCCAATCTACAGGATGTTACAGAAAGGGTATATCAATACAAACGGGTTGAAGAGTGTATCTGGTCTAGAATCTTTGTACAAAATTTCAGCTCAAAAGCATTAACTTTGAAAATGCTTAATATTATTTTATTTCGACATCACGGCGCTGCACTGGCGCGCGGCGGCGTGATGTGCGTGTACTAGGCGCACAGACACACTACAGATAATGGATAATGACCCTCGTAGTGCGGTGACACGTTTGTTATGATTTCAATTTAATAAACTATCGAAATAAAAAAATATTAAGCATTTTCAAAGTTACTGCTTTTGAGCTGAAATTTTGTACAGAGATTCTAGACCAGATACACTCTTCAACCCGTTTGTATTGATATACCCTTTCTGTAACACCCTGTATATATATATAAAAATGAAACCCGTTTTCCGTTGTCACGACATAACATGAAAACGGCTGGACCGATTTCGATGAAATTTGGTATAGAGATAGTTTGAGTCCCGGGAAAGGACATAGGATAGTTTTTATCCCGATATTCCCACGGGATCGACATTTACGCGGGTGAAACCGCGGGGCGCAGCTAGTTGAATATGAAACTTATTACTTTGTAGTAAAGTTGAAAATCTATCAAAGAAATCTGACAGATTGGGGTAGCTTGATGTGCTGGCGTCTGTACAACTTTTACAGTGATCTTACATAGGGACCTCCTTTTAAGTAAAGATATACCTGTGCTAGGACGCCCCGCTCCTCAATGCCAAATTATAAAAATGGTACAAGTGGTGTACTAAAACATACCAAAGAAAATAAATAATTTAAGGAAAAAAAAAAATAATAAACTAAAATATGTGTGTGTGTGTGTGTGTGGGTGTGTATGTGGGTGTGTGGGTGTGTGAGGGTGTGTGTGTGAGTGAGGGTGCATGCGTGCGTGTATCTTTTCAACTCATATTGACGATGCTTGCAGCAACAATTCAATATCATCATAGGTCTTCAGGTTTAGCCATTGAACTATTGCCTTTTTGCAGTCTTTAGTAGTCATGGGATAGATGTTGATTATTTTTTATTAATTTTATTATATAGGGCAGCGGAATTTGTATTGAATTGTCTTTTAGCGCATTACAGCGTTTTGTGTTTATTTTGCGTAAACCAGAGAAAAACGATATTTTGAGACGGCTTATACTGGAAATGTACTTAGGGGAGAACAGGGTAATGAGAGCGGTCGGTTAATGGGAGCCATAGTGATTGAACGGAAAGTAGGCACATTTGCGCGATCTTAAACACTCGGCCGCTTTCGTCAAACATTGAGAAACTTCGCCTGACGAACACGAGCCGTTAGTGCCATGCGTTAAGTCACGAGGGACGATTATGTGTTTTTCGCTCCACGTTTATAAAAATTGCTGATTGCCAGCGCCGAGTTAAGCATGAAGTTATATTCTTTTTTTATTATCTTCATGCTTTTTATATCACTAGCTAAATGCACTAACAAGCCCAATTGGTTAAATTGAGATTGAAAGTAGAATTACATATTTATGTTATTGCTTTTCAAAATGGTAGTCAGCGGGTAATGGTAGCCTAGCATCTTTCTATTATCTTTATTTTTTTGTTTTATTTACTAAGTTGACGTTTTTATTTGTGTTACAAATAGTTCTTTGTATTAATTACTAAGATCACATATTTTAAAGTATGTTTAGTTAAATTCGAGAAAGAGTAAATTATGGCTCCCATTTTCCATATGAGCGTTAAATGGGCTCTCATTACCCGCATGTGTCGGGTAATGGGAGCGACTGATTTTTTTGTAAAATACTTATTGTACCCTAATACAAGACTGTAATTGATTATAACTGTGATTAAAATGTACTTTAATAATGAATGTAAGAGTTCCTAACTAAAAATGGTAAGAATATTAACAATTGTGATTTTTATGAAAATTTTCCCTTAGTAGGCTCCCATTACCCTGTTCTCCCCTACTATATCTTCGTGCGTACCTAGGCTATGCTTGCGGTATCTAAAATAATGAATCGCTTGACTGGTGGCATCGGCTAATCTTTCGAATCTGAGTAGGCAGATATAAGACAGATACACTTATAGCGTACTAACCTAAGATTTCTCTACAGGTACTACGGCTTAATGATGTGGTTCCCCGAGATGTTCAACCGTTTCGACGAGTGGTCCACGACCCACGACAACGCGGAGGCGGACATATGCATGGTAACAGCATACGTCACGCAGTACGGAACGCATTCGACGGCAGCGCAGTGCGACGCTCATATAAACTCTGATGTATTCATGGAGTCGCTCATCACTGTGGCTGCTGCCATTCCATCTAATATCTTCGCTGTACTTGGCATGGATAGACTCGGAAGGAAGTTCTTCCTCGGTAAGGATTTTTTATCATTATTTTTAATGAGGGTTGTTAGGTGTGTCTATTACCTATCACCTCTCTGAAGTCACACCCTAAATTCGCGAAGTTGAAATAATCGGTTACTCCATTATATCCTACTCCTTCAAACCAGTATTAACTCTACGACCGAATGTCCATAAACCCTAGATATATTCCTCTTGAATGGTTTTGAAGAATAATTATTTTTTCCTATCGTTTCAGTGTTCTCAACATTCTCCGCTGGCTTATGTTCAGCAGCTATGTACTTCGTGTACAATAAGACTAACAACTTAATCGTAAGCGCCATCTTCAGTTCGGTGATATCCTGCGGTAACGCATCGCTCGACTGCCTCATCACAGAAGTCTTCCCTACCAACTTACGGTAAGATATCTGAATGAATGTCAAAAATTAATGCGAATTTATGCTTTACGGAATAGGTCTGAGGATTCAACAGACTGACGAAACTCAAGGATTTAAGGCCGCTGGCTCTTCTTGTTCTTTCTTCACATTGCCCTAGGTTTTCTCAATTAGCAGGTCAATATTGACATAAAAGAATCGGTACCATTTGGCGAAATGGGGGTGTACTATGGTACACCGCTATTCGGACAAAACGATGATGTTATGATATTATACAAGAATAAGTTTTAACTGAATTATTTGGATTGCAGCGCTACCGGTGTAGCGGTGTCGATGGTGGCGGCGCGACTGGGCGGCATCATCGGTAACGTGGTCATCGCAGCTCTGCTGGACACGTACTGCCCCGCGCCCACCTTCATCGTCGCTTTCCTCCTGGCCAGCGGCGGTCTCATGTGCCTCTTCCTGCCCAACACCACGCGGCAGGCCCTGTCCTAACATCGCCACTACTCACACAAATTGCCTTACTCACACGACCTTTTTCTTGCCGTACAAAAATATTTATTTGTAATGTCAATTTCGAAGAAGACTAAATTACGGCATTTTGTCTGAGTACCTTGGCCTGCCATGTGATATATAACATTATTTTAAGATTTAAGCGTTAATCTCATCGAAAGATCCATTGATGTAACTAGTTTTTTTTACATATTTGTACAATAGCTTTATATTAATTTAAAAATGTTTTTATTTATGAACTAAATGAAAGTACGAACGATACATATTCCTAGTAAATAAAGCAATGGACTGTTGTAGGTTGTTATAACTAAACTTATTACGTTATACATTTGTTTGAAATTGTAAACCAGACTAAAAGTTTCGCGCCAGATCTTTTATTGATAAAGTATTATAGGATAAGAATCATTTCATTACCATGTTGTATATTGCAACTATTTTAATATTACGAATTTATAAATTACCAATGTTATCGTAGTTTGTAGTTGTGTAGTACGTAGTAAAATTATAAAAAAAAAACACGAGTTGTGATATACTTAATAAAGTTTGTATCGAATCTTTGCATTGTATATAAGTGCATTTTTCAAACCCACGAAACACCTTATAAATTACAATGCAATATATTTTCCTAAATTCATTTCAGTGCCTTAGTTTTATTTAAATAAGTGTCACCTGAAAAGAAATGAGTAAATCATCAAGATAATGTTTGTTGTTTCATTTTGTTACTTGGCCCTGAGACGGTTATCGCACTGCACCGGACACCGCTCCGGTGTGCGGTGCTACAGTTTTAACACTTTCAAGGACAAGGTCTGAGCAATACCCGTATGAAATTGACCACTCTCTAGAAAGAGATAAAGCGATCGTGCGGCCAATACATATCTGTCTGCATGGAGTATACAATTTTATTCATCATCATCATCCGCTCCTGCAAGGCTGTGACGTGGACCAATCAAAATCATACAAAAAGGCGACTACTGGCCGTACGTTCGCTTTGTCTCTCTCCCACTTTTCTGCCCGTATTTACTTTTACAGCTGGATAGGGATCGCTCAGTCCATTCTCAAGTCTATGGTTATACCCTGCGGTTTCGTATACAAATAAAGATTCTACAGTCGCCGCAGCACCGCAAACCGCAGTGGTACCTGGTGCAGTGTGATAACCGCATAAAGCTTGAGAATTACCTCCACTATAAATAATAACAAGATATTGATTAAATTTATTTAATAAAACTACACAGAGGTTATTACTAAAGACTCCATTTTATAGTCTGACCTAGATTTTACATAGATCACTCAAACAAACCAATAAGTGCTTTTGACAGTATGTTTAAAAATTACTTCAACAATATTGTACTTAATATTAACCCTACATTATTGATATAAGAAATTTATCCATTTCAACTGACGGTAGACAGCCGCACTCTCATATCTCTCTTTAGTTCAACATTACTTGTCCACAAGTGAACATAATTCACGATAACTTAACAGCACTTTCCATGTACAAGTCCGCGACAGCAACACGTACCCCTCGCTAGACATTATAAAAATAATATATAACTACTTTTTTATATATTACACATACAATCCAACAAATATCATAATTCAATTTAAATTTACAATCGTAAATCCTTAACCTAAATATTGGATGCAGTAATGCATTATACTTAATTGTTTTCTATGACAAGTCCAACCCAGACATGTTTCACTTTCTTCAGGTTTACGTTCTATAACTAGATATATTTACAGTCATGTCTCTGTACGCGTTTCAAACGCTCACAATCATTCTCAGATAATAGCGGCACCATTTAAATATAAACTCGGTCCATAAGGTTCCACAACAGATAAAAATATTCCTATGATATAAAATTTAGACTTAAAACGCCAAGATCGAACATAGAAACAAGTTTAAACAATCTATTGCACTAGTAACATATTGAAAGTTATGAAATAGCCACAAATAAATAAAAACTCAAAGAACATCAAATACGACAGCAATAACTTTAACTAAGTTATGTCGGTGTTTGACTGATCTCGAGGTTACACCTTGCATCTCTTCTCCAAAATTAACAATATTCCTCAGATCTACATAACCTAACTATTATTAATCAAAATTATTTAATTCGCTATATATGGAACCATTTTAGTGCAAGTTTAATGAAACAGTCATTTTAATTAATATCTTGATATGAAGTAAAAGTATTGACACAATAAATTTTAATGTCCAATAAGTATCTATATCACCCTCAGCGCCAGGCCCTAAGTGGCCGTTCTTTCAAGTTTTGACTAATTTATTTTTTGTACCGATTCCCAGACCATTTAATCCCGAAAAAATGCGTCAGACCAGGGCTTTCATTTTTGCGTAATAATTGTATAGAAAACGTGTTCCTAAAAGATACAGCGCATTTACTAAGCAGAAAGATGTGTATACTTTTGGATACACAATGTTCCAGACACTGTGACAAAAATATACACATGGCGCCGAAGGTGATTGCATATAACAAAGTCTGGTTAGTTACACCATTTATAACTCAAGAACGGCTGGACCGATTTTTATAATCTTTTCTTTGTTGGATTTGTCTTCGCCCCAAATAGCAGAATAATTATTAAAACATGGGAAAAAAAATAACAAAAAAAATCTGAGACGATACATAGTTCGCCGGGTCAGCTTTTAATAAATGCCACTAGTTTTATTTGTAACAGCAATATTTGCTACAAAAGATTCATGAAAGTAAAAGCACGTAGTGATAATAAAAGAAATCGTGTAGTTACGATCCCGTTTTGCATGCCAAATACTTGCTATGTAAGAATATCACTTTTATGCACATAAGCATATGTTTGATCACGACTGTGATTCGAGAAATATTATTTACAAAAGAGAAGAGACGTGGGCGTCCCTCTTAACTATGACGAGTTAGTTCGCTCACGGACAGCTGAATGGACGGCTGCAGCGGGATCTCTGCTGAAGCTTCAGACGTGTCGGAGCCAGGAGTAAGCAGCCGGCGAGTCCACTGACCACCGTCCTCAGTTTCCGACTCCCGCACGTCGATTGACGAAGGAGATCCAACTGCCGAATCGACCGAAGAGACAGTCCTCTCAGCTATGTCATCTGTCAATATTGGCATAGATTTCCCAACAGACTCTTCTTCCGTGAGAAGTGGCATTGAAATAGGTCCGCCCATTGGCACGTCGTCTGTGGTGACGTAAGTCATTTCAGTACTAGGTGACTGTAGCAGAGATACGCCAGGCCCATAGTTGTTATTGCTGAGCGGGTCTGTCGTCTTAGCAGGCGCTATCCTTGGGTCTGTCACAGTGATAGGTAATTCTAGTGAGGTTGGGACTGTCGGAGGAGTGACGCCGATTACTGCAAGACCGTCCTCTAAATTAGATGGAACGGCCGGTTCGCTGTCCACTTTAGAGGGCACTTCTACTGGCGTCATGATAGGTTGGTTTAGTGTCGTACTAGTCTCAGACACACGACAATGCACAGACACATTTGCGTTCAAATCACGGAAATCAGGAGCTTCATCTCGCGTCGAGTCCGCTTGGAAAACGTCGCTATTGGCTAACGCCGCCTCTAGAATGTCTCTACGCTCTGGTTGCGCCGATGGTACAGGTACAGGTTCCGGCATTGGAACTAGCTGATTATTCTCTAGGATTAGAGGTCGGTTGTCAACAGGAGTCAACGTGCCGTTATCTTCAATGCAAAGGTAAAAACAGCCATTAGGACCACCAAAGTGTTCTCCGGGCACCGCTAGCAGCTGGCTGTCCGCCAGGCCGGCGGGCGGCGCGGCGGCGGGCTCGGCCGCGACCACAGGCTCCGGCTGCTGCCGCACGATGGCAGTCGACGGTAACAACTCTTCAAAGTTCTCAAACTCGGGAAAGGCATTCGTTGTTGCAACAGATACTGTGTTTGACACGGATGGCACAGTGGATGGATTGGTATTAGTCAAAGGACAAAGGGCTGGTGGTATATGTGACAAAGGCGAAGCTGCTATAGCTATTTCTTGCTTCATTTTTTTCGCTGGTGTTGGCGATTCAGATATTGTCTTACGTACCCTTGGTTTATGTATTGTAGGCACGCCCGCCTCGTTCGGTGAAATAGTTATAGTGTTTTGAACAACAATTTTCTCTTTCACGGGCGGCGGCGCAGTTGTCTTCTGTACAATTTGTCCGGTCCTCTGTAAATGTTCAAATTGCGCTGCCGTGAGTTGCATTACTGCACCAGATTTCTGTTGTAAAAATATTAACGGTTCTGAAGAAGTCTTTTGGATTGTCTGTACTAGTTTTTTTGGTTCTGATGCCATTATTCGCTTTGGGACAGGTCTTATTTCAGGCATCGGCGCTATATTCTGCGTAGTTGTAGTAACTCTTCCACCTACAATTAGTTGGCCCTTAGACGTAATTATAGCACTTTTTTGCTTAGGTACAATCCTCGTTTGAGTCTTTGCCGGTGCGACGTTTTGCGTTTTTGCATGTGCCATTGTAGTTACCATAGATTTCTGTGATGCACCTGAATTCGTTGATATTCTATGAGCTATGGTTTTCAGTTGAGATACGTTGGGCTGTTGTTTCTTTGGAAATAGCATCTTCTCATGCTCTGGAGTGAGGACTATTCTAGACTGCGCACCTTGAGCGTTAGTTATGATCATTACGGTATTTCCAGGAGCACTGGTTTCAGTTGAAGACGGAATTAGTTTTGCCGAAACAGGCTTGTTGTCTGTTGAAGTTATCTGCGGCTCCGATCCCTTAGTGACGAGAACATGAGCCTTTCCAGTTTGCGGATCGATGACTATCTTTTGTGTCCGGCCAGGTCGCGGTGAACTTGGCGTCGGTAAGATTATAAATTTCTCAGATTTGCCCTTACTCTGGGGAACTGACTGTATCAATGTTGGTGCTTGTTGGACTTCTTTAACATTAGTCTCGCCTTTTGTCATGATAATTTTCTGTTTCCCTGTAGTTTTGTCAATAACTAACATAGGTTTGGCCCCTCGTAATTTTGACGATTTGGAAAGAATATTTGGAGTACTAACTTTACTACTGTCACTGACTGGGTTCATTAGTAAAGTTTTCATTTCAGATTTATTTGGGGTTGCACTTATGGCAACTTTTTCATTTTCTATGGCTTGCTTTGTTTTTACGAGTTTGGGAGGATTCGGTGTATGAGTTATAATGTTTCCGTCCGACATCACAATCGGCATCTTCTCAATACTTTCAGGAGTTAACAGATCTTCAGACAATACGATAGGCATTGAATTGATGTCAAACATAGCGTCATCAGCAGCCGAGTCGTTGATTATCTTTGACGTTTCGTTTAGGGGAGGTATAAGTGAATTCGAGTGTTTCATTTTCTGTATTTTAGCGGGTGGCTTTGCTATTTTCCTTATCTTTTGCTGTATTATAATAGTGTTGGCATCGGACGGCGCTTCTGGTGTCGTCTGTATAGTGTAAGTTTGTACAGAACCATCCTGTGTGGGGTTGTTACTGCGTGATAAAATAATTTTGTCTGCTGTAGTTACTTCACTCATATTGTTGATAATATTCTTGTTTGGTGTGGTACGTCTAATTATTATTTTCTGTTTAGGTGATTCGGGTTTACTTTTGAACGACGTTTTGGCAACGTCGAAATTTAAAATTTTTTCTTTTCCAGTCATTATTGATGTCTTAGTAGCTGATGGTTTATTAGCAAACTTAGGAATGCACGGTTCTTCTAAAATCTTTAATAGTCTTGATGACGAAGTTTCTACTTTAGAGCTTTTCCCGTTTTTATGTTCACTATTGTTGTCATTAGACATGCTTGCCAATTTTTGTTCCACTGTATGCAGGCTGTCTAAGCCATTATTTTGTTTTACATTAAATAGACCTTTATCAGATATTGTCTTATTATTATTTACAGTACTGGCTAAACTATGATCGATATTAATTTTGTGGTCAATTGATTCCGACATTTGGACAAGGGATTGAGCAGCAGTTAAATTTTCACTTTTTTCTTGTTCAGTTTCAAATCGGATAACATTTTCATTATTTGAAATTAAAAGAGATTTGGTTTGATGATGTATTGGTTCTGGTTCTATAATTATTTCTTGAGGTTTTTCTTCTATAACCATTTCATCCACTGGATGAGCCTGAGGAACTACTTCTTCGATGATTTCCTCAGGTATTGGTACATTTAATTGTTCAGTCTGTAGATCGCTAGATGTTTTATTTTGAATAGCCGTCGACGGCAAGTTAATAAGTGTTTCTGCTATTTGGAGATCTGATTCCGATGGAATATTCTCGATAACATTGTTCGACACGTTGTCAACGACACAGGTCGAAACATTATCATCAAGGTTGCTAGAAACAGTTTCCGCTTGATCACTCATTATGTTCACTTCATTAATAGTTGGTACATTAGTTTCTTCTGATGTGATTACAGTATTTTCTACAACTTCAGAGTGATCCTCAGTAGTAATAACATTCAAGTCTTTGTTGATCTCTGCAGTATCTTTATCTTCTAGATATTTCTCTGGGTCTGGGTATTGTATACCGTTGGCGTTATTGTCTACATTGACACTTTCATTAAAATCATTATCGTTACACGTCCCACTGTTATCTTTATTATCATCTTCGAATAAATCTTCGGGAGGGTCGTCGCTGATGATTCTCGTGACTCTGTCAGCTTCTCTGGACACGCTCAATAAAGCGTCTACGGCCGACGCGGTAGATTCATTCATGTATGGCTCGAACGATTTTTGAACAATAGTTTCAGGGAATTTGACGACGGGAACTGCAGTATCTACTTCGTCAACCAGTCCTTGAGCAATATCCATTTTTTCGCCTTCAACTTGTTTAATTTTGTTATCTACAACTTCTTCCATTTTTTCATCTACAACCTCTTCTTCCATGACTGCTTCTAGAGCTGTTACCTCAATATTTTCAGTTACAATTGGCATGTCTTCTTCTTCAGCTTTATCAATTGTTACTTCCATATTGTAAGCTTCACTTGTTTCTTGTTGTTGTACTATACCTACCACTGGGATTGTGTGGTCCTCTTCACTTTGAGACGTGATTATTGTTTCTTCTATTATGTCTGTTTTATCTACATGTTCAGTTTTGTTCGCTGCGTCATTTCTAATTTCCGTATTGTTTGTTGCTACCACTAATGTTTCTGTGTTTGTATTATTCTCCATAACTTCAGTTTCGTTTATATTTTCTTTCATATTTCTGTTGTTTTTTCGGTCATCTATATTTTCGGGTTTATTATTAGTGAACGCTAAAATTTCTGTTTTGTGTGTTGTGTCCTCTATTACTTCAGCTCTATTTATAGTAACTTTAATGGGATCAGGTATATCTGTATTCACGGGTTTTATTTCTTGTGTCGGATACAATACATCTTGGAGTATTCTATTTCCTTTTTCTTTAACTTTTGGTGAAGTAATTGATTGTGTACTGATTTTGCTTGGCTCAGCCATATCAGCAAATTGGCTGAAATCAGGAATATCTCCAAAATTCTCGAAATTACTTTTCTCACGTAACTCAGCTTTCATTTTTTTAAGTTGTATTTTTGGCGCCAGACGAGCAACCTTTACTTGTTCAATGGGAGGAGATTCTCTAGCTTCTGGCGAAGAAACAACTTCTGAACCATTGATTTCACTCTCAGATATGTCCATTCTTTCAACTGCATTAGCATTAAGTTGTTCTGCGACGTACTTTCCGATTGCATCTTGGCTTCTAGAATGTCGGCTTCGAAAAAATGTTTTTGTCTTAAAAATTGCTTTAGTTGGTGGTGTATCAGCGGGTGGCTTCTCAGACTTTTCAGGCGACTTTTCTTGTTTATCGGGAGATTTTACGATGGAGGGCTCAGGAAAATTTTCCTCAACTTTCAATGGTTCTGGTGCTGACGGTAACTCAGGAACAGTAGTCTTATTGAGTAATTCTGCGACTTCCCTCGCCATATCCTCGTCGTCTAGACTTATGCTCTTGGTATCTTCCTTGCGTTTCGGGTTCTTGACTCGAGGTATTTTTCTACCACCATCAGCTTCCAGTGGCCAGTCTTCATCTTCACAAAACTCATATTTGGAGTCACTGGATGATTCTGGTTTTTCACTTGTAGGTGAACTATTGGATTTCTTTTCAGTAGGTGATGATATTTCAGGCTGTAACAGCACACTGGACAGTTCCGCTGATGTTGGCACTGCTGGAGATTCTGTAGCTTCCGGTACTTCTGGCGACCCAGCCATAACAGTAATTGAGGATTCGTCATTAGATTCTTCATCTCCATCATCCCAGTCAGCAAGAAGGCTGCTTTTGATTTCTTCATCCGTTTTGACTTTTTTTGTTTCAGTGTGATTGTTTTCACCATCTGATGGGCGCTTTTTATTGCTTTGTGGGGCTTTCTGGGGTTCTTTCACTTCTTTTACTATTTTCTCTTTCTTCTCCCGAGGTTTACGAACTTTCGGCGTTTTGTTCGGCGTATCTGGAGTTGATTTTGTTGCTGCCTTCGGTGTAACTTTTTTCCTTACTGGTGATGGGGTATATGGTGTAAATGAAACACTATGTGTTTTGCTATGTAAAATTAGAACATTGAGACGCACTGTAGTGAATGGACACGCGTGGCAGGAATAGGTACCAGAGCTGGACGCTGCAGGTGTAGATGCCGCGGATGTGGAAGCCGCGGATGTGGAAGCCGCGGATGTGGAAGCAGTAGGAGTTGAACACGATGGTACTGGATCATCTACTTTCTCTGGCTTCTCTTTTTCTTCACTGCCCAGTCGTACTTCGTCTTTATTATCTGACCCTGGTTCAGCACTTGTGGATGGTGTAGGAGTTGTAGTTTCCGCAGGTGGATTGTCAGTGCTAGGTCTATTACCTTGCACTAGTATGTGTACTTTATAATCGACTTTATCTTTACCCTGGAACAGTAGAAATGAAAGTGATTTAACCACACAATACATACATAAAACATTTTTAGATAGAATTTTACTAAATGCATTCATGATTTATACATATATTTTCCTTAACACATGTGAAGTAAGAAACATTGGACCTACCTTTCTGAATGGTGTTGAAATTCTTGATGGTTCAGCAGATTTTCCTCGTACGGCGGGCCTTCCTAAAATCAAATTAATAAAGTCAGATATTAACATTTTTATTTCTACTTATTAAGAATCTTATTATAAATATTACCTTTTTTACCAGAGCCAGGACTTTTCTTTGGAGGATCGCCAAAAATGCCAGCATAGCTTTCCTTCTTCTTTTCCTGAAACTCTTCTCTTGTCAGGATTTCAATGTCACCTCCAACAGCAGTCTCAGCTCTGATCACATCTTCCGGAAACTTTTCCATGTGACCACGTTTTGTTCTGAACGCATCTAAGAACAAAATTAGAAAACAATTGATTGGAGTATGTAATAAGAATTAATAGTTTTCGTGTTTCAGAATAAATATACGAAATATTTTAATAGTTAATTAAAGAGACCAAAATAATACTTACATAGTCCTTTATTGATGAATTCATTCTTACGACTGCATTCATATTTGCATATTGAACTGGCATTTTTGACGTATTCACTGAAAGTAGAAAAACAAAATATTTAGACGCTAGTGACACACTATCACACTAAAATTGACAAAATATCTAGTTTTCCTTATTAAGTGTATATGTTACCGTTAGAATACGGAATACGTTAATATGCGCATTAACTAGGTAATCTGCAAATTACTGGGTACAATCCGTTAAAGTGTGAAATATGTTACCGGCCAACACCCGATTTTAGGATAAACTAGTTTTGACTAGGCCAAACCAGTTCTCATTCGCTCGCTCCTGCATCCTGTCGACGGAGCCCCGCGATGGCGGGGCTCCTATTTCTGTGTAAAGGGTTTCAAGTAACCTAACCAAACCTAACATCTGGGAGCCCTTCGCTTGCTCCTGCATCCTATGTCGCATAACCAAACCTAACTAGTTAATCTGCACTCTAACTGATTTACGCACATTAGCGGTAACATATTATAGATGGATTATTCCACTTTGCCCCACCGGCCGCCCCATTGGTGGGGCAAAGTGGAATGTCAAAAATTTTGCAGTGGAATCTGCCCCACTAAATCGAAA
This sequence comes from Amphipoea oculea, assembly GCA_945859645.1. Classification (NCBI taxonomy): domain Eukaryota; kingdom Metazoa; phylum Arthropoda; class Insecta; order Lepidoptera; family Noctuidae; genus Amphipoea; species Amphipoea oculea. The sequence continues at coordinate 6,611,557 of OX243876.1, forward strand.
TAGTGGGGCAGATTCCACTGCTTTAACATCCTGTTGGATTCTGCCCCACTAGGGTTGGCGCGTTAGAATAAACGTACAAACATTTTATTTTCGCAAATTTTGTATTTCCTAGTTGTTTCTGGAAGGATAAGGGATGTAAATTGCAGATTAATTACACGATTTGTTACAAGCATTTGTTACATGCAGCGTTGGAGTAAGAATGACCAAACCGTCATTTACCTACACAATAGACGTGCATTTGGCCATTTGCATTTCTTATCAGTATAGTTCATTTTGAGACCCACTCAGGTCATCGAGCATTGTACTGAGGTGCTCCACAGTCTCAGCCATGACTTGGTATGGCATAATACAGCCTTATGATTAACTTATAAATAAGAAACAACTTAACTATATACAAACAGCCACTAAACTACTTTGTACGATTCGCCCCGTAAATAGAAAACGAAATGCTATTTATTCTAACTATTTAACTATTCAAAATCACACATTAATCATCAGTTTCATTAAGCACGCCGCTGCCGCCGCCGCCGCCGCCGCCGCCGCCGTCGTTTGGTCATTCTTACTCCAACGCTGCATGTAACAAATGCTTGTAACAAATCGTGAAATTAATCTGCAATTTACATCCCTTATCCTTCCAGAAACAACTAGAAAATACAAAATTTGCGAAAATAAAATGTTTGTACGTTTATTCTAAGGCGCCAACCCTAGTGGGGCAGAATCCAACAGGATTTTAAAGCAGTGGAATCTGCCCCACTATTTCGATTTAGTGGGGCAGATTCCACTGCAAAATTTTTGACATTCCACTTTGCCCCACCAGTGGGGCGGCCGGTGGGGCAAAGTGGAATAATCCTTATAGATTGAAAGAATATGGATTTTGATGTGGTTTTCAAGAACATTTAGAGAGTTCTCTAAATGTTCTTGAAAACCACATCATCAGAACCACTCCAAAATCCATTGCATAGCCTTAGAAAACCAACAAGAGAGATATGAAAAGCGCCTTTAATTTATAATATTTATAGATAATGAGATTATAGATTTATAGTTTGAGATGATGTGATGACATTAACTCCTAAAAAGACTGGGTGATAGTAGCCATAAATAGAATGAACTTTTGTCATTTGCATTGCTAGAACTCACTTCAAGCTTCAAATAATAATATTTCTTTGAAAAAAACAACAGAGGGGCAATTATTGCAATTTTAAGAATGTACATAGTCTGATCTCAGTCTCAATCTGTCAAAAATACCTCTAATTTCCATACATTTTGACAAGTTTTTGACATTTGTTTGTCTCCGAGATGAGACTGCAACTAGATTTTGAACGTTTTAAATTACGAGAATTGGCCTTCAGGTGTGATTTATAACAACTTTTTAGGAGTTTAGTATATTTGTTGCTGAAAACTAGGTAACATGCAACATTTAACCATACTTTTTTGACATTGTTTAAATGTCTCTTATATCTAATATCTCTGAACTTTAAGCAATGCTTATAAATAAAAGGGTATACCGCCAAAAACACTGATAGATGACACCTGTAGGAATCTGATTCGCCTTCCGTTTGTGTCTGTCTGAAGGTTATTCAACAGTTACAAAGTTTTTATTGCTTTTTATGACAAAAAGCTAATCCAGAATCGTGGAAATAGGGTACAGGAGACCATTGCATAGTAAGCATCATTGTGTAAGTCGAACACAAATTATACATTTCATTTGAATACTATTTTATATAACAGTTAGGGCTGATTTTACCAAATACAGATATCTTTTAAATTGTGGAATAAAATTGACGCCTGACAGTTGTAGTATGGAAAAACTGTCAAAAATTCAAAATTTATTCTCAGGATAAGACTTATTCTAGGTATAAAAGTTTGGTAGAATGCGCCGTTAGTAATGATGTATTTTATGATGGGGTAACATACCTAGCATAGCCTATATCTCTAGATTTTTTATGCATTAATACAGAATATGAGAAGTGTATTCAGCTGCATTCAGTTAGACTGGAAGCCGACCACAAAATAGTTGGGAAAAGGCTAGGCCGTTTGAGATACAAAATATGAGAAGCACTAACATTTTGTATTTGTATGTTCGTCTTTAATAATCACATCATCTAAGTTTTAAGATAACACAGAGTTCAGAATGCTGCATATCGATAAACTATATGATAATGTGTTCCTATTTGACATTTATAACTTACAAAAATGGAACAGGAGTTTTTTTTTTACCAATTTTTTTATTTAATATTTAAATATAGGTGTTTAAATATTTAAAGCATGTGAAGCTAGATGTTGATGCTAGGTCATGTTCAGTAGTTTGATGTATGTTTGATAACTAGAATGGTTCTTTTAGTCATTATAGACATCAAAATGACAAGGACAGACAGTTGAACACCTTATGAATAAATGATTGAAATGCTGTAGCAAGTTTTTTTTTATTCATGTAAGTCGCCTCACTACATAATCTATATATATAAAAATGAAACCCGTTTTCCGTTGTCACGACATAACATGAAAACGGCTGGACCGATTTCGATGAAATTTGGTATAGAGATAGTTTGAGTCCCGGGAAAGGACATAGGATAGTTTTTATCCCGATATTCCCACGGGATCGACATTTACGCGGGTGAAACCGCGGGGCGCAGCTAGTTATAGTTAGCCACTGTGTATTTAGCAGCTGTTGCGCTATGCTAGACTTTAACTCTCTAAACTTCAACCATAATTATTTTCAGGAAAGCACAGCTGGTAATATAATTTAGGTACAGAACTAAACCACATTTTTATACACTTTGCCTTACTTATTGTAGAAAACAATCATATCAGACATATTGATGTCTATGAGAAAATGGTCAGAGGGTCATCTATTTGGAAACTTTTTTCTTTTGAGAATAGGTCAGCAGCAAGTTTTTATCTTCAATGAATTAATTATGTTTATTCCTTCAAATTGTAGTGACCATCTTTGCAATATTGCTGGTAGCAGAAAGGTTATTATTATTGAAATATTATATTTAAATATAATACCAAGATTGACAAAATTATTAACAGAAAATATGCAACTGGGTTATTAATGTTTGTTCACATACCATTTCAACATCATAAAATTTATTTTCTAAAATGTTAAAAATAATTATGTTTCAGGATGCCTGGAATGCGCCCTAGCTCGCATAATTATGTAAATATTCATCCTGGCAAACTTTTGGAACAAAGAAATTACAAACCTCAAGGAATACTAGACATTACATACACTAATACTAGATCGCCACATCACTCCAGGATATACTTGCAAACTTACTATGTATCCTCCTGGAAGAACTTGACAACAGCTATAGGTGGCTTCCGAAACGAAGGCAGGACATCTGATGGCAGCTTCTCCGGACCGACCACCTCACCTGGCCAAAAGCAGGACCCAAGCTTCACCCATACCACCTCCCCATCCAAATAACTAGCTTCAGAGTTTTCACACATCACCACTAATATGTTCAGACAAAACGCACGACCATATTTTGTCAAGTAGTCACTGGATGCCGAGTGCAACAGTTATTACAACATTTCCTCCAAATCAAGTCATTTATCAATCTCTAGTCACTGAAACAATCAAACGTGTCTTCAATTAAAAGAAAATGAAAGAATTTGTCTTATATTTGTCAAAACAGAAGCAAAATATTACTTGTAAATATCACCGACTGCGTACGAAATTATTTTATTTCATACATATGTTGGTAGCACTGACTGAATGGTAAGATGCAATTAGAGTTATTTAAGAATAGAAGTAAAATCAATATATGTTTAAAATAATATTTTTTTTAATAAAACCTGTAATAATTATTCATATTTTATAAATAATCATATTTTATATTAAAAGAATATGAAAGTTAGTACCGGAAATGTACAAAATGGTCGGCGTCAGCAGATACCAATATACCCACGTTAATATGAGAGTTGCCAGTAACACAGCCCATAGAGAATTTATAACTTTTAAGGCGAATTACACACTTATATTTTTAAATAGTACTAAAAGTTGGTTGTAGGTTTTTCTTCAGACTGGATGGCCTAGTTTGGCGATAATAAATTTTGGTGTTTCCTTTCTAAATGTTTTTTATTCGATTTCCTCTGGGCCTCTCAGCAGCTGATGTTATCAGTCTATTGTTAAAAAAATGTGAGCGATTAAGATTCCTATACGAAACAGATTCCAGTCGTATGTCGATGGGTAACGTAGACTTCTCGTCATGTTCCAGTAATCTAAAAATATTTTGCCTGACATGCGCTTCAGTTCCAAGACTTTAGTACTTAGGTAAATAAGGTTTTTATATAAATAATTTGGACATATTTTGTATTTTTTTTATTCAGAAACATAATTATATAACAAAAATATAATTTAGGTGGATCACTAACTTAATCGTGATAAGGGAAGTACCACTTTAGTACCATATACCCATGTTACATTTAATAATTACACTGAACACTATTCACTAACTTAAAGAAAGAAAATTACACTTTAGGCTTAAAACTAAAATTGTGATGGTTTATTAAAAAAATACTGCTTGAAGAAAATACACACATTATCATTCGTAGTAATTATTAAAATTCATGTAGGTACTGTTTTTATTCATCAATAGTAGCATCAAACATTTTTGGAATAACATTTGTTGATTTGTGTCATGCATATTTTCGTAAGATTTAATTTCAATAAAATTTACATCATCAAAAAAAATGTAATAACATGCACAAATCCCAATCAAAATCACAATTTTTAATGATTTTATCCGATCATGTTTTTAATACATGTTTCTTTTATTTAAATTATCCCGCGTATTGGCGGACTATTTTGGCCCACTGCTGAGGGAAGTTTCGTTGGACATACGATAGAGTGCGCTGTATCTGCTTGGTCTCTTGTGGCGTGCACTGAGGGCAGGCTCCTCTAAGTACCAGTGGCGCAAGAGCTGAAAAAGACAAGGGTAAATAATTGGTCATTTAGATAATTTTGCAACGAAAATGAATTATCGATTGGTAGGTCGAACGACTAGATTCCCAAAGGAGTACAGTATGGTAGGTACACTCTTCCACCAGTTTTGTTTAACTGGGCTCATAGTCATATCCAGTCTTCGGGCCGACTACTAAAAAAGTTCTAATGAAAAACCCAAAATCACTACCCGGATTTTTCATTAGATTTTTCATCTGGGTATAACCCAGCACTTCCTCAGCTTGTGAGTTGCAACTTACTCTTAAGCCGTTTTCCGATGGGGTCGCAGGGTGCTTCACCAAGCGCGCACTTGAGCTGTCTCTGAATGAAGCGCTTGTCTTGAAGAGCGTCGTCTAGCGCGGTGTCGGACACGGGGGGTCGCTGCGTCTGCGCAACGGTCACCGCTGCCAGGCAACATAATAATAGCGCGTATTTGAACTGGAAATAGAAACAATAAATGTTAGATAGGTGGAAAAAAATGGTACTATTAATGTAGCCCAAAATTTAAAATGAGTTCAAGTATCTGTTGCTTTGTTTTTAATAATCATGCCTTCTAAACAATCTAGCTACATAGGTTTCGCACTTAATATACACGTAACGATAGATTAGTAAGTATAGAGGCAGGAGTCACTTGTCTCAAGAATTGATTACAATTCCTTGTGTGCCTTTCCACAAAAGTAGGACCTCTGCACCTGAATTTCGATAATACCTACTAATACAAAAAAACAACTTTAGTCACCAGCAGTTTCAAACAAATCCTTTCAAAAACGAAAGAAAGAAGTGGAACGTAAGTTATACCTGCCTACTTTCTTGATTATAAGTAAGTCAGTATTAACAAAAAGATTCGTCATGAGGAAAATGCAAAGAGTTTTGTCGTTTTCCTCTTTCTTTATTATATTGTTAGGACAGAAGTGAAATCACAATTAAATAACAGAATTATTTAATAATCTAATAACTAATCACATGAATTATGAAAAGAGTTATCAACCATAGTAAAATTACAATCAGAGGAACACAATCATTACTAAACAAATATTAAAGAAATAACGAGATACATTACACCGAACGGCTGACAGATAGTGCTTCTACCAGCAACGCTGTCAAAAAGCATAGACCACCAAACAAGAACCAGAGAGCCTGACTCGCCGCCTGTGGCAGCCTCCTTTCAGTGACCGCGTCCTCCGCGCTCCTGGGCCGGGTAGTAGTATCTAACAATATTGATATATACCTACGTTAAAGTATGTATGATATATATATATACATGATATTTAAGTAAATAATACAAGGCGCCAGGGATATCGACGCGCAAACTGAAAGCAAGAATTCAGCACATGATTCTAGACCCCCTAGTGTAGAAACTTTTCAAAGATTATTAAAAAAAAATTGCTGTTCACATTTTGACTGCGTAGGTATTGCACTTGGTAATTTAGAAAAAATCCTTGTCTGGGTACATCATATCATATTGGGAACCTCTGTGCATTTCAGTTTTCTAGGTTGAAGAATCAATCAGTGAGTGAGCGAGAGAGTCAAGACTTTTCTTTACAATACTTTTTATGATTAGGATATGCGTGATAACCTTATTAATAAATGGTGAAACAGATCCGAGCTTTATCATGTTACACTATACTATCAGGTGGTACTTGTTTATCAATGTAGTATGGTCATATGGTGTGGTCGAGTAGACCAGCACACTTCTGACACATTTAAATTAACCGAATGTAACATCACGCTTTCATTTCCAGGGGACAGGTAGAAGTGTATAGTATGGTAGAGATAAACCATTCTATGAATGAACACCCCTCCACTAAAATTTCTATACAAACATTTGAAATGCGTTCATTTTTAAAATGGTTTATCTCTACACTACAATATTTTTCTAGTTAGGTTAGGTTAGTTACAAACGTACAAGCGATCTATATAAGACTAATTAGTCTTATATAGATCGCTTGTACGTTTGTTCTCATAAATTATACTAATAATAAAGCTGAAGACTGAAGAGTTTATTTGAACGCGGTACGCGCTAATCTCTGCAACTAGCAGTTGGATTTGAAAAATTCTTTTTGCATTTGAAAGCCCAATTTTTGAGGAAGCTTATAGGGCCTATAGGCTATTAAACATCACGCTAGGGCCCTAAGACCCAAGCAAAAAGAAAAAAAATAAGAAAATGAACTACCTATTAGCGCGGGTAGGCGATGCGATGTGACGGGGTGGGTCGGGGAACAAGATTCAAGGGGACGTAGTCGCAGGCAGAAGCTAGTATTTTATAAGAGTTTCTTACAAACGCGTCTACAAGAGTTGGTAAGTATAAATGCTCTATGGTGTTGGGAATAAAATAGACAAAAATAAAGCGATAGTGATTTGAGTGTGCTAAGTACGCAGTTAAGGTGCTGATGTTCAATTCCAGCTAGTTAATAGATATCTATAATAGGTACCTACCTACTACTGATTATTCTTTTCACGACCACGACCCTTGCACTCGACGTATTATTAATTTATGTACAAGAGTTCGACTTCGATCGATGCCAGCCCATGTCCGTCAATCGGTGACACAGTACCGATCTATTATTCATTGGCTGTGCACTACCACACTACCAACTATTGCAAAATTTAGGAAATTTACGTGCTTCGAAATTAAAGAGATAGCCTTGAAGTTTTCATCACACTAATATTATAAAGGCGACGGTTTGCGAGTGTGTTTGTATGTTTGTTACTTCTTCACGCACAAACTACTAAATGGATTTGGATGAAATTTAGAACACAGATAGTTTATAACCAGGATTAACACATACGATTTTATTCCGATATTCCCACGGGATCGGAACTAAAGCGGGTGAAACCACGGGGCGCAGCTAGTAACGTATAAAATCTTTGGAGCTACAAAAGCACTTACAACGCAGACAGGAACAACATAGACGGTATCATTATTTGTGTGGTTCTTTCCTCAAAAGACCATTTCAGACACCAATCTACATGGTCTTCACACGATCTGAGCAAGATTTTGTCTGGACTTTAAAAGAGACTGTGACCTCTGAGTTTGTTTCAGCCTTTCTTCTCAAAGTAGGTAGGTAGTCAGATAGGAAACGCCGACCTCATCTAGCTTTAAAAAAATATGATTGACGTGTAAAAGTGCAAACCTACTTAGAGAAAATAAATCATTTATCATTAGGTATTTTGTTTAAGTCATCATCATCTGCCTAGCCTTTTCCCAACTGTGTTGGGGTCGGCTTCCAGTCTAACCGGATGCAGCTGAATACCAGTATTTTACATGGAGCGACTGCCTATCTGACCTCCACAGCCCAGCTACATGGGTAATACGATACCCCTTGGTAAGACTGGTTGTCAGACTTTCGGGCTTCTGACTACCCGTAACGACTGTCAAAGATCGACAAATGACAGCCGGGACCAACGGCTTAACGTGCTTTCCGAGGCACGGAGGGGTCCAGTATGTAAAGATGGTCACCCATCCACAGACCAACCGCGGCAAGCATAGCTTAACCTGATCGATCGACCTGTGCGGCTGTTATTATTTAGTTACAATTTTAGATTCTTCATCATCATTTTCCTGTCCTTATCCCAATATAGGTACTTATTTGAGATGTCTTTTTCTTCCATACCTACTTCTCTATTAGTCGACAGCTCGATGGTCACCTCAAAACTTTAGATACCTACTAAAAAGTAGGAATATAAATCTTCACAATTTCTCAATCTGTGAATTTAAAATAAATTCGCATAGATGTAGGTTAACGTCAAAACAGCCGCAAAACGGGTTTCAACCTGAGCTCGTAAACTCTGTAATTAACGAGATTATGAGGCACCAATTTTGTTAAATTGTCAATACGTCATGCAAGCTTGACTGCAGCTAAATATTGATTGCGCAAGGACCATGAGATCTGTCAGGAGAAGGACAAAGCCATTTAGTTAGGGAGTGTCCGCGAGACTGTAGGTACCGTCGTAAACAAAAGAGCTATAAGCAAATTAAGAACTCGCCGGTTGCCCCCCTAGCTGTCATGGGAATTACTGGCGAAATGTCTGTGAATTCTAATTAAGTACCTACACAAAGGTACACTCTACCTTACCAAAAGATGAAAATGTCGCGAGGAAAGTTTTTAGTATGAATGTGGATTGCTTATAGGAGCAGGGGAAGACCAAATAAACGAAGGATGGATTGTGTGAAAGATGACATAGCTAGAAAGGGGTGACTACCGAAATGACGACTTAGGGACTAACCACACTTATTCAGCTCTGTTCAGCTTTTGTCCATAGAAAACAACGATTTTGTATGGAGTCCGTTCAGCTTTCCGCGTCTGAACGAATGCGTACGCATCTCATAGAAACTATTTGTTTTCTATGGACAAAAGCTGAACAGAGCTGAATAAGTGTGTAAGTCCCTAATGGAGAAGTATGGAAGTAGAAGACATGTGGCGCGCTGACGTGTGAATCCAAAACACTGTATCTCAGAAATACCTATTTCGTGAAAAGGGCTTTTAAAACTTTTTTTAACCTTAAATGTACCTAAAATACAGTGTTTTGTATGTACTTATATCTCCTTCTACATACTGTCTATTGAAAAAATATTAATAAAGGGATATGTAACTACCTCGAAATAATACACTAACTCGAGTTACAGTGTGTTGGATTTACACGTCAGCGCGGGCCCCTAATAAATTGGGATGAGGGCAAGAAAATTATGAAGACATGAAACTCCGACTACCCCTTCGGAGTATAAGGCGTGATGATGTTGTGACGATGACTTATAGCAAACGGTGCATTTGTTGACATTTGTTTTACCTCTTAGGAAATTAATTAAAGTGATTCAATATACATAAAGAAAAGTGTTCTTTCTGCAGTTAAGGTCGCAGGTTCAACCACCTCGCGTAACTTTTGCTTATAGGTACCTAAGTGCGTACCTACCTACTGTGAGATTCCGTTACATATAGGATTTCCAGGTCAGTCACATCACAAGTGTAAGTTCCTACCTACGGGATGAAAGATGCAGAATCTGTTAATTACTGTCCACGATACGAAAATTAAGCTCTTATCTAAATTTTAAAATTTAAAATCTGCGGGGTAATTGCGTAATACACTAAATGGCTTCCATTTTGACAGTTCAACAACATTCATTGCGTTGTTTACATTGTTGGGCAGACACATTTTTCGAACATATGAAGCAATGGATTAGCAATATCTTTCAAAATGATTCAGATTCAGATTGATAGCGTGTCACGCAATCAGGGAGCTGATCTCAACTTTAAAACCTATTTTGTAATGATTCTAAAGTCCTGCAAAATACTTACCACAAGATATTGAACCAGACATATCACATAATGCAATCTGCATACAATTATCCTCAAAAGAAATGAAAACATTACTCTCTAAGTTTCCATTTAAAAGAATGTTCTAAGGAAACAAATTAGTGTTTCGTTAACTTTTCGTCTCCAACTGTACAGTTTCTTCTGAGGTTGTACTAAAGACTAAAGAGTCAGTATCGTGTGCTATCGAGAGGCGCGTGCTCGGAAAACTAATGAATTTGTAATCAAAATGATCTATGCTTCAGCAATATTATTATGTGTTAGGGTTACCATTTTGAAATTTGAAAAGTAGGTACTACACCCTAATTGCGTATGTATGGCAAACCCTCATCATCATCTGCCTAGCCTTTTCTCAACTATTTTGGGTTCAGCTTCCAATCTAACCGGATGTAGCTGAATACCAGTACCAGCAGTTACACGGAACGACTGCCTATCTGACCTCTACAATGCAGTTACTGGGTAATACGATACCCCTTGTTAAGACTGGTTGTCAGGTTTTCGGGCTTCTGACGACCCGTAACGACTGTCAAAGATCCAAGAATGGCAGCCCTATGTGTAGATATATCCACGTTTGTCGTATTAGGACGTACAGCATTAGTGTGATGCTACTGATGATGATGATTGTTTAGTAGTCTTCCTACATCCTTATCTCTTTTGTATTATGGACACCACGCGAGATTTGACCTATGGGCGGCACATGGATACTTTAAAACGCCTAACAATTATGGCGGTCATTTCTAAAAATAAAATAAATCACCTATGTCCGACCTAGTATTTGTTAATTTCATTCGGCTTTGTTTGCTTTAAACTGTACTTATCAAATTATTACAAGAATTCATTAGGTAGGTACCTACTTGGTAACTAAGTTCTTAAAATCGGCAATCTTATATACTTATACTTACCTAATTTTGTTAAAATTAAAATGCAAGGTACCTACTCAGAACTAGTAGATTATTCACTAATCGGATAAACCAGCGTGTCTTAAGGCTGCGGTTCCACTGAGGCGGAGTGGAGCGGTGCGGAGCGGGGCTGAGCTGTGAAAAGAGGTAGGAGTGGAGAAGAGATGTGGATTCCAAGCCAGGTGATTAGGAATCGCGGCACAGCTCGTTTTCACGGCATACGGGCAGTCGGGCACTATTTTGAATCCCTACCGCAACGAAGAATTCTAGGGCTCCTGTGCGTAGCGAGGGTTTACTCATTACATAATTATTATTTAGGTAAGAAAGGGGGTGACTACCGAGAATAGAATAGAACCAATACTCTTTATGAGACGACGACTAATAGAGAAGAAAAAGACATCTTGCACCGACGTTGAATTGTGATAAGAGCAGGAGATGAATGAGGTAAGAAGAAACTATAATAATAATCAATAATCAACACAATTTCGGTCAGAAAATTTTATATCAGGAGTTACCAAGTAACACAATCTTTTAGGGACCGATAGGTATTTTGTTTTGATCTACATTGCCATGTACAACTTTAGGTACCTATTAAATCGTAATGACTTAATAATTAAGTACTAGTACTCAAAACGGCGAAGGAAAACATCGTGAGGAAACCGGCATGTCCTAGAACCAAAAATTTGATTTTTTATCAACCCCCCACGGGGCTCGCGTGGTGGATTACGGCCCCCTCCCTCTCAGGGTCTCACCGAGAGGAGGCCAGTATCCCAGCAGTGGGAGCATTATACAGTGATTGTTACATTTAAAAGAAAGTCATGGCAATTATTGGCATGGTAATTACGAACTGCAATTATGTTGCAATTAGTTTCATGTAACACACTATTAAGTTCATTAAGAACGCCTGCATTAGGTATCGTAAGTTTAGCTAATGTTGTATTAATGTCAACACGTGTTCCTGTATTTTAATGCACCATAATGTAATATTATCAGTTATTAGTTTTACCTACTTGAGATAATTGCATAACATAGCCTAGCTCTCAAGCTAGGTTCTCTAGTGCCGAGCCATATTAGGTACAATACGGCGACAGATCAAGCTATACCTACCAAGCTGTACAGTCACGTCTATAAGTATTTATACACTTGGCTTTATTCAAAGGCGATTTTCTCCTTTATTTTTGAATGAAATTTTATGTTATTACGAAAATAGTATTTTCGAACCTATAGGGTTATGTTAAGTGTCGTATTTCAACGTTGCATTCGTTATTTCACGAAAAAATCGCAATGGAAAATTGTCAAATGTTGACATATTGGTGCTCGTGACTGTACCTACTTTCCAGTTTTAGCTGACCTCGAATTGCATATGTTTTTCGTACAATGAGAAGTCAGCTTATACTGGAAGTGTATAGACGCCAGCAAATCAAGCTACTACAATCTGTCAAATTTCTTTAATAGATTTTCAACTTTATCACTAAAACATAAGGTTCAAAGTTGATTGGGAAAATTTGACAGTACCTACTGCTCAACCCTTCGGGGAAACATGAAGTTAGGTGTGTTGTACAGATGAAAGAGGACCCTTTCTATAATAATATCTTATGAGCAATTTTGCTGTTCATTTTAACCAATTTCTGACCCCCGTCCCCCCTATGTAAGGAAAAATAAGACTTGAATGAACCCCCTCCCCCTTTGAATCTTACGTAAGATCAGTATGTACGAAAATTGCAAAGAAAAATTTGCAATTTTTTTTAAACTTATAATTTTTGCATGCTTTTGTGATCTTACGTAAGAATAATGTGGACCCCTCCCATCCCAGTGTAAGAAAAAATAAGACTTGTTTGGGCCCCCTCCCCCCCAAACCATCTTGCGTAAAAAATGAACAGCCCCTTAATATTGTCGAAGATATTAATTATAAAGATATAAATAATAAGAAGATATCGGCATGCTGTGCTGGCGCTGCTGCTGCGGCTGCGGAACACCTCAAGCGGCGAAAATATAATAACCTTATCGGAAATTATATTTTCGAGCCGTTTGGGGTTGAAACCCTCGGGCCGTGGGGTCCGAGTGCTCATGGTCTTTTTACAGAAATTTCAAAACGGCTGGTTGACACTTCCCGTGACCCAAGGGCTGGCTTTTACCTTGGCCAAAGGCTAAGCATTGCCATACAACGTGGCAATGCATGCCGCCAGTCTCTTGGGTACATTACCAGTCGACAGCGATGCGGATGAATTTTTCGACGCTATATTTTAGTTTCTGTATAGTTTTAGTTAAGTTAGGTTTTAATTTTGTTATTTTTGTTAATTAAGTTTTTAAATTCAAATAAAATCGCGTATTTGTGATGGTATGTAAATAAATTCTTATAAGTTCAAGATATTAAAGAATGTTAGCCTAACCAATAACAGCATGTAAGACTATGAATGAATGGGGTTTTAAACTGAACATTACCGAGGATGACGTATGTCGGTGAAACTTTCTGCAAGAACAGACATATTTCCATATGAAATAAGTCTGTTAACTCTTCCATTGAAATGTTTGCGGTGGACTAACGGAAGATGACAGAAAATATACTGAGTTTCTTTTTTAATTTTTTAAGAGACCCAAAGTTGAAATTGTTTTCGATTTACTGATCGCTGTCAATCATGAGAGCAGTGGTCGTCCAGTGGTAACGACCGCGACTTATGATTTGTAGGACGCAGGTTCGAACCCAGACAGGCGCTTTACTTTATGTCATTATTTCAACTCTGCTCTCAAAACAGTGAAGGAAAACATCGTGAGGAAACTTGCATGTCCTAGAACCAAAAATTCGGAGGCATGTGATGATGTGACATCTACCAAACCGCACTCGGACCGCGAGGTGGACTACGGCCCATTCCCTCTCACCGAGAGGAGGCTTTTGTCCCAGCAATGGGAACATTATAGGTTTATTATGTCAATCAATCATGTGGTTTAAAGAGGGATAAAAAATAAAAAATATATTGAGGTACCTACCTAGTCTATCTACTATGTTATTTAAGAGAATAGTAAAACCACAAACTCTTGAATTCCTATTAAGAATATGAAAAAAAATCAAATTGGTGTTTGTTGTCTTACATTCTACACACATCAAAAGTGTCTAGGGATCAACATATATTTTTGCAATAACTTTTCTCCTGATTGATATTAATTAAAATTTTCTTTAAGGATTCATCAAATAAAGTGTTTTCGTTTGTCACAGTAACGATAAACCAAGTCACCTTTGCATTAATAAAGAAATTTGCCATTTTCCTAATAAAGGGATTTTTGACATTTGAACCACTAACACAAAAGTTCGAAAAAAAGACTGAAATAACAGTTTTCTTTAAAATTTTATTGGGTAACTTAAACAATTAATAATCCGTGTTTCTACCGCGAACACTAACAACACAAGAACATCGGTTTGGCATACTCAAAATGAGTTCATCCAAATCACGCTGTGGAATGGCCGCCCATGTTCGTTGCAACAACAAAAAAAGGTCTTCTTGCGACTGGATACCCTCCATATTCGGCAGAGCTCTTCTCTGTAGCATATCCCATGAATGCTCAATCGGGTTCAAGTCTGGCGACTGAGCAGGCCAGGGCAGGACATTGATGTTAGCTGCGGCGAGAGTCTGTCTTACAACTCTTGCGGTGTGCGGTCGTGCATTATCATGCATTAACTGAAATAAGGGACCGATTTGCACTTGTAGAGGAACGATGACGTCTGATACAATCGTCTCAGCATAAATTTGAGCGTTGAGGTTGCCTCTGATCCAAATCAACTCAGTTCTTCCGCCGATCCAAATACCCGCCCATACCATGATGGTTCCACCACTATAAGGATGGACTTCCTGGCAGGATTTTAATCGCTGTTGGCGTCCAGGGGTTCTCCAGTGTCGTATACGTCTTGTATCCGGTCTCATACCAAAAAGAGACTCATCAGAAAAGCACACGAAACGCCATTGTTCTTCTGCCCAATTTCTGTGTTCAAGAGCCCATTGATATCGAATCCTACGATTGTGCATTGCTATAGGTGGTACCCGTAGCGGTCTTCGGGAATGAAGGTTCACTTCATGCAAGCGGTTTCTGACTGTTTGGTCGCTAATTAAGTTCCCTGAAGAGTGATGAAGCCTCACGGCTAACATCATGGCGGTTATTGTTGGAGCTCTTCGAGTTAAGATTTGAATGTATCGGTCTTGTCTCCGTGTGGTGCAGCGATACCGTCCTCCATGGCGCTCAGCCACGGTACCAGTGCTTCGGTAACGTGTCCAAAGTCGACTGATAACACTCTGACTTGTATTCAGAGCTAAAGCCACAGTACGTTGCCGGGAACCAGCTTCTATCATTCCCACGGCTCTGAGCATTTCTTCCCTGCTTAAATGACGTCGCCGCTCCATAATAACGTTGGTTTTAATCAGTAGTAGGGAAACAGTAGCACTAATAATGTCTTCAATGCGTTGTATGTTTTTATAGGGAAAATATTGACAGCGGATTTTCATCTTTTACTCGAATTTGATTCACAGTTCCTGATTCAAATTATGAAATGCACCAAAAAGGATCCATATAAATTTATAAAATCATAAATTTATTACAAAGCCACATCTCAATCATTAGAAATCCGCATAAAAATGCTTGATCCCTAGACACTTTTGATGTGTGTATTTTAGAACGGCATAGAATAAGAAAAAAACGTTTAAAATAATCTATGAACGTCGAATCGATCGTCATGATAGTTGACTTATCAAGTTATCATTTAATGGGTCAATGACAAAACCTTTCTTTAACTTTTTTGTCTAGATAACCAGTCGATAGTAACACCCACTCAACCATCTCGCAAGCATGCAGATAAAGCCTTGAATTATTCTATAAATGCTCATTTTTTGCAAAGGGTGACCATGTAATACATTCCACACAATCCTATAATGGGACCCATCATTCTAGCATTCTCACAAACGCATGACGTAAAATTGCACCGACGTGATAAATCAACGAAATTGTCGCCCTTCGCCTACTTCCAAATGGCTGAAGAATTTAAATAGGAGGATTATGATATAATCTCTACTGCTCAAACCTCAAACTACGTAAGTAGTGCAGGTAACAGTTATCGTGGCTTGTTTACTGAAATTGTGGCTTCTCTATTTGTGTGACGTGACTTTAAGGTACAGTTTTTGTGACGAAGTGACATAATAGCAAATAGCAACATGACAACCAATACAATTGCGTGATATTTGTTCTAACTATAGACAGAGTAGATATAGTTAGTAAGGATCCGAGTATAGACCCTGTGGGATGCCTAAGAAATACTTGCCCTTCGTTGAAGTTGCCAACGGTTTCTTAAGGAAAGTAGAATCAGGATGGCACTGACACATTAACAAAATAATTATACGACAACAATATTTCAATTGTATCACATTTAGTATAACCACTACTAAAGGTACGACTATCAACCCTATAGAACGCCTTAGCAGGTACGGCCCGCTCTGCACGTAAGTCGAAAAAGATTTTCCAGGAAACAACTAGGATGACTCTGGCAGATAGGATAGTAGGTAGGCTTGTTTGCGGAAAAGTATAGAGTATCTACGAATATGACTTTCTGTCTCTTCTTCTTTTCTGAAACTAATGATTTTGTAAAGAAGTGATATAAAAATTACACGACAACAAATACAAACACATGACATGTAATTGATACCAATATTATCTATAACGAGGTTTTTTTGTTTGTTTGTAAAAGGTAATCTCTGAAAGTACTGACCTGATTACAAAAAATCATTCACTACATGTTATCATGTGTCATAGGATATGCGCCTAAGCATCTCCGAGCTAAAAAGTCGTCAAATGTTTTTGAAACTGGTGTTGAAGTCTTCGATCAATAATAGCTATTGATCGAAGGTTGAAGTAGAGCTAACATCATGGCAATTCGTTTCAAACATAATAGATGTTGAATCTAGAATAGTTTCTACCTATTATCATGTTTTTAAAATGTATGTAAATAAGCATGGCACGGTAAGAATATGTAAGTAAACAATGGTAAAAGGAAAAGTTTATCAAACAATAAGTGAGTAGCTAACATGATTAAAGCAAAATTTGGTGCTAAAATCTAACAGGTGTAAAAGAGTCGATTTTGCAAGGATTAACCTTCGAATCAAATAAGGATCAATGAAACCGAACTCGTTTTGGAAACACATAAAACAAGGAAGGTTTTAAATAAATTAATAAAAGTTGTTTTGGATTGTTTACACTGTTTTAAATTGCATGCACGACCAACTTAACTCAGTCATCGTAATCACTTACAAACTGGGAACATATTTAGGAAAAACATATCAAGATTAGGTACCGAGAAACTTAATTAGCTGTGTAAAGTCCTTATTATTATGTCCTCTGTAAACCTTATCGAATCATAGCTAATAAAAAAATAGCCGAATTTTCTAAGAACGCGCCAATTTGCACCATGTAAGTTATGTTGACATACGACGCGCGTTGTATAGCTGTTGTGCCAACTGCCGACTAATCTGCGCACGTTACGCAAATATTCAAAATTCGACAAAGTAGAACAAAGTCCCTAATGCGATTTTAACTAGAACACCTCTGACTTATGTAAGCGGTCATTAAGCTGACCAATATAAACACAAACATGACGCGTGCATAAGATTGCTATAATTGTACCGCAAATTATTTAGGAAATTAGATAACCACTCACTGCAAGCTCGCGACCTTATTCCAATCAGTTTTCCTTAATCGCTAATTACTAACAGAAAACACATTTTCCAGATATGGATCAACATCCTACTTTGTAAGTTATTATAAATCTTTCTGCCAAAAGAACACGACATACATAAATTAGCGAATATATCAACAGAAACCTGTACTCATTTATAAAGTCAAAGTATGTAGACCTTAACAGGTAGTAAAATCGAGAAACCGACTGTCCTTCGACAGCCTACCAACATTATCAAAAGCTCGAAACGTGTCGCCAACAGGAAAACAGATATTATAGAGAAATTGCAACTTACCTGCATGTTAGGAGTGACGTAGACAGTAGGTAGGTAGCTCGAAGAATCGAAACACTTTTACTTTTGTTGCACTAGTGAGCCGTTTAGTTAGCGATTGACCCGGATCTCGGTATTATGATTTCTACAGTATTTCACGATATTTTCTCGTAGCCAGTGAAGCGTTTAAGCGTACGTCTGGTTGGAGAATGCTGGAGCGAGCCGTGGTGCCGTAACCTCTTACTTAACGACAATCCCCCCTTTTCGACTTGCTGTACATACTCGGTGGCCTGCACCGAGATTGTGCGTCAACGACTCATCGTTACGTGAGCGCGGAGTGTGAATAAAACACTAATTATTGTATTCATATATTATTTTATTTTAGGCACATAATGAGAACAGGAAACGGATCATGTTATGTGTGTTCGGAAATAAAAATCGTTGCAGAAATTCATGTGACATAGGCTAAACGGGTGCATTTGTTTTAATTTTTCGTCTTACTAAAAGTTCAGTCGGTTACTACAATGTGTATAACCATCAATGAAATATTTACAAACACTAGTATGTAGGTACCTACTGTATCTATATACCTACGTAGATATACCTACTTATGTAGATATAAACGATACTTAATTAAATCATTTCTTTGTAGACACAGTAAATTGTAGGTCAATTTGTGATAATAATTAGGTACCTATCAAAATAATTAATTGATATTTGCTAATCCAAATAATAAAATTAGTTTATTTGTGACGAATTCTGTTTCCAATTTGTTTATTTAATTAACGAATATCTTATTAACCTAAATGGGATTGGTCTAAAATAATTTACTTACCTAATAATCAGCTTAATTTGGCAGTGCACTCAGATAAATTAATCAAAGTAATTAATTTATTACCTAGTCTTATTAGATTTGCATGACTCGTAATTTCAAAAAAATAAGTACAGTACTTAGATAAGTATGTTTTTTTCAGTTTTCTAAAATACGTAAGTACCTACCTACTTAGTTGGAGCTCTTTAAATCAACTTACACAATCACTCTATTTTAGTTGCAAAAATAAAAAGAAATAAATGATTAATTTGTTTTATCTAAGTGAAAAATAAACAATAATGAAAGGTGTAAAATTTTCCCATAATTGTTCGTTTGTTATACCTAATCAGAATGAAATATCGCCTTTGGAAACTGGGGCACACGTAGTGGCGAATGATATGTAAGTAAATGCAATACCCAGATAATCTAACTACATAAGCTCAAACGCTTAGCTACAATTTACCCATAGTCGCAAGTAAAAAATTACTTACGAAGTACCGTATTTTAGTTTGAAACCAAGTTTCGAGGAAAAGTTTGAACTTAGATCAACTACTAGTCAAAGTATGGCAACAGATTTTTGCCGAATTTACCTCATGATGTAGTTAATTTTGGTTGGCATCTCATGCAATGTTTGTGTAATAGACCTAATAAATAAAAAAAGCTATGCTGTGCCTAAAAAGCCCATGTTCCATTTTCCATGCCGCCATTATGCGCCAATTCCATTACATTATTCCTTTCGTTATAAAAAATAAAGTTATTTTATGTTTGGTTGTTAGTACTGATTAAGTGATTACATTCTTAATTTAAATTCAACCGTATTGGCGTACGATTTTCGCCCACTCCCAAGGGTAGTTCCGTTGGACAAACGCGAGGGTTCGTCGAATTTGGTGCGTTTCTTGCATCGAACACTGCGGGCAGGCTCCTCGGAGTACCAACGGAGCCAGAGCTGGAAGAAAAGGGATCAATATTATCCAAAATGGCTAGGAAATTAGCTAGGAGACACATGTCTTGAGATAGGACAAAGTGACAAAATATGACACATATAAAATAACATATTAAGCCTGTATTCTCCAAAGGGTTAGACCATAGAAATGTAAAACACTTATTTCTTTTGGGTTAGACAAAGGTGCACACCCACATTTCGCAAGCGTATTGCCATCAACCGGGCATAAATAGAGACCTAGAAATTCCAGATGGAAAAAAACCAATGACACTACCAGACCAGGGAATCGACCCCAGGACATCAGACTCAGAATTAGCGCTTGCGACCACTAGACTTAAGAGACATTACGACCCTACCCTTAGTTTGCGGTTTATGCAGGCAACCGAGCATGCAAATGCAACCACGGACAACCAAAGTTACTCATTCACGATTTCTGGTTAAAAAAAAATTACAGGAAAGTGACAAAATTATGCTTCCTAAAGAAATGAATGTTGTTTTTTTTTAATCTGAAATCATTGTTATAGGTGACCTTAAACTAGTTTGGTATTTTTATAGAGAGTCAAATTCTGCAATCAGTCATGCTTGCTTGTATCCGAAATCGTAGCATTTGCTTAACACTACAAACGAAAAGTATCTAAATGCGAATAATAACTTAAATGTTCTGTTTCTTGTGAATCAACACTAAAACTCATATTAACACAAAACAAACAGACTCGAATTGCACATTTCCAAATAATATACGTGTAGCGTTTACTGCGTCCCAGTAACACTTTCAGTTCAACAAGGAATCAAACCTAGAACCAAGCAGCCGCGCTTGCGCAAGATCCGTTTAAAAGTGACAAGAATGACATTTGAAATAAGTAGGTTCCGTTGGTTGGTATCTACGGATTTTAATACATAATTCAGTAAATTGATGTATGTATAAAAATCTCTCTCTCAAAGAGAGAAGGCCCGTGACCTAGCAGTGGGAACATTATGGGTTTTATACCAGAGGTATTATTGTATCGGCTAACATGCACAACACAACACACACATATACCTAGGCTAATTATGTGTCCCCAGTGTCCCCACAGGCAAAGAAAATTATAGTCATTGGACACAGCATAGCTATTCAGAAACACTCGATACGCTTCCGTATCGTAGGTATCGAACATTAATCATTGTTATCGTAGGAATCTTCTAAACGCTGTTCACAAGTCCAAAACCCGAAAAATTTGTCAGTTTTAATCAATTAGACGCCCGCTATTCTTCCAACAGCTATTTGCTGTTGAGGGCAAGTCAAATCAGGTTATCGAAATGTCAGGTTTTCGATACGATAGCCTGTCGTATGGTTGTGAATCAGGGCTCCTCTCTGTGAGAGGAAGTGGGCCGTAATCCACCCCGCGGACCCAGTGCGGGTTGGTAGATCAGACAATCAAAGTCTTCGAATTTTTGTTTCCTCACGATTAATATGCGCTCCATCCTAGGTAATATAATATATATATGAGAACCTTTTATTATGAAGGCACAGACGCCAGCACATCAACCTACCCGAAACTGTCAAATTTTCCCAATCAATTTTAAACCTTATGTTTAAGCAATAGAGTTGAAAATTTATTAAAGAAATTTGACAGATTGTAGTAGCTTGATGTGCTGGCGTCTGTACCTATACGCACCAACCAAGAGCTCTATTGTCAACACAATAATTTTTGGTTCAATAGTGCATACCGCGAAAACATATCTGACGAAACTTATATCTTGTGTAGCTTGCTCATTGCTGTGTGCTCGCTCATATATCATACTACTGTCATAAAACTAAATTAAAGTTAGTCACATTTCCCATAAATAAACTCATTCAATAGAAAAACATATGACTAATGTAGGGACAATAACTTGCCATAAAAAAATAACCACGAAGGATGACCACAACATACTTATGTTAATAGCATTACAGTCAGTGGTACCTACCTACATAGGTGTATACCTGTAAGTATACCGGGTGTAAGTTGAGTGGGACAATGACGATTGTACTAACAGATAGCATAATAAGGTGATCACATCTCTAAACATTGGAAGTCAGATTAACGGTACATTATGACCCGTTTCTGGACTTTTTGGTGGAAACTCAATGTAACGCACGACTGACAAGTGATCCGATTGGCTGATAATAATTTTATCAACCAATCACAGCAGTTGACACGCGCTTGAAAAAAATTCTGTGTTAATTATCGTCCCAGAAACCATCATAAGACCGCCATAATATAAGTTGGCTAATATTTTTACCTTGGCACGAGCTGCTGTATTCTAATATTCCAACTCTGGGACGAGAGGAGTACCTAACCATTACAATTAAATTTAAAAAATAACCCAACGCCTGTATGGTATCAAGTACCAAATATTTATAGTTCATCCCAAATGATGGACAGGTATATTATTATAATATGGTAATGTTTTAACTCACTTCGAAGCCGCCTCCCAACAGGATCACAAGGTCCTTCACCGAGTGCGCATCTAATATGTCGCTGCATCGTGTTCTTATCGGCCAGGGTCTGATCTAATTGTGCGTCGGTCATTTGAGCCCCAGCCTGCACATGCAAGCCCGCCACAAAACCCACGCAGGTGACACAGAAAAATACAACGATCTGTAAAAAAAGATAATGGTCCATTGAGGTATATGTTTGAAGATGAAGACAGGTACCTATATTTTTTTTTCTTTTATATGGCTGTTGTGCCGTAGAAAGGTTGGGTCAGTATTTTTGGTTGTTGCCTGCGCACCGTTTCCTTAACAATTAAAGTGTGTGTGTGTGGGATTTTTAGTCAATTAAAGCACATTTGCTTGATTTACAACTTAGGTATCAGTAGGTAACCAGTTAATTAAAATTAGAAATCATGGGCGGGAATTTATTAGAAACTGAAATAGTGTTCAATTGCATACTTTGTAATCGTGGCAGGCAATTGATTTTTCATAGCATAATCAATCAGCCTAAAATGTTCCCCCTGCTGGGACACAGGCCTCCTATAAGCTCTCTGTGAGAGGAGTGGGCCGTAATCCACCACGCGGGCCCAGAGCGGTTGGTAGACACATATTATGTAGTCACATGACTTCTCGAAATTTTTGGTTTCATGGATATGCCGGTTTCCTCACGATGTTTCGGAGCAGTGGTTATGAATTAAAATCAAAGTGAAGCGCCTGTCTGGGTTCGAAGTGTTCAAACTCACGAACCCCATTGCTTTTTGATTCGTTAAATAAGTAAGTAACATAGTAGGGGAGAACAGGGTAATGAGAGCGGTCGGTTAATGGGAGCCATAGTGATTGAACGGAAAGTAGGCACATTTGCGCGATCTTAAACACTCGGCCGCTTTCGTCAAACATTGAGAAACTTCGCCTGACGAACACGAGCCGTTAGTGCCATGCGTTAAGTCACGAGGGACGATTATGTGTTTTTCGCTCCACGTTTATAAAAATTGCTGATTGCCAGCGCCGAGTTAAGCATGAAGTTATATTCTATTTTTATTATCTTTATGCTTTTTATATCACTAGCTAAATGCACTAACAAGCCCAATTGGTTAAATTGAGATTGAAAGTAGAATTACATATTTATGTTATTGCTTTTCAAAATGGTAGTCAGCGGGTAATGGTAGCCTAGCATCTTTCTATTATCTTTATTTTTTTGTTTTATTTACTAAGTTGACGTTTTTATTTGTGTTACAAATAGTTCTTTGTATTAATTACTAAGATCACATATTTTAAAGTATGTTTAGTTAAATTCGAGAAAGAGTAAATTATGGCTCCCATTTTCCATATGAGCGTTAAATGGGCTCTCATTACCCGCATGTGTCGGGTAATGGGAGCGACTGATTTTTTTTGTAAAATCCTTATTGTACCCTAATACAAGACTGTAATTGATTATAACTGTGATTAAAATGTACTTTAATAATGAATGTAAGAGTTCCTAACTAAAAATGGTAAGAATATTAACAATTGTGATTTTTATGAAAATTTTCCGTTAGTAGGCTCCCATTACCCTGTTCTCCAACTGAGTATTATCGTTCATAAAAAAAATGGAGATTAGGTGCATCGTGAGCAGTGTAGATACACAAAAGGGTTTATGTGGTAGTTTTTTTTTATTATTCCTAAAACTGTGAACTCAGGGCGGCGGCGCGCCGATGACTCACACTCAAACAGCCAGATTTGTTTTTTAAATGATTATGATTACAAAGTTCCGTTGAAACCGATTGAATAACAACCACGCAACGTTTTAGTAATACGAGGGACGAGAAATCGGGAATTCCACTAGGTATTTGTTAATGAAATGTCTAGTTATCATTAAAAAATGATGAATTATTTATTTAAGTATGTAATAATGAAAAAGCACCTATTTTATTTTATTGAATTCGTACCTGCATATCGGTAACGCCCACTTTTCCACAGATTTTATTACAATTTATCACTGAACTTGAGGTACAGAACGGTGTCAGATATTTGGGTTACGCCGGGCCAACGATTAGGGAGCGACTGGCTACTATGATCGTGTTAATATTGTGACCGGGAATGTGGTCCTCCCCTCTTTGTGTGGTGATTATCTCGTTAGGGCTCTCGACTATTTGTACGTCAACGTTTTGGGTTAAAAAATTCAATTAACTATGAATCTGCTTAGGCAATCAACCTAAGTATATTATTATGAACATCAGCATAATAATTACATATTATACCTATTATGAATTTACTTATTACGTTTAAATTGTTAGGTAAATATGGCGGTATTTAGCATAGAATAAAAGACACACAATACACCAGATGCATACATCATATAAAAACAAAAAATAAAGATCAAATAAAAAGTGTAAAGTCCGATGTAAGAACTTAGCAAGAAAGTGTGCCTCACGGCTGCGCCAAAAAGGCCCAGTTCAGCGAAAATGCCAGACAACTAGTGCCAGACGCTGGTTTTCAACTGGACCTGCGTAAAAGTTCTTTCCGACAGCAAATAAAATTTTATAAGTATGCAATGAAAATACAAAAAAAAAAATATTTCACTGCCGATGAACTGGAAAATATACCTACTCAATGATCTCTAAATCCTAAAGTTTGTTCATAATAAAATTACTAGGTACACTATAAAATAACTAAAAATGTTTCTACGCTGTGCCATGACCTAGATAGGTATAAGCTAGGTCTACTCTACTTTAGGAAATAAGTGTAGCTATGGAATGAAATTGAATCCTTGATCTCTGATTTATGACTGTGATTTTAATTTTATATTGTTTGATTTTATAATTTTAAATTATTATTTTTACATATTAATAACAATAAAAAGCATTTTAGTCATAATTTATAAAATGTATTTTATTTGCTAATAGTCTAAGTGCTAATAATTGGGTATTTTTTTGCTAATAACTGGCAACAAGGGTGCCAACAAATGGAGGTAGGTTCATTTTTAAATTAAGTATGTCGTTAGCTACAAAACACGATACAAATATTTTTAATATTAAACAGCATTGAAGAAGAAGTCATATAGATACAGCATTTAAGGATTAACATAGTTTTATACATAAAAAAATATAATTGAAATTAGAGGACTTCTTAAAGTGCTGATAATAGGGTCTGTGCCCATATACATATGATTTTACTATGGGACCAACTCTGAAATCACGAAAAAAAAGTCAGCTGTTTCATACATTTTGGTCAAGTAGGTAAGTATTGAGCTTTTGTATGAAACAGCTGATTGTTTTTCGTGATTTCAGAGTTGGCCCAATAGTGAAAGTTGTTCATATTCATCCTGTAAAAATTTGGAACCGGTAAAAAAATCATCCGGTATCTACAGAAAAAAATTACATCCTGTAAAAATTTGGAACCGGTAAAAAAATCATCCGGTATCTACAGAAAAAAATTACATCCTGTAAAAATTTGGAACCGGTAAAAAAAATCATCCGGTATCTACAGAAAAAAATTAGCATACGTAGAACTAAGTAACTCTACTTAGTAAAGACAAGTTCAAATAGGGACAGTAATAAAGTTCGAACCAACACCAATGCGGTGCTCTTTCAGTTGTTGCTATAAAAAAATACTGAATGTGTTTTTACATATTTATGACATTTCGAGAGATGGGTGATGCATGGCTTTACAAAAATACATAGAATGCCGTTTATTTTTAAAATAAAAGAATTTTTACTGTAAAATTTGTCTTTGTCCCGAGCTATATTATTGACCTAAATATATTAAATAGGAGGTAGGTAAGTTTCTAACTCTCAAATACATAAACGGCCTGTACCGTAGGTACATCTTTCAAAATTATTATTATCCCTAGCTATTAGAAATAACTATAATTGATATCAGCAGCATGCTTATATCAGTGGCGTTTGAACATTCGGACATAAAAAATCTGAATATAGGTACGGCCAATAATATTACTGACTGTACTGTCATATTGATTTGAATTGGCCGTACTGCTACTGTCTACACCATTCTTACCAATTATCTTTATTTGAATTCTGGCGGGTCTTGTGATTTTGTTATATCCATAGACACGAAACGCCCAGACTGTGGCACAGATTATAAGTGTGGAGGAGAACAAAAAAATGGCGCTAGTTGCTATGAAAATATAACCATATTAAAAAAAAAGGTGAACTTCCATACTTTCAACATCTTAGAATAAAGAAAAATAGAGAAATTAACAATATTTTGATTACTACGTAAATACATAATTTAATTGCGCAACATTCAAATTAAGATTTATTGCAACTTAGCTACAGAGAAAGTTGCTGGGGTCAAACATTTTCGCAATATTTGGCGTTTGCACAGTGCCACAGATTATAGATTGTGAACTAGTGAATTCACTTGTCTACTGTTGTCTTGTCTACACTACAATTTCTTCTAGTAGGATATTGATTGAATTTGACTGTAGATTTTTGTACAGTGACAGTAAAACGATAGTAATTTCTTGTAAATTATTACTTCAATAATAATGATAAACGTATAAATAAATAAACAATAGGGTTCTTGTGTCATTTCATTTAGAAGTGCCCGTTAAAAGGAAAGCTAGAAACAGTAGATACCGTGTAATTACCGACTTGTCACTCAATCATGTGTTTGCAATTAGCGATGTCAGTTTGTTTACTAATGAAACATTAGCTAAAGTTCGCAGATTTTTTAAGTTTTCGTTATGAACGAAGAAGAACCATCAGGAGGATCGTCGTCTAATGGACAAGAAAATGGCGACGGATTCAATGGTTCCGAGCGCCCACTCAAGAAAGCACGTTTTGCGTGGCAAGTTAAAGGGAAATATCACTTGAAGAATGAAAATAATGATCCAGCTAAAATATCTACTACAGAATCCACAGCTCCTGAAATGGCTGGTCCCTCAGGCAGTGGAAGTAATTCAAGTAATAGTAACAACATAGGCATAGAACAAGACAGTGAGACAATAGGTGGTTACTTATTGAAGAAAGACTTCAATACTTTGGACTCTGTGGCTGATGAGCTTGATAAATCTGTTCTCAAGCCAAGTAAAAGAAATATAAGCACTGAAAATGACCCTGTATGTAACATTTTAACACCATGGGCAACATTAGCTGAACAAATAATAAATACTGAATATAGTGACCCAGATGAACACCTTGCAATTTACAACTCTCATTATCTTCTATCTCAATATTTGTTGGCTAATAGTGGTACATCACACAGTGATGAATTTGTTCCAATATCAATGGTGGAATCAGAGAATTATACAGAAGATGAGTGCATAGCAAGATGGCAGGCCAGACAGGTAACCATTACAATATTTGCTTTGTTTTTACTACAATCAACGCACAACCTGTTACCATGGATTCAGTGCATGATTCTGAAACGCCTGCATTTAAATTTTTCATCAGTTATTAAATTTATTAAACACTGTTCCATACATTTTGACTGCGTAAGTATTGCATGATAAAACAGCAAATTTTTTTTTATAAACATTTGTACATCAGGGGGGTCTAGAATCATGTGCTGAATTCATGGTTACAGTTTGAGCCCTGTAAAATCACACACCATTTAGGATTTTGTATCTTTTTATATTGTACTTGTTTAATTTCTTAGCGTTCCCTAATGTTCAAAGGTTTCAATAAATAAATAATATTATGGTCTTTTTCAGATGGTGAAAGTACCTCTTGATAACACAATAAACCGTGTCTTGGATTACATTAAACAAAACCAAGTAGGAGAGGAAAACCCTACGTTGGAGGCTTTTGATGTAGCAAACTTCACTAACGATCTCCCAGGAGTCAACAGTGTTGAAAATGAAGGAATACTGATGGCAATTTCTGCACACGGATTACAAAACACTTCAAATTCATTGTCTTCTTTTTCTTCATCAGACTTTGAAGAAATATGCCTACCTAATAATCGGTCTCCCACTCTAAAAATTAGTTTTTCACCCATTCACTCTGATGATGAATCTCATGAACAAGGTCAACATGAATTTGAATATGCCTTGGATAATGCACATTGGTCATACTCAGATGAACTGAAAAATGAGGATGATGAAACAATACCGTCTCCAACATTCCATGGCACATCTAGCTTAACTTTCCAAAATCTATATGAGAATCTCCACAATACTGATGCAGCAACTAATGATGTGGCAATTGAGAATGATAATCACCGTGATTTCCTTGATGCAGCAGTTTTATTCGCTATACAGAGTAGAGGATTGACTACATTTGGAACAGACTATGGCTAATATTGCTCTCATTTTGAACTTTTAATTAAGAATTGAATAATATTTCTATATACATATTATTTGCTTATAAAGACTTACGAGGCACAAATAGTTTTTACTATAAAGCGGTACAGTTCTGCCATAAAATCAGTATTCTAACATAATAAATAATAGTTCCCCAAGTATGTTACGTTACAATCTCATGTAAATAAAATGTATTATTAGGTATGATAATTTTATAAAAATTCTGAGAGAAACTGTACTGTACTGGTGGCGAATGTTGTAGCAAAGTACAAAAGTTTCAAAAGTTTTGAAACATATCAAGTGACTGATTTGGAAATGTACACTTCATTTTTTTACATTACCAATACATGTTTTATAATAATGGACTGTCCAATATTATCATTTAAGTGTAATCTGTCCAATATATTTAAACAGTAGATTTAATTTTATATAATTTTGGTTTTTATTTCTATAAAAGTTTTTGTATATGGTCAATGCATTTTTGTTGTCATATTTTATTTAAAAATTGTTTCAGTTTAAACTGGTACCTACCTACTTAGTAGTTTAATTTGTTGTATTCATGCAGATATTTTTAGCAAGATTTAGAAACTTTATAACATAGTAATAGGGTAAATGTATGCCATACTGACATTACAGTCAATAAAATGATACTCAACCAAGTTTCCCTGTTATTATTTCTTCTTATTGCCTTTTAAAGACCAGTCCCATTCAATATAATATGAAATAACGACTACAGAGCTGAAACGTGGACATTCGTGGTCATGGTAAGGGTAGCAATGATATTTTATATGTGTAATTTACACTTATAATATTTAAGGGTAGTTACAAATTGTAAGTAGCTATGCTGAGTCTCATTGACAGAAAAATAAAATAAATGGCACTATTAGTCTAGAAGGAACGACTCATTAGTAGAGGAGACATTGCAGTAATATATGCACGGACCATGAAGCTTCCAGAGGGTGGCACGCCTTATTCATCATCAGTCGTCCCAAATCGTCAGGACCTCTGGTCACAGACATACCACAACCAATACCATACCATATAAAACAAACGCCTATGACCACTACTTGTATTATTCTTCTTCTAACATTGTGGTGTGTGGTGGCTTTGTGGGTACCTACTTACGTTTTTTTCCTTTACGCATTGCGTGCAGGCGGGAATCGAACCCGAACCTATGACGCATTTATATTATCATAGGTACCTGGTCTTAATTATATATCCCTCATAAACCATTTTTTCATCACCACACCCAAACACCCCCAGCACGCCCATTTTATGGACATGAATATTGAAGCCATGTGTAGGCTCCTGAAGTCCTGACATAAAAATAGCAATTAGAAAATAAAGGTCTATAGCGTGTAATTGAAATAAAATTCCTCAATAACAATTTTATTATTGCTTGTTATTATTCACATAATACAAAATAAACTATGCACAAGTTTAAGACCACTGATATTCTATTTAGACTTCATAAAATATTCTGAATTACAAATCTGTCATTCACAACTGTTGCGTTGCTCATAAAGTGTAACACATAAGTAACATTTACAAGTGAAATTAATATACAATAGCAGCAGTCCCTCGTCAACTAATTGTGATGTGCTCACCGCATTAAAATTATTATTACATTCATGGCCGAATATCCTATGTAGAGTTCTAAAATATAAGTAACTGTACAATTATCAGCAATTATTCGTGGAGTCATATTAAATATATTTACACAATTATAAATACTTATGTATTTCTCTCGTTTGCCAATCGTTTTAGAACGATATTATTTTTAGCACAAAATAAAGGGTGCGTTAATACATTTTGCGCACGAAATAGAAATAAGTTTAATGTTCATAGGTACAACATGAGATATAACTATAGAAGATATTAGAATTTGGAGGATCTTCCAAAAATTAATGATGTACTTAAATCAATGTCATGGTTGTGAAAATAAAATCAGGAAATTGCTTAAAATGTAAGCAAGAGTCACGATAAAAACAAGCTACATTTGATTCTACTGCATTCACAAACATTAAATTAAAAAAAATTGTTTCATTTTGTACACAATCCAAAATAAAAAATATTACATAAATATATCATTAATAATTTGTAGTAATTAAATCAATCAGGCCCTGGCGGCATACACGTTTATATGTTGCTCTATTTAGATACATATGATGTTATTGAACTATTCTCAGAGCTAGAAAAAGGAAATATAAAAATATATATAAAAAAAGGAAATTAAATATAAATAATCAAAATAATTTGTTTAAAAATAAGCTAAAAGTAGATGTTTAAAAAAAGAACAGTCTGTACTGCCGTAAATACAGAAATAAAATTTACGAAAGTATTGGAGGATTGCATGCTTCGCACAACCTAAGTAGTATAACAGTTTACTGTGCGTTAGTTTTAAAACTTTTAAAAACATATTTATTATGAACGTTTGATAATCAAGGTGATAGCCAATTGGAAAGTACATAGTTAACTATTTGTACTTAGTAAAATACTAGCTTTTGCTCGCAACTTCCGTCTACGTTCCATGATGAAAAATAGCCCATCTCCTTACCCAGGTTCTGTGTACCAAATTTCATCCAAATCTGTTCAGCCGTTTTAGCGTGAAAGCGTAACAAACAAACTCACTTTCGCATTTAGAGTGTTTCTAAGGACTCTTCCTCCTAAAATTATCCATGTACTCAGAACATAATTATGAGTTGTCAAATATGTACTTTATAGTTGGAACAGATGCAGTTTGTGATATTTTGTATATACAGGCTTTCCCTTAGGTCGGTCATATATATCCGCAAATCTCTCTGGATTCATAAAGCACATAATCGCGTACATTTTAATACTTTTCCAAACATTTTTTTAGAACGAAGTTCCTTATCGCAAAGTATACTCTGCGCACTTGATAATGAGAGCTAGATCGAAAAGTGTGACATTTTGACCGTCGTCGTGACGATCTCCAAGCTATTGACTCACACATATCAGCTAATTAGCTGCTACTGTGTCTAAACAAATAATGATATTAATAACGACACTTATTTTTCATTTAGTTACTCTCAAACTTTATTAATTAATTTAATTGTACCTGTTATTTATTTAATAGGTAGATACATACGACGAAAGGAACTGCGTTGGATGTCCCACGACACCTCTTGAATTTTTATTATTTTCAATGAATCTAGAGATAAATTCCGGCTATGAGTATGAAGCCAGCTTCAGTGTTTTTATCCATTTTAAATTCTATTTTTGATAAGTACATAACTACATACGTAGCGAGATTTAATAGTGCTAAAAAAAATAATACATATTATGTTTGATACTTAACAATCAAAATTTAAAAGGTTACATTTGTTGTGAATAAGTAGTTTTGTTGTTTTATAATCTGTATAAATTAATACAAGTCACCATACCGTACGCATAGTAATTAACATTGTCAGATGAGTAAAATAGCAATGTTTATTAAAAGTAGGCTCACAAGTTGCGATTGTGGATATTATGCTTGTTAACGAAAACATTTTGAGAACTCAAACAATTCAAATCTTATTGTATATTCACCATATAGAGCAGCTTTTCTGAAAAATTGCTATTTTACAGATTCAACAATGTTAATAGGACAGCATGGCATATTCGTGCAAAAATAGATGTTGAACCTGATTTTGGTGTACACCAACTAAACTATTGCTATTTCTAACTAACAAATAAAACGAGAGAGATTCGAGTCTAATTATTGTTGTTGTCCCTGTCAAACAATGTCTGTTAGAAGATAGCAACACTTTGATTTCATTTAGTCGGTGAACAACAGAGTCAGGGTTAACATTGTTTGATAATAATAATTTAACAATAAGGGTATGTAACATGATTTAATTAAAGTTTGCATTTGTAAAGTAAGTCATGCTGTTGTATTTTCTATGCAATGTGAACTGCTGTATAGCATAATATATTTATACTCCCGCATATTGAAAGAAAATTTAATCTGTCGACGCATTCTATGATTGATTGTTGATCATTTGAGTTGATAATCCAACAGATCTTTTTGACGCGCTGGGATGCGCTGTTGGATTTTCAATGCTAGGCTCGACACCGAGAGTTGAAAATCCAGTGCGCGATGTTTTCACGTCCGAGCGAACGTGTACTAACAGTAAGATTTGACAGCAATTTTTTCTGATCAGAAACTTAATGAAGCTTTCAGTATATGAAGACTCGTCCATAATGGGGTATAAACCTTCAATTGATTTCTAAATATTCAATGTATGTTATATATAAAATTAATATTGTAATGACTGGAACAAAGAATTACAATATGTATGTATATGCACTGGCTCCAAAATTTGTATATTAAAAATCAAAATTAAAACGAAGCGCACGCGATTAGCATACTACGCGATCACGTGACGTCACAACCACGCGTTTCTTGGAGCCAGCATCTCCGGTGTATAATCTCAGTTCACTATTAAGCTACTTGTATATTTACATAACTTATATTACAAGTTAATTATTATTAAAAAAATCTCCAAAAGTTAAAAAATTGACAAACACATTTAACACCCTTATAATTAACAAAGCGTATGGATTCATCATATTTACAAGTACATAAAGATAACGCGCGTAATGTTACATGCAAACTAGGGCACCAAAATAATAAGTACATTATTATCATTATCAATATAGTGAAACTAGGATCGCCTAAGGTGTCTTACAAATTGTACTGACATAGTCAGCCTGACAGTCTCAAGCCTGACCACAATAATACAGTGTGTAAAAGACCAAACAACGGATCTGGTGTGCGCTACATTCAAAATTGAATGTATACATTTAGGTCACCATTTTTATAAGGCGGAGAATGTTTATAACTTATTTATCTAAAAAAATATTTACAATATGCACAGAGACTAAAGCAACACGCATAACAGGCATCAAAAACTTCTTGGGCAGACATTTTTATTGCTTATACTTTGGAGTTCTGTATCCATTTATGTGCTACCAATACTTTAACATTTATTTGCTTCAACAGATATGCGTTATGAGGAACACATGTTATATATATTCCATACAAGGCTTATTAACCACAATTTCTTAGATTTAGGTTAAAAATAAATAAAATGACAATCATAACAGACTAGACTTAACAGGACCGTCTGCACTTTCATCAATAACCTATTCACCAACCATTCTGTGTAGTTACTAGCAATCAAATTGTACAATTGATTTAACATAATATAAAAATCGATTTTAAGTCTTCAATACATTTATTTTTCTTAATTTAATGTAACTATCCAACATGAGATCTTCCTTAGCTAGGGTACCAACAGACCAATTCTTAAGTTGGTCAGAAAGACCAACTTCATGCCCAAGCCTACTTACTTGTGTTCACATTCAGTGTCCAACTTATTTGATGAAGTGAAATAAATATCTTGTGATGTTAGGAGGGGGTTTTGACTCAAATGGGTGGCAGGAGGGGGGGCGAGGAGGGCAAGGCGCATCGCTATGGTTTGAACTTCACCAGAGGTATATTCTTGGACTGCAGGCACTTGTCACAAACCCATTCCGCATACACTTCTGCTGTCAGCAACTGAAATGCTGGCTCCGTGAGCCCTGTGCAGCCCCTGGAATGTTGCAAAATTACAAATATTCATAATAATTCATCTGTACAAATGTTAGTTATTTTTAGTTTAAGTAGAGTTCAACAATATCTTTTCAGTAGAGAAAACATTGTTCTTATATAACAGGAGTTGTTTATTTGGTTTTACCAAAGTGATGTGTCACTTGTTTTACTTATCTTTACACATTCACTACTGTCATTACTATGTAAGGTTTTGTAACATATTTTCAGAAATGATAAATTACAAAATCTTGATTATAATCAAGGTTTTGTAATGTACCTATAATTTGTGAATTAAATGAAAAAATATTGATTTTGTTGGTTTTTTGTTTGAACCATGCATGTTATGTTTAATGAGGATAGAAGAGTCATTGTCTAAATTAATTAGGTATGATTTCGTAACTTGCAGTTTAAGTATGTAGTTTAGTTTAAGTATTAAGTGCAACGTACCTGTGAAACCAAAAGTTGCATCCAGATTCACATAATATAGCTTGATCATTGTCATGTACTTCTTTGTGACACACTCCACATGGATATATAGGTGGAGCGTTAGGGTTCTGAGGATTAAACACCATTGGTTGGTCAGGAGGATACACTTTACCAGCACTCACTGGCATTGGTTTCGGTCCAAACATACCCATGCTCTGGCCCATTGGACCCACACCCTGCCCTCCTGGACCTCCCATTGCCATTCCACTCATACCAGCAAGTGGTCCGCAATTACCCATGTTTCCTGGACCTGGACCCATCCCCATAGATCCATTTCCTCCCATCCCCATTGGTCCACCATGGCCCATATGACTGCTTGAATAAGGTGGGCCTGGGCCCATAGAGCTCATTGGTCCATTGCCGCCCATAGGACCACTCCCCATGCCTGATGGCATTGGACTACCATGTCTCATGGGGCCACAATGCCCCGGTCCCATACCACCACCTTGCATTGGATTAGAAGACATTATAGAATTACTAGGTCCCATTGAACCATTAGAGCAACTAGGTCCCATTGGTCCATTCATGCGAGGAACATTCATGCCAGGACCTCCACCACCCATTGGGCCATTCATGGGCCCATTCATCGATCCTGCACCAAGAGGACTGTGCATAGGTGGCCCCATAGGACTGTTACTCATGTGACTACCTGCCATTGAACCCATATTCATAGGGCTTCCCATAGGCCCTGATGACATTGGTGAGCCCATTGGCATAGAATTCATGGGACTCATTGGACTGCCCATTGACCTTGAATTGGGGCCCATTCCTGGACCCATGTTGTGATTACTCATACTCATATTGGGGCCTCCCATAGGTGACATGCCACCCATATGTCCCATAGGACTCATATTGCCCATTGGACTAATCCCACCTCTTGGAGGCATTTGTTGGCTCATGGGGCTCATACCATGTGGGCTCATGAGTCTCATTGGTGGGCCACCCATACTATGCATTGGCCCCATCATTCCCATTGGACCATTTTGACTCATCATTGATCCATTTTGACTCATCATGGGGCCATTGTGTGATACGGTAGATGGAGAGTCATCAAATGGGTTTGAGGCAACAATAGTGTCTCCATATCCTGTTAATGGGGGAGGCAGGAGATCTTGTGCCGTTGGTGGTGGTTGGGGAGGTGTTAATGCATTGTTAGCATTGGAAGTTTTCCTTCGCTTCTTGGGATTGCTCGGTGCTGGCGCCGGCGGGGTCGGCGTGTCCATCGGAGGCTTGAAGTCTGGAGGCCCTAGTCCTGGGCCTGGCAGCCTGTAGGATGGCATTCCAGCCAGATTGTGACTCATTCTGATATTATTCAGTTTCAGCTCTAACAACCATCATCATGAATCAATGACATGAACATTTTAGAAACTGTATTCGCACATAAGGCACCGCATTGTCACGAGAAAGCGCAATAACGTGCCGGAAGACTGGTTGTGTCTATTTCTGTAACAAAAAAATATTACAGTTGTAATCATTTTACGGCAAGTACAATGGTAACTAGTATTGATACTGTACAAAGCTATGTTGTTTCATTTCATTGATCGCCAAAATTCTGTAGACGATGATGGTTACGAATTTACGATTCTTAAGATTGACACTAACGTAAGTAACCTGCCAATAATAAATGCAGAAAAACACAGTTTCAGACGGAAATCTTATTAATTCTACATATTCTGGGAAAGATAGATCAAAAATAATAATATAAAACTTACTGCATTATCAATATAGCATCGGAATTACTGATTATTTTTTTTTGTCTTCATTGAAATCCCAAGGCAGGCGTGCAACATATGACAAAATACCAAAAGTAAATCACTTTATAGCGCCAGATTTTGTTATTCACAGAAGGCTTCCCGATTGTTTAATGTTCTAACACACACGAAGTTCACTTATAACAAGAGTTAGTAATGCATCAAAAGCATTTTTATTTACGACTCACAATATTCCAAACAACACACGCCACATTCACGATGTACTTTCATGAAGAAATTCCCGCGAGAGGGCGCTTTGGTCATTTAACTACTTTTTTAAATGTGCAAAGGTCTCTAAAATGCCTCTTTCTGTTCAAGAAATCTTTACTATTATGTATTATGACTTATGAGTAAAATACGGCAAATAACCGCTTATATTTTCAGATACGTAGTGCATTAGGTAATAAAAAATAAATTATTGCTCAACTCAATGAAGAAATTAAATGTTGCCACTACCATTAATCAAAGATTACAGTGTGTGCTCTGTGGATAACTGTAACAGACGAAATTGTTTTGGTCTTTTTAGCACTTTTTTGGTCTTTTAATTTTTTGTTAAAATAATTTATTACAGCTTCTTTTACTTATTTTAAAGGTTTTTGTGGTATTCAAAGAGCATGAAACTCATAGTAGATACAGTGCTACAAGGGTCTTTTGGCGCTAGAATGACATTGACAGTAACAGGGCGCGTTGTTGGCGCAAAAATGATAATTTTATAAAATTGTATTGAAACAACAAGATGGTGGCGGAAGTTCCGATTTAAACCACACGCAAAAGGATCCTTTTACAGCTATAGTAACTAAGGACGCCCATGGAAGCGCTGTTTGACAAGTAAAGGAAAATGTTTGAAAAGTATGTACTTATTGTACAGACGCCAGCACATCAACCTACTACAATCTGTCAAATTTCTTTAAAGATTTTCAACTTTATTATCAAAACCTAAGGTTCAAAGTTGAGTGGGGAAATTTTACAGTTTCGGGTAGGTTGATCTGCTGGCGTATGTACTACAAGGACCAAACTGGATGGAGGGACCCTTTAACGTACAGACGCCTGCACATCAACCTATCCGAAACTGTCAAATTTTCCCAATCAACTTTGAACCTTCGCGTTTAGTAATAAAGTTGAAAATCTATTAAAGAAATTTGACAGATTGTAGTAGGTTGATGTGCTGGCGTCTGTACATAATGCCTAGTAATCTCTAGCGTTTTAAATAATTTCTAGCGTTAGCTGTGCTGCTTTTGTAGCTGTAATTTTATCTCCGTCAACGACCTTAGTCCCGTGAACCGTCGATATATACCGGGCGATCTGTACATTACACTGACTTTCTATAAAATAGATAGATGTCGTTGTAGCGCGTTTTTGTACTGTCGAACGATTTAGTTGTTTATTAGCATACTAGATGTCGTTATGACATAGAACATATGACATACAACATATCGTTATAGTAATTTACTCAGACAATATTTTTTTGGTATGAGGTAATTTATTACACTATTTAATATGGATTTACCTACGTGTTTGTACTTCCCGAGTTGGTAAGTTAGGGTCTAGGGTCCATCGGGTTTCGGGTAACTGAGAAATCACTAAAAATGTTTAACGTTAAACGAATTTAAAATATAGGTAATTCTGTGTCTGTTAATCGTTTGAAAATGACAGAGATAGAATTATGTTTTAAATATTTAGGTTATTTATAAACGTTGCTTAGAGTTAAGTAATGATTAGCGACTGATTACCCGACTGCGCCAGAAGGAGGGTTATCTTTTTACCCGACTACGGCGAAGCAAAAAGGAGGGCTATGATTTTGACCGGTATGTATGTATGTATGTTCATCTGTTCCCTCATAACTTTTAACTGTTTGTCATAATTAGACAAATGAGGTATCGTTAGAAGCGTCTTGATCGTCCGCTGTTATAGGCTATATGACGTCACATTCAATTGAATATGGCGCCCTCTAGCGGACATAAAGTCA
Source organism: Amphipoea oculea (assembly GCA_945859645.1). Taxonomy (NCBI): domain Eukaryota; kingdom Metazoa; phylum Arthropoda; class Insecta; order Lepidoptera; family Noctuidae; genus Amphipoea; species Amphipoea oculea. The sequence continues at coordinate 6,649,942 of OX243876.1, forward strand.
TGATATAAAAATTTTTTTTTTATTCTTGCTTTGTGGGGTATCAAATGAAATGTCTTAATTAGCACATTTCAAAAATATAAATAGTAATGACATAAGCCCCAAAATAATGATATAAAAAATAAGTTTAAAAACTAAAACCCGACTACTGAAAAGGATGAAACAAGATGGTACCATCCCGCCATGGTCGCATGCCGCTGTACTAACATACATATAAGCTATGGTAGCGCGACCACGGGAAGGTACTTTCTTGTTTCATACTTTTCAGTAGTCGGGTTCTAGTTTTTTAAATTATTTTTTAACCCTACATTTTTGACGTTTAAATGTTAATTAACACGTTTATAAACAACGGATGCATGAAGTGGGCCTTAGATCTAGACTAACTTGTTGATAAGAGTACATAGGTAGGTAGGTAAGTAGGTACTTACCTATCAGTAGATATAATATATACCTAAGTACCTAACTTAATTTTGCACTCGTACTGCTTCTACTGTGATTGATCGATTTGATGTAAACTCACACCTCTCTAGGAGCTCATACACATGTCACATAACGTAACGTATTCTGGCAAATAAAGCATTCATTCATTCATTCATACTCATTCAATGTACTCGTAGGTAGGCAGGGGCATCTCTAACTACATACCTACTAATAAATCTAATGGAAGTGTATTTAGTAATCACGTTGTTACACAGCAACTCGTTAGATACCTGAGGACCAATTCTCGTAATTTTAAGAACGTTCACAGTCTGATCTCAGTCTCAATCCATTCTCAATCTGTCAAAAATACCTCTAATTTCCCTACATTTTGACAAGTTTTTGACATTTATTTGTCGCTGAGATGAGACTGCGACTAGATTTTGAACGTTTTAAATTACGAGAATTATGTAGATACAGACAGCCCGTACAAAATTCTTTGAAGACCAATTTACTCACGCCCTAAAGATTTATAATAAAATTTCAAGTTGAAATGAATACCAAGGCAACCGAAGTTGCTCACATCGAGAAGGCTGAGCTCGACTTAAATGCGCCGCTTAAAAAGACAGATGGAGGTCCATTATGCCAACTTGCAAGACTTGCGAATGCACCAAGCTAACTCCTTTAGCTCCTGACTGCCTTTAAAATGATTTAAACCGACACTTCTTTAAATATACTGTATTACTGTTACCCTACTTTAAACTAAGGTCGTTGAAACGTGGTTGTTTATGAAAATTAGCCCCACGTGGTTGCTGTCAAATAATGTTTTTTTTTTCTTGTAATATCTTCTCGCCGCTGTGGCTACTTCATCAGTGTTTTTCATAAAAACTTTATGACGTAAACATTTGTACCAACTTTTCTTTCTTATACACACGAGGCACACGCGTCAACGGCAGGGGCAACTACAGCTGAACCGTCGACACCCGTGGACACCCGCCGTTGACACATCGGCGACTGCCGTCGACAAGGTGTCACTCGTGTATTTGGGTACGGTGCTCAAGTAGGTACACGAGCGATGTGTTGTTGACGGCGCGGTTGCATCTGTCGTTGAAGCGTGTCGGTCGTTTGCATGAACACTTACATCAACCAATCATCAATCATCAATCGCTCTTATACATATAAACCACTGTTTAAAGTTTCAGATTGTTACACGGAGCCACAGTAGCGGCCCTAGGGTGGTGCGAGCGGTGCGACGGCACCGGGCGCCGTCATGGGAAGCGCTGAAATCAACCAAAATGCGACCACCGGGCACCAGTCATCGAATAGTTACTAATAGCGCAGCTAATAGTTAACTACAAGTAACTATTCAATGACCGATGATAGTAACTTACTATAAAGCGCGGACGCGAAAACAGCTAGTCTATGTAATATCCGATGAATCCTTGTAAGCAACTGCATATGCATATATCATAGGAATATGGTACATAGAAGGGTGACAGTTTAAGATTTTGCACCACCTAGAAATTTTCAAGGGCCGCTGCTGGACCCATCATAAAGAAGCCTACATAGTCTTTCATAATGAATAAATAATCTTTAGACGATGCGTACCTATCCCTTTTTAACTGGCCAGGTAGAGCTAGAGTTTCATTTTGACAGAACACTACACGAAACCACGCTGAAGTCCTGGCTTTAAACGTGATAAAATTCAATGTTTATTCTACCTCTAACAGTTACAAATTCACCCATACATACTAAACTTGGGAGTGAAACATTTTCACAGATTTTGCTCCACGCAAACACAACACGGCGAAAGCGTACCCACACGCCGTCTTTTTACTTACAAAACTTTGTTTTGCGGTACACCTCGCGCTGTCAAAAATGCATACATTGCAAATTCCCATTTCTCTTCGTTTCGCTTCAGGAAATAAATAGAAAGCAGGTTTGTTTATGCTTAGGTGCGATTCTGATTTGATAAATTCTTTTGATTGTAGGAAGATTGTAAGTTATTGAGCAGACACATTTTTCGAACATATGGAGCAATGGATTAGCAATATTACTTACGCTTCAAATTGAGAGTAATAGTGTGTTACATACTATTAATCACAATCTGAATCATTTTGAAGCATATCTATTGCTAATCCATTGCTTCGTATGTTCGAAAAGTCTGCTCAGCCACGTAGAGTGCGTTTCAACAAATATTTCGTATGTTATAATGTTGGCTCCCCTGTCCTCCGCTAGGAATATATGTGTTTTGTGCCCATGTCTGTCAAGATAGTAGATATGGGAAGACGATTCTGCGGTTTTTTTTAAGATTTATAAGGTGTCCGTGTTAGAATCATGCCCAAAACAGGAGTGGTGAAGAATAAGAAGTGGTATAAGTACATTGTTGCCAACTTAACGGCATAGGAATGAAACGCAATATAAATAACGCAATGGATGTTGTTGAACTGTCAAAATGTAAGCCATTGCTACTGATAGTGTGTTATGCAATAACCCTGCAGGATAAATAAAACGCGCATTTGTTCAACTCAATTTATATAATTTTGTTGTACCTATGTAGGTACATCATGTTGTAGCGCTTAGGTGGTGTGAGGTAATAATACTCCAGATGTAGGTGCGACGAAAGTATATTAATATTACAAATAAATGAAGAATAGTGGAGCGTGTAGCGTGTAGTGTGAAGAGTGCTCATTACCAATGTGTACATGTTTTATTATAAACTAATGGGCACAAGTAGTGACCTCCTTATAAACGTAAATCGACCAATAGGAGTTCAGCTGAAATGTTTGGTATGTGATTTAGTTTCTAAAGAAATCCGTACGGGGGCGCGCAGGTCGCCGTCGTGTTATTGTTCGGTCGAGGCGACCGCGTCGACGGCTCAGCGCGGCGGTGGCGAGCGCGGCGGAGCCCTAGCTAGAGTCCCGCGCATAGCGGCGGCGGACGGATGTATGTTTATCTATTGCAGGCGCAGCTACAGTACTCCCCCCTTAGCGAAGCGTACAGGCGTCTTGACGATCCTGCCTGATCTTGTGCGGTGTTGGTTCGTTGTCGAGGTTGGGAGTAGGTTGGATGGATCTTCAGTGGTAGCTGCAGGTGATTGGCTTGTCTCACTATTCGGTTGTTCATCATCTTCTGCGACGTTGATGGTGTACGCCGGTTTGAGACGATCGATTGATATGTTGCTAGATCTTCCTGGTAGTGCTATTGTATAGTATTTCTCCTTACGTTCGATCACTTTATATGGGCCTCGGTATGGATGCTGCAGAGGTTTGCGGACGGCGTCATCGCGTACAAACACGTGGCTGCATGTCTGTAGGTCGTTGTGCACGAACATACATCGCTTGTTGGAATGCGGTTTGTATGTAGGTGTGAGCTTCGTGATAACGTCGTGCAGGTGATCGACGTAGTCGTGGTCCATTTTCGTTGCGGCTGGCGATGGTGATATAAAATCGCCGGGTAGGCGTATCGCTTGGCCGTAGGTAAGCTGCGCGGCACTTGTGTTGGTGTCTGTGCGCGCGGCGGCTCGAAGACCCATTAATACTGTAGGTAGCTCGGAGATCCATTTGCTGCTGTTTTCTAGTCGAGTCATGAGTGCGGTTTTCAGTGTTCGGTGCCAGCGCTCGACGATGCCGTTACTCTGCGGGTGGTAGGCAGTAGTACGGGTTCTTTCTGCTCCAAGTAATTGTGCGAGGTTTTGGAACAGTCGACTTTCAAACTGTCGTCCTTGATCAGTTGTAATTCTTGTAGGACAACCAAAACGAGATATCCAGCCTTCGTACAGCTTTCTTGCGACGATTTCGGCGGTTATCTCTTGAAGTGGTATGGCTTCGGGCCATCGTGTGCAGCGATCGATAATAGTGAGTACGTATCGATGTCCACATGAAGATATAGGTAGTGGTCCAATAATATCAGCGTGAATGTGTTGAAATCGTTCGCTCGGTGGAAATGTTGTGACGTCACTGTGATTATGTCGTTGTACTTTGGATAGTTGACACGAAGTGCATGTTTTCGTCCACTCGCCAATGTCGGTGTTCATTGCTGGCCAAAAGTACCGTTCTTGGATTAGTTTTCGGGTAGTTCGTATTCCAGGGTGACTTGGATTGTGCACGGCGTTGAATGCGATGCGACGAAAGTCGGCTGGTAGGTATGGACGAACATGTGACGTAGATGTTTCGCAAAATATTGGCTTGTTGGTACCGGGTATGACGATTTTCTTCAGTTGGATATTTGTTTGTCGTGATGGCGTTGTAATATAACTGTCCTTTTCTTGAGCTTTTGATAATTCATCATAGTTGATTGGTGATGGCAATTCGATGGTTTCGACGCGTGAGAGGGCGTCGGCGACAACGTTGTTTACTCCACTTATGTGCCGGATGTCAGTCGTAAACTCACTGATAAACAAAAGCTGTCGAGTGCGCCGTTGTGTATCGTTATCGGACGGAGTCTTACGAATAGCGTAGGTCAGCGGCTTGTGGTCGGTGTAAACAATGAGCTCTCTACCTTCGAATATTTTTCTGAAGTGTTTGATTGCCATATAGATGGACAATAGTTCTCTGTCGAATGTACTGTATCGTTGTTGAGTTTCGGAGAATTTCTTTGAGAAATAGCCAAGTGGTATCCATTTCTTGTTTATGAATTGTTGAAGTACAGCTCCGGCGCAGGTACTCGATGCGTCGCACATGAGAGAGATTGCGTCGGTTGGCGATGGAGATGGGTGAGCGAGTAAAGCTGCGTTTTGTATGCTAACTTTACATAACTCGAATGCTTGTGACGCTTCTGTGTTCCACTCGACTTTTGTTTTGTCGCGTTTCTTAGAATTGTGCAGGAACGCGTTGAGAGGTGCTTGTAAGTGGGCTGCGTTTGGTATGCTGTCACGGTAAAAGTTTACCATACCGATAAATCGACGTAAGTCTTGAATTGTGTCGGGTTTTGGGTAAGCAGTGATTGCAGTTATTTTGTCTTGTGGTGGCTTGATTCCGTTGCTCGACACTTCATAGCCTAGGAACTTGACATTTTCGCTGCCGAAGACACACTTGGATGGATTTATGGTGATGCCATACTTGTCTAATCGGCGTAACACCTCCTGCAGATCTTCGATGTGGCTTTTTTCATCTTTCGATGCGACGATAACATCATCGATGAATGGGAATGCATAGTCTAACCCGATGAGTACTTCATGTATGAATCGTTGAAATGTCTGTCCAGCATTTTTAAGACCTGGACACATACGTGGAAACTCGAATAAGCCGAAGGGTGTTGTTATGGCAGTCTTCTCGATGTCCGGTTCGTGTACAGGCAGTTGTTGGTAAGCACGATTTAGGTCGAGTGTAGTGAAGATTTTCTTGCCGTGAAGTAGGTAGGTAAAATCTTTGAGACGTGGAACTGGATAGCGGTCGGGTTTGGTGACGTCATTGAGTCTTCGGTAGTCACCACAGACGCGAATGTCGCCGTTTTTCTTGGGAACGACATGTAGTGGACTAGACCAAGGACTTTTGCTTGGTCGGCAAATTCCTTGCTGCATCATTGACTCGAATTCCTTCTTCACGGACAGGTACCGATGTGGCGGAAGTGGTCTGCTCTTGCTGTATATTGGTGGACCGGTAGTTTCAATGTAGTGTTCTACCCGGTGTTTTGGAGTATCCTTCATGCATGACGGTCGCAGGATGTCAGGAAACTTGCTGATTAGCTGGTGATATGGCTGATCAACGTCAATACTACGGACTGTAGGTTCAGCGGAGTAGGTGACAGGTGCCTTGACGGTCAGGTTGGTAACTTTGTCGACGAGACATCGGCCGGCTATGTCGACAAGAAGTTGATGACGTTTTAGGAAGTCGGCACCAATGATGGGTTTGCTGACTGCAGCGATGATGAATTTCCAGGTGTATGGTCTTCGTAGGTTGAGATCCAGTTGTAATGTTTTCTCTCCGTACGTTGGAATAACCGTGTTATTCGCTGCATACAAGCAAAAATCTGTTGGTTTAGCTTTTCCACCTTTTCTTTTCGGTATCACGGAGACGTTGGCGCCAGTATCAATCAAAAACGATAGACGCGAGTTTTTGTCTGTTATAAATAGGCGGTAAGAAATGTTGCTTGCGTCGGTTGCCGCCTCAGCCAACGCAGGCATTAGTTTCCCGAGGGGACACTGCTGTCTTCGAAATTGCACGGACGCGTACATTTTCGCGCCTCCTTGCCGAACTTACGATGATAAAAGCAGACGCCTGGTTTGTCGTTATTTGCGCGACTGCGATTGTTCTTGCTCGATGAACGCGATCTTGAACGTCGTCTGTCGAAAGGTCTGCGTCGATGCTGATGATAATGCGATTGATGTGCTTTCAGTTCTGCGATTTCTTTCGTGAGCGCGTCGATTTTCTCCTCAATTGATATAGATACATGCGGGGTTGCAGGAACGGAGGTAACTGCAGCGACTGCGCCAAGCGGTTGTGTTTGCTCGAGGATCTTATCTGCCATCAACGCCAGCTCGTGGATATCGGAGTGTTTCGCAATGTTGTCGCTGACAGCGAGTACTGCTCGGACGGATTGTGGAAGATGGTTTGTCCACATAATCCGTAACGTTGAGTCAGAGATATTTTCGGCGGCGAGGTTTTTCATGCGACGTAGCAGCTGTGAAGGCTTCATGTCGCCGAGCTCCATTTCTGATAGCAATCTTTGTACTTGCCGTTGCTCGGATTCCTCGTAGACTTGGAACAATCGATTCTTCAATGCTTCGTAACGGTGAGTTTCGGGTGGATGAAGTATGATGTCGGAGATTTCGTCGAGATCTTGCCGCTCAAGTTGTCCGATAATGAGTTCGAACATAACTTGATCGCCTTTCTTCTGTACGGACATGATGGCTTCAAATTGCGCGAACCACAGACGAATCTTGTCGCGCCAAATAGGTGGAATGCGCAGCGACGTCGACACACCGGATAGTTCTTGTTCACCGTTTTTGTCCATGATGAAAACTTGGCACACACACACAGATCTGGAGGTATCTTCTTAATATCACGTCGGAGATTTGCTTAATATCACGTCGGCTTCTTATGATCACGTCGGCTTCTTATGATCACGTCGGCTTCTTAAAATCACGTCGGCTTCTTAAAATCACGTCGGGTTCTTAATATCACGTCGGGGTCACCACTGTAGCGCTTAGGTGGTGTGAGGTAATAATACTCCAGATGTAGGTGCGACGAAAGTATATTAATATTACAAATAAATGAAGAATAGTGGAGCGTGTAGCGTGTAGTGTGAAGAGTGCTCATTACCAATGTGTACATGTTTTATTATAAACTAATGGGCACAAGTAGTGACCTCCTTATAAACGTAAATCGACCAATAGGAGTTCAGCTGAAATGTTTGGTATGTGATTTAGTTTCTAAAGAAATCCGTACGGGGGCGCGCAGGTCGCCGTCGTGTTATTGTTCGGTCGAGGCGACCGCGTCGACGGCTCAGCGCGGCGGTGGCGAGCGCGGCGGAGCCCTAGCTAGAGTCCCGCGCATAGCGGCGGCGGACGGATGTATGTTTATCTATTGCAGGCGCAGCTACAATGTCATCACTTGTCAGCTAAGACTGAACCCATTGTTCTTACCGCCTTCTAAAAACGCTATCACGAATTCTTATAACCTTATGTCAATATCTTATAATTACTAGATATTATAAGATAGATAATGGCATAAGGGGCTGTCTCCACGAGCGAGAGAATCGCGGCGATATTATCGTCGTGCCACGTATTTCTATAATATACTCTCTTAGAACGTGTCTCCACGCGGCGATATCATCGCCGGCGAAAATTTGATGGCAAGGCGAGACTATCGCCGCGATTCTCTCGCTCGTGCAGGTTAAGATCTCTACAGTTCCTTTTTAATACTGGGTGTAAAAAAAACCCATCGCATTGCCATTTTCTACGCATTCTGTACATCAAACTGAATAATATTGAGCAAAAATTATTGCTGGAAGTCTTATATTTTTGGTGTGAGATATCACTGTTTATGACAGTGCGCACTGTACTCATGCAAAACATTGGGGTATTTAAAATTATGATATAAAACTTATTTTGGTAAAAAAAAGTAACAAAAAGTTGGACCTTCAATATCTCCGTAACCAGAAGTTTCCCAAGTATGGTCCAGTAACAAAAAGAAATATGTTAATGGCGGGGAGTACAAGTGACTCCCGGGTTCGTTAAGCGTTTTTTTACTCCTGTTATGTTATTCTGTCAAACAATTTGAATATGGACGTGAGATTTAAAGGCGGATTTGTTATGTAAAATCTAGGATGGTATTCTTCTTCTTAGCGTGTCGATGGCAATCTAAATGTACTCGGCCCAGAATTCGGCCACTTGTTTGGCGCCATCACTAGCGTCCATCTAGGATGGTATTAGGAATAGTGTATATATTGGGGGTGTGAGTATGGTCCCCAAAGACCATAAGTGACCAGGGTCTTCGGATATACCTAGTTGAAGTTTAGTCAGAAACCGATGGATGTTTTCGAATAAAATCTAATTTAATAATAGATAAAAAACATTTTATTTATCAAATGAAATTTCATTCGAAAACATCTGTTGGTTTCTTACTAAACTTCAACTATATCCTACAACCCTGGTTACTTATCTCTTTTGGTGACTGTACCTTCGGTATGAGGTTCTAAAAATGTGTACCTATGATAGTTTGTAGTTATTATAACTAATTTATTACAATGAATGCTTCAAGCTATCGATTCATATTTAAATGCCTTTTTTATTTGCGAAGCTCAGAACACCGAAGGAAGCTGCTTGACCTAGATAAATGTGAAGACTTTCGCGTAGCACTTGGCCATTTTACCTAGAGAAAAATATTCAGCTTTTGCGACACAAACGACGAGACATAATAGATATAAGTATTAATGTCTAGGTATTATTATAAGCGTTTAGGTACTTCCTCGTAATATTATGTCGATGAATTTGTCCCTGTAAATCAAGTAGGTAAAGTATTCCATATAAATGCCAATCTCACACTCACACGACTTTCACATCCTACCTATTTCAAAGGAACCGAAGTTGTTAGAAGTTTAGAACATTATGATTACCCAGAAACATATCCTACTTCCTACTATCCTACAAATCCTACTTCTTACTATCCTACTAATCCTACTTCCTACTATCCTACTTCCTACTATCCTACTAATCCTACTTCTTACTATCCTACTAATCCTACTTCCTACTATCCTACTTCCTACTATCCTACTAATCCTACTTCTTACTATCCTACTAATCCTACTTCCTACTATCCTACTTACTACTATCCTACTAATCCTACTTCTTACTATCCTACTAATCCTACTTCCTACTATCCTACTAATCCTACTTCTTACTATCCTACTAATCCTACTTTCTTCTATCCTACTTCCTACTATCCTACTAATCCTACTTCTTACTATCCTACTAATCCTACTTTCTTCTATCCTACTATCCTACTTCCTACTATCCTACTAAACCTACTTCTTACTATCCTACTAATCCTACTTTCTTCTATCCTACTTCCTACTATCCTACTTCCTACTATCCTACTAATCCTACTTCTTACTATCCTACTAATCCTACTTTCTTCTATCCTACTTCCTACTATCCTACTAATCCTACTTCTTACTATCCACTAATCCTACTTTCTTCTATCCTACTTCCTACTATCCTACTAATCCTACTTTCTTCTATCCTACTTCCTACTATCCTACTTCCTACTAATCCTACTTCTTACTATCCTACTAATCCTACTTTCTTCTATCCTACTTCCTACTATCCTACTAATCCTACTTCTTACTATCCTACTAATCCTACTATCCTACTAATCCTACTTCTTACTATCCTACTAATCCTACTTTCTTCTATCCTACTTCCTACTATCCTACTTCCTACTATCCTACTAATCCTACTTCTTACTATCCTACTAATCCTACTTTCTTCTATCCTACTTCCTACTATCCTACTAATCCTACTTCTTACTATCCTACTAATCCTACTTTCTTCTATCCTACTATCCTACTTCCTACTATCCTACTAAACCTACTTCTTACTATCCTACTAATCCTACTTTCTTCTATCCTACTTCCTACTATCCTACTTCCTACTATCCTACTAATCCTACTTCTTACTATCCTACTAATCCTACTTTCTTCTATCCTACTTCCTACTATCCTACTTCCTACTATCCTACTTCCTACTATCCTACTAATCCTACTTCTTACTATCCACTAATCCTACTTTCTTCTATCCTACTTCCTACTATCCTACTAATCCTACTTCTTACTATCCTACTAATCCTACTTTCTTCTATCCTACTTCCTACTATCCTACTTCCTACTATCCTACTTCCTACTATCCTACTAATCCTACTTCTTACTATCCTACTAATCCTACTTTCTTCTATCCTACTTCCTACTATCCTACTAATCCTACTTCTTACTATCCTACTAATCCTACTAATCCTACTTCTTACTATCCTACTAATCCTACTTTCTTCTATCCTACTTCCTACTATCCTACTTCCTACTATCCTACTAATCCTACTTCTTACTATCCTACTAATCCTACTTTCTTCTATCCTACTTCCTACTATCCTACTAATCCTACTTCTTACTATCCACTAATCCTACTTTCTTCTATCCTACTTCCTACTATCCTACTAATCCTACTTTCTTCTATCCTACTTCCTACTATCCTACTTCCTACTAATCCTACTTCTTACTATCCTACTAATCCTACTTTCTTCTATCCTACTTCCTACTATCCTACTAATCCTACTTCTTACTATCCTACTAATCCTACTATCCTACTAATCCTACTTCTTACTATCCTACTAATCCTACTTTCTTCTATCCTACTTCCTACTATCCTACTTCCTACTAATCCTACTTCTTACTATCCTACTAATCCTACTTTCTTCTATCCTACTTCCTACTATCCTACTAATCCTACTTCTTACTATCCTACTAATCCTACTATCCTACTAATCCTACTTCTTACTATCCTACTTTCTTCTATCCTACTAATCCTACTTTCTTCTATCCTACTTCCTACTATCCTACTTCCTACTATCCTACTAATCCTACTTCTTACTATCCTACTAATCCTACTTTCTTCTATCCTACTTCCTACTATCCTACTTCCTACTATCCTACTAATCCTACTTCTTACTATCCACTAATCCTACTTTCTTCTATCCTACTTCCTACTATCCTACTAATCCTACTTCTTACTATCCTACTAATCCTACTTTCTTCTATCCTACTTCCTACTATCCTACTTCCTACTATCCTACTAATCCTACTTCCTACTATCCTACTAATCCTACTTCTTACTATCCTACTAATCCTACTTTCTTCTATTCTACTTCCTACTATCCTACTTCCTACTATCCTACTAATCCTACTTCTTACTATCCTACTAATCCTACTATCCTACTAATCCTACTTCTTACTATCCTACTAATCCTACTTTCTTCTATCCTACTTCCTACTATCCTACTAATATTATAAACGCGAAAGTTTGTGAGGATGGATGGGTGGATGTTTGTTACTCTTTCAAGCAAAAACTACTGAACTGATTCTAATGAATTTTTACAGTAACACAGAACTACTATCAGAATAACACATAGGATGCTTTTTATCCCGATATTCCCACGGGATCGACACTTGTGCGGATGTAACCGCGAGACGCTGCTAGTAATATCATAACATAACATCACGCTTGCAATCCCCAAAGGGTTAGGCAGCAGAGGAGTACCTAGGTATAGTACATTCACATGTCGCCAGTTATGTTTAAGTCCCACCCATGTAATAGGGGGCGAACCTATTGCCATGAACTCGGCACAAATCCAGATTCTGGACTGCTACTGAGAAATTCCACATGGAAAAACTCATGAATAACACTTGGTCCGAGGACTCGATGCTCAGCAGTAGTGCTTGCGACCATTAGACCAGCGAAGCAGTACCTAGAAACATTAATTGTATAAATATATAGGTATAGTCAGATACTCGTAGGCAGTCGGTCCATGTAATAAGGTACTGGTATTCAGCTGCATTCGGATAGGCTGGAAGCTGACCCGAACATAGTTGGGAAAGGCTAGGCAGATAGACTGTTGTAGGTAGGTATGAATGCTTATGCGAATCCCGCACCTCCGGCCATAGGTAGAGGTGGAACACCGCGGTGGTTTTAGCCGGTAAGAGTCCGGCATGCCCCTCTGTCACCCCCACGATGGAGGACGTCTATGAGGATTTCCAAGGCGCACCAAAAAAAAAGGTATGGTATCGTGACTCTTACATAATGACGGCACAGCAAGTGGTGCCGTTTCGTTATGTTACGAACTTATTGGAATCACGGAAAAGGTCGGATAAGATTGAAACTGGCTGGTGAGAGTCACTCTAGCAGTCTTTTTTTTTTTGTAGTTGGGAAATCATCAAATGACTCCTCCCGCTCTGGGTGGAGCGGAAGGGAGTGTCAGACTCTTACTGACTAAAACCCACCCGTGTTCCTTCCTTAGCCCTTTATGTTCCGGGGCAGCAGCGGTAACCCTTTCGGACAATCCCGCTGACCCGGCAGGCTTCGGCCCTGACGGGCCCCTTCCCTTATGCTGACATCTCTCTCTCTAGCAATCTTCTGATGCCAAAGAAGATGTTAGGGGATCCGCTATCCTACGTCCACGACGAACTGCTATATTCTGGCCCAATCCTGATGATATTGAAGCTGCTAAATCATTAATACGATGACCACTTCAATTATGTACAACATATGTAGGTACTTACCTAATTGTTTTATTTACTTATACGAATCAAACGTCGACAGTCTTTGTTGTTATTACGTCAGTAAATTTTATTACAATTTTTCCAGGAGCAAGATGAGAGATGTGCGTATATAAAGGTACTGTGCCAAAAACATAATGAACGGTACTTATGATATCATGTAAGCACCTTACCGTGAAAACGAGTTATTATGAAAAAAATAGAGCAGAGAAAATCATGGTCTGGAAAAAGCTATCGCAGCTTTTCCTCCTTCATATTTTCTTGAAGTAATAGCCAGTTATATTTGACGTCTATTTGTGTGGTGGGTATTATTTGTATGTCTTTTATACTTTGTTTCAAAAGACAATGGTTAAGTAGGACGCTTTTAACGCATACGTCTTTTTTATTTTTACATCGTTCTCACATATAATTATAAATTCAACATTAATGATGTAACTAATATTTTTGTAAAAATATAATTTAAAAGAGTGTCCATGGAGTTTCTTGCCCGTCCTTCTCCATAGGTACCTACGCTTTGGAATGGGCAACTAGCTTCATATTTTCTGACTGACTGACTTCTTGACAATTCAAAAGTGCCTATAAATGGTTTAATTGAAATAAATGCTTTGAGTTTGAGTTTAATGTAGAAGTAGTACTGTGAAGGGCTGATGAGCCCTTTGCCCCAGAGCCCTGCTGATGAGATTTCTTTACGTTTATATTGACTGAACGCCTTTACATATTGCCGACTAAACTAGCTCTGTCTTTTCCCAAACAAAAAAACCCTAATAAAATATTTGACACTCCGTTCTAAACTTGTTTGAATGTTCGAATGGAACCCGCGTTAAATTATAGGCAGCCTGCACTACATAAGGTTGATTTTAGTGGACAACCTATACATGAGCTACGCCCGTCCTTGAATAAAAGGATTGGCATACTCCCGCTTCCAAACAAGACTTAACATTCAATGTGATATAATACAAGCTGCACCCCGCGGTTTCACCCGCGTAAATGTCGATCCCGTGGGAATATCGGAATAAAAAGTAGCCTATATGGTAATTCAGGGTGTCAGTTACCTTCGTACAAAATTTTATCAAAATTGGTGCAGCCGTTTGAGCGTGAAGAAGTAACAAACATATAAACACACACACACACATTCACAAATTTTCGCCTTTGTAATATTAGTGTGATTATATTATGTATATTATATTATAAGTGTGATGTGACGTGATTGTTTATACTTCCACTTAAGCCGTAACCGTTTTGTGTTCCTAACACTCAGAAGTTATACGGAGCATAAATATTCATCAGGTAGTCATTAACGTTGGTGCTTAAAACTTAGCTAGATTCTACCGTAACTTAGTTGCAGTTTAGCTCACAAAAATAGAATAAATTTTAGAAGGTTTCCTCAAGTATAACCTTGGTTTAAGTTCTTTACGCTCTCGTCGTAAAATTTACAACGAAGACGAACTTATTCGGAGGTAGAATAGTTTGTTAGATACGCCCCTCGGGAACGTTTAGTGTTTCTTAGAATACTTTCTTGTCATAGAGGAAAAGCTTTGGCGTCGTAACGCTATCTGTTACAAAGTCGGGTTTGAAGATATCTTTTTAAGATTTTTATGAGACAGTGATGAGTTGTGGTATAGAGGTATGAGGAACAGGGTGTAAAGTTCACTCATACTCTATAGAAAAGGGAGGATCCTCCAACCAGACGGCAAACGAGTGTTGTGTCTGGCGGGCAACCGCCCAATGATTCATGTCGGGCCGTTGAATATATGCTAGTTGCGCGGTAAGCTCTGCTTGCGCGATGCAGGATTTTGCGTGACGTCAGTATGACGCGTTGTTCGCACGTGGCGTTGTAGATACGGCTACAGTGGAAACTACTGCCAGAGACAGTGCTGCAGTCATTTCTCTGTCTGTACTGCAGTAGCTTAGTGAAACAGTTACTATCGTCTTAACTTTCACTAGACTAAGAAACAGAGTGTGATGTCGAACCTCACTGCACGTTGAACTAAACATAGACGTGAAATACTCAGAGAGTCACTGCTCCTCAACTAAATTCTTATGCAGATAGCTGTATTTACTTTCAGTGAAATACGTCATAAAGCTGCTACAAATATCTTGGCAGTAGGTACTAAGTAGTTAGATGAAGTCATTCAGGGACTTCCTCGAACGAACGCTTTCGTAAGGAACTTACTACTAAAGCAATGTCTTTTTTGACCATCAGATCGCCAATCTTCCTATTTCTAAGTATTTCTGGCCTCATTTTGCCACAGGTTTGCTATTTCTGCTACAAAACGATGTTCCCATTAGTTTGCATGGTTTAGCTGCGGTGCAATAATAACATAAATAAAATTAGAGCAGTGGTGGCCCAATGGTAACAGCCGCGACTTACGAGTGGTAAGTCGCAGGTTTAAATCCAGACAGACACTTTGCTTTGTGTAATTTATTTCATCACCACTGTTCTCAAAACGGTGAAGGAAAACATCTTGAGGAAACCGGCTTGTCCGAAAACAAATAATTCGAAGACAAGTGACATCTACAAACCCGCACGCGCGGGCCTGCGTGGTGGATTACAGCCTACTCCCTCTCACCGAGAGGATGCTTGTGTCCCAGCAGTGGCAACAATAACGTCAAACATGCAATAATAACGTCAAACAAAACTAAAGCCTAACATATTTCTCTTAAACCGAAAACCTCTTAGCAAACACCACACATCTTGCTAGCAATCTGAAAAAAATAATTAAGAAACTAAAATAAAAAGCGTACGCGCAAGAACACGAGGCAATATCTCATGAAGAACGCTATTATTCTTGCCACGTCCGTCTTGCAATTAGCTCGGGCGCTTCGTTTTATGTTGCCACAATAACTGCTGGTTCTCGAAGCTGGCTTAATGCAGGAGGCGTGTCTAATTCTACATCAAGTGTTGGTATACGGCGAGTGCTATGAGATAGCCCCCGAATTTTGCGCGATAGTGGGTAATTAGTAGTGGTAGGTACCTACTTCTGGTAATATTCACCTTATCAATAATCTTTATTTATTTTAACCTTTCGTATGCCGGAACGTAGATCTACACGAGACAAAATGGCTTTTTAATTGTGTCTGTAATTACGGCATTCAACCGGTTAAAGAGTTTGTTTGTTTGAACAAACATACAAAAAAAAGAAAATCAAATAATAATAATTAATACAGGGTGTTACAGAAAGGGTATGTCAATACAAACGGGTTGAAGAGTGTATCTGGTCTAGAATCTCTGTACAAAATTTCAGCTCAAAAGCATGAACTTTGAAAATGCTAAATATTTTTTTATTTCGACATCACGGCGCTGCACTGGCGCGCGGCGGCGTGATGTGCGTGTACTAGGCGCACAGATACACTACAGATAATGGATAATGACCCTCGTAGTGCGGTGACACGTTTTTTTATGATTTCAATTTAATAAACTATCGAAAAAAAAAAATATTAAGCATTTTCAAAGTTACTGCTTTTGAGCTGAAATTTTGTACAGAGATTCTAGACCAGATACACTCTTTAACCCGTTTGTATTGATATACCCTTTCTGTAACACCCTGTATATTTGTTTGTTTGTTTAATTTAAACGCGCTAACCTCTGGAACTACCAGTCCGATTTGAAACAATATTTTTGCTTTGGTAGCCCAAAGCAAAACAAATGCCTTCAAATGCAATTCTTAAGGAAGGTCAGTGGCGGATTTACCAATAGGCTGAGTAGGCTGGAGCCTAGGGCGGCAGATTTTAGGGGCGGCAAATTTGGGGCGGCAAATTTGGGGCTAATATTTTTTTTATGTCTTACTGAAATTAAAAAGATTAATATTTATATACCTACCATGTTTTTTTGGAAAGAATATACAAAGTGAATGCTCAAATTCTGGGTTCTACCGTAGATTTTATCACAGTTGCCGATCTTTACAAATCTCTTTGCAAGTTTTTCGTAGCTGACGAACGAGAACATTTTAAGTATTTTGAAGAAAAGGCGAAGCACGATACAAAGGACATGGGACATTATTGTAGAGGTCATTAGGGGCGGCAAAATTTGAATAGCCTACTGGCGGCAAATGTATAAATCCGCCACTGAGGAAGGTTATAGGCTATTCAACATCACGTTAAGGCCCTTAGGAGTCAAGTGAAAAGAGAAAAAGTCAGGAAGAACGCTAAGCGAAAACAAAGTAATAGAGCAGGCGGCTGGTCGGGGGCTTTATAAAAATGGGGCTGTTATTTTAGTATATTGTGTATTTTACGACTTCCACGCGAAAGAAATCGTAGGCAGAAGCTAGTTATTTATAATTAGCCACCCGCCTCTCGTAATGATTTTACGACTAGAAATCTCGAGGGACAAACCTGTCTATCGAGATTTCTTTACTAGATATATTGTGTAAGATTAATTTTGATGTATTATACACATGGAGTTTATCTACGAGATCGAATCAGAAATGAAAAGATCCGCAGGAGAACCAAGGTACATAGCCCAAAGAATTGGCAAACTTAAGAGACAGTGGGCAGGGCACATTGCTCGCAGAACAGATGGCCGATGGGGCCGAAAGGTTCTGGAGTGGCGACTGCGTACCGGAAGACGAAGCGTTGGAAGGCCTCTCACAAGGTGGACCAATGACCTTGTGAAGGCCGCAGGAATCCGCTGGATGCGGGGAGCACACAACCGGAAGGAGGTGGAGGTGCTTGGGGGCGGTCTATGTCCTGCAGTGGACGTCTTTCGGCTGAAATGATGATTATACTACACGTAAACCTTCCGAAATAAAATCTCTAACTGATGGTTACAACCGCTTTAAAATCCGTTGCATAGTTTAAAAGCATAACGCAGTCACCGACACGAAAAGCGATTTTAATTTATAATATGTTAAGATTACCGCTGTGAATCAATTAACACTCGACCTATAAATTTCAGAGTTATTTACAGAGATCGTAAGAAAATTTCAATTTCAAAATATCCAGTACTTTGGAGCGATCACGGTGAAGGCGCGTTTACACAAGGAGAATTTCTAGACCATCGAGAGGCGATAATGGCAACGGTAGACTCGCAGGCAAGAAACGCCAACCGGTCTCATGTGTTTAAGCATCGTTACGACGAGTTCAGTGGGCTGCCTGTCCACCGGAGCGGAGCGAGACTGCGGAGCGGAGAAACGGAGAAATATTAACCAATACAAAAATTGGACAGAAGAGGAGCGGAGACTTTGTGCAATCCTATTGGTTAATATTTCTCCGTTTCTCCGCTCCGCTGCCTCGCTCCGCTCCGGTGGACAGGCAGCCCAAGCTAGTCCAATAAATCCTCGTGTAAACGCGCTTTAATGCAGGAGGCGTGTCTAAATTTACATCAAGTGTTGCTTTAAGCTGAGGCCAAGAGTACAGTGGTTAGCGGTTAGCTGCTTACGAAAGTGATATGCTAATGTGTAACACAGTCTTCCTATTGTTTGAGAAATTGTTAACTATTCAGAGAAATAGTGGCCAGTGTTTATGACCGATAATATTATATAATACTAGCTTCTTCCCGCGACTTCATCCGCGTTAAATTTCTTGTTCCCCTGACCCACTCCGTCGTATCGCATCCTGCCCGCGCTAGTACTTCGCTCAGCGTTCTTTATATTTATATATATAACAAAAAAAATTATCGCACACTAAAAATATACAATGGTCGACCTTCCTAACTTTGTTTGTTTTTGCTCGGCTCTTAAGGGCGCTAGCGTGATGTTAAATAGCTTATAGCATTCCTCTCATAGAGAGGAGACATGTGTCCCAGCAGTGGGAACTTTATAGGCTGATTATATATTGTAATGTTATGTAGTAAACCTGTTAGGGCAGCGAAGCCTCAGCCTAAAAGCTTTACTGGCCGAGGAGGCGAGGACTAAGGAGAATTGAATAAATGGTCCTTTAGAGATCGCCCGTTGCGATTTCCGCCTTTGTGCCGGCCTCGAGAGGGCTCAACACTGACTCCTACGGATTTAAAGCATTTCTTCATTTACCTTACTTACTTCATCTCCAGAGAACGGATAAACAAAGTTGACGGACTAAGTTTAAGTGACGAAGTGCGGTATGTTAGTGCTTGTGATCTTAAAGTCTCTCTAAAACGGTTTACGACTTAGACTTAGTACGTTCTCGTATGGAGCGCACGTCACTGGATAGAAGTCATTATGTACAACGCCAGCACATCAAGCTAGCCGAAACTGTCAAATTTTCCCAATCAACTTTGAACCTTATGTTTAAGCGATAAAGTTGAAAATCTATTAAAGAAATTTGACAGATTGTAGTAGCTTGATGTTCTGGTCTGTACTAACGGCGCAATACTTGGATTCCTATATATGTTTAAGGACAGAGACGGCACAATAAAAAGCGAAACCTTTTCAAAACATGATGTGCGAATTAATTGCAGGGTACTTACTGCAAACATAGGTAATTCAATAAGAACTTATTCGTAGGTAATTCATGAAAATCTTATTAACTACTCAGTATCCTTAAGGGATTGACCACCATTTCCTATACCAGGCTGCTCAATGAGTAGTCCCAGAGGACTCGGCCTTGATGAAGATACAACTAATTTATGCAACGTTAATTTACTCTTCTATTTGGAATTCGGATCAGGATTTAGAATAAAACTTTGTGGGTTTGATTTTGGGTAAGTGTATAATAAAGTAGGTAATAGATATCCCAACGAGTATCTAACTTATCTCAATTTGTGTTACTCGGATTGCTAATATAGGAATCTAATCTTATCTACAGTAGGTACTTACAGTATTTTTCAATGCGCGCTTTACTTGTGGTAACCAAGTGTACAAACACGCTGTGAATTTGTGCGTGGGGACGAGTAGAGCGTCAGCACAAATGATAAACACACATGTACTTCTGACTTCGCCATTGTCTCTGACGGTACCAAGAGCTCCTGCACTTACACACGCATTCACAGAGTGTTTGTATACTCGGCAACCACAAGTTCAGCGCGTGTCACTTCTTAAGATAAAAATTCTATATTACTTACATGTAAGAAAGACGTCAGCTATGAAAAATGATACAAATTTGGTTTATATTACATTTAATTACTGTAGTCTGTAGCGTCCTCATATTAAATACTAGCAGCGCCCCGTGGTTTCACCCGCGTAAGGTTCGATCCCGTGGGAATATCGGGATAAAAACTATCCTATGTCCTATCCCGGGACTCAAACTATCTCTATACCAAATTTCATCGAAATCGATTCAGCGGTTTAGGCGTGAAAAGGTAACATACAGACAGACAGACAGAGTTACTTTCGAATTTACAATATTAGTATGGATATGGATATTTTGTTAGTCCACATAAAACTCATGTTTTTACTACTAAAAGTACTTATCTAAATATCATACACTAGCTTCTGCCCGCGACTTCGTTCGCGTGAAATTTCTTATTCCCTCGACCCATCTCGTCGTATTGCATCACTTGCCCGCGTCTCCTGCTCTATCAATTCGTTTCCCCATAGCGCTTTTGCTTGGCTCCTAAGGGTCATAGCGTGACGTTAAATAGCCTATAGCCTTCCTCAAGAATTGGGCTATCAAATGCAAGAAGAATTTTTCAAATCCGACTGGTAGTTCCAGAGATTACCCCCTACATACAAACTTACAAACAAATTTTACCTCTTTATAATATTTGTATAGATATAGATTATTGACCATTTGGCAGACGGATTAGTTCATTAACTAATTACGGTATCTAAGTGCTCATACACACGAGCGACTCGCGTCGACGGCTGCAGTTGCCTCTGTCTATTTATGAATGTTGACGACACAAATCTAACTTTTATTTACATTTCTATGGTTCAGACACATGTCGCCGTCCATTATGCAGATAATAATTAATTTAAACTAACTTTTCATGAACAAAATGAGCTCTAATTTAACTTTTACTTCCACAAGAGTCATGCGGTTCGTATTAGTATAATTAATTTTAGTTCATTTGACTCTCGGGAATGGCACGTTGGCGAATATTATAATAATGTCTAATTTACTGTATTAAACGTTAGCTTCTCCCTGCTACCTCGTCCGCGTGAAATTCGGCCCCACCGTATCGCATCATATCGCCCACCCGCGCTGACTTTTATTATTTTTGCTCTGCTCCTAAACGTCCTAGCATAATGTTAAATAGCCTTCTTCAAGAATCGGGCTATCAACTGCAAAAAATATTTTTCAAATCCGACTGGCAGTTCCAGATAATCGCGCGGTCAAACAAACAAGCAAACAAACAAACATATTCTTTATTATGAGTATAGTATAGTGTCTAATTATAGATTAGGCATTATTCGAAATGCGTATATTTGTTTGCTTGCCCCAGCTAGATGGACTGAAGACCTTAAAAAGGAGACTGGGACAGACTGGATGCTGACTGGATACTCGATACTGGGTGCAGTCCAGCCACTTTAGCCCATAAGGCAGTCTGTGGCTGGATGCGGAGCGCGGCCTGGGACTGCGATAGGCTAAGTTGCTTGATTGAAAGGTGTCTACACACCAAAGGCATCGGGTGCCGCTGGGTTAGTCTGGCGACTTCATAACGTTGCAAGTTGGACTACTTTTGTTTGAAATGAGCCCGGCTAAGGGTTGGGCTTTGATATGTAGACACCCTTAGGTGTGTTTTTGTAATAAGACGGTTTGAGTTTGTATCAATACTCGTAATTCACACATGACTCATCAACGTAAAGTATTTTTCGTAAACCGTCACTAAAGTAGTCCAACGGTGCCCTACATTTCTGAATGATCACATAAACATATCGGTAAAGTAAAACAGTTGCAAATATATCAAAGAAAGATCGTAGATGTTAAACATGTCACTAAGATTAAAGGCAGGATTGATTTGACAAAGATATGTATTTGTTGGCTGCCGATATCAAGACAAAGTAGTCTCGTATTTTTACATATTTCTTTTGGGAATAGAGAGCGTTTTCTTACGAGCGCTATAAGTATAATGCTATATGTTAGAAAATGATTTTTATACAGGGTAGGTGTGCCTGTCACTTCTTATTTCCGGCGAAAGGTGAGTTATGTGTCGTTATACAGGGTGACTGGAAATTAGTGGCGGAGCCGTTAAGGGGAGGTAGTCTAGGGTTTTTCCGACAGATATCACTATGAGACCTACCGTCCTTACTTAACCCTTTCCAAGATATTCCTACTTAAAGAGATAGTAATAAATCCTAAAAAAAAGTGATTTTGGCCTACTTTTTTTTGTTTTGCAACAAAGATATTCTAAATAAGTAATATTAATTGTAAAATTTCCGCTACTGTCATTATTTTATGCAAAAACTGCTAAACAAAAAGTAGGAATATCTTGGAAAGGGTTAAGTAAGGACGGTAGGTCTCATAGTGATATCTGTCGGAATAACCCTAGACTACCTCCCCTTAACGGCTCCGCCACTAATTTCCAGTCACCCTGTATAACCACAGTTTGCTAAAGCCTAGACCCTAATTAGAGCTGTGTTTCGAAACTGTATACCTTTTTACCAATTTGCTTCTCCTTGAACCAAAACCAGGACACGCTCTGTAACAAGTAAAATTGGGCTTAGAAGTTGACTTGAAGCCTTGAAAACTCCAGCATACATTTGCATCTTCATTAAAAGGTAAAAAAAAGTCAAGAACTAGATGATTTATTCTTTATTATTTCTACTACAGCCCACGTAGCGTAGCACTTTAACGCCATCATTCTACGAATACAAGACCTCCTTCAAGTAGTTAGAATCACAATGGAAAAGAAGTGCTTATTGTCCCCAGGAACCGTGGGAGTCGAGTGGGCGACGTGAGTGATTAAGTTGCTCAACTAATTATATATAACTAGCGATTTCTCGCGACTTCATCTTAATTATTTCTCACCCCTATATACGGGGTTATTGGACCAGTTTACTAATAATAACCCATGTTGTTTGGCCCAAAAGCTTGTGTACCTATCTATAAATCTGACAATCTCCTTTTGTTCTAATATTAAATTGTTCTATCATCTTATACATACCTACAGAGAACCATACCACTGAACTTTCAGATTTATCCATGCTCGGAAAACAAACGTTTTCTCATTAATGTTCAAGGAGCCCTTTAATGTAATGAGATCGAACCGAAGAAAACTTTCCAATTTAATTGTCCATAAGGTTTAATATCAATTCTTATTATAGCAAACAATGTTTCAAGTTTAATTATCTATTATGTACTTATTAGACAAACACGCAACATCAATGAATATTAGAAAAGTTTACTGTGTTCCATGTTGGTAGCGATTAATCAAATCTGTCGTAAGGAGGCAACACCTCGATTCGTTCCGTAACCTGTTTTATGACTAATTGGAGTTAAAGTTGTTCAAAGTTCGCTACAAACCGCACTGGCGACCGCATTACGAGCTGAACGAACCACAGTGAACTACGAATTTATTCACAGCGTGGTTCTGTCTTGACGAATGAAAGAAAATAGCTCTTTTTGCTTACGACGACGCCGGGAACACTGCCATTTGGTAAAGTTTGGAGCATTAATTTTATAGTTTGAACAAAAAACAAGCTTCTCCCTCGTGATTCTAGTAATTGTGAGAAGTGTAAAACTGGACTAGACTGTAATGATGACTGACGGAGTTTTGTGTTATCGTCACAGTTAGTCTGGTCTCGTCGGTTTTTATGTAAGTGTTCATTTGGCAGCACTTATCGTGACTCATAAAGCAACAGTGTATGTTTGTTGAACGAATAGTTGGAGTCGCCAAGAGAAACTTGTCGCGATCATTTGAGAACGTTGTACTCGTTTAGAGCGGTGCTCTCAGAAGTTCGAGTGAAGAATCGATTACTTGGGAGAATTCTTGAAGTGGCGAGTGGGGAAGTGGAAGTGCACGCTGTTGCTGGTTCGTTGAGTGTTCGGAGAAAAGGAACAGTATTAAGTTGGATATGCGGACAGGAAACTGTGCTGTCCAGATCAGTGGCATTTATGCTGAACTGGGTCTATTTGGCGCAGCTGTGAGGCACACAATACTATTTTAAGTATTTTTTCTGTTTTTGGGTGAATATTGTGTCCCTTAACCGTGCTCGGAAAGCACGTTAACCCGTTGGTCCCGCCTGTCGTTCGTGGATCTTTGACAGTCGTTACGGGTCATCAGAAGCCCGAAAGTCTGACAACCAGTCTTGCGAAGGGGTTTCGTATTACCCAGTAACTGGGTTGTGGAGGTCAGATAGGCAGTCGCTTCATGTAATATACCTATACTGTTCCTCAGCTGCATCCGGTTAGACTGGAAGCCGACCCCAACATAGTTGGTAGGCAGATGATGATTATGTGCCTTAACCTGAGTCAAATAAATTTAATTTCTTTCTATCTTTCAATTGCGTTATCTTTACTGGGCTGCTAATTAACATTAACCTATATTACGCTCCAATTAAACCAAACTAAACCAACGATGTTTCTAACTTAGTCGCTTCTTAGAAAATCTGCGGTTGTTTCGTTAAATCAAGACATCCAAGGTAAATGTTAGCATTAACTAGAACGGCTACTAGGTAAACTCTACACTTCTTCCACGAATCGCCTTCAAAGGGGAACAAACTGCCTTAGCAACTGATCACGCGTTAACAAGGAACTTTTAGAATATTCTTTATTCCTTGTGTTTCACGGCACATAGCCTGCATTGGCTTCCAAACTTTTCCTGGCGTTGCCCCCTCTGAGTGCGGGTAGGTATTTATCATCAGATTCAGATTTATTTATTTGCCAACAATGTAGGTACAGGTATAAGATGGTACATCACTAAATGTTTCCGCTACATTCTAATGTAGCGGAAACATTTTTTTTTAAATAGTTTTTACGACTTTGCATGCCGTAAGGTAGACCTTACGGCATGCAGAGTCGTAAAAACTATAAAAAAAATAAAATTTTCATATAAATCAGGCGGTCTTAAAAATTTAAATATTTTTTTTTATTTAAATTAATAATTAAGTCATTCTGATATACCTAATATAAATTCTCGTACATGTCATTTCATTTTTTAATTGTTGTCAAAAATTGTAATCAAAATTACGCCACTTCGCACCGCAGAACTACATTTTCGCGGGAATGGTTTTCTGATATAAAAGTAGAATCGTATGCAAATTTCTGTTAGATCTTTAGGCTACCCTACGTGAATGTGGAATATACAAATTGGGTCTTCCGTTAGGGTGGTTAGATACTTAAATCTACGCGTTTTTGTGATTGGTGAGCCGTGTGAAAATGTTACGTCTCGCTGTAGAGTTTAAATGGTTTTGTTGCAATAAACTGCAGACGATCACCGACAAGGAAATTGAAAATTTCTACTTTGATATAGTTGGGAGAATAAAGAAAACTGGCTACGAAATGACTTTAACAATTTTATTGAGCTCTATAAAACGTAGAAATGAGGGACTCTGTCGAATAGGTCACAAAATCAATAAAAATGTTAATTTCTACGTTCGCTTCCGGGAGGTGTCGTAAAGGCGATGGGATTTCATCAGGTGGTTGGGCAGTATCATCCATTGCATACTGATAAGTGATAACATTTGATTACGAGCGTCAATTTGGCGGTTATGGCCGAAAGAATGGAATGGCGAGTGATCGTTCGTAAATTTGAGCTCTCTACTATTGTACTACTGACGTGAATCGACTGCACGCCTATTATCTATAAGGATGTAAACAAAAGAACATGGTGTTTTTACCTTAGCGCAGGAGTCAGGGCTACACTTTCCTGCTGATATTGAGGCTGCTGAACCATTAATACGATGCCGACTTTAGCCATGGTAAAGGATATCCTGGGCCGTTAAATATTACAAGGTTATAATGGGTCAATAATGTTTACAATTTCTATTTTAACAACCTTCTAGATCATTTAAATGTCCCCGTGTGTAATAATCATAACTCAACAGCAATAGTTTTGGTGTCAGTTGGGACTTTGGGACCTTAAAGTGCCATTGGTCCAATACGCAGAATCCCTTTAGAAAATTTAATCGAAAATTCGATTTGACACTAGGCTGGGGATTATTTGCAACAGGGGAATACCTATTTAGGTGATTGACAGAGCTTATAACATGTCTTGAGATAGGTCGTTTGTCTTTATTTATTTTTAAATAATTCTGACTGTACTTACCTAAGTATGAAAAAGCTATAAAATAATTTTGAAATAAAATAATATATACTTATTTTTTATCGATGTAGGTCCTACATGGGCTTATATTATGATGTCGAAAGCCAGGAGCACCGTTTTAACGGGGTTAAAAACTGAAAGCTCGTCATAGGTGGCAGCACTGCTGTCCGTCTACAAACCGTCAATGTTTTTGGTTATATTTAGGTACTTTTGTGTATAAGTATCACAAATTAAAAGAAAACTAGATAAATACATATGTATGCGGCTTGGAGTGTGGCACTATTATAAGGCGAGCAAAGGAAAAGGAAAGCTTCTATGAACATTTTATAATTTATAGGTTATTTTGTATTTGTTGACCTTATGTTAATTTTTTGTTGAAAACTGGAGGCGTACGAAAGAATAACCTGCACACTAATTGCGTAACATACTATCAATAACAATCAGAATCATTTTGAAGGATATTGCTAATACATTGCTTTATATGTTCGAGTACTTTGTCTGCTGAACAGCGTAAATAACGCAATGAATGTTGTTGAACTGTCAAAATGAAACCCATCCATAGTGTTCGTGTGTTACGGAAATACGGGGGTTGATCGGAGTTGAAAACTAACTCGAGAATGATCTTTCAGGCTGAAAACTTCAGAGATGTTAATTTAATTCGAGCACTGATCTAATATGAAACAAACACACACGCACCTTATTATCATTTACATAATATCAAACCACAAGTGTCTGTAGGTAATGAATAATTAGGTAGTTCACTTAGGATAATCGCTTATATACGAATTTCTCCCATAAAAGTCTTCAGGTTTAAAAAGTATCACATAGTAGTAAGTATCAATAATAATTACAATTACTATTTATTAAGTTGCTTGACATAACTGTTATAATTTATTAATTCAGATTTAATTTGATTGACTATCTACTTATGTATAATTTCAATGACAATGTAATTTAATAAGATAATAAGAATAATTGTGTCATAATGTTCCTAATATATTTGCACGCCTCACATGGTTATAATAAAGTGTACCTTATAAACCTTTTATAACATCCACTGAACCTGTGTTATGCAAATAAATGATTTTATTTGATTTGATTTGAATAGTCCCGATAAAAATTGCTTTCCAATTTTTCTGCGGAGAGATTACGCAATAAATGTTTATATAGAATAACTACTAATTACTTGTCTTCGACGCAGAGCTCTAGGCAATAAGATTATTTTAGTAATAGAAATATTTCGAACGCGAAATTTCCAAGAAATTACCGACAGAACCGGGTTTTGTTCTGAAAGCTCCGGTTCCTAAAACGAAGCAAATTTTCGGGATTTCCCGGTATTTTGGCTCCGAGTTTCCCGGGACTATACAGTAGTAGGTAGGCAGGTATACCCCTTTGCTGCCCTCCACAACATCTCTATGCAATGAACTCACTCTCACAATCATAATCACCACTGCTTTCATTCTTCTCGGTAAAGAAATAACCCCAGCGGTATCCATTCAACCTTTGTAGTCGTCTTACTAAACGTGTTGGTTAAAAGCATTGCTAAGGTGCATTAGGTAATGACGGAGAGTTCATTCCACTTTAATCTCTTAATTGACTCTTTTGTGTCGACTGGAAATATGAAAATAATAAGTTAGTAGGTAGTGTGCGGCACGTGGCTAAATTAATGAACAGCCGCATGGGTCCGCATGGGGTTATTAGCATTGGTATTGGGGATCACATTCAGGGGAACTACGTGTCCTACTGGGCAGTGGTGGCGCAGTGGTAGTCTAGCGGTAGGCACTTTTTGTATATTTATATATGTATGTCGGATCAGGAGTAGGTTACAGGCATCTAGTTATTATCAGGCATATTTGATTAATTACTGTGGGCGTACTGTGGGTAGTGTTGGTTATTGCGCAATAGAAAAACCGTTTGCAGTTCAAATCAAATTATAATATCACGAACAAATTAATCACACTAGCAAATCACACACTGTAGGTACACGACACAACTAGATACACAGTAAAATAATTATGTACAGTAACAAAGTAATTGCGAACAAATCGTAGGATCGGTTACTGTTCGTCTAGTGACAGAGCTACCCAAATAAACTTTAGTAAACCGACAGGTTTGTCGGGAGCTAGTGCTCTGTCAGGAGTCGAGTTAAGATTCTAGTCGCGGTACCTTTTATTTGTTTTAATATTTAACAACATCATGTAAGTGCATAGAGATATAAATTATATCAAGGTTTATTTCGTGTCAATTTTTTCGCAATGTATTTTATTTTTAATACGAATTGTTTATTTTATTAGACATACTTAATAATATTATCAACTTGTACAATCCGCTGTAATATTTAATCTGTCAAGCTCCGCTAATGAGACACAATTGATTTTCTATTGTTTCGTCGCCGATCGGCGACGCGCGCCGCTTGACCGGTTAATGTGATAATCACATCAACACTCTGTACCTTTATGGGCCGGTGCTGACTGACGTCACGGCAGGGCAGGGTGTGTTTCGGCCGCCCGAAGGACCGCCCGAAGGGCGCCGACCCTAAGTCATTGAACTTTCAGAGTAATCTAATTAGGCTTCAGATTTTCATCTCTTTCATAGGTGGATGAACCAACATGTGTGTGGTAAGGTTGTCTGAAGGCACGGCCGATATCATTAAGGCTCCCGCAGACAGGCGCGACGCGACCCTGTTGGAACAATTTATATTCAATTGTTCAACCTGCGGGTAATTGCGTAACACACTATGAGTAGCAATGGCTTTCATTTTGACAGTTCAACAACATTCATTGCGTTATTTAGGTTGTTGAGCAGAATTTTTTTCGAACATGAAAGTCATGGATTAGCAATATTTTTGAAAATGATTCAGACTGTGATTGATACTGTGTTACGCAATTATCGTGCTGCTTTTGACCGCCACTTCTACAATTATGTTAATGTATGTAACTTTACGTGTTTCTTTTTGTACAATATACTTATTATTTATTTTATCTATATAATTATATAAACTTCAAAGTTCTGACTGACTGATATATCAACGCACAGCCTAAACCGCTGGTTGAGACATGATATTTGGAGGGTGTGTTCTTTGTGAACAGTAGGTATTCAATAAGAAAGGGTTTTTCGAAATTCCACCCCTAAGAGGGTGAATGAGGGGTGCAATTTCACGTGGAAGAAGTCGCAGGCAGAAGGTAGTTTTATTTATATGAACACTTCATGGAAATTGTTCTACTGGAGTCGCGTCGCGCCTGTCTGTGAGGGCCTTAATGTCAATGTCAGTTAGCCCTCTTTTTCTAGTGTCCCGAAGTAGGTAAAGATAGTTTCGTTTCTTATAGCCATCCATCACACGTTTACGTGAGGGAAAGATAAGGTGCTTTCTTTTATTAGCGCTATCTTTCGATACCTATGTAATTGTAGGTGGGTACGTGTTGGTTTTATAATGAAACTAGCTTCTGCCCGCAATTTCGTACGTGTGAATTTTTTTTTTCCACTGACCTACCTCGTCGCATCGCATCGCCTGCCCGCGCTATTACTTCGTTTTCGCTTCGTGTCTAGTTAGCTCGGAGATTTAGACGAAAACAAACATTACATAAAATAAATTTTCTTGTATATCGATTTTATTCGATTTCGAACGGCCATTGTTGTTTACATCTTTGGCAAATTTAGTGCGGCCGGACCTTAGTGGCACTGATTTATGTATCATGATATTTTCTTTATTATATTTTATTTATAAGTATGCGGATAATGTAGTGGGCTACAATATTGTTAATATTTTGTATTATCTTTTCTCTGTTCCAATACATATTGTAGCTGTTTATTGTCTCTATTAAAAAAAATAAAATAAAAAAGAAGTTATACGGAGTACGTCAAACCCGTAACTTCGGCCGAAACTACGGATTTCGAGCTTGCCCCTGCTCCGTCCGCAAAGTAGCTCAGGATTCGTTAGAAGCAAATCGTGGATAGACTAGTTGTGATGTTCAGCTGATCGAAAACGGACTTATTAGTTAGTTTTGCTGTCCATGGTATGCATAACGTTCTCTCATGTTGTCTCACTGTTGGGCAAAGGCCTTCCCCAAATCCTTCCAGTAACTCTTTTTCCGCGCCACCTCGAACTAGCCCTCGCGTTACGTGGCCAGGTCATCTAGCCATCTCTTTCTGGGCCGGTCAGTACTTCTCTAATAGGAGCCGTTATTTTCTGTCATTCGACTTTAAATTTACAATGACTCGTATACACGAGACGACTGTATCGTAAAAAGTTTTGTTTTATGGCCTGTAGTCAAGGAAATTTTATTTTACGAATGAGCGATTTTAATACCTGTGCTGTGCCTACCTTTGTCGCAATAAGCTTTTAAAAAGTGATTCTGGTAACACCTGTTTTGGCCTATGGCCCGCGCTGACGTACTTTTAATATCTATTGATAAATCGATGGCAGCAAAGTAGATACGAACATCTACATTTTTGCGAAAATGCTTAATTATTTCAAATAAAAAAAAAAAAAAACATCGCAGTAGAAACGGACATTTGAATTTGCCCGCCTTTACTTCGGAGCTTTGACAGATGATCGAAACGTCGACCATCAGTCACTTGTCACATTCTAGTGTGTACCGGCACAGTATAATATACAGTAAGTTATCTAAGGCCGCCCGCCGAGTTATTAGCCTACTCTTGCGTTGATCCCCAGGGTTGTCACTTTTACTTTTAGTTAATATTAGGTCCTTACATATGAAATTGGCGTTTTTCGTACTGGCCACTTTAATCACGAATTTCTCCTCTTTGGTAAGGAATTCCAAATTCAAATTTGTACAGCTATTTACTCATGTATTTGTGCTTCGATGACCGTCATTCATTTGTTTTTTTTCTTCTGTTTTTTCTGTTTGCGTCACTCATTTTACAAAATGGAAAATTTAAAATATCGCATTATTTACGAGTACGAGTTCCGCCGTGGCACTAGTGCTGCGGAAACGACTCGAAGGGTGAATGATGTGTATGGCGGTCATGTTGCAAAAGAAAACACAGTTCGTTTTTGGTTCCAACGTTTTCGTTCTGGAAATTTCGACCTGCAGAACAAGCCCCGTGGACGGCCTGAGACCCAAGTTGATAATGGAGAATTGAAGGCTATTGTGGAAGCGGACCCATCGCAAACCACGTCCGAGTTAGCTGCAGGCTTCGATGTTAGTGATAAAACTGTTTTAATTCACTTGAAGCAAATTGGGAAGATTAAAAAGCTTGAAAGGTGGGTACCTCACGAATTGACTGAAGCAAACCGGCAAACGCGCGTCGACTGCTGCGTTACATTACTGAACCGGCACAACAATGAAGGTATTTTAAACCGAATCATTACCTGTGATGAAAAATGGATTCTTTACGATAATCGGAAGCGCTCAGCGCAATGGTTGGATCCTGGCCAGCCAGCCAAATCCTGCCCCAAGCGAAAATTAACCCCAAAAAAGTTACTTGTAAGCGTTTGGTGGACTAGTGCCGGTATTGTTCATTACAGTTTTCTCAAATCTGGCCAGACTATTACAGCTGATGTCTATTGTCAGCAATTACAAACCATGATGGAAAAGCTAGCGGCTAAACAACCAAGGCTGGTCAATCGCTCCACGCCACTGCTGCTTCACGACAACGCCAGACCACACACTGCGCAACAGACGGCTACCAAATTAGAAGAGCTTGAATTGGAATGTCTTAGACATCCTCCGTACTCCCCGGACCTTGCTCCAACAGATTACCATTTTTTTCGCAATTTGGATAACTTTTTGCAAGGGAAAAAATTCAACTCCGATGGGGCAGTCCAAATCGCCTTCAAAGATTTTATTGATTCCCGTCCGACTGGTTTTTTTAGTAAAGGGATCAATGAACTACCTATAAGATGGCAAAAGTGCATTGAAAACAATGGTTCATACTTTGATTAATTAAATATATTATATTAAAAAATATTCGACTTTTTGTTCCTTCCATACAAAACGCCAATTTCATATGTAAGGACCTAATATTTTCGAACAAGCAGCACTTGATCTAAATTTATGAAATAAAAAGCATATTATGATTGAATATTTTACCAATTTATAAATTTAGTAAAAATAAAAAGCCTTTATTCACATAACATTTATTTTATACTAAGTTACATTTATTTTTATACTAAGTTACAAATTTGATACCAAGAAAATTTTTCTCCTGTTTCTGCACGTCCGGAACGCTTTATTATTATTTGTTAATGTAAAGTAAATTCTCATTCTTATGTAAAGTTTTTGTAAAGCTTTTGGGAAAGCATGGACAGGGCATCTTAAATTCTATATCATTCAGTTGATCGTAAATTGACCGGCCAATTTTAATGTTGATGTGGTCCTTTTCGAACGCTTTGCGAAACACCTGCTCCATCCTTTCTACATTATCGACAAAATCATCAGGTGGGATCATGAGTAAATTTCGATCTTTGCCGTAATTCCTGTAATGGGTGTATCTAGATTCTACACTTAAATTACACGCTCGTTGATTAACGTCGACGTAAAGCAACCGTAAGCGTTAGTCGGTCACATGTTACTGTAATTTTGTTAAGTTAATATTATGATTAAGACACCATATTTGGATTGAACAACACATCAGACAATAGAAAAAATAATAATTCCAATAGTAATTAATTTGCAATATTAATTATTGTGAAATTGCCCTTATTACAACTATACGCGACAAATACGTTTACCTAAACGATGTTTCGTACTCAATCCTCTGTTTTATAATATAAAAACTTTTTTACAAAAAAAAACAACCGACTTCAAAAAAAAAAACACTACAAAGTGATAAATAACTTTAATTTCGGAAGTCGGTGTCGTTGGTTCCGCATTTTCGTTTTTTGACACCGACTTCCGAAATTAAAGTTATTTATCACTTTGTAGTGTTTTTTTTTTGAAGTCGGTTGTTTTTTTTTTGTAAAAAAGTTTTTATTTTTCAATTTTTAGTTGTACCTACCCCACAAAAAAGTAAACAAAAAGATCGTTAATGTAGACAATGTAGATAAATTTTTAGATTGTTGTTGATTTTTCAAAAACCGCTTGTCCGATTTCGATAAAATTTTCATGGGACCATTTGGGAAGTAGGTATACCCTTTCCAACAAAAAAAGAACTTTTCAAATCGGTTGGCAAGCAACGGAGTTATGCGGAACAAACATAAAAAAAAAAAATACAAACATTCGAATTGAGAACCTCCTCCTTTTTTAGAAGTCGGTTAAAAACTAGACTTCTTAAAATAAACTTTAGCTCTAAACATAGTATTCAGAAAGTAAATTTGGGAATACATTTATATGGAAAAATGCGACTCGGCTACGCTCTTAATAAAGCAAATAAACTGTGAAATAAACAATGCAATAAGTACCACATTTTCTAATAATATTTAAGTATAAGTAGGTACTTACATTTCTGGTTGAGTAGGAACTATGAAGAATGATAAGTCCGGGTTTGCGAAATCATTATTGAGGCACCCGAAAACACTACAATATTTTTTTCCCCTTTTTGAAGTCATGATACTCGTAATTTAAGTGACCGCCGCCGGCGAGAGTTGACGAACGCAAGCGGTCATGTATGTAGCGTACGCGCGTGCTCACAGTCGCGCTGCACAGCCCGCACTGCCGCCACCTTATTCCCTCATATATTATGCTAGCGTGTGCGTGAAATCGCGTGCCGACATGGCGCGCGGCGCGCACGCACACATTCAAACCGAGAGCGGCACGTTTGTATGAAGATGTTTTACTGTATATTATACTGTGGTACCGGGTACCGGTTATGTTTTCGTGCCTTTTTATTGAATTGACATTGTTTAACCCATTCTACCTTAAACTAATCCTTAAAATATTAGTTATTATATAAAAATGAGTACCTCAAGGAATAAATTACTTTTAAAGATGGCCCAAAAAGGTGCACAAAAGGAAATAAATAAGATTTCGGATTTGACAAATTTACCTATGATAATGTATAAAATGGTAAATGCAAAGTAAATAAAGACATCTACAAAATTTGGTCAAAACAAGGGGAATATCTAAGCAACTGTTTGCATGTTGTTAAGATTTTCTTTAAATATCCTTAAAAGTATTACTGGAGAGTCTATTCGATCTTTAAATGAAATGGACGCTTAAAAGAAACGAACACAAACAACGTATAAGTAAATGGATATCAGGCAGATGTCTTCTTCTACGTCGAAGTTTTTTCGGAGTAAAAAATACGTCTACATTATACACAATCAATAAAGAAGGTTATTTTAATGCATCATAGAAAATTTCATGTTAATCGCTCCATAACTCTCAAAGTGGCCACTATTTTTTACAAAACCTGCTCTACTGTAAAATTGCGATTTACTAGATGTCTTCTTCTACTTTGCTGCTATCGAAATGGCTGCGGTACTTTCATTTTGTTTGATGAATAAACCTGTTTGATGGATGTTTTTTCTTGTTAATTTATGAAAAGCTGAAGCTTTTCAAGGCTTTTTATGACGGCGCTGATCCGTTTGATATAAAATTCCTGATGTTTATTGAGACTAGCAACACCAACGAGATTGCCGATACGATGTCTGATTAGAGGCAAAGTTATAAAGTTTTACGTCCCTGTAATCTCAAAAGGCGAAAGTGTAACATTACAGGAGTCATCTTACTAATTAAAATAGATTAGCTTCTCTTATTTCCTACAAGGAATTACAGTTCAACAATTAACAAACAAGTACTTACTACTTAGGTCTCAAAGTTTTTCAAAATGGTGGTGATTCTTTTCTTTTATCGAAAAAGCATTTTTAAATTTTAACTAGAAATCAGCGCCATTGGCTGCTATATCTTTCAATACCTGTGGGATAATTGCGTAACATACTAACAAATTGCATTTTCTATCATTTTGACAATTCGACCACATTGATTGCGTTATATACGTTGTCGAGCAGACGAATTTCGCAAACATATGAAGCAATGGTTTAGAAATATCCTTCAAAATCTTCTGGATTGTGAAAGAAAGTGTGTTTCGCAATTGGGGTCATAATCAGCCTATAATGTTCCCACTCCTGGGACACAGGCCTCATCTCGGTGAAAGGGAGTGGGCTGTAATCCACTACGCGGGCCCAGTGCGGGTTGGTAAGTCGGCAATTGGGGTACTGGTCGATATATCAGGTACCTATCAGTGCAATCCCATGAGACAAAACCCACGTCTCAAGCACGGAACTACAACATTAACATCGTTAATACATCACAATTAAATTAATAGTCTCCCGTTTAGTTGCAAGTTAAACGCAATTACCCCGAACTTAGATAAGGCCAAGAGATGGTCTATGGGGGCCCAGGCCCGTAAATATTTCATCAGTTATGAATATTCAGTCCCCCATCCGTTGGGGGCTTAGGGGAAGTAGGGAATCGTCGTGAAAGGAATAAGCACCTAACTTGCTAAGTTCAGGATCCGTGTTTGTAATTAGTTGTACCGTCGAGTCCGTTCGCTATCGAATTGAAACTGTTTGCTGAAGTGATTGTATTGAACTCGGAGAGGGAAGAGTTCGAGACAATTGATATTGTTTTAGCTTCGCTGGGAAGAGGTCGAAGTATTCCAACCTATTGTCTGATGTTGCTAGAACATTATTTTTGTTATTGTTAGCGAATTTTTTGTAAAGTTTGTATAATATTAAATTGTAAGAGCCAGGAATTTAAGATAGTTTTCAAGTTTTGAAACAACAACTGAACTTCAAATTCCATTGCAACCAAAAACTAATTAGGACATTTTATTGAATTCGGGGCGGTCGGTCAAGGGTGTTTGGTCAAAAGTCGTTTTCGTCTAAATTGTACTTCGTCAAGAGCATTTTCAGTCAAAGTTGCGTTTCGTCAAAGTTTTACAAATGGTCACTCAAAATTTAATGTATGGATCTACTTTAGTGAAATGTATTCTATACATTTCACTAAAGTAGATCCATACATTTTGACCGCGTAGGTATTAATAATAATAATAATAAAATCTTTATTTCAGACTAGGTCCATAGATATTATAATACAAGCGAGAGTTATAAAATTTGCACACGAATAAATTCTTTCAGGATATTTGAGTCCTGTTTATGAGCAATTACTTGTAGGATGCTGTTAGTGCTACTCCGGACTCTGCTCAGTAACGACGCGAGCCGCTTGCGCACAATGGCATGGAAGCCATCTACCCTAGCCTCCGCAAACATACCAGAGGCACTACAAAAGCGGGGCAACCCTAACAACATCCTAAATCCATTATTGTATTGGACACGTAGGGCATTGATCGTCCTCTGCGTATACCTGAACCACAGGCTACACGTGTAGAAAGTCTGACAGTAGGCTCTAAATAGTGTCACCTTGACTTGTTCACTACAACGCGCAAACCTGCGGGCCAGCATATTGCTCCTGACCGCCAATGCCCTACGTTCCCTTTCTACATCAGCTTGGTCATCAAGGCCCTCAGTAACGTAGTGTCCTAGGTATTTGAATTGATGTACCCGCTTCAGTTCACTACCATTCACCTTTATCGCAGGTATATATGACGGACACTTACCGGCGGCCTTGAAAACCATGTACTCACTTTTCTTACAGTTATACACTAATCCATGCTTATTGCTGTATGTTTCACAGATGGCTAGCAACTGTCTCATTGCGTTTACAGTTGGGGTCAGCAGCACCATATCATCAGCATAACTAAAGTTGTTCATGCATACATTGTCAACCCTGCATCCTACTCGAGTACTGCTGAGCCCAACTATAAGCTCATTCACGTACAAGTTGAAGAGCTTGGGAGAACTCAAACCACCTTGTCTCACCCCGCACTCCAACCTGTACGTGTCGGAGAAGCTGTTCGCCCACCTTACAGAGTTTTTCTGGTTTTGATACCAGAAATGAAAAATCCGTTGCACCTGTGTAGGCACGCCTGTCCTCTTGAGTTTTTCCCATAATACGTCATAAGACACTAGGTCAAATGCTTTGGATAAGTCAAGGAAGCATGCATACACAGGTGTACTCCTTTCCGTATAGTATTGTACAGTGTGCTTGAGACTCAGAATTGCGCTTTCAGTAGAAAGTCCAGCGCGAAAACCGAACTGAGCGTCATGAATATTAAGGTGTTTATCTAGTTCTGAGTCAAGCACACTGTCCAAAACTTTAGCCACGATTGTTGCTAAGGAGATTGGCCGGTAGTTGTTCTTATCGGACAAATCGCCAGTTTTGTTTTTAACAATCGGTACAACAACCGTTTTCATAAGGTCCATGGGCAGGTACGAGTGATTCAAGCATAAAGTGAAGAACATCGCGAGCACACGCGGCAGATGGATTACACTTTTCTATAAAAAAGCTGTTTTTTTAAATCATTTCTATGCTAGGTTCAGAATTATGGCATTTCGTGGCATCATTCTTAGCTGTGATCCTTAGCATGGTGATTAACTTTATGACACTTTATTTATATGAACAGGTTATGACAGATATTCAAAACCATCATTCATTTCGTACCTACCTGAAAATAAAAGTGCCGATCAGAAAAAAATAATGCATTTTTCTTATGGGATATTACATCTTGAGCATTTTTTTACTTTTACAAGGAAAGTCGAGAATTAATAAAAATAACAAAAATCATATTATTATTTCCAATAGGAAAACAGTAAGTACTTTTTTTTCTGGCCGTAATTTAATTTTTGGTCATAAAATGTTCGACACCTGAATGACCCTTCGAGGCTTCGACCCTTCGATCTGAATGATCCCCGACGAATGTCCTCTGTACGCGGCGCATCTCTAGTACGCACCTACTACATACCCAATATGAAAGTTTCCAATGAGTGTCCCAGGTGCGATTGCGATAGTTAAAAAAAAAAATATTTATGCGTAATAAATATGTTCCCGACGTAAGTGTCAGCGTTTTCACTGTAATATTTAAACATGGCACAATTATGTTGTTTTTACTTGGCCGTAATTTAATTAACGTTTTGAAAGGTGAATAATTAAATGAAATATACTGTTATTCAATGTTTAAACTTTACGTGCTTTAAATATAATTAAAGTATCAGCTAGGTCGGACTGCGACCACTGGGCCAACAATTTTTTTTTTAATTTTTTTTAAGTTGTTGGACCAGTGGTCGCAAGTGCTACTTCTGAGCATGAGGTCTTGGTTTCGATTTCCAGGTCAGGCAAAGTGTTATTAGGTTTTTCCATCTGCAGTTGAGTAACTGCAGATGGAAAAACCTAATAACACTACCTACTGAGTAGTAGCAACCCGGAGTCTGGATTAGCCCGGTTGATGGCAACAGGCTCGGCCCCTGTTACAAGGAACTTAGGCTGAGGCTATATTAGGCCGCGACGCGACTTTTGACACATAAGCGATTAAAACAAATAAATTAATGCTCACGTATATGGCTACATGGTACATCAAATATTACTAGCGATCTTTGAATTATTTATGCGATAGGTACAACATTACTGTAATCACGGCATCGGCTACATCAAAATATCAGCGAAATTGACGCGGATTTATTAGAAAATTTCTCACTTGCACGACTAGTTCAATAGTGCTACTAAATATGCGTGTGGCTACATTATGCGTATCGTAAACCGCGATGAATGATAGTATGTGTACTGTAGCCACGTCATCGCCGAATATACGCCGGAATTTCGCTTATAATGTAGCCATACCATGTTTATCTCGTTTCACTCTTCCAGTCGCATCGCAAATCGCTGCCTACTGTAGCCTCATCCGGCGAAATGTGGGTGTACGGTGTACAGTCACGTCTAAAAGTATGTATACACTTGGCAATTTTCAATTGCGATTTTTTCGTGAAATAACGAATGCAACGTTGAAATACGACACTTTACATAAACCTATGGGTTCGAAAATACTATTTTCGTAATAACATAAAATTTCATTCAAAAATAAAGGAGAAAATCGCCTTTGAATAAAGCCAAGTGTATACATACTTTTAGACGTGACTGTACTATAGGTGCAGGTCTGCCTAACCCTTCCGGGAATACAGGAGTGATGCTATGTTAGGTACTGTAAAAAGGTTATAATACGAGTACCAGCCTATTATTGTCAGCTTATTTTGGGATGCATGAAGAAGCTTCCTCGTGTAGCGCAGTTTGTTCCGCCAGTTACTCAACTGAACCAAGTGCTCAGCGCGTCCTGGACTGTCACACCTAACACCTTATTTGACTGGCCAATTCTTCCCATACGGTGGTAGTGCTAACGCTCGCCTGGTTTGGACCACCCTCCCACCGGAGTCCGTCGTCAAGCGGCCTGCTGTGTTTCGTCGATGCGTGGGACTTCCAGTGCCTTAGGCATCTTCTGGGCACGCTCGTTCCATCATAGACTTCATCCATCGCTTTCCATCAGGCGTGATCGATGTCAAGAGCGGGCCCATTCACAATATAAAAAAAAATTGTCCCACTCCAGGGCAAAGGCCCAGGTCTCATACAGAGTAGGAACGAGCATTTGTCACCACGCCTGATCAAACTAATGTGCAAAAAAGTTACATTTATATCCTTACATAGTACAAAACAAAGTCGCCGAAATGTCTGTACGCGCATAACTTCCGAATGACTGCACCAAATTGGATAATTCTTTTTTGTTTTGTTCGGTATTGCCAGGAATTTCCGAAAAAAATTCTCATACAAAAGGTTTGTATGAGAAATTTTTTCGGAAATTCGAAAAAAAGTTGTACCCGTGCGAAGCTGCGGCGGGCCGCTAGTTGATATAGATAAAACATTTATTCAGAAAACATAGCACAATTAAATGATAACAAATTACATTAATATGTATACAAACAAGGTGCCAATATAAAAAGAAATAATAAAGCGACACTATGATATACTTTAAATCAAATAAACAACGTGCGGTATGCAAAACCAAGTTATTTTTAGGCCTTCATTCCATAAAAATCTTTTGGGCGCCCAAATCCATTAGGTTGATTTTATTGCAACAAATTGGACTTACACAACATAAAGTTCTAATCTTTATCTCGATAAAAAGGGAAAGCGAGGCAAGACTAAACGAAATTAATGTTCGCATCGACGACAGAATTTTGCCCATGTATCTCTATATTATTGTAACTCTGAGATTTCTATCTGAGCTGGGCACCGATTTGGGACACGGTCGTATAGTAAGCGGGTAGCGGGTTAGTCACCCGCTGTACGGGTATACTGAGCTCACGATTGAGTTTTAGAAACAAAATACGTTTATTTTCGGTAAACATGACGCAGAGAAAGAACATCATCATAATTCTTCTGCCCTTATACCAATTTATTTGGGGTCAGCGCAACATTTTTTTTTCTTCCATAATTCTCTATTGGTCGTCATCTCACCCCCTATATAGTCACCCCCTTTCTAACCATATTCACATATTCCATGCATCGTTTCTTTGGTCTTCCCCTACTCTTATAGCCATCGACATCGATGCTCAAAACTCTCCTCACGACATTTTCCTCATTTCTCCGTAACACATGCCCATACCATGACAACCGATTTCCACACAACTTTTCAGCTACCGGTGCCAGTTTCAAACTTCCTCTTATGTACTCATTTCTTATTTTATCCATTCGTGTAACACCACACATCCCTCTTAGCATTCTCATTTCAGCTGCATGCAATTGCTGATGCAGAGAAAGAACCTAGGCTGTTATTAATTTTTTCCTTTCGGTGGTCACTATACCTAAAGTATTCAATAAGATCGAATAACTAGTGTATAAAGACTCGTCAGACCCCACAGTCAAACCGTTTCTGCGGTTTTGTGGGGCTTAGTTTATATGTTACTAGCTTCTGCCCGCGACTTCGTCCGCGGAAAATTTCTTGTTTTAATATAAGATAACACTCGATTGATATTACTGTATTTAATTTTATTAGTAAAATATTGTTTGGAATCAGATCAGTAACTTCAAAGATTACCGAAGTTCTCTTTTCTGCTCAAGGTAGCTTAACCCTAAGTCGCCTTTTACTTATTTTATTTATTTAAGTTAGGTATCTATTTAATTTAAAGCTTCTCTATATACAATGTTTGAGGTTGTTTTATTTTCCGGTAACAGAATAATCTGCTTTTCGGATGATCCCACTCTTGATAGACCAACATATAATTGCCCATGGGAAAAACATTCTTTTCGTAGGTCAATGCCAACCAAAGAGAATGTTTGTCCCTGGGACTTGTTAATAGTCAGGGCAAATGATGTTTTTATTGGAGTCTGGAGTCCCTTGTTTCAGAGACAAACAGATAGACGCTGTGCACGTTCATCGCTGGATTCTCGAGCGCGGGCCTGCGATGTTATGGCATTTTATGGCATTTCAGCGAGCCGCTGCGAGCGCTCAGCGCTAGTCTCCCTATCCCTTGTCTCAGAGACATGCTGCCTTAACTCAGATAGACGCTGCGCACGTTCAGCGCTAGTTTCTCGAGCACGGGCCCGCGACGTCCTCACATTTTGGCTAGCGAGGCGCTGTGAGCGCTCGGAGCTAGATTCTCTAGCGCGTGCTTGCGAAATATTTTCTCTATTTCTCGAGAGGTGCTGCTCATTTTCAGGGGCAGATTCTCTTCCGTACGGCGTACTCGAGCGGCTCTTGTCTGTGATGTCTGCCGGGACAGTTGAGACACAGTAGACAGATACGAATGAGATTTCCTTTTAGGCATGCTCTCGACAAACTACGCACAGACTTGAAAACAATTACGAACAAAGGTAGAGCGACTCGAACACCGTCCGCCTTTACAAAACAATCGTAATATCGAATAACTCGTAACGATTATTACGATAGAACGAAGTACGAAACTACGAACATACAAAACAATGAAAACAAACGTACAACAACCATACGAACGAAACAACCGAAACCAATAAGCAACTGACCTGACAGGCATGTCAGGCTGACATGCCATATTTAGAACTCCAACTAACGACAACGTGGGCATAAAAAATTGAGAGGGTCATCAATCCACGGAAAGTCTTAACACCGCGATTCAGAAAAATGACGTAATTGCAGAATGCCATCTATGGGCAAATAGGTAAAACGTTTGCACAATGAAAGTTATGCTAGGGGCATTTTGCGTTTTAGTAATTTTATATTATCTCCGAAACTGTATGACCAATTGATATACTGTAAATGGCAAATCTTATCTGTATGATGTTCTTGTGATACTGAAATAATTTATTGTCATAAGAATTAATATTTTGTTGTTCAAATAATCAACCAAACGTAAGTATGCCGAAAAAAAATTTTTTTAATGCAATAAAAGAAGTATAAAAGATAAAATATAAAAGATAGAGATATGGTATCGCGGACTTTTTTGTAGAAATAATGAAGACGAACCAGGTAGCCATACATTGTTTTTAATTTTAAGCAACTGTTTAGGCAGCGCACGCAAATAATTCTGTTTTATGTGGTATTTTTTTCCGACTTGTTAGACAAAAGTTGTTATAGCTCGGTTAATATACATGCTATAGAAACAATTTATAGCCTATAGCACTCAGGAATAATGTAGCTTTCTGTCAGTCAAAAAAAATTTTAGAATTGGATTATGAGTTCCAGAGATTACCCACTACATACAAACTTACAAACTTACAAACATACAAACTTACAAATTTTACCTCTTTATAATATTAGTATAGAAGTATAGATTTAGCATGCTATGAACTTATAGTAAATATATTATAGTATATTTTTATTTTTTCACGACAGACGTGAATAATCGAAGAGTACACGATTTTTATTGATTTATTTTTACTTCTTACAACGATCTTTACATGATCATGCAAGCATGCAACCCTAGAAGACGAAAAACGGTCTGTTATTGAAGAGACAATGTAAAAGAGTACAAATCAATCGATCAATCAACCAATCATAATAAAGTTTTCTGTTTTTTTTCAAATAGCTCAGCCGTCCGTTCAAAATGCGGTGCCAACGGAAACCGACCCGCTTTCTAAATGACCAAAGCCTGTGTAAGTGCGACGAAATCAGTTCGTTAGCTAACCTTTTAAATGTTCAAAGTAATCCTATTCGCTTCCAGAAGACACTGTTGATATTATTAAAGTGAATGAAGATTTATTAGATTTAAGTCTTTTTGTTTTTTAAATTTTCTAGAAATTCTTAATTGAAAGTGATCTATTTGAATGTTAGCTTTTTAATAGTCAGCCCTTTGACATCGACAAAGGCATTGGGTCAAAGTACCTGTACTGAAAATCCATTAGCGTGGTTAGTTTAAGAAACTTTTCATGGTCAGGCGGGTCTAAAGTTTTTTTTGTATAGGTTTTTGCAGGTATTAATTTTTCTACGCTGAATTGAGAAGCTTTTAACATAGTTAGGTAAATCTGCGGCCATGTTTGAAAAGAACCGGAGTAACCGATCTTCTTCGTGTCGCTGGCAGTTTCAAAGTTTTGGCCCAAAATTTCGCCACTTTCACAGCGTCGTCGGTGTCAGTGCAGAGGTCACTGTGACTGCATGCTTTGGGACATGGAGACCAGGATAGGAGGTGGAGTTAACGATATAACTTGCAGAGTAAACAAACTGAAGTGGCAGTGGGCAGGCCATGTTTGTTGAAGGCCATGGTTGTTTATAACCAAACAAAGAGATGTCAGAAACATCAGCACGAACATAATCCCTTTCTAAATTGCGGTTGTTTTGAATGTGTGACCACCGTGTTAATTTGTGGCGTGGGATTAAAAACAAAAGCCCGTTGATTGGCACAGCACAGGACAATGGTCAGCGCTGGAAAACATTGGCCCATTGTGCTAACGTCACTGTCAAATATATTTTTAGGGTTCCGTGAATCTGTAAACAAAGGGTACCTATGAAGAAAGAAAGAAAATATGTTTATTTGCGGCAAACATGACGCAGAGAAAGAACATAAACACAAAAAATAACAAGTTTGAGGAAAATATGCGTCACATCCACGCGAAACACAGGTCACAGGTCTGATTATCTAGCAAGCGAGCTAAAATTTCGACAGAATAAGTCTTGTTTATTGGCTATCATGACAAATAGAGAAGAAGAATTAAGAGGTTCCCCATACCAGAAACCTCGAATATAGACACTATTTTTATTTGAAGGTTTTTTCCAGATAACTTGCTATATAATATTATAGTATAGCTAGGTAATGAATATACGCAACTGTCAAAATTTGTCTTATCCTAGGGAAAACTCTATGAAAAAAATATGGCCGTCACGGGACACGGAAAACAGATGTGAAACATCGAAAAGAGGATTTATTTTCGTTGGATCCCACTTTTGAATCAGAGAGCATCATGCCGTTTGCCGTCACGGCAAGTCGGTCTTACACCCAAGGCGCGCCGATAGATGTTTTACATCAATCAGTCTGCCTAGCCTTTTCCCAGCCATCTTGGGGTCGGCCCCCAGTCTAACCGGATGC
The DNA here is from genome assembly GCA_945859645.1 of Amphipoea oculea. Lineage (NCBI taxonomy): Eukaryota > Metazoa > Arthropoda > Insecta > Lepidoptera > Noctuidae > Amphipoea > Amphipoea oculea. The sequence continues at coordinate 6,694,524 of OX243876.1, forward strand.
AGCTAAATACCAGTATTTTACATAGAGCGACTGCCTATATCTGACCTAGATGTTTGACATCAAAACAGCAAATAAAAATAGTACATTATGTTACGTGTGACATAAGTAGTCCATTATGCACGTCGTGAAATTAGCACCCGAGCACTGCAGGGGTGTCAAAGTCAAAGTCAAAGCATTTATTTCAAATAGGCACATAAAAGGCACTTTTGAACGTCAAAAATTATCTTAAAATAGAATTGATTCTAGTCGCCCATTCCAAAAGGTGCTAAACGCCGTACATTAATAGACTACTTAAGTCACTTAAGTAGTCACGTATCGTTTACAAGATTATAGCTCGTGTGACCTAAGCCTGCACTTATGTCACGCTTTTCTGTGTAATAATAGACTACTTAAGTCATAGAACAGGGTCACAGAGTTCTATAAAATCTGTTACACAGACATGTGTGGGTGTGACGGCGGCATCCGCAGAACGCGGGTCCGACTCGCTATTGACCAGTGTTTTATTTATAAATTATTTAATGCGGCTAAATCCCTGGAGTGTCTGGGACCTGGGTCTAGAAGGCATTGACCGTAACCAACACCTACACTTCTAGAACCAAGCCGACGATACATGCCCCAAAGGTTTAGGACAATTTAACTTGTATTCACAATTCTAACTAGATTACTCTGTAACTCAGACCACTTAAAAAAGTTAAAACGGTTTTATTGTTAAACTTATTTAAGTGGCGTTAAGGGAATTTAGGGAATGAAATAATACTAGTTTAAATACTCATGAAAATAAGTATTTTGGTTAGACTTGAGAAGTTTTTAACAGCCTTTAGTGATTACTAAAAAAATATGGTAATTTCTGAATAAGTACCGAAAAATCTTCACAAAAGGGTCGGCTTAAAATTTAAATAGCAATCAAAGCTATTCGCTTAATTGATTTAGAGATAAATGCAAATTTATGACCACTTTTGGGTACTTTCCTAAATCAATGAAATTTCGTTATATTTGCCAAAAGAATCCATAAATCCGTCAGATAATTATATAACTTTTATTCGCCCAGAATATCCTTTGAAAAATTGTTCAAATCTGAGTTTTCAAACTCGTCAGATTTAGGGAAAGCCTACAATTTTTTCATCATATTTGCCTATTTATGTCATTATGGGTTAGACCGCACACGATCATACCTTATTCATTTAATCCTTCCACGGTCTACTTCAAAATTTCCTCAATAAATTAATGGAAAACACTGTCCCAAGACATAAAATCGACTGACGGAAATAGGTCACACGCTATACCGGACTGCCAACGACCGGTCTTGCAATCTGTCACTTAATGCATGATATCAATCTGTGGAGCCGGCGATATCTCGTCCAAAACCGGCCTAATGCAATATCCCTTTCACTAAATCCTGTCAAAAGAAGCAATATTTCAAAAAGGGAATAAACTACATTTGGTGTCTGAGACGTTTCGAGACAGTTGACGTAGAGGCGCTGCGACTACCAGAGCGAAGCAATCTCATTAAACTGGGAGCGAATAAACAAGATTATTCGCAGGGTACAAGTCCCGTCTCCGTCGAGATTAAGGTCCCGTAGGTCAGTACTTTTAAGTCAATTTCTTTTATGAAGCCTTAGAAAATGTATTACTTTGTCTAAGAGCCCATTTTGGACGAGCTCCGTTCAAAAATACTACCTGCCCTCTGTAGAAAAAATCTCGGCTCGGGTGTGAGTTAAGAAAATGAAGAAAAACTTGTAGTTGTAAATCGCAGACCTCTCTCTGGCTTGTCAGCGAGGATTATTACGTAGATAAAAATACCCTTCGCAGTGTTTCAAGGTTGTCTTTTCTACCAGACGAAATGGTTTTCATTTAATTCTATCTTTCTCAAATATTGAATGAACTTTTCCAATCATCTGCGTTTCCACTTTATTAAGTTAGAAGGTTAGCTAATCTGGTATATCTAGCTAGATTAAAGCAAGTAATTAGACGCGCCAGGTTTTCCTTTAACTGTAGAAGTTCATTGTTAATTAATAATGTAGGTATTAACTAAGCCGTTTAATGATAATGTTTGGGACGAGTCTCTTACTACAATAGCCTAATTTGCTGAAAGTATTTAATAATGAATGTCGGTAAAAGTAAATATGCTATGGAAATAATATTGTAGGTTCATTTTCCACTTTGTGAGCAGAAAAATAGCGTGACGGATAAAATGAGTACCTACATAAGCCAGCCCTAATCCAGCGCTACGTATAAAATTTCGAGAATAATGTAAATATCAGAAAACAGCTCCCGTATGTTGGCCAAGTGGTAACAGCTCGACTTATGAGTTCTAGCTCGTAGGTTCGAACCCCGACAGGCGCTTTACTCTGCGTAAATTATTTCATCATCACTGCTCTCAAAACGGTGAAGGAAAACATCGTGAGGAAACCGGCCGCGGCATGGCCCAGAAGACATGTGACATCTAGCAACCCGCAGTTAGCTCGCGTGGTGGATTACAGCCCACTCTCTCCCACCGAGAGGAGGCCTGTGTCCCAGCAGTAGGAACATTATATCCTGATTATGTATGTATGTGAATTCCCGTTCCTATGTAACAGATATCTTAAATCTTTTCTGTGTAACTTAAAACATTGTTGACTGCGGTGCTAGTATCATAAAAATGCTTCATTAAAACTTTATATGGCCGTCTAAGTTTATAATTCCCTCGTGAGATGCGGCAAGCACTTTACATTGAAGTTTTGGACTACACTTTAACTAAACTTGAAAGTCGAATGTTAAAGTGTGTTTTTCTTGACTTGTCCTTTTTTTGTAAATAAATATTGGCGGACTGAGATTTTGATTTTGAGAAAACGATGATGTTTCTCATGACGTTGTAAAAAGACGCTATAAAAGCCGACAGTCTCGACTCCCAGTTATTGTGATTATTTTTTGTACTGGGTTATATCTGGAAACTATCTGGTTACGGCGATACTGAAGGTCAAAGATACAAAGCTTTTTGAAGTGAAACTTCTTTACGCACGCTTGACTTGGGGAGTAAGCTGGCGAACGCGTGACGTAAGCGTTACGAAAAGTGTGATCGGGCGACGCGAACGGGAGTCGAGTGGGGGATATAAGCAAGAGAAAGCAGTGCGCGCGCACATTTTCTTTCTCTCTTCCTCTCATAGCCAAATACGTTTGATGTTTCACTTCAGTCGTGTGGTCATAAGCACACTCGGTTTTTTTTTATTAAACTTTTTTTTCACGAAAACTAGTTTTAAATACCTCCAAAAATATCGTTGAATGCACTTATAAACATAATGTTTTGCTTTTGTTAAATTGCGCGCTGCTGTTAACAGCGATTTTTCACACCAAAAATAAAAGTCGTTTCCCAGCCATAATTTTGGCCCAATGTTACCTTAGTTTGATGTACATAATGCATAGATAACGGCTAAGCGATAGGTCTTTTTGCACTCTGTACATACCAAGACGTTCATATGGAGGCAAAATATATTTTTGTCTTATAAGAAAATCAATCTGCCTAGCCTTTTCCCAACTATGTTAGGGTCGGCTTTCAGTCTAACCGGAAGCAGCTGAATACCAGTATTTTACATGAAGCGACTGCCCATCTGACCTCCACAACCCAGTTACTGGGTAATACGAAACCCCTTGGTAAGACTGGTTGTCAGACTTTCGGGCTTCTGACGACGCGTAGGTGACGACTGTCAAAGATCCACGAATGACAGCTGGCACCAACGGCTTAACGTGCTTTCTGAGGCACGGAGGAGTCTCGGTATGCAAAGATGGTCATAGGAAGATGGTTGCCGGGATTGGTCCACGGACCAACCCTGCAACCAAGCAAGCAACCATAGCTTAACCTAATCGATCGATCCGTGTGGCTACTATTATTTAGCCACGAGCCCCACTTATAAGGATATACAAGGATATAAATGGACCACCCCTGAGGGATACCCTATCCATTAAAAAAATAATTATGGAAATTGGCTTTTAAATAACGGAGTTCTGAGGCAACAAAGATAAAAAAAAAACAACCGAATTGAGAACCTCCTCCTTTTTTTGAAGTCGGTAAAAAAGAGATAGGTTCGCATGTGATTATCATAGAATGGTTGTTTACTCAAAAGACACGAAGAAAGAAATACACTGTGCCTACTGAGATTGTGAACAATTTTAAAGTTGTTGTAGAGTGAAAACATTTGACTGTGCGGTTTGTTTTGTGTAACTTTACTTGAGCACATACAGTGTGCATTTATGTTCGAAATAAGTCGTGTGTAATGAAAATATGGAGTGTATTTGTTGTAGAGAACTAGTGTTATTGAAACGACTGAAGCCGATCGGTTACCATTTATTAATACTCATCTTATAGGTACTAATGCAATGTATTTTATAACATCGATCTTACTTGCAAAGTACATACTCGTACGTGTATATATTACATACACCATGCCATATCGAGTAGGTTAGTAAGCTGAGATTGCAGTGCAAAAGCTGAAATGGAAAAAACGTCATTTGTATTCCCTTCCCGACCTACCCATTTCATGATATTTTTCAATATTTCATCCTTGTTACTAGCATCAAAATCAAAATCCGACATATTTTTAAAGAAATGTATTTATTAACCAACTTACATTTACAATTTGCAGCACGCATACAAGTTATCGGTCAATACTAATAATTGCAAATACAATCATAAAATTAGGAACAAAAAATAATAATTGCTAATCCATTGCTTTGCATCACAACGTAAATCGCGCAATGAATGATGTTGAATTGTCAAAATGAAAGGCATTTTATGTGTGTTACGCAATTACCTCGCTGGTTGTGTTTTATTGCAATAAGTAAAAGATGTATTTAATACAACAACGATGTTACTATTATACTGTTAGTAAACTCAGGGAGATTAATTGTATATTAAATTGACTACCGACTTAAATTGGCCGTATATTCAATCAACAACTGTCATTCTTTGACAGTTGTATAACTATTTTTTTCATTTGTTGAATATAGGGACAGTAATAATGGTATATGAAGATAATAAAGAGTGCACTATGTTATGCCATTAAGTAATCAAGCCAGCCAAGTCTCGATAATAAAATAAAATAAAAATAACTCTGGTCAATAAAAACACAATTATTATAAAGAATGACACATTTCATAATACAAATTAATTAATTATAAATAGCAATAGACACCGATGTCAATAAATGAGAAAAAAAATGTCAATACATTGCATGTCAACAAATAGATTGAAAAAAAATAATAAGACTGTCAATATGCAATACTAATGCCAATATACAATACTAATGTCAATACACAATGTTAATGTCAATTTATGTACAATAAAATGGCTATAACACGGCAAATAGATGCACAGTGTCAATTTGATATACAAATAATTTCCCGGAATGCATTTTTCTCTATTTTCCCTAGGTTTAGTGTTTATCTTGCAGTCCCTTTACAAAAACTTAGCACTGACTTCAGTATAAATTTTAACAACTTGACTCTGACTGGCGCAGTTGCTAAGTAGTTAGCACTTGGCTTCCTTCGCTAAGGGTCGCGGTTTAGACTTTGACCTTAACAAATATTTGTTTGGCCTGGTCTGGCTTACGTATATTTGTTCACGTCTGGGTTTTGTTGCCTTTTAGGTGTTTCCTAACCCTTAAAATAGGTACATACTGATCTAATATTTACTTCGTGGTTATATAGCTTTTTGTTATTTTTTGCCTTCGAGCTAACATAAATTCTGTTATCATTATTATTTTATCGCGTTTATCAAAGTAATTTGCTATACAGGGTGGCATGGACATCGACTCGCAGCCTGTTACCATGGATTCAGAACATGATTCTGAACTTACCGCGTTGACAATTTTTGAAGATAAAAAAAAAATTGCTTTTCCATACATTCTGACCGCGAAGGAATCGCACTTTTCTATGAAACCGACGAATTATTTCTACGCTAAAGGTTCTATAATCATGTGTTAAATTCATGGTTACAGTTTGCGCGTCGATGATGCTACCCAGCATAAAGTATCAAATAAACTATACGTCGTTGCAGTCCCTTTTCCCTTTTTTCCAGGGTATTAAGACGTTGATCCTATTGATGCCTCCGAATAATATGGGTCTTTAGCGTACCCAAGAGAGTACGGGCCTTTAAAGGGCCGTAAAAGTCACACTGGTGACGTAGGGAAGTCCGGACAACTGGCCATCGCAGCCGCCATATTGGTAAACGTCACGACAAAATGGCTGACCTGAGAATAACGTTACTTTTTATTTTGTTATTTCTTTTTACTATTTTTGGCATTTTAAATATAGGTGCCCGAGATGGATTTGTGCCCGGTTGATGGCAATAGGATCGCGCCCTATTACATGGGACTTAACCGGTTGAATGCCGTAATTACAGACACAATTAAAAAGCCATTGTGTCTCGTGTGGATCTACGTTCCGGCATACGAAAGGTTAAATACAGTATGTTAACTAACAGAGGGCGTTCCCGTTAACCCGCAATAGTATAGCATCCATACATGCTAAAAAAAGTATTACCATTCGAAAACAAAATGTTTTTATTTTTTTTAATATTAAAATATTCACTAAAAATGTAAAATTGATACGTAAAAGAAATACACTGTACACAATACTGTACACGCGCACTTGAAGGACGGCAACGTCGCAATTTCTTTATGAATGACGGGGCGTATGCGGAAAAACCCCGCCGTGTCCTGTCCTCCTAATTTTAGTCGAACTCACGCGCTGACCGGGCGCGCATTATTTTCGCATTGCAACAACTTGCGTCATTCTTGTGTGGAAAACGCCACGTTATCAGTTCAGTGCTCAGGAGTATGTGAACATGGTGCTCATTTATGCTGAGTGTAATTATGATGGTGCACGTGCTCTGAGGAAGTATGTTGAGTGGTACCCCAATGCACATCAACCGCGGAATTCTCGTGTTATTGTGAGTGCCCTGGTGCGTATTCGTAACAATGAACCGGTAGTGCCGCGTCGTTCTGGTGGCCCCCGACCCGTGATCTCTGTGCGGCAAGAAGAGTACGTGCTAAGGCATTTTGAGGCGGAGCCCGGTTCAAGCACTAGAAGAGCCGGCCGCCTGTTAAACATGAGTCACGTCGCATTCTTTAAAATTTTAAAGAAAAACAAGCAGCATCCGTACTCACTTCAAAAAGTGCAAAGGTCTGCTGGACCCGCTTTCAATGCGACGAGTGCACCAAAATAACCGTCGGCGATTGCAACAATGTGTAGACAGAGGAGGTCAGCATATTGAAAAATCTAGGTAAGTTTTTAACTTAAACGTATCATAAATACCTAAAACATTTCGAAAACATTGAAATAAAAAATAACACTAAACGACTGTGCCACAAAATTAATAAGTTCAGAAAGCCCACTCTTTCCTAAAACTGCTTTTATACTCAGGGACGGAACGGGGTACCCGTTCAACGAACGTGTTACTACTGTGACGTTACACGATTGCTATGAATAAACGCAAGTACTTAGGTATTACGAAGGCACCTGCATAAAGTAAAAGTTTTTAAATTTCTTTTATTGGAGAAAACATTCGCTTGCTAACGTGTAATACCGTCATTTATCATTTAAATCCTAGCCTAAACTGTGGTTTAAATAAATGAAACTTTCTCCAAACTTAACCGCACACTATTTATTAGCGTTACATTATTTTTTAGGTAAAATTAATTTTTCATAATTAACACTGTAAGCCTGTCGTACCACCGGTCTGAGTGGCTAGGTAAAACAAATTCGTGTACTTGTTCCGTGAGTGGACCTTCTGTACTCTTATTAGTTTATTTTGTGGCCACGCGACGACGTGTAGGCAGAACTCAAAAGCGCTGCCACCACCCCGCGTTCATTACTCGGCCGCTGCGTGCAGAATAACTGCCTAATACTCTGTATTTTAATTTTAATGTTATTGAAACGTGGCTTAGATAGGTAGGTACAAATTTATGTTTTTTTTTATTTACTTTGTTTGCGAATAGGTCCTTCCAAGCCCAAGGTGCCTAAGTGACGCGTTCCTTTGTCAGCCGGGCATTTGAGACGGGTTGTTAAATGTTATTGCTAAAACTAAACATACGTACATAAATGTTTAATTTTACTGATAACAACCCGACGACGTGTCTTTCTAATTCATTATGCCGCCTTTAAAGTCGCCGCTCGCCATTCAGAGCGGCGCGCGGCGGCCGCCGGTTCGCTCGAGGCATCGGTGCGCATTGTTGCGACGTTGCCGGTCTGGGCAATGCTAGTACGCTAGGTACTATTCCGCGCTACTATTTTGATTTTAAACAGGAGGTTTCGAATTTATTGTCAATTAATTATTTTTTTGAATTCGGATTATTTTATGCTTATTTTTCTATGCTAATATTTTTATTTTAATCTATTAACGATATAGATTAACGAGTTTAAGGGAACGCCCTCTGTTATTTAACATACTGTATAACTGTTGGAATGTGGGTGTACTATAGGTGCACCTCTGCCTAACCTTTTGGGGTCTACAGGCGTGATGTTATAGAGGGTAACTTGTAATTTAACGTATTCCTTTCAGGAAGTGATAGTGTGACCAGTTTGCAACAATTAAGCACCCCATAAAGCATAGGCGAAAATTCATGGGATTCGAGAAAATCCAATTTTCATGTATTTTTGAATATTTCCCAGAATTAGAAAGAAAAGAAGAAAGAAAATACGTTTATTTGCGCCAAACATGACGCATCAAAAGAAATTAACACAAAAAAACATGTTGGGAGAAAACATGCGTCACATCCACGCAAAACGACCATCGGTCAGCATAATTTTAAGACCCTATACGAGACAGAGCCCCGCTGCTTTTCATTGGTTTTACCTGGAATTGTCACTAAATATAATTTTTCTCTAAACTGTACTAACTAATAATAACTGGTGTCAAAGTTCATGTACGTATATGATTTTTGAAAATGGTTAATATACTTCTTCCTTTAACTATTAACTATTTATGTTTTAGAACATTTAGTTACATCGCAAGATTTTTTAAAGTATCAGACGCGTCCAATGCAATAGCAATGAAGGCCATTATCTCGACAGTTTCGAGAAAAAGTGATATTTAGTGACGATTTCTGGGAAATATTCAAAAATAATAAAATTTGAGTTTCTTCGATTCCCATGAATTTTCGTCTAGGCTTTATGGGGCAGTTAACTGCTGCAAATGGGTCACACTATCACGTCCTGGAGGGAATACGTTAAATTACAAGTCAACCTGTATTATTTAAATATAGGTATAAGTAGAACGAGAGAAGAGAGGGAGTTCAAGAGTGGGGAGGGGGGGGGGGGGTTTGAATGTTTATCCTTGTTTTTAACTACATAGTTACGTATAATGTATTTAACATAACTGCCATCATATTTTCATAATGAATTGAATTTCACGGAACTGATTTAAAAAAAAATAAGAAGAATTGTTCCTTCCTTCCCGAAAAAGCGAAAACTTTAATCGTGGCGAGACCTGGTAGGTAGAGCAAGTAATTATGAGACACGGAGATCTTCAAGTATCCAAGCATTTTTCCTTACCTATTCTTGAATAAATTAAAATCTTATTAACGACTTTGATATCTTTGGCATGAGCTAAGAGTGTCGTATTAATGTTTGCAAAGGAATTATATTTCTTAGAAATTAAAATAAAATTACTAGGTACTAATATACAGTTCTCCGCGATATTATTTTCTCAGACTGTCTTTAATTACAAAATGCTTTGCAAAATAATATCTTTATCGTGTCTTTACCATTGAGAAAAAAATGAAGGTTGACTTTTTTGTTTTCTTAAAACAATTTTATAAGGAAAGTTGTGAGTTATCAAGAGAGAGACACACTCAGGAGCTTTTACGTACCCAATCGACATTAGCAATTTCATTCCCTATTTGCTTGCTCGCTTTTTAATAAACGTTTCCCAAGTGGGAAATATAGGTACCGGTGTCAAAGGTTCCCAATAAAAATTGTGTTTATGCCACCTTTCAATTTACCAGTGTTGCTAAAAAAATGGCATCAAATAAAAGTCCTCACGGTGTAAAAAATAAAGTTGATTGAAGCAAAGTTGACGCGGATATCCCCCGGATACAAGGGTGCAGTATCATTTTAAATACACCCAGTCGTTTTTAGGGTTCCGTAGATCAAAGAGGTTGGTTGAAAAGGGGTTTTCATATTTTTTTTTTATTGTTTCGTACATAAGTACGTACATAAGTTACGACTATGTTGGGTCCTACGACTATGTGGGATAAACTTGATTACTATGAAATAGGTTTGAATAGGGTCGCATTCATTTCATATAGATGTTTCAGTGCATGTTATTTTACAATCCTTAGGTACAGTCGACGCCACGTCGGGGCTCAATACGGGTAGTCAGAAGCCTGAAAGTCTGACAACCAGTGTATCCAAGGAGTATCACATTACCCAGTAAATGGGTTGTGGAGCTCAGATAGGCAATTGCTCCATGTAAAATACTGGTATTCAGCTGCACCCAGTTAGACTGGAAGCTGACCCTAACATAGTTGGGAAAAGGCTAGACAGATGATGATGATGAGCCGACGCCACGTAGGTGGTAACACTTTGTCTTCGACCTTTTTTTTTTTTTCACTGAGAAATGCATTACTCATTTCCGCTCGTGGGGGACGAGACGGGGTATGTGGGACTCCTGTCGGAATGACACCGACAGTATATACCCACTAAAACTCAGCGGTGTTCCCGCATCGCCGTGATGGGAGGCCATGGGAAACCGGCTCAGCCTTTACTTCCACAACCCTCCCGGCGCATGCCCGCCTAGCTGGCGGGCCCCGCATGCCCCCCAGGCTGGGGGGCTACGGGAATGGCTGGGAACATCTGGCCATTCCCGTCCAACACTGATGGAGGCCTGTGCAATACAGGCAAAGGTGTCCCCGCACCTGTTGCCTGCTGGCCTCCATCTGGGAGGAGTCGGAGATGACTGTCAAACTGACGTCTTCTTCGACCCCTCCGCCGCCTCCTTCTGGGACATGACGTGCTCGCAGAAGAGGGCGACTGCCACCCAGGACCTCTCATCCCTCAGCATGGTGTTAAGCAAACCGGGGAGTGACAGGTCCGATCCGATCACCGCGATGAGACTGCGGCGCGGCTCAGACCACGACGGGCACAACTGGAGGATATGCTGCGCCGTGTCCTCCGCCGCGCCACAGTCGTGGCACGACGTCCGATTCGGTGCAGGTACGATCCGAAACAACCGTGTCCGGACAGCACCTGCACCAGACGGAAGGGGAGGAGTCCATGCGGCCGCTCGAGCCAGTCTTGCAGGACTGGCCCAATCGCGTCGAGGGTTCGGCGGCCGAAGGCTGCGGTGGCAAGGTCCTCCGTCCAATGGACGACGATGACATCCCTCGCCTCCCGCCGGACGGCCTCCCGCTCTTCCTGGGCTGGGCGTTCTCCTCTCGCCCTCCGCCCCGCCGTCCATTCATATAGTCTGGCGAGCACCCACGCCTCGAGTTCCCAAGGAGGGGTGCCCGCCAGAGCACATGCTGCCGCGAAGCCCACCGAGCGGTAGGCCCGCGACACCCACTTTGTCTTCGACCTGGTCTAACGTAGTAGGTACGCAATTCCGGCAGAACAAGAAGCCCGAATATACTGGTTTTGTTACCACTGACCTATTGTACACACGGCGACACATCAAGCCATACATTTCCGGTTTTAGCTGACTGGTATTTCGTACAATCAGAAGTCAGCTTATACTGGTTATGTATAGCTTGATGTGTAGCCGTGTGTACCATAACGCAACTGAACTTATACAGGCTGCCCCATCGACACGCAAACTGTAACCATGAATTCAGCACATGATTCTAGATGGTTGTGTAGAATTTTATTGTCTACTAGCTGCGCCCCGCGGTTTCACCCGCGTAAATGTCGATCCCGTGGGAATATCGGGATAAAAACTATCCTATGTCCTTTCCCGGGACTCAAACTATCTCTATACCAAATTTCATCGAAATCGGTCCAGCCGTTTTCATGTTATGTCGTGACAACGGAAAACGGGTTTCATTTTTATATATATAGATTATCAAAATAAAAATCAGCCGTTTCATAGAAAACTGCAATACCTACGCGATTTTTTGTGAACGAACCCTTAACGTTCTTAATTTTGTTGTTTTACTTCTAATAAAAAAAAGAGATGAAAAGTGATCAGAGCTGTCAAAATTAAAATTGTACCGGATGGGCCTTAAAAATGTCGCTGAATTTTTTTTTTTAAGTTTGACAGATTCTTTACTCTTTTCCATTTTATTTACGACAGCCTTAGATTGCTTTGACTTATTAACATTAAATATTTTCCTGTAGCTACAACGGTAAAAGGTACCGGCCCTTCCTGCCCCGTCTCAAAAAACCAGCCTGTATATTTAACGTTTTGTGATTTTTGCCCTTAAAATTCCATCTTTGAATACATTATTCTAAAGTAATCTTTAAATATTGGTACGTTTTATCGCTTTTGAAAATCGTATCAGTTTCCACTGGTTAGATAAATTTTGCGTATTTTTTGCCTGTAGGTAACCTAGATTCTAGGGCTAAGCTATCTCTTTTATACCACTTGAGAATTCTTCAGTTGTGAAGTATTCTCATTTATCAAGGGTTTAGTAATAGATGTAGTAAGTAACATAATTCTGTTTTTGTTTTAGTGTTTTTACCTTGGGTCGGCACTAGGGCTTGCAAATATTCGGATTTTTTTGTATTCGAATTTTCGATTTTTATTCGGTTGTAAACAGCTTATTTTTTTAAATATTCGAATAATACTTTATTCAAATATAAAAAAAAATAAACTCACCGTGAAAACCCGGGTGAAGTGAGCTGTCAAAATTGTCAATCCCAACCATTTTTTTTTGGTTGGGAAATTATCAAATAACTTCTCCCGCTCGCTTTGGGCGGAGAGGATGTTAGCCTTTTGCTGACTGAAACCTACCCGTGTTCCTTCAGTTGCCTGTGCCAGGGGCCGCGGTGACTCTTTCGAACAATCCGCGACCCTGGCAGAATCCCCACCATCAGGTGGAATGTCAGCTCAATTCAAACTCACTTTACCTAAGATATCACGGTGTGATTTTTACAGAATAGATCGGTTTACATGTGTGGATTCTATGCAAGGCTACATATTACACGAAGTAAAAATATGTTCATACAATTGATACATTTTGTATCGTAACTACACAGAGCACATTCCAATTTCATTAACAAGCAGCGAAACATTTCAAAACATGACAGCTCAACGGTTTCCCGCCAATCCAACATGGCGGCTATCAAAACAATAGATACGAAATCGAGTCATAACTTAAAACGTACGTTTAACATAGTCGAAATCTGCTTTTTCGGACGGGCGAACGCGAAAATTAAACTATTATGAAATTTTCAACGAAGCACCTGGTACCCATTTCGTTGGGACGTGGATATATGGCGCGAATATCGCCGTTTGTTATTTGTTTCCGGGTATGTTTGCATTTGTCAGCGGGAACACGACTTACGTGATATATGAATTATTTTGAATGTCATACACGGTGCATATTTTTGTTTTATGTCGTTGCTACTTGAAACGATATGCAAATTCAAGATACGAAAACAAAAAATATACTTTTCTCAAACATGCTTGGAAATTCGAGCATAATTTTGACAACCTTCATCCAGATAAATCGAAAATGCTGTACTGGTCAAATATATGACATGCTACTAGGTGGCCGTCAATGTTATTATGAAAATCTATAACCAGTGTTTCACGGCCGAATTTTAGTAGCGTAGTAATTTTATTATGAAAACCCATACTTATCTATGGTGTAGTTTAAAAAACGGAACGAACTTTTTACTTCGACGCATGGCAACCAAGGAGGTAACTTATCAAAGATTTTATTTCAATTTCGAACTGCAAATAGAGCTGTCTAAATAAAAAAAAAAGTTGTACAATTCACTAAAAGCCAAATTCGACAAACCTTTATACATAGTACAAGTCTTATCCTGCGAGTGAATTATGAATTTTTGGCAGTTTTTCCATACAAAATTTATTTATTTATTTTATTTATTAAAACTTTATGCACAAGTAAAAACTGTACAAAGGCGGACTTAATGCCTCGGGCATTTTCTACCAGTCTACCAAAATCTGTCAGGCGTCAATTTTATTCCACGGAGAAGAGATATCTAACTTTGGTAAAATCAGCCCTTGGTTTGAATTTCCGCGCATTATTTGAGAAAAGTAATATACAAGCCTTGGCCGCAACCAGGCATTGATGGACTCACTGTGTATGCCTTGACACACATGAGTCCATTAATGCCTCTTTCCAGGCCGCTGCAGTAATGTTGGTAGGTATGGGAAAATACAGGCCTGCCCACTTAGAGGGATAAGCAACGGATCTTTTTTCTGTTTACAAGATTTTTCTAGTTAAAAACGGTTTTAAAATCAAGATTAAGCTCTTGAAATTCACGAGCTAAATCTTGTCATAAAAAGACCACATCGCACCCTAGAATTTCTCCTGCATCTAGATGTGTTTACGAACATAAATCTTACATGCACCAACACCCGGACCCGGACCAGGCCATTTCGGAATTGTGGTTTTGCAGTAACAAAATTCTATTGTTCTAGAACCTTTGCAGGCATACCGACCTTATTTTGCAGAGAAAAAGAGGTCGTATAAACCACATTTTCAATAAAATAAATGAAAGCAGCGCAGACAAATGTATCATTTCATTTTGGTATCGACTAAATTCGCGTAAACAGCTCGTTTAAATTCACCTCAACCGTTTTCATTCGAATTGAAACAGACCCTTCTTCATATCCGAAGTACTATAATAATAATGTACTTACCTAAATTGAAAAGTACAAAATGGAGAGGTCCAGAATGGTCTCTTTGTTTCAACGATATCCTTTACACGTTTTCTTTTGAAGAGGTAAACAGAGTTTAACTGAATAGTAAAGAATGAAGTTAGTTCCACGAACAAAACGTTACGAACATGAGAAATATCATGAAATTTCATCATTATCATTTCAGCCGAAAGACATCCACTGCTGGACATATGCCTCCCCCAAGCGTGAACACTTCGACCGGTTCTGTGTTTCTCGCATCCAGCGGATTCCTGCGGCCTTCACCAGGCCATCGGTCCACCTTGTGGAAGTTCTTTCAACGCTATGTCTTCCAGTACGCGGCATGACATTTACATATAGATATATCGATACAAACTTTTCTGCTTAAGTTTAAAAGTTTATAATTTTGAGTACGTTCATTCAACGTTGATGCCAAAATACCCAACTAAAACTTTATTTAACATCAACATCAGGCTCTTCCGTTGACCCATTTAAATCTAATTTCCGTGCAAACATTTGTTTGTAAGACATCTGCCTAATATCCCTGGAGAAGTTAAAAGCTAACATAAGGGGCAAGGGGGAGAGAGGGGGGGTAAATTAATGGTGTTCACGGGCACTGAGCCAACAATCTGTCACTATTTACGCACTATTGCAGTCTTTGGATCTAAAACGTTGGTAAACGTGCTTCACTGGAAACTAGCATATTTTAGACTTTAAGAGAATTACCTGCTGGAGTTTTCGTCCTTTAAAAGTTAGAATTTTATATCAAAAGAGCCTTTGCGAGCACTATTCGAGAGTACTGCAGGTGCTTTCTAGGAAGTCAATTACGCTCCTTAGGTACTTGCCTTGCTGTATGGCTAATATTTCTACCAAGACATCATGTCATGAGCTCTTTTCGAGGCCAATATGTTATGATACGACAGTATTAGAAAGAAAATCCAAAAAGGACGTCATTCACGTGTCAAACATTTTATACCAAGTGTGGCGCCAGAAAAAAATTTACTATTTTCTTATGGGAAATAGCATCTTGAGAATTTTTTACTATTAATCTTACCGAACCGACAGATGCTATGTAAGATCCTACCTACTAACGAAGGAAAATAGTCTTCACGTCGCAGGGAATCCTAGTGTGGAGGCTAGTGCTATTTGAATATTGTAATGTTTTCTTGAACAATCAAGTTTTTGAAGTGAAAACTTCTATAAAAGCGTTGGGCATTTTTTGAGATGGGAAAAAAACTCGCGACACTGTTACCGACACCGCGCTACATTAGTATATGTATACTCGGTTTTAATGTATTTCCGATAATATGTCAGTGAGTGATGGCAAAGTATTCTGTTTGTGTTTTGTTTATTTGACGATTCAAAAAATACACAAGTAATTGTTCAAGTTTTCACTTCTGTCGGGACTCCCGGAGTGCCACTGTTTTTTTCTTTACAAGATAAATAAAATAAAATTCTCGAACATAATTTAATTTTTAACCGACGAAAAAACGGAGGAGGTTCTCAATTCGACGCGTATATTTTTTATTTTATGTATGATCACTGATCACGCATAACTTTTTACAGAGTAGTCCGATTTTGATAATTCTTTTTTTATTGGATTACCTCAAAGTTGGTCCCATATAAATCAATGAACAAAGATCACTAAATTATCTTAAATTTAAAGAAATAACTAAATCAAATTAAAAATGCAACGTGAAATCTCCAGCGATAAACATTAGCATTCCAAACAAAAAATGCGCTCTCCGCAAGACCACTCGCAACGATATTAATTTGCTTGTTTGGCGCCGACTCAAAGTTACTTAGGTATACTTAAATTAGTTTAAGAACTTATTTATTAAGGTTAAATAAAAAGGTTTATTATTTTTTGCTTTTCAGTTTTTTCGGAAGTTAATTTTTTTGGTTAAAACGTTTTTTATTAATATATTAACAAACAGCTCATTTATCAAATTTAATTTCAGTCGACAACATCCATCGGTTTCTTACTAAACTTCAACTATATCCGACGATCCTGCATACTTATCTCTTTTGTTGACTGTACCTAACCCGTCAGGGCGGTAATTTGGTAATGTGAAGCGTCTTGTGCAAGCATGTACGAATCAATGTGAAGTGTCATGCGTCAGAATGCGTATCAAGTAATATGAACAATAAAAATAGTTGAAAAGTTTCTTAGGACGGATTCCAATTTAAAAGGTCTTCTAAAAGGTCTTGATTTTCAGTTTACTAAGAGTTGTTTGGAAAGAACTGTGAGTTCACCGTTATTAATTGGCCATGATTGTAAGTGTAGGGTACCTACATTGTTGGCATGTAATTGCATTTTTCTGTAAGAATATTCTGTAATTTTTCAAACAAAAAACTCATTTAAACTTTCTGCTCAACATCTATTCGTCTTGAGCTTGTGGAAGGCAAATTAGATACTAAACCAATGCTCTGGTGTTTTTATGTTGATAAGGTTTTGCTTGTGTGTTTGCACCTCTGTTCTCGTTAGCTGTAGCTCTTGACATATAATCGACGGTACTCACCGTGAGCATTCGCTTTGTTTGGTAAACATTCGTTGCGCGAGTTGTTTTTCGTGAAACGAGCATTCGTTCGCGAGCACAGCTTTAGTCCTTTATGTCTTGACGACTACCAAGGGGTCTACAATTAAATTAGAAAGTTAGTTTTTTTAGGTACAGTCACGAGCATAAATATATTACTATGAACAGATCGACTATAATGTGATCGAAGATATCTGACGTCAGTTTGGTTTCTCCAACTGAATAGACAACTGTGCTGCTGCGGAATTTGTCGCGCCTCTTCTTCATCCCAGCTAAAGTACTAGGAAGTGATGAAGAGCTCCAGTTTCGGTCTGTTTTGGACTGTCTTAGTATAATTTTGACGTTCGAAAACTGCTGATCCTCAGCCCTATTTGAATAAATGACTTTTGATTTTGCATTTAAGGTTTTATGCCGCCAAACTAATGTCAGATATTTTCGGTCACATTTTTGCCGAGCTGTTTCTTGTAATACATTTATGATCGTGCTTGTACTTTTGTAAATAGAGAAGGTAACTTTACGGTTTTCTGGCAAAGATCGCTGATTGCAATAAGACCGCTCATTGTAGGTGCTTGCAATAAGACCATCCATTGTATCACCCTATTATTTTGTGATATTAATTTGTTTTGTTTTTCTTTTTTTGGTGTGCAATAAAGAAGAATATTAATATCTCAAGATGTCAGGTGGAACAAAGTCTGCTTCAGCGCATGGCATTTTCATCCAAGCTCAAATTTCATATTATGCAACAATATGTCACCCGGGATTTAGTCACGCTAAACACCCTGAGGCGAGCGGGTGCTCGCGTATATTGTCCTCAAAAACTTATGGTCTTACCATAGGTCCATTTGGATGTTAAATGGTTTCCACTTACTGGTGGAATTTAGTACAAACACAGCTTTAGATAGAACTTCACGAACAATTTCAATAACAGCCTCATTTCAGCGGCCATTGTTTTATTTTATAACTAGCTTTCGTCTGCTACTTCGCCAACGTAGAGGTCGTAAGTTATCCCACGGCGATACACTACCTACTGGTATAAAAATTTTCATAGATGTTAATCCAGGTTATAAACTGTCTGTTTGTCCATCTAAATTCGTTCAGCCGATTTTGCGTGATTGAGTAACAAATATACATACATACAAACTTTGAAATTTATAACATGACTAGCTTCTGTCCGCGTCTTCGTCCGCGTGATCTTGTCCCCCGACTCACCCCGTCGCACCACGTCGCCAGCCCGCGCTATTATTTCGTTTTCGCTTAGCGTTCTTCCTGACTTATTTTCTTTTTGCTCGGCTCCTAAGAGTCCTAGCGAGATGTTAAATAGCCTATATATAGCCTTCCTCAAGAATTGGGCTATCAAATGCAAATGAGATTTTTTCAAATCGGACTGGTAGTTCCAGAGATTTAAAAACGCGCGTTTAAAAAAATAAACCTTACTGCTGTATATAAGTATTTATAGAAGTTGACGTGGGGGTAACACTAGTCTTTATAAATAAAGACATCAAATTATTATGACATGTTTTTTATTTCTGATTGGGCCCGCGATCGATTACGCATGACGGAAAGCGATAGATAAGGTCTATGATGGAACGAGCATGCCCAGAAGATGCCAAAGGCATTGGAACACCCACGTATCGACGAACCACAGCAGGCTGCTTGACGCCAGACTCCGGTGGGAGGGTGGTCGCCGCAAACCAGGCGGGCGTTAGCCCTACCAGCGCAAGGGAAGAATTAGCCAGTCAAATAAGGTGTTGGGTGTGACTGTCCAGGATGCGCCGAGCGCTCAGTTCAGTTGAGTAACTGGCGGAACAAACTGCGCTACACGAGGAGACTTCTTCATGCATCCCAAAAAACATTCACATTACGACATTCACACGAGAGATTCATCTCATTCGTGTAAAATATGTGTACAAAAATCTTTCATCTCAATATGCAGAACGTATTTCCTACAGACGTAAAAATCCAAAACACGAGCATACGTGCATACTATTTCTCTACCTTCGTCTCGATAAAGACTGCAATAGCATAATAACGCAGGGGAAGACGACAGATTAAAATATGTTTTCAATACCATTGACGTAGGTATAGCTATGAAGGCATCATTACTTTCAGGGGACTGAAACGAACGACGTTTGAATAGATTCCAAGATGGCTGGCATAAGCATAAGAGAGAAGGAAATGAAAATTTGCTCAGGGAATAAATGTAGAGTTTATTTTGCGTTGAAAATGTAACTGTGGTATTCCGGTGGTCTAGGATAAATAGCGCTCGTTTAAAGCTAATATTGACGTGGCTACTGTTGTTTTACACAGATGAGGTAATTTCTTGCTTTCAACTCTGGTCTGTCGTATTACATTTATCAAGCCTCTAAACTCCTTTGACAGTTTAAACTCTTTTTCATATTTTCACTCCCTCTCACAGACAAGATGCCTAGGTTTAATATGGGATATTAAACCTCCATACTGGCAATTTTACCGTTTTTTTCGTTGGAGAAAGTTGTTCAGTTTGATGGTATGTACCACACCCTTAATTTTGACCATACCTTTCTGATACACGCTGTATGTTCATCGATATTTTCATCAATTGTGGATCGATTTTTCATACTTTAAACTTACTTAACAAATAATAAATTATTTTATTTCTGTAAGTAGGTACACGTACGCACGACGACATATCAAGCTGTACATTTCCAGTGTAAGCTGCCTTCTCATTGTACGAAAAGCCTATACTAACCGAGGTCAGCTAAAATTGGAAACGTATAGTTTGATGTGTACAAACACTTTTACACGTTAATAATATTTTAAAAATTAGATAAAGTCAGCGTTTCCTATCCGTCTACTCCGAGGAGAAAGGTTTTTGGTTTTTAGTCGGGTCATGTGAAGACCAGGTACATTGGTGTCTGAAATAGTCTTTTGGAGAAAAACCACACAGATTGAGTGGACCTGTCCAGTCAGTTCAATCATTTGTCAGTAATCGTGCAGCTCAACTCAAATCTTAAGGAGCTTAACGGTGAGAACATCCCTACATAAAACTTTATGACAGCCATGCTTTAATCTCTAACTTTACCAGGAACAAAATTACATTAAACATCTGGAGCATAGGAAAAAACACGCGACTAAAAACCCGCCAACAGGATAATCAAAGAAGAACCACCCAGATTGAGTGGACCTGTCCATAAAAGAACATTTCAGAAATCAATCTATATGGTCTTTACATGATCTGACCAAGATTATGTCTGGACTGGACTTTAAAAGAGACTGTGGCCTCTGAGTTTGTTTAATATAAAGTAAAGTGAAGTAGTATATAATTCAGTGCAATATAAATGTGACTATACTCCATAGCCTTAGGCAGTTAAATAGCAACGTTATTAATGAATTATAACGTTGCTAAATTGAAGAGTACAACTGTAACGTAGCATTACAACTGAATAGACTGGTATTACGTTTAGTCAGTTAACTAAGTCACGTGTTTTTTTTGTTTACCTTTATTTAACTTCATAAGCCTATGGAGTGTATTTTGTAACGATTTCTTGCAAGTGCGTACCTACCTAAGGCACACGGCTAAGAACACCTCTCAAATTTCCTTTTCATACACTTTCGCATCGATCTCAGTAAAAAGGTATTCTGTCTATACCACTTAAGACTTATCGTGTTGCAAACCCATTATCGGAAATAGGTCACCTAAATCAACCGGTTGAAGACAAACTAATAAATTGTAACTTTCTCCGTGGGGAACGAGTTTCATTACCGTATCACTTGCAATTAATTATACCATCCTGATGGCGGTAAAAAAGGCAATCTGAAGAAGGGCTAGCTAAGAATTTTTTTAATAAACCTATTTCGTTGTGTTCCTTTTTTTGAGCTTTTATTTATAAGTATCATAAAGAGGCAATAATGTTTCCACTGCTGGGACACAGGTCTCCTCTCTGTGAGAGGGAGTGGGCCGTAATCCACCATGCGGGCCCACTGCGGGTTGGTAGATTCCACGTCTTCGAATTTCAACAACAGAAGCAACAACAGAAGAAACAACAGAAGTCCAAACTCAAGATTTGCTAACGGGCAATGGAGCGCAGCATATTAGGTGTTAAGCATACAGATCGAGAAAAGAAACACCACGCTGCCGCGCTGTGCTCTGTGGCGGATGTTGGAGAAAAAACAGCCAGGCTGAAGTGGGAGTGGGCCGGACACGTCTCACGAATGCATCTGGAGAGATGGGCAACGATCGTCACTCACTGGACGCCTTAGGCAGGACATCGTCATCGTCATCCAAGGCGAGGGTGGTGTGACGATCTAATATCATTTGCAGGGCAACATGGCCAGAGATCGCACAAGAAGGGAGGTTTGGAAGAAAAAAGGGGAGGACTTTGACCAGCTGTGGGACACAAAATAGGCCAACATAAAATAAAGTGTTAATCCAGGTTATATGTAAACTATCTGTGTGCCAATTTTCATCCAGATCCGTTCAGTCGTTTTAGCGCCAATCCGTAACAGACAAACTGACAAAATTTCTTCATTACTATAGCTTCAATCAAAGTATTGAATGTCGCTACGAATTCATTAATAATTTCCGTGCGTAGAGTAGGGTGCCTACAAGTTGAATGAATGAATGAATGAATTGCACCGATCCCAGCATGGTTAAACCAGACTCGATTAATCGAATGAACCCCAAGATTCGCACTAGCTCCTGTAGCCTCATGTTCATGGTGCTACAGCGACCATTGCATATCAAGGAATAGACCGGGGGGCGCGGTAATGGTAGGGAAGACGTGCCCGAAGGATAGGTAAGGATTTAAGAGCCTACCGGATATGCATCCTAGAGCAAGCATTGGACTAGTGGAGAGATGGGTAATTATATCTATGGATGGGCATCTTTTAACGACCTTGCCGCCAGGTTGGTTAAGGTCGAGCTTCATAGTTGAGTCTTTTGGCATGGTTCTACTGCTTTCTCGGTTCTTTTGCATGTTGCTGCTCTGCTGTGTTGTGCTAGATGTTGCTGTTTTCAATGTCATCGTCAGAGGTTTCGCTACTATCCGTTTCCGGTTTTTTTGTAAATTTCACCAGCAGCGACCTTGATCTTATTTCTGTCTTCCGCTGTATCCATCCAAAACTTGATTTCCTTGTCAAAGTACTTCATGTCCTGTTTTAAATTGTCGTTCCATGTGTAAATAGGTCGGCCGACCTTCTTGGATTTGGCCTTGTACTGCATTGCTGCATGCAGCAGGTGTGGTTTGCGGCGCCTGTAGACATGTGCGAGGTAGCACATCCTGTGATTCTTGATGCGTTTGGTTACTGTTTTTCCGTCTAAGATTTCATGCATTTTCTTTTGTTTTGGTTTGTTCCTAGAGTGGTTAATCAAGTCTCTCATGATAACTCGCTCATATCTTCTGAGTCTTGACCTGTTGGCTTTAGTAAGTGCCGATACTTTCAACCCATGTATCATGCACGGTACGATCACCATTCGATACATGAGTCTGGCTAATTTCCAGTCCATATTTGAGTTATTTATGAATGGTAGTAATGATTTAGCGTTCTTCATGGCTTGTTCGCAACGTTTTTTTATAGTCCTTTTTCTGCTTAATGTAGATGTTATGTATGTACCTAAGTATTTAATTTCATCACATGTCGATATATTTATGCCATTAAGGGTCACTTGTGTCGTTATCTGTGTAGCTATGGGGTCCCTTATTAGTATTTTTGTTTTTGTTTCGTTAATATGGAGGCCTACACTATTTAGTAGAGGTTTAATATGGTATAGGATACCTTCTAACCCTTTTAGGTCATCTGTAATGATGATAAGGTCGTCCGCAAATGATAGTACTAGGGGGAGTGAAATTTCATGATCCTGGTCAAGTTTTATTAATTGGGTTTCCTCGTCGAGAGTTCTAAGGACTTCGTCGATGACCAGTGTAAACAGGCGAGGGGACAGAGGGCAACCTTGTTTGACTCCCTTTCCTTTAATAATCCAACTGCTTTGCTGGCCACACCATTTGATGCATGTACGTTCATTCATGCATACTTTGATTATCCTGTTGGTAAGCGATTTGTTGGTTCGTTGTAATAAGATATCTCTTAGTGCATTGAGGTCGACGTTGTCAAAGGCCTTTTCTATGTCGAGGGCGAGTACATAAATTCTTTTACCTGCACACCATTCTTCGTCTAAGACCCTTTTAAGGGTAAAGATATGGTCGTCTGTTGATCTATTGTTTAGAAAAACCGCTTGGTAGTTGCCTAATTCCGTTATTATCTCGTCTAGTTTTTTAAGTACGTAGGAGGCGTAAATTCTGTAACCCGTATTGCAAACCGATATGCGGCGATATTCATTCACATCTTTAGGGTTATTGTTTTTTGGAATTGGTACCTGTACTGTCTCCAGCCACGTGTCGGGTGCTTCATTCAGTGTCCAAGCTTTGTTCATGTGTTTGATGACGGCTTCTTGTATTATTTGGGGCATTGCTTTGTAGAGCTCGATTACCACTTGGTCAGTTCCGGGAGCTGTCCCGTTCCGCATTTTATTAATGATTCCCATTACGTCATCCGCAGTGGGTCCATCACACTGTGCATCGGTTATCGGCTTTTTTATATTAACTGTTGGTATAGGATGGCCCTCGGATTTTTTTAATATTAGGTCCTTACATATGAAATTGGCGTTTTTCGTACTGGCCACTTTAATCACGAATTTCTCCTCTTTGGTAAGGAATTCCAAATTCAAATTTGTACAGCTATTTACTCATGTATTTGTGCTTCGATGACCGTCATTCATTTGTTTTTTTTCTTCTGTTTTTTCTGTTTGCGTCACTCATTTTACAAAATGGAAAATTTAAAATATCGCATTATTTACGAGTACGAGTTCCGCCGTGGCACTAGTGCTGCGGAAACGACTCGAAGGGTGAATGATGTGTATGGCGGTCATGTTGCAAAAGAAAACACAGTTCGTTTTTGGTTCCAACGTTTTCGTTCTGGAAATTTCGACCTGCAGAACAAGCCCCGTGGACGGCCTGAGACCCAAGTTGATAATGGAGAATTGAAGGCTATTGTGGAAGCGGACCCATCGCAAACCACGTCCGAGTTAGCTGCAGGCTTCGATGTTAGTGATAAAACTGTTTTAATTCACTTGAAGCAAATTGGGAAGATTAAAAAGCTTGAAAGGTGGGTACCTCACGAATTGACTGAAGCAAACCGGCAAACGCGCGTCGACTGCTGCGTTACATTACTGAACCGGCACAACAATGAAGGTATTTTAAACCGAATCATTACCTGTGATGAAAAATAAATTCTTTACGATAATCGGAAGCGCTCAGCGCAATGGTTGGATCCTGGCCAGCCAGCCAAATCCTGCCCCAAGCGAAAATTAACCCCAAAAAAGTTACTTGTAAGCGTTTGGTGGACTAGTGCCGGTATTGTTCATTACAGTTTTCTCAAATCTGGCCAGACTATTACAGCTGATGTCTATTGTCAGCAATTACAAACCATGATGGAAAAGCTAGCGGCTAAACAACCAAGGCTGGTCAATCGCTCCACGCCACTGCTGCTTCACGACAACGCCAGACCACACACTGCGCAACAGACGGCTACCAAATTAGAAGAGCTTGAATTGGAATGTCTTAGACATCCTCCGTACTCCCCGGACCTTGCTCCAACAGATTACCATTTTTTTCGCAATTTGGATAACTTTTTGCAAGGGAAAAGATTCAACTCCGATGGGGCAGTCCAAATCGCCTTCAAAGATTTTATTGATTCCCGTCCGACTGGTTTTTTTAGTAAAGGGATCAATGAACTACCTATAAGATGGCAAAAGTGCATTGAAAACAATGGTTCATACTTTGATTAATTAAATATATTATATTAAAAAATATTCGACTTTTTGTTCCTTCCATACAAAACGCCAATTTCATATGTAAGGACCTAATATTTGCTCCCATTTGGTCATCGGTATATAAGTAGATTTTTTCCGACGTTTTGTTTGAAGTTTGGTTCTACTGTAAAAAAGTATAGCATCTGCATGCGTTTTGCAGGGTGGTTTTTCCCCAGTCCATTGAGGCAGGCCTTGCATGCTTTTTGCTCTTCCTGATATTTGACCTTTTGAAGTGTTGCCCGACGTTCTTTTACTAGGTTGTGCCTATTTGGATTATCTGGTTGCCTACTTTGTAAGAATTTAGCCTTTTGTAGGTTAGCAAGAGCTAGTCGATGGTCTCTGGAGAGAACTGGCTGAAAAATCAGAGTTTCCTGGGCAGCCGCTTTTAATATTTCCGTTATGGTATTCCAGGGTATTTCGATGTTTCCGTCCGTTGAGTTGATTCCCATATCTTTTAGTTTTTTCGTTATGCAATCTTGGTATTTTGTTTTCGTGAATTTACTATTGAGGGCGGCATAATAGCACTGTTTATAGTTGAAGTCCTTGGCCGGAATTGTTGTTTCCTTCGCAGCTTGCTGTTGTCTTTGTGTATTATTGTGTTTGGTGTTTTCTTTTTTGTTTGAAATTCGGTTTATTCTTAGCAGACCCCAGATTATTTTATGGTCGGATGTGCCCCTAGCGGCCCATTCGCCTTTTATAAGTTCGAAGAGTTTTTTTGTTGCATGTGGCGTTATAATGTGATCCAATTGAGATTTCTGAGTGCCCTTTGACCATGTGATCAAACATTTGCATGATGATCTCGCTTTTGTCGTTTCTATTTGAAGTTTTTCCCTGTTGGCTATATCCATTAACATTTCCCCATTATAGTTGGAAAGGTCATGGTGTAAGTTTTGTTGGATCAGCCCTTTGCGTTGGAAACTTTGTGTGTCATGTCGACCAATATGAGCGTTAAAGTCGCCCAGAATTATTAAAGTACATTTCCATGGTTTTTGTCTGATCAAGTTTAGTAAGCCTGTGAAGGATCTGTTTGCTATAGATGTACAACTGTTGATGTGGGAATTGATTATATACAGTTGAGCAGGCATGTCATTTCCCCTGTCAACCTTAAGAGTAGCTGACATTGCGTCTGTATCCTTTTTTCGGTTAACTAATTCAATTTGGGCATCTTTTCTGATTAGAATTGCAAGACCCCGGTGTGCTTTACCTGCGGTTCCATTGAGGTGCCAAGCGTAGTGTGTTGAGTTGTATTCTCCTGAATTCATGCCTGTTTCCTGTATGCAGGCTACATGAATGCCTCTTATTGAAAGTTCAGCGTCTATTTTATCTTTTTTGGCCGGTTTTGAGGCCCCACGGACGTTCCAAGTTGCAATACGCAAGTCTGGGCAAGTATATTTTATTGCGGTAGACGGCTGATTTCTAAGTATTGTGAACCCAGTGACATCTGCGACTACTTCTGATAACTGTGTATGCATTGATGCTTGTTGTTCACACTGTGTTGATGAGCTAGCTAATTGGGGGCTGTTCGTTTGTGACTGGGGCTTCGTGGGTTGACCATGCTCTTCACGTGTGTTGTACTGGTTAACTAAAGGCTTGTTATGTTGTGTTGTTTTGACGTTGTTTGGTTCTTGCATTAGATCTATCGGGTTGCTGTTGTAATGTTCGTCGTCGGTCATGACCCAGCTATCATAGTGCTGATCCTTTTAGAAGATGTGTATGTTGCCGGGTACTGGTTCGCCGGTAGGTGGATACACAAGTGTGTGTCCTGTATCCGTGTGCACGTGCAAATTTACAAGATAAAATTCAGACGCGGCGATTAGAATGTCCTCTCCTCCCCAGAACGTCTTTTTAAACTGCGTGGTTATGTAGTTTGTTATCCTTTGTTCCTGGGATAGATTGCTGTTATGGAGAAATTCTTGTATATTATTAAGAAGTGCTAAGTGAATTCTGTCGTCATCTCGATGCTCCAAAACATATGAAGCGAGGTCTTGACGGACAGACACGTGATCAAAAGTTAAACCCATTACATTATTTATTTGATGGGCTATAGCCCTAAACAAACAGTTCCCGTCTTTTGTCATACGTACAATAACCATTTTTAAAAATTGTTTTTATGGTATTTCAAGACCTTCTCAGCACATGTGTTGGGTTTGGGAACCAATATAGCTGACAGGCGAGCGTATCGCCTGAAATTTATGAACTTCGCACTTGTGAAATCTTTAGAAATATTTTTTGTTACTTAACCTTTTTTTTGTGTACCTCGAGCCCAATTTGGCGCGCTTGGGTATACAAAATTGACTTACAAGCTAGACAATAATTTAGTACAATGCTAAATTAAGAAAATCGTGAAGTACTAGTTCTAAAGCGATTAAAGGTATTTTAGACTAGAATAATGGAGTGTACCTATTAGTTTATCCCACCCTCCTATATATAAATGCAAACGTTTCCCTAAAGCTTAGCTATTTATAGCTTACAATGATGTTAAATTCACGCGTGGTTTCAAAAGTCCAAATTATCAAACCAAAACGCAGCCGGATACAGCGTCCAATGGAGATCCCTGAAATATACGGAAAGATCTCACCAGATTTTCGACGTCACCAAGATCCTCGGCCGGCAGGTCTAGGCCTCGGGCTGATAGATCAGGAACACACGTTAGCCACTTTACCACCGTTTTAAGGTGGTTTAATTTGCACCCACTACAAATCACAAGCGCGGCACCGTCCGTATTTCAGATTCGAGTTTCAAACTCCGAGTCAGCCATGTGTTGTGCACATTGCATCAAGTAAAACAAAGACGGGAGTTGACGGGACACGACACGTCTGTCCCCTTCGGAGGTCACTATCCGAATCCGAGTAGGGTGCCTACAAGTTGAATTTATATATTATTTTTCGATTTAATTGTTTTTTTTTTGTTTTTATTAAGAAAAACTTATTTCAAATAAGTAATAGTATTTATTGACAGGTCCATTTCACGTTAGGTTTTTTTTTTAAAAAAAAAGCGGCCTAGTGCGAGTCGGACTCGTGCACGAAGGGTTCCGTACAATTAATCTCAAAAAAACGGCAAAAAAATCACGTCTGTTGTATGGGAACCCCCTTAAATATTTATTTTATTTTTATTTAACTATTATTTTTAAAGTGAATATACAATTAAATATTCTGTGAATATTTCAAGCGTCTATCTGTTGCCGTTATTAATATCAAGCAAATAACGGCAAAAATATCATGTTTGGTGTATGGGAGCCCCCCTTAAATATTTATTTATTCTGTTTTTAGTATTTGTTGTTATAGCGGCAACAGAAATACAACATCTGTGAAAATTTCAACTGTATAGCTATCATGGTTCATGAGATACATACAGTCTGGTGACAGACAGACAGACGGACAGTGGAATCTTAGTAATAGGGTCCCGTTTTTACCCTTTGGGTACGGAACCCTTAAAAAAGTAATTTCAATGCCATAGGCTTCTACTCCGTTCACGTTTTATAACCTGTTTTTGTCCAGACGGTAAGAAAAGTCAGCCGCTATTAACTTATAGGATAACTTCCTCTGAAACTTTTTATTTGACAACATGCATCTAGGGGATTGTTAATGCGTTGCGACCTCATTGAAACAGACCGATTGTTTACAACTTTTTTATTGATAATCACAAAAGCGAATCGTAGTTCTTTATTTTATCGTCCAAATGGGTCGGTATAATAATTAATTAATTAGTAAAGTATTGGATGTCGAATGTTCTAATAACTGCTGTAGGTATCCATCATCATCTGCCTAGCCTTTTCCCAACTATGTCGGGGTCAGCTTCCAGTCTAACCGGATGCAGCTGAATATCGGTTTGTTACATGGAGCGGCTGCCTATCTGACCGCCACAATCCAGTTACTATATCCATACTAATATTATAAATGCGAAAGTGTGTCGGTCTGTATGACTGAATTTTACCTTCACACACCGGATTTCGATGTATTGTTTTAATCACGGTGTAGGTAAACGTTCCCGTGGGATAATTTTCAACATCCACTAGGGCGAAGTCGGGGGCAAAAACTAGTTTCAATATAAAACATGCTGCTGCATGCAAACAGGTTAGGTGAAACCCCACCACCACCACCGCCTCATCTCACCTTCATCTTCACCTTTGTACGTATTTTTCTGTTCCTTTCTTTTTGTCTATTTATGTGTGTATACATAAATGGTTAACTAGTATTGTAATAAAAAAAGAGAAAATATTTGATTTTTTGTATGTTTTTATGATTGTTTGTTACACTTTCATGCTAAAACGGCTGAATGCATTTGGATGAAATTTAGCACATGGGTGGCCATGACTTGCATTATGGACATAGGATACTTATTATCCCGATATTCCCTCGGGATTGAGACATATGTGACTGAAACCGCGGGGAACAGCTAGTGGTTAAATAAAAATAAATTTAAAAATTCTACGCTTGGAAAAAAGTATACAACAGTTAGAAGCAATACTGTACCAGTATTTTACCCACAATTGAAGCTATTGCTTCAAACTTTATCTTTCCCTCAAACATCTCCTTTGCAAGAAGCCAACAAATCAAATTCGATCAAATTCGATCCGTAGATCTAACTGAGTTCCTAAGATATTTGTGCATAGGTAAGTGAGATTCTCACGCCAATATCTAACACTGTATTCAGGAATATTCAGGACGAACGTGTTCACCGAACTTAGCCACTAACGTAGGATCATCCTCGACCTGTTTTGATGTTTGCACTGTGTGCTACCTATATGTAAGTTTGTAGGTAAATTATTATTTATTTGATTTAGTTTACAGTTGTGGGGTATTGTACTGCGTTGCAGATAAATTTGGTATTCCTTGTATTCGTTTCGGTCCTTGTAGCCATTTATTCTTAGCCCTCCGGTCTGCAGGGGGAGCAGTGGTGGCCTAGTGGTAACGACCGCGACTTACAAGATGTAAATTTGTGTAAATTATTTCATCACCATTACTCTCAAAACGGTAAAGGAAAACTTAGTGAGGAAACCAGGCATGTCCTAGGACCAAAAATTCTAAGACATGTGACATCTAACAACCCGAACTGGGATCAAGCGGTGGATTACGACCCATTCCCTCTCACAGAGGAGGCCTGTCCCAGCAGTGGGAACATTAAAGGTTGATTATGCTATGCTTATGATTAATGCATCCGATCTATGGAGTTCATTAAGTCTTTGTTTTTTTTTACGATTATTCATGATTCAAATGAAATGAATTTCGAGATCTGGCAATGTTCAGTGATTTTAAACCAATTTTAACTGTCAATAAATCTTAAAAAGAAAACAGAACATTACAATGCATTTACAATGAAACTGTAACCCAAATAAGGTTCAAATTGTTTCAGCATTTTGCTTATAAGGTTTTCTTTTGCAAAAAAAAAAATATTTTCATGAATTTTAGACCGTACTTTAGTTACCAAAGTCTCGTTCATTCGCAGCTTCCTCTCATTTGATTTGATCATTTGACTTACTCAACTTACTTACTCTTTTGATCTTTTTTTACTTAAAGATAATATCTGTTACGTGCCTTATCCATAAAATTGTCCAGACGACTAAATATAGTAAGTAGTTCAAAGAAAAAGCAGCATTAACGACAGATAAGTGGTGAAATGACATTATAGCCCGGATCGACCTATAAATGAAAAAGTTTGTGACCTTAATCCAGAAGTTTGGTCACAGAATTGTATAAAAGGTCTTGTACAGAAGCTCCATACAATGACAGAAAACAAACGCACGCACACATTTAGGCCATTTGTACACGGCACGGTTTCTGTACGGACGCGCGAATTTAATTTAAAATCGCATAATATCTGTGATTTTAAAAGTTTAGTGTACAGTTATATTTTATTAATAAAAATTTGCGAAAATAAAATGTTTGTACGTTTATTCTAAGGCGCCAACCCTAGTGGGGCAGAATCCAACAGGATTTTAAAGCAGTGGAATCTGCCCCACTATTTCGATTTAGTGGGGCAGATTCCACTGCAAAATTTTTGACATTCCACTTTGCCCCACCAGTGGGGCGGCTGGTGGGGCAAAGTGGAATGTCAAGTATTAATCAAATCAAAGCACTCAATGTGTCATGGGTACTACAAATTGGCATCTACAAGTACGTTTTCTGATCCATTTGTTTACATTATCATCACATTCTTTTGGAACAGACTTTAGATTTTTACTTACGGCGATCTCAGACTGTTGCGAGTTCATGCAATCACTTGTACGTGAAGCGTGTCTATGTTTGAAAGAAAAATATTTCAATTGGGAACACGCACAGGAAAATCAATCAGTGAAAAAGGAGCATTTAAAACTAACAAAATGACATTTAAAAAAACAACAAAAACATATTATTATTTATTTTTATTATTATGAGCCCGTTATGTCCCACTGCAGGGCAAAGGCCTCCCTTCCGTCTTTCCACATTGTCCTGTCTCTTGCTACATCTGGCCAATCCTTTAGGTAGGCGTCCAATTCGTCACGCCATCTCTTTCTGGGCCTACCGCGTCGCCGATTCCTGTTGTTCGGAACCCAGTCACTGGCTACTTTTGCCCAATTCTGTTGCGACATGCAACAAAAACATAAACAAGAGAAAAAATGACCTGTGCGAGGTCAAAAAGGCACCCTGCGTGCGTTTTCGCTCATTTTATGGAGCTGACCTTCTGTAACATTCTGAAGTTGGGTCCTTGGAGGATGGGAGAGATTAGGCATTAAGGGTAGATTGATGATATAGAACATGATTTTTTCCTTGTGTGGCTTCTGAAAACTTTTGCTAATGATAATGATGTAAGAGTTTGAAGAGAACTTGATTGTCCTGTTGCCTTATTTGGTTAAGGGCGTTTTTGGACACGTGTTTTTTGCTACACGTGCGTTCACTCCAGATATTGAAGCAATTTTGTATGGATTAAAGTATGGCTATTATAAAGTAAGTAGATCAGATCATTGCTCTAATAACTTTATGATAGTAAGTCTGTAAGTCTGGGCCGTTACTTAGCTTTGGTGGCCCAATGGTAACGGCACAGAGTTACAAATTAGTCGTAGGTTCGAACCCAGACAGGCGCTTTACTTTGTGGAAATGATTTCATTGCTACTACTCACAAAAACGGTCAAGGAAAACATCTTGAGGTAACTGTCATATCCAAGAACCAAACATTCGTAGACATGTGACATCTATCAACTCGCACCGGGCCTGCGTGGTAGATTACAGCCCACTTCCTTTCAAAGAAAGGAGACCTGTGTCCCAGCAGTGGGAACATTATAAGCTGATTATGCTTATGCTGTCATGAAGTTAAATGTAAGGATATTCTTATATTAAATATCCTTTAAAAGAGCAAACCAACTTTTACAGCGCCAAAACTTTTGTCCTTAAAACTTCACACGTTTAAATTAGCCATATATTTAGTATCAGTAAATGTTTCCCAATAGACATACGGGTCACAATTCCCTGATCCTATTTATCCAATTAGCTGTGCTAGTTCCAGCTAGTTCAATTAACGAAAGCTATCATATTTCTGGATAGCGAATAGAAAATGCACACTCACTGTTTAAACACCAGTCGACACACGCGCCGGCACTTCCATTTATACCTTTAAATAAGATACTGCATTACACAATTATAATCTAACAGGATGTTTTTTAGATTGAAAGAAAAATAAAAGATAAGTTGCGACTTAATGCTGTAGTAGCAGTGGTGGCCCAGTGGTAACGGCTGCGACTTACGAATTGTAAGTCGTGGGTTCGAACCCAAGCAGGTAATTTACTTTGTGCAAATTTTTACATCTCCACTGCTCTCAAAGCGGTGAAGGAAAACATTGTGAGGAAACCGACATGTTCTAGAACCAAAAATTCGAAGACATGTGACATCCACCAACCCGCATTGGGCCCGCGTGGTGGATTATGGCCCACTCCCTCTCACAGAAAGGCGGCCTGTGTCCCAGCAGTGAGAACATTATGCAGAGAGTTATTAGGCAGATTATGTATGATTATGCTGTAGTATAATTTTAGGATAACTGGTGTCAAAGTTCACGTACGTACTCGTAGACGATTTTTGAAAATCCATATTAATATTATAAATGTGAAAGTGTGTCTGTCTGTCTGTCTGTTACCTTTTACGTTTAAACCGCTGAACCGATTTAGATGAAATTTGGTATAGAGATAGTTTGAGTCCCGGGAAAGAACATTGGATAGTTTTTATCCCGATATTCCAACGGGATCGAAACTTATGCGGGTGAAACCGCGGGGCGCTGCTAGTATTTTAAATAAAAAGAAAAGATTCGATTTTTTGTATGTTTTTATGTTTCGTTTTCACGCAAAACGGCTGAACGGATTTAGATGAAATTTGGCACATAGGTAAACCATGATCTGGATTAGGACATAGAATACTTTTTACCCAATATTCCACGGTATCGAGACTTGATGCGAGTGAAACCGCGGGGTGCACCTAGTGGTTAATAAACTTCCTTAAACTTGTAACTGTTTAAGAAAATTTGGTTACATCGAAAAGTTTGTTAAAATTAGATTAGGTAGGTAACAAATAGAATACCTAACAATAAAGGTAATTCAATTTGAGAGTTTAGAGAAAAGTGATATTTAGTGACGAAATGAAATTTCAAAATTACATGGAATTATTCCACTTTGCACCACCGGTGGGTTTTCTCGAAACCCATGAATTTTTGCCTAGGTTTTATGGGGTGGTTAAGACCAGGCACTCTAAAATAATTTCTACGCATGAGAGAGAGAGATGAGAGACCGGTTAGACCGCTATGGTGAAAGACGCTAACGTAGCCGTAATAAGGTTGAATACCGCGTGCGCTCTTTGATCGCGTTCGAGCTCGAAACTAAATGTCGTAAGTCTCAATTCTTATTTTGTTTATAACTAAAGTAATAATTGATCTAGAGAAAAAATATCTTGTGGCTGGATAGTAAACTATATTTTCTTACTGTTAACATTTATTTTAGACATAAAGGCCTAGCAATCTTGAAAAAAAAAGTAATAATCTTTAAAAAAGACGTGATTTTTGAATAAAATATGAATCGAGCGAAAATGTTACAATTACGTAACTGTCTTATACATGGAAAGAAAAAGATCCAATGAATCATATACTAAAGTTCCATTTTGATTGTATGTGTGACTGTTTCAGAATATTAATGCAAATTAACGTAAAATTTAGGGAGCCTCCTCTTAATTGTTGCAAATGGATCACACTATCACGTCCTGGATGAAATACGTAAAATTACAAGTCACCCTGTAAATTAAATGCTGTTCCTTGGAAAGCGCATCACTTTAGAACGGCTAGACAGATTTAGTTATTTTTTATTTTAAAATGTTCGTTAAAGTCCGAATTAGGTTTTTAAGGTAAGAACAATTCGAAAACGTTTTCGGATTTTTTTTTTTAATCCGAAAAAGAACTGTCGTCGTTTTTTATGGGATTTAGGTATGGACAGGAGAACGTTTGTTAGATCATCTACATTCTTAATTACCAAAACCTATGTATATAAAACTTGTACTACTGAATAGAAAGTACGCGTTCAATGTGTAAATACAAGACTCGTTTGCACACCCCTCGGTTCCGTACACCGACAATATCACATAACATGCAACTGCTTACTAATTGCGTATCCATTGCAGTCGCCAGCTATTAGGGCAGGGATGGCAAACCTTTTTGCAACTACGTACCAATTTTAAAGTGAAAAAATATTCACAAGGTAGGTCAGGTAAGCTATACAGGGTCAAATTAAAGCTGGTGAAACTCTGAAAACGTGATAGGTACCTATCGATATTTAAACACGATGAAAATAAAAATAAATGACTTTTTTATAGTAGGTAAACGACCGCTTGTTACTTGAAATATTAGTTGAGAAAATCTGTTTTATAGAAAAAATGTTTCTATATACGTTTATTCTAAGGCGCCAACCCTAGTGGGGCAGAATCCAACAGGATTTTAAAGCAGTGGAATCTGCCCCACTATTTCGATTTAGTGGGGCAGATTCCACTGCAAAATTTTTGACATTCCACTTTGCCCCACCAGTGGGGCGGCCGGTGGGGCAAAGTGGAATAATCCGAATAATCCAAACTCTTCACGTGTATGAAGTTTACACAAAAAAAAATAAACTGGTATTTCAAGTGGCTACACTACCTGTGAGGTTAAAAAACTCATAAAATTCATTTCTTTTTCTTTTTTTTTAACTTGTTTAGATATCAATACCGATCACGTTTGCAGTTTTGCTGGCTAATTTAATTTGACCCTGTATAAATAAAAATAATTACAGCTGACTCTGGGCTAATATACGAGTGTCACCAGCGCCTCAACCAGGTGGGTAACCTCAATAAAATAACCATTCAAAGGATCAAAGGACACAGCGGTTCGCTGGGCAACGATGCAGCCGACGAGCTTGCCAGAAGGGGATCGAGCATGGCACCAGTGGGACCTGAGCCCATCGCGCCACTCCCCTTCAGGTATATACGCACTCTGGTAAGGAAACGCACCAGAGACCAACATGAAAAGCTATGGACGGACCAAGGCAATTCCCACATTGGATGGCCGCCTCACGAAACAGGTCCTCCGTCTAACCAAACAAAAGCTGCGCATAGTTACTGCAGCTTTAACTGGCCACGGGTCATTTACGTCCTGTTTACATGGGGTTTTTTATGAGGTATCGAAACGATAGGACACCGTCTTTTGTTAGCTGGTTAATGATAAAATGAACCTACCGCGTTAGGATGGGGCAACTAGCTTTATCTTTCTGACTGACCGACTTCTTCACAATTCAAAGTGCCTGTAATTGGTTTAATTGAAATAAATGCTTTAAGTTTGAGTTTTAATACATAATGAGCCTATAATGTTCCCACTGCTGGGGCACAGGCCTAATCTACCATGCGGGCGCAGTGCAGATTGGTGAATACAATGGGTGGAGCCATGGTAGATTCGCACATTAAAACCCCTAACGAGAACGGTTAAGAAATTACAAATTAATTATTTTTTTAATTAAAAGAACTTAAAAGCATTATAATTTTCTTGTATTGTTGGATGGATATTGAAAACCATTTTGCGACTTTTAACGTTGCCGTGCCCACACTTTTTTTTATAGTGTGTCACTTATGACGCGTTCACAGATTTGCCATCCCTGTATTAGGGAATAAATTCTGCGTCAAGACGCGTATGAGATTATAATGAGTGCGTTTTAATGGTTGCTTTATGTCCTGGAGCATGCCTTTGCGCAATGCAGATGTGGTTAGTAGACCACAGTGTGTGATTAGGAACTGGCTAGGTCGTTCTAGTTTTAATTAAATTACGCTGTAGCAGTTGAAGTCATACTTATTACGAATCCATACAAAAATACTGTCGAAGAACCCCTTTTGGAAATATTTTTCTTGTTTGTCTGTCTGTCAGTTCGAGTTGTTAGCAGAATTAATACGGTTGAAGCATTGTGTGAGAGCTTGATGGTGAAATTAAATAGTTTTGACAAATAAACCTGGTTAAATGGGCCCTGGGTATAGATAGATAGATAAAACGTTTATTTAGTGCAACAAGAGACACAATACAGGCATTAAAAAAAAACATATAAAAACGTGAGAAAAAAAAAACAAAGCTTAAAAAGATAAAACGACCCATAGACACCTCATATGACATTTATAACGGTCGATATGTGAGATACCTCTACTACTGATAATTACAACGAGGTCCCGACACTTGGTTGCTTTTGCATTGAAATACCTCTGTTATAATGGGAATAATTACACGTTTATAATTGAGAATGCATTTGTTAGATTTTTACCCGTATAATTGGGACTTTGTTTTTGTAGTGTCCGGTCAGACTGGAAGCCGACCCCAACATAGTTGGGAAAAGGCTAGGTAGATGATGATGATGATGAATTGGGACTTTGTAGTCCAATAGCCTGTGTAAGTAAAACAACTAATAATAATTTAACATTTTGAATATTGGTCTGGACATAAAATATGCATTTTTAATGTCCATTTTCATCTCTATAATAGAAAAAACTTTTTTACAAAAAAAACAACCGACTTCAAAAAAAAAACACTACAAAGTGAAAAATAACTTTAATTTCGGAAGTCGGTGTCTTTGGTTCCGCATTTTCGTTTTTTGACACCGACTTCCGAAATTAAAGTTATTTTTCACTTTGTAGTGTTTTTTTTTTGAAGTCGGTTGTTTTTTTTGTAAAAAAGTTTTTATTTTTCACTTTTTAGTTGTACCTACCCCACATAAATTCAATTAACACTAGTGCATTGAAGAATTGAAGACACAACTCGAAGAATCATCAAAATTCGCATAGAAATGCCGGAGATGCAGTACATTTATGCATATAACTTCGTACATAAGAATAATTACCTAATGTATTATATACTAAAACCTTCCTGAAAGTATTTAGATCACACTAATGAAAGAATTATCAAAATCGGTTCAGTAGTTTTTGAGATAATCGCGGACATACAAACATACATACATACATACATACATACATACATACGGGTCGAATACAGAACCTCCTTTTTTAAAGTCGGTTAAAAAACGGCACAATTTCAACCTGTCCTAGCAGCCTCTGTAAATAAGACAACTGTAATTTTAAAACTATTTGGGAAACTGGGTAAATTAAAAGCCTCTATGTATAGTGATAAATAATTCTAGGTCCCTTGAGATCCCACTTACCCATGTTATACAGAACATACATATGTAGTTTAACAGAAACCTTAGTCCCCGTTTATAAATAACTAGCTTTTGTCTGCGACTTCGTCCGTGTGAAATTTCACCCTTTTATAGGTAGAGGTAGAACATCGCGGTGGTTTTAGCCGGTAAGAGTCCGGCCTGCCCCTCTGTCAACCCCATGATGGAGGAAGTCAACGAGGATTTTCACCGCGCACCAAAAAAAAGGGGTGGAAAATCGAAAAACATACCTACACTTCACCAAGAACACACCCTCCAAATTTCATGTCTCTGGGACCAGCGGTTTAGGCAGTGCGTTGATATATCAGTCAGTCAGAACTTTGAATTTTATATATATAGATTTCCTCGATATTTTATTCAACATAGCAACTATTCGTTCAGAAAGTACCTAGGTACCTATTTCACCCAAGGAATATATTTTTGAAGGAGTTTATGTCTCTACTAGAGAAGCCAACAATCAACGCTTTCCTTCATTTTCTCGACACACACTGCATCACTACATCGTAGAAGTTATTACATATAACACACTCATACATATACATATGTACATACATACACATCATACAAACAAACATCAGAGTCGGCATTGTCGTGTCGGCTCAGATACGCGTAACTCATACAAATACGAGTAAATATTCCGATGACGAGCGAGCTACATAATAATTTGATATACTAGCTGTTGCCTGTGACTTGGTTCGTATTAAAATTAATGTTTTATGTAGATACTACGTTATAATATAGGAAACTACCTACGTTATGTAGGTTTTACAGTTCAATTTCTTTTGAAGCTCATATCTTTTTACAGCAATAGGGAAAAGGGCTGCTGATATGGACTCGGCGGTCGGTTCGAGGATGGGTGACCATCCATTATATATCAAGACCCGTGCCTCAGAAGGCACGACAAGCAGTTGGTCCCGGCTGATATTAGCAGATCTTTCACAGTCGTTACGGGTAGTTAGAAGCATAGAAGTCTGACAACCAGTTTTACAAAGAGATATCGTGTCACCCAGTAACTGGGTTGTGGGGGTCAGATAGGCAGTCGCTTCATGTAAAATAATGATTTTCAGCTGCATCCAGTTGGACTGGAAGCCCAGCTCGAAAGTAGTTGGGAAAAGGTTCGAAAAATTGGTTGATTATTCAGATTTAATAAAATTGGCCACAATTGTTAACTATTACACTGAATGATTTTGTCATGAAGATCGTTCAGTGTAGCCATAGTTAACAATTCGTAGGTTTATATAGCAGTGGTGACCCAGTGGTATCGGCCGCGACTTACGAATTATAGGTCGTAGTTTCGAATCCAGACAGGCGCTTTACTGCCCTCAAAACGATGAATGAAAACAAATTGAGGAATCCGGCATGTCCTAATGTAGCGGTATCTATAACGCCACATGCGAACAACGCGTCATACTGACGTCACGCAAATCCTGCATCTCGTAAGTAGAGTTTACCGCGCAACTAGCATAGATACAACAGCCCGACATGTATCATCGGACAGTTGCCCGACAGACACAACACCCGTCTGGTCGGAGGATCAAACATTTCATTGAAAGACATGTGACATCTAGCAACCCGCACTGGGCTCGCGTTGTGGATTGCAGCCCACTCCCTCTCACAGAGAGCAGGCCTGTGTCCCAGCAGTGGGAACATTATACGCTGATTATGTATGTACTAGTTGACCCGGCGAACTTCTTATCGCCTCAGATAATATTTTTGTTATTTTTTCCCGCTGCTATTCGGGGCGAAGACAAATCCAACAAATAAAAAATTATAAAAATCGATCCAGCCGTTCTTCAGTTATAAATAGTGTAACTAACCCGACTTTGTTTTATATATGTATATAAAATGTAGGTATATTACTCGTATCATTGAATCCTTGTGTGTTGAGCTTGAGGACGGCCAGCCTGTGGTTTTAGTCGGTAGGGGCCTGGCGTAACCCTCCGCTTTCTCGACAGTATTTATTGAAATAGAACGGTTTCCGATGTATTACTAACATTTCAGTTTCCAAATAAACTAAACGAGCGGGTAAGGATAATTTCATAGTTAATTACGCTCCCGACTGCATGTGTTCTTAACGCGCAACTATAAAGTGATTTACCGTTATCATAAACAACAGCCGAGGAGAGGGACAAACGAACTTGTACAGAGTATAGCTACAGAATAGTGCAGAAGTTCGGGTCTATACATCCAGCGAAAACAGGCGGAAAAATAACTTTAATTTTTACACAATAAAGTTCAGTTTACATTTCGGTTCAGTAAACATTTTTAAGACTTAAATAATGCTAGTCACTCTGAAATCAACTTAATTACTACTGAAATAAAGTTGATATTTGTTTAACTTGAAATAACATCAATGTGAAACGTAAATTGGAATCTAAGACCTTACACGCGTATGCATTGTCGGTTCCAAAAGTGCCAAAATCTAACCAAATGAACCAAAAAACGTATGTGTGGACGCCAATTAGTAGTGCGTCAGTGGCATTACAAATTGGCATCCACACGTAAATCGAGTGTTTTGTTTTGATTTTTTTAATACTGAAACCAGAAATTCTAGTTTGAACTCATTTGACACTTGAGATAAATTTTTATAATCTCATATTTCATCGATGATTTTTCAGTTCCAATTTAATTGTTGTTATTCATTGTGAGGAAACCGGAATCTCCTAGAATCAAATGTTCGAAGAACTGTGACATTTACCAACCCGCTCTGGGCTCGTGTGGTGGATTATGGCCCAGCCCTTTCACAGAGAGGAAGCCTTTGTCCAAGTAGTGGGAACATTATAGGCTATGCTGAATGTTAAAAAAATTATTAATGGATAAGATGGTGAGATATAAAGTCGCAATATTATAAATATAAGAATATACATATGAAGAACAGGGTGTAAAGTTCACTCATCCTCCATAGAAAAGGGAGGATCCTCCGACCAGACGGGTGTCGTGTCTGGCGGGCAACTGCCCCATGATTCATGTCGGGCCGTTGTATATAATATGATAGTTGCACGGCAAACTCTGCTTGCGAGATGCAGGATTTTGTGTGACGCCAGTATGACGTATATTCGCATGTGGCGTTTGTAGATACCGCTACTGATATTAATGTGTATCTAATAGTTAGTAACTGTGTAAGAATTTAACCTGAACAGGATTCGTTTACACTTTCATAAGATAGTTTTGAAATAGACATTACGACTATCACGGTTGAATGCCAGTCGCGAGTGCGCTTGTACTCGTTGCAGGTAAAGCGTGAGTTTTCACTCCTTGTATGAAGCCGACCTTCTGTAGCTGTTTATTTTGCGAAATAGTGCTGGGAGCTAATGTAAAGGGCGTGTCACCCGCCGGATGTGCCCGAAACGGAACACTTACCCCACAGGGTAAATACGCCCCACACTAAAAGCACTCTTAAGAAATGAAGTGAAATCCTTGAAAATATTATCCGACGCTGGAGAATTTACTACTCACTTATTCTTTATATTTTCACAGTTTTCGGTTCAATTGTTCGTACGATTCGACATTTGACGCTGCTCTACGTAACTCGAAAAGTATTTTATGGGATAAAGTTGGGAAGTTTCGAGAACATCTGTCGTCACGTAAAGCACATACTCATCGAGTTTTATAGCCAAGAATCTATTTTGTAACTTCCTGAACACGTTATATGATGTTGTTACGACATCTGATATCATCCATACTTTATGTTGTAAACATAATCTAATTCAATGTATGCCAATATAATTTATTTGATGCGTTTTACCGAGGAGATTTATTTAATTCGCCTACCCCTATAATACATGGGAATTATATATAACCCACCCCCTATTATACATGGGAATTATATATAACCCACCCCCAATTATACATGGGAATTATACATTACCCACCCCGTATTATACACGGGAAATATACATAACCCACCCCCTATTAAACATTGGAATTAAACATAGCCCACCACTATTATACATGGGAATTATACATTACCTACCCCGTATTATATACGGGAAATAATCATAACCCACTCCCTATTATACATGGGAAATAAATATAACTGGTGAAATGTGAGTACGTACACCTCTGCCTAACCCTTCGGGGATTACAGGTGTGATGTTATATTATTTATATATTTAACCCCACGACACTAGGAATCCTAGTGTGGGGTCCAGGGCATTTGTAAAGACACCTAAGGGTCAGCTCACACCGAAACACGACGCGACGCGACGCTGCGCGCACACTTTAAAAGAGCGACTCAAAATATAACTTTATTTTCTACACGAAAAGATCAACATTTCATTGCGAGACTTCAGAATACGTTGCACCGTGCAGCGCTGCGCCTCGTGATGCCTCACGGCGTAGAGCGATGCATCGCGATTCGCGACGCAGGCGGTGCATCGCCGGTACGCGCGGCGTGCAAGAGCGGCGCTGCGCCTCACGAAGCAGCGCGACGCCGCGAGGCGCAGCCGAGGCCGCCGTGGCCACTTGTCTCTACTATTTCCGTCCAGGTTTCGTGTAGAATTGATGCAGTCCGGTCGAGTGGTCGAGTGAAATTATAATGATAGACTGGGATCTTGTTATAATCGGACTTCTTGCAGAAGAGGATGAAGAATACAAAATAAAAATTAAAAAGTAGACTGCGGGTGGACGCGGGGCGGGGCGGGAGCACATGGCGAATGTAGACACGTTCCGCTGCGCCGCGCGGCGTCTTGCTGCGCAGCGAGGCGTCGTGTTGCCAACGATTTTACGATGCGCCTCGCGACGTTGCAATGTGTCTCGCGACGGCGCCCGGCGCAGCGCGAAATCACTGGCCTCTTCCAGTATCGTCGTGTCGCGGCGCGTCTCGGTGTGAGCTGACCCTAAGGCTCCTTGTAATCTGCTACTAGTTTATGTTTTTTTATATTCTACCGTGTTTTTTTTCTGAACTGAAACAAGGTTTTTTTTAAGGGTTGATTTTTCAATCGATCGATAATTTTTATTCGTGGAATATAATTGACGTCTGACAGTTTGTGTATGGAAGAACTGCCAAAAAAAAAGACGGGTTGCACTCCGGGAGTGCCGGCAGAAGTGAAAACTTGAATATTAACGTTGAAATAAATCAATTATTAATTTAATTAATATAACTCATTTTTTTTTCACTATTTCTGCGTCACTTTTTTCATTAATAGATGCACTTTGTTCAATTTCACAATGTTCAAGTTCATTGTCGTGCGTCACTTGGTTCCCATCCATTGTCGTGTCATCGTGTGTCACTTGTTTCACTTCGGTTGGCGCCGCCGTAGAAAGAGAGGGGGGGGGGGAAATCTCTCCTGACGGTCACGTGTCCTGACGCGAGTTTAACATTTTTTACCCATTACAAAAAGTGTGCAACGCCGCTAAAGAAGTTATCACTTCAAAAATTCAAAATTATTCCTCGATTAAAGTTATCTGGCGTTCGAAAAATCAGCCCTAAGTTTAGGAATAGGCTTACGTTTCTTAGTAGGTATGTTCAGTCAGTCAATTGCCGTCCACTTCTGGATATACTCTACTTCTTTTACTGTGTTTAGTTTAGTTTGAGATCTTCCTGTACGAGTCACAATAAATACTTTTTCTTTCTTTCTTTCTTTTCTTTTATATAAGTTCTCCACCCTTTAAATTAAGTTTTCTCCAGCTCCTTTCTGAGTTTTTCGGTCCATTTAATCCAGGGTCACCCCACACTACATTAACCTTTGTTTGTGACGTCATTTATTATGTTCTTTGCACTAGTTTTATGATTATTATTGTATACATTTATAGATAAGTATATGTGTATTTTATTGTATACATGTACATGATACACCACAGATTATCTGCAGTATTGTCTCTCTCTCCTTTCTTTCTAAATCCATCCGAAGAGTGTTTTTAAAAGATCGCTTTTAGCGATTTCCTCAAAGAGACCATGGTCACTCGGCCCGAGGTATTCAACCCCAAACGACTCGAAAATATAATTACCGATAAGGTTATTATACTAACGCTGCTTGAGGTTTTCCGCAGCCAGGAGGAATATGGGATGGCGCAAGAGTATCGAGACACGTTGCGTCCCACACTAAAGACCTACCCACCTTCCATAGAAATAAAGATATGTCATCGTCGCGTGCCAAGCCATTGGGTTCTAATACAGCTGGAACGCCGACGGTGACAAGAGTTGTCGGGCGATGTTGTTAAAGTTCGCGTGCCGCGGTAAGCGACCCGCACTTCGGCTACATGAGCTGGCCGTGATATTCGAGACTGTTGACAACTTCACCACAGTCACAGCGATGAGGAAAACAAAACGGAGCTCCTAATCATTCGGAAAGTATGTATTATTTATTCTGTAATTGGAATCACTTTCATATTAAAAAAAAAACAGGTAGACGGAATCGACATTTTTCTATCTGACTACCGTTGAAAAGAAATGCCGGAACAAATTCAGGTGTTAACACTTACCTAAGCTATCGAATATTTTCTGAAAACGATTTCAAAATTACCCATCCAGACAGACAGCACACAAAATATTATTGGACCATTAAATCAAGTTTGGGCTATTTTTTTGTATAAAACCTTCTTTTAAATTGGTAAATCGTGACTGCGGGCGTTACCTCCTTTTCAATAGAGAACTCATGTCCAACAAAGGTCTGCATTGAACCGAGTTGATTGATCGAGCTCGCTCCGGAAATTGCGACGAAATCCATTTTTTATTCTTCCGTTTATTGCATGTTTTTATAGCTCGGAAAGTAAACATCATCTTTGTAAAAGCGAATAAAAAAAAAACG
Organism: Amphipoea oculea; assembly: GCA_945859645.1. Classification (NCBI taxonomy): domain Eukaryota; kingdom Metazoa; phylum Arthropoda; class Insecta; order Lepidoptera; family Noctuidae; genus Amphipoea; species Amphipoea oculea. The sequence goes on from OX243876.1 coordinate 6,739,135, forward strand.
GACATTCGTTTCGGACTTATTATCGATAAATGGTGTTTTACAAATTGAAAAGCTATAAATGTAGTGGTTATAATGATAAAAATGTTTGGTATCACATAACATTAAAAATCACACAATAAATACAACACAACACAACAAGTACCTAGACTTTGTCTTTAAAAGATCGCTCTTAGCGATAAGACCGCCCATTGTGTCACCCATTGTAAAGTTTTCTATATTTATGTCTGTAATTTATATGGTGTACATAATAAAGAGTATTCTATTCTATTACTGTATATGTCACGGCTAATAGCCGAAGTGCGGCTACATCTAGTTTTAGCCGGGTAAAGTGCGGCTGCACATAGTTTTAGCCGAGTGCAACTAGGTGCAGCCGGCCACATACGGTTCGTGTGTACTTCGGGTGACATCGGTTGTGGTGGTTGCGGTCGGTCGATAGGCGTCGTAGGATGCAAGAGCGAGCGAAGGGCACCCCGAGGTTAGGTTTGGTTACAGAAATAGGAGCCCTGCGAAGCGTGGCTCCGTCGACGTTCCGGCTAAAACTAGGTGTAGCCGCACTTCGGCTATTGGACGTAACATAATATGGAAGAATAAATTTTCTTTAAAAAAAGGACATCCGTCATTGTTAGGCCCTTTGTACCTTACACACACGTTTCTCTTGCTGTGAAAAACTACTGTTTATTCGCCGTGTATAGGCACGGTCGTCAGTGTTATAAGGAACAGTATGAAAGCTTGTTGACGGACGTTTTTCCTACGGCACGGTTTATAGGCCGCCGTACCGTAAAGAAACCGTGCCGTGTACAAAGGGCCTTAGACATCTGAAAAACTTGTTGTGTACACTCCAATACTCCAATTAAAAAAAAAAACCTGCAACAGACAATTTGTCTCAACTGGCTAAGATAAGTCAAGCAAGGCGAAGTAACTACAATGTTGTTCATTCATTCCTCAGCTCTAAAAAAAAGAACACTTTTTTTCTCTCCAAGAGTGGTTGAAGTAAATCTCATTTTCTGTTCAAAGTTCGAACTAATATAATCGAATGCCGATCAAGCTTATCCCTGTGGTGCGGTACTTAAACGGTAGACATTTATTATATTATTTATTTCGTTTATTTATTTTCTTACTAAATAATTTTATAAAAAATATTTAGTAAGAAAATAAATGGTTAGGGCTCCAGAGACAGGAACTTCCTCACAATACGAGCCGTAACGAGGAGTACTGCCTTCTGAATCAGGCCCTTCATCCAACCGCCTAACGAGTCTCGAGAGATGTTGATCGAGGCTTTTGGCCATCAGGCCATTGGCCGATACGACAATCGGCACAATGACAGCCGAGCTTACATTCTACATGTCAACAACTTTGTGTGCTAAGTCAAGATTATAAAAAAAAAATATTAGGTTATTATTTACGTTGTTTTATGATCAAAGCTAAAGGAACATGAATTGTCACAGCAAACACCACCGTTTAAAAAAGGTGAGTCGACTATCGACTTTAGTCATTGGTTTATCAGCCGTTTACCTGAACCTAAACCTTTAAAGGGTACCTTCGTACCTTTATTTATTTTACATATCTACTGTTTCATTTTGGACTTTAAGTGAAATAACTTTGTGAACATTTTCTGCGTAGTCAACATCGTTAGGGTCCATTCCGATAATTTACAAGTTAAATTGTTTAGAAAATACCAAGTGCCTAAATTAAAATTTCATGGATAACCTTTAGATGCTCAGTCAGTATTTTTACACAATAAAAAGGAGAATTCGCGTAGTTAATTTAAAATAGCGCGCATAACAAGAACAGTTTGAAGAGAGATACCTCTTTCCCCTCCTTTGGGTCTATAAGCGGGTAATCAATTGTGGAGCAGCATGGTGGTCCAGTGGTAACGACTTACGAGTTGTAGGTTCGAACCCAGGCATAGGCGGGCCAGGAACAGGACAGGCGCTTTACTTTGTGTAAATTATTTCATCACCATTGCTCTCAAAATGGTGAAGGAAATCATCGCGGCATCGTGAGGAAATCGGCATGTTCTAGAACATGCCGATTTTCACATCTACCAACCCGCACTGGGCCCGCGTGGTGGATTACGGCCCACTTCCTCTCAGCAGTGAGAACATAACAGGCTGATCATGTATGTTTCAAGTTCTAGCCTCTTAAAAAAAACACCTTATATATTACCTATATTCGGCAGTCCCAAAATGAGATGGCGGGACGAACTCGACTGTTTCCACAAGGATTGGCGTATAACAGTACTAGATAGGGATAAGTGGAAGGAGGGAAGGGAGGCCTTTGCCCTGCAGTGGGACAGAAATGGCTGATAATAGTAATAATAATTCGACCTCTTCATTGCTTTACCACTTTTGACAATAATACCTAGTAAATTAAAACTTAAGTAAGGCTGAAACTATCTAACTGTCTCATAGACAAATAGACCGCGACGTTTTGTGACGTGTAACGGACATTCAACCTTAAGGAGGTAAAGTACGAAGTCGATTAAGCCAAATATTAGACAAAATATGGTTTACTACAGTGGTACGGCAGTCGAGAGATTGCGTTTCTGACACCTGTCAGTGCGACAATTCTAGTAAAGTAAAGGAAACTAAACTAATAAACATCAAATTCACAAACCAAGTATTCGTTTGTATGAAATTGACAGGTGTCAAGAACGGATTCTCTCGTAAGCCGCACTGTACATAAACATTACTATCCTACTAATATTATAATTGTGAAAGTTTGTATTTATGGATGGATGTTTGTTACTCAATCAGCACGCAGAATGGATTTGGTTGAAATTTGGCCCAAGATAGTTTAGACCCTGCAGGAGTAACACATAAGACACATTATTCCGTTTACAACCGGGATAAAATGTTTTATGTGTAACGTAGTTACTCGTTCCTGTGGGATAATTTCGCCCTACTTCGGACCTTCATGCGGGCGAAGCCGCGGGCAAGAGCTAGTTTCTCCATGAAAATGTTTTATTTTAGATAAATTACTTGTAAATTTTTTCGTGCCTAAAGTTTTCATAATTATTTATTCGTAAACAGTCTTAAAGGTAAATAGTTTCCAGGTCAATTCTATGAAATAACGATTGCCCCTGGCCCTAATGCCTTATTTAAGGCTAGTAAAAAGTTCTAGAAAACTAAATCGAATTTATACCGGTGAGGGATTTTAACAAATTATTCTAAAACCCTAAAGCTTACAAGCTTTTTTCCATTTATTAATTACTTACACTTACTTTATTAATTACACGGTGTAGGTGTACAACGAATTGTTAGGTGAATCGCTGCTCTCTTAACTAGGTCACTGAGTAATCTGTATTTAGGAGACAGACAGTTTCGACTCTCAATTTGAGTGTCACGGTTACAATTTCAAACAGAAATTCCAAAATGAGCCTCTATTATAATTTCACTTTGTCTACCACAAAACGTTTCGCAGAAAGGCTAACACAAATGTTCACAGCGTAAAATTATCTCCTTTTGATTTTGAGTTAATCAGAATTCACGTATAGTCAACCTCGAAATTGCATTACCCCATTTCACAATTCCCAGTCATTCAATTCGTACCCAAAAATTAAAATGCCGGCCAGAAAAGAAAAGTACCGTTTTCCTATGGGAAGTAACACCTTGAGCATTTTTTACTATTACAGCGAAAGTCTGCAATTTATGCGGCTAGGACTAGGTATTGTTTTATTTATTTATTCATCAGATATAAGCTTACAGTTTACACCAAATCGCTTATATCTATGCTAATTCTACAAAATTACATTAACAATTTCTAAAAAAAAAAAGACGGGTTGCACTCCGGGAGTGCCGGCAGAAGTGAAAACTTGAATATTAACGTTGAAATAAATCAATTATGAATTGAATTAATATAACAAATTTTTTTTCACTATTTCTGCGTCACTTTTTCATTAATCGATGCACTTTGTTCAATTTCCATATTTTAAACACTTTCCCCCTTATTCATAATCCTATTTTATCTCTATTTTAGCTAAAATAGGTTTATAGAACGTTTGTCTTTATCTGTCACGTTGTCATTTCTGTGTGTAAGAAAGAGACAAACCCCATTTTAACTAAAATAGGTTTGATAAGTTTTATGAATAAGGGGGTAAATATACACGAATTTTACGAATACACAGCAGTGTGGCTACTACACAGACGGTCGAGCCATCAGCTGTCCATCCATCCATCCACATCCACGTCCACCATCACCGTCACCGTCACCGTCCCCGTCACCGTCCCCATCACCGTTACCGTCACCGACATCGTCACCGTCACCGTCACCGTCACCGTCACCGTCACCGTCACCGTCACCGTCACCGACACCGTCACCGACACCGTCACCGTCACCGTCACCGTCACCGTCACCGTCACCGTCACCGACACCGTCACCGTCACCGTCACCGTAACCGTCACCGTCACCGTCACCGTCACCGTCACCGTCACCGTCACCGTCACCGACACCGTCACCGTCACCGTCACCGACACCGTCACCGTCACCGTCACCGTCAGCGTCACCGTAACCGTCACCGTCACCGTCACCGTCACCGTCACCGTCACCGTCACCGACACTGACACCGTCACCGTCACCGTCACCGACACCGTCACCGTCACCGTCACCGTCACCGTCACCGTCACCGTAACCGTCACCGTCACCGTCACCGTCACCGTCACCGTCACCGTCACCGTCACCGTCACCGACACCGTCACCGTCACCGTCACCGACACCGTCACCGTCACCGTCAACGTCACTGTCACCGTCACCGACACCGTCACCGTCACCGACACCGTCACCGTCACCGTCACCGACACCGTCACCGTCACCGTCACCGTCACCGTCACCGACACCGTCACCGTCACCGTCACCGACACCGTCACCGTCACCGTCCGTCAGTCCGTCCGTCCGTCCGTCCGTCCATCCATCCATCCATCCATTATCGTGTCTCACTTGGTTCACTTCGGTTGGCGCCGCCGCCGTAGAAAGAGGGGGGGGGGGGAATCTCGGTGTATTCCCGTTCGTCCCATCGATTTCGTCCTCTTAAGGAGCCCTTAGAAAACAAACACGAAATTCGGAAAGCATTTATTGTATTTAAAACAATACAACATTTCTACACACAGAGATATTATTATATATGTCTTGTAGCTTAATTGGTAATGGTATGTTATCATTTTAAATGCTTAATCCCGTTCGTCGCACGACGGGGACGAAGTCGGTGGGACGAACGGGAATACACCGAAATCTCTCCTGACGGTCACGTGTCCTGACGCGAGTTTAACATTTTTTCCCCATACAAAAAGTGTGCAACGCCGCTAAAGAAGTTTTCACTTCAAAAAAAATAAAAAAATACAATAAAAAACGGAGTAACATAAAATTTGTAAACAAAAAACAACCTCATACATAAAATAAAATTAGAAACTAAACACTTTTTTTTTAGGTATAAGTATTACCCATAGATATGAATATAAGTAAATACGAGTATTATGCGAAAGAAGTATTGGGTATTTTTTTAGAGGCGGATATAACACAGAAAAAGTTTTTGATATCCTTGAAATTGGCTTTAATTGACTGATAATTTTATGGCAGTATGGAATATGATTTTGGGCATATGGCCGCCATGGCGGGCACATAAAATTGTTCAAACCAAGAAATGTTTACTCCGTACGTTCGTGCTAGGCCCACAGGACTGTTTTACAAGATGTCTTATGTTAACAGCGCGGAAATGGTACTAGATAAACGCCACTCAGAATTATTAGCTCGAATTCAAACTGAGCTCGCCCGTGGCAGCCTGGACGTAGGTACGTGACGTCACAGACAAGCTATCAGACAGTCGCTCGGAGTTGTCTGACACGTTTCGTACCCTAGAGCGTACTAACCAAACGTATCTTTGAAGTAATGTTGGTAAACAGAGATGGTTCGTCAAGCAAGGCAAAATGACAGCGGAATGGAAGGATAGTTATGTAAATTATTAAAACTAGCTGACCGGGCGAACTTCGTACCGTCTCAGAATCAAAAAAGCCGATCCATACCAAATGGGGCGGAGACAAATCCAACAAACCAAAGATCATAAAAATCTGTCCCGTGGTTCTTGAATTATAAATGGTGTAACTAACCCGACTTTGTTTTATATATATGTTTTATATATAATTAGAATATATATCCATACCTTTAATAGTAATATTATAAATAGGAAAGTGAATGTGTCTGCCTGTCTATTAAATTACATTGACTGGATGGAATTTGGCTCACGGATAGACACTGACTGTGAGACTAATAGTGCGATCCTGTGGGATGATTTCGACCTCCACACGGGCGAAGCCGCGGCCTAAACTTAATCTAATTTAAAGTAATGTTATAGTATAAACATAATTAAAACAAAACTTAAGAAACATGCATGTACTCAGTAAATTAAGCATTTTGTAACTCATTTTAAGTGAACTGTTATTAAATTTCTTATATCAAATCTTAAATGAAGTAATTGCTACAAAATTAGCTTGATCACTGGACACTTTTTATGTATAACAAAACAGCACTTTGAGCATAATAACTTCCTTTGAGACACTTTCATGTATCAAAACACTTTACCTTGAGTGGGACCTTTATACAAAGTGAGTAAACTGTCCTTAAAATTTACTTTGCGAATAATTTATGTACCCAACCTCGATGGAAGATAAAAATATTTTTCCTTTTAATTTCGCTTTGACGCAAAGTTTCCGAATGCCACAACGTACAGCTATAGAACGCTATTTATTTCGTAAAAGTTTAGAGCTTGCAAATAAACTAATGTTTGAGAATTTTATTATGTTGAGGCCGACTGCGTATTGGCAAGCGTAGTGTGGGACGCCTCCCAAAAAAAAATACTAAGACGTGATGTGACACAACAACCCGCACTGGGTCCGCGTGGTGGATTACGGCCCACTCCCTCTCACAGAGAGGAGACCTGTGTCCCAGCAGTGGGAACATTATGGATAGGCTGTTTATATTAAGGTGCGATATGCATATAATAGTCCTTGAATAACAATCCTAGAGTCACATCGCATTGCAAATCATACAATCAAATTGCAAATACATGATAATAATTCTCCTTGAACTTTTGATTCACTCACTCGTGTGATCTAGTTGATATGTATTTCATGTCTCACACCGCGGCTTCACTCACGTGAGTTCGGAATTGAAAGGAAGATTATCCCTAAATCCGCGAATCCTATTTGCGGGACCGACGGCAGTAAAAAGGGAAGTTCTATGGAAATTAGGTACCTACGAGGAGACAGTAAGTAGTTTTTCAAAATTCGATTTTGATTCTACTCCATCATGGTTCTAGGTAGCTGTAGGTTCATCCCTTTAGTTAAAACCTTGCGTAAAGTTAGGCTTCGAGTTAAAAGGGGCTTGTGGCAAAATTATAAGAGCTGCACGGGTCGATCGAAGAGACTTTTGAAAAAGTCTAATTGTAAGTAAAAAGTCATAATTCGAGGTTTGGCTCTCGCCTATTTCCTCCTCCAATATTGGACCAATTTAAAAATATATTTCATAAACTGAATAAGAAGGGTATATACTGTGACCCTATGTTTTTCTTTTTTTCATTAATAGTTGTTATATTTGTACACTAGGCCTCTGTTGACAGCGGTTTCAATTGGCATTTTTTGAGGGTTATAAAAATAATGTAATTATCATCAAAAAAAGAAAACAGGGACATACAAGTAGTTAATATTTATTATTCTGTAAAAAAAATCATTGCTTTATGGTCATTAACCAAAAAGAAAACAGGCGAGAACGTTTTTATGGAGAATAGACCACCCGCATTTCCACTTAAGCTACGCTTCCTCAATAGGGGAAAACTCAATGGAAGTATTAGGCTTATGGACTCCACACTAGGTCGAGCCAGTCTCGTGAAGTCCTTGGGTGGTATTACCAAATGAAAATGTGCATTACATTAATTGATTGACTAGCCATACATCCATACTAATCACACTATCACACTAATATTATAAAGGCGAAAGTTTGTGAGTGTGTGTGTTTATAGGTTTTTTAGTTCTTCACGCTCAAACCGCTGAACCGATTTAGATGATATTTGGTATAGAGATAGTTTGAGTCCCGGGAAAGGACATAGGCTACTTTTTATCCCGATATTCCCACGGGATCGAAACTTATGCGGGTGAAACCGCGGGGCGCAGCTAGTATTATCACACTAATATTATAAAGGCGAAAGTTTGTGAGTGTATATGTGTGTTTATAAGTTTGTTACTTCTTCACGCTCAAACCGCTGAACCGATTTAGATGAAATTTGGTATAGAGATAATTTGAGTCTCGGAAAAGGACATAGGATAGTTTTTATCACGATATTCTTACGGGATCGACACTTATGCGGGTCAAACCGCGGGGCGCTGCTATTTCTTAATAATTCCCTAAATCCATAAACAACAATTCTTGTTAGCACTGCACACTAACAATCGAATAAAATACACTTACTTCTTGAAATATTGGCGCAGTAAAAGCCAATACAATACCATCACTCAAAAGCTTTGTTAACCCCACAAAAGTTATTATCCATTTCTTGAAAATACGTAGAAAATACAATGGTTTTCTTTTATTGGATATAAAAGCTGAAGTTGATTTATTCTATCAAAAAGTACTCTGTGTTCTTAGCCAAAGAAATGATTATAGAAACGTCAAATAGTAGATTGTACAACTAAGGCATAAAATAAGCTATTTTACCACGAGACCTTTATATCCACGCGAGCCGCAGGCGAGCGTGGATAGTTAAGTCGAGGGGTAAAATGGCTCGTTTATGCCTGAGTTATACACTCTGCTTTTCACTTCGATTGCGAGAAAATGAAACAGGCATAAAGTATACAGTAAGTACATAATTAATCAGAAATGTTGCAAAGCATAGCTAATTCCCGCCACCGCAGATAATACCGCCACGAAACTTTTTAAAAGTTTTTTTTTTTTTTTAATTTCAACATTTGTCATTCGACTTGGGTACTTCCATGGAATTATTATGTACTACGCATAATAATTCCATGGGTACTTCATACTGCCAAGTCATAAAAACGTTTCTTTGCGTTTTTAAATTATAAATGACAACTATTTTACCTGATTTTATTAAATTAACGATAGAAAACACGGAAGTGGTATAAATGAAAGAAAATGAAATAAATCACGACTTTAATCAGCGAAGTTCTATTGCGCGTGTGGCTGTTGGGCCTGATTACCTTAGTCTCAGAAAAAAAAAAAAAAGTCGGGTTGCACTCCGGGAGTGCCGGCAGAAGTGAAAACTTGAATATTAACGTTGAAATAAATCAATTATTAATTTAATTAATGTTAACTAATTTTTTATTTTTTTCAATATTTCTGCGTCACTTTTTTCATTAATAGATGCACTTTGTTCAATTTCCATATTTTAAACACTTTCGGTCTTATTCATAAAAAAAGCCTATTGAAGGTTTTAACCATTCATTAGTTAAAATGCTCAATAGGCCTTTAAAACAGTCGATAAAATTTTGTATTCATAAACGCTTCATAAACGTTCTATAACTAGAATGTCCTACAACTTCTAAATGTTGCCATTATAATAAAGTCATCCAACAAATTGGCCAACACATTAAATCGGCATACGAGAATATCTGTCTACGAACCGAATATTTGTGTCCATAGACATTATTACGTATGAAAAACTAATTTACTGTCTACAGTTTCAACAGTTTTGACGCAACAACGTCATGGTCGTCATGGAAACAATATGAATATGTCAATGAATGAATTTGATATTGTATGTGTCAAACTAAAAAACTTTTGAATATTTTTTTTGTATTTAAAATAAATGAAATTAAGACCGGAGACTAGTTGCAAGAAAGGGCAAAGAATTGAATATTGGTTGGAGGAGGATAAGGTGTGTACCTACTGTTACAGCTAAAATGTGTTCAAAGTAAGTTATGTTTTGTAAACATTCTCAATTTCTTATACTTATGCTTGCTTTTGCTTCTAATCCTTAGATTTTTTGGAAGAATTGGTCAAGGAGAGGTCTCCATAATAGAAAATAAAAACACTGACACAAGCACTAACGCTAAACAGGGGCAGCCTGGCATGATTTACGAATTAGGTGCCTATCCAATTTACAATTTTACGAAGAACTTCGTTTGCCTGTACAAAACTCATTGTAACAAAAAAAAAAAACCCGCCATAAGAATAATAATGACTGTTATTTTGATGCCGCTACTGATTAATTAAATCAGTATAAATAAGATAATGAAGAGAAAGAATTTATAACATTAGTTTTGTATTTCAGGTCAATAGGACTAGTAAAGATGGTGCTTCACTACGAATAGCAGAAAATGAAACGGCCTACAGAAGAGATGGCACAGATGGCAAATGAAAAGCAAACATTTTAAAAATGTTGTTCTGCTTGCACAAGTTGTGCCAAATTAGAGTTTAGAGTATTGTTCAGCCGTGAACAGGCAAGAGTTACATACGCCAGCGTTAGCATCAAGAGCGACATACATTCGTTCCACATAAATTAGTAATTAGTAAATGAATAAATTAGTCATCAAGCTGGAGTAGAGTTTGATTCATCTTCCATAATTCCTCTCACTATGGCCAAGACACCTTTAGCCATCACCAGTTCTATGAGTCTGTGGGACCGGCAATGACAAAACTATTTCCTGTGTACACATTGCACGACGTACACAAACCCCTATTCCTACCCAAATTCTGTCTGTTCCCGTAGGTCTCCCGTAGGCTTGTATGATAGGTTAGGGTGTTAGGATAACTAGGGTGTTAAGTAGTTGCTGTAGGTTTATAATCAGTAGGGTGAGGTAACCATAGATACCAGGCTCAATTGTTACAAACTTAGCCACACTGTATGCATTTGGAATAACAGCCGTACTAAGCTGTAAGTCCCGGTGCGTACAAGTATTATAAAAATAAACTGATATTTGTATACAAGCTTTTTATTAATGAACTACTCCCTAAATTTCTTCTCTTTTACTTTAGATCTTGTTGGCTCAAAATATTGCCACTTCCACGTTGTCGTCAGTGGCAGCGCAGAGGTCACTTTGACTGCATGTTTTGGGTAGGACAAATAAGGCAGGATAGGACGTGGAGCATGTTTTGCAACATAGCTTCACAGCCACACCCTACTGGAGCATCTCCCTGCAGGGTGTAAACTTCCGTGGTCGACACGGAAGCATTGTTTTCACACAAAAGCAGCAATGTCCCACAGTATTTCTTGTTGCTATAATGTGCTTCGTTATATTTTTCGTCGCTTCTATTTTGTATTGTAGGTAGGTATATAATAATAAACTAAATTGGTTAAACAGACGATCAAAATAAATTACATACAACTGCGGCTCCTCGAAGTACTATTGTTTACGAAACTGACTTTTCAAACATTTGTACGTCAAATGTCATTTTCTTCGGCCATCTTTGTCGTGTCTCACTTGGTTCACTTCGGTTGGCGCCGCCGTAGAAAGAGATGGGGGGGGGGGGGGGAAATCTCTCCTGACGGTCACGTGTCCTGACGCGATGCCCTGACGCGAGTTTAACATTTTTTACCCATTACAAAAAGTGTTCAACGCCGCCAAAGAAGTTTTCACTTCAAAAATACTTTATGCACTAGAACATAAAAAGCGATTTTATGTCGCCTAAGCACAACTTAAAGACGAACTTTTAGAGCATGAGAAGTAAAAATACATTTTTTAAACGGCTTCGAGGTAAATGGCATAAATAATGAAAAAAACCTTCTTGGATAAGGAGACAATAATAATTATCACTACTTATTATGAAACAAAGTCTCCCCGCCGCGTCTAACTCTCTTAACGCGATAAACAAAAAAAACTGCCGAACAGATTTTCATTTGTTTTCACCAATGGACGGAGTGATTCATGATGAAGGTTTAGGTGTATAATTCACTAAGGTGTCGGAAAAAATCATGCCAACAGGGATCTTTACTGGAATGCGCGATAGCGCCGCGTGAACCAATAGAGATATACAGGGTGACATTTTAATCACCGTTTTCCTCTTAATAGGTCATTTTACTCATCATTATGAACAACTTTTACTATGGGACCAAACATGAAATCGCGAAAAAAAAATCGGCTGTTCCCTACTTTTTGACGAGTTATGCGAACATAAATGTAGGGAACAGCTGACTTTTGAAGTGAAACTTCTTTAGGCGCGCTTGACTTGGGGAGTAAACTGGCGAATGCGTTACGAAAACGTGTGATCGCGAGTAGGGAAGGTACGTAAAAAATAGCTGGAAATACCTGGTGTAAAAACCCGGTCCCGGTCGACGGTCGCATAAATATGCGACCGGGTTTTTACACCAGGTATTTGCTTCCAAGTACGCACACCGGGTACCGACTCAAAATACTTGCAAGACTATTATGTATCTTATACGGCTACTCGCTCAAATACGTAGGTACTCAACCGCGTTAGTTTTCGCAAATGCGATCATGCTCCTTTTGGAACAATTTCGTATGCAAGTATTTTTTACCGACTTCACAAAAAGGAGGAGGTACTATGTTCGGCTGTTTGTATGTTTTTGAAGTGAAACTTCTTTAGGCGCGCTTGACTTGGGGAGTAAACTGGCGAATGCGTTACGAAGACGTGTGATCGGGCGAGTAGGGAAGGTACGTATTTATGCGACCGGGTTTTTACACCAGGTATTTGCTTCCAAGTACGCACACCAGGTACCGATTGAAAATACTTGCAAGACTATAAAGTATCTTATACGGCTACTCGCTCAAATACGTAGGTACTCAACCAAAAATTTTGATTGTCTAACTAAATCGAACTAAATCTGACTATTTTTAATCGTGATTAAAAAGGTGTGGAATAAAATTAGTTGTCTTGAATAGAAATTCACACCAACACCTCGACTTCAGGTGCAAAAACAGTACTGTCTGTATCTTTTTTTTCTTTTGTTTATATCTCGAAAATGGTGCGTCCTATCGCAAAAATAATGAAAATTTCGACCCCCTTTATAAAACCCATAAACTCCTAAAACTCAACAAGTAGGTAATCATTTTTCATATTTTCCATACAAAAAGTGAAAAATTCGTTAAAAAACACGCCAAGGCCGCCCCCTCCGCGCCTGCGGCTCTAAAAAACAATTCACGGGGTAGGGCAAATAAGTACCACGTGTCGACGAGTCGCGATTGTCAAATTCGATTTTTGTTGTGTCAAAATTATTGAAGTGAAACTTCTTTACGCACACTTGACTTGGAGAGTAAGCTGGCGAACGCGTGACATAAACGTATCTTATACGGCTACTCGCTCAAATACGTAGGTACTCAACCGCGTTAGTTTTCCCAAATGCGATCATTCTCCTTATCAGTATAAAGAGTCTACGGAACAATTTCGTATGCAAGAATTTTTTACTTTAATTGTTTGCAAGTATTTATTTGTAAACGCGATTTTGCTCCTTATTTATAGGAAGTCATTGATCAATTTCCTATGCAAGTAGTTTTACTTCCAACGGGGCTTTTGAATACGCGATTATACTTCTTATCTGTATGAAGTTATGGATCAATTTTCTATGCAGATAGAAAATACTTGAAAGTATCTCGCTCCGTCGTGCCTCAGCGCTCGAGTACGTAGGTACTCAAATAGTTCAACAACAGCGTTTGTTTTCGCAAATGCGATCATGCTCCTTATCAGTAAGAGCACAGAATACTTAATAGTACTACATACAGAAAGGACACTCCCTTTCTCGCCCTCATATCAGATACCGCACCTCACCCCGCACTTCGAGGTATTCGTCGCCGACTCTTTAGCAAGGGCGCTCGCGAACCGCAGCGCTGTATTGCTGACACGAACACACAAATATGCGATTTAAAAGTTTTATTTGAGTTTTAATCACGATGGTTGGATATTGTGATGCTTTTCCGAATTCGTATTTACATAAACTGTTTGTAAGATTTCGCATTTTTAATAACATGCGAAATAATAACCGATTATTTACAGATAAGTCATTTAAAGTAAACTATTTTAGTGTTTTTATTTCATTACGAACCCGACTATATAATAAACAATTGAACTACAAGGTCACTTCATAATAATGCACACGTTCGAGCAGCGCCGCCGCCGTCGTCGTTCGGTTCCCCGACACAAATTGCTTACCGCGCCATTTTTTTTACGCTACTAGATTTCACGCACACATTTGCAAGTATACAAACGTCATTTGTTTATGTAGTAGTACTAGGTAATTATTTTGCGAGGGTTGTATGGAGTGTCCGAGGTGTGGTAAGAGTCTACGGAACAATTTCGTATGCAAGTATTTTTACTTTAATGGTTTGTAAAAGTATTTATTTGTAAACGCAATTGTGCTCCTTATTTATAGGAATTCACGGGTCAATTTCCTATGCAAATACTTTTTACTTCCAACAGGGCTTTTGTTTGATTACGCGCTTGTACTTCTTATTCGTATGAAGTTATGGATCAATTTTCGATGCAGATAGAAAATACTTGAAAGTATCTCGAGCCCTGGTTTTAGGCCCTGGTTTCTTAAGGTGGACGTACTTGGAAGCCCTGGAACTCGATTTTGCAAGTACGACCCATGTCTACGGGCTACGGGCGAGGCGAACGGGAGTTGAGTGGGGGATATAAGCAAGAGAAAGTAGTGCGCGCGCACATTTTCTTTCTCTCTTCCTCTCATAGCCAAATACGTTTGAAGTTTCACTTCAGTCGTGTGGTCATAAGCACACTCGTTTTTTTTTTCACAATTTCAGGTTTGGTCCCATAGTAAAAAAAATTGTTCATAATGATGAGTACAATGACCATGTTAGTGTTGTTCCAATAACCCTGTATATACTTATACTATATTATATCCATACTAATGTTATAAATTCGAAAGTAACTCTGCCTGTCTGTCTGTATGTTACCTATTCACGCCTAAACCACTGAACCGATTTAGAAGAAATTTGGTAGGTATAGAGATAGTTTGAGTCCCGGGGAAGGACATAGGATAGTTTTTATTTTATGAACAACTTTTATTATGGGACCATAATAAAAGTTGTTCATAATGATGAGTACAATGACCCCTTAAGAGGAAAACGGTGATTGAAATGCCACCCTGTATATATCTAATAACCCTATTAATCGAATAAACCTAAACTTAATCTAATAAACCTCTAATAATCTAATAACCCTGTATAAAACAATGTATAAATGGGATATTTTCCGACACCACGCGGGCGAAGCCGCGGGAAAAGCTAGTCTCAAAAAGCCCACTCTTCTTCATTCGTTTCTAATTTTAAATGCGACGAAAATTAGCTAATGCCATCACGAATAACGAGGTGAAAGTACATGACTCCCGTGACACAATTTTTTTTTACTTCATTAATCTTCCGTAGCGACCGCGGCAAATGTGGAGTGAGATCGCATAAAAAAGAGAGGTATGGAAGGGAAAAAGGGGAGGTCTTTGCCCAGCAGTGGGTTAGGTACAACATAGGTTATCGTTATCATTCTGTTAATAATTAAAAGCCAGAGTAGTGTGAAGACAGTCCCGTGCATAAATAGGCAAGGTCTTCGTACAACTCTGGCACAAAATTCAAAAGAGATTTAGATTTAGAATAATGATTGCGAGTTTGAGAAAAGACCTATGGTTTCGAAAATAGTATGCTCGTACCGCCATAAAATATATATCAAAACCTTAAGAGAAAATCGCTTTTGAATCTTGCGTAAATGCAAAATTGTATAGCACATTACTCCAGCGGGCTGCAAAAGAGGCATTGATGGACGAACGTGAAAATGTGGGCCAAAGCGAAGCCGAGGCACATATACGTGAGTCCATCAAAATGCCTGGCTGCGGCCAAGGCCTGTATAGTACTTTTCCCAAATAATGCGCGGAAATTCAAAGTTTTGTTATAAATTCCAGAACCAATGACGAACAGCATATAACAGCATATTGTGAATATCCCATGATAGTATAGTAGCTATTAATGGATTACTGGCTTCGACAGTATGATATCTCACACGTCTTCTTGTTTCTAAAACAGATCGTCCACATCCAAGACAAACATGGGTGTGACCAAGATCTCTTTCAGCATTCACATTCCCATTTCTACAATGCTGGTCTAGCCACAAAAAGCACTCTTGACAGATTACAGCTTCTTGTGGAAGCTGTAAGGTAAGAAACACATATTAGTTTAAGGTTGAGATAAACAAGTTCATTTATTAAATCCACACATAACCTCCAAAAGATAAACTTGACTATTTTGCCTACTAAGCCAGTTATTCAAGATACTTTTAGGTAGGTAGGTATCTATTTATTCATAGATTGTTGCATTAGGGCTACAAGCCAAGCGAAACCGCAGGTTGTACAATAATTATTATTTAGGACTTTTCGCTACGGTCAAATACCTACTTTCAATAAATAACGCAGTATCCACATACCTGTTGCAACGATTTCCATCTAGCGAGAAGAGTTTGCAGTGCAGATGGTATTGAAGACACAACATGTCTTAGCATCCTGTCGACGCACAAGTGACAATTTATGCACCTCAACATCGTTATCCAAGTCGCAAGCAGTGATCAGAGTCCGTTTAAATAGCACAAAGTCGGCAAGTAGGCGAGATCGAGTCCGTGTACAAAAGCAAAATCGTCGTGGCAAGTAGGCGAGATCGAGTCCGTGTACAAAAGCAAAATCGTCGTGGCAAGTAGGCGAGATCGAGTCCGGGTACAAAAGCAAAATCGTCGTGGCAAGTAGGCGAGATCGAGTCCGTGTACAAAAGCAAAATCGTCGTGGCAAGTAGGCGAGATCGAGTCCGGGTACAAAAGCAAAATCGTCGTGGCAAGTAGGCGAGATCGAGTCCGTGTACAAAAGCAAAATCGTCGTGGCAAGTAGGCGAGATCGAGTCCGGGTACAAAAGCAAAATCGTCGTGGCAAGTAGGCGAGATCGAGTCCGTGTACAAAAGCAAAATCGTCGTGGCAAGTAGGCGAGATCGAGTCCGGGTACAAAAGCAAAATCGTCGTGCAAATATAACAGTAGATCACAGGGAGAGATTAGGGAGCGAAAAACAAACAACAATGTAAACAGAACAGAGCGAAAGCGAATGTCAACGACACAGAGTACTTTTTGATAGACTGAGAGTCAACGAATGACTCTTCAATTATTTTGACAGTGAGTTTGACATAAGTATTAGCGTTAGCGAGCCAATTACGTTTCGTTACACCTAATCACTAACGCTCAAATGCGAATTAATGAGTAGAATATACAGTCATAATATGTATTAAAATTATATTACAAAAAAAAAAAACTTTATTTTCATTAACTGTGTGTATTTAAACCGAATACATATTAAAATCCGTACATAATACATTAATAGATGTCATTTAAAAAAATTAAATGACTCGTTTTGTTCCTCGCGTATGCGTAATAAGTAACGCAAATGGCTGCGATAAAAACAGGAAATACCCTGGTTTTTAATTTAATTCCTTTTATATCTAACTTTTTATCCGCAAGTTTACCAGACTAAAAGTTAAGTAACCTAGGGTCGTATTTTCTTTGGATATTTTTCATTAATTTACATTTCTTGTAAATTAATGAAAGGCGGGGCAGGATCTGGCATTGTAATTTTTTTCACGAGCTAATGTGATAAATTGTTTCTCTCTATTTGAAAACCAGTTAATTTTAATAAAATCTTTGTAAAGTTACCTCCTTGGTTGCCATGTTTCGAAGTAAATAGTTCGGTCAATTTTTTAATTACACGAGAGATATCGAGTTTTCATAGTAATTTATTCAGCCGCTAAACAAGACAGATATGGATTTTCATACTAACTTTGTAGGCTCACATGTATTTGACCAGTACAGCATTTTCGATTAACATATCACGCAGAAGGCTGTCAAATTAATGTTCAAATTTCTAAGCATTTTTTTAGTTAACCTATTGTGTCCCACTGCTGGGCAAAGGTCTCCTTAATATTTTTCCACTTTTCTGTGTGCTTTGCCTTCTTCGTCCAATCGGTTAGGATTGAGTCCAAATCGTCACGCTAGCGTTTCTTAGGTCTGCCTCGGTGACGACGCCCGTCTTCAGGCAACCACTGTGTGACGACTTTAGCCCATCTGTCATCATCATCCTATAGGTGTGACCCGCCCAGTGCCACTTCAGCCTCGCAGACAAGTCGCCAACATTTTTTTTTTAAATATATAATTTACATAACTGATGTACAACGGTGATACCCGTCGAAGCATAGATAAAAAGTAGGTATTTATGCTCGTGACTACATACTGCTCTCGGTTTCAATGATTCACAGAGTGATAACGGTCAACAGAATGACCATCAAAGCCATACTAACTTTCAAACGTAAAAAGTTGCAAAGGTAATCCATTTAATGTCACTGCGTTTTCACTAGCTATGTTTTGCTTTTGCGCCATCGATGCATTAAATAAACATGGACTGCATAGGAAATTCACAACAAGCTCCAGGAATTCATTCCCATGAATAGTTTAATGTACACATCTAATACTACCAGGAACCATGTGGTTTCAATACTAGAATACTAACTGGAACGTGAAATAGAAAGACGTTAAGCCGTATACAGAAAGAAAGCTGGCAGCTTAACAGCGCTTATAGGAACCGGTCCACCCAGGTAACCGGCATGCGCCGCGCCGCACAGTGGGCCCATACTGAAAATTTGTGGTCTCATTTGGCTATTTTGACCTTCTTTTTAGTTAAATATATAGTTTTAATAGCGCATAGTTACATATAACTAGTAATTCTGGTAGAGATTTAGTTATTATTGCATGTTATCGGTAGCACCTGCATTGTGATTGATGACTCATTTGTTTGTGCGCTCGGCTAAGCGCATAACTAATGAGTTTTCAAAAATACTCGTCTCTGATTGGCTGAATAATTTTCACTCACTGTTATGTCCACTACTTGAGTAATTAACACTGACTATAAATATAAAGACATTCATTAAGTCCATCTAGTTTCGCTCTTGTCGCTTATTTGTGAACACAGTGAAATACTTTTATTTTTATATTTACATTAGAACTATGGCTGGATTTTGTACCAACCTAGATCTTTTTGTGAAATTAAGAAGTGGCGGTGATCTGAAAAATCATATGTTTCTATATGAAAGTATCATTTCTGTCTTGACTACCGAAGTTTCTGAAGAAGACAAGAACCGAATCAAGGAGTTCTGTCGACTTTTTTGTGTAAATCTAAATAAAAAGTGGATAGAGTCATGTAGACATCAAAAAACTTTTATGAACCGTGAAAGTAATCGCAAGTGGTTGGAAAAAAACATCAAATGGCCTGTTTGTGACACTGTTGACCTGAGAAGTGAGATGGGCTTTTCAGACGCAGCCTTATCTGAGCCTGTGGATATAGATTCCCATGTTCCTACTCTTGCAGTATGTACTGAGGAAGCGGGAACATCTACAGAAAAGGAGCACAGAAAACCGTTCGAAGACTTAAGTAATAAGCAAAAAAAAAGACGTTCTACTTCCATAGTAGAGGAAAATTCCGAGGAAGAGTTGCAGCACTGGTACATAACAAAATTGAAAGACAACGGCAAAACGAATCTGGCAAAAGTGGTCGAATACCTTTCCAGTAATCCAGATGCGCTATCCGAAGTAGATGAGCGACTATTCAAGAAGCAGAGCTTAAGTACTGTCTCTGATGATAAGTGTTTAGCTCTTTATACATCACTTGCGCTCTCGAAATGGAAATACTTAGCTCTTCGACAATTTCTGAAAGAAGAAAACTGTGCTGCCTTTCCATCTTATCCAAATCTTGTAAATGCCAAGAAAAGATGTTACCCACCACAAGAGAGTATGGAGATTACTGAAAAAGGAGCTCACATTAAATTGCAAGCGCTATTGGACCACACTGTGAAGAGGATTTTACTAGATATGAATTCTGTTGATAGGTCTCAAAATGAAGAACTCAAGTTAACCTGGAAATGGGGACTTGATGGTTCTTCGTCGCAGAGTAATTATAAACAGAAAACGTCAAACACAGCTACAGAGTTCGATGATTCATCAGTAGTCATGATAAGTATCGTCCCTCTTCGGCTAGTGTCTACTAGCCCATCATCTGGGAATGAAAATATAGTTTGGGAGAACCCCACACCTTGCTCAACTCTTTACTGTCGACCAGTGAAGTTTACTTTCACTTCAGAGACAGCTGATTTTATAAAGTCTGAAGAGTCTGAGATGAAAAAACAAATTGATGAACGAATATCTACACAGTTTGGAAATATTATTGTATCACATGAATTGCATAGGACCATGATTGATGGAAAAGTGGCCAATATTATTGCTGAAGTACCATCATTTGCAACGTGTCCCATTTGCTTGGCAAAACCGAGCGAAATGAATAATTTAGACGCTTTGGCTTCCAAACCACTTCGTGAAGAAATTTACAAACAAGGAATTTCTTCACTGCATATGAAGATTCGGTGTATGAAATGTCTTCTCCATATATCTTATAATCTGGATTTTCAGCGATGGACTGCTCGAGGCGAACATAAGGCTTTGAAACAAGCTAAAAAAAATACCACGCAACAAGAATTTCGTGAGCAAACTGGAATGCTGATTGATATAGTCAAACAGGTATGTATTTAATTTTCGCTCTTTTTATGTTGTTTGTGTATTATATCTCTATATATTGTATATTACAGTATTGTTTTCCCATTTTAGGGTTTTGGAACTACAAATGACGGGAATACTGCGAGGCGCTTTTTCCAAGATTACAAAAGATCTTCCAGAATAACGGGAATTGACGAAAATCTGATTTTCAGATTTTCCGTTATTCTACAAGCCATATCATCAGGCAAAAACATTGACTGTGAAAAATTTAGAAGGTACTGTAGAGAAACAGCTGATGTGTACGTGCAACACTATTCGTGGTACTACATGCCAGTCAGTGTACATAAACTTCTAATGCACGGTGCAGACATCTGTAACCACTTTGGTGTTTTGCCAATCGGTAAGTAAAAAATAAATATAGTATGATGTATTATATTTGACTCGATTGCGTTTTGAAATTAAAATGTACATAACTTATTCGTTTTAGGTACCTTATCTGAAGAAGCTTCGGAAGCCCGTAATAAGGACTTCAGAAACGTCAGGGAGAGGCACACTCGGAAAACAGGGAGAATAGCAACAAACGAAGACATCCTTCATGGACTTCTAATAAGCTCTGATCCCCACATATCCTACATAAGGCCTAAAATAACGAAGAAGGTTCATAATGAGTTGTTGCCTGAAGCAATTCAGTTGTTACAGACTACTGAGCCTCCCTGTGGCAGTGAGATTATGGAGGAAGAAGAATGCCTCATAGCACAGTCCGAAAATTTGCCAGACCCACTAGCACTTCTGGAACAAGAAATAATGTGATCCGGCTCTAGATTATTCCCACAAAAGCCCATCAGGGCTAGGAATATGACAAACAGCCCTTTTCAGGGCTACAATTACTTCAAAGTTTCATATTGGTCATGGTCATACGTACGATAACTTATACTATAATATACATACGCTTGATTATGTAGGTAATTATCAATGACTTGCCCGTACAGATTTAAATTATTTCACCTATCATTAACAAAATTAGTATAACCTGAAACTTATTACGATATTTATTCAACAATAGATAACGTGCAGTTAAAAAAATAACACAGCCAATCAGAGACGAGCATTATTGAAAACTCATTAGTTATGCGCTTAGCCGAGCGCACAAACAAATGAGTCATCAATCACAATGCAGGTGCTACCGATAACATGCAATAATAACTAAATCTCTACCAGAATTACTAGTTATATGTAATTATGCGCTATCAAAACTATATATTTAACTAAAAAGAAGGTCAAAACAGCCAAATGAGACAAAAAATATACTTTGAATTTATTTTAAATGGCAAAAAATTTCATACAAAATATTTTTTTTTTACCGAATGATTACTCGCGATGCCGCAGATAGCCGGCGCTGATTTTTTTTTCATGGATAGAGAATGACCCTAGCTATCATATACTCACCGCCACACACTCAACATATTAGTACAATTGAAGAAAAAAATGAAACGTGATTCGCTCCATACAAAAAAAACTAATAAATTTTTTTCAAGACAAACTATCAACTTTAGACGAAATTTTATAAGAATAAAAGTTGTTAGGAATATCATAACACGTCATATAAAAAAAAATCGCATCGATATTGGAACTTTGTTGCCTAAGTCCACAAATTTTCAGTATGGGCCCACTGTGCGGCACAGGCATTTATATGAACAAGCGCCGATAAGCGCCGAACGTCGCCGACAAGTTCCGACATTGACAATCTTCAACACGCGCCGGTCAGCGCTGGCGCCACCCGCCATTTAAAATTAATGATCAATCTGCTTGCTTTTGTAACTGTTACCTACCAGAATGGACCAGCGCCGATAAACGCTGGTAGATCGGCGCCGGCTACCAGCTTTCTTTTTGTATACGGCCTTATAGAGGTAGGGTGTAAAGTTCATTCATACTCCATAGAAAAGGGAGTATCCTCCGACCAGACGGGTGTCGTGTCCGGCGGGCAACTGCCCGATGATTCATGTCGGGCCGTTGTATCTAATGCTAGTTGCGCGGTAAACTCTGCTTGCGCGATGCAGGATTTTGCATGACGTCAGTATGACGCTTAGTTCGCATTTGGCATTGTAGATACTGCTACAGCGTTAAGGTTTTAAAATGGCGAGAAAGTAGAAGAGTTCTCAGAACATTTAATCTTTTACCAACCTATACTAATAATAAAGCTGAAGAGTTTGTTTGTTACTTTGAACGCGCTAATCTCTGAAACTGCCAGTCGGATTTAAAAAATCTTTTTGTATTTGAGAAAGGCTATAAACTATTTAACGTGACGGTAAGACCCATAGGAGCCGAGCAAAAGTAAAAAAAGGCAGAAAGAACCCTAAGCGAAAACGAAGTAGAGCGGGCAAACGATGCGATGCGAGGGGCTGGGTCGGGGGAACAAGAAATTTCTAGTATAGAATAAAATAAAGGTTCAGCACCTTAATTGCGTACACACTTTCGATCACAATCCGAAAGATTTTGAAGAAAATTGCTAATCCATTGCTTCATATGTTTGAGAAATTCACTGAAAAACATAAAAAACGCACTGAATGTTGTTAAACTGTCAGAATGAAAGGCGTTGCCATTATAAGTATATTACGCCGTGGAATATTATAATATTTTGGAATAAAGAGGAAATAATAAGATGAATATATTGCAATGTTTTAATTATACAATGTGGATATGGAACTACGACATTAAATTAAAACGAGCACAGTACTAGTCCATCGAAACATTTTAAACCACGAAGATTAGTAGTTAATGGAAAATTGCAATTTTCAAACAAAATAAATAGCAGAATCAACTGCATAAAAAGTAAACACGCTTTATCTACGAAAAGTCACTGACCTATTGCGCGGCGGGGTGCGGGGTGCAGCGGGCGGCGGCAGTGCTGGGCGTAGGTACTTTAGACGGAGAATTAATCACGTAATATTACATCACAATCACAATTAAAATCATCAATAGTAGCATTTTGGTGACATTCTCCGTACCATGTCGGTGTACTCGGCAGCTGTGTACCTTATTTGAGGCATAATTAAACTCAAAAAACTTACAAACCTAACCTAAATCACAAAACTAGCTACCTAATAAATGTCCAAAATAACTAACCAATATTACACTAACACTTAACAATAAGTCACACTAACCTATGCACTAATCCAATTATCATAAATCGTCTTTAATCACAATAACAACTAAAACTTTTCATAAAATCACGACAATGCGCGCGCGGCTCGTTTTGTGATAAAAAAAGTAGGCGTGTCAGCGTGTGCTCTCCTCAAAGGGCGCCGTTCTGCACTGACATGACATAGTTACCGATTCAAGGACTATTTGCCGAAAATATTCCGCTCACACACATTCGCAATTTTCTATGCACCACTAATGCATTATTATCGTAAGTAATATTTCTTTTTCTTTCTAATCGTAGTATTTTGTGAGTGGGCGGGGCGCGTAAGAGTGGGGCCGTATGACACCTTTCTCTGTCTTTCAAGCATAGAATCGTAGGTACGTTTTTGCACAGGTTCCTGACCTTACAATGTTTACAGTACCCGGCGATAAATATTGCACATCGATCTTTGGAAAGAGACAATCGGCTAATTTCGGCTTCGTAGAGCGTTATCTCTGTCGCACGAAATACAAACAGTCCGGTATCTATTAGGAGCTGTTAAAACAATTATGATTTGCTTCTTTTGATAATTCTTTTTATTCTTTGTATGAAATACGCCAACTTTTCTATAAATGATTGCTTTAGGTTGGGGTAAAATAAAAAGGTTCCCCTATTTTTCCTAAAGATGCCATAGTACAACTTTAAATTATTTAAATTTGGGGGTGTTAACAACTCTAGATATATATTTTGAACTGGACGCGACCGCACTCTATCGCACTTGAACAACGACTGACAAAACGTCAGTTAACGTCACATAGGTAGTGTGCGATAGAGATAACGCACTACGAAGCCCTAATTAGCCGATTGTTTCTTTCCAAAGGTCGATGTGCAATATTTATCGCCGGGTACTGTACCTATTATTACGAACTCAGATCTACATCATGTTGAATATTAAGAAAATGAAAAATAATTTCCTGTGGCTAAAGTATTCATTGGATTTGATTGATTTTTTGTATACGGGTAAAAAGCAAGCCACTCTTTACGTGGTTTAAAGGAATGTCAATCGTCCTGCTCCACATTGTACATATAAACACACCGTTGACATTAATTTATTCATGAAAAATGCGAGCTTTTCAACCCGCATCAAACAATGATGTATTTTAATTAGAATTTGTAATCTCTCTTTTGAACAATGATCATTCAACTGTAACATCAAACAAAATGTCAATAAAAATGTAAATTGTTTGGCACTCGTCAAACTGTTTGTATTAAATCAATATAAAATCTTTTCAGTGAAATACTTGACTTTCCAGAAAATATTTTATTGTATTATCGAAACTTTTTCCAAATTCTTACTGTTCGAAATTCTGTGTTTAAGTTCGTACAAGACATTAATGGGTTGCGACTAGGTTGCGGCAGAATATACATTTAGCAACAAAATCGCGTCATGTTCGTGAACGGGCGCCGTCGATTGAGACTGGTCATCTCTTAGTTGCCAAGGCTTATTTTTAATCTTATTTTTTTAATTGTTTCTTCATTTGTGTTTTTTTTACATTTTTCTCACATATAGAAGCAACAAGAATAATGTACCCAGGATTTTGTAATATTCTTGATTTAAAAGAGTGTCGATGGAGTTTCTTGCCCGTTCTTCTCCATAGAGATCTATGCTTTGGAATGGGCAACTAGCTTCAACTTTCTGACTAACTGACCGACTATTTAATTTTGACAATTCAAAATTGCCTGTACGTGGTTTAATTGAAATAAATGCTTTGAGTTTGAAATTAGATTGGGATTTCGATATTTTTATTGGGTTTATTTTTGTAGATGCCAATCATCGCCCAGCCTTTGCTCAACAATGTTGGTGTCGGCTTCCAGTCTAACCACATGCCGCTAAGTACCAGTATTATACATGGGGTGACTGCCTATCTGACCTCCACAACCCAGTTACTGGGTAATACGATACACCTTGGTAAGACTGGTTTGTCAGACTTTCGGGCTACTGACTACCCGTAACGACTGTCCACGAATCCACGAATGACAGCCGGGACCAACGGCTTAAGGCGGTACCCCGATCAAATAACCTTGAGCATTCGTTGGGATCGTTGCCGCACCACTTAGAACTTGCACAATTTTTGGAATTATTTTAATTAAAAAAGAATAGCGATCTTTTTAAATAAATCAAAATGTGGATTATTTACATTAAAAAAATATCTATCGATTGGTGAAATCCTCAAATTAATAGAACATCAACTTTAGCAAAAGATGAATGAATTAATAATTTTAGTCACTTTTTGAAAGGAGATTTTAAATGTATTAATAACATATTAAAAAATAATAACGTGGAATGTGATGATAGAATATCGAACATTAATAATGTGCTTTCAGGTGTAGTTTATTTTTCATAATTATTGAGTTATAATAGCTTCTGAAAAACGACGGAAAAAGCGGTTTTGGTCGGGGTACCGCCTTAACGTGCTTTCCGAGGCACGGAGGAAAGCTATTACTACAGTCAGTGTGTTATGCAATTACCCTGCAGGTTATGTAGGTATTGCTTAATAGTTATGATTTACACCGTCCTTTTTTATTTTCTTTGGCTTACCCGGTGCTCCGGCGCGGGCAAAGTTTTATTAAAGAAAACGAAGTCTAGCTTTGACTGAGTTCCCAACTCGACTGCGGGGAAATAGAAAAAAGGGGCTAATAAAACCAGAAGTCGATAAAATAAAGCGTTAGAACTTCATTAGCTGACGTGAAATAATAATTTACAGGAAATTCAAGTAGGTAACGAATGAAAGAAATTGGTACACATTTATTTTGATTGCGAAGTATCAGAAGGCAAGTCGAAGAAGAGCAGTGGTAGCCCAGTGATAACGGACACGACTTACGAGTTGTAGGTCGTAGGTTCGAACCCAGACAGGCGCTTTACATTGTGTAAATTATTTCATCACCACCGCTCTCAAAACGGTGAAGGAAAACATCGTGAGGAAACCCGGTATGTCCTAGAACCAAAAATTCTACGGTATGTGACATCCACCAATCCGCACTGGGCCCGCGTGGTGGATTACGGTCCACTCCCTCTCACTGAGAGGAGGCCTCTGTCCCAGCAGTGGGAAAATTAGGCTGATATGATAAGGCTAGTCTATTCTAATTTGCGGAACACAATTTCATGATTGCAGGTGCCACTAGAACCAATTTTTTATAAATATATCGCCCGCGACTTCGTCCGCGTGAAATTTCTTGTTCCCCCAACCCACCACGTCGCATCGCATCGCCTGCCCGCGCTATTACTTCATTGTCGATTAGCGTTTTTCCTTTCTTACTTTTTGCTCAGTTCCTAAGATTCCTAGCGTGATGTTAAATAGCCTTGGCCTTCTTCAAGCAGTGGGCTATCAAATTCAAAACGACTTTTTCTAATTCGACTGGCAGTTCCAGATATTAGCGCGTTCAAACAAACAAAAAAACAATATTCTTCAGCTTTATTAGCATAGATAGATAGATTGGACGACAACGCCGAAACGGGAACAAAGTGGAAACGCCCCTAAAGACACAAAATTAAAAAAAACAAATGATAATCTCATCTAACAACTTAAAAAAAATCATTTAAGTACGTGGTGCACTTAAATAGCAATCATGATTAAAAACATTCAGCTTGAATTTGAGAGATTTTCCGCCGACCAGATGATATGGTAATGAAGGCGCATCCAGCTTCCAAAGGGGAATATTCGATATTCTAATGCGAAGTAATAAAAGTCCTGTATTAGCATCGGAAACTCTCGACCTGGGAATGCCTGGGATTCGTCGGAGCTCTCACACTTTACCCCTGTGACTTGCTTTATATTATTGTACGAACGTTGGCTTGGTTCAAAAGTCAAATTGGGTTTAAATAATGTGCCGAATAATTTGCTTGTGAATGTCGAACTAAACTGAATCGGTGTTTTAGTATTTTGTTCTCTACGTTCATTTATTTGAGCGTGATAAAGATAGGGATAATTCGATGCAGAAACCATGGATCACAAAAATAAATCGCTTGGTAGACTAAGAAAATTATCGTCTGGTTTTGGTAATACAAACGCGAGATGTCAAGATATAATATACGTATTGAAGAAGTGAAAGAAATAACAAATGTTGTATTTATAAACGATTTTTCACTGTATGGAAATCATGATTTCCTTACAATGTAAAATCTAAGTCTTAAAATCGGATAATTTTAATTTAAGTAAATAAACAAAAGAATGATGATTCATTCTTTTGTTTATATACTTAAATAAAACGTTGTATAGCGTCTGAATAGTTACACAACACTGTGTCTTCTTCTTTCGAAGGTCAAATTACTGACGACTGAAAGAGAGAAATCGGTGTGTATTTATTCATCCGATATACTAAGTTTATTAGTAAGGGGGAAATTTAAAAAATCCACACTGATGTGGTGGCGCATGTGTTGGATCATTTAGCTCCCTTCAAAATGGTTTAGCTGAATGGTGCTGAGACATGCGTCATGTTCGTGAACGGGCGCCGTCAGTAGGGACGGTCATCTCTTTGGTGCCATGGCTATTTTAATTTATTATTTGAATTGTTGTTTTTTCTCATCTTTTCATTATGGACGCTTTTAACGTTCTGCATCGTTCTCACATGTATAATTTTTAACATGAATGATGTAACCAAGACTTTGTAACCACATTATTTTGATTTAAAAGAGTGTCCATGGAGTTTCTTGCCCCTTCTTCTCCATAGGTACCTACGCTTTGGAATAAGCAACTAGCTTCATCTTTCTGACTGACCGACCCCTCGACTATTCAAAACTGCCTGTAATTGGTTTAATTGAAATAAATGCTTTGAGTTTGAGTACATAGAGGTAGAGGATACTCTACAACATCAGTTGTTTAAAAAAAAAATAATATGACATGACGTTCCTAATAAAATAAAAAATATGCCGATAGAACACAACATTACGTGAGCGAGCTAGTGTCCTTTATCTTTGATAAACTCTGATTTAATTTAATCGTCACATCTCATCACAAAAGATCACAAGGATGCCATGTCAGCACTAACTGACGGGGTCCGCTAGGGCCGATGCCTGTCAGGGTTGCGGGTTGTTTGAA
Organism: Amphipoea oculea; assembly: GCA_945859645.1. Taxonomy (NCBI): domain Eukaryota; kingdom Metazoa; phylum Arthropoda; class Insecta; order Lepidoptera; family Noctuidae; genus Amphipoea; species Amphipoea oculea. The sequence goes on from OX243876.1 coordinate 6,767,874, forward strand.
AGTGGTACCGTGGCCCTTGGCACAGGCAACTGAAGGAACACGGCTGGGTTTTAGTCAGTAAACGTCTGACACGCCCTCCCGCTGGATTATTCCACTTTGCCCCACCGGCCGCCCCACTGGTGGGGCAAAGTGGAATGTCAAAAATTTTGCAGTGGAATCTGCCCCACTAAATCGAAATAGTGGAGCAGATTCCACTGCTTTAAAATCCTGTTGGATTCTGCCCCACTAGGGTTGGCGCCTTAGAATAAACGTACAAACATTTTATTTTCGCAAATTTTGTATTTCCTAGTTGTTTCTGGAAGGATAAGGGATGTAAATCGCAGATTAATTACACGATTTGTTACAAGCATTTGTTACATGCAGCATTGGAGTAAGAATGACCAAACCGTCATTTACCTACACAATAGACGTGCATTTGGCCATTTGCATTTCTTATCAGTATAGTTCATTTTGAGACCCACTCTTTCGGAGGCTCTACTGAGGTCATCGAGCATTGTACTGAGGTGCTCCATAGTCTCAGCCATGACTACAATATCGTCGCAAACCGAAGGTGAGTTATACAGGTACTCGCCATTGATGCTAATGCCAGCCCCTTTTAAGTTCAGAACCTTGAAGACATCCTCCAGTGCAGCAGTGAACAGTTTGGTAGAGATAACGTCTCCCTGTCTCACACCTCTCTGCAGAAGGATAGGTTTCGAGGTCTGATCCAGGAGTCGGACTGACATAGTGGCGTTTTCGTACAGAAACCTCGATGCAGCATCCACTGCCGCGAAGTATTTCCAACATTCCGTTTCAATTGGATTCGTAACAGCATCTATACTAAGACGTGGAAGAATGTTTTTTGAACTATTGAAGCAATAACTGAGGCTCTGATCGACTTTCATTCTTGGGAATTGTTACGTTGTTTTTTTGCACCTACAACGGGTTGGTTTAGTAAAGTAGCATTTACCTGAAAACATAAGTAGTACATTACGAGGTTTCCGAGTAACACATTTCATCGTAGTTTTACAATCGGCTTCCTCACAATAAATCACTTTTCTTAATCCTAAAACATATTGAATTGTAATTAGTTGCGTTTGTTTACATTCCAAATGTCATTCAGTCAAACGTCAGTTTCTATCTGTCAAAGGCGACATCTGGTGGTCGCCGATTCACAGTTGTAGTTTAAATCGATATTTTAACATATTGATTGCTAACCATCGAAATAATATCGTATGGAGCAATCCTCCATAATTTTCAGCTTTTAGTAAAAAAAAAAGTCATAATAAACTAAATAACCATAAACGGAAATTAATTTTTTTTTTCTATATAGACTTCTTTCTAGAAACTTCGTGTCAAGTTAATATATTTTTTATCTGTGAATTGTCTTTGACGTAATGTGACAAGCTAATACTTTCTTAATTTGCCCAATTAAGATTCGAGGAGATTTAACACAATCACGACGAGATTTAGTATTGGAAATGACAAATAATTTGTTTGTTGGTCTGGATCATGAAGATTCTTATTGTTTCAGCGATTAAACGTCATGTTGTGCAGTTGTTAGTGATTTTCAAGAATTTAAGTATCTCGGTGTATTATTTATCTTCAGTGATTTAATATTATTTTACCCGTAATCGGGGAGAATTTTGGAATGCTCCGTCTAATTCCGGTCTGTGAGTCATGACAGCATTATGGAACAGACTTGGCATCTTTCAGCCCTCAGACACGCTTGAGTGATTCCACTAAACTTGCTACATGTTCTAAAAGGTAAGGATTTGGTTGTAATAGTCTTTGGAAGTGGTCTGTGAGCCCTTCCCTGGTTGTTAGAAAGGGTATTGTCGTGATCCATGGATATTTATTGCAGGATTCCTATTTGCGCATACGCAGGCAGTTTTCCAGCCGGTCAAGAATCTTGCAGTCAAGTGCTTTCGCCCTCCGACAACCGTGAGTATTTCACCCGCTGACTATTTGCAACTAATCCCTATTGTCCCACCACTCAAGATTAGGCAAACCAAAGTCGTAGCTCCTTATGTTGTCATTGCGAAAAGGCCTTGTTATCCGGCTAATGTTTTAGCCTTATAGATTTCCAAGCTCAGTCACCTCAAGGCAGGTGAATTAGTTTCTCTTTATATTATTAGGCCTCCGTATTGTCGATTCCAGGAGAGGCACCTCGAGCGATTCGTCTCGCCGCCAGGACCTAGAGGACCGTCTGGGGCCTGGACGCGAGACCCGTTCCTCGAGCACAGCGAAGCCTCGTGTGGAGACGACTGCGGCCGGCTGGGCCCGGCTAGCTCAGTCGGTAGAGCATGAGACTCTTAATCTCAGGGTCGTGGGTTCGGGCCCCACGTTGGGCGCCACTGTTACAATTATGATTTTTTATCTGTAGTGACAAACTAGTGGGTATGGTAATATGAAACAACAACTATCTCAAACACTGTTTATTAAAAAAAAACTGGTTAAGTAACATTACTAATAAATAAGTTCACTAAAAAATAACAAAATTGTTGCCAGCCAGCTAATAAGGAATCATCATCATCGTCATCAAGGGAAACTAAGTCACTTTCCTTGAGGTGGCGGAGCTTGGAAATCTATAAGGCTAAAGCATTAGCCGGTTAACGAGGCCTTTTTTACAATGACAACATAAAGAGCTACGACTTTGGTTTGCCTAATCTTGAGTGGTGGGACAATAGGGATGAGTTGCAAATAGTCAGCGGGTGAAATACTCACGGTTGTCGTAGGGAGAAAACACTTGACTGCAAGATTCTTGACCGGCTGGAAAGCTGCCTGCGTATGCGCAATTAGGAATCCTTTTAGAACATGTAGCAAGTTTAGTGGAATCACTCAAGCGTGTCTATAAACTTTACCGTTATTCGAAAAATAAATTCGGGGTGGCTAGTGAATATGATTGGAAGCAGGTAGTACCGGAGGGCAATCGGCAAGAATTATTAAAGAGTCACCATAGTGGCGAATTATCTCCACATTTCGGGGTGTTTAAAACTTATAAACGACTTGCACTCCGATACTACTGGCCTAACATGTATAAGGATGTGATTAGCTACGTTGGTAAATGTGATACGTGTGCCGCTTATAAACACTCACAGTTACCTCCTCCCGGTCTCTTAGGTGACGCGAAAGAATGTTCCAAGCCATTTGAAACCATAAGCATTGACTTGGTAGGTCCGTTGCCACGGTCTAGAGCGGGATTCACATATCTCTTAGTTGTCGTGTGCTGTTTTACGAAGTACTGTTTACTGTTTCCTTTACGTAGAGCTGTTGGTAAGGCTATAGCACAGAAACTAGAAGACGGCGTTTTCCTCGTACACGGTATACCCCGTACGGTTATAGCAGACAACGGGACGCAATTCACGGGTAATGAGATTCGTTCACTACTGGAGAGGTACAAAATACCTCAAGTTCACTTCACACCTCGTTATTGCCCAAGCGTGAATACCGTGGAACGCTATAATCGTACCATAATGACCGCGGTATCAATTCTCGTGGAGGATGATCATCGATCCTGGGATGTTAACATCTCAAAGATCCAATTCGCTATGAACACCTCCACAAATGAAGTTACTCGTTTCACCCCGTTCTTCCTAGTACATGGCAGAGAGGCAGTTAGTAGTGGTGATGTCTTCGGCAATGATACCGTTGATCAGCCCACTCTAGCTTGCGCTTCCCGCAGTTCATATGCAAATCAGCTAGAGGCATTGGGTGGTATCTTCAATAAAGTAAAGGACGCGCTCGTCAAATCACATAAACGTAGTGCACGTTATTATAATAGTAGTAGGAGGCACGCGGAGTTTGAGGTAGGCGACACTGTGTGGAAGAAAACGTATCCCCAGAGTGACGCCTCCAAATTCTTTATGGCCAAATTAGCCCCTAAATACGAGAGATGTATAATTAGGAAAAAACTTTCACCCTTAGTGTATGAATTGGAAGGCTGTAGTTCCGGTAAAAACCTTGGCACATGGCATATCAAGGATTTTAAATCACCATGTGGCGAGGAATAATTTTTTTTAAATATTTTATTTGAATTTAAACTAAAATTCACTAATAGTAGTTGGTCGCAGTGACCATTGAGGGCTGTATATGCCTTGTGGTTGTTTATTTTTATTAAGAAACAGTTTGTAGTGGTACACAGGTTTCTACTGTGTCCACATTTGTAAACTATATTTAGAAGTTGTTGGTGGTCTGTGGTTGTTGCAGGATTGACACCCCAGGGAAGTGTAAACCTCCGGATTGCTGGTAAGGCAGCAAAATGATAGTCCTGAGATAGGTGGCCAAAATGGCGGGCGTGTAGGCTGCATTGATGGAAAACGTTTCAGATGGTTTTTTTTAAGGCAAACTAACCGTCACATTTCTATTATGGTAGACGGTTAGCCATTGTTCATTAGTTTGTAGCATTTAATTTCTTTTAGTGTATTGTTGGTGTACCAGCTCAGCACTATTATCGGTAGTTATTTAAATATTTTTACTCTTTTTGGAGCTTGTCTTTTACATGTTGGTAAATGGATTAGACTCGCTCATCTCCATTTATTTTTATTTTCTTTCTCTGTTCTTGTTTTCAGGCATGAACGTTGTAGATTTTTGTAATTGTGCTTGGTCCTTCGGAGTCTGCTTTGACGCTGGAGGGCCAGCGTCGAGATTTGCCCTAGTGGGTCAAATCTCTGGTGGTTGGGGAGGTACTGTTACGTTGTTTTTTTGCACCTACAACGGGTTGGTTTAGTAAAGTAGCATTTACCTGAAAACATAAGTAGTACATTACGAGGTTTCCGAGTAACACATTTCATCGTAGTTTTACAATCGGCTTCCTCACAATAAATCACTTTTCTTCATCCTAAAACATATTGAATTGTAATTAGTTGCGTTTGTTTACATTCCAAATGTCATTCAGTCAAACGTCAGTTTCTATCTGTCAAAGGCGACATCTGGTGGTCGCCGATTCACAGTTGTAGTTTAAATCGATATTTTAACATATTGATTGTTAACCATCGAAATAATATCGTATGGAGCAATCCTCCATAATTTTCAGCTTTTAGTAAAAAAAAAAGTCATAATAAACTAAATAACCATAAACGGAAATTAATTCATTTTTTCTATATAGACTTCTTTCTAGAAACTTCGTGTCAAGTTAATATATTTTTTATCTGTGAATTGTCTTTGACGTAATGTGACAAGCTAATACTTTCTTAATTTGCCCAATTAAGATTCGAGGAGATTTAACACAATCACGACGAGATTTAGTATTGGAAATGACAAATAATTTGTTTGTTGGTCTGGATCATGAAGATTCTTATTGTTTCAGCGATTAAACGTCATGTTGTGCAGTTGTTAGTGATTTTCAAGAATTTAAGTATCTCGGTGTATTATTTATCTTCAGTGATTTAATATTATTTTACCCGTAATCGGGGAGAATTTTGGAATGCTCCGTCTAATTCCGGTCTGTGAGTCATGACAGCATTATGGAACAGACTTGGCATCTTTCAGCCCTCAGACACGCTTGAGTGATTCCACTAAACTTGCTACATGTTCTAAAAGGTAAGGATTTGGTTGTAATAGTCTTTGGAAGTGGTCTGTGAGCCCTTCCCTGGTTGTTAGAAAGGGTATTGTCGTGATCCATGGATATTTATTGCAGGATTCCTATTTGCGCATACGCAGGCAGTTTTCCAGCCGGTCAAGAATCTTGCAGTCAAGTGCTTTCGCCCTCCGACAACCGTGAGTATTTCACCCGCTGACTATTTGCAACTAATCCCTATTGTCCCACCACTCAAGATTAGGCAAACCAAAGTCGTAGCTCCTTATGTTGTCATTGCGAAAAGGCCTTGTTATCCGGCTAATGTTTTAGCCTTATAGATTTCCAAGCTCAGTCACCTCAAGGCAGGTGAATTAGTTTCTCTTTATATTATTAGGCCTCCGTATTGTCGATTCCAGGAGAGGCACCTCGAGCGATTCGTCTCGCCGCCAGGACCTAGAGGACCGTCTGGGGCCTGGACGCGAGACCCGTTCCTCGAGCACAGCGAAGCCTCGTGTGGAGACGACTGCGGCCGGCTGAGCCCGTCTAGCGTTAGAGCGCAGGCGGGACGGTTTTTTCTTTTACCTACTTTAACTTTTTATTATACCTTATTACGGTTCCCGAAGGAACCAGTTGATTGTCTGGGTCCGGTTTTCGATACTGGAAACCGGCCTGCATCACAATTTAATTTGTGGATCTCGGGTTCGACATCCTACCCCGTCCGGAATAGTATTGGACACCTTCGTCGGCTCCGGGATCCGGGACTCTCAAAGTCCCTGGCGCCCATTTAATAGATTTAAATTAAACAATAACTGGAAGGTTACTTTCTCCTTAGTTTTATAATAATTATTAACTTTTAACTTATACTCATTTCAAACGGAACAGTACAGGGTTTATCTCCAACCCCCCACGACCTTCGCTCTCTATATTTCCTTATTAGCTGGCTGGCAACAATTTTGTTATTTTTTAGTAAACTTATTTATTAGTAATGTTACTTAACCAGTTTTTTTTTTAATAAACAGTGTTTGAGATAGTTGTTGTTTCATATTACCATACCCACTAGTTTGTCACTACAGATAAAAAATCATAATTGTAACAGAATAATGGGAATCGCGACAAATATGACACTGGTTTGGCCAATGGTTTCTAGCTAAATATCAATTTCATGTAGGTAGTCCCTGAAACCTAGGATCAAGCGAAGCAGTTGACACAATCATGTTGTGATAAATGTTATTAGGCGTTTGCTAGCCAGTGAAATAAACTTAAAAAGAAACGCCGATTTCACGCCGGCCCCGTAACCGGCGGCGGCGGCGTGCTTCAGAACCACCGGCGGCGGCGCTCGGCGGCGAGGCGCACACGCCTAGATTGTACCTACATAATGCAAACTTCTTATATTGAATTTACTCTTAATTAGTCTAATCTGTTTTCCATAGCAACGAAAATAATATAGTTGTAAAAATCTTTGACACAATAAAATACGGTTGTATTGTAGAAAGATTTCCTAAGAAAAAAAAAATGATGATTAATGTGTGATTTTGAATAGTTAAATAGTTAGAATAAATAGCATTTCGTTTTCTATTTACGGGGACGAATCGTACTCAGTTTGTGATTTTAAGCTTAAATAAAGCAGTAAAAACAAATCTAGTTGCCATTAATAAACAATATTTAATTTTAAAAAATAATTTAATTTAAAATCTTATAATATCTGTGATTTTAAAAGTTTAGTGTACATAGTTATATTTTATTAATAAAAATAAAAAGTTTGTACGTTTATTCTAAGGCGCCAACCCTAGTGGGGCAGAATCCAACAGGATTTTAAAGCAGTGGAATCTGCCCCACTATTTCGATTTAGTGGGGCAGATTCCACTGCAAAATTTTTGACATTCCACTTTGCCCCACCAATGGGGCGGCCGGTGGGGCAAAGTGGAATAATCCCTCCCGCTCCGCCCAGAGCGGGAGAAATTATTTGATAATTTCCCACCCAAAAAAAAAAGGATGCCATTTAAAAAGTAAACAAACTTGACAGTCATTGGGTTATGCCCCGTGTCCATACACCTGAGTAAGTACTAAGGTTTTGCCCGTGATTTTAATGACTACGAGTACTTATAACATTGTTTTGGTTGTGACGAATGAGTAATAAAAAAAAAGTTATTTGATTAGACCGTTGTAAATATTTGAAATGAGTAACCAGTTGTGCAAATCAAATAAAATATAAACTTACAATTATTTCACTAGACTAGTCTATTAAGATAGTTATATTCCTAGTAAGGCTGTTATGAACTATATAGCTATATCCCTAGGGATGTAACTACGACATCACGCCTTTAAACATCTTACTGCAGGGTCAAATTAAGTAAACTAACGAAACTCGACAGACGTGATGGGTATCGGTATTTAAACAAAATAAAACGAAAAAAAAAAAAATGATTCAATGGTTTTTCTTGGGGCTGAATAACCGCTGGTTTTCGTCAAGTAGTACCTAATTTCTACTATAAAATATTTTTATTTTATCATTTTTATATATCGATGCCCGTCTGCGAGGTCTTGCTAGCTTATTAGGTAGTAGGATCCACCATTAGATACACGCAAACATTTCAAAATTATATAAGTATATGCCTTTGGGACTTCTCCTAACATGCATTGCGCCGTCTGGCCATGTCACCCGTCCCTCGAGATATGTTTCCGGATATTATTCGTTTTTAAGGTTCCGTACTAAAATGGTACCGATGAAAATCCCATGGGGATCGTTCCGCTGTGTTGGCATACAGACGGGTAACAACGATTATTTCGGTTATTTTAATGTGCTAAGGGATTAGGAAAAAGGATGAGTTTAGTTAGCAAAACGATTAAGTATAGTTAATCCATACTTATATCCATACTTATTAATATTATAAATTAGAAAGTAACTCTGTCTGTCTGTCTGTATGTAACCTTTTCACATCTAAACCACTAAACCGATTCAGATGAAATTTGGTATAGATATAGTTTGAGTCCCGGGAAAGGACATAGGATTGTTTTTATCCCGATATTCCCACGCGATCGAAACTTATGCGGGTGAAACCGCGGGGCGCAGCTAGTGGATAATAATTATGATACCGAATATAAAGGCTAATTTACAGGGTGCGCTTTAATCGCCTGTGGCATACCTACTATTAAAAAGTTGCAACGTCTGAACATCTCAATATTCTCAGCCTTATTTTGCCCACTTTGAAAATATTTTTTTTCTGGAGCCCCCAATTTCTTTAACTTACCATCTGTCGCGAATCTGGAACAGCTATTTTAACGATTATATTTAAACTTGTAATATTATATAGTCGCAATGTAGGATATATAAGGTCCCATTAAAATAGATGGACAAACTTTTAGAAATCATTCAGACCACCAAAATAAGGACGATGGTAAAAATATATATAAGAAAAACGCATTAGATACTTACAAGAAAAACAATCAGCTAAAGAAAATACACTAATGTGCCGGCAATTTATTATTTTAGGTCAAAATATATCACTTTAATCAGTGTTTTTTTTTTTGCTTGGATGTCTTTTTTATTCGTACTGAGCGCTGTATTAAAATTTGTCCATCTATTTTAATGGGACCCTGTATAATTTCCTCTGAGACTTCTACTACTCCCCTGAAAGTGTCAAACGCCCACGAGGGGGCGTTATCACCCATGTTGAGAAGCTATGGTTTGGAAATAATTTGTTGCTTCACTTTTATTGTATACCACAGGCATGAAACTTGCATCGTGTAAATGGGGCTTAAGTGAGATGAGAAAATAAACAAGGATCTAAAAAAAAATGGTCCTCACTTTTCTATAACGCTCGTTCCTTGAATCGGTGCCTAGAGGTTAATATCAACGCTGTGGAATTAATAGTTATCTTGTATTACATTTAATCTAGAATGGGAAGTAAAGTCTTAGCTCTTCTCTCTAATCTGAATCTGAAATCTACATGGTCCTTACACGACCTGACCAAGATTATATCTGGTCTTAAAAAGAGACTTTGAAGAACATGTTTTTTAAATACATTGTCAGGTTTGTCCTTCAGTCCAGAATTGGAAACTTATAGGCTGTAACACTTGAGTGAAGGCGCGGGCAGCTTTGAGACGGAACCCTCAGAGCGCGAGTTCTACTCGCACTGGTCCGGTTTTTCGAAACAACAGCTGCTTATCAACTGAAAGTTTATCTGAAGGCTGATGACGTCAGAATCCGGGCATGCCAGTGTTACATAATAATTATGTTATTTTCATTCTGATTACGCTGAAAGATTTCACTCTTGTATCTTGCTGTCAGTTGTCAGTTTCCGCTTCAACCACAGTAGTATGTATTAATTAATTAATTTTCCAAGAATACTTCACTGGACTTGGAGTTTCTTTACAAGCCTTAAGCGTCTTTTTCTGGGAAATTGTGATACCTTCGCAGCTCCTGGGGAGAAATTAAATAAAATAAAATTGTTTATTCTGTAAATTAGGATATCGGAATCACTTTTCAACGTCATCATCTGCCTAGCCTTTTCCCAATTATGTTAGAGTCAGCTTCCAGTCTAACCGGGTGCAGCTGAATACCAGTATTTCGCATGAAGCGACTGCCTGCGTGATCTCCACAACCCAGTTACTGAGTAATACAGAACCTCATGGTAACCTACTGTTTTCCAGACAGATGACGAAGAGTACTTCTGACTACCCGTAACGACTATCAAAGATCTACGAATTTTCGATATGAATGGTCACTCATCCACGAACCGACCTTAGCTACCTTCGATCAACCCGTGATAACATTTTACCACGAGTCCCTATACAGAATGCATAATCTGATGTATTCCTAACAAATTGAACCGCAAAGCAAACAATAATTATTTTATTACAACTTTGCCGTTCAATATGTTAGGAATAATTAACCGGTATTCCTGTTAGTAAGGCCAACTATAGCTACAAACTTAGCTAAAAATCATAGCCGGAACGGTTAAACTTACGCCTTCAAGGAACTCTGAACAAAGTTTTTAATTCAGTGTAGAATGTGTTCAATAGTTAATGAGCGTTAGTTCCAAGACGTTCTCCTTTTAGGTCTCCATCGCAAAAGTGAGATTATGTAAGTATAAGTATTATTTCTTTAGAAAAGAAAAATGGAAGAATTAATCTGTGTTGTTGTTTTATGTGTTAAAGTGAAAACTGGGATGAAAACACTGGTCTTTGACTTTTTCTGAGAGAACACTAAAAAGTACAGAACCAAGTTGAAGATAAATTGGGTGGATTACAATTCGAAGACTTTTTGGGTTGGTCAAAGATATTGCATAATCAGCCTATAATGTTTCCACTGCTGGGACACAGGCCTCCTGTCTTCGAGAGGGAGTGGGCTATACAGGGTGGTCCAAAAGTCGTGGATCAAACGAAATAGGGAGATGAAGGAGGTCATTTCCAACAAAAAATCTTTCTACAGTATGGTCATAATTCAATTGCCCTAAAAGTTATGAATATTTGTGTATACCGAGTTCTTTTACAATTAGACAAATTTAAAAAAAATGTGATATAAAACAATAAAACAAACGGTGTTGTATTACTACTAGATAATGTATCAGCACTACAAAGTTCTATTAGGGCTCTGAGTATCAAATTTCAAGAGCAATTTATTTTTTTCCAAAAAATTTGTAACTTTACCAAAAATTATTTCTCACTTTAAAAGCGTTGGAAATGACCTCCTTTATCCCCCTACTTCGTTTGATCCACGACTTTTGAACCACTCTGTATATAAGGTCCCATTAAAATAGGTGGACAAACTTTTAGAAATCATTCAGACCACCAAAATAAAGACGATGGTAAAAAAATATACAAGAAAAAAACGAATTAGATACTTACAAGAAAAATAATCAGCTAACGAACGAAAATACACTAATGTGCACTAGTTTATTATTTTACTCAAAATAAAATCACTGTAATCAGTGTTTTTTTTGCTTGGATATGTTTGGTTAGACGTACTGAGCGCTGTGTTAAAATTTTGTCCATCTATTTTAATGGGACCCTGTATAATCTACCACGCGGGCCCAGTGCGGGTTGGTAGATGCCTTCGAATTTATGGTTCTAGAACATGCCGTTTCCTCACGATGTTTGCCTTCACTGTTTTGAGTTAACGTAACATTACGCAAGTTGTTATATAACAAAAAAAAAAACCGACTTCCAAAAAAACACTACAAAGTGAAAAATAACTTTAATTTCGGAAGTCGGTGTCTTTGGACCTGTATTTTAGTTTTTTGCCACCGACTTCCGAAATTAAAGTTATTTTTCACTTTGTAATGTTTTTTTGGAAGTCATTTTTTTTTTTCTTAAAAAGTTTTATTTCACGCTTTTTAGTGGGTCTGCTTATAATTTATCTAAGTTACAACAGCTTAGTGCTCATCGCCTTTTACAAACAAATTATTGCTTTTCCCGATGCAGGGAAGTTAACTGTTGAGGAGTTCTCCAGGTCCACCATCAGCTCCATATCACCATTCACATTGTGACCAGCATAAATTGCTTAGCAACCATATTAAAGTAATCGAATCGCAACCCGTGAAATACTTAGATATTATTGAGTAGTTCCGGTGGCCATCTGTGGTCTTCATCATCAGTTCCACTTCACCAAATGGTGCTTACCGAGAGCAAGTGCATGAGTTACTATAAAAAATACCCAAATCGCTATAGGTGTGCCTATAATATTTGAAGAGTTCTTTCGATTTCTCCAGGATCCCATCATCAAATCCTGACCTGATATTTTTAGACTAGATGCTGATAATCCTGGCTGCAGCATCAGGCCAGACTTATGTCAACATTGCATTGAACTTAAAATTTAGTCCTGTTTAAAATGAGCCTTAACACGACTACGGTGCTGTTATTTCAAGGTTTGTACTTTTTCTGATGCTCCTGGCTTCAGCATCAGGTCTCTATGTACTTCGGTGTTCCTCATTAACAGTACGTTTATCCAAACATCGAGCCCTTTTCAATGAGCCTAAACACGATATATCTGCTGTTAGTTGTCGAGGAGTTAGGTACTCTGCAGACTATCCTGACTGCAGCATCAGGTCATGACTTGATGATCACGAGACCAAATGTGGCAAATGCCCTATCAAACATCAAAACAATTTACTGAAACAGTCCTTGCGTGTTTGAGTAACTTCTTACTGTTATAAGGAGTTGTACCTTCCATCATCAGCCCAGCTACCTGAGATGGTGACAACCATACGCAAATAAACATGATACTTCATAAAATATGCGAAAAACAATAAGTGAGCCTATAAAATTTGAGGGTTGCCCTCGATTTCTCTAAGATCCCATCATCAGATCCTAACTTGGTGACAATGGGACCACCTCAGAACTATCTTCTTTCGAACAAAAAAATAATTTTGAAAATCCGTCGACAATTAGCGGAGTATTCGATGAACAAACATACAAAAAAAAAAAACATACAAACAGCCGAACATGGTACCTCCTCCTTTTTGTGAAGTCGGTAAAAAACCGGTCAAGTGCGAGTCGGACTCGCGCACCGAAGGCTCCGTACAAAATTTACGGTTTTCGGATTTTTTCCTTTACTTGTGCTGCATGAAATTCTGCTGCTTCTTGCCAAATTTCATGATTCTAGGTCAACGGGAAGTACCCTATTGGTATTGATTTCGGAGCATATACACCTGTATCTTTTGATTGCGTTGACTTAGAAGTTTAGTTTTTTCACTTCTTCATGGGATTGCAGCGTTGAGTATTTGATATTAATTTCAACTTAATGACTCTACGCGTTCCTGAGAAAAAGGGTCATGACTGACGGACTGACAGACAGACAACGAAGTGATCTTATAAGGGTTCCGTTTTTCCCTTTGAGGTACGGAACCCAAAAAACAAACGACAGTAGCTCATTATAATATAAATATTCAACTCGTAGTACCGAGAACCACGCAGAAATGTGTATTTTCTACAGGAGCGGCTTGCAATACTAGGAAGAAAGTAAAGTTGCTTTTTCCAGCTTTTTCTTGTGTCTAGGAATGTCTATTATAAGCTCGGTGTTCGCCGGAAGGCACATTAAGCCGTTGGTCCCGGCTGTCATTCGTGAATCTTTGACATTCGTTACGGATTCTCAGAAGCCCGAACGTCTGACAAACAGCCTTGCTAACGGGTATCGTATTACCTAGTAACTGGGCTGTGGAGGACCACGGAGTAAATTGGAGGACAGATAGGCAATCGTTTCATGTAAAATGTAGTTAGAGTGAAAGCCGACCCTTTTTTTATCCTTTGGAAATTTTCATGGATGTCCAACACCCTGGGGTGGGTGGAGGGGTCTGTCAGACTCTTACTGACTAAAACCACACGGTGTCCTGCTGCTACCTTTAGCCGGGGTGCTGGAGTGCTTGCGCATTTCGTCACGTTACCCCCAGCGGACCCCAGCTAGGTGTTGGCTCGCATAAATCCATGCGGACCCCGTCACCCTCAGCGGCTGCAAACAGCTACCATTCCTCTACAGAGAGGCGCGCGGAACACGGTGCGCCGCCGTCTCGGGCCTTTCACTGTTCAGGCAACAAACTCCCCAAGTCTGTTGCCCGCAGGCCTCACCCTAAGGCGGCCGGAGATCGTTCCGCGTCCTCCGGCGTCCGGTGCGTCTGTTACGGATTGGAAGGGAGGTTGTACCCTCCCTCTCCCTTAGAGTGAAAGCCGACCCAAAAGTCGTTGGGAAAACGCTAGCCATATGATGATGACGATGTTCGCCGTGTTTTATATGGAATTTAATATTGTCATAGTAGGTATGACGCAGCATCTTTGCCTTCTTCATAATGTAGTCATGACCCGAAAAACCCTTCCCACAAATAATGGCAACTGAAGTAAAAATTTTGATTCGAAAAGCATTGGTCGGAAATCCATATTTGAACGGTCGAAAACCACCCTTCTAACGGAGTCCGGCGTCAAGCAGCCTGCTGTGTTTCGTCGATGCGTGGGAGTTCCAGTGCCTTAGGCATCTTCGGCACGCTCGTTCCATTATAGACCTCATTCATCGCTTTCTATCAGGCGTGATCGAGGTCAAGAGCGGGCCCATTCCAGGGGGCGAGCATGACATATATGTTGTGCCAACCCCAAATAAATTGGGATAAAGGCATTAGAATGATGATGATATAATACAGGGGCGAGCCTATTGTCATCAACCAGGCACAAATCCAGACTCCGGGCTGCAACTGACAAATTCCTGATGGAAAAACCCAATAACACTTTATCCGACCTGGGAAGCGAAACCAGGACCTCATGCTCAGCGCTTGCCACCACTAGACCAATGAGGCAGTCAAAAACTTCTTCCAAACCAAAAAAGAATTCAGCAAATCCGTCTATATATGACGGAGTAATGCCCGAACATACATTAAAAAAAAATATATACGAGTATAAACATCCGAATTCAGAACCTCCTCCTTTTTAGAATTCGGTTAAAAAGGCAGGCAAAGCAGATATTAAAGATAAACAACCAAATAACCGACAGCACTGAAATAAGCAAGTAACATGAAGCCATATATACAGTATAATATTGCCAGCTAATTACTTTTACACACAGTAATGTTTTAAAAGTAAAACGAATTATTCGCGGAAAGTTTACTGACCGGTTAAAGGCAAATTTATTCAAAATTCACGAGCTGTGATAAGCTTCGTTGTAAACTAGGTTCTACATCTAAAATAATGTGATTTTAGTTATAACATATTTCTTGTTTGTTATGGCCCATAAAATACTTTTTATCTAGGTTATCAAGATGTTATTAGATTTATTTTATAAACTTTGGTACATAGTTGCCGAAATCTTTGAAATAAAATACTTAGGTAAAATTACAAGGGCGTTCCTTAAAATATTTCTGATGCTGAAGTTATTATAACAAACTCATCCTTAACAATGTTTTGAAATAATTTTGCCAATAATGATGCTCATTAGAACATAAACCGATGGTCGGTTTATTTTAATAAAACGAACAAGCCACCGTATACATACCGAACACATAATAATAATATTATCCGTATGAAGTTCGTAGAATCATCCCAGAGCTGATTTGCGGGGTTCGTTTTCTCTTCTACCTATCGTTATTTCTCCTGACAAACTTTATTCTGTTTATATCTATGTATTTGTGTAGATATAAGAGGGTATTTATTCTTTTTCGAGTTCTTTATCCCGTACGTTACACCTGCCATGTTTTGTCTTGTCGACTGGTAGAAAATGCCTCAGGCATTAAGTCCGCCTTTGTACAGTATTTTTTTACATAAAGTATATTGTGCGTATAAAGCTTTAATAAGTCGGTGTCTTGGGATCTGTACGTATATTTTAGTTTTAGTTTTTTGCCACCGACTTCAGAAATTAAAGTTATTTCATCATTTTGAGTTAATTTCTTTTTTTTTTTTAAGTCGATTGAATTTTTTAAAATTACTTTTTATTTCGTGATTTTTAGTTTTAAGTAAAAACTGGAATATTTTTTTGTAATAAGTTAATAAGTTTGTAATAAGTTTGTAAGGTTTTGTTGTAAATATTGCACTAGAATTTGACTAAGGTTTTGAGATCATTTCCCTTTGACACTACACCCGTAGCTCGTATCAATAAGCCAGGCCGTCGCACTTACACGTAATAGTCCATATTTGAAAATTCCTGAATCGATTTTGATGTAACTTGCACTGTGACCTAAGTTGAAGTAAATGTAAGCCAATAAAAAAAATGGTGGTTGAAGTCGGTAATAATTAAAAATGAAATAAAATACCGATTGCTTGGCCATCGTTAAATTACAAAACACATTTCTAATATAGTACATACCAAACCCGATCTAAGTACTAGGATATCTGTATCGATACATGCCCAAATTCGAAAGTAAAAACTCCCGAAACAGAAATATTTTTATATGTCCGAATCTACTTGTATGTACACATACGAGTAGTTACCCTTCAGCGCTCGTAAGTTATTAATTCATAAACGTTAACTGACGTTTCTGCAAACCTGAACAAAACCAATTATAATTTCATTCGGATCGAATTCAATACATACTCGTACGAGTAGGTACCGGACCTAACTTTACTGTGAATATAGTTCGACAAAAGGTAAATGTTCCATCAGTGCAAAGTGCAAGTTTAAACGAACTCAGGCGGGCAGGCACTGAAAAAGTTAAGAACGTTAAATAACATTTTCGGATGTATGACGAATCGTTATTTTTAGGGTTCCGTACCATAGGGTGCCATAGGAACCCTATTACTAAGCCTCCGCTGTCCGTCCGTCTGTCTGTCAACGGGCTGTATTTCATAGACAGCTTTCTCTTTCTTCAACTTGGTTTTTATTTTTTACTGTGCTTATTTTAGTTTGTGATCTTCCTGTACGAGTCGCAATAAATACTTTTTCTTTCTTTCTTTCTGTGTCGGGGTGACACGATAGCCAAGATATTATCTGTGGCCAAGCACTGACTAAGTCAAAAATGTTTAAAAACTCGTGAGTAGGGTAAAATTGGGGGACCTGGATCAAGGAAATCCAGGTCACCCCAATTTTATCATTCATTTCATCAACATTCAAATATTATTTCATACTTTCTATTCTAATTGATTATTTTTATATTCATTAAACTCAATCATTTACACATGTGCTTAGTTTCGAGTATCTAATATTATTTTAGCTAGCAAAAATTTGATACTTGATCTGCTCAATGCAACTATGATCTCGTGAATGGACGAGCATTGTTGCTACGTGATATTTATAACACACTGTTATGACTAATAGATTTTTTTTCAATGAACATTATTTGCTGAATGACATTAAAATAATGAGAATATACTTAGATTCTTACGGATGATTTAATTTTACAGCTTTTGAAATGAAACTACATTATTGTAATGAATAAGCAAGTATTTATTAGTTCATATAATTACAAATTAAATAAACAATATAATTACAATTAATTAAACAAAATAATTAGGAATTAACAGATGCCGTAGGTGATCTAGGTGCTTGTAGGTGAGGTCCGTTTTTCTTTTTACAAGGATTGATAAAAAGTATTGTTTAAATATGGTAGCATGTCTTTGACACGTAAGTAGATGTTATCAGTGTAAATGTTCTTAACAACATGCTGAACACATATTTCAGCACTGCACTGGCACATAGAATTACTTTCAAATTGGTTTGCATCGTAAATTTCGATCCGTATAACTTTAGTGCCACCGGTCGAGACCGTTTTGTAAAAACTTATCAACTCCTTATTATTAGTTGTATTTGGAACACATGGGGTTCGTTGTCGTTCTTCCTCATCCAAATAATTTACGACTTTATCAATCACGTCAGGTTCTATCATTAACGGAGGTGAAGTTGGTGAATAAACCCAACTCGGTATCTGAAACAGAATACATACATTATTTTTTATTTTCACTGGTTTAACACATTCTATATAATTATTATTATTATAATTAAAAGTAAAATATTTTGTAAAATTAGGTACTTACAGACATTGTAGAATATAACAGTAGCACACTAAAGGAATGGAAGAACTGAAGTGAATTTGTTTCTTATTTTATCCCGATTTATATATAAAATATTTTGTTGCTGATAGAGTTCAAAATAACGTAATGCTGAGTTGAATATATTTATGACTAGGAATTGCCCGCGGCTATGCTCAAAAAAAATATTGTTTTTAGCAGTAAAAAGTCATAGTTAACACAAAAGAAACATCTAAGTAATCTGCTGTAATGTGGAAGCAAACCATGGGGAATTTGTTAGTATGTATCATCAAAATTAAGGTGGTCACTGGTCAACCGTACTTATTAATTTATTATACACGTATAATGTAATACAATAAAATATGATTAAAATAAAGTGTAGCAAACAATGTGCCCTTACCCTAATGAATCTATATTTGGATAAAATGCTGACAGAGTTCTACTATTACTTGATGCTAAAAGTAAGTCACTATATTGATTATGGTGTCGGTTGATTTGTTTGTTTGTTGAAGTTTTTTATTGTATGAAAAAATGCAGGTACGATAAGTAATTAGAATGAGTGAAGCCATGGTATTTGCATAGTATAACATAATCAATAACTAATATATTTTTTTTGGATTGGTTAATATGATATCTTGTTTTGCAATATAAGCATTACATCTTCTCGATGACATATTTGGTAGTACAACGTCATAATTTTGCTGTATATAAAGTGCATCGATGCCAGACAAAATCACAAACTGCTCTCCCGAGGGAAACAATCATCACCTTCAACCTTCAACGCTATCGCATCTACGCTTCAACCAGAATCCAGAATCTTCAAAATGTAAGTAGATCATAATTAATATTTTATTTATTATATGTGTATAAATGTGTCATCACAAGGTTTATTCTATGAATGAGTGAATGATCGAATGTATGTATGAATGAATGAATGAATGATTGAATGAATGCATGTATGTATGAATGAATTAATGAATAATTGAATGATTGCATATATTAATGAATGAATGAATGCACAAATTATTGAATAAATAATTGAATGAACTTATAAATGAATTATTGAATGTAGGACAGAACGAACGTATAGATTGAATGAATGCATAAAAGAATGAATGATACAAAATATTTTCTTCCTATCCGACCATAAATAAATCCCACCATTAATTTATTTTTGTATTCAGGTTAATATAATATTTCAAATAATATTGTTTCAGGTCCAAGCCAACTTCATCTACGTTGCCTCAGCTGTTTTCTTCGGATGAAGAGTCAGAAATTGAGACGCAGACAAAGCAGAAATCGACTTATTCTTCGACCCGACTCGAAAAATCGACAGCAAACAAGCGGCCCAAAACCGATCGAATCGATGGATCTAAGACGCACGGATCTAAGAAGCCTAGGATACAACCGGTGCCGTTAACCAACAACAAGCTAACTGCACGGGACCTATTCGGTAGTGAGAGCGATGAAGAGGATTCGTCTGTGAAGCCGTCCACATCAACTGGTAAAACACCGTCTCCTCTTCATTCTTATTTTACTAAGAGGGTTAACAAAGGCTATGCCAGAAAAATAAGTGAGACAAAGCAGGGGCCGTATTACGTAGAAGTAAAAGTTTACAATTGTGATGAAATCGCAGACATACCACCAGTAAATAGGTGGCGCCATTCAATAGTTACAATTAAAAGAAAAGTTGATACGGACACGGAGATGTGGCGCCATCTAAAAGGATTTACGTCCTCAGTTGAACAAGATTTTCGTAATTGTCCAACTACCCTTATAAATTCTTACTATTAGTACTTACTATGTATTCTTGCTAGTTTTTATACAAATATATGTAAAACATTTAATCATTACAGAATAATACCTATACATACATTATATTATAAGTAATCTTTATAATATCTAAATACTTGTACCTAAATAGCCAATTGATAAATAAAATATTATGCTATTTAAATCTAATGTATTATTTCACAGTTATACAGTCCAGAGATCGCAGAACACCATTAACAAGACCTCGTAGTAAAATTGTGAAGTGTACCAAATGTGAAACTGAAATACCACGAAACCAATATGCATATCATAAGAGAACTAATATACACAAGACAAATAGCTTATTGAGTACTGAATTCAAAAATGTTTTTATTGTGGCAACAGCATTTAAAAATAGAATAGTAACTTTTCGTCTGAACTTAGCTCAGGATGACGAGCACCTCACTCGTGAGGCGATCCCGAGTAATAGTCAGACATGTATACCTCAGGATGACGAGCACCTCACTCGTGAGGCGATCCCGAGTAATAGTCAGACATGTATACCTCAGGATGACGAGCACCTCACTCGTGAGGCGATCCCGAGTAATAGTCAGACATGTATACCTCAGGATGACGAGCACCTCACTCGTGAGGCGATCCCGAGTAATATTCAGACATGTATACCTCAGGATGACGAGCACCTCACTCGTGAGGCGATCCCGAGTAATATTCAGACATGTATACCACAGGATGACGAGCACCTCACTCCTGAGGCGATCCTGAATTCTGTACATCCAGATATTGATAAATTAATAACTATGATATTGAAAAAGTATGATTGCATAAAAGTAAATTTTGAGCTTTTTGCTAAGTTTCTTCTGCTAAAATCTGACGACGAACAAGTAGAACTGAAATCATTTAACACTAAGTATGATATTATCTATAAAAATACTGATATACACGAGTTCTTTTTGAATAAAATACATGTACTTATGCGCAAAATGTCTGAATTTGAACATGTACAGTCAGGTTGGACATATCTTTCGCTAAGTCATATTGAGATTAACATATGTAAATATTGCCCCATGAGAGGCGGCACGTACATAGAGTTGCCCTCAGTAATAAAAAATACTAAAAGTTGTTTGAATTTACGTAATGATGACGAGTATTGTTTCTTATGGTGCGTCGTAGCCGCATTATTTCCTCGTGAAAATAATGTGTGCAGAACGACATCCTATCCTCATTATAGCCAAGTTCTCAATATTCAAGGAATGTTATTTCCTCTTTCACAGAATGACATCCAACTTTTTGAACGGTTAAATCCTACAATAAGCGTTACCATTTATGGGCTAGATAGCAAATACGTTGTTACTGGCCCGTTATACATGACGAATAAGAAAAAAGAAAAACACGTTAATTTATTATACTTTGAACGGAATGGTAAAGGACATTACTGTTTGATAAAAGATCTTATACGATTAGTGCGACGCCAGGTTACTCATCATCATGGCAAAGTTTTTTTATGCGAATCATGTTTACAATTTTTTACGAATGAAAAGAAATATGTTTCTCACACTTGTTCTAAAATACTAACTATACTACCGGAAAAAGATACCATATTGAAATTTAAACATTATGAAAGAAAACTAAAAATTAATTTTATTATTTATGCTGATTTTGAGAGTTTGCTAATAAATTGCAATGAAAATAGTTCTAAAAATACTAAGACACTAAAAATGCATCAACCTTCAAGTTTTGCATATTACATATGTTGTTGTCACGACAGCAAACTTAACAAGTTTGTCACGTACAGAGGCATAGATTGCGTCGAAGTCTTTATTAAACGTTTAGTAAAAGATGTAAAGCGGATAAACAAAGTTTTGTCTACTCATTTATCAATGAAAACTTTAACTTATAATCAAGAACGAGAATATCGAAATACAACTAAGTGTCATATATGTAATCAGTCATTGTCTGGAGATAAAGTTCGAGATCATGATCATATTACTTCCGAGTATAGAGGGGCAGCGCACTCACATTGTAATTTGATGTATAAAGTGTGTCCATTCATACCGGTAGTATTTCATAATCTAAGTGGTTATGATTCGCATATATTTATAAGAGAGTTGGCTAAGTATGAAGGCTCAATTAAAATAATACCAAAAACTAAAGAAAAATATCTTACAATAACTAAGCTAATTGAGACAAAAAAAGGTACTCGTTCAGTACAGATTAAGTTTATTGATTCATTTCATTTTCTTAGCTCAAGCTTAGATTCTTTAAGTAAAAGCTTGTCAGAAAAAGACTTTGTTCATTTGTCAAGAGAATTTACGGATAAAACTAAACTTAATTTATTACGTAAGAAAGGTATTTATCCATATGATTATATGGACGACTGGTCAAAATTTGATGAAAATCAACTACCCTCAAAGTCCAGTTTTTATAATAGTTTAACTATGGAATCTCTATCAGATGACGAATATGCTCACGCCCAAGATATTTGGAACAATTTTGAGATAACAACGCTTGGCGAATACAGTGATTTGTATTTGAAATGCGATGTTTTGCTGTTATGCGACATATTTGAAAAATTTAGAGAGACAAGTTTACATTTTTACAAATTGGATCCTGCTCACTATGTGACTTCACCTAGTTTGAGCTGGGATGCTATGCTTCTGTACACTAACGCTGAATTAGAGCTCATTAGTGACTTAGAAATGTATACATTTATTGAAAAAGGTATACGAGGGGGCTTGGCACAATGTTTCCTCCGTCATGCTAAGGCAAATAATAAGTATTTACCTCATTATAATCATTTAAAACCCTCGAGTTATTTGACATATTTAGATTGCAATAATCTTTATGGTTATGCAATGACTAAAAAATTGCCTGTTTCGGAGTTCAGATTTTTAACTCAAGATGAAATTGACAACTTTAATGTATTGCATGTTTCAGATGACAGTCCGTATGGTTTTATTTTAGAAGTAGATTTATATTACCCGGATTGTATTCATGATCAGCATAAAGACTTACCATTTGCTGCAGAGAAATTTGTACCCCTAGGAGCGAAATCAGCTAAGTTGATTGCTAATCTGTATGATAAATCAAATTATGTTATTCATTACGTACATTTAAAACAATGCATAAAAAATGGTTTGGTGTTAAAAAAAATTCATCGCATACTAACCTTTAGACAAGATGATTTCTTAAAGAAATATATAGATCTTAATACCAATCGGCGTATGGAATCTAAAACTTCTTTTGAAAAAGATTTTTTTAAACTTTTAAATAATGCGATATTTGGCAAAACTATAGAAAATAAAAGGAAACAAGTTGAGATAAAACTGGTAACCAAATGGGATGATAAGAAAAACTTCACGAATAAGAAACTTTGTGCACAGAAATTGATTTCAAAACCTAATTTAAAAAGTGTGTCAATATTCGCAGAGGATTTTGTAGCTATACAATTGAATCGTGAAAAAATAATATTAGACCGACCAATTTACATCGGATTTACAGTTCTGGAGTACGCCAAAGAACATCTATATCAGTTTCATTATGATTTTATAAAACAGAAATATGGAGATAAAGTTGAATTATGTTATACAGATACTGATAGTTTACTTTACTTAATTCATACAGATGACTTTTATCGTGATATGTACGATAATTTAACATATTTTGATACTAGCAATTTTTCAATAGATAATCAATATAACATACCAAGAATTAACTCAAAAATCCCTGGCCTATTTAAGGACGAAATGGGGGGTGATGTAATTACAGAATTTACAGGTTTACGAGCAAAACTGTATTGCATTAGCAGTTTAAACACACGGATAACAAAAGCGAAAGGTTT
Source organism: Amphipoea oculea (assembly GCA_945859645.1). Classification (NCBI taxonomy): domain Eukaryota; kingdom Metazoa; phylum Arthropoda; class Insecta; order Lepidoptera; family Noctuidae; genus Amphipoea; species Amphipoea oculea. The sequence continues at coordinate 6,791,417 of OX243876.1, forward strand.
GTCTAAATCTGTTACTAAGCATTTAAAACAAAGTAATTACAACGATTCTTTGATATTAGATAAAAGTCAATCTTTTAAAATGAATATTATAAGATCTATCAAGCATATATTGTACTCACAACAAGTTAGTAAGCAAGTACTAAATAGAAACGATGACAAAGTTCAGATACTTTCAGATCAAATTCACACTTTGCCTTGGGGATTTTATGATGCGATGATCTAAACCAATGTTCGTTTCACTTTTTATTCAACTTATTACGTTTAAATTGAGCACCAATTAAATATAATCCACATCTTGAGAGCCACTGTTCTAAATTATATTCATTTGAAGTATATGATTTAAAATACTAAAATAAGAATAAATTAATGTATTATAAAGAAATGATGTATGATAATTATTTTAGAATAAGTTATGTACTATTATTTGAACTTATAATAAAATGATATGTCTAAAACAATGGACTTTTATTCAAACGTATTCAACTTCCTAAACGTCATCATCAAGTTCACGCTTGTTGTATGATGAGGTTCATGTAGTAACGACTATATAAGTGTATGTTAAGCGGTAATTAGATTAATATGCACTATGAAGTTGATCAAACAACCCATATCTCTCAATGTTAATAATATAAGATTAAGTGACTCTGTTCACCGCATCAGACATAGCGCTTTATTGCCAAATACCATTCGTTGTATAATATGCGGTCCATCAAGCTGTGGTAAAACGAATGTTATGATTAGTTTACTGCTGCATGAAAATGGGCTCAAATTTAAAAATCTGTATCTTTACTCTAAAACTTCTTTTCAACCAAAATACCGTTTCTTGACCGAAGTATTAAAAAGAGTGCCACAGATAAACTTTTACGAGTTCAATGATGATAAAGATGTCATTTCTCCGAGTGAAGCTTTAACAAATTCTGTTTTTATTTTTGATGATGTTGCGTGTGAAAATCAAATAAATATCCGCAATTATTTCTGTATGGGTAGGCATAAGCAAATAGACTGTTTCTATTTATCTCAAACCTATTCTAAAATTCCGAAGCAATTGTTACGTGATAATGTTAATTTTCTTATTATATTTAAACAAGATGATGTGAATTTAAAACATATTTATGAAGAGCATGTTAGTTCTGATTTACAATGGAAAGAGTTCAGAAACATTTGTCGAACTGTTTGGAGTAAACCTTATAATTTTCTACTTATTAATAAGGAATCGTCATTAAATAACGGAAGGTACAGACAGAACTTTGATATGTTTTTTAAATTCGACTGACTGTTTATAAGTACATATAAGTAATTAACATGCAAAATAAAATTCAGTATAATTTGTACTATAGCTGGACGCAGTTGTTATAATATAAAATGGAAAAAAACATTAAAATAGAATTAATGAAGTCTGTAGACTCCATAAAGAATAAAATAAAACAAATGAAGGATCAGGAACACTCAATGAACTTGTCACTCGATAAAATGCTAAAACCTGTCACAGACCCCCTTAAAACTCTAGTTGATTCGAATATAACTATGGAAAAAATAAAACATTTAGAAAATACAACACTTACTAATTCTGGAGGTATTGAATTGGATGAAATGGATACTAGCTCATCTACAAAGTTTGTGGACTGTTACGAACCAAAACCTAATTCTACACAATTGGTTAAAGAGTCTCCTGAAATGGTATTGCCAGATGATTTAGAGATATCATTAGAGGGTCAGGATATCTATGATATTTATGACGGTGTAAATATACCGTTTGGAATAAGAAGTGAAAACCAAACTTTATTGATGGGGAATTCAGTAGTAACATTTTCTAAAATTGACGGTTTGAATAATGAAAATGTCATTTTGATTAAAATCGGTGATAAATCCTACAATTTAACTCCTGGGCTGAAAGAACTTTTACTTCGAAAAAAAACCTGATTTAAAAGTAATATCCAACAAAGATAAACTTGTTTACAAGGATATATTGTATTATACAAATGTTCATAAGAGAGACTTCAATCCTAGAGGTCAAATAAAAGGTGATAAAGGAATAAAATATCGTGAAATAATCAGACCATTGTTTTCCGAAACATCAAACGATAATATTCACACTAAACTTGGGGGATACTTGCCAATGTTAAAGAAATATAAAAAAAATACTGACCTGGTATATTGGGATGACCCAAACGAATTAGTTGAGAGATTAAAACTATTAGTTGCTTCAAAAGATGCTGGCAATACGAACCATGATAATGAAATACTATCGATAATTGAAGAATTAAAAGAAGCTAACATAATTAAAGAATAAATAGTAGCAATAACATAATTTTCATTCAGTATCATTTCTGGATTCACTACAAATGTTTATATACTGAGTTTTGAATATGAGTAAAGCTGATGTGGTAAACGAAATTCATAAAAATGCGAGGGTAAACTTTCCACGAAGACATGTTATTATGAAAGATATAGATGACCTTTGGCAAGCAGACTTAATTGATATGCAATCAATTTCCAAAGAAAATAAAAATTACAGATTTATTCTTACTGTTATTGATACATTTTCGAAATACGCTTGGACCTTTCCTTTGAAAAATAAGACAAAAGATGTTGTATGCAACTCTTTCAAGATTTTGTTGGATAAAGGGCGTGTCCCCCAAAATCTACAAACGGATAATGGAACAGAATTTTATAATAATAAATTCCAAAAACTTATGAAATCTTATTGTATAAACCATTATTCAACTTTCTCAACAAAAAAGGCATCAATAGTTGAGCGTTTTATCAGAACATTAAAATCTAAACTATATAAGGAATTCAGTTTAAAAGGTGACTATAATTGGATAGATAATACCCTCAATAATGTTATCTATAAATACAATCACACCTATCATCGGACAATTAATGAAATCCCGGCAAACGTGGACAATACTAATAAAACACGCATATTAGGGAGATATTTCAGGTTGATAAAAACCGATACTACAAAAAGCAAGTTTAAAGTGGGTGATTATGTACGTATCAGTAAATACAAAGGAACATTTGAAAAGGGGTATACTCCCAACTGGTCGACAGAAATATTTAAAATTAGAAACATACAAAATACAACTCCTATTACCTACTTAATTGAAGATGCAATCAGAGGCCAACCCATTTTAGGTGCATTTTATGTGCAAGAGCTGCAAAAGACGAAACATCCCAATTTATATCTAGTCGAGAAAGTTCTTAGAAGTAAAGGAAATAGAGTTTTAGTAAAATGGTTAGGTTTGTCTTCATCTGAAAACAGTTGGATTGATAAATCGAATATTTATTAAATGTTCAACTCATGATACATCAGTCTTATGATGGGTATTGGAGAGAGCAGTATTCTCAATTGGCTTATAAATAATTTACCAATTGAATTACATTTACCAGGATACAATTATTGTGGGCCTGGCACTAAATTAATTAAAAGGCTTACTCGTGGGGATAAAGGTGTTAATAAATTAGACGAATATTGTAAACAACACGACATTGCCTATCACAAGTCTTCAAACTTAAAGGATCGCCACAAGGCTGATTTAGTTTTGTTAAATATGGCTAAAGAGCGAGCACTTGCCTCAGATGCGAGTGTAGGGGAAAAATTGGCAGCGTGCTTAGTAAGCAGCGCTATGTCAACAAAAGTTAAAACTGGGTTTGGCCTAAAAAAAAAAAATAGCAAAAAGTGTTCTCCTAAAATTAAACCTGGAAAAGGGTTGAAAAATAAATTTAAAAATGTTATTAACAAAACGAAGAGACAGATGGAAAAATTAAAACCGAAATGCAAGAAAATGGCAATCGAATTAGCTATGGCCGCTGTCAGAGAATTAGCTGATGATTCGTCTATAAAACTTCCTCGTGTAATTCCTATACCAAAAACTGGTGGAGTATTGCCTTTGATTCCAATTTTTGCGGGATTATCGGCCGCAGGGGCACTAGCAGGCGGTGCAGCTGGTATTGCTAAAACCATAAATGAATTCAAGATGGCTAAAAAGTTATTGACTGAATCGAAGAGACACAACGAAAAGATGGAAGCTCTGTGCATCGGAAAAGGACTACACCTTAAACCACATAAAGCTGGGCTTGGAATTTTTGTATCGAAAGAAAAAAACTAAGATATCGGCTACCCAAACGAGCCTTGAGTAATTTAGACATTTTGAAGTATGGAAATAATATTCCCTATTTCAGAGGTGTCTTTATGAGAGATAAGCTCCCTAAACACCCTTTTAAAAAAGAATGTGGAGTCATAAATTTAGATAGCTCTAAAAATCCTGGTTCTCATTGGGTAGCCTATGCAAAATGCAACGATTATATTGAGTATTTTGATAGTTACGGAAATCTTAAGCCTCCAAAGGAATTTATTAAATACTTGGGATCCAAAATTAACTATAATTATGATAATCTTCAGCGTGATCACCCTTTTAATTGCGGACATCTTTGTTTAAACTTTTTGAAGAATTTTTGGTGTAGTGAAGGAATAAAATAAACAGGATCTTCCGAAAGAGGCCAGTATTGAAGCATGTCTGCTACGGTTACCATCTCTGGAAATAAATCGGAATTGGTTTCATACTTTCAACCACCACTGCATTTGTCAGATCAATACGAGTGCGGTTTGATATATTTTTCAGTATTAAAATCAAGACCAAATATTCCCATTATTAACAGAGGTCTGTCTGTAATCAGAATCGAATGTGATCTTGTTCACGGTTCGTACTGCAACGGATTACCAACTCATTTTATTCATGAATTTGTGTCTGATACTACTCCAGGTCATCAGTGCATGGAAATACCACAAAATGTTATTTACTTTCCAGTAAATAAAAATATAATTTCATCGGTATCTGTTAAGATTGTAGATCAATTTGGTCACTGTATTAACTTTGGAGAGGAACAAGTTCAGTTACGTCTTCATTTAAGAAAAACAAAATGATAGTGTATTATAAAAACACCCAAGGGAATGAAAAACGTCTTAGTTCTTCTGCGATTGCTAAGGTGCAAAGACGTAAGAAAAAAGTTAAGAAATTGACTAAAGCAAATAAAGATTTTCTTAAAGCCCTAGGGTTTAAAGTATGAATATACTACAGATTACTGAATTACCGCACTACGACACTTCGATTGAAAGTTATGAAGTCCATTCATACAATCCCTACAATAACAGCTTTAGAGAAAACGATGAAATCAGAATTCCCATCCACCAGCAAGACATATACGTGCTACCATCAGCCAGTTCAATTTACGTCGAAGGACAAGCGAAGCTCTTCGGTAAAGATGGGAATCCAATCAAGAAAACTGTTACGTTCACTAATAACCCTGTTATGTATTTGTTTCAAGACATCAGATACGAAATGAATGGTATTGAAATAGACCGCATAAAAAATTCTGGAATAACATCAACAATAAAATCATACATCTCATTAAATGAAGCAGAAAATAAAGTTGCTGCCCTATGGGGTTGGAGTTTAAAGGGATTTCAAAGTGATGGGCGTTTTAGTGCTGTGATACCATTAAATAAGGTTTTAGGGTTTGCAGAAGATTACAATAAAATAGTGATAAATTGCAAACATGAACTTATATTGAACAGAAGTAACAGTAACTTAAATAGCGTTATCCTTACTGATGATATTGTTCATTTTCAAATAGATATACAAAGAGTCCAGTGGAGGGTGCCACACATAAAAGTATCAGACCGAGAACGACTGACACTTTTAAAACATTTAGAAAGAGATAAACCTATTCAGATGGCGTTCAGAAATTGGGATTTATATGAGTATCCGTTACTGCCTAAAACCACAAAGCATTCTTGGTCAGTTAAAACTGCTTCACAGTTGGAAAAACCCAGATATGTAATTTTTTGTTTACAAACCAATCGAAAAAATAATAAAACTAAAGACAGTTCAGTATTCGATCATTGTGAAGTAACAAACCTTACGCTCTTTTTGAATTCACAATATTATCCATATGAACCTTTAGGCTTAAAGTTTTCTGAGAACAAATATAGTATATTATACGAAATGTTTGTGAAATTTCGTCAGTCGTATTACAACTGTCCAGTAGACCCGTTGCTTGACCTAAAAGAGTTCAAAGAAAAAGCCCCTCTCTTTATCTTAGACTGCTCAAGACAAAATGATAGCCTAAAAACAGGTCCAGTGGACGTGAGGTTGGAAATTGAATGTTCTACAGAAATACCAGATAATACGACTGCATATTGTTTGATTATAAACGATCGACTTGTGGAATACAAACCTCTCAGCAACATTGTGCGCAGGTTATCATGATTGCTATTGTGGATGTTCAAGGCTTCAAAACAGAAACAAATGAATTTATAATAAAAGAAATCGCTATATTGTATAATAAAACATTACAAGTGTTTTTAATTAAGCCACCATTTTCATTTGGAAAATTAACGAAACAAGAAAAAAAACAAGTTAGTTGGATTGAACGTAACAGAAAGATACACTGGCGTGAAGGATTTGTACCCTATTCTAATTATCAGAATTTGGTTATAGATATTTTAAGAGATAAATGTATCTACGTCAAAGGTTCAGAAAAAGTGTTGTGGTTAAAGCATATTTTAGAAAATAGTAATTGTAATGTATTCAATTTAGAAGATAAAGGTTGTCCTAGTTTGATAAGTTTATACGATGAATATAAATATTCTCAAGATTTATATAACTGTATTTATCATGACTCTGTATGTGCTTTAAAAAATGTATTGTGTTTAAATAAGTGGTGCTTTGATAATAAAATTTTAAAATAAATATTTTCTTGTTTTCTTTCTTTATTTAGTTAAAACACATCTTAGCGTTTTTTATCCCCACCTCTGTCCGGTCTTTATAAGTTGTTGACAACAGCGGGACGATATCATTATACGTTTATAATTGAATAAGAAGTAAATAGAACATGTCTCAAAATGAATACAAACCTCGATATGACATGTATAACACGTTTAAAATGCGTGAATTTTCATTTAATTATTACTGGAGGACGTTTAATAAAAAGAAAAGATTAGTGAGGGAAATGGCTGACGCAGGATTTTTTTATTATGGAAATAGTATAAATGATATTGCAGCATGTTTCTCATGTGGAGGTGTTATCGAAGATTGGGAGATTTATGATGATCCTTGGATGCAACATGCTATACATTATCCTGAGTGTTTTTATTTGAACGCTGTGAAAGGAAAGGAGTATATAATTAAATACGCATATCTCCATCACAGCATTAAACTTTTAGCATTGTAGTGTGATGGTTCGATCTTAATCAACGCTTGCTTCATCATGAGAGAATAAATTAATATTATTCACATTATGCTCCATTCATCGAAATTTGATTTGGAGGGCATTTCTAAACTTATTTTCAAGAATGCTAGTGGTGAGATTCTATTTAGTCAAGACATAGCTGACCAGAAAATAATTAACACCAGTTCATCAAAACTTCAGGATAATACAAACAACACAGAGCAAAACTCAGCAAATTCCACCTTTGAAAATATGCAATATCTTACACTCAAGAGTTGTCACAATGAGTTCCTTACATTTGCTCGAGTTGGCAACGCACATCCTGGTCCTGAAAAATCCTCATTAGAAGTCGTTTCATGTGAATGAAAAGAGCAGTCAGTGTAGTTGATAGAGCAGTTAATCATCAACACTTATAGCGACAACATGTATCAGTTTATACAACCATCATATACTCCATCGATTCCACTCTTGCATTTTGAACTTTGCAAGTATATGTATCAAGTTTCCAGCTCCACGATTCCATATATTAAAACATATTTGAAGCCATCAAATCAAATCAATGGATTACTGGAAGAGTGCATTGATATTGCTAATAGGATAACATTAAGTAAAGACGAGTGGGGCATGATATTTATGGAAAACGCCTCTGACATATCAGGATTCTTCACATCTGGTTCAATTCCTTTACCAAAGCAGCAGCCGCAACGAGAACGACAAGTGATCAAGTATATAAACCTGCCTGAACATGAAGAAGGAAGCAAAAAATTCGTCACAATTGACATTGGAACCAAATCGATCGTCATCTGTTGTGAAGAGTGGTGGTGTCTGAATCATTTACTGAATTGCCTTGATTCACGTTTACGTCACTTAACTAGGGTAAAGGGTTACTATGAGAACCGTATTAATTTCTTTAGAAAACGATTCAAGCTCGCCCAACCGAAATCAATGTCTGAAGCCTATGCAATTATGGAAAATGTCTATGATGAAATGTCAACAGTGGATCAAGAAATCAAATGTTTTGTAATCGATTATTTATTCTTCTCATGCTTTTTATGAATAATGATAATAAAATGTGTTACTTAGTTGACAGCATACTTTGTTTCTTTTTTCACGATACCAACCACAAACCAACCACAAAAAGTAAAAAAATATTATAAATTGATTATTCAAATCATTCAGTTCCTAATACAAAATAACACTAGATCAGTCTTTCGAATAGAATGTTGAATAGAAAGTATGAAATAATATTTGAATGATGAAATGAATAGTAAAATTGGGGTGACCTGGATCTCCCTGATCCAGGTCCCCCAATTTTACCCTACTCTCGTGAGTGGAGCGAAAATAAGCAAATGCCTTTACTAGTTTGAAGTAGGACAACATTGCAGAAAATAATCCCAAGGCGTTGTACGGAGCAAATTACAGACTAAAACGTGACACACATACCTACACAAGTAAGTAGGTTAGATTAGAGAGAAATACAATTATAAAATATATAATTATGTGTGAGCAAATAAAATAACGCTTACTTGTACAAATAAACAAAATTATCACTCATCCATCTTCTCACAAAATCTTAAACATTCAAGACACGCATCTGTCCATCTCTCGGCAAACAAGTCACACTCTGGTATTGATGCCAAAGTTAAAGCATTTATTTAAAACTAGCTGCGCCCCGCGGTTTCACCCGCGTAAATGTCGATCCCGTAGGAATTTCGGGATAAAAACTATCCTATGTCCTTTTCCGTGACTCAAACTATCTCTATACCAAATTTCATCTAAATCGGTTCAGTGGTTTAGGCGAGAAGAAGTAACAAACATATAAACACACACACACACACACACACTCACAAACTTTCGCCTTTATAATATTAGTGTGATAAGGCACTTTTGAACTGTCAACTTTTGAACTGTCAACAGGCACTTTTGAACTGTCAAGGAGTCGGTCAGTCAGAAAGATGAAGCTAGTTGCCCAATCCAAAGCGTAGTAGGTAGGTACCTATGGAGAAGAACGGGCAAGAAACTTAACGGACACTCTTTTAAATCAAAAAGAGCTTGTTAGAAGAATTGAGCATCGATGGAACCTTTTAGCTTGTGTCGTACTATGGCACCCTCACTTCGCCTCAGTCCGAGGGATAAACACGGAGGTATACGGTTTCAGTGAAACCTCTGTGCTCGAAACCCATGTTTATCTTCCTCTGAATCCTATCGTTGATTGTAAGGAAGATATTATCCCCATTGTGCTATTGTGTGTGTAAGATTCGATGATATGAAATAATTTATGATGTTTAAAGATCTTCAAAAAACAAAACAGTCACAGGTCAAACGATATTTATCAGTAAAATAAGTAGTTAAAAATTAGTATGAAGTTAGCCAAGAAAAAAAAAACTGTTGCTCTACGAATTGTACAGACGCCAGCACATAAAACTACTCGAAACTGTAAAATTTTCCCAATCAACTTTGAACCTTATTATTTAGCGATAAAGTTGAAAATCTATTAAAGAAATTTGACAGATTATAGTAGCTTAATGTGCTGGCGTCTGTACATTATGATGCAAAAGACAAAATAAATGCTCAAGGATTTCATAGGACGTTTTTTAACACTGTAACAATTCATAATCTGCCTATCCATTTCCCAACTATGTTGGGGACGGCTTACAGTCTAAGCGGTTGTAGCTGAATACCAGTATTTTACATGGAGCGACCGCCTATCTGACCTCCACAACCCAGTGACTGGGTAATACGATACCCCTTGGTAAGACTGGTTATCAGACTTCTGACTACCCCTAACGACTGTCAAAGATCCACGAATGACAGCCGGAACAACCGCGGCAAGCGTAGCTTAACCTGATCGATCGACCTGTGCGGTTGTTATTATTTAGCCACGGGACTCTCAACTGCAATTTATATTATTGCATATTAATATACCGGGTGACGTCATTTCGACGCGCAACCTGTTAACATGGATACAGTATATGATTCTGAACTCCCCCGAGTTGAAAATTTTCGTCGGGAAACAGTTGATTTTTTTGATAACCGACGAAAAATGTCTAGGCTAGAAAAAAAAAAAAAAAAAAAAAAAAAAAAAAGGGGGGTCAATCATGTTTTTTGCATCTTACTCAACATCATACCAACATCATCATCACACTCAACACCTTATTTGACTGGCCAATTCTTCCCTTGCGGTGGTAGGGCTAACACCTGCCTGGTTTGCGACCGGGCCTCCCATCGGAGTCGCCGGTCAAGGAGCCTCCTGTGTTTCGTCGATGCCTGGGAGTTCCAGTGCCTTAATAACTTAGTTCCATCATAAACCTCATCCACCGCTTTTCATCAGGCTTGATCGAGGCCAAGAGCGGCCCATTCAGCAATAAAAAAAATAACACTATCAAATATGTATCTGTCAATACTTTTAAAGTATGACAATCGCTTTTGAATCTAGCGTATGTGTGAGATATTTATGCGCGTGACTGTATGTAATGTTAATACCTAAAGTCTATTTAAACGTATGTTTCAAATTAATAATTATTTCAAGTTAAACGAATATCAACTTTATTTTAATGTTAATTAAGTTGATTTCAGAGTGACTAGCACAATTAAAAAGTAAAAAAAAAATGTTTGTAGTTGTAGCGTAAACTGAACTTTATTGTGTAGGATTTAAAGTTATTTTTCCATCAACTTATATTTGTTTACATTTTTGGCAAATAAATCGCGATGCAGATTATGTAACCTTTCGATATGATCTATAACCGAATCTGCCGCTCGTTGGTTTATGAAATAAACACGTTCATGTTTTCTTTTAATCTTAGAATGAAGATGAAGAAGTTTTGTTATTTTATTGTGCATACAAGGATAAAATATTTTTACCCGTTATATCTTTGCCGTTTTATCTTTTCCGTTATATATTTGAGTTTGAAAATATAATAAAAATGGAATGGGTCCCGCCTGCTTCCAACTTCTATTTAATTTAAAATGGGATTATTTTTAGCTGTTTTTTTATCGCAGTCTGTTTTTTTAGTTTATTTAAATTTTTTTTATTTACAGTTTTTTATTTACAGCTTTTTAGTTTACAAATGTGAATGATTTTATTTTATTTTTTTATCTAGTGTTTTTTACCATTTGTCACTTCGAATTACTTTTAACCATATAAAACCCTTCACTTTGATTACCCACTTGATGGTATTAGAAGAAAAAAAAATTTCGAACACCACAATATGGCACCCCAAATCTGCCTTTTTACTTTGTTTTTGATTTTCATGTAGCCAGTGACACTCGCGCTACTAAGACAAATCTAAAGACGTATAATTTATGCAAATCCGTTCATTCGTTTAGGAGTTACGAGGGAACGGAAACGGATACACATATATACATACATACAAGTCAAACACATAACCCTTCTTTTATGCTTCGCCGCAGTCGGGTAAAAAGTCAAAAAGCACAACAAGCGAAAACAAAGTAATAGCGCGGAAGGCGATGCAATGCGACGGACTGCGTCGACGACCGAGGGAGTTTTATAAAAACGTGACTGTTATCTTAGTATATTATTGTGTATCTTACGACATCCACGCGGATGAACCCGCGGGCAGGAGCTTGTATGAAATAAATCTTATATATTGATGCTATTGTTGTTCGAACATTGCAGCTTTTTCTGAAAAACGTCCATATATTTTCGTTGAGCCAAACAAACATTTTATTGGACACAATTGAAATACGGGATTAAACGACAATATTTAGGGATTAAGCTAGCCATTGTTGTCCCAGATGTACTAAAAATGCTTTAAAAGAGAAAAACGTGAAACTGATTTATATTAAGTGCAAATGGATTTAATGTTTCACAAAATAAAGCCGAAGTTATTACGTAAATTATTTGCTAGTAATGGATTAATGTTTAAAGAGAAAACTGATATTCCGCTGTTCCTGTGAAAATAATTCAGAAATTGAAATAAGCCATGGCAGCTGTTTCGTATCACCTTCGGATATAAGATTAGTTCGGGGTCCGAATCTAAGAGTGGATGACAACACGATTTGAAAGCTTTCCTTAGTACCGATGTGTTTTTTCCCGTTCGAAAAAGTCACTTAATCGGAAGTAGAGTTCAATCCAAAGTACCGAACAACTTTCGGACGGGCCCGTATCTTCGTTTTCGGACTTAGAGAGTAGGCTTGTTTCGAAAAACTCTGCGAATGATACACGATATTACTAACCTCCACTCAAACACGAAATAATATCGGACAAAATCAATGACAGTGTAGCGGTATCTAAAACGTCACATGCGAACGCGTCATACTGACGTTACGCAAAATCCTGCATCTCGCAAGCAGAGTTTACCGCGCAACTAGCATGCAACGGCCCGACATGAATCATCGGGCAGTTGCCCGGCAGACACAACACCCGTTTGGTCGGAGGATCCTCCCTTTTCTATCCAGGATGAGTGAACATTACACCCTGTTCCTCATACCTCTAAAACAGTAAACCAACATTATATTAGTTCGGAAATGGGAATAGTTACCTTAAGAGTACGTTCTGCATTCGTGTCATTATAATTCTAACAATGTTGCTACACGTACAACAGTTATGTGTTGAGTTAATGAATGTAGCAGGTTGTAAGGAGGAGATAATATTGTATAGTATTTTAATGGTAGGTATTAGTAATTGTATTTTATTTGTATTTTAATTGTATTTATAATTGTATTTTTGGTAGTCAATGTAAGTAAGATGTATGTGTAGGTATCTTTGTGGTAGTAACATTGCATTAGCGTTATAGTGGTTAAGGTGTTATTTACGTAATTTTGAATAAATAAATAATTTACTGCATTATTTACAAATGGCTTTTTCCCGTATGGACGTTGGTAAATATCCCACACATAAAAGTACTCTATGCGCTCCGCTCTGCTTTTGTTCCTGTCAAATTAAGAAACTCCATAGACAAGTTTAGACGTGATTAAAAATTGGCTACTAAAAATACGTCAATTTACGTCAGGCGCTGACTAATTTGACAGGATTAAACTAATATTTATCTTCCGTCCCTTTCTTAATGAAAAAAATACGTGTGGCACTCGGGGACAGCCGCGGTAAAGCTATTGCATAGCATATTTTATCAACTTATGCAATTATAATATTTACGCAATATTTTTTTTTCTTTGATATTAATTCAAGTTTTTTCTTTGATATTCATTCAAGTTACACTTTTTGAGCGTGGTGACCACCACGTCTACACGCATACGTCTAGTCGCACGCACACAAACACCGTGCCGAAGTCTGCCGAACTGAAACGACGACGATACACGGCTTTCAACGCCGCACCGCTGTGCCGGTCGGAGTGGGGGGTGTAAGGTTTATTTTCGTTACGGAATTTCTTGATTCGGTCGCCGCGCTCAAAGCCCACGATAAAAGCCATGCAATAGCTTAATAATAAAAAGAAAAAGATGCGCTAACTTAAATTTAGTTTAGGTTGTGGCGCCGATTGCCTTATCGGCGCCAAAGCCTTTTATTTTGACAGAACATAAAATCCACGCCTTTTTCCCATGGGGTTAGGAAGAAGCCACAGAACGCCACCAGCTGCTACGATCTTTACATATTTCTATTGGTTCAACATCAGCTGCCAAACTCATCGATCTACGGTAATCTTAGCTCAACTCAAACATGTCGTAAATGCCCATGGAGCTCCTTAAAACCATAGTGAGTTAAGTCAACAACTGCAGCAGTGCGTAAGTAGTCGGTAGTCGGTAACTTATTGATAACAAACAGCCGACTGACCTATTTCCCAGTTAACTTGCCACTGGACAGGCTCGCCAAACAGACGGAACACTGGTTTGTAAACAGTTTCCCCATGATTCGTTCTGTAAGATAAGCGTTTGATTGTGTTATCGATGTTCGATGTTGGATAAATTGTTTCGGGTTTTGCACTGTTTTTTGTGAGACTTTACCTTGAACAATAATAATCAGCCTATCATGTTCCCATTGCTGGGACACAGGCCTCCTCTCTATGAGAGGAAGTCGGCCGTAATCTACCACGCAGGCCCAGTGCGGGTTGGTGGATATCACATGTCTTCGAATTTTTGCAAAGTAAAGTGCCTGCCTGGGTTCGAACTCACGACCTACATTTCGTAAATAAGGGCCGATGCCACTGGGCTACCACTGTTCTACTTGCTCATGACCAATAATGATGCAAAGAAATCAACAAATGGTTATTTGTTATCCCTCTAATAATACTATTATCACACTATAATATCACACTAATATTATAAAGGTGAAAGTTTGTGTGTTATGTTTGTTACTTCTTCACGCTCAAACGGCTGGACCAATTTTGATAAAATTTTGTACGAAGTTAGCTGACACCCTGGATTAACATATAGGCTACTTTTATCCCGATATTCCGACGAGATCGACATTGACGCGGGTAAAACCGCGGGGCGCAGCTTGTGTTGAATAAAAAAAGGCAGTTTGATTTTAAATAATGTACCAATATTTATTACACTGTATAATTATACAAAAATGTTCCATATTCATATTGAAGCATATTGATGTTACTATCCAAACACGATTTCCGGACGAGCTTGTTTTTCCTAGGGCAAACTAGTGGTTGGTCATCATACAGCGTCATGCCTAGTGGAAGCCTTCTTGTCACAGCCACGACGTGCAGCAGAATATTTCTGTTCGTTCCTCGTGATTACAGATCACATTTTGTTTTTGAAGTGAAACTTCTCAGGCGAATCTTTCCACAAGGACGCGCCACGTACTTTCAAATAATAATAAATAAGAATGTTTCTTATTCAGTATTAAAATTGGTAAAATTATTACAAAAGTCTTAGTTATCATTTTGACATTACAAACAGACACTTCAATTTAATTTTTTTATAGGATTCTACTGCAAGTATTATGACTTGGTTCAATATGTTTAGCTGAAATGAATTAAAAAAAAATTGAGAAATTGAGTAAATCAAAATTAATTTAAAAAATTGAGTGAATAATAGATTAAGTGTGAAGATAAATGTTGGGAATAAAGACGGTAACTCTGGTTCTTTTCCGGATAATTTCGTTACTACTACTGATTACTATAGGTCAATTCTACTGAAAGCATTATGACTTGGTTCAATATGTTTAGCTGAAATGAATAAAAAAAAATAATTGAGTACTTAAATCAAAATTAATTTCAAACATCATTCCAATCAAAATTTGAGTAAATATTAGATTAAGTGTGAAGATAAATGTCGCGGATAAAGACGGTGACTCTGGTTCTTTTCCGGATAATTTAGTTCCTGTTTACTATAGGCACAGAATACTTAAAGTACTACGTACTATAGGTCACCTTTACCTAACCCTTGGCGCGATGTTATGTATGTTAAAATACTAGTATTATAAACAATAAGAATAATCATTAGTAGCCGTAGCTACAATAATATTGCATTGACACTAATTGCATTGCGTTGATACCTACTAATTAGGTAGGACATTGATTATTCACATCACTTAATGTTGATACGTTTATTATGAAAACCGCGTGTTAGCGATACGAATTGCATTCTGTCGAACTGAAAACTCTTCTATCTCCATAGCATGATGAGTTATAGTTGAGTCCCAACACTAAATGTTATTAAGTAACTAAATAATACGAACATCACTAGCCCACGCTCTCGGTAGCCATTTTTATTTAGGGCCAAAGCACACACGCAGAGCATCGGCGATCGGCGATTTTGCAGCTGTATCGATGCTGCATCGCGTTTTGGCGACTTTCTGCGTTCGGACACGGTATCGGAATCGCGCGTTTTAGCGACTGCTCCGATGCTGGCGCAAATGCCAAATCACTGCGACCGGCATCCGAATGTGTGCGGAGTGTAGCGTTCAGCCGCCTGTGTCGAGCTTCCGAAAAGCGACTGAATCGCCGCGTTTGGCGTTTTTAAGTGTGCAGTGTGGAATGCTTTGTCGCTGCATTTAGCTCCTAAAAAGCGGATAAATCGCCGATCGCCGATACTAAAAGTAGCGTGTGTGCTTTGGCCCTTATATGTCTTGTTCACTTTCTTAACGGGTCGGGCCGCGACAGGTCTACAACATGCTCCTGCCTACTTGATTTATTTGATGGTGTTTGGTGAGAATATATCTGTAAGAACTGGCCGTTTCCCTTACCTACGTCTACATCCACTAACACCCAACCCCACACTTATTATGTTTTTTCTCCTTTGAGAAGAACCACAGAGCACATAAAGCCAATTCCCATATTAAAAATGTTCAAAATCTAGTCGCAATCTCATCTCAGCGGCAATCAATGTCAAAAACTTGTCAAAAATGTAGGGAAATTAGAGGTATTTTTGACAGATTGAGACTAAGATCAAACTGCGAATGTTCTTAAAAATACGAGAATTACCTACCCCTCTGATACGGCATTGCCAACAGTTTATATTGAAACCAACTGTGTCACCGCTTACTCGTATTACGATACTAATGACGTATAGAAACTGACATCTCTGCTGGCGGGCAGAAGTTTTGCAATCAGCGCACTTTCGGCGTCACAAATTTTTTCAGTACTTAGGTACTGTCTCTAGTCTAAACGCTGCCGACGGCGCGGCGATTCCGTACTCTGTGCGACAAAAAGTCATAAGATAAGTAACCTTTTTCGACAGTACAGTCACCGGCATGTAACTTGGCAAGGTTTTCGCGTTGGAGTTAGTTTGCGCATGCACACTTGTGCAAAAAAAAAATGGTGACCCTTATTGCTTGTCATTATTCTATGGTTATGGCCATAATTTATTTTTAAACATGTCTGTTCACTTGCAGCTAATCTAATTGAGTGTATAAAATAATTAATACCTACCTAATAAAAAATAACAATGGAATCTGCCCCACTACTTCGATTTAGTGGGGCAGATTCCACTGCAAAATTTTAGACATTCCATTTTGCCCCACCAGTGGGGCGGCCGGTGGGGCAAAGTGGAATAATTCAAAATTGTATCCTAACTTAACTAAAACTATTCACAAACTAAAATATAGCGTCGAAAAATTCATCCGCATCGCTGTCGACTGGTAAGGTATCCAAGAGACTGGCAGCATTACCTCGTTCTAAGGCAATGCTTAGCCTCTGGCCAAGGTTAAAGTCAGCTCATGGTCACGGGAAGTGTCAACCAGCCGTTTCGAAATTTCCATGTCTATTTAGAAGAATGTGAATAAAAGGAAAAACGCATTTAATGACTCTTGCCAAGTTACGGCGACTGTACAGCCCGGTTTCCACCGCGAAAGAGTAATGAGCCGGAAATGGCTAAGCGGAGCGGACTTCGTTTTTATGAAATAGGTTTGCGTTTCCACCAAGAAAGAGTTTAGTCGTCTGATTCTCTCTAGAAATGAGCGAGCTCATTTTTACTCTTTTTGCCCGCTGGGTCATTTCCGCTCGACTCTTTGTTGGTGGAAACACATGTAAGCAGTTTTTTCTTGCGAGGTAAAAGAAGTCATTAATGGGTCCGCACCGCTCGCGGTGGAAACCGGGCTAAGGGCCTTATCATACTAGCGGATTGCGAGCGTCCTCAAAGTGGAGCGGACGCGCAACGAACACGCGTCGCTTGCGCAGTGAATTAATTTCGGACGCGCAACAAGATCGCCGCGAATGATACTGTGCGTGTGTGTGTGGACGCCATTGTTACTGAGTGTATTGTACGTCGATAACTTGCTACAAACACACGACGAAAACGTTGTGAATTTGCCACGCATCCGCGAAGTCTTCGCTGTGCAGCCGCCGCGTGTTCGCGACGCATTCGCTGCGCGCCCGCCCCGCCCCGAAGCCGCTCGCAAACCGCTAGTGTGATAAGGCCCTTAGACCGCGGGTACAACTAGTTAAATAAATATGCGTGTATACATACAAACATTTGGTACAAGTACAAGATAAATTCAGTTCAGAAGCATAAGAATAAAAACAATACACACAAAAGCAGTTGCTGCTACCAGCAATCCAGACAATGGTTTATTTTTCAAAGTAGTATTTAGTATAAGCACTTACTTGGTTCGGTAAGTAGTGTTGCACCAAACAAATGTTACTAACTAAAGAAAGTCCCTGATTAAGTGCACGTTTTACTTAAGATATTTAAGTTTGGAAGGATCCACACTCGGGGATATATTTTGAGAGATTTTCAGCCAGAGCTAGTTGGGAAAGTGCATTAGCAGAAGTTGAGCTTAAAAAAGACTATTCTTTTAAGTATGGTACTCACTGTTCGAAGTATTAACGACTTTATAAATGACGTAAAATATCTGACGTAGGTTATGTAGTTGTTTTGCGTCAGTTAATTGGAGTAATACATACGTTTGCATATCTAATTATTAACAAAGCCAATGTTTTCGCGTTATTCGGCAAATTGTGTTTAATTTTAAAGCTAATTCTAGATTATTATAATATCATGTTATGTAACATATAATTTTGTTTTTCTATTAATTCTGTTAGTAGAAAATAATGCATTAAATAAGCTCGCAAATAAGAAGATTTTGAGAATCCGATAATAACAGCATTCAGTTAGATATTGTTCGGATTTATTTATTCATAGCAAATTCTGCAAAACAACAAATTATTATGAATCGAGTCTAATCAGCCGATACACAATCATATCTAACTAAACTTTATGAAGGTTAACATAACATGCAAAAACCCTTTGAGCCCTCCTTCTATCGCGCGGAATCCGCGCGTTTTGGCGTTCAGTAATTTCTATCGGTTGTTCCAGAACCGCGCAGTTACCGTCGCATTACCGATCTATTGGTTAAAAGATCTCATGTGAAAACTTAGGCTTAGTTGAAGTGAACAGTCATTTCACCTGATGCTAGGGATTGACACTATTGACAGCTCACTTCAAGCTCACTTCACTTCACTCCACAATACAATATGTCTGTGGCTATGGTTTTGTTGTCAATAGACCGGCTGATCCCACTCATACGTTAAATCTGAGGTCTCAAATAAAAATGTGGTTTCATCAAGTGAAATATACCATTTTCTAGGTTAAACCATGTGGTGCAAACTATTTATTCATCAATTTTATCTTCTATACTTACATTTATTAAAATTGTATCGAGGTCAAAATTGTATTGAATATTTTTGAGAAAAAAAAATCCTACGATTTCTGATGCCGAAAATATAGTTTTTAGAATTTTTGCCCGATTGTCTGTAGGTTTGTTCCGGGTTGGCGCAAAAACGGCTGAATTGATTCAGATAAAATTTGGCACCAAAGATTGTTTACAGTCTGGATTAACACTTATGGTAATTTTAATCCCGGTACTTACGTTCCTGTGGGATATTTTTCGACTACCACGCGGGCGAAACCGCGGACAAAAGCTAGTTATTTATATTTCCTTAGTCGAGTGAAGTACGGACAATGACCTTTAGATCTATTTGGTTCAGCAACAATACCCGAGTCAAACAATGTAGAAAATCAGTAAGTAAATATGACCTATAGATTGAACAAAAGCGATACAAATAATATATAGATGGTCAATATGTTGAGACAACTCAAGTGAGCAAATATTGTTAGATTTTGTTCCATTAAGGGGCGGATAAAGAACACTGGACACAAACAACAAACAATAGGTAAGTACCTACAACAAAAAAAAAAAACAAAAAAACAATGTTAATATGAGGTGTTTGTACCTGTATTCTATGTCAAAAATGGATAATATTTCATACTTATAAGTTCATTAGCTTTTGCCTGCCCTTCATCTGCGTGGAAGGTCGGAAATTATTCCACGGAAAAGTATTACAAGGATAAAAAGAAATTCTATGTGTCAAGCCAGAGGGGCAATTCTCGTAATTTTAAAAACGTTCACAGTCTGATCTCAGTCTCAATCTGTCTACCTCTAGTTTCCCAACATTTTGACAAGTTTTTGACATTTGTTTGTCGCCGAGATGAGATTGCGACTTGATTTTGAACGTTTTCAATTACGAGAATTGGCCTTTATATACTAAATAAAAGTGTGCTAAATATCCGTTTTCCGTTCAGCCGTTTTTGCGTGATTGAGTAACAAACATCAAAATGTACAAACTTTCACATCCTTATACGCAAATAAACAACGTTGGGCGAGTTTCACCATTTATAAATAAAGAACTGGACCGATTTTTACCTAAGATCTTTGATTTTTTGGATTTATCTCCGCCCCGAAAAGCAGAATAACTACCTATTAAAACATGGGAAATTTTCACGAAAAAAAAAGAAGATAATTTGTTTTCTCATATTTTTTTGTTCTTATTGATTCTGAGGCGGGCGAAGTTTCGGTCAGCTACTCGTAGTTTATAATATTAGTAGGATAAAAACCTAATTAACGTATGTTTTTATTGTCTTAGTCAATATTTTTTAAAGACTTATATCCGATGAATATGTTGTAGGTAGTTGTTTCTGAAGTTGGACGGTGCCACCGAGGCCAGTCCAGAATGAGATGGCGAAATAACCTGCATGCGTACCGCGAGGGATGGTTCGAGGTGGCGCGAGAAAAGAGTTCCCGGAAGGATTTAGCGGAGGCCTTTGCCCAGCAGTGGGACAGAAAAGACAAATAAAAAAAAATCACATCGAAATACCTAAAATTACGAGTCTTAATAACAATAACAAAATATCAATGACTTTTAGTTCTCATTCAATAAATAACAAAGGATTTTCAATATCGCCTTCAATTCGTGACAGGTATTATCAAATTTCATCTTCAAGCCAACATTATAAGACGTTTCACGTTTCAAGCATTCAATAACTCGTTGACGAAAATAGATTATTATTTAATCATTTTATAACGTTGAAACGGTAGAAATTGAGACATAGCTTGTTTTAATATTTAATGAAAATTCACGGCTCTAATTCTATCTGTTTTATATTACAAAAACTAGCTGAGCCTGCGACTTAGTTCGCGTGGATATCGGAAAACAATAATGTGTCTCTTTAATATTTCTTTTTCTTTTTACCCGTCTACGGAGAGTATATGATTTTAACCGGTATGTAGGTATGTTCATCTGTTCCCTCATAACTTCAAAAGTACTTATAATAACTCATAGCTTATAAGTATGTTAGAACAGCGGTCTACGACCACGGGAAGGTACTTTCTTGTTTCATCCTTTTCAGTAGTCGGATTTCAGTTTTTTATATTATTTTTTCTAAAATAAAATTGCTCCTTAAAACATCAGCTATATATCTGCCAGTGATAGTCCCAAAAATCGGTCTAGCCGTTTCGGAGATTAGCCGGAACAAATAGACAGACAAACATTTTAAAACTGTTTTTTTTGTTAGGTAGGTATATGAATTTAGTAAAAGGCTGTTATTTTGACACTTGAATTTTATTTATTTGTATGTACATGTATAGATCAATGTTTACGTTAATAGTAGTTAAGTAAATACCGAGGGGAAGACCGGGAGTAGACTCGCACAGACCAGTGAAGCATGGCACAAAATGACATGGCATATTGGTACTATGGGATGGACTCATGACGCTGAGTGTGGTAGCTGTGGTTGTAGAATCTATGGTTGTGTGGGTAACTACTCTGTATTCACATACGGAATCTTTGCCTACAGAGCCATAGTTTTAGTCTTAGTTTTAACTTAGATTTAATTTTAATGTTGACTTGCAAAATCCACGAGAACCTATAACTGCAGACAAATTGCTTTGCAGTTTGGCAGGTGTTATGAGAAAATAAAACTGTAGGTAACACTATGGATTAAATATATATAAAATAAAAAAAGGAAGAGGACTCAGCTGTGGGTGGAATAAGGCTGCCGTATATTATGATGATGAAATACCCCTCGAATTAAGCAAGTTTGCTGCAAAACATTTCAGTATCCTTTATTCCCTGAAACATTGTACCCAGTTGCTATTTTCTCAATTTCCAACCCGCATTGAAATAATATTATTTTGCCAAAACGTGTTTTATATCCGACGACGTCAATTAGTTTCCATTTTCCCCCTTCATTACAGAGAAATGTCGCCGAAATAAGATTTTCGCCGACAATATCGTTCAAATATCTCGTAATTCCTTATAATCAGTATCAAGATGGAACAAAGAAATAATATAACGTTATTAATGTTACAGAATTATCTGGTCCTACTGTCGTCAATACGTCCTCGGGCAATAAATGGCCTCCATATTTCTCTTGGCGAGCAATGAATCCAATTATCGGGCTGTGCGGCGGCGACATGTTAAATGGTCCCCATTGCTTCTCGCCAACCTCTGTCTGCTATCCTCATCCACCTCAATAATCCGGGGATCATTATAACGTCGGAATATCTTCATTTTTTAATAATATTAAACCGTTGGTCCTCAATAATGGTCCTTGGAGCGTTCTTTTTATTCGAATGAGCGCACATGATTTGCTTTTTGGGCGCGCCATTGACTTATATAATGATGACAGTTATTAGTGGGTATAATAATTTTCAATGGGTGGTTTTAATAGGTAATTTTGGTGTTTTATTGATGCATAAGGTACTTATATTACTACCTTTATGATATTTTTAATCAATTGATATAGACAAAAGCAAAAAACATGTAGGGTCCTGTACAAAGCTACATTCATTTCTAATTTTGCATCACTGTCAAAATCACAGTGGTCTTTATAGTCCTTGTAATAAGGTTGCGGTGGGATTGCTGCTACTGACAAGTCGGTCAAAATCACAATGATCTTTATTCTCGTTATAATAAGGTTGTTTCTGCTGTCAGAGGTGAAATAACTGTGAATGGACTGTACAATATTATTTTGGCACGTGGCCAAAATCGGAACTAACGTTGCCATCTTGTTGTAACAATTTCACAAATGATTAGAGTCCGTCCCACGAAAGAAATCCGGCGGCAAGAAGTGGAACTAATTATTATTATATAGTTAGCAAAATTCCTACAACAACCCTCCTGTCTCACACACCTTTCTCCATTTAAGATTGTGCATTTAATAAAGGCAGAGGTTTCAGAAAACGGTCAAAAAGTTGTTTTTTTAATGCAGTGTATATTCCCTAATTTTCATGATTGCACCTACCACTGTTTGTCTCTGCATCACCCAAAGGTTGACTGGTAGAAAATGCCTATGGCATTAAGTCCGCCTCTGTACATTTATGTGCTTGAAGTTTTAAATAAATAAATAAATATCTCTTAAAGCGTAAATAATTTTGACGAAAAAAATATATAGGTATGATATTTTCAAGTCTTAATTTAATACAGTGATGGAACTCAAATCATAAATAAATATACATTAATGCATAAAAAATGTTCAAATCACCTCTTAACCTTTCGTATGCCGGAACGTAGATCTACACGAGACACAATGGCTTTTTAATTGTGTCTGTAATTACGGCATTCAACCGGTTAATTGGTCTTTAAAAGCAGTTTATCCCTCCATTAACGATTTATATCATTTTCGACTGATTACGATGATTCAAGCAGTGGAGCAGAGGTAGTGTCAGACGCTTACTGACTAAAACCCACCCGTCTTCCTTCCTGAGCCCTTTATGTTCCGGGGTAGCAGTACCTAACCCTTTCGAACAATCCCGTACCCCCCGGCAGGCTTCGGCCCTGACAGGCCCCTTCCTGTATGCTGACATCTACCTAATTAAATTATCACTTAAAACTTCTTTGCATAACCAAATGAGGCCAAACTGTTGAACATGTAGTGTGAAAGTGTTATAGTGAACGAAGCCTCAAACACTCGTCTATCCTCCGGAGCCGGAAGTTCGTGTTTATCGTGACAGCCTGAGCTACCTATGATCGTTTTAGACGCGACACGCTGGCACAAACTTGTGAATGAATTTATTTGTTAAGTTTTCTGTTTTGATTGTTCCTTTCATTTGGATTAAAGAATATATAGAAACTAGCTATTGCTTGCTGCTGTGCCTGCGTAGAGGATGGAAATTATTCCACGAAAATTATTCTACGAGGATAAAAAAGTATCCCGTGTCCTAACCCAGGTCATGATGGTCTACCTGTGTGTCAAATTTCATTGAAAGCCGCTCAGCTAGAGCTAGAGTTAATTTCATAATTATTGGTAAAACAAAATTTAATCATAAAAAATAACACAAAGTAATATTTTCCGTTTCCATTAAAAACTTTTAGCTAGGCTCCTGTTCACCGGTTATTAGATGAGTCAAGGCTCCCGCAGACATGCGCGACGCGACTTTGCAATGCGAGTCTAGTAGGTAGAACAATTTTTATGAAAACTTCATGGAAATGGTTCTACCAGAATCGCGTCGCACCGTCGCGTCGCGCCCGTCTGCGAGAGCCTTAAAAATACTATTAGCTAAGTATTTCATTATGCCATGGCACTAAAACAGGAAATAGAATTAGTGTTACAAAGACTGCCTCGACCCACTTAACTCTCATTATTCAAAGACCTCTTCTTCTGCCCGCGACTTCGTCTTCGTGAAATTTTTTGTACCCCTGACCCATCCCGTCGCATCGAATCGCGTGCCCGCGCTGTTACTTCGTTTTCGTGTTCTTTCTTACTTTCTGCTCGGTTCCTAAGACTTCTGGCGTGATGTTAAATAGCCTATACCCTTCCTCAAGAATTGGGCTATCAAAGGCAAAAGGAATTTTTCAAATCCAACCGGCAGTTTCAAAGATTAGCGCGTTCAAACAAAATCTTCAGCTTCATTATTAGTATAGATAGACTAAAGAAATATTAAGGCCATAATAATCTTTGAAGTTACATCTTCAAATATTTTCGAGGGAGACGAAAATAACGTAAAAAGTAATGAGGTTCATAAATTGTTATGTACTCTATAAAGTGGGTTTCTGTTGCGTCTCCTTTGCTTAAAGATAATGATGCCAGAAAAAAAATTACCTAAGTGCGAGTTGGACTCCCGCACCGAGGATTCCGTACAAATTTTTAGGTATTTAAATAGTTTATCACGGGTAATTTTTTATTTTTATTTTTGGAATGTAACTAAAATTTTTTGTCTTTCGGTTTTTTTCCTTTACTTATGCTACATGACATTGCTTGTTGCCAAATTTTATGATTCTAGTCCAATGGGCAGTAAATAAACGCCCGAATCTTCTGATTGTGTCGACTAGAACATTGATGGTTTTTTATATATCAATGACTTAGAAGTTAGATTTTATTAAGGCGATTATAGCCTCGAATGTCCTTGAGCGTTTGGGCGGAGCATAAGCGAACCCAGTGCCTCACCCCGCGCGCCCGCTTACCTCCCCAATGTCAAAGAGTGTCGTACTCGTACGTAGCGCATGCAGATGCGGCGTGGGATGCATTTTGTCTTAGGCAGTTTTATGACCTACTGAGTGTAGATGGATCAAGCATACGTACAATATTTATGTTGTGAGTATGAATGCTATTGTACAGTAAAAATACTGCTTTCTTAGAGACAAATAAAAAATAATAATAATATCAATAAAAAACGTTTATTCAGTATACAGTTCGTTTTTTCACGTATACAGATTATAAAAAAATACAATTACAAAAAAAAACTTACTTATGACTAATACCGCTTTTAACAGTGGTAGTTTTTAGGGTTCCGTACCCAAAGGGTAAAGACGGGACCTTATTACTAAGACTCCTCTGTCCGTCTGTCTGTCTGTCACCGGGCTGTATCTCACGAACCGTGATTGCCAGAAGAATACCATTATTATAGTTTCAAACGGGTCCCGCCTGCTTCCAAATTTTATTTAATTTAAAATGGGCTTGATTTAGCTTTTCAGTTAGTTTTAGTATAAGGTTGCAGTCGGGTTTTTTATTTTTTTTATTTTTTTTATTTCCTGCTTTTTAGTTTACAGCTTAGCTTTCCTGCTTTTTAGCTTAGCTTTTCAGTTAGTTTTAGTATAAGGTTGCAGTCGGGTTTTTTAATTTTTTTATTTCCTGCTTTTTAGTTTACAAATGTGAAAGATTTCGCAGACGATTTAGTTCTTGGTAGGTGTTTTTTACGATTTGTCACTTGGAATTAGTTTTTACCATATTATAAGTTGTATATTTTTTTGTAATCACCTTTTAAAACCTTTTATTTTGATACCCCACTCGATAGGTTATGAGAAAAAAATATTTTTTTGAAGAAATAATATTGCGCCAAAAATCCGCCATTTTGTTTTTTTTTATTTTGATATACCCAGTGTCACTCTCACAGTACATACGAATCTAACGACACCTCTCAAGCTAAAATCCATCGAGCCGTTGAGGCCGCAGAGCGTGCCAAACAATCATACATACATTCATAATATGTGTTTATGTATGTATAATTGTTTTTTGAGAGTATATATTATATACTCTCGAAAAACATAACCCTTCTTCTGGCTATCACGGTTCGTGAGATACAGCCTGGTGACAGACAGACAGACGGAGAGAGGAGTCTTAGTAATAAGGTCCCGTTTTTACCTTTTGGGTACGGAACCCTAAAAGCTACCACCTGTTAAGAGCGGTATTAGTCATAAGTTAGTTTTTTTTGTAATTGTATTTTTTTATAAACTGTATACGTGAATAAACGATCTGCATACTTACTGAATAAACGTGTTTTATTGATATTATTATTATATTAGTATTCAATAATATAGCGTCCACTCGCAAACAAACTATCACTACTACTAATACTATCAACGTCCAAGCGTAAACGAACAGTCCGAGTGTACTATCTGCGCTATTTAGTCTTTGCCACAAAAATGCAGATCGGAGCGAGCCGACATGCGACACAACCTCCCCGTGCGAACGATACAGCGAGACTGACCGGGCGGCTGCTGCCCGCGCCCGTATAGGTAAAACCATGGTGTTATTGATTTTCTCCCACTTAAATAATAATTATTAAAAAAAACAAACTTAATTTTTATAAACCATTAAATTTGCTATAATTTGGTGAAAGAATCATCAAAATCGCTTCAGGCGTTTGAAAGTAGAAAGAAAATTCTTGCGTAAAATAAGAGGATGGATATGATTTTTTATTGTTAAAACTAACCGTAATATTAAAAAAATCAAACTTAAATTATATTTGTAAACATATGTCACATATTATATATTTTTTTTTAATATATTTGGGCTATCCATTTGGGAGAAGTAGGCCTTCAAAGAGAGGTCTACTTTGAAGTTTGGCGTAACCATTCACCTTAATGCTTCAAGAGATTGCAGCCCTATGCATTTGATATTAATTTAAACTTTTGCGTATTGGACTGAACGGATCAGTGCTACGACGTAGTAGCTTGCGTAGCCCAGATTTCGTAGCGTTGGCTACGCCATAACGATCATTCGATTTTATGGCGATTACACAATGGTTAAGTTGAAATAAATATTTTATGGTAAAAGAAAAATACCTATAGATACTATAATACGCGTATGTTTGAATATATTTAATTTATTTGTATGGAGGCACAAAAAAATATTGCGCTGATATAAAAATGAAGTATATTTCATCGTAAAATTAATTGAATACAAAATACTATTTTCCCACGTGTTTCGCGCACGTGTCAGTTTCCATATTACGTTACATTTTCGCGTATAATAATACATCCATTACGTATATTTAACCAATGACTGCTCCAATACAGGTACGATACCTACATTTCATGAAAAATGAACTCAAACATTCGAGGACCAATCTTATCGCATCGGAAATATCGGCAGAACTGCACTTTAGTACACCAAACGCTTTGCTAATGGCAGTATTAGGCCCCAATGTGATGTTAAGCGAGTTATCGAAGTCCACGCTGTAAACGAGCATTTTCAACTAGGAAATTCAAATGAACTTAACCCGGTTTGCGGATCAAAAGACCAAAAGCTGCTCAATTGTTCGTAATAGAGCTCGAGGTTAGTTAATGAGGGGTAGGGGATTATTTGATTGTAGATTCTTGAATTTGGGATGCATGAAGGAGCCTCCTCGTGTAGCGCAGTTTGTTCCGCCAGTTACTCCACTGAACCGAGCGCTCGGCGCATCCTGGACAGTCACACCTAACACCTTATTTGACTGCCCGCCTTGTTTGCGACCACCCTTCCACCGGAGTCCGGCGTCAAGCAGTCTGATGTGTTTCGTCGATGCGTGGGAGTTTCAGTGCCTTAGGCATTTTCTGGGCACGCTCGTACTATCATAGACCTCATTCATCGCTTTCTATCAGGCGTGATCGAGGTTAAGAGAGGGCCCATTCAGAAAAAAAAAGTGAGTAGGTACATGAAAATATTGCGTCAACTCACAATGACGAGCGTAGGTCCTTCGCAAGGGCTCGTGCGAAATAATTACAATATAGTTAAAAATAGACTTGGTGAAAAAATGTTTGTGCCTGACAGTACATTTGATCAAAAATTGCTTTGAATTAAATTAATCGAATCGGGGGCGTCGGCCACAGGTGCCTCGACCACTGGGAGCCTAAGCCACGGACCCAATTTATTGTATAGGGGCTGGTAGGTTAATAATAACAGCCGCACGGGTCGATCAAAGGTTAAGCTCAAACTCAAACTCAAAGCATTAATTTCAATTAAACCATTTACAGGCACTTTTGAATTGTCAAGAAGTTAGTCAGTTAGAAAAAATGAAGCTAGTTGCCCATTCCAAAGCGTAGGTACCTATGGAGAAGAACGGGCAAGAAACTCCATGGACATTCTTTTAAATCAAAATAATGTGGTTACAAATTCTTGGTTACATCATTCACAGTTACGCTTGCTGCGGTCGGTTCGTGGATGGGTGACATCCATTAGATATCGAGATCCCTCCTCTCTTTCTCGAAAAGCACTATAAGTCGTTGATCCCGACTGTCTTTCTTTGATCTTTGACAGTCGTTCACATACGACTGTAGATTTACATCATCCTGTTTTTACTATCGCCTGGTTAGCTGTACAAATTACAAAATGCCTATGTTTTGCTGAAAAAACTAAATTAAACCTCTGAGCAGATAAGTAACTGTTACTTAGAGTTAATTCCATTTAACTTTTATACCTACAATAAGCCTTATCCTGAGAATTTTTTTTCAATTTTTGACACTTTTTCCATACTAGAGCTGTCATACGTCAATTTACGGATAAAATAGATTTATTACCGTTGGATCCCGTTTTTGAATTCCATTTTAATATTTTTGGCGTTGGATCCCGCAAAACATTATTATGTATTTCCGTTGGATACCGAATTTAAAAAATGCAAGATAATTACGTTTTATTGTCGTTGAATCCCGAAAAGTATTTCCGTTGGATCCCGAATGCTTAAAAAAATATGAATGCGGGTACTTTCAACAACAAAATTGTTTATAATAAAATGAGGGGTTCACTAATGTTTCACCAAAACTCCATTGACAAATTTTTAGTTTACAACCAACGTTTCGTATACTATTTATTTCACAAACAACTCATTTTCTATATAATCTAGTCGTTTCTGGCACTCGCCGGCCGCTGCCGCGGCACCGCTCGCTTCGCTCGCTCGGCTCGTGCGTAGGGGTCACGGTTTTAACCTAACCTAACCTAGCATTGTTTTTTTTTTTTAATAATTAACCTAATCTAACTAGTTCGGTTCCGGGTAACCCACTAAAAATAATCTCTTTTTAGTGTTTGATAAAGGTAAATCACTTTTCTTCTGAAATGTACACATGTTGTTATAATATGGGATTCAACGGAAATAGCAAACGGGATCCACCGGTAATACCTAAAAAACGGGATCAAAAAACGGGATCCAACGGTAATAAACGATAAAATATATCAGGCGTTAGTATAATCAGCCCTTAATCCCAAGTGAGCTGTTGTGATTGGTTGGCCAAAATAACAACAGTTAATAACTATCGGGATGGCCCAGTGGATGAATGTCGTCATGGCCCAGGCCTGAGCAAGAGTGGTGATTAAACCTCGTGCCTTCTCTATATGAAAAGAGGTATTTGTCCTGTAGTGGGACAATAATAGGCTGGTATTATAATATACTAGCTGCACCCCGCGGCTTCACCCGAATAAGTTTTGATCCCGTGGGAATATCGAGATGAAAACTATCCTATGTCCTTTCCCAGGACTCAAACTATTTCTATACCCAATTTCATCTAAATCGGTTCAGCGGTTTAAGCATGAAAAGGTAACAGACAGACAGACACACTTTCGCATTTATAATATTACTAGCTGCGCCCCGCGGTTTCACCCGCGTAAATGTCGA
The DNA here is from genome assembly GCA_945859645.1 of Amphipoea oculea. NCBI lineage: Eukaryota > Metazoa > Arthropoda > Insecta > Lepidoptera > Noctuidae > Amphipoea > Amphipoea oculea. Next base: position 6,821,661 of record OX243876.1, read on the forward strand.
TCCCGTGGGAATATCGGGATAAAAACTATCCTATGTCCTTTCCGGGGACTCAAACTAAATTTTTACCAAATTTCATCTAAATCGGTTCAGCGGTTTAAGCGCGAAGAGGTAACAAACATATAAACACACACACACACTCACAAACTTTCGCCTTTATAATATTATTGTGATAGTGTGATAGTAAGTAAGTAAGTATTATAATCACTTAATCTAGTAACTTACGATTTCTGTCTATTACAGATATAATACCTAATTTAAGCCTGAGATTTCTACACTAAAAAAAATGCCACATATATACTCGTATTACTACGCGAGACAGGCGTGTAACAAGCAAGTCATAAATAAAGGTAAATTCGATACGAGTTCAGTTTCAAAATAATCTCATTTCACCCGTTTTGCCTGCAGCCGGCCATCACCGCTTCATAATTTCATTACAGTCTTGGAGTATTACGGGACCGATCGGAATACTTTCTGTAAAAAACAAAGAATCTAGAACGGCTATAATCTAATCGAATTATCGACATTCTTGGGGTGAAAATTCCTCGCTCAATTTCTTTAGGCTTCTAGGGTAATGTCATGCAGGGTGAATGCCATGCCTCGAATATCACAACGCTAAAGAATATTTCTTACATACATACATAATCAGCCTATAATGTTCCCACTGCTGGGACACAGGCCTTCTCTCAGTGAGAGGGAGCGGGCCGATACTCCTTAAAGTGACTTATAATTTAGTTTTCGTTTGAATAATTCTCTGTATTGCATTGCCCGAAGAATTGCCAAACTGGCAGTGGTCAGGGCACATAGATCGTGGAATACCAGGGCGATGAAGCGGAAAGATTCTGGAGTGCGGACCGCGTACCAGAAGACGTAGTTTTGAAACGCCTCCAACAAGTTGGACAGGTGATCTTGTGAAGACCGCAGAAATCGCTGGATGCGAGAAACACAGAGCCGGTCGAAGTAGCGATGCTTGGGGGAGACCTATGTCCAGCAGTGGACGTCTTTCAGCTGAATAATAACTCGTATGTTAGCTTCGCGGAAGATAAGTTCGGTCCTATGACGAACAGAAAAGTCTACGAGAACAGGGTCACGAAAGAATCAATGCCTATTTGTAATGAAATAATCAATTTTCTTGTTTGATTTAGGTTTCCGATCCTGAGAGCGCGCAATGCCGAAAGCCGACACAGCCCGAATATAGAGCACCCACAAGATTTACACTTAACATACATCATGCTAGGATATGACGGACCAGTGCGGAATTTAATCAAGTAGTTTGTAACAAAACACAGGTGCTTCTAAACGTGCACCGCATAGTTGCGTTACTTGCTCGTCTGTTCAGTTCGTGTAATAGGTGCTTACTGGTAAATTGCTGTTCTTGGGTACTGTGTGTGTGCAAAGATGGGAATGCAAATTGAGTTGTGGGTTTTAATTACTTTGCAGTATCACTATAATGATTGACGAAATAAAACAGTACAGCCTGCGGCAGTATTTTTTTATGACAATAATTACGGTCTTTTTTACAAAAAGCTAAAATGTTGGAAAAGCTTATGCTTATATCATAATCAGCCTATAATATTCTCACTGTTGGGATATAGGCCTCTTCCTGATGAAAGGGAGTGGGCCGTAGTCCACAACGCGAGCCCAGTGCAGGTTGATAGATGTCACATGTCTTTAAATTTTTGTTTCTAGGACATACCGCTTTCTTCACGATATTTTCCTTCACTGTTTTGAGAGCATAATCAGCCTACAATGTTCCCGCTGCCGAGACACAGGCCTCCTCTCGGTGAGAGGGAGGGCTTTGAGAGCAGTGGTAATGAAATAATTTACTTAAAGTAAAGCAAACAGACAGGCATCTGTGGTCGAACCTATGGCCTACAACTGCTCTGTGTGTTCTCTGCGTTCATGCTAATGCCATTTCCATGAAAATTACATGGACCAGGAAAAAATGAGCCGGCTAATTTATCCGCGGTAATCGACCTCAAAAAATTCCAAGTAACATTTATGCAAGCCGAGGCAAATAAATCTCTTAGCTTAAGAAGCCAAATATGCATAATTTACGTTCGCGGAAAGGAGAAAATTAGTCCAACGATCTACTAACAAGGGTATATCAAAGAAACTTTTGATGAGGGTCAATGTTAATGGCGTCTGAACCATAATCCCGATTATAGAAACAAGAGAGATACGTTATTACCTCATTATCGCGATAAACTAGTCATCAAGTTTAATGTTACTACTCGCAGGGGAGTTGGCAATGTCAAATGTGGTAGGTAGAAGATTAATGATGTTTGTGGCATGTTTGGTAGTTTGTGTCGTGGGAAATAGAGCTAATCGTTGCTCTTTACATAGCAGCCTATAATGTTCCCACTGCTGGAACACAGGCCTTCTGTCGTGTGTGAGAGGGAGTGGGCCGTAATCAACGATTACTGACAATTGCTTACACTAATTGGACTGGTCCACTAAAATCTGTGTGGTACTTTTCTCAAAAGACCATTTCAGACATCAATCTACATTGTCAAAATTATGTTTGGACTGTCTGGAGATCACAGCCTTAAAAGAGGCTGTGACCTCCACCTCCTGTGAGTTTGTTTTGGCCGTTCTTCTCAGAGTAGTCAGATAGGAATAGCCGACCTCATCTAGCGTATTTTTTTTTTGTAATATGTCGTGTAAAAGTGATTCCGATATCCTTTTTATAGAATAATCATTTTTAATCAACTACGCGACCCTAGTGCGGGTTGGCAGATGTCACATGTTTACGACACTAAATTTTTTTGTGAAATAATTTACACAAAGTAGAGCGTCTGCCTGGGTTCTTACTAACGACCTACAACTCGTAAGTCGCGGCCGTCACAGCTGGGACACCTTGTTCTTTACATGGTTGGTGAATATATTGATAAACATGAAAAACAAAACGTTACTTAAGTCTATGAAATCACCAACATTCAACAGTGGTGATTATAGCTGATAGCGAGTATAGAATAGAATAATTTTTATTCATAAGTTCACATATAAATTACATAAAAGTTACATCATTACAAAGTTACATATTAATATTAAACTATGCACAAAATAAATCTAGTGTATAACTTATTGGTTAAAGGCCTAATGAATACAATATCTAAATCTAATCTTTAACTCAATAGATTTTTCAAAGGTTTGTAAATAATATTTAGGTGGATCATATGCTATAGCTCGCCACGCGACGGGGCACAGATAACGCGTCCCCGCGCGAGATTTTATATACAAATTCAATAAAAACGCGCTTCCGCGCGAGGAAATTAGCTCCATTTCCCGCACCGTGAATAGCATTCAGGGCGCTAGTTGAACGGCGCCGTTTAGTTACAGGGCAGTTAACTAAAAGGCTGATTGGCTGCAACAGTTATAGGGTACAAAATATATATTTTAATTACAAGATTTTATTTATTTTGAAACATACAACTATCATCACAGGCTTACCTAATACAATAGTGTAGTTATAACAGCTTACAATTAGACTTAAAATTATGAAATATCTTCCTATATTGATGTACAGACCCGAAACTGTCAAATTTTCCCAATCAACTTTGAACCTTCTGCTTTAGCGATAAAGTTGAAAACCTATTAAAGAAATTTGACAGATTGTAGTACGGCCAGCATCAAACGTTGATTAACACTTTAGTTTTTTTAATCTTAGTTATTGAGCAAAATATTTGTTCAATATTGCAGCAGAAGAATTTTTTTTAGAATATATACCCTTGTCTATTATGTGAAAAGCTAAAAATCAGTTTATTGAAAAAAGTTGTTGTCAATTTAATAACATGTAAAAATGATAGTGTTAATCGACTTTTGATGCTGACTGTACCTTGATGTGCTGGCGTCTGTATTTAGATATATGCCTAATTTAGTCATATCTGAGCGTCACGACCAAATTCGTTTCTGTGATCCCGGATCATAATCTGATAGCATGACTAATGAGAATTGTGTTTGGGTCACCATGAAGGGCCACTTAAAACCTTTCCAGTATTGTCCTTGGTCCTCGTGGTCCTTACCCCACAAATTGTTAGTACGATGATGTGCATTTGTTAGTGGTCAACAGATGGCAGCAGATGAGCAGCGGTGGCCCAGTGGTAACGGCCCCGACTTACGAGTAGTAGGATGTGGGTTCGAACCCAGGGAGGCGCTTTACTTTGTGTAAATAATTTCATCACCACCATGTGGAAATCAAAAATCAATCATAATCTAAAGTCATTTGTTCAAATTAGGCTGAGAGTTAGCACTTTTCGAACGTCAAAATTACAAAAGTCAATCCCCTAAAACGCCCGCCCATCACATCTTTCTAGTGATTTCACTGGAAAGAAGAAGTGGCGCAAAAAACTCCCCAGCTGCACACGGAAACAAAAAATCGAAGACACGCGACATCTACCAACCCGCACTGGGCCTGCGTGGTGGATTACGGCACGCTTCCTCTCATCGAGTGGAGGCCTGTGTCCCAGCAGTGGGAATATTATAGGCTGATTGTGGGTTGTGGGACAGATGTATAGATTTTTAAATATTTGAATATGATATCCAATAACTGAAACGTTGTTTTATAGTAGACCAAATTAATCGAGACAAACGCAGAGCTAAATTGAATAAAAAAAAAACGTGGGACAAAAAAAAATTAAACCCTCCAAATATTAGTTCAGGAATAAAATTGGGACTGGAAAAAATCCGAACTTTTGGCACCACATGCGAAGTTGGTAAAATAACAAAGCGTTTTTGGTAAAATAACTGAACAAGGATTGTTTTGCTTTTTCTAGTAAAAGTAACTCAGTGCAGCTACAGGCAATCAGGAATGATTGTTGTAAAGGTTCTTTTGTACCCGACAAAAAGGAGGTTTCTGAGTTTGACCGGTATCATGATCATCTGAGGTCAGGTCTGGGATCAGGTTCGATTCCTGGCTAGAAATATTGATTTTTCAAAAATCCAATGATGCAGTTTTAGTTTTCATCAAAATCGAGCCCGCGACTCCTTTGAGTACTTTTCCCTATTCCTCATAGTTTAGAATTTGGCCATCCACGCCCACTTGGAAAATTCACCCTGTATATGTTGAAACTAGGTCCGTACCTATGGCTTCGCAGCTCAATGATCGATCAATCTCCCTAGCCTTTTCCCAACTTTGTTGGGGCCGGCTTCCAGTCTAACCGAATGCTGAATACCAGTAAACCATTTGACGTCACTGCCTATCTGATCTCCACTCCCTTGGTAAGACTTTTTTTGACTTCTAACTATCCGTATCGACTGTCAAAGATCTACGAAAAACACCCATAGTCAATATCAGAGAAAAACGTCCTGCAATCTTAAAATTTTTATCATTAGTAAGGAAAGCGCCGTCATTTAACGCTTATCTCAGACAATCCCCAACGGAATCTGCACAATTACATAAGAAAGAACACTGCAATAAAATTTGGCTTTACAGAGTCGCCAAGAAATGCATTCAGCCATGTCTAAGGCTAGTTTCAAAGTCGTTTGCTACGTCACGTACGGAGAAACGAGCTGGTACGTGGTGTAGGCAGAATAGGAAGTCGCCTGAGGTGTCTAGGAACATTTGGATTGTGTTAGGAACAAGCTTCGGACTTAGTTTTCAAAGGCAGATGTAATGGGCGTGAAGTTCAGCTCCAGTCTTAGCTTGTGTTGAACTGAGTTGTGATCTAATCAATGTTTTTTGTTAGCCCTTTCTTTTCTGTTGTAATTTTATTGGAGAACTAGCTTCTGCCCGCGACTTCATACACATGAAAGTTCACCCCGACCCACTGCGTCGTATCCTGTCGCCCGCCCGCGGTAAACTTCGTTTTCTTTTTTTCTTTTTGCTTGGCTCCATAGGGTCGTCGCGTGATGTTAAATTGCCTATAACCTGCCTCGAGAATTGGGCTATCAAATGCAAAAAGATTTTTTCAAATTCGACTGCTAGTTCCAGAGATTATCGAGTTCAAATAATAAAACAAACTCTTCAGCTTTATTATTAGTATATACCTACAGGGTTCCATTAAAATAGATGGACAGATTTTAACACAGCGCTCAGTACATCTAACCAAAGATATCCAAGCAAAAAATAAACACTGATTACTGTGATTAATAAAATATCTAATAAATTGCCGGCACATTAGTGTATTTTTGTTCGCAATAGTGTATTATTTTTCTTGTGAGTGTCTAATGAGTTTTTTTTTTCGTTTATATTTTTTTATCATCGTCCTTATTTTGATAGTCTGAATGATTTCTTAAAGTTTGTCCATCTATTTTAATGGGACCTTATATAATATAGATTATGCTCGGGAATGCGCCCGGGGTCTAAGCTACTAAAAAGAAATCATTGTCATCTGCCTGCCCTTGTCTCTTGTACAGACGCCAGCATATCAAGCTACTGCAATCTATCTTTTATAGATTAATTATTAATTAATAATTAGTTTCTCTTTAATAGATTTTCAACTTTATTGCTTAAGAATAAGGTTCAAAGTTGATTGAGCAAATTTGACAGTTTCGGATACCTTGATGTGCTGGCGTCTGTTCTTGGGGTCGGTGTAACACGTTTTATTCTTCCATTCTCTCCTGTCAACCGTCACTACCATTCACTACCTTTTCTTTCATATCATTCCTCAAGAAGTAACAGAATATTTGAGATTTAAAGAATTAAAGCAGCCTTTAGAGGCGGAAACACGTTATGTAAGCGTAAAGCGGATCTGAAGAGTATAAAAGACGTATTAAACGCATGACTTGAGTTTTTCAAAGAAATATCTTATAATATCACCAATATTAGGCACTGTGAAAGTATTTTTTTTTCCTTATTGGAAAAGTATTTTGCTAAGTAGATCCGTAAAGCGAGTCTCGAGCCTGTGAGGTTGTTTCAATATTATCCCTTACACAAAACCAGACATAACTGAACTTTTAGTTGATCAAAACTTTTTCTATTTCCTCGCTATCGGCTTGTGGAACTAACAGGCGGGAGTTGTTGCTAAATGAACTACGGAAAGATGATAACGGTTAAATTATTGTTATTATGTTAATATATTATGTTTTAATTTACAATGTAATGTACGCACAACATGTTACACACACATGTAACAAACGATAGGGCAAAATGTTACTGGGTTTTTCTATTTGGATTTCCTCAGTAGACGCCCGGAGTATGGATTACCATGGCAATAGGCTCGCCCTATTACATGGGACTCTAACATGACTGGCGAAAAATGGGTGTACCATAGGTACACATCTGAATAATCCTTTGAGGAAAACAGGCGTCATTTTATAATATGTATGTGTGACCCATTAGTGCTACTAACGGAATGTATATTATCATTATTTCCCCAATGTTAACTAATAATGTCCAGATCAAAAGACCAAAAATCCGAACACATCAAGTAATACAAACTTTAATTTACGAATGTTATCGGCTAAATATGAACGCAAGCGACCGGAAAAAACTTTGTCCCCAACCCATCATCGGATTTAATTTTCGTTATTATTGTCTTGGTCCTTTGATCCCTTCGCATTTCTCTCTACTATATCCTTATTGCGTGTGTAATATATGGCATAATAACAGATAGTATAATATGACTTGAAATAACGTTCATAATAATGTGATATAATTTTCATATGCTATAAAATCGTTTAACCTAATTTTTTTTTTAAAAGAGGAGACTATAAACACAACGTGGACCACAGATATAAAAGGAATAGATGTGCACACAGATGGTCTATCTAGCCTTTTACATGGTTTGTTTCATGACGTGCAAGTAACATTCAACCTTCGATTTAGAAGCAATTACGAGATCGACTATCTACGTATATATATAAAATTCAAAGTCCTGACTGACTGATATCAGCGTACAGCCTAAACCGCTGGTCCTAGAGACATGAAATTTGGAGGGTGTGTTTTTTGTGATGAGTAGGTATCCACTAAGAAAGGGTTTTTTAAATTCCACCCCTAACAAAGAGGGTGAATGGGAGAGGACGAAATATCACCGCGGACGAAGTCGCGGGCAGAAGCTAGTTCATAATAATATGTGTTAGCAGATCATCAAACACTAATCTCAGGTAATGAATCTTCTCAATAACTGCATTCGATTCGTTTTCAATCTTCGTAAGTATGACCATGTTTCCGAGCACCGGCGGCTTTTAAAATGGTTACCCATTCGCCAGCGCAGAGAGTTGAGGGCGCTGACTACGTTGTTCTCTATTCTTGACAATCCTACTGCCCCTTCTTACATGACTTCTCAAATTCAATATTTATGCTCTGCCCATACTAAAAATCTTCGTTCAACCAACAATCGCCTTCTACGATGTCCTTCTCACCGTTCTGGTTTCATTCATTCTTCTTTCTTTGTCCAGGCGGTCTTTCTATGGAATGCGCTCCCTCTGAACATCAGGACGGCAACCAGTCGGTTATCTTTTAAAGTGAAGGCACGTGAACATATTCGGCAGAAGTTGGCCGTAACATCCCAGCGCTGATTTGCTGGATTCGTTTTCTCCTCTACCGATCATTTTTCCCCTGAGAGTTCATTTGGTTTATATGTATGTATGTATGTATCTGTGTATATATTGTATTTTATATTCATTTCCTAGCTAGTTCTCCTGTATGTTGCACCTGCCATGTTTTGTCTCTGCATCACCCTAAGGTTGACTGGTAGAAAATGCCTTAGGCATTAAGTCCGCCTTTGTACAGTATTATTTTTTTTTTACTTGTGCATAAAGTTTTAATAAATAAATAAATAAATAGTACTTGCTTACTAATCGTATTTGTTAAATAATGTGACCTAATTACCGGAGCTATTTAGTTAGTAGGTAATAATAATAACAGTCTATAATCATCTCAAAATATCAAAGGCTTTTCCATATAGAGAAGCCAATCAATCTGCCTAGCCTTTGCCCAACTATGTTGGGGTTGGCTTCCAGTCTAACCGAATGCAGCTGGATACCAGTGTTTTACATGGACGGAGTGCCTATCTAACCTCCACAATCCACTTACTGGGTAAAACGATATGCCTTGGTAGGACTGGTTGTCAGATTATTCAGGCCCCTGAATTCTCGTAACGACTGTCAAAGATCTATGAATGAGAGCCAGGACCAACGGTTTAACGTACTTTCGAGCCACGGAGGAGTCTTGGTATGTAATACTCGTAGATGGTCACCCATCTACGGTTTACTTTAAAACTACTTACTACTTATATAGCCACTAGCCCCCACAGATGGTGTGAGCTATTAAAAGAAAATTCATCACTGAGCGCGAATGGCGAATGCGGCGGTATTAGAAAATATTTATTGTTTTACTGTGTTTTTAAAAAAAATAACGAAATTAATCTGTTTTTACAAGGCAAACAGAAGCGGGCTCTGACTGATATCTCATATTACAAGAGACACAACTTTGTACTGTATAATTATTCAGAAGTTCTGTTTCGACATGTCATCACTATGCTATATTTATTTTTAGCCGTGAATGTCCCAATGCTGGGCAAAGGCCTCCCTACTGTCTTTCCACCTCTCTCTGTCCAGAGCTGCGAAGGACCAATCTTTATCAAAGGAGTCCAGCTCATCCCGCCATCTCCGTCTGGGCCCGCTATAACTTCTTGACATACCTTTCTCTTTAGTTCAGCGCACACATCTTCTCAGCGCATCCATGGCAAAAAGTTCAAACATCTTTGGTCCAAAATTCCGCTGAGCGAACTCCGCTCACTGACGCAGTCATAAGATCATCAATTTGCACAGGTGACAGGTAATACATGCGGCGAAATATCTGAAGGGCAATTCTTGTAATTTTAAGAACGTTCACAGTACGATAGAAGTCTCAAACTGTCAAAAATACTTCTAATTTCTCTACATTTTTTGACAAGTTTTTGACATTGATTGTCTCTGAGGTGAGATTGCGACTACATTTTGAACGTTTTTAATTACGCGCACACATAATATCATTAACTTTTCACACAAAAAGGTACAAAGGCGGACTTAATGCCTTGCTTGCTTGCTTTGTCTATATCTATGTAGATTTGTAGCCATCCCGGAACAATTTGATAATAGTGTATTCATGTACATGTATTGTAAGTACAATACATTAGCACGTATGTATAGGGATACGTTAATGTCTGATCTTAGTACATGTGTTAAATGTTAATGGGTTTAATAAGATGACGTGATAGACGGCCTGCCACGTTTGAAATGCTTTAGTTACCTGTCTCTGTTTACATTATGTTCCATATGTGTTTGATACGTTAAAGCATTATACGTAGCTTTTGTTGTTATGTGGTAACAGTGTTCTAGTATTCATTTTATAAGGTTAAGATTATTAAGATTTCTCCAGGCTTGGACTTAGTTTCCGTTGTTATTTTATGCTATTTTCTATGTTCTAATTTATTTTGAAGGAAAATGTGTAGGGGTAGTAGGTAGGTGAGTAGGTACTGGGCGGTACCTACATGTTTTGCGTAGTGTCACAACCAAATGTAGTTCATAAAGTTACTTATATTTTTTAAAATATATTTTTACCACTGCACCCGCGTGATGGATTACGGCCGACTCCCTGTCACAGAGAGGAGGCCTATATCCCAGCAGTGGGAACGCTATAGGCTGGTTATGCTTAATAAGTGATTGGATCGCGCATGTTTCTCAGCTGGTAGAAGCTGCCTAATCACTTATTAAGCATAGGTAATCATGTCAAGCCATATTTGTAACGGTCCTGATTCATATTTTAGAGAAGTGTAGCTTAAACGCCAGTGTAATGGATGATAAAACAAACCAAAAAATATTTTGTTTCGAAGCAAAATGATCCTTAATAGGATCATAATTATGTAAAGCCATATTTGTTACGGTCCTGATTCATATTTTAATCAACATATAACCTGACACTGACCTGAAAATTGCAAAAAACGTGACTTTGAATTTCGGGCTACCTTACCGCACCCTTGAATATAAATATTTAAAGAAACATAAGTATACTAAGTTGTCTTTCCTTTCTCGAACTTAATGTTCAGACGTCTGTTGGTTACTTAATCACGCCGTAAAAGCAGAGTGAAATTGCACGAGGTGTTGAGTAAAAATGCAGTCTGGATAGCTTTTTATACCAGAAAAGTGGTTCTAGGAACTTTCCACGCGGTCGGAGAAAGGATATTGTAGAAATATGGCTAAGTCAAGTGGTGGTATTACTCTGTATGTACTAAATAACATTGAAATAGTAAATGACAAAGGTGGTAAGTGGTTTTCTTGTAAAAATATAGGACTGATAATTGCGCTTCAGGGATAAAGAACATTAATCTATGTAAAATCATATCCTTTTCCGATGGGAGTGAGTAGTACAAACTACTGATATGATTCTTACATAGTTAGGTAATCTTTTTGCCTCATCCACGTTCAGACTTTCTCATACAGTAGGTATTTTTATCTCACGAAGCGACTCGCGCTTTACTTGTAGTTACCAAGTACAAACATGCTGTAAATGTGTGTGTAAGCGCAGGAGCTCTCGGTACCGTCCGAGACAATGGCGAAGTCGGTAGTGTGTTTGTGTGTTATGTGCTGACGCTACTCGTCTTCACGCACATATTCACAGCGTGTTTGTACACTTGGATTACCCCAAGTAAAGCGCGCGTCGCTTCGTGAGATAAAAATACTATATACGTCTGTCGGTTGCTAGCATTTAAGCTCTTGAACGACAATAAAAACAGAAAACACTACTTACCTCGACGAAAAACCTTTTCGTCAAAAAACAGTACTTCCCAAAAACCTAATACAAATAAAGTAGGTACATCAGTAACAATGCATGCCTAACGAGAAATGTTTTCAGAAAATAATTCCTTATCGAAGAGGCCACACGGTGACGTGCGAAACAATCTGCAGATTCCTCCCGAGACCTAGTACCCCCCCCTTATAACTGCAAATCTCCAACCGACGACGACCGAGAGGTAGAAAAATGTTTTCGGCTCCTGCAATTCCCGCGTGTACCTTTTGACGTGCAATGGATTGCGGATATGATATTTGGATCGAAAAAGTGTTCGAAAGGGAACAGTCGTGTGTCATAATGTGTTGATAAATTGGCATAGTCAGGATATAGGCTTTGCTTAGTGGGTTTCGCTGTCAAGAATTGGGATTTAATTCTTTGTTTATCCTGCGAAAACTATGCCAGAACATCAAATGCCAAATATCGCAAACTGCAAGCATGAAAAACCGCGGTAATTATGTATTTTTAGACACTCTAATTTTGAGCAGATAAAAGGCCAATCTTGTTCTATAACATAATTAGTTGTTTAGCCAAACCAGTCTTGACCTACTTAATCCAATATAATTTATTCTTCAACTAAAACGCTCAGAGTCAGCGCTTTTCAACATCAGAAATTCACAATAGAGAGCTCCAAAAAGCCGACCCTTCAAAAGGTTTCCTAGAGTTTAACTTACAGCAAATTACACGGATGAACTGCCTTTGTTTCCAGTAACATTCAACTTATAGAAGAAAACTGATTGTTTTAAACAAACTTCTGTAATATCGGAACTCTTACAATTGATCCGTTGTGATGCTGCTGTATAGGAGTTTATAAGGAAGCTACTTCTATTGTGTTCATAAAAACTGCTGTCTTTCGAACAGGGTAATATAAAGTAAGTCAAATGTATGATTATTATCAGCCCACATAAGTTCCCACTGCTGGGACGCAGGCTTCCTCTTTTCGAGAGGGAGTGGGCTGTAACCTACCACGCGGGCCGAGTGCGGGTTGGTAGATGACACATGTCTTTGAATTTTTGGTCCCAGGATATGCCGGTTTCCTCATGATGTTTTTGAGCAGTGGTGATGAAATCAATTAAGTAGGTACATAAAATAAAGAGCCTGTCTGGGTTCGAACCCACGACCTACAATTCCTAAGTCGGGGCCGTTACCACTAGGTCACCACTGCTCACTAGCCCACTGATCTTGGTAAAAACACAAGAATTGGTTAATCGAACTATTTTTCTTTTTTTGACGGCGTGTGCTATGCGATAGTAGCTCAAAATGTCAGGGACTGAGCTGATCGGTGAGGATGTACCGGACGTAGGTACTCGTACTTACATAAATGTCGATTCTCGAGGAGGTTCTTTTAATGCACCAAACCACTGAACCGCTTACGGAGTACGTAAACAGGGTTGCAGGTACATCGATGCCCAAACTGTAACCATGCATTTAGAACAAGATCCATACATAGCATCGATTTTTACAGAATAGACAACCGTTCTATTCTGTAAAAATCTCACCGTGGATACAGATCCCTGAATTGATATGGGATTTGAAGTGTGAAAACCCGTATAACCAAAACAAAAAACGTAAACTTAACAAAGAAAAAAAAAAAAAAAAAAAACAATTGTTTTATAGAAAAGTGCAATACCTGCGCGGTCTGTATCATCATTTGTCTAGCCTTTTCCCAACTACATAATAATATGTTGGGGTCGGCTTCCAGTCTAACCGGATGTAGCTGAATACCAGTATTTTACATGGAGCAACCGCTTATCGGACCTGCACAACCCAGTTACTGGGTAATACGATACTCCTTGGTAAGACTGGTTGTCAGACTTTCGGGCTACTGACGACCCGTAACGACTATCAAAGATCCACGAATGACAGCCGGGACCAACGGCGTAACGTGCTTTCCGAGGCACGGAAGGGTCTTGTTATGTGAAGGTGATCACCCATCCACGGACCAACCGCGGCAAGCGTAGCTTAACCTGATCGATCGACCCGCGCGGCTGTTATTACTTAGCGTATGGCTCATTCTTATTTCTCGCCTTAAAACTTTTATGATTTGTTCTTAATAAGTTTACCGAACAGTATAAATGACGGGACACATAAAAACAGCATCCCCTCTCAACACACAAACCGACAAAAACCAAATATGTCCGGCAAACGAAACGAATGGCGGCCGTAAATAAAATTATAGCCGTTACAGATGATAGAAATGAGGGCCAGAAGTTTCGCCAACTTTAAATCTTTCTTTTACAACCACGATAAGATACGCAACTGCCTCCCGTTTAGGACCGGTCCCAACAAACTTGGGCAAAGTTTACTTTGTGATTAGAATAAGTTGTTCGGCTTTCAGTTCTATGGAAATGTATTTGGTCGAATACAGAACTTTAATCGAAGATTTCCGAATACTTCAAACAGCGTCAGGGTTACCTTGTTCGAGTTTAGAGGTTAAATTGTATTATGGGACAAACTTAATTCAGACGAGTGTTTTCTAAAGTGAAAAGCGTCTCTAGGGGTGGTCTGTTGTTCCAAGGCAAACGTCGCAAAGGATTGGAATTGGACTTGAAAACTTCGGATTTATAATTCCAATCTTTTATAGCACAAAAGTATTGTTTTATTTAAATCCCTGCTCAAATTGCAAGAATATTTCTGAAATATCAAGTTAAATTTTACGGTGGACAAGGATCAAAGTAATTTTTGCGAAATTTTCTTAATTTAAATTTTATAATGTCCTAATATTAAAATAGAAATTGGTTTATTTTACCTCGCAAACTGTCAATATTCTTTTCAGTTGTTGTGCTCCATGTTCCAGATACTGCCAGATATCTCAAAAACTATCCACATCTATACAAACAAAAGAAACTGTGAAAATGGGTTTTTCCCCGTAACATTGTGTAGGTAGGTACTTAGGCACACGGAAATGCACTCAACCCGTAGACACAATGGAATTTATCAAGAAAAATGACACAAAATATACTCCAATAGGCAGTTTATTTTAATTTGGAGACGACGCTGTCTTTTGAACATAAATCGTTACATAATCGGATTTACTGGTTTCTGAAAAGAAAAATGATATTTTAGAAGACAATGTTTTATAAAAAACCGAGTGTGCTTATGGCCACACGACTGAAGTGAAACTTCAAACGTATTTGGCTATGAGAGGAAGAGAGAAAGAAAATGTGCGCGCGCACTGCTTTCTCTTGCTTATATCCCCCACTCAACTCCCGTTCGCCTTGCCCGTAGCCCTTAGACATGGGTCGTACTTGCAATATCGAGTACCAGGGCTTCCAAGTACGTCCACCTTAAGAAACCAGGGCCTAAAACCAGGGCTCGAGATACTTTCAAGTATTTTCTATCTGCATCGAAAACTGATCCATAACTTCATACAAATAAGAAGTACAATCGCGTAATCAAACAAAAGCCCTGTTGGAAGTAAAAAGTACTTGCATAGGAAATTGATCCGTGAATTCCTATAAATAAGGAGCACAATCGCGTTTACAAATAAATACTTTTACAAACCAGTAAAGTAAAAATACTTGCATACGAAATTGTTCCGTAGACTCTTACCACACCTCGGACACTCCATACAACCCTCGCAAAATAATTACCTATTACTACTACATAAACAAATGACGTTTGTATACGTGCAAATGTATGCGTGAAATCTAGTAGCGTAAAAAAAAATGGCGCGGAAAGCAATTTGTGTCGGGGAACCGAACGACGTCGGCGGCGGCGCTGCCCGATCGTGTGCATTATTATGAAGTGACCATGTAGTTCAATTGTTTATTTACATAGTCAAAAAGTCATTTATTCAAACTAGGCTGAGAATCAGCACTTTTCGAACGTCAAAATTACAAAAGACAGTCCCCCAAAACGCCCGCCCTTCGCGTCGGGTTCGTAATGAAATAAAAACACTAAAATAGTTTAGTTTAAATGACTTATCTGTAAATAATGGGTTATTAAATCGCATGTTATTAAAAATGCGAAATCATACAAACAGTATATGTAAATACGAATTCGGAAAAGCATCAAAATATCCAACCATCGTGATTAAAACTCAAATAAAACTTTTAAATCGCATAATTGTGTGTCAGCAATACAGCGCTGCGGTTCGCGAGCGCCCTTGCTAAAGAGTCGGCGACGAATACCTCGAAGTGCGGGGTGAGGTGCGGTATCTGATATGAGGGCGAGGAAGGGAGTGTCCTTTCTGTACGTAGTACTATTAAGTATTCTGTGCTCTTACTGATAAGGAGTATGATCGCAATTGCGAAAACAAACGCGGTTGTTGAACTATTTGAGTACCTACGTACTCGAGCGTCGAGGCACGACGGAGCGAGATACTTTCAAGTATTTTCTATCTGCATAGAAAACTGATCCATAACTTCATACAGATAAGAAATACAAACGCGTATTCAAAAGCCCCGTTGGAAGTAAAACTACTTGCATAGGAAATTGATCAATGACTTCGAATAAATAAGGAGCAAAATCGCGTTTACAAATAAATACTTGCAAACCATTAAAGTAAAAAAAAACTTTTTAAGAAAAAAAAAACCGACTTCCAAAAAACACTTTACAAAGTGAAAAATAACTTTAATTTCGGAAGTCGGTGTCTTTGGATCTTTATTTTAGTTTTTTGCCACCGACTTCCGAAATTAAAGATATTTTTCACTTTGTAGTGTTTTTTTGAAAGTCGTTTTTTTTTTTCTTAAAAAGTTTTTATTTCACGCTTTTTAGTGGGTCTGCTTATAATTTATCTAAGTTACAATAGCCTAGTGTGATCATCGCCTTTTACAAACAAAATATTGCTTTTCCCGATACAGGGAAGTTAATTGTTGAGGAGTTCTCCAGATCCACCATCAGCTCCGTATCACCATTCACATTGTGACGAGCATAAATTGCTTAGCAACCATATTAAAGTAATCGAATCGCAACCCGTGAAATACTTAGATATTATTGAGTAGTTCCGGTGGCCATCTGTGGTCTTCATCATCAGTTCCACATCACCAAATAGTGCTTTCCGAGAGCAAATGCACGAGTTACTATAAAAAATACCCAAATCGCTATAGGTGTGCCTATAATATTTGAAGAGTTCCTTCGATTTCTCCAGGATCCCATCATCAAATCCTGCCCTGATGTTTTTAGACTAGATGCTGATAATCCTGGCTGCAGCATCAGGCCAGACTTGTCAACATTGCATTGAACTTAAAATTTAGTCCTGTTTAAAATGAGCCCAAACACGACTACGGTGCTGTAATTTCAAGGTTGGTACTTTTTCTAATGCTCCTGGCTTCAGCATCAGGTCTTTATGTACTTCGGTGTTCCTCATTAACAGTACGTTTATCCACACATCGAGCCCTTTTCAATGAGCCTTAACACGATATATCTGCTGTTAGTTTTCGAGGAGTTAGGTACTCTGCAGACTATCCTGAATGCAGCATCAGGTCATGACTTGATGATCATGAGACCAAATGTGGCCAATGCCCTATCAAACATCAAAACAATTGACTAAAACAGTCCTTGCCTGTTCGAGTAACTTCTTACTGTTAAGGAGTTGTAACTTCCATCATCAGCCCAGCTACCTGAGATGGTGACAACCATACGCAAATACACAAGATACTTCGTAAAATATGCGAAAAACAATAATTGAGCCTATAAAATTTAAAGGTTGCCCTCGATTACTCTAAGATCCCATCATCAGATCCTAACTTGGTGACAGTGGGACCACCTCAAAACTATCTACTTTGGAACAAAAAAAGAATTTTGAAAATCCGTCGAAAATTGAATACTCCGCGTATTCGATGAACAAACATACAAAAAAAAAAAACATACAACCAGCCGAACATAGTACCTCCTCCTTTTTGTGAAGTCGGTAAAAAATACTTGCATACGAAATTGTTCCAAAAGGAGCATGATCGCATTTGCGAAAACTAACGCGGTTGAGTACCTACGTATTTGAGCGAGTAGCCGTATAAGATACTTAATAGTCTTGCAAGTATTTTGAGTCGGTACCCGGTGTGCGTACTTGGAAGCACATACCTGGTGTAAAAACCCGGTCGCATATTTATGCGACCGGGACCGGGTTTTTACACCAGGTATTTCCAGCTATTTTTTACGTACCTTCCCTACTCGCGATCACACGTTTTCGTAACGCATTCGCCAGTTTACTCCCCAAGTCAAGCGCGCCTAAAGAAGTTTCACTTCAATAATCCTTCACGTTTCGCCTTCACAATACTTGCGAATCAAAGAAAACGTGTTCAAAGCGTTATTACTTAATATACCGTGACTTTTGTCAATGAAGTCACTGAGATGGATTTGTTCGCCATCTTTTAGCGTTTTCTTTTTATTCCATAAAAAGAAACAACCATCCTAATATTTACTGTTCCATTTTTAGGGTTCCGTAGCCAAATGGCAAAAAACGGAACCCTTATGGATTCGTCATGTCTGTCTGTCCGTCCGTCCGTATGTCCACAGCCACTTTTTTCCGAAACTATAAGAACTATACTGTTGAAACTTGGTAAGTAGATGTATTCTGTGAACCGCAGTAAGATTTTCACACAAAAATATAAAAAAAACAATAAATTTTGGGGTTCCCCATACTTACAACTGAAACTCCAAAAATTTTTTTTCATTAGACCTGTACGTGTACTATGGATAGGGTCTTCAAAAATGATATTGAGGTTTCTAATATAATTTTTTTCTGAACTGAATAGTTTGCGCGAGAGACACTTCCAAAGTGGTAAAATGTGTGTCCCCCCCCCTCTAACTTCTAAAATAAGAGAATGATAACATTAAAAAAATATATACAACATTATTTTTAGTATATGCGAAACCTGAATATAGTTTGTTCAGAATAAGTAACTGAATCGATTCCAATAATTTTTACCCCATGTTATATTTTGGCCCAAAAATATTTAAAAAAGGTTAAAAGTTGGACACCCCGAGGAGCGACACTAAGTAGGTAGTTATCTACCATACGCGCACAATAGGCGCGGCGCGGGCGCACAGCGAGCGGGGCGACCGGGGCGAGGGTGCAGCAACCCCTTCAGTCACCCGGGTACTACAGGTTGGCGCGCACGTGTCGCGTTCCCGTCCAAATGCATAATCGCGAGCGCGCGGCCGCCGCGGGCCTTACAGTTGTGTTTCTGTTGATCGTGTACTTACCTATCGTATGTAAAAAGTGTCGTGTAACCATGACTTTCTCATACACAAACGTCCAGTACACAGAAACGGTACGTACACTAGCGGTTTGTGGTGATAACGTATCCCTGGCAGTGCGGCGGTACGAGGAGCAATTCGGCATCAGAGTATCGTGGAACACAATGCTTTGCCGTGATGATTAACATTTTTAATTTTAAACACGCCAAGATGGTTAATTGTAGAAAGTTATTATTTGTACCTACAGCCTGCTGTGGTTAAGTAATGCGATGTTTAACACTTTTCATCCACTTTGAACTTTAAGTGGTTGACATAAGGTGCAACAAATCGCATTGACTACATTGTATCACTTACGGCTTACGAATAAGTAATTACTTATTCGTAGCTTACGGCTGCATTTATTTACGAATAAAGTACATTATAATAACTACCTACACTTGACCATTACGACAGTCCAAAGCCTGCAAGTGTGATGGAAAATGTTATCACCAATTAATTACAATACAATCGCCGCGCCGTACGTTTCAGGTGCCTTCTAATTATCAATGAGCGCAAGACGCGAACGCGTCGAACGGCACGCGGTGCGGGTGAGCATGTTTTTGTACGGACAAACAGGTAACATAACAAGCTTATAAGTTTGTGATTATTCATGATACAGTTTTGAAATTTTGTACATAGATTCTTTACATAAAAATACTAGATACGTGTTTCGGGTTTCGCATATACTAAAAATAATGTTGTATAATGTACATTACCATGTAAACTTCCACCGAAAATTGGTTTGAACGAGATCTAGTAAGTAGTTTTTTTTTAATACGTCATAAATAGAAAACCGCAATTTACCTTTCACAAAGTTACAACGAACTACAAGAACTTTTATATTATGTTACTTGCTGCTACGGAACCCTTCATGGGCGAGTCCGACTCGCACTTGGCCGGTTTTTTACTTTTCAGTTCGAGAAGGACCAAAAAGTCATCGTGAACACTAAGTGCACACACACGCAATTAGTGAGCTAAAGGTTTTAAATTGTTTTTTTTCTATCATACAAGGCAGAAGTGAGTGGAAACACGGAGTGGGGACGCAAAAGAAGGAGAAAGGTCAAAGGTTTGTTCAGAAAGGTCAGATGCGTAGTACTCGCAACGGGCGTGCGTGTATGACCAGAGGGCCAACTCTCGTAATTTTACGAACGTTCACAGTCTAAGGGGCAATTCTCGTAATTTTACGCACGTTCACAGTCTGATCTCGGTCTCAATCTGTCAAAAATACCTCTAATTTCCCTACATTTTGACACGTTTTGACATTCGTTTGTCGCCGAGATGAGGCTGCGACTAGATTTTCTACGTTTTAAATTACGAGAATTGGCCTTCAGATGTATGAACGTAAACAAAGCCAAAAAAAAAGTTAGAAGTATCGTAGTAGGTGGCGTTGTGTAGTTTCTGTAGTTTCTGCCTACCGCTATGGGAAAAAAGCGTGAGTTTATGTAAGTAGTCTATTCAAAGTTATGTTTAAAATTAATATAAGTAATTTAAAGTTAAATCAATATAAACTTTATTTTAATGTTGTTTAAGTTGATTTCAGAGTGACTAGCACTGTTGAAAAAGTCATAAAAATGTTTTAAGTTGTAGCGTAAACTGAACTTTATTATGTTGTATTTATAGTTATTTCCATAGACTCATATCCATACTAATATTATAAATTCGAAAGTAACTCTGTCTGTCTGTCTGTCTGTATGTTACCTTTTCACGCCTAAACCACTGAACTGATTTCGATAAAATTTGGCAGACAGATAGATTGCATCCTGGGGACATAGGATAGTTTTTATCCCGATATTCCCACGGGATCGAAACTTATGCGGGTGAAACCGCGGGGCGCAGCTATTTTGTTTATATTTTTGGCCAATAAATCGCGAATGCAGATTATGTATTTCGATCATACTTTTAATCTGCAAAATCGGGCTCTTCAATAAACGAATATTACGAAATTGGAATGAAAATTCACCAGCAAGCAAAAGAATTCCGGTCTGAAATAATTTTGCCGCCACTAATATTACGTGTAAAGCTTTTACTGGGTATAATACTATGCGTATAATGATAATCCAGCTTATTAGAGCTTATGTTATACTAAGTGTATATGGTAAGGCGGTTTTATGTATAAAGTAGTTATACAAATATGGCCCTTCCGTACGGAATATGAAAGGAGATCTTATCGTTTGTGCCTTGGAATTCTGAGGAAGTTCAAGGCTCCATTTAGAACATGATTCTAAGCATCCTAGCATAGAAATTAGTTGAAAAAAAAAAACAGCTGTTTCATAGAAAAGTGCAATACCTGCGCGGTCTGTAGGTATCATCATCTGCCTAGCCTTTTCCCAACTATGTTAGGGTCGGCTTCAAGTCTAACCAGACGCAGCTGAATACCAATATTTTACATAGAGCGACTGCCTGACTGACCTCCACAACCCAGTTACTTCGTAATACGATATCACTTGGTAAGACTGGTTGCTAGATTTTCGGGCTTCTGAAGACCCGTAACGACTGTCAAAGATCCACGAATGACGTGCTTTCCGAGGGACGGCGGGGTCTTTGGTATGTAAAGATGGTCACGCATCCACGGACCAATCACGGCAAGCGTAGCTTAACCTTATCGATCGACCCGTGTGGCTGATATTACTTAGCCACAAGCCCCTCGACAAGTTTAATTGAACGTACACAAAAAAAAAAACGAATAACGTTGTGAGTATTATTTGTTACCTCTATTATTAAGTTCTAACCTACATATTTACTTATTATTACACTACTGTTTGTTGTCCCTAAATAAATAAATTAAATAAATCTGTCTTTAAATTGGTCAGGCATGTTAACCAACATACAAGTTATGTATGGTACAATGAGGACGTGTGGCTAAAGGGTAGTTACCTACTTCCCTTTAGCCACCGCTTCAGCGAGTACCTGTTTATGTGGTTGTTTACAAATAACGGTTGAGCTGGTCACCCGTTCTCTGACAACAAGCATGCACGCAACTTTGTGCTTTGTTGCATGTATTTAGAGTTTAAAATTGTTTGGAAGTTCATGTGGTACGAATAGCCAATTTACATACTCGTAGTTTGTGTGAAGACCGTTAAGTCACATACACACGGTGAGATAGATACCTACTATTTTTTGCTTATTTTTCTCAGAAGGTATACCTCTTTTGTGTCATACCTAAATTATGTATTCCTTAGAACCTACCGTACTTCAGACTTTCAATATTGTATGAGATCGTAAAGTTCAGGTGGTAATGACACTATAATATACGAACCCCCTTACTAATAAACGTTGTATACCGTCTGTATAGTTACGCAACGCTTTGTCTTCTTCTTTCGAAAGTCAAATTACTGACGACTGAAAGAGAGAAATCGGTGTGGAACTATTTATCTGATATAATACGTTTATTAGTAAGGGGGTAACAAAAATACAATACAATAGCTCACCTGATAACTGGAATATACATCTTATAAGTTGGATGTCACTTGCACGTTAAAGAACGATATCGAACCAACAGTTTGATTGTTGAAATCTTAGTGAAGTAGACATAACACGTATTTACGAAAACAGGTATGCGCAATAGGCATTTTTTTGGACTAGGCCGCACCTAGTACGAAGCGTAAAGTAAGAAGTACATCAAGTACCTACTTTCTATCAAAGCGAGAATTTCGTTAATAGTGACTATTTTTAACCGACTTCAAAAAATGAGGTTCTATATTCGACCCGTATGTATGTATGTAAGTATGTTTATATATCCGCGTTTCTCAAAAACTAATGAACCGATTTTGATATTTTTTTCATTACTGTGAGCTACATACTTTCAGAAAGGTTTTAGTATAATTATAATACATTAGGTAATTATTCTTGTATACGAACTTATATGCATAAATGTTCTGTATCTCCGGCATTTCTATGCGGATGATTCTTCTAGTCGGTGTCTTGCAGTAGTGTTAATTGAATTTGTGTGGAGCAGGTACAGCTAAAAAGTGAAAAATATTTTTTTTTAAAGAAAACCTCTGACTTAAAAAAAAAGAAAATACTACAAAGTGATAAATAACTTTAGGAAGTCGGTGTCAAAAAACGAAAATGCGGAATCAACGACTCGTGACTATTTTTCTACCATTTATGATGTTAACAGCGCTTTACAATGTCAACCCTCAAACATTACACAAAGGAGAATGGCGACATTCCATTCATGCCTGGCACCAATATTTTTTTTAACGTATACTGCTACTACTATCGAATTCTTTTAGATTATTATGCTGTGATGCTATTTTAAAAACAAATGTTCACTAAAAACTTACTGTTTTTTTTTATTTAAGTTTTTTTTTAATTATAGGTTAAGTATAATTATCGATTTTGACACATGAAAAAGGAACAAATATCGGTATCCGTAGGAAAGCAAAGGGTCAAGTACCTAATCACTAATCAGGAGGAGCCAAAACCGTGTAAAAGCGCGCAATACTTATCACAACGAAGCGAGGGAAAGTATTGAGTTGACTTTTAGCACAGTATAATATATTATACTGTGCTTTTAGTCTTTTGACAGTTGATCATTCGCAATGTCAGTTTGTCAGTCAAGCGTTTCATTAGACGTGAAAAAAAATGTCATCGCATATTAAATATTTTTTCTGTCTGTTACACAGTCTCTGTATTTAACACTAAATGCAATATTATAAAATATAAACTCTGATATAAACAAAACATTATTATGGCTAGATTGACTATTAAAAATCTTTTAAACGCCTAATGGAGGGATAGAGAACGTACAACGGAACATATGGAGCGAGATTTTGAGCGCGTTCCGAATCAATATCAGCTTATTAAGCTTAAAAATATAAATGTTTATTTTTATTTTACAGACATACTGCTAGTTCTAAAAAATATTGAATTAGATTCTTTAATATAACTTTAATAAAGCATTTTTTTTACATATATTATGTCGCTATACGCAACTGGTGCCAAGGTCGCCATCATCCTTTCGTGCTTAAAATATCCGACTTTACATTAAAACTGTCCTGATTTAATATATCTTCGATACGGGACGTGGTTCATATTTGACAAAGTAGGTACCTACGTACTGTAGCGTCAGGCTATCCAGTATCTGCCTATTCCAGTCTATTCGTAGTAGCTCAACTGTGGCTAATGAGACACAATTGAATTTCTATTGTTATAAATCAAATTTAAATCTTTCAACAGTTTAGAGAAATATAAATCACGAAAAATTTAATTTTAATTAAAGGTTTCTTCGTTGATCTTGGACTTGCTAAGTTGTTTAGCTCATAAAATCTGAATTGTGTACAGACACATCAAGCCACCCCAATCTGTCAAATTGTTTTGATAGATTTTCAACTTTACTACAAAGTAAGAAGATTCATATTCAATTGAGAAAATTTGACAGATTGGGGTAGCTTGATGTGCTGGCCTCTGTACAAAAGTAAAGTACCTATTACAAAAGTTTTAAGTTCATCAGATAACACAAAATAATTTGATGCAAGAAACTTTATGCCTCGCAATCGATACGTTGTCGGAATGATAATACGATATAGGTAAAGAAGAAAGGACTATACGATGCCTACGCTACGCCCCGTCGTAAGCGAGTCTATGTGGATTTGAGTAAATACTTCATACGTACACGGAACAGTTCTTTGGAATTATTATTTTTCAATCCTAGTACTAGGTGGACCGAGTAAGAAAGTAATCTAGGACGGCACACCTCTAAATGAAGTTTCAAGTCTGGGTAATTGTTGTCAAAAGTAAAGCCCTTACGAAGTTGACTATACCAACTAGGTATTCTAATCTGTGTGAATAACTCAAATTCCATAGGTACCTTGTTAGTTCGTAAGTAAAGTAACTATTTTTGTTGAAAAGCTACAAATTCTCCACCATCTTAAAGAGAACACGAGTGGAATGAACGTGGCATCTAAAACTTTTGCGGTATTTGAGAAATTGCGATATGAAAGGTTAAAATTGCGATATGAAAGGATGTAGGTTCGTGGCTAAATAATAGTCGCACGGCATCTTCAAGGTTAAGCAACGCTTGCCGAGGTCGGTCCGTCGTTGGGTGACTAAGTGACCATCCATTGCATACCGATACCTCTCCGCGTCTCCTAAAGCACGTTAAGCCGTTGATCCCGACGGTCATTCGTAGATCTTTGTCAGTCATGACGGGTGGTCAGAAGCCCGAAAGTCTGGCCATCAGTCCTGCCAAAAGATATCGTTTTACCCAGGAACTGGGTTATGGTAGTCAGATAGGTAGTCGATCCATGTAAAACACTGGTATTCAGCTATATGGTTAGACTGGAAGCCGACCCCAACAGTTGGAAAAGTTTTTAAAGAACAAAATCAAGGAAAATTATTTTAATGAAAAAACAAATTAGGTAGGTACCTCTACACGTGCCGCGGATGATTAGATTTTTATTTCGGTGTTTTCTTCCAAACAACAAGAAACGATCTCATTACACAGGAAAATTCTGCCTTAGGTAAAAACAACTTTGAGAAGGCGACTATCAGAAGAATTCCACTGGGTAGAGTTTGGGCAGCTTCGTCGAGTCTTCTCGTTGTGTATTCCACAGACCCTAAATACTAAGGTCTTCTACCAGTGTGTCCTGCTGCCTGACTTACGGATCCAGAACGTGGATACTCGAGGTACGGCTGGTCAATAAACGCAGAGACGCTCAGCGTGCTATAAAATGGCAATGGGCCGGCCATATTAGCTGTAGAATCGATGACCGTTTGGGGTACCTAAACGTGTTCTGTATTTATTTATTTACGCCGGAAGGTAGGCGCCTGCGACCTTTTACTTGTCACAGCAATGCCACAGACACACCAAAGTGCCTGTGACACTCAAGGCATCGATAAGTAATGAGGTTACGTCTGGCGCGGATTGAAAATTAATATTTTATTTTATTTGCGAATATTTTACATGTTAAATCTATTTTAATATTTATTTATTTCTGTAACTGCCCGTGACATCACAGCGGCGGGCCCTATCAGAATACCAGCGCTGCAAAATTTATTTTTTAAATGTCGCAGCATCATGCTGAGATAGGAGCCTTTTGGCCTCGTATGGGAGGTTCTGTCTCATTTTTCTTCTTGTTACTTTTTTTTTTATATAACTTGGTTTTTTATTTTTTACTGTGTTTAGTTTAGTTTGTGATCTTCCTGTACGAGTCGCAATAAATACTTTTTCTTTCTTTCTTTCTTGTAAGGGTAGGTGGAGACGCCTATGTCTTGCAGTGGACTGCTGTAGGCTGATGACTTAATTACGCGTGGGTATCGTGAACGATTAAAGGATAACAAAAAAACTGTGATCACAACAAAGTCTCTTATCGAAATAGAAAATACAGCTAGGGAAATAAATCGTTAATCAAATTGACACAATGCGTTAATTCATAAAGCTGTGTGAATGACAATTTCTGTTGGTGGTCCATTTGATAAACAAATTATTCTCGGCATGTGTTTGACATCATGACCTAAAAAACTACAATGCTATAAGTTATCATCCGCGCTATTTTAATAAAAGGAGAATAATAATAATGCTCTGCAGAATACAGCATAAAATACTTGAAATTGTCGTGTACATCAGAATAAAAATGCAAATTAAATAAAAAATGATACAATAACTAAAACATGTCGCGCTCGCTAACTTAAAAATATTTTTCTGAATAAGCTCGGCGACTTTTTAACGTACAATTTTTATGCAGAACCAGTACTTTATACAACTAAATAATTATTACTGAAAAAGAAAAAAAATTGTTCTAAAGATTCTTCACACCCGCAACGTCATGAAATAATGGCAATCAATAGCTTTTCCAACTCGCCTCAATCAAGATGATAGTACTCTATTTGATAAATTGCTTGATCAGAAATACGATTTGATTATAATCGCCTTTATAAGCTTGGCGATTTAAATTTAAAGTGCCCCTTGAAAATTCCTCGATTCCGACTGGCTCTATCGATTTTCTGAGGAAAAAAACGACGCGATTATCTCACGATGTTCTGGCAAATGGGTATTCGGACCCGAGGCCGGTTGACAGCGGGTTTTTATTATCAAAGAAACGAATTGCCACTCAGAAGTACCTACAGAGCTACTCACGAATGTAACAGATGGTGATCCGAATGTATTCAGAACGAATACATATGCACCGTCAGTGTGCCGTTCCGCTAAAGTCTCGTGTTGTCTATTTGTAAAACAAAGCGGCAAGCAAAAGTGGCCAGCTTGCAGTCATGAATAAATGTACGAATTTCGTATTTCGTGTACGCAACAGTGCTCGAACGAAATATCAACTTTTATGAAAGAGGAAATAATGTGAAAAATGAAATGGCTCGAGACGACCTGGATATTGTAGCTCTTACGGTAAGATGTGCAAACTTGGGCGAGCACCTTCTGCTGTGGATGGCACACATTGAAGCAGATTTGTTTTATTACATGGTTGTGTGTTTTGTATGAGTTTAGCGTGATATTACAGGCGGTAAGTCGTCATTGAGCTCCTTAAGTTTTCAGCTGCGTGCACTGACTGGACAGGTCCACTTGAATCTGTGTGATTTTTTGCTCAAAAGACCTTATCAGACCTTGTCTATATGGTCCTCTAGTGATCTGACCAAGACTATGTCTGGACTTTAAGAGAGACTATGACGTCTGGGTTTGTTTCAATTTTCTTTCGTATAGGAATCACCGAACTCATCTAGTTTTAACCGGTCAAACTCCGCGCGTGACCTATGGGTCGCGAAACAATAGAAAATCAATTGTGTCTCATTAGCGGATCTTAATGAGTTAAAACATAATTTATTTTTACAGTGTTTGTGCAAAGCTACTTACAGAAATAAATTCATTTATTTTTAATAATAAAAGGTTACGAATGATACCTACATGGCGTGTACAACATAATCTGTGTGTGGCGAACAGAAGAGATAGATACATTAATTACACACAATTTTGTTGAACACGAAATATGTTGATAAAATATTTGGTTGTCGATTCAGAGTGAACATTTTATTACCGGCCGGCTTCATCCGGAAAATCTTTTAATTAAAGGTTGTTTTGTTTATTTTATCAATAACGTAAACAATAATGAAAGCTCCGGGCGTTGATAATCAACATGTATAATTATATTAAACTTGATTTGAACTTTTAGTTGGTGTTTGAGTTTGTTTATACAGCAGGGATTAAAAACATCTATGTCCAACAGGGTGGGTCTACACCCCAAAGTTTCACGGAATAAAAGTTGACAGGAGTCCGACGGACTGGTACGTACCTATTGACGTAACATGGCAAGTAATGAAACAGGACGGTTTTCACGAGAATAATAAAGATTCCCATGGGAAATTGAAAAAGTAAACATTTAATTTCGGCAAACTGGTGCCATCGCTTCCATTCGCGCAGATTAATGTTACATATTTGCAATTTTATACAGAATGTCGACGACGCCATTCTGTCGCCGACGACATTATCACATTAAATAGTAGGTGTTCTCATTTTAAATCTTTTTTTTTATTTTAAATTGAAAAAAAAAACTTATAACAACAACTACTACAAACAACACACACTACTACAACTACTTATAACAACTTATTTTTGATTGAATATTCAATTGAAAATCGCCAAACAATATCCTATGATCGGATAAAAAATTGCATCTACATTTTGTATCGGTGAGTGATTCCTTCCTTACACGATACATTGCGTCCCTAATATTGGTAGACTTATAACTAATCACTTTCATTTTTCATCAACCTGACCCAATTACCGAAACCGAGCAACACAATGATTGCTAACCCTTGAAACATGGTCCTATAGAAGACAAATTGGACCAGAAAGCGGTTACAGCATTTTATTACAGGGATGTATCAAGCGTTCAAACCCTTATTCGATACCGCTTTATAGTCCAAAGTACCGCAAACCGGGCGCTAAGTAATGCGAAATGGAGGTTTGGGACCCACAGAGATCGCTGATTACTTTTGAAATGGATATAAAATTAATAAGGATTTAAGGTCTTTTGAAATCGTTATGCTCCTTTTAAGTTTGAGTTGAGAATCTAGTAGATAATGTCTAAAGTTTAAAGCTGCGTGGTAGAATGTTCAAACTTGGATTAACAGGTATTTTTAGTGCTTCCGCAGTCATTCAACCCTGGAATTCCTTGAGAAAGGTCTCACACGAAGTTTTTGAGATCATCGGATAATATAAAGCTTAAAATGCCAATGCATTCTGTTCAGGCCGCTCGTCTATGGAATGCATTGCCAGTTCAAATAAAAAGCGCGCCATCGTTAGCTGTATTTAAGAGACTTGTGAACATTACTTGTTGTTGTGATCTTGTTTTCGTAGCTGCAATAATCTGTAGTCATCATTTATTCTCGTTGTTTATATGTATATTTATTATGTATTTATTTATGTATCTATTATACAGCATTATATATGTATCTATTATAGTATATTATTTTGCACCACTGACAACCCCATGTTTTTATATCCACGCAATCACTGTCCATTTTAATAGCCTGGAAGAGATCGCAGAAAGCGATAAGGCTGCCCATTGTATGTTTTTTATTAATAATTAGTTACTTATCGTTTTTTTTACGTTTTTTATTCTGGTGTTTTTAGTATATAAATAAATAAGGTTGTTTGCGAATAAACCTTTTCACGGAATTTAATTGTAACAAGTATTTACATTGTTATGATTTTTAGAAACACATTATTTTTCTCTTATTATGTAGGTATCCCACTTCCCACTATCTCGCTAATATTGTATGTTTGATACTCAATTACGCAAAAACGGCTGAACGAATTTGGATGGAATTTTGCACACAGATAGTTTATAACCTAGAATTAACATATATAATACTTTTATCCCGGTAGTACGTACGTTTTGCGTAGTACGGTGAAGCTTGAACGTGGCGCCTGTTACAGAAAAGTTGAAAGGAAATAGTTTGGCTTGGTATGGGCATGTGATGACGAGGGAAAAACGCATTTGAATACAAGAGTGATGAATATAAATATTGATGGATGAAGACAGAGATGAAGGCCAAAGAAAAGATGAGTGGATTGTGTGAGGAATGCACGGATATCGAGGGATATGGCATGGAGGCGTGGCGCACGTCGCCTGTATAAAAGGCCATAACCATGGTACAATTATATAATACCATGGCCATAACTTGTAATCTGGGCGTATGTTAGATGCGCGAGTTGCGCGACGGCAGTAAGCGCCGTAGTCATATGTTTGTATCGAAACGTGTGGTGTCATTTCGTATTTTTACAAAATGCCGAATTGTTCCGTCCTTATTTGCAAAAATAGATCAGTCACAACAAACCTTAAGACAAGCGGCGTGTCCTACCACCGGTAAGTAAAAAATCACTGCACTAATTATATTATTTAAGAATTTTACAAATATTTCGTTGTGAAATATTATTGTGATGACATGAGAAAATTGCCTAGCAACGTCATTTGACATGGATCGTGTCAAATGATGCATTAGTGATGCGTAGCGCTGAGATATTGCTATCGATAAATTGTAATTTTACAAGAATTAATAATTATTTTTTTCAGTTTCCCGAAAGATCCAGAAATTAAAAATAAATGGATAGATGCAACAGGCAGGAAAAATAATTGGTTTCCCTCAAACCAATCTGTAATTTGTTCTGTACTTTTGTAAAGTACCAATAATCAACACTATTCTAAGTTTTAACCTTTTAACCGCCGGACTTTATATCAGTTGTCGTGCCCCAGCGCCCGACAAAAAAAAAAAAAAAACGAACAATAAATACCGATGAAACGAGCTGAGCTGTGATGATGTAATAATAATACAGATTAAACGAGCTGTGTTATTTGGTCGTACCTATATATACGACTCTGGCGGAATGGACACGAAAATATTTGTCGGATTATTCCGACGTAAGCGGTTAAAAGGTTAAAAAAACCCTCCTTTTGGGCTTCGCAGCATTCGGGTAATAATTATTATGTAAAAAATTTAGATTAAAATTGCTTGTTCGTCTTATAGGCTAGATTGTAATTAATTATTAAGAACCTGTTTATTTAAATAAACGTTTTTTTTATTAAATGTTCAATAGGTTATTTGAATTGTTGTTTTATGATCGATAGTTAAATAGTTTTAATTTTACGTAAGAGAGAAACTAAAGAAACTACTTATTTACTTAAATGTCATTTGCAAACAAATATAATTATTATATTATTACGTGATTTGGTTTTATTGGTTTTTTATTAATATACCACGTTGAAAGCAGGAAAAATAAATAATACAAAATACACCCAAAAACACTCCTCTTTTTGTAGTTGATATCTATCGATATTTTTATCGATCAAATATTTATATTAACCCATCTTCCCTAGTTGATGCTAGAGTTGCATGTGTGCATTCCGTGACTGTGTCTATACTTTCTAGTGCCCGCCCCTATTGAGCATGTGTGCAATAAGATAGCACAAAAGTGTTACGCTTATTTTCTTGTGTGTGTGCCAAAAAAGCCGCCCAATTTGATCATGTGTGCCGTATCTATTTCTTTTGTTTTTGTGGGAGTTTCCGGAGTGGGAAAATGTGGCGACACTTGAACTTGAACAAATATGCAGTGAAGGCATATCTCTCGGATATCTATGGAGGAATGAGATGAAAGAGAAGGGAGTGAATGATAGCGTGACGAAGAAAACGGGAGAATGGAAGAACAAAACGTGTTGCGCCGACCCCAAGTAACAAGGGACAAGGGCAGGAAGGTGATCATTACGTTCCCGTGGGATAATTTCCGATCTCCATGCAGCCGAAGACGCAGGCAAAAGCTAGTAGGGTACAAAACGATTCACATTTATCTACACAGTAGGTACGGTTTAACCAAATCTGAGACGCTCAAAAATAAATCTTTTAAAGGATCTTATTAAAACGATTCCACCCACTACCCACTGACGATAACTGGCAACCAACAGATCCACTTTTTCCGGACAAAAAAACACAGTCATCTACCGTAAAATATCTCCGGAAAACCGATTCTAGATTTGGCCGGTTTTATTTAAGAGGAGGCTCCCTAAATTTAACGTTAATTTGCATTAATATTCTGAAACAGTCACACATACAATCAAAATGGAACTTTAGTATATGATTCATTGGATCTTTTTCTTTCCATGTACAAGACAGTTACGTAATTGTAACATTTTCGCTCGATTCATATTTTATTAAAAAATCATGTCTTTTTTAAAGATTATTACTTTTTTTTTTCAAGATTGCTTGGCCTTTATGTCTAAAATAAATGTTAACAGTAAGAAAATATAGTTTACTATCCAGCCACAAGATATTTTTTCTCTAGATCAATTATTACTTTAGTTATAAACAAAATAAGAATTGAGACTTACGACATTTAGTTTCGAGCTCGAACGCGATCAAAGAGCGCACGCGGTATTCAACCTTATTACGGCTACGTTAGCGTCTTTCACCATAGCGGTCTAACCGGTCTCTCATCTCTCTCTCTCATGCGTAGAAATTATTTTAGAGTGCCTGGTCTTAAATCGTGAGTGTCAAGTTTCCGGTTCGTCAACGGTTGCCGTGCGGCGATGGCAGTCAGCGATGCGGATTTTGTCCACTAATTGGTCCCTTAACAATATTTTGGAGTGTATTTATAATTTCAAATCGGCGGATTGTTAATTGCCGTAGCTAGTCAGATGAATCCGTTTGCTGAACTAAATACATAAACCCACGCCTTTTTATCATGGGGGTAAGCACAAACTGCAGAACGCCACCTGCTACGACCCTAATATACTTCTTTTGCTTCTCTCTCTCTCTGTAGTCGGTCCCTCATGTCTGAGGATCGTGATCAGCTTCGGAGTTGCATCTAGAGCGGATGATCCGCCTCCACCGGTTTCTGTCCAGCGCATCTCTTACCATCTTACTTACATATTTTGCTTCATTTACCCTCATTAATTAGAAGGCCAAATCCCGTAATTAAAAACATTCAAAATCTAGTTGCAATCTCATTTCAGCGGCAATCAATGTCAAAAACTTGTCAAAAATGTAGGGAAACTAGAGGTATTTTTAACAGATTAAGACTGGGATCAGACTGTGAACGTTCTTAAAATTACGAGAATTGCCCTTCTGGTCATACATACACGCCGGTTGCGAGTCCTACGCACCTGATCTTTCTGAAGAGCATCTTTAGAGATGATTGATTTTTGATGATGTATTAGCACTACATTACTACATTATGTTTGTGTGTTCTACTACTATATGTTTATACCATACTGAGGGGCTTGTGGCTATGTAATAACAGCCGCACGGGTCGATCGATCAGGTTAAGCTACGCTTGCCGCGGTTGGTCCGTGGATGGGTGACCGTTTTCACGTACCAAGAGCCCTCCGTGCCTCGGAAAGCACGTTATGCCGTTGGTCGCGGCTGTCATTCGTGGATCTTTGACAGTCGTTACGGGTCGTCAGAAGCCCGAAAGTCTGACAACCAGTTGTACCAAGGGGTATCGTATTACCCAGTAACTGGGTTGTGGAGGTCAGATAGGCAGTCGCTCCATGTAAAATACTGGTATTCAACTGTATCCGGTTAGACTGACGGATCCCAATATAGTTGGGAAAAGTCCTTCTAGGGCGACGTTTCCACTCACGTCTGCCTTGTAAATACCTTTAATTCATTCCCTCAACATGACCAAACCATCTAAGCAAAGTATTTAAATTTTTGTCACTACATTTTCTTTTGAACCGCAACATTGCCATCCCATCATTGCTCAGCCTATCATTCAAAGTTACACCACACATGCTTCGCACGGAACGCATTTCCACAGCATTTATTCTACTTGGCTGAACCATTTTCAATTTCTACCTCATTTCGTAATCATATTTTCTAATTGGAATTGCTCCGTTACGCGATATTGGATCGAAACTAATTAAACGCACAACGTGATTATAAATATTATGAGAGTTATTACTAGATAGAGCCTTTGAATAATTTGGTAAGTATTAATTAATTTTGAAGTTAGACTTTGTGAAGGCACACACAAAGTTTTGAATCAACGTGATTCCAAGAATCTATCTACCTTTTTCTTGAATAGCGTTGGCAATTTTGAAACGTAAATATCAGGGAAACTGAGGGAATCTATGATTTTATCATAGGACATACTAGGAATGTACCTACTACCTAATATGAAGAGAAAAATGATTTCCAAAAAACCCTCTTTCTAGGAGTCTGAAAACAACATGAGACAATCGTGTTTCTCTGACATTTATTGACCTTTCAAATGTTTTCTTAATACATAGAAAGATATTTTGATACATAATAATAATCCCCTGACCGATTTCGGTCACGGTGGCCAATTTTGATGAAGATTAACCAAGATCGCAGGTGATATTATAGTGCACAAGTGTGTGCACAAACACAGGTGCACTCTCTGTTCCTTCACTTTCATAGTCCGATGGGACGGCAATCCGACGCGATCGAGGAGAGATCAGGCGCAGGACCAACGACTTTACGTGCTTTCCGAGGTACGGGAGTATCACACCACCAACTTCCAAACTCCGAGCTGCTATTGAGAAATTCCTAATGGAAAAACCCAATAACACTTTGACCTACCTGGGAATCGAATCCTGGGACCCCTTGCACAGCAGTCGCGCTTGCGACCACGTGACCAGCGGGGCAGTCACTTTGATACATAACATTAACATAACATCATCGCTTGCATTCCCCTAAGGGTTAGGAATATATAGTAGGTCATCATCTGCCTAGCCTTTTCCCAACTATGTTGGGGTCAGCTTCCAGTCTAACCGGATGCAGCTGAATACCGGTATTTTACATGGAGCGACTGCCTATCTGACCTCCACAACCCAGCTACTGGGTAATACGATACTCCTTGGTAAGACTGGTTGTCAGACTTTCGGGCTTCTGACTACCCGTAACGACTGTCAAAGATCTACGAATGATTTAGTACCTTGACGTCGAGTCCCGCTACGTCGAGTCGCCGCCACGTCTGACTGCCGGGACCAACAACTTAACGTGCTTTCTGAGGCATGGAGGGGTCTCGGTAAGTAAAGATGGTCACCCATCCACAGACCTACCGCGGCAAGCGTAGCTTAACCTGATCGATCGGCCTGTGCGGCTGTTACTATTTAGCCACGAGTCCACTAGCCCACGAGGAATATACATATTATAGTAGGTACACCTACATTGCGCCGGTTATGTTTAAGTCTCATGTAACAGGGGGCGAGCCTGCTGCCATCTACCCAGCACAAATTTAGACTCCAGGTGCTACTGAGAAGTTCCAGATGGTAAAACCCAACAACACTTGGCCTGACCCGGGAATCTAAAGCCGGCTGTACACATGGGGCCAAGGTGTTGGGCCAACGTGTTGGGCAAAAATGATGGATTACCAAGATTGCTGTTCACACATTGGCTTACTGATCATTCTGCATTGGCGCTTCAAAGATGGACGTAGAAGTTCTTGCAGCCGCGGCAATTTATTTATACAGTGCGTTTAATTATTACGTACATGTGCACCAAAGTAGAGTGACTAAAAAGAAATGGCGCAAAAGAAGGTGGTGGATGGTGACTATTCATAGGAATAGAACGAGGTAAATGTGTTATTAGTTATTATTGATATACAGGGTGATAATAATTTTGCTATCGGAACATGGGAACGTAAATTTCACTCACGCGCAACGATACTGTCTCCGCTGACGAGTAACAACGAACTGAACAAGACACTAACGTGTGAATGCTGTTTGCGGAGCGCGCCAAGATCCTTTGATGTGTGCACAAAAAACCGACACTATTCGGATGGCCCGCCAATGTTGGCGCCAACTAGACCAATTAAGCCAACATACCGCCAGGTAGCTCTCTACACGTTGGCCCAACACGTTGGCCCAACACCTTGGCCCCATGTGTACAGCCGGCTTAACATCATCTGCCCAACCTTTTCCCAACTATGTTGTACCCTAAAGCCGGCTGTACACATGGGGCCAAGGTGTTGGGCCAACGTGTTGGGCCAACGTGTAGAGAGCTACCTGGCGGTATGTTGGCTTAATTGGTCTAGTTGGCGCCAACATTGGCGGGCCATCCGAATAGTGTCGGTTTTTTGTGCACACATCAAAGGATCTTGGCGCGCTCCGCAAACAGCGTTCACACGTTGGTGTCTTGTTCAGTTCGTTGTTACTCGTCAGCGGAGACAGTATCGTTGCGCGTAAGTGAAATTTACGTTCCCATGTTCCGATAGCAAAATTATTATCACCCTGTATATCAGTAATAACTAATAACACATTTACCTCGTTCTATTCCGATGAATAGTCACCATCCACCACCTTCTTTTGCGCCATTTCTTTTTAGTCACTCTACTTTGGTGCACATGTACGTAATAATTAAACGCACTGTATAAATAAATTGCCGCGGCTGCAAGAACTTCTACGTCCATCTTTGAAGCGCCAATGCAGAATGATCAGTAAGCCAATGTGTGAACAGCAATCTTGGTTATCCATCATTTTTGCCCAACACGTTGGCCCAACACCTTGGCCCCATGTGTACAGCCGGCTTAACATGGTTGGGAAAAGGCTAGGCAGATGATGATTATATTATCTACATCATTATTAGGTATGTATAGACATTTTCCTTTCAAATGAAAAATTATTCTTTCGTGAAAGTCAGTGATTACCGATTACTGACTCAAGAGTCTTTGATTATTAACTTACCTACAGGAAAAAATACGATCAAAGGTGACTTTCAAAAATCGTCAATTTATTGGCCAATTATAAGGAGCCAGGAAATGTTTTGGGTATGGGAATTTTGAACGTTGAGTACAGTTCGACACAACTTAGATGTAGCATCGGCAAAATTCGTAAAACCGATCACATCCGAACTAAGTGCGCCTTCAAAATCACCAATCTTTATTACTTCTTTAGTAATAAAGATAATAAAGTATAAAGTAGTATAAAGTAGTAATAAAGATTTACGAATACGAATTACGAACGTTTTACGAATTTTGCTGATGCTACATCTAAGTTGTGTCGAACTGTACCCAATTACTTAGAACATCACACACAACACACGCATACACTGGAATAGTAAATACACACACACAATTTCTACCATAATTGGAGGGGCCCGTGGCTAAATAATAACAGCCGCACAGGTCGATCGATCAGGTTAAGCTACGCTTGCCGCGGTTGGTCTGTGGATGGGTGACCATCTTTACATACCGAGACCCCTCCGTGCCTCGGAAAGCACGTTAAGCCGTTGGTCCCGGCTGTCATTCGTGGATCTTTGACAGTCGTTACGGGTAGTCAGAAGCCCGAAAGTCTGATAACCAGTCTTACCAAGGGGTATCGTATTACCCAGTAACTGGGTTATGGAGGTCAGATAGGCAGTCGCTCCATGTAAAATACTGGTATTCAGCTGCATTCGGTTAGACTGGAAGCCGACCCCAACATAGTTGGGAAAAGGCTAGGCAGATGATGATGACTTTCTACCATAATCCGGAGGAAATTCCTAATCCGTTAAGGGGACTACATGACCTAAAGCGCGGTCACTAGTCACTGTCGGACTGCATAGAAAAGAAAAAGAAACGCGGTGGCACAACATTATTTAATTTAAAAAAATCTATTGTTTGGACTAAAAAATTAAAACAATAACCCCCTTATTCATAAAACTTATCAAACCCATTTTAGTTAAAATGGGGTTTGTCTCTTTCTTACACACAGAAATGACAATGTGACAGATAAACACAAACATTCTATAAACCTATTTTAGCTAAAATAGAGATAAAATAGGATTATGAATAAGGGGGTAATGCTTTAGTATGTTGCTTGTAAAATAACCTGACAAAAAATCAGAATGATTGTATCTATATTAGTATGGTTTTTATTGTGAAAAGAAAGTTTTTAGAGGTATCTTCAGGTTAAGGCCTATTCAAACTTAAGCGGTATTCGCTACCGTCTGCGGTAGAGAAACCCGCGAAAATCTCTAGTCGCGGAACTTGATAGGTACTAAATTTCTGAGCGAAACGCGTGCATTATGTACCTATAACCACAGCGGCAGCAGATACCGCTTAGGTTTGAATAGACCTTTAGTCGTAACAAGTTTATCCGGACCTTACCTTTGATCCAATTAGGAGTAAAATATAAGAAAAACATCAATTTGCCTATTTACTGTTCGCTCCCTTCCACGTGATTGGAAAAGTCGTGCTCAGTTAACCGTTTTGTTTATAGTAAGGTCCATTGTATGAAAAAATGGGATAATCGTTAAACAAGGACCAAGTATTGGAAAAAAAAAACCTGGACAAGAGTCAATACAGTACAGTCATGTCGAATAAATATTTAGAGTAACAGATCTATACTGCGATTGCGATTTCGTTCCCAAACATGTAAACAAATAGGTATGTGTTCATGGATAAATTCGACAAAAATAGATGTATTTGGATAAAGATGGTCACCCATCCACAGACCAACCGCGGCAAGCGTAGCTTAACCTGATCGATCGACCCACGCGTCTCTTATTTTTAACCTCGAGTTTTGCTTTAACTACGTGATGTAATGTTTAATTTATTTGAGTAACGCTCTTAAGAAATATTAATTTTTATTATAATATACGTAAAAAAAACTTTTTTACAAAAAAAACAACCGACTTCAAAAAAACACTACAAAGTGAAAAATAACTTTAATTTCGGAAGTCGGTGTCGTTGCTTCAGCATTTTCGTTTTTTGACACCGACTTCCGAAATTAAAGTTATTTTTCACTTTGTAGTGTTTTTTTGAAGTCGGTTGTTTTTTTTGTAAAAAAGTTTTTATTTTTCACTTTTTAGTTGTACCTACCCCACACAAATTCAATTAACACAAGTGCATTGAAGACACGACTCGAAGAATCATCAAAATTTACATAAAAATGCCGGAGATGCAGTACATTTATGCATATAACTTCGTACATAAGAATAATTACCTAATGTGTTATATACTAAAACCTTCCTGAAAGTATGTAGATCACACTAATGAAAGAATTATCAAAATCGGTTTAGTAGTTTTTGAGATAATCGCGGACATACAAACATACATACATACATACATTACATACACACGGGTCGAATACAGAACCTCCTTTTTTAAAGTCGGTTAAAAAAGGTCATGGGTTCATGGTAAAAAGGAAAGCCTATTGAGCATAAACAGTTGCTATGCTATTGCGACTACCGGTGCGAAAAACATTTCTTTCATAGAGCTCATGAAAAAGATATTGAATAAATTTGTTCGTTGAGTATTTTTTATATCTACTAGCTTCTGCCCGCGACTTCGTCCGCGTGAAATGTCAACCTCCCCCAAATCACCTTCTTAGGGGTGGAATTTCGAAAATTCCTTTCTTATTGGATACTTACTCTTCACAAAGAACACAACCTCCAAATTTCATGTCTCTAAGACCAGCTTTTTAGGCTGTGCGTTGATGTATCAGTCAATCAGGACTTTGAATTTTGTATAATAGGTATTATATAGATGATAATTTGATTTTCGTTTCGAGAATGATATTAAACGTTTAAGAGAATGAACAGATTACGGACATAAAAATGGATGCTTTTTTCCCGAAAAATGTTCCAATCGAGCCCAAAAATTGCGTAGACAGGATGGGCAAAAAATTGTGGATCAAACGAAACAGGGCGATAGTCGGGGTTATTTACAGTAAAAAACATCTGTATGGCAGAGCCCTAACTTGATCTCCTTAACAGTTATGGCAGTTTGAGTATTTACATTATGGTTCTAAGGTTACAAATAATTTTTCGTGAGACTTAAAAGATATTGAAAAAAGTGCCAATACTGATACATCATGGTACCTATCTACTGTCATAAAAGCAGTGCCGTTGTGCTGATACCTTAAAAAAAAAAAATATAATAAAAAAAAAGTTGGGGTTATTTGCAGTTAATTTTTTTTTTTTTTACTGCAAATAACCCCAACTATCGCCCTGTTTCGTTTGAACCACGATTTTTTGCCCAGCCTGTATAAACTGCTAGTAATAAAATGTAGATGATGCTATAAAAAATAAGGTACAGGCTATATAGGATCCGTATATAATTTTATCTGCACCGTCCATCCAGTTTATCCAGGTAATATTATACGAATGCTTTCACATGCAGTAAGTTTAGTTAAAGTCGAGTCGTGCCGTGAA
Source organism: Amphipoea oculea (assembly GCA_945859645.1). Taxonomy (NCBI): domain Eukaryota; kingdom Metazoa; phylum Arthropoda; class Insecta; order Lepidoptera; family Noctuidae; genus Amphipoea; species Amphipoea oculea. Next base: position 6,861,649 of record OX243876.1, read on the forward strand.
TACATCCGTATAAATCCCGAGTTTCACACTGCTTCGCAAACTTTGTCCCGTATATTCCAACTATTCACCGTTTTTAGGGAAAAAATGAAAATTGGGAAGTGTGGATCCCTGTCTCGAGCAATATAGGGGCTTGTATCGGAAAAACGTAAATAAATAGTGATAGTGAAAAACCAGAGCGGATGAGTGGGCTTCAAGAACAATTTGCTTGAAATGTAAGGGGTTTGTTTGAAGTTTTTTGTGAAGCCGTTTCCTTTGCAAACAATGTATATCTAGTATTTTTATTTCAGAAACGCGCTATACTTGTGGTAACTAAGTGTTCAAAAACGCTGTGAATCTGTGCGTGAAGATGAGTAGCGTCAGCATTTAACACAAACACACAGGACACACTTCGACTTTGCCCGTATCTCAAACGGTAGCTCGGTAGGTCTCGAGCTCCTGCGCCTGAGCATGAGATCCCAATGTCAGGGTTCTATTCCTAGGTCGGGTAATGTTTTATAAGGTTTTCCATTAGGAAGTTCTCATTAGCAGCCTGGAGTTTGGATTTTTGCCCGGTTGATGGCAATCGGCTCGCCCCCTATGACATGGCACTAAAACATAACTGGCGAAATGAGGGTGTAGGTTCTGCCTAACCCTTTGTTGATTTCAGGCGAGATTTATGATGTTACTTAGAAGCTTTTTTAAAAGATATTGGCGCCGATTCCCTTGTTCACAAAATAAACTAAATTTAAGTTCAGTGCATATTTTTAGTTTAGTCCTGTCAGATCAAGATCAAGTTTAGACGTGATTAAAAAATTGGCTACTAAAAATATGTCAATTTATGTCAGGCGCTGACTAATTTGACAGGACTAAACTAATATTTATATTCTGTCCTTTTCTTAATCTGTCAAGCTCGGCTAATGAGACACAATTGATTTTCTATTGTTTCGTCGCCAACGGGCGACGTGCGCCGCTTGACCGGTTATGAAATAGAAAGAATAAGATGCACTGAACTTAAATTTAGTCTAGTTTGTGAATAAGGGAATCGGCGCCATTGATGACTGGACTAAAACGAATGCCTGGCATGTGACGAGTGCCAATGTAAATAGCGCAGTAGCTTGGCGCTTCAATTTGTGCGAAGGGAGAAATATTTACAATCCGTGGCACTTGGAATCGTTATGAAAGCCTGCGAGTCCTTTGATAGATGATTAAATTCTTTACTTGTTATTGCCTTTTGCCTTATCCTTTCTTAAGAGAAACGAACCATTCAAAAGGATTTTGATGAAATATGTGTGTGTTTAATCTAAGGTATAAACTATCTGTGTGCCAAATTTCGTCCACCCGTTCAGCGGTTTTTGCGCCAATCCGGAGCATAGGTACTTCCAGACCAACGGACAACCGTAAAAAAATTCTTTGTTACTATCCATACTAGTCCATACTTAATATTATAAATTCGAAAGTAACTCTGTCTGTCTGTCTGTATGTTAGTTACCTTTTCACGCCTAAATCGCTGAACCGATTTCGATGAAATTTGGTATAGACATAGTTCGAGTCCCGGGAAAGGACATAGGATAGTTTTAATCCCGATATTCCCACGGGATCGAAACTTACACGGGTAAAACCGCGGGGCGCTGCTAGTTTTATTATAATTATGTATAGATGACTAAGTCGCGCAATTTGAATCAAGTTGTTTTTCAGTTGTAAAGAATGAACTTGATTAATTAATATAATTAACAAAATAAGTAACTGTTTTTCTAAATAGGTACGTGAAAGATATTTATATTTTAATTAAAATTGGCAATCAGCAATTATTTACAAAAAGAAAACTAATTTATAGCTCTAACGATGAAAGAACAATTTAGGTAAGCTTTTTATTTTTTTTGGGTTTTTTGTTAATTAAATATTGTAAAATATTAAAATCGCGACATTAAGGCTCGCTTACATCACATTTCAACTAGATGTGTTTAGTGCTAAAAATATTTCAAATAATGATATTTTACATAATTTTAGCACTAAACGCGTTCTGTCACTGCCATCTTCAGTCATTTTACAGAAACAGAACGACGTTTTAAATACATTTAACGCTAAACGCATTTAGTGACTGGTAGAAGATCTATTTTATTTAAATTATTCATTGGAATTCGAAATTAAAATCGTAGAAGAAAAATATCTTATCGTTTTTTTGTAAAGACTTGAGGCATATAAAACGAAGATATAAAAACCAGAAGGATTATTATTAAAGTTTCTCTTAGAATTTTATCATTATTGAGATTTTGGCCCCCGAGCTAAAGCCGAAAAAAACGAATAATTGTCAGCAAATCGATTTTTAAAATTAAAACGTACCGAAGTAGGTATACTGGTCCAGACATTTCTTATACAGAAAGGTATATCTCAGAAAAATGATTAGTCTTGACCGTCGTCGCCTCGGCTCCCTTTAAAAACTGCCATCACCCTACCAAACGCCCGATGTAAATCGTTTTTCTTTCCTTAGTGCGTATCAATCAATTTTTCAATTTCCTACCTCTCCGACATTTTCATCCTGTCATTTTTCACTGGAAGGCTTGAAAAAGTCTTAGCGACTTAATAATGGCTTAATACTATCGGTATCTATCTATACTAATAATAAACATGAGTTTGTTTGTTTGAACGCGCTAACCTCTGGAATACCAGTCGGATTGGAAAGAAAACTTTTTCACAAAAAAAAAAACAACCGACTTAAAAAAAATACTACAAAGTAATAAATAACTTTAATTTCGGAAGTCGGTGTCGTTGGTTCCGCATTTTCGTTTTCTGACACCGACTTTCGAAATGGACCACTATGTAGTATTTTTTTTGAAGCCGGTTGTTTTTTTTTTGTAAAAAAGTTTTTATTTTAGACTTTTTAGTTGTAACTACCCCACCACAAATTCAATTAACACTAGTGCATTGAAGAATTGAAGACTAGAAGAATCATCAAAATTCGCATAGAAAAGCCGGAGATGCAGTATACATTTATGTACATAAGAATAATTACCTAATGTGTTATATTATTTCATTGTATTTGGTTGAATCCCAGCAACTGACTGCAAAAATATTGTCATATAAAACTTCGGACAACTGTATGCCCACATAAAACCTGTGGTTTCTTTGGAATTCAAATTGTTTGAAATAACAAAGCTGAAATTAATATTAAAAAAGAAAAAAGTTTTTTTTTTCTCGAACTGCCCGGCTCTATAACGTGCCAGTAATATACTATGATCTATTCTTCCGCACCGTTAGGTGTTCCTTTAGCTAGCCTCTTTAGTAGGTCCAAACGCCAGCACATCTGGCTACCAAATCAATTCTGTCAATTGTCTTTAATAGATTTTTAATTTTATTACCAAAGAATAAGGTTCAAAGTTGATTGGTAAATTTTGACAGTTTCGGGTAGCTTGATGTGCTGGCGTCTGTAAATATCTACGCATACATAGGTCCAAGCCCAAGCATGTAACTAATTTCAGGGTACGACGCCGCGCCATTATGTATTATCTAGATTAAGACAAAGGATATCCAAAACTGGGTGCACATTAGGCTTTGTTACCCAGAAAACGTTAAAGTTCATACGTCATCCCATTAATAAAGCCTCGACCTAATACCACAGATAATATTATACTTGCGTACTAATACAATAACATTGTTTTCACTTCCAACACCAATCAATCACAATCTGATTCATTTTTATGGATATTGCTAATCCATTGCTTCATATGTTCGAAAAAAATGTCTGCTCAACAACGTAAATAACGCAATGAATGTTGTTGATCTGTCAAAATAAAAGTGATTGCTACTGATAATGTGCTATGCAATTAGCCCGCTGAACTATTAGGAGGATTTACTTAATAGTTTTGGCAGGAAAGTTAAAAAAACTCAAAGTAAGTAACAAGGTAATTTAATTAATTTCCTAGACCTTTATCTCTGTCAATAAAAACAAACAATTCAAATAAATGTGACTGAAACAAATTTGGATAACTATACAGGCTTATTTTTTTATCACCATCCAAATTTTTACAGGATGTTCTACCCATGACTATGAATAACTTTCGCTATGGGACCAACTCTGAAATCACGAAAAAAAAAATCAGCTGTTTCATACATTTTGGTCAAGTTTTGCATGAAACAGCTGATTTTTTTTTTCGTGATTTCAGTGTTGGTCCCATAGTGAAAGTTATTCATATTCATGGGTAGAACACCCTGTAAAAATTTGAATGGTGATAAAAAATAAGCCTGTATAGCTCCAGAATTTTTATCAATTAATGTTTTGGTACTGTTTGTGATTTGTTAAATCTATACTTCTATACTAATAATATTATAAAGAGGTAAAATTTGTAAGTTTGTAAGTTTGTATGTAGGGGGTAATCTCTGGAACTACCAGTCGGATTTGAAAAATTCTTCTTGCATTTGATAGCCCAATTCTTGAGGAAGGCTATAGGCTATTTAACATCACGCTATGACCCTTAGGAGCCGAGCAAAAAGAAAAAAAGTAAAAAAGAACATTAAGTGATAGCGCGGGCGGGTGATGCGATACGACGGGGTGGCTCGGGGGAAACAAGAAGTTTCACGCGAACGAAGTCGCGGGCTGAAGCTAGTTGCTTATATTTTTGAGGCTCCCACAGAAAGGCGCGACGCGACACGGTGCGACGCGATTATGGTAGAACAATTTCCATTAAGTTTACATAAAAATGTTCTACTCTAGAGTCGCATCGTAGAGGTTTATAACCAAAATTAGCTGCGCCCCGCGGTTTCACCCGCATAAGTGTCGATCCCGTGAGAATATCGGGATAAAAAGTAGCCTATATGTTAATCCAGGGTGTCAGCTACCTCAAAACAAAATTTTATCAAAATTGTAGGTCTAGCCGTTTGAGCGTGAAGAAGTTACAAAAATATAAACACGCACTCACAAACTTTCGCCTTTTTAATATTGGTGTGATGACATTTCTTTTTTTTAATTTTTGACATCGCGCCTTAAAAAATCTTTCTACAATCTGTCATTTATATTTCTTTTCTTTCGTTTCTATGGTGACAGGTAGTGGTCAGGTAGACTTGCTTACGATATTTGCCGTTTATGAAGAGTGTTAAAATCCACCTCTCAAATAAATAAATTATTTTTGGTCGACCCAATGACTCAGACATAATAAAAAAGTAGGTAATGAAAACAAAGTAGTTAAAGCACTTTGTAACATTTATTTTTTATTACAATTTTATTGTTTTTCTCATAAACAAATTTAAACATAAGCTCGAACCGCAGTTTACTTTCCACAGCATAAAAGCATGACTACAGCGCTGCAGCGCTTGCGCTGAAAAGCTCGTAAATTTCATAGATAGCGCTTGTCGCTGCTTGATTGAGGACCGTGAATCTTCAATAGATTGACGCGATAAAATAGTGCGAATGGCGGTGGGAGGCAATGACGTCATTGTGGAGACGTCACGGGAAGATATTTTCTAGCTGAAACTTTGCATTCTGGTAGTTTGACCTATATTCAGGGAGTGGCCATATGAGTTTGGTGTAAATATCTGGAAAAATATTTATAAAATTGAGAATTTTTTGGAAAGAAGCGTGCTAGTGTTGTAGTTCTGGATGTAAACTCTGGTCGTGTAATAATATGCAACTCGATAAATTTATGTACCTAATGGACCCATCCACGAGCCGACCGCGGCAAGCGTAGCTTAAACTTCATTCGACCCGTGCAGCTGTTACCATGTAGCCACGAGCCATTTGATAACGTTAAGGGGATTACAGGACCTAAACGAAAGTTTTAGAAACAATTAAAGTATATGATCGACTACAGTAAACCAAATCAGAAAAATATATGATATTCTTCAGGATATAATGTCATATATGCTAGGTAGATAGTCTGTTGAAAACATAATACAACTAATTTGGTACGATAGAAAAAAATCATGAAGATACCTCTAAAAATATTCTTTTTACAATAAAAACCATACTAATATACATGCAATCATTATGATTTTTTGTCAGATTATTCTAGAAGCAACATTCTAAAACACTAGGTGTTATAATTTTTTAGTCCAAACACTAGATTTTTTGTAAATAGATAATTGCTTCACATTTTGCAATAAATTACCAGCGTTGTGTCATCGCGCTTCTCTTTCTTTTCTATGCAGTCCGACAGTGACCGCGCTTTAGGTCATGTAGTCGCCTTAAGATACAAAAATGTTTTTTGTATTTTTGTTATTATCCTAATAAGAATATATTGTGTCTTTTACAGTCTAGCCTAAATGGGCTAAATATTGGGTTAAACGATTCTGACCCAGATCTACTGGATGAAAAAGGTCAGATTTACGTGAAGCCTAAAGTAATAAAAACACTATTACGTATGTAAATGATAAAATTATGAGTTTTATGATTACATTTTCTTTTATGTAAGAATAAATAAAATAAATGTTGTTTTTAGGGTTCCGTATCTCAAAAGGAAAATCGGAACCCTTATAAGATCACATCATTCTCCATCTGTCTGTCCGTCAGTCAAGGCCCTTTTTCTCAGGAACGTGTGGAGTTATCAAGTTGAAATATCAAATACTCAGGGCTGCAATTCCTAGAAGTAGTGAAAAAATCAAGCTTCTGAGTCCACGCAATCCAAAACCCATATGCCCATGGGCGTTTATGTTCCGAAATCAAAACCTATAGGATACCCACTTCCCGTTAACCTAGAATCATGAGAGGCAAGAAGCAATGTCATGTAGCACAAGTAAAGGAAAAAATCCGAAAACCGTAAATTGGTAGTTAAATTACAATAAAAAAAAATAAACTACTTATTTCCATACCTACAAAGTACGGAGCCCTCGGTGCGCGAGTCCGACTCGCACTTGACCGGGTTTTTTCTTATAATGTGGGGTTAGCCTCGAGTTTATTTACCACTTCTAAAGACTAGATTGGGGGTTCAAAACTTAACACACTCACTTAACGTAACATTGCGCCTGTAACCATCCCCGAGGGGTTAGGCAGATGTGTACCTATACCTATAGTACAAATATTTCGCCAGTTATGTTTAAGTCTCATGTAATTTTATTTATTTATCCATTTATTTCAGGCATCAAGGCCCATAGAAAACACATAAAATACGAGTACAATATTAATATAACTTAAAAATACTATAAATAAATACATCATTATGATTACAAACTAACTAAACACGAAGTGACGGCGTCGTGTTTCGCTGAACAGGGAGCGAGCCTATTGCCATAAACCAGGTATGAATCCAGGCTCCGGGCTGCTACTGAGAAATTCCTAATTGAAAAACCCAACAATACTTTGCCCGACCTGGGAATCGAATCGAATTAACACCTGAAATTACCAATTGCCATAAAGAAAGAAAAAATAAAATACATTTATTTGCCGTAAACGTGACACAGAGAAGGAACACATATCGACGGCGAAATGCCAATACCTCTCCTAACTGGCATTTTTCCGAGAAATTAACATTTTTATTGCTTTGAATTTAAAGGCGTTATTCGCATGTTTTATTGAAACTCGTCAGTGTATTTTTTTTTAAATAGGTACCTCCCAACTAAACCAACGTATCTATTTTTGAACGTTTTTTTCAGTTTGTGTAATTCACTTTGTCAGTTAGGTGTTATTGGCACTTCGCCGTCGATATACCAAAAAAAAAAAAGATGGGTTGCACTCCGGGAGTGCCGGCAGAAGTGAAAACTTGAATATTAACGTTGAAATAAATCAATTATTAATTTAATTAATATTACTCATTTTTTTTCAATATTTCTGCGTCACTTTTTTCATTAATAGATGCACTTTGTTCAATTTCCATATTTTAAACACTTTCGGCATTTCGGTCTTATTCATAAAAAAAAGCTTATTGAAGGTTTAAACCATTCATTAGTTAAAATGCTCAATAGGCCTTTAAAACATTCGATAAAATTTTGTATTCATAAACGCTTCATAAACGTTCTATAACTAGAATGTCCTACAACTTCTAAATGTTGCCATTATAATGAAGTCATCCAACAAATTGGCCAACACATTAAATCGGCATACGAGAATATCTGTCTACGAACCGAATATTTGTGTCCATAGACATTATTACGTATGAAAAAATAATTTATTGTCTACAGTTTCAACAGTTTTGACGCGACAATGTCATGGTCGTCATGGAAACAATATGAATATGTCGTAGAGGGAGTATAGTAAATTCTCTGTCTACGGAATATGACAATAAATGAATTTGATATTGTATGTGTCAAACTAAAAAACTTTTGAATATTTTTTTTTGTATTTAAAATAAATGAAATTAAGACCGGAGACTAGTTGCAATAAAGGGCAAAGAATTGAATATTGGTTGGAGGAGGATAAGGTGTGTACTATAACACCTGGGCGATGTCGGGATCAAATCAAAATCCCTTTTATAGTTATTAGGATTATATTTTATCAAGACTTTTATCATATTATAATAATTCAATCCTTAAAGATTAGACGTCAAACCTACGACTCTCATATGACATCTGTTTGAATGTTCGAAAGGAACTCGTTATAAATATATGCAGCGGCCTGACCCGCAAGGAGGTCTGTAACCCTCAAAGAAGTCTCTACATCAGCTACGCCCACCTTAGAATAAAAGTATGGGCATAGCCGGAGACTTTTATTCACACCATTCGAATATCCAAACCCTATCTACCTATCCTATTGTATATTGACTTAACTCCGAGGAACAAATTTACATGATGAGGTCCGTCTCTTGCAAGAGTAAGCTTAAGTCAGGACGTACGAACCGCGAATCCAACACCACGTTAAGTGTCAAGCAAATTAACATCTATATGTGCCAATATGCACCCATACAAACTAACGTCGTCATGCTTAAACCTCGTCGTGTCAAAACCTCGGTAAAAGGCGCGACGCGGCCTCCTAATAATAACACTTGATGTGAGAGTTCACATCAACCTAGAAGAGGCTTAAGAAAATTAAACGATCTTAGCATCAAATTCTTTTAACTCCATCGGACGGGATTGAGCCAGAGGGAGGGAAAAGTTTAAGAGGCAAGGGTTCATTAAAAAACTAATATATTATGCTCGTACTCCAGAAAAAAAACTTTAAAGTCCTACTACGTTCTCTAAAATTCTAATATCATTAAATATCAGTCAATACTGATGCAACTGTGGGTCCTCAAACACAAGTTGAACCAAAAGTGTCAACCAAACACACTTTGCAAGGGTTATACCCCTGTTAGCAAAGTCGGTGACAACTTATGCTGAGTGTCTGTCACCCCCCCTTCTATAGGAGTGACCACAGTTATAACAACAACTATCCTCCTATAACTCGCGTCATTAAATACTGGAGTACTCGCATGTTCTCCCTACTTGTAATCACGTTGAAATCGACAATCTATTCAGGCCTCCCTTTAGCCCGTTGCAGGTGTGAGGGCGCACCTCACAGCCCTCTGGGAGGTGCGGATACCTCACACGCTCCCGGCCGCGTCCGATGTATTTTCTCACAGCATATGTAACACACAAATGGACACATATTAATAAATTGTAACAATCATACAAACAAAAATAATGCACTAAAATATGATGTTTACATTCAAGTGACATATTTACATTACATGACAAGATACATGACAATTAAAAAAAACAACAACTATTAACATACTAATATGAAAAGGTTTTAATTAAATAATCTGAAATTAAAAAGGTTTCTATCTCTAAACTTCCTTTTTCTGAATTTATATTTTAAAATTGAAAACTTCTTTATAAAATGATGCTTGTTTATAAAAAATGTTTTTATAAAATTATCAATTATTAAAAAACTTTTTGGAAATAATATTTTAGTTTTCGCTTTCTGAATAAATGGGATTCTTTTCTTCTTTCGTGCTTTTCTCTTATTGTTTGCAGCACATCGTGAATAAAACTTATTAAAATTAGGGACATCTACATGACATATTATACAATTACTACGATTACGAACTATAACTTCATCCGTAGGAAAACTAAATGAGTCTATTGATCGTACGGAGTCGTTCAACACCTCTGCATCTTCATCTCTGACTGCATCCAAGTTCATATCATCCTCAACTAACTCATCACTAATCATCTTATCATTATTATTCATGTCGATGATGAAGTGATCTTTCTTCTCTATTTTGGAAAAATCGGAATGGCCATCGTCCTTTATTTCGGAAAAATCGAAATGACCATTCTCCTTTATTTCGGACGAATCGATCGACACATTATCCACATCAAAATGATCAGCGGCGATGTTAATTTTATTTATTCCCACATCGTGATCATTGTGCTCATTCTGTGGCTCTGAAACATTGCTAATTACGTTAATAAATGGACTAGACAGACCCGATTCGATGTTTTCATCATTGTGTTCGCTCTCGAACACTTCCATCGGCTTCTTCTCCTCCTCTGCGGCGATACACGCCTCACTGCTGCGCTCGTCCTCATCTCCATCACTGCCAACTTCCACGCTGCTTTCTAGGCAGCACTGCTCGTTCTGTAGCGGGTCATCTTGTCTTCCACTAAATAATACAGAAGCATCATTATCTAAATTTACAATATTTACAACATTTTCTTGTCTGCTTTCCTCAGACCGATCTTGTGCTATCTCGACTACTTGCACCTTATTAATTCTTTTGTCTCTGTGACATTTACATGGAAGCTCCTCCCATAACACTTCACATATCTCATCAAATGACATGTCGTCATAGTATTTCCATTTATGGACTGCTAGGGCAGCACCCTCAAGGTATGCGCTTAATATGAGCGCCCAGTCGCTCTCACGCCATTTGTTATAGGCGGCAACAACTTCAAATCGCCTAAGAAAATCTTCCAGGCATACGCCGTCCATGCCCGCAAAAACTTGAGCCATCTTTCTCTCCTTATATTAAAAAATACATATAACCACTTAGCTTTATATTCTCCTGGCGACGTTTCTTCGCATCTAATAAATACTCACAGTATACTTTGCATACAAGAGGTTTTTTTTGTTCACTTCTATGAGTGCTGAAACAAAAAACTATTTCGCAAGCTTAGCGAAAATCCGGCGACCTTAAATGCGCCTCCACCATATATAACACCTGGGCGATGTCGGGATCAAATCAAAATCCCTTTTATAGTTATTAGGATTATATTTTATCAAGACTTTTATCATATTATAATAATTCAATCCTTAAAGATTAGACGTCAAACCTACGACTCTCATATGACATCTGTTTGAATGTTCGAAAGGAACTCGTTATAAATATATGCAGCGGCCTGACCCGCAAGGAGGTCTGTAACCCTCAAAGAAGTCTCTACAGTACCTACTGTTACAGCTAAAATGTGTTCAAAGTAAGTTATGTTTTGTAAACATTCTCAATTTCTTATGCTTGCTTTTGCTTCTAATCCTCAGATTTTTTGGAAGAATTGGTCAGGGAGAGGTCTCCATAATAGAAAATTAAAACACTGACACAAGCACTAACGCTAAACAGGGGCAGCCTGGCATGATTTACGAATTAGGTGCCTATCCAATTTACAATTTTACGAAGAACTTCGTTTGCCTGTACAAAACTCATTGTAACAAAAAAAAAAAACCCGCTATAAGAATAATAATAACTGTTATTTTGGTGCCGCTACTGATTAATTAAATCAGTATAAATAAGACAATGAAGAGAAAGAATTTATAACATTAGTTTTGTATTTCAGGTCAATAGGACTAGTAAGGATGGTGCTTCACTACGAATAGCAGAAAATGAAACGGCCTACAGAAGAGATGGCACAGATGGCAAATGAAAAACAAACATTTTAAATATGTTGTTCTGCTTGTACAAGTTTTAGAAGCCAAATTAGAGTTTAGAGTATTGTTCAGCCGTGAACAGGCAAGAGTTACATACGCCAGCGTCAGCATCAAGAGCGACATACATTCGTTCCACATAAATTAGTAAATGAATAAATTAGTCGACAAGCTGGAGTAGAGTTTGATTCATCTTCCATAATTCCTCTCACTATGGCCAAGACACCTTTAGCCATCACCAGTTCTATGAGACTGGCAATGACAAAACTATTTCCTGTGTACACATTGCACGATGTACACAAACCCCTATTCTTACCCAAATTCTGTCTGTTCCCGTAGGTCTCCCGTAGGCTTGTATGATAGGTTAGGGTGTTAGGATAACTACGGTGTTAAGTAGTTGCTGTAGGTTTATAATCAGTAGGGTGAGGTAACCATAGGTACCAGGCTCAATTGTTACAAACTTAGCCACACTGTATGCATTTGGAATAACAGCCGTACTAAGCTGTAAGTCCCGGTGCGTACAAGTATTATAAAAATAAACTGATATTTGTATACAAGCTTTTTATTAATGAACTATTCCCTAAATTTCTTCTCTTTTACTTTAGATCTTGTTGGCTCAAAATATTGCCACTTCCACGTTGTCGTCGGTGGTAGCGCAGAGGTCACTTTGACTGCATGTTTTGGGTAGGACAAATAAGGCAGGATAGGACGTGGAGCATGTTTTGCAACATAGCTTCACAGCCACACACTACTGGAGCATCTCCCTGCAGGGTGTAAACTTCCGTGGTCGACACGGAAGCATTGTTTTCACACAAAAGCAGCAATGTCCCACAGTATTTCTTGTTGCTATAATGTGCTTCGTTATATTTTTCGTCGCTTCTATTTTGTATTGTGGGTAGGTATATATAATAATAAACTAAATTGGTTAAACAGAAGTTCAAAATAAATTAAATACAACTGCGGCTCCTCGAAGTACTATTGTTTACGAAACTGACTTTTCAAACATTTGTACGTCAAATGTCATTTTCTTCGGCCATCTTTGTCGTGTCTCACTTGGTTCACTGGCGCCGCCGTAGAAAGAGATGGGGGGGGGGGGAAATCTCTCCTGACGGTCACGTGTCCTGACGCGATGCCCTGACGCGAGTTTAACATTTTCTACCCATTACAAAAAGTGTTCAACGCCGCTAAAGAAGTTTTCACTTCAAAAAAATGAGGGAAAATTTGCGTCACATCCACGTAAAATGGCCATCGCTCAAAGTCCGTACCTATAGGTCCCCATATTTCACCAGTTGTGTTCAAGTCCCATGTACCTAATAGGCGGTGAGCCTATTGCCACATCAACCGGGCCCAAAAATTAATTAACTAAACTAACTACTACTATTATCATTAACAAGCTTCTGCCCGCAAGTTCGTCCCCGTGAAACTTTGGCAACCGACCCACCGCGTCGTTGCGCATCGACCACCCGCGCTATTTACTTCATTTACGCTTAGCATTTTTGGCATTAATGCTGAATTAAACCTTTTTTTCGCAGCCGTGAGGCACACACTATTGTTGTCTGAAACATTATTTTTTATTAATTTTGTATTTCACGAATTCTGTCCAAGTAAACTTATTTTCTTTCTTAGCGTTCTTTCTGAATTTATTTCTTACCTATTCAATCAATAACTTCAATAACTTATGACCTTCAAGAATTGGGCTATGAAGGTAGCTCCAGAGATTAGTCTGTCTGTGTGTGTCTTTCAGACAGACAGACGCGGTGGAGGGACTTTGTTTTATAATATTTAGTAATAAAATATCCCTCGAAATAATGACGTAGGTCTGTAGGACGTAGTGTCTTCTGACTGGCTCTGCCGTACGTAACCGGATAAAAATGCAACATTGCTTTGAAATTATTAATTTTAACATATAAAAGCATTTCCTCGTAGGTTTTATTCTGTTTTTTTTTTTTAAGACCCATGTTATTTTCGCATAGGTATCTACTATCGTTGAAAAGAGGGTGTTCACAATTGATTTTCTATTGTTTCGTCGCCGCTTGACCGGTTAAAGGTGTTCTATTTTGAACCGACTACAAAAAGAGGGAGGTTCTCAATGCAACTGTTTTTGTATAATTATATTTTTTTTTTGTATAATTATACTCGTAAGTTACACGATATCTTATTAAGTTATTAAGGCCGACGATTTATGTTATTAAGGCCGTGTTAGAAAACTTCGACTCCGGTTCCGGAGTCGGTCTTTGATCCGTCGGGACTGAGTAGTCGTTCCGTTCTTATTTTTATTAATCCCCGACAAAAACAGGGGTGTTATAAGTTTAACGTGTGTATCTGTGTGTCTGTCACCGCCATCGTAGCTCCCAAACGGCCGATTTTTATTATTTTTATTGTTTGAAAGGTGACTTGTTGCTATCACATGTTTAATTTTATTAAAAACACATCATTTACATTTCTACCGTTTATATTCCCATTTCATCTATAGCTTCGTGCTTGTAAATACCACAGTTATAACCGAAATAACTGGCTACTCCGTTTTAGTTTAAGTACTGTTTGCATCGAAATAAACCATTTTAAATTGCGCTAACTTTCGACGTAGATGTATATGATTCACGGACTATGTTTTATGGGTATACAAGCACTTTATAAACGAAACGTTTTACAGTTTGCATGTTATAAAGTACTGTATGATGTAATGTTTGTTATATATGTTAGCTGACCGTAATTTTGGATATTTCGAAAACAAATAAGTTGGAGGAAGTTTGATGAATACTTAAGTTACTTATTTGCTGGTGTTAGCTTGCAAGCATGTACTATAAATGAATAGCATAGGTATTGTGTACATAAGTAGCCTATAATTTTGCCCCGTTGGTCTCGTGGTCGCAACCGCGACTGCTGAGCTTGGGGTCCTGGGTTCGATTCCCGGGTCGGACAAAGTGTTATTGAGTTTTTCCATTCAGAATTTCTTAGTAACAGCCCGGAGTTTGGAAATTTGCGGTATGATACCCCCGTGAAAGCACGTTAAGCCATTGGTCTGGCGCCTGATCTCTCTCCGGTCGTACCGGATTGCCGTCCCATCGGACTATGAGAGTGAGGGAAGACGGAGTGCACCTGTGTCTGCGCGCACACTTGTGCACTATAATATCTCCCGCGCCGAAGGCTAGTCTCCGCTGAGAATGGCCTCCGTAGCCGAAATATGGTCTAGAGGACTTTATTTAACCTACATACATAAATTCGTGCTTTCTCCCCATGGGGGTAGGCTTTTGCCTACTTCTCTTCTGTCTTCTTCCTGTGGAGAGTTTCATACTCCTTTTGATTCGCTTACGTTCATACAACTGGACTGGTCATCATATTTATTTATTTATTAAAACTTTATGCACAAGTAAAAAAAAAATACTGTACAAAGGCGGACTTAATGCCTGAGGCATTTTCTACCAGTCAACCTTAGGGTCATGCAGAGACAAAACATGGCAGATGCGACATACAGGATAACTAGCTACGAAATGACTATGAAATACAAGAATATATACATAGATACATACATATAAACCGAATGAACTAACACTAACACCCACTAACTAACTTGATATTCTAATTAATAGTAGGAGGAGATCAGATAGGCAGTCGCTCCATGTAAAATACTGGTATTCAGCGGCATCCGGTTAGACTGGAAGCTGACCCCAACATAATTGGGAAAAGGCTAGACATCCGTCTAGCCGAAAAATAAATAAATTGAATCAATCAATCCTGATTAATCGAATTTATCGTAGCTTGAATAGATGGAAAGGTTTTAGTACCGAACTGTAATTGAAAAAACCTTGAAACTAACGTCTAAATATGAACTCCCGAGTTTACACCGGATTATGAAAGTTAGGGTCGCCTAGGAACGACTATTGTACCCTAACTTTATGCTATTATGTGACCAAAATCAATCCAACCTTCTGTTGAGGTAGCTTTAACTCGTTTTGTACATCGGATTCACAAATAATGTGACCCGCACCTCAAACAAATGAGGGTCAAAAATTACCTTCGGTCATGATACGCCTCTGCTAATGTCCCGGGACCCACACAAAAACCCTAATTTCGTTTGAAATATAGCGGGAATTTATGTTCAGCAGGACTTCAGTTTTTGCTCTCTTTAAGTATAGTTATTACGGCGATTACATAAACACAATCGAGGGCCTTTAATTTAAGGGGAAACATTCCACAAATGTATGATGATTAAAGAGAAGTCACGTTTTATCATTTGTTTAATAGAATGAAAATGTCATTAAGGACTTTATCCTTTACTTTTGTAAAAGAAAAACAATCATCCGAGGCTGTGATGAAATAAAATTGTTTAGAAGTAATACGGTTTTAGGGTTGCGTAGCCAAATGGCAAAAAACGGAATCCTTATGGATTCGTCATGTCTGTCTATCTGTCTGTCCGTCCGTATGTCACAGCCACTTTTTCCGAAACTATAAGAACTATACTGTTGAAACTTGGTAAGTGGATGTATTCTGTGAACCGCATTCAGATTTTCACACAAAAATAGAAAAAAAAAACAATAAATTTTGGGGGTTCCCCATACTTAGAACTGAAACTCTCAATTATTTTTTCATCAAACCCATCTATGTATAGGTCTTCAAAAATTATATTGAAGTTTATAATATCATTTTTTTCTAAACTGAATAGTTTGCGCGAGAGACAATTCCAAAGTGGTAAAATATGTGACCCCCCTGTAACTTCTAAAATAAGAAAATGATAAAACTAAAAAAAATATATGATGTACATTACCATGTAAACTTCCACCGAAAATTGGTTTAAACGAGATCTAGTAAGTAGTTTTTTTTACGTCATAAATTATAAAGCACAAATTACCTTTTATTCCATCAACTCAAATATATATTAAAAAAAAATATTTATATATTGTACGGTGGTACGGAACCCTTCGTGTGCAAATCCGACTCGCACTTGTCCGGTTTTTTTTTTGTTTTTAACATAAAAGGTTTTGACCAAGAATGTTTTACTCACAATTGAGTTTAAGAACAACTTGAACAGCAATATTTGTTTAAAGTCCAATTTCGAGTTTGTAAGCAGATGCAATTAATGTTGTGGAGTTTGTGAACACTTGAACTTTTTGAGTTTCCTTTTACTTCGATTCTGCGAACGACTAAAATGAAACTCGTCAATAAGTTACGAAGACATATTACCTAAATGAAATGATTCGTACATCTAAAACAATAGTTAAATTAAGAAGTTGTTAATTAGTTTTAGTTTTGTGTATCTATTAGTTTTGATTAGATGTCTCGAGACAAGGAGTAGTGACCTTGACCTTTCGTTAAAGTTGCTAAAGTTTAATGATACAGATTAATGCCTGTGCATCAATCCGTATTAATAAGCTTTTAGGCTCGAGCAAACAGGCGCGACGCTATTCTAGTAGAGCACTTTCACTGAAAACTTCATGTAAATTATTCTACCAGAATCGCGTCGCATCGTCGCGTCGCGCCTGTCTGCAGGAGCCTTTAGTAACTTAATGTAGGTAGCAAATTATAAGGTCAATCTGCCTAGCCTTCTTCCAACATTTTGGGGTCGGTTTCCAGTCTAACCGGATACAGCTATACTAGTATTTTACATAGAGCGTCTGCCTATCTGACCTCCACAACCCAGTTATTGGGTAACACGACACCCCATGGTAAGACTGGTTGTCAAACTTTTAGGCTTCTGACTACTCGTAACCACTGCCAAAGATTTACGATTGATAGCCGGGACTAACGGCTTAACTTGCTTTCCGAAGCACGGAGGGGTCCGGATATGTAATTAATGGTCATCCATCCACGAACCGACACTGGCAAGCGTAGCTTAACTTATTTTTTTTTTTTGGGTGGGGAATTATCAAATAACTTCTCCCGCTCTGGGCGGAGCGGGAGGGCGTGACAGACTTTTACTGACCAAAACCCACCCGTGTTCCTTCAGTTGCCTGTGCCAGGAGCCACGGTATCTCTTTCGAACAACCCGCGACCCCGGCAGGCATCGGCCTTAGCGGACCCCGTCAGTTAGGGCTCCCACACATAAACACGATACGACGTCGCGTCGTGCTACGACGCAGCATCGTTTTACCGTTTGAATGACTTATTATTATAATAAGCCTGTGTTGTCTCACTGCAGGGTCTGCAGGGCAAGGCAAAGGCCTCCCTTCCCTCTTTCCACTTTTCCCGGTTTTAATGAGACGTCACTAAAATCATATACGTCGTATCATGTCACCAATATATATAAGTTATACACTAGATTTATTTTAGGCATAGTTTAATATTTTCTTCACAATAGTAATATGTAACTTTGTAATGATGTAACTTTTATGTAATTTATATGTGAACTTATGAATAAAATTATTAAATTAAATTAAAATTAAATGTTTATGTGTGGGAGCCCTTAGTGCTGACATCTCTTTGAGGCGCGCGTGGAACACAACGCGCCGTCGACTCGGGCCTGAGCGTAGCTTAACCTTCGATGGACTTGTGTGGCTATTATCATCTAGCCACGAGCCCCTGCTTTACAAGTTATAGAGTATATCATAAAGGCAATATTAATACTTGAAGTTTATCAGGCTGTAATACGCCGCACCCACACTCATGGATGCAGGAAAACACAAACATTATCGGTTTTGTCTTAATTAACGGAATGTTTGGCGGAAATACCAAAATTATGTGTTAATGAGCTTTAGTAAGTTATAAATAATTATACAGGGTGAATTTTTCAAGTGGGCGTGGATGGCCAAATTCTAAACTATGAGGAATAGCGAAAAGTACTCAAAGGAGTCGCGGGCTCGATTTTGATGAAAACTAAAACTGCATCATTAGATTTTTGAAAAATCAATATTTCTAGCCAGGAATCGAATCTGTCGATTATGAAAAAAAAAAAACACACGCTGTATTATTACACCATTCGATAGTGTCCAATAAGGATCAAATTCTGGAAAGTAATGACATACGGCAAACTAAAGGAAAGAGCTCATTTTTAACAAAATACTTTTTTATTTCTCTTATGTTACCTACCTCAATGATGAGGTAGGTAACATGGATGATGACATCTGCCTAGCCTTTTCCCAACTATTTTGGGGTCGGCTTCCAGCTTAACCGGATGCAGCTGAATACCAGTATTTTACATGAACGACTGCCTATCTGACCTCCACAACCCAGTTACTGGGTAATACGATACCCCTTGGTAAGACTGGTTGTCAGACTTTCGAGCCTCTGATTACCCGTAAGGACTGTCAAAGATCCTGGAATGACAGCCGGGACCAACGGCTTAACGTGCTTTCCGAGGCACGGAGGGCTCTCGGTGACCATCTGTACAGATGGTCACCCATCCACAGACCAACTGCGGCAAGCGTAGCTTAACCTGATGGATTGACCTGTGCGGCTGTTATTATTTAGCCGGGCCCGGGTTATATTACCTATACCTACCTATTGAACCTTAACTGATTAATTGTTCATAATGATGACCATTGTCTTCAATACATAGCTGGATTCGACGTCTCAAGGATTGTGTACTGCTTTCAGCATTACAATATTATTGATTCCATTAGAATATTTTCCAAAGATCGTAATAGAAATTTGAATGTAGAACATAATGTTGTGAAGGTCACTGCGCTGCGGGCGTGTTAATAAAAACATTGAGCATCATTTCGAACAAGGTACATAATTACGTAATGTAGGTATGAATACTTTAAAATAAGAAGCAGTTTATTAAGATTCAACATTTTCCTTAAGTTTGCCGTATGTCATTACTTCCCAGAATTTGATCCTTATTATGAACACTATCGAATGGTGTAATAATACAGGGTGTGTTTTTTTTTTATCAAAATCAACAGGTTCGATTCCTGGCTAGAAATATTGATTTTTCAAAATCCAATGATGCAGTTTTAGTTTTCATCAAAATCGAGCCCGCGACTCCTTTGAGTATTTTCCGCTATTCCTCATAGTTTAGAATTTGGCCATCCACGCCCACTTGGAAAATTCACCCTGTATTACATATTATGTACAGACGCCAGTACATCAAGCTACTACAATCTCTCAAATTTCTTTAATAGATTTTCAACTTAATCGCTAAAGCATATGGTTCAAAGTTGACTGGGATAATTTGATAGTTTCGTGTAGCTTGATGTGCTGGCGTCTGTTTATTACAAATATATTGAATCAAACTAAGCAAATTCCAGAACACCAAAGTATATATTATAGGTAACATGTCATAAAAAGAATTTAGTTGCAATTGAAATTGAACTTTTCTCCACACTGTTAAGGTTCAAAGTTCAATGTTGCTTAATTCTATATTTACACCCGGAGTATAGTTTATATAAAAGTTAGCATGTTCCGTGCTTCGAAAGTTGGGACACTTAGATGCTCCGTAACTTAGTTATCGAACAGACCGTAATTAGATTGTTGGAATAATTTATGAAGCGGTTGCAGGTGCATTGTATGGGAGATGGTTTTACTAGTTAGTGCTTTGATATTTTAGGAAACTGGCGGGGTAACTCACTAAGTGCTTGGCCAGACTGGCAGCGTGGGCGCGAGGCGGGCGCGGCGCGGCGTACTTAAACATAAGAAATTCATTTGAGTGTCCATAGTGGGCACGCGGGCGCGGTGAGTGACGCGGGCTGTTCGGCGCTGGGAGCGCGCTGGCAACTCACCCATTGCTCGTTCGCACAAGTGGCCGCAGTGGGTGCGCCGGCGGCCCGCGCGGGGACCGGGGTTCTCAAACTAGTCCAAGCTTTTTTCTTGTAAAAATTAGTCTCCTTCATCCATATTATATTTTAACAAACACTGGACACGACAACACACAGAACGCAGCCGCGCTCGACTGCGGACAGGCAGATCGCGCGCGTTCCCGCTCCCGCGCCCGCCCCGTCCCGCGCTACCAGTCTGGCCAAACACTAAAACAGTAGTAATGGCTTTAATTTTGACATTTCAACATTGCGTTATTTACGTTGTTGAACAGACTTTACGAACTTAATATGAAGCAATGGATTAGCAATATCCTTAAAATGATTCAGATTTTGAATGATAGTGTGTTACGCGATCCGGGTGCAGGTAAAATAAATTTTATATAGTGTCATAAGCGTTATCGTTATGTTACCGATTTACAGTGATTTTAGACTTGTTCTGTCTTATTCTTCGTCTTTTCGTGCTTATAATACTCTTCATCGATGCTTTTATATTGATTGGGCCCAGCAGATGACCACATAGATGCGGCATCAATGGTATTCTTAAAGTCATTCAAGGTGCAGGTGAACGAGCACTTAAGACACTCCAGCAAGTGGGGCATGGTCTGATCAGAGACACCGCACTCACACTGGGTATTGAATCATGGATGGGTCAGTAATCCCCACTTCGATAAGTTCTGCCTGCAGCGGCCGTCTTGGGTACCATCTACGCAACCGATTAAGAGCTTTCCACAAAGGCCTGTGTATATCAAAATCAAAAGTCATTTATTCAAACTAGGCTGAGAATCAGCACTTTTCGAACGTCAAAATTACAAAAGACAGTCCCCCAAAACGCCCGCCCTTCGCCACTTCCTAGTGCTTTCGCTGGGGAGAAGAAGTGGCGGAACAAACTCCCCAGCAGCACAGCTGTCTGTTCAGTTAGAAAATAATTAATTTTATACAATACTATGTATGCAAAGTAATTAACATTACACAGAACCTTAAATTAAATTATTTGCCATAGGTTAACTAGCCACGCCAATATACCAACAAATACAATAAACACTATACGTACTCAAGCAAAAAAAAATTAAAAATATAACCAAAAAAAAACTTACTGACCAAATAAAAGCCTCCAGGTATAAAGGGCGTGACAGCTTACATATGTATGCAATGCTGGGTTCTGTTTACATAGCTGTCACTTGAAGTCACAAATGATAAACTAGGACCATCGAAGTAAAATAAATAAACAAGTTATTACTACTAATAACAACAATAAAACCATGGTCAGCAAGACGACCAGTCACCACAAGCAGCACCCGTTCACGAGCATAACGCAAAGATCAGCCATTTCCCCCCTCGCCATATTTGAGGGAAGGAGGCAACCCGACCCCCGACGCTACCGCAAGCAATGACATCTAAGGGAGCATGACGAACTTGCTGCCGGTTGCTCAAGCAAGAATAATAATATGATCATTCGTAGAGGTCGCTAGCTAACCACATATTGCAATCAACTCATTAAAAGACATTGAAATGAGCAGATTATGTCAATAATAAATTACAATAAAATTAAACCGAATTGACTAAAACTCTCAACTAAAAAAAAACAAAAAAATAAAAATAAAATAAAAACAATTATATAAACTCATATAACCTTACTTATAAATATGTCTTACTAGCTGCACCCCGCGGTTTCACCCGCATAAGTTTCGATCCCGTGGGAATATCGAGATAAAAAGTAGCCTATATGTTAATCAAGGATGTCAGCTACCTCCATACAATTTTTTTCAAAATTGGTCCAGCCGTTTTAGCGTGAAGAAGTAACAAACATGTAAACACACACACACCCCCTCACAAACTTTCGACTTTACAATATTAGTGTGATAGTGTGATTACAAACTAGCTGTGCCCATGGCTTCGCTCACGTGACTGTGTATTTTATTGGCATTATAATCTTATTACGACTTTACTCCAAACTACCTTCGGGCCAGTTTTTGTATTTTCAACAATTTCAACCTTATTCTAATTGACAAAATTGGCGACTTAAAATCGAATTTTCAGTTAGGTTTTGTAATTAGAACTTTAATTTGCTTAGAACAAAGTTTGAAATTAAATAATGGCTCGATGGTTCAAACCTGGGCTTAAAGATAATCCTTGTTTTCTAACAAGGCTGGTTTAGTATCTAATACGCTATCAAGGGTTATCCAGTTACTGGATTGTGGAGGTCAGGTGTGCAATCGGTCCATGTAAAATACTGGTATCCAGCTGCATCCGGTTAGACTAGAAGCCGACCCTAACGTAGTTGGGAAAAGGCTAGGCAAATGATGATTAGGTATGCGTTTCCAATACCGCCTATAGATAGCCCACATAATATATAGTCTGAATGCTAATGAGGGAATGGATGAATGAAATAATATAATATTTTTTATTATATTTTATTATATTATATTTTTTATTTTATTTATAATATTTTTCGTCAATTAAAACCTGTGCAAAATAAAAATGCGAAAAATTTAAACAATCTAATATTTTTATTACCATTTTTTTTATAAAAAAATATTGAAAAAAGTGGTAAGATATAAAGTTGGAAACCTATTACGAAAGTTGACTAATTGCCTCTAGCGAGTGATTGCGTAAGAATTTACCTGGACAGGGTTTGTTATCACTTTCAGCAGTTACTTTTGAAACAGACCATAGTTATAACGATCCCAAATATTTCGATGACGACACTATAACCACAGAATACTTAAAGTACTACGTACAGAAAGGCCACTCCCTTCCCCGCACTAACATCAGTTACCGCACCTCACCCCGCACTTCGGCGTATTCGTCGCAGTTCTTTAACAAGAGCGCTCGCAAACACAAGTAACTCACGCACACATTCATACGTATACAAACGTCATTTTTTAATGTACTTAGTAGTAGTAGGTAATTATTTTGCGAGCGTTGTATGGAGTGTCCGGGGTGTGCTATAACAGTAGCCATTGTTATTTTGATAAAAATCATTGCGATGTGTATATTGCACGTTGGTTTTTATTGTGTTATGAACTTGTATTGGACTGTTTAGTTATTCTAGTTATTGGACGAACAACAAGTGCGTTTCATTCTTATTTGTAGGAATAAAGTTTGTTAGTTTTATTTATATCTAAACTAGCTGTGCCCCACGGTTTCAGCCGCATAAATGTCGATCCCGTGGGAATATCGGGATAAAAACTATCCTATGTCGTTCCCCCGGACTTAAACTATCTCTATACCAAATTTCATCTAAATCAGTTCAGTGGTTTAGGCGTGAAAAGGTAACATACAGACAGACAGAGTTACTTTCGAATTTATAATATTAGTAAGTATGTACGTAAGGATCGTAAAAAGTGGCGTTCTGTTATTTCTGCCCAACCTCATGTGAAAGAGTGAATTTATTTATGTGTATATGTCATCGTTAAAAATGGACTACTAGTGTAATAATGATGTGTGTGAAAGCAGCAACAGTAATGCTTGCTCCTCAATATCCATATCGTCACTGGAAAGGAGAAAATGCTAAAGCGCCATTTGGGCAAAAAATTAGTTATCTATATATATAAAAATGAAACCCGTTTTCCGTTGTCACGACATAACATGAAAACGGCTGGACCGATTTCGCTAATTCTTTTTTTGTTGTGATCGGTATTGCCGGGACAAGGTTTGTATGAAAGAAAATTTTGGAAATTCGAAAAAAAAAATGCACCCGTGCGAAGCTGGGGCGGGCCGCTAGTGAGATATATAATATATCGTTGGATTCAACGATAGCCATAATACACAGAGACACAAGCCACAGAAACAATCTGAGCCAGTTAAAATTGGCTCAGATTATCTTGAAACGCAAACAGAACGACGCAGAAAAAAAAAATCTAATCCAACGATACATTACATAACTCATTTTGGCCCAAATGGCGTTTTAGCATTTTCTCGTTTCCAGTAACGATATTGATAATATACCTACATATTATTCTCCATGGGAATAAGGTGTGACTTTATGTATGAATATATCATCATTATCATTTCAGCCGAAAGACTGGTTATATGCTTCTCGCATCCAGTGGTTTCCTGCGGCATTCACCAGGTCATCGGTCCACCTTGTGGGAGGCCTTCCAATCCTACGTCTTCCGATATGCGGTCGCCACTTTCGGCCCCATCGGCCATCGTATTAATGTAAACCTACAAATATGTTAGAACACTATTTGTTTTCGTTATCACTTGTTACATAACTGTTGCTAAAGTAACAGGCTATATTGCTATTCAATGATCTTCTAAGTTCTCAAGTGCTGTGGCTTCGTCGAGCAACAGATAGCCTTAACAATTGCTTCAAGAATAGAATAGAATAGAATACTCTTTATTATGTACACCATATAAATTACAGACATAAATATAGAAACTTTACAATGGATGACACAATGGGCGGTCTTATCGCTAAGAGCGATCTTTTAAAGACAACCTTTGGATGGATTAAAAACGGGAAGGACAGCCAAATACTGTAGGTAGTCTGTGGTGTACCATTTACACAATACAATAAATACGAACATAAAGAACTATTAATCTATATAAAGAGAGATATCAAGAGCTTTTCAGACTTATTTTATTTTTCAAGCGATATTTTTGAGAGCTATAAAGTTTTCTGATAAAAATTTATCCAAATAAATTTAACTAATATAACTCGATTGTAACATCAAAAGCTACCCTTAAAAAGTTTAAGCCTAGTTAGGGTTCAAACCGAAAACTCGATTAAAATTTCAACATTTTTGATTTATGTAGGTACACGTTCAAAGTATTTAGGGCTTGTCGATCGCTGAAATTCAATTTGTGGCTTGACTTTTCATTTGTTGTGGCTTTCACATTTTGATTTGTGAAATTCGGCTTAAACTGATCGATATATTTAAAAGATGGATGACCGAATAAATTACCAATTTTCCCCGCTTATAACAAATCACCATAAAATGAACAGGCAGTGAGTTGCAAGATTTTTCTCATAAAAGAATTATTACAGGCTGCCACAGAACTTTAAAATATTTCATCATCATCAGTACCACAGTAGGTATAAATGTCCACTGACACGGCTCAAACTCAAACCAAAACTCTAAAGCAAGTATTAAAAAAAAAAAAAAAACAATTACCATCAGTTCATTCATAGCTGTTATTTTACCTCCGACTATGAATCAATGTCACAATCACATTGATCTTTATTGCAGTTACTGTTGTAACTACAAGAGGGGTCCGTGGCTAAATAATAACAGCCGCACAGGTCGATCGATCAGGTTAAGCTACGCTTGCCGCGGTTGGTCTGTGGATCTTTATATACCGAGACCAATGGCTTAACGTGCTTTCCGATTCACGGAGGGGCCGCGGCCGTGCCGCTGCGTGGTGTCGCGTAACCGACCTCGGAAACGTCGATATACGACACCTTTCGGCCAAAAGTCCTCTTTCAGGCAGGTCTGTAGATGTTGGGTTGGAACTCGGACCACGTATGACTTAAAGTTGATGTTGTGGCGCGATTCCAACCTTTCGACCCTCAGAGTCCGGTTGGTCATCACTATCAAATACTGCAATACTGCTGAGTGCAATGACCTCTTAAGAGGTTGTTGTTGTTTTTCCAATAACCCTGTATATTTACAAATCAAATTTTGACTGAATAATTACATATTTAATGACATCAAAATATCAGTATAGATTATCGTGCCAATATTAATATTTGGAAACTTGGGAAGCCATGTTACCGAATGATTACTAATAATATATACCTAAATAGCTGCGCCCCGCGGTTTCACCCGCATAAGTGTCGATCCCGTGGGAATATCGGGATAAAAACTATCCTATGTCCTTCCCCAAGACCCGGGACAAACTATCTCTATACCAAATTTCATCTAAATCGGTTCAGTGGTTTAGGCATGAAAAGGACAGACTTTATAATACCTATTAGTATAGATGGATTATACGAAAGATAAAATTATATCAGTTAAAGGCCTTGAAACTGATGCTCTCAAAACGGTGAAGGAAAACATCGTGAGGAAACCGAGCATCTCCTAGAACGAAAAATTTAAAGACGTGTGACATCTACCAACCCGCATCGCCCGCGCGTTGGATTACGGCCCATTCCCTCTCACAGAGAGGAGGCCTGTGTCCCAGCAATGGGAACATTATTTTCCTACTATTTATACATACTTTTGTTTCAAGCCCATTATTTATTCTAATTTGACACACATGTGGCTACTTATATCACTGTATTATAGCATCAAATTACCGACCAACGCATGTAACACTAAATAAATGCTGCCAACAGCAGCGTATTATCATAATTTACCGCATAAAATACTGCAACACAAGCGTTTTAGAGCTAATTTAGCGTGAAATATTATTAATTTTATAATGCTCTCATCTTCCTTATTAATGTCTTCATCGCGTTTGATAATAATATTAAACTATTATCTTGTTTCCAGCGCTGTGTAAATTCATTGAAAACATAAACTCACACACACTCTTACATCTGTTCACACTTTCTCTGGTTACTCACACAAACTCAGGCATTTCCACTAAGTTTTTCGTATTTTTTATATTTGTTACTAAATTTTATATTATTGTATTTATTAATTTATAGTTTGTTAAGTGTCATGCATTGTTATTATGTCGTGTATCAAAATAACAGGCATCTAGCTGCGGGAGGGCCCTGGTGATTTATAATACAGATTTTTATATAAACCTATCTCAGGCTCCAGTTTCTCACAAAGTTAGTTCCTTGTTCTTGCAATACTGTCAAAGTCTAGCATTAAGTTCATAACTTGTGTAGAGAAAATAAACATTATAAACAGGGTGTCCGGTAATTGACAGATAAAAAATCTGCTGTTCCCTACATTTATGTTCGCATAACTCGTCAAATGTAGGAAACTGCTGATTCTTTTTTCGCGATTTCAGGTTTGTTCCCATTTTGTAGTTGTACATAATAATAAGTACAATGACACCTGAACAGGTTATCCATTAATTACCGGACACCCTGTATATATACAAAAACTTTAGCTGCAGTACTCGTATTTGATGGTGAATTTTCAAAGTATAATTCTAGGGCCAGAAGACTAAAAAACTTACATAAGTCAAGCCTAGTTGGCCCTAAACACATACTGCATACATATTACTAGCTGCGCCCTGCGGTTTCACCCGCGTAAATGTCGATTCCGTGGGAATATCAGGATAAAAAGTAGCCTATATGTTAATCCAGGGTGTCAGATACCTCCATACAAAATTTTATCAAAATTGGTCCAGCCGTTAGAGCGTGAACAAGTAACAAACATATAAACACATACACACTCACAAAATTTTGCCCTTATAATATTAGTGTGATAGTGTGATTATGTCGTATATATTTTAAAACATACCTATATTATATATTTTGAAACAAAACTATGTTTGTAAGTACATAACAATTTTTTGGTTAGACCGTTGAACCCCAAACAAAACAGGGCTTATCTTGGAGGTCGGAGTGCGATTGAGCAGAAATAAATATGTCGGTTTACAAGGCTAGGTCAGTAAAGCGTGTATTATGTTGTGTTTGTGTATTTGTGCAAGGGTGAAAGTGTGAGAGAGGGATGTTGTTTGTTGGCACTTTGGCTTGTCGACAAAAGTTAGAGAAATGATTTTGTTTCGGTACCTATATGTTAGTTCCAGAAGCCATATTTTTAGGAATTTTGATTCGAGGGAACTGTTAACAAACG
The DNA here is from genome assembly GCA_945859645.1 of Amphipoea oculea. Lineage (NCBI taxonomy): Eukaryota > Metazoa > Arthropoda > Insecta > Lepidoptera > Noctuidae > Amphipoea > Amphipoea oculea. The sequence continues at coordinate 6,889,788 of OX243876.1, forward strand.
TTTTGTTTCTTCTTGCAATTTTTTCCCTAAAATAATCGAGCATTTGTAGCAAATCTGTCTAATTCGTAGCTAGTTGGTAGCTGTGTTATTATGACGCTTTCCGAATTGCTTAATCAATTTCAATTTCTTAATAAAAAAAACTAATAAATAACAGCAATGATAACGTTTGACTGACTGCACGCCCACATAATTACGTAAGAACGCACCGTAATGTTTAAAAATAAAAAACAACTATGGAGTTTTGAAAATGAAAACTTTTAAAATAAACAACGACTATGAAGATTTGAAAATGAAAATAACAGTTTTCTTATTCCGCTCCGTTTTTAATGCCAATTTTGATAACGTGATACTAAATCTTATATTCTTATATATCTACATAATGTACATATAACGAACAGCTTCTATTTTGATACTAATAACATTACGTCTTCTCCATTTAAAATAATCCATTGAAGCAGGATCGGGACACAGATAGTCAATATAAAAAAAAAAAATTGCATAAGCATAATCAGACTATAATGTTTCCACTGCTGGGTCACAGGCCTCTTCTCTGTGAGAGGGAGTGAGCCGTAATCGGTGGATTACGGCTCACGGGCACGTGGTGACGTGGGCCCAGTGCGGGTTGGCGGATGTCACATGTCTTAGCTTGTTTGGTTCTAGGAAATGCAGGTTTCCTCACAATGTTTTCCTTCACCGTTTTGAGAGCAGTAGTGATGAAATAATTTACACAATGTAAAGTGCCTACTTGGGATCAAATGCACAACCTACAACTCGTATGTCGCGGCTGTTACCACTGAAACATTTATTGCCAGAAAAATAAGTACATCACAAAGCACTGAAAAGTAACAAGACAGAATTTCTTCATTATTCCGAAGCACAAACTACCAAAGACATTCTACTTTTAAACCCAATCTTTTACAGATCTTTTGAACATGGAATGCACGTAGCGCAGCGTAGCACAATTGGCCATACAACTGCCTTTTTACTGCAGTATACATACATTGCTGCACGTATTCAAAAACTTCTAAGAATGTAGCCAATGTAGCCTGGACATGTATATTGTTACTAATGTAAACATATTTGGGATCGGGGAGTTGTTTGACTTTAGGAATTGCTTTGTTGTCCAAGGACGGTGTGGATTTTATATCGGAGCTGTGTATACCCGTTGGTAGGTACCTACTGGAAATGGTTGCCTTCGTTAGACATTATTACTAGCTTCTGCCCGCGACTACGTCCACGGGAAATTTCTGCCCCCAACCCACCGCGTCGCATTGCATCGCCCGCCCGCGTTCTTAGTTTTCGCTTCGTAATGTTTCGGTTTTTGTTTTGTTTTGCTGAACTCGTGAGACTCCCAGCCTGGTGTTAAATAGCTTAAGTATTCAAATTCAAAAATCATTTATTTCAATCCATTTCAGATCATAATATTATATTCATTATATTCTACATTTGAAATTATATTAAATTAAAATTTCAATCATTATAAATATACTTATATAAAAATAATAAATAAATATTATAAATTAAAATTAAAAAATTAAATTAAAATCATAAAATAAAATAAAAATTGTCACTAATACCCATGCCTTTGAGTCATTTGTTTGTTTGTCATTACATTAATCATATAACAATGGTTAATGTTCTGACAATCAAACCTGTTCGCAAATACGCTATAGTTGGCCTTTTTTTTAAATTGGGCTATCATACGTATGAAGAATTTTTTTTTGTAGTTCCAGAGATTAGCGCATTCAAATAAACAAAAAAACAAACAAACTCTTTAGCTTTATTATTATATTATACTAGCTGCGCCCCGCGGTTTCACCCGCGTAAATGTCGATCCCGTGGGAATATCGGGATAAAAACTATCCTATGTCCTTTCCCGGGACTCAAACTATCTCTATACCAAATTTCATCGAAATCGGTCCAGCCGTTTTCATGTTATGTCGTGACAACGGAAAACGGGTTTCATTTTTATATATATAGATATAAGTACAGATAAGATTGCATCCTTAGTTAAATTATGAACATTACCTATAGTCTCTGTATGTCTGTCCGTTAGTACATTTATAACTCAAGAAACACGTATCAATAGGGTAAGTGGTTCTCGAGAAATAAAATGTATGTTTTATTTAAATAGCTACGACTATCTACATAATTTCTCTAGCTGGGTTTAAGAATAACTAAATTAGTTTATGCGAGTGTAGCCGCTTGTATCATTATAAACGCAGGCTTGTAGAGAATACTAATTGCTGCAATTGTTCTGCTTGGTTAAATAATTGGTGAACGCTGTATGTTAATATTAGTTCGAGTAAGTTCCGAGGAGCATTCAGTTGCTCATCCTCATGTAATAATATGTTACATTATTAGAGCAATGCCCCGAGCTCTATGTATGCCCCGAAATTAACATTTTTGGAACGAAGTTCTTTAAGCGGCTTGAGGTAGAAGTTGACTGGTAGAAATCGTCATGACTGTAAAGAAAAAGCATTACGTACTGAAAATGCAAGATGGCGATAACTTTATGAGAGCTCCTAAAAAGTATACTAAACGGCTGTGTTAAGGTGAATGCGCAGTGGTAGCCCGCGAAATTCAAATTTTCTTACGTTTTTTGAAATTTTCAGGTCAGTGTCAGGTTTTATCTTGATCAAAATTTGATTCGCGACTATAACAGGTACGTATTTACAGAATTATAATCACCAGAATCATTACTACATCTTTCTAAGTTAGATTTGTACCATAACAGCAAATCTCTTATGGAAAAGTGCTTATGGTACAAATCTAACTTAGAAAGATGTATTAATGATTCTAATGATTCTAATTCTATAAATACGTACCTGTTATAGTCGTGAATCAAATTTTGATCAAGATATAACCTGACACTGACCTGCAAATTGAAAAAACGTAAAAAAAATTGAATTTCGCGGTCTACCACTGCGCATTCACCTTAAAAGCGCACTATTAAATTCACAATTTCTCTCTCTGTGTCTCTTTCTATTATAAGTATACGAGTTTGTGTGCGTGCTTGTATTACGTAAGGAACTTCGTTTCTGACGGGGGTCCCCCGACCGCACACGGCTGGCTTATTTATAGTGTTTTGTGTTGTGTAAACAGCTGGTTAAACAGATCTTAGGCTCAATTTATACCTCCGCGGAACGGAGTGGAATCGAGTTTTCGTAATAGAAAAATGAACTTTATGTCAATTGTCTAACGCATAAACTAGATACGAGCTTGTTACTGCAGGAATTCCCGAGAATGCGCGATAATTCTTCAGAAGACGCGCAACTTGTGCGTATGGGTGTATCTAATTTGTGCGTTACATTATAGTCATAATGCTTTGTACAAAAAAAGTCGCTTCCATTCCGTTCCGCGGCGGTGTAAATTGAGCCTTAGTCATTGTCATCTTTTTGGCCTATTAAAAGCCCTCAACAATTGACTACAGGTACTTAAAACATCTGCTTATAATATACCAACTATTACCAACCTACATCACTATTATTCATCGTAGGGTGACAGATCTCGGCGATAAGCGTAAGTCCAGGGATGTGCGACTGGCTTTGGGTTTCATCTCGACGGGTCTCTTGAACACAAAGTATATCGCAGTTAGTTTTGCGGTGGACATCAGAAAGAATTTCAGATAAATTGTCCCGTGAGAACCCTTCGATGTTAAACGAGACTACGCACAAAGCCGGTTTTGTAAGAGGACTTTGGATTGCCATCGTGGTGATTAGCCAATCAGCGTGGAAAATTCGCCGATTGCCCAGGTGCGCCGGTTGTATAGTAGCTCTGTACGTGGTGTCTGTGATATGTAGTGACTTTGATACGTCGTTTAGGGAGACTCCTTTCATGCTCCCCATTCGTCTGATATTGCCTATCTAGGCTACCCCTCTATAACCCTTGCCGACTTGCAAAAAAAAAAAATATTGAATATTTATTGAAGGATCAGGCCCGGGTCGACGGCGCGTTGTGTTCCACGCGCGCCTCAAAGAGATGTCAGCACTAACTGACGGGGTCTACCAGGACCGAAGCCTGCCGGGGTCGCGGGTTGTTCGAAAGAGATACCGTGGCCCCTGGCACAGGCAAGTGAAGGAACATGGGTGGGTTTTAGTCAGTAAAAGTCTGACACGCCCTCTCGCTCCGCCCAGAGCGGGAGAAATTATATGATGATTTCACACCCAAAAAAAAAAAAGGCTACCCCTCTATAACCCTTGCCGACTTGCAAAAAAAAAAAAAATTAAAATATTGAATATTTTCACTACATCACGAAATAATGCTGAGCGATAGCCGTTTTGCGTGGATGTGACGCATGTTTCCCCCTACCTTTTTTTTAATTTTTTGTGTTTATGTTCTTTTTGCGTCATTTTCACCGCAAATTAACGTAGGTATTTTCTTTCTTCTCTTTCTCTCTCTTTCAAATATTGTCGATAAGCCAGTGCCGATGCCGTTCCTAGAGAAGATTAATGGCGAGCTATACCTAATGTCAGGAATTACTCAGTAGCAGTCCGGAGTCTGGACAAACGCATGTTTGTCCGTTTTAAAGCAATATGCTCGCCTCCTGTTACATGGGACTTAATCATATATAACTTAGCTGTATTGAGCTTGAACTGAGCTGTCAATAATGTGCGTGTGTGTCTGCGTGTCCTTAGCACTGTGACAAATAAACGACACAGTACTTCGTTTTACAATATTTCGTATACTTACATTAATTATTATAATTTATATGCGAAGACGATGCACTTAGAATAAAGTTACTGAAGCAATGACAGGTAAATTGATTATGTGATAGATACATGGTGCTCACATATTTACAAACATTGTACACACGGCGACACATCAAGCTATACATTTCCAGTTTTCGCTGACCTTGAATTGTATAGGTTTTTCGTACAATCAGAAGTCAACTTATACTGGTTATGTATAGCTTGATGTGTATCCGTGTGTAAAAGTAAAAGATTTTCCTAAAAAAATTAACAAGTAATAAGTCAGTGTATGAGTAATTTAATGTTATTAGGTACAGAATGTAAATCAACGTCATAAAAAAATAAAAAATAAAACCAGTTTGATTTTGTTTGGTTTTGTAACAGTTGTCTCTGCTTAACCTTTCAGGGAATGTAGGCGTGGTGTTATTCTATATTGTTTTCAAAACCAGCTAGCTGTAACTAGGTACAGTCACCAAAGGAGATAAGTAACCAGGGTCGTCGGATATAGTTGAAGTTTAGTAAGAAACCGATTGATGTTTTCGAATAAAATTTAACTTAAATAACTGAAAACAAACAGTTAATTTATCAAATTAGATTTCATTCGAAAACATCCATCGGTTTCTAACTAAACTTCAACCATATCCAACGACCCTGTGACTTATCTCTTTTGATGACTGTACATAAGGCAAGCTAAGCAATACAATACGTCTTGCCTCAATCATATTACATACCACCAACGGCTGCCTCGATATGTGTATGCAAATACCCTTGCATATTGTACGTCTGCCGCATTGCTGTCTTTAGTATTTCCCCCCGGAATCACTAAATTATACACTCAAGTGTTAGTAGAATATTAATTGTAATAATTCATTAGGTAGCGTATCGAATTATGCGGGTATTGACATTATTATATTATTAATGACCTGATTATAGAGTAACGAGTTCGTTGTCTAATAATAACAGCTGCAAGGGTCGATCAACGGTTAAGCTACGCTTGCCGCGGTCGGTTCGTGGATGGCCGTCCATTACATATGAAAAAAAAAGACGGGTTGCACTCCGGGAGTGCCGGCAGAAGTGAAAACTTAAATATTAACGTTGAAATAAATCAATTATTAATTTATTTAATATTACTCATTTTTTTTCAATATTTCTGCGTCACTTTTTTTATTAATAGATGCACTTTGTTCAAGTTCTTTGTTCAAAATGAAGTCATCTAACAAATTGGCCAACACATTTAATCGGCATACGAGAATATCTGTCTACGAACCGAATATTTCTGTCCATAGACATTATTACGTATGAAAAACTAATTTATTGTCTACAGTTTCAACAGTTTTGACGCGACAACGTCATGGTCGTCATGGAAACAATATGAATATGTCAATGAATGAATTTGATATTGTATGTGTCAAACTAAAAAACTTTTGAATTTTTTTTTTGTATTTAAAATAAATGAAATTAAGACCGGAGACTAGTTGCAATAAAGGGCAAAGAATTGAATATTGGTTGGAGGAGGATAAGGTGTGTACCTACTGTTACAGCTAAAATGTGTTCAAAGTAAGTTATGTTTTGTAAACATTCTCTATTTCTTATACTTATGCTTGCTTTTGCTTCTAATCCTTAGATTTTTTGGAAGAATTTGTCAGGGAGAGGTCTCCATAATAGAAAATAAAAACACTGACACAAGCTTTAACGCTAAACTGGGGCAGCCTGGCATGGTTTACGAATTAGGTGCCTATCCAATTTACAATTTTACGAAGAACTTCGTTTGCCTGTACCAAACTCATTGTAACAAAAAAAAAACCCGCCATAAGAATAATAATGACTGTTATTTTGATGCCGCTACTGATTAATTAAATCAGTATAAATTAGATAATGAAGAGAAAGAATTTATAACATTAGTTTTGTATTTCAGGTCAATAGGACTAGTAAGGATGGTGCTTCACTACGAATAGCAGAAAATGAAACGGCCTACAGAAGAGATGGCACAGATGGCAAATGAAAAGCAAACATTTTAAAAATGTTGTTCTGCTTGCACAAGTTTTAGAAGCCAAATTAGAGTTTAGAGTATTGTTCAGCCGTGAACAGGCAAGAGTTACATACGCCAGCGTCAGCATCAAGAGCGACATACATTCGTTCCACATAAATTAGTAATTAGTAAATGAATAAATTAGTCATCAAGCTGGAGTAGAGTTTGATTCATCTTCCATAATTCCTCTCACTATGGCCAAGACACCTTTAGCCATCACCAGTTCTATGAGTCTGTGGGACCGGCAATGACAAAACTATTTCCTGTGTACACATTGCACGACGTACACAAACCCCTATTCCTACCCAAATTCTGTCTGTTCCCGTAGGTCTCCCGTAGGCTTGTATGATAGGTTAGGGTGTTAGGATAACTAGGGTGTTAAGTAGTTGCTGTAGGTTTATAATCAATAGGGTGAGGTAACCATAGATACCAGGCTCAATTGTTACAAACTTAGCCACATTGTATGCATTTGGAATAACAGCCGTACTAAAGTGTAAGTCCCGGTGCGTACAAGTATTATAAAAATAAACTGATATTTGTATACAAGCTTTTTATTAATGAACTACTCTCCCTAAATTTCTTCTCTTTTACTTTAGATCTTGTTGGCTCAAAATATTGCCACTTCCACGTTGTCGTCGGTGGCAGCGCAGTGGTCACTTTGACTGCATGTTTTGGGTAGGACAAATAAGGCAGGATAGGACGTGGAGCATGTTTTGCAACATAGCTTCACAGCCACACCCTACTGGAGCATCTCCCTGCAGGGTGTAAACTTCGTGGTCGACACGGAAGCATTGTTTTCACACAAAAGCAGCAATGTCCCACAGTATTTCTTGTTGCTATAATGTGCTTCGTTATATTTTTCGTCGCTTCTATTTTGTATTGTAGGTAGGTATATAATAATAAACTAAATTGGTTAAACAAAAGTTCAAAATAAATTAAATACAACTGCGGCTCCTCGAAGTACTATTGTTTACGAAACTGACTTTTCAAACATTTGTACGTCAAATGTCATTTTCTTCGGCCATCTTTATCGTGTCTCACTTGGTTCACTTCGGTTGGCGCCGCCGTAAAAAGATATGGGGGGGGGGGGAAATCTCTCCTGACGGTCACGTGTCCTGACGCGATGCAATGATGCGAGTTTAACATTTTTTACCCATTACAAAAAGTGTTCAACGCCGCTAAAGAAGTTTTCACTTCAAAAAATGAAAAAGTGTTTATTCACATAAATAATTTTAAACATGACATATTACCTCTGCCAAACTGCAAAACAGTTTGTTGGCAGACGTAGCTCCTTTTTTTGAATCTATGTTTTTTGTACATATTATCATATTAAATATTTTTTTATAATGACACTTTTTCACATACAAGTTAATAAAACTATTCCTTTAACTATTTCTTAAATTTAAAAAAAAACAGACATACAGATTTATCGAAACTCCTCTGTGCCTTGGAAAGCACGTTAAGACGTTGGTCCCGGCTGTCATTCGTAGATATTTGACAATTGTTACTGGTAGTCAGAAGCTCAAAAGTCTGACAACCCTTTATAGTATTTTATCTCACGAAGCGACACGCGCTTTACTTGTGTTAACCAAGTGTACAAACAGGCTGTGAGTATGTGCTTGAAGACGAGTATCGTCAGCAAATAAGACACACACGTACACACACCCTCAATTCCGACTTTGCCATTGTCTCGGAAGATAGCAATAGCTCCTGCGCTTACACACATTCACAGCTCATTTGCACACTTTGCAACCACAAGTAAAACGTGTGTCGCTTCGTGAGATGAAAATACTATGCCGAGTAGTATCGTGTAATCCTAGTAACTGGGTTGTGTAGGTCAGATAGGGAGTTTCTCCATGTAAAACACTGGTATGCAGCTGCATCCGGTTAGACTGGAAGCCGACCCAAACATAATCGTAGGTTCAATTGAGGTAAGGGACAAAATACCCAAAATGAGTTGAGTATTCAGTTTTGTTCAGAATTTTTCGCTCTATCGAATGGTGAATATGAAAAAATTCTAGCTTAAGAACATGTCCCTTACACTAATGATTTTTGGATCCAAATTTCGAATCAGCCCCATAATAACGTCCGAAAAAAAACTTGGTAGGCCTCTCCTGAAAAATCGTCCCTTACCTCAATTGAACCTACGGTCGACGATATGTAGTTGTGAAAAAGCTAGGCAGATTTATATTTTAGAGCAGCTCTCAATTGTGTTGTTTATAGTGTTTGTTTGGTTTTGATGTAATTCCATTAGTTTCATATTTACGTTGAGTTGTTTTCTAGTTAATGCAGAGCTCGTTGTTTTGAACTATGTTGGTTTTGTGAAAATACAAACATACAAACTTGTTTTTGTATGATGTTCAATGTATAATTTAATGGTAAAAATCTATTAACCTATTCTGGCACTAAAAGAAGCATGTAAAGGTTGTAGCAGGACGTGTTCTATAGTGTCTGCCTCCCCCATGGGTGGCGTGAGTTTATGTAAAGTCTATTCAAACTTATGTTTCAAATTAATATTATTTTAAGTAAAACAAATATCAACTTTATTTGAATGGACATTAAGTTGATTACAGAGTGACTAGCACTATTGAAAAAGTTATAAAAATGTTTGAAGTTGTAGCGTAAACTGAACTTTATTTTGTAGGATTTAAAGTTATTTTTCAATGAACTCATATTTGTTTACATTTTTGTCAAATAAATCGCGAATGCAGATTATGAATTCTGGCTAGCACTAAGTGTATTAAGAGACTCCAAGTTTCTTACTGTTACTTACTGTCCATATTAGACCAAAAAAAAAAAATTTGTTAACGAGAAGTTTTGTTGACTCTTCAAAAGTTAGAGACAGTATTCAGAAGTTTGGTGAATTCTGGCACTAGTTACAGTGCAGCCGACGAGAGAATGCGTTCTTGAAACCTGTCAGTTTCAAACAAACGAATACGTGTTTTGCGAATACAATGTTTATAGAATTGTCACACTGACATGAAATGAAATTATATATTCTGTAAATAGGATATCACACGTCATATTATAAAAAATATATAAGCTGGATGAGATCGGCGTTTCCTATCTGACTACTCTGAGAAGATAGGCCGAAACAAACTCAAAGGTCACAGTCTCTCTTAAAGTCCAGACATAATCTTGGTCAAATCATGTGAAGACCTTGTAGATTGATGTCTGAAATGGTCTTTTGAGGAAAGTACCACACAGATTTGAGTGGGCCAGTTCATTCAGACCATCAATTGTCAGCAATATCGTGTAGCTCAACTCAGAATTTGACAGGTGTCAGGAACGCGACGGCCGGACTCATGAAGCTTATAGATAAAAGTGGAGGCAACACTGAATACCTAAGTAAAGACGACTGTGGTCGGACACTCTCTTCCTAAATATATACATAAGAACGAGACAGTGATATGTGTTTTCTTTGTCATGGAATGTAAGCGTATAAAGAGACTCCATGTTTTTTAAAGCTAAAAAAACTTTATGTTTAATCCCAACTAAACCAATACGCAAACCTAAAACAAAACAACAAAATTAGTACCAAAAATAAATCAGAGTACTCTCATAAAAGTTCATTCTCGCTCATAACTGCATGCTTGCAAAACGTTGGTCGTACTGCCGTACTATGCAGCGCAGTCACCAACAGCAATAAGCTGGAAACAGTGTCATTGCATTTCTGTAGCTAAGGGCGGTTATACACGGGCAGCTCGAGCATTCAACCATGACTCAACCTCAACCTAAAAGCGCACTCGCTTTGAGGTTTGCGGTCGACTCGACGTCGAACTCATTCTGTTGAATTCACAAGGAATGCACTGTTAATAATTTATTAGTTAAAGATGTTAATATCGATAAAGTTAGGATAGGCGCGTATATCGCCTATACAAGAAGGCTTGAGTTAATAACACATTAGGTTATAAAAAATCATGTAATAGTACATTTAAGTAGATAAATACATTTAGTCATTGAACAACTCATACGCACTACTCATGCAGTCATTGTCAACTTCTTGTTCAGACACTGTCAACTGCTCAAGCAGTCGTTTCCAACCGCTGAAGTAGTTGACAATTTTACTGCAGTTGTAACATGGATTTGTTGACGTCATCCATTTTAACCAATCAATCATCAACAAAATAGGTAGCAAACGGTACGCCGAGCGGAAGGAAGACCTGCGCTAGAGCATTCGACAGATCTCGAGAATTCAGTGTATGTCTTGCAAATGCTTGACTAGAATTTGAATCACCCGGAGAGGTCGCCGCTGCTCAAGCGGTCTTGTGGTTTTCAATGAATAAAAGATTGTAGTTCGGTATGCAGTGGCAGGTTGAATCAGTCCGTCATGACTGCATCATGCTGCCCGTGTATGGCCCCCCTAAAATGTCGTTGTTGCTCTCCAAACGACTGTTGTGTTCGCTTCAATTTCCCAAGGAACGTACTCGGACAACGAAAACAGCCATTTTTGCTCCAACTCCGATAGTAATTCCGTTTTAAAATGTTGTTGGTTGGCGTTTTAGTTTTACTTCCAGTTTGAGAATATCAACAATTTCGTGTGTTAAGTGAGTAGGTTAGGACGGTCGTTTTATTTTAGTTCATATGTGTTGGGGTTAAATAACTTTTTGCAAACCCGCAGTTTTGTGAGTAGCTAATTCTACATAATTATCAAAAACTTTCGCGTTATTGACAAGTTGGAAGTTCAGTATCCATGCGGAACGTTATTGATTTAATTTATGATTGTACAGACGCCAGCAAATCAAGCTACTACAATCTGTCAAATTTTTTTAATAGATTTTCAACTTTATCGCTAAATCATTAGGTTCAAAGTTGATTGGGAAAATTTGACAGTTTCGGGTAGCTTGATGAGAAGTCGTAGAAACCACAATATACTGAAATAACAGCCACATTTTTATTAAACTAGCCTGTATACTACGTTTGTAGTTTTGGTCTCAGCAGCCAAAATATGAGGAGAGGCAGGACTGGTGAGCGGGAGCAAGCGATGTACAAGACTTACAGTTGTTCGTTTGAGAAGCAGCTGGTTCTTTTTCCAAAAGTAGGTGTTTTCTCAAATAATAACATTCTAAAAAAGAAAAATAATAATATATCGAAGTACCCTTTACAGTACCTAGAAAGTTTGCTACACTAATCTAATCTTTAGCTAATACAAATGCTACGAGTTTTGATTACAAGACAGGACTGTAATACAATATGTTCTCATTATTTCACGTGTTATAATTGCTATTTGAGAAACTGTTTGAAGAAAGTCTTTTACATACATGTCCTTTGCAGACTCTCTGCGCTCAACGCTCTCTTGAACGCTAAGCCTGACAATGATGTGTTCGCGGATGAATGGATGAAGATCTTGTCAGTATGTTTGGAATATTGTAAGATGAGCGTATGAGTTTCGAGTGGTTATTTATTATTTTGTTATTTTACTTAACTTATGAGTTTGTGTGTCTTTAACTACTGTAATTTGCCTTGGCCGTTTTATGTTAAAATTAAATAAATATATGCGTACAATCACGATAAAAGTAGACGAAAATGTAGGTAATCTTTGTTTTGTGTGTTATAAGATATAACATAACAAACTAATTATCTATATTTCAAACAAACTTCCGAAAAAAATACATCTAGTTATGAAAAAATAAAACGGCTGTTTCATAGAAAAGTGCAGTACCTACCCGGTCAAAATGTATGGAAAAGCTATTTTTTTTATTAACCGACTTCAAAAAAGGAGGTTCTGTATTCGACCCGTATGTATGTATGTTTGTATGTCCGTGGTTTTCTCAAAATAGTTTTTGAAAAAAAAAGTGAAAAAGAAAAACTTTTTTACAAAAAAAGAAACGACTTCAAAAAATCAACACTACAAAGTGAAAAATAACTTTAATTTCGTTTGTAGACACTTTGTGTTGTTTTTTTTTTGTAGTCGGTTGTTTTTTTGTAAAAAAAGTTTTTTTAGGACCCACGAAATTTTTTAACGCTAGAGTATCTATTTAGAATCATGAGCTGAATTCACGGGTACAGTTTGCGCGTCGATGTCTCTGTATATAGTATATACATATACACATATACTGCCTCCATAGAACAAAAAATAAATACGTTACCTAAACATACTGAAATACCGGATGATTTTTTTACCGGTTCCAAATTTTTACAGGCTGTTCTATCTACCCATGAATATGAATAACTTTCACTATGGGAAAACCTCTGAAATCACGAAAAAAATATCTGCTGTTTAATACAAAAGTTCAATACACCAAAATGTATGAAAAAGCTGATTATTTTTCATGATTTCAGAGTTGGTCCCATAGTGAAAGTTGTTCATATTCATGAGTAGAACACCCTGTCAAAATTTGGAAATGGTAAAAAATTCATTCAGTATAACAACAGCTAATAGTATTGTTTCCTTTATTTCATTATTTACATATAAATTGTATTTTAGGATATAAAAACATTTAAAAATATAAAAAATAGTAGTCCGCCGGTGCCGGGAGCAGGGTCCAAGCTACCGGTGGTTAGGGCTCCAGAGACAGGAACCTCCTCACACACAATGCGAGCCGTATCGAGGAGTACTGCCTTCTGAATCAAGCCCTTAATCCAACCGCCTAACGAGAGTCTCGATAGATGTTATTGTTATATTATTGTTATTGTTACAATGCAAAATGTCTTCACTGATTACCTTACAAGTTGGCAGCTACAGTACAAACATCTTCTCAAAGATAACATTCAAACTACAACAGCTTTCTCGGAAAACAAGCTTTCTAGTTGCGTTGCAACTGAAAATCAATAGCACGACAATCTTTTGTAGTGGTGTAAAACTTTATTCCATTTATTTTAGTTGACCGTTTTTTTACAAAAACGTTCTTTTGTATCAGGATTTCTGCTGTGTCGTTGGCTGTAATAATAATAAATAATATTACTAATCTGTGCCTGTTAAACTAAACAGCATGTCCCGGAATTAACGCACACCACCAAACATCACAATTAGAATATTTTTTATGTTATAATCATAATACATACAATGAACTTTTACTATCATGTATATATTAATATTTATTTATTAAATTACTTATACTAAAATAGAGAGTTTTGGAAGGAAACAGGGGCGTCCTTACGTGCTTTCCGAAGCATGGAGGGGTCTCGATATATAATGGATCCAGGAACCGACCGCGGCAAGCATAGCTTACTTTTTTTTTATTGCTGAATGGGCCCGCTCTTGACCTCGATCACGCCTGATGGAAAGCGATGGATGAGGTCTATGATGGAACGAGCATGTCCAGAAGATGCCTAAGGCACTGGAACTCCCAGGCATCGACTAAACACATTAGGCTGCTTGACTCCAGACTCCGGTGGGAGGGTGGTCGCAAACCAGGTGAGCGTTAGCCCTACCACCGCAAGGGAAGAATTGGCCAGTCACATAAGGTGTTGGGTGTGACTGTCCAGGATGCGCCGAGCGCTCGGTTCAGTTGAGTAACTGGCGGAACAAACTGCGATACAAGAGGAGGCTTCTTCATGCATCCCAAAAACTTAACCTTCGACTGACCCGTGCGGCTTTTATTATTTAGCAATGAGTCTATACCCTTCGTCACGCCTTATGGTCGCCTTTGTCGTTACCTATGCAATCTCTCATATATACATATTTCTAAAACAAATTACTTCAGAAGGAAGTTACGCATGAATTTTGTTACGCATGACGTGAAGTGACGTTACCCCACTGCGCTGAATAAGAGTATTTATCTTTAGGGATACGGTGTCCAGTCGTGTTTATTTCATTGTAATAAAAAGCGATTAATCTAAATAAAAATGGCGCGCCGGAACGGGTGGTGTTAATTATGTACGAGTTCTGTTGGTTGAGAATATAAACACCGTGTTTATGTGAAGGCTGTTGTGCAAATCATTTATAAACAGGTACGACAAATGCAACAGTTTGTTTGTGACTCATTAAATTAATTGTGATTCCATTCGATTAGGATTCGTCGTAATTATATACTGTGGTAGTGACTGTACAGTACACTTGCTGCTGCCCGCGACTTCGTCCGCGTGAAATCCTATCCTAATCCTAACTATAAATAATATAAAATATATAATATTTTAAATGCGAATGTAAGTTTGTTTGTTACCTTTTCACGCCTAAACCACTAAACCGATCGTCCTGAAATTTTGCATATACGTTGTCAGGTGTACAAAAACGGACATAGAATACCTTTTATCCCGAGAAAAAGGGCTGTTCCTGAGGAAAACAACAACAATGTTATTATGATAATAGATGGCGCAACGTGTATTGTTGTTTTCCTCAGGAACAGCCCTTTTTTTCGGGATGAAAGGTACTCTATGTCCGTTTCTGTACTCGTTTCTGCGTATATGCAAAATTTCAGAACGTTCGGTTTAGTGGTTTAGGCGTGAAAAGGTAACAAACAAACTTACTTTCGCATTTATAATATTAAGTAAGGATTCTGTGTTCTAATTAACAGCATGGATAAAATTAGTTTGCAATAAAACGTTCCGTGATTTTTGGTTTACAGAAGCCCAATCCATGCTACTCTAAGTCAGTATGCAAATACAATGTGGATACTACAATACGACAATGAATGAAACCACTGGCAATATTACTGCATAGGAGTATTTGGAATTATCAAATAAATCCTAACATCGAAATAAAAAAATGATTTTTTTTAAACAAACTAAATAGCTGTGATGAACCGACTATGGATTTTGCTAATCTTCGACTGGCTATAGTGACTAAACTATTGGATATATTTGATTGAATTTTTGTATGATGACTGGGAACGCAGGGTGTATAGCGCACAGGTATTAGGGTAGGTTTAAATTATTGTCGTACTAGCTGCGCCCCGTGGTTTCACCCGCATATGTGTCGATCCCGTGGGAATATCGGCTTAAAACTATTCTATGTCCTTCCCCAGGACTCAAACTATCTCTATACTTAACTTCATCTAAATCGGTTCGGTGGTTTAGGCGTGAAAAGGTAACATACAGACAGACAGATAGAGTCACTTTTGAATTTATAATACTAGCTGCGCCCCGCGGTTTCACCCGCGTAAATGTCGATCCCGTGGGAATATCGGGATAAAAACTATTCTATGTCCTTTTCCGGGACTCAAACTATCTCTATACCAAATTTCGTCTAAATCGGTTCAGTAGTTTAGGCGTGAAGAAGTAACAAACATATAAACACACATACACACACTCACAAACTTTCGCCTTTATAATATTAGTGTGATTAGTATGGATTGTCATTTTCACCTTGAAAAGTAAAAGGGTTGCCTTTATCAACTCATCAGGCTATCGCAGTATATTGCTGGAATCTGCTCTAAAACGTCCCGCCCCCTGCCCGCGCGTCCCCCGTAAAGCTGTTGCCTTTATGTTCGTATTAAAACCATATTGTAGGCATTAAAATAAATTCGACTTGTAAAAAATAATCATGTTACTATACCAACAAATCGTCCCAGTCCCTACCTACTTAAGCCCAAAAAAGATCTTTGTCGCGAAAATAATCTTTTATTAATGAAATCTCCTGAAAGTAAGTACTTATAGCCTCGAATTTAATAATTAATATATCTGGTCTATAACTTCTTCAAGGTCGGTTGAGCCCGAACACGGGTAATGTAGTTACCTGAGACTAGAAACCCAATATCTTATTATACACTCCACTACACACACGTTCGATATTACTTCTGTTCAAGCAGAACGGAACTTAGGAACAAATCATATTTGTTTTACTGCTTGAGTATTGACTGGAGTTATTTTTTTCAAGCAAAATCGCGGTAAAGATCTGAGTGATTTCTTTGATTTCATTAAAAAAAATGTATTATTTTAATTAGGTATAATATATCCACTGTGGTAACACTGTCAAAGTACACATTATTAATCTACCAAACTTTTAAATGTATTTTCATTATGGCAACTGAATGTATTACGTATTGTATGTACTTATTGTATTATGTATTGTATTACGTATTGTATGTATTGTATTATGTATTACTGTTGTGTACCTGCCCTGACTGCGGTCCGTAGCTCTTTGCCAAGAGCCAGCCAAGTTGATGAGGAGGGTTTCACGAAAGTAGAAAGGAAGAAAAAGAAGCCCTTTTCTCGCAACCTGTGTGGCACCGCACCGAGTGGCCCCAACATGTTGCTGCGCCCTGCTTTGCCTACGACGCAGCTGTACCTTTCGCGTCTGCATCACTCCACGACAACTGAGGACGTAGTGCAGTATTTGAAGGTGAAGACCAACTGGACTCTGAGGGTGGAAAGGTTGGAATCGCGCCACAACATCAACTTTAAGTCATTCGTGGTACGAGTTCCAACCCAACATCTACAGACCTGTCTGAAAGAGGACTTTTGGCCGAAAGGTGTCGTATATCGACGTTTCCGAGGACGGTTACGCGACACCACGCAGCGAAACACGACGCCGACAACGTTACGTGTATAGTCATAGCTTTAAGGTTTTTAATATGTATTAGTTTATTATAGCATAAGATTATTTTGTGTATTTTATCTATGGGCCTCAGTTGCCTGATAATAAAATGATTATTATTATTATTATTTTATTATTATTCTACTTTGGCAACACCTAGATTTAGATTACGTTATTATCGTTTTTCTGGGTGGGGCAAAAGTAATTTTAAATGGTAAAAATGTAGTGCAGAGCCACTTGTTGTTGGATTGTAAAAGAGTACATTTGTGCGACTAAAAAGTATTAGCAAGAAAATGGTATTTTCCTTCAAGTAATAAAAGAGGACAACAAAATGGCGTTGCTGCAAGAGCTTTAATATAAGCAGACCGTAAACACACGCTTTCTCTGCACTTGCTACCTAGTGTTACCACACCTCATAAATCACAGCTCACATTAGAACAAGCAGCCCGCTGCTAAACTTTGCATCAATTTACTAAACGACCGAAGTCGCGAACAAAAGCTAGTCGCTACAAATATCTGCTTTGTTCCTATAACAGACAATTTTCAAAGGGACAATACAAAAATAAAATTCGCGAGCAAACAAAACCCCTGGCAACACAATACCGTGTTGAGTAATGGCCCCGTAGTGAGTGTTTTCTACGAAGCGCGGAACCCATGTCGGGGCAGACACGGACGGTACTGAATTGATTGCCTGGATGTCACACCTGGAGCTGCGATACAATTTTATCACATACGTACCTTGTTCAATATTTTTATACTATCAGAAGTCAAAAGGAATTGCTTTATACCCGTATTTCAAAGGGATTCGTTTTATTGTTGCGTGAACTATATTATCTCTATTGGATATTACACTTCTCCTTTCACATATCTTTCTTCGTTTTGGAACACAATGTTGATGTGAACGCTAGCTTACAAGATAAAATATTGGAAATCATTGTAAACTACTTTTTCTTTCAAACAATACAGCGATGTAATTGCGTAACACTGGCAGTAGCAATCTAGCAATGGGCTTCATTTTGACAGTTCAAAAACATTCAATGCGTTGTTTACGTTATTGAGCAGACACATTTTTCGAACATGTGAAGCAATGAATTAGCAAAATTCCTTCAAAATGATTCATATTAAGATTGAGAGTGAGTCACGCAATTGTGATCGTAAAGTTTTTAGCTAGCTCGATCGAACAATACGGTTCTATATCGTGTGATCCACGACTCGACGGGCCCTTGCTCATCCTCTTTAGCTGTAAGGCAACCTGTCTTATACATTTATTGCATGGAACTGCAACTAATCTAAATTTCATAATATATTTATTTATTAAATAGGAAAAAAATATATATTGGTGGCAAGGCCATCGACAACCATGGATTTAGTACATCATACTGGATACACTGGATAAAAACTATTAAAATTAAAGTACAATATCCTAACCGGACTTATCCGGAAAAGAACCGGAGTTACCGACATAGCTTGCAGAGTAAGCAAACTGAAGTGACAGTGGGCTGGCCATGTCTGTCGAAGGACTGATGGCCGGTGGAGCAGACGAGTCCTGGAGTGGAGACCGCGTACCGGCAAGCGTAGTGTGGGACGCCCCCCAGCTAGATGGACGGACGACCTAAAGAAGGTGGCTGGGGTAGACTGGATGCGGAAGGCGGAGGACAGGGTGCTGTGGCGCAGTCTGGGAGAGGCCTATGTCCAGCAGTGGACTGCGATAGGTTGAGTTGAGTTGATTGATCCTTTTTTTTTTTTTTTTTTTTTAACGTGGAGAAATGCTCATGCATTCTGCACTACCACGGGGAGATAGTGCAGTTATGTGGGACTCCAACCCACTAAAACTCCACGGTGTCCTCCTCTGCCGCTTACGGCGGGAACACGGGCACGCGTTAGCACTCATCCGTGAACCCGCCGCGGCTGTCCGTCACCGGACCCTCCTCTGGGGAGTATTCCCCATCACCGGCGCACCAGAACACATAGCACGCCGTGACCACCCCAGGGACCAAACCAGCACATGGGCGCCAGACGACCCCGTGTCTGGGCACCCTTGGTCCCCCTGCGACGGGTCAGGTCATTGGCCCCGCCGCCTGCCAATTTTCGGCCGCAGAGGATAGGGAGAGCGGCCAACGTCATACCAACACTCCTCTTCCTCTGCGGCCCCACCGCGTCCGCCATCGGACGGTGGCGACCCCGTCAAGGCCGCGGAAGGTAGGGAGAGCGGCGCACCGCAATACCGGCACTCCTCTCCCACCGCGGCCTCCAACCCTCAGCCGCGATGCCTCCGATACGACATCGCGGCTCGCCTCAGCTGCGATGTCGCTCAAGCGGCACCGCAACCTACTTGTTGGCCGCTACGTCGTCGGCTTACCGGCAAAAGCCCTGACGAGCGGCCCCTCCTCGGGTTCCACTTCGCTTCACCGTGGGTGTCCAAGCCACGGCTACTGAGCCCCCCCGCCTCGACAATGCGGGAACCCACCGGGGGGGAGAACCCACCGGGGGGGGAGTTGATTGATCCTAACCTAACTAACTAAAATATGCCGTTGATAAATTCCTTCGCATCGCTGTCGACTGATAATGTACGCATGGAAGAGCAATTTGTTACCTAAAGGGAAAGTGAAATAACTTAGTGTCTTAGTTTAGGGGCTTGTGGCTAAGTAATAACTACGCTAGTTAAGCTAGTTACCTAGTTAAGCTACGCTTGCCGCGGTTAGTCCGTGGATGGGTGACCGTCTTCACATACCAAGACCCCTCCATGCCTCGAAAAGCACGTTAAGCCGTTGGTCACGGCTGTCACACGTGGATCTTTGACAGTCGTTACGGGTAATCAGAAGTCCGAAAGTCTGACAACCAGTCTTACCAAGGGGTATAGTATTACCCAGTAAGTGGGTTGTGGAGGTCAGATAGGCCGTCGTTCCATGTTAAATACTGGTATTCAGTTGCACCCGGTTAGACTGGAAACCAACCCTAACATAGGTGGGAAAAGGCTAGATAGATGATGATGAACTTAAGTTTCTATAGTGGATAGTTGTTGACTAGTCCCCGCAAATTTTGAAGAACGAAGCACGTTTTTGTTAGTTACACGTATTATTCATAGGGATAGCAGGTACAGTGGCGTTCATAAGTCGATTACCGATCTCACAAAGCAATAGATTGACGCTTCGGTTTGACTTACGACCTTATTCTATAAGTTGTTTCTATACTATAGACACGCACACACACTCACTTTATCTGGAACTGATACTAGTTCATAATTTCAACTGTCTTACTATGTGTTATCCTAGCGTAATGGTTAACGCGCTGACTTGTGCAATTTTATCACGAGCGGAGGGTTCGAATCTCACATTTGGTTTTTATTAGATACTATAAATAATAATTAGGTAATAACTATAATATAATTTGTTACTTTTTAATAATTACTATTTATTTATTTTGTTATTTTTTCTAGTAGTAGTTCGATAATTACATAGATGTGATAAATTTTTATAATTACTAGTAGTAGGTAGTTTGATAAATAATCATTATTTTTTTGTCTCGTTCGTCTTGTTCACACAAATAATGAAGTTAGTAGGTAACCACAGAAAACCAACTAATTTATTTCGATTTCTGTGAGGTAGGCAGATTAATGCTCTTCGTTACGAGCGACTAATCACCTAGAACGTTGTTGGTTCGTGGATATTGTTGGTTAGTGACAAGGTGTTTCTATTAGCGGTGTTTAAGTAGTTATTATATTCAAAATGCAGTCTAATATAAATATTGAAGCGAGGGCAGATATAATTATTGCGCTGCATAAAATTGGATATAACAAAACCCAAATAGCGAATGAAACCGGACTAAGTGTGAGTGTATCATTTAAATATTTCCTAGTTTACTAAACATAAATCTACTTAAATCTAAAGCATTGTTAATCGTTTTACTCAGAAGATGCCTTATTAAATATAGTTTTAAATTCATTATGAGGTTTAAATAAAAGAAAAATAAATATAAATCATTTTAAAGATAATTTATTTAGATTATCAATTCACAGGGCGAGCACTGTGCGTGAGTGGTTTACCAGACACCCGGAGATAGCAGTCGTTCCATGGCCAGCGCGATCTCCTGACCTCAACCCCATAGAAAATCTATGGGGTTTGATGGTGCAAAAGTGGGAAGCCCGGAATGAGAGATGTCTTGAGCAGTTGAAGTCGCATTGTATGGAGAAATGGGAAAATAGAAGGGGAACAGAAATATGTTCTAATCTAGTAGGCTCCATGCGTCAACGTCTACTTGACTGTATCGAGAATAACGGCGGTTATACAAAATATTAGGTAACCGTAATAAACAACAGATTCGTTGTTGCACGAATTTTTCGTTATGTATTTTTTAAGCACGTATTCAACATGGTGTTCGTCTCTTTTCTTTTAGATAGACCGAAAATGTTTACATTACTTTAGTAGGTAATATTATTATACCCATCCTCTATATTATGCCTTAATTTGAGGTTTAGTTTCAATCTTCTTTTCGTAAAGAAAATGAATACTTAAGCTATAACCTCAATAACTTATTTATGTTTAATAAAGCCAAATAAAATGTGAAATACTTAATGAACTGCCCATAGTTAACCTTAAAATATCTCATTTTGTAAGTAGGTAGTAGAATCTAATTTAATATTCTTATTTATAGCTTACTTCGATCATGGACGAAGCTTAATGTTTATGGTGAAATAAATCCATTTAAATTTAAAACATTTCATATGTCAAAATAATACAAATTGCTTATAAGTTTCTTAAGATTGATTTCACATCTAGTTACAATAAATAAATGTAGCGGTTTGTTAACTTTATGAAATAAATCGAATAAATATTTTTTTTTAATTTTTGTTATGACTTAACACGCATTTTTTTTCTAAACCCTTTATTACAATAACAACATTAGTAAAAAAGGCAGCAATTTTGCGAATATTATCAATATTGCAAACAAAAATAAATATTGCCAAAAAACCACACTGCGCTTCGTGAGATTCGAACCTAAGCCAGTTGCATCAAAGTCCAACGCTCAACGATTACTGCTACGAACTCATATTATAATGGTTTGAATTTTAGCACCGCTATGCGTTTGACCGTGTCTAACAAAAGGGACGGAAATATATTTTTTTTCGTTTCTTGTGATGCGACGAGTAGGTACACGACGATATGAGTATGTAAAGTAAGTAGGTGGTGTGTGTTACCGTGTTGTTTACACATACAGATATACGCTGTACCGCGTCGCGCGTGTCACAGCAATACGGCTCGTAAGGTGTGAATGCAGTTTTGAACCCTTACTGTACATAAATTATATACTACATAGAAACTATAGAAAAAAAACAAGAAAAAAGTCTTGGGCTATAGGTACTTACTTACAAATTTGACATTAGTGATGTTAGTAGGTAGGTACTTACACAAAATGAAAACCGGCCAAGTGCGAGTCAGACTCCCACACGAAGGGTTCCGTACTACAAGCTGAAAACACTGAAAAAACACGTTTCTTGTATGGAGAGCATTATTTATTGTTAAGGCGGTAATAGAAATTCACAATGTGTAAATTTCAACTGTCGACCTATTACGGTTCATGAGATACAGCACGCTGACAAACAAACGGACGAACAGATGGACGGACGGACCGACAGCAGAGGCTTAGTAATAGGGTCCCATTAGCACACTTCTGATACGGAACCCTAAAAAGCAAAAATAATCTGATCCGCAAGCAAGCAGATAACCTAGCAAATAAAATAAGCAATAAGTACCTACTCTTGTTACTCGAATAAGTTTCAAAGTACTACTGAAGGTATTCCAGTCGTTCAGATACCTTGTACCGAGAACTCAGGAACGTTGAGATAAAACAACTCTAGGGCTTCTGTCTAGAAATATCTTCAGTGAGGGATACTACAATGTCTGAAGACGTAAATCTTTTAGAGGAAGACGAAATCTTTTGTGACGGTACGGTAGACGCAATAGCTGAGCGATTTGCTTACGCGTATGGCCGGCAGCCTAATTGCGGAACGCCAAATCGTCAAATGATTCTGATCAGTTGGCTTCATTTCTATCACAATTGGCTTCATTTTACGATTTTCGAATTGCGAAACTCTAGTTTCTGCGCAGGGCCTTAACGTTCATAATTTGTTTCATAATAAACTAGAGTTTCGCAATTCGAAAATCGTAAAATGAAGCCAATTGTGATAGAAATGAAGCCAACTGATCAGAATCATTTGACGATTTGGCGTTCCGCAATTAGGCTGCTGGTCCTAACGCGAACGTCACGCGAACATGCGATCGTCGATTTTATTTTGTTCGGCAAACCTGAACGCGTGGTCGCGCCGACAGAAAGCGTTTTCCGCAGAAGTAAGTAAGTAAGTATTTATTTTTAAAAAATACTTAGCCTAGGTAACATCAGTGTTCATTCAAAAAGGGATCGGTATGGCTATTACGTTTGAGAAGACCCCTGCCCTTCAAAGTAGGAAAATCCTGTATAAGAAGAAAAAGTACCTAACATATGAATGCGAAGATCGCTTATTTGCGGGAATAATAATTTTCCACGCACCACACACGCGTGTGTTGGCGTTCGATTTTAGTAATGAACATAACATTTTTGTGTCATTGGTGCCTTTTTTTGACCTCATCATCTGCCTGGCTTTTTCCCAATTATGTTGGGGTCGGCTTCCAGTCTAACCGAATGCAGCTGAATACCAGTATTTACATGGAACGACTGCCTATCTGATCTCCACAAACCAGTTACTGGGTAATACCATACCCTTTGGTAAGACTGGTTGTCAGACTTTCGGGCTTCTGACTACTCGTAACGACTGTCAAAGATCCACGAATGACTACTTGACTAGACTTTAGTTCACTAGGAAATAAAATTAAGTATTTGCTGTTTAATCTGTCAAGCTCCGCTAATGAGACACAATTGATTTTCTATTGTTTCGTCGCCGATCGGCGAACCGCGCTGCTTGATCGGTTAAAACACGACACCCGTTTTTTATTAAGTTTTAAGTTACGTTATTAATGTTCTATAACAATTCAATCAAAGCCTCGATAGTATTATCTTTTTGAAGGACATAAGTACCTACTTCAAAAAGATAATACTATAGCAGCTTACGGTGGAAACTGCGAACAGTAAACAAGGTTATCCTTCTTTTTAACCGACTTCTAAAAAAGGAGGAGGTTCTCAATTCGGATGTTTGTATTTTTTTTTTTTTTTTTTGTGTTTGTTCGCGCATAACTCCGTCGCTTGCCAACCGATTTGAAAAATTCTTTTTTTGTTGGAAAGGGTATACTTCCCAAATGGTCCCATGAAAATTTTATCGAAATCGGACAAGCAGTTTTTGAAAAATCAACAAAAATCTAAAAATTTATCTATATTGTCTACATTAACGATGTTTTCGTTTACATTTTTGTGGGGTAGGTACAACTAAAAAGTGGAAAATAAAAACTTTTTTACAAAAAAAAAAACAACCGACTTCAAAAAAAACACTACAAAGTGATAAATAAGTTTAATTTCGGAAGTCGGTGTCAAAAAACGAAAATGCGGGACCAACGACACCGACTTCCGAAATTAAACTTATTTATCACTTTGTAGTGTTTTTTTTGAAGTCGGTTGTTTTTTTTTGTAAAAAAGTTTTTTCTGTTCTCAGTTTCCACCGTATGATAAATAGAAAAAAAAAACTAAATTAATTAGGAACTGAAGAATGGGACCGCGTATTTTCACAGTAAAAAAAATTAGAGCTGCTAAAAACACTCGTCTGTAATGACGACATAACAAGCTAAAGCACTTAATAAAAAAATATAGTGCGTTGTTCGTTACTAATTAATTTTAAAGCTGCCATGTGCCACCAACGCCGCGGGGCTCACGAAAATGTAATAAAATTAAACAAATGCTCTCTTTTTAACCGACTTCAAAAAAGGTAGGTTCTGTATTCGACGACCCGCATGTATGTTTGTATGTCAGCGGTTTTCTCAAACTAATGAATCAATTTTGATAATTCTTTCATTAATGTGATCTACATACTTTCAGAAAGGTTTTAGAATATAATTCATTAGGTAATTATCCTTATGTACGAAGTTATATGCATAAATTTACTGCATCTCCGGCATTCCTATGCGGATTTTGATATTTTGATGAGTCTTCTAATCGGTGTCTTCAATTCTTCGATGCATTGAATTTTTGTGGGGAAGGTACAGTCAGCATCAAAAGTCGATTAACACTATCATTTTTACATGTTATTAAATTGACAATAACTTTTTTCAATAAACTGAATAATATGTTCCAAAAAAAATTCTTCTGCTGCAATTTTGAACAATTATTTTGCTCAATAACTAAGATTAGAAAAACTGAAGTGTTAATGGGTAGTTCTTCGAAATTTGATTCTTCGACTGATCCATATGGCCAAAATTTAATTTCACTTTCAGCTCTGTAACACATGCTCATATGAAAATAGACATACCAAAGAACATATGTTTGTATGAGGGGCTCGTTTTTATAAAGTAGTTTTCAAGATATCGACGTTCGAATATTTTGTGCCCAGATGAATCAGAAACAGAAATAAAAAGTAATAAATACACCCTTAGTTTTGATTGATAATTCTAAACAATAATTATATATTCTTAACTAAGACTAAGACATATCAAAAGTGTCATCTTTAGAACAGTTTTATACTCCTGTCACTTTTTAATTATTCAAAAGGTTATAGCTAAATAAATGATAATAAATAAGACTAGAACTACTGACTTGTACACGGTCAAACATTGGAAATTATAATGCAACAAAAGCACTCCTTTTGTGCTGGAAAGGGGAAATCGAATTTATTTCATTAGTCATATGGGGGTTTCGACCATACGAATTAGGCACAGTAGAATCAGATTTTTGCCTACAATCATGCATAACTCATCATACATACAGACTTCATTATTGTCATTTTTATACACGATTCCATAACCTAAAAGCATCACACGAAACACAGATTGAAGTTTTAAAACAATAAAATAAATTTTATAAAGAAGGCATTGTAATCATAATTCCACCTGAACCAAACACAGGTGAATCAGATATTTTCCTTCGTAACACCGGGATCTAAGCCAACCAGCCGCAGGTCCACCTTCTAGCTCGTCCGTTGCACGACTGGCTTCCTCCCGCGCAGGAAGCCAGACTCTCATTATTATTACCTGACCAAGTACGGTCAAGTAAAGCTTACGCCACATTAATCAGTATTATATGCCGGACACTCCTTATTTACTTATTTATAAACAAAATAACGTAGTTATAACCAATACACATTTTTTTTGTAAGAGGACAACTCATTTCCTTTCGATATAATTATAATTTATATTGATGTATCAAAGGGAAAATGCGACATCGACCATTTTGTACCGGAAAATGGCAAACGGACGCGTTATATGAATCAGAAGAACACACTTCAAATATTTTTATTTTGTACCTAGACAGCAAGTATTTAAAAAATATCATTTGTCCTAGTAAGGCATAAAGCTAAACTGTACAAAAAAAAATTACGTGCCGTTTTGTTAGTTGGTTACAGAAATATACCCATAGACATTGAAAATTTTGTCCCTGAAGAACTACCCTAATCAACTTTTGATGCTGACCGTAGAACTAAAAAGTGAAAAATAAAAACGTTCTTTTTTATAATATGACTTGAAAACGTGATTCAGATATCATATTTACAGAATCAACAATTCCATTTCATTTCAAAATATCTACCTATATTTTACTGCTGGGCTTTGCCGAATCATGACAACCCGAACAAGTGCACGCCTTACTCCTCAGAGATTTCCACAACGATCGATCCGTTTATTGCCCGTGGTCCGACCGCGAAGTTCTACTAGTAGGACCAAGGGTATTTTTCTTTTCGCTGGTTCTATTCTGGCTTGCGACTTCTACCAGATGGTCTGTCCAGCTTTTTTTTTTTTTTACGTGTTGAAATGCTTATGCATTCTGCACTACCACGAGATAGTGCAGTTATGTAGGACTCTAACCCACTAAAATTCCACGGTGTCCTCCTCTGCCGCTTACGGCGGGAACACGGGCACGCGGTAGCACTCATCCATGAACCCGCCGCGGCTGTCCGTCACCGGACCCTCCTCTGGGGAGTATTCCCCATCACCGGCGCACCAGAACACACGCCGTGACCACCCCAGGGACCAAACCAGCACATGGGCGCCAGCGAACCCGTGTCTGGGCACCCTTGGTCCCCGTGCGACGGGTCAGGTCATTGACCCCGCCGCCTACCAATTTTCGGCCCCAGAGGATAGGGAGAGCGGGCAACGTCGTACCAACACTCCTCTTCCTCTGCGGCCCCACCGCGTCCGCCATCAGACGGTGACGACCCCGTCAAGGCCGCGGAAGGTAGGGAGAGCGGCGCTCCGCAATACCAGCACTCCTCTCCCGCCGCGCCCTCCAACCCTCAGCCGCGATGCCTCCGATACGACATCGAGGCCCGCCTCAGCTGCGATGTCGCCCAAGCGGCACCGCTACCTACTTGTTGGCCGCTACGTCGTCGGCTTACTGGCAAAAGCCCTGACGAGCGGCCCCTCCTCGGGTTATTCTTCGCTTCACCGTGGGTATCCAAGCCACGGCGACTGAGCCCCCCCGCCTCGACAATGCGGGCACCCACCGGGGGGGATGGTCTGTCCACCTAGTTTAACTTAGCTACCTTATTGCTCAGGTCGCTCAGCGCGCTATGGAGCGAGCTATGCTCGAAGTCTCTTTAAAGGATAAAATCGGGAAAGAAATTATCCGGAAAAGAACCGGAGTTACCGATATAGCTTGCAGAGTAAACAAACTGAAATAGCAGTGGGCTGGCCATGTCTGTCGAAGGACCGATGGCCGGTGGAGCAGACGAGTCCTGAAGTTGAGACCGCGTACCGGCAAGCGTAGTGTGGGACGCCCCCCAGCTAGATGGACGGAAGACCTAAAGAAGGTGGCTGGGATAGACTGGATGCGGAAGGCAGAGGACAGGGTGCTGTGGCGCAGTCTGGGAGAGGCCTATGTCCAGCAGTGGACTGCGATACGCTGAGTTGATTGATTGATTGACCTTACTGCTTACATAACAACACATAGCCTTATTCCCACTGCTGGAGTTTAGACCTTCTCTCTGTGAGAGGGAGCGGGTCGTACTCCACCACGTTGGACTAATACAATTTGGTGGCTGTCATATGTCTTTAAATTATTGGTTCTAGGTTTCCTCAGGAAGTCACGATGTTTTCCTGCACCATTTTGAGAAAATTGCCGATTAAACAAATTGAAGGCACAAAACTGATCGTCTACACGATCAATTTGTGCCTTCAATTTGTTAAACAATTTAAATTACGTTATAATCTTTAAGTAATACCGTTACAGATACTAAGTTAAAGTCCTTACTTTGTTAACTAAGTTAATAAGAATTGTAGGGACGATATTCTTGTTTCTAAGTTGGTTTAAAGTCGAACCGACAGCTAAACTTGTGTAGCGTTTTAAAGATAAATTGTGCTGGTTCACAGTAAAACCTAATATATTGTAGTGAACTGACAAATTCTTGGACAGTTTTCTCCTTGTCGCAAAACGTTTTCAGCTGTTTATCACTGCTTGTTAACGGGCAAGTTAAAAATGCTGATGGTGATATTAAAAGATCCATAAAGTTGTGAAAACAAGTTAAATCAGCAAAAAAGTTTGATGTTTGCAAATTTTCAGGAGGCTTCTGCTCTTGAGTTTTCGCAAAGAGAATTTCGCAATAAGTTCTATTGAATGTTAAGTCAACTCCAAGGAAAACGTATTTACCCACCAAAATGATGTACAGTCAACAAAATAGATAAGTATGCAGGATCGTCGGATATAGTTGAAGTTTAGTAAGAAACCGATGGATGTTCTCGAATAAAATTTAAAAACAGTTCAAGTATCAAATTATATTTCATTCGAAAGCATCCATTGGTTTCTTACTAAACTTCAACTATATCCGACGATCCTGCATACTAATCTATTTTGTTGACTGTACCTAAGTTGTGATATCATTTTAGCAATTGAAATGTTAAGTGCCAATAATAATGTTCATTTCTGTAAGTAGGTGTTTTAAGATACATTTACACTTCAATATTTTGTTGATCAGTATTTTTAAACTAGATGGCGCCGTTTCCTATCTGACTGATCCCTGAGAAGAAATGCCGAAACAAACTCAGAGTTTACGGTCTCTTTTAAAGTCCAAACGCTATATTATTAGGACTTTATGCGAGTCTAAGCAATTTAGGGCCATGTCTGGAAGGGCCGAATAACGAACTTACTCTAATAATAAATAACTTAGGCGTCAAACAATTAGTCCCAAAGCCAAATTCATGGTCAGTTTGTTATACATCGTCACAGTACAAAAATATCTAAACCAGACGCCAACAATAAGATCCTAAACTGAAATAATCCGAACATCAACACTCAGATCTGTTTGTTTCCCTCATTAAATTTTTTTCTCCAAATGCCTACAAAGGAAACGAGGCATTCAAACAAGAGCGGCTATTGTGTTCCTTCCACCACATTTGCAGTTTCTTCATAAAGTACCTATCACGCCTTGAAAAATGAAAGCGTTTTTACCACTGAAACACCATTTTTTTTCTTTTTTCCTGATAATTTTCTTGACTATTCATCATCCGTGAACCTTAAGCGGTATTTGAAATACTGTAATGTGTTTTCAATTACATAATCGGAGGCCAAACAATAAGGAAAGTCGTTGATGTTTTTCCAGAAAATTCAATTGTTTTTGTTTCAAAGAAATGTAGGTCAATGACATCATTATCTGAATCTACGTGCAAATAAAGTAATTGGTACAGCGAGTATGCTTACTTTGTCTTCTCTTCCGTGGGAAATCCGTAGGAAAATATTTGTTGATAAAACAAATTGGCAGCTTGTTGGAAACAATCAGGTTTTAATAAAAATCGGATCAATATTGTTGTTGTGATGTTATTTCAACACCAGTTTCAGTTGTAAAAATGGGTATTTAATAGATTATGATCTGTTTGGTTTGTGGCATGCAACCTTTTTGGTAATTATAAGATAATGGCATGATATGATAATATTAACGCCAATACAAATTGAGAAGACCGAAAAAGAAAAACAGTAGGCGTCAGATTTGGCTAACAAGCCAAGGGACATGATATTTAAAAAAACAAATAATTTAAAGATCATAATAATTACGCTATATAAAAGTAAATAGTCTTTTATTCTTTAATCCTAGTACAGTTAGCATCCCTCCGATTATTTTATACTAATGTGGCTTCACAATCTAAACATAGTATCTTTTCGTGTCTGCCTGTGTGACCGCTAGGTTCTTCTAAAACACCCAATGTATTTTCATTTGGTTTTCACCATAATTTTGACTATAAACCGTGGTAAAATTTCACATATAAGGTTGCCTGGAAGGAAAGCAATAAGCCCACCCATTGTTTATTTTGTAGTTTGGTCGAATTTTTATGTTTTAGAAAGAAAGAAAGAAAATACGTTTATTTGCGGTGAAAATAACGCAAAAAAGAACATACTCAAAAAATAAAATAAAAAGGTAGGGGGAAACATGCGGTACATCCACGCAAAACGGGTATCGCTTAGCATTATGCTGCGACCCTATGCAAGACAGAGCCCCAGCGCTGGTTTTCAGTGACAACCGGCGCTGACGTAATGAATGACGTTATGTATTTTTGTGGTGTACAACAAAGTATATAATTATAAACGAAATGTGTATAATATCTCATATCTGTCATCATCAAAATTTAATTTAGAAATTGCACATAATTCTCGGTGTTGGGTATGATACTGGCGCCCTGCAGGCGTGTCGTTAGTAGCAGAATTGATAGAAAAAAAAAGGAACGAAACCTTTGATAAAACTTTTTGATTTGAATATATTTATATTTGGCTTTAAATTGGGAACATTGCCATGCTGATAATTTGAATCTCAGCCTAGTTTGAATATAATTAATTCATTTGAAAAGTTCAAATGAATTAATTAGAAAAAAAAATTATTTTCTTAGAAAAAAAAAAAAAACTATAAGAATAAAGTCTTACCCCATAGATTAAGTTGATTTAAAATCTTTTTTCTAATAATTTTTACCTTATAACAGTGACATAAATGATAAAATATGTCAATGATTTTATTTCTGTAAGTTTTACACGTCAATCATATTTTTTTTAAAACTAGATGAGGTCGGCGTTTCCTGACTACTCTGAGAAGAAAAGCCGAAATAAACTCAGAGGTCATAGTGTCTTTTAAAGTCCAGGCATAATCTTGGTCAGATCACGTGAAGACCAAGTGTTAGTTAATCATTGTAGTTAAATTGACAATATTACTCATTCTGGAAAAGGAAACACATATAAATTGTTCTTAAAAATTAATTGAAAATCCCGCGCTATTAATTAAAACAATTTGTCAACAATATTGGTTGCCGTGTTTCCGAAATTAACATGTGCATATCGTGCATAATTGATTCAACTTATGGATACGCATGCTGTGGATATTAACAAACAATTTATAGTTTCATGATTTATAACGCCTTTTTATTTATACACACAGTAAAATGGATACAGATACGACATATTAGTATCGTATCATCTTCATCTGCCTAGCCTTTTCCCAAAATTTGGGAACATATTTAATATGTTAGGGTCGGCTTCCAGTCTAACCGGATGCAGCTGAATACCAGTATTTTACATGGCGCGACTACCTATCTGACCTCCACAATCCAGTTACTGGGTAATACGATACCCCTTGGTAAGACTGGTTGTCAGATTTTCGGGCTTCTGACCAACCGTAACGACTGTCAAAGATCCAGGAATGACAGCCGGGACAACGGCTTAACGTGCTTTCCGAGGCACAGAAAGGTATGTAAAGATGGTCACCCATCCACGGACTAACCGCGGCAAGCGTAGCTTAACCTGATCGATTTTGTGTTTTGAACTCAAAATGTTATCAATAAGAAGAAGAAAGAAGAAGAAGAAATATCCACGGACATAGAATTGAACGTGGTATCGACTGATTCTCAGAATCATTACACTGGTGAAAATGATCAACAAGAGAGCCTTTCCGCACGGTAGACGATTACGGGCTTTTAACAGTGTGTTTATAGCCTTATTGTGGTTGCTGAAGTACGGCATAACCGTAACGATTAAGTACACCTTTTACGTTGTAATAATGACACGTTTATAATTCTGATGGCTCATGTAGGTAATTTACGATATAAAATGTAGGGGCTTGGTGTAAATTGTTACAAACTGGTTTTTAATGACGGTTTTCGGGTGTTCTTAAGCTATTATTTCTGATTGTCGAGGTCAATAGGGCTGACGACCACTTTTTTATTTCGAACTCTAAAAAATTTTGTTTCCAAAATGTTCTATGTTATGGGGTTTTATTTCCGCACTTAGTCCTCAAGTGGACCATTGTGCGTGGGCCATGGCGGCCGTCGGTGGTTATTCCAACCAGCCCACCTCCCTCCAGAAGCTGATAAAGTCTCCTGGTCTGTTGAGGATATCTGTGTAAGATCTGGGTGTCCCGAGGGTTTCTGTCCTAATCTGGGTGACGCATGTGCATTCAAAGAGCACATGCGCAATGGTTTCATCAGCCTTCACGCAAGCCCTGCATAGGGGACTGTCCGTTATGCCTATCCAAATAGTGTAAATAATATTATAAAAAGTGTAAGACCTTAAAAAATTGCCAAGTTTTACTTTTTTATATAAATGCTAGACAAAGACAGCATTATCAGCGAAGTGACGTCACGAATATGTAACTTCATACTAGCGCTTGACATTGTTATATAATTTTGGATATGTATTTATCTGTGTATCTATTTTATTGTATAGTATACTTACATAATATTTGCACCAACGACAGCCCCATTTTATGTCCAGGGAAATCACTGTCCATTCCAAGGTTGCCTGGAAGAGATCGCAGGAAGCGATAAGGCCGCCCATTGTATATTTTGTAGTGTTTAATGTGTTTATTTCATGTTATGTATTTTTGTGGTGTACAATAAT
This sequence comes from Amphipoea oculea, assembly GCA_945859645.1. Taxonomy (NCBI): domain Eukaryota; kingdom Metazoa; phylum Arthropoda; class Insecta; order Lepidoptera; family Noctuidae; genus Amphipoea; species Amphipoea oculea. Next base: position 6,922,918 of record OX243876.1, read on the forward strand.
GTATACATAAATAAATAAATAAATTGGTCTTACCGCGTGACAAGGACGGGAATAATCTCTTTCACACACTATTGTTGTTTGAAACATTATTTTTATTTTGATAATGTTGTATTTTCGTTTCATGAACTTTATTCTATCTTTCTTTTTCAAAAACATTTAAAGCTGTGAGCTGTGTGTTTCTCCATATTTCCATCGATTTTACAATTTTTTTTCGAATATCTCATCTTTCTATTGCTTCTTTGAAATAACATTATTTGTTCATTTTTAATATTAGTCATCACCCCTTATTGTAATGACATGTTGTTATGTAATTGCCCGTTTGAAATAAGAAGTTCTATCTACGAACGAAAGTTACTTGAAACAGACTGAACTGTTAAAACGACGGTCTCAAATCAATAAATCTGCCTAGCGTTTTCCCAACCATGTTGGGGTCGGCTTCCAGTCTAGCCGGATGCAGCTGAATACCAGTATTTAACGTGGAGTGGCTGCCTATCTGACCTCCACAATCCGTTACTGGGTAATACGATACCCATTGGTACTGGTTGTCAGACTTTCAGGCTTCTGATGACCCGTAACGACTGTCAAACTTCCACTAACGACAGCCGGGACCAACGGCTTAACGTGCTTTCCGAGACACGGAAGTTCTTGGTTGTATAGTCATCCATCCACGGACTAACCGCTGCAAGCGTAGCTTAACCTGATCGATCGACTCGTGCGGCTGTTATCAATATGCACTCATAAACCATGGTTATGAAAAGCATTTTCAATTGTTACATTATTACTATTGCAACAACATTTCCTTAACATTTTCCATGAAAAATTCGTGACACGTTAAGCATCTGGCGCGCAATTTTTCCTTTCGGTCCAGGAAATCATGGAGATATTTTTTTAAATATTCGCTGAACAATAGCGGAGGCTCATAAAAAGCGGCGCAATTGGTCGTGAGACTGCAGAATGTTCGTTGGCGGACGAATTTGTTGGTTCCGAGATTTTCCGGGGCTCTTCCCGAGCTTTCCCGAGCGCTTCCCGTACGCCCCACCGAATTACAAAGAATTCTCCTACAATAACCGAACATTCCGTGTTGTCGACTCTAGCGAATATAACCAATCTTTTTAATTAAATTACTGAAATAAAAAGTTGTCCCATTTTTTTGTTTAATGGTATTATTCCGTTTCACGCTTCCGGTTCTTAGAGACGCAGATGGAAAGACGGAAGGAATTGTTTGCAGATGTTGTGTTGTATTTATTTGTTGAAATTTAAGACGCCAAAGAAATTAATAACATAAAAATTCCAGAAACCAATGGCTGACATTATCTGCAAAGAATTGAAGTTTCTTGAAAACTACCTCTTCCATCGTTTACCCATTTTTATTACTTTCCAATGTCTGAAGAATCGATCGTTCGTTCTATCGGCTATTATCTGGTTGTATAAATGGAATGCACCAGACGTCTTTAAGCTACTATTGATCGGGTATTTGATCACCGTATAATATCTCAACTACCGCAATATAATCTTCGTACAAAGCGATCCGAGAAACAATAGACCTTGTAACAATGTAGAGATAGCTGGACATAAATACAAGATAATCTCGTGACGTCATGGGTCAATCATTAAGGAGTTTTGCCTTGTAGTTTGGATGTAGTGGTGGCGCTTTGGTATCATCCCCGACTTACGAGTTGTGGGTCGTGAGTTCGTTGTCAGACAGGCACATTACTTTGTGTATTTAATTTAATCACCACTTGACTGCTCTCAATACGGTGAAGGATAACATCGTGAGGAAACCGACATGTCCTAGAACCAAAAAATCAAAATCAAAATATTTTATTTCACATAAACCTACATAAGAGAAGCTAGGTGCACGGTTTCAATTGGTCGTTTCCTATGGAGAAGAGCCGGCAACAAACTCCACGGTTACTCTTTTAAAAATAATTGGCTTTTACAATGTTTTAAACTTACAGTAGGTTTGGGAGGACAGCGTAGGCCTGTCAACAAGTACCAGGTACTTGATAAAATAAAAAATGGTCTACGGATCTAAAGTCTACAAGGCCTACAAAGTCCTCACTTTTACAAAACAAGAATCTATTAAAAGGATAAATAATAAAAAAATTGAGGACATATTACATTTACCAAGCCGCACTGGTCCCGCGGGGTGAATTACGGCCCGCTGCCTCTCACAGAGAGGAGGCCCGTCTCCCAGCAGTGGGGACGGATTATGCTGCTTAAAGCAACTAAGCGTTAGCCCGTAGGGCCAGGTCAACCTACACAATTGTCGGGTTTTGAGAACCATAACCGTTAGTTTAGATAGCTATAAGTAGAGCTTAATTTATGGATTATTCTTCTATTCCCAAAGACGGAACGTCTCTCGACGATATTCCGGAATGAATATTCATGACAAAAGTGAGGGAGATAGCGTAGTACAATACCTAACGTTTTCTATTTTCTCAGTTATTACAGCTGAGTTAATGCTCAACTCAATTGGAGATATACTTGAGACGAAGATATTTTGCACGCGAGTGTAAACAATTGACAACATTTCATATTTTTAACCTGCATGTATTATTACGTTATATATAAGTAAATTCAAATCTAGGGCACCCATATTTTTTCGTTTTTCGAAATTATGTACTTTTCATTCATAATTTTAACTTTGAAATTCGGTGTATTCTAAAAAGACGTAAGTGCCAGATGACGGTAGAATGGCGATATTACCTTTGCTTTATTGTGACCCGTCAAAAAACTGTTAGACGTCACTTGTCTCAGTCGTTGTTTTGGTTCCTTCATTGGCGTATATTTTTCATTGGGATGCATTTTATTAGCGAAATATCAATCAAAAATTGATAATATTAACAGTAAGCAGCGTGTCGAGTTGATAGGAAAAAATATTGTTGAATTCAATTCAGTTTTTTAGTTGTTTTCTAGTTACACTTCTTAGGTGACATTGACATGTCTTGTTTGATGTAATGTTTTCAATCAAAGACATTGGAATGCGCAAAGGTAACTACCTCATTCCGCTGTTTATGTGACGTCATCACATGTTTTTTGATTTTTATTTTTTTTCTCAGAAATTTAGAAATAAAAAATAAAATAAAAATATGTTTGAACTCAGGATACGAAAATAAAGAAATAGTATTTTTGTTTTAAGGTCGTGTCAGGTTTGAAATGTTGTCAATTGAAACATCAAAGATTGGGGCTGCAATACAAATTGGTTTCCAAAGAAATAAACATTTTCGCGTGTAGATTAATCAGCATTATACTATAATTCTAATTCTATTTTTTTTAAGTCCGCCTTTGTACAGTTTTTACTTGTGCATAAAGTATTAATAAATAAATAAATTCTTTTTTTTAGTGTGGATGGTAACCGATTGCAATGATAGCCGCACGGGTTGATCTATCAGATTAAGCTGCGCTTGCTGCGGTTGGTCGTGGATGGATGACCACCTGTACTTAACCTGACCCCTCCGTGCCTCGGAAAGCACGTAAAGCCGTTGGTCCCGGCTGTCACTCGTGGATATTTGACAGTCGTTACGGGTCGTCAGACGCCCGAAAGTCTGACAACCAGTCTTACCAAGGAGACTGTGATGTTACCCAGTAACTGGGTTGTGTAGATCAGACAGGCAGTCACTCCAAGTAAAATACTGGTATTCAGCTGCATCCGGTTAGACTGGAAGCCGACCCCGACATAGTTGGGTAAAGGCTAGGTAGATGATGATGATAGTGTAATAATTTTGTTGGTGTGGTTAGTAACCAATTGTTGGCAAACTTCATTTAGTTATTATATGCAAAACAAATAAATTCTGTTCATGTGAATATATCCGATCTAATAAACAAACATGCATATCATAACACAATTAAGCCACGCGCTTGAATTGTTACATATTTAACAAATAGATGAACGTAGCTGTTTGATACGACATAGACTTTTATCAAACGTAACTAAAATCATGCTCTTGATTAACAATTTAGTCCAGTCAATAAAGGAGTTGTAGAGGGCGCGAGCAGGGACCCAAGTGATTCCTTCAGAAACTTATTCAGAGTGCTTAGGAAGTGAACATACTAAAAGTCCTGATGTCTAGGAGGTGACACATAGCTCCCACTTTTGGGTTTTTCGAATATGATCTCAAAAACGGTGTGTCGTATGGAATTTTTTCCTATACCAAATGAAAACTCAAGCTTGAACAAGTATCTGAAGGAATTGCTTAGGTTTCTGCTCACGCACAATGCACCCCCTTTTGGGCCATTCGTTGACTGAACTATAGCGGCCTCAAATAATCCTTCTACTGGGTACAGACGTCAGCACATCAAGCTACCCGAAACTGTCAAATTTCTCCAAACAGCTTTGAACCTTATGTTTTAGCGATAAAGTTGAAAATCTATTAAATAAACTTGACAGATTGTAGTAGCTTGATGTGCTGGCGTCTGTACATGCCTCATGCTTCTCATACTGAGAAGGATGGGCATTATTTTGTGATAACGATTGCTTACTGCAGGTTAGCGATCTCAGATTCCGTCATTTTCCATGTGTCGGTAAGTGATGTACCCATTTATGACTAGACCCGCGGCATCGTCCACGTGGTTGTCAGAAAATATCCCACGGGGACGTATGACCGGGATTTATAGTACCTTAAATATGTGTTAATCCAGGTTATAAATTTTCTGTGTCCGAAATTTCATCCAAATTCATTCAGCCGTTTTTGCGCCAATCTGGAACATACACCCAGACAAAAGGAAAAAAATCAAAACATTTTTTTTTTTCAAAAATAATGTACAGTTTTGACATCGTAACTTTTTTATTATACCTATGTGTAGATAAACATGAAAATATCTATACCTAGGTATGTTTTTACCGAGTCCCTTGGGCGTGAAATTGAAATGTTTGATAAACGGATTATGGTGTCTGTGTGTGATATTAGTTCGATATTCATTGATGAAGGTTTCAAATAGTCTTTGACGTATATCAGATTTTGGATTGGCCGCTAGCAAACACAATTAAGGGCTTGTAATATTTCAGCTGAAAGTCATAGTTTGCCCCCACTGCCCCGTGACATGTAGCGCTCTGCTCGTACTGTAAAACTGATTCAGTTAGGGTGAACTACACTGTACCTATATGAACGTAGGCTTGGTAATACTAATAAATGATTAAATCATGATTACCACTGACGCCTACTGTAACATTTTCAGGTTCAATTCTGCTTTTTGGTATCTTATTTTATGGTCCCACGGCTCACTTTCCCACAGGCAAGATTGCACCAAACCAAGCTGACAGGCTGTGGGAACCGTCGCATCTGATGAGGCTTGCAGTGGCCTGTCGTCACTTATTCGATTCGTCGTGAATCGGAGAGGCGCGGCGTGGTGCGGCGCGGGGGTGCCTGTCTCTGTGAGTGCGTTTCTTTTTGCTTTGTTTAACAAATGTTGATAACTGAAAAACACCACAGAGTGTCAGTGTCACTTCACATGTTGGAATAGAGGCCTACAGGCCACACCAGGCCGACACACGCCGTGAGAATGCTCGGCACGGGCCGCGATAGGCCTCGACAGGCGTAGCAACGCCTGGCGCGGCCTGGCAGTTAGCGGGCCGTGGGAACGCGGCATAAGATTTATCGCTGTTATGTCACCTAGGTATAATAATTATAATAGAAAGTAGTTAGTAGGGCCGTTTATTTTCGTTGGATCCCACTTTTGAATCCCATTTTTTAGGTATTAACGATGGATCCCGTTTGCTATTTCCGTTGAATCCCATTTTATAACAACAATAGTTTTAACTATGTAATGTAGGTTGCGCATTACTGATTTCTTGTTAAATTAATTGTACCTAGTATGAGTGGGTTTTTCAATATTGCAATATAATTTTTTTAATGATCTAAGTATTTCTGTGAAAATATATTTGAACACGTCAACATTACTTAATAATATTTTAAAATTAGACGAGGTCGAACAATTTTCGTTCGTCCTGCGGCGAGATGGGCGGATGAAATTGGTACCATTGCATCGTGGGGAGAACCTGAATGAGGCTAACGCAGGAACGTGGGCACTTGAAAAGAGAGACTTATGCTCAGCAGTGGGTGACGTCTGATTGTGGATGACGATGACGATGAGACGAGTAGGGTAATTGCGCAAAACACTATCAGCAGCAATGATTTTCATTTTGACAGTTCAACGACATACATTGCGTTATTTACGTTGGTGAGCAAACAAATTTTTCGAACATATGCAGCAATGGATTAGCAATATCCTTCAAAATGATTTAGATTGAGATTGATAGTGTGTTTCGCAATTAGGGTGCTGGTCGGGGATCGAATACAACTCACCACCTACCTTCTGCCAGTCTGTGTCGTAACCACGGATATAGATAGACCTAGATAACGCAAGTATCACGATCTGTATGAAAACCAAGCGTGCCATTTTTTTACTACCTACTGTGACGTCACAAACACTATTTAATGATGAGAAAATCAAATCGATTCAATGACGCTGCCGCGTGCAGCACCCGTCTTGCCCCACCCCTGGGGCCTAGCGCCAGCGCTCACGCCTACCCAGCCAGCAGTACGCAGGACTGAGCGCAAAAGTGGCGGCTTACGATTTTTGTACGTAAGCTGGTGCGATTTTTAGCACGCGAAGTACCTAGTTGCTCTTGCGTTATCTAGGTGTATCTATATCTGTGGTCGTAACTATTAACGGTTGCAAAAACTTTTGTATGACAAAATGCTTTGTTCATTCAGATCTAAAACCGATTAAAACTAACCACAACAAGCGCAGCGCCAAAATCGTTCTGTTATTCAGTTTATAAATAACTCACTGCCACTAATCTCTTATGTTCTGTTCTGTACGATTCAATGAATATAAATGAATGAATGGGGGGAATGAATAGGTAATCTCATTACCCTAATCTGTACATACAAGATCCCGCTAAGGTATCACTTGGTATGAATTAGAAATCGCTTGTCATTTGTTGTTTAGTTTGTGAAGTGACGTGAAGTTGTTGTTGAAGTGAGACAGTTGAGGTTTTGAATTTCGAATAAGATAGTAATTCGAGAACCAATTCTTTGTTCGTGTTTTGTTTTTAGGTGTTTGAATCGAGACGAAAATAGATACCTACGCGATATCTTCAGAAAGTGGTTTTTACCCCAAGCCCTAAGACTACAGACTAACTGTCTGGTTTGGGGCTCACTGGCAAATAATATAATAATAATATGTAGGTAGTATTTTAAGCTACTCATGTCATCTTAACTTGGTAACTTGTAAACTTGCTTACTGTATTACCTGGACAATAATAGTAGATTGTACAACTAGGGCATAAAATGGCTCGTTTATGCCTGAGTTATACACTCTGCTTTTTACTTCGATTGCGAGAAAATGAAACAGGCATAAAGTATACAGTACATAATTAATCAAACATGTTGCATCCATAGCGAATTCCCGCCATCACAGATAATACCGCCACGAACTTTTTAAAGGTTTTTTTTTTTTTTTCAACATTTGTCATTCGATTTGGGTACTTCATACTGCCAAAAAATGAAAACATTTCTTTGCCTTTTTAAATAATAAAAGACAACTATTTTACCTGATTTTATTAAATTAACGATAGAAAACACGGAAGTGGTATAAATTAAAGAAAATGAAATAAATCACGACTTTAATCTGCGAAGTTTTATTGTGCGTGTGGCTGTTGGGCCTGATTACTTTAGTCTTAGAAAAAAAAAATACTTTATGCACTAGAACATAAAAAGCGATTTTATGTCGCCTAAGCACAACATAAAGACGGACTTTTAGAGCATGAGAAGTGAAAAATAATTTCTATTTGTATTGAATGTCGTGACGAAAAAAATCAATCTGCCCAGCCTTTTCCTAACTATGTTGGGGTCGGCTTCCAGTCTAACCAAATGCAGATGAATACCATGGATAATAGATAGATAGTAGTAGATGGAGATAGTATTCCTATAAATAACCATTAAACTCACAGACATTGAATATTAAAAAAAATACAATACAATTATTATAAAAGTTGAAGAACCTTGAACTCTATAAAGATAATCTTAACATAGAGACTGCCTCGACCTCTCGATAGTTCAAATATACCTACACAAAAGCACAGAATAGGTTGCTACAGAAAGTCGGCTCCATACAACAAGCGAAAACGCACGCACATATAGAAATGCTTCACGTGCGAGCGCGCTCGCGACTGGTATTTGTCTGAACTATGCTTGTACTTCGTCGGCTAAAATACGCCGATTGAAACGAACGTACACACGGCTACAAATCCAGCTATACATTTCCAGTTTGAGTTGATCTTGCATTGTATAGGTTTTTCGTACAATCAGAAGTCAGCTTATACTCGTTATGTATAGTTTGATGTGTAGCCGTGTGTACATTACGTTTGGTTCGAACTTCGAACGCCCGAGTTCACCGATGACGTCGCGTATGTGTGCGTGTGCCTGTTTTTGTTGTACGGAGCCGACCTTCTTTAGACACTATTCTGTGACAGAAATGTCTGTCCGAGTCGTCTAGTGTAGACTATTCGATTACTACGATCGTGATCAAACAGTGTGTCCTCGCTATCGGATCCACATATAAGTAGGTGTCGGCGCCGATGTCCCGAAGGACACGAAGATAACCAACATGGATAATGCATGCTGGAAGAAAATTTTATAAGATGGGAAAGGAATAGTTTTCCTATATTATTTAATAGTTAGAAACAGAAAAACATACGAAATAAAAATACGTTTCTTTTGCGTTTGAGAAACTGAACCAGACAAAACTTTAGAATTGAAACCTACTTGACTTTTCCTCTTCATACCAATTTTTTAATTGGCCTATACAAACAAACTACTACAGTTAAAAACTTACAAACATTAACACATAGCCCTATTCAGTTCACTGAAAAAAACTCATACACAATTTCACAAATACATACCTAACACTTTCATGTCGTCTGAAATACGACTAAGAGACGCGCATAGCATTGATTGCATCAATCACATTTTGCAGACATAACAACAAAATGTATATAGAATAAACGAATAATTATATGTTAGGACGTTAATAATCGAGGCAAATTTTCGTGAAAATCTGCACAACATAGTCAATTAAAAAAAAACATTTTAATAATGATTATTGAATTATTTAGGTACGCCTGAAACTTAGAAAAATACTTACCTTTATTTATTTTAAAATCATTTATTTAAATCTCAACTCGTCTTATTTATTTAATTTTTCCAACAATTAAAATAATCTACTTCCTCTCAAACTTATATTTTATTTTCATAATCTCTTAACTATTTACACTAGGTACTAAAATAAAAGACGAACTATATAAATAAATACAAAAACAAAAGGATATTTAGGCGTCGAAGTACTCGTCCGCATCGCTGTCATCCGGAAACGTGCCCAGAAGACTGACAGCATTGCCACCTTGAATGGCAATGCTAATTCTTTGGCCAAAGAACGACCCAGCCCGCTGGTCACGTGAAGTGTCGTACAACCGGTGAGAAATTTCTTTAAAAAGGAGACCGCACTCGAGCCCCGAGCCCGGCGACCCGAGCGTTTCGACCCCAAACGGCTCAAAGCTGAGCCGTTTGGGGTCGAAACGCTCCGGTAGTTAACCATAAGGTGAGCCGCTTGAGGGTCTCAGCAGCCGGAGTAGCGGCGCCAGCACAGCCCGCCGTGATAGGAACATGAGATGCCGCAAGGGTATCGACACAGCTTGCGTCTCACATCAGAGGCCTAGGGTACATTCCAAGGCAAGAAAGTTATGCCGTCTGGTCTCTTATCGTCACGTAACAAGTCGCTTGGTTCTAATACCACTGATACGACACGCCGGTGGTGACAAGGGCTCGACGAATAATAATAATATCCTCTTTGCAAAAATTTCCAAATCTACAGAAAAGCTCACTAACACAATTACAGTCAACAAGAGGATTAAGTCAGCTTACAATTGAAAAAAGGAAAATAAAAACTTTTTTAAAGTTTTTATTTTTTAGTTGTAACCTACCCCACACAAATTCAATTGAAGAATTGAAAACACCGAATAGAAGAATCATCAAAAATTCGCATAGAAAGGCCGGACATGCAGTACATTTATGCATATACCTTCGTACATAAGAATAATTACCTAATGCATTATTATACTAAAACCTTCCTGAAAGTATGTAGGTAAATCACATTAGTGAAAGAATTATCAAAATTGGTTCATTCGTTTTTGAGAAAATCGCGGACATACAAACATACATACATACATACGGGTCGAATACAGAACCTCCTTTTTTGAAGTCGGTTAATAAAAAAGAAAAACACATAACTCGCAAGCACGTACATACCTCATGCTGTCTAAAATACTGGCGGAAAGACGAGCGTGGCATCGGTTGCTTCAATCACATTTTAGCAGCGACAATGCCATGTTACTGCATTCAAAGCGTTCCGAGTCCTCATTTGTAGTTCACTTTGTATCACATTCGACGACAAACGCATATCCTCTTATTTTGGCTGTTGTTGTAATTTAACCGTTTTTTGGATTGGAATATTATTTATAACTAGTCTCTGCCCGCGACTTCGTTCGCGTGAAATTTCTTGTTCCCCCGACCATCCCCGTCGCATTGCATCACCTACCCGCGCTATCACATCGCTTTCGCTTAGCGTTCTTTCTGACTTTTTATTCTTTTCGCTCGGCTCCTAAGAGACATAGCGTAATGTTAAATAGCCTATAGCATTCCTCAAGAATTGGGCTATCAAATGTAAAAAAAAAAATCAAATCCGACTGGTACTTCCAGAGATTACCCCCTACATACAAACTTACAAACAAATTTTACCTCTTTATAATATTAGTATAGATTGTCAGAATTATGATGAGATTTGCTTTGAAATTATATTGTAGTTTTTTCATTACAGAAGAAAAATACTGAAAAAAAAACAGTTTTTACTAATTAAACAACAACAACTTTAATAAGGATACTTACATCATTAACTTTTCTTTCATTTTTAAAAGGTCATTTAACGAGACACTAATGAATTATACAAGTAACAATACATTTTGAGTTCTGTATTAAAGTAATAATGAATAAAAAAGATTCTGAAACATTTCTCCGACATTCGTTTCGCCGTTGAACGCTTTACCGATAGAACGATTCACTTTTCATTGTTTCACCGATAGAACGTTTCAGTGACGAACGATTCGCCGACAGAACGATTTCCTTTTCATCAAAAACTTATTTGTTTCAATGTCAATACATCTTATGATTATACATACGTTTTGAATGGTTAAATGAAATAAATGCAAATGAAAATAACTTTTATTATTACCTACACAACATGATTAATGCCAAAACAAAAACACAACAAATCGACTATGATTAACAAAAACAATTCTAAATTACATAGGACACATTATTTAGTATTAATTAAATGAGAAATATACGCCATTTAGAATTGTTTTTAAGTTTTTGTCACTTTTTTGGCTAGTTTTCCACAAGTTTTGTATATAACTTTAAGTTTCGTCTTCACAACTTGATTCAGGTGTATTCAATAAACGGAAATAGGTCTACATGTCGAATACCTATGTTTTATACCCTAGGGGCAGACGAAGAGTTGTGTCGGCGAATCGTTTGCCGGTGAAAGGTTCTATCGATGAAATTTTCAAAACTGAATCATTCTGTCGGCGAATCGTTCGCCGTTGAAACGTTTTGTCGGTGAAATAATGAAAAGTGAATCGTTCTGTCGGGGAATCGTTCGTCATTGAAACGTTCTATCGGTGAAACAATGAAAAGTGAATCGTTCTATCGGTGAACCGTTTAACGGCGAAATATGTCGGAGAAATATTTCAGAATCAAAAAAATGGTATTAAAAAAAAAAACTAGTAACACATTACATTGAGCTAGGTTTTTTACTTACAAATTCCCTGAACCCCAACTAGGATTCCCTATTTCGTGGGGGTATATAATAAAATGAACCATTTTTGAAAGTTTATTTCAAAACAACAAGGTTTTGAAAATAATACTTAATTTAGGGCTGATTTTTTAATCATCTGCTAACTTTATTCGAGGAATAATTTTGAAATCTTGACAGTTATTTCATACAAAAACTGTCAAAGGTCAATTTTATTCCTCGAATAAAAGTTATCTGGCGATGGAAAAATCAGCCCTAAATGGAATAAAACTAATGAAAAAAAGTATTCAAAACATCTCTTAACTAAATAAAAACACAAACAATTAATTTCTAGCTAAAATTAACCACTGTTTTGAAAGCCCGATCAACTCTCTGAAAAGTAAATCCGCTATCACACCCCATGTTAACTGTTGTGATTGTTTTCCCAAAATAGTTGCGAGATTTGACAACAAATTCATTTGAAAAGACCTTCATAAACCGAGGATTAAATCGTTTTCCTACTTCCTGTTTGTGCTTAAAGGATTAACGAACCACTTTATGTTAAATAAACATCTTTAAAAGCACCTTTAGTTCAGGTAGGTACTCTAATTTTATTACTACAAAAATAACCTTGAGATTTTCCCTCTGTTGATTAGTGAAAAAAATAATCCTAATCACAATTTATTTGGGGTCGGCGCAACATGTCTTTTTCTTTCATACTTCTCTATTAGTCGTCATCACGGTGGCCACCCCCTTCCTAGCCATATCATCTACTGTACTAAACTAAAATGTATCTTGTGTCCTTTCCTTAATGAAATAGAAAGAAAAAGATGCACTGAACAGAATCGGCACCATAGTTTACACAATTCCCTCTTACATGCAAATCTTGAATTCTAGATCCTTCATGCTCCTAATCAATTATAGCTGTATTCAGAAAGACGCACGCCATTATTCGCAGTGACGACGAAGTTCGGTGGCTTTGAAATTCTCTAACTTCATGCATACCCGTCAGAGTGGATGCACTTATGTTATTACGAAGGCTTAGCGGAGGAAACTGAGAAATGGCAAGTTAGTTCCCGTGACTACCAAGTTTTACGTTATGGTTGTGTAATTTGTGGCTTGAAAGGATTTGTTGTAATTGCTGTTGTTTTTAGGGTTCCGTACCAAAATGGTAAAAAGGTGCCCTTATGGTGCGACTCAGTTTGTTTGTCTGTCCGTCTGTCATAGCTGGATATCTCAAGAACTCCTAATGCTATCAACTTGAATGTTTGGAATAGTTTTAGATGAGGTTTGCCCAACTATTTTGCAAATAAGAAAGAAATAAAAACATTTTTTTTTCAACATGGACTAGGTACTGTGAGACTTCAGCCACGGGGGGGACTATATTACTGAATTAAACTCCAGTTAAAGTTTTATATCATATTATTTAGTAGTCTTTTATCATATTCATATATTTATCGACTTATTACCTAGACGTCAAACCTACGACTCTCTATGACACATGCTTGAACGTTCGAATGGAATATACTTTCAAATATAACCAGCCAGTCCTGTAAAGATGTGTGGCTATTCAGCCAGCCTTGCTTTACAGCCAGTCTCCACAGTACTAGGTACTATATGGGGTTGGTTTTATATGAAAGAGCGAACTTTGCACATTTTCAAACATTTTTTCTTTTTTTTTAGGCCGCACAGTTTTCGATTTTTCATGAAAAATGTAAAAAAATACCGTATATAAAATACCTTATGTATAGATTACAGGAAAAATAAAACGATGTCTCTAAAACTGCAATATTCTACACCGCAGCGCGCAGTGTTAAAATTCTCTGACGAATATAGGCCTCGCCGATGAAAATTTAAAAACATATTAATATGATGGTACGGAACCCTCGGTGCGTGAGTCCGACTCGCTCTTAACCGGTTTTTTTAAGGGGGTTTTTTTTGTACACCATATTAAATCAATTTACACTATTGATGAACGGTGAAGGACAACATCGTGAGGAAACCGGCAGGCCCTAGAACCAAAAATTCGCCAACCCGAACTGGGCCCGCGTGGTGGATTATTGCCCACTCCCTCCTATAGAGAGGAGGCTTGTGTCCCAGCAGTAGGAACATTATAGGCTGATTATATACACTATTCATGTAATTTCAAGCTGTTGCTCGCAACTTCGCCTGTGTGTTTTTGTATTTCATATTTTTTACTACAAATATCTAGGATAAAAAGTAGCCTATGTCCTTCTCCAGGCTATCTATTTGTAAAACATAACGATCGGTTCAGTGGTGTAAGCGTGAAGACGTAACTAATAGACAAACACACTTTCGTATTTATGTAATAACTAGATGCGCCCCGCGGCTTCACCTGCGTAAATGTCGATCCCGTGGGAATATCGGGATAAAAAGTAGCCTGTTTGTTAATCCAGGGTGTTAGCTGCCTCCATACAAAATTTTATCAAAATTGGTCCAGCCGTTTAAGCGTAAAGAAGTAACAAACATATAAACACACACACACACTCACATACTTTCGCCTTTATAATATTAGTGTGATAGTGTGACTAGCTCGGTTTCACCCGCGTAAGTGTCGATATCGAGATAATAAAGTAGCCTATATGTTAAAAAAAAACATAAACAGACACACACTCACAAACTTTCGCCTTTATAATATTAATGTGATAAGTGCGATATGAGTACGGATTATTTTTCTCAGCAGATGATTATTTTTTATTTTGTAGCACTTCAAACTTTCTTACCAGATTTCATCTTCAAAATACACTCTGAAGTTTAAAACTATTCTCAAAACCAAAATAATTTTAAAACCAGCAGTCTAATAAAAAGATAGCATTTCAGACGTTTCTACCGAATTAAACCAAAACTAAACGGGAATTAGCACAAGACGTTTAAACTTTTAAAAGTCCAGTCTGGCGTAGTAAAGACTCCATTCGATTGGTTGGCACGAAACCAACAAAGACATTACAGGGAAAAGTTAACTGATATTTCGGACGTTCGCTAGAATTGCTAATGTAACCATTGACCCAAATGATTGAATCTGTATTTTTTTTCGGTAAACGTGAGTATATTTTTTCTGCATAAGTATTAAAGGGGCTTACAGGACCTAAACGCAAAAAACGCAAGTTTTAGAAGCACTAAAAATATATGAACGACTACAGTAAAAAAATCAGTAAAATATATGATATTCTTCAGAATATATGCTAGGTAGATAGTGTGTTGAAAACATAATACAAGTAATTTGATACGATAGAATAAAATCATGAAGATACCTCAAAAAAAAAACTATACTAATATACATACAATCATTCTGATTTTTTGTCAGATTATTCTACAAGCAACATACTAAAGCACTAGTGTTTAAATTTTTTAGTCCAAACAATACATTTTTTGTAAATAGATAATTGGTTCATATTTTGCAATAAATTACCAGGGTTGTGTCATCATCACGCTTCTCTTTCTTTTCTATGCAATCCGAAAGTGACCACGTTTTAGGTCATATAGTCCCCTTAACTTGACTGCTTGGTTGCTACGGGTCGCAAGCGCTATTACTTAGTATGAGAACCTGGGATCGATTCCCAGGCCGGGCAAAGTGTTATTGGGTTTTTCAATCAGGAATGTCTTAGTAGCAGCCTGGAGCCTGGATTTATGCCCGGTTGATGGCAATAGGGTCGCCCTATTACAAATGTTAATTAAATATAACTGGCGAAATATAGGTGTTACTATTAGGTGCATCTCTGCCTAACCCGTTGGGAAATACAGGCGTCTTGTTATGTGTATGTTTTAAGTATTACAATTTTTGGTCAGTGGATGGGTGACCATCTTTACCTACATACCAAGACCTCTCCGTGCCTCGGAAAGCACGTTAAGCCGTTGGTCCCGGCTGTCATTCGTGGATCTTTGACAGTCGTTACGGGTTGTCAGAAGCCCGAAAGTCTGACAACCAGTCTTAACAAGGATTTTCGTATTACCCAGTGACTAGGTTGTGGAGGTCAGATAGGTAGTCGCTCCATGTAAAATACTGGTATTCAGCTGCATCCGGATAGACTGGAAGCCGACTCCAACATAGTTGGGAAAAGGCTAGGCAGATGATGATGTAGTTTTTTTTTGGCATGTACGATTATAGCCTGTCCTCTGATAGACATTAAACTTTTTTTTAATGAAGTAATAAAATACTTAGCACAATATTATAAATACTTAACGATAACTTTAAGATAGCCTAGCAAGCCAGAATTTAATATGTGGATAACGTCTTGAGCTACACATATGTAATGTCTTTTATTTCTCATTACCTGTTTATTAAATTGTTTATGTACCTGTTTGTTTTCGGAAATTAAATAAATAAATAGCCAAATGCCATTATTTATTCGCAAATTGCATAAAAACACTCGTACCGTTTTATTTGCTACGTATTTTGAGATAATGATTTAAGCAATCATTAAACCTAGACGCTTCTTTTATTTTATCATTAGTGAACTTTTTAGAGAACAACTCCATTTAAACACAAAAATGTTACGTTAGAGCATTCCTCTTTGAACTCTAGCAGAAAATGCAACGTTATATAAGCTGAAGCGTCTCACTATAAATAAAAGCTTAGCCCAACTAAAGACCAACTTGTTCGGATTAGACACAAGTGCATCTGTGCTATCTCTGGAGTACGTGACTCTTAAGATAGATCCTTGGGCGTGGATGGCACGTAGACTGGACGGAACATTGACTTGGTCCAGTTTAGACTGAGGTTGACATTTGATGTATAACCGAGTGTCCATACTTAAGACCAGTCACGATCTAAGTGCATCTGTGTCGAATCTTATTCGTGACAATAGACACAAAGCTAAGATAGCTCTAGTGCTACTGACTTCGAGCAAAGTAGAATTTCTGTAGTTACGTGCCGACGTACTGGCAAATATGTTGAACTCATCAAAACGGATCATATAACCCCAAACTCGAGGGGTTTCCTAGTAGCCCCTTAGGAGTTCCACTGTCCACCTCCGGGCTCCATCATCAGATCTGCTCCAAGACACCAAATTATAGTTTTGTCTTCCGAACTTACACATACATAACATAGAACTTATACATACAAAGTTTCATTTCGATACGACAATTAGAAGTAGGTTAAAATTGACTTCTAAGATTTTTGAAGTGACACTTCCCTAGGCACGCTTGATTTGGGGAGTAAGCTAGCGAACGCGTTACGAAAAGTGTGATCAGGCGAGGCGAACGGGAGTTGAGTAGGGGATATAAGCAAAAGAAAGCAGTACGCGCGCACATTTTCTTTCTCTCTTCCTCTCATAGCCAAATACGTTTGAAGTTTCACTTCAGTCGTGTGGTCATAAGCACACTCGGTTTTTTTTACATTGGTTACAAGTGCAGCTAATTAAAGCGTGTTGAAAATAGAACAAGAATAAGGACAAAAACATACTTTTCATGAAATTTTTGAAATTTTAATTTAGATAGGACATTCTACCAACGAAATAATGCTCTATCCTCGTATTAACAAAAATAATTAGGTAAAGTGGGGATAGAATGTGTAAATGTGCTCGTTTGGTTTAAACCAACCTTTAAAGCGTAATTTTCGCTTAAAACCGAATAAGTATTGACTAGAGGAAAGTACAGGTATTTGTGACCCGATCAAACATGTAACAATAACGTTTATCTAAACTTATATTATAAAGAGAAAAGATACTAAAAATAAAAAAGATAAAAATAAAGATGCAGTAGGGTGTGATTGTGGAGCTATGTCACAAACCATGCCCCATCTCCTGTCCTGCCCTCTGTGTCCCAAAACATGCAGTCAAAATGACCTCTGCGCTGCCACCGACAACACCGTGGAAGTAGCACAGTTTTTGAAGTGAAACTTCTTTAGGCGCGCTTGACTTGGGGAGTAAACTGGCGAATGCGTTACGAAAACGTGTGATCGGGCGAGTAGGGAAGGTACGTATTTATGCGACCGGGTTTTTACACCAGGTATTTGCTTCCAAGTACGCACACCAGGTACCGACTCAAAATACTTGCAAGACTATAAAGTATCTTCTACGGCTACTCGCTCAAATACGTAGGTACTCAACCAAAAATGTTGATTGTCTAACTAAATCTGACTATTTTTAATCGTGATTAAAAAGGTGTGGAATAAAATTAGTTGTCATGAATAGAAATTCACACCAACACCTTGACTTCAGTTGCAAAAACAGTACTGTCTGTATCTTTTGAAGTGAAACTTCTTTAGGCGCGCTTGACTTGGGGAGTAAACTGGCGAATGCGTTACGAAAACATGTGATCGGGCGAGTAGGGAAGGTACGTAAAAAATGGCTGGAAATATCTGGTGGAAAAACCCGCTCCCGGTCGCATAAATATGCGACCGGGTTTTTACACCAGGTATTTGCTTCCAAGTACGCACACCAGGTACCGACTCAAAATACTTGCAAGACTATTAAGTATCTTATACGGCTACTCGCTCAACTACGTAGGTAGGTACTCAACCGCGTTAGTTTTCGCAAATGCGATCATGCACCTTATCAGTAAGAGTCTACGGAACAATTTCGTATGCAAGTATTTTTTGCTTTAAAGGTTTGCAAGTATTTATTTGTAAACGCGATTTTGCTCCTTATTTATAGGAAGTCATTGATCAATTTCCTATGCAAGTAGTTTTACTTCTAACGGGGCTTTTGAATACGCGATTGTACTTCTTATCTGTATTTCTATGCAGATAGAAAATACTTGAAAGTATCTCGCTCCGTCGTGCCTCGACGCTCGAGTACGTAGGTACTCAAATAGTTCAACAACCGCGTTTGTTTTCGCAAATGCGATCATGCTCCTCATCAGTAAGAGCACAGAATACTTAATAGTACTACGTACAGAAAGGACACTCCCTTCCTCGCCCTCATATCAGATACCGCACCTCACCCCGCACTTCGAGGTATTCGTCGCCGACTCTTTAGCAAGGGCGCTCGCGAACCGCAGCGCTGTATTGCTGACACGAACACACAATTTATGCGATTTAAAAGTTTTAAGTATTTGAGTTTTAATCACGATGGTTGGATATTGTGATGCTTTTCCGAATTCGTATTTACATAAACTGTTTGTAAGATTTCGCATTTTTAATAACATGCGATTTATAACCGATTATTTGTAGATAAGTCATTTAAACTAAACTATTTTAGTGTTTTTATTTCATTCCGAACCCGACTATATAAATAAACAACTGAACTACATGTGGTCACTTCATAATAAATTAATAATGCACACGTTCGGGCAGCGCCGCCGCCGACGTCGTTCGGTTCCCCGACACAAATTTGTTTTCCGCACCATTTTTTTTTACGCTACTAGATTTTACGCACACATTTGCACGTATACAAACGTCATTTGTTTATGTAGTAGTAATAGGTAATTATTTTGCGAGGGTTGTATGGAGCACAGTAGAAAGATACGAACAGTACGGAAACTACGTACAAACGTTCGAAATGGCACACTCACACAGACGCGCGCATCTACGATACTCCTAAGCGATAGTCGCGGTACGCTCAGTGACGCGTGCCGTGTTGGAACGAGTAGTCGCGTAATTCATTTATTCCTTGCGCCACGGACCGTCCATCTTTTTAAAAATGCGTCGAGCGTATTGGATGAAATTTTTCGTTCTTGTTTTAAATGAGAACATATTAACTGCAAAATAGCTCTTTCAATTTACAAAGAACTTGACAAAATCTCTTTTATAGTACCCTGTCCTTGTTTCCCGATAATTTATTTTAAAAAACTATTTATTAGAATGAGAATATTTTACTCTGTAAAATTGAATAACAAAGCATTTCGAACATGTCGTAGCAGGCGAAAGTATTTTTCAGTAAATAATTTATAATTACGAAGAATAAAGATATTTTTTAAAATATTGTTTTCTTTAATTATTATTACACCCATTCTCGAGTTGAAACGGTAAGGTGCAGGGTTAAACTAGGCATCGGTCGAGCGACGCGCATTTTGACTTCACTATTGGCTTTAGTACCCTCGAAAACTATGAAAATGATATTCACGAAGAAAAATTTGAATTTTTTCTTCCATCTTGGATTTACGTTTTGACCAGAAGGAGAGAAAGATAACCAGTCAACTCCTAACCGCTAACCACGTTAAAAACTTCGTTACAATAAAACATCAATTTTACAGACATGAAGAGTGACAACCATAACGCTCCAATATGGAGCGTAGGTAATTATTTCAACAAATAGGCCTAGTTTCCATACTGTTCATATTTATACTGTGTATGGAGTGTCCGAGGTGTAGTAAGAGTCTACGGAACAATTTCGTATGCAAGTATTTTTACTTTAATGGTTTGTAAAAGTATTTATTTGTAAACGCGATTGTGCTCCTTATTTATAGGAATTCACGGGTCAATTTCCTATGCAAATACTTTTTACTTCCAAAAGGGCTTTTGTTTGATTACGCGATTGTACTTCTTATTTGTATGAAGTTATGGATCAATTTTCTATGCAGATAGAAAATACTTGAAAGTATCTCGAGCCCTGGTTTTAGGCCCTGGTTTCTTAAGGTGGACGTACTTGGAAGCCCTGGTACTCGATTTTGCAAGTACGACCCATGTCTACGGGCTACGGGTGAGGCGAACGGGAGTTGATTGGGGGATATAAGCAAGAGAAAGCAGTGCGCGCACACATTTTCTTTCTCTCTTCTTCTTATAGCCAAATACGTTTGAAGTTTCACTTCAGTCGTGTGGTCATAAGCACACTCGGTTTTTTTTTTTCTTTATTTATTAAAGAGGGTTTGATCACATAGTGAACATGCCCACCCTCATAGGAACTTTTGTTATAATACACACGTTTACACGTTTATATAATACACAGTTTTGGGAAAACGAGATTTAATACACAACAACAACAAGATTTAATATATAATACACAGTTATGGGAAAACAAGATTAAAAAAAATACAGTCGTGCCAGCGACACGAAGAAAAAGAAGAAAGAAATAAGATTAGATTTTTCGTATGTTTATTACTTTTTCACGTTAAAACGGCTTAACAATTTTGGCACACGGGTGTCTACCTGTGTGCCAAATTATTCTATCCTAATCCAGGTAGTCTTACCTGGATTAGGACAGAATATTTTTTATCCCGATATTCTTACGAAATCGAGACTTAATCGGGTGAAACCGAGTGGCGCAGCTAGTTTTCTCTAACGTCTGTCTAACAGGATTACAAACAAAGTTCAACTAAGTAAACAACTATAAATTGACTATAAGACCGAGATTAAGAATCAAAGTGAACAGGCGAACTCCAAACAGGACTGGCAGTTCGTTAAAGTTAGGAAAAAGCAAACTCATTGCCACGGCCTTTAAAGTTACAAGTTACGGTAATGAGCGGACAGATTGGTTGTTTCATCAACGCAACTTTATTAAGCGTAGGCCTCATTAGCGCTGACGTATCGTCCCAAATCACTCGTCCATATTTAACTGACGGTAATGAAGTATACAGACCATTCTCATCCATTTAATTTGTATTGTAAACATAAACATCCATTAAAACTTTCCATTCATTCACTTTAACTGCGGAAAAGATTCATTATCGTAGTTTGACTTCAATTACGAATTAAATTTTTATGACCGTTTTAGCAACGTTTTTTTTTACAAAATTCAAAGAATGGGGCCTTCAGTTGATCCAACAATAATGAATAGATTGTCCTCAGAAGGCACGTCGAACAATTTCGATGACAAAGGAAAGTAATTTGGAAAACCTGCGTGAAGCAGCAGTTTTGTCGCACAGTCATCCAGATAATGAACATGTCACAAAAAAAAAAATACATTAAATTGTACTCGAATAGAAAACATTTTATCATTTTGCGAATTCGTCACGGTTGGTTTACGGCGAAAGATCAAACCGCAGCGACACTATATTTTGAAATGAAGCCACAACTCGGTATTAATTATTCATTCGCAATGTGTTGCGAGGGGCGTCACAATCAATAATTCAAGCAACAGCTGATGATACAGTCTGCACACACACATGAAATTCTGCATATTCAGAGTGTAAAATAATAAAAAAAACAAAGAGCAACGTGATTTGATGCCCGCACGCTGCTCAAAGAAACATCATACATTCGTTCCGCTCAAAGATTCTGCATATTTCAAAGCACCACGTAATCCGGGATTTATTAAGGCCGCGGTAGAGAGTAAAATAAAGGAACTCTGAATACTACAGGAGGTAATAAAGATTATGTTCTTAAAGCCGTGTGTCGTGTGAGTACACGGTGAGAGTTGTAGGAGCCAGCGTCGGTCGGGCCCGAATATTACGCCTAATAAATTAGAGAGACGTGGCAGTTACATTCCCTCAGTGTCGTTTCCTTCATGGCAATTGTCCCGATATTACATGCCCATAAATTGACGGTATGTGTGAGCTCACATGCGCATTATATATGCTAATACGTTGTGTAGCTTTCGAGGTCGCGAATTTTTTTATTGCGATATGGTACTAAACGATTGTGGCAGATATGTACAACGTTATGCAGAACACTTTTAAGGCACTTAACTTTATTATATATAGGTAGGTAATTGAAATAAAGATACGAAACATAAGATGTGAAAGAATTTTATTGAAACTGAGTTATGTTATTACTCGAGTACTTCATCTCGGAATTCTATCGTTCTTGGCATAGCTACCCCTGCTTTACTCGAGTCCCCTCTCCGGAGTACCTTACGTAGGTACATATACCTACTTGTTACTACGCAATGTTAGATGGGAATACTAACTCAGTTCTACGTGAGGTATTCTTGTTATTAATCTAATGGTTCTTAGCTAAGCAACGTATTAAAATGAAAGTTTATTAAAATCATTTGTATTTTGAACTTTTATTTTAAAACATTGTGCGGTCTGCTTAACACATTGTTACAAAGCTGTTTATTTGTATCCCATTAAAGTAGGTACTGATTATTTTCCTGGTCGCTTTGGTAAAACCAAATTATGTATCTTTATGACTACGTATCATGAACTGCTCCGTAGGTCTCGTGGTCGAAAGCGCGAATACTGAGCGTGGGGTTCTGGGTTGGATTCCCAGGTTGGGCAAAGTGTTATTGGGTTTTTTAATTAGGAATTTCTTTGTAACAGCCCGGAGTTTAGACGTTAGCGATATGATACCCTGCGCCTGATCTCTCTCCGTTCGTGTCAGATTGCCGTCCCATCGGACTATGAGAGTGAGGGAAGAGTAATGCACACACTTGTGCACTATAACATCTCCAGGGTTGATGGCTAGTCTCCGTTGAGATTGGCGGCCATGGCCAAAAGCCTGGAGGACTATTATCATGAAAAGTGAGTTATCAAAGGTCTTTAAAATCGGATTGATAGTCTACTCATCAACATCATCATTTCATCCAAAAGACGTCCACTGCTGGACATAGGCCTCCCCCAAGCATTTCCACTTCGGCTGGTTCTGTGTTTCTCGTCGGTCCACCTTGTGGGAGGCATTCCAACACTACGTCTTCCGGTACTCGGTCGCCACTCCAGAAACTTTCGGTCCTATCGGCCATTTGTTTTGCGAGCAACGTGCTCTGCCCACTGCCACTTAAGTTTGGCAATTCTTCGGGCTATGTCAGTTACCTTGGTTCTCCTGCGGATCTCTTCATTTCTAATTTCTGATTGAGTTTCCCTGCGTGAAAGCTGAAAGTCACCCAAAGGGCGATGGAGAGCCATTGCCCTTTAGGTGACTTTCAGCTTTCTAATAAGGCCCATTATGAGCGACCACGATTCAGTGCCATAGATCATCACTGATAGTCTGGATAGTCGACTAGTATTGTTATTTGCGAAGTCCCTTTAATCGGCTTTCATACCACATGTGAAACCCGCTTATTCATTGCCAGGTACCACTCTGTACCGAGCAGTGGTCGCCCAGTGAAGGCCGCGACTTACGAGTTGTAGGACGTGAGTCGAACCAGGCGTTTTTCTTTGTGTAAATTATTTCATCACCACTGCTCTCAAAACGGTGAACGGTGACGGGCCCGGGTGGTGGATTACAGCTCACTTCTTCTCGCCGAGAGGAGGCCTGGTTCCCAGCAGTGGGAACGTTATAGGCTGATTATGGTAGTCTATAAATAACACAGTCGTAAAATAAAACTAACATTTTCAAAACCTTTCTAATTGCCACTTCATTAAACAACCGCTACAACGGTTTTTTTGACAATCAACAAAACTAAAATATTTCAGTGGTACTAAAACAAAACATAAACAATCCCATAACTCAACTAAAACAAATTGTTCGCAAAACATCGAACAATAATTCCGCGAGAGAAACTGTCAACAGAATGAAAACGACGGTCACGATTAATTGCGGTGTAATTAACAGAATAATTTTTTCGCCCTATTTTACAAGTTATCATTGAATTCTAACAAATCTCCCTTAACAAGGGTAAACAGGTGCAGTTAAAGACATTTTCACTTTCATAAACAGTCGAGGGTCTCTAAGGGAAAAAGGGTCGGTGGCTGACTTAATAAGGTAAGGGTAGATCACTATAAAAGTGGTCTGCGATATTGCAAAACGCTACTTTTTACGATATCTCCTTAGTCCATAAAGGGTGGCATTGAACCATTTCTTACATAATATTTGTATCATCCTTTATTTGATTACGTCATGGACTCGGGAATGAAGATATGATTTTAATTTGTCTTTTAAGCCCGGAATACACGTGCCTGTAACTTGCACAAAACTATGCAAGTAGCAGGCATGCCATTATGATATTCACCAATCAGAAGTTGTTTTGGCCCACGACATGAAAGCTACTTGCATACTTTTGTGCAAGTTACAGGCATATATGGTTAAAATGCCTAAGGCATTAAGTCCGCCTTTGTACAGTTTTTACTTGTCCATAAAGTTTTAATAAATAAATAAATATGTATATTCCAGGCTTTAGAGTTATTTTGAATAAATGCGAAAGTTTGTGAGAAGGGCATTACATTTTCACATGTCATACTATGACAAAGGTATAGCCCTGAACCGTGTCAGACTAAGTTAAACAAAGGGCAAGTTTTAGGGTTCTATGTTCTGAGGGTATCTTCTGTCACAGGTAACAATATTGAAGTAAACTAATATGTACTTAACATCAAAAGATCTTGAAATAAAGACATTAGCTTTCCTTTTTCTCACACACGTGAAAGAACTTTATCTGATCGTGAATTTAGGTACATAAATCATACCTTGAAAACAAGGTCAAATATGAAATATTAAATAGGATTTATCACATAAATATACAAGTATACCTTCGCAAATAGGGTTTTTACGAAGTTCGCATGAGCAAAGCCGCGGGGAAAGCTGCTTTTTAATATTTATTATATCCGCTACTAACACTTTACATGCAGGTACAGAATTTTTTTTCATTTCACTCCGTCGAGGTCGTGTTTTTTCCCTCGTTGAGCCCTCATACATTTATGATCAACTTTATTTCTATGAACATGTTTCATATAAGGTGTAAACTAGGCCACCCGGGTGCAGTTTTGATTGAGAAATAGAAAATAGAAATAGTAAATATTTTATTAGCAAGAATAGATAAAATGGCAGATAGAATAGACAAAATGACAAAATCCTAATGTCTACAATGTGTCATTTTGTCTATTCTTCCGTCGACAAAACCCGTTCCTATGGTGATCCGTGATCTTGCTACGTAGCCTAAAATACTACCTATAGCCTCAAACTATATTATATTTTTAATACGTTTTATATATTGTATTTTTTATTACGTTTGAACATTTATGATTACTTCAAAATTAATGGACTTGAATTGTTCACACAAATCTAAGGAAGTTCCCTAAACCTGCAGAGGAGTGGACATTTCCGATCGTAGAATCGTATGTACTACGCGGCTACGCCGTAGCTCGACGCGTAGCACTTATTTCCTGTATCGTATTACGATTCTATGATAATATTCGAAAAACTATCATCATTCACAGTATTTTATGCTGTTTGGCATAAATCCTCTTTCCTTTTATTTTACTAAGAATACAAGGTGGAGACGACAATACGGCAATGCGTGTCATATAGTCACAGGTACAGTTACAGCCAAAATGTGTTCGTCACCTTAAGGGCTATTTTTGTCTGCTCATTGCACGACAGATTCCGTTTTACTGTCTCAGCATTAAGTATATTTAAGCGTCGTGTATCGAATGACGTTCCCAATCTGCATTTAAAAATCCAAGCAAATATTTCCAATAGTTTAATCACTACAGCTAGTCAAAGATTGTCAAATCTTATAGTCGACCCATGAGTAGTTGCCATGTTTAGTTTGTTTTAAAAAATCACTTTTTTTAATTTCGATGTTAGGATTTATCTGATACCTAGTTTAAAAATACTTCTTTTTACCGGTATTATCCGTGTTCTCATTTGTTGTCGTTTTCACTGGATTGTGGAGGTCAGATAGGCATTCGATCCATGTAAAATACTAGTACTCATCTGCATCAGGTTAGACTGGGAGCCGACCCCAACATAGTTGGGAAAAGTCTAGACAGATGACGAGGATGATGTCGTCTCCACATTGTAAATTTCCTTGAACAGCGCATAACCAATCAGAAGGTAGTTTTACGAAACGAAATAATACAGTCATAAATGTTTACGCAGAGCATAAAAGATAATCCATTGTAATTTTGACCCGCTGGGAACGCTGACACCGAAATAATGTAATTTGATAAACATTTAACCACCTTGTTAGCCAAATTCAGGTCAACCGCGGTTTTCACACTTACCGCAGGTACTTCGTGATTTCGGGTGCCTATGTAATGGTCCTAGATTTCTGTTAAATCATGGTATTCAGCTTTATCTATTACCTCTAAACCACGTTCAAGAGCTGTCATAGTCATCATATTTGTATTAAAAATGACAGCTCTCAAAAATGAGATGGAAAAAGCGAGCCTCCCTGAACAACGGTTAGTGATGATTTTATGGCGAAATGCCAATGAAACTGAATACAATCAGTACCTCTAAACCACGTTCAAGAGCTGTCATAGTCATCACATTTGTATTAAAAATGACAGCTCTCAAAAAGCAGATGGAAAAACCGAGCCTCCCTGAACAACGGTACTTAAGTACGTCCAGTGACCCGTTGGTCAACTTCGCTACCATTTTGCTGACTGCCGGATATAGCCTTTCCAGTTACATGCCATTTAAGTCGATCCTCGGTTTATTTCACGAAGTGATGAAAAACACAGCTTTTGAAAGCCTAATTGTCACTCCGATTCAACAATATAATACTAAAAATAATAAGACCACAAAATAATGTTGTGGCCTTATTTTGCAACATAGTTTTTTCAGCCTTATTGCTTCGAAATTATGTTTTAATGACTCTTTAGTCAATTAAGGCCGCTTGAACTTATCCCGCGGGATTAGTTGACCTAATGAATGTTTTGAATCGGGCAACTGATCCCATTGATACATTATATGATTTGTACAGGCACGAAAAAAGTGTTAGACAATATTAATTTTAGATTGTTTAAAATTATTTTTCCCGTGAATATTTTGTTCTTATTTTAAAAATACGTTTACTTTTCAATCAAAGTAGTAAATATATTGCACACGATAATAAACGTTATGTTTGAAAGTTAAGGTTTATAATCAAGTTAGTTAAAAAATTTTTCGAAAAATAGTGTTACAGCTAAATTAGACTGATTTTAAATTTTCCATAGAAACAGAGATTTCCAGTTATCTTTTTTAAATAACACATTTTGGAAATATTCTTTACTAAATTTTTTGACCTTTTCATCTTTCTTATGCGTACGAAGTTTCATTAAAATCGGTTCATTCATTTCGAAACACAAGAGCTTGAAAGTTTGTATGAAATGCCGTACGTGGTAAACGCTCTTAACTGTTATCACTTGAGTTAGAGTCATTTTTACTCATATTACTAGTTTTATTTATTTCAATTTCGGAAGACATTATTGTTGTTATGGCAGACAGAACCAACACGGACAAAAATTAGAACTAAAACTTTTTAACAAAAAAATTAAACCTCCGAAAAAACTGAAAAGCAAAAAATAAAAACCTTTTTTATTTTACCTTAATAAATAAGTTCTTAAACTAATGCAAGTATACCTAACTAATTTTGAGTCGGCGCCAAACAAGCAACTTAATATCGTTGCGAGCGGTCGTGCGGCGAGCGTATTTTTTGTTTGGAATGTTAATATTTAGCGCTGGAGATTTCACGTTGCATTATTAATTTGATTTAGCTATTTCTATAAATTTAAGGTAATTTAGTGATCTTTGTTCATTGATTGTTTGGCGCCGACTCAAAATTTTTTAGGTATACTTGCATTAGTTTAAGAACTTATTTATTAAGGTAAAATAAAAAAGGTTTTTATTTTTTGCTTTTCAGTTTTTTCGGAGGTTTAATTTTTTTTTTTAAAAGTTTTTATTTTATAATTTTTTGAGGCTATAATTTACTTATTACTGCATGCTTAATTTTTGATTACTTTTAAAATGGCTACCTACCTTACTTTAGATATTAACTGTTATATAATCCTACTTTAACTATTATTTTTTGTATACCTAGTAAAATACTTAAAAAAACAGGCTTTATATACCAACATAGATAGACCTTTAATTTTAATTGTAATACACAACTCAGCATTAAAATCTGTGAATGAACAACAAATCACCCCTATTTTCCCACCCTTAAGGTAGGATTTTTTTTTCCAAATTTACATGGGACCAACTTCGAGGTATGTTCTATCCATTAAAAAAAGAATTTTTAAAATCGGACTAATCTGTAAAAAGTTATACGTGGTCATACATTACAATCAGTGAGTGAACTATCAATCATCCCCTGTTTTCCTACCCTTAGGGTTGGATTTTTTTTTCCAAATTTATATGGGACCACCTTCGGGGTATATCCTTTCTAATCAAAAAAGAATTATTAAAATCGGACTGCTCTGTAAAAAGTTATGCGTGATCATACATTAAAAAAAAAAAAAAATATACGCGTCGAATTGATAACCTCCTCCGTTTTTTCGTCGGTTAAAAATCTACAATCTGACGTTTCCTTTCCCGCTGTTTTACATAACCTCTAATCGTTGACCCACTGCATTCATAAATGCAAAACGTTTTTGCAATTCTGCGTTTTAAAGTTCAGTAATTATGAAAAACTACTAAACGTCGCGCAGTTGCTTTACATAACGCAGCTGTTTTGTAATTAATAATAGTGAGTTGATGATTGCGACATACACACTTCAGGGTCGAATGAGATTTGATTGAAATTATTGACCCACATTAACGTTATCTCTTAAAAAAAAAACAACAACAACAGTGGCACTCCGGGAGTGCCGACAGAAGTGAAAACAAAACACAAACAGAATATTTTGCCATCACTCACTGACATATCGGATATACATTAAAACCGAGTACACCCGAGGACAGCCAAACACATCCGAAGCGATGTCGCTTACGGTAACAGTGGCGCGAACTCAATGGTTTTTTCCCATTTAAAAAAATGCCCAACGCGCTTAAAGAAATTTCCAGTTCAATAAATGACACAAAACTCTATCTCAAGTTCTTAATGAAATACCTACGTTTGGTCATAAAATAACTCGTAACCGCATCCAGCAATCAATTCACATAACAAAACAACAACAGAACTAATTTACCGTTGAAAACAGAACTATACTAATGACTGCCATAATAAACAACTAATTAGTATTGAAATCGCACGATCGTAAACAAGCGTCGTGTGTTAACTATCCAATGGACTTCCTCAAAGCACATTATGCCCCAGTTAATAGCCAATAAAAGGCTATAAAAAATATAAGCGGACCAATGATGGCAATTACTCAGCGGTTTAGAGCAGCCAATTAGAGCGAAGCAAGTTAGCTATTTTGTTTTTAATGTTCGAAGGGCTTCTTTGAGGTGTCGATGAAATTAGCGAAGTATTTTGTAATTAGTACGGATATTGTAGAAGTAAAATATGGCTCAAGATAGTGAGCAAAGGAGAAAATACTTTGTTCACGTGTGAAATGCATAGGTTTTGTGTACATAATTAGACTATAATGTTGCCCCGTTGGTCTCGTGGTTGCAAGCGCGACTGCTAAGCGTGGGGTCCTGGGTTCGATTCTCAGGTCGGGCAAAGTTTTATTGGGTTTTCCATTAGGAATTTATTAGTAACAGCTGGAGTTTGGAAGTTGGCGGCTTAATACCTCCGTGCCTCGGAAAGAAAGAAAGAAAGAAAAAGTATTTATTGCGACTCGTATAGGAAGATCACAAACTAAACTAAACAAACTTAAAAAATATCCAAGTTAGGTATATAAAAAAAAAAGTAATAATAAGAAAAATGAACAGTAAGTCCTATAGCACGAAAAGCCGTTGGCCCTGCGCCTGATCTCTCCCCGGTCATGTCCGATTGCCGTCCTATCAGACTATGAGAGTAAAAGGAACAGAGAGTGCACCTGTGTTTGCTAACACACTTGTTCACTATAATAACTCCTGCGAACCTGGCTAATCTCCGTTAAGATTGGCAATCGTGACCGAATTCGGCCGGGGGGCTATTATAATGTTCCCACTGTTGGGACACATGCCTCCTCTCTGTTTTTTTTTTTATGGATGGGAAATCATCAAATGACCCCTCCCGCTATGGGTGGAGCGAAGGGAGTGTCAGACTCTTACTGACTAAAACCCATCCGTGTTCCTTCCTTAGCCCTTTATGTTCCGGGGTAGCGGTAACCCTTTCGGACAATCCCGCACCCCCGGCAGGCTTCGGCCCTGGCAGGCCCTTTCCTTTATGCTGACATCTCTTTGAGGCGCGCGTGGAACACGTACGCGCCGTCCGGCACGGGCCTGGTCCTGATCGGACGGTGAGCTACCCATTACTCTCCGCCCGCAGGCCCGCGCCTACGGTGGCCGGGAGTCGTCACGCGGCTCCCGACGCCCGGAGCGTCTCCCGCGGCGGCTGGGGTGTGAGGCTCTCTCCCTCAGCCGTTCAGCCACCTCCTTCGCTAGCATGACTGCTTCGCAGAAGGAGGTGACCGCCTTCCACTCCCTCTCGCCCCGGACCATGGCTTGAACCAGGGCCGGACGCGAGAGGTCGCCGCCGCTGTCGATCGCCTCTACGAGGGCACGGCGGTGCTCCGCCCATGCGCATGCCTCCTCTCTGTGCGAGAACGATGCACTACAACTCTATATACTCCTGGATTAGTTACTAGCCCACTTATGAAAATAGCCCAGTATAAAACATAAATAATTCCAACGAAACTGATTAAAATTCGCGAAGCTATACAAAGCTTTTCGTTTAATATTTCATCAGTGCATTAGCTTGACAGCTTTCTGGCTCGCCCGTACAGCCAAGTATTAGTGATCTACTCATTCGATCAAGGATTTAATTTAGAGCAAACAGTATGCACTACGGGTTATTTAGGTCAGTGGGGGAAAGGTCGGTTTGTCCGAAATAGGTAGGATTTTATTTTGAGGATGTCGTAAAATGTGGTCACTTTATTGCCGAAGATGTAGGGTACATTGTTGAGTTGGTGACGATATTGTAAGATCAGACAGGTACATTTCTACTTATATCCATCTTAGCTCTTATTAAATTTCCTAAAAAAAACATCCATTTTATTTTTACAGTAATCACACTATCACACTAATATTTTAAAGGCGAAAGTTTATGAATGTGTTTGTGTGTGTGTGTTAATATTTTTGTTACTTCTTCACGCTCAAACGGCTGCACCAATTTTGATTAAATTTTGTATGGAGGTTGCTGACACCTTGGTTTAACATATAGGCTA
Organism: Amphipoea oculea; assembly: GCA_945859645.1. NCBI lineage: Eukaryota > Metazoa > Arthropoda > Insecta > Lepidoptera > Noctuidae > Amphipoea > Amphipoea oculea. Next base: position 6,954,502 of record OX243876.1, read on the forward strand.
CTTTTTGTTCCGATATTCCCACGGGATCGACATTTACGCCGATGAAACCGCGGGGCGCAGATAGTCTTCTTATAAAGATAAATATGTATGTTCATGTCGCCACATTTTTAGCTTTAGTCTCTCATAAATTGTTAACGTTACGTCATTGATTTTAAAAAAAAAAAATTATGTAAATAATAAGCCTTTAAATTAATATAAGTATAGTTATACGTAACTTACCTACCTCTCTATAAGATCATATTCAACATGTCTTTACAAAATTGATATCCACATTCCTGCATGTAAAACCCAAAAGGACCCACTTTTTGTCCGAAAAGAATCCAGGTAGCCGCTTGCTATCGAATGTTTGACCTTTTAAGGTCACACATTCCACAACAAGATCTGAAAGGGTCTATCAAGGGAATAAATCAATAAAAGACTGGAATACTTTCGTCTTTTTAAAAACTTTAATGTTTTAACGCACTAAAATACGTAGGTATACGTAGGTAAATTTATTGACTCGGAGTCTTAAAAGGTTTTATTCAATTACATTCTGCAGGTAAAAACTGTCGAAATACTTAGAATACTACAAGTCGGGTGAACTCGGGTCTGTATACCGAGCAAAAAAGTTTTAAAACGGGTTGAAAAGTCGTAATTGTGCGCTCTAGAAACCTATTGATTGTGCCCAAAAACGCGAAGTAAGTAAAAAATTGGCAACAACTGTACAGTGAACTAAAAGATATTTGTTTTGTATTGTTTGCTCGCTACGAAGTTCGTTTCAGTAATCAGGTGTATTGGGAATCGAGAGGAACACAGAACGGGCGGACTTGATTTACATTCCAATTTAGTTTTGCATTTCCAGGCAGTTTTTCTGAATCACATTCCACTCCACTATATTCTGTTTTTTTAGTTTATTCAGCAGGCCTAGAGAAAAAGTATACATATATAGTGTTATCATCCTATAACGTTCCCACTGCTGGGACACAGGCCTCCTCTTTGTGAGAGGGAGGGAACCGTAATCCACCACTCGGGACCAGTACGGGTTGGTAGATGTCACAACATGTCTTTTTCATTGGTCCTAGGTTTCCTCGCGATGTTTTCTTTTAGCGTTTTGAAAGCAGTGGTGATGAAATAATAATTTCACAAAGTAAAGAGCCTGTCAGGGTTCGAACCCAAGAAATACAACTCATAAGTCGAGGCTGCTACCACTGGGCCACCAATGATCTAGAGAAAAAGTCATCATCGGCCTAGCCTTTTCCCAACTACGTTGGGGTCGGCTTCCAGTCTAACCGGATGCAGCTGAATACCACTATTTTACATGGAGACTGCTTATCTGACCTCCACAACCCAGTTACTGGGTAATACGATACCCCTTGGTAAGACTGGTTGTCAGATTTTCGGGCTTCTGACGACCCGTAACGATTGTCAAAGATCCACGAATAACAGCCGGGACTAACGGCTTAACGTGCTTTCCGAGGCACGCAGGGGTCTTGGTATGTGAAGATGGTCACCCATCCACGGACCAATCATGGCAAGCGTAGCTTAAACGGATCGATCGATCCGTGCCGCTGATATTACTTGGCCACAAGCCCCTTGCTCTAGAGAAAAGGTATATAGTCTAAATAAAATCCAGACGCATAAATTATGTCCTGAATTCATGGTACACGAGTAAAACTTATAAGTGTTTGATTAGCAAACCAGTCAGTACTGCGAAAATACGTTTGACTATTTGCAGGAAATTGGTTTTTCGCGATTTAGTACGGGGAGCGAGAGACATCGCTTTCTTTTTGCAAAGTAAATTGTATCGTTGATAAATCTGGATGTGAAAACGAGTAACTACACTGGGCCGCAAAGAAAGCGTGTCCGTTATAAAAAATACGATAACTTTTAAAATATTTAAGCAATCCTTTTAAAATAATAACTATTTAAGTTTATTTCATTACAAATATAGGAAGAAGTAAAACCTTTTTATTTATTTTTGGTGATTGTATTAAAACCACCAATAAAAAAAAGAGAAAAAATTAAAAAAAATTAACAACTTTAAAACCATTTGTTTTACTTTTCGTTCTGTTTATAAATATGGTATTTCTTGTGCAGAAATTCAATCTCGTTCAAATCTAAGATCATAAAAATCCCTCCAGCCGTTCTTGAGTTGTAAACGGTGTAACTAACACGACTTTGTTTTATATCATAATAGAATAGATAAACTTTATAATCTTAAACTTTTATGGCATTGATTTAAACAATGTAAACTTGTCTATAATACAGTCTTTATTTCATAAAGCTAGCACCAATATTATGGAAGTTATTGAGGGTTTTGTTACCGACCCGCTTTCTTTGAGGCCCAGTATCCTTTGATATTTAAACTGTATATCAGCTTTTGTAGAATGGCTTCATGATTTAATTAGAAATGTAATATTACAACTTTTTATTCAAATAATGATCATACGTACTAGACTGTTTTATTTATTAAAACTAATAAAAATAAAAAATAAACATTTTAACGAGAGCTTTTTTATTTATATTATTCTAGACTCATAATAGTTCGTTTATTTGTTTTAAAAACATTTGTGAAACTAGAATGAAAACAACTTTACAAAATCATGAATGCAAACAAAACTATTTCCAACTCCTAGGTACTTTATACAGTACAATTTGCAAACAAAACACTACCAACCAACGGAAACTGGCGGAAAAACTAATTGGGACTAACAGTCACATCTAAACAAGCGTCGTGCCAAAATTTAGCACCAAATAAGAATACGGGGGACAAAGTTGGATGTTCTTTATTCCAACATCCCCATTTTTCTTCTGATTGAATCCCGGTTCCAATTTAGCTGCTTCGTAGTCTCACAGTTTCAACGGGGAGGTCAATGGGTGGTCACAAATTGATTCGATCTGGCTATAAGGGTGAGTATAAAGCCTACCGTACATGAAGAGGGATCTTGCGTCAGTTTGGTTTGATCGAATGCGTGCACATACAATAAACGATGAAGCTGTCAAGTGTTAATGGTTCGGGTCGTAACATTTTAACATGGTTCGGTTTTTGTAGGTTGTACTTTACTTTACTATAATGCCTTAAAAAAAACTGTCAGGTTTTAACGATTTGCCACAAAAACTGGCCTCCTAGACCGCTATCAATTAATTCGGGCCGTAACATTTAAACATGGTTCGGTTTTTGTAAAGATGAAGGGAACCTTGAAAAGGGAAGGTTTTATAATCATGTGTTAGCCTTAAGGTCGAGTTTAACTATGTATGAGTGACGTCATTCTATATGCTCGTGGAATACAGTAAGGTATTTGAACTGAGTCGACCGATGTGGACCCGAAAGGGATGGCGCTTTTTAATTGGGTTATAAGTTTCAATGAGGAATGATTATGTAGGTAGTTAGTAGTTTTAACGCAATTTTGAATTTGAGTGGATTAACCTTTTAACCGCTTATGCCGGCCGGATTAATCCGACAAATATTTTCGTGTCTAATTTCGCCAAGGTCGTATATTTACCTATGACCAAACGCCACAGCTCGTTTAATCTGTTTTTTTATTTAATTAGGCTGTAAGTATTCTATTGGGTATTTATTTTTCGATTCACTGTGACGGGCGCTGGGGCCACGACATCAGAGGGGTAATTCTCGTAATTTTAGGAAGTTCAGTCAGAGGGGCAATTCTCGTAATTTTAAAACGTTCAAAATCTAGTCGCAGTCTCATCTCGGCAACAAACAAACGTCAAAAACTTGTTAAAATGTAAGGAAAATAGAGGTATTTTTGACAGATTGAGACTGAGATCATACTGTGAACGTTCTTAAAATTACGAGAAATGCCCCTCTGGATCTGTCTCAATCCGTCAAAAATACCTCTAATTTCTCAAAATTTTGTCAATTTTTTTTTTGTACGGCATTATGTCCGCCTATGGACATTTATTGTGCTTGAAGTATTAAATAAATAAATAACAGCATGTCATGAATCAACTCAGCCTATTGCAGTCCGCTGCTGGACTTAGGCCTCTTCCAGGGTCGACCACAACACCATGTCCTCCGCCTTCCGCATCCAGTCCGTCCCAGCCACCTTCTTTAGGTCGTCTAGCCATCTAGCTGGAGGCGTCCCACACTACGCTTGCCGATATGCGTTCTACACTCCATGACTCGTCTGCTCCACCAGCCATCGGTTCTTAGACAAACATGGCCAGCCCACTGCCACTTCAGTTTGCTTACTCTGCAAGCAATGTCGGTAACTCCAGCTCTTTTCCGGATAATTTCATTCCTGACTTATCCTTCAAAGAGACTCCGAGAATAGCTCGCTCCGTAGCGCGCTGAGCGACCTTGAATTTGTGGACCAGCCCGACCGTCAGTGTCCACAGTTCGGCACCATATATCATGACGGGAAGCATAATGTCATGGCGGGAATTTTCTATGAAACATCAGATTTTTTTTGTTAATAACTATCGAATTTCAACGTAGGGGTGTTCAGAATCATGTACGTACGCCAGCACCAAGTTACTACAGTCAGTCAAATTTCTGTAATAGATTTTCAACTTTATTGCTAAAACATAAGGTTCAAAGTTGATTAGGAAAAATTGTCAGTTTCAGGTAGCTTGATATGCTGGCGTCTACTGAATCCATGGTAATAGGTTGCGCGTCGATGTCCCTGCCAGCCTCACAGTGTGATAAGATCCCGGTTTTTGTGTCATCGTGTTTTTATTGTGTTAATCGATAGAGTCTACAATTCCGACGATTAGAGTAAAACTCCGGGTTCGCTAAGACTTGAGCTTTTTTTTTTAAAAAATGTCAAAGTTTCGCAATATCCGACTCTTGAAAAATGAAAAAAAAATCATTATAATTTAATGGAAGTACTTATTACAGAATTTATTTATTCTATCGAAAAATGGTATCATAGCCGACCGTTCTACCAATTCCTGTTGCATTAGTATGAATGGGTCGAAAGATATGATTTTTTTTCTCATTTTTCGTTTTCATTTTTTTATTCATCTAAACCGCCGTAGTAGGTGGTCATTCCTACATCAAAAAATTGCTGATACTTTCTATTATGTGTAGTATTAATTCCAAAACCTAACTCATTGGTTTCCAGGAGTTATTGGAAATTCAAAATTTTCCTTAGGGGTGTCACTTTCATGTATCCGAAAAAAAAACCAATAAAAATATACTTAATCTGAAAAAAAATGTGTTTTAAATACTTTTTAATAATTAATATGGAGTTGGCTATTCGAAAGGAAAATGTATAAATGTATATGAATTTGTGAAATATTATGTAGGCTAACCGAACTAAAATTCATCTTCATTGTTAGTTACAATATTAATTCAACATGAGAATAATCATAGAAGGTCCACCCCCGGGTGACGCCCATTCCGGGGGTAAGGCTACATACTACGGAGGTCGCCAGATATCCGTAGGGTTTAAACGACTTCGCTGTCGGGTTTTATAGAGTGTTCCTTCTCGCGGGCCGGCCAGTTAAGGCAAGCCCCCCGGCCGTAGTTTTGCACGACGTACCTCAGTCACGCCTTACCTTACCTTATAAAATTACTCAATCTTTGCCATCTAAGCCACAAAATAATGATATCTTGTTATGGTCGTGATAAGGAAGCTAAAACTTAATAAAAATGGCTAAAATTTCCATTATGGACCATCGATTTGGAAGTTCATTTTTTTTTTGTAGATAGTACTCATAAATAGAAAGCGTTTTACAAAATTTCAAACCGCGGAGTATCACGGTTTACGAGATATAATTTTTTTAAGTTTCCATACAAATTGGAAAATAGCACGCCATTTGCAAATTTTTAGGTTGGATAAATTGTCATGGTAGACGTCAAAGTTGACATTTCACGTTCCGTTAACAGTAGAGGTGTATTTAATTCAATTTTATGTCATATTTTTTATATTTTTTTTTTTATATATTCACATAATTTGGTGTGTAATTAATGTGCGCAATAACCGTGCTGTATTATGCAATTACAATTACTTTTTTACACAAAAAATAACGAATTTTTGTTTACACTGTGGAACGGAACGTGAAGCGACGCCATTTTGTTTTATAGCGTCTTTTTTATATGTTAGCCATCAGTGTCAGTCAGTCATCGTTTGTCATTCGTTTGTTACCCTCGCAGTGATCGTTTTTGACAACCATGGCGTCGCCGAAGCCCTATATTTCTTGTCTTTATTCTAATTATATAAATATCCAAAAAAATACCCAAAACCGAATCAGAGCACCCCCTTTCCACGTGGTCTTGTCTGCCCTACCCCTAGAGTGTATATAAAACACCGGAGGCGCGGAGAAGCCTAACCTAACCCTTGCGTGACGAAGCACGGTCACTCATGCTCGGCTCCGCAGCTTCGGCTTATTGGTCGCCTTCGGTGACCAGCCTCAGCCGCTTCACCTCGCATGGTTCCCGCGCTTCGTCACAGCGGGCGAGGGCTGCTCTTCCCGCAGCGCCGGAGATAAGGCGGAGTCAAACTAGGGGGGAAAGGGAAGCTCTCCCCCAAGTGTGATTAAATAGCGCTATTCTAACCTAAAAACTTCAACCATGGATATCTCCATAACCATGGGGCTCCGCGGGGTGGGGATGGTACAGGGGGTAGCCCCCCTCCGCCCCTCCCCATCACCCCCCTCACCACCCCATAAATCAATGGTCCATAATGGAAATTTTAACCATAAAAATAAACAAATTATGTTTTGGTTGAAGTGGCAGCCCTAAGTGCGGATATTTCGGATATTACTAAAATTCCCAATAACTCCTGGAAACCAATGAGTTAGGTTTTGGAATTAATACTACACATAATAGAAAGTATCAGCAATTTTTTGATGTAGGAATGACCACCTACTACGGCGGTTTAGATGAATAAAAAAATGAAAACGAAAAATGAGAAAAAAAATCATATCTTTCGACCCATTCATACTAATGCAACAGGAATTGGTAGAACGGTCGGCTATTATACCATTTTTCGATAGAATAAATAAATTCTGTAATAAGTACTTCCATTAAATTATAATGATTTTTTTTTCATTTTTCAAGAGTCGGATATTGCGAAACTTTGACATTTTTAAAAAAAAAAAGCTCAAGTCTTAGCGAACCCGGAGTTTTACTCTAATCGTCGGAATTGTAGACTCTATCGATTAACACAATAAAAACACGATGACACAAAAACCGGGATCTTATCACACTGTGAGCCTGCACCCTAATTGCATAACACACTATTAATCTAAATCTGAATCATTTTGAACGATATTGCTAATCTATCACTTCATATATTTGAAAAATGTGTCTAATGCACAACGTAAACAACGCAATGTATGTTGTTGAACTGTCAAAATGAAACCCATTGCTACTGATAGTGTGTTAGGCAATTAGCCCGCTGATGTTACCTGTCCTTTTTAATCCTCATGGACTGGCTCTATCATGGGGGTGCGGGATCCTAAGCTGATGGTTCCAATTATTTCTCTACACTACCTAGCAGTTGTCAGCCTGCGCAGTCTACTTCCAAAACTCTAGCCGTTATAGTTGACTCTTGGGTTAGTTGGGTCATTACAGGCGAATACTCCCAGAGACGGAGCGCCATAAAGGAGTAAGATTATCATCCAACAAGTTTCTATACTTAACTAAATTAATTATAATCTTTCTAATCATAATGTATACATTGTATATACGAGTACGTATTATGTTACGAGTTGTAACCAAGTTATAACCAACAATTCAATTAAAACAAAGTTGGAAACAACAAAACAATTTTCCATAAACAACAAGCGCCAAATTAAAACTTCAGTAGGTAACTTTATTTTTAATTTAAAAAAAATTTTTACTTAATTATCATTATTTTTTTGTTCCAAAACGTTATTGTACGTCGGAAAGAATGCTGCCAGGTTCAAATGTGGGCAGTTCACGTCAGCCGCATGCACGATGACCGCTGGGCAAAAGTTTCTAACACAATGTGTGCCTGAAGATGGACGGCGCCGCAGAGGCCGGCCCAGAAAGAGGTGGCGAGTGGAATGAGCTTCCAGTAAGCTGTAATTCCACCTGAAGGCCAATTCTCGTAATTTAAAACGTTCAAAATCTAGCCGCAGTCTCATCTCGGCGACAAACAAGTGTCAAAAACTTGTCAAAATGTATGGAAATTAGAAGTACTTTTTGACAGATTGAGACTGAGATCAGACTGTGAACGCTCTTAAAATTACGAGAATCGCCTCTCTGATGTTGGGAATTGTCACTATTGACAGCTCACTTTACTTAAGTTTCACGATGAGATCATCATTGAATAGATCAGAGGGGCAATTCTCGTAATCTTAAGAACGTTCAGTCTTCAAATTTTCCTACATTTTGACAAGTTTTTTATATTTGTTTGTCGCCGAGATGAGACTGCGACTAGGTTTTGAACGTTTTAAATTACGAGAATTGACCTTCAGCTGAACGCGTACCGCGAGGGCTGGTTCGATGTAGCGCGGAAAAAGAGTTCCTGGTAGGACTTGGGGGAGTCCTGTGCCAAACAGTGGGACAGAACAAGCTAAACATTAAATGTCATTCTTTCTGCATTCTATACTATAATGCAACCTACGTCCCCCAATTATGAGTTGGAAAAGTATCGGAATGCAATTTAACAGTTTTCGTATAGTTTCGAAGTTAGCTGGTAGTTATAAAGTTTTCAGTAACGATGTAAGGTATCAGTCAAGACAGAAGATAATAAGGCATGGTACCTACTGTGGAGAAAAACGTTTAAGAAATATGGCTTACAGTAGCGCTACAGGAATTTCCGAATATTCTAGGTAAACTGAATCCTAAAACAATAAAACAAACAATATAAATATTTTAATCAAACAGCAGAGTGTCCTTTTTTAAGTATGCATACTTTTAGGTTAGACAAACTTCAAAAAGTGCATGACATTGTGTGTTTTAAAAATTTTAATTACATTCACATTGTTTCAAATATTAAATAACCGATCAGTTTTACGATTCAATTTTATATATATTTATTTTGGAACCAATCTATATTTTTTGGCTTTCCAGGCAACACAGTGAAAAAACTCGACGCTTCACTTTTTATTTGCATCGACACGAGCGAAAAAATAACAATAAATACATAACAGGACCATCAACACCTGCTCGATTGTACTGATATGCACGAAAAACGCACAAAGCTAGTGTAAAAACCACTTTATTTTCGATGAATTGTGCTCAGATACGTGCTCGTATGAAAAAGGCACACCGTTTGTGTGCAAACCACTTTATTTTGTAGAATTCTCGCGGTACTGAAAGTGCAATTTTATTATGGTTGAATTTTGAATAGCTTCCCAACTTTCAACACTTTTGAGGTCGTGTGGAGTTTTAGAATTTGTGCTCGTATTTAAGCTTTAAGATTTGTGAGTTTTGGAATATGAAATAAAATAGAGATATACTAAGAAAGGTAGTTTCTGTGATTTGAATTTAAAACTTGATGATCTTTATTTGGCTTTTCTTCAATAATACTGAGAATTTTCGCGAAGTTTTCCTTAAGCAGAAACGTTAAATTATGTAGAAACCTGATGATAAATTTCCATATTTTGTTAGTATTACATAATCAGCCTATAACGTTCCCACTGCTGGGACACAGGCCTCCTCTCTGTGAGAGGGAGTCGGCCGTAATCCACCACACGGGCCCAGTGCGGGTTGGTGTTAGTATTACATTATCTTAAAACTATGTTAATCATGAGAAGATCAATTAGTATTGAAAGTAAATTTAAATAAAATAAAAAATATATTAAAATGAAAATAAAATTGAAATAAATAATTGAAAATAAAGTAAAATGAAAATAAAATTGAATTACATGATTAAATTAAAATATATTTTCGACTATTCTTTTTATCTCTCCCTGCTATTCCATGTTTCTTTTGCCAGTACAATCTCAAATATTTCAGACACAACACATTTTCTTCACACTCCAGCACTCCCGAACTACCACATTATAATTCAAATGGAAATACAGATAGGTAAACTACACTCGTTCAGGCAATATAAGCGAATCTTCAAGACTTCAAGATACGGCTGATCGGCTCGCTTACATTATGTACCTTCCTTTAGATGTTCAGGGTTGCGTGAAAGACTAAGGCCCGTTATACACACACGTTTTTATTTCGTGAAAAACTATGGTTGATTCGCCCTTTGTAGCCACGGTCATATGTGTTACGTGGGTCACATTGGTAGCTTGCTGATAGTCACAGCAGCACTACGGCAGGGTGCCGTGATATACAACCTCAGACGATTAATCTACGGTGCGGCTAGCGTACCGTACCGTAAAAAAAACCGTGCTGTGTATAACGGGCCTTAGGATAGATTGGTAAGCGAAGTCCAATTTCTTAGTATTTTATTTCTTGGGGAGCTAGATTGCCGTAAGGTCTTTGTTTTTACAACTCCATTTTTAAGAGGCATTGCCGTCGTCCATAACGCACAACTGCACGTTTTTGAAATGAAACTACTTAGGCGGCGATAATTGTATGAGAATTGAGAGTGACGTTTAGGCTTGGAAGAGAAGAAAGATATTACTCTTTCTGTCTCTTACACTAGATATCTCTATCTATCTTTATTTTTTAAGAAGTTACACTTCTACCACGTTAAGGTGCTGCACGCGCAGTTTTTTTTTTATACCTACCGCCTTGTAATACTATTTTCTACAAACAACATGTCTTTAACTGTATTAATAATATTGTGCTCTATATTCCAATACCATATGAATCAGGTCGGTAAACAAAAATTATCCATGGCTGCCTTAAAATTGCTGATACATGAGGCTTTTTAATTTCGTTTCTAAATTCAGCACCGTTTCGGCAAACTTTTTAAAATGTGTACAATGACTATGGTCGTTGCTAACCACCCTCTATAAGCCAACCAGTACCTTTAAAAACGGACTTTTTTGTGTGGGCTCGTGGCTAAACCATAACAGCCATGCGGGTGGATCAAAGGTTAAGCTACGCTAGCTGCGGTTGCTTCGTGGATGGGTGTCAATCCATGACACATCCATGACATGAGACGTGCACAGGAGCTTGACGACGTAAATAGCGCTATGCTTTTGGTCCATATGGTTTACTGTAAATAATTTGGTATTAAATGAAAAAAAAAACTTAATGCATTAGATTCGCTTTACCAAATGTTAGAAGTAGTGAATGTCACGTTGTATTGAAGAAGGAAATACTTGAATTCGTCGAAAATACGGATTTCCTGGGGATTACGCTTGACTCAAAGCTGCAGTGGGGTCCGCACTTAACATCTCTTGCAGGGCGGCTAAGTTCAGCCGCTTACGCTGTTTGGAAAATCCGCCAATTAACAGATGTGGATACCGCGAGACTGGTCTATTTTAGTTACTTTCATAGCATCATGTGTTACGGTATTTTGTTGTGGGGACGGGCTGCAGATATTGATTCTATCTTCATCCTGCAGAAGAGGGCTGTCAGAGCCATATACAAGCTCAGCAGACGTGATTCTCTAAGGGAACTGTTTAAAAAAAGACGGGTTGCACTCCGGGAGTGCCGGCAGAAGTGAAAACTTGAATATTAACGTTGAAATAAATCAATTATTAATTTAATTATTATTAATATTATCATTTTTTTTCAATATTTCTGCGTCACTTTTTTCATTAATAAGTAGATGCACTTTGTCACAGTAAACATACAGTAAAACATCTTCATACAAACGTGCCGCTCTCGGTTTGAATGTGTGCGTGCGCGCCGCGCGCCATGTCGGCACGCGATTTCACGCACACGCTAGCATAATATATGAGGGAATAAGGTGGCGGCAGTGCGGGCTGTGCAGCGCGACTGTGAGCACGCGCGTACGCTACATGACCGCTTGCGTTCGTCAACTCTCGCCGGCGGCGGCCACTTAAATTACGAGTATCATGACTTCAAAAAGGGGGAAAAAATATTGTAGTGTTTTCGGGTGCCTCAATAATGATTTCGCAAACCCGGACTTATCATTCTTCATAGTTCCTACTCAACCAGAAATGTAAGTACCTACTTATACTTAAATATTATTAGAAAATGTGGTATTGTATTGTTTATTTCACAGTTTATTTGCTTTATTAAGAGCGTAGCCGAGTCGCATTTTTCCATATAAATGTATTCCCAAATTTACTTTCTGAATACTATATTTAGAGCTAAAGTTAGTTACCAGTAGCAATCAAACACAAGGAAATGAAAATATTTTGTCGGAAATCTTACGTTCTGACTATGCACCAATACAACATGAGCTACCGGAAAAAAATGCATTCTTTTATGTTTGTGGCGCTTTGTTAAAAAAATGTGTTGATTACCATAAGAACTGCGATTTTTTAAATAATTACGTCGACGTTAATCAACGAGCGTGTAATTTAAGTGTAGAATCTGGATACACCCATTACAGGAATTACGGCAAAGATCGAAATTTACTCATGATCCCACCTGATGATTTTGTCGATAACGTAGAAAGGATGGAGCAGGTGTTTCGCAAAGTGTTCGAAAAGGACCACATCAACATTAAAATTGGCCGGTCAATTTACGATCAACTGAATGATATAGAATTTAAGATGCCCTGTCCATGCTTTCCCAAAAGCTTTTTACAAAAACTTTACATAAGAATGAGAATTTACTTTACATTAACAAATAATAATAAAGCGTTCCGGACGTGCAGAAACAGGAGAAAAATTTTCTCGGTATCAAATTTGTAACTTAGTATAATAAATGTTATGTGAATAAAAGCTTTTTATTTTTACTAAATTTATAAATTGGTAAAATATTCAATCATAATATGCTTTTTATTTCATAAATTTAGATCAAGTGCTGCTTGTTCGAAATTATTAAGTAAAAGTAAAAGTGACAACCCTGGGGATCAACGCAAGTGTAGGCTAATAACTCGGCGGGCGGCCTTAGATAACTTACTGTATATTATATTTACTGTGACTTTGTTCAATTTCCATATTTTAAACACTTTCGGTCTTATTCATAAAAAAAAGCCTATTGAAGGTTTAAACCATTCATTAGTTAAAATGCTCAATAGGCCTTTAAAACATTCGATAAAATTTTGTATTCATAAACGCTTCATAAACGTTCTATAACTAGAATGTCCTACAACTTCTAAATGTTGCCATTATAATGAAGTCATCCAACAAATTGGCCAACACATTAAATCGGCATACGAGAATATCTGTCTACGAATCGAATATTTGTGTCCATAGACATTATTACGTATAAAAAACTAATTTATTGTCTACAGTTTCAACAGTTTTGACGCGACAACGTCATGGTCGTCATGGAAACAATATGAATTTATATCAATGAACGAATTTGATATTGTATGTGTCAAACTAAAAAACTTTTGAATATTTTTTTTGTATTTAAAATAAATGAAATTAAGACCGGAGACTAGTTGCAACAAAGGGCAAAGAACTGAATATTGGTTGGAGGAGGATAAGGTGTGTACCTACTGTTACAGGTAAAATGTGTTCAAAGTAAGTTATGTTTTGTAAACACTCTCAATTTCTTATACTTATGCTTGCTTTTGCTTCTAATCCTTAGATTTTTTGGAAGAATTGGTCAGGGAGAGGTCTCCATAATAGAAAATAAAAACACTGACACAAGCACTAACGCTAAACAGGGGCAGCCTGGCATGATTTACGAATTAGGTGCCTATCCAATTTACAATTTTACGAAGAACTTCGTTTGCCTGTACAAAACTCATTGTAACAAAAAAAAACCCGCCATAAGAATAATAATGACTGTTATTTTGATGCCGCTACTGATTAATTTAATCAGTATAAATAAGATAATGAAGAGAAAGAATTTATAACATTAGTTTTGTATTTCAGGTCAATAGGACTAGTAAGGATGGTGCTTCACTACGAATAGCAGAAAATGAAACGGCCTACAGAAGAGATGGCACAGATGGCAAATGAAAAGCAAACATTTTAAAAATGTTGTTCTGCTTGCACACGTTTTAGAAGCCAAATTAGTTTAGAGTATTGTTCAGCCGTGAACAGGCAAACATACGCCAGCGTCAGCATCAAGAGCGACATACATTCGTTCCACATAAATTAGTAAATGAATAAATTAGTCATCAAGCTGGAGTAGAGTTTGATTCATCTTCCATAATTCCTCTCACTATGGCCAAGACACCTTTAGCCATCACCAGTTCTATGAGTCTGTGGGACCGGCAATGACAAAACTATTTCCTGTGTACACATTGCACGACGTACACAAACCCCTATTCCTACCCAAATTCTGTCTGTTCCCGTAGGTCTCCCGTAGGCTTGTATGATAGGTTAGGGTGTTAGGATAACTAGGGTGTTAAGTAGTTGCTGTAGGTTTATAATCAGTAGGGTGAGGTAACCATACATACCAGGCTCAATTGTTACAAACTTAGCCACACTGTATGCATTTGGAATAACAGCCGTACTAAGCTGTAAGTCCCGGTGCGTACAAGTATTATAAAAATAAACTGATATTTGTATACAAGCTTTTTATTAATGAACTACTCCCTAAACTTCTTCTCTTTTACTTTAGATCTTGTTGGCTCAAAATATTGCCACTTCCACGTTGTCGTCGGTGGCAGCGCAGAGGTCACTTTGACTGCATGTTTTGGGTAGGACAAATAAGGCAGGATAGGACGTGGAGCATGTTTTGCAACATAGCTTCACAGCCACACCCTACTGGAGCATCTCCCTGCAGGGTGTAAACTTCCGTGGTCGACACGGAAGCATTGTTTTCACACAAAAGCAGCAATGTCCCACAGTATTTCTTGTTGCTATAATGTGCTTCGTTATATTTTTCGTCGCTTCTATTTTGTATTGTAGATAGGTATATAATAATAAACTAAATTGGTTAAACAGAAGTTCAAAATAAATTAAATACAACTGCGGCTCCTCGAAGTACTATTGTTTACGAAACTGAATTTTCAAACATTTGTACGTCAAATGTAAAAAAAAAAAATATCAAGTTCAAAATTAAATATGACCGCTACGTAAATGGTAACAATTTTCTATTTATTCAACTGGAAAAGCTGTCGCTGACCGTTGGAATCATTTATAAGCCACCTAATACGAATGCAAGACAATTTCATGAAACATACTCGACTCTGTTAGAAAGAACAAGACAAAAAACAATTGTGTTTGGTGACTTTAACATAGATTTACTGCGAAATGAATGTAAAACCACAGACTACATGAACATGGTACACGAATCAGGCTACTCTATAATAAACAATACTCATGAGCAGTATGCCACTCGGGAAACAGTAAATACAAAAAGCATAATCGATCATGTGTGTACAAATATTTCCGATTCCAGCATACACATGGCATTAATTGTGTCAACTTTATCTGACCACAAGCAAATATACGTAGGGGTAAAGAAGTATAAGCAATCATTAATACAGAAAAAACAATATCAAGCAATTGACTACAGCGAACTTTTTAACAAAATAGAGAAGGGAAATTTACCACAGGAAGACTATAGCTACGACACACTGGAAACATATATCAAAAAGCAAATTGAAGATGCAAAAATTTCAAAAACTAAAATCCTTAATTTACCCCAGAAGGACTGGATTAATAAAACTGTAATTAACAATATAACTGAAAGAAATCAACTATGGCACAATTACTTAAAGGATCCTAAGAGTGAAGAACTAAAATTAAAGCTAACAGCTGCAAAGGAAAAAGTGAATAAGACAATAGGCAAAGACAAGAAGAAATATTATTATGATGCTTTTGATAAATGCAAAAACAACCAACAACCAACCAACAACAACAACTCCAAACAACAACCAACCAACAACTCCAACAACAACTCCAACAATTCCAACTTATATGTATACCTACATTATCAGCAAATAAATGATTTCTTTCTTTCTTTCTTTCTTTAAAAAGAACCCCAAGAAGATGTGGAAATTAATAAATACCCTTGCTAAAAATAAAATAAACTGTGACTGTGCTCCCCCAAAGTTAATTGTAAATAATACTGTCATATCAAATGGTACAGAAATTTGTAACAGTTTTAATCATTACTTTGCAACAATCGGTTCTATACTAGCTCATAAAATACAATCAAACCAACCTAGCACTATACACACAAAAACTATACATAAAGCTAAGGACAGCCAAGGCCCTAATCTAATGGAACTGCACCCGTGTTCAGAAGATGAAATCAAAAAAATTATAGATAACTTAGATAATAATACCAGTTGTGGGATAGACGGTATAACCACTAAGGCTATAAAGTGTATCGGAAACCTAATCGCAAATAATCTTGCAAAATGTATTAATGACTGTCTAATCAAAGGTGTTTTCCCAGACAGCCTGAAGATAGCCAAGGTGACGCCTATTTATAAAGCAGGAACTAAAACTGATCCCGGCAACTACCGTCCTATCTCTGTATTGCCTGTAATTTCAAAAATATTTGAAAAGGTATTATATACTCGGTTATTTGATTACTTGAACGAAATAGACTTCCTTTATGAACATCAGTACGGATTTAGACCACATTCTAATACACTCGCAGCAACAATCGATTTAGTAACTAAAATTAAAAATAATATCGACAAAAAGCAACTAGTTCTAGGTATTTTCATTGATCTTAAAAAAGCATTCGATACAATAAGTCATTCCATACTATTAGAAAAGCTAAAAAGTATTGGAATCACTGACAAAGCTTACAAAATATTCGAATCTTATCTTGCAAATAGACATCAGATAGTAAAAATTGATAATTTTGAAAGTACATCTGCTGAAATTGTATGCGGAGTTCCGCAGGGATCAGTTTTAGGACCACTGCTTTTCTTAATTTATATAAATAATATAAGTAATATTGGTTTAGCGGGACATATCTCACTGTACGCAGATGACACATGTCTTTTTTATTTTGGCCACTCAATGAATAGTGTTATTACTGAGGCACAGCAAGACCTTTATATTTTAAATACGTGGCTTAAGCAAAACTTACTGACTATTAATGTTAACAAAACTGCATATATAATATTTTCTCCTAAGAACAAGAAGATTCCTGATTTCCCTCCTCTTACGGTTGATGGCCAACAACTGGTAAGATCAAACCATGAGAAATACCTAGGCCTGATCTTGGACAGCAGACTGACATTCAGATCTCACATTGATTATGTTAGAAGTAGATTGATTCCGTTGACTGGAGCTCTGCGAAATATTGCTAAATGTGTGCCATTTAAATTACGCTACACAATCTATAATACACTGGTCAAACCGCATCTAGACTATTTAATCCAAGTGTGGGGACAGGCCGCTATTACACATCTTCATGACCTACAAGTAACTCAAAACAAGGCAATCAAAGTTCTTTTTAATTACAATTACCTAACACCTACGAAAGACATTTATGCTAAAACTAAACTATTTAACCTTAAAAAATTATATATTTACCACACATGCATACTAATAAAGAAAATTTTAACAAACAATATACACTCACAAATCACCTTCAAACACAAAACTCACCACTACTACACCAGGAATACGGATAGTATAGAACTGCGTTCAGTTAGGACCTTGTACGGAAGAAGAACTATTCAGTTTGAGGGAGCGCAGCTTTATAATAATTTACCGAAAGAAATAAGAGATAGTTCATCAGTGAACATTTTTAACAATAGGTTAAAGTTGTATTTGGCTAACCAACAATAATAAATCATTACTACATATATGTACTCGACAGATTGAACGACAATTATGTTTATTACTTAAGATATTTTTTTTTTAGTTTCTCATATTTAAGTGAACTATGTATGTTCTTTTTGAGAAATAAATTTCTTTAAACCGAAATGTCATTTTCTTCGGCCATCTTTGTCGTGTCTCACTTGGTTCACTTCGGTTGGCGCCGCCACGCGCCGCCGTAGAAAGAGATGGGGGGGGGGGGAAATCTCTCCTGACGGTCACGTGTCCTGACGCGATGCCCTGACGCGAGTTTAACATTTTTTACCCATTACAAAAAGTGTTCAACGCCGCTAAAGAAGTTTTCACTTCAAAAATTTACATCATGACGGTTCCTTGTCAATATATATATTACTAGCTTCAGCCCGCGACTTCGTTCGCGTGAAACTTCTTGTTTCCCCCGAGCCACCCCGTCGTATCGCATCACCCGCCCGCGCTATCACTTAACGTTCTTTTTTACTTTTTTTCTTTTTGCTCGGCTCCTAAGGGTCATAGCGTGATGTTACATAGCCTATAGCCTTCCTCAAGAATTGGGCTATCAAATGCAAGAAGAATTTTTCAAATCCGACTGGTAGTTCCAGAGATTACCCCCTACATACAAACTTACAAACTTTACCTCTTTATAATATTAGTATAGATGAAAACATTATGTACGTTCGAAAAAATGTACATCTTTTTAGTAAGATAAGTGACAGGCATAATTTTAACACAAGAAATAGGAACAAATTAGATCAATTGCGTTTCAGATTGTCTAAAGTAAAAACTTCTTTTATGGGTTACTGTGTAAAATTTTATAATAAAATACCACTCGATATTCTTCAACTAAATGAGAAGAAATTTAAAACATGCATTAAACGCACACTATGCAGACAAGCATATTATAAGTTGGATGATTATATTGCAGATAAAAATGCTTGGCTAAATGCTGGTCCTGCTCCACAGGCACTTGAGCTCACTAGTTAAAATTTCAATATTTGGAAGAGGTGCTTCCCTTTTTCTTTTTTAGTGTTTCTGACATTACGATCTTAATATTTATTTTTATTTTATTCAATCATGTTTTAATTGTTTAATGCTGCAATACTAAATACCTTTTCCTGTTTGGTATTAAAAATTTTATTCATCTCTTAAATAAATTGCAATCTATAGTTTTGTATCATTTAGAAGCATTTTTTCAATTTTGTAAATGTAAGAACCATGGATCCGTTTATTATGATTTTTTGATGTTGACTTGAAAGAGCATGGCAGTTGAGAATGTGTCATGCTCACTTAAATGTCTCACTGATGGTGGCGCGTGTGTTGGATCATTCGGTTCCCTACAAAATGGTTGAGCTGGATGGTGCTGATCCATGCGTCATGTTCGTGAACGGACGCCGTCGGTTGAGACTGGTCATCTCTTAACTGCCAAGGCTTATTTTTAATCTTATTTCTTGTATTGTTTCTTCATTTGTGTGTTTTTGAAGTGAAAACTTCTTTAGCGGCGTTGCACACTTTTTGTAATGGGTAAAAAATGTTAAACTCGCGTCAGGACACGTGACCGTCAGGAGAGATTTCCCCCCCCCCCCCCCCTCTTTCTACGGCGGCACCAACCGAAGTGAACCAAGTGAGACACGATAATGGATGGATGGACGGACGGACGGACGGACGGACGGACGGACGGTGACGGTGACGGTGACGGTGACGGTGACGGTGACGGTGACGGTGACGGTGACGGTGACGGTGACGGTGACGGTGACGGTGACGGTGACGGTGACGGTGACGGTGGCGGTGACGGTGACGGTGACGGTGACGGTGACGGTGACGGTGACGGTGACGGTGACGGTGACGGTGGCGGTGACGGTGACGGTGACGGTGACGGTGACGGTGACGGTGACGGTGACGGTGACGGTGACGTTGACGGTGGCGGTGACGGTGGCGGCGACGGTGACGGTGACGGCGTGTATTCGTAAAATTCGTGCATATAAAGTGTTTCAAAAAATGGAAATAGAACAAAGTGCATCGATTAATGAAAAAAATGACGCAGAAATAATGAAAAAAACTGAGTTATATTAATTCAATTAATAATTGATTTATTTCAACGTTAATATTCAAGTTTTCACTTCTGCCGGCACTCCCGGAGTGCAACCCGTCTTTTTTTTTTACACTGTTCTCACATATAGAAGCAACAAGAATAATGTACCCAGGATTTTGTAATATCTTGATTTAAAAAGAGTGTCCATGGAGTTTCTTGCCCGTTCTTCTTCATAGAGATCTACGCTTTGGAATGGGCAACTAGCTTCAACTTTCTGACCAACTGACCGACTACTTAATTTTGACAATTCAAAAGTGCCTGTAATGGTTTAATTGAAATAAATGCTTTGAGTTTGAGTTTGACATATCGAGACCCCTTTGTGCCTAGGATAGAACGTCACGCCATTGGTCCCGGCTGTCATTTGCAGACCTTTGACAGTCGTTACGGGTAGTCAGAAGCCCAAAACTCTGACTGCCAGTCTTACCAAGGGGAATCGTATTATCCGATTACTGGGTGTGTGGAGTTCAGATAGGCAGTCACTCCATGTAAAAATACTGGTATTCAGCTGCATCCAGTTAGACTGGAAGCCAACTCCAACATAGTTGGGAAAAGGCTAAGTAGGCTAAGATTTTAAAATGGACTGTCAACCAAACGGAGAAAATCAAACCACATAAAAATGACTCAACAAACCTGTCTTTTCGGTTTCCTTTTATCATGACATCACTATACATTATAATCTGAACCGAAATTCCGAACAAGGTATAACAAACGTTTTATTCTTGGCACGGTTGATCGCTTCGACATCGTGGGATCCTAACGCGCTTAGGGTTGCCAAAGACCGCCGTATATGTATTTTAAAAAGAAGGAGAGCAGTTGTTGCCCTGTGGTAACGGCCCCGACCTAGGTCGTAGGTTCGAACCCAGACAGGCGCTTTGGCGGTGCAAAACCGAAGACACCGACTTCCGAAACTAAAGTTATTATGCATTTTATGGTGTTTTCTTTTTTAAAGTCGGTTATATCGGTTCCGGTACCGGTTTTAACTGCTAACACTAGTAATAAATTATAATATTGTTTACTAACACGCTGGATCATTGTTGTCCGAAAATAGAGAATATTATTGTTATTATACTTTTTAGAAAACCGTTTTTTTTTGGAACTTAGTTCCTTAACGCGTCTTGCGTTAGGAGTTGACTGCTAGGAAAGGAAGGATGAAGGATAGAATAGAGAGTGGCGTTAGTTCGGATTTATTTGTTTATTTCATACTTTCAGCACACAAATGTAGAGGCGGACTTAGTGATATAGGCATTTTCTACTATATTCCGCGCGGAACTAGGATAGAATCACATAAGGAAAAAGCGTCATGACCTCTCCATGCGACTTTCTCTGTCTCTTTCTATTAAATACGAGTGTGTGTGTGCGTGCGAGGTTCGCGAAAGTAACTTCGTTCCTAGTGTTTTTCTTAGTCGAACTTAGGAACAGATACCGATCCCCCTCTGCTATCGAAGTTAGTGAATGTTTTAAAGTAATATTGACGATCAATTCCCCAAAAACGGTATTGGTGTTTTTCTTGAATATGTTTTCTTCCGAACCTAATAATATTTTCGATGTGTAAAAATAATGGTATTTAGCTGCTTCCAGTTAGGCTGGAAGCCGACCACAATATAGATGGGCTATAAGCAAAGGCTAGGCAGAATATTTTTGATGTGTCTACAACAAAGAGGCCATGTACCTATTCTGAGTTTGTATCGGCGTTTCTTCTACTAATACTGGTGCCATCTAGTCTTAAAATATTGACCAACAAAATATTATCCTGTAATATAGTCTAAAGATCTACTTACAGAAATAAACATTTCAACAAAAATATTTAAAGCTGGTCACCCGATGTTTTATTTCAGGGCATTTTTTACTTTGCTGTTTAATTGTATCTAAATCCATTCAGCCGTTTCGGCTTGATTAAATGGGGTAATAAACATAAAAAAATCTATAAAAACTTTTACATTCATAATATTTATTCCACTGGAATGGGATTATTTTGGATGCGATCCAACACATTATTATACCTAAACCTACATTTATGATAAGAGACAAGCGATTACAGCATTTCTCACTAAGCCCAAGTACGCACTGGTGTAAAAATATCGCGTCGCGATTTTATCATGCACTGGATTTTTATGAAAACTCGAAGCATTGATAATCCAATAGAGTACACCCCAGCGCGTCAAAAAAACAAATTGTTTGATTATACACTCTCGCGGTAAGTGCGTAAAATAAAATCGCGGCGAGAAAAAATCGGCCGTGCATACCTGGGCTGTTTTCTTTGCTGATTCACACTTTTGTTCTTTAATAGGCAGATCAGTTCTCTAAGAAATGAAGCGAAGAACAGTTAAGATTTTTTTAATTTGAACGATTTTGGGACCCAGGAGAAATCATTAATTAGAATTATTCGTGCGATCACAATATACTTAAACCACAGGTGTACTAATAAGTTAAATACAAAAATTTTATGAACAAAATCGATTGATGTTATCGAGAATAATATTACGAATATACTATGACTTCACGTCTCCATTAAATTATAATGGCAGTAGAATACCCAGTCACGTGAGCGCAACCGCGAACACAGTTTATAATCGCGGAAAACAAGTTTAGTTTGCCACCCCTGACGCACTCAAGGTTGACAACACAGAGCCGTCCATTTTCCCGTTGGGTAGAACTAAACAATTGATCAACCACATCCGCTCCCTTTCGATCGAAGTCTAATAAGTGAATGGTATAGGTACAAGAAGTTTCGTAGACAACTCTATGGTACGAAATAGGTAGGTAGACGCAGAAGGTTGCATGGTCTAAGTATAGACACTTAGACCATGCAACGAGCGAA
Organism: Amphipoea oculea; assembly: GCA_945859645.1. NCBI lineage: Eukaryota > Metazoa > Arthropoda > Insecta > Lepidoptera > Noctuidae > Amphipoea > Amphipoea oculea. The sequence goes on from OX243876.1 coordinate 6,977,043, forward strand.
AATGTGCGCACTCACGAGGGGCTAGTGGCTTGTGGCTTAGTAATAACAATCGCACGGGTCGATCGATTAGGTAAAGCTATGCTTGATGCGGCTGGTCCGTGGATGGGTGACCATCTTTATATCATCTATTATCTATTATATTATCATTGCACTCTTGTTGTAAACGGACGTGTCAAAGATTTATTAAAATAAATAAATAATTACTTGCTGAATCGTGACCTGGATCTAACGAATATCCGGTAGTAAAGCAAACTGTGTCATACGTAGGCATAATATGTGTAAATCGTTTCTGTGAAAATGTGTAATAAGTGATTGACAAGTGCATAACTTGTATCACAATGGCATCCAGTCCCTTCAGCCGGGGTGGCAGATGTGCTCGGAGCCCTCCTCCTACACCTGTGCCCGCACCAGGAACAGCACCTGCACCTGCATCCGAGCCCGTACCCGCACCTCATCCTCAACCGGCCAGCCAAAGAGACGATGTGATGATGGAAGCGATATCTACGCCGGAAATACAGAATTGGATGTCATCCATTGAGCAGTGCCTAAGTGAAGTGTGCTCTATAGCAGCAGAGGGCAAATTAAACATGGAGCAAAAACTGCGTATAAATACCTTATGCCGAAAAGTTAGTCACGGCACATCCCAGATGGCCGTTCAGTACCAGTCCCTTAAGATGAATGCTGTCCGGGCCCACACCACCGTCCAAACACTCGAAGACCAAATTGATCTGTCGCAGCAACTGAAAGACCTTAAGCTGACAGTCGGAGCTTCTATGAAACCAAGAACCGGAACTTCCTTTGCTGACATGGTCAAAAAAGGTACCAACAATTATATACAGCCAATAAATTTAAGCTCAGTGGCCATATACCCTAACGACAAACTAAAGTCGAGTGAGGAGACAAAAACACTTGTCCAAAAAATTATATGCCCCGAGCAAATGAAGCTTCAGGTAAGAGGACTGCGTAAGACGAAAAATGGCGGTGTCATTATCAGCACTGAAACAAAAGACGACATTGAGAAGGTGAAAAAATCGATGCAGCTATCAAATTCAGGCCTTACTGTAGACGAGCCCCCAAAAAGGAAGCCTAGAGTAGTGGTTATCGGAGTGCCCTCGTCCATGCAAGAGAAGGAAGTTTTTACTTGTTTGTTCCATCAGAATTTAGCCGAGAACCTTCAGGATTGTAGCCTCGAGACCTTTTTGACCTCCATTAAGTTAAGCCATAAGTCAGGTAAGAAGGACGCTGAGACCTGTAATTATATAATAGAAGTATCTGCAGACATACGCAAAGCCCTGATATCTAAAGACAGAGTGTTTGTGAATTGGTCGTCATGCCCTGTGAGAGACTTTACTCTAGTCACACGCTGTTATATGTGCCAGCAGTACGGACATGCGGCCAAATCATGTCGGGAAACCACATATACCTGTGGCCACTGTGGTGATCTGGGTCATTCCATTAAAGAATGCACAAAGAAGGCTGAAGAACCAAAATGCGCTACTTGCTTGCATTTCAAAAAGCCGAGCAATCACAAGACAAGTGCCGTGGACTGTCCAGCAAAACTGATGGCTGAAAAGAGGTACATAAATAGTATTGATTATGGAGGCGCCTAAGAGCGCCGTTAATCACGTATCTTTCTGGTCCTTGTAATTGTTTGTTTTATTGTTATTTTTATTTTTTTATAATATTTAGTTATAATTATGATTAATAATTTAATTAGTGACATAGATAATTTTTCTATAGCTGAATCCCATGTTTGTGACGTTGAGCACTGTAAACAATATCTCTCCTCCTACACTAGTCCACTAACCATTCTAACCCAAAATATTCGCAGTATTTTTAAGAATTTCGACAATTTTAGCATTTTTATACAACGTCTAGACATAAATTGTGACGTTATTGTCTTAACCGAATGTTGGCTGTCCAAACAATATAACATACCACTAATACCGGGGTATAATATGTATAAAAGTACTATAAATTACAATCAGAACGATGGGGTGATAGTTTACGCAAGAAATCATCTCAATGTGTCTGTCGAGGAACCAAATATGCACGACTGTAACAGATTGTTGATTAAAATTGGGTCTGGCTTTCGTTTAAACAACATATAGAGAAGCTTTAAACAGTAGAATTCGCAAGTTGATATTTGTTTTTAAAAAGTTACGCTGTATTGCTGACCCAAAAATAGTTAGACAAGTTTACTTTGCTCTATGTCAATCGATTATAACGTACTGTATTACCACATGGGGTGGAGCGGGTAAAACAATGTTACTAACCATCGAGAGAGCTCAGAGGGCGATTCTCAAAGTGTCTACTTTCCGCCCTTTCCTTTTTCCTACTAACCTCCTGTACAAATCTTGTGAAGTATTAACAGTTCGACAGCTATTTATTATGGGCATTGTATTAAAACAACACAAAGCTCTACCCTACAGCGCTGGATATACTAATAAAAGACGTAAAGATATAGTTTGTCCACAAATTTCAACAAAACATGCTTTTATATCCAAATTTTACCTGTACCTCGGACCTCTCCTATATAATAGACTAAACTCGAAAGCAAATATTTATTCTGTGAACTATACAATTTGTAAGAAATTACTCAAGGATGCTCTCCAAAGTATGTCTTATGAAGAAACAGAAAATTTACTAACTGTGTTAAAGTAAATATAGGTATACAAACTTCACTTAAGTTATATAATTATCAAATTTAGAAACTAAGAGTTATTATATAATTATTTGTCTATTGTTAACTTTTGATTATTTATTAATTTTAAAAGACTATTTTAGCACTTCTCGCCTGAAACACAGGATTACCTAGTTCAGGCACGTAAGTCTTAGCAATGTAATTTTTATTTAAGCAAAACTGTACAAATTTTCATGCCTAATAATTTTTGAATAAATATATTATTATTATTATTATATTATTATTATATACCAAGACCCTTCCGTACCTCGGAAAGCACGTTAACCCGTTGGTCCTGGCTGTAATTCGTGGATCTTTGGCAGTTGTTACGGGTCGTCAGAAGCCCGAATGTCTGACAACCAGTCTTACCAAGGGGTATCGTATTAGTCAGTGACTGGGTTGTAGACGTCAGATAGACAGTCGCTTCATGTGAAATACTGGTATTCAGCTGTATCCGGTTAGACTGGAAGCCGACCCCAATATAGTTTGGAAAAGGCTAGGCACGAAATAGATAGGTACAGAAGATCTTGCCTAGACCATACAATAAGCGAAAACGGGCACACGCTCGTCACAGACGAGAACACTTTTTCAAGGATCTTCACCGGAGTGACATTTACAGAGGGGTGTTGTTGGTACATTATGAAATTGTCGTATATCATCATCAGCCTATAACGTTCCCACTGCTGGGACAGGGACTCTCTGTGAGAGGGAGTGGGAATGACCCACAATGTGGGCCCAGTTGGTGGATGTTGGATTGGTTGTGGATGCAATAATTGTATTGTATTGAAAAAACAAGATGGCGGCGTTAGTTCGGATTTATTTATTTATTGAATACTTTTAGCACACAAAACCAATGCCTATGGCACTAAGTCCACCTCTACATAGGCATTTTCTACTAGTCAACCTTTGGGTGATGCATAGACAAGTAGTGATGATAGGTGCAATTATGAAAATTTTGTAATAAATATTTGAATTTTGGAATAAATATTTGATCGTGACCACGTGCCAAAAGATACTTGTACCGTTGTGCGTATAGCGATGAACTTCTCTCTATCCATACTAATCCATCCATACTAATCCATCCATACTAATATTATAAATTCGAAAGTAACTATGTCTGTCTATCTGTATGTTACCTTTTCACGCCTAAACCACTGAACCGATTTCGATGAAACTTGGTATGAAGATAGTTTGAATCCCGGGAAAGGGCATAGGATAGTTTTTATCCCCATATTCCTACAGGATCGAAACTTATACGGGTGAAACCGCGGGGCGCAGCTAGTAATTGTATAAAGCCATATTTGTTACGGTCGCGAATCTTATTATAATCAACATACAGCCTGAAACTGACCTGCAAATTGCAATAAAGGTACGTCAATTTGAATTTCACAGGCTACTTTATCGCATCCTTTAACGTTCTCCCTTAAAGTTGCCTCTTTAATTAGAAGGTGTTTAGATCGGTGACCCTAATGACGTAGCCATGAGTGCCTCGTTACAATCTCTTTGGGTCATAAAATTGGGCATTAAAAGAGTGTAGGTACCTTTAGCAGCTGTATTTTCGAGCTAATCTGAAAACACCGCAGGGGAAATAATTCTGGAAGTTAAGCTTAGTTGCGGTTCTTCCGTTCGACTTACTTGTTTTGAAAGTATTTTCTGAAAAAAGTTTGTGGTTCCGTGATAAACTATCTTATTTGTGCTTTGATAGTTTCAACCAATGATAGTTGTCCTATGCAATAAGCAGGCGAGTCCTGGAGTGGAGACCACGTTTCGTCAAGCATAGTATGGGATGCCCCCCAGCTAGTTGGATCGACGTTCTCAAAAAGGTGGATGGGGAAGGGTTGACTATGCAATAATTGTTATTGCCAATTGAGGGTTTCATCCTGATATTCTATAACGTTTCTCTTATTTTTTTTGTTCCCCTATACTGTCCCACTGCTGGGCAAATGCTTCCCCAAATCCTTCCAAAAACTCTTTTCCCTCGCCACGTCGCACCAGCCCTCACGATACGCGTCGGGTGTCTCTTATATTAGTAGAAAATTGTGCTGTGAACAGTAACATTGTTTGCATTCAATGGCTAATCAGGTCACAATCGTAACATTTCCAGTTCATGGATTAAAGCATTCAGCAGCAATTAGACATAACTATAATTTTCTTTTATATCTTACATAATCTGCATTTGCAATTTATTTGCCAAAAATGTAAACAAAATACCTAATATGTGTTCGTGGAAAAATAACTTCAATTCCTACCCAATAAAGTTCAGTTTACGCTACAACTTCAAACATTTTTATAACTTTTCTAATAGTGCTAGTTACTCTAAAATCAACTTAATAAGCATTAAAATAAAGTTGATATTTGTTTAACTTGAAATAATATTAATTTAAAACATAAGTTTTAATCGTTTTTACATACACACATACATAAACTCACGCTTTCTTCCCATGGGATGGGCAGAACCTACAGACCCCAACATGGTTGGAAAAAGGCTAGGCAGATGATGACTTAAGTTTTTTATCTTAAGACTTTTGTCCAGTTAAGCTACGGTTTCCTAAAGCGGTGACCGCTACATGGCGCCATAATGTCCAAATAGGTACAGTGTTTTTTGACACTTTAATGTCAAATACTGGTAGTAATGACAGATTTTCATGACGTTCGTTTTTTCTTGCTGTTTGGGCGCTCTTGACTTCGATCACGCCTGAAAGCGATGTATGAGGTCTATGATTGAACGAGCGTGCCCAGAAGATGCCTGGCACTGGAACTCCCACGCATCGACGAAACACAGCAAACTGCTTGACGCCGGACTCCAGTGGGAGGGTGGTCGCAAACCAGGCCGGCGTTAGCCCTACCAGCACAAGGGAAGAATTAGCCAGTCAAATAAGGTGTTGAGTGTGACGGTCCAGGATGCGCCGAACGCTCGGTTCAGTGGACTAACTAGCAGAACAAACTGCGCTACACGAGGAGGCTTCTTCATGCATCTCAATAATTCTAGTTGTTGTTGTTGTTGTAGTTGAATATAGTTGATTAGTTCATTATAAAGATGACGGCAATGCTCTTCTAGGAAACCATAACGAGATATATTCAAGATGAGAGAGTAATAAAACCTTTTTGAATAATGAAATACCTACATGTCACTAACTTAGGCTTTTACCACCCTAGTATAATACCCACCCTTTAGAAACCTACTCAAGCTGAAAATTGATAAACGGAATTCCTAATAGCAAGTTACCAACCGATTTATTATAAAATATATAAATCATTTTAGGAATAGAATTTGCTGAAAATATTTCTTCGTGAAAACTTTCGGTTCATAAAAATGTTAAATAATTTGAAAAACCATTTCTGTTGTTTTTTGTTAAGGAAAACCGTATACCCTAGGAAGACGTACAATCGGGAAAATTAATTGCTAAGCCACACCCTTCGTTAATTCGCCGGGCTATAGCAATTTCACACAACTGTCAAAGAATGACAGTTGTGATTTGAATATACGGACAATTTAAGTTGGTAGTTAATTTGCTTTACAACTAATGTCCCTGACTTTACATGCGTGTATACAACAATCTTATCACCAAACATAATATACATTGGAACATTAAATCAACACGCACGTCGCCACATACACGTAATTACTCCCGTATCGAGTCTATAAACCCTTAAACGTTATCAGTATCTCCCAGACACAATAACTCACGGCGACCAACTACATACCAAAAACCTCGCTAAATATTAGCATACACTAAATAATTTTGTACGCGGCAGTACGTAAGGCGACCCCACTTTATGCTTGTCAGCGATGGTGTAATGTTGATACAGCGTAATGAAACCAAATACTCTCTGTACACGACTGTACATGGTACTCCCTGCTGTCACATATTTTATTTAAGCATTCATAATTTCTCGTATAACTGCGTGCGGTGATGACTTTTAGGAAATGTGGTTCTCGGTAAAGCAACATGGCGGGCTCAGAAAATGGCGCGTGCCCTTGAATATTGATATCAGGTTTTATTTGTCTTTTATGGTGTTATAGGAAATGTTATAGGAAACGTAATATGTTTAAGGGGATGCTTAAATGTAGCCCACAAAATTCAAATTTACTTACGTTTTTTGCAATTTGCAGGTCAATGTCAGGTTGTATATTGATTAAAATGTGATTCGCGACCATAACAAATATTTATAAAACTTTACAGAATAATAATCATTAGAATCAGCAATAAAACTTCTTAGGTTAGAATTTGCCTCAAATGTCATGATTTCATGAAGTACCGTCAAACGGGGTGAATAGGGATGCAGGGGTGAATCGGGACAAAACTTTAAAAGGGATTTTAACATTAAAATAATATAGTTTGTGGCCAAAAAGGACCCTAATGTGTTTACTGTAATTTAATTAACGATTACGTGCCCTTATTGACAACAAACTATATTATTTCAACGTTAAAATCCATTTTAAAGTTTCGTCCCGATTCACCCCTGCATCCCTATTCACCCCGTTTGTAGGTAGTCAATGAATAGGGTAATATGAACTTAGAGGGATAAATTGATGATTTTTATGATTATAATTCTATAAATAAATACTTGTTACAGCCGCGAATCATATTCGCTAAAACATACCGACAATAGTTGATATTCCAACCCTACTTTAAACAAAACCTTTATAGGTTTCGTAAATTATTGGGTAGCTGTTATCTGGAGTACTGAAGATACCACAATTCAAAAGATATCTTAGATTGATTGGTGATCGCAATACGATGTGAGTACTCTTGGCAGGCGCCTATCATGGTTCGGCTTGGCAGTCACGTGCAGGATCGTTCGTTGTTACGGTTTCTGAAGACACAGACTACTAGATAACGGGACTGTCTTTCTGTGACAGCCTTTGTGAATGATGAGTGATGCTTTTTTCAAACATTTCGGCCACAGGCACTTTTATTACAGTGTCAAATATAAGAAAGACCCATCGCATAGAGTACTGCCCCCCCCTGTTATCATTACAGTAAGTCATAAAAATTCAATCGTGGGAAATCGCACTTTTGTTTCAAGATTTTTGAATTGGTGTATCTTGATGATTATAGCAGATAACTTAGATATTTAAACGGATAACAAAAGATACATTTGTGTAGATGAATCCTGAATATAATTTATAGGACTTGATTCAAGGATCACAATACTGTAAAAAAGTCATAACACCAGTAACACGACTTAATATAATTATAACATCACGGGCAGAGTAGTCTACATGGATTCTGATAAAATTATTGCTGGAGAATGACTCTTATTAATAAGGGGGAAAATCGCTGTTTACGGTAGCACGCAATTTAACCTCTGCCCTCAAAACGGTGAAGAAAAACAGCAATGTAACCACGCAAAACATTGTGCATTTGAGTGTATGCAACAACAAACATTTTGAAACTTGCTTTCATGAAGAAAAGTAAAAAAAAAAAAAAATGTTACCTATATCGGCATTTCCGTAATTCCAACTCAAACTCAAAGCATTTATTTCAATTAAACCATTTATAGGCACTTTCGAATTGTCAAGAAGTTGGTCAGTCAGGAAATATGAAGCTAGTCCATTCCAAAGTGTAGGAGGTACCTATATAGAAGAACGGGCAAGAAACTCCATGGACACTCTTTTAAATTATATTTTTAGAAAAACATTAGTTACATTATTAATGTCGAATTTATAATTAAGTATATGTGAGAACGATGTAAAAAAAAAGACGTACACGTTAAAAGCGTAACAAAACAACAATCAAAAATAAAATAATTAAAAATAAACCGAGGCAGCTAAGTGATGACCAGCCCCAACTGACGGCGGCCGTACACGAACATGACGCATGGATCAGCGCCATTCAGCTCAACCATTTTGAAGGGAGCTAAATGATCCAACAAACACGCCACCGTCAGCAAGACATTTGAGTGAACATGGCATACTATCAGCCGCCAGGGCACATTAAAGTCAATGAAAGACATATTACCCGGTAAATTGTAGCTCTATAGTACAGTCAACAAAAGAGATAAGTATGCAGGATCGTCGGATATGGTTGAAATTTAGTAAGAAACCTATGGATGTTCTCGAATAAAATTTTATTTTATGAATAGAAAACAAACAGCTCATTTTCCAATTAAATTTCAGTCGACAACATCTATCGGTTTCTTACTAAACTTCAACTATATTCGACGATCCTGTATACTTATCTCTTTTGTTGACTGTACATAGAACTCACGTCTCGTCGCTCGCATGACTAACTTTCCTATCTCATTTTTCATATTTTGTGGCTGATCTGTGTCAGCTACTACGCTCTTCTATTCGAAAGTCTTTACACTTTTCACTAACCGTCATACCTTTATGTTATTTGAATCTCAAAATATAACCATTTTGAAAGGCAACAAAATGTAAAGAATCATGAATAGAGGAGTGTAGCCGTCCCAACCCAAATCAGCTAAAAAATGAGATAGGGCAATTAGTCATGCGAGGGACGATCTGTGCTTTGCAATTATACAATACAAAAGAAATTCAGTTTATACAATGCAAGGATAGTCTTACAATTTTCAGCAGCTCCAACAGTATTTTCAAGTGTTAATCAATTAGTTGTGGTTGTGGAACAGGACCAGCATTGAGAAACTTTTAATCAGAAGATTCCCAGGTATGGCCCGGTACAAAAAAAAATGATTAGGTACAATGACGGAGGTTACAAGTGACTCTCGCTTCTTTTTACATCATCTTGGTATAACTCGCAAAACTCCGATATAAATGAAACGTTGTAAAAAAAGCACAACTTAAAGAAAACTTCAATTTATTAAATATCAGCACGTCTCCTCACAGAATCTTTTAGTTGGGGAAGTTTATAGCTTCATGTAGGGTGGATCACCCCCTGAATAATGGAGGGCGGGGCCAAATGCGATTCGCGCTTAGCGCTTAAACTACTTTAAAGTCAACTCGTCTAAGCCTTCTTACCATCCGATGCATTTTCGATACGTCACGTATAAAAGTTTATAACTAAAAGCGCAGCGCTTCTTATCTACTTTCAAGTTCGTTTAGCGCTTAGAGATAAGGGAATTGCTATGTTACTGTTGAACTGAGAGTTGAGAAGTTTTAGTACACAAAGAGTCGGTAATACTGGCTGTTTTTAAAGTTCAATAGATTCTTTTGGTTGAGTATTTTTTGATTGGCTGTGCTCTTGATTGAGTGCAATCGTTTGATGTCGGAAATAGTCAGCAACAGTCGCATTTAGGGCCTGTGCACACTACGTTTTTTAAACGAGTCGTTGACACGCGTTTTAGAAACGTGTGTCAACGGCGCGCTTTTATCCTGACTAAAAAACGTGGTATGCACAGGCCCTTAGATTTATATTCCTAGATTAAATTCTGCTATTATAAATGTCAGTTTTCCTGTAAATAAATAAATCATTTTAAATGACTAGCATACTTAAGTGTTTGGTGTTAACCAAGTTTGTCTATTACCACTTTTTACTGGCCAAGAATATACTTAAATGCAAGTTTATTAATAGTACAAACCTTACATATATCTGTACAATCTATGTCTATACAAATAAATAAAATTTTAATCTCGAAATAACAGTTTTTTTTAATACATACATGTTATATGAAAGTATATACGGTACTTGTAACAAAAAATCAATTTATAATAAATTGTGTTTGTCTATCCGTTTGTTCCGACTAATCTACGTATCGGCAGGACCGATTATGACGGAACTTTCACTGACAGATGTTAAAACGAGTTACTTATACTTACTTTTAATTTAGAAAAAGAATTATTAAAAAAAAACCCCATGAAATCCTTCCACACGTGCGAAGCCGCGGTAAGAAGCCAGTCTTCTATTATATCATAATCGATAACTTTTTAGACATTTTTCGTGCACCAAAAAATCTGATATCAATTGACCTCACGAAAGGACGATCATGAAGCTTGAAAGTATGCAGTTTATCTTTGACGTGAGCCATAAAAATGGACTGAAGGGAAAAAGGGCTACTTTACCATAACACTGTGAGAGGACGGTAGGTACCTTAATGTCACTATCAGTCGATTATTACCACATTTAGGGGATCATGTCACCAAAGACCCTATTTCCTAGGAAATTATGTTAGCGAAATGGAAATTGCGAAATGAAATGGTAGGTAGGTGTAATTTTCTATTTAAACGTTTGATGCTTATGATGCATAAGTAGCGTTCAATAATATGCCTAATGTTTAAGTTATGTTTTCTGTATTCCAAAGTATTTTCGCATGTCAATAATTGCTACTAAGCATTTGTATTGCGGAATGACAGGTTTTTATAAGCAGATCTACGATTTTTTCAAAGCTAATGTGAAGGTGGTAAACAAGTCACATTGTGTTATTTATTCCAAGCAAATATTTATTTATTTATCTACTTACGCGTACCGTTACAGGATAATCCAATGTGATAAATGCGTTTATCCATACTTTATACAGTATGGAAACCACGTCATATTATATGCAATAAATTTTGGTTATGTCGAGGTGTGTGGGGGTAGACTTACTGGGTCTGAAGAAAATATAGTCCAATTGGTAGTCCAACACTTTAATGTTCCACAAACTACACAACAATGTTTAAACACTATTAAGAAAGCACAGTAAATAGCGAGCTTGTTTGCACAAACAGTAAGCATATAAAAGTTCAATACAAGTTACACAGCGATTTAGCGAGGGTATATCGAGTTCGCGAAAATAGCGTAAGCGTGCGGTCAACAACTCAGGTAGATCGGGACTGGAGACCCACAACTTCCGAATGTGCGGTGAAGGAAAATAATGAATGCGTCCGCGCATGTCACTTCACGCGCCTTCGACCAAGGGACTCGGCAGGCGACACGCGTGTCCAATATACCTACTGCTATTATATTTGACGGATGGACCGTACGATAAACGTCATAGTGTATTAAATATAATAAATGCTAATAATTATTGTGTAGTGTTTTATGTTTATAAGTATAATAAATATTGTGTGTATTAGTGTAGGACGTATAAATATATTATGTACATAATGTAAATGTAATGTGAGTCACCTACAAAATTATACCACATACTTATTATCGCTTTTTCAGCTGACGATATACAAAAAATGAACGAGATCGGTCGCAAAAAAAAAATCAATTGTTCCCTACATTTATGTTCGCATAACTCGTCAAAATGTAGGGAACAGCTGATTTTTTTTTCACGACCGATTTCGTACAGCTGATAATTTATTTCATATATGTAGTTTCCTTACTATATAATATTATGAATGCGAAAGTAACTTTGTCTGCATGTTACCTTTTCACCCCTAAATCACTGAACTGATCGTTATGTTTGTAAGAAAGATAGCTTGGGACCTGGAAATAGGCTAGGTCGCGTAAAACAGCTAGTATATAAAATTTTTGAAAGCATCTAAATAAATTAAAATAAAAACGATTTTACAATTGATTTAGACTTGACGGAGAAAAGTCGTTATTTTGAACTTATTGAATTGATCTCTTGACTTTATTTACTAGGTATACGATACGACGTTTGATAATTATGAATTTTACAAATGCAACTTAATTGGTTTCCGAATCATGTTCAGATGTATCGCTTTTATCTCTTTACCGATAAAGTTCATATTCTGCTATCAAAATGTTATGACTTTAACAGCAAAGTAAACGGAAGGAACATGATTTATTATTTTTTAATTTCCTCTCCGCCATCACTTGGAAAGTTCAGATAGATGAAAGTACGGTTTTTTAAACTTTTCCATAACGTTCGTTCGTTCGTAAATATTATTCAATGCTTCATGGTCCACAAGATTTTTCTGTAAGAAACTTATAAAACTATAAAATAAGAGAAAAAGAACTTAGCACTATTCAATTTTAAATCTTGTTATTATGTTTCGAATACTGGGCTTTAAACTGAGTATTTCCGTGTATAATGTTTATGCAATGTGTGTTTTATGTGTACAAAAAAAAAACTATTAATATATATTGTTTTTGTTTCATAAGACAAAACTTTTTCCTTTGCTTAAATTATTGGTTTACATTACAGGCATGAAAAAATTGCTGGAAGATTTATCTTAGTCGCACAATTACAACTACAACAGCTAAGACACGAGCTGATTATATAATATATACTTCCAAATGGAAGTCTATCGATTATAGCAAAAAATAGCACAAAAAGCCTAACCTAGCTTTTTAATCCTCACTAGAAATTTAACGCTTAAAAATAGTATCAACTAAAAAAAAAAAAACAATTAAGTGTTTTATTGTATTTTAACAATTTTAATTACAGCACGTTGTCTATTCCGTTATTGTTGGTCAAAAGGTTCGATTGAGCTCACAAAGTAATAATATTGAACCATTAAACAGTTCTTTACCAAGGTACTACTTGAGCTTAAAGCCAAACATAATGAATATTGATAGATATTGATTGACCTAATTTCAGCAGTAAATATTGCTTTGTTTTAATTAAATTTTACGTAAATGTAAAATACAATTGAACAGGCTATTGTACCCTATAGTACTTAAGATATTATATGTCTTATATAGGTACAAAAGTTTTTAGTGAACCTTTTTAAATAATTAAATATAGTTAAAATAAATTTTATCCGCAGCTTCTCCCGCGTGGTTGCTGCAATATACCTCATGAGAATGTATTACAGGGATCAAAAGTATCCTCTGTGTTAATCCAGGTAATAAACTATCCGTGAGTAAAATTTCATCAAATTCGGTCCAGCCGTTTTTGCGCCAATCCAGAACCTAAAGGCAGATGAAAAAACAAACGGACACAAATTCTAAAAACTATATTTTCGGTATCAGGCTCGTTCCCACACCGCGTAGAAATACTAATAGGTACTTTGTTTTTTAAAGATTATTTATGTATGTATATTCAATGAACAGTTTCGACTTCGTTACTTTTTCACTATACGTATAAATAAATCGAGTAATTCAGAAACACCTGCCATTACATCCATCAAATACATACCGTAGGGACCTTTCAACGATTTACGGGACAAAAGAAAGGTACGAAAGGTATCCCCTCATCCATTAGGCTGTTCCCTAGGATACGACGTGGAAAAGGGTCCAACACTCTAAAAGGACTCTCTATGTCACCACATTGATTTCCATAAGAAACTAATTATGAAAACCCAAAGTTCTCTACCGAGTTCACAATAATAATGGTATTGTTTCACAGTCTCTTGATTAAAACTTACCTATTTCACCGTTGGTTCAGTTAAATTGTTATTTTCCCAGATCGAAACTCTATCCACTTTCAATCCTGCACTATAAACTGAGAAAATTATTATCCCCAGCAAACTTCCTCATTGAAAGTCAAGGCACTCCTCTATACACCTAGCAGAATTCGCTCTAAAAAAGAAATCCGTAGCCACCTTAAAATAAATCGACAAAACGAATATCCACGCGACTAAGCTATCGTAATGGCAGGAAAATTTATACCAGCACTTGCAAACGACGAAACCGAAATGCCTACTCGATTTACATTAGGATTCTTCGCGATACATTCCCGAATACAAATGGTATCAACCGCTCCCCGGAGAAAATGCGTGACAGAATAAAAACTGCAGCGGGGAAGAATCACAAAAGCTTTAGTAATTAGCTCAACATTCACGTACAACGCGAGTAACAAAGAGTGACGTATCTAGATTTTTATTACCGCGGTTTTTGCTCGTACCGTTCCACTCCGCAAGAAAAATGTCATGTAATTTTAATTTGAGCTTGACTCAGACATTCCAATTTCGAACCGCAGTGAGTACAAACACTTTTTTAATGAGTACGACGAGCTTTCTGATCTCTTTAACAGCGCCGTGCTTGGCAGTCGACATGTTGTAAATTTTAATGTGTATTCGGAGTTTGTCATGCCAGCAATTTGCTTTCCAAGCAGGGGCTAATGTCTTGTTTTACGGTTTTATGGTGATTATGATACTGCTGTATAAGTGCAACAAATAGAAAGATTGGTATGAAAACTATTTCAAATCTTTAAATTCTGTATTTTCGTTTTATGCCACTGACTTCTGAAATTAAATTTATTTTTCACTTTGTAGTATTTGGTTTTGGAAGCCGGTTTTTTTTTTTTGTAAAAACATTTTTTGTTTTCCCTTTTTTGTATAAATAAGGGATCACCGCGCAAGCTACCAAATGAAAAAAAAATATTAATTTTTTTTTTTCAAAATTCGTTCGCAGAGGTCATGAAAATATCGATAAATATACAAAAAAAATACATACAAACGCACATAGAACCTCCTCCTTTTTAGATGTCGGTTAAAAATTATTTTCGTTCTTGCCGATAGCTCCATACCAGAGATACGTACCCGATTTTATTTTTCTTTTGTAGTATGCGTGTTTGAGTTAAATTACTCCCGACTTTTACTTGTGTCTCTGGTAGTCATAAGATGCAAATAAATCCATCTATGGTTGTATAAAGGATTCTGAAAACTGACTTGTGATTTTATAATAGAAAATTTCTAAGAATTGACACTTGGTTCGAGTTTTAATTCTTAGATTTTTTTTTCGAATTATTATTATTAACATTATTCTTCTTTGAATCGCCTCAATGTGAAGCAAATATATGTACGTATTTGTTCGGATTTCAAGAAAGGACTCAAAAGAAGCAAGGAAGGAGCAGGAAGGGAGGTAGGGGGGGTCTTCTTCAGCATCAAACAATGTGAAAATATAACGTGAATAATGGAATATAATGTGAAGGTTTTAGTTAAATTCCTCGTCATTATTGCGTTTATCACCTACCTAATTAAAACATGCCTGGCTGTTAACATTTTTCATTTAGGTACTTACTTTCAACAAAACCTTTGAAAATCAAAGCCAAAAATCTGTCTCCTTTAAAATCCTACAACAACCCTACAGCTTTACCAGAAATAATTTGTCAGTTATACAGTTTAATTTCAATAGTAAAGTTTTAAAACGGCTCCCTAGTTAACCGCAGTGAACGGAGATTTAAACGGCCGCCGTAATTATCTGTAGTACTCGGCTGAATGAAGTTTGAAATCGTTGCAACAGAAAATTTTAAATGGAAATTGAAACCATGTCGTTATATCCTTTAGTGATTAAATTCTACTTTTAACTAACACTGTTTCGCAGTTTTACCCGAATTAGTATCGATCACATCAAACTAAAAGGCCGAATTTTGAACGAACTTGAACATAGGACCGTTTCATTCTCCTTAATTCAAAATTTGACCTAGGTATTAGTTTTTTAGAAACTTAGTTTTTTGACCCTCATGTAAAACTAGCGAAAGTGTACATACGCGGTATTTAACAATCGAGTTACGCGGAATTGGACTATCAACGACGAAGTGCTCTGCGCTTGATAGCGTTTCCCGAAGCTGAAAGATCATAGTTTCCTTCATGCACATAATCTACATTCATCCTTAGGTTTTAGATGTCTCTAAAACTGTTCATATCTTGGTTTCCTAGCGACATTACCGAACCAAAAAATATTCAACCACAAATGTTAACAAAGAACACTGTCTTCTATCGCAGTAACGACCACTACTCCAGTACAAATGACTTGCTCGTAAGTAACTCCCACGCTTCTTGCTTAGTATTTTTTTTTTTTTGTGAAAGTTGTCTATCTAGATACCTACTTTGTACTTATTACGAAACTTTTTCAATACACCCTCTACTTAACACGGATGATAATACAGTAAAGACTTTTGTGGTAGTTTTACAAGACTAAAAGCATTCACTTGTTATATGATAAATGATTTTATTTCAGTAAGTAGGTTTGCACAGACACTTTTTCACGTCAAACATTATATACAACCTCATTGTATTATTTAAGAATGCCCATTTTCTACTTTTTATCCAGCGTCAAGTGTTCGCTTAACAATAAATTCAGTTACCAAAACAAAACTCGATGCCTGTTTAAATTAAAACAATGCTAACAATTAATTATTAAAGGTGCTACTTTCTACTTAAAATTATCCTTCGCTGTAGCTGCCAACCTACTATTTTTGCTATAGGCTTATTATTTATTAATCCCACATTCAGATTAATTGGTCGCCACGTTAAATACATTCCTTTTTAAAACTAGATAAGTTCGGCGTTTTCTATCTGAATAGTCTTAGAAGAAAGCCCCGAACAAACTCAGAGGTCACAGTCTCTTTTAAAGTCCAGACATAATCTTGGTCAGATCATGTGAAGACCGTGTAGATCGATGTCTGAGATGGTCTTTTGAGGAAAGAACCACACAGATTCAGTGGGCCTGTCCAGTCAACGCCCTAATCTCTGGAACTACTAATAACTAATTCATGAGGAAGGCTATAAGCTATTTATCATCACGCTAGGACTCTTAGGAGCCGAACAAAAATAAAAAAAGTAAGAAAGAACGCTATGGGAAAACAAAGTAATATACGCGGGCAGGCGATGATATGCCACGGGGTAGGTCGGGGTAACAATAAATTTCACACGGACGAAGTCGCGGGCAGAAGCTAGTTTCAGAATAAATTCCTACAGAATAAATAGCAAATAACATAGTGTAAATAATACTTTACAAATAAAACATAAAAGTTTTCTGTTAACCTAACAAATAAAACAACAAAACCAATTTGAACATTCGTGTCTACGCTTTAGAGCTTGATTTAATTTGAAATGTCACAAGTCAACCCCCTCGCCCACTCATCGCTTTTACAGATGAAACAAAAAACATGAGATTTATGTGGGTACACAAAACACCTACAGGATAAAACCTGAATATGACATATAAGATGGCTTTATCACCAGTTGGAATAAGCAACACGCTCGCCCGACGCGGCGAAACGAGAATATCTATAAACAACCACTATGTAGAAATACACAGAAGTTCATATCATCTATATTTTTTTGCGGTGGTAGGGGGTGCGGGATTGTCCGAAAGGGTTACCGCGGCCCCGGAACATAAAGGGCTAAGGAAGGAACACGGATGGGTTTTAGTCAGTAAGAGTCTGACACTCCCTTCCGCTCCACCCAGAGCGGGAGGGGTCATTTGATGATTTCCCATCCATAAAAAATAAAAAAAAAAAAGGTCTAACGACCGCCTTTGTGGCCGGTCCCACCGGAGTCCGGCGTCAAGCAGCCTGCTCTGTTTTGTCGATGCGTGGGAGTTCCAGTGCCTTAGGCATCTTCTGGGTACGCTCACTTCCATCGTACACCTCATCCAACGCTTTCCATCAGCCGTGATCGAGGTCAAGAGCGGGCCCATTCAGCAATAAAAAAAGGAACTCTGTCATTTTCACCAGTACCTATTTGACATTAAGGTATCAAAAACACTGTATTGCACTGTACTGTTTTTTTTATTGCTGAATGGGCCCATTCAGCAACAAAAAAAAAAAAAAACAGTATTCGTATAAATCCCGCCAGTGACATTTTAATCTGACGGCTTAACTGATTTCTATTTTGTATGAACTTCTGTGTCTCTCTATATTGTAAAACAACCCAGTTTAATACTCATTGTTTGGAAAATTGTAGGTACACTATAGTTGCCACCTACACGCTTTATAAGTTATTAACTTTTAGACTAGGCTTTGTTAAACAATCTTTTTTGCTTTAATAAAAACTGAAATTTGAATTTTCCTGAATTTTTTGCTTGAACATTTATAACGAGATTCTTTACATTTGTGTCAAATAAGAATTGTCAGATCCGAACCGTTGAAAGGTAAGCGTAGCTTGTTGGCGCTGCTACGTCGTAGCTCTCGTAGCATAGTGCTACGAGTGTCGTAGCATTTCTAACAAATGCTATCGAATTGTCATCCAGTAAACAGAATGCTGATGCTGGAATGGTGTAATAGCGCATGAATAAATGCCAAATAATACCAGTATATATAAAACTTAAGCTTCATAGAGAGAACATGGAAATAAATCATTAATTTTAAAAACAAAAACGCTATAAACTGAAATAATGAAACCGCTGTTAATTCCCTTCTTCACGCGAAAATTAAAATCCGCACATTGCCCCGAAAAATACGACACAAAAATGTAATACGCCCTGAATTGTCATTTAAAACTGTTACGGAACAATTCGTTTTTTCCGTATGCAAATTGTAACGATTAAATTGTCGAGCAACAGAACAGAATAATACCATTTTATGATGACAATATGCCTCGAAGCAGACATGTTGTTACAGACAGATGGTTACAGTTGAAAACAGTTTACGATATGAATTCCACTTAAATTGAGGCTGGGACAAGCATTATGGTCTTTATTTAAGGCTTTTTTTGAATTGTGTAAGTTTTATTAAGCTTAGTCAGCTTATAATGATCCTAATGCTGGGACATTGGCATTGCCAGGCCAGTGCGGGTTGGTAGATGTCACATGTCTTCGAATTTTTGGTTCTAGGACATGCCGGTTTCCTCACAATCTTTTCTTTCACCGTTTTGAGAGCAGTGGTGATGAAATAATTTACACAAAGTAAGCGCCTGCCTAACCAACCAAAGTTGTCGACATAGCTCACAGAATAAGCAAGCTGAAGTGGCAATGGGCCGGCCATATTAGCCGTAGAACCTATGACCGTTGAGGTAGACATGTTCTTGACTTTGAGTGAAGACCACGAATCGGTAAACGTAAGGTGGGATGCCCTCAGGCTAGGTGGAGCGACGATCTTCGCAGGATGGCTAGTAGCAGCTGGGTGAGAAGTGCCGAAAATCGAGTTGAATGGCGTGCAATTGGCCTATAATAATAATATATAACTGGCAATTGGAGGCCTACGTCCAGCAGTGGTGGCCCAGTGGTGCCGGACACGACATACGGTAGTAGGTTCGAACCCAGACAGGCACTTTCATCATCATCATCATTTCGGCCGAAAGACGTCCACTGCTGGACATAGGCCTCCCCCAAGCACCTCCACTTCGACCGGTTTTGTGCTTCTCGCATCCAACGAGTTCCTGCGGCCTTCACAAGGTCGTCGGTCCACCTTGTGGGAGGCCTTCCAACGCTACGCCTTTCGGTACGCGGTCGCCACTCCAGAACCTTTCGGCCCCATCGGCCATCTGTTCTGCGAGCAATGTGCCCTGCCCACTGCCACTTAAGTACACAGACAGGCACTTTACTTTGTGTAAATTATTTCATCACCACTGCTCTCAAAACGGTGAAGGAAAACATCGTGAGGAAACCGGCATGTCCTAGAACCAAAAATTCGAAGACATGTGAAATCCACCAACCCGCACTGGGCCCGCGTGGTGGATTATGGCCCACTCCCTCTCACTGAGAGGAGCCCTGTGTCCCAGCAGTGAGAACATTATAGGATGATTATGATGTCCAGCAGTGGACTGCTATAGGCTGATTATGAAGCGCCTGCCTAGGTACAATTTGGTAAGTCGGGGTCGTTACTACTCGACAACGACTGCTCGTCTTATGATTAGAATAAAAAAGATATATATATATTATTACTTTGAAATTACGTAAAACTTGGGAGGCTCATCTTCATTTTAGTCGTAACTTAATAATGTTGAGATTTACTTCGAAAGTAAACGAGGAGGTTGACTTACGTGTCAGATCTTAGTTACAAGGCTTATATTACATGGATCATTTCCACTTGACGTCTAAACTTAGACAGCTTTACTATAGGCAGTCGTTTGAGATGTTGCCTGAGGTAGCTGCGCGGTGCGGGAGGGGTGATAGTTATCACAAGTTGACGAATCACTGAGCTCTCGCATCACGTCACCACACCCCTCCCGCACCGCGCTGCTACCTCAGGCAACGTCTCAGTTAAGCGGTCGGCCTATATCGTGATTATATACTTCACTCATATTAGCAAGAACTGTGTTCTATTCTGTAAAAGTCTCACCGTGAAAGCGTAGGTGAAGCGAGCTATCCTACCACCTGATACTAGGGATTGGCACTTTTAACACGTTGACTGCCAGACAACAGACACAATAGAAAATCTATTGTTTCCGGTCACCATTGACCGCGTTGGCAGTTAATGCCTTAACAACTCACCGATTTTTTACCGACTTCACAAAAAGGAGGAGGTACTATGTTCGGCTGTTTGTATGTTTTTTTTATCATCATTATTATTTTTATTTTGTATGTTTGTTCATCGAATACTCCGCCAATTGTCGATGGATTTTCAAAATTCTTTTTTTGTTCGAAAGTTGATAGTTCTGATGTGGTCCCATTGTCACCAAGTTAGGATCTGATGATGGGATCTTAGAGAAATCGAGGGCAACCCTCAAATTTTATAGCCTCACTTATTGTTTTTCGCATATTTTATGAAGTATCTTGTTTATTTGCGTATGGTTGTCACCATCTCAGGTAGCTGGGCTGATGATGGAAGGTACAACTCCTTAACAGTAAGAAGTTACTCAAACAGGCAAGGACTGTTTTAGTAAATTGTTTTGATGTTTGATAGGGCATTTGTCACATTTGGTCTCATGATCATCAAGTCATGACCTGATGCTGCAGTCAGGATAGTCTGCAGAGTACCTAACTCCTCGACAACTAACAGCAGATATATCGTGTTTAGGCTCATTGAAAACCGACTTCCAAAAAAACACTACAAAGTGAAAAATAACTTTAATTTCGGAAGTCGGTGTCTTTGGATCTGTATTTTAGTTTTTTGCCACCGACTTCCGAAATTAAAGTTATTTTTCACTTTGTAGTGTTTTTTTGGAAGTCGGTTTTTTTTTCTTAAAAAGTTTTTATTTCACGCTTTTTTAGTGGGTCTGCTTATAATTTATCTAAGTTACAATAGCCTAGTGATCATCGCCTTTTACAAACAAAATATTGCTTTCCCGATGCATGGAAGTTAATTGTTGAGGAGTTCTCCAGGTCCACCATCAGCTCCATATCACCATTCACATTGTGACGAGCATGAATTGCTTAGCAATCATATTAAAGTAATCGAATCGCAACCCGTGAAATACTTAGATATTATTGAGTAGTTCCGGTGGCCATCTGTGGTCTTCATCATCAGTTCCACTTCACCAAATGGTGCTTTCCGAGAGCAAGTGCACGAGTTACTATAAAAAATACCCAAATCGCTATAGGTGTGCCTATAATATTTGAATAGTTCCTTCGATTTCTCCAGGATCTCATCATCAAATCCTGACCTGATGTTTTTAGACTAGAAGCTGATAATCCTGGCTGAAGCATCAGGCCAGACTTATGTCAACATTGCATTGAACGTAAAAAGTCCTGTTTAAAATGAGCCCAAACACGACTACGGTGCTGTTATTTCAAGGTTTGTACTTTTTCTGATGCTCCTGGCTTCAGCATCAGGTCTCTATGTACTTTGGTGTTCCTCATTAACAGTACGTTTATCCACACATCGAGCCCTTTTCAATGAGCCTAAACACGATATATCTGCTGTTAGTTGTCGAGGAGTTAGGTACTCTGCAGACTATCCTGACTGCAGCATCAGGTCATGACTTGATGATCATGAGACCAAATGTGACAAATGCCCTATCAAACATCAAAACAATTTACTAAAACAGTCCTTGCCTGTTTGAGTAACTTCTTACTGTTAAGGAGTTGTACTTTCCATCATCAGCCCAGCTACCTGAGATGGTGACAACCATACGCAAATAAACAAGATACTTCATAAAATATGCGAAAAACAATAAGTGAGCCTATAAAATTTGAGGGTTGCCCTCGATTTCTCTAAGATCCCATCATCAGATATTGAGATGGTGACAATGGGACCACAAGGGAAGCACCAGCTTTCAAATAAAAAAAGAATCATGAAAATCGGTTCACCCAGTCGCAAGTTATGAGGTAACAAACATAAAAAAAAAAAATACAGTCGAATTGATAACCTCCTCCTTTTTTGAAGTCGGTTAAAAAGGGCTCGATGTGTGGATAAACGTACTGTTATTGAGGAACACCGAAGTACATAGAGACCTGATGCTGAAGCCAGGAGCATCAGAAAAAGTACAAACCTTGAAATAACAGCAAAGTAGTCGTGTTTGGGCTCATTTTAACCAGGACTAAATTTTAAGTTCAATGCAATGTTGACATAAGTCTGGCCTGATGCTGCAGCCAGGATTATCAGCTTCTAGTCTAAAAACTTCAGATCAGGATTTGATGATGAGATCCTGGAGAAATCGAAGGAACTATTCAAATATTATAGGCACACCTATAGCGATTTGGGTATTTTTTATAGTAACTCGTGCACTTGCTCTCGGAAAGCACCATTTGGTGAAGTGGAACTGATGATGAAGACCACAGATGGCCACCGGAACTACTCAATAATATCTAAGTATTTCACGGGTTGCGATTCGATTACTTTAATATGGTTGCTAAGCAATTCATGCTCGTCACAATGTGAATTGTGATATGGAGCTGATGGTGGACCTGGAGAACTCCTCAACAATTAACTTCCCTGCATCGGGAAAACCAATATTTTGTTTGTAAAAGGCGATGATCACTAGGCTATTGTAACTTAGATAAATTATAAGCACACCCACTAAAAAGCGTGAAATAAAACTTTTTTAGAAAAAAAAAACCGACTTCCAAAAAAACACTATAAAGTGAAAAATAACTTTAATTTCGGAAGTCGGTGGCAAAAAACTAAAATACAGATCCAAAGACACCGACTTCCGAAATTATAGTTATTTTTCACTTTATAGTGTTTTTTTGGAAGTCGGTTTTTTTTCTTATTTACGGTGATATTTGTACAGAATAGACCCGCGCTGATTGACACTTTTGATAGCTCACTTCACCTAAGTTTTCACGGTTAGTTATTGCAGAATAAACCGGCTGTTTAGCAGGCATTTAAGAAAATGGCTCATAGTTTAAGAATATTAGCCAGTTAAAGGGGTTGGCTGTTACGACTACCCAGACGAA
Organism: Amphipoea oculea; assembly: GCA_945859645.1. Classification (NCBI taxonomy): domain Eukaryota; kingdom Metazoa; phylum Arthropoda; class Insecta; order Lepidoptera; family Noctuidae; genus Amphipoea; species Amphipoea oculea. The sequence goes on from OX243876.1 coordinate 7,000,494, forward strand.
GTTATAAAGTTATACAACTTACTGTTTATTTTTGCCTCACAATTTAAAAAATAAAAAACTGTCTCGTTGGCCTAGGGGTCGCAAGCGCTCCCCCCCGGTGGGTTCCCGCATTGTCGAGGCGGGGGGGCTCAGTAGCCGTGGCTTGGACACCCACGGTGAAGCGAAGTGGAACTCGAGGAGGGGCGCTCGTCAGGGCTTTTGCCGGTAAGCCGACGACGTAGCGGCCAACGAGCAGGTTGCGGTGCCGCTCGCGCTTGAGCGACATAGCAGCTGAGGCGGGCCGCGATGTCGTATCGGAGGCATCGCGGCTGAGGGTTGGAGGCCGCGGTGGGAGAGGAGTGCCGGTATTGCGGTGCGCCGCTCTCCCTACCTTTCGCGGCCTTGACGGGGTCGCCACCGTCCGATGGCGGACGCGGTGGGGCCGCAGAGGAAGAGGAGTGTTGGTATGACGTTGGCCGCTCTCCCTATCCTCTGCGGCCGAAAATTGGCAGGCGGCGGGGCCAATGACCTGACCCGTCGCAGGGGGACCAAGGGTGCCCAGACACGGGGTCGTCTGGCGCCCATGTGCTGGTTTGGTCCCTGGGGTGGTCACGGCGTGCTATGTGTTCTGGTGGGCCGGTGATGGGGAATACTCCCCAGAGGAGGGTCCGGTGACGGACAGCCGCGGCGGGTTCACGGATGAGTGCTAACGCGTGCCCGTGTTCCCGCCGTAAGCGGCAGAGGAGGACACCGTGGAGTTTTAGTGGGTTGGAGTCCCACATAACTGCACTATCTCCCCGTGGTAGTGCAGAATGCATGAGCATTTCTCCACATTAAAAAAAAAAAAAAAAAAAATGGGGTCGCAAGCGCTAGCTACCGCTGAGCATGAGTTCCTGGGTTTGACTCCCGGGTCGGGCGAAGTGTTATTGGGTGTTTTCCATCTGGAATTTTGCAGTAGCAGCCCGGAGGCTGGATTTGTGCCTCGTCTCCTATTACACGGACTTAAAACATAACTGGCGAAATATGGGTGTACCTACTATAAGTACTCTGCCTTATGTGCGTTAATGTTCTTATCATGTCAAATCTCATAAGTACATTTTACAATATCAACATATTAAGCATATTCTGAGTTGAGCTGCACGATTTTTGACAAATGCGTGCACTGACTGGACAGGTCCACTCAATCTGTGTGGTTCTTTCCTCAAAAGACACCAATCTACATGGTCTTCACATGATCTGACCAAGATTTTGTCTGGACTTTAAAAGAGACTGTGACTTCTGAGTTTGTTTCGGCCTTTCTTCTCAGAGTTGTCAGATAGGAAACGCCGACCTCATCTAGCTTAAAAAAAAATATTATTGACGTGTAAGGGTGTCCCCACATTTATCGACGCGGAATCGGCTTAAGCCGAGTGCGTATCACCAAACTACTCGACTTATCGCCGAGCAAATAGGCAAACGGCTCGTTTCGCCGTCGATCGGCGTCGCGCCGCGCGCCGCGTCGTCCGAGCCGAGCCGATGCGAATGGTATTAGTAACACCCTTATTACGTAGACATAAAGGCTTTTTTGACCGGCGTTAGCCGATTCCGCTTCGATAAATGTGGGAAGACCCTAAAAGTGTTTGTACAAACCTACTTACAGAAAATAAATCATTTATCATTTATTAGGTGAATCCCACGAATCTCTTTGACTTGAATTGACTTCAAAAGCGAGTTTCTCCGAAGTGGAGACGTAACTAGAACGTACAGTCACCAAAGGAGATAAGTAACCAGGGTCGTCGGATATAGTTGAAGTTTAATAAGAAACCGATGGATGTTTTCGAATAAAATTTAATTTAATTAATAGAAAACCAACATTTCATTTATCAAATTAAATTTCTTTCGATAACATTCACCGGTTTCTTACTAAACTTCAACTATATCCGAGGGGCCTGGTTACTTATCTTCTTCGGTGACTGTACCAATCCGTATTTTGTAAATTCCTAGAAAAACGACTTTATTAATTATAAAATCTCTTGTTGGTTCTTTGATCTACTGGCTAATTATGTTGACATTACTCATTTTATATCACGTTTTCAACATTTCCGTGAATATTAAAAGATCTATCTAAGTGGGTACTAATATTTTCCGAGAAAAAGAGTCTTCAGTAGTATAGCAACGTGTTTATTGGCAAATTCCATGGCAATATTTGAGAAATTAATCTTGAGGAAAATAACAAGGAAAACGTAGAATTGCGAAATACGTAAACTGATCCAATGATCTAGGAATGGAATGTTTTGCGACGATAAATAAATACAGAGAGGAAAACTGTAACATGGATATTGAAACAGGATATTAAACGGATTAAACATCAATTTTTACTTAAAATGGGTCGCAAAGATGATCGTCGTGTAGCATGAAAATAATAACAAACTCAAATTCAAAGTTTTTTTTTTACAGTCAATTTTGAATTGTCAAGGGGTCGGTCAGTCACAGAGATGAAAATAACACGTAACCGCATATTTAACCGGTCAAGCGGCGCGCGTCGCCGGTCGGCGACGAAACAATAGAAAATCAATTGTGTCTCATTAGCGGAGCTTGACAGATTAAAAAAAGTTTGGATACCTTTTGTGGTGTTCACTATACTATAATCTCTTATTAGGGGCTTAGGGTTTAGAATAAAACCACCGAATTATCAGTAAGTACACAACAACCCAAAGGGAACGTCCAGTCGCCACTAAGGCGTGACTGACTGACAGTGTTGCCAGTGAGTTGTGTGCTACATTTAATAGTACATCACACCTTTATTATTATTAAACCTAAACAAAGAAACTTGTTTGTTCATTAGGAAGGTATAGGTATGTATTCTCAGTCAAGTTTTGAAATCCCTTGTTTTCCCTAATTTGATTGAAAGTTTCATAATACAATACATGTACAGTTAGTCGGTTGGTCCGTGGATGGGTGACCATCTTCACATACCAAGAGCCATCCGTGCCACGAAAAGCACGTTAAGCCGTTGGTCCCGGCTGTCAGTCGTGAATCTTTGACAGTCGTTACGGGTCGCCAGTAGCCCGAAAGTCTGACAACCAGTCTTACCAAGGGGTATTGTATTATCCAGTAACTGGGTTGTAGAGGTCAGATAGGCAGTCACTCCATGTAAAATACTGGTATTCAGCTGCATCCGGTTACACTGGAAGCCGACCCTAACATAGTTGGGAAAAGGCTAGGCAGATGATGTTTATATTATTTAAAGTCAACTTGCAGCCTAAAAATTGTAACATCAATGACCCAAAAAGGAAACGTTATGAGTTCAAACTTGTTTCAACAAATACTTCTACAATATATTGATGTTTTATGGAACTTCTAGAGTGAGCCTGTTTACACTGTACAGCAAATTATTTACAAAATAGTCAGCAAAACATAACATTAAACATGGTTGCTGAATATTGGTTCCACGATTTACCTACTCACAAAACCATTTTCATAGCCACTGACTCGAATAATTTTTAATTATGATTTGTTTGGATTAAGCGCTGAATCAGTACTTAACTGCAAGTGAAAGTACGGATTTAATAATCTGAACTTTTTATTATTGTTGATAAATGTAAGCTTAAAGATTATTAATATTATTGGATATGATGTTGAATGTTTATATATCGGAGAACTGGGTAAATAATTTACACTGGTTATCATGAGAATAATAAAAGAAAATAAAGAAGGATAATAATTATTCATACCTGGTTGACACTTCCCGTGACCCAAGGGCTGACTTTTACCTTGGCCAAAGGCTAAGCATTGCCATCCAACGTGGTACCTAATGCCGCCAATCTCTTGGGTACATTACCCGTCGACAGCGATGCGGATGAATTTTTCTACGCTATATTTTAGTTTGTTTATATTTTTAGTTAAGTTAGGTTTTAATTTTGTTAATTTAAAAGGATATTGAATCAAGGAAATTTCATACCTTTCATTTAACTACTCCAATAAATTGACGAAATATTTTTGATGGGATTATTTTTATTGCAAAATTGCATTTCAACATAGAAAAAACTTTTCAGTTGTCGTGGGTACCTATCTACATAAATTCGTATACCACTGCTTGCTATATAAACAACAATGATAATATGAAGTTTTATAACATCATCAACATACACAAGATGGTTTAAATACGTATATTATTGAAGCTTACTCAAAAACTACAAAAGCAATTACTTAATGAAATTCATATGGTGCTCACACCCATATGAATTCTCGCACGAGCTAATAATTTGGAAGGACCAAATAAAAATATAATTTTCAAAATAGCTACACTATAATGTTGATTAAAATATCGATGAACATAAAAAATACATAGGCGTATTTAGAACCTCCTCCTTAGATCGGGTAAAGTCGGGTAAAATTTACATACAGAAAAAAAATACAAACAGACGAAAAAAGAAGTAGAACATTACATAACTACTATTCACAACAAGAATCAACTACTTTGTACAACACATAACACTTTTGATCGAAACTGTACTTTCACACACAATCCAATAATATTAAAAGAGACAGTTAACTATATAGGGAAATGAAACACTAAAGCAAAGCCTTTAATTATTTTAATTAATGTTTGTTTTTAATGAGTGTTTCAGGCAAAACGATTTAATTACACAACCGCGTTAATGTATGTTGTCTTTAAAAGTGAGTGGATACAAATTGATTAACGAGCGCGATTAAGTATTATTCTTACACGCAATCATTTTTAGGGTTCTGTACCTCAAAAGGAAAAACTCGTATAAACTTTTACTTATAAGATCACTTCGTTGACGTCTGTCTATCATTCTTTCAAGACCATTTTTCTCAGGAACGCGTGGAGTTATCAAGTTGAAATTTATATCAAAATCCCTTGAAGCAGTGAAAAAATCAAACTTCTAAGTCAACGCAATCAAAAGACGCGGTCGTTTATCTTCCGGAAATCTTTTGGGATGCATGACAGAAGCCTCCTCGTGTAGCGCAGTTCGTTCCGTCAGTTACTCAACTGAACCGAGTGCTCGGCGCATCCTGGACAGTCACACCCAGCACCTTATTTGACTGGCCAATTCTTCCCTTGCGGTGGTAGGGCTAACGCCCACCTGGTTTGCGACCACACTCGTACCGGAGTCCGGCGTCAAGCAGTCTGCTGTGTTTTGTCGATGCGTAGGAGTCCCAGTGCCAGGCATCTTCTTGACATGCTCATTCCATCATAGACCTCATCCATCGCTTTCCATCAGGCATGACCGAGGTCAAGAGCGGGCCCATTAAGAAAAAAAAAAAACAAGACCTATGGGGTACTTCCCGTTGACCTAGAATTATGAAATTTGGCAAGAAGCAATGTCATGTGGCACTAGTATTACTATATCCTTAATTAACAAAAATAACAAAATTAAAACCTAAATTAACTAAAACTTTATTCAAACTAAAATATAGCGACGAAAAATTCATTCGCATCGCTGTCGACTGGTAATGTACCCAAGAGACTCGGCATTACCACGTTGTATGGCAATGCTTAGCCTTTGGCCAAGGTAAAAGCCAGCCCTTGGGGCACGGGTAGTGTCAACCAGCCGTTTTGAAATGTCCTTACTTAAGTATTACTGAATTTAATTCAATAAGAAGGTGGTTAACCCAAATACTTATTTACATCACACAGATGTCGTTGCTCGCTATAGTCTCTTATGTACACGCGGTGTTTGACCTTAATCCGCGGTATGAAAATTTTAATGATACCAACGAGCATGTACACAGTCACTCTCATGTGAGATGAGCACGAGATATTAGCAGTCGAATCACGTGTCAGACGTGTTTTTTCCCGTCTAATGTGCAAATCTTAAGACACGAGTCGTTACGTTCTCAGGCGTGTGCGTCACAGTCACTCTTATCTATACACAACATTTTAAGGCGCCCTAATTTCCGCGATAAACCAAGTATTTTTTAAAAGTGTTTTAGGAATAACATTAAAAAAATACCAACTTTTCATTTCTAACATCCTGAACAAGTTTTAACTATAAACTTGTTATAAAAATTTGAATTTTGGTATTTTCGATCTCAATTAGCAGTCGGAAAGTTAATTGTAGACACGAGTTCACTCATACTCTATAGAAAAGGGAAAATCCTTCGACTAGACGGGTATCGTGTCTGGCGGGCAACTGCCCGATGATTCATGTCGGGCCGTTGTATATATGCTAGTTGACTCTACTGTATTATTACTTGTTCACATTACCAGTTTTATCCCTCACACGGGTGAGATACATCTGAATGAACGCCAAATTAGACCAGCTTGGCGAGTACTGGCTACCCTCGAGGCGGTTGCGCGGTAAACTCTGCTTGCGACATGCAGGATTTTGCGTGACGTCAGTATGACGTATGTATTAAAAAATGCTCAAGAGGTAATTCTTTTCCCATTAGAAAACAATACTTTTTTCTGGCACGTAGATTGTTGGGTATGAAATGAATAATGTCCTTTTTGAATCATGTTGCCCTAAGTTGAAACTAATGGTAATTGATAGATCTTATCGTCAATAGTGACTTTTACTACGGCCATTTTTTATTATGACACATTTTTTACAGTAAATATATTACTTTTCTTCTAATAACGGTATCTTTTTTTCACCGGGACATATTTTTTTGGCGCCATAGTAAAAGTTAGTATTGACGACAATCACCATTGGTTCCAACTTTGGGCAATACTTATGTTGCAAAAATTTGCGTCAATAGCTTCTAGGGAAGAGTTACAATGTCCTTTGTTTGGCAATCAATTTCCCTTACTTTACATATCACCTGTGTGCTGGCGCAGACTGGTGGTGTGGAAATTCTAAACAAGGGTTACTTGTAGCAAGTAACAGCAACAAGAGGCAAGCTCGTCAAGGCGTATTAGGCATAGGTCACATAGTGTGTGGACGTCAAATAAATGCCTTCACTGCAGGTGCCTGACGTACGTCGCTCCCCCTGGGTAAAGAAGGTTGTTATTTGTCTAACCAATCAGAGCAACTTAAATTACACTAACGAGCCAATTCCCTGACATTAACGACCCTATCTCCTGATCAGAGGCCCTAGCACGAACGCACGTCGTAAACATAACGTGCCTGAAGTATTTGTAATAGAAACAATAACTTAGATAAGTATAGGATACTTAGTTGTATTTTCAAATAAAAAAGCCTTCGAATTTTAGTGTAAATTTTTACAAAAATCACACTTACAGTCCGTTCACAGTTATTTTACTTCTGACAGCAGCAACCTAACTGGAACCTTATTGTAATTGCAATAAAAATCACAGTGGTTTTGACAGATCTGTCAGTGACAGCAACCTAACAGCAACATTCATTCATAAGACTAAAGATCACTTTGACGTTGACAGTGACGCAAAATCAGAGGTAAAGAATGGACTATAGTATTTATTACATAGATAATAATATGAATAAAGTCTTAAAACTAAATAAATGTTATGTGTGAAAGAAGTATTTCCAACCTTAAAAAATAGAATTTGCATTTCGTTTACTCTACGCGTTTGTGATTGGCCCAGAGAATTTTAGTAAGTTTCATCATCATTTCAGCCGAAAGACGTCCACTGCTGGACATAGGCTTCCCCAAGCACCTCCACTTCGACCGGTTTTGTGCTTCTCGGAAGCTTCTTCTTAGTAAGTTTACAGAATTATAATTATTACTTCGTACGGTCAGCAAAAAAAGTCGAATAAAACTGCTACTTATACACAAATGTTTATCATCTCTAAATTGAAACAATATTATTCGATATATTGTATTTGAGCATTTCAAATAAGTAGGTACACACGGATACACATGAAGCTGCACATTACCAATTTTAGCTGACTTCGCATTGTATACCTAAGTTTTTTCATACAATCAGAGGGGCAATTCTCGTAATTTTAAGAACGTTCACAGTCTGATCTCAGTCTCAATCTGTCAAAAATACCTCCAACTTCCCTAAATTTTGTCAAGTTTTTGACATTTGTTTGTCGCCGAAGCGAGACTGCGACTAGATTTTGAACGTTTTAAATTACGAGAATTGGCCTTCAGAAGTCAGCTTATACGGGTTAAATATAACTTGATGTGTAGCAGTGCGTGCTTAATAGCTAATTCTTTTAATTTTACTTCTGCCGGGCTATTCTGCAATAGTCTTACCGTAAAAACTTAATTGAAGCGAGCTTGAAGTAAACTGTCAATAGCGACAAATCCCAGCTTCAGGTGAAATGACAGCTCACTTCAAACTCACTTCACCGGACTGGCTGTTCCGATTTCATTTGCATATACCTATTGCTCAACAATTAAGATTTAAGAAACATACGAATTTTGTGTGTCGATGTTACCTCATCAAAAAACGCTAAACGTTTATTGAGGATGATATTCTCATAGCATGTAGGTATGACTGTATGTCTATTTCCTTATTTTTATATTCCTGTTTAGTATATTCTATCACATTTAAATTCAATTATAATATTTTTCTTTAAGTACGCTGTACCGGTACAGCGTCCTAGTAATTGTTTGCTACACCGGACGACGTCATTACATCAGCGCCGGCTGTCGCTGAAGACCAGCGCTGGGGCTTTTTCTTACATAGGGTCGCAGCATAATGCTGAGCGATACCCGTTTTGCGTAGATGTGACGCATTTATCCCCATACTTACATTTTTTTTGGTGTTTATGTTCTTTTTTTGCGTCATGTTTACCGCAAATAAACGTATATTTTTCTTTATTTCTTTGGGATGCTAAGATCGGGCCCATGTCTAAATAGGAATTCGGAAAAAAATATGCAATTATTTAAGTATTTTCAAAATGAAATATCTTCAACATGCTTCCATTATTGCCTTTCGGTAAACTATAACGCCTTTTCCTGCAACCATTTATTTATGAAATACGAAACAGAATATTCTGTTTACATTTTCTGGCTTTAAATTCCACGAACGATTTAACAAATGTTGGCATCAATATTCCCTCATTGTTTATAGATATTGCGTAAATTGAAGAGAAGTTTAAACGTGAAATAAAATAAAAATTACTTTAGTTTCGGAAGTTGGTGTTTTTGGTATTGTTTTTTAGTTTTTTGCCACCAGCTTCCGAAATTAAAGTAATTTTTCACTTTGTAGTGATTTTTTGGATCGGTTATTTTTTGAAGCGTTACGAAAAGTGTGATCGGGCGAGGCGAACGGAAGTTGAGTGGGGGATATAAGCAAGAGAAAGCAGTGCGCGCGCACATTTTCTTTCTCTCTTCCTCTCATAGCCAAATACGTTTGAAGTTTCACTTCAGTCGTGTGGTCATAAGCACACTCGGTTTTTTTTTATAATAAAGTTTTTATTTTGCTCTTTTTAGTTGTGGTATCTACCCGCCACACAATGCGTATACTGTCACTTGCTAAGTAATACTGACCGGAAGTTATTATAACATCATCAACTACACTAAGTAGAATAGAACCCGTATTATTGAAGCTACTCAAAAACCATTCATCAGAACTACTAAATATATTATTAGATATAATATGGGGCCACCTTATAAGTATACCCATTTAACTTAAAGAAGAATTTTTCAAATCGGTTTATAAATGACGGAGTTCTAAGGTAAAAACATAAAAAAAAATTCAGTTAAGAATGTAAAGAAAGTAAATTAAGTAAGAAAGTATATATAAATAAACAAATGTTTGGTTAAGCAGTCACTCATCAGAACTTAACTTTTATAAGCAAAAAAAAAAAACAATCTGCCTAGCCTTTTCCCAACCCCGTTGGGGTTGGCTTCCAGTCTAACCGGATGCAACTGAATACCAGTATTTTACATGGAGCGACTGCCTGTATGACCTCCACAACCCAGTTACTAGGTAATACGATACCCCTTGGTAAGACTGGTTGTCAGACTTTTGGGCTTCTAACGACCCGTCACGATTGTCAAAGATCTACGAGTGACTGCCGGGAACTAATATTCAGAATATAATTTTCAAAAATACTCGTTAGGTTTTTTTAGGCGATTGGCACATTGCACCGCATTACGCAGCGGGTGCGTGAAACGGAGCCAAATTCCCCGCACAGAAGCTCGTTTTTCTTGAATTTGTATGTAAAAAATCACGCGCGGTGGCACGTTATCTGCGTCCCACTGCGTAATGCGGTGCAGTGTGCGAATCGCCTTAGATTGCATCGTTGGTCTAGTGATCGCAAGAGCTGCCGCTGAACATAAGGCCCTGGGTTCGATTCCCAGGTCGGGCGGTGTTATTGAGTTTTTCTACCAGGCATTTCTCAGTAGCAGCCCGGAGTCTGGATTTGTACCCGGTTGCTGGCAATAGGCTCGCCCCTATTACATGGGACTTAAGCACAACTGGAGAAATGTGGGTGTACTATATGGGTCTGTTGTGTAGGTAGGTATATAACCTTAACCCTTCAAAGATTACAGACGTAAGGTTTGTTTCAGAAATCCATACTCCATACTAATATTATAAATTCGAAAGTAACTCTGTCTGTCTGTATGTTACCATTTCACGCCTAAACCGCTGAACCGATTTAGATGAAATTTGGTATATTATTTATTTATTTATATATACTTTATTGTACACCACAAAAATACATAACATGAAATAAACACATTAAACACTACAAAATATACAATGAAATAAACAAATAAAAATACACAAATAATATAATAATAAATAATAAAATATACAAATATAAAATATACTTACCTACCTAGAGATAGCTTGAGTCCCGGGAAAGGGCATAAGATACTTTTTATCCCGATATTGCCACGGGATCGAGACTTATGCAGGTGAAACCGCGCGGGGCGCAGCTAGTAATATTATATAAAATTAATAATATTTAAATTTGACGTCTGAAATAATATTTCAAACAGATTGAATCGTACAGACGCCAGCACATCAAGCTACTACAATCTGTCAAATTTCTTTAATAGATTTTCAACTTTATTTCTAAAACATAAGGTTCAAAGTTGATGGGGTATATTTGACAGTTTCGGGTAGCTTGATGTGCTGGCGTCTGTACCAATAAAGATAAGAGGGAAAATCCGTACCTATACAAATTAATACCTATCTCTATGTTATGCAGGACGAATTTCCCATAGCATCTTCCTCTTATTCAGTACCTTCTTATAAAAGATTTATGCGGACCTTACCTCGTACGATTAAAGATTCTCTTGTACGTCGTGTATGGAGGCATTCATGTCGTGATCCCAACGTGGCTCCGCTGCCGCGCATAGAAAACCCTTCCGCGATGACATGCTGTATTCTGCTGCTAGATAAAACGTGAATTAACTTACAAATGACGATCATTATTACATTCTAGCTTTGGGCGCCCTAATGACGTCGACAGGGCAGACACTGTTGGGAACATTTGTGCAATTGTTTTGTGAAATGTCACATGAAATATGAGAGCAGTGGTGGCCCAGTGGTAACGGCCGCGACTTATGAGTTGTAAGTCGTGGGTTTGGATCCAGACAGACGCTTTACTTTGTCTTAATTATTTCATAATCACTGCTCTCAAAACGGTGAAGGAAAACATCGTGAGGAAGACGGCATGTCCTAGAACCAAAAATTCGAAGACACTCGTGTGACATCTACCAACCTGCACTGGACCCGCGTAGTGGATTACGGTCCACTCACTCTCACCGAGGCCTGTGTCCCAGCAGTGGGGGGAGGGGGACGATATACGATGATTATGCTTCATCATCAGCCTATAATGTTCCCACTGCTGGGACACAGGCCTCCTCTCTGTGAGAGGGAGTGGGCCGTAATCGACCACGCGGGCCCAGTGCGGGTTGGTAGATGTCACATGTCTTTGAATTTTTGGTTCTAGGACATGCGGGTTTCCTCACGATGTTTTTCTTCACCGTTTTGAGAGCAGTGGTGATGAAATAATTTACACAAAGTAAAGCGCCTGTCTGGGTTCGAACCTACGACCTACAACTCGTAAGTCGCGGCCGATACCACTGGGCCACTGGCCTCTATGATTATGCTTATATGAAATATATTCAAAAATCAAGATGGCGATGTTGTTTCCGATTTTGGCCACACTCCAAAATAACCTTTAGCTACGTATTCATTAAAGTTATAATTCCAATAAGGATCTATTTTAATTAAAAATAGCTTACTACTCATTGGCGTCTCTATAGATTTTCAAAATGGACGGACATCGGCAAATATTGGCCAATGTTCACGATACCAGAAATAATCTGTTCTATGGTATTTTCAGACAAGCCCCTCAGTAAACATTGGCCTTCCTTAAGCTTGGCCAAAAAGGATAAGCCCAGATCATTACGAAGGGAACACAGCTATCTCCAAAAAGGTATAATTGTGGACAAAAATTTAATAAAATCACCCACCGTCTTCAACTCAGTGAAAATATTGTTTGGTATTTATTTATTTTTTCCTTAAGTCCCTTTTTCGTCCGAAAAAGATAAGAGAAGCGATGAAAGCTCAAAAAGGTCGAGATCACAAAGGACGGCGAAATAATGACGTAAATTTTTGTCATAATTTTAATTAAAGCCTATTTTGCGACATTCACAAACCGGAAAATTACCCTTTGTAGGTGAAATTTTTAAAGGGAAGGATATGCGGAATTACTTGCTTAGACATATGAGTAGTATGTGGTACGAGTCTAAAAGAAAGTGACAGACATACCTAGTACGGTCTAATTAAAAATGTATTTCGTTATTATGAAAGGATTTGTAGAGTAGGTGCATCATGCATGTTTTTTTAGAAATACTTTGTTGAAGCAAAGAGCTAGTTTAGTTTTAATACGTAGGTATGTCTGTATACTATTATTATTTTTAGTGTGCGCCTGATCTCTCTCCGATCGTGTCGGATTGCCACCACATCGAACTATGAGAGTGAGGGAAGAGGGAGTGCACCTGTGTCTGCGCGAACACTTGTGCACTATAACGTCTCCCGCGCCGAAGGCTAGTCTCTGTTGAAATTGGTCGTCGTGGCCGAAAGACGGTCTGGAGGACTTTAGTCATTTGTATTAACTAGAAGTCATTTGTTTTCAGTTATATTTGTTACTGAATGGCTCGCCTTTGGCCCGTATATGTCCTATATTTGATGGTAACCTATGATGCGGACGACGATGATGAACACTTACCTAGAACTTGTTAAGAGTGAATAACATATTCACTCATAACTTGAAGACTCCCCAGGTTAGGTACAGCTGAATAATCAGCTCAAGTTGAATGCCTGGAATATCTGAATTTATTTGAATAAGATGGTGGTTAACCCAAATACTTATTCATATCACACATATGTCGTTGCTCGCTATAGTCTCTTATGTACACGCGGTGTTTGACCTTAATCCGCGGTATGAAAATTTTAATGATACCAACGAGTATGTACAAGTACCTACTTAGACAGTCGCTCTCATGTGAGATGAGCAAGAGATATTAGCAGTCGAATCACGTATCTGACGTGTTTTTTCCCGTCTAATGTGCAAATCTTAAGACACGAGTCGTTACGATCTCAGGCGTGTGCCTCGCAGCCACGCTTATCTGCACAACGTTTTAAGACGCCCTAATTTCAGCGATAAACCAAGGGGTATATCCGGATAATCTCCAAAAACACTTCACAATACAGGATTGTGAAAGAAAATCCGCCTTAAGTAAATAAGGAAAGCTCTCCTGAAACTATGTTTGCGACATGTTTTTCTTTTCATTTGCCTGCTACGATGATAGTCGAGTCAAGTGCCCCTGTGGGAGTTGCCGAGATCTCTTTTATTCAAGTTTCGTCGTCTCTAGAGGACTTATTTGTCTATCGAGTTTATCCGATTAATCGACAAAGAGGTCGGTTCTTGAACGGCTCGATTTATTGAGTTAGGTACTCGTGTTTGTTCATCCGGTGAAAATAAAGAGGGTTAAATAAAATTTCAAAGTGAACTGGAGCCGGAGGAATTGAATGCCAGTAGCATTCAACTCCACACGTTTTTGGTAGTTACCGGATGGACCCTTTCAAGCCTTTGAGGTGCACGTGTGTTCACAATTTACATGTTGTTATAACTTGGCGAGTTGAATTTGTAGGTATCTAACCGTTTGTGGTGTTCGGGAATATTACGTATTGAACGATGATTTCGTTTTGATGTGTTGTTAAGTTGTAACTTGTTGCTTCCTTTATTGTTTTATACGGAGAAACTTTAACGAGTTTGACATACATGTTGCTTCATTGAGGTGAATGGTTAAAACATTATTTTACTTTAAAAAGGTTACTTTAAGGTGTTGCGGCATCGACATCGCCATACGTGAACTACGTATCACACGAACGTCGCGCAAAACCCTGCATCGCGCAAGCAGAGTTTACCGCGCAACTAGCATATATACAACGTCCTGTCATCAATCATCGGCAGTAGCTAACCAGATACATTACCCATCTGCTCGGAGGATTCTCCCTTTTCTATGGAGAATGAGTGAACTTTACACCCTGTTCCTCATCACATCACACCAATATTATAAAGGCGAAAGTTTGTGAGCGTGTGTGTGTGTGTGTCGGGGTGTGTTTATATGTTTGTTACTTCTTCGTGCTCAAACGGCTGGACCAATTTTGACAAAATTTTGTATGAAGATAGCTGACACTCTGTATTAACGTAAAAGGCTACTTTTTATCCCGATACTCCCACGGGATCGACACTTATGCGGGTGAAACCGCAGGGCGCAGCTAGTACCTCTATAAAGGAATCCGTATGTTCCCATTATCTAACAAGACAGGGAAGTTGTCGAGATAGGTACTTCTTCTGCTTTGGTTAACCATGAAGATTTGTATGGATGTTTTAAAAGTTAGATTCCTGAGAAAGTTGGACTTTTGCGAACAGAGGGTGTAAATATTCATTAATAATATAATACTCACTAAAAAGTTCGTAACTATGTCCTTTCGTAACATTCAAGCTCCGGTGGGAATGATTATTATTACGTTTTGCGTAGTTACCTGAAGAAAATCTTATGTAGGCGTGTTGTTCGATTCGCACGAATTCATAGTTTTTCATCGTCTATTTTCCAATTCGTAGCTTCTCCTATTCCTGATGGTTATTTTTAATATTTTAATTACGGACGCTTTTAACGTTCTGTATCGTTCTCACGTACATAATTTCAACATGAACGATAAAACCAATATTTTGTAACCATATTATTTTGTTTTAAAAGAGTGCCCGTGGAGTTTCTTGCCCGTTCTTCTCCATAGGTACCTACTACACTTTGGGATGGGCAACTAGCTTGACAATTCAAAAGAGCCTATAATTGGTTTACTCGAAATAAATGCTTTGAGTTTGGTACCTTTCCACTTGTATATTTCCATCCATTATCATTTTTATTAGGCTCACCTGCACCTGTATTCGCCAGCTACTATTATTCTGTTTGTTCAGGGGCTCGATCCTAAACATACTGCTCATCGTTGCTCCTTTGCAAAAATAACTATTTCACTGCTTGAATAATAAATGTTACTGCTTACTTAACTCTACAGACTTCTAACTGGATCCAAGCTACTCCTATCCACCCTGGGTCTTGTACTTTGCGTGTCTGGGTGTCTAGGCCCAAAATAAAAGAAACATTTCATATACACAAAGGTTTTGTATATCCATATCCACACACATAACTTCTATGCGCTAGTGTACTTTATTGCATAAAATTCAAAATGTACCAATAGCCTAACACGTGTTGCAGGAGACGTCGATCGATGTCGACAAATAAATTAAATTCGTGCCTATCGAAAAAGTAATATTATTTACTTTATTTTAATATAACTATACTGGTATTCAGCTGCATCTGGTTAGACTGGAAGCCGACCCCAACATAATTGGAAACATACATAGGTACTCTCGAAAAACAGAACCCTCCTTCTGGCGCAGTCGGGTATAAAGGCTAGGCAGTTGATGATTTAAAAATGTCGATTCATCCGTTTCGGGCGAGTAAATTCATGCAGATCAACCAATAAGCCCTTATGTAAAATGTTTCTTGGAACCACTATTGTTTATTCACCTGTTGTTTTGTAAACCGTATCACTCTCGTTTTCATGCTATGTTTGTCTGTCAGGTTCCATTAAGCACTTACTTATAAGCTTTGCATGAGATACACTTTTCTGTTACCTTTGATATTTAATATACAAGGTGAATAATACTTTGCCGTGAGTTTTTCCTATATTAAAAATACAAATGGCGTTTTAGCAAAATTAAAAAAAAAAACATTTCCTCATGTGGGGTCCTAATAGAAATGTGAGCATGTTGTTGGTATTTTATTTAAAAATACATGAAACGCGCCACGTGTGAAAAAAACACATATTTGGGACAAATATATGTGCGTTGGCAAAAAAAAAAAATCACTCGATTTCATCTAGGCTTTGATAATTGGTTTTCAAACGAACATAATTATCTTCTTCATCTTTGGGGCGAACCGCGCCACATCGCAGCGACAAAATATGGGTAAGCAGTAGATACGTGTGAATAGTGTCGCTGCAGCTACTTGCAAAGCGTTGTGGTAACTACAAAATCAATGGTCGACGCAACGTTATTGCGATGTGGCCGGCCGCTAGCGCGCGGTGTCACAAACTATCTCTCCCTCTCTGTCTCTGTCTTTAACCATGAAAATGTCCCCAAAAAAAAAAAAAAAAAAATTTTCGAAGCCTCCATCTAGGATTTTCATTTTGATCTTGCTAATGGCTGTAGCACCCTCGAAGACCATGAAAACTATCTCTCTGGCTTTGTCTATTATCTATTATAAATAACTAGCTGCCCGGCGCGACTTCGTTCGCGTGGTGTCCTACTCCTACCTTACTCCTGCCCTAATCCTACCTTACTCGTACGCTACCCCTTCCCGACTCCTACCCTACTCCTACCGTACCCCTACCCTACTCTTACCCTACCCGTTCTCCTACCCTACCCCAACCCTACTCCTACCTACCGTACCCGTACCCTACTCCTACCCTACCCCGACCTTACTCCTACCCTACCCCTACCCTACACGATCAATAGTAGTAGTTAAAATAAAATAAAAAATAGTTTACGTCCTATTCTTAGACCTACTGAATATAAGCACAGAATTTCATAAGAATCGGTCAAGCCGTTTCAGAGGAGTTTTGTTACAAACACTGTGGACACGAGAATTTTATCGCTGCGCTACGTCGAGCCACACGCACCGGGCGGCGCGGCGGCGCGGCGCGTCGTCGGCGTATTTTTTTTTTCTACTGAAATTTTTAATTTCGTAATATCTTTTGAATGGAATGTCCGATTTCAATAATTCAAAAAGTAATCAACAGGTATTGAATAAAAAATAATTTATTTAGATAAGAATTAATACAAAGTTATGGATAACATGGTCTGATTTTGATCGGCATTTCTATCAACTTTTAAAATGTAAAAAAGTAGTTATAGTGACATAACTACAATAGTTGGACATAAGGTCTCGCAAAGTTTTTTGTAGATATTAATATGTTCTATAATATTGTAGAACATTTTTTTTTGTTCTATCATCAATACTTTCCGCAGCGCATGCGATGAAAGACATTTTATAGCTATTTTTTTACACCTTGGGTTGGTTTTAGTAGGAATTTCTAAGGATCACTAATTTTTTCTAGTAATAAATATAGCCTATGTTACTCAGTGATAATGTAGCTTTCCAACGGCAAAAGAATTTTTGAAATCGGTCCAGTACTTTTGACGTTTATTCGTAACATACAAAAATACAAATCTTTCCTCTTTATAATATTAATAATAATGTAGAAGTGTGGATAAAAAGTCGTATAACGCTTTTCTTTTTTACGTGACGATTTCTACTACTCGTAATTTAAAACTTTCAAAATCTGGTCGCATTCTCGTCTCGGCGACAAACAAATGTCAAAAACTTGTCAAAATGTAGGCAAATTAAAGGTATTTTTGACAGATTGAGACTGATTGTGAGATCAGACTGTGATCGTTCTTAAAATTACGAGAATCGCTCCTCAGTTCACTCCTGCCGCAAGCTGCGGTAAAGAACTTTGCGCCATAAGCACGATCATTTGTTCTGTGTCTGGGTGTAATTTATCTATAATATGTATGTATTTAGAAATATGTAAGTATGTTTATCAGTTGTCTAGTACCCATAACACAAGCTCTGCTTAGCTTGGGACTAGATGGCGTTGTGTGATAGTTGTGGAATATTATTATTATTATACTCTTATAGCATAACCAAATACATATATTTTAGAGATGAATTATATTCAAAGCGAATTTTATTTACAATGACGAAACACTATATTAATTGTGTTGTGTTTATTTTTGACTAGAACAGCATTATCTTGTAACTTGTGCCAATTTCTTATCTTAGGAATGCAGGGAACTCACTTCGCTTGACGATTGTCTTAATGAGAAATAAAGTTCTTCAAACAGAATTTAAATATCAAATTATTAATCCAAAACCAGTTCTTGTTTAAGTTTGGTACTTAAGCAAGCACTTGAAATATTAGAAAAGTTTTCAAAGTAAAACTCAACGATAAATAACACGTAAAACGTATTTATTTACAAACCGTATTTACAATGTTCTAAATTGTGTATTCACAGATTTATTAGACTAACACTTAATTTTAGTTATTATTTGCTATAAATCTCCAGCTGGCATCATGTTTCGGTACAATTTAAATTTATTAGGAAAACAACATCAACTTTTATCTTTATGTTTTTCATTATGCTGGATGAGAATATTATAAAAAAACATTGGGATTATTTACATTATTCTATACTATACTGATGTAAACCGTTGAAGTGCTACAAAATGAGGCAGTAGCTTTAATTACAATATAATATTTTTTTATTTTAACCTAACCTAACCTAGTCAACACAGTTTTGTCCATATACAGTGATAGTCTGACCTTAAGACAGTTGTATATAGGTCACGCAGCCTAAATAAGTAATCGTAGCATAATTGTGAAAATCTGTTTAGTATGAAATTCTCGTAGCACTCTACGTAGCACGTGCTACGGATTTTTCGTAGCCACCTCGTAGCCACATAATTCAAAAAGGGAAATATTTAACTGACCCTCTAAAAACTTATTGACCTTATTTATGGACACTTTTTTAAATGAATGAACCTCTCAAAACTTTTTTTAATCATTGAGCCTCTTTTTAACTTTCTGGCCTTTTTTCACAGTTGGTCGCAGTAACTAAGTTAAGATACCCCGACCAAATGAGTTAGGTTTGGCTGGACCTGTGACTAACCGCGCGTGAGCCGAATTTGTCGCAGTAACTAAGTTCTAGCACCCCGGCCACATGGGCTAGGTTAGGTTAGAAATATAACCAACTGCACCTACATCCAAGTTGATCGCAGTTACTTGGCTATTTAGTAATTTTCGGATCCCAAAATAAGAATTATTCGAGATTCAAAAAAAGAGGCGCAATCATTATATTAGTGTTCAATAATATTTTTAGGAGCGCAAAATTTTAATTATTAGAGTTTCGATTAAATACGACATGTATTTAATCGAAGCTCTAATAATTCCCATTCAAAATTTTCATAATTGTAAGTATTTCTTACCTACATTGATACAGCCTCAATTTGTGTAAATTCAACAATTCACTCTTCTGAATTGTGACATTAATGTTTCGACATTTTCATTTATTATCATTAATTATATTTACAAGCTCAAAGTGAAATAGGACCGGGGAAACAATTACATGGAAATTAATTAAAATTGCATTGTTAGTCATTTACAACATTATTAGTAGATGTTTATTAATAATAGGTACTATTATTTTAAAATGATTAGGTAATTCTATATTTACTTTGATTGCACTAGAACTTAATACATAGACTTCGTTTTTCTTTACTGTACATAGAGCATCATTAGCCAGGATTCTGATTTTAACAAATTGTTCTTTTTTTAACAAAATTTTTATAAGAAATAAATTAAACTTACAATTAAATAATTTAAAACAATGTTATTGTAGATCACACTTAAACAAAATATTATAATTATCACAAAATTCTACTCAGTCATTTGAAATAAATTGATGATGACGTACAACTTTATTTAAAAAAAAAAACATAATAAACGATTAAAAAGAATGATCAAAAACATAGTTCAATTAAGTTTTAATTATCTAAATCTTCTGAAAATCGATTTTTTTTACTTATTTATCAAACTACCAAATAAGACATTAACTTATATTAGAATAAAGTATTTAAAACATGCAATAAAAATTAATTGTAAGGAAAGTACTCGTAATAAAAAGATGCTTATTACAATAATTCGTTTCTTTATACGTCAGTTTGACTTATAGCTAATTAAAAATCCTACTTAAATGTTTGTGCTGTGCATTTCATGCCACATTACCAACATTGGCTAGAGCTGGTCATCTAGTCACAAATCTTCTAATGCAATTATTGTTCCACAGAAATCTGATATTTTTTAGAGAATTTGTTGAAATGTACTGGGACATTAATAAAATGTACAGCATGATTATGGTGAAGAGTGATTTCAATTGACTTGTTCTGATAGGGAGGAGTAATAATGGTGGTAAAGGAGATATTCTCTTGGAGTTGCTCTGCATAGCCGCTGGTCGCTCCCCACTCACCACGTGTACCACCACAGACGCCGAATCTATTAAAAAAAAACTCACTTGACTTCGTATAGGAAATGAAAATGCAACAAAATGTCCCACCCCCGGAAATTAAATCATACATCACAGATTTTTTATCCAGAAAAGGTTTTCCAAAACCCTATTTACATACCGCCAAGCAGCACGTTTTTAAAAGCTTATCTTAAAAAAAGAAAGAAAATTGCGGAATATATATTAATGGCGTGTAAGGAATACAAATGGACGATAAGAACGCCGAGTACACAGTGAATTTGAACACGTTGATTCAGTACTTGAGGGAAGAAAGGCGTGGAAAAAGACAAATGGTTTTTACACAGCTATGGACAGAGATATAGTGAAGTATGCTGAGTGAAAAATGTAGGTTTGTACGCCATAAAAACCCCGATGGACAACAATTGTGGCATGTATATTTTTTATTACACCAGCATGTCCCTTGGGGTTAAAATAATAAGAGAACTGAGTTAAGTAAATGATTTTATTTTTGTAAGTAGGTTTGCACAAACACTTTTACACGTCAATCATATTTAAAAAAAAAACTAGATGAGGTCGGCGTTTCCTGACTACTCTGAGAAGAAAGGCCAAAACAAACTCAAAAGTCACAGCCTCTTTTAAAGTCCAGACATAATCTTGGTCAGGCTATATGAAGACCATGTAGATCGATGTCTGAGGAATGAACCACACAGATTGAGTGGACCTGCCCAGTCAGTGCACGCATTTGTCAGAAATCGTGCTAGCTGGCCACTGGCAGAAATAACAGAACTCGGAACAAGGGCATGCGATTAACTATTTCACTTCGGGATCTTCGTTAAGATTTTTTGTTGAACTCTCCACCTAATTAAACTGAGTAATTATTCTAGCTTTATGAGAATTTTCGTGTAAACTATGTGATACTTAAAACGATGCTGCAAAGTTATTTATGTTTTTTTGTAAACTGTATGAACACTCAGAGCCATAAAAACCTTAAACTTGCGCAAGATACAGAAGCGATTTTCTGATAAAGTATTGATCGATATTTTATGGTGTTACGAACATAATAATTTGACGCCTGATCTCTCTCCGGTCGTGTCAAATTATCCTCCTATTGGACTATGAGAGTGGGGGAAGTTGCAATTGTGTCTGCGCACACACTTGTGATGTTTTCATGGCATCTCTCGTGTCCATGGCTAGTCTCCCTGAAATTGGCCGCCATGGCTAAAATTCAGTTTGGAGGACTATAATTTGGAACCCATACTAATGTGAAATAGGTCTTGTATCAAAGAAGCAATCGTTATTGCACGAGAAAATCGCCTTTGAATTGTACAGACGGCAGCACATCAAGCTACTATAATCTGTCAAATTTCTTCAATAGATTTTCAACTTTATCGCTACAGCATAATGTTCAAGGTAGATTGGGAAAATTTTACAGTTTCGGATAGCTTGATGTGCTGGCGTCTGTACGTTTCTGAAAGGTATTTATGCTCGTGACTGTACGTCAGTTTACTTTTTTAAAATGAGTGTAATAAATAATTGTTGTTTACCGGAGCTGCTCGGCGCGCAGGTATAGTTGCCGGAGTCTCGCGGCGATGCTCGCGCGATGAGCAAGCGACTCGTGCGCGTGCGCTGCTCTGTCTCCACGCTGATGCCTCCACGCTGAGCGTAGTTCACCACATTCGAGCCTCGGTACCAGTAGATAAAACTGCACAAAATATGGACACTTAAGCTAGGGTTTCCTAAGACTATGGTGACCGCCACATAGCGTTCGCAATTTACCGACGAATGACGTCGTTTAAACTTTATTTATGAAAGTAAGTTGGTGTGTGGTGGTGTGTGTTGTTGTTTATTTTATTTTAAAGGTACAAAATATCATATGCATTGAGTCACATAAAAAATAGCTTCTTAAATATACGTTTTAAGAAGATTTTTTACTCGTGGTGAGGATAGAAAAATTAATTAGACACAAATTCCTAGAAAGCGTTTTTTTGACACTGTAAAGTCACACCCTGCTGCTATCATCTTCATGACGGCGGTCAATGCGGCCGCCGCTCTTCCAGGACACCGTAGCTTTACACTCGTAGAAAACGAAAGCGTCAATAATGCCACGATACGTTCTGGTCCTGCACCCGCATTCGGATGCTTATGGAATTCGGACTAACGACCAAATGTAAATATAATCTTTGCTCGTCTTTGGAAATGTTTGCCTACCTCCATCGTCCAATTCCACCGACAGCCAAATTCGTCAAGACTACTTGTGTTTAGTAAATAACTAGTCGGGTGTCCGAATTCAGGTTGTCATTCGGATACCTACCTGAATGTAGGCAAATGACTAAGTCTAATTGCGCCTTAATTGTTTAAAACCTTTTTTTACGTAAACATGATTCGTTTTTATAAAATATTTATTTCTATTCAAAAATCTTGTTTGCTTTCAAGCCAAGACGTCAAATTCTCGCCAGCTTGTGTTCAAACCCGGATTCAATTTGTTATCCCGATCACACGAAGGCTTGTCAGTAAATAGTTGTGCATGGATTGTCTCGCTTCAAGAACACCGTCGCCTGCTTTAACATGGCAAGTCACACAGTCTGTCTGTTGAGTCAACACCCGCCGATTACTTGAGGCGAAAGTGAGGCAAAAGCGAGGCGAAAGCTTTATATATCCTCCATTTGAAGGTAAACGGGAAGTGAAGCAGTTTTGAGCCCGGCTTTAAAGCTATAATGTTTGCTCCGTCTGAAGCATATTTTGTACATAAACTGAGACAAGTTTATGCAGTTTGCCACATGTCAGTTTTATAAACTTTTAGCTTCTAAGAAAAATACTTACCTCGGAGGATCTGGAGCGTGTCTGGCGATGCAGGTGAGATTGATGTCAGAACCAGCTCTCACAAACAACTCAGGTCCCGACAGGATTTCTGCTTTTGATACTGCAACAAACATCACTCTTTAGTTGCATTGCATATTAAATTATTTACTCACGGAATGGGAGCGACTGAGCGGAGTGTTCAAAAGTTTCTCGATGTCAATTTGTCGGGTACTCCCGACGTCAAACGTTTACTTAGAGGGATGGCTCGCTGTCTCGGCGAAGCTAATTGGGTCTAACAATTATATAAGTCGACATTTCGACTCATTTACAATTGTAGTAGGAGGAAGTTTAGTAGGTAATTTATCTTGATTAACCAGCACTAACGAGATCGGGACGAAAATTCAAATACGTGTAATAATTTATACAACTTAAATTCAGTTTGGTTTTATTCAAATCCTTTAGTAATTTTTGTTAAGGGGAAGCGCCAAGGTAGCCCGCGAAATGTTTACGTTTTTTGCGTTTAATTTTTACGTTTTTTGTAATTAACAGGTTTGTCAGATTGAATGTTTATTGAATGACTATTTCATGAAATATCAATCAATGGGTTTATATGAACTTAGAGGGTTGTATTGATGATTTCAAGGATTATAATTGTGTAAATACATATGTACTTGTTACGGTCGCATACATATTTTGATCAACAAACAATGTAACACTGACTTGCATATTGCAAAATAAGGAAGAATATTTGCTTAAGGTGAATGGGTAGTTGTAGCCCACGAAATTCAATTTTTCTTACGTTTTTTGCAATTTTTAGGTCAGTGTCAGGTTGTATCTTGATCAAAATATGATTCGCAACTATAACAGGTACGTATTTACAGAATTATAATAATTAGAATCATCAATACATCTTTCTAAGTTAGATTTCTACCGTTAAGAACAAATCTCGTATGGAAAAGTGTTTATGGTAGAAATCTAACTTAAAGAGATATATTAATGATTCTAATGACTATGATTCTGTAAGTACATGTCTATTATAGTCGCGAATCATATTTGGATCAAGATACAACCTGACACTGATCTGCAAATTGCAAAAAACTTAAGAAAATTTAAATTTCGCGGTCTACCATGGCACATTCACCATAAGGTTACGACAACAAAAGAAGTAATTTCTAAACATTACTAGCAATGTTGTTTGCCGACCACACTTGTAGTATAGATACATGTCATGCTAACTCATAAAATACGCCTAGAACTAAAACTTTAAAACTAGGTAACTATGCTTGCGTTGGCTTACTGTTGTGAACCCATTTTTAAATGGTTTCACGACAAGAAGTCGACATGTGAGGTTAAATATCGAAGTACCTAACGACCTGCGCGACAATTGTAAAACACACTTACATTGGCAATGCTTTTCATTTTGACAGTTCAAAAACATTCATCGCGTTATAAACGTCATTGAGCAGAAGATTTTTTGAAATATGTGAAGCAATTTCCTCCAAAATCTTTCGGATTGTGATTGAAAATGTTTTACGTAGTTATGGTGCCGGGTCTGTATTAATATAACAGACAATGCGACATATTTGTAAAAAAAAATAAAACATAATTGTCACATTTTTGATATAGGTGCTGTTTAATAAAGCAGAAAACTATGTGTCAGAATTTCTTATTGTCACTTATCATAAACTAGCTGACTCGGCGATCTTCATACGGCCTTAGAATCTTTTTTCCGTGAATTTTCCCCATGTTTTAAGAATTATTCTGCTATTCGGGGCGGGGATAAATCCAAAAAATCAAAGATCATAAAAATTGGTCCAGCCGTTCTTGAGTTTTAAATGGTGTACCTAACTAACCCGACTTTGTTTTATTTTTATAGAAGATAGACTAACTGCGCCCCGCGGTTTCACCCGCATAAGTCTCGATCCCGCGGGAATATCGAGATAAAAACTATCCTATATCCTTTCCCGGGACTCAAACTATATCTATACCAAATTTCATCTAAATCGGTTCAGTGGTTTAGGTGTGAAAAGGTAACATACAGACGGACAGAGTTACTTTCGAATTTATAATATTAATATGGATAGAAGACAATAAGGCAAATATTACTTACCGACAACAGTAAGTCTAAACGATAGACTAATCTTAGGCTCAGTGGACACTTGGCACTCATACGAGCCGGAGTCTCGAGGCTGCGCAGGAGCCACCCGCAGCGTCCATTCGTCTGAGTTGTCCGTGTGTAGCGCAGCGAAGCGAGCGTCGCTGCTGTACGTGTGTACACCCACGGTCAGGATGTGGAGATCACGCTTGCGGATCCATGATACCTAGAGACAAGTTAAAAACAATTAAAGTCAGGGTTTTTGGACTAACTTCAATAATTGTCCAAATACACCTATAAATAATTATATTCAAATCACATTTGCGTATACATCGTTCTCACATAATAATTATAAATTCAACATTAATGAGGTAACCAATATATTTGTAAAAATATAATTTTAAACGAGTGTCCACGGAGTTTCTTGCCCGTTCTTCTCCATAGGTATTTACTACGCTTTGGAATGTGCAACTAGCTTCATTTTTTCTGACTGACCCACTTTTTGACAATTCAAAAGTGCCTGTAAATGGTTTAATTGAAATCAATGCTTTGACTTTGAGTTATTCTTTGACTCGGTGTAATGACCATAATACAGTTAATCAATTTCCTTGACTGCCATGTACTTTAAATTAAATGAATTTCTAAATTAAAAGTTTCAAGTAGCACTACAAACGGCCGTTGACCCCCTAATCAGGCTGACTGTAGTTAGCTACTTGAAATTATGAATTTATAAATAATTTGTTTCTTCAAGATTTCAGAGACGTGATGAGCCCACCTATACGGTGAACGAAAACATCGTGACAAAACCGGCAGAATGTCCTAGAACCGAAAATTCGAAGACATGTGATATTCACCAACCTGCACCGAGCCCGCGTAGTGGATTACGGTCCACTCCCTCACAGAGAGGAGGTCTGTGTCCCAGCAGTAGGAACATTATAGGCTGATTATGTATGTATGTATGTGTGTGTGCGTGTATAACCATTGAGCTGGTAAATTTAAGACAGGAAATCTAAAGGGCGGGGGCGGTCCAATCAATTTTCCGATATATTATGAGTTCATATTTTATTAAAAGCACGTCCAATTTGAAACACCCGTTTCATATAAATTATTCAGGGATGAGTTTATGTTAATGTTTCTAGGCTTATACAAAATTTATGTATTAATTATATCATGTTGATTTATAATTAGGTATCTATTTTGTCTAGTTGACAAGCAAGTCAACAAAAAAAACGAAAAATTTCAATTATATCTAGAAGTACTAATAATAAAACTGAAGAGTTTGATTGTGTGAACGCGCTAATCTCTAAATATTTTTTATATTTTTTATTTGAGCTTTATTTTTTATTTTTGTTTTTTTCTGATGTATGTATCTGGTGTATCGTGTGTCTTTTAGTCTGTGCTAAATAAATGTATTTTCTTTCTTTCTTTAAATGATTTTTTCTAATCCGACTAGTACTTCCAAACTACCAGTCGGATTAGAAAAATTCTTTTTGCATTTGATAGCCTAATTCTCGAAAAAAGCTATACTATTTAAGATCACGCTAGGACCCTTAGGAGCTGAGCAAAAAGAAAAAAAGTCAGAAAGAACGCTAAGAGAAAAAGAAGTAATAGAGCGGGCAGGCGATGCGATGCTACGGGTTGTGTCGGGGGTACAAGAGATTTCACGCGGACGAAGTCGCGAGCAAAAGCTATTATTACTACCTATATATGGAAAAGGTATCAAACTTGATATTATTTGATACAATTTTTCAGTTTTGAGATAACTTTTATCTGAAAAACCAAAGTTGTGGTTTGACAGCTTTTATTTATAGAAGTAATACATCAAACCGTATTTATTCGTCAGATAAAAGGTATCTATTGAAAAATTGACCCTGAGTTTTCTTTTTCTCTTAATCGAAAAGTTAGGTCAAAATAACTTACCCAACCCTATGCAGACAAACTATTTTTAAAGGAATTGAAGTAAGATTACTGACGTTGCTCAAAAAGCCGCTAAGCTAAAGCGGGACTGGGCTGGCCACATCTGCCGTATGCCCAATGAGCTGTAGGTGAAACTAACCACTATGTGGAACCTTGACACAGCCAGAAGGCGTGGCGACAGACCCCGCAGAAGATGGCGGGACGAGCTGGACAAATCAAATGACCAGTGGTCCACTTTAGCCCCGGATCGAAAGAGCTGGAAGTCATGGGGAGAGGCCTTTGCCCAGCAGTGGAATAACGCAGGGTAACAGTAACAATAATATTATTATGGTCTTAAGGTGAATGCGCAGTGGTAGACCGCGAAATTTAAATTTTCTTACGTTTTTTTGCAATTTTTAGGTCAGTGTCAGGTTGTATCTTGATCAAAATATGATTTGCGACTATAATATACATGTATTTACAGAATTATAGTCATTAGAATCATTAATATATCTCTTTAAGTTAGATTTCTACCATAAACACTTTTCCATACGAGATTTGTTCTTAACGGTAGAAATCTAACTTAGAAAGATGTATTAATGATTCTAATTATTTTAATTCTGTAAATACGTACCTCTTATAGTCGCGAATCATATTTTGATCAAGATACAACCTGACACTGATCTGCAAATTGCAAAAAACGTAAGAAAATTTAAATTTCGCGGTCTACCATGGCACATTCACCTTAACTTATTTATTGTTTGTGAAATCTTTTAAACAGAAACACATGTCTTGTTGCGCAGTTAACTAAAACTTGGAGTAAACAATTCTTGGTTAAAGCAGCGGGTCCGCACTTAGTCGTAAACCAGTTAAGTTCTGGAAATAGTGTTGGAACTGAAATTTATTCTGTTTTGCAACCAAAACTGCTCTATTAACTGTTAGCATAGTATTTCGTTCGTATTTTACTGTGTTATTATCTTGTTTTGGTTTTATTTATTTATTTATTAGGTTCTTCAACAGTGAGAACACTATTGTTAGCATTTTTGGTATAATTAAAGACTACTTGTATTCTTTTTGTAGTCATAATAATTGATGATTGATTGATTGGCCGATGGGGCTGAAAGGTTCTGGAGTGGCGACCGCGTACCGGAAGACGAAGCGTTGAAAGGCCTACGACCTTGTGAAGGCCGCAGGAACCCGTTGGATGCAAGAAGCACAGAGCCGGTCGAAGTGGAGGTGCTTGGGGCAGGCCTATGTCAAGCAGTGGACGTCTTTCGGCTGAAATGATGATGATGATGATTGCATTTACGTTATTATTCAATGTATGTGTTCGCGTGATTTAGACGGTACGGGGGCCAGCCGAACTGCTGTATGAGTGTGAGCTTGTACAATGTACAGACGCCAGCACATCCAGCTACCCGAAACTGTCAAATTTTCCCAATCAACTTTGAGCCTTATTCTTTAGCGATAAAGTTGAAAATCTATTAAAGAAATTTGAAAGATTGTAGTAGGTTGATGTGCTGGTGTCTGTACATATATGACATGGCAAACCACCGGATGATACGGTGACGGTTCCATGCCGTAGTGGTGCCGTGTCTGTCAACAAGCTTCCATAGCAATCCTACCGTGTCTACACCTGTGTGTAGGCACGGTCGTCAGTGTTGTATGGATCGACTCAATCGTAGTTTTTCCACGGCAAAACTGCAGTTTTTACGGCAAGAAAAACGTGTGTCCTTAATGAGCTAAACCTAGCTGTCATACAAAGTCAAACTAGACAAAGAAGCATCTAATAATACACTCCAAGTAAAATAAACCAGTTACTACCCTAACCCGTTATCATCATTCAATTATAAATTAATTAAACCCTAGAAAGAAACATTAGTGCTAACACTCAGCCGCCACGAGCCGGCCTTCATTATTAATGAAGCTTTGCGTTGGGCAAGTGTTAAATAAAAACAGTCCCTAAGTTCCTATAGGTGAACGTAAAAACTTAAAAAAAAAGCGCCTCGAGAAACACCAAATAGGTACCTACCATTAACTCTGCCGGCTAACTCTATTGCATTAGTTGTGATCGAGTATTTAAAAAAAAAAGCGATCTGGTGAGTCATAATTGGGCACACGTTAGGAGATAATAATAATTTAAAGGGTTATCATTATCTAAATCGATAAGGAGGACTATAGTCCTATATAACAGTTCCGAAATCAATGTTCCAAAATCACTGTTCCAAAATCACTGTTCCAAAATCACTGTTCCAAAATCACTGTTCCAAAATCACTGTTCCCTGTGATGATTACGGAGCAGAACATGTTGTTAGTCTCAACGTTAGTCGACATGTTGAGAGGCGGTCGTTTTAAACAATGTTGGTCAGCTCGAGCCTTCAATTAAATGCAACGCTAGCCAGGCCCACTGGGGACTTGTAGCGACACAGTGCACAATTTTCTCTTGCACTAACTTCGCAATGTTGCGCATGTTAGCAAGATACTGCACAAATTACAGAAACAAGTTTAGTTTGAGTTGGACTCGCGTTTGATACCTTCGAAGGAAAAATATTTTGACATTTGTAAGTTAAATTTTGTTTTTCTGTGACCGCTTTTTTTTGAGAACTTACATAATTTAGTAGCCGAGACTGTCGTCATAAGTATCTATTATTTAAGCCGTTTCGGTACGAAACCCTAAAAACGACTTTAACTAAATTAAAAATCAATTGTATCTCATTAGCGGAGCTTGACAGATTAAGATAAATTTATCTTATCAGGAATAACAAAACTCGGATGTTTACGGCATTTCCCAAAATATAAATAAATTCATTCAGTTCGGAGATTTCAAAATAGTCTGTTCTTGAATTAATAAGCGAGATGATTGGGAGATAATTCAATTTAATTAAACTTTCTCGAGGTTTCCCTTGAGTACAAATGGAAATTTATTGGAACTGATTGTTGTTGCTGTTAATAATTTAACTCAATATTATGCAATAAATAATCATGAAGACGCTAATTATAGCTTTACAAATCAAGGAGAAAATACATAGGTAGGTTTATTCACAAGACTCATGATTCTTCTGGGTAAAATTAAATTAGCTAGTCAACTCCCGAGACGAGATAGATAAGTATCGAAACTATACACGAAAAAACAAAAAAAAAACTTGTGATTTTTTTGTGGGGTCATCGACCACAGAATAAAAAGAACAGAACATAATAAAAGATTCACTTAAAATATCAGTTTAATAGGTTCAGCTGCGGTAAACGAGACAATAGAAGTTTTCTTGTTATGACTGCTATAGCCGTACAGCGCCCTTAAAAGTGTTAAAAAAGTCAGATTTTTCGTGTAAACTTCACAGACGCGATAAAACATATTTTAACATTATATTGTTTATACAGGGTGTAACGAAAGGGTATATCAATGCAAACGGGTTGAAGAGTGTATCTGGTCTAGAATCTCTGTACAAAATTTCAGCTCAAAAGCATTAACTTTGAAAATGCTTAATATTTTTTTTATTTCGACAGCACGGCGCTGCTCTGGCGCGCGGCGGCGTGATATGCGTGTACTACGCGCACAGACACATTACAGATAATGGATAATGACCCTCGTAGTGCGGTGACACGTTTGTTATGATTTCAATTTAATAAACTATCGAAATAAGAAAATATTAAGCATTTTAAAAATTACTGCTTTTGAGCTGAAATTTTGTACAGAGATTCTAGACCAGATACACTCTTCAACCCGTTTGTATTGATATACCCTTTCCGTAACACCCCGTATATTGATACTCATCATGTCTAACGACTTTCGCTAGCTAATTTAAGGGCTTTACCGGACCTAAACGCAAGAAACGCAAATATCAGAAACAACAAAAGTATATGATTGAATACAGTAAACAAAATCAGAGAAATATATTTTTAAGTAGATACAGTTTTTAAATATTTTTTTATATTTTGCAGGATATATTCTAGTTAGTGTGTTAAAAACATAATACAAATAATTTGAGACGATAGAAAAAAATCATGAAGATACCTCTAAAAACTTTCTTTTTACAATAAAAACCATACTAATATACATACAATCATTATGATTTTTTCTCAGATTATTCTACAAGCAACATACTAAAGCACTAGTGTTTTAAGTTTTTAGTCCAACCAATAGATTTTTTGTAAATTGATAATTGTTTCATATTTTTCAATATATTACCAGCGTTGTGTCATAGCGCTTCTCTTTCTTTTCTATGCAGTTCGACAAAGACCGCGCTTTAGGTCATGATGTAGTCGTCTTAATTTGACCCTCTATTTTCAGCAGGGCAACGTAGGTTTACATAATGGAAAAAAAGATTAAGTAAGATCTCAACTCATTTTCTGTGAACTTTGAATACAAACGATGAAACGTTAACTCTAAATTTAAGTCAATATCCTACAAAACTTTCACTCAGTTAATTGTTGAAATTGAACAAAAAGCAATTATAATTATCGTTTCTGTTTCACTAATTACATCAAAAACGATAATAAAGAACTTCAGTTATTGCCGTCTCAAACTTCGCCTTTAATTATTATATTCGTTTGTTTTTGATAAAGATTTGAGAGGCCCGTGGCTAAAGAATCACAGCCACACAGGTCTATCGATCAGGTTTAGCTACGCTTGCCACGGTTGGTCCGCGGATGGTTGACCATATTTACATACCGACACCCCTCCGCGGCTCGAAAAGCACGTTAAGCCGTTGGTCCCGGCTGTCATTCGTGGATCTTTGACAGTCGTTACGGGTAGTCAGAAGCCCGAAAGTCTGACAACCAGTCTTACCAAAGGGTGCCATATTACCCAGTAACTGGGTCGTCGAGGTCAGATAGGCGTAAAATTAGTATTTACTGAATACTAGTGTATTCAGCTGCATCTGGTTAGACTGGAAGCCGACACGAATATAGTTGGGAAAAGGCTAGGCAGACAATAATTATATAATTTGATAAAGATTTATATTGATAGAGATATTCTATGGGTACCATAAGAGCCGAGAAAGTTATACGTAATGTAATACTCGTATAGCGTGATAGTAAATAGTCTATAGCCTTCCTCAAGAATCCGGCTATCAAATGCAAAAAGTTTTCTTTTTAATTCTTAACTACTAGGGTAGTTTCAGAGATTAACGCGTTCAAACAAACAAACTCATCAGCTTTATTATTAGTACCCATAAATAAGTCTATTATTTTCGATATGTTGTTACAGAAATACAAACACTTAAAAAACACTTATATAAAATATAAATAACATAAAAGCAAATGATACTATTTTAACTATATAATTCTTTTTTTTTTTTTTAACAAAGCGCCTTCGTCCTCTCTCCTATTAAAAATTAACTTTGCTGTGCCCGACAGGGTCCATAATTGATTCGATGTTTTAACATACCAACTGTTATAAGTGTACACATTATGGAATGCAATAATGTTCCAAATTAATATGCATTCGGCCATAACTTTAATCCGCTACTGCTGTTTCGGCCCTAAATTAACATATTTTCTTTGCGCTTCACATTTATGGAAGCACTCTCACCTTTTAGACCAAATGGACCAAATTATCAGGCATACATTAACATCTATTTTAAATGTGGCCATGGACGACCGAGCTTGGGCACAAGCTACTCTTCCCATTCGTATGGGGGGCCTCGGCGTCCGCAAAATTTCTAGTATTAGTTTACCGGCTTTCATATCCTCGGTCCACGGCACTGATAAATTAATCAGGAAAATCTTAGCCTCCACACTGATTAATTCTGATGTGCCGTGTTTCACCGAGGCTATGGATGCCTGGAGACTCGCTTGCCCGACCCGAATACAGATCCACCCGACAATCCATCTTTCCAGAGACGGTGGGATGAGCCGCTCTGCAGAGTAGTACAGAACAATTTATTTGACTCGTCTGCTACTTCTGCGGAACGTGCGCGCCTGCTGGCTGTGGGTAGATGGGAGTCGGGACTTTGGCTTCATGCACTACCTTCGTCGAACATAGGCACTTTGTTCGACGACACTACTTTTCGCCCCGCTGCTTCCCTGCGACTAGGCACTCCTTGCTGTTCCTCGGACACCACGGCCTGTCTTGCAGCCGAATTGCGGGTCGCTTAGCGCGCCACGCGAACACGAGCTCTTGTTACCGTCGGCGTTCCAGCTGTATTAGAACCCAATGGCTTGGTACGCGACGATGGCAAGAGACCGGACGGTATGTCTCTATTTCCTTGGAAGGTGGGTAGGCCTTTAGTATAGGACGCAACTTGTGTCGATACTCTTGCGCCATCTCACCTTCCTGGATCGGCATGCTGTGCTGGCGCTGCTGCTGCGGCTGCGGAAAACATCAAGCTGCGAAAATAAAATAACCTTATCGGAGATTATATTTTCGAGCCGTTTGGGGTTGAAACCCTCGGGCCGTGGGGTCCGAGTGCTCATGGTCTTTTTAAAGAAATTTCAAAACGGCTGATTGACACTTCCCGTGACCCAAGGCCTGGCTTTTACCTTGGCCAAAGGCTAAGCATTGCCATACAACGTGGCAATGCTGCCAGTCTCTTGGGTACATTACCAGTCGACAGCGATGCGGATGAATTTTTCGACGCTATATTTTAGTTTTTGTATAGTTTTAGTTAAGTTAGGTTTTAATTTTGTTATTTTTGTTAATTAAGGTAAATGGTTAAAAAATATGATTTGCCACTATAATAGATATCTATTTACAGAATTATAGTCATTAGAATCATAAAAAAAACGCAATAAAGTATTGAGAAGAGTTGAATTAAAAAAAAAAAAACACTAAATTCAGCTCATCTCACTCAGGAAACAGGACAAGACATCTCACTCAGGTCAGGAGTTGTCGGATCAAAATTTAATTAATGCTTCGAACCGCCCATCTCCGATATCAGAGAAGTCTTTGTTCGCAACAAATTTGGAATACAAAATACTTTCTCATTATAACAATTTGTGAAAGCTTTTGTATTGTCCAATGTTACCGATAGATGTGCTCGGCAAAGCGTAAATACTCATTTGTTTGTAACAGCGCTTGTGGATGACAGCGTTCGGATAAGCGTTTAGATTTTTACATTATTGTATTGAGATATGCCATAGACTGTGAAGGATTTTGATACCTATTTGTATAATTGAAATTCCTAAATAATTTCCCTTTTTATTTTAGTTATAAGGTGAAAACAGAATATAAGCATAATTAGCCTTTAATATTCCTACCGCTGGGGCACAGGCCTTGTCTCTTCGACAAGGAGTGGTCTATACAGGGTGTCTCAGGAAACCTGTACCAGCGAAGGTCTGTGGTCAGGGGATACTAACACCCATCGATTGGACCCCTATGTATGTTCCGCGATATTTTGTAGTTTGCGAAAAATTATAAATTTCTCTCCAACAGAAATTTTAACCTTGTGATCAAATTCTGAGCTGCTAGTAGTTAGAATTTGGGTGTTCTGTGTTTGACAACATGTGAATACATATTCTAGCCATAATACTGACAAAAAGTCAAAGAAACATGACTCAGTAAAAGTTATGACTAAAACTGCCTCCAATATAAAAAATGTAGAAAAAAAAAAAAAAAAAAAAAAAAAACGAAAACTACAAAATATCGCGGAACATGGGTTCAATCGATGGGTACACTGGTAAACACTGTTTTTGTCACACGAACTTTGTGATGATTTTTGTTAATGTTAGTGTGTCCTCATTAACAATATATAATAATTTTGTTTCAATTACGTCCAGTTTTTTTGTGACAGCTACATATTCATTTCTGACCTCATATAAGTGTCTTTTTTTGAATAACTTAATTTAGACGACTGTATAACTATTGCATTCAACTTACATCTTATATACGTTTGTTACATCGTAAACATGCCACGAAAGTGTTGTAACAACCCCGACAGTTTTTGTTATGTGTGTGGAGAATTAACTTTTACATCTCAGCGTCGAAATTTCACATCACTAATTGAAACAGTGCTATTTAAACTATTTTGGATTTCCTGTCAGAAATCAAGATAAATCCTGGGTTCCACAAAAATGTTGTGTAACTTGTGTGAGACTGCTATAAGGTTGGGATAAACTGGAACCCAGACATATGCCATTTGCTAAACCAATGATTTGGACCGAACCAAAGGATCATGGTTATTTTAACCTGACGTGTCAATTTTTTTTCATTCACATATTTTTGTTTGCTGGCCCTAGTACATTCAAAATTTGATGTAAGTTTTCATGTGACAAAAAAAAGTTAAAATTTTGTTGACCAGTGGTATTAGTGTCCCTTGACTACAGACCTTCGCTGATACAGGTTTCCTGGGACACCCTGTATAATTAATAATCTACCACGCGGGACGAGTGCGGGTTAGTAAATGTCACATGTTTTCGAATTTTTGGTTCTAGGACATCCTTCACCTTTTTGAGAGCAGCAATGGTGAGGAAATTATTTATGCAGAGAAAAGCATCTGCCTGGGTTCGAATCCACGACCTTACGACTCGTTAGTCGGGGCCATTACCATTAGGCCACCACTGCTCTCCACAACAATCTTGTGAGCAGCGTTTCAGCCCATCAATCTTTCTAACTAGCACGTATTATCCCACTGCAGGGCAAAGGCCACTTCTTCTTCTTAATTTTTCATGCAATTCTGTCCTTTACATTTTCAGTCAGTCCAGTCCTTTCGGTAGAAGCCAAGGTCATTCCCGTCATCATCGCACCTACAAAACTCAATCTCAAACTCAACGCATTTATTTCAATTAAACCAATTACAGGCACTTTTGAATTGTCAAAGGGTCGGTCAGTCAGAAAGATGAAGCTAGTTGCCCATTCCAGAGCGTAGGTACCTATGGAGAAGAACGGGCAAGAAACTCCATGGACACTCTTTTAAATCAAAATAATATAGTTACAAAGTCTTGGTTACATCATTCATGTTAAAAATTATACATGTGAGAACGATGCAGAACGTTAAAAGCGTCCATAATGAAAAGAGAAGAAAAAACAACAATTCAAATATTAAATAAAATAAGCTCTGGCAGCAAAGAGATGACTAGTCCCTACTGTCGCGCCCGTTCACGAACATGACGCACGTATTAGCACCATCCAGCTCAACCATTTTGAAGGGAGCTAAATGATCCAACACACGCGCCACCATCAGCGAGACATTTGAGTGAGCATGACATACCCTCAGCCGCCAGGGCACATTATACAATACTTAAAACAATAGTCCTATAACATGAAACTGAAAAAAAATCGTATCAAAAATAGTACAGACGCCAGCATATGAAGCTACTACGATCTGTCAAATTTCTTTAATAGATTTTCGACTTTATTACTAAAGCATGAGGTTCAATGTTGATTGGGAAAATTTGACAGTTTCGGGTAGCTTGATGTGCTGGTGTCTGTACAATCACATTAAAAAATCAGTAGGTAGTGCCTCAGCTTACTCCGACTAAGGGCTGATTTCTCAATCGACAGATTATTTTTATTCGTGGAATAAAATTCACGTCTGGCAGATTTTGTATGGAAGAACTGTCAAAAATTCAAAATTATACCCCTGATGAAATTATCTGGCGTTGGAAAAATCAGCCGTAAAACTCAACAAAGCTTGCAAAGGAGTCTCATCCTAAATTACAGTAATTTTAAACCGTTTTTCTCTACTTGTCAAGTTCTAAATCCAATAATATTGGGCAATTCGTCTTGATCCTAGCTCGAGGGATATATATCAGCCCTTTTTTAACGGCCTAAGTACATATATTCAGTTCTAACCTATTTTGGGAGGCGGAACACTCACGTAACTGGCTACTCGTTTTTTTTTATAGTTGGCATTGAGCGACGTGACAGTGTACCGGCTTCTACCTACACGTAACACTCTTTATACGCCTCAGATTTTCTAGAATGTTGTTTGTAAAACACTGGTGTTGTATCACACTATCTCACTAATATTATAATCACACTAATATTATAAAGGCGAAAGATTGTGTGTGCGTGTGTGTGTGCGTTTATATGTTTGTTACTTCCCACGCACAAACGGCTGAACGGATTTGGATGAAATTCGGTACACAGATAGTTTATAATCAGGATTGACATATAGCTAGGGCGCAGCTAGTAAATTATAAAGAGTGGCAAGGACACCGATCACCATGGATGCAGTGCATAATTCTGAACGCTCATGCGTTGAAATCATTCGTCGGTTATTAAAAAAAAAAGCAGCTCTATACATTTTTGACCGCGTAGGTATTGCACTTTTCTATGAAACAGAAGTTTTTTTTTATAATAACTGACGAAAAATTTCTACGCTACGGGGACAATCATGAGCTGAATGCATGATTACAGTTTGCGCGTCAATGTCCGTCATCATCTGCCTAGCCTTTTCCCAACTATGTTAGACTCGGCTTCCAGTCTAACCGGACGCAGCTGAATACCAGTATTTTACATAGAGCGACTGCCTATTTGACCTCCATAACCCAGTTACTGGGTAATATGATACCCCTTGGTAAGGCTGGTTGTCAGACTTTCGGGCTTCTGGCGACGCGTAACGACTGTCAAAGATCCACGAATGACAGCAGGGACTAACGGCTTAACCAAAAAAAACCGGCGTGGTACGCTATCGGCCCATTACAATAGAAAATCAATTGTGTCTCATTAGCGGTGACTAAGCGGTTTACGTTTACGTGATGACATATGGCACTGAAACGTGGTCGCTCACAATGGGCCTTATTAGAAGGCTGAAAGTCACCCAAAGGGCAATGGAGAGGGCTATGCTTGGAGTTTCCCTGCGGGATCGAATCAGAAATGAAAAGATCCGCAGGAGAACCAAGGTAACCGACATAGCCCGAAGAATTGCCAAACTTAAGTGGCAGTGGGCAGGGCACATTGCTCGCAGAACAGATGGCCGATGGGGCCGAAAGGTTCTGGAGTGGCGACCGCGTACCGGAAGGCGTAGCGTTGGAAGGCCTCCCACAAGGTGGACCGACGACCTTGTGAAGGCCGCAGGAACTCGTTGGATGCGAGAAGCAGAAAACCGGTCGAAGTGGAGGTGCTTGGGGGAGGCCTATGTTCAGCAGTGGATGTCTTTCGGCTGAAATGATGATGATGATGAAGCGGTTTACGTGCTTTCCGAGGCACGGAGGGGTCTTGGTATGTGAAGATGATCACCTATCCACGGGCCAACCGCGGCAAGCATAGCTTAACCTGATCGATCGACCTGAGCGGCGATTATTATTTAGCCACAAGCCGTCAATATCCCTGCCACTCTTTATAGTAACCATTATAAAGGTTACTATGGGAAGCTGTAAGTGTCAGAAACAATATTTTTAGAAGGCGATTTAGATCCCACGCGTAATATAAAATTAATTCAATAAAAGAGTCGTTTTTTGTAGCAAATTGATCTCTTTCAAAGATATTATTTTCTAAATACTTAAATATCTAATAGAATAGAATTTATTTCCAACGTAAGTGTTGCTTTGTATACCACAACTTAAGATTAATTATTAATCATAATAAGTACTTACAATAAGTTTCCAAAACACGTATTCATAAAAATTAATCATCATTAATTAGTAATAATTTCGTACGTTAAAATGATATGTGTTTCTTTGGATTTCAACTAAACAAAATAAAAAAAAAATTGTTAGAACTATGTTGGAACCAATAAACTACCTAATTGGCGGTATACAGATAAAAATTCTTTACCTTCCGCGCTAGTCATAGACTGTGTTATTGATATGATATTCATGAATACCAATTATTTTCTTCTGTAAATATATTCAACCAAAGATGTACTAACAAGTTGTATCTTAAATGAAATAAGCCAACCAATGTTGCAGCGGAAAAATATTACGACTACCTACGTATATTTTATGACTTCACGTTCCTATTAAATTATAATGCCAATAAAACACAGTCACGTAAGAAAAGCCGCGGGCACAACTAGGTGGTTATAAACTTTTATATTCGTCAACGTTAACATTGTATTTTAGGTGCTACGGTTCTTTAAAACTCAAATCTTACTCTGATTCTGAAAGCACTTACATAACTGAACTCATTCCTTTTAGGCGGAATAGGGGAATCTAACAAATTGTTCACATATCATTGATTTCCCTGTTGTCTGTAATCAGGTGAGAATTCCTTGAAAAGAGTACAAATCTGCTGATGGAGGCCGCTTCGGGTAATTTGTCTCTGGGGAAATTCTCAGTAGCTTTCTTATTCGCAGTTACTTTGTATGCCGATCTGGGGTAGAATTATTGCCTCGCTTTAAAATAAATGTTTTGGCGTTGGTTCAATATATAAATATAAACTAACAAAAGATCACTCCTTGTTTCCTCGAGTCTTTCATAAAAGAAACTAGCTTCTGCCCGCGACTTCGCCCGCGTGAAATTTCACCCTCCCCCCATTCACCCTCTTAGGGGTGGAATTTCGAAAAAACCTTTCTTAGTGGATACGTACTCTTAACAAAGAACACATCCACCAAATTTCATGTCTCTAAGACCAGCAGTTTAGGCAGTGCGTTGATATATCAGTCAGTAAGGACTTTGTATACAGGGTTATTGGAAAAACATCAACAACATCTTAAGGGGTTGAACAACTTCTACTGTGGGACCAAACCTGTAATCGCGAAAAAAAAACTGCTGTTTTGACGAGTTATACAAACATAAATGTAGGGAACAGCTGATTTTTTTTTGCGATGCTATGACCTATAATCGGAAGAACACGGATCTTCCGATTATAGGTCATAGCATACGTATCAACTAGGAAAGGGATTGCCACCGTAGCGCCTTTCGCATCGGCGTCAAACAGGCATCAACCTAACGTAAGCACGTAACCAAAGCGGATCAGAAGCTCGTCGACTCGACTCGGCTATGGCTAGGCGACGCCGCGGTTACGGCTCGCCGACCGCTGGTTGATGGTGCAACAGGCAGGCCGCGGGAGGGGTGAGAGGGGCAAGGGTGGACGACAAGCCGTGATGCACCACACCGCGGTTCGTGAGCTTGTCCCCAGGCGAGGCGATTACGTTACGATTCCGATTAGTGTGCGTTGCAGTAAGGAGTTTCATACAAAGAATACTGAACGGCTCGAGTTGATACGGTAACGATCCCTTTCCGATTTGATACGTGTGCTGCGACCTATAATCGGAAGAACACGCAAGTCTGACATAAGCCGGTAATAGAATCGATATTGAGAGGACATTACCCCAACAGCACGTGTAAGTAATTACATAAAATTGGTTTCCTCTAACTCGAACAGAATGCTGATAATAACCCATGAAATATTACATAACCTTATCCATTCAACTTATTTTCTCAAATCGTGTATACAGTGAAGTAATTCCAAAGTTATCGGCTGTAAATATTTTGCAAACAATTTAAGCATTACCAACCCAACCTTTTGCTGGTAAAAAATATATTATAAGCTACCCCAGCGCTCCGAATTACACCATCGTTCCTCTCTAATCTGTTTATTATGAACCTTAAAAACGCGATGAAGAATTTTTAACCGTTATCCAATAACCGGTATTCCATTGTGACATGCAGTCATAACCGTTATTAACCGAGCTAAATCGTTATACAGTACGTATTTTATTTTTGTGAAATAAAACAAAATCGCCGTTGCGGCTGGCTTTGTTCCAAAAATGTGGGGCTTCGTGGGCCACGACCCAATTCTCTTTGCTTTATTCGAAGGCGAGACTCACGCGACACTTCCTATTGCACTTACTGGGGCCTGTACGGAAAATCAAATCCCACATACGGACTGTTAAGCCGCATTGCCAATATACGCCCGCAGCTTGACTTCGATAAAGATGTCTAATAGAATTCTTTTGCAGTTTTATTAGTTGTTTGTTGTATTTGATTTTTGTTTAATGAGTTCCACTTTGCGTGACTGCTGCTCTTTTTTAAGTGAAACTTCTTAGGCGTTGTAACCATATGGGCAACTACAGCTTTGAACCGTTTGGGGTCGAAACGCTCGGGTCATGGGGCCCGAGTGCGCGTCTCATTTCTAAGGAAATTTCTCGCCGGCTGGTCGACACTTCACGTGTCCAGAGGGCTGGGTCGTTACTTGGCCAAAGAATTAGCATTGCCTTTCAACGTGGCAATGCTGCCATACTTCTGGGCACGTTTCCGGATGACAGCGATGCGGACGAGTACTTCGACGTCTAAGTGTCCTTTTGTTATAATTAATAAACTCGAACACTTGTACACATCACTTTATTGGTACTCAAGACTCAACACAGTAAAATAGTAATTATAACTCAAGCGAGACCACTTTTATCATCGTTTTTGCTGGGAGAGGAAAAATGCAATTTTTCACTCTTCCCGCCGTTTTTCATCAGTGCCTTATTTATGGGTTGCCACAAACCAAAGAGCATAAAATGTTTAAAAAAATGATAATGTTGCAACCCACAAATAATATTAGTTAAATAGTCGATTATTGTGTATGCTAACATTCGGCTAATCCTGACGACAAACGCGGCCTCGCGTTTAAAAAAAAAAATTAAAATAAACAAATAGAGAAAGATAAAAAAAAGGTACATCGAAATCATACTATTAATTAAGAACTCATTCACTCTTAAATTCGTAACTTCGTCTAATCGATTATAAGTACTGTCACTTATAGTGACTCACTCTTATAACTAAACATCGACTACAAGCACTCTCACTCGTAGTGACTCACTCTTATAACTAAACATCGACTACAAGCACTCTCACTTGTAGTGACTCACTCTTATAACTAAACATCGACTACAAGCACTCTCACTCGTAGTGACTCACTCTTATAACTAAACATCGACTACAAGCACTCTCACATGTAGTGACTCACTCTTATAACTAAACATCGACTACAAGCACTCTCACTCGTAGTGACTCACTCTTATAACTAAACATGGACTACAATCACTCTCACTTGTAGTGACTCACTCTTATAACTAAACGTCGACTACAAGCACTCTCACTTGTAGTGACTCACTTTTATAACTAAATATCGACTACAAACACTCTTAGCTGTAGTGACTCACTTTTGTAACTAAACATCGACTACAAACACTCTTAGCTGTAGTGACTCACTTATAACTAATCATCAACTACAAGCACTCTCAGTAGTAGTGACTCACTTTTATAACTAAACATCGACTACAAGTACTCTCACTTGTAGTGACTCACTTTTATCTCTATTTATCGTTTATGGGCACATACACCCGTAAAGACTCACTAATCATCACTATTTTCACTATCGCTACATCTCACTTATATTTTATTTATGTATATTGCAACAAGTCCGTTCACTTTATTTCATTCTAAAATTAACATTATTTAGTAAGAAATAACAAACATTCTTCTAAACTCTTGTGTATTTAATAATCAGTAATATTCTCTGTAAACAGGTCAATAGACATCGCTTTAATGAATACAGATAAATATATTTATTATGTACAGTTCTCTAAGTTGAAGTGAAATGTTGTCCAAGTGGGACTTCATTATCAAATTAATTTTATTTCA
The DNA here is from genome assembly GCA_945859645.1 of Amphipoea oculea. Lineage (NCBI taxonomy): Eukaryota > Metazoa > Arthropoda > Insecta > Lepidoptera > Noctuidae > Amphipoea > Amphipoea oculea. The sequence goes on from OX243876.1 coordinate 7,043,223, forward strand.
TGACCATGTTTTAAGCAATATTGTCAAATCACAATATTGACGTTCACTGTTAATCTGAAAATCTCAATTATATTACTACAACAATAGTTATTGCTGACTCTTACTCTGAATCACTCGACATCGCATCATGATTAAAAACAAGCCAAGGGTGTATCCTATCGACGGCATAAACCGACCTATATGGTTTGCAACCTTCTTTTCTAGTAATAGGAGTGTCCTCTATTTCATAACGATCGTTGCCTATTATTTTAGATACTCTGTACGGTCCTACACATTTTGGTATTAGTTTACGGCTCTGTCCAGGGTCTGTACGGATATCTTTTTCTACACGAACTAAATCTCCTACTTTATACTCAGTTGGTTTTTTATGAGACTTATCAAAACGCTCTTTTTGTAGTCGTTGGCTTATTTGAATTCGCGAGTCTGCATCCGATCTAATTTCATCGCGATCTAACGGTTTATGAGATTCCGCGACAAGTGGATTCATAAAACCATCCGAAACGCCGGTAGTTTGAACTCCAAACAACATTTCTGAAGAAGTACGACCAGTGGATTTGTTTATTGTGTTGTTCAAAGACCACTGTATCTGGGGTAAACACAAGTCCCACTCATTTTCTGGTTTATTGTGATTAGCAGCCGTTATGGCATCAACAATAGTCCGATTATACCTCTCAACTTGACCGTTGGCCCTGGGAGAGGCAACCGCATTTAAGATATGTTTAACGCCCCTTTTATTAATAAAATTGGAGAACTCTTTGCTTGTAAAACTAGTGCCGCGATCAGATATCAGACGACGTGGCACTCCGAATAGCGAGAAATATTCCGTAAATACCTGCACCGTAGTACTACTTTTAACATTTTTTACTGGCTTTATATAAATAAATTTAGTGAAGGCATCAATGATCACTAAAATATGACAATTCTTCTTCTTGCTGATAGGAAAGGGACCGCAGTGATCAGTATGAAGTGTATCAAACGGTTTATTAATTTTTTGGATTGGATGAAGCTCCCCTTCTTTAGCTCCAGCTGGCAACTTATTGTGGGCACAATTTAAGCACGAACTGCAATATTTTTTAATAAAACGTCTCATTTTTTTAAACCAGTATATCTGATTAATCCTACTAAGTCTTTTCAAAACCGAAATGACCGACATCGTCGTGATTCATACGAACTATTTGCCATCTCACTGATTTTGGAACTACCCACTTTAAATTAGTTATATCATTTTTGTCATTAGTTATTCTGTACAAACGGCCATTTTTAACAGTATAGTTCTTATGAATCTCGACAATATCTTTTGTTTCTGAATCATTCAAAATTTTAATTATCCTTTGTATTTCTGAATCCTGTTCCTGCACTGTGCGCAACCACGCATCGTCATCTATTGTGAAAACATCAACCACCTGTACTACGTCATTGGATTCAGAGTCACTTGGGTTGCGTGACAGTGCATCGACATGACTCATCTTATTACCATCGCGATGTTCTACAGTAAAATCGTACTCCTGCATTAATATGTACCAACGCGCTACTTTCGGTATCAAATCTTTCTTTGTCATTGTGCCGCGTATAGCGGCACAATCAGTGACAACTTTAAATGATTTACCCAAAACATAAACTCTAAACCTATTCAAAGCACAAACTACCGCCAAAGTTTCCAACTCATACGAGTGTAGTTTGCTTTCATCTGGTGTCGTTTGACGGCTATAATAAGCTATAGAATGGAATACTTTATCTGAATTCGCCCGTTGTAACAAGATTGCTCCTATACCGATTTTACTAGCGTCAGTGTGAATTTCTAATTCAGCCTCTGGGTCATATAGTGCCAAAACAGGTCGAGTGGTTAATTTACTTTTTAATTCATTAAATGCTTTTATTTGAGGTTCGTTAAAACACCAAGAAACATTTTTCTTTGTAAGAATCGTTAGAGGTTTTGCTATCATAGAATAATTTTGAATAAACCGTCGGAAATAACTTGTAAGGCCAACAAACTGTCGAACCTCGTGAACATTTTAAGGTAAAGGGAAATCTACTACAGCTTGAATTTTGACTGCCCCGGGTCGGATGCCATCGGAATTAATCTCGTAGCCCAAATAATTTATACGAGTCTGAAAGAAATCGCACTTTTTAAGATTTAATGTTAGATGAGCAGACCTTAATAATTGAAAAACCTTCTCCAGCTTATCTAAACCCTCTTCAATTGAACGTGATGTCAACAATAAATCGTCCATATAAGCCAACGCCAAATTTTGCTTACCCCTAAGCATACAGTTAATAGTCCTTTGGAAAACACTAGGTGCATTGGCAAGTCCAAACGGCATTCTTTCAAACTCATACAAACCATCCGGTGTTACAAACGCAGTATATCGCTTACTGGCTTCACTCATTGGCACTTGGTAGTATCCTGAAAAAAGATCAAGGCTTATGAAGAACTTGTTGCCCCCTAATCTGTCTAGTTGGTCTTCGATGCGAGGCAATGGATATTTATCTTTTAACGTTTTTCTATTTAGGGCCCTATAATCTATACACAGCCGTTTATCCCCATTTTTCTTACTCACTAAGATAACAGGACTCGAATAATCCGAAGTGCTTTCGCGTATTATACCGTTCAATAATAATTCTTCAATCATTTTATTTAGGTGGTCACGCTCACTGTGTGATATTCTATAAGGATTATATACTACTGGTCTATTGTCTGTCAGCGTAATATCCATTTTTGCTAGATTAGTTTTACCTAACTCTCCTAAGTTCATTGCAAAACAATCCCTATATTTCTTTAACAAATCGAATAACTGTACTTTTTGTTGTTCTGATACTTCCGTACTAATTTTTATATCCGATAAAGGTAACTCTACATAATTTTTAGTTTCCGTTGTTAAACCTATATATTCCTTATTTACTTCTTGATAGTGTTGACCCCGAACTAATAAAGTTCCTTTATAAATATTTAAATCGTTAGATGATAAATTTGCTATCATTAAATATCCTTTACCTGCTTCAAACTCAAAAACCCCAGACAAAACAGCATATTCATTTTGCGGTAAAATTCGAAGACTGTATTGTATCCACAAGCCACCACTATACGCGTCATTGGTAATAGCATCTATTGGCATCATAGATTTAGGTTTTATCACTTTATCAGCATCTGCGTATACTTTAGTCTTAAACACATTATCATCAAAATCTGGCGTATGCATAAATACTAGTTCATCCGTTGTTTTTAAGATAATAACATTAGGTTTTTCTGTAAAAGACTGCCCTACTAAAATTGGTGTCTGTAAATAATTATCATCTACAACTAGAACTTCCGTTTCAGCTTTAACTGAGCCAATTTCCAAAATTGCTATAAACTTTCCTAATGGCTTTACAGCGGAATTTCCGAATCCCTGTAAAATGGGTAATTTTTCGATATCCCAATCATGTACAGTCTGTTATAGCAATTAGCTGACCCCCCTAAAAATTACTCGATTTTGCACCCTCCTCTCATAACATTAAAGGTTACTCAATATGTATGAGTTAATCGGACTAACACTACTCGATGAACAGAAACAATAAATAATTTTGATACGCAAATTTGAGCTTTAAGATGTTGGTGTTAGGTCATTTACTATGTATGGGTATTTGTTACGCAATTTTCATTTTTAATCAGCAAGACTTAAAGGTTAGGTTAATGTTGTGATAATTTGTGTCATTGCTACTAATACCTTATTTCATCTATCTTACTCAAGTTAATCTGGTGTCGTGGTTCATGCATAAGGCTGAGACGTGCAAGATGCGAGTTCAAATCTAGTCTCATGTTTAATTTTGTTTTCAATATATAAATTGTTTTATTTTATTTTATTTATTAGGGAAAACAAACAGTGACACATTACATTTTGTACGAAGAAATACAAAAAAGATACGGCCAAATGTGTAACCAACAACATTTTCCACGGAATACAAATAAACAATAATGATCTTTACAAACTATGCTATTTAAACTAAAACCTACAACAATAATTTAAGTTAATAAGAAAACATTTTTGTTGTTCGTAAGTATTTCTTGCATTATTGTAAAGAACAAGCATATCAATTAAGTTGATAAACGATAAACGTTTCACCTTTTTCAATAAGTGGGTAGTTCGACGTCAATATGAGTATTCAACAAAAACTGCTATTGAAATGATTTTAGGAATATGGGGTAGGAGAATAAATTGAACAAGACATTCTATGCACAAATAGCAGTGAATACGCACGAACATTTTTATATTTCCTTACTAAGTTGCGAAAATCTACGCCTTTTTATTAATTATTATTATCGGTTTTGATAGTTTAATCGTCATGTCTCAGTTGAGTGATTATTTAAAATACAAAATATTGTATTTGCATAAGGAGAATGTTGGTATTAAAGCGATTGCTAGGAAACTTTATATAGCGGTAAGTGTATTCTTTTTTATACTTCCTTAATTCGTTAGTTGGCTTAAAAACGTGAGTATAGAATAATAGAAAATTAACTGTTTCATTATGAGATCATTTATAGGTCTAATGTGGTTTATCTAAAGGTATTTTTGCAAACTTATTCGAAAAATTATGATTACCGGGTTATTAAAATTATGCTTATTGTGTTGTTTCAGAGAAATACAGTCAGACTGTGGCTAAGACGTTTTGAAGAGACAGGGAATATTCAAAAGGATCGTCCTGAACCAAAACCTGCAATGTTACTCCTGTGTCAAAACATCATCAAGCAATTGTTAGAAGGCATACTGAACACCCATTTTTGCCTACTCAATGCAGTATAATGTTTCTGTTCAGACGGTCAGAAAACATTTGCATGTTGCTGGACTGAAACAATACAAGCCAGCACGTAAAATTTAACTGACTGCTGCACATCGCCAAGCAAGGGTCCGCTTTGCCCAAGAATATCTCAATTTTAATTGGGAAGATTATGTTGTCATATTTACCGACGAGAAGTCTTTGTCAAAACCTTATTTATAACTAAACATAACTACATACTTACAAAACAAATTGATATATAGTATACCTAGTAGGTAAAACATCAACGTATAATGCTATTTTATTTAGTTCAACGATATTTAATGTGGTGATGTTATTGTTATGAAATAGAAATACATACCTATATATTTCTAAATATTATAACATGTTGATTCACTACATTAAACTCTGTGAAGTATGTAACAACGTTATTAGTAACTGTTATATCATTTACGTTATTTTTATAATAATTTTTTTTATAAAATAAAATCGTTTTTACCATCATTATCGTTTTTTTATTTTCGTTCAGCTTTTTTTTTGTTGCTAAAGTTATAATTTATTATTTATAACTTAAAAAAAAAATATTATAAAACAAAATGCGCAGCAGAAAACATGTTGGTTTCGAACTCGCAACCACGCTCTTGTCAGCTCACTGCAGCTACCACTAGACCACACGAACATGGTGATTGTCGTTGAAATTAGCAATAATATATTACAAGTTAGAACAATATTCAAGATCATACCTACCTTAACACTGCGTGTTAAATATCAAATTCGAATAACTGTTTTATTAATCGTAGACGTTGAACTGTTCTAGTTCGATAAGCTTACTGCTAACAAGCAGAAGGTTCAAATTCGTTTAATTTTTAAGGGGTCAGCTAATTGCTATAACAGACTACTAACTACTACCACACTACTACTACTTACTTACTATTAACTTTGCATTTGATTCTCTTACAAGAGTACATTTGCTACCCAGGTCAACGTATCCTTGTAAGATAACGTTGTTTATTCTGACATCTTTGTAATATTTTGAATTTGCGAATTCACTATTAGTAATGCACAATATAGTTTTATTTAGTTCTGTAGCGGTATTCGTTTTATTTAAAGAGTCATTGTTATTTGCGTTTCTTCTACGACAGTCTTTAGTTTCATGTCCCAATTTAAAACAAAAGTTACATCGTTTAATGGGTTTGTTACACTTTAAACTTATGTGCCCTAGCTCATTGCAATTATAACATCGAATGTTATCATTTGTACTGGTTCTTGTTTGCTCATTTGAAACCTTATTGGAATTCTTAGGTGGCGCATTATTTCGGTTACGGAAGTTGGAAGTAGGTGTATTATTGTCGTGTTGGGACACGGTACGCAAGTAATTAAGGATTTGTTCCGGTTCATTAAACATGCAGGCTCCTGCTGCCATTCTTACAAATTTGTCGTCAATACCGTGTATAAGACAGCCAACTGCTTTATTACCAGTTATCTCACATTTATTTATAAGTGCCATTTTGTCATAATAATAATGTTCTAAAGACTGACCAAATTTACACCTAAGCCTTAGCATTGATGTCAACACATCTCCATAATTTTCGTTGGAAGGAAAAGCCTGTTTTAATTTTTGAACCCACTCATTCCAATCAAATAGTACCGAGGGTAAACCCTTATACCACTTCTTGGCTAAACCACTTAATTTGGGAAGGGCATAGTGACATATTTGACGATCATTCCAAGAGTAAATCTGCGCACATTCACTGACCTTGTTAATCCAATTTTCTATTGTTTGGCTATTATCACTAGGGTCAAATTCGGGTACAACACTAAAAGCAACAGGAAAGTTGTTTTGAGCCCAGAAATTGGATGTGGGTAGTGACGCAGAGTTACCGATGGGGTTATTCATATTTAAAGGAATATTATTCAATAACTTATTATTATCCGATGAATCAGGGATAGTGTGGTTAGTAGTAGTAGTAGAAGTCAACGGAGGAGTTTTAGTTAACTCACGATCAGTATGTTTAGAGCGCCTTTGCTTCCTATTTCTCTTACTATATTGTCTATGGCTACTGCTATGCTTTTTAACACGACGTCGCATTTTACTATGCCGCGACCTACGGTTGTTATCATCACTATCGCTACTATTTACAGAGCAACTATCACTACTTGTCTCACGTCGCCTTCGCTTAGAATTGCCCATTATCACGTTAAACGATTTTGAGTGATTCAAAATAAAATCAAAATTATTTAAATGCAGCAACAACAAATAACTAATATTTATAATGATATAGATAACTAACAAAAGAAAATAATAAAGTCAGCTGAAATTCGTTTGCAACACAAGTTAATCAAACAATAATATAACCGCTTTAACTAGCAACTAGAAATTTTAAACGATCGGTAATATAATACTTAAAATAATAATTCCATCGCAATTGTGGACTATTCAAATCTCAAATTGTCTTTTATTACAAATGTAAATACTTAAACTAAAACTGGTATCACTTTCACTAGGTACTTCTCAACGATCACTATTAATGTTATTGCTCTAAATGTTTGAACTTTGTTTCTTATTTCAAGCACGCTCGTGCATGCTTATGCACATGTTATAACAACAATAAGTTTGTCACAAAATCACAGGGAAACGAAGTTATACGAGTACCAGGCCAGGCGCACTCTACATTTTAGGCGTGCGCAGGTACGCGGTCGGTACACGGCGGGTTCGAGTAGTCGGGCCAATTCAGGGCGCTGTGCGCCGAGCGCGCTCTCCGGATCGCACGTTAGTTCAATAATTGATAATAATGACTCACGCGTCGTGTCGCATCGTCCGTTCGTCGCTTCAGATATTAACTCAAACTGTCCTTGGTCCAGGAAACCACAGCGTCAGGCACGTAGATAAACTTTAGCACACTTCTGACTTGTTATAATTAATAAACTCGAACACTTGTACACATCACTTTATTGGTACTCAAGACTCAACACAGTAAAATAGTAATTATAACTCAAGCGAGACCACTTTTATCATCGTTTTTGCTGGGAGAGGAAAAGTGCAATTTTTCACTCTTCCCGCCGTTTTTCATCAGTGCCTTATTTATGGGTTGCCACAAACCAAAGAGCATAAAATGTTTAAAAAAATGATAATGTTGCAACCCACAAATAATATTAGTTAAATAGTCGATTATTGTGTATGCTAACACTTTGTTTTTGTATTTATTTGTATAGTAAGTTAGGCGTTGATACGATACATAATTAATCAGCCTATAATTTTCTCAATGCCGGGACACAGGCCTCCTTTCTGTGAGAGGGTGTGGGCCGTAATCCACCACGCAGGCCCCGTGCGGGTTGGCACGTGCTGTTGCGGCGATATGATAATAGGCTAGTTTCCTAAAAAATTCTAATTAGTCCGTCAGTTAGATTATCGAAAAATAATGGACCCATATTTTTTCTTTTGTCAATTATATAAAAAATGATGAAGATATCGCCTGTTAAGATTCCGCGTGACGTCACGCCGTGCGACTCTTTTTAGCACGGCGTGACGTCACGACCCCCCACTCCCAAATTTTGACGCGCTTTATCTTTTTCATTTTTTGTTTGATTGACAAAAGAAAAAATAGGGGTCCATTATTTTTCGATAATCTAACTGACGGACTAATTAGAATTATTATTTTTTTACCCAGGAAACTACCCTATTGGACGAGAACTGAGAGTGAAATTTCAAGGATGCGTCACGTTTACGCACATCTAGTTACGTGATAGAGAAGAAAGATATAACTCTCTCTGTCTCTCACACTAAATCTATCTTATTCTTAATGTTTAAAGAAGTTTTACTTCGATCACGTGTATGGTGCTGCACGCGCATTTTTTTTGTTTAGCTGTTTGGAGCGGTTGCATTTTTATTTACTTAGGTGACAAAGAAAAATGAAGCTATAGAAATAAGGTTACATTCCTGCCGCCGCGAGTCACTTGTTTTATTTTTCAGGGTGTCTGAAGTAATTGAAAAGCACACGAGATCACGAGTATCTTAACTTATACTTTTCTGACGAGAGAAAAGAAGCCCATTTTAAAATAAAAGTCAGACTTTTGATGTTATGAATGTGATGTAATGGTAATAAAGGGTTGAATGTGCAAGAAAATAGCGAATTATAACGTGAACGAATAAATAACTTTATTTAGCAAAAATAACAGAAACAATAGTACAATAGTTTATGTCGACGATGACAGACAACTAAAAAAAAAAACCGAGTGTGCTTATGACCACACGACTGAAGTGAAACTTCAAACGTATTTGGCTATGAGAGGAAGAGAGAAAGAAAATGTGCGCGCGCACTGCTTTCTCTTGCTTATATCCCCCACTCAACTCCCGTTCGCCTCGCCCGTAGCACAGTAAACATACAGTAAAACATCTTCATACAAACGTGCCGCTCTCGGTTTGAATGTGTGCGTGCGCGCCGCGCGCCATGTCGGCACGCGATTTCACGCACACGCTAGCATAATATATGAGGGAATAAGGTGGTGGCAGTGCGGGCTGTGCAGCGCGACTGTGAGCACGCGCGTACGCTTCATGACCGCTTGCGTTCGTCAACTCTCGCCGGCGTTATCATAGCTATGCTTACAAAAATGCGTTTTGCGGAAATGACAATCAAATAGAATTTTTTAATAAAATGTTAATACTTTTTCAAACATTAAAGTTATATAATCCAAAAAACGGTAGCGACGTTACGAAAACAGTCAAGTTTATTGATGGTTTTCAAATTACTATCAAATCTATATTACAGTTGTTTGATGATCTTAAACAAGAAGGGTTTGAATATTTATTGACAAGACGCCTTATCAAGATGTTATTGAAAATTTTTTTGGAAAAATTCGGTTAAAAAACGGGATGGCTACAGAGCCAACCAGTAGGCAATTCATATCTGCATATAGAAAGATTTATTTTACAAATATTACAATTATAGATGGTAATTGTTCTGAAGATATCACAGAATTTTTGATTAGTTTGAAAAATCACAAACATTTCGAAACAAGTGCCTCAGTAATCGACAAACATCTGACCAGTAGCAATCAAACACAAGGAAATGAAAATATTTTTTCGGAAATCTTACGTTCTGACTATGTACCAATACAACATGAGCTACCGGAAAAAAATGCATTTTTTTATGTTTGTGGCGCTTTGTTAAAAAAATGTATTGATTACCATAAGAACTGCGATTTTTTAAATAATTACGTCGACGTCAATCAACGAGCGTGTAATTTAAGTGTAGAATCTAGATACACCCATTACAGGAATTACGGCAAAGATCGAAATTTACTCATGATCCCACCTGATGATTTTGTCGATAATGTAGAAAGGATGGAGCAGGTGTTTCGCAAAGCGTTCGAAAAGGACCACATCAACATTAAAATTGGCCGGTCAATTTACGATCAACTGAATTTTTTTTTTTTTTTTTTTTTTTATTGCTAAATGGGCGCACTCTTGACCCCGATCACGCCTGATGGAAAGCGATAGATGAGGTCTATGATGGATCGAGCGTGCCCATGATATAGAATTTAAGATGCCCTGTCCATGCTTTCCCAAAAGCTTTTTACAAAAACTTTACATAAGAATGAGAATTTACTTTACATTAACAAATAATAATAAAGCGTTCCGGACGTGCAGAAACAGGAGAAAAATTTTCTCGGTATCAAATTTGTAACTTAGTATTTAATGTTATGTGAATAAAGGCTTTTTATTTTTACTAAATTTATAAATTGGTAAAATATTCAATCATAATATGCTTTTTATTTCATAAATTTAGATCAAGTGCTGCTTGTTCGAAAATATTAACTAAAAGTAAAAGTGACAACCCTGGGGATCAACGCAAGCGTAGGCTAATAACTCGGCGGGCGGCCTTAGATAACTTACTGTATATTATATTTACTGTGCCCGTAGCCCTTAGACATGGGTCGTACTTGCAAAATCGAGCACCAGGGCTTCCAAGTACGTCCACCTTAAGAAACCAGGGCCTAAAACCAGGGCTCGAGATACTTTCAAGTATTTTCTATCTGCATCGAAAACTGATCCATAACTTCATACAAATAAGAAGTACAATCGCGTAATCAAACAAAAGCCCTGTTGGAAGTAAAAAGTACTTGCATAGGAAATTGATCCGTGAATTCCTATACATAAGGAGCACAATCGCGTTTACAAATAAATACTTTTACAAACCATTAAAGTAAAAATACTTGCATACGAAATTGTTCCGTAGACTCTTACCACACCTCGGACACTCCATACAACGCTCGCAAAATAATTACCTATTACTACTACATAAACAAATGACGTTTGTATACGTGCAAATGTGTGCGTGAAATCTAGTAGCTTAAAAAAAAATGGCGCGGAAAGCAATTTGTGTCGGGGAACCGAACGACGTCGGCGGCGGCGCTGCCCGAACGTGTGCTTTATTATGAAGTGACCAAGTAGTTCAATTGTTTATTTATATAGACGGGTTCGTAATGAAATAAAAACACTAAAATATTTTAGTTTAAATGACTTTTCTGTAAATAATGGGTTATTAAATCGCATGTTATTAAAAATGCGAAATCATACAAACAGTATATGTAAATACGAATTCGGAAAAGCATCACAATATCCAACCATCGTGATTAAAACTCAAATAAAACTTTTAAATCGCATAATTGTGTGTCAGCAATACAGCGCTGCGGTTCGCGAGCGCCCTTGCTAAAGAGTCGGCGACGAATACCTCGAAGTGCGGGGTGAGGTGCGGTATCTGATATGAGGGCGAGGAAGGGAGTGTCCTTTCTGTACGTAGTACTATTAAGTATTCTGTGCTCTTACTGATAAGGAGTATGATCGCATTTGCGAAAACAAACGCGGTTGTTGAACTATTTGAGTACCTACGTACTCGAGCGTCGAGGCACGACGGAGCGAGATACTTTCAAGTATTTTCTATCTGCATAGAAAACTGATCCATAACTTCATACAGATAAGAAATACAATCGCGTATTCAAAAGCCCCGTTGGAAGTAAAACTACTTGCATAGGAAATTGATCAATGACTTCGATAAATAAGGAGCAAAATCGCGTTTACAAATAAATACTTGCAAACCATTAAAGTAAAAAAAACTTTTTAAGAAAAAAAAACCGACTTCCAAAAAAAACTTTACAAAGTGAAAAATAACTTTAATTTCGGAAGTCGGTGTCTTTGGATCTTTATTTTAGTTTTTTGCCACCGACTTCCGAAATTAAAGATATTTTTCACTTTGTAGTGTTTTTTTGAAAGTCGGTTTTTTTTTTTCTTAAAAAGTTTTTATTTCACGCTTTTTAGTGGGTCTGCTTATAATTTATCTAAGTTACAATAGCCTAGTGATCATCGCCTTTTACAAACAAAATATTGCTTTTCCCGATACAGGGAAGTTAATTGTTGAGGAGTTCTCCAGATCCACCATCAGCTCCGTATCACCATTCACATTGTGACGAGCATAAATTGCTTAGCAACCATATTAAAGTAATCGAATCGCAACCCGTGAAATACTTAGATATTATTGAGTAGTTCCGGTGGCCATCTGTGGTCTTCATCATCAGTTCCACATCACCAAATAGTGCTTTCCAAGAGCAAATGCACGAGTTACTATAAAAAATACCCAAATCGCTATAGGTGTGCCTATTATATTTGAAGAGTTCCTTCGATTTCACCAGGATCCCATCATCAAATCCTGCCCTGATGTTTTTAGACTAGATGCTGATAATCCTGGCTGCAGCATCAGGCCAGACTTGTCAACATTGCATTGAACTTAAAATTTAGTCCTGTTTAAAATGAGCCCAAACACGACTACGGTGCTGTAATTTCAAGGTTGGTACTTTTTCTAATGCTCCTGGCTTCAGCATCAGGTCTTTATGTACTTCGGTGTTCCTCATTAACAGTACGTTTATCCACACATCGAGCCCTTTTCAATGAGCCTTAACACGATATATCTGCTGTTAGTTGTCGAGGAGTTAGGTACTCTGCAGACTATCCTGACTGCAGCATCAGGTCATGACTTGATGATCATGAGACCAAATGTGGCAAATGCCCTATCAAACATCAAAACAATTGACTAAAACAGTCCTTGCCTGTTCGAGTAACTTCTTACTGTTAAGGAGTTGTAACTTCCATCATCAGCCCAGCTACCTGAGATGGTGACAACCATACGCAAATACACAAGATACTTCGTAAAATATGCGAAAAACAATAAGTGAGCCTATACAATTTAAAGGTTGCCCTTGATTACTCTAAGATCCCATCATCAGATCCTAACTTGGTGACAGTGGGACCACCTCAAAACTATCTACTTTGGAACAAAAAAAGAATTTTGAAAATCCGTCGACAATTGGCGGAGTATTCGATGAACAAACATACAAAAAAAAAAAAACATACAAACAGCCGAACATAGTACCTCCTCCTTTTTGTGAAGTCGGTAAAAAATACTTGCATACGAAATTGTTCCAAAAGGAGCATGATCGCATTTGCGAAAACTGACGCGGTTGAGTACCTACGTATTTGAGCGAGTAGCCGTATAAGATACTTAATAGTCTTGCAAGTATTTTGAGTCGGTACCCGGTGTGCGTACTTGGAAGCAAACACCTGGTGTAAAAACCCGGTCGCATATTTATGCGACCGGGACCGGGTTTTTACACCAGGTATTTCCAGCTATTTTTTACGTACCTTCCCTACTCGCGATCACACGTTTTCGTAACGCATTCGCCAGTTTACTCCCCAAGTCAAGCGCGCCTAAAGAAGTTTCACTTCAAAAATGCACATCAATTTGACAGCTAAAAAAAAAAACAAAAAGTATTTGACCTTTTCAAAAAAGTCTATAACAATAAGTATTTAAGTATGCGAGTTGCGTCGCTTACATGTGATATGAATGTTTTCCTTCACTGAAAAAAGTGGTGAGCCTTGCCCTGCCTTTTTATTAACGTGTAGCTTAATAAACTTAACACACACGAAGTTAATAAATTATAATTCTCCTCGGAAAACTTACTTATTAAAAGCAGAAACCCACTCAATGTAGGTATTCCAAGACGTGTTGAAGTCATTCCAAACACAAACCGAGACAAAAAACTTTGCACCACAACAATGCAATAATACAAGTACTTAGTACACTTCAGGAAACAGGAAAACAATAGCTATTTTAAAAACATTTGTCCCGTTTATTATCAAAGGCTTCTCTCGTTAAGAGTTTCCGGATGATAAAATCATAATTGAAAAGTATTTGAGGTCTGTCGTAACCCTAATTAATTTGTGTCATTAGGGATGTCAAAAGAATTAAGTGCGTTAAATATTTTGTTTTTATTTAGCGAAACTTTTTAATCGTTTTAAATGTTCCACCCCTAGTCCTTATAGCTAAAGCGATCGGTCGCGCGATAAACGCGTTCGTCGCGTCATTACCTATGTCACTGTTTGTTCGGAAAACCGGGCACCCTATGCGGCGTGACCAAACATTTAGGTTTGGCAGGCGAACACGCGACTATTGCGTGTTCGCCTGCCGAACGACGATCGCTTTGGTTAGGACATCTCCTAATTATAAGCATAATCAGCCTATTATGTTCCCACTGCTGGGCCACAGGCCTCCTGTCCTCTCCTCTCTCTCGAGTGGGAGTGGGCTATAATCTACCACGCGGGCCAAATGCAAGTTGGTAGATGTCACATGTCTTCGAATATTTGGTTCAAGGACATGTCGGTTTCCTTACGATGTTTTCCTTCATCGTTTTTGAGTGCAGTGGTAATGAAATTATTTACACAAAGTAAAGCGCCTGGCTGGGTTCAAACCCACGACCTACAACTCGTAAGTCGGGGCCGTTACTACTGGCCACCACTGCTCTCACATGTCCTTATTAAATTAAAATTTCGGTGAAGCTGGTGCTATGTTTTTAGTTAGTACAACTTGTTAGATTATACAATGTATTCGTACCTTTACGGGCGTGATGTGCTTAACGTCGCGTGCTACCGACAATAGAGACTTTTGCCACGTTTACCCAATTTTTACGGTAACTGTGTTCCAAAGTTATGGCTGTGTTGTGCGGCCAAGTTTCACCGAAATTGTTTCGTTGGTTTTACTTTGTATTTTATTGCTTGTGGAATTACGATTTTGAGTTATATCACCATTCTCCAGCCCTTATCCCAATTTATTTGTGGTTGGCGCAACATGTTTTTTTAACCGACTTCAAAAAAGGAGGAGGTTTTCAATTCAGATGTTTATATGTATATTTTTTTCTCTTCCATACTTCTGTTCTCTTTTAGGCGCTCCACACAATGCACCGCGCTCTACCGCGGTGAGCTGATAACGCGCCCGCGCGCGTGATTTTTTACATACAAATTCAACTACCGCGCGTTAGCGCGTGATTTTTTGTATGTAAAAAATCACGCGCGCGGGCGCGTTATCTGCTCACCGCGGCCAGTGTGTGGAGCGCCTTATTCGTCATTCCCTTTCTAATTGATTTTGGTTTATATCAATACTAGCTACGCCCAGCAGTTTCACCCGCATAAGTCTTGATCCCGTAGGAATATCGGGATAAAAAGTATCTTATGTCCTTCCCCGGGACTCAAGCTATCTTTGTACCAAATTTCATCTAAATCGGTTCAGCGGTTTAGGCGTGAAAAGGTAATATACAGACAGACAGATAGACAGACAGACAGACAGAGTTACTTTCGAATTTATAATATTAGTATGAATAATAGGCTAGTTTCCTAAAAAATTCTAATTAGTCCGTCACTTAGATTATCGAAAAATAATGGACCCTTATTTTTTCTTTTGTCAATCAAACAAAAAATGACAAAGATAAAGCGCGTCAAAATTTGGGAGTGGGGGGTCGTGACGTCACGCCGTGCGACACTTTTTAGCACGGCGTGACGTCACGACCCCCCGCTCCCAAATTTTGACGCACTTTATCTTTGTCATTTTTTGTTTGATTGACAAAGGAAAAAAATAAGGGTCCATTATTTTTCGATAATCTAACTGACGGACTAATTAGAATTATTATTTTTTTACCCAGGAAACTACCCTATTCTATTCACTAGTGACCCGCCCCTGCTTGGAATGAGTGCAACAATGTGCTGATGTCATGTCAAAACATCAAGATTTCTGTTATTTAAACGCTAAACAATAGTATATTATACATCAAAAACTTCTGAAATAAATTTTCGAAATCATGGTCAAAACCGCATCAAAATTCAGTGTGCAGTTTAAAAGATCTAAGCCGTCATACAGACAGACACACGCGGAGGACAGGGTGCTGTGGCGCAGTCTGGGAGAGGCCTATGTCCAGCAGTGGACTGCGATAGGCTGAGTTGATACAGACAGACACGACAAACGACTTTGTTTTATGCTATGCAAAGATTTTCATGACTTCGATAATGGTATTTGTTAAAATGAATTGGGTGGGTAGGTAATATTTCTGGAATGTAAACGAACAAGGTGTAAAAACGGAACACAAACCTTTTAGTAACGTTTTACAGTTGAGCGGTTATTTACATAAAATTGTTGGCATAGGACGCTATCGACCGGCAAAATGTTGTTAAATTCTAAATAAACGACGCCCTTAGCTGGTATCAGCGAAACGTTTAAGGTTTATTTTTAACATGTTTCAGTTTTTATGACGCATTTCTATCTTTTTATACCTTATCTATTTACAAGACGCCCATAATTGAATATGAGATTTAATAGAAAACGATTATAGGCGCATTTCACGAATAGATTATACAGGGTGAAATTAAATTCATGGGCATCCTCTTAAGGGGTCATTGTAATCATCATTACGAACAACTTTTACTATGGGACCGCGAAAAAAAAATCAGCTCTTCCATACATTTTGACGAGTTATGTGAATATAAATGCAAGGAACAGCTGAATTATTTTCGCGATTTCAGTCTTGGTCCCATAGTAAAAGTTGTTCATAACGATGAGTACAATGACCCTTAAAAGGATGCCCATGAATTTAATTTCACCCTGTAGTATATTTAGTTTTTGAGTTACCTATTTTTTTTGCTTTTCTCCGGTACCATACACACATAAAGATACAGTTGAGGTTTTTAGAGTTGGCAAGTTATTTTTTCAATGAATTGGACCACAGAACTCTCAAAAGGTGCTGTGGTCCAACTATTTTTAAAGTGGGACAACTGCCCCTAGTAAAGACCCATGGTCCAACTAGTTGGACAGAGCAGTTGGACCACTGCCCCGGACTGAAAAAAAATTGTGCTTCTTGCACTGTCAACTAAGATATATTATATTTTACAACATAACACATACCCCTTACTAATAAACGTTGTAGGTATAGCTTCTGTATAGTTATACAACGCTTTGTCTTCTTCTTTCGAAAGTCTAATTAGGTACTGACGACTGAAAGAGAGAAATCGCTGTGTAACTATTCATCTGATTAATACGTTTATTTGTAAGGGGATAGTATACTCATATTTCGCCAGTTATGTAAGTCCAATGTACAGACGCCAGCACATCAAACTACTACATTCTGTCAAATTTCTTTAATAGATTTTCAACTTTAATGCTAAAGCCTACGGTTGAAAGTTGATTGGGAAAATTTGACAGTTTCGGGGCGTCTGTACTTAATAGATGGCGATCCTTTTGCCATCAAGCGGGCAAAAATAATACTCTTAAAATAATAAGAACACTGTTATATTTTCTCTAAAATCAACAAGAATATTTTAATCTCAGATTATTTTTAAGAGATCTTTAAATTAAACAAGTTTTTCATGTATGTATGTAGGTAAATTAGTCTAAATAATAATTATAAGCAAAATTGTATCCTTCCGTAGGAGCGGCTTCGCCTTTAACCAGCGCATTCTCCGTCTTCAATATGGCTATGCGAGCTCTTGCGGCCTCCGGCTCATCATTTCCACTTAAATGTCTTCGAACATATTCTTTCGGGGATCTTCGGGCTTATCTGGTTCTTCATGTAAGCTCACAAGAACAATGTATACCTAAATGATTCGAACAAAACTTATCTCTTTGTTGTGTGGGTCGATATTTGACGCAAGAATAAACAATATTTCTTTCTCATGACAATCCAAAACTTTCAGACGAAATACATACTCGTACATACACGCTAACATAACTCTTTGTCTTTCTATCTGTGTCAATGCCACGGCTATTTTCGTTGAGAGCATTCGAGGTAGACAAGTTTCGAGCATCTAGACTCAGTTACCTATTGTCTATTCTTTAAGAAATTCAGCACACTCGGTCTAATATAGCCAAAACGTTTACTGTATGCTTGGCGCATTGGATCAATCTTCTTGTTTTATTAAAGAGCAAAAATAAAATAAAGTTTTCATGTTCGTAATCTTGGCAGGAGCTATAACTCATCTTGTTACCATCCCTCTTAAGGGGAATGCGCAACATACAAATTTATTTAGGTTTTTTGGATATTCGGGTCATGTTGATTAAAATATGATTCGATAGGAAATATGGCTTTACAGAGTTATAATCATTAGAATCAGCAATACAACTTTTTAAGTTAAAATTGGCCTCAAATGTCATGATTTCATGAAATAGTCATAGAATAGGATAATATAATCGTTGCCTGAGGTAGCTGCGCGGTGCGGGAGAGGTGATAGTTGTCACAAGTTGACCAATCACTGAGCTCTCGAATCACGTCACCACACCCTTCCCGCACCGCGCTGCTACGTCAGGCAACGTCTCAGTTAAGCTGCCGGCCTATAGAGACATGTACTGATGATTTAAATGATTATTATTCTATAAATAAATATTTTTTATGGCCGCGAAATTTAATAAGATCGATATTTGACCTGACACTGATTGCAAAAAACTTTCGCCAAATTTTCGTCGAAGTAACGTACCGGCCTGGCGAATTCTACACCCACTAAGAAGCACTATGGGATAGAAATTAATTAAACAACAAAGCACCTACCAGTGAAATAACTAAAGTATTTTCCAGAATTTATGGAGCACATACAAACTATAAATCAAATTTATGGCGCGCTAATAACGGGTAGTATGGCGCTGTAGATGACTTGAGACTAATTAGTAAAGTTATTTATATTTAGCGGACGTCGGATAGATGGCACTTGAAACAATATACCATCTTAGTGCGGTACATCCTTCCACGCCATTATTGCTAGACGTCATAACGTCCACATTCACATTCACATCGTCGACATTTCACGTCCCATAGGACGTGAAATGTTTTCTTTTAAGATGTACGATGTCACGCTGTAGAGATAGAGGAGTTTTATTTGTATTCTAATTGAAAGAACAAAAGAGAAGTTTTGTATTTTGTGCTTTAGGGTGTAGTAGTATCTACAACGCTACATGTAAACAACGCGTCGTACTGACGTCAGCTAATCCTGCATCTCGCAAGCAGAGTTTACCGCGTAACTAGCATAGATATAACGGCCCGACATGAATCATCGGGCAGTTGCCCGCCAGACACAACACCCGTCTGGTCGGAGGATCCTCCCTTTTCCATAGAGTATGAGTGAACTTTACACCCTATTCCTCATACGAGTACCTCTATAGGGAACAAAATCAGCGTTTGAAGATACTTACTTTGAACTTACTTTATTATTGCTTACTAGTTTTTGCCCGCGACTTCCTCCGCGTAAAATTTCTTGCTCCCCGACCCACCCCGTCGCATCGCATCGCCTGCCTGCGCTATTAGTTAGTTTTCGCTTTTTTCACTTTTTTCTTATTGCTCAGCTCCTAAGAGTCCTAACGTAATGTTGGTAAGCCTTTCCCAAAAATTGGCCTATCAAATGCAAAAAGAATTTTTCGAATCCGACTTGTAGTTTCAGAGACTAGCGCGTTTAAACAAACAAACACTTCAGCTTTATTATTAGTCATCATCATCAGCCTAGCCTTTACCCAACTATCTTGGGGTCGGTTTCCAGTCTAACCAGATGCAACTGAATACCAGTATTTTACATGGAGCGACTGCCTATCTGACCTCCACAACCCAGTTACTGGGTAATACGATAGTCGATACCCGTTGGTAAGACTGATTGTCAGACTTTCGGGCTTCTGACTACCCGTAACGTCTAACGACGAGCTTATTTATTAGAATAGATACTAAATTGTTTTTTCTCAAACTTGCTTGGAAATACATACAATATTTTGATTTGACAACCTTCTTCGAAATAAATCGATAATGCTGTACTATCCAAACATATGCGGGCTGGCGGCCGGCAATGTTCGTACGAAAATGAACATATTTGGCGGGTGAAAGTTATTGTTGTTCATCATTGATTCTGGAATTTATAATTAAGTAATTTACTTAGTTTGAATTACTTTAGTTTGAATTACTTAATTATTTGAGAAAAGTACTATACAAGCCTTGGTCGCAACCAGGCATTGATGGACTCAAGTATGTGTGTCTCAGCTTCGCCTCGGAGTACATTTTCGCGTTCGTCCATAATAATGGACAGACGTGAAAATGTAATCCAAGGCGCAAAGGGGCAATAGTCCCTTTTGCAGGCCGCGGCAGTAAAGTACTATATTGCGTAAATATTTTATAAGAACAGAAAGGTGACACTGAAAAACTAAAAGTCAAGTACGGGAAATAAACTGAAAAGAATGAAACAAGAAAATATCTGAAATCCTAGCCGCAGTCGCATTTTGTTGTATTCTGCGGGTGCCAACTTAAACAAGTGGCGTTACGATGATTTAAGATTATTTACCAGATAAAGATACTATATCAAATTTACATGGGAAACCACACATAACGTCTTATTTAGTAAATGGAAAGTCGTCATAAATAACCACAAAGCACCAGAGAAATGAATAGAAGTAGACTCAATAAAATTTAACACTTCCCTGAAACTAAAGGAGAATGTCTCTAGGAGTTTGCAGGTTAATAATGAACGCCTGCAGAACAACGGGGTAGATACCACCTGCTGTCGGACATGGAATACCGGAGCAATAGATTTGAGACATAAATCCTTGTGCACTTACCTCATAGTCATACAAAATGAAAGGAAAGTAGATTATACTGTATTAAGCAATATATTAACTAAGATAACTCCAGGAAATATTTGGGTGTATTAAGGAGGAAGAATATACGAAATAAAGAGGCTCGTAGTTCGGTAGTAATAAGAAAGAAAGAAAGATAAAGTAGTTATTGCGACTCGTACAGGAAGATCACAAACTAAACTAAACACAGTAAAAAATAAAAAACCAAGTCATATAAAAAAAAAGTAACAAAAAGAAAAATGAAACAGAAACTCCTATACGAGGCCTAAAGGCTCCTATCTCAGCATGATGCTGCGACATTTAAAAAATAAATGTCGCGGCGCTGGTATTCTGATAGGGCTCGCCGCTGTGATGTCACGCGCAGTAGTACGAGTAATAGAGGCACGGGTAGATCGATCAGCTACGCTTGTCTAGTTCGGTACGTAGATGGGTGACCATTTTAACCTACCGAAACCTCTCCGTGCTTCGGAAAGCACGTTAAGCCACTGATCCCGGCTGTCTTTCGTGGATCTTTTACAGTAGTTATGGATCGTCAGAAGTCCGAAAGTCTGACGAGCAGTCTTACCAAGGGGTATCGTATTACCCAGTAACTGGGTTGTAGAGGTCAGATAGGCAGTCGCTCCATGTAAAACACTGGTATTCAGCTGCATTCGGTTAGACTGGAAGCCGAAACTAACATGGTTGGGTCAATACATACATAGATACGTTCCCCCTGCTGGGACACAGACCTCATCTCTGTGGGAGGGAGTGGCCCGTAATCCACCATGGTAAGTACACTCTATTTTAATAATTGTTTGCTGCACCGGACGATGTCATTACGTCAGCGCCGGCTGTCGCTGAAAACCAGCGCTGGGGCTCTATCCTGCATAGGGTCGCAGCATAATGCTGAGCGATAGCCGTTTTGCGAGGATGTGACGCATGTTTCCCCCAACCTTTTTATTTTTTGTGTTTATGTTCTTTTTTGCGTAATTTTCACCGCAAATAAACGTATTTTCTTTCTTTCTTTCTTTCACCACGCGGGCCCAGTGCGGGTTGGTAGATGTCACTCATGTCTTCGAATTTTTTCGGTTCTACGATATGCCGGTTTCCTCACGATGTTTTCGTCACCGTTTTAGGAGCAGTGGTAATGGAATAATTTATTTACTTTACCATTTATGAACACACATAATATAAACAGACAAGAAAAAAACAAAACAGAAAAATAGGTACAAAGGTGATGCTTATTTTATAAGAAATCTCGCGTGTGAAAGAGTAAAGGAGACAAAAAAAATACACTCGCCACTAGCACTTACGATATGACATTACCTAGTGTTTTCTCGCGTCAAATCCTAAATAGTCATATTTTAGTTTCATACTGAAACAAGACGGGATTTCCCATCATCAAACATGACAAACTTCCAAAAAAAACTTTATCTGTTTAACCCTCTTATGAGGATGTATTTAAAAAATCTTTCTTTCGCTATAAAAGGAACATAAAATTATCTAATAAACGTGCATTTCATGCTCAGACCCATGTTAGACCCAGCGATGTAGGTTGTGCGTTGTCTGTCAGTGGATTAATTTAAGATTTTTATTAAGATCTGATGAGACTGATCTTGGTTTATAAATACATAACATACATAATCAGCCTATAACATTCCCACTGCTGGGACACAAGCCTCCTCTCTATGACAGGGAGTAGACCGTGATCCCCTACGCGGCCCCAGTGCGGGTTGGCAGATGTCAAATGTCTTCGAATTTTTGGTTCTAAGACGTCACGCCGGTTTCCTCACGATGTTTTCCTTTACCGTTATGAGCAGTGGTGATAAAATAAATAATTTACACATAATAAAGCACCTGTCTGGGTTCGAACCTATGACCTACTGGTTTATAAATAAACGCACTTATTCTGCCGCCTTGCCCAGGTACGCACGAGTATGTTTTCCCGCGGCGATTTTTTTTCGCGCACTGAATTTTCATCGCACTGGTTAGAGTCGATAGTTGTAAATCCAATCGTATGTAGTTTTGACGCGCTGGGATGCGCTCTGTTGGATTCTCAATGCTCGGCTCAACACCTAGAGTAGAAAATCCAGTACGCGATAAAATCCCACCGCGATAATAGACCATTCGAACGTAGGCTTATGCAGTCACTGAGTTGCCTCGTGTGACGCCTACAGCACACACATCATCATCATCTGCCTAGCCTTTTCCCAACTATGTTGGGGTCGGCTTCCAGCCTAACCAGATGCAGCTAAGCACCAGTATTTTACATGGAGTGACTAAGCACCAGTATTTTACATGGAGTTACTTGGTAATACGAAACCCCTTGGTAAGACTGGTTGTCAGACTTTCGGGCTTCTGACGACCCGTAACGACTGTCAAAGATCCACAAATGACAGCCGGGACCAACGGCTTGACTTGCTTTCGGAGGCACGGAGGGGTCTTGGTATGTAAAGATGGTCACCCATCGACGGACCAACCGCGGCAAGCGTAGCTTAACCTGCTCGATCGACCCGTGCGGCTGTTATTACTTAGCCACGAGCCCACAGCACACTATAATAATGAAAAGGTTAAATTTAATATGTCAAACCTACCACCTACTTACTCATTATTCTGGCACCGACATTACCGGCATTCTAAAATTCTAAGTACAGTCACGCAAAGGAAGCTTTATATTAAATTCCTTCATAGATGAAGGTGGGATTAATATGTGGGATTAAGCAAACAGCTAAAAAAAAGATATTTAATATCCTGAAGTTCCGAGTCATCGAGAATTTTGACTTTGACAGAACATAAAAAATAAATGTCGCAGCGCTGGTATTAAATTATAATTATTCTTCTCTTTCAGTCTATCAAAAAGTATTATTGGTAGGGCCCGCTATGATGTCACGGGCAGTTACAGAAACAAAATAATAAATGAAAAGGATAATAATAATGTAAAATATTTGCAAATAAAATATTCATTTTTAATCCGCGTCAGACGTAACCTCATTACTTGTCTGTGCCTTGACCCTTGAGTGTCAGAGGCACTCTGTGGCATGTGGTATTGCTGTGACAAGCAAAAGGTCGCACGCGCCGACATCCTCCGGCGAAAATCAGTCTGACACAACTGTCTAATAAAAAAAGAAACTATGAAACGTGTACTAAACATAATGGCGGCTATCGCTGTCTCACTTTAACATGTGCAGTCTGTGCATGGTCTGTGTCATTTTTGTTATGTTGGTATTCAGTTTTAGTACAAGTTTCATACAAGGGACGTTTTTCATCTTTTTCTATGGGACTCGCGTCTCTTCTTTTATAATGAACATTACTTACTCTATGGCGAAAATAAATAAATACATTACGGCTGTCTAGCGGAACAGTATTATACAATAAAAGTGGAATGTGGTAGTCAATTAACGGCATAAATGAAACGGAGAAATAGAAATAAACTAATAACGAGAGTGTTATTGAGTTATAAATTAGAAGGCCTGTGTCCCAGCAGCGGGAACGTTACAGGCTGATGATAATGTAATAATTATATTTTATAGTGGATTATAATAGATTCAACCATTTTGTATATCGGTTAACCATTAGGCAACTACGAGTTATTTTGTGAAATGAATACATACCGTCAAACGGGGCGAATAG
This sequence comes from Amphipoea oculea, assembly GCA_945859645.1. Lineage (NCBI taxonomy): Eukaryota > Metazoa > Arthropoda > Insecta > Lepidoptera > Noctuidae > Amphipoea > Amphipoea oculea. The sequence continues at coordinate 7,067,552 of OX243876.1, forward strand.
GGATGCAGGGGTGAATCGGGACGAAACTTTTACTTTTAATGAAATAATATAGCTTGTTGCCATAAAGGACTCTAATATGTTTAATGTATTATAAATAACGATTAATTGCCCTCGTCGGCAAAAAACTATATTATTTCAACGCTAAAATCCATTTTAAAGTTTCGTCCCAATTCACCCCTGCGTCCCTTTTCACCCCGTTTGTAGGTATCAATATAATTACACATATTATTTCTATGTTCACATAGATTTTGCTGACCGTAACCATTTCAGCCGACGTTGACAAACAATATTGGTAAAATATTAAGTTCAGTAAAATATTACATTTTTACAAGGTAACAGAGATATTGACGCGCAAACTATAACCATTAATTCACATGATTCTAGACCCTCTAGCGTAGAAATATTTCTGCTTAAAAAAAATAAATAAAAATAAAAAAAAAAAAAAATTCGTTTATTTCAGGCAAGTTTTTACACATACACCCATAGTATCAAAAATAAAAAGAAATTAAATTAAATTTGAAATAGATATTAAATTAAATTAAATTATTATTTAGATAAATTATGTTATAAATTATAGTTTTCTTATAAGTAGGTAAATGTCAGGTAGGTTATATTTAGTTTTAAAAACAAACAGTCATACTAAAATAAAATGCTTAGTGGTCATGTAAATGGTGCGGAATACTGTAGTCACAATGTTGTTTTTACACTTAATCAGTCTCAGATGAAATGATGCTTTAAGCCTACGTAATACAGCATAAAAATCGTCAACCCTGTTTTCAGCAAACATACCAGACGCGCTACACCGCCAGGGCAGATTAAGCATGGCCCGGAACGCGTTGTTGTATTGTACACGAAGAGTATTATAGATACTCTTCGTGTACTTGTACCAGAGTTGGCCGGTGTAGAACGCCTGGCAGTATGCCTTAAACAGGGTCACTTTAGCCTGCCCAGAACAATACGCAAATCGTCTGGCGAGCATATTACTTTTACAAGCAATGCTTCGCCTTTGCCTTTCAAGATCAAGATTATCACTTAAGTCATCGGTAACAATGTGACCTAGATATTTAAAGTTGTTTACAATTTTAAGAGGAGACCCACACAAGTCAATAGGTAATACCTCTTCTGGCCCTTTTCCATATTTAAAAATTATTATTTCTGATTTATTTACATTATATGTCAGACTATGAGCGGCGGCATAGCACTCGCAGATCGCAATAAGTTTCCTCAATCCGCCAGCAGAGGGGCTGAGCAGAACCATATCGTCAGCATAGCTAAGGTTGTTAAGGCATTCACCTCCTACATGGCATCCGACTCTGGTTCGGCTCAGCTCCTCCAGTAGCTCGTTCATATATAAATTAAAAAGCACCGTGGAAGTCAACCCGCCCTGTCTTACCCCACAGGCCAATTTATATGTTTTAGATAAACTACTACCCCACTTAACTTGGTTTATTTGGTTTGAGTACCAATATTCCAAGATATTTACTATGATTGGCGGTACTTTTGAATTTCTTAACTTTTCCCATAGTATTCTATAATTAATTGAGTCAAAAGCACGGCTCAGATCAAGAAAGCAGGCAAAAACAGAGGTGTTTCTTCGAGTATAGCTTCGTACCGTGTTTTTCAGTGCAAATATTGCGAGATCAGTAGACAAGCCACCTCTAAAGCCGAATTGAGCCTTACTTATTGGAATATTATCTTCGCCCAAATAACTATTAATTATACGTTCAAATATTTTAGATAAAATTGTTGCTAGGGAAATGGGGCGGTAATTGGACAAGCAGGAGACGTCACCGGTTTTATTTTTAATTACTGGTACCACATTAGTTTTCATAAATTGTATCGGCAGGTAGCTGTGATCAATACAAGTATTAAAAAAGTAAGCAAGTTTTTCATACAGCAATGGCCCCGCATACAATATGTGTTCAACGCTAAGCCCGTCGTGACCCGGGGACTTGCCTCGCTTCATTCGCCGCACGTGATCTAATAAATCATCAGATGAAACATGATATTTACTAGTATCGCAAGCGATTGACGCGTGCGCATTAATAGTCGGCGCCGGCATCGAGTCGCCGCCTCCACCCTCACCGGCCGCAGCGCAAAGCGACTGTGGTTCACACGACAACGGCGCCGAAGACGGGGCAGACCCCGCGTCACCACGGGCCCCACATCGCTCACCAGCACTCTCCAACGGGGGGCAGAACTTACTCGCAAACATGTTAGCAATTTCTACAGGATTCTGACTATTATTAACAGATAAAGGAAGACATGCCCTAGACTTTAGTTTATTTGTTTCTTTCCAAAATTTTCCAAAATCTTTATTCTGCCTATGATTGGCAATTATGTCCATTTTGATTTTTTGTTCATTTTTCTGGCACCATCTTATTTTGTTTTTAAATAGCCTACGACTGTTGGTCATTTCATCATAGATTCTACCCTCCGTCGGACAACCATTTAGTAGCCAAAGTTGATAACATTGTCTAGCCGTCACATGCGCCTCCCTCACGTGATAATTCCAGCCTATAACCTGTTTATTCCGGATCTGACTTTTACCACGAAAAGATCGAGTTGAAGCTGTAGTTATACAATCGATAATGTTATTGTAGTATTCATTTATGTGACTATGGTGACTTTCGTTATCACATGAGGTACCGGTACATAAAATATCTGGCCAATTACATGAGTCAATATATTGATCACATAAACTAGCATAATTACACTGTTGATCATAATTTCGGTTTCCCCATATTACTTTATTGATGGTATGCATACATTGAATATCAATTTTTGGTACTATTATATCAAAATCACAATTCACTACCAATGGAAAGTGGTCCGACCAGTTTACATCATTCAAAATACTCACATCTTTTATCATACTCAGCGCCGACGCTGTGACCACACAGTGGTCCAGCCAGCTAGTCGTCCCATGAGAGTCACTAAGATATGTGTAAGTATTAGAAGACATACCCAGTAGGTTAAGGTCCGCACACGTCCAAGTTTGCTCACTACAGTAATCAAGCAGCTCACTCGCGAATATGCTATTAGAGCGTGATACATCCGCATTAAAGTCACCAAGCGATATCACACATAAATCTGATTCATAGAAAAAGAAAAAAAAAAGATTGTTTACTACCTTCAGTTGTACAAAAACACTTATCTTAACAGTATGCAGCGTTACAACTAAGGGAAAGATTGATTTCGATGAACTCTGGCACCTAAAGCAAGATTTAACTTGTGTTTAGGGTGCCAGCGTCCTCGCCTATAATTTAGACATAGTGTATCAGTAGTTGTAGGACGAGCACAGTATATTATTATCATGATAACTACTTACTAGTAAATGCATAGATGTGGCCTATTAAATTACTTATGTATGTATTGAGAAAAAAATAAATATGGTGAAAACTTGTGTTTATGAAATCCTTCTAAATGTAACATAGAAGAGTACAATACCAATCAAAAAACTTTTTTACAAAAAAAAAAACAACCGACTTCAAAAAAAAACACTACAAAGTGATAAATAACTTTAATTTCGGAAGTCGGTGTCGTTGGTTCCGCATTTTCGTTTTTTGACACCGACTTCCGAAATTAAAGTTATTTATCACTTCGTAGTGTTTTTTTTTGAAGTCGGTTGTTTTTTTTTGTAAAAAAGTTTTTATTTTCCACTTTTTAGTGGTACCTACCCCACAAAAATGTAAACGAAAAGATTTAATGTAGACAATATAGATAAATTTTTGTTGATTTTTCGAAAACTGCTTGTCCGATTTCGATAAAATTTTCATGGGACCATTTGGGAAGTATACCCTTTTCAACAAAAAAAGAATTTTTCAAATCGGTTGGCAAGCGACGGAGTTATGTGCGAACAAACACAAAAAAAAACATACAAACATCCGAATTGAGAACCTCCTCCTTTTTTAGAAGTCGGTTAAAAATGTATGGAACAGCAACGCAAGGGGGTTTAGAATCATGTACTGAATCCATGGTGGTTGTGCGCCGATGTCCCTGCCACCCAGCACCCTCATTGCGTATCACACTATCAATTACAATCTGAATCATTTTGAAGGATATTGCTAATACATTGCTTCGTATGTTCGAAAAATTCGTCTGCTCAACAACGTAAATAACGCAATGAATGTTGTTGAACTGTCAAAAAGCCATCGCTACTGATAGTGTGTCACGCAATTAAGATAAGACCGCCCATTGTGTCACCCATTGTAAAGTATCTATATTTAATGTCTGTAATTTATATGGTGTACATAATAAAGAGTAATCTATTCTATTCTATTCTACCCCGCCGATTCCGAAGATTCTTTCACTGATTGAAAGCTTCATTACTGTCTAGTGCCATAGGGTATGTTTTATGGTATAGTTGACTTCCACGCGAACGTAACGAGAGCAGAAGTTAGTAAAAAGTAAGAATATTATCATCATCTATACCATAGACACGAAGAACGTCTAAAACCAATGCCCAAGCAAAATCATTTTCTCAGTTCTACAGATTATTAAAAGTTTTCCAGCTGAAGCATCTGCACAGATAACTAAAGGTCCGCCATTAAAATAAAATGCAACGTTTATTTCCACTTGTATTTTATTTAGTGACCTCGATAACATTTTATAAGACTAACTTTGGAAGCCAAACTAGCCTTAAACGCAGCTTTAGGATTGCAAACTTGAACAGTTCTGAGGGGCAATTCTCGTTATTTTGAGAACGTTCACAGTCTGATCTCAGTCTCAATCTGTCAAAATTACCTGTATTATTGCTCCGCATTTTTTACATGTTTTTGAGTTTGATTGTCACTGAGGTGAGATTGCGACTAGATTTTGAAAGTTTTTAATTACCGGGATTGGCCTTCTGATATAATATGGCCTTCTGTTCAGAAGATACAGCCCTGTGACAGACGGACGAACGGACAGCGGAGCCTTAGTAATTAAAGGTCCCTTAGACACCCTTTGGGTACGAAACCCTAAAAATATTCATATATTCCGTTTATGTAATATTACGGAGTAACTTTGTACCGTTTTTCCTTAAACGAAACGAGGTTATGAGGTTGTAGTGTAGGTTGTATCCGTTTTTCGGTTTACTTGATTAGATTCTTAGTACACAGCATATTCGTATTGCTGTGTTAACAAAGGCAGCGAAATTTGAATGTAAAGCAAAGTAACTTTGAGGCAATTATAAATGACCTTCGTTTGCAAAGTTAAGGAGACGATGAACCTTTTTTGTTGTAAACATAGCGAAATTATTTTTATAAATTTTTAAAGTGTCTAATTTCTTATCTCTAATTAATTTAATTTCTTTCTTTAGATTTTATCATATTTATTAGTCGTCTGTGTTGTTATCGTATTTGATAGCCCAATTATTGAGAAAGGCTATAGTATAGGCTATTTAACATCACGCTATGTCTCTTAGGAGCCGAGCAAAAATAATAAAAGTAAGAAAAAACGCTAAGCGAAAGCGAAGTAGTACCGTGGACAAACGATGCAATGCGACGGGATGGGAAGAAATTTCACGCAGGAGAAGTCGCGGGCAGAAGCTAGTCTAGTAATATAATTAAACGTACTTCATTGCAATTTCTCATATATGAGATTCTAAATCTGTCTGTTTAATGTATATAGGATTAGTATGCAAATTTCAAGTTAATTTAGAGTAGAACCGAAATCCGTGTGTGCAGCTTTATGCATTACCGTTGTGAATTCATGCCATATTTGTTCTGTTATCAAATGTAGTACGGGATTAACTCGTTCATTGTTTCCATACATGATTTTAATTTACCTAAGGACCACGTAGGAGATGGCGGGACGAGCTGGATAGGTTCCGTCAAAACTGGAGGGAGGACGCGCGGGCTCGCGAAAAATGGAAGGAGTGGAGGGAGGCCTTTGCCCAGGAGTGGGACAACGCAGACTAGATAAAAAAAAAAGTATCCTCCTCGGCATGAATTTTGACAAGACGAAAGTCATGTACGGTCACCAGAGTTAAGTAATCAGGGTCGTCGCATATAGTTAAAGTTTAGTAAGAAACCAATTGATGTTGTTGAAAAATTAACTGTTTGTTTTCTATTAATTAAATTAAATTGTATTCGAAAACATCCATCGGTTTCTTATTAAACTTCAACTATATCCGACGATCCTGGTTACTTATCTCCTTTAGTGACTGTGCAATACATACGTCATGCCGAGTCCGATTCCCATCGAAGGGTCGCTTCTAGAAGTTGTGAAGGAGGCATGCCTCCTTCACAACTTCTAGAAACGACCCTTTGCAGACTTTGTTGTATGTATTAATGATGCCATTCTGCGAAATTAAAAACACTACCTCATTCGGCTGCAAAAAAAATTGTGAAAGAATTTCTGCATAACACTGGTTATGATGACTCGGAACAATTAGTATAAAGACCCTGACCTGACACCAAATCAAATGGACCACAATGGAACAAACACGCACACTTACACACACGAGCCAGACGCTCACACAACACTCACACATCACACACACTAACACACACCACACAAACATCACTCATACACACGTAAGTACCATACCATACCTGAATTCACCTCTCTAGTCTCCACTCTGGAATTCGTACTCCGAGCCCCAAGATACAGACTAACTGTCTAGTTTGGGGCTCACTAGTTAATAATAATATATTGTATTTAAGCTAATCATGTCGTCCGAACTTAATGTTAACAAGTGAACCTGCTTACTGTGTTTTACCAGGATAATAAATATTTTTCTATTTTCTATTTTTTTCTATGTGTGTCGAAGGACCGATGGTCGGTGGAGTAGACGAGTCTTAGAGTGGAGACCGCGTATCGGCAAGCGTCGTGCTGACGACCTTAAGGAGGCTGGGACAGACTGCATCTCGATACGACAGGGTGTTGTGGCGCAGCCTGGGAGAGCCCTATGTCTAGCAGTGGATTGCGATAGGCTGAGTTGACGTATCCTACATATTTAATATCCTCTGATCTGGCGTTCTATTCTGTAGAAATCTAACCTTGAAAACTTAGATGAAAGTGTGCTCTCATTCCACCTGTTGCTAGGGAATGTTACTACTGACATCTCACTTCACCTAGGTTTTGACGTTGAAATCTTTACATAATACTTCGGTAGATCTCTGTGTGATGAATTTAATACCATCATTTCAGCCGAAAGACGTCTACTGCCGGACATAGGCCTCCCCCAAGCACCTTTACTTCAACCGGTTCTGTGCTTCTCGCATCCAACGGGTTCCTACGGCCTTCACAAGGTCGTCGGTCCACCTTGTGGGAGGATTTCTAACGCTATGTATGCGGTCGACACTCCAGAACCTTCCTTTGAATTTAATACATTGTAAAACTATTATAAAGGTCGTGGCGACGCAATTGTGGCTGGTAATATGAGGCCCTAAATCTATTTCGGTCTGTCCTAGCTTAGACCATTTTCTATTTCAAAGCACATTCAGGGACACAATGAGGACATTCTGCCTCACTACACACCTGAGTGGTTAATATTTTTAGGCTACAAATCTCCTTCTGGACTTTATGTAAACTAAAGAGATTTAAATCTAAAAGGCACGTCTTAAAACGGTGGTAGAAAATGAAAAGGGCGGAAGTTAGCCAACTTCCATAGATTAAAAACTATGCAAACATAGATAAAACAGCGTTGTCATACTATACAGGCTGAAATTTTAATCACTGTTTTCCTCCTAAGGGGTCATTGTTACTCATCACTATGAAAAACTTTTGCTATGGAACCGAATCTGAAATCGTGAAAAAAAAATCAGCTGTTCCCTACATTTGTGTTCGCATAACTCGTCAAAATGTTTAGCTGATTTTTTTTCGCGATTACATGTTTGGTCCCATAGTAAAAGTTGTTCATAATGATGAGTACAATGACCCCTTAAGAGGAAAACGGTGATTAAAATTTCACCCTGTGTATATGTATAGAAAGGCAAGATAACATTTTACACAAATATTTTCACAGGTGTAAATTACCTATTTTAACGGATTATTCCACTTTGCCCCACCGGCCGCCCCACTGGTGGGGCAAAGTGGAATGTCAAAAATTTTGCAGTGGAATCTGCCCCACTAAATCGAAATAGTGGGGCAGATTCCACTGCTTTAAAATCCTGTTGGATTCTGCCTCACTAGGGTTGGCGCCTTAGAATAAACGTACAAACATTTTATTTTCGCAAATTTAAACTTTTAAAATCACAGATATTATGCGATATTAAATTAAATTAAATATTTGTTTATTAATGGCAACTAGATTTGTTTTTACTACTTTATTTAAGCTTAAAATCACAAACTGAGCACGATTCGTCCCCGTAAATAAAAAACGAAATGCTATTTATTCTAACTATTTAACTATTCAAAATCACACATTAATTATCATTTGGTATGGCATAATACAGTCTTATGATTAACTTATAAATAAGAAACAACTTAACTAAAATAAAATCAACTAAAATCACACATTAATAAGCTTACATAAAATCGTTTCAAAAACAAAAAAAAAAAGACGTATACGTTGCATGGTGATTGGGGTAGCTCTCAACACAACAAATATTGTGCCATTCGTGTACGCTGTTATGAGTACAAAGTCAACAGAAGCCTACACCGCTTTTTTTTCTGTAGTAAAATCACAGATTCCGGAATGGGAACCACACTTTTCAATCGCATTTTGAGGCAGTGGCAAAAAAAGAAAAAAAAAAACAAAATTTTTGCGAAAACAAGTAACACTTAGTGCAGCTGTTTTACCCTTATTACCAGAAGAAAAGATAACTGAATGGTTTGGATTATTCCACTTTGCCCCACCGGCCGCCCCACTCCAGATGACGAAGGTTGGCATAATAAACTAAATACAAAGATTTGCAAAATAGCCGCGCAGAGTCCAGATGATGAAGGTTGGTATAATAAACCAAATAAAGAGATTTGCAAAAAATAAACTCTCCAGTTTATTTATACTCGTTAATGTTTTATATGAAATATAACACTTTCCATGGTTAAATCTATGCTTGTAACAAATCGTGTAATTAATCTGCGATTTACATACCTTATCCTTCCAGAAACAACTAGGAAATACAAAATTTCCGAAAATAAAATGTTTGTACGTTTATTCTAAGGCGCCAACCCTAGTGGGGCAGAATCCAACAGGATTTTAAAGCAGTGGAATCTGCCCCACTATTTCGATTTAGTGGGGCAGATTCCACTGCAAAATTTTTGACATTCCACTTTGCCCCACCAGTGGGGCGGCCGGTGGGGCAAAGTGGAATAATCCATTTTAACTTTATAATACTATAGCTTCTGCCCGCGACTTCGTCCGTGTGAAATTTCTTGTTCTGCCAACCCACTCCGTCGCATAGCATCGCCCGACCGTGCTATTACTTCGTTTCTGCTTAGCAATCTATCTGACTTTTTTTCGTTTTGCACGTCTAAGGGTCCTAGCGTGATATTAATAAGTAGAAGTGGGCTATCAAATGCAAATAATACTTTTTTAAATCCAACTGGTAGTTCTTGAGTTTAACGCGGTCAAAGAAACACACAAACAAACTCTTCAGCTTTATTTTTAGTATTTTTTTTTTGTTTTGTCTGTAATGTCCCGGGTTTCGGGCTAAGGCCACTTCTCATATAAAGAAGGATTGAGTTTGATCACCACACTGGCTCAGTGCGGATTGGTGATTTCAGACCGAAGTCCAGCATTGCCTCACTAGCCCACCATCCGATCAGGACCAGGCCCCCGCCGAACGGCGCGTATGTGTTCCACGCGCGCCTCAAAGAGATGTCTGCGCCAGGGAAGGGGCCCGTTAGGGCCGAAGTCTGCCGGGTCAGCGGGATTATCCGAAAGGGTTACCGCTACCCCGGAACATAAAGGGCTAAGAAAGGAACACGGGTGGGTTTTAGTCAGTAAGAGTCTGACACTCCCTTCCGCTCCACCCAGAGCGGGAGGAGTCATTTGATGATTTCCCACCCTCAGAAAAAAAAGGGTTGCCTCACGATGTTTCCCTTCACCAACAGTCAGTGATGTCTAAGAATAATTAAGCAACTTAGAAGGTACGTATAACTTTGAAAAAGTCACATTGGTACTTGCTGGGTTTGAACCCGCAACTTGGGGCGTAAGATGCGGATCAGATTAGAAACGGGCCACCCACGACATATTTTTAGTATAGATTACATTTGTGTTCAGATGTTACTGAAGACGTTTAGGATAATTATGACGACGCTAGAGTACCTTTATAAAAATAGTTATCTTAAAGTCCTCTGATATAAAGATGTATTTGCTCTTATTTATTGGTAGTACTTACTAACCCGGGTAGGCACATAAATTCTCAGCCTTTTTTGTATGTTAATATTTTAACATTTTTATCGCGTTATATTGCAGCTATCTGTGGAAAATGGATCACGTTTTTTGAAATATGGACGGTCTGACGTTTTAATGGAGTACCTACACTTGATGTCTATCGTTCTGCCTGTAAAATATAATTTGCTGTTCATTTTTCAGTATTTATTTGTATGACAAACGAGCTATTTGTTTTAATGGAGCTTTGAACCCTTCGTGCCTCACCTTTATCATCATCATCTGCCTAGTCGACTCCTTGTCAATTTAAAAGTGCATCATGTACTCTTAAATTATATAATTGAAATAAATGAGTTTAAGTTTTTGACAATCATTCACTAATCCTACTCCTAAAACCGGTCAAGCAGCGCGCGTCGCCCATTGGCGACGAAACAATAGAAAATCAATTGTGTCTCATTAGCGGAGCTTGTAATTTGGGGCGAAACACCACTTTAATAATTAGTGATATGGGACAAACTAAGAATTTTTTGGAATGTGGGACAAAACTTTGGGACGAACGAAGAATAAATCTATTATAAATGTGAAAATTTGTGAAGATGTTTGGATGTTTGTTACTCAATCACGCGTAAACTGTTGAACAGATTTGGATGGAAATTGGCACACAGATAGTTTATAACCAAGATTCATAGAATATTTTTTATCCCGATATTCCCACGGGATCCAAAGTTACGCGGGTGAAACCACGGTGCGCCGCTGCTAGTATATGATTATAAAAGTGCTGTTATTATACCGGCTGAATTTTTTTAGTGCACGGAGTAGAAGCCTATGTCACAAAAATCTCTTTTTTGACATTCAATCTTTCTATTGAAGCCGGTTTCAGTCGAAGGATTAAATGTCGCTAAGAATTCATTGATAATTTTCGCGCGCAGAATATTATATTATATAGCCTATAAGTTGTTTATTTCTAGATTTATTTCTGTTTTTTTTTTTTTTTTGTTATAGTATGAAAAGTTTACTGCAAATAAATAGTATTTACTGATAGGTAAATTTCTTTTTTTTATATTATAAGGGATATAGTATTACCCAGTAACTGGGTTGTGGAGGTCAGATAGGCAGTCGCTCCATGTAAAATACTGGTATCCAGCTGCATCCGGTTAGACTGGAAGCCGACCCCAACATAGTTGAGAAAAGGCTAGGCAGATAATGAGGTAAATTTCATTTTTTGAGATTTATTAGCCATAGCCACTACACCGTTCACCTTTTATACCCCGTTTTTCCCAGACGGTAATAAAGTCAGCCGGAATTTTTCATATAAAATCAAAACAATGTTTAACAAACAACAATATCCTTTGATATGAATTCCGCTTATTATCAGCAGAAATTTACGCCGACGGCGAAAAGTCACGCACGATCCTTTACGTACGCGTGGATTATTGCCAGCCCTATTAGTTTTAGGAAAAAAACTGCTTATTTCACAAACACAACCTTCTCTTTGACATAGTTTTTTAAGACGACATTTTTGCCGTTGTTCCTTTGTAAATAAAAGGAGACTGGCAGAAAATGTTGTGTATATGAAAAGGGAAATAAGGTTAAGGTTTAAGGTTCCATGGAATTACTATTTTGGTAGTTAACGAGTAGAAGTTTTAATTATTACCAATGTTACCTCGATATGGTAGGTATTACTTACCACATTAATCTTAAAGATTTTTGAATAGTTTTTTTCACCCTACAACTAGTAATTAAGCTTTTGTTTGAGCTGCACGATTTCTGACAAATGCGTGCACTGACTGGACAGGGTCCGCTCAGTCTGTGTGGTTCTTTCCTCAAAAGACCATTTCAGACACCAATCTACATGGTCTTCACATGATCTGACCAAGATTTTGTCTGGACTTTAAAAGAGACTGTGACCTCTGAGTTAGTTTCGACCTTTCTTCTCAGAGTAGTCAGATAGGAAACGCCGACCTCATCTAGTTTTAAAAAAAATATGATTGTCGTGTAAAAGTGTTTGTGCCAACCTACTTACAAAAATAAAATCATTTATCATTTAAGCAATCCGATTGGTTTACGGATGAGCACAGTGGCGCCGCGCTTCCGCCTGCTTTTTCCCTACAACTAGTCGTCTTAACGTGTATATGTGCCGTGCTTCGCGCGCTATAAACTCTTTGAAGTAAGAAATGGTCCTTCTGTGATTTCGTGCTACAATCCCCTCAAGATACGAACAATAACATGAGGAATAAATGTGTAGTGAAGCTTAGCAGGATTCAGGACGACTGGACACGCCGCCGAGCCCAAGGAGCGCGAGGCAGCGGACGGGAGCTTACTGCAGGTAAGCTTTTTCGAATCTTCAACTTCAAATCCAAACAACCATTTTAATGAGATCATTCAGCAGTTCGTATTTTCATTTTATCAATGCTTCATTCAGAACGTTGAATCTAGATTGAAATCTGAAGGCTAACTTAATCTAAATATCATCATCATCATCATTATCATTTCAGCCGAAAGACGTCCACTGCTGGACATAGGCCTCCCCCAAGTACCTCCACTTCGACCGGTTTTGTGCTTCTCGCATCCAACGAGTTCCTGCGGCCTTCACAAGGTCGTCGGTCCACCTTGTGGGAGGCCTTCCAACGCTACGCCTTCCGGTACGCGGTCGCCACTCCAGAACCTTTCGGCCCCATCGGCCATCTGTTCTGCGAGCAATGTGCCCTGTCCACTGCCACTTAAGTTTGCAATTCTTCGGGCTATGTCAGTTACCTTGGTTCTCCTGCGGATCTCTTCATTTCTGATTCGATCCCGCAGGGATACTCCAAGCATAGCCCTCTCCATTGCCCTTTGGGTGACTTTCAGCATTCTAATAAGGCCCATTGTGAATCTAAATATATCTCAAATGATTCTGAAAAGGTCTTGTTGGGCGTTTTCATTAATTCCAGACTGAATTTCCTTGGGTTTTTCAATTAAGAAATAATTATAAAGGTATCATCCCACAAATCTTTCATTAAACAACACTTTGTTACTTCTGACCTCTTGTTTACAGCGTACCTACCATAGATTAAACAATCAAATGTTAATTGCGAGCGAGCAAGACATCTCACTCGTAATTGCTATGCAAACAATGTTCCTAAATTACCCGAATTGTATCGCAATTATGACGTCACATGCTACCTCTGAATACCCACAAAAAAATCAATCATACCCACAAAGCACATAAAATATTTTATTGTCCAACCAAATACCGTGTAAAAATGTTAGTACAGTTCGACACAACTTAGATGTAGCATCGGCAAAATTCGTAAAACCGATCACATCCGAACTAAGTGCGCCTTCAAAATCACCAATCTTTATTACCTACTAATTTAGGAAAAATTGATCAATTTTTCCTAAAGTAGTAATAAAGATTTACGAATACGAATTACGCATTGCGAACGTTTTACGAATTTTGCCGATGCTACATCTAAGTTGTGTCGAACTGTACAACGTTATGTTGGTATACACGAACGTTTTCGTGAAGCGTAAAAAAGGTCGTCATTTTTCATTAAAATAAATGGCTTCCCTTATCTAAAACGTTTCCTCAAAAGTTCTGTGCCAGGCAGTACGCTACATTTTCAATAAAGTAGGTAATTACTTAGGTACACAATGTCTTTCACAGAAGCAGGCTCACTTTATTTAGGAGGGTGCGCCTAATTTTGAAACTGTTCTCGTCACTCTCTTTGCTTTGACTTCGTGGGTAACTAACCTTTATTTCCACTTTATTGTAAGGAAAGAGTAGGGTAACAAAACTGGATAGATTAATTTTGTAAAAGGGGTTTATGCTTATAAATGTATTCTGGTGCTTAGTGAAAAGAATATACTGTTGGCCTAATAACACTTGGAAGCGGTGATGTTTTTTGTTTTGTGGTAAGTATAGTATTTTTACGACACTTTACATGTGTAACCACAAGTAAAGTGCGCGTCCCTTCGTGCGTGAAGACGAGTAGCGTCAGCAAATAACACACATGCACACGCACAACATACTTTGCCATTGTCGCAGACTGTACTGAGATCTCCTTAGCTTACACACATATTCACAGCGTGTTTGTAAACTTGGTAACCACAAGTAAAGCGCGCGTCGCGTCGTGAAATTAAAATAATGTACCGAGTTAGAAAACTGTATTTGTATTTTATCATTGAGCTATTTTTTCTCATTATTATATTCTTTTTCAACCGACTTCAAAACAGAGTGGGTTGTTCATTATGTATACGGTTATCACTTGTGAACATTGTTCAATGCCATTAATAATTGAAAAATACCAGTAGGTACCTATATACAATGTGTCACTGAATTTATGCACATTATGAAAGTAGCTTGTTCAGAATCGTTTACCTACTGAATCGATTTCTGTCATTTTTTATCTAGGTACTTTTTATCCCAATAATAAGTAAAACTACGTAAATTACAAAAGTTCCGGTAAGAAAAGGACAGAATATAAATTGTAGTTTAGTCCTGTCAAATTAATCAACGCCTGACGTAAATTGACGTAATTTTAGTAGGCAAGTTTTTAATCACGTCTCAACTCGTATGGAGTACTTAGTGTCAGGCGCTGATCAATTTGACAGGACTAAACTAAAATTTATATTCAGTCCTTTTCTTAATGAAATAGAAAGAAAAAGTAATTAAAAAAAAATAAAAAAACCCGACTGCGGTTAACTTATGTTAAAAACACTGAAAGCTAAAAACAAGCCCATTTTAAATTAAATAAAAGTTAAAAGCAAGCGGGACCCATTTGAGTTTCAAAATATAAAAATCGAATGGGTCCCGCCTGCTTCCAACTTTTATTTAATTGAAAATGGGCTTGTTTTTAGCTTTTCAGTGTTTTTAACTTAAGTTTTTTACCGCAGTCAGAATTTTTAGTTTTTTTAATTACTTTTTGTTAATTCCAGCTTTTTAGTTTCCAAATATGAAAGATTTTATTTTATTTTTTTATTTCGTTTTTTACGTTTTGTCATTTCGAATTACTTTTAACCATATATTTTGTATATATTTTTGAAATCACCTATTAAAACCCTTCATTTTGATATCCCACTCGATGGTATTAGAAGAAAAAAAATTTCGAACTCCACAATATGGCAACGCAAATCCGGCATTTTACTTTTTTTTTTAATTTTCATGTAACCAGTGACACCTGCGCTACCGAGACAAATCTAAAGACGTATAATTTATCCAAATCCGTTCATATGTTTAGAAGTTACGAGGGAACAAAGAAACGGACATGCATACATACAGGTCAAACACATAACCCTCCTTTTGGGCTTCGCCGCAGTGGGGTGGAAAGATGCACTGAACTTAAATTAAGTTTAGTTTGTGAACAGGGGAATCGGCACCATTGGCTATAAAGCAGGCTGTATGCATGGCAGCAACATGTGTCTATCACATAATTATGATTTATAGTAACACTAGCTGCGCCCCGCGGTTTCACCCGCATAAGTTTAGATCCCGTAGGAATATCGGGATAAAAACTATTTTATGTTCTTCCCCGGGACTCAAACTATCTCTATACCAAATTTCATTTAAATCGGTTCAGTGGTTTAGGCGTGAAAAGATATCATACAAACAGACAGAGTTACTTTCGAATTTATAATATTACTCGTTGTATGGATTATTCTAGGTGCATCGTCTTCAAATATAAATAATTATGTAACTAATGTATAAAAAATATTTTAAAAGTGTAATGGTGGAGTTTCTTGCCCATTCTTCTCCATACGAAACTTCGTTGAAGGGGCGACTAGAATCAATTTAATTTTACCGTCAATTTTGACATTCAAAAGTGCCTTTTATGTGCCTATTTGAAATAAATGCTTTAACTTTGACATTGAAAGAAAGAAGAAAAAAATTTGCGACACTAAAGGTTACCTAACTAGATAAATATTTAATGTAGTTAGTGTCCAAACAAAGTGGTAGACTGGTACTTGATTGGGGTCGAAACCATTAATTTTCGTTAAGGACGCCTTCTGTCTCGGTAAAAGAACACAATCTAAATCATTTTGATTTTTTTCGAAGAAAAGAAAGATTTTCGTCGTTCTTTAGATAAGAAATTCGGAACTAAATTACAAAAAAAATTACTTGTTTAAGGATTTAATCTAGAAAGTTATGGTTTTTAAATGGCTAATGTTTAATTTATCACCAGAAAAGTAAAATATAACATGAAAAAAACACTTTTTACTGCCAAAAATAGTAAATGATCACCAAAATTAAAACTCCATTTTATTGTAAAATATCTGGGTAAAGGTATTTGTATTCTCATTTGCTCGCTCTTGCATCCTATGACGACGGAGCCCTGCTTCGCGGGGCTCCTATTTCTGTGTAAAGGGTTTAAAGTAATCTAACAAAACCTAACCTCGGGGTACCCAGCTAGAACTATTGTAATTTTAGGCTCCATTTTTTGGTGTTCAATATATTTTTTTGGTGATCATTACACAGGGTGTTACAGAAAGGGTATATCAATACAAACAGGTTGAAGAGTGTATCTGGTCTAGAATCTCTGTACAAACTGTATTTAACCCCTTTTTAAATTACCAGCAACATTGACATTGACAATAGTTTGTGACATTTAATATTTTTGACGTAAAATAATAAATAACATGTCATCACGCCTGTAATTCCCGGAGGTTTGTACAGAGGTATATCTATGGTACACACGGCTACACATCAAGCTATACATAACCGGTATAAGCTGACTTCTGATTGTACGAAAAACCTATACAATGCGAGGTCAGATAAAACTGGAAATGTATTGCTTGATGTCGACACATCAAGCATCAAGCATCAAGAATAGGCGAAATGTGGGTGTACACACTGCGACCCGTGTGTACACCCACATTTCGCCAGTTATGTTTAAGTCCCATAATATAATACGTACCTCATAAATAAATATATAAGTGGATACTTTACTTTATAGGTCATTGTTTTCTCTTTGTTTTTAAAAATTAGTTCTTAATTTTAATTTGTATAATATAAGTCTCAATATTGTTTAAGGGAAGGAGCGAGACAACCCCAAGATAAGTATTATTAATTACTTACTGGGGCTGTTTCATTTACATTTGTAAATGTAACCGTTTGAGACACGATAAACAATTTTTTAATTTTATTTTTTTAAGTGTATCTAGATTCAAAAACAAAATATTTTAACCCATCCCTGTATACATTTTGGGAACATGCAAATTTTTCCGGAAACATAAAGAATTTTATTCAAAACGAAGTGAAGACTGAAGACTTTCAGGCACGCTATCAAATTCAAAATGAAGACATTCAGACACGCTATCTACTCAGATACCGGTCTAGGCTAAACTTACCAAGTTACAAAGTTCTCGACTAAAAATGCACTCTATAAGTCCCTATGTAATGTCCATTAAAAAAGAAGAGAAAAATTAAAATATTTAAAAAAAACAAAACTTAGACAATTTTTGCTAAATAAAAGCAACTACTCGGTAAGCGAATATCTATGTGATGGACTTAATATAAAGTCATAACTTAAGTACCTACTCGAGACTTTAAATTTTATTTGATTTATTAATTACTAGCTGCACCCCGCGGTTCCACCCGCATAGGTCTCGATCCCGTGGTAATATCGGAATAAAAAGTATCCTATGTCCTTTCCCAGGACTCAAACTATCTCTGTACCAAATTTCATCTAAATCGGTTCAGCGGTTTAGGCGTAAAAAGGTAACATACAGACAGTTACTTTCGAATTTATAATATTACTAGCTGCGCCCCGCGGTTTCACCCGCATAAGTTTCGATCCCGTGGGAATATCGGGATAAAAACTATCCTATGTCCTTTCCCAGGACTCAAACTATCTCTGTACCAAATTTCATCTAAATCGGTTCAGCGGTTTAGGCGTAAAAAGGTAACATACAGACAGACAGACAGAGCTACTTTCAAATTTATAATATTAGTATGGATAGTATGGATTAGTATTAGTATGGATTATGGAGGCCTGTGTCCCAGCAGCGGGAACATTATAGGCTGTTTATGAATCATTAACAAAAATAACAAATAAAGAACCAAAGACGAACCAACACGACACTGTACAGGAAAGCTGTCTAACACGGTAGAAGTGCAGTTAAATTTAGTATTATCGCAATGAAACTGTATGAGGCTCCGGAGCTCGCTTTAGTGTTAGCGTAAAGCCTGCGTGACTAATCCTATGCAAGGTGTTAATCTGCATCCTCGCTGTATATGCTGAAGTAACTATACGGTTGATAGTAAACATGGATTAGACGGATTGCTTGGTTAGGAGCACTCCTGTTTTATCACAACATAACAGCCTCTATAAACCGAAAGACTATTTCTTTCTTTTACTCATCATTTCCCTATAGCCATTTCTTAACTATGTTGGGGTCGACTTCCAGTCTAACCGGATGCAGGTGAATACCAGTATTTTACATGAAGCGACTACCTATCTGATCTCCACAATCCAGTTACTGGGTAATACGATACCCCTTGGTAAGACTGGTTGTCAGACTTTCGGGCTTTTGAGTACCCGTAACGACTGTCAAAGATCCACGAATGCCAGCCGGGACCAACGGCTCAACGTGCTTTTCGAGGCACGGAGGGGTCTCGGTATGTAAAAATGGTCACCCATCCACAAACCAACCGCGGCAAGCGTAGCTTAACCTAATAATTTAGCCACGGGCCCGTCCACCACCCATGATGAACATCCACCACCATGTGACAAGGGTAAATCGATAATTTCTAGGTAAACTTGCTCCAGCGTAGACCACATCATCACTTACCATGAGGTGAGATAATGGTCAACGCAAGCCCCATATACAGCGTGAAATTAAATTCAAGGGCATCCTTTTAAGGGGTCATTGTACTCATCATTATGAACAACTTTTACTATGGGACCAAACATAAAATCCCAAAAAAAAAAAAGCAACTGTTTCTTGCATTTGTGTTCACATAACTCGTCAAAATGTAGGGGGAAGAGCAGATTTTTTTTCGTGATTTCAAGTTTGGTCCCATAATAAAAGTTGTTTATAATGATGAGTACAATGACCCCTTAAAAGGATGCCCATGAATTCAATTTCACCCTGTATAGTTATAAAAAAAAGTAAGGAAAATAACATACTGCTCGGTCTCCAAGATTCTTCACGCGACAGTGCAGATACGCCGGCTGCCCCACGGCTGCTGTGTAGTCACGTTTCGTTGCATTATCGAAGTAAGGCTGGGCGACGCTCTCGGTGCTGGAAGTGGCATTGAACGCGAAGTCAATGGTGCTGGTCGTTGCTTCCTCGCTGGTGTCACCGCCGCCGCCCGCTGAAATACCTGGGACAAGGAAAAGGGTACGTTTAGCAGGTTTTTATACATTTTATATGGATATTATGGATCACATATTATTAGATAATTAATGTACCCATGCAAAATATTGCAAAACATTTAACCGGTCAAAGACCGCGGCACATGATTAGACAAACCGCGGTCCGCACATTGACGACGAAACAATAGAAAATCAATTGTGACTCATTAGCGGAGCTTGACAGATTAAAAGAGTAACGGTGGAGTTTCTCGTCCATTCTTCTCCATACGAAAACTACCTTTTGGAAGGGGCGACTAGAATCGATTCTATTTTAAGGTAATTTTTGACGTTCAAAAGTGCCTTTTATGTGCCTGTTTGAAATAAATGCTTTGACTTTGATATTGAGATAGAGTTGTATACAATCACTACATATAGCCGTTTTGCGTGGACGTGATGTGACGCATGTTTCCCCCTACCTTTTTATTTTATTTTTTTGTTTATTTTCTTTTTTGCGTCATTTTCATTGCGAATAAATGTATTTTCTATCTTCCTTTCTTTCATATTATAAAAACCAAGTTCCCCTGCCGCCTCTGTCTGTCTGTCTGAACACGATAAACGCAGAAACTGTCTAACGGATTTTAATACGGTTTTCATGAATGAATTGAGTAATTCATTAGGAAGGTTTAAGTGCCAAATTCATTAAGGTTTAGCTAAAATATGACTATGATTGCTGAAGATTACGGAAACAATCATGCCGGGAGCTTTACTGGCGTGCGTCGCATAAATCGATAGAGTTATAATATGAAAACAATGTATTACGGAATGAATACATAGTTTATCTGGATAACACATATATATATATGCAGTACTTTTAATCCCGTTAGTACGTTCTCGTGCGCTCGCGCGACATACGATTTTGTTTAGGACTCGGCCGTAGTCTATATCTTGGGGCTCAGAATATGATTTCCATTGGTTGCATAATGCATGTACAGTCAACAAAAGAGATAAGTATGCAGGATCGTCGGATATAATTGAAGGTTTGTAAGAAACCGATGGATGTTCTCGAATAAAATTTAATTTTATTAATAGAAAACAAACAGCTCATTTATCAAATTAAATTTCAGTCGACAACATCCATCGGTTTCTTACTAAACTTCAACTATATCCGACGATCCTGCATACTTATCTCTTTTGTTGACTGTACATTGTAACGCCATATAAAACGTCAGTAAGGGGCGTTCCACTAAGGATCCCCTTAAAAGTGCTGAGAATAACCGTCCTGCCTTTCAACCATGTTGCTCTATATTTTAAACCCCAGCTATGCAGCTGAGCTGGCACTATTTATAGTCTATGCGGGCTGACGACCCTTCGGAGGGGAAAAATAAATGTGTTGTGCAACTTAGAAAAAGCCTATGTAAGTATGTCAAGTGGTCAGTTTTGTTTCATTTAGTAGAAACGATATTGATACAAACGTAATGCGATTTAAATTTTTATTTGTTATTGCGTAACACACTAACAATTGATTGCTATTTTGACAATTTGACAATATTTGACGACAATTATGTTTAAGTCCCATGTTGTAATAGGGGGCGAGCCTATTGTCATCAACCGGGCTTAAATCCAGGCTCCGAGCTGGTACTTAGAAATGCCTGATTGAAAAACCAAATACCACTGCTCGATCTGGGCATCTTACCCAGGACTTCATGCTCAGTAGTATTGCCTGCTGACACTAGACCGTCGAGGCAATCAGTCAAAAGTCGTATCTTAAACATATAACAGTCAAAGCATTTATTTCAAATAGGCACATAAAAGGCACTTTTGAACGTCAAAAATTACTAGAATTGACTCTGGTCGCCCCTTCCAAAAGGTAGTTTTCGTATGAAGAAGAATGGGGAAGAAACTCCACCGATACTCTTTTAAAATGTTTTACAATAATGTGAGGACGATGCACCTAAAATAAGATTACTATACCACATTACTATGCCATAAATAATAACACGTGAGGATACTCAGTAACATCTGCAATTTCGTTGCGGTACAGTAAGATAGTTAATTTCGCTTTACAGCTACACAGATCCATAGGGTGCAATTTGACCGGCAGTTCATTTACATAAAACGACGTTTTTGTGCTAAAAGACATCACTAACCGACGCTTACAAAATTTCTGAGAACATTGGATTAAAAATTATTGCGGTTGTTTACTGAATAATAGATTGTTTTTGCATAGAATTTAGAGTCTAGTTTGATTTGATGGTAAGTTGAGGAGGCAAAGTGGGTCATAGATTGTTGCTGTAGCTAAATCCCATTTTGCTTCTTATGGGACAAGGAAGTGTATGAAAATTGCATGCTTAGGGAGTAATAACATTATGGAAACAAATTGTTAGACACAGGATGGAGGAAGGAATTTTAGAATACGGAGTTTTAGACTGATGATTCGGATCAGATGTCTTTGCCTGCGCAATTTCACGATTTGCGTTAAGTATTCTTTTTCAGATTTTAGGATTGTTTTCAATTAACATTTCTGTTTTCTTTTTATTCCGGTAAAAGCATAACTCTATCCATTTAAAACGAAAATAAAAAGTATTACATTTTATTATTTACATCAAAAAATAATATTCTTCTCGCAGTCGAAATTTTTAATCAATTTGAAGGGGTAAAAGAGTCTCCACGATTAACCTTTTGTATGCCGGAACGTAGATCTACACGAGACACAATGGCTTTTTAATTGTGTCTGTAATTACGGCATACAACCGGTTAAAACTCAGTTAATTTTAGTATGTACCGTCCATCATGCCTCAGAGGCATTATTTGATACAATTTCACAATGTTTATTATTTCGCCGGGACACGGGATTAGAAGTACAGACGCCAGCACACCAATTTACTACAATCTGTCAAATTTTAATAGATTTGCAACTTTATCGCTAAAACATAAGGTTCAAAGTTGATTGGGAAAATTTTACGGTTTTGGGTAGCTTGATGTGCTAGCGTCTGTACATAGGATACTTTTCACCCCGTATTAATCCAGGTTATAAACTATCAGTGTGCCCAATGTCACCCAAATCTATCCAGCCGTTTCTGCGCCAACCTGGAACATACATCAAACATACATCTATAGTTCTAGACAAATGGACAAAAATTCAAAAAAAAAGTATATTTTCGGCATTAGGCTCGTTCCGACACCTTATAGGAATTACTTTTTTCAAAAATATTCAATGTACAGTTTTGACTTCGTTACTACTTTATTATATGTACTTAATAGTTATTTTATGTTGAAGTTTTGGGATTTGTGGTAATTTTATGTACATAAAATAACCACAAATCCCAAAACTTACATACAGCATTTGTATGTAGGTACTATTATTATTATTTACATACTAATATTCCTGTATTCCTAGTAGGGTTTGGTGTATATTAGTGTTTCTTCTTTTGCCAAAATTATTATTTATTCTCATTTTTAATGCAAATTGTATTATTGCCAGAAGGTCAGGTAATGCTAAAATAACTGGAAAACCGGTTAAAACAGCTTCACTTTAAAAATAATTATTAAATTTTTTTTATACCTTTGATATGCTACATAAAATATACTCCAACTTGCATATTATATAAGATGGTTTAACACACGATAGGTACTTTACACAATGCTTCACAATAAGTCGGTCTTCTGCTGGTCGGCGTCAGTCGGCTTCAGTCGGCTTTGTGTGTCCGACTAGAAACAAGATTATCTTGTCTCGAACGCAAGCCGAAAGTGCCCAGTACCCTTTACTTGACTGATTTATACAGAGTGTCTAGTGGCATAATTCAATGTTCGAAAAATTAAAAAAAAAAAACTACAACTCAAATATAAAGAATGTTTATTGTTATTTAAAAACAATAAATGCGGATTTTATTTTTGAAAACCACGTTCTCCAAATGGTAACCATGGAGCCTTGTACTTCAAGTCTAGCACGCATGTTTTCAAAAACGCGTTTACAGAGCGACTGAATAGTGTAAATCTTGAGCGATTTATATTTTGTACGGATGGAACTTGAGTTTTTTTCACATTATAGCCTGTAAGGTTGGTTTTGTTATTCCCAGTATCGATGAAAGTGCAAGAAGTGATAAACGAGGATTTTCAGTCACAGAAACGTTCAACATTTTCGTCCGTGGCAATACCGCTTGTGGTCCTGGTCTGGGGCTGTTTAGTGTTGATCCTGTAGCTCTGAACTTGGCTACCCAAGACTGAATAATGTTGATCGATGGTCCATCACGTAATCGACGAATATCGTATCGATTACCAAGTCGAGGACGCGTTTCAGTGAGCGAAAATCCACTTGAAATGTACGCCCCAAAGGCAAAAGCGTGGTGCACTACACACCACCACTCCATGGCTGCTAAAAAATTCGCAGAGCTTACGCTTTCAACGACGCCTCCCGCGCCCCTCTAACATGTTGCGTTTAGAAATAACATTTGTTCAAACTTTGATATCTGCCACTGGACACCCTGTATATCTAGCGTGTTTGCCATGCAGCCATGCAACGTTTGATGTAATTGTGTCCACAGACGTATTCAAAACTGATTTGGAATAGTCTGTGGTGGAACCTTTGGCAATGGTGCCTTTCGAAGCAAGAAATATGTGTCATTTCAGTGTAAGAGGTTCCGCACCGCGCTGCTACCTCGAGCAAAGTCTCAGTTAAACGGTCGGCTTATAGCCGATATTATTTTCATGATTTTGCCATCGAAAATAGTTGAACCCGAAAATGCGAAGTAAGTTATACTGTCGGGATGACCCTTCATAAAAAAGTAGTAAATTCCTATCAGGTCAGGGTAATAAAACTGTTATATTAAAGCTCCATCTGTGCCGACATAAAAAGAAACCGCGACGAATTCATATGACCTCTTTCTATTTGAAGTTGGCTAAAAATGATGTACTTGTTCTTCGTTAATAATATCCAAATCCATAGTAATATCACACTAATATTATAAAGGCGAAAGTTTGTGAGTGTGTGTGTTTGTGTGTGTTTATATGTTTGTTACCTCTTCACGCCTAAACCACTTAACCGATTTAGATGAAATTTGGTATAGAGATAGTTTGAGTCCCGGAAAAGGACATAGGATAGTTTTTATGCCAATATTCCCACGGGATCGAAACTTATACGGGTGAAACCGCGGGGCGCAGCTAGTACTAATATAATATTATAAATTCGAAAGTAACTCTGTCTGTCTGTCTGTATGTTACCTTTTCACGCCTAAACCGCTGAACCGATTTCGATGAAATTTGGTATAGAGATAGTTTGAGTCCCGGGAAAGGACAAAGGATAGTTTTTATCTCGATATTCCCACGGGATCGAAACTTATGCGGGTGAAACCGCGGGGCACAGCTAGTTCTTTATAAAAATTAGTGATGTCTGCCTTTTTAGAAATTTTATCACGTAGTTTATGCAATAATTGTAAATTACTAGGTAGGTACAGGTCATCCGGCGCAGCGGCGAGATGAGTGGACGATGTTGTTGCCATAGCGGGTAGAACCTGAATGGGGCTGGCAGAGCGCAGGAGTGTGGGGATTGGTACAAGAAAAGTGAGGCCTGAGCTCAGCAGTGGATCAATTCGTGCCGTGGATGATTATTATAAGATAGGACAGTCAATGACTGCACTAATTGTAATTTGTTTCTTAACTAGCTGCGCCCCGCGGTTTCACCTGCGTAAATGTTGATCCCGTGGGAACATCGGGATAAAAGTAGACTATATTTTAATAAAGGGTATCAGCTACCTCCATGCAAAATTTTATCAAAATTGATCCAGCCGTTTGAGTGTGAAGAAATAACAAATATATAAACACACTCACAAACTTTTGCCTTTATAATATTAGTGTGATGTGATTGAAAGTGTTTACATTATTTAAATAGCTAACAGTCTTAAAATATTATAAAGGCGAAAGTTTGTGAGTGTGCACGTGTGTTTATATATTTGTTACTTCTTCACGCTCAAACGGCTGGAGCAATTTTGATAAAATATTGTATGGAAGTAGCTGACACCCTGTATTAAAATATAGGCTACTTTTTATCCCAATATTCCACCGGGATCGACACTAACGCGGGTGAAAACGCGGGGCGCAGCTAGTAATAGTAATAATATGTACCTACAAGTATATAAAAAGGAGGGGAAATAATCAAAGGGCATCAAAAAATTCGTCCGCATCGCTGTCAACAGGAAACGTGCCCAAAAGGCTGGCAGCATTGCGACGTTGAATGGCAATGCACGACTGAGGGACATGACGTATCCATGACCAGAATAAAGATTAAACACAAAAAAGAATGGCAATGCTGATTCTTTGAGCAAAAAATAGGCCACCCCTCTGGTCACGTGAAGAGTCGAATTAGTCGAATTTATTTGTTAATTTACAGTTATTTACACCAATGAACGTACAAACGCAATTTTTAACTCACTTGAATTGTATTGAAAGTAAATTTTTACATAACTACCTACCTACTTTCAATTCGCGAAAATCCAGCTTTTATCATAAAGTATTTGAAAATACTGTGATTATATTAAACACTCTGTTTATTTAATAAAAAATAATGAGAGGATTAAATTAGAAAATTGTGTCAATTTGAATAGTAAAACTTCAATATTTATTTTAGCGAAATTAAAAATGAGTTCTGTTTCTTGAAGTACGATAAGAAACACGATAGCTCCTGTAGTTCTTTTAGAGATGAATCTGAAATGTATTGGAGCTATCGTGTTTAATCTTCCAACTAGCTTTCGCCCGCGGCTATATGCTAGCGGCTATAGGCCTATGTATGTCCTTTCCCGAAGTTCAAAGTATCCCAATACCAAATACCACCAAATTCGGTTCAGCCGTTTCGGAGATTAGAGAACAAACAGAGCGACAAAAATTTTAAAATAGGATTTTTTATAAAAACCGTAATTATACTTTCATATGGTTTTTACTAAATACTAAAAAGCTTTTATTTTGACATTACAAACAGACATTTCAGTTTTATTTATTTGTATATTGCCTTTGTATAGAAGATGTACCTACTTATAGATATAAATTTTATAGAAAGTTATGGCCCATCCATTTCGCTGAGGTTCTTAATTTTGCTAGCCAAAGCTGTTTGTACATGTTGAAAATCTTACTACGAATATTAATGAAACGTTATTGGATGCTGAATTTTAATAGCTTCTGAAACAGTACTATGAATAGGGATATTTATGTCCAGGTCACCTTAAAATAACCTTGAATATTTTTAGTTGATATTGGAAAAAAAGTTTTTAATAAGCTATTTATAAGCTAGTTTTTAATAAGGATTTATGTTTAGTCAAAATGCGTCAAAGATTTCTTCTGTAGGTATCATAATTATATTTTCAACACACTTGCTCGTAAAATGGCTCTTAATGCACCGCTTTTAGGACCATAATGCAGTGTATTACAAACGCGTGCTTTTTCTTTACGTTACGGTACTTGTGCTTTATTTCCACAGATAACTATTTAATTTACTAGTCGGAGGTCGGAGAAGTGCGTTTTTTTTTTAATCTCTTCAAAGAGACTTCATGCCAAAAAGAATCCGCGTGCCATATTTTACTTTTTTTTTTAAATAGTCTGAATTGTCCTTGGTCCCAAGATGAACTAAAATTTATTTACCTTAAGGTGAATGCGCAGTTGTAGCCCACGAAATTAAATTTTTCTAACGTTTTTTGCAATTTTCAGGTCAGTGTCAGGTTGTATCTTGATCAAAATATGATTCGCGACTATAACAGATACGTATTTACAGAATTATAATCATTAGAATCATTAAATACATCTTTCTAAGTTAGATTTGTTCCATAAGAACAAATCTCTTATGGAAAAGTTCTTAGGGAACAAATCTAAGTTAAATATATATATTAATGATTCTAATGACTATAATTCTGTAAATACATATCTATTATATAAATATACATTTTGATCAAGATACAACCTGATACTGACCTGCGAATTGTAAAAAACATAAAAAAAATAATAATTTCGCGGTCTACCACTGCGCATTCACCTTAGGGTGCATCCACACATAGCGAGGCATGTGCCGCAAATGATTTTTTTATATGTACGGTTGCCTCAGGCTGAGGCATCTAACATACAAAAAAAAGCACTTGCGGCACATGGCTCGCTCTGTCTGGATGCACCTTATAATTTTCCATCGTCCCTCCCGTAACCAAACCAAACGGAAAAGACCACTGGCGTTCTATTATTGCGGATTCTCACTGAATTAATGTATATTTCTGTATGCCAATAGTACTTTCTAATTCCATACTAACTAAACTACAATTTGACATACGTTTTGTCTGTGCCTTTAAATAAATAAACGCGCGCCATTACCTACTCTATGGGTTAACCTGCGCGCGCACCACGCTAGCGCGGCGCGCGGAAAAACAAACCCAGCCCGCCATTATCCATACAAGTTAATATTTAACAATACAAGCCTGTTTTTTTCCTCGCAAGTGTGTTGAAAAACGTCGTATGATACGCGTGTGCATTGCTAATTAAACTCTCGGCTTCCTTATCGCGCTCGCCTACGGCTCGCGCGAATAATACCGCCTCTAGTTTAATGATCAACATAGCACACATGTATCATAATGTACTATTATCTATATTCCTAATAATATATCGTATCGCTAACGGTCTGTGGACCAGTGGTGGCTTAGTGGTAATAGCTCCGATTTACAAGTTGGTCATGAGTTCGAACCCAGACAGGCGCTTTACTTCGTGTAAATAATTTCATCACCACTGGAAAACATCGTGAAGAAACCGGCATGTCCTACAACCAATAATCCGAAGACATGTGACATCTACCAACCCGCATTGGGCCCGCGTGTTAGATTACAGCCTACTCTCTCTCGAATAGAGGAGGCCTGTGTGTCGCAGCAGGGGGAATGTTATATGATTACGCTAACGGTGCGTACGTTGGATAAACCTAATTATTTTTCCTTATTTCTTGGATTGAATTTCTCTACCCCTGAATGTATCGTTTTGGTTCGCTTTCACAGCTGTTGTACTTTAGACGCAAAAACTGCCATGAATACTAAATACCTGACCAATATGAAATAATTGTTCGAGAACATACTATTATACCTTTTATAACAAGAAATAAAAACGGCATAAATTCCCAAGTGCAATAACATTATTTCTAGGCATGTCATTTTTTGAGAACCTGTCTGTCATCTACAAGCATTGAGAAAAAATACGGGTATAATACAAAATGGTTCTCGGAATAGATCTGAAGACAACAGCATCAAAATGTTTATCTTGTATAGTTACGCACATCTGTGCTACCCACGTCATAATAATGTGCCAAACCATTTCTTTCCTATTTTAACAAGAATAGTGCCCTGATTGAAATTGACAACGGTTCTCGCATTATATCAAATTTATCTTACCGTAAATAAATAATTTAGCTCTTCAAAAACAAAAAAAATATTCTAGATTGCTTCTTCAACTTCTCGGGAATTTATTTTTAACTTCGATAGTTTTAGTGTCTATTTTATTTTTTCTTACCCAAGTGTATTTATATCGAGCAGTAAAGTCAATGATATTATAAATTAAAAAAAAAAAAACAATATGTAAACACACGCGTGTCGAGTAACTAGAAGCACATACGGACGAAGCAAGCTAAAATAAAAAGAGGTAGTTAGGTTACCTGCTCAACATTCGATCTTCAAAAACGGCACTAAGTAACGCTATTAGATGACACGTGGAAGTAAGACAGCATGTCGTAATTATCGGGAACGAAAAAGAGACAAGACGATACGTAACTAGGCTAATTAGCCAAGTATTGACGTGTCACTTGCGGAGCGCGTATAACCGATCTACCTGTTTTTATTAGATACTTATATTATCTCTCCGAATCCCTAGCATCAGGTGGAAGGACAGCTCACTTCAAGTTTACTTCGCCTACGTTTTCACGGTAAGATTTTTACAGAACCGGCTGATGATAATATTTGGAGACTAGAAAAATACGAGTATGTGTACCTACCCGCCAATTCTGGAACTTTTTGATTTAACTGTGGTGAAAGATGGACTAGCTTAATCTGCCAAGCTCCGCTAATGAGACACAATTGATTTTCTATTGTTTCGTCACCGATCGGTAACACGCGGGGCTTGACCGGTTGAAGCGCTTCACACACAGCAGCTATAATACGAGGGTGGATTGAAAAGTACTCGGCCTGATACAGAATTAATCAATTCTTCAAATCAAAACTACCCACATTATTTACTTCAGTTCAGTCTAGTTAACTGTGCGAAGTTTGAAACGTGTGCGATAATTAGTTGTGATTTTATAAATTTATTAATCAAGCAATCCGCCGTAATTTCCGCAAATGGAGCAAATTGAGTAGCGTGCTGTGATTAAGTACCTCCATAAGAAGGGGTTATCACCAAAGGCCATCCATGATGATATGGTCAGTACATTAGGGTATTCTGCTCTGTCATATTTAACCGTCAAAAAATGGGTATCAGATTTCAAGCGTGGGACGAACCCCGCGGGTCCATATTGGCTCAACTAAAGTTCTTTACCCGAAATTGTTCTTCCTAACGATTTGTAATCCGTATGATCACTCTTCCTAAAATATTTCATCCTAAAGTTTTCATTCATACTATTTGTAGTGCTACCGGCGATGTTCATAACACTCATGTTTCCGAAAATTGTAATTAATAATATCATTAAGGTAAATATTTTAAACTCCTACTGTTTTTTATCATAACGCTTTTATCCCTAAACATAACTACCATAATATTTTCATGGCCTGGGAGTTTATACGGATAAGTATTATATGATATAAATACAAAACCTCTAATATTTACAAGATATAACAACTGAACCTATAATTTTATTTGATATAATCATCACATAGTATTATAAACGATTGATATAATTTTAATGTAACTAATTTCTATAAGAATAACAGACAATATAAAATCGTTTGATATACCACTCAATAGACATAAAACCTATTTAGTCTAATATGATAAACACTTTTTTTTTCATCCTATGTCGACGGAGCCCCGCTTCGCGGGGCCCCTATTTCTGTGTAAAGGGTTTGAAGTAACCTAACCAAACCGAACCTCGGGGTGCCCTTCCCTCGTTTTTGCATCCTATGTCGACGATCTAAACAAAAAAGATATGACTTTGAATAATAGTGTAAAAGATGGTTATGTTGAGAAAATATAGGAAAACAAATAAAAGTATAATAGATGTTTATTGCTACTGACATTATGAAGTTGAATGATTCGGAATTATGAACATTAGAGACAGAGTAGTTAGGAATTGTGATTGTTAGGATGAAAAATGTTAGGAAGAACATTTTCGGATTTCCAATTATCGGAGTTGAAAATTTAGGTGAACTTTGGCGCACCCGAACCCCGCACTGGAAGGCCTTCAACGTCGACTACTGAAGAAAATAGGGAAAAGGTACTTGATTTAGTTATGCAAGACCACAGATTAAAAATAAGAGAGATAGCTGAGATTATAGGCATCTCTTATGAACGAAAAAAAAACATGATAGTCAACGAATTGGGTTTCTACAAGGTGTCAGCGAGGTGGGTCCCACGGCTGCTTTCAGTCGAACAAAAACGAACGCGATTGACAATTTCACGCGACTGTTTGGAGTTATTTGAAGCCGCTCCAGATATTTTTTTAAGTCGATTGTTACTATGGACGAAACCTGGGTTCATCACAGTACACTGAAAACAAAACAACAATCAAAACAGTGAGAAGACCTGGTTCACCACCCCCTAAAAAGGCTAAGTCGATTTTGTCGGCAAATAAAGTGATAGCTTCAGTATTCTGGGACTCGAAGGGCGTGATTATGGTTGATTATCTTGAAAAAGGTCAGAATATAAACTCTGATTACTACTGCACCTTACTACGTTGTTTACGTGAGGAAAAAAAAAGAAAAACGCCCAGGAATGCTCAGAAGAAAGTCCTCTTTCATCAGGACTCTTTCGACAAGCGAATCAATGGCTGAAATTCATAACTGTGGCTTTGAATTGTTACCGCATCCGCCTTATTCACCTGACCTGGCACCATCAGACTTCTGTCTATCCCCTAACCTAAAAAAACACTTAGGAGGTCAGAAATTTTCGACAAAAAACGAGGTCAAAGCAGCAGTGGATGCGTATTTTGACTCTCAGGACGAATTATTTTTTTTCAATGGTATAAACGCTTTGAAGGAGAGGTGGCAGAAGTCCATTCAACTTGACGGTGATTATGTAGAAAAATAAAAATATTATTGATTTTGTGTATGTCTATTTTCTTAGTTAGGCCGAATACTTTTCAAGTATTAATACATCTCATTACATATTTCCATAGAAATCGTCAGGAAACCACACACGACAGTTATAATACATATGTACACTATAGCGGGATTTAATGTACATCAATATACATTATAGCTGCTGTGTGTGAAGCGCTTGATATTCAGGCAAGTTAATTGATATTATTGCTGATATAACTGTGTTGTTCAAACATTTATCCATCATAGATCAATTCGATGCCAAAATTTAATATCAACATTAGGTAGTAGTTTTGATTGTTCTATCTAGCAAACATGACCTACACATTGTACAATGTAAGAATAGTTATGGATCAGTAAGTAACCGTAACTTTGGTCCAATCCGCAATTATATCCAGTAATGTGTAGGGCAAGACCAAAGAAACGATGGATGGACTGTGTGAATGATGATATGGTTAGAAAGGGGGTGACTACCGAGATGACGACTAATAGAGAAGTATGGAAGAAAAAGCGACATGTTGCGCCGACCCCAAATAAATTGCAATAAGGGCATGAGAATGATGAATGTGCTATAGTGCAATAGATATCCGGGATGTAGGTTTCGACTTGCAAAACTCGAATTATAAGTCGTGCCCTGTAAAAAATACTCGACTCCAGGTTTTGGTGGAGGAGTTTTACAAGGAAAAACTTTTTACATTGACTTACACCACAGAATAACTAATAGTACTTAGACTTACACTGGAAAATACTGGCGCGCAAGAAGCTTGCTTCCGACGGCACACTCAGGGGTCAAACCGGGATTAAAAGTCAGGCGAGCAAAGTTGCACGAAACGATTCGCAGGCAACAACCACTATTACCATAACAGTTTTAATTAACAAAGTTGAAAAGCCCACATAATTAAGCTATGAGAAACATGAATCTTTCTTGTTACTGACGCCACATGCGAACAACGCGTCATACTGACGTCACGCAAAGTCCTACATCTCGCAAGCAGAGTTTACCGCGCAACTAGCATATTATACGACGGCCTGACATGAATCATCGGGCAGTTGCCCGCCAGACACAACGCCCGTCTGGTCGGAAGATCCTCCCTTTTCTATGGAGGATGAGTGAACTTTACACCCTGTTCCTCATACCTCTATAATGTTATTGTTTTGTATTGCCATTGGTACACACGGCGACATATTAAGCTATTCATTTAAAGTTTTAGCTGACCTCGCATTGTATAGCTTTTTCGTAGGTACATTGAGAATTTAATACTGGAAATGTATACAGCTTGATATGTTATTGTGCGTACGATCCCCAGGCTGGGCTTATTTCGTCTTATTACGAAACGATACCTAATTTTAGCCTAAATATTCGAGTTTATTAAGTATTTCTAACTTTATAAGCCGTGTGCCCGATAGGATTTCCCATCGGGCAAAATTACGAACTTCCATATTATAAACTTTCCTCCCCTACTTAACCCCTTTATAAATTTATAATGGGATAAATTTTCAAAAGTCCTTCGATTTAGTTAAAACATGAACACTTGTGCAATATTTAATGCTTCTAAACCCAGCGGATTACGCTAAGCATTTTCTGTCAGAGCATTAATGAATTACAAATTTTAATTGAGTAGATTTTGGTCAAACACGAGGTTCTTATTTCTAAATTGACAACTTAGCTGTTACGGGAGTAAGTTATCACTTTATCAGTTTCGTGTAGAGAACTGAAGGCCAATTCTCGTAATTTAAAACGTTCAAAATCGAATTGCAGTCTCGTCTCCGCGACAAGCAATTAATGTCAAAAACTTGTCAATATGTAGGGTAATTAGAGGTATTTTTGTCAGATCGAGACTGGGATCAGACTGTGAACGTTCTTAAAATTACGAGAATTGCCCCTCTGGTTCACGATCACAGTTACGTTCTTAATACAAAAAGAATACTGACTGGATAGTTTAAACAGTTGGTCGGCTGGACTGCTTGGGCAGTTTTTAGTTTTTTTTTTCTGTTTCTGACTGGTTAGTGTTTAGTTGTTTGTTTTTAGTTTTGGTGGTTTTAGTTTGTTTTTTAATAAGACCGATTGAGTATTTTTATTTAAACTTAGAATCATTTCAGTACCAGGCTGTCTGGATTGGTTTGTTACTCTGCCAACTGATTCAGGGACCACAAACGCGAATTCGTGATGCCTGGTCATCTCTTACCTCCCACGGCTTATATTTTTTTTCTTGTTGTTTTGTTTTATCTTGGACGCTTTTGACGTGCACGTGTTCTTTCTTTCATCGTTCTCACATATATGTACATAAATTTATTATTTAAATTTGATGTAAACAATATTTCCTAACAATATTTTGATTGAAAAGAGTATCCATGGAGTTTCTTGCCTGTTTTTTTCTCGATAGGAACGTACTACGCTTTAGAATTGGCAACTAGTTTCATCTTTCAGACTGACCGACTCCTTGTCAATCGAAAGTGCCTGTAGTTAGAATAATTTAAACAAATGCTATGAGTTTTAGTTTGATGTTATAAATACCCTATACCGCTGCACCCATTAATTATAGTTCTGTGCATGCGACCTTAGTTATCATTTTAAAACTTTTCAGCTGAATAGCTTCCTATGTAAAGATAAACTGCTTTGAAGATAACGGAGTCTTTGTGTACCTCGCACCAGACCTAACCCGGTTTCTGAGCGTCCTAGATAGTCTCTATAGAATTCATGCCTGGACTTCAAACTGGTCACTGCATTTTTGAATGGCATCGTCTGCTGAAGGTATGAATTATGTAGGTGGTTTATTGCATACCGAGATATTTAAAAACTAGCTTCTGCCCGCGACTTCGTCCGCGGAAAATTTCTTGTTTTAACATAAGATAACACTCGATTGATATTACTGTATTTAATTTTATTAGTAA
The DNA here is from genome assembly GCA_945859645.1 of Amphipoea oculea. NCBI lineage: Eukaryota > Metazoa > Arthropoda > Insecta > Lepidoptera > Noctuidae > Amphipoea > Amphipoea oculea. The sequence goes on from OX243876.1 coordinate 7,102,234, forward strand.
AATATTGTTTGGAATCAGATCAGTAACTTCAAAGATTACCGAAGTTCTCTTTTCTGCTCAAGGTAACTTAACCCTTAGTCGCCTTTTACTTATTTTATTTATTTAAGTTAGGTATCTATTTAATTTAAAGCTTCTCTATATACAATGTTTGAGGTTGTTTTATTTTCCGGTAACAGAATAATCTGCTTTTCGGATGATCCCACTCTTGATAGACCAACATATAATTGCCCATGGGAAAAACATTCTTATGAAAGTTATCCTAGGGGCATTTTGCGTTTTAGTAATTTTATATTATCTCCGAAACTGTATGACCAATTGATATACTGTAAATGGCAAATCTTATCTGTATGATGTTCTTGTGATACTGAAATAATTTATTGTCATAAGAATTAATATTTTGTTGCTCAAATAATAATCAACCAAACAAAAGTATGCCGAAAAAAACATTTTTTAATGCCCTAAAAGAAGTATAAAAGATAAAATATAAAAGATAGAGATAATATGGTATCGCGGACTTTTTTGTAGAAATAATAAAGACGAACCAGGTAGCCATACATTGTTTTTAATTTTAAGCAACTGTTTAGGCAGCGCACGCAAATAATTCTGTTTTATGTGGAATTTTTTTCCGACTTGCTAGACAAAAGTTGTGATAGCTCGGTTAATATACATGCTATAGAAACAATTTATAGCCTCACTCAGCACTCAGGAATAATGTAGCTTTCTGCCAGTTAAAAAGATGTTAGAATTGGATTATGAGTTCCAGAGATTACCCACTACATAAAAACTTACAAATTTTACCTCTTTATAATATTAGTATAGATAAATAAAACTATATTTTCTCTTACCCTTCTTTATACATAAAACAAGTTCTTAATACTAATCTATTTAAATACAAATTAATGCTGTTCGTTGGTAAGCGCATTACTTGAGAACGGCTGAACTGATTTGGGTATTTTTTTTCAAAATGTTCGTAATAGTCCGAATTAGGTTTTATGGAAAAAAAAAAACAAACATTCCCGGAAAATGTTTAAATTCGGGAGAAACTGAACGCCTCTTTTTATTATGGGATTTTTGTACTATTGTAGCAAAAAAATCACACATTGGCATAAACTTATGTATGTACATATGTATGTTAAGTCAATAAAATGTATTAGGTCCTTACCGAATTAATAAAAATGTCGTTTTACATTAAAAAAAAAAATTAAAGAATATTATGGGCCAAAGCACACACGCTACTTTTTGCATCGGCGATCGGCGATTTTGCGGCTGTATCGATGCTGCATCGCGTTTTGGCGACTCTCTGCGTTCGGACGCGGTATCGGAATCACGCGTTTTAGCGACTGCTCCAATGCTGTATCGCGTTTCGGCGACTCTTTGCGTTCGGACGTGGTATCGGAATCGCGCGTTTTAGCGACTGCACCGATGCTGGCGCAAATGCCAAATCGCTGCGACCGGCATCCGAATGTGTGCGGAGTGTAGCGTTCAGCCGCTGTATCAAGCTTCCGAAAAGCGACTGAATCGCCGCGTTTGGCGTTTTTAAGTGTGCGGCGTGGAATGCTTGGTCGCTGCATTTAGCTTCTAAAAAGCAGCTGAATCGCCGATCGCCGATGCAAAAAGTAGCGTGTGTGCTTTGGCCCTAATCATTCAAAAAAATCGAACGGCGTAAAACCAAATGAACATCATGATACCCATGATGATGAATTTTTTGTTTTGAAAAACAAAAAAATAATGTTATGCTATATTATAAAATTAATTGGAATTATAAATAGAATGAAAGATAATAGCCAGTATCAAAAATCGGCAATTTCATAGGTTAGAATTTTTGTCCGTTTGACTGGGTGTACATATTTGGATGAAATTTGACACATGGATAGTTTATAATTTGAAATACACATAGGTTACTTTTAATCCCGGTAGTACGTTTTCATGAGATATTTTCTTACATCCACGCCGGTAAAGCCGCGGGATGTCGTAAAATTGCTAGTCTAATAATAAAAAGGTTCTTCAAAAAGCAAACAACGTAAATGACTAATGTTTTACTTAGCTACTAAGCCAGAAGCTATTATTGAAGATCTCGAACCGACAGGCGACACGAGTAACAGAATTTATAAAGCTTAAGCATTCCCGAACCCATTGGATACATGTAGTAGATACTGTTTAGAGCGAAGCAAACCGATCAATAGGAACTTTTTCTTATTTTCTGTACAATGTTTTTGTACAGAATATGTGTTATTTTCCTTCGTTCTATTATCTGAAAATGTGCTAAGTTGCCAGCTCATTGTTCGTTTACACCCTTACAACACGTTCAACATCTAAGGCGCAGGATGACAGGCAGGTGTGAAAAGCAGCCTTCTACATCACCGTTCTAAACAATTAATCAAGGAAATGGAGGCAAGCGACGCATTAAATACATTAAAGCTAACACAATAAACTCGGTATAGACGCTTTTGAAGCAAGAATAATGACGTAAACGTCAACCAAATAAAGTTACCGCTAGAAAAATGGTTATAAAATCGAGCTCGAATATTTCTTCTACATTTTATATTGAAGACGAAGACATAACAAGGACAATTAAATCAAATGCAGCAAACAACGAGGAGAATGTACAAGAAACGTAGGAATTTTAGAATGCTAGTGAAATGCACTATAAAATAAATTGACGTGGGAAACAAACAGGGCGTTGAAATATGGTGCGGAACGATACAATGTTCTACGACGTACTTTATCCTAGGGATGGGAATAGTTGCCATTTAATGATGAATTTTTTCATACCATAAAAAGAAATGGAAGAAGAAGAATTGTTGTTTTTACTTTTTGTAGCAAGTTTCTTTGTAAAATATGTGTGATGTTATAGGCCGACCGCTGCCTGAGGTAGCAGCGCGGTGCGGGAAGGGTGTGGTGACGTGATGCGAGAGCTCAGTGATTCGACAACTTGTGACAACTATCACCCCTCCCGCATCGAGCAGTTACCTCAGGCAACGTCTCAGCGGTCAGCCTATAACGGGATGAAGGAACTGTACGTTGATTTCGAGAATGTAGGAACGTTATCATGATCAGCCTATTACGTTTTCATTGCTGGGACACTGGCCTCCGCTCTACGAGAGGGAATGGGACATAATCCAGCACGCGGGTCCAGTGCGGGTTTGATGTCATATATCTTCGAAATTTTTGATTCTAGGGCATTCCGGTTTCCTCACGATGGATACCCAGTAACTGAGTTGTGGAGGTCAGATAGGCAGTCGCTTCGCGTACAAACGCCAGCACATCAATCTACTACAATCTGTCAAATTTCTTTAATAGATTTTCAACGTTGTCGCTAAACCATAAGGTTCAAGGTTGATTGAGAAAATTTGACAGTTTCGGGTAGTTCGATGTACTGGCGTCTGTACATACAATACTGGTGTTCAGCTTCATTCGGTTAGACTGGAAATCGACCCCAACATAGTTGGGAAAAGGCTAGGCTGATGATGATGTCTTATGCTATTCTAAAACAGTTCGTGCTGCTACGAGATAAGTTACATTTAATTAAATCCTATATTTCTTCCTTCTTCATTATATACCCCAACGAACTTACTTCAGCACGGTCTGATGAAAGTAACACTTAAATAAGTTAAAGCTAAAGAACAACGGTTACTTATTATACAAACTTTTCCTCCATCTTGGGATTTGAAAGCATTAGCCATTAGTGATCCTAAGCCAAGCTTGAAAACTCTATTTCATGCAGAACGTGTCCTGGGATTTTCCGCACAACCAAATTTTCTTGTGTAATACCCTAGATTTTAAAGCAAAATAGCTACCTATTAGGCTTGTGGCTGCGCGGATTGATCTATAAGGTAAAGCTACGCTTGTCGAGGTTGGTCCGCGGGTGGGTGATCGTCTTTACATACCGAAACCCTTTCGTGTTCGCCGTTGGTCCCGGCTGTCATTCGTAGATCTTTGACAGTCGTGAAGGGTCGTCAGAAGCTCGATCTGATAACTAGTCTTACCAAGTTATTTTACCTCTGAGTTTACATCACAGTCAAAATTGCAGTGATCTTTATTGCAATTGCCATAAGGTTGTTAATTATCGACTAGCAGCGGCCCGCGGTGCCACCCGCGTAAGTTTCGATCCCATGGGAATATGGGGATAAAAACTATCCTATGTCCTTTCCCGGGACTCAAAATATCTTTATAAAGAGTATTCTATTCTATTCTATACCAAATTTTATAAAATCAGTTCAGCGATTTAAGCGTGAAGAGGTAACAGACAGACAGACACACTTTTGCATTTACTGTTTGGTTGCTGTATTAGACAAGTTTGTTATATTCCCAGAGATATTTTATTATCGATACAATAGCGTTGCTATGCCGTATCGTTTAAAACGGGCCTGAGTGTACAGCATCCAAAGGAGAAACACGTGACAGACGGTTACATGACACGACGTTGGCAGGGCTGTCACAAACAAACGGCGCGTCACAGATACGGGAAATGCCGCTCACTAAAATGATTGGCACCCGGTTCAGAAACTTACAACCCTACCTAAATATGAATGTGTAAACCATACTCAGTCGTGTTCCGCGCGCGCCTCTCTGTAAAGGAATGGTGGCCATTTGCGGCTGCTGAGGGTGACGGGGTCCGCAGGGATTCATGCGGGCCAACACCTGGCCGGGGGAGCGTGACGAAATGCGCAAGCACTTCAGCACCCCGGCTAAAGGTAGCAGCAGGACACCGTGTGGTATTAGGCAGTAAGAGTCTGATAGACCCCTCCACCCACCCCAGGGTGGGGGACACCCATGAGGATTTCCACAAGATAAAAAAAGAGGTAGGTAAGTTGATAATTACTCAACTCTTGACGAATGCATAAGTAGTTATCTTGTGCATGTTTTTTAGGGATGAAAGGTGTTTTTTTTTTTTTTTTAATAAAAATGTAACCGAAGTCCATGACACTCTATGCCTCTGAATGAGGAAGCAGAAGACTCATCATCATCATCAGCCTATAATGTTCCCACTGCTGGGACACAGGCCTCCTCTCTATGAGAGGGAGTGGGCCGTAATCCACCACGCGGGCCCAGTGCGGGTTGGTAGATGTCACATGTCTTTGAATTTTTGGTTCTAGGACATGCCGGTTTCCTCACGATAGAAGACTGATTTGTTACTATTATTGATATTATTATGATAAGACGTTTGTTTGCTCTCCATTTTAGTATGTACGATTTTTGATTCATTTTATTATCCTACTAATATTATAAATGTGAAGTTTGTGAAGATGATTGGATGTATTTTACTCAATCACGCGTAAACTGTTGAACAGATTTGGATGAAAATTGGCACATAGATAGACCGTTATTAAATCTGGATTAACACATAGGATACTTTTTATCCCGATATTCTCACGGGATTGAAACTTACGTGGGTGAAACCGCGGGGCGCTGCCAGTTTAGAATAGTTAACCAAAAATTTAAAAAAATATTAATTTTATGTTTTCAGAAGTGATTTTGCACGCACTATTAGAAATGCTAGTAAAAGTTTGATTTATAAAATATTGAAATTATTTAATTTGACTATACAGGGTTAGTTTTCAAAGACCAGCCAAACCGGACCATCAAACTGAACAACTTTCTCCATGTGACCAATATCGTAATCGAGAATAAAAATTCAGCCATCCCACACGCATAGTTCGAGTACGTACCTATTGAAGTTTTCTATGGGACAGTTGATAAATTTTTCATCAGGACTTTGAATTTTATATATTTAGATATAGATAGATTTGTCGTCCAAACCTACATCGTATTATGGTGAGGAACGTCCATCATTATATTTATCTTTCTCTATGGTCAATTAAGACGGAAGTTGGCAAACGGACTTTGAATTCATATTGCGTTACTTAAATTTTAAAATGAAAACTGACAAGTTCAGGGAGGTTAAAAACTATGTATTAATAATTATTCCGTTTTCTATTTTTATCATATAATATATTTACTATATATGTGTATATGGAATGTACTTTTTTGTTCATGTCATTTTCACAAAACCCAGATATACAAGAATAAAAAAAACCGAGTGTGCTTATGACCACACGACTGAAGTGAAACTTCAAACGTATTTGGCTATGAGAGGAAGAGAGAAAGAAAATGTGCGCGCGCACTGCTTTCGAGCGTCGAGGCACGACGGAGCGAGATACTTTCAAGTATTTTCTATCTGCATAGAAAACTGATCCATAACTTCATACAGATAAGAAATACAATCGCGTATTCAAAAGCCCCGTTGGAAGTAAAACTACTTGCATAGGAAATTGATCAATGACTTCGAATAAATAAGGAGCAAAATCGCGTTTACAAATAAATACTTGCAGACCATTAAAGTAAAAAAAACTTTTTAAGAAAAAAAAACCTGACTTCCAAAAAAAACTTTACAAAGTGAAAAATAACTTTAATTTCGGAAGTCGGTGTCTTTGGATCTTTATTTTAGTTTTTTGCCACCGACTTCCGAAATTAACCATATTTTTCACTTTGTAGTGTTTTTTTGAAAGTCGGTTTTTTTTTTCATAAAAAGTTTTTATTTCACGCTTTTTAGTGGGTCTGCTTATAATTTATCTAAGTTACAATAGCCTAGTGATCATCGCCTTTTACAAACAAAATATTGCTTTTCCCGATACAGGGAAGTTAACTGTTGAGGAGTTCTCCAGATCCATTCACATTGTGACGAGCATAAATTGCTTAGCAACCATATTAAAGTAATCGAATCGCAACCCGTGAAATACTTAGATATTATTGAGTAGTTCCGGTGGCCATCTGTGGTCTTCATCATCAGCTCCACATCACCAAATAGTGCTTTCCGAGAGCAAATGCACGAGTTACTATAAAAAATACCCAAATCGCTATAGGTGTGCCTATAATATTTGAAGAGTTCCTTCGATTTCTCCAGGATCCCATCATCAAATCCTGCCCTGATGTTTTTAGACTAGATGCTGATAATCCTGGCTGCAGCATCAGGCCAGACTTGTCAACATTGCATTGAACTTAAAATTTAGTCCTGTTTAAAACGAGCCCAAACACGACTACGGTGCTGTAATTTCAAGGTTGGTACTTTTTCTAATGCTCCTGGCTTCAGCATCAGGTCTTTATGTACTTCGGTGTTCCTCATTAACAGTACGTTTATCCACACATCGAGCCCTTTTCAATGAGCCTTAACACGATATATCTGCTGTTAGTTGTCGAGGAGTTAGGTACTCTGCAGACTATCCTGACTGCAGCATCAGGTCATGACTTGATGATCATGAGACCAAATGTGGCAAATACCCTATCAAACATCAAAACAATTGACTAAAACAGTCCTTGCCTGTTCGAGTAACTTCTTACTGTTAAGGAGTTGTAACTTCCATCATCAGCCCAGCTACCTGAGATGGTGACAACCATACGCAAATACACAAGATACTTCGTAAAATATGCGAAAAACAATAAGTGAGCCTATAAAATTTAAAGGTTGCCCTCGATTACTCTAAGATCCCATCATCAGATCCTAACTTGGTGACAGTGGGACCACCTCAAAACTATTTACTTTGGAACAAAAAAAGAATTTTGAAAATCCGTCGACAATTGGCGGAGTATTCGATAAACAAACATACAAAAAAAAAAACATACAAACAGCCGAACATAGTACCTCCTCCTTTTTGTGAAGTCGTTAAAAAATACTTGCATACGAAATTGTTCCAAAAGGAGCATGATCGCATTTGCGAAAACTGACGCGGTTGAGTACCTACGTATTTGAGCGAGTAGCCGTATAAGATACTTAATAGTCTTGCAAGTATTTTGAGTCGGTACACGGTGTGCGTACTTGGAAGCAAATACCTGGTGTAAAAACCCGATCGCATATTTATGCGACCGGGACCGGGTTTTTACACCAGGTATTTCCAGCTATTTTTTAAGTACCTTCCCTACTCGCGATCACACGTTTTCGTAACGCATTCGCCAGTTTACTCCCCAAGTCAAGCGCGCCTAAAGAAGTTTCACTTCAAAAAATTCAAAGTGTAGCAAAGCGACCGGCGTTCTACAAAGTAAAAAGCCACTTTCCTTTCAAGTCAAAAGGTCGATTTGTTACTTCCACAAGGGCTGTTTATCGGAGTGCCTGACACTGACTCCAACGAATAGTCTCAGGATTGAATAGGCAGCGGGTAGACGCACGTCTGACTTCACAACAAAGTCCATCATTCAGACACCTGTCAATATCACTAACATTATTCCTCACGGTGAAAATCATAATACGAGTAGCTGTGCCCGCGGTTTTGCTCACGTAACTGTGTATACTATTGGCGTTATATGTTAACGAAAACGTGAAGTTTCTTATACATGTCAAGGATAACTGCTTAGTTCCTTGTAGGTATAGCGTGATGATCTTCATTTCATAGGTTGAATCCGTATATATCTGCAATATTAGGCACATATAAAAATAATCTCGTCTTATTAAATCTCGCTGTAAACGGCCGAGGAATACGGACATAATGCAATATTGCAAATCCCCCATAACAAATAGCGCGATAATACCTATATAACCTACTCAACGACCACACTTTTAAAGAATATTTGTGCAAAAGGACATCCATTCAAGTGTCGAACATCTTATACCCAAAAATTAAAGTGCAGTGTAGACTTTCGCTGTAAAAGTAAAAAATGCTCAAGAGACCGAAAATAGTACTTTTGAAGTGAAACTTCTTTAGGCGCGCTTGACTTGGGGAGTAAACTGGCGAATGCGTTACGAAAACGTGTGATCGCGAGTAGGGAAGGTACGTAAAAAATAGCTGGAAATACCTGGTGTAAAAACCCGGTCCCGGTCGCATAAATATGCGACCGGGTTTTTACACCAGGTATTTGCTTCCAAGTACGCACACCGGGTACCGACTCAAAATACTTGCAAGACTATTAAGTATCTTATACGGCTACTCGCTCAAATACGTAGGTACTCAACCGCGTTAGTTTTCGCAAATGCGATCATGCTCCTTTTGGAACAATTTCGTATGCAAATATTTTTTACCGACTTCACAAAAAGGAGGAGGTACTATGTTCGGCTGTTTGTATGTTTTTTTTTTTTGTATGTTTGTTCATCGAATACTCCGCCAATTGTCGACGGATTTTCAAAATTCTTTTTTTGTTCCAAAGTAGATAGTATTGAGGTGGTCCCACTGTCACCAAGTTAGGATCTGATGATGAGATCTTAGAGTAATCGAAGGCAACCTTTAAATTTTATAGGCTCACTTATTGTTTTTCGCATATTTTACGAAGTATCTTGTGTATTTGCGTATGGTTGTCACCATCTCAGGTAGCTGGGCTGATGATGGAAGGTACAAGTCCTTAACAGTAAGAAGTTACTCTAAAAAGTAATGTATTGTATAATTGCATAACACATGTGTGAGTACTATGTACACACTATAAAGCTACCATTTACTGGGTACGTCTTTCATTGACTTGAATGTGCTCTGGCGGCTGAGAGTATGTCATGCTCACTCAAATGTCTCGCTGATGGTGGCGCATGTGTTGGATCATTTAGCTCCCTTCAAAATGGTTGAGCTGAATGGTGCTGATGCATGCGTCATGTTCGTGAACGGGCGCCGTCAGTAGGGACTGGTCATCTCTTTGCTGCCATGGCTTATTTTAATTTATTATTTGAATTGTTGTTTTTTCTCATCTTTTCATTATGGACGCTTTTAACGTTCTGCATCGTTCTCACATGTATAATTTTTAACATGAATGATGTAACCAAGACTTTGTAACCACATTATTTTGATTTAAAAGAGTGTCCATGGAGTTTCTTGCCCGTTCTTCTCCATAGGTACCTACGCTTTGGAATGGGCAACTAGCTTCACTTTTTCTGACTGACTGACTTCTTGACAATTCAAAAGTGCCTGTAAATGGTTTAATTGAAATAAATGCTTTGAGTTGAGTTTGAGTAAAATTCTAAATACTAGACTTTAGGCGTCAGAGTCGTTCCTGCAGCTTGTAGCAATAAAGAAGAACGGTCATTTGTGACTCAGACCCGACACGAAAGAGACATATCTCAGTTTCTTTGTTATTTTAAATATAGTTAAAATATATATTTTTTATATTCCAAATCAATGGCTAACACCAAAATATTGCCTTGTCTTTTTGTTCAGGCGATATACAATTTTCTTAATACCTATTTACCTACAAAATTCGTAATTGTATGTAGGTAATTCAATGACGATACAACAATTTAGAAAAAAAACAACCAACTCCAAAAAAAAAACTACAAAGTGATAAATATTTTTAATTTCGGAAGTCGGCGTCGTTGGTTCCGCATTTTCGTTTTTAGACACCGACTTCCGAAATTAAAATTATGTATCACTTTGTAGTGCTTTTTTTTTTCAAGTTGGTTGTTTTTTTGTAAAAAAGTTTTTATTTTTTACTTTTTAGTTGTACCTACCCCACACAAATCCAATTAACACTAGTGCATTGAAGAATTGAAGACACTGACTAGAAGAATCGTCCAAATTCGCATAGAAATGCCGGAGATGCAGTACATTTATGCATATAACTCCGTACATAAGAATAATTACCTAATGCATTATATACTAAAACCTTCCTGAAAGTATGTAGATTACATTAGTGAAAGAATTATCAAAATTGATTCATTAGTTTTGGAGACAATCGCAGACATACAAACATACATACGGGTCGAATACAGAACCTCCTTTTTTGAAGTCGGTTAAAAGACACAGAAAGCCAATTTTATTTTATATTTTTTAATGACATCTCGCAGTTTAACTTTGAGGTTATCGTCTGCTTAACCGGGCTTGCCTGTGGATGCCTCAATAAATTAAGCCTCCAGCTCTCTATTTTTGTATTTTTATCTAAATTGGCGTCATTTTAAATGGATATAATTGCTATTAATTGAAAAAATATTTTAAAATAGTTTGCCTTACCAAAATCAAATGGCAATAAATATGGGTGATAGCCACTGATATTCAGAATAGTGTTAATTTATTTCTGTTATATTTAATATAACAAAATAACTGAGATGCGTTCCTTTTGTGTCGGGCCTGGGTAAATTTTCTATGAGACGTGACCCTTCTTCTTTTTGAGTAAAATATTCAATGTAAAGATATTTCCCCTGTTCCTTATATCCCTACTGATATATCTCCAATGTATAGATAACAATATCTAATTTGTTATTAATGCATAAATTTTATCTTTCGATCAAATCAATCAATCAATATCTTTACTGTGGATCATAGGTAGTTACATAATACAGGTCTTAAATAATTAAATTGTGATCAGCTATGTCCCGCCCTTGGGGCATACAATAGTTGGCACATAATAAATTAAATTAAATTTACTTACATTAAATTATTGTTATCTACAAATTATTAAGATGTCGCATAAAATATATAATAGAATATAAAAATAAAGCGGAACGAACTTGAGTAGGTACACATACAGTGGGGCACTGGACGCACGGAGCAGTGATTTGTCTGATAGGAAGTCTTTTATAGAGTGGTAGCAATTGCCTACTAACAGATCATGAAGATTCTTTTTGAATTTTTTAATACTTATCCATAATTATTCTGATGTGCCCCAGACTATTATTAAAGATGCGTGAAGCTGTGCAAACAAACTCCGAATTTATTCAATCTGGTGATGACATTCGTTAGCACAATATTGAAGTTAGATTGAAAAGTATGGGACACTGCTGATGATATGAAAAAAAAACTCCGAACGAAACTTTGACAAGTTTGGAATCGAACATTCAATTCAGTACCTATACATTCGTATGAGAACTCACAATGGCTTCCAAATGAAATAGAATATGTTCGCGAATTCTCGAATGTTTTAGTCCTTGAGCCAAAGTTAACGGAGGACAAGTGAATTTGTAGACGCTTTCAGATGACCTAGAAACAAAACGTTTGAGTATAAAATGTTCTAGATTGCGAGCAGAAAATAAGAATCCCTTGAAAAATATTTTTTTTTTCTTATTGCCTTTGTTTTGCATGTCAGGCGTAACGTAATGGGCTCATCTCATCTGCCTAGCCTCTTCCCAACTATTTTGGGGACTGCTTCCAGTCTAAACAGATGCCGTTGGATACCAGTATTTTATATAAAGCGGCTGTCTATCTGACCTCCACAACCCAGCTACTGGGTAATACGATACCCCTTGGTAAGACTGGTCGTCAGACTTTCGGGCTACTGACGACCCGTTACGACTACCAAAGATCCACGAATGACAGCCGGGACCAACGACTTAACGTGCTTTCCGAGGCACGGAGCGGTCTTGGTATGTAAAGACGGTCACCCATGCACGGACCAACCGCGGCAAACGTAGCTTAACCTGATCGATCGACCCATACGGCTGTTATTACTTAGCCACAAGCCCCTCCTTCCTCCCCCCTCCCCTTCCCCCTCCTTGTGTAACGTAATGAACTACTGATTAAATTCTAATGGAATGATATCGAATCAAAGATTTATTAATTAATGTAATAGCATAATTTATGTTATTGGAGAATAACTTCTACAAGGCTTGGATCGAACTTAGAAACAACTCGTGTGTTGATCTACGTACATTAATTATTACTCATAATTATTATGACCTAGCTGCGCCCCACAGTTTCACCCGCATAAGTTTCGATCCCGTAGGAATATCGCGATAAAAAGTAGCCTATATGTTAATCCAGGGTGTCAGCTACCACCTTTAAAAATTTTATCAAAATTGGTCCAGCCGTTTGAGCGTGGAGAAGTAACAAACATATAAACACACACACTCACAAACTTTCGCCTTTATTATATTAGTGTGATAAATTATTAATTTATAAGAAAAGAAAGAAATAAAGTACGTTTATTGCGGTGAGCATGACGCAATAAAGAACATAATACACAGAAAAAAAAATAAGAAAGGGTTGGGGGAAACATGCGTCACATCCACGCAAAACGGCTATCGCTCAGCTTTATGCTGCGACCCTATGCAAGACAGAGCCCCAGCGCTGGTTTCCAGCGACAGCTGGCGCTGACGTAATGACGTCTATCATATCATTCGTCGTGTTTCGCTTGTCTTATATAATTTTTTATAGGTTCAAAGTAGCGCATGTCCTTCTCAGGCTACCTATATGTCAAATTTTGTAACAATCGGTTCACTGGTTTGTGCGTCGAAAGGCAACAATCAGAAGGCATCGTTACTTTCGCATTTATAATCACACTAATATTATAAAAGCGAATGTTTGTGAGTGTGTTTGTATGTTTGTTATTTCTTCACGCACAAACGGCTGAACGGATGTGGATGAAATTTGACACACAGATAATTTATAACCAGGATTAACATATTATAGGATACTTTTTATTCCGATATTCCTACGGGGTCACATTTATGCGGGGAAACCGCAGGGCACAGCTAGTGTTTAATAATCTATGATTATATGGACCAACAAAAACATAGTTCCAAATATTATTTTACCTATTCTATTCTATCCTGTATCATCCCACTACTGAGAAAATAATTCACACCTCGATTTGAAAACTGCACGGCTGTCGATAAACGTTATAGATTGAATTAATAAAGCCTAACGAAGCTTTTAGATGTTATAAATTAATCAAAGTACCTATACGATGGACTAACGTATTTCAATTTCGATACGCCTAAAGGAAGCGTTCAATTTGCATTTAATAAAACGCCAACAGACGGCCAAACGTGAATCAATTTAGAGATAATAACATTTCAATTCACCCGCAAATCCGAGGAACGCCCGTTTATCGATCAAATTGAACGTTCCACAAACTAAAGTTCACGCATACAAACAAGTATGTTGGGCAATCTTGGCAAATGTGGGTACTTGGCCAACTCAGAACTCAATTGCACTTAGTCTGAGTTGGCTAGAATCTGGGTGCACAGGAGTACCTTTGCCAATAAGGATATTTTGGATAGTTTCAGTTTATGTCGGAGTTATTCTCGTATATGCGAATGAAGAGTTTATATTGATAGGTACCTTTTGCTGGGGTGTGTATCGGTTGATATAATAACAAAAAATCTAACGTTCACTTGACCTAATTTTAGTTAATATACTTTTGTTTAATATAATGATTAGTTGAGCTAATGAATTGTTGATATAATTTCATTTTACCTAATTTCTTATGATATAATGAACTTTTTCTATAATGCTCATTTGTCATAATATTTATTTACTATAATATTCATAATCTCTAAGTAACTTTTAATATAATTTAATTTTTTTTTTTTTTCGCTTTATACCCTATACACCTGCCACCCTCAACTATTGTTACCAGGAGAAACTGGATGCAATCTGGACTTTATGGTACCCCGAACTCAAACTCAAAGCATTTATTTCAATTAAACCAATTACAGGCACTTTTGAATTGTCAAGGGGTCGGTCAGTCAGAAAGATGAAGCTAGTTGCCCATTCCAAAGCGTAGGTACCTATGGAGAAGAACGGGCAAGAAACTCCATGGACACTCTTTTAAATCAAAATAATATGGTTACAAAGTCTTGGTTACATCATTCATGTTAAAAATTATACATGTGAGAACGATGCAGAACGTTAAAAGCGTCCATAATGAAAAGATGAGAAAAAACAACAATTCAAATAATAAATTAAAATAAGCCATGGCAGCAAAGAGATGACCAGTCCCTACTGACGGCGCCCGTTCACGAACATGACGCATGTATTAGCACCATTCAGCTCAACCATTTCGAAGGGAGCTAAATGATCCAACACATGCGCCGCCATCAGCGAGACATTTGAGTGAGCATGACATACTCTCAGCCGCCAGGGCACATTCAGTCAATGAAAGACGTACCCAGTAAATGGTAGCTTTATAGTATGTACACAGTACTCAACATGTGCTATGCAATTATACAATACTAGGAGATTGAATTTATACAATGCAAAGATAGACTTACAATCTTCAGCAGCTCCAACAGTATTTTTAAGTGTTAATCAAATAGTTGTGGTTGTGGAGCAGGACCAGCATTGAGCCAGGCATTTTTATCAGCGATGTAATCCCCTAACTTATAATATGCCTGTCTGCATAGTGTGTGTTTAATACAAGACTTGAATTTTGATTCATTCAGTTGAAGAATGTGGGGAGGTATTTTATTATAACATTTTAAACAGTACCCCATAAAAGATGAGTCTACTTTAGCTAGTCTAAATCCTGGTTGAACTAATAGGTCCCTATTTCTAGTACTATAATTATGTCTTTCACCTCTTTTACTAAAGAGATGTAAATTTTTCCTTACATACATGATATTTTCGTAGATATATTGACAAGGTACCGTCATGATGTTAATTTCTTTAAACCGTTCCCTTAGAGAATCGCGCCTGCGGAGATTATAAATGGCTCTGATAGCTCTTTTCTGCAGAATAAAAATAGAATCGATGTCTGCAGCCCGTCCCCAAAGCAAAATACCGTAAGACATGATACTATGGAAGTAACTAAAATAGACCAGTCTCGCGGTATCTACATCAGTAAATTGACGGATTTTTCTCACAGCATAAGCTGCTGAACTTAGCCGTCCTGCAAGAGCTGTTAAATGCGGACCCCATTGTAGCCTTGAGTCGAGCGTGATTCCTAGGAAAACAGTTCTATCGACGAATTCTAGTTTCTCTTGATTCAATATTATCTCACAATCACTACCTTTGACATTTGGTAAAGAAAATCTTATGCACTTAGTTTTTTTCCCATTTAATACTAAATTATTAGCAGTGAACCAATTTTGGACCTGCAGTAGGGCGTTATTTACGTCGTCAAAATTTGTAGCACGTCTATTTACCTTAAAAATTAAGGAAGTGTCATCAGCAAATAACACCATTTGTGGTTGATTTTTTAATAAATGGAGTAGATCATTTATATACACTAAAAAGAGGAAAGGACCCAAAATCGAGCCCTGTGGCACACCCATTTTTACAGTTAAACCATGTGAATTGACACCATTTATTTGAACTTGCTGTTGTCTATCATTTAAATAAGAACTAACTAAACTGAGCGCAAGTTTTGCAAGTCCGTAATGCTCAAGTTTCAAAAGCAAGGTTTCGTGATCGACGCAATCAAATGCCTTGGAGAGGTCACAAAAGATTCCTATGGCGTCTTGGGCCTCTTCCCACGCGTTAAAAATGTGTTTTAATAAGGTTACACCGGCGTCCGTCGTACAACGTCCTTTGGTAAAACCATACTGTTGATCGTGAAGGATTTTATTCGTGTTAAAATGATTGAGCATTTGATTAAGCATTATCTTTTCAAACACCTTGCTGAAAACCGGCAACACGGATACGGGTCTATAATTATTAGTGTCTTTACTGTCCCCGGATTTGTAAAGTGGTATTACCTTACTGTATTTCATTAAATCGGGGAAGACTCCTTGATCAACACACGAATTAAATACTAAGGCTAAGTAAGGCGCAATTGTCTCAATTATGGAGGTACACACTTTAATAGACATTCCCCAAAGATCTTCGGTCAATTTGATCTTAATTTGCTTAAAAGCTTTTATTACTACTGCAGGGTTAATATGTTTAAATTGAAATTCAACCGGGCAGGTTTGAACGTTCGCTCTTAATAAATCAATTGATACGCCGGGTGAGGAATTTAAGGCTTCCGTCGTTTTTGATGGTATATTAGTAAAAAAAATTACAAATTCTTGAGCTACTTCTAAGTTAGAGCTTATGGCACCACGTGAAGTCTCCAACGTGTAATCAGTGTTTCGTTTTTTATTCCTACTAGTTTCGTTATTTATAATTTTCCAAACTGTTTTTATTTTATTATCTGCAGATTTGATTTTGTTGCTAATGTACAGGGCTTTGGCTATTCTGCAAGTGTTTCTAAAAATTTTGGAATATGTAGCAACATACTTGCTGTAAGTTTCAGTATTGATGTAAGGCTTAAGGCCATACAGCTCGAACAGTCTTTCTCTACTTATCCTAATACCTCTAGTTGCCCAGTCACTAAATATAAAATTAGGGCAAATGTTTTTTGTTTTCTTTTCAAAAGTTTTATTGAATTGAGTCTGCACTACTGAAAAGAAATCCTCGTACAATTTATTTGCGTCATCCATATCACCGACTCGGACAGGTTAGGTTAGAAGGTGGTTATTTTTTTATAAACCACCCAGAAGTAGGAGCCCCGCGAAGCGGGGCTCCGTCGACTAAGGTCAACCCTCGACCATGCATAGAATATTTTAAGGTTTGGTTTTGGTGCCATTTGAGTTAGGTTAGAACTATGAACCATTAAACATGAAAATTAGGTCAAAAGAACATTAGGTCAAATGAACGTTATATAAAAAGAATATTATATATATTGAAAATTATATAAAATGAACGTTATACTAAATGTTATTATATTAAAGGAAAATTATATGATATAAAACATTAGGTCATATGAGTTTCGGTTATTTGATATTATAGCATGTGAAAATTATATTATATGAACGTTATTTCAAGTGAAATTAGTGCATTTGTTATTATACCAAACATTACACACCCCTTTTGCTGATGGGCTGCTTTTCTTTGGATTGCCGAAAATTAATAACTATCAAGAAAACATGATATCAAGAAATTATTTAAACACTCACTGCGCCCCGCGCTTTCACCCGCATAAGTGTCGATCCCGTGGGAATATCGGGATAAAAAGTAGCCTATATAGCCCTTAGATACTTAAGGGATATAACTAAACGCCAAATATTTTGTAACCAAGTTCTACCAAACTCAAACTTTTCTGTCAAACTTCGATCAAAACTTATAAAAACGTTGAATCAACAAGCAAGACATTTTGAACTCAAATCTGACTTTAAAGGGGGAATTTTCGATACATTTTAATGATCAAAGCACTAAGTACAAAGTCAGTAGCAAGAGAGAACCAGCTTAATGGATGGGTAAATCCCGTTAAAACCCTGTTAACGGCGATACGTGAACACTTGAGCTCAAGCAAGGACTTTGAAAGCTCCATCTAATTCGCTTAAGCGCTCTCTTGTATAGGGATAGCCCAATTACGGGCCAAAACAAATGTGAATACTGAGTGAATATACTAAGTAATGTTTATTGAGCATGTGTGAATCGTTTTTAAGAGAATTACCGGTGAAAGTTACAGAAGTTATTTACGGAAATAAACCGAAATAGTTTCAACTTTTTAACCATAAAGATGATAGACGTTTTTCCTTTTAGGGTACTGAAAAAAACATCGACCATAAAGCTATCAATCATACTTCAAATATACTACAGTAATTAGTTGGCGAAATTCCGCTTACGTAATGGATATCGAATTATCGATATTTAAACATGAAACATAAAAACATTATGAATTGATGATAAAAACCAATCTTTTCATTGTGGTCAGGGGACGGTTCCTTGGAACAGTTCTTTACAGGTCCCCCGACTGCAACGAAAATATTGGTTTTCAGTTTTCCACTTTTGGGCACAATGGCGGTTTAATTGCACAGTAAATACCTATTATAATCTAGTTAGTACTTACCTTGTGCCCATTCAACACTAAAATCATTTAGCTTGTTTTTAATTTTTTAATTCACTTTTTGACAAGCCAGGCGTGTTTTTTTTTTAATTTTTTTAATAATTTTTTTAGTTGCTCTGTGGCCCAATAATACTTAAGTTAACAGTAAGTACACGGTATGCGTAATATGTATTTTTAATACAGGGTAGCAGGGACAGCGACGCGCAACCTTTTTTATGGATGGGAAATCAACAAATGACCCCTCCCGCTCTGGGTGGAGCGAAGGGAGTGTCAGACTCTTACTGACTAAAACCCATCCGTGTTCCTTCCTTAGCCCTTTATGTTCCGGGGTAGCGGTAACCCTTTCGGACAATCACGCACCCCCGGCAGGCTTCGGCCCTGCAGGCCCCTTCCTTTTTGCTGACATCTCTTTGAGGCGCGCGTGGAACACGTACGCGCCGTCCGGCACTGTTCTAAACCCCCTGCGTTGAAATTTTTCGTCGGTAATTTAAAAAAACATCAGCTGTTCCATACATTTTGACCGCGTAAGTATTGCACTTTTGTATGAAACAGCAGATTCTTTGACAGCTGACGAAAAATTTCTGCGCTAGGGGTGTAGAATCATGTGCTGAATTCATGGTTATAGTTTACGCGTCAATGTCCCGACCACCCTGTATAACAACATTATTATATGCCGTTCAACTAGCAAATAAAATACCTTGATATAAAAACATTTCACACTATAAAAATACGTAGTAAGTACTTAGTTACGTACTTACTTACGTAAATTAATCGAGCACGCTCTTAATGAACATTAAAATAAAACATTACGTATCGCTAATGAGTGTGTTGAGTTTCAAGCGCGCTGTACCGTTATTTTTAACTACCCATGTACCTAAAGGTTTTTCTGGTCAGACTTTTTTTTTTAAATTGCTGAATGGATTTTTTTTTATTGCTTGACCTCGATCACGCCTTATGGAAAGCGAATGAGGTCTAGCGGGCATTAGCCCTACCACCGCAACGGAAGAATTGGCCAGTCAAATTAGGTGTTGGGTGTGACTGTCCAGGATGCGCCGAGTGGTCAGTTCGGTTGAGTAACTGGCGGAAAAACGACGCTACACGAGGAGGTTTCTTCACGCATTCCAAAAGTAAGTAATAAGAATGGATTGATTGGAATGAATGGGTGCTGAATGGATTTTTTTTTAATGCTTGACCTCGATCACGCCTGATGGAAAGCGAGGTCTAGCGGGCATTAGCCCTACCACCGCAACGGAAGAATTGGCCAGTCAAATTAGGTGTTGGGTGTGACTGTCCAGGATGCGCCGAGTGCTCAGTTCAGTTGAGTAACTGGCGGAAAAACTACGCTACACGAGAAGGTTTCTTCACGCATCCCAAAAGTAATTACTCTAATAAGTGCAAGTGAATAAAAAATAAAGGGTTTGCTTATAGAATTTGATAACATTATCGCCCTATACCCCATACCTAATGTTCATAAGCTAAGAAGCAGGCTTCCTCTTTGTGAGAGAGAAAAGGCTGTAATTCACCACATGGGCCCAGTGCTGCTTGACGAATCTCACTTTTCTTCGAATTTTTGGTTCTAGGACATGCCACAAGATATTTTCTTGGTGTGGGGTAGTAATTAAATAATTAGCGCCACATAAAGTGCATGGCTGCCATTCTACTGGGAACTGCTGTTTTAAAATTTAACAGGCCTCCATAAATATATTTTTTTTTTTATTGCTGAATGGACCTGCTCTTGACATCGATCACGCCTGATGGAAAGCGATGGATGAGGTCTATGATATCAAATAAATAAGGTTAAAAATTTTGGATGAACACGTAGTCCTGCTCATCGTTTAACAAATCCCACTTCACAGCTTGAAGTACTAGAAAACGTATAAAAAGAGGATTATAATGACATTCTAAAGCCCAACTTAATGTTAATTTATATGTTCGAAAGATTTCATTGGCGCAATGATTCGTTAAATATAATCGCCTTTAATGACCCGTTTGTGAAATTACCATTTCATTTCGGTCCCATTTCATTTAAACAACCTGTTTTACGTTCTACAACATTATTTTTAGTATATGCGAAACCTGAATATAGTTTGTTCAGAATAAGTAACTGAATCGATTCCAATAATTTTTACCCCATGTTATATTTTGGCCCAAAAATATTTAAAAAAGGTTAATAGTTGGACACCCCGAGTATATTATACTGTGCCCCGAGGAGCGACTAAGTAGGTAGTTATCTACCATACGCGCACAATGGCGCGGCGCCGGCGCACAGCGAGCGAGGCGGGGGTGCAGCCACCTCAGTCACCCGGGTACCACTGGTTGGCGCGCACGTGTCGCGTGGGTCCAACTGCATAATCGCGAGCGCGCGGCCGCCGCGGGCCACAGTTGTGTTTCGGTTGATCGTGTACTTACCTATCGTATGTAAAAAGTGTCGTGTAACTGGACTGGACGTGGACTTTCTCATACACAAACGTCCAGTACACAGAAACAACGATAACAGTGATAACGTATCCCGTGGAACACAATGCTTTGCCGTGATGATTAACATTTTTAAACACGCCAAGATGGTTAATTGTAGAAAGTTATTATTTGTACCTACAGCCTGCTGTGGTTAAGTAATGCGATGTTTAACACTTTTCATCCACTTTGAACAAATCGCATTGACTACATTGTATCACTTACGGCTTACGAATAGATAAGTAATTACTTATTCGTAGCTTACGGCTGCATTTATTTACGAATAAAGTACATTATAATAACTACCTACACTTGACCATTACGACAGTCCAAAGCCTGCAAGTGTGATGGAAAATGTTATCACCAGTTAATTACAATACAATCGCCGCGCCGTACCTAACGGCACGCGGTGGGGGAGACCATGTTTTTGGACGGACAAACAGGTAACATAACAAGCTTATAACTTGGTGATTATTCATGATACAGTTTTGAAATTTTGTACATAGATTCTTTACATAAAAATACTAGACACGTGTTTCGGGTTTCGCATATACTAAAAATAATGTTGTATAATTGTGTAACTAACATTTTATTACAGCGCGAATGTGAATACCAACGTAACTTAAAAAACGCTTAACGTTTTCTTCAACGAGGTTTTCATTATACCCCTACTTGAGTAAAACGTTTTATACCATTTAAAATTAATGAAATAAACAGAAATTCCCCTCGAAAAGTTTCAGGGAATCGCTTTACAGGTTTTCTAGGAAAATTCTTGGTAATTATATTAGCGTCGGAGTATAAGCGATCCTAAATACCGTTTATAACGGTAACGGTAACCGTTTTTACCGTTTTACGCTTTTTTTTCCGTTTTAATATTTTGCACAAGTAGCGAATTTTGCAGATATACAGCTTTTTTTGCAAGTTACATATTTGTGAGTCGATAATTCAATATTTTTATACAACGATCGCCTTATGGTTATAATATTCATTTGGAACAACTTTAATTAAAAGAAAATATTATATTAATATTATCTTGGGAATGTGTTGTGTATTATTGTTGTTGTTTGTTTGTTATTATCACCCTAATATTATATCACACTAATATTATAAAATAAAGGCGAAAGTTTGTGAGTGTGTGTGTATGTGTGTGTGTTTATATGTTTGTTACTTCTTCACGCTCAAACCGCTGAACCGATTTAGATGAAATTTGGTATAACGATAGTTTGAGTCCCGGGAAAGGACATAGGCTACTTTTTATCCCGATATTCCCACGGGATCGAAACTTATGCGGGTGAAACCGCGGGGCGCAGCTAGTAATATTATAAATCCGAAAGTAACTCTGTCTGTCTGTCTGTATGTTACCTTTTCACGCCCAAACCACAGAACTGATTTAGATGAAATTTGGCATAGAGATATTTTGAGTCCCGGGAAAGGACATAGGATAGTTTTCATCCCGATATTCCCACAGGATCGACACTTATGCGGGTGAAACCGCGGGGCGCAGGTAGTCTTAAATAATTCTACTCGTAGGTAAACTAGGCACCTTTCAAGCCGTGTACGCACGAACGAACAAAAACTTGGTGAACACGAACATCAAACACTGTGTTCGTCAAAAATGTTCGTGGCGTTCCAATTTGGTTGTTCTGTGCGGACGGTGTTCGGAGAAATTTAATGCTACTTCACTGTCGACCACTTCCAACGGTGAATCCATGGTTACTGAGGAGTTGAGCGCGAACACAAGTAAAACTGTGTTCTCAAGGTGTTAATGTTCGCTTTGCTAATTTACGTTCACACGTAAGAACCAAATGTTCCGTGATCGATGTTCGTGTTCACAATATTTTTTTTTTATTCGTGCGGACACGGCTTTAGAAATACACTAGCTGCGCCCCGCGGTTTCACCCGCGTAAATGTCGATCCCGTGGGAATATCGGGATAAAAACTATCCTATGTCCTTTTCCGGGACTCAAACTATCTCTATACCAAATTTCATCTAAATCGGTTCAGTGGTTTAGGCGGGTTAGGGGGCAACTCGTCCAGCGTGAAGAAGTAACAAACATATAAACACACACACACACACACACTCACAAACTTTCGCCTTTATAATATTAGTGTGATTTCAGAATATCTCAATTACATTACGGTTGGTGTGGCCAGCCATTCGTTTCCATGGCAACTGCTAATATAATATTATTATATGTATTTTGTTGAAGGTTGGGATATGGCTAGGATCAATTGGATTAGACTTCTTATGACATGTAAATCAGATGAAGAAAGGTTTCTACCGCGTACGTACTATATAATATTCCTTATGAAACGTTTAGTACTTATTTACCTAGGTACGTACTGTCTGTTCTAAAAGGGCTCCTGACTAAGAAATAGTAGTCGCACAGGTCAATCGATCAGGTTAAGCTATGCTTGCAACTGTCGGTCCACGGATGAGTGACCCTTCCGCACCTCGGAAAGCATGTTAAGCTGTTGGTACCGGCTATTATTAGTGGATCTTTGACAGTTGTTACGGGTTGTCAGAAGCCCGAAAGTCTGATAACAAGTCTTAAGGGGTATAGTGTTACCCAATGACTGGGTTGTGGATGTCAGATAGGCAGTCGCCCCGCATAAAGTTCTGGTATTCAGCTGCATCCGCCCTGTGAGTTAGTTTATCTTAAGTGACACAAATCGAATAGTGCATCTTGCGATAAACGAAGTCAATGTTTGACTATTTTTAGCGATGAAACCTCTAAGTTGTGCCGTCTAAATCTACTTTTCTAGCTACGTGTAAACCCCATTTCCATTAATCCTCCGAGTTATTCCAGATGAGTTGCAGGAAATGGTCCAATTCCGTCGGAGAGACGTAGTTTATTTGATGAAGAATTTTCATTACTATAATTAAGGATATGCAGCCAAGATAGTCTTGGCAAAAGAATTAAAACAAGGAGATACGAGTATAAATTACATAATTATTTCGACGCGTTTTTTTTTTAATATGTCATATACTCACCGTTTAAACTTACTATCTTACTTCGTAATGGTCGAAAGCATGACTGGCGTCCTTGATTAAATTCCTGGGTCAGACAAATTCAAAATTCAACTCAAACTCAGCGTTTATTCCAATTCAAACATTTATAGGCACTTCTGAATTAGCAAGGAGTCGGTCAGTCAGAAATATAATGAAGCTAGTTGACCTATGGAGAAGAACGGGCAAGAAACTCCATTTTTATATTACCTGTATTGTGAGTGACACCTATGATTTTTTCTTAAGGTGAATGCGCAGTTGTAGCCCGCGAAATTCAATTTTTCTAACGTTTTTTGCAATTTTCAGGTCAGTGTTAGGTTGTATCTTGATCAAAATATGATTCGCGACTATAACAGGTACGTATTTACAGGATTATAATCATTAGAATCATTAATACATCCTTCTAAGTTACATTTAATGTTCCATAAGAACAAATCTCTTATGTAAAAGTTCATAGTGAACAAATCTAACTTAAAGATATATATTAATGATTCTAATGACTATAATTCTGTCAATACATATTTATTATATTCGCAAATCATATTTTCATCAAGATACAACCTAATACTGACCTGCAAATTGCAAAAAACGTAAGAAAATTTGAATTTTGCGGTCAACCACTGCGCATTCACCTTAGAAAAATCTTGGTAGAAATTTAGATATATCCAGTTAATGACAATAGCCTCGTCCAGCTCCTTTTCATCTCTGCCATAAAACGGTTTTACTTATCTATGCGGGCTAAAACCTAGAATAATAAAGTAATTCTATATGTATTCCCTTTTGGGGAATACACGCGCGATATTTTGTTATGTTTGCCAAACCTTCAGCTTCTACTTACACGCGTCACTTTAAGACTCCCATCTGACCTAAATATACCTCAGAAACAGAGCATTCGTCTAAAGGGGGATTACGAAGTGACCCCCTTACTAACCAATATCTAATCCGTCGGTTTATTGTCGCTCGTTGCAACAAAGAGCGTTGTCTACAATGAAACAGCTTAGACTCGTGAAAACATTGTTGTTTATTCTTTCAAAGTTAGATACTTTTCGTAAATTATTCCGGTAAGTATATACCTTATCTAGTTTTGAAGAAAGTTTTGGGCATGAATGTGGATGGAAAGAAAAGAAATAAGAAAGAAAATACGTTTATTCGCAGTAAATATGACGCAGGGAAAGAACAAAAAAAGAACAAGATGACAAGACAAGATGGCTTTAGGAGTAGGGGAATACGAAAGAAACGATAGATGAACTGTGTGAAAGATGATATGGCAAGAAAGGGGGTGACTACCGAGATGACGACTAATAGAGAAGTATGGTAGAAAAATAATGTGGGATAACAGCAAGTGTATGATGATGAAGATACCTTATCTAGTTTTGATTCTAAATTAACTCCTGTCATAACGTAAGGTAAGGTAAAATCTCCTGAGCATTGCTGCTAGCAAGAGAGAAGACCACCTGATGAGGCACCTATGCGCAGTGCATGTATTGTTGCCAGGTGTCTCCAGAAGATGGCATAAAAGGTATAGTATTCCTTAAGGGGCCGGCGAACTACGCATGCTAATGCGTAGATCATACAAACGTAATACCAAAATAATTTGTAAATTAAACATATTCTTAAGGTAATGTGTATTTATTCCGATTGGATTACAGAATATCTAGGTTCCCAAATATATATTCTGAAAGGACTCTGATATAAAGACGAGATATGAGGAATTTCAAATTTCTAAAGAAAACTTACTTTTCTCAAAACTCGTCTTTAAATCAGTGTCCATTCAAAATTATATACTGGTATTTAACAAGATTATAAAATCCTAAAAGCGCCTTAATAGAAATAATTAACACTTATCTATAAAAATTCAAACTCTCCTCTCATAAAAGATTAAATAAAAGATTTAATTTAATTACGTATAACGTTATGAAGAAAAGATTGTAACATAATACTAATCAAATAATTACACAAAAGGGTCTGCAGGGCGCAGCGGACCTTAAACACCCAATTACTTCTGCTAAGCGAGGAGTTCTACTAAAAGTAATTGGAAGAACAATCATATTAATAAGCGGAATATTAAAAGTTCCCTATCTTCTAATGCTATATAATTAATAAAGTAATGAACGGAAGAAATTTCATTAATGTTTAAGAGAATATTGCCTCTCGCGAGATTTTTTGTTGTAAATAAATTCGTAGGAAAGTTTGGTTTCGATTTCATTCAGGCTTTATTAATTCAGGTTGTCTAAGCATCATCAGTCAATAATATGCCCACTGCTGGGACACAGACCTCCTGTCTTCGAGAAGGAGTGGGCTGTATTTAACTATGCGAGCCCAGTGCAGGTTGGTAGACGTTACATGTTTTCTAATTTTTGGTTCTAGGACATGCCTACTGGTTTCCTCGCGATGATTTCTTCACCGAAAAAAATATTTACAAAAAGTAAATTACTAGCCTGTGTTCGAACCGACGACCTACAACTCGTAAGTCGAAGCCGTTACCACTGGGCCATAACTGCTCTAAGGTTGTCTTGCGTGTAAGAAATACTATCTTCTGTGAAGGAGTACATAGTTAGGAATAGGAAACCGCTATAATAAAGTAGTCTCAATTTTGTTCCTTTTCTGAGAAATTAAATCCAATGCAGCCGCAGGGCAGATACAATTTAGGCTCGTATTATTAATGTTAAATTAAATTAGAAAGGAAAATAACTGAAAAACCACATCCCATTAACATACTTAAATAAATATTTCTTCAAGTTGCTTGCACTCCGTAAATTAATTTAAACTAACTCTCTCACAGTTAATTGGCTAAATTAGATACGAAATGTATACTCTATCCACACCAATCTTGGTAATTTGGTTAACCTCACGCTACCGGAGAGGTTATTAATTTCACAATGTGTTTCAAACACTTTACATTAACAAGGAAGTGTCGCGAAATTCGCGTACAGACACGACAGTAATATATAAGCTAAAGAAAATCGCATTTTCGAACAATTTTCACTTATCATACGCGTTACTCACAGAGTCAGTTAATTTCACGAGAGTAGCGAAGCGTAAGTGATAAGGTCACGAACGTCTTTGCTATATAAAAACGCGTTTTTATCGACGACTTTGTATTAAAGTCGCTGATTGTGTGTCGTGCGAAACTCCGTTCATTTCTAACACTTTCGTTGATTTTGGACGATTTGGATGAATCCGTTTTGCCGGGTATGAAGTGAAACTGTTTAGTGACCGTTCGTTTCATTTTTTTACACAGTAATTTTTCATTTTATGTAGATGTTTAGTGTCGCGTGCCATTTGTAAGATTTTACAGAGGAAAATTGCCCACGTAATAGGGTTTTGAAGCAATGGGACTGCAACCTGTACATAATGGTACACTGTTATGAACAAAATTGTTGTTTTTATTGTCGCTATGCTGGAAAAATGTGTATTTTTGTTGTTCGTAATAACTTACTATTGTTTCAGATTACCTTGCGTTATAACCATGCTAAAAATCTTCGTTCCACAAACAATCGCCTTTTACGATGTCCTTCTCACCGTTCTGGTTTTATTCAATCTTCTTTCTTTGTCCAGGCGGTCTTTCTATGGACTGCGCTCCCTCTGAACATTAGGATGGCAACCAGTCGGTTACCTTTTAAAGTGAAGGCACGTGAACATATTCGGCAAAAGTTGGCCGTAACATTCCAGCGCTGATTTGCTGGGCTCGTTTTCTCCTCTACCGATCATTTTTCCCCTGAGAGTTCATTTGGTTTATATGTATGTATGTATGTATCTATGTATATATTCTTGTATTTTATAGTCATTTCCTAGCTAGTTATCCTGTATGTTGCACCTGCTATGTTTTGTCTCTGCATCACCCTAAGGTTGACTGGTAGAAAATGCCTCAGGCATTAAGTCCGCCTTTGTACAGTATTTATTTCTACTTGTGCATAAAGTTTTAATAAATAAATAAATAACCGTTACGTTGCGTTGCTGTGGGTTCATACCTGAAATAAACTATAATAATAATAACAAAGCAGAGCAATTTTGGCAAGGCTTGAAAAATATTTCAGTAGATCTATACGTCGTCAGTGGTGGTGGCTGAATCGCTGAATATCTTCTTGTAAGGATCGATTGTATTCAACCTGGAAAACAAAAGAACAGTGAAAATTACTTCCCTGACACCCTTTGTTTGGCAAACCCTTTTGAAACTTATATTAATAACCAAGTTTTTGTATACTTTGGTATCGATTGTCTATTGAGACAATAGGCACTATTATATTTCTCAGAATAGTAAATACTGTAAATTGGTTGTCTGCAAAAGTCGACCTTATGGTTGTGCAGGCTGACAGAAAAATAACTCTGGTTGCATTCGAACATTCAAGTGAATTTAGAATGAGCTGTCAATTTTTTTCACTTGCGTTCCCACTGAGGGACCACATTTGAATTTTTAGCTTTTGAATGCATCAGCCTTTAGTAAAAGTTCTCAAACAATTGTAAATTCAGTCTTTAATTTGTAAAAGTAGCCACTCAAAAGTTACAATAGATTAAAGGTGGTCCCTCAGTCGTGACTGACAGGCATCCCTATCTCAAAACCTAGTTAAAATTTGCAACTGCTATAAATTACTACTCTTAGTAAAAGATTTGTAAAACTAATTTATTTGAATATCAACCCTTCCTGTTCAAGGAATAAAAAGAACTAGCAAGCGAAAGGTGGTCCCTCAATCGATCACCATATATTCACCTTGAGTGGAGACCACAATGGAATTTGAAATTTACATACGGGTCTAGCGTCAGTAAAAGTACTTGAACGATTGTATATTCAACCTTTAGTTTGTAAAAGAAGCCATTCAAAAGTTACAATCGAATTAAGGTGGTCCCTCAATTGAAACGTTTATCATAAGAAAAATCTATTTACGTAGCATTCGGAGGTTAAATAGACGAATGCTACAGTCTATACTTTAGTAGTATTTTTTTACTAAGGATTACTTTTCTAAACAGTATCAAAAAATGTACCGTTTTATTTCAAATAATAATCAAATTCCTGGGAAGAAATACCAAGATAGAGGTGACCACACAGCAGGGTTAATCTAGTGACATAATAATAATTTTTAATAAAAATAAAATCTGCGCGTCGCGTACCTACGTGAACATACTTAAAAAAAAATTGGTTCAATGACTAGTAACTCAAGCCGCAAATAATTAAAAAAATCCGGATAAGTCGGACTCGTGCAACGAGTATTCCGTAAATTTGTAGGTATGTAAATAGTTTATCACAGTTTTTTTTTTTTTAATATAACTACAAATATACGATTTTCGGATTTTTTCCTTTATTTGTGCTACATGACTGCTTTAATGAGGCTAATGTTGATGATGACATAATTTAAATGTATATTAAAGGCTTGAATGACAATAATTACAAGATAGATGATATTTACATCCTGCGAGCACAAATAATTTCCCAAGCTTGTAATAAAAAGAATAAAATCAGAGACGTCGTTACTTACAGTTGCGAATGTAATGTATCTACCGTTTTCGAAGAAGTTATTAATAAGATTTTTTTTAGTGTCAAATTCTCCAAACTGTGTAGCAATGCATGGTGTCAAACAGAAAACATTTTAAAAAGATATACATTTATCAGTTTGAACATTCAGGTTATTAAAATATTTGGCATTAGTATTTTGGAAGAAGCCATTTTAATTCGTGACGAAATTAAAGAATGTACATTGTGTAATAATCAAGTGACGTACGAATATGAGCTTATAGATTTTATATCTTTCAATTTAAACGACACACCTAAAGGACCGATTAGCGAAATACCTCGAACGATCAAAGTCAAACAAAATTTCTACAAATTAGTTGGGGCTATTGAATTTATTCCCGGAACTAGCGCCAGTGAGCTCGGCCATTACAGATGTCTCTACTTCTTTAATGAGAGCATACGTTCTTACGACGACTTACGCTTTAAATTTGATGACAGTCCTCTAAACGAACAAATTTTTATACATACACTTTGCTACTGTCTCATTAGTAGTAATGTTTGATGTAAAAACCTTTTTACAAAAAAACAACCGCGACTTCAAAAAAAAAAAAAACAACAAAAAAATGTAAATGCAGAACCAACGACACCGACTTCCGAAATTAAAATTATTTATCACTTTGTAGTGTTTTGTTATGAAGTCGGTTGTTTTTTTTTCGTAAAAAAGTTTTTATTTTTCACTTTTTAGTTGTACCTACCCCACACAAATTCAATAAACACTAGTGCACTGAAGAATTGAAGACACCGACTAGAATAATAATCAAAATTCGCATAGAAATGCTGCATTTATGCATATAACTTCGTACATAAGAATAATTACCTTATGTATACTAAAACCTTCCTTAAAGTATGTAGATCACTTTCTTTGATCACTTTTTTTTTAAATCTCGGACATACAAACATACATACGGGTCGAATACAGAACCTCCTTTTTTGAAGTCGGTTAAAAAGTTCAGAGTTACATTTTCAGTGCAGGGTAAAATTTTGTTTCTTTTTTTTTTATTAACATAAACATTATTTTCTTTGTGTTTTTATTTAGCTAAGTGATGTCAAATATTAATAAAAATTAATATCAACAAACACTCACTACTTTTTACTTAATAAACAATCCTGCTGTGTGGTCACCTCTATCTTGGCATTTCTTCCCAGGAATTTGATTATTATTTGAAATAAAACGGTACATTTTTTGATACTGTTTAGAAAAGTAATCCTTAGTAAAAAAATACTACTAAAGTATAGACTGTAGCATTCGTCTATTTAACCTCCGAATGCTACGTAAATAGATTTTTCTTATGATAAACGTTTCAATTGAGGGACCACCTTAATTCGATTGTAACTTTTGAATGGCTTCTTTTACAAACTAAAGGTTGAATATACAATCGTTCAAGTACTTTTACTAACGCTAGACCCGTATGTAAATTTCAAATTCCATTGTGGTCTCCACTCAAGGTGAATATATGGTGATCGATTGAGGGACCACCTTCCGCTTGCTAGTTCTTTTTATTCCTTGAACAGGAAGGGTTGATACTCAAATAAATTAGTTTTACAAATCTTTTACTAAGAGTAGTAATTTATAGCAGTTGCAAATTTTAACTAGGTTTTGAGATAGGGATGCCTGTCAGTCACGACTGAGGGACCACCTTTAATCGATTGTAACTTTTTAGTGGCTACTTTTACAAATTAAAGGCTGAATTTACAATTGTTTGAGAACTTTTACTAAAGGCTGATGCATTCAAAAGCTCAAAACTCAAATGTGGTCCCTCAATGGGAACGCAAGTATTTTTTTCTAGTAGGTCTTTTGTTTCGAAACACAATTACAATGTAGGCGCGTTGATGTAAACATGTTCGCTTGGAATAAACGTAATAATTATAACGTTGTAATTTTATAACCCCACACTATACTCATCACAGTAGGTACCTTAGAATGCCGTTACTATGACTACCAACATTTTGTTTTATAGAAAGTATTCCCCTTAGCATTAGAAAGTGATAAATTAGATAAGTTTGAATGTTTGAAGATATATTGCCAATATGTTGACAATTTGAGACAAATGTCGATGTTAAATTTATGGCACGAGAATAGATTTTAAGAACATTATGATATTGGCACATCACTAATAAGTAGTATTATTCATGTATATTCTTCTAAATAACAGTACTTGAGAGAATACTTTATACGTTTTCTGTGTGTAGGCAAAATAACTAATTTAAAATGGTCTGTTATTTCTTTCACAAAGAAGCAAAAATGGTGGAAAAATTATTATGTACATTGAACATTCATATATTCTATCCACTTAAACGTTTGAAAAATAACTTATTATTCATATAATTAACGTTTAGGCCACACCTGTAAACAAAAACAAAATTAAACACGAAGGAACTGCAAAACGCCCGAAATGAAAATTTTATATTAGAATTTGAAGCACCTATTGTTTGGAACTCCGTGTACAACAATGCCCTATTCAGCTCACCAATTACTCAAATTATGAAATTTAACAGACGAAAAACACTTGAATAAGCGAAACTGCGAGACTGCGGAACCACACTTGAATGGGCACTGTAACAATTTCGCTCCGGGAAAATGTTCGACGAAGTCCGATCACATTCAGCACATTGGCCCTCCAGTCCGTATAATTCAGGAAACTGGCCCAGTCGATTTCCGATATATGAAGACGTAATGGATAGGCTGTAGCTAGCGGCGCGAAAAGTCGGATGTGTTGTTAATTATATAGCAGCGTATGGTATGGACTCCGTATACAGAGTGTTGATTTTTTGGTGACCACATTAAACAGTACAGCAGTTATTAAAAGTTGTTATCAGTCTGTTAAAATACACAAACAAATAAACAATAAGTACCTTTGTAGTCAAATTATAAATTATATCATATCCGTATTTATTTTACTGTGTGTATGGTCACCAAAGGAGATAAGTAACCAGGGTCGTCGGATATAGTTGAAGTTTAGTATGAAGCCGATGGATGTTTTCGA
This sequence comes from Amphipoea oculea, assembly GCA_945859645.1. Classification (NCBI taxonomy): domain Eukaryota; kingdom Metazoa; phylum Arthropoda; class Insecta; order Lepidoptera; family Noctuidae; genus Amphipoea; species Amphipoea oculea. Next base: position 7,134,641 of record OX243876.1, read on the forward strand.
ATAAAATTAAATTTAGTTAATATAAAACAAACAGTTCATTTATCACATTAAATTAGTACATTCGAAGACATCGATCAGTTTCTTACTAAACTTCAACCATATCCGATGACCCTGCTTACTTATCTCTTTTGGTGACATATACAGGTTGTTACGGAAAGGTTATATCAATACAAACGTGTTGAAGAGTGTATCTGGTCTAGAATCTCTGTACAAAATTTCAGCTCAAAAGCATTAAATTTGAAAATGCTTAATATTTTTTTATTTCGACATCACGGCGCTGCACTGGCGCGCGGCGGCGTGATGTGCGTGTACTAGGCGCACAGAAACACTACAGATAATGGATAATAACACTCGTAGTGCCGTGACACGTTTGTTATGATTTCAATTTAATAAACTATCGAAATAAAAAAATATTAAGCATTTTCAAAGTTAATGCTTTTGAGCTTATTCTAGACCAGATACACTCTTCAACCCGCTTGTATTGATATACCCTTTCTGTGACACCCTGTATGTACATAAATAATGAAATAAATACTTAAATAAATTTTAATAAAAATAGCTTAAAAATTGGCCTAAAATAAACCACTCTTGATAATAAGGCACTACACGTGCGGGACGATGCTATTAACAATTCAACTCAAACTTTATGTACTGTTACCAAAAAAATCACAAATTAAGTTTAATGTTGTTAAATACTCGAACGAAAAAAAAAAAAACGTCCCACTGCTAGAATATGGAATATTGCTATTAATTATTTTATTGAGTATCTTTCAAGGAAGTGGTTTTAATTAATGTGATAACCTACGCCACACTGTAAGCAGATATCTAATTAAATTGGATACGATTTACTTAGGGAAAATATCATATGTTACCTTATTATTATGTGTCTTTTTTATTTAGAGACTTATATGAACCTGACCAACGGGAATAAAAATCCTGCTGGAAAGACTAGTCTGAGCGTCAATCTGACCACTTGGGAAAAACCCTATAAATTGTATATTTTTGTTTGTAGAATTGGGTATTAAAATAAAACAATTATATGAAACGCTCACCTTATCGAGTGCCGCTGTTGAATTTCTTGGTAAAAGAATGAAGGATAATAATTCATTCGGATTTACTTTGTACATACTTTGACTTTCCTGCTTCTGCAAAAAGCTGCTGAAAATTGTGCTTTTATTCTGCTGTAAATGACGTTAAAGTAAATTTTGCTGACACAAATACCTCTTGAAACAAGGGCACTAAAGCATAAGGCAGCAAATTGTTTACTTCCTCATATTTATAGCGAAATAAATACAGCAATAATTTATTATAGATAGGTAAATAATTGCCGTGCTTGCCATATAAAAGATCGTTTCTTTTCCAAGGCTAATCTTTTACAGATTACATTATTATTATTTTCATTGTTCATCTTATTGTAGTCGATACACGAACGTGTACAGAAAGTTTCGTTAACTTAGATTAGGTTTACTGAATCTGTATGTTTATGAATGTAGTATTACTATACACCGTGTTCCGGACGATATATATAAACTTCGACCAGATGTTCAGACCATGGAAATAAGCATTTTTCACTATATTTTTTGTTAATTTTCATATAAACTAAATACCTTGACGTAAGTCGCCCGATATGCATGCCTCTTTATCCGATTTGGCAACGATGACCTATTTTCATTCATAAGATTTGGCGGGCTGCAACTTGTCAAAACTGAGTTAAGACCCTTTCTTACTGAATGCTCAATTAGATTTCAATAAATGAAATTACAAATATCTTTGTAACGAAGCCTTTTTAAGTACTACTTCCTGTGTTAGATTTAATTTGTAAAAGCTGTAGAAGCCTTTGACAATGTTTATGGATATCGTAAAGAACACGGTGTATAAAAGAGGATGGGCAGCAGAATTCTCAATCTGCTAATAATATCGAACTGCGATTATAAATCGTCATTCTCCTTATCATTCATTCGGGGTCGGCGCAACATGTCTTATTCTTCCGTACTTCTCCATTATTCATCTTTCCCGCAGTCCATCCATTGTTTTCCGACATTTTCATTTGAAGATCTGCAGGTCATTCAACTCCTTCCTGTCGTACGCAGTAAATATTTACGTACTGATATTATTACAAACCTTTTAAAACATTAATTGAATTAAATTGAAAGCTTAGAAGCTTTTGCTCGTATTGAAAACGAGTGTTAATCAAAAGCGTCTATTCAAAGGATTCATTTGAGAGTAATTGAGAAGTTGAGAACTGCTTAGAGAAAGCGAAAAAGTCTCCAATCAACGCTGCGGCTGTCTCGCATAGGGTCTTAGCATTATGCTGAGCGATGGCCGTTTTGCGTGGATGTGACGCATGCTTTCCGCATACTTGTTTTTTTTTGTATTGTGTTTTTTTGCGTCATGTTTACCGCAAATAAACGTATTTTCTTTCTTTTTCTTTTAGTCGATATTTGATTTAAGGATCTTGTCTTTCGCACTGTCCTTCGGTAAGTGTTGCATTTTTGTTCAATTATAATACATAACATCTTTATAGCAGTGATGGCCTAGTGGTAGCAGCCCCGATTAACGAGTTGTAAGTCATGGGCTCGAAACCAGTCAGGCGCTTTAGTTTGTGTAAATAATTTCATTTTCTCAAAACGATGAAGGAAAAGATCGTGAGGAAACCAGCATGTCCTAGAACCAAAAACTCGATGACATGTGACATCCACCAACGCGTGCGGGGCTCGCGTGTTAGATGACAAGCCCACTCTCTCTCTCGAAGAGAGGAGGCCTGAGTTCCAGCAGAGGGAACATTATAGGCTGACTATGCTAATGTTTTATAATAATTATCTTTGTGAATTGAAAGAGTTACGAGAATTTGGTCTTTTACAAACGGTGCTGCTATTCGGGGCGGAGACAAATCCAAAAAAACAAAGATCATAAAAATCGGTCCAGCCGTTCTTGAGTTATAAATGGTGTAACTTTGTTTTATGCTTAAAGATAAAATAATACATATTATTATAAATAGTTAGGATTGCTTGTGATTTATGTTATGGTGGATCAATTTAAAAATGAAACTAAAATAATTAAATTACCTAATTATTACAAGCTGAAATTATATTGAACCTTAAAGGAGCATATTTACGGTATTTTTTACGCAAAACCATTAGAAAGTTATTGCAATGTAACTCTTTTGTCATTGTTATAAAGTAAAGTATACATTATTAGAATGAGCGCCGAGTTTTATACAACTACTTTTTTTCTTTTTTGCTATCGTGAATGTGCTCCTTAAGTTTGCCATGTGTCGAAGTTTCGCTCTCTTACAGAAAATAGAAATTCTAAGCCAACGATACTCACTTAAAGTGAAGCCGACTAACTTAAGCCATGTACCGTCGGCTTATCTTACACAAATCGCGATAGCATAAGCAGTGACGTTTACTTGCAAACACTATTAATCTGCCATCTCACTCTTTAGCTCTCTATCTCACTCAAACTTTGCCAACTAGGGCAGAGATAAACAGTTGGTTCTCAATGTTTTTCGCTTATCCCTAGATCAGTGTAAAGGAGCAAAATTAGTTTTAAAATGTTTTACGGGCAGTGAAGGGTTAGGTTAGGTACTGACTGTAATCCCAGAGACTGTGAATGAGTATTTTCGTAACTTGTGGCTTCTGAATGGGAATGGCCTGCTCTCTTTACTTTCAAGTAGTTTAAGTACGTAATAGGGACGTTCTTACAGCTTGTGAGTCTATTTAAGGCGCAGATATACGACTTCTAATGATTTTAAATTCAACATCACGTCTAATCGACCGGACTGATTTCTTTGAAAAAAATAAATGTTATACTAGACCATTTGCTTCGTAATTTGATATGTGAATATTTGCAATTATATTTTTTTAACATAGTGTAATTAATTTGTAAAGTAATGTCTACCGCGGACATAAAAACGATAATCACGCAAACACTATCGGGTGTATTTTCATAAAACTTTCACCATCTAAAAGACAATTTAATTCCCCGAATTTTAGTATACGGTTTTTATTTGTTTGGTGTTTGAGAGTTTTTGTAAATAGATAATTGCTTCATATTTGCAATAAATTACCACGGTTGTGTCATCGCGCTTCTCTTTCTTTTCTATGCAGTCCGACAGTGACCGCGCTTTAGGTCGTGTAGTCGCCTTAAAGCTACTCAGGACTAGACGACGACTCAAAATGTCTTTAAGAGGCCGGCGAAGCATGCGTTGTTCATACAAACGTAATACCAAAACAATTTGTAAATCAAACATATTCTTAAGGTAGTGTTTATTTATTCCAATTGAATTACAGAATATCTAGGTTCCCAAATATATATTTTGAATGTACACTGATTTAAAGACGAGTTATGAGAAAAATAAGTTTTCTATAGGAAATTCCTCATATCTCGTCTTTATATCAGAGTCCTTTCAAAATATATAATTGGGAACCTAGATATTCTGTAATCCAATTGGAATAAATACACACTACTTTAAGAATATGTTTGATTTACAAATTATTTTGGTATTACGTTTGTATGAACATGCGTAGTTCGCGCGAAATTCAAATTTTCTTACGTTTACCTGTCATAAAAACCATCAATACAACTCTCTAATTTCATATTACCCTATTGAATGAGCTAAATATCAGTCGGGGGTTGCAGAAGTATCGTACATACGTTCCCGCGACGCCCGGCGAAGGTGTGAGATGGAATACCGGGGTGGGTTTTATGCGGTAAGAGTCTGACAGACCCTTCCGCCAAGAGCGGAGGACATCCATGAGGATTTTCCATCCGGGACAAAAATGGAAAATATGAGAAATAAAAACCCTGAAAAACAATCCAATTATGGGCTTTCATTATTATCATGCGTATAAAAACAAGACAACTAAAGTACCTACAGAATAACCCGAGGCGCGTTTCACTACGGGTCCCCAATTTTCGCAACTAGTACGTAAACAACTGGGTAAGTTAGTTGCTCGTTGGCTCGACCTAAAGCGATTTTATTTTGTGCAGAGGGTCAAGTGGGGCGAGGTGCGGGATGCGGGACGAGGTCGCGTATGAAAGGGGTTGCGTTAGTGGGCAATAAGTAATTTCCTACCTACACATTTTCCTTCGGAGTTGGAAAGCTGACAAAGAATTGTGATTAATATTTTGTCCCACTTGCAGAAGGACTTTAGAAGGGCGAGCTGCGCCATATTACTTATGAGTAAATCGAAAACTTCATATTTCTCCTTTTGGTAGGATCATAATCAGCCTATAATGTTCAGTGTGACAAAGGCCTCCTTCTCTATAGATATAGCTGAAGAGCCCAGTGTAGGTTGGTGGATGTCATTATTTCTTTGATTTTTGGTTCTAGGATATGCCAGTTTTTGAGAGCAGTGGTAATGAAATAATTTACACAAAGTAAAATGTCTACTTTGATTCGAACCTACAACTCGTAAGTCGCATGAGTCATCGTTTCCACTGAGCCACCACTGCTGTCTGCTCGGTACGGTGACATTTCGGTTTTTTTCATAACTGCAGGCCGTCAGAAAATTGTACATTGAATATTTTTGGAAAAAAGTAATTGTTACGAGGTGTCCCCAGTCTGATGCCCAAAATATAACCGTATTTTGTCTGCCTGGATGTATGTTCCGGATTTGTGCATAAACGGCTGAATAAATTTGGCACACAGATAGTTTATAATATAACCTGTATTAACACATATTGTACCTACCTACTTGTTGTCCTGATAGTACATTCCCGTGGTATATTTTCCGACATCTCAGTGCGTGTGTAGTAGTGGCGTGCATTGCATATAGGCATATAAGCAGTGCCTACCTCGATATATCAACATAAGCCTGTCAATTACATTTTAGTGTGTGTGCCCCACAATTAAGAAACTCAATAAATTATCATACCTAACAAAAAACAAAATCTTCATACAAACACGCGCGGCAGTAGGTAGTCGCCAGACTGCCTACTCGGCTCCATACGTACGTCTTACGCGTAATACCATGACGTTCGACCTTCGCAATTTATCACCCTTAAGTAGGCATGCCTACTGAAATAACCACACTTTTGACCTCACTTTTTTTTCTGATTAGTGACTGCGTTTGTCTAGACTGGACCCGGGCTAGTGCCTACCTATTTTGACTTAGAATGCACGCCACTGGTGTGTAGCTGCGGGCGCACCATCAGGTAAAGCTACCCGAAACTGACAAATTTTCCCAATCAACCTTTAATCTGTTTAGCGATAAAGTTGAAAATCTATTAAAGACATTTTTACAGATTGTACTAGCTTGATGTACAAAGGTATTTTTTGATTATTTGCCCCTTCTATCAAGGGCAAGCCTCTTCAATGTATAATAGTTAAGTAGGTACTCATGTTAAAATCTTTTAATTAATGATAAACTTGAATAACAGCGCTGCGCGTTGTTATAGAAAACATTAATTTAATTAGTTTTTCGTAATTTCAATTAGTTAGGATCGCTCAATATCAGTCTTTTGTTTTAATTTGTAAGACTTTTAGCGCTTTCAGAAAACTTATTCTAGCACAGCAATGTTGGTTTATTTTATTACTATTTATAAAGAAAGTGTAGTACTAGGTAGGCAGGTATATACATACAGTAGGTACACCTGAATTTCGCCAATTAAGTAAGTCTGTTAAAGTCCCATGTAATATGGGGTGCGCCTGTTGTTAATAACCGGACACAAACTCAGACTGTGAAAATGTCGCAGATGGATGGTCGAATCCGCTGTTTTACATAACCACTAGCCGTTTTTCAAAACAGCTCCGTTATACAAAACATCTGAATGACATTTAGCCATTTTCCATAATTACTGAACTTAAACACGCAGAATTTTATAAACATTTTGAGTTTATCAAAGCAACGTGTCAACGATGAGAGGTTATGTAAAACAGTGTGAAATGAAACGGCAAATTACAGGGAACACCGCGGCGCCGTCCGCGCGCTTCGCTCGCACGTCTCGCATGCGGTTGTTCACAGTTCTAAACTTACCTAAATCAATTGGTCAGGGTGCCCCAGCTTAGTTACTGCCACTGATTTGGCATTAGAAGCCACACCAAACACTTATTGTGACTGCAGATAAGCCATTCTGCATTACGTCTAAACGTGGGTAGCAGTTTTGTTAAACGTTAACAACCCAGCTGACTGTTGTTTTGTTTTACATAACGGAGCAGTTTTGTAAAACAGCTAGCGGTTATGTGAAACAGCGGAATCAACAACCCATCTGCGACAAAGATATAAGTCGGGTACATCATGTTTAAAGTACAGGACGTAAGTAGCAAAAAAAGTACGAAAATAATTTAGAAATAAAACTTTCGACAATAATATCGAAGATTTGAAGCGAGTTCTAAAGTTCCCTTTCAATAATTTTTTCGAGCAACTTTTATCGCGGCGTTAGGGTTGGCAAAGTAATAAGGAAAGGGTTTAAAATGACGTCGAGACTTTGAAACGGTTTTATCATTTTATTTACTGAGGACCTGTCCTCCGATATTTTTGCGACGGCTATGGAGTATGAATGCAACTCATAATGTAGGTAGGTAAATAACCTTTTTTGATTAATAGGTACCCACTTCAAAACTTATAGGTACTTCAAGACATATACATTAAATTATGCAAATACTATGCTAATAACCTATGGGCACAGATAACCCGGGTAAACCTTAGTAAACACGTCATGTGCGCTGCCTCAATAATTTACAATATGAAGACAAAAATCACACTAATATTATAAAGGCGAGAGTTGTGTGTGTGTTTATATGTTTGTTACTTCTTCTCGCTCAAACGGCTGGACCAATTTTGATAAAATTTTGTATGGAGGTAGCTGACACCCTGGATTAACGTATAGGCTACTTTTTATCCCGATATTCTTACGGGATCGACACTTATGCGGGTGAAACCGCGTGGCGCAACTAGTACGACAATAAACGAAAACACTGGCAAAGTGGCAATACTAACCAATAATATTAACCCCATGTTTTTATATTCACGCAATCACTGTCCATTCCAAGGTTGCCTGGAAGAGATCGCAGAAAGCGATAAGGCCGCCAATTGTATGTTTTGTATTAATAATAGTATGTTTTGTTATGTTTTTTCTGGTGTACAATAAAGTAGATATAAATAAACAAATAAATACTAATGCACAAGAGTGTTTTGTTATTATCAAAGAAATCCTAGCATTGAAATTAAAAAAGTGATTTTTTCCAACAACAATCTGTTAAATTTCTTTAATCTGTCGAGCTCCGCTAATGAGACATAATTGATTTTCTATTGTTTCGTCGCCAATAGGCGACGCGCGGTGCTTGACTGGTTTAGATTTTCATCTATATCACTACAGTATAAGGTTCAAGGTTGATTGGGAAAATTTTACAGTTTCGGGTAGCTTGGTTGTCTGGCGTCTGTAAATAAATACAGCTTTAAAAGTTACATAAATAAAAAAAATCAAAATAAAAAGCATTATGTTTAAAAAGTTGTCTTTTCTTGTCTGAATATCCAAAATCCGACTTCGATACAAGAAACTTCGCAAAAAATATTTTCCAACTTAAACTTATTTACTTTTGCACTGCAGAGGCAGCTGTCTCTTTATTTATCATTACAATTTTGTAAGTATGAAGGGCCCTTTGATCACATTGTATTTCCATATTTTTATTAGATTGTAACATCGACACGTGTCTAGCGATTACACAGGAAATCTGAAGAGGCACTCGTCGGCAAATCTCTGAGGGATCTTATTAGGATATGGTGACGGTAATAGTCATAAGCGCAAATGGATGGGGGATGAAATGGTACAGTCAAGTCTGTTATAACTACGTCATTTTTCAAATTCTTTTCAAATTATACCTAATGCCTTTTGGCATTGAGTCCACTATTGCATAGAAAACTTTATGAAATTACTTGTTAACAAAGATCAAAATAATAGATCATCTTTCACCAATGTCGAGTTGACAATTGAAATTATCCAAAAACCGTATTTTTATTTATTTGTCAGTCTGAAAGTGTCACATTTTTAATTCGGTCTGACATGTAAAGAAAATGGCTGAATGTGATTCTGCGGTACTGACATTGCGACGCAATACTCAATGTGGAAACAACAATACGACGATAAATCAAAACAAAGCCAATGCTAATGCATGGAAGTATTTTGAAATTAACAAATAAAACCTAACATCGAAATTTAAAAAAAAACTGTTTTTATTTAAAAAAAAAACTTAAACTCAAATTCAAACTCAAAGCATTTATTTCAATTAAACCATTTACAGGCACTTTTGAATTGTCAAGAAGTCAGTCAGTCAGAAAAAGTGAAGCTAGTTGCCCATTCCAAAGCGTAGGTACCTATGGAGAAGAACGGGCAAGAAACTCCATGGACACTCTTTTAAATCAAAATAATGTGGTTACAAAGTCTTGGTTACATCATTCATGTTAAAAATTATACATGTGAGAACGATGCAGAACGTTAAAAGCGTCCATAATGAAAAGATGAGAAAAAACAACAATTGAAATAATAAATTAAAATAAGCCATGGCAGCAAAGAGATGACCAGTCCCTACTGACGGCGCCCGTTCACGAACATGACGCATGCATCAGCACCATTCAGCTCAACCATTTTGAAGGGAGCTAAATGATCCAACACATGCGCCACCATCAGCGAGACATTTGAGTGAGCATGACATACTCTCAGCCGCCAGAGCACATTCAAGTCAATGAAAGACGTACCCAGTAAATGGTAGCTTTATAGTGTGTACATAGTACTCACACATGTCTTATTTGTCTTGGGCTGTCTGTGGGTTATACCGATCAGCCGACTAGCTATAGTGACTATCCATACTAATAAATATTATAAATGCGAAAGTGTGTATGTCTGTCTGTTACCTCTTTCTTCACGCTTAAACCGCTGAACCGATTTAGATGAAATTTGGTGTAGAGATAGTTTGAGTCCCGGGAAAGGATATAGGGTAGTTTTTATTCTGATATTACCACGGGATCGAAACTTATGCGGGTGAAAACGCTGGGCGCTGCTAGTTGGACATATAATTATTTGCCTGAAATTTTGTTTGCAGGCTGGGAATGTCATTTAATGAGATAGTTACACGAAGTTTAATTTATTGTCGTCTCCACCTTGTACAATGCTGAGTCGGTGAAGAAGATTCTATCGTGCAATGAGCAGACAAAAATAGCCCTTAAGGTGGCGAATATATTTTGGATGTGACAGTACAAGGATGAAGAGCGAGAGGTCGTCATCCCCATCGTCGGCTGGGTTTGATGTAGCCTCCCTCAGTATCGCAGTGATTTGTTTTGGATGATGCCCCCATTATATCCGAGTGGTTTAACGTGATAAAGCCGTTAGGCGCAGCCACGTAGGGGTTCTGGGGATGTCTAGGAATTTAAATTTGTATATTGGTGAAGTATCTTCGAATTTGTTGTGTTGGCGTTTTAAATTTTGTTTGTTTGCAACTATTTTTTTACTTTAAGACAAGAGTTTTTTTTAAGTAGTTGTTCTTGAAAAACATCCACAACAGCATGGGTATTCGGTCATAGATTTTTAAATAAATAAATGTCCAAGATATTTGAAATTCTGTCTAAGCTGCTTACGTTTCGTTGTGACCAAAAACAGTTTAACAAACATCCAATGTGTTCCTTGATAAGTACCTACAGTCTTCGAGAAAGGTCCACCCTAATACTATGAGATGGATACTGTCCTTAATATGTAAATGTATGTGAATCCTGTTAACTGCCACCCCATCAATTTTGGTCCGTTGCGTCGACACCCCAACGTACCAAATGTAATGTATTTATTATATTCTTAATAAAAGCATAAAATACATATATGAAAATATTACGTCATGATGTAGGTACGTATTACTGGTGAAAGTAAAAATAAATATAATAAATAATATTACTTCTTAATATTTCATTCAGTACCTAAACTTTGTAAATGCCTTATTAAAATAAAAACGTGTGTCAAAGTCAAAGTTTAAGCATTTATTTAAAATAGGCACATAAAAGGCACTTTTGAACGTCAAAATTTACATTAAAATAGATTTGATTCTTGTCGCCCCTTCCAAAAGGTAGTTTTCGTATGGAGAAGAATGGGCAAGAACCTCCACCATTACTCTTTTAAAAATGTGTTACAATATTTGGCATAGGTTCATTCATTATATAATAATATGTGAGAATGGTGCACCTAAAATAAAATCACATAGGAAACGCGAAGAGACTCAAGTTACGAATGGAATTTATCATTCAAAAACTTTCGCCGAAACCAGAGGGAGCGCCAGTTCTTATAAGTGAACAGACAGTTGTGCTGATGGGGTATTTATTGCGCTACTCCTTCCCAGCTGAAACTCTAGCGAAGTGGTGAAGGCCGAGCTTTTTGGGGGACTGTCTTATACAGGGTGTTACATAAAGGATATATCAATACAAACAGGTTGAAGAGTGTATCTGGTCTAGAATCTCTGTACAAAATTTCAGCTCAAAAGCAGTAACTTTGAAAATGCTTAATATTTTTTTATTTCGATAGTTTATTGAATTGAAATCATAACAAACTTGTCACCGCACTACGAGGGTGGATCCATTATCTGTAGTGTGTCTGTGCGCCTAGTACACGCACATCACGCCGCCGCGCGCCAGTGCAGCGCCGTGATGTCGAAATAATAAAAATGTTATGCATTTTCAAAGTTAATGCTTTTGAACTGAAATTTTGTACAGAGATTCTAGACCAGATACACTCTTCAACCCGTTTGTATTGATATACCCTTTCCGTAACACCCTGTATAATTTTGACGTTCAAAAGTGCCGCTTCTCAGCCTAGTTTGAATAAATAATTTGATTTTGGTTAATGTTTCATGCATAAAATTTAAGTACTGTGTAGGTAACATACAATTTCTGAACAGCAAGATTATGTTTTAGTTTTCCTTAGCACTAACTTGTCTGTAGGTACCAGTTAACTACCTAATTGCTTCTAAACAATAACGAAATAGGAAGTCAAAAGTCTATCAAATACTGATAAGAATTTTCCCCACAGTGACCATTTTCAAATATATAATAAATAAATCAATATATTTATAATAAATCCATGCCAGTTTAAATAGTTTAAAAATAATTAAAAGTCGTTGTCGCTTCCTAAATGGAGCAGCCACCTTTTGCCCTCACGTTTATGCAAACCAATAAGAGAACTTGACACATTTCTTAGATTTTTTATTTACAAATAACCTGGAACGGCTGGACCGTTTTGGCAATTCTTTTGTTCGTAATAGTCCGAATTAGATTTTACGGAAAGAAAAAATAAAAAAATCAATCAATCAATCTGCCCCCAACATAGTAGCATAGTAGCATAGCAGCATAGCAGCATAGTAGTAGCGGGAAAAGGCTATTTTCCCGACTATGTTGGGGTCGTCTTCCAGTCTAGCCGGATGCAGCTGAATATCAGAATTTTACATGGAGCGATTGCCTCATTGACCTCCAAAACCCAGTTACTGGCTAATACGATACCGTACCCTTTTTTTTTTATGGATGGGAAATCATCAAATGACCCCTCCCGCTCTGGGTGGAGCGAAGGGAGTGTCAGACTCTTACTGACTAAAACCCATCCGTGTTCCTTCCTTAGCCCTTTATGTTCCGGGGTAGCGGTAACCCTTTCGGACAATCCCGCACCCCCGGCAGGCTTCGGCCCTGGCAGGCCCCTTCCTTTATGCTGACATCTCTTTGAGGCGCGCGTGGAACACGTACGCGCCGTCCGGCACGGGCCTGGTCCTGATCGGACGGTGAGCTACCCATTACTCTCCGTCCGCAGGCCCGCGCCTACGGTGGCCGGGAGTCGTCACGCGGCTCCCGACGTCCGGAGCGTCTCCCGCGGCGGCTGGGGTGTGAGGCTCTCTCCCTTAGCCGTTCCGCCACCTCCTTCGCTAGCATGACTGCTTCGCAGAAGGAGGTGACGGCCTCCCACTCCCTCTCGCCCCGGACCATGGCTTGAACCAGGGTCGGACGCGAGAGGTCGCCGCCGCTGTCGAACGATACCGTACCCTACGTCTTAGTCTTGGTAAGACTGGTTGTCAGACTTTCAGGTTTCTGACGACTCGTAACGACTGTCAAAGATCCACGAATGACAGCCGGGACGACGGCTTAACGTGCTATCTGAGGCACGAAGGGGCCTTGGTAAAGATTCGTCACCCATCCACGGACCAACCGTAATAAGCGTTGCTTAAACTGATCGATCGACCCGTGCGGCTACAAGCCGAAAATTTGAAAAATATCCTGGAAAATTTTCAATCCATAAAAACATGAATGTCTTTTTTTTCTATGGGTTTTATGTGTTGGACAACGTCTGACGAGTAAGTTAGTGTACATAAAAGAAGGAAATGACTTTCGAGATAAACGTACGATACCTTTGTCGCATAAATTCTTTACTGAATATATTTTTTCACATGTTTTCTTTGTATATACTCTCGAATTCTCGATAACACAAGGTGAGTAGCCGACTCAATTTCCGACTAGAGATGTGATCCATCACCGACACGGTAATCGAGAATCGTTTGGTATATAGTACTTATGTATACATACATAGGTAGTGGTACTGATTTGTATGGAACTAGTGGTGTGGAACAAACACATGATGCTATCTTATAATAATATGGTTATATTTATACTTGTGTCTGTGTAACTATATGGGTAAGGTCGTTGTGAGATATCTACTATACATACTCTCTGAAATGTAGATTATTGGTGTTGTTTTGCTGTGTAGCCAAGTTGCCAGAAATCAACACAATTTTCTATAAGATGTTTGTATGTGCAGGTTTCAAAACAGATATATATCTGCAGAATAGTGCAATCGTTATCAACATTATCATCATTTCTTATCATCAACCTATCGCGATTTAAGACGGCCCTGGTTTCTTTGATCTAACCTTGTACACCATTCGGTCACAGCCTTGTCGTTATATGAAAAATAATCATTAAAAAAAAATGATCAAAATCGGACTGCTCTGAAAAAAGTTATGCGTGGTTACACATAAAAAAAAGACCGGAAGTGAAAACTTGAATATTAACGTTGTGCATTTTTGATATTTTTCATGAATAGATGCACTTTGTTCAATTTCCATATTTTAAACACTTTATATACACGAATTTTACGAATACACAGCAGTGTGGCCACTACACAGACGGTCGAGCCATCAGCTGTCACCGTCCATGGATGCGCGTGGCACGCTGTAACATAAACACACACGAACATTCGCGCAAGCGCCCTGCGCCGCCTAAACGAAACAACAGGCATACATTTTCACCGCACCGTAGAAAGAGAGGGGGATACTTCCTCTCCTACGCCGTGCCGGCTGTCTACTCTCCATCCGTCTTACGAATTTTCGATCAGGTCACGTGTCCTGACGCGAGCTTAACATTTTTTGCCCATTACAAAAAAAGTGTACAACGCCGCTAAAGAAGTTTTCACTTCAAAAATATACGCGTCGACTTGAGAACCTCCTCCGTTTTTTCGTGGGTAAAAACCATTTCTACACGTCTTGCGATTTTTCCAGGCATATGTACTTATATCTGATAAATTTCTGCTGGCACCCAGGTGGGTAATAGGTATTTGTAGGCATTCGGTTCCGTATTACCCGTATTCCGTATTACCGGTTATGTGCCGTAACCATGTAGGTACCGACAAACAAGAATATTTTTTGCATGCCACATGGCTATGTCACTTTTCAGCTAATTTCTGACATGACGCTTTATACTTTTTTTTCTGTTGTATAATATATTGAGTCCTTTTTAGTTTGTGCTATATGAAAGAATGAAAAAAAAGAAAGAAAATAATATAATATTTTCATTCTTTAGTACAGACGCCAGCACATCAAACTACTACAATCTGTCAATTTTCTTTAATAGATTTTCAACTTTATTGCTACAATATAAGGTTCAAGGTTGATTGGAAAAATTTTACAGTTTCGGGTAGCTTGATGTGTTGGCGTCTGTACATCGCGTAATAACAATCTGTCTCTTGTAATACATGTTAACCACCAAACAAAATTAATGTCAAGGACTTTACACAATTTGTAACCACTTCCTTATGAACTAAAGATTACCTATATTAACATTAATTAATAACAACACAGCGCACTAATTGAAAGTGTTCCCAGTCCTTAATTTAATCGTTGGTAGACTATCACAAAACTTATAGTAATTTCTTGACACAATATAAGTACATGTAGTAAGTGTGTGTGTAAGTTTGGCGTGGCACGCGTAACCCACACGTGAGTCGAGTGTAGTATACATTTGCTGAAATGTCGGATATTTCGACTTAGAAGTCATAATCATTAAGGGCATTAGCACACCACCGCCGCGAAAATATTCATGGGAAATCACGTAACGAATTCCGATAAGAAACATTTATTTATTTATTTATTTAGGAACAACAAACAGTAGTGTAATAATATGCAAACATAAGTTAAAACTTAATAATAGATGTAACAAATACACTACTCACAACGTTATCCACATATTACTAAACAGATATACTAGTTGTTAGAAAGAACTATATAAAAACAGACAAAATAAAGTAAACATTACTTAATTAATAGGGTTCTGATCACTTAAAATGGTAACAATTTCTTTTCTAAATACAGCCTTGCTGTGAAACATAATATCAGTTTAACAAACAAACAACAAACATTACTACATTATATCGCGATCAGAGTAGCGGGACATCATGAGAGTCAGTTGAATTGTAGCAATCGCAGCAAAATGCCGACACTTTCGACTTAGTAAATACAGTACAGGTCTACTTCGGACCTCATACATTCGTTTTTCCATAAAATCAACATTCATTTTACAAAAAATAAAACAAGTTTCAATTTATAAACTTGTCAAATGCAACAGATACGTGCGGAACAAATGCGGCAAAGCAAAAAAATCTATCAGGTTGAGACGGATGAGCAAATCAGCGAAATCACGCGTGAAAGAGATAGAATCACTATCAAATATTCAAATCTGTGCATTAGAACAGGCAGTTTCGCTTCTGTTTCGCTTGTCGTACAACAGCGAAATCATGGCTGCGGTTTCGGTGCTATAAGGTGGTCGCTATATTCGAAGCGGGGATGTGATACCGGCCTAAGGGGTTTGAATATTATTTGACAGACATGTTTAATCATATTTATCGTCGACCCCTGTCATACAGGAGGTAATTAGGTTGAGACCTCATAGATGTAATGTTAACTGAAGTTTCGGAAATCAATTATTATTACCATAACTATATTACACTGGATTAAGAATAATTACTGTAGCATACGATTGTTTACCTAAGCAATATCGTAGAAAATATTACATAATTAGTTAACGTTACATAGGGGCAATAACGTTAGTTAATTATATCAATTCTAGCCTATACATTCATTAGGTAGGTATAGCTTTAATTTCTTCGTTTGAATTTATATTTTTGCTTGAGATGGGTGACTTAAGTAAGGAAAAACTTATCATTTTCTTCTTTATTTTACTCAGGCAAAATACAAGGGGTCAGAAACACAATTTCTATTGCATAACCATGTAAACGGACAACTTTGCGCAATAGCGACTAAAGGATTTGGTAACGCTACGCAAAAACTTCTTGCGATTGGAAAACAAACCATGATTGTATTCTAGAATGTTTCAATTTTTTTTTTCTTTGTCTGTAAAATTCTTGCTTTCGAATAAAATCCATCGTGTTGAAAAAGATAAAAAAGTTCAGTTTTGTAAGAAAAATAGTTTAATTTTCTTTTGTCAGTGAACTAGCGATCCGTCCCTGCTTCTCAGGTTTTTTTCTTTATTATAATGTAAATGATAAATTATTTTATTTCCGTAAGTAGGTTTGTACAAACACGTCAATCATATTTTTTTAATTACTAGACGAGGTCGGCGTTTCCTATCTGAATACTCTGAGAAGAAAGGCCGAAACAAACTCAGAGGTCACAGTCTCTTTTAAAGTCCAGACAAAATCTTGGTCAGATCATGTGAAGACCATGTAGATTGGTGTCTGAAATGGTCTTTTGAGGAAAGAACCACAAGACCTGTCCAGTCAGAGTACGCATTTGTTAGTAATCGTGCAGCTCAACTCAAAACTTAAGGAGATCACTGTATGTAGGATTTTACACAAAAACCTTTCAGAATGAGTTCTCTAAATGATTGTGAAAACCACATCAAAATCGGTTGACAGACACGAAAAGCGGATTTAATGTATAATATGTATAGACAGAATACACCTCGTTCAATTTGGAAATTCATCGTTTCACCGTAGCATTTGGTAATTTCGAATTGAATAGTTTGGTTTTGATATAATTAAAAGTAGGTAGTGCGTGGTTGGGTAACTCTTGTTTATTGTGTCATTCCCAATTGTGTTTTAGATTCAATCAGCCTTAAACTAGAATAGAATGGGTACTTAAATATAGGAAAGGGATAGGTATTGTATTTTCATGATATTACGTTTCAGATGTAGATAGCGATGGAATATAGTTATGAAATGCGATAGTGCTTCTGTGTTAATTTGCAGTCGAGATAGGTTTCGGATGTCTGATTTTCGATAGGTATTCAGCATGTTACAGATAGGTACCATGTTATACGGAGGAATGAGGAAAATGTCGTGAGGAAGTTTTGGAGCATGAAGGATCGAAGTACAGAGTATCGAATGCCCTAAATATCGATATCGATATTTATGAACTATGTATGTACAGACGCCAGCACACCAAGCTATCCGAAACTGTCAAATTTTCGCAATCAATCTTGAACCTTATGCTGTAGCAATAAATTTGAAAATGTATTAAAGAAATTTGACAGATTGTTGTAGCTTGATGTGCTGGCGTCTGTAAAAGTCATGAATAGTCTTAGTTAATGGATGGTAGACTTCGTAAAAAGTCAACATAACCAATAATAATATTATCGTTATTGAACAAGTAACATGACACATTTGTGTTAGTAACAATATTCCTTACCCCTATGTTAGTATTCCTATTCTAATCACTTAGCCTAAAACCAATGCTATCAATGATATCGAGCCCGATTTGTGCGGACGAGTCATGGAAAATTGAACCTCTCGGATACGCGCTGCCCATCAAAGCCGCGGCGGCCATTTGGCAGATAATATCATAATCTATACATAAGTAATTTGTGATTTCTCTATTAATTAAAAAGAAGCATACAATGATATCTTTTACAAAACTTGCTTTAATTAAATTAAATCAATGTATCACCAACATGTCTTTTAAAGATAATGCGACATATAGATTTCAAACACATGCTCTAATAATAAAGCTGAATATTTTGTTAGTTTGAATGGTCTTATCTCTGGAACTACTAGTAAAGTTTGATTTTTTTTTCATTGATAGCCCAATTCTTAAGGGTGGCTACTTTACATACGCCAAGACCCTTAGGAGCAGAGCAAAAACAAACAAAAAGTCAGAAAAAACGCTGAGCGAAACCGAAGTAGGTAATAGCGCGGGCAAAAGCTAACTATAGTTACAAATCCATATGAGTTTTCTATCTGAAATAGTAGTTAAACCTCCACTTAATTCAAAATAAAACATTATTAAAAAAAAAAAAAAAAACAACCTTAGATTGTGAATACTCCACGTAAAATCAAGTACCAACATTTTGCAAATCAAATAAAGACCGCCGACGCAAAGACAGCGTCGAAACCATCTCCTCAACCACAATATCGTGTTACGAACATAAGTGTACACCTACCCTTACAAGGACAAACGAGGTTTGCTTCCAATATTAATGACCTCGTTAACAGTATCTAATTTATTTACTCTGTAAAATGTCGCTAACGTTAATTACTCGCTCACGATTCGTGAATCTCTAGCACGCATTACTCTTGCCAATTGAAGGCATTTGTATCGACGAAGCCTATTTCATATGTAATGAATTATGTATGTGTGTTAGTCGTAAGGTTTTGGTACACTGAAAGGGAGCTTTATGCGATACGTAGCGATATTTAGAAGAAGAAGAAGACGGACGGCACTCTGAATGCGTGTGACATTTTTTATATTTAGAGCCTTATCACACTAGCGGTTTGCGAGCGCCTGCGGGGCGGGGCGGGTGCGCAGCGAATGCATCGCGAACACGCCGCGGCTGCACAGCGGAGACGTCGCGGACGCGTGGCAAATTCGCAACGTTTTCATCGCGTAACAATGGCGCCCACACACACAAGCATAGTAACATTCGCGTCGATCTCGTTGCGCGCCCGCTCCGCTTCAAGGACGCTCGCAGTCCGCTAGTATGATAAGGCCCTTAATGTCTGGCCTTTGAAAGAAACTTTGACCCCTGAGTTTGTTTCGCCATTTTCTTCTCAGGGGTTTCCAGTTAGGAAATGCCGACTCCATCTA
This sequence comes from Amphipoea oculea, assembly GCA_945859645.1. Lineage (NCBI taxonomy): Eukaryota > Metazoa > Arthropoda > Insecta > Lepidoptera > Noctuidae > Amphipoea > Amphipoea oculea. The sequence continues at coordinate 7,153,971 of OX243876.1, forward strand.
GCTTATTTGATTGTTTTAAGTATGACGTTTAAAAGAGATTTCGATATCCTATTTATGGAATAAACGATTTCATTTGTGACCATGAAGTGTGTTGATGAATCTTTGGAAACTGCGGGGCAATTATCAATCGGAATCGGTTTCATTTTGACAGTTCAACAACATTCATTGCGTTATTTATGTGTTGAGCAGACAAACTTTTCGAACTTATGAAGCAATGGATTAGCAATTTGCTTCAAAATGATTCTAATTTCGATTGATAGTGTGTTACGCAATTAGGGTGCTGGTCGGAATTACATTGATTTTGTTTGATAAGGTAGATGCAAAGCTCGTCGGTGCATAATAATTGCATCACGGACAAAATCAGTGACCTTTATTGTCTTCGCAATAATCTTGCTCTTGAGTCGCTGTCATTGACAAGTCTGTCAAAATCACATTGTTCTTTATACTCGTCGCTATAACAATGATAATGGGTTGCTGGTGTCAGAATTACTAAGTAAATAACTGTGAAAGGACTGTAGTTCGTCGCCATAGCTCATAGGAGTGACTCATCGGCGTACTCGCTTTCGATGTGTCGTATTTCTTATTTATTTGTACGCACTTCGCACGCCACGCACTGTACACGTCTCGCGTTTAGTGTGTCGGAGGTTTTATTGCTCGCAACCGTGCTGTAAAATGTATGATAACAAATTCCTATTTGCTTTCGTATATTTTAATAACGTTTGGATCGTGTGGTGATTGTATGGAGTGGGGAAAATAGGAACATTTTTTTTATGAGTATGCTTTCATATATCCTGGCGAAGAGTAGATATCTTACCTTGCACAAAAGGATATAATTATCATATTTTTACCTGTGCAAACGAAATACAGGTGATCCATCTCCCCTTTAGGCACTGTGAGTTGTAACATAAAAAAAATATTCTTTGATTAAGGTCCACTGTGAGAGTATGTTTTTGTCATACATATTTACTTTAGCAAAAAGGTACAAGGAAAAGGCCGAAACATGTCGAGGCCCTATCTAATACTTATGTTTGCAGGTAACGTAGGTACAGTCAACAAAAGAGTTGCAGGGTGGTCGGATATAGTTGAAGTTTAGTAAGAAACCGATGGATGTTCTCGAATAAAATTTAATTTTATTAATATCCGACGATCCTGCATACTTATCTCTTTTGTTGACTGTACATAATACATACACAATCAGCCTATAACGTTCTCATTGCTGGGACACAGGCCTCCTCTCGGTGAGAGGGAGTGGGCCGTAATCCACACGTGGGCCCAGTGCGAGTTGGTAGATGTCACGTCTTCGAATTTTTGGTTCTGCGACATGCCGGTTTCCTCACGATGTTTTCCTTTACCGTTTTGAGAGCAGTGGTGATGGAATGATTTACATAAAGTAAAAACGTAAGTATATAGGTACCTACAGTATAGTATAATTATTTCCAAAAAAAAATGAAATCTATTTTCATAAGACTTTTGAATTGAAGCTTCAAAAGCATGAATATGAAATTAAATGAGACCCATTCGTATGTATATTTCTGTTCATAAAACATTCGAGGACAATACGACGTCATTTTATTTTATTCCGTCCCTCTCCATTCTACGCGCCGATCCATTTGTGCGAGAAAAACACGATCGTACCATTTTCTCCCTTGGTATTTATTCGCAGTTACCGATATTTACAATGCAATAAAGCTAACCACAATAAAAATATGGTTGCCGGGTAATAATGGGTGCCATAAAAACATTTTATCGTGCCTGATCAACGTACGTAGTGGCTAATTTGGCCCCTGCTAATTTTGATTTATTTGTCGTGTAAATAAGAATTTGATTCTCGTTTCTAATGGAAGGAGCGGCGGCCGTAAACGGCGAGTTATTATCGTCTGTTTGTTATGGACTAGTTTTAATGTAATAGTGGAGAATGAATTATTATTTAACTGGACGTTTATTACATACTACTCGTAGCTTATGCTCGCGGCTTCGGCGGCCTCGATGTTAGAAATTATCCCACGGGATCATGCTTCTGGGACAAAAGTAACCTATATTATTACTCCATAACATCATATCTGTCAGTCAAAGTCCCGTCAAAATCGGTCCAGCTGTTTGGACATTCGCGCAAAAAACGCATAGACAAAAAAAAAATTGTTATAAGTAGCGTATATACTTTCATATACATTTAGTAAAAAAGCTGTTATTTTGATACTTATTACAAAGAGACACTTCAATTTTACTTATTTGTGTAGATTTGTATAGATATATATGTATATGTTATAGGCAAACCTCGAAGCTCCGGCGCTTCTAGGTTTGACTAGTTAATCCTCAGGTCTGACTTGAAGTCTTAGTCAAAGCCCAAACAAATTAAGTTTTTCAGCCTTTGACTATAGAATTTTCGTCAAACCTAGGAGAAACTAATTTGGTCAGGCAAACGTCGAAACTCAATTTAATGAAATCGGGGTTTGACCAGTCAAACTTCAATTAGGTATTAGAATGTCTTAGTTTGTTAGATTAGGTGTAAGGATTTTTTTTTAATATTAATGTTTTAATGTTGTCATAATTAAAAAAAAAATTGTCTTTATTCATACATGGTGATGCATTATGACATTTAGAATTGCACAATACGTTAGATCTCTTACATTTACATAATTTTGAAGAGCATTTTTGTTGCAATGACATTAAATAAAGCCTTGGCCCCCAAATTTAGAATCTATTGCACTTATTTCTCTTAGAGACAGCTTAACGTCGTCGGGCACGTCTTTGAAATAAAAAAAAATCTTTGCATTCTTTTATTTGATTCCTCGAAAAAGTGTGTTTATCGTTCCGTATTTCGTCCCTACCTTGTCCCCTCATCACTCACATCACTCACTACCATTAACTGTTTTATCTTGTATGATACCTAAAACATTTCGAGCGTCTCCTTTTAGCTCTGTCGTAGCTAGGAATAGCTATGGTTACAGTTTTTCCAATCGCGATTGGCGCAAATTTTTGTTCAGATAATTGTTTCATAACATTAGCCTGAGCTTCAAGATCTTCAATTGCTTTTTCTTTATTTATTTTTTATTCCGAGCCCTTCATAGTCTGCACCAAGTGTGCTATCAGCGCACACAACATAAATATTACAAGTACAGTCGACGTTTGACCGAGACTGTCAGTCGCTTCTAGGATCAACTAGGCAAAGCCCGAAACAGATTATTTTACTTTCGATGTTTGACTAAAAAGTTAGGAACTTCTAGGTTTGACTAAAAATAATTTAGTCAAAGGCCGAAATTGGATTTTATTTCGGGGTTTGCCCGAAGGCTTTGGTCAAACCTAGAATAAACCAGTCATTCCGGGAAGAGACTGTATATCGACCTTTGACTATGACATATATATAATTCTCACTTTCTAAATAAACGAATTTTCTTATAATTATAATATGTAAATCAATCTGCCTAGCCTTTTCCCTACTATGTTGGGATCGCCTTTTATTTTACACGGAGCGACTACCTATCTGACTTCCACAGACCAGTTACTGGGTAACACGATACCCCTTGATAAGACTGGTTGTCAGACTTTTGGCCTTTTGACTACCCGTAACGTAACGACTGTCAACGGTATACGAATGGCAATCGGGACCAACGGTTTAACATGCTTTCCGAGGAACTGAGGGGTCTCCATATGTAATGGATGGTCACCCATCGACAAAACGACCGCGGCAAGTGTAGCTTTCTTTTAACCTTCGATCGGCCCGTGCGGCTGTTACTATTTAGCCACAAGACCCTCTAAACGAATTTTCTTTTATTTGGCTACTTTGTTAAATTAAACAAACACGGCTTTGTTGTAAATTAACAAATATTTTAACTGGAACTAACGATCAACGCTTGGTGGCAAACAAAACGACGGTTTAGAAAAAGATAGGTTCGTGTGGATGCATTTACATTGTGCAGCTAACTGGATTATGTGTTTGAAATGTAAATAATCCTGAGTTCCTATGGAGACCAGGCTATTTATAAGGTTTCATGAGTTCATGACATACAAAGCATATTTGCAATACAGTAAGAGCTTCAGTTAAGAGCCCAGACAGGCGCTTTTTTCTGAAAAATGCAAAAAACCGATTTTTGCAATATTTGACCTTGAATAATTTTTTTTGCACACATCGGATCGATGGGGACTTTTGACAAATTATTTGTACTTAATGGTGTTCCTAACATTTATAGGAATTTTTAGCTTTATGCGAATTAATGTAACCTTAAGGTGCCCCTATTTTTGAAGCTAACTTGACCGAACCATACCCGCATAAAGGATTTTATAGGTATTCTAACTTTCATAGGATTTATGTACCTAAGTATTCATGTTTATTGCCTCTTACGGTTTGCCTTACAAGAAAGGAATCATGCATTAGTTATGTCACACGTCAAGGGGGAGGTAAATAAAGTGTGAAATCGTGTGACAAGGGAAGGACGAGTCATACGCTTCGTAACGACACTCGTATAAACCTAAAGTAGATATTTAAAGTTTAAACTTCAACTATAATGAAAATATTTAATAAATTACCAACCGTATCAATCCATACTTTATAATATTATAAATTCCAAAGTAACTCTGTCTGACTGTCTGTATGTTACCTTTTCACGCCTACACGGCTGAACCGATTTAGATGAAAATTTGGTATAGAGATAGCTTGAGTCTCGGGAAAGGACATAGGATACTTTTTATCCTGATATTTCCACAGGATCGAGACTTATGCGGGTGAAACCGCGGGGCGCAGCTAGTAATATTATAAAGATTATTTTAAAATTGCGAAATATATGACGTCACACCAGGGGACGTCAAACAAAGATCATGGAATTCATGTGAAATAATTTTTGGATGGCCAGTTTCGGGGTCATCAGGTCAGTTTCGAACTCAAATATGTAGGTGCTCTAATAGGTTTTAAAGTGAAAATGCTACGAACTTTGCTCAAAACCGTGAGAGGAAGCAGCGTCATTATAACTTTAATAAACAATAATAAACTTGCACAAAGGATTCAAGCTCCAGGTAACTAGTATCCTGGTATAATAGAAACACTGGTTTGCATGCAAATGACATAAAATCGACTGCAGCTGTGGCTGTGACCTCATACCTACGTGCAAGATAGTTGCGTCGCAGGTAAGCATGTGCCTTGTTAATAAGTAGACCAACTGCCTTCCTTTGACCTCATAAGACTGAATATTATTTGTTAAAATTATGCATTTTATTGCAATAAAATGAAATTGTTTATTCTGTAAATAGGATACTTATCGAAATCCCTTATACTCGTCATATTATAAATATAAAAAAAAAAACGTGTGCGGTCGTGGGACCCCTGTCAGGAACGAAGTTCTCCCGCGATGCTCGCACGCACACACACTCGTTGTACCTATAATAGAAATATTAAAAATTTGTAAATTTTCGAAGCCGCCATCATGGATTTTAATTTTGTCCTCACTATTGGCTTCAGCGCCTTCGAAAATCATAATAAAAACTATCTATTTATTTATTTATTAGGGACAAAAAACAGTTACATGCCACAAAATACAGAAAAATACTTAAACTAAAATTGAACAAGCACGTAACCCACACCATTGTTCACGTTTTAACTAAAGGTTAGAAGTGCTAAAGACATAAAAAAGAAAAAGAAAAATACAAAACAATAGTCGCTGCCGAAATAATATTGTTGTGTTACTTAGCTTAATTTAACTTAAAATATATCCGAAGCCATTTTCCTAAATGTTTGCTTAGATAGACAAAATATATCCAGTTTAACAAAATGCGTGTTGTAAGAATCGACAAGGCGACGAAGAGGTGCACGTTCCCCAGCGTTAGTCCTGCATATGTCTGTATGGAATAGTTGAGTAGTTGAACTATTTCTCAGTCAGAAAGTCTGTGAGAATATCGCACGGACATAACGCTTTTTTGTTACGTGATGATTTCACCAGTTTATTCCTACCGCAAGCCAATGGGGTCGACATTTCCTATCTAGTTACCCCCGAGGACAAATATCGAAACAAACTCAAGGGTCAAAGTTTCTTTTAAAGTCCAGTCCTTTGATTATTTTCCCTCCCTTTTTATATACTCGTATTTGTACATATTATTATTTTAAGATTGTTAGCTTTTTAAACTATGTAAATATTTGAATCTTTAATAAATATCGAAAGTTAAAACATAAATCCAGACATAATCTTGGTTAGATCATGTTGCAGTATTTTTTTTTATAATTATAGTAAGTTTATTGTACAAAGAAAAAAAAACATACACGATTAGACATACAATAAACATGATTGAAATAAGTTGAAAAGAAGAGCAATACCATCTTAGTGTTTTTGCTGTTTGTTTTTTTAAAACGAGTGTCCACGACAGCAGGTCCCCTTGTACGATAAATAAAATAGGATAGACACCGTTATCGTATTGCCGTGGACAGTTTAATATTGAAATTGTAGCAGCAACAGTTTGTGAAGCTAAACAAGTTGATACTTATTCAGTTTAGATTCACAAACTCTTTGTCAAGTGTCAATATTGACAAATACATGGGAATGGCTCACGTACAGTCCTTTCACAGTACGTCTGATTTTGCATCTGTCCAAATCACGGTGATCTTTATACTCCTTGTGATAAGGTAGCTGTTGGGTTGCTGCCACTGACAGGCTATCAAAATCATGATGATCTTTATTGTCTTTACAATAGGGTTGCTTTTAGGTTGCTGACAGTAGTAAAATAACTTTGATTAGACTGTAGATATGTATACCTTTCCATATTTTTATAAAAGTGCTTACAGTATAACGAAAAAAGGTCAAACAACACACGTACCCGAAAAAGGAGAAATCTCTTTGTTAAAATTGGCATTCAGTACACGAGAAATGAATGATTTGCATCGAAAGTTTGCAACCACTATTTTCTGCTTACCTAATGAAGGGGCAGACCGCAATTTGGCCTCTCGAAAACTTTCGTACCGAAACACTTGTCAGTTCACTTGTCCGTTAGCACTTCAATTGCGATTTCTAAGAGCTGTGTCAGCAACTTCGACTTTTCCCGAACTTCCTCGTTGCGGAATTTGTTTCATAAAGAAAATACGGGAATAGTTTTCTAAAGCTCCTTGAGAGAGTTTGAAATGATGCCTTATCAGCAATCTTCTTCTTCTTCTTAGCGTGTCGATGGCAATCTAAATGTACTCGGCCCAGAATTCGGCCACTTGTTTGGCGCCATCACTAGCGTCCATCAGTTCATGTAACGTGCAGCTGACAGGACACGCAGGGCACGATATTAAGTGTCCCATCGTTTGTGGAACAGCACCACATATACACTCCAAGGCGGAGTCGTCTATAAATTTCCACCTGAACAGGTTTTCCTTGCTTCGGCCAACCTGGGTCCGGAGTCTGTTTAAAGACTTCCAGTTTACCCAAGGTAACTCATGTCCAGGTGGGAGGTCCTCAGCATCAGCAATGAGCTTCTATTTCAAACCCTCTTATTAACATCGCCGTAGTTTGTTAACCCTTTGAATTTGTAAACTTAAATGGGACTGGGCAGGACATGTCTGCCGCATGCCGGACAAACTGTGGACCCATATAGTATAGAATTGATGTCCTGAGACAGTGAGGTGTGGTCGCGGCAGACCACGTAGGAGATGGCGGGACGAGCTGGATAGGTTCCGTCCGGCTAGTAAAAGATGGAAGCATTGGAGGGAAGCCTTTGCCCAGGAGTGGGACAGCGTAAGCTAGAAAAAAAAAAACAAATAGCCCTCCTTCTGGCGCAGTCGGGTAATAACGTGGATCTACGCGAGACACAACGGCTTTTAAATTGTTTCTGTATTATGGCATTCAGGCGGTTAATGATCCCACTGCTGGGAAACTGGCCTCTTTTCTGAGAAAGTGCGGGCCGTAATCCACCACGCGGGCCCAGTGTGAATTGCTGAATACTGAGAACTTCATTAATTCATCTCGAATGTTAAATAAGAACCTTTAGTTTGCTCTAAGACATTATCCGTAAGTAGGTACTCGTAATACCTGTTCCCTCTGAGTATGTAAATGAAGCACGCAATTGAACAAAGGCTTTAAATATTAATGCTCTAAATAACCCGCAGACAATTATTAAAATAACTGTGTTCTTTAGGGTACGCTCACAATTTGAATGGCTCCCTCCTCCACAGGAAATCTTATTTGAAGTCAAGAATATTAAAAGCTCTTAAAGAAAAACGGGTTCTATTGTAAAAAACACACAATATTGCAACATTTTGGTATCCCTAATCTATTAAGAACCCCTAACATCGCTATTATAAACTTCACAGCGCACAAAACTGAAAATTATCAACATAATGAAATGCCCAATAAAATAGGTAAGCTGAAAGCCCGAAGCGGTAGAGGTATTATTATCGCACGGGCGGCGAATCCCGGCATCGCATTGTGTCCCCACCCTTACAGTCGCAGACGGAATTATAATTGAGAACCGAAAGCCGTTCTACGCAACGCCATCACAATTAGAACCATTTCAAGGAGGATGGTTATAGCTATATCAAACTTTATACATAATTCATTGTGTTATAGGGTACTGTAAGACTCGATAAAGATATAATATTGAAATAGGAGTTATGTGTGAGAGTTGCTGTCATTATTACAAAGTGGCGCGAGTAATCAGTTTATTGGGCTTGTAAATCCTTTGATGCAGAATTGGATGAGAGGAATTTGTTGAAGTGAAATGAAGTACAGACATTACTTAAATCGTTCGTTATTTTATAATGGATACTGCTTCAGATTACCGCGTCTCCTTGATTTTTATTTTTATGCTTTTTCAACCACCAATTGCGTGACATACTATCAATCACAATTTGAAGGATTTTGAAGAGAATGCCTAACCTATTGCTTCACAGGTTTGAAAAATTCGTCTGCTGAACGACGTGAATAGCGCAATGAATGTTGTTCTTCTTCGTTGACCTTGCCTTTTCCCGTTACGCGGGGTCGGCTTTCCCAATCATGCGACGCCATTTGTTTTGTGCGTCTGCTTCCGTAAGTCCCACCCCCCTCATGTCCTTTTGGACTTTCGTCATCCATGTGGTTTAAGGTCTTCCCAGAGATATAGATAGACCTAGATAAGGCATTTTTTGACTACCTACTATGACGTCACAAGCACTATTTAGTGATGGGAAAATCAATTCGATTCAAAGACGCCGCCGCGTGCGGCACCCGTCTCGCCCCATCCCCGGGGCCTAGCGCCAGCGCTCACGCTCACCCAGCCAGCAGTACACAGGACTGAGCGCGAAAGTGGCGGCTTACGATTTTTGAACGTAAGCTGATGCGATTTTGGCACGCGAAGTAGTTGCGCTTGCGTTATCTATGTGTATCTATATCTGTGGGTCTTCTTCATCCCCTTTTCTTAGTAGCCATGGAAAGGCACTTTTTCACGACATTGTTCGTACGTCAGGACTCGGGACAGTTTTAGTTCATCCGCTATTTCTGCAACCTTGAAGCTCCCTCTAACATGTTCGTTGCGCACCTTGTCTCTGAGTGTGACTCCTCTGAGTGTCGTTCCAGGCCAACGTTATTCTGTGAGTTATATCCGCTTCAATTGATCCATATTCCGTAAATACTGAGCCCAGATATTTAAAGGTTTTTACTTTTACCAACCCGCACTGGGCCCGCGTGGTGGATTATGGCCCATTCCCTTTACACAGAGGAGGCCTGTGTCCCAGCTGTAGGAACATTATATGCTGATTATCCTACTCTAGCCAGGGATGTATTCTCAAGCTTAAATCTGCACAGGAGGGTTAAAGTTACATAGCAAATATTCTAGGTTCTAATGCGCTAACAATTTTCTTCTAATGCCGCTTTCCTATCCCTATCCAACGCAATGAATCCATCCATCAATCCATTGTACCTGTACAATGTTTTGCTAAAGTTATTACTTGCTTTTAAACCAACGTTATTGCCGTACCTACATCATATTCCTGCCGGATATCATACTCTATTATGAGGTTACATTGCCTTCAGAGCTCCCCAAGGTATTATAAAGTATGAAATTTCAAACCCGACGTTTCCTCCTCACTTTAAGCAATCCTTTGATATTGCATGGAGTGAGTGAAATTTTCCTGACGGCATGAGAAATGCAGTGTAAACCTTAAATATAAGTAAGAAAAGAAAGATGTTGGGAATTACCTTTTATAGTGTATATAATCTCCGAAACGAGTCAATAATCCCTGTTGACATGAATACATTTATGTGCAAACAGATGGATGTCTGAGTGATTTCAATATTTTCATAGTCATATTGTGGATCGTCGAGGTATTCATCATAATTTTCAACATTATACGAGTCAGTAGTAGTTGTAGTATACTTGCTAGCCAATAATTTTCACAACTGTTTCAAATACTCAAAACGGGGTTACACCGCACAGAATAAAAATGTGTAAACTTTATTGTTGTACACCACAAATATACATAACAAATCAAACACTACAAAATATACAATGGGCGGCCTTTGTAGCTTTTTAAAATAATAATATAAGACTTATATATATTTTTTAGTAATAAATAAATGAAGTAATGATTTACTTCGTGGTGTAGTAATACTTTTGTGGGTGCGTGTTATGTTATTAGGAATGTGTTCACAGAGGATTAAAACGTGAAAAGTTATTTTTAACCGACTTCTAAAAAGAAGGAGGTTCTCAATTCGGATGTTCGTATTTTTTTTTTTGTTTGTTCGCGCATAACTTCGTCGGTTGCCAACCAATTTGCAATTTTTTTTTTTTTGTTGGGAAGGGTACCTATACTTTCCAAAAATTTTAAGTATCTAAATCGGACAAGCGGTTTTTGAAAAATCAACAAAAATCTAAAAATTGTCTACATTAACGATCTTTTCGTTTACATTTTTGTGGGGTACGTACAGGTAAAAAGTGAAAAATAAAAACGTTTTTACAAAAAAAAAAAAACGAAAATGCGGAACCAACGACACCGACTTCCGAAATTAAAGTTATTTATCACTTTGTAGTGTTTTTTTTTTGTAAAAAAGTTTTAGTATTTATTTACTCACGATATTTAGTACAATGGATTTACTTTATAAAGATCGAAAGGTGCGCATCTGTATTGAAGGGTATGGGACAACTGAGCCTGATGGTTGCTGCGTATGTAACTTTAATCAATTACCAAATGCATGTGTCAGCGTCCCTCTACAATACCAAATCTATTATTACTAACTAGCTGCACCCCGCGGTTTCACCCGCGTAAATGTCGATCCCGTGGGAATATCGGGATAAAAACTATCCTATGTCCTTTCCCGGGACTCAAACTATCTCTATACCAAATTTCATTGAAATCGGTCCAGCCGTTTGAGCGTGAAGAAGTAACAAACATATAAACACACACACACACACAAACTTTCGCCTTTATAATATTAGTGTGATGTGATAATAGTCGTCTAGACTGAATTTCAGCCCAGGCGAATCTCAACGAAGACCTGCCTTCGGCGCGGGAAATATCTTCTTGTAGACGTGTCGGAGTTCCATAGTGTCGAAATAAAATCTTGTCGTATTACAGTTTGTCGAAATTCAGTTGGTAAGTCGTTAGCGTGTCGATAGCAATCTAAATGGACTCGGCCCAGAATTCGGCTACTTGTTTTGCGCCATCACCAACATCCATCAGTTCCTGTAACGTGCAGCTGACAGGACACGCAGGACATGATATGAAGACATTATTCACAAGGAATGCATTATTTATAATAAGTTACCTATAGACTTTAGTATAATTTAAGTTAGGAGAAGCGCATTTACCGCATTGGGATATATCCTGTAATGGTACATGTAAGTAGATAAATAAATAAATAAGTGTCTTATCGATTGTAGAAGATATTATAGTGCACAAGTGTGTGCACAGACACAGGTGCACTCAGGCACTCTCTTCTTTTACTGTCATAGTCCGAAGGGACACACGACACATACACTACATAGGATTTGAAGTCTGATTCACCAACCAGAAAATAGAGACATGACTAGATGTGTGAATAAGCGAACAAAAATAAAATTAAAAATAAAGTGAGCATAAAATTCTAAACCCATAAAATACCTACTAAACCGTATCAGAGAACCACGCACGACTTAATTATCCGTTCAGATAAATCGTAAAGACGCACAGATTCCGGTCGGGCTTGATAAGCCCTAATTACGGCATCAGATTACCACGCGGCACTAATGACCTGATGAGTAATCTGAATAAAAGGGAACTGGTTTAAAAACCGTTTAAAGGTATGTTAAGGTACCTTTCCAATTTCAATAGGTTTCAGACTATTAGGAATGTCAACCTTTATTATTTTATTGCATAATAATGTGACAAATGCATTGTTAAGCAAATCAACGACACATATCATGATATTTTTTTTTTAATTTTTGTAAGTAGGTTTGTACAAACACTTTTTCACCTCAATCATATTTTAAAAACTAGATGAGGTCGGCGTTTTCTATCTGGCCAGTTTGAGAAGAAAAGCCGAAACAAACTCAGAGGTTACAGTGTCAATTAAAGTCCAGACATAATCTTTGTCAGATCATGTGAAGACCGTGTAGATTGGTGTCTGAAATGGTCTTTTGAGCAAACAGCCACACAGATTGAGTGGACCTGTCTAGTCAGTGCACGCATTTGTCAGTAGTTATGCAGCTCAACTCAAAACTTAAGTACTCAAAATAAATTTTAATTGTCCGTCCTTAAATTGTCCGTAGTCTAGTCAGCACCCTAATTCTATAACACACTATCAATCGGAATCTGAGGCATTTTGAAGCAAATTGCTAATCCATTGCTTCATAAGTTCGAAAAATGTGTCTGTTCAACACGTAAATAACGCAATGAATGTTGTTGAAATGTCCAAAATGAAACCGATTCCGATTGATAATGTGTTACGCAATTGCCCCGCGGAACTGTGATTCTATGACAGTTGTATGAAATGGCTAGAAAACGGCAAATCTACGTAGGGTGTTTATTTGCTTCACAATTAATTACCAGTTCACAATAAAGCAGTCGAAAGCTTTATTACTTGAAAACCAGTGATGAGTTTGCTAATACTTAGATTACTTAGGTATGACAATGTAAATAATACAACTTTCAACTATTGACAGGCCGTCGAAAAGTTAGTTCTTGGGGCTCGAGTTACTTCTACCTAAATTCTTCGTATTTCATTCAAACGATACCTTGAATTTAGTTCGCACGTCTAAACGTTCATTTTAAAACTTCTCATATCTTTTGCTTAATGGTATTCATTCCAACAGTTTTTCTAGTTTTTGTGATGTTCAGAAAGGTAAATACGTGTAATTTATAGTAGCATAATCAGCCCATAATGTTCCCACTGCTGGGACACAGGCCTTCTCTCTGTGAGAGGGCTGTGAGAGGGCTGTAATCTACCATGCAAGCCCAGTGTGGGTTGTAACATGTTTTCTAATTTTTGGCTCTAGGACATGCCGGTTTCCTCACGATATTTTCCTTTACCGTTTTGAGAGCAGTGGTGATGAAATAATTTACGCAAAGTAAAGCGCCTGCCTGGGTTCGAACCCATGACCTACGACTCGTAAGTAAGCAATGGTTAACGGCCCAATGCCCATGGGCCACCACAGCTTTACAGTGCTTATCTTGAACTGAATTGCAGATCATTATCATCCACAGTCCAATTTCACCCACACCACTCAGCATAGGCCTCACTTTTCATGTACAGACGCCAGCATCAAGTTACTACAATCTGTCAAATTTCTTTAATAGATTTTCAATTTTTTATCGCTGAAGCATAAGGTTCAAAGTTGATTGGGAAAATTTGACAGTTTCGGGTAGTTTCATGTGCTGGCGTCTTTGCCAATCCCCACGTTCCTGTGCCAGCTTCCTTCTGGTTCTACCCGCGATGGCAACAATTTTGACCACCCATCTCGCCGCCAGTCGACCGACACTTCGTCTTCCAGTCCTTGGACGAATTCAGTTCCAGATAGTAGCGAGTAAAGATATCTAAGGGGCCATTCTCGTAATTTTAAGAACGTTCATAGTCTGATCTCAGTCTCAATCTGTCAAAAATACCTCTAATTTCCCTACATGACATATATTTGGCGCCGAGATGAGACTGCGACTAGATTTTGAATGTTTTAAGTTTAAGTTTTTGTTTGAATGTTGTTTTTAATTGCCCCTCTGATCACAAATTAGCTTCACCTCGCGAATTCGTCCGCATAAAATTTCTTGTTTCCCTATCCAACCCGTCGCATCGCATCGCCTGCCAGCGCTATTACTTCATTTTCGCTTAACGTTCTTTCTGCCTTTGTTTTCTGTTTGTTCAACTCCCAAAGGTCCTAGTGATGTTAATAGCTTCTAGCCTTCCTTAAGAATTCTTGAAGAATACTTTTGTATTTTGTTCTTAGCCCAATTGGGCTAAAAATAAAATACAAAAATATTTTTTCAAATCCGACTGGTAGTTCCAGATAGTAGCACGTTCAAACAAACATAAAACTCGTCAGCTTTATTATTAGTATGTATACATGGTTATTGGTAAAACACTAAAAACCTTTCAGGACTATATTATTAGAAACTACCATCATAAACAACAACTTTTGTTCTATGACTTTTAATAATTCATCAGACTTTTATACAAAAATAAAAATATTTTAATTCAACGCTCTAAATGTTACGAACTCTACGCGAAGCAAAAGAAAGCGCTATAGGTAAACAAACTGTCGTGTCTAGTACAAAATGTACCGGAGGGGAGCAGGGGTTAGATAGGACAACGAAATCTTGAAGGTTTGTTTTTGGTTAATGTATAATGTTTTGTAAAATTCATAGAAAAAAATTGTGTTGTTTATGATGTTAGTAATACAGTCCTAGAAGGTTGTTAGTGAAAAAAATCAGCTGTTCCCCACATATTGATGAGTTATCACTTATCACACTAATATTATAAAGGCGAAAGTTTGTGTGTGTGTATTTATATGTTTGTTACTTCTTCACGTTCAAACGGCTGGAACAATTTGGATAAAATTTTGTATGGAGGTAGATGACACCCTGGATTAACATATGGGCCACTTTTTATCCCGAAATTCCCACGGGATCGAAACGGGGGGTTATGCGGGTGAAACCGCGGTGCGCAGCTAGTACGAAAATAAATTTAGGGAACAGCTCATTTTTTTTCGTCTCTTAAGAGACATCTTAAGACGTTGTTGGTATTTTTCCAATAACCCTGTATAGATCATTTTCAAAATTAATTATTGCTTTATTGATTGAAACTACAAACCTAAGAATACTTTTTATCACTTCGAGCCGTATTATATTGCCAGAGTGTGGTTTCGAAATACATATATACTTTAGAGAGTATTAAATTATTTCTCCCCGTTCCGTCTTTTGTCAAAACCAAATGAATGAATCATGAATTTCAATAAGACCGTTTCCAAGGTCTTTGAATCTTCAAGAGGTTAGTTAACGTGTTTTATTTCTTGGTTTTGGTTAAGTTTAATTGTTTTTTTTTTATAACAAATAATATTGTAATGGGGGCCCGTGGCTAAATAATAAGAGCCGCACAGGTCGATCGATCAGGTTAAACTACGCTTGCTGCAGTTGGTCTGTGGATGGGTGACCATCTTTACATACCGAGACGCCGTTATTCACGCCTATCATTCGTGGATCTTTGATAGTCATTACGGATAGGCAGGAGCCCGAAAGTCTCACAACTAGTCTTACCAAGGGGTATCATATTACCCAGTAACTTGTTTGTGGAGGTCAGATAGGCAGCCGCTCCATGTAAAATACTGGTATTCAGCTGCATCTGGTTAGACTGGAAGCTAACCCCAACATAGTTGGGAAAAGGCTAGGCAAATGGAATTTTGTACTTGTAATTACAAACATATAATAACACACAAACAACAACAATAATACACAACACATTCCCAAGATAATATTAATATAATATTTTCTTTTAATTAAAGTTGTTCCAAATGAATATTATACCCATAAGGCGATCGTTGTATAAAAATATTGAATTATCGACTCACAAATATGTAACTTGCAAAAAAAGCTGTATATCTGCAAAATTCGCTATTTGTGCAAAATATTAAAACGGAAAAAAAAGCGTAAAACGGTAAAAACGGTTACCGTTACCGTTATAAACGGTATTTAGGATCGCTTATACTCCGACGCTAATATAATTACCAAGAATTTTCCTAGAAAACCTGTAAAGCGATTCCCTGGTGGAGTTGGTTGTTCTTTTTGGTTGGCGCAACTTGTAGGTTGTGAATACTTTCAAAACGAATGCAACTTTTATTTGTAACTAGCTGCGCCCCGCGGTTTTATCCGCATAAGTTTCGATCCCGTGGGAATATCGGGATAAAAAGTAGCCTATGTCCTTTCCCGGGACTCAAACTATCTCTATACCAAATTTCATCCAAATCGGTTCAGCGGTTTGAGCGTGAAGAAGTAACAAACATGTAAACACACACACATACAACACAAACTCACAAACTTTCGCCTTTATAATATTAGTGTGATAGTATGAATTTTTGGTAAGTCAATGAACACAGGATGATTTTCATTTGAACTAAAAGTGGTCATGTTACACGTAGGTGAGACCTATTATGTAATTAGTTGACTTTTGTGTACGCTGGATGCAGAAGCACAGAACCAGCCGAAGTAGCGGTACTTGGGGAAGGCCTATGTCCAGCTGACGACGTCTTTCGGCTGAAATGACGATGATGTCTCAATAACGACAAACCTACCTATCTACCTAACTTTTATTAATGAATCATTTTCTACAAACAAAGTATGAATAATCATTCAAATAAATGTACGTACATATGACCTACAGTATCTATGTCAACTGTCTGAACAGTAGACTTACAAAACACTATTTGCGCGCCGTAGTTTCATTCGCAAAAGTCTCTATTCCATGGAAATATCAGAATAGCAATTTTTCGGAATAAAAAGTATCCCGAGTCTTAATCCAGGTAGGTAATGGTCTATTCATGTGCCAAATTTCATCCGTATCCGTTCTGCCGTTTTAGCGTGAAAGCGTAACAAACAAACGTACAAAAAATAAAATATTTTCTCTGATTTATACTTCGTTCGTCCCGAAGTTTTGTCCCATATTCCAAAAAGTTCTTAGTTTGTCCCATATCACTGTTTCGTCCCAAATTACAAGTACTTTAAAGGTAAAGTCAACAAAAAATATACTTATTTGTGAAACGGGGGAAGTCCCGTAACGCCGGACGGCACCTACCGCCGGACACTCGTACTATTCAAGCAATTATAAACCTGTTCGTTTCAAAGTACAAGTGAAAGGGGCACGGGGGGTACACAGCAACAGGATCACGCGCCGCGACTCGCCTGTGACGCGCAAGGCCACGGCGGGAGCGGGAGTTTGCTGCTTTTGGCGAGAAATCACGGCGTCACGTAAAAATCGATGTAAGTAATTCTAATGTATTACGATGTATTCATTTTAATGGTATTCAAAAATAAAAGAAGTACTTGATTGTTATCCGTAAACTGATAGAATATTATTAGATTTTTTAACTAATTTTGGTAGGTACCACCTAATGTACGACACCATCTGTCCCTTAATACCGGACACTAAGTCATCCCTTAGCACCGGACAGTAAACATATTGATATTTCTCGTGAGAATTAACGTTATTTATTCTAATTGTTTAATTTTGTTTTAGAACATAGAAGAATGAATAGAATTGAAATGGAAGAGAAGAAAAAGAAAGGATCGTGGGAGCCACACAGCTTACAAACTGCTATCGATAAAATTTTGTCCAAAGAACTGAGTGTAAGACAAGCTGCAATGCGATACAATATTCCTAAAAGCAATGTACATGACAAAATGAAGGCGCTAAATCGAGGAAAAGAAGTAACGATGAAACCAAAGTTGTGTAGGTTCACTAGCACCTTCTCAGCAGAGTATGAACAAGCTATGGTGGATCACGTCAAAGATTTATCTAACAGGTGTATGCCGCTTAGGAATTAAAACCAAAGGGAAGAGCGTAGACAAAAGAAAAGAAGCGAAAGACGTGGAGCCCAAAGACAAAAAATGGAATTAAAGTGGAACCTTTAACTGAATCAAACATCTAACACAAACACAACAATTTTCAAGTAAACATCTTACACAAACACAACAATTTGCGTGGTTTGCTTAGAAGACACTGAGGAAGACTGGATTCAGTGCTCATCCTGTCTTGGGTGGGCACATGAAGCATGTGCAGACGTCCCAGAGCCTGAAGATGGCTAAATATGTGATCGATGCAGGCTACTCTGAGATGACCAGTGCTTTTGGTATGGTACAAATATCTGTCCGGTACTAGGTGCCACTTTTATAAATTACATTTTTTGTTACCAATGTTTGATTAATGGTGTTAATTATTTTTAAGCAGAGGTTTTGTTTTTTTTAGTTTAATTTGATTTCTAACTTTGTTATCTATTGTAAATCATAAATAAATAAACATTCCGTAAAATATTTTTTATTTTATTTCTAAAAAACCTTAAGTGTCCGCCACTAGGGGACTTCCCCCAATCTATAAATTTAAAAGAAGAAACGACTGACTGACATATCAACGCACAGCCGAAACTACTGGGACTTGGAATGTGAAATTTTGTACACGGCTTCCTTTTATAATGTAGAGGAGCACTAAGAAGGGAATACCTGGAACTGCTTTTAGCTATAAGACCGCCCGTTGTCTCATCCAAGGTAAGTTTTCTAGATTTCTATCTCTAATTCGTAAGGATGAATAAAGAGTATTTTATTCTATTCCAATATACATAACCATTAGTTTATTTAATAACTTTACAGTTAGAAATTACAAGCCGCACAGGTCGATCGATCAGGTTAAGCTACGCTTGCCGCGGTTGGTCTGTGGATGGGTGACCATCTTTACATACCGAGACCCCTCCGTGCCTCGGAAAGCACGTTAAGCCGTTTGTCCCGGCTGTCATTCGTGGATCTTTGACAGTCGTTACGGGTAGTCAGAAGCCCGGAAGTCTGATAACAAGTCTTACCAAAGGGTATCGTATTACCCAGTAACTTGGGTTGTGGAGGTCAGATAGCCAGTCGCTCCATGTAAAATACTGGTATTCAGCTGCATCCGGTTAGACTGGAAGCCAACCCCAACATAGTTGGGAAATGGCTAGGCAGATATTGAATTAGAAACATATCTATATCTCTGATCAGATTCACAAATTAATTTTAATTGGCCATGTAACCCAACACTCTTTATTACCTCTTCATCACATCGCTTTATTGTCAAATCTGTCTCCTAAACACAAAAGCTTTCACTCAAGAAATTCTAATTTAATATGTCTTGAAGGATCAAACTACAATAGATGAATTGAAGCGACTAAAGATGGAAGCGGAATAATAGGAGCAAAATGGAGGCTGTGGACTGTATTATAAATGAAATAATACACCTAAACAATTTGCTCGCCTATTGTAGTTGGCATCCCATTACCCGCGCTAGATTCTGTATTTATCTACAAAATGTCAGGTCAATTTCTTGAGTTAGAATACAAATAGAATAAGTAAATGAGCTCAAAGTAATGATTGCTCACGTAGTGATCATAAAAGTGTTGTTTTTTACACAACTGCCCAACGAAAAGGCGTGGTACGTTTTTTGTTATTTACTTTTTTATGGTCGCGAAAATAGGTCTTGTGTTTGCCAATGTAAATTTATAAAAACGAAGTAAAGAAGTGATGATATATGGCACTACGTGGTCGCTCACAATGGGCCTAATTAGAAGGCTGAAAGTCATCCAAAGGGCAATGGAGAGGGATATGCTTGAAGTATCCCTTCGTGATCGAATCAGAAATGAAGAGATCCGCAGGGAACCAAGGTAATCGACATAGCCCAAAAATTAATTTATTTATTTATTCATTTATTTCAAGCGACGCAGGCCCATAGATTTTCTCAAACATGCTTGGTAATTTGAGCATTATTTTGACAATCTTCTTCGAGATAAATTGTAATTGCTGTACTGGCCAAATACATGCGAGCCGCGGCCGGCAAAAATTGTAAGAAAATCCATATCTGTCGTGTTTTGTGGCCAAACAAATTACATAGTAAACTCATATCTGTCGTGTTATTTAAAAATGGAACGATCTTTTACTCCGAAACATGGCAACCAAGGAGGTAACTTATCAAAGGTTTTATTTAAATTTCGAACTGACTTGCAAATAGTAAGCTGTTTATTAAAAAAAAAAAAAAACAAAATAATACTTTAAGGCTAGCCGCATACGTCCGACGTCCGGTTTCCTGATTCGGTTACCGAATCAGGAATTCAGATTCGGAGACATGGTGCGCTTAAGAGAAGATTTTGTATGAATTGCGTGCATTCAGGGTCTCCGAATCTGAATTCCAAATCAGGAAACCGGACGTAAGCCGCCAGCCTAACGCGGGAAAAATTATTGTTGTTCGTCATTGATAACGGGGTTAAATATAATGACCATCAAAAAATATACTAAACACCAAAAAATTAAGTCTAAAATTACAATAGTTCTAGCTAGGCACCCCAAGGTTAGGTTTGGTTAGATTACTTTAAACCCTGTGCACAGAAATAGGAGCCCCGCAAAGCCCCGCAAAGCGGGGCTCCGTCGACATATGATGCAAGAGCGAGAAAATGAGAATACAAATACCTTTACCTAGGTATTTTACAGTAAAATGGAGTTTTAATTTTGCTGATCACATACTATTTTTGGCAGTACAGTACCCGGCGATAAATATTGCACATCGACCTTTGGAAAGAAACAATCGGCTAATTTCGGCTTCGTAGTGCGTTATCTCTGTCGCACACTACCTATGTGATGTTAACTGACGTTTTGTCAGTCGTTGTTCAAGTGCGATAGAGTGCGGTCGCGTCCAGTTCAAAATATATATCTAGAGTTGTTAACACCCCCAAATTTAAATAATTTAAAGTTGTACTATAGCATCTTTAGGAAAAATAGGGGAACCTTTTTATTTTACCCCAACCTAAAGCAATCATTTATAGAAAAATTGGTGTTTTTTATACAAAGAATAAAAAGAATTATTAAAAGAAGCAAATCATAATTGTTTTAACAGCTCCTAATAGATACCGGACTGTTTGTATTTCGTGCGACAGAGATAACGCTCTACGAAGCCGAAATTAGCCGATTGTCTCTTTCCAAAGATCGATGTGCAATATTTATCGCCGGGTACTGTAAAAAGTGTTTTTTGATGTTATATTTTACTTTTCTGGTGATAAGTCAAACATAAGCTAATAGTAACTGCACTGCTTTGAAACCAAAAATACAGTTTACGAACATTTTGGTACTTTTGCATCTATAATGATTCATATACACGGATCCAGGAAATATAATACATTACGTATCAAAGCAAGAGTACACACATTTTAATAAGTATAACAATGTAAAAACACTCGAATCCTATTCAGTGTGAAAATAATATATTCAAATGTATATTTGGTTAGGTTTGTATGTAATCTCGGATAAGCCGGAGGTGAACCTACTTAGGATAAGGGTCTACCTAATTTGCCACCTAAATGGCTAGGATTGTGCACAAGCAGTAGATTATCCAATGACTTTGTCCTAACCCGAGGTCGTGGCTTAAGTTCTGGACCCGACATTGTCTATATAATAGAGATTGGAGATATGCAAACAAAATTTATCTACATAAGATTTACAGATGACATCGTCTGTACAAATTTGTGTAGGTAAGTGCTTTCCTTTGGGCGACTAGAATCAATTCTATTTTAAGATAATTTTTGACGTTCAAAAGTGCCTTTTATGTGCCTATTTGAAATAAATGCTTTGACTTTGACTTTGACTTTGATAAAAATAGTACTCTTCAAACTCAAACTCAAAGTATTTATTTCAAACTAGCTTTTGTCCGTGGCTTCGCCCACGTGGAAGTCAAAAATTATCCCAGGGGAACGTAGGTACTACCAGAACTGAAGCTGAACATATCGAGTCTTTACCGCCGCCTTATTATAAGCGACATTTTTACGAACATGCGATTTTCATCCTAAATGATAGTTGCAACTAAGTATATCTTGCAAGATAAAAAAGCGTTTATGTAAAAAAAATCCAGGCCAGGGCTCGATATTTAAAACATCATTCCATTCAAAAACTTCAAACAATTGACAGAAACAAAACACTGTTTTAAATTAGTTTAGGTGATGTGTGGTGCTAGTGGGTAACTTAAAAATAATTACTGTTTATAATAATAATGATCACCAATAATTTGAAATAATCTAGCGCTGCCATTGACCATATTTTTAAAACAAAAGTAGCTTATGTATGGACACACATAGGATACTTTTTGTTCACACGATATAAAGCAGTAGGTATATGTTCAGAGATAGATGGCATCCTGAGGAAGGCCTCAGGATGCTATCTATCTTCTTGCCACATTTTTTCGAAATTCGCCCAGTGGTTTAGGCATGAAAAGGTAACATATAGAGTACTGGTAGATATACAGAGTTACTTTCGAATATTTAATATTAAAGATGGATAAACCAATTATAGGCACTTGTGCCCGCGATCCGTACGTTTTGCAACCAATCACATACTATCTACCTAATTATCTAGTTTGTGATTGGTTACGTCGAGCGTCGTGTACGGGCCGCCGATAAATTATTAGTGCTGTGACATTCTGGCGATTTGAGTTAGAAAATATTTACTTTTGTAGTAGGGTCGTGGAAGACGGGCCTTGAGCTAACAGCACCTGGTTAAAACATGTCCTCTCTGCTTTCTTCAAAAAATACTTTAAGGGAGAAGCGCTCGCGAAATTCAAATTTTCTAATGTTTTTTGTCAGAATAGAATAGAATAGAATACTCTTTATTATGGACACCATATAAATTACAGACATAAATATAGAAAACTTTACAATGGGTGACACAATGGGCGGTCTCAGGTTGTATGTTGAACAAAATATGATTCGCGAGCGTAACAAGTATGGATTTCCTAGAATTATGATTAGTATTAAAATCATCAATACTACCCTCTAAATTCATATAAGTCTATTAAATGACTATTTCATGCAATATCAACAGGATTATATTTTGTAAAGTCATATCTATTTATTACGTCGCTGTCGCGAATCATATTTTATAAGCATAATCATCAGCAAAAAAATCTTAAAATAATAAAAAATAAAACAAAAAGAAAACTGCCTAAAATGCCAAAATGGCCTCTCAATTTAATGACAGATACACACACACAAGGCATACTACCTGATGCTGATTTTCAGCTGTAGGCCAGGAGTGCCATGCGCTCGAATAATAAACACATAAGGAAGTGCATTTGTCCGTTTTAATAAATTGAGAGAATAAATTAAAGTTGATAATAAACAAATGCCTTAGGCATCTTCTGGGCACGCTCCTTCCATCATAGACCTCATCTATCGCTTTCCATCAGTAGTGATCGAGGTCAAGAGCGGGCCCAATAAGCAATAAATTTAAAAAAAAAACTATCTGTCTTTACTTTGGCCTTCCCATTAACTTTTATATTCATCATTATTTTATTCACATGCGATTCTTCCCTTCTCATCACATGCTCATACCAAGCCAAACGATTTCGTTTCACTACTTTATTGTGAAAAAAAAAGTAGAACTCTCTACCTGCCTCTGCATGTTTCCGAGCGCACACAACCCGAATCTCTACAAAGTGAGAGTGAACAGGCTTCTTCTGAGTAAGCTCGGTAAGCTCACTCCATCGTTGACTTTGTCTCTGTCACCTCTGACCAAGACTAGAGTCAAGAGCAAACACATTCCAAATAAAAAAAAAAATGTTCAAGGAAATATTCAAAAAGTCCGTACACAGTTTTCCATGCCATTCAATAAAAACGCTTTTTAATCGGTCCTGGTTGTTAAGGGCAACAAAATGAAGACAGAGAAGAAATTCTATTTGGGTCACAAAATTCTCGCTAATACCCAAAAAATAACTTAGGTACACGTAAAAATAAAAATACAGAACAGTAGGTAAGGTTTAAGCCACCGCTATGAAATTCTCTTGTTTAAGAAAAAATTAATCAAAATCAAATTGGAGCATTAAGCATTATTAAATCAACCTTGCCATTGGGTTTGACAAATACGCAGAATTCGCCACATTCAAATAAAATAAAAGAAGTTTCTTTTTAATAAAAATCGACTGTTACCGAAAAAAAAAAATGTTTTGTTTTTTGTTTTCGTTTGTTAGGCATCTTGTTTTAATATTAGGTTTTGTTTTATTCAACTTCAAGTTTATTGCTTTATTGTCTAATATAAAATGGTTTTATGAGTAATATGAGACGCAAGTAATTATTTTGTTTCTGTAAACATTGTCTAGATATTAAAACATGAGACCTTTTGAGAGATTTTTTATTTGATAAAATTGAGATATAACAACACAATAATTTAAAATTTTTCACTATTGGTTAGGTACATACCTTCTTTTTAGCTATTTTCAATGAAATTAATGTTTATTTATGTAAGTAAATCTTTTAAGACCCTTTTGCACCAGTCAGCAACAAAAGTCGATTAACACTTCAGTTTTTTAAATCTTAGTTATTGAGCAAAATATTTGTTCAAAATTGTAGCAGGAGTACAATTTTTAGAATATAAACTCTTTGCTATTATGTGAAAAGCTAAAAAGCCGATTATTCAAAAAAATTGTTGTCAATTTAGCAACATGTAAAAATGACAGTGTTAATCGACTTTTGTTGCTGACCGTACTAGGTCAATATTTAAAAAACAAGATGGCGCCAGCTTTTCTTAGCTGATTGATCCCTGAGAAAAAATGCCAAAACAAACCCAGAGGTCATGATCTCTTTCCTTCTCAATATTAACCACAACAGGATTAATTAAACCAGTTTTGTTCATTGGAACCAGCTTCAGAGCAAATTGTAATTTGTAAATTCAAGGAAAGTTATTGATATCCAAATTGACTACTAACATTAATTGACGTCGGAAATTATCCCACGGGAACGTGCTGCCGGGACAAAAAGTAGCCCATGTCCTTTCCCAGGATACCATTTATCTCCTCGCCAAATTTTATCGAAATCCATTCAGTAGTTTAGGCGTGAAAAGATACCATATAGACAGAGTTACTTTCGAATTCATAGTATTACTAGCAGCGCCCCGTGGTTCCACCCGCATAAGTTTCTCTTGAGAAAATCGAGATAAAAACTATCTTATGCCCTTTCCCGGAACTCAAACTATCTCTATACAGAATTTCATCTAAATCGGTTCAGTGGTTTAAGCGTGAAGAGGTCACAGACAGACAGACACACTTTCGCATTTATAATATTAGTTTGGATTTGCAAGAACCAGACTTGTAACTAGATATCTATGTAAACATCTACATCTCAAGACCCGGCATGATATCCGGTTAAATCAATATTGCTCAGGCTTAACATCTAACCTCTTAGACAAAACTAGCTTTGTGCATATTGACTACATCTTCGTTTCGTGTAGGTATCCGATTTCCACAGCACTGAACTAGATCATGCTTCCTTTACAAAATGAGTTTTCGTTGTATCTCGGTGGAACGCAGAGCTAAGAGGCTCATTGGCGACGTAAAACTGGTGGATGCCAAGCTTCGCCGCTTGGCTTATCGCCGCAAGGTTGCCTGCCTGTCGGTCTTCTACAGACTGTACTTCGGTGAGTGTGCCCAACAACTCCACGACCTTATTCCACCGGCCCCCTTCTACCTTCGGACATCCAGGCGTACTGCAAGTTACCATCCCTACCTGGTTGCTATTTCACCAATTCACACTAAGCGTTTGCAAATGTCGTTTATAATGCTCACAGCAAAAGAGTGGAACTCTCTACCTGCGTCTGTTTTTCCGAGCGCATACAACCCGAATCTCTTTAAAGTGAGAGTGAACAGGCTTCTGGGTAAGCTCGCTTCATCGTCGACTTTGCCTCTGTCACCTTTGACCTAGGCTAGAGTCAAGAGCAAGCCAATATCAAATAATAATAAAAAAAATATGTATAGGCTTCTAGACGTGTTGATGTCTCCCAAACAAACTCAATCACGAAAGCCTCGCAGTAGGGCAAGTCACAACACATTTTTGTTCCAGTCTTAATACTATCGAATATAGTTCGGCAAGTCTCGTTACTGTAACGAGACTTGCCGAACTGTATTTCTATATACTTATCTACACATTCTGTAAAAACCTCACCTTGAAAATGAACGAGTGAATGCCAATCCCTAGCATCAGATGGAATAACAGCTCATTTCAAGTTCACTTCACATAAATTTTCACGTTGAGTTTTTTGCAGAATAGAACGGTTGGTGTCGAAACCATGTGTCGATACATTTCAGACATATTGTGCCCGATTAAAGTCATGCTACATAACAATTTATGAAGCTTCTAATGTCGGTAACATCATCTTCTGCCTAGCCTTTTCCCAACTATGTTGAGGTCGGCTTCCAGTCTAACCGGAAGCAGCTGAATACCAGTATTTTACATGGAGCGACTACTGACCTCCACAACCTAGTTACTGGGTAATACGATACCCCTTGGTAAGAAAGACTGGTTGTGAGACTTTCAGGCTACTGACCCGTTACGACTGTCAAAGATCCACGAATTACAGCCGGGACCAACGGCTTTCTGGGGCACGGAAGGGTCTTGGTATGTGAAGATGGACACCCATCTATGGACCAACCGCAAGCATAGCTTAAACTGATCGATTTACCATTATGTTAGTGCAAAATAATACGAAAACCTTGTTTAATCCGCTTTTATTATAACTGTCACATACCGCCAGTTGTTCGTGCAGACCTTTTATTATCTCTGACAGTTTAATTGGCCCGCAAACGGGCGGTGACACCGTTCGGTGGCCTGAATCAAAGTGATTCCACAAGCTTTGATAAACCACAAACTTCTCTTTGACGATTCAATATCTTTGAAAGTCGATACCAAAGTTCCCAGGTTGCACAAGTTTTATTGGTTTTTTGTTGTGGGGAATTTTACAGTAGCAGCCGGTATAAAAATGTTGAACTAAATTGTGGTAACACTAGAACACAGCCAGTCCGTTTTTAGACTATATAGCGACTTGCCCCTGCTTCACACGGTTTTTCCTAATAGAAAAAAACTTCAAAATATTTCTTTATTAAATGAAAGGTACTGTTTAATGTATTCAAATACATCACTTCCAAGATATACCCATTGTCATTGCATAATAATTGAGAAGATAAGTCCCGGCGATATTACTTTTATTATATTATGAAAATTTTATTTATAACTAGCAACTCATCCCTGCTTCACACGGTTTCTACGACTTGATAAAACATGAACATTTATTTATTTCATACTTGCTGCGCCCCGTGATTTCACCCGCGTAAATGTCGATCCCGTGGGAATATCGGGATAAAAAGCCTATATGTTAATCCAGGGTGTCAGCTACATCCATACAAAATTTTATCAAAATTGCTCCAGCCGTTTGAGCGTGAAGAAGTAACAAACATATACATAAACTTTCGCCTTTATAATATTAGTGTGAAAGTGTGATGTGATAGTGTGATACTTAAGTGAAATATTAATGTATTATAGAAAGAAAGAAAGAAAGAAAATACATTTATTTAGCACAGACTCAAAGACACACAATACACCAGACACATACATCAAATAAAAACAAAAAGTAAACTTTAAAAAAAAAAAAGTATAAAGTCCGATATAAAAAAAATATAATAATAAGCAGGAAAGTGTGCCTCACGGCTGCGCTAAAAAGGGCCAGTTCAGCAAAAAAAATCAAACCAAAAATACACATAAACCTTCCAGAATAACATAACTCAAAATGATACTAAAAGAACAACGGGGTCACACAGACACACACGAAAAGCGACTTTAGTTTAGCTAGACCCATTTGTGACGTAGACATCGCTTTATATCGTTGGTCTCTGCTGTCACATATGACAGTTGTTATAGGTAGCCAGACTCCTGAATTCAACAAACGCTCTAACCTTAGAATATCGGTATTTCCCAGAGGATTGACAGAGGTCAGATAGCAGTCGCTTCGTCTAAAATACTAATATTCCAACGCATCTTGTTTCACTAGAAGTCACTCTGAACATATTTGCTTGTTGCGAAACAGCTAGGCAATGAAGATAAGGCCCATGCCTTATGTAGCGGGGTAAATTCGTAACACACTAACGGTAGAAATGGCTTTCATTTTGACAGTACAACAACATTCATTGCGTCATTTACGTTGTTGAGCAGACAATTTTTTCGAACATATAAAGCAATGGATTAGCAATATCCTTCAAAATGATTCAACTTGTGATTTATAATGTGTTACGCAGTTAGGGTGTAATTACGGTACTGTGTCTATATGTCCAATAAAATGGGATTATCTTAGCTGCTTACTAAATAAAATAATTATAATAATTCACAGACACACAACCCTAAACCTCCAGATCAAGGAGAATGAAATATTGCAAGAGAGTGCCTTGGAGATTTTTTAAAATTCATTCCTTAATGGTATACAGTCTGTCATTTCTGCAAATTGTAAATCCCATCGGGCAGACAGTTTATATTATTTAGTTCTGCTAAGTAAGGTAACAATGTTTTGACGAAACACGTCATACTCTGATGATTTAAAAAAGATCTTTGCTTACAAATCAAAAACATGTCAAAGCGTAATTTGACTATCAGGAGAACGGCGACTATGGAGTCACATCACAAATGATGCGTCACCTCTAGTCATGATCTCCGTGCAAAAACATCTGCACTGTGAAAGAGCTTTGCGAGGCCAAAAGTAACGCCGTCGAAGTGGCCAAATTCTGTTCGAAGCTTATTTAAAATTAATAGCAAAAGAGCAGCAAAAAAATGAAACTCTCTACCTGCGTCTGTGTTTCTGAGCGCATACAACCCAAATCTCTTCAAAGTGAGAGTGAACAGGCTTCTTCTGGGTAAGCTCACTCCATCGTCGACTTTGTCTCTGTCACCTCTGACCTAGACTAGAGTCAGGAGCAAACCCATTTAAAAAAAAAAAAACGGAATCATCGATACCGATGTGGAAACCAGCATGTCCAAGAACCCAAAATTCGAAGACAAGTGACATCTACTAACCCGCACTTTGCCCGCATTGTGGACGGCCCACTCCCTTTCACTGTGGAGGCCTGTGTCCCAGCAGTGGGAATATTATAGGGTGATTATATATAATGTAAT
Organism: Amphipoea oculea; assembly: GCA_945859645.1. NCBI lineage: Eukaryota > Metazoa > Arthropoda > Insecta > Lepidoptera > Noctuidae > Amphipoea > Amphipoea oculea. The sequence continues at coordinate 7,183,056 of OX243876.1, forward strand.
CACTGATACGACGAAGAAGGAGAAAGGCATTCTCACATCATACATATATCACGCCTGTATATTTCCAAAAAAGTCCTTTATTTTTAAATCTTTAGCGTATCTCAAGGAGTTAGGTATAATTCTTTGTCGGTTGAAGCATAGTCAGAAAGGCATAAGAGCGATCGAGCATGAAAATAGAGATACTACACATAAAGTTATGTATGTATACTCTGCATATAATAGTATACGTAGGAATTGAGAATTTAGGTCATATATGTCGCAGAACATCACTAATGGATTAGGCCGTAATGATCTACCCTAGCTTATTGGGAAAATGACCACATTACGAATAATTATCGACAAACATGGCTCTCGCCACCATCACGTCTATATTTTCCTGTAGGACAGGAGTACGTTTTGGTAGTGCGTATAAATATATTACATGGGCTATAAACGCTATACCTCATTTGATCTAAAATGGCGAAGGGCGGGCTTTTTGGGAGACTGTCTTATGTAATTTTGACGTTCAAAGTGCTGATTCTCAGCTTAATTTGAATAAATAACTTTGATTTAGATTAACAATCTCCAGAAATAAAGACATAAAGGTTAAAACATTCTAATTTATTTAATTAGGTTTGGTAAATCTGTAATAAGGGAGTTCTTGTACGTAATTTAATTTTCAGGGCCAAATATCTTCAAAGAATCTAAAAATAAGATTAATCATGGCAACAGTCATCAAAAAATGAACAAAATCTTTGATTTTCACCTTCAAAGGTTAGTCTAGACGTCAGGTGTACTGGTGGTCGCAGGAGGTGGAGTCGCTACGCAAGGCGTGCGTCGACGCGAGACACCGGTACACCAGGCACCGCAGGCTCCGCATCCGCCCTCCGGATGCGGAAGCCACGGAGGCGGAGCTGTACGAGGGGTACAGAGCGGCGAAGACCGCCCTCCAAGGGGCTGTCCAGCGGGCCAAGGATACGGCCCGCGAAGAGATGGTGGAGACTCTGAACAGAGATCCATGGGGGCGCCCTTACAAAATGGTGCGGAATAAACTCCGCACCTGGGCCCCCCCGCTGACGCAGAGTCTCCGCCCACAGCTCGTGGAGGAGGTGGTGAGCACTCTGTTCCCTTCACGGGGGGAGCATACTCCCCCGCCCATGGCTCCGCCACTTGCGGTGCCCGAAGCGGACCATGAAGACGACGACGACGACATCCCTGAAGTGACCGGGGTAGATCTGAGAGCGGCGGTAGGCAGGCTGAAGGCCAAAAATACCGCCCCAGGACCCGACGGCTTGCCGGGTAAAGTCTGGGTCCTGGCCTCGAGGGCTCTCGGGCCTCGACTAGAGGCGCTCTTAAGCGCATGCATGGAGAGGGGCCAGTTTCCACTCCGTTGGAAAACGGGGAAGCTGGTCCTCATTCAGAAGCCAGGGCGCCCTGCGGACTCTCCGTCCGCATACCGGCCCATAGTGCTGCTCGACGAGGTCGGCAAGCTCTTTGAGAGAGTGATTGCAGGCCGCCTCGTCGGGCACCTAGTGAGGACGGGGCCGGATCTTGCGGATAGCCAGTTTGGCTTCCGCAAGGGGCGCTCGACAGTGGACGCCATCATGCGCGTGAGAGCCCTCACGACGGGGGACGCGGTGACCCGGGGTGGGGTCGTCGTGGCGGTGTCACTCGACATCGCCAACGCGTTTAACACCCTGCCCTGGAGCTGTATTGGGGAGGCACTCCGGTATCACCGGGTGCCGACCTACCTCCGTCGAGTAGTTGGGGCGTATTTGACGGACAGAGCCGTCATCTACCCTGGTCGCAACGGGGAATGGAACCGGCGAGAGATGTCGTGCGGTGTCCCACAGGGATCGGTTCTGGGGCCGCTCCTGTGGGACATCGGTTACGACTGGGTGCTGCGAGCCGACCTCCCTGATGGCGTCAGCGTGGTTTGCTACGCTGACGACACGCTAGTCCTGGCGCAAGGGAGGTCGCATCAGGCGGCGGCCGACGCGATGACACGCGGGGTTGCGATAGTCGTGGAAAGAATCCGGCGGTTGGGTCTCGAGGTGGCATTGCACAAGTCCGAGGCCATGTCTTTCCATGGGCCTCGGAACGGGCCACCATCGGGATCCCAACTAACGGTGGGAGGGGTTCACATCGGCGTCGAGGCAACGATGAGATACCTGGGTCTCGTCCTCGACAGCCGGTGGAACTTCGTCGAACACTTCCGACGTTTGGCCCCCAAACTGGAAAGGACCGGGGCCGCCTTCAAGCGGCTCCTGCCCAACCTGGGGGGGCCAAACACCTCCTGCCGGAGGCTTTACGCGGGGGTCGTGCGGTCCATGGCCCTATACGGGGCCCCGGTGTGGGCGCGTTCTCTGCGGCGGCGAGCCGCCCACTATCTGAACGCGCCCCAAAAGGTGGTAGCCGTAAGGCTGATCCGGGGGTACCGCACGATCTCGGGCGAGGCGGCAAGCCTCCTTGCCGGACTGCCGCCATGGGATCTGGAGGCGATAGTCCTCGCGCGCCTGTATGAGTGGCGCGCGGAGGCACTGAGCCGGGGGGAAACTCCGCTTCCGCGGCAAATCGCGGCGGAGCGGACAGACCTCCGGCGCGATCTCATGGTGGCATGGAAGGAGCGACTTTCGCAACCCAGCGCAGGGCACGCCACGATAGTGGCGATAAGACCCCTCTTTGAGGAGTGGCTAGAGAGGCGTCACGGCGTCCTCACCTATCGCCTGACGCAGGTCCTCACCGGACACGGATGTTTTGGGAGGTTCCTGCACATCATCAGGCGGGAGGAGACGCCCGGGTGTCGCCACTGCGAGGATCGCCCAGAGGACACGGTGGAGCATACGGTGGAGGTCTGCCCCGCATGGGCGGAGCACCGCCGTGCCCTCGTAGAGGCGATCGACAGCGGCGGCGACCTCTCGCGTCCGGCCCTGGTTCAAGCCATGGTCCGGGGCGAGAGGGAGTGGGGGGCGGTCACCTCCTTCTGCGAAGCAGTCATGCTAGCGAAGGAGGTGGCTGAACGGCTGAGGGAGAGAGCCTCACACCCCAGCCGCCGCGGGAGACGCTCCGGGCGTCGGGAGCCGCGTGACGACTCCCGGCCACCGTAGGCGCGGGCCTGCGGACGGAGAGTAATGGGTAGCTCACCGTCCGATCAGGACCAGGCCCGTGCCGGACGGCGCGTACGTGTTCCACGCGCGCCTCAAAGAGATGTCAGCATAAAGGAAGGGGCCTGCCAGGGCCGAAGCCTGCCGGGGGTGCGGGATTGTCCGAAAGGGTTACCGCTACCCCGGAACATAAAGGGCTAAGGAAGGAACACGGATGGGTTTTAGTCAGTAAGAGTCTGACACTCCCTTCGCTCCACCCAGAGCGGGAGGGGTCATTTGATGATTTCCCATCCATAAAAAAAAAAAAAAAAAGTCTAGACACGTCATCGCACAATCTGTTACAATGGATTCAGTAGATACATGATTGTGAACCCGCCTGCGAAGTTTTTCGCGGTTATTTTATCTATTTATTTTACCATTTATGCACACACATATAAACAGAAAAATAGGTACAAGGTTATGGTTATTTCATAAGAAATCTCTTCCAGCATACCTGCGATAGGACAATAGACAGAACAAGAGATGTAGACAGTGTGTGAAAGAGTAAAGGAGACAAAAATAATACATAAAATCATAAACAATTCACTTAATAAAACTAAACAAATATTATGAGATAAAATATAAGATAATACTTTTTTTTCACATTAAATCCAGAATATTGAAAACTTAAAAATGTTTTTAACGACTCACAAGCAAATCGCAGATTAAACAAGATATATTAAACAAACATTTTTAAGTTTCGCATGAGACCCAAGTTGTTCTATTTTACTTCTATCTCAAGTAAGACTTGGGTCTAACTTGTTAGATATCTTTATCTAACTATAAGTTCAAGTGCAAGCAACAGCAGGATAACTTCAGGTTCCTCTAATAGGGTAAATCAAAGTGGCAGTTTAATTAAGTACCAAGCTGACTAGCGGCAAGACGGCGTGTGCTTGAACCGCAAGATTAAACGCTGCAATCCATAGCTTTCTGCAATGGGATATGATAGCCTCTTTTTATTTATACTTTGCCGTTTTACTTTGTTGGTGTGCTGCTGCCTACGGTCAGGGTGGCAAACATCGACGTGCAAACCGTACCTAACAAAGAATTCAGCACATGAGTCTAGATCCCCTTACGTAGAAATTTTTTCGTCGGTTATCAAAAAAAAAACCAACTGATGTTTCATAGAAAACTGAAAAAACGCACGCGGTCAAAATGAACAGCAATTTTTTTTTATAACCTATGAAATATTTCAACGCAGGGATTTCAGCATCATTGCCTACGCTTATCTATGGAAGTGAATGAAGGGTGTGCCCAAAGAAGCATGAAAGTAGAATAATTGCTGTGGAAATGCATTCTTTGCGAAGGTTCCTTGTGTGGTTTAATAGATTGTCATACTAGCTTCTGCCCACATACTCTCACATATTTTGCCTGCCTACCAGTCGACACACCCCACGTGTCGGAGTAGTAGAATGGACGCAGTGAAGTCATTGTTTTCACAATGACAATAGTTGTGTACACTTGGTGTACCGTTGACGTTTCGAGCACTTTCTCTTATGTACACTTGGTGTACAGTGGACGCTGGGGGGGTTAAACCTGCAGCAGTGAAATTGTCAAATTCGTATTTACAGATTTCCTACCTCAATTTTCCCCACTTTAAACACTAGGACGCGGTAAAGGGTCGACTGTTAATTGGCGTTGACCTATTTTCTTTCGGTCAATGCTTTTAGGGGTGTTTGAAGAACTAAAGCTTTGTTCATGCCTCGCTTTCGCATAACAGGACCCAGGAAATATCTTAGAAATCTTGCATAGGGACGCATCGTTCTGCTGCGCGATAGCCGTTTTGCGTGGATGTGACGCATGTTTCCCCCTACCTTTTTTAATTAATTTTTTTTTGTTTATGTTCTTTTTTGAGTCATGTTTTATTTTTTCTTTTTAAATTATTAAGTAACAAAAAATATAATATTATTATGTCAATTCAATGAAATTAATTGTTTTGCAAATTGACTATCAACTTAAATTGTCCGTATATTCGAATCACAACTGTCAAACACGACACGGAAATTGACGTATGGTATCAATTGCTGTGAATGAAAAACCGAAAGTCGTGGTCGTCGACGTAGTAAAGACTACACCATGATTCTTCTTTTTAACTGACTTCCAATAAGGAGGAGGATATGCAAATCCTACTTTACTACCTGCACACTAATTGTGTAAAACACTTTCAATTACAATCTGAATCATTTCTGCTAATCCATTGCTTCAATGCTCGAAAAATTTGTCTATTCAACAACGTAAATAACGCAATGTATGCTGTTGAACTGTCAAAATGAAAGTAATTGGTACAGTTAGTGTGTTACGCAATTACCCCGCTGTATCAATAAAGAGAATATTGTTGTAGATACTATGAATCAACAATTTACAGTAGAAGTTATGTTATGTTATAAAATATTACAGTCACTGAAATATTTTCAACATAAATTTCGTTATGAACATGAAACATTTTGTTACGAAATATGTAGGTAAATAACTTATGACTTATGAAAAACAGTACCAACGAAAATTGTATTTCAGCATCGCAAACCAATATCAGATTCTCAGTGCAGTACGGATTTGTAGATATAATTTTAAAGGGCACTACGTAACAGCGTTAGTTAGAACTGACAACTTAATTGGGTCGCCAGCTGGCGGTTTGGGCACGCTGTGTGTGGTACGAAGCTGGAAACCACTGCGCTTTATCAATTTCGTGACTCAACGTTCTTGGTTATGTCTGGTGTTAAGGATTTTGACCTGCATACTTACACTATACATATTTTTTTTTTTTGGTTAATTTGTTAAATTTATACATATTATATATTTTTTTTTGCTTCATAATTTGTCTAGAGTTATAAAAACCGTTTTAATGTTAATTAGGTTTAATACGGGGTGAGAGCCTGGTGATCCATCGCACAGGGTATCCTAGTGTAGACGCCAGTCTCTCACAAAGGATCATATTTTATGCATTTTTGTCAAAACGCTATACTTAATTTTTGTCTGTTTATAACTAGGTGAACCTTTGTGAAGAGTGAAAAATAAAGATTAAAGATCTTGTTTAAACATACGTCGATATATAATCTCACGCCCTATTCCCATTGGGGTGGACAGAATCTACAGAACTCAACCTGCTATAATCGTGACTCCTTCTGCCTCGTTTACAATCATTATATTTATTTATTTATTTAAACTTTTCGCACAAAAAGGTAAAAAGGCGGACTTAATGCCTTAGGCATTCTCTACCAGTCAACCAAGGGTGGTGAAGAGATTAGATGGCAGGTGCTTTGGTTGAGAGGAACAATGATAAAAAAAAAACTTAGAATTAGGTACACAAATACATAAATAAGTTATATACACATACATACTATGTACTATAATAAATATATATACATACAAATTCAAGGGAGAGAGATTATACGCACGCCGGTTGCGAGTAGGTACAACTAATCTGACCTTTTTGAAAAACATCACCAAGAAATATTAAAACATGTACAGTCAACAAAAGAGATAAGTATGCAAGATCGTCGGATATAGTTGAAGTTTAGTAAGAAACCGATGGATGTTCAGCTGCATCTGGTTAGATTGGAAGCTGACCTTAATATAGTTGGGAAAAGACCAAGCGGATTGATTTGATTGAACAATGTATACCGAGATACCTACTACCAGATGTTAATTATGTGATCAAATAACAAAGTTTTGAAAAATTGTTTTCCACAATTCTAAAATAGGCAGTAGATGTGTCATATAAATCATGTCAAATTACAAACAAACATACATACACAGACTGCTAAAATCATAACCCTTCCTTTTGGCTTTGCCGTAGTCGGGAGAAAAAATGAACAAAATAAAGACAGATTTTTTTAAACCTTTTCCGCCAAGAACTGTGTGCAATCTGATATCAGATGGCCGCGACAAGTTAATTGGCTCGGCTGCCGGCACGGAGACGCAGTGTGTCAAATCTAACCCGCTATAGCGTGCTATGATTAACATCGGTGCTGCTATAACATTTATATTTGCCACATTTTTTAATTAACGGTGGCTTGATGTGGCTCGTTTTATCTTAGAAGCTGTTTAGTAGAGCTAGAAATTGTTGGTCAGAGAGTTGAGAAATACAGGAAAGTAGGGACTTGTACAAAATGCGATATTCTAGATCGAAACGAATCCTACGGAAGCTCCTAATTACCGGTACACGCAAGTAAGATACAGGCAAGGCCTAATTTTGGGCTAATTAATTGTAATGCGTACTCTTTTGGAAAAAAACAGACTTCCCAGATACCACAATTGCAACGGCTTATAATAAGAATTGATATAAGTTCTGTTCACAACTGAAATAAAACCGAAAAGAATATAACTTTTTATACTGCACTAAAAATAGCGCTCAACTCAGGTCGTAGAACTGCTTTGCAAGCACGGCTTAAGAAACTAGTCCAGATGACAAGAAAAAAGTCTTCTTTTTACTTTCTTTGAGGATTTATCCACGGCGCGCAACCTTTTTATTACAATAAAAAGATACTGTCAGCTTTTGCTCGGTTGTCAGACAGAAAAAGAAAAAAAAAAAGAACTGCCAAAACCCCTGACATTTGCCGAAAACGGTGGACATATTCCAATTTCAATTTTCATTCGCGCCATTTTGAACGAGGTACTTCGTACTACGTTATTCCCTATGCATTGCCTCGTTTTTGCCCAAACGGATTACCGTGATTGAACGTGTGTAGTGTGAATGAAAACAATGAAAACCGTCAATGGACCTTTATCGAGAATTTCATTGGAAGTAATATATATTATGTTACGCATGTTTACTGTACAGTAAACTGAGGCTTTCGGAATAGATACTGTGAATTATATTATCGACCGTCGATTGTTTGTCCGAACGTGGAAACATGAACATGAACATGGTCAACTGGACCCACTCGAACTGGACCCGCGGGTCCAGTTGACCAAAGCATTAATTTTCTATAAATAGTTTCATTGGTCTACTGGACCCACATTCAAAATTAAAAAAAGCATTTATTGTTTAAAGCTACCCGTGGATACAGTCGAAACAAAAAGACGATGGTACGAATCTGGTACAGAATCTACGAGTACCGCAAAATAGAAGATGGCGGATGTGAAAAATGTTAATTAATTTCCGACGCGGTAGGAATACTTTTCTCGAAATAATCTTTAATTAGACTCACAGGTACAAATAAACAGAGTACCAAATGCGCAGAATTTTTACCACAAAATACACACGCCTCTAACCGCATCCCTCTTTAGATAGTTTTCAAAACAAAGCTAGCTTACCTTAAAAGCTAACGAGCAAAAAATAAAAAAAGACTTACCCAAATGACAGAAAAAACACACCAACGCCGCAAGCCACATCACGATAGTTTTATTTTTTCACATCATTAGGGCAAACACTGCTCTTTATCACTTATCTTCATTAGAGCAGTTCACTTTAAATTGCCACTCCCAGTCACATTCACCATTCACTCAGTGAATCACCCCGCACAATGGACCTGCGAACAAAAAGTATTGACAATTCTTTACTCCGTAAGTTTTCTTTTAATGGTTCTTTAGTGTATCAAATTCTTTGAATCTAGTCCTTTTAAAAGCTTGCGATTGAAATTGATAGTCTTTGTATGAACGAAAACTGGCTTTTTTAAAGGAAAATGGTGTGAAATAATTTGATAGATCAAAAAGAAAATATAAGATGTTTTATTAAAATATTGTTTGAAGTTCATTGCTCCCAAGACAAACAAGGGTTTTGTTAGTACAATACGATTCAAATCATTATTTGCCGATGAAATTACAATTTTCTGGAGACATCGACAAATTGGCCAATGTATTGACAACTATAGAATCTTTGATTGGCATATTTAGATGGATCTATTGATTTAGAATAACAGTCGATGATTGTCTCCTCAAAAGTCTTACTGACCGATGGTAAATACATATATTTACCTACATGATCAGCCTATAATGTTCCCACTGTCGGGACATAGGCCTCCTGTCTTCAAGAGGGAATGGGCTAATAATCTACCAAGAAGCCCAGTGCGGGTTATTTACCTACGCTACTATGTTTTTACTGAGAAATTCCTAATAGCAAAACCCAATAACACTGCCCGACCTGGAAATTGAACTCAGAACCCCACGCTCATTAGTCGCGCTTGGAAGTTTTTACGTTGGCGGTGGATACCCCTTTTTATGGGTGGGAAATCATCAAATGACCCCTCCCGCTCTGGGTGGAGCGGAAGGGAGTGTCAGACTCTTACCGACTAAAACCTATCCGTGTTCCTTCCTTAGCTCTTTATGTTCCGGGGTAGCGGTAACCCTTTCGAACAATCCCGCACCCCCGGAATAATCCCACACCCCCGGGACAATCCCGCACCACCGGGACAATCCCGCACCCCCGGGACAATCCCGCACCCCCGGGACAATCCCCCCGGGGTGGATACCCCTGCCTCGGAAAGCAAGTTAAGCCATTGGTCTCGCTGCTTATGTCTCTCCGGTCATGTTGGGTTGCCGTTCCATCGGACTATGAGAGTGAGGGAAGAGTGAGTGCACCTGTATCGGTAATATCTCCGAGATTGGCTGCCATAGCCGAAATTCGGTCTGGAGGATTAATAGTATTACTACGTTATAATTTTGTAAGACGAAGGAGACTCTTCACGACACAAGGAATCCTAGTGTAGAGGCTAGTGCTATTTGAATTTGTACTGTTCTTTGATCAATTAAGGTTAATTCGATTATTTCAGGTCAGTCCATTGGTTTGATGGCAGTGATCAAAGTGGTTACTTACTGCCAGTAATTAAGTTCCATCACACACACTAATCACACACTAATATTATAAAGGCGAAAGATTGTGAATGTGTGTGTGTACGTTTATATGTTTGTTACTTCTTCACGCTCAAATGGCTGGACCAATTTTGATAAAATTTTGTACGGAGGTAGCTGACACCCTGGATTAACATATGGGCTACTTTTTATCCCGATATTCCTACGGGATCGATACTTATGCGTGTGAAACCGCGGAGCGCAGTTAGTAATGTAATATGTAGAACAACATCCATTTAGTTACATATAAAATACCTACCTACACCATTTAATCCCTGATGAGAAAAAATTCGTACATCAAAAAAGGAAAACAAAATATAATGTACTCGTATTTATCGTTTGAAGTTCGTTACTCCCAAAGGGCCTTATTCGTAATGGCAGAATCAAATTATTATTATGCCGGTAAAATGATGGGTTTCAGGAGATATTTCATTATTATCTCTAATTAATTATGAGGATTCGCCGATGATTAACGAGTCCATAGTTGGCATATAGGTAGGTAATTTTTGCAGGCAGTATCGAGAAAGTTTATAGTGGATAAGACAAAGATTAAAACAGAAGAAGAACTAGCAGGAGATCGAGGTGGGGGGGTGGAAGGGGGTTCAGGGGATTAGACCGGATTAAATCAATATTATGCGAGTTAAAAATAAAAACAAAAACCAAAACACAAACAGAATACTTTGCCATCACTCACTGACATATCGGATATACATTAAAACCGAGTCCATCCCGAGGATAGTACTTTATGTATGTTGTATTGTGTAAATGGTACACCACAGACTACCTACAGTATTTGTCTGTCCTTCCCGTTTTTAATCCATCCAAAGGTTGTCTTTAAAAGATCGCTCTTAGCGATAAGACCGCCCATTGTGTCACCCATTGTAAAGTTTTCTATATTTATGTCTGTAATTTATATGGTGTACATAATAAAGAGTATTCTATTCTCTTCTATTCTATAGCCGAACATATCCGAAGTGGTGTCGGTTACGGTAACAGTGGCGTGAATTCAATGGTATTTTTCCATCTCAAAAAATGCACGACGCGCCTAAAGAAGTTTTCACTTCAATAACACTGAAGATGGTAGTAAATTGCATATGATTTAGGGCCTGTGCACACCACGTTTTTTAAACGCACCGTTGACGCGCGTTTTAGAAACGTGTGTCGACGGCGCGCTATTATCCTACAGAGCAGGTGCAAAGGTCTACACTGTAGACTCTACAGGCTGCGTCTGACTCGAGTGCGTATCGCTACAAACGCGCGTCAACGGCGCGTTTAAAAAACGTGGTGTTGCACGGGCCCTAACTCTGTCTATCAGTGTATGTACATATATCTATAGTGTGTAGAGTGCTTATAATAAAATGGGTAACTAAGAACATTCATGATGAGGTAAGTTCGCATTATACTAGTCGTCGGCTGAAAGTTTCCGACTTACCAACACAACTCAAGTTAAAAGTTAAGCCAGCTTGTCTGTTGGATATACAATATCATAATCCTTATTATACTGATATTATTTTATATGATAATTATATAAATATGGTATGTGGGAGAACCGTTGCTTTAGATTAATTTAAAAATATTAACGTAATTTTTCGAGTACCTTCCGGTTCAATAAGTTGTTCGGTTGGCTGCTCGCCCCCACCCACTGACAAGCAAGCCAGTATAAAAGAGCGCGCAAGCGGCTCGACCAGTCAGACTTTGTTCGACTACGGACTCGGCAGGACCATTCTGAACGGTCAGGTATGTTTCACTTTAATAGCTCTTATTAAATATATGGTATGATGATAAATGTGTTATGATTGATGTAATGCTATATTATTTTGTTGTAATAATGTTATATTGCTACATCACTTCGTTGTGGAAATGATTATGTACTGTGTTGCTTTAATAGTAATTATAAAATTGATATATTTTTATGCATTCGTTTTATTCCATCTATTTTACCCTCACATCAGAAGTGAGATCGAGTGCCCATATACTAACACGTTTTTGTTTTCTTTGAGCGTCAGGTACGATGTCAAACTACGAGCACAACGACCCTGCCAAGGTGCCTGAAACCCTTGATGCCGCTTCCAACGAAGAATCGGCATCCCCGATCCTCGGCACACGGGATAGACGGCAGCGGCTGCAAGAGAACTTGGACAACCAACCTGACCCCAGCATCAGTCGGAGCAGACCTCCTTCAAACCCAACTACTCCAGGACTAGAAAATCAGGGCGGTAACTTTGTTCCTATTGACTTTATGAAATCTATGATGAAGGAAATGATGAGTACATTTCTTCAGGCTACAAATACTGCTCCTACGTCACAAGCTGTACATCCATTGCCACGTACAAGAAATTTAGATAATATCTATCTACCCTCTTTTGATCCCGATGATCGCACAGATACCATTCAAGTTTGGTGTCGTCATGTCGATGATTTGAAGTCAGAATATCAGCTTAACGAGCGTGAAACTCTGAACCTTGCTAGGAAAAATCTAAAAGGACGTGCTGCTGATTGGGCCCGTCGCAACTATACCACGCTGACAAATTGGGAAGATATCAAATATAATCTCGTTCAAACCTTTGCAGATGAAACCCGATACTACGATGATTTAATCGCCTTCATGGAGTATACAAGCGACAAGGCTAGCAGCTTGGCTGAGTACGCATCTCGTAAATGGGAGCTTGCGAAAAAGGCCGTTGGCGTTAAGGTGACCGAGCTGCATTTAGTGGACGCCGTGTTATCAGGTGTGTCAGACTTTCGTATTAGATCAGATTTGTTAAGACTGACGCCTAAAACGTTGCCTCAATTGATACAAAATCTAAATTCTTATAAACGTAAACATCCAGTTGATGATTCCGCTGATCACAATATTCCTGCTAAAAAGACCAAATATAACTCGAAAGATTATAAGTTTAGGCGTTGTCAAATATGCTTTAAGGTGGGCCATCTTCAAAGAGACTGTCGTAACCGTAAGGATTCAGACACCCCTACTACTAGTACTACCACTAATCAATCTCATAAGACCCCTAAACAAAATGACCAAACTAAGGATGTGTCAACTGGTGCGACCCCTAAAACTCGCGTAACATGTACCTTTTGTCAAAAGTTGGGTCATAAGTTTGAAAATTGTTTCAAACGCTTAAATTCAAAACCGAAATCAGAAAAATCAGTAAATTCTTTAATAGTTGCTAACAACCGTTCCACGATTGCCAAAATCGATGATCGCGACTTTATCTGTCTCATAGACAGCGGCGCTGAATGCTCATTGATGCGCGATAGTATTGGGGATTGCACCAGTGGCAAGATATCTTTTAAGACTACAATGTTACGTGGAGTTGGAGAAAACTCATTTTGTTCTACTCGTATTAAAACTAGTCGGATTTGTATTGATGGCCTGAATTTGGAGCTGGAGCTTGTTTTGGTTCCCGATCACTATATTCAATATGACATTCTTTTGGGTCAGAATCTTTTTGACATTCCTGGCATACAAGTAGTGTTATCCAATTATGAAACCAAAATTTCTAAAACCTCTTACAACATCAATTTTGTGGAAAAAATTGATTTAGAAACTTGTATTGATACTGATGTCGATTCGATTTCAAAAGATCACTTACTTAATTTATTAAAATCCTATTTAGATCTTTTCACATCAGGGAATTCTGTAACACAAATAAATACAGGAGAACTGACTATTAAATTGAAAAACCCAGACAAAACTGTTCAAAGACGCCCATATCGTCTTGCCCCCATCGAGCGAGAGAATGTCAAAAAGATTATACAGGATTTAAGAGACAATGGTATCATTCGTGATAGTAACTCCCCTTTTTCGAGTCCTATTCTGTTAGTTCGAAAAAAAGATGGTAGCGACAGGCTATGTATTGACTACAGAGAACTTAATAGCAATACTGTAAGGGATCATTATCCTCTCCCACTAATCGATGACCATATTGGTAAACTCGTGAATGCCAAATTCTTCACAGTCCTTGACATGGCCGCAGGCTTTCACCAAATACCTATAGCTCCTAACTCCATTGAAAAAACTGCATTTGTCACTCCTGATGGGCAGTACGAGTTTTTACGTATGCCTTTTGGATTATGTAATGCACCATCGGTTTTTCAGAGGGCCATCAATGCAGCTCTGAAAATGTACGTTGATGTGTTCGTGTTGATTTATATAGATGATGTGATTGTCTTCTCCAACTCTATACATGAAGGTCTCGATAATTTGAGAAAAGTTCTTGATTCTTTAAAATGTGCTGGCTTTTCCTTAAATATAAAAAAATGTAAATTTCTCAAAACAGAAATTGAATATTTAGGTCGAATAATTTCTAATGGTACTGTTAGACCTAGTCCTGGGAAAGTACAAGCACTTATAAAATCTCCTGTCCCTCAAACAGTAAAACAGGTACGCCAATTTTGCGGCCTTGCAGGATATTTTAGAAAATTTATACCAAACTTTTCTCAAACAATGAGCCCCTTATACAATTTAACTAGGGCCAATACCAAGTGGAACTGGACATCAAACCATGACTCAGCAAGACAAAAAATTATTCAACATCTGTCTTCGGAACCAACGTTATCTTTATTCGATCCAACTAAATCTATTGAACTTCATACTGATGCCAGTTCCTCTGGTTTTGGCGCTGTGTTATTTCAAAAACACGATGCTCAGCTTAGAGTCGTAGAGTACTTCAGTATGCGCACCACCGACACCGAAAAACGATACCATTCGTACGAGCTTGAAACTTTGGCAGTGGTTAAAGCCATAAAACATTTTAGGCACTACCTGTTCGGCAGAAGTTTTAAGCTCGTGACGGATTGCAATTCGCTAAAAGCATCTAGGAATAAAAAAGAGCTTTTGCCCCGTGTTCATCGATGGTGGGCATACTTACAATCATTCGATTTTGAAATTGAGTATCGTAAAGGAGAGCGCATACCTCATGTAGACTTTCTCAGTAGGAACCCTGCAATTCTCAACATAAACACTGTTTTAAATTACAGTGATTGGTTAGAAACTGAACAGCAGAATGATTTGGAAACCAAGAATTTGATAGATTCCATTCAAAATTCCACTATTGATAAAAACTTAGCTTCTAGTTACGAAATTCTTAATAACTTACTGTATCGAATTTATAGTACAAAAGATAATAAAACAAAGAAATCTTTATTTGTTCCTAAATCTTATAGATGGCATATAATTCAGTTGTACCATGACTCTCTTAAGCACTTAGGCTGGGAAAAAACCTTAGAAAAAATACGTGAACAGTTTTGGTTTCCAAACATGTCTAAAAATGTTCGTAGATATGTTGAAAATTGCCTCACTTGTAAAATTAACAAGAGCCAATCTGGTTCTCGTCAAGTTACCCTGCATCCTATTGATAAAGTACCTATACCCTTTCATACTGTGCATATGGATACCACAGGCAAACTAACTGGTAACAAACTCAAGAAACAATACGCCGTAGTTTTTATCGATGCCTTTTCTAAGTATTGTTTTTTAAAACCTGTGACTAACCTTACTGCAAATGCTACTGTAAACTGTCTCAAAGATCTGGTCTGTACTTTTGGAACCCCCAAAAGAATAATTTGTGATCAAGCGGCGTCATACACAGGAAAAGAACTGCGAAACTTTTGCCAAAACTGGTCTATCGAATTACATTTTATCGCAACTGGTATCAGTCGTGCAAATGGCCAGGTCGAAAGACTAATGAAAGTCCTGACTGACTGTTTCACGGTAGTCGAGAATACTACCCGGAGAAGCTGGAAGGATGCTGTCGGGGAAGTCCAACTTGCAATCAATTGCACGTTTAATAAAACCACTGGACAAACTCCCTTTCAGCTTCTCATGGGTTGCAATCGGTCGCCTCCAGCCATTTCTGCTCTTGTAAATGATATTGAACGCTTGGACCTTAATGCTTGTCGAGAAGTAGCAAAACGTCGCATAGACGAACGCGCGGCGATACAAAAAAATCAGTTTGACAAAAACAAAGCCAAAATTGTCCCGTTTAAACTCGGTGATATCGTTTTAATAAAGCAAAATCCACGTGCTATTATGAAACTTGACAGTAAGTATAAAGGTCCTTGCGTTATAACTAATATTCATGATAATGAACGATACACTGTAAAAGTTCATAATACTGGAAATGATTTATATGTTTCTCATGAAAATCTGAGACTTGTTTCTCCTGATATGGGAACTGAGCTCACAGAATCACTAGATTCTGGAGATTAGCAACTTATTGTCTAGTACGAATCCGTTACATACTGGCCAGGTGTTGGATAAGTGCTTGGTAATGAGTATGCTACATTCGGCCGTATCCTTATGGGATTTTTTACCGAGGCCATATTATTTATGCCGCGCCTTCAATAAGGCTTTTTACCGAGGCAATATTTTACATAATTGTATTTTATGCCGCGCCTTATATAAGGCTTTTTACCGAGGCAATGATTTATTAAATATTTATTATATTTAGGCTGTGCCTTTATGTAAGGCCTTCACCGAGGCCATCTTATTTTGATTCTGTATTTGGATTATAAATTATATTAGAAAGAATCTTATTGTGTTCCAATGAACGATTAACCATAAGAGCCATGTAATTTAATCAATATTCACGAGCCATAATGGCTGCTCGTCAGAATGGCCGTGTGGGAGAACCGTTGCTTTAGATTAATTTAAAAATATTAACGTAATTTTTCGAGTACCTTCCGGTTCAATAAGTTGTTCGGTTGGCTGCTCGCCCCCACCCACTGACAAGCAAGCCAGTATAAAAGAGCGCGCAAGCGGCTCGACCAGTCAGACTTTGTTCGACTACGGACTCGGCAGGACCATTCTGAACGGTCAGGTATGTTTCACTTTAATAGCTCTTATTAAATATATGGTATGATGATAAATGTGTTATGATTGATGTAATGCTATATTATTTTGTTGTAATAATGTTATATTGCTACATCACTTCGTTGTGGAAATGATTATGTACTGTGTTGCTTTAATAGTAATTATAAAATTGATATATTTTTATGCATTCGTTTTATTCCATCTATTTTACCCTCACAGGTATACGTTCTCAAACCTAAACTGTATACCAATCTAAGTGATTCTAAGTTATTCGAGATATTATGGTAAACTACCTACTATCAATCCATCTATATAAGGTCCCATTAAAATAGATGTACAAACTTTTACAAATCATTCAGACCAGCAAAATAAGGACGATGGTAATAGTACATTATGATACATGTGTGCTATGTCGATCATTAAACTCGAGGCGGTATTATTCGCGCGAGCCGCAGGCAAGCGCGATATGGAAGCCGAGAGTATAATGATCAATGCACACGCGTTTCATACGACGTTTTTCAACACACTTGCAAGGAAAAAAACAGGCTTGTATTGTTAAATATTAACTTGTATGGATAATGGCGGGCTGGGTTTGTTTTTCCGCGCGCCGCGCTAGCGTGCGCGCGCAGGTTTACCCGTAGAGTAAGTAATGGCGCGCGTTTATTTATTTAAAGGCACAGACAAAACCGATAAACAGCCTATAGAAAAATATAATAAACATAAAATAATGTTTAGACTGATCGTAGTGCTGTCGTATGTCAAATTGTAGTTTAGTTAGTATGGAATTAGAAAGTACTATTGGCATACAGAAATATACATTAGAACGCCAGTGGTTTTTTCCGTTTGGTTCCGCGAGGGACGACGGACAATTATAAGGTGCATCCAGACAGAGCGAAGCATGCGCCGCAAGTGCTTTTTTTTGTATGTTAGATGCCTCAGCCTGAGGCAACCGTACATATAAAAAAAAAAAAATTTGCGGCGCATGCCTCGCTCTGTCTGGATGCACCCTAAGGTGAATGCGCAATGGTAGACCGCGAAATTTAAATTTTCTTAAGTTTTTTGCAATTCGCAGGTCAGTATCAGGTAGTATCTTGATCAAAATGTATATATATAATAGATATGTATTTACAGAATTATAGTCATTAGAATCATTAATATAATATACCTATTTAAGTTAGATTTGTTCCCTAAGAACTTATCCATAAGAGATTTGTTCTTATGGAACAAATCTAACTTGAAAGATGTTTTAATGATTCTATTGATTATAATTCTGTAAATACATACCTGTTATAGTCCCGAATCATATTTTGATCAATATACAACCTGACACTGACCTGAAAATTGCAAAAAAAAACGTTAGAAAAATTGAATTTCGCGGGCTACAACTGCGCATTCATCTTAAGGTAAATAAATTTTAGTTCATTTTGGGACCAAAGACAATTCAGACTATTAAAAAAAAAAGTGAAATATGGCTCGCGGATTCCTTTTGGCATGAAGTCTCTTTGAACAGATTAAAAAAAAACGCACTTCTTCGACCTCCGACTAGTAAATTAAATAGTTATCTGTGGAATTAAAGCACAAGTACCGTAACGTAAAGAAAAAGCACGCGTTTGTAATACACGGCATTATGGACCTAAAAGCGGTGCATTATGATTCATTTTACGAGCAAGTGTGTTGAAAAAAAATATTTAAGAAAAACGCATTAGATACTTACCAAGAAAAATAATCAGCTAACGGAAATACACTAATGGCCGGCTATTTATTATTTAAGGTCAAAATAAAATCACTTTAATCAGTTGTTTTTTTTTTGCTTGGATATCTTTGGTTAGACGTACTGAGCGCTGTGTTAAAAATTTTCCATCTATTTTATTGGGACCCTGTGTATAACTCAAAGTCCTGTCCCCTTTTTTGTTGTGGATTAAAATCATCAAATGACCCCTCCCGCTCTGGGTGGAGCGGAAGGGAGTATCAAACTCTTACTGACTAAAACCCACCCGTGTTCCTTCCTTAGCACTTTATGTTCCGGGGTAACGGTGACCCTTTCGGACAATCCCGCACCCCTGGTCCCTGACTAACTGATATATCAACGCACAGCCTAAACCGCTAGTCCTAGTGACATGAAATTTGGAGGGCGTGTTCTTTGTTAAGAGTAGATATCCATTAAGAAAGGATTTTTCGAAATTCCACCCCTAAGAGGGTGAAATTTCACGCGCACGAAGTCGCAGACAGAAGCTAGTACTATATAATAAAATATTATAAATTCAAAAAAACTCTCGTATGTGTTCCTTTTAACACCTAAACCACTAAACGGATTTCGATAAAATTTGGCAAGGAGATAGAAGGCATCCTAAGCAGAAGCAGATAGATGGCCTCATAACCGGGACAAAAAGTAGCCTATGTCCTTCACGTTGGCTAGTTTTAGCCCCGATAGCACGTTTTCGTGGGATGATTTCTGACATCCACGTCGGCGAATCCGCGGGCAGAAGCTAGTACTCTATAATAACAGCGATTGATTAAATTTACACAACCTACATAACTTAACAAGACAAGCAGTTGAAACTGGCTAGCAACAACAGGCTTGTTTCAAACTTGCTGGTTGTTCATGAGTATAATAAGTTGCCAACTGAACGCTTGCACAAGTAACATATTACCACATTTCCCCGCGTTTCCAGCAATCGACTGTGAACTTGCAAGTGACACATTTAATGCTTGCAGCGCTACCGAATTGAACCGGACGTGCAATTGCGGACTTTTGTTACTGGAGAGTTCGGTTCATTGAAACTTTTGTAATGTTATGTAAATTTGTGGAAGCCAATATTTTCATGGGTTCTTAAAAAAAAAACAGCTGAAACTATAATGGGACTCGGAATTTGAATAATTCTGTGAAAGAATATTGGATGCGTGAAATAATTAGCGCAATAATAAAAATGAAATAACTTTTTATATAAACGATTGTAGCGGTATCTACAACGCCACATACGAACTACGCGTCATACTGACGTCACGCAAAATCCTGCATCTCGCAAGCAGAGTTTACCGCGCAACTAGCATAATCAACGGCCCGACATGAATCATTGGGCAGTCGCCCACCAGACCCGACTCCTGTCTGTTCGGAGGATCCTCCCTTTTTCCTCGAGGATTAGGCTATTAAATGCTAACAGACTCTGACTGCTAGTTCTAAAGATTAGCGGGTTCAAACAAACAAACAAACTCATCAGCTTCATTATTAGTATAGAATACCAGAGCATTATATCAGAATTTATTGTTTAATTTTGCGAAAGTAAACAATAACAAACAATATGGTAGCACAGAATCGGTGTGAAAGGAAATTTGCAAGTTACGTTATTTTGGAAGTAAGCGAGACACACATACGAAATAGTTTAAAGTTAGAACAGGATGAAACATACCTATCATACATTATGACAAAGTTGTTTCCGCTCAAGTGATAACGAGTGTAACCACGGTTTGCGGCGTTTGTTGGCAAACAGTATTTATCAAAAAACATTTTGTAGGTATACTTTGTAAATGATGATATGGTTAGAAAGGGGTGACTACTGAGATGACGACTAATAGAGAAGTTTCGTAGAAAAAGATATACGGCGTTAACCTAAATCAATTGGGATAAACACAGGAGAATCATTATGATTTTTTAGATATACTCGAAGAAATAACAACAAATTGAAAGTATGTATTTTGAACAGTGAAGAACCTAAAATGAAGGTGATGAAAATGGATTATATGTATTAGTGTTTGTGGACAAAATAAAACTAAAGCTCAGTGTGATAAAAGGATATAAGTGGGGAAATGATGGAAAATCCATACTTAATATTATAAATGCGAAAGTGTGTCTGTCTGTCTGTTACCTATTCATGCTTAAACCGCTGAACCGATTGAGATGAAATTTGGTATCCCCGAAAAAGGACATAGGATACTTTTTATCCCGATATTCCCACGGTATCGAGACTTATGCGGGTGAAACCGCGGGGCGCAGCTAGTATACCATAAATTGGAAACAAACCAATTTTTTTGACAGATACAAGAAGAATAATACGATGCTCCTAACCAAACCATGCCCCATATGCTGGCGTGTTCATAGTGTCCATTATACTTCATCGACTCGAAAAGAAGAAGAAAGTATTAAACTCGTATTTACAAGAAAACCGGCCAAATGCGTGTTGGACTCGCACACTAAAGGTTCCGTACCACAAGGCCGCACACAAAAAACGCCGAAAAAAACACGTTTTCCGTATGAAGACCACCTTTATTTTTTACTAACTTTATTTTATTTTTATTATTTGTTTTTATAGCGGTAATAAAAATACACACGCTCTTAAAATTAAAACTGTCTACATATTACGGTTCATGAGATGTAGCTCGCTAACAGGCAGACGGACGGACGGTGCCAACGGGACCCGTTGGTACCCTTTGGGTAGATAACCCTAAAAAGTCCCGCAAACAACTCGGAAAAACGAACGAATAACAATTACACAAGTACTCGTAAGTGCGCAAATATCATTCAACTTATCATAACAACAAATAAATAAATAAGAAAAGTAAGAGATACTCTAGCGAGGAAACTTCCAACTTCTTTTATTCATAGTTAACAAAACTTTCGCTAACTTATTTCCATTTGCTTGCTGAAGCGACAGAGGAAAAGTTACAGACTGGCAATTACATTCGTCATAGTTATGCAGGACGGACGGAACGAATCTAGTTGGCTATATATGGCTCCCGAAGACGGTGTCTATTCTAAAGATTTGTGGAAATTTTTTAATGATACGAGAGCAAAAGGGTGAAAAGCAGTTAAATTAACAAAATAATTATGTTAAAACTAGCTGCTGCCCGTGACGTCTTCTGCAACCCAGGATTAAAGTAGCCTATGTCCTTGGCCAGATCATGGTCTATAATCTGTTTAGTCGTTTTAGCGTGAAACCGTAACAAACAAATCACTTTCGCATTTAATAATATCAGTTAGGATTATTTAAGATGTTAGGAATATCCTTTATGTCCTGTTAGAAAAATATTTATCCTGAAATATTGTTGCTAAATTACTCGGATATCTATGTAAATTACATAGTGCTAATAGGTAACAAGATTTTGCAAATAATGATCAAACAGATGTGGAAAATCTCCTTTTAGAATGATATTATACAGGGTGAAATTGAAAACATGCGACAAATCGAAATAGGAGATTATACTCATCGTTATGAACAACTTTTACTATGGGACCAAACCTGAAATTGCGAAAAAAAAAATCAGATATTTCCTACATTTATGTTCGCATAACTCGTCAAAATTTAGGGAACAGCTGATTTTTTTTTCACGATTTCAAGTTTGGTCCCATAGTAAAAGTTGTTCATAATGATGAGTACCTATAATCTCCCATTTCAATTTGTCACATGTTTTCAATTTCAACCTGTAGTTCTAGAACGTTCCCGGTACGGATAGGTTGTATATGAGAAAACATCGTCCAACAACGTTAAATAACAGGGTGAAAGTTCGAAGTCGGCTCGAGATTTAAGTACTGAGAAGAAACACAACATCAAAAACAACCCATAGAAGTACCCAGTTCCTGGTTTTGAACACACAACTTTCTGACCATAAACCTTTCCACCGCAGTAAACTTCTACTTATTTAATTAGAATTAATTAAGAAGTACTGCTAGCCAGGCGTTGATAACTAATTCTGTCCGCGTCCTGCGTCCGGAGAAATGCGCAGTAATAGAGGCACCTACATTGCTACAGCTATAGTCTGTTCCAAAAGTTTATATCCGATGAAAATGTTAACAAATGGAACAGCACCCTAATTGCGTAAACACTTTCAATCAAAATCTGGAACATTTAGAAGGATGTTGCTAATCCATTACTTCATATTTTCGAAAAAAATGTCTAGTCAACAACGTAAATAACGCAATGAATGTTGTTGAACTGTCAAAATGAAAGCCATTGCTATTTTTAGTGTGTTACGCAATTACCCCGCTGAAAACGTACCTGTGGATGCCAATTTGTTGTGCCACTTGTTGATAAAATTGGTGAGAAATAAAGTTGAAATACTCTAAATACGGATATTACACTACTATATTACAGACACATTAACCCCCTTACTAATAAACGTTATCAGATGAATAGTTATACACCGATTTCGCTCTTTTAGTCGTCAGTGATTTGACTTTTGAAAGAAGAAGACAAAGCGTTGTGTAACTATACAGACGTTATACAACGTTTATTAGTAAGGGGGTAGTAATTGATTAATGTGTTACTGATTCCTTTTAGTGAGTGATTGCGTAAGAATTCAACCTGACTAGTGTTTGTTTACATGTTCATGAGATAATTTTGGTACAAACTATACAATCATACAGCAAAGTTCTGCAGCTATAATCATCATATGCCTGGAGAGGCCTATGTCCAGCGGTGGACTGCGAAAGTCTCAATTGAACAGTTATGTTAAGAGCATAGACAGCAGCATCTTCCAATGAGAAAATTGCAGTAACCAATTCAGTTCCCCATGACTAAGTAGGCAAGCGAAATCACTCATCTGCCTAGACTTTTCCCAACTATGTTGGGTTGGCTTCCAGTCTAACCGGATGCAGCTGAATATCAGTATTATACATGAAGCGACTGCCTATCTGACCTCCACAACCCAGTTACTGGGTAATACGATACCCCTTGGTAAGACTGGTTGTCAGACTTTCGGGCTTCTGACGACCCGTACGACTGTCAAAGATCGACGAATAACAGCCGGGACCAACAGCGGCACGGAGGGGTTTCGGGATATAAAGATGGTCATCCATCCACGGACCAACCGCGGCAAGCGTAGCTTAATCTGATCGATCGACCTATGCGGCTGTTATTACTTAGCCACAAGCCCCTCTGTTCTAGTTCTGCAGCTACAATCCAACAGCTACACATTGAACATAATAAACATATCGTTTTTCTTTAACTTGGCTCACTGCCAGGTCCGTTTAGCGTAAAAAGTTGGAAGTGCGCTCATTAGTTCGTGTGCGAACAGATGTTGGTTGACCTGATTAATGTAAAACAACGTATGTACCTATAAACGGGGTGAATTGGGATGCAAGGGTGAATCGCGACGAATTTTTAAAATGGATTTTAACGATGAAATAATATAGTTTGTTGCCAACAAGGGCACTTAATCGTTAATTATAATACAGTTAGCACATTGAACTCCTTTTTGGCTACAAATTATAATATATCAATGTTAAAATCCCTTTTAAAGTTTCATCCCAATTCACCCCTGCATCCCTATTCGTCCCGTTTGACGGTACCTACTCTTATTATGAGATCCGCACGACTCCTATTCGTTTGATTTTTCTTACGTGCAATTAAAATGCAAAGTCATTGATTGAAATGAAAGTGCAATTAAAGATTTATCTAAACTAATATTATAAATGCGAAAGTAACTCTGTCTGTCTGTCTTTTCTTCACGCCTAAACTACTGAACCGATTTGTGTGAAATTTGGTATATAGATAGCTTGAGTCCCGGGGAAGGACATAGGATACTTTTTATCCCGATATTCCCACGGGATCGAGACTTATGCGGATGAAACCGCGGGGCGCAGCTAGTTGAACATAAAAACTATCATAGCTATCTGCCAAAACTCCGTTAGCTTCTTCCAGTGTAGAAATTACCATGTGCATTACAGTGTTTATACAGGGTGAAACTGAATTCATGGGCATCCTTTTAAGGGGTCATTGCAATCATCATTATGAACAACTTTTTCTATGGGACCAAACCTGAAATCGCGAAAAAAAATCAGCCTGCTGTTCCCTGCATTTATGTTCACATAACCATTGTAAAAGTTGTTCATAATGATGAGTACAATGACCCCTTAAAAGGATGCCCATGAATTTAATTTCACCCTGTAGAAAAAAGTGTTAGGTAATAAAAGCATGTATTATATCCATATAGGTACCTACCTATGATGTTCTAATTGCTTTTATAGGTTCAACAAAGTTGCTTCAAAACCGGTAGACACGTTAAAGTCGGTTGAAGTTTATCCACGTCTTGACCAAACGTAGAGGCCAGTTTCCTAACTACCTAATATCTACGTTATGTTGCAACCAAGAATTATCTATGATGGCCCCCGGGGCCCTGATTCAGAAACTAGCGATTGTTGATTTTACATCATAGATATTTAAAAAAAAAAATATATCATTATAAAGGCTCCCGCAGACAAGCACAACGCGACAATCCGTAGTACAACTTATTATATATATAAAAACCGAGCCGCAACGCGACAGGTCATGCGACAAGTCGTACCCGTCTTGTCTTATCGTAGAACCTTTAGTCGACTGCATTGTCGATTTTTCAACGACGATAAATCGAGATTGATTTCATATGTTCAACTAAGTTCTAATTTGTAATCGATTTGGTATTCTATCGATTCTGATTTGAGGTCTGAATTTCATATGTTAGACAAACTTTTGTTCCGCATTTTAATAAGTAAGTACCTACCTAAATGTAAATCAGTGGACAGAATTTTGAATCACTTTGTAATTAGTATGTAGGTACAATTTACATTTCCCTAATAATTTGTGGAATTATTTATTTGTATTGTAAGGAAACTGTGGCAATTCTAATTTTGCACTCAAAAAAGTTGTTGTTTTTCCTCTCAAAATAATCCCTTAATCCTATTCCACGGCACCTATGATCAGACCACCAAACCGTTCTAACCTACAACAACTCAGAAACACCCAACACGTATAATCTTACCGAATCAATTACGCTAATTAAGCCCAACCTGCATAATTTTAAGGGGTATAAACATCAAAACGCGTTAGATCCAAGTTCCCAGCCGGCTGAGTGCACACTAATGCCTTTGATCGGGTTGACTGGCTGTACTGTAGTGGCTCGGCTCTTTCACTCGGAACGTATCCGCGTTTGTGTAATCAAGCCCTAGAAGCTGCTTGCTTTATTTTTGGTCGGGGTGTGAAAATAGAACAGGGAATGTGTGCTGGATTACCAAAAAACATGGCCGATGAGTTTTTGTCGTGAATTGGGTTAGGTTTTATAAGTTTTATTTTTTATTTTTACAAGTTTTTAAAATAATCTTGACTTAAGAACCATGCCGCGCAAAACCGTTTTCACGGTTTGTCTATGGGAACGAAACAAAAAGTATTACAAGTAAGGTTTATAAGAGCGGACACTTAATTTCCCCTTCATACGCTAACACTAAAATATAGGGTGAATTTTCCAAGTGGGCGTGGATGGCCAAATCTGAAACTATGAGGAATAGCGAAAAGTACTCAAAGGAGTCACGGGCTCGATTTTGATGAAAACTAAAATTGCATCATTGGATTTTAGAAAAATCAATATTTCTAGCCAGCAAACGAAACCGTTGATTTTGAAAAAAAAAAAACACATACTGTATTATTACTCCATTCGACAGTGTCGGTAATGAGGATCGAATTCTGGAAAGGAATGACATACGGGAAAATAAGAAAAAATACACAATATCTGAAAAAAAAAATCCTATATTAAAAGTTACTGAAATCGATTCAGTTGTCAATTATGAGCCACCTCCTTTCAGGACTTGCGTTTATTCCGTTAAACCTTGTATGAGTAGGTTGCAAATCACAAGCTTTGCAAAACCATCTGAAAAACTCATCATACCTGTCGATAAAAGGAGGCTTAACTTGAAAACTGTAATATTGTCGCTAACGTGAAAGTACCTACAATTTTCATTACGGAGTATAATATTAAATGGACATGAAAATATCCATCATTTATCGCGATTCAATGTAATAACAATTGCGTTCCATGATTTGTCATTACGTATGTTAATACAATAAATAAACAATGAGGTTGTACCGTGTCACGTGAACGATTCAGTTATATTGTAATTCGTAAATCTGTAAATGGTTTTGTATTTGTTATAGTACAATGACAGTAATTACTCTGTGTTTATAAGTTGAATGAGAAACTAACTTTATACTTTGAAATATTATTTTCATTTTGAATACACGAAATCAAAAGTTAAGGTTATTTTAATGGTGTCTGCTTGATGAAGTACCAATAATTATTATTTGAGGCGCATTTGCACCTCAAACACTAAATATTTAAAGCGTTAAACATATTTTAGATATAATCCTGCCTCTGTTGTCTTTAAACAATTTACAGAAATGGAACGATGTTTTAAATTTGCTTAGCATTAAACGTAGGTATTTAGTGATTTGTGGTGCCAGCAGCACATGAGTAGACAAACGGAACAGAGGCAAAGCTTCTTAAGAACGTGCAAAATTGTTACCTATTTTGGTAGGGTTGTCACAATAGGTTAAGACAAATTAAACAAAACATTTGTTAAATAGTTTTATTATTCAGTATGATTTACAAATTACTTACTCTAATAATTTTATTTTTATAATTTTTGTTTTTAATCATTTATTGTTTCTTTTAATGGTGTGGTAAATGCTTTGAGCTGAAACAAAAATAAAAAGGAAATGCGAACCGAACACTATTATACAAAAGTCATAGGTAGACCTATATTTTAAAGATTATATGTATACCTATTTTTTAAATATTTATTTAATTTCAAGACCTACTAGTAGCGAGAAATAAGTACGATGAAGGTATTCATAATAAGTTTCGATTAAAAATGCTTTTTAAACTCGTATTCAAACTTTCATGATCATGATATTATGGCGGTTGAGGAGTTCCCTCGTGAGAAGACCTGTCTGCAGCAGCAGTCTATGGTGAAGATCATATTTAGCAAGCAAAATTAAATTTAAATAAAAAGTTTCACTTTCAAGTCCATGCTACTAACCGTTAATGAGTTCCCTCGTAAGGAGACAATGCTGGCTGCAGCAGCAGTTCATGATAAATATCGTGTCGAATTATCAAAATTCATCTATCATAAAAATTCCGTGATCGTGCTACTAACCGTTGAAGAGTTCCCTAGTGAGGAGATAATCCTGGGTGCAGCGTCAGGTTATATCTTATTATTGCATTATCACCGAAGTTACGCAGGTATACAAAATTTCAGCTCAATCAGACATCGGGAAGTGGTTCAAACCTTACTTGCAATATTTAAACTTAACACACATACCAACCCATCCACGTACCTACAAATATATAGTAAAAACTTGTAATAATAATAAAAAGGAAAAAAAACACCGTGTACAACCGTCTTCTTATCAAAAAGGTACTTACTTGAAAAAGAAGTAATCAAATATTTACTTACCTATTGTACTCCTTGGGATAGTTGCAGTATGATATATCTTTATTTTTTCTAGTATTATTCATACACACAGTACAATAAACCACCATTATTAACAATAATATACCACGTTTTTACATTAAAATATTCAAACTTGGAACTAACAAAACAAACAACGTGCGTCGCACTGACCCTGAGATTGTCAACTAGCTGTGCCAGCGTAAACCGGTTTTTTCCAGTCTCGCCGCGTACGTGACAAGCGGCCAGTGGTCACGCACACATGCCCCGCGTGCTTGTAGTAGTGCAACCGATTCGCGCGGTTGTTAAAGCTTTGTATCTGTTCCGTTTGTCTAATCATGTGCCAGCAGGCCCTAATGAGTTCCCTTCCCACAAGTTGTAGGATAGACTAGTCGAGAGTATTAACAGCTAAACTTAGCGAAAATGATCTAAGCCGGTAAAAAAATTATATAAATAATATAGTCAAAAATACTGTTGAAAAGTTATAATATATAAGTTTTATATGGTAACCGATGGATGATGTTAATTTCAGCCTTTCTTCTCAGAGTAGTCATATTGGAAACGTCGACCTCATCCAGTTTTTAAAATATAATTAAGTTTTTATATATATTTCAGTGTTTAAATATTTTATATGTTTTTATTTTATTACAGAAATATAATCATTTATTTTTATCAAAATCATAATGAATAAATTATATATACAGGCTGAATTTTTCAAGTGGGCGTGGATGGCCAAATCCGAAACTATGAGGACTAGCAAAAAGTACTCAAAGGAGTCGCGGGCTCGATTTTGATGAAAACTAAAACTGCATCATTGGGTTTTTGAAAAATCAATATTTTCTAGCCAGGAATCGAACCTGTTGATTTTGAAAAAAAAAACACACACTGTATTATTACACCATTCGATAGTGTCGCTAATAAGGATCAAATTCTGGGAAGTAATGACATACGGCAAACTAAAGGAAAGAGCTCATTTTTAACAAAATACTTTTTTTTTCTTATGTTACCTACCTCATCATCATCTGTCTAGCCTTTTCCCAACTATGTTGGGGTCAGCTTCCATTCTAACCGGATGCAGCTGAATACCTCGGTATGTAAAAATGGTCACCCATCCACAGGCCAACCGCGGCAAGCGTAGCTAAACCTGATGGATTGACCTGTGTGGCTGTTATTATTTAGCCGGGCCCGGGTTATGTTACCTACCTACTAAACCTTAACTGATTAATTTTTCAAAATGATGACCATTGTTTTCAATACATAGCTGGATTCGACGTCTCAAGGATTGTACTGCATTCAGCATTACAATATTATTGATTCCATTAGAATGTTTTCCAAAGATCGTAATATAAATTTGAATTTAGAACCTAATGTTGTGAAGGTGACTGCGCTGCGGGTGTGTTAATAAAAATATTGAGCATCATTTCGAACAAGGTACGTAATGTATGTATGAATACTCTAAAATAAGAAGCAGTTTATTAAAATTCAACATTTTCCTTAAGTTTGCCGTATGTCATTACTTCCCAGAATTTGATCCTTATTAGGGACACTATCGAATGGTGTAATAATACAGTATGTGTTTTTTTTTTCTAAATGAACAGGTTCGATTCCTGGCTAAAAATATTGATTTTTCAAAAATCCAATGATGCAGTTTTAGTTTTAATCAAAATCGAGCCCGCGACTCCTTTCAGTACTTTTCGCTATTCCTCATAGTTTAGAATTTGGCCATCCACGCCCACTTGGAAAATTCACCCTGTATATCTACATGAATTTCGGTATCAACAAATTGTACCGACAATTAAATATTCCAGAAGTATACTTTTATTTATTAAATGGACAGACTTCTAATACTAATAAACTATTAAAATAAAAATTTAAAAGGTATCCTGACCTAACTAAAACAATTAAAAAACTAAAATATGGTGTCGAAATATTCCCTCGCGTTGCTCTCGGTAATGTACCCAAGAGACTGGTAATACTTATCTAATTGTAAATTAAATTATGAAACCCTCATTTTTATCGACAGCATAACAATAATCGTTACGCAGTTAAACAATCGAATAAATATATTTAGCAAACAGGTAGCATTTTCAGCACGGATTATTTCTATTTGACATTTTAATTAAATATCAAATATTAATGAAAATGATTATCGACGTTAATTATGTTTACAGATTAAAATTAATACGTAAGCCTACTTACTCATTGGCGATTTGTATCGATTTATGCTGGATTTTATTTATGAATCAATAATACTGACAATAAACAGTATTATCAACATTAACCTGCAATCAATGCATAAGCTAAAAATCTACTCGTATATAAATAAAAGAAAGTCGGGTTAGTTACACCCATCCATCCATGCCATCGCGGCAGGCCAAGACAAAGATGGCGGGACGAGGTTAACTCCTACCGTAGGGACTGGCCGGCCACTCACAAAAGACAGAATTGTGTGGAAAAGGGAGAAGGAGGCCTTTACCCTGCAGTGGGACAATACAGGCTAGTTAGATTAGATTAGACAATTCAAACAACAAAAGATCGGCACTGTTATCCCTTAATACAGGCTATGTCATAGCCTAGCAATATAGAGAGCAGCACGTCACCCACTTGCACATTGCCAGAGATTTAATACTACCCACTTTGTGAAAACTGTTACTTGTACTACAATCTGTTTTTTTATATAAAAAAACGATTATTATCATTATTATCACATTAATCACACTATCACGCTAGTACTACAAAGGCGAAAGTTTGTGAGTATGTGTGTTTATATGTTTGTTACTTCTTCACGCCTAAACGGCGTGACCAATTTTGATAATTTTTTTTATGGAGGTAGCTGACGTCCTGTATTAACATATAGGCTACTTTTTATCCCGATATTCCCACACAATCGAAACTAAAGCGGGTGAAACCGCGGAGCGCAGCTAGTACCTAATACAAAGACAAATTTTTAAACCAGTAGCTTCTAATCTGACCCGATACAAGTATAATATACAGAGTGTCGGGACATCGATGCGAAAACTCGTACCATTCATAAAATTCAGGACATATTTCTAGACCCACCAGACGGTGAAATTTTTCGGTGATGTCCTTGACACCCTGTATACAAGAAAGGAATTAATTCAACTCACGATAACGTTTAGTGACGAGCCACTAATGCCCGTTTTAGTACTAGGCACCTAAAAAATGCCTAAACTGAGCGTGACGCTGAGCCCAGCGTAAAAAATCCAACAGCGTAATTTATATATAAAGGCACAGATCTTGATAACAACTTCAAAAGCATTCTAATATTCGCCGAATCTTGCATGCCTTTTGATCACTGTCCTGGGGTGAATGGCCTCTAAAACCATTCTATACGCGTTTGAGCAATCATCGCCACAGAGGCAATCTGTATCAAACAGAGGCTTCGATCCGAAATCCTACTGTCTATAAACTTCCCGGTCCTATGATACGGAAAAATATTGGAAAAGTTAGTCTTTGTAGCGTAAGCGGTAACACATTTTGCGTATTCGGTTCCATCTTAGGTACTTACATGAGAAATTGGCGTTTTATATGGAAAAAGTAAATCGATTTATAAAAATGAAACTATATATTAGGTCCTTACATATGAAATTGGCGTTTTGTATGGAAGGAACAAAAAGTCGAATATTTTTTAATATAATATATTTAATTAATCAAAGTATGAACCATTGTTTTCAATGCACTTTTGCCATCTTATAGGTAGTTCATTGATCCCTTTACTAAAAAAACCAGTCGGACGGGAATCAATAAAATTTTGAAGGCGATTTGGACTGCCCCATCGGAGTTGAATTTTTTCCCTTGCAAAAAGTTATCCAAATTGCGAAAAAAATGGTAATCTGTTGGAGCAAGGTCCGGGGAGTACGGAGGATGTCTAAGACATTCCAATTCAAGCTCTTCTAATTTGGTAGCCGTCTGTTGCGCAGTGTGTGGTCTGGCGTTGTCGTGCTTTCAAGCTTTTTAATCTTCCCAATTTGCTTCAAGTGAATTAAAACAGTTTTATCACTAACATCGAAGCCTGCAGCTAACTCGGACGTGGTTTGCGATGGGTCCGCTTCCACAATAGCCTTCAATTCTCCATTATCAACTTGGGTCTCAGGCCGTCCACGGGGCTTGTTCTGCAGGTCGAAATTTCCAGAACGAAAACGTTGGAACCAAAAACGAACTGTGTTTTCTTTTGCAACATGACCGCCATACACATCATTCACCCTTCGAGTCGTTTCCGCAGCACTAGTGCCACGGCGGAACTCGTACTCGTAAATAATGCGATATTTTAAATTTTCCATTTTGTAAAATGAGTGACGCAAACAGAAAAAACAGAAGAAAAAAAACAAATGAATGACGGTCATCGAAGCACAAATACATGAGTAAATAGCTGTACAAATTTGAATTTGGAATTCCTTACCAAAGAGGAGAAATTCGTGATTAAAGTGGCCAGTACGAAAAACGCCAATTTCATATGTAAGGACCTAATATTTAATCAATCAAATTATCTTCCATTCGATTGTTATCTATGCATTTTCACCTTTTATAGGTAGTTAATTGATTCGTTTGCTGAAAAAATTATGAGAGCGAGAATCGATAAAATCTTTGAAGGCGATTTTGACTGCCTCATCATTAAGGCGATTATAGCCTCGAATGTCCTTGAGCGTTTGGGCGGAGCATAGGCGAACCCAGTGCCTCACCCCGCGCGCCCGCTTACCTCCCCAATGTCAAAGAGTGTCGTACTCGTACGTAGCGCATGCAGATGCGGCGTGGGATGCATTTTGTCTTAGGCAGTTTTATGATGCTAGCTACTTACTGAGTGTAGATGGATCGAGAATACGTGCAATATTTATGTTGTGAGTATGAATGCTATTGTACTTACAGTAAAAATACTGCTTTCTTAGAGACAAATAAAAAATAATAATAATATCAATAAAAAGCGTTTATTCAGTATACAGTTCGTTTTTTCACGTATACAGATTATAAAAAAATACAATTATGAAAAAAAAAACTTACTTATGACTAATACCGCTTTTAACAGTGGTAGTTTTTAGGGTTCCGTACCCAAAGGGTAAAAACGGGACCTTATTATTAAGACTCCTCTGTCCGTCTGTCTGTCTGTCACCGGGCTGTATCTCACGAACCGTGATGGCCAGAAGAATACCATTATTATAGTTACAAACTCAAATGGGTCCCGCCTGCTTCCAACTTTTATTTAATTTAAAATGGGCTTGTTTTTAGCTTTTCAGTTAGTTTTAGTATAAGGTTGCAGTCGGGTTTTTTAATTTTTTTATTTCCTGCTTTTTAGTTTACAAATGTGAAAGATTTCGCAGACGATTTAGTTCTTGGTAGGTGTTTTTTACGATTTGTCACTTTGAATTAGTTTTTACCATATTATAAATTGTATATATTTTTGTAATCACCTTTTAAAACCTTTTATTTTGATATCCCACTCGATAGGTTATGAGAAAAAAAAAGACGGGTTGCACTCCGGGAGTGCCGGCAGAAGTGAAAACTTGAATGTTAACGTTGAAATAAATCAATTATTAATCGAATTAATATAACTCATTTTTTTCACTATTTCTGCGTCACTTTTTTCATTAATAGATGCACTTTGTTCAATTTCCATATTTTAAACACTATACGAGTATACACGAATTTTACGAATACACAGCAGTGTAGGTACTATACAGACGGTCGAGCCATCAGTTGTCCATCCATCCATCCGTACATCCACACCCACACACACACACCCACACACACCCCCACACCCACACCCACACACACGCCCACACCCACACCCACACACCCACACCCACACCCACAGCCACACACACACCCACACCCATACCCACACCCATACTCACACCCACATCCACACACACACCCCACATCCACACACACCCCACACCCACACCCACACCCACATCCACACCCACACCCACACCCATCCATCCATCCATCCATCCATCCATTGTCGTGTGTCACTTGGTTCACTTCGGTTGGCGCCGCCGTAGAAAGAGAGGGGGATACTTAGTAATTAGGAGTAGTAGTTCTCCCCTGTGAAATCTCTCCTGACGGTCACGTGTCCTGACGCGACCATTGTTTTCAATACATAGCTGGATTCGACGTCTCACGGATTGTACTGCCATTCAGCATTACAATATTAGTGATTCCATTAGAATATTTTCCAAAGATCGTAAAAGAAATTTGAATTTGGAACATAATGTTGTGAAGGTGACTGCGCTGCGGGTGTGTTAGTAAAATAAAAATATTGAGCATCATTTCGAACAAGGTACGTAATCGAGGTATGAATACTTTAAAATAAGAAGCAGTTTATTAAGATTCAACATTTTCCTTAAGTTTGCCGTATGTCATTACTTCCCAGAATTTGATCCTTATTAGGGACACTATCGAATGGTGTAATAATACAGTGTGTGTTTTTTTTTCAAAATCAACAGGTTCGATTCCTGGCTAGAAATATTGATTTTTCAAAAATCCAATGATTCAGTTTTAGTTTTCATCAAAATCGAGCCCGCGACTCCTTTGAGTACTTTTCGCTATTCCTCATAGTATAGAATTTGGCCATCCACGCCCACTTGAAAAATTCACCCTGTATATTATATACTCTCGAAAAACATAACCCTTCTTCTGGCTATCACGGTTCGTGAGATACAGCCTGGTGACAGACAGACAGACGGAGAGAGGACTCTTAGTAATAAGGTCCCGTTTTTACCCTTTGGGTACGGAACCCTAAAAACTACCACTGTTAAGAGCGGTATTAGTCATAAGTTAGTTTTAATTATTTTTTTTTGTAATTGTATTTTTTATAATTTGTATACGTGAATAAACGATCTGTATACTGAATAAACGTGTTTTATTGATATTATTATTACTTATATTAGTATTCAATAGACAATAATATATCGTCCACTCGCAAACAAACTATCACTACTACTAATACTATCAACGTCCAAGCGTAAACGAACAGTCCGAGTGTACTATCTGCGCTATTTAGTCTTTGCTACAAAAATGCAGATCGGAGCGAGCCGACATGCGACACAACCTCCCCGTGCGAACGCTACAGCGAGACTGACCGGGCGGCTGCTGCCCGCGCCCGTATAGGTAAAACCATGGTGTTACTGATTTTTTCCCACTTAAATAATAATTATTAAAAAAAACAAACTTAATTTTTATAAACCATTAAATTTGCTATAATTTGGTGAAAGAATCATCAAAATCGCTTCAGGCGTTTGGAAGTAGAAAGAAAATTCTTGCGTAAAATAAGGAGGATGGATATGATTTTTTATTGTTAAAACTAACAGTAATATTAAAAAAATCAAACTTAAATTATATTTGTAAACATATGTCACATATCATATATTTTTTTTAATATATTTGGGCTATCCATTTGGGAGAAGTAGGCCTTCAAAGAGAGGTCTACTTTGAAGTTTGGCGTAACCATTCGCCTTAAGGACCTAATATTTCCGTTTTAAGCTCTGTCTTCATTGAGACGGATCGTGCAAGGGTCGCGGGACGCTACTTTGCGTGTCAATTGTTTTAATGAACACCTCCATACAATCTAGTTAATACAATCTGTGCGGGTAGGGCTTGAAATACCGATATTTTTGGGAACCGGTGTAGTATCTGTACCGGAGAGTAGTACTTGTATTATTGGTACCGGTACCAGAGTTATACCAGTACTATTCGTACCGATACCAGAAGTAGTACCTGAACCTACTATCGGTATTTCTAATGAATACCCGTACTGTACCGGTATCAAACAAATATTTCCGTAAATTAGAGTGAGAAAACGTCTGTTTTTTTCGGAAATAAATATTTGTTTATTTGTAACTATATGTAATAGTAGTAGCCATTAGAGAAATAACATCAAGGTTGCCAACCGAACGAGGTTCCTCGTACAAATATGAGATTAGTGGTACGTGCCGCTGGTACTTGTTAGGTGTAGTACCGGTACCCGTCTGGAACCGGTACCCAGGTAAATGAAAAAGTAAAATATTTTATTTGGGACACACACTGGAAATACAAACCGAAATGGCAAAAACCGCTAAATACCGATTCAGAACTGTAATTTTGGTACAGGTTCTAAGCCCTATGTGCGAGAGTATTTAGTCCTTCATCCCGCGCGGGATTCGCTTCAATTTGGCCAGAACTTGCACGCTGAAAATGTAAAGATCATAAAAGCAATAGTCGTTAGGAAGCACGCGAGTGACTTAATTTCTTAAGATAAGAAAAATGTCGGAACGTTATGAACAAGCTCGTATAATTACGCTGTTTAAACAACACAATGCCTTTATGAGCCACTGAATTACTTTAATGGCCCTCCGGCGCCTCTTGCTTATGAGACGTTTAAAAGCTAATTCTCATACGGCGATGGTACGCCTATTTTGTGCGCTGCGTAACACTTTCTGTGCAAACATTTAAAATTTTATTAATAGTAGTTACTCTTTTTTATTGTTTTTGATATTGTCCAAATGCAAAAGGAGTATGTAAGGATCGTAGGAGGTGGCGTTCTGTAATTTCTGCTTTCCCCCAATGAGAATGTTCAAGTTTATGTTTGTATACTCAAATGTGTTTCAATTATGTGATTGGCTCCGGCAGTTCTATCTATCATCATCATTTCAGCCGAAAGACGTCCACTGCTGGACAAAGACCTCCCCCAAGCACCTCCACTTCGATCGGTTCTGTGCTTCTCACATCTAACGGGTTCCTGCGGCCTTCACAAGGTCGTCGGTTCACCTAGTGGGAGGCCTTCCAATGCTACGTCTTCCGGTACGTGGTCGCCACGAGTTCTATTTACACATGTAATAAAATAGTAACAAAGTCAAAACTGAACATTTAATATTTTTGAAGAAGTAATTGCTAGGAGAAAAATTTCATCCAAATCCGTTCAGCCGTTTTGCGTCTACCCGTAACATACATCCAGACAAACAGATAAACGGACAATGATTCTAAAAACTGTATTTTTGGTTCTACTCGTACCCACACGGACGAGTCTAATACCGAAAATATAGTTATTTTACTGAACGGATTTAGATGAAATTTAGCACACAGATAGATTAACACATAGGATATTTTAGTACGTTTCCGTGTTATAATTTCCGACCTGAAAATTCATTTGCTGAAAAGCTAGTGTAAACTAAATAAACCAAGGTAAATCACAAATCAAACAAGGTCTTTTTAATTGATTCCAAACGCAGTGCAAGCAGACAGTAATTTGTTCACATCTAGGAACGAAAAATCGAAAAGGAGACTAGACAATTTTTCTGTTAAAAATGAACCGAGTCGTCCGTCGCCCGTTTTCCGATCGCCGCAGTGGGCGGCAGTAAAAATTTTACGCTTGGGGAAAGCGTTTGTGCAATCAGAGCGGATTGTGCTGCGAATCTAAGCTAAGCCGCGCTAAGCGGCGTAGGCGCCGGGAAAACATTTCGCCCTCCTGAATCCTATTACTGATTTTTAAAAAGGTTTTTCGGATCTCAAGTACCTATCTGTATTTTCAGGACGTCTTAAGGTGTTCGCTCACCGGGAGCATTCGCCTATAATGTAACAATTCAAGATTCTACTGTAACGACTAGAGCTTTGCAAGTAGACTGCGCAGGCGTCAACTGCTAGGTATTGTAGAGCGATAATTGAAACCAGCGGGGTAAGTTAATACATTTACAATTAAACTAGCTGTGCCCGCGACTTTGTTCGCGTGGATTTCGGGTGTCAATAATGTGTCGCTTAGAGAAGTTGTAGGTATAATTATTCCATTGAAAAGAAAGAATCTACGAGTATATTCTCTTTTTATTATTTGTGCGCGGGACCCGTATTCTTTTTCGAAAACATAAGTAAGTTACTCCTTATAACACCAGCTATCTGCTAGTAAAAATCCCGTCAAAATCGGTCTAGCCGTTTCAGAGATTAAGCGGAACCGACAGACACAAAAATTTCAAAAAAATGTATTTTTGTTATATGTACCGTGTAGTATATACTTTTATATGCATTTAGTAAAAAGGTGTTATTTTGAGATTACAGACACTTCAACTTTATTTATTTGTATGTATGTATCATGTATGTATAAAGTATAGATAGGTTAAGTCTATTCATGTTTCAAATTGATGTGTATTTCAAGTTAAACAAATATCAACTTTATTTGGCAATTCATTTGATTTCAGAGTGACTAGCATATTGAAAAAGTTAAGAAAAACTTTGAACTTTATTGTGTATGAATTGAAGTTATTTTTCCATAAACTCATGTCTGTGTACATTTTTGGCAAATAAATCGCGAATGTAGAAGTAACACGGCTAGGTCGCGGGTAAAGCTTACATTACAAGCGAATGCTCCCGGTGTGGGAACGCCTTTATGTTTCGTTAATGCTGTCGCCAGCCTAAAGTAGATTTGTTACAGATAAAATCTCTCAATTTTGATCTTCTCTAATTACGTATTCATGCCGATACTTCTCGGTAAGAAGGCTTTCCGAGAATTTTATTCGATATAAGTACCTACTTGAAATTTCGGCTTAGTGAGCTGCCAATGCGGGTTTGCTAGACTATTATTTTTGCTTCGAAGAAAGGCCTTTTAATAATAAAAGCCAAGGTAAGTAGGTACTTACTTAGATATTTATTTTATACTAGCGGCCCGCCCCAACTTCGCACGGCTGCAATTTTTTAATTCGAATTACCGATATTTTTTTCATACAAACCTTGTCCCAGCAATACTGAAATCAACAAAAGAAGAATTGACAACATTTCATATTTTTAACCTGCATGTATTATTACGTTATATAAAAGTAAATTCAAATCTAGGGCACCCATATTTTTTCGTTTTTCGAAATTATGTACTTTTCATTCATAATTTTAACTTTGAAATTCGGTGTATTCTAAAAAGACGTAAGTGCCAGATGACGGTAGAATGGCGATATTACCTTTGCTTTATTGTGACCCGTCAAAAAAACTGTTAGATGTCAGTGTCTCAGTCGTTGTTTTGGTTCCGTCATTGGCGTATATTTTTCATTGGGATCAATTTTATTGGCGAAATATCAATCAAAAATTGATAATACTCGTATTAACAGTAAGCAGCGTGTCGAGTTGATAGGAAAAAATATTGTTGAATTCAATTCAGTTTTTTAGTTGTTTTCTATAAGTGACATTGACATGTCTTGTTTGATATAATGTCAGTAATCAAAGACATTGGAATGCGCAAAGGTAACTACCTCATTCCGCCGTTTATGTGACGTCATCACATGTTTTTTGATTTTTATTTTATTTCTCAGAAATTTAGAAATAAAAAGATAAAATAAAAATATAATTGAGTTCAGGATACGAAAATAAAGAAACAGTATTTTTGTTTTAAGGTCGTGTCAGGTTTGAAATGTTGTCAATTATCCAATTTGGTGCAGTCATTCGGAAGTTATGCGCGAACAGAAATTTTGGCGAGTTTGTTAATATACTATGTAAGGATCGCGCCTCAAAGAGATGTCAGTACTGTAGAATAGGGGGCTCTATTCTACGGAATAAAATCCCATCCACTGTTTATCAGGATATATTTTAAGATACTTTTATCCTATTTAAAATATTATAATAATCGACTTATTTTATATACGTCAAACCTAAGACTCTCATATGACATCTGCTTGAATATTCGAAAGGAACTTAATTTAAATATAACCATCGAGTCTTGTAGAGGTGTGGCTTTCCAGCCAGGTTTGCTTTAGAGCCGACCTCTACATGAGCTACGCCCACCCTTGAATAACAGTCTGGGCATAGGTCATGACTTTTATTCACACCATTCGAATTTACAAGCCCTATCTACCTATCCTATCATAAGTTTACCTAAATCCGGGGAAGAAATTTACAAGATGAGGTCCGTCTCTTGCAAGAGTAAGCTTAAGTCAGGACGCACGAATCGCGAATCCAACACTACGTTAAGTGTCAAGCAAGCTAACATCTATATGTGCCAATATGCACCCATACAAACTAACGCCGTCATGCTTAAACCTCGTCGTGTCAAAACCCCGGTAAAAGGCGCGACGCGGCCTCGTAATTATTAATAATACTTGATGTGAGAGTTCACATCGACCTGGAAGAGGCTTAAGAGAATTAAACCATCTTAGCATCAGATTCTTTTAACTCCATCGGACGGGATTGAGCCAGAGGGAGGGAAAAGTTTAAGAGGCCAGGGATCAATAAAAAAAACTAATATATTATACTCGTACTCCAGAAATAAAACTTTAAACTCCTACTACGTTCTCTAAAATTCTAATATCATTAAATATCAGTCAATGCTGATAAAACTGTGTGTCCTCAAACACAAGTTGAACCAAAAGTGTCAACCAAACACACTTTGCAAGGGTTATACCCCTGTTAGCAAAGTCGGTGACAACTTATGCTGAGTGTCTGTCACTCCCCCTTCTATAGGAGTGACCACAGTTTTCACAATAACTATCTTCCTATCACTCGCGTCATTAAATACTGGAGTACGAATCATGTCCTAGGCCTACTTGTAATCACGTTGAAATCGACAATCTATTCAGGCCTCCCTTTGACCCGTTGCAGGTGTGAGGGCGCACCTCACAGCCCTCTGGGAGGTGCGGATACCTCACACGCTCCCGGCCGCGTCCGATGTATTTTCTCACAGCATATGTATGTAACACACAAATGAACACATATTAATAAATTGTAACATATTATCCAAACAAAAATAATGCATTAAAATATGATGTTTACATTCAAGTGACATATTTACATTACATGACAAGATACATGACAATTAAAAAAAACAACAACTATTAACACACTAATAAGAAAAAGTTTTAATTAAATAATCTGAATTAAAAAGGTTTCTATCTCTAAACTTTCTTTTTCTGAATTTATATTTTAAAATTGAAAACTTCTTTATAAAATGATGTTTCTTTACAAAAAATGTTTTTATAAAATTATCAATTATCAAAAAACTTTTTGGAAATAATATTTTAGTTTTCGCTTTTTTCATAAATGGGATTCTTTTCTTCTTTCGTGCTTTTCTTTTATTGTTTGCAGCACATTGTGAATAAAACTTATCAAAATTAGGGACATCTACATAATGTAATATAAAATCACTACAACTAAGAACTACATCCTCATCCGTAGGACAACTAAATGAGTTTATCAACTGTGCGGAGTTGTTCGACGCTGTATCTTCATCTCTCACCGCATCTAATTTCATATCATCCTCAACTAACTCATCTTTAGTCACCTTATTATTACTATTCAAGTCGATGATGAAGTGATCTTTCTTCTCTATTTTGGAAAAATCGGAATGACCATTCTCTTTTATATCGGACGAATCGATCGACACATTATCCACATCAAAATGATCAGCAGCGATGTTAATTTTATTTATTCCCACATCGTGATCATTGTGCTCATTCTGTGGCTCTGAAACATTGCTAGTTACGTTAATAATTGGACAGAACTGACCCGATTCGTTGTTTTCATCATTGTGTTCGCTCTCGAACACTTCTATCGGCTCCTTCTCCTCCTCTGCGGGGATGCACACCTCGCTGCTGCGCTCGACACCATCTTCTCCATCACCTTCAACTTCCACGCTGCTTTCTAGGCAGCACTGCTCGTTCTGTAGCGGGTCATCTTGTCTTCCACTAAATGATATAGAAGCATCATTATCTACATTTACAA
This sequence comes from Amphipoea oculea, assembly GCA_945859645.1. Classification (NCBI taxonomy): domain Eukaryota; kingdom Metazoa; phylum Arthropoda; class Insecta; order Lepidoptera; family Noctuidae; genus Amphipoea; species Amphipoea oculea. Next base: position 7,224,655 of record OX243876.1, read on the forward strand.
TATTTACAACAACATTTTCTTGTCTGCTTTCCTCAGACAGATCTTGTGCTATCTCGACTACTTGCACCTTATTAATTCTTTTGTCTCTGTGACATCTGCATGGAAGCTCTTCCCATAACACATCACATATAGACTCAAATGGCATGTCGTCCTCATATTTCCATTTATGGACTGCTAGGGCAGCACCCTCAAGATATGCCATTAATATGAGCGCCCAGTCGCTCTCACGCCATTTATTATAGGCGGCAACAACTTCAAATCGCCTAAGAAAATCTTCCAGGCATACACCGTCCGTGCCTGTAAAAACTTGAGCCATCTTTCTCTCCTTATATAAAAAAAATACATATAACCACTTAGCTTTTTATCCTCCTGGCGACGTTTCTTCGCCTCTAATTATTTATACTCACAGTATACTTTGTGGTCTCACTTGGCATACGAGAGGTTTTTCACTTCTATGAGTGCTGAAACAAAAAACTATTTCGCAAGCTTAGCGAAAATCCGGCGATCGTAACACACCTCCACCAAATGTAGGGATTAAATCAAAATCCCTTTTATATTTGTTTAGGATATATTTTAAGATACTTTTATCCTATTTAAAATATTATAATAATCGACTTATTTTATATACGTCAAACCTAAGACTCTCATATGACATCTGCTTGAATATTCGAAAGGAACTTAATTTAAATATAACCATCGAGTCTTGTAGAGGTGTGGCTTTCCAGCCAGGTTTGCTTTAGAGCCGACCTCTACAGTACTAACTGACGCGGTCCGCTAGGGCTGATGCCTGCCAGGGTCGCGAGTTGTTCGAAATAGATACCGTGGCCCCTGGCACAGGCAACTGAAGGAACACGGGTGGGTTTTAAAAACAAATTTGCTCTGCCATACATTTTGATCACGTATTTATTGCACTTTTCTATAAAAAAAACTGTGGCACTCCGGCAATGCCGACAGAAGTGAAAACAAAACACAAACAGAATAATTTGCCATCACTCACTGACATATCGGATATACATTAAAACCGAGTACATCCCGAGGACAGCCGAACACATCCGAAGCGGTGTCGTTACGGTAACAGTGGCGCGAATCCAATGGTATATTCCCATCTCAAAAAATGCCCAACGTGCCTAAAGAGGTTTTCACTTAAAAAAAAAAAGACGGGTTGCACTCCGGGAGTGCCGGCAGAAGTGAAAACTTGAATATTAACGTTGTGCATTTTTGATACTTTTCAATAATAGATGCACTTTGTTAAATTATACACGAATTTTACGAATACACAGCAGTGTAGCCACTACACAGACGGTCGAGCCATCAGCTGTCACCATCCATGGATGCGCGTAGCACGCTGTAACATAAACACACACGAACATTCGCGCAAGCGCCCTGCGCCGCCTAAACGAAACAGCAGGCATACATTTTCGCCGCGACGTATAAAGAGAGGGGGATACTTCCTCTCCTACGCCGCGCCGGCTGTCTACTCTCCATCCGTCTTACGAATTTCCGATCAGGTCACGTGTCACAGGTCATTTTTTACCCATTAAAAAAAGTGTACAACGCCGCTAAAGAAGTTTCCACTTCAAAAACAAAAAATCACCGAAGAAAAAAATCTACGCTTCGGGTCTAGAATCATGTGTTGAATTCATGGTTACAGTAATTGCGCACTAGTTAATTTTTTTCCTGTATATTTGTACATAAATAATATTTAAGTGATCTATCAAAATAAACAATTAAAAGCAATCAGCAAAACTTAACATTAACAGTAGGTACTCGCGAAAAAAAAACGCGTCTTCTTGGGGACAGAAAAAAACAAATGCCTTTCTTTTAAACGCAGACGTTTTTGATTAATAAAGAAGAAAAACAAGGTTTGCCGCGATATTTTATCTCCATAAAGAAAATAATGTAATGTCTCCTTAACTTGACTTCCTAACCAATTTATTTATTAGTATCGCTTGTTACAGAAGGTCGTAAGAATGCCTTAACAAAAAGATAGATACGTAAAGAAGACAATTTTTAGGGTCTTTGAGAAATGAGGAAATGTTTGTAATAACTTAATTGGTATGTGAAGCTTTCCTGAATTACCTTTCATCCTGCCCTCCCCCACATTTATATTATCTTTCATAAGGAACGTAATAACTTTCCCAAATATGGTTCCAACATCGATATTAAAAATACATTTATTATGTTATTGTTCCAGTTCTTTAGACATTATATCAATTCTGTGTTTCGGCATTATTATTTGGTCATCTTACTACTTAATTATTGTAGTTGACATTTTGATAGTTCATTCTGCTGTAGTTGACGTTTAATAATTTTTAATTTGACATTTGCTTTTGACTCGATAATTAATTTGAATTTAGTTTTCGTATTTAAAAATTAAGATGACAAATTAATAATTTATGTTCTTTTTTTATAATGAATTGTACGCGGTATCAACCGCTTCCAAAAAAAAAAAACTTACATGTGCACGGATAAAAGTATCTTGTATTTTAATCCATGTCATAGTGTACTTGTTTACAAAACATCCAAATCCGTTCAGCCGATAAAGCGTGATTGTGGAACAAACACACAAAAATTTTCATATAAACTATTGGATATTATTATATTAGTAACTAGCTTTTGCCCGCGGCTTCGCTCGCGTTAAATTCAGGGTAACACGGTTCCCCTTTCCTGATTTAGAACACAGAAGAGAACTCGTAATAGAATATTATTTTAATACGCTACTGTAAACGATATTATGTCTTTCTATTTGGGGATAGAATGTAAAGATTCTGGGCATTTCACCCCCTCTTTTGAGGGGTTGGGGGCAGATTCCCAAAAAAAATGATGCACGATTTTTTTGTTAGTCACAAATAGTCCGCATACCAATTTTTAGCTTTCTACCTTGAAAATTGCGGAATGCTCCATACAAACTACCACCCCCCATTTTAAGGGAGTGGGGGGGTTAGAAAGAGACAAAAAGTAGCCTATGTCACTCTCCATCCCTTCAACTATCTCCACTTAAAAAATCACGTCAATTCGTCGCTCCGTTTTACCGTGAAAAACGGACAAACAAACAGACTCACACACTCTTTCACATTTATAATATTAAGTATGGATTAATTAATAGTAATACGATAGGCAAAACTAATAATTGATTAATGTAACCCCGATGATCCAAATTAATCCAGATTTCGTCTCTTATCATTATTTCAGTAGTTCAATTGAAAACCGTATGAAATTAACGTGTAATCAACAGAAAATTTGGCCACCAACCGCCCCGGCCAAAATCGTTAGCATCCGGCTTCCGATTAAAGGGATAATCACACTCTCTTAAAATTGATTGGGATGATGAGATTAATTTCATTTATATCAACAGATGACACTACATCCAAATAATCAGTGGCGGATTTACACATTTGCCGCCAGTAGGCTATTTAAATTTTGCCGTCCCTACCGAACTCTACAATAATAATATAATATATAATATAATATAATATTCCACAACTATCACACAACGCCATCTAGTCCCAAGCTAAGCAGAGCTTGTGTTATGGGTACTAGACAACTGATAAACGTACTTATATATTTCTAAATACATACATATTATAGATAAATTACACCCAGACACAGAACAAATGATCGTGCTCATCACACAAACATTTGTCCTGGGTGGGAATCGAACCCACGACCTCCGGCATAGCAGTCAGGGTCACTAACCACTAGACCATCAGGCCTGTCGAATAATGTCCCATGTCTTTTCTATACTGCTTCTACACGGTTAATTCCATCGCCTTTTCTTCAAAATACTTAAAATGTTCACGTTCAGCTACGAAAAACCTGCAAAGAGATTTGTAAAGATCGTCAATTGTGATCAAATCTACGGTAGAAGCCTGAATTTTGCATTTAATTTGTTTATTCTTTCCAAAAAACCATGGTAGGTATATAAATATTAATCTTTTTAATTTCCATAAGAAATTAAAAAATAAATGTTAGCCCCAGCCGCCCCTAAATTCTGCCGCCCTAGGGTCTAGCCTACTCAGCCTGTTGGTATATCCGCCTCTGCAAATTGTATCGGCTACTACTTAAGTGAATAAGAAAATATTTAATAACTAGTGACTAGCTTCCGGCCGCGGCTTCGCCTGCATGATAGGAGTATAAAAAGTAGTCTATGTCCTTCCCCAGGGTTCAAAGTATCCCCATTCCAAATTTCATCAAAATCGGTCCAGCAGTTAAGACAGAAAAACAAAAATTTTATATATAATTTTTTTGTTATAGGTACCTACCCTATATACATGCATTTATTTCCAATATACATTATAAGCTGTTATTTCATCATTATATACCGACACTTTAATTTTATACATTTGTATAATTAAGATGTATGTACACTGAAAAATAATATGTCCTCATTGTTACCCGATTCAAACGCTTGTCATACTTGTACTATAGTTACACCTCTGCTCAACCTTAGGTGAAACAAGCCGTGATGTTATGTTCAATTATGTGATGTGTATATAATAAAGACTATTTTATGTATTTATCTATCTATGTTGATACACGCAAACACGACTGATATGTTTTCTATAATTCTTTATCCATTAACCGAACATCTATCCTGTGGTAAAACTAATTTTCTTTACTTCAAATCAAAAACGTGCAACTGTCACCCTCCATCAAATTTGAAGGAAAAACAAAGCATGGAACAGTCTCATTATATTTTACAATGAGGCTTCCAAACCCGGGGAGCGTACGGTATTGCATGAACATATTATGTAAGTTAGGTAAACCTGACAGACAGGACACGCCACACAAGTAAAATTAATATTAAACTTTGTGACAAAGAACCCTTTTACCATCTGTTGGTGGCCTAAAAGGCGGCTAAAGAATTATAATGCCAGATGACAACACAGGAAATTAGCCTTTATGATGGTCATATTTAAATGCCGTTTCCTCTACATCCAGTCTTGGTATTTTGTCACTTGAAAACCAGCGTCAGGCACTAGTTGTCTGGCATTTTTGCTGAACTGGGCCTTTTTGATGCAGCCGTGAGGCACACTTTCCTGCAAATTTTTTACTTCGGATTTTACACTTTTTATTTGATCTTTATTTTTTGTGTTTATCTGATGTATGTATCTCTTGTATTGTGTGTATTTTAGTCAGTGCTAAATAAATGTATTTTCTTTCTTTCTTTACTTATTCTCATTATAATATGTTTTTGCTAATAATAAATATAATAAACTTTATTTATTTTCTCCTACAAGTATTAAAATGTACACTGTTTTTATTTCAAAAAGTTTGAAGTCGGAAGACAGGAACGCATACTAAGTAAAACCTGTGCGACGGGTCTCGTCTCGTGATCTCGAATACATTATTCAGAGCTCTGCTAAGGACACAAATAACAGTTGCAGGGAGCGCTAACAGATAATCTATACAGGGTGAAATTGAACACATGCGACAAATCGAAATGGGAGATTATACTCATCATTATGAACAACTTTTACTATGGGACCAAACCTGAAATCGCGAAAAAAAATCAGCTGTTCCCTACATTTTGGCGAGTTATGCGAACATAAATGTAGGGAACAGCTGATTTTTTTTTCGCGATTTCAGGTTTGGTCCCATAGTAAAAGTTGTTCATAATGACGAGTACAATCTCTCATTTCGATTTGTCGCATGTGTTCAATTTCACCCTGTATACAGGGTGTTACAGAAAGGGTATATCAATACAAACGGGTTGAAGAGTGTATCTGGTCCAGAATCTCTGTACAAAATTTCAGCTCAAAAGTAGTAACTTTGAAAATGCTTAATATTTTTTTATTTCGATAGTTTATTAAATTGAAATCATAACAAACGTGTCACCGCACTACGAGGGTCATTATCCATTATCTGTAGTGTGTCTGTGCGCCTAGTACACGCACATCACGCCGCCGCGCGCCAGTGCAGCGCCGTGATGTGAAATAAAAAAATATTAAGCATTTTCAAAGTTAATGCTTTTGAGCTGTAATTTTGTACATAGATTCTAGACCAGATACACTCTTCAACCCGTTTGTATTGATATACCCTTTCCGTAACACCCTGTATATAAAAATGCAACCCGTTTTCCGTTGTCACGACATAACATGAAAACGGCTGGACCGATTTCGATGAAATTTGGTATAGAGATAGTTTGAGTCCCGGGAAAGGACATAGGATCGTTTTTATCCCGATATTCCCACGGGGTCGACATTTACGCGGGTGAAACCGCGGGGCGCAGCTAGTGATCAATACAAAAACAAAATTGAGAAAAGTAGAAAAGAGTTCTTAGGAAAAGAGTTCCTGGAAATACTTGGGGGAGGCCTTTGCCCAGCAGTGGGACAGTATAGTCTAAATAAAAAATAAGAAAGTAGTGTTCCCAATACTTCAGAAGAAGCTGTCAACACCAAACCAACCAGTAAACATCTAAGGAAAACATTATTTCCCATTGAAAGCTATCGCAACGAACTGACAAGGAAAGATTATTCATTTTGACACTCGATATACCCACAGATAGAGAAAGGTTGAGTATTCTCAACTGAATACTATAGTAGGTAGTAGTAAAGGTAGTCTGCGAAGGAGACCTTTTTCATCATTTAGACTGGCAGAAAAATATTCTGTTTGCATTTGATCACTCAAGTGACTTTAGAATCTACACCCTAATTGCGTAACATACTATCAATCAAAATCTGAATCATTTTGAAGGATATTGCTAATCTATTGCACCATAATTATGTTAGAAACATTTGTCTTCTCAATAACGCAATAAATGTTGTTGAATTAGGTACTACTGATAGTGTGTTACGCAGCCCGCAGTTAATAATAAAATTGTAAAAGAAGCAATTGTTTTTGAATAAAACATTATTGCAGTAGGCGCGGAAAATTAAACACGTCCTCTTGAAATAAATAGCTAAAATTCAGTATATCTTCTTATTTAACGGCAACTCCGTATCTGATGGTCTACTCTCTAAGACCGTCAACGAAGATACGGGCTCATTCAAAAGTAATAGTTCTGTCAAAACGGACACATTCGTTTTTCAGACGGGCGAATACATTATCGGGAGTAGGGACGACTGTCACATCGTGCTGTCATTTATTTTTAGTTGGAGCCTCGAAATAATCATATGCCCGTACTAGCTGTGCCCTGCGGTTTCACCCACATAAGTGTCCCATGTGTTAATCTGATATATAAGCCATATTACTCTAAAGTTACATCAAAATCAGTTCAGCGGTTTTTGCGTGAAAGAGTAACAAACATCCATTTATCCAGACAAACGTTCGCGTTTAAAATATCACTAGCTGTGCCTCGTGGTTTCACCCGCATAAGTGTCGATCCCGTGGAAATATCGGAATTAAAAGTATACCTCCATACAAAATTTTATCAAAATTTCTCCAGCCGTTTGAGCGTGAAGAAGTAACAAACGTATAAACACACACGTACAGTCACGTCTAAAAGTATGTATACCCTTGGCTTTATTCAATGGCGATTTTCTCCTTTATTTTTGAATGAAATTTTATGTTATTACGAAAATAGTATTTTCGCACCCATAGGTTTATGTTAAGTGTCGTATTTCAAAGTTGTTATTTCACGAAAAAATTGCAATTGAAAATTGCCAAGTGTATATAGGTATATGTACTTTTTGACGTGACTGTACACACAAACTTTCGCCTTTATCATATTACTAGCTGCGACCCGCGGTTTCACCCGCGTAAATGTCGATCCCGAGGGAATATCGGGATAAAAAGTAGCCTATATCCTTTTCCGGGACTCAAACTATCTCTATACCAAATTTCATCTAAATCGGTTCTGTGGTTTAGGCGTGAAGAAGTAACAAACATATAAACACACACACTCACAAACTTTCGCCTTTATAATATTAGTGTGATTATTACTGTAATTGTAAGTAGGATAGGATAGAAGGGAGTAAGATGGAGTAGGAACCCGTTACTTAAGCTGAAAGTACAGATTTCGCTTAGGGAGTAAACCCCCAGTACCTATTGGGCTCATAGGACCATTACAGTACCATCATCTGATACGAATCGATAATATCAAGGCAGCCATACTCTGCAGAAGCACTTACAGAATGACAATAACGGAAACTAACTAGTTAATAGGCCCCCAATAGCCATAAGCAGACAGTAACGACATTATTATTTCCTCTCACAAAGGGACAAATTGTAACATCTATGATTTATTGTTCAAACACGATGACGTAATAGCTATCGGCTATTTCATTTTATTGCTTCTTCGGATACAATGGATTTGGGCATTTCTGTATCAATCTAGTATTATATTATCTGCAGGCTAGGCTTTGCTCCCGATTTTCTTGCCTTGGGTTTCAAAAACAAAAGGCTATTTCATATCATACAAAACTTCAACACTCACAATCAGAGCTACATTTTTAAAAGACCTTTCTGATAAATCCTGAATTCAATGGCCAACCCGCAGGGTATTGCATAACAAATTATGACAGTTGCAATGGCTTTTATTTTGACAGTTCAACAACATTCATTGCGTTATTTACGTTGTTGGGCAAACATATTTTTCGAACATATGAAGCAATGGATAAGCAATATCGAAGGATATTGAAACTGAAATTTGAAAATTGGAACTGATTCAGATTGTGATTAATAAGGGTGCCGTCTTGAGCAAGATTGGTGACCAATGCTCGTGACTTCTACGTGTGAGAAGAGGCTTTTGCCCTGCCGTGGGGCAATAATATTATAGTTGTAGGGACAGTAGGTAATTGTTTTATTATTTCTTAGCCCACCTCTACAAATTCTAAAGAACACTATCATCTTGCTTTCCAATTATGACCAATGCTCTTGACCTCTATGTATGAGAAGAGGCTTTTGCCCAGTTTTGGGACAATAACAGTATTGTTTTATTATTTCTTAGTCCACCTCTATAAATTCTAAAGATCATTAACATTTCTTGTTTTCAGTTTTACATCTTCACTGGTTTAGGCTGTGCATTATCAGTCAGTCAGAAGGCCAGTTCCTTTAATTAAAAACATTCAAAATCCAGTCGCGGTCTCATCTCGGCGACAAACAAATGTCAAAATCTTGTCAAAAATGTTACAGGTATTTTTGACAGATTGAAACTGAGATCAGAAGGCCAATTCTCGTAATTTAAAACGTTCAAAATCCTGTCGCAGTCTCATCTCGGCGACAAACAAATGTCAAAAACTTGTCAAAATGTAGGGAAATTAGAGGTATTTTTGACAGATTGAGACTGAGATCAGACTGTGGACGTTCTTAAAATTACGAGAATTGCCCCTCAGACTTTGAACGTTATTCTTAAAATTACCAGAATTGCCCCTCAGGTATAGGTATTTTTATTATCAACCCATAGAATATGTATAATTATCACTAAGATTAACAGCAACATAATGTTGATACCTACTAAGATTAAGTCTGTATCCAACATAGTGCAATTCAACATAAGCAGAAGCTCAATGCACAGACATTAGCGAGGCTTAGTTCCACTATCAATAGCGGAATGTTAATCGGTATTCAGATAATGAAATCCTAGTGCTTTGCCTACTAATTGCATTAAACAGGTTAACACGTACGTAGTGAATTGATTGCTTGAATTAACAATGAACTAAAGAAGATGAGACTTCAGAAGTACCTCCCTATGTCCGTATGAAACCTCATCATCATCTGCCTAGCCTTTTCCCAACTATGTTGAGGTCGGCTTCTAGTCTAACCAAATGCAGCTGAGTACCAGTATTTTACATGGAGCGACTGCCTAACTGACCTCTACAACCCAATTACTGGGTAATACGAAACCCCTTGGTAAAACTGGTTGTCAGACTTTCGGGCTTCTGACGACCCGTAACGACTGTCAAAGATCCACGAATGACAGTCGGGAATAACGGCTTAACGTGCTTTCCGAGGCACGGTGGGGTCTTGGTATGTAAAGATGGTCACCGATCCACGGACCAACCGCGGCAAGCGTAGCTTTACCTGCTCGATCGACCCGTGCAGCTGTTATTACTTAGCCACAAGCAGTATGAAACCTAATTTGTATACCTAAATAAAACAAAGTCAGATTAGTTACACTATAACTCAAGAACGGCTACACCAATTTTTTGGATCTTAGATTTTTGGGATTTGTCTCCACCCTTTTTTTTTTTTTTTTTTTATTTTTTTTTTTTTTTATGGATGGGAAATCATCAAATGACCCCTCCCGCTCTGGGTGGAGCGAAGGGAGTGTCAGACTCTTACTGACTAAAACCCATCCGTGTTCCTTCCTTAGCCCTTTATGTTCCGGGGTAGCGGTAACCCTTTCGGACAATCCCGCACCCCCGGCAGGCTTCGGCCCTGGCAGGCCCCTTCCTTTATGCTGACATCTCTTTGAGGCGCGCGTGGAACACGTACGCGCCGTCCGGCACGGGCCTGGTCCTGATCGGACGGTGAGCTACCCATTACTCTCCGTCCGCAGGCCCGCGCCTACGGTGGCCGGGAGTCGTCACGCGGCTCCCGACGCCCGGAGCGTCTCCCGCGGCGGCTGGGGTGTGAGGCTCTCTCCCTTAGCCGTTCCGCCACCTCCTTCGCTAGCATGACTGCTTCGCAGAAGGAGGTGACGGCCTCCCACTCCCTCTCGCCCCGGACCATGGCTTGAACCAGGGCCGGACGCGAGAGGTCGCCGCCGCTATCGATCGCCTCTACGAGGGCACGGCGGTGCTCCGCCCATGCGGGGCATACCTCCACCGTATGCTCCACCGTGTCCTCTGGGCGATCCTCGCAGTGGTGACACCCGGGCGTCTCCTCCCGCCTGATGATGTGCAGGAACCTCCCAAAACATCCGTGTCCGGTGAGGACCTGCGTCAGGCGATAGGTGAGGACGCCGTGACGCCTCTCTAGCCACTCCTCAAAGAGGGGTCTTACCGCCACTATCGTGGCGTGCCCTATTTGTCTCCACCCTGAATAGCAGAATAACTGATAACAGGAAAAAATCACGATGAAAAAAATATAATTAATTTTATTTTATACATTTTTTTTGGGATGGCTTTTTTGAATTATCTCTAGAACGGATTGACTTGTTTCCATAGCGGTACAAAGTTCACTGAGTCAGCTAGGTAATAATTATAATGATAAATACACATCACATATCATCATTATCTTACATTGTTTTCTGAATGTGTTCACATCTTGAACAGCGTCGAATTGAGCTCCGTAAGTTTTGAGTTAAATTTCTGACAAATCCGTGCACTGACTGGACAGGCCCACTCAATCTGTGTGGTTCTTTTCTCAAAAGACCATGTCAGACATCGATCTACATGGTCTTCACATGATCTGACCAAGATTCAAAAGAGACTGAAAAAGATATTTAAAAGAGACTGACCTCTGAGTTTGTGTCGTCCTTTCTTCTCAGACTAGTCAGATAGGAAACTCCGAACCTCCCCTAGTTTTTAAAATACGATTGACGTGTAAAAGTGTTCGAGCAAGCCTACTTACAGAAATAAAATCATTTATCATTTAGTTGTTGGAAGTTTATATCTTGTCAGAAGAAATAAATCTTAAAACGACATAAAAAAAAACATGTTGAGTTAGCTCGCATTGGTCACGAGCCACCATAGGTCTACATACATATCATGGTTCGGAATTATGTGACTATATAGTTTTATAGAACCCAGTCCATAGCAGCCTTTTGAGAAAAGAGCCATAGCTTTGAGTTGGCCTGTCCAAACAGATGGCATACATGCATCACTCATCGTACAGCTCAACCCTATTCTAGGTAGCTCAACAACACGACACACGACGCTACCAGTCAGCCAGAAATTCGTGTAGCATGTTCTGTTACAAGTAGATTTCTCCCAAAAAGGAAGTTTTTGCAACAGCGATATACCGACTGTTGGACGCCTAAACCACTGAACCGATCATCCTGAAATTTTGCATATACATTGTCAGGTGTACAGAAACGGATATAGGGTACCTTTCATCTCGAAAATAGTGCTGTTCCCGAGGAAAACAACAATAACGTTATTATGATATGATGGCCCCACGTGTCTTTCGAAATTTATGCGGGTGTAACCGCGGGGCGCTGCTAGTTAAATATAAAATGTAAAAGCGTATCCATACTTCCATACTAATATTATAAATTCGAAAGTAACTCTGTCTGTCTGTCTTTCTGTATGTTACCTTTTCACGCCTAAACCGATTTAGATGAAAGGTATAGAGATAGTTTGAATCCCGGGAAAGGACATAGGATAGTTTTTATCCTGATATTCCCACGGGATCGAAACTTATGCGGGAAACCGCGGGGCGCAGCTAGTTTGCTTACAAAGTTACGAAAAATAAATACGGTATAAAGAGAGGTGAAAAAATCTGAACACCTCGTAAATTCAGAACGTCCGTACAAATATGAAAAATGTATTCCACTTTGCAACACTTATCGCTGTAGTACCTTGGTGTACTTGAACATTTTTTATCATATAATTCTTCCTCAGACACATAATTCACGTTGATAACTTTGAGCATATCACGCCCTCGTCTGGAAAGTGCCCTGGGGCTATAAACTTTGAATTAAGGTAATTTCTGTATACCTGTTTAGGGAAAGGGATTTGGGACATCCATACCCCGAACAATGAGTACGTTGAAAACAATTTTCACCGATTCGCATCAAGTTTCCTGATACTTTTGGTCCTACGATCCACCTCTATCAATTTCGTTAATACAAAATTAACTCCTATGTTGACAGGTATACGGGTTATATTTTACATGAGAAAGTTATTCGGTTATTCGGTTAATCCGTTTAAAAATAGTTTGAACTGATCCCTTCCGGCACAATGACAAACGAAATAGGGCCATCCCTGACATCGTTTTGATGACGTCACCATTTCCTTTTGGGTAATTTAACCAAATAGTTTGTCTATTATAAGTTTTTGCTCGGAAAGCGATTCATGGGCCAATTCGATGTTGCCAAACTAAAGTCCGTGCTATTAGATAGTGTTGGATAGCATAAATAAGGGCCGGTTGTTTCAAACAGTTGGTTAACGTAACATACGTACAGTCACGTCTATAAGTATGTATACACTTGGCTTTATTCAAAGGCGATTTTCTCCTTTATTTTTGAATGAAATTTTATGTTATTACGAAAATAGTATTTTCGAACCCATAGGTTTATGTTAAGTGTCGTATTTCAACGTTGCATTCGTTATTTCACGAAAAAATCGCAACTGAAAATTGCCAAGTGTTGACATATTGGTGCTCGTAACTGCAAGTGAAATAATAACAATTACATACTCGTTATTATTATATGCCGTACGACAAGGTCATAATTTTGCAATATTGTAATTTGAAACGACGCTTTTTTTGGTTTGACGATAGTAAGCGCCATTTTTAACGTATTACGCGTGCGTCAAGTGGACGTGAAACAACTCAAACTCAAAGCATTTATTTCAATTAAACCATTACAGGCACTTTTGAATTGTCAAAATTAAGTAGTCGGTCAGTTGGTCAGAAAGTTGAAGCTAGGTGCAACCCGCCTTTAGATTCCTATAATTGAAATTGATGTTGACTCGACATCTTTGACAGCTACTAATACATGTGGTATTATAATAACGTTTTACACGCTTTGTGACTGATGCCTACACAGGATGTACCAGAGAGGTGTAGTCAGACTTAAGGGTGGACCATCAAACTGAACAACATTTTCCAATATAGTAATGACCAAAAAGATTTTTTTACTATACGAATTTTATGAAGCAGGTATATTCAATAATAAGCCTTAATTAGGCATAGATCAAAACTACCTAGCTTTTAATGGATGTGTGCCAACTATCATGAGCCTGAATAATTAGGTAGGTACCTACCACATGTGTGAATGTGACGACCAGGACGTCGTGGGACCGTTTTATGAATGAATTTATCTTCGCGGTACGTAATCAGGATGCTGCGATTCACCTAGTCTTATATAACATAATCCATCAATATTATTGAGATGCCCACTGTTGGGCATGAGCTTCCCATATAGATTTGGACGGTTTTGGTCCCTATTACTGCATCCAATCGCTCCTTGTGAATTTCGTCAGATCGTCTGTTCACTTATTGCTAATTATATGTATAATATATACTTATTTGAAATTTCAAATGCGTCGATTAAAGCGGTGCATGAAGAATTGCAAAAGTTTAGGTTATGTCATTAAACATAAGTAAATTGAAGCCAAAAGTAAATTAATTAGACCGTCTTCATAAAAGGCAATAAATTATTATAATAATTATTTAAATACATTATTTCTTTCAACACCATTAAATTGAAATGCAATGGTCGTTTTTAAATCAAGAAAGCTCCAAACCATTCATCTATAAAAACACTCTCATGGAAACAATTATTTTAGTACGTAATAAAATTAACGCACCAATAAATTACGGTACTAAAAAAGATATTACAGATGTAATAAAATAATCATCTCCTTTCTTACCGAATAAAAAAATTTTAACTGATCCAGATATAATATCACACTGCACACAAATCCGCCAATGAACGCAAAGACGCGGAAAAATCTGAACAACTAAGTACGCCAATTAAAAGTTTTAACAGTCCAACACCTCACTGAATATACACAAAATTACTTGAGAACCTAGAAGTATCAGAAAAAAAGTTTAATTAACAAATACACTCACTAATAATGTCTCTATTTTTTTTATTGTTGCTTTCGCGAGTTGTTCGACTTTCGAATTTTGTATCGGAACATGGCGCGGCTCGTTCGGAAAGGGCGCGAGCGTCGAGCAGACTGGTGGCCGCGGCCGGCGACGCTCAACGCGCATGTGCACACAACCTCTTATAATTTGATATCTCACATCACCGCCCCTGTGACATTCTGTGGTAAAACCTACTCGTAAATTATTCAATTTTATTTACTTATTCGTACGCTTCTGTAGAATATTATGACGTGGGTCGTGAGATTTACAATCGACGCGAGATTCGCGTGTTTGACTGTTGGCGTACTTTTTAAGTACGCTTGGCGTAACTTCGCTCTTCAGTGGGAAATAATTCATCAAATACTTCAGCGCTTCCGAATGGCGTGGCCGTTAACGGTGATTTCCCGGAAATAAAGTTCTATAAACTGGTTCAAAAGTATTTCATTTGTATGATTGTTAATTAAAGCTGAGTATTTCTGCTTGATGGCGATTATTGGAATTATATCATTTTACTTTTTTTTAATTTTTCCTTGAGACTGCATAGCCAACTAATACATTATATATTGTGTACGTGGCCTTCAAAACAGACCTTATGTCAACATTTTGACAAACATTTAGGTTAAACTAATATCATCATCATCTGCCTAGTTTTTTCCCAACTATGTTGGGGTCAGCTTCCAGTCTAACCGGATGCAGGTGAATACCAGTATTTTACATAAAGCGACTGCCCATCTGACCTCCACAATCCAGTTACTGGGTAATACGATATCCCTTGGTAAGACTGGTTGTCAGATTTTCGGGCTTGTGACGACCCGTAACGACTGCCAAAGATCCACGATTGACAGCCGGGACCATTTCCAAGGCACGGAGGGGTCTTGGTATGTAAATATGGTCACCAATCCACAGACCAAACGCGGCAAGCGTAGCTTAACCTGATCAATCGACCCTCGCGGCTATTATTTCTTAGCCATAAGCCCCTTAGGTTAAACTAATATAAAGGATTATAAATAGAGTAGCGGCTGCTCTATACCCAGAATTAAAGCTGTAATCGAAATATATTGAAGTAAGTGTGGGCGCAAAGAGATTGTCGTTCGGTAAGCCGACTACAAATAAAGAGGTTGAACAGGCCGGTCGGTTTTGGCAATACGCCCGTACCCCTAGTTATTCCGACTCGCATCGATACGACCCTTTGTCGATAAAACTAGAACTACACAACAGTTTTGAATATTTTTTGTGTGACTAGAGAGAATTGTTAAATGTGCGTGCTTGAAGACTACCTCGTTGGTTGGGAGCATGTTTGCATAGTTATTTTTGGATTTAAAAAAGTGCTTTAGGGTCTTTTTATTGAATTTTTTTGAGTCCAGATTTGTACCAAGGGGCGATATCCGTAGTTTCAGCCAAAGATACGGGCTTTTTCGACCCGTTTCACTTCCAGACATTAGATTTGTTCGGGGCCTGAACTAAGAATGAATCGTCCCTATACTCCTGATATGTACTTACCCGTCCCGAAAAAAAAAAAAAAAAATGATACTTGTTTTAGCGGGACCATTACTTTCGGAGGAGCCCGTATCTTCGTTGACGGACTTAGAGGGGTAGATCCCCTGGGCCGGAATATTTGCTTACTAAACATCAGTGCCGGCAAAATAGCAATAGACCCTGCCTCCTACTAGATACATGCTTGGGCAGTATGAAATAACAAGCGAAATGTTGATGTACTATAATACCCTAGGTATATCTAGGTAATTCTCATTAAAGTGTGATGATATTTGTTTATGTCTAACTGTAGCGGTATCTACAACGCCACATGCGAACAGCGCGTCATACTAACGTCACGCAAATCCTGCATCAAGCAAGCAGAGTTTACCGCGCAACTAGCACAGATACAACAGCCCGACATGAATCATCGGGCAGTTGCCCGCCAGACACGACACCCGTCTGGTCGGAGGATCCTCCCTTTTCTATGGAGGATGAGTGAACTTTACACCCTGTTCCTCATACCTCTATATAACCAAGTACATAATATCTACTGTATTGGCCTACTACAGGGCAAAGGCTTCCCTTTTCCACACAATTCTATATTTTGATAGGAAAATAATAAAAGAAAAAATATTTATAAAGTCATGAGTAGGTATGAACTCGAAATCTAGCCTCAACAGCCAATATACCCAGATAGAAATCCAGCTAAAATCAGGTCATTAGATAATAGGTACTTTGAAGTATGTAATCAACGAAGGAGAAGGGACCCTTACTAGGGTCGCTACGTTTGTGAATGTCAATGTGAAACCGTGTATTTGCGGTCCTTATGCATGTTCAAAGAGAATGGTAATAAGTGTTCTAGTACATGTTTGGTTATATTATTTAAAGCAGTGTGTAGATCTTTGATGTTTTCAGTTGACAAGATTTTGCTTATTGATTGCGTTCTGTGTATGGTCTCAGCATGAATGAAGAAATACAAGGCTGAAAGACGTATGAGAGAGTATGTTGAAAGGAAAAAGGTTTTATTTATCATAGCAACACGTGCATAGTGTGGTGTGGAGTACCTAGTGTGTATACTGAATTAGATATAAGTAACTCGAGTTATAACTGTATGTATTTAATCATTAATCTTTTAATCTTGCATATTAATTTTATAATTAAGTAGTATTAATTGCAACGTCAACCTGATCACATGTGTTTTCTTTACTCTCCCGGTCGCCGAACCTCACATATAAAAGTATCCTCGAAAATACTTATTGTATGTTATTATGCGGGATGAGCTGGACACCTAAAGATTGGTCCTTAGCAGCTCTGAACAGAGAGAGATGGAAAGAGAGTAGCGACCTTTGCTCATAGTGGGACATTAATGGCTAATAAAAAATAATTATTTTTATAAAAATATTTATTAATAAACTCAAACTCAAACTCAAAGCATTTATTTCAATTAAACCATTACAGGCACTTTTGAATTGTCAAAATTAAGTAGTCGGTCAGTTGGTCAGAAAGTTGAAGCTAGGTGCCCATTCCAAAGCGTAGATCTCTATGGAGAAGAACGGGCAAGAAACTCCATGGACACTCTTTTTAAATCAAGATATTACAAAATCCTGGGTACATTATTCTTGTTGCTTCTATATGTGAGAACAATGTAAAAAAACACACAAATGAAGAAACAATACAAGAAATAAGATTAAAAATAAGCCTTGGCAGTTAAGAGATGACCAGTCTCAACCGACGGCGTCCGTTCACGAACATGACGCATGGATCAGCACCATCCAGCTCAACCATTTTGTAGGGAACCGAATGATCCAACACACGCGCCACCATCAGAGAGACATTTAAGTGAGCATGACACATTCTCAACTGCCATGCTCTTTCAAGTCAACATCAAAAAATCATAATAAACGGATCCATTGTTCTTACATTTACAAAATTGAAAAAATGCTTCTAAATGATACAAAACTATAGATTGCAATTTATTTAAGAGATGAATAAAATTTTTAAAACCAAACAGGAAAAGGTGTTTAGTATTGCAGCATTAACAATTAAAACATGATTGAATAAAATAAAAATAAATATTAAGATCGTAATGTCAGAAACACTAAAAAAAGAAAAAGGGAAGCACCTCTTCCAAATATTGAAATTTTAACTAGTGAGCTCAAGTGCCTGTGGAGCAGGACCAGCATTTAGCCAAGCATTTTTATCTGCAATATAATCATCCAACTTATAATATGCTTGTCTACATAGTGTGCGTTTAATGCATGTTTTAAATTTCTTCTCATTTAGTTGAAGAATATCGAGTGGTATTTTATTATAACATTTTACACAGTAACCCATAAAAGAAGTTTTTACTTTAGACAATCTGAAACGCGGTTGATCTAATTTGTTCCTATTTCTTGTGTTAAAATTATGCCTGTCACTTATCTTACTAAAAAGATGTAGATTTTTTCGAACGTACATAATGTTTTCATATATATATTGACAAGGAACCGTCATTATGTTAATTTTTTTAAACAGTTCCCTTAGAGAATCACGCCTGCTGAGCTTGTATATGGCTCTGACAGCCCTCTTCTGCAGGATGAAGATAGAATCAATATCTGCAGCCCGTCCCCACAACAAAATACCGTAAGACATGATGCTATGAAAGTAACTAAAATAGACCAGTCTCGCGGTATCCACGTCTGTTAATTGGCGGATTTTCCAAACAGCGTAAGCGGCTGAACTTAGCCGCCCTGCAAGAGATGTTAAGTGCGGACCCCACTGCAGCTTTGAGTCAAGCGTAATCCCCAGGAAAACCGTATTTTCGACGAATTCAAGTATTTCCTTATTCAATACAACGTGACATTTACTACTTCTAACATTTGGTAAAGCGAATCTAATGCATTTCGTTTTTTTTTCATTTAATACCAAATTATTTACAGTAAACCAATTATGGACCAAAAGCATAGCGTTATTTACGTCGTCAAGCTCCTGTGCACGTCTGCTTACTTTAAAAATCAGAGATGTGTCATCAGCAAATAACACCATTTGTGATCGGTTTATCAGTAAATGAGGTAAATCATTTATGTATACTAAAAATAGGAATGGCCCCAATATTGAGCCCTGCGGTACACCCATTTTGACTTTCAAACTGATCACATGTGTTTTCTTTACTCTCCCGGTCGCCGAACCTCACATATAAAAGTATCCTCGAAAATACTTATTGTATGTTATTATGCGGGATGAGCTGGACACCTAAAGATTGGTCCTTAGCAGCTCTGAACAGAGAGAGATGGAAAGAGAGTAGCGACCTTTGCTCATAGTGGGACATTAATGGCTAATAAAAAATAATTATTTTTATAAAAATATTTATTAATATAAACAATACGTATTATAAATGAAATAAAAAAGACAAAAGGTGAGGTTAGTTAAGTTAGGCGCTGGGATAAGACGGTACAAAATAAATTCCCGGTTAATTTGGCAATATTTATAAGTATATAAATTCTGAAAACATTATGTTCTGCGCAATTTTTATTCTGCCCCGACGATTGGGGCAAAATAAAACGACTCAAATATGATTTGTGTGGTCTTATCTTAGCGCCGAACTTACAACGAGCTTAGATGTCTTGTGACAAAGGATTTCAGCAACCAGTCTTGGGGTTAATGCCGTCATTTTTGGATATGCATCTATCGTTACCAGTCTGGTCAATTATCCTTAGATATGCATGCATGCATTGCTCGCAGAACAGATGGCCGATAGAGCCGAAAGATTCTGGAGTGGTGAACGCGTACCGAAAAACATAGCGTTGGAAGGTCTCTCCAATGTGGACGGACGACCTTGTGAAGGTCGCACGAATGCGCTAGATGTGAGAAGCACAGAACCGGTCGAAGTGGCGATGCTTGAGGCCTATGTCCAGCAGTGGACGTCTTTCGGCTGAAATGATGATGATCTACCACATGATTTTTCATAAAGGATAACTTTGTAGAACTGTATTGTAGACGTTACAAGTAAATAAGTAAGTATAAGTATTCATATAACTTGTTGGGCAAAATGGTCGGTCTGTCCCACTAGTCCCATTGACCCAGTCCCATGATGGGACAAGTGTCCCACTAGTCTCATGGGACGTCTGTCTCTCCATTACCTTTTCTGCCCAAACTTTCATCAATAAATCCAAGCTGTCACGTCAGCATTTCCTAGGTCTTCAGAAACCTTACACATTGTAACCTTTAATTGTTGAAGAATCTCTGTCTTCAAACAGCTGGAAGGCATTATCAACACTCATCAACGACGCAATTTTCTGCCTGTTAATTTAACTAACACCTTCCTTTTCCTCTTCCTTGAAACGATATAATTCTTCCTAAGAACATCCATCATTATTATATTTACCTACTCATGCATTTTCTACATCGTTTACTCAAAAGCTTTCATCCTTCCCCAATGACATGCTAGGCAGCGATATATGTATACCGGATGATTGTTTTTACCGGTTCCAAATTTTTACAGGGTGTTCTAGTCATGAATATGAACAACTTTCATTCTGGGACAAACTCTGAAATCACGAAAAAGTAAGTAATCAGCTGTTTAATACAAAAGTTCAATACCTACCTACTTGACCAAAATGTACGAAACAGCAGATTTTTTTTTCGTGATTTCAGAGTTGGTTCCATAGTAAAAGTTATTCATATTCATGGGTAGAACATTGCCTAAACCTGTGAAAATTTGGAACCGGTAAAAAAAAATCTGTATATATAATCTTGCCTAGTATAGCTCAGTTTGGGGCCGAAACTGTTCGTGTATTACATCATGTCGGGTAAATTTAGATGCCCCAATTCTCTTTACTTGTCTTCTTGTTTGATATTGATGATCCTGTCGAAGCCTTTATGATACCAGCCTCTTTAAGATCAGTTAATCAAAGTACTGGATTCACATGTTCCTGTTTTGGGTTCAGGAGGCATTTACACCATTTGACTAAAAACAATAGAAGCAAAATTAACAAGAGTAGTTGAATGTTTAGATATAATTCGGTGCTTCTCTAATACGATATACGATATAACATATATAATTGTTGTTGACACATCGTTCAGATATACTTTTCCCGTTAAAGTTCAGATCGATATAAGGTATAACAAAAAGTAAAAAGAATAATTATAAAAAAATACTTAAAATTTAAACTCCGTGGAATAAAAGAAACTGGTTTAAATTCAACTTGCAAAATTGACCCATACACATAACAGTAATAATAATCCCCTGACCGATTTCGGTCACGGAAACCAATCTAAACGGAGATTAGCCAGGTACGCAGGACATATTGTAGTGCACAAGTGTGTGTGCAAGCACAGGTGCACTCTCTGTTCCTTTACTCTCATAGTCCGATGGGACGGTAATCCGATACGACCGGGGAGAGATCAGGCACAGGACCAACGGCTTTACGTGCTTTCCGAGGTACGGGGGTACCACACCACCAACTTCCAAACTCCGGGCTACTATTCCTAATGGAAAAACCCAATAACACTTTGCCCGACCTGGGAATCGAACCACGACCCCCTGCACAGCAGTCGCGTTTGCGACCACGAGACCAACGAAGTAGTTGACCCATACATATACTATCTAACCAGGCAAGTTAAGCTTGTAAAACTGTCAGTAATATAAAAGTCGAACCACAAAGGTAATTACGTTGTTCAAAGTTGACTGTAAACAAGCTGTCAAAGGACAAAAGGACCAATCTAAAAGCTTTTAACTTTTCCAAAGACCAAAAAATCATCATCGGTGTGCAAAAAAAAAAGTTTTCCAAAAATTGTTTTTGCTATTAATACCTACTGTTATTGTTCAATGAGCACTTAATCTTTAGCTGAGTGTATTGTACAAAATGATCCAGTGACGATAAAAGTTTTGTCGTTAGAAGCATATTTAAAGATTTTTTTATTTATGAAAATACAAAACTTTTAAGTGGATGAAGCCGTGAGCTGACTTTGTTGGCTATCTAATTAGTTCCAGGAAAACCTCTACCGATTTTTTTTAACAAACTTTATGTACCTTTTGCTTCCGACATTCGCAATAATAATTCAACTTTTATTTGTATAAAACATCCCTGAAAAGACCTTCCCTATGTCCTTTCAGAACATCTTTCGTAATAATATAATATTCAGGGACTTGTCAAGTTGGTCAACTGACAGCTGCCAGTAGACGGAAACTACGACTCCGGAGAAAGTTGCTATTGGAATGGTCAGTGTGTACAGCTAAATATAGACCATATGTGTATTATGTGACGATGAATTCTGCTTGTATTTAGAAACAAATCATTATCATTCTCCTACATTTATAGGTATATTTTTCTTTTATACTTCTAATTTTATTTGAAAACAAAAAAAAAATTGAAAAGAAGAACGTATGCCAATAGTATAATCAGCCTACAATGTTCCCACTACTGGGACACAGACCTCCTCTGTGTGCTCTGTGTGCCCGGTCCCTCTGGACCGGGCCGTAATTTACCACGCGGGCTCAGTGCAGGTTGGCAGAGGTCAGATGTTTTAATTTTTTTTTTTTTGTTTAATCATTATTATCATGATCAGCCTACAGCGGGTAGTCCACTGCTGGACATATGCCTCTTCAACTGCACGCCATTTAGCTAGATTCTCGGCAACTCTCATCGAGCTGCTATCAGCCACCCTGCGAAGATCGTCGCTCCACCTAGCGATGGCATCCTACCTTACGTTTAATTGCCGATTCGCGGTCTCCACTTCAGAACACGTCCACCCCAACGTACGTAAGCCAATACCAAAGCTGTACAGCGTTGACTAAGTACTATAGAGACTCAACTACAGTGGTGAGCTATTTTACTGGAAAGAAACTCCCATTAGACTTTCTGTTTCATCATATTTATATAATTATTCCATCTTATTTCTTATACGTCAATCCTACGACTCTCAATATGACACATGCTTAAACATTCGAATGGAATATGCCTTCAAATATTACCGGTCTGTCTCGCAAGGAGGTCAGAATCTCTACATCAGCTACGCCCACCTTAGAATTATAGTATTGGCATAGCCCAAGACTTTTATTCACACCATTCGAATATCCAAGCCCTACCTGCCTATCCTAACCAGAGAATTAACACAGAGAAATAACTTTTTGGAAGCTTAATCGACTTTTTTCGTAAACTGTTTATTTACTTCCCAGGATGCCCAGAGCGTAGTCTTTTGTTATACCTTTGACGAAAAATGGTCACAATCTTTGGATACCTAAACTACCAATATCCCAGATATCAGTAAATGTTAAATCTCATACTGTGCTAGTTTGTTCTAGAAATTTCAAGAACAAAACCAAATAGATTACTACTATTAATCTGTCAAGCTCCGCTAATGAGACACAATTGATTTTCTAATGTTTCGTCGCCAATGGGCGACGCGCGCCGCTTGTCCGGTTAAACGGACAAAAAGCATTAGTCATCTTAGAATATTGTTAAAGTGCACTGATGCTTTTTTCCATCCATTTAAGATAATCCCCTAGCCAGCTTTTACAACACGAACTGAAAAAAAGACCCGAGTGGCTTTTCCATTCGTTGAGCTCCACAATTCAGCGTTGGGCTATTAAAAAGTGGTAAAAATAAAAGCCCCTATGCATTGTAGTCCACGACATGTTCAATTATCTTCTGATGTCAGAAACAGTGATTGAATCTGTCCTGATTTTGGCACTTTTGAATGTAAAGGTGTTTTTTATCTCAATTAATACTAGCTTGATGCCCGACGGTTCCGGCAGAGCAGTGGTGGCCCTGTGGTAACGGCCGCGACTTACTTTATTATTATCCATACTAATATTATAAATTCTAAAGTAACTATGTCTGTCTGTCCGTCTGTATGTTACCTTTTCACACCTAAACCGCTGAACCGATTTAGATGAAATTTGGTATAGGTATAGTTTGAGTCCCCGGGAAAGGACATAAGTAGGATACTTTTTATCCCGATATTCCCACGGGATCGAGATTTATGCGGGAGAAACCGCGGGGTGCAGCTAGTATTATTATAAGCCTGTGTTGCAAGCGGCAGCCGTGGGCCATGCGCACGAGCGCCTAGATGCTGTTCGCACGTGTACCGAAATACGAAAAAATACGAACGATACGAATACGTAAAATTTGAGGCACTTATTCCTTAATTTTGCACACATATATCGTTAATTTTCACTATAATTCTGCTTTTCATAGCATGTAAAATCTTTCCGCAGATTTATATTTAGAAAATTATGGCTGTAAATAATTAAAATAATCGGAAAAAACGGGAAAAATATTCGAGACACGATTCCCGTGACAAACTATTTACATACCTACAAATTTGTACGGAACCCTCAGTGCGCGAGTCCGACCCGCACTTAACCGGTTTTTAATTAATTTATAGTCTCAAGGACACATGTACATTACGGCTAATCAAATCATTTAGGTAGTGTAATTTAGGAATAATTTTACTAAATGCCAATTATTATAATTAGTCGATAATGAGAAGAATAAAAACGTTAGGGTTCCATCAACCTAAAACCAAATAAATCAATATGATCAACCGCAAGTGGCTCACCGAAAATACACACACACATATTATTTTTTATTTTTTATTAATTTTGTATTTTGTGTTTCACGAACTGTGTCCAAATAAACATTGTTCTTCCTTTTTCTTTCTTTCTTTTAAAATGTCAGTCTACAGCGTGTAACAGAAATGTGTGGTTATATTTAAGGGCACACCATTAAATGTCCCTCGAGACCAACATCGGAATCGCGAAAAAATTATCAGCTGTCGTTGAGTGTACTTTAGGTTGAACGGCTGCAATGCGACTGATCCGAGAAAAAATGCATCTTCGAGAATACAATAGGGCTTAAACAGACGTAACGCGTAGCGGACACAGTGCGACTCCCTCACCCTGTCCTCTGCCTTCCGCATCTAATCTGTCCCAGCTACCTTCTTAAGGACTATCATACTGAATTTCGACAGTTAATTATCGGTCCATCTAGCTGGGAGGGCGCATCACACTACGTTTTCCGATACGCGGTCTCCATTCTAGGACTCGTCTGCAACTCCGTAGTCGTGAAATCGAAGTTGTTCCATACAAAACTTTAATACCCACTCGATCTAAATGTTTGGCAATGGATCAGCTCCTAATTTTTGGCGATCACTATGAAGGTCTCATGGAAAAAGTTGTTAATTTTAATGGTCTGTACCACACCTGTGTTGTTCGTCGAATCATTGAGCTCCTCAAGTTCTGAGTTGATCTGCACGATTTTTGACAAATGCGTACACTGACTGGACAGGTCCGCTCAATCTGTGTGGTTCTTTCCTCAAAAGACCATTTCAGACATCACTCTACATGATCTTCACATGATCTGACCAAGATTTTGTCTGGACTTTAAAAGAGACTGTGGCCTCTGAGTTTCTTTTGGCCTTTCTTCTGAGAGTAGTCAGATAGGAAACGCCGACCTCATCTAGCTTAAAAAAAAAATATGATTGACGTGTAAAAGTGTTTGTACAAACCTACTTATATAATAAAATCATTTATCACCCTTAAAAAGTACCAAACATCTGCTTTCAAAGTATTCTAGCTCAAAATTTCTCAACCACACTCTGACTAAACGTGTCTCAGTCAATACACCAAGAGCTTATCTCGACACCAACTAGGCTACCGGTTGTCTATCCACTATAAACGTGAATAGCTCCGTTGCATTGGCAAAAATAGGTCATGAATATCGGAATAAAAACGGTGTACTGGTTTTAAATGTACTCTATGCTTTAGGGGGACGGCTACAGAGCTTGGAAAACTATTCGCCATTCAACTGTTTTAGAATAGTGAGAGGGAGTGTAACGTGTGTAAATATTTTAGCAATTTTTGTTTTTATATTCTCGACTAGCTGTGCCCGCGACTTTGTTTCGTGACTTTGTTCGTGTACATGTCGGAAAACAATAATTTGTGCCTCTTTGCTAATTATTTTTCTGTAATAAAAGTAGCCTAAGTTACTCCTTATAAAATCAGCCAGTGAAAGTCCCGTCAAAATCGGTTCAGTCGTTTCGGAGATTGGCAAAAACAAACAGACAGACGAAAAAAATTGTATTTTTGTTATAAGTACCGTATATACTTTCATATGCATTTAGTAAAAAGCTGTTATTTTGATATTACGAACAGACACTTCAATTTTATTTATTTGTTTATATGTATGGATGGACCTTTGTCACTTCTTGTTTAGTTATGGATTTGAAATCTATGGAAAATAAATGTTTTATGGTAGTTTTAAGACGTCAACAGCTGAATGATACGACCATTTAAAGTATAGTTCATTCATCCTCCATAGAAAATGGAGGATTCTCCGACCAGACGGGTGTAGTGTCATGGCAGACAACAGCTGCCCAATGATTCATTTCGGGCCGTTGTAAAGTTGCGTGCGTTGTGTTAGTTGCGTGTTGTGTAGTTGCGCGGTAAACTCTGCTTGCGAGATGGTGGATTTTTTCGTGACGTCAGAATGACGAAGTAGTACGCATGTAGCGTTGTTAATACCGCTACAAAAGTATTTCTTTGGAATGACATAATGTACCTTTTAGTAAATCACACATTGCACGGTTTTGCAAACCTTAATAGTCCTTTTCACTCTCTTCATTTAAATATTTTCAGCATCGTCATAAATCAATTACTTAGTCGAACTTGTTAAGATATTTATTATTAATTGCCGAATCATTCTCCCTAAAAGCTAGACGTGTATTTTCGCATAACTTTTGGTACAGTCAATATCACCTGACCACTTCACAACTTAATTAATATCAATTAGAAGCAGTACGCGAACTTTGGCTCTCCACAAAATATACCGAACATTTCCCTAAAAAAACCTTTCGACTTGCCTACTAACCGTTATTAGAACGGACAGTTTAATTTGAACGTCATTACGTCCCAAATTCAAAATGAAGTCGGTAGGCATCGATCTGTCCCGACACATTTCGTTGCAAATCGGAGCGCTGAAACTGTTAGGATTATGGTTCTACATACCCTACCGTTTGAAGAATGTGAGATTTTGGATTTGCGTTTTGACGAGAATTGTGCTAGGAATTGCTGTGTTCGTTGTACCGCCTGCCAGCCAATTGGTTTACGTGGTGCGGCTGATTTTGTCGGGGAACGCTGAAATACAAGAGGTTGTTGGGATGTGAGTACCTACTTAACAAATTTTATTTAACAGTGTAATATACCTGCAGAGCCTTTTTGAATTGATTAGCAAAACTTTATAAACCTTATGAATATCGGCATCAAGAATAAAAACATTTATATTGTATACAATCAAGTAATTTTCTAAATGAACAGACAGCTGTGCTGCTGTGGAGTTTGTTGCGCCACTGCTTCTCTCCAGCGAAAGCACGAGGAAGTGGTGAAGGGCGGCCATTTTGGGGGACTGTCTTTTGTTATTTTGACGTTCGAAAAGTGCTGATTCTCAGCCTAGTTTGAATAAATATCTTTTGATTTTGATTTAAGTATTTACCATCATTTTGACCCCATCATTAGCTGTGTTAGTTTTGTTTTCCTAAGAAAACGGTGAACGGTCACACAATAACGGCTTTCCGAATACAAAGCGTTTTTTTATACTTAATTGTCACCATACTGGTGAAAATTACAGATTTTTATGACAGCCATTATAATATGACGGAACCGTTGTCCTAGGAGTCTATAGCTTTATCTTTTTTTTTTTTGGCTGAAAACCAGCTCTGGGCCTCTGTCTTGCAATCGCAAAAAAAAATCAGCTGTTAATTGCATTTATGTTCATGTTCACATAACTCGTCAAAATGTAGGGAAAAGCTGATTTGTTTTCGCGATTTCAGGTTTGGTCTCATAGTAAAAGTTGTTCATAATGATGATTACAATGACCCCCTTAAAAGGATGCCCGTGAATTCAATTTCACCCCGTATATGCATCATTTATGTACCTAGTGTACATTACATAATAAATAATATTCTATCTAACGAGTCGCGCCGCTTAATTAAGCCCGGAGTCTGGATTTGTGCCCTGTTGATAGCAATAGGCTAGCCCTCTTTTACATGGTGACTTAAACATAACTGGCGAAATGTGGGTATACTATATCCTCAGCCTAACCCTTTAAGAAATACAGGCGTGGTGATATGTTATTTAAAAAAAAAAACTGTATAAACGGTGTGCATATACTGATGTACAGTGGCGTGCATTGCATATAGGCATATAAGCAGTGCCTACCTCGATATATCAACATAAGCCTGTCAATTACATTTTAGTGTGTGTGCCGCACAATTAAGAAACTCACTAAATTATCATACCTAACAAACAACAAAATCTTCATACAAACACTCGCGGCAGAAGGCAATCACCGGACGGCCTACTCGGCTCCCGTACTATTCACACATTGTCATTGGTCTTTAATCGTTCAAGTTAATACGACAAAATTAAAAATGCGTACGTTTCACGCGTAATACCATGACGTTCGAACTTTATCACCCTTAAGTAGGCTATGCCTACTCAAATAACCACACTTTTGACCTCACTTTTTTTCTGATTACTGACCGCATTTGCCTAGACTAGACCCGGCCTAGTGCCTACCTATTCTGAAAACCAATGCATGCCACTGCTGATGAACATGCTTGATCTGCTTCTCAGTTATAACATGATTATGCCATTATCTTGTTTGACATGCAATACGTGATCGAAATACTAGTGCACAGATGGGGCCATCTAATCACTTAATTGCCATCACCGTTTTTAATGACCCAATTGTGATGAGAGGGTAGCACAATACAGGGTGTAAAAAGACCCTTCATGATGTCCGTCGTCTACGCATTCATCAAACTGTGTGCAAAAAAAGTCGCTGAGAAACGACTTTTATTTTTTGGTGTGAAAATTCGCTGTTTACGATAGTGCGCAATGTAACGCATGCAAATATTGTGCTTATGGGTCCAAGCAAAGGTACAGGGATTTTGAGGAGTATTTACAGTTAAGATATACTTAGCATTTGAAAAATTGATTTTTTGTAAAAATATGTCAAAAAAAGTTGAAATGTTGACCTTTAATATTTCCGTAGATACCAGAAGGTTCCCAGATACGGGCCAGAACAAAAAAAAATCATATAAACGGGAAGAATAAGTGACTCTTGGCTTCGTTAACGGTATTTTTATACTCCTTATAATGAATGACTTTACGAATTTGCTCATCTAATCCAGACAAAACCTAGCTTACCGTTTTGAATAGCGAATTACGTCCACTAATTAACACAGTCTTAAATTCAAGTTGTAAAATATTTGCTTCTTCCGACATTCAACGTTTACATTATATAGCACTCCGCCTTGTACAAAATAATTTTGACTCATAAATTATTGAAGCGTAAATGATTGAAGCGTAAAATCGCGAGGAGTGAATAGAGAAGTATATTTTTTCAGATGTTAACCTGCCCTGGGTCCCATAAAATTCCCCTTAAAGGGCCAAAAAAGGTAAAATATTCGTAGTTGCGCCCAACTGAATCCCTAAAGTACATCATATTATGGTAATGTATACGTACATAGAAAAAAAAATCAATGAACTTTTATTGGGATTTCGGACAATCTATTTACAGATTATTTTACCATTTGTAATGGTTATAAAATTTTGATTGAATCAGTTTTGATTACATAAAAACGGGGACAAAAGAAGTACCTACTTTGAAAACTGTAAAGAACCCTGCCGTGCTCATAAATTATGTTATAACGACACCATAAATCTGCCTTGGAACTGAAATCGCGTGTAACATACATGACAAACCTAAATGAAACCAGTTTTTTCGAGCTTTCGTTTAACTTGTTAAGGTCAAATCTTATCAGCGCGACCTATTTACATAATAATATGATGGGGGAATTAATAGGCGTTCTTGTGATGACAAGAGAATATCTTTGACAGAAAATGTCCTCGAAATAAATACAAAAGTGGAGGAATGTCGCGTGTTACATTTCACGGTACATGCGACGACGAAATGTTAATAGCTTAACAGTTATTTATAGTTATGTGGTTGCAATTTACTGTACCGCACCCCAGATAAGTCGACTTTATTGTGCCATTTAATATGGCCATTTACACTACTTCACCTGTTTGAAATGGGCAACTACAAATATTTTACAGGTTTTCCTAAATTACCTTCTATACTGCATAAGTTCTCAACCTTATTTTGCCTACCGCCCACTTTGAGACTATTTTTTTTTTAGAGCCCCCCAATTTTTTTTAACTTACCTTCTATTGCGAATTTACAACAGCTATTGCCACGATTATATTTAAAAGTGTAATATTATACTGTCGTAAAATTAAACGCGAAACTTTGTCATGACGGATGGATGTTTGTTAACTACTAGGTAATCCTGTATATTTTTGACAGTAAGCAGTCATTATAATCTTGTCATTCTGCTTTGGTTTTTTTGGATAAACAAACGAGATTATTTCTTGTCCCCCCCCCCTCCCCCTAACTTTTTTCTTTTTTTTTCTTTTTGCTCGGCTCCTAAGGGTCTTAGTGCGATGTCAAATAGCCTATAGCCTTTCTCAAGAACTTCTATGAAACGCAAAAATCTGACTGGTAGTTCCAGAGTTTAGTACGTTCATACTAACAAAGAAACAAACTCTTCAGCTTTATTATGAGTATACAGGGTGAAATTGAATTCATGGGTATCCTTTTAAGGGGTCATTGTAATCATCATAATGAACAACTTTTACTATGAGACGAAACCTGAAATCGCGAAAAAAAATCAGCTCTTTCCAACATTTTGACGAGTTATGTGAACATAAATGCAAGGAACAGCTGATTTTTTTCACGATTTTATATAAAAATTTCATAGTAAAAGTTGTTCATAATGATGAGTACAATGACCCCTTAAAAGGATGCCCATGAATTTAATTTCACCCTGTAGATTGATGTGTCCTACACCAAAACCTGTCACAGGTTACTAAAATCCGTTATATTTAAACAAACCAAACTGCTAAATGACATTATAAATATGAATTAATCCCTTCCCAGCCGCAAAGGCCTGCTTATTACGTTAACAAAACGAACTTACTAATTAAATGCTCCACGTTTCAGAATAAACTTAATTCTGACAGAGTTGCTAGCATCGTTAAGGCTTCTGGATATGAGTTTACGCCGGGATCTACTCATGCAACTGTCGAAGCAACTCAAGAGCGAGGAGTTTCAGTTTTACTCGAAAGACCAGAAGAACATATTGGAAAAGGCTGTCAAGTTTTCCAGAAGGCTGTTTTGGATTCTACTGTTTAGTTGTAGCTCAGATGTGCTTGGTGAGTGGTGGATTTGATTTTAATTATTATATTAAAGTTCTGAAGGTCGATTCTACTAATTAGCGTGCAAAGTGAAAAATAGTAGACCGGAATGCGGTGACATTGTACGAGTAGATAGACAAAAATATTGTATTCCGTTTGTCTTAAGGCGGAACCCCGACCAAATAACCTTGAGCATTCGCGACAGAGACAGAGAGCGACACGACTTCCTCATACGAAAGGGATGCAGCGTACCCTGCGCACCCACTTTTATCATAAAACTCGCAAAATTTTTGGAATTATTTTAATAAAAAAAGGATAGCGATCTTTTTGATTAAATTAAAACAATGATTATTTAGATTTTTAAATTATCTATCCATTGGTGAAATCTTCAAATTAATAGAACGTCAACTTTAGCAAAAGATGAATGCAAATGAGAGCTTTCAGCTCGAACTTCAGAATCATTTCGAGTGCCTGGGGAGCTCCGTGGACGAATATAACGATGGGTTCGTGGAAGCTGTCCATACGGTCGGGTCTAAGATCTTCAAGACCCGTCGTACGAATACGAAAAAGAAGCTCTCTGATCCTACTTTGCGGCTCATGAAGGAGAGGCGCGAGATGATCCTGCAATCTTCAGATGATGTTCTAAAGTACCGGCGGCTCAACAGACAGATCTCTAAGTCCTTGAAAAGCGACCTTCGCCGCTTCAATACAGACCGTATTGAGGAAGCGATAGAGCAAAATAGAGGCTCCAAGGTTTTTGCTCGAGATCTGTCTATTGGGCAGAGCCAGCTTATGAAACTGAAGACTGATGATGGCAGGATCGTTTCCGCCAAACCTGAGCTGTTGAGAGAGATCGAGAGGTTCTATGGACAGTTATACACGTCAACAAGCAACCCCGTTACGAGTCTGGCAAACGACCCAAGAGCTAGATTGACCCGACACTATACCGAAGACATCCCGGACGTCAGCCTGTACGAGATTAGGATGGCTCTGAAGCAGCTTAAAAACAACAAGGCACCGGGTGATGACGGAATTACGGCCGAGCTCCTGAAGGCCGGCGGAAAACCCGTTCTTAAGGCCCTTCAGAGGCTGTTTGATTCCGTCATACTCGAGGGTAAAACACCACAGGCATGGAACAGAGGTGTGGTGATACTTTTCTTTAAGAAGGGTGACAATGCCCTTCTTAAGAATTATAGGCCCATCTCACTTCTGAGCCATGTCTACAAGCTGTTTTCGAGAGTCATCACGAACCGTCTCGCGCGCAGGTTTGACGACTTCCAGCCTCCCGAACAAGCCGGATTCCGTAAAGGCTTTAGCACCGTAGACCACATACATACGTTGCGACAGGTTATACAGAAGACCGAAGAGTATAACCTGCCTCTCTGCTTAGCGTTTGTGGACTACGAGAAAGCCTTTGATTCGATCGAGACATGGGCTGTACTGCAGTCTCTTCAACGGTGCCAGATCGACTATCGGTACATCGAGGTGCTGAAGTGTCTGTACGAAAACGCCACTATGTCAGTCCGACTCCAGGACCGGACCTCGAAACCTATCCTTCTGCAGCGAGGTGTGAGACAGGGAGACGTTATCTCTCCGAAACTGTTCACCGCTGCTCTGGAGGATGTCTTCAAGGTTCTGGACTGGAAAGGAGCTGGCATTAATATCAATGGCGAGTACATAACTCACCTTCGGTTTGCCGACGATATAGTAGTCATGGCTGAGACTATGGAGGACCTCAGTACAATGCTCGATGACCTCAGTAGAGCCTCTGAAAGAGTGGGTCTGAAAATGAACATGGACAAAACGAAGGTCATGTCAAATGCCCATGTAACACCCACTCTCATGAAGATCGGAGACGCTACACTCGAAGTCGTGGACGAGTATATTTACCTAGGACAAACTGTCCAGTTAGGTAGGTCCAACTTCGAGAAAGAGGTCAATCGTCGAATCCGACTCGGCTGGGCAGCGTTCGGGAAGCTTCGCAATATCTTCTCGTCCCACATACCGCAGTGTCTCAAGACGAAAGTCTTTGACCAGTGTGTGTTGCCAGTGATGACATATGGCACTGAAACGTGGTCGCTCACAATGGGCCTTATTAGAAGGCTGAAAGTCACTCAAAGGGCAATGGAGAGGGCTATGCTTGGAGTTTCCCTGCGGGATCGAATCAGAAATGAAGAGATCCGCAGGAGAACCAAGGTAACCGATATAGCCCGAAGAATTGCCAAACTGAAGTGGCAGTGGGCAGGGCACATTGCTCGCAGAACAGATGGCCGATGGGGCCGAAAGGTTCTGGAGTGGCGACCGCGTACCGGAAGGCGTAGCGTTGGAAGGCCTCCCACAAGGTGGACCGACGACCTTGTGAAGGCCGCAGGAACTCGTTGGATGCGAGAAGCACAAAACCGGTCGAAGTGGAGGTGCTTGGGGGAGGCCTATGTCCAGCAGTGGACGTCTTTCGGCTGAAATGATGATGATGATGATGATGATGAATGCAATCAATAATGTAAGTCCTTTTTTTAAAAGGAGATTTTAAATGTATTAGTAACATATAAAAAACAAATAATAACGTGCAATATGATAATAGGATATTGAACATTAATAATGTGCTTTCAGGTGTAGTTTATTCTTCATAATTATTGAGTTAATAGCCTTTGAATAACGAATAAAAACGCGGTTTTGGTCGGGGTATCGCCTTAAAACTCGGTTTGGTCGGATCCGATTCCGGTCGCAATCTCATCGCAGTCTAGTCTCGCGGCGGTCAACTTTGCTATAGCAGAAATTATACATAGTTATTTGTGAATTTATTTTTAACAAATTTATCTGTAAGGCGTATCGGTTTATCTCACGAAGCGACGCGCGCTCTACTTTTGGTAACCATGTGTACAAACAGGTTATGAATGTGGCCGTGAAGACGATAACCGTAGTAGCGTCAGCACATATCACACACACACACACATTTCCCGTTTCCAACTTCGCCATTGTCTCGGACGGTAGCGAGAGCTCCTGCGCTTACACACTTATTCACAGCGTGTTTGTACACTTAGTTACCACAAGTAAAGCGCGTTTCACTTCGTGAGATAAAAATTGTACTATTGTGCATTTATTTTTAGCAATAGTTCTCTGTTATTGTCATAGGGCTTCCGTTGTCAACATTTGTAGAGTGACAAAAATCATAAATGTTTTGACAAGATAAATATAAATATTTTGTTGCTATGAACACTTGTTGCCATTTTATGTAAAGGAAAATCACTGTCCATTCCAAGGTTGCCTGGAAGAGATCGCAGAAAGCGATGAGGCCGCCCATTGTATATTTTGTAGTGTTTGATGTATTTTTTAGGGTTCCGTAGTCAACTAGGAACCCTTATAGTTTCGCCATGTCTGTCTGTCCGTCCGTTCGTCCGTCTGTCCGTCCTCGCTTAATCTCTGTGACCGTTAGCACTAGAAAGCTGAAATTTGGTACCAATATGTATATCAATCACGCCGACAAAGTGGTAAAATAAAAATTGGAAAAAAATGTTTTATTAGGGTAGCCCCCCTATATGTAATGTGGGAAGTGATTTTTTTTTTAATTTCAACCCTAACGTGTGATATATTGTTGGAAAGGTATTTAAAAATGAATAGGGGTTTACTAAAATCATTTTTTGATAATGTCAATAATTTCGGAAATAATCGCTCCAAAAGTAAAAAACAATGTGTCCCCCCCCCTCTAACTTTTGAACCATAAGTTTAGAAAATATGAAAAAAATCTGAAAAGTAGAACTTTATAAGGACTTTCTAGGAAAATTATTTTGAACTTGATAGAAACAACAGTTTTTGTACAAAAAAGACAAAAAGTTGTACAAAATCATTTCTGGACTAAGTTCGTAGTATGATCGTAATGCAAGCATTTTTTTTAACTTCGTTTACATATTTTATTATCCTGAACGTATCTTTTTTCAAACAAAAAAATAATTATTAAAATCGGTTCTCGCAATCCAAAATTACCACCGAAAACTTCTGGCACGTCTATGTATTAATTAGTAACCCAATTCCCCGAGAGATGGCGCTGTAGGTACTTATTACATTGGGTCGGGTATTATCGAATTGTACGTGGGAACACTTATTGTGACGGACGGGAAACTACGGAACCCTACACTGAGCGTGGCCCGACACGCTCTTGGCCGGTTTTTTCATGTTAATATGTATTTTGTGTTGTACAATAAAGTATATATAAATAAATAACACTCTCAGTGGGCGTGTCGCAGAGGGATGTTTCCATAATTGATCCTTGTAATATTATCTCACAAAACAACACGAGTAGATAGTGATGTCTGTTTATAGTGATACTTCAAGATGCTTCACATATAGAATATCTATAGTTGTACAGGGTAGCAGGGACACGCAACTCATCACCATGGATTCAGTACATGATTCTGAATTACCCTGCGTTCAAACTGTTCGTCTGTTATTAAAGTTAATAACAGACGAACTACTAGACTAGACGTATGCGTGTAGACTGTACGAAGCTCGCATAAGTATGCGAGCTTCGTACAGTCTACACGCATACGTCTAGTCGCACGCACACAAACACCGTGCCGAAGTCTGCCGAACTGAAACGACGTTAGACGATGCACGGCTTTCAACGCCGCACCGCTGTGCCGGTCGGAGTGGGGAGTGTTAGGTTTATTTTCGTTACAGAATTTCTTGATTCGGTCGCCGCGCTCATAGCCCGCGATAAAAGCTATGCAATAGCTTAAAAAAAATGCACTTTTCTATGGAACAACAGTTTTTTTTTTATAACCGACGAAAAGTTTCTATGCTAGATCTAGAATCATGTACTGAATTCATGGTTTTAATTTGCGCATCGATGTCCCTGACACCCTGTATATTACACACCTATACTCACATGTATGGTTAACAAAATAGTAAAGTTTACACGCAGCTAACTTAACATGCAATTAAAATAATTGCCTGAGTTTTTCTTGTGCATATCAAGTCTTTTTTTTTGCGAGTAACGTAGCAAAGGGAAAGATAAACGTTGTTGGCCAGTATAATTAATTATTTTACCCTGTGTACTTACTCGTCAATTTAATTGGTATCGGTATTATTTCAGTACACGTTGTCGTGGTACCAGCTTTACATAATTTTGAAACTTTACCTGTGAAGATGGATCTCATTCTCATTGATGTTAATAAGGGGTCGTATTTTAATTATGTATGCTCTTATCAGGTAAGAGATATTCTTACATTATTTATTTATGCTTCTTCGGTACATTCTTTTGTAATAATATTTTGTTCTTGCCCTACTGTTTTTTTTTTGTAGTTCTAGAATCGTTTTCTTGTTACTCAGTGTTTTTGTATAATTACAGATTTTGTACAAACCTGTGGTGCTGCTAGCATTCGTGGCGCTACAAACACTGCCCTGGGCCGCATTGTCTTGTGCAAGTAAAATTAATTTTGCATGTTATTTGTCTTTGAGTAATGTATGAAATCTGAATAATGACATAAATCTTGTCAAGAACAGTTATCCGGGATAAAGCCGGCGCTTAGGGGAGATTTGGTCAACACGGGTCCATGTTTTGGGAAAATATAAACAAAAACATTATTCCCATGTACAGTCAAACCAAATGTGAGCACCATGTATCTATCAGATAATTAATTTATATGTCATGGTTTCGTTTTTAATTCTTTTACCTATTGTGGTATAGTAATTTTATTTTAGGTGCATCGTCCTCACATTATTGTAAAACATTTTAAAAGACTAACGGTGGAGTTTCTTGTCCGTTCTTCTCCATACGAAAACTACCTTTTGGAATGGGCGACTAGAATCAATTCTATTTTAAGATAATTTTTGACGTTCAAAAGTGCCTTTTATGTGCCTATTTGAAATAAATGCTTTGACTTTGACTTTGAGTCAACAAAAGAGATAAGTATGCACGACCGTCGGATATAGTTGAAGTAAGAAACCGATGGATGTTCTCAAATAAAATTAAATTAATAGAAAACAAACAGCTCATTTATCAAATTAAATTTCAGTCGATAAAATCCATCGGTTTCATACTAAACTTCAACTATATCCGACGATCCTGCATACTGATCTCTTTTGTTGACTGTACCTACCTAAGAGGATAAAGTAGGATTAACAAAAAATCATTGAGTATCGTTACAGGTCGGCACAACAAAATCCGAAACAGCGCCGCGGGGTACAAAAAATACTTCCACGAAAAATAAGGACAAAGTTCTCGTCCCGTTTTGAATATTAACATCACATGAACTACGTTTCAAAGGTCGTTGATTCTGCAAAAAAAATCAGTCTATAGCATTTTATGTACTCCACGATTTTATTTACCTTCCAGTCAGCCAATTGGACGTTTTAATTTACAACTTTGAAAATATAAAAGACCTCGTTAAAGCCACCGCAGCTGAAAGGCGGTGCAATGAAAATGAAGCATTTAAAGAAGTTTTCAAAAGATGCGTCCTTCACCACTGCTCTATAATAAGGTAAGTAAATATTTCACCAATTAGGTACTAAAATGCTTTTCCATGTTTTTATTTGAGTAGAATTTAAAAATGTATTTTTACATTTTATGATACGAATCTCTTCCTCGAAAGCTATGCAAATTAATCTGATTTAATCAAATGTAAAACAGCCAGCTTTCCTTGCCTTTCAGATTTGTAAATACGATACAAGGTGCTTTCAGTGGTCTGATAACAGCAACGTTATTTTTGAGTTCTGGTATTTTGGGTACTACGGCAGTTCAGATATTTTCGGTAAGTCCTGATCCCAAAGATATTGTCCTTATCCTTAAAAAATACTGACTTGAGAAGCACTCACACATTTATACAACACTAACAGCGCCCCGCGGTTTCACCCGCATAAGTTTCAAAATACACGTGGCACCATCTATTATCATAATAACGTTACTGCTGTTTTCCTCGGGAACAGCACTTTTTTTCGGGATGAAAGGTACCCTATACCCTATGTCCGTTTCGTACACCTGACAACCGTGTATGTGCAAAATTTAAGGATGATCGGTTCAGTGGCTTAGGCGTGAAAAGGTAACAAACAAACTTACTTTCGCATTTATAATATTATATAGTTAGGATGGGATTAGGATAAACATAACATCACGCCTGTTATCCCAGAAGGGTTAAGCAAAGATGTATCTACAGGGTGTTACGGAAAGGGTATATCAATACAAACGGGTTGAAGAGTGTATCTGGTCTAGAATCTCTGTACAAAATTTCAGCTCAAAAGCATTAACTTTGAAAATGCTTAATATTTTTTTTTTATTTCGACATCACGGCGCTTCACTGGCGCGCGGCGGCGTGATGTGCGTGTACTTGGCGCACTATTAAGCATTTTCAAAGTAACTGCTTTTGAGCTGAAATTTTTTGTACAGAGATTCTAGACCAGATAAACTCTACATCCCGTTTGTATTGATATACCCTTTCCGTAACACCCTGTATAGTACACCCACATTGCGCCAGTCATGTTTAGGTCCCATGTATTAGGGGGCGAGCCCATTGCCATCAACCGGTCACAATCAATCAACTCAGCCTATCGCAATCCACTGCTGGACATAGGCCTCTCCCAGGCTACGCCACAACATCCTGTCCTCCGCCTTCCGCATCCAGTCCGTCCCAGTCACCTTATTTTGGTCGTCGGTCTATCTAGATTGGGGGCGTCCCATACTACTATAGAGGTGTGAGGAACAGGGTGTAAAGTTCACTCAACCTCCATAAAAAAGGGAGGATCCTCCGACCAGACAGGTGTTGTGTCTGGCGGGCAACTGCCCAATGATTCATGTCGGGCTGTTGTATGTATATGCTAGTTGCGCGGTAAACTCTACTTGCGAGATGTAGGATTTGCGTGACGTCAGTATGACGCGTTGTTCGCATGTGGCGTTGTAGATACCACTACACTACGCTTGCCGATACGCGGGCACAATCTATAGATTTTTTTGAAGTGAAAACTTCTTTAGGCGCGTTGGCCATTTTTTGAGATGGGAAAAACTATTGAATTCGCGCCACTGTTACCGTAACCGACACCGCTTCGGATGTGTTCGGCTGTCCTCGGGATGTTTTTTGTTGTACGGTTACATGGAATGGAAATTAATGAAAGCAGCGGCTGGTGATAATTACAATAACCATTTTTGTAATATTTTTTGCAGATTGAATCTCCTCTGAAGAACAAGACGGAGGTAGCATGGGTTTTGGCTTACTTGTTGGTTTTTATTGGTATTCTTTTCGTTGATTGTTACTTTGGAAATACTATCACTGCAAAAGTAAGTACCTGCCAGTAGTTTGTAAAACTTCTTTTTTACTCAAAATAAAATCGATTGAATTAAAATAGGACCAATAAATTATATCTATAGCCATTCATCATCTGCCTAGCCTTTTCCCAAATACGTTGGAGTGGGCTTCCAGTCTAGCCGGATGCAGCTGAATACCAGTATTTTACATGGTGTGACTGCCTATCTGACCTCCTCAACCGAGTTAATGAGTAATACGATACCTCTTTTTAAGACTGGTTGTCAGACTTTCGGGCTTCTGACGACCCGTAACGACTCACATTTGCCATTGGCATCAATTCCAGCCATTATGTTTCTTTTTTACAAAAAGCTTAAAAAACATTGACGACACGAAAATCCTAAAATGTTCCCAAAAGAGTTCTTCGTGTTCTAAACTACTATTTGATGTACCGCAGTGACCAACTTTGCAGTGCTTTTAACAAGTTTTTCAGGTCAGCTGATTCTATTTTTGGAATTGTACACACACAACAAACTTCAGTTCACTAAAACTATCATAGTTTTGCTATACTAGACGGAAAGGTTTGAAAGCAAAAGTATATATTTGGTATGTCGTTTTTGTCTAATACAACAAAAGTTTCCTCTTCAAGGAGATCATCAGCCAGTTCCATGCAAACAAACGAAAAAAAGGACTGTGGAAGTGTCATATAAAACGCGGTAGCCAGACACATCACACCTCGACCCTTGTTACCGGCACGTGCTAAGACAATTCAGTTATCCTCCCTAACTCGTGGCCGACCTTTAGGATGAGCTCTAAGCCTCACCCAAGGGTATCCTTACCGGTCACAAGGTATGAATTCAGCGAAGTCTCCTGAAAACCGGTTTAAAGATAAGAGGATTTAGGTACAGTACATGCACTGTTGAGTACCTGATCCTATCCTCCTCTTATCTGTATAAAAATGTGTGTAATTAATAAATTTTGGGATTACACTTTATCATATTAGAGCACTGGTGGCCAAGTGGTAACGGCCGCGACTTACGAGTTGTAGGTTGTTGGTTCGAACCCAGACAAGCGCTTTACTTTGTGTAAATTATTTTATCACCACTGCTCTCAAAACGGTGAAGGAAAACATCGTGAGGAAACCGGCATGTCTTAGAACCAAAAGCTCGAAGACATGTGACATGTGCCAACCCGCACTGTGCCCGCGTGGTGGATTACGGCCCTCTCCCTCTCACAGAGAGGAGGCCTGTGTCCCAGCAGTGGGAACATTATAGGCTGATTATGACTTTATCATATTAAATGCAAAACGCAAGTTTACTTTTTGTAGTGCAAGGAGCATTCTCTAAATTGCCCAAGCAGTCTTAATTAGTGCTTGACGGGAAGCGCTAATTAAGACTGCTTGGTCAATTTCGAGAATGCTCCTTATAAAACTGTAGGTATAAATATTATTAGAGGACTGCATTATAGACATTTGTAAAGGAAAACATCGTCCGGAAACATGGACTTTAGTTAATGTACCTAAGTCTGAAATCGCCAACCGGTCTTAAGCAAGCGTAGTGATCAATCCTCATGTTTTTTTATACAAGAGGCCTTTGCTCTGCAGAGGGATGATAATAGACTGGTATTATACAATTAGACAGGGTGAAGCGGGCATTTGAAGCGGGCTACGGACGTCGGTTTTGACTGGTCATCTCTTAACTGCCAAGGCTTATTTTTATTAATTTAATGTTTTTAATTGTTTCTTCATTTGTGTGTTTTTTACATTGTTCTCAAATATAGAAGCAACAAGTATAATGTACTCAGGATTTTGTAAAATCTTGTTTTAAAAGTGTCCATGGAGTTTCTTGACCGTTCTTCTCCATAAAGATCTACGTTTTGGAATGGGCAACTGGCTTCAACTTTCTGACTAACTGACCGACTATTTAATTTTGACTATTCAAAAGTGCCTGTACATGGTTTAATTGAAATAAATGCTTTGAGTTTGAGCTATCAAGGCACTTCCCGCCTTAAATACGAGAGTATACGCTATAAATTTGTATTCAAAGGAAACATTAGATTTTTTTCGGAGTCGTCTAGAGCATGGCAACCATTCCGGACACCCATTGTTCTATTGTTCTCATTTCAGAGCATGCACGTATCAACAGTAGTGTTCTCCTGCCCCTGGATCGAGTTACCTACAACCCTGAAGAAGAACCTAGTCATCTTCATAGCGAAGACCCAGAGACCCCTCATCATAACTGCAGCGAAACTAGTCCCTATTTCCCTCGAGACATTCACCAAGGTAAAACGACAAATTAACCATCTACTGACCTATTTATACCAATAATTTGTCAGATTATATACAAGAAAATAGCTTCTTTTATTATATCAGTCTTATTGATATAATAAATACGTGGAATTATTATGTTATTTCCGTTCTTATATTCAATGATGTTTTGTTGCCACGTTCTTGGAACGGTTCTTGTTGATTTTACTTTCGTATGATTTTACTTTTATAAAGTGTAATTCCCGGAGTGAGACACGTGTATGTTGCGGTTAAAAATAATCTATACCTACTAATATTATAAATGTGAAAATAATTCTCTCTGTCTGTTACTTTTCACGTCTAAACGGCTACCTGAGTATCCTTACTTATATCCATAGGATACGTACTTTTTAACCCAGTGGTGGGTACGTACGTAATTTCCGTCCGCGGGCAAAAGCTTTTACTTAAGACTCTTTGGCATCCGTCAAAGTTGTGACGAAAGGAAAACAATATGATGGCCGTTACATATCCAACGATTGGGACGGAAGTAGTATATTTAGGCTATTGTTTTAAGCTATAACGTTCATTGATTGAGGCAAGCAATGTTTCAGAGTGAAATAAATATCATCGTCATGTCTTCTGCTCCTAGGTATCCCAATTTATTTGGGGTCGGCGCACGTCTTTTTCTTCCATACCTCACTATTAGCCGCCATCTCGGTAGTCACCCCCTTTCTAACCATATCATCATTCGCACAGTCCGTCCATCGTGCCCTTGGTCTTCCCCTACTCTTATAGCCTTCGACATTCATACTCAAAAATTTCCTCACGAACTTTTGGCAATAGGGTGCAATAAATTTCATCATCATCTGCCTAGCAGTTTTCCATTTATGTTGGGGTAGGCTTCCAGGTAAACCGGATGCAGTTGAATAGCAGTATTTTATATGGAGCGACTACCTATATGACCTCCACAACCCAGTTCCTGGGTAATACGATACTCCTGGAAAGACACTCGCCAAAGGCAAAGGCAAGGTCGCTGGAGGGCTGAAATAAATATGTAGGTATAATTATTCCAAGAAACTACAAAAACGAATGTATCCGTAATAGATGCTTATAAAAAAAATATTTGTATACCTACGTTTGACAGTGTTGTTTAAAACAAAATATTTTCATTTTTATTTGTGTAACAACAAGATCTTATTCAAAAGAAAAATATTATCAACAAAAATATCTTTGTATTTCTCCTTTGTTTGTTGTCAATGAATTTTTTTCGTAATTTAATAAACGCTAAAGAAAAATACAGGGCTATAGGAAAAAGGACCGACACGCTTTGAAACTGTTGAAACGTTCTCTAAGTTAACTGTCGAACACAGAGAGAGAACTATTACTACCATTTGAGGAAAAGCTATCCAATTCCTTTGTTGAAAGATGATCAATAAATACGGAACAGATAGCTTTGAAGATCTCTCTTTTGTGAAACACATACATCATGGGTTTGTGCGTACGTTTTGAAAGAAAAATAATTTAAATATTAGGTTTTTTTTTTATTTGAATCTCGTGCATCGTACGTTGCGCAAGAACAAGTAAATTTAAACTACGTTTTCTATACATAAATGTACTCTCTAATCTAAAGCGTCAAATTAAATTTGGTAGCGAAACTCCGATGACGTGATGGCTATCGATATCAAATAAAATGAAAATGATATTATAAAATCTTATGTCCAGATATAAACCTACATACAACTTTCAATAAATACGCACATAGATAACGTAATAAACGTACAATACCATAAATATAACTCATTCATATTATACAGGGTGTTACGGAAAGGGTATATCAATACAAACGCGTTGAAGAGTGTATCTGGTCTAGAATCTCTGTACAAAATTTCAGCTCAAAAGCATTAACTTTGAAAATGCTTAATATTTTTTTTATTTCGACACCACGGCGCTGCACTGGCGCGCGGCGGCGTGATGTGCGTGTACTAGGCGCACAGACACACTACAGATAATGGATAATGACCCTCGTAGTGCGGTGACACGTTTGTTATGATTTTAATTTAATAAACTATCGAAAAAAAATATTAAGCATTTTCAAAGTTACTGCTTTTGAGCTGAAATTTTCTACAGAGATTCTAGACCAGATACAGTCTTCAACCCGTTTGTATTGATATACCCTTTCCGTAACACCCTGTATACACACACACACGTCAAATAGG
This sequence comes from Amphipoea oculea, assembly GCA_945859645.1. NCBI lineage: Eukaryota > Metazoa > Arthropoda > Insecta > Lepidoptera > Noctuidae > Amphipoea > Amphipoea oculea. Next base: position 7,268,704 of record OX243876.1, read on the forward strand.
TTATCGGCGTGTGGTGAAATGAAATGCAGTTCGTCGCGTAGTGACGCGCTTTCCAACGAACTTTTCCAAATTGATTGATTAAAACGTTCGTAATAGTCCGAATAAGGCTTTTAAGGAAAGCAAAATTGGAAAAGGTTCCCGGAAAATTTAAAAATCCGAAAGTAATTACTGCCATGGGATTTTTGTATGAATTATTGTTTGGACAGGCAGGACCATGTCTGACGGGCCAGTTAAGCGTGTGTCTATTTAGATACAGCGGCTATATGATTGCTCGTCATCATCATCATCATTCATCATCATTTCAGCCGAAAGACGTCCACTGCTGGACATAGGCCTCCCCCAAGCACCTCCACTTCGACCGGTTTTGTGCTTCTCGCATCCAACGAGTTCCTGCGGCCTTCACAAGGTCGTCGGTCCACCTTGTGGGAGGCCTTCCAACGCTACGATTGCTCGATTGCTCGTCAAATGTCCTAAAATTCTGTATTTCATAATTGGTTGCTGTAAAATTTAATTTTTAATATTATAAATTAAGTTATATTTTTATTAGAAAAAAAAATCTTATTTCATTATTTTTTGACTCTTGTACAAGGTTAGTAAGGTTATAAGGCAAAAAGATTGAAATAATCAAATCGTAGTGTAATTTTTTAACAAAAAAAAAAAAAATAATAAAATGTTCATTACATTTTCACATAAGATTTTTTATCTAAATTGAAAATGATAAATAACCTATTTTCATTTTTTATCGGTGGTTTCATATAAAATAATAAAAAAGAGTCAAATAATCAAAAAATAAAAAGATTTAATGGTTTTTTTGGGAGGTCAACGGCCGTTGTTAATGTGTACGAGTTGAAAAAAAATATTTTCTTATGTTTAGATATCAATATTCATCACGTCTTTGAAGGTTACAAAAAAAAATCGATTTTTTAAACTGATATTTCAAGTCACTACAATAACTACGGTCAAACCCCACAAAAAAAAAATCAAATTAATTTATTTTTGTTTAAAATGTTTAGATATTTGCTAAAGAAGAAGAAAATATTTAAAGAACAAGATATTTTGCTATTTGTTTAGGTGTTTACCCATCGTGTCTGCAAAGTTTAACTAACTAATTTAATTTAAATCTGTGCAAATGAAAAGCTTCTAAATGTTGTCACCTGTACTGTGCACACAGCTCTCAGAAATAGAGTGGACAACTAACAAGTTTTATCATATTTAATACGAGTATTTAGTTAACATAGTACGCAGGAGTTTGCAGTAGTTGAGAGTTGGGTTCAGAATTGTTTACCTGGCAACAGTTTGTTAAATACCCAAAATAGGTCCAAATTAAAGTTTGGGAAGTAATCAAAGCATCTATTGTATAGTTTTGTGCTGATGTTGCTCTTTGTAATTAGTGGTTCTTATGATATACCTAAATATTTTCTTGGAAGTCCTAGAATTATTTTTTTGTTCATAGTTCAGAATTAATAGTATTGAAAACTAGCTTTGCCTGTGGCTTCGTGCTATCCCACGGGAACGTACTACCGGGATTAAAAGTATTGTATGTGTTAATCTAGGCTATAGACTATCAGTGTGCCAAATTTCATCCAAATCCATTTCGCAGTATTTGCGCCAATCCGGAACATACATCCAGACAAACAGACAAACATTATAAAAAGTATATTTTCGGATTCAGACTCATTTCCTCGTTCCACAATTTTTTTTTTTCAAAAATATTCAATATGCAATTGAATATGGAATATGAATTGCGTAACAAACTTTCATTCGCAATCTGAATTATTTTGAAGAATATTGGTAGTCCATTGCTACATTATGTTCGAAAAATTTGTCTGCTCAACAACGTAAATTACGCAATGAATGTTGTTGAACTGTCAAAATTAAAGTCATTGCTACTGTTAGTACGCGATTACCCTGCAGTTTTGCCTTTCTTATTTTATTATGTGTAAAGATATAGAAGACCTTTATGACAAAATATCAATATCAAAGGCTTCGTAATTGCCCTTTGTTAATGATCATGTCATCATGTTAATGATCATTTGATGATGTTGGCAATGGTTTGTGTAATATGTAACTAGATGGCGTTGGCGTCGAATTAGCACTCGCAAGCGATGTGTTACAACGATTTCATAGGGGTCTTGTGAATTTTATCAATTAATATATTCTTCTTAAGTATAGAACAGTATACAGTTTATTTGTTTTACTCAGACCTTCAACCCTACTAGTATACACATAAGGTCAAAATTTAAGTACTGAGTACTATCCTTGGTCTTCGGTAGTTAGCACCTTTTGCTTACAAAAGTCTCCTCACAATTCTATAAAATTAAAACCACCCAAATAAATATTACCAATATCTGTGAATGCCATAAGGTAGGACGTCATAGTTCACTTCCAGAAGTACAATCATTATTCATCGTCGTTTATCATATTTTTTGTCCTCAAATATTTGGGATCACTTCCAAGATATTCCCATTGTCATTGTACAATTGAGAAGATAAGTCCCGGCGGTATTATTTTTATTATATTAGGAAACTTTTATTTCGCTCCTGATTCACACGGTTTTCACGACTTTATTTTTATTGACTTTAATAAAAAATATGAAGATTTTATTTGATTTGATTTTTTTTTTATTACTTTTTTGATTTTTTTTATTATTTTTTATTATTATTACTAGCTGACCCGGCGAACTTCGTACCACCTCAGTGTCAATAACAATTAATGTATGAGAAAATGAATTACTTGTCCTCATTATTTAAAAAAAGAGTGTTCACATGTTTTTTAACGGATCTGATGACCATTCGTCACATTGGCCATTTCGTCGCTATCCCTATTAGGTCACTTTTACTAATACGTCACCATGTGCATCTGGTCAGATTCTTATCTCGTTTCATGCTGTATTTCGACTCATTCCCAACTCGTTCGATTTTTCTGAAAAAATCCATCAAATCAAAGATCGTAAAAATCTTTCCAGCCGTTCTTGCGTTATAAATGGTGTAACTAACCCGACTTTGAAAAATGTATAAGATGTCTGAGTGCAGACTGAAAATAATATTTAATATAATTTGGAAATAAAAGGGGTCAGATAAAAAGTAAAATCAATATAGTATACTTGTTTATTCTTATATAAACCAGTAAAACACATCTTAGTAAAAATCACGTCTTAACATCTTCACTCCGTCATTCAAAAAGCCATCTCCTTTATAAATACCTTCCACGTCATCCCAAGCATACGTCTTCTGTCTCTCTTACACCTTAGCATTCAGCTCTTTCACATAAACATGCATTCAACAACGTTCCATTCCTACAATAATATATACACGAAAAAAAAGAAGGAAAAGAATCATAGGGCATCAAAAAATTCGCATGTATCGCTGTCAACAAGAAATTGTCGGAGTTAAATATTAATGTAGTATACACATAAACCTACCGGCATAAATTCTTGAAATGATGTTGATAACCGCATCAAAATCCGTTACATAATTCATGTAGAGCAACAACGCGGTCACGCAGACAGATACGAAAAAGGACTTCAATTTATATTATGTTTACATGTAGAAGAATATGGATCTGCAAATATTTGGCCTCGGAATATTTTTGGAGACATCCATTACGTGGTAAAGGTATTTTAATATTTATGACAATGCTTAAAGGTTTTTGTTGTTTACCCGACATTCATATTAATATTAGGTATAAATGCGAAAGTATCTGTCTGTTACCTCTTCACGCTTAAACCGCTGAACCGATTTAGATGAAATTTGGTATAGAGATAGTTTGGATCTCGGGAAAGGACACAGGATAGTTTTATCCCGATATTTCACGGGAAACTTGTGCGAGTGAAACCGCGGGGCGCTGTTAGTTTGAGTATATGGATTGAAAGGCACTTTGAGATCTCTATGTTTTGCCGTTAACGGCGTACAAATATCAAGTAAGCATACGAAATTACAATTTAGTATTAAAATTTTTGTTAAAATTAAATCACAAGCTAACAGATTTAAACTATCCTCTATCAAGTTAACAATATTGCATACAAAAGTTTAGAACATTTAAAATGTTAGAAAGATAATTAATAACATTTGATTTCAAAATGATTTCACATACGATTGTCTACTGCGTACTAGATTGTCAGCATTTCTAAATGAAACGCTTTTGTTAGCGATTGTCGGTCTTCACAGAAAACTGTATTTATTAGCAAAGTTCATTAGTCGTTTCCAGGACTACATGTATTTTCACGAAAATGAGCTCAACATTAATTGGTTCACGAAGGTTTTTCAAGGAATTTGGTGCATTTATTCTTGGTATTACTCTGTGAGTGTTTTTATTACATTTTTATGATTCGGAGTATGTAGTTGCAGTTTGTGTTTGACCTAATAACTGCACTCTCTTTGAGTTGTGACGTCATACATTTTGACAAATATTTTCTTAACACCGTTTCGCTTTTAAAAACTTAGGTAAAGTGAGCTTGATGGAGCTATCAATAGTAACAAACCCTAACATCAGTCGATGTATTATGTAAAAATCTCTCTCTCTCTGTATCTCTCTCTCTCTCGTCAATAGGGTCAATCCCAAGCATCTAGTGGAATGACAGCTCAATTCACCGAAGTTCACCTAAGTTTTCAAGGTGAGATTTTTACATAACATGTCGACTGATGTTCATGTTAGGGTTTTGTTTCTATTGATAGCTCAATCACCTAAGGTTTCACGTGAGATTTTTACAGAACAACAACAACAACGGAATAGACCGGTATTATAAAACGAATGAATAAACTTTTTAAGTATTATCTTCGTTTCCTGTTTTTTCATTAAAGCTTCTATTTTCACTCACCACGAGGATTACAAAACTTTGTTGTGAAACCATCGTAATAAATCATAACAACATTATTTGATTTTATAATTTGATCCATTATCATAAATTTTAGAAAAAGTTTGATATTAAATCTTATTACGTAGTTGAATATTCAAAAAGTTTACGGCGATAGCAATCAGAATGTATTTTATTTTATGAGTTAAGGCTCCCACAAGCAGGTGCGCCTCGAAGGCGCGACGCGACTCCGATTGAACAATTTCCATGAAGTTTTCATAGAAATTGCTCCCTCAGAGACGCGTCGCGCCTGTCTACGAGGCCTTTACACGAATATTTCAAGAAAATATCTTTAAAAGCAGCAACTATTCAAAATATAAGTAGCGTTTATTTTAAGATAAAACTTTACATCTTATTTAGGTCCATATTCATGAGACACACCTATAAATTCTATTATCGTGCCTATTTTTAATGAACACATTCATCTCTTAATTCTATTTAAAAATTTAGAAAATCCTGTAAACATTTATGTATAAACAAAAATTAATTGGTTAGGACTTATTATAAGTTATACATACCTAGCGAAATGTCTGGTCTCTTCACCACTCTTCGTTGACTGGTAGAGAATGCCTAAGGCATTAAGTCCGCCTTTGTACTTCTTAGGTGTGCGAAAAGTTTAAATAAATAAATGGTATATTCTTGATGGAAAAACTCAATAACAATTTACGCGACCTAGGAATAGAACGAAGGACCTTATGCTCAGCGGGGGTCGGCTTCCAGTCTAACGGTTTGCAGCTGAATATCAGTATTTTATATAAGGCGACTGCCTATCCGACCTCCACAATCGTGTTACTGGATAATACGGACTTCTGACGACCCGTTACTACTGTCAAAGATCCACGAATGACAGCCGGGACCTACGGCTTAGCGTGCTTTTCGAGGCAATTTCTTTACACAAAGAAACTTTCATCCGTACACCAAATACTTCCCGTTACTTTCAGAATCAAGATTGCGTAATCTATAACTGGAGCATAATATTCTCCAGAGGGATCGGTTTGAAGCAATTTTCCTCTTCATTATGCCTCTGTAGACTTGCCTGTGATCAGAGCAATATTACTTATAGCCTGCGGCGACGAACCAGGGACAGGCTGGGCTACGGATAAGCAGAGATAGCATACTAACCGGAATGGAGTAAGTTATCAAAATAATTTGTAACAAGACTTTGTTTCTTTTTTTTTTTGCTGAATGGGCCCGCTCTTAACCTCGATCATGCCTGATGGAAAGCAATGGATGAGGTCTATGATGGAACGAATCTCAGAAGATGCCTAAGGCACTGGACTTCCCACGCATCGACGAAACATAGCATGCTACTTGACGCCGGACTCCGGTGGGAGGGTGGTCGCAAACCAGGCGAGCGTTAGCCCTACCACAGCAAGGGAAGAATTGGCCAGTCAAATAAGGTGTTGGGTGTGACTGTCCAGGATGCGCCGAGCGCTCGGTTCAGTTGAGTAACTGGTGGAACAAACTGCGCTACACGAGGAGGCTTCTTTATGCATCCCAAAAAATAAAAATACTTGCATAAATTCACGCCTTCTTTCCATGGGTGTTGGCAGAAACTACAGAGCGCCACCTGCTACGATCCTGACATACTTTTTCTGCCCCGTTCACGTTGAAACATCTGAAGCCCAATTCCCGTAGTTAAAAACGTTCAAAATCTAGTCGCAGTCTCATCTCAGCGACAATCAATGTCAAAAACTTGTCAAAAATGTAGGAAAATTAGAGGTGTTTTTGACAGATTGAGACTGAGATCAAGCTGTGAAAGCTCTTAAAATTACGAGAATTCCTGGCCTCCTTGCCTTGTTCCTGCCTTGCGACTGTTGCGAGTATAACGCGCCTGATCTCTCTGAAGAACATCAATAATAAGGACACTATTTATGTCCTCCTAGGGCGTTGTCACGGCGTTTTTACTCAAATCTGCCTCGTAAATACCTATTGTGAGTCGCCTTCATTCATCCTCTCAACATGACCGAATCATCTAAGCAAACTTACTTTTTGTCCATTAATTGCCTTATCACCTCATTCCTCACAAAAATACTTATCTTCATTAAAAGCATTATTTACATCTGTATTGAGGTTAGAGTTCACCGTTCATCTGTATCATTGTTATTATCATCTGGCCACGAACTACGCTCAAGCGACACGCGTCTCGCGATAGTGACTGTGGCGAAAACAAATGAAAGAAGTTGTTTAAAGCATGCCACGAGTCACCGTGAGTGGCGACTTGCAGAGCAACGTACGAAACAAGTTACGCGCGCGCTTTTCCCTTGACGCAAGTTGTGTCGCAAGTCGCATAACTATATACAGGGTGAAATTGAATTCGTGGGCATCCTTTTAAGGGGTCATTGTACTCATCAATATGAACAACGTTTACGATGAGACTAAACCTAAAATCGCGAAAAAAAATCAGCTGTTCCTTGCATTTATGTTCACATAACTCGTCAAAATGGAGGGAACAGCTGTTTTTTTTTTTCGCGATTTCATGTTTGGTCCCATAGTAAAAGTTGTTCATAATGATGAGTACAATGACCCCTGAAAAGGATGCCCATGAATTTAATTTCAGAGGTCGTTTACCTTAGCTGAATTTCTTATTACCTCATCACGGCTATTTATTTGATTTGCATTTAGAAGTCTAAAGATTGTCCATCCCTGGTCCGTTTCACTGCCTGAGTAAGAAACCATGTGTAAAATGTTCGTCCTAAGCACACATTTTAGTGGTACATAAGTTTCGCATTTGCAAAGCTATCGAATTCAAGGCGCGAAGCTTTTATTATGGAAACTCCTCACGTGCGTATGTACCAACACATTAATAGATACAAACTACTTAATTATTCATCAGGAGTCGTACTGGACCCAGAAAACCTCAGGACCCACTGTCCCAGTGGGATGATCCTGGGTTCTGTAGTTTAATCTTTGCCGGTTAAGCTTGGACACAGAACGCCATAGAATATGCTATCTTTTTTACTTTCTGCATTTTTATTATCTTTCTCGACTGAACTAATTTAATGTAGGTAATTATGCTCGCGTGAATAATTTTTATAGTAAACGAATGTTATATTTTTAAGCAGACTTTTATTTATTTATTTTACCATATATGTACACACATATATATAAACAGACAAGAAAAAACAGAACAGAAAAATGGGTACAAAGGTGATGGTTATATCATAAGAAATCATAATTAAAGGTACAAGATGCTGCTTTTATACATACTATCATACATACATATAGTGAATTAGGGTTATTAAGATTGCAGAGAATTTCAAGTATTTTGAAAATGCGAATTATCACTCTTAAGGGTTATTTTAAATTGGCTAGCTAAACTCCGCAGTCGCGATGGGTATTTTTTATTTTATCGTGTTCAGATATCGATACCAATCATGTTTGTGAAGATTACACAAAAAAAAAACTGATTTTTCAAGTGACTACAAAACCTACGGTCTATGACCCCACAAAAAATAGTAGATTGTTATGCAAGGGTCGAAAGGAATCAATTCCTATACGAGGCATTTAGACGCCCGAGCGCAGCGAGGGCGGCTATAGCCCGAGTAGGAATTAATGACTTTCACCCGTGTTAAACACTCTACTTTTCATTTCGAATATAAGGAAAGTAAAAAGTAGTAGTATTTCTAAAATATGTATTGATAACAATAACATGCAAAGTTTTTGAATTTCGGTACAGCTTGCAGGGTTAGTATCCCGCCAAATACCTAATACTATTGTCTTTTTTTATTTTAAATATGGAACGCACCGCGTCATCGCCGCGGGCTGTCCCGCTTAATAGTTTTTTTTTTTTTTAATTCACGCTGGCTTTTAAATACTGCAGCATTTTTCTTAATTTATGTAAAAAGTTTCGTAGTTGACTACAGTTCTATTTTTAAAATTTATTCCCACCCTAAAGAGGGAAGTAATTACTATGAGTCTTTCCCGCCCTGTGGTGGGAAGCAGCGTCTTCCACCCGCTATTTGGATCAAACAAACACTACTTTCCGAGTATGAGAAATGAAAAATTGTTTTCTTTAACGATACCTATCGCGTCTGCAGAGTTTAGCTAACCAATCCATACTAATATTATAAATTCGAAAGTAACTCTGTCTGTCTGTCTATATGTTACCTTTTCACGCCTAAACCGCTGAACCGATTTAGATGTGGTATAGAGATAGCATGAGTCCCGGGGAAGGACATAGGATACTTTTTATCCCAATATTCCCAAGGGATCGACACTTATGCGGGTGAAACCGCGGGGCGCAGCTGGTTTAAGTAAATTACAGTCCTATCCCTGTATAAGTAAATTACAGTCTGGACTACTCAGCTCAACTGGCACCCATAGCTCCCGTTTCTCAATTGCAAAGAAAACACATTCAAACGTTTTCATTTCATTCCTACCATCGCAGAAACGTAACCCAAGAAAACCCTATAAACACATGTTATGTAACCCCTCACTCAGTTGCCCAAACATCTGTATTCTCCGGATCGACGACCTGATTTTCGCATTAATTTCAGACTAAGGTATTTTAAATGTGGTATTCTCTTTTGCAGGTCATGAATTGGACTTACAAAGGTTTTGCTGTAATGAATCAGATGAAGAAATAATTTAAAATAATACGTGCTTGTCTGTAGCCTGCACTAATAGGGCAAAAGCCTCTGCCCATTTATTGAACAAACTATCAGTCACATATCAGAATACTTGGTGATTGAGTGTTAGCAATTTCGGTTCCAGGAGAATATTTTCAAGATTTGAGATTAACATAGAAGTAGTCCCTTCTTATAAAATTGCCAAATGACACATTGGCACTTATCGAAGTTCGAACTTGCAACCAAGGGCTTCTAATTGCGGACTTAACTACGGGCATCTAATTTTTTTCTTTTTCTTTATACAACGTGTTACAGAAATGTGACAATACAAAACTTCCTCCACGACCAAAAAATGGGACAGCTGATTTTCGCGATTATGAAAAGTAATACGATTACGAGTACGAGGCGAAAGTTGTTCAGTTTGATGGTCAGTACCACGCTCTTAATAAATATGACCACACATTTCTGATACACGCTGTATACAAACATCTTTCTTTACGTAGAGAAAGATGTTTGTATACAGCGTGTCCACTTTTTTCCGTACGCAAAATACGCGCATTGACGTGGAGTTGCGGACAGTAGCCAATATTTCCTATTACTTAAGTCCACTTTTAAACAAACTGGTAGGAGAATGCACCTATAAAGTATAGAAATTGGTAGATTGCACCAAGTTGTTAATAGCACCCGTCTGAAACGCCCTGTAATAAATGCTTCGTTTAACTTTTATGGGCAGCATTAGGAGATAGCCGGGCATTATCTAACATCTATGTTGAAAATAAAATAGTGCAACATTTACTTTTCTTTTATTCGATCATACTTATCCCTGAAGGAAGCAAGGGTGGCCCAGTGGTAATGACTGCGACTTACGAGTTGTAGGTCCTAGGTTCGAACCCAGACAAGTGCTTTACTTTGTATAAATTATTTCATCGCCACTGCTCTCAAAACGGTAAAGGAAAACACCGGGAGGAAACCAAAAAAAAAACAAAAATTCCGAGACATGTAACGTGACATCTACCAACCCGCACTGGGCCCGCGTGGTGGATAACGGCCCAATCTCTCTCACCGAAAGGAGGCCTGTGTCCCAGCAGTGGGAACATTATAGGTTGATTATGATATCCATACTAATACCTACTCGATCCAAATGCGGTTTTTCGTGATTACAATGTTCGTCCTATGGAGAAAGTTCTTCACTTTGATGGGCTGTGCAAAATAAATATGACACCTTTCTGATATATGCTCAGTAATATTATAAATGCGAAACTCTATTGTCTGTCTGACTATTACCTTTTCAAGCCTAAAAGCCACAAAATCTACCGATTTTGGTAATTTTTTGTTGTTCACTTTTTGTGAGAAAGGGAAAAATTATTTAAACCAAATTGTTTATGATTTGACAAGTCGAGTTCTTAATTTTGCATGTGGCTGGAACGGATTTTTCAAATAATTTAAGTATTCATGGAAAATTACTAATATTCGCAACAAATTTTCCGAAAAATGACGCGAGACTATCGTTTGATCATCGTTTTATAAGAAACTAATTTCTTATGATTTTCTACTTGTACGTGACTGGACTACTTTATTAGATGTCCATACAAAATATGGCACAAAAAATAGTAATAAAAAAACACATTTTTAATGAGAGCAATATTCAATGTATTTTTTCCGATTACTTAGCCAAACTTTCAAGAAATTTAAAAATCTAACTTTAGTCTTCAACTATACCTACTAAAAATAAAATCCTAATTTTATTTTTTGAAAATACAATATCTTCATTAAGTAGGTAAACCAAAGGCGAAATGAACTATTTTTAGAGCTGGATGAAGAAGCCTCCTCGTGTAGCGCAGTTTGTTCCACCAGTTACTCAACTGAACCGAGCGCTCGGCGCATCCTGGACAGTCACACCCAATACCTTATTTGACTGGCCAATTCTTCTCTTGCGGTGGTAGGGCTAACGCCCGCCTGGTTTGCGGCCACCCTTCCACCGGAGCCGGCGTCAAGCAGTCTGCTGTGTTTCGTCGATGCGTGGGAGTTCCACTGCCTTAGGCATATTCTGGGCACGCTCGTTCCATCATAGACCTCATCCATCGCTTTCCATCAGGCGTAATCGAGGTCAAGAGCGGGCCCATTCAACAATAAAAAAAAAGAATACTATACCTATTTTCGAGAGTGCTAGAGTGATGACACTATTAAGGGTCCATATTGGCTCAACTAAAGTTCTTTACCCGAAATTGTTCTTCCTAACGATTTGTAATCCGAATGATCACTCTTCCTAAAATTTTTCATCCTAAAGTTTTCATTAATACTATTTGTAGTGCTACCGGCGATGTTCATAACACTCATGCTTCCGAAAATTGTAATTAATAATATCATTAAGGTAAATATTTTAAACTCCTACTGTTTTTTATCATAACGCTTTTATCCCTAAACATAATAATATTTTCATGGCCTGGGAGTTTATACGGGTAAGTAATATATGATATAATTACAAAACCTCTAATATTTACAAGATATAACAACTGAACCTATAATTTTCTTTGATATAATGATCAGTTAATATAATAAACGATTGATATAATTTTCATGTAACTAATTTCTATAAGAATAACAGACAATATAAAATCGTTTGATATACCACTCAATAGATATAAAACCTATTTATAAAGTCTAATATGATAAACACTTTTTTTTCGTCCTATGTCATCCTATGTCGACGGAGCCCCGCTTCGCGGGGTCCCTATTTCTGTGTAAAGGGTTTGAAGTAACCTAACCAAACCGAACCTCGGGGTGCCCTTCGCTCGTTTTTGCATCCTATGTCGACGATCTAAACAAATGAAGTCGGTAAAAAGATATGACTTTGAATAATAGTGTAAAAGATGGTTATGTTGAGAAAATATAGGAAAACAAATAAAAGTATAATAGATGTTTATTGCTACTGACATTATGAAGTTGAATGATTCGGAATTATGAACATTAGAGCCAGAGTAGTTAGGAATTGTGATTGTTAGGATGAAAAATGTTAGGAAGAACATTTTCGGATTTCCAATTATCGGAGTTGAAAATTTAGGTGAAATTTGGCGCACCCCACTATTAACGGGTACGGTGACTGACACAAATAGTTTTGCGCCACGAAAACTGTACTTTTATAGACACTCGGAACTCATCTTTCAATTATTTTAAGCTTTCTCACAATTATGTAGATAAGAAATTGACAAAAGAGGATTTTTGATGTACGGCTCCTTAACGGTTGAATGGATTTGAATGAAATTTGGCACACGGATAGATCATGACCGGGATAAATAGATAGGATACTATTTATCCCGGTCATGATCTATCCGTCCTAACATGGGGTAGGTACTATTTATCACAGTACTACGTTCCCTTAAGTAGATATTTTATAAATACTGATTTTGGAAACGGGGTTTTTCAGCTTAATTGTCTACGCTAGTTTTCCGGATTTTTTTTTCTTGTCTGTGAATTTAATAAACTGTCATACTTTCATACACATTGAATTGATCTTTCAAAAAAGCGTTATAATTAAATGCTCAAAATCGACCAAGAACCAAAAATCAAATGTGTACCTAATTGTTATGTCATGCTCACTTAAATGTCTTATTGATGGTGGAGCATGTGTGGATCATTCGGTTCTCTGCAAAATGGTTGAGCTGGATAATGCTGATCCACGCGTCATGTTGGTGAACGGGCGCCGTCGGTTGAGAGCGGCCAGGCTTATTTTTAATTTTATATTTTGTTTTTTTTCTGCATTTGTGTTTTTTTTTCACATTGTTCTCACATATAGTAGCAACAAGAATAATGTACCGCGGATTTTGTAATATCTTGAATGTAAAAGAGTGTCCTTGGAGTTCCTTGCCCGTTCTTCTCCATAGAGATCTACATTTTGGAATGGGCAGCTAGCTTCAACTTTCTAACTGACCGACTATTTAATTTTGACAATTCAAAATTGAGGCGTACATGGTTTAATTGAAATAAATGCTTTGAGTTTGAATTATTACCAAACTTCGCAGACAGAAAACAAAATTTATATTCAAAGGTTATATATACCTAGTTGTTACGCTCGTGTAGCTTATAGAAATACACTGCACTTATATTAAGAACTTAAAGCTTGATGACTATTGTTTTTTTAAGAGAAAGTTCTAATCATGAGAACTCTCTTGAGTCTGATAATCTAGGTAGGTACTGTATAGGTTGTCTGCTAAAGTCGACCTGAAGGCCGATTCCCGTAATTAAAAACGTTCAAAATATAGCCGCAATCTCATCTCAGCGGCAATCAATGTCAAAAACTTGTCATAAATGTAGGGAAATTAGAGGTATTTTTGACAGATTGAGACTGAGATCAGACTGTGAACGTTCTTAACATTACGATAATTCCCCTGTCGTATAGTGCAGGCTGGTAACAAAATAACGCGGGTTGCATTCGAACAGTCAAGCGAGTTAAGAATGAGCTTTAAAATGTTTGTATTAGGCGTTTGTTTGGAAGACGGAGTGATAATATACCCGGGATGACGTAAAGATGTTTGCTTGGAGTAAACGCAGAAAATATAACTTTGTATGATTTTAACACATACCTAATAAAATAAAATAAACTTTATGGAAATGGTGTTTTTGAAGGAACTTCGTTCCAAAAAGCAACATTCATCTTCTTGAAAGTTTTTGAAGTGAAAACTTCTTTAGGCGCGTTGGGAAATTTTTAAGGTGGGAAAAAACCATTGAAGTCGCGCCACAGTTACCGTAACTGACACCGCTTCGGATGTGTTCGGCTGTCCTCGGGATGTACTCGGTTTTAATGTATATCCGATATTTCAGTGAGTGATGGCAAAGTATTGTTTGTGTTTTGCTTTCACTTCTGTTGGCACTCCCGGAGTGCCACTGTTTTTTTGAAGTGAAAACTTCTTTAGCGGCGTTGCACACTTTTTGTAATGGGTAAAAAATGTTAAACTCGCGTCAGGACATCGCGTCAGGACACGTGACCGTCAGGAGAGATTCCCCCCCCCCCCCTCTTTCTACGGCGGCGCCAACCGAAGTGAACCAAGCGACACACGACAAATGGATGGATGGATCGATGGATCGATGGATGGATCGATGGATGGATGGATCGATGGATCGATGGATGGATGGATCGATGGACCGATGGATGGATCGATGGATGGATGGATGGATCGATGGATGGATGGATGGATCGATGGATGAATCGATGGATGGATCTGTACCGATGTCGGGTATGATATTTGTATGGTGGTGGGTAGGTTGATAACTTCTTTAATAAATTAGTGTGCTGCTAACTCCCGCCTTTCATTGACGCTGCATTGGCGACGAGTACGGGATTATTAAATATTTTTGTGACTTCGTTAAGCGTACAGTATCGACATTACCTACTGTTATTAAGATGCCAATCGGAAAGTTAGAACCGTTCAATATTAGTTCGAAACAATGGCCTGCTTATATACGCCGGGTCAATCAGTACATTTTACTAAACGACGTAAAAGATAACCTAAAAGTGCCGATGTTAATAACAATCGTAGGCGAAGCCACCTATTCGTTGATGTGTGATCTGTGTTCCCCTGACTTTCCCGAGAACAAATCCGATGAATTGGTGAAGCTAGTTACCGTTCATTTGGAACCGCAGCGATCTGAGATCGCCGAACGCCACGTGTTCCGGCTGCGGCGACAACGGACCGGCGAACCCTTGATGGAATATTTACAGGCACTTAAGCACCTGGCAACAACTTGTAATTTTGGCAAATGTAAGAAGTGTTCCACGCTCGAGGAAAATCTAAGAGATCAGTTTGTATCGGGTTTGACAAATGACGCAATGCGTTCAAGAATATTTGCTGAAAGGAAGATAGAATTTAAGGAGGCAGTGGAGTTAGCACTAGCACTGGAGGCAGCAGAGAAGCACGCGGAGGTGAGCGGTAGCACGGTGCCGACGACGACCTCAGGTGCTGGCGGCGAGGCAGGTGAAGACCTGCACTATACACGCGGCGGGCGAGGACGCGCACGCAGCACGCGCCCTCCGGCCGGCGCGGGCGGTGCGGCTGGCCCAGCCGGCGCGGCAGGCGCGGCGGGTACGGAGCGCACGGCGGGCACGTCGCTGAGCGGCGCGGTAGCTGCGCCAGCATGCTGGCGTTGCGGTAAGGCGCATCGCGCGGACAGGTGCCGTTATGTGAATTATAATTGTGACGAGTGTAAACAAAGGGGTCATTTACGAGTGATGTGCAAATCAGTGAAAAGTAGTGGCAACTGGGCAGACAGTCGGCAAAATTATATAAGTGGTGAGGACGATTCAGACGATATGTTTAAGATTACTGTTGGAGGTAAGGGTAATAAACCGTACTTTATAAACGTCATCATAGATAACTTTGAAACCAAGTGCGAGATCGACACCGGTAGTCGTATTTCGGCAATCAATGAAGACATGTATAACCGCAAATTTTCACATAAGTTAATTAAGACGGATAATTTGATGTTACGTAGTTATGCAGGTTCATGCATCGAATCGCTTGATTTTATAGAAGTCCGAGTGAGGTTACGAGATGTAGAAGTAAAATCCTTGCCACTTTACGTAATTAAAAACGGAGCGTGCCCACTACTGGGACGTGATTGGTTGCGTGCGCTGAAAGTAACACAGATAAATCTGTATAAGTTAACCGACGATGGATTCGTGAACCGCTTATGTGCTGAATATCCGGAAGTGTTTACGGATAAGTTAGGTACTTGTAAGCGAGCCATTCGACTACAGCTGACTAACGATGAACCTGTGTACGTGCGTGCGCGGTCTGTGCCGCTGGCGTTGCGCGCGCGCGTGGAGCGCGAACTGGCGCGACTGGAGTCCGACGGCTCCATTTACCGCGTCGACTATTCCGACTACGGAACGCCAATTGTGCCGGTTGTTAAAAAAAATGAAGATATACGCATTTGTGGGGATTACAAAATTACAATTAACCCAAAACTCAAGCGTGATTATTATCCCTTGCCCCGCATTGATGAGTTGTTCGCGAACTTGAGTGGAGGAAAAAAATTTACAAAAATAGATCTCACTCACGCTTACGAACAGTGTTTATTAACAGAGGAGTCACAACCCTACACAGCAATTACAACTCACCTCGGGACCTATGCCTACCGTCGTACGCCGTACGGACTAGCCTGCATACCCGAGAAGTTCCAGAAATTAATGGAGGAAACCCTACGTGGTATTCCGGGTTGTGTAGTTTTTCTGGATGATATTTGAATAACGGGGGCCAATGATAAAGAACACATTAGTCATTTAAGAGCTGTACTCGAAAGGTTACGCGAGACGGGTTTAACAGTTAAGTTAAGTAAGTGTAGTTTTTTACAAGACAGCGTGAAATACTTAGGTTTTGTTATTGACAAAATGGGTTTACGGCCAGACACTACTAAATTGGAAGCTATTTCCAGCGCACCTAGACCAGAGAATATAACTCAAAAGTTTTTTGGGAATGTTAAATTATTAGGTACGGTAAATTCATTAGTAATTTAAGCACATTGTTGTATTCCTTGCATAATTTACTCAAAAAAGATGAACGCTGGAAATGGGACGCCAATTGTGAGCAGGCGTTTAAAGAAGCTAAGCGAGTTCTCCTGGGCGAGCGAGTGTTGGCACATTACGAGGAGGGCCGGCCACTCGTGCTCGCGGTAGACAGCAGTGCATATGGGCTAGGCGCGGTGTTAGCTCACCGCTATTCCGATGGCAGCGAGCGCCCGGTTAGCTGTGTGTCCCGCACACTCAACGCTGCCGAGCGAAATTACAGCCAACTCGATAAGGAGGCGCTTGCGATATTGTTTGGTATAACAAAGCATCATCAGTACTTGTTCGGTAGAAGTTTTATATTACGCACGGATCATCAGCCGTTGACGCACATTTTTGGTGCTAAAAGTGGCATTCCACAGACCGCTGCCAGCCGGCTACAGCGGTGGGCGGCACGCTTGGCCGCATACGACTTCTCTGTAGAATTGGCTGACAATGGGCCGGCAGATGCTTTATCGAGGCTACCGCTACCTCAGGAGGGTCGCTTAGTGGACGCAGTCACTTACATAAATTTAATAGAGGAAACAATTCCTATTACCTTTAAGGATATTGCTAAGGAGACGGAGAAAGATACATTGTTATGTAAGGTTAAAGGTTATGTCACATTTGGTTGGCCGTTGACAGTGTCGGAAGCTGAGAAACCGTATTTTGCAAGGAAACAGGATTTAGCTATAGAAATGGGTTGCCTCATTTATAAATACAGGATAGTTATACCGAACGCATTACAAAAACAGATTTTAGATGAAATTCACGACGGGCACTTAGGAATGAATAAAATGAAGAATTTGTCAAGAAATTATGTGTATTGGCCCAGTCTAGATAGGGACATAGAGGAGGCATGTCGCGCATGCACAGCGTGTCGCGCCGTACGCGACGCGCCACCACACGCGCCACTGCACCCATGGGAGTTCCCGCTGCATCCGTGGCAGCGAGTACATGCAGACTTCGGGGATTGCGGGGGAAAACGATATTTAATTATGGTGGACGCAAACTCGAAATGGATAGAAGCTATTGCTATGAGTAGGACGGACGCGCAGGCGACTATCACAGCAATGAGAACAATATTTGCCCGGTTCGGTTTACCGTCTTTACTCGTCACTGACAACGGCCCACCATTTTTCTCACAGGAATTTAAAACGTTTTGTAAGAAAAATTGTATTAAACACGTGACCACAGCTCCTTACAGACCGCAAGGAAACGGTGCAGCAGAAAATGCGGTGAAAACCGTAAAGAAAGCGATCAAACGTGCTTTGTACGAGGGCGAAGACGTCGCCACGGCACTTAGTAAGTTTTTATTCCAGTATCGTAACTGTCAACATGCAACCACTGGTGTCTCCCCTGCGGTGGCGTTGCAAGGGCGTAGGCTCCGCGGGCGCCTCGATGCGCTTCGGCCCGACGTGTCTGCGGTAGTGCGCGCCGCGCAAGAGCGGCAAGTGGCCGCTGCGGCCGGCACGACGCGCGCGCTAGCGCCGGGCGATGCGGTGCTGGCCCGCGACTACACCGCGAGGGGGGACAAGTGGTTGTCAGGAACAATAGTCGACCAGACTGGACCGGTCTCGTACAAAGTAGACGTTGGACGTGGAATCAGCTGGCGTAGACATATTGATCAAATTATGCCTCTACATAATAAGAATCGCCACTCGTTATCTCGGACTAGCATAGTTCCCGAGAGTAAAGATTTATCCCCAGAACGAGAGGTTCCTTCGGTCCGTGAGGAGGCGGAGGACACATTCGAGGACGCGTCTGACGGCATTGGTGAGAAGTCACAGAGCACTGGTTCTGAAGCGGCCTCCGGGCTGGAAACACCACCACCACCGTCAGGTGCGTCTGCTCGTGCTCTGCGGGCTTATAATCGGGTTCGACCAGGAGTCACTAAATCTAATCTAGTCTAGTCTTTGTTACTTATTTATTTTATATTTTAGATTATGATTCAGCTTAAAGGGGAGAAATGTACCGATGTCGGGTATGATATTTGTATGGTGGTGGGTAGGTTGATAACTTCTTTAATAAATTAGTGTGCTGCTAACCCCCGCCTTTCATTGACGCTGCAGGATCGATGGATGGATCAATGGATGGATCGATGGACGGATCGATGGATCGATGGATGGATCGATGGATGGATCGATGGATCGATGGATGGATCGATGGATCGATGGATGGATCGATGGATCGATGGATGGATCGATGGATCGATGGATGGATCGATGGATGGATCGATGGATGGATCGATGGATGGATCGATGGATGGATCGATGGATGGATCGATGGATCGATGGATGGATCGATGGATCGATGGATGGATCGATGGATGGATCGATGGATCGATGGATGGATCGATGGATGGATGGATGGATGGATGGACGTGGACGTGGACGTGGACGTGGATGGATGGATGGACAGCTGATGGCTCGACCGTCTGTGTAGTAGCCACACTTCTGTGTATTCGTAAAATTCGTGTATATAAAATGTTTAAAATATAGAAATTGAACAAAGTGCATCTATTAATGAAAAAAGTGACGCAGAAATACTAAAAAAAAAAATGAGTTATATTAATTCAATTAATAATTGATTTATTTCAACGCATAGAAATATATCTATGTTTCAACGTTAATATTCAAGTTTTCACTTCTGCCGGCACTCCCGGAGTGCAACCCGTCTTTTTTTTCTATCAACAGGAAAGCGAAAGTACGAAACGGTAACAGCGCATCCATTTGTTCACTTCGAATAGTTGACTGAACAAAACAGAACGTTAACGCTCGCGTTCGTCGAAATCAACAGATTCCACGAACACGTTACCTCGTCGCTCCCACGAAGGAACGTGCACGCGCAAATTCCTTGCAAAACGTCGCACATAACTCCAGCAATCTGACCAGTCTAACATCAAATGAGTTAACAGATAACCAGTATTCGTAATAACCGCTGGTATCGAATCATGAGGAATAAGCGATCCATCCATTAGTGACAAATGTTTACTGCAATCAGACGTGCAGCGGCGGACGTACGCAATTAATCAACACATATAGGTATCTACTTAGGTACATAGACATACGTTGCAATGCCGCAACAATGGATATCGTAGATCAAACAATAGAAGCGCCTGTTATGTGTGGATTGTTATATACTAAGTAGTACCAGCTATAAAGGATTAGTTTCATACTTTGTCGGATTTAATGAATATGTTGCAGGTTTAAAAAGCTGTTTATTCTGTAGAAGGTATGTGATTTCTCTGCTGCTTAGCGCTCGTACGCACGAGCGACACGCGTCAATGGCAGAGGTATGTGCAGCCGTCAACAACATGTCGCTGATGTATTTAAGCACCGTACTCAAATACACGAGCAGACCGTGGCTAAATAATAACAGCCACACAGGTCGATCGACCAGGTTAAGCTACGCTTGCCGCGGTTGGTCTGTGGATGGGTGACCATCTTTACATACCGAGACCCCTCCGTGCCCCGGAAAGCACGTTAAGCCGTTGGTCCCGACTGTCATTCGTGGATCTTTGACAGTCGTTAAGGGTCTTCAGAAGCTCGAAAGTCTGACAACCATGCAGTCTTACCAAGTGGTATCGTATTACCCAGTAACTGGGTTGTGGAGGTCAGATAGGCAGTCGCTCTATGTAAAGTACTGGTATTCAGCTGCATCAGGTTAGACTGGAAGCCGACCCCAAAATAGTTGGGAAAAGGCTAGGCAGATGCAGACTCAAATACACGAGCAGCACGTTGTTGACGACAGCCGCTGACGCGTCGACGCCCAGCGTCGACACTCGTTGACGTTACCTCTGAGACAGTTACCTCTGCCGATGACGAGTGTCGCCCGTATGTATGCGCACTTTATTGCACTTTCTGACTTACCTACTAGATGAGCTCTCATAAAGAAATGCAATGGATTTTCGCTATCATACGTCAGGTTTGCCATAAAACTGTGACCAACGATATTATTATAAACGTTCCATAAAAATAAAACAGCATTAAAATAACACGAACGGAAGCAACTCATTTATAAAGGCAAAGAGCACTTCATTCATAATTATTTTTATACAAAACGGTAATCCAATTTTCTGGAATAGAACCTAGAAGAAATGCGTTTTACTGGGATCATGAAAAATCTATATTAATCAAATAAAAAACATTATTAGACAAAGTGGACAGTCCGTTTATAAGGCATTGACAACGGAGGCACGTCCATCGTGTCCACGTCTTTTTTTTAGTTGTATTAGTTTGTAAAAGTTTACTAACATAGTTTTTAAGTCACTGTTAGTGTTACTAACATTATATGGATTATGTGTACATGTATGTGTAGTCCGAAATAGAGAATATACATAATCATGTTCGTGAACGGGCGCCGTCAGTAGGGACTGGTCATCTCTTTGCTGCCATGGCTTATTTTATTTTAATTTAATATTTGAATTGTCGTTTTTTCTCATCTTTTCATTATGGACGCTTTTATAACTTTCTGCATCGTTCTCACATGTATAATTTTTAACATGAATGATGTAACCAAGACTTTGTTACCATATTATTTTGATTTAAAAGAGTGTCCATGGAGTTTTTTGCCCGTTCTTCTCCATAGGTACCTACGCTTTGGAATGGGCAACTAGCTTCATCTTTCTGACTGACACACCCCTTGACAATTCAAAAGTGCCTGTAATTGGTTTAATTGAAATAAATGCTTTGAGTTTGAGTTTGAATAACTGGTTCAAAATTAAATTGCCAGCGTTTTCCCATTTAATGAAAATGTGTTATAAAACTATGTTTAACATTACCCGCAACGGTCGGTCCCCATTAGTTCAGTTAAAATGTTTGAATTTTGAATAGATTTTACAATTAATTATTTTAGCCATAACAATATGATCCGAGAATGAATTTTCATTGTTCGGAAACTCCATTTATGAATAAAGACTGGTAGGCATCAGCAAGAGCAACCCTGTGTGCTGTAGTTATTCATTTTCCCAACACAACTATCATCACCTACAGGTTACCCCAAATCGGTAGCGTGGTCTTAAACAATATGTTTTCCATTACAACTTATCACATTTAAAGTAATTTTTGTGAACTCATTCAGAGAGCAAGTAAATAAATCCACCTTTTCCGCGATTTTGTTAAGTGTATGCAAGGCGCGCGTCAAAGGTGCTTTAACCCAGCAGGTTGGCCCGGCCGCGAGGCATCGCCAGTAACCGCGGCCTCAGTCGCCGCGACACGTAGTTATCCGGTACGTTTAGACACACATCCTTTAGTACACCCGGGTTACAGATCTTTCCACGCAATAACTTAAAAATATATGTCAATCAAAACAATCAACTCAGCCTATCGCAGTCCACTGCTGGACATAGGCCTCTCCCAGACTGCGTCACAGCACCCTGTCCTCTGCCAAAATATATGTAACAAGTGCGAAATCCCTTCTTGTTTCCAGCTTGTTATCTAAATGTGGGGTGACCATATATGATATACATACATAATCAGCCTATAATGTTCCCACTGCTAACATGCCTCCTCATTGTAAGATAGTGCGGGCTGGTGCGGTGTAGCCAGCCATGTCTCGCACTATGTTACAACATACAACCAAAAAATAAGTCAGAGATTAAGTCACAAATTTACGTTATTGTATTTGTACAGACGCCAGCACATCAAGCTACTACAATCTGTCAAATTACTTTAATAGATTTTCAACTTTATCGCTAAAGTATAAGGTTCAAAATTGATTGCGAAAATTTGACAGTTTCGGGTAAATTGATGTGCTGGCGTCTGTACATCCATACTTTTTGTTATAAAAAACCTCACTAATTATATTATACACCCTAAAAATACACGTACAAATAATCATGACCGCAAATCTTCAAGTCTAGTCCATTTAGTCTCACTGTTCACTAGAAAATAATATGTATAGTTTAGTAATAGAATGCTTTGGTGAGCGTCGAAACGGGTTCGTGGCTTACGCCCCCAGTGGTCGAGGCACCTGTGGCCGACGCCCCCGATTCGATTAAGTTAATATCTTTATTTTTTTGTGCTTTTCCACTTAGTACAGTAAATGAGAAAAGTGTTTCATCATAATAATAAAGTATTTTGCCTTGCTAAACAAAAGCTATCTATCAAATAGCAGAGAGAATAGATCGACACTTAACCCTACACACCTTTTTCTCCATTAAAAGCATATTTATTATGTACAAACATCCAAAAAATCAAAAATAAGTACTTCATATAAAATGTTAGTGAATGTTGTTAATAAACATTTATAATAAATTAGGTACCATTATGGAAATTTTATCTTTCAACTTCAACCAACTCGTCAACTAACTGAGCCAAACCAATTATTGGTAACAATAAAAAGTCCGTCTTTTTGTTCACAAAATTGAAAACAATAAGGAAGTATGAATAAATATTATATCTATCTCTTTCATACCAGAGTCAAGTTATTGAATATTGCAATATGCAACAGATAAGAAAGTTTAGTGTATCATCTCACAATGACGAGCGAAGGTCCTTCCCAAGGGCTCGTGCGAAATAATTACAATATAGTTAAAAATAGAATTGGTGAAAAAAATGTTGTGCCTGACAGTACATTTGATCAAAAATTGCTTTAAATTAAATTAATCGAATCGGGGGCGTCGGCCACAGGTGCCTCGACCACTGGGGGCGTAAGCCACGGACCCGTCGAAACGACACGAGTGACACAAGGCCGGCTCGCGGCCGACAATTCAATTAGTAGCCTCCTCCCATCACACGTAACAATCCAACGGCGCCATCGTTGAACAAGAATATGGGGTGGCCTTTTCATGGCATCCAGAGTAACTCGATAAAACTTCTCGGGGCAGAGTATTTAGTCTTATTTATTTGTTCGTTTTTTATTTGGTTCACCAACAATTGATTACAGTGTTATTTTTAAATTAAGTTCTATACTCCTACTTTGTCTCACTTTCTGGGCAAAGGTATCCCACATATTTCTCAAATTTTCCTTATCTTGTGCCTTTTCCGACCAATCGGTTAGGAACGATTCCAAATCGTCACGCCATCGATATTTAGGCCTGCTTCGGTAACGACGCCCGTCTACAGGCAACCACTGTGTGACAATTCTTGCCCTTCTGTTTTGATTGATTTGATTTTGATTGTGTTTGTATAAACACATAATACATTTTAAGTAAAATAGCAGTGCATTACTTATAGGTAAACAGTTAAACACCACATTCATAACACAATGAATCAGGGAAATAAGCAAACTTTTGAAAAATTGGTTTATCTTATTTTCGTACATTTTTTTTCTCGGTGTGAAAATAGTTGGCTTTTCATAGCCAATTTGCTCGGCCGTTCCTCGGTCAATAATCCAATTTGGAGCCTCCTCATCTAGCGGTAAATAAAAAAACAGGCGTTTTTGAAGGTTACTAAAGAAAAGTGACGGTAGAATATTCGTACTTATTACTTTATTTGCATTTTTTCTCGTTTTAACAATTTTCTCATATCTTTGGATTTTGCAATAATATTTCTGTAGGAAAAATCTAGACATTTTCAATATTTTTTTCCCCTTTCTTTTACTGGAATTTCAATGGTAAAATAGTTGTGCCAAGAGGATCATTCTTATTTTCTTGTCTAAAACTTTTCCTCAATACAAATTTAAGTTTCTCTAAAACTTTTATACAAGGTAGGTACTGCTTCTTGGTTGTATGTACCACATGATATTCTCAAATATATTCTTTATTTTTTTTTTATATAACTTGGTTTTTATTTTTATTTTTAGTGTGTTTAGTTTAGTTTGTGATCTTCCTGTACGAGTCACAATAAATACTTTTTCTTTCTTTCTTTCTTTCTTTTCTCAAATCTATTTGAGAACAAACCCCAACCAAAAACATCCACAGAACTATAAGCAACCCACAAACATATTTCACATAAACACTTGCCGAAATTAATGGCACATTGTATGAAACTTCGGACGATGGAAACAAACAGACAATAGCTCAAAGTTTATTTTAAGTCAGCGTGCCAACTTTCAGCGGAGAAATGTATCAGCGTCGCACATCCATACACTCTGCCGAATGAAATATTTGGACAATAAGTAAGGATGGAAGAGGTGTCAGAAGTTCAGAACGTCCGTTTTGCTGCGATTCGTTAGTAAATAGCATTTCACAGTTCCGCTTGAGGAATGGGGCGCTGAATTCAGCGGAAGAGATAAGCAAGTATGTCTTGGGAAGAAAGGATTTATTACATTGTTAACCGACTTTAAAACCAAAGGAGATTTTAGATGCGACGCGTATGTTTGTTTCTGGCATTTGGTTTCTGTCTGGGGTCGTAGATGTTCGATGAAAAAAGGCAGGTTCATTGTTTTCAATGCGTAAAAAAACGTAATCGCGTAATCCAACAAAATTAATAAACCGTTCCTAGATATTCTGCCCGTTAGGAAAGAAATTCACTTTCACAAATATTCAGCTGGGACACACAATACGCAAACAACCATGTAACTCAGCACATGATCGCGAGGATTCAATCGCTAGTTTGGAGCCCGCATTTTCAGTTGGTAGGCAAAGTTGCGAAGTGGAGGTACGGCGGGTCGTTTAGTAGAATTGAGCTCAGATTCTCCTGCGAATTGTTTCGCGTTAAAGTTCGTGAAAAAAGTTCTTGTTTCAATCAAAATATGTTTCACTAAAATCTGCGAGTTTTCATCAAAAAACTATAAAGTTCGTGAAAAAAGTTCTTGTTTCAATCAAAATATGTTTTACTGAAACCTGCGAGTTGCCATCAAAAAACTATGGTCGTTAAAGAAGTCTGTGTTTGCGCCCAGTGTGACAACAAGCTCACCCCTATCCAAAATCAAAATCAAAAGTCATTAATTCAAACTAGGCTGAGAATCAGCACTTTCCGAACGTCAAAATTACATAAGACAGTCCCCCAAAACGTTCGCCCTTCACCACTTCCTATTGCTTTAGCCGGGAAGACCAAGTAGCGCAACAAACTCCACAGCAGAATTACGTACCTACTTTTGTATGTCAACGTTGTCTACCCCTTCGAGGCATACAAACGTAATAGTTATGTTGACAAATAAATATTCACCCTAGTTAAAACTCATGATTCGTGACAAAAATTAATTCCCGAGCAAACCGAATTCTAACATAAAAATTATTTTTAATCAAGATTTGAAGCCGAAAAATTGCTTAAATAACTTCAATTATGTTAATTACTTTGACCGGCTAAACGATAAATTCAAGCTATAAACGTAAGTTTCGTCGCGTCGCCGCCGTCTGCGATTAGTCGCTGCTAATCTGATCGGATACAAAGGACTTTGTATGCCACACGCGAACCCGACATTTTTCACGTACATTATGCGTGCAATACGAATGTATTACATTGAAAACTAAGAACTGGGTAATGATTTACATTTTCCAACAATAATTTACTTCGTTTTGTGTTTCTGCGTATTGCGAACGAAATGAGACACATCTGGGACAAATTACAACGGTATTGCATTTGTTAGCAGTGTCTTGCAATTTGTTGAAACTCCGCAGTACATACTTGCTAATACTAGACGAAATTATACATAGCTAGTCTATTTTATCGCGTATAACATGACAAAGGCAACAAATAATGTAACGAGAAAGAAAGATGGGTGAAAATCTCTACGTTTGCTTGTAAGAATTTGATCTTCAATTAGATAGCTAAGCGTGGTGATTACGGCAGTCAGAAACTACTATAATAGGAAAAAAAGAGGCACTCCGGGAGTGCCGACAGAAGTAAAAATTGGAACAATTACGTGTGTATTTTTTGAATCATCATATAATAATAATAATATTCCACAACTATCACACAACGCCATCTAGTCCCAAGCTAAGCAGAGCTTGTGTTATGGGCACTAGACAACTAATAAACATACTTATATATTTCTAAATACATAATATATATTATAGATAAATTACACCCAGACACAGAACAAATGATCGTGCTCATCACACAAACATTTGTCCTGGGTGGGAAGCGAACCCACGACCTCCGGCATAGCAGTCAGGGTCACTAACCACTAGACCATCAGGCCTGTCAATATAAACAAAACACAAACAGAATACTTTGCCATCACTCACTGACATATCGGAAATACATTAAAACCGAGTACATCCCGAGGACAGCCGAACACATCCGAAGCGGTGTCGGTGACGGTAACAGTGGCGCGAATTCAATGGTTTTTTTCCATCTCAAAAAATGCCGAACGCGCCTAAAGAAGTTTTCACTTCAACAACTAGTACGGATCATCAACATCATCAACCGACAGCAGTCCACTGCTGGCCACATAAACCTCTCCAATTGCACGCCATTTCAACTGGATTCTCGGCAACTCTCATCCAGTTGCTACCAGGTTCCAGGCCCTGGGAATATCGTCGCTCGACCGAGCCTGAGGACGTTTGCCGAAAAATAATAATAGTACGGAGACCGTTCCTCAAAAAAAGAAGTAATAAGCAGCTAGGATCTAATGGATTCAGTACCACATCGTTCACTGTCAACGCACTGCGCATCAAGATAAAATTCAAAGTATCAATAAACCAGAACATTATCATTTTATTTTCTATCCATGACTTTACGGCAGAGTTGGTCACGAAAAGGCTCGATTGCGACAATAATGTAGCATCGAGCATCACATAAACCTCTTTATTTACGTCACTTTTATGTGTCCAACGTGCAAATGCATCCAATTTGCAGTAAAGTAAAAACGAAGTGTCCGCATAATATGGTTCTTCTCGATAATCGTGAACACTTACCGTTATACCGAAGTGGTTTAAACTGTTGCACCCTATATGTAAGTACCACATGAGAACGCGTTATCTTCGATTATGTTCCCACTAACACTGAATGGTTCTTAGCATCTTGTTCGTGTATTAAAGTTGATAACATGAACGCCAGTGACTTCCGAACAAATATACAGTTATTTATACAGGCTCATATCCGCGCGGCAGCGCTTTCGCTTCGCTACGCAATAAGCTACGTAGCTCTCTGCTACATCATAAGCTACGCCGTAGCATTTTGCTACGTCACGTTTGAAGAATTTTATGATTACTTTCCAGCCCGCGAATAAATTAATATTTTGTTATTTTTACTCAATAATGAAATGTGTACATGGTTTTTAGAACCTCGATTACGTTTTCAAATGTATTGCAAATATAAACAACTCTTATGTAAGGATTTCTAAACCAAATAGACCATTCAATTTAAAGGGATCAAACAAGTTTACAAAAGCAAAATAAAATAAAATTGGACACGAGTAGGTAAATATATTTAATTTGGTTATCTAATAGTTACCTATATTTTCATAGTCTCTTAACTAACTTTTTACACTAGGTAGATACTAAATTAAAAGATTTGTTAATTATATAAATAAATAAATATAAAAACAAAAGGATATTTGAGGCATATAGAATCAAAAGTAACGAGTAGTAGTCCATGTCAAATTTTCAGAAACTGAAAAAAAGAGGTTTTTCTAATTTAAGAGTCAGAGGGTTTCATACTCTCTGGGTTTATTCTCCATACATTGTTAATTTTTTGAAAGTGTGGCGCTTAGCTGCCTTTGATTCTATATGCCTCATTTAGGCGAACAAGATAAGGGCCCAAAAACATGGCAGCATTGCCACGTTGTATGGCGATGCTGATTCTTTAGCCAAAAACTAGGCCAGTCCTCTGCTCACTTAAAGAGTCGACCAACCGCCAACTAATCGTGATTATTTTGAATTTCGCGAGCTTTAACTTTAAGTAACCCTAAAAAAAAAATATTAAAAAAAAAACCTAAAAAAAAGTACGGTCTGACAAATTTTAAACTTCGCTGGTGCTAAATAACGGTTACCCCTCTTTATATAAAAAAAACAGTGGCACTCTGGGAGCGCCGACAGAAATGAAAACAAAACACAAACAGAATAATTTGCCATCACTCACTGACATATCGGATATACATTAAAACCGAGTACATCCCGAGGACAGCCGAAAACATTCGAAGCGGTGTCGGTTACGGTAACAGTGGCGCGAATTCAATAGTTTTATCCCATCTCAAAAAAATGCCCAACCCGCCTAAACAAGTTTTCACTTCAAAAATATCACAAAGACAACAAATACATACTTCCTTTGTTACCATTTAACTTGACTGCACTATTGCTTCCCGTCGGTACCTATTGTGAAAGGCGACCATCTACCCGTGTACAATAACACACTGAGATCGCAATACCGTACTGCCGAACTGCCGAACTGTTATTGTATCAGAGAATATTCCCTGATGTTCAATAGCCACGGCCATGTAGACCCCCACCGACCCCACTACAGTACTTACTTGTGCAATTACCTTAAGAAAACGTTGGTAACTTTTAACCTTAGGGCCTATACACACCTCCGCCGCGAAAATAATGATGCGATACCTCTTAACAAATTCCGCTAACAAACATTTCAGAGTCAATTGAATTGTAATTTTCTGCCTAACCTGGCCTAGCCCCATGGGCAAAAGATGTAGGATTTATTTTATATTATTAGATATTAGCACCTTTTAAGGTAGGATATGGTTTAAAGAACTGTTATAATTATATACTACCTCATGTACCTACCCATATTCGAGCAAATAAATGATTTGATTTGATTTGTAGCTATCGGAACAAAATATCGTCGCTTTGGACTAAGTATATACAGTAGGTATAGGTCCACTTCGAACCTATTAGATTAGTTTTTCCGTAAAACCAATATCCGTTTTACAAAAAAAACCGGTCAAGTGCGAGTCGAGCTCGCGCACCAAGGATTCCGCACAAATTTGTAGGTATGTAACTACAAATTTATGATTTTCGGAATTTTTCCTTTATCTGTGTAAGACGTGGCTTCGTACCAAATTTCAAGATTCAAATTACAAGAGGTCAGGGGAAGTACCCTGTAGGTTTTGATTCCCTTGCGAGTGTCGAAAATTTGCGGCATAAACGGTTGTATCTTTTGATTGCATTGGCTTAGAAGTTTGATGTTTAACAGCTCGAAGGGACAGTAGACCTGAGCATTAGATATAAATTTCAGCTTGATACCTCCACGCGTTTCTGAAAAAAAGGGTCTTGACAGACAGACAGACAGACGGACGGACGGACGGACTACAAAGTGATCCTATAAGGGTTCCGTTTTTTCCTTTCGAGGTACGGAACCTTAAAAAAAGGTTTTGCTTTATAAACTTATCGACTGCGACAGATATGTGCAAAACAAACGCGGCACCCCAACAAAGTAGCGGGCGGAACGCGGAGGTGTAACTGGCTTCCGAGCAGATCTGCGAAATCACACGGGAACGAAATAGAATCATAATCAAATCAGAACAGGCAGTTTCGTTTGTCATACAACCAACAAGTCATGGCGGAACTACTGCGGTTTCACTGCTTTGGCTTCGCGGCGGAGATGACATACCTGCCTTATACTTGTAACTTGTTAAATTATGTAGCTGTCTTTATCACTTGTGTGTTACTACTCTGTTGCGTCATTTTTGACGTCACCGGTTACGTAATCAGCGTATAACGTTCCCACTGCCCTGACACAGGCCTCCTCTCTGTGGTACCTACGCTTTGGAATGGGCTACTAGGTTCATCTTTCTGACTGACCGACCCATTGACAATTCAAAAGTGCCTGTAATTGGTTTAATTGAAATAAATACTTTGAGTTTAAAGTTTGTGAGAGGGACGAGGGACGTCGCCGCAAAAACCATGTAAATATCAAAGTTTTAATTTTTTTATTTTGTTTTTCTAAATATGGTTAAGGTTTTTATAGGCAGACATAATGATTAAAGCCTATATTGATGTTACGGAATCTAAATGTTTATATTTTTCAAACAGGTTTTAGAGGTATCCTTAAAATTTCTCATTTCGTATCGGAAGGGCATTTAAGTAAAACGTCCTATGAGCACAATGTCCTAAGAATGAAAAGTAACACTCACGATACAGGAAGGTTGAATTTCCAAACGATTTTGACTCAAATTCAATTCAGCCACCAGCCCACATCAAAATCCAGCCGGTGTATTCTGTAAAAATCTCACCGTGAAAACTTAGTCAAAAGTCTCCGAAACTGTGTTGTAACTCCACCTGATGCTAAGTATTGTCACTAATGACATCTCACTTCAAACTGACTTCACCTAAGTTTTCGCGGTGAGTTATTAACAGAATAGACCAGCTGTAATGGTATTCTGTAAAAATCTCACCGTGAAAATTTAGGTGAAGTGAGCTTAAAGTGAGCTGTCAATAATGTCAACCCCTAGTATCAGTTCAAATGACAGCTCACTTTAAGCTCACTTCACCTGAGTTATCATGGTGATCTGTTTACAGAATAGCACCGCTGATCTAACAACAACATCGAAATATGTTCAGGATCAGACAAATAATTCAGTACGAAAAAAGCAATCAAACATTGACGTGGCCCCCGCCTCAAACAAGCACCAACATCGTGCCTCGTCACGATTGCTGAAGGAAATTGCATTTATTAACAGGAATTTCTCCGCGTTTCCGACGAAATTACCTTTCATTAAAAGAAATTATAGTCGTTTCTTCGATTCTAAAGAATGGTGAAAAAATGTAAAGGGAATGAATGATTAGTATGTTAGGTATTGGAACAGCAGTGTAATTAAGGTTTCAGGAACAAAATATTTGCAAAAAGTTATTTTTGGTGCTAGCGAAAAGACATCATTAATTTCGTACCCAAAAATTAAAGAAAAAAAAAAACGAACGAACGAAAGACGACCCGTAACGACTGTCAAAGATCGAGACCAAAGACGCGGAATTGTCTTGGTATGTGAAGATGGTCACCCATCGAAGGACCAACCGCGGCAAGGGAGTTCACCCATTTACTATCTTCTTTTCATCATCTTTGACACACGGATAGTTCTTGACACGATAACGGTATTTTTTTTTCCCAAAACTACACGACACATTTATAAGCACATACAAAAGTTAATTTTATCAGCCCAAATGACTCTTCCCGACACACATAGATACTGCCAAAATCAACCGACAACATAAACGAGGCGTAATGATGATGATGTTATATCTTAAGTGCCGCTTTCGTGGCTAAGTACCGTTTCACGTAAGATTTTTATATGTTATATTTTGGCAAATAGACACCCCGTAGGAAAAGAGGTTCACAACGCCTTGCTCAGCACCATGCGTATTAAAAAAAAATCCTAGGCCTTAACAACCTTTATACACGTTTATGTCATGTTTTACAGTGCCCGGATAGGTGTCACTTTTCCACGTGCAGCTGAATAACACTCGGAGGCGGTGAATCAGACCAAATGTTTAATAAGCTACCACTAGTTGTAGATAAACACTTTCGAATGCTCAAATTGTATTTGAAGAATTCAACATTTGGTCATTTGAAAAACTAGAAAGATGCTTACCGGAAAGTGAAGCGATTAATTGTCGCTTTCTCTCTCTGGAAAATCTTCATTAATAATCTTTATCCTTCATTAACCCGACAGCACTCGCTACAGGGTAAAAAACACCACTGATTATGAACGAGTATATAAGATAATTATTACTTTCCTGATCGCTCCGTCGACATAGGACTCTAGGTAGGTACCTTCAAACTGATAGTTAACACACCCGCACACTGGGAGACATCCAATTCGCATGCGGTGCTTGGTTACGATGGACATATAAAGTCGGTATAGGTGAATAATACCAAAGCGGCAATTCTCGTTATTTTAAGAACGTTCACACTTCACAGTCTGATCTGTCTCAATCTGTCAAAAATACCTTAATTTCCCTACATTTTGACAAATTTTTGATATTTGTTTTGTCGCCGAGATGAGACTGCGACTTGATTTTGAACGTTTTAAATTACGAGAATTGGCCTTCAGGTAGCGTAGCATGCGAGCGATTTTTATAGAAGTGTAAAGTGTAGAGGTATGAGGAACAGGGTGTAAAGTTCACTCAACCTCCATAGAAAAGGGAGGATCCTCCGACCAGACGGGTGTTGTGTCTGTCGGGCAACTGCCCAATGATTCATGTCGGTTATTTTAAGAACGTTCACAGTCTGATCTCAGTCTGAATCTGTCAAAAATACCTCTAATTTCCCAACATTTTGACAAATTTTTGACATTTGTTTGGCGCCGAGATGAGACTGCGACTTGATTTTGAACGTTTTAAATTACGAGAATTGGCCTTCAGGGCACGCCACGATAGTGGCGGTAAGACCCCTCTTTGAGGAGTGGCTAGAGAGGCGTCACGGCGTCCTCACCTATCGCCTGACGCAGGTCCTCACCGGACACGGATGTTTTGGGAGGTTCCTGCACATCATCAGGCGGGAGGAGACGCCCGGGTGTCACCACTGCGAGGATCGCCCAGAGGACACGGTGGAGCATACGGTGGAGGTATGCCCCGCATGGGCGGAGCACCGCCGTGCCCTCGTAGAGGCGATCGACAGCGGCGGCGACCTCTCGCGTCCGGCCCTGGTTCAAGCCATGGTCCAGGGCGAGAGGGAGTGGGAGGCCGTCACCTCCTTCTGCGAAGCAGTCATGCTAGCGAAGGAGGTGGCGGAACGGCTAAGGGAGAGAGCCTCACACCCCAGCCGCCGCGGGAGACGCTCCGGGCGTCGGGAGCCGCGTGACGACTCCCGGCCACCGTAGGCGCGGGCCTGCGGACGGAGAGTAATGGGTAGCTCACCGTCCGATCAGGACCAGGCCCGTGCCGGACGGCGCGTACGTGTTCCACGCGCGCCTCAAAGAGATGTCAGCATAAAGGAAGGGGCCTGCCAGGGCCGAAAAAAGGTAGCGTAGCATGCGAGCGATTTTTATATACCTAAGTGTAAAGTATTATTTTTCTTCTGATTCTGTAATATTTTTTTAACCGGTGTTCCTGTTTATAAATACCTAGCAAGTGCTGCCGGGTTAATAGTATATCTCACTGATATAATCATCCTAGCTAGAAAGACAATTAGAATTTCTCGACAACAGTTCAGACCGACTCTAAAGACTAATAGTATGCACTCTGAACTCCATGCAAACCCTAAGCCTCGACCGCAGAGATAAGTACTTCCTAACTTTATAAGCTGACGTGAGAAGTTCTAACACATGTCTCTCTTTACAGGAATACCCTTCTTCTGTTTTCTTTTCTGAATTATTGCGACTAAAAATAAGTTATATCTATTAATACACGAAATATTTTAAGAGATACACCTACATATAGTGGTAAAAATGTCCTAAGACCGATTTTTTTGAAGTGAAAACTTCTTTAGCGGCGTTGAACACTTTTTGTAATGGGTAAAAAATGTTAAACTCGCGTCAGGGCATCGCGTCAGGACACGTGACCGTCAGGAGAGATTTCCCCCCCCCCATCTCTTTCTACGGCGGCGCAAACCGAAGTGAACCAAGTGAGACACGACCAGACACGACAAAGATGGCCGAAGAAAATGACATTTGACGTACAAATGTTTGAAAAGTCAGTTTCGTAAACAATAGTACTTCGAGGAGCCGCAGTTGTATTTAATTTATTTTGAACTTCTGTTTAATCAATTTAGTTTATTATTATATACCTACCTACAATACAAAATAGAAGCGACGAAAAATATAACGAAGCACATTATAGCAACAAGAAATACTGTGGGACATTGCTGCTTTTGTGTGAAAACAATGCTTCCGTGTCGACCACGGAAGTTTACACCCTGCAGGGAGATGCTCCAGTAGGGTGTGGCTGTGAAGCTATGTTGAAAAACATGCTCCACGTCCTATCCTGCCTTATTTGTCCTACCCAAAACATACAGTCAAAGTGACCTCTGCGCTGCCACCGACGACAACGTGGAAGTGGCAATATTTTGAGCCAACAAGATCTAAAGTAGTCGTGCCCGCGACACGAAGAAGAAAAAGAGAAGAAATTTAGCGAGTAGTTCATTGATAAAAAGCTTGTACACAAATATCAGTTTATTTTTATAATACTTGTACGCACCGGGACTTACAGCTTAGTACGGCTGTTATTCCAAATGCATACAGTGTGGCTAAGTTTGTAACAATTGAGCCTGGTATCTATGGTTACCTCACCCTACTGATTATAAACCTACAGCAACTACTTAACACCCTAGTTATCCTAACACCCTAACCTATCATACAAACCTACGGGAGACCTACGGGAACAGACAGAATTTGGGTAGGTATAGGGGTTTGTGTACGTCGTGCAATGTGTACATAGGAAATAGTTTTGTCATTGCCGGTCCCACAGATTCATAGAACTGGTGATGGCTAAAGGTGTCTTGGCCATAGTGAGAGGAATCATGGAAGATGAATCAAACTCTACTCCAGCTTGATGACTAATTTATTCATTTACTAATTACTAATTTATGTGGAACGAATGTATGTCGCTCTTGATGCTGACGCTGGCGTATGTAACTCTTGCCTGTTCACGGCTGAACAATACTCTAAACTCTAATTTGGCTTCTAAAACTTGTGCAAGCAGAACAACATTTTTAAAATGTTTGCTTTTCATGTGCCATCTGTGCCATCTCTTCTGTAGGCCGTTTCATTTTCTGCTATTCGTAGTGAAGCCTTGCTAGTCCTATTGACCTGAAATACAAAACTAATGTTATAAATTCTTTCTCTTCATTATCTTATTTATACTGATTTAATTAATCAGTAGCGGCATCAAAATAACAGTCATTATTATTCTTATGGCGGGTTTTTTTTTGTTACAATGAGTTTTGTACAGGCAAACGAAGTTCTTCGTAAAATTGTAAATTGGATAGGCACCTAATTCGTAAATCATGCCAGGCTGCCCCTGTTTAGCGTTAGTGCTTGTGTCAGTGTTTTTATTTTCTATTATGGAGACCTCTCCCTGACCAATTCTTCCAAAAAATCTAAGGATTAGAAGCAAAAGCAAGCATAAGTATAAGAAATTGAGAATGTTTACAAAACATAACTTACTTTGAACACATTTTAGCTGTAACAGTAGGTACACACCTTATCCTCCTCCAACCAATATTCAATTCTTTGCCCTTTATTGCAACTAGTCTCCGGTCTTAATTTCATTTATTTTAAATACAAAAAATATTCAAAAGTTTTTTAGTTTGACACATACAATATCAAATTCATTCATTGACATATTCATATTGTTTCCATGACGACCATGACGTTGTCGCGTCAAAACTGTTGAAACTGTAGACAGTAAATAAAAACTTTTTAACAAAAAATTAAACCTCCGAAAAAACTGAAAAGCAAAAAATAATAAACTTTTTTTATTTAACCTTAATAAATAAGTTCTTAAACTAATGCAAGTATACCTAAGTAATTTAGAGTCGGCGCCAAACAAGCAAATTAATATCGTTGCGAGTGGTCGTGCGGAGAGCGCATTTTTTGTTTGAAATGTTAATGTTTATCGTTATAGATTTCACGTTGCTTATTTCTTTAAATTTAAGGTAATTTAGTAATCTTTGTTCATTGATTGTTGTTGTTGTTTTTTTTTTTATTTTTTTTTTTTTATTGATTTTTTGATTCTGAAATAAATGAATAATAATAATAATAATAATAAAAATCCTGCTTCCCAAATAGTTAAAAATAGACACTGAAGTAACGGGCTGATTTGATGAGATTTCTCAGAAAGATGAAAGATATTCCCAACTCGTGAGATAAAAGCGACTGAAGAATTTCGTCAATGAGAGCAAGAGAGTGGCTAACAGCATCCTCATCTGTAGGTACTCACAAAGACAGTGATCACTTTGATGAGTGATCAACAATCTTTCTGAAAAACATTGAGTTACTTATTGGGAACTTACTCTTGCAAATTTTTTTTTGGAAAATTCCTCAAAAAAAAGCCCTTGAAGCAATTCTCGTCAAACCGAGTTGTAACAGAATAGGCTCCCGGAAAATGTTGTGACGGCTCCCACACTGAACTGCTTAAAATCGACTGGACAGATTAAATACTCGTATCTCCAAGCTACCTATACGATACACACGCATCAGCTAATTAGCTGCTAGTATGTCTAACCAAATAATAATATTTTTTATGGGTTTTATCATCCGCGTAGACTTTTCCCAATTATGTTGGGATCGGCTTCTAGTCTAACCAGACGCAGCTGAGTACCAGTATTTTACATGGAGCGACTGCCTATTTGACTTTCAAAACCCAGTTACTGGATAACACGATACCCCTTGGTAAGACTGGTTGTCAGACTTTCGGGCTTCTGACTACCCGTAACGACTGTCAAAGATCCTCGAGTGACAGCCGGGACTAATGGCTTAACGTGCTTTCCGAGGCACGGAGAAGTCTCGGTATGTAAAGGTAACCCATCCACAGACTAACCGCGGCAACCGCAGCTTAACCTGATCGATCGACCCGTGCGGCTGTTATTACTTAGCTAGGTACATGCCTCTCGTTTATACGTTTAAGGCTTAACATTAAATTAACGATGAAGCCAAATTATGAACACGTCAAAAAACATGTTAAAAACACAGAAGATCAGTAAAACCCATTTACGCCATTAACGTCAGTCCCGGCGGTCCCATGGAGGTCAAAAGTACCTTCCACCATTCGTGAATCTCGTAAAAAAATCAGGAATTTAATTTGAAAATAATTCCTCTTCTCTTTGTGATCGCAATTAGGAAAGTTTGAGGAGAATAAAATTTTACGATAGACGGGCGGTTTTTTGTGGAAAAATTGTATTTTATATTCCAGTTGAAAATACTTACTGAGTCGTTAAATTAATTGTACGGCAAAAAATATTGTTGTTAGACACTTGAAAGAATGAAACAATTCAAAATGTTTTACAAAAGTTACTTTTACTTAATATATTTTACTCTGAGTTGTTTTCTTAAGTATTTAAGTAGGTACCTTATTTGAATCACTAATGGCGTCGAATCTGTTAGGTCATAACTTAATTAAAAGTATTGCTTTATTTTACTCAGGAGGGGGCAAAATGAGATGGATTTTTAGTGCTGTATTCATCATCATCATCATCGGCCTATAGCAGTCCACTGCTGAACATAGGCCTTTCCTATTGCATGCCATTCAACTCGATTTTCGGCAATACTCATCCAGCTGCTACCAGCCATCCTGCGAAGATCGTCGCTCCACTTAGCCTGAGGGCATCCCACCTTGCGTTTACCGATTCGCGGTCTCCACTCAAGAACACGTCTACCTCAACGGTCATCGGTTCTACGGCTAATATGGCCGGCCCACTGCCACTTCAGCTTGCCTTGTATTTTGACTTGGCTACCGAGGTTGTCGATATGTAGGATGTGAACTCAGCGGTCATTGTGCCGATAATCGTGACAGCCAAGAGCCTCGATCAACACCTGAGGAGGCTCTCGATGGGCAGCTGGATCAAGCGCTAGATTCAGAAAGCGGTATTTCTGGACACGGCTCGCATTGTCAGGAGGTTCCCCTCTCTGGAGCCCTGACCGCCGGTAGCTTGGACCCTGTTCCCGATACCGGTGGGCTACTATTTTTTATATTTTTTAATGTTTTTATATATTTATTTTATATTCTAATATTTAAAAATATAATTGATATGTATATAGTGAAATAAAGGAGATAATAAAATAAAATATTAGCATATATTTTTTAATTAAACATTTTGTTGGAAAA
This sequence comes from Amphipoea oculea, assembly GCA_945859645.1. Taxonomy (NCBI): domain Eukaryota; kingdom Metazoa; phylum Arthropoda; class Insecta; order Lepidoptera; family Noctuidae; genus Amphipoea; species Amphipoea oculea. Next base: position 7,307,205 of record OX243876.1, read on the forward strand.
CAGATTAAAGCTTGGACCCGTTCCGGATACCGGTGGGCTAATATTTCTTATATTTTTATTTGTTTTTATATTCTAATATTTATAATAAAATTTATATGTTGTATAATGAAATAAAGGAAATACAAATTATCTGCAACTAATGCCCCTAAACTTCTGTTTAGAGTAACGCATGCGTCAATGTGCGACGTTTTTTTTTTAATATTCAGTGAAGGGTGGTTCAAGCACCGTTAAAAATGCAAAACATTCTGTAATATTAAACCGAACAGTTATGTATAGGTACCGGCAACATACTGGGGCTAAAACTATAAAATTTTAATTTCTGGAATATTTTAAACTGAGTCGTGTGCCGCGAGTTTTACCTATCAATGTTAAACGGTGGGCCTAAAATAATCGGAAAACGGATATAATCAGAAACATTTACAATAAAGATTTCTTCTGCTCAAAGCTAGTTTAAAGATAAAAATGAAAAAAGATGTTGAAAAATATTAGAGGAACGTTGTAAATACACTTATTTAAATAGTATATAGTTATAAATGCGCTACATAAACACGCACAAAACACAGAAATGAGCATAGCGTAGCACCCGCTACGCTGCCGTCTCACTGCGCTCGCTACGAAACTAGCTACGGCGTAGCTAACACTGTTCTACGTTACCGTCGAAACACTAACAAATCTATCTTCTTATACTTAATAAAATTCTTAAATTCATTCATTGATGGTCCGGGCGATTTGGTGGACTATCTTATGTAATTTTGACGTTCGAAAAGTGCTGATCGTCAGCCTAGTTTAAAAAAATGACCTTTGATTTTGATTTCATTCAATCACTGACAGACTACCCACAGCCTAAGCCGCTGGGTCTAGAAGCATGAAATTATGCACAAGAGTTCCCTTTACGAAGAAGCTTAACACTAAGGAAGGAGTTTCACTGGCCTGTTTAGTTTATAAAAACACTGTCCTGTGCTTCTAAAGATAAATAACAACTTTTTAACAAAACAAAAAAAAAACCCACTTCCAAAAAAACACTACAAACGAAAAAACATTTTAATTTCGGAAGTTGGTGTCTTTGGATCTGTATTTTAGTTGTTTGCCACCGACTTCCGAAATTAAAGTTATTTTTCACTTTGTAGTGTTTTTTTGAAAGTCGGTTTTTTTTTTTGTTAAAAAGTTTTTATTTTTCACTTTTTAGTTGTGGTACCTACCCTACACAAATTCGTATAAGTACCGCTACTTGCTATGCAAATAATATTTTTCTAAATTTAATTTTATTGAGTAGGTAGTACCGGTGGCCATCTGTGGTCTTCATCATCAGTTTCACTTCACCAAATGGTGCTTTCCGAGAGCAATATGCATGAGTTACTATAAAAAAATACCCATATCACTATAGGTGTGCCTATAATATTTGAAGAGTTCCTTCGATTTCTCCATGATCCCATCATCTGATCCTGACTTGATGAAATTAGGACCACCTGGAAAGTATACCCTTTCAAACAAAAAAATAATATTTTAAATCGGTCCAGCCGACTTTAAATACATACATAAAAAAACATACATAAAAAAAATTAAAATTAATAAAAGATTCCGACGAACTGAGAACCTCCTCTTTTTTTGAAGTCACCTAAAAAACCGTGAATCATTGAATCCCTTTACGATTCCATTATTATTCGTTGTTAAGTGTTTCATATTCGTAAACTTACGGGGACGTGTTATTCGGTGTAACACTTTTCTAAGTCACGTATCACACTCTTTTTAATCTAACCCAAAGTTATATTTGTCAGCAGAAAATTAAAGAATTTGAAACAAATAGTATAATGAAATTATGAATACTAATGGAATCTCAAAAGTTTTTGTCCTGTTTTATAACTCGACCAATGAAATCCCAGGTAAAGGAAACAAATGAAAATCTTATTTCAATTTGGGAATTTACAAGTTGTACTTTCATTCCCTTTTGTAGATATTTAAGATCTTTAAAGATATTCAGGAGTTTTCGGGAGATAAAACTACTAGCTACTGTTCGTGGCGTCTTTTTGTTTTGTAATTCCAGTTCCTGTCGAGTCTTTGGTCAACTGGACCCACTCGAACTGGACCAACTCGAACTGAACCCACTCGAACAGGACACGCGGGTCCAGTTGACCAAAGCAATAATTTTCTATATTATTGTCCAGCAACTGTCGCACAGCAGTATGCAGTATAATGTTGTGACATTATACGTACAGATGGTCTCAAGATGGTCTCAAAAGACCATCTCAGACATCGATCTACATGGTCTTCATATAACCTGACCAAGATTGTATCTGGACTTTAAAAGAGACTGTGACCTCTGAGTTCGTTTCGGCCTTTCTTCTCAGATAGTTAGATATTTTGTACAAACCTACTTACAGAAAATAAATAATTTATCACTAAGCGCCAGGTCTAGGAGTATCACAAATTTATGTATCAACTAGGATCTGCCAGCGGGTCGCCCGCGTGGATGTCGGAAATTATCCCACGGGAACCTGCTACCGGGATAAAAGTTAATAACTCCTTATAAAGCCTCCTAATACTAAATACTCCTTATAACATCAGCTAACTGCCAGTGAAAGTCCTGTCAAAATCGGTCCAGCCGTTTCGGAGATTACCCGCAACGAACAGACAGACAAAAATTTAAAAATTGTTTTTTGTTCTAAGTACCGTATACACTTTCATAATTATGCATTTAGTAAAAAGCTGTTATTTTGACATTACTAACAGACACTTTTTCATATGTATATATGAACATATAGATTGTTTTATCTAATTTTCTAATGAGAGCCTCTGCAGATGTTTCGGCCTCTGATTTATATTTGGAAATAAGGAGTGTTAACGCTGAATTCAAAAGCTTTTCTTTCTCGTGGAGCCTATTAACAATTTATAGGATAGTATCTAAGAAGCTTTGCTTGACGCGGTTGGTCCGTGGATGAGTGACCATCTTCACATACCAAGACCCCTCCGTGCCTCGGAAAGCACGTTAAGCCGTTAGTCCCTGCTGTCATTCGTGGATCTTTGGCAGTCTTTACGGTTCGTTATTAACCCGAAAGTCTGACAACAAGTCTTACCAAGGGGTATCGTATTACCCAGTTATTGGGCTGTGGAGGTCAGACAGACAGTCGCTCCATGTAAAATACTGGTATTAAGCTGCATCCGGTTAGACTGAAAGCCGACCCTAACATGGTTGGGAAAGGGCTAGGCAGATGATGATGATCTAAGTAGTCGTATTTACATATTAGGAGACGACATAATTAATTTACACAAGTATTTTTAAATGTACAGTTATGTAACAGAGTCCATAAATTATATAGTTACGACGTATTGAACAGACAAACGATTCCAATTTCGACGCTTCTCTGATTGTTTTCATTGCCATTTTATTTTATTATTTTCACAATCTCATTCCATATTTTTTATAGAATATTATTGTCTGGTGTTTGTCAGTTAACGGTAAAAATTCCACCCATTCCTGTTTGTTTATTTAGCTTTTGTTTTTGCCCGCTTAATTTGTGCCCGTTGGCTCGCCCCCACATGGAACATACATGCATGTATGGGACTTAATGATAACTGCCGAAACGTGGGTTTACTATAGGGTACTACTACACCTCTGTTTAACCCATTGGGGATCCCAGGCGTGATGTTATATATATTATGTATTATAATTTTAGTTTACAATCGTCCACAGTACATGACGTTAACAAACGGTTCAACGAACGCTATTTTGTTTTTGTGGAAAGTTAAGTTAAGTTTAACTTTAGAGCAAATGCGGTCGAAGAGACTTCTGAAAAACCCTAAGTAAAAAGTCGTAATTCGAGGTGTGGCTCTCGCCTATTTCCTCTTCCAATATTGGACCAATTTAGAACATGTTTCATAAACTGAATAAGAAGGATAGTATACTGTGACCCTATGTTTTTCTTTTTTCATTAATAGTTGTCTTTGTACACTAGGCCTCTGTTGGCAGCGGTTTAAATCGGCATTTTTTAGGGTTCTTGTACTTATAAAAATAATGTATCATCAAAAAGGAAAACATAGGGACATACAAGTAGTTAATATTTATCATTCTGTAAAAATCATTGCTTTATGGTCACTAACCAGAAAAAAAAAACAGGCGAGATTTCTATGGAGAAACGACCACCCGCATTTCCTCTTAACGCCCTACACGTAATACTACGTTTCACAAAAAAAAAAAATGATGAAAGAAAATGACAAGGATTACGTCATTGCATCGAATCTTTAAATGGCGTATCTCTGTTCAAAACCAAACGACACAGTTGATTTAGGAATGTAAGAAAAACAAAGATTAAATACTATGCTTAGGTATTATCACAAACGAGATTGGCACGCGTTAATTGAGGAAAACGGGATGCTGCGATAGTGAACAATTTTCCCTAGTTGACTCTAATAATGCGTGGGAAGTAAGGGAGTTGATACAGTTAGTTTCCTTATCTCGCCAAATATATCGAGTTTTCTGGAAGAGCGCACGTTTCATGGACATAATAATCTAATATTGACGGAATAGGGACAAGAAAAGTAACTGATACTATTTTAATCTTTTTACTTAGGTACTTACATAGTATCAATGGGGCTCGTGTCGTGGCTAAATAACAACAGCCGAACGGGTTTATTTTCAAGGGTAAGCAACGCTTGGCGAAGTCAATTCGTGGATGGGTGACCATCCAATACATACGGAGACCCCTCCGTGCTTTGGAACGTCAGTTAAGCAATTGGTGCCAGCTGTCATTCGTAAATCTTTGCCAGTCGTTACGGGAAGTCAGAAGCCCGAAAGTCTGAAAACCAGTCTTGCCAAGGGGTATCGTGTTACCCTCTGGGCTGTGGAGATCAAATAGGCAGTTGCTCTATGTAAAATACTGGTATTCAGCTGCATCAGCTGAGACTGGGAGTCTACCGCAACGGCACATGATGAGTTACATAGTATTAATGTGCCTAAAAAGCTTGCATAAAAGTTAGTATAACTTTATAACCGTTATGAAGTCATTGATATGATTAATGTTTTAAGCCCGTTCAGTAAGATTTATGTGAGCAAATAAAATTAAATCATATGAAACAGTTTGAACCATATCGTAAGAAGCAACCAATAAAAATGTCATCTAAGTCACTTTTGAGTCTGGGCTGGCTAGGCAGCACATTTTTAGATTTTGTAAGCTATGAAGTGAAAACTTTAGCGTTCTAATGTATGCTGTGTCGTATTGTTCTTCCATTCAATGTATTGAATCAACTCACAGCCACTCTCAGTAGCAGAGATAGGAGCCTTTTGGCCTCGTACAGGACTTTCTGTTTTTGTTTTCATTTTACTTTTTTAACGCACACACATATTTTACTGTAAGTGCTTTATTTCCAGTAGGTAACATATAAAACAATAGGGTTTGCTGGCGAAGATAAAGTTTCGTAAATTGTTTGTCAGAGAATCTGTTTTCGGTGCGCAGCCCTGTTGACAGACGTCAGACGAGTACTGTCAAAATGAAGGGTGCATATCGTCTGTTTCTTACACGGCTTCTAGAACATTCTAGAAGCTGCGCACTTATTGGACGGGTGGATTGTGGCGGGAGCGGTTCGCGTTATACTTTTTTGTGTTTTTACGGGTGTGTTTAGTTTATTTTGTGATCTTCTTGTGCGAATCCCAATAAATACTGTTTATTTATTTCTAACTTGCTATCAGTGTAACTATTAGGTCTGTTCCATCAAATCTACAATTGCTCATCTAAAAAAATAAATCCGAAACATAAAACGAATGTAAGTCCAACCTTAGTTTGCACCTCATTACTCGAAGTCCCGGGCATAAATCTCCCTCGTTGTTCTAAAGTTTAGCATACACTCGACGTCTCGGTCCCCGCGTATCTATTCGCATCGTAAAGTGCATACTAGCATTTTATTTCGCACTAAAACACAGTCCCTCTGAGATAAGAGTTTATTGAGGACAGAGCTAAAAAGACTTGGAGGTATAATGTCGCGTTTTTATTGTGTTATGATCACGCCAACGTGTATATTTGGGATGTGTAGATACATTGCTGGCGAAAAGTGAATGTTTTAGTAAAGAAAATGAAACGAAACGTGTGAAAAAAATAAATAAAAAAAGCGATACAGCGGTACATCCATACTAATATTATAAATACGAAAGTGTGTCTGTCTGTTACCTCTTCACGCTTAAACCGCAGAACCGATTTAGATGAAATTTGGTACAGAGATAGTTTAAGTCCCGGGAAAGGACATAGGGTAGTTTTTATCCCGATATTCCCACGAGATCGACACTTATACGGGTGAGACCGCGTGGCGCTGCTAGTAAATTCATAAACTCTAAATGGATGACGCATGATGCTTGATCTGCGCTGTGATGATGATTCTTGCACGGAGCAAAATGATCGAATGTTTGATCTGCAGATTTTTATTCCTGGGCATTTTTATGTGTGAGATTTGTATCGATAAACGCACCGAGAAATTGGTAAGGGCAATGTTTAAAAAAACGCCCTTTGATATAAAAAAGAGTTAAAATACATTCGTATAGGTATAAACCAAGTCGAGTAACAGAATTACGTAAGTCACGAGCGTGCGAATTTCACCTTAATTTACGGCGTCCATGATTCACGTGCAATGATAGGAGTACCAGGAAATTATGAGGACGTGGAGGTAAACCTGCTAATTGCAGCGAGCTGAGACGTTCATACACTATTACCCCTGCACGGAGCCCGCTATATCTTTCTAAATGTAAGGCGCACCCAGAGCTGTGAAATGAACAAGGCCAGTGTTGGTAAGGGAGGTTCAGACGGGTCGATTAAAGCGATGCGACTTCAACAAATATTTATATTAGAGACTCGGATTGTTTTTTTGTGTTTTAGCAGTTAGGTTCTGCACTTTCATCTCCCTCTCGATGCCTCTTTCCAGGCGTTTCGTAGGGATATTGAAAACTGTTTTTACTGAGAAACTATCATCTCTTCTGATTCCGTGGCCGTACCATGTAAGCCTGTTTTCTTTTAGTTTGTCCGTTATTGGCGCCACTCCGAAAGATCCCTTCACATGCTCTTTGCTTATTCTGCCCACACGTGTGACACCGCGCGCCCAGCGAAGCATTTTCATTTCGCCATACAACAATTCCGTTTTCATCAATTTATCAGCTATATTTTTAAGCCCAACGTCCATGGCCTATTAGTTAGATAGAAGTAGAGCGGAGGCAACAATTTAAAGGTTAACTAATAACTATCATGTCACAGAGATCAGCGGATTAAACTTAGTGATACTCGGCCACAGTTCATAGCGTATGCTCCGTTTTAATTAATAGTCAGACTAATTGTTTTATAACTACGAATTTAGGACTTAGATATTATTTTAATAAACTCAAATAAATCAAAACTAATAGTGACATTAAGCTAAAATTATAACAGTTCAATGTCGCGTAACATGAATAAAGAATAAAAAAAAAAAGAAAGTTCTTCTCATCCAAAGCACCTGTCATATAATCTCTTCACTACCCTTGGTTGACTGTTAGAGAGAATGCCTAAAGCATTAAGTCCGCCTTTGTACCTTTTTGTGCGAAAAGATTAAATAAATAAATAAAAAAAGAAAGAAAGAATTGTGAGCCTCAGATTAGACAAACTTTACTTACATCGAGAAATTCTTAGAAAATCGGCTACAGGCTTGCCGCTGCTTACAGTGTTCGTGTGGTAAGCATCTAACAAAACTCTACAATCTCTCTTACCTTGGTTGCCAACCGGAACGAAGCTAAACGTGCTCAGCTTAACTTCTCAGGCCACTGTATTTTATTTCTGTGAGTGTTTATTAAAAATGTTTGGAGTTTTAATAAAAAAAATGGCTTTTATTTATTTAGTTTATGTCAGAAAAGAGGTTTATCAGGTTTTCCGTTTGTAATTATGGAACTCAGTTTTGAAGTAAGAACGTGTCTAGAAATAAACCGATAAATTAAAGATAGCGACAGTGCATTTTTTTCGAAAGGTTGATGCCATTTGACGACGTCGTAAAGTTTGCCTGGTTAAACCTACATCAAAAAACAAAAAAAGCGTAATCTTTGCGCTTCTACGCACACATCTTTATCGATTTTTCTCCCGAACAAACTCAAACCCGTGCTATACATAAGGGATTAAAATAGGCAAAAGCGATGGCCTCAACAACCGACACACGACAAACAACATGCAAATGTATGGAGATGAGTGGCGAAAGAGAGGCTCGGCAAATGACACGCGAATCTATAGTCGGGAGTACTCGGGAGCAGTCGGGAGACTGGGTGGAACCGGGAACCGTCAGAGGGTGTTTGCTGTACCGGAAAGTTCAGATCGTTATAATATTTATTAGCATATTATTATATCATTTATGTCGTCGTTCCTTACACGGTTTGATAGTGATCGGTTACTGAGAATGGTTCATCGGATATCCTTACATTATACTTGATAGAACTCATGGCTAATGCCTCGGAAAGCACGTTAAGCCGTTGGTCTCGACTGTCATTCGGAGAGCTTTGACAGTCAAAAGACCAAGCTTGCCAAAGGGTATCATGTTACCCAGTAACTGAGCTGTGGAGGTCAGATAGGGAGTCGCCCCATGTAAACTTCTGGTATTCACCTACATCCGTTTAGACTGGAAGCCGGCCCCAACGTAATTGGGGAAAGGCAAACTGATTGATACTCGACAGAATTAGATATGGATTCTGTAGGTAATTTGTTGTTATGCCAAATTACTAGCAATTTAAAGGTAACCTGGGATCTGAAGAAGGACATAGGTATATCTCATCCTGGATCGTAGACGAAGTCGTGGACAATAGAGATCAAATAATATGAGATTTATTTCAATATTTCTTTTCAATAAGACAAATAATACTGTAAACTTCTTGGTTTACAATACGTTACAGTAACAGTGTACCCAAAAAAGACCAATTTTCAGCCGTCATTCATGTCTAGACATGACATCTGCAGCCATTCCAATTACATCTCAACATCAGATATTGTGTTATCAAGCAAGACTTGTATCTATAGTCCGAACGGAACTAGTTGGCCGCGCCTTAGGTATGTGAGCGGTGGGATGGAGGGGCGGGGGCGCATTACTCAGTACGTGTGTTGCGAACCGCCGCCTCAACCCTGTCCCCACCTCAGCGGCCAACTAGTTCCGCGCGGACTATAGTTCAGAAGCAGATATACTTACTGAATGTAGGAATGTGTCTATATTGGTAAAAGTTGTGCTTATACGCAAGCACTGAATGTTAAATAATGTTGTTGATGAATTGTTAAATAATTTACATTCAAACTTAGGCCTAATTTTTGGCGTTCTTACTTAATTTCTGACATAATGGTTTTTATGAACCAGCAAGCATGAGCAAAGTGAATGAGTCCTAGATAATAACTTAGAGGTTTCGACTAAGAAATCTGTGTAGATGTAAAAATTCTGCCTCAGAACTTTTTCTAGCCTATAGAAATACAACATCAGCCTATAATATTCCCATTGCCTGAGACACAGGCCTCCTCTAGGTGAGAGGGTGTGGGCCGTAACCTACCACGCGGGCCCAGTGCAAGTTGGTAGACGTCACATGTCTTCGAATTTTTTATTCTAGGACATGCCGAATTCCTCAAGATGTTTTCCTTCACCGTTTTTTAGAGCAGTGGTGATGAAATAATTTACACAAAGTAAAGCGCCTGGCTGGGATCGAGCCTACGACACACGACTTGTAAGTCGCGGCCGTTACCACCGGGTTACCACTGCTCAAATTCCTATAGGATGTTTAAAACATTCAACATCCTATAGTGGATACCATATTTGTTTAACATAGACGGGTACAATGACGATCTGCAGTTAATCGTAGTTCAAATTAGCAAATTTAAAACGGCACCCTAATTGCGTAACACACTCAATCGGAATCTGAATCATTTTGAAGCAAATTGCTAATCCATTGCTTCATAAGTTCGAAAAATTTGTCTGCTCAACATGTAAATAAGGCAATGAATGTTGTTGAACTGTCAGAATGAACAGATTCCAATTGATAATTTGTTACGCAAATGCCCCGCGGGTCTTAGCAACGTGTCACTTCTACATTAATTGATTTTTTATTCTATGACGCTACCCAGCTTCGCTCGCGTTCCGAATCGAAATCTTTTCCTTTACGAATAGTGTTTATTATTGACGGGGGGCTTTCCGATTGCAACCCTTTGTACCACAAAAGGTAGACGGATCATTTTCAGCTGAAGAACCCTTTTTAAACCCCACCCCTCGTTAGTGTAGCGTAACTTTTGCCTGAATCGCAGACCGAGCAGTCTTTTAATTACATTTTCTACGGTAAAACGGATGGCGGTGCATTTTCTGTGACCGTGTGTGAGAGATGTTAATATGCTTTAATTATTCAAAAGAGCGTTCGGGTTTGATTTTGAGGTTTTAGCTGTAAATTATTGCTTACATTGATTTCTAATATTTTTGGTCATGAGGTTTCTGAAGTTGTATTTTGATTAGATAAGTGATAATAGAAATAATAGCCGCACGGGTCGATCAATCAGGTTAAGGTATGCTTGCTGCGGTCGGTCTGTGGATGGGTGACCATCTTTACATACGGAGATCCCTCTGTTTAATTAAGTCCTTTTTATTAAGCCGTTGGTCACGGTTGTCATTCGTGGATCGTTGACAGTCGTTACGGACAGTACAAGCCCGAAAGTCTCACCAAGGGGTATCGTGTTACCCAGTAACTGAGTTGGGAAATTCAGATAGGCAGTCGCTCCATATTGGTATTCAGCTGTATCTGGTGAGACTGGAAGCCGACCCCAACAACAGTTGGGATAAGACTAGCCAGATGACGAAGTGGCAACTTTTGTTTTCACCAAGTTATAGCCTAACTAATACTTATCAGTACCTACAAATCACATAAAACCCGAATCGAATAAAACTCATTAGCAAACTCACACGAAGTCCTTTAAAGCGGAACTCGCGCAAATAAACCAGGATAAAACGCGAATCGTAATCAAATCACGCCAAACTTCGAACTATCTTTTTTCGGCAGTTCCGATTCGACGCTCCACCCGATCTTTTATCTCCCAATCGGAATTTACACACACAACACTACACTATTCTCAAAGACATTTTACGAAAAATCAGGAGCAAAGGAAATTCAGCAATACCTCGAATTCTCAGTCATAAACCGGAGATCTTCAATATCCGAAGAAAAATCAGCTCTAAACATGTTTCGCTGGAGGCATATGTCTACGTGACGGTGGGTTATTACGATTTCGTGCAAAGAGACGTTTTTGCCTCCACACTGTGCAGGATTCATTTGTCGTCGTAAAAGTCGGATAGGATAAGAAAGTTAGCTCTTAGGAAGTCGTAAAATACTGCAGGAAATGTGTTTATTACGGGGAGAATAGATTTTGTTGATTGATTACGTAGTATATACATTTCTACATTTGTATCTGTCTTTTTTATGGTGTACATGAATAAAATTTTACCTACTACCAAACAAAAAGAGATATTTCATATTGAAGTATTAAATAATTAAAACTTGATTAAATATAAATATTAAGTTCGTAATGTCATAATGTCATAAAAACACAAAAAAAGGGAAGCATCTCTTCCAAAATATTGAAATTTTTACTAGCGAGCCCAAATACCCATGGAGCAGGGCCAGCATTAAAACAAGTATTTTTATCTACGATATAGGTAATCATCCAACTTATAATATACTTATCTACATGTGAGCACCATGTATCTATCAGATAATTAATTTATATGTCATGGTTTCGTTTTTAATTCTTTTACCTATTGTGTTATAGTAATTTTATTTTAGGTGCATCGTCCTCACATGTTATTATATAATTAATGTAGGTACCCATGCAAAATATTATACCTAAAACATTTTAAAAGAGTAACGGTGGAGTTTCTTGCCCATTCTTCTCCATACGAAAACTACCTTTTGGAATGGGCGACTAGAATCAATTCTATTTTAAGATAATTTTTGACGATCAAAAGTGCCTTTTATGTGCCTATTTGAAATAAATGCTTTGACTTTGACTTTTACATAGTGTGCGTTCAATACATGTTTTAAATTTCTTCTCATTTAGTTGAAGAATATCGAGTGGTATTTTATTATAACATTTTACACAGTAACCCATAAAAGAAGTTTATACTTTAGACAATTTGAAACACGGTTGGTCTAATCTGTTCCTATGTCTAGTGTTAAAAGATAGTTTGTTTAGAAAGAAAGAAAGAAAAAAGAAAGAAAGAAAATACGTTTATTTGCGGTGAAAATGACGCAAAAAGAACAAAAACACAAAAAATAAAATAAAAAGGTAGGGGGAAACATGCGTCACATCCACGCAAAACGGCTATCGCTCAGCATTATGCTGCGACCCTATGCAGGACAGAGCCCCAGCGCTGGTTTTCAGCGGCAGCCGGCGCTGACGTAATGACGTCGTCCGGTGCAGCAAACAATTATTAAAATACAGTGTACTTAAAGAAAAATAATCGGTTAAAACTTAAAAGTGATAGAATATTATACTAAACAGGAAATAGACATAGGTACAGTACACGCTACGAGAATGTCATCCTCAATAAACGTTTTACACATTATGAAGTGGCAACATTTCGAAGCGTCCTTATGAATTTGACGTAAAATGTGTACCCAACGTGCACCAAAGTAATTATGTATGATGTAAGAAATTACAAAATGGCCAAAATGATGTAATGTGATGTATTAGTATTATGCAATAGTTATGTGTCACTGTTGTGAATGTTTTATGCGTTTGTGAGTGAATGTGCAAGATGAGATGGACCCAATAAACGGACAAAACAAATCCTTGGAAACTGGAGGATGACCCGACATGCCATTGAACGCGAATTGCAGTTGCACGCACACGAATTGCCATTGAACGCGAACCCAGTGAGAGGCCCGTGTTAGCGAGCCACCGTAAGGCAATCAACGGCCAGAGGGCGAAGCCCTGACGCCACTCGTCACGCCCCATGACGTTGGCGTCGCGACTTCCCACAATAAAACAGGAAGGTACGTAAAATATGGAAGTCTAGAGCCACGAATAGCAACACAAAGTAGAACAACATGTCATGATTCCGTTTTGATTATTTCAATTGGCAACACATTGAATATTATTTATTTCGATTGGCAAGACAGCCAACGGCGTTGGCGCGAAAGAAAAAAAGAAAAGAAAAGGGAGATGCCTTGGTCGTCCTAGTAAGACGTATAGACGACTAGCGGTTGTAATAGTAGAGTTATATTTTAAGTTATATTATAGATACCTAACACATTGATACTGGTAATAACGAAAATATATTCTGATATAGCATAAAAAGTGGTTTCTTTATATATCAGAAGTGACACGTTCTACGCGCCCACCTTCGCTAAGACTTATTCAAAGGTATGTACTACTCACTAAATAACATTTAACTTAACGACTACAAACTGGCAAAGCTTGTGTGGTTATTTGTTACATTACCTATAATTTGGGGTAATATTAATTTCTAAGCAAAACATTGGCATCTTATTCTACATTTTGGATCCGATAGCACTTGATCAGGCTACTCCTTGATAGTGTTATCGAGTCTAAGAGTGCACTATGTGGGCGAGGCTACCCTTCGTCAGTATTTTTGTTGAAGTTTAAGATTCTCATGCTTGGTTAATATAGTAGATTGTACAACTAATGCATAAAAGAAGCTAGGTATAAGTCGAGGGGGAAAATGGCTCGTTTGTGCCTGAGTTATACACTCTGCTTTTCATTTCGATTGCGAGAAAATGAAACAGGCATAAAGTATACAGTAGATACATAATTAATCAAAAATGTTGCAAAGCATAGCTAATTCCCGCCACGAAATTTTTTTAAAGTTTTTTTTTTTTTTTAATTTTCAACTTGGGTTAATTGACTTGGGTACTTCATACTGCCAAGTCATAAAAATGTTTCTTTGCATTTTTAAATAATAAATGACAACTATTTTATCTGATTTTATTAAATTAACGATGGAAAACACGGAAGTGGTATAAATTAAAGAAAATGAAATAAATCACGACTTTAATCTGCGAAGTTTTATTGTGCGTGTGGCTGTTGGGCCTGATTACATTAGTCTAAAAAAAAAAAATTACTATATGCACTAGAACATAAGCGATTTTATGTCGCCTAAGCACAACATAAAGGCGAACTTTTAGAGCATGAGAAGTGAAAAAGGTTAAATGTTACCAGTCCAAAAGAACACACTGTGCTTTTGTCTTGAATGCATGATTGAGGCTACTCTTCAACAGTGTTTGGCTGGGGTATAGTGTGTGATGTTGAATTATTTTTGAAAGACCTAAGCATGAGCATCCTTAAGTAACTAAAAACTGAAGTTATAATTATAGCAAAGCAAGCCCTGCCAGTTTCTAAGTCGCCACTTGATTTTGGAGGCTATTGCCATTTGATTTTGGAGGCTATTGCCACTTGATTTTGGAGGCTATTGCCACTTGATTATGGAGGCTATTGCCATTTGATTTTGGAGGCTATTGCCACTTGATTTTGGAGGCTATTGCCACTTGATTATGGAGGCTATTGCCATTTGATTTTGGAGGCTATTGCCACTTGATTTTGGAGGCTATTGCCACTTGATTTTGGAGGCTATTGCCACTTGATTTTGGAGGCTATTGCCACTTGATTTTGGAGGCTATTGCCACTTGATTTTGGAGGCTATTGCCACTTGATTTTGGAGGCTATTGCCACTTGATTTTGGAGGCTATTGCCACTTGATTTTGGAGGCTATTGCCACTTGATTTTGGAGGCTATTGCCACTTGATTTTGGAGGCTATTGCCATTTGATTTTGGAGGCTATTGCCACTTGATTTTGGAGGCTATTGCCACTTGATTTTGGAGGCTATTGCCACTTGATTTTGGAGGCTATTGCCACTTGATTGAAGAGATTATAATTATATCTGATTCTTGTATGTATACCATGTATTTGATTCCTGACCATGTGTCATGTGGATCCTAGTTTTATCATTTAAAAAAAAATAGCTTCTACAACAACATTCTCACTCCACATACACACATTTATACACCTCACACCAGCACACACATCATGATGAGATATTTCTAGTCAAGGACCTTGATAATGTGAGTAGAATGTGATGAAATGATATGAAACCTTTTAGCTACCATGATGAATGCAGAGTCCGTTGATGAATCACATACTCCTCCGCGAAGGCGTAGGAGATGCAGAGAGAAACGAAGACGGTTGTCTTCATCATCCTCGTCCTCGTCTACACCTGAAGAAAGAATTCGGCGACGGTCTCGAAAACACTCGAGGGGTTTGACCACGGAGGACGTGTTAAACATTCTGACTTCCTGGAAGGCTGAACCAAGTAAGAGTACTAATTCCATACAAAATAGTCAATTTCATAACGTGATACCTGAGTTTGACCCGGCCAATAGGTCGCAAAGTATTGAAGCTTGGATACGGAAGGTTAATGAGTGTTCACAAATTTACAACTGGGATCAAAAGCAAACCATTCACTTCTCCCTCCAAAAACTGGTTGGACTTGCGAAAAAATGGTTTGAGTCTCTTCCTACGGTCGTATTTTCATGGGACGAGTGGCAAGCCAAATTAAAAAGGGCGTTCCCTAGTGAGGAGAACTATGGAAGACTGTTGGAAGAAATGCTGGCTCGTACCACTCGTGTCGATGAAAGTTTACGAGAGTACTTTTATGACAAATTGAATCTGTTGAACCGTTGCGAAATAAAGGGGAAGAGAGCTGTTGATTGTGTAATACACGGAATTACCGATAGGTCAGTTAGGAGCGGTGCACAGGCACTTAACTGCAAGGAACCCGAGGACTTACTTAACTTCCTTTGTGCTCAACGTATTACATATTTTTCTAACAGAGACCAAAACAAACAGAAATCAAATTCTAGTACGGTAACTAACAATTCTGGGTCTAATGAAGGTCTAGTCTGCTTTAACTGTCGTAACAAAGGTCACCCTTATCACAAGTGTCCAAAACCTGTGATAAAGTGTAAGCAGTGTAACAGAATAGGTCATGATAACGTAAATTGTAAATTGCGGCCCGTTGCTGAAAATACGTCCCCAGAGCCAAAATCGATGATACTCGCAGTGCCGTAGAGAAAAATACATTAAAGATCGTCGCGTTTAATGATCGAATGAGCCCTAAACCTGTCGATACGTCTAAGGCGTCAACATCTACATCAGCCTCCAATGATAAATTTTACAAAACTGTCTTAGTAAACGGTCGGCCCCTTATGGCTTACGTAGACTTCGGGAGTGAATGTAGCCTGCTGCGAGAGAGCCTTACATTAGAACTTCAGCTAGCGCAAAATTCTGGCAATGTTCCAGTAATTAGAGGATTTGGCAATTCATGCATTTCACCTTTGTATAATTCTACTCAAAATTTAAAACTTGATGATATTGAGACCCAGTTAGACGTCTTAGTAGTCAGTGACGATTTCATGACAAACAGTCTTTTAATCGGACAAAACTTCACCGAATTGCCATCAATTAGTATTTTACAGAACTCCAGGAGAAAATCTCTTTCCAACCGAAATATATCTCAAATTGTTTACCTCAAAGCCCGATATTAATGGTCCGTAAGTATTTAGATGATTTACTTATTCCGTCTATAACTATAGAGCAAGGGTTTGAGCGTTTAGAAGAAATTTTAAAATTACTTCGTGAATTCGGACTCACTCTAAAATTAACAAAATGCCGGTTTTTCGATACTACGATCAGCTATTTAGGTTACGAAATATCTGCAAAGGGAGTAAGGCCCGGGGAAGCAAAAGTTTTGGCCGTCAAAGAATTCCCCTGCCCCAGTAACATGCACGAAGTCCGTCAGTTTTTGGGACTTACCGGATATTTTCGTAAGTTTATAAAAGGATACGGAGAGATAGCGCAACCATTAACCAACTTACTTAAGAAAAATGTTACATGGCATTGGGGCAGCGATCGGCTTAAAGGAAAGTCTTTTAACCAGACAAGTTTTAGCATTGTATGACCCGCAGTTGGAAACCGAGTTACATACAGATGCTAGCGCCCTTGGTATTGGGGGAATCCTGATGCAATGGCAAGCATCGCCCCGTGTTTTAAAACCTGTCGCTTATTTTAGTAGACAGACCACTGTGGATGAAAAACATTTTCATTCTTATGAATTGGAGACGTTAGCCGTTGTCTGTTCGCTAAAAAAGTTTAGGGTGTACTTGTTAGGAGTCCCGTTTAAGGTATTTACTGATTGCGCGGCGCTTAGGACGACACTGACAAAAAGAGATCTCGTTCCGCGGATACCCAGGTGGTGGCTGGAAATAAGCGAATATAACTTTGAAATTGAATACCGCCCGGGTGTTAATATGGCACATGTAGACGCATTAAGCAGAAACACTTGCCTAAACGCGGAAGGAGATGTTGGGTCTGTTAATGTCAATGTTATTGAATCGGGTAACTGGCTCCTAACTCTACAAATGGGTGACCCTGAAACGTCTCGAATTATAAGAGTTCTTAAACCTGAAGCTGACCCTGAGTTCGAAGACCTGAAACAAAAATATACTGTCAAAAATAATTCACTCTATCGCAAAGTTGATGACCGTTTATGTCTTGTAGTACCACGGAGTGCTCGTTGGCAGGTTTGTAAAGCTAACCACGATGACATCGGGCACTTAGGCTACGCAAAAACGTTGGAAAGAATAAAGAACCAATTTTGGTTCGCCAAAATACGACGGTATGTTAAGAAATATGTAGGTTCCTGCATAGAGTGTGCTTATAGCAAGGATAGTGCGGCTAGAAAAAAAAAACAGGGTCTACTTTTTCCAATAGAAAAAGTTAGTATACCGTTTCACACAATTCATATTGATCATTTGGGTCCGTTTGTAAGAAGCAGAAACGGCAACTCTTACATACTTACGATTGTAGATGGGTTCACTAAGTACGTATTCGTCAGAGCAGTGAAAGATACGAAAACAAAGAGCACAATTAAAATCTTGGAGAATATTTTCATTGACTTCGGTACACCGGCTAGAATAATTTCTGATCGTGGCACTTTGTTCACATCAACAGCTTTCGAAACATTTTGCGATGGTCTTGGTATAAAACATGTTCTTAACGCAGTTGCTTGTCCCAGATCAAATGGGCAAGCCGAAAGGTTTAACCAAACAATTTTAATTTCACTATCTGCTCAAAATTTTAATAAAAATGAGCGTGACTGGGACAAGTGTCTAGGCAAGGTTCAGTGGGGTATTAACAATACTGTTAATGCGACCACCCAAAAAACTGCAACAGAGGCTTTGTTCGGATTGAAATTGTGCGATAGTTTGTCAAATAAGTTCGATGCTCCACAACAGTCGCCAATCGAAGATTGGTCTGCATTACACCAGAATATTAGCGAATCTATTAAGAAAAGTCAAGAGGAACAAAAGCGTAAACATGACAGTGGTCGTACTTCTGCCCCTGCGTATCATGTTGGCGATTTAGTTAAAATAACCCGAACCAATTATAATAATGAAGGCACAAAGCTTCTGTCAAAGTTTATAGGCCCTTATAAAATTGCAGATGTATTGGGTAACGATAGATATAGGATAAGTGATGTACCTGGTTTTAATAAAAAAAGAAACAATAATTATGAAAGTGTGGTGTCTGCAGATAGAATTATACCCTGGATCCATCTCAAGGCCCTTGAGCTTGATGAAAATGTTAATAGTAGTTCAGATGAAGAAACTAGTAGCTAAGCATTTTGTAAGTGTACATATTAATTTGTAAGGTTGATGAAGGATCCCGAATGTCATGATTTAGCATTGCATTTATTTTATTTATTATTTTTGTCGTGATTGTTTATAAATGTATTTAAAACTAAACTCTTGTACTATTTTTTTTTTTTATTTTGTAATTTGAAATAAGAACTGATTGAGCGGGTTCAAGTGGGAGTTGTGCTCCAGGAGTAGCACGTTGTCGGATGGCCGAATGTCATGATTCCGTTTTGATTATTTCAATTGGCAACACATTGAATATTATTTATTTCGATTGGCAAGACAGCCAACGGCGTTGGCGCGAAAGAAAAAAAGAAAAGAAAAGGGAGATGCCTTGGTCGTCCTAGTAAGACGTATAGACGACTAGCGGTTGTAATAGTAGAGTTATATTTTAAGTTATATTATAGATACCTAACACATTGATACTGGTAATAACGAAAATATATTCTGATATAGCATAAAAAGTGGTTTCTTTATAAACACAACTTAAATAAATAATTGGTATGATTATTGGAATTTAATTTGAAATTAGATTGTAGATGCGCGATTATAAAAATAAATATTTAACAGATAATATGATAATAACAAATAATAAATAAACATGGACAAGTAATATGATCAAAATATATTTCAATTAATAGGTTTTCAACATAGAACTAATGTGGACAAGAGAAACGCTGCCAGTAGGTAGAACTGGCAAGCAGGGGACCGAAAGCCATGCTGCAGCGCTGCTGGAGATCCTAACCCAAACACCGCAGGCCACGACGCATGAGGTGAGCAAAACTTTAAAAATGTATTACTCAGAGAGCTGCGCATGCAACAATAACCTCTTAAGATGAAATTTAAACGACTGTATTGTTTTTAGGCCTCGCATTGGTGGTGGAAGGTCATTCCAGCAGCGCGTGGCAGCAAACCTGAAGCTACCCCTGAAAGCTGCGGTTTTATGTCGCGTCATGTTTAGCGGGCCAACTACAGAACGAAGACCATACTTGTAATTAGCTTGTCGCCAGGTGAGCTTTTCATATAAATAGTGTGGCTTATGGGTTGTTACAATGCCAAACATTAAACTCGCCAAGTGAAGTTTCCGCCGGGCAGCCATTTTTAGTGTCTTGAGCTGGTTTATGTATGGCGTCACATGCTCCCTGCGAGGGACATGAACGCAGAAACGGACACAGGCATTCTGAATGCGCTGAATTAACCTATCCGTCCTACCAAGCAGGCAGGGCCCATAGACAGTGTCACAGTAATTGAGCTTAGATAGGATCAGACTGTCAACCAGCTGTTTTCTAAGTGGTACACTCAGAAAATTACGTATACCATATAATACCTTTAGCCTATAGAAACAATTCCTGACTTGGTTTTTTAAATGAGCCTCGAAACGCAGCTCTGGTTCTAGGATTAGACCCAGACTACATGCCTGTTCCACTCGCTCAATTATCTCCCCCTTAATCAGAATCTCTGGTTTGGCAGACAGAATTGCAGCAACTTGTTTTTTTGTACCCAGCACCATGAACTTGGACTTCAGTGGGTTCAGAACCAGAGAGTTCTCTTCAGACCATGACACCACTCTATGTAGGTCCTCATTCACCCTTTGCACTGCCAACGCTGTATCACCCCCTTTGAAGGACATGTACAACTGGATATCATCAGCATACATATGATACTTGCAGTTTACGAAAGATTCAGTAACATCAGCACTGTAGAGAATGTACAGCAAAGGGCCTAAAATCGATCCCTGCGGGACTCCCCTAGACACCTGGAGTGAAAGGGATGATACAGTCGATCCGTCTTCCTTTTGGATCTGCACGTACTGTGACCTACCAGTCAAATAGCTAGTAAACCAATCCACAGCGTCACGGTCAAAGCCATAGTATTTTAGCTTGGACAGCAGTAGATTGGTATTAATAGCGTCGAAAGCCCGTGAGAAATCCAGCAGGACCAGGATCGACCCCTCCCCCCTATCACGTGCCTCCAGGATATTGCCCACTACATCTATCAGAGCGGTTGCAGTGCCTCTGCCCTTACGGAAACCTGACTGGAGTTCAGGGAGAATGTTATTAGCCTCCAAATATTCAATTACCTGTAGATACACTACACGCTCCAGAATCTTTGACAGGCAGGGCAGTATACTAATTGGCCTAAGATCTTTCAAATTGGCTGGATCACTAATTTTAGGGATAGGGCGAACAATTGCGCGTCGCCAGAGACTAGGGAAAGTGCGTGATTCTATGGACCTATTGATGATATCAGTAATGACCTTCAAGGTAGTTGGCAATGTGAGTGTTAACATTTCCAGACTGATACCATCAACACCCTGAGCGTTTGACCGTAAATCCCTGACTATCTTCATAATTGTCTCCTGGTTTGTTGTAGTGAGCGAGAACTCGGCCGGACCATGCCTGCGAGACTCGAAGGAGGACATCAGTGAGACATTATCATTACAGTTTCCTGGAACATCCAAAAAAGCCGCATTGATACTATCCGGATTGTCAAAATGACTCGGCAGTAACCTTTCTTTATGGTCCGGAAGTACATCTGACTTCAAATTTCGCCACAGTAGTTTGGGATTCTTACTTTGCTCATTGACGTTTTTTGTGAAATATGCTGTCTTTTCCCTCACTAATGCGGCGGCGGCTTCATGCTTAAGGTCCAGGTAGTACTGCTTATGATGCGGTTCTTTGGTATTACGACATCTATCCTTAGCTTCATCCCGCAGCCTGGACATCAGACGAATAGTGTCAGTGATCCAAGGCGTAGGCCGCTTATAAAAGGTCTTTTTCTTGATAGGAGCGTGAAGATCAAAAAGCTGTAGCATGTATGAGCTAAAAGTGTATACCATGGCATCGACATCACACATATCTCCTATAGTAGACCATGGTATCATGTTCAAATCAATTTGGAAGTGATCCGGCATGATGTCTGAAAAAGAGCGAAACTCAACCATCCTTGGTTTCACCTTGGGCTTCTTAAAAATAGACTCACACGTAATGAAGGAGTGGTGGCCGAGCTCACTGATATGGTTCACCTCAACATTCCGCGTTGTAGCGTCAGTGCATATGATGTCGATAAGGGAGCTACTGTTACCCACGAAGTGTGTCGCCGATTGAACTATTTGAGCTAGGTTCAAGCACTTAAAAAAGTCCGTAAGCTGTTTTGATTTTGAGCTGTTTGCATCCAAGAGATTAACATTTAGGTCACCCAACAGTACCAGATTATCAAATGGGGCTAATGCACTAATACTGGCAGTTAAGGCGTCAAGGAAGAGCTCCAAGTCCTGCCAAGGCGGGCGGTACGCAGTCCCAATAAGAAGTTTTTTTTTGTTTATGGTCAGGCCCAGCCAGAGCTGCTCCACGTCAGGGTGGTCAGGATGAGCCCTTACACGCGCATTAATGCCATTCTTTATATAAAAAGCAACTCCCCCGCCTCGCCCACCCCGTGTAGTCACAGGTCGGGGCACGTGCCTAAATTTGTACCCAGGTACACTGGGAGCGCGGTCCTCTTCCCCCTTGCGTAACCATGTCTCATTGATAGCCATGAGGTCCACAGAGTGGTTACCCATGGCAATCAAGAACTCATCCTGATTTGTCCCAAGAGAGCCCGCATTTAATAGACCAAACTTAATACATTTACTGGGAGCCATCAATGCTAATAGCTGTAGGTATTAGATGTGGATATGTGATGATATGGCACAAATGAAAGTATGAGTAATGAATGTGTGAGTGTATGTATGTGTGGTTCCGTTGGGCACAGTAAGAGTATATAGTACTAATTGAGAAAAATACAATGATTAAGAATACTGCTTGTACATCATTTTGAATAAATAGATTTAGCACATAAATATTAAAAGTAAATGTAGTATATGGGTAAAATAAGTATAATGTGGGTACATAAGCTCCATATACCTCTGATCTACGGCTGAGCTCACAAAGTAAACGGTTTGGACGCACATTTCCCCAAGCATAAAAAACAAAAATACTATCCACACAGAAATAAGCACAAACATAATTAAGCCGTGTCTTTTTCAGTTCCGAAAACACGGGATAAGTCCTCGTCAGTGCGGATCCTCTGCGCCTTGTCTCCTGGCATCTTCCTGGCGAGGATGCGGCCCTGCTTGGTCCACACAAACTTCCAGTCAAGTAGACTGGCTGCATCCCGCGCTCTACGAAATAACAGACGATTGGCTTTCGTCAGTCGCTCGTTAAGGAAGAACCGCTGCGCTGGGGCGGGCAAGTCGAGATCGGCAGTGGTCGCACCACGTCGTACACGCGCGCTTGCCAGAAGCTGGTCGCGCAGGTCCCGACGAGCAAGGCGCACGACAATCGGCCGTGGACGAGATTCAGTCGGTCCTGCTGAGCTTGTCGCGTTGAGCTGCCTTCCACCAACCCGTTCCGCACTGACGATGTCATGATCGTCAAGACTGACCCCTAGCTTATGGCCAATGGCTTTAATTATGTGAACTGGGTTTTCCGCCTTTCCCTCTGGCAAATTTGACACCTCTATGTCGTTTGCCAGTAGATCCTGGTCCCTATCATTGAGCTCTCGCTTCAATTCCTCCACAATCTTGTCCACGTTGCCTGAGCTCGTGGACCCCGAAGCAGCACGTCGCTCCAGCGCATCCACCCTGGCCTCCAAACTGTCGATACGCGTGCTGCAGGAATTTATGGTGGTTTTGAGCTCTGCCATTTCCACCTCCATCTCCTTTCTAAACTCCTGAATTTCTGCACGTACCATCCTCAGCTCCTCAATGATCACCTGCAAGTCGGTTCCAGCTACAGGCGATACAGGCGATAATTCCCGAGTGGTGACGTCGGCAATTGAGATCTCAGGCTGCGGAGGAGTCGAGGCTGCATTAATGGGGCTCACAGTCTGCGTGAGCTCACATCTAGAACTTGCCGCAGGACTATTGGGCGTACTAGAGCCCGTAATACTTGGAGTCCCTGTGTTATCTGTGGGGGGGCTTTGTGTGGCACCTCTAACCGGAGTTTCTGTCCTATTGTCTCGAGCAATGTTCTTTTTACAATCAGGACAACGCCAGTTAATTGTAACATTGGCCTTTGTTGGGACGCCCACACACGCTCTGTGATAATGCACCTGGCACTTCCCACACCTAGCGCCCTCTAGCGTGTGTTTAGCGTGTCAGATCGCTTTATATTCCAACAAACTAAAACGAATCTCATTGTAAACACAAGTATGTTTAATTAATTAAAGCGAGATTTACAAGAATGCTTGGGAACATTCTTAGAATCTTACTACGACTATGTGGGGGAGGGACCTTTATCGAGTTACATTACTTGAAGGCAAACATGAACTTCCTAATACATGTATGTTTTTAGAAGTTTTTTTAGAAAGGGTGGGCCGTGGCTAAATAATATCAGCCGCACAGGCGATCGATCAGGTTAAGCTACGCTTGCCGCGGTTGGTCTGCGGATGGGTGACCATCTTTACATACTGTCATTCGTGGATCTTTGACAGTCATTACGGGTAGGTAGGTAATCAGAAGCCCGAAAGTCTGACAACCAGTCTTACCAACGGGTATCGTATTACCCAGTAACTGGGTTGTGGAGGTCAGATAGACAGTCGATCCATGTAAAATACTGGTATTCAGCTGCATCCGGTTATTCTGGAAGCCGACCCCAACATAGTTGGGAAAAGGCTTGGCAGATGATGACGTATGTTTTTAGAAGAGCAGTGGTGGCGCAGTGGAGACGGCCGCGATTTACGAGTCGGCATGTCCTACAACCAAAAATTCGAAGACATGTGAAATCTACCAACCCGCACTGGGCCCGCGTGGTGGATTACGGCCCACTCCCTCTCACAGAGAGGAGGCCTGTGTCTCAGCAGTGGGAACATTGTAGGCTGATTATGATTATGACTCTTGTGTTAACAAGAGCAACAACCAGCTTCTTCATCTATTAAAATTTTTAATTCATAGAACATCGTGCTTGAAACAAACACATTCATTACTCATTTTTCATTAAATTATTTTATGTTTGCACTCATTAAGATAGTTCCTTGATTACTATTTTATTGTATTCTCAATATTTGTCTAGATTATTGAAACTTAATGTCTTTTTACGGTTCCGTACCTCAAAAGGAAAAACGGAACCCTTATAAGATCACTTCATTGTCAGTCTGTCTGTCCGCCAGTCAAAACCCTTTTGCTCAGGAAGGCGTGGAGTTATCAAGTTGAAATAAATATCAAATACTCAGGGTTGTAATTCCTTGAAGCAATTAAAAAAAACTTCTATGTCAACGCAATCAAGAGACACGGGCGTTTATGTTCCGAAATCAAAACCTATTGGGTACTTCCCATTGACCAAGAAACAATGTCATGTAGCACAAGTAAAGGATAAATCTGAAAACCGTAGTATTTACATAGGTACCTACAAAGTACGTAGCTCTCGGTGCACGAGTCCGACTCGGACTTGACCGGTTTTTTTTATAAAGCATCTTTCAGGTCTTCGTCGGCTGCTTGACTGGGCTATTCTGTGGATGCTTTAATAAAGTAGTGCCTCCAGGCATGGCTTTCATCTTATAAACTAAGCGACTACACGCGAAGGGCACCCCTTGTGGGGTACGGACTTCGGTTTAGGGTGTAGCTGAGGAAGGGCAGCAAGAGACAGGCTTGACTGGATCGAAAAATAAATTGCAATGTTAGGAGCTTGCCATTTCTTTTCAAAGGTAGTCAGATAGGAAATTTCGGCTCCAACCACAGATATAGATACACCTAGATAACGCAAGAGCAACTACTTCGCGTGCCAAAAATCGCACCAGCCTACGTTCGAAAATCATAAGCCGCCACTTTCGCGCTCAGTCCTGCGTACTGCTGGCTGGGTGAGCGTGAGCGAGATCGCGAGCTTGTGACGTCATAGTAGGTAGTCAAAAGGTGGCACGCTTAGTTTTCATACAGTTCGTGATACTTGCGTTATCTGTGGCTCCAACTATTCTAGGTTATTTTTCTAATATGACGTGTAAAAGTGACATCCACTTTACAGATTAAACGATTTCATTTCAGGCACTATTTTTTGGCAACACTTTTTCCGATATATGTTTTAAGGAAGATATATCACGTTCGTCTGGCAATAACTTATGTAGATATGTGTATGCAAATATCAAAATATCTCTGTAGCGTTTTCGTCTTGAATATTTTGTCTCCAAAAAGAAACTCTTCCACTTAACTTTTTAATGCATTTAGTATCTACTTAATATAATTTACATAACTGTCCAAATAAATAACATTTTAGAGCTACTTATGGAAGAATATATTGTGGTGGCGAATACCTCCAACTCTATTGTGCATTATTATAAAGCGCGTTTTGAAGTTTAATACATAGATTATCAACATTTTAATATAAAAAAATGTTGCTTGCCTAACGTAAAGTATCATTTTCTTATTGAATTCCTAATCAGAATGTTGTTAGTTGTTGAATAGTTTTTTTTTTACTTATAAGGTTTTGAATACGAAGGAAAACTAAAACTGCATCATTGGATTTTTGAAAAATCAATATTTCTAGCCAGGAATCGAACCTGTTGATTTTGAAAAAAAAAAACACATACTGTATTATTACACCATTCGATAGTGTCCCTAATAGGGATCAAATTCTGGGAAGTAATGACATACGGCAAACTTAAGGAAAATGTTGAATTTTAATAAACTGCTTCGTAATTTAGGGTATTCATACCTACATTACGTACCTTGTTCGAAATGATGCTCAATATTTTTATTAACACACCCGCAGCGCAGTCACTTTCACAACATTAGGTTCTAAATTCAAATTTCTATTACGATCTTTGGAAAATATTCTAATGGAATCAATAATATTGTAATGCTTAATGCAGTACAATCCTTGAGACGTCGAATCCAGTTATGTATTGAAAACAATGGTCATCATTTTGAACAATTATTAATCAGTTAAGGTTTAGTAGGTAGGTAACGTAACCCGGGCCCGGCTAAATACTAACAGCCGCACAGGTCAATCCATCAGGTTAAGCTACGCTTGCCGTGGTTGGTCTGTGGATGGGTGACCATCTTTACATACCGAGGTATTCAGCTTTATCCGGTTAAAATGGAAGCCGACCCCAAGATAGTTGGGAAAAGGCTAGGCAGATGATGATGAGGTAGGTAACATAAGAAAAAAAAAGTATTTTCTTAAAAATGAGCTCTTTCCTTTAGTTTCCCGTATGCCATTACTTCCCAGAATTTGATCCTTATTAGCGACACTATCGAATGGTGTAATAATACAGTGTGTGTTTTTTTTTTTTTCAAAATCAACAGGTCCGACTCCTGGCTAGAAATATTGATTTTTCAAAAATCCAATGATGTAGTTTTAGTTTTCATCAAAATCGAGCCCGCGACTCCTTTGAGTACTTTTCGCTAGTCCTCATAGCTTCGGATTTGGCCATCCACGCCCACTTGAAAAATTCACCCTGTATAAGTCAATCATAGCAATCGTTTTCAGAGCAGAAACACCCAAATAATGATTTGCCTTTTTCCAAATTCCAGTCTAACCGGCCAGCTGCTGAATACCATTATTTTACATGGATCGACTGCCTATCAGACCTCTACATAATCTAGTAACAGGAATACCTAAATAATAACAGTAATTAAATATCGTTATCAGAATACTGCAGCTACGGGAACTGTGAAATGTATTTAATGAAATTAAATAGTAATAGGTTATACGAGTATCTACTTACACATAACCTTACTAAAACTGTTAACAAACTAAAATATGGCGTCGAAATATTCCTCCGCATCGCTGATGACTGGTAATGTACAGTCACTAAAAGAGATAAGTAACCAGAGTCGTCGGATAGGTAACTATATGTAGTTGAAGTTTAGTACGAAACCGATGGATGTTTTGAAAAAAACATGAAAAAAAAAATAAAATGAAATTAAACTTGACACATTAACTGTTTGTTTCCTATTTTTTAAATTAAATTTTATTCAAAAACATCCACCGGTTTCTTACTAAACTTCAACTATATCCGACGACCTTGGTTACTTATCTCCTTTGGTGACCGTACCCAAAGGACTGGCAACATTACCACGTAGTATGGCAATACTTATCCTCTGGCCAGGGTAAATGCCCTTGGGTCACGGGAAGTGTCTACCAGTCGTTTGGAAATTTCATTGAACAAGCCCGGAAAGGCCGTGGGGTCCAAGTGCTCATGCACTCGGACCCCACGGCCCGAAGCTTTGAACCACAAACGGCTCGAGAATATAATTACTGTATACTGAATATTTTTTTTTTTAATTACCAAATTATTTACACTTAAGTTTATCAGGAAACAGCTAATCATGAATATGAAAATTTGATAGATACCTATTAGTAAATACTCCTCTTTGAATAATTATAAATACAGGGTGAATTTTTCAAGTGGGCGTGGATGGCCAAATCCGAAACTATGAGGAATAGCGAAAAGTACTCAAAGGAGTCGCGGGCTCGATTTTGATAAAAACTAAAACTGCATCATTGGATTTTTGAAAAATCAATATTTCTGGCCAGGAATCGAACCTGTTGATTTTGAAAAAAAAACACACGCTGTATTATTACACCATTCGATAGTGTCGCTAATAAGGATCAAATTCTGGGAAGTAATGACATACGGCAAACTAAAGGAAAGAGCTCATTTTTATCAAAATACTTTTTTATTTTCTTATGCTACCTACCTATTAAACCTTAACTGATTAATTGTTCAAAATTATGACAATTGTTTTTGAATACATAGCTGGATTCGACGTCTCAAGGATTGTACTGCAATTTAAAATTTGAATTTAGAACATAATTTTGTGAAGGTGACTGCGCTACGAGTATTTCGGGTGTAAAAATAATTTGAGCATCATTTCGAACAAGGTATGAAAAAAGAAGCAGTTTATTAAAATTCAACATTTTCCTTAAGTTTGCAGTATGTCATTACTTCCCAGAATTTGATCCTTATTAGGGACACTATCGAATGGTGTAATAATACAGTGTGTGTTTTTTTTTTCAAAATCAACAGGTTCGATTCCTGGCTAGAAATATTGAATTTTCAAAAATCCAATGATGCAGTTTTAGTTTTCATCAAAATCGAGCCCGCGACTCCTTTCAGTACTTTTCGCTATTCCTCATAGTTTAGGATTTGGCCATCCACGCCCACTTGGAAAATTCACCCCGTATACGCGTCTCGGTGTAATTCCAACTGAGTTAACATGTGGGCTTAAGAGCACATGACTAAGAGATCCTTTTGAATACGAAATAAGTCGACAAAACCCGCCAAAATACTTGACTGTAATACTCCTACATTTTTAATAGCATACATCAGCGATCTACTTAAAAATAAGCCATTAATTTTTAAATATTATAAGTATACCTATAGAATAGGAATAATGTATTGGTCCATTGTTACAAAATATATCTTTATAATAATTATGTGAGGGGCCCGTGGCTAGACAACAGCCGCGCGGATCAATCGAAAGTTACGCTACGCTTGCCGCGGTCGGTTCGTGGATGGGTTCCATTATTCATGACATCAGAAAAATTCCGAAAATGTATTATATCGATTCAATCTACTTGAAATCCACAGACTGTTTATAATCAATCGAGAGTATTAGCTTTTTCTAAAAAAATAAAACAAACCAGCGAAAATCAGTAATAGTCTTATTTATCAATTTATTATATCGACACCCCTACATGCCTCGGAAAGCACGATGGGTGACCATCTTTATCTAAGACTCCTCCGTGCCTCAGGAAGCACGTTAAGCCGTTGGTCCCGTCTGTCATTTGTGGATTTTTGACAGTAGTCAGAAGCCAAAATGTCTGACAACCAGTCTTTCCAAGGGGTATCGTGTTACCAAGTAACTGGGTTGTGCAGGTCCGATAGGCAGTCGCTTCATGTACCTAAAATACTGGTATTCCTGTAGGCTAGGCAGATGATAAATAATAATTATAATATCAATGCTTAGGTATTGTACAGACGCCAGCACACCAAGCTACCCGAAACTGTAAAATTTTCCCAATTCCAAAAGTTTGAATCTTATACTTTAGCGATAAAGTTGAAAATCTATTAAATAAATTTGACAGATTGTGGTAGCTTGATGTGCGATCTGTACCTGACCTGATTAATTAACATGGTTATTTGAACATTGGTCCCCAAACTAGGAACTGCCTGTTTCTTGTGGGCTATCTGCCTTGCTACTGCGTTATCTTAAATTTTTATTCGAGACATGTTTGCGTCAATAAAATACAACATTATTCATATCCTTACTCATATTATTTTTATTTTAGTCTTATTTCAAGACAAATTTAATTTAATTTAAATTTGACGGCATGGTTGGCGCAGGACTGCTGCGCTGCGTGTCCTGGGTTCGATTCCCGCACGGAACAAATATTTGTTTGACGTAAAAGTAGTTGTTCCGGGTCTGGCTGTTTGTGTATGTGAGTTTAAATGTTTGTAAACACACTCACAATACAGGAGAAATTCCAAGAGGGGGACAACGTTAAAAAAAAAATTGCGATTTGCAATATTTCTTTCGCCCCACTCTTGACTTAATTAGGTAGCGACTGCGGACTGACCGTGTTGTTGGTCGACTATTGCTGTCCTGTTGATAAACAGAATCTGCTGGTCTATACTGCACAAATCTCACCAAAAGAATTTAGGTGAAGTGAGCGTGAAATGAACTGTCATCCTACCTGACGCGAGGGAATCTAAGGGCTGACAGCTCACTTCAAACTCACCTCACCTAAGTTTTCACGGTGAGACTTTTACGGAATAGCTCTACCTGGTAGCCATCAAACACACCCACTCACCAAACTTTGCTTACCATATTATTATATTCTCTAGGTGCGTTTTTTCAACGTAACTTTTATTTGATTTTATACGAAATGATGTTATTTTAAGCGTTTAATTTTCGTACCAACTAGACTGTGAAGAAAAATGTAGGTACCTATGTGTTTTTTGACCTTGTTAAACTAACACGCGGAACGGTACGTTACAGGGCTGCTCGAATTTTCAGAATTTACTTTTATATGATTAATGAGAAAAGTTTTTGAAGTGCTTTGAATATAAGTAATAATTAGATAATTAAATTGAAGTCCAACATACTCAAGTAGTAAAGATATCTACTTATTTGTGTAAGGAACACTCCATTTTTAACCGACTTCAAAAAAAGGAGGAGGTTCTCAATTCGTCGGAATCTTTTTTTTTTTTTTTTTTATGTATGTTCCCCGATTTCTCGAAGACGCCTGGACCGATTTGGAAAATTTTTCTTTTGTTTGAAAGGGTATACTTCCCAAGTGGTTGCATGATCATCAGGTCAGGATCTGATGATGGGATCTCAGGGAAATCGAGGGCAACCTTCAAATTTTATAGGCACATAGTACCATTTTCATATATTTTCTAAAGCTGTTTAAGTATTTGCATCTGATAATCATCATCTCAGGTGGATGAGCTGATGATGGAAGGTACAACTCCTCAACGGCTTGGAGTTAAAAGAAAATTCTTTCAAAATTATTTATAGTAACACTCGTGCATTTGCTCTCGGAAAGCACCATTTGGTGAAGTGGAACTGATGATGAAGCCCACAGATGGCCACCGGAACTACTCAATAATATCTCCGTACTATTTCACGGGTTGCGATTCGATACTTTAACATGGTTGCTAAGCAATTTATGCTCGTCACAATGTGAATGGTGATATGGAGCTGATGGTGGACCAGGAGAACTCTTCAACAATTAACTTCCCTGCATCGGTAAAAGCAATATTTTGTAAATGGCGATGAGAAAGTTGACACTAGGCTATTGTAACTGAGATAAATTATAAGCAGACCCACTAAAAAGCGTGAAATAAAAACTTTTTAACAAAAAAAAAACCGACTTCCAAAAAAACACTAGAAAGTGAAAAATAACTTTAATTTCGGAAGTCGGTGGCAAAAAACTAAAATACAGATCCAAAGACACCGACTTCCGAAATTAAAGTTATTTTTCACTTTCTAGTGTTTTTTTGGAAGTCGGTTTTTTTTTTGTTAAAAAGTTTTTTAAAGGATTAAATTATAGTTTTTGTCGAGTCAGCAACTACTGTTAGCTATTACTTTCATACTCAGCCTACTGCTGGGACACAGGCCTCTTCTCGGTGAAAGGGAGTGAGCCGTAATCCAACCACGCGAGCCCAATGCGGGTTGGTAGATATCACATGTTTTCGAATATTTGGTTCTAGGACATGCCGGTTTCGTCACGATGTTTTCCATCACCGTTTTGAGAGCAATGGTGATGAAATTAAATACACGAAGTAAAGCGCCTGCCTCAGTTCGAACCCACCAACTCGTAAATCATGGCCATTACCATAGGGCCACCCTGCTCTCAAAGCCTAGGACTTCCTAATGTATAAATCCGGTTAATACAAACGTGTCCACATGCCGCAGTCCTGGCATTTACCTCAAAAAAAAGAATACAAATAAAAGCCGTTTCGCTGTATATATTTTGTGATTAAAGCCAGTTACCGCGCAAGCCAAGCCAAACAATAAAGTAGGCGTTCCATTTACGCGAGCACAGTGCACTATGCCACTACAATACTGTGTTTAAACTACGCGTGGCCGTCACATGCTTTAAATGTCCTTTGTTCGATGAGGCTCGCGTCTATTTTCCCAAGGTCTAATCTTTGTCGCGGACGGCGCTTTCCTTTCGGAGTTTAGAAGATAATTCAGTAGTTACAAAACTCTTCTGAGCCCTGATTCACAACCATACGACAGGTTATCGTATCGAAAACCTGACATTTCGATAACCTGATTTGACTTCTCCTCAACAGCAAATATCTGTTGGAAGAATAGCGGGCGTCTATTTGATTTAAACTGACAAAATTTTCGGGTTTTGGACTCGTGAACAGCATTGAGAAGACTGCTACGTTAACAATGATTAATGTCCGATACGATACGAAAGCATATCGAGTGTTTATGAATAAGGGGGTAGATCTCTGTGGGGGTGGTTTTGTCCGACAAAAAGTTGTGTGTTTTAAGACAGTTATTCTTCATTGCTTTCAAAGCAGTGAATAAATGATGATATTTGGTGTAAAAAGCACATTAGTGCCATCTTAAGTAATTGATAGGTATTTCGTCGGGTGCTGACACGCGGATTACGATAATTCTAATGAATATAATAGGTATTTTATTATTATATTTTACTTCACACCTAACAAATTTTTGTTTTATTTATTATTTATTACTGTACCTATGTATCTGTCCGTGACATCATAGCTGGTCCTATCAGAATACTAGCGCTGCGACACTTATTTTTATATGTTGCAGCATCATGCTGAGAATCTGAGATACTTCCTTTGCCTGCCTTTTGGCCTCGCACAGGACTTTTCGTTTTCATTTTACTTTTGCTTTTAAGAATTTCTTAAGTTTACTTTGTGATATTCCTCTGCGAGTCCGATATATTATATCTTTGACAGATGTTACGGGTCGTCAGAAGCCTGAAAGTCTGACAACCAGTCTTACCAAGGGGTATCGTATTACTCAATAACTGGGTTGTGGAGGTCAGATAGTCGCTCTATGTAAAATACTGATATTCAGCTGCATCCGGTTAGACTGGAAGCCCACCCCAACATAGTTGGGAAAGGCTAGGCCCCAATGAATACTATTACTTTCATTCTATCTTGATGTGAATGACACGGCAGAAGATCTTCAAAGAAACTGCCTTATAAAATGTAACTTAAAGGCTAAGTACGATATAATCAATCTTTGGAATTAGGTACACATAAACTTTAAGGGTATCATTTAAGCTATCACCAATTTAATTAGTTTTGTGTTTCTTAAATAATAGGGTTTGTCCTCCAAATAGTAGATCTGTCACCAAAATGTAGTCACCAAACAATGCAAGTGACCTAACCAAACCGAACCTCGGGGTGCCCTTCGCTCGCTCTTGCATCCTATGTCGACGGAGCCCCGCTTCGCGGGGCCCCTATTTCTGTGTAAAGGGTTTAAAGTAACCTAAACAAACCGAACCTCGGGGTGCCCTTCGCTCGTTCTTGCATCCTATGTCGACGGAGCCCCGCTATCTGAGAACGAAAATATTTCGTGGCGATAGATCTATTTATTAGGTGATACAAATATTTCGTGGCGATAGATCTATTTATTAGGTGATACAACTTGATGACAAATATAAATTTTGGTGATAGAAAATATAGTTCCCAAACTTTAACAATAGAGTGTTTTACTTAAAACACAAAACATATCATAAAACAATTTTCCAACATGAAACATAAAGAAGACGTATAACCTTGTTAATATAATTTTCAGTTCTCGTATTTTTGGCGCAGGAAAACCCCAAAAAAATACAACAAATAAAGGGAACAGAAAAAGGTTTATTAACATAACAACATGTAAATGAAGGCAGAATACAAGATATAAATCATTTATATTCATGCGAAATGAGTTCACGCAGCTAATATGAACCTTGGAGGTTTACACACGACCGATTTTAATCGGGCACCGATATCCGAGAAACAGAAAAAACCTGCGAACGTAGCAAATGGTGGCGTTCTATATTTTCTGCGTACCCCTTTAAGAAGAAGGTGTGAATGTATGTTAATGAGACCTGCAAAAGTTTCATCTCTCTCTCTGTAATCGGTCCCTCACGTCTGAGGATCGTGGTCAGCTTCGGAGTTGCATCTGGAGCGGATGATCGGCCTCCACCGGTTTCTGTCCAGCGCATTCCTTACTACCGTGTAGAATTCAGAGGACGATGATTCCTTCTCCTGATCGGTCCATCGTGTTAGTGAATGACCGCGCGATCGTTTGCCGTCGGTGTTCCCAACCACAATCAGTTTTTCCAAACTTTCATCGCCTCTGCGTACTATGTGGCCGAAATAGGAGAGAATGCGTAGTTGACGCATTTCATGTGCAAGGGGAATTAAGTAAGTTGAGTTACGAATACGGATACCCTCGACTCGTTATCGGCTGCCGATCGGAAGGAGTTGTTAGCCCATATTATCACGATAGACAATTCAATAACGCTGCATTTCAGTCAAGCTTGTTCCCTCGTATGTTGATCCAATTCTTAGCACTTCTTGCATACAACTTCAGTGCGATTATAGTTTTCTTCCCGATTTTATGTCGGTCTCATCGGTCGGTCGTGTGCGAGCCAACAAAAAGCTCCGTAAGTACGAAATGCAATAAATTCCGACATTTTTGCGGTGAAACGCAACACCGCCTATAAATCCTGTGACTTGGCTAGTTATACCAACGTTGACTTATTTATTGTAATCGTCTTTATTCGCCGGTATATTTTAAATATAGCCCGGTTTATTGAAGCTAGCTTAATGTTTATAATCATGAAACATGGTTCTGAGAATTTAAGGAATTTTCTTCGGCTTTATATCGTTGATATTGTTTGCTAAATATTTGTTACGGTTTTTCAGCTCATTGGGTCGGCAAAAGTCGGTTTTTTATCTTTGATAATGTTTCTGGCTAAATAATATTTTCTCCATCTATTTAAATAATATTCAAAGTCCTGACTGACATATCAAGGCACAGCCTAAACCGCTGTCCTAGAGACATGAAATTTCGAGGGTGTGTTCTTTGTGAAGAGTAGGTATCCACTAAGAAAGGGTTTTTCGAAATTCCACCCCTAAGAGGGTGAATGGGGGGAGGGTGAAATTTCAAGCGGACGAAGTCGCGGGCATAAGCTAGCTATCTATATACTAATAATAACACTGAAGAGTTATTTTTTTGTTTAAACGCGCTAGTCTCTGAAATTACCAGTCGGATTTAAAAAGAAAAAAAAAATTGATAGCCCTCTTCTTGAGGAAGGCTATAGGCTATTTAACATCACGCTATGACTCTTTGTAGCTGAGCAAAAACAAAAAATCAGACGCTGAGCGAGATCGAAGTAAAAGCGCGGGGAGGCGATGTAATGCAACGGGGTGGGTCGGGGATCATGAAATTTTACGCGGACGAACCGTCCAGCTAGTCTTTTATAACCACACTAGCTGCGCCCCGCGGTTTCACCCGCATGAGTTTCGATCCCTTGGGAATATCGGGATAAAAACTATCCTATGTCCTTTCCCGGGACTCAAACTATCTCTATACCAAATTTCATCTAACTCGGTTCAGTGGTTTAGGCGTGAAAAGGTAACATACAGACAGACAGACAGACAGAGTTACTTTCGAATTTATAATTATTAAGTATGGATTATCCGCCCAAGTTGCTTTACTGTTTCGTTGCTTGTGTGAAGCACATGTATATCTAAATCAGGATCTAATGAGAAAACAATCGTCACTAGATCCATCATGGATCTGGCCAATGGATCTTCTGAGAATGAACGTCTTGTTCAATCCCAAACAAGTGGGCCTATTTATGTAAGTATATTGTGTTCCATTTTATTAATTTATCTTATTTATGGGAAATGGTGGCCCAGTGGTAACGGCTCCGACTTACGAGTCGTGGGTTCAAACCCAGACAGGCGCTTTACTTTGTGTAATTAATCGATCACCACTGCTCTCAAAACGGTGAAGGAAAATATCGTGACGAAACCGGCGCGGCGTGTCGTAAAACCAGAAATGCGAAGACATAAATATGTGACTTGTACTAACCTGCGTGGTAGATTGCAGCCCACTCCCTCTCGGAGAGAGGAGGCCTAATTCCCACCAGTGGGACCATTATAGGCTGATTATGATATTATTTTCCGGCACCTTGAGCCTACACAAACGTAACATTGTACATGTACAGTCGACAAAAGAGATAAGTATGCAGCATCGTCGGATATAGTTGAAGTTTAGTAAGAAACCGATGGATATTGTCGACTGAAATTTAATTTGACAAATGAGCGGTTTGTTTTATCTATACTAATATTATAAAGAGGTAAAAGTTTGTAAGTTTGTATGTAGGAGATAATCTTTGGAACTACCAGTCAGCTGGATTTGAAAAATTCTTCTTGCATTTGATAGCCCAGTTCTTGAGGAAGCTATCATCAAAAAAAGTCAAAAAGAACGTTAAGTGATAGCACGGGCGGGTGATGCGATACGACGGGGTGGCTCGGGGGAAACAAGAAGTTTGACGCGAACGAAGTCGCAGGCTGAAGCTAGTATCTTAATAAAATTAAATTTTATTCGAGAACATCCATCGGTTTCTTACTAAACTTCAACTATTTCCGACGATCCTGCATAATCTCTTTTGTTGACTGTACAAGGCTTAATGCGATACATGTAGAATATAACGTCAAGGACTATAACATGTCATTAAAATTACATAATATAGTTACGATCACAGCATGTTTTTTCATAAAAATAAGTACTTAAGTACCTAATTAAAGTAACAATACACGAAAGCTCGGATGTAGTCCTTTGTGCTAATAAATACTTCGATAGGGCTGTGGGTACTATTTACATTCTCAAATGGATGTTCTTTAGTACACACAAAAGCGATGTCACTGCTTAACACCGTTATAGGGGAACCTCGTGCCACTTGGAAACTGTAAGGCTACGGACACGAAGTCAGCGGGCCCGGCCACCGTAGACGCGGGCCTGCGGGCGGAATGTAATGGGAAGCTCACCGTCCGATCGGGACCAGGCCCGTGCCGGACGGCAAGGAGCGGGAGGGGTCATTTGAAGATTTCCCATCCACAAAAAAAAGCAGCAGCGGCGCGGGGAGCGGCGTACGAGCGTTGCGCACAATTCTAGCGGTGCCAGCGCGTCTGCATTGACGTACATAACATAATCGGCCTATAATGTTCCCACTGCTGGGACGCAGGCCTCCTCTCGGTAAGAGGGATTCCCTCTTACCGAGAGGAGGCCTGCATTGACGTAGTGTTGTGCATTTTATTTTTTCTTTTTTTTAACGACCGCTTTTTAGACATTTCCTTCGCGAACATGGACACAAATTTCTCATAATCATAATACAACATTACGCCGCTCTGGTGCCGCGCGATCTGCCCGCTG
Organism: Amphipoea oculea; assembly: GCA_945859645.1. NCBI lineage: Eukaryota > Metazoa > Arthropoda > Insecta > Lepidoptera > Noctuidae > Amphipoea > Amphipoea oculea. The sequence continues at coordinate 7,344,831 of OX243876.1, forward strand.
GCTACGAGACCGGGTCTGCGTTGCCGCGCTGCCCCTTAATCGCTGACTTCGTGTCCGTGGCCTAACAGACAAATACTCTAAAACCATTTAAGAATACAATTTCACCTAAACACAAAACGAAGGACATAATTATAGTGACCCTATTGATATATTCTTTAGAAAGGTCGAGTGCTTAGTACTCAGCGTGCATGTTTGACCAGCGGGATAATTGAGAAACACTTTCAATCACAATCTGGATCATTTTAAAGGATATTGCTAATCCATTGCTTCATATGTTCGATAAATTTGACTGCTCTTTAAGGTAGATAACGCAATGAATGTTGCTGCACTGTCAAAATAAAAGCCAGTGCTATTGTTAGTGTGTTACGCAATTGCCCCACTGATGTATGAAGACTGCGCTACATGAGGAGGCTCCTCATGTAGCGCAGTTTCTTCCGCCAGTTACTCAACTGAACCGAGCGTTCGGTGCATCTTGGACAGTCTCACCCAACACCTTATTTGACTGAAAAATTCTTCCCTTGCGGTGGTAGGGGTGACGCCCGCCTGGTTAGCGACCACCCTCCCACCGGAGTCCGGCGTCAAGCAGCCTGCTGTGTTTCGTCGATGCGTGGGAGTTCCAGCGCCTTAGGCATCTTCTGGGCACGCTTGTTCCATTATGAACCTCATATACAGGAAGATTTTTTTATTACCATCCAAATTTTTACAGGGTGTTCTACCCATGAATATGAACAACTTTCACTATGGGACCAACTCTGAAATCACGAAAAAAAAATCAGCTGTTTAATACAAAGGTTCAATACCTACTTGATGTATGAAACTGTTGACTTTTTTTTCGTGATTTCAGAGTTGGTTCCATAGTGAAAGTTGTTCATATTCATGGGTAGAACACCCTGTAAAAATTTGGATGGTGATAAAAAAATCTTCCTGTATATAAACTAAGCAAAAGAAGCAAGTATGTAAGGATCGTAGTAGGTGGCGTTTTGTAGTTTCTGCCTATTGAATGTATGTTTGTATATAAAAGTAGCGCAAACGATGTAATATATCTTCTTTATAAAGGAAAAATCTGAAGAAAAGCGATGAAAAAATATATCTTAATCATCTTGTACTTTACGTGCAAAACTTTAGGAATATTCCACAAACTTTGTAGATAAGATGTTTGTGGATTCCCAAGTATACTACTGAAATATTTATTGAAGTACGAATTCTGTTTAACGCTCAACTTTCTGGAACTTTCCACTACTGTACTGAACAGAAGTTAACTCGTAATCAGCTTCATGAACATAGGAACGCTATTTTATATTCTTAACTTCGATGTTGTTTATGTGGCTTACAGATAGTGCCATCCACGGAGACGCGCCGCACTCTTCCTCCTAATCGCTAGCGGTTATCGCTTGTTGATTCTTCAAGTGTGATTATTTTTCGATACACACTAATTACCGAGAAGGAGCCCGTGGCTAAATAATAACAGCCGCACATGTCGATCTTTCAGGTAAAGCTACGCTTTCCGCGGTTGGTCTGTGGATGGGTGATCATCTTAACATACCAAGACCCCTCCGGGCCTCGGAAAGCATGTTAAGCCGTTGGTCCCGGCTGTCATTCGCGGATCTTCGACAGTCGTTACGGGTAGTCAGAAGCCTGAAAGTCTGACAACCAACCAACCAAGGGTATCGTATGATAGTGGCGAAATGTGGGTGTATTATAGGTAGGTACACCTCTGCCTAACCTAACCTTTAGTTATGTTGTTGTTGTTGTGAATGATTGTTCCAGCATCAAGTTCTCAGGCTAGCATATAAACCTCTATGTACAATTTATACAAGCTTCAAATTACAACGCCGCCGCACCGCACAAAGTTGCTCCAAAAAATTAAATTCAAATTTTTTTAAACTTAATTCCCCATAAACATTCAAGCAAAAGCCACGAAAAAAAGAAAAAGAAACGGTTTGTATGTTGAACAAGTGAAATATAAAACTACGTTTCGGAAACTGGCGTCGTACCAAAACTCTCGTTTTGCAACGATTTGACGTACGAGCCGAGGAGAATTAAACCACACGAGTAAAAAAAACAGACTCGCTGGAACCACAAGTTTGTTCAATTTGTTGCTCACATATTTTTAGCTTGATTTTTGTTTGTTGAAACTGTTGCTGAATGATTAGTTTGCATTTGCTTGCAGTTTGAACATATTCTCCCGATCTATTAAGTAAAAATCTCAGCGTGAATAGTTAGGTGAAGTGAGCTGGGAGTGAGCTGTCATTTCCCCCGATGCTTGCCTGTGGCACACCTCGGACACTCCATACAAGGCTCGCAAAATAATAACCTATTACTACTACATAACCAAATGACGTTTGTACACGTGCAATGTGTGCGTGTATGTGTGCGTGAACTCTAGTAGGGTTGGCTGTCGTGTGTAGCGTAAAAAATGGCGCGAAAAGCGAATTGCGTCTGAACGACCACGGAGCTGCCCGAACGTGTGCATTATTGTGTGACTTTGTAGTTCAATTGTTTATTTATATAGTCTGGTTCGTAATTAAATAAAAACAATAAAATATTTTTGTTTAAATAACTTATCTCTAAATAATCAGTTATTAAATCGTATGACATTAAAAATGCGAAATCTTACTAACAGTTTATGTAAATACAAATTCGGAAAAGCATCACAATATCCAACCAACGTAGTTAAAACTCAAATAAAACTTTTAAATCGTAAAAGTGTGTGTTCGTGTCAGCAGTACAGCCAGCGCTGCGGTTCTTACAATTACGAGCGCCCTTGCTAAAGAGTCGGCGACGAATACCTCGATGTGCGGGGTGAGGTACGGTATCTGATATGAGCGCGGGGAAGGGAGTGTCCCTTCTGTATGTAGTACTATTAAGTATTCTGTGTCTGTGTGCTCACTTCAAGCTCACATTTTTTATTGCTTTTACTTTTTTTTTTTTATTTATTTATCATTTATACAAAAGAATACAGGATTATTCATAATAAATAGCAACCAAAAACCACTAAGGTTTAAACGTGCTATTATGAGTCTATCTCAATATATCTACCGACTCACGTTTTTACCGATCGGCTGATATCTACGAATTTTTGGTTTTATAACATGCCGGTTTCCTCAAGATGTTTTCTTTCACCGCTTTGAGAGCAATGGTGATGAAATTATTTACACAAATTATATCGTCTGCCTGGGATCGAACCCGCGAGCTACAACTCGTAAGACCCCTGTTACCACTGGGTCACCACTGCTCCCACTGGACATCCGCTGCTTCCGGTCTATTCTGTAAATAGTGGCGTTTAGACTGTGTCTAATAAAGCACATTCATTCTGTTTTAATACTTATGTACAGTCAACAAAAGAGATAAGTATGCAGGATCGTCGGATACAGTTGAAGTTTAGTAAGAAACGAAACCGATGGATATTCTCGAATAAAATTAAATTTTATTACTTAATAGAAAATAAACAGCTCATTTATGAAATTAAAATTCAGTCTACAATATCCCCGCCGGAGTAGTTTCACACGTGCCGAACTAATTCACCTTTTCCGAAAAACCTTTCATTAAACCATTTAAAGCTGAACCGAGATTCCTTAAAACAGTATTCGATAACACACTGAACAACAATTTACTCTTGATCAAAGAGAAATTGAAAACACGTGAACGCTTATTAATCGTTATTATTTTAAATGAAATACCGATGATTACTTCAAACTTAATACCTCTATTTTTACCCTGGGTGGTGGTACTTATTCTAGAAACCATATTATTCGCATAAAAAAAATGTATAAAAATTTTCATTAACAAAATAATTCTGTAGGATTTTTCCCAACTATGTTGGGGTCGGCTTCCAGTTTAACCGGATGCAGCTGACACTAATATGTAACAGTTTTATAGTTATTATTTATTGTTTCATAAGCTACTATTTTTTTCCAATTTAAGATACATCATGGGTATATTGAATAAATAATAATAACCTTATTTCCAATTTTAGAATTTAGCTGTGTTAAAATAATAAATTAATTATTCTATGACAATATTCTTTTAATAAATCACTTATTATTCCACTAGCACCCAAGCTAAGATTAAACTTGTGTTATGGATGCCAGGGCTCTTTCTGTTAATACATTTCCCAATTTATACACAACTAATGGAATAATCATGCAAGATTGGAAACCATCTTGAAAATTTCATGAATTCGGCGAAGCCTATTTCAATATTTAAGATTAATAGTTTCATGTTACCAATCTCGTCCAAAGTTTAAGAATGTTAATAAAGCGATATTCTAAATAACTTTCTAAAGTAAATAGTCGTGAATTAGAAAACTATTTGAATTAATGAATGCAAACAATCCGCGGGCGACGAGGCGCTATTTGAACGTGTTTCAAATTCTCCTGTCAGGAGTGATGTTATTTAGATTAGAGTCACGATTTATGTGTCTCGATGAATGTTCATTAAACTGTAAATAAATATTTGACCTTTTAGTTTGTTTCTTTAACAGTCCACTGGTCTGGATCTGACGAAAGGAAATTAAGTAGATAGGAATCTATACTAATAATAAAGCTGAAAAATTTGTTTGTTTGTTTGTTTGAGCGCACTAATCTCTGGACCAGTCGGTCTTGAAAAAACCTTTTTTCTTTTAATTCTTTAGAAGGCTATAGGCTATTTAACATTACACTAAGACCCCTAGGAGTAAAGCATAAAGAAACAAGTCAGAAAGAACGATAAGCAAAAACGAAGTAACAACGCGGACAGGCGATGCGATGCGACGGGATGGGTCGGGGAGCAACCACGCGGACGAAGTCGCGGGCAGAAGCTAGTTGTAAATAAATATCTAACCTTTACTTTGTTCCTTAAACAGTCTAATGGTCTGGATCTGACGAAAGGAACTTAAGTAGATAGAAATACTCAGATAAACCGACGATATCGGTGATGATCCAACAATGTTTTATTTTTATCTTAGCCTTTAATATCCCAATAATGGGACTAATGGGCAAAAACCTCCCCAAATCCTTCCAAGAAATCTTTTCCGTACCACCTCATACCAGCACTCGCGGTACGCGTCCAGGTCATCTCGCCATGTCTTTTGGGTCGGCCTCGGCGGCGCCATCCATCTACAGGCACCCATTTTGTGGAGACTTACCCAGCGGTCATCGTGGATGTGACCTGTTCAATCCCATTTGAGCCTGGCAGCCTTCTTTCCTACATCTATGCCCGTTTCGGAACGCAGCGTGATGCTCCAAATTATATCATGTCTTTTCACACCCAGAATGCTGCGTTCCATCGCTCTTTGGCAAACTCCAAGGCCGAACTTTTGCGATTCGGTGAGCGACCAGGTCTGAGCACCGTAGGTTAGAACGGGCAGGATACACATGACAATTACGTAGCGCTTCAGGGAGATAGCCAGATCATCCTTCATTAGCATCTTCATGACCAGTAGCTTTTCACATCCACCGGCCACCGAACCAAATAGATAGAGGCAAAGAGGCGGTAAGTGCCGTTTTTGTCTATGGAAAAACCGTGAAAATTTATAGGTATGTAAATTACTGTTGGCAAGCTCGCATAATTTCTAATAATTATCCAGTAGTCCAGTAACTAATTTCAACACATTAAAAACAGATACGTTATGTTATTCAGGCTTCAGCCACTGGTTCGCTATAACTACCACAAACACGCCACGCATAAATAAATATCGAATAACATACTAATAACATAGAAATACGATAAACTCAAATTCGCTGACAATTATTATGAAGAATAATTACGTTATAATCACAGCGCAAAATGTTTGTATTAATAATTAATATTACCTAAATGTTGAAAGTATCAGCAGCATGATTGGACCAATGAATAATTTGAAAAACCAATAAGGCTGGGAGCACAACGCCATACCGTGATCGCATTATTCCCGGCGAACCGAAAAGCGTGAAAACTGACGATGGTCTGTATACGAAATGCTTTGATACAATAATTGTGCACCAACCCTAATAGAGTCGTGCGCGGTCACAAAGGGAAATCGGATAAATGTCATAACAGAACGCGGCTAAGTTTTGTACCTTGTGTAGCGTACGTTTGGACATGGAATAGGTAGCAAATGGAATCATATAGTATCTCGTTTACGATTCACTTTGCTACGAACTTCGTTCCTGTAGGTACTCGACTGCAAGGGGAATTTCCTAAAAAGTCTTTTGATAACTAAATATTTTGCTCGTAGTTTGTTCCATTCAATTTCATTGACATATTATTTTTAATAAAACATTGATTTTAGGTGCATTGTCCTCACATGTTATTATATAATTAATGTACCCATGCAAAATATTGTACCTAAAACATTTTAAAAGAGTAAAGGTGGAGTTTCTTGCCCATTCTTCTCCATACGAAAACTACCTTTTGGAATGGGCGACTAGAATCAATTCTATTTTAAGATAATTTTTGACGTTCAAAAGTGCCTTTTATGTGCCTATTTGAAATAAATGCTTCGACTTTGACTTTTGACTTTGATTATAGTCTTCCTAATGTTTAAGACATGTTCGTAGTAAATTCATTCAATAAACGAAAAGTAATGATGTGATACTAATATATCTACAATGAGCTTCATAAAATGATTATTAACGCAGTATGTTGTTTGACATACAAATTCATTAATCACATCGTTACTACGTGTCAACACAAGTTACAAAAGAATAGCTTATATCATGCCGAAAAAATTGCCAGTCAGCAAGCTTGGTTGCTGAGTTCGTGTTCCATTAGTTACATTTACAAGTAACTATACACTTTAAACAGACTTCTTACCATTGACTCTGATTGACGATGAAATTATACATATTAATGATAGAACTTGGATTTTAAACAACTCGCACTGAGCAAGCGTGGTTGTTAAGAGGAAACGCAGGTGGTCGTTTCTCCATTTAGAAACGCTCTCGCCTGTTTTCTTTCTGGTTATTGACCATAAAGCAACTGATTTTTTACAGAATAATAAATATTTACTACTTCTATGTCCCTATGTTTTCTTTTTTGATGATACAGTTTGTTTATAAGCACTAGAACCCTCAAAAAATACCGTATTAAACCGTTGTCAACAGAAGCCTAATGCATATGAAAAAAGAAAAACATAAAGACACAGTATATATCCTTTTTATTCAGTTTATGAAATATCTTTTAATTTGGTCAAATATTGGAGAAAGAAATAGGCGAGAGCCAAACCTCGAATTATGACTCTTTACTTAGACTTTTTCAAAAGTCTCTCCGACCGCATTTCCTCTTAATGCATTATCTGAAAATAGCTTAGCTAGAAAAAAATGTCGTCTGGAAAGTTTTGAGTATGAATGTGGATTGCATGGCTATACGAGTAGGGGAAAAACAAAGAAACGGTGGATAGACTGTGTGAAAGATGATATGGCTAGAATAGGAGTGGTTACCGATATGATGACTATGGAGGAAAAAGAAACATGTTGCGCCGACCCCAAATAAATTGGGATAAGGGCAGGAGATTGATGATGCTGAGAAGGCTTTAGCCAGCTGTAGGGATAATTACCTAAGGCAAAATATTATGTAGTAGATGACATATTATCTCTCTGATTACTACCTCCTCCGTGACACCGAGTATGGATACGTCCGCCAAGATTCTACGTGACCATATTGCAGCCGGGTAAGAGTATATCTCGAAAGAAATATAGTAAGGAATACTATCGGAGAACCATTTCTGTGGGACACGGGATTCTTATGACGTCCACTTCACTCGGAAACTGAATGGGAATGGAAAAGCAGTGGAAAGTTCGAGAATATCTGGTGTCACGACTCGCTTTTGTTGAAACTTAATGGGAATAAAATTTTTGCGACTTGGAAACTTAAGTTTTCACTTATCTTGGAAACTTATTATCTAGATATCCCTTTTTTTCTTTGACGTCGTGGTTTTTTCGACTTTATACCTACACTGAGCAATCATAGTTGTCATCGGGTTTCCTATAGAGGCTACGAATAGAGGTCCTTGTTTTTATTTCTATCCACTTCACATTCGCGACGATTTCACATTTTGAACGTTTTACTTGCAAGTCGTTTTGCTACTCTTGACAATGTCATCTAATAGACATTTTAACATGTGGACGTTCTGCAAACAATGACATTTTCCCTTGCAGACCTTCTGATTCGGAGCGTATGGAATAAAGTCGACGTAAGGTGAAATCCCGATTGAAGTGATTTTAGAAAAAATATGTTTATTAAAACGTAGTGTTTTATTTTATCAAATAAAATATTAAAATGCTACTGATGTTAGCTTTGCGAATATGTAAATCTTTTACTTGATTTTTATAATACGACTTTATTATTTATTTAGAGATCAAGTTTGAAGAGATAACAGAGTCTATTTGAAATGAAAACTATGATTAAATTATTTTGGAATCTGGGGGTGGAAAGCCACTCGAAAAATATATCAGTCCAATTAGTTATTTTTTTTTTTGGAACTATAGAATAGAATACAATATAGAATATCTTTATTATGTACACCATATAAATTACAGACATAAATATAGAAACTTAAACTAACTGGCGCTACTGCTGCTTGTACTAATTGGAACTATGTTAGCCTACATTAGATGGAGTCATCCAATTTCCTTGGTCAAAGTCACATTGGACAAAGTTATTTCAAAATCAAAATCTAGTCTCTATTCAATTTAGGCTGAGAATCAGCACATTTCGAACGCCAAAATGACATATGACAGTCCCCCAAAACGCCCGCCCCTTTCGCTGGGGAGAAAAAGTGGCGCAAAAACTCCCCAGCAGCACAGCATTTGACCAGTAACATACCACCCAAATGCAAGACTTCAGAAACCCAATAAAAGTTATTTGCTTCAGTAAATCAGACAAAGTAACAATAGGTGAGAATATATCTACAAGACTTCCTAGTTGGATTTCACTGGCGGTGACATTTTTCAATTGGAAACTCCGCACAGAGGCCACGGCAGAAAAGAAACGTTTCTGCGGAAAACTAGGGATTTCAGACAAGAACCTGTACATAGAAAAAACTTACTTATTTACAAAACCACGTAAAAAAGTACCGCAATAGGACCACTAAGGTTCTATTGTGGGACCTTTATCGGAAATCTATACAAGGTGTAACAGAATAAACGCAAGTCCTCAAAGTAGTTTGTTCATAATTGACTACTGAATCGATTTCAGTAACTTTTAATATAGGTATTTTTTCAATAATTATGTATTTTGCCATACTGTGATTGAGCCAAAGAAAATTAAATCTTTTTCCAACGCAATAAGGTTCAATTTTAAATGCAATTCGTAATACTAAGGTAAACACGATTGTCTCAGTAATATAGATAGCATTAAAAAAAAGTTTTGGTCATTGTATTATGCTTTTAACTCAGTACTCTAATTGGGATGTATGAGGTCTTGCGTTAATTATTATGTTACATATTGTATAATTATGTAAAAAAAAAATATAATAAATAATATAATAATATAATATATAATATTATTGTGTAATTGTGTAAATAATTCACAGTCCTGACTGACTGATATATCAACGCACAGCCTAAACCGCTGGGCCTAGAGCGATGTTTGGGGATTGTGTTCTTTGACTTCACAAAAAACTCAACTACTACTCGTACTGCTCTTCGTAGGTATCCACTAAGAAAGGGTTTTTCGAAATTCCACTCCTAAAAGGGTCAATGGGCGGAGGGTGAAATTTTACGCGGACGATGTCGCGGGCAGAAGCTAGTTGATAATAAAACAATACTTGGAAGAGTACAAAAAGTACAATCAATCTGCGTAGCCTTTTCCCAGCTATAATTATCTGGGGTTGGCTTCCAATCTAAAAGGATGCAGCTGAATACCAGTATTTTACATGGAGCGACTACCCATCTGACTTCCACAACCCAGTTACTAGCCAACACGATACCCCTTGGTAAGACTGGTTGTCAGGCTTTTGACTACCCGTAACGACTGTCGATGATCTACGAATGAAAGCCGGGACCAACGGCTCCCGGGGCACGGAAGGTATGATATATAATGGTCACCCATCCACGAACCGACCGCAGCAAGCGTAGCTTAACCTTCGATCGCCCCGTGAGGCTGTTATTATTTAGCCACGAGCCACGAGTATATAATATAATACGTTCAAAAACATCATCACATAACGACATGCATATATTTCCCCACGGAGTCGCCTGCGTGACATACTCACATTTTGCTTTTTATGTTTCAATTCATGGTATTGCCATTTACCAGGAAAATACATACTCCAAATTGCCACTGAGATATGCAATTCCCAGCGGAAAATAAAAAAAAAGCCTACTCTTCTAAAATAAATAAAAGTCCTTTCAACGGAGACTAGCCTTCGGCGCGGGAGATGTTATAGTGCACAAGTGTGCGCGCAGACACAGGTGCACTCCCTCTTCACTCACTCTCATAGTCTGATGGGACGGCAATCCGACACGACTTGAGAGAGATCAGGCGTGGGACCAACGACTTAACGTGCTTTCCGAGGCATGCGGGTGTCACACCGCCAACTCCCAAACTCCAGGCTGTTACTAAGAAATTCTTAATGGAAAAACTGAATAACACTTTGCCCGACCCGGGAATCGAATCCAGGACTTCGCGCTTCGCGGAGTCGCGCTTGCGACCATGAGACCAACGGGAAGTTAAACCTACTGTCGTAGTCCGCCAACAAAAATACGGGCCCGACCGAAAGAAGTTCTAATTTTTGGAATGAACCCTTCATTCCAAAAATTAGACTCCCGATTAAATAACTTTTTAGGACGGGCCAAAACACGTCAGGAGTAAGGACAACTTTCGAATCATGTGGTCATTCCATTCTTAGTTCGGGCCCGAACTAATTTTATGTCAGTAGATGATACTGAGTAGAAAACGCGCGTAACTTTGGTCGAAACAATGGATTTCGTGCTTAGCGAAAAAGAATACAGAATAAAAGCAAGAAAGGAAATTATTTTCTTTGACCCAGGTTACCGACAGGGGTGACGGGAGTGCCGACAGAAGTGAAAACAAAACACAAACAGAATACTTTGCCATCACTCCCTGACATATTGGATATACATTAAAACCGAGTACATCCCGAGGACAGCCGAACACATATGAAGCGGTGTGCAGTGGCGCGAATTCAATGGTATTTTTCCCAACTCAAAAAATTCCCAACGCGCCTAAAGAAGTTTTCACTTCAAAAATCTTAAAATAGTATTGTTTCTCACGGCTGCGCGAAACGATCTTAGGGCCAAAGCACACACGCTACTTTTTGCATCGGCGATCGGCGATTTTGCGGCTGTATCGATGCTGCATCGCGTTTTGGCGACTCTCTGCGTTCGGAATCGCGCATTTCAGCGACTGCTCAGATGCTGGCGCAAATGCCAAATCGCTGCGACCAGCATCCGAATGTATGCGGAGTGTAGCGTTCAGCCGCTGTTTCGAGCTTCAGAAAAGTGACTGAATCGCCGTGTTTGGCCTTTTTAAGTGTGCGGTGTGGAACGCTTGGTCGCTGCATTTAGCTTCTAAAAAGCAGCTGAATCGCCGATCGCCGATGCAAAAAGTAGCGTGTGTGCTTTGGCCCTAACCCATAGAAATGTTTTTCATATATCTATGATCTTTCCTGATCTTACCCAGGACCTGAAGCTCAACAGTCATATTTGCAACCACTATAAAGACACAAGCAGTAAATATAGGTTCTGTTCCCAACAAATACCATAGTTGAAGGCATCTTCAATAATTGATGTATTAGGAGCCCATCAATAATTCAATTAATCTTCAATTGCATTCGGGGTAATCAATTACTTATTCAGATAGCGATTTGTTGAACTTTTCGAGTTAAGTTGGTACTCGTAAATCATCGCAGATGGCTTTTCGAAAAAATCAAGATGGATGGGGTCTTGCCCGGGAGTCGACGTAGGATACGAAATGAGATAAATATTTCATACGATAATCTAATAAAAATGTTTTTAAACAAAGTACAGGCAACCTTCAGTACTTATATGATTACTGGCAGCGCCCCGCGGTTTCAACCGCATAAGTTTCGATCCCGTAAGAATATCAGGATAAAAATTTCCCGGGACTCAAAGTATCTCTATACCAAATTTCATTTAAATCGGTTCAGAGGTTTAAGCGTGAAGAGGTAACAGAAAGACAGACACACTTCCGCATTTATAATATTAAGTATGAATGAAAGCTCCAGCGGTGAAATGTTTCGTCGGTTATAAAAAAAAATGCTGTTCCATACATTTTGAACGCATAGGTATTGCACTTTTCTATGAAACAGCTGTTTTTAGGGTTTCGTACCTCAAAAGGAAAAACGGAACCCTTATAAGATTACTTCGTTGTCCGTCTGTCTGTCCGTCTGTCTGTCCGTCAGTCAAGACTCTTTTTTCAGGAATGCGTGGAGTTATCAAATTGAAATTAATATGAAATACAGGGCTGCAATCCCTTGAAGCAGTGAAAAAAATCAACCTTCTATGTCAACGCAATCAAAAGATACGGGGGTTCATGTTTCGTTTATACCGCATATTTCGACACACGCAAGGGAATCAAAACCTATAGGATACTTCCCGTTGACCTAGAATCATAAAATTTGGCAAGAAGCAATGTCATGTAGCTAGTGCTACATGACATTGCAAAATGATGAATTAAAGCATTATTATTTTGTTCTAATTTAGTTTACCATAATTTTGCGACAGATTTAATTTTGCCAAAAAAACCCTTTTCTAACCGACCGAAAAAAAGGGGAGGCTCTATATTCGGTTGGATTTTTTTAAATGTTTGTTACCTTAGAATTCTGACTGAGGGGCTTGTGGCTCGGTAATAACAGCCGCACGGGTCAATTTGATCAGGTTAAGCTGCGCTTGCCGCGGCTGGTTCGTGGTTAGGTGACCATCTTTACATAGCTTACGAGGGGCGTAAGCTTCGTAGAAGCCCGAAAGTATGACAACCAGTCTTACCAAGGGGTTTCGTATTACCCAGTAACTAGGATGTGGAGGTCAGATAGGCAGTCGCTCCATGTAAAATATACTGGTACTCAGCTGCATCCGGTTAGACTGGAAGCCGACCCCAACATAGTTGGGAAAAGGCTAGCCAGATGATGACCTTAGAAATCTGACATTTATGAACCGATTTCAAGTTATAGAGAGGTCGCATACAAATTTGGTTCAGTTCTGATGGGTGGTTTTAGAGTTAGCTTCAATAATACGTATTTTTTCCACGTAATGTATGTTGATCATGTAATACCTTCCGGTCACTTTTATTTACTTAGCAAGTAAAGGTATAAGAATTTGTGTGGAGTAGGTACCACAAATAAAAAGTGAAAATTAAAACGTTATTACAAAAAAAAAAACGACAGATCCAAAAAAAAACATTACAAAGTCAAAAATTTCCTTAAATTCCGGAAACTTTTTATTTTTGTCATACATTTTACTTATAGCATCGTATTTCATCATCATCATCATTTCAGCCGAAAGACGTCCACTGCTGGACATAGGCCTCCCCCAAGCACCTCCACTTCGACCGGTATTGTGCTTCTCGCATCCAACGAGTTCCTGCGGCCTTCACAAGGTCGTCGGTCCACCTTGTGGGAGGCCTTCCAACGCTACGCCTTCCGGTACGCGGTCGCCACTCCAGAACCTTTCGGCCCCATCGGCCATCTGTTCTGCGAGCAATGTGCCCTGCCCACTGCCACTTAAGTTTGGCAATTCTTCGGGCTATGTCGGTTACCTTGGTTCTCCTGCGGATCTCTTCATTTCTGATTCGATCCCGCAGGGAAACTCCAAGCATAGCCCTCTCCATTGCCCTTTGGGTGACTTTCAGCCTTCTAATAAGGCCCATTGTGAGCGACCACGTTTCAGTACCCTATGTCATCACTGGCAACACGCACTGGTCAAAGACTTTCGTCTTGAGACACTGCGGTATGTGGGACGAGAAGATATTGCGAAGCTTCCCGAACGCTGCCCAGCCGAGTCGGATTCGACGATTGACCTCTTTCTCGAAGTTGGACCTACCTAACTGGACAGTTTGTCCTAGGTAAATATACTCGTCCACGACTTCGAGTGTAGCGTCTCCGATCTTCATGAGAGTGGGTGTTACATGGGCATTTGACATGACCTTCGTTTTGTCCATGTTCATTTTCAGACCCACTCTTTCAGAGGCTCTACTGAGGTCATCGAGCATTGTATTGAGGTCCTCCATAGTCTCAGCCATGACTACTATATCGTCGGCAAACCGAAGGTGAGGTATGTACTCGCCATTGATATTAATGCCAGCTCCTTTCCAGTCCAGAACCTTGAAGACATCCTCCAGAGCAGCGGTGAACAGTTTCGGAGAGATAACGTCTCCCTGTCTCACACCTCGCTGCAGAAGGATAGGTTTCGAGGTCTGGTCCTGGAGTCGGACTGACATAGTGGCGTTTTCGTACAGACACTTCAGCACCTTGATGTACCGATAGTCGATCTGGCACCGTTGAAGAGACTGCAGTACAGCCCATGTCTCGATAGAATCAAAGGCTTTTTCGTAGTCCACAAACGCTAAGCAGAGAGGCAGGTTATACTCTTCGGTCTTCTGTATAACCTGTCGCAGCGTATGTATGTGGTCTACGGTGCTAAAGCCTTTACGGAATCCGGCTTGTTCGGGAGGCTAGAAGTCGTCAAACCTGCGCGCGAGACGGTTCATGATTACTCTCGAAAACAGCTTGTAGACATGGCTCAGAAGTGAGATGGGCCTATAATTCTTAAGAAGGGCATTGTCACCCTTCTTAAAGAAAAGTATCACCACACCTCTGTTCCATGCCTGTGGTGTTTTACCCTCGAGTATGACGGAATCAAACAGCCTCCGAAGGGCCTTAAGAACGGGTTTTCCGCCGGCCTTCAGGAGCTCGGCCGTAATTCCGTCATCACCCGGTGCCTTGTTGTTTTTAAGCTGCTTCAGAGCCATCCTAATCTCGTACAGGCTGACGTCCGGGATGTCTTCGGTATAGTGTCGGGTCAATCTAGCTCTTGGGTCGTTTGCCAGACTCGTAACGGGGTTGCTTGTTGACGTGTATAACTGTCCATAGAACCTCTCGATCTCTCTCAACAGCTCAGGTTTGGCGGAAACGATCCTGCCATCATCAGTCTTCAGTTTCATAAGCTGGCTCTGCCCAATAGACAGATCTCTAGCAAAAACCTTGGAGCCTCTATTTTGCTCTATCGCTTCCTCAATACGGTCTGTATTGAAGCGGCGAAGGTCGCTTTTCAAGGACTTAGAGATCTGTCTGTTGAGCCGCCGGTACTTTAGAACATCATCTGAAGATTGCAGGATCATCTCGCGCCTCTCCTTCATGAGCCGCAAAGTAGGATCAGAGAGCTTCTTTTTCGTACTCGTACGACGGGTCTTGAAGATCTTAGACCCGACCGTATGGACAGCTTCCACGAACCCATCGTTATATTCGTCCACGGAGCTCCCCAGGCACTCGAAACGATTCTGAAGTTCGAGCTGAAAGCTCTCGGGGTTTTGAACCTGGATCGGCGCTGGGCGGAGCGTAGACCTCATTAGTCGAGACCTTTCTAGCTTTATATTTAAGTTCAATGTGCCTCTTACCATGCGGTGATCACTTCCGGTTTTCACCGCGTTGATCACAGAGACATCATTGAATATTTGCTTCTTCGTCGACATAATGAAGTCAATCTCATTTTTAGTTGCACCATCCGGGCTCTGCCAGGTCCACTTTTTGTGCTCACGTTTTCTGAAGAAGGAATTCATCATAAAGAGGCCTTCCTTCTCTATAAAACTAGCCAGTAGGTGGCCCCGGTGATTCCGTCGTCCAACTCCAAATTGCCCCATTCGCAGCTCATCATCGCTTCGTTTACCCAGTTTCGCGTTAAAGTCCCCCATGACAACGGTGAAGTGAGTTTTAGAGCCATGCATGGCTCTGGAAATATCCTCATACATGGTCTCCACCTCATCGTCGGGGCGTAAACCTGTACGACCTTCAGCGAATACCTTGCGGATATTCTGAGTATAAGGTACGCCACCCTGGTCGACACACTCTCGATCTTCACCACGTTGCTCACAAGGGACTTGTGGACGATAAACCCGACACCACCTTGGGACTGCTGGTCGCCCTCCCGGAAATAGAGCAAGTTGCCAGATTTAAGGATTATCGAGTCCTCCCCCTCTCTTCGGACTTCAGATAATCCCACTATGCCCCATCGCAACCTGCTCAATTCTTCCTCGAGTTCGGAGATCTTCTCGTCGGTACGGAGTGTACGCGTGTTGTAAGTTGCCAGGTCCAATTTCCGTTGATTTTGGTAGCCGGATCTCTACCGGGGATTCTTAGCACCCCTTGCCTCACCGTGGCCTTGGCCGCTACCGTAGCCAAGGGTAGGCGGGCCGCCGGGCACTAGGGGCCAAGTATTTTTTGTGCTTGTCATTAGGGGGGATTTGCCATAATCGCCACGCTTGGCATGCGGGTTGGCGATCGCAGTATGATGGTAAATGCATAGAGAACGCTGCTGCCCATTCTCCGGTACGTCCCTTAGTCGCCTTTTACGACACCCATGGGAAGAAGGGGGGTGGTGCTATTCTTTAAGTCCGGCACCACACGGACAGTATTTGTTACTAAGGAACTTCTAATCCGGAATAAGACATTAACTCCTACTGAGATTTAGTTAACGCTCGAGTAAACACATTAATTAGTTAGTTACTACTCAATTCTAATTAAATGTAACAAAGGATAAACTTTTACTGGATAATATCCAACAAGTATGAGCTTTTTGTTATAAATTGACTACGCGTGTACACATTTAACACTTTGTAAAGAATAATTCTTATAATATTAAAGAATTAATTTAATTAGCATCTAAACACGTTTTGAAATTGTTTTATTGAAATAATTGATTTTCATAAATATTTACAAAAATAGGCCTTATACTAGATGTAGGTAAAACTAATTGGATTCTACCTGAACTAGGAATGAACCTGTATCTCAAGTATCTCACTCAAGTGCTTATACATAAGTATTATCTAAAATTCCTTAAACAAACACAGTAAAAAAAAAATAATTAGCACAATTATGGTTATATTCTAATTGACAGAAATGCTACTTTTTTGCAACATCGTAAGACATTTTTGCAACCATGTTAGTCTAATGATTTTTGCAATGTTACATTTTAATAAGGTCGCGTTTACCTTGTCATACTTGAAAAATTAACCGTGTCAACAAAATATTTAGATTGAATGTGTTTTATTGTATAATATTAAAATTATTTTTACGTATTATAACTAAATGATGATTATAACTAGTAAAAGACAGTATAAGAATAATTATAGAACATAAAGTAAAAAAGGCTTATAGATAAACATTGGCGGCCTTAACCGACGACATTATAATCTATAGAACTAATGTATCTTGTCTCAGCTATTTTCTTTGCAGGGCATTCTTGGTCGAACGGGTTTTAAACCCACCATGAGTGTAACGCCTAAGGCCACGGACACGAAGTCAGCGGCGGCGGCGCGGCGCGGCGCGACGAGCGGCTTACGAGCGGTGCGCACCAGTCTAGCGGGGCCCGCGCGTCTGCATTGACGTAGTTTTGTTCTCTCTCTTTCTCATAACACAGCACTACGCCACTCTAGCGCCACGCGATCTGCCTGCTGGCTTCCAGACCGGCACCCTAATTGCGTAACACTCTATCAGTCGGAATCTGAATTATTTTGAAGCAAATTGCTAATCCATTGCTTTATAAGTTCAAAAAATTTGTCTGCTCAACACACGTAAATAACGCAACGAATGTTGTTGAGCTGTCAAAATGAAACCGATTCCGATTGATAATGAGTTGCCGCCGGTCTGCGTCGCCGCGCCGCTCCCCGCGCCGCCGCCGTTGACTTCGTGTCCATGGCCTAAGGGTGCTCGCATAACAACACACATACTCCGGTCCCGATTTGTTGATAAAGGTCTGTACCGTAAATAAATGCAACCACAGCTTGTCATATTACCTACTTCAAATAATTATTCCCAGAAGATGGCTGAGCTACGTTTTTACATTTTATCCTTGTCTTTTGGCTTGTCAGCCATATCTGACGCCTACTGTTTTTTCTCTAATTCTACAGAAATTAATGTTTGTCTTGTATTTGTGCCAACTATTTATAACGGACTCGCGGAGGTTGCATGTAAACACTAAATAGGCTGTGCTGGCTGTGGCGTCTGGCTGTGTGTCTACAGTACAGATCAACACACGAGTGGGCCAGTATGAAAAAGTGTTATCGGTGGCGACATGTTTCATCCTGTTTAATGTACGAGCCCGTACAGAAAGTATAGTAGGAGATCGCCTTATTTAAAACTAACTGCGCCCCGCGGCTACACCGATAAGTTTCGATTCTGTGGGAATATCGGGACAAAACGTAGCCTATATGTTAATCCAGGGTGTCAGCTACCTCCATACAAAATTTATCAAAATTGATACAGCCGTTTGAGCGTGAAGAAGTAAGAAACATATAAACACACAGACGCACCCCCACACCCCTTCACACACACACCCTCATACTCATACACAAACACTCACAAACTTTCGCATTTATAATATTATTGTGATTGTACGCCCCTTCAAAAAAAATATCCTCAATTTAAAATTAGACGATGTCTACCACATATTTTACCCGTACCGATAGGTGCCAATCTTTTCCGACTTGTCCGTACTGGGAACCTCTAAGTCCGTCCACGAACATATGGGCCCGTCCAAAAGTAATTCGAAACTTCGGAATGAACCCAACACGCGTATAAACTTTTTCGAACGGGTAAAACACATCAGGAGTCGAGAAATTGTCAAATTGTGGTGCAATTCTTTCTTAATTCTGGCCCCAAACGAATCTTATACGAGGATAAGGAGTAGAAATCGTCCGTAATTTTGGCGGAAACTACGGATATCGTGCTCACGTCAGACATTCTGTATGTATATCAATGCGAGCAGCCTATGGTTATATCCGTGCGTAGCAAGCGTGACATCGGCTGCGACCACGTAGCTATCGTAGCTGTGACGTCACGTACGTCGTAGCCATCTCGTAGTAGCTGGCTACGAACTTTATCTATTTCTTTGTTTTATTTGATTTCATGCGTATTTTTGTTTGTTATACAACTTACATTTATTTGGACAAAGAAAGAACTTGTTAATAACAATTTAGTATACCCAAAATACTTTGTAGTTGCCACTTATAAGTCCACTGAAAGCAATAAATGTTCTATTTTTATATCAAGGCTACTAAACCTTCAAATATATTTCCATTCCACAAAAGAATTTCACTTGAAAGAGCCTTTCAAATACGCATTTACCTCTTCGTAAAACCTAAGATAACATTATAAAAGAAAATATTCTATTAAGGTTCGAAAACAGTCTTACGAGGTCTTTACAAATGCCGTTTGCCTTCAAACAGGTGTTCTTAAGTACCAATAACATTTTACCCCCTATTAAATCAATTTGTCAGTCTATTAACCCTATTTCCTACATTCTTATAATAAGTGTATTTGTACGGTCAGAAGTAGGAGTAGGATGGTGGGCTTGTGGCTAAGTAATAACAGCCGCACGCGTCGATACTATGCTTGGTCCGTATGTGGGTGACCATCTTTACTTACCAAGACCTTCCGTACCTCGGAATGCACGTTAAGCAGTTGGTACCGGCTGTCATTCGTGAATCTTTAACAGTCGTTACGGGTCATCAGAAGCCCGAAAATCTAACAACCAGTCTTACCAAGGGGTATCGTATTACCCAGTAACTGGGTTGTAGAGGTCAGATAGGCAGCTGCTCCATGTAAAATACAGGTATTCAGCTGCATCCGGTTAGACTGAAAGCTGACCCCAACATAACTGGGAAAAGGCTACGCAGATTGGCAAATTGATGGCATGGTCAGAGGTTCAGGAATGATGACGTGGTCATTTGAGTAGAGTTTTTTTTTTTGTTTTGATTAATTTATTCCGAGTGTTACTTACCGGTTGTGAGTGGTCACAAACTGCGGCTGTCAAACACAAAGTATAGTCTTCCTCGTGTTTGCTTACCAACCTATGTGACAGTTGCATAGTTAAGCAAGCTTAGTGCCAATTTTACCAATGAAACTGAACGCGATCTCATCGTAAAATGTGTTGTATGAAAAAAAAATCAGTTGTTTCATACATTTTGGTTAAGTAGGTATTAAACTTTTGTATTAAACAGCTGATTTTTTTTTTTCGAGATTTCTGAGTGGGTCCTATAGTGAAAGTTGTTCATATTCATGGGTAGAACAACCCCGAAACATTTGGAACGGGTAAAAACAATCACCCTGTATTATTCTCAGTTAGTAACAGACAAAGGATTTCGTCTGGTTAATTGGCAACAGGCATTTCGCTTTCATACTCACTAGAATGGAAACAGAAGGAATCCCTTTCACGAGTTCAGAACTAGTCGGGAGTTCGGGAATTCTAGAAACCAAAATGTGTAAAGCCATGTAGACCTGCAATAATATGACTCTCAAGTATTTTACCACAAAACATAATAATTATATTCTTTTGCCGGTAGATTCTTCTACCTACCTACTGTTGAGTACAAATTGAAACACTTCTTCTAAGTTACATAGTGTAAGTTTATTTTTCACACAAAAACTGATTCGTTCCGAGAGACCGGAAACTGCCATAGACAAACCAAATATATAGTCCTAGATAATGTTACAGCTGCGTTCCGATATCACACCTACTTCTTCATCTGGGTCAAATATATTCTTGCGGTATAAGTATATAATATGTTTACGGTAGGATTTGACTAGTAGAAATCGTCAAGCTGAAAAAGCGTCATACCCCATCCATGCGACCTTCTCTCTTTTTCTCTGGCTCTTTATAATTTATTATACACGAGTGTGTGTGCGTGCGGGTATCGCGTAAGGAACTTCATTTCTGGTGGGGGTCCCCCGACCGCACACGTTTTATTTTTATTTCTTTTTTTCTTACACTATCCAAAAAATTACCGCCCCTGCTATTTGAGGTTGAAAATGCCAAAATAGTAGATTGTTTGCCAAGTAAGCAAACAAGTATTTTGAAGACGAGAGTGTTTCTTTGAATCCACAGCGCAGCGAGGGATTCAACGAGAATGTTGCTCCCGAGATGGACACTACTTTTTATCACCCTCTATAAAAACATAAGTATATCACCCTCTATAAAGTGCAACTTATGAATAAGAATAGTACGTTTATTTATTTATATAATATATAATTACTTGAGGAATACATACTATTTTTTTATAAAACTAAGTATAATCCTAATTTGAGTAAACAATTACGAACAAAGGCAGAATGCTTTTCCCACGTTTTTTATTTTTCACATACTTTTTTTTTTATTTGGCTCGCGAGCGTTTTTCGTTAAATCATACAGCCTGTTACTTGTTCATACAATCTTCGTGATTGATCTCTTTGGTGTGTTACGTTGTTTTTTTGTACCTACAACGGGTTGGTTTAACACAGCTGCGTTACTAATAGTAAAGTAGCATTTACCTGAAAACATAAGTAGTACATTACGAGGTTTCCGAGTAACACATTTCATTGTAGTTTTACAATCGGCTTCCTCACAATAAATCACTTTTCTTAATCCTATTAAACATATTGTATTGTAATTAGTTGCGAATGTTTACATTCCAAATGTCATTCAGTCAAACGTCAGTTTCTATCTGTCAAAGGCGACATCTAGTGGTCGCCGATTCACAGTTGTAGTTTAAATCGATATTTTAACATAATTATTGATTGCTAACCATCGAAATAATATCGTATGGAGCAATCCTCAATAATTTTCAGCTTTTAGTAAAAAAAAGTCATAATAAACTAAATAACCATAAACGGAAATTAAATTCATTTTTTCAATATAGACTTCTTTCTAGAAACTTCGTGTCAAGTTAATATATTTTTTATCTGTGAATTGTCTTTGACGTAATGTGACAAGGTCATACTTTCTTAACTTGCCGAATTAAGATTCGAGGAGATTTACCACTATCACGACAAGTTTTAGTATTGGAAATGACAAATAATTTGTTTGTTGGTCTGGATCATGAAGATTCTTATTGTTTCAGCGATTAAACGTCATGTTGTGCAGTTGTTAGTGATTTTCAAGAATTTAAGTATCTCGGTGTATTATTTATCTTCAGTGATTTAATATTATTTTACCCGTAATCGGGGAGATTTTTGGAATGCTCCGTCTAATTCCGGTTTGTGAGCCATGACAGCATCATGGAACCGTACTTGGGATCTTTCCGCCCTCCGACACGCTTGAGTGATTCCACTAAACTTGCTACATGTTCTAAAAGGATTCCAAATTGCGCATACGCAGGCAGCTTTCCAGCCGGTCAAGAATCTTGCAGTCAAGTGCTTTCTCCCTACGACAACCGAGAGGCACCTCGAGCGATTCGTCTCGTCGCCATGACCTAGAGGATCGTCTGGGGCCTGGACGCGAGACTCGTTCCTCGAGCAAGGCGAAGCCTCGTGTGGAGACGACTGCGGCCGGCAGAGCCCGTCTAGCGATCGCGCAGGCGGGGCGGTTTTTTCTTTTACCTACCTTAACTTTTTTTATACCTTATTACGGTTCCCGTAGGAACCAGTTGATTGTCTGGGTCCGGTTTTCGATACTGGAAACCGGCCTGCATCATAATAATATAATTTGTGGATCTCGGGTTCGAATCCTACCTCGTCCGGAATCGTATTGGACACCTTCGTCGGCTCCGGGATCCGGGACTCTCAAAGTCCCTGGCGCCCATTTAATAGATTTTAACTTAAACAATAACTGGAAGGTTAGTTTCTCCTTAGTTTTGTAATAATTGTTAACTTTTAACTTAAACTCATTTTAAACGGAACAGTACAGGGTTTATCTCCAACCCCCCACGACCTTCGCTCTCTATATTTAATTGTTAGCTGGCTGGCAACAATTTGTTTTTAGTAAACTTATTATAATATTAATGTTAGTTTACCAGTATATTAATAAACAGTGTTTGAGATAGTTGTTGTTTCATATTACCATACCCAATAGTTTGTCACTACAGATACAAAATTATATTTGTAACAGGTGATTGGAACTTTTACTAACAATATCCAAATTCATTGATTGATTTGTTGTGAATCCCTATTTTAGTCCCTGTTTACGAAGAATAAACTAGCTTTTTTTGAATAGATGTGATAAAAATCATATTTTCATAACAAATATTTAAAGCAAAACATTTAAAATACTTTTAATTGAATATAACATCCCAAACATTTTCCTCCTTAGCAACGGAGGATCACTGCCTCCATGCGAATAATAGTTTAAGAGCCAAAGTATTCAAATATTAGCCTATTTTATTTAGGCTTTTATACAACGTGGTAATGCCGCCAGTCTCTTGGGTACATTACCAGTCGACAGCCATGCGGACAAATTTTTCGACGCTATAATTTAGTTTCTGTATAGTTTTAGTTAAGTAAGGATTTAATTTTGTTATTTTTATTAATTGATTAGCTTTTAGTTTTTATTTGTTCATAGTTTGCTGCTAATGTGTCTTACCATATTATAGCCATAATACACAGCACATACAGCATCCTGAAAACTTTATTAGACAGACAAAATGGACAATCCTTTTATAAGGCACTGAAAGAAAGAAAGAAAATACATTTATTTACGAATAAATTACACTGGATACGGAGGCACGTGCCAATGAGTGTGTGCCACGTCATTTTTAGTTGTTTTAGTTTGTAAAATTTTACTAACATAGTTTTTAAGTTATAGAGGTATGAGGAACAGGGTGTAAAGTTCACTCAACCTCCATAGAAAAGGGAGGATCCTCCGACCAGACGGGTGTTGTGTCTGGCGGGCAACTGCCCAATGAGTCATGTCGGGCTGTTGTATATATGCTAGTTGCGTGGTGAACTCTGCTTGCGCGATGCAGGATTTGCGTGACGTCACTATGACGCGTTGTTCGCATGTGGCGTTGTAGATACCGCTACAAAGTCATTGTTACTATACTGTGAGTACCTACTTGTAGTCCGAAATAAAGAATATATTATTGATATATTATGCCAGTCTTCCATGTCAGTCAGTCATGCCAGTCTTGCATGTTCCTAGAACCAAAAATTCGAGGACATGTGACATCCACCAACCCGCACTGGGCCCGCGTGGTGGATTACGGCCCACTCCCTCTCACAGAGAGGAGGCCTCTGTCCCAGCAGTGGGAACGTTATAGGCTGATTATGTATGTTATGTATGCCAGTCTTCTGGGCACGTTTCCGAATGACAGCGATGTGGACGAATACTTCGACGCCTAAGTGTCCTTTGTTTTTATTTATTTTTTTATTTATTTGTAATGTAAGTTAGTTAGTCATTTATTTTAGTATCTAGTGTATATAGTTAGTTACTTATTATGAAGCAATAAATTAAATTTATTATTATTATAATACGGATATCGTAGAAAATCAGGCTTTCAGTGAAGTAAAGAATTTTTATAATTCTCATAATCTTTCCTTTTCACCTTTCGAGCTCTAAGCACTCTCCATATTCACCTCAGGAATGTGAGTCACAGTTTGAAGTACAGTAATTAATGCGAAGTGTTCGGTAACACCGCTTGGTCCCGAACTAAGTACTCTCCGCCCCTTTGGTGTCGTTAAGGGATTATACAGCACCATCCTCTGGGACCTAATAACAACCTTGTGATCAGTAATCGACCTGCAATGCGTTGTGATTATAGCTTGTTAAGTTGATAAGGGAGGTACTAAGATAAAGAAAATACCATTCGCCCTGTCTTTCTTAGGGTGCCTTTTCAACTAGCCTTGGTTTAGAGCTGGCTCACGATTGCAGAAGACTAAAGTGTGTGGAAAAAGAAGAGGAAGGTCTTTACCCAGCAATGCCGCGTCAACGCAATGCTGACGCCCCGTCATAATTATGTAGTTATAGAGGTATGAGGAACAGGGTGTAAAGTTTACTCA
Source organism: Amphipoea oculea (assembly GCA_945859645.1). Taxonomy (NCBI): domain Eukaryota; kingdom Metazoa; phylum Arthropoda; class Insecta; order Lepidoptera; family Noctuidae; genus Amphipoea; species Amphipoea oculea. The sequence goes on from OX243876.1 coordinate 7,369,732, forward strand.
TACTCTATAGAAAAGGGAGGATCCTCCTACCGGACGGGTGTTGTGTCTGGCGGGCAACTGCCAGATGATTCATGTCAGGCTGTTGTATCTATGTTAGTTGCGCGGTAAACTCTGCTTGCGAGATGCAGGATTTGCGTGACGTCGGTATGACGCGTTGTTCGCATGTGGCGTAGTAGATACCGCTACATAGTTTCAGTGCAATACATTCAGCGGCATCCGGTTAGATTGGAAGCTGACCCCGACGTAGTTGGGAAAAGGCTAGGCAGATTGATTGAAGTCTACAGGATGCTAGCGAAGTGTTTGTATTTCTGAGAGGGTGCATAAAAAGTGACATTCGCTTGGTCTAGCTTATGACGACCAACAGTGACCTAGTTTATACTGGTGGTCAACCCGAGTCGTACGTGAAAGTCGCCACACTGCACTTTGTAATATACAAATGCCAGCTCATCAAGCTACAACAATCTGTCAAATTTCTTTAATAGATTTTCAGCTTTATCGCTAAAACATAAGGTTCAAAGTTGATTGAGAAAATTTGACAGTTTCCGGTAGATTGATTTGCTGGCGTCTGCATGTACCCATAAGTTGAATGTTTTAACATTCTTTGCTACTTCTTTTTCACAGGTCAACAGGCTTATGAAGTTGACCTCTGATTTACGTCTCATATTCATTAAAATCTTAAGAAAATTTCCACTAAATAGGGTCTTTACTATTATTATTAAACATCGGGTGGAAAGGGAGTCGAACCGTCGCTCGAGCCCAGTCTCCTGTCCCTCGCACACTCTCTGCGCTCAACGCTCTCTTGAATGAATGGAAGATCTTGTCAGTACCTATGTTTGGAGTATTGTGAGATGATCGTATGACTGTTGAGTAGTTGTATACTTTTCCTTATTGTACTTATGTGTTTGTGTCTTTAACGAATGTAATTGGTCTTGGCTGTTTTAAGTTAAAATAAATAAATCAATTTAGTAGTGCTCATCGAATATTTCGAGACATCGACAAGCGGTTGGTTGACTCTACGCGTGACTAGAGGGCTGGCCTATTTTCAGCCCAAAGATTAAGCATTGCCATCTAACGTGGTAATACTGCCAGCCTTTTGGGCACTTATCCCATTGACAACGATGCGGACGAATTTTTTGATGCCTAATGAGCTCCATTCTTTTTTTTTTCTTTTTTTTTTATTATACACGTGTATATAATATATATTATTATTTTAAATGTTAGCTTATATTATGTATAAATTACCATTAATAACAAGTATTGAATAAAAAAAAAGCGAAAAAAAAGAAAGCGAGAAAAAAAAAACGAAAGGAAAGCGGAAGCTAACAGATGGGATTATTATTTTATTGCTGTAAAGAGTATGTAAGAAGGAAAATAGAAAACGCAATCAATCATATCTTAGCGGTGTACATCAATCATACTCTTCTTAGTAATTGGATTACGATTGCCGGAACTTATTTAAGGAGTTGTGACATCAAATAGGCTGTAAATTCCTTTCTTTGTTTATTAATTACTAGTTTCTGTCTTCTTGTCTGCGTGATATTTATTGTTCTCTCGTCCTACCTCGTCGCATCGCATCGTGCGCCTGCGCTGTTAGGTACTTCGTCGATCTTTCTGACTTTTTTCTTTCTGCTCGGCTCCTAAGGGTTGTAGCATGGTGTTAAATAGCCTATAGCCTTTCTCAAAAATTGGGCTATCAAATGCAAAATATTTTTTTCAAATCCGACTGGTAGTTCCGGAGATTAATGCGTTCAAACAAGCTCTTCAGCTTTGTACAGATGGCACAATCATGCTTAATGCTTATTTTAGAGGAGTGTGAGCATAATTTAAATTAATTATTTATTCACTTATTATTACTTATTTTTTTTGTACGGACCCTTCGGTGCGTGAGTACGACTCGCACTTGACCGTTTTTTTTAAGTATGCATCATAAGGCGCCCAACATTTTTTTTTAGGTTTTTCGATGGATGGTTGGTGGATGGATGGTTGGTCAATGAAACAATATCCATCATTAGATGATCATTAAGATTTTAGAGGATCAGTTAAATATGTTCATCAAACGCCTAAAAAGATTTTAGAGTTTCATAATTTTTTTTAAATGCCCATTATCGAAGGTCACAAGTTTACAGAGGATCAGTTAAATATTTTTTTCATTATTTATTCAGTGCAACCCCCGGAGGATACAACACACTTCAATAAGGCCCAATCCTTTTTTTACCAGATTGCGACAGAAGGAGGGTTATGTTTTTCGAGAGTATGTATGTACTCGTATGTATGTTTGTATGTATAATTGTTTGGCACGCTCTGCAGCCTGAACGGCTTAATGGATTTTAGCTTGAGAGGTGTCGTTAGATTCACATTTACTGTGAGAGTGACACTGGGTATACCAAAATAAAAAAAAAACAAAATGGCTGATTTTTGGCGCCATATTATATGCCTTCAAAAAATTTTTTTGTTCTCAAAACCTATCGAGTGGGGTATCAAAATAAAGGGTTTTAAAAGGTGAATACAAAAATATATTCAACTTATAAGTTGAATATATTTGTTTTATTGAATAAATTAAATAAAAGTTGGAAGCAGGCGGGGCCCATACCTTTATTATAGTTTCTAACTCAAATGGGTCCCGCCTGTTTTCAACTTTTATTTAATTTAAAATGGGCTTGTTTTTAGCTTTTCATTTAGTTTTATTATAAGGTTGCAGTCGGGTATTTTAATTTTTTTAATTATTATTCCCGACGTTTTATCCAATCACTTCTATAGACAATTTTAAGCACATTCCACTGAAATCTATGAACAATATCGTCGTATAAATTAATGACAATACGACACTAATTAAATGTCATAATTGGATAGTAATTGCTTCGTCCGCCGAGCGCTTATTGCATTGCTATCGTCGCTAACCGACCATTGATGAATCGGCCGGCAAATATTGGATTCATTAGCAATTGATAAACAATCTGTTTACAACGAGATGCAGAAATGATATTAATTTACTTGGATATATGGTTCTGTATTCCATAAATCAATGGGGAACTGACAAGAAATTCTAACAGCCGAAATTAACAATTTACACAAATTGAAAAAAACTTTAAATTGTTTGAAAAGTTAATTAATTGATTAATCGAACTTCTAACTGTCGAAGTCAACACGTGACCCATGGAAGTTAGGAAGTAATGCCATAAACTCTGTTGTTTATTTAGTTATAAAGTTACATTCAGATTTATGCTGTTACAATACTTGCAATTAAAAATGTAGTTTAATGCGAATTTGACCTTTAAAGACGAAACCGGAAAAATTGAATTTCGCACGCTCGTGGCTAAGTAATAACAGCCGTACGAGCCGATCTTCAAGGTTAAGCAACACTGGGCGAGGTTGGTCTGCGGGTGGGTGACCATCTATTACATATCGAGACCCCTCCGTGCCTCGGAAAGCTCGTTAAAGACTTTCGTAGTCAGTCAAAAGCCTAAAAGTCGGACAGCCAGTCTTACCTAGCGGTATCGTGTTACCCAGTAACTGGGTTGTGGAGATCAGATAGGCAGTCGCTCCATGTAAAACACTGGTATTTAGCTGCATTCGGTTGGACTTGAAACTGACCCCAACACAGTTGGGAAGAGGCTAGGCAGATTCGATTGATCTAATTTAAAACTTAAAAGTGAACTGTGTTATATAACATGATCCGCCGTTAAATGTGTATAAAAGTTGTAACATCTAAATATAATAAGTCTCCATAGTTATTACTTTACTCAACCTTTCAGTTGGTAGTTAAAGTTATAAGTTTATGAGACATGTTTTCCGATATCGACATCTCCAGAGGTTTCCGTGAGGTCGTTGGACTGCTGCTATAAATAAATATCCATATTCTTCTGTTTCCTTTTTCAGATATACTTAACTTATAGTATAAAAGATCTCGCATATAAACTTTATAGGTACTTACCTACACTCCTCCGTTTTGACTTAGCCACATTTTTGTCAATGTTTAATAAATCACGCTATTAAAACTCAAACTCAAAGCATTTTTCAATGAAATCATTTATAGGCACTTTTGAATTGTCAAGAAGTCGGTCAGTCAGAAAATATGTAACTAGTTGCCCATCCCAAAGCGTAGTAGGTACCCATGGAGAAGAACGGGCAAGAAACTCCATGGACATCCTTTTAAATTATATTTTACAAAAGTATGAGTTACATCATTCATTTTCAATTTACAATTATAATGTGAGAACAATGTAAAAAAAAGGACGTAGGTACGCGTTAAAAGCGTCCAGAGTACAGCAAATAGTAACAAAACAACAATCTAAAAATAAAATAATTATAAAAATAAGCCGAAGCAGCTAAGTGATGACCAGCCGCAACTGACGGCGCCCGTTCACGAAATTGTTATCTAAATCGCCACATGCGAACACGAATACATTACACTGGCGTCATGCAAAATCCTGCATCGCGCAAGCAGAATTTACCGTGCAACTAGCATGTATATAGGTATAACGTCCAGACAATTATAAAATTATCGAGCAGTAGCCCACCAGACAAAACACCCGTCTGGTCCTCCCTTTTTTAAGATGGAGTATGAGTGAACTTTACACCCTGTTCCTCACACCTCTATAGTAGTATTAACTTATAGGTATGATTTTATACCTGCAAGGTACCCTTCATTTGAAGCCCGGGGAAACTATCAGAACCTTATCAGAGGGTTGTAAATCAAGCCCTACCTATTACTCGCGGGATCGCAAGTATCAATTACGGGGCTTGGTTTATGTAACTTGAAGAGATGTAAAATTATATTGTAAAGGCAGATAATAATAATGTTTAATTTTAGCTACAGTAAATGTTATGTTAAGCAAATATAACATAACAATTTTAATTACCCTGTAATATTCAACTTTGAAAATGAAAATCCTTACGCACAAACAAACGCCTAGGTAAATTAATTGGATACGGCGGGGTAATTGCATAACACAATATTAGTAGCAATGGCTTCCATTTTGAAAGATCAGCAGCATTCATTGCGTTATTTACGTTGTTGAGCAGACAATGTTTTGGAACTTTTTTGGGATGCACGAAGAAACCTCCTCTTGTAGCGCAGTTTGTTCCGCCAGTTACTCAACTGAACCGAGCGCTCGGCGCATCGTGGACAGTCACACCCAACACCTTATTTGACTGGCCAATTTTTCCTTTGCGGTGGCAGGGCTAACGCCCGCCTGGAGTTTGCGAACACCCTCCCACCGGAGTCCGGCGTCAAGCAGCCTGCTGTGTTTCGTGGATGCGTGAGAGTTCCAGTGCCTTAGGCATGTTCTGGGCACGCTCATTTCATCATAGACCTCATCCATCGTTTTCCATCAGGCGTGATCGATGTCAAGAATGGCCCGCTCTTGACCTCGATCACGCCATTCAGCAATAAAAAAAAAGAACATAATGAATCGATGCATTCGCAATATCCTTCTCCAAAATAATTCAGAATAGAATAGAATACTCTTTATTATGTACACCATATAAATTGATTGAGATGGATGGTGTGTTACGCAGTTAGGATGCTGACCTACAGTGCTGCGACCGTTTTTAGGTATCCTATTCATGGAGGCGTCGTGTCTGTGGGTACACTGAAAAAAATTACCTTCTGCTCAACTTTATGCAGTTGAGCAATCTATTTGAGCAGTGGGGATAAAGTGTCCTTACTTCAGCACATTAAAGCGATTTGATTACGGCTGACGTTATACAGTAACCGCCTTACTAATAAACGTATTATATCAGACTAGCTTCAGCCCGCGACTTCGTTCGCGTGAAACTTCTTGTTTCCCCCGAGCCACCCCGTCGTATCGCATCACCCGCCCGCGCTATCACTTAACGTTCTTTTTAATTTTTTTTCTTTTTGCTCGGCTCCTAAGGGTCATAGCGTGATGTTACATAGCCTATAGCCTTCCTCAAGAATTGGGCTATCAAATGCAAGAAGAATTTTTCAAATCCGACTGGTAGTTCCAGAGATTACCCCCTACATACAAACTTACAAACTTACAAACATACAAACTTACAAACTTTACCTCTTTATAATATTAGTATAGATGTAATCTCTCTTTCAGTCGTCAGTAATTTGACTTTCGAAAGAAGAAGACTAAGCGTTGTGTAACTATACAGACGCTATACAACGTTTATTAGTAAGGGGGTAAGAAGAAATGTTTGTAAAACAGTAACTTTTAATGATTGAACATACTAGATATTTACTGAAAAAAAACAACAAAAAAAAAGGAAAACCACTATTACTGTAATGTAAGTAAATTTGAAGGATATCACCAAATGAATAAAATAGTTAATTTTGTTACCTTTTAGCTACTTAAAACATTAATGTTTACTGTCATCAAGACGGTAACTTTTGCCTCAAGCTTTAACTGTTTTGCGGATCAGTAAAAAATACTGTTTTGAACGGCTCATAATATGGAACTGTTTGAAGCAGTTCAGATTAATATTTTTTCATTTTTTTACTGCTTATTTCTTTCAGTGTAGCTTTTGCCTACAAAATAAAAGCCTCAAAAAGAAAAAGCCACAAGTCTAATTATAAAAATACGAGCAGATTGCATCTCCTAATATTTGTCGTGTGTCAGAAGCACTTGTGAACGGATTCCGACATTCCACGCGGTCGCTTCGCGCAACCACGGCCGTCGGATTTCTGTCATACAGCGGCTAATACCGACCGCGTAATATAAGGCTAGTTAGTGAACATTTCTGGCTGTTTGGCTGAAAAATTGTCGAGATAAATCTTTGTATTTTTATGTTTTAAAAATATTTAGTGTGGTGATGCCTGTGGCTGCAAATTAAAGTCAAGGATTATTCTTACTTTCATTCATTTTTAGGGTTCCGTACCTCAAAAGAAAAAAAAAACGGAACCTTCGTTGTCCATCTTCCTGTCCTGTTTGTCTGTCAAGACCCTTTTTTTCAGGCAAGCGTGGATGTATCAAGTTGAAATTAATATCAGATACGTAGGTCTACGGTCCCTTGAAGCTCTAAAAAAATCATACTTCTAAGTCAATGCAATAAAAAAATGCGACATATTTTAATACTAACCTAAAGGGACTCCCTTGATCTAAAATAATTAAAGATTAGTAATAAGGTCTCAAAGCACAAATAAAGGAAAAGTAAAAAACTCGATAATTTGTAGTATTACTACCAAAATGAATATTTTTTTTGCGATTACAAACTTATATTTGCAGTTGCAGAATTGACCGTGACGTATATCCCAACTACGGAACCCTTTATTGTGCGTGGTCCAACACGAACTTGGCCGGTCATTTGCTTTGCCTTAGGCTTACAATGCTGTGAAAATACGCATTATCAAGTAAACAGATCTGTATTTTATTTTATTTTAGTTTAGAACTAGTTGTAAAACCCGTCAATTTACCCAACAGAACGCACTATAATCACTACACAAGTTGCTCTATTCGAACACACAAAAGAAATAAAAATATAGTTGAATTATAAAAGTTTAACATTCACAATGGGCCTTATTAGAAGGCTGAAAGTCACCCAAAGGGCAATGGAGAGGGCTATGCTTGGAGTTTCCCTGCGTGATCGAATCAGAAATGAAGAGATCCGCAGGAGAACTAAGAATTGCCAAACGAAATTAAGTGGCAGTGGGCAGGGCACATTTCATGGGGCCGAAAGGTTCTGGAGTGGCGACCACGTACCGGAAGACGTAGCGTTGGAAGGCCTCCCACAAGGTGGACCGACGACCTTGTGAAGGCCGCAGGAAGTAGTTGTATGCGAGAAGCACAAAACCGGTCGAAGTGGAGGTGCTTGGGGGAGGCCTATGTCCAGCAGTGGACGTCTTTCGGCTCAAATGATGATGATGATGGACATTCACAACATTATTTTAGACTGCTTGTCCCTCATTAGGGTTTACTTGACAATATAATAAAAGTACACAACGAATTTTTTTTATTCGGTAAATAGTAATTAGATTGTTAACTGGATATATCTATGAACAGTCGTCCTCTATATCATTGTTGAACTTAATCTCATTCGCAACTGTGCTTTTGTGGACGGATAAAAGATCTGCCAAAGACTGTATCTCATGAACCGTAATAGGTAGAAAGTTGAAATTTTCACAGAATGTGTATTTCTATTGCCGCTATAACAACAAATAATAAAAGTTAAATAAAGCTAAAAATTAAAGAAGGTTCCATACAATGATACAAGAAACGTGGTTTTTTCGGAGTTTTTTGTAGTAGGCCTTCGTGTTCGAGTCCGACTCGCCCTTGACCGCTTTTTTAGGAGTACTTAAGTTTTGAACATCTAACGATATTATAAACTAAAACTTTCTTTGAAGTCTAATTTTAGTATTCAAATATTATTAGAGCAAGAGCCGCCCGGCTTATGCCGCTAGAATACTAACAAGTCGGCCTTAATCGTTATCGTATGCCAGTTATGCCTCAGGCTCATTAATCATAATAATTTTAAGCATAACATAATGCTCTAACATCGTAAGCTGAGCTAAGGCATTAAATCGCCTGTTGTTTGCACAGGTGGTCGATGTTTTTACTTCGTGAGGTTTCCAGAGATTATTAGGCGAGGTTATGTAACGTCTGTATTTTCATACTTATATTTTGAGCAGAAAAATAAGTGGAAAGGTTAATGGAGTACTTATTGCACGATAGGTTACGGAGAACTTCTCAGTTCGCGGTATTTTGTCTGGAATAAAAGTGGATATTCTTGATACTGTTGATTATATTGAAGACTTTCAAGTAATTTTAGCTTATCCTACATGAAATGGAAGATAGTGATTTCAAGATGACGCACTGTACGGTTTTAATAACAGAAAAACTAATGTAGGGTCGGCCAATTCAAAATTTGACTTGGTCGACTGGACCCGCGGTTCCAGTTCGAGTGGGTCCAGTTGACCAAAGACTCGATAATTTTACTTACATTGCATTATTATATTAATATAAAAAAAAACATTATTACAAAGAAAATCAGACTTCCAAAAAAATACTAGGTACTATTGCTAAATAACTTTAATTTCGGAAAAAATGCGGAACCAACGACACCGACTTCCGAAATTAAAGTTATTTTGCAACTTGTAGTATTTTTTTGGAAGTCGGTTGTTTTTTTATTTTTGTTAAAAAGTGTTTTTTTTCTTTACGTGACGATTTCTACCAGTTTACTTCTACCGCAAGCCTCGTCGTCGTGCAAGCGCTCAAGAACTTGCAAAACCGGTCCACGGTTGATGAAAATATCGATACACATACATTAATAACCCTCCTTTTTGCTTCACCGTAGTCAGGTAAAAAAATACATACAAACGAACATAAAACCTTCGTTTTTAAGTCATATCAGCATGTATATAGTGTACCTCCATGTTGTCGGAATACATTACTAAGGGCGGGTTGTTTCACGTCCACTTGACGCGTATACGTCAAAAATGGAGCTACTCCACTGCACAATTTTTGACATTCCACTTTGCCCCACCAGTGGGGCGGCCGGTGGGGCAAAGTGGAATAATCCACTATGGTCACACCAAAAAAAACGCTGTTTCATATTACAATTACAAAATATTATGGCCTTGACTTACGTCAAATTAACGATTACGTAGTCGTTATTATTTGACAAAATGGAGCTAACTATCGTCACACCAAAAAAAACGTTGTTTCAAATTACAATTACAAAAAGGAACATACCTACAAACATACATACATAGGCTGATAAACACATTACCACTCCTTTGCGTCGCGCAGTCGGGTAAATATTATGGCTTACGTCAAATTAACGATTACGTAGTCGTTATTATTTGACGTATGCATGTGTCGTTAACCAACCGTTTGGAACAACCAGCCCTTATGTGTTTTGTTTACAATACGAGCAAATGATATAACGTTAAAATAGACACTACATGTAAGAAACCTTGCGAGTTATCTTCGTAGTGGTTACAGGACAGTGTCATTTGCCTCAATTCTACCCCACCTCTCTAGCACCTATGTACGTCGGGAGCTCGGTGCCTCTCCGTGCCTCGGTTCAGGCCATTAGCACGGTTTAATGTGGCCTTTTATTAGTTTAATAAATGTCTATGTTCCCGCCAGCCATGTGTGAAAGCGAATTTTTATTCGAGTTTTTGTTTGTCAGGAATGTCCTTTTAATCGCTTTTGCAGATGAAGCTATTATCGTTTCGTTTATGTAAGCACTTATGCCAAGGAATATTCCGTTTTGAATGGTTCTAAAAGATAACGTTTTTGGCAATTTTGTTGGCTTAATATTTAAGTTCCTCCAGCAGTCATTTGTTTAGCGTAATAAACATCTATTATACTTTTATTTCTTTTCCCATATTTTCTCAACATAAGCATCTTTTACACTATTATTTAAAGTCATATTTTTTTTAGTTTAGATCGTCGACATGGGATGCAAAAACGAGCGAAGGGCACCCCAAGGCTCGGTTTGGTTAGGTTACTTTAAACCCTTTACACAGAAATAGGGGCCCCGCGAAGCGGGGCTCCGTCGACATAGGATGCAAGAACGAGCGAAGGGCACGCCGAGGTTCGGTTTGGTTAGGTTACTTCAAACCCTTTACACAGAAATAGGGGCCCCGCGAAGCGGGGCTCCGTCGACATAGGATGCAAGGGTGAGCGAAGGTCACCCCGAGGTTCGGTTTGGTTAGGTTACTTTAAACCCTTTACACAGAAATAGGGGCCCCGCAAAGCAATGCAGCAGAATGAAATAGGATGAAAAAAAAAGTGTTTATCATATTAGACTAAATAGGTTTTATGTCTATTGAGTGGTATATCAAACGATTTTATAATAATTGTCTGTTATTCTTATAGAAATCAGTTACATTAAAATTATATCAATCGTTTATTATATTAACTGATCATTACCTATATCAAATAAAATTATAGGTTCAGTTGTTATATCTTGTAAATATTAGAGGTTTTGTAATTATATCATATATTACTTACCCGTATAAACTCCCAGGCCATGACAATATTATGGTAGTTAGGTTTAGGGAGGAAAGCGTTATGATAAAAAACAGTAGGAGTTTAAAATATTTACATTAATGATATTATTAATTACAATTTTCGGAAACATGAGTGTTATGAACATCGCCGGTAGCACTACAAATAGTATGAATGAAAACTTTAGGATGAAAAATTTTAGGAAGAGTGATCATTCGGATTACAAATCGTTAGGAAGAACAATTTCAGGTAAAGAACTTTAGTTGAGCCAATATGGACCCACTTTTAATATATACCCACCACTCACTACCTAGAACTTATCATAGTCAGTCTATAATGTTCCCACTGCTGGGACACAGCCCTTCTCTCGATGAGAGGGCGTGGGCAGTAATCCAGTTTGCGGGCCCAGTGCGGGTTGGTAGATGTATCTTTGAATTTTTGGCTCTGGAACATGCTGGTTTCCTCACACAAAACATCGTATCGCATCGTGCGCTTTAGCTTTTTTTAGCGCCTGTTTGGGTTTGCACCTACGACCTGCAAATCTTTGCGGCCTTACCTCCGCACCACCACTGCTCTCCTATGGAAAAAAACTTGTATTATTTCTACACCCTCATACATAAACATAGCCTCGCACAATATCACGGATTGATTCCCAAATACGTCAAAACACAATAGGAACATCCAATTATCTGATAGGGGGCCAACCTTTTGTCCGGTGTTTTGGCTTCCTATTCTCATGCTCCTTTCAATTCGTGTCTCCGTCGCATCTTGTCCATACAAAATATTATCATTTGTATGCTTCTACGAATATTTATTTTTCAGGAATACTATGAGATTGGACGCATGCGAATTCACGCTTAAAATATTGTAATTAGTTAGGTTACAGTAGGTACCTATTTTGTGGTGATGGTCTTCGTTTAAATATTCCAATTCAAAGTTTTAAATAGGTTAATTTCAAATTCACTAGGTATTATTTAAAGAATTTCAAAGGGGTTTGAAGATTTTTGCATGGAGCCTGGCATATCCATTTTCATTGAGTCCGCCATTTTTTATTCAAAATGGCGGCCGCCCATGAAATGAAACCTCTAAGTAAAAATCAATAGCTGACATCAATGCTCTTGAAACATTAAACATTCAGCGTGATTATTTCAAATATCTATGCAACAAGATGTAAGTAAGCAAGTTCAAAAAATATAAATGTCACGTGCTCAACTTTGAACATTAATATCTCGAAACGTGATACTTTACAGAGTTTGGTCTTATTATGTTTTCTGTTTACATTGATGTCAGCTATCGATTTTTGGATTCAGAGTGGCCGCCATTTTGAAAAAAAAACTAAATGGCGGACAATAGGTATTCAATAAAAAAAATATTCAATCCCCTTTTAATCAATCCTACAATATTAAATTTTTTCTTAGCAATAATTCTATTAATAACTTTTAATCAGTAAGTACTTAACTTTTTAATAAAACGAAACAGGATTCTGAAAATTGTGCTCAAGTTTAGCACCGAAAAGTTGACCGGGAAGATTTTAGCCCCCTCCCTGGTTGACTCTGAAGTGCCGTGCCTGGCCGACGCGGAGAACGCCTGGAAAATGGCTTGCCCGGATACAGATCGGCCCGCGAACCTATCTTCCCAGAGGCAGTGGGATGAGCCGCTCTGCAGGTTGGTACGGAATAATCTTATTAATACGTCCACCAATACTGCTGAGCGTGCCCGCCTACTGGCTGTGGGTGAGTGGGAGTCGGGTCTCTGGCTTCAGGCACTACCGTCACCCAACATAGGCACATTGCTGGGTGACACCACCTTCCGGCTCGCTACTTGTTTGCGTCTGGGCGCCCCCTGCGTGGCTCCGCATCGCTGCCAATGCGGTGAAGGTGTCGACTGCCTCGGACACCATGGCTTATCCTGCAGTAAAAGCGCAGGCCGGATAGCACGGCATGCCAGCATCAATGACATCATTCGTCGTGCTCTTGTCACCGCTGGGGTGCCAGCTGTTTTAGAACCCAATGGTTTGGCACGCGACGATGGTAAGAGACCAGACGGGATGACCATAATGCCTTGGAAGGTAGGTAGGCCTTTGGTGTGGGATGCAACGTGTGTCGACACCCTTGCGCCATCCCATCTTCCAAGCACGGTAAGCTGTGCTGGGGCGGCTGCTGCAGGTGCGGAAAACCTCAAACGGCGCAAATACTCCAATCTCTTTGGAACTTACATATTTGAGCCGTTTGGGGTTGAAACACTAGGGCCATGGGGCCCGAGTGCCCACTTAGTATTCCAAGATATCGCCAAGCGGTTGGTCGACTCATCACGTGACCAGAGGGCTGGCCTATTTTTTGGCCAAAGAATCAGCATTGCCATACAACGTGGCAATGCTGCCAGCCTTTTGGGCACGTTTCCCGTTGACAGTGATGCGGACGAATTTTTTGACGCCCTTTGATTATTTTCCCTCCCTGTTTATATACTTGTACATATTATTATTTTAAGATTGTTAGTTTTTTAAATTACATGGTTGAAAAATAAAAGCTCAAGTTTATATCCAAATGAAATTCTCCTTCCGTTCGCTTTCATCGAAATCAGTTGGCATGCTCGGGTACTAGGTAATTAATTTATTGACCTGTTTACTTGATACTCAACTTGTACTGTAAACAGCGATCACTATTATTGTCTTCTAGACATTGACTAGGTCCTTAATGTGTGATTAGAGAAAAAGTTAAATTGAAAATTTGAAAACCCCCGACTTAATAAAAAAAACCTCTAAAAACTTAAATAATAATATATATTGGCCCTTTAAGTTTAATATAAGTTGCAGGAAATATTTTGATTCCAGCGTCCTCACATCGGGGGATGGCTAATGAAAACGCCAAACAATATTAATGTAGCTATTCTTTTCATTAGCCGTCCCCCGACGTGAGGACGCTTGGATCAAAATATTTCTTACAACTTATATTAAACTTAAAGGGCCAATATATATTATTATTTTAGTTTTTAGAGGTTTTTTTTTAAGTCGGGGGTTTTTCAAATTTTTATTTAACTTTTCTTTCTTGCTTTTTAATCTTTACAATATTATATTACTAGTAAATATGCTATACGATCGACTCGTGACTCGCCGAAATCTGCGCAGCTATACGTATTTTTTTTATCACAGTGAAGCGAAGCTAGTTAGGTACTCGTGGTCGTTGGCGTTCAATCCATACTAACGTATTCTTCTGTGAATTCGCCATTTGTGGTAGCGGCCATCTTGGATTTAAAATTTGTAATAGTGTATAGTATTCTACTAGTCAAGCCCTTTCATTTGATACCCATATTGAGGGAATTGTGAAAAAAAATATGCAATCCGCCATTTTGTGGCGGCGGCCATCTTGGACCGATTTTCTTCAAACATAGCTAAGAACACTCGCGACTGATTCACCTTTCAAACAAAAAAAAACAAAATCAAAATCGGTTCATCCATTCGGGAGCTACGACGCAACAGACACACACACACACACACACACAGACACGTCAAACTTATAACACCCCGTCGTTTTTGCGTCGGGGGTTAAAAAGAGGAATTATAAAAAAAATATCATTTACATTACCTAAATATTTTATTATATCAATAGAAATCGACATTTATAATTATTTTTAAAACTACACCTCCTCTCTGTGCATACACGCTCACACGCACACAATTACAATCATTTACATTGAAACTACATCTCACTAAGTGCACACATGTTTACGAAACCGGCCTCACTTTACTGTTGACAGCCCTCTGTCTTGGTTTTTTATTTGGTCTGAGAACGACACAAACAAATCATGCACAGATTTTTTAAATCAGTTAGTATGTAATCTTGATGTATCCACCCATTTTTTCACATATTTTTTCAAAGCTTGAAAACTACACGTATCTTAACTTCTCTACCGACCATCGGCTGATTTTGACAGTTCTACCGGAATCTGTTTACCATCGTTAATTGAACTCCTCGACATAAGACAAAGGTTCTCTCAAAGCTGGGGAAGTGCTCTTTTTAATTACGGCACTGCTGATAGCGATCGGCCAGTGATGTTACTTCGAACCCAAACTAGAGCATACTTTGGGTTCTAGTGGTTGCAAAATACTCCTCTTTGTTTATTTTAAGCGAGGATCAAAGGCAAAGTTGTGGCTTGTTTAAATTTGATATATCTGGCAGCATAATTTGGCTGAGCTTAACTTGTGCTGGGCTTTCTATTTTATATTGCAAGCATTACAGAAAGCGTGATATTGTGAGTGTGAACATCGATTCTATAACAAGCGAGCGTTGAGAACAAGTAACAATTAAATTTACATAAGTTACTGATCGTTTTATTCATGAAGGTGTGAGTTAAGAAGAACATTCACAGTTATTTGCTTTGATCAATTGGAATGGCGTTCTATCAAAATATAAACCAGAACACCAATTCCCGTAAGTAATTAAAAACGTTCAAAATCTACTCGCAATGAGTCTCAGCGACAATCAATGTCAAAAACTTGTCAAAAATGTAGGGAAACTAGAGGTCTTTTGTCAGATTGAGACTGAGATCAGAGCTGTGAACGTTCCTAAAATTACGAGAATTGCCCCCCTGACTGTAGAACCATGGTGCCACGCAAAACTACGGATCCGCCAGGCGTTAAACCAATTAGCTCAAATCACTGTACTCACTCCACTCACACTCAATCACTCACGGTTTTATTCCAATACCATCACTAAAAATAGTAAATCACTAGCTGCGCCCCGCGGTTTTACCCGCATAAGTCTCGATCCCGTAGGAATATCGGGATAAAAAGTACCCTATGTCCTTTCCCGGGACTCAAGCTATCTCTATAACAAATTTCATCAAAATTGGTCAAGCCGTTTGAGCGTGAAAAAGTAACAAACATATAAACACACACACACACAAACTCACAAACTTTCGCGTTTATAATATTAGTGTGATTAGTGTGATTGTAATGTGACCCTCATGTCATTGTAATAAGGTTCATTAGAGAACTGCCTGACTAGTTCTAGCCTCGAACGGAGTCTTCATTCATGAGTTCCATCTCATCAAAAAGCGAAGTTGCTAGTGTTAAGCTGCAACATTGAACAAACACCTAAAAAATATTAAACCATAAATAAAACACGATTACTAAACCGTGAACATTAACGTTCCACGTTTAAGCATACGAAGGGTTAAACAATGATAAGCATAGATTACTTTTGCTATAGTTTTTATGTATGTGTGTGTGTGTGTTTTTGTGTGTGTTGTTTGTATGTTTTTTTTTTTATTAAGAACTTAACTTTACTCATCTACACATAACAACTAGAACTAAACAAAAACTCTGAAAATGAAGTTTAAGCCAATAAACAAGTTTAATTAAACTTATTATTGCAGACCATTCCATAAGATGTTCTTCAAAATTATGAGAACAACTGCCTATTCAATGAAACTTCATCTTCATCGTATCGTCTTTATTAACTTAAAGGGACTACAGGACCTAAACGCAAAAAACGCAAGTTTTATAATGCCTAAAAGTACCTACAGTAAACAAAATCAGAAAAATATATGATATTCTTCCGGATATACACTAGGTAGATAGTGTATTGAAAACATAATACAACTAATTTGATACGATAGAAAAAAATCAATAACCATAAAATGATGATGACCTCTAAAACTTTCTTTTTACAATAAAAACCATACTAATATACATACAATCATTCTGATTTTTTTGTCAGATTATTCTACAAGAAACATATTAAAGCACTAGTGTTTTAATTTTTTAGTTCAAACAATAGATTTTTTGTAAATACATAATTGCTTCATATTTTGCAATACATTACCAGCGTTGTGTCATCCTGCTTCTCTTTATTTTCTTTGTAGTTCGACAGTGCCCGCACTTTAGGTCATTTAATGCCCTTTAAGGTTTCAGACGAAATCTTATCATCAAAACATAAAAAAGTAATCACATGAAAAAAAAATTAATTGTGAGAATTTATTTTTATTTACAAGGTCATAACTCCTTACCCTCATAATATACATATTTTATTCCTGTCTTAATAAATATTATTGCATATTTCATGAACTATTTGACATTATAGGTCTCATTAGAGGTGGACATATGCACTGCGAATGAGCATTGTCCTTTCATCGCAATTCGATCAGTCGTTAACGAGTGAAAAGGAAAGGCACACACACAGAGCAAAGCTTGGCGTGCACTGCGATGCGATTTTTTAAATCGCATTTTCATGCGAAATAATATCGCGAACGTTAATAAAACTTTTCAAGCGATTATTTACCCCATTGTGCTGACTTTAGTATATAATTTCAATTTTTCACAGATTGGCGAATCTTTTACGCAACGATTACATTTCATAGTCCGCGCTTAGCCTTACTTTAGCATTTATAAAACGAAAAAAACCGGCAGCCTAATTGCGGAACGCCAAATCGTCAAATGATTCTGATCAGTTGGCTTCATTTCTATTACAATTGGCTTCATTTTACGATTTTCGAATTGCGAAACTAGTTTATTATGAAACCAATTATGAACGTTAAGGCCCTGCGCAGAAACTAGAGTTTCGCAATTCGAAAATCGTAAAATGCAGCCAATTGTGATAGAAATGAAGCCAACTGATCAGAATCATTTGACGATTTGGCGTTCCGCAATTAGGCTGCGGGCTTCCTGTACGGAGTGCACCAGATGTATGTACTTAATTATCGTCGCTCCCAGCTAAGCTGTAAACCGCCACAGCCTTATAAGATTGATTTATTAAAGAGGTGTAGGACCTCTTTAACTGCAAATTAAAAAAATACAAACGGATTATTCATCAAACATTTATTTCTTCATTAGCTGCGCCCCGCGGTTTCACCCGCATAAGTGTCGATCCCGTGGGAATATCGGGATAAAAACTATCCTATGTCCTTCCCCGGGACTCAAACTATCTCTATACCAAATTTCACACAAATCGGTTCAGTAGTTTAGGCGTGAAGAAAAGACAGACAGACAGACAGAGTTACTTTCGCATTTATAATATTAGTTTGGATTTCATTTAAAAAAAATGTTTTATTAACACCCGCAACCATTTCCGTTTAATTCTAATTATGAACATCCGTAGGCTTTTTGCCTTTTGTAACGAAAAGTGTTCCCATTTTCTTAATCCTTTGTGGTTTATAGGTAAAAACCAAAAAAATAAAGTATTTTCCTTTGTATTAAAGTCGTCAGTCCATCAAGACTGACGACTTTAATACAAGGGAAAATACGTTTTTTTTTTTTTCTTGATAGCTGGGGGCGTCCCACACTATGTTTACTTATCTTACTAAGATTTAAATCGTCTGATTGCCTTCATCGTACTTAGTCGCGCGAAAGTGTCACGCCAAAATTCTCAGTAGTTCCTTCAAAGGAACTACGCGAAGGAACTAGTGAACATAAATGTCCATGCCAAGAAGAGTGAGCTCACAAAATAATAATCGAGTTTCCATGAAACATGTTTCGTTAAACGTCGTTCAGCTGTTTTATATTTATTTATTTATTAAAACTTTATGCACAAGTAAAAACTGTACAAAGGCGGACTTAATGCCTTAGGCATTTTCTACCAGTCTACCTTAGGGTGATGCAGAGACAGTAGGTGCAATAACAGAAAGAAAAGATAAAAAAATATTTATAACTAAGATATAAGATATATATATATATTATATAACGTAGTTGTTTTATAAAACAGCTAGCGGTTATGTAAAACTGCTAATTAAGCAATCCATCAACGACATGCACATACCCACGACGAAACTAAGTAGGTAATGACGTAATAAATCAGAATATTACATGTGCCGAGATTTGAGCACAAAATACTATATGAAAGGTACATGGTAACCTTTTTCCTAACGTGGAGGCAAAGGAAAGTTAATTTATGATAAAAGCTTTCATCCTGTATGTTAACTAGGTAGGTAAGTTTTGTTAGCGGACACAAAGCATATTGTATTACAATAATTAATGTTCACCTCAGTATGTTTTTTTTTTTCATCTAGTTTTTAAAATATTATTGGTGCGTAATAGTAGATTGTACAACAAAAGCATAAAAGAAGCTATTTTACCCCGAGACGTTTAGGTATATCCACGCGAGCCTCAGGCGAGGGTGGATATACCTAAACGTCGAGAGGTAAAATGGCTCGTTTATGCCTGAGTTATACACTCTGCTTTTCACTTCGATTGCGAGAAAATGAAACAGGCATAAAGTATACAGTACATAATTAATCAAAAATGTTGCAAAGCATAGCTAATTCCCGCCGCCACAGATAATACCGCCACGAAACTTTTTAAAAGTTTTTTTTTTTTTAATTTCAACCGTTGTCATTCGACTTGGGTACTTCATACTGCCAAGTCATAAAAACGTTTCTTTGCGTTTTTTAAATAATAAATGACAACTATTTTACCTGATGTTATTAAATTAACGATAGAAAACACGGAAGTGGTATAAATTAAAGAAAATGAAATAAATCACGACTTTAATCTGCGAAGTTTTATTGTGCGTTGGACCTGATTACCTTAGTCTCAGAAAAAAAATTACTTTATGCACTAGAACATAAAAAGCGATTTTATGTCGCCTAAGCACAACATAAAGACGAACTTTTAGAGCATGAGAAGTGAAAAAGTGTTTTATAAACCTACAAATATCATTACTGGCATGTAAAATTATTAAATATTTAGATAATGTAAGCCAACATTTAATAAATTAAATAATAATATGTACATTTATATGCAAAAGAATCATAGGGCATGAAAAAATTCGTCCGCATCGCTGTCAACAGGAACAGTGCTCAAAAGGCTGGCAGCATTGCCACGTTGTATGGCGATGCTGATTCTTTAAGCAAAACTTTTTTACAAAAAAAACAACCGACTTCAAAAAAAAACACTACAAAATGAAAAATAACTTTAATTTCGGAAGTCGGTGTCGTTGGTTCCGCATTTTCGTTTTTTCCCACCGACTTCCGAAATTGAAGTTATTTTTTTCACTTTGTAGTGTTTTTCTTTTTGAAGTCGGTTGTTTTTTTTTTTTTTTGTAAAAAAGTTTTTATTTTTCACTTTTTAGTTGTACCTACCCCACACAAATTCAACTAACACTAGTGCATTGAAGAATTGAAGAGACGACTCGAAGAGTTATCAAAATTCACATAGAAATTCCGGAGATGCAGTACATTTATGCATGTAACTTCGTACATAAGAATAATTACCTAATGTATTATATATTAAAACCTTCCTGTAAGTATGTTAACTACACTAATGAAAAAAATATCAAAATCGGTTCAGTAGTTTTTGAGATAATCGCGGACATACAAACATACATACATACGGGTCGAATACAGAACCTCCTTTTTTAAAGTCGGTTAAAAAATAGGCCAGCCCTCTAGTCACGTGAAGAGTCGACTAACCGCTTGGCAATATCTCGAAAAACCAAGAAAATATTTGACTTAGTAGATAGAAAGCAGTGGTCACCCAGTGCTAACGGCCATGACTTACGAATTGTACATAGTTGTTCTAACCCTGGCATGGTTTACGTTGTGTAAATTATTTCGTCACCACTGCTCTCAAAACGCTAAAGGCAAACATCATTAGGAAACCGGCATGTCCAAAATTTTGAAGACATGTGACATCGACGCGCTACCATGGATCGACCCGTTACCATGGATTCAATACATGATTCTGATACCGACGAAAAAAAGCTATACAGGGTGAAATTTTAATCACCGTTTTCCTCATAAGGGGTCATTGTACTCATCATTATGAACATTTTTTACTATGGGACCA
Organism: Amphipoea oculea; assembly: GCA_945859645.1. NCBI lineage: Eukaryota > Metazoa > Arthropoda > Insecta > Lepidoptera > Noctuidae > Amphipoea > Amphipoea oculea. The sequence goes on from OX243876.1 coordinate 7,390,432, forward strand.
AACCTGTAATCGTGAAAAAAAAAATCAGCTGTTCCCTACATTAAACTAACTAAGTAACTCGTCAAAATGTAGGGAACATCTGATTTTTTTTTCGCGATTTCATGTTTGGTCCCTTAAGAGGAAAATGGTGATTAAAATTTCACCCTGTATAACTCCCCTGAAAACTCCATAGTTTTCAGGGGAGTTATACAGGGTGAAATTCCATCCCCATCCCCATGGATGGCATATTCTTTGTTTAAAATTAATATAGTAAACGTTTATTCTTTTAATTATTACGGGAAGTCAGCGTTATGAAAGTATATTTGACTCAATATCCTGTTCGAAGCTCTCCTAGATAAATATGCCAAGCTAAGTTAATAGTTAGTATCGGTACTTGTTGGGAATATTGAGGCGGAGCTTGTTTAAGTTGTAAGTTACGTTTCAGTTTACGTGTTAGACTTATACCCGGAGAAAATTTGGAAGCTTACTTGTTCGGATAAGACCACAGATATAGATATACCTAGATAACGCAAGAGCACCTATTTCGCGTGCCAAAAATTGCACCAGTTTACGATCGTAAATCATAAGCCGCTACTTTCGCGCTCAGTCCTGCGTACTGCTGGCTGGGTGAGCGTGAGCGAGAGAGCGCGAGCTTGTGACGTCATAGTAGGTAGTCAAAAAGTGGCACGCTTAGTTTTCATACAGTTCGTGATACTTGCGTTATCTAGGTATATATCTATATCTGTGGATAAGACCATTATTAGGTTAATTTTTTTGTTTCGTTTTACTATACTGTCGCTCTATTCTACTGTTATAGAAACCTTAGTGGTTTTCTCAACCAGTTCAACTAGTATTTCCATCTGGAACTAATTTATCAACTTAATTTGTCCACCATGAAGTAGTTTTTCTACCTTTAACTAGTTTCTCGACTAGTTTTTCTACAATGAACTAGTTTTTCCACCATGAACTAGTTTCTCAACATTTCCACCATGAATTTATGGTGGATATGGTTGAGAAACTTGTTCATTGTTTCCTGACTAGTTTTTCCCCATTTTTAATATTCAAATTATCAATAAATCTGCCTAGCCTTTTCCAACTATGTTGGGGTCGGCTTCCAAGCTAACCGGGTGCAGCTGAATACCAGTATTTTACATGGAGCGATTGTCTACCAGACCTCTACAACCCAGTTACTGGGGAACATGATACCGTTTGTTAAGGACTGGTTGTCAGGCTTGGGCTAACGACTACCAATGATTTACGAAGGATAGCCGGGACCAACAGCTTAATGTGCTTTCCGAAGCACTGAATAGATGGTCACCCATTCACAAACCGACCGCGGCAAGCGAAGCTTAACCTTCGATCTAGCCGTGTGACTGTTATCATTTCTTTGTTGATATAGATCATTATAGAATGATCCTCGTTTATACACTGTTCCATTTGTAAACCATTCAATAAGTCAGTTGATACAACGCTCAAACACATTTGAATTATGAACTTGTTAACTTAGTTATGCAGCCATATAATTAGGTTCAATCATAAACCATGGGATATATCAATATTGCCAGTTAGCTGTTGCGTCATTAACTTTGTCAAAGGGGCAATTTGTCTCTGTAATTATCTCGAATGCAAGCTGGTATTATATTATTGACTGCACATGGTCAATATACGGTCGTATATGTGAAATATGACTCAAAAGATAGGCATAGTTGGTGGTAGCAGAGCACAAAATTTATGCGCTCCCAAATTACATAAAATAACTATCTATACTATGTAGATACCGTGCTTCAGAAAGCACGTCAATCTGTTGGTGCCAGCTGTCATTCGTGGATCTTTGACAGTCGTTACGGGTAGTCAGAAGCCTAAAAGTCTGACAACCAGTCTTACCAAAACGTATAGTGTTACCCAGTAACTGGGTTGTGGAGGGCAGATAGGCAGTCGCTTCACGTAAAATACCTGGGTATAAAAAATAGCTGGGTAAAGGCTAGACAGGTGATGATAAACTACCTATTACTGTACTTAGTACCAACATTTGTATAAAAACAAGTAAATGATACTTATTTAAGTTACAGAAGAGCGGAGTCTCCCACAGGATTATTTGCTTCCAAACGGGTTTCAATCACTAGTTGATAAGGTTAATTTGTCAAAAAATAAACCAGTTTTCACGTTGAGGGGCCAATCGAAATAATATACTCGTATATTAATGCTAATTCTTTTACCAAAGTATTAAATTAAATATCGGGACAAAAGTATCCTATGTGTTAATCCTGATTATAAACTAGCTGTATGCTAAATTTCATCCAAATGTGTTCAGTAGTTTTTGCGTGAAAGAGTAACAAACATTCATCCATCCACCCTCAAAAGTAGGTACATAGGTACAATCACTGTCCATTCCAAGGTTGCCTGGAAGAGATCGCAGAAAGCGATAACGCCTCCCATTGTATGTTTTGTATTAATAATCGTATTTTTTGTTATGTATTTTCTGCTGTACAATAAAGTATATAAATAAATAAGTATCTAATATTAATCTTGACATTTGAGCTACATTTCTGACCCATCGTGGTTTGTTGTAATTGTATCATAAGATCTTGTAAACATACCTCGTGTCTAGGTATCGTCTTCATTTTGACATTTAACGTTAATTAATTATGATTTAGGCCTTATTAACGGCTTGTTCTAACAACCTACGCAAAACCTGAAACGTTCCTCAAATTCTCTGCTAATGATTTCAGAGAAAATCACCGGAGTTTAACAAATGTTGTTCATTTGTTTGTTTTTGTGTTTTTTGTCATTTGTATTTATGTTTGTTTGTTTGTCGTTTGTTTAGTTGAATCTGTATTAAATAAAGGGAAATAATAATGGTTCCGAAAAACAAATTAATCTCCAGCGATCTGTGGCCGACAAAAAAAAATGGATCTTCGAATAAAAAAACTAAACTTTCGAATAAAATACTGAACCTCCGACAAAATTACTAAGTTACCGACAACAGAGGTTTTGTAAAAATAATCATATTAAATATATACGTGGGGCTACGTCGACTTAGGATGCAAGAGTGAGCGAAGGGCACCCCGAGGTTCGGTTTGGTTAGGTTACTTTAAACCCTTTACATAGAAATAGGAGCCCCGCGAAGCGGGGCTCCGTCGATATAGGATGCAAGAGCGAGCAAATGAGAATACAAATACCTTTACCTAGGTATATATTATAACGTAATTTAAGCTGGTAGAAAAGTATTATAGCAATAAACAGTCATGTTTATTTTTCGAAGATTTCAGTATCTCATTCGGTCGTTTCGTCATTTTTATTGGGACAAAAGAAGTCGGAAAGTTAGTATTTTAGGCAGTAGATTTAATATTTTAAGTAAGGGCAATTCTTATTTTTTTGTCGGAGCTTTTATTACTATCCTTAAATAATACAGATACGGCGTTGACGTAATCACTTTTACACTTTTGTCGCCGACAGTAAAGAACTATTATTATTTATTTTTAACCGTTCATGTCCCACTGCTGGGTAAAGGCCTCCCTACTCTCTTTCCATCTTTCTCTGCCCAGAGCTGCCAAGGATCAACCTTTATCAAGGGAGTCCAACTCATTCAGCCATCTCCGTCTGGGCCTGCCGCGATATCGAAGAACTATGTACTTTGTAAAATAAAGATCATAGTCAATCATGGAGACTGCTGACAGAAGTAAAAACTTAAGACTATGAAATAACAGTGGGTTTATTTAATCAATTTAACTTCTACGAGTAGGTACTTAATTGGTTTTTTCGGCCGGGCAAATTGTTATTAGATTTTCAATTTGAAATTTCTCAGTATAGCCCGAAGTCTGGATTTGTGCCTGGTTGGTGGAAATATGCTCGCCCCTATTACATGGGATTTCAACATACCTGGCGAAATGAGGGTGTACTATAGGTACACTTCTGCCTAACCCTTCGGGGATTACAGTCGTGTTTTTTTTTTTTTTTTTTTTGAATGGCTTCTCGCAGTTCAATCTATGAGGTTGTCGTCTGCTTAACCAGGCTTGCCTGTCGATGCCTCAATAAATTAAGGCCACCAGCCAGGGCTTAGTGCCAGACGGCGCGTATGTGTTCCACGCGCGCCTCAAAAGATGTCATAAAGGAAGGGGCCTGTTAGGGCCGAAGCCTGCCGGGGGTGCGGGATTGTCCGAAAGGGTTACCGCTACCCCGGAACACAAAAGGCTAATGAAGAAACGGGTGGGTTTTAGTCAGTAAGAGTCCGACACTCCCTTCGCTCCACCCAGAGCGGGAGGGGGTCATTTGATGATTACACATCCACAAAAAAAACCAGGGCTTAAAAAATTTCAAAACTAAGCGACTATATGCTAAAGGGCACCCCCTAGAGCGTACTGACCTCGGCTTAGGGCGTCGCTGGGAGAGGTTGGATCGGAATTAATTACAGGCGTAATGTTATGTTGTATAGATATACCAACACTAATGTTGCATAACACGTCACCCTTATAGCTACGCTATAGATATACTGCTATTACAGCATGTCGGCGACGCGAACCCATAAGATTTTCCCCTACCAAAAATCGCTCAACGCGTCCAACGAAGTTTTCACTTCAAAAAATGAAAGCCATAACAAATTGAACAAGGTTATAAAGATTTAACCTATTCAATTACTGGCCGTAGATTAAAAAAAGAGGTGGATAATCAAAAAGCAGCAAACTTAAAAATAAAATATAAGCTTCTTGGTATTATGCAAATGTTATGAAAAGCGTAGTGTAAGAGCTCAGCATTTATGAATATTCAGTTGTAAGTCATTACAAAAGTTTTTTTTCGTCCGTTCGGCTTTTTGCTCGGTAGCAATAAATAGGATTGGCAATTTTCTCTTTCTTTTAGAGAATTTATATTAATATGCAATTGAGCTTTCTTTTTTTTAGCATTAAAGTGATTTAATTTTGAAGTTTTAATAAAGGTACAGGGTGTAAAGTTGACTCATGCTCTATAGAAAAGGGAGGATAATCCGACCAGAGCCCTGATTCACAACCATACGACAGGCTATCGTATTGAAAACCTGACATTTCGATAACCTGATTTGACTTCTCCTCAACAACAAGTAGCTGTTGGAAGAATAGCGGGCCTCTATTTGATTTAAACTGACTAAATTTTCGGGTTTTGGACTTGTGAACAGCGTTTAGAAGTCTCCTACGATAACAACGATTAATGTTCGATACGATACGGAAACGCATCGAGTGTTTGTGAATAGCTATGCTGATGGGTGTTTTGTCTGGTGGGCAATTGCCCGACGAGTGATGTCGGGAAGTTGTATATTTATGTTACCGTTAGAATACGGAAGACGTCAATATGCGCATTAACTTAATCTGCAAATTATCGGGTACAATCCGTTAAAGTGTGAAATATGTTACCAGCCAAACCCGGTTTTAGGATAAACAAACATTTATTTCCACTTTAAAGGACTCAACCAGATAATCTGCAGATTAACAAGTTAATCTGCACTCTAACTAATTTACGCACATTAACGGTAACATATATACTAGTTACCTACTTATTTAATTAGTTGTTAGTTGTGTGGTACTCGTGGTTAGTTGTTATCATCATCATTATTTCAGCCGAAAGACGTGCACTGCTGGACATAGACCCCAAGCACCTCCACTTTTGTGATGTTATGAGAGAGGTGGGTTTGGAAGTATCAGCAACTAAATCAAAGGTTTGTATTTTTTCTAGGGGTTTTAAAAAGTTAAATATTGATTTAAAATTGCATAATTGTAGGCTGGATTTGGTAGATAGCTACAAGTATCTGGGCGTTTGGTTGGACAGAGGTTTGCGTTGGTCTAAACACATTAATGTTATTTTAGAAAAGGCCAATAAACATCTTAACCTGCTTAGAGTTTTAGCGGGATCTTCTTGGGGTTTGCACCCAAAGCATTTGCGGCACATTTATATCGCGTTAATCAGAAGTCGTTTGGATTACAGTTGCTATTTATATGACTGCAGCGCTAAATGTCATTTGTACAAGGTTACTAAGGTTCAAAATCAGGCTTTAAGGATTATAGGGGGATTTATTAAATCCACGCCGATCCATGTTATGGAAAGTGAACTCTGTGTACCTCCACTGCAGTTAAGGAGAAGGTATTTAGCATATAAATTTTGCCTTAAGTCTAAATCCCAACTAAACAGTACAATAACTAGTTTGTTATCAGATCTGCAAACTTTTCGTAACAATTGTTATTGGAGAAACAAAACGATTCCGTTGCTTGTCTCTGTCTACGATGAAGTTAAAGAAGAACATGTGGCTTCTAGTGATCCTTTAAAAATGTTTACGCTAAGAATGTGGGTTACCAATTTTAATGTGAATGAATTAGTTGTATCAAACTTAGATTGTGTTACAAAATCGAAAAAGGCTTATGAAAATAGTTCATTAAATCAATCAATTATTGATGAGTTACATTTAAAATATAAAGACTGGTTTCCTATATATACGGATGGTTCGAAGAATGTGAACGGTCAAGGAGCAGCATTTTATGTACCGAATACACCTATGTCTCATCATAATAACTGTTTTAAAATTGATAAAAATGTTTGTATTATGACTATGGAACTTGTTGCAATATCAGAAGCATTGTCTTATGTTCGTAATGCTGGTGTACACAGGAAGGTGGTTATTTTGACAGACAGCAAAAGTTCACTACAACACATAGCTCGATGTGCCTCTGGTTGCAGAGGTGCATCGATAGCTTATGTTATCCTATGTAAGATGGATGAACTTACAGAACAAGGTGTACTTTTGAAATTGCAATGGGTTCCTTCTCATACTGGATTAAGGGGTAATGAAGAGGCTGACACATTAGCTAAATTTGCAGCTACCTCTGGTAAACCAATGAATATTTTACCAGATTATTCAGAGTTTTTGCCTAAATACAAACAAATATGTTTTGAGAGTTGGAAGGAGTATTTCAATAAGCGCTCGCTAGAAAAAGGAATATGGTACAAAACCATCCAATGTCAGCCCCTTCATATCCCCTGGTGCGCAAATACTAGTTTAAATAGAAAGCTGATTGTTACAGCTCACAGACTCAGATCTGGACACATACCATGCAATAAATTTAATTTTATGATGAGGAAGACTGACTCGCCAAACTGTGAAGATTGTGGCGTCTGTGAGGATCTACATTTATTGCTGGAATGTGTCCGATTTGAATCTGCGAGAACATGTCTAGCAAATGCCTTTGAATTAAACAGACTGGATGTTGGCACATTCAACGTGATTCTTAGTCAACCCAATTCTAAGGTAGCAAAGTGTCTGTTTGAATTAATGGCATTGAAGTAAATTGTTATATTTATAATTTTAGTATAAGCTATTGGCAGTTAGATGTGGTTAGGGTACAATGGGACTGGTATGCACAATGTGTAAAAGTCCTTTAATAAATAAAAAAAAAAAAAAACAAGTTAATCTGCACTCTAACTGATTTACGCACATTAACGGTAACATATATACTAGTTACCTACTTATTTAATTAGTTGTTAGTTGTGTGGTACTCGTGGTTAGTTATCATCATCATTATTTCAGCCGAAAGACGTGCACTGCTGGACATAGACCCCAAGCACCTCCACTTCGACCGGTTCTGTGCTTCTCGCATCCAACGTCCTTACATATGAAATTGGCGTTTTTCGTACTGGCCACTTTAATCACGAATTTCTCCTCTTTGGTAAGGAATTCCAAATTCAAATTTGTACAGCTATTTACTCATGTATTTGTGCTTCGATGACCGTCATTCATTTGTTTTTTTTCTTCTGTTTTTTCTGTTTGCGTCACTCATTTTACAAAATGGAAAATTTAAAATATCGCATTATTTACGAGTACGAGTTCCGCCGTGGCACTAGTGCTGCGGAAACGACTCGAAGGGTGAATGATGTGTATGGCGGTCATGTTGCAAAAGAAAACACAGTTCGTTTTTGGTTCCAACGTTTTCGTTCTGGAAATTTCGACCTGCAGAACAAGCCCCGTGGACGGCCTGAGACCCAAGTTGATAATGGAGAATTGAAGGCTATTGTGGAAGCGGACCCATCGCAAACCACGTCCGAGTTAGCTGCAGGCTTCGATGTTAGTGATAAAACTGTTTTAATTCACTTGAAGCAAATTGGGAAGATTAAAAAGCTTGAAAGCACGACAACGCCAGACCACACACTGCGCAACAGACGGCTACCAAATTAGAAGAGCTTGAATTGGAATGTCTTAGACATCCTCCGTACTCCCCGGACCTTGCTCCAACAGATTACCATTTTTTTCGCAATTTGGATAACTTTTTGCAAGGGAAAAAATTCAACTCCGATGGGGCAGTCCAAATCGCCTTCAAAGATTTTATTGATTCCCGTCCGACTGGTTTTTTTAGTAAAGGGATCAATGAACTACCTATAAGATGGCAAAAGTGCATTGAAAACAATGGTTCATACTTTGATTAATTAAATATACCTATTATATTAAAAAATATTCGACTTTTTGTTCCTTCCATACAAAACGCCAATTTCATATGTAAGGACCTAATATATAGAACATAGATTATCCTTTTAAAATTACTCCTTTCTTTCAGTCTTCTAAAAACTCTACGACTTCTTTTAACTACATACCAATATAATATCTCCAATTCAAGAAGCACTTCCAACGTTAGAGGAGATCAAAATTCCGCGTACATACAATGGCTCGTTATTCTGAAGTTTATTCGAAAAGGAACATAATGTGGGGTAGATGTCGTCTACGCCATGTTGTTATTTCTTTTAGCTGAAACGATATTGTTATTACAATTTCTTTTTAAAGAATATTTAACTCCATTATAAATGATTAATATCATTAATGTCAAGCTAAGTTTGGTTGGAAATTGTTTTTTCAAAACCTAAGAGAAACTGTTTTAGTTTTCTCAACAATGGTTCACTAATTGTCATACTAAATTAAAATTTTCGAAACTATCGAAGGACCTGCCTGTCTTAAAAAAATGTAATGTATCTTTGAAACCAAACTTAATAGTGGGATCAAAAAATGAAGTCATGCTAAAGTGTCTTTAAAAATTCTGAAATATTTTTCATAGCCTTGTTTTCGAAAAACAATATTTTATTATTTTGTTGTTTTATTATTTCTTTTATATCGGAGAACAAAAGAGGTGCTCGCCTTATGGCTGAATCACAATCAGGTGGCTAATTAGAATACTTGTTTCTTTTTTCGACCCACATTTTAATATCTCTTTTGTAATTAGATTTTCTAAATAATTAATTTTTGTTTTCGTGTTTTTTTTTTCGTAACTGTTAGAGCTTTTGTTTGCTGTCGTTTTCAGCCAGTTTTTCTTTATTCAAAAATGTTTTACTGTACATTTATAATTTCATGTAACACAAAGAAGGTTTCTAGGTAAAATTTTTCTTTAGATTAACTTCTTAGAGAGAGCAATCGACTCTTTGAACTATTTTTCCAATTAGTAATAAAAGAATTAGCTTTTCCGCCTACATAAAAGTTAATATTATATTTTCTGGAAACAGGTACCTATACCATGTTTTTTACTTACATTTTTCTCAGTTTTCATCTAAAAATAACAAAAAAAAAATAATATTGAATGTGGTATTTGAGCAACGTTACGGCTCACTTTTATATAAAATGTTATAGCCTTTATTAAGGTGTTTAAGTTTTTAAGTATTAAAGAATTTCAAAAGTTACTGAGGAAGTGGTATGGAGACGAAATGGCGGTCGTCCAGCAGCGAGATCGGCGGGTGACATTGTAAACATGTATTTTCTGTTGATTGTACTTACCTACCTGTCAAAAAGAGTAACCTAGATAATGAATAAATTGCATCACGGGAAGAACCTGGATGAGGCTAGCAGAGGAGCGTGGAGATTGGCAGATAAAAAAACGTTGTCTATGCTCAGTAGTGGCACTGGGTTAAGTCGGACTGGACGTAATGGTTGAGCTCCTTAAGTTTTGAGTTGAGCTGCACGATTACTGACGAATGCGTGCACTGACTGGACAGGTCCACTCAATCTGTGTCGTTCTCTCCTCAAAAGACCATTTCAGACATCAATCTACATGGTCATGACATGATCTTACGTAGATTATGTCTGTTGTTGAATTTTATTGTAATAGAAAAAAATGCTCAAGATGTTATTTCCCATAAGAAAACAATACTTAGTTTTTTTCTGGCTACTTTAATTTTTGAGTATAAAATGTTCAATACCTGAATATAATAATATTATAATGTGTATGATAGTTCGGAGCTCAAAAAAATAAACTTAGTTATTGATAGTTATACGAGGTGTATGAAAAGAGCGCCAAAAAACTTTAGGAACAAAATGCAAACGTAACATAACGTTTTTATGCAGTTTCAAGCTCAGTGAGCTGTTCCGAACCCAGTTGATTTTTCTGATATATCTACTGGTACTACATACACATGGATCTGAATATTGTAATAGAAAATCATTCAGTGAGTTTGCCGTATGTTTTTATAAAACCTTTGGATTTTAGTACAAAAAATATCATTTGTTTTGTTAGCAGATGATGGTCGATAAGCGCCTTACCAACTGTTGTTAAATGTAAGCACTTATATTAGTCTACTACGTATAATGATTACTTGCGCCTGATCTCTCTCCGGTCGTGTTGGATTGCCGTCCCATCAGACTATGAGAGTGAGGGAAGAGGGAGTGCACCTGTGTCTGCGCGCACACTGGTGCACTATAATATCTCCCGCGCCAAAGGCTAGTATCCGTTGAGATAGGCCGCCCGTGGCTGAAATACGGTCTGGAGGACTTTATAATAGTTACTATATTTATGAACGGTCTAATAAATACGTACATAAGCCTAATCAGCCTATAATGTTCATATTGCTGGGACACAGGCCTCCTCTCTGTGAGAGGGAGTGGGCTGTAATCCACCACGCGGGCCCAGTGCGGGTTGGCAGGTGTCACATGTCATCGAATTTTTGGTTCTAGGACATGCCGGTTTCCTCACGATGTTTTCCTCCACCATTTTGAGAGCAGATGTTGGTGAAATAATTTACACAAAGTAAAGCGCCTGTCTGGGTTCGAACCCACGACCTACAACTCGTAAGTCGCGGCCGATACCACTGGGCCACCACTGCTCTCCAACGCGCCAAAAATCATCTGTTTCAGACATCGCTCATTTGGACAAACATCGACGTAAATGTATTTTTTCCCAATAATGAGTTAAATATGCCAAAGCATTTAGAAAGCGTATTTACGCTAGGAAAGTAGTAAAAAAAAAGTAGCAATTAATTCGATGTTTCTCCAAATGAGCGACATTTTGGTCAAGTAGGTATTGAACTTTTGTATTAAACAGCTGATTTTTTTTTCGTGATTTCAGAGTTGGTCCCATAATGACCAGTTCAGTTCGATGGTCTAGAGCACCTCTTAAAGTTTGTCGGATTAATTTTTTAACACCTTATATATCTATCTATACATATAATAAAATCGTAGGAAAGTCAAAACGGTACATTGAATATTTTTTTAAAAGAATACTTGGGGCGTGATCTACAATCGATATCGAAGCCAAAAATATAGTTTTTAGAATTTTTGTCTGTTTGTCTGTTTTTCTGTTTGTCTGTTTGTCTGTATGTATGTCCGGGATAAACTCAAAAAGTACTGCATGGATTTACTTCAAATTTTGCATGAATATTACTAAGAGGTCGGGTCAACATATAGGCTACATATTATCACGCTATGGGGGAGGAGCTGTGAATCTTTATTTTTCTTACGCATTCTGTGACAGCGTGTAATCTAACGACGCATATTTAAATGTTGTTTTTCAGTAAGCTATGCTATTATCTAGCTTTACACTATAAAAACTACGCCATTTAAGTAACTTGGGCAGAAAAAACATAGTTTAATGAATTTTATTAGTATAAAGAAAATTTTGAAGCAGCGCCATCTATGAGATTTCATAAAAATCAAATCAAGTTACATGTTGACACTTTTTGGAAACTAATAATTTAAATTTGATCATGTTGGCGAGGTTAGTAGTTAGTTATTCTTAAAATTCATAGATGGCAATGTGCATTTTCTTCATAAAAAATGTATCATATAGTTCGTTTTGACAAATTCAAGTTCCAACAAAACCCTTAAAATCTTGAACAGAGTTAAGGACGACAATTAAAAAAAAATGCGGTGTTAAGTATTACAAAAAAGTTATGTTTCTACTGGAGACGAAGTCGGAGTAACTGATGAACGCGTGCTGAACACCTGTCTCAGTTCACTTCAAGATGTGGTCATTTCTATCCGCGGCAATCCACTGATCGAATATGGGTTACCAGCTCCCCAATCATCACCGCATCAAGACCGTGTAAATCGGGAGTATAACGCTGAGACAAATTACGATCCGGGCGAAATGACCATGTCGTTTTGTTCTCTTCAGAGCAAAAACAAATTTATGACACCGTCCTTGAAAGCGTTGGGAAAAAACCGGGGTCAAATGTTTTTCTTGGAATGCGTCTGGTGGAACAGGAAAAACATTTGTTACCACTTGCATACTTGCAGAGGTCAGCAGGCAAGGCAAAATTGCTATTGCTGTAGCGTCGTCGGGAATCGCTGCCACACTGCTTCCGAGTGGCAAGACAGCACATGCCATGTTTAAAATTCCTATCGATTTAGAGAGCGCCAAAACGCCTGTTTGTGGTGTGTCACGTAACAGCGATAAGAGACACGTGCTCAAGGATTGCTCTTTGATCGTATGGGATGAGTGTACGATGGCCAATAGGAAGGCAGTTGAGGCCGTGGACGGAACCCTGCAGGACATCCGCAGGAACGAACATTTGATGCGTCGTATCACAGCTGTTCTGTTCAGTGGCGATTTCCGGCAAACGCTTCCCGTGGTGACACGGGGATCGAGGGCTGACGAGGTGAATGCTTCGTTGAAACTATCTTCGTTGTGGTCACGAGTTCGTACGCTGCGCTTGACCATTAATATGAGAGCTCGGCTCGGCGGCAATGCACGTGCTCAAGAATTCTCCAATGTCCTTCTAAATCTTGGCGAAGGCACTCTACCAGAAGAGAGAGGTGGACAGGTGGTGCTTCCAGTCTCTCGGTAGAGTGGTATCCAGCTTAGAAGAACTCATTTGCTGTGTGTACGGGGACATCAGTCGTATACTGCACCTGCAGAATTCTTGGGTGTGTGAGCGGGCCATTTTGACGTCCAAAAATGATCAGGCTGCAGCAATTAACGAATGCATTCTCTCGGAAATTGAGGGGAATGAAGTGGTCTACACCTCGATAAACACTGTTGTCGAGCAAGATGACGCCACACATTATCCCGTGGAATTTCTGAACTCCCTGTCAGCAAGTGGACTTCCAGCGCATACCATCAAGCTGAAGGTCGGTGTCCCGATTATGCTTCTTCGGAACCTATCTCCTCTGAAGTTGTGTAACGGGACCCACCCTAAAGTCATTTCGCTCTACAGACACACCATTGAGGCGGAAATTCTTACGGGTTGTGGCGTTGGCGAGGCAGTATTTATACCACGCATTCCCCTCATACCTCATATCTTCCCGTTCCAGTTCAAGCGCGTACAGTTCCCCGTGAGTGTTTGCTTCGCGATAACCATCAATAGAGGCAGACACTGAGGGCAGCGGGTGTCAACCTCAGGACGAGTTGCTTCTCACACGGACAACTGTACGTCGCTTGCTCCCGCGTCACCAGTCCTGACTCTCTTTACATTTTGGCTCCTGGCAGCATAACTACCAACGTTGTTTATAGGGAAGTGTTTTAAGGTATGATGCCTTTGTACGTATTTTTACTCTTTTGTGTCCTGGAATGTATTCCTGCATTGTTTTCTCTATTTCCTTCTGTCACATCCCCCACACCACACTGAACTCAGCAGGACTCCCACATAACTCTCTTCACTTGCTTCGCTTGCAAAAAAAACTTATATTTTAATGCTATTTTAAAAGTTGTTTACTTATAATGCTATAGCGACACTGGCATCTTAGGTATTTTTGGTGCTGTAGAGCCTTCAGGCAGACGACGTCGCGGGCAGCAGCTAGTACTTAATAATAAAGCTGAAGAGTTTGTTTGAACGCTGAATCTTTGGAATTACCAGTCGGATTTGAAAAAATATTTTTGCATTTGGTAGCCCAATTCTTAAGGAAGGTAAGGTAGGTAGGCTTTTTAACATCAGGCTATGACTCTTGGGAGCCGAGCGAATGGAAAAAAGTCAGAAAGGACGCTAAGCGAAGTTATAGCAGGCGATGCGATGCGACGGGCTGAGTCTACAAAATTCACGCGGACGTAGTCGCGTGCAGATGCTAATCCATACTAATATATTATAAATGCGAAAGTGTGTCTGTCTGTCTGTCTGTTACCCCTTCACGCTTAAACCGCTGAACCGATTTAGATGAAATTTGGTATAGAGATAGTTTGAGTCCCGGGTAAGGACATAAGTTAGTTTTTATTCCGATATTCTCACGGAATCGACACTTATGCGGGTGAAACCGCGGGGCACAGCTAGTAGATTATAAAAGTCTGCAATCGCCCAAGCGTGACATCTGACCAAGCGTGGTGATCAATCTCATGCGTTTTCTGTAAAATTGCCCTGCATTAGGATAATAATAGTCCAAATCGTAGTAGTACTAGAATCACGTTGTAAATCCAGACTAAAAACCCTTTGCTTTATTTTTGTAGCCAGTTAATTCAATCAAACTTTTTGTTTAAAAGTTGAATAAAACAGACTGGATTTCTCTGGGAATTTATATTTTCAATCCGTTTGTCAAAGCAAGGATTAACTAAAACCAAATCTGATTTGCAGACGTAAAAGAAAATAATGAATCCAAAAAATATCGAATGGTTTTCTAATATAAGTTAAGTCAGTTGTTTTGAATGAAGATTAGGCTTTTCGTGGAAATGAGGTTTTGTAAATGATTTAATTAGTTGATTACCACCACCTAATTAAAATGATAGCTGACTACACATTAGACCGCAACGTGTAATTAATTAAAATATAAATTCTTTGAAATTAATTATGATTTCACATTACTTGTAAAGCAGACTAGCGCAGAAAATCAGACCGCCACTGAAATAAAAATATGTTCTGGTACAGTCAGCATCAAAAGTCGATTAACACTATCATTTTTACATGTTATTAAATTGACAACAACCTTTTTCAATAAACTGATTTTTAGCTTTTCACGTAATAGACAAGAGTATATACGGTGTAAAAAAATTAACTGCAAGAACTTTAAGAGGTGCTTTAGACCATCGAACTGAACAACTTTCACTATGGGACCAACTCCGAAATCACGAAAAAAAAATCAGCTGTTTCATACAAAAGTTCAATACCTACTCGGCCAAAATGTATGAAACAGCTCATTTTTTTTTCGTGATTTCAGAGTTGGTCCCATAGTAAAAGTTGTTCAGTTCGATGGTCTAAAGCACCTCTTAAAGTTCTTGCAGTTCATTTTTTTACACCTTATACAACATTATTTTTAGTATATGCGAAACCCGAAACACGTGTCTAGTATTTTTATGTAAAGAATCTATGTACAAAATTTCAAAACTGTATCATGAATAATCACCAAGTTATAAGCTTGTTATGTTACCTGTTTGTCCGTCCAAAATCATGCTCGCCCGCACCGCGTGCCGTTCGGTACGGCGCGGCGATTGTATTGTGATTAACTGGTGATAAAATTTTCCATCACACTTGCAGGCTTTTGACTGTCGTAATGGTCAAGTGTAGGTAGTTATTATAATGTACTTTATTCGTAAATAAATGCAGCCGTAAGCTACGAATAAGTAATTAATTATTCGTAAGCCGTAAGTGATACAATGTAGTCAATGCGATTTGTTGCACCTTATGTCAACCACTTAAAGTTCAAAGTGGATGAAAAGGTTAAACATCGCATTACTTAACCACAGCAGGCTGTAGGTACAAATAATGACTTTCTATAATTAACCATCTTGGCGTGTTTAAAAATGTTAATCATCACGGCAAAGCATTGTGTTCCACGATACTCTGATGTACGTACCATTTCTGTGTACTGGACGTTGGTGTATGAGAAAGTCATGGTTACACGACACTTTTTACATACGATAGGTAAGTACACGATCAACCGAAACAAAACTGTAAGGCCCGCGGCGCGGCGGCCGCGCGCTCGCGATTATGCAGTTGGACACGCGCGCGCCAGCCTGTAGTACCCGCGCGACTGAAGGGGTTGCTTCACTCCCGCCCCGCTCGCCCCGCTCGCTGTGCGCGGGCGCCGCGCCTATTGTGTATGGGTATGTTAGAAAACTACCTACTAATGTCGCTCGGTGGCCAAGATTTAACCTTTTTTAAATATTTTTGGGCCAAAATATAACATGGGGTTAAAATTATTGGAATCGATTCAGTTACTTATTCTGAACAAACTATATTCAGGTTTCGCATATACTAAAAATAATGTTGTATATTCTAAAAAAAATTCTTCTGCTGCAATTTTGAACAAATATTTTGCTCAATAACTAAGATTAAAAAAACTGAAGTTTAATCAACCTTTGATGCTGACCGTACTAATTTACAATATAGCTGCGTTCACGCTAAAGGTCATATCAATTCGGAAAGGGATCGTCTACGAAACTCCCTACTGAAGAAGAGCATTTTCGTCATGTTTATAACGAACGTATTTGGACATTACAGCTTCATGTAGGAGTCACCGCTCTTCTAAAAAACAGTAGCTCAAAGGTACAGTTTCATAGAACGTTTCCGTCATGTTTATAACGGACGTCATGAAGATCTTTCATTTTCACCAGCATTTTTCATTGAAGTGTCTAAACACGCTCTGTATTTTTTTTTTATTACGGCCGCATCTGGCGGTCACCGTTATACTAGGAAACAGTACCTAGCTTTACACCCCGATCACAGACCAAAAATCGCTACAAACAAAACGCATAGATTTCCACCCCCCCCTCTTTCTACGGCGGCGCCAGCCGAAGTGAACCAAGTGAGACACGATAATGGATGGATGGATGGATGGATGGATGGACGGACGGACGGACGGACGGACGGACGGACGGACGGACGGACGGACGGACGGACGGACGGTGACGGTGACGGTGACGGTGACGGTGACGGTGACGGTGACGGTGACGGTGACGGTGATGTTGACGGTGACGGTGACGGTGACGGTGACGGTGACGGTGACGGTGACGGTGACGGGGACGGGGACGGTAACGGGGACGGTGACGGTGACGGTGACGGTGACGGTGATGGTGGACGTGGATGTGGATGGATGGATGGACAGCTGATGGCTCGACCGTCTGTGTAGTAGCCACACTGCTGTGTATTCGTAAAATTCGTGATATAAAGTGTTTAAAATATGGAAATTGAACAAAGTGCATCGATTAATGAAAAAAGTGACGCAGAAATAGTGAAAAAAAATTAGTTATATTAATTCAATTCATAATTGATTTATTTCAACGTTAATATTCAAGTTTTCACTTATGCCAGCACTCCCGGAGTGCAACCCGTCTTTCTTTTTTATTTATTAAGAGATATAAACTACTACAGCATATATAATACCTACATAAGGTTAACAAAACTTTAAGTAGTAATATTGCAGTCCACTGCATTGAAAAACTTTTTAACAAAAAATTTAAACCTCCGAAAAAAGTGAAAAGCAAAAAATAAAAACCTTTTTTATTTTACCTTAATAAATAAGTTCTTAAACTAATGCAAGTATACCTAAGTAATTTTGAGTCGGCGCCAAACAAGCAACTTAATATCGTTGCGAGTGGTCGTGCGGAGAGCGCATTTTTTGTTTGGAATGTTATATTTATCGCTGGAGATTTCACGTTGCATTATTAATTTGATTTGGTTATTTCTTTAAATTTAAGGTAATTTAGTGATCATTGTTCATTGATTGTTTGGCGCCGACTCAAAATTTCTTAGGTATACTTGCATTAGTTTAAGAACTTATTTATTAAGGTAAAATAAAAAAGGTTTTTATTTTTTGCTTTTCAGTTTTTTCGGAGGTTTAATTTTTTTGTTAAAAAGTTTTTATTTTATAATTTTGTTGAGGCTATAATTTACTAATTACTACATGCTTAATTTTTGACTACTTTGAAAATAGCTACCTACCTTACTTTAGATATTAACTGTTATATAATCCTACTTTAATTATTCTTTTTTATATAATAAAATACTTAAAAAAACAGGCTTTATATACCAACATAGATAGGCCTTTTATTTTAATTGTAATACACAGCTCAGCATTAAAATCTGCACAATAAATCACCCCTATTTTCCCACCCTTAGGGTAGGATTTTTTTTCCAAATTTACATGGGACCAACTTTGAGGTATGTCCTATCCAATAAAAAAAGAATTATTAAAATCGGACTACTCTGTAAAAGTTATGCGTGGTCAAAACATTACAATCAGTGAGTGAACAATCAATCATCCTCTGTTTTCCTACCCTTAGGGTTGGATTTTTTTTCCAAATTTACATGGGACCAATTTCGGGGTATATCCTTTCCAATAGAAAAAGAATTATTAAAATCGGACTACTCTGTAAAAAGTTATGCGTGGTCAAACATTACAATCAGTGAGTGAACAATCAATCATCCCCTGTTTTCCTACCCTTAGGGTAGGATTTTTTTTTTTTAATTTATATGAGACCAACTTCGGGGTATATCCTTTCCAATAGAAAAAGAATGATCAAAATCGGACTGCTCTGTAAAAAGTTATGCGTGATCATACATAAAAAAAAAAAATAAAAAAAAAATATATACGCGTCGAATTGATAACCTCCTCCGTTTTTTCGTCGGTTAAAAAATTAAATGTATGTACAATGCCTGAAATAAAATGATTTATTTATTATCTGCAGATAAGACATATTAAAAGATTAGTAGTTGTTAATTAACAAATATTTTGAAATAATTAAATAAGTTACTTACTAAACCAAATCAGATCAGAAACAATTTCATTCACTTAAATTATGCGATAAATAAATAATAATAATAATAAGATTACAATTAAAATTAAAAAAATATATTATTAGATTTAAATTAATTTTTCGAGCAAGCAAATATATCCAACAATGCAATATATTTCAGTAAGATTGATAATATACCTAGTGAGTATTTAGTATACCAGTGAGTTTTTACCACGACAATCCTCATTTAAAGCCAAAATTAACATCAACCATTTTCACATTGCAAACTAGAGGGTAGACAAATGAAATTAGAACTCATTTAATATGGCCACACTGAGCTCCCGGCGGTCTCTGGTACTTAGATTACTTTACCACCGACAAAGTTTATCCAAACCAAGTCTTTCGCTACTTGCTACTTGATTACCGTAGCGTAAACCAACTCGGCTTGACACACCCTAGAGATTTTTCTACCCGAGCCAAGGTGGAATTATTGCTGACTACACCAACATGTTCTGGTGTTATATAGAATTAATGTAGACGTCAGCTCGGTTATCTCGGTGGGTACATGGTAAGCTGGTTGTTTGTTTTTTAGAAGGCAATGGAGCTGTGGGTTATAAATATGGGCATATTATGGCAAGGATATTGTGCATGGGATTGGACGTATAAAGTGAGCGAAATTCGTTCGCAGTTTTGCCTTTTTTTTTCGCCAGCGCTCGGCAGTACCATCGAAATTTGAACTCTGAAGAGGAAGGACACTCTTCGTCTATGAAGACTCTTAATGATCGAGATATGTAAAGAACGTTCATGTCTTCTATTTTTGGTATACGTCGTTTCCATTTTGTTTCTGTATTTTTTCACACCGAGATTTCACGTAGAAAAAGATTGGTGAAGATTTGAGAAATAAAGTGAACGGTGCTATATATGCGATTGTGACCAACCAAATGATGCCCAAAAAGACTCGACTGGCTATTCACAATGGTATGCTGGTGCCTACGCTTATGAATGGAAGTGAATGTTGGGTGTGGCAAAGGAAGCATGCAAGTAGAAGTTCATTGCGAAGCATCTGTTGTGTGACTCGAAGTAAGCGCAACCGGCGTACGTGTATGACTAGATGTATGAACGTAAACGATGCAAAGGGAATATGTAAGAATCATATCAGGTGGCATTCTGTAGTTTCTGCTCACCCTCATGGAAAGAAAGCGTGAGTTTATATCCACAATATATTTTGCCAGCCTTCTGGGCACGTTTCGGACGAATTTTTTGATGCCCTTTGATTATTTCCCCTCCCTTTTTATATACTCGTACATATTATTATTTTAAGATTGTTAGCTTTTTAAATTAAGTATTTAAATATTTGAATCTTTAATAAGAACTTTAACAGTTGAATTTGATTGAACATGGCAGGCGGTCCCTAAATTAGAGATTGTATAAATTCAAATCTGCTCATTTACCTATCGATAAATGTCGTTTGCCAGCACAAATTTTGTGTCGTGATTTAATAGATTTCTAGAATTCTACCTATTAATTAATTTCGTCGGTACTAGGAACACGAAATTATAAACAAATTAATCAATTTCTGTGAGCACGCGCTCACGGAAAGCGTTAAGTCAAATGTTTGAACTAGGTATGCCTAGTAGTCTCGTACCTAGAGATGGCTCTCTAGGTAATAAAATTAACATCGAACAACAATTTCCTCACCCTAGAATTTCCTATGTCGTAAATGCGTTAGACAGAATCGCAAGTATACATGTATGTATGACAAACAAACAGCAACCAGCTACATCAATGTTGGTTCAATCTGGGAATCGAAACCGTGACCAGGAGCACGGCAAACAGAAATACACCGCTGTGCCACTCGTGCTGATTGGATAACAAAATAAACAGATAATATTATGTTACACGCGTGCTCGAGCGTTTTATACTTGACAGTCTTCGAAAAGCGAAAGGAAATCTCGTTGGGTGAATGTGGAAAGCTTTCATTTTGCAGAAAATTAATTAGAACCAACATTAACTGTGTAACTGTATATCGGCAAAAATCAGCCGCCATTTAAATGTAAATTACTAACTGCGCCCCGCGGTTTCACCCGCGTAAATTTCGATTCCGTGGGAATATCGGGATAAAAAGTAGCCTATTTGTTAATCCAGGGTGTCAGCTACCTTCATACAAAATGTTATCAAAATTGGTCTAGCCGTTTGAGCTTGAAGAAGTAACAAACATATAAACACACACAAACACCCTCATACACACTCACAAACTTACGCCTTTATAATATTAGTGTGATTGCAAAAAAAAAATTGACTGCGCAGTAAAAATGGATGGATATTCTCGAATAAAATTTAATTTGATTAATAGAAAACAAACAGTTCATTTATCAAATTTTTCAGTCGACAACATCCACCAGTTTCTTACTAAACTTCAACTACTCGTATGTCCGACGATCCTGCATACCTACTTATCTCTTTTGTTGACTGTACATAAATAATAAAATAAATAATTTCTAGAAGCGTAAGCGTAGAAATTTTTCGTCGGTTATTAAATTCTGCTGTTTTAATACAAAAGTGCATGGAACAGCTGCTTTTTTGTATATAAAACATAGTTATTTGCTCGAAATCAATGAAAAGTAGACTTTCACATAAATTCACGCATCCCTATGGCAGATTAGCTAAACATACGATACGACTCAACCACAAATTTACCTCTAACCCACAGAAAGTACCGGGAAACCTATTAAAGTAAATCTTCCAACCCGCTAACATTGGAGATTCAGACTCTGCCGTGAGATTGAAAAACTATTTCGTAACATTTGGTAAAAAGGTGGAAAAATACGTTAGAGTTTCGGAAGCTTAAGTTGTAGAGTTTTCAGGAGGTTTCAATTCCAGTAAAGTTTGGGACAAAGTGGACGTAGAGCTCGGTAGACCGCTAGTAGAGTGGTGAGTAGAGCCTGAATGCCTAGCGCTAACAACACATTAAGGCTGTATTGTTTCGGGCTGAAATGTCGGCGATTATAGAGCTCTTGTTGTTTTCAATTGTAAATGGAGTTGTTTGTGCTTTGGTAGCGTTTCAAAATGTTGAGTAACGTGTTATTTTTTTTAATTTTTTTTTTGGAATGCGGTATTGATTTATGTTTTGATCGTTTAGAGTCGACTGCATGTAAAGATTATAGCCTGTTTGGTGCTGACACGCAACCTCCGCGAGTCCATTAAAAAGTTATTGGCAAGAAATACGAGATAAACATTAATTTAGTATAAGATTAGAAGACTGTAGGCGTCAGAGTTGGCTGACAAGCCAAGGGACATACTCGTAGATGTAAAAATGTTATAAGTCTAAAGATCATAATAATTACGCAATATAAAAGTAAATAATATTTTATTTATTAATCCTGGTACATTTAGCATTCCATCATGGAACTGTTAATGGTACTAGTGGGAATGAAGGCGAATGACAGCCGGGACCAACAGCTGAAAATGCTTTCCAAAGCACGGAGGGGTCTTGGTGTGTAAAGATGGTCATCCATCCACGGACCAACCGCGGCAAGCGTAGCTTAACCTGATCGATCGACCCGCGTGGCTGTTATTACTTAGCCACAAGCCCCACAGTTTCATCGCAATATATTACCAATATACAGGGTTACTTGTAATTCGACGTATTTCTTCCAGTACGTGGTAGCGTGACCCATTTGCAACAATTAAGTACCCCATAAAGCCTAGGCGCAAGTTCATGGGACTCGAGAAAAATAAATATTTATGTATTTTTGAAAATTTCCCAAATTTATTCACTAAATATCACTTTTCTCTTAACTCTCGAATTGAATGGCCTTCATCGCTATTCCATTGGATACCTGACACTTTAAAAAATCTTTCTATGTAACCAAGTGTTCTAAAACATCAAATAGTTAAAAGTTAAAGGAAGAAATTTATTAACCATTTCCAAAAATCATGCACATAAATGAACTTTAAAAGCCTGTTACCTATACATATCTCCCAATGCGGGGCAAAAACCTCCCTAATCTCTTTCCACTTCACGTTGTTTAAACCTGCTGAGGAGCAGTTCTTGTGTATGTCGAGTCCAGCTCATTGTAACAGTAACATAATAATAATTATAACGTAAAACATAATAACGCTGCCATCAATATCAAATCACACACTATTTTGCCACCAACGAAACATAACATCTACTTAACTACTCCATATCAACTATTACGAACGGGCCAAACCCCAAATATCACTTAAACACGCTAAAACTGCTATCTTATAACGGTAATAGCCGCTATCATAACTACTATTACAATAACGGTTACCGTCTTAAATAACGTAACGATAATTAAATGGTGCACGCGAAAGTCATGTTAGGCGTTTCCTTGATAATATGGCAGGAAATGTCTTGTGTAAAAGCTTTACGATTTTTGTGAGGGAGGGGTTCGTGGCTAAATAATAACAGGGGCACGGGGAGGTAAAGCTACGCTTGCCGCGGTCGCTTCATGGATGGGTGACTATCCGTTGGCCCTGGCTGTCCTTCGTAGATCTTTGACAGCCGTTACGGGTAGTCCGAAGCCCAAAAGCCTGACAAACAGTATTTTTCGGCTCAATCGTTTGTAGGTCGTAGGTTCGAACCCAGACAGGCGCTTTACTTTGTGTAAATTATTTCATCACCACTGCTCTCAAAACGGTGAAGGAAATCATCGTGAGGAAACCGGCATGTCCTAGAACCAAACATTCAAAGACGTGTGACATCTGCCAACCCGCACTGGGCCCGCGTGGTGGATTACGGCCCACTCCCTCTCACTGAGAGGAGGCCTGTGTCCCAGCAGTGGGAACATTATAGGCTGATTATGTATGTAGGTATGTATACAAGCTACACTCGCCGCTTAAAGCCTAAAGTCCACAGATATAGATTTACCTAGATAACGCAAGAGCACCTACTTCGAGTGCCAAAAATCGCACCAGTTTACGATCGAAAATCATAAGACGCCACTTTCGCGCTCAGTCCTGCGTACTGCTGGCTGGGTGAGCGTGAGCGAGAGAGCGCGAGCTTGTGATGTCATAGTAGGTAGTCAAAAAGTGGCACGCTTAGTTTTCATACAGTTCGTGATACTTGCGTTATCTAGGTGTTTCTACATATATCTGTGCTAAAGTTTTTATTTCATGTAAAATGAAAATCTTAAGTTAGGGTTTATTGCTAACCAAATTGAGACCCCACGTCAATTTGCAGTGTTATTATAGCCATTTCATACTGTCAAAGAACGACAGATTATGGTGATACGTACAATTTAAGTGAATAGTCGATTTGCTTAACGATTATTTTCTTTGACTATGCTTTAGATATCATTCAATTAAAGCAGGCTTTTAAGAAGCTTTCACTTCAGTATGTTCATTTATATTTAAAACAAAACTCTTCAGCTTTTTGTTATTAGTATAGATATAGATGAGTAATTGTATTTTTGTGGAATTTGAAACTGCATACTGGGCCCGTACAGCGTGAATACCTTTGGAGGTCAGATAGGGGTAGGTCTTCAGGGACAAAATTTTCGATGTCTATGGGTATATGTCTGTAACCAACTAACAAATTTGTGTAGAAAACTGACAATAATGAAGTCTGTACGTATGATGCTATGCATGATTGTAGGCAAAATTCTGATACAACTGTGCCTGATTCGTATGTTCAATACCCCATATAAATAATAAAATAAATTAGATTTCCCCTCTCCAGCACGAAAAGAGTGCTTTTGTTGCATTATGTTGCATTATAATGTCCAATTTTTGACCGTGTACAAGTCAATAGTTCTAGTCTTATTTATTATTACCCTTTTGAACAATTAATGACAGAAGTGTAAACTTGTTCTGAATATATGGCACTTTTGATATGTCTTAGTCTTAGTTAAGAATTAATAATTATTGTTTAGAATTAACAATCATAACTAACGGTGTATTTATTACGTTTTATTTCTGTTTCTGATTTATCTGGGCATAAAATATTCGAACGTCGATATCTTGAAAACTACTTTATAAAAACGAGTCCCTCATACAAACATATGTTATTTGATATGTAGGTAACCTATTTTCATATGAACATGTGTTACAGAGCTGAAAGTGAAATTAAATTTTGGCTATATGGATCAGCCGAAGAATCAAATTTCGAAGAAATACCCATAGGTCGTCGCTCCATGTAAAATACTGGTATTTAGCTACATTCAGTTAGACTGGAAGCCGACCCCAACATAGATGTTAAACTTCTGTTTCCGTTCCACAGTCTACTAAAACCGTAAAACAGCACGAAAATCGAATAAGAATAATATTATTATTCTTGAATGTAAGACCGGACACTGAATGTAAATATTCAGACGGTCCGAGAGAGCGCCATTACAATTTAATTCCGCACTCACTCCCTTTGTAGGTCACTTCCTGAAAATTATTCGGAAGAAATAAATGTTTCACTTTGGAATTGTTTCAACATTTTTTTTTGTTCTTGTTCTTTCTATGAAACCGGGAAACTAAACCGACTTTAGAGTTTTTGGTAGTAGGTATAGTAAGGAGCTTTAGAAAATCACCTGTCTATTTACTTTTATATTAGATACAACTAGCGGCCCGCCCTTCACAAGGGTGCATTTTTTTTCGATTTTTCGAAATTTTCTTTCATACAAACCTTGTCCTGGGAATACCGAACACGACAAAAAAATAATTATCCAATTTGGTGCAGTCATTCGGAAGTTATGTGCGTAGAAACATTTCGGCGACTTTGTTTTATACTACGTAAGGAATATCTTCATATTTAAGATAATTATTCCTCAATTTTCATTATTGCACCTACCACTGTTTGTCTCTGTATCACCCAAAGGTTGACTGGTAGAAAATGCCTATGTCATTAAGTCCAACTATGTACCTACATTTATGTGCTTGAAGTATTAAATAAATAAATAGACTAGCTTCTGTCCGCGACTTCGTCCGATTGAAATTTCTTTTACCCCGACTCACCGCGTTGCATCGCATCGCCCGCTCGAGTTATTACGTACCTCGTATTCGCTTAGCGTTGTTTCCGAGTTTTTTTCGGTGACCGCCGAACACCGACGAGTGTCGACGGCATAGGTCCATCTGAGCAGTTTATGGTTGCAGTACTTGCATAGGCGTGTTTGTCAAATTCATTTTTTGGCAAACTTGCCCTAACTACTCGTAAAAGTATAAACAATGAGTTGGGGGCCGCACGGAGGTGACCCCATTTATTTGCCATCATTTTAATCCGACATGTTAGTCAGAAATTGATCCAGTAATGCGTGGATTGATGAAAGGGTTATCCGGATTTAGGGTAAAAAAGAAGTTGTCCAAAATTATTTGCGTTGGTAATTTTCATTTCGACCGAAACACTAGAATACTGCTTCATTATTTCAGACAAAATACGTCCACTGTTAGACATAGGCCTCCCCCAAGCACCGCCACTTCCACCGGTTCTGAGCTTCCCGCATTTAGCTGATTCCGAATACTTAGCAGCAGAAAAAAAAACAGTGGCACTCCGGGAGTGCCGACAGAAGTGAAAACAAAACACAAACAGAATACTTTGTCATCATTCACTAACATATGGGATATACATTAAAACCGAGTACATCCCGAGGACAGCCGAACACATCCGAAGCGGTGTCGTTACGGTGGTGCGGATTCAATGGTTTTTTTCCATCTCAAAAAATGCCAACGCGTCTAAAGAAGTTTTCACTTCAAAAACACGATATGCATTAGGTATTAGGCAACTTCGAACCACGAACTCTTTCATATAGTTATAGACTACCAAAATTATATAAGTGCCATAGTGGAGAATTCTATCAAACATTTCATAACAATAGATACTCTTCACAATCACAGTATAATAATAAAATTGTTTATTTATCCAAAAATAAATATATATACACAGTTCAGTACAAGTTGATACAATAGAATAAGCAGAAAAACATAGCTTGTACACAGGAGAATAAGGTTTACAAACAAAAAAAGGTCTATGCATAAAAAATAATTAACCCTGTCTCTTAAACTAGGAAGAAACCTGTATCTTAAGAGATAGTGATCGGCCAGAATTTAAATTTAGTAAAACCAAAACATACAAGAGTGAAAGTGTGTCGAAATGGTAAAAAGTATGAATCCACTCATAGCGACCGCTAAACGGAACCCTTCAGAAATTATCAATAACCGCTTGAACAGTCAAAACATTCACATATTGGACGGTCAAGTTATCCCGTATAATACTGATATTGAAAACGAAACTTCACTGAACTATAATATAATTGAAATATAATGAATAACACTTGAACTAAGATATGATATTTGATATTTATGCAAAGCAAATATAATTGTGTGTAAAATTAAACGCGTGTGAGACGTTACTGCTTTGTCTTTAAGATGGCTTCAATCATCATTATTAAAACAATATAATAGAGGTCGGTAATGTCAAGAGAAGTAACGAAGGGCAATTAACACGTGGAATTTATGAGGCGGATGTCAGCGACAATGCTGAAGACGCCCTAAAAAGACATAGACAGATCGCATTGAGCATCTCCATGCAGCGGGGTAATTACGTAACACGCTATCAGTAGCAATGGGTTTCATTTTGACAGTTCATCAACATTCATTGCGTTATTTACGTTGTTGAGCAGACAATTTTTTCGAACATATGAAGCAATGGTTAAGCAATATCCTTCAAAATGATACAGATTGAGATTGATAGTGTGTTACTCAATTAGGGTGCTGTAACCTTTCGTGGTCCAATAGGAAGTCCCGGAACCGTCTCCGGACAAAAGTGGGAAGATTTAAGTCCAACCTGATAAACCGCGGCTATGGGCATGGAACGGCAGTAGGATGTGGAGCTATGTCGCAAACGATGCCTCCTGTCCCCTGGCTTCGATGTCCCAAAACATGCGGTCAAAGGAACTTCTGCGCTGCCACCGACGATCCCGTGGATCTGGTGAAGTTTTAAGCCAACAAGATCTGAAATACAGTAGTGCCAGCGACATGAAGAATAAGACAGAGGATAAATAAATAAAAACAAGTGCGTTTACTCACAACCACGTAGATGAAAAACAGGAGTGAGAAAAAGCACGTGGGTGCTATGAACTCTTCTTTAGGTTCGCAGGAACTACGACAAGTCCCCACGATTTTGTTGCAATTCCCGCTACCTCTATGAGAGTAGACGTGAGGTCAGGTTTCATACGTTATAAACATGTTCCTCAGTGTCTCAAAAATACGCTACGTTTGCACGTTGTATGGCTACGTTCAACGACGCTGGATCAGCTTCAGATGCAAAGGGAACCCTCTAAAGTCAACTAGTTTAACCTAAAAGAGCAAAGTGTCGATTTTATAAGTTGGTCTTTTGGTTGAACTAGTTTTCATTTCCCAAAATAAGCAAACCCATATTTACTATACATAATAGTAAACCTCAAAAACAACTTACAACCTTATATCAAATAAATATAAATTAAATTAATATCACTAAAATCGAACCATGTTAACCACTTATTTGCGCGCCCATAACCTATACATATATCAAACGATACGCCGAGGCACATTTAAATGGAATACCTAACGAAGTCTATTAATTACACACACCTAATTAACGTATCTAACTGTGATCATACAGCTTTTAATTAATCATAATATTATGTAGATCGTAAATATATGTTTCAGCTTTCTATCTTGTTTCTGCTGAAAGTTCTGTCTAATGTCTAAATCTACATCAAACAATTTAGTCTAACTTATTACTTTATAATTATGGTGTAGCAAAAACGGGAGGAACAATATCTATCCATCTCTGTTAAGAATATTGTATTTTCTTCTATAATACATACATTTAGTACACGATGACCTACCTCGACGTAATGTAGTTTCTACGTGTTAAGAGATCCATTTTCACTTCATGGACCGTCGTCGGCTAATCGGCTTGACCTTTACTTAAAGTCGTTGCTATCTTCTTGATCACTGCTCACACGAATGCCGTGAAGTCTTTTTTAGCCGAGATTCCACGGCCAACCGATTCCTTCGTTCTTTAAACACGTGACTTATTCCACTTATATGTGCCGAATTATTCGAACAGGAGTGAAGCCCACACTCCCGGCTATATCTCCTCTACAATGGGAATATTTCCCATTGAGCTGAATCAATGAAGTGTAAACGGGATAACACGAATGCCTTCACGACTAACAAAGGATTCCTTGTTACCTTTAGCTGGGTGCACATGGATTGCAGTGTTATCTCCTTAGTGAATACCGTTTATGGTTACTTTTTGTATTGGTGCTGCCGTCTGGTGGCGAATATGAGAATGAAAAGGCTGTTTGAGTTTGCTGGAAGTATTAGGTCATAAAGATTACCTACAATGTTTTAGTCTGGGTGTTAACCTCAAATAGGTATATGATAACCAAAATGTGTTGGCTGATTTTGTTTTATTCAATTCGGGAAACTTACAGCTACAGTCCGCGCGGAACTAGTTGGCCGCGCCTTAGGTATGTGAGCGGTGGGACGGAGGGGCGGGGGTGCATTACTCAGTACGTGCGTTACGAACCGCCGCCTCACCCCTGTCCCCACCTCAGCGGCCAACTAGTTCCGCGCAGACTATAATATAAACAGTGTTCTTAAACAATATGCATTTGAAGGCCATTCACGAGGTTTCCGCTGATAAATTGTCGATAAAGCTGCAGCTGTTGAATGTAACCGTCCGTCCGTCCGAATGAATGAAATCAATACTTACCATTTTGGAGCCATGACAAATTTTTGTATATAGTGTTTTTATCTCACGAAGCGACGCGCGCTTTACTCCTATTTACCAAGTGTATAAACACGCTGTGAATGTGTGTGTAAGAACAGGAGCTCTCGATACCGTACGAGAAAATAGAGAAGTCGGAAGTATGTGTGCGTGCATGTGTGTATTATTTATTTATTAAAACTTTTTGCACAAGTAAAAACTTTACAAAGGCGGACTTAATACCTTGGGCGTTTTCTACCAGTATTATTTGCTGACACTATTCGTTTTCGCTGACACATTCACAGCGTGTTTGTACACTTGCTTACCGCAAGTAAAGCGCGCAGCGCTTCGTGAGATAAAAATACTGTAACGCAAAGTTTTGAACTAAATCAATTGTTTACGTGATCGTATTCCTAAATGAAACAAAAATACTGTTACAAGGTCCAATAACTTAGTGAAATAAAAATAAATCATTATCATAATAAAGATTACAGGTCGCCGCTTGCGAACTTTCAAAGTGAAATGTATTGAAGTTTGCGCGAAACTTCTGGCAACACCAAGCTGTTAATAAAGAAATACTCGCTTCGATCAAGGAGGTTGAACTGAAAGTATTCTTCCTGTTTTCAATAAACTTTTAATGGCAAAAATGATTGAAACCAAAGTTTCAGAGACCGGCGACCCTTACTTTCAGTCATTTAATGACATATGTATGTGTTTTGCTACAAAATTGCTATCGACTTTTAAAATCAAAACTTGGTTCCATTATTTACTTTGAGTTTTCAATGGAAAATGTTTGCTGGGGATTTCTTTTATTCAGATTATCACACTAATCACACTAATATTATAAAGGCGAAAGTTTGTGTGTGTGTTTATATGTTTGTAACTTCTTCACGCTCAAACGGCTGGACCAATTTTGATAAAATTTTGTATGGGGTAGCTAACACCCTGGATTAACATATAGGCTAATTTTTATCCTGATATTCTCACGGGATCTACACTTATGCGGGTGAAACCGCGGGGCGCAGCTATTACATGATAAACGTACCTACCTTCTATTTAAAGACTACTAATATTATATAGGCGAAAGTTTGTGATTGTGTGTGTCTACATGTTTGTTACTTTTTCACGCTCAAACGGCTGGATTAACTTTGATAAAATTTTGTATAGGGGTAGCTGAAACCCTGGTTTAACATAAAGGCTACTTTTTATCCTGATATTCTCACGGGATCTACACGTATGCGGGTGAAACCGCGGGGCGCAGCTACTACATGATAAACGTACCTTCTATTTAAAGATTTCTTTGGAACGATGCTTATTTTATTATTAATTTAGATTTAAAACTGACACATTCTCGTGATTGGTGACTGGGAGATAGAATATAAAGAGAATATACAGATAGAATAGAAAAACTGATGTTCGAGAATAGATACGAGCCTTACACTCATTGAAAATGTACTTAAATAGCACACACCAGTACGTTCAAATTACCGTAACTCAGCTCCGTAATTGTGACATTTCCACCTCATTGTCTAACAACTGTCGCACATACACCGTTGTGCACTTACCCTATAACTAAATGACAAGACTCTTCGCCTTCCATTTTATTTATATGCATGTAAAATGCATTTTGGTAGCACGTAGCCGTATGCTGCCTTTAGTATCGGTGGTATATTGAAAATCTTGCGATAACGCCTCATGTGAATACATCGGTGCTTCTTGATGTCATATTTTTCAATAAGATACTTATCAGTTTTCAAGCAATTTTCAAGACAGTTTCTGCGAACATAATATTTGTGGAATAAGGCCCGAGTTCACCAACATTCAAACCACTGGTTAGGTATTTAAACAATTGATTTATGTCAAATTTCCTAAGGAAATTTTAAATATCACATAATCAGCATATAATGTTCCCACTGCTGGGACACAGGCCTCCTCTCAGTGAGAGGGAGTGGGCCTTTATCCACCACGCGGGCCCAGTGCGGGTTGGCAGATGTCACATGTCTTCGAATTTTTGATTCTAGGACATGCCGGTTTCCTCACGATGTTTTCCTTCACCGTTTTGAGAGCAGTGGTGATGAAATAATTTACACAAAGTAAAGCGCCTGTCTGGATTCGAACCTACGAACTACAACTCGTAAGTCGCGGCCGTGACCACTTGGCCACCACTGCTCTCTTAATTTTAAATATAGAACTGATTAAATATTTAATCAGTTGATTCAAATGTTGGTGAACACGAGGCTATGACCATAAACCATTTGGTGGCACCCATATCGTTCCGTAGCGAAGGACCAATTACATTATAATGTGATCGTGGAAATCGTTGCAGTGACAAGTGCCAACTGTCGTGCGTAAATATGGGTTATAATGATTAAAATGAGTTTTAATTAATGGTAATCTAATTAATAGCGAAAGCGCCTAATTAAATTTTCACATAATATAATTGATGTTATCAACATTAGGTCAATCAAATGCATATTATAATAATGTATAAATAATGGAAACTAAAATAAACCCAATAACTTTAATTAAGTAACGTACATTATAACTAACATTAAATATAAAGAGAACATTTTTTTTTTTTTTTTTATGACTGTTTGTTACGCTGTCACGCTAAACCGGCTGAACGGATTTAAAAGAAATTTAGCATATGGATGACCAGGATCAGGAGAAAGAATAATTTTTATACCGATATTCCCACGGGGTCGAGACTTATGCGGGTAAAACCGCGGGGCGCAGCTAGTCCTACCGGCTGACTTTTCTTACCGTCTGAAACAGGGTATAAAAGGTAAACGGAGTAGAAGCCTTTGGCACAGAGATCTCTTTTTATCCCGTTATCCGTTAATTTTCAAAATTACGCGAGCGAAGCCGCTGGCTAAAGCAATTAGTTAATAATTTAAATTCCAGTAAATTGCCTAACTCCCAATTAACTAACCTAGAAACAGTAAAGTTTTGAACAAATATAAGTCTTTGAAAGTAACTCTGAAGAGCCTTTTTTTTTTTTTTTTTTTTATGGATGGGAAATCATCAAATGACCCCTCCCGCTCTGGGTGGAGCGAAGGGAGTGTCAGACTCTTACTGACTAAAACCCATCCGTGTTCCTTCCTTAGCCCTTTATGTTCCGGGGTAGCGGTAACCCTTTCGGACAATCCCGCACCCCCGGCAGGCTTCGGCCCTGGCTGGCCCCTTCCTTTATGCTGACATCTCTTTGAGGCGCGCGTGGAACACGTACGCGCCGTCCGGCACGGGCCTGGTCCTGATCGGACGGTGAGCTACCCATTACTCTCCGTCCGCAGGCCCGCGCCTACGGTGGCCGGGAGTCGTCACGCGGCTCCCGACGCCCGGAGCGTCTACCGCGGCGGCTGGAGTGTGAGGCTCTCTCCCTCAGCCGTTCCGCCACCTCCTTCGCTAGCATGACTGCTTCGCAGAAGGAGGTGACCGCCTCCCACTCCCTCTCGCCCCGGACCATGGCTTGAACCAGGGCCGGACGCGAGAGGTCGCCGCCACTGTCGATCGCCTCTACGAGGGCACGGCGGTGCTCCGCCCATGCGGGGCAGACCTCCACCGTATGCTCCACCGTGTCCTCTGGGCGATCCTCGCAGTGGTGACACCCGGGCGTCTCCTCCCGCCTGATGATGTGCAGGAACCTCCCAAAACATCCGTGTCCGGTGAGGACCTGCGTCAGGCGATAGGTGAGGACGCCGTGACGCCTCTCTAGCCACTCCTCAAAGAGGGGTCTTATCGCCACTATCGTGGCGTGCCCTGCGCTGGGTTGCGAAAGTCGCTCCTTCCATGCCACCATGAGATCGCGCCGGAGGTCTGTCCGCTCCGCCGCGATTTGCCGCGGAAGCGGAGTTTCCCCCCGGCTCAGTGCCTCCGCGCGCCACTCATACAGGCGCGCTAGGACTATCGCCTCCAGATCCCATGGCTCTGAAGAGCCTAAGTTAGGCTTCTGTGTTATCATAATATTTTTTTCTAACAATCCTAAGATCAAGTCTATATTCGCTATTTGAGATCAAAAAAAAAAAAAAATTCAAAATATTTGGAAATTAGAAGTATTTTTTAACAGATTGAGACTGAGATCAGACTGTGAACGTTCTTAAAATTACGAGAATTGCCCTTCAGATAGCTGGAAAATTAGATACACTTTAGGTCACACGAAGAAACCAAAGAAAAATGTATGCTTTTACACAGCCTGTGTTTTAAACTTCCATAAACACCCACACAACATGACACTTCCATACTACTTCCATTTGTATACATAATCCTACACAAACGAAAGCTACTTAAGAGTGCTACAGACATGACCTTTTCGAAGGACATTCTCAATTTGACCAGTTAATGTCATTCCAAGACATCCCGTTCCGATAACACTATGAATGTTTTATCTTGCGACCTTTTTACAGGGCGAATGACGTCACTGTTTTAACATATCTACTGTTTATGTATCGCTACGAGCTGACCCGGCGAACTTCGTGCTGCTTCAGAATCTAAGTTCTCGAGACATCATCAAAAAAGCGGTCCCATTCAAAATGTGTGAGAAAATCTTCATTTTTTTTTTTCGTGAATGTTTCCCATGTTTTAATAAGGTGCGCCAAAGTTCACCTAAATTTTCAACTCCGATAATTGGAAATCCGAAAATGTTCTTCCTAACATTTTTCATCCTAACAATCACAATTCCTAACTACTCTGTCTCTAATGTTCATAATTCCGAAGCATTTAACTTCATAATGTCAGTAGCAATAAACATCTATTATACGTTTATTTGTTTTACTATATTTTCTCAACATAACCATCTTTTACACTATTATTCAAAGTCATATCTTTTTTGTTTAGATTTCCCGCTCCAATCATTCAGTAAAGTTCCAGAAACGAATCGGTCCTATTCATAATTATTGGTTTAGGTTAGGTTAGAACTGTGACCACAACGCACGAGCCGAGCGAGCGAAGCGAGCGTGTCGCGGCAGCGGCCGGCGAAGTGCCAGAACCGAATCGGTCCTATAGTTATTGGTTTAGGTGCGGTATAAACTCCCAGGCCATGAAATATTATGGTAATTATGTTTAGGGATAAAAGCGTTATGATAAAAAACAGTAGGAGTTTTAATATATTTACGTTAATGATATTATTAATTACAATTTTCGGAAACATGAGTGTTATGTATGAACATCGCCGGTAGCACTACAAATAGTATGAATGAAAACTGTAGGACAAAAAATTTCAGGAAGAGTGATCATTCGGATTACAAATCATTAGGAAGAACAATTTCGGGTAAAGAACTTTAGGTGAGCCAATATGGACCCGTTTTAATAGCTTTTCTGCTATTCGGGGCGGAGACAAAACCAAAAAATCAAAGATCATAAAAATTGGTCCAGCCGTTTTTGTGTAATAAATGGTGTAACTAACCCGACTTTGTTTTATTTATAAAGATATTATAATAAAATTCAACAAATATAAAATTCCCGGATGCTGAGAGTCTCTTCTTGGAGATCGACCTTTGCGTACGACTGTTACTACCGCCCCTTAGTCTGGATAAACAACTACCAAAATTGTTTAATGAGTTCTCTCCGGCGAATTTCGAAGGCCACGAAAAGGCTGGGTTCCGTTAAAATTTGCAAATTTAATTAGAAGTTTATTTAGATAGTTTCAGTACCTAACCTACATAAAGACGAACAAAGCTAAATTAATTAAGTTATTTACAAAAATTTAGAGATACACAAATATTACTATAAAATTGAGTTTCTTCTACGGAAATACCTAAATTATGCAACACACAATGGAAATGGAACCTCGGAAATGTAACACAAAATAAATAACTTCTAAATTAACATATTTTCACATCTTACCATCCGATGTACAGACGAGCACATAAAGCTACCCGAAACTGTCAAATTTTCCCAATCAACTTTGAGCCTTATGATTTGGCGATAAAGTTGAAAATCTATTAAAGAAATTTGACAGATTGCAATAGCTTGGTGTGTTGGCGTCTGTACTGAGCAAGGTAATGGATTCTCTGAACGCATGTGTTTCCAGTTTAAATTTGGTGTAGAACGTTCCATTTATCTGAAACATGTGGAACACATACACTGTTTAATTCGTTTTATTTAATAGGAAATCCGGAAATGGACTGGAACGCTACATGCGTTATGCGTTGTAATTGAATGTACCTATCTACATTTGCTAATTAATAATCAAGAGCAGCAGAGGTGAGAGAGAGCAGTGGTGGCCCAGTGGTAACGGCTGTGGCTTACGAGTTGTAGGTCGTAGGTTCGAACACAGACAGGCTTTACTTTGTGGAGAATATTTCATCACCTCTGCTCTCAAAACGGTGAAGGGAAACATCGTGAGGAAACCGGTATGTCCTAGAAACAAAAAACCGAAGACATGTGACATCTACCAACCCGCAATGGGTCCGCGTGGTGGATTGCGGCCCACTTCCTCTCATAGAGAGGAGGCCTGTGTCCCAACAGTGGGAACATTATATTCAGTAGACAATTATGAACAAACTACTTTTAGGACTTGTGCTTATACTGCTACCTTGCATATTCATTTCTTATTCTATCCATTCGCGTAACAAAACACATTCTTTTTAGCATTCTCATCTCAGGTGCATAATGAGTATTTGATAAGAAAATTGGCAAAAAAGCTGCAGAGGGATGGATGAGACGAGAATCGAGCTCAGTAGCTTGCAATTATTTCTTATTCTATCCATTCGCGTAACAACAAACATTCTTTTCACTTCTCATGCTCTAAAAGTCCGGCTTTATGTTGTGCTTAGGCGACATAAAATCGCTTTTTATGTTCTAGTGCATAAAGTAAGTTTTTTTCTAAGACTAAAGTAATCAGGCCCAACAGCCACACGCACAATAAAACTTCGCAGATTAAAGTCGTGATTTATTTCATTTTCTTTAATTTATACCACTTTCGTGTTTTCTATCGTTAATTTAATAAAATCAGGTAAAATAGTTGTCGTTTATTATTTAAAAAGGCAAAGAAACGTTTTCATTTTTTGACAGTATGAAGTACCCAAGTCGAATGACAAATGTTGAAAATTAAAAAAAAAAACTTTTAAAAAGTTTCGTGGCGGTATTATCTCATATCTGTGGTGGCGGGAATTAGCTATGGATGCAACATTTTTGATTAATTATGTACTGTATACTTTATGCCTGTTTAATTTTCTCGCAATCGAAGTGAAAAGCAGAGTGTATAACTCAGGCATAAACGAGCCATTTTACCCCTCGACTTAAACGTCTCGGGGTAAAATAGCTTCTTTTATGCCTTAGTTGTACAATCTACTATTTTAGCATTCTCATCTCAGGTGCATAATGAGTATTTCATAAGAAAATTGGCAAAAAAGCTGCAGAGGGATGGATGAGACGATAATCGAACTCAGTAGCTTGCAATTTGTGAGGCCTTTGTCCAGTTGATGACTGCAATAGGCTTTGGAACTTCATCCTTTATTTTCATGGAGTTATAAAAAAATACTTTAGTACGTTTTTTTTTTTAATATTGCGACCAAACTGCGTGTATTCTGTAACAATTTATTAATGTGTGAAATTCTGGATCCATTCGATATGGCTAACAACGGCGAGAACACGTACATTATCTATTAATAACACTGAAACTGAAAAGAACATAAACTATTCTGGCAGTTGAAATATTAATCACGTGACCTTTTCTAGTACCAAACAACCTATCATTTTTATTGCGACACGTACGAGGACCCGAAATAAACACTCTGTTTCAGCTTCTTCAAAAACCGAACAGTGTATCAAGTATAAAATATTTACAATACACTAAGTGCCAGCGCAAACCGTGTGTCGCTGCGACTAGTCGCTGCAACAAGTCGCAGAGTTGTCATTAATTTGCTTTTGCGTCTTGTCGCTGCCACTAGACGCAAAACTGACGTTTGTCTGCGAGTTGTCGTTACGACGTGCAGAAAGCGATGATTTTCTTTAAGTATTCGACGCATTTCCACGTCCGATTTAAAAACATCGACATCTAACGTATCCATGTTGAAATTCGTAACACAAACCTTTCTCGGCGCTCACAACAAGACTGACGCTGACCTGTCGCATGCGAATGTCGTTCGGTGTGCGTTTGCAAAATGCGTCAAGTCGCTGCGACAAGTAGTGAAAGCGTGTGACTCCCCTAGCATGTCGTTGCATCTAGTCGCCGAGCTTTTGGAGTAGCATGTCGTACGACTGTGCGCCATATCTAAACAGCTGACATAGCTCCATTTTTACTGGCTAAACCGGTCCCTAATAAATGCTAGCGGTATCTTGACAATTTGTCATGACATCATCTCTTGATGACACTGAAGTTAAGCCCATTATTTATGGACGAAGTTAAAAAAGTTTCGATTGTGGCCGTTCGAGTCTAAGGGGATTTGACGTAGGGCTATGAAGATAAGAAAGTGGGAGACGAAAACGGGCTGGAATTATTTTACCGAGCTTGCGCGACAGATTAAGTATTAATATGAATTAGGGAAGTAAGGATTCTTACGGGAAACAGGAAAGCTGGTAAACTGTTTACGTTGTCAGTCGATTATGTGTGCCAGTCCACACGGAGCGTTGCGGCGTCGCAACGCAAAAATTTTAACGCATTGTCGGCCACACGGGCGCTGCGTCAACGCAGTGTTACTAGGACGCAGTCGTAACGTTCCGTTGACGCAGTTTCGGTTTCAGTTCGCAGTTCCGCGTGTCTTCTCTTTATCAATGCTTCTGAGCAATGACGCTCCGGCGTCCCAGGTGATTACACCCCTCCCGCTTCGTCTCGGGGGCTGCTGTCCGTCAAGTGTGCGTTGCGACGACGCAGCGCACCGTGTGTACACTATGGTTATTTGTATGTAAAACAAAGCAACGGCAGCGCTGCGTCGACGTAACGCTGACGCAACGCGCCGTGTGGTTTGGCTCTAAGGAGTAACGAAGGTTGATTCTCTAAAGCTCGAATTCATCCCCCAGAACACAATAAGCCTTGAACTTGAACACGGAAGGAAATTACTTATATGATAGCAAGTTTTTTCATTATAACAGTAACAATGCTTTCAAAATTCGTACGCAGGTTTTGAGTGACATTGACAGAGTGGTGTCGGAACTGTCACCGTTTTATTGCATCCATTTTCACATAGGTACTATCACAGTCAGAAGTCGACTTGCAATCTCACAAAACTATGGCATAAGACTATTAGTTGTACTTATGACCTTCTTCTATAAGAACGTTTGATAACACTACACATTGGCAACTTGTTGACCGCTTATGATTGTTATTACAAATTTCAATAAGTTAAATGAGTGTTACGGTGGCCAAAGTGGTTAGCACTGTGCCTCGCATGGCGGAACGTTCGGGTTCGAGTCTCACATCAAACATTAAAAATATTTTTTAAGTATTACATGTGAAATAAGAATGCCGAGTTGCTCACAAATATTTTAAAATATTCCACAACTAAACGAAGATTCTTTCGTTTTACAATTATTTTCAATCTTAGCGTCGTCGTTATTAAAATATGAGGGTAGATTTGAAACAAAGTGATAAGTTCACTTTGTAAATCTACCCTCATATTTTAACTACTTTACTAGTTTACATAAATTATTCCACTATTCGCTGTTGTTGGTTGGTGAACATAGTAAAGGATTTCTTTTGTATAAAAAATATTACAATGTTACCATATCAAAATTTGTTTCATTTATTATCATATTATAATAATAAATTACCTTTATTATAATATCTATTTGTTCAAAATAATTTAATAAAATAAAATACTAAAACATAAAAATAATAATAATTATATAAAACATAGAAAAACTGGCCCAATTAGGATTCGAACCCGCATCTATCCCGATCACATAATGCAGCCTCATTACCGATCTAGCTAATGTTAACTTATATTCACCTGTTGAAATTTTGCATTGCTATTAAAAAAATAATCAGACTGCGATAAAAAAACAAGTAACTGATATTGTCATCCTTGTCTAGCATTGACCACATCTGTGACTATATACTCGTAGTGCGATGCTAGCGTTGGAACATGACTAACACGGATAAAAATATGTGTATGTGTGTATAGGCGCCGCCGCAGCTCGTATAGCGCAGGCGATAATGGTCATTGCGGTGTAAGTGGACTTCTTGCTGTGATAGTACGTCACACGTTTTACCCTACCTCTACAGCAAAACAAAATGATAAAAATTTGTCGAGATGTGAAAAAAGCGCACTAATGTTTACGAAACTATAAATGGGTAAACATCAAAGAAATGGACTTTGTAGTTCATTTTTCAACTAGCTGCGCCCCGAGGTTTCACCTGCATCAATGTCGATCCCGTGGGAATATTGGGATAAAAAGTAGCCTATATGTTAATCCAGGGTGTCAGCTACCTCCATACAAAATTTCATAAAAATTGGTTTAGCCGTTTGAGCGTGAAGAAGTAACAAACATAAACACACAATCACAAACTTTCGCCTTTATAATATTAGTGTAGATGGGTAAAAAACTGTATCAAAGATTTGACTTTGTAGTTTATTTTTCAATAAAAACTTTGCTTCTCGTAGTTTGTTCCAAGAAACTTAAACAGATTTTACCGATTTTTGGCTGTTCAAAATTAATTACAAATTCCGTTCTCACGAAAATTCTAGGTAATCTTAAAACAAAGCGACGCGCTGAAAACTTCTTTTGTTTGAACGTTTAATTAAATCAAGTTACTGTTATTCATTATTTATAGGTTACGTACATAATCAACCTATAATGTTCCCACTGCTGGAACACTGGCCTCCTCTCAGTGATAGGGAATGGACCGTAATCCAACGCGGGTTGGCAGATGTCACATGTCTTCGAATTTTTGGTTCTAGGGCACGCCGGTTTCTTCACAATGTTTTCCTTTACCGTTTTGAGGTTCCTTCACCGTTTATAGGTTACGTACGGGGGGAAATTTAATTGTATTCAACGTAAAACCAAATTATTAACACATTCATAATATTATTTAGAATGAATATCGACATCATCATCTGCCGAGCCTTTTCCCAACTATGTTGGGGTCGGCTTCCAGTCTAACCGGATTCAGCTGAGTACCAGTATTTTACATGGACCGACTGCCTATCTGACCTCCACAACCCAGTTGCTGGGTAATACGAAACCCCTTGGTAAGGCTGGATGTCACTTTTCAGACTTTCGGGCTTCTGATGACCCGTAACGAGTGCCAAAGATTTTTATTTTATTTATTTATTTTGCGATGGTGTGGTATTTATATACTTACAATATTAAATCAACCTAATAAGGAACTTCTATAACATACTCTAATCCACGAATGACGGCCGGGACCAACGGCTTAACTTGCTTTCCGAGGGACGGACGGGTCTTGGCATGTAAAGATAGTCACCCATCCACGAACCCACCGCGGCAAGCGTAGCTTACCTGATCGCTCGGCTCATGCGACTGTTACTACTTAGACACAAGCCCCTCTCGCCTCAATGAACCCTCTCGCCTCAATGAATATCTACATAATTATGATTAATTTATAAAATACTTGCTACTTATAATCTAATCTAACTTGCTTGTATTGTTCCACTGCAGAATAAAGGCCTCCCTCTCTCTTTTCCACACAATTATGTCTTTTGCCAGTCCTTTAGGTAGGAGTCAATCTCGTCCCGCCATCTTCGTCTCGGCCTGTCGCGATGGCGTCGTGCGTTTAGTGTGGCCCAATCGGTAGTTCTCTTAGCCGATTTGCCATGTGACATGCGGCAGACATGTCCGGCTCAGTCCCACTTAAGCTTAGCGGCTTTCTCTAACGTCCGTGATTTTGGTTTCAGCTCGCAGTGTTGTGTTTCTTTTACTTTTAATGGAATTAAAATTCGCCAAAAGCTTTTTTTAAGTGAAAACTTCTTTAGCGGCGTTGCACACTTTTTTGTAATAGTTAAAAATTTAAACTCGCGTCAGGACATCGCGTCGGGATACGTGACCGTCAGGAGAGACTACACAGGGGAGAAATAGGTACTACTCCTAACGATGTGGATGTGGTTGTGGATGTGGATGGATGGATAGATAGACAGCTGATGGCTCGACCGTCTGTGTAGTAGCCACACTGCTGTGTATTCGTAAAATTCGTGTATAGGTATAAAGTGTTTAAAATATGGAAATTGAACAAAGTGCATCTATTAATGAAAAAAGTGACGCAGAAATAGTGAAAAAAAAAATGAGTTATATTAATTCAATTAATAATTGATTTATTTCAACGTTAATATTCAAGTTTTCACTTCTGCCGGCACTCCCGGAGTGCAACCCGTCTTTTTTTTATTACGAAAAACCTTTACAATGCGAGGTCAACTGAAACTGGAAATGTATAGATTTCTTATATCTATATCTATGGTACCTACAGAATGTTGTTTTATGCGACCACCTCCAAGTAGGTATCTCATTAATTCGTAATTCCTTGGTTTCAATTCTTTTTTCTTGTGTTTTTTTAAACAATTATCTTATAATTCCATTTTTTTGTTTGTTATAAATTAATTAATTAATTTTATTCAGAATGCACTTGACAGTTTTCATAACCAATTTAATATACATACCGACCTACTGAAATGGCGTGGCGTGGCTATCGTGCAAACTTGTGCAAACTTGTGCAAACATTCCCGTTTACGTATGTCATGACAGATCCACGCGAAAAAATCAACATATTGAATTATTAGTCTTTTCACAATACACAAATAATTTTTCCTTGTAACATGATGGCGGTCCAGTTTTTACTATAAAAATATTGGTTTGGTAAAACGGTTTTGAAGTTTTTTTTTTTTTTAATTTAATAATACTTTTTGTAAGTACTATAGAGGTATTCATGGTACAGACGC
Organism: Amphipoea oculea; assembly: GCA_945859645.1. Classification (NCBI taxonomy): domain Eukaryota; kingdom Metazoa; phylum Arthropoda; class Insecta; order Lepidoptera; family Noctuidae; genus Amphipoea; species Amphipoea oculea. Next base: position 7,432,809 of record OX243876.1, read on the forward strand.
CAGCACATCAAGCTACTACTATCTGTCAAATTTCTTTAATAGATTTTCAACTTTATCGCTAAAGCATAAGGTTCAAAGTAGATTGGGAAAATTTGACAGTTTCGTGTAGCTTGGTGTGCTGACGTCTGTACTTCTATGTAAACCTCATCAAGTTTGTTATAAGTTTATGAGACAAAAATAATATTTAAAGATAGAACAATAGCTGCTACCCGCGACTTCGGCTGCGATACAGGATGAAAAGTAGCCTATATCCTTACTCAGGGCATGGTCCATCTGTGTGTCAATTTTCATATATCCGTTCAGCTTGAAAACGTAACAAACAAACAAAGAAACTCACCTTCACATTTTTAATATTAAGTTAGGTTTAAAAATAATAAATAGGGGTCAGCTTGTTGAGCTGACAGCGCACGTCATGATATAAAATGTAAAAGGATTTAATATTTAAATAATTACGCGTTAAAAGTACAGACGCCAGCTAGTATTTTATTCCTTAAAGTACAGTAAGGATTCAAAACTGCATGCACACCTTACGAGTCGTATTGCTGTGACACGCGCGTCGCGGTACAGCGTATATCTGTATGTGTAAACAACACGGTAACACACACCACCTACTTACTTTACACACTGTCATATCGTCGTGTACTCGTCGCACCACAAGAAACGAAAAAAAAAATATTTCCGTCCCGTTTGTTAGACGCGGTCAAACGCATAGAGGTGCTAGAATTCAAACCATTATAATATGAGCTCGTAGCAGTAATCGTTGAGCGTTAGACTTTGATGCAACTGGCGTAGGTTCGAATCTCACGAAGCGCAGTCCGGTTTTTTGGCAATATTTATTTTTGTTTGCAATATTGATAATATTCACAAAATTGCTGCCTTTTTTACTAATGTTGTAATAAAGGGTTTAGAAAAAAAATGCGTAATAAGTCATAACAAAAATAAAAAAATAAATTATTCGATTTATTTCATAAAGTTAACAAACCGCTACATTTATTTATTGTAACTAGATGTGAAATCAATCTTAAGAAACTTAGAAGCAATTTGTATTATTTTGACATATGAAATGTTTTAAATTTTAAATGGATTTATTTCACCATAAACATTAAGCTTCGTTCATGATCGAAGTAAGCTATAAATAAGAATATTAAATTAGATTCTACTACCTACTTACAAAATAAGTGATTTTAAAGGTTAACTATGGGCAGTTCATTAAGTATTTCACATTTTATTTGGCTTTATTAAATATAAGTAAGTTATTGAGGTTATAGCTTAAGTATTCATTTTCTTTACGAAAAGAAGATTGAAACTAAACCTCAAATTAAGGCATAATATAGAGGATGAGTATAATAATATTACCTACTAAAGTAATGAAAACATTTTCGGTCTATCTAAAAGAAAAGAGACGAACACCATGTTGAATACGTGCTTAAAAAATACGTAACCAAAAATTCGTGCAACAACGAATCTGTTGTTTATTACGGTTACCTAATATTTTGTATAACCGCCGTTATTCTCGATACAGTCAAGTAGACGTTGACGCATGGAGCCTACTAGATTAGAACATATTTCTGTTCCCCTTATATTTTCCCATATCTCCATACAATGCGACTTCAACTGCTCAAGACATCTCTCATTCTGGGCTTCCCACCTTTGCACCATCAAACCCCATAGATTTTCTATGGGGTTGAGGTCAGGAGATCGCGCTGGCCATGGAACGACTGCTATCTCCGGGTGTCTGGTAAACCACTCACGCACAGTGCTCGCCCTGTGAATTGATAACCTAAATAAATTATCTTTAAGTAGATTTTTTTATTTTTTATTTAAGCCTCATAATGAATTTAAAACTTTATTTAATAAGGCATCTTCTGAGTAAAACGATTAACAATGCTTTAGATTTAAGTAGATTTATGTTTAGTAAACTAGGAAATATTTAAATGATACACTCACACTTAGTCCGGTTTCATTCGCTATTTGGGTTTTGTTATATCCAATTTTATGCAGCGCAATTATATTTGCCCTCGCTTCAATATTTATATTAGACTGCATTTTGAATATAATAACAACTTAAACACCGCTAATAGAAACACCTTGTCACGAACCAACAATATCCACGAACCAACAACGTTCGAGGTGATTAGTCGCTCGTAACGAAGAGCATTAATCTGCCTACCTCACAGAAATCGAAATAAATTATTTGGTTTTCTGTGGTTACCTACTAACTTCATTATTTGTGTGAACAAGACGAACGAGACAAAAAAATAATGATTATTTATCAAACTACCTACTACTAGTAATTATAAAATATAAAAATTTATCACATCTATGTAATTATCGAACTACTACTAGAAAAAATAACAAAATAAATAAATAGTAATTATTAAAAAGTAAGAAATTATATTATAGTTATTACCTAATTATTATTTATAGTATCTAATAAAAACCAAATGTGAGATTCGAACCCTCCGCTCGAGATAAAATTGCACAAGTCAGAGCACGTTAACCATTACGCTAGGATAACATATAGTAAGACAGTTGAAATTATGAACTAGTATCAGTTCCAGATAAAGTGAGTGTGTGTGCGTGTCTATAGTATAGAAACAACTTATAGAATAAAGTCGTAAGTCAAACCGAAGCGTCAATCTATTGCTTTGTGAGATTGGTAATCGACTTTTGAACGCCACTGTACCTCTCCCACAGTACCTACCTGTAGAACTACCTCCGAAAATATTCAGATGGTTGGCGGACGGACTTTGTGGTCTGTTACCTTTAATCTCTTTGGTTTTGTTCCTTATGTGAGTGAATATTCACATGATATGGGACTCAAACATAACTGGTGAAATGTAGGTGTAGGTACCAACTACACTTCTACCTAATCCTTCGGAGATTACAGGCGTAATGTTATCTAAATACATAATATTTAAAGAAGTATGTTGATTAGAACTTTTCTTTATTTATCACCATTTTATCTTTATTAAAAAACGAATTCTCCAAATGCTTATGATAAACTAGCAGCGCCCCGCGGTTTCACCCGCATAAGAAGAATCATGAAGATATCGCCAGTCTTTAATAAGAAATGTGGTGTCCTAACAACCCGATAGGTTAAAACAATTACTGCCATAAACTTATACTTAGCTTAAGTAACCGGTAACCGTATATCGACAAAGATTAACCACCATGTAAATATTAATTAAGGCGTAAAAAAAACGTTGCCTGCGCGGTAAAAACGAGCAACGGTGTTTTTAAATTAAAATCTTTGTTGGGGCTGAGGTCATATGCTATCGTTAATGTATTTCACGAATGATACTCATGTTTTAATTTTAAATAGTTTCAATAATCACAATCACGTTAAACGAGCACCGTGGTGATTAAATAATTTACACAAAGTAAAGCGCCTGTCAGGGACACATCGTGAGGAAAACGACATGTCGTAGAACCAAAAATTCGAGGACTGTGACATTTACCAACCCGCACTGGGCCTGTGTGGTGGACTACGGGTCCATATTGGCTCACCTAAAGTTCTTTACCCGAAATGTTCTTCCTAATGATTTGTAATCCGAATGATCACTCTTCCTAAAATTTTTCATCCTAAAGTTTTCATTCATACTATTTGTGCTACCAGCGATGTTCATAACACTCATGTTTCCGAAAATTGTAATTAATAATATCATTAATGTAAATATATTGTTACGAGCTTGGGGTTCGTGACAATAAAAACTACCGATTTAAAAACCAAAAAATAGACACTTTAATTGAAAACACAAATTACAACTTAAACACACTAACAATAAAACACAATCGCACTACAAGATCACTTGAAAGTCGCACTTGAAGATCGCTTCGATGTTTTCGCTTGTATCGCTTATCCAACACTGTTTCCGGGACGCGGCGACACCGGTCTTATATAGGCCTCGGATAGTTCCAGAACCTTCTATCGTAGAAACATCTAGAATGTTCGAGTACATATCGGTCCCGTCCGACCAGACATCGATAGTTCTGGAAAGTTCTATCATCGAAGTTTCTAGAACGGTCGCGACTATTAGTTCTGCTACTCGATACTAGATGGCGCTAGTGGTAGCTAATATCGCCATCAATTGTGGCGCGCAACACTGCCCCCTCCTAAAACATGCTCGTCCCGAGCATCATTGGCCCCATGATAACGCGCCAGTCGATCCACATGGACGATCTTAGGAGTACCTCTCGCACCTTTCTGTATCCGGTAGGTTACGTCATTGATCTTTTTCACAATCCGGTACGGTCCGTCCCATTTAGCTTGAAGCTTAGGAGATTTCCCTTTGCTGCGGACTGGATTGTGCAACCACACTAGTGAACCTTGGTCGAACCCTTTATTGTTCATTTTGCGGTCATAACGGGTTTTCATCTTCTCAGACATTTGCTGGCCCGATTGTCTGACGTGCTCATAGATGTCATTCATTTTGTTCCGCAAGTCATTCGCATAATCGGTTATACTGCGTGGGGCATCAGGTGGTATTCCAGTGATCAGGTCTGCAGGCAACCGTAATTCTCTTCCAAAGTTTGCGAAAGCTGGTGTCACCGATGTACTTTCGTGAACAGCACTTCGATATGACAACAAAAACGGTTGTATGTGCTTGTCCCAATCTCGTTGCCGATTTTCCACAACTTTTGCCAGGTATCTTTCCAATGTCTGATTAAATCGTTCCACCATTCCATCCGATTGTGGGTGGTAAGAAGTTGTTCTCGTTTTATGAGTACCCATAACTCGACAAGTTTCCTGGAATATTTGGGACTCAAAATTCCTTCCTTGATCACTGTGAATCTCTAAAGGTACTCCAAAACGGCAGAAGACTTCATGAACCAGTTTATCTGCAACTGTTGAAGCTTCTTGGTTTGGAATGGCGAAGACTTCCGGCCACTTAGTGAAATAATCCATCACAACCATGAAATACTTGTTGCCAGCTTCACTCTCCGGGAAAGGTCCCGCAACATCAAGGGCTATCCTCTCCCATGGTGCACCAACATTGTACAATTTCAATGCACCTCTACTACGAGTCTGAGGTCCCTTTACAGCTGCACAACTCGTACATTTGCGGCACCAGTCCTCGACATCGTCCCGACAGTGGACCCAGTAAAACCGTTCTCGTATCTTCAGTAGGGTCCGTTTAACTCCCAGGTGGCCTCCTGAACAACCATTATGGTACAGCTGTAGAACATCCGGTACTTGAGCTTTAGGGACAACCATTTGCAAATGACAGCTGTCTCCCCGAGCATTTTCCCATTTACGGCACAGGACTCCATCCTGAATCACCAAGCTGTCCCATTGGGCCCAATAGCTTTTTGTGGTCGAACTCATCGCTGAGACGTCGCTCCACGTGGGCTTTGGTGCCCTGGCCTTCATCCACTCGAGAATCGGCTTGAGGTCTGAATCTTCCTGCTGTGCATGTTGTAGGCTTTCCTTCCACTCGTTGCTGAGGTCCGTCTTCAGCATCCTCACAGGTACGACTTCTTTACTTTCTTGCCTAGTACAATGCTTGCAGTCTTCAGGACAAGGTCTTCTTGACAATGCATCTGCGTTGCCATGACATTTTCCGCTGCGATGTTCGACCACGAAGTCGTATTCCTGCAGTAACTCAATCCATCTCGCAACTTGTCCTTCTGGATTTTTGAACTGCAATAGCCATTTCAGTGCAGCATGGTCAGTGCGTAAGTGGAATTTCCGCCCCAGAAGATATTTGCTAAAATGCTGCAATGACTTTACCACAGCAAGCAATTCCCGTCTCGTGACACAATAGTTCCTTTCCGGCTTTGACAACGACTTGCTGAAGTACGCTATTACAACCTCTTGATCACCTTTCCGTTGAGACAATACACCACCAAGTCCTATGTCACTTGCGTCTGTGTCAACTATAAATTCCTTGCCTGCATCAGGGTACCCCAAAATAGGTGTTTTGCACAGTCGGTCCTTTAACTCCTGGAATGCGATGTTGCAACTTTCATCCCAGCAGAAATGTCGCTTCTCCTCGGTTAGCTTGTGCAGGGGTTTGGCTATATCCGCAAAGTTCTTAACAAATCGCCGATAATAAGAGCACAAACCCAAAAATGCTCTGACCTGCGTCTTGTCTTTTGGAACTGGCCAATCCTTGACAGCGACGATTTTCTCTGGATCTGTGCGGATACCTTCTTCCGACACTACATACCCCAAAAAGCTAACTTGTCGTTTGAATAGTGAACACTTCTTCGGACTTAACTTGAGGTTGGCACTCTGGATCTTCATGAGCACGCGTTCCAGGTTTTGAAGATGTTCTTCAAACGTACGGCCTACGATGATGATGTCATCCAAGTAGACCAGACAGGCATCGCCAATTAACCCGGTTAGTACAAGTTCCATCAGTCTTTCAAACGTTGCCGGAGCGTTGCACAATCCAAACGGCATAACTTTAAATTGCCAAAGACCCTTTCCTGTCGAGAATGCAGTTTTCTCCTTGTCCTTGGGATCAATTTCAACTTGCCAGTAGCCACTTTTCAGGTCCAGCGTGCTAAACCACTTTACTCCAGTAAGCATGTCCAGCGTGTCATCAATTCTTGGCAAAGGATAGCTGTCCTTCTTCGTAACGTCGTTCAGACGACGATAGTCAACACAAAACCGCATGCTGCCGTCCTTCTTCCTTACCAGCACTACAGGTGAACACCATGGACTAGATGAAGGTTCAATAACACCATCCTTCACCATTCCTTCAATCATGGTTTCCACTTCCTTTTCACGTGCTACCGGCAATCTCCTTGGCCGCTGACGGATAGGCAACTCTTCTCCTGTGTTTATTTTGTGTTGAACTAAGCCAGTCTTCCCGATGTCAGCATCGTTTGACGAGAAAACATCGGCGTACTTGAGTAACATCTTCTTCGCCTTGACCATTTCATTTTGGGACAGAGCGCTGCGGCAGTCTTCTAAAAGTGTGGACACTTTCGTTTGTACATCCTTGCTGAGGGTCCCAGTCGATAGATATTGGCATCGTCGCAACCAATCCACTTCCTCGCAAGTACCAACGAGTGTGCCTTTTTCTATAATCTGTTCCTGATCACAAAGGTTCAGCACACGTACCCCTGAGATGTCGGTGGCTCTGACCAAAGTTCGTGCCACTTTCCATGGAAGGTCACTGTCTACCCTTTCCACGAGTACACAACGATTAGTTTGCCCAGGATTTCGAGGAAGACTAACCGGCACAATCGTTTCCGATCTCGGCGGAAGAACAATCTTCTTGAGGCTGTACACATTCCCTGGTAATGCCCCTTCCATAAAAAGTTCCTCTTGTCCACATTTCAAAACACCTTGCTTGACGTCAATCTCGCAACAATTCTTCCTCATAAAGTCAAGGCCCAAGATGCAATCGTCCATTATATCAGCCACGATGACATTATGCAGGTAGATTCTGTTGCCTAGCTTCAACTCCATCTTCTTCTCTCCATAGACGGGTATGCGCTGACCGGTGGCTGTTACCAAATTAATGCGTTCTCGGTTGTATGCGGAGTCCCCAAGGAACCGACTTATAAGTTGGGAATTGACGACCGTACGAGAGGCTCCAGTATCTATGGTCAGCTTACACGGCGTTCCGTTGACCTCGCCCTTAATGATTAAGCTGTTCCCATCATGGGTTTGTGTGATCGAAATCCTTGGGGCTCTTTGAGCCTCAGCCAGCACCCGCCCCGCAGTCCTGGCTATTACTCGTTTCCCTGCTGCTGGTGCTGGGCGGTGCTGTTAACCGCACTACCCTCTGGAGCTCGGTCTTCTCTTTCTGCAGTTCGCTTAGGGCAACTGGGTCGAAGGTGGCCCCTTTCTCCACAGCCGTAGCACCTAGGGCTGTATCCTTTATTGCGGTCGCGAACTGTAGCCGCTGCAACCTCCCTGACGCGATGGGAACGATAATCCTGCCGCACAGCTTCCACCTCCAGTGCATGGGCCAAGGCGTCTTTAAGCGTCCCGTGGTGACCGAGCCTCACAGCAGCTCTAACTTCAAGGTCGCGGATGCCGTCGATAAATACCTGCACCAGGTTCCCATCAATAAGCGCTGGTACAGACTGGTATGCTTTCCGAACCAGCTTCTCCACTTCAAGGGCCCACTGCTGCAGGTTTTCGTTATTGCGTTGCACACGATCCTTGAGCTGCGCACGAAACACGTGTTCCAGGTGCGCGTCGCCATACCGAGAGCCTCCAATGCCTCAAGGAGCTGCTCGTAAGTCACTTCTTTGCTGAGAGCTTCCAGCACAGTTAAGGCCTGATCGCGCAGGCCTAGGGTGAGGGCAGTCATGGCCTGACTCTTATTCCACCCGTTCGCCTTCATAACAGCCTCAAACTGAATTTTGTAGGCCGACCAGGAAGAAGTTCCGTCGAACGGTGGCACTTTGAATCCCCGTAGCGAAGGTGTTGTAGCTACGGGGGCTGCGATTCCATCCTCAAGTTTAAGGTAATCCAGCGTTTTCTTTACGTCAGCCATTACGGTTTTCTTCACGTCAGCCATCACGGTGTCAACCCGATTATTTACTTGGTCGATTCGGGTTTCAGCTTCCAACAGGCGGTTGTCGTGTTGAGCAACCTTATCCTTCATCTCCTTCATGTCTTTCCCGAAGGTAGCGTGAAGGTCCTTCAGAAGGAGCATCTGCTCTTCCTGGCGGCGGGCCTGTTCCTCCTGTCGGCGGGACTGCTCCTGCTGACAGCGGGCCTGTTCCTCCTTATCTCGCTGGAGCTGTTCTTCCAGCCGACGAGCCGGTTCCTCCTGTCGGCGGGCCTGCTCCTGCAGCATCATCATCAGAGCAGCAAAATCTGGTGCTGATGATGCTGGAGCAGCTGTGGACGGGCCGGCCTCCGTGATTGGTAGTTGGCCCTCCGACGTCTGTGGCGTTGCTCCACCGAATCGCCTCTGGTCCGTCTCTTGCTGGCGTTGACTCCGGGTACGGATACCCTCCGTGTCGTCCTTCGGTAGAATCGGCATGATTTTAAATCCTTTCTTCTGACACCAATTGTTACGAGCTTGGGGTTCGTGACAATAAAAACTACCGATTTAAAAACCAAAAAATAGACACTTTAATTGAAAACACAAATTACAACTTAAACACACTAACAATAAAACACAATCGCACTACAAGATCACTTGAAAGTCGCACTTGAAGATCGCTTCGATGTTTTCGCTTGTATCGCTTATCCAACACTGTTTCCGGGACGCGGCGACACCGGTCTTATATAGGCCTCGGATAGTTCCAGAACCTTCTATCGTAGAAACATCTAGAATGTTCGAGTACATATCGGTCCCGTCCGACCAGACATCGATAGTTCTGGAAAGTTCTATCATCGAAGTTTCTAGAACGGTCGCGACTATTAGTTCTGCTACTCGATACTAGATGGCGCTAGTGGTAGCTAATATCGCCATCAATTGTGGCGCGCAACAATATTTAAACTCCTACTGTTTTTTATCATAACGCTTTTATCCCTAAACATAACTACCATAATATTTTCATGGCCTGGGAGTTTATACGGGTAAGTAATATATGATATAATTACAAAACCTCTAATATTTACAAGATATAACAACTGAACCTATAATTTTATTTGATATAATGATCAGTTAATATAATAAACGATTGATATAATTTTAATGTAACTAATTTCTATAAGGATAACAGACAATTAATATAAAATCGTTTGATATACCACTCAATAGACATAAAACCTATTTAGTCTAATATGATTAAAAAATAATTTTTTAATCCTATGTCGACGGAGCCCCGCGATTTCTGTGTAAAGGGTTTAAAGTAACCTAACCAAACCGAACCTCGGGGTGCCCTTCGCTCGCTCTTGCATCCTACGTCGTCTATTGCGGTAACGGTAACGGAAATAATTCGGAAGCCACGAAGCCACGAAAGCTTTCTAACTTAAGCTGTGCGAAATGTCCTGAATGACTGGAGCGGGAAATCTAAACAAAAAAGATATGACTTTGAATAATAGTGTAAAAGATGGTTATGTTGAGAAAATATAGGAAAACAAATAAAAGTATAATAGATGTTTATTGCTACTGACATTATGAAGTTGAATGCTTCGGAATTACGAGTATGAACATTAGAGACAGAGTAGTTACGAATTGTGATTGTTAGGATGAAAAATGTTAGGAAGAACATTTTCGGATTTCCAATTATCGGAGTTGAAAATTTAGGTGAACTTTGGCGCACCCGTGGACTACGGCCCACTCCTTCTCACAGAGAGGAGGCCTCCTAGCAGTGGAAAATATTATATTATAGGCCTTAGTATGACGTAAAACCATTTTTTCTGTTTTTTTTTTTCGTAGCATCAATTCAGCTAAACATATTGGAAGAGTCCTATTTATTTAATAAAATTAAAATAAATAATTTAACAAAAGACCTGCCAGGTTATTTGAAATTACTCCATCAACAAATTAATAATATTTTTATTTGCTAGAATATAAGATGTATATTGGAAATACACTAATATTCAACCTTACGGTTGTTAATAACAAAACATTAACCTACTGAATACGAGACTAATCCGATTACACCTACTGCCAAATCAAACATAAAACACAAAGTATGGTCCCGAAAGAATAAGTTTTCTAAACGAAGAAGACTATCTAACTATCAATAAGTTACCGGAGCAGCGCATAGGTTTGCAGCCCAAACATAACAAAGTAAAAGTCAAAGTAGTATATTTGTTAAACATAGGTGTTTGAAATAGAATAGGTACATAGATCTCTATGTTTTGCCGTTAACGGCGTACAAATATCAACTAAGCATACGAAATAACATAACATAGATACTTATACAGGATGTTACGGAAAGGGCGTATCAATACAAACGGGTTGAAGAGTGTATCTGGTCTAGAATCTCTGTACAAAATTTCAGCTCAAAAGCATTAACTTTGAAAATGCTTAATATTTTTTTATTACGACATCACGGCGCTGCACTGGCGCGCGGCGCGGCGGCGTGATGTGCGTGTACTAGGCGCACAGACACACTACAGATAATGGATAACGACCCTCGTAGTGCGGTGACACCTTTGTTATGATTTAAATTTAATAAACTATCAAAATAAAAAAATATTAAGCATTTTCAAAGTTATTGCTTTTGAGCTGAAATTTTATACAGAGATTCTAGACCAGATACACTCTTCAACCCGTTTGTATTGATATAACCTTTCCGTAACACCCTGTATATGTGTGTGTATTTATATACATAACGGGCATAAGGGTCGGACGATAACTATGTAAGTCCACAACTTAAGGACATAGTTCAGTAAATAAGACAAACTATTCGAGCACACAAGTGAAGGTGATTTGAATAATTTGATTATTTCATTTCAATTTGAATAATATGTCTAAAATTATATTATGTGTGGGAAATTAGTCCCGAACTTGGCGGTGCACTACCGACTGCTAATTTAATTTGAGTGAACTCAGATTTAGTTATATTACTATATATAAGAGTAATTTTAAAAAATAATGGAGAACCTACTTCTAATAAAAATACAGACAGCAATTTTTTTTTTGCCAATGACCTGAAAAATAATGAACAGGGTGGAAAACCATACACAGAGAATACCTAAATAATTGCATAGATAACAAAATAGGTGTAAATCTATCTATCCTTTTCCCAACTACTTTTGGGTCGAAATCCAGTCTAGCACCTGAATACCAGTACTTTACATGGACCGACAGCCTATCCGACCTCCACAACCTAGATACTGGGCTACACGATACCTCTTGGTAAGACTGGTTGACAGACTTTTGGCTTTTGGGCTTCTGACTGCGTAACGTCTGTCAAAGATCTTCGGGTGGCAGCCGGGACCAACGGCTTTACGTGCTTTCTGAGGCACGGAGGGGTCTCAATATGTTATGTATGGTCACCCATCCACGAACCGACCGCAGCATGCGTAGCTTAACCTTTGATCGGCCCGTGCGGCTGTTATTACGTGTATAAATACAGGGTGATTGGAAAATGGGTGTAAAGCTGTAAGGCGTAGGATAGTTATAATTACAGACAATTTAGAACCATTTAATTTAAGACATGGTTGTCTTAGATGAAGTCTTACCAACTATTTTTATTTTACATATTTTTTTACTGTCAAAAATTCCCAAAATATTAAGTAAACTGCTTATTTATGGCCAAAAAATTTTATTAATTAATTCATTTTGATTTTATTTAATTAAAGTAATGTGTAAGCAATCTAGCAAAACATGTTTTAGGCCTCTGTGTCATTAGACATAAAAAACATAAAAATTAGGTAAAAAAAAAATTGGTAAGACTTCGTCTAAGACAACCATGCCTTAAATGGTTCTAAATTGTCTGTACTATCGTCGCCTTAAAGCTTTGCACCCATCTTCCAATCACCCTGGATATTAAGTAGATGGGTAACGAAGGTAAACAATGCAAAAATAGTGAGTGAATCATTTAACAATATCTGAAAGTCTCCCATCACCTAAGCACCTCTTATTAAAACTAGTAATTCATTCCACAAACGCGCCTATATCTATTAGCTATAACTCTCCTTACCTACCTTCCTTCCTGAAACTAAGGCATGGCGGAGCATAACTTGTCTGAACAAGTTATGTTTAGCCTTTCTTAATTTAAACTAGCTTTTCTCTCAGACTTCAGAGTTTAGACCAGGGTTTCTTAAAGTGGGGTCCACGGACCCCCAGGGGGTCCGTGGCGTATGTGTCAGGGGTCCGCGGTAGCTTAGTTAAACCTTAACATACTTATCAGGAAATTATTTAACTAGAAGCAGTGTCGAGCGACGGGCTAGCGAATTCAATTATAATTAATTAATAAGTTCAGTTTCATGCAAAAGATCTTGGTGAGTTTTGGTGTTCTTTGAGCCAAGCTTACCCTCTTCTCGTCAAGCGAGCTATGTCCGTTCTGATACCATTTGCTACTACGTACCCCTGTGAAGCAGGATTCTCCGTTCTAGTTTCGATTAAAACAAAGAATCGCAATCGATTGAACGTCGCAGATGACATGAGGCTTGCCTTGTCGAAGACTGTTCCACAGTTTAACCTTCTTATTGAGGCCAAGCAGCAAAACTAAAACACAGACGTCTACGCGGATTGTTGAGCTTTAAGAAGCTCAACAATCCGCGTCGCGCGGAGATGTGGCGTAGTGTGGCGTGTGGTGCGGTGGTGGCGTGCGTATAGGTATACCTAGATCTCGGTCTAAGGACCGAGATCTATACCCAAACGTTACTTAGAACGTACTTTGGCTAAGCGTTACTCCCACGTTGTTACTCCTGTCACTGACGCATAATCAGCGTTCCCACTGCTGGGACACAGGCCTCCTATCTAAAAACGTATAAACGTATTATCTTTCTTTCTTTCTATCTGTGAGAGGCAGTGGGCCATAGAATAGAATAGAATACTCTTTGTTATGTACACCATATAAATTACAGACATAAATATAGAAACTTTACAATGGGTGACACAATGGGCGGTCTTATCGGAGTATTCCCGTTTGAGCACCTATTTTCACAGCACCTTTTTTAAGAGCACCAAAGGTATTCCCATTAGAGCACCAATCAATATTTTACCGTGGTGCTCAAAGGGGAAGAATAAAAAATCCACGCGGGCCCAGTGCGGGTTAGGGGATATCATAGTGTTGGTTTTTGGTTCTCTGACATACGGCCTCCTCACGATGTTTTCCTTCACCGTTTTGAGAACAGCGGTAATGAAATTAAATACACAAAGTAACGGGCCTGCCTGAACTACAACTCGTAAGTCGGAGCCGATACCACTGCTCCAAGGACCAGTCCCACTCAAGAGTGGCAGGGAGTAGTGCAGCAGCTCACTGTCACACGTCAGTCTAACTACAAATGCAAGATAGAGATGGGAACATATCTAAGTCACAGCACGAGCGAAGTAGCGTTTATAGATCTCGCCCTAAGGCCCGGACTCCACTGAAGCGAAGCTGGGCGGAGCGGAGCGGAGACGTGCAGGAATCGACCAGTCACAATGGTTTAAATCCTCATCGCGTCACTCGTCTCGTCTGTGATTGCACGATTCCTGCACGTCTCCGCTCCGCTCCGCACAGCTCCGCTTCAGTGGAGTCCGGGCCTTAGAGCGGAAAATACGTAAAATCATTAGAACAAAAAAGATGGCTCGTAAAATTACCATCCCATTCATGCCAAAAAGCTTCCACGAACTGATACTACGTTAAATTAGCAATTACACAAACCAGAGTCTCGCAAAGATTTCCTTGAAATCCTATTAAAACATTCTTCACGGATCGAGGTCGCGAACTAATTAAGACCCCAATCATTCTCCTTTGTCTTGGTGAGGCGACGAACTTAACTCTCAGTGAATATCTCAGTCCGATCTTGTTAGATGTAGGAACCTAAAAAATAACTGGAAAAGCTATGTACAGTCAACGGATCGTCGGATATAGTTGAAGTTTAGTAAGAAACCGATGGATGTTCTCGAATAAAATTTTATTTTATTTATAGAAAACAAACAGCTATATTTATCAAATTAAATTTCAGTCGACAGCTTAATAATGTTGACAATTTTGTTTATTGCTAGCGAATAGCATTTTGTTAATAGCTTCTTCCTTTTTTGAAAAACATGTTGTGTTTTGATGTTTCTGTCAAAAAAAATATATTTTAAAACAAAAGCGCATCTATCTCTGCAAATGAATACATATTATACCATACTATCACGCCTGTGTTCTCCGAAGGGGTAGACAGAAGTGCACCTATAACACCCACGTTAAGATGCCATTATGTTATTAACGTATTCGCAATGCCAACTACAAACAGTTTTTAGATAAAACAAAGCATACTTTATTAAGCTCCCAACAAATCTATGAAGACAATGGTACGAAAAACAGTTCTAACATTAAAAAATCAAGAAACTAGAGCAAGAAGACAACAGCAGAATTTGTGCCTTCGGCAAATTCCAACACGATTCCTGCCAACATGAATTCTATTAAATGGAAAATTGCCGAAATTCCATTGTTGCGAATTTTCCGAACAGTTTGGCGTATTTTACTTTGATATAGTGTAATATCCATAGAAATAATTAAACGTTGTTTAGAACACTACTTGATAACAGTTGAACGTTCTTTGTAAAGAGTAATTTAAGGATGCTTTGTCTCTATCGGTAATTATAATTTTCAGTCTACCACTATCGCCGTAAAAAACTCGTGTCGAAAGAGAATCGAAAATTAAATTGTTTTATAAAAGGTTCGCAATCATTTTCAAAGTCTCAAATATATTCAGGTGGATAGAATTTTTGGCATTGATCCTAACAAATTGAGTGAGATTTGACCCTTAGGCTGACAACGACCGAAAAATACTCGTATAAAAAAAACGCTTACTTTTATGTTTCTAAAAACCAGTTCATATTGATTTAACAAGCATCAAAATACTCGCAGAACCAGTGTAACCTAAATCTAATATTTGAAATCCCGGAAATATCTAGCGGGTTTATTTTGATATTCCATTTGGTTATGATAGCTCATAATAATATTCCAAATATTCTCACATTTATAATGTTTATTATTGTTGTGGTTAGACAACCAAGCGTGGTATTAGCATTACTTAATTAAATCATCCTAATAAACATCAAATAACTAAATCAAATTAACATAAATTTAACTAAATCAAATGAACATTGTAACACGGCCTTTTTTTGAATGTGTGTGAACGAGCACTTATGCGCGGGAACGGGGAGCATACACCCTCGCCCGCGCTCCCGCGCTAACCAATAGTGGACGAGAGAACGCGAGTCCGTACGTCACGCTCGCTCCCCGCTCGCGATTTAAATAGTTTTGTTTGTCCATATATATTTTACCCATTTTCCTGTTTGTGCCCTGTTTTACAATTATATACTTTTACCAAATCGCGCGTACTAATAATTTAAATAGACCAATACCCCTGAGATACATTCATTCTTACAAGTGACGCCCAACTCGTGGCCAAGTTTTTAGTGAAAAACTCGTAAAATACAAACAGCGACAATAAGTGCTAAATCCTATCGTGCTAACACATACAGTGAACCCTTTCCGATAGTGCTTTATGTAAATACATATCTCCAATCAGTGCAAAAACAAACGACAAAACTTCGGGCGAGTCCACTCTTCCCGCTAAAAATTGTACTTCCCGCCAAAAAATTTAACAGACGCGCGCGCGAGGGAGTTACCGCGCGTAGTGTTTTGGCGCGAACCAAAAAGTACAATCAACGTTTTCATTTCGTGCAACGGAATTAGTAACGAATACGTTGTTCGTTACATATTACCACCCATATAACCATCACCCGTGTTGTTCGAGCGAGTAACAGCAGAGGTAGGTAGTGCCCTGTTACCATGCCACCGAAGCCAACAAAAAAACGTACCGGAAGAGATGGTGGGTCGGAATCCGACACGGACGCGGAGCAAAATAGGACGGTGGTCGCATCTTCATCATCGTCACCGAACATCAACATGTCTGAGGAGATGCTTCACACCCTTGTGTGCAATATAAGAAGAAACCAACCGGAAGCAAATCGCATTATCATTGAGAGCATACTGGCGAACAAGGATGAACCGTGCACATCATCACCACGGATACCCGATACGCGTGATACCGCGCGATGGTTGGGCAACTTCGCAAAGTGTACGGCGCGTTTTGACGGGTCATCGAAGAACGCGGAAGAGCTCGAGGCATTCATCGACGCCATCGAGGTATACCGCGACTGCACCAACATCAGCGACGAGCACGCGCTGCGGGGGCTGCCTATGCTGCTAGTCGGCGAGGCCGCCGTCTGGTGGCAGGGCGTGAAGTCGTCGATAGCGTCGTGGTCCGACGCACTGCAACGTCTTCGAGGGATGTACGGAGTGCCGCGACCCGGATATCAAATCTTACGTGAGATTTTCGGTACTGAACAAAATAGTGAACGGGCCGACGTATTTATTAGCAAAGTGCGCGCTTTAATAACGAAGTTACCGTATGATGTGCCGGAAGTGATGATGCTAGATATAGTTTTCAGATTGTTAGATCGTAGGATAAGAAAACGAGTGACTCGCGACGCGGTGCACGAGCTGGATCAGCTAATAGCGAAGGCCAGGTTAGTCGAGGAGTCGTTGGCGGAGGTGAGTGTTTCTTCTCATTGTAATGTAAACAATAAACCTCCCGTTGCCGCGCAGGCACGTTCGAGCACAAATATTAACCCTACGATTAACGTAGTCGACACGCGTAAGTCGAGTGATGAACAAAGTGATGGTAAAAGGTGGTCTGACACGCACACGTCAGACGCGGAACAAAAAGATACTCAAACTCAAAGCATTTATTTCAATTAAACCATTTACAGGCACTTTTGAATTGTCAAGAAGTCAGTCAGTCAGAAAAAATGAAGCTAGTTGCCCATTCCAAAGCATAGGTACCTATGGAGAAGAACGGGCAAGAAACTCCATGGACACTCTTTTAAATCAAAATAATGTGGTTACAAAGTCTTGGTTACATCATTCATGTTACAAATTATACATGTGAGAACGATGCAGAACGTTAAAAGCGTCCATAATAAAAAGATGAGAAAAAACAACAATTCAAATAATAAATTAAAATAAGCCATGGCAGCAAAGAGATGACCAGTCCCTACTGACGGCGCCCGTTCACGAACATGACGCATGCATCAGCACCATTCACCTCAACCATTTTGGAGGGAGCTAAATGATCCAACACAGGCGCCACCATCAGCGAGACATTTGAGTGAGCATGACATACTCTCAGCCGCCAGAGCACATTCAAGTCAATGAAAGACGTACCCAGTAAATGGTAGCTTTATAGTGTGTACATAGTACTCACACATGTGTTATGCAATTATACAATACTAGGAGATTGAATTTATACAATGCAAAGATAGACTTACAATCTTCAGCAGCTCCAAAAGTATTTTCAAGTGTTAATCAATTAGTTGTGGTTGTGGAGCAGGACCAGCATTGAGCCAGGCATTTTTATCCGCGATGTAATCCCCTAACTTATAATATGCCTGCCTGCATAGTGTGCGTTTAATACAAGACTTGAATTTTGTCTCATTCAGTTGAAGAATGTGGGGAGGTATTTTATTATAACATTTTAATTAAACAGTACCCCATAAAAGATGAGTCTACTTTAGCTAGTCTGAAACCTGGTTGAACTAATAGGTCCCTATTTCTAGTACTATAATTATGTCTTTCACCTCTTGTACTAAAAAGATGTAAATTTTTCCTTACATACATGATGTTTTCATAGATATATTGACAAGGTATCGTCATGATGTTAATTTCCTTAAACCGTTCCCTTAGAGAATCGCGCCTGCGAAGATTATATATGGCTCTGATGGCTCTTTTCTGCAGAATAAAAATAGAATCGATGTCTGCAGCCCGTCCCCAAAGTAAAATACCGTAAGACATGATACTATGAAAGTAACTAAAATAGACCAGTCTCGCGGTATCTACATCAGTAAACTGACGGATTTTTCTGACAGCATAAGCAGCTGAACTTAGCCGTCCTGCAAGAGATGTTAAATGAGGACCCCATTGTAGCCTTGAGTCGAGCGTGATCCCTAGGAAAACAGTTGTATCGACGAATTCTAGTTTCTCTTGATTCAATATTATCTCGCAATCACTACCTTTGACATTTGGTAAAGAAAATCTTATGCACTTAGTTTTTTTTTTCCATTTAATACTAAATTATTAGCAGTGAACCAATTTTGGACCTGCAGTAGGGCGTTATTTACGTCGTCAAAATTTATAGCACGTCTATTTACCTTAAAAATTAAAGAAGTGTCATCAGCAAATAACACCATTTGTGGTTGGTTTTTTAATAAATGGAGTAGATCATTAATATACACTAAAAAGAGGAAAGGACCCAAAATCGAGCCTTGTGTCACACCCATTTTTACTGTTAACCCATGTGAATTGACACCATTTATTTGAACTTGCTGTTGTCTATCATTTAAATAAGAACTAACTAAACTGAGCGCAAGTTTTCCAAGTCCGTAATGCTCAATTTTCAAAAGCAAGGTTTCGTGATCGACGCAATCAAATGCCTTGGAGAGGTCACAAAGATTCCTATGGCGTCTTGAGCCTCTTCCCACGCGTTAAAAATGTGTTTTAATAAGGTTACACCGGCGTCGGTCGTACAACGTCCTTTGGTAAAACCATACTGTTGATGGTGAAGGATTTTATTCGTGTTAAAATGACTGAGCATCTGATTAAGCATTATCTTTTCAAACACCTTGCTATCGCTTGCTATCGCATGATAGCGTAAGTAACGGGCAAAAGCGTGTTAGACCGAAGTGTACATATTGTCTTTTTCGGTCATACTGTAGAAGACTGCCGTAATAAAGGGAATAAGAAAGAAGGAAAGGTCATCGACCTTTCTCATAAGTCGAACGACAGTACCGAGTTACGTTGCTATGGATGTGGTCAGCTGGGAGTAGTACGTTCAAAGTGTGGTATTTGCAAAGACACGTCGACTGCAAGTAAGTCGGATTTTTGTAGCGCTCAGATAGGCGGTAGTGACGATCCGCTGCCGCTAGTCGAAATCAAGGTCGTTAACCATAAGGGGGTTGACATCTTAGACACGGGGGCCACACATTCTATTGCGGGCCCCATGCTATAGGTACGATTTACTTAGAAAAGCCGGCGTTGTTTTTAGGAAGACTTTACGTACTATACGGCTAGCCGACGGATCACAACAAGTAGGCAGTGTACTTGAGTGTGATACTGACGTTACAATGGAAAACCATGTTATACCTACCACGTTTATAGTTTTGCCGGATGCGCAAACCCGGACACTGCTAGGTAGAGACTTTATTATAAGATCTAGTATCCTGTTGGACTTACCACAGAGCAGCTGGTGTTTTAACGATGAGCCAGAGCGCTGGCATCCGTTTATCACCAAGTTTACTTTACCTACCGGCGGCCAGATAGAGCTGATGAAGGTAGAAGCAATAGACCTTGTGCCGAGGGATGATGTAGGTACTAAGGCAAAGTTAGTCTCCGCTCCGATACTGCGCCAAGTTGACGAATCGTTGAAGACCGACAGCAGCGGATATTGTCTCGGAGCAGTACTGATGCAGGGGGAGGGCCCCAAGGATGTTCGTGGGAACCGACTCAAGGACCCCGACGTGCGTAAAATAGTCGAGAAACTCAAGGCAACCGACGAACCGTTTAGGGGGAGGGATTGGTCCGGCCGTGGCTTCATTATGTCTGATGGAGTGCTATATAGGCCTTACCATGTTAAGGAAGCCGCGAGCCCAACCACGCATCTTTTAAAGAAGGTAAGTAGCGGCGAAATTTTAGGGAGGTACCACATCTCTCAGTTGACCGCATTCGTAGGCGACGTACTACCAGCCCCGGTCAATGAAAAGCATAGGCGCGAAAGACATAAACGTTTTCTTGTCCTGACCCAGACGCGTGACCGCATGTCTAGGTCAGAGGGGGAGGATGTAACACGGCCTTTTTTTGAATGTGTGTGAACGAGCCCTTATGCGCGGGAACGGGGAGCATACACCCTCGCCCGCGCTCCCGCGCTAACCAATAGTGGACGAGAGAACGCGAGTCCGTACGCCACGCTCGCGCCCCGCTCGCGAATTAAATAGTTTTGTTTGTTCATATATATTTTACCCATTTTCCTGTTTGTGCCCTGTTTTACAATTATATACTTTTACTAAATCGCGCGTTCTAATAATTTAAATAGACCAATACCCCTGAGATACATTCATTCTTACAACATTAATTTTACTAAATCAGAACACTGTGTCCATAATGAATAAGTTAAATCAAACATATTTTTTTAAATCTAGAATTATTCATAGTAAGGATTTTTTATTGCTGTATCGGCCCCGCTCTTGACCTCGATCACGCTTGATAGATGGATGGATGAGAACGAGCGTGCCAAGAAGATGCCTTTTCACTCTTGCTTTGAAATCAGACGGGTTAAATGTGGAAAGGAACACATTTACGCTGGCAGAAAGTATATACCTACACTGGATATTGGGAAATTACTAATAACAAAATGTTTTGTTAATTCCTTCGGGTCAGATATTCCATGGTTTTTCTTTTAATCATTAATATTTTCCCAAATGTAGCTTGACCACCCGACTAAATAATGGCGAAGTAAAACGTCATCATGAAAAGCAAAGAATTTTTCTTCGATATAATTCCCGTACTCAACCGAAGAGGCCTCAAGCCTTCAACGTCGTCGGTAAGGGATTTGTATAGCATTGTGTACCATTAACTCGGAACGGGCTTTTCGAAAGCTAGATTCCAAAAAAAAGCGTAACTACACCTACGTCAAAAGTGTTTGTTCAACTAATTTAAATGAACATTTTGTTAATTTATGAGTACTGTAGCGCCATCTATACCGCCACATGTGAACTACACATCATACTGAGGGTACGCAAAATCCTACATCGCGCAAGCAGAGTTTACCATGCAACTAACATATTTACAACGTCCCGACATCAATCGTAGGGAAGTTGCCCACCAGACACGACACCCATCTGGCCGGAGGATCTTGTCTTGTCTATGGAGGCTCACTGTTTGGTTGCGGCCAAGGCGTGTATGATACTATTAAAAAATAATGCGTGGATGTTCAAACTTAGTATAATTATTCCAGAATCAATAACGAACAATAAACATTTTTCAAGCGTCGATGTTGATTTGTTTATTTTTTCACTTTATACCTCTTTTATTTGCAAGCCGGTTCGAAATGTAATTAAATTATTTGATTTAATTTCCCTGGTTGCCATGTTTCGACGTAAAAAGTTGATTTGATTTTACAAGCTTTTATTAAATGCCATGTTTCGACGTAAAAAGTTGATTTCATTTTTAAACTACATGATAGATATTATGAGTCCATCATCTGCCGAGCCTTTTCCCAACTATGTTGGGGTCGGTTTCCAGTCTAACCGAATGCAGCTGAATACCAGTATTTTACATGGAGTGACTGCCTATCTGACCTCCACAACACAGTTACTGGGTAATACGAGGCTTCTTCTGATAGATATTATGAGTATTCATAGTAATGTATTCGGCTTCTAATCAAGACAGATATGGATTTTCATGCTAACTTTGCCGGCCGCTGCTCGCATGTATATGACCAGTACAGCATTTTCGATTTATTTTGAAGAAGGTGATTGAAATAATGCTCAGATTTTTAAGATTTTTTGAGAAAATGTAAATTCTACTTTATAATCTTAAATTCATTAATTTCAATCCCACACTGCCAGGGAGAGAGAACGCACAGCCTAAGCTGCTGGGTCTTGAAGCATGAAGTTTGGCGCATGAATTCTTTAATAAAAAGATTGAGTACTTAAGACGGATTTCTGAAAATTCGTCCCAAAATGTGTTAAATACGGGATGAAAGTTTTTATGGAAGTTCGTCATTTTTGACGATGCACGATGGGAAATCTCATCGTTCACACGGCTTGACTATGATTGAGGTAAGTGCTTATTTAATTATTTAAACGATAACGGTGACTAAGTTATGCTCCTAAAAGTATTTTCAACTATACAGGTTGGCATTGACGCGCACACTGTAGAAGTATTTCGTCGGTTATCCAAAAAAAAAATTGCTGTTTCATAGAAAAGTGCAATATCTACGCGGTTAAAATGTATCAAACGGCTATTTTTTTTATAACCCACCAAAAATTTCAACCCAGGGTGTTTCAGGGGGTTTTAGTCAGTAAGAGTCTGACACTCCCTTCCGCTCCACCCAGAGCGGGAGAGGTCACTTGAGGATTTCCCACCCAAAAAAAAAAAAAAATTGGGTTTCAAAATCATGTACTGAATCCATGACAGCTCGTTGCGCGTCGATGTGTCTGCATCCTATATTTTGGTTTTAGCTATATCGATATTAATATCCTCAAATATCCTCCACAAATATTGCTTTTTAAGAGGAAAACACAGAAAACCAATTACTACAACGTACAATTACTGAACCAGATTAGTTACAGCAAAAGTAAGAAACAATTTTACTACTTTAAAAAGACAGCATTAATAGCTGTTACTCCTGAATAAGTGTCTAAACTCTTAAAGTCTGAGAGAAAAGCTACTTTAAATTAAGAAAGGCTAGACCTTGTTCAGACAAGTTATGCTCCGCCATGCCGTAGTTTCAGTAAGGATGGTAGGTAAGGAGGATTATTCCTAATAGATATAGGGGCGTATGGCTAAGTAATAACAGATGCACGGGTCGATAGATCAGGTTAAGCTACGCTTGCCGCGGTTGATCCGTGGATGGGTGACCATCTTCACATACCAATACCCCACCGTGCCTCGGAAAGCACGTTAAGCCGTTGGTCCCGGCTGTCATTCGTGGATCTTTGACAGTCGTTACGGGTTGTCAGAAGCCCGAAAGTCTGACAACCAGTCTTACCAAAAAGTTTCATATTAAACTGTAGTGTGTGGTTTGGTAGAATCCAAACCAATATTTTTACAATAAAAACTCGACCGCCATCATATTACAAGGAAAAAATTATTTATGTGTTATGAAAGGACTATTCAATATGTGGGTTTTTTCGGCGGATGGACCTGTCATGTCATACGTCATAACAAACGAGAATGTTTTCAAAAGTTTGCTCGATATACTGGCCACGCCCTTTCAGTAGGTAAGCAGGTATATTAAATTGGTTATGAAAAACTGGCAAATGCATTCTGAATAAAATAATAATATTTACATGCCAAAAAATATGGAATTATAAGATAATTTGTTATAAAAAAATCAGAAAAGTAGAATTGAAATCAAGGAAAGACGAATTAATGAGATTCTTGGAGTTCGTCGCCTAAAACAACACACTGTAGGGACCCATAATATCCAATGGTCTCAAAATATAATTATTAATTATAAGTAGCAATTATTTAATTAATTTATTAAAATAGTGCTGGCATTCATTCTAAATAATACTAAGAATGTTGTAGGGGATCTTCAATGAAAACACGTTGACCGAGGAATACTTTCTTCTTTATTGGAGATGTTGATAGTTCACAAGATGGCCGCTGACTGACTGACAGCCTCACAATGGTGCTTATTTTATACCCTACTGGCTACTTACAAATCGACATGTGCTGCCCTCTGGTGGTCACGCCCACACGGCATAGTTTACTTAATTGACCAATCAGAGGGCAGCACGAAAAATAAACAGTTACTATCTATCATCAAAACGTTACCGTAACGAGGCCCGTTTCACTATTTTCTTATTTACTTTTGGCACCTCGTTACGGCAACTCACATTACATAACTTATTATGTACATATTCTTATAAGTTATAAATTACATAAACAAACAATCTTATCAGCTAGACATTGACACCAATTGGACACATATAGCTCTTATACGAATTACTCTACTAAGATATAAACACAGGACACTTTATAACGTTCTAATAAGTTAGTCTACTTACGTTTGTCACTGCTACACTTTTATAACTATATACACTTAACAATGAGTAATTGTTCTAAGTCTTTCTTGTAACACTTTTTATCACTGTTTATCACTGTCCATTCACAACACTTGACGGAGCTTCGCAGACGGCGTCGCCAACAGTCTCCCCCTCGGTGCCTTGCACCTCATCTCGCAGGGGTGACGCCGCTGGTACTATCACGACCAGCCGGGATGCTGGCCGGCGCAGCACGCCCGCCGAGGTGCGGACGTCGACGATCCGAGTTCTTCCATCTGGCCCGGGGTAGGTCGCGCTGATCTCGCCGCGTGGCCACGAGCAGCGTGGCAGGGTGTGGTCCACCAGCAGGACGAGGTCGCCGACGGTGGGATCTCGATAGTGGGGACCCTGGAAGTAACGGGGCGAGAGCGTAGGGAGGTACTCTCGCACCCATCTGGCCCAGAAGTGGTCGGCCAGGCGCTGGGATGTCCTCCACGATGGAGAACCGATGAGCTCGGTGTCGTCGAATGAGCCGAACATATGGGCTCCGCTGGACCTCCCAAGAAGGAAGTGGTTGGGGGTCAATGCTTCTTCCTCGTTGGGGTCAATGTCCACGGCGAATAGTGGCCGCGAATTGACCACATGCTCCGCCTCGAGCAGCAGAGTGTGTAAGACCTCTTCTTTCGGTCTTCTTTCATGGAGCGTTGCTGCTAGTGCGGTCTTCACGGTGCGCACCAGTCGTTCCCAAGAACCGCCCATGTTTGGGGCTCCCGGGGGGATGAACCTCCACACTATGCCGATCTCGTTGGTGGCCGCTTGAATGGCCTCTTGAAGCTCGCGACTTGCACCTATGAAGTTGGTGCCATTGTCGCTCATGATGACTCGGGGGGTGCCTCTTCTGGCGATCATTCGCCTCAATGCTAATATCATGGAGTCGGTCGTTAATGATGCGGCCAACTCCAGATGTACAGCGCGCGTCGTCATGCACGTAAATAGGGCGCCCCATCTCTTCTCGACGCGTCGTCCCACGGTGACCAGCAGTGGGCCGAAGTAGTCCACGCCCACGCATGTGAAGGGAGGGCTTGTTTTCGACAACCTTTCTTGAGGTAGGTCGCCCTGCGGTGCCAGTTGCGGTGCTTTCTTCCTTAACTTGCACCACCCGCAGTCTCTTGCCGTCGCTTTGACGATGTTTCTTAGTCCTGGAATCCAGTATCGTTGCCGCAGCTCGTTCATAACTGTTTGATGGTTTCCGTGATTCAGACGCTCGTGTACGTGTTGTACTAATAGTCGAGTGATTCTGTGGCGTCCGTCCAACACGATGGGACTTTTGTAGGCGGCCGTTAGGTACTTGGCCGCGCCTACGCGGGTCGACAACCTCAGCATGCCGTCTTCAAACTTGATGGCGAAGTTCTTAAGCTTGTGGGCTTGGTCGCTCTGTTTCTTCACAGCGGCCAGCTCTTCTGGATAACTATCTTCTTGGACTCGTTGAATTAAGAGTCGCTCGGCCTTTTCCACGTACAATGCGGACTTTTGTCGAAGGTTCAATTCTTCGTTTCTTTTCTTCCTGACGAGCGGCTCCTTATCCTTCTTCTGTGCCTTCTTCCAGGCTGGGTCACCTTCTTTTCTGGTGATTCTTCTGGTGCTGAGTGTCTTGTGGGCGATGCTTCGTTTGAAGGCGTCCACAACTTGTAGGAACCTCGCCGTCGCGTGTAGCAGCCTAGTCCAACGTGAGAACCTCCCCGGCTCTGGAACGATGACGGGCGCGACTCTTCTCACGCTCAGTGTGACGGCGTTCGGCTTCTCTTCTCCGGTGTTCTTGAGGGGTTCTTTATCTTCCTGTGGCCACTCTTCTGGGTTCTTGTAAAGGAATGACGGCCCCGTGAACCACCGGTGTTCTTTACTGAAGTCCTTGGGTGCGTCTCGCGTGGCGTCGTCCGCGACGTTATGCTTGGTAGGTACCCATCGCCACTCTTTATGTCTGGACAACTCTTCTATCTCGGCGAGTCGATGCGCGACGAATGGCTTGTATCTTCTGAGGTCGGACTTGATCCATGCTAACGCCGTCCTTGAGTCTGACCAGAAGTATCTTCTTGTGACGTGCAGGTCCATTTCTTGTTGTGCGTTCGTGGCGAGACGGCCACCCAGGAGACAGGCTTGCAGCTCGAGTCTGGGGATCGAAGTGGGCTTCAATGGTGTCACTCTTGCTTTTGCTGCCAGGAGTTTCACTTCCACTTGACCGTCGGGACGTTGCGTGCGCCAATACACCGCGCACGCGTACGCTTTTTCACTAGCGTCGCAGAACGTGTGGAGCTCTCCTTCGTCGTTGTTTCTTGTTAAACAGCGCGGGATACCCAGGTTCACTAATTTCTTGAGGTCTTGTAGCCACCTGGACCATTCTTCTTCTCTTGCAGGTGGTACTTTCTCGTCCCATTCCACGCCGCTTCTCCAGAGGTTTTGCAGCATGATCTTGCCTTGGATTGTGATGGGTGCGGCCAGACCGAGTGGATCGAATACGGTCATGACCGCGCTCGTCGCTTCCCTCTTCGTGGGAGCGCGCCTGCCGTCGATGGTTTCTTCTGGAGTGTTTCTTAGCGTCAGCGTGAAGTGTAGGCTGTCTTCTTTCACGTTCCAGTTCAGCCCGAGGGTCTTCTCCACCTGGTCCTTTTGCTCACCCAGTCGAATTGTGCCTGTGGTATCACCGGATAGGAGTCCTTCTGTAACTTCTGGATGGTTGCTCGCCCAGCCTCGTAGGACGAATCCTCCTTTCTTGTGTACCGAGTCGACTTCACTGGCGATTCTTTTTGCTGTCGCCACGTCTGGGTAGCTCGCCAAGTAGTCATCCATGTAATGGTTGCGTGTGATTGCTCTTGCCGCCTCTGGATGCGGTTTCTCGAACTCGCTGGCGTTTTTGTTCTTGACGTATATCGCTGTACACGGAGATGACGCCGCCCCGAATATCAACGACGTCATCCTGTATTCCTTGTCTTGCCACAGGAATCGAAGACTGTCTCTGTCTTCCTCGTTGATTTTCACACGCAGAAACATTTCCTTAATGTCTGCCACCACCGCTACTGCACTTTGACGAAACCGTAGCAACACTCCGAATAATGATTGCAGCAAGTCGGGTCCGGCTAGTAGCGCGTCGTTGAGTGATTTTCCATTCGACTTAGCCGCGGCGTCGAAAACCAATCTCATTTTCCTCTTCTGTGGGTGGACGACTGCGAAGTGTGGCAAGTACCAAGTTCTTGCGGAGGTGGGCTCTTCTCTGGCTTCCTCTGCATACTCGCTGACGATCAAGTTGTTGATCTGTTCTTCGTATTTCTTCTGAAATTCTTCATCTTTAGCGAATCTCTTTTGTATTCCTTTCAGGCGTCGCGTAGCCGCTATCTTACTTTCCGGCAGTTGCTCGTCTTCGGTTTTCCATATGAGCCCGGTGCTGAATCTCCCGTCGGTCAATCTCTTCGTGGTGGCGTCCAGGACTTGTAGCGCTCGTTGGTCTATGTCGTTCGTCGGCTTCTTGTTGGCGATTCCCAGCGCTTCGATGTCGAAGTGATCCCTTATAAGCTTCTCTAGGTGATCATCTTTGGCGCCTCGTTGTGCGACGAGATGATTCACGATTCTGACGGGAGTGTTGCTGCTGAACCGCGCCCCGTGTAGCACCCAACCCAGCTGCGTTCTTGAGGCGACTGGCTTGCTGCGGTGACCATGCTTGACTTCTTGCGAGACGATTAAACTCCAGTTATCTTGACCGATGAGTACTGTCGGCTTGGCATTGGGGTACTTCAGTTGGTCTTGTATCTCTTCTAGATGCTCGCAGCCTTCCAGGTCCTTTTCGTTGATCTCTTGAGGCGACAGGTGCAGGCTCTTCACAGTGTACCCGGTTAACTTCTCGATGTTACGACCGAACATACCGCGAATCTTGATGTCAATCTTCTTAGATTTTTGATCCATACGGTGCCCGCCTATGCCTTCTATTCGCAGCTCGTGTTCTGGTCCCTGTGCCCCGATCTGTTCGATGACGGAGTCTTCAATCAATGTGACCGTAGAGCCTTCGTCCATGAGAGCGTAGACGCAGGCGTTTCCCTCTGGCCCCATCAATTCCACAGGAATAATCTTCAAGTAGGCTCTTGACACTGTGTTCGCTGCGTTGACTGCGGAGCTTATCTGAGCAGGCGTTTCTTGCGGCTGCGGCTTCGCTGTTTCTTCGTAGTGCAGCATCGTATGATGACCCTTCTTGCATTCGCCGCACGGTTTTGCTTTGCAGTTGAAGCCTCGATGTCCTCCTTTTAGACACTTGTAACACACGCCGGCTTTCTTTACTTGTTCCCATTTTTCTTTGACCGACGCGTCGTTGAACGTTTTGCACTTCTGTAGAGCGTGTTCGCGTTTGCACAGCGGGCAGGTACTCTTCTCACGTCCCTTCTTGCTATCTTCTTTGCAGGAACACACCGTGGCCGTCTTCGTCCTGCATTCGCGCTCGCTTTCAGAGTCGTCTTCAGATGTGTAGCCTTCTTGTTTCTTTGCAGCTCGAGTGGTGTGTACGCCGCGAGAGCCCCCGGTCCGCGTTCGGAACTTCGTGCCTTCTTTCTTCACTCTGGATCCCGCATACTCGTACATCTCGAATTGATCCACCATGTTGTTGAAGAAATGCATGAGGCTCAGGAGTATGGGCTCATCTTCTTCTTCTTTCTTCGCTCGGTACTCGTACCACTTGAAACGCACCAATGTACACATCTTCTCTATGATTCTGTTTGAGATGTCGCTGGAATGCAGGTAACTTTGTCTCTTCATTAGACTCACGACACTGACGGTGTTGGCCACTGCCCCGGCGTAGCGCACCAACTCTCTTGCGTCTTCTGACATTGGGGGTAGCTTCTCTATGTTTTCTATCTCGCTTCTGATGAGATAAGTCGGGCGTCCGAAGCGGCGTTCCAATGCTGTCACAACTTCTTGTGGGTTAGTTTGCGTGAACAATAGCGATTTCACGGCTTCTTTTGCTTTGCCCTTGATGGCTCTTCTTAATCTTCCCATGTTCTCTATGTCTGAGAAGAGCGCACTGGTATCTTCGTACGTTGCTTTGAAGGCCATCCAGTCGCAGGCGTCGCCTTCAAACTGATGTAACTCGCTGACATACTTCGGCGCGTGTTGCACGAACGATGACGGCTTATTCTCTGACGCGGACTTGACTGCTTGAAGAATTGCTTCGGCCAGCTGGTTGGTGGGACTCGGTGCGGCGATCGCTGTCTCTGGGGCGGGCGGCTTGCTTGACTGCTCCCCCTCGTTGCGCTCCACACTCTTCGTCGTCGACACCCATGCCGCAGTCGCTTCAGCTGCGGCGGCTTCGACTTTAGCTTCTTCTTCATCTTCCGGTTCACTCAGGTCCGTGTCGTCCTCTGCGCGTGCCAGTTCCAACTTGGTGCTAGCGAGTTTGGACTTGATTTTTATTTCTTCTAGCCGCAGCTTTTCGAGCTCCAAGCGTGCTTCTAACTCCTTTTTCTTATTGGAATTCTTCTTAGAAGCCGGCTTGGGCTTTCTTCGTTTCTCCACCATGGTGGCGTCAGCGTCCTCGACCATGGTTGTGTCTTCGGTCGTCGTGTCTTCGGTCGTCGTGGCGCTGTCGGTCACTGTCTCCGACGTGGCCCCCGACGTAGTTTCTGTCGCCGTTGTATCGCCGCCGCTGGTTTCTTCCTCCGTTGTTGACTTCGTGCTGTTTGCTTTACGGCTTCGCGTCATCATTCCTAGCTTCGAGAAGTAACTTCTTATATCTTCCCAGCAATTCCCGACGAATCTTCAATAGGAAATCTTCCTGCTTCCAAGTCGCGACACCCTTAAGGTACTTTTTCTTCTTAGCGCAAGTAGTGGCGGGCCCGCTACTTCAGTTGACGCAAAGTGCCTTCTATGTCGCGCTCGAGCGTAGATTCGACGCGGGTTCCGAAGAAATGACGTACGCAGCGATGCTTCTTGGTCGTGTGCGGTCGTGGTCCGTAATGCGAGCTAACGAGTGTGGCTGTTTTGAACGTTTTGACTTTCTGTTAGAAATGATACGTTTTGACGACCCTTAAACGTTTTGACGACGCTCTGTTACGTTTTTGACAACTCTGATAAAGAACAGACCACACGTATCGCGAAACTGCTACCTAACTGTAGACCACACGCTTCGACCAGACTTGCAGCACTATTCTTGAGGATTCAGCGGCAGGATTCTTCTTAATTAGCGACGTATATCTTCTGGTTTCATTCTTGAATCCGGCTCTCGAAGGACCATAATGTAGGGGATCTTCAATGAAAACACGTTGACCGAGGAATACTTTCTTCTTTATTGGAGATGTTGATAGTTCACAAGATGGCCGCTGACTGACTGACAGCCTCACAATGGTGCTTATTTTATACCCTACTGGCTACTTACAAATCGACATGTGCTGCCCTCTGGTGGTCACGCCCACACGGCATAGTTTACTTAATTGACCAATCAGAGGGCAGCACGAAAAATAAACAGTTACTATCTATCATCAAAACGTTACCGTAACGAGGCCCGTTTCACTATTTTCTTATTTACTTTTGGCACCTCGTTACGGCAACTCACATTACATAACTTATTATGTACATATTCTTATAAGTTATAAATTACATAAACAAACAATCTTATCAGCTAGACATTGACACCAATTGGACACATATAGCTCTTATACGAATTACTCTACTAAGATATAAACACAGGACACTTTATAACGTTCTAATAAGTTAGTCTACTTACGTTTGTCACTGCTACACTTTTATAACTATATACACTTAACAATGAGTAATTGTTCTAAGTCTTTCTTGTAACACTTTTTATCACTGTTTATCACTGTCCATTCACAACACTTGACGGAGCTTCGCAGACGGCGTCGCCAACAAATGTATTAAGAATTTGATTTTATACTGAATAATTATACATATATCCTATTATATCCCCCGTACGTAACGTACTAATAAATAATTAATTAATAGCATTAACTTGATTTAATTAAACTCTCAAACAAAAGATGTTGTCAGCGCGTCGCTTTGATTTAAGGTTGCCTAGAATTTTCGTGACAACGGAATTTGTAATTAATTTTGAACAGCCAAAAATTGGTAAAATCTGTTTAGTTTGCATAGAACGAACTATAAGTAGCAAAGTTTTGATTGAAAAATAAACTAATAAGTCGTTTTCTTTGATAAAGTTTTTTAGTCAACTATATTTTTGTAAACTTTAGTGTGCCTGCCTATAATTAGGTATGTGAAATCACTTTACATCGACAAATGCTTGTTACTTTGTAAATTGGCTGTAGAAAAATTTAAAGTAGGGTAAAACGTGTGACGTATGTGGAAATGGGTGCAATGAAACGGTGACAATTCAGATACCACTCTATGCCGCAGAATTTAATATCGTCAGTGTCACTCAAAACCTGCATACACATGTGGAAAGCATTGTTACAGTTTCAATGAAAAAACTCGAAAATGAAATTAAACCCTATCATAATAATTTCCTTCGGTTATCAAGATTTCTTATGTTTTGGGGCGTGAATTTGAGCTTTTCGGAAACAACCCACGCTACTGCATATAATCGACTGAGAACCGTTACAAGCCTTCCTGTGTTCCGTAAGAAGCCTTACTACCCTAATTCATATTAATACTTAATCTGTCTCGAGACGCCGGTTAAATTATTCCAACCCATTTTCGTCTCCCATTTTCCTATCTTCATAGCCCTACGTCAAATCCTCTGAGGCTCGAATGGCCACAATAGAAACTTTTTAACTTCTTAACCATAAATAATGGCCTTAACTTCAGAGTCATCAAGAGATGACGTCATAACAAATTGTCAAGATACCGCTAGCATTCATTAGGGACCGGTTTAGCCTATAAAAAGTGCAATTATGTCAGCTGTTTAGACATGGCGCACAGTCGCACACAATGCGACATGCGACTGCGACAGTTTGGCGACTAGACCAAAGAGTACTATAATAATATGGCAGGACTAGACCCTACAACAGGCTGCGGCCGACAATTTTCACATATTTAATTCTAAGCTGCAGAACTTCGGACTGTCGTCAGGTACGGATCTGACGCAGGTTGACGTTGGTTGGTTTTATAACTCCATGAAAAGAAACGATGAAGTTTCATAGCCTATCGCATCAGCTGGATAAAAGCCCCACACATTGCAAGCTACTGAGCTCGATTCTTGTCTCACCCATCCCTTCCCAGGCATTTTTGTCAATTTCCTTATTAAATACTCGTATTCAATTATAATTAGAAATTCAATTACAACGAATGTAATAGATTATCCTAATTAAAGGTATTGTTATCATTTTACTGTTAAAACTTGATAAAATAGTAATGTTTTGCATAACCTAAAACATGTCTGTAAAAGTAAACTAGTTAAAATATTAACCGGTCAAGCGGCGCGGTTCGCCGATCGGCGACGAAACAATAGAAAATCAATTGTGTCTCATTAGCGGCGCTTAACAGATAGGAATAATGTGTAGCAAAACAGAAAATATTCCAAACGTATATCCACCTTTTATGTTGTTGATATTTTGGATGACGGTAGATAGAAACGCCCAAGTTGTTTGTTCACGACTATAGAAGGGGCAGCTCCGAGTGGCGTCCAAAATCAGCAAATGTCGCCGTCCAAGGCATGTTCTCTCAGACCCTGACGACCCCATTACCCTCCTCCAGGAGAGTAACAGGGCAACCAGTACACTATTAAAAAACCAAAAACAAAAAACCAACATTCCGACCTCGCCGGCGAGGTCCCTCGCGACGTCGCCAATTAAATACCCCCCTCCGACACTTGCTCGATGAAGTGCCAGCCCGCGCCGCAGCTGAGCCTGTAGCTTTAAATTCCTGACTGTGACTTCTGAGTTTGTTTCGGCATTTCTTCTCAGAGCAGTCAGATAGGAAATGCCGGCCCCATCAAGCTTAAATAATAAAAATGTGATCCAGCCTGTCCCATCTTGCTGCCCTCTCCAGCGACGCCCTAAGCCGAGGTTCGTACCCCACAGGGGGTGCCCTTAGCGTGTAGTCGCTTAGTGTAGTAGATATTCGCCCTGGCTGGAGGCTTTGAGTTTACTTAAGGCAGCCACAGGATAGTCCGGTTAAGTAGTCACGACCTCTCAAAGTTAACAACGAGATGCCTTTTATAAAAAAAAGACGGGTTGCACTCCGGGAGTGCCGGCAGAAGTGAAAACTTGAATATTAACGTTGAAATAAATCAATTATTAATTGAATTAATATAACTAAGTTTTTTTCACTATTTCTGCGTCACTTTTTTCATTAATCGATGCACTTTGTTCAATTTCCATTTTTTTAAACACTTGATACACACGAATTTTACGAATAGGTACACAGCAGTGTGGCTACTACACAGACGGTCGAGCCATCAGCTGTCCATCCACGTCCGCGTCCGCGTCCGCGTCCACCATCACCATCACATCACATCACATCACCATCGCCATCACCATCGCCATCGCCATCACCATCGCTATCACCATCGCCATCGCCATCGCCATCACCATCGTCATCGCCATCACCATCGCCATCGCCATCACCATCACCATCCATCCATCCATTATCGTGTCTCACTTGGTTCACTTCGGTTGGCGCCGCCGTAGAAAGAGATGGGGGGGGGAATCTCTCCTGACGGTCACGTGTCCTGACGCGATGCCCTGACGCGAGTTTAACATTTTTTACCCATTACAAAAAGTGTTCAACGCCGCTAAAGAAGTTTTCACTTCAAAAAAAAAATGGCGGGGATCATTCTTGTTTGAGACGTCGACCAGAACGGAGCTCCGGCCTTCAGTCAGTTGATTAGTACTAGTGACGTTATTATGTGGAATAGATCGACTAGATGTCATGTAAGTTAACTGATATTATTATCTTGATTACTGCTGATAACTATGGTGTTCTGTATATGTTACAATATGGTCAATATTGCCAATGTTTTAAAGTGTATAATGGAATATTCCTAGCTTTTGTTATTATGTTGCTATTATTCTGAGTTCTCTCGGACCGTTGTCCAAGAGATAAAATTAGCTGTTTTTTTTTAAATAGTGATAATTTATGGCAATGTAAGGAATTTGTTGATAGAATACTTTAATACTGTTTCCATGGAGTTTCTTGTTCTTCTTCTCCATGATGACCTAGATTTGGAACGGACAACTAGCTTTCTGATTAATTACTGTCAAGCCTAAATTGAAATAAATGTCTAGATTTTCTTTCTGTGCTTTATAACACATGTATCGTTCAAGTTCAATTCCGACTCAATAAAATTAATTATTATACAATGTATGTGTCCGACATGTTTCAGTTAAATGGAACGTTCTACACCAAAAAATTGGAAACATGCGTTCAGAAAATCCATTACCGTGCTCAGTACATCGGATGGTGAGATATGAGAATATATTCATTTAGATTTTTTTTTATTTTGTGGTACATTTCCGAGGTTCCATTTCCATTGTGTGTTGTATAATTTAGGTATTTCCGTGGAAGATATGAAATTTTAATCATTATTATATATCTCTAAATTTTTGTAAAGAATTTAATTTGGCTTCATTCGTATTTATGTTCAAAAACTTATAATGAAATATGTAAATTTTAACGGAACCCAGCCTTTTCGTGGCTTTCAACATTTGCAGGGAGAACTCATTAAACCATGTTGGTAGTTATTTATCAAGACAAAGGGGCTCGTGGCTGAATAATAACAGCCGTACGGGTCGAACTTCAGCGTTTGCCGTGGATGGGTGACACAACATTCCGAGACCCCTCCGTGGCTCGGAAAGTACGTTTAGCCGTTGATCTCGGCTATCATTCGAAATCTTTGACAGTCGTTACGGAGGGTGGTCAGAAGGCCGAAAGACCGACAACCAGTGATGCCTAGGGGTATCGTGTTGTCCAGTAACTGGGTTGTGGAGGTCAGATAGGCAGTCGCTCCTTGTAAAATACTGGTATCCAGCTGCATCCGTTTAGGCTAGAAGCCGATTCCAACATAGTTGGGAAAAGGCTAGGCAAATTGAATTATCTAATAAGCACTCAGTATTTAAGAGTTTTCTATTTGTTTTATTATTGATACATAGTTTTATAGTACATAAAAGTAAATTATAACAGTTAAGTCATTCGGCCAGCAAATAGGTCCTCTAGGGTCCGCGCAAAATAAGTCTGCGCGCGGCCGAAATAAAAAATAGGCGTTTGCCGCCATTTGGACGTTTATTTAAGGTGTCAAGAAAGTGTGTTGTGTTCCGTGTTTTCTAAAGTAAATAATTTAAACTACGCATTCGGAATCACTCCATTCGCAAGTGTGGTTTAGAAGAGGGTACTCTTGAACACATATTTTTTTCTTATCGTAATCTTTTAGTCCCGCTATATGATATTCTCCCACCTAGTTTTCCCAGACCTATTAATATCCCATTCCTCTTAACACTCGTCGAGTCCCCATTAATTAAATCACCAAACAGTTCCAGTTATAACTAAACCGTACTAAAGACGGTATAAGCGTTCAACCTCAACGAATACACTTTGTTTCCCTTAACCTTGACATTGGCAGAATCATCGTTAAACGATGGAGCCATTAGTATAAAAAGAGTAAATAATTGCCATCATTATGCCGAAAGTGATTAAAAGTGCTAGCAGGGATATAATCATTAAGTCAAACGTCGCGCGCAGACTTATCCTGCGCGCAGTCCAAAAGGCCGCAAGCGAAATGATTCATAATGTGACCGGAACGGGATGTCTTTACAGGCTAAATTGAGGATATCCTTCGAAAACGTCATGTCCGTAGCATCTTAAGTAACGCTACTTAGGAGTTGTATACAAAATCCTACACATATGCAAGCGCATATATGTGTAGGATTATTTGTATACATGGTGATAGTAAATGGTTTTTTGTGTGGCCTAAAGTGTAATTTTCCAGCTATCAGAATTTCATGATAGAGTGTGACCACAAATGGTGAATATAGACTTGATTTTAGGATTGTTAGAGAAAGATGATTATGATAACACAGAAGCCCACTTTGGGCTTTTAGGTATTATTTTGAAAGACTTATATTTGTTCAAAACTTTACTGTTCCTAGATTAGTTTAATGGGTAGCTAGAAACTTTACTGGAATTTAAATTATTTTAACTTCGTAAGTTGCTTCATTATTAGGATTAAGTTTCCATTATTCGTTGTTAAAAACATCAGTTGTACTATGTGAAAATTTAATTAGGCGCTTTCGCTATTAATTAGAGTCCTATTAATTAAAACTGGTTCTAATAATATAAATATTGTATAACCCATATTTAAGTACGACATTTGGCACTTGTCATTGTAACGATTTCCATATTCATATTATAATTTAATTGGTATGCGTACCGCCAAACGGTTTTGGTCCTTAGTCCACAAACATTATCTTCGCAGAAACTGTCTTGAAAATTGCTTGAAAACTGATGTTACTGAAAAATATGATATCAATGAAGCACCGATGTATTCACATAAGGCGATATCGCAAGATTTTCAATACACCACCGATTCTAAAGGCAACATACGGCTGCACGCTACCAAAATGCATTTTACGTGCATATAAATAAAATTGGCTGGTAACGGTGTTGTCTCCGATGTTGTTACTCCGTCAGAGGCGGGAGGCTTTTCATTTAGTTATAGGGTAAGTGCACAACGGTGTATGTGCGGCAGTTGTTAGACAATGAGGTGGAAATGTCACAATTACGGAGCTGAGTTACTGTAATTTGAACGAATTGGTGTGTGCCATTTACATTTTCGATGAGTGTAAGGCTCGTATATATTCTCGAACATCAGATGTTCTATTCAGAAGTGAAGAGATCCGCAGGAGAACCAAGGTAACCGACATAGCCCGAAGAATTGCCAAACTTAAGTGGCAGTGGGCAGGGCACATTGCTCGCAGAACAGATGGCCGATGGGGCCGAAAGGTTCTGGAGTGGCGACCGCGTACCGGAAGGCGTAGCGTTGGAAGGCCTCCCACAAGGTGGACCGACGACCTTGTGAAGGCCGCAGGAACTCGTTGGATGCGAGAAGCACAAAACCTGTCGAAGTGGAGGTGCTTGGGGGAGGCCTATGTCCAGCAGTGGACGTCTTTCGGCTGAAATGATGATGATGATGATGAGATGTTCTATTCTATATATATATTCTCTTTCTATTTTTTTTATCTCTATCTCTCTCTCTATTAGTTATGAATTACGAGAATGAGTCAGTTTTAGATCTAAAATAGTAAAATAAGCATCGTTCCAAAGAATTCATCTTGTTTAAGACATAGCCTGAATAAGAACGATCTTCAGAAAAAAAAAAATCATATAAAAGTCAAAGTAAATAATCTAACCAAACTTTTGTAGCAAAATACACGACATACGTGTCATTAAACGACAGGAAGTAACGGTCTCCGAAACTTTGGTTTCAATCATATTTGCCATTAAAAGTTTATTGATAACAGGAAGAATACTTTCAGTTCAACCTCCTTGATCGAAGCGAGTATTTCTTTATTAACAGCTTGGTGTTGCCAGAAGTTTCGCACAATATTCAATATATTTCACTTTGAAAGTTCGCAGACGGCGACCTGTAATCTTTGTTATGGTATATTATAATTTAATTGTAGTTGTTAGTACTTTCTTTTCGTTTAATTTAGGAATCCGATCACGCAAACACTTCTTGGAAAACTTTGCGTTCCGAAAAATCTTATCTGTCATGGCTGGAAAATGATAGGTATTGATTTCATTCATCCTAAACGGTGTCACAATTAACAGCTGCAGCTTTATCGACAATTCAGTCAACAGATTTTTGTTATCATACCTATATCTATTTTAGGTCAACACCGTGACTTAAAAGCATAGTAGTTACATTCTTAATACTTCCATTATACTCAAACAGCCTTTTCATTCTCATTTTCGCCACCAGACGGCAGCACCAACACATAAAACTAACCATAAACTGTATTCAATAAGGAGATAACACTGCAATCCTTGTGCACCCAGCTTAAGGTAACAAGGAATCCTTTGTTAGTCGTGAAGGCATTCGTGTTATCCCGTTTACACTTCATTGGTTCATCTCAATGGGAAATATTCCCATTGTAGAGAAGATATAGTCGGGAGTGTGGGCTTCACTCCTATTCGGACATTTTGGTGGAATAAGTCACGTGTTTAAAGAACGAAGGAATCGGTTGTCTGTGGAATCTAAGTTGAAAATTACTTCACGGCATTCGTGTGAGCAGTGATCAAGAAGGCAGCAACGACTTTAAGTAAAGGTCAAGCCGATTAGCCGACGGTCCATGAAGTGAAAATGGATCTCTTAACCCATAGAAACTAGATTACGTCGTGGTTACGTCGTGTAGTAAATGTATGTATTATAGAAGAAAACACAATATTCTTAACATAGCTAATGGAAATATATTATTATTTGATGTACATATATACATTACACGGATGTTTCGGCAGAAACAAGATAGAATGCTGAACCATAATATTAACGACCTACATAATTATGTTTAATTAAAATCTGTATGATCACAGTTAGATACGATAATTGGGTTACATGCACGTATGGTGCATGTAATTAATAGACTAAATTATGTATTCCGTTTAAATGTGCTTGCGTATGATATATAGGTTACGGGCGCGAAAATTAAAAGAGAAAAAGAAGAAAGAAAGAAAATACATTTATTTAGCACAGACTCAAAGACACACAATACACCAGAAACATACATCAAATAAAAACAAAAAGTAAACTTTAAAAAAGAAAAAAAAGTATAAAGTCCGATATAATAAAAAAATAAAAAAAAAATAAAAAAATTAGTAGTTGACATGGTTCGATTTTAGCGACATTCATATTATTCTTATTTATATTTATTTCACATTAGCTGCGCCCTGCGGTTTCACCCGCGTAAATGTCAATCCTGTCGGAATATCGGGATAAAAAGTAGCCTATATGTTAATCCAGGGTGTCGGCTACCTTCATACAAAATTTTATCAAAATTGGTCCAGCCGTTTGTGCGTGAAGAAGTAACAAACATATAAACACACACAAACACACACACTCACAAACTTTCGCATTTATAATATTAGTGTGGTAGTGTGATTAGTGTGATAGTGTGATTAGGTGTTAGTTGTTTGCTTACTTATTATTTTAATTTACAACAGTAAAATATTTTCTTTCAGAAGGTAAATATTATGCGCATGATTAGTATTTTCAATTTTGTTCGAATTTACATTTGTTAGATCCACTGGCACCCTAATTGCGTAACACGCTTTCAATCACAATCTGAATCATTTTGAAGGATATTGCTAATCCATTGCTTCATATGTTCGAAAAATGTGTCTGCTCAACAACGTAAATAACGCAATGAATAGAGAATAGAATAGAATACTCTTTATTATGTACACCATATAAATTACAGACATAAATATAGAAAACTTTACAATGGGTGACACAATGGGCGGTCTTATCGCTAAGAGCGATCTTTTAAAGACAACCTTTGGATGGATTAAAAACGGGAAGGACACACAAATACTGTAGGTAGTGAATGTTGTTGAACTGTCAAAACGAAAGCCATTGCTACCGTTAGTGAGTTACACACAACTCTGCAGTTACACCAATCGAATCATGTTCGTCCATTTAGATTTATCTCCCCGTATGTGGTGACCTTTACAAAACAAAGTACCAGTGGCGAAGGTACGAGTACCATACAACTCGATTCCCACCGGCTTCCCTTCGAAAATTCAGAACATAACCACACTATTAGTCAATTCATAATTGAATTTTTTTTGCCATTTTTTTTTTTTTTGCTTCGGCTTACCTCTGTCATAAATTCACCCTTCGCCACTGCAAAGTACAATGACCACGCCACACCGCACTGCGCCCTATATGTAGGGTATTGGTCAATGTACCAAAGCGTGAGGTAGGACTCAATATCTTTATCGGACAAAGGGTTTTATCATGTGTGTTTCTTTAAGGGAACTCTCACAATGTTGGAATTACATTTTGCTCTTGTGTACATTATGTCAAGCAGATGAGTACGGCCTTTTATTAGTACTCTCTCGGACTCCTAACCCACCATGCATTGCCATGTTCTAGGCCTTACCTAGAACATGAGAACAATGATGAATCAAACTGGCCATTATTTTGGTGTCGTCATTGATTGTTCCGAATTCGAATTCACGACCATTTAAAAAGTTATAGACCTTTTGTATATAAACACTAGCAGCGCCACGCGGTTTCACCCGCATAAGTGTCGATCCCGTGGGAATATCGGAATAAAAACTATCCTATATCCATTCCCGGGACTCGAACTATCTCTAAGTATACTAAATTTCATCTAAATCAGTTCAGCGGTTAAGCGTGAAGTGGTAACAGACAGACACAATTTCGCATTTATAATATTAGTTTGGTATGGTATAGTATGGGATGCAGAATGGCTCGATTTAAGTGTACGGGAGTGTATAACATGCTGGTAGCGCAATTCAAGCATGTGTTAAGTGTTTCGATTATGTCTATATACAAGGTGGCATGTAACACCCACTCTCATGAAGATCGGAGACGCTACACTCGAAGTCGTGGACGAGTATATTTACCTAGTACAAACTGTCCAGTTAGGTAGGTCCAACTTCGAGAAAGAGGTCAATCGTCGAATCCGACCTGGCTGGGCAGCGTTCGGGAAGCTACGCAATATCTTCTCGTCCCACATACCGCAGTGTCTCAAGACGAAAGTCTTTGACCAGTGCTTGTTGCCAGTGATGACATATGGCACTGAAACGCGGTCGCTCACAATGGGCCTTATTAGAAGGCTGAAAGTCACCCAAAGGGCAATGGAGAGAGCTAATGCTTGGAGTTTCTCTTCGGAATCGAATCAGACATGAAGAGATCCGCAGGAGAACCAAGGTAACCGACATAGCCCGAAGAATTGCCAAACTTAAGTGGCAGTGGGCAGGGCACATTGCTCGCAGAACAGATGGCCGATGGGGCCGAACGGTTTTGGAGTGGCGACCGCGTACCGATAGACGTAGCGTTGGAAGGCCTCCCACAACGTGGACCGACGACCTTGTGAAGGCCGCAGGAACTCGTTGGATGCGAGAAGCACAAAACCGGTCAAAGTGGAGGTGCTTGGGGGAGGCCTATGTCCAGCAGTGGACGTCTTTCGGCTGAAATGATGATGATGACAGGGTGGCATCGACGCACAATCTGTTACCAGTACATGATTCTGAGTACCACTGCGTTAAAATTTTTCGTCGGTTTTTAAAAAAAAATATTGTTGTGCCATACATATATACATATTGACCGCGTAGGTATTGCGTGTTTTTATGAAACAACTAATTTATTTTTATATGTATACCGATGACCCGCCATATTATGCCAATCGCCAGTACCTACCTAAATAGCAAAAGCAAGATATCTGTCCACTCTTTTGTCTTGTTTTTAGGTACAGACGCCAGCACATCAATCTACTACAATCTGTCAAAATTCTTTAATAAATTTTCAACTTTATCGCTAAAATATAAGGTTCAAAGTTGATTGGGAAAATTTGACAGTTTCGGGTAGCTTGGTGTGCTGGCGTCTGTACAACCTACATAATAAGTTTTTTTTTCATCCTTTCGTGTTCTTGAAATCACACTAATATTATAAAGGCGAAACTTTGTGAGTGTGTGTGTGTGTTTATATGTTTGTTACTTCTTCACGCTCAAACGGCTGAACTAATTTTGATAAAATTTTGTATGGAGGTAAGTGACACCCTGGATTAACATATAGGCTACTTTTTATCCCGATATTCCCACGGGATCGACATTTACGCGGGTGAAACCGCAGGGCGTAGCTAGTAATATCTAAAAAAGATATCCACCACCATAATATCACAATTTTCACAGGCACGTATCTGGAACAAACTAGAAAAGCAAATGTTACACCCACAAAAAGTTACGTACGCAATTTAAAAGAAGCTATTATATGTAGAAATTTATTTAGTCATGAAGTTTCACAGATTCTGGTCACGTTGGCGGGTACAATTCATTTTTATGATGTCGGGGCATCAGCTGGGGGGCAAGCGATATGCCGAGTGAGCTACGATTGTTTGCTCCGTTCCGTTTGTGTGCGGCAAACACTGGCTTTGAAATAGGCATTGGCAGAACTATAGGAAGGCTGGATACATTTACTGTGCCGATGGAAATGAATCGGAAAATTCAATAGCGTCACTTTTGTAAATTTAACGAAATCTGTAGAGCTGTGAAGCGCAGGATTGTGAAGCTAATATTTATTGTATGAAATACTAACTGCGTCCCGCGGTTTTACCCGCATATGTTTCGATCCCGTGGGAATATTGGGAAAAAAACGATCGTATGTCCTTTTCCGGGACTCAAACTATATCTATACCAAATTTCATCTAAATCTGTTCAGTGGTTTAGGTGTGAAAAGGTAACATACAGACAGACAGAGTTACTTTCGAATGTATAATATTAGTACTTATGGATAATCTGGTAAGAGCGGCTTTTTCAAAATGAAATTCCTAGAATGGTCAAACAGAAGTTGGTATGACTAAAAAACATAACTTACTTTCTCTGACAAACAACGCGCACAGCCTAAACCGCTGGGTATACAAGCATGAAATTTTGCACAAAAGTTCCAAAGCACTAAGGAAGGATGTTTGAAAATTTATCCCCTAAAGGAGTTAAATAGGACCTTTGTGCTCACTAGTTCCTTAAGCAGTTCCTTTGAAGAAACTACTGAGCGAAAGTTTATATTAGTTTAAGGTCTTTGCCAATGCGATCTGCCATCGGGCACACGGCTTGTATCACAATAAATTATTTAATCAGTGACTACCGAAAATCAAACTAGGTACATAGTTAGATTTTGAACAAAGATCTATATTTGATGATATTACCAAAATAATAAATTCCAATATAATCTAATAAGATGTTTACCTATTTAATATTTGTGTATCTCTCTAATTTTCTACTCGAACGACGTCCTGAGCTCATCACGGCGCGAGGTCGCGTGTCAAAGTTATTACAAACACGTGAGTGAATCCGTAAGCAATAATATACACGATGTCTCTGTCGCGAATAATAAACAAGAAAGTTAATAACATCAGCCTGTAAATATTGCAATTTTTGGGTAGTATCTTCTTAAGCAGAGACGGAAAGAGCGTTACCACGCTCACTCAAAGGCTCATTATGGGGAGTTCTTTGCGCCAGTTTTTGTTCCTTGCTAGAGCACTGGGAAGTGGTGAAGGGCGAGCGTTTTGGGGGACACACTAATATTATAAAGGCGAAAGTTTGTGAGTGTGTGTTTGTGTGGGGGGGGGTGTGTGTTTATATGTTTGTTACTTCTTCACGCTCAAACGGCTGGACCAATTTTAATAAAATTTTGTATGGAGGTAGCTGACACCCTAGATTAACATATAGGCTACTTTTTACCCCGATATGCCCACGGAATCAACATTTCAGCTAGTCTTATATAATTGTGACGTTAAAAAAGTGCTGATCCTCAGACTAGTTTGATTTTGATTTCTAAAGCGAGTTGTCAAAAGAAATGTTGATTATGAAAGTTTATCACGCAATACTTTTTTTTTGAAGTGAAAAATTCTTTAGCGGCGTTGCACACTTTTTGTAATGGGTAAAAAATGTTAAGCTCGCGTCAGGACATCGCGTCAAGACACGTGACCGTCTACGGCGGCGCCAACCGAAGTGAACCAAGT
The DNA here is from genome assembly GCA_945859645.1 of Amphipoea oculea. NCBI lineage: Eukaryota > Metazoa > Arthropoda > Insecta > Lepidoptera > Noctuidae > Amphipoea > Amphipoea oculea. The sequence goes on from OX243876.1 coordinate 7,476,868, forward strand.
GACACACGACAATGGATGGATGGATGGATGGACGTGGACGTGGACGTGGAAGTGGACGTGGACGTGGACGTGGACGTGGATGGATGGATGGACAGCTGATGGCTCGACCGTCTGTGAGTAGCCACACTGCTGTGTATTCGTAAAATTCGTGTATATAAAGTGTTTAAAATATGGAAATTGAACAAAGTGCATCTATTAATGAAAAAAGTGACGCAGAAATAGTGAAAAAAATGAGTTATATTAATTAAATTCATTATTGATTTATTTCAACGTTAATATTCAAGTTTTCACTTCTGCCGGCACTCCCGGAGTGCAACCCGTCTTTTTTTTTATTCTTTATTTAATTAGGGACTTTTATGACCGCAATGCGTATGACAGTCCCATCGTACCCTAAACACATGATGCTACGGATCACATTTGGGCCATGAACCTCAAATATGGCGAGGGGGTAATGGCTGATCTTTGCGTTATGCTCGTGAACGGGTGCTGCTTGTGGTGGATGGTCGTCTTGCTGACCATGGTTTTATTGTTGTTATTAGTAGTAATAACTTGTTTATTTATTTTACTTCGATGGTCCTAGTTTATCATTTGTGAATTCAAGTGACAGCTATGTAAACAGAACCCAGCATTGCATACATATGTAACCTGTCACGCCCTTTATACCTGGAGGCTTTTATTTGGTCAGTAAGTTTTTTTTTTTGGTTATATTTTTAATTTTTTTTTTTTTGCTTGAGTACGCATAGTGTTTATTGTATTTGTTGGTATATTGGCGTGGCTAGTTAACCTATGGCAAATAATTTAATTTAAGGTTCTGTGTCCTGTAATGTTAATTACTTTGCATACTTAGTATTGTATAAAATTAATTATTTTCTAACTGAACAGACAGCTGTGCTGCTGGGGAGTTTGTTCCGCCACTTCTTCTCCCCAGCGAAAGCACTAGGAAGTGGCGAAGGGCGGGCGTTTTGGGGGGCTGTCTTTTGTAATCTTGACGTTCGAAAAGTGCTGATTCTCAGCCTAGTTTGAATAAATGACTTTTGATTTTGATTTTGAACAGACTCTTTGCATCATCACCATTTGGTTGAGACAGAATATTATGGAATATGCCCATATCAAGTTGGTTCAACTTTAAGCCCTCAAACAGATCACGTCTTTGAGACTCATACCGAACACATTCCATCAATAAGTGATGTAAGTCTTCCACAACTCCACACTCTACACAATTAGGCGAGTTAGGTTTTTTCATTAAAAATGTGTCCCGATCTAAGTCTATGAGCTATAACTTCAACGCAATTCTTCACCAAATAATCGTCATCATCGTACCCTTATCTCAATTTATTTGCAGTCGGTGCAGCATATCGTCTTCTTCCATACTTCTCTATAAGTCGTCATTTCAGTTAAGTAGTCACCTTCTAGCCATATCATCTGTCACACAGTCCATCCATCGTTTCTTTGGTATTGTACCCTTAGAGCCATCAATGTTCATACTAAAAACTTTCCTCACGACGTTATCTTCATTCTCCGCATCATATGCCCATACCATGACAAACGATTTCCACACAACTTTTCATTGCCGCTTTCAGACTTCCTCTTATTTCATCTTATTCACCCCAATCAATACAAATCACTTATATCATACGCGCCTGGTTCTTCGATAATGATTTTATCCGTTTCCTTAAGTAAAAAGTTCTGCGCCAAACAGTCTCATTTATTTATGAGAATCCTTCGCAGATGTTTGTCTGTATTATTTTTCCTTTTCTATAATAGAATATGTATCATATTATTTTTCGATTACACTCGGAGCAACTGACCAGATAAAAATACTAGGTTCCCAAGTGAAAGGTTATCAAAATGGTATTTATTATATTTGGGAAATGGGTTTATGCTTTGATAGTATTTGTATTGGTGAGCGTGAATGGATTTTTGTTTTCGCTTTCATGTCGGATCGATAAGGGTTCAATTTTATCATCGCGTTCAAATAACAAAACGTTTACGTACATTTATACGTAAATTTTTTGATTATTTTCAGCGTATGTATATTTAGTATACGAATCGGAATTACATTTTTGTGAGTTATTAACTTAAACGCATGTTGGATTGTGGCCTACTCCCTCTGACAGAGAGGAGGCCTGTGTTCCAGCAGTGGGAACATTATAGGCTGATCATGCTATTGTTTAAACACAAAATATAAAAGATTCCCGTTTATTCCTTTTTCTCATTATAACTTGAGATTCTTAAGTTAATCTTATACACTAATATGTAAACGGCGATTATAAAAAAAACATTGTAAAGAAATCGAAGAAGCGATTCCTACCCACTACCTAACTCTGCTGTGGAACAACACAAGCTGTAGTGTAAGCCCCTGCGTACACAAGGCTACTCAAATCTTAGATACTCAACGATTTTAATCTTCAAGCGACTGCCGCCATTCAAATCCATTTAAGTTGAAAATGTCGGCGACGCGACTCGTGTACGAACTTCAATGGATTTGTATGGCGGCAGTCGCTTGAAGACTAAAATCGTTCAGTATCTAAGATTTGAGTAGCCTTGTGTACGAAGGGGCTTATTTGTAAAAATGTTACGGTAAAAATATTAGTGAAGTGAGTTTGAAGTGAGCCGACAATAGTGTCAATCCCTAGCATCGGGTGGAACGATAACTCAAATTAAAGCTCTGTTCACCTCAGTTTTAACGGTTTGTTTTACAGAACAGGCTGGTATAACTAGTTTACACTTCTCTTCCGAAATTTCCTCACCGAAGTTCGTAGTAGGCCTTCCATCAAGAACGAATGTATTTGTCGCTAGACCAACGGAGTGAGGCAAAACAAATGAGCCCGATTCCTGGAACTCAGTATGTTTGAGCATGTTAGAGCTGGTTCACATTAGGTCGGACCGACAGTTTTACCGGCCCGACAAACGTGTCGGATCCATATTGGCGTATGTATGTCAATAGCGCCGTTCACATTTGGGCGACCCGACCAAACTGTCGGAGCCGACACTTTTACCGTACGTCCAGCCACGATTTCTGTCGGATCGGACATAATATTGGCGTACTAGCAAGTATGGCGCTGTTCACATTTGTCGGCGCGAAGCGGCGGCGACACCCGCCTGCCATCCTCCCACCCGCCCTTACCCCGCTCTCGGCACTCGCGCAAGCAGTTTCGTCGACGTGTATGCAGAGAAGACACGTTTCAATATGGAGGGCGTAATTAATGTAGAAGTTTTGATTTCTCTCAACTCACAACTGTTTTGTGACGACCCAGGCCGGGCAGTAAAACGACCGTACCGACAGTTATATTCACATTAGGTCGGGTTGGTGGCGTCTAGTGTGAACAGCAACACCCGGCAGTCGGTGAACGGCAAACTGTCGGTCCGACCAAGTGTGAACCAGCTCTTACAATTTGGAACATGGACATGACAGCTCTCACAAAAAGGGTACAAAGGAGTACACATGTTTAACAAAGTGAGACGAGATGGAAGTAGTTATTTGGGTACAGAATTGGTGGTTAATAATCCTGCTGTCGATTTCTTAGCTAATGAATGAGAAGGGTCTTTATTGAGTCCTCTAGGATATTAACTAGAAAGGTCTGCGGGAAAATCCGAGACATCGAATATTTTGTATGTACTTGTTTCTTTGAAAAATAAAGGCTCTCGCCCACAGACGCGTTATTATCGTTCTATAATATCGGACGCATTAATGCAATGTCTGTTTTTAGTACATTTTGTATTAGGACGGCCACGAAGTTACACCCTGCTGCGATAATAACGACACAATAGAAGTAGGACGCTTGCTTTCCTCCGTCCTGCGATATTCCGATATGAGTTCTTAGACCATTTTGTATTAGGACGCATATGATCTTACACATACCTGTATAACGTAGCTACGTATAGTGCGGGCGGGCCCTGTAGTGTAGGATATATGTTAGAAATATCGTAGATAAAAACGCAGCTGTGTGGCAGGGAACCGGGAAGGAATGTTGCAATAACCATTGCATTTGCATCCAATATTATAGACCGCTAAAAACGCGCCTGTGTAGGAGAGCCTTAAATCTATTTGTCTTTCTTTCTTTCTAGTAAGAATTAAAGAGCCTCCCACGTAATGGGTACTGGGGCACTGAAAACGTCGTATTCAAAACGCATTTGCGAAGGAGCATCAATAACAAAAACATTGTTATTCACGATGGCCCTCCGAGGAGAATGTCTGACTTCAATTAACGATGACACGATTTATATTCATCCTGTGGATTATCCAGCTTTGCGTCTGTTTTATTTGCATATTTATCACTGTAACTTTATTTCGTTCTTAGTCGTCGGGATACACAATTACTCTTGGTGTTGAATTAATTCGCTCTGTCTTTTTACATCCAATTACTGCGTCGCTATGAAGTAACTTTCACGAAATATTTCATATTTTAGTAAAGGATGTAAAATAACGCTGCTCTACGTTTAATAATTTGGGACAGACACAAAGACAAACCTTTTGTGACTTAGTTTTACATTATAATACGTTGTTGTGTTCATATTTCGTCATCAACGTCATTAGTCGAGCTTTTCCGGCGACCGCGAGACCGCACGCTCGAAATACACAACGTTTGGTAAATCTGTTTAATCACGTGTCAATTACAAAATAGGAACGTGGTTGTTGTTGCAGTACACAATACAAAATAACTCCGGTGTAATTTTCCAGATAATTATATGCAAAACAATATTTTAGTCCTATCCCGATCTAAAATGTCATAGTCAAAGCCAAAACCGTAACAATTTCGGTCGGTTTAGAAGCTGAAATAACTGTTATTTGGTCGCTAATATCACACGTTCGCGGGACGACGATCCTTTGGATGTAGGTACCCGCAATGCGGATTACACGGTGTCGATTCATGTCAACGCAACTCAATAATTCATCAGATCGAAATGGTTCTGAACACGACAAATATAATTTAGATCGATGGGCTATAATATGGGTACTTCGTTATGTTATCGATACTATAATACTATCCATACTAATATTATAAATTCGAATGTAACTCTGTCTATCTGTCTGTCTGTAGGTATGTTACCTTTTCACGCCTAAACCGCTGAACCGATTTAGATGGAAGTTTGGTATAGAGATAATTTGAGTCCCTGGAAAGGACATAGAATACTTTTTATTCCGATATTCTCACGGCCCGGGATCGAGACTTATGCGGCTGAAACCGCGCGGCGCTGCTAGTGTTATTATAAATTCGAAAGTAACTCTGTCTGTCTGTATGTATGTTACCTTTTCATGCCTAACCTGCTGAACCGATTTCGATGAAATTTGGTATAGAGATAGTTTGAGTCCCAGCAAAGGACTTAGGACAGTTTTTATCCCAGAAACCATCCTTTAAGGGAGTGAAAAGGGGGGTGGAAGTTTGTATAGGGAATCAATAACCGCTGAACCGATTTAGATGAAATTTGGTATGGAGATAGTTTGAGTTGTGGGGAAGGATATAGAATAGTTTTTATCCCCGAAATTATCCCTTAAGGGTGTAAAAAGGGGGGTGGAGATTTATAAAGGAAATCAATAAAAAAGGACTATAATACTTTTATCGCGGGTGAAACCGCGGGGCGCAGCTAGTTTACTATATAGAGATGCTGGCGCGAGTTACTAGGCAAGACAACACATGGGCATCTCACATCTCAAGTAAGTGGCATTAAGGAAACATGAGGGGTGTATGGTTTTGTCTAGTTTATTACACACTAACTTCTGCCCGCGATTTCGTCGGCTTAAATTTTCGGCCACCAACCAACCTCATCGCGTCCTATCGCCCGCACGCCTTCGCTGTTACTTCGTTTTCTGACTTTTTAATTTTTGCCGTAGCGTGATGTTAAATAGCATATAACCTTCCTCAAGAATTCGGCTATCAAACGGAAAACAATTTTTTTTTTTCAAAGATTAGAGTGTTCAAACAAACTATTCAGCGTTATTATTAGTAGTTTAAAGATACAATCCGCGCTGGGCCCGCCTGGTGGTTGACGGACCTCTCTGTCTCAGAGAGCGGAGGCCTGAGTTCCAGCAGTTGTAACATCGTAGGCTATTTATTGGCATTCAGGCCCGTTCAAGCGGGTCGTCACCAAGTTTGCAGGCAATCGGAAAAGACTTGCTGTCATGCACTCTTAACTCAAAAGGCAAGGATCGTCAAAGCCAACTGGTATAAAAATACAGGTTCGGCTATCCAACAATATGACCAGTTTCAAACTCCAACAAAGAGTTTCTCCCAAAAAGTGTCATAATCCGCCTATAATCACCCACTGCTGGGACATAGGCCTTGTCTCTGTGAGAGGGAGTGCAGGTTGGTGGATGTCATACAATTAATGACTTTGATTATTTTTGTTCTAGGGCATGCCTGTTTCCTCACAATGTTTTCCTTCACCGTTTTTGAGAGCAGTGATGATAAAATAAAGTACATGAAGTAAAGTGCCTGCTTGGGTCGAACTCATGACCACAACAACACACAACTCGTAAGTCGGGGCCGATACCACTGAGCGACCACCGCTCAAAAAGGTGTAGAACGTAGTAAATCTCAGAAAGTAAAACTAAATCAAATCCTAACTACTCTGTAAGTCCAAAATAAGTGCGAATATCTACCAATCCGTTAGGCTGAAGACGTGCTGCTCACCAAAAAGGCTCCCGAAAAGTTTCGCGAACTAGACTTGAATTCGTAATACGGAAGATTATAAAAAGGTTATTATCGATTTAGGACAAACTCGACATCAAAATGGATGATCGCTGCTGAAAGCAATGAATAGAATCAGATTTATTACGTACTAGCAGCGCCCTGCGGTTTCACCCGCATAAGTATCGATACCGTGGGAATATCGGGATAAAAATTATCCTATGTGTTAATCCTGGTTATAAACTATCTGTGTGCAAAATTTCATCCACATCCGTTCAGTAGTTTTTGCGTGAGAGAGTAACAAACATCCATCCATCCATCCTCACAAACTTTGGCCTTTATAATATTAGTAGGATAGTAGGATTAGTAGGATAGGATAGTAGAACTAGCTATTGCCAGTGACTTTGTTCGCGTGAAATTTCTTGTTCCCCCGAACCACCCCGTCGCATCGCATCGCCGCGCGCCTGCCCGCGCTATTATTTTGTCTTCGCTCAGCGTTCTTTCTTACTTTTTTTTTTTTCTCGTCTTCTAAAGGTCGTACCGTAATGTTAAGAAGCTTCTAGCCTTTCTTAAGAATTGGGCTATCCAATGGAAACATATTTTTTTGAAATCCAACCGGTAGTTCTGGAGACTAGCGCGTTAAAACCGCAAATAAACGTATTTTCTTTCTTTCTTTCTTTCAAAACAAACTCTTCAGCTTTGTTATTGGTAGGTATATAGATTTTTGACGAGACTTTTATCGCTGACTTAGGCGTCGTCTGTAGGTACAGTCAACAAAACAGATAAGTATGCAGGATCGTCGGATATTGTTGAAGTTTAGTAAGAAACCGATGGATGTTGTCGACTGAAATTTAATTTGATAAATGAGCTGTTTGTTTTTCTATTCATCATTATCAGCCTATAATGTTCCCACTGCTGGGACACAGGCCTCCTCTCTGTGAGAGGGAGTGGGCCGTAATCCACCACGCGGGCCCAGTGCGGGTTGGTAGATGTCACATGTCTTCGAAGTTTTTGTTCTAGGACATGCCGGTTTCCTCACGATGTTTTCCTTCACCGTTTTGAGAGCAATGGTAGTGAAATAATTTACAGAAAGTAAAGCGCCTGTCTGGGTTCGAACGTACGACCTACAACTCGTAAGTCGCGGCCGATACCACTGGGCCACCACTGCTCTATTAATAAAATAAAAATTTTCATAGGTTTCTTACTAAACTTCAACTACATCCGACGATCCTGCATACTAATCTCTTTTGTTGACTTTACATATAAAACAGTTCTGTGACTGACGAACTGACAAATAGCGAAAGTACCAAAACGTACTCATTGAAGTTAAACTACAATACTATAGGTTAATGCTTTGGAACGTGTTTAATTACGTTGACTAAAGATTGCAGACGTACTCTTTCTTAGTGGTTTAAAATATAAATGTCCCTTATAATGTAGTATTGAATTGAATTAGTCACAAAGTTAAAGCTAGTTTAGTTATCCTAGATAATTCGATTATTTGTCCGGCTTTTTTATAACTGGGATATAAGAAGTATTGCGTGTCAATGTTCTAGAACGTCAAGATAACTTAATTAATCTATTATCTGTATCAAATCGCAGATACTGTCAAAAATAAAAGAGGGGTTTGTGGCTGAGTAATAACAGCCGCACGGGTCGATCGATCAGGTTAAGCTATGCTTGCCGTGGTTGCTCCATGGATGGGTGGTCTGGTCTTTACATACCAAGACCCCTCAGTGCCTCGGAAATCACGATAAGCTATTGGTCCCGGCTGTCATTTGTGGATCTTTGACAGTAGTTACGGGTCGTCCGAAGCCCGAAAGTCTGACAACCGGTTTTACAAAGGGGATCGTATCCAATAACTGGGTTGTGGGGGTCAGATTGGCAATCGCTCTATGTAAAATGCTGGTATTCAGCTGCATTCGGTTAGACTGGAAGGCGACCCCAACAGAGTTGGGAAAAGACTAGGCAGATGATGACTGTCGAAAATGAAAGCAAAGCTAAAACAATATAACCACAAACCAAAAGAAAAAAACTTAATGAATCATAATACATCATCTCACGAGAAAAACAGTGAATTATGTATTAATTTCACTAATGTATCGTTCCGTCTTGGGGTGAACAAACTCGAAGAAAATACTGAAACAAACGCTAAGAAACTTCTATAACAGACCATCCAATGAAAGGTTGTTACTTTTCTTGAGTCTTACTTTATGAATTAGAAATGGAATGCAAAAGACCAACCACAGAAAAATGTTGCAGAAAAAGAAATATGTTTGTGTAATACCAGTGAACTGTTTAATTTATTTATGTATTTTACATTTCAGACAAAATTATCTATTTTGTTATTAAAAATAATGCTTAAACCTTATTAGTTCACACATAAACAAATACAATTTTTGAAGAACGAATAAAAAAACCTAATGATAAATACTGAGATGAAAAGGATTGAAGAAGAAAAAAGCTATAGAATGTTTGCACAGATTCAGTTGCGTCTCTTGCATTGAACAAGATTCTAATAATCGCTTTTTAAAAAAAATGAGCCCTTTTCATAAAAATGGACATTATTATTATGAAGTTCGATTACATAATGTCCATGTACTCTATGTCGGTTGGTGTGTGCCCTGAAAGACAAGACAAATAAACAACCTCAATTTCACATTATTTGTAATATTATATGTATAAAAATATTAGTGGAATAAACGCTTCGATACAGTGCCCTTGTCAATTGAATTCAAATTTATTCTAGAATCTCATTCCAAAAAACAAAACAACTTTTTCGTGGATATAATACTATATTTTTTAATACAAATATTACTTGAGGCTGATATTTTTAACGCAAGATAGCTTTTTTATTCGTGGAATATTATTTACGTCTGACAATTTTGTGCCGAAAACCTAACATTATTCCTCGGATATTTTGATATGAAAAAAAATGCCTTTAATAAAAAAAACAAAAACTACACGGTAAATAAGTAGCGACGAAGATTGAGTTAGAAACAAAGTTGTATCATATAATTACAATTTTATTCTTGATTGTTAGTCCGCGGCCTGTCCGGATCCGTTCAAATAAATTTATAATGGAGTCCTTCGACAGGACCGATTTACATAGAACTTTGGATGGCTTGCTTCATTAATACACGGGAAAACAGTCCTTTATTATGGGCTTATTATAACTTTTATACTTGTACGAATACTTTTTTAAACATTTGCGTTTAACCCCCGAGTTTGTTGAATAACTAAGGTAGACGAAATTTAATGGTACGCTAACTTTTATTCGTACTTCAGCGCCATAAACATCTGCAGTCGAATTAAATGGAACTTAAAGTGACATAAAAAGTTAATATGACATTTAAGAGTTTTCCACGTAAAAACACATCCTAGGTTCACATTTTGTGAACAAGTTTGTAGCGGTATTTACAACGCTACATGCGAACAACGCGTCGTACTGACGTCACGCAAATCCTGCATCTCGCAAGCAGAGTTTACCGCGCAACTAGCATAGATACAACAGCCCGACATGAATCATCGGGCAGTTGCCCGCCAGACACAACACCCCTTTTCTATAGAGTATGAGTGAACTTTACACCCTGTTCCTCCTACCTCTATAAGTTAAGTGCGCATACTTTCTGGTGCTTCTCTTGCATGGCGTGTTGGTAAAGTATTCAATGTTTAAGGGTAATGTCAAAGGTGCGCTAAAGCCAATGACATGCCCACCGAAATCAATCGCAAGGCTACACGCGTTTGTCTAAAGCATTAAGTTCATCCCTATCAAATAGGTAATAGGGTCTATACAAACAATTATTTAGCAATCAAGCATTCCGAGCTCACCAAAAGCGCAATTCAAAGTCCACACAGTAGCGCCACACAAACGCGCCAATGACCACTCAATCAGCGCAAGTTTTACCCGCGTCACATCCATCGAATCACGCAATTAATTTAGAAGGTCTGGTCTCTGTTTGCTTTGACAACCCCTGTAATCGAGTTTCGAGCGGGGCACACTCCCAACGGCTGTAAATCATTAAATTTAATTCCGGAGCGACGTTTGCATTTGAGGCCAGTCTTGTGCTAGTTCTAGCTGTTGTATTGACGTGTTCGGCACCCGCTCGCGCTAAATTGAATTCTATTGCCACTTTACAACACGGTTTTTACTGTAAAATGTTTCGGATTTAGAGATGGATATGAAATGGTTTTATTTTTTTGCCTGTCAAGTGCAGGTTAAATACAATTTTGTGAGCTCAGGATTACGTATGTTTCGAGGCGTGCATGCTAAGTTAATACTGTCCGGTTGGAGTTAACGTTGCATGCTATTGTTGGGCGGAGTCTAAAAAGATTGATAATGTGATTTGCGGGCTGTGAAGCAGTTGGTTCAATTAGCTGAGGAGTGATAGCTCTGCATACATTGCTCCACTTTAATGTAATTACTTTACTACTCTCTAGCCTTTTTCCAAAGCCTTATGTCTTCTCATCCAAACAGATGCGACTGAATTTGTCATTCACTCAGAGCGACCGCTATCTCAAGTCCGCAATCAATTCATTTGGGAATACTCTTAGATTGAATGGGACGACGGGTTTTCGGGTTTCAAAATCACCTGAATCAACCCTTATATATTAGGTGCGAAAGCCAGAAAAAATAGTGAGGTAAAAAAATGCCACTATACAAAATAGTTGCAAATCCACTTACAAATGGGACTAACCCAGTTCCCTTAATGCCATAAGTTGACCGGAAAACGATCACCAAATACGGTCCCATATCCTTTCATTACCCAAACCCAACGCAGATCGTGCATAAAATTGTCCAAACTCGCACACAATGTATTTGCACTTGTCCAACCGTATTTTTGCGTTTCCAATCATCGAACAAAATAAAGGGTATTGGTACATAATGACTAATAGCCGATCCGTTCGGGATAAAAATTGGAACGAATAAATACAAGCGACTCAACGGAAAAGCGAGCGTATAAAACCTTTCACCACATATTTTTACGTGTAACAAACAAAACCAGAGCATTATCCGGCTGATTCATGTCATAGATAAAATCTATTTATCTGAGTATTTCACATTGATCTTTGTTTATGCGAGCGGGGACCTGAATCCGTATTGCAAACTTCTGAGTCTAACTTATCTCATCTTATGTTGATGCGGATTCAATCAAATTCGGTCCGCTATCGATTTTAAGTCTGGTTTTTGTCGTTGGATTGTCCGACCGTTCTGCGACTGGGCCACTGTCGATAATTGGATGTCGATTTCGTAAACTACTGCTGTCTCTTGCCAAAAAGTATTTGACGCCATTCGTTAAATCCCTGCCTTTACGTAACGCTCCTTTTCAAATCGTCTATTGAGTAACTTGCATTTAATATTTTATCTTGTAAACTAACAATCACGATTCAAATTACCTTAATAGGAATAACTTCCATTTGACTGATTATATTTAAATGGTTATTTAACTCTTTGTGAATCAATAGTCAATTTAATTAATTAACATTATAATAGCTATCCATACTTACTTTTCACTGCAAATTACATAATTATTCAATATTATTTAATCACATGGAAATTAGTATGTTTCAAATTGAGTTCAATTCAATGTAATGTACCGATATTAATCAGTCCTATTATTGTCACTGTTTTCCAATGATTGGATATTAATTGCGCCATTTAATAATAAACAATAGTTACAATTGACCAATAATAATTGACAATAACCGACTTCCAATAAAATTTATAAAAATAAAACTCTGATGAGAAGAAAATGATATCAATATTAAAAAATAAAATAATAATAAATAAATATTCACAGAAATAGAAAAGTCTTTATTATTCCTTAATTAGAAAAGAATTGCTTAATAAAATAAGTAATATTAATCATCTAGTTGATTGCCTATTTAAGAAAAACTAGACAAAACTGGACATTACTGAAGGAGGCATATACCCGTCGAGAGTTAGGGGAGAGGTTCACTTCTAGCCATGCGCAACACGTCATAATCATAGCTACCGATATACTGTTAACACCAGCATATTGGTGAGGCGAACCCATAAGATTTTCCCCTATTAAAAATCGTTCCACGACATTTTCACTTCAAAAATCCTGCTAACCCAAATCATAGAACCGTACCTTAAACACAACCAAACAGAAAAATGTTAACTCATTTTTCACTGTCACACTCCGTAACACACCTCCATAAAAAAACAGAATACCTACCGGACCGGTGCCAACATACATACATAGAAAAAAACTACTGAGCAACGGAACACGCGTCCGGTGTCGCGGGAAACCGGACCGGTCACGTATTGCTACACCGTACGCCTGAAGGCGATACACTGTTTAATTTGGAAAGAAGTGTAAGGTACAAGCTGTAAGCGGATTAGATTTTATTAGTAATGATTGCAGAGTAGCTGGAGCTCTGTCTCGCATAGGGTCTTAGTATTATGCTGAGCGATGGCTGTTTTGCGTGGATGTGACGCATGTTTTTCCCTTACTTGTTATTTTTTGTGTTTGTTCTTTTTCTGCGTCATGTTTACCGCAAATAAACGTATTTTCTTTATTTCTTTCTTAAGGAAGCTGAAGTGGTAGTGGGTTCGCCATGTTTGTCGAAGGACCGATGGCCGTTGGACCAGATGAGTCCTGGAGTGGAGACCACATATGGGCAAGCGTAGTGTGGGACGCCCCCCAGCTAGATGGACCGACGACCTCAGAAAGGTGGCTAGGACAGACTGGATGTGGAAGGCGGAGGACAAGGCGTTATGGCGCAGCCTGGGGGAGGCCTATATCCAGCTGTGGACTGCGAAAGGCTGAGTCGATTGATTGATTGAGTCATGATAATCCAACCCGCAACTGCTGAGCATAAGATCCCCAATTTACGAGTGACATGTCGTGAGTTCGAATCCAGACAGGCACTTTACTTTGTGTATTCAGTTTCATCACCACTGCTTTCAAAACGGTGAAGGAAAATATCGTGAGGATACCGGCATGTCCTAGAACCAAAAATTCCAAGACATGTGACATCCGCCAACCCGCAATGGGCACGCGTGGTGGACTATGGCCCACTGGCTGATGTTATGGACTTATGGTATGTGTTATGAGTACACATTGCATTTAATTTTGATAATCTTGGTCGGTGCAAGCGAGTGGTTACATGGAAGGAGTAGCTACATAAGCAATCCACAAGGTGGGCCACTGGCCTCGATCTAATAAAGATTGCGGGAATCCGCTGGATGCGGGCAACAGTGTTGGGCCGGTAGTTATGGACGGATCCGGTATGCAGGACAATGCAACATACTGGCTATTTCTACAACAAAATAAATCTGCGTAACCTTTTCCCAACTAGATTGGGGTTGGCCTCCAGTCTAACCGGAGGAATAGGAATACCAGTATTTTAAATGGAGCGAATGATCCATGCGAGGCTCCATAGTAAGCATTAAATGTACTGGGTATCGCGATACGCCTTGGTAAGAGTGGTTGTCAAACTTTTAGGCTTCTGACTATCCGTAACGACTGTCAAAAATCAACGAATGCCAGCCGGGATTAGCAGCTTAACGGCTTTCCAAGACACGGAGGGGTCTAGTGTAATGGATGGTCACCCATCCACGAACTGACCGCGGCTAGCGTAGCTTAACGTTCAATCGAACCGTGCGGCTGTAATTATTTAGCCACGAGCCCCGCTGGCTATTTCTACAATATTGGCTGAATATGTATTTTTTAATTTTATTTATTGCTGAATGGGCCCGCTCTTGACCTCGATCATGCCTAATGGAAAGCGACGGATGAGTTCTATGATGGAACGAGCGTGCCCAGAAGATGCAGGCTGCTTGTCGCCGGACTCTGGTGAGAGAGTGGTCGCAAACCAGGCGGGAGCGAAGAATTGGCCAGTCAAATAAGGCGTTGGGTGTGACTGTCCAGGATGCGCCGAGCGCTCGGTTCAGTTGAGTAACTGGCGGAACAAACTGCGTTACACGAGGAGGCTTCTTCATGTATCCCATAATTGTTGTCGCTTCAAGCGTATTCCTTGTGTACCAGAATAAAAGCTCCGTGTTGGTCAGCAATATTAACTTACCCACCTTGCAACCGTGATTGAGTCACAAGTTGTTAATTGAACAATTCTTTTCTCTCGTTTCCCGTTGCTGGCCTTTTAGTTTAATAATGCAACCCGACTTTATCTCCATTTTAGTTCAATTCATGGGATTGCTACAAAAAGAGGTTCTGTTATTCTATCAACATGATTTCTTAAGACATTTACTAAGAGAAAACAAGTTAATCTTAATACTTGATATACGAACTTACAAAGAACTGTAGGTAATCGTATTCGTAAATAAACTAGTAAGTAGTAGAAGCACAAATATTTTTAAGTGAAAACTTCTTTACACGCGTTGGGCATTTTTTGAAATGGGAAAAAACCATTGAATTCGCGGCACTGCTACCGTAACCGACACCACTTCGGATGTGTTCGACTGTCCTCGGTATGTACTCGGTTTTTATGTATATCCGATATCTTAGTGAGTGATGGCAAAGTATCCTGTTTGTGTTTTGTTTTCACTTCTGTCGGCACTACCGGAGTGCCACTGTTTTTTTTTTTCCTACAGTACTGTGGAGTCTCATGCAGCCTAACCTTATACAGGGTGTTACGGAAATGGTATATCAATACAAACGGGTTGAAGAGTGTATCTGGTCTAGAATCTCTGTACAAAATTTCAGCTCAAAAGCAGTAACTTTGAAAATGCTTAATATTTTTTTAGTTTCGATAGTTTATTAAATTGAAATTATAACAAACGTGTCACCGCACTACGAGGGTCATTATTCATTATCTGTAGTGTGTCTGTGCGCCTAGTACACGCACATCACGCCGCCGCGCGCCAGTGCAGCGCCGTGATGTCGAAATAAAAAAATATTAAGCATTTTCAAAGTTAATGCTTTTGAGCTGAAATTTTGTACAGAGACTCTAGACCAGATACACTCTTCAACCCGTTAGTATTGATATACCCTTTCCGTAACACCCTGTATAACGCAATCTGGCTATAATTTAGCGCGGATTCCATTCGAACATTCAAGCAAGAACGAGGTGTCAAATATTTTATTAAGTTTTTTTGTTTAGATATGTCAGGGCTAGTTTACATGGAAATGTGTAACGTTGTTCTATCAACATAAATTTTAAGAAATCCTATTGTTGTTTAAATACTTTGAGGGGCTCATCTAGCTCCTCACAGTACTGTGGGTAACAAGAAAAAGTTAGTGTACCATTCTTGAAGAAGGGCCACATAATCTTGTTCATTCAACGCGTTTCCAAAGGCGGATTTATATTTGCATTAGTTCACTGCCACTTTTGGGCTAACGTAGGTATTGTCGAAATAAAATTTTGTCGTATTACGGTTACGGTTTGTCGAAATTCAGTTGGTAAGTCGTAAGTATCGTTATTATTCGCCAGCTGTTTACAAAAACAAACTCGGAAGAAAAACACATTTTGACACGTATAAAAAATGCTTCCGAAAAGCTGACATACCTACACGAACAAGTTAAAGAATTTAATAGAAATTGGCTGGCTCGGCGAACTTCGTACCGCCTCAGAATCGATAAGAACGAATGTATGAGAAAATGCCAATATTGTTTTTATTTTTTTGTGAATTTTCCCGTTTTAACCGGTCAAGCCCCGTGCTTTACCGATCTTTGCCGAAACAATAGAAAATCAATTGTGTCTCGAATTAGCGGAGCTTGACATTCGGGGTGGAGACAAATCAAACATCATAAAAATCGGTCCAGCCGTTCTTGAGTTATAAATGGTGTCACTAACCCGACTTTGTTTTATTTATATAGATATAGAAGATAGATACATATATAGATAAACGAATTGTGTTGAACTTTGTTGAACTAACCGGCTGTTTGACAAAGTTCACTTTGGAAATGTGTAACAGGACCGTCACTTTAATTAATTTCAAAAAGGGTTTATTACTTTAACTTTAGTTTTGTTTGTTACTTCCGATTAGCTTACCGAGTTAACTACATATTAAAAGTTACCTTTCTCGTCTAGCGCGACGGTAAAATATTCTTTTAGATGACAAACATTTAGAAATCATTCAGACACCAAAATAAGGACGATGGTAAATGTGTTATGTCCATCTATTTTAATGGGACCTTGTATTTATGTATATTTATTTGTGCTTATATTTCAATCAACTCAGCCTATCGCAGTCCACTGCTGGACATAGGCCTCAAATTTATATGTACTTAATTAGGTAGGTATATTATATTTATAGTTTTAATAGGTTTATGCGTTATTCCTTAATTTTCATGATTGCGCCTACCACTGTTCGTCTCTGCATCACCCAAAGGTTCATCATAATCAGCCTATAACGTTCCCACTGCATGCGTAGATGTGATCACAATTTTCTCCCACAATCAGTATAACTAATTTAATAAACAAACAATGTTTTATACATAAAAGTAAAAATTCAGAGTATACATTTATTATGATTATAACATTTATAACATAACTAGCTTCTGCCCGCGACTTCGTCCGCGTGAAATTCGTACTTACCTCTAAAAATTTCGAAAATGTATGTAGGTATGATCTTTATCATTTATTTAGATAAATAAGTATTCGGGCCAATTTTTATAGATCAAAGGAATCAGATTTTTCAAATAAACTGTAGCCCCACTTTCCACCCCCACAGGGATGGAATTTTGAAAAATCGTTCGTGATCATAACTTGAATCAAAGGCTCATACCCATTTTTGAGTTAATTGAAGCAAGCAGTAATATCCACCCCTTAAACTTTACTTGCCCTTTTCCACCTTGGTAGGAGTCGATTTTTGAAAAACCCTAAAACAGATAAGTACTTGTTTTATTTTTTGTTTTGGTAGTACCTAGTTTCGAGTTAATCCGATAGCGAGTTACATATTTTTCTAACCTATCAACTTTGTCACCCCCAAAATCCTCTTTAAGGGGTTTTTTTTTTAAATAAAACTGATAATCGTTATTATTTACTGACCCAAATATTGCCAAGTTTCATGTTTATTAACCAAATAAATAAGATTTTTCATATAAAATATATCCCCGCTTTTCACCCCCACAGGGGTGGAATTCATTACTTGACTCAAAGATTTTATTATTATTATCAGCCATTTCTGTCCCACTGCAGAGCAAAGGCCTCCCTTCCCTTCTTCCACTTATCCCTATCCAGTGCTGTTACACGCCAATCTTTGTCGAAAGAGTCGAGTTCGTCCCGCCATCTCATTCTGGGCCTGCCGCGTTGCCGTTTGCTGCTGTTTGGGACCCATTGTGTGGTTATTTTAGCCCATAGCTCCTCCGGCATGCGACAGATGTGACCAGCCCAGTTCCATTTTAGCTTGGCAGCCGTGTGACCTACATCGGCAATTTTCGAGTTAATCAAACCACACAGTAAAATCCTACCCTGTAAAATTAACTACCCCTTTTCACCCCGTTAAGGGTAGATTTTCGAAAAACCCTGATACACGTTATTCTTTATTTATGGTCTTAAGTATAAATACTGAGTTTCGAGTTAATCGGACTTCGCGTTAAAATTCTTCCATACAAATTTTGACGCCCCCAATCCCCCTCTAGGAGGTAGTTTAGAAAACCAAAAAATGCCAAACTTCATAATTTACTTAAGTATTCGTGCCAAGTTTCATGTTTATTAATCAAATGAGTAAGATTTTTCATATACACTGTACTCCCGCTTTTCACCCCCATAGGGGTGGAATTTCAAATAATTGTTTGGGATGTGTTCATAACTTGACTTAAAGATTATTTATACGAATTGTTGAGTTAATCAAGGCACGCATTAAAATCCTCACCTGTATAATTAACTACCCCTTTTCACCCCTTTAGGGGTAGATTTTCGGAAAACCCTGATAAACGTTATTCTTTATTTTTGGTCTTAAGTATAAATACCGAGTTTCGAGGTAATCGGACTGTGCGTTAAAATTCTTCCATACAAATTTTGACACACCCCGCCTCAATCCTCCTTAAGGAGTTTGTGAAAACAAAAAGTGCCAACCTTCATAATTTACTTAGATAAATATTCGTGCCGAGTTTCAAGTTTATTAACCAAATGATTAAGATTTTTCATATAAACTGTTATCCCGCTTTTCACCCCTACATGGGTAGAATTATGAAAAATCGTTTAAGATGTGTTCATAACTTGACTCAAAGATTACTTATGCCAATTTTCGAACTAATCAAGCCACGCAGTGAAATCCTCCCCTGTAAAATTAATTACCCCTTTTCACACAGTTAGGGGTAGATTTTCGAAAAACCCTGATACACGTTATTCTTTATTTTTAGTCCTTAGTATAAATACTGAGTTTTGAGTTAATAGGACAGCGCGTTAAAATTCTTCCATACAAATTTTGACACCCCCCAATACCTCTTTAGGGGGTAGATTAGAAAAACGAAAAAACTTCATAATTTACTTAGGTAAGTATTCGTGCCAAGTTTCAAGGTTATTAACTCAAGGAATAAGATTTTTCATACAAACAAAATCCCCCCTTTTCACCCTCTTAAAGGCTGAATTTCCAAAAACCCCTTCTTACTGGATACTTACTCTTTACAAAGAACACACCCTCCAAAATTCATGTCCCTAGGATCAGCGGTTTAGGCTGTGCGTCGATATCTCAGTTAGGTCGTTCATCCCCCTTTAGGGGTAAAATTATCAAAAACGCTGAGACACGTATAAATTAATTTTCAATCGTTAGCCTAAATACAAAATTTGAAGATCCTAACTTTTAAACTGGCGGACTTTCATACAAAACTTCATCCCCCTTTTTAACCCTTTGGGGGTGGAATCATCAAAAACGCTGAGACACGTATAAATTAATTTTCAATCGTCAGCCTAAACACAAAATTTGAAGATCCTAACTTTAAAACTGACGGACTTTCATACAAACTTTCATCCCCTATTTAACTCCCTTAGGGGTTGAATTTCGAAAAATCCTTCCTTATTCCTTGTCTACATTATAAAGGGAACCATTGTGTAAAATTTCAGCTTTCTAGGTCCATGGGTTTGGGCTGGGCGTTGATGAGTCAGTCAGTCAGTCAGTCAGTCAGTCAGTCAGTCAGGCCTTTTGTTTTTATTTATATAGATATTCGAATTAGGGTGTTTGGTGGTGTGCGTTAATTTCGGGACGGCCATGTTGCATAGGCCGTAAAAACTAACACGCCAAAAAATGCGTCCTGTATCGTTTGACTCCCGGTAGAGCTGAAACCATTTTTCGGGTTTTCGGTGTTTCTGACGTGTTGCCAAAATTAAAAACTTATGTAGGTAAGTATAGATAGTGCCATCCACGAAGACGCGCCCCAATCTTCTTACTAATTGCTAGTGGTTATCGCTAGTTAATTTCGCTAGTGTTTTAGTTTTTTGTTACACACTAATTACCCATTAATAAGTAATTACTGTGTAGGTATCGACCAAACTAAAACACTAGCGTAATGTTGCACACTTGTACTGTAAGCGATTAGGAAGAAGAGTGAGGCGCGTCTTCGTGGATGGCGCTATCTGTAATACGCCGCATGTGAACTTCAATCATTGTAAATTAGGTATAAGTATAAGGTATAAGTATTTACTAAAATAATGGGAAACCAGTTCGTATCCTAAAATAATGTATAACTATGTATTAGGCCGCATCCTAACTAATAAGATCGTTCACGCGAATACGGTCGCCGTGTTCATATGGTGGAAAACTGCGGCAAATCGGTGACGAAACTCAGTCGACGCAACCACGTGTTCGGGTTTTCCGAACAAATCAGTGCCATATGAATGCGACGATGCGTATTCGCGCAAACGATCTTGTTAGTCAGGACGCGGGGTAAGGGTCTTTTCTAATGACATCTTTATCACACGAACAATCTTAATAAGTTAATGAACAAATGTGGACCTATATCATTAATAATCTGAATGCGAATTGAATAAAACTGTTTACTACTTATTTATTTAATACTATGGCATTAAGTCCACCTTTGGAAGTGCTTGAGCACTTCCAAAGGTGGACTTAATGCCATAGTCATTTTCTACCAGTCAACCTTTGGGTGGTAGAGCAGGGGTGGCCCAGTGGTAACGGCCGCGACTTACACGTTGTAGGTCATAGGTTCGAACCCGGATGCAGGTGCTTTACTTTGTGTAAATTATTTCATCACCACTGCTCTCAAAACGGTGAAGGAAAACATCGTGAGGAAACCGACATATCCTAGAACCAAAAATTCGAAGACATGTGACATCTACCAACCCGCACCGGGCCCGCGTGGTGGATTACGGCCCACTCCCTCTCACAGAGAGGAGGCCTGTGTCCCACGTGTGTCCTACACGTATAAAGGTTTAGCTAAATAGGTCTTCGTCCATTTCTTTTTGTGTTGCTGTACAGTGGAACTAAGAATGTAATTTACGTAGTTTTAATTACATAATCATAATCAGCCTATAATGTTCTCACTGCTGGGACACAGGCCTCCTCTCTGTGAGAGGGAGTGGGCCGTAATCTATCACGCGGGCCCAGTGCGGGTTGGCAGATGTCACATGTCTTCGAATTTTTGGTTCTACGACATGCCGGTTTCCTCACGATGTTTTCCTTCACCGTTTTGAGAGCAGTGGTGATGAAATAATTTACACAAAGTAAAGCCCCTCTCTGGGTTTGAACCTACGACCTACAACTCGTAAGTCGCGGCCGAGACCACTTGGCCAATTACATTTGTATTTTTTATTAATAATGACAAAAATCGATTCAGTTAACGATTCTGAACAAAATACTTTCATATCATCATCATCATAATTCACCTACCCTTATCACTATATATTTGGGTTCGGCGCAACACGTATTTTTCTTCCATACTTCTCTATGAGTCGTCATCGTTAGTATCGTAACCATATCATCATTCACACAGTCCATCCATCGTTTCTTTGGTCTTCCCCTACTCTTATAGCCATCGACATTCATACTCGGAAATATCCTCACGACATTTTCCTCATTCCTCCGTAACACATGCCCATACCATGACAACCGTTCACAATGTAAATTCATTCAGTTACACATTGTATATTAACCCAAAACCCAACCCTGCATTAAAATGGACAGCGATACGGCGGAGCTAAACTCTCGGTCGATAAAAAAAAATCTGCAATGCATACCGGGTGTATTAATATGGGTTTTAACTGGATCTCGGTAATCCAATATGCGTCCAGATAAAAATTTATATACTGGGAAATATAACGTGTTTATTCGTTTGTTTGTTGGAGCGAGGAATGGAGATATCTACGTTTATTTACGGAAAATAGTATTCAATATTCGCACCTCGATATATACTTTACTTGATCTGTCTTTTTTTTTTTGGTGCGCGTTGGAAATCCTCTTGGACTTCCTCCAGCATTTACTTGTTGTCACGTATTTATAATGGCTGAGTATTTAAGTATTTATTTTTCATTTATGACCAACCAAGAATTGTTTACACTTAATATTACAAAATAATGTTTTACTAAAATCTTACCCCCTTATTCATAAAACTTATTAAACCTATTTTAGTTAAAATGGGGTTTGTCTCTTTCTTACACACAGAAATGACAACGTGACAGATAAAGACAAACGTTCTATAAACCTATTTTAGCTAAAATAGAGATAAAATAGGATTATGAATAAGGGGGTTAGATTAGTGTAACATATTCTTATATGTTAGCACCATATGCCCCATATAATCGGCTTAAAATGTTCCTACTGCTGGGACACAGACCTATCGGTGAGAGGGAGCGGGCCGTAATCCACAACGCGGGCTCAGTGCGGGTTGGTAGATGTCACATGTTTTCGAATTTTTGGTTCTAGGACATGCCGGTTTCCATGCTGTTTTCCTTCAACGTTTTGAGAGCAAGGGTGATGAAATAATTTACACAAAGTAAAGCGCCTGTCTGGGTTCGAACCTACGACCTACAACTCGTAAGTAGCGGCCGTTACCACTGGGCCACCACTTCTCCACTGCAAAAATTATTTACACTGTTTGCATTTAATAGCCCAATTCTTGAGGAAGGCTATAGGCTATTTAACATCACGCTACGCCCCTAAGGAGCCGAGCAAAAAGTCAGAAAGAATAATGTTAAAATAATGTTTTACTAAAATCTAAGTTTAGAGTAACAATTTCTTATAGTTGAGCACCGCATACCCCATAAACATAATGTTTGTGCCACAAGCACTATACTATAAAATTAATAACTAAGTTACGGTTGAAGACATTTATTTCTCAAAAAGAATACAATTCACTTATCATTAGAAATACAAGTTAATCATAATACTCGATACACAAACTTATGAAGAACGGTAGGCCCTCGTAAATAAACTAGTAGCAAGTAGATGCGCAAATATTTTTCTTACAATTTGGGGGTAACAAGAAAAAGTTACCTAGTGCATACGTTAAAAAAACGTAGTAATTAATTTTTAAATACTACATTTTCTTAACAGCAGCCTATGCAGTTGATGGCAATAGGCCCGACCCCTACTACATGGGATGGGCCTTAAACATATTGTGTGTCTTTTAGTCTGTGCTAAATAAATGTATTTTCTTTCTTTCTTTCTTTTCTTTCTATAACTGACGAAATGTGGGATTACTATGTAGGTACACCTCTGCCTAACCCTTCATGGCAAATAGGTTTAATGTTATGACGCAATGTAAAATTTTATTGCTTGATTGTGAACACATTCGTTTATCAGAAGCTAGAAATTCGCGTAGCGCCGCGCGTAGCAAATTTTGCTACGTTACATGTCTTGCTACGGCGTAGCCCGGCTTTTGTACGAAAGCGACGCCTCAACGCCTTCGCCTCAATACTTGACTGACCTTTATTTTTAACTAGCGCCCCGCCCCAGCTTCGCACGGGTGTAATAATATGTACCTAAGGGAGGGTGTTAAATTCAGTTTCTTGAATTTCTTTATGGAAACATTCATGAAACCACAATCTATATTTTACAATAAAATATTATTAGGTACCGCAATATTAATTAAAACGTGGCGTACGGAAAATGATAAACCTGTTCAATATATTTAACTTTTGTTAACCAATCATTACATGACATAACAATTTACCAGCTAATTCACCCGTCAAAAACTTGATAAGGCTTTCAGAAAACGAAAATTAAGTAACATTCTCGACTTTACTCGAAAGATTTTTTTAAAAATGTGTTGACGAACCGAACAGGTACAAATATAGGTGATGTTAATTGTACTAGAACATACCAAAAACCAGCTGAACGTTGCAGGGTACTGGTACTGTTTTACAGCTCAATCGAGCGCTGTGTAAAAGCAATAGGTTTTAATTATCGGCACAAAGCGATTGGATTCACGTGACAAAAGAGGGATTTGATCATGATCCATTCTTTAACGTTTATTACAACGCCCTGTATAAGCGTGGTGGTGCTGCCATTTTAACCCTATATGGGGTGGAAACGAAATTTGTGCAGAGCCTGAAACCCGACCAGTCTAACTTTAAAATAGTGTATTTTAATGTAAATATGTATTTACTATCCCATGCTATTCTGTAAAAATCTCACCGTGATAACTTAGGTGAAGTGAGCTTAAAGTGAGCTGTCATTCTACCTGATGCTAGGGATTGGCACTATTGACATCTCACTTTAAGCTCACTTCACTTAAGTTATCACGGTGATCTTTATACAGAATAGCACCGCAGATATTGAATCGTCGACTAAACACGGGATAGAAGTTCAATAGCTGGGCCTTTTTGGCGTAGCGGTGAGGGCACCTTCCTGCTAATTTCTTACATGGGACTTTTCACTCTTTTTATTGGATTTTTATTCATTTGATTTTATCTGATGGCAAATTCCCATAATTAAAAACGTTCAAAATGTAGTCGCAATCTCATCTTAGCGACAATCAATGTCAAAAAATTGTTAAAAATGTAGGGAAATTAGTGGTATTTATGACAGATTGAGACTTGAGATCAGACTGTGAACGTTCTTACAATTACGAGAATTGCCTCTCTGATGTATGTACAGACGCCAGTACATCAAGCTACTACAATCTGTCAAACTTTAATAGATTTTCAATTTTGTCACTACATTATAAGGTTCAAGGTTGATTGGGAAAATTTGACAGTTTCGGGTAGCTTGATGTGCTGACGTCTGTACTTAAATTTTATTGTGGGCCTTTTAGTCTGTGCTAAATAAATGTATTTACTTTCGTTCTTCTTTTTAACTCAAACGTTTATTTTGGAAAGCCGTTAATCGCAGACAGTAAAAAAAAAAAACAAAATTGATATAATCAAAATATTACCATCAGCTTTTCACTGTAACATATTCAAAACAACTGCATTCTAGTGCATACCTACTCGGTCACCATCCAAATCAAACACTTAAAATATTCACACAACTTCAGCCAAACTATTGACAATAGACATTCACACTGACTACTAGTGCAGAGGTAACTGTTCCATATGATACGAACTTCGTTGAATCGATCCCCCAGCTTGTTTCATGTTCATTGTCAAGCGATACCAGTGGGGTGGGGGGGGCGAAGGTAGTAACGACATAAAACGAGGGCATCCAGGCATGAAATTAAACAGCTTGCACTAAGTTGTTAATCGTCTGGACTCCTGCCAGCGACCAATTTGAAGAAATTGCTGACGAGTCCGCTAAGTTTCTGCGACGTCTAATTGAAGACAGTTTCTGAAGGTGGAGGTATTTGGGGAAAACATTTTGATGGTGGAGTAAAAGAAAATATTTGTTTGAAAAAAAAAATGTTTTGATCTAAAACGAGGTAAGTAATAGCGCGGGCGGGCGATGCACGATGCGATGCGACAGGGTGGGTCGGGGGAACAAGAAATTTAACGAGCACGAAGTCGCGAGCAGAAGCTTCTTTCTAAAACTTCTAAGAAAGAACTCAAAACCAACATGGAAGCCTTTTTTTTTGAGGGTGGGATCTCATCAAATGGCTCCTCCCGCTCTGGGTGGTACGGAAGGGAGTGTCAGACTCTTACCGACTAAAACCTATCCATGTTCCTTCCTTAGCCCTTTAGGCCATGGAAGCCTTTTTTTTGGGTGGGAAATTATCAAATAACTTCTCCCGCTCTGGGCGGAGCGAGAGGGCGTGTTAGACTTTTACTGACTAAAACCCACCTGTGTTCCTTCAGTTGCCTGTGCCAGGGGCCACGGTATCTCTTTCGAACAACCCGCGACCCCAGCAGGCATCGGCCCTAGCGGACCCCGTCAGTTAGTGCTGACATCTCATTGAGGCGCGCGTGGAACACAACGCGCCGTCGACCCGGGCCTGGTCCTTACCGGACAGCGAGCCGCCCAAGGCCATGGCAGCCTTACCTTAACATTTATGATAAGTATTATTGTATGGTATTTTATGCATTGTATAATAGGTAACTTGCCTTGAATTTCCGTGAAACGATCAAACATCTTATTCCGGATAAGAAATTGAACTCAATTTAGATGGTTAACTATTCAATTATACCCTGAGCCACTCAAGTGTTACCTGTTCAATTATTCACTACAGACAAAGGGTGATCAGCGTATGCGTAAAATTTAGACACCATTTTAGGAAAATCCAGCGGATCTCACAGCGGAATACCATAGGTTGATTACGTTTTTTCTTTATTTAAGACCTGAAGGCCAATTCCCGTAATTAAAAACGTTCAAAATCTAATCGCAATCTCATCTCAACGACAATCAATGTCAAAAACTTGTCAAAAATGTAGGGAATTTACCTAGAGGTATTTTTGACAGATTGAGACTGAGATCAGACTGAAAATGTTTTTAAAATTACGAGAAATGCCCCTCTGATTCATATTTGCACCCGAATTGCGTAACACACTATCAATCGGAATCTGAATCATTTTGAAGCAAATTGCTAATCCAATGCTTCATAAGTTCGAAAAATTTGTCTGCTCAACACGTAAATAATGCAATGAATGTTGTTAAACTGTCAAAATGAAACCGATTCCGATTGATAATGTGTTACGCAATTAGGTACCATGTCTTATATAAGGAACATACACACTTACACATTGCAATACAATTTCATAATAGCATTAGGTATCTATACATATAAAATTCAAAGTCCTGACTGACTGACTGATATATCAACGCACAGCTTCAACCGCTGGTCCAAGAGACATGAAATTCTGTGTTCTTTGTGAAGAGTATGCATTAGTTTTCTATATTTATGTCTGTAATTTATATGGTGTACATAATAAAGAGTATTCTATTCTATTCTATTCTATGTATCCACTAAGAAAGGGTTTTTCGAAATTCCACCCCTAAGAGGGTGAATGGGGGGAGGGTGAAATTTTACGCGGACGAAGTCGCGGGCAGAAGCTAGTCAGCCTATAAAGTTCCTACTACTGGGATACAAGCCTCTCTGTGAGAGCGGGCCATAATCCACCACGCGGGTCCAGTGCGTGTTGGTAGATGTTGCATAATATTTTGTATCTTTGAATTTTTGGTTCTAACGGAACATTGTCAGTTTCTTCACGATATTTTCCTTCACCGTTTTGAGAGAATGCATGTTAAAACTAGTCCGTATAATTAAAACTAAATAAACTTTTTACAAAAAAATTAAACAACCGACTTCCAAAAGAACACTACAAAGTGAAAAATACCTGTAATTTCGGAAGTCGGTGTCATTGGTTCCGCATTTTCGTTTTTTACCACCGACTTCCGAAATTAACAATTTTTCACTTTTTAGTTATACACCCCACACAAATTCATATAACACTACTTCTTGCTATGTAAATATCAATGACAGGAAGTTAATATAACGTCATCAATATAAACTAAGTGGCAAAAATACGTATTATTGAAGCAACTCAAAAACTACCCAAGAAAAGTTATTTATTAATTATTTATTTATATATACTTTATTGTACACCACAAAAATACATAACATCAAATAGACACATTAAACACTACAAAATATACAATGGGCGGCCTTATCGCTTTCTGCGATCTCTTCCAGAAATAAAATTTAATAAAATAAAATGAATATGGGACCACCTCTGAGGCAAAATAATTTTCCAAATCGATCCACAATTGCACAAAAAAAACAGTCGAATTGAGAACCTTCTCCTTTTTGAAGTCCGTTAAAAACCAGTTCATATAGAAAATTAACTAAACAACAAATCCAGGTAGATTTGAAAACGTTGAAATGTGATTAACATTAGCGAGTCCGCCTTAATCACTGAATCCCTTCACCCTCTGCCACAACCTTCTTCTCTTTAAACGGGATGTCGGAATCAAACTGCGAATTAATAGAATTGATTTTAAAACGTAAGGTACTTAGCTGTCGATTTTTTTTAACAATGTTACGTACCTATTGATGTTTAGATTTTGAGAGTTTACAAATGGGTCGAAAACGCTAATTCGAAGAAAGGTTTGATGTAAAAAAGCAAACTATCATAATCATCCTATATTGTTCCCACTGCTGGGACACAGGCCTCCTCTCTTTGAGAGGGAGTGGGCCAGTCTACCACGAGGGCCCAGTGCGGGTTGGTAGGTGTCACATGTCAAAAAACAAGCTATGAATAACATGAAACATCATCTGCCTAGCCTTTTCCCAACTATGTTGGAGTCGGCTTCCAGTCTAACCGGATGCATCTGAATACCAGTATTTTACATGGAGCGACTGCCTATCTGATCTCCACAACCCAGTTACTGGGTAATACGATACCCTTTGGTAAGACTGGTTGTCAGACTTTCGGGCTTCTGACGACCCGTAACGATTGTCAAAGATCTACGAATGACAGCCGGGACCAACCGCTTAGCGTGCTTTCTGAGGTACGGAGGAGTCTCAGTAAGTAAAGATGGTCACCCATTCACAGACCAACCGCGGCAAGCGTAGCTTAACCTGATTGATCGACCCGTGCGGCTGTTGTTGTTTAGCCACGGACCCCTCCTAGAATCTCTACAGCTCCCGCAAGAATCTCTACAGTACCCACCAATACGATAGAGCAGTTTGAACATGGTTCAAACTCACATAATTGGAAGTGAAGAGAGTTCGATTGATATTTTGTTTCAGCAAACACGTGACTTGATTGGCATATTCAGCTGTTTCCGCTTATATTTTTCTATAACAACTTCATATTTTGACACTTGATTTGTAGGATTTGTGCCGCGGAATAAAATGTGGTAGATTCGGTGAATATTGGTTAGTTTCGGAGCATTGTTATGCTATGGAAAATGAATATTTCAGCAACGTTGGCTCCCGAATAGATAGAAAATTAAATTGCAACTGCAGATAAGTGGATTGACTTCATTCGAATTGAATCGATATTTTCGCAGATTTGACACCATGGAGGTTTGTAGGTTTTAAAAATTAAAAAGGTATACCATCACTGGCCATGGACTGAGACAAGTAGAGGCATGGTGTGCACCCAGTCGTACCTATATGGAACGTGTAACCTAGTGAATTCTTAGTCAAGGACACAGTTTTAACGGAGAAAAAAAATTTAAACTGCCAGACCAAGATATCATGGTCTTAGCTGTTTGAGTAATTTTTGCGGCCTACCCGTTGAGCTCCTTAAGTATGAGTTTAGCTGAGCGACTAATGACAAAAGCGTGCACTGACTGGAGAGGTCCACAAATTGTGTGGTACTTTCCTCAAAATACCATTTCAGACACCAATCAATGGTCTTCACATGATCTGACTAAGATAATGTCTGGACTTTATTTAAAGACTGTGTGACCTCTGAGTTTGTTTCGGCCTTTCTTCTCAGAGTAGTCAGATAAGAAACACTGACCTCATCTAGTTTTACAAATATGATTGTCGTTTTAAAATTCAAAGACATGTGACATCTACCAATCGCGCTGGGCCCGCGTGGTGGATTACGGCCCACTCCCTCTCACAGAGATGAGGCCTGTGTCCCAGCAGTGGGAACATTATAGGCTGATGATGATGATGATGATTGTCGTTTTAAATTATTACAGAATAAAAAATCATTTATCATGAAACATATAAAAAATATCAAAATAGTTTAAGAGTTCTAAACGCTGTGGAAAAGAAAAAAAAACTGTCAATATTACTTAGGTACCGGTGATTTGTGTACTATGCTTCGTCGACGAAAAGCGTGTCTAGAATTTTGGCTTACACCTCGAACGAAGGATTAGCAATGACAGCAAGGCTACCAGCCTTCGGGGCAAACTGCCAAGTGCCAGTCTGGCAGAAGGATTTTTTAAATTGGCCCAGACTTTTTAAATAGAACTTAAAAGCCATTCTGGGAAATTTATGGCTAGTGTTTTAAGGAAAAAAAAATAAACATCAAGATGCATTCATACCAGTTATGCGATTGTTTATTTTATGCTTCTTGAAAACATAAAACATGTTTAAGAGGAAATACGGTGGAAAGACTTAAGCCTAAGTAAAAAGTCATATTTCGAGATTTGGGTCTCGCCTATTTCCTGCAATACCTATCCTATTTCTTTCCTATTTTCTCCTCTTTATTGGACCAATTTAAAAGATATTTCATAAGTTTATGAAATATAAAAAAAGAAAACATAAAAAAGAAAATCATAGACACAGTGTTATATCCTTCTTATTCAGTTGAATATGAAGGATATAATACTGTGTCCCTACGATTATTTTTTTCATTAATATTTGTCAAATTTGTACACTAGGCCTCTGTTGACAGCGGTTTAAATCGGCAATTTTTGAGGGTTCTAGTGCTTATAAAAATAATGTTTCATCAAAAAGGAAAACATAGGGACATACAAGTAGTTAATATTTATTATTCTGTAAAAAATATTGTTTTATGGTCATCAACCAGAAAGAAAACAGGCGAAAGCGTTTCTATGGACAAAATACCACCCGCATTTCCTCTTAATAATGTAGGTTGCCAGCACTATAATAACCTCCAATACTTAAATATATACGTCCTATTGTCCATAGTTCTGTGTTCGAACAAACAAAAAAAATGCAGTTGGAGTCATATCACAATTTATATTTACTAAAGGAGAATAAAATGTAAACTAAAGAAACGCTAGTAGTTTCAAAGGAACGAGATGATTGTTTCACGGTAGTACCGTAGATAATTTATTTTATAGTGAGGTAAGAGTAGTATCTCACTTAATATTTTTTTTTTATTTAAATCCTCTTTCAAAGGAAACCTCAGATCATAATGAGCTTTGCAGTAACTACTTGTAATTATAGCAATGAATAGTGGTACAACTTCCGCAAATGGTGTAAGACCGATACTAGTTCAGATTGCGAAAATTGCCTTAGCATTAACGGCTGTAGTTCCAACAGTTCTGCAGTTTTCACTTTGAAATTAATATACGATAAAGATGAGGACTACTGCGAGGTGTCATCGGTTGCGAAAACACGATTGCATAGAATTTTCTCGATACAAAGAAGTCTCAAAGTTACCTCTAAACCGCAAAATAAAAGGAGAATATTCAATGAAAATTTTCAAATTAGGCCATGAAAATTTGCAAGCTAATCGAACTATGCATAAAGCAGGTGTCATAGGTTCGTTTTTATTTTTTTAATCGTTAAATTTAACGTAAAAAGATGAGATCCGAAATATCCAGCTTTATAACCACTCATACCTTGAACCGCTCTGCCGCCCGGCCCCCGACAAACCCCGATTCAGTATTTGTCAGTACCGCTTCGGCTATCAGACGGGGAACCCGTGTCGTGTTTGCTTGCGCTCAAAAGACCCGATTGACAACGTTTTATGTTCTGAAGAAATTATGTAATAAAGTGAAATGAAATATAGATGTAAAATATAAGGCCTCGTATTTTTATTTTTTCCAAATTTTGTAGTTTTCATTCATAAAATAATTTTTGAAATGGTTTAAAATCGTAATCTCATGTCAATGTCAAAATATTGTCAGAAATTTAGGGAGGTAAACGTACCTATTTTAGACAGTTCCCAATGTGTAATGGTGTTTTCAATATATTCAGCAAAACTATTTTTATAAATAATTTTATCTATTTATTGATACAGGGTGTAAAAAGACTTATAGCCGTCGTACATCAAACTAAGAAACATTGCACAAAAGATCTGTGACAAAAGTAATTGCTGGAAATCGACTTTAATTTTTGGTGTGAAAATTCGCTGTATGCGCATTACCACAAACAGCAAATTTTGCACCTGCATGTAACTGTACAGGGGTCCTGGAGGTATTTAAAGTTGTGTTATAATATCAAAACTTGTTTTCGTAAAAAATATCGTTTATGCTCACTAGTTCCTTCGCGTAGTTCCTTTGAAGGAACTACTGAGAATTTTTGGATCAGTAGTTCCTTTGCAAAAGCTGAAGGAACTACTGAGACTAGATATTTCCTTTAGCAGTTCCTTTGAAGGAACTACTGAGAACTTTTTGATCAGTAGTCCCTTTGCAAAAGCTGAAGGAACTACTGAGACTAAATAGTTCCTTTGAAGGAAATAAACATATATAATGCTGCCCGCTGCTGCCGCATGCAGGACCGTAGGTTCGGTAGGAAAAGAAAGAGAAGCGCGATGACACAACGGTGGTAATTTATTGCAAATATGAAGCTATTATCTATTTACAAAAACTATTTAATAAAAAATAATCCATCACTGAATGCAGTTTGGCATCAGAAATTTAATGATATATTTTTAATTATAATTAAAAATAAAATACTTTTACAAACCATCAAAGTAAAAATACTTGCATACGAAATTGTTCCATAGACTCTTACCACACCTCGGACACTCCATACAACGCTCGCAAAATAATTACCTATTACTACTACATAAACAAATGAAAATGCGAAATCTTACAAACAGTTTATGTAAATACGAATTCGGTAAAGCATCACAATATCCAACCATCGTGATTAAAACTCAAATAAAACTTTTAAATCGCATAATTGTGTGTTCGTATCAGCAATACAGCGCTGCGGTTCGCGAGCGCCCTTGCTAAAGAGTCGGCGACGAATACCTCGAAGTGCGGGGTGAGGTGCGGTATCTGATATGAGGTCGAGGAAGGGAGTGTCCTTTCTGTACGTAGTACTATTAAGTATTCTGTGCTCTTACTGATAAGGAGCATGATTGCATTTGCGAAAACAAACGCGGTTGTTGAACTACACACATCAAAAGTGTCTAGGGATCAACATATATTTTTGCAATAACTTTTCTCCTGATTGATATTAATTAAAATTTTCTTTAAGGATTCTTCAAATAAAGTGTTTTCGTTTGTCACAGTAACGATAAACCAAGTCACCTTTGCATTAATAAAGAAATTTGCCATTTTCCTAATAAAGGGATTTTTGACATTTGAACCACTAACACAAAAGTTCGAAAAAAAGACTGAAATAACAGTTTTCTTTAAAATTTTATTGGGTAACTTAAACAATTAATAATCCGTGTTTCTACCGCGAACACTAACAACACAAGAACATCGGTTTGGCATACTCAAAATGAGTTCATCCAAATCACGCTGTGGAATGGCCGCCCATGTTCGTTGCAACAACAAAAAAAGGTCTTCTTGCGACTGGATACCCTCCATATTCGGCAGAGCTCTTCTCTGTAGCATATCCCATGCATGCTCAATCGGGTTCAAGTCTGGCGACTGAGCAGGCCAGGGCAGGACATTGATGTTAGCTGCGGCGAGAGTCTGTCTTACAACTCTTGCGGTGTGCGGTCGTGCATTATCATGCATTAACTGAAATAAGGGACCGATTTGCACTTGTAGAGGAACGATGACGTCTGATACAATCGTCTCAGCATAAATTTGAGCGTTGAGGTTGCCTCTGATCCAAATCAACTCAGTTCTTCCGCCGATCCAAATACCCGCCCATACCATGATGGTTCCACCACTATAAGGATGGACTTCCTGGCAGGATTTTAATCGCTGTTGGCGTCCAGGGGTTCTCCAGTGTCGTATACGTCTTGTATCCGGTCTCATACCAAAACGAGACTCATCAGAAAAGCACACGAAACGCCATTGTTCTTCTGCCCAATTTCTGTGTTCAAGATCCCATTGATATCGAATCCTACGATTGTGCATTGCTATAGGTGGTACCCGTAGCGGTCTTCGGGAATGAAGGTTCACTTCATGCAAGCGGTTTCTGACTGTTTGGTCGCTAATTAAGTTCCCTGAAGAGTGATGAAGCCTCACGGCTAACATCATGGCGGTTATTGTTGGAGCTCTTCGAGTTAAGATTTGAATGTATCGGTCTTGTCTCCGTGTGGTGCAGCGATACCGTCCTCCATGGCGCTCAGCCACGGTACCAGTGCTTCGGTAACGTGTCCAAAGTCGACTGATAACACTCTGACTTGTATTCAGAGCTAAAGCCACAGTACGTTGCCGGGAACCAGCTTCTATCATTCCCACGGCTCTGAGCATTTCTTCCCTGCTTAAATGACGTCGCCGCTCCATAATAACGTTGGTTTTAATCAGTAGTAGGGAAACCGTAGCACTAATAATGTCTTCAATGCGTTGTATGTTTTTATAGGGAAAATATTGACAGCTGATTTTCATCTTTTACTCGAATTTGATTCACAGTTCCTGATTCAAATTATGAAATGCACCAAAAAGGATCCATATAAATTTATAAAATCATAAATTTATTACAAAGCCACATCTCAATCTCAAGAAATCCGCATAAAAATGCTTGATCCCTAGACACTTTTGATGTGTGTATTTGAGTACCTACGTGCTTGTGTGCGTACTTGGAAGCAAATACCTGGTGTAAAAACCCGGTTGCATAAATACGTACCTTCCCTACTCGCCCGATCACACGTTTCCGTAACGCGTTCGCCAGTTTACTTCCCAAGTCAAGCGCGCCTAAAGAAGTTTCACTTCAAAAAATTTTTGACAAAAAATACCGACTCCCAAAAATACTACAAAGTGAAAAATGTCGGTGTTTTTGGATTTGTATATTACTTTTTTGCCACCGACTTCCGAAATTAAAGTTATTTTTAGTTAAAAATCTTATATATCCAAAAAATGTATGTAATGTGCCGTCCATAAAACATGGAATAGAAATTTATTGATAAAGAGTTACCTTTTCTAGGTGCAACTCCGGACGGAGTTGTGCAGGGAGAAGACACAATAGTAGAAATAAAGTGTCCAATTTCTGCATTCAGGACTTCGTTGGACGATGCAATAGATTAAAAAAAATAAGGTTTTGGAGGAAAACGAAAGATGGACTTTCCATAAATTTGAAACATCTTTGGTACATTCAGGTGCAGGGACAACTACACATAACTGGTAGAAAAACATGTATTTTTGGCGTATGATCGGGATGTAAAAATCATACCAAAACTGAAATTATACAGAAAGACGATCATTATTGGGCAAAATTCATGAGACCTAAATTAACAAATTTTTACTCATCCATCATACCTACATGTTGCCAGAGTTATGTGATACCAGACATGTACACGGAATGTGGAAATTAGGGATTTAAGGGAATTCACATAAATGTTCTTGCTTTCGTCATTCTCCTCCTCTTGATTCCTTTTTTTTTTAATTTAAATGTTTTCATTAAAAACATTTAAATACAGTCTCGCGCGCGCATCCCCACCGTGTGGGCGTGTTTCTAACGAACGTTTTGAGTTTAAAAATGTCGAAAGCAGTGAAATGTGTTTCCTGCAACATTGTTAT
This sequence comes from Amphipoea oculea, assembly GCA_945859645.1. NCBI lineage: Eukaryota > Metazoa > Arthropoda > Insecta > Lepidoptera > Noctuidae > Amphipoea > Amphipoea oculea. The sequence continues at coordinate 7,512,061 of OX243876.1, forward strand.
TGATGAAATGTTATCGTATGTTCAAAACAAGTTATCGGTGATTGATGAAGATACACTAGTGAGAATATGTTCCTCTGCGTTCACCAGCGAAGAGATTGAGAAATCAAAGGAGTTATTGTTCGAATCGGTGCCGGTGGAAAAGGCCAAAATAAAGCGGAAAAATAAGGGTAAGGAGCGAAGAGATCTTATGGACATAGTGAGCGTGTTTAAAACTGTGGAACCAGATTTATTTCCTATTTTCGTTGCGAAAAATCTGGAACGGTTACCGCCGATTCTCTTTGATCACCTCGATTGCACGAAGTTACTCAAAGACCTTCTTCGACTGCAGACAGAACTTAAAGAAGTGACGGAAACGTATGTCACGCAGGCTCAGTTGGATGAAGTGAAGACGGATATTTTAAAAATGCAGAATGATTCACTAATACCGGCGTCTGCGTGTAAAATAAATACTCCAACCGGCATCGCGGCCGTCGCCAGCCCGAGCGAAACCGATCTCCCGGCCGCCGCCGCCGTGACGTCACCGCGGCGATACTACAGCACTGTTACAGCTGCGCCCGCGCCGCCGCCGATATTACAGCAATCTAGATCAGCTGACATTACGAATAACTGCGAAAACAAACAGGGGACTACTGAGCCACAGACTGAGCGCACGAGTAAAATTATGGCAGCCGACCAACCCGAGTCGGCTGGAAGGGATATCGTTGAAGGATGGCGAAGTGTTTCATATCGTAGGAGACATATGAATTACCGTTATCACGGCTCGGCGGGCAGTGCCAGAGACAATGCAGGGAAGTTCAAGGCCGCCGTGAAAAATGTGCCTATATTCATTACGAAGGTACACAAAGATACGACAGAGCAAGATATAACCGACTACGTCTATGAAAAAACGGAAGAGGTTATAACTCTCGAGCGAATTTTGTTAAAATATCCGAAACCCTATAACGCTTTTAAATTCCTTGTGGCGGAATCTAAATTATCGTTATTTCTGAATAGCGGATTATGGCCTGAAGGAATTATTTTCAGACGATTTGTGAATTTCAAATTAAGAAATTCGAACGTGAACGGTGTAAACAATGGCACCGTGGCCGGCTCATTATCACTAGCGCAATGGAAATAAAGTCTAATTACAAACTTATTAGTTACAACTGCAAGAGCGTGAAGCGCTCCGTGGAGAGTGTAAGGCAGTTATGTCGCACATCTGACATAATAGCCTTACAGGAGACATGGTTGCTGCCTGGAGATATTCCGTTCCTGAGCGAGATCGACATGGAGTACGGCTGCACCGGTACGTCGGCGGTGGACGCTGGCGCCGGCATGCTGCGCGGTCGCCCCTACGGCGGAGTCGCGCTGCTGTGGAGAAAGAGTGTGTTTACCGACGTATCGGTTGTGCAGTGCGATAACCCGCGAGTGTGTGCCGTGAAGGTGAACGCGGGTCAAAGGTCATTTTTGGTGTTCAGTATGTACATGCCGACGGATAAAGATGTGAATTTGACGGAGTTTACGGAGTGTCTCGGTCTGGTGAGTGCGGTCATAAATAATAGTAGTATAGAATCGGTATACATACTCGGGGATTTTAACGCTCATCCGCATGAACGATTTTACGACGAGTTACAGAGTTTTTGTGTAGAATCGCAGTGGTTATGTGCGGATGTTGAGCTACTAGGGTTGGGTTCTGGAACTTGTACATTTATAAGTGAGGCGAACGGATCGAAGCGCTGGCTTGATCATTGCATAGTCACTAAATCAGCTCGGGAGACTATTGTAAGTGTACAGGTTAAAGAAGATGTCCTGTGGTCCGATCATTTTCCTCTCGAGATTGAAATTTTGTTAGATACAATCAAACCGAAAATTCATAATAATTGTATGCAATATAACGATGTGCGCTGGGGTGATAGAAACTCTGAACAATGTGACATGTACAGTAATTTATGTAACAATAATTTAAAATTAATTGACTTTCCCATTGAAATGACCGAATGTTGTGATTATGTATGTAATAATGTGGATCACAGACTTGTTATTGACAATATGTACGATAAAATAATTCAAATATTACGCCGGGCAGCTTCCGATAGTCGTTCGTCAAATGTTCCCAGATACAAGAAGCCGGTTCTCGGTTGGAACAGGCACGTAAGTGATGCTCACAGGGCGGCCAGGGAAAAGTTTGAGTTGTGGGTTTTGTACGGCAAGCCGGCGGAGGGTCGCGTGTGGAATGAGATGCAGACGACTCGTAAGATTTTTAAATCACGTTTACGCTGGTGTCAGAATCATACTGACCAAATTAAAATGGACATCCTTGCGTCGCATCATTCCAGGAGCGACTTTCGCAGTTTCTGGAAATCTACAAACAAACTTAATAGTAAAGCGGGTCTACCTGTGAGTGTCAATGGTGCCTGTGACCTGTCGGGAATAGCAGACTTATTTAGGGATCATTTTACCGTCAAGTCACCTTTGGCATCGACACAGTCCACGAGCGATGATGGTTGTAGTGGTCGGGAAGTCAGCGTCCTGTTTACGGCCAAAGACGTACGGCGGGCCATCAGATCTATGTCAGGGGGCAAGTCTCCGGGCCATGACGACCTGAGCATTGAACACCTAAGGTACGCGGGATTTCATATGCCCAGAGTGCTTGCGTTGTTCTACTCCTTGTGTGTAGGACATTCATACTTACCTGAGCCGATGATAAGGACTGTGGTGGTGCCAATTGTCAAAAACAAAACCGGTGATATTGGCGACAAATGTAATTATCGACCGATTTCCTTAGCCACTATAGTCGCAAAAGTGCTTGACAGTTTGCTGAACACTCAGCTTGATAAACATCTACAGATACACGACAACCAATTTGGTTTCAAGTCAGGACTTTCTACTGAAACGGCTATACTGTGTCTGAAGCAAACTGTCAAGTACTACACGGATAAAAATACGCCCGTTTTTGGGTGTTTTCTTGATTTATCGAGGGCGTTTGATCTGGTTTCTTACGATATTCTATGGCAAAAATTACACCAAACAACGATGCCCGAGGTACTAATCCGTACTTTTAAATATTGGTATGGGAACCAGATCAACGTTGTGCGGTGGTCAGGAGCGTATTCGACGCCATACAGGTTGGAGTGCGGCGTGAGGCAGGGGGGGCTGACATCGCCGAAACTTTTTAACCTTTATGTGAACACGCTTGTGGAGGAGCTCAGCAGCACACATGTCGGCTGCCATATTGATGGAGTCTGCCTTAATAATATTAGTTACGCGGACGACATGGTGCTGCTGAGTGCGTCTGTGGGTGGACTGTCGCAGCTGCTTGACATTTGTGAAAAATATGCTGGACAACACGGGTTGGTGTACAACATAAATAAAAGTGAGTGGATGGTCTTTCAGGCTCGGGGAAGGTCCCTAAGTCAAACACCTAAAGTTAGATTGCATGGCTACCTAGTATGTTTTTGTAGTAATGAAACGCAACCGTCTTGCTCCCAAGCTAGTTTATTACTGCCGGTGCCCTCACACCACAGATTACTAATATCGCTGACAACATGTAGATAATAAAGAATTATGCACATACATGACATCTCCCTCCAACATTAATTTGAAAACCTGTAACAATAACAACATACATTCTTACCAACAAGTCCACACAAAATTACTTAACGTTCTTATAAATACTTAACCTACTTAAAATATTTCTTATAACAAACATGTTTCCTTAACCTCTTAGAACGTCCGACCGGGGTAGTGTTTACAACATTAGAGTTAATATCCTCATTTGGATCGACACACTGTTCATCCGATCGGATACTGTCTTCCATCACTTCACAAGCCTCCACCCAATCCTCATCGTCTGAACCTCTCTGTTCCCTCACGTTATCAGCACTTATTGCTTTGGTATTCCTATCACGGTCAGCCGTGACCTGCCCCTCCCTCTTCTCCATAGTGCTAGCCGATGGAGCTGGAGACATTAGTGACGGCAAGGTCGCGGAAGATCGTTCATTAGATGGCGATGCGAAGGTTGGAGACTGCAGTGGTGATGGCGATGGAGCGTCCAACGCCGACACAGTCAGTGGATTGCCATCTGGTACATTGTGGACACTGGCCGCTCCCTCTGACGACGGACTAACAACTGCTACATCACTGTTATGCACAATTGTATATTTTCTCATTTGATCTATATGTCTGTTACTGCTGATTCCATAATCGTTAAAATATATTTCATACAGTCTATTACCTATTATCTTCTTAACGACACCTATACTCCAAATACATTTTCTAGCGATAAACCATTTCGCCCATACCGTTTCTCCTACTTGAAAACACCTCTTACATTTCATTGGTGTTTGTTCAGTGTGTTTATCTATATTTTTGTTTTGTGGTAAAATCAAATCCAACCTACATCTTAAATTCCGTCCTAACATTAACATAGCTGGCGTGACACCAGTCGCGCAATGAACAGTGTTCCTAAAATCAAAGAGTAAACCCTGTAATTTTTCCTGAATATCTTTCTGACATAATCTATCTTCTGCGAACATGCACTTTATCATCTTCTTACAAGTTTTAACAGAATTTTCTGCCTGCCCGTTACTGGCAGGATGATAAATAGGTGAATTTAGATAATCAATTCCATTAGCTCGGCAAAATGTATGAAATTCCGCTGAGCTAATTTTAACATCATTATCTGACACAATAACATGAGGCACACCGAACCTTGAAAACATATCTTTCAATTTTTGAATAAGAGCATTGGTAGAAGTGCCACGATCCATATGTACACACTCCAGCCATTTGGAATACGCATCCACAACAATAAGATACACTGCCTGCCCTATAGACATATAGTCAATATGTATGCGGTGCCAGGCGGCCGGGGGGCGCGGCCAGGGCGCGGGCGGCGCGCGCGGCGGCGCACTGCGCACGCTGGCGCACGCGGCGCACGCCCCCACCCATCGCTCGATATCGGCATCGATCCCCGGCCACCACATTCGACTACGAGCCGCACTCTTGGTCTTTACGATTCCAAAATGTGCTGAATGCAATTCTTTTAACATTTTGTCCTTGTAAATAGTCGGAATTACTATCCTATGACCGCGAAACAAACAACCATCGATAACTTCTAAATCCGTTTTGCAATGAAAGTACGGCGATATAGATTTACATCGTATTTTCCTAGGCCAACCATTATTCATATACTTTATAACTGTTTTCAATACATGGTCGGCCGCAGTAGCCCGTCTAATATCATCGAACAAAACCGGTTGTACGCTGGCGTCTAAGAAAAGAAAGTACTTTGAGGAACCGTCCTCTTGCTTATCACTCTTATCAGTATCACTGACCGCTACCGTTAACGGCGACCGAGAAAAATAATCTGCTATTTGATTGTTTTTAGCGTCTACGTACTGTACTGTATAGTTGTATGCGCCTAAAATTATTGCATACCTCTGTAGACGCAGAGCGGCCGTCACCGATATAAGATTTCGTTTGCCAAAAATTGTTAACAGAGGCTTATGGTCTGTTTTTAAAATAAAAGGCTCCTGGCGGCCATAAAGATATTGGTGGAAATGTTTTACCCCGAATATAATAGCAGTCGCCTCTTTATGAATTTGGCTATAATTCTTTTCACTTGCCGTCAGTGATCGTGATGCGAACGCGATTGGCCGCTCCCGGCCATCTGCGTCCCGGTGCGCGAGGACGGCGCCGAGCCCGCACGGCCCCGCGTCTACCGTCAGTACCAGCGGTGCCTCCGCCTGGAAATGCGCCAGCACCCGCTCACTGGCCAACTCGCTTTTAACACTATTGAATGCCGCTTGCTGTCGCTCGCCCCACTGCCACTCTGCGCCCGTGCGCAGCAATTCGTTCAGCGGACTCAGTACAGTAGAAGCACTCGGAATAAAATTCCTGTAATAATTTACTACACCTAGAAATCGTTTCACTCCTAAAACGTTGGTAGGCGCAGGTGCATCTAGAATTGCCTCGACTTTAGTTGGGCACGTTCTCAACCCATTCTTATCGATGACGTAACCTAGATAAGTCACACTACTCTTAAAAAACACACATTTGTCCTTTTGAAGACGCAATCCTGCATCTTGTATTCTCCTTAATACCTCTCGTAATCTACACAAATGAATTTCTCTTGTTTTGCCTGTGATACAGATGTCATCTAGCCAAATACTTACTCCCTCTATACCGGATAGCAATGTTTCCATTGTTCTTTGGAATAAAGCTGGAGCATTTGCCAACCCATAGACTAGACGAGTGTAAGCAAACAGACCCTTGTGTGTATTAATGGTTGTCAACTTTTGTGATTGCTCCGATAGGCAAAATTGGTTATACGCATTGCTCAAATCAATTTTACTATACGCTTCCCCTCCACCTAACTTAGAAAACACTTCCTCTATTCGTGGTAAAGGATACTTGTCCACTTTTAGGTCTTTATTTAGTGTAGCAGAAAAATCACCTGCAATTTTTAATTTACCATCTTGTTTTAAAACCGGAACTATAGGTGTAGCGTATTCTGAATAATTTACCGGCACGAGTACCCCTAAATTAACTAATCTATCCAGTTCTGCACTGACTTTGTTTTTCAGAGCAAATGGCACGGGCCGAGGCTTAAAAAATTTTGGTGTGGCATTGTCTTTTAACTGCAAATCCACCTTAAACTTATTGAAACACCCTAGTTCATCTTTCCAAATATCTGGGTATTGGTCCAACAACCGTTGCACTTCGTCAATGCTTTTATTCATAGTACATACTATGCTGTTATTTGCTGTTGCAAAATAAATTCGGAATTTTGTCATGAAATCACGTCCCAACAGAGGTGGTCCACCGTTTTCAATAACATACATTTTTATCTCCCCGCATGAACCCGAATATGATATTTTAGCTATAAAATATCCTAGGGGTGTGATTTTATGACCATTATATAAACACATGTTAAGATCACTTTTATGCAAAATATAATGAGAAAAGTGAAGTAAATACAACGATTCTGAAATAACCGTAGTTCCTGACCCAGTATCTAACTCCATGCTCATATCTATATTGTTCACATTAACAGTAATTTTAATTGGATTATAGTCAACATACCTCAAGTTATAAAGTTCACACTCTTTGCAAACGCTTTCTTGAGACGTCTCTGCTTCCTCCGTGCCAATATTATTTAGATTTGACTTCTTTACCGCACATAACTTTTTTAAATGACCTTTTTGTCCACAAATAAGACACTTATAGTTCTTAAATCTACACTGAGACGCATTATGATTTTTTAAACCACACACTGCACAACGTGATTGCTCGCCGTCACCAGATTTACGGCCAGCCGCGGCGGTGCCAGCAGCGCGGCTTCCGCCCGTGCCACCACCGGCACTGCGCGCGTCGCGGCGCCCACCTGCATCCGCATGAAACACCTGCTCCTCTTTAACCACGACGTCGGCGCGTGCCTGCCGCGCACACGCAGCCTTCTGTGCGACTTCTAGGGCCTGACCAAAAGTCAGGGTCTTTGAGTCACTCTCGAATAATCGATCACGCTCCGGTCCCGTTCTGAAGCCTAGAACGAACCGGTCACGCAGAAGCGTGTCCAGCTCCGAACCAAAATCACAATACACGGCTAGCCCTCGCAGCCGCGCAGCCCACTCCTCGATGGTCTCACCATTGGATTTAGTCGCTTCGTAGAACTTCGCCCTGTCGGCGAATGTTGACCTCTTTGGCGTGAAATGATCATTGAGTACATTCACTAGCTCATTATAGGTAGTTCCCTCGAGCTTATTCGGATGCACAAGGTTCCGAACCAAACGGTAGGATTCGTCCGTCAAATGTGTTAACAACACTGCACTTTTATTGACGTCCGAAATGTTGTTCAACTTGATGAACTGCGTCAATCTGCCGTGAAAAACTTCCCATTCGTGGAGTTTATAGTCGAAAATGTTCAAATTTCCTATGAAATTCGTCATTTTTATATACACACGTGGGTAGATCACAAACTCGTCGCCAAATAGTATGTTTTTGTAGTAATGAAACGCAACCGTCTTGCTCCCAAGCTAGTTTATTACTGCCGGTGCCCTCACACCACAGATTACTAATATCGCTGACAACATGTAGATAATAAAGAATTATGCACATACATGACACTACCCCCTTAGTAGGGTAGAACAATTTAAATACCTTGGGCACTTGCTGACCCCGGATCTGAAAGACGATAATGACATAGAGAGGGAGCGTAGAGCGCTGTCTGTTCGTGCGAATATGATAGCACGCAGATTTGCTCGCTGTTCAAGAGACGTGAAGATCACCCTGTTCAGGGCATTTTGCACGTCCTTCTACACGAGCAGTCTGTGGGTGAATTATACGCAAAAGCAGTACAGCGCTCTGGTGTTGGGGCTGCCTCGCTTCTGTAGTGCTTCGGGGATGTTCGCCGAAGCGCGCGTGGATTGTTTTTATACAACCATGCGCAGGAGGTGCACATCCCTGGTGCGCAGGGTGCGGGGCAGCCCGAACAGTATCCTGAGCGCTTTCGCCCAGCGATTTGACTGCCAGTACATGTATCACTGTGACATGGTACATGTACGGGCTAATGTGGAAATACTGTTTTAATTGTTGTGTCGTGTTATTGTATTTTTATTTTTGTATTTTTATTTTATTTTTGTATTGAATTTGTATTTGTATTAGTTTATTTTATAATTGGTCCATGTTGGCTTTTAATTAAATAAATAATAATAATAATAATAAAAAACAACTTATTTTAAAATTCGTTTTATTCCAAACCTCCGTTAAAGCCAAAATGTATGAAATTTTATAATTGACATCAGTCATTCCGATGACGTATTATTATGCGTTATAACCATTGCGTGCTCTTGGCAGTGCTGGGTTGCCAGCTGTTTTAGAACCCAATGGCTCGCGACGATTGGAAAAGACCAGACAGATTGACCATAATGCCTTAGAAGTTAGGTCGGCCTTTGGTGTGTGATGCAACATGTATCGACTACCTTGCGCCACCCCATCTTCCTATTACGGTTGGCTGTGCTAGTGCGATTACTGCGGTTGCAGAAAACCTCAAACAGCGCAAATAGATACTCTAATCTTATTCCGACTTATATGTACCAGCAGTTTGGGGCTGATACACTAGGGCCATAAGGTCCGAGTGCCTACTTAATTTTTCGAGAAATCGCCAAGCGATTGGTCGACTCTTCACGTGACCAGAGGACTAGCCTATTTTTTGGCCAAAGATTCAGCAAAAAGAAAGTAATTTTAAGGCTTTGTCATGGCAAAGGATTTTATTACTAATCAAGTTATTTTGAATCTTATTTCAATGAGTTTAGAATTCATGTTACTTTATTTCGATACCACGATGCCGGGAAATGACGCGACGTGCCGCGGGACGCTGCGGCATGACGCGACGCGCCAGGGATGCTGCGGCATGACGTGTCATGCCGTTTCATTCCATGTAATGCCGCGGTGCGCCATTGCATCCCGCGGGACGTGTGGGTCACGTTGTGTCGAGGAATTATGATTGCTAAGCTAGTTGAAATAAGATTGAAACTTGTGCTGCGGTCATTTCGGTTAATGGGACGCAGTCCGGTCTGTGCGGGCTTTCAGCAGGATGCCACGGAACGCCGCGGGATGCCGCAGCACAACCTGCCGTGGCACGCTGTCAGTGAGCTGAGCGCCGGCTCTATTTGGCTGTCGATGTCTTATGGTGACAAATATATGGCGGTAGAGCTATGGTCTTTGGTCGGTCATAGAACACTAATGAAGTAGGTACTTATATTGCGGATTTCGATGTAAACTGTATTTGCTATGCGAATGATGAGTGTCTCATGTTTGTTTTGTTATATCTACTTATTATTTACCTGCCCATTTAAAAGAATTTTATATATAAAACATACAATGAGAATGTAATAAATTAATGATAAGTTTAATCATTTTATTTCTTGACATCCTTCCAACAATAGTTCAGTTCACCCTAACTGAATCAGTATGTCAGTGCGAGTGGGATAGAATGATACATAGCGCGGGGAAGTGGGGACAAAATCTGAATTTTAGCTGAACTATTACAAGCCCTTAAGGGTGCATACTCCTTGTTCTTTTGTTTATAAGTATGCATAGAACAATCAATTCACGTCAGTAATACAAAGGTAGAGAGCTCGAATTTACGACGTTCGCTCGCCATTCCATCCTTTGGGCCATAACCGCCAAATTGTAGCTTGTAATCAAATATTATCACTTATCAGTATGCAATGGATGATGCTGCCCAACCACCTGATGGAATCCCATCGCCTTTACGACACCTCCAGGAAGCGAACGTAAATTAACATTTTTATTGATTTTGTTACCTATTCGACGGAGACCCTCATTTCTACGTTTTATTGAGCTCAATAAAATTGTTAAAGTAATTTTGTAGCCAGTTTTCTTTATTCTCTCAACTACGTCAAAGTAAAAATTTTCAGCTTCCTTGTCGGTCTGCACTTTATTGCAATAAAACCACTAAAACTCTGCAGCGAATCGTAACATTTTCACACGGCTCACCAATCACAAAAACTCCTAGATTTATCCACCACACTACCGGAAAGCCCAATTCGCATATTCCATATTCACGTTGGTAGCTCAAAGACCTAAAAGAAATTTGCATAACGACTCCACCTTTATATCAGAACCCTTCCCGCGAAAATTTAGTTCCGCGGTGCGAAGTGGCGTAATTTTTATGATAAATACGCTCACTCAGAGGGAATAACGCCAGGAAAAGTTTGGAAGCCAATGCAGGATATGAGCCGTGTAACACGAGGGATAGAGAACATTCTAAAAGTTCCAGTTTATTGTTTTTAAAGTGTTGTTAACGCGTGATCAGTTGCTACGGCAGTTTGTGTCGCTTTGAAGGTGATTCGCGGAAGAAATTCAGAATGTACCCGGCAGCTGTTCTAATTAATACTAAAATTCACGCCTCTAAGACTCGAGGAAACAACCGCAGATTTTCTAGGAAAAGACTAAGTTAGTTACGTCCTCATCTTCTTAGTTCAGTCTGGTTTAGTCAGCGCAAAATACAGGTTGATGTAAATTAGCAGCCCAATAAATATAACGCAACTGGTCAGCACAGTTTCCTGTCCGCATATCCAACTTAAACAAAGCAAAAATTCATTCCGCGAAACCTAAACGAATAATATTCCTTCTCTCCGAACACAACGAACCAGCAACAGCGTGCACTTCCACTTCCTCACTCGCCACTTCAAGAATTCTCCCAAGTATCGATTACTTGGGAGAATTCTTCTTCACTCGAACTTGTGAGAGCACCGCTCTACCGCCCTAAACGAGTATAACGTTCTATTTGATCGCGACATGTTTTTCTTGGCGACTCCAACTATTCGTTTAACAAACATATACCTACTGTTGCTTGATGAGTAAGTACTGCCAAATGAACAGAGACCAGACTAACTGTGACAGTAACACAAAACTCCGTCAGTCATACATTACAGTCTAGTCCAGTTTTACACTTCTCACAATTACTAGAATCACCAGCGAGAAGCTTGTTTTTTGTTCAAACTATAAAATGAATGCGCCAAACTTTACCAAATGGCAGTGTTCTTAGCGTCGTGAGCAAAAAGAGCCATTTTCTTTCATTCGTCAGGACAGAAGCACGCTGTGAATAAATTCGAAGTTCACTGTGGTTCGTTCAGCTCGTAATGCGGTTGCCAGTGCGGTTTGTAGCGAACTTTGAACAACTTTAACTCCAATTAGTCATAAAACAGGTTACGGAACGAATCGAGGTGTTACCTCCTTACGACAGATTTGATTTACCGCTACCAACATGGAGCACAGCAAACTTTTCTAATATTCATTGATGTTGCGTGTTTGTCTAATAAGTACATAAAAGATAATTAAACTTGAAACTTTGTTTGCTATAATTAGAACTGATATTAAACTTTATGGACAATTTAAATTGGAAAGTTTTCTTCGCTTCGGTCTCATTACATAGAAGGGCTTCTTGAGCATAATGAGAAAACGTTTGTTTCCCGAGCATGAATAAATCTGAAAAGATCAGTGGTACGGCTCTCTGTACCTAGTACCTAGGTATAAGATTAAATTAGAACAGTTTATAATTAGAACAAATAGCGATTGATAGACTAGTATATTTGCTTTTGAGCCAAACAAGATACTCTTAACTAGTAAACTGGTCTAATAACCTCATAAAGAAGTAAGACATAAACTAAGATGAAGTCGCGAGTAAACGCCAGTTATATATAATTAGTTGAGCAACTTAATCACTCACTTCGCCCACTCGACTCCCACGGTTCCTGGGGACAATGAGCACTTCTATTCCATTGTGATTGTAACTACTTGAAGGAGGTCTTGTATTCATAAAATGATGATGTTAAAGTGCTACGTGGGCTGTAGTAGAAAGAATAAGAAATAAATCGTCTAGTTCTCCATCCTTTTTAGCTTTTAATGAAGGTGCTGGTGAAGTATGCTGGAGTTGTCAAGGTTTTCAACTTCTGAGCCCAATTTTTGCATAGTCGTCTACAGAACGTGTTCTAGTTTTGGTTCAAGGAAATCCAGATTGGTTAAAAAAATCAAAAAACCCGACTGGGCTAAAAAACATAAGTTAAAAAAAAAAACTGAAAAGTTAAAAAGAAGCCCATTTTAAATTAAATAAAAGTTGGAAGCAGGCGGGACCCATTTGAGTTTAAAAATATAAAAATGGCATGGGTCCCGCCTGCTTCCAACTTTTATTTAATTTAAAATGGGCTTGTTTTTAGCTTTTCAGTTTTTTTTTTAACTTATGTTTTTTAGCCCAGTCGGGTTTTTTGATTTTTTAAATTTAATTTTTTTATTTTATTCTTTTTAGTTATGAGTTGTTAATCCCACTTAAGTGTGATAGTTTTCCTTTAAACTTCGTAATATATAGGTTCTACTACCGTAACATTTAAATTTCTAACTACAACCGTTTATTTGGTAGAGGGGGGGACGGGTAAGTAATATATGATAATTATAATTACAAAACCTCTAATATTTACAAGATATAACAACTGAACCTATAATTTTATTTGATACTAGCTTCTGCCCGCGACTTCGTTCGCGTGAAATTTCTTATTCCTTCGACCCATCTCGTCGTATTGCATCACTTGCCGCGTCTCCTGCTCTATCACTTCGTTTCCCCATAGCGCTTTTGCTCGACTCCTAAGGGCCATAGTGTGACGTTAAATAACCTATAGCCTTCCTCAAGAATTGGGCTATCAAATGCAAGAAGAATTTTTCAAATCCGACTGGTAGTTCCAGAAATTACCCCCTACATACAAACTTACAAACAAATACCTCTTTATAATATTAGTATAAATAATGATCAGTTAATATAATAAACTATTGATATAATTTTAATGTAACTAATTTCTATAAGAATAACAGGCAATTAATATAAAATCGTTTGATATACCACTCAATAGACATAAAACCTATTTAGTCCAATATGATAAAAACTTTTTTTTCATCCTATGTCGACGGATCCCCGCTTCGCGGGGCCCCTATTTCTGTGTAAAGGGTTTAAAGTAACCTAACCAAACCGAACCTCGGGGTGCCCTTCGCTCGCCCTTGCATCCTATGTCGACGGAGCCCCGCTTCGCGGGGCCCCTATTTCTGTGTAAAGGGTTTAAAGTAACCTAACCAAACCGAACCTCGGGGTGCCCTTCGCTCGCTCTTGCATCCTACGTCGTCTAGTGCGTTCGTTGAGTTCGGGTGCGGTAACGGTAACGGAAATAATTCGGAAGCCACGAAGGCTTTCTAACCTAAGCTGTCCGAGTCGGATTGTTCTGAATCGGGGTGTTAACCATAATGACGGTATCAATATACAGGGTGAATTTTCCAAGTGGGCGTGGATGGCCAAATCCTAAACTATGAGGAATAGCGAAAAGTACTGAAAGGAGTCGCGGGCTCGATTTTGATGAAAACTAAAACTGCATCATTGGATTTTTGAAAATTCAATATTTCTAGCCAGGAATCGAACCTGTAGATTTTGAAAAAAAAAACACAGACTGTATTATTACACCATTCGATAGTGTCCCTAATAAGGATCAAATTCTGGGAAGTAATGACATACGGCAAACTTAAGGAAAATGTTGAATTTTAATAAACTGCTTCTTTTTTCATACCTTGTTCGAAATGATGCTCAATATTTTTACACCCGAAATACTCGTAGCGCAGTCACCTTCACAAAATTATGTTCTAAATTCAAATTTTAAATTGCAGTACAATCCTTGAGACGTCAGCTATGTATTGAAAAACAATTGTCATAATTTTGAACAATTAATCAGTTAAGGTTTAATAGGTAGGTAGCATAAGAAAATAAAAAAGTATTTTGATAAAAATGAGCTCTTTCCTTTAGTTTGCCGTATGTCATTACTTCCCAGAATTTGATCCTTATTAGCGACACTATCGAATGGTGTAATAATACAGCGTGTGTTTTTTTTTTCAAAATCAACAGGTTCGGTTCCTGGCCAGAAATATTGATTTTTCAAAAATCCAATGTTGCAGTTTTAGTTTTTATCAAAATCGAGCCCGCGACTCCTTTGAGTACTTTTCGCTATTCCTCATAGTTTCGGATTTGGCCATCCACGCCCACTTGAAAAATTCACCCTGTATATTTTAAACGATAGACCCAATGATTTTCGATTAAATAAACGTTATATCCAATAACGTTATACGAAGTAAGTTTAAGAGTTTATAAATATTATATGTAAAGAAATTATATCAGCAGTTGGTATATCTCACGTTTATTATATCTTGTGAACGTTATTGAAATGAAAATATACCAAATAACTTTATACGATATGAGACGCACCCGGGGAGGACACTTGATTCTAACGAAATTTGGTACTTTAAAGCTTGATAAGTCACTAACGGTTTACTTAATCAAAAAACGGTCTTCCCAAACCACTAATATTTTTGAAAGACCTATTCAACGATACCCCACTTGACATAGTTTGTTGACTTTCATTTTTTTCATTTTCACAATATGGCGTCCAGTAGTCGCCATATTGAATTTTCACTAACGTCATGTCTTTAGTGACACTCGCCGGACTAAGAGGAATCGATTGACGTGTGAATCATAAAAATCGGCCCAGGCGTTTGGTCTGTATAGTGCTTCAAAGGAACATACATACATACATACATACATAGGCTGATAAACACATTACCACTCCTTTGCGTCGCGCAGTCGGGTAAAAAGGTTTTTAGTTACGAAAATTCACTACTCAAATTAGGATTAGCCTGACATTCTGCAATAATTGAATGTACGGTAGTCTTTATTACCTTTGCCATAGATAAGAGGTATATAGGCGTACCTACCCGTATAAAAACATTTTATCTAGCTTACACACATATAGCATATATCACTCGTATGAAAACGCTTTTTATTCCCAAAAGAAATATGTAAATCCGAGACTACTTTCTCTTGATTTCGGCAGCCAACCAATACATTTCTTTGTCAAATCAATCCTGCCTTGACATGTTTAACATCTATGCGTAAACAGGGAACAAATAAAATCCTCTGAAAAACATTTTCTTTGATATCTTTGCCTCTGTTTTACTTTACCGATGTTTTTGTGATCATTCAGAAATGTAGGGTTTAGGAAAAATAGGTACTTGACGTGGTTTAATCATGTGCGAATAATGAATTAAGTACACAGGGTCAAATTAAAATTATATACCAAAATTCGACAGACATCTGTAAAGTTTAGGTACACAAAAAAATACTGATATTTCAAGTAACTACACTACCTAAGGTCGTTCACCCCAAAAAAATGGTCGAAAAATATTTTAGTTTTGTTTTATCATGTTTAGATATCGTCAAACCAAAAAAAACCGTTGTTTCACAAAATATGGCCTTGACCCTTGACTTACGTCTTGTGTATGTTACGTTAACTAACCGTTTGAAACAACCGGCCCTTAGAACGTTCACAGTCTGATCTGTCTAAAGAAATCTGTCAAAATTATCTACCTCTAATTTCCATACATTTTTGACATTGATTTTCGATGAGATGAAGAGAAAGTATAGATAAAAAATATTGTCTATGTGTAGAGTGAGAACCATAACTAATAATTACAAGCGGATATTATGTTTCATCAATTGCGACTAGACTTTAAACGTTTTTAATTATGGGAATTGACCTTCTACTTCAATCTGGCCACCCTCGCGCCGAAATATACGTACAGACGCCAGCACATCAACCCACTAAAAACTGTCAAATTTCTTTAATAGATTTTCAACTTTATCACTAAAGCATAAGGTTCAAAGTTGATTGGGTAAATGTGACAGTTTCGAGTAGGTTGATGTGCTGGCGTCTGTACAACATAATATGTTGAACATTTCGAATAATGCCGAAACTTTAGTAAAGTAAATGAGACATTATAATATTCGCCAACGTGCCATTCGCGAGAGTTAAATGAACTAAAATTAATTATACCTACTAATACGAACCGCATGACTCTGTTGGAAGTAAAAGTTAAATTAGAGTTTATTTTATTCATAAAAAGTTAGTTTAAATTAATTATTATATGCATAATGGACGGCGCCATGTGTCTGAACCACAGAAATCTAAATAAAAGTTATTTTCGTGTCGTCAACGTTCATAATTAAACACCGCAATTAGTTAGGTAGTAAATAATCCATATGCTGCCAAATGGTCAATATAATGTATAATATATGCTTTTTGAAGTGAAAATATTAGTTTTATGTAGACTAACAAAAATTGAAGTAATTAATATGAGCTACAGACGACGCTACAGAATACAACAATAATTAAAAATAATATAGGTAAGCAAAAAAAAAAAACATGGTATGATTTTTGCTAGCCGACTTCTTTCTTAAATGTGAGATACCTACCATAGATAAGATAAGATTTTGACTGTCCCATTGGTCTCGTGGTAGCAAGCGCGACTACTGAGCGTGGGGTCCTGGCTGGGTTCGATTCCCGGTTCGGGCAAAATGACATTGGATTTTTCCGTGCCTCGGAAAGCACGTTAAGCCGTTGGCTTGCACCTGATCACTCTCTGACTGACCTGATCACTCTCCGGTCGTGTCGGATTGCCGTCCCATCTGAGTATGAGAGTGAGGGAATAGAGAGTGCATCTGTGTCTGCGCATACTTATGCTATGACTAGCTGCGCCCTGAGGTTTCACCCGCATAAGTGTCGAACCCGTCGGAATATCGGGATAAAAAGTAGCCTATATGTTAATCCAAGATGTCAGCTAACTCCATACAAAATTTTATCAAAATTGGTCCAGCCGTTTGAGCGTGAAGAAGCAACAAACATATAAACACACACACACACACAAACTTTCGCCTTTATAATGTCAGTGTGATATTTCTCGCGCCGAGTCCGCTGAGATTGGCTGCTATGGCCGAAATTCGGTCTGAAGAACTTTTAGATAAAATTAAATTCTTATCTACTTTATTGTAAACTTAGAGGAAGATCCCTAAATCAAACCAACAAAGTTATTTTCGAAGTCCCGATCCCAAATTCCTAATAGACGAGTAAATTAACGTTATATAAATTAGTTGTATGTTCATCAAGGCCTTCTGGGAGTACTCAGTGAGCAGCGCGCTATAGGAAATGGTGGTCAATCCCTGGATACTGAGTTATTAATACGATTTTCATGAATTACGGTAAGTAGAGGGGCTCATGGCTGAATGATAAAAGCCGTACGGATGTTTCGAAAGTTAAGCTATCGTTGCCGCAATCTGTTTGTGGACGGGTGACCATCAATTTCATATCGAGACCCGTCCGTATCTCGGAACGCACGTTAAGCCGTTGTTGGTCCCGGTTGTCGATTGTAGATTTTTTACAGTTGTTACGGGTAGTCAGAAGCCCAAAAGTCTGACAATCAGTCTTATCAAGGTGCATTGCGTTACCCAGGAACTGGGTTGTGGAGGTCATATAGACAGTCGCATCGTGTAAAATACTGGTACTCAGTTGAATCCGGTTAAACTGAAAGCCGACCCCAACATAGAAAGAAAGAAAGAAAAATGTTTATTTGGACACAGTTCGTGAAACACAAAATATAAAATTAATAAAAAAAATAAAAAATAATGTTTCAGACAACAATAGTGTGTGCCTCACGGCTGCACCAAAAAGGTTCATTTCAGCATTAATGCCAGACAGATGCTGTCTGACGCTGGTTTTCTAATGAACTCTTAGGCCTCATTTACGGAGACGCGGGGCGTCGCGCGTCGCGTTGAGCGGCGCGGCCCGCACTGAATTCAAATATATGGCGTTGTATGAGTGCGTTTACGGAGAAGCGATTTTAGACGCGTTTGTTTGAATTAGGGCGTTTTTTGCGGCCGAGCCCGCGGATGGCACCGACGCGTCCCACGCGGCGGCGCACGCAGCGGCGCACGCAGCGGCAATTCTCGATGAAGCTATGTCCGAGGCGGAATCTTCTGTCAGTCTTATTTAGAAATCGCGCAACACAGACGAGTCACCGTCGCAATGGAGTATGATATGATCATGCTGCAAGTTGCGACACGTGCGCTCCCATCTCTCGCCAACATAAAACTAGTCGATTTGATCGAGGCGAGCGTGCGCCGCCGCGATGCCCGCCGCGGGCGCCGCGGCGGGCACCGCCACGCTTCCCGTCTCGCTTCTCTATGAACATGGTCGTATATTGCTATAAGTTTGTGTTTACGCGTGCGATGATGCGTGCCGCTTCACGCGCCGCCCCACCGTAAACAGAAAAAACGTCCGACGCGCCGCGAGACGCCACGCCACACGCGCCGCGAGACGCCCCGCGTCTCCGTAAATGAGGCCTTAGGGAAAAGTGATGGGGAGTACACACAGTTTCAACATACCTAATACATACTTATAAATAAATAAACTAGTAATCACGTACATATCATTACAAATACAAATAAGAAACAAAAACGTAGTTGGGAAAACGCTAGGAAGATCTTCGACCCGTTTGAGCAGACCTTCGATTGACCCGTGCGGCTGTTATTATTGAGCCACGAGGCAAAATAGTGCACCATCAATAGTGGTAAGAGGTACAATCAGTACAGAAATAACTATAGGCTGATAACTTCTATCGACAGTGACGATCGCCCGACTATTTTCGCACTCAAACATACTAAGGCTTTATCATCGGCGGAGGATTCATAGACGACACTGCCTTGGAGTGTAATTGTGGTGCTGTTCTACAAACGATGGGACCCTTAATATCATGTCCTGCGTGTCCTGTCAGCTGCACGTTACAGGAACTAATGGACGCTAGTGATGGTGCCAAACACGTAGCCGTATTGTGGGCCGAGTCCATTTAGCCCCATACGAGAACGTTATAAAAGTCTAAATCATAAACCGATCCAGAGAAACTCTAAGATCACATAAGCACTAACTACCCCACTTCGTCACTTAAACTTAGTCCGACAACTTTGTTTATCCGTTCACTGGAGATTTAGTAAGTATGGTAAATGAAGAAATGCTTTTCAATCGGTAGGAGTCAGTGTTGAGCCCTCTCGAGGCACAAAGGCGGGAATCGCAACGGGCGATCTCTAAGGACCATTTATTCAATTCTTCTTAGTCCTCGTCTCCTCGGCCAGTGAAGCTTTTAGGCCGAGGCTTCGCTGCACTGACAGGTTTCCTAAGGTTTTGTTAAGTATTGGTATTAATGTAAGGTCTCACAGAAAGCGAGTTATTAGGCCGAGAACGAGGACGGGGACTGAGTAGGATGCAGTGTGTTTTATGGAAGGATAATCTTCACTTTACTCTTGGCCTCAGCATAAAGCAACACTTGATGTAGATTTAGACATGCCTCCTGCATTATGGCGCGTTTACACGAGGATTTATTGGACTAGCTTGTTTACACTGAACTCGTCGTAACGATGCAGCGATGCTGAAACACATGAGAGCGGCAGATCGCATGGCGTTCCTTGCCTACAAATCTCCCGTGGCCATCCTCGTCTCTCGATGGTCGAGAAACTGTCCTCGAGTAAACGTGGAGGAAAATAGTTCCAAGCGGAATTCAAAGTTTTTTTTTTTACAAATTTCCTAATTCGGCTCAGAATCAGGTTTTATTTTGATAAAAGATTCGTTATGACAATGAATAAAGATTTACTGGTTAGATGAGTATTATCAGAAATTACTATACCACAAATTTTGGGGGCTATCTCGTAGCACTTGCCGTAAAGCAACACTTGATGTAGAATTAGACACGCCTCCTGCATTAAGCCAGCTTCGAGAACCAGCAGTTATTGTGGCAACATAAAACGAAGCGCCCGAGCTAATTGCAAGACGGACGTGGCAAGAATAATAGCGTTCTTCATGAGATATTGCCTCGTGTTCTTGCGCGTACGCTTTTTATTTTAGTTTCTTCTTTTTTTTTTAGATTGCTAGCAAGATGTGTGGTGTTTGCTAAGAGGTTTTCGGTTTAAGAGAAATACTTATGTAAGACTTTAGTTTTGTTTGGCTTGGCTTGGTCTAAAGTTTCACTAAGCTAGATACTGAAGAACAGATGGGGAAATGGCAAAAAGTGACGTGTGTAAAAACTCATAACTGCTCAATAAAAATCTATAAATCAGCCTAAGCCTATAATGTTCCCACAGCTGGGATAGAGGTCTCCTCTCTGTGAGAGGGAGTGGTCCGAAATTCACCAAGCGGGCCCAGTGCGGGTTGGTGGATGTCACATATCTTGAATTTTTTAGTTCTAGGACCTGTCGGCTTCCTCACGACGTTTTCCTTCACCGTTTTGAGAACAGTGGTAATGAAATTAAATACACAATATTGAGTGCTTGTCTGGGTTCGAACTCACGACCTCCAAACTCGTAAGTCGGGGCTGATACCACTGAGTCATCACCGCTCTAACAAAAGACATGCTCAGCCTCAACTTCGTAACAGACAGCGTTACGCACCAAAACTTTTCCTCCATGACAAACAAGACGGTATTCTAAGAAACACTAAACGTTCCTAAGGCGTATCCAACAAACTATTCTACCTCCGTATACCTAAGTTCGTCTTCGTTGTAAATTTTGATACTTGAGGAAACCTTCTAAAATGTATGCTATTTTTGTAAACTAAATAGTGCGTACTTACTTAGTATGATGTAAGTTTTGCTATTTAAATTTTTTGTTGATCGTTTGTTAAGCTATATTTGTGTTCTCGCCTTCTCTGCATCAGAAGAGGTCTTTGCCCTGCAGGAGTAAGTAACTGGGGTGCGGAGGTCAGATAGGCAGTCGCTCTATACACAATTCTGGTATTCAGCTGAATCCGGTTAGACAGGAAGCCGACCCCTACATAGTTGGGAAAAGGCTAGGCAGATTGATTGATTGATTATTGTTTACCTACCTATGTAGGTACTTACCTCATAAAACTTTCTTAGGCCGCTATCCCACTGGCGTTTTACGAGCTTTGGCGCTTCTCCAACGTCTGCACAGCGCCAACGTTGCGCAGACGCGACGTTAACGTCGCTAGGTTCAGTGGTAACCCCTACCCGCGCTCACACAGACAGAATGGGACGGCGTGATTGTACATGTTGCCAAAAAACGCAAGAAACTCGCGACGTTAACGTCGCGTCTGCGCAACGTTGGCGCTGCGCAGACGTTGGAGAAGCGTCAACGCTCGTAAAAAGCCAGTGGGATAGCGGCCTAAGTGTCGATTTAGCCATGTGGATTTCTCAAGCCCTAACAAAGTACCCTGGGTAGGGTACCTACCCTAAGTAAAAAAAACAACTGTCTACAAAAAAAACTAGCTATTAGCTACTTACCTAGACCCTATCCATAACAAAACGGTTAGACACAAAAAAAATCCAATGAAATTCAAGATGGGTACCTACAAGTATGGGCATAAAATTTATCGTCCTATTTCTGTAGCAAATAAATCGCAGCTGGCACAAAGCATTCGCCCAGTCCAATTTATGTCGATATTGTCGCGAAAATATTTCATTTAGTTTGTTCAGCGCACGTCGCATCGCGGCCCGCGGGCCTGAAGCTAGTTGGACCAAGGGGGCAGACCTAAATGAATTCAGAAATTCTACGTTTTGAATTCCTTTTACCTACAAGACTCGTCGTAACTACACAAAGAGAAGGTACGTACATAACTAGATACTCAGAAAGTAGATAGCTACTCCTTTATTCATAAACGTTGCGTAGAGTAGTGACATAGTAAAAACAAATAAGTATGCCAACTCGAGCCCCGAGCAAGCGATAATAGCCTTAAACACGTAGTGCTGTCACTTATAGTTTATTAGCAGCAGTGCTACCAGCAGCCATGCGGATTTATTTGAAAACTTTGATATCTCCTAAGATATTCATTGAAATCAAATGATGTCAAGGGCAATTTTGTCCAAAATTAAAAACTTGTGATGAATAACGTATTTATTTGAATAAGTATTAATATCATGTTTATAAAAACACCTTCGCAAATAATGCATTATTTTAGAACAAATTTGATTACTATAAAAAGGTTATTGTGAGTCAAGCTTAAAAGATAGACAGTCATGTGCTGTTGCGGACTTTTTTTTAGAACTTTTTAAAGGGGAATAATTCCGTCATACATGATTTTTGGGTAACTCTAACCGTTTACGCAGCGCACGTAACGGAAGCTCTCAAAAGGAATATTTTTTCCCGTTTTTGCAACATTTTTCATTGATGCTCCGCTCCTATTGGTTGTAGCGTGATGTTATATAGCCTTCCTCGATAAATGGACTATCAAACCAAACAGTATTTTTCAAATCGGTCCAGTAGTTTTGGAGCCTATTCAATTCAAACAAATCTTTCTTCTTTATAATTTGTAATCATTTATAATAATAGTTGTCAAATAACAAGATTTCAGGTTTTAAAAAGCCACTGCGTTGTCTTTACTTTCGAATGAAGTTGAAAATTTGAAATATTGTATGTTTTGTCTGTGCTATTATTCGATCTTTCGTTCATTTCGTTCGCGTCGTCAATCTCTATGACTGTCACTTTCTCTTTGTTTATGTCAAACTCGAATGGAAGCGGAAAATTATCTTGTATTTTATTTTTTACTGAATTAAATATAGTTTAATTATTACATCATGTATATTCATATTTCTTATAAAAAGACATGATGTGAGTGTGGTCACTGTTGAATAAAGATTATTCTACTGAAGTCGAATCAATTGCAACATGGAGGGCAAGAAAATATCCTTTGGTTTTATGAAAACTAAAAAGGTTGAAAAACCATTTACACCAATAATAACTGAAGAGAAGAGGGACTATATAGAATGTGTTGAAGAGAAATCAATTAAAGTCGTGGGGTAAGTGACAAAATCCTGTTTATTTTACATCCAAACTAACCTAAAAATAGACATTTTGGCTGTTACTATTCAGTTTCAATTGGATAATTGTAAGCTAGAGCTCATGGTCAGTGAGTATCCTTGGGGGCTGTTTGCCTTAAAGCACTTCATGGTCAGTGGGTCGTCTTACATGCCTATGTATAAACATTATGAAAAAAAAACATAAACATCATACTAAACATAATCTCATAAAATACCCATCAAACATTTATTAAAATCTGTTTCAGAGGCGAAACGGTAACAGAAGATTTGCCGCTAGTAATTCCTATGAAACCCAACACTCTGATCACGGCAGAGAAACTAAAACAAATTGCCGAGAAAGTTGAAAGTGCTGTTCAGGAACCGGAAATCAAAGAGGAACCTGTAATTAAAGAAGAAAGGGTTGAAGAAAACGAGACCCTGGACCAGATGGCTGTTCGGGAGCTGATCCAAGAAGCTAGAAAGAATGTCAAAGTAGAAGTTCCTGATAATTTAGCTATTCCTACTCCTGCAAAGCCTGTAATGACTGGAGAGAAAGAGGTAAATGTATTTATGTTTTTGTAACTAGCTTCGTCTAAAGGAAGAGTTTGAATTTACTAGGGATAAAGTATTTTAAAGGACATTCACATTCTAATCTGTCAAAAATTCTACTTAGCCTACATTTTTGGCAAATTCTTGACATTGATAATCGCTGCAATGATAATAAAATTATTGTGAATTAAATTTGAATATATTTTTTATCCAACGAGTTCCTGTTGAAGCACAAAACCGGTCGAAGTGGAGGTGCTTGGGGGAGGCCTATGTCCAGCAGTGGACGTCTTTCCGCTGAAATGATGATGATGATATTTTTTATGAGAATAATTTATCCTTCTGAAACATTGTCATACATTATCATGATGTGAAGTCAAATACAAGCCAACAATAGTTTTTACATTGAATTAATTGTAAATAGGGTCAATTTTAGTTCAATTAGGGCTATAGTAATGCATTTTTTTATAATATCAAAATAATAACAGGCATAATATTAACACCAATCCAATTGTGTTTCTATTACAATAAAGGTGTTGCTATTATGTCTGAACATGCTTGTATGTAAATACAATTAAATCAATTGATTAATACAAAGCAGATAAGTTGTTTACCAACTACCAAGTGTATTAACTCTTCGCACATTGAGTGTACACCATGTGTACAAATGACAATAAAATTTCTATTGTGTCTGCTAATTAGATGTGCGATTAAACAATAAACATGTCTTGTTCTGAGTTGTAATTAAATAAAAATTAATGAAAATAAAATAATTTATATCTTCATTACAGTCTTCCTTAGATGACTATGAGTCGGTGCCTATTCAACAGTTTGGAATGGCAATGCTTCGAGGCATGGGGTGGACACCCAGCAAAGATGGGTATGTAATCTGCATTCGTGGTTTATTTGCCAAAAATGTAAACAAATATGAGTTTATGGAATAATAACTTAAATCCTACACAAAAAAGTGCAGTTTACTCTACAACTTAAAAAAAATTATAACATTTTCAGTAGTGCTAGTTACTCTGAAATCAACTTGATAACCATTAGAATAAAGTTGATATTTGTTTAATTTGAAATAATATTAATTTGAAACATAAATTTTATTTTTATCGACATGACCATGCGAGCTTGTTAATTTAGAAGAAACTAGCAGCGCCCAACGGTTTCACCCGCATACGGGTCGATTCCGTTGGAATACCGGGATAAAAAGTATCCTATGTGTTATTCTGACGTATAAGATATATTACTGCAAAGTTTCATCAAAATCTGTTCAGTAGTTTTTGCGTGAAAGAGTACATCCTTCATCAAACGAACATCCATCCATCCTCGCAAACTTTCACATTCACTTTTTTTTTGTAGGATTTATTTTCCTTTTATTATTTTCAGGTCTAAATACAAGCAACCTGAACTCCGTCCAAAAGGCTTAGGTTTAGGAGCTGATAAAGTAATCAAAGAGAATCAGAAGAAGCAGTTAAAAGACAAGAAGCAAGAAGAATTAGTTATTGTGAAGAACTCCTTTGTGAAAATAACTACTGGGAAATATAGTGGTTATTATGGCAAGGTAATTTAAAAAAAATTGTAATAACAGCATTTGATTTCTTTCTAATGGAAAAATCCAATAACACAGTTTAACCTGACCCAGGAATTGAACCCAGTACCTCATGCTCAGCAGTAGTCTAGTGTTTTATAATAACCCCCTTTGGTAATGACTCATTACCAAAGGGGGTTCCTTTGACGCTGTCTGTACTACCCATACTAAAAGAATTGCCAGCAGGGTCATCTAAACATACCAAAGCTAAACATGGCCCTCCCAATACCAACTATCATGACACTGCTGTCAAATTTCTTGATGAAATCCTTTAGAAGTTTTTTCACAATATTTCTGACAAATCAGCATAGCTATTCACAACCTTTCGATACCCTTCTGTGCCGAATGGAACATCAATCAATCTTATCTAAAGGCACACACACAAATGCAAGACCCAAACATTTTGTCACTTTAAATCTAACTAGACGATCTAAAGGCACACACAAATGCAAGACCCGAAAATTTTGTCACTTTAAATCTAACCAGACGTCCGCCATTTTTCCGACAGCAATTTGTTGATGGTGGTAATAAAAATTAGAAAAAATTAAATGTGTCATTTTCGATTCGACAACATGTGGAATGGTTGTTAATAACTAGGTTAGTCTTCACAGGTCTTCTAGAAGAAATTTGTCAAGAAATAAGCAGTACCTTGGAACTTAAAAGTTCCCTTTGTTATTTTTACAGTGTGTACCTAAATAATAAAATAAATAAATTCTATAATTTCAGGTTGTGAGCTTAGATGAAGACAATGGTCGCGTAATGGTAGAAATTGCTGTTAAGAAAGAAACAGTCAGCCTCAGTGAATTCATGATGCATGCAGTCACAAAATCAGAATACGATAAGGAATCTAAAGTTATAAGTTAGTATATACATAAACAATAAGATAAACATTTACGCCGTCCAAGTATTGCAACTTGCAAGTACTTAACCGGGCGTTAATCTGACTCATCGAGATTTAGAAAGATACTGTTGCAAAGGTATGTGTGTCAAATAGGATGTTCTTCAAACCAGAACTTTTCCTAATACGGTTTTTTTTTTCTCTCGAAACGACGCACGCTTTACTTGTGGTAACTAAATATACAAATACGCTTTGAATGTGTGCATGAAGAATAGTAGCGTCAGCACATAACACACACGCATTACCGACTTCGCCGTCGTCTCGGATGGTACGGTGAGCTCCTGCACTTACACACATTCACAGCTTGTATGTAACTTGGTAATCACAAATAAAGCGCGAATCGCTTCATGAGATAAAAATACTATTCTCGATGTGCCATATTAACAACCGTATACTGTAGAAACTTTAGTCAATTAATTTCTTTACAGATGCAATTGAAGATGTCACTAACAACTTCAGATGCTATTTACACACAAACCCTGCTTTTTGAATGGGACTGCAAGATACAACACTTAGACAACCCATACGTTTTATTCATTACACTAATCATAAATGTATTCACTACAATTTTAGACGCGGGTTCATTCGAAGAGTACAAAAAGACAGAAAAAGTAACACAAAAACCGCCCAAACAGGAAGAAAGAAGTTCGACCAGTCAAAGAAGTAATGATGTTAATGTGAAAACTGACAGAGACAGAAGTAATGACGGTTATAGACGGCATAGAGAAGACAGAGAAGAAAAATCATCAAATGGCAGAAGTAGGGACAGGACGAAGGAAAGAAAAGATTCTTCTAGCAGCGAAGATAGAGCGAGACGCAAAGAGAAAAAAGAGAAGAAAAGATATAGCAGTAATGACTCTTTAAGCTCTTCTGATGACGATAAGAGAAGAAGAAAACACAAGTCTAAGAGCAGGAGACATCGAAGCAGTTCCGAGGATTCGCGCAAAAGGAGTTCAGAAGTGAAAAGAGATATTGATAAGAAACGCAAAGGGAAGAAGAAAAAGAGAGACAGAGATCGGTCACCGAATTATAAAAAGCATAGGAAGTAAGAATCAAGTATAAATAAAA
Organism: Amphipoea oculea; assembly: GCA_945859645.1. Lineage (NCBI taxonomy): Eukaryota > Metazoa > Arthropoda > Insecta > Lepidoptera > Noctuidae > Amphipoea > Amphipoea oculea. The sequence goes on from OX243876.1 coordinate 7,539,384, forward strand.
CTTATAAATTTTAGTGGGTGTATATTTTCCTTTGCCTTGCAGTTTAATATATAAGTATAACCCACCATGGTCGTTTAACGACCGAACCCATTACCTATCTATCACCAGTTTTGACATACTGGAGGTAGAAAAACCTAACCTCTATATCTGGTTTTAACGTCCCAATAATCTATGATTATAATTATTATACTAGCTACCATTAGTAGCGATCTGTCTTTAACTAAAAATAGGGTTCGGCCGTTAATTGCCTAATCTCCAGCGACTGCAAACGAATTGATAATCGCAATGTTTAACGGATAAATTACCCATTGAACAATGTTTTATATTATAACACCCATGTGTAGACTGGGTCTTGACTAAATTAATAACATGTTATCTCTACAATGAACCGTTTTTGTGCAAAAGAACAATCATTTGAGTGCAATCTGTCTTAAGCCAGAGGAGTTTCTACCACTAGATGGCACTGTTACAATAGTTACCAAAATTAAATATAGGTGGCGTTGAAATTGGTTTTCTTGTAGGGCTGCCCACAAATGACGGCTAATCAAATGCTCTCTTTTTTACTGTGTTTAAGATAAAGGGCACCCTTTGTTTTCACCAACAGGTGTCGCACAAAAAACCTACCAATGAGGTGATAGATGATGATGGATAGCAGTGTGTAAGGCCTTTCGTACGTAAAACCTACGGCTTATTCGCCGTGTATAGGCACGGTCACAGAGTACTTTTTAATAGACTGCACGGTCTTCAGTGTTGTATGGATAACTATGGCAGCTTGTCAGACACGTTGTTCCTACGGCGCGGTTTATACGCCCGATACGCCGTAACATAAGAAACCGTACAGTGTACAAAGAGTCTAATCTAACTGTATAACATGACTACCTAACTTGCGAGATAAGCAATCGCCATAATAACTACGAAATCCATAGGAACATAATATTATGGGCTAGAATATTATCGATAAGGCAGTCGGTCCATGTATAAAACACATAAATTAAGCTGCATGACTGTATCTGCACCCTAATTGCCTAACAAACTTTCTATCACAGTCAGAGTCACTTTGAAGGATATTGCTAATCCATTGCTGCGTATGTTCGAAAGATTTGTCTGTACAACAACGTAAATAACGCAAAGAATGTTGTTGAACTGTTAAAATAAAAGCCATTGCTATAAGAGCGGTTCTGCACTACTCCGATCCGAATCCGAGAAATGCCGGTCTGAAATGACCATAGTCCTATTTGTATGAGGGGTTGCGGACTATCCGAACTCTATCCGTCCGAATTTAGAACATTCCCAATTGAGATTGAAGTCGGATCTCTTTTTTTTTTTCAATTCGTATTCGGATCGGATATAGTGCAGAACCGGAATTACCCCGCAGTATCTAACATTTTGGTAGGTATCCAATTAAAAAAGCCAACCAAATTCAGTGGTTAAATAAATTAGAAGGAGCAATTTAAAAACTGTCACTGCGTTTTACAACGCTGCAAGTGACAGCTCAATTAACGAGCTTTTGGTACAACCCGGTGGCGACCAATATTTGTGCATGGTATTAAGTACCTAGGCTCTGCTAACTTCTCGTAACAGCTGTTCCCTACATTTTGACGAGCAAACATGAATGTAGGGAACGGTAGATTTTTTTTTCACGCTTTCAGGTTTAATCCCATAGTAAAACTTGTTCATAATGATGAGTACAATGAACCCTGAAGAGGAAAACGGTAATTTAAATTTCACCCTGTAGGTATACTATAATAATTATGTCAGTAGTTTTTTTGCGTGAAAGAGTAACAAACAAACATCCATCCATCCATCCTCACAAACTTTCGCGTTTATAATATGTATATTAATATGATAGTAGGACTAGGTACGGAATAGGTATAAAGTAATTACCACAGTAGAAACTACACAGTAAAAACTACACAGCAGAAAAACCATAAAAAATATAAGTACTTACATCAAAGAACATGGATTAATAAATTACGTCCATGTTTTAAACTTATCATATACCTACCGAAGTTGATAGAAACATAAATTATTCAAAACGCTGGCAGAACATCAATTTTCCGGCTACAAGTAGGCATTACCTACCTAAAAGCTCTCTAAATAAAAAAGTAGGTACCTATTTTCCCAGACTTAGGTTCATGTGACACACTAGCTTCTGCCCGTGACATCCCTCGCGTGAAATTTCTTATTCCCCCGATCCACCCCATCGCATCGCATCGCCTGTCCGCGCTATTAGTTCGTTTTCGCGTTCTTTCTTACCTTTTTTCTTTTTGATCGGCCCCTGAGAGTCCTAGCGAGATTTTAAATAGCCTATGGTCTTCTTCAAGAATTAGGCTATCAAAAGCAAAAATAACTTTTCAAATCTGACTGGTAGTTCCAGAGATTAGCGCGTTCAAACAAACTCTTCAGCTTTATTATTAGTACCTATGGAAACAATAGAAAACCCTTTTTTACAAAAAAAAAAACAATCGAGTTCATAAAAAAACACTACAAAGTGATAAATAACTTTAATTTCGGAAGTCGGTGTCGTTGGTTCCGCATTTTCGTTTTTTGACACCGACTTCCGAAATTAAAGTTATTTATTACTTTGTAGTGTTTTTTTTTTTTGAAGTTGGTTATTTTTTTTTTGTAAAAAAGTTTTTATTTTTTCACTTTTTAGTTGTACCTACCCCACATAAATTCAATTAACACTAGTGCATTGAAGACACTGACTAGAAGAATCATCAAAACTCGCATGGAAATGCCTGAGATGCAGTACATTTATGCATATAACATCGCAGATAAGAATATCTAATAACCTAATGTATTATATACTAAAAACTTCCTAAATGTATGTAGATCACATTAGTGAAAGAATTATCAAAATTGGTTCATGAGTTTTTGAGAAAATCGCGGACATACAAACATACATACATACGGGTCGAATACAGAACCTCCTTTTTTGAAGTCGGTTAAAAAAGTAATTTGTCTCATTAGTGACATTTGAGCTAAAAGAACATTTAACTACTGAATTAGCTAAAGTAAATAGCGTTCCATCATGCCGTAATAAGTAGTACCTACCTAAACTTAGGTCCTACCTACATGAAAACAATCCAATTACACCTACACCCTTCCCCCTTACAGTTTTTCTAACCTAATACGTAACTCAAGCTCGAAAATATCAGCTTTTACGGAACATAATTAGGTTACGGTCTGTCGATACAGGCATGGGCGAGGGAAAATAAACCTTTACTTGGCTGGCCTGACCCAATTGATGGCCCTCGAGCTCAGAGCCGACCCGATGTACATCAACCTATTACAATCTGTCAAATTTCTTTAGTAAATTTTCAACTGTATTGCTAAATCGTAAGGTTCAAAATTGATTGGGAAAATTTGACAGTTTCGGGTAGGTTGATGTGCTGGCGTCTGTACTTAAATAATTATTTCTCGGAAAACATCCCACTTTATGTGCTGTAGGAAAAAATATCGATGATTATAATTACCACGTAGGAGGTAGGTGCCTGTTAATACATACAGGGTGTTACGGAAAGGGTATATCAATACAAACGGGTTGAAGAGTGTATCTGGTCTAGAATCTCTGTACAAAATTTCAGCTCAAAAGCATTAACTTTGAAAATGCTTAATATTTTTTTATTAACTTAAGCAATAAAGTTGAAAATCTATTAAAGAAATTTGACAGATTGTAGTAGCTTGATGTGCTGACGTCTGTACATACAATTGTAAATAAAATTGAAGTGTCTGTATTTGTATTATCAAAATTACAGCTTTTTACTAAATGCGTAATTATGAAGAATACGATACTAAAAACAAAAAACTAATTTTAAAATGTTTGAGTGTTTGTTTGTACGTCTGTTTGTTCCGGCTAATCTCAGAAACAGCTGGACATATTTTGATGGGAGGTTCACTGGCAGATAGCTGATGTTATAAGGAATAGCTTAGGTTTACTTTTATTTTAGAAAAAAAAAATAGAATTCCATGAAAAAAAAATAAACCCTGACCAGGCGAAGCCGCGGGCATAAGCAAGTACTTATTAAATCATTGAAACTTTTCAAGTATCAACAAATTCTCGTCTTTCATCGACTCAGGTGCTTCAAAGCTAAAGTAAGCCTACAAAGTATAATATTCTAAATGACAAACTTCAGTAGTTAGTAAATGACGATCCGTTTCAAACTTACCTAATTATCGCTTCGTCGTTTTCCAACAACTCTTGGGAAAGTTTAATAATAATTATCTGTAATGGGAATTAAAAATTACATTACGATCACTGCTATGAGTCATTGTAATTAGCTTGATTGATATATTACTGATATAGGGCTTTTTAATCATATAAATTGGTGGACTTTCCTGTTTTGTATTATTAGCTGCTGTAAGTCAGCTAGCTCATAAGCTGGAACCGCGCCCTTCCGGCCGGCTAAACTAGCATAAATTTGATTAGACTGAAACATATTGGTAAGAGCAGTGGTGGCCAAGTGGTAATGGCCGCAATTTTCGGGGTGGAGGTCGTAGGTTCGAACTCAGGCGCTTTACTTTGTGTAAATTATTTCATCACCACTGTTCTCAAAAACAGTGACGGAAAACATCGTGGGGAAACCGGCATGTCCCAAAAGCAAAAATTCGAAGACATGTGACATCTACCAACCCGCACTGGGCCCGCGTGGTGGACTACGGCCCACTTCCTCTCACCGAGAGAAGGCCTGTGTCCCAACAGTAGGGACATTATAGGCTGATTATGTCGGGTTCAAAACTACATAAGAACTTTTTCTTCGACACAATCATTATTTTGATGTTAGTGGCTTTTAAACCTAAATAGAAAATGCATGGTGGCTCGATTTTGGAGTCTGGGAGTGTACGACCCACTCCTAGAACACAGGCCTCCTCTCTGTGAGAGAGAGTGGTTTTTAATCTACGACGTGGGCCTAGTGTGAGTTGGTGACTGTCACGTCAAGCTAGGACATTCCGGCTTCTCCTTCAATCGACAGTGAATCTTCTTAGCGTGTCGATGGCAATCTAAATGGACTCGGCCCAGAATTCGGCTACGTGATTAGCGCTATCACTAGCGTCCATCAGTTCCTGTAACGCGCAGCTGACAGGACACGCAGGACATGATAGTGAATGAATAACTAACATAGCAATAAAAAGCCTGAAAGAAAATTGTCCCAAGTATTTTCAATCGTAAAAATCGTTCTACCAGCAAAAAATTACGGGAATACTCTGTGTAATCGTCCATTTCTGAATACTGTCCCCTTAGACCAATTCAATGTCCGGTCGCGAGTAATTGTGCACTTGCCTATATTGCCATAATTGGTCTAAGGGTAAAAATGAGAGAAAATTACTTTACATGGAAAAAGTAGGTATACAAGGAAATAACTTGTGGGGTAAATGCCGTAAATAATTCTAGGGGAAATGAGTAGCGAAAGGGGAGTGGTGCGTTCTACCGGAGATTGCGGAGTTGCGCTCCAAATGTGACAAACAAAGTGGTTATAGTCACACTCACATAACTCTATATCTAGTCTCTCATAATTCTCTCTACTCTAGGTAATAAAACGGCTTTATAATAGGTATGCTTACTCCCTTACGTATTATATCAGATGAATGAATACACACCAATTTTCTCTCTTTCAATCGTCAGTAATTTGACTTTCGGAAGAAGAATACAAAGCGTTGTGTAACTATACAGACGCTATACAACATTTATTAGTAAGGGGGTAAGTCAATTAATTATAATCAATATACATAGTAGGTATAAAAATAAAGAAAGACAGACAAGGAGGGATTCGTGACGGTGAAGTCGAAGCGAAGGAAGCCTACTTGCAGTAACCGATGTGGCATTGCTCTGGTGGAACCAAATTTTCGGGATGCAAGAAGAAGCCTCCTCGTATAGCGCAGTTTGTTCCGCCAGTTACTCAACTGAACCAAGCGCTCGGCGCATCCTGAACAGTCACACACAACACTTTATTTGACTGGCCAATTCCTCCCTTACGGTGGTAGGGCTAACGCCCACCTGGTTTGCGACCATCCTCCCACCGGAGTCCAGCAGCCTGCTGTGTTTCGTCGATGCGTGGGAATTCCAGTGCCTTAGGCATCTTCTGGGCACGCTCGTTCCATCGTAGACCTCATTCATCGCGTTCCATCAGGCGTGATCGAGCCATTCAGCAATAAAAACAAAAAAGTACGTTGCTGCGTTCTGCAACACCGTCGATACAGCTGTACGTTTCCCATCTGCATCACTTCACGATGACTGAAGACATCCTGGAATACATCAGAATTAAGACGAAGTTGACCTTGAGAGTAGGGAAGTTGAAGCCGCGTCACGTCATAAACTTCACGTTATTTGTGGTGCGGTTTCCTACTCAGTACCTAGAAACCTTCATGAAGGAAGAGTTTTGGCCGAAATGTGTCTATCTATGTGACCGCTTAGATCTTCCTATAATGTGAATTGAAAATATAAGAACTTCATTTAAATATAAATTGATTTGTACGACATATAGCACTATGCAATGTTATGTTCTATTCTATAAATGGATGTTGATGCGGTTTCCACTCTCATTAACATTTACTCCGGAAGGTTTATGTGTACATAATCAGCCTATACTGTTCCCACTGCTGGGACACAGGCCTCCTCTCTGTGAGAGGGAAAGGGCCGTTATCTACCACGCGGACCCAGTGCGGGTTGGTAGATGTCACTTGTCTTCGAATTTTAGGTTCTAGGACATAGATTTCCTCACGATGTTTTCCTTCACCGTTTTGAGTACAGTGGTGATGAAATAATTTACACAAAGTAAAGCGCCTGTCTGGGTTCGAACCTACGACCTACAACTCGTAAGTCGCGGCCTTTACCACTGGGCCACCACTGCTCTCAGGTTTATGTGTACCTATATTAAATTTGTATTTAACTAAGATGCAGTACATAAATCTGGAAGGTCGCTAGTAAATTTTAGACTCATTCATCATGATTCATTCATGATTTTCCCATCACCCATTCCCCAATAATCAGCCCGCCTAGCATAGTAATTATCATATTGTAATTTACAACAGTGCGTGGCTACGACATAGTCCACGAACTGATATTCATAACTAGGCCGTAAACTCGGCAGTCACGTAACGTAGCCGCATAATGGCTACTGTTTGCCATCAAGACTTTTATCATGAACGATTTGTTACGGCTGAGGAAGATAACTAGGTTATAAGGATTTGTAAGTAGGTACAAATTGTAACTATTTAAAAAAAAAATTGTTATTTAATTTTGTAAAACATGAAACGTTTATTTTCTCTTGACTGTACTTACTGTCGAAAAGAGTAACCTAGATAAAGTGGATAAGACGGAGATTAAAACAGAAGAAGAACTAGCACGGGATCCAGGGGGGAAGTGGAGGGTGGGTTCAGGGAACAGATCGGAATAATTCGAAATATACATTTCAATCAATCTGTCTAGACTTTTCCGAACTATGCGGTCGGCTTCCAGTCTAACCAGATGCAGCTGAATACTATTTTACATGGAGGGACTGCCTATCTGACCTCCACAACCCAATTGCTGGGTAAGACTGGTTGTCGGACTTTTGGGCGTCTGACTACCCGTAACGACTATGAAAGATCTACGAATAATAGCCGGGACCAACGGTTTCTGAAGGAGGGTTCTTGATATGTAATGGATGGTCCACCCATCCATGACCCGACCGCGGCAAACATAACGTACTTTCGGTCGACCCGTGCGGCTGTTATCACATACCCACGAGCAAATATAAATGTAATAGGACGAAAATTCATCTATTTTACCCAAGAGATATATTTTCTTACGTTCATTTCTATTTGGTCCGTAACATCCCACGGCTGGGAAAATCTTTTTGATTTCATTGTAATGTTAATACTAAGCAAAAAAAATGGAATTCGTGTTGCGTGTGTACGCTGGATAGATACGTGCACAATGCACTGCTCATAAAATGTTGGAAATACATGAACCCAGAGCGCGTCCTGCTACGCTCGAGCTACGGCGTAGCTCACACCTGCTTCGACCGCGTAGCTGCGTAGCACGTATCCATGAATTATTTTGGAAAGTGTTATTTTCCTGTCCGAACATCTATCTATCCATGTAGTGGATTTTGTAAGGTCTTAGGGTAAATTAAATAAAATTCGTTTATAAAATCACTTTATTTTTTAGAAGAAGTTTTCTGTAGAATCACACCGGAAGTAAGGTATTACAGGCAGGATATCACATTGAACATTTATCTTTTAAACACTTAATTTACTTGTGAACATTTAACTACAGAATCTTTTACACAGAAAATATATATATTAACTTTTTATAATCTTTTTGTAAAAGACATATTTTACACACTGTATCCCATTTATGTTCTTATTATGACATACGTTTTTTAACTTTTTTCTCTCTCAAGTTAGAAAATTATATGGTTTTAATTTTATAATACAAAATAACCACAGTATCTTACGACTATTGCGTGGAAAATATAACTTATAAATAGTTTAATAAAATTAAGACTCATTTTAATTTTGCGCTCATTTCGTTCATATTTTGTGCATCAAATACTTAAATATAATTACTGAAAAAAACATTATCATTAAATTAATTCTGGCTTTTATCGAAGTTATATTTCATTGCATGAAAATTCGAGACTTAATATACAAAAAAACAATTCCAAGTGGTGTATAAAATTACATTGTAGTAGATAAGTATAAAATATTTTAGTATATAAATGATTTATATTAATTACAATAGGTAGATAGTATAAAAGTTACATATTATAATAGGTGTTGCAGGTAAAAATACATTTTTTACATTTTTTTTTTTGGTATAGCGTGAGCACGGTACGGACGCCAACACATCAAGCTACTAAAATCTGTCAAATTTCTTTAATAGATTTTCAACTTTATCGCTAAAGCATTAGGTTCAAGGTTAATTGTGAAAATTTGACAGTTTCGGGTACCTTGAAGTTCTGGCGTCTGTAGGTACCTTCTACGTTTTTTGTTAAAAAAAAATAATAAATCCAGTTTATAATCTACACAAAAATATATATGGTGAAAGAGTGAGTACAGATATCTAACATATATATCTAAATAACACGAAGACGCGTAATACTTTGTTATATATTTTTTTTTATTACATATTAATCCCCTTACTAATACACGTTGTATAGCGTTTGTATAGTTACACAACGCTTTGTCTTCTTCTTTCGAAAGTCAAATTACTGACGACTGAAAGAGAGAAATGGGTGTGTAATGTGTACTATTCATCTGATATAATACGTTTATAGTGAGGGGGTAGTAAGTTAAACCGATCCTAACTGTTGTTCATTTTTGAGCATAGGTTGTAAAGGCGGATACAGACTCGCAACACACGCCTCGGTATTACTTTTCTTCGAGTAACGAGTAGCCTCACCACGAATATGAACGTCCACACATTGCGAAGCATGCGACGAGCGCCGTACGCTTTATAGGTACAGGGTGGCAGAGACATCGACACACAACCTGTTATCATGGATTCCGTACATGTACAGTACATTTTTCGTCGGTTATTAAATTTAAAAAATACTGTAAAAAGTTGTTTCTTGTAGGTACTTATTGCAATTTTTTATGAAACTATTGATTTTCATTTTGATAACCGACTTAACTTTTCTATGCTAGGAGGTCCCTGCCATCTTGTATAATCTGACTATCAAGCCCAAAGTGTGCTAAATTCTTCAGAATATTCCAACATGTAGGAGCCGACGCGTCTTCGCGATTCAAAAGAGTCTTATTTAAAAGTTTTACAGCTTGTATCCAGATATTTTAACGTTATTACTAAAATACACCTTATGAACTATAAGCGTAATCACACCGATCACATAACACCATGTTACACCGTTTTAGGGATACTTAATAGGAAGACTAAGGTTTTTAGGGAGAGTCACGGGCGCAGCCAGGGTTTTTGAGGGTCGAAAAACACCCTTAAAACCGAGAGGGTAGAAGGTACATATTGCAGTAAATTGGCGTCAAAAATCTATTTGGAAATTCCCTCTGAAATAGAAAATCTTATTGAAAACCTGGCTCCGCCCATTGAAGAAATCAATGGTTTTCTACGTCATGTATTTAAAAAAACAGCTGCTATCATACGCCATGTATGATTTGCAAGAGATTGTTTGATAATTGAATCTCTATACAAATGATTTATTGAAGGTGTAGATTCACTCCCTTATTCATAAACTGTATATGACAAGGACAGATTCTGAAATGATGTTTATTCAACATAGCAAGTAGTTGCAAATAATGGAGCTTCGGTCTTTAAAATGCAAGATACACATTTGCTTGTTTTTTTGGTAAACATTTATACACATTTACTGGCTAAAACATCTTTGGTAAACAATCAACTACACAGTCAATCACAAACGGATACTAGGTTTCACTCAGTTTTAAGATATGTTGACTATTTTGTCAAAATAATAACAGGAATATTCACATTAATTGCTATGATAATGGATTTATAACACTTATTCATTGTCACTACAATATAATATAATGTTAATCTACAAAGTTCGAGTGTTTTTTAATCAATTTTATCTTTTATGGTCCACCCTATCTTGCAAAGGAACGAAGTCCAGAAATCCTTAACGCTCATTTCAATTTTCAAATAAATACTTTGAGCGTCATGATTATTTTATCCTTCATTACAATGAAGGAATTTCGCTCTTATAAAATGCTGTTACGAAATTTACACAACTTAAATGGTTTCTTTGGGGCCAAATATTGTCCTTGCTCGAGGTATGCCCAAACCCCGCCTTAACAAGTTGTCAAAATCGAGCAAATAAAACGCGAAAACTCGACGATCAAAGAATACCAAAGATCCAATTAAATAGTATAAAGGGGAAGGAAAACAATAAACCTCTAATCTTTGTAATCCAGACCCAACCCTTTTATCTTGATATCAAATAACTAAAGTTTGAGAGAAGGTCCGTACTATGAGTTCGAGTTCTTTATAAGTGGACTTAGAATACAGAACAAACCAGAATGCGCAAACGCGCATAGAATTGAGGCAACAGAAACTACCACCATAATTATGTAGAATAGTAGTTTAACTTTTGTTTGACTCTTTTATTTTAGTTAGTCTGTATTCATTTCTGCGAGTGACAGAAAATTAGGAAACATGTTTCCACTGATATGATAAAAATGTAACGAATCTAACCATTATTATAAACGTGTGGAAAGTCCAACAACATACCAAAAATCGCCCACCTGGACGATTTTTGATTTATTTTAATAAATAGGAACAACAATAAGCTACATTATGCAATATTATAAACAGCAAAACATAAATAACTTTACTAGAAATGTAGCCTACAGCACTGTTCACTTATTACCATTAATAAATAAAACTTTAAAGTGACTAGGAGATAAACTTTTCATGCGTGACACTGACAGTTACACTATTTTTAAAAACAAAACAAAATTAAGTACTTTAAAATCAACAAAACCAAAGTTTTGTTGTTGGACACATTGCGCGACAAGGAATTATGACCGTAGTCTAATTCTGGTTTGTTCTATATTCTGAGGCCCTATGAATTCAAATTCTTGTTACATGTGCGATGTGATCGGCTTAACGCTTGGTAAACGGGTTGTTGCGGGCAGTGGTGCGGGCTGCGGCGGCAGCGGTCTGCGTGCAGTTGCACAGAGCGTCGAACATTCGGAGAACGAAGCCTCGCGCCCGGCCCAGTCGCCTCTTCAGATTACCTGTAACAATAGTAGGGGTAACGTTAATGGATGTGTCAGCACAAAAGGCGATGTACATTATTCCCTGTCATGGGTATGAGTTGTACAAATCTGCGTGACATTCCATTTGTCAAGCCAGAACACACATGAGTAAAAAAGTACGGGCTTATAGAACTTGGTCTCTGGCACTCATAACTCTGTGCAAGTCTCTTTCTAAAGCTATTTCATATTATCTATATAAATAAAAATCAATGTTTGTATGTTTGTCCTCTATGCGTTCCGAAACCATTGGTCAGATTGTGATGAAACTTTGGTAGAGTGTTCTGGGGACGCCCGTGAGGGTGCCTAATGACTAAAACATGGAAAAAAATCTGAGGCGGTACGAAGTTCGCCGGGTCAGCTAGTGTGTCATATTTACGATCAGCGCGCGGGGTAATAGCGTAACAAAACCACTACTTATAAGTATCAATGGCTGTCATTTTGATCCAACATCCATTGCGTTATCTAAGTACGTTGTAGAACAGACTTTATCGAACATAATTATGAAACAATGGATTAGCAATACCCTTCAAAATGATTCAAATTCAGATTGATAGCGTGTTATGCAATTATGGTAGGGGTATTGAACTTTGTTCTGCGTCATAATATTACGGGTTGTAGCAATCCGCGTGATAATCTTTTCCCTAAGTGGTACACCGGCGTTAAATTAAATTCCGTCGATTTGTTTTTCCTGTTTTTTATGGGACATTGGCACGACTGCTGTAGAACTTTTACCTGCCACCTACCGAGAAGTTAGGGCTCTGCCACAAAGATATTATAAGGCCGCCCATTGTATGTTATGTATTAATAATCGTTTTTTTTTTGTTATGTTTTTTTCTGGTGTACAATAAAGTAGGTATATATAAATAAATAAATAAATATTTTTTTACTACAAATACCCCCAACAAACGCCCTGTTTCGTTTGATCCACGATTTTTTACCCACCCTGTATAATAAAAGGATAATAAACGTATTACTGAAATCTTTAGAACGGCCTTTCCTTTAGTGTCCTCCTTAAGGCTGCGTTCCACCAGAGACGTGTGAGGATGCGTACCGAGGGATGTGTGTGAAACAAACCAATAACATCGCTTCATTTTCATAGCTTGAACTAAGATAGCGTTGTTATTGGTTAGTTTTACACACATTCCTCGCTACGCATCCTCGCATATTTCTGGTAGAAACACAGCCTTAGCCCTAAAAAATAGTACCTAGTCTTACTATCAACGTATGTACAGACGCCAGCACATCAACCTACTACAATCTGTCAAATTTTTTTAATCGATTTTCAACTTTATCACTAAATTATAAGGTCCAAAGTTGATTGGGAAAATGTGACAGTTTCGGGTAGGTTGATGTGCTGGCGTCTGTACAGACCATTTGTAATTTTACTGAATTCCTGTAAACACAAAACCACATTTACACTGCAGTTATGTAACCGTTTCCATTAATACCTACTGCGGAAGCCATTATCAAACAAGCATTGTTTGCGGTAGTACGATGGCTGAAATACGAGCGCATGACACGTGACGTCATCAAGGCTTGACACGCGAGAAAGTACTTTGTGAACTGTAAACAATGGTTCTGACGCTAAAACTTTTCAGTGACAAACTTGTCACTCAAATGTTGAAGTTTTTATTGAAGTACCGAATAAACTAGTTAGGCCTGACTTCACCAATATTCAAACCACCGCGGTTAGGTATTTAAACAGTTGGTTTATGTTAAATTTCCGAAGGAAATTTTAAATACAGAATTGATTAAATATTTAATCAGTTGATTTAAATGTTGGTAAACACGAGGCTAAATCATTCGGTAGGTACTTTAATGAAAACTTAAAGGAGTGAAGTTTTCTTTGGATATGTCGAGCTGTGTTGTCTTGTCTTGTTTATTTCACAAACATAAACTTTCTCTGCTAAATTAATAGGGTTGTTCTGTGGAAACACATTTAACCCATCTACCTTCAAAGCAAGAGCGAACAGGCATCTTCGGGGCGCTCTCGTTCTATCATAGACCTCACCCATCGCTTTCCATCAGGCGTGCACGAGGTCAAAAGCATGCCCATTTAGCAACAAAAAAAATGTAAAATGCGCATTGTCTGATTTCGCTTTTCCCTGTTTCCACAGATCAACTTTGGTAGACGATAAACTGAAGCCCAATCCTTGAATAGAAAGCCTATCTCAAAATTCTTTGATTCCTAGATTGGGTCCTAGGGGAAACCTAAAGGGTGCGGTGAATGTACAAGTAGGTATCACCTGGAACCCTGACATGGTAACAGAAGGAAAAGTGGTGTTATTTGATAGGAGTCTGATATAACGTATAACCCTCCGATTTCCCCAGACATAGCATAATCAGCCTATAATGTTCCCACTGCTGGGACACAGGCCTCTATTCTGCGAGAGGGAGTGGGCCGTAACCCACCACGCAAGCCCAGGACTGGTTGATAGATGTCACATGTCTTCGAATTTTTTGGTTCTAGGACATGCCGATTTCCTCACGGTGTTTTCCTTCACCGTTTTGAGAGCAGCGGTGATGAAATAATTTTCACTAAGTAAAGCGCCTGTCTGTCGCGCAGAACCTACGACCAACAACTCGTAAGTAGCCGCCGTTACCGCTTAGCCACATCCATGATAATTTCCCTCATGGAAACGCTCCATCTCATGCAAAAAAAGGGCTATCTAAAAGACTTTTTTGTCCTAGTAAGTAGTGAGTTCTTTAATTGCTTTTATTTCCAATCGGATTTCTAGTGCACAAACATCTGAGCGCTAATCAAACACGCCTTGTTTGTCGCTCGATTGAAATAGGAGCCCTGATATATGACGTCACAAGATTGTAAGTCGGCAAACATTGCATTAGCGCTAACTCAGTGGTGGTGAGATTATAAGATTTCCTTTTCATTAAGATTTTAATTACTGTAAGTAGATTGAAAGGTTGAAACCATTTGCCTTTTCTTTCAGCCGTGTTTATTTTGCTGGAACAAAATGGGGTCTTCTGTTTTCTTTCTCGTTTTTTTTTTATTTTTAATATTATCTTTTCTTTTGGGTTAAATCCAACCTCTAGTAGCAAAATTCAGAAGATATTCATTATTTCAACAGTTAAAAAAAACATTTTTATCGCACTAGCTTCTGCCCGCGACTTCGTCCGCGTGTTTTAAGATAAAAAAGAAACAAAATAAATGGCACTCGGAAATAGCGTAGCTCTCTATCGCTTTCCATCCCATTAAGCAATAATAAAAAACATTGGCTGTCTGTAAAGTCGGTTTATTGACGATAATTTTACGTGATAACGTCATAAGAAAACATCCGATCGTGCCTCTCTATCGCTTGTTCCGCGCTCTCGCTTGCACACTCGGCTCAGGCGGAACGTGACAATGAGTCATGCTTTTTCGTGCGTGCAGCCGGCGTTCATCGATTTATAAGACGTTATCACGTCAAAAAAAAATTATTTTTAAATCCGACGAGTTTCGGAGATAACACCCTACATATATTTTGTAGGGCTCCGAAACTCGAACGCGGAAGAAACCAACGTTAAAAAGAGGTGAAAGAGAGGTATAGGGGGTAGAGGTGCCTGCCCGCGCTATTACATCGTTTTCGCTTAGCGTGCTTTATGACTTTTTTTCCTTTTCCTCGGCTCCTTAATGTTGTTGGCGTTGCGTGATGTTAAGTAAATTATAACATTCCTTAAGAATTGAGCTATCAAATGCAAATAGCGTTGCTTGCGTTAGTTGCAAACACTAGCGCGTTTAAACAAACAAACAAACATACTATTCTGTTTTATTATAAGTAGGTAAGTATAGATTCAGTGGTGGCCCAGTGGTAACGGTCACGACTTACGAGTTGTAAGTCGTAGGTTCGAACCCAGACAGGCGCTTTACTTTGTGTAAATTACTTTCATCACCACTGCTCTCACAACGGTGAAGGAAAACATCGTGAGGAAACCGGCATGTCCTAGAACCAAAAATTCGAAGACATGTGACATCTAGCAACCCGCACTGGGCCCGCGTGGTAGATTACGGCCCGCTCCCTCTCACAGAGAGGAGGCCTGTGTCCCAGCAGTGGGAACATTATAGGCTGAATTTGTAAGTATAGATTTGTATACAGGGTGAAATTGAACACATGCGACAAATCGAAATGGGAGATTGTACTCATTATTATGAACAACTTTTACTATGGGACCAAGCCAGAAATCGCGAAAAAAAAAATCAGCTGTTCCCTACATTTATGTTCGCATAACTCATCAAAATGTAGGGAACAGCTGATTTTTTTTTCACGATTTAAGGCTTGGTCCCATAGTAAAAGTTGTTCATAATAATGAGTACAATCTCCCATTTCGATTTGTCGCATGTGTTCAATTTCACCCTGTAGATGACTTCAAACTACTTCTGGCCTCCTTTTTCGGTTTCACGAAATATCTACTGTCTCCTATAACATTTTAATCTCTACAATACAAACTTTAACCCCCTTATTAATAAACGTTGTACCTATAGCGTCTGTATAGTTACACAACGCTTTGTCTTCTTCTTTCGCAAGTCAAATTACTGACGACTGAAAGAGAGAAATCGGTGTGGAGCTATTCATCTGATAAAATACGTTTATTAGTAAGGGAGTAAGACGGAAACACAGAGCGCTAATCAAACTACCTTTGTTTGCGAACGGTTGTAAAGCGAGCGCCTGTCAACTGACGTATGACGCCATCACAGCGGGAATCGCTTCAAAGAAGCGAACTGTGAGTGCGAGATTATAAGATTTCAGGTTAATTAAGATTTTCATTACTTAAGATTACAAAGGTAAGGTTGAAAGGTAAAGTGGCGTGAAGCCTTTTGTTTTCTTTAGAGGTAGGGACTTATTTGTTGGTTTCATTTTGTTGAGTATTTTGAGAGGGGTAACAAAAAGCCGCACGGGTCTCGATCAGGTTAAGCTTGGCTTGCCGCGGTTGGCCCGTGGATGGGTGACCATCTTTACATACCAAGACCCTTCGTGCCTCGGTAAGCACGTTAAGCCGTCGGTCCCGGCTGTCATTCGTAGATCTTTGACAGTCGTTACGGGTCGTCAGAAGCCCGAAAGTCTGACAGCCAGTCTTACCAGGGGGTGTCGTATTACCCAGTAACTGGGTTGTGGAGGTCAGATAGGCAGTCGCTCTCTGTAAAATACTGGTATTCAGCTGCATCCGGTTAGACTGGAAGCCGACCCCAACATAGTTGGGAAAAGGCTAGGCAGATTGATTTTGATGAGTATTTTCGCTTTTACAGGGTGTTACAGAAAGGGTATATCAATACAAACGGGTTGAAGAGTGTATCTGGTCTAGAATCTCTGTACAAAATTTCAGCGCAAAAGCATTAACTTTGAAAATGCTTAATATTTTTTTATTTCGACATCACGGCGCTGCCCTGGCGCGCGGCGGCGTGATGTGCGTGTACTATATAGGCGCACAGACACACTACAGATAATGGATAATGACCCTCGTGGTGCGGTGACACGTTTGTTATGATTTCAATTTAATGAACTATCGAAATAAAAAAATATTAAGCATTGTCAATGTTACTGCTTTGCCGTAACACCCTGTTTAGTCACGCCTTGTCTTTGAGCATAAGCAAGTCCCTAATTAGGTACAGTCAACAAAAGCGATAACTATGTAGGACGGTCGGATATAGTTGAAGTTTAGTAAGAAACCGATGGATGTTCTCCCTGCAATTTAATTTGATAAATGAGCTGTTTGTTTTCTATTAATAAAATTAAATTGTATTCGAGAACATCCATCGGTGTCTTACTAAACTTCTTGTCAACTATATCCGACGATCCTGCATACTTATCTCTTTTGTTGACTGTACATAGTAAATCTGATGTGGAATCTCATGTTTGCGTTTTTTTTTAGCATAATCAAGGCCCTGAACACATACCTAATGAATTTAATGTCAAATCTCATTTGAGGTTGTGATTTTTTAACAAGATACTAAAAGACTGACTTAAAGTTGTTGCTCTTTTACCTAATCATTACTAATCACTACTGATTTTTAAAATACTTCTTGAAACTTCGCTTTTAGCTATAAGACCTCCCACTGTGTCACCCCAAAAATATCTGTATTTCGTATGGTGTACATAATAGTCTTCTATTGTATTCTAAAAAAAACTATCACTAGGAATCTACTAATTCATGTTTAATTATTTAATTAAAAAATAGAAACTTGTCATAATAAACCCCTACATGCAGTATAGGTACCTACACACAATTTCATACAAATTAATTGTGATAATTTTCACCTTCAACCCATCACTTACACCTGACCTAAATCCGTCATCGGCACTCTCCTACAGATCATATAGGTACCTGCATACGTAGTGTGTACGTAGTGTACGTAACAGACCAGCAGTAACACAGTAAGGGTTTTCCCACATTTATCGACGCGGAATCGGCTAGCGCCGGTCAAAAAAGCCTTTATGTCTACGTAATAAGGGTGTTACTAATACCATTCGCATCGGCTCGGCTCGGACGACGCGGCGCGACGCCGATCGACGGCGAAACGAGCCGTTTGCCTATTAGCTCGGCGATAAGTCGAGTAGTTTGGTGATACGCACTCGGCTTAAGCCGATTCCGCAGATATATTGAACGTAGGTTATCTAACCATTCGACAATATAAACTTACGTTATTTTAATTTTCGGTTTTATGGTCGTTCGATATTTAAATTTTCGATATTTTGAACATTGACATTTTAACCGTAGATATTTAAATTTTCGAAATTCAAATATGTACCCCTTCAACGACCTTAAAAAAGTGACTGGGACAGATTGGATGCGGAAGGCGGAAGACAAGTTGTTGTAGCGCAGCCTTGGAGAGTATTTCCAGCATGGAAAGGGACTTTGGGCTAGAACTGCTTGCTGCTCTTGATTACCTGCCTACTTACTTGTCATTATTTTGACATGAAACTTTTCTTATTTCACCTCAACTTTAACCATACATAAACTGACGCTTTCTTCCCACGGGGTTAGAATTAAACTACAAAACGCCACCGGCTATGATTCTTACATACCTGCTCTTGCGTCGTTTACGTTCATATATCTAGTCATATACGCACACCGATAGCGAGCACTCACAACTGACCTATCTGAAGAATCGCCAATAAGTAACAGCAACCAGCAGTAATAACCTTCTGGATTAAAATTTCGTTAAAAAAAATAAACTTAACTAATTAAATCTAATTTAGTTTTATTTATATATTTATTAAAACTTTTTGCACTATTAAAAACATACTGTACAAAGGCAGACTTTGATTCCGGGCTTATTTTCCAGGTTTATTAATTAATACTTTACTAAAAACTTTATTCCCATATGAATACTCCAATTTACTGAAATAAAATTAAGCTCTCGCTAAAGTTTAGAACTAAATATTCATGCCGGGAGAGTTCACTAACTACCTATCTCACTAGAAGCAGCCGGCTTTTAGTAAACGATGACGCGGTTCGCTTCACATTACGACCGGCAAATTTTGTTCCTTTTCAAAGCGAACATGTGAACTGAATTCCTCTCTTTCTAACGTACTGGCTTTTTCGGATAATATGCTTGCTAAGGGCTTCGCGCAATCAAATCAGAGTGTTGTATTGTCAATAATTCCAGGAATTGTGTAAATGTGGTGCTGTTCCACAAACGATGAGACACTTAATATCGTGTCCTGCGTGTCCTGTCGTCTGCACTTTCCAGAACCTGATGGACGCTAGTGATGGCACCAAACACGTAGCCATGTCTGGGCCGAGTCCATTTAGATTGCCATCGACACGTTAAGAAGAAGAAAATCGCAGAAATTTCACAAAGCCATGATTGCGTATTTCAATATCCTCGAAAGCACCATGGTTGTAGCAAAAGCCAATTTGTTCGATGAACATAAGTAATAAAATTATTATGCTTATTGAAACCCAGTCCTTCCAATTTCATTCGTCATCCGACCTCCGTATTCTTAATAATGTTGGGATCGGTATGTAATCTAGTCAGGTACTACTTACATATATATTTTACGTGGATTATTTAAGTCCAGACCACCCAATCCCAAAAGCGGTCTTCAATCCAGTCATGCAGATACGGCTGTCCGACATATTTTACATGGAGCGACTGCCACCTGACTTTTACAACCTATTTACTACCTAATACCGATATTCTACAAATAGCCAGGTCATCTAATCTACTCAGTGCCGAATACTGGTGTGTCTTGTCATACTATCACATCTAGTTTCTTGCCCGTTCTTCTCCATGTACCTACTACGCTTTTGAATGGCAACTAGCTTCATCTTTCTAACTACCTGACTCCTTAAAAGTTCAAAAGTGCCTGTAATTGGTTAAATTGAAATAAATGGTTGGAGTTTGCGTTTGATACTCGTCGTCCTTCTGCAATTTTCCCGATATGAAGGGTGGCAGGGATGTTGACGCGCTTGGATGGATTCGGTACATGATTCTGAGCCCCCTGGGTTATTTCGACAGTTATAAAAAATAATGTTGACCGCGTGGGTATTGCACTTATACAGGCTGTCCCTGGAAGTATGGATCAAATCGAATAGGGGCGTGGGCAAGGTCATTTCCAAACTTTTTAACCCTGAGAATGTCGGTGAATTTTTTTACGGTTCAAAAGTTATGACGGATTTTTATTTATTTCTTTCAATCACTTCGCTTAGTGCTCAAAGAAAAATCAGGGCTATCTAAAAAAAATAAATTGATAGCCCTGATTGTTTTCACGAATTCGATTTTTCTTTCTTTTTTTTTGTTAGTATTTTTTTTGTTTTTATTTTTTATTTTGCTAAAACGTTTGGAAATGACCATGCCCACGTCCCTATTCGATTTGATCCATACTTCCAGGGACAACCTGTATGTGAAACAGCAGTTTTTTTTTTTGATAATCTACGAAAAATGTCTGCGCTAGGGCGTCTAGAATCATGTGTTGAATTCTTGGTTACAGTTTTTTTTGTTACAGTCGTGTGTTGCTCAGATTGCAATCTTGTCTAAAAGTTCTTTTTGTGATTAAGCTACTCATATCATTTCAGTTTTTCATCAGTATTCGACTGCCCGTTAATATGGTCCTGTCCAGTGGAGCCGAATGATTTCGTACTGAGTCTTTTGAATGAGTATCCAGAATCTTATTCATCGTCGTCAGTACCGGCAACCTTCTGGCAAAGAGTGGAGAAGTTTCGGTTACTTCAAGCCAAGTTTTATGGATGGTAAGTTTATTAACAACTGGGCTCTATATCACAAAACTTTACAAGTCTACATTAAGACAAAACTGTACAATTTTCCATAGAAAAAGTTATCGATTTTGTCAAATTGTATCCTTGTAAAGTTTTCCGATAAGGGCTCTGGAGTTTACCAAGATTAACCATATGTTTTTCAGGGTACCTAATAGGTAATCGAATATGTAGGTAATGTATAGCTTGCGACCAATAAGCCAACGAGGTAGTCCGTAGTTTCGTACATGTATACTATTGTACACACGTACACAAATCAATATGAAAATATTGTTTCTATATATAA
Organism: Amphipoea oculea; assembly: GCA_945859645.1. NCBI lineage: Eukaryota > Metazoa > Arthropoda > Insecta > Lepidoptera > Noctuidae > Amphipoea > Amphipoea oculea. Next base: position 7,560,613 of record OX243876.1, read on the forward strand.
AAAGACGGAAATAGTCCCACTAATGGACGAACGATCCATTTGTCAAGTCATAAAAAATACGTGACTTGTATGGCATGCAGGCTATTAATATTCACACGTAGGTAACCATAATGGTTCATTTTCTTTACCTTTCTGGAATGTAAATTAATTGCACATAATGGTTTTAAATTTTTAAACCGGTTTGTAGATAACAAGTAGATACCTAAGTATGCTTCGAGTTAAAAATGGCTTTCGCGTTAAAAGGGACCCGTGGCTAAGTAATAACAGCCGCACGGGTCGATCGAAGGTTTTAAGCTACGCTTGCCGAGGTCGGTCCGTGGATGGGTGACCATCCATTACTCCGTGCCTCGGCAAGCACGCTAAGCGGCTAACCCGTTGATCCCGGCTGTCATTCGTAGATCTTTGACTGTCGTTACGGGTAGTCAGAAGCCTAAAAGTCTGACAACCAGTCTTCCAAGGGTATCCTGTTACCCACTAACTGGGTTGTGGAAGTCAGATAGGTAGTCGCTTCATGTAAAATACTAGTATTCAGCTGCATCCGGTTAGACTGGAAGCCGACCCCAACATAGTTGGGAAAAGGCTAAGGAGGTTGATTGGTGATTAAATCAAGGTTTGATTAAATCCTGATAAAAAATCAATACTTTAACATAGTTTAATCGCAAAGCGCGCTGTTGGATTTTCAACTATCGGTGCTGCGCCAAGCGTTGAAAATCCAACAGCGCGCTTTTATATAGGTACATATGTGCCTAGTGTTAGAGAAAATCTCCTTCATAATTCTCCCTGTAGAGTTTCATTGTTTGAACACGTTACTACGTCCAGGCCCACGTCGCGTCCGTAACTTTAGTCTCCAACCAAGTACATATGAGAAAACAAAATACGATTTACCATTACCTAAGCAATTACATCTATTTCCAAGTAACTGACCCAGCGAACTTCCTACCGCTTCAGAATCAATGAACGAATGTAAGAGAAAATGAAATATCTTCATATTTTTTTTTCGTATTTTTTTCCCATGTTTTAATAGCTATTCTGCTATTCGGGGCGGAGACAAATCCAACAAATCAAAGATCATAAAAATCGGTCCAGCTGTTCTTGAGGGGTGTGTTACGTGACTTAGAAAAGTGTAACATCGAATATGACGTCCCCGTAAGGTGTAACTAACCCGACTTTGTTTTATTTATAGATAGAAGATAATTACACAATCTATCAGTAAGAATAAACAGGCTTTTTCTTTTTCTTTAATGCCGTAGGTGAAATTTTGTACCAGTCAACTTTTTAGTGATGCAGAGACAAACAGTGGTAGGCGCAATTACAAAAATAGAGGAATAAATATTTATTTAAATATGCATATAGTTACTAAAATCTATATACCCACTTTACTTGTAGCGTCTCGCAACAAAATAGCCAAAGCAACAAAGTTACGTGGAAAAATAGTCATAATCAAAATAATGGCAATCTAACGCAATTATTTCTTAAAGCAATAAAGGAAAATTAAGTAGGTATATTTTCTTGTAATAATGGGGCAAAATAATGTGCCATGTAATATGTAGGTACGAGAGAAGTTTTTTATTAAACAACAGAAGGTGCTCGCTCGCCTTATAATGCCAGCCGTTTAAACTTTTACTATGCTCGTAAAAGAAAATAAAGCCTACATTCCACGGCTTCTTTATTAATCTGATACTGTCTTAATTCTATTCTTTTGAAACAAAACTTTGCAAAGCCTAAACTTTTAATAATACGGAAAACTTTGAAGACCTGGATCAATGATACCGTCTAGCTTGTTGTTTGAAACAAAGTATGAAAACGGTAAAAAGGAGAAGACAAAGAAAACAAATCTATACCTCTATAGTTACTAATATTGTAGATGCGAAAGTAACTATCTCTGCTTGTGTGGTAGCGTTCTGCATTTCTATTTGTTTCCTACCTCCCATGGGAATAAAGCGTGAGTTTATGTATTCATGTGTGTAATTCTGTCTGTCTGTCGGTCCACTACCTTAAATGACTGAACGGATTTGAATGAAATAAGGCACATGGATAGACCATGACCTGGGTTAGGACATAAAATACTTTTTGTATCCTTGTAGTACGTTTCGTGGGATAATTTCCGACTTCCACACTGGTAAAGCCGCAGGCAAAAGTTAATGATATAAAATAAGAAAACATTAAAAAGTGATGAAAGAAGATGAGAAAAATCAACGAACATACATTTTTCTCTTTATCGAATTCACGAAAAACAGAACCGAATTTTCCCCAATTCGCCATTAGGTAGAACAGTATTTCTTTCTACTTCCATAGTAATTGATGGCCCATAAATCTGTGTTCCAAATCTGTCGTTTAATGCCACCACGGCTATCAGTGACTCATTGCTTGGTAAATCTATTAAATGAGTATATTGGTTGCGCTCGCACGTATTGTAGCGGCCCCATATCAGACCATAAATCTGCTTTATCATTGGTTCAGCAGTTAAGGCTCCCGCAGACACGCGCGACGCGACTGTAGTAGAACAATTTCTATGAAAACCTTATACAAATTGTTCTACCAGAATCACGTCGCACTGTCGCGTCGCACCTGTCTGCCTTTATCCCCAGTCACGCTACAAAAAACGATTCTAGGAGAACTACTAGGCATTACTGTACCTAACTAGCATAATAATCCATAACGTATTCAAAGGCTCGACCTTGTCATCTTGACCTATGTGTCTGTCATTGAGAATACATCCTGTAAATAATATGTCGCAGTAAGATGGTTAAAGCTGTGATATAGTTATATCCCTAGGGATATAATAACTATATACCGTAATATAGTTATATAAAAGTGGTTCATAACTATCTTCTAATATTAGACTAATCTAGTGAAATATTATAAGTTAATATTTTCTTTGATTTACACAACTGGTTATTCATGTTACCTAATAAATGGGTTGTGGAAGTCAGATAGGCAGTCGCTCCATTTAAAACACTGGTATTCACCTGCTTCTGGTTAGACTGGAAGCCAACCCCAACATAGTTGGGAAAAGGCTGGGCTGATGATGATGTTGCATCGACTGTTACTTCTTATTTACAAAGCCCATAATAATCTCCTTCTTCGATCAGGGATTTATTATTTACGTTAGTAACAGATGCTTCCAACTTTACCTAAAAATAACCATGAAGATTATTTCCAACAATCAATCAATCAAACAAATCAATTCAATTCAATTTTCCTATACAAATTACTAAGTCACCTTAGTAGTTACCTACAGGGGAAATTCATACAGTTTTGCAGTAGGATATTTTAACAAAATGTTGTCTAGGTACACTTTTCTGTAGGTACTTTTACTGTACCTACTCGTACTTTTGTTAAAAATGTTTCTACCTTTTACAGGTTACTCAGCGAGAAAGAGGAATCCGTATTCAATAGAGCTTTTGGCCCACCGATGGCTAAAAGAGGTGGCATTTTACCTCCCTTTGAAGTAGTAAAGCACAATGGATCTCTTTTGTTGGGAAATTCGCATTTTTCCACTGGACAGACGTTCCGTTTGCCACTGAATTATATTCAGATAGCTGGCTACCATATTGAGGAGAAAAGGAGACCTCTTACAAAGGTAAGGAAATATATTTTATCGATTTGGAGTGATATAAACTCTAACAATAAGAATGAATGAAAAAAGTACCCAACTATCCATAATCAGCCTATAACTTTCCCACTACTGGGACATAGGCCTCCTCTCAGTGAGTGAGGAAGTAGGCCGTAATCCACCAGACGGGCCCAATGTGGGTCAATAGATGTCACATGTCTTCAAAACTTTTGGTTCTAGGACATGCCGGAGTCCTCACGATGTTTTCCTTCACCGTTTTAAGAGCAGTGGTGATGAAATAATTTACACAAAGTAAGGCATCTGCCTGGGTTCGAACCTGAAACCTACAATTCGTAAGTTACCACTGGGCCACCACTGCTCGTACCCAACTATGTAATGCCTAATTGGTCAAATGATTATGAATGATGAAATGCACGGCGTTTTAACAACATCCCTGAAAATTTATCCAATAAAATCTCTTTGAAGAACATAAATAGTTTGCTAAATAAACAAGAGATAACAATTCCATATTACAGCAATAACTGTAATAAGACGTTCTCAAAGGAACCATACTGCATAAATAATAGTTTGTTGCGAGGAAAACGACAAGATTACACGTACAAAAAGAAACATGTTTACTGTACGCTTGTTCATTAAACTACATTAAACTGTATGTATTATGTGTGTATTGTATTAAACTTAATAATATTCATGAGCCTCTGTATTTTTTGACTGACCGACCCCTTGAAAGTTCAAAAGTGCCAAAAATTGGTTTATTTGAAACACACCTTTTCCTTCACCGTTTTGAGAGCAGTGGTGATGAAATAATTTACACAAAGTAAAGCGCCTGTCTGGGTTCGAACCTACGACCTACAATTCATAAGTCGCGGCCGATATCACTGGGCCACCACTGCTCTCAGTGACGTCATGAGACGCTAAATTGCGGACGCTATATGGCGGCCACCGTAATCACAGGAAACTGTAGCTTAACATGCATAAACCCATGCCCACGAAAACAGTCCAAGATGGCGGAACATTGTCAGAAAAAATTGATCTGTGGAGATGGTCATGGCTATAAGCAATGAGGTGAACGACGCGGCGACGCAAGAAGACTCAATAAATCAGTATTAAATAATAATAATACCTTTTTCTCAACAAATAATTAATTATTATATCAAATAATCTTTTTTCCCAGTATCTGCAAAAGATTATGGCTGGTTCGAAAAAAGGCGTGGTATATTTCAGTATGGGAACGACATTCCAAGGAAGTACCCTCCCAGAAAATATGATTGATGATATTTTGGATGTTTTCAAGGCAGTGAATATGACTATTATCTGGGAATATGAGGGAATACTAAAGGCTCCGAAGAATGTTCATGTGCTTAATCGAGTGCCGCAGCAGAGTATTTTGGGTTGGTTGATATATTCATTATTTTCTTAAGCCTTTAGATCTTTTAGCTAAACCGTATTGAGGGTGCAAAATATGCAATAATATGCTCTTTCCTGAAGCTTTATAAATATGTTGATCCTAATGGGCATAAATTCAAAATACATGTTTTTTTTTATGAAATTCGATTCAGAGGTCATCAGAAGATTTTAAGAACATTCACAGTCTTATCTCAGTCTCAATCTGTCAAAAATATCTCTAATTTCCCAACATTTTGACAAGTTTTTGACATTTGTTTGTCGTCGAGATGAGACTGCGATTAGATTTTGAACGTTTTAAATTACGAGAATTGGTCTTCAGAAATCTGTCTAGTATTTGTAAAGATTTGTAGTATTGGAAAATACATAATTATATTGGTAACCAAAATCACCTTCAGTACGTAAACTCTATTTATAATTTTCTAGACTAACCGCCGAACCCAATTACCTATCTATCACCAGTTTTGGCATACTGGAGGTAGAAAAACCTATTTATCTCTGGTTTTAACGTCCCAATAATTTATATCAGTAGCGATCTGTATGATTATATTATACTGACAGTTATAATTACACTGGCTACCATCAGTAGCTATCTGCAAGTACTATTTTATATTCTGTGTTATCTGTCAATACGTTATTGGGTTCGGCCGTAAAATGACATCTGCAATCGACCGATAGCTGTCATGTTGATAAAAAAGGTCTATCGCATTTTAGTCTATAGTCCGCGCGAAACTAGTTGGCCGCTGAGGTGGGTACAGGGGCGAGGCAGCGGTTCGCAACGCACGTACTGAGTAATGCGCCTCCGCCCCTCCGTCCCACCACTCACATACCTAAGGCGCGGCCAACTTGTTCCGCGCAAAAAAAATCAGAGTTTAGTTCTAGTTATTGTAAAGAAAGCAACAAAATGATTCTGCCTACTGTATATCCTCTTAATAATCCTTTCACATCACGTAGAAAAGCGGATGTCAAAATTGAGTTACCCGTAAATGATATATCTAATTTTCAGCACATCCAAATTGTGTTTTGTTCATTACGCCGGGAGACCTTCAATCATTTATCGAAGCTGTTCACTTCGCTGTTCCTATTATCGGAATTCCTATATTGGAAGATCAATTCAATAATGTCGACAAAGCAGTAAATAAAGGTTTTGGTAAGAAAGTAGATATTATGGATATAAAAGCCTTGAAAGCGGCCATGGATGACGTGATAAGAAATACCAATTAAGTGAATATTACAGAGATAGTAGTACTTTATGAGGGTAGAATTTAGTCGAATCCATTTCGAGATTCCATGCGCTATATATTAAATGGGGTTCGAGCCTTTTCCTGGTTCAGAATTAACCTACTTATGCAGGAAATGGCCGTTCATGCAAATGATGGTTCCATTAAACAATTAGAAGACAGACGTGTTGTCGACGGCTGCAGTTACCTCTGCCATTGACGCGTGTCGCTCGTGTGTATGAGCAAGAAAAGGGAGAAAATATCATCATCAACTGCCTAGCCTTTGCCCAACTATGTTGGGGTCGGCTTCCAGTCTAACCGGATCCAGCTGAATACTAGTATTTTACATGAAGCGACTGCCTATCTGACCTCCACAACCCAGTTACTAGGTAATACGATACTCCTTGGCAAGACTGTGGTTGTCAGACTTTCGGGCTTCTGACGACCCGTAACGACTGTCAAAGATCCACGAATGACAGCCAGGACCAACGGCTTAACGTGCTTTCCGAGGCACAGAGGAGTCTTGGTATGTAAAGATGGTCACCCATCTACGGACCAACCGCGACAAGTGTAGCTTAACCTGATCGATCGACCCGTGCGGCTGTTATTACTTAGCCACAAGCCCCTCAAAAGGGAGAAAATATATAAATATTAATGTTTTCAGGTATCATCAATCAGCAGAAGAACTTTCATTGATATATTATGATCGGCCCATTCCTCCTGGGAACGAACTTTTATTTTGGATTGAGCATGTCATTCGTACAAAAGGTGCTCTTCACTTACGATCTCCTATGTTGAAGTCTTGCTATTGTCCTCCATATTTAGAACTTTCAATTGTTATTTTAACACCAATAGTGTGTTTCTTTGTGTTAATTGTATGTCTTTTCATAAGAAGAAGAAAAGACGATGATTTCGATTTCAAGAAGTTTATTTGAGCACCTATCGGATGACAAACGAAAGCCACAATTATACGATTTGTGAATTTATTATTAGTGTTTATGTTTTTTTTTTTATACTGGGTAATTAATTTTAAATTAAAATGCTATGTTGGTGATTATTTATTTTTTTGTTACTGAATAAGTATTCACATATCAATTTATTAGTGATATTTTAAATAATCCTGATATATGACACTCGTTGTGGCTGCTCGTTCCAATCACCAGGCTGCGGCAGGCACCGAGAACACGGCCTTTCGACGTCCAGGTGGCTCGCACTAACGTAGGCAAATTCACACCGGTAGCAAGCAAAGGCTTTGACATTTTTAACTGTACATTGCCGGAATTCATGAGGGTGACTCTTGATTAATTAACTAGTAAATGATAATTATTCAATCACATTATCGCATTGGATGTCAACTTGTAAGGAGAGTGTAAGATTGTATAAATTTTACAGTGTAAATGCGAATTTTAATTATGAATTGAATGTCAGTGTAAATGCGTAATTTTAATTATGAATGTACCTACTTAATGTTTTTTTATTATTATTTGATTTATCATCAATGCAATATAATTCAACAATGTATTATGTTATGAAATAAATAACTTACGACTTATCTATGTTAAGATTTATTTTCGTGCTCGTACTTTAGTAAGTAACATATTTCAGTATGAATAATGGAATAAACAACGGAGCCAGCCAAATGGTGATTTTCTTTGTGCGTTCCGCTTGCAAAACCCATAATTAAATTCTCGTATCCCATTTCCTTTGACGTTTGTTTTGTACTAGCAAAAAGATACAACCGCAAAATAAACGAACTCCTCATTTATACGTTTTCCAACGTCTGATATATTTATACCACCACCGTCCTTTCCTTTGCCGACTTCCGTTACAAAGTCAACACACTACAAAGTTAACCGCAAAGAAAAATAGGTATCATGGAATTTATTTTCAAGAGCTCGAACCACAATTTCAAAGAAAAAGGAAAACAATTGAAAGACGTGTGTTTCTGATACTTTCAAAGCTTTGAGTTTTCTTGGTTCAAATGTTGAGCCTTACATGAGACATACTCGACCGTCAAGAGGCGAGAATCCTTACAAGATTCGCCAGGCGATCTATCGCACAAAAGTTCCGCCTTGGGGTTTGCCGAAGAGCAATGGAGAGCATCATTTTAGGCGTTAAACGAACTGACAGCTGCGTTCCAACCACGCTTCGTTCCAAAACGGGGATCTTAAACGTAACCAAAAAGGCTACCAAACTGAAATGGGATTGGGCTGGTCGTGGTTACGTCAGCCGCATGCACAGTGACCGCCAGGCAACAGTCTCCACGCGGTGGGTGCCTGAGGATGGACGGCGCCGCCGAGGCCGGCCCAAGAAGACGTGGCGGGACGACCAAGACGCGTACCGCAAGGGTTGGATCGAGGTGGTCTCGGAAAAGGAAGGATTTGGGGGAGGCCTTTTCTCAGCAGTGGGATAGTATAGCCTACCGGAAAAAAAAAGTTTTTACACTCATCCGAGAAACGAAGACTCGAATATAATTATGTGATACAAGATTCGCCAGATTATTTACTCGAACTGAATAAACGTATTTTCTTTTTTTTTTTGTCTAACTGTAATTTAAAAGAAGCATGATTTTATGTTTCCGTGAAAAATCGTATTTTGTCGCTGTCAAAAAAAAAAGGAAAGAAGTGAAATTAAGTACTTAAATGATATTGTTTGGGGTCGGACCCGTGCTTCACCTAGTTTCTCCACCTGAGTGAAGCACGGGGACTACGGTCCCGTGATCGGGTCCCGTGCTCCAACTGATGATCAGTAGTCAAGTAATTGAGAAAAATACATAATTTAATAATACAGGGTGAAATTGAACACATGCGACAAATTGAAATGGGAGATTGTACTCATCATTATGAACAACTTTTACTATGGGACCGAACCTGAAATCGCGAAAAAAAAATCAGCTGTTCCCTACATTTATGTTCGCATAATTCGTCAAAATGTAGGGAGCAGCTGATTTTTTTTTCGCGATTTCAGGTTTGGTTCCATAGTAAAAGTTGTTCATAATGATGAGTACAATCTCCCATTTCGATTTGTCGCATGTGTTCAATTTCATCCTGTATACTACTCTGTCAAAAAAGTACCGGGAAAAGATCAATAATTCACAAAATGTTAGTTGTTCATAACTCGAGTATCATAAACACGAGTCAACTTATTTATTTATTTTATACTTAAACTGACAAGAAAAAAACAGAACAGAAAAATTGATACAAAGGTGATGATTATTTCTCCTTTCGAAAATCGTTTATTCGAGTCGAGAAGGTATCTCTTATCGTGAACGATGATAGTTTATGTACAGTATGATGGGTAAACATAGAAAAGTAAACGTTGGACGTTCTATCGCGTTATATAAACGGGATGTTCAAAAGTGAAATGTTTTCATAATACGCCTCCAAGTCTGTTTATTCTTACTGATAGATTGAATAATGTTATGTGAATGTTTTTATTGGAAATAGATGTAACTGCTTAGGTAATGGTAAATCGTATTTTACTTACTCGTAGTTACGTGGCTGTCATTTGCATATCTTTGACAGTTGTTACGGGTAGTCAGAAGCCCAAAAGTCTGACAACCAGTCTTATTAAAGGGTATTTTAGTATTGTAGTAGCTGGGAGCAGTGGCGGCCAAGTGGTAACGGCCGTGACTTACGAGTTGTAGGTCGTAGGTTCGAATCCAAACAGGCACTTTACTTTGTGTAAATTATTTCATCACCACTGCTCTCGAAACGGTAAAGGATAAAGGAAAACGTCGTGAGGAAACCGGCATGTCCTAAAACCAAAAATTCGAAGACATGTGACTTCTGCCAACCTGCACTGGGCTCGCGTGGTGGATTACGGCCCACTTCCTCTCACTGAGAGGAGACCTGTGTCCCAGCAGTGGGAACATTATAGGCTGATTATGTATGTATTGTAGTACCCAGCGACTGGGTTGTGGAGGTATGTATAGACAGTTGCCCCATGGAAGCTACTACTAGGTATTCAGATCCATCCGGTTAGTCTGGAAGCCGACCCCAACGTAGTTGAAAAGGTTAGACAGATGATGACTACTCAGCCTACCAACTAGGGACTTGTCACTGAAACTCTATAGGAAGAATGATGAAACAAACCTTGATTTAATACTTAATTAATCAATCTGCTTAGCCTTTTATTTATTTATTCATTTATTTCAGGCGACGCAGGCATATACATATACCTTAACCTAAAAATACATATTTTTATTCGCCCCGCGGTTTCACCCGCGTAAATGTCGGTCCCATTGGAATATTGGGATAAAAACTATCCTATGTCCTTTTCCGGGACTCAAACTATCTCTATACCAAATTTCATCTAAATCGGATCAGTGGTTTAGGCGTGAAGAAGTAACAAACATATAAACACACACACACACACACTCACAAGTCACAAACTTTCGCCCTTTATAATATTAGTGTGATAGAACTTCACTTCACTAGCTTGTTCTAGTGTTGTTCTGTGGTACTTGTCCGCGGAAGCGACGGAACACCACATCCTGCGGCCAAAAGTCTTCTTCCATGACCACGGGCAGATAACAATTCGGTACGCGCACCACGAACGCCTGTTGACGTTGCGGTACGACTCCAGTAACTGCACCCTCGGCGTGTACCTTGTCTCCTTGTCCTCCGCCTTAGTGGTCGCCTTTTCCCAAGTATGTTGGAGTCGGCTTCCAGTCTAACCGGATACGGCTGAATACCAGTATTTTACTTGAAGCGACTGCCTATCTGACCTCCGTAACTCAGTTACTGGATAACACGATACCCCTTTGGTAAAACTGCTTGTCAGAATTTCGGCCTTCTGACTACCCGTAACGACTGTCAAAGATCTACGAAGGACAGTCGGGACCAACGGCTTCCAAAGCACGGAGGGGTTTGGATATGTTATTAATGGTCACCCATCCACCGCTGACCTCGGCAAGCGTCGCTTAACCGTCGATCAGTCCGTGATTCTGCTATTACTTAGTCATGAGCCCTTCCTTGATTTAATAATCCCTGCTACATAAATTATATACCTTTGTATGTAGGTACGGCGATAGTACCTCCCGTTATCCGATCATTATTACGCTAATTAGGAAACAGAGCATAGCGTAATCAAATACTTACGTAACAATCTCTTATAAGTACAGACGCCAGCACATCAAGCTACTACAATCTGTCAAATTCCTTTAATAGATTTTCAACTTTATCGCTTAAGTGTTATGGTTCAAAGTTGATTGGGAAAATTTGACAGTTTCGGGTAGCTTGATGTGCTGGCGTCTGTACATTAAACATAAGGTGAGATACTGCCATGTATAAATTACGGATAATAACAGCCATTCATATTACAACATGCAACATGAATATCCGTTATTTAATTGAAGGGCTTGTGGCAAAGTAATAACAGCCACGCGGGTCGATCGATCATGTTAAGCTACGCGTCTGTGGATGGGTGACTATCTTCACATACCAAGATCCTTCCGTGCCTCGGAAAGCATGTTAAGCCGTTGATCCCGGCCGTCATTCGTGAATCTTTGACAGTCGTTACGGGACTACGGGTCATCAAAAGTCCGAAAGTCGGACATCCAGTCTTACCAAGGGGTATCGTATTGCCCAGTGACTGGGATTTGGATGTCAGATAGGCAGTCGCTCCATGTAAAATACTGGTATTCGGCTGCATCCGGTTAGACTGGAAGTCGACCCCAGCATAGTTGGGAAAAGGCTAGGCAGATGAATAATTGCCATTCATGGTCATACCTTTATCAACATGAATATCCGTTATTACATTATCATTATCAGATATCGGAGTAGGTAGATTATATTTACCTATACTTCGAGGAATTAAGTAACATAGAGTTAGATAATACCTCCTCTAAAATCCCGGAATCATAAACATGACGATACTTAATCGTCATGTTTCCGGGTACCCTCAAAAATGTCATATGATTCTTAAAATTAATCATTTGTAACACATCAATTATTTTTAATAACTATTAGTTTCTACCCGCGACTTTGTCCGCGTGAAATTTCTTGTTCTCCGGATCCACCCGGTCGCATCGCATCGCCTGCCCTCGCTATTACTTCGTTTTCGCGCAGCGTCCTTTCTGTCTTTTTTTGTTTCTGCTCGGCTCCATAAGGTCCTAGCGTAATGTTAAATAGCCTATAGCCTTCCTCAAGAATTGGACTATTAAATGCAAAAACAGTCTTTCAAAACCGAGTGGTAGATCCAGTGAGTAGTGCGGTCAAATAAACTCTTCAGCTTTATTATTAGTATAGATAAGTATGTATACGAATAAAACTACAGGGTGTTACGGAAAGGGTATATCAATACAAATGGGTTGAAGAGTGTATCTGGTCTAGAATCTCTGTACAAAATTTCAGCTCAAAAGCATTAACTTTGAAAATGCTAAATATTTTTTCATTTCGACATCACGGCGCTGCACTGACGCGCGGCGGCGGCGTGATGTGCGTGTACTAGGCGCACAGATACACTACAGCTAATGGATAATGACCTTCGTAGTGCGGTGACACGTTTTTTATGATTTCAACTTAATAAACTATCGAAATAAAAAAATATTAAGCATTTTCAAAGTTACTGCTTTTGAGCTGAAATTTTGTACAGAGATTCTATACCAGATACACTCTTCAACCCGTTTGTATTGATATGGGTCAATCCGCGGAAATCCACTAACGGCGAATATATGCTAATAATAAATTAAATAACGGCTGGCAACACCAACGTCAACAAGTCAATTTCATTCTTACAATATAATTTTCAGATTAATTAAATTTTAGAAGCAGTTTTATTGTGAAATTTTACAAGCAAAGCCCAGAAACTCAATTTTTAATAATTCCAATAGAAAAAGTACATACAATGAACCATAATATGCGAATCTTTCACCAAAAACTACCGAACCGGAGGTGACATCTGTCATGTCACCTCCGGTAAAACCAGAGAAATAAAACACCAAAAATGTTGACAAGATCAGCCGCAAGACGCGCACGCCTACCACCTCCGGACTCTTCGCTCAGCTCCGCCTCGCCGCCCGCGCCGCCGGTACCCAGCGCCACTGTGAGCGCTGTGACGACGCCGGCCGCGGCAGTTGCGTCGAGCTCGAGCGACGAGTATTTCTCTCCGCCCACGACGCCACCACCTGTTCGTCGACGGGGAGGACGCCGGCCGCCGGACGGCTTAGGACCTCGAGGCCCATCGGCCTCTGATAGGGTCCCAGCTCCCGGCGGAAGTGTGCAGCGCATGAGATGGACACGATCCATCAATGAAAACGTCATGCGCTCATACTATGGGGCTACAGAGGGGGGAAACAATCTGACCGCGTATCGTGTTCGGATGCTCTCTCTTTTTCAGGTGCTTGAACCAGCTGTCAACGTTTCGGTACAACGACTATCGGATCAGGTGCGGGTCATCCAACGTAATCATATGTTGGATGACACTATACTTGATCGCCTGCGAAATGAAATACAGAGTAGCCATGTCGTCGCTCCCCAGTCGCAGACTGCTGTAATACTACCGCAGTATAATACAAGTCTTGCTGACGAGGGGAGTAATGATCGGGCTACAAACGTAAGTACCCAGTGCAATGAGGAATTGAGGAGTGCTTTGGAGGATGCGATTCAGGAATATCGCTTCATGTCGCCCGAACTTAGGCCACGCTTGCCTCGTTTGCCCATGCATAACAAAAATAGGGCGCTGGTGGCGGTTCTGGATTCGCAGTTGTCTAAATATTTTGATACCTGCGAAGACCTCACCGATACTCATTCGATTCTGTACTGCGCGGCTGTAGCGGCATGTCGTGTAGCTCACGTTAAATTTACCAATGACTCTAGAGCTACACGGCCGAAACCAGCCGTACCAGCTTGGCAGTGCAGAATTGAACGTCGTATTGGTGGGGCCAGAACGCTCATCGGCAAACTAATCTGCTTCAGGGAGGGCAATACTCGCCCTAGAGTGATGCGCTTTGTGAGGCGGGCATTCTTGGGGACTGATATCAGCCCTCAAGACTATATGTCCTGTGTCATAGAGCGCATCGACTTCCTGAAGCAGAAAGTGTATGCATGGGCGAACCGTATCCGTCGGTATAAGCGGCGAGTAGAGCGATACACTCAGAATCGCACCTTCCAGAGTGATGAAAGGTGGGTTTATAGGAGTTGGGAACGACCGGACCAAGGTGTGGCTGACACGCAACTGCCGGATGATGATGCCATGTGTTCCTTCTGGCGCAGTATCTGGTCGGTGCCTGTCAGTCACACCGAAGGTGATTGGGCTCGAGAGGTCGAGCGAGCCTGCGATCCAATACCAGAAATGGGGCCTATAACCATCTGCCCCCAAGATGTAGCTCGTGCAGTCCGTCCACTGCCCAACTGGAAGTCTCCAGGGCCGGACGGGCTGCAGAATTTTTGGATAAAATGGTTTTCAAGGTCGCACGCTCGCTTGGCATCTCAGTTCCAGGTCGCTTTGGAATCTGGTTCGCTACCCCAGTTCCTAACGACAGGAATTACCCACCTGCTCCATAAATCAGGTAGCACCGCGGAACCCAAGAATTATAGGCCGATCACGTGTTTACCGACGGTTTATAAAGTTCTTACATCCATTTTGAGAGCTAAAATTAACAAACATATAGACACCAACGCCATCATGTCTACCTCTCAGAATGGATGTAGGAATGGATCCCGCGGTACTAAGGAGCTACTCCTCATTGATATGGCCATCAGCCAACAGGTTGGTCGCTTCCGAAAGGATCTGTCGACATGTTGGATAGATTATAAGAAGGCCTATGACTCGGTGCCACATACATGGCTCATGAGGGTGTTGGAATTGTATAAAGTAGATACAACTCTGCGCACCTTCCTGATGTCGTGTATGGGGCAATGGAGGACGGTCCTTCGCTATCCAGGATGTCGAAATATTCAGAGGAATAGCGAACCCATAAGGATCGAGCGAGGCATATTTCAGGGTGATAGTTTGAGTCCGCTTTGGTTCTGCTTAGCCTTGAATCCTCTTAGCACACTGCTGGAGGATTCAGGTCTAGGCTATCGGTTGAGGAGAGGTGGTCAGGTTATATCGCACCTCCTCTACATGGATGACCTAAAACTCTTTGCCCCCAACAATTTGCAACTGATGGAGCTACTGAAAGTAACTCAAACTTTCAGTAACGCTATTAGGATGGAATTTGGTGTGGACAAATGTGCGGTCATGCATGTAAAACGAGGAGAGATTGTGGAATCCGTGGGAACTCAACTCTCGGATTCCACAAACCTTAGAGCCCTCTCCGCATCCGAAACCTATAAGTATTTGGGTATGTCGGAAGCGTTAGGCATCAATGTTACTGACATGAAGCAATCGTTAAAGGAGCGCTTCTTTGGCCGCCTGAAAAAAGTGCTTAATAGTCTTCTATCAGGCGGAAACAAGGTGCGTGCCTTCAACGGTTGGGTCATGCCGGTTTTGATGTACTCTTTTGGCATACTCAAATGGACTCAAACCGAACTCGACGCCCTGGATAGGAGGGTCCGTACGCTGCTGACTGCAAATCGAATGCATCACCCACGGTCATCGGTAATGAGGTTGTATATCCCGCGAAAGTGTGGAGGTCGAGGGTTTTTAAACGCTAAGACCCTCCACAATCGCGAGATATGCAATCTCAGGGAATACTTCCAAGAAACCGACGTGGGGATGCATCGAGATGTAGTCATAGTGGACAAGGGCCTCACCCCGCTCTCCTTGGCTAAAGAGAACTGGCGCAAACCAGTAGTGCTTGACACTAATGATCGCATGGAGGTATGGCAGAGTAAGGAGCTTCACGGACGCTTTCTTCGGGCCCTTCATGGACCCGATGTAGACCTACTAGCGTCCGTAGCCTGGCTACGTTGCGGTGATCTCTTTGGAGAAACCGAAGGTTTTGTTTGTGCAATTATGGACGAAGTTATGATGACAAACAACTACCGGAGATATATTGTGAAAGACGGCACGGTTGACATCTGTCGGGCATGCCACCGGCCGGGAGAATCAATCAGGCATATTATCTCCGGGTGTTCTCGTCTAGCTAACGGAGAATACTTGCATAGACACAACCTTGTAGCCAGGATAATCCATCAGCAGCTTGCTTTGAAATACAACCTTGTAGAATCGGAGGTGCCGTACTATAGGTATGTGCCCGACCCAGTTCTCGAAAATGGTAATATCACATTGTACTGGGATCGATCCATCATCACTGACAGGACTATTGTTGCCAATAAGCCTGATATAGTGGTGGTGGATCGATCAGAGCGGCGCGCAATGATTGTTGACATAACTGTCCCGCATGATGAGAACCTCGTGAAAGCTGAGAAAGATAAACAAATTAAGTATCTTGACTTGGCTCGCGAGGTTGTCAACATGTGGGATGTGGACTCAGCGATCATTGTGCCGATAGTCGTAACAGCCAATGGTTTGATAGCCAAGAGCCTCGACCAACACCTAAGGAGGCTCTCGTTGGGCAGCTGGATCAAGGGCTTGATTCAGAAAGCGGTACTTCTGGACACGGCTCGCATTGTCAGGAGGTTCCTCTCTCTGGAGCCCTGACCGCCGGTAGCTTGGACCCTGTTCCCGATACCGGTGGGCTACTATTTTTTATATTTTTAAATGTTTTTATATATTTTTTATACTAATATTTAAAAATATAATTTATATGTATATAGTGAAATAAAGGAAATTAAATATCATAGCTGCATTCTTTTTTTACTTTATATGAAATTTCTTACATGTTTTTACGTATGGCGCCGCTATCTAAAAAAGTATAACACCTTTATTTAATTTATTATTGCAATCAACACGCACCAAATGTCCTTACCATTTGCAAATAAAAGTCGGCCTAATTGAGCGGAATGGCCCATATACCCTTTCCGTAACACCCTGTATAAAGTTCAATAATTTGTGATTTTTAAATCCCGGGATTAAAACGTCTTTTCGAGATTTCAGAGGAGGTATTATCCACTCTTATGTTACTTACTCCCAATCCCAAGTTTATGTACTGATCATTATGTACAAGAGTTCAAACAACGATAGACGACGATTAATCCAGTTACATTCAACTCGATTACGTCTCAATGTAATTATACCTCCATCCTGGATGGTAACCACATTTCTCTATTATTCAAGGGGTACTGTCATCTGGTTGACAAATCAAATCTTCAGACAGATGGATAGGATAGATATAGCAGGTATTGTTTAGGCAAACAATAGTAGGTCTATCTACAATGGTGTGCGTTCTTCGATAGAGATAAGTTAACTCCCCATAGCAAAAAGCGGCTAGTCTCCTATTGACAGAAAATTTGGGTTATAAGCCGCTCAGATTTTGCATCATCATTTTTACAATGATCTTTAAACTCGTGACAATAAAGTTGCTGTTGGGTTGCTGCAACTGTCAAGTTTGTCAAAATCAAAGTGATCTTTATTGTTGTTGTAATAACGTTGCTGTTGGGTTGCAGCTGTCAGAAGTAAAATAACTATGAAAGGACTGTAAGCAACTAAAACCCATGGACTTATTATATTACCTACAACGGTTATATAACAAGTCCATGCTAAGACCATGGCTAAGACATAGTAATGAAATGCCAAATCACAACTGACAAAAGGCTGACAAAATGATTTTATTTCTGTAAGTAGGTTTGTACAAACCGAAGACGTTAAATTATTTACTCAAGTACAAAGACTTTTACACGTCAATCATATTTTAAGAACTAGATGAAGTCGGCGTTTCATAACCGACTACTCTGAGTTCAGAAGGAATGAAGAAACAAACTCAGAAGCCACAGTCGCTAAGTCCAAACATACCTAATCTTGTGGACCATGTAGAATGGATTGATTACAAAATTATATTCTGAGGAAAGAACCAGACAGATTTTAGGACCTGTCTAATCAGTGCAAGTATTTGTTAGGACATTATTATCATGTTTACCGGGGAAAAAAATACCCCTGTGCTGTGTTTTTATACAAAAGAACGTAAAAAACATACAGTTCTATGTGCAAAAACTGAGCTTGGCAAAAAACAAATGACAGATACACACTGTCGCATTACCGAGCGACATTTCCCCCGTTTTTGTAAAGAAAGCAAAAAATGAAGGCATAAAACACCAAGTCGTCGAGGTAATCCTAGCGTGTCTGCCTGCAATATCCTCAGTTCTCAATATTACAAAGTGTAGAACCACATCACAGCCTAGACTCTCTTTTGTCACGAACTGTGGGAGACGGTGACGAAATATCGATTTGAGCCCAAACGTCTCGCGACTCCAGAATTCAATGCATAATTTGGAGCTTTCGGCAACCTTATTAGTCTCTAAGGACTTCGAGTAAGGTAATTGCAAATTGAGGTAGGTATATGAGAAAAATGTGGAGTTCGTGATTTTATTTTAAAATTAGAAGTAATAAGGTTTACCATTTAAAATCTTTCAATTTTCAAATGCGTTTATACAACAAATAAAAATTAATTAACGTTCAGATAGTTTAAGTCGTAAAAAATTTTACAAAATCTAGTTTCATAACGATTACGGTAAACGTAGGTTACATTGGACCTTGGGACTCAAGCTCGATCGATATGTGCCTCTTACACAAATAGAATTCCCATACAAAATAATTAACTAATCCGCCTTCATTTTCCATTGTATGAAGAAAATAATTTAATAAAAGCCTAATGTGGCTTTTTATTAAATTAATTTAATGAATTCGAAAAACAATAAATTTATCAAGAAGGTTTGACGTCAGACAAATCAAGATCAAGACAAATAAATTAGGATTTGAAGCCTGCACCATGGATTTCTGGTAATTTATTAGTTATTTGAAACAATAGCTGTTGATACAATATACAAGATGACACTAAAATATATGTAGGTATTATGTAAAAGTAGGTATATAAAAAATAAAAGGTGTCTCAAAAGTTGGCATAAAAAAATTCGTCCGTATCGTTGGGATTTCTTTGTCAAAATGAGAGAGACAATATCCAACGGAAGATGCAAATCTACGGTATAAAGTTAAAGAAAATTTAATGTTGTTATCTATGTACTAAAATAATTAAAATAAAAGATACCTAAAACTATTATGCGAGACAAACTCAAGTTCCACTTCATTTACAATTGAATAAAACCTTCATACTCGAGAGCTCTTTACGCCTTACTTATGCAAAAGCCAGCCAGACTTATATTATGAGCCGTAAACAAAGATGGTTATCACTGAATATGCAAATAAATGTGATAACGCTGGCTGGAGAGAAAGAGCAAACGGCATGGGAAAAAAAATGAGGCACGGATTCGAAATTCAAGTCTCGATGAAAAGGAATTTTAAAGTAATTGCGATCCTATTTATTTCCATTGAATAAAAAAGATCGCAATTACTTTAAAATTCCTTTGTTTGTTTTCCTTTGTTTCATGTTTTTTCTTTACGTTTGCAAAATATTTATAAGTAGGGGATTTCATTATAAAATCTCAAAGTTTCCTCATACTTCACATCAATTTGTAACTGAAACAGCCGTTCCATTCCAAGCCCATAATTTCGTATTGCCAATGTAGGAAATATAAAACAAAATTACTGACGATAAAATCTTCCATATTTCCTGACGGTAGCTCTAGTGTGTACAAGGCTTCAGTTTACTAGACCGACTGAAGTTACTAGGAAAATAGAAGCTGTAGTTTACATTACCTATCGGTATGTTGTTGGAACTTCATCCCTAGGGGCTTTGAAGTTACGGAGCTTCTAACTTCTAAGTGATTGGACGGAAACCTGTACTTTAAAGTTATACTATAAACTGGTATCTCGTTATCTCAATCTAGCGCAGCGTAGCAAAACATGGAGTATGATATTGAAACTTTGAGTGTATATAAAATCGAGTTTGAATTTATCTAGTGAAAAGCGAGGACGATCGTCAAACGAATGGAAATAGAAATCTGTGAGCTAAATCGTAGACAAGTTAAATAACTCAACTCCTTTTCAATGACACTTTATGTGTCTGAGTGGTAAATACATCTTTGCGGCTATGCTTATACTTCTGAATTAAACATAGCTTGGTGTCCGATTTAAAACACGGCAAGTACAATTTTTCTTCAAAATCAAATAATTTATTTCAAATAGGCACATAAAAGGCACTTTTGAACGCTAAAATTTACAAAAAATAGAATTTATTCTAGTCGCCTCTTCCAAAAAGGTAGTTTCGTAGGGAGAAGAATGGGCAAAAATCCTCACTTCTTCTTCTTTCTTTCTTTTTTACTTTACAGGTCATTCACACGGGAGACAGGAGGCCATTGGGACAGTCAGTTTAAATTTCCACCCCTGAAAAGCAGTATACCTAAATCGTCATCATTTCACGTCCACTGCTAGACATAGGCGTCCCCCAAGCAACGCCACTTTGACCAGTTCTATTCGGCTTCTCGCATCCAGTGGCTTCTTGCATTCTTGATATAATTTATAATAATAGCTATTTAGGGGAATATTACAAACTCCTGTCACGTCAATTTGCTAAACTTCGGAGGAACATTTGACGTCTGTAAACTTTGATATTACTGTCGAGACATTAACTTTGAATGTTATTGTAACGATAATAGGTAAGTCTACGTGGGCTGTTATAGACTCAATCCTATTTGAATTACTAGGTAGAAAAAAAAGGTAGACACTGTCCGTTCACAGTTATTATACCTCTGACAGCAGCAACCTAACAGCAACCTTATTGCAACGGCAATAAACATCAAAGTGATTTTGACAGACCTGTCAGTGGCAGCAACCCAACATAAACCTTATTAAAATGATAATAAAGATCACAGTCACGTTGACAGTGATGGAAAATCAGAAGTAAAATTACTGTGAAAAGACTGTAAATACTTATTTATTACTTACTAAAAGAGAGTCTACGGAGTTTTTTGCCCGTTCAGAAGAACGGGCAAGAAACTCCATGGAACCATAGAAATTTTATACTCCTAGGAACCGACTACACTTTGGAATAGGCAACTACATAGTTTCATCTTTCTAATTAACCAACTCCTCAAACCTGCCCGTAATTGATTTTTAATTAAAATAAACGCTTTGCGTTTGAGTTTAGTTGACAGATAGAATGAACATAAACCTGTATTAATTAATAGGGTTAACCCTTCTCGCATTGAGGGAATTACCAATTAACGCAAATATTCGTACTGAATTGAGCTATACCTACGTAAAGTAATCATGTCTCACCCATGTCTTAGGCCATTTTATCGGAATAGGAATTTGTTGACTGTTAGTAGTGAGATGAAGATACACAAAATTTTTTGACTATGTATAACGATATGAAGATAACAAAATTTGTTGACAGCGACATGAGGATATACAAAATTTGTTGACTATAGCGAAATGAAGATACACATGTTGACTATAGCGAGATGAAGATACACAAAATTTGTTGACTATAGCGAAATGAAGATACACATGTTGACTATAGGGAGATAAAGATAAACCAAATTTGTTGACTATAGCGAGATGAAGATACACAAAATTTGTTGCCTATAGCGAGATGAAGATACACATGTTGACTATAGGGAGATAAAGATAAGCAAAATTTGTTGACTATAGCGAGATGAAGATACACAAAATTTGTTGCCTATAGCGAGATGAAGATACACATGTTGACTATAGGGAGATAAAGATAAACCAAATTTGTTGACTATAGCGAGATGAAGATACACAAAATTTGTTGCCTATAGCGAGATGAAGATACACATGTTGACTATAGGGAGATAAAGATAAACCAAATTTGTTGACTATAGCGAGATGAAGATACACAAAATTTGTTGCCTATAGCGAGATTAAGATACACATGTTGACTATAGGGAGATAAAGATAAACCAAATTTGTTGACTATAGCGTGATGAAGATACACAAAATAACATCACGCCTGTATTTCCCGAAGAGTTGGGCAGAGGTGTACCCGTAGTACACCCACATTTCACCAGTTATGTTTAAGTCCCATGTAATAGGGGGCGAATATATTGCCATCCATCGGTAACGAATCCAAAATTCTAGACTCGCTGGTACTGAGACATTTCTAATGGAAAAACTCAATAACTATATAAACTTGAGTTGGAGATGCGTAGGTAGTGTATAATACTCTTTAATATGTACACCATACAGCACCGTGTGTAGCTACCTAGGTATATAGCATACATTCGTGTTTCTTTATTTAATAAAATACATACATACATAATTAGCCTATAATGTTCCCACTGCTGGGACACAGGCCTCCTCTCGCTGAGAGGGAGTGGGCCGTAATCCACCACGCGGGCCCAATGCGGTTTGGCAGATGTCACATGTCTTCGAATTTTTGGTTCTAGGACATGCCGGTTTCCTCACGATGTTTTCCTTCACCGTTTTGAGAGAGTTTTAATAAAATGCCTACATATAATTCTTGAAGAAGGTAAAGAGTCTTTCCGTGTAAGTAGGGCCAATTGGTTAGCTATAAAACCATCTAAAGCCAAAGAGGTGAAATGCTAAAAGACTCCTTCGCTGAAACTCCCTAAGGTCTTAAGAATATTTAAGTAATATGTATGTTGGAGCAAACTGCCTACACCATCAATATCGATAAGATTTTGTAGTGCCGATAAACTGGATCTAAGCGAGAATAAATTGAGGCAACAGCTATATCGACTATCACGACGAGAAAAGCGAAAAGATAGAAAAATAGGGCAAACCCTGCCTTTCTATTTTTTCGCTTTTCGACCAACGAATCAGTCAGTTTTTATGATTCAAAAAACTTTATTACTTACAAAAAAAACAACCGACTTCAAAAAAAACACTACAACGTGATAAATAACTTTAATTTCGGAAGTCGGTGTCGTTGGTTCCGCATTTTCGTTTTTTGACACCGACTTCACTTTGTAGTGTTTTTTTTTAAGTCGGTTGTTTTTTTTTTGTAAAAAAGTTTTTATTTTTCACTTTTTAGTTGTACCTACCCCACACAAATTCAATTAACACTAGTGCATTGAAGAACTGAAGATACCGACTAGAAGAATCATCAAAATTCGCATAGAAATGCCGGAGATGCAGTACATTTATGCATATAACTTCGTACATAAGAATAATTACTTAACGTATTATATACTAAAACCTTTCTGAAAGTATGCAGATAATATTAGTGAAAGAATTATCAAAATTGGTTCATTAGTTTTTGATGAAATCGCGGACATACATACATACATACGGGTCGAATAAGGAATCTCCTTTTTTGAAGACGGTTAAAAATCACAAAAATTTACTGACTGCATCATCAGTCTAGCGCTACTGATGAGCACTACTGACTGCCACATCAGTCTAGTGCTACTGTATCCTCGGGTTGGGCAGTGTTATTGAGCTTTACATCTGGAATTTCTCAGTAGCAGTTCAGAGTCTGGACTCATGCCCGGCGTACCGGCAAGCGTAGTGTGGGACGCCCCCCAGCTAGATGGACGGACGACCTAAAGAAGGTGGCTGGGGTAGACTGGATGCGGAAGGCGGAGGACAGGGTGCTGTGGCGCAGTCTGGGAGAGGCCTATGTCCAGCAGTGGACTGCGATAGGCTGAGTTGATTGATTGATAGACTTATGCCCGGTTGATGGCAGTAGGCTCGCCCCCTATTACATGGGCTTAAACAAAACTGGCGAAATGTTGGTGTACTAAAGATACATCTCTGCCTAACCGTTTGAGGAATACATACCTGATGATTTATGTTATGTCATGAATCACAAAAAAATATAAAGAAAAAGCAATCCCTAAATAAATCAAAGATTTTATGCGAATAATAAATACAGAAGACGCAAATTAACGAAATATGAGAATTAATGAAATCATTCGCTATCACTGAAGGTTTTCTGTTTACATCGGTCGTTTAGAGGAAAAAAAAATGGGCTCCGACATTCGTTGCGTGATCTCTAAAGAGTCTTATTTATTGCCGTTGTAGTTCTTAGGTACTGCCCACTGAGAACCATTAGTTTAATACTGAAAATAGAACATGTGTGGGTAGAATTAACTAAAGTAAGGTTAGGTTATTTATTTGAGTCATCGTACTATAAACTTTCGTTTTGGATCATGCAGTAGCCGACATTCCCGTGGTTTTTCTCATCCCATAGATAAGCGATAGCTAGATTTGTAATTATCGTCTATTTCGTTAAAAACTTCAAATTAGATGACTTAAATTACTTTTTTATTGATTTCTTTTACCGGTTCCAAATTTTTACAGGGTCAAGTAGGTATTGAACTTTTGTATTAAACAGCTGGTTTTTTTTCGTGATTTCAGAGTTGACCCCATAGTAAAAGTTGTTCATATTCATGGGTAGAACACCCTGTAAAAATTTGAAACCGGTAAAAAAAAACATCCGGTATATAAGGAGTTACTTAAACTCCTTATACGCCGTGAAATTTAAATCACCGTTTTCATCATTATGAACAACTTTTACTATGGGACCAAACATGAAATCATGAAAAAAATCAGCTATTCCCTACATTTTGACGAGTTATGCGAACATAAATGTAGGGAACAGATGTTTTTTTTTTTCACGATTTCGGGTTTGGTCCCATAGTAAAAATTGTTCATAATGATGAGTACAATGACCCCTTAAAAGGAAAACGGTGATTAAAATTTCACGGTGTATACCGGATGATTTTTTTTTCAAACGAATTGCTTTCCCCGCGAATTCGTCTGCGTGGATTGTGGAAACACGTCGTATAGTTTTTACCATAGTACGCTTTTGTGATGTCTAACGTGTCACAAAGGAGCATGGGCCAAATCTACCACCATGTGGGTCCCAGAAAACGTACGGCAACATCGAGGCAGACTCGGGACAAGATGGCGGGACGAGCTTGACGCCTAGGTAGATACAGAACTGGTGCACACTAACTCAAGACAGAGAGGAGTGTGGAAAGTAGTGGAAAGAGTGTGGAGAGTGGACAGGAGAAAGAGGGGCCTTTGCCCTGATTGGGACAACATATTCTAAAAACAATAACGTGACGATATTATCGTGGACGTCCACGGTATCAGCATCATGATAACACAAGGAAGGTCTATAAAATGACAGTTTAACATTTTCTTTCGCAACGCCCACGTTTTCGTTTATGTAATTTTCGCGACCTCCACGTCCATAAAATGCATGAAAATATGTGCATATTTTCATACTTTTTATGAACGTGGACGTTCACATATCGTCACGTTAGAAAATTAAGTATTTAAGCGCAAGTTCAATGTTCAACGTTTCGTAGAACTTAGTCTTCGAAAAGCCCTTTCTCAGTGCAACTCTATAAGGGATTAAAGGGATATTAATTTATCTTCCACATCGTTTCTATCTTCATATATCAAGGACAGCATGACGTAAGATTATGGCAGGTCAGATTAACAACATGACAAGTTAATAATAGTCCAGTGTTCCTTATCTAACGCAGTTTACTACCCACTCTTGTCTCCGGTTATCTTGGAAGGCGACTATAATAAGTGCATAGATACTGACTGCTGTGTTGTCTTTCTAAATGATATTCGGGGGATTTCATTTTCTTTACCGAACAAGCAAGTTTGCAGCTTTGGTAAAGTGACGAAAGTAACGAAAAAAAAAACTGCTGTTTCATACATTTTGGTCAAGTAGGTATTGAACTTTTGTATTAAACAGCTGATTTTTTTTTTCGTGATACCAGGGTTGGGCCCATAGTGAAAGTTGTTCAGTTCGATGGTCTAAAGCACCTCTTAAAGTTTGTCGGGTTAATTTTTTAACACCTTATAATTATATTTTAGCAAATCAGATGGTATTCCATCAAAAGGAACTCCCCTAGTCCTGTTGTCTACTTACTAAACTACGGCAATTACTGGCTGACCGTTAATTAAGGCATTCAATTGGAGAGTCCTGTACGGAGTTCGGAAGTGGGCGTTTACGAGCTATTACATTGATTTAACAACATGAAGTAGCAGACAAATGTTTTATACCAGTACGTACAATACCTACAAAGATATTATACAGAACTATGCAGGTTTATAAATGTAAATCGCCGCCGTCAAAGCCGAATTAATACTTCCTATAACAAACTTTTATTAGAAATCATAAGGCAGCACCAAGAAGGTGGGGACAAAGCACACAAACTTTTTACAGTAATAATTGACACCGTTTGCACTGGGCCACCACTGCTCTTTAGATAAAACATCTACCACATTATCAACTAGAAGCGCTACAATACATACAGTTGTGTGTTACCTTAGTGATTGCATATCACTTGGTGATTTTCTAGAAAAAAAAAAAACACTTACCTAAATATCACCTCCGTAGATCTACCTACCTATAAGTACATTTAAAATAATATTCTGCAAGGCCACATTAGTCTAAGTCATTATAAACAAAACAAATTTTAAAATACCAACGTTATTTAAATAACCACCTCATTAAAGTTATGTTAAC
The DNA here is from genome assembly GCA_945859645.1 of Amphipoea oculea. NCBI lineage: Eukaryota > Metazoa > Arthropoda > Insecta > Lepidoptera > Noctuidae > Amphipoea > Amphipoea oculea. The sequence continues at coordinate 7,587,200 of OX243876.1, forward strand.
GATAACAATTAGTAGAATTATCTTTTAAAATGACTCATACACGTTAATTGGTTTAACTATTTTGAACTGTCGGTCGTCGGCGAGGGGGCATCAATTTTGTTGTTACAATGGAACGCTAAACTGGCTGTGTTGGGAATATTATAGTTTTAATCTAATAAGTAGCATCACATTACGTATACTTTATATCTGTCGGTTATATGATATTAAATCATGGAAAATTATCATAACAATTGTTCGTACTTACTGCTTCCATGTTTTTAATTATAATTATTTGTCCAGTACATCAGTGACAACAGAAAACCGGATATATATCATATTTTTGGAATGGCCGAATTTGAACGCGAGAATATTCGAAATTAGATAAAGTGCACGGGGCGGTGCGTATTTGTGCAAAGCCTTTGGCTTCCACGTTTGAAAAATGGAGTGGAGGTAGCGTGTCTGTTTGTGTTTCTATGTGTATGATTGGATTGTTATTCCAAATTTTCTTATGTAAACTAATAATAAAAGAGAAAATATTTCCTTTTTTGTATGTTTGTTTGTAATGGATAAACTCAAAAAATACTGAACAGATTTTAAACATTTTTTCACCTATAGAAAGCTACATTATCAGCGAGTAATATGGGTTGTATTTGTTTTTGAAGTGAAAACTTCTTTAGCGGCGTTGAACACTTTTTGTAATGGGTAAAAAATGTTAAACTCGCGTCAGGGCATCGCGTCAGGACACGTGACCGTCAGGAGAGATTTCCCCCCCCCCCCCCTCTCTTTCTACGGCGGCGCCAACCGAAGTGAACCAAGTTTAGTGACACACGACAATGGATGGATGGATGGATGGATGGATGGATGGATGGATGGATGGATGGATGGAGTGGAAGTGGAAGTGGAAGTGGAAGCGGAAGAGGAAGTGGAAGTGGAAGTCGAAGTCGAAGTCGAAGTCGGAATCGAAGTCGGAGTCGGAGTCGAAGTCGAAGTCAAAGTCAAAGTCGAAGTCGAAGTCGAAGTCGAAGTCGAAGTGGAAGTGGAAGTGGACGTGGACACACTGCTGTGTATTCGTAACATTCGTGTATATAAAGTGTTTAAAATATGGAAATTGAACAAAGTGCATCTATTAATGAAAAAAGGGACGCAGAAATAGTGAAAAAAAAAATGAGTTATATTAATTCAATTAATAATTGATTTATTTCAACGTTAATATTCAAGTTTTCACTTCTGCCGGCACTCCCGGAGTGCAACCCGTCTTTTTTTTGTATAATTTTGTTATCTTACGACTTCCACGTGAACCTTATTTTTGTAACAAAAATAAGTTTCGTTGCCTCGAAAAATGATTATACATTTTTTTTTTAAATGCTTGCTTGCACCTAACATCCTTAATAATATTTTCACTTAAAACAAAAGACAAACCAAACAATATACTTGGAAAGTATCGATGTTGACTTTGGCAAAAACAAATGTTATTATATGGAAAAAAAAATAGAATCCTATTCAAAATCAAATAGAACATGTAGGCATTATGTTAATTGAATGGAAAAAAGAGTCTTCGGCAAAGGTACGCGTAAAGCATACGTAGTTTGAGGAAAAAAAAAAATTCAAGAAGAGCCGTTCCTAAAAAAACCCTAAAATTAGAACACTTTTTCATACGAGTATCTTATCATACGGCTCAAATAATTTTATGCTAAATTAAGTAATAAAAAAGGTATCTCCAATTCAATAGTATGACATATGAATCTGAATTTTCCTTCTTGGCTGGTCGACGTCTTAACCAACCGTTATCATTTATCATTGAAGCAAGACCTCTTTTGTGGTATAATGTTACATTAACATAATAAACTTGGGAAGCATCCAGGGAATGAATGGCCTGGATTAACAATAGGAGTAATGGATCGAATGATGACGCGAGGATTTCCGAAGGAAGGATGGGAGTTCTTGTAAGTCAAAGTTAGGACGAAATCAGTTCGGATCCGACAGGATTTGGGAAATGAAGTGTGAAAATCTCTATAGAGGAAAGTACGAGTTAGAATTCTATAGGAACAGGGTATTTTCTTTTAGATTATCTAGGTATCTACCTGCTACTTGGCTACCTATTTGAAGCTAAAATTATATATTTCACACAAGTGAGGTTCATCTTTATTTCATTCTTCGTTCACAAAATTATATAGAAAAAATTTACTTTATTTTTCGATAATTTGGATCGCGAGTGAAAGATCTTTCAGCAGACATCATGCAGACGTGAGAAAAGGCTGAATGCCGAAATCGAACATCGTTTGATCGGTTCACAAATGAATTCATTTTTCAATTTTGTTTCATTTTGTGTCCAGACGTTTTACTTCAAGTAAAAGATACTGAATTAAAGACATAAATAAACAAAAATTGAAGCGTGTGTGATACTCGTATATTAGCTTAATAAAATATTAACTCTGGAATGGAACCTCCAAAACTAAATTACTTTCTATTTACAAAACATGACCCCAATCATTTATGAATAAGAAAGTCTACCAAAAAAGATCCAAAATAGGTTATTTTTTTGAGCAATAAAATAGCTATAAGTCACACGAATGATCGTCAGAATAGACAGGACGATACAAAGGTGAACTCTATTTAGGCTAGGTCAGAATAACTTTGACTTTTTTTTTAAATTTGAATTTATTGTGAAGAGTGTCTATAATCTGGATTTCAAACTATCAGTGTTGGTATAAAGACAAAAGTATAAAGAAACAAGTGTAAATATGGAACAAAACAAAACACGTGTGAATAGGGGATTTACATGAAAAACCTGGGTTGAATTTTTGAAAAAAAAAAAAAAAAGAATTTTTTTTTTTTGTTTGCTCGAAGATTTGAGAGAGAAGTATATTTTAAAGGAACAATGATAATCTGTGGATTATCTTTCATCTGATAAGAAACAGCAATAAAATCCTTCTGTAAAGTGCTGTAACTCGCTATTAAAGTATATATGTATAAATAGTGGTAAACATAATATAGCAAATACTATAAAGGTATGAGGAACAGGGTGTAAAGGTCACTCATCCTCCATAGAAAAGGGAGGATCCTCCGACCAGACGGGTGTTGTGTCTAGCGGGCAACTGCCCGATGATTCATGTCATGCCGTTGTATATATTATGTTAGTTGCGCGGGAATCTCTGCTTGCGAGATGCAGGATTTTGCGTGATGTCAGTACGACGCGTAAGTAGTTCGCATGTGGCGTTGTAGAAACCGCTACAATACTATTAAAGACAGTTCAGAAATACATCACTGCTTTCAAAACGGTGAAGGAAAACATCGTGAGGAAACCGGCACGACCTAGAACCAAAAATTCGAAGACATGTAACATCAACCAACCCGCACTGGGCCCGCGTTGTAGATTACATCCCTCTCCCTCTCAAAGAGAGAAGGCATGTGCCCCAGCAGTGGAGACATTATAGGCTGATTGCATGCATCATGCAGCAATACATATCAATCACAGAATCATTAACTTTTAGTTTTAAATTCAGTGCATGTTAAGAGGAAATGCGGTCGGAGAGACTTTTGAAAAAGCCTAAGTAAAAAGTCATAATTCGAGGTTCTGCTCTCGCCTAGTTCCTCCTCCAATATTGGAACAATTTAAAATATATTTCATAAACTGAATAAGAAGGATAATTATTATATACCATGTCCCTATTTTTCTCTTTTTACATGGATAGTTGTTTTTGTACACTAGGCCTCTGTTGACAGCGGTTTAAATCGGCAATATTGAGCAATTTTTGAGTGTTGTAGTGCTTACAAAAATAATCTTTCATCAAAAAGGAAAACATAGGGTCATACAACTAGTTAATAACTATTATTCTGTAAAAAAATCGTTGCTTTATGGTCATTAATCAGAAAGAAAACAGGCGAGAGCGTTTCTATTGACAAAAGATTACAACGCCGTTATCGTTACAATTAAAATAGACAGACATTGAAAAAATATACTAGCTACAAAAACCTATGAACATGTCCAGCCAACTGAAAATCTATGTAAAGACCAAATCATTGAAACGGAAAAGCGTTGTGAAAGCGCAAAGCCAGTAAAATAGATGTTGTAGGTCAAATCGATATCCAGGCTTCACGGGCAACACAAGGTTGGTGTATACTTATTATTTCAACAACTAATTAACAAGAATATTATAGAATACGGCGAATATGAATGTTTCACTGATTCTTCGTTTTTGAATTAATTATAACTAGCTGACCCGGCGATCTTCGTACCGCCTAAGTATCATTATCGAAATCCGGGATTTCATCAAAAAAGCCGTTCCATCCTACAAAAAATTTAAGAGAAAATGAATCATGTTTTTTTGTGTATTTTACCCATGTTATAATAGTTAGGTATTCTGCTATTCGGGGCGGAGACAAATCCAACAAATCTAAAGTCATAAAAATCGGTCCAGCCGTTCTTGAGTTTTACCATAAATGGTGTAACTAACCCGACTTTGTTTTATGTATACTTACATACTTATTAGTTTTCTGAAGTCGGTTAAAAACACGTCGCGCACGTCGGTGCCATAATTGCGTAACACACTATCAATCCCAATCCGAATCATTTTGAAGTATATCGCTAATCCATTGCTTCATATATATGTCCGAAAAATTTGTCTGCTCAACAACGTAAATAACGCAATGAATGTTGTTGAACTGTCAAAATGAAAGCCATTTCTAGTGTGTTATGCAATTACCCCGCGGGTCTAATCGTCGTCTAATCGAGTAAGATTCCGCCATCAAATACATAAAACAAAAGCAGTTTTCAATGGATTAATTAAAATTAAAAGATTAAAGAAACTCAGCAGTGTTGGCCAAGTGGTAACGGCCGCGACGTACGAGGTATAGGTCGTAGGTTCGAACCCAGACAGTCGCTTTACTTTGCGTTACAAATTATTTCATCACCACTGCTCTCAAAACGGTGAAGGAAAACATCGTGAGGAAACCGGCATATCCTAGAACCAAAAAATTCGAAGACATGTGACATCTGCCAATCCGCACTGGGCCCGCGTGGTGGATTACGGCCCAGTCCCTCTCACCGAGAGGAGGCCTGTGTCCCAGCAGTGGGATCATTGTGGGCTGATCATGTAAAGAAACTCATAACAAAAGGTAGGAAAGTTAGTGCACATATAAAGGCAGCAGCGGAGTAAGGTTACCGCTCTATTACTCGTATACCTGGTTGCTCTAAAACCGCCGTAAATATACGTCGTGTGCTAACCTATAAAAGTCTTTTATTAGATTTAAAAGGTATTACAAAATCTAATATAATATCTAAAGTAATTAATATACTATCATCTAGATAAATTATGTTGTAACTAAATAAACGTAACATCGTTTTTCATCATTGAAAAGAGAGTACTTATACGTACTTCTTTAAGAGAGGTTTTACATTTTCAGGATTAAAAAAATACATAAGTAGTTAACTTTAACTTATGAGTAATCATTAATTCAAGGACGTGGTTTTTCATCTTGTTGGCACTAGCTTAAACTTACTTAAGATAATTATCATAATCCCTTACATCTTCATTTTCGTCATCACCGAAGACAAATTGGGACTGTAATTAAAGGGTCTAAATTGACATAAAGGGTCCCAAGATCCTAATTGGTATCGTTTGTTACATTAATGAGGGCATGCCTGTTTGTATAACCATTCCCCTAAAGGGAAATAACAACATACAACATACTCAAACATTAATCATAATTATGTTTGAGTATGAATGTGGAGAATAGATTGAGACCAAAATTACGACGGAACGGATGCATTAGCATAATCGCAGCCTATAGTGTTCCCACTACAGGGACACAGGCGTTCTACCTATGAGAGGGAGTGGGCCATAATCCACCACGCGGACCAGAGGTGATGGCGGAGGTCACATGTTTTCAAATTTTTGGATCTAGGACATGCCGGTTTCATCATCATCATCATCATCATCAGCCTATAATGTTCCCACTGCTGGGACACAGGCCTCCTCTCTGTGAGAAGGAGTGGGCCGTAATCCACCACGCGGGCCCAGTGCGGGTTGGTAGATGTCACATGTCGTTGAATTTTTGGTTCTAGGACATGCCGGTTTCCTCACGATGTTTTCCTTCACCGTTTTGAGAGCAGTGGTGATGAAATAATTTTACACAAAGTAAAGCGCCTGTCTGGGTTCGAACCTACGACCTACAACTCGTAAGTCGCGGCCGATACCACTGGGCCACCACTGCTCTGCCGGTTTCATCGCGATGTTTTTCGTTACCGTTTAGAGAGCAGTGGTGATGAAATAATTTACACGAAGTAAGTCAAAGTCGCTACCACTGAGTCACCACTGCTTTTCAATGAATTGATGGCGTGAACGATAAAATGCATAGAAAGGGAACTAATATTGAGATGACGGTTGACAGAGATATGTATAGTACACCAGACATAGTATACAGACAAATAAATTGATATAAGCGTGGCAGCATAATGATGAATTTCCCTGTTCTACCTATGTATTTAAATATGTCGCATGACGGAATGGGCCCCTAGACTGAATGGGCCCGCTCTTGACCTCGATCACGCTTGATGGAAAGCGATGGATGAGGTCTATGATGGAACGAGCGTGCCCAGAAGATGCCTAAGGCACTGGAACTCCCACGCATCGACGAAACAGCAGGCTGCTTGACGCCGGATTCCGGTGAGAGGGTGGTCGTAAACCAGGCGGGCGTTAGCCCTACCACCGCAAGGGAAGAATTGGCCAGTCAAATAAGGCGTTGGGTGTGACTGTCCAGGATGCGGGGAGCGCTCGGTTCAGTTGAGTAACTGGCAGAACAAACTGCGCTACACGAGGAGGCTTCTACGTGGATCCCAAATAGCAGGAAATAACTACGCGGCAGGGCCAGAAAGAGATAGCGGTATGAGCTGGACTCCTTCTTAGAGGATTAGCCCACAACCGCAGTCGACCGGGATAAGTGGAAAGGAAGGCCTTTGCCGAACAGTGGGACAACACAAGCTTATAATAAAATAATAATAAATATATTTAAATCCAATTGGATTGTTGTTTCCTCTACCAAATAAATAACAAAAAAAACGTCCCTTAACAAACTCCTCCTACGTTAGGATCAACCCGAAATCTTCTGGCTCAGAATGAGACACTTGAACAATAGCCCAACTTAAGGTACTTAACTAACCTAAGTCCCGAACTACTTAGCCTTACTTAGGCGTCCACGACAGAAGCTTTAATGAAGTAGTAGGTTTTGCCTGAAACTCGCCTTGTGTTGGATTTGGAGCCTTCATTGTGTTTCATGTTCATTCATTGATGTTCTTAAGCAATTGAGTTGATGTCATTCATCCAATATATTTCGGTTAAGGCTTACTAAGTGTTTTATTTATTATTAAGAGAGTTAAGGCTCTTTCCCACAGGCGCGTTTTACCGGTCGATAATATCGGATGCGTTATTGCGATAATGCGTCCCGAGTCCTTGCCACACAACTGCGTTTATATCGTCCGATATTTCTAACACGTAACCTACACTAGACAGGCTCTCCACCCGCACTACACGTTACTATGTTATTAAAGCAGGTGTGTGTAAGATCGTATGCATCCTAATACAAAATGTAATGTATGTATTTAATGTGTGTGTGTGTGTATGTTCTAAGAACTCATATCGAAACATCGAAGGACGGAGGAATGCGAGCATCCTACTTCTATTGCGTCAATATTATCGCAGCAGGGTGTAACTTTGTGGCCGTTCTCATACAAAATGTAATGTAAATAGATATCGAAATAACGCATCCGATATTATTGTATCGACCGATAATAACGCGCCTGTGGGGAAGAGCCATAGAAATGTTTTTGAAGGATATTGCTAATCCATTGCTTTATATGTTCGCAAAATGTGTCTGCTCAACAACGTAAATAACGCAATGAATGTTGTTGAGCTGTCGAAACCCATTGCTACTGATAGCGTGTTAAGTAATTACCCCGCAGTATAATACATACCTAAGCATTTCCAGCGGATGAATCGGTCCGGATTACTTTTCAGTAGAGAAATATTCCACAATAGTACCTACCTACATTTACTGAAACAAAGACATAAGAAAAAGCCCAGAAGCTAAAGGATAAAAAGAAATAAGGTACAAATCCGCAATCTCGTAATGTAATCGGCAAACTGCGGAGGAAACAATTGTCAGTGTGGAGATGAAGTGCTTCCGTTCAAACCTACGTACATTTACTACTACATTTCATAATACAGTCTACCAGATAGGGCTGCCAAATCGGGTCGTTCCAGTTTTTTATGAATACTAGCTGCGCCCCGCGGTTTCACCCGCGTAAATGTCGATCCCGTGGGAATATCGGGATAAAAAGTAGCCTATGTCCTTTCCCGGGACTCAAACTATCTCTATACCAAATTTCATCTAAATCGGTTCAGCGGTTTGAGCGTGAAGAAGTAACAAACATATAAACACACACACACACACACACTCACAAACTTTCGCCTTTATAATATTAGTGTGATTGATTTTCGGTTTTTGGCAAACTACTTTAATTACTACACTAGCGGAATGAAGTTACGTCGATAGGATATCGAACTATGTACTTATAGTGTAACTACCCTAGGAAATTGATACGTTTTTTTAAATGATCTAGATTTTTGCGTTGTACATATTGAAATACATAGTAAAATGAAAAACAAAAAATTAAAAAGTGTTTATTTACATAAATAATTTTAAACAAGACCTCCGCCAAAGCAGTTTTTTGGCAGACGTAGCTCCTTTTCTTTTTTCCTTTTTTTTTCTTTTTTTATTTTAAGTTGTTTATGGAACTCAGTGATCTTTCGCTCCTAGGGTGGGCGCTAATAACTGCGACACAATTACGAAACGAACGCAGTATTAACGTACACAAAATTTTTTATGTTTTTGTTCCAATAAATATTTGTATTTTGTACTCGTATATATTACTAGTAATCCTGCTGAGTCCTCTTATAGAGAAAAATAATATTAATATGCAATAATAATTAATGCGTTGGAAAGCAACAAGGTGGACCGATGACCTGACCTGGTAAAGGCCGCAGGAATCCGCTGGATGCGAAAAGCACAGAACCGGTCGAAGTGTTGGTACTTAGTCCCAGGCCTATGTCCAGCAGTGCACGTTTTTCGTCTTACATGATGATGATGAGGATTCACGACAATAGTGCATCAGAGGATCTACGTGAAAACCTTTCGGTCGTCAGTTCACGTCCCTCAGGTTATTGCAGTTAATCTGATAGCGAATAATCCATGTTCTAAAACTAGGACTGTAGATACCTCGGAGTTTATTGCTAAAACCTCGTTTCTCAAGTAACAGCAAAATTCAATTTCCGAAACGATAGTTTTATACCGAACAGTCGAGTCGTAAAATCTCGGGACAATTTACCGTTTCCCGGGAAAGTGACAGCCCTATTTATCACCTGAGGCAACAGCTTTAACATTCGAATTAATAACGAACGGATAAAACGAGTAACTTAATTAAATGTTATTTTGTTAGGTCTTTGTTATTACTGTTTAATTATAACACGTGGAATGGTAAAATTATGGTACCTACGATTTATTATTATAATGACTGGCGTCCCTATGCGGAAGTATGTCTGTAATTTGTGGTAGGTATTGCTTTCTGTTATGATACAATATGGAATTCAAAAATAAACTGCAATAACCCAACATAGCTAAGCTGCATCGAGATGGAGAGCGAGTTTTAAAATTGCATTCCCACCCCAACCCTATCACAAGTATTTGGCTTTGCATAATCCGCCTATAACGTTCCCACTGTTGGGACACAGCCCTTCTTTCTATGAGAGGGAGCGGACTATAATCCACCACGCAGGCCCAATGTGGGTTGGTGGATGTCACATCACATGTCTTCGAATATTTTGTTTGGAGGACATGCCGGTTCTCTTTACGATGTTTTCCTCATCAACATGAAATTAAATACACAAAGTACCTTATGTGTTTGCCTGGGTTCGAACTCACAACTCGTAAGTTGGCGCCGATACCACTGCTCTATGGCATGGATGGAGATATGTATAAAGAGTACGTACCGATTTCTTACTAAAAGAAACCCGAGATCGACCACGGCACGAAGATTTAGTGCGGCTAAGCCCTAAAGAATACGCCATATATTATTTTTACGCCATCGAAATATTCCACGAAATAAAAATTCTGTTACCGAGTCTGGTGTCCCTTATCTATCTAGATTCCAGCGAATAAGAATATTATGCCCCAGGGATGAGTTCCAGAGTAAAGCCCCTATCCATGTGTGGGCAAGCTCATATAATATATACAAAATACAGGATGAAATTGAACACATGCAACAAATCGAAATGGGAGATTGTACTCATCATTATGAACAACTTTTACTATGGGACCAAACCTGAAATAGCGAAAAAAAAAATCAGCTGCTCCCTACATTTTGACGAGTTATGCGAACATAAATGTAGGGAACAGCTGATTTTTTTTCACGATTTCGGGTTCGGTCCCATAGTAAAAGTTGTTCAGAATGATGAGTACAATCTCCCATTTCGATTTGTCGCATGTTTTCAATTTCACCCTGTATATGCGAGCAATCTTTTTCCAGGCCTATACCTACCTTAAAAACTCCGTTCATATGTTTAGCTTTATAAATACAGGGTGGTCAATGTATAGTGGTCCAATTTTTGTGTTTAGTACGTCCCATGGATTCACATAAACGCAATATATTATGTTCCGTAGTAAATCAGTAGTCTAGAAGTTGTTTATCTTTTTATTTTCTTAAAATCTCTACTTTAGTCATGCAAACCTCTCTAGATTGAAAGTTATTGCACTATATCGAATCAAATTTGGTGACTGAGTGCTATGGACTACAACCAATGAGGATTTTTTGGGGTCATTCCCAAATGATTTTTTATATTTTTTTTTATAATATAGCAACTTCTAAACTACTGATTTTATACAATGTAGGTATTATGTTGCGCTTAGATGAACCATTGAGAAGTCCTAGAAACAAAAAAAAATTGGACTACTACAAAAGGGCCAACCTGTATAAAGTTAAACGAGTTTCCCTGTCTCTGTTTATACATGCAGATTCGCAAAGCCTTTATGAATTTAAATATTTTTCATGTAGATTTCCTTACGTAGAAAAATAAATGAGAATAAATTATTGTTTCAACGTTTTGCAGAGAGTAATGGAAAAGTGTTTAGTGTCAAGTCTTAAATGATCAAGAAAGAAAGAAAAGTGGAGTAACTAGTTCGTAACATAGTGCAAATATCAATGAACGGTAACAATAAGTACCTACGCAGCTACTACTGGAATTCCAAAGCAATTTATAAAAGAGAGTGAAATGGTGTATAAAGCGTAGTACTTTCAATTGGAACTCTTTTGTAAAATCAACGGACAATGCATTTATGTGTAAAGTATAACTAACATGCATGGGATAAAATTAGTTAGATAGAAAGAATCCTTTCGTGAACATAAAATAACGCCTCTTTTCACAGAAGTCTTAAGTAACATTTCCAGTGGCGTAACTATAGGGTGGTATCGGGGTAAAATGCCACGGGTCCCTAGCTAGAGAGGGCCCCCAGCTAGAGGGGGACCCCGGCCCGAGAGGGCCACGAGCACATGAGAATCCTAACACAAGGACAGAACAGAAGCAGTCATGTGTTAAAGTTTTTGTAGGGGAAAACATGAAATGTACGCGGAAGAAGTCGAGGGAGAAGTGCTAATAAAAAAAAAAACTAACGTTGGTTGAGTTTCTTTACATTGAGAGAGGGCCCGATCCCTTGAATTTGCCACGGGCCCCAAACGGTATAGTTACGCCACTGAACATTTCCAAGAGAAAACGCTTTTATTTTGTGAGTATTTTGTACCCTAACTAAACCGGTTAGAACGAAAGCCGATCCGATTTTGTACCCTAACATAGTAGTATCCTAACTACAACGGCCATACATAGTTTTAAATTTTAATATCTATAATTCATATGTATAAACAAGGATTGGGCAAGCCTACACTTTGTTCTAAACCCCGACGCTACTGAGAAAGATCTAACAGAAAAAACTACTCAAACTTCAAGCCATTTGTTAGCATAAGAAGGACAGATTCGCTTTACGCCAGATTCGCGTTAGGTCAGATTCGCTTAAAGACAGAAGTACAATCGGATAAAAAGTAATTTTATTATCAAAGTCAAGAACTAATAAAGCCAAGCAGAAAAACTAATAAAAAAAGCAAGGACGTTGTATTTACCGGTACAAGTGTCCTAGATTGATACTTGCAGTGCCCCAGTGCTGGATATAGGTCATTATGTCACGGCTATTGATCAGTCTACCCTTACCTACGCCAACTCTATATTGATACATGCAGTTTCCTACCTACAGGAGATAACATGACATTACATCACGCATGTATAACCCACCAGCTTCTGCTCGTGACTTCGGCTGCGTAACATTACTTGGTTTAACATAAAATAAATAATATTCACTAGACTGTTGTTGTTGTTGTAGTATCGGATCAGCAGTTTCGAAGATTACACCCTACATACTAACTCATGATAAAGACATACATTTATAGCCCTTAATCTGTCAAGCTCCGCTAATGAGACACAATTGATTTTCTATTGTTTCGTCGCCAATGGGCGACGCGCGCCGCTTGTCCGGTTAAGGCATGCTACACACTGGTTCGGGTCGATATATTCGATTCGATAGCATTTGGATAACTAGGTACAAAACCGACCCGATCCGGACTCCTATTGAGATTCCTATCGAACCCAATCAGAATAACGAGGTAGTCATTACAGAGTACAGATCAGGATTACGTCATAAACTAAAGATTTCGAACAATAATAAACCAGGTTCAAACATTTAACCTTCCTCTCCCACATATTTACCTACTCTCTCGAAATTCTCTAGTCACTTAAGATGATTTACCAACAAAAACTGTCATTATGTGGTCTACCCATGCGACGGTTAAAGTACAACCCAACCTTTGTCAACGTCCTACTGAAGTGGGTATCATTATAGCTACCCGTTTGTACCTACTGACTTGGTAAGGCACCGTTCCCACTGGTCACTGTTTTGTTAGACGATTGTCGTTTCGAGCTTTCCTCAATGGTACCATCGTCGAGGAAACTTACATCTGGCCAATTTGAAAACAAAATCCCGTGCACACGATGACCACATCTGTTGGCAAGAGTTATTGTATAGTGGCCGAGCGCTGCAAGCAAGAATAGCTCTTACGATGTATAGATGAAAGGTTCCTCGATGTACATGACAAAAACAATGAGAAACATTACGCATTGTTTCCCCGAAGGGTTGGGCAGAGGTGCACCTACATATTATAGTAGGTACACCCACATTTCGCCAGTTATGTGGGTGTATCTACTACACCCACATAACTGGGTGAGCCTATTGCCATCAATCAGGCACAAATCCAAACTCCGAGCTGATACTAAAAAATTCCAAATAGTAAAATCCAATAACACTGCTCAACCCGGGAATCAAACCAGGAACTCGTGCTCAGCGGTAGCGTTTGCGGCTACTATACCAACTAGGTAGTCAACAATAAGAAAACTCGTAAAATGTTGTTTCCAGCTGTTCCAACTCCCTTCCGCTCCCTTCCGCTCAACCCAGAGCGGGAGGAGTCATTTGATGATTTCCCATCCATAAAAAAAAAGCTGTTCCAACTGGAACCTGACAACATCAAAGAAAAATTAAAACAATTTGATAAACTGTCAGGGATGTTTCAGTTTGATAACTCTATTTCAATTTGGTAGTCAAGTCACACATTACAAAGTATCGTGACGACACTAACGAGTACGACACAGAGGAAACTTCTTCATTGTTTCCACAAAATCACCAGACGCCCTTTTTTAGGGATGGGAAATCATCAAATGACCCTCCCGCTCTGGGTGGAGCGGAAGGGAATGTCAGACTCTTACTGACTAAAACCCATCCGTGTTCCTTCCTTAGCCCTTTATGTTCCGGGGTAGCGGTAACCCTTTCGGACAATCCCGCACCCCCGGCAGGCTTCGGCCCTGGCCGGCCCCTTCCTTTTTGCCGACATCTCTTTGAGGCGCGCGTGGAACACGTACGCGCCGTCCGGCACGGACCTGGTCCTGATTGGACGGTGAGCTACCCATTACTCTCCGTCCGCAGGGCCGCGCCTACGGTGGCCGGGAGTCGTCACGCGGCACCCGAGTGTTTAGTAAAGTGGAGCAACCTCGACGGAATGGCAGTAGGATGTGGAAGTGGAGCTATGTCGCACACTATACTCCACCTCCTGTCCTGCCTTCTGTGTTACAAAACATGCTGTCAAAGTTACCTCTGCGCTGCCACCAACGACGCTGTGGAAGTGACGAAGTTTTGAGCCAACAACATCTGAAATACTGTCTTGCCAGTGACACGAAGCAGAAGGGCGATAACGGTGATATAAAAGAAAAAAAGCTATCAAAAAACTTATATCGAACCTATTAAAAGTTGTTGTAGAAAGACGAAACGTTTTGAAAGTGATTGTCACTTGTTTCTGCCCAGTGTCGATTTTCATTTGTCTACAACAAACAAATGAATATAGCAAAATAAAAATGTGAAACGTAATTCGTGAAAATAAATAAAACAAAACCCAACCGCTCTGTTCTGATAAATATTTATGTTACAGTACACTAAACAAATAGTAGTTCCTAAATATTTGGAAGTCATGTTAATACAAACATCGTGCTTGTTCTATTACTACCGATGTTACACACACGAGAGAGAACTTTATTATTTTGTTCTTCGATGTATTTGAAAGAAGAATTTGCTAGAACTTTCATCAGATATTAGAAATTATTTTCCATGTACAACCTTTGATATATCGTTTATCGTGGGCGTTGCCAGGATAGGGGTTGGACCCTTCTCCGAAATTCTTATCCTTATCTATAAAATCTTAAAGTAAAGAAAAACAGTCATCCCCATTTACAGTACAAACACCACACATAACACGCAGGCCTGCATACCTCGAAGGGTAAGGCAGGGGTAGGTATTAGGTATACAGGGTGTTTTACGGAACATTATTGTGTTGTTTCGGTAGGTATTGACCCAAGCTATCACCCCCTGCAATATGTCGTATACACCCACATTTCACCAGTTATGTTGAAGTACAAATAATTGCGAATTAGGTCAACTCAATTCCATTTCCCGAAATTTCCCCCTCATATTAGTCCATTGTTCTACAATTTCCAACTATTTCATAACGCCAACGGATTGTTGAACCATGCTAGATTCATATCTGGTGCCACAAAGCGCCTAGTTCTAGGAAATAAAACGACTGTGAAAGTTTAGCACGGAAGCCGAATATTTCGCGCTCGCAACGAGGTTCTAGTCACTCATGCAGCCATCCGTAATGGATTTTGTGTAACAGTTTCGGGGCCCACAGTTTGTGGTTACGCTGTTACATACATTATAACTTTATCTGGGTAGACTAAGTAGAGATTCGTATGTACCTATGTAGGTGCTATGCTAACATGAACCGTACCGTGATAATTTTAAAGCTATAATTCAATTCCTATGATGTGAGGACGACATTGTTACCATCGCGGCTAGAACCTGGATGAGGCTGACACGGGGAGGTGGGAATTGGCACAAGCAAAGAAAGGCCTATGCCCAGCAGTGGGTGCAGTCGGGCTGTAGATGATGATGATGATGATTGTCAGAATAATCAGAATCACATGATGTCGTGGTGAAATCATACACATAATTGCTGCTGCAAAAGTGTTTTAACAGAATGAAAGGATATAATGTACAGCATTTTGAGAATGCGCTGTTACGTGTACTTATCATCATCTGCCCAGCCTTTTCCCAACTATGTTGGGGTGGGCTTCCAGTCCAACTGGATGCAGCTGAATACCCCTTGGTAAGACTGGTTGTCAGACTTTCGGGCTTATGACTACCCGTAACGACTGTTAAAGATTTATGAACGACAGCCGGGAGCCCGGGACCAACGGCTTAACGTGCTTTCCGAGGCACGGAGGGGTCTCGGTATGTAAAGATGGTCACCCATCCACAGACCAACCGCAGCAAGTGTAGCTTAACCTGATCGATCGACCTGTGCAGCTTTTATTATTTAGGCACGGGGTGTACTTATATGTAGGTATTGTGTATGATGCTCCATTTGGAGTCACGCAGATATTTATGTATATAGGTACTGTGAAATTGTGCTCAATAAAAGGCTTTTTAGCTACCTACACTGTCAATACAAAAAGACGGATCACAACGTGAAAATCAGGATGGCAGCCAATCATTTTAACTACGAAGCGAAAAGCCGGGGGAAGTAGGCAATATTTTTGTCCCGGCGCGTTTTCGCAACAGGCTGAATCCATTTTATGTCTTAAGGCAATTGCCAGATCAATGTTTTTCCTCCACATCTTTCTAAATTGTTTCCTCAATGTAAAAGGTCGTGAACTGCCTCTTTCTCATTCCCTACAATGAATCTTCATTTGCAATATTGGTCTTGACTTGAAGGAAAACCACGTTCATTAATAGATCTTCTTCTTCGTGTCGCTGGCACGACTGTATTTTAGATCTTGTTGGCCCAAAACTTTTGCCTCTTCCAATTGATAGATCCAATTTATCTAACACCTGGCTTGACCATCGTTTTGGACTAGGTACGGTCGAACAAGCTATATGGTATACAGACAGCTAACTTCCAACTACTTTTAAACAATGGTGTGCTGAGTTAGTCAATTTTTTTTTGTACCACTCTATTTAATTAATGGTGCCATAAGTTGAAAAAGTTATAACGCAAAAAATAAAGCTAAATATTGGCTATTGGAAAGATGAATATTTTTGCCTGTATACCAAATAGCTTCTTAGACCGTATATGATCTTCTCCCTTCTCGGTATTTCAGTTATATGGGATGGCTATAAAAAGGGTAAGACCAGAGAAACGATGGATGGACTGTGTGAAGCTTGATATTATGGCTAGTAAGGGGATGACTACCAAGATGACGATTATGGAAGAAATAAACATAATGCGCCGACCCCAAATAAATTCTGTTAAGGGCACGAGAATGACGATACCACGTTATGGATCCATTCTTCATTATTTAAAAGTAGCTGCGCCCCGCGGTTTTACCCGCATAAGTCTAGATCCCGTGGGAATATCGGGATAAAACTATCCTATGTCCTTCCCCGGGACTCAAACTATCTCTACACCCAATTTCATCTAAATCGATTCAGTGGTTCAGGCGTGAAAAGGTAACATACAGACAGACAAAGTTACTTTCGAATTTATAATATTAGTATGGATTACGAAGACTATTGCAAAGATACTCAAGGGAAAAATGTAATATCATTGCTGCACTTTGCACTTACGAGTACATTTAATGTTTCTTGATTGTAGTTCGCCGTTACTATCGCGGATTACGAGATAGCAATCTTCTGAAATTGCTAGTTGTTACTGCAACTGCGTTAAATTGTTTTCAATAAACTGTAGAGTACATATTGTACATTTTTAACAGTACGTAGACGTACTAACTCGTACTTATAAAACGTTCAAATTAAATTCGCAAACTCAGCGACAATCAATGTATCAACTTATCAAAAATGTAGTCAGAGGTATTTTTGACGGATTGAGATTAGAACGCGACTGTTCCTAAAAATATGGGAATTGCCCGTCCGGGTTATTGGCCTGTAGCCTATATTTCTTACTAGCTGCGCCCCGTGGTTTCACCCGCATAAGTTTCGATCCTGTGAGAATATCGGGATAAAAACTATCCTATGTCCTTTTCCGGGACTCAATCTATATCTATACCAAATTTCATCTAAATCGGTGCATTGGTTTAGGTGTGAAAAGGCAACATATAGACAGACGGACAGAGTTACTTTCTAATTTATAATATTAATAAAGTATGGATGTGTAGGTATTTCCAACAGGATGAGTTTTCAGTTCGGAAAACCAGATATCGACATTGAACTGTACAGTTTTGTGAAGCCGTAACCATTGTATCCATTAATTTCTGTGTTTGAACAATTTCTCTACTTCTTAATAATTACGATCAAACAACAACTAGTTAGTTGTCTTATCTTATCATTGAATTTTTGTACCAAACATCGAAGACAGCGCTTCTTTCCGCTTTCTCTGCATCATACCCACCAAAAGGAAACTTGGCACAATTTCCCCTCAATTTCACCTCTTCAAACATCTCTATTATTATTACCCATAAAGGTTAAATTTTGTTTCTAATGCCATTATTATTTAAGTCCTCGATGTATTTCACTCAGCGAGTCACAATCTGAATACCAAACAGTTCAGGGTTGCCGCTGTCTTGACTTGAATGTAATGTGATTTCTTTTGTATCGCGTGACTTGCGATTCATGCGAAGGTAACGTGTATTTTCCTTATAACTGGGTGATGTTGTTACGAGGGAAAATAGTATTGAAAACTGGGTTAAAATTCTTAACAAATTGACCATTAACAAGCACCATGTTTGATCTAAATCATACAAAGTTGAATGATGGATTAGGTTCGTGCCAAGAGGGTGAAAGTCAAATAAATCGTTTGACTTCACTCAATATCTTTGATTGATGAGGGTCCTCTTAGAAATCTCTCCAATTAATTGAAGTCGTGCCTTCAAAAGATGAAGATATTTTCTTTGCCCTCATTCAATAAACATCTTCCAAAGATACGAGGATCTTAGGATGATTTCAAATAATAAAACAATTTGAAACTTACCCGTACCTGGATCTTGTGATTCCTGCAACAACAATATAAATAATAATAAATAAAATTGATGATAAACGAAAAATATCAGAAAAATGTTTCAAATCAACGCATAAGCTAGCAGCTAGTCATAAAAATCTAGTGATTTGTAAAATATCCGTGGATCGCATCGCTCTATAAAATGATAAATGTGATAAAAACAGTGATCATTCAAAATTAGCAGTGTCAGTTAAATTGCAATACGAAAATATGTGGTAATGTTAAAATAATCACTGGTGAGTAGCTAATGATCAAAGTCACGCAATCTATTCAGTAATAGAGCTATAAAAAGTAATGAGAGCATCTAAAACAAGTTATAGGTAATTACTAAACATTTTATGTTGAAGAAAATGTGCTACGTAAAGAAAATATCGTAGACACGAAGAATATTGAAGAAGGTACATATTAAACTTGGTTCTTATGATTGTCCTTTGGAATATAAGAAAATATTAATAAGGTTCTTAACAAATTATATGATTAGATATCGTATTGATATTTAAGATTATCCCAATACGAGATGTGACCTAAATTCCATTGATAATATAATTTGTCTAATAATTCAGCACAGCTAATTTTATTGATGTCCTGCCACAGCCAAATCTAGAATATCGATCAAACACCAATTGGCTGCATATAAGTACTTCACATCACTTTTATCAGATAAACATAAAACGATTGGTCACTATAATCTCATGAACATCAACGAGCTTTTACCAAAACATATATTCTGGAATTTTTATGAGATAAATTCTCTAGTAGAGACGATGAAAGAAAAACCATTAATCAAAATCTTGGCCGTATGTTTACTGAACGAGGAAGTTATGAGGTTTTAATGGAAGACAAGTTTAATTTTATTTGCTCCGAAACTGTATGAAAAATTGATTTCGTTCGTGTCTGTCGCCACATTGTAGTTGCAGCATCAGTATAAAGATGTGAAGCCGTATCGATTAAAATATCGTTTAAAATAGATAGCTCGGTGAACGATGAGTGAAGATTTTCTATATTGAAAAACATGCAAAAGTATATTGCTTATTGAGTTTGATGTGTTTTAAGGCATACTTAATAATGATTGGATAGCATTGCTATTTGGAAGAAGCCAGACGTTGCAATCTATAGCAGCACTACGCCACTTTTAACACTTACCACCCTATCAATTCCATTTATTTCTTTTCCTTATACGTTAAATACATTGATACTTACGAATTTACTTCTGTCTTTCTCTTTTTGTTTTAATTCAGCCTCTTTCTTTGCTTGCTGTATGAGTTGGTCTACAAACTCAGTGGCTTCCCGAAGTTTCTCCGGGTCGCTCTTGAAAGCGGCAATTTGCTCAGTCAGAGCAGAGTTTTCGGTATCCTGAATCATTTTGTTCAGAATATTTTTTCCCTTGTTATTATTTTTCTTGCAGGCGTTGCAACTGCAGCAATCCTTTCAAACGTTCGTTTCACAGAACTCAAACAAACAAAACCACTATAAGAGATCGGATTCTAAAACGTCAGTCGGGAATAGCGCGCGCGTACCGGCCATAACTTTCGTACGGAGGGTTGTCGCCCTTACTTATTTGGGGAGCCGCGTTTCGGGGGTGGTGTCAGTCATTATTTGTGCAGCCCTCTGGGAGGGATTTTTGAAAGCGAGAGACGTGCGGTAGCGTCGAGGTCGGCGGAGGTACTGCCGGGCGACGGTGACTGGATACTCGATCATGCGCCGACGAACGGAGCGGCTCGTGTACTGCGCTCGACAGATTAGCACTAATCATAAACGCAACCGATGACCGATCTTGAGGTAACATCTACAGGTTAATAGATGACCCCGTATCGTCGGCTTTATCGTTCTGAAAAAAATTTTAATTTGTGTGCTACGAGATACGTAAGTGATGTTGAACACGACGTGCGTGTAGGTGTAATATAATGAAAACATATAATTATCTTGTTATGTTAGCATAACAAGATAATTATACAGGAAGATTTTTTTATCACCATCCAAATTTTTACAGGGTGTTCTACCCATGAATATGAACAACTTTCACTATGGGACCAACTCTGAAATCACGAAAAAAAAATCAGCTGTTTAATACAAAAGTTTAATACCTACTTGACCAAAATGTATGAAACAGCTGTTTTTTTTTCGTGATTTCAGTGTTGGTCCCATAGTGAAAGTTGTTCATATTCATGGGTAGAACCTGTAAAAATTTGGATGGTGATAAAAAAAATATTACTGCATAATGATGTGTCCTTCTATTTCCATTAACATCAAAACTACATATTTTACTTGAGTGTAAATGTAGACGCTGCAATTAATTGAAAATGTAATTTAATTGCAGTGAGCTGCGGGTTTAAAAACACATTGTTTATTGCATTTACAGAAGCAGTTATTTTATCACATTGCGAACGTTATCTCTAAGAACAGACAATATTTATAAAGAGATAAATAAACATAAAACATGTTTATTTATCCTAAGTGAACAGTGGTTGACTATCTCTGCGAGACAGGTGTTAACGCTTCAGGACGTCATCAAAAATGTATTTTCTCTCTACATACTGAAGCTTGGCTTATAACTTTTTCATAGAAGCCAGCGTTGCGTGAAAGATAACTTATGAAAATGTCGCCCCAGGTATGAATTTCGTTCCGGTGTTGATAGTTGATGATAAATGGTTAAATGCTACCGTTTTGTTTATTTAGTGATAACTGAACTGTTAAGTGAGATTAATGAGTTCGGCTTAAGGTGATATATTGAAAAAAGTGTGGTTTTTCTATTTCGTGGAACTTGTTAAGTACCTATGTGGAATAGGGATTTAACATTTTGGTATATGTTTTTTGACTCTTTGGTCTAGTATTCTCACAGAATACTAATAGTACTACGTGTATCGTGTAAAAGGAATACACGATCCAATGAATTTTTTTACGAAGATTCAATGAATATTTTAACCAGTCTTACCAAGTGGTATACCACTTGGTAAGATTAGTTGTCTCACTAATACGATAGTATTACCCAGTAACTGGGTTGTGGAGGTCAGATAGGCAGTCGCTCCATGTAAAATACTGGTATTCAGCTGCATCCGGTTAGACTGGAAACCGACCACAACATAGTTGGGAAAAGGCTAGACAGGTGATGGTGACATGCTATAGGAGGTATAATCTATTAGAGTGGGGAAGATACTGCGGTTCATTCTCCCGCTGTTATGCTGACGTTTTTTACGACAGAAGTGATAAAAATAATCTTTTATTCTCTAGGGACTAAAACTACATAAAATACAAATTCATCCAGCGCCTAAAATGGTTGGCACGTATGTTACAGGATTACTCAAAGAAGATAGTACCAAATTACCTAAGTTTAGTAAATTCTCGGAAACTTTGGATGTTCCTGAGGTAGTGAGTTTTAATACGTCGGAGACGGTTCCTTTGAAAACTCCTAGGTCGTAAAGTAGATAATAATAATATTATAACGTTATCATAAGATAAAGTGCTTCATGCAAACTAAAAGTAAGTACAACCCAACTTCCAAATTTATGTCAAGTAGGCCCAGTAAAAGGCATTTTTGAACAGCATGGCTTTTAGTCTCCAACGTCTGGCTGGTTCCAAAAGGTAGTTTCGGATGGAGAAGAATCGGAAACTCAAAATACATACAATACAACAAAATATTGTAAAACATTTTAAAATGGTAACTATGCTCTGTTACAATGTTTTACGATATTTTGTGTAGGTACAATAATTACCTAATTATATAATTGCATGTGAAGATGAAGTACCTGGAATAAAATTACTATTATCTAAACTGAGGAGCGTCGGAACGAAAACCGATATATCCAATTTACCATATTTTTCACAAATTAAAAAAAAGCTTGTAAGTTTTTTAATGTTACAAAAGTGGAAAATTATAGCATGTCAATTTGCAGTTAAAGTGACATCGATTGATGTGTGAAACTTGACGGAGGGTAGATACTTAATTTAGCGAGATACTTGGCGGACAAGTTTGGATATATCGGTTTTTGACGCGATCATTTGGATATATCGGTTTTTGACGAAACCAAAATGGATATGTCGGTATCTGATATGATCAAAACGGATTTATCGGATTTTGGTAAAACCAAATTATAGTTTTGTATCTTATTTCTTAAATTAAGTATGTATTTACATGCTAATTTTCTAAACTCTCAAATGACGTTAACTCGCAACTTACAATTTTGAGTTATGACAGTATTTGGTTTCATGTGCGAATTATATTGATTTATTTTGTACAGTAAGTAAATTGGTTTATTGTCATTTACTGTACTTTCTTGATTAATGTCTTGTCCTGTAACACAATCCTCTAAAATAGACGGAGAACCAATCATTTCCAACAATTATTTATCGAAAAATCTAAGGCACACAGTAAAAGCAGTAGTAGGTAACGGAAAGGAGAACCAAAGAATAAGGAGAACACAAAACGGGAAGAAACTTGATAGCGAGTTGATATAAACGACACCCAGCCAATCACGTGAGGGTAAGGCGAAGTATTTACGAAGAGCGTTCAGATATTTTTATTGTTGAATTGTGTAAAACTTAATAAGATTTATCGGTTTTCAATCCAACAACAAGAACCTGTTGAATTTAAAAATTTATTTGTCGGGTTTTGATTTGACCACAGTAATTTGATATTTTTTTTAAGATGGATGTAACTGTTTTTTAATTGATTTCTTTCCTGAAGGGTGTATAATTAAACATTTTGTAACAGAAAAAAATAGAAAAAAAATAATGTCTTAATTAAGACATATCGGTTTTTGTTCCGACGCTCCTCAACTATAATAATATTATATAGGGATATAAAATTGATTTCGACGTTTTCTCACGCTAAAACGACTGAACGGATGAAATTTGGCACATCGATAGCCCATGACCTGGATTAAGACTTAGAATACTTTTATCCCGATATACCCACGGGATCGAGATTTATGCGGGTAAAGCCACGGGGTGCAACTAGCCTTCAATAAAATTACTACGATAAAATTCTACACTACTATACTAAAACTCTGTTATAAAATGACTACAGAAGATACAAAGTATTAAAAATTAAACAAAGACAGATAAATTAATAATATTGATAGATAAGTGGTACTCTGACATACCTAAGTAGATATTTGTAATTATTGCAACCGTAGACGATTTTTCTTAGAGGATAGAAACTTGGTAAGTATTTTCTGGCGAAACTTTTTTTTTTTGGGAATATAATTTTAAGGTGGCTATTAAATATATATTTAATAAATGTGGGAGGACTTCAGTTTCAATCATGTACTAGAGCGGACTATGCTACACATATACCCGACCCATATCAATCAATATGCCTAGCTTTTCCAAACTATGTTGGAGTCGGCTTCCATACTAATCGGATGCAGCTGAATACCATCATTTTACATGAAGCACCTGCCTATCTGACCTCCACAACCCAACCAATGCCTGAATAACCTTCAAAAATCCATCAAAACTTGAAACAACGCGAAGTGGGTAGTAAAACCAAATAATATCCAATAAAAATCAACACCACATAATAAAACACTCATAAATAAAAATATCCATGTTATGCGCCGAAACAACCCAGTTATTCAATATTCTATGGCTGTAACGTAAACACGATGTTTTACAAAACGAATTCGATTGGTCGACATGCTGTCAACTTGATTACCATTGCAAAAGGGTCGCTCTCGACGGAGCACTGCACAGAGTAGTTGAAGAATATAGAGATTTTTTCTTGCATCTTTTTTTATTTATTTATTTAATCCATAATATTACAGTTTTATTCTAACATAACACCTGCCAAACTGCAAAGCAATTTGTCGGCAGTAGGTCCTCGTGGATTTTGTACGACTTTCTGCTTAACTAATTACTAAAATTAAATCTAAGTTACAACTAAGACTGAAACCATGGTTTTGTAGGCCAAGATTTCATATCTGAATACAGAGTGTGATAATTACCCACAAAACCATAGCTTCTACAACCACAGCCACTACATTCAGCGGCATCAGCCAACAAATGTCATGAGAGCATCCCATAGTATCTCAGTTTACGTGTTCGTAGAGGGTCGTGGATATGTAATAACAGCCGCACGGGTCGATCGACCAGGTTAAGCCACGCTTGTCGCAGTCGGTCCGTGGATGGGTGACCATCTTTACATGCCGAGACCCCTCCGTGCCTTGGAAAGTACGTCAAGCCGTTGGTCCCGGTGGTCTTTGTCAATCGTCGGGTCGTCCAATCAGTCTTATCAAGTGGTATGGTATTACCCAGTAACTGGGTTGTTGGGATTTGCTAAACAATCACTCCATATAAAATACTGGTATTCAGGCTTGGCAGATGATGATCTCAGTTTATGTACAAAAACATTCGCAAATGCGTTGCTGGTGCAAGGCACTGGTGTTGTGTTGCTCTCTATGTTTGTAATGCGATAGTGAAGCTTTCAGTCATTTTGAGTAATGGTTCTTTCTATGGTTCTTCGGAATAAACATAACATAACGCCAGTATTCCCTGATCGGCTAGGCATAGTAGCATAGCACCCACATGTGTAAGTGCCATGTAATAGGGGACGAACCTATTGCCATCAACCGGGCACAAATCCAGACTCCGGGCTGCTACTGAGAATTCCAGATGGAAAAACACAATAAAACTTTGCCCGACCCGGGAATCTAACCCAGGACCTCATGTTCAGCAATAACGCTTGCGAGTACGAGTACCTACTAAACCATCGAGGCAGTCAGAGAAATTAATATGATCATATCTCCTAATGATTATCACTGACTGACTGACCGACTCCTTGACAATCCAACAGTGACTGTAAATGGTTTGAGTTAGGGTTCAAGTTAAAAAATAAAATCGTGGGGCGCGTGAAATTTCTATCAACAGACAACCGCTCTTATCATTAGGTATATATAAATGATAGCAGTGGTGACCCAGTGGTAACGGTCGCGACTTACGAGTTTTAGGTCGTAGGTTCGAACCCAGACAGACGCTTTACCTTGTGTAAATTATTTCATCACCACTGCTCTCAAAACGGTGAAGGAAAACATCGTGAGGAAACCGGCATGTCCTAGAACCAAAAATTCGAAGACATGTGACATCTACCAACCCGCACTGGGCCCGCGTGGTAGATTACGGCCCGCTCCCTCTCACAGAGAGGAGGCCCGTGTCCCAGCAGTGGGAACATTATAGGCTGATTATGTATATATAAATGCTATTTATAATTTACTCAGGTTAAGCTACGCCTCGCTGATCAATGCCCTAGATTGATGAGGAAAGTGGTGTGATGACTGGTACCTAGGACCTACTGAACTATTTTCTAGCTTTTAGACTTTAAGTACATATGGGCGCCGAACCATTATTTAATTTTAATTTCAAGCTTGTTTTGATTATTTTGTACTTGATTTGACTTCAATGTCATTTATTGAATTAAAACTTTGTATTTCCGGTTAAGTCTGTGTTTAGTTTTTATTTTGATGTGTTTAAAATATTGCGGTTTCCGTTTGAATTGTATAAAGTTTCTATTTTGTTACTTCCTTTTTATTTATTTTAAATATTGTAGTTTCCGGTTAACTTTATATTGTTTCTGTGTTGGTATTAAGGATTTATCTTGACACATCCGCTTGAATTATTTAAAATGACAATCTAGAATTAGATTGACATCTCCGCTTGATTTGTATAAATTCTATTTGGCGGCAAAGCTTCGCGGTATAGTTTGGCGCCATGTTTTGGCGGTAGTTTTGTGTATAAAAACTGTTGTAATGCGAATGGAAGCACTGTGCAAATTGCGCATTTATACAGCGTGCATTCGTCCAATAATGACATATGCCTGTGTAGTCTTCGCACACGCAAAGCCCCACCACCTCCATAGGATGCAGGCCCTTCAAAACCGTTTCCTCCGAAAGGCTACGGGATCCCCTTGGTTCGTCCGAAATGAGATCCTCCATGTTGACCTCAAAATCCCCACTATCCAACAATTCATGAAACGCCTTTCCAAGCGTTTCTTTGATACCGCCGCCAAGCATCGCAACCCCCTGGTTGTCGAGGCCGCCAGGTATACTCCCTCCCAAATCAGCAAACGTCGCCGTCCAAGGCATGTTCTCTTAGACCCTGACGACTGCATTACCCTCCTCCAGGAGAGTAACAAGGCAACTAGTAGGTACAGTACACAAAAACAAAAAACCGACATTCCGACCTCGCCGACGAGGTCCCTCGCGACGTCCCCAATTAAATACCCCACCCCGACCCTTGCTCGATGAAGTGCCAGCCCGCGCCGCAGCTGAGCCTGTAGCTTTAAACTCCCGACTGTGACCTCTGAGTTTGTTTCGGCATTTCTTCTCAGAGCAGTCAGATAGGAAATGCCGGCCCCATCAAGCTTAAATAATAAAAATCTGATCCAGCCTGTCCCATCTTGCTGCCCTCTCCAGCGACGCCCTAAGCCGAGGTTCGTACCCCACAGGGGGTGCCCTTAGCGTGTAGTCGCTTAATATAGTAGATATTCGCCCTGGCTGGAGGCTTTGAGTTTTCTTAAGGCAACCACAGGATAGTCCGGTTAAGTAGTCACGACCTCTCAAGGTCAACTACGAGATGCCATTTCTAAAAAAAAAAAAAAAAAATGGAAGCACATTCTTCGTTCGCTGTTCGTAGAATAAACACCCTGAATTGAAGTGAAGTATTTTCTTTGTACTTTCTTAAATATGTTCCTGCCATTTCCTATTGCTGTGTATTTGAGTGATATATTGGTGCAAATCAATAAGTATGTGTAACTCCGACAACGACGGCGATGATGCGCCGACAGCAGCGGTGGGATCCACCTCGCCCCTACTGAGGTCTTCTGGATTCCGGGTCCGCAGACCAGTGCCGACCACTCAGCCAGACCCAACTTTCTCAATGGAGCAAGTTATGTGTCTGGTGACGTCAATCACGAAGCAAGCCACATCGAGCGCCGTGGCCGCTGCGCTATCCGCTACTCCAGCGCCTTCACGGGATCGTGGCAATTTCTACCTACCGCCATTCGATCCCGATGTGCGCTCACATGACATCAGGGACTGGTGTGCCAATGCAGCAATGTTGACCAAACCATTGCAACTATTGGCATTTCACCACATGAAGCTCGCATGAAGGCGATACTGCAGCTGAAAGGAAGAGCGAAGACGTGGGCTGATACGTGGTCCCTACAATCCACCACGTGGGAGCAAGTTAAGCAAGACCTGATCCAGACGTTCGGCGAAGAGTTCCGGTATGCCGACGACGTGCAGCGGTGGCGCGACTACACATCAGAGCAGGCGAGCAGCTACGCGGAATACGCAACCACGGGATGGACGCTGTTCAAAAGAGTGCGGCCCGAAGCCGCGGACACCGAGGTAATTGATGCTCTTGTCACTGGTATCTACCCTGATTTTGTGAAATGTGAATTGTTACGTAATACGCCTGACTCTTTGCCCAAACTAGTCTCCGTTCCGAAAACGTTTTGTAAACGTGACGACCGAAATCTGACAGTACAGACAAAAATCATCTTAACAAAAAATCCCGGCTTTCGGGAACCCCTGATTCTTTATTAGGTCAGTCGCCAATTTGTTTTAAATGTAAAAAACCTGAACACCGAGTTCGTGACTGTAAGGAAAATTTGACAAAAATCCGTTCGTCAAAATTGGAGCTAATTCATATCCTTGCCTATTTAATTCCGGCACAGGTTGTTCGTTAGTACGTAAAAGCATTTCTGGTTCGATTCCGGGAAAAACGAAAACTGTCAATACAGTTTTTAAGGGAATAGGTGGCGTGAATGTCACGTGTTCCCAGAGTATCTCGGCTATTGTCGAGATCGATCAAGTTAGTGTAGAATTAGAACTATTTGTTGTAGAAGACTACCAAACAGTTTAATATTTTGAATGGGTATGAATTAGTGCAAATTCCGGGTCTTACTATCACATTAATAGATAAAAATATGACTATATTGAGAAATTTGATTATAATTGAATGTTCTTTAGCAAATTCGGAAACAAAACTGAAAACCGACCTTGTTGACCCTATTAATATCATGTTAAGAAAATTATATTCAATTTTAAACAATTTCAAAGACAGTTTCACCTCCGATAAGTAATAAAGTTTCAGAGGTAAAAACTGGTCACCCGACCATTAGATTAAACAATAAAGATAGAATTGTTCAACGTAGACCGTACAGATAATGGCAGTTAAGCTGGTATAAATAAATAAATAAATAAATAAATAAATAAATAAATAAATAATCGCCAATGGAACGCGAAAAAGTCAAGGACAGTTTAAACCATCTTAAACAAAACTGTATAATCCGAGACAGCTCATCCCCTTTTAGCAGCCCCATTTTATTAGTTAAGAACTGACCGATTATGCGTTGACGAACTGACCGATTATGCGTTGACTTTCGGGACTTAAATGCAAACACAGCTAGGGATAATTTTCCATTACAATTGATTGCCAATCAGATTGATAGGTTAGGTAAAGCGCGTTATTTCACTTGTTTAGATATGACTGCAGGGTTCTATAAATGCCAATTTCAGTAGATTCTGTAGAAAAAACCGCGTTCGTTACACCTGACGGTCAAATGCTTTTTAGGCTGTCCAATGCACCGTCTGTATATCAGCGTGCCACCGGTCAAGGACCGCGGGACACCGATCGGTAACCAAACAATAGAAAATCAATTGTGTCTCATTAGCGGAGCTTGACAGATTAACAAAGCTTTGGGTGACTATAAAGATAAGATTGCTCTAGTTTATGTTGACAATGTCCTTGTAATTTCTGAAACTATAGAAGGGTTAACTAACTTGGAATTAGTTTTGGAAAGATTAGCTAATGCAGGTTTTTCAATAAACATAAAAAAAAGCTCATTTCTAAAAAAATCGGTTGAATATTTAGGAAATATAATAGAAAACGGAACCGTTAAGCTCAGTTCCAAAAAATTAGATCCCTTCTCTAAATCTGCTGAACAAAAAAAAAAAATATATATATAAAAGAGTTACGGCAATTCAACGGCCTAGCTGGTTATTTTAGGAAATTCTTACCAAATTTTTCTAAAATCATGTCCTCTTTACATGAATTAACTAAATCTGGCGTATATTGGAGGTGGACTGAAAAACAGGCAAATGCCCGAATAGAAATAATTTATAGATCTTCCCCACTCTTGACAATTATTTTCGACCCTGATTTACCATGTGAACTCCATACAGACGCTAGTTCTATAGGTTATGGTGCAGTTTTGATTCAGCCACATGATAAGAATTTTCATGTCGTTGGTTAGTTTGTTTACATGGCTCTGGTCATTGGATGTTTTTGCTAAGATTAACCAAAGATTGTTTAGTTAATTTAGAGATATTGTTTTGTAAAAACAATAAGAAGAGGATTAAAGTTTTCTGGTTTCAAAAGTTAGAAGCCGTAAATGGTCAGTATTGGCCGAGTGGAACATGCACTGCTGTTGAATTTTTCGGTTACAGGTTAATACACAAAAAAGTGTGCATGTGCAAGCAAGATGGGTGTCGGACAGCGCTGCACTCTTTGGATCTTCGCTGATCAAGAACGATGCTTTTCATGCAAGAAGTTTGCGACTTCTATCAAGGGGAAAGTATCAATCTAAACCTTATTGCGACTAGTTCATCTCTTGCGAATGATCAAGTAGAAATGGATAATGCGTGTGCTCAAGTAAATGTTAACTTCATTTATGACAAAGATAATGAACCGACCGTATGGGCGGATGATTTGTAAATTATTTTAGCTGCTCCACCTTCCTCCCTATTACGCTGGCTGGCCACCATGCGTATCCCTTTTCCTGGTCTTAGGGCTATATCCTAGGCGGGTGATGCCATGAAATATGGCTAGATCCAAGGCGGGTGATGCCGTATTAGGGGGCTATATTCCAGGCGGGTGATGCCATGAAATATGGCTAGATCCAAGGCGGGTGATGCCGTGTTAGGGGGCTATATCCCAGGCGGGTGATGCCATGAAATGTGGCTAGATCCAAGGCGGGTGATGCCGTGTTAAGGGGCTATATCCCATGCGGGTGATGCCATGAAATATGGCTAGATCCAAGGCGGGTGATGCCGTTTATTTTTGGCTAAGCCCGAAGTGGGTGATGCCGTTTTAAAGTAAAATGTTCTACAGCGCAGAGAGCGCGCTGGATCAGAATGGCCGTATGGGCGCCGAACCATTATTTAATTTTAATTTCAAGCTTGTTTTGATTATTTTGTACTTGATTTGACTTCAATGTCATTTATTGAATTAAAACTTTGTATTTCCGGTTAAGTCTGTGTTTAGTTTTTATTTTGATGTGTTTAAAATATTGCGGTTTCCGTTTGAATTGTATAAAGTTTCTATTTTGTTACTTCCTTTTTATTTATTTTAAATATTGTAGTTTCCGGTTAACTTTATATTGTTTCTGTGTTGGTATTAAGGATTTATCTTGACACATCCGCTTGAATTATTTAAAATGACAATCTAGAATTAGATTGACATCTCCGCTTGATTTGTATAAATTCTATTTGGCGGCAAAGCTTCGCGGTATAGTTTGGCGCCATGTTTTGGCGGTAGTTTTGTGTATAAAAACTGTTGTAATGCGAATGGAAGCACATTCTTCGTTCGCTGTTCGTAGAATAAACACCCTGAATTGAAGTGAAGTATTTTCTTTGTACTTTCTTAAATATGTTCCTGCCATTTCCTATTGCTGTGTATTTGAGTGATATATTGGTGCAAATCAATAATTATGTGTAACTCCGACAACGACGGCGATGATGCGCCGACATACATTATCTACATCATTATTTTCATTAAAACCGCTTAACTTAAAAAAATATATTTACGTATGTTTTAATACCTAGGTACTCTGTGGTGTGATACGGCGGAATAATACTGCTTCCATCTATTTATGATACAATAGGGAAAACAAAATGTATTTGGAACTCATGAATTATTGGATTTTCGTGATGTTACAGGCATTATGTTCCTTTCATGGATTTTTTATAAATCCGCTGGTATACTTTGCAATTTCACAAGGACTCGATACGGTAGATTTAAGCCGTTCTGACGAAATACTTACTTAATTCTAAAAGCTTATAAAGATAGCCGACATATTTCCTGTATCATAAATTCGCTGAAACGGGTGGAAATCTCACAATTTTACAGTTAATTTCTGAAATTAGTTTGTTTTTAAAACCATCGTGCTACTGTCCATCGTGCAACCGTGTTTAAAAAAAATGTAACAAAATGTTAAATAATGGTATGGTGGTACGGAACCCTTCGTGTCTGAGTCCAACCCGAACTTGACCTTATATTCTGCATCCAGTTTCTGATAACATAACGTCCTGATATTTTGAGAACAGTCCGCATAATATAATGTGGCACATGAGATAAGAATACAGCTCAAAATTAATTCAATACTAGATTTATCCTATCCATTGTTTTACTTCGCTAATAAGCATAATCAGTCTATAATGTTCCCACTACTGGGACACGGGCCTTCTTTTTGTGAGAGGGACTGGTCAGTAATTCACCACGCGAGCCCAGTGCGGGTTGATGGATGCCACATGTCTTCGACAAAGTAAAGTGCGGCTGGGTTCGAACCCACGACCTAGACTCGTAACTCGCGGTAGTTACTACTAGGTACTAGGCCACCATTGCTCTCCTTGCTGATAACTTTTTTTTATTGCTGATTGTGCCCGCTCTTGACTTCGGTCACGCCTGATGGAAAGCGATAGATGAGGTCTATGATGGAACTAGCGTGTCCAGAAGATGCATAAGGCACTGGAACTCCCACGCATCTACAAAACACAGCAGGCTGCTTGACGCCGGACTCCGATGTGAGGGTGGTCGCAAACCAGGCGGGCGTTAACCCTACCACCGCAAGGGAAGAATTGGCCGGCCAAATAAGGTGTTGGGTGTGACTGTCCAGAATGCGCCGAGCGCTCGGTTCAGTTGAGTAACTGGCGGAAAAAACTGCGCTACACGAGGAGGCTTCTTCATGCATTCCGTCTAAAATAGTTGATGGTTTGATAAGTACTAGACAATGCTAATCTTGGGGACTTGTCCTTGCCTGGCTGCAATATTACTCCTGTAAGTATTCCGTTTTGTCACAAAATAACATCACGCCTGTAACCCCCGAAGGGTTAGACAGAGGTGTAGAAACGCACATCCACATTTCGCCAGCTATGTTTAAATCCCATGTAATAGGCGGGCAAGCCTATTTCCATCAACCAAGAAAGAAAAGAAATAAATTTCTGAAGGAAAATCCTAATAACACCTTGCTCTATCAGGGAATCGGATTCAGGACCTCAATTCTATCCTATTTTCCCATGGAGAAAAGCAGAAACTATAGTTAATGCCACATTATTTCTTCTCTTCTCTTTCTATCACCTTCTTTCAAACTCTTTTAAGAAAAAAACCGAAGTTGCTTAACAAATGAAAGTCACAACACTCAAAACATTTCAAATAACAAACGCGATATAATCCAATCTAATCCATTAGCATGAATAAACCATGATATCTCAGGAAGTTAAGCACTCGATACACAGAGTAATCTTCCAGACTTAGGCAGCTATCCCACTGTCGACGAGTACCTAAGCGACTACGATGTTCAACCATGTTCAACGATGTTCTCGCTCAAGTAACGTACAAAAGTTTGTGGGTCCCGTACAAGTAAAAGAGATCATCATTATCTGTCTAGCCTTTTCCTATGTTGGGGTCGGCTACCAGTCTAACCGGATGCAGCTGAAAACCAGTATTTTACATAAAGCGGCTGCCTATCTGACCGAGTCCGCGTATCACTGGTCAGTTTCCCGCAGTGGTCAGTTTATTTAATTCGCCAGTTTCAACCCAGGGTAATACGATACCCCTTGGTAAGACTGGTTGTCCGACTTTTAGAGATACGTTACAAATATTAATAGTTGCTCGGTGACTATTCACACCGCCCGCCGCCGGCGAGTAAGTATTCGTTCAGCGACGCTCGCTTGGCGGGCAGTACCTTACTTAGCATACACAATAATCGAGATTTGATGAAAAACGGCGGGAAAAGAAAAATAACATTTTTATTTTCCCGCCGTTTTTCATCAAAAGTCATCTATGGGTTGCCACAACTCAAAAGCATAAAATGTTTATAAATGAAAATGTTGCAACCCACAAAAAATATTAGTTAAATAGTCGAATATTACCTATGTATGCTAACATTACGCTTGCTAAATACCTACGCATACCAGCGAGTAATCGCTAAGTCGCTGTCGTGAACTCACTGCTCGTTACTCGCCAACTCGTTTTGGTTGTTAGCTCTACTCGCTTCTTGTTTATCGCTGGCGGTGGGACAGGTTCCGTAAGACCATATTTATTCATGTGCCTACATAAATAATCAAACCACTCCATGATAAGTGTATACTTTTAGGGAATTAGGGACGAAGAGCAGGCGGTTTATTCTGTAACAATCTCACCGAGATTTATGTGTAGTGAGCTGTCAATCAAATACATAACATAGCAGTAGCTATAGTCCGCGCGGAACTAGTTGGCCGCGCCTTAGATATGTGAGCGGTGGAACGTAGGGACGGGCCGCATTACTAACTACGTGCGTTGCGAAACCTCGCCTAACACTCGTCCCCACCTCAGCGGCCAACTAGTTCCGCAGCAAGCGAGCGAGAAGCCCAAGTCTGACAACCAGAGAGACTGGTTGTCAGACTCTTGTTTTGTCTTTGGTATTGTATTACCTCAATGTAAAATACTGGTTTTCGGCTGCAGGCGGTGAGACTGGAAGCCGGCCCCAAAAAAGTTAAGAAAAAGGTAAGGCAGATTGATTTCTTGATCAATCTTCCTAGCCTCCTAAAAGAGATGTAATGAAGGTCTACGTAGTCTCTACGTAGACCTTCATTAGTTTTCTTTTGCCGCATTCTATCTATACCTACTAATATTATAAAGAGGTAAAATTTGTAAGTTTGTAAGTTTGTATGTAATGGGTAATCTCTGGAACTCATAATCCAATTCTAACAATTTTTTAACTGGCAGAAAGCTACATTATTCCTGAGTGCTATAGGCTATAAATTGTTTCTATAGCATGTATATTAACCGAGCTATCACAACTTTTGTCTAGCAAGTCGGAAAAAAATACCACATAAAACAGAATTATTTGCGTGCGCTGCCTAAACAGTTGCTTAAAATTAAAAACAATGTATGGCTACCTGGTTCGTCTTCATTATTTCTACAAAAAAGTCCGCGATACCATATCTCTATCTTTTATATTTTATCTTTTATACTTCTTTTATTGCATTAAAAAAAATTTTTTTCGGTATACTTACGTTTGGTTGATTATTTGAGCAACAAAATATTAATTCTTATGACAATAAATTATTTCAGTATCACAAGAACATCATACAGATAAGATTTGCCATTTACAGTATATCAATTGGTCATACAGTTTCGGAGATAATATAAAATTACTAAAACGCAAAATGCCCCTAGCATAACTTTCATTGTGCAGACGTTTTACCTATTTGCCCATAGATGGCGTTCTGCAATTACGTCATTTTTCTGAATCGCGGTGTTAAGACTTTCCGTGGATTGATGACCCTCTCGAATTTTTATGCCCACGTTGTCGTTAGTTGGATTGGAGTTCCATACGAACACGATTCGATTATGAGCACGGAGATTATGAGGTATCTATTGTATCTAAATTCTAATCGTAATTTCGTTGTACGATTGTTTTCATTGTTTTGTATGTTCGTAGTTTCGTACTTCGTTCTATCGTAATAATTGATACGAGTTATTCGATATTACGATTGTTTTGTTTTGTAAAGGCGGACGGTGTTCGAGTCGCTCTCCCTTTGTTCGTAATTGTTTTCAAGTCTGTGCGTAGTTTGTCGAGAGCATGCCTAAAAGGAAATCTCAACTGTCCCGGCAGACATCACAGACAAGAGCCGCTCGAGTACGCCGTACGGAAGAATCTGCCCCTGAAAATGAGCAGCGCCTCTCGAGAAATAGAGAAAATATTTCGCAAGCACGCGCTAGAGAATCTAGCTCCGAGCGCTCACAGGGCCTCGCTAGCCAAAATGTGAGGACGTCGCGGGCCCGTGCTCGAGAATCTAGCGCTGAACGTGCGCAGCGTCTATCTGAGTTAAGGCAGCATGTCTCTGAGACAAGGGATAGGGAGACTAGCGCTGAGCGCTCGCAGCGGCTCGCTAGGCAAAATGCCATAACATCACAGGCCCGCGCTCGAGAATCCAGCGATGAACGTGCACAGCGTCTATCTGTTTTAAGGCAGCATGTCTCTGAAACAAGGGATAGGGAGACTAGCGCTGAGCGCTCGCAGCGGCTCGCTAGGCAAAATGCCATAACATCGCAGGCCCGCGCTCGAGAATCCAGCGATGAACGTACACAGCGTCTATCTGTTTTAAGGCAGCATGTCTCTGAAACAAGGGATAGGGAGACTAGCGCTGAGCGCTCGCAGCGGCTCGCTAGGCAAAATGCCATAACATCGCAGGCCCGCGTTCGAGAATCCAGCGATGAACGTGCACAGCGTCTATCTGAGTTTCCAATAAAAACATCATTTGCCCTGACTATTAACAAGTCCCAGGGACAAACATTCTCTTTGGTTGGCTACGAAAAGAATGTTTTTCCCATGGGCAATTATATGTTGGTCTATCAAGAGTGGGATCATCCGAAAAGCAGATTATTCTGTTACCGGAAAATAAAACAACCTCAAACATTGTATATAGAGAAGCTTTAAATTAAATAGATACCTAACTTAAATAAATAAAATAAGTAAAAGGCGACCAAGGGTTAAGTTACCTTGAGCAGAAAAGAGAACTTAGGTAATCTTTGAAGTTACTGATCTGATTCCAAACAATATTTTACTAATAAAATTAAATACAGTAATATCAATCGAGTGTTATCTTATGTTAAAACAAGAAATTTTCCGCGGACGAAGTCGCGGGCAGAAGCTAGTCAAACATAAAGCCACCATTCCGACATTTTTGCCCTTGAAAGTAATAAAGTTAGGTACACCTGACGAATATTTTTTTTTATTTGGTACCTACGCAACGATGGTAAGGCTGTTACTCGATTTATTTCGTAGCTACCAGTTTCTGGGTTATCGGTAATTACCTATACCTCTAGCTCTGAGAAAATTGGTTTAAGACATGTTGGTCCTACGGGGATGTGTTCTTAGAGATACAAGGAATGTCTTATACCTACTTACATACAATTTGTAGCTTTTGAACGCAGCCAAACAGTCTTAGATGCACAATATCGGTAAGTACCTAAGGAACACAGAATTTAAGAAGGAAATATGTTTATTTGGTTTTGTAGCTTTCGATCTTTCTTTCTTTTTCTTTCAGGTAATATACGGATCAAGTGATTTTGCAGGTAAGGATAAAATACACAAAAAATAGTATTATGTTAAATTTTTCTAAGAGCATGACGAAGACACGAAAAAGCGCTCCGAATTA
This sequence comes from Amphipoea oculea, assembly GCA_945859645.1. NCBI lineage: Eukaryota > Metazoa > Arthropoda > Insecta > Lepidoptera > Noctuidae > Amphipoea > Amphipoea oculea. The sequence goes on from OX243876.1 coordinate 7,624,304, forward strand.
TTATTCAGCTACGGACCTTTTAAAACAAACATTTCTTAATCAAAAAGTTGGTTTTGTTTCACGTACACACGGCTACACATCAAGGTATAGGTACCTACATTTCCAGTTTTCGCTGACCTCGCTTTGTATAGGTTTTTCGTACAATCAGAAGTCAGTTTATACTGATTATGTATAGCTTGATGTGTAGCCGTGTGTACGATCAGCTTCAGAGAAAAGGAACCCCTCAAGACTTTAAAGATTATCGCCCGAGCGCGCTCGAGCCCGCTGTCGCTCGTCGCTCGAGCGACGGCGGGCGCGTCACGTCATCACGTGGCTCTGGCCTCGAGCAGCTCCCTCCCCCGCTGCCGCGCGCCGCATCCATCTCTGCCCGAGCATCCACCGATCCCACTCAAATATTATTTGCAAGTTTTTAAATAATTATAATATGGTATTTTTTCGGCTTTTTGCCCGAACCGTATCCCAAGAATAACTTAACTTACAAAAAGACACTTTATGTGCGATTGAGGATACGAACCCGCATCACCAGGCGCCAGCCGATCACGTAGACCGCGCCTTATACCACTAGACTATTGAATCAGTTAGCCATCTTAACGAAAATTTGAATAGCTTTACTCCTTTTATCGAACAAGGTTGATAACGGTCTAATCTTCTAGATATTAAGGTTTAAATTTCAACGTCCACCACGTATTATAAATACTAACACCTTACCGTCTTGTTTTACAAAATGCAATTCGTAACTCCTCAATTAACTAAATTATAAGGTTGAAATTTGCATAGATTTCTTGTTTGGTTGAATAGAATGTGCTTGATTCCGATTGTTGCCCTACCTACCGTAATTTTAATTTAGAATTCTTCTTCGCCTTATTTACTAAACTGTGATTGAGGGTATAATTACTTATCAAATCGTTTCGTTTTCGTGTCGATCCGCTTGTGCGTAATTATCTTCGTCGAAATATTATCCGATTTATTAAGTTTTTGAACAGTTGATTATATTAACCGATAGTATTGTTCGATTAATAACTTTTTGAAGGCTGGAATTAAATAAACTGACGACTGAGGGAAACTGACCAGTAATACGCGGACTCTAAAATTGTTGTTCTCTGGGAACAGGAACAAAGCATAAAGAACGAGATATGGGCATAACGGTAAGATTTACGTTATACACATATATGTATTTATTGTTGCAATCATGTTGCATTATTACTGACAAGTTGGATTTTTTTATGTATTCCTAATATTATTATTTTCGTTCCAGAGAAAAACAGTTCGTAGATGGATACAAAGGTATCATGCGACTGGTGATGTGAAATGTGATCGCCAAGGCCCTCGCTCAATAATTGTTTACACTAATGAATCGGGGCGACACCGTAATATTGTGGAAGTTCACTCAGTGACACCCTTCAAAACTACGCGTTCAAGTGTGACTTCAAGAAGTGATAGACAGTGACGGCCATCCTCTCCGTTATTAATAGGCAATTTACTCGGCAGATTTATTGTGTAACTGATCTGATAAAATTACATTGGAACGTATGAGCAAGTGTTAATGATTCCCAATATTTGTGGGATCATTAATTCGTAGTTAATCAGAAATAAACAACCTTTATTATTATCAATCCAGATACTTTTGTTTACAAGTAGTCTTGTAGGTAATGTGTGATGCACCATCTGACCTCACATATTTTTATAATTTCTAATGTTGTGTTAAATAAGGGTTATCAGAAAATGTGATAAAAGAGAAAGATGTATATTGCTATACTTTTATAGTTTAGCATGTTGGTTCTTCCTCTGTAATTCACAGGCACAAATGACAACATTTAGATTTTTAATCTTTTTTTTCCGATAAGATCATACAAAGTATAAAAAAATAATGTTTTCACAACTTTAAATGAATAAATATTACCTATTGTAGTTGTTTCTAGAAAAATCTATAAATGAACCGTTATCTAATGTTAAACGTTCTAAACCTCACCCAGGGTATCTATTTTGTGTTTAGTTAATATTCTAAGTAAATAACCCCAATTTAACACACATAGAAAACTGTATATTCAACCGTGAAGTGGATTCCATGAAGTCCTAGAAATGTAATTAGAGAAATAAATGAATATTGTTTATGCAACATGCCTAGATTTTCTTACAAACCTCATACCTACTTCAACATTTGATTTCTTAAATAATAATTAACAAAAATCACATAATAACCTATAAAAGAAACAAAAAAAAACAAAAAAAGAACTTCTCGTCCGAGGATTTGAACTCGAGACCATCGAATTGTTAAGCCGCTGTCTTAACCACTAGACCAACACGCCATATACATTACGTTACAAAAAACTTAAATGGGTTTAATGTCATTCCCAAAAGGGGTTCCCTTACTTTGAAGCGAACTGTACGTAGCGTAATGGAAGGTGAACAATCTCAAAGTACTACACAACCGTGTAGTCTGTGCTTGGAACTCTGTCCTCTGTCTTTGTGTGTGGATGAACAACCAATCACTTACTGTGGCAGTCTAGCGAATCGTATGTTGAAGGTACACGAAACACTTTGTGCACAAAGTAATTGCAATACAATCACTGTACATTGTGGATAGGTACGAACAGAATCCACCAGAGTAAATAGAGCACTACAATAATATAAATAAAACAAAGTCGGGTTATTTACACCATTCATAGCTCAAGAACGGCTGGACGGATTTTTATGGCTTTTGATGTGTTGGATTTGTCTCTACCCCGAATAGCAGAATAACTATTAAAACCTACATTAAAACATGGGAAAATTCACAATTTTTTTTTACAGATAATTCACTTTCTCATACTTTTTTGATGAATCTGAGGCGGTACGAAGTTTGCCGGGTCAGCTAGTATTATAGAAATAGATACTTTTCACAATTCATAATTGAAAATTTAGGCTAACCATTAACCAAGTTATCAATATCATCAGTGAGGGGATGAACATGCAAAACCCTAATTATCATCATCTGCCTAGCCTTTTCCCAACTAAGTTGGGGTTGGCTTCCAGTCTAACCGGGTGCAGCTAAATACCATTTTTTTTTATTGCTGATTGTGCCCGCTCTTGACCTCGATCACGCCTGATGGAAAGCGATGGATGAGGTCTATGATGAAACGAGCGTGCCCAGAAGATGCATAAGGCACTGGAACTCCCACGCATCGACGAAACCCAGCAGGCTGTTTGACGCCGGACTCCGGTGGGAGGGTGGTCACAAACCAAGCGGACGTTAGCCCTGCCACCGCAAGAGAAGAATAGGCCAGTCAAATAAGGTATTGGGTGTTACTGTCCAGGATGCGCCGAGCGCTCAGTTCAGTTGAGTAACTGGCGGAACAAACTGCGCTATACGAGGCGGCTTCTTCATGCATCCCAATAGTTTACATGAAGCGACTGCCAACCAACCAGAACCTTATATTTTCGTGCTAGCTAGGTTCTACAAGACCCAGAACTAATCCTTTTGGAACCCAAACGGCGCAGCGTACCTATCAGCCGTATCAATGATACGGGCCCCCCGAGCTACAGGGGCTTTTCGACAGACGGTTGTAAGCAAAAATGTGTAAAATGTTATTCACAACACAACCGCAAATTCTTATTGCTCAGAAGCCCTTAATGAACGAATACCTAATATGGTTTCAAAGGCTTCAAGCTATAGCTTCGGACATAAAAGATCCGCCAAAAAGAAGTAAAAAAAACCGTAAAGTGAGCGGGATTTAAAAAGGACAATAGGCCTTTGAAAGTTCCTTGCTAATGTAGGTATATAACGTACCATAGAACATAGGAAATTCGGAACATAAGAATCTAAAACGTGATTTGGATTCCGATCCCTATAAAAATAGTTCCAGCAGAATGAAGCTATTTCTCACCCTTTTTTTATGAATGGGAAATCATCAAATGATTCATCCCGCTCTGGGTGGAGCGGAAAGGAGTGTCAGACTCTTACTGACTAAAACCCATCCGTGTTCCTTCCTTAGCCCTTTATGTTCCGGGGTAGCGGTAACCCTTTCGGACAATCCCGCACCATTCGGACAATCCCGCACCTATTCCTCACCATGCAAGAGCTCAACAAAAAAAAGAAAGTATTTTGCAGGTTAAAACTAAAATCCGAGTCAAAAGATTTTGTAAAAAAAACCTGCAGCCTAATTGCGGAACGCCAAATCGTCAAATGATTCTGATCAGTTGGCTTCATTTCTATCACAATTGGCTTCATTTTACGATTTTCGAATTGCGAAACTCTAGTTTATTATGAAACCAATTATGAACGTTAAGGCCCTGCGCAGAAACTAGAATTTCGCAATTCGAAAATCGTAAAATGAAGCCAATTGTGATAGAAATGAAGCCAACTGATCAGAATCATTTGACAATTTGGCGTTCCGCAATTAGGCTGCTGGCCCAAGTGCGAGTCAGACAAGTTGCACACGAAGGGATCCATATAACTAGGCAAAAAACGCCAAAAAAAAACACGTTTCGTTTTTAGGGTTCCGTAGTCAACTAGGAACCCTTATAGTTTCGCCATGTCTGTCTGTCCGTCCGTCCGTCCGTCCGTCCGTCTGTCCGTCCTCGCTTAATCTCTGTGACCGTTAGCACTAGAAAGCTGAAATTTGGTACCAATATGTATATCAATCACGCCGACAAAGTGGTAAAATAAAAATTGGAAAAAAATATTTTATTAGGGTAGCCCCCCTATATGTAAAGTGGGAAGTAATTTTTTTTTTTATTTCAAACCTAACGTGTGATATATTGTTGGAAAGGTATTTAAAAATGAATAGGGGTTCACTCAAATCATTTTTTGATAATGTCAATAATTTCGGAAATAATCGCTCCAAAAGTAAAAAACAATGTGTCCCCCCTCCTCTAACTTTTGAACCATAAGTTTAGAAAATATGAAAAAAATCTGAAAAGTAGAACTTTATAAGGACTTTCTAGGAAAATCATTTTGAACTTGATAGAAACAACAGTTTTTGTACAAAAAAGACAAAAAGTTGTACAAAATCATTTCTGGACTAAGTTCGTAGTATAATCGTATATGCAAGCATTTTTTTTTTAACTTCGTTTACATATTTTATTATCCTGAACGTATCTTTTTTCAAACAAAAAAATAATTATTAAAATCGGTTCTCGCAATCCAAAATTACCACCGAAAACTTCTGGCACGTCTATGTATTAATTAGTAACCCAATTCCCCGAGAGATGGCGCTGTAGGTACTTATTACATTGGGTCGGGTATTATCGAATTGTACGTGGGAACACTTATTGTGACGGACGGGAAACTACGGAACCCTACACTGAGCGTGGCCCGACACGCTCTTGGCCGGTTTTTTTTTTATTATAGTAGCAATAGAAATAGGTACACGATCTGTGAACAATTGAACTGTCTAGGTACCTATTACGGTTCATTAGATACAGCCTGCTGGCAAACATATGGACAGACGGACGTTCAACGGAGGCTTAGTAAGAGGGTTCCAATGCCACCCTTACATTTTGATACAGGGCCTTGGACTATAATAGCCACGTCACTGGATGTAGGTAGGCGAATTTCTGCATATAATATTATGTACTTATTGATAGAATTCAACTATTTTCCTATTTGCACTAGGTAGGTAATTGTCTAATGTCAAAATGATCACGTAGTGCAGTCACTAGATTCCCTGTGGTATTACCACAGAATACATAACATTGTGTTTGTGATGGGTCGTTAATACGGTTCAACTGTTCGATAATTAAATGATAGCCAAGCTGAACTTACTGGGTAGTTGCTCTGTTATTACAGCATGGCCACACACGAATCAAATAGTTTACCGTATTTGAAATTGGAATGTGTGCATTTGAATCTGTTTTAGAAAAAAAAAAAACTAATTGCTTGCATAATTTGACACCGAGTCGCGCATAAAGCAAACCAATTAATCATTCCTCGATCAAAAGCCTCAATAATTTAACCATTTATGCACACACATACGGTATTATTACTCGTCGTCACTCGTCGTCAGTAATTTGAATTTCTAAAGAAGAAGACAATCTTCTGACTGAAAGAAAAAAATCGGTGTGTAACTATTAATCTGTTAAAATACGTTTATTTATTTTAGTAAGGGGGTATGTGTGTGCATAAATGGTGGAGTGTCTGTATAGTTAGCGTTGTCTAACTATACAGACGATATACAACGTTTATTAGTAAGGAGGTTGGTAAATAAGGTTGGTAATAATATGTACCTACCAACTATATCAAAATTATTAAAAGGTTTAATTTAAAATTGGAAAATATATGACGTCACACCAAGGATGTTCCACAAATTATACCATGTATTTTAAAGTTAGGTATTCGTTGAAGTACAGACCATGAATACTTTAGATTTAAGGCACACAATATATCAACTCGGAAAGGGATCGTCACCGTATCGCCTTTCGCCTCGGCGTCAAACAGGCGTCAACCTAACATAAGCACGTAATCAAAGCGGATTATGCATCACTGGCCGCTAAAATCCAATCTAAGGTCATTGTCCTCATTTTTTTTGTTTTAAAACAAAAAAAAAACAATACCTATCACGTCTACAGAATTTCGCTAAGTAATTTAATTCGACTCTGTATGCACACAGGTACTTATAGTTCATAGGTACATACATACATAATCAGCCTATAACGTTCCCACTGCTGGGACACCGGCCTCCTCTCTGTGAGAGGGAGTGGGCCGTAATCCACCACGCGGGCCCAGTGCGGGTTGGTGGATGTCACATGTCTTCGAATTTTTGGTTCTAGGACATGCCGGTTTCCTCACGATGTTTTCCTTCACCGTTTTTGAGAGCAGTGGTGATGAAATAATTTACACAAAGTCAAGCGCCTGTCGGGGTTCGAACCTTCGACCTACAACTTGTAAGTCGCGGCTGATACCACTGGGCCACCACTGCTCTCACTGGGCCACCACTGCTCTCACTGGGCCACCACTGCTCTCTACTTATAGTTCAGCGTTTTTTAATTTGCCAAAGACGTAAACAACGATGACCGCTCGAAATTGAATAAAATCGACCTACAAGAACATTTATTTTAAGTAATGTTTGTAAAATAAAAGTTCTTGTAAATCTCCGAGTTCACTAGACGGACTACTTTAAATAAATGTTCTTGTATATCAATTTTATTCAATTTTGAGCAGCCATTGTTGTTTACATATTTTGCAAGTTTAGAACCACTGGACCTTACATAAGTTTTTATCCACCTTCTAACATGCATCTATTCATTCCATTGCATTTTTCTTTTTTTCTATTTACTTATTCTACAGGCTGTGTACCTACCTATGTAGTTACAGCAAATATTTTATCCAAATAAGTTACGCACAACAACACATTAAGGCTGGTTTCACAGCCTGTACGGGCCGACCGTACACGGGAGACCCGTACGGGTAGTACCCGCAGTGCTCTGAAACGATGATTATTGATTCAGTACGATACGGTTGCTAGCAGGAGACAGATGCGCTGTACGGGCTCAACCCGGAGCGGGTCGTGTACGGATCAAGCCGCGTCGCTGTGAAACGATGTTCTAGCCAGCGTTGCCAGACCTACGGATTTGTCCGTAGATCTACGGATTTTTGGTCTTGTCTACGGACATACGGATTTCAGTCGCAAATCTACGGATTTTTGTTCGATTCCATCAAATGCAAAATTGCTTTTATTTTGGTGGTCATTCGATTCAACTAACGTCAAACGCATCGCTGTTTTGAACCAATAGGGTTCAAAACAGCGATGCGTTATTATACACAAAATCTATAAAAGGACTGCTTTAAATAAAGTACAATAAAAACTACCTTCTGTGGGGTAGACCGTAGAAGCAGAGGGACCATTTTGAATTATTTAATTCAAAAATATATGATAAAAAAAAAGGTTACACATGTTACCTACTGTTATGTTATGTTATACCGACAGTAAATAATTATATATTTTTTTAAATACAATTTTATTGCATTTCCTTTGTCTTGGAGATTTTCCCGCTTGTTTTTTTTTTTTTAGTTAACAATTCCTTTAAGGCAAGAAATGAAGTCGGTCGGTCCATCTCTAAATAGTCAGGTTTATTTAGCTTTAAAAAATGTCCGTAGATCTACGGATTTTTGTAGAGGCAATCTACGGACATCTACGGATTTTTTTGCGTAGCCCTACGGATTTTTGAAAATTGGACCTGGCAACACTGGTTCTAGCGCCTAACATGTGCTACCGCTCCGGGCGCCAGTACTGACAGCCCGTACGGTCTCCCGGATAGCTGTGAAGCCAGCCTAAGCTATACATTTCCAGTATAAGCAGTTTCGTGACGTAAAGTTGAAGTACGCGCCGAGAGTACATTTGCTGGAGTCGCATCGCAACGTTAACTTTGCGGCGTTTGTGGTGCGCATACCAACATGCTACTTTTGGCCGCAGGATGTGGTATTCCGCCGCTTTCGCGGACAAGTGCCACCGGAACGCACAAAGATTTAGTGCAACTAAGAGATACTAACATATGTAGTTATTATGTTTTATTTACTAACAAAATTGTTACTATATTCAGTGGCGTAGCGTGCGTTGGCAGGGCCCCATATAAAAATTTGTTTGGGGGCCCTTAGGAAGGGTGAAGATTTTTCACAAAAGAATAAAAAAATTTTGCATAAAATTAAAAGAAATATTTATTCATCATAATTATCTATCTGTCACTTTTTGTCAAATTCTTACAAACAATTCAAATTAAATATACACTCTGCTTGCCTTTTTTTCGGCAAACTGATTTATTAAATCATTTATAGCTGATTTGCTTTTTTTGACTTTTGTCATTTGTGAAATAAAAAAAAATTGGGAAGTTTTTATTAATTTTTGCTTACGTACGTTGGGGGCCCCCGTGGCCCGGGGGCCCCGTATAATTGATACGGCAGATACGGCGGTAGCTACGCCCCTGACTATATTATTTAGGTTAAGGTAAATCTATGGGTCTTTGTTACCTGAAAATAAATGGTGTATTATTATTATTATAAGCTGACTTTCCACTGTACAAAAAGCCTATACAATGCGAGGTCAGCTAAAACTTGAAATGTATAGCTTGATATGTCGATATGTGTATCTACAGAAGCGAAATATTCCCTAAATGAAGGCGTTATAATAAAGACAGCTGGGTATTTCAGTAATATTTAATGAGCACGCTAAGTTAGTACAGAGGCCAGCAAATCAAGCTACCCCAATCTGTCAAATTTTCCCAATTGAATATGAACCTTATTCCATTGCAGAAAAGTTGAAAATCTATCAAAGAAATTTGACAGATTGGGGTAGTTTGATGTGATGGCCATATAAGTGCATATTATAAGTTACATTAGAACATCGTCGAGAAAAATAATCAATAACAATAATTAATTTTAAACAATTTACTCAATTTACTCAAAGTACCAATTTATTCCAAATAATATATCTTCCGTAAATAAAGACTAAGTAAATAGTAGGTATGACATTTTTCGAATTTTTTCGAATAGTTTCGGAATCAACCGGAACCTTATGTACAAATCAAGACCTGTCCATGGCATGGGTCGAATTTACCATCAGCATTAAAAGATAAAATAGTTCGAATTGCATTTAGTAGTGCAGTTCCGGAAAAAGAGTTGACGTGACATCGAGCTTTGGAAAGAGACTGACACCGTTTGTCCACCTCAGCCGTCACCAAGACGTCGAAGAGAAACAAGATTATTCGAACCGAACGTGACCGTCGGGAGGTGACGGCCGACGGACGGACGGCGGCCACGCGGCCATAGTAAACGTATGATTTCTACTTCGGCGCCGTCACCTTATTCTCGATGACGTCCCGTTGACAGTGTCATTATAGCATAGTGTCGACATAGCGTCCGGCATTTACCGGTGAATGACGTCACTGCAACGCTATCTATGTAAGTGTTGGTGTGATTTCCTAGAGAGCGTTTTTGACACCGTAAATGCAAACCCTGCTGCCCAAAGATTTAAATCGCTAGATTTGCACTCACCGTACTCAGTCACGCGAAAAAGTGTCCATTATGAGAAGAGAGAGCTAACATATTAAAGCGTTTCCATGACAATCAAGTCAAAGTCACTGCGTCATTGTGTGCCATAAGTGTCAAAGCGAAACAAAAACGTGACTATATTTTTACGCGGTAGGGCGATTTAAATCTTTACCGCTGTCATCATTTTCTTTATTCTTGCAAAGCCGAACTTTTTCTAAAACTTGACTTGATGTGTCCCAAAACAAAATCTAACTCTTCTTCTTCGGGTCTTCATCCCTGCATGGGTCACAAATTTTCGGTGGCTCCGGAGGTACTACCCTTTCTATCTTGCAAGGCTCGAGTTTACAGGGCGTTTTACTGGCACAGGGATCCACTTTTACCACAGGCCGTTCGTTCTCGGGTGGTGGACATGGACAAGGACCAGGTGGAGGAGGTTGAGGCGGGACATAAGGTGGGGAAGAAGATCTGCAAGGAGGAGTTTGAAATTCTTCTTTATAGTAATGGTGAGCGTCGAACCACCACACACACCCTGGTATTGGTAATTCGCTCGGGAACTTCACCTGCAAATGTAATAAAAATAAAATGATCCATCGATTTCGCAACGCTTCAATGTTTTCTCGCTGGTGGCATATACGATACACGATAGTACTGTAGGCTATACATACAAACACTCATAAATATTAAACACATACAAATCAAATTAGAAAATTAGAGATCACACTGTCCTTATTTAGTTGCTGAATCAATTACCAGTTAGAGCGCGACGAAGTCGGACGTGTCGTGTACGAGGATGGCTCCAATATTGTCCAGACACCAAAAAATTGGCCTTTGTCTAGACTGGTCGTCGGCTCAATTAAAATAGAAAAAACTAAAACCCGACTACTGAAAAGGATAAAACAAGAAAGTACCTTCCCGTGGTCGCATGCTACCATAGCTTATGTTAGTACAGTGACATGCGACCATGGGAAGGTACTTTCTTGTTTCATCCTTTTCAGTAGGTAGTCGGGATTTAGTTTTTAAACTTATTTTTTATTTAAGTAATTATTTTGGGGCGTATTTGGGTAAGATTTATATTTTTGAAATGTGCTAATTAAGCCCTTTCGTTTGATACCCCAAAAGGCATGATTAAAAAAAATATTTTTTTTGATCATGACTTTTAATTTAATGTGACGTCACATAGCCTATAACCAGCAGAAGATCAAGACGCTTCCAATGATACCTCATTTGTCTAATAAACATACATACATATACCGGTAAAAATCATAACCCTCCTTTTTGCTTCGCCGTAATCGGGTAAAAAAGAAAAAGAAGCACATGGGTGAAGGAATATTTATTACTTCGCGGAAAGTTAGCAAAAATGAAAATTATGAGAACCAGCAGACTTCAGAAATTACCTATCTATGAATGGATTCGAGATCGTTTGACATATTATTAAATCTTGTGACACCGTTAATTCAAAAGCAATATATACGCGACAGTATTATAAAAAGAAAGATTGGTCGTAACATTGAGATTTCTTGCAACAGGAAATTCGTAAGTATCAAGATTTAAAATTCAGTTCTTTTATCCCAACACCTGCTGACAAAAATTATCCCTGAAACATGTTGGGATATTTAGGTATAATATAGTCTGGCACATTATAAATTATATAAAGGTGAGTGAAATAAAAACTCACGAGTAGGGGAAGCCCGGGCAAGACGAATTTATGTTAAGGGTTAGGTACCTAATGTAAATAAAACCACAATCTAATAATCAATAGAACTCTTTCTTACTTTTAATTTGTACTATGTTTAATCATCTTTGGAAAATTTCTTTTATTTAATAATTATAAGCATTAACAAAAAGTATCAATTATCCGTTTTGCCCGGTGGGGTAGGGCAAAAAACGACTAAATTCAGTCGTTACTGAATTTAGTATAATCGCATTCAGCAAGCTAGCATCCTAAATGTAGAAGCAAGGATGGTTTCTGAAATTCTGACTGACTGAATCTATAAAAAGTAAAGTGAGAGTGCGGTGCGCAGCGTTGGTACCTACGAAACGACGAAAGAAAAAGAAGTTATGCTCAATATTTTAAAGATGTATAAGATCTTTGGGACAAAAATGACAAAAAATAATTAATTGAGCCTACGACCAGGCTAGACAAAGGCAAATTTTTTGGTTTCTGGACAATACTGGAGCCATCCCCGTACACGAAACGTCCGACTTCGTCGCGCTTTAACTGGTAATTGATTCAGTAACTACCTAAATAAGGACAATTTGATCAGAAGCTTCTAATTTGGTTCAAAATTGGTTCTGAATTGAGGCTACTAAATTCAGCGAAGTGTAATAAGCGCTTTTTAAGCTAGCAACACTGAACCGTGTCAGGTTATGGATTTGACAGATACAATATGTTAACTTCCTACAAAGCAACGCCAGCCGCGTCATCAAAAACAACTAAGGCACTATACTGGGCACACTGTACTCCAGCAGAATTACTTGTCGCAAAAGAACTTTAGCCGAGCTAACATCATTTATTAATCTTGGTTTAGCAAAGCAAAATTACTTTGATCCATTATCTACCAAAGAGTTACAAGGGTGCACTACTTACACTCGGTCCTGTGGTTAAAACTGGGGCCACTACCGGAGGTTTTACAGAATTCAAGACATCTCTTTTGCCATACCACTGGTCAGAATATTTATATTCCGGCCCGCGAGGAATGTCAGGTGGGGGAATAGATCTAGGCGCAATCAATGGTAGAAAGCGATGATGAAATACAAATTTCCGACCTAACAAGAATTGACGTAATGACTGTAGGCTTCCAGACACATCCCTGAAATCCCATTTCACCATTTTACAAAAACTTGTATTACAGACATGGACTTATAATAGGTACAAACGTACAAACTGACAAGAGGACTGACAAGAAGTCTGACAGTTAGAATTTCATTTTGGATCAAGTTCGAAGGTATAAAGATCGTATACCTACTCACCTATCTCCATACCGACCTCCTTTTTGTGATACGCGTCTCGTGTTGTGCCGAGCTTGGCTGAGCTGATCGTGCACACCAGTGGTGCAGACCAAGGAACATACTTACTCTAGGGAGGGGTGCAGAACTGCAGACCAGTGCACACATGCATTTCATTAAAGGATAAAACGAAATGAATTTCAGTTCCGTTTATCGCCATGTTCATTCGCCTGCATTAGCTTATTACTAAAACTAGCAGTGCCCCGTGGTTTCACCCGCGTTAATTTGAGGAAAAAACCTACTAAAATATTATAATAATCTATACTTTACGAGGATTAATACTTACAATTAGTGTATGTACAGACGCCAGCACATCAACCTACTACAATCTGTCAAATTTCTTTAATAGATTTTCAAGTTTATTACTAAAGGATAAGGTTCAAAGTTGATTGGGAAAATGTGACAGTTTCGGGTAGGTTGATGTGCTGGCGTCTGTACATTACTTTAAGAAGCTATTTTAAATAAGTACAGACGGCGCCAGTACATCAAGCTAAGTACTCCAATCTGTCAAACTTTAATAGATTTTCAACTTTATCGCTAAAGTAAAGGTTCAGTTGATTGGGAAAATTTTACAGTTTCAGGTAGCTTGATATGCTGGCGTCTGTACATCACGCTATGATCAGTAAGTGGATCTATAGTAAACCTTGCAGAGCTACCGTGCGGATTTATATTATAGGTGCACGTTTTCAGGATGATCAAAAGGCAATTTTTGGGCCAACATCATTTTGTTCAACAGTGCCTTCGTAGAATGGAACGCAGTGTACAGTAAGGTACGTTCTGAATACCAAATTATTTAAACGACTGTGTTCTGTCCGAACTCTTCTGAACACAATATTTTATTTCGATATCCTTCGATAAATGAAATGTATCAATCAATGCGTTACTATTTTTACATGAAAGATTAAGTTATCGATTAATAAGATGTCTAAGCGTACCAATTTATTAAATTATTATTTTAGTTCCATGAAACATTTTTTAAGTTATTATTCAGTTTTTGAACGTAAAATGAACTCCCGCGTTTTCTCACTTCTGTCAATTACTGTCAAAAGTAAAGTTCATCGTGTTTTGTTGAGAGTATTGTATTTATTTAAAATTGATGTTATATTATAGTTTATTTTAGCGTTTAAAGATGAAAACAAGTAAGTCGCCGGAGAAAACAGAGATAACGCCGTCGAAAAAGAAACTGAAGCAAGCGAGACTTCCCTTCAAGCTTATTAGTGATGTATCTCCAAAACCGGCTGTTCCACAGACTAGGAAGCGAAAGCTTTCAGCCCCTGAAACGGAATCTGGTACAAAAATTGGGAAAATCAGTAAAGAAAACGACCTAATTGAAGAAGCAGTTATAATTAGTGACGATGACAGCAAAGGTAGTGAGAACCCGACAAATGAAGATAAATCTATGAATCCTTTTGTCAAGTTAGTGGACACTGCTTGGAAGAAAAAGCTTCAAAAGGGGAAGAAGAAGAAAAGTGGTAAGAAGTCTATAAAAACTGTTAGTAATGGCACTTTGGATGTTGAAAGTGGTACTGACAATGCTGACCATAAAGAAGCTGACACTGAGATGATGGATGTGGATGAAACTCCTTCTACAGAGGTAAATGGTTCTAACAGTGATACTGAAGACAGTGAATCTAAAAAGGAGTCTACTAAATCATCACCTAACAATAAAATCAGTGAAACAAAGGGAACTAAGGCTGATGATGAAATAGTTGTTTTAGAAGATTCAAATAACCCAGAAGATATAAAACCTACTGAGACTGTCAACACTGAAAATGATGTTATTTCTAACAATGATGAAGATGAAAAAGATATAATACAAGATCCAGAAGACGAAAATACTTCAACTGTTGAAGAATCTACAGAAGACAACAGCAAACCAAACAAGCAAGGAAAAAAACCAGAACAGATAACTCCGAAACGCAGCAGTGCGCGAAATAAAGCTAAGGTTGAACCAAATAATAACTCTAAAGGTTCACCAAGTTCCAAACTCAATGATTCCGTCTGTTCTATTCCGACGACACCAAAACAGACTCCTAAGACTAGTCGAAGTTCTTCAGTCACTAACAGCCAGGGAGATGTGTCCCTGAATGAGTGTACGTCATCTGTAAACTTAACACCGAAACAGGTAAGATTGCTTTTATTAATTGCTTCTAAGTATCTTGGGTTGCCTTTTAGGAAGAACCTTTTAGATAATACCTATCGAGAACCACTGATTGAGTCTGATATTTTAAAAACTTTAACAGCTAATTTAAAATGTGTTTTTAACCATTATAAACTTATTTCAATTAAAATACATACTAACATTATAAATGCGAAAGTGTGTCTGTCTCTCTGTAACCTCTTTATGCTTAAACCAATTTAGATTAGATTTGGGGTAAAGAGATAGTTTGAGTACCGGGAAAAGGCATAGGATAGTTTTTATCCCGATATTCCCATGGGAAACTTATGCGGGTGAAACCGCAGGGTGCAGCTAGTAAATAATAAAACCCCAGTATAGTCCCTCTGCAGGGCAAAAAGGCCAGTTCACAAACAGATAATAATTTTGAGTGTGCTTGTATAAAAAATATAATTGCAAATATATTAAACTGAAAAATATTGTAACTAGTACTGAAATAATAATTCCTGCTACCTTCCAAAGTACTCATCTCATGGTTTTGTAGTTCCATTATAAATAAAACGAAAAGGTTTAAAAAATACAAAAGTCTTTATTTCAAATTATTATATTATATTAAGTGTATCAGTTTTTACTAAAAAAATATATATAATTGCTATGCATAAGTATTAAATATAGTTACATTCTATCATACTAAGTAATGGGATCAAATGTATTCGCTTCAAATGAATAAAACAAATTGATTTTATATTATAGGCAAATCAGTATAGAAAAACTTTGCACCTACTCAAATATATAAAATATATAAATTAAACAATCCTAAATATGTCATATATTTTGAAAAGAATCCAATGGATTTATTTTGTGTATTGTATTTAATAATAATAAGCACAAACTGCACTATTTTTTATTCTATAGCAAAAAATTTATAATCAATACTAAATACAAATTAAAAAGAGTAAATAATCAAATGGTAGTTTCTATTTCATAACAGCAATATTACACTTTTTCCATGTATAGGCACAGAAAAAGTTGGAATTTGCCAAAAAACGGGAGGAAAAAGAGAAAGAAAAACTGGAAAGAGAAAAGAAGAGACAACAAGAGAAAGAAGAAAGGGCCAAAGTGAGACAAGAGAAGGAAGATCAGAAGAAGAGGGAACGGGAGGAAAAAGAAGAGGCTAAGAAAAAGGAAAAGGAGGAAAAAGAAGAACAGAAGCGAAAGGAGAAAGAAGAGAAGGAACGTGCGAAAGAGTTAGAGAAGAGTAAGCATTTATTTGTTGATTACTTATAATTATTACTTTGTGTTTGTTTGAATGCCAACCTATGTATCCAAGGGAATTGTTATTAAAGACAAAGGAGGATGCTGCAGGTACTCTGGATATTAAGATTATGTGATTAAACATGTGCATATAGCATGGAAAAAACTTGCTTATTTCAATACTCACTTGTAATTAGTTGTTTGTTGATGTTGTTTCTAACTATTCTGATTGATATATACAAAAAAAATTAAAATGATTTATATCAAAACAATCAGCAGTAATTTCGTGACACACCAACAGTAGAAATGGCTTTAATTATGACAGTTCACAACATTCATTGCATTATTTATGTTGTTGAGTAGACAGATTTTTCGAACATACGAAGCAATAGATTAGCAATATACTTCAAAATTATTCAGATTATGATTGATAGTTTGTTACGCAATTAAGGTGCAGGACTTCCTAAAAGTCACAGTATCTCAAAAAATATTTAATTGTATATTTATTTACATATTCCAGAACAAAGAGAAGAGAAAGAAGAACAGAAGCGCAAGGAACGTGAAGAAAAGGAGGAACAAAGGAAAAAGGAGAAGGAAGCAAGAGAGGAAGAGAAACGCAAGAGGCAAGAGGCTTTAGAACTAGAGAAGCAAGAACAAGAACTTAAAAAGAAGAAAGCGGCAGAAGCATTTGTCAATTTCTTCGTTCCTAAGCAAAAATCAGACAAGGAACAAGGTACCGAAGCTTGCATCAGCAAAACTAGCATGTTATCAAACTTCATGATTAAAAACGATATGCGTTTAGCTCCATTAGTCCGAGTGGATTTGAGCGATGACAGGAAGGAGGACTTAGTTAATTTTATAAAATCGCAAAAGGTCTCCGAGAAAGGTCTATATTTGAAGTGTTTGAAGAATGGAACGAGGAAGCCATTGTCGAGTGGGAAGACATGGCCGTTGAGTGATAAGGATGATGATGATGTTATGATTGTTGGTGAGTAAAACTCTTCTCTAGTAACTCAGTAAATAGAAACATATATTATTGAAATAAGTTTAAGCTCTGACGAGCAGCACACTGAGACGAATCTCGCGCGTGTTGCGGGACGCGACTATGCGCGTCGATGGTTTTAATTTACCTAATGATTGAAGAAGTCACGCGAGGGGCTTGTGGCTAATTAATAACAGCCGCAAGGGTCGATCGATCACGTTAAGCTACGCGCAGCCTAATTGCGGAACGCCAAATCGTCAAATGATTCTGATCAGTTGGCTTCATTTTACGATTTTCGAATTGAGAAACTCTAGTTTCTGCGCAGGGCCTTAACGTTCATAATTGGTTTCATAATAAACTAGAGTTTCGCAATTCGAAAATCGTAAAATGAAGCCAATTGTGAATAGAAATGAAGCCAACTGATCAGAATCATTTGACGATTTGGCGTTCCGCAATTAGGCTGGCGGTTGTCGCGGTTGGTCCGTGGATGGGAGACCATCTTTACATATCAAAACCCCTCCGTGGCTCAGAAAGCACGTTATCAGTTGGTCCCGCCTGTCACTAGTGGATCTTTGGCAGTCATTATGGATCTTCAGAAACCCGAAAATCTGACAACCAGTCTTACCAAGGGTATCGTATTATAACCCAGTAACTGGGTTGTAAAGGTCGCTTCATGTAAAATACTGGTATTCAGCTGCACCCGGTTAGACTGGAAGCCGACCTCAACATAGTTGGGAAAAGGCTAGACAGATGATGATGATTAAGAAGTCATGCAACTATTTCCACCAGTTCGAACACCTCCATTCAAGTTATTTGACACAATCGGCGACAGCGAATTTCGTCCCGCATCCTGCGCGCGATACGCCTCCGTTTGACCAGAGTTTAAAGTTAACCCTGTAGAAAGCTTGGTGTTCATGCACTTACTATCGTAAATGACTGTTAATGTTTTGGCTTTAAAATGTGTCTTAAATGAATGGTAGCAGTTGACAACAAAGCACACACATTGTTTGTCATTTGTTAGTCTATAATGTTCCAAAAAGTTAAAAGTTTTGCCAGGGAGTTCAGTGGGCGGGGGAAGCCTCTTGTTCCCAAGAACTTGTGACGTTAAAAAAGTGCTGTATCTCAGACTACTTTGAATTAAAGATGAGAAATACTTCTAATTTCTCACTGACTTAAATTTTCACATACTTACTCAACCTATCTAATAAATACTTCATTGATCTTCCAGAGGATGAGTTCCCCATGCCAGATGATGCCGGTGAGATCTTAACGTGCGAGCCAGCTGAGCGTGAGAAGCTTAGACCGAAGCTGTTTAGTTTCCACGACAACCGGCGCCCGCCATATTGGGGTACTTGGCGTAAAAAGAGCGCCAATGTCAAGCCTCGAAGACCCTTTGGGCAGGATGAGGTGTGTAAAACTGTTATCTATATTCTATATTAATTATACAGGGTGTTACAGAAAGGGTATATCAATACAAACTGGTTGAAGAGTGTATCTGGTCTATACTCTCTGTAGACAACGTCAGACGTCGTCCTGGGACAGAAAATCTGCGAGTTGAAACAACGAGTTATGCACATTTCTAGTCATCTTCGCCAATTCGCCATTCGGCTTTCAATGTATCCCGCCCATTCGGCTTTCAATGTGTCCCGGGCCAGCTACAGACCACAGCCTCAGCCAAAATCTGTATTGGTGATAAAATAACGAAAACATGGACTGGGTTGCATATTTTTTTAATATATTGCAGATAGCAAAATGTGCTTCTAAATTAATATGATTAAATCTACGCCAATTATTACATGTTCTAGAACACTCACTCTAACTAGTTTCTTTTTTTACTTTTTATTTATTTATTTCTGCTTACATATACCATTACAGGATATAACCCAATGCGGTAAATGCGCTTATCCTAACTCAAATTACAATAACACCTATAAATTATTATAAATACTTAATGCATTCTTGTGAATTCACTCAGAGAACAACAGAATAAGTCTGTCCCACTCGCTATGAGGTTGAGCGTGCGGAGTGCGCACGTCAGGGGCGCCTACCTTAAAAGGTTGGTCCGAGCGCGCGGCTCCACTAGCAGTGGCGGCTGCCGGCATTTAGCCTACCCTGTCCCACGGTTGAGAAAAGGCCTCCCGAAATCCTTCCATGCATCATTTTCTAGCGCCACCTCCATCCCACCCTTGCGGTACGCGTCTAGGTCTCGCCTCGCCTTGGGCCGGCCTCGGTGGCGTCGTCCACCCTTAGGCATCACCGTGTAGAGACTGTTGCCCAGCGGTCACTGTGCATGCGGCTGACGTGGCCCGCCCAATCCCATTTCAGCTTGGCAACCTTTGTCTACGCCTAAGATCCCCGTTTTAGAGCGCAGCGTGGTGTTTCGTATTCTGTCAGTTTGTTTAATGCCTAAAATGCTGCGCTCCATTGCTCTTTCGCAAACCCCAAAGCGGAACTAACTAGTTACTTACTTGTTTTTGTCAGTTTGTCGAAATTTAAAGACATTGAATTATCGTTAATACAGAAACATGTGGACTATGAGGCAGACAGCGACGAAGAATGGGAGGAAGAACAGGAAGGTGAGAGTCTCGACGGCAGTGCTGCCGGCAGCGACGATGAACAAGACGCTGACGAATACGAGGTCGACAACGCCATGTTTGTACCGCATGGATATCTTAGCGATGAGGTTAGTATCGTACTCGTAAATAGCATACTTAGATACTGAGTTTAGCTTGAGCAAGTAGCCAGTGTCAACACAGATTGAAACAATGTTTTATGGTCATACCTGCATAGCTTACAGCTGCACAGGCTTAGATGTAACAGGTGGAGTTTTTTTCTGCAGAGATTTACTAGCCGAAGGCAGTGTGCATGATGTAACATAGACGAAAGAAAACAAAATACGTTTATTTGCCGCATGTCATGTTTCTGTTATGCATGGATGTGACGCCTATTTTGTGTTTTACAAAGGTGGGGAAAATAGGCGTCACATCCACGCAAAACGGCCATCGTAGATGTTGATGGAATGTTAAATTATATATTGATTCAGTCAGAATTTGACATAATTTGATGTTAATAACTAATTAGGTACCATTTTTTTCTCTTTACAGGAAGCAACAATGGACGAAGACGACATGTTATCCCTCTCACCGGAAACACAAAAACAAAGACTGAAACATTTAGAAGACGAATTCGAGTCTGAAATGAAGAAGCCAACAGAAAAACTGAAACCGAGAATGTACGGCCTACTATGGGAAACAGCTGACGGCGGAAAACCAGAGAAATGTGTTGACGCACTATGGAACTACTTCGGAAAATTGTCTATGATTATGAATGACCCAACTCCATTATTACAACCAGCCAGTGAGCCTGAAGAAACAGAGAAAAAGAAAGTCAAAAAGAAGAAGCAACCAAAAGAAACAACTGACGGCGAGCCAAAGCCAAAAAGCCCTAAACAAGACAAAAAGAAAAAAGCTAAAACAGAGGAAAAAGAAAGTAAAACTCCGAAATCAGAAACTAAAAAGAATGTTCCAGAAACAAAAAAGAATCAGCCCGGTATTAACATGTTCTTGACAAAAGTAAAATCATCGTAAATCATTGCATCCTCTGTGTTAATTTAGGTTCATTTTAATTAGGTTTGAAAATATAAAAGTAATTTCGTTTAAGTTATGGCTATCGGCTTTACTTAAGACTTCTGTTTCCTAATCTCGTATATTTTATAATGAGTCTAATACAAAATGGGACAGAGTTGTGATCTACAACAGTTTGTAATAATTTTTCTCGTGTCGAAATATGGTTCCCATCTATCGTCGTAAGAACGCCCAGAAAATGCACGTATGTTACAGCCCGATTCAAACTTCACGGCGGTTCTGAAGTGCGCTACTCGCTGCGCAGTACCTCACCCCTCACCCCCGCTCACAGGTGAATTTGTTACTGCGCAGCGACTCACCTCATGTTCCGAACCACCATAGGGCGAGGCCACAACACTGCGTTGCGCCGTCGTATTGCAAAAACGACGTCTCACAGCAATAGATTTCGATTTCAAGAGTCGTAGATTTTTACGATGCGACGTCGCAACGCAGTGTTGTGGTCTCACCCATAGAGTTTAATCGGGCTGTACCCTGGCTTTCCCCATTTCGTACTAGAATTTATTATATCTCTATGATGGTGCGATCAAATCATAGACTGATACATAGTTCTAAATAATTATATTGTAATGATGAGTACTATATAAATATTTGTATTGAAATGCGTATGCTGTAAATATCAGTAGAATTCTGCTTAGTATGGACAATAGTATGTATGTTATAGATAATTATTATTCATTAAACATATTGATTTTATAGCATCTAATTCTTCGATTTTCCGAGTTTGAATCCTGGCTTGATGTACAGACGCCAGCACATCAACCTACTACAATCTATCAAATTTATTTAATAGATTTTCAACTTTATCACTAAAGCATAAGGTTCAAAGTTGATTGGGAAAATGTGACAGTTTCGGGTAGGTTGATGTGCTGGCGTCTGTACACTACTGCATGAGTAGGTTGTAATAACACACTTGTCTCAGAAACAACGCCTGAATGAATTCTTGAGACAGGTTAAAGGCTATTTAACAACACGCGACGCCCTTAGGAGCTGAATAAAAATAAAAAAGTCAGAACGAACGCTAATCGAAAGCCAAGTAATAGTGCGAGTGGGCGGACGATGCAATACGACGCGGTGGGTCGGGGGCCGAGAGTTTTATTTATTTATTCATTTATTTCAGGCGACGCAGGCCCATAGAACTTAACCTAAAAATACACCCAAAATTACATAATAATTAATTATACAACCTAAAACTGCGTCTGTTATTTCAGTAAGTATATGGTGTATCTTACGATTTCGCGGGCAGAAGCTAGTGTTCTATTATGACCGAAAGTTATTTTTTTTAATGGCATCTCGCAGTTCAACCTAGGAGGTTGTCGTCTGCTTAACCGGGCTTGTCTGTGGATGCCTCAATAAATTTAGGCCTCCAGCCAGGGCTTTAAAAACTCGAACCTCAGCTTTGGGCGTCGCTGGGAGAGAGCAGCAAGGGACAGGCTGGATCGGGATTATTTACGGACGAATTAAAAACTACAGGCTCAGTGGCGCGTGCTGGCTGGAGCAAGAGTCGGAGCGGACATGCATGGTATGGGGCGTCCCGACGGGCCTCGACCGCGACGGCGAAGACGGAAGGACGCCTGTCGGGACTTGTACTTTCTGAGAGTACTGGTGGCCTTACTACTCTCCTGTACGAGGGTCGTGGCGTCTTCGGGGATGGGCAAAGGTATGCCTCGGTCGGCGAATCCTACTTATGCAGGAGGGAATGTATCGGGCGGCCGCCGCAACTAGGGGATTGGGGTGCTTTATAGTAGTATTAAAAAAACGCTTGGAGAGGCGTTTCATGACCTGCTGGACGGTGGGCACTTTGAGATCTAAGTGTAGACTTTCATTGCGGACATAGAAGGGGGTTCCCGTGACCTTTCTGACTGAGAAAACGGTTCTGGAGGGTCTGCATTCTATGCAGATGGTGAGTCTTAGCGTGTGCGAAGACGATGAAAGCATAGGACATGATGGGACGGATGCCCGCGATGTAGAGGCCGCAATTTGCACTTCAGTGACAATTTGCTGTGGGCGGTCAGTACCTATGAAGTTGAGCCTATTGAGAGCGAAAGAGGTACACGAACGAGCCGTCTTTATGTGCTCACTGAAAGTAAGATGGTGGTCAAGGATAACACCTAAGTATTTAGCTTGCCTCCCCCCAAGGGATCGGGCTTGCCATACATAGAGTGATCGGACTGGTGACCGAAGGTTATAACCCTCCTTTATATACTTACTTAAAAGTTAATCGTGAAGTTTGGTATAAAAGTTGATCTAGCTACACGTGCAAATCAACTAAAAGACTGCTAACTATCTTGTGTATTGTATTCGACATGCCACAATACGAGGAATTTCCATTGAAGGTCATTGACTTGAGGCCTAAAAAAAAACTACCGTCTCGAATCTCGATGAATGCCCGGCCATTATTGTATCATGTAAATGGTGAATGGATGAAAAAATCCATAGAGAAGTCAACGTGGAGTAGGCAATAATTCTTTTTCGGTTTTTACCGAACTAGCGACAGTGATTAAAAAAAATGCAAATCTGCAAAATTTTGGTGGATTTAGTTCTTTATTAGTAATCGATGTGGATTTACCATAATTTAATTAAATCAGTGAAGCGGCCTATTCACTATCCTTCATGGGGCAGTCAGTCAGCTAAGCCATCTGGTGGCTTTCTTAATCCTACACAAGGCTGCTCGTAGAGCGACCTTTTAATATACTGCTGGGTCCCCTCCAGAACAAATGCCGATTATACAAAAAAAAATACATTGGTTATCTGTAAAGTCGGTTTACGGACGATAATTTTACGTGATAACGTCATAAGAAAACATACGATCGTGCCTCTCTATCGCTTGTTCCGCACTCTCGCTTGCACACTCGGCTCAGGCAGAACGTGTCAATGAGTCATGGTTTTTCGTGCGTGCAGCCAGCGTTCATCGATTTATAAGACGTTGTCACGTAGAAACATTGGTTGTCTGTGAAGTCGGTTTAAGGACGTTAATTTTACGTGATTACGTCATAAGAAAACACCCGATCGAGCCTCTCTGTCGCTTGTTCCGCGCTCTCGCTTGCACACTCGGCTCGGGCTCAACGTGATAACGAGTCATGCAGTCATGCTTTTTCGTGCGTGCAGCCGGCGCGGCGTTCATCGATTTATAAGACGTTATCACTTCAAAAAATCTGTACTGTTCTGTTCTACTGAAAATAAATGTTTATGGTCACCTAGCAACAGAAGTACTAGGTAACAAAAAAAGCGGCCAAGTGCGTGTTGCTCGATATTTTCAACACTAATAATTATTTACTACCAAAATATTGCGGGTTTGTAAAGCCATTTTTCGATTCAGGGATCCGTTTGTGAAATGCTGTGTGTGTGTTATAGGCTTTACAAAGTTTATGAAAATGAAACTACTCAACGGATTTGGATGAAAGACACACAGATTTTTTTTATAACTAGGATAGGATACTTTTTATCCCGATATTCCCAAGGGATTGAAACTTTTGCGGGTGAAACCGCGGGGCGCAGCTAGATACAATATTCTGGCAGCTCTGACCCTATATCGCGATAGGATTATGAATGTAGCGGTTATTACAGCAAACCAGCCAGCAACACTCGTTCTGCACCAGCAACACCATAACGCTAAGCAGCTCTTTTAAATCGTGCATTACCACATTACTCAAATATACTCGTCAAACTGTAATATAGAAATGTTAGACATCACTGACCTACCAAGTACTTGTTACGCCCAGTTTTTGGAATCAAAATTGATGCGATTGACTGTTGATAAAACATTCAACCAATCATACCTTTGGATCCAAGAGAAATTATCTATGATTTTATTTTTATAGCTGTCAAACTAATTGTCATTCATTTTTATTTCGTTATCTGTCGCTCGCTGGCTGACGTTTGACAAAATTTGGTTTTCAGATTTTCTTTATAGTTTTTCGATCGTTGTTAATTAAATTGCGGCATTGTTTTTATTTTCTATATATAAGTATAACAATATTTAATGTTTACGTGGTTCCGAGTCGTGAAAGAAATGCAGTGACGAAGGAATAAAGTCTCCTAATCCTGTAAGTTTGGATTGTAAATTTTTACTTGCCTACACCCTTACAATTTACTCACCCCGGGGCCTGAGTCACTCTGCAGTGTTATTTTTTGGCTAATTTTGGATCACATATTCATGTTTTACTTGTTACACTTAATGGAGTAGATGTCTTTATAGTAATAATTCCCTTACGCCGATTCGTTTTGTTCATACCGCTTGTTAACTACACGGCGAAATAAATTTCAGCCACACTTTTGTTTTGAAACGTACGGAATGATTCAGAATCTTTGTTACTTGATTTATGAAATTAAATCAACGACAGCCTAAGCTTGGCTTTTATTTTGTCTCCTCCCCTCTTGTTTTGATAATATTGGGCATACCAATTTATTAAGACATGACTGAAAATACAGGTATATCTTAGACATTCCTGTATTTTGTTTGAGTTCACCTTTCATGCTGTTATTGATTCAAATGTCAGTTTAGTGAACATCTTCAGTCTTTTCTATTTTTATGAGATTTGACTGACCTTTAGTCCTTTACCTTATAAAATGTCTCAGTTTTCCTCAAAATGTTACCCTATAAATAATTTACTCATACACATTTCAAATGTCATTAAATATCTGGCATTATGTAGGTTGCCTTATATTGTTTATTCACACAATATTTTGGACTAACAATACCTGATCAAAATCAATTGACATTATTTGTATTGTTATGTTGTCAATCCTTTTGAAGATTCATTTAACAAAGTTGATGGCCAACCTTAATTTATTTGAGAGGCACCAAAAGACGAATATCTTCCTTTTAGTATACTGTCACCGGCACAACAGTATTTCAGATCTTGTTGGCCCAAATTGTTGCCACTTCCATGGCATCATTGGTTGCCAGTGCAGAGGTTACTTTGACTGCATGTTTTGGGACATAGATGGACTGGGCAGGATAGGATGTGGAGCATAGTTTGCGACATAGGTTGCACACCCTGTCGCACCCTGCTGCTATTTCCGTTTGCCGTCTTTTGTTGGCTACGTTGAGGTAGCCAACAAAAGACTATAAAGATTAATATATACCTATCTCAAATATTCTCTTTGGTGGACTCTAATCCAACAAACAATCTGTTTGCGGACAAATGGATGAAGTTTTTGTCAGAATTTCAGAAATACTGTGAGTGTGATTTATGAAAGTGGTGTTAACTTTTTACTTGATGATTTTATCTTTTGTAAGTAAGTGTATACAATTTTTGTCTTCAATTTCTGTAATTGGTTTTAAATAGTTTTAATTAAATAAATAAATAAATTCTAGCTACCAACTCGGAGAAAACAAGGACGTTTCATGGGTTAAAGCGGCGGACATTACTTATCCAAGATGAGTAAAATGTCGAAGAATAAGTTGAATCTGACCCTGCCACCAGGGTCAATCGACACGGCACCAGCAGTCACACCATCCAACATGACGCCGCAGCTGAAGTCTGCCACAGCTACGGAGTAAGTATTAGCATTGATCTGTAAGATTTGAAGGTACTTTTTGCCATGGGAGATGAATTGATGATTGTCTCTGCATCACCCAAAGGTTGACTGGTAGAAAATACCTGTGGCATGAGGTCCACCTCAGTACATTTATATTGTCGTAATTGTAATATTTTAAAACTAAGATAACAAGTAAATGTTGAATGTAATTTAGGATTTGGATTCCTTCACCAATATATTACTAAAATATTTATCTAAATTTACCAAAACAAGCCATAAAAATAATAGGTATCATACAACTGTTGTAGGCGGCAGGGTTTAGCTGGGAAGTCCAAGACGAGCATCGAGGCGTTGACGGAGAGGCTGGAGCAGATTGAGATGGATGACACTCAGCGACGCAGGATAGAAGTGTTCCTCTGTCAGAAGGAGAAGATTGGAGAACTTAGTGATGATGACTTTGAGAAGCTAGGAGAGTTAGGTAAGACCTTATGTGGTTACAAAATCATGTGATGTAACATCACGGTATACATCATAATTAAGAATACTGGCTTTTTAGAAAGACAGAAAAGTATTTATTGCGACTTGTACGGAAGATCACAAACTAAACTAAACACAGTAAAAAAAAATACACTAAATTATAGAAAAAAAAAGTAACAAAAAGAAAAATTAAACAGAAAGTCCTATACTAGGCTAAAAGACTCCTCATCTCAGTTTGATGCTGCAACATTTAATCTGATGGGCCCGTTATTAGGGTTCCGTGCCTAAAGGGTGCCAACAGGACCTTATTACTAAGCCTCCGCAGTCCATCAGCCGTCTGTGTGTCAGCGAGCTGTATGTCATGAACCGTGATAGGTAGGCAGTTGAAATTTTCACAGAACGTGTATTTCTATTGCCGCTATAACAACAAATAATAAAAATTAAATTAATGGGGTCTCCATATAAGAAACGTTTTTTTTTCGACGCTTTTTTGCCTAGTGGTACGGAACCCTTCGCCTCCGACTCGCACTTGTCCGGGTTTTTCTTGTTGAAATTGCTTATAACTTGCTAAAGGAGTTCTTCAATAGTCAGGAAGTTTTTAAACACTTATAATCATTAATGTTATGCCATGGCTGCTATCTGATTGATAAATTGGCCATTGTTAATAACTATAAAAAAAGGCTATGGCCAAAATTGAAGGGATTATAATTGGTAGTCTGTTGTGCACCAAATATTCTTTCTATTATTGAGTCTAACTATAGAATTTACAGTTTTCAACATTCACGCACACTCTGTAACCTTTGACCCACACTTTAGCAAAGTGAAGATGCTTGGAAGTATTCCAGAGAAATCGAATAGTACATCATCTGCCTAGACTTTTCCCACCTATGTTTGGGTCGGCTTCCAGTCTAACCGGATGCAGCTGAATACCAGCCATCCGACATCCATGGAGCGACTTTCTATCTGACCTCCACAACCGAGTTACTGGGTAACACGATACTCCTTGGTAAGACCAGTCGTCAGACTTTCAGACTTCTGAAGACCCGTTACGACTGTCAAACAAAGGTCCACGAATTGCAGCCGGGACCAACGGCTTAACGTGCTTTCTGAGGCACGGAGGAGTCTTGGTACTTTTGTGAAAATGGTCACCCATCCACGGACCAACCGCGGCAAACGTAGCTTAACCTGATCGATCGACCCGTGCGGCTGTTATTATTTAGCCACAAGCTCATATACATAATCTCATTTTTAAATTTTCCCAGGTCAAGGAAACGGTGGCGTTGTAATGAAAGTCCGTCACAAGTCGACAGGCCTCATAATGGCTCGCAAACTAATCCATCTAGAAGTGAAACCAGCCATCAAGAAACAAATCATTAGAGAACTGAAAGTACTGCATGAATGTAACTTCGCTCATATTGTGGGCTTCTACGGGGCATTCTACAGTGATGGAGAAATATCGATTTGTATGGAGTACATGGATGGTGGGTCTCTGGATCTGATTTTGAAGAAGGCTGGAAGGATTCCGGAATCGATTTTAGGTAAGTTTTAGTAAATTTGTTTAGGTCTTTATTAAAATTTACCTTACATAAGAAGACTTGTTGATCCTTTTTGCCAAGTCACAAGTCCCAACCACCGGGGTAATTGCGTTACACATGAACAGTACCAACCGCTTTCATTTTGATAGTTCAACAACATACATTGCGTTATTTACGTAGTTGATCAGACAAATTTTTTGAACATACGAAGCAATGGATAAGCAATATCCTTCAAAATTATTCGCAATTAGGGTTCAGTTAACTACAGGATGAAATTGAACACATGCGACAAATCGAAATGGGAGATTATACTCATCATTATGAACAACTTTTACTATGGGACCAAACCTGAAATCGCGAAAAAAAAATCAGCTGTTCCCTACATTTATGTTCGCATAACTCGCCAAAATGTAGGGAACAGCTGATTTTTTTTTCGCGATTTCAGGTTTGGTCCCATAGTAAAAGTTGTTCATAATGACGAGTACAATCTCCCATTTCGATTTGTCGCATGTGTTCAATTTCATCCTGTATATTACAAGTCAAGAAAGTTCATGAGTTCATTACATTTTTGTATGCACGTTTCTATGACAAATAAACTTATTTCAATTTCTATTATATAAATGCTATTATAATATCAATGAATATTTAAACGACAAATTTTATTTTTTATGAAATTTATAATTACAATATTTATTATAACAACAAAGTAGTCAAATAAAAGCCCTCTTCCTCTCTCAGGGTTCTCAATGATCATTTCTGTAAAACCTACCTCCTAAGTTCACATGTGGAAGCAATAAATATATTGAGTATATTTTTTTCTTTCTAATGTTTCAGAAAGTAAGAGTAGCTCCAACAAGGTCTTACAATCATTACTACATGGTCACAAGTCCCAGCAGTTTAGAAACTACGAAAGCAGAGGAAATAGCAATAAGCTAGCATGCATGGCCTTTATACATGTGACATCCTAAGAGTACAGAACACACTCAGGTTTCTGAAATTGTAATATGAAAAACCATACAAATTCTTTCCATGGCAAATACACCATTAGGCGAGACCGCCCAAAAAGCGTTTTGACTTAACAATGGCTTGCTTTAACAACAACGCGTCTTATAGCATTAAACACGATGTCTTCTTCATTTTCATAGATACAAAAGAAGAAAAACTTGTTTGGGTGCAATATATTTGTATATAAACTTCAATTTTAAGATTACAAGTTAACTCAGTAAATATTTAGCAGTGTTCAGTGAAGAGTGACCAACTGCATGATTATGCAAAGACAATGCCAACATTGTGTGGTGTACTATAAAAAGCTACATGACTCAGTATTAAGGAATATTAAATTAATCATAGTAATCTTGACAATATTTCTAAATGAACATCCTTTTGCTCAATGAGGTGAACAGTTTTATAGAATATTGTATAGTTAAAATGTGCCATAATACTGCTCACCTCATTGTAATCTTTAGATATTATAAATGAAAGTCGCTTATCTTGTATGCCTGTATGCAATTTTCACCATCATTCAGAGAATTTAGTCCGGAAGGTTTATAAAAACAAATAATACTAAAAAGAGAAAAGATTTGATTTTATATTTGTTTGTTACGCTTTCACAATAAAACGGCTGAACGGATTTGGATTAAATTTGGCACATGGGTAAACCACGACCTGGATTACGACATAGGATACTTTTATCCCGATATTCCCACGCGATCGAGGCTTATGCAGGTGAAACCGCGGAGCGCAGCTAGTGTGTAATAGATTAATATTAAACTCAATATTTTGTCAAACCGTGCGAAGCAGAGGCGCGTCGCTAGTTACTAATATGCGAACATGCTTTTATCTGCAAAATGTTCCATAACAAACAAACTGTTCACCTCATTGAGTCATGCTAAAATAAACTTCCTTTACATACATGCATAAATTACACATGAAGTCATGAATGAATTAACATTATCTTGAGGTGACTGACTGGGCCCTGAATATCCGTCCATTGAGACTGTATATCCGTCTGCATTTAGGCGTGAATACAAGAGTCGGGCATTGAGTGCAATTGAACTTCCGGCCCTTGATACTGTCGCAAAACAAAACTAGAACACAATGCTTGCAGCCGCTTCACCAAAAATTGTTTAGTCGCCATGAAATGCAGTTAAATTGACAGCATAGTGCATAAGTTTGCTGTACATGTGTTCTATCCAAAATACTACAAATGCCTACTAAGAAGCATTTATCAAAATAAAACTTGGACCGTTTAGTTCCTCATGAACTTTCTTGACTTGTAATATACAGGATGAAATTGAACACATGCGACAAATCGAAATGGGAGATTGTACTCGTCATTATGAACAACTTTTACTATGGGACCAAACCTGAAATCGCGAAAAAAAAATCAGCTGTTCCCTACATTTTGGCGAGTTATGCGAACATAAATGTAGGGAACAGCTGATTTTTTTTTCGCGATTTCAGGTTTGGTCCCATAGTAAAAGTTGTTCATAATGACGAGTACAATCTCCCATTTCGATTTGTCGCATGTGTTCAATTTCATCCTGTATATTACAAGTCAAGAAAGTTCATGAGGAACTAAACGGTCCAAGTTTTATTTTGATAAATGCTTCTTAGTAGGCATTTGTAGTATTTTGGATAGAACACATGTACAGCAAACTTATGCACTATGCTGTCAATTTAACTGCATTTCATGGCGACTAAACAATTTTTGGTGAAGCGGCTGCAAGCATTGTGTTCTAGTTTTGTTTTGCGACAGTATCAAGGGCCGGAAGTTCAATTGCACTCAATGCCCGACTCTTGTATTCACGCCTAAATGCAGACGGATATACAGTCTCAATGGACGGATATTCAGGGCCCAGTCAGTCACCTCAAGATAATGTTAATTCATTCATGACTTCATGTGTAATTTATGCATGTATGTAAAGGAAGTTTATTTTAGCATGACTCAATGAGGTGAACAGTTTGTTTGTTATGGAACATTTTGCAGATAAAAGCATGTTCGCATATTAGTAACTAGCGACGCGCCTCTGCTTCGCACGGTTTGACAAAATATTGAGTTTAATATTAATCTATTACACACTAGCTGCGCTCCGCGGTTTCACCTGCATAAGCCTCGATCGCGTGGGAATATCGGGATAAAAGTATCCTATGTCGTAATCCAGGTCGTGGTTTACCCATGTGCCAAATTTAATCCAAATCCGTTCAGCCGTTTTATTGTGAAAGCGTAACAAACAAATATAAAATCAAATCTTTTCTCTTTTTAGTATTATTTGTTTTTATAAACCTTCCGGACTAAATTCTCTGAATGATGGTGAAAATTGCATACAGGCATACAAGATAAGCGACTTTCATTTATAATATCTAAAGATTACAATGAGGTGAGCAGTATTATGGCACATTTTAACTATACAATATTCTATAAAACTGTTCACCTCATTGAGCAAAAGGATGTTCATTTAGAAATATTGTCAAGATTACTATGATTAATTTAATATTCCTTAATACTGAGTCATGTAGCTTTTTATAGTACACCACACAATGTTGGCATTGTCTTTGCATAATCATGCAGTTGGTCACTCTTCACTGAACACTGCTAAATATTTACTGAGTTAACTTGTAATCTTAAAATTGAAGTTTATATACAAATATATTGCACCCAAACAAGTTTTTCTTCTTTTGTATCTATGAAAATGAAGAAGACATCGTGTTTAATGCTATAAGACGCGTTGTTGTTAAAGCAAGCCATTGTTAAGTCAAAACGCTTTTTGGGCGGTCTCGCCTAATGGTGTATTTGCCATGGAAAGAATTTGTATGGTTTTTCATATTACAATTTCAGAAACCTGAGTGTGTTCTGTACTCTTAGGATGTCACATGTATAAAGGCCATGCATGCTAGCTTATTGCTATTTCCTCTGCTTTCGTAGTTTCTAAACTGCTGGGACTTGTGACCATGTAGTAATGATTGTAAGACCTTGTTGGAGCTACTCTTACTTTCTGAAACATTAGAAAGAAAAAAATATACTCAATATATTTATTGCTTCCACATGTGAACTTAGGAGGTAGGTTTTACAGAAATGATCATTGAGAACCCTGAGAGAGGAAGAGGGCTTTTATTTGACTACTTTGTTGTTATAATAAATATTGTAATTATAAATTTCATAAAAAATAAAATTTGTCGTTTAAATATTCATTGATATTATAATAGCATTTATATAATAGAAATTGAAATAAGTTTATTTGTCATAGAAACGTGCATACAAAAATGTAATGAACTCGAATAATAAAAAACATGAAAGATCCACAATAAAAAGCACAAAACAGAAATAGTCGACAGGTGCACGACTAATTACCATTAGTCGGGCTCTAATCTGGATTTGTGCCTCAATTGTCATTAAAAATTCCAAAGGAAAAAATCAAATAACACTACAAGGGAGTTAACTACCAACCAACTACAACACTCCCTCTCACTGAGAGGAGGCCTGTGTCCCAGCAGTGGGAACATTATAGGCTGATTATTATGATGATTATGAACCAGGGAGTCACAGCCACAGTCTACTCTTATCAGTCCCCCTTCATCATCAGCCTATAGCAGTCCACTGCTGGACATAGGCCTCTCCTATTGCACGCCATTCAACTGGACTTTCGGCAACTCATCCAGCTGCTACTAGCCATCCTGCGAAGATCGTCGCTCCACCTAGCCTGAGGTCCCCCTTACGAAGACTAATTTACCGTAACCATTACCACTTTTTAGGAACAATAACATCAGCAGTACTAAAAGGCCTCAGCTACCTTCGAGACAAGCACGCTATCATGCACCGTGACGTGAAGCCTTCCAATATACTGGTGAACAGCAACGGAGAGATCAAGATCTGCGACTTCGGAGTGTCGGGGCAGCTGATAGATTCCATGGCCAACTCGTTTGTGGGGACTAGGAGTTATATGTCGGTAAGTCATTTGGTTAAAGGTTTATGAACAACAAACATGCCCGGATTTCCCATCGACAACTTCTCAGGGGCCTTAGGCCCGGACTCTAATGAAGCGGAGCTGGGCGGAGCGGAGCGGAGACGTGCAGGAATCGACCAATCACAATGGTTAAAATCCTCATCGCGTCACTCGTCTCGTCTGTGATTAGACGATTCCGTCGACGAGTCCGGGCCGTAGGAGATGAGTTTACAAACTTTGTTATTTTTCCTATTTAACCCCTTTAGGGGATGAATATTCTTCCTTAGTGCTAACTGTCATTACATAAGGAACTCTTATGCAAAATTTCATACTTCTAGACCCAGAGCGGTTAAGGTTGTACGTTGTATGTCAGTCAACCAATCTACTCAGCGTATCGCAGTCCACTGCTGGACATAGGCCTCTCCCAGACTGCGCCACAGCACCCTGTCCTCCGCCTTCCGCATCTAGTCTATCCCAGCCACCTTCTTTAGGTCGTCCGTCCATTTAGCTGGGGCCGTCCCTACTACGCTTGCCGATACGCGGTCTGTCAGTAAGAAGTAAATGATTGGTATGTCACTGAATGAATGGAATTAAGATTTTTATTGAGTAGTATGTATTATGCAAGCTTAAAAAACCTTCCGGAATCAATTCTCTAAATGATGGCGAAAACCGCATCAAAATCCGTGTAGAAGAATGACGCGGTCACGCAGACACAGACACGAAGAGTGACTTATAAAATGTATAAATACTAGGCTACCATCCTTGTACCATATCCTACGAATAAATATCATTATTTTTCCATTACAGCCGGAGCGACTCCAAGGCACACATTACTCAGTGCAGTCAGACATTTGGTCTCTTGGCTTGTCGTTAGTCGAGATGGCCATAGGAATGTACCCCATCCCGCCGCCAGACGCGAAGACCTTAGCGGCTATATTCGGTGGACAGAACGAAGATCATTCTCCTGGGCAGGTTAGTATCGAGCTATACAGGGTTATTTGAAAAACACCAACAACCTCTTAAGAGGTCATTGTACTCATCATTATAAACAACTTTTACTATGGGACCAAACCTGAAATCGCGAAAAAAAAATCAGCTGTTCCCTACTTTTATGTTCGTAAAACTCGTCCAAATGTATGGAACAGCAGATTTTTTTTTCGCGATTTCAGGTTTGGTCCCATAGTAAAAGTTGTTCATAATGATGAGTACAATGACCTCTTAAGAGGTTGTTGGTGTTTTTCCAATAAACCTGTAGATTTGTTTTATTTTAATTTTTAATGGTATCTCGAAATCAAAAGTGATTTCTGGCAAAGTATCGCATTTAATATCACTATTGTCTTTTTCAAGCAAATAAAAAAAAAATCTTAGCCCACGTTCGCACGTACGCCCACGGTCGCACGTACGCCCATGTTCGCACGTACACCCACGTTTGCACATACGTAAAAATATCGCGGCGGTGTTTTATCGCGTACTGGATTTTCAACTCTAGGTGTTGAGCCGAGCATTGAAAATCCAGCAGAATGCATCCCAGCGCGTCGAAAAACACACTGTTGGATTTACAACTGTCGGCAAGATCAGTGCCCGAAAATAAAATCGCCCGTTTGATTACTGTGGACACTCGACTGTATCAGCACACAGTGAAATTATTATTACGATTTCTTGATAACAAACGTCGCCTGCCACTGCTGTTTTCCTTGTGTTGCGTTACTAAATATCGTACTAACGATAATGTTGCAAAGAGGCCCCGGTTATCAGTTTCCTGTTAAAACCAGGCGCATATGAGATAAGCACAAAGCACATTTCAAATACTTCGATGTGTTTTGTATCTTTAACTCTTTATTTTATACTTACAACAAATAAATGCATGTTTCAAATACTGCGATGAAGATGCAAAATACATATTTTGCATATATATTTTATAAAATAAAAAAATATACATTAGAAATACATTAACCCTCTTACTAATCAACATTGTATAGCGTCTGTGTAGTTACACAACGCTTTGCCTTCTTTCGAAAGTCAAATTACTCACGACTGAAAGAGAGAAATTGGTGTGTAACTATTTATCTGATATAATACGTTTATTAGTAAGGGGGGAAATTGTGATTGCGTTGCATACGATAAGTGTTTCTATTGCATAGTTTTTTTTTAATACAAAACCTAGAGTTCAGATTCCAGAGGGGCAATTCTCGTAATGTTAAGAACGTTCACAGTCTGATTCTGATCTCAGTCTCAATCTGTCAAAAATACCTTTAAATTCCCTAAATTTTGATTGTCGCTGAAATGACATTGCGACTAGATTTTGAACGTTTTTAATTACGGGAACTGGCCTTCAGATGTCATATTGAGTTGTAGACGTAGTGTACGTGGAACCAGTTTGTTTCTACCTTTAGAATATGGTTTCATTTACTTTCAGTTTTAATTTTATTTTGACTCAAGTACGTTTTAAAATAATAAGGTGGCAAGGAACCATATTCATGTTCGTAATCCTATATTATCGTAATTTCAGGCGCCAAACTCCCCGCGTCCGATGGCGATATTCGAGCTCCTCGACTACATAGTGAACGAGCCGCCTCCCAAGCTGCCGGCCGGTATCTTCTCCGACGAGTTCAAAGACTTCGTGGATCGTTGTCTCAAGAAGAACCCTGACGAACGGGCTGACTTGAAAACGCTGATGGTGAGTGTTAAATTGATTGTATATAGCGCGCTGCGCTATTCGCCTAACATTTTCCCTATGATCGATTCAGAATTTAGACTTTATGCGGCCTACTCAAATGTCCTTTCTTTGGTATTGTTCGTCGAATCCTTTACTTCCTTAAGTTCTGAGTTGAGCTACACGATTACTGCCAAATGCGGGCACTGGCTGGACAGGTCCACTCAAATATGTGTGGACTGTGTGATTCTTTCCCCCAAAAGACCATTTTAGACATTAGTCTACACGGTTCTCACATGATCTGACCAAGATTATGCCTAGACTTTAAAAGGGGTAAGTAATATATGATATAATTACAAAATCTCTAATATTTACCAGATATATCAACTGAATCTATAATTTTATTTGATATAACGATCAGTAATAAACGCTAACTATAATTTTAAAATAACTAATTTCTATAAGCATACAAACAATGAATAATTATAAAATCGTTTGATATACTTACCACTCAAAAGACATAAAACCTCCAATTCAACCGGATGGTGCTGAATACCAGTATTTTACGTGGAGCGACCGCTTATCTGACCTCCATAACCCAGTTACTGGGCGACACCTTTTGGTAGGACTGGTTGTCAGACTTTCGGGCTTCTGACGACCCGTAACGACTGCCAAAGATCCACAAATGACAGCCGGGACCAACAGCTTACGTGCTTTCCGAGGCACGGAGGGGTCTCGGTATGTAAAGATGGTCACGCATCCATGGGCCTACCGCGGCAAGTGTAGCTTAACCTGATCGATCCGTGCGGCTGTTATTACTTAGCCACGAGCCGCTTCTCGTCTCGACTCGGAGATAAAGCTAAGAAAAATATGTGTAATTATGTTATTTTTCCATGCAGAACCACGAGTGGATCCGCAAGGCGGATGCGGAGAAGGCGGACATAGCGGGCTGGGTGTGCAAGACCATGGACCTCATGCCCTCCACGCCTAACTCTAACGTGTCTCCTTTTTCTTCATAAGCTGCAAGAAGTGCATACTTTCATCAGCGAAAAAGGGTTAGAAATATATCTTTATTGCATGCGTGCTTTTTTTTATTTATTGCCATCATCATACGTATGCGAAAATTGTGATACAATATTAATTTTATGAATAAAAGTAAGTATGTAGTAATTTATGATTTCTCAAAGTTATAAATTTAACATGCTAAACAATAAATTTAATAAATTTTGAATGACTATTTCATGGAATTATGACATTTTAGGCCAATTCTAACTCAAGGAATTGTTTTGCTGATTCTAATGATGAGAATAAAATTCTGTAGTCATATTTGTTACGGTCGGGAACATACACATTTAAATCAATATTAACCTGCAAATAGCAAAAAAACGTAAAAAAAATTGAATTTCGCGAGCTACTTTAGCGCATCCCCCTTAATCGAATGACGAGAGGGAGAAAACCGTCGGAGAGTTCTATGTGGCAAAAGCATTATTGTTTTTTCTTATTTATTGTATGAAAACCAACTTGCAGGTCAAAACATTTCCCAAGAGAAAGCGGGCGACACAATCACTGAAGACGCTGGCGGTGAAGAATAGCTGCCCTGAGACCACGCGATGACAGA
Source organism: Amphipoea oculea (assembly GCA_945859645.1). Taxonomy (NCBI): domain Eukaryota; kingdom Metazoa; phylum Arthropoda; class Insecta; order Lepidoptera; family Noctuidae; genus Amphipoea; species Amphipoea oculea. Next base: position 7,661,974 of record OX243876.1, read on the forward strand.
AAACAGTGTGTCAACTCTAGATACCATTGTCCAGTACCAGAATGAGCCACACAGGCAGGCGAACACTCCACTTCATAGAGACGTGATCCTACTTCCTTGATACAAGCCTTCATTTTAGAAATAAAACTATTGTTATTGATATAAACGACATGTATTCACTTTTACATGGAGTGGGGAACACATGGAGTACTCAAGAACAAGTCAAAAATAACGAAAACGATTGATGTCGCGATGACTTGTGTTCATGCAGGTGTTGTCCACACTTGACACTCCATTTGTTAACTACTCCGTATCTCATTGATACTTGATGCATTCGTTATTATGCTGTACTGGAAGTTTCTTACATCTAGCGTATTTAGTAAAAGTAGATCAGATTTATTCTACATATCAGGGTCGTCACGTCTCATATCAAATGTTTCATTAACACATTAGTAAAACTCTTCGGGAGACATCCTGTCATCGAATCAAAATTCAAAATTAATAATATAATTTATAGAATTGGCTAAAATTTAAGGTAAAATCTGTAGGGAATTATTGAAAATAACGTGTTACGCTATCGCTACGAAGCTGCTTGAGTAGTCGACGACACAGTCAGCCTTCTATCGACATCAATGTCGATATGAAAAAAATAATCGAATAAATAATCGAGAACATAATCGAATTAGAGGTGTAACTGTTTCATCGGCTACACATCGAAGGTGTTTGACTTTCCTTTTCATATACAGGCTATATGATTACGAGAAAGTTGATTAATAGAAGGTAAATGTGTGTACTGTAACCAATCACGGTGTCTGATGATAGATAGGGGGTATAATACTAAAACATAGTGCATTCGTGGACGAACTAATCGAGGTTTTATAACAAAAAAACGACAACTAATCGATGGATGGTCAAGTAGAGTTGATTTAACTAGTCGCAAGTCGAAAAAAATGTTAGTAGTGTTTTGACATATTTTTCTTTGCTGAAAGTGCGTAATTCATGTCAGCTGGTACCTGTTATTTGAATAGATTTCGGATGCGTTTTATTCGACGCGTCCGGAGCGTTGGAATACTCAAACGGCCGCGGTGTCGCGGGCGTGGGACTGTTCCAAAGCTCAAAAGTATCATCTTATAATCTGTAAAATAGAATGCATTTTTTAGAGATTACACGAAAGATAAAAAAAACGAAAAAATAAAAAATCGTAGATATGTTTTTTATATTATTGACGTGATGCACTTTTTCCGTTTGGTTTGTTGTGTTATTTGCTTCGTTTTAGTATGTCCGCCATTTATTTACCCGCCCTGTCCCGAGCACCTAGTGTAGATAGACACATCTACTCACTAATGTAATGTGTTTGCGCTGTTGAATGTACGAGTGAATGATATAGTTCATTCTGTATTTAACGGGTTCCTTCATTTCGACACGATTATTTGTTGTAAGTAGGTTGTAGTTACACTATTTGAATTCGAAAGAATCGAGCGCGCATTTATGCTGATTCGCTGCACTATTTAACATTGATTTTAATTCCCAGCGTTTGTAAACCTCCTTCGCTTTGTGATCGCTATTATTTGCCTGGTCTTCCTATAGTATTTAGAGTTATGTGATTTTTAGATATGTATTGTGTGTTTCAGGGTTTGCGAAGTGTTTGCCTTTTATTATACCCAGCATTTAATTATTTTTTTTTGTTTTTTATTATGTAATTAGATAATTTGACGGTGCTTTTACGTTATCACTGATGTTAGTGATCAATAAAAAAAAAACAAAAAAAAAAAAAAGATTTTTGTATAAATGGTCTACTCGTGATTCATAGATAGGTTTTACATTATTTTTTTCTAAAAAAAAGTTTGTAATCATTTGTCTGTAGTCGTCGTGCTAGGTTAAGTTGATCGTATAATTATAGGTATTGTATTCCAAAATTATGTTACCTATAATGAATTTACAATGTGAATAAGTAGAATGGCGAGACCTCATTCTTAAATGAAGTAAAGTCAATTACATAGATGCGTTCTTGTATACAACGCGAATATACTCCGCTCTCCACTTCGTAAAATAGTGAATAATAAATGTATGCTGGAATGTAGAACTACAATTGTGCTCTATTTAGTTGTTAAAGTAAATATGTAAGTGACTCGTTTCGCTATCATGTTTGTTTAGGACTGAGGTTTCTCTTATTGTATGAATATTTTATTGAAGGTTTTATGCTATCGTGATTTCGCGAATAACAGCATGGGGTACGGTTCCCACTCTGCCTTTAAGTATTAAATATGAAAAAGATAACCTTCCAAAGACAAAATAATGTTTTAAAACTTTTTTTATCAGTTAACATATTTCAGACTGACTGTACTGTTTGTGTTTAGAATTAGACGAACTAAAAATGGACGAACAAATTCTAAAATAATTTTTACTTTTTTGTAAATTAAATATCAGCAGACTCGGTAATAAATGAATAATGGAAACACCAATATCGATTGTAACTGTAAGTGATATTTTTAGAGTTATCGATTTGATAGTTAAAAGTATTTTTTTATTTATTTATTTGACTAAACGCTTCTTTATCGAAGACGCTTTTACCTTTAGTAATTTTAAAGTTTTTAATGATTTAGAGGCACATTGTAATGAAAGTACTCGTTTTAAAATTATATCACAATCGATCTCTAAAGTCTAGAGTTCATTAAGGCGATTATCACGAAAAATCGATTAAGTATCGATTTAAAAACCGCCTTATTCGATTTTCAGAAATCGCCTTATGAATGTCTGCTCGATATTATCATATCGTAAAACAATCCATGAATGTAACTCCTGTTTATATATATAAGCTTCTTCGTAAGATACGTCTGTAGTTAGGTACTTATGTACAATTAAATGTTAATATAAAGCTTGGTGTTTAAATTCATCATCATCATTTCAACCGAAAGACGTCCACTACTGGACATAGTCCTCCCCAAGAACCGCTACTTCGAACGGTTCCGTGCTTCTCGCATCCAGCGAATTCGGTCATCGGCCCACCTTCTGGCTGGCCTTCCAACGCTACGTCTTCCGGTACCCGGTCGCCACTCCAGAACCTTTCTGCCCCATCGACCATCTGTTCTGTGAGCAATGCGCCCTACCCACTGCCGCTTAAGTTTGGCAATTCTTCGGGCTATGTCGGTTACCGGTGTTTAAATTAATTTTTCAACTTAGTATCGAGTGAATGTTTGCAATCAACTCAATGAAAAACTTAATAGCAGAAATTACAATTACTGGCTGAATAGTAAGCGTTGAGTCGACGGAGCGGATGTGGACGGACGCGACCCCTGGCGTTATACATTAAAATGAAATATGCGAAGTTGAATTGCAAAGAGGTTGCAAGGGGTGGGCTCTCCTTGCCCCTCATTATAAATGTGCGTAAATATTGTTTTAGCGGAGCGCCTTTTGTCGGGCCTCATTAAGAAGCCATTACGGGTTCGTGCTTAATCTGACTGACTTTTAAGTTGAAGTCATAAAATATAAGCTCAAATTCGGTCCTTGTTGATGGAGCGTGGAAAGCGGCAAAAGTGTTACTGTTTTGCCATAATTATAGGTGGTCTATATTATTTTCTGTGTGCCTTCATAGAAATCGATCTATTACAGGTAATATGCTTATCTATGTATATTCGGATTTGAAATAGATCAGATTTCCCTTTTGATTTCTTCCCGACAGTAAATATTTAGATTTACATCACTCTGTATAATGCATGCAAATTCTCGATTCGATAGGCAATATCCAGTTGAGGAAAACGTGAAAAGAAATGTCCTAAAATAAGATTATTGCTTACTTGAGCGTAGCAACGGATCTATATCGCTAGAGCGAGCATCCGGTAGGTAGGAATAGTAATCTTTTCCGTGTCGCTTTTATTTACTTACTTGTGAATAACCAAAAAAAAAAAAATTGAAATAATAAGTTTTTTTTGCGGTAAAACATCAACTCAGCCTATCGCAGTCGACTGCTGGACATAGGCCTCTTCCCAAGAATGCCACAGCACTCTGTCCAGTCCTCCGCCTTCCGCATCTAGTCCGTCCCAGCCACCTTCTTAAGGTCGTCGGCCCATCTAGCTGGGGGGCGTCCCACATTTCGCTTGGCGATACGCGGTCTCCACTCTAGGATTTCTGCTCCATCGGCCATTGGTCCTTCGACAAATATGGCCAGACCACTGCCACTTCGGTTTGCGGTAAAACATGACGTAAAGAAAAACAAACAAGAACAAAAAAGAAGAAGCTGAGGGGGAGGGGGGGGGGGATATGCATTAAATCACGCAAAACGGCTAAGATCGCTCAGCTTAATGCTGTGACCCTGCATGCGAGAGACCCACAGTGCTGGTTTTCAGCGACAGCTGGCAACGTGTAACGTGTATTTAAAGCGTAAGTAATCTAAATGTATGGGAATTGATACCACATAATTTTTTTGACGTGACAACGTCTTATTAAATCGATGAACGCCAGCTGCACGCACGAAAAATCATGACTCATTGTCACGTTCCGCCTGAGCCGAGCTTGCAAGCGAGAGCGCGGAACAAGCGATAGAGAGATACGATTATCCTAAGCGTTTGGCTTGTGACGCATCTATTTGATGTTTTCTTATGACGTTATCACGTAAAATTATCGTCCGTAGGTAAACCGACTTTACAGACAACCAATTTCTGTTGTTGATTAATTTCGAGTTGCAGGTCGCATTCTGAAGTTTTTGCCTGGCCCCATGGGGAAAGGGCGTGAGCTAATATTCCAAAAGTTCCTGGTTAAAGTAAACAAACCCTATTCTAATGTAATTTTTTACGTAATCACTCACTCGTAATCGTCACTTAACGGAATTACTAACATATTAATCTGTATTTAGGTTTCAACTTTGTACCTCAACCACTTCTAATAATAATTACCTATTGTTTGAATAACATAAATTGTAATTGGGAAATCATCAACGAAAATTGAGCGTATTAAATTATCAAATGACAAATGAAAAATATCATTAAGGTGATTTTAAATTAGAATTTGGTTTAAGTATTTAAATAATCAAAGCACTCACTTTGTAAGTGGCACTGCGGCATCCTCAGATTCGTTTTCTGATACTTTTGGAACAGACCATAATTATGTATAGGTACGTATGTAACTTTGAGGTTGATGACAACATGAGGTCAATTCTCGTAATTTTAAGAACGTTCACAGTCTGATCTCAATTTCAATCTGTCAAAAATACCTCTAATTTCCCTACATTTTGACATTTGTTTGTCGCTGAGATGAGACTGCGACTAGATTTTGAATGTTTTAAATTACGAGAATTGGCCTTCTGAGCATCTATTCACAACCACTCGATACGCTTCCGTACCGTATCGAACATCAATCAATGTTATCGTAGGAGTCCTCTTTAACGCTCTTCACAAGTCCAATACCCGAATATTTTGTCAGCTTAAATCAAATAGACGACCGCTATTCTTCCGACAGCTGTTTTTGCTGTCAGGGGCAAGGCAAATCAGGTTATCGAAATGTGTCATTTTCGATACGATAACCTGTCGAATAGTTGTGAATAGCTATGCTGGTTATCGAAAAACATGTTACTATAACGTTACGTAGTAGGTAGGTCACGTCATAATCAGCCTATAATGTTCCCACTGCTGGGACACATGCCTTTTCTGTGAGAGAGAGTGGGCTGTACCTACCTAATCCACCACGCGGGCCCAGTGCGGGTTGGTGGATGTCATAGACATATTATGTCTTCGATTTTTTTAGTTCTAGGACATGCCGGTTTCCTCAAGATATTTTCCTTCACCGTTTTGAAGGCAGTGGTGATGAAATTAAATAAAGTGCCTGCCTGAGTTCGAACTCACGGTTTAGAATTCGTACCTCAGTTGGGGTCGATACGTACTTAGGTATCTCCATATATTCTTGTTACTAAAACTTAACCGCCTTTTAATCCTAGTAGTACGGGGAGGAGGAGTGTCGGTTTTCACAAGGTTCTCATGATAAGTGCCGAAGTTTGTTGCGAAGTTAGCGGGATGGCTGGCTTCCAGTCGTGGCTACGGCGAACTTTGACATTAGACACCCACTGTACAAAGTTTCGCTGGGTTCATTAACAATTATATAAAACCCTTTGTTGGTTTGTTCGCTACCGTTTTGTAAGGCCACACATATACCTACCTACCCGTTAAGTATTAGTGTCGTTATTGTTCAAACTAAAGGTACTGGGTTGCAATCTTTGAAGTTAGAACTGAAACTTTTGTGGAGGCTATTGGTTTTCGATATTTCAGCGTGAAATTACAGCTTTGGAACTAATCGTTCGTGAAGATGGTCGAGAAACTAGATATTTTTAGAATTGGTTGCAACGTTTTATATTGAAGTCGGCTTTATTTTCTACTAACCTAGATAAATTGCCATTAGACCATGAGGTTGGTAATCGCAATATGATAATGGGGCTGAAAACTCAAACTTTTTTTGTTGATAGCCTGCGGGGTAAAGGTACGAGTTCGTAGCCGACCGCAGACAGCAGCAGCAGACGACGTGTCGCTACGACACTACTGGTTTGTATGTATTTCTATGGAATACCTTCCGCAGCTAGCGACACGTCGTCCGACTACAGACGTCGTGTCGCCCGACCGCAGATCAGTAGTGTCACCGACACTGGAGCGACAGATTCGGGATCACGACTTCAGCGACATGACGTTGCGACGTGTCCATGACGTGTCGCTACGACATTTCGTAACGTCACGTCGTCTGCTGCTGCTGTATGCGGTCGGCTGCGAACTTGTACCTTAATAGCATATCTAACACTAACCAGTAGCAATGGCTTCCATTTTGACAGTTCAGCAACATTCATTGCGTTATTTACATTGTTGAGCAGACACATTTTTCGAACATATGAAACAATGGATTAGCAAAATCCTTCAAAATGATTCAGATTGAGATCGTTACTCAATTAGGATGTAGTTCATTAATTAAATTAGGTAGGTAAATGTGACTCGAAAACATCCCTATTGGTTTCTTACTAAACTTCAAAATACGAAGACTCTGGTTAGGTACTTATCTCCTTTGGTGACTGTACTTTATTACAGAACTTTCGCAAGTTCACCATACCCTCATACTTACCCATAATAAAACCAGCATGTTTTGAAGATGGCGAAAAAAATGGCGAGTGAGTACTTATTCTTGTACGCGTCACTTGTCATCCGAATCGCTCGTGGCATCGAGTATGGGAAGTCACGACCATAGCATAAGTAGGTCAATCGATCGATATTCCTCGGGAGCGCTGATTATAATAACAATCGTGTAATCACAACTTTTTTGCTCCCCATCACTTGTTAGTTTAGATAAACAGGATGAATATCGACAGCTTAATGAATTATATTCTTGTTTTTTTCGATGTTTCTATTTTCTGTAGGGAAATAAGGAATTTGTTCGGTAGGGGTGCTTGTCAGTGTCCAATAAAGACTAGTTGATAATTTGTGTTTTTTATTCGTGAGAGTTTTATGGAGGGGCCCGTGGCTAAATAATAACAGCCGCACAGGTCGATTGATCAGGTTAAGGTACGCTTGCCGCTGTTGGTCTGTAAATGGGTGACCGTCTTTACATACCAAGACCTCTCCGTGCCTCGGAAAGCACGTTAAACCGTTGGTCCCGACTGTCGTTCGTGGATCTTTAACAGTCGTTACGGGTAGTCAGAAGCCTGAAAGTCTGACAACCGGTCTTACCAAGGGGTATCGTATTACCCAGTAACTGGGTTGTGGACGTCAGATAGGCAGTCGTTCCAAAGTACTGGTATTCAGCTGAATCCGGTTAGACTGAAAGCCGACCCCAACATACTTGGGAAAAGGTTAGGCAGATGATGATTCTTGAGAGTTTTAATGGGAAGGCGTTTCTTTTTATTAACGATTTTTAAATAAAATTGAAGTAACAAATGACTGGCATTCGTCTAACAACTGTTTAGACGGTGCAACCTTTATTGTTGCTGCAAGTGCTGCAACCAGAGGCAAATAAATCGCATCGTATAAATCAGGCGTTATTATTTAAGTTATCAACGAATGGGAGATTCACCTTAAGAGTAAATTAGCCTGGGATTAGAGATTAGAGATCTGTAGGAAATCCGAGGACGGTTGAAAGGCGCAAAGGAACCGAGCCTCTCGTGGATAAAGCGGGCAACACACAGCTGCAAGCTTGTCAAGCTTGCATTAACAAAGTGGACCTTACCAAATAAAAGTAATAACAATCCTTTTAAACGAGCATGCTTATTTATTTTTATTTATTTAGATTCACCGTTCGTATACACTACAGAAATCACAAGAAACAACATAAAATACAGAACTAAATGTAACAAACAGTTATAGGTAAATATAGCATTTTCTTATTATTAGGTACCCACTAAGTGAACAATCTAAAAGTAGAGTAGTTACACATATATTTTTAGAAAACATAACAAAGAGAGATACAGCCGTCTCATATCGTGTGTTTCTATGATATCTTAATAAAAAACAAAAAACAGAAAAAGGAAAAAAAAAGATGAGCGCGCTGACATTATATTACCTGCGACTGCGAGACAAATGATCGAGAAGTTTAGATCGGAACCGACCAAGTGAGTCCATATTATTATGCACATCTACTAGATCACTGCACTCGTTCGTGAGCCTACACATTCTTGGCAGCGGGCTTAAGAGTCTGTTTAATGAATTCAAGCAAGAAAGTTCTTGTAAAAGCGGCTTCAGGTTTGATATTTGATAGAATTTTCGTTATGAGACTTGAACGAGCCATTTCACAACGCTTTTTGAAGAGTCATATTCTTGCTCGATTGAAAGTACATAGGTATACATGCATATTTAATTGTAGAGTTAGGTTAGAAACAAGCTCATCGTCGTCGTTTATGGCTCAAGCAAAAACTGACACTGCTCTAAGATGCTTGAACCAGTCTAAGCTTATACCTTGTGTAGTCTACACTACATCTGTATGTAATTTCACCCTGTGGTCAAATTAGGTAGTGAAACTCCGCAGACGATGGTTTTTGATATCTTAACATGATAAAACAAAACACAGATTAATTTAATGGTTTTTTTGTGGGGTCATCGACCGCAGTTAGTGTACTTTGTCACTTTAAATGTCAGTTTAAAAAAAACAGTTTTTTTTGTGTAAAAACAAAATAAAACAGATTTTCTTAACTCATATTTCTAGTAACAAAAATACCAGCGGTCGTTGACCCCGAAAAAACATCAAGTCATTTTATTTTTCTATTTCCCCTCTATAGCGCAGTTGTGCAAGCTTGCACAAATTAATTGTTAATGCAGGCATTGGCAAGCTTCCTGCTGTGTGTAGCCGTCTTAACTGGCAGTCTGGCATATCCACATCTATCTGTTCGTCGTGCTCTGTAGCCGACGAAGCTCGAAGGTAATCTGCCGGATAGCTTTTTATTTTTTGTCAGTCGAACGTAAAAGTTTCGCTTTGAGAGTTTTGCTCGAAATCCTGTCAAGAGCAATAGGGTTGTGATGGATCTCTGAGAGTCGGTTGTCATTTATTGGGATTTGTATTTGGAGATTCAAAAACACAGATATATACATGATTGGTTTGTTTAAATAGGAAAACTCTGACCGATAATAATTATGTTGATTATGGTAGCAAGCTCTAACAATCAGTAATTGCACTTGCACAACCTTTGACTAAAAACTGAATGGGAAACTCAGTAAAAGCGCGGTATTATTTTATACAATAGTTTGCATGCCTTTACGTGATGTATTTATACAGTACTAGCAGCGCCCCGCGGTTTCACCCGCATGTTTTGATCTCGTGGGAATATCGGGATAAAGGTATCCCATGTGTTAATCCTGGTTATAAACTGTCTCATCATTTGCCTAGCCTTTTCCCAAGTATGTTGGGGTCAACTTTCAGTCTAACCGGATGCAGCAGTATTTTACATGGAGCGACTGCCTATCTGATCTCCACACCCCAGTTACTGGGAAATACGATACCTCTTTGTAGGACTGGTTGTCAGACTTTCGGGCTTCTGACTACCTGTAACGACTGTCAAAGATCTACGAATGACAGCCGGGACTAACGGCTTAACGTGCTTTCCGAGACACGGAGGGGTCTCGGTATGTAGAGATGGTCACCCATCCACAGACCAACCGCGGCAAGCGTAGCTTAACCTGATCGATCGGCCTGTACGGCTGTTGTGTTGCGTGAAAGAGTACCTAACAAACGTCTATCCATCCATCCTCACATACTTTCGCGTTTATACTCCAATAGTAGGAATTAGGATTGAAGACTCGTAATTATCTACCTATTGTGACTATCCTTGTAAATATGTCGGTGTTGTACCTTGCTTTATAAATACAAATATCGCACCTTCGGTGTAACAAAGTCACAACAGCTCATTTTTTTATTTTACAGTAGAGGACTTTGAATTTTTTTTTTCGCATTTATTTCCTCATTTTTTCGCATTTATAACCACAAAGGCACCTGCGCCATCTAGTAGAATTTTGAGATACTTTCGCGCATGTTTTTTTGCCCCAAGTATAGGTCCTAAAATTTGTTTTATTATATTTGTTTGGTTTTACTAACATTAGCTCTTAAGTATTTTCGTGTTACTAACAATTTATATGGAGAAATCTGAAATAAATTATTATTATTTCGTTTATTTATTTATGTACATATTAATTTACATTTTAAATATTTCTTTAAATATAAAAAATAAGTATAAAAAACATTTAAAAATATAAAAAATAGTATTCCGCCGGTGTCGGGAGCAGGGTCCAAGCTACCGGTGGTTAGGGCTCCAGAGACAGGAACCTCCTCACAATACGAGCCGTATCAAATTATTATTATTATTATAGGCATGGTTCAGAGACAATTTGGCATACTTACCTCAATTTTGCAGTTTTGGCTTTGTGACTTTGTTGCACTGAAGGTGCGATATGTAGTGTGAACTTTTTGAAAATAAATACAAAGGTTTTCCTTTCCCCTTCTACCTAAATAAACCTTTTTGTGTAGAATTTTCCCGGTTTATTCCACCTGGTAAAAAAAACTTGCCCTATCTCGCATCGGGAAGACTTACGTACCTTCCACTATAACTAAGGACGAAGAAATATCTTATTTTTATAGAGCCTTCCGACGCGACGCGATGAGTATCAAGCTTTTTTTGTCATAAGCAAGTTGGAGATTCTACACCTAAGTAAATAACTCGAAAAAAAAAAATCTGACATATTTTCTATTTGTCAAAACATACGCATGACAATCTACTTTGTGTAAATTATTTCATCACCACTGCTTTCAAAACGGTGAAGGAAAACATCGTAAGGAAACCGGCATGTCCTAGAACCAAAAATAGGCCCGCGTGGTGGATTACGGCCCACTTTATCTCACCGAGAGGAGACCTGTGTCCAGCAGTGGGAACATTATAGGCTGATTGTGCTATTACGGAATTGAACACATTCTACATACCCGACTACGTGGTAAGTCCTTTATTTTTGCTACAAAGTGCTTTGCTAATAGAGTCATTCACATTATGTGTCTCATGTTATTGTTATTTCCCTTGAGATAGTCATGATAGATAGGTACCTATTATCTACTAGCAACGAACGAGTCTATATAAAGCAAAGAATATATAATACAAAGAGAAATAAAATCTATTTTAGTATGTAGAAACCAGCACGCATAGATAGTGTGTTACGCAATTGCGTTTCAATTTGAATTATTTTTAAGGAGAATCCAATGCTTCTTAAGTTCGAAAAATTTGTCTGCCCAACAACGTAAATAACGTAATGAATGTTGTTGAACTGTCAAAACGAAAGCCATTGCTACTTTTAGCGTGTTACGCAATTACCCCGCAGACCTGGCAAATTTCGTACCGCCTCAGAATCAAAAAAACCGTTCCATACAAAACGTATGAGGAAATGAACTTCATTATTATTTCTTTCGTGAGTTGTAATTAATGGTATAACTAACCCGAATATAGATATAGGTAGTTAGGAAGGTAGGTACCTACCTAATTTCCAAGAAACAGCATCCAAACAACAATTTTACGCGTGATTCTGAATTGCCAGTCAGCGGACTGGCACGTAACGTAAACGTAACGTGCAACAGACGGCAGCACATCAAGCTACCCGAAACTGTCAAATTTTCCCAATCAACTTTAAACCTTATGCTTTAGCGATAAAGTTGAAAATCTATTAAAGAAATTTGATAGATTGTAGTAGCTTGATGTGCTGGCGTCTGTACGTAACTACGTAAAACTTCCTTAATATTTGCAAATTAAAGTTCGAAAAGCTGCGAAAATATTCTTAGGCACTTGTAAATATTTATGTTCGAAGAAGTTCCACTTCAAACGAGATTTGATTGGAGTGGCTAAAAATTCAAGTGTTTGGATCCGGCGGCGTATTTATTCGCATTTAGTTTGAGTGCCTACTTCTTCAGGAATTATTGACACAAAGTTTCTGAAATGTTAGCTCGTCTGAAATCTGAATCAAACGAAGGCCGCTTGGAATCAGGATCTGCTATAGCAAAAAGTAGGTACCTATATAGTTAGGTACTTACCTACTTATTCTTGCGAAGTTTTCGTTCTTAATATTGGATTATAGTTTTATTTGCGAATCTAACAAGCATAAGTAATTATTTCGTTTATAAAGTCTACATGAAATCAGCAATTTACCCATTTTCATAGAGACGTTTTAATAACTGGTCGTTTCTACAACTGTTTTTAAAGTCAAGTCAAGTTGGTTGGTTGTTGGTTATTTGTCAGTTGGTTGGTCAAGTTGGTTAAAACGACATTGCAAAAAAAAAAAAAATTGCCTATTTTTTCCTCCTACAGGGCAAAAGCCTCCTCTATCTCCTTTCGACACCTCTGTGTTGGGCTAGTGTGGACCAATTGCACAAACTATGCCGAAAAAACACTTGAGTGTCTTGCCTACTACACTTTGTTGTAGTAATATCAAGCCCACCCACTCACAAAAACTGTGATACGTCTGAAAAACCGGTCAAGTGCGAGTCGGACTCGCGCAACGAGGGTTCCATACCAACTTGTAGGTAGGTAACGGTTTTCGGATTTTTACCTTTACTTGTGTTACATGACATTGCTTCTTGCCAAGTTTCATGATTCGTGGTCAACGGGAAGTAGGTTATGATTCCCTTGCGAGTGTCAAAATATTATGCGGCATAAACGGAACCTACTTTTTTTGATTACGTTGACTTAGAAGTTTGATTTTTTTACTACTTCAAGGGATTACAGCCCTGAGTATTTGATGTTAATTTCAACTTGATATCTCCACGCGTTCCTGAGAAAACGGGCCTTGACAGACGGACAGACAGACGAATAACGAAGTAATTTTATAAGGGTTCCGTTTTTTATTTTGGGGTACGGAACCCTAAAAATATCTATTCATCGCGAAGTTGCGTAAAAATATTTTGTATTTGTCCCGTTCACGGTTCGTTGCTTCTACTGCCGTTCCTCTTGTCATTTCCAGAATCTCCTTTTACGAGCTAAATCGACTTTGTGCGATTGATTTGCTAGTTGCTAGAATTTATACCTTAGTAGGTATATAGCCCTTCATTTTATCTTAGGCCAGCCGTATACATGGTGAAATTGAATTCATGGGCATCCTTTTAAGGGGTCATTGTAATCATCATTATGAACAACTTTTACTATGGCACCAAACCTAAAATCGCGAAAAAAAACAGCTCTTCCCTACATTTTGTCGAGTTACTCGTATGTATGTATGCAAGGAACATCTGATTTTTGTTCGCGATTTTAGGTTTAGTCCCATAGTAAAAGTTGTTCATAATGATGAGTACAATGACCCCTTAAAAGGATGCCCATGAATTTAATTTCACCCTGTATAACATTTGGTTATTACTTCAGTGCGCAGACTAGTGACGTGTGCGACGTCGCGTGTTTTTTTTAAACTAGACTATGAAAAATATAGTTCACATTTCTTTCTGACGTCGACTTAGCGCGTCTATACGCACGACTGAGTCGTATTATCGTATTCAGCGTGCAAGCTGCCACTGGAGAATTGGGGTCGTTCGTGCGTTGCCGTACGTATTCGCACGCACTAAAACATAGGTTAGGTAAATCGGTACAAGACAAAAGTGCACCAGGGTAAAGCTTGTCTAATTCATACTCATTCACAATCAAAGTCACTTTATTGTTTCTGAGGCGCCTCTTATTTTGACACTCCTTCTCTAATTTATGAATTTGGCGCCCCACCCTTCAACACAAATAATTTAGGGTGCTATAAGTACCTACATTTGTTTGGACTTAGTACAGTTGCAGTTTATTAAGGCAAAACGACGCTTGTCGAAGCGAAGCAATTAAATTAAGGACTTACCGCGCTCTTTTTTAATTTGGTCTCATATTTTTAAATTATTTTTTCTTTTTCGAGGCAGCAAACTAATTAGTAAGCTCTTAAGCAGTGTTCTCGGTGTTAACTTTATAATTTTATTGTTTATTTCTCAAAGATTACCTACCTATCCCAAATTTCATAAATAACTTTTGAAATGAAAACTTCCTTTGGCGCAAATTGCGCTTTTCCTAAACAGTGAAGGAAACTGAACCATCACGCTCGGCTCGGTGACGCGTAATCGGGTATACTCGGCTCCAGTCGGTCGGTAACGCTGAATTGCGTATAAGTACTCGGCGCTGAGCTCATACCCTCTTTGATATATTTCTTAGTAGTTCTCGACTTTGCTTAATTATAATGACAAGTATTGTACGTACAATGTTATCGCATGAGAAGTTATTTCGTTTGGGATATTGCGAAATTTTTACTAATTAGGAACAACGGCCGGACCTTAACAAATATATAGGACAAACCGAGCACGAGACCTTATACGTACAGTCAACAAAAGAGATAAGTATGCAGGATCGTCGGATATAATTAAAGTTTAGTAAGAAACCGATGACTTGTCGACTGAAATTTAATTTGATAAATGAGCTGTTTGTTTTCTATTAATAAAATTAAATTTTATTCGAGAACATCCGTCAGTTTCTTACTAAACTTCAACTATATCCGACGATCCGCCATACTTATCTCTTCTGTTGACTGTACACGGCTACATAAAAAAAAAACAATCTCACAAAGACAAACACTCAATTTCAGAAGAAAAGTAATAGGTAATGACGACCTTTATTTATTTAACCATTTGTGTATACACATACATGAACAGACAAGAATAAAAGAACAGAAAAATACGTACAAAGATGATGCTTAGGTACTTCTAAAGAAATCTCATCTAACATACATGCGGTAAGAAAGTAGATAAGGAGATGTAGACACCGTGTGCAAGAGTAGAAGAGAAAATAATACGAGTACACATACAAATTAAAACGATGGACGCTAGTGATGGAGCCAAAAACGTAGCCGAATTCTGGGTCGAGTCCATTTAGATTGACATCGACCCGCTAAGAAGAAGAATGATGTTGCGTCCATGGAATCTTTATTAAGTAAATATTTTGGGATGCATGAATAAGCCTCCTCGTGTAGTGCAGTTTGTTCCACCAGTTACTCAACTGAACCGAGCGCTCGGCGCATCCTGGACAGTCACACCCAACATCTTATTTGACTGGCCAATTCCTCCCTTGCGGTGGTAGGGCTAACTTTCGCCTGGTTTGCGACCACACTCCCACCGGAGTCCGGCGTCAAGCAGCCTGCTGTGTTTCGTCGATGCGTGGGAGTTCAAGTGCCTATGCATCTTCTGGGCACGCTTGTTCCATCATAGACCTCATCCATCGCTTTCCATCAGGCGTGATCGAGGTCAAGAGCTCGCCCACTCAGCAATAAAAAATAAATAAAAAAGATAGTAATTAATAAGGAAGCCTAAACAAAGAAAAAACGACAGGAATCCTAACTACGCGTCACAATATAAACTCCTTTGCAACTTTATATTTTAACATAAACCCTTGAAGACTTTATAACTTCCTGGACAACGTTTATTATTTAAAATTTAATTTTCATAGACTTTACCCCTTCGCAAAACCCCTGGGAAGAGCGAACAAGGGAAATTAGAAATTAAAATTGTGTTATAAAGGGAATTGTTATTTGAAACTTAAACAACACTGAATAAACGGGCACAGGGCATCGTCAACAATTTCTGAATAACTTGAAACTTCCAGCCATTTTTTTCCTTGTAATTTTTACGCCATTCAACAGTATTTTAACAACGCCCAATAATGAATAAACTAAGGCAGCTCCCAGTTCCCGTTTTACAGGTACAAGTTATACGTTCCTTTGTGATAATTTTAATCCTAGAACGATGTTTCGAAACGTCAAAGAGCGCTTTTCCGTCCAATATCCTTCAATTTACTTGGTCTTTTGACGCTGTACGTAGGTACTTCATAAAGTACGGAAGCCTTGCTTTTGAAATTACTGGAAAATCTGAACAACTCCAAAATGTAAAGTAATATTTTATTTTGTATATAAAATGCTAGCTACCGTGTTTTTAATTAATCTGAGAATGTAAAACACAAAAAATATGATAATATCACGCCTCGTTGCCCTGAAAGGTAAGGCAGAGGTGAATCTAGGTTAGGTACACCCACATGGAAGACATTAACTTTTTTTTAAACATCGATTTTGTTTGGCAGAATTATAATCATTAGAATCAGTAATACAACTTGTTAAAAAATGATGCATGAAGAAGCCTTCTCGTGTAGCGCAGTTTGTTTCGCCAGTTGCTCTACTGAACCGGGCGCTCGGCGCATCCTGGAAAGTCACACCCAACACCTTATTTGACTGGCCAATTCTTCTCTTGCGGTGGTAGGGCTTACGCCCGCCTGGTTTGCGACCACCCTCCCACCGGAGTCCGGCGTCAAGCATTCTGCTGTTACGTCGATGCGTGCGGGAGTTCCAGTGCCTTAGGCATCTTCTGGGCACGCTCGTTCCATCATTGACCTCATCCATCGCTTTCCATCAGGCGTGATCGAGGTCAAGAGCGGGCCCATTCAGCAACAAAAAAAAAAACCTTATATTCCCACGTACTTCATAACTTGTCAAGTAATGTATAAATTACTTTTTGACTTTGTGATTCATGTTACACTTTTCTTTGAAATGTCGTTTTCAAAGCAATTCAAGCTGTAGGTATATGAAAATATAAAACCTGCTTAAAAGATTTAATCCTTATTCAGAAAATTCTATTCAAGGCACAAACTGGTTCCTTTAAAGACTTGTTGAAAATTGAACCAGCAAAAGCATTTGACATTTTAATTAAAAGCTACCAATTAACACGATAAATGAGAAATATCGCGAACGAAAATTGAATAGATTCAATGGGAATAGTAAAATACCGAAATACTCTTAAGTATTTGGTGATCCTTCTTGGAGCTTTACCGAAATCATTGAAAATATTATATATAATTAAGATATTTCTGGATCAAAGTCGTCATTGTAGCTTGTTTAAATGTAGGTAGGTATTTCAGAGAAGTTGTACGTACTGAAATTTAATTTTACAAAAGAGCTGTTTGTTTTGTATTAAGAAAATTAAATTTTATTCGAGAACATCCATCGGTTTCTTACTAAACTTCAACTATATCTGACGATCCTGCATACTTATCTCTTTTGTTGACTGTACGTAAAGGACATGACTAAATGAAGTTTGGGCGACTGCCCTTAGCATGTATAGAAATTTCTCACTTGCTCCTAACATTCAAATATTCCCATTGCGCACTGCCACAAACAGCAAATTTTTACACCATAAATAAAAGTCGTTTCCCAGCAATTAGTTTTGTGCAATGTTACATTGATATACAGAATGCGTAATTGATAATGGATCTTTTTACAGCCTGTATTTACTTTTCATAAAAAAAGTGCATTTAGTTTCAGTAAATCGAGCTCGTACCTCCTTTGATCACTATCCTCTTTTGCCCAGGTGTTTGTGACCCTGAAATCATTCTCAAAACTGGAATCCTCCGGGATTTTCACCGGAATGAACATTACTGTCACTACAGCCACATTATATTTATAAATCCATAGAGAGAATATTTATCTGAACCCAAATCAATTAAATGCTTCAATGAATTGTCTGACGCACAATGCCCGTTTTGTAGCAAAATCATTCTGTATAAAATATACGAGGCCTCGTTAAAAATATGTTCTGGTAACCGGTAAGTACCAAGCCATATAAAAATTTCAGAAGTCGGTGTCGTTGGGTTCGCATTTTCGTTGTTTGCCACCGACTTCCGAAATTGAATACATTTTTCACTTTTATGTTGTACTTACCCCACATAAATTCGTATAATACTAGTTGCTATGTAAATATCAGTGACAGAAAGTTATTATTACATCGTCAGTATTAAACTAAGTGGCAAAAATGCGTATTATTGAAGCCTTCAGGGTCTCCCTATCCATAAAAAAAAAAGAATATTTGAAATCGATTTACAATTGCCGGAGATATCACGTAACATACATTAAAAAAAACAGTCGAATTGAGAACCTCCTCCTTTTTGAAGTCGGTTAATTATGTAAAGATACGGCACTTCTAGCCACAATGCATCCTATGATAATTCCACAAAGCCACCACTGAAAAGTCATAGGAAAACAAACGACGCAATTTCATTTACTTGAATTTTTACCAGTAATTTTGATTTAAAAACCAAACTACTGAACCAATTTTGATGAAGTTTCTATGGGACCAATCTGAAAGTGTTTCCATTCAAATAAAAAAATAATTTTGCAAATTGGCTTGTAAATAACGGAGTTCTGAGGTAACAAACATAAAATAAAATATTCAACCAAATTGAGAACGTCCTCCTTTTTTTGAAGTGGGTTAAAAATCCTTCAATATCCGTTCCATAAATAAAGATAAAATAAAAGAACCGATATTTTTTTGTTCGGTATTTAAACGTTAAAAAAGTCTCGGATTTATGCTAAGTTTTAAAGAGTTCCACTGAATATTTAAAAAAGAACTTTTTGCTCAAACCTTTTTGCATTTGAGTTTTTAATTTGGCCACGACCTTGTTTCACGAAATTGTACACCTAAGTAAAAGTGAAACGAAATTTTTCTCTGCCCGAAAGCGAAATCACGATGAAATTTTAATTTGATTAGGAATCTGTCGGGATTGAAATTGTTAGGTAAGCGAGGCATCATGAAATTCTCGTCCGACAAGATGCGAATTACATTTGTTTATCAATCTCGGGTCAGCTTCAAACTCGGAAAATGGGTTCAATTTTAGGCGAAATAAATAACGTTAAAAACGATCTTTTGGTTTAGAAGCTATCCGATTGGTTTATTTTGAAGAGAGAAAAATAAATATGACTGGTTCTACTGAATGATGAATGAAGCAATTAGAATTTAAATTGCTTTTTGATTCGTTGTTTCATTGATGGCTTATTGTTAATACCGTCAGCTTTTTGATTGATTTTTTGTATATTTTGTAGTATACGGATCTAATAGGTGCTGTGAGAGCTTAACGAGCTTTCAGGGTAGGTACCGGGAGGAATTAATTAAACCACAGTATGTTGTATATGTCCAATAATTATTCTTAGAAATCGTTATTATTATTTGGTCAGACACACTAGTAGTAAGAAGTTTACAAAGACACAAAAATTACAATTTACAAGCTAACACTAAAATGTATAATATGTATATTATTTATTTATTAATAACCAACTTATATTGACAGTTTGCACCACACATACAAGTTATTGGTCAATATTAGTAATTACACATGTCATACAATCATAAAATTAGGTTAAATCACATAATAAAAAGATGAAATGAAATAAAGTGAAACAAAATTGGTCAAAACTAGATAAAACTTAGATAGAAATTAGGATAAATTGGAATAGAATTATGAATAACATATAAATATTTTATATAAATTTAATTAATATAAATAAATTAATATAAAATTAATTTATTTATTTACTCCAAGGAGATTGTACTGGGAGTGGCAATGGAATTATATACAAGTGTATAATAAAAAATTAAAGAAAAAGACGAGCTCATTGGGCAACAAACAATTCGTCCGCATCGCTGTTAATGGGATAAGTACCCAAAAAGCTGGCAGCATTACCACGTTGGGTGGCAATGGTGATTCTTTGGGCTGAAAATAGGCCAGCCCTCTGGTCACGTGAAGAGTCAACAAACCCCTTCACTAGTAGTTAATTAGAAAGATAGAAAATACGTTTATTTGCGGTGAACATGACGCAATAAAGAATATAATACACAGAAAAAAAAAATAAGGAAGGGTTGGGGGAAACATGCGTCACATCCACGCAAAACAACTATCGCTCAGCTTTATGCTGCGACCATATGCAAGACAGAGCCCCAGCGCTGGCTTTCAGCGATAGCCGGCGCTGATGTAATGACGTGGTCCGGAGCAGAAAACAATTGTAATTAGTATAATTAGGAAAAATAGTGCTAATTAGCACTATCAATTTAACGCATTTAAAGAAAGGGTATGTATCTTTTAAATCCGTTGTACGACACATAAAGAAAGACAGAAAAAAGTATTTATTGCGGCTCTAACAGGAAGATCACAAACTAAACGAAACACAGACAAAGATAAAAAATCAAATTATATTAAAAAAAAAGTAATAAAAACAACCGACTTAAAAAAAAACACTACAAAGTGATAAATAACTTTAATTTCGGAAGTCGGTGTCGTTGGTTCCGCATTTTCGTTTTTTTCGACACCGACTTCCGAAATTAAAGTTATTTATCACTTTGTAGTGTTTTTTTTTAAGTCGGTTGTTTTTTTTTTTTTAAAAAAGTTTTTATTTTTCACTTTTTAGTTGTACCTACCCCACAAAAAAGTAAACGAAAAGATCGTTAATGTAGAAAATGTATGTAAATTTTTAGATTTTTGTTGATTTTTCAAAAACCGCTTGTCCGATTTCGATAAAATTTTCATGTAACCATTTGGGAAGTATACCCTTTCCAACAAAAAAATAATTTTTCAAATCGGTCCAGGCGTCTTCGAGAAATCGGGGAACATACATAAAAAAAAAAAAAAGATTCCGACGAATTGAGAACCTCCTCCTTTTTTTGAAGTCGGTTAAAAAGAAAAATGAAACTGAAAGCTTGTACTATTTATTCTGTGCTGAAAGTCCTATACGAGGCCAAAAGACTTTAAAAAATAAATGTTACAGCGCTGGTCTGGTATACACTGTCGGAAGGGTTTATACCTGGTTTAGTTTAAGGGGAAAGCGCCAGGGTATGCCGCTAAGATCGTATAATCCTATTGAATGACACATTTCATGAAATATCAATCAATGCCTGAGGTAGCAGCGCGGTGCGGGAGCCCCTGTAGTGACGTGATTCGAGAGCTCAGTGATTCGTCAACTTGTGACAACTATCACTCCTCCCGCACCGCGCAGCTACCTCAGGCACCGTCTCAGTTAAGCGATCGGCCTATAATTTAGTTTACTTCCGTAATGCGCTACTTCTGACATAATATTTGAGCTGATCTTTGAATAACAAACTACCTTATTCAAATATGCCTAAACAAACGTCATGTTTCTAAATGATGTACCGGCCTAAATACACCTCAAACTTCACGTTTGTATTCCCTCAAGGAGTAGGTAGATTTGTACAAGTAGTAAGTACCTTTAACTATCCACTACACATTTTGCCTCTCACAAACGTTACTATTTACCTATTTAAAATGTATTTTCTCTGGTTTAATGCCCCATGGCATATTACACGCCCTATAAACTTTTTTTTTCTTTAGCCTATATTGTGCCCCACAGCTGGGCAAAGCCCTCCCCTTTTCCATTCCAAACCTCCCTGCCTTGAGCGATTTCTGGCCATGTTGGCCCTGCAAACCTCGTTAGATCGATAAACTTAAGTTACTTTTTATAAATGTGGGTACACACGTGTATCAAAAGTATTTTATTGCCCTATTGAAATTAAATAAAAATGTACCTACATTTAGATCGATTAAATAAGTGCTACATTCTTCTTTTCGTATCGATTGTACTCTTACTCGTTGTTTTTTTTATTAGGGTTCCGTACATCAAAAGGAAAAACGGAACCCTTGATCCCTTCGTTCTCCGTCTGTCTGTTCGTTTGTCAAGACCCTTTTTCTCAGGATCGCGTGGAGTTATCAAGTTGAAATTAATATCAAATGCTTAGGGCTGCAATCCCTTAAAGTCAACTTCTAAGTCAACGCAATCAAAAGAGAGGGGCGTTTATGTTCCGTTTATGCCGCATATTTTGATACTCGCAAGGGAATCAAAAGCTATAGGGTACTTCCCGTTGACCTAGAATCATGAAATTTAGCAAGAAGCAATGTTCTGTAGCACATTGTAAACGGGTTCTGCGATTGCGGGGCTCAATGCTTTGTAATTGCGGGGCTCAGTGGTACGCGTAGCGGCCTTCGGTAACGGAGATTGACTTCATGCAAGCGATTTCTTTATGAAGCCTCGTTACCAACATCGTCGCGGTCTTTTTACGATTTCTTCGAGCAGTAATTTGTTTGTAACGATCTTGTCTGCATGTGGTGATGCGAGCTCGTCCTCCATGTCGCTCTGCCACGCTGCCAGTGATGCGGTAACGTGCCCAAAGTCGACTTATAACACTGCATAGTGCCCAGAGCGATTGCCACAGCACGTTGCCGAGAACCAGCTTCCAACATTTCCAAGGCTCTGATCATTTCTTCTCGGCTTAAATGACGTCTTCATCAATAATAACGTTCTTTTGTATTGATAACACTCGGCAGTATGTAACTTTTAGTCATTTGGCTTCAAACCCGTTGCAGGATTATACAGTTAGGAATACGACGTGACAAAAGATTTTCATCTTTTGACCGAAATTCAAATTAGAATTCAATATTCCCTTTTGAAATGACGAAATTTACTAAAAAGTATCCATAGGAGTGACAAAAAATTTAATTAAATAACTAAATTTTTGGTAACTAGGAAAAACGGTGCTTCATCTTGAACTGTTGATATGTTAAATCTATTATCTTTGCAAAACATAGTAAACAAAATGGGTTAGGCTCTTTGATACTGGGGTACGAGGTAAGTACTATATTTCCTGGGACTATTGTATGCGATGTAAAAAATACTTGCCTAACTGGTAAAACGGGCGTAGGACATTACAAAAACAAATCCAAAATCAGCAAACCTTTGCGAACCGCATTCCTCTCAGGATTGTTCCGAAGCGTTTCTCTTTAGCATTGCCGTGCCTTCTAATTCCGGCCAAAATTTTTGTGGAAACAACAGCAACACAAAAATTTTAAGGGTCTATTTGAACTGGCAAAAACGTAGCTATATCAAATTAGCCGAAGGGACGACATACCCGAAATTCCCTGTAAGTCTCGTTTTACCTTAGTGGCTATATTTTATACTAGCTGCCCCTCGGGGTTCCTCGTAAAGGGAATTAATGAAATCCTGCCCCTTCAATAACGCAGGGGACTAATAATATAGCTTACATTAATTACTTTTGTGAAAGTAATCAATTTAAAGGTAATACCGTAAAGTTTTCATTAATATTTTGCGGCAGAACAAATCCCAGCGACTTATTAAACCTTTTAGAATTTGTAGGCGTAATTTTGATCGTATCTTTCATACTTTGTTTGAATAATCGTTGTTAAATCGTTTTGAAGATTTTCGTAATAATAAAAGTCAAATAGCGACAGAGGAAGGGTTGTTTAAATCGTTGGATAGGGGAAAATGGGTTTACGATGACTTAAGACCGAAATAGCGAGTTAAGGCGACTACAACCATACGTATCGGAGTTGTAAGTTCAAGCCTCAACAAGTATGTAAACGGCTTTAAACCACGGTTTGAAGATTACGGTGTAATTGTAAACATGCATGAATCACCTTCTTCATTTCAATTGTTGTTTTTTTTTAATGGCAACGGAGCCGATGTCGACTATTCTGCCAACGTCATGTTGCTGTTTAAAGGCTACGAGTATGGGGTTTGAATAATGACAACAGGTAGATCAAGTACAGACGCCAGCACATCAAGCTACTACAATCTGTCAAATGTCTTTAATAGATTTTCAACGTTATCGCTAAAGCAATTCAAATTCCTGAAGATTTTCTTTGCGAAACATTCATTTGTTTAACCCAGAGGCTGATGAGAAGGCTATTTATTTTATTTACGTCCGGCGTCCTCATTTAACCTCTTAGGGCTGCTCGATAGGAAAAACTAAATGTCTGGTGAAATTATAATGATTGTGTTGTACAAATTGAATTGGATATTTATTTTAGAACCCGTTTTGTTCTTTTTTCCTTTTGTGTTAAGAATTACTGAGAAATAAAGTGAATCTACGCGCATCGGCAAGCATAGTGTGGGAATAGCGGAATTATACAACCAATATAATAAAAGTAAAAGTTTGTCACGCAAAAACGGCTGAACGGATTCGGATGGAATTTGGCACACAGATAGTTTATAACCTGGATTAACATATAGGATACTTTTATTTAGGCAAATGACAGGGTTTAACTACTGTTATCAACTTAAAAAAAAAAACTATATATACTTTACTCTGAAGTGGCAGTGGGTTGGCCATGTTTGTCGAAGGACCGATGGCCGGTGGAGCAGACAAGTCCTGGAGTGGAGACCGCGTATCGGCAAGCGTATTGTGGGACCGATCGATGACGAGATGGACGGGCGACCTAAAGAAGGTGGCTGGGACAGACTGGATGCGTAAGGCCGAGGACAGGGTGTTATGGCGCAGCCTGGGTGAGGCCTATGTCCAGCAGTGGACTGCGATAGGCTGAGTTGTTTGAAAGTGAATCTGTATAGCCTTTAATTTCTGAAATGAATAAAAAAAATAACTCACTCCTGTAGTAGTTTTGTAGAACCTATTTTACTCTTCTATATCTAAGTGTTTTGCGGGAACATGACTAAATAAATAAAGTACTAAGAAGATCCTGAAACTTCACGGTCGGTCAGCACTATAGGAGTTTATTGCAAACACTTTTCGTGTCGAAGCTGACTGTTTTCTGGTTTCATTTTTAGTTATGTATAGAAAGATTGCAACTAAGTACCTACTTCTCTAAATTATGTAGTCGATGAGTTTGGTGCAGGGTACCTAAAAAAGGTAACTTTAATGAGTTTATGTTGGCACTAACTTCAATGTATAAAACGTAAGAATAAATCCATAAATACAAAAAAAAATATCTTTTTCAGGAACACTCTTACTGGATGCAGAATACAGAATGCAATTTTTAGCAAGTTTCCTTCGACTCCTGGCAGAATTTTCTCTGAAATCAGAGCTCAGTACTCGTTTGACCACTTTTCTTTATTTCTGTAAGTTTTCCCTAGAAATCCCAATTCAAAAAGTCTATTTTTATTGTGGAAAACAGTACTGGAAAATAGTTCGTGTAATATCCACCTAAGTCTTGACCTGCCAACCCTATCTAAGCCTAGGGACATGAGGCGTAACACAGGTCGCTATTAGCTACCTAATGCTTTAGTGTGTGTACCGGGCCTTAGTTTAATTGGATTATAAGGCCAAATGGTAAACCGGGCTGCTTTTATGATCGTAGTGTCTTGAAAGGAGTTTGTGTAACCGAGCTCTGTTCATATCACACATGTATTTATTTTAGAAGTACCTATGTATGTAAGCATGAATGTTTATTTGTATGTATGTAAGTATATTCTCATAATAATTTTAATTTGTATGTATGTAAGTACCTATAACCACTAAGTAAATTTTTGCTTGCACTCAAAAAATAGAAGCGCTCTCTAGTAAGCGCGCCAAGGTCAAATAGTTCGTCCGTAAAATTCACAAAAGGAGTACACGTGATGCGTCACTAAGCTGTGCAGTGCAGGTTGCAATTAATTGCGTTATCGCTTTCCTAATAGGCGAAAACTTTAAGGGGGCGTATCTTGGCGCCGTCACAGGATTTAGGCGAAAAAAATTTTAAGTGATCAGGCGGAAAAGTCCGCGATGGTATCAACTTTTTGTGTCTCCTTTACTGTTACACACGCTGTCTACATCAGTCACATCTCTACATCTGACTACAGCCTATCGCAGGTATGTTGGAAGACATTTCTTATGAAATAATCATCACCTTTGTACCTGTTTTTCTTGTCTGTTTATACATGTTCGCATAACTCGTCAAAATGTAGGGAACAGCAGTTTTTTTTTCGCGACCGATTTCGTCTATTTTTTGTATATCGTCGTTATTACCTATCGCCACTCGTTGAGACTATTTTAGTAGTAGATTGTACAACTAGTGTATAAGATGGCTCGTTTATGCCCGAGTTATACCTACATTTTGCTTTTCACTTCGATTACGAGAAAATGAAACAGGCATAAAGTATATAACAGTATTTTCACTGTTCAAAAAAGTTGCAAAATTGAAGAAGAGAATAGCTAATTCCCGCCAGAAACGTTTTAAAAGTTTTTTTTTTCATGTGTCATTCAACTTGGGTACTTCATACTGCCAAGTCATAAAATCGTTGCGTTGCATGACAACTATTTTATCTGGTTTTATAAAATCAACGATAGAAAACACGGCAGTGATATATAAATTAAAGCAAATAAATTAAAATAACGACTTTAATCTGCGACGTTTTATTGTGCGTGGAAGTTGGGCCTGATTATCTTAATCTTAGAAAAAAATACTCTATGCACTAGACGACTAGAGCATAAATAGCGACTTTATGTCGCCTACGCACAACATAAAGACGAACTTTTAGAGCATGAGAAGTGAAAATCATATTTTCTCATACGTGTTCACGGCCCAATTAAAAAAACGGACTTCAGAGAGGTACAGTCAGCATCAAAAGTCGATTAACACTATCATTTTTACATGTTATTAAATTGACAACAACTTTTTTCAATAAAGTGATTTTTAGCTTTTCACATAATAGACAAGAGTATATATTCTAAAAAAAATCTTCTGCTGCAATTTTGAACAAATATTTTGCTCAATAACTAAGATTTAAAAAACTGAAGTGTTAATCAACTTTTGATGCTGACCGTACCTAGCTTATTACCTGGACATTCATCGTAAAAAAAATTAAAAACTGTACCACGAGCGGAGCACGGGACACAATTATAATTAACATAATCCTCAAAGCCTAAAAATGAAAAAGGTGACGAGCACGTTTTCTGTCACGTTAGCCAAAGTTAATATAAAACGTGCCGTAAGCCGCACTTAGTAACGAATTACCTACTCGTAGGTTGGTACAGTCAATAGCTTGTCCATGTCATCATCAAAATATTTTATTTGACATAAACCTTCATGGGCACTTATGAAACGCCAGAAGCGTCGTTTCCTATGGAGCCGGCAAGAAACTCCACGGTTACTCGTTTCAAAATAATTGGCCTTTACAATGTTTTCAAATAACAATGTTTACAGGTATGGGGGCACAGTGTAGGTTTGAGTACGAACCTTTTGAAATTGTTTGTCGTAGCAGTAAGGGCGGATTTCAGGCTGGATTTACTGCTCGAAGGACGGTCAGCCCTGACATCTGTCGAAGGTAACGAATAACAACTACGGTGCAGCCCTGATAAATCGCTACGCGCGTACGGCTACGTCGCGCTGACGAGGACCGTTGGTTGGTCGGGCGTAGTACGTAGGTCGACTGACGCGCTATGTCGGTATATGCTGGCATTTAGTTCGATACTGACCAAGCAACCGACCGTACGCGCGTACGCACTATCTCTTGTGACCTCTCTTGTGAGTACTAAGTTTGCGGTGAGCTAAGCACTAAACGCTCGGACACGACCGATAATCAGCGCGTAGGTACCGTACGCGCTGACCGTCCGTCGACCACTAAATCCACAGATACACCTAGATAACGCAAGAGCAACTACTTCGCGTGCCAAAAATCGCACTAGCTTACGTTCGAAAATCGTAAGCCGCCACTTTCGCGCTCAGTCCTGTGTACTGCTGGCTGGGTGAGCGTGAGCGAGAGCGCGAGTTTGTGACGTCATAGTAGGTAGTCAAAAAGTGGCACGCTTAGTTTTCATACAGTTCGTGATACTTGCCTTATCTAGGTCTATCTATATCTGTGACTTCCCTTACGTGCTGACTATACAGTCACCGATACTACTTACGTAGTATCGGTTTTTTGGTCCATTAATTAAAGTTTGATGGGCTGAACACTGTGTTGAATAACAATTTCATAGATTGGAAGTATGCGGTCGTAATGCGTATGCACAGAGTAGGTAATGAATTGAGAGCTATAGGCCTAATTGAGGTTGGTGCAGCGACGAATTGTGCACAGAAACCTCGAACAAAAGAACAATAAATGTCAATAAATAATTTGCCTGTTTAAATATGGAAAGAATTTAGTCAAATTAATACTAAAGGGAGCACAAGCGCGGGTGCTAATTGGCAGTCGATCACAGTAGGTACTCAATACTCAATATATTTATTGCTTCCACACGTGAAGTTAGGTGGTAGGTTTTACAGAATAATAGGATCATTGTGGATCCTGTTGGGCACAGCAAAAGTAGGAGAGAGGAAGAGGGATTTTATTTTACTACTTAGTTGTTGTAATAAACTAGCAGAAGAGCGACCTGGGGGTCTACTCCCTAAGCACAAAATCGTATCCCACTCCGTATCACTTCCTGGACATATGATTAGTTCGGGGCCAGAACTAAGAATGAATGACAACACGATTTGACAGTTTTTTTTTAAATACAACACTTTGCAAAACTTTTCTTTGTTGCATGGCACGTAGTCCGTATCCACGAATCCCATATGCTTTTCATAGAAAAACTTGTTCAAAATGGCGCGTAAAAATCACTCTGTTAACGAATGCTGGTGAATAAATCAACAGCCTTTATAAAAGCAAAAGCAAAAATCAACGCAAAACATAAATTGCCTCGGCGAACATTTTATTTGGTGTACCAGTAACCAGAGTAACATGAAAACCCTGCCAGTGCTTTTCTATTCAGAGGCACACATGTATAAACTAGCAAGCTAGCTAGTATATAATATAGCTAGCTAGCTTCTGCTCGCGACTTTGTCTGCTTGGACTTCAGAATTGGGTCCAGAGACAAATGAAAAATGTATGAGGAGTAAAAAAATAAAGGGATAAATATTTCACCCGTAGGTGATATGGTAGAATCGCAAAGCACAACTCAGCCTATCGTAGTTCACTGCTGGACATAGGCCTCTCCCAGGCTGCGCCACAACACCTTGTCCTCCGCCTTCCGCATCCAGTCTGTCCCAGCCATCTTCTTTAGATCGTCGGTCCATCTCGATCGGTTCCACAATACGTTTGCTGATACGCGGTCTCCACTCCAGCACCCTAATTGCGTAACACTCTATCAGTCGGAATCTGAATCATTTTGAAGCAAATTGCTAATCCATTGCTTTATAAGTTCGAAAAATTTGTCTGCTCAACTCGTAAATAACGCAATGAATGTTTTTGAGCTGTCAAAATGAAACCGATTCCGATTGATAATGAGTTACGCAATTGCCCCGCAGGACTCGTCTGCTCCACCGGCCATCAGTCCTTCGACAAACATGGCCAGCCCACTGCCACATCAGAGTAAAGTATATGTAGTTTTTCTTTTAAGTTGATAACAGTCGTTAAGCTCTGTCATTTACCGAGATAAAACGTATCTTATGTGTTAATCCAGGTTACATATAAGCAAAGTCTACCAACTGAGTTTTGAATGTGGCTTTTGAATGGTCGTTAAACTCCCGTAGTCTACTACAGGAGCGCGCGTCGCGGGGCTCCTATTTCTGTGTAAAGGGTTTAAGGTAACCAAACGTAACCTCGGAGTGCCTTTCACTCTCTCTTGCATCCTACGTCGCCTATCTCATTTCGGATTTCGCTTGTGGGTTCTCAGGCCTGTACTCACAGAACTCAATTGGTGGATTTTGTAGACAAAGTCTACTATGGAAATTTAACGACCAATCAGAAGCCACATTCAAAACACAGTTGGTGGACTTTGCTTATATGCACCCAGGTTACTTATAAAGTATCTGTGTGCCAAATTCCATCTGAATCCGTTCAGCCGTTTTTGCGTGTAACAAACATACAAATTTTCACATTTATTATATTAGTTGTATAATTCCGCTATTCATGCAAGGCTGTTAGCAACGCCGTCATATTTTCCACAGTGCGTATTAAAATCGATTGGCTTGCTCCACCATTGAGCGAAGTAAACAAATAAACAACCTTTTATGTTAGGTGAGTGCTACATAACAGCTATTCATTTTATTTGCACCATTAACACGCATTTTGTAGGTTTATAGCATATAACAGAACAGCAAGGTTAAATCCATCACACTATCACATGACAATAAAACAATAATAATAATTGATATTTAGCATGATTTAAGAACTGTTTGGTTTCTATTAATTAAATCAAATTTCATTCGAAAACATCCATCGGTTTCTTAATAAACTTCAACTATATCCGACGACCCTGGTTACTTATCTCTTTTGGTGACCGTACATAAACTGTTACATAAATAAATACTTATTATTACTCTATTGTATCCTACATGTAATTATGTTGTATCTTACATAATAGCCTGGCTCAAGAGTTTATGGTACTTACATGCGAAAGTGGCGAGACAGTAATCCAGGCTCTCATCTTGGGTCTCGTACCCACCCCAAACCTTACCATCGGACGGTTTCGGAGTCACGTCCCGACTTACGGAACATTTAATGATCGGTATATAAGTACTTCGAGGTTCCGAAACAAAATAAAAGTACGCAAAGTATTTTGTTACGAGGGTCATCAATTTTATGTACCCTTAAAAAATTGGCAAAAAACTTGGGACTAATTAAGGAAAACACATTTTCCTTTTTTTGGTTAATAAATTAGGATGTTCTAACAAAAGGTACTGCCTTGTATATACTCATTTAAGTGATATAACCTTCCTCTTTTTCATCTTAAAAATTTCAGTCTTGTAGGTGCAGAGCCTTGCAGCTCTCACTTTTTATTTATTTTGCATATTTACATAATTTAAAAAGCTAACAATCTTAAAATAATAATATATACAAGTATATAAAAAGGGAGGGAAAATAATCAAAGGGCATCAAAAAATTCGTCCGCATCACTGTCAACGGGAAACGTGCCCAAAAGGCTGGCAGCTCTCTCTTTTAGATATTTTAATTCATTGCATTTTCGCCTTTATCTGGATGATAGAGCACTATGTCGAATCAAGCCTCATTTTCCTGCACAGTCTAACAAGACTACAAACCCCCAAAAACTGAAACTCCAGTACAACAGTATCAACTAACCACAGCTAACAGTAGTTGAGAGGGATCATTAGTTTCAGGTAATATGAACCCTCCTTACACAGAGCCCTGTGATTTACGTACAAATTAAAGTAGAAAATATGTAAATCCGGAGGGGTGAGCTTGTTGACCGTGGCCTACATCCGGCCCACACTTGGCTGACCGACTGGGGTCATTCGTTTAAAGGCTCGTTTACACGGAAACAGTTTCCGGGGACGTAATTTTGTAGTTACATACCTATAAACTACGGAACCCTCGGTGCGCGAGTCCGACTTGCACTTGACCGGTTTTTTGTTTGCAACACGCAACACGGGCGTTGTGAAACGTCTCAAATGTCAACATTTATAGCGTTCAACTGACAATTTTGACATTCGAGGCGTTTAGCCTAAAAGCCTAACTAAGTGTCAAACGAAGTTTTGGCTCAATATCAGAAGCCTAACTAACCTAACTAAGCCTACCTAAGTGTCAAACGAAGTTTTGGCCGAATATCAGCAGGGCATCAACCAGGTACCGCTTCATACGAAAGTAAAATCATTTTAGAAGCTGTGTTGGGATAAGTACTACAAGAATAGAAGAAGAATAAAAGCTACGAGGATATTTTGGCGCCTGAATGACACAAACCAACCCTCTCTATTGACAAAACAAGATGGCGATGTTAGTTCCGATTTCGACCACGAGCCAGAATAAAGGTACGTGTTCATAGCCGACTGCAGACAGCAGCAGCAGACGACGTGCCGGTGTGGTCGTAGCGTCATGTCGCTGCAGTCATGATTTCGAACCCAACTGCTCCAGGGTCGGTGGCACTACTGACCTGCAGTCGGGCGACACGACGTCTGCGGTCGTGCGACGTGTAGTCGGGCAACATGTCGCTTGCTGCGGAAGGTATTCCATAGAATTACCAAACCAGTAGTTTCGTAGCGACACGTCGTCTGCTGCTGCTGTCTGCGGTCGGCTATGAACTCGTACCTTAAAATTGTACCGTTGTAGTTACCATGAATTTGCCTATGGAAGGTATTGTTTCCACGACTTAACTTTATTGTCTCCCTTCTATAATCTCCTATTCAAAGCGAAAAACTCACCGTGTAAATGACCTATAATTCACGCCTCTTCATTTTCATTAAGGCCTGATGCCCGGCAAAACCTCACGAGGGCCTCCGGTTATCCGCAGGCATTTTTACTCGTAAATGTGGACTTTTTAGCGTTGGAATTAAAGATCTGAGTGGAATAACAATTCAATTATTTTGATATGAATTAGTCATTCCCCTTTTCATTTGGTCGGTTTTGTTAAAAGGATTGTTAATTGTTTTCGTTTTATTTTGTGGAGGTTTTAAGCTGCCAGAAAAAAGAAGATTATTAGCCAGCTAATCGGATTGTCGGATGCTAGATAGTACGGAGCAATGAACGGCTGCTTCGCTTACATTTTTTTTAAATTTTGGAACACTATCAGCCTTCACTAAGATATACCACTGTAGGTACATACCTACCTCCTTATGCCAGCGACTTCGTCCGCGAGAAATTTCTTGTTTTAACATTCAATATTATATCTTATGATAAACGGCAATAGAGAATAGAGTACCTATGTACATACTTCATGAAAAATACTTGTTCTACGTTTATACTGTCCGTGCTTCAGAATATTAAAGTTTCAAAATAGCTTCCCTCATTAGTGAAAGAATTTTGGGAATCGGATCAGTAGTTCCGAAGATTACCCGCTCCATACAAACTCTCAAATGTTACCTCTTTAAAATATTATCTATATAATAGTATAGATTAGAGAGTACCTATGTACATACTTCATGAAAAATACTTGTTCTACGTTTATACTGTCCGTGCTTCAGAATATTAAAGTTTCAAAATAGCTTCCCCGGATATTTTGTAGGTGAAAAATATTTTAATAGTAAGGCTGCATCAGAAAATAACAGAAAACTGAGCGGTTTACTCTGGAATACCGATAATTCCTACCTTTCGAAATATTTTGATTGATGGCGACGTCCTATATTATATTTACCTGCTTTATACGTACCGGTATACGAAATGCAGAATTATTAAAAATATATGTGAAGTGTCCATTGAAAAAGCTCTCCATGTCCTGAAATTTCGAAGTTCGTCGTTTTATTGAATATAAAATATGTGTAGTTCGTTACTCAGATTTTCACCAATGGTAGCTGTTGAATATAAGTGTTGTAGATATTTATCCATACTGAATGCTGAGAATATTGTCAAAACTGCATCTTGCGAATCTATTCAAACTCAAAGCATTTATTTCAATTAAACCATTACTTACAGGCACTTTTGAATTGTCAAAATTAAGTAGTCGGTCAGTTTGTCAGAAAGTTGAAGCTAGGTGCCCATTCCAAAGCGTAGATCTCTATGGAGAAGAACGGGCGAGAAACTCCATGGACACTCTTTTTAAATCAAGATATTACAAAATCCTGGGTACATTATTCTTGTTGCTTCTATATGTGAGAACAATGTAAAAAAACACACCAATGCAGAAACAATACAAGAAATAAGATTAAAAATAAGCCTTGGCAGTTAAGAGATGACCAGCCTCAACCGACGGCGTCCGTTCACGAACATGACGCATGGATCAGCATCATCCAGCTCAACCATTTTGTAGGGAACCGAATGATCCAACACACGCGCCACCATCAGTGAGACATTTAAGTGAGCATGACACATTCTCAACTGCCATGCTCTTTCAAGTCAACATCAAAAAATCATAATAAACGGATCCATGGTTCTTACATTTACAAAATTGAAAAAATGCTTCTAAATGATACAAAACTATAGATTGCAATTTATTTAAGAGATGAATAAAATTTTTAATACCAAACAGGAAAAGGTGTTTAGTATTGCAGCATTAACAATTAAAACATGATTGAATAAAATAAAAATAAATATTAAGATCGTAATGTCAAAAACACTAAAAAAGAAAAAGGGAAGCACCTCTTCCAAAATATTGAAATTTTAACTAGTGAGCTCAAGTGCCTGTGGAGCAGGACCAGCATTTAGCCAAGCATTTTTATCTGCAATATAATCATCCAACTTATAATATGCTTGCCTACATAGTGTGCGTTTAATGCATGTTTTAAATTTCTTCTCATTTAGTTGAAGAATATCGAGTGGTATTTTATTATAACATTTTACACAGTAACCCATAAAAGAAGTTTTTACTTTAGACAATCTGAAACGCGGTTGATCTAATTTGTTCCTATTTCTTGTGTTAAAATTATGCCTGTCACTTATCTTACTAAAAAGATGTAGATTTTTTCGAACGTACATAATGTTTTCATATATAATATATATTG
Source organism: Amphipoea oculea (assembly GCA_945859645.1). Taxonomy (NCBI): domain Eukaryota; kingdom Metazoa; phylum Arthropoda; class Insecta; order Lepidoptera; family Noctuidae; genus Amphipoea; species Amphipoea oculea. Next base: position 7,696,358 of record OX243876.1, read on the forward strand.
ACAAGGAACCGTCATGATGTTATTCTTCTCTAAAAATCACTTTGAGATATCGAAAGAATTTTAGAGGTCGTAGGAAAGTCGCCGAGGTGTGAATCTACGATTTAAGTACTTTATATTATAGACATATAAATCATTTATTCAGTGCGTATAAAAAACAAAGCACAACACACAAAGGCACAATTAAATGATAATAAATTACATGAATATATAAAAACAAGGAGCCAACATACAAAAAATACTTAAATTAAGTGACACTATCACATAAATTAAAAAAAAAAACAAGTGAATTTGCTTTCGAATCGTGTACGGTCAATAAAGGAGGCTAGTCCCCAGCCAGAAGCCTACCCAAGTCCTGCAGTAAGACTAGCAGGACCTGGGTTGTTCCTTTCCAATGTGCCATTTTGTCAGTAGCTACATAATTCCACTTCATCTATCGATCCATCCAAGCTTGAAAGTAATAAATACAAATGACGATCACAAATTCTTCAACCACGTGTTAAGGTCAATAACCCTCATTTTTAGTGTCCATACAGGAGATTACGTATCCCAAAATGGCGTCGAAATCCGCCATTAACGTCCCATTGAACACTTACACCGAACGAACATTCAACAAATCTGTCTTTAGCACCATTTCGACTCAAGTACACACATTCGAAGACACTTACGGCACCCATTGCAATCATTTCGTCCGAAATCAGGTTATTCGGGCAACTTACGACCGTACGCTTCGTAAATGTAAGTAAATCCCAATTAATAGCAATAATAATGAAGGTATATTGCCTTCAGAATTATGCGTTTTGCATAATAATAGCGTTTGTAGCTGTAATTTAGATTAGTTTGATTATTATTCTGTATAGTTTGTAGGGTTTCAAGAGTCGGTTCTGTAAGTGGTTGCACAGTGGTCAAATATGAGTAATGCTGTGTGGTTAAAATTAGATAAACATGAGATTCTGATGATTTTGGCGTTTCCTATCTGACTACTCTGAGATGAAAGGCCGAAACAAACTCGGAGGTCACAGTCTCTTTTAAAGTCTAATTATATCCAGATTATGTCATACTCTTGGTATCTATACTCCATTTGTTTAGGTAATTAAATAAAGGTAAACAAAAAAAAGTTAACCAACTAAACGTAATATCACTCACTTCACTTGTCATGCTATGTCACAGTTGTACTCTTCAATTTAGCAACATTATTAACGAATTATAAAGTTGCTAAATTGAAGAGTACAACTGTGACGTAGCATGACAACTGAATAGACTGGTATTACGTTTAGTTGGTTAACTTTTTTTTGTTTACCTTTAGTTAATTACCTAAACAAATGGAGTATAGTACGCCCTAGAATCTATAAAAGTGAAATATTTTGTACCTACTTTTATATTGTTTTAATTTAGTCCTCGACTCGCCACTTACAACCTTAACGAAAATAAAAGGAACAACTATGTTCTCTAGAAACTGAACCTAATGTGTTAAGCAGTACTAAATAAAATCATGGAACTCCTAACGAGTTTTTTAAACAAGACTCCAGACACTAATGAATCTAATCAGAGGCCCATAAAACTTTTATTTAGTGGACTTTAGTATATTTTAGTACAGCCACTAAAGCTTAATGAGCTGTGAGCGAGTAATGACTACTAATGACCACTACCACTGATATATAGCTCATTTGCTACGATAATTGTGAATAGGGCGGCGTCCAGAATGCGTAATTGTGTTGAGACACATAAAAAACAACCAACACCGACTTCCAAAATTACACAAACATACATACATACACATACGGGTCGAATACAGAACCTCCTTTTTGAAGTCGGTTAAAAATCATCATAATTTCAGTCAAAAGATGTGTACATATTTTTAGCCCATAGGCTAGAAGAGTTAGCTCACCGTCCGATCGGGACGCAGGCCCGTACCAGACGGCGCGTACGTGTTCCACGCGCGCCTCAAAGAGATGTCAGCATAAAGGAAGGGGCCTGCCAGGGCCGAAGCCTGCCGGGGGTGCGGGATTGTCCGAAAGGGTTACCGCTACCCCGGAACATAAAGGGCTAAGGAAGGAACACGGATGGGTTTTAGTCAGTAAGAGTCTGACAATCATGACGCGTCATTTGATGATTTCCCATCCATAAAAAAAAGGCGTCCAGTGAGTGACGATCTTTGCCCATCAATCCGGATGCATTCGTGAGACGTGTCTATATTATTATAATTATCATAATATCTGCATTAATATCCCTTGTAAGCCAACGTTTGAGGTATTAATTCCCATTCGTGGTGTATTGGCATGAATAGATTTGATCCTCGCTTTCATTTGATCCAAAAGCTTTGGGTAGGGGAAAGTCCTACAGTACCGGCCGGCATCCAGTACTGGCCAGTTAGAGTTTCCAGAACTCTGTAAGAGATGGTGCTGATATGGTTTTTGCCGTTAAATTAATACGTTCTTACAAGTATATGCCACGCGCGGCGGCGACCTGTCGCGATACGCTTACTGTCAGTACGCCGCCGATTTGTGTTGCGCATTGTGAACGCGCGATACACAACTAAAGTTCTGTGGATGATTACAAAAGTTTATAGAACGAGTTCGAAAGAAGTTAAACCTGGTATGTTTTTATCATTTATAAAGCTATTATAAAATATGTTTAATTTGAATATTTATTCGTAAAATATTTTCTAGGGTCGCACATTATTATTTTTTCGTTCCCTACAGTACTGGCCACAAAATTGTCCTCCAGTACCGGCCACTATTTAAGTTTACTTTTGAGTCATTTTATTTTCTTATAGGTACACAAAGATGCCAGGCGATACACTAGATGGTCAGACGAAGAAAAAGAAGGGTGACTGGGATTCCGCCAATATGCATAAAGCCGTGCAAAAGGTGCTAAAAACTAAAAGAAACTGTCACCTCTCAACAATCCAATTCTCAAGAAACTACAGATGAAGTCGACCTATCGGTTGACAATTTTAAAGCCATAGTTGCAGAATTGTCACCGGTTCCTGATGCTTCAAAGAGACCAGCTAGTGCACGACGTCGCAAAGCTGAAAAAAGTGAAATTTACTCAAGTTCTCCATACAAAAAGATGCTGGAACAGAAAAAAGCAGATAAAAGTGTTGTTTCAGCTAAGCGAGACAGGAGTTTGCTTTCAGGACAAGAGTTAGAAAGGCACGAACTTGGCTTCAGGAAAAGATGTCAGCAAGAAAGGAAGAAATAAGAAGAAAGAAAACCAGAGTCCTCCCGACAGAATGAACCAGGAAGAGACAATTTGTCCTTTGTGCCTTGAATCTCATGAAGAGGATTGGATTCAATGTGGAAACTGCAACGTTAGGGTCCATGAGGCTTGTGCAAATATATCAGAGCTAACAAATCAATACACTTGTGATTTTTGCCCGATATAAATGATCATTTTTATGCTGGCCGGTACTGGAGGCCAAATTTTTTAAAGTTGATGTTACATACTCTTCAAATTTGATTAATAAAGTTGATTATTTCTAAATATAATAGTATTTTATTGTTTTTATTTACAGCACTTGAATGCCTTAACACATTTTAGCTGATATTTAACATACCTACAACCTGAGGGATTTTCATTTTATCCTACATAAACCTTAAGGTGACGGTACTGCCGGACTCTCCCCTATATTGCTTTGTGAATTGGGACAATAGGCGAGCCGTGCTAAAGGAATTTTGACGTTCAATACGGTGTTATATCAATGCACAATATAGTGAATATGTGAGGCCTTTCATATACAAAGCGATGTATATCATAGCCTCACTTTGTAGGTCAAAAGGCACAATCATATTATTAGTGAAGTGTTTTTTTATCCACCTAAAGATTTATTAATTATTATACAAAAAAAAAAATGGAACCAAGTCATGTAAAATTGGTTCCATTTTTTTTGTATTTGTACTCACTCGTTAAAGTTTCCAAATCAATAGACACAAGATGTACGGGGTTTTTTACCCGACTGCGGCGAAGCCCAAAATTCATGTGTTTGTTTACAGGGTGAAGTCTTTTTTCATCTTCTATTATTTGCGGACTGTTATTTTGTGAGTGGTGAACTGGAGATGCTTCTTCTTCTTCTTGGGTACTTTCATTTACCTAATTTATATTCAAAGTCAAAGTCATTTACTGTTGTTTTGTCCCAAATTTTATTTATTTTCTACGCTCTTCCCCTTTATGGAAGCAGCCACACCTCTTGGACAAAATTGACCAAATTATTCGCAGCACATTAACATCAATTCTAAATGTGGCCTTGGACGACCAAGCGTGGCTGCAAGCCACACTACCCATCCGCTTTGGTGGCCTCGGCGTCCGCAAAATTACCAGTATTAGCTTACCGGCGTTCCTGTCCTCTGTCCACAGCACCGAAAAGTTGACCGGGAAGAATTTAGCCTCCTCCTTGGTTGACTCTGAAGTGCCGTGCTTGGCCGACGCGGAGAACGCCTGGAAAATGGCTTGCCCGGATACAGATCGGCCCGCGAACCTATCTTCCCAGAGGCAGTGGGATGAGCCGCTCTGCAGGTTGGTACGGAATAATCTTATTAATACGTCCACCAATACTGCTGAGCGTGCCCGCCTACTGGCTGTGGGTGAGTGGGAGTCGGATCTCTAGCTTCAGGCACTACCGTCACCCAACATAGGCACATTGCTGGGTGACACCACCTTCCGGCTCGCTACTTGTTTGCGTCTGGGCGCCCCTTGCGTGGCTCCGCATCGCTGCCAATGCGGTGAAGGTGTCGACTGCCTCGGACACCATGGCTTATCCTGCAGTGAAAGCGCAGGCTGGATAGCACGGCATGCCAGCATCAATGACATCATCCGTCGTGCTCTTGTCACCGCTGGGGTGCCAGCTGTTTTAGAACCCATTGGTTTGGCACGTGACGATGGTAAGAGACCAGACGGGATGACCATAATGCCTTGGAAGGTAGGTAGGCCTTTGGTGTGAGATGCAACGTGTGTCGACACCCTTGCGCCATCCCATCTTCCAAGCACGGTAAGCTGTGCTGGGGCGGCTGCTGCAGGTGCGAAAAACCTCAAACGGCGCAAATACTCCAATCTCTTTGGAACTTACATATTTGAGCCGTTTGGGGTTGAAACACTAGGGCCATGGGGCCCGAGTGCCCACTTAGTATTCCGAGACATCGCCAAGCGGTTGGTCGACTCATCACGTGACCAGAGGGCTGGCCTATTTTTTGGCCGAAGAATCAGCATTGCCATACAACGTGGCAATGCTGTCAGCCTTTTGGGCACGTTTCCCGTTGACAGTGATGCGGACGAATTTTTTGATGCCCTTTGATTATTTTCCCTCCCTTTTTATATACTTGTACATATTATTATTTTAAGATTGTTAGGCATGAATAAACTAGTATTTAAGTCAAAGTCAAAGCATTTATGTCAAATAGGCACATAAAAGGCACTTTTGAACGTCAAAAATTATTTATTTATTTATCACAAACACTGCTACCATTACAGGAAATTCCTAATGCGGTAGCGTGGTCCTTAATTAAACTATATTAAATAATTAACTTAAATAACATAACACATATAACATTGTTTTTGTGAATTCATTCAGAGAGCATGAAAATAAATCGATCCTGTCAGCCGTGTCATTCAGTGCGTGTAAGGCGCGCGTCAGTGGCGCTTTGCTGAGCAAGTTGGTTCGTGCATGTGGCACTGCTAATAACCGTGGCTTCCGGCGCCGCGATACGTAATTGTCAGGAACATTCAGACAAATCTCCTTCAAAATACCGGAATTATGGTCTTACCACGCAATAGCTTAAAAACATATGAGGTTATAGCTAAGTCCCTCCTTGTCTCGAGTTTGTTGTACCCGACCATACCGATAACGAATAAGGTTGGGTACATCAACGGATAGAAGGGATAGACACCGTATAGTTTCATGTACAAAAATCTGGTGAATTTATTTTGTATGCGCTCCAACATGAGACTATATTTACTCTCATACGGAGCCCATATGACAGCATTATATTCTAGCTGAGTTCTTATAAGCGCATTATAATATACAATGCTGAAACTGCTTTTATATTTGTATAACCCGATGCCCGTCGAAGAACGAAACCTAGACTTCTGTATGATTTCTTACACACATTTACAATGGAGAGCAGTGGTGGCCCAGCGGTAACGACCGCGACTTACGAGATATAGGTCGCAGGTTCGAACCCTGAGAGGCGCTTTACTTTGTGTAAATTATTTGATCACCACTGCTCTCAAAACGGTGAAGGAAAACATCGTGAGGAAACCGGCATGTCCTAGAACCGAAAATTCAAAGACATGTGACATCTACCAACCCGCACTGGGCCCGCGTGGTGGATTACGGCCCATTCCCTCTCACAGAGAGGAGGCCTGTGTCCCAGCAGTGGGAACATTATAGGCTGATTATGTATTTACGATATGGTCACGAAATGTTAACTCAGTGTTCAGGCGCTCACCCAGGTCGCGTACCTATTCTACCCGCTCAATTGATGTGCCCTCAATCTTGTAATCGTGATGATGTGGTTCTCTCATTCTGCTAAAAGTTATGACTGAACATTTTTTTACGTTAAACTGCAGTTATCTTAAAATAGAATTGATTCTAGTCGCCTATTGATTGTTTGTACCCAGCAGTTGGCCACGTTAATGATGATGGTATTCGAGTATTCTATCTACTACAAATTACAGTATAATATTAACAACATTCCTAAGCAAGATCATTACCAATGCTATCAAAACGGTGAAGAAAAATATCATGAAGAATCCAGCATGTCCAAGAACCAAAAAAAATATAATTCGAAGACATGTGACATCTACCAATCCGCACTGGGCCCACGTGGTGGATTCACATAGAGAGGAGGACTGTGTCCCAGCAGTGGGAACATTATATGCTGATGATGCTTATGCCAAGCAAGGTTAAGATTACCTAAGTGAACAGAAAACTCCAATAAAAACACTCAAGAATTCAACTTGGGTTGCCAGAAGCTATGTTTAGGACGATTACATTAATGAAGGAATAATAATGTAACTACAGAGATTAGTTAAGTTTGTGGAAACTTGCAGTTTACCACCGAGTTATAGTTGTAAAGTGGATTACAGCGCGGCGTGGATACTTAGTACCTACTAAATATTAAGAAGAATAATAGTATGAAGGTTTTAGCTGTTAACACCGTGTGCTGCATGCGTGCAGCTGGTAATCCCATCGGCAAAAATGACTAACTTTCATCCCCTATTTATCCTTTTAGAGGATGATTTTTCAAAAAATCCTTCCTTAGTGCTTACTTTCGGTACCTACTTATATGGTGTGCAAAATTGAGTTATTCCGTTTATTCACCCCAAAAAATCCACCCTAAGGTGAATACGCGAACCGCATCTCCGAGAATCCACCCTAGGCCTAGATAGATAAACGGAATTTATAGGTTTAGGGTGGATTCTAGGACGCGTTTCCGCGTGCATATGCGGAAACGCGAAAAAGGAAAAGCGCGGAAAGGTGGATACCTACCTTACAGTGTATTTTTTGGGGTGGATAAACGAATTAACCGGCATTTCATGCTTCTAGACTCAGCTGTTTAGGCTGTCTTTCAGTAAATTTATGTCTTTTGATTACAGAGTTACCTACATACTATTATTGGATGTGGGTGGCTCAGGACCGGTCGTCGTTGCGACGATGCTTGGCGTATGTCCAGCAATTTACACGTCTATAATTTATTCTGACCTATAGGTAGTAGGTAGGTGATTAATCTTATTGACATAGATATAGGTACCCATAGATCATCCAGAAATTATAATTATCATTTGCCTTTACGCCATTATTTCCTGTTTTGTACCAATCTTAGGCCCAGCTCTATTCGAAAATCTATCGTTAGATCATCTTTTCATCGGTTTGTTAATTTTTCCTTGATCTCTCTTTCGTTTTTCTATTGTTTTTATAAAGTCTTTCTATGAATTTTTAATTTAAAATTTTTTTAGGGTCCCGTACCTCAAAAGGAACTACGGAACCCTTAAAAGATCACTTCGTTGTCCGTCTGTCAAGATTTTTTTCTCAGGAACGTCCAGAGTTATCAAGTTGAAATTAATATCAAATACTCAGGGCTGCAATCCCTTGAAGCAGTGAAAAATCAAACCTCTAAGTCAACGCAATCAAAAGATACGTGCGTTTATGTTCCGTTTATGCCGCATATTTTGACACTCGCAAGGGAATCAAAACCTATAGGGTACTTCCCGTTGACCTAGAATCATGTGGCAAGGAGTGTCATGTAGCACAAAGGAAAAAATCTGAAAACCAAACTAAACCTAACTAAAGTTGTTACATACCTACTATACGGAACCCTCGGTGCGCGAGTCCGACTCGCACTTGACCGGTTTTTTTTACGAATTTCGTACCAACTTATTTGAAAGGCTAGATAATTATTTACAAATTATATTCATCTCTATAGACTTTATAGCCCACAAAGAACTAACTCTGATTGGCAAAGCACCTACATAAACCCTGTACTCAACTGTACGGATCATGGATAAAAGTTTCGGGTTCGTTCCCCGACTACCTGAATCACCGAGCCAGCGCTTTATTCCGAAGGATTTAGTTCAGGGGAGCTGTTTTAGTTTTAAACTCTTGTAAACCCTTTCCATTGGAGTAGGAAATATTGTGGGATTTCCAGAGATTCATGATAACGTGAAGAGCCTCAGCTGGTATTAGAAAATAATATGAACATTTCTGTTTCTCTTCAAAGGGTAGGTATTTAAGCTATACCACTGGATTATATCATTTGCCTAGCCTTTTCCCAACTATGTATGTTGGGGTCTGATGCTGAGTACCAGTATTTTACATGGAGCGACTGCCTATCTGACCTCCACAACCCAGTTACTGGGTAATACGAAACCCCTTGGTAAGACTGGTTGTCAGATTTTCGGGCTTCTGACGACCCGTAACGACTGTCAAAGATCCACGAATGACAGCCGGGACCAACGGCTTAACGTGCTTTCCGAGACACGGAGGGATCTTGGTATGTAAAGATGGTCACCCATCCACGGACCAATAGCGGCAAGCGTAGCTTAACCTGATCGATTGACCCGTGCGGCTGTTATTACATAGCCACAAGCCCCTGGATAACAGAAACATGAGATAAAGATAATTGTAAGTGCCAAAGTAAGTAAGTAAGTTGGTAAGTGTAAGTGTGTGAAGAGTGTCAACATCTGCCGTCAACGCGTGTCGTCGGCTGCCGTCAACACATGTCGACGGTTGCAGCTGCCTCTGTCGTAGACGAGTGTCACTCGTGTGTATGCACACTAAAACAGTGCGCACACCAGAGTAAAAACCGTTTTGTCTTGTGTCAAAATAAGTTTTTCAGTAGATTTTTGTCGACTTTGATTCCATGACACTATTTTGTTGCGACTGTATCTTTGTTATTATTGAGCAACCATCTTTGTTCTTGGCGAAGCTTTAGAAAATAAATGTTTTCTTTGTAAAGTCGATTTCGAAAATAATACTCTTAGGCAGTGGATCAAACAATACGCGGAAACTAGTTAAACAAAACAATTCGCTCTAAATATTTACCCCGTTACTAATAAACGCATTATATCAGATGAATAGTTACACACCGATTTCTCTCTTTCAGTCGTGAGTAATTTGACTTTCGAAAGAAAAAGACAAAGCGTTGTGTAACGTAACTACAGGGTGAAATTGAAAACATGCGACAAATCGGAATGGGAGATTGTACCCATCATTATGAACAACTTTTATTATGCGACCAAACCTAAAATCGCGAAAAAAAAAATCAGCTGTTCCCATATATAGCCAAGGTATACATTTAGGCCAGTGGCCTAAGGCCTCTCATTAAAGTCTGGCCCGAGTCCAGGCCAGGACAATGGAGGACGCATTTAACTTGATAAATAAATAGCCTTGTTTGTTTGCGGGCAATTATTCTAACTAGCTCTGTATGTGTACGCTGGTATTTAGTTGTGAATGTGTGTTGTGTGTGTGTTATAGGCTTGTAATTTATTTTGTAATCAGAGGAATGTGTTGCTCCTCTAATTTCTATATATCGCTCATTTGGAGAAACATCGACGTAACTGCTACTTAACTTTTTTTTACGTCTTTGTTTCTCGTAACGTAAATAAGTGCTTTCCAAGTGCTTTGTCATATTTAACTCATTTTTGGGAAAAATACATTTACGTCGATGTTTCTCCAAATTAGCGATATGTGTTTTGTTTTGCTAAGCACTAGTTGTTGTCCGTGTCCCTTGCATTCAAATTTTAATACACCGTTTGATCCACTCTGAAGTGTATGTACTTGCTCGATGTCGTGATTCCTGACAGCTACGAAGTTGTTTTAAATGTATAGTGAGTTAGTTTTAGGATTACTAAACGAAACGGCGAATAGTAAAAAGATATCCTTATTCATTGCACGTTCTGCCTTCAGTTAAAATGATAAACGTCTAACAATGGATTAAAAAAAATATTGTGCTAAAACTTAATTATGCTAAGTAAACTATAAAATAATATACCTACAGTCGAGATCAAAAAACTTAAATTTTACAAAACGCATTTTCGCCAACGTAAGGTTTGTAATGGGCCACACCAACGGCAAACGCCGATAATTATCGCGATGACGGGCGTTAACCGTAGGTGCAGCCACAACTTATCGCGATAATTATCGGCGTTTCCCGTTGTATGTACCTATAGATATAGATGTATAGATGTACCTACTTAAGTGACTAAAGCACATTAAGAAAACTATTCTACTTATAGTAAATGTGTGCAATGCTGCACACCCCCACCCTATTTCAAGTTAAACAAATATCAACTTTATTTCAATGACTATTAATTTGATTTCAAAGTGACTAGCACTATTGAAAAAGTTATAAAAATGTTTGAAGTTCTACTTAGCGTAAACTGAACTTTCTTGTGTAGGAATTAAAGTTATTTTTCCATTAATTCGGACCTTTTTGTTTACATTTTTGGCCAAATAAATTTCATCTCTATTTAAACCTCCAACCCCTATTTCATACTCTGCGTCAACTGTATAACAATAGGATTATAAATCAGTTGCCTGCACGCCAGCATAGCATGTTATATGATATTGATAATAAGTAAACACACGCCATACGGGCGAGAGGAGGGATGTATGGTGCAGGGTGGCTACACTTCTGGTGAAATTTACAGGAGATTACGAGACTATGAAGAAAGAGGTTGGGTTGGTTGGTTGGCTGGAAAAATAGGTTGGGTTGGTTGTTGAATGGTTGTTTGGTAGGTTAATTGGTTAGGTTGGAAAAGAGAAAATTAGTTTAGGCTGGATATGCAAGATTGGGGGAGAAAGAAATGTAGGATAGGCTTGGGAGATCTAAAGTCTGGAAAGAAAAAAATGGTTCCATTGGGTTAGATAAACAGATAACTTTACGACAGCAAGCAAATTCATGCCATCCAACAATATGTGACGTAAGCGACGCAACTGCTGTAGGAACTTTTGATAAAGTCTTTTTTACAAAACTTTTTAGACGTTTTCTCTTTTTTTTAATTACTTTTTTTGGCCGTCATAATGACGCTTTTGTTTTATTGGTGTGCTGTCATCGTCGTCAAAAAAGCTATTATATTTTTTCTGCTATTTCGTAATTAAAGTTATTTTTATTAATCTTCCTCATACAATAGTCACTTTTCTTTTCACTTCGAACCTAAGACCATTACACTGCATCCACCCCAGGGTGGTGGACATCCATGAGGATTTCCACACGATAAAAAAAAAAGTAGAAGTAAGTACTTACATACTTTTGTTCACTTACTATAATCTCGAACTCGTACTCTACTCACTTCGTACTCGATTCGAGATAGCAGACCACGCGAAAAACAGACGATAAGTACCTATTTGTTTCTTTTTAGTGCCGTGTGTAAAACAGAATGATTCCTTAAATATCAACGAAAAGTGATACACTGTTGCCAAGCAAAAGAAAATCAGAGAATTCCATAGCATGATGTCAAAAAAAAAAAATACACGGAAACTCAGTTATGTAACTTCTGTAAAAGGTCAAGTTAAGGTTTCAATCCGCCACATTTTTCCAGAGAAACATAAGATCGGCTAAGTAAACGTAAATACACCGGTATTTTTAAATTTAGGGGCTAAATAGCTTGTAATACCTTAGGGCTAGGTATTAGGACAAACCTAATTACCGTTCTTCGGTTGGCCAAATCTCTTTGCTCATTTTACCCTTACAGTATTTGCTTTTATTTTCAACGAAAAGCTTCATTAAATTAGATTAAAGTAACTAAGTAAGCTTTTCTTTTCTAGACTTGTGATGTTTTAGGTTTAAATTTTCATATTTATTTAAGTACTTTGAAGATAATGAAATTTCGTTTGATACAGGCCTGAAACAGTTATCTGAAGGCCATGAAAATAATTAAACACTGTGTTTAATTATTCAACAATGTTTCTTCTTTGCCAATCTGAAGGTCTAGACATAGTGAAATTCTAAATTATTCCCGTTCGTCCCACTCATCACACTAATATTATAAAGGCGAAAGTTTGTGAGTGTGTGTGTGTTTATATGTTTGTTACTTCTTCACACTCAAACGGCTGGACAATTTTGATAAAATTTTATATGGAGGTAGTCGTCACCCTGGATTAACATATAGGGTACTTTTTTATCCCGATATTCCCACGGGATCGACATTTACGCAGGTGAAACCGCGGGGCGCAGCTAGTAATATTATAAATTCGAAAGTAACTCTGTCTGTCTGTCTGTATGTTACCTTTTCACGCCTAAACCACTGAACGGATTTCGATAAAATTTGACAGAGAGATAGATTGCATCCCGGGAAAGGACGTAGGATAGTTTGTAGCCCGATATTCCCACGGGATCGATACTTCTGCGGGTGAAACCGCGGGGCGCAGCTAGTAGAAATGTAAAAAAACAGCTATGGTCCCACTGATATTGTCAGTGGGACGAACGGGAATAAATTTAATATTATTGATTAAATTCCCGATCGTCCCACCAGTGGGACGACGGCCAGTGGGACGAACGGGAATACAGGGCAAAAATGACAAAAAAAAAACCGTTCTGAATTTGCTATGATTTCATTATCGGTAATGGGTCGACCCACCGGGACCACGGGTAACGAGTGGAAATTCTATCAGCTATACCGATGGTGAAAAGTAAAAAATGTACCAAAAGCTAATGACAATATTGTTGAGAGTCGTTGTAACCTCACTACATGGCCACCCCAATGCCCTGAGTGGTGTGTTTCCGGAGATTAGGCCGCGTTTGATGTACCGCCTATTATCAGATCATGAACACTTAGCCACAAGATCCTGAACTGCCGCCGTAAGCACTTAATTGCGGCTTGAAAACGCTTTCACACCTAAGTATCTAATTATTTTACAAGACAATGAAATGGAGGTTTGTTTTAATTTTATCAAAATTGGTCCAGCCGTTTGTGCGTGAAGAAGTAGCAAACATACAAACACACTCACAAACTTTCGCCTTTATAATATTAGTGTGATGTGTGTGCAACAGGATCATCCCCTTATTATTTAACTCTTATCACCATAATTTCCAACCGCAAAATCCACGACTGGATCCAGGCACAAATCTGTCAGAACTCAAAGATTGAACATCCAAAGTCGTGCGAAATTCCAAATGCACATCGCTGAAAGGGGTCGTCACACACATTGTAATTTGGACAACGGTAACGCACCTAACTCACATACATATGCAGTCGAATTAATTTTCTTTACTGCAATGCGGCCAGTAGAGGTGCGTCATAAGTCCAAATTGAACGCAATTTACTACTGCGGATGTCCTTCTCTCATATCAATAGGCAGAGCCGAATAGGCCGAAATTCGGATAGGAACATAATTCCGTCACCGGCTTGTTATACAGGCGCATAGCAACGCAACAATTAGTGGCTACGCCGGCTATTTTGCCCACTGTGCGATATTGCTAATAATGGAATGGCATTCGTATTGTTAAGCGCACTGTGGTGCTTGTATGTGCACTGTGGGGCTTCTATGCACACTTTAAGAGCGGGTTAATGTTAGCATTCGTATGGCGCTTGGCTGTTACGATGCGGTTAGGTGAATTGTTTTTTGATTGCTTGGATTTCACTGAGTACGCGCGTTATATTGAGTGCATTAGCTGTGACCGGGAATTTAAAACTAAATTCAGTCTAACGAGGGCCGTTATCAAAATCGATAAGGAGGATTATTTATATGAGGGATTAAATGTTGGTAGGTAACTATGTGGAATCACATGACGATAATTATGTATGTCCTGGGTTGTACCTACAAAAATATGTAGGTACTTGCTGCAAATTTCATGGACTGGCTTGGAAAAAGAAAAGATTTAAAAAACAATGCAACTTGTCTACTTGAAAAGTACTTCATCTCATGGCATCTCAGTTGGATACGACCTGTGGACACAACAAAAATAAGTTTAAAAACTTTGTGTCATCGACGCTTGACTGATCACAAAATGCCTTTTTTTTGGATGGTAAATTATAAAATAACTTCTCCCGCTCTGGGCGGAGCGAGAGGGCGTGTCAGACTTTTACTGACTAAAACCCACCCGTGTTCCTTCAGTCGCTTGTGCCAGGGGCCACGGTATCTCTTTCGAACAGCCCGTGACCCTGCCAAGGGTTGTTCCACCGCGCTCCAAAACCCATTGTTCTCATAATTTTAATGTTCATACATTGATTCCACTGCGCTCCAAGAATTTTTAGCAATAAAATATTTCAATATTTTAGTTCCACCGCGCTCCGAGAATGTTTGAGTAGAGTTAGCAAAAAAATAATTTAGCTTGAAACATATTACATATTAACTATCAAAAGAAAAGAAAAAATGCATATAAAATATGTTTATTCAGTCATAATCACAATGACACATCTAACAATATTTTTTCTTAAAAACAACGAAAAAAATCACAGCTTCAGATTAGAAAAGTTTTCTTAAATGTAGAATACAAATCACAACACATTGTAAATAAATCGATTCATAATCATAAAGTCATATCTAACAATACAGTAAACAAAAATAAAAAACGTAATTCATGTAACCTATACATTCAAATAGAATAAATTATTGCTTGTAAGTATAAAAATTAAAAGTAAAAAAACTTTTTTTAAAACAAGTTTTTAGTTAAATGCGCTAAAAAGAATAAAATAAACTTTTCCTTTAAAACTTTTACTATCAACTTATAACGTCATTACACAATTTATATGATATAAAAGCTTGTCGCGTTTTGAAGCAGATTTCAAAATTGTGTTGTAAGAGTCCACCCGAACAAACACAGTTACATACATACATACATTGCAAGTTAAATAAAAGCTTGTAAAAAAGAACCACAATAAGAAATGTTCTTTACCTGGACCATCGATAAATAAAAACTGCGTGGCCGTGCTAGGGCCTGGCAGGTCTGCATCATCTTCTGGTACATGCATCCTTGAACTTTTTATTAAGCACGGTCACAGACAAAATAGAAAATCACACAGCATTACATTAGAACAACCCTTTGCAACTGAACATTTGAAGGACAACTGGCTAGCCACTTTACGTATAACAATGACAAAGTGCAATAAAACTCCCCCATTCGTCGACTCCGAAGAGATAAGAAACCTTCTCTGATTGGTCGAAACAGGTGCGTAAGCGCAGTGTTGTACGCGATCCGCACATAAGAATTGACAACTCATTACAAGGTAAAACTGTATTAAATTGTACATATTTGGTTAGCTTATTATATTACAATTCTAACGACTTAAGTTTTATATATAGCTTTCATACAAAATTTTAGTTAGATCGTCATTCTAATGACCCCGGGCAGCGTGCACGATTTCGCGCGTTACCATGCAACATACGCCATAAAGTGCGAAATGGCCTTAAGCATTTTGACACACGAGATAAATCCACGGTAAAAAAAAATTGATATTTATATTTGTGTATAACAAACAACTTATGGTTTGTCTTTTATGCTGACTCTACTTATTTTATTTTGGAGTGCTGTGGAAACATTTTGGTACTTATAATTTTTTAAATAATATAGGTAATAAAAACTTGGAGCCCAGTGGAATGCATTCCTGGAGCGCGGTGGAACAACCCCTGCCAAGACCACAAATCGCCTCGCGCTGCGATCCTTTCCTTAACTCCTTTTGTGCTATTATTAATCGCATATTCACAGCAAAGCACGCTGTGCACGATTGCTACAAGCGTTTATTAAAAAAAACACGACCACACAAATAGAGGACGAAGACAGCCTTGCCAGAAATAAATATTTGCCATCAGACAATTTTGCGAACCGAAATGTTTGTCGACAAAAATAAACACGAAAAAGTCTATTTCTTTCCTAAAAAGGGTTGAAAGTAAACTTACGGACTTTGTGGGTAGTATTTATCTGCCTATAGCGAGGGGGATCGGCAGAGAGATGGAGGGTAAGTAAGTACCTTGTCGTAGATTTCCGATGTCAAAAGAATATTCATTTTGGCAAAAAGTTGTTTGAACGGTATCCGAGTTTTTAAAAATTCAAATATTGAATTCATTTACTTTCTTTTAAACCGTTCCTTCATTGGGTATTTAGCTCTATTTTTGCCGTTCATTTTTGGTTCGTGTCACGTAAGAGATGCCATACAGTTATTATTCTATTATATATATAGATTTAAATTAATTATATGCAATCTCGTTCCATATTTCCAGGAAAAACAAGGAGTACCTATACGCAATTTATGTATTCCTTGATTCTCTAGAAAGTATTGAATTCTAGGAATTCTATGATATGGAAGCGAGGATGATTCTAAGCAATTTTCCTGGTAGACATTTATTATAATTTTCCATTGAATCCACATTTACATGTTGCAAAAGAGATGATTTGGTGTCATATTATTATATCTTCCTACGCTTATGGTAAATATTATTGAAGTCAAAATTCTGAGGTACAGGTTCTTACAAAAGCTGTTTGCGGCTGTTTCTATATCAAAAACATTGACCATATTGCAAGATAATATGTATATTTTTTCGAAGTATCTTACATAGTATAAAACAAAGTCGCCGAAATGTCTGTAAGTACGCGCATAACTTCCGAATGACTGTATCAAATGGGATAATTCTTTTTTTGTTGTGTTCGGTATTGCCAGGACAACGTTTGTATGAAAATTTCGGAAATACGATTAAAAATTGCCGTGCGGGCCGCTAGTTTAAAATAAAATAAAACTGGTCACGATCCCACGCTTTTAAACAAAATACACTTTTGTGCGTGCAAAACAGACAAGCGTACCTAATAAATTAAAATTAATTAAGCCGCGCGTGGGGTAGTACATCACGCTTTTTTCGCCGAAAGAGTTGTTGTAAAGTGGGTCCTCTAACACGGTACTATGCTGAGTGGAATGTTGTTAATTTATGTTGTTGTATCTCAAAAAAACACTTCAATCAATTAATTAGCATTTATTTATTATAGGGCAAATACATGACATAGAAGTGTAAGAATAGAGAAGGAGACAGAGAGAGCTAAGAGCGAGTGAGTGTCATACGGATGCATTCCTCACACTCTCCCGCACTTATCTTTAAATAACTAAAAATATCTACAGACTCTGAGCAAGTTAAAATTTGGTTAACATGACGTTTCCATCTTGTACCTTCTACATCAATTATATAAGTAACGCCTGGTATAGACTCTTCTCTAATTATTCCTCAAACCCATGCCTTTTTGCCTTTTTTTATGGATGGGAAATCATCAAATGGCTCCTCCCGCTCTGGGTGGAGCGGAAGGGAGTGTCAGACTCTTACTGACTAAAACCTATCCGTGTTCCTTCCTTAGCCCTTTATGTTCCGGGGTAGCGGTAACGCTTTCGGACAATCCCGTAGCACCATTAACCCCTCGGCTGCTATTTGAGATTGACTTTTTTTGCCTTATGTCTCAGTCACTCACGACGTGCCGCTGCCGACTATTTCTATTCTGTGCTCGTGATTATAGATTTGTCTAGATTTTAGGGCTTCGTACCCAAGGGGTGCCAACGGGAGCCTATTTCTAAGGACTCTATCTCACTAGGACACCAGTGGCAGCGCAGCTATGGTCGCATTGCCCAAAAATGTATGGTTGGTTGCGCAACCGATGATCGCCTGGTGAGATACCCATAATGAAGCTGTGTATATTTTGCTGGCAGTGCGACTATTTTTGAGCCATCATGGTGCCCTAGTGAGATATAAGCCTAAGGCTCCGTCCGTCCATCTGTTTGTCATAGGGCTGTATCTATTGACCGTAATAGGTAGACACCGGAAATTTTCACTTGAAAAAAAATTAAGTTAAAAATTAAATGGTAATGGTGGTGGTATGGTTGTTAGTTGTTATTAGTAGTGTTAAATATTGTACGGTGATACGGAACTTTTCTTGTGCGAGTGCAACTCGCACTTGGCTGGTTTTTTATTATTATTTGAGTTAACTTATATTTTTGTTAAGAGCAGTGGTGGTCCAGTGGTAACGGCCACGAATTACGTGTTAAAGGTCGTGGGTTCGAACCCAAGCAGGCACTTTACGGTGTGTAAATTACTTCATTACCTCTGCTCTCAAAACGTTGAAGGAAAATATCGTGAGGAAACCGGCATGTCCTAGAACCAAAAATTCGAAGGCATGTGACATCCGCTAACCCGCACAGGGCCCGCGTGTTGGATTATGGCCCAATCCCTCTCACGGAGAGGAGGTCTGTGTCACAGCAGTGGGAACGTTATAGGCTGATTATGTAACTTATCTTTTTGTTTACACGTGTCTCTGTGACAAATTAACTTTTTTCTTTAGGCATATCTATAGTACACCGTCATTTTGCTGCTTATGTTTATTTGTCATGAAATAAAGTACTTAATTATGGGCAAGAACTCAAATAAAAGGCAAAACATTGCCAATGCAGGTCAGACTACATTATACAGGGTGTTACAGAAAGGGTATATCAATACAAACGGGTTGAAGAGTGTATCTGGTCTACAATCTCTGTACAAAATTTCAGCTCAAAAGCAGTAACTTTGAAAATGCTTAATATTTTTTTATTTCGATAGTTTATTAAATTGAAATCATAACAAACGTGTCACCCCGCACTACGAGGGTCATTATCCATTATATCGAGCCTTTTCAGGAAGAACATCGTAAGCGCCAAAAATCCCAAAAAACT
The DNA here is from genome assembly GCA_945859645.1 of Amphipoea oculea. Taxonomy (NCBI): domain Eukaryota; kingdom Metazoa; phylum Arthropoda; class Insecta; order Lepidoptera; family Noctuidae; genus Amphipoea; species Amphipoea oculea. The sequence goes on from OX243876.1 coordinate 7,715,468, forward strand.
GTTTTTATATTAACCGCAAGATCAACAGATTTTGCATCTTATGTCACTTCTTCTGTAAAATATGTAAAATGGCGGTTACGATCTTCTTCCTGAAAAGGCTCGATATGTAGTGTGTCTGTGCGCCTAGTACACGCACATCACGCCGTCGCGCGCCAGTGCAGCGCCGTGATGTTGAAATAAAAAAATATTAAGCATTTTCAAAGTTAATGCTCTTGAGCTGAAATTTTGTACAGATATTCTAGACCAGATACACTCTTCAACCCGTTTGTATTGATATACCCTTTCCGTAACACCCTGTATAGTAAGCTGACGCATCCCCTGCGTTCTGAATCGACTGAAGCAAAGGAGCCATTACCGTTAATGCAGTTTGAATAGCGCCAACACCATTAGTGTCCGTGCCATGTGCCTTTATGGTGAGCTTCTATGTGAAGCTATGGTTTAAGCCTTTAAGGGGAAAGCACCAGAGTAGATTAGGGTAGGTATTGGTTGATATTTTATGAAATAGTCCTTCAATAGGGTTATATGAACTTAGAGGTTTTAATGATTATAATTCGGTAAATACACATATCAAAAAAGTCTAAGCAACATGCATCATTTACAGAAACTGCATGTTTTATTAATTGATACTTTTTTTTTCTTAATAAAATACATAGATGGTTATACAGTCTTTTTGTTCTCGGAAACATGTACTGGCTGATTTTGAAAATTGAAACTTTTCGATTGTGTTTTGTTTTCGTTAAAATAAAAGCTAATTATTTTTTCCCGATTTTATGTGGTTTCGTTGCTTGATTTTAGTATAAATTATCTCACTTTTATCATTTTGATATACTTATACAGTTTTTGAAAAAATTTAGTGGCGAATCATTTTTTATGTCATGGAGCGACGTCATTTGACTGCTGATGAAAGCTGTAGAAATTCTACAAGCGGGAAGAAATCAGTCCCAGTTATCCTGGCATTTCGGCGTCAATAGGAGCGTGATTAGTCGTCTTTGGCAGCGTTGCGTTAATACAGGGGATAATAAAATAATTAAACGAAACAATACTTCAACTCAGCATTTACTTGAGCTAGACCGAGACGCGTCATTAATGCATTTATTTGTTTAATCACAATGACATTTGGTTATAGGCAACATGTTCTTTTTTTATTTTATTGTTTTCTTGATTTTGTTAGATTTAATGTTTTTTTTTTATTGTTTATATTTCCTGTGCGTGTCCCAAATAAAATATTTTTCTTTCTTTCTTTCATTAAGATAGATCTGTAGATATACAGTAGCTTTTCATATCGAGTGAAGCCCTTTTTTTCTAAATCCCCTTTTTTAGCCCTTTTCTATTTTATTTATTAATCGTTGTTTTATTGCGCTATCACAAAGTAGGACAAAGTCCATTGTAGAACCAAAGAACACTTAAATTATTGTAATGGAGATCCCGATATGAATCCCCTTCATTTCTCGTAAGTGTCCGACTAGAAGTAATTGAGGAAAATGCGTCAGATAAAGTGGATGAAATAAACAACTTAGTGGCGTTTCACACGGTCCGGGTACCCTGGTAATTGGTGCCGGGTACCCGGACCGGTGGCATAGTGTATGGATATTGGAGTAAATAGTCCCGTTGGAAGCAGATATTGAGAAAAGTCTCTAAAGTTCTTATCGTACAAGGGAGTTTTTCGTTGGAATTGGCAGAGAAATCAAATCCACTAACTAGCCTGAAAGCAACTTTGGAAAAGTTCTGTCAAAATGATATTTTCATACATTTATTTCAGAAAGAAAGTTGTCTCTTTATTTATTCCTCAGAAAGTTTACAGTCTAGTATCTACATAGGTAAATAAGGTACAATTAGCGCTTACAGTTGCCATTGACAAGCTTCCACGAATTAAAAACTATTAACAAAAGTATTTTTTTTATTTACTTAATTCTTTTCATACGCTTTAGAGAGCAGTGGTGCTTCAGTGGTAATGGCTGTGACTTACGGGTTGTAGGTGGTAAGTTCGAACCCAAACAGGCGCTGTGCTTTGTGTAAATAATTTCATCACCACTTTTCCCAAAACGGTGAAGGAAAACATCGTGAGGAAACCGGCATGTTCTTGAACCAAGATTTCGAAGACAAATGACATCTACAGCGGTCTACACACCAAAGCCGCTGACCCGGCGGCACGGATCGCCGGCCCAACCCGCGGCGCCTTATTTTGTACAATCATGCCGCCGGCTTGCGCCCGCGCGGGCAAGCCGGCGGCGGGGCAGCATGCCGATGCCGACGGCATCCCTCTCCACTCACTCAGTCAGTTGCCCGCGGGCTTTCATAGAGTAGTGACGTATATTTGGCAATTACTAGAACACCACATGCCGCGGCTGTCGTGCCGCCGGCATTGCCGCCGGCAAAGTCGTTCGGCTTGGACATTCTGAAGCTGTGCCGCCGGGTCAGCGGCTTTGGTGTGTAGACCGCTTACCAACCCGGACTAGGCCCGCGTGGTAGATGACTGCCCACTCCCTCTCACAAAGAGGAGGCCTGTGACCCAGCAGTGGGAACATTATAGGCTGATTGTCATACGCTTTAGTAGCGCTCATAGTGACTTAGAGTGCTTAAGCACTTAAATTGAAGCGGCCTCGAATAAGATAGAATAGGCAGTAAGATATAGGTAAAGAAAGAAAGAAGAAAGAAAATACGTTTATTTGTGGTGAAAATGACGCAAAAAAGAACATAAACACAAAAAATAAAATAAAAAGGTAGGGGGAAACATGCGTCAACTCACATCCACGTAAAACGGCTATCGCTCAGCATTATGCTGCTGTTGGTACTTTCTTAAGAGGCAATGCGGGTGGTCGTTTCTCCATAGATACACTCTCGCCTGTTTTTCTTTCTGGTTAATAACCATAATGCAATATTTTTTTACAGAATAATAAATATTAACTACTTGTATGTCCCAATATTTTCCTTTTCGATGATACATTATTTTAATACGCACTGGAACCCTTAAAAAATGCGGATTAAACCGCTGTCAACAGAGGCCTAGTTCACAAATTTGAAAAGAAAAACATAGGGTCACAGTATATACCCTTCTTATCCAGTTTATGAAATATCTTTTAAATTGGTCCAATATTGGTTGAAGGAATAGGCGAGAGCCAAACCTCGAATTACGACTTTTTACTTAGGCTTTTTCAAAAGTCTCTCCGACCGCATTTCTTCTTAAGACCTAACATTTATAAAACGGACTAATTACAAACCAAACTACCTAATAACTGAGCTTCTAAAATTACTAACTCAGCTCAGCTGAGAAGCCCAGTTATTAACAATATAATAATATCGTCGGTGGCAGCGGTGTGACGTCAGTTCCGACGCGGTGGTGACGCTATTTCCGGGTGTCAAGTCTCGCCATCAACGTTTCCGCCGGCAGGCCGCGCCTGAGTGAACAAACATTGGTTTTTATTTAGATACCTCTCGTATACAGGCAGGATTGACTTTGGAAACGATTCGGTTGGTAGATTTTTTCTATTAAAAAAAAATCAAGGTTTTGGGATTCGATTTTGCAGATTTGTAGCAGCTGCTGCTATTTACATTTGCCTGCTGAGTAGATACTGCTCGGTCACATTGTCAGCGAATCATAGCCGATGTCATTACTCACAACATACAGGATCATACCATTTACTTTTATTAAAAATTGCAATAATGGAGGCAGTAGTAACATGTTGTCCTCCTCCTGGAAAGTAATAAAACAAAAATTATTCACTAGTTTTCAAAACAAATAATACAGTAAAATTACCGACTAAATAGAGTGCAAAATTGAAACCTGTGGGCCTAGCATGAACCCGCGGAGTACCAAAAGGTAACGTAAATTCGAAAGTTTTAAACAATATCCTACTTGTTTCACACAGTTTTTAGACTTCATTCATATGCTTGCCGCATATCAAAATGCTGTAGGATTGTTGTACATACTTTCGACTCAAAAATCGTGCGAATTTATTTTGTTTTTATTTTGTGCGTTCGTGGTCTGTAGTCAGGACCGAACGTGAAACGCGTTAATTTGTTTTTGGAGGCCCCAAAAAACAAACGAATGTGTTTCACGTTTGGTTCCGCCATATAAAACGAGCCATATTTACAATCAATCCAATCGTTTTTATCCATCAGCCAACATTGTGGTCCCTCATCGATATTTGCATTGACTCAAGAACGATTTGCTTCGTCTTATTGCGTCTGAGTTCATAAGAATGTGATACGCTTGCCTCGTGCGGAGTTTATTAAAATGTATGTGTAGTCACGCGGAAGGGTACAGGCCAGAAGGAACTTGTTAAATTGGAGAGGAAAAGGAAATGGGATATCAATTGCCTTTAATAATGTTATTAGTAATCTATGTTGGTGAGTGTTATCGGGTTTTTCCATTGGGAATTTCTTAGTAGCAGCCCGGAGTTTCAAACATGGCGGTGCGATCATCGGCTACAAATTGTTAACGAGGGTGGGCGCTGAAACCTATAATTATAGCTTGGGTATTGGCTACAACTCTAAAGCCGGCTGTACACATGGGGCCAAGGTGTTGGGCCAACGTGTTGGGCAAAAATGATGGATAACCATGATTGCTGTTCACACGTTGGCTTTCAAAGCGCGTTGGCGCGTTGGCTTTTGTTCTGCATTGGCGCTTCAAAGATGGACGTAGAAGTTCTTGCAGCCGCGGAAATTTATTTATACAGTGCGTTTAATTATTACGTACATGTGCATCAAAGTAGAGTGACTAAAAAGAAATGGCGCAAAAGAAGGTGGTGGATGGTGACTATTTATAGGAATAGAACGAGGCCAATGTGTTAATAGTTATTATACATATACAGGGTGATAATAATTTTGCTATCGGAACATGGGAACGTAAATTTCACTCACGCGCAACGATACTGTCTCCGCTGACGAGTAACAACGAACTGAACAAGACACCAACGTGTGAACGCTGTTTGCGGAGCGCGCCAAGATCCTTTGATGTGTGCACAAAAAAACGACACTATTCGGATGGCCTGCCAATGTTGGCGCCAACTAGACCAATTAAGCCAACATACCGCCAGGTAGCTCTCTACACGTTGGCCCAACAAGTTGGCCCAACACCTTGGCCCCATGTGTACAGCCGGCTTTAAGCCGGCTGTACACATGGGGCCAAGGTGTTGGGCCAACGTGTTGGGCAAAAATGATGGATAACCAAGATTGCTGTTCACACATTGGCTTACTGATCATTCTGCATTGGCGCTTCAAAGATGGACGTAGAAGTTCTTGCAGCCGCGGCAATTTATTTGTACATTGCGTTTAATTATTACGTACATGTGCACCAAAGTAGAGTGACTAAAAAGAAATGGCGCAAAAGAAGGTGGTGGATGGTGACTATTCATCGGAATAGAACGAGGTAAATGTGTTATTAGTTATTATTGATATACAGGATGATAATAATTTTGCTATCAGAACATGGGAACGTAAATTTCACTCACGCGCAACGATACTGTCTCCGCTGACGAGTAACAACGAACTGAACAAGACACCAACGTGTGAACGCTGTTTGCGGAGCGCGCCAAGATCCTTTGATGTGTGCACAAAAAACCGACACTATTCGGATGGCCTGCCAATGTTGGCGCCAACTAGACCAATTAAGCCAACATACCGCCAGGTAGCTCTCTACACGTTGGCCCAACACGTTGGCCCAACACCTTGGCCCCATGTGTACAGCCGGCTTAACACACAACTTTACTTACCTTGGGCCTATTTTTATTGTAAACCATATGTTTTTACTTCAAGGTACAATTTTTTTTTCTTTTTAAGGTACAAATAAAATATTTTATTTTATACCCCCGTGGCTCGGAAACACGTTAGGCCGTTAGTCCTGCGCCTGATCTCTCTCCGGTCGTGTCGGATTGCCGTCCCATCGGACTATGATAGTGAGGAAAGAGAGAGTGGACCTGTGTCTGCGCGCACACTTGTGCACTATAATAGGTATATCCTTAACAAAAATAACAAAATTAAAACCTAACTTAACTAAAATTATACAAAAACTTAAATACCTATAGCGTCGAAAAATTAAGATTTGTAGTGAAAATAAAGTTATACTGATATCATGAATTAAAATTATATTAATTATATTAAAATTATATTATTAATATTTAATATATAATTAGTATGTGATCATCATAACCAGTCTATAATGTTCCCACTGCTGGGACGCAGGCCTCTTTCTGTGACAGGGAGTGGGCCATAATTTTTGGTTCTAGGACATGCCGGTTTCCTCACGACGTTTTCCTTCACCGTTTTGAGAGCAGTGGTGATGAAATAATTTACACAATGTAAAGTGCCTGCTTGGGTTTGAACCCACGACCTAGGTACAACTTGTGACTCGCGGGCCAGCACTGCTCGCCACACAGTTTTTCTTCTATTTCCTAAGAACAGCAAGAAAATTAAAAAACAACTTGATCTACCTACACATAAATGATATTTATGTGCTTTCAATTTTTCAGTGTTCCAAAAAAGTTTCACAACTAGAAATACAAGTAATTGGAAGGGCTAGACGATTGATAAAAACGTTTTCGTCCCCTAAAATATCATTTTACACAACCCTTCTATCATTCAAATCTTGTAACCTTTCGACATTGCCTACATATTTCGCGTGACAAAATGTTGGACGTATTCGACTTTCAACGTGACAGCGCGACGTGCCGGTTGCGTGACGGGGGCGTGACGTTGTTTGTCATAACCTCCCGTGACGAATAACAATTCAAATATGTACGTGCTCAATGTCTGTTACGATTGTTTTCAAGATACCTACCTACTTGATTTTTTCTCCTGATTTGGGAGGATATGGCCTATAATTTGCAACAATGGGCTATGTTATTTATATTTTACTAGCAGCGCCCCGCGGTTTCACCCGCATAAGTTTCGATCCCGTGGGAATATCGAGATAAAAACTATCCCATGTCCTTTTCTGGGACTCAAACTATCTCTAAACAAAATTTCATCTAAATCGGTTCAGTGGTTTAGGCGTGAAGAGGTAACAGACAGATAGACACACTTTCGCATTTATAATATTAATAATACGAGTATGGAGAGATACACCAGCTAAACCCACGTTCGCACGGACGTAAAAATATCGTTGTGGGATTTTATTGCGCAATGGATTTTCAACTCTCGATATTGAGCCGAGCATGGAGAATCCAATAGAGTACACCCCAGAGCGTCAAAAATACTGTTGGATTTTCACTTCTCGGCGTTTAACCGTGCGTTTAAAATCCAGTGAACAAAAAAAAATCGCCGCCGCCACTGCCCGTGCGAACCTGGGCAAAGAGTGGTGCTCGTAACTAAATAATAAGAGCTGCATGGGTCGATTGAAAGTTAAGCTACACTTGTCACGGTCGGTTCGTAGATGGGTGACCATCCATTACATATCGAGACCCCTCCGTGTCTCGGAAAGTACATTAAGCCGTTGTGTCCCGGCTGTCATTCTTAGATCATTGGCAATCGTTACGGGTAGTCAGACAGAAGGCCAAAAGGGGTATCGCGTTACCCAGTTACTGGATTGTGGAGGTCAGATAGGCAGTTGCTCCATGTAAAATACTGGTATTCAGCTGCATCCAGTTAGACTGGAAGCCGAACTAAACATATTTATGTAGTTTGGAAAATGCTGGGCAGATTGATTGAACAATGTGCTTTTTCTCAGAATTGTTAATGAATTATTTTTATATCAGATTCGTTTAAAAAATTAACGCACCAATTTAATTGAAATGTAAAGTGATGGCCTGAAACACAGGTTTGAATAAACCTAGTTCGGGCGGGTCGCTACCTAACACTAATTCCGAACCATCACTACTTGCACCTATAATAAAACATATTTTAGTTTATTTTTAGACACTATAATTGTATGGTTTTACTACTCTTGGCTAAATTTACACCTTTTGCAAACGTTTTATTAAATAAATTATTATTAATGCCATCATAGTCATCACAAGTAGACAGAAAAAACGCACGTGATGCAACTTGACAATATTGACTAAATGTCTTCCTATTATTACTAGCTTCTGCCCGCGGCTTCGTCCGTGAAAAAATTCATCTTCTCCTGACCCACCGCATCGCATCGCATCGCCTGCCCGCACTATAACTTCGTTTTCGCTTAGCGTTCTTTCTTACTTTTCTTCTTTTTGCTCGGCTCCTAAGTGTTCTAGCGTGATGTTAAATAGCCTATAGCCTTCCTCAAGAATTAGGCTATCAAATGCATAACGATTGTTTCAAATGTGTAATAATGTAGTTCCAGACATTATCGTGTTCAAATAAACAAACAAAAAAAAATCCAACACTTCAGCTTTATTATTAGTACAGATTCGTACAGAAAATTATCCCGAACCTCGTCTTTTCATTCACCCTACGTAAACGTAATTTAAAACAGTGCAAACAAGCTCAAATTGTCACAGCACTCAGAAACACAGATAAGAAAGCCAAACGTATAAAACACATTCATTCCAAATCTTACGGAATTTTCTTTACTTTGCATGTGTCATATTTTGTGAACGTGCGAAGTGTGTTTGCATACAGTTTAACTTGACGTGCCCTGATTGTACGTTTGGATTTCTTTTCTTTCTTATATTTTATTTTCTTCTTATACTTTTTGACAGTTGTCGTGTTCGAATGTTTGTAAATCTTGTGATAAATGCATATTTTTGTAAGGATTGAATGTTAAAGGAATTGAAAATCGGGTAAAATTATTTTGCTATATCAATAAAACAACGTACTTATTTAGTTATGAAAAAATATGTTTTATTGAATATTATTTGTAGTTGGGAACTGTGTGTTATAGAACGAAATTCCGATTTTAAGTTTTTTGTTTTTTTGTGGAATAAATATGAAATAACAGGGGCTGCTGAATTCATTGAAACCTTTTTTGTAAAGTACAATTCATCTGCCTCTAAAACTGCATCCATTCATAAAAAAATATGCATTTAAATGACGAAAACCCTATCAAAATCGGAAAAAGAACTGAGTTTTTGAGAAAATCGCGGACATACATACACACGAGTCGAATACAGAACCTCTTTTTTTAAGTCGGTTAAAATAATTTATTTCCTTATTTCGGGCCATATTTTTTTCAAAAATCATATTTTTGATGATTCATCATAACAGTTTATGACAATGTACCTACCTATTGTCACAACAAAATTCAAACTCACATTGTTACATGCTTTTATCACGTCAAGCCGGGAGTGGCGACAGTTGGACAGCCATTACTTTCAGTTTGTAGCACAGACGACACACTCCATACACTTCACACAGGCACAATATGTCGCAGACACGTCTCCGAGATGTGATCTATCGCCCCCGAGACACCACGCTCTGGTATGATGACCTAATCAAATTAGGTATATAAAATGCATGTTGGTTTTAACTTGAGTGAGAATTGTACAGGCTGACTTTGAATTCATTAGCACTCACTTTTGGGGTAAAAGTAAGGATTCAGTGGTGATTCACAAACCCAAATACGCTTTGCCCGACCCGCAGGGTAATTGCATAACACACAACCAGTAGTAATGGGTTTCATTTTGACAGTTTAACTACATTCATTGCGTTATTTATGTTGTTGAGCAGACTAATTTTTGGAACGTACGAAGCAATGGTTTAGCAATATCCTTCAAAATGATTCAGATTGAGATTGATAGTGTGTTAAGCAATTTTTTCTGTCTGTCTGATGACAGATAGATTCTGTCTGTTTGTTCCGGCTAATCTCCGAAACGGCTGGACCGACCTTTACTGGCAGACAGCTGATGTTTGGAGTAGGTAATTTAGATTTTAATACAGACTAATTAGATTTAGATTTTTTTTTAATTTCGATTTTAATACTTTAATTTAGACTTTTATTTTATAAAAATAATTAAAGTATTTAACGGAACCCTTTCCGTGAAAAAAAAATAAAACACATGAAACCCAATTTTCTTTCCGACAAGCACGCGAACGAAGTCGCGGGCACAGCTAGTAATTAATATGTACTACTATATTAATATATACCTACTTTTGTGAGTTTAATTCACAATATTTTTCTCTGTAAAAATTAGAACGACAAAAAATTGTTCCAAAACATCAAATTTGACCTCTGTAGACTTTCCTAATTGATTTACAAGTTCTGTGGCCTGTGACCTTCGATGTGGCGGCCATTAATTTGCCACATGAAGCTTTTAGTATTACTGGCGCATTTAGTTTTGATACCGTTTGGAACCGCGCCAAGCCGAGGAGGAAAATGAGCGTAAAGACAGATAGAGCCCGTGACTTATGGAGTTTCGCTTGAAATGGTTCGACCACGTTGCTTTAAGACCTTCTGAGTACTTTGTATCCTTGGGTTTTATATGAGCACTTGGTTGGTTAAAAATGCCAATGAGTTTATTAAGAAAGGAGTAAATGTTTTGAGTCCATAGAAAGTTTTAAATATGAAATGAAGTTTGTTGCTTAGAGCGATGCTTTAAGACGCACTGAGTACTTTGTATCCTTTGGTTTTATATGTGCACTTGGTTGGTTAAAAAAGTCCAATAGTTTAGTTGGGAAAGGAGAAAATATGTAAGGTAAAGGAGCATGTCAATAATATCAACATGGACAGGAAGATAGAGATCGATCTAATGCTTTGCTAAGGACAAGACTATGTCCAAAGTTCGAAATTCAACCTACATGGCAGATGTGAGTGAAAACGCAGGGAAGAGGCGGTCTAGAACGACATATAGGAACCTTATTGGTGATTCAATGATCTTCAAAAAGGTCAGGTGCGTAGTACTCGCTCGGCGTGCGTGTATAACCAGATGTACAGACGCCAGAACACTACTACAATCTGTCAAACTTCTTTAATAGATTTTCAACTTTATCGCTACAGCATAAGGTTCAAGGTTGATTTGGAAAATTTGATAGTTTCGGGTAGCTTGATGTGCTGGCGTCAGTACAAACGTAAATGGAGCAAAAGGAGTATGTAAGGATCGTAGCAGGAGGTGTTCTATAGTGTATATTTACCCCCTTGGGAAAAACAGAAAGTACAAAATATGAAAGTAGTTTGTCGGAATTTGTGTTTTTCTGCTCAATTTACAAAATATTTTATAAAATTCGTTGGAGTAAGGCACTGTGACAGGTTTAAATAAAAGAAATAATCTCCTGTTTTCAACTTAAAGAAAAAATTAGCGGAAGGAAATACTTTTTCGCTTTGCGTTGAAACAAAAAAACACGCAAAAGGACACACCTCTCCAAAAGAAAAAAAAAACTCATTTTATTTTAAATATTTCCGACGTCACATTATTGTCAACTGCCAGTTGCATTAAAGCTTATATTTCAGTGACAATTTTGCTAATGATGTTAATTCAGCACGCTTCATGCTTGTCTACAAAGCTCAGAAATAATTCAGATTTACTTAATTCCTTTACAAAAAATATAGTCTGTAGAACATTTAAAAAACAAGAACAAAAAAGTTTCTGTAAGCAGAATCGTTTATTTTGTAACGAAATAACACAAACCCCTAAAACGATTAACCAAGATAATCTTAAATAATAAGAATAGCTTTACATTTATGAATTCCGGGACTCTTTTCAGGGCCTTGGCACACCTCCGCTGCGAAAATAATGTTGAGAAACCGCGCAACGAATTTCGATAAGAAACATTAATACATTATGTCGCGATTCGTGTAGCGCCACATCTTATTGTAGCATTCGGAGCAAAATGTCATCGCTTTCGACTGACAGCTTAGATTAGTTTTTCCGTAAAATCAACATCCATTTTGCAAAAAAATTAAGGTTTACTTTATAAACTTGTCGACTGCCACAGATACTTCCGTGCGAAACAAACGCAGTACCGCAACAAAATTGCGAGCTGAGCGCGAAGGTGTAACTGGCCTCCGTGCAAATCGGCGATATCACGTGAGAAAGACAGAATCATGATCAAATCTATGCCTTCACTGAAAAAAATGCACTCCAATCAAGTGACTTTTTAGCTTGATGTTACTTAGTCAATCTAAACAAAATCTTGATTGTGGCAACTACTTTTTTTTTTCAGTGTAGGCAGTTTCGCTTCTGTTTCGCTTGTCGTAGGTACAACGAACAAGTCATGGCGGAACTACTGCGGCTTCACTGCTATGGTTTCGCAGCGCAGCCGTGCGATTCTGTAACCGTCTCACCGTGAAAACTTAGGCGAAGTGAGCGTGGAGTGAGCTATCAGTGTCCTGTCATCCCACCTGATACTAGGGATTGACCAAGCATACATTTACAATCATAATCGTAATTTTAATTATATTTTTTATGCTAATTCTATTGATCATTTTATATAATTTCAAAGCTAAAACCCCACAAAATATTAATGTTTTGACCACTAAAATACCTACATTTTAGTGGTCAAAACATTAATATTTTGTGGGGTTTTACAATAAAATAGCAAAACAGAAACTTAGCCAGAAACACAGTGTTGTTTTTTTTTTTTTTTTTCTTAGACTGTCTAGTCAATACAGCCTGAGGTGCGAGCTTTGATGTGGATCGCGTGAAGTGTTCACTTCACTCGATTCACGACATTTAATGTCGAAAATCGAGTGAAGTGAACACTTCACGCCGCGCTTGCGCGTTAGGTTAGTCACTGTCATTATCACATTGGAGATTATTTTGATGTGGATCGCGTGAAGTGCTTGCGCGTTAGGCGCTGTCATTAATATTAAATTAAGTTTTTATTTATTTCTATAATTGACGACCATGGTCATAAGCCTGTTCGTAATCGAGTTCAGAAATTAGTTCCTATTTATTTCAACGCTTTTAGATATTATGTCTAAATCCAACCGTGTTTGTACATTTAAAAAGTCAGTTGTGTGCATTTTGTTTTCAACAATTAATCAGATTTTGTATTAACTAGTTACAGACTACTTATTTAACCTGTAACGCGTGCAAATATAACATTATTGTAGATAGATACTAAATAACTAAGATCTGTATTTTTGATGCAAGTAACCCTTAACCGGTCAAGCGGCGCGCGTCGCCCATGATTGGCGAGTGGCGACGAAACCGTAGCCAATGAGCGACGCGCGTGAAGTGATGTTGCCATGGTTACCGTGGAGTGAAAATTGGAACATTCCGAATTGCACTGTAATCGATTACAACGTGCTTACACATTGACCCCAATTATTCTGTATGGTATTTACCCATTATTCCCCGCATAATCTTTCCACGCCGTACGGTTGTCAAGCGTGGTATTTTGACAGTTCAAACCGGTTTAGTTAAACTAACGTGGCATTTTCGAAATTGTGCTTCCGGCTACAGTCGCCACCTTACCAAAGAATAAAAAATTCGTGGTGTACACACAAATAAATACTATAATCCAACCGTGAGTACATAATCAAGTGAAAATAGTTTTGACTCTCAGCTGCCATGATGGTGATTTATCTAAATCGGAACGCAAATTATTTATGTGAGCGCTGTGGGCGATGATGGCATAATTCGGAATGATCCATATATCACGTAGCGGTTAGTAGCGCATGCGTATTAAGTAGGGGTTGTCGTTAGTATCAAGCAAGTGAACTTTTTATTTTGCTTTCATGCCATTGACGACCGGGTCATTCCGCGGAAATCCAGTAACGGCGAATATATGCTAATAATAAATTAAATATCATAGCTGCATTCTTTTTTTACTTTATATGACATTTCTTACATGTTTTTACGTATGGCGCCGCTATCTAAAAAAGTATAACACCTTTATTTAATTTATTATTGCAATCAACACGCACCAAATGTTTTTACCATTTCCAAACAAAAGTCGGCCTAATTGCGCGGAATGGCCCGACCATGTACAACTCGTTTATAGAGAGTAGTATATTCCTTGATGTAGAATGTACATAAGCCTGTACGTATTCGAGTACAGTGACAATAATTAGTTCCTAATTATTTAATGCTTTTAGAGATTTTAATGTCTAAATCCAACTGTGTTTGTATATTGAAAAAGTCAATTAAGTCAGCCTACATTTAAGATAATAAAATATAAGAAATTGTGCTAAGCAAGTACCTATTCAGTGATTGGTGTAATGTTTGTATAGATAAGTACATAATACGTAAAAGCACATATAGGTTTTTTTATATCATCTCTAGGTAAACCACACGTAAAAGTTCCAAACCTTATAACATAAATATGTAGGCATATTATTAATCTAGTTACGATTGCTGACACACAAATTGCATTACATTTTTTCTACATAATTATATTGATTATGTAAATATTAATTATGCTACCCATCAAATCTTATGAATGTGCGTTAATTAAGAGAGTTGGATAAAAAACTCATATGTTAACGTTAATAAATATTTCATATTTAGCGCGTAAGCTTATTACTTTACCTTTATTAAATTCAAGTCTGTAAATGCGATAATCGCCATTTTGTTGACAGTAGTGGTCGAGGCTAAAAAACATAAAAATTGGGGATTTCGAACATCCAAACTCCACCACAGGGGCAGTGAATTATACATCATTTAATTATTTGACGAATTCATCCATTGTTCCAGTTAAAATAAGTAGTGGTAATGAAGTTTTTTGATCTAATGTCGAAGTTTCGCGCCAATCCTGCGTGTTTACATTTTTACTTTTCACAAATATCACACACACACATGTAGATAAGATTTAAAATGTGACAAATATTATTGGAAATATTATTAACAACACGAAAATGCCCAAATCCTAACGTAATATTGAAACACAGGTCGAATAACACGTATTATTCATTACCACTACTCAGTTTGTGTTCAAAATCTCCGTCCATTTTTGTTTTTTTTTTTTTTTTGTAATGATGTGCGAAAGCGATTATGCTAAACAATTTTATTTTAATTTCGATTGACTCGGGTAATTAATATGTCGGAAATCGATACTCAGAAATTGAAATAAAATTATTTTAAGCATTAAATACAATAAGCATTGTTTGTAATAATGATTTATGCTTTTCTAATGTAATTTTAATAGTTTTTTGGACATTCAATTGAAAATGAGTCAGTAACTGAGGACCTTTGACCATAGTCATTTATTGAATTTCGCGCCGAATTGTTTCTATATTTGAATTTATCTTTGGAATGCGCTCGCCGTTTAAAATTATTTTTATTTATTGTACAATTATTTATTTTTGATACTTTTCTAATCGTTTGCTACAGAATGCCCAGTATATATTTTTTAGGTAGGCTGAGCAAAAGTTTGATATGACGTTAAATTAATTGTATAAATTGCGTATTCCGCAATCACTTTACATTTCAATATGTTTTGTTAGTTTTATAAGCTTGGTAGTTTTTGTTTCTATTAGTTTACTTGAGTAATAGTAATTGTTTATTTTTGTGGTAGTTTTCCAAAGAAATACAAAAAAATGCCATGTTTATGTCGAACCACGCACAGTGAAAGGTTCCGTAGTTGGGTTGAATATTCACGCATGCACAATGCACATAATTAATTTGATCGACTGCAAAAATAAGTTTGTATTTCATAAACTCATCGTTCATAAGTTCATAAGGTATTCAAAAATTAATGTGCCGATCAGAAAAGAAAAGTCCTGTTTTCTTATGAATAACATCTTGAGCATTTCTTACTATTACAGCGAAAGTCAAGCTTCTTCAAGAGATTAGGTGGTTTATGTGCATATTTTCAGCGATTTTAAGGTGCCTTTACCTTCTGGATAGGTGTAGTAATATCTATTTTATACAACTTTAAGAAAAAAACAACATTGAGTTTCTGACTAAGTTTATGTTTTGCTATTTTATTTTAAAATCCCACAAAATATTAATGTTTTGACCACTAAAAGCTTTGAAATTATATAAAATTTTCAATAAGATTAGCCTAAAAAATATTATTAAAATCTCGATTATGATTGTAAATGTTTGCTTGGTCAATCCCTAGCATCAGTGGGATGACACTGACAACTCACTTCACGCAAGTTTTCACGGTGAGATTTTTACAGAATCGACATGCCCGCCTTAAATTTCCTGAGCGGAATAACATGCGCAAAGAGCTTTGAAGTTTGCAAAAAAAGTATTTTCCTACACAGCTGAGTTAAAGAATGGAATGTTAATAAATATTTCCCAGAGTATTTGTGTTACCAGTCGACAAAAGAGATAATACAGCGTTACGGAATATTAAAAGAGCAATTTTATTATTTCTTGCTAGTTTAAAATGAGAGTTTACAAAGACTTCATTTTGTAAATTACTTTATAAAGTGAAAAATAGGACTGACTGGTTTATACAATTACGGAATTGCTTCTTATACTGTATCAGCTTGAAAATAGTTGTGATAATGTAGATATTTTAAAATAAAAGTTTTAAAAAGGTTTAATAAATAGGGTTGTGTTTTATAATTATTGAAAACTAAAAAACATGCAGTTTCTAAAGAATCATCTGACTACGTGGACTAACAATAAGTTTATAGTATTTTTTTATTATCTGCAATGGCTAGAATAAAGAAAACTCTCCTTTGCGTCGCGCAGTCGGGTAAAAGAAACAGGATAATCTTCAAACGTTATTTGTTATAAAAAACTTGCTTACATCTGACTTCTGTAACTGTACTGTCAGTTATCAGGGCTAAATATCTGCAGACACAGAAACGAATGCGATAGTTGTTTCAAGAGAATAACTGTTTATTCTTGTAACAAGCGACGCACCCCTGCTTCGCACGGTTTTACGACTTGATAAAACAGCGAGATTTATTTATTAATACAAATATGTACGTTTTAAATGTAGTTATAATTTATACTCATACCCCCTTACTAATAAACGCATTATATCAGATGAATAGTTACACACCGATTGCTCTCTTTCAGTCGTCAGTAATTTGACTTTCGAAAGAAGAAGACAAAGCGTTGTGTAACTATAAAGACGCTATACAACGTTTATTAGTAAGGTTGTGAATATTTGTTTAGTTTTATTAAGTGAATTGTTTAAGATTTTTTTGTCTCGTTTACTCTTTCACATGCTGTCTACATCTCTCTATTTATTGTCCTATCACAGGTATGTTGGAAGAGATTTCTTATGAAATAAGCATCACCTTTGTACCTATTTTTCTGTTCTGTTTTTTCTTGTCTGTTTATATGTGTGTACATAAATGGTAAAATAAATAAGCTTTTCGGAACATTTTTTCTAGATCATCATGAAAGCCGCATTCAAGTTGGTTGCATATTTTATAAGAACGACTTGGTCACGCAGATAGTAACTAAAATCGACTTTAATTTATAACATTCTCTCAAAACAGTGAAGCAAAACATCGTGAGGAAACAGGCATGTCCTAGAACCAAAGATTTGAATACATATGACATCTACCAACCCGCACTGGGCCCGCGTGGCAGATTACGGCCCACTCCCTTTCAAAAAGATGAGGCCTGTGTCCCAGCAGTGGGAACATTATAGGCTGATTATTTATGATTATGATTCCATAACTCAAGTAGCGGATATTGGAGAAAAAACAGCCAGGCTGAAGTGGGTGTGGGCCGGACAAGTCTCACGAATGCACCCGGAGAGATGGGCAAAGATCGTCACTCACTGGACGCCTGAGGCAGGACATCGCCGTCGAGGTAGACCAAGGCGAAGGTGGTGTGACGATCTAATATCATTCGCAGGGCCAACATGGCCAGAGATCGCACAAGACAGGGAGGTTTGGAAGAAAAAAGAGGAGGCCTTTGCCAAAAAGTGAGACAAAAAACAGGCTAAAAAAAAATATGATACATTTACAGGCAATGGTCATGGTAATCAACTTTTACTAATCCTTCCGTCTTATAATACTGCACGTGGTCAGGAGTCACCATTTTGTACAAAATCACACAAACAACAAAAATACCGTTGCGACTACAAACATTGTCAACAACAAACCAACTCAATTAAAAACGACAAGGTAAATTTGTCTCCACAACCGAAGGCATGCAGTTCCTGCCGTTTCAATTTCCTACAAGCTGATAGCAATCAAGCGAGTCTTGAATCGATGGCGGTAGGTACACTGGGTACATTGCTCGGCATCTCGCATTCCCTCACGCGGCGAACGTCTTCATCTTGGACGTTATTGGAAAATTCCACACAAAATTATTATACGCCGATGTACAGACAAACTAGAAGATTGGTATACAGGCAGCTCACTTGAAACTGCTAACAACTACGACTACAAAGTTCAAAATCATTTTAGTTTCGGAAGTCGGCAATTTGGCAATAAAATTAACAAAACCTAAGCCAACGACTTCCGAAACGGAAATTATTTTTCACTTTTTAACTTCGCGTTTTGTTGAAGTCGGTTGTTATTTTTTTAACAATGTATTAAGTCTGATGAATACTATGAATAGGCAAGTCTTTTTCATCACTCGTTAAAGTGTGTCTTAAGCTAAAACAAAACAACGAGCTGAAAGTCATAACATTTAATCAAAGTATAACAAACTCTTTGTTCGACTGTACATCTCCAATACATTCGATTGTTGTGACATACGAGAATCTTCACAGATTCTAGGCTAAGGTTGTGGTTGCCAGGGTCGCGGGTTGTTCGAAAGAGATACCGTGGCCCCTGGCACAGGCAACTGCAGGAACAGGGGTGGGTTTTAGTCAGTAAAAGTCTGACAACACGCCCTCTCGCTCCGCCCAGAGCGGGAGAAGTTATTTGATAATTTTCCACACAAAAAAAAAAGTTTGTGGCTGCCACTTTGTCCAATTTTATTGTTCCAATTTGTCTAATTTGACAATCATATTATATTTGGTATAGTCGAGGAATTTCTTATTTACCTTTATCATAATATCTGTCACAGTAATGTCTGATCTTTATTTTGTATCAATTCTGTTACAAAAGAGAGATCAATGTTACACCTACATATTTAGCAAGCTTTTCTTTTAAGTTGAAGAGACAACATTTTAGCAACGATCTCGGTCCCAAATTATGAATTATTTTGTCTGGTAACTGTCATTTTCAAGGCGGCTTGTTAAGTGATAAAAATAATTACTAAGCAAATTGACTATTAATTTAAATACTCTCCGTATATTCAACTGACAACTATCGTTCTTTGACAATCTATACTAATACTAGCAGCGCCCCGCGGTTTCACCCGCGTAAGTTTCGATCCCGTGGGAATATTGGTATAAAAACTATCCTATATCCTTTCCCGGGACTCAAACTATCTCTATACCAAATTTCATCTAAATCGGTTTAGCGGTTTAAGCGTGAAGAGGTATCAGACAGACACACTTTCGCATTCGAATATTAGTATGGATTATAAAGAGATATTTGTTTGTTTGTATGTAGGGGATAATCTTTGGAACTTCCAGTCGGAAATGAGAAATTATTGTTGCATTTGATAGCCCAATTCCTGAAGAAGGCTAGAGGTAATTTAACATCACGCTACTAACCTTAGGAGCCGAGCAAAAAGAAAAAAAGTCAGAAAGTACGCTAAGCGAAAACGAAGCAATAACGCATGCGGGCGATGCGATGCGAGACGGGGTGAGTCGGGGGAACAAAAAATTTTACGCGGACGAAGTCACGGGCAGAAGCTTGTGTTATATAATTTTATGAAAGATCAATAATTAAAAAATATAAATTAATTACTAAGCAAATTGACACCAACATCAATTTGTTTAGCAAGTAGTTTCCTTGACTTGCACAAACAATTTTTAGCTACACAATACCAATTTACGCACAGACCAACACGCATTGGACGAGTTCTTATATCGAAATAGAGGTACGAGTATCAATAGAAACGGTATTTCTTTAAGCGTGAAAAGATTTATGGGACAGAATACGTATTAATTTACGAGTAAAGGGATCGGGGTTAGAAAATGTCGAGTAATGAAATAAAGTATTCTCGAGCCTAAAGGAATTTGAAGAATAATGTGCGGCTTTTCGTTTGTACTTATTCTTTTTATATCTGAGAGTGAGAAAGATAATAATCTCATTTATTACATGTAATTTTAAGGTGCTTTACTGTAAGATGTCCTTCATAATTTGAACATTTTCAAATCATTTGCTTTGCCATTTTCTATTTTTATTTTGATTGAAATATAATTTTTTTTTCTTTTGTAAAATGGATAGACACACACACATATATGGTTCCTAAACATAATTGACGAAATGAGGGTGTACTGTAAGGTACAGACGCAGGCACATCAAGCTACTCGAAACTGAAAAATTTTCCCAATCAACTTTGAACCTTAGGCTTTGGCGATAAAGTTGAAAATCTATTAAATAAATTTGACAGATTGTAGTAGCTTGATGCGCTGGCGTCTGTACATTATAATCATTTGCAATAGATATTGGTACACTGTTGGTCTTAAAATTAGTAATTAAGTTTCCTAATACATAGCAGTTGCGAAGGTACCATACAACTCGATTCCCACCGGCTTCTCTTCGAAAATTCACAACATTACCACATAGTCATAGTCAATTCATAATTGAATTTTTTTTTTGGCATTTTTTTTTGCTCTGGCTTACCTTTGTCATAAATTCACCCTTCGCCACTGATACATAGTCCACGTAGAAGATGGCGGGACGAGTTAGATAAATTCCGTCAAAACTAGAAGAAGGACGCGCAGGCTCGCGAAAGCTGGAAAGGGTAGTGGAGCGAGGCCTTTGCCCAGGAGTAGGACAGTGTAGGCTAGTAAAAAAATAAAACATATTTCAGACCTTTAACATGCAAAACATAACATTATATTTAGTGCTAGAGAATAATAAAGTCCAATAGACTGCTTTAACCGGTTGAATGCCGTTATTACGTTATTACAGACACAATTAAAAAGCCATTGTGTCTCGCGCGGATCCACGTTTAAGCACACGAAGGGGTAAATCCAAGTTTCTCCGTATTTTAGTTTTTTCTGTACGTCTACCTAACCCTTTGGGGATTACAAGCGTGTGTGTGTGTTATTTTAACAATGGGATTCCAGCTTTATAAAGTCCCCAAAAATATAAAATATTATTCGTATCGAGAGTGCGTGGCACAATGTCACACTTTTCATATATCTTATCGCTTTGTCATTTATAGGACTGACATAAAAACGATACGAGATTTTATTGCATTACCATATTAATACAATCCATACGTTTTTCGTAGAGAGTAACCTTTTTCATCGCATTTCGAATAAAAAGTATGTATTTCGTAGTTAGTGAACTTTTTAATCCAAAAACACAGGCAAATAAATATTAATGTTGACATTTATTAAAATGTGTGTGTACTATAATTAAAATGTTTTAAGAAATGTTGATTGTTGGTTGTTGTTGATGTGTTTGATTGTTTTGTGTTTTTGGGAAGCACAGAACTGGTCATAGTAGAGGTGCTTGGGGGACGCCTATGTCCGGCATTGGACGTCTTTCGGCTGAAATGATGATGATGATGATTTTGTTAATCATTGTCTATCAAATTACGTGAACAACTTTTTAACCTTATAGAATTAAGGTCTAATCGATTCGCCTGCAGTAACTTTAACAATACACTAACTACTAGTAGATAAATATTTATTCCTGAATTTTCGAAATTCCACTGTAAATTTGTATGTTTTAAGTAATAAATACATGTTAATACACCTTTACCCCTCAAATTGGAATGCAGAAAATCTCATTAGAAACAGATATTATAGATTATAATAATATGATAACTCATAATCAGCCTATAATGTTCAAACTACTGGGACCTCCTCTCTTCGAGAGAGAGAGTGGGCTGTAATATACCCGCGGGCCCAGTGCGGGTTAGTAGATATCACATGTCTTCGAATTTTCGGATCTAGGACATGCCGGTTTCCTCACGATGTTTTCCTTCACACAAAATAAAACGCCTGTCTGGGTTCGAACCCACGACCTACATCTCGTATGTCGGAGCCGTTACAACTGAACCACCACTGCTCCTATGATAACTAGTAGCGATAAATAAGATTAAGCTACAAAAAAAAGACGGGTTGCACTCCGGGAGTGCCGGCAGAAGTGAAAACTTGAATATTAACGTTGAAATAAATCAATTATTAATTGAATTAATATAAGTTTTTTTCACTATTTCTGCGTCACTTTTTTCATTAATCGATGCACTTTGTTCAATTTCCATTTTTTGAAACACTTTATATACACGAATTTTGCGAATACAAAGCAGTGTGGCTACTACACAGACGGTCGAGCCATCAGCTGTCGATCCACGTCCGCGTCCGCGTCCCCGTCCACCATCACCATCACATCACATCACATCACATCACCATCGCCATCGCCATCACCATCGCCATCACCATCGCCATCACCATCGCCATCACCATCGCCATCGCCATCACCATCACCATAGCCATCACCATCGCCATCGCCATCACCATCACAATCACCATCCATCCATCCTTCCATTATCGTGTCTCACTTGGTTCACTTCGGTTGGCGCCGCCGTAGAAAGAGATGGGGGGGGGGGGGAATCTCTCCTGAAAAAGTGTTCAACGCCGCTAAAGAAGTTTTCACTTCAAAAAAATAACAAACAAAATTAAAAACCATTTCTAGTTAAAACATAAAGTGGAATAATTACGCAAAACCTCACTGTTATAATGTTGAAAATTATAATGAAGTGTCATTAGAGTTTCAAATATCATAGTGTCGGTACTTGTAGTACCATTATGAATGGTAAATACTTGAAATACCTGAAACATTGTTACCTCTGGTTTCCTACGTAGCGTCCAAACTCGTAATTAAAAAGCTCTAGGGCTCTTATGTCAAAATTTTAAATGGCAGGTCGAGACGTGGCAATTATACTAATTGGCTGCGTATACAAAAAAGTTAGCGAAATTTCTGTATATGGTACACTTTTTTACCGTGATGATTATTTACTATGTCGTATTTTTATAAATCCCTATCTTATTTACTTAACGCGGTATAAAGTTTTGGTTAAACCCACACTCATAAAAATAAGCAGTAAATAAAAATAAAAAAAAACATTGATCTGAACTGCTTTAAACAGTTCCATATGAGCCTAATGTTATGTTGTTTATTTGTATGTATGTATGTAAGTATATTCTCGTATTATTTGTTTAGTTTTATTAAGTGAATTGTTTTTAGATTTTATGTATTTTTTTTGTCTCCTTTATTCTTTAACACGCTGTCTACATCTCTCTATTTCTTATCCCAGACGCAGGTATGCTGAAAGAGATTTCTTATGAAATAAGCATCACCTTTGTACCTATTTTTCTGTTCTGCTTTTTCTTGTCTGTTTATATATGTGTGTACATAAATGGTAAATAAATAAATAAAATGTTCAAAACCATATTTTTTACTGATCCGAAAACAGTTAAAGCTTGCGGCAAAACGTTACCGTCATGACAGTAAACTTTAACGTTTTAAGTAGCTAAAAGGTCACAAAATATAACTGTTTTATTCATTTGGTGATATCGTTCAAACCATTGAAATTTACTTACACTACAGTAATGGTAGTTTTCCTTTATTTTTTGTTGTTTTTTTCAGTTAATGGATGTTCAGTCATTAAAAGAACTGTTTTACAAACATTTCTTCTTACTCTATAAAGTCAGTAAGTCTTAATGAAATCGCTTTAATGTGGTGCAGTGTGAAATTATTTTTTTCAGTGCATGATAAATTGACAACGAAATAATTTCATTATATAAAGTGTTATTAGGTTTTTCATCAGGATTTTTTCAGTAACAGGCCGCTGGATTCATACCCAGTTGATGGCAATAGGCTGGCCCTATTACATGAGACTCAAAAACAACTGGCGTAAATGTGGGTGGGTCAATCCGCGGAAATCCACTAACGGCGAATATATGCTAATAATAAATTAAATATCATAGCTGCATTCTTTTTTTACTTTATATGACATTTCTTACATGTTTTTACGTATGGCGCCGCTATCTAAAAAAGTATAACACCTTTATTTAATTTATTATTGCAATCAACACGCACCAAATGTCATTACCATTTGCAAATAAAAGTCGGCCTAATTGAGCGGAATGGCCCGGGTGTATCATAGGTACACCTCTGCTGGATCTTGGATATTACAAGCGTGATGTTATGTTATTTTATGTTTAAACATTCACAAAACTATGTCATTAAATTTTTTGATGTGCAGTTCTTTTAATTAAAATATTCATAACATTAAATTTCTTAATGCGCAGTTTTTTTGCACACACTCTCTCTATTTATTTACACGAGGTTATAAACCAAAATTCACTTACAACATAATTGACTTTTTTATGATTTTAGTACCTACTTACATTATAACATATATTTTTACACTCTCTTGGTGACTTCAACGCAAAATAACTATAAAGTAAACTACACAAACACTTTTAGCGTTCATTTTTTTATACGTCATAACTTGGTATCGCACTCTAGATAGAATTTACGATGTTTGTACTTTAGGCGGGCTCCATACATACATATGGGTTCCCTAGATTCGGGCTGATTCGGCCATACAATTGTAATGCAATTAGGTTTGCTACTATGTTTGCGGAATTGTCCACTCACTGATCCGTCTGTACATGGTGCGTACGTGCTCGCATTTGCACGTATCAAGTTGCACTGACGACTGACACAGACGTAACATATTATAAAGACTTGTTTACCTTCTTTTTTTTTTTTGGATTGTAAATCATCAAATGACCTTTCCCGCTCTGGGTGGAGCGGAAGGGAGTGTCAGACTCTTACTGACTAAAACCCATCCGTGTTCTTTCCTTAGCCCTTTGTGTTCCGGGGTAGCGGTAATCCGTTCGGACAATCCCGCTGACCCGGCAGACTTCGGCTCTGGCAGGCCCCTTCCTTTATGCTGACATCTCTTTTGAGGCGTGCGTGGAACACATACGCGCCGTCCGGCACGGGCCTGGTCCTGATCGGACGGTGAGCTAAAGACTAGTTTCCCTGAAGGGTTACATTGGGCAGAGATTTACAGACGCCAGCACATCAAGCTACCCGAAACCGACAAATTTTCCCAATCAAATTTGAACCTTATGTTTTGGCAATAAAGTTAAAAATCTATTAAAGAAATTTGACAGATTATGTGCTGGCGTCTGTACCTATACTTAGCACATCTCCTTTGTTTTGTATTAATTCTCTTCCTCTCAGTACTTGGAGCTTTTATATGTTGTAGTACGTAAGTGCAATTAAATATTGTAATTTTATGGGTGTGAGCCTGGAGATCTGTCACACAGGTCCCGAACCCAGCACAAACTCCAGCTCTCACAAAGGATAAACTTAAAAATGTAACTTGATGCTATGAATCAAAATTGTACCTTTTTGGGAAAAATAAATTATTATTATTTATTTATCTGTATCTACAACGCCACAAGCGAACAACGCGTCATACTGACGTCACGCAAATCCTGCATCGCGCAAGCAGAGTTTACCACGCAACTAGCATATATACAACAGCCCGCCATGACTCATTGGGCAGTTGCCCGCCAGACACAACACCCGTCTGGTCGGAGGATCCTCCCTTTTCTATAGAGTATGAGTGAACTTTACACCCTGTTCCTCATACCTCTATACTGGTGACCCCGAACATGAACGTCAGCGCAGCCTTCGTGCAAATACTTCAGCGTGACGTCATCATCATCACTCCCGCAAGCTTTCGAGCGGCGAGTCACCCAGCCAGCCAGCACCCACGGCTTCAACGGGTACCCTGACCACCAACATGCAGCGACCGTGCATACCTGGTCATCACCCTCAGCCTCATCAGCAACCTCGGCACAGCACACTGCACTTTCGGCCGGTCTACAAGCAGAGCCCTCAATAAGCCTCTCCTGGTCGACGCCAGCAGTCAGCCTCAACCCGGCGCTGTACCACATCCGACGCAATGGAGCATAACGCAGCGCCACCCCGACTCACTGGGGACATCTTCGCAGACAGTTCCGACTCAACGTGAACTATGCGGCAACCGGTTCCGACTCACTGGAACCTCAGCTGGCCTGGCAAGCATCGCAAAATACAAGACTCAGCCCACTATCGACCTCCGGTCTCCGGGGGGGAGTGATGTAGCGGTATCTACAACGCCACATGCGAACAACGCGTCATACTGACGTCACGCAAATCCTGCATCGCGCAAGCAGAGTTTACCACGCAACTAGCATATATACAACAGCCCGCCATGACTCATTGGGCAGTTGCCCGCCAGACACAACACCCGTCTGGTCGGAGGATCCTCCCTTTTCTATAGAGTATGAGTGAACTTTACACCCTGTTCCTCATACCTCTATATATCCATTTACTTCAGGCATCAAGGCCCATATAAAACACATACAATACAATATTAATATAACTTAAAAATACTATAAATACATACAACTTTATACTAACTAAATACAAAGTGTCTGCGTCGTGTTTCGCTGACTGGCGTCATGTTGCCGGCCACGAAACCTGTACACAACACCCTTCGGCCAGAACTCTTCCTTGAGGAACTTCTCGAGATGATGTGTCGGAACACGCACTACGAATAATATTATTATTACACTAGCTTCTGCCCGCGACTTCGTTCGCGGATCCTGTTGCTTTTGCCAGCGACAACGGGGTGGTCAAAATCGAAGATCTGAAACGTCTGATGTCAAATTCTATGAGCCCGGCGACTGGAAAACAGCGGGATGCGCGAGATGATTTGAGACGTTCCAGATCTTTCATGTTTGTAAGTCAACAGGAAATGCCCATTAGACTAAACAACTTTTGCTAAGACGTCGTTCCTATATATGTTATAGTGTCGCTGGGCTTTGGAGTTCCAGAACAGGTGTTCCAGATCTTCAAATTTATTCTCACAGCAGAAAATACTCTTCACGTGGAATAATTTTTGCTATGGCGCCAAGAAATGTTTTGACTGTGGATGGTCACCGATTAGCAGTGATCTTAATATTTCTGGAGGATTTTGCAATATTTCAATATGAACTTTCTCACCTGAGCAACTTATACCGTTTGTTTCTTTTTGCCATTTAACAGCTTCACAAAAAGTACAATTTTGAACCATACCTCCGATGGGGGAATATGTGTCGTAGTCAATCATAGGAGTATACGTAAATGCACTCCGTTCCTTATCAACCCAAGGAAGGTAGCGATGCCCTCCGGCTATATCTTGAGACACATCCGAACCTTCAGATGATATCGACATTCTGTTCAGAGAATGTCGAAGTCGATCAGAATTCAAACGTTCGTTGCGCTCTTCTTCTGTCTTTTCATGCCGCAATTCTTTCTCTCTCACTTTCTAACTGATTATGAATATTTTGTTGTGTGCGTGTTCGGGAAAATGTATGATGATGTAGTTAGTCGCGCATCACGTTCATCACTCGTTTCAAAAGACATGTTAGTAGATGTGCGAATACGCTGAGAACTCAAGCGTGATTCTGTATCGGTAAACGTTTCCGATTCGTGACACAATGCATGTCGTTCACGATCAGCGGTCAGTCGCGCATCACGTCCCCCACTTGTCTCTAGAGACCTAGAAGTCGATGCGTAGATACGCTTGGAACTCAAGCGCAAGTCGCTATCCGTGAACGTCTCTGACTCGCAAGACAATGCATGACGTTCACGATCAGCGGTCAGTCACGCATCATATTCTTCACTGGTCTCTAGAGACCTGGATGTAGATACGTAAATACGCTGAGAACGCAGGCGTGCTTCGCGATCCAAAGAGGTTTCCACGGAGCGAGTTGCAGCCTGATGTTCTTTAACAGCATCAAGTCTCTCCTGACGCTCTTCGGTAGATTCTTGGGATCTTATGATCATCAATCTTTTAGCTCCTTTGGAACATTGGGAAAGATTTGACCTCTATCTAGGCATGGCATGGCATAGTTTTATTGTGAAGATATCTGATCAATTAAAATCTAAGTGACTGCACCCCTGCGTTACCGGATAGGCTACCGTATCACAAAGATAAATGGAAAAGGAAATTAAACACTCAAATAACATAAGCCCGAAAGCATATTTATTCGATAAAATAAAAAAATAAATGGGAGTTTTGGCCAGTAGAGTCAAATTTTCAATGATATACCATCGTCATCGAAAATCAGTCCTAAACTGTTACCGCCTTCACCGCGTGGACGTACTCCCAGCTTATGTTATTTTATAATTATACACTGAAATTAATGATAGCTTTGATTTCCGCATCAGATGTTTCCGATCTTCGATTTTTTTAAGTTAACAGAAAATGCCCATCAGACCGAACAACTTTTGCTAAGACGTCATTCCTATATGTGTTTATGGTGCAGCTGGGCTCTTAGAGTTCCACATCAGGTGTTCCAGATCTTCAAATCTATTCTCTCAGCAGAAAATGCTCATCACGTGGAACAATTTTTGCTAAGGTACCATTTTTGTATCTCTTATAGTTTAGCTGGTCTGTTGCGGTACTGCATCAGTTGTTCAAGTTTCCAAGATAAATTATAGCCTATATGTTGCCCAGACATAATACCTATACAACAAAAAAAAATCATTCAAATCCGTCCAGTAGTTCCGAAGATTAGCGTTAACAAACAAACAGACACACAGACAAACAGAAAGAATTTTTTTTTTTGGATTCGTGCCCTATTACTGTTTCTAAACCCCCCGCAATTATTATTTTTTTAATATATTCAATGTACAGACACAATTTTTTTACTGTTTTATTATATGTATAGATAATCAGCCTATAATGTTCCCACTGCTGGGACACAGGCCTCCTCTCTGTGAGAGGGAGCGGGCCGTAATCTACCACGCGGGCCCAGTGCGGGTTGGTAGATGTCACATGTCTTCGAATTTTTGGTTCTAGGACATGCCGGTTTCCTCACGATGTTTTCCTTCACCGTTTTGAGAGCAGTGGTGATAAAATAATGTACACAAAGTAAAGCGCCTGTCTGGGTTCGAACCTACGACCTACAACTCGTAAGTCGTGACCGTTACCACTGGGCCACCACTGCTCTCACTATTATTATTGTCAAGGACAAATAGGCAGTCGCGGCATGTAAAATACTGGTATTCAGCTGCATCCAGTTAGACTGGAACCCGAGCCTAACTTTGTTGGGAAAAGGCTAGGCAGATAGATATATAGTGTGTAATACGCCTTACTTACAGTGTATGAAATCGAAATATAATAATGCTTAACGGTACCTATCACAAAGTAGAGGTGCTATTTTTTGTCAAGCAATATTTCATAGCTCTTCTGCTAGGTGTTGTGCAATTTGCAATAAAACAAAAAAAAAAAAATAGTAATATATAATTTTTTTTTTTTTTTTTTAATTTTTTTCGTGTTTTTTAGATTAATATTTCAAAATATACAGAAGAGGCTAAGCGACTAACTCTGACCTCCGAGGAATGTCCCCGATCTAAGACATTATGATGATATTTAATATGGAGCTACTCAATTAAACTGTATTTTTAATATTATTCCCTCTACTTTGACACACAAAGAAAACACGTTTAACTGAAAATATGTATCGTAGGAAAAGTTAGGGCCACTAAAATTCGACTTGAAATTCATTTTCATTTTAGTAACTATAAAACCTTGATCAGGGTTTTATGCGAGCCGGCTCGAGATTCGTAGCTATGTGCTACGCGCTACGTACGTTGTAACCAGCTTGCTACGGCGTAGCGGCCGTAGACTGGCGTAGCTGCCAGACTTTGTAGCACAAAATTTATTTCTGAGCCCGTTTTAATAACAGTTTGTTTTACTATGAGATAACGTGGAATAGTATAGGGAATTTAACAGGTTTCTATCACGTAGTTTAGCTGAAAATGCTTGAAGAAGTGCATTAAAAGCTATTCAAATTAATTTTGACCTCTCGACGTTGTAAAGGTCTTAATTATTTTTTAATTATTAACGTATCTGTTTCACTCTTTGTAAAATTTCTACACTTATCTGTAATTTTTATGTTGTATATGATCTAAAAATAATCTTTCTATCTGTAAAATAAAAAAAATATATGACTGTGTGAGGACGTTTGAATACATATCTGTAACTCTCGACAAATATTATAGACGATTTTTGGCCTTGATTTTCGATTGATAATATTAGATTGTGTTCGATTTTGATTTTCTCATTAATGTAGCTTAAATCATAATATTTTTTTTTGTAAATAATGATTTTATTTTTGTAAGTAGGTTTGCACAAACACTTTTACAAATCATGTTTTTATTAAATTAGATGAGGTCGGCGTTTTCTATCTGACTACTCTGAGAAGAAAGGCCGAAACAAACTCAGAGGTCACAGCCTCTTTTAAAGTCCAGACATAATCTCGGTCAGGTTATATGAAGACCATGTAGATCAATGTCTGAGATGGTCTTTTGAGGAAAGAACCACACAGATTGAGTGGACCTGTCCAGTCAGTGCACGCATTTGTCAGAAATCGTGCAGCTCAACTCAAAACTTAAGGCTTTAATAGCTAAAATTGCGTAGCTAAAACAAAAAACCAAGCCTTTTTTTCTTATTAGTTATAAATAAAATAATGTCGTGACTGCTCCGTGCCTCGGAAAGCACGCTAAGCCGTTGGTCCTGGCTGTCATTCGTAGATCTTTGACAATCGTTACGAGTAGTCAGAAACGTAAAAGTCTGACAACCAATCTTACCAAGGAGTATCATGTTACCTAAATACTGGGTTGTAGTAGGCGTCGGATACGCAGGCGTTCCATGTAAAATACTGGTAATCAGCTGCATCCAGTCAGACTGGAAGCCGACCTCAATATAGTTCGGAAAAGGCTAGGCAGATTGCTTTTTTAAAATTAAATTAAGTCCACACAACAGTTTCCATAAAAAGAAAAAGAATTACAAAGTAGATAGCAGACTGTCAAGCCATTTGCAAGATGGCGATTACACCACTTCAGGTTATTTTCATTTTCCAACATAACCACGGTCTTTTGGAAGGACACTTTTATATTCTACATTTTAAGCTCTATTTTTTAATTAAAAAAATAATTTCCTCTCCTCGTAATGAAAAGAAAACTGTGTTTGATATTTCGTGGCAGTTTTGGAAGTAAATGGGTCGTTGGGGGACCGTGAATGCGCTGTCAATTTAGCTATAAGCAAATTGAATTAAAAATTACCACTAATTTATTTGTTAGGGCTGATTTTTGAATCGACCGATAATTTTTGTTCGTGGAATAAAATTAACGTCTGACAGTTTTTGTATGGAAGAACTGTCAAAAATTCAAAATTATTCTTCCGATAAAGTTATCTAGCGTTGGAAAAATCAGCCCTTAGTCTGTTAAAGGTCTAGATAGGATCTTAACTAGTTTTTACTAAAAAAAATATATGTATAGGTGTTATACGAGTATGTTTATAATCAACTACCTGCGCCCCGCGGTTTCACCTGCATAAGTTTCGATCCCGAGGGAATATCGGGATAAAATAGTTTTTATCCCAATAGTTCCTATGCCCTTTCCTGGGACTGAAACTATCTCTATCGGTTCAGTGGTTTAGGCGTGAAAAGGTAACATATAGACAGACAGACAGAGTTACTTTCAAATTTATAATATTAATATGGATAATATGGATGGACGGATGGATGGATATATGGATATGGATATTATGGACGGATGGATTATGGGTGGACATGGATATTATGGATTTACAAAATAGCTTGATTATAAATAGCACATTATCACTCCTGTAATTCACGAAGGCGTAAAAGTGATGCTACTATTTTTGTAATGGATCAATCCAAAAGCTTTCCCAACCCGGAGATTAAACCCAGTACCCTTGTGCAGTACTCCGCATTGCCTAACTGATCAACAAAGCAGAATAAAAAAAAACCTTGTTACGGTCACCCGGAGTATTTCCATTGAACACAGAAAAGGGACATAACAAAAAATAATGCTTTTTTTTTAAATTCACATACAAACAAAGAAAACCCTTTCAGTAGCCACACAGGCCGATGTTGCAAACGTATTTTATATTTATGTTTCCCGGCTGGCTAGCCATGGGTTTCCCGACCGTAAATGCTTATTTTTACAGAAACACAAAAAACAACGGGAAAGCCTTTAGAAACTTAATGAAAATCTGGTAATATGAAAAGTTACGACCCAGTGGGTCCCGCTTAATGGGAAATGACGTCGTGGCAGGCCCAGACGGAGATGACGGGATAAGATGGACTCCTTTAATAAAGATTGTCGTCCTTGGTAGCTCTCGACAGAGAGAGGTGGAAAGAGTGTAGGGAGGCCTTTGGCTAGCAGTGGAACTTTAATGGCTAATAAAAAAACGTAAAGTAAAAAAAAGGTAAAACAATCTCTGGTACAGTCAACAGCAAAAGTAGATGAAGAGAAAACTTCTTTGGGCGCGTTGGGCATTTTTAAGATGGGAAAAAACCATTGAATTCACGCCACTGTTACCGTAACCGATACCGCTTCGGATGTGTTCGGCTGTCCTCGGGATGTAAGTACTCGGTTTTAATGTATATCCGATATGTCAGTGAGTGATGGCAAAGTATTTTGTTTGTGTTTTGTTTTCACTTTTGTCGGCACTCCCGGAGTGCCACTGTTTTTTTTTTTCAGTAAATCTGAAAATCATATCCAACGTACTTGGAACGTAGGTATGTACTTACATACGTTTACTATCATCAAAACTTTACAGCTTTTGCACTTAAACTAGAGCTAAAACTTAGCGTTCTGCTAAAAACTTGAAGCGACGATTAGCAGCACACTTTATTGTTTTAGTCATCAACATTTACACTGTTTTACGGCTCATTTTAAATAGGTCGGTTTACTTTTAAACGGAGTGTTAACACTTCTATATTTTATGGGCCATAAAGCGTTACGTTGTTACAAATAGAAGTATCTAAGAGGTAAAGCCGATATTATGTTGTGCTACAAAGAATCTTGAAAGGAAGGAGCTAGACGAAGGTGTACCATCATCTGCCTAGCCTTTTCCCAACTATGTTGGGGTCGGCTTCCAGTCTAACCGGATGCAGCTGAACCCTAGTATTTTACATGGAGCGTCTGCCTATCTGACGTCCACAACCCAGTTACTGGGTAATACGATAACCCTTGATAAGACTGGTTGTCAGACTTTCGGGCTTCTGACTATAGTAACGACTGTCAAAGATCCATGAATGACAGCCCGGACGAACGGCTTAACGTGCTTTCCGAGGCACGGAGGGGTCTCGGTATATAAAAATGGTCACCCATCCACCGACCAACCGCACAAGTGTAGCTTAACCTGATCGATCGACTTGTGCGCCTGTTATCATTTAGCCACGGGCCTTACTACCGGAATAAAAAAGTATCCTATGGCTTAACTCAGGCCCACGGTCTACCAGTGTGCCAAACACCGAATTCCTTTCAGCAGTTAACGCTTGAAAAAGTAACAGGCAGACTGTCAGACAGAGGTACTTTTACATTTATAATATTAGTATGAGTTACAGTAGCAAGAACCCGTCGTTATTTTTTTCTTGGCTCCTTTTCAGTGACACAAAATACGGTTACGCTTGTCTGGTTTCACCGTAACTTGTAAGGCTATGCCGTAGTGTAGGCGACGAACGACCAGATTTTTCTTTGCCTATGAAAAGTACAACTGCTGTTTATAAAAACCTTTTTACAACAAAAAAAACAACTACCAACTTCTAAAAAAAGACACCGCAAAGTGAAAAATAACTTTAATTTCGGAAGTCGGTGGCAAACACAGATATAGATAGACCTAGATAACGCAAGTATCACGAACTATATGAAAACTAAGCGTGTCACTTTTTGACAACCTACTATGACGTCACAAGCTCGCGCTCTCGCTCATGCTCACCCAGCCAACAGTACGCAGGACTGAGCGCGAAAGTGGCGGCTTACGATTTTCGAACGTAAGCTGGTGCGATTTTTGGCACGCGAAGTAGTTGCTCTTGCGTTATCTAGGTGTATCTATATCTGCGGTGGCAAACTATGCCAACCAAACGACACTGACTTCCGAAATTAAAATTATTTTTCGATACACACTAATTACCCACTAATAAGTAATTACTGTGTATCGACAAAACTAAAACACTAGCGGAATGTTGCACACTTGTACTGAAAGCGATGAGGAAGAAGAGTGGGGCGCGTCTTCGTGAAAGACAATACTTTGATTTGCCGTGAAAATGACGCAAAAAAGAACATAAACACAAAAAGTAAAGTAATGAGGTATGGGGAAACATGCGCCACATCCACGCAAAACGGTTATCGCTCAGCATTATGCTGTGTATGGCGCTATCTGTATCAAGATAAAGATAGCAAGAGGTAGCAAGGTACCTGGCGTCAGTGCGACCGGTCCTTATAAGTGTTATAGATCAAAGGTGACTTTATAAAGGCTAATTTTATAATATTAAAATGTAAGACGGCTCATGCTTGTACCTAGTTTCATATTAAAACATAAGTTTAATTACAAAGCAGTGCAAGTCTTAAATAAAGCTCCACAACGTCTACTGTCCAGTGTTTAAAATTTTTTCTCCTCTTAGATCTAAGTAACACGTTTATTTTCGTAGTCAGGAGACCAATTAAGATTCATTTCTGAGAAATATATGTTATGTTATTTGCATGACTGAGTACATTTTCAAGGAATCTCTCCGTTAATAAACACCAAGAAATCTGTCAAATCATCTTCTGATACAATTATTTACGTCGAAATACGAGTAGACACCGAGCAAAAAAAAAGCAACGCCATCTTACTCAAAATATAGCAAAATCATAATAAATCACGTTTCTCTTCGCTGCCTTTCATACAAAGCAAAAAAGTCTTTTATTTTCAAAGTGTACCTTCCAAATTGCATTTGCCGAATGATTGGCGACATTCAGACTTCAGATGTATAAAAAAAGAATGCCAATAGACAGAATCTTCGTTATTCTGACCACGTTTCTAGTATAAAAACGCGTAGCGAATACGTCTGACGTCAGACTGTGGTTGACATTCCGCTGTTCAGAACTTAGAATGCTGCGGTGGGAAGGAATTTTTATTAGAGCAAATATAATATCATTTGAATGTTTTATTGGCATGCCGATGATTTTATGGTCTGTTGGGTATAATCGCCAAAGAGATTGGTCGATGGGTTTTTAGTGCTGCTATGATAAGAACAGTATTTAATGAGCTTTATCGTGAAATAAAACCTTATAAACAGGATTTTATCCCATTGTCTCTTACTAGGTATGTGAATCATTTGATGCGAATGCAACTAAATAGACCGATCATATCGTGAAATAAAACCTTATAAACAGGATTTTATCCCATTGTCTCTTACTAGGTATGTGAATCATTTGATGCGAATGCAACTAAATAGACCGATCATTTGAGAGACGCGCCTTATGTCCTGTTTCTGCAGTATTCTTAACCGGGGATATGTGACCAGCGGGGCAATTTATCAATTGGAATCGGTTTCATTTTGACAGTTCAACAACATTCACTGCGTTATTTACGTGTTGAGTAGACAAATTTTTCGAACTTATGAAGCAATGCATTAGCAATTTGCTTCATAATTATTCAGATTCCGATTGATAGTGTGTTACGCAATTAGGGTTCTGGGTTTAATTATCGAATTGCGATATAATGTACATATTATTATTTTAAAACTGTTAGATTTTTGAATTATGTAAATATTTGAATCTTTAAAAATAAATGATTAATTTGTAACATTATAAAATAAACAAATACAATCGAAGCAAAGGATTGCGATATTGACATATTGCGTTTCTCGATACTCAGTCAAAAGAAGAATTTCGTCGTAGTTTTTTGTCAAATCAATAACTTGTAAGAAGGCCTTTTACAGATTGTAACTCTAGGTACTTAGGTAGACTTGCCAAAAAGACATTTTCCAATGTAAACATATTCTAACCCCAAATGATAAATTCCTCTATAACGGTCAAACTCAAAGACTCCAGTTTGCATAACTAAATTCCTTCGGGATATCGCTGAACCGTCTTCGGCTTCATCTCTTGCTGCTCACGTCCCATCCGTGAACTACTTTGACCATTTTTCACCTTTATGCCTTTAGTAATAAGGTTGAAAAGTAGACAACCGCCACTTTCCGCGATGATATATCCGAGGACTACTAACTTTCAGTGCCGTACTTATCTAATAAAAATGCTATTGTAGCTAAAACCTGGGGAGCCATGTTTTATGTGCTATGTTATACAGGGTGACAATGTATAAGAATAAATAAAACTGAAGTATTTGTTTGAAATGTATACAGATAAATATAATTAAAGTGCCTGTTTGTAAATTGTAATGTCAAATAACAGCTTTTTGCTAAATGCATGTGAAAGTGTGGGTAGACGGTAGTTATGACAAAAAACAATTTTTAAAATGTTTCTCTATCCGTCTGTTTGTTCCGGCTAATCTCTGAAACGGCTGAACCGATTTTGATGAAATTTTATATAGAGATACTTTGAACCTGAGGAAGGACATAGTCTACTTTTTATCGACATATTACGTGGGCGAAGCCGCGAGCAGAAGTCAGTAATAAATATGAAGTGAACGCGGAAGTCGTGGTGGTTGTGGGTTTGAATCATGTCTTGTTAAAAGATAGAATGCAACTTGACTCAAAATTGCACTCTACCTAACCTTTGGTTGACTGGTACTCCTTATTGCACCTAGATTAAAAAAATAATTTAATTATTTATTAGACGCAGAATAGATACACAAAATATAACCCCCTTTTTTTTTTTTTTTTTTTATGGATGGGAAATCATCAAATGACCCCTCCCGCTCTGGGTGGAGCGAAGGGAGTGTCAGACTCTTACTGACTAAAACCCATCCGTGTTCCTTCCTTAACCCTTTATGTTCCGGGGTAGCGGTAACCCTTTCGGACAATCCCGCACCCCCGGCAGGCTTCGGCCCTGGCAGGCCCCTTCCTTTATGCTGACATCTCTTTGAGGCGCGCGTGGAACACGTACGCGCCGTCCGGCACGGGCCTGGTCCTGATCGGACGGTGAGCTACCCATTACTCTCCGTCCGCAGGCCCGCGCCTACGGTGGCCGGGAGTCGTCACGCGGCTCCCGACGCCCGGAGCGTCTCCCGCGGCGGCTGGGGTGTGAGGCTCTCTCCCTCAGCCGTTCAGCCACCTCCTTCGCTAGCATGACTGCTTCGCAGAAGGAGGTGACCGCCTCCCACTCCCTCTCGCCCCGGACCATGGTTTGAACCAGGGCCGGACGCGAGAGGTCGCCGCCGCTGTCGATCGCCTCAACGAGGGCACGGCGGTGCTCCGCCCATGCGGGGCAGACCTCCACCGTATGCTCCACCGTGTCCTCTGGGCGATCCTCACAGTGGTGACACCCGGGCGTCTCCTCCCGCCTGATGATGTGCAGGAACCTCCCAAAACATCCGTGTCCGGTGAGGACCTGCGTCAGGCGATAGGTGAGGACGCCGTGACGCCTCTCTAGCCACTCCTCAAAGAGGGGTCTTATCGCCACTATCGTGGCGTGCCCTGAAAATATAACCCCCTAACTGAACCTATTTGGTGTATGCCTCATAGCTGCGCTATGCAGGGTTAAATTAAATTACTTAGCGAAAGTCCGTGAGACGTGATAGGTATCGATGTCTAATTAAAATAAACCAATACAAATATATATTTGATGATATTTTTATTGGGGTCAACGACCGTAGGTTGTGTAATTAAAAATAATTACTAGTAATAGGTGTGAGTCTAAAAATCAGTTTTTGTTTTTTGTACAAACTTCACAGTCGTAATGGTTAAACACGATAAAAAAGCAGATATTCTCAACTCATCCTTCAATTAACTTCAATAGCAGCGGTCGTTGACCCCAAAAAAAAAACATCAATTCATATTTTTTGTCGTTTCATCGTGTTTCAATAACGATACTTATCCCGCATGTCTGCGGAGTTTCAAATGTCAGCATACTACACATTGCGTTCTTTAGGTATCAACCACGCATATGACGCATACAATAAATACATTAGAAAAGAGTAATTGCTCATAAAATAAAAATAAATAATAATATAGTTTATTTCGCTCTCAAAGTACAACAAAAACTTAATCTATTGTTACAATATTGATTTTTTATCTGTAGTTACAAACTAGTGGGTATGGTAATATGAAACAACAACTATCTCAAACACTGTTTATTAAAAAAAAACTGGTAAACTAACCTTAACATTATAATAAGTTAACTAAAAACTAAACAAATTGTTGCCAGCCAGCTAATCAGGAAATATAGAGAGCGAAGGTCGTGGGGGGTTGGAGATAAACCCTGTACTGTTCCGTTTGAGATGAGTATAAGTTAAAAGTTAATTATTATTATAAAACTAAGGAGAAAGTATCCTTCCAGTTATTGTTTAATTTTAATCTATTAAATGGGCGCCAGGGACTTTGAGAGTCCCGGATCCCGGAGCCGACGAAGGTGTCCAATACTATTCCGGACGGGGTAGGATGTCGAACCCGAGATCCACAAATTAAATTGTGATGCAGGCCGGTTTCCAGTATCGAAAACCGGACCCAGACAATCAACTGGTTCCTACGGGAACCGTAATAAGGTATAATAAAAAGTTAAAGTAGGTAAAAGAAAAAACCGTCCCGCCTGAGCGCTAACGCTAGACGGACTATGCCGGCCGCAGTCGTCTCCACACGAGGCTTCGCTGTGCTCGAGGAACGGGTCTCGCGTCCAGGCCCCAGACGATCCTCTAGGTCCTGGCGGCGAGACGAATCGCTCGAGGTGCCTCTCCTGGAATCGACAATACGGAGGCCTAATAATATAAAGAGAAACTAATTCACCTTCCTGGAGGTGACTGAGCTTGGAAATCTAAAAGGCTAAAACATTAGCCGGTTAACGAGGCCTTTTTACAATGACACCATAAAGAGCTACGACTTCGGTTTGCCTAATCTTGAGTGGTCGGACAATAGGGATGAGTTGCAAATAGTCAGCGGGTGAAATACTCACGGTTGTCGTAGGGAGAAAGCACTTGACTGCAAGATTCTTCACCGGCTGGAAAGCTGCCTGCGTATGCGCAATTTGGAATCCTGCAATAAATATCCATGGATCACGACAATACCCTTTCTAACAACCAGGGAAGGGCTCACAGACCACTTCCAAAGACTATTACAACCAAATCCTTACCTTTTAGAACGTGTAACAAGTTTAGTGGAATCACTCAACGTGTCGTAGGGCTTCAAGATGCTAAGTGAGTCCCATGATGCTGTCACTGGC
Organism: Amphipoea oculea; assembly: GCA_945859645.1. Classification (NCBI taxonomy): domain Eukaryota; kingdom Metazoa; phylum Arthropoda; class Insecta; order Lepidoptera; family Noctuidae; genus Amphipoea; species Amphipoea oculea. The sequence goes on from OX243876.1 coordinate 7,754,454, forward strand.
TCACAAACCGGAATTAGTCGGAGCATTTCAAAAATCTCCCCGATTACGGGTAAAATAATATTAAATCACTGAAGATAAATAATACACCGAGATACTTAAATTCTTGAAAATCACTAACAACTGCACAACATGACGTTTATTCGCTGAAACAATAAGAATCTTCATGATCCAGACCAACAAACAAATTATTTGTTATTTCCAATACTGAAACTCGTCATGATCGTGGAAAATCTCCTCGAAACTTAATTTGGCAAATTAAGAAAGTATTAGCTTGTCACATTACGTCGAAGACAATTCACAGATAAAAAATATATTAACTTGACACGAAGTTTCTAGAAAGAAGTCTATATTGAAAAAATGAATGATTTCCGTTTACGGTTATTTAGTTTATTATGACTTTTTTTTTGACTAAAAGCTGAAAATAATTGAGGATTGCTCCATACGATATTATTTCGATGGTTAGCAATCAATATGTTAAAATATCGATTTAAACTACAACTGTGAATCGGCGACCACCAGATGTCGCCTTTGACAGATAGAAACTGACGTTTGACTGAATGACATTTGGAATGTAAACAAACGCAACTAATTACAATTCAATATGTTTTAGGATTAAGAAAAGTGATTTATTGTGAGGAAGCCGATTGTAAAACTACAATGAAATGTGTTACTCGGAAACCTCGTAATGTACTACTTATGTTTTCAGGTAAATGCTACTTTACTAAACCAACCCGTTGTAGGTGCAAAAAAACAACGTAACACTATGTACCGATGTATGCAATGTTAGGCGCCTATTACAGACATATTTTTGTTAATGGGACTAGAGGACATAAACGCAAAAAACGCAAGTCTTATAATTCCTAAAAGTATATGATCGAGTACATTAAACAAAATCAGAAACATATATGATATTCTTTAGGATTACTAGTTAGATAGTGTGTTGAAAACATAATACAACTAATTTGATACGATAGAAAAAAATCATGAAGATACCTCTAAAAAGTTTCTTTTTATAATAAAAACCATACTAATATACAAACAATCATTTTGATTTATTGTCTGTTTATTCTTTCTACAAGCAAAATACTAAAGCGCAAGAGTTTTAATTTTTTTGTCCAAATAATAGATTTTTTGTAAATTGATAATTGCTATTTTGCAATAAATTACCAGCGTTGTCACGTTCGTCATCGCGCATCTCTTTCTTTTCTATGCAGTCTGACAGTGACCGCGTATGAAGTCCCCAAAGTAAACGCAATAAAACCATTTCCACATTCTGCAAGCTTCCTTTTCTTCGTAGGTACCTCTAATATCTCTTGAGTGAGAATAAGCCGTTTTCCTCAACTACTCTTGTCCCATGTGGCGAGAAACAGATGAGCAGCGTTTATTTATCTTTAAGCTAGACACAGAAATATTATCTCAGGAATTAATAAAGAATATTTATATGCGAGTAGTGGGACTGTTTTATTAATGAGATTACGGCATTGCAAAACTGAGCATGGAAGTAACTGGTTATTTTGTGAGGTACAGACGTCAGCACATCAAGCTACCCAAAACTGTCAAATTTTCCCAATCAAACTTGAACCTTATACTGTAGCGATAAAGTTGAAAATCGATTAAGGAAATTTGACAAATTGTAGTAGCTTGATGTGCTGGCGTCTGTACCTCTCTGCCTGTGCTTTCTTAATAAGCTTTTTGACTACAGATTAGGATTCTATAGATCTTTTGATTTTAGCCTTACCTGCGTAGGATCATTAGCCATCTTTTTTAATATACAGGGTGGCATATATCGACGCACAACCTTTTACCGTGGATCAGTATATGATACTGAACCATTTTGACCGCATAGGTATTGCACTTTTCTATGAAACATTTATACAGGTTGATATTGAAAACATGCGACAAATCGAAATGGGAGATTGTACTCATCATTATGAACAACTTTTACTATGGGACCAAGCCTGAAATCGCGAAAAAAAAATCAGCTGTTCCCTACATTTTGACGAGTTATGCGAACATAAATGTAGGGAACAGCTGATTCTTTTTTCGCGATTTCAGGTTTGGTCCCATAGTAAAAGTTGTTCATAATGATATGCACAATCTCCCATTTCGATTTGTCGCATGTTTTCAATTTCACCCTGTATATGGTATTAAATGCGGTAAATATCCTTGAAGCACTCTAGGTAATTTGAAGCAATTACTCAGAGTGCTTCAAGAATATTTTGACGCCTGAATGACTTTGACAGAGAGGCACTGTTGTTAAATATTTATGCAATTGTTTTGTGAAATGTATTGAATAAACAAGATGGCGGCAATAGATTTGCACGACTCATAATGCGAAGCATTAGAGAGTGCTTTAAGATAGTTTTTTTTTGCCTCCTTTCTGCTACTGTTTCTATTGTTATACTCCTGCTAGTAAAGAGAACCCACTTAATTTATATACCATTGTATAGATAATTTAATGGAGATTAATTCTGTACTTTAAAAAAATTTATTTAATGCAGTAGAAACGATCTACCACTAAAACATATATATTATGTAAAATTACGAGTACATAAAGAAAAAGAAAGGGAAAGAACTCATTGGACATCAAAAAAATTGTCCGCATCGCAGTCAGTGGGAAAAGTGTCCAAAAGACTGGAAGCGTTGCCACGTTGGATGGCAATGCTGATTATTTGACCAAAAGATAGGCCAGCCCTTTGGTCATATGAAGAGTCGACCAACCGCTTGGCAATGTCCCGAAATACTCGATGAACACACGGACCCGTAATTGAATACTAATCTAAAACAAATTAAACAAAACTTTCAACTCCCCAGAACATTATCGTGTATAATTTTGCAACAAACTTTGTTACTACCAGACTTCAGTAGTATTTAATTAATCTAACAACTAAATAATCGGGAGGGTAGTCATTAAAATATAACAGTGAAAAGGGATTGTAGTAAATTTCCATGCTATTGGAACGCCTACGCTAAAAGATGTTTGTAGACCCACGGTTCCTGAAATTAGTTATACAGTGCTATTTTTTTTGCTAGCTAAACTCCGCAGTCGCGATGGTTATCATTATCTATGGAGGGACTGCCTATCTGACCTCCACAACTCAGTTACTGGGAAAAAACCAATAATACTTTAATCGATATCTAGGTATACTAATAATAAATCTGAAAAGTTTTCTTGTTTGTTTGAACGCGCTAACCTCTGGAACTACCAGTCGGATTAGAAAAAGTCTTTTAAAATTTGATAGAGTTTTTACTTTAGGCTATTAACATCACGCTAGGACTCTTAGGAGCCGAGCAAAAAGATAAGAAGGTAAGAAAAAACGCTAAGCGAAAACGAAGTGATGACACAGGCAGGTGATGCGAAGCCACGGGGTGTGTCAGGGGAACAAAAATATTGACACGGACGAAGTCCCGGGCAGAAGCTTTAGAATAGAATAGAATACTGTTTATTATGTACACCATAATTATAAATTACAGAGATAAATATATACATTTTACGAAGGGCAAATGGGCGGCCGGTGGGCGGAGGGTGGCAGTGGGTGATACAATAAAGTAGTAACGAATAATTTTTGTACGTTTGTCTGTTTGTCTGGACTTGTGTTCCGGATAGGTGCAAAAAACGTCTGACCGACTTGGATGTTTGGCACACAGATAGTTTATAACCTGGATTAACACATCATATATAGCCTATAATTTTCCCATTGCTGGAACACAGGCCCCCTCTCGGTGAGAGGGAGTGGGCCGCAATCCACCACGCGGGCCCAGTGCGGGTTGGCAAATGTCACACGTCTTCGAATTTTTGGTTCTTGGACATGCCGGTTTCCGCATGATGTTTTCCTTCAACGTTTTGAGAGCGGTGGTGATGAAATAATTTACACAAAGTTCGAATCTACGACCTACATCTCGTAAGTCGCGGCCGTTACCACTTGGCCACCATTGCTCTCATAATTAACACATAGGATACTTTGATCTCGGTAGTACGTTCCCGTGGCATATTTTCCGACATCCTAGCAGGCGAACCCGCGGGCAAAAGCTATTTACCTATAACATTTTATTTTATAACGCTAATTAGTCTTTTGTTCAGTTCCATGTTTATTGGTTTTTTGTTTACCGGATATTAAAGTCAATTTTTCAAAGGAACAATGTTGTTTGAAATATAATAAGAAGTTACAAATAATTTTTTTGCTAGCTTACGAAGATACTTTATGAGGACTAAAAATATATCATTATATCTAATTATGTTGCTGACTCTCTAATTAGGACTTCAAAGATTTTGAAAATAAATAAGATAATTGCCGGAGCTGCCTCATGTCATAGTATCCACCAATCGGTGGCAATGTAATGTGATGATAACTTTAGTCCCAAAGAACTTTATTTTCTATTATGACATTTTTGGGATGCATGAAGAAGCCTCCTCGTGTAGCGCAGTTTGTTCCGCCAGTTACTCTACTGAACCGAGCGCTCGGCGCATCCTGGACAGCCACACCCAACACCTTATTTGACTGGCCAATTCTTCCCTTGCGGTGGTAGGGCTAACGCCCGCCTGGTTTGCGACTACTCCCACCGGAGTCCGGCGTCAAGCTGTCTGCTGTGTTTCGTCGATGCGTGGGAGTTCCAGTGCCTTAGGCATCTTCTGGGCACGCTCGTAAAGACTGCTGATATTTTCGCTATGAGAACGTATTTTCATACGAATTTGTGTGAATAAAAGTTTAAGATTTTATTATATGTTCATCTGAAATCGAAATTGGAGCTCCGTAGCATCACTGGATTTCATACCGACAGTAACTTAACTGCTTACTATAGTTGAAAACGGAGTTTTCAATCGCAACTCATCTCCCCGAATTTCCTGTGAAAATCATTGTTTCCCATTAAGATTTTGAGTGGCGTCAAATTGCCAATTCGCTCTGTTAAATCTAATTATTTTATCAACATTAAAATTCTGAAATCTATTTCTATTTTATTTGTTGCTAGGTAAGGCTTGAAAAGTTATTTTCTGAGTGCTTGGTCAGACTGGCAGCGCGGGCGCGGGGCGGGCGCGGCGCGGCGTACTTAAGGGGCTTACACGAGCTAAACGCAAAAAAACGGTAGTTTTCGAAACAATAAAAGTATATGATCGCCTACAGTAAACAAAATCAGAAAAATATATGATATTCTTCAGGATATTTGCTAGATAGATAGTGTTTTGAAAACACAATACAACTAATTTGGTACGATAGAAAAAAATCATGAACATACCTCTAAAAAACTTTCTTTTTACAATAAAAACCATACTAATATACATACAATCATTCTGATTTTTTGTCAGATTATTCTACAAGTAACATACTAAAATGATAGTGTTTTATTTTTTTATTTAAAACAATAGTTTTTTTGTAAATCGAATATTCATAGTTCCGAACATAAAAAGTGCGCATGTGTGCGTGAACGCCCGCGTAGCGACACTGCCGGCCGAGGCCTGATGCTATACGGACGTGTCGCTCTTTTCGCCGCACTATTTCCGTCAAGATTGTTATGTTTTTGTTAAGTTTTATTTGTAAATTCATTGTTTATTATTATTTGCATTATCTTCTTTCCGTAAATATTTTTATTTCGTGTAAATATAAAATACTTTTAAGTTTGTTATGTATGGGTGCAAGGCGCGCGCCATCTATTGTACGGCGAGTCCCAACTCCCGGGCGTTTCACTTGTGTCTCCCGGCATCGGCAGTGGTCCGCGTAACATAACAAAGTTAAAATAGGGTAATAATTTGTAAATAAATGGGAAATATAGTGAAACATTCCGTTAGGAGGACTACAAAACGTTCATATAAAACAAAAGCCGAACATAATATGAACGAAAGTAAAAAGTATGAGCATTTTATTTTTAACTGAATATTTTTATTTTTGCAATAAAACTATGAATTTTGGTAACATCTAAGAAAGTGCAGTCATTTTGCATAAGGTAAGTATTTTCGACTCCGCGCACGTCTGTCACACCGGCGCATGTGGACGACGTGTAGATTTGTATTCGAGAGTCCCCGGGTTCGATTCCCAACGTTACGAAATCGTACTTTCTTTTTAAATTTTATTTAAATGTATTTTGAATTTTTAGATAAATAGTGTTTTGAAAACATGATACAACTAATTTGGCACGATAGAAAAAAATCATGAAGATACCTCTAAAAACTTTCTTTTTACAATAGAAACCATACTAATATACATACAATCATTCTGATTTTTTGTCAGATCATTCTACAAGCAACATACCAAAATAATAGTGTTTTATTTTTTTAGTTCAAACAATAGTTTTATTGTAAATAGCATATTCATAGTTCCGAACATAATAAGTGCGCATGTGTACGTAAACGGTAAACCCCCGTGTAGGAATAATGCCGGCCGAGGCCTGATACTATACGGGCGTGTCGCTCTTTTCGCCGCATTATTTATATGTACATACATTCATTGTTTATTATTACTATTTGCATATCTTCTTTCTGTAAATATTTTTATTTCATGTAAATATAAAATACTTTTAAGTAAAAATAGCGTAATAATTTGCTATCAATTATATCATTTGTAAATATGGGAAATAAAGTGAAACATTCCCTTAGGAGGACTACAAAACGTTCATATAAAACAAACGCCGAACAAAGTAAGAGCATTTTATTATTACTGAATATTTTTTTTCACTATGAATTTTGGTAGTTTAAGAAAATGCACTTATTACGCATAAGCTCAGTTTTTTCGACGACATACGTAATCGTTACATTGGCTTATGTAGACGACGTGCAGGTTTGTGTTCGAGGGACCCCGGGTTCGATTCCCAGTGATACGAAATCGATTTAATTTTATTTAAATGTATTTTGAATTTTTAAATATATTTTTATAAATAACTAAAAAAACGTCTACAATGTAATTATCTTTCACAGGAGAAAGAAAGTCGAAAATATCAACACAGAAGTTACTTCTAAATCTAATGCGTAAGTACCTACACGTTTTCTAAGCCATTGTAACAATAAAAAAAACCTAAATTTATTAACAGACCGCGACTTATTGATAATGTGCATAAAGAAATCACAGATTCATCCGAAAATTGCGATGAAAATTATCACAAGCAAGAGTTTAATTTTTATTGATTGTGTTTATAATAAATAGAAATCATAATAATTATGTATGAATGTTAGGTACGAGTAGGTACCTAATCCTTGAGGCCGTTTACACATCGTGCCGCAGCTGCAGCGGCATCGCCGCCGCCGCGGCGCCGCTGCATCAGTCACCCTTGGATTTGTATGAACATACGGCGCCGCACAGTGGTCTGAAAATCGAGCTCCATACTCATAGAAACTTAAAGTACGGAAATAAAAAAACAAAAATTGTAATGGGTCTAGTATACCTCCCTTTACGTAATATTAACGTATGGATGGTATCAGTCGCTCCACGCGTGAGAAAAAAAAGTTTTTTGTTTTTTTTTGTATGGGAGAAAGAAAACACTTAATGTACATTTTTTTGAAACTGAATGGAACTGATAGGCTGGAGCTCACACGAGCTATTGTACCATACACGGCCATCAAGATGACATACAATTCATGCACCGTTGGGCGCTGCTTTGCACGTAGCAAATTTTTGAAATTTTGTGTTTTCGATATGTGATTTTTCAAATCTTTGACGTGAATAAATGAACTTGCCGATCGATTTACTTATACTATCGTTACTTTTAGCCTGCTTATGACCTTTATGATGACAACAATTAAAAATTATGTTGATTATAAGTACCTATACGTTTTTTTTTTAATTTCATTCCAAGAACTACTTAACTCATTTAATCACCGTTGTAGTGTATCTATTAAATAGATATGTAAACACTGTCTCATTCACACAAGCGGGGTAGCTGCTGTCAGTTATGTTATGTCATCTGTCAGTTACGAGGAATGGCGGGAAACAGACAAAGTGAAGCAGGCTATATACGATGGCGCTTGGTGTGGTAGTGAGCCAGTGAAGTGATATGTTTAACATAAGTACGGAATCAACAGGATTCTACAACCGTGATTATGGTTGAGTTATAATTAGATACTGCTTCAATCTGAGCCTCAATCAGAGCCTGTTCTTCCACGATGTTCAACTTGTTTTCGTTTGAAAACTTAAAATAAATTGGTCAGCAGAACATTGTGGAAGATGACTTTGGATTCTCCCATACCTTTTCTTCGCCACAAACTAAGCGCAGAGGCACAAAAGAACACATAAACATACTGGAATCGTCTTCGTCTGCCATAGTTTGCTTATACAAACTTTGCCCTGAAGCACCATCAAAGCCATACTTGCATATAATTGTTAACTCTTTGCCATCCAGCGAAGGTTCCACACGTAGGAATTTTCCAAGCTTTGCACAGTTTTATCCAAAATTTAGCTTTACTTTTACCTCTCCTTCCGTAATGTACAATGGTAACTTTTGGAGGGCAGCAGTCCTTCTTCGCCTCAAGGATGGCAGTATAAGAAGGACACAGTGGTACTCCTTCTTCTTTTGCACAAGATCTTAATGTTATATATACTGCCACTTCGAAAGCTTCAATGAGGTCAAAATAAATAAAGCTTTATCAGCGGAATATATAAGCACAGTTTCCTTGGGCTTTAACAATTTATTTATCCTTGTAGCCTCTTTGCTCCGAGACTAGTTTAACGATATCTGCTATATTCTTGTCACGTGCTTTCAAACCGGTTGCATGAGCAAGGCTTTCAGTGCTATACGTTAGGAGGTCTTCCGCTCTCCTTCTCTTCTGTAGCGGGCTTAGCTCTTTAAATGGTTTTCTCGGCCTCACAACTGATGTTGATGTTCCAACACTGCACGTCTCCGGTGTGTAGGATGTTGATGCACCCTCATTTAAAACAAAGTCCGAACTGGAACGGGTTTGCTGCTCTACTGACACTAAATAAGGGGTCATCTTTCCTTTCATGATCTCAGGCCATTTTATGTTCTCTTGCAGCCATGTCTCATACTTTGTTATGTATGTACGTCTCGTGCGATTACACGAGATCCATTTGTTCCTCAACGAACAAACATAAGTCTGACAGAATTGTTTCAATACCCTCTTTTCATTTTCTGACAAATCAATAGTATTCTCAAAAACTTCAAATAAAACATTGGGCTGTAAAAAACAATTGTTGTTTGTCACAAACATGACAATGTCCAAATTGGTATCACAACCTTCCATCACAGCACAATAAAAAAAATAACGTAATAAGTTAGCGCGCACAAGTACTGAGAGCTACTGATAAAAGTAAGCTCAAACGTCCTATTTTTATACAACTACCCTCATTATCGTTCGCTATTCTTTAATTAGGTTTTACAGACTTTAATATTACAGACAATAGAATTTTATTGTGACTAGGGCCCATTTGGCCCTGCTAGAGCTGGTTGATGCTCATGTCATTGGTATATAATTATAACTCAACCATAATCACGGTGATTAAATGAGTTAGTTCTTGGAATGAAATAAAAAAAAACGTATATAATCAATATAATTTTTAATTGTTGTCATCACAAAGGTCACAAGCAGGCTAAAACTAACGATAGTATAAGTAAATCGATCGGCAAGTTCATTTAACCTCGTCAAAGATTTGAAAAATCACGTATCGAAAATTCAAAATTTCAAAAATTTGCTATGTGCAAAGCGGCGCCGAACAGTGCATGAATTGTATGTCATCTTGATGGCCGTGTATCGTACAATAGCTCGTGTGAGCTCCAGCCTATCAGTTCCATTCAGTTTCAAAAAAATGTACATTAAGTGTTTTCTCCCATACAAAAAAAATAAAAAACTTTTTTTTCTCACGCGTGGAGCGACTGATACCATCCATACGTTAATATTACGTAAAGGGAGGTATACTAGACCCATTACAATTTTTGTTTTTTTATTTCCGAACTTTAAGTTTCTATGAGTATGGAGCTCGATTTTCAGACCACTGTGCGCCGCCCGCGGTGCCATACTATTATATTCTGTGGCGATGCCGCTGTATTGGTTTCTTTTGGATTTGTATGAGCCCTTGCGGCGCGCCGCCGCGGCGCCGTGTGTTCATACAAATCCAAGGGTGACTGATGCAGCGACGACGCGACGGCGGTGCCGCTGCAGCTGCGGCATAATGTGTAAACGGCCTCAAAGATTAGGTACCTAACATTCATATATAACTATGATTCCTATTTATTATAAACAAAATCAATTTTAAATCTAATTTCTTGCTTTTGATCATTTTCATCGCAATTTTCAGATGAATTTGTTACCTATTTCATTATGCCCATTATCAATAAGTCGCGGTCTGTTAATAAAAACATTAGGTCAGAATTTTTTTTATTTTTGTAATAGCTTAGATAACGTGTAGGTACTTGCGCATTAGAAATACCTAACTTCCGTGTTAATATTTTTGACTTTCTTTCTCCTGCAGACTTTTTTTAGTTATTTATAAAAATATTTAAGATATATATTTAAAAATTCAAAATGACATTTAAATAGAAAATTCGATTTCGTAACCTTAGGAATCGAACCCGAGGACTCTCGAATACAAATCTACACGTCGTCCACATACGTCACTGTGACAGTTGTACGTGAAGTCGAAAATACGTACCTTAAGCGTAATGACTGCACTTTCTTAGATGTTTCCAAAATTCATAGTTTTAGAAAAAAAAACACTGCAAAGTGATAACTTTTATTTCGGAAGTCGGTGTCGCTGGTTTCGCATTTTCGTTTTTTGACACCGACTTCCAAAATTATAGTTATTTATCACGCTGTAGTGCTTTTTTTGAAGTCGGTTGTTTTTTTTTCTTTCTAATTGTACCTACCCCACAAAAATTCAATTAACACTAGTGCATTGAAGAATCATCAAAATTCGCATAGAAATGCCGGAGATGCAGTACATTTATGCATATTAACTTCGGACATACTACATAAGAATAATTACCTAATGAATATAGAATAACTACCTAATGAATATACTAAAACCTTCCTGGAAGTATGTAGATCACATTAGTGAAAGAATGATCAAAATTGGTTCATCAGTTTTTTAGAAAATCTACAAATATATATACAAACATACACACATACATACATACATACGGGTCGAATACACAACCTCCTTTTTTGAAGTCGGTTAAAAATGTTTTAAATTTCATTGAATCAGTTTTATTTCAAAATCACCCACATCCTTAAGTTTTTCAAGTCACACTCAAAACGAATAAAATTTATTATGTTGTCACACATAACTACATAATTTGTTTGTTAGATCTTTAACTTATTTGCACATCGTTTCCGCGCCATCTATTAGAATACTAGGGCGTAATCTCACAAAACCGTTACTTCTAAATCTCATGTATGCTTTATGTCATAATTGTGATGGGCGTCGTCGTTAGATGGCGTTTGCGTCGATTTTGCATATGTGTGCATGCGTTTTTCAAGGACACTTAGCTCTAGTAAGCCTCTTAAACATAAGAACTTCGTTTGAGTGTCCATAGTGGGCACGCGGGCGCGGTGAGCGGCGCGGACTGCTCGGCGCGGGGAGCACGCGGGTAACTCACGCCTTAGCTCGTTTATAAATACAAGTGGTCGCAGTGAAGGCGCGGGCGGCCCGCGCGGAGTCCGGGGTGTTCAAACTAGTTCGAGCTTTTTTCTAGTAAAAATCTTCTCCACACTCAGAACGAAGCCGCGCTCCACTGCGGACAGGAAGATCGCGCGCGTTCCCGCACCCGCGCCGCCCCCCGGCCCACTCTGCCAGTCTGGCCAAGCACAATTAATTTAGTGCTAAATTAAAATAGAATGAAGGAACGCAAGCGCCCTTCTTCTATTGCGTTATTATTATCGCAGCAGTGTGTAACGTCGTGGCCGTTCTAATACAACTGTAAAAGTGTTTTAAAAAAATATCGCAAATAACGCATCCGATATTGTCGGCCGATAATAACGCGCCTGGGGGAGAGAGCTTTTAAATTTATCATTTACACGTATAAAACTATGAATAAAACTATGTCATCCATACTAATATTATAAATTCGAAAGTAACTCTGTCTGTCTGTCTGTATGTTACCTTTTCACGCCTAAACCACTGAACCGATTTAGATGAAATTTGGTATAGAGATAGTTTGAGTCCCAGGAAAGGACATAGGATAGTTTTTATCCCGATATTCCCACGGGATCGAAACTTATGCGGGTGAAACCGCGGGGCGCAGCTAGTAAACTTATAAGTTACCCACAGGCACGCTTACCTAAGTACTAGGTATAGGAACTCTAGATGAGAGCCCCGTTATGTAATTAACCAGCGATATTATTTCACTTGGATATATTATAGAAAGACTTTACATTACCACAGTAAAGCTAGCACTTCCTCTACTAAAAAAATACCTAATAAATATATTTGACACTTGCTTGAACGTTCGAATAGAACACACCCTCAATTATAACCAGCCTGTACTACTAAAGGTAAGGCTACATACTCGTAGCTATCTAGAGGCTATCCTCTGCAGTACTAGCACACCCCGGACACTCCATACAACGCTCCCAAAATAATTACCTACTACTACTACTACATTATAAAATGACGTTTGTATACGTTTGAATGTGTGCGTGAGGTACTTGTGTTTGCGAGCGTTCTTGTTAAAGAGCCGGCGACGAATACGCCGAAGTGCGGGGTGAGGTGCGGTAACTGATGTTAGTGCGGGGAAGGGAGTATCCTTTCTGTACGTAGTACTTTAAGTATTCTGTGGTACTAGGTAAATTTCATAAATAAAGTCAAACACTGCTTTCCATCGTAATAAAGCCAGGTAATTAAGTTAGAAAGTTCAAACTTGTTGATAATGAAGTTGGTCGAGATTTTATCACTAATAACTAAAGGTATGCTCAAGTTTGTTTCCCTCCATTTAGAGTGTTTCATTTATCATAATAAACAGGTATTGTGACACCGACAGGTATTCCAACGTTTCTAAACTAATAAATATGAAGCGGTAATTTTTGATACAAAATTCTTTAACGCGGGTTGCGGTAGAAGTAAACTGGTAGAAATCGTCAAGAAGTGAAAACAAAACACAAACAGAATACTTTGCCATCACTCACTAACATATCGGATATACATTAAAACCGAATACAACCCGAGGACAGCCGAACACATCTGAAGCGGTGTCGATTACGGTAATAGTGGCGCGAGTTCAATAGTTTTTTCGCATCTCAAAAAATGCTCAACGTGCCTTAAGAAGTTTTCACTTCAAAAACGTTATGTCCCCCTCATGTGCGTTGTCTGTCTTGACTGTTTCATCATCATCAGCCTACAGCAGCTGCTGGACATAGGCCTCTCCTATTTTTCGGCAACTCTCATCCAGCTGCTACCGGCCATCCTGCGAAGATCGTCGGTCCACCTAGCCTGAGCGGTCCTACCATACGTTTGCCGGTTCGCGGTCTCCACTCCAGAACACGTCTGGCCCAACGGTCATCGGTCTTGACTGTGTGAATTTGGTCAAAAAGAAAATTCCAAGATGGCGGCTGCAATAACTTTCAAATGTTTCGTCATTTGGGTTTTTGAGGGTGCTAAAGCCGATAGCGAGGTCAAAATGAAAATCCAATATGTCAACAACTTTATAAAACTTTCTAAAAACTTATACTGGCTCCATATTAAAAACGCGTCTTAAATTCAGACTTGCTCTTTCTCTCTGTCTCAGGCTATTATATATACGAGTGTGTGTGCGTGCGATTAACGCGTACGGAATTTCGTTCCTGACGAAAAAATCTGTTTTTAAAACACAAGCTCTTTTGGTTTACAAATGTTTGCAATAGGTAATCCTTGGAAGTACATGCCTACTAAGCCGATTACAAAAAAAAAACATGATAGCCTACGCTATTTCTAAGTGCGATAGGTTAGGTTCTATGGTGTGTACACGCGGACGAAGTGGTGAGCAGAAGCAAGTTGTGTAGATGAAAATAGACACTATTGTAGTCTACCTCCAAACTAGTTTGAATGTACGTTCGTTCCAATTGACTTTAATTTACAAGTATACGATTTTTTTTCAAGAGGCAATCGTTTTTCACAAAATAGATAATGTCCTTTTGGAGTTGGAGGAACAATGAACAATTAATTAAAATAAGACATTATTCTAATGACACGCACCTACATAAATGGTATGAATTTGCCGTTTAACTATAAACTCAGACTTTGTACAGATGCCAGCACATCAAGCTACCCCAATCTGTCAAATTTCTTTGATAGATTTTCAACTTTATTACAAAGAAATAAGGTTCATATTCAATTGGGAAAATTTGACAGATTGGGGTAGCTTGATGTGCTGGCCTCTGTACCAATCCACAAAGTATTTTTTTTGGGCCAACAGCTTCATTTTTATTATAAGAAACACACTAAATTCTTATCGAAATCATACTATCCAAGTCATCGTCCATTATTAACATACTAGCTTCTACTCGCGACTTTGTCCGCGTGAAATTTCTTGTTTCCCCAACCTGCATCGCGCATCATGTCGCATCGCATCGCCTGCCCCCACTATTACTTAGTTTTCGCTTCGCGTTCTTTCTTTTTTTATTTTTGGTCGGCTCCTAAGGGTCATAGCGTGATCTGTGTATACATATGTGAATGCAAAAAGAATGTTTCAAATCCGACTAGTAGTTTTAAAGGTTAGCGTGTTCAATCAAACAAACAAACTCTTCAAGCTTTATTATCACCCCCTTACTAACAAACGTATTATATCAGATGATTACACACAGATTTGTCTCGTTCAGTCGTCAGTAATTTGACTTTCCAAAGAAGAAGACAAAGCGTTGTGTAACTATACAGACGCTATACAACATTTATTAGTAACGTAAGTATAGAAGATTTACCGGACCCAGCAAACACGTAAATTATGTAAGAATCGAACCCTGACACAAAGGGCAGATGCTTCACCGCTCAACCATTTGGGTCAAGTGTATCTAGGGTTACCATTTGGAAATTTGAAAAGTCCTGACAAAAAGTCGGACATTTTAATAAAAGTCCGGACATTTTAGTCACAAATTCCATACATTTACCCACTTAGTGGTAAAAAGTGCGCGGAAAAATATAAAAATTAATACCTATACCAGAAATTAGAGTTAGGTAAGTTTGATTATTTTACGTAAAGTTCGAATTTCGAAGAAAATTTTTATGTGTGAACTAGTTCATTGTTTGGGATTTATTTTTGATCTCGTTAAGTTGATTGATAAAGAAGTAGGTATATTTTGTTTTTAGATGAATGAGAAGTTAATAAATATTAATGAATTATTTGGTATTAAGTACTTATAAGTTTTATTACTCGTATTCCATCTAAGCCAAAAAATCCGGACAAATGAAAGAGCCGGACAAAGTCCGGACAAAAGTCTAGAAGTCCGGACATGTCCGGACAAATCCGGACGGATGGTAACCCTACCTAAGTGTATCCACCCGGTAACGAATCTAGTCCACTATTTGCATAACGCTGTGTGGTTAATTAACCGTATTGTAGGGATAACAAAACCAGTAGAGTGTACGAAACGTCTTAAATTTCTCTCCATTTCGGGTCTATGTTTTTCCTGTTCTGTAATGAATTAGAGATACTTAATTAAACATGTCTTGTATTTTTTGAAGTGTATACTTCTTTAGGCGCGTCGGGCATTTTTTGAAATGGGAAAAAACTATTGAACTCGCGCCACTGTTACCGTAATCGACACCGCTTCGGATGTGTTCAGCTGTCCTCGGGATGTACTCGGTTTTAATGTATATCCCATATGTCAGTGTGTGATGGCAAAGTATTATGTTTGTGTTTTGTTTTCACTTCTGTCGGCATTCCCGGAGTGCCACTGTTTTTTTTTCTTGTTCTGTAATGAATCAGAGATAATTAAACATGACAGTCTTGTAAGAATATGAAAAGATTTTGTCTCTTATTCTGTATTGCGAATATACTTGGAAACGCCGCCGCCGGGAGGGGACGCCCTAAGAGGACATATAAAATTTTTGTCATTATTATTGTCTAAATAATAATAATAAATAAACAATTCAAAAGTGCCTGCAATTGATTTATCACACTAATATTATAAAGGCGTGTGCGTAGTGTGTGTGTGTGTGTGTTTATATGTGTGTTACCACAGAATACTTAAAGTACTCCGTACAGAAAGGCCACTCCCTTCCCCGCACTAACATCAGTTACCGCACCTCACCCCGCACTTCGATGTGTTCGTCGCCTGCTCTTTAACAATGGCGCTCGCATACACAAGAACCGCAGCGCTGTACCTACCTACTGCTGACACGAACACATTATTTTTTTAAAGTTTTATATTTTGTGTTAATCACGATGGTTGTATATTGTGCATTATTTGGATGCTTATCTTCATCGAGGAACGATAAAGACAGGAGTTTCTTTCGGTTCCCGAAACATGAAAGAAGTTAAGGAACAGCAACTCAAATATCCTTTAAACCCATAAAAAATAAAAGCTAGTATATTACAGACAAACAAGTTAAGCCAGTGTTGTGATAATTTATTTTCATAATTTTCTCTATTATTCATTTATTTTCCAAGTTTTCTTCGTTTTAGAACAATTAAAACTTCCGTAATATTAACATACCAACTATTAAATTATTGCTCTCTCTCTTTATTGTCTTAGTTATGTCTCTTTCTTTCACGTTCTATTCGTTCTTCGACTTGAAAAGTAGTACAATAGAAATGTTATTAATTAGATTTCTGTGAGTACCTAGTGTCGCGGCGCGCGGCGCCCCATTGTTGCATACGTTCGGGCAGCGCCGCCGCCTACGCAATACTGCGCCAGCCAGCCCTACTAGATTTCACGCACACATTTACACGTATACAAACGTCATTTGTCAATGTAGTGGTAGTAGGCAATTATTTTGCGAGCGTTGTATGGAGTGTCCGGGGTGTGGTGTTACTTCTTCACGGTCAAACGGCTGGACCAATTTTGATAAAATTTTGTATGGAGGTAGGTGACACCCTGGATTAACATATAGGCTACTTTTTATCCCGATATTCCCACGGGATCGACATTTACGCGGGTGAAACCGCGGAGCGCAGCTAGTTTGAAATAAATGCTTTGAGTTTGAGTTTTAGTGACCTCATTTGTGATGTCCTTCAGAAAAGTCAGGTGCCTAGTACTCGCAACCGGCATGTATGACCAGACGTATGAACGTAAACGAGGTAAAAGGAGTACCTATGTAAAGATCGTAGCAGGTGGCGTTCTGTAGCTTCTGTCTACAGTTCTACACTCATGGAAAGAAGGCATGAGTTTATGTATATAATCTGCATTCGCGATTTATTTGCCAAAAATGTAAACAAATATAAGTTTATGGAAAAATAACTTTAAATCCTACATCATAAAGTTTAGTGTTGCTAAGCAGCTTAGTTAAAAAGTTGCACAAAATTGAGACTGATGAGCAGAGACAAACTAGAGCTAGCACACGTAGGAAAGATTTGCCCAATACTATTCAACCGAAATTAAAACTTGTTAAACATAGCCCGAGGTATCAGTCTGTAGTTCTATATAACAAGTTGCCTATAGAATTCAAAACCATATACAGTGTCAACTTATTTAAAAACAAATTGAGGACCTACTTTTTGGGGAAAGGCTCCTACTGTATCAATGAATTCCTAGATAACACATGACATTGTAGCTTATTTTATTGCTTTTGCTTTTATTTTATTGTTTGTATTTATTACTTTGACATTTATAATTTATTGTACTTGAATTTTTAATTTAATTATTATTGGTTTTATTGACTTTTCGAAATGTATTTAATGAATTTTATTTTAATTGCAATTGTAATACGTTATTTTTTAAATTTCAACACAATGTGTCTATATTGTTACCTATGAAATAAAATTACTTATGACTTAGTTTACAAAACAACTTCAAACATTTTATAACTTTTTCAATAGTACTCTGAAATCAACTAAATTACATTTAAAATAAAGTTGATATTTCTTTAACTTGAAATACCATCAATTTGAAATATACTTTTGAATAGAATTTATGTACTTATGAGTTGAATATTTCGATAAGGTGAAGTAACTTTGACGTTCAAAAGTGCCTTTTTTGACGTTCAAAAGTGCCTTTTTTGTGCCTATTTGAAATAAATGCTTTGACTTTGACTTTGTACAAAATCGTTTGTAATCGTATGTTGTATATATTTAAATAAAACTAGCCTGCTGTGTATCGTTCGTATAACAAAAACAGTTCTTATGACTTGACGAAATATCGAGGTTTATTCATAATATGTAAAGTACGTTGAATATTATTGTATCATACACATAAACCTTCCAGAATTAATTTTCTAAATGATGGTGAAAACCGGATGAAAATCCGTTACGCAGTTTAGAAGAACAACGCGGTCACACATACGAAAACGCGACTTTAATTTATAATATGTATAGTTTAAAATGTTTCTAAGTCTTATAAGGCCACAAGTGACCGCTATAGTACGGTGTGGCGTCGGATTGAGATGCCACAAACTGTGCAGTCAAAATTTATTTATACATTTTCTTTGATGTCGTCGCACACTTGGCGCTTGAGTTGTCGCGTCCGAGCCACAAGAGAACAGCTGTCTAGTGGCTATGTCTAGCCACTACTTTTTGTAGAGGAAAATGCATAGAAAAGTGACGATAACAAGTTTATATTATCGCGTTCGAGCGACTACCCGCCGCGAAGG
This sequence comes from Amphipoea oculea, assembly GCA_945859645.1. Classification (NCBI taxonomy): domain Eukaryota; kingdom Metazoa; phylum Arthropoda; class Insecta; order Lepidoptera; family Noctuidae; genus Amphipoea; species Amphipoea oculea. Next base: position 7,773,104 of record OX243876.1, read on the forward strand.
GTTAAGGGTGTTAAAACTCCGATAAACGTCGATCAATGTAGGCAATAATATGAACTGATTGGATTGTTTAGTGAGAATTGAAGGGTGATTCCCGTATTTATAAGGACAGTGGCATTCTAGTCTCAGTTTTTAGATCTGTCAACATAGCATTATCAGCCTCTAATGTACTGCTGGAACACAGGCCTCCTCTCTGTGAGAGGGAGTGGGCCGTAATCCACTACGGGCTCAGTGCGGATTGGTAGATATCACATGTCTTCGAATTTTTGGTTCTAGGACATGTCGTTTTCCTCGCGATGTTTTTCTTCACCGTTTTGAGAGCAGTGCTGGTGAAATTATTTATAGAACGTAAAGCGACCATTTAAAACAATTTTGACATTGATTTTTACTGATATGATTGCAACTAGATTTTGAACGTTTTAAAATACGAGAATTGGCCTTCTGTTAATTGAATCTTTTGCTAACAATTGATACTATCGATCGATCAGTCGGGTTTGTCGCTTTTACCTTGTCATTCAGTCTTTCTTCACATTTATTAAGAGGACTACATGACCTAAAGCGCAGTCTTTATCGGACTACGTAGAAAAGAAAAAACAAGCGCGATGATATAACGCTGGTAATTTATTGCAAAATATGAAGCAATTATTTATTTACAAAAAATCTATTGTTTGGACTAAAAAATTAAAACACTAATATTATAGTATGCTTGTAGAATAATCTGACAAAAAAAAACCATGATGATTGTATGTATATTAGAATGTTTTTTATTCTAAAAAGAAAGTTTTTAGAGGTATCTTCATGATTTTTTTCTATTATATTATGTTTTCAACACATTATCTACCTAGCATTTATCCTGAAGAATATCATATATTTTTCTGATTTTGTTTACTGTAGTCGATCATATACTTTTATTGTTTCTAAAACTTGTGTTTTTTGCGTTTAGGTCCTGTAAGCCCCTTAAGACAAAGTGTGGAACTCTGTGTCAGCATCTATGTTCCCTTCCACATTTAACCCGTCTGCCTTCAAAGCAAGAGTGAACAGGTATTTTCTGGGCACGCTCGTTCTGTCATAGACCTCATCCATCGCTTCTTATCAGGCGTGATCGAGGACAAGAGCAGGCCATTCAGAAATAAAAAAATTGTGATCTAGAATTTGGTCTAATCTGTTTTTCATTTTACTTTGCTCTTGAAACTGTCGCGTATAACAACAAACGCTTCGTGAAATAAAGGAAGAGGGAAGCAATTGTTCAGATTATTTTGACGTGAATACCTCCGGGATTCTATGGGGTGGACTGACGATATGGACAGTTTATTTTCCAGAATAGTTCTACCGCTATTGTTGAAAACCCTTTGAGGGAGAATTGTGGGTAGAAATAATAGGGGTTGTTGTGATCATTAGAATTTGAGTTATCAGGACAGTTTTGCTAATCCGGGTTGGCCTAAATATTTGTGTATGATATTCCAGTTACCTTTTGTTCAATGTGACATTGATGCACATATTTAATGTATAGAAGTAGAGAGAGAAGAGAGGGAGGATAGTGTATATATTTATTTATTGACAGTGAAGAAAATGTGATGAAAAAAATAAACCAGTTAGGGCTGATTTTTAGTTCGACAGATACAAAATTTTAATTTGTGGAATAAAATTGACGTCTGACAGTTTTTGTATGGAAGAACTGTCAAAAATTGAAAATTATTCTTCGGATAAAATTGTCTGGCTTTTGAAAATCAGTCCTTAATGATTATAAATAAGGTTCAAAATAGGTATGTAAGTAGGTCGGTAATGTAGAGGGGGTCGTAGCATAGGACGTGCTTACGACATATGATTAAAAGGCGTTAAATTTGAACAGCATTTATTGTTTAAGAGAAGTTTATTGTACAACGATAAAATCAACACCGCTATATAATATAAGAAAAAACACTAACAGAATATTTGACACACGCTTGAACGTTCGAATGGAACATGCCTTCAAATATAACCAGCCTGTCCCACAAATAGGTGTGGCTTCACAGCCAGCCTCTACAGTAAAAAGTAATGTCAGTAATCAAGTTTTATCCTATGCAAATATTAATTTAGAACTTTACTTACCTAGGTATATAATTTTCCCTCGACAAATGTTACTTAGAAACCGCCCAAACTGCCCCAAACTGCGAATAGTTTCAAGAGGTGTCACCTGGAACTACCACTACCTCTCGAGGCAATCTCCATAACGAGTTGGGAAGACATTTCGCTCCAAATTTACTTCCGAGTAATCCTGTAACGGACAGGGCAGACGAAGTGATGACAAAGCGAGATTAACGAGACTCCGACCTTCCTACCGAACCGCAGTTATTTCCCTGAAAAACCCAGTTAATTGCTCAAAGATAACGCTATCGAATAAATTAACGTCCGTTTTTAACGTTAAATCCGCCCGAGATTTATTTTGGGTAATTTGCGCTTTTTGCTAACGTCTAAATTAAGTCCGTTCAAAAATAAAAAGTCAGCTTAGTTTGGTTCTTATACTAAATAAACGGTCATTATTAAGCTTGTTTATTTTTCTGGGTGAGTCTCGAAACTCTCGAATTGAGAGAGACATTTTTGCATATTTAAGGAGGCGTACCGTCTAAGAAACTAAGATTTGTTTTTTTAAACAGCGATGTAATAACTTTTTGCCTACCATTTAGTAGCCGCAGTCATTAAATAGTAGATAGCAAATAGCGAAGTTTCGCTGAAAATTCACGATGAAAAACTTTGGGAAAGAGGTAAACTATTATTAAACAAAACTTATTCCGCAGCCTCAAAGCTTGCTCAATGCTCAAGTTCCAAGTAAATTGGCAAAAGCGTTGCATTTCCAATGGTTTACTTTGTATTACGTACACAGGGAACTTTGGAGACCAAGTGACATAAAATAAACGGCATGTTTAAGTTTTTAGGCGAGTAGGAAATATTTTAATTAGTTCCCTTAGAAATCGTATTTAAGGCAATACGAAAACTGTTGGTCTGTCTATTAGACAAACTATTGCTCTTTGAAATCAAAACATTCTCATAGTCAAAGTTGGCAAAATGTACGGAAAAACCTACAGCCTAATTGCTTAACACATAATTAAATTGCAATATACAGCCGCCAGCACATCAAGCTACCCGAAACTGTAAAATTTTCCCAATCAACCTTGAACCTAATAATTTAGCGATAAAGTTGAAAATCTATTAAAGAAATTTGACAGATTGTAGTAGCTTGATGTGCTGGCGTCTGTACTTTGCAATTGCACAATTTACAATTCAACAATATTCATTGCGTTATTTACGTTGTAAGCAGACGAATTTTTCAAGCAAATGAAGCAATGGATTAGGAATTTCATTGGGAAAATCTGAAAGATTGTTATTGAAAGTGTGTTACGCAAATATTTACAATTATACAATAAAGTAAAAAAAAAACAATAAGCTCTAAGATTTGCACATCACTTAGAAGAAACCTTTCAGCCAAATGACGTCTCTGTGGACAACCTACAGTTTGCCAATATTCTGCAAAATCAAAGAGTAAAGCTTGTGACCGCAGGACCTGAAAAAATCCCCAGGGTATGACCTTATTACGGTAGAAATCCTAATACATGTCCTGCGTAAAGCCAACGTCAAACTTACCAGACTCATTAATGCTAAGTTCGTGTTAAAGCATGTACCTGAGCCATGAAAAGTTACAAAAGTATAGCTGTATGTACAGCTATAGATACAGTTATAGTTCTTTCAATTATTTTACCTCTGACAGCTGCAGCCCAACAGCTACCTTATCGTCACGATCTTAAAGATCATTACGATAATGACAGTGATGCAAAATTAGAGGTAAAAAATTAGAACTACAGGAAAATAACTATGAATGAAGTGTAAATGTATAGCTGTATGCAAATACATCTATACTTTTGTAACTTTCCATCGCTCAGTTACATGCTTTAACACGAATTTAGCATAAAGAGTCTGTAGGTATCTTTTGGAATGAAGTTCTTTATCGCAGCTTGCGGTAGGAGTAAACTGGTAGAAATCGTCAGGAAAAAAAAAGCGTTAAGCTTCCTCAATGCGACTTTCTCTCTCTGTCATATACAAAAGAAAAAAAGAGATATAGGAAAAATATAACAAGAATGTATACTCCTGACTCCTAAGTCACAGGTATTCATAGTTTAGGAGTCAGGGTTTCAACTTTTGTGCACCTTAATTATTGTGAACTTTAGCTAGATATTAAGCATATTGTAAGGACTTGTCCCAGTAAAGTATATTATTATTATACTAGATGGCGTATTAAATTCACACTTTCTCTCTCTCTTTCTATTATATACGAGTGTGTGTGCGTGCGAATATCGCATTTATGGAACTTCATTTGTGACGACTTTTTTTTCTACAAGGAGCCTTATACAAGAAAACTAAAGACTTGTACTATCCCGTCCTACAAACTCAAGGTATGTAACAAAACTCGTACCAGTGATTTACAATTTTAACAAGTTCATAAAGTCGTGATGAAGATTAATACCCGAGTTGAGCGCTACTTATTGGAATTTGAAAGAGGGTAGTCGGACGACGCCGACGACGCGTTCAGTAACAAAGTTTTACTATACATTGATAAATTGCAACCACGCTTGCGGAATACGATGACTGATAGCGCACAGGCTGCTATATGAAATATTATTTAAGCATTTAGATTTTTTTTTACCCGACTACGGCGAAGCAGAAAGGAGGGTTATGATTTTGACCGGTATGTATGTATGTTCATCTGTTCTCTCGTAACTTAAAAAAGTACTTATAACAATTTGACAATTGAGGTATCGTTAGAAGCGTCTTGACCGTCCGCTGGTTATAGGCTATGTGACCTCACACTAAATTCAATATGGCCCCCTCTAGAGGACATAATGTAATGACTTTAAAAATAAATATTTTGTGATGGTGCCTTGTGGGGTATCAAATGAAAGGGCTCAATTAGCACATTTCAAAAATGTAAGTCTTAATGAAATAAGCCCCAAAATAATTAAATAAAAAAAAGTTTAAAACTAAAACCCGACTACTGAAAAGGATGAAACAAGAAAGTACCTTCCCGTTGTCGCATGCTACCATAGCTTATTTAGTACAGCGGCATGCGACCACGGTAAGGTACTTTCATGTTTCATCCTTTTCAGTAGTCGGGTTTTAGTTTTTTTGTTTTTGAAGTTGAAGGTTGTACAGACACGTCTTTCTTACCCTGAAAACCTACAGTTTATTCGCCGTGTGTAGGCACGGTCGTCCATGTTTTATGGATCACTCCAGAAGCTTGTTGATGGACACGTTTTTTTACTACGCTGTTTATACGCCGTACCATAAAGAAACCGAGTCGTGAACAAAGGGCCTCAGCCGGCGATTCGTTAATTGGACGAGAGTAAAATTGAGAGTGACATTTGAAGGACGCGTGATATTTCGTTACATGAGAGAGAATAAAGATATATCTTCCTCTCTATATCTCACACTAAATCTGATTATTGGAAGAAAGTTCTTTAACAGAGGTTGCGGTAGGTGTAAACTTGGAGAAATCGTCACTTAACGAAAAAGCGATAAGCTCCATGCGACTTTTAATTATATAACGAGCTGCGCCCCGCGGTTTCACCCGCATAAGTTTCGATCCCGTGGGGATATCGGGATAAAAAGTAGCCTATATGTTAATCCAGGGTGTCAGCTACCTCCATACAAAATGTTATCAAAATTGGTCCAGCCGTTTGAGCGTGAAGAAGTAACAAACATATAAACACACACACACACTCACAAACTTTCGCCTTTATAATATTAGTCTGAAGAGTGATTAGAAACCATCTACAGAGTACTTACTCAGGTACTTACCTGAGTACACAATACACGCAACATCAAAAACGTTTCAAACAAAAGACTGCGCAACGTAAAGGCAGTAATCCAGCATACAAACGATGCAATAAAACACAGTTTAGCTTGTATATTGCATCCGAAGAACAATCGTTAGTCGCACGTGTGCGCAAACCCCAGTAAAAAGGTCCTTAAGTGTACCACGTACCTAATAATATATTTCATTGAAGTCTGAACTAACATTGTAAGAGAACGCTGTGCTTCCGGACTGGAGTTTTGTTAGTTGAGTTTACAATTTATTTTGCCTGTGATTTTTAATTTTGTTTCAATAAGGGATAACATCTAGCTAGATTATAGATTCTCAACGGGGACGATAAAGCTCTCCCTTGTGGGCGTTTGAGACTTTCACAGGGCCCAGTAGAAGACCTAGAGAAACTTACGACTACATAATAAATAATAAAAATAATAATCGTGGGAATCATCATCTTCATCAGCCTATAGCAGTCCAGTGCTGGACATAGGCCTCTCCCATTGCATGCCATTTCACTCAATTTTCGGCAACTCTCATTCAGCTGCTACCAACCATCCTGCGAAGATGGTCGCTCCACCCAGCCTGAGGGCGTCCCACCTTACGTTTACCGATTCGCGGTCTCCACTCAAGGACACTTCTACCCTAACGGTCATCGGTTCTACGGCTAATATGGCCGGCACATTGCCAATTCAGCTTGCTTGTGCAATCGTTGGAATAGCTGTGTCAGATTCGCGACAGAAGGTAGGTAAAAAAAAGTAGGCTCTGGAAAAAAATGTATTCTTAAAGTCAACATGTTACTATACCGAGTGTTTTAGAAATATGGGGACCGGAGAGAGATCAGGCGCAGTACCAACGGCTTTACCTTAACGTTCTTTCCGAGCCACGGGGGTATCATACTACCAACTTCCAAACTCCGGGCTGCTACTGAGAAATTCCTAATTGAAAACCTAATAATACTTAGCCCGACCTGGGGATCGATCCCAGGACCCCAAGCTCAGCAGTCGCGCTTGCAACCACGAGACCAACGGGGCAGTTAAAAAAATGTAGAGATAGGTTACAAAACCAAGATTCGATCATCAAAGACGGCACAAAGTCACACGGTGAAATGTCACTTGATGTGTATTAAAAATTCAAGATGGCGGCGTTATGTTATTATGTTCGTTATGGTCGTCGATTTTGCCCGCCAAAATAAACTTATAGAGCTTATACCTCTTTTTACTTTCAATAGGTATTATTGGCCAACAATATCCTTTATTGTACGAAAAAGAAAGAATAAAGTTTTTGTTATAATAAGAAGGATCAAAAAATATCGCTCGGTAATATGAACGAACGTACTATTTGTAAAGAACACTCATAGTTATCCCGCAGGATCTACCGTTATGTATCGACGCCACAACCGACCTGTAACCGCAGCTCGTAGCTCGCAGCTCTACGCCATTTTATTTTCCTTTGCGGGAATGCAGGCATCTGCATTCTTCGAAATAATCCCGTGGAAAACTTGTATCGGAGTTTTCAACTGATTGGGGACATATTGCGCTTGAATTTGGCTGTTTTTTTTTTTGTAGGTAGGTAAGTAAAACGTAAAATATGGTAAGTTCACTTCCGTTGATTATTCATTTATATCAATAAGCATAATCAACCTATGATGTTCCCCTTGCTGGGACACAGGCCTCCTCTGTTCGAGAGGGAGTGGGCTATAATCTACCACGCGGGCCCAGTGCGGGTTGGTGGATGACACACGTCTTCGAATTTTCGTTCTAGGACATGCCGGTTTCCTCACGATGTTTTCCTTCACCGTTTTGAGAGCAGTGTTGATGAAATTATTTACACAAAGTGAAGCGCCTGTCTGGGTTCGAACCCACTACCTACATTTTGTAAACCGGAGCCCGTATTTCAATAGAAATGAATAAATTATTGTTAACAAGTAATTTATTTATTCACCTTTCAATACATTTTAGCCTTGATAACGGCAGCTATATTCGAACTTACAGCCAATTCTGTAACTTTTTCTACAAATCCTTGCCCTTAAATATAAAAGGTGGTCGTTACCATCTAGTTTAGACTACAAAATTCCCTAGGACAACAAGAAAAACACTTCAAATAATTACCAAGAAAAACTAATAGAAATAAATGCTCAAAAGAAAACTATAGCTCAAGTAGAAATAAACCTTCCACAATAGTTCCCAAGGAATTTACCGCATAGCTTGCCCACAATTTGCTTCATCACTCGGAATAATTGCTACGGACAGGCTTTCAGAATTCATACGAGAACGCTTCGCGTGGAAAGAATGTTGCTCAGTAATTTTTATTATACCCTAATATAGGATATCGTTAATAGTACCGTCTAATAGAATTCTTTCGAAAGGCATTGTTGTCGAAGGGTTGGTGACCTCTTCATCGAACTAACTTGTATAGCCTTGGCCGCTTAGGGCATGACCTAAGCTGGTAGATAATAGAACTACTAATCTGCATTCGCGATTTATTTGCCAAAAATGTAAACAAATATGAGTTTATGGAAAAATAATTTTAAATCCTATATAATAAAGTTCAGTTTACGCTACAACTTCAAGCATTTTTGTAGCTTTTTCACTCTGAAATGAACTTAATATCCATTGTAATTTGAATAGACTTTATATACATACATAAACTGACGGACACGAAAAGTGACTTTGATTTAAAATATTCTTTAATTAATAATAATTATTTTTGTTGACAGAACCGTTCTTGAAAGAACATGCAACGGATTATTTGTATAAAGGAAGTATTACAAGTGCTTACAGTGAATAAAACGTGGAAACTTTATTGATTAAAAGTTTAGCAAATAATTCATTCTGCCTATTATATTGATATGTTTACCTATCGTGATTTTAAGTAAGAACTTGTAAAGCCTTTTAAATAATAAAGATTCTGGTGAGCGGCCTTCAATAAAATTATTTGTTACAAAATTTACGCGAAGCCGACGCTTCAAGCTGATAAATTTAACTTTAAATATTAATAAACCCGCCATTTTGTCAGTTAAGTAATTTCATGAGAATATAATAATTTCGTACATTGACGCAGTATTTTCAAGCGGTCTGTCCGATAACTCCATTAAAAAATGTTCGGTAGGAATATGACGATGCACGTGAAGAATTATTTATCGACGAAATGTTTTTTTAATATTGCAATTTTTGCTGCCAGTATTTTCAAACAGGCCTGATACGCTTTTGGTATGGCTTTTGCTTCATTTTTTTCCAATCAGTCTCAATTTCAGGTCTATTTAAAATAGTATAAAATATATTTTGGCGGAAAAAGAAAAAAGTTTTTATGATTGGATTATTTATATTTCTCAGCTCATGTTTGAACCTATTTTGAATATTTAAAATATTATTTCCATTAAGGCGGTACCCCGACCAAAACCGCGTTTTTCTTCGTTATTCAGAGGCTATTAACTCAATAATTATAAGAAATAAACTACATCTGAAAGCACATTATTAATGTTCGATATGGTATCATCACATTGTACGTTATTATTTGTTTTATATATACATTTAAAATCTCCTTTTAAAAAAGTGACTAAAATTATTGATTGAATTCATCTTTTGCTAAAGTTGACGTTCTATTAATTTGAAGATTTCACCACTGGATAGGTAATTTAAAAATCTAAATAATCCATGTTTTAATTTATTTAAAAAGATCGTTATTTTTATTTTATTAAAATAATTCCAAAAATTTTGCGAGTTTTATGATAAATAGGCGTGCGCAGGGTACGCTGCTCGTACGAGGAAGTCTTGTCGCTCTCTGTCTCTGTCGCGAATGCTCAAGGTTATTTGGTCGGGGTATCGCCTTAAGATGTTGCTTGACAATAATCCTGTAAGACTAATATCTTATTTTTCTTTTTGCTCGAGTTATTTTCAAGCCTGTCCTTGCAAGAATGTCCATTAAGTTTGTATGATTATGTTCTAGACATGACTGTCTGTATTTTATGAAGAATTAATAGAACTAACCATACTTAATATTATGACTTACATCTTCAATGTACAGCTTTGACTTCGTTACTATACTAAATATTGAGTAATATTTTTGAAAAAAACAACGGGTGTGGGAATGAGTCTGATGCCGAAAATATACAGGTTGAAATTGAAAACATGCGACAAATCGAAATGGGAGATTGTACTCGTCATTATGAACAACTTTTACTATGGGACCAAACCTGAAAACGCGAAAAAAAAATCAGCTGTTCCCTGCATTTTGACGAGTTATGCGAACATAAATGTAGGGAACAACTGATTTTTTTTTTCGCGATTTGAGGTTTGGTCCCATAGTAAAAGTTGTTCATAATGATGAGTATAATCTCCCATTTCGATTTGTCGCATGTTTTCAATTTCACCCTGTATACTAATAATTTTTGCCCGATTGCCTGTTTGTCTCGGTGCATCTTCCGGATTGGCACAAAACGGGTGAACGGCACCCCTTTTGCGTAACACACTATCAATCTCAATCTGAATCATTTCGAAGGATATTGCTAATCCATTGCTTCATATGTTTGAAAAATGTGTCTGCTCACTAACGTAAACAAAGCAATGAATGTCTTTGTACTGTCAAAATGAAACCCATTGCTACTGATAGTGAGTTACGCAATTACCCTGCGAATTTGGATAAACTCAAACACAAAGCATTTATTTCAATTAAACCATGTACAGGCACTTTTGAATTGTCAAAATTAAATAGTCGGTCAGTTAGTCAGAAAGTTGAAGCTAGTTGCCCATTCCAAAACGTAGATCTCTATGGAGAAGAACGGGCAAGAACCTCCAAGGACACTCTTAAATCAGGGAACACCCAAATACTCCGAAATATTTTACTCCGAATTTCGATGTTCCGATATTCAAAAGTCCGAATTTCATAACACCTAAGAATCATAATGTGTATTATTAAAAATCACGAAATTTATTTTACCGAAAGTCATAAATGCGACTTGCTTGTTTTCCGATTTTCATATATTCGAAGAATCAAATGCTCGATGGGTTCTCGGTCCGAAAAACGACATTCCGATTTTCAATACTCCGAATTATTTCCGTTACCGTTACCGCACCCGAACTCAACGAACGTAATAGACGACGTAGGATGCAAGAGCGAGCGAAGGGCACCCCGAGGCTCGGTTTGGTTAGGTTACTTTAAACCCTTTACACGAAAATAGGGGCCCCGCGAAGCGGGGCTCCGTCGACATAGGATCAAAATCAAAATCAAAATCAAAAGTCATTTATTCAAACTAGGCTGAGAATCAGCACTTTTCGAACGTCAAAATTACAAAAGACAGTCCCCCAAAACGCCCGCCCTTCGCCACTTCCTAGTGCTTTCGCTGGGGAGAAGAAGTGGCGGAACAAACTCCCCAGCAGCACAGCTGTCTGTTCAGTTAGAAAATAATTAATTTTATACAATACTATGTATGCAAAGTAATTAACATTACAGGACACAGAACCTTAAATTAAATTATTTGCCATAGGTTAACTAGCCACGCCAATATACCAACAAATACAATAAACACTATACGTACTCAAGCAAAAAAAAATTAAAAATATAACCAAAAATAAACTTACTGACCAAATAAAAAGCCTCCAGGTATAAAGGGCGTGACAGCTTACATATGTATGCAATGCTGGGTTCTGTTTACATAGCTGTCACTTGAAGTCACAAATGATAAACTAGGACCATCGAAGTAAAATAAATAAACAAGTTATTACTACCAATAACAACAATAAAACCATGGTCAGCAAGACGACCAGTCACCACAAGCAGCACCCGTTCACGAGCATAACGCAAAGATCAGCCATTACCCCCCTCGCCATATTTGAGGGAAGGAGGCAACCCGACCCCCGACGCTACCGCAAGCAATGACATCTAAGGGAGCATGACGAACTTGCTGCCGGTTGCTCAAGCAAAAATAATAATATGATCATTCGTAGAGGTCGCTAGCTAACCACATATTGCAATCAACTCATTAAAAGACATTGAAATGAGCAGATTATGTCAATAATAAATTACAATAAAATTAAACCGAATTGACTAAAACTCTCAACTAAAAAAAAAAAAACAAAAAAATAAAAATAAAATAAAAACATTATATAAACTCATATAACCTGTCAGTAAGCTAATTCTGGAGAAAGAACATAATAATTGTCTTGAGTTAATCAGGGCGACCAACTATTCTTATCGTTTAAGTAGTCGTTGATGGAATAGTATGCTTTTGAACAAAGGTTGGATTTTACTTGAGCTTTAAATCTATTAAAAGGCAAATCTAGCAAGGAAGAAGGTAGCTTGTTATAAAAGGTTATACCAAGCCCAACAAATGAGTTATGAACCTTATGAAGCCGGTGAAAGGGAGCACGTAGTTTGTCCTTATTCCTAGTGTTAACATTGTGAGTATCACTGTTTTTAGTGTACAAGTGTATATTTTGCCTAACATATAAGATGTTGGCAAAGATGAACTGTGATGCAACCGTGAGAATACCAATATCTTTAAAAAAATCTCTTAGAGAAAATCTGGCGCCTAGCTGGTAAATCGCTGGTAAATGCAAGAACGAGCGAAGGGCACCCCGAGGTTCGGTTTGGTTAGGTTACTTTAAACCCTTTACACAGAAATATGGGCTCTATTGTACATTTTGTACCATCTATATTCTTACAATTGGAAATATGTGTTTATTTGTCTTGCTATTCAGTTTTACTCTCTCTCTGTAGTCGGTCCCTCATGTCTGAGGATCGTGGTCAGCTTCGGAGTTGCATCTGGAGCGGATGATCCGCCTCCACCGGTTTCTGTCCAGCGCATCTCTTACCACCGCGTAGAATTTAGAGGACGATGATTCCTTCACCTGATCGGTCCATCGTGTTGGTGAAGGAATCGATTCAGTTTTACAAAGCGTTATTATTTCGGAATTCTAAATAATCGGTATTTTAATAATCGGAATTCGTATTTTTGATGTTTCGAATTATCATTAAGTCGGACTTTTTTGTTATTCGATCTATTGAAACTCGGTATTTTGAGAATAGTACCTAATTATAAACGTTAGGGATATTGAAATTTCAGAATTATTAAAATAGGATGAATGATAAATCGGAGTTGTTATAAAAGGAATTTTGAACCATTCGGAATTATGAAAATCGGTATTCTGAAATTCGTATTTGTGACTTTCGGAATAAAGTTTTTCGTATTATTGTAGTGTACCCCTTAAATCAAGGTACCTATTACAAAATCCTAGGTACATTATTCATACATAAAAGGTACACAGATAGTTTATAACCTGGATTAACACATAGGGTACTTTTAATACCGGGTGGTACGTTCCCGTGGAATAATATTCGACATCCACGCGGGCCGATATAAAAGCCTTGGCGAAATGTGGCTATTAGATACATTTCCCAACCAATAAATTAGAAGATTCTTGATACAATCTCCACTTCCTTTATTTATCTGGTTTGTTCGCATATCGAGGTAATATCCGGTAGGGGGAGTCCCCCGAATACCGGACACTTAAGGTTTTTAAAGAAAAAGAGTATAAAATAATCATTTTTTATTAAGTTGCTTCTTATTTAAAACAACTTAGTCATGTTAAGCATTAAACTAAATCAACATAAACGATTATTAATTACTAATTAAGCACTAAAAGGAACTATTAATTGAACATAGTTTTTGGTATCATTGAAATTTGGCACACAGTACCGGACAAGTTTAATTTCAAACCCCTATGATCGGACAACATCTAAAACTTAAACTTATAAATTCTTCTTATTACTAAATAATCAGTCATGAATACGTGAAACATTCTAAACTACTTATTCATCATAAACATTGAAATAAAACAGAATTTATCAAACAAAGTGCTTTTAGGTACACTAAACCGCTCCGACGCTTCCCTTATGGTCATATTTTGATTCATCACCTTGTCGACCGCTAATTTCAGATTTTCTGACTCCCATTTGCCCTTTTTTTTCTTCTCCATTATGTCAAATAACCTGCAAAGATAAATAATAGCGATAGTAAGGTTATAAAGCAAAGCCAGGCACTCTATTTCGTCAAAATAAATTTGTCCGGTAGTAGGGGATCTTTAAATGTCCGAACTTAGGGGTTAAACGTACCATAATAAAATTTCGATAATAATTAAATTTGTTATAACATCCAGTCCCAAAGTAATATTAATTTAAGTATACTCACCAATTAATAAATGGAAGCTAACACACACAATATATTCGCACTAATAAGTGATTTACAACGTGAGAAATGTTACTCGATGCAGCGGTCTCGTGCGGACAATACGTAACGTGTGATCTGTACGCCGCGTCGGACGAAATGGCGGCCGCCCGCGCCGTCGGGGAGTTACAACCGTCAAGGCCATTATGTACTCAAGCGAAACATCGAGCGAGAGCGCGAAAACCTGTTTGTACGGGTTTTGTCCGGTACTATGTGCTGTCCGGCGCTAGGGGGATTCCCCCTACACATTGCGTACATAACAAGACAATTTATTGCCCATAAAACTTTGGCCATATTTCTTTGGTAATTACTGACTAAAGCCATCTTTGTATAGGCCGACGAAAAGCAGTATAAAAATAGCTTGTATCTTAGTAAAGAATTGCATATTTTCAAGGACTTGCAGAACTGTTATGGTGGTTAACGTTTTATTGCAATTGGTCTTCCTGAACGTAAGCAATGATCTCTCTTAGGTATCGTCCACCTAGGACTTGACATCTTCATCTATATCGCCTAAAGACAAAAATGGCGTTACAGTAATGCTGCTTGCCTAAATAAAGAAGATCCATACTAAAATACATGCAAGATTGAAAAAATACTACTCAAGTTACTTAAAAACAGCTGAGAGGTTACGTGGGACCCCCCGGTTGGAACGAAGTTCTTTTCACTTTTGCAGACTTGGCGAAGGATAGCCAGATCGAATTTTTTTGTAAAAATATTTAAAAAAGTTTTTATGTAAGTAGTAAAAGTTAAACACTTTTTTTTGTTTTTTTTTTTTTTTTTTACTTTAGATATCTATATTGTGACACTTTTTTCAATCTAACTCATTCGCCAAGTGTACAAAGTATAACGCGCGATAGGGAACTTCATTCTAAAAACCTGAAAGACCCAAGATTAGGGCCTAAGTATAGCATACTTTTCTTTATCTCCTTACATAGGTAGGTACTTGATAGGAAAACCACAAACCACATTTGTCACTATCACAGACAAAGGTTTCTCAAGTTACTTACAAAACAAAACACAACCAAACCTTACTACCTTACACTATTGTTTAGGCAATATAATAATCCGTTCCTTCCAATACCGACTAACACAAATGAATGTTCGACATCAACCCTATTTACTGAGCAAAAGGGAGGGATCCTAATCCCTCCCACTATATCCTGAAATCAACACCCTCATTGGATTTAATGGAACTACTCGTGGACCGCTTTGTTAAGGAGGTTGTATAAATATAAACGACAACTTTTTGTCGATTTTTTTTTTTCGAATAGCTTTGTGCATTGAGATCTTTGTCTATGGGTTTGATTACTTATGTTTTTTTTTAGTGTGCTATCATTATAGATTGAACTACTTGATGCTGCTGCTAATATAAAGGGTCGATTCGCAAATCAAAGAGCTAATGAGTTTTTCTGTTACGTACAGTCCGATCACAGTTATTTAATTGTTTGACAGTAGCAACCTTATCGTGAAGAAAATAAAGATCACAATGCTTTTGACAGACTTAAGTCAGTGGCAGCAACCCAACAGCAACCTTATTGCAATGAGAATAAAGATTACTGTGATTTGGACAGGCATACAAAATCAAAGATAAAATAACTGTGAACAGACTATACCTAAAATTAAAGATATAGCGTTGTAAGATTCTTTTGGCGCTTGCATAAAATCGGAACTAACGCCGCCATCTTGTTTTTTTTAATACATTTCAAGTGATAATTCACAAAACCATTGCATAAATGCATGGAATTAGTATTCATCTATACTAATATAAATGTTAGATAATAACAAAGGCAAAGAATTGTTATGTTCTTTTAAACCCGTTTGTCTCTGAAACTACCAGTTGAATTTGGAAAATTATTTTTGCGTTTCATAGCCCAATCCTTAAAGAACGTTGTAGGCTATTTAACATCACTCTACGTCCCTTAGGGGCCACGCGAAAACAAAAAATAGTCAGAAAGAACGCTAAGCGAAAATGAAATAGTAGCGCCGGTTGATTTTAAATTAAACGGCGGCGAACCTGCGGGGCACAACTAGTGTACAAACGGCGCAAATGCCAGTTAACGTCATTCGAGCACCAAAGATCCTCACAGAAGTGTTACAGCTGCACAATATAATCTAGAGCATTGTCTGAACAGCCAAGGCTGTCAGCCCCACTACCAACATCGTAGACTGGTTAATATTTTCACTACGAACTTACGGACATAGTAATATCAACACAGCACAGAATACTTAAAGTACTACGTACAGAAAGGCCACTTCCTTCCCCGCACTAACATCAGTTACCGCACCTCACCCCGCACTTCGGCGTATTCGTCGCAGTTCTTTAACAAGAGCGCTCGCAAACACAAGTACCTCACGCACACATTCATACGTGTACAAACGTCATTCCGTCATTATTATAGTAGTAGTAGTAGGTAATGGGAGTGTCCGGGATCTGGTAATATAGTCTTTTGTATAGTAATTTTGTGGAATTAATTTAATAAAATTGGTGCATGTGGAATACTGCCTGATTACATACAATATACTGCCCAATTACTGAAATACTGCCTTTGTTACGTGGGACGTACCTAATAAAGTCGTCGAAGTTTTAATGCAAGGCTACTCTGCCAAAAATTCAAGAATGAAATGTTATTTTTGTGCATTGGAAAAATTTATATATAAATGACAATTAAATATAAATTGTGACTTGCCACTATGTAGGTACTAGCGACCCGCCTTGCTTCGTACAGTAGTTGGACAGAACAGTTGGACCACTGCCCCGGACTCTTGACTTGACAAAACATCGAGTTTTTTTTTAAATTATACCTATGTAGACGTATGGTGAGCAGTGGTAATGGCCCCGACATACGCATATATTCATATAGTTGTAGGTCGTGGGTTCGCACCCAGACAAGCGCATTAAAACGTTGAAGGAAAACATCGTGTGGAAACCGCCATGTCTTAGAACCAAAAATTCAAAGACATATGACATCTGATCTACCAACCCACGTTGGGCCCGCGTGGTAGAATACAGCCCAGTCCCTCTCGAAGAGAAAAGGCCTGTATACCAGCAGTGGGAACATTATAGGCTGATTATGATATTATTATGTGTATGTAGGTAAGTTTAATATTATTTCGTAGCTTAGAAGAACAGCGGGGTCACACAACAGACACGAAATGTATATAGGGTGAAATTGAATTCATGGGCATCCTTTTAAGGGGTAATTGTAATCATCAGTATGAACAACTTTTACTATGGGACCAAACCTGAAATCGCGAAAAAAAACAGCTCTTCCCTACATTTTGACTAGTTATGTGAACATAAATGCAAGGAACAGCTGATTTTTTTTCGCGATTTTAGATTTAGTCCCATAGTAAAAGTTGTTCATAATGATGAATACAATGACCCCTTAAAAGGATGCCCATGAATTTAATTTCACCCTGTATAGATAATGACTAATTTATTATATCTGCATTCTAAGCGTCTAAAGACGCAATATCTCACGTAATTTGATCCTCTGCTGTTCAAATCCTTAGGCTTAGGTAAGTTTATGTTATGAGACAGGATATGATCCAAACAAACAGCTCAGTGTCATGCTAATAATTATTAATATCTAACTTCCTCGTATTAATAATTATAACTATGTAATGACGCTCCCTGTAGGCAGTTGGATCAAGTGATTAATTCAGAAAACGGTACTACTATACTTAACTACACACGGCGCTTACTGTTTTGAGGTTTTTTTCTCTAAATCACACAGTAAGTTTCCATCATGATAACATTTATGGTTCATTCGTCATAATATTATAAACCAGTTTGTAATTTATTGTGAATGCTTTTTTTTTCTTTTTTATTAGGTTAATGTTAGGTATTTTATTCTTCTATGTTTCAATTTTTTACAGAATTGATTGTGTTTTTTATGTTCTACTGTCAAAATGTTTTCTTTTATTATATATTAGGTACTTATTTAATTTGTTAGCTCATTGTTTTGTTGTTCATTTTATTGTGCATGCTGTGGTCTCCTGTAATTGAAAGAGTACACCTACCAAATACTTTGTCGTCAATTAACCACATAATGTTTTGTGTACCTATATCTTTTGTTGGAGATCCTAAAATAAATAAATAATAATAATCTCTAGAACGAATATTGACCGCGACCGCTATTAATCGCAACGCAGGAGATGCAGGATATAGGTATTATGTGTGCGTGCGACACAGGGACACCCCGTTTGTCCTGACTCTCATTGCACAATGCAACACTCGCGACCGGGGTGAGGTCAGGCGCAGGAACAACGGCTCATACGCCTGATCTCACGCACACCCCGGAAAGCATGTAAAGCCGTCGCTCTACGTTCTTTCCGAGACATTCTGCTGGGGAGTTTGTTCTGCCACTTCTTCTTCCCAGCTAAAGCACTTGGAAGTGGTGAAGGGCGGACATTTTGGGGGGACTGTCTTATGTAATTTTGGCGTCCAAAAAGTGCTGATTCATAGCCTAGTTTGAATAAATGACTTTTGATTTTGATTTTGACTGAGAGGTCACAAATCCATGAACTGACCTCGACAAGCGCAGCTTAACCTCGCAGATATACATAGATATTATAGTATAGATCCGCACGGCTATTACTTAGCCACGAGCCTTTCAAAATCCGTAATCAATAGGTATACAAAATGTGACGTAACATTACTGTTATCCAACAATAGGTAGGTACAGTCAGCATCAAAAGTCGATTAACACTATCATTTTTACATGTTATTAAATTGACAACAACTTTTTTCAATAAACTGATTTTTAGCTCTTCACAAAATAGACTCTGAGTATATGTATGTAGGAATGGAACGCTGTTGTATGCATGACTGTAAGAAAGAGCTGAATGCTAAGTTGTAAGTGAGACAGATGATGTATGCCAAAGACGTATGCTTGGGATGACGTGGAAGGTATTTAAAAAGGGGAATGACAGTTGGCTTTTGAATGACGGAGTGAAGACGTTAAGACGTGATTTTTTACAAAGATGTATTTTTAAGAGTTTTATTAGTTTAAATACGAATAAACAAGTATAACTACTTGATTTGTATGAATTCTCTGTCCTCAGCCCTTTTAATCCCAAAAATTTGGGGGCTCGTCCGGGATAGATAGGGGTCTGACAGAGAAAAAAAAAGACGACCGGAAAAAAATTGAGACTCGATTTTTTTTCCTGAAAGAACAGAAATGGGTGGTGGAAACCGAAGGAAAAGTCGCGGCCCTAACGAGTTTGACGACGCGGTGGATCATGAGATCGATCAGGGTCAGAGCACGACTCAGGCACACACGCTTGCTCATGCTGAAGAACAGGTGCCGAAATTCGACGGGCACGACAAAACACAGTCTGCGGCAAGATGGGCACAAGATGTTGAAGAAAACGCAGAAATATTTCAGTGGAAGCCGTTACAGACGCTCATTTTCGCCAGACGGGCTTTGAGCGGCACGGCTGCACTGTGGCTCAGGAGTGAGCGGCCGTACAAGACATGGGACGAATTAAAAACGGCACTCCTCAAAGAATTCCCGGACACACTTGACAGCAAAGCGGTCCACGAAATGATGTCAGAAAGAAAGAAAAGAAGAGGTGAGAAATGCATTGATTACATGCTCATCATGAAGGAATTAGGAAAAAGGGGGAAGATTCCTGATTACGTTGCGATTAAATATATAGTCGATGGCATCATAGACGAAGAAATTAATAAAATGATGTTATATGGGGTCACGACATATTCTGAGCTGAAAGATAAACTCAGAATATATGAAAGTGTGAAAGAAAAAATGACCTCGACCACGAGAAACAAAAAAAACACCCTGGGGTGTCAGTCGACTAAGTCAGATTTTATGAAGCGCTGTTATGGTTGCGGCGAGAAGAACCACGAGTCAATTCGGTGCCCGTACAGAGAGAAAGGCCTTAAATGTTTTAAATGTAACGAGTTCGGTCATATTTCAACGCAATGCAAAATGCGCGGTGATGACCACATGGCTCCAGGTGGTTCGAGTGAGAAAGAGAAGACCTGTTCTCGGACAATGTCGGAAAAACGGCGGTCGGCAATGTTCGCAGCGACGGACTTGACAGACCGGGATTCGTGTATGTGCAACCATGACACAGACTGCGGCGGTGAAAACGTCACGGAGCCGTCAACGTCAAAAGATTCAGCAGAAGTAATGCAAGTCACAAGGAAAGATGTAGAATATGGAAAAGACGCGGGAAAACCCCTAAAAACGGTGATAGTGGCAGAAAAGCACCATTCTAACGCGCTTATTGACTCGGATAGTGACGATAATGTGATGTCGGCAGAACTGTGCACAGAATTGTGTGGCGTAGAATTTGATGACGGTGGTCTAACGCTAACGGGACTTGGGCGTTCGCAAGAGCAATCTTTAGAGAAGACTACGCCAACAGTTAATATAGACCAGAGTTTTTCAACCTGTGGGTCGAGTGAAGGTTGTGTGACCATATTTAAAGATGAAAGTGAGGAGCCAAATAACAGGAATTATATTACAGATGAGAAGGAAGTTTTGGTGGAGCAAAATCTGTTAGTAAGGCAGGAAGCTCCCAAGTGTATAGAAACTTATCATCCAGTCCAGGTGAAGGAAGCGCCTCTGGAGCTGAGGATTGTATTGAAATACGAGTATAATGTGCCCGTAGCACGACGGTCTCGACGATTATCTTACATAGAAAACCAGGTTGACGAATGGACTAAAGATGGAATTACCAGGGGAAAATTATCTGAGTACAATAGTCCATTTATGTTGATAAACAAGAAAGACTATTCTGATAAGAAAAAGAAAGTTAAGCAGAAAAGGCATAGATATTACATCAAAAGACATAAGAAGAGCAAGTTTGGATTTCAGGTGTTTTAGAGAACTTGTTCATTTCGGTTTTTATGTTGTATTATTAGGTTTAAGGTGTTTAAGTTTATTTAAGAAGTTGTTTATTTTATGTTCTATTCTAAGATGTTTAAGTTGTTTTATGTAGGAAGTAATGATGCGAATACTGTATGATAAGAGGATTTGTGAGGTGATAAGGAGTGTCTGGGGACAGACACAGGAGCAGGACGGCCGAATGTAGGAATGGAACGCTGTTGTATGCATGACTGTAAGAAAGAGCTGAATGCTAAGTTGTAAGTGAGACAGATGATGTATGCCAAAGACGTATGCTTGGGATGACGTGGAAGGTATTTAAAAAGGGGAATGACAGTTGGCTTTTGAATGACGGAGTGAAGACGTTAAGACGTGATTTTTTACAAAGATGTATTTTTAAGAGTTTTATTAGTTTAAAGACGAATAAACAAGTATAACTACTTGATTTGTATGAATTCTCTGTCCTCAGCCCTTTTAATCCCACATGTATATTCTAAAAAAATTTCTTCTGCTGCAGTTTTGAACAAATATTTTGCTGAATAACTAAGATTAAAAAAACTGAAGTGTTAATCAACTTTTGATGCTGACCGTACCTACCTGTCTCGCAAGCGAATTTACTATAATATCAGAAGGCCAATTCTCGTAATTAAAAACGTTCAAAATCTAGTTGCGGTCTCACCTTGACGACAGTGAAATGTCAAAAACGTGTCTAAATAAAAAAATAGAGGTATTTTTGACAGATTGAAATGTTCTTAAAATTACGAGAATTGCCTCCCTGAAAGCTACTTCCCGTAGTTAAAAACGTTCAAAATCTAGTCGCAGTCTCACCTTGGCGACAAACAAATGTCTAAAACTTGTCAAAAATGTAGGTAAATCTGGAGTATATTAATTGACAGATTAGAATGCGAACGTTCCTAAAAATACGAGAATTGCCCCCTGTTACCATCTTGTTTTCAGCTAGTAGACGGTAGATATATCCAGTATATTCAAGTCTTTCCAAGCTAAATTAACTAAGCAACACATTAGTTCAAAAGTACACAGAGCCAAGCCTATTTCTGCCGCTCGCGCCAGCAAAGCAAAGATCAACAATTAATGAACCGTCAATCACTTAGCTAACTCGATCCATCCTAGGAATGCGACTGCCGAATTCAGATAGAAACTTAGAAGTTAATTACAGCTCTATCTATTTGTTAAAAGGACCTTTATTCTACGTATTATAGAGGTTATTTTAGGTTACCACAAGGCTCAAGATCTTGGAAATAATAAAAAGTTTGCTTGTGCCTTCTGGTGAAAGAAAATTTGCTTTAAGTCACCGATATTGGTATTATTGTGTTGATATTAACTAGGTGAGTGCTTTCTACAAGGATTTCTAAACGAGTTACTACTGATTAAAGTTTCCGATTTTATTAAAATTCAACAACTGTTTTTCAGTAAAATAACTTTATTACACACACAGTCCTGATATCAGTAGCTAATTTAATTTTACCCTGTAGAATTTAAAAGAAATAAATTCGAATAATCGTCATAGCTGCAAGTATTGCTCGCTTGCGCGCAATATGGCCGCCAACAGATGAAGGGATATTCAGGCCTTCAGGGTTCATTACCCGACTGCGCCAGAAGGAGGGTTATGTTTTTCGAGAGTATGTATGTATAATTGTTTGGCACGCTCTGCGCGATGGATTTCAGCTTGAGAGGTGTCGTTAGATTCGTATTTACTGTGAGAGAGACACTGGGTATATCAAAATAAAAAAACCAAAATGGCGGATTTTTGGCATCATTTATGCCTTCACCTGACCCAATTGAGTTTGAAACTATAATAATGGTATGGGCCCCGCCTGCTTCCAACTTTTATTTAATTTAAAATGGGCTTATTTTTAGCTTTTCAGTTAGTTTTAGTATAAGGTTGCAATCGGATTTTTTAATTTTTTTAATTACTTTTTTTGTTTAGAGTGTTGTTTTGATTTAGTTTCTTTTGCAAAAATCTCTAAAAAGTCTTTTGAAGTTTTCTAATGAATATTGTCTCTCTGACCACAAAAACAAAATCGAAATGGTCGAAAAAGTCATCATCTGCCTTAAATTTTCCCAACTATTTTGAAGTCGGCTTTCAGTCTAACTGGCTATAGCTGGATACCAGTATTTTACATGGAGCGACTGCCTATCTGACATGCACAACCTGGGTAATACGATAACCCTTGGTAAGACTGATTGTCTGAATTTCGGGCTTCTGACGACCCATAATGACTGTCAAAGATCCACGAAAGACAGCCGGGACCAACGGCTTAACGTGTTTTCCGAGGCACGGAGGGGTCTCGATAACTAAAGATAGTCACCCATCCACGGACCAACCGCGGCAAGCGTAGTTTAACCTAATCGATAGATCCGTGCGGCTGTTATTACTCAGCCACGAGCCCCTCTATCTCGAAATGGTCTAAAAAGTAATATAGTTAAAAAAAGTATCAAAAAGTCTACAAATATTGGATTTTGTTCTTCTATTGGGTACCTCTCTGAAAATAATACAACTCAAAGCAATTCTGAAACTTCTGCAAGCTAATATAAGTTTGAAATTCATTTTTGCAAGTTTTTGTTCTCCACAAACTAGTTATTGCGTTGCCATGGTTATTTCAAACTTGGTAATAAAATTATATAAGAGTGTCTCTTTGGTTTGGTGGTAGCAAGCGAGATTGCTGAGCGTTGCGTCGGGTCCTAGGTTTATGACGTGATGGGTATCTTAACACCATAAAATAAAAATAAAATAATTGATGTTTTTTTTTTTGGGGATTTTCGGCCGCTGGTATATTTAATTTTTTTTTATTGCTGAACGGGGCCGCTCTTGACATCGATCACGCCTGATGGAAAACGATGGATTAGGTCTATGATGGAACGAGCGTGCCCAGAAGATGCCTAAGGCACTGGAACTCCCACGCATCGACGAAACACAGCAGGCTGCTTGACGCCTGACTCCGGTGGGAGGGTGGTCGCAAACCATGCGGGCGTTAGCCCTACCACCGCTAGGGTAGAATTGGCCAGTCAAATAAGGTGTTGGGTGTGACTGTCCAGGATGCTCCGAGCGCTCTGTTCAGTTGAGTAACTGGCGGAACAAACTGCGCTACACGAGGAGGGTTCTTCATGTATCCCACGGTAATGTTGTTAGTTGAAGTATGAGTTGAGAAAATCCGTTTTATTTTATTTTGTTTTGATGTCCGTACGCATCACATCTGCAGAGTTATAATTAAATTTGACCCAGTATTTATTATAGCAGATAACAAAGACTCGGTCGGGCAGTGTATTGGGCTTTTCCGCCAAAGGACCGGTTTTCGTTATTGCGCCCCGTAAACTGCTGCGATTGTTTAATGAGTTATCAACAGCCAGTCGCAGAAGTTTACGCGCGCTTGGCAATTTGTCACATTAATTTTGCGATAATTTTCGTTTCAGAAACTGGCTCTTTGTTTGAATTTGTGGCTGTTATTGATGGCAACTGGGTCACTCTCCATTACATGGAACTCATCATCTGCCTAGCCTTTTCCCAACTATGTTGGGATCGGCTTCCAGTCTAACCAGACGCAGCTGAATACCAGTATTTTACATGGAGCGACGGCCTCTCTGACCTCCACAACCCAGTTAAGACTGGTTGTCAGACTTTCGGGCTTCTGACGACCCGTAACGACTGTCAAAGATCCACGAATAACAGCCGGGACCAACGGCTTAACGTGCTTTCCGAGGCACGGAGGGGTCTAGATATGTAAAGATGGTCACCCATCCACATACCAACCGCGGCCAGCGTAGCTTAACCTGATCGATCGACCTGTGCGGTTGTTATTATTTAGCCATGGACCCCTCTGTCCATTACATGGAACTAAGAACATAAATGCTGAAATGTGATTTATAAGAAATCAAACAACGTCATGATTTCTCTACGTTTATTCTACATATTTATTATATTGACACTATTTTCTTCCAAACCAAAAAACCTAATACAAGTATTTAATAGCGCATCCTAAACTCGCTCGACTGTTCGAATGCAACCAGAGTTATTTTATTGCCAGCCTGCAGTACATAAGGTCGACTTTAGCAGACAACCTTTACAGTACGACGCCAATCTGCCTAACATTTTGGTGTTCAGTCGTTACGTTATTGCGGAACATCTATTGCTACCTAGACCCTGTAAAACAAAATAATAAGCCATCAAATATTGCTGGCCAATAATGGAAAAGTACTCTGTCAGGGGATCAAAGTTTATCATAACATAAAATAAAAATAATGTATGTTTATTGAAGGTACAGACGCCAGCACATCAAGCTACCCGAAACTCCCAAATTTTCCCAATCAACTTTGAACCTTATGCTTTAGTGATAAAGTTGAAAATCTATTAAAGAAATTTGACAGATTGTTTTAGATTGATATGCTGGTGTCTGTACTTAGTAGTTTTGTTATCTACTTTGATGGGCTTTGCCTCTTACTTCCAAGAGGGTATTGCAAAAGGTAAAAGCCCAATAGTACTTCAGAAGTTAAAAAAGTCCAAAAGCGAATATGAAAAGCCACAAAAGATAGTTTCAACTAAAAGCCGTGCTCTATACAGAGCATAATCAATCATCACATAATCAGCTTATAATATTCCTACTACTGGAACACAATCCTCCTCTCGGTTACAGGGAGTGGGCTGTAATCTACCACGTGGGCCCAGAGCGGGTTGGTAAATGTCACATGTCTTCAAATTTTTGGTTCTAGGACATGCCGGTTTCTTACGATGTTGTCCTTCACGGTTTTGAGAGTACCTAGTGGACATGCCGGTTTCCTCACGATGGTTTCCTTCACCGTTTTGAGAGTAGTGGTGATGAAGTAATTTACACAAAGTAAAGTGCCTGTATGGGTTTGTATCATACATTTCCAGTTTTGGCAGACCTCGCATTGTATATGCTTTTCGTACAATAAGAAGTCTGCTTATACCGATAATGCATAGCTTGATATGCCGTCGTGCGTACTGCCAAATCCGATGCGTTTGACATCCCTAGTTGGAAGTGTGGTAGTGGAGTTGGAGCGCTGGAAGTGTGTTGGAACACATGTTAGGTACTTATCGTTGATCCGATATTGAGTAGGAGCCTACTCAGTACACTACGATCCTACGGTTTACAGTTCACGATACAAAGCTACAGATGGCGTCAGTGTCGATCAAATTGTAATAGCGAAAATGTCCTAGAAAAAAAAGTTTATTTACAGATTTTGAATGTGTATGGCGATGTGAATACCGGGAGACTAAAGAAGGAGTAACGGCCGACGAGAGAAGTCGTTCTTGACCCTTGTCAGTTTCATAGAAACGCGCCAATCAGTGCGACAATTCTTGTAAGAATTCAGCGGCGCGGTTCGCCGATCGGCGACGAAACAATAGAAAATCAATTGTGTCTCATTAGCGGAGCTTGACAGATTAATCCATAATATTACACTTTTGTTTTAACATAACGCCTGCCAAACTGCAAAGCAATTTGTCGGCAGTAGGTCCTCGTGGATTTTACACTTTTTGCTTGACTAAATACTAGAATTAAATCTATGTTACGACTAAGACTAAAACCATGGTTCTGTAGGCCAAGATTCCGTATCTGAATACAGAGAATGATAATTACCCACAAAACCACAGATTCTACAACCAAAGCTACTACACTCAGCGGCATCAGCCAACAAACGTCATGATACCATCCAATTGTCGCACTGATTGGTGCGTTTCAGTGTGTGATCCACGTTTTTACCATCTGAAAACATAATTTAATTAAATAGGAAATAGTTATGGCGTTAACAGTTCAAAGTGGCACATTTCAATTGATATTCATTCCACGCAGGCCCAGTAGGCCTATAGAGCAACCCGGATATTTGCGGTGCCCGAAAACGACATACTAGCAAGCTGTCACTATTTACGTTCACTTGTGATGTTAAGGCCCCAGTGCACACTGTGTGCGGTGACAGTTTATTGGACAAACAAGGAAATATATAGGAAGCAATATAAGGAAAGTTTTTTTGTATATATTAGACGTATTTCTTTGGCCAATAGTAGGTAATAACCCTGGATTTTCCTTATCTATGATAAAGATAAATTTGGATAGGGATAGATTTCTTTGTTACAAATAAATATCATCATTATCTAAACTAATATTATTATAGGAGATATTTGATTTTTTGTATGTGTTTGTTACGCTTTCAAGCTAAAACAACTGAACAGTTTTGAATGAAATTTGGCAGATGAGTAGACCATAACCTCGATTAGAAGATATAATACGTTTTAACCCAATATTCGATCGAGTCTTACGTGGGTGAAAACACGGGGCGTAGCTAGTTATATGCATTTTTATATAATCAGAAATATAAACATAGGTTAACGTTCCTTTAGCATTTTATAGATTTAATTAAAGACCTAAATCAGATGAAAGACATTCCAGATAAAACGTATCAAAAGCCGGATAAACACAGAATTTCTTTTTTAGTTAAAGCTTAGAATTCTAGATGTAGATGCACATGGCTAGAACATGATCTGGATTAGAACATAGGATACTTTTTATCCCGATATTTCCACGGGATCGAAAGTTATACGGGTGAAACCGCGGGGTGGAGCTACATAGTTCTTAACATTTGTATAATATAACTGATTTTATACAAATGTAAGTAACTATCACTAAGGATATAAACACAGAAAGATACTTGAGTTTAAAATGATTGCCAGCACATACCTTAGAGTTCAAGTTTCTCTAGTATTTCTACTAATTAGATTTAATAGAAGACCCAAATCAGACAAAAGACATTCCAGATGAAGCGTATCAAAATACGGGTGCCTCCTTAAACGAAATTACGAAAATAATTAAACAAATACCCGAAGGCCCTCCTGTTTGAATCTGTGAAAGGATTCATTACAAGCGAACGCTTTCATGAGCTAAGACAAAGAGCGACAATAGGATGTTTAAGTAATTATTATTTAATTAATAGTCTCGAACAGTACAATGCGCGTGCCCAATTGATCACCACAATTTAATGAAAATGTGACATTCATCCGCGCAACAATTCATCAGTGTCATGTTTATAATTCATCTTCATCCAGGGCTTCCTCAATTAATAATGTGGCCGGATTTTTTGGAGCGGAGGAAATTGCCTCCTTATTGCCCACTTCTAGGAACAATGAGCTATTTTGTTCAAAGAATAAGTTGTCGGGGAAAAAGATCAAGGGTCGGAAATGATAGGATAATACGCATCGTATGGTTTTATGGACTTTATTAGGGCTATTACTGGGTACATAAAGCGATCAGCCTCAGACATTATTTTCTTTGATGTATACCTAATGTTAGCATACTTAAAGACTTGTCATGTAATAAACGTTAGTATTATATGAACGACTATTTTAACGAAACTTTGACATCCTAATTGTAATCTATACAATCACATCACACTATCACACTAATATTATAAAGGCGAAAGTTTAGTGTGTGTGTGTTTTTATGTTTGTTACTTCTTCACGCTCAAACGGCTGGCAAATAAAATTTTGCATGGAGGTAGCTGACACCCGGGGTTAACATATAGGCCACTTTTTATACCGATATTCCCATGGGATCGACATTTACACTGGTGACACCGCGGGGCGCAGCTAGTATACTAATAAGCTGAAGAGTTTGTTTTATTGATTGTTTGAACGCGCTAATATCTCTAGAAGTTACAGTCGGTTTTTAAAAAAAATCCGTTCTTGAAGAAGGCTATATGACATCTAACATCTCGTGCACGAAAACAAAGGAATAGTGCGGGCAGGCGATGCGATGCGACGAGATGAGCCGGGGAGCAAGAAACACGCGGTGAAATTCGCGGGCAAAATCTAGTCTTTTATACTTTGACATCTTACACTTTGATACTCTAACATTTAATGATACTTTGACATCCTAAATAAATTGCGTGTTTATGATATTATTTTGAACCGAAATACTTACCTCAAATTGTAATCTTAATTCATAATTATGCAATAAATAATGTTAATACGAACCTAATAATCTCTGTCCTGTAATAAATGTATGTATGTACAGACGCCAGAACATCAATCTACTACAATTTGTCAATTTTTTAAAATAGATTTTTAACTTTATCTCTAAAGTATAAAAGGTTCAAAGTTTATTGGGAAAATTTGACAGTTTCGGGTAGCTTTTGTGTGCTGGCGTCTGTACCTAATATTTGCACGCCACACTTAGCAGAATGGTATAATGCCATTGACTAATCTTAAGTCCATATATAATGTACCAAATTCTGACAAATAAATGATTGTAATTATTATGATCATAAACTTGGATAATATTTATTTAAAGTAAATCGAACCGACCGACATTCGAATTTAATAACTCATTCATTGCCCACCTGTGCCATAATTTATTAATGAACTAATTGTTCCGTTCACTGCTCTTGGGTCAATTCATACAATGATTAATTATTCTGTAATTATGTATTTACAAGTAGAATTTAATTAAGGGAGGACTACACAGCGCTTTATTGCTTTAATCGTCGATCAAAGAGTAACACCCAGAGGAAATTATCTCGTGCTTTAGAATAGTGTGTGCTAGCTTTACAGGGTAGTAATTGCATAGCCGGACTATAAAGTCTCTAACATCTGGCCCCACACTCCGCCCGAGACAATTTGGGTGCCAGGCTGGTACTAGAAATGTGTGAGTGTGCGTTAGATAGTTTTCACACGTTTACGAGTATCTAATAAACGGTGCTGAACAGCTACAGGACCTTTATGAGCACAAATTGACTTACTGACCCTAAAACATGGACGATTTGTGAACGGACTAAGTTTCGAATCGTGGCAAATGGGTGTTTCGGGTTGGGGTAATTGAAATATCGTAGTTGAGCTTAGATACTAATTCAACGGTCCAATTTGGGTTTCACAGATTGTGTATTGCGGACTAATGACCAAATAAATAAGGATTAAACACGACTATTGTTATCGTGGGTTTGGTTACGTTAGGATTGAAAGTTTCGTTGTAAATAAATACTTTTTGTCCGCATAGGTACGCCTTGCTAGATTATGTCGAGACTTATTGCGAGTTTAGCCTAGAAAATGTGCCGAATATGGCTAGACCACGGATATCTATGGGCTAGACTAACTGTGGAAAGAATTAATGGGAAAATAGACCAAGTTGTCGGTGTGATCGACTCACAAGAGTCGTCCAATAAAAGAGTTAAATCTTTGTAAAATTGTGTGTCTGAATAATAAGCCTTTATTCAGACACACAATTTTATAACTATTTTACTCTTTATGGTACGGTCAGCATCAAAAGTTGATTAACACTTCAGTTTTTTTATTCTTAATTATTGAGCAAAATATTTGTTCAAAATTGCAGCAGAAGAATTTTTTTTAGAATATACTGTCTATTATGTGAAAAGCTAAAAATCAGTTGATTGAAAAATGTTGTTGTCAATTTAATAACATGTAAAAATGATAGTGTTAATCGACTTTTGATGCTGACTGTACTAATGCCTTAACGATACATTCCAAAGTCTATGTAGAAAGTGTTCGTGGTTATTAACTCACACACACACACACCCTCACACACCCACATACACACCCCCACCTACACACACACACACACATACTATTTTAATTTATTATTATTATTTTTTTCTTTAATTTTTTATTTTCTTTTTGTTTAAAATTCTATTATGTTTTGGTACACCACTTTTACTATTTTATAATTTGGTATTGAAGAGCGGGGCCTCCTAGCACAGGTATATCTTTACTTAAAATTTACTGTAAAAGTTGTACATGTTACTGCAATAAACTTTTTGTATTTTGTATTAGCCTATAACATTTACCTAAAAGAGTATGTAGGGATCGTAGCAGGTGGCGTCCTGCAGTTTGTGCCTATCCCCATGAAATGAAAACGTAAGTTTATGTGTATAACATTTACCTACAACATCGACAAAATAGTGCCGCGTTACTGTCTCAAATACCTCTTTATCTCAAGCGTGTCCCCGCCCTTACACAAGTGTTAGCATAGAGTAGGTAATTGCGCCGAAGCAATCCCACCCTTATAGACGGGTAATTTAGCTTAAAGAGGCAACTTAATGCTATTACTCGAATACTCGTGCGTAAAGTGTAACAGATCTAGGGCATGTGTTAGAAGTACTAAGTAGCAAATAGAATGTGATGGAATTTTGGAATCATAATGATGAATTTGAATATGGAATTGTAAGCAGTTATATAGACTTAAATGGTTATTAAATGTCGTATGACATAGAGCTAGTGGATTTTTAAAATTTTTGAAGTTGAACTCCAAGACGCATATCTAGCTGTGTCCATATTATGCCACTATGATCAAAGGAATAATGAGCTCGATTTTAGAGAAAACATTTTTTACTTAAAAAGCCCTGATTATTTTGTTTTATTTCAGAGGTATTATAATTATAAAAGAAATAGATAGTACAATAATATTTTTATAGCATATTCGTTTACGTATCTCTGAAAACTAGCGTCACATCCATGAATTTGTACTGTTCTCGTGATTGCTTTCGTGAGTTCAAAATGGCGGCAAACGAGGATGTCACTGCTGCTTCGTATCCCTCCACACTCATGGATTGAATAAATTCTAAATTCACTCTTACAGACTTAAAATCGGACGGATTTTAGACAATATTTTATATAAGCATAGGATATTATGCAATTTACATTTCTGTCAAGTTTTTGACATTGATTGTCGCTGAGATGAGATTGCGACTAGATTCTGAACGTTTTTAATTATTGTTAATTATATGTTGTTCCAGACAAGTGTTCTAACTATTTGTTAAATTTTTTAACAAGTTTTCTACAATTTTTGTATAGAACTAGACCTTACAACATGTTTTTGGTGTAAACGATAAACGAAACCACACAACGTCATGATGTATCATGCATGTTTTATAACTTGGTGTAAACGCGTGGTTAGATCATTGCCCAAAACTATCATTATCAGACGTACAGGACTTATCTGTTCTAACATTTTCTTTCATCTGACCTTGAGCCGACCTATGTTGTGTGTGCATAAGGTGTAAAAATACAAAAAAGCGTTTTTTTTTTACATCCCTTGTATTTGACACGTACGTCGGTAAATATGCAGTAAAAGCGCTTTTACAGCGCCTGGCGGTCCCATGTCTTGTTTCCTTCGATTCTTTATAGAACATGTCAGACGAATACCGCCGCAGAAAAATCCGAGGTGGAAACGCAAAAAGCATTCTTCCCCGCTGTCAAAGCGGATACGCCACGTTTTAGAAACCGAAATACATTTAAATATTTTAGAGAGCTTACATAGACTTATTAGGACAACAAAAATCGGAAAAATCAAATTAGGCTTGCCCTTTTTGCCCGGCTATTTGCTTTTTATTTCATTTCGCAGGTTTATTTCAGTCGCATTTTTATTATCAAAACCAAATATAAAAAGTAAAACAAATATTTGAACTGAAAAATTACATAAACATACTATCACAAAGCGATAAATTAATTGGTTTAATAAATAAACGTTACTTACCGACTGTTTACCATACATTTTTGACGTTTAAACGTCTGTTAATTTTATGCAATATTTATAAATAAACTAATATTAATTAATAAACTTTGATTTATAAACCCACCTTACCCTTTGCTTAATAAAAATATAATTAAAAAATGTCCCGAACAGAATGCGTGGTTGGGCCCGCATTCTGTTCTATCGGTTTTATTTGGGCATAGCAACTAGCTAAACGGTTGACAGAGAGCCACTAGCCCAACACAAACAAGACAGCTCTTGTGCCACCACCCTTTGTGTCAAACTTCGGACCATTAGCATAAAGGCCGGACAAGACCTTCCGGGCTTGAGCCACGACAAACAGTACAAGTATAAATCGAAGTACAGCTGGTCTTCAAATTTCCATAGATTTATAAAGTCAAAATAATACTTACCTACAAAGCGATGTGAGCGAAGCCGCGGGCCGAACTAGTCATCGAATATAACAAGATTTCCGTACAAAAAACAAACACTCAAACATTACAATTTATTTCCATCAACTCTCTAGCGCATTCCTAATAACTTATTCGCCTCCCGAGACCAATACGTGCACTTCTCAGCATGCATACAAAATGTAGGTGACCTATATAAGAAGGCAATTACACTGGAACTAATCTCATCACGTTTTAGTGGCTAAACTGGTACCTTCGGCTTTCCCGGAGGCCTCTTTGTTGTTAATAAGTGTCTAATTAGTTCGCCTGCGGTAAATCCTTTGGAAACTTAAACATTGGGACGGAAATGGATTCAAATAAGGGTTTGCTGAATAAGTTTCGAGCTGCGTCGAAGGTTGGTAAACTAGATTTGGTACGCGTAGTTTTCTCGGTTTTATAGGTATACAGGGTGAATTTTCCAAGTGGGCGTGGATGGGGATGGCCAAATTCTAAACTATGAGGAATAGCGAAAAGTACTGAAAGGAGTCGCGTGCTCGATTTTGATGAAAACGAAAACTGCATCATTGGATTTTTGAAAAATCAATTTTTCTAGCCAGGAATCGAACCTGTTAATTTTGAAAAAAAAAAACACACTGTATTATTACACCATTCGATAGTGTCCCTAATAAGGACCAAATTCTGGGAAGTAATGACATACTGCAAACTTAAGGAAAATGTTGAATTTTAATAAACTACTTCTTATTTTCAAGTATTCATACCTACAATACGTACCTTGTTCGAAATGTTACTCAATATTTTTACGCAGCGCAGTCACCTTCACAACATTATGTTCTAAATTCAAATTTCTATTACGATCTTTAGAAAATATTCTAATGTAATCAATAATATTGTAATGCTGAATGCAGTACAATCCTTGAGACATCGAATCCAGATATGTATTGAAAACAATGGTCATTATTTTGAACAATTAATTAGTTAAGGTTTAATAGGTAGGTAGCATAACCCGGGCCTGGCTAAATACCTAATAACAGCCGCACAGGTCAATCCATCAGGCTAAGCCACGCTTGCCGCGGTTGGTCTGTGGATCGGTGACCATCTTTACATACCGAGACCCCTCTGTGTCTCGGAAAGCACGTTAAGCCGTTGGTCCCCGTTGTCATTCCTGGATCTTTGACAGTCGTTACAGGTAAAGAAAGAAAGAAAGAAAATACATTTATTTAGCACAGACTAAAGGACACACAATACACCAAATACATCAGATAATAAAACAAAACAAAGATCAAATAAAAAGCGTAAAGTCCGATGTAAGTAATTAGCAGGAAAGTGTGCCTCACGGCTGCGCCAAAAAGGCCTAGTTCAGTAATAATGTAAATATGCGTAAGACAAGAAAAAAATAAAAATAGTAACAAATAAGTAGATACCTACATACATAAATAGTGTGAGTTGAATAAGATTCCAAAAATAAGCAATGAATGATAATTAACATCGTGCAAATGAGGCTGATACATAAACGAGACGGCCGCATGATAGACCAAAACCTGTCTTCCACGTTCCAACACATTGTCGTAATTAATTAATCCGTGCATTTCATCGCACAATACGCTGCAAGCAGCCGAGCGCGGCGGAACTATTTACGGACAGTTTGCAAAGGTAGTCAGAAGCTCGATGGTCTGACAACCAGTCTTACCAAGGGGTATCGTATTACCCAGTAACTGGGTTGTGGAAGTCAGATAGGCAGTCGCTCCATGTAAAATACTGGTATTCAGCTGCATCCGGTTAGACTGGAAGCCGACCTCAACATAGTTGGGAAAAGGCTAGGCAGATGATGATAAGATAGGTAACATAAGAAAAATAAAAAAAAGTATTTTGTTAAAAATGAGCTCTTTCATTTAGTTTGCCGTATGTCATTACTTCCCAGAATTCGATCCTTATTAGTGACACTATCGAATGGTGCAATAATACAGTGTGTGTTTTTTTTTCAAAATCAATAGGTTCGATTCCTGGCTAGAAATATTGATATTTCAAAAATCCAATGATGCAGTTTTAGTTATCATGAAAATCGAGCCCGCGACTCCTTTGCGTACTTTTCGCTATTCCTCATAGTTTCGGATTTGGCCATCCACGCCCACTTCAAAAATTCACCCTGTATATGGGTTTGACGCAAAATGTGAACTTTGCAAAATGTGCACTTGACGCAAAATGTGCACTTTATACCCATACCTATCGTTAGTATCAGTCTTACTTTTTTGGGTTTCGTACACTATTACCTCCGTAGTCCATCCATCCTTCCATCCGTCCGTCCATCCGTCTGTCTGTCAGCGGGCTGCATCTCATGAGCCGTCATAGGTAGTTGAAATTTACAGTTTATTTCTATGGCCGCTATAACAATAAATAATATAAAATAAAAAAATGTGGGGGCCTCCATAATTATGAGAAACGTGTTTTTTTCGGCGTTTTTGCCTTGTGGTACCTTTCGTTTGCGACTCCGACTCGCACTTGGCCGGGTTTTATTTCCCTACAGGTTGGACATTCAAAACTTTATTTCTTATGGGTGGAGATTTGTATAGCAAAATAATCCTCCAACGTAGTTGAATTAAATTCTAATGTCTATTCAAACTTATGTTTCAAATTAATATTATTTCAAGTTAAACAAATATGAACTTTATTTTAATTGTAATTAAGTTGATTTCAGTGACTAGCACTATTGAAAATGTTATAAAAATATAGCGTAAACTGAACTTTATTGTGTAGGATTTAGTTATTTATCTATAAACTCATATATTTTTATATTTTTAGCAAATAAATCGCGAATGCAGATTACATATTGAACAGTATTCACCAAATCATTACTTATGATACTATAGTTCCAATTTTCTTTTACTCTCTCTCTTTCAGGAGTGGCTCAGTGGTAACGGTTCCGACTCACGAGTCGTGTGTTCAAACCCAGGCTAGCACTTTACTTTGTGTAATTATCTCATCACCACTGACACACTCATAACGATAAAGGAAACATCGTGAGCAAATCTTTCCTAAAACATAACATTTTTCGATTAAAAAATCGAGGACATGTGACATCTATCAATCCGCAATGGGCCCACAAAGAGAAGGCCAGCAGTAAGAACGGTATATGCTGATTGACTGCTTTCATATCTGCCCGCACTATATCTCTATCCATAATTTTCCTTCCCCCTAAAGTAATTAATAGAACGTTGGTCGGTATCAACTCTAACGTAACAGCACTTCTTGTAATTAAACTGCAATATTTTCTTCTTAGTGCTAACAGGGCAAATTGCCAAGGTCCTCTTTCCACTTAACTTGGTTTCACAGTCTCATTAATCTGAAATTTTGAAGATTGTTTCTAAGTAATATGATTTATATGCTGTGTAGTTTCCGGTGAATTAGGTATTAGGTATAAGGAACCATTCTTGTGTATATCGAAAGGACGAAATATTTTTTATACTGCACAAACAAGACGCACATAAAAAAGAACATTGTAGCGCGGTATGTAGGTATGATAACGTTCCTCGTATTGGAGCATCTCTCTCTAGCAGGTACTGGCCGGCAGGTGTGAGCGCTTGCACTGCTCAATATCGTCTATTTTTTGTTCTTAAACAAATTAATAACCACATATAAAAATCTTTTTTACCCAGCGCTAGAAAATATTAAAACCTATCTTTTGATATATTGCTTACGTGGTTTCGTAATATAATTTTTTACTCAGAAATACGTTCGAAATATCGATTTAGTGTCATCTTTGAGATTTTTTTTATTGAGCCAACTATTAGGTAGTACTTTAAGTATTCTGTGCTATTAGTAATTAGGTTTCCGTCTTTAGGCAGCGCTTGACCGTATGTTCAATTTTGTTTTTTTTTTCTTTTGCGCAATATTTACAATAATTGGAAAAAAATAGTTTCAAAAAACTTAAAAACGGTTACAGGCTGGTGTCCGCAACTCCACGTCAATGTACGTATTTTGCGTTCGGGTGGAAACATGGATTATTCCCATGCGCTAAACATTATTTAACTATAGGCGACGTTTATTATTAAACCCCACTAAAGTTACGGGGATGAGAAACTACATATGATCAAGACTCTGCTTGCCCATAATGATGATTATGTTACAGCTATTATTTAAGTACTTACTTGCAATTTGATCCTTGTTTACTTTAGAATCTCGAGGAAAGCTTCAACTCTGATAATTAGTTTCCTTATTGGTAACTAGGTAACCCACCTATTTTATTTGTGTCTTTCATCATTATTTCACATGTAAAAGGAAAAAAATAATGAATAATTGTTTATTCTCTGTGATTAAGGGCCGACGCAGATCTGGCAAGGCGCAGCGCAGCACGGTTGTCAGTGTCAAACAAAAATCAACATTGCGAGCCTTAAAATAAAGTCGACAATAAATAATCTGATTCCGCTCAGATGCACTGTTGAGCTAATAAAAGTTTATTTAATCTCAACTTTATTTCAACTCTGGCAAGGTCAATATTTGTTTGGCAGTGACGACCGCGCTGCGTTGCGCTTCGCCAGATGAGCGGCAGCCCTTAGTGACAAACCGACAAACGCTTCAGCACCTTAATCTGTCGAGCTCCGCTAGTGAGACACAATTGATTTTCTATTGTTTCGTCGCCAATAGGCGACGCGCCCTGCTTGATTGACCGGTTAATTGCGTAACACACTGTCAATCACCATCTGAATCATTTTGAAGGATATCACTAATCCACTGCTTCATTATTATATTTTTAAAACGGCCTACTCTGACTCACTGTTTACAAAGGGCCTCCCTCAAATCCTTCCAGGCAACCTTTTCTAGAGCCCCCACGATCCAAACACATCGCCACATTTACCTGGGCCGGCCTCGGTGGCGCCGCCGTCAATCGTAATGCACCCAAAGTGTGGAGACTGTGTTCGTATCCGAACATAGATTTTAAGTTTATTTTTGGTTTATTATGCTGACTACATTTTTACCGACTTCAAAAAAAGGAGGTTATCAATTCGACACGTAGGTATGCATGTAATATTATTGGAACTGCAATATATTCACATATAATTATGGTAATCTATTAGGGCTTTCAAACAAATATACCTCCAAATTTCATAGATGTACGTATAGTCGGTGGCAAAACAGTAAAACTAAAATACAGATCCCAAGACAAACGACTTCCGAAATTAAAGTTATTTCATAATTTTGTGTTAATTTCTTTTTGAAGACGATTTAATTTTTTTAAATTACTTTTTTATACTTAAGTTTATTATTTCACTAGCAATAATATGATAGTATAGATTTATCTCTTGCTAAATTGGTCGAATGTCATTGACCAACATATCATATCAGAACTTTAACGTGCACTGAATTTGTATTCCATATCGAATAAAGCGATTTACTTTATATTTATGTTTTATTTATTTATTTTTATTTATGTTTTCGCCACGAACAGACTGTTGCCCATTGCTTCATAATGTTCGAAAGATTATTATGTCTGCTCTAAAACGTAAATAACGCAATGAATGCTGTTGAACTGTCAAAATGAAAGCCATTGCTACTATTAATGAGTTACGCAATTAACTCGCAGTTTTCAGCTTTTAATATTATATTCAGTGCCAAATATCAATAGACATTCATATTTTTTAAAGGTCATGGGCACCTTCTTGACTTTCCTCTTGACTTTGACTTTGAATGGTTTTATGTGAAATCACAATAGGCGAAAGTTTGTGAGTGTGTGTGTGTGTTTATATGTTTGTTACTTCTTCACGCTCAAATGGCTGGACGAATTTTGATAAAATTTTGTATGGAGGTAGCTGACACCTTGGATTAACATAGAGGCTACTTTTTATCCCGATATTCCCACGGGGTCGAAATTTTCGCGGGTGAAACCGCGTGGCGCAGCTAGTGTTATATAAAATGTTAGGACTGTACCTACAGAAAATTCTCATAAAAGATTAGGTATAAGTTTTCAAATAAAACGACTTCTTCTAGTGTTTAACTTTTTTATTAAGGCACGTAAAGGTCGTAGACGTTTCGTGCCAACACAAAAACTTATGCTAACTTGTAGCTGAAGAATAACTA
Organism: Amphipoea oculea; assembly: GCA_945859645.1. Taxonomy (NCBI): domain Eukaryota; kingdom Metazoa; phylum Arthropoda; class Insecta; order Lepidoptera; family Noctuidae; genus Amphipoea; species Amphipoea oculea. The sequence goes on from OX243876.1 coordinate 7,812,004, forward strand.
CCCAAGTTACTCGTGAAAAGTACTTTCATGTCCTTTTTGTACTTTTTCTTAACTTAGGTGGTACCTGCTGTTAGTAGGGCTGGCAACAACAGCAATTTAGCAAAGGCTTTTATTATGTTAGAGTAAATTTAGTCTTGATTATTTAGAAAGAAAGAAAAAACGTTTATTTGCGGTGAAAATGACGCAGAAAAAACATAAACTCAAATAATAAAAATAAGAAGGTAGGGGGAAACATGCGTCACATCCACGCAAAATGGCTATCGCTCAGCATTATGCTGTGACCCTATGCAAGACAGAGCCCCAGCGCTGGTTTTGCGGAACCAACGACACCGACTACCGAAATTAAAGTTATTTTTCACTTTATAATGTTTTTTTTTAAGTCAGTTGTTTTTTTTTTGTGAAATGTATTTACTATAAGGTACCTACACAGGTTGCTAGCCGCTGCACCTAGGGGATTTTCGATGCATCGACGCGTAACCTGGATTCAGTACCTACATGATTCTGAACGGGGTGTTCAGAATCGCGTTGCGTTGAAATTCTTCTTCGGTACATAAAAAAACAATTTGCTGTTCCATATGACCGCGTAGGTATTGCACTTTACTATGAAACAACTGTTTTTCATTTTTATAACCGACGAAAAATTCAACCCGTATTTGAGTATAAGTTAAAACAGGTAACTGAACCTCTACTATTACAGTTAGTACTTACCAGTTATCAAGGCATACAACCGGAATACAGCAATGCAGCTTTTCCACACAAGGGTAAGTAGCATCCACAAGTACATAACAACTCCTACTACAAACTCTTTCGTAAAGCCAAGAATCACATAACACGAACATTTTTTGTCACCCCTCTTACTTTACCTGTCAAGGTAAACACGACCGAGATTTTTCTCACACGTAACCCGTCATGTTGCAAAGCTTAACTCTTAAGCTCTGGCCGACACGTATCCGAGATTACTGTAAAGATTATTATAAGCTGTTGACAAATATGTTGGAAAGTGTAGTACGACACAACTTAAAAGTTGCAACCAAAACTAGTACATACATACATAAACTCACTCCTTCCTCTCATAGGGGTAAGTAGGCATTAGTGAACGCCATTTGCTACGATACTTATATGCTCCTTTTGCTTCGTTTACGTTCATTCATCTGAAGGGCAATTAAAAACGTTCAAAATCTAAATAGCCGCAATTAATGACAAAAACTTGTCAAAAATGTAGCGGATTTATTTTTGACAGATTGAACTTTCTTAAAATTACGAGAATTGCCCTTCTGGTCATACACCGGTGACGAGTAGGTACACGCGACCTTTCGAAAGAACATCACCAATAAGGTCAGTAGTTATTTATACCTATGTCCTTCTAGGGCCTTTCTATGCGAAGACGTTTGACTTTTGCCGATGGAACTTTTAGCTTTTGTCGTGCTATCAATACGTAAGTAGGTACTGTATATTTTTCCTCAGAAAATACGAGTTCCATAAAATATCCCTAATTAAGAGACTCTTTCTGTCCAAACCTATTTTGTTCTTATAAAAGCGAACCCAGTCGCCATGAATTTGTGTATCAAGAAAATGTCGGATATCTATTCCGTCCTGTTTCTTGAGAATTTTCTCGTCCGTAAAAAAGAATAAGGAATATATTTTTTCGTGAGAAAATTATGTGGAAGTATAGCTTTTAGGGTGCCGTGTCACAAAAGGTGTCAACGGAACCCTATTACAAAACCTCCGCTGTCCGTCCGTCTGTCGATTAGGAGGCTGTATCTCATGAACCGTAACAAATAGACAGTACATACTGTGTATTATTTTTATTGCCGCTATAACAACAAATATTAAAAATAAAATAGTGTCAAAAATTAAAGGGAGTCTCCATACAAGATACTTGTTTTTTTCGGAGTTTTTTGCCTTTTGATACATACAGAACCCTTAGTGTGCGAGTCTGACTCGCATTTTGCCGGTTTTTGTGTATAAGTTGATGTTTATTTATTAGTTGGACAAGTTTGTGGGTTTACAAATGAACGTTCTAATTTTATGTCGGCACATCTCGAGTTCCTAATCAGGGTTTTACTTTCATATTTATCTTCTTGCGGAAAAATAGTTCTTGCAGCTGACTGCTTCCAACACGAAGCGTAGGTATCACATACAGAGTATATACCAAGGTAAGGATGCCTTTTCAAAGAGAATCAAAGAGTTTTTTGTATTTATTTTTATAATTACTGTTGGTTATTTCCGATTGAATTTTTGTTGGAACATCATTAATTAGAGGAGGTATAAGCATTCTTTCGTTTCCCTTAATAGTTCTTATATCTCGGGAATAATTTTGAGAGTCGTAAAAGTATAAAGACAATTGGTTTCTCCCCCAAAGGGGGTGCCCTTAGCGTGTAGTCGCTTGGTATACTGGATATACGCCCCTGGCTGGAGGCTTTGAGTTTACTTAAGGCAACCACAGGATAGTACGGTTAAGTAGTCACGACCTCTCAAGGTCAACTACGAGATGCCATATAGGAGAAAAAAAAAAAACACTTGGTTAGGCCTTCTTGCTTTTTAATACCATCGAGTGGCAAAAAAGCAGACGATAAGTGGCCCAGGTATGTTCTACCACATTTTACCTAAATCCTACCTATAGTTTCGTAGATGATGGTTCAAAGGTGAATAGGAAAGCTGTAGAGAATTAATCACCCAGATTTACCGGACATAGGCCTGTCCCACCTGATCACGTATATGCCTATGGAATCCAAATCCACAAAATAGGTAACTACAGAAGACTTGCTCTATACAACGAGCAAAAATAGGTGCTTTGCTGCGAAAATAATGATGGAAAACTGCTTAACAATTCCGCTAAAAAACATTACTACATTACATATATCCGAATTCCGCTAAGAAACATTACTACATTATGTCGCGATTCGAGTAGCGGCACATCATGAGGATCAGTTGAATTGTAGCAATTGGAGCAAAATGACGTCGCTTTCGACTTAGTAAATACAGTATAAGTCTACTTCGGCCCTTAGATTAGTTTCCATCCATTTTATAAAAAAAAAATATCGGCAAAATCACGCGGGAAAGAGATAGAATCGTAATCAAATCTGTGCGTTAGAACAAGCAGTTTCGCTTTTGTTTCACTTTTCGTATGACGGACAAGTCATGGCGGAACTACAGCGGTTTCGCTGCTATGGTTTCCGCCTAAAGGCTACGCATGGCGATCTCAAACTATTTCAAACAAATGCCAGTTGTGAGTGCTGCAGATACATAAAGCGCGTCGATTAGCGCTCGTTGTATGAAGCCGACCTTCTGCACCTACCTATTTTGTGGTAGGGTGACAGATCAGGAATTAAAGGAAATTAATTAATTACATTATTGAAACAACTCGGAGGAAATAATAATATTTAATTCGTTGCAATAAACATGAGAGCGTACCGTGAGGGATTTATTAATAAGCACACGTACTCTACTGGTTATTAAATATTAATCACGACAATGTTATATTTAAAGAGATTAAATAGACTTTATTAAATATTGTTCAGGCATTCATAATAAAGAATATATAATGTTTTCGGTATTTGTTTTGTTATTGCAAATCAATTCTCGTAATTTTATGAACGTTCACAGTCTGATCTCAGTCGCAATCTGTCAAAAATACCTCTAATTTTTTATTGTCGCTGAGATGAGATTGCGACTAGATTTGGAACGTTTTTGATTACGGGAATTGGCCTTTAATTTATTTTTAATATTGTTGTAAGGTCCCACTTTCTATACAATATTCATCTTCTATATTGTTACGGCCCCGCCACCACCAGATGGCGCACGGCAGGACTTTCTGCGACCATGCCTGCGGAGCCAAACCGCGTCTCCACTTCGCGCCGCCAGGGGGCCAGTCGTCGTCGTCTCGCCTTCGCATTGCAGACGTCACGTCATCACTAAATTAACCTACATTACAGATTTTTAAACCAGCAGTCCATTATTATTTCGAAGCATAATTATACACAGCGGCAACAGCCGATACAATATAGATACACTCTTTCCAAAACACTTAGCTTATTTTCAATTTGATTTTAGCCATATAACGAAAACCGCTCAGGGTTTATCTGTGTACTGGCGAGCCGTTTATTCAATTCTAATAACAATTATTATTAAATACCTACTACAGTAGTAAAGAATGATATAATCTATACATATAATAAAATCGTAGGAAAGTCAAAACGGTACATTGAATATTTTTTTAAAAGAATACTTGGGGCGTGATCTACAATCGATATCGAAGCCAAAAATATAGTTTTTAGAATTTTTGTCTGTTTGTCTGTATGTATGTCCGGGATAAACTCAAAAAGTACTGCATGGATTTACTTCAAATTTTGCATGAATATTACTAAGAGGTCGAGTCAACATATAGGCTACATATTATCACGCTATCACCTATGGGGGAGGAGCTGTGAATCTTTATTTTTCTTAGGCATATTTTGACAGCGTGTAATCTAACGACGCATATTTAAATGTTGTTTTTCAGTAAGCCATGCTATTATCTAGCTTTACACTATAAAAACTACGCCATTTAAGTAACTTGGGCAGAAAAAACATAGTTTAATGAATTTTAGTAGTATAAAGAAAATTTTGAAGCAGCGCCATCTATGAGATTTCATAAAAATCAAATCAAGTAACATGTTGACACTTTTTGGAAATTAATAATTTAAATTTGATCATGTTGGCGAGGTTAGTTATTCTTAAAATTCATAGATGGCAATGTGCATTTTCTTCATAAAAGTTGTATCGTATAGTTCGTTTTGACAAATTCAAGTTCCAACAAAACCCAATCTTGAGCAGAGTTGAGGGCGGCAATTAAAAAAAAATGCGGTGTTAAGTATTACAAAAAAGTTATGTTTCTATTGGAGACGAAGTCGGAGTAACTGATGAACGCGTGCTGAACACCTGTCTCAGTTCACTTCAAGATGTGGTCATTTCTATCGGTGACAATCCACTGATCGAATATGGGTTACCAGCTCCCCAATCATCACCGCATCAAGACCGTGTAAATCGGGAGTATAACGCTGAGACAAATTACGATCCGGGTGAAATGACCATGTCGCTTTGTTCTCTTCAGAGCAAAAACAAATTTATGACACCGTCCTTGAAAGCGTTGGGAAAAAACCAGGGTCAAATGTTTTTCTTGGAATGCGTCTGGTGGAACAGGAAAAACATTTGTTACCACTTGCATACTTGCAGAGGTCAGCAGGCAAGGCAAAATTGCTATTGCTGTAGCGTCGTCGGGAATCGCTGCCACACTGCTTCCGAGTGGCAAGACAGCCATGTTTAAAATTCCTATCGATTTAGAGAGCGCCGAAACGCCTGTTTGTGGTGTGTCACGTAACAGCGATAAGGGACACGTGCTCAAGGATTGCTCTTTGATCGTATGGGATGAGTGTACGATGGCCAATAGGAAGGCAGTTGAGGCCGTGGACGGAACCCTGTAGGACATCCGCAGGAACGAACATTTGATGCGTCGTATCACAGCTGTTCTGTTCAGTGGCGATTTCCGGCAAACGCTTCCCGTGGTGACACGGGGATCGAGGGCTGACGAGGTGAATGCTTCGTTGAAACTATCTTCGTTGTGGTCACGAGTTCGTACGCTGCGCTTGACCATTAATATGAGAGCTCGGCTCGGCGGCAATGCACGTGCTCAAGAATTCTCCAATGTCCTTCTAAATCTTGGCGAAGGCACTCTACCAGAAGAGAGAGGTGGACAGGTGGTGCTTCCAGAGTCTCTCGGTAGAGTGGTATCCAGCTTAGAAGAACTCATTTGCTGTGTGTACGGGGACATCAGTCGTATACTGCACCAGCAGAATTCTTGGGTGTGCGAGCGGGCCATTTTGACGTCCAAAAATGATCAGGCTGCAGCAATTAACGAATGCATTCTCTCGGAAATTGAGGGGAATGAAGTGGTCTACACCTCGATAAACACTGTTGTCGAGCAAGATGACGCCACACATTATCCCGTGGAATTTCTGAACTCCCTGTCAGCAAGTGGACTTCCAGCGCATACCATCAAGCTGAAGGTCGGTGTCCCGATTATGCTTCTTCGGAACCTATCTCCTCTGAAGTTGTGTAACGGGACCCACCCTAAAGTCATTTCGCTCTACAGACACACCATTGAGGCGGAAATTCTTACGGGTTGTGGCGTTGGCGAGGCAGTATTTATACCACGCATTCCCCTCATACCTCATATCTTCCCGTTCCAGTTCAAGCGCGTACAGTTCCCCGTGAGTGTTTGCTTCGCGATAACCATCAATAGAGGCAGACACTGAGGGCAGCGGGTGTCGACCTCAGGACGAGTTGCTTCTCACACGGACAACTGTACGTCGCTTGCTCCCGCGTCACCAGTCCTGACTCTCTTTACATTTTGGCTCCTGGCAGCATAACTACCAACGTTGTTTATAGGGAAGTGTTTTAAGGTATGATGCCTTTGTACGTATTTTTACTCTTTTGTGTCCTGGAATGTATTCCTGCATTGTTTTCTCCAGTCCATTTCCTTCAGTCACATCCCCCATACCACACGGAACTCAGCAGGACTCCCATATAACTCTCTTCACTTGCTTCGCTTGCAAAAAAATCGTATATTTTAATGCTATTTTAAAAGTTGTTTACTTATAATGCTATAGCGACACTGGCATCTTAGGTATTTTTGGTGCTGTAGAGCCTTCAGGCGGACGACGTCGCGGGCAGCAGCTAGTAATAATTATTATTATTATTTATTTTACTTTATCGGATAACAGAGATCCATTGGGTAAGTAACAATAATCTTAACCTATGTTAGTACTTAACTAATAACACCGACAATGTACAGGTGACAAGTGACCTCACCAACGGGCTGTCATGTCTCCCGGCTATAGCGCGTAGAATGCTGTTGGGGCTGCCCCGGAGTCTGTTTAGCAGCGAGGCCGCTCTCTTACGCCGTACAGCATTGAAGCAGTCGGTACGTGCCTCAGCGAACATAGATGACGCGCTACAGAACCGAGGCAGACGCAACAGCACTGTAAATGCGTTGTTATACTGGATCCGCAGAGCATTGTAGGCCTTTTGGGTATAGCTGAACCACAGGCTCCCCGAGTACAGCGACATGCAATATGCTTTAAACAGCGTTATTTTGACTGCCACCGTACATCGGAAGAACCGGCGGGCCAGCATATTAGCCCGAACCGACAATGCTCTGCGCTCCCTCTCCATATCTGCGTCGTCCTTAAAATCATCTGTCATCCAGTGGCCCAGGTATTTAAAAGAGTACACCCTGTGCAACTCCACATCGATCAGTAACACAGGAGGGACGGTGGAGGGACACTTGGTATCGGACTTGAAGACCATGTATTTCGACTTGCCTTCGTTGTAGACAAGGCCATGAGAAGCAGCGTACGACTCGCAAATATCGAGAAGCTTACGGAGCGCACCGACCGATAATGACGAGGAACAGAGCCCAAACCTCATTCTTGCCTTTATTGGCCTGAGTGGAGATTAGCAAGAGCAAACGTGCTCGGAGGAAGGAAGTATTCCAGTAAGACGGTCGTAGGAATCATGATCATACTTCCGGGAATGTCCTGATAGCCGTGGAATACCTCTCCACTCCTCATAAGCATCTCAGGACATGTTGCTCCCTTGTCGCTACGACACTATGTGCTAGCGGCCGTTTTCGGGGGCCCATTATTGAGTGTGCCAGTCACTCCCTGCCACTTTATCTGTGTTATTTATATAGAACATCGGTCAGGCAGGGGCTATAGTTTTTCCATAGTCCTAGATAACCAGCTCACTTTAGCCACCAAAACCCATAATCCAATATTTTTGTTTCCATGTCTTGCAATAGTCCTACTCGTACCGGGGGTTGTCCTTGAGTGCACTTGCATAGTACGAACAGGGATAATCGTCGGTCGGTGCCTCATTTAATTGAAAACGTCTAACGGGCCTTTGCGAGTTGGCTTCGGCCCCTCGTACGCGTTCCAAAGGTCCGGGACCACAGGCCGGTCCCGAGATATGTCAAAGACTCTTTTAATAATAATAATATCGTTTATTGCGGATCACACATAAAAATACACACACTCCATATAGTATTAGTAACAACGACTTAAAAGCTATGTTAGTAAAACTTACAAACCAACATATCGACAATTAATAACTATGTACGTGGCTCAACACATCGGTTGTGCAATTTGAAAACCTAGCAACTGACAAAAAAATCGCTGTTTTTGCATATTTGACTTTCTAGATTAAGACCAAGTCAAATATGCAAAAACACCGTGTTTTTTTTGTCAGTTGCTAGGTTTAGAAATTGCACAGCCGACATGTTGGCACGTGCCGCTGCACCCACTGCCTAATAAAGAGGTCCACGTTGTCAAACAACGGCTTTAGGATGCTATTAGAGCTTTCGCGCAACGAACCCATTATTGACGCTTCTATATCAAACTCAAACTCAAAGCATTTATTTCAATTAAACCATTTACAGGCACTTTTGAATTGTCAAGAAGTCAGTCAGTCAGAAAAAAATGAAGCTAGTTGCCCATTCCAAAGCGTAGGTACCTATGGAGAAGAACGGGCAAGAAACTCCATGGACACTCTTTTAAATCAAAATAATTTGGTTACAAAGTCTTGGTTACATCATTCATGTTAAAAATTATACATGTGAGAACGATGCAGAACGTTAAAAGCGTCCATAATGAAAAGATGAGAAAAAACAACAATTCAAATAATAAATTAAAATAAGCCATGGCAGCAAAGAGATGACCAGTCCCTACTGACGGCGCCCGTTCACGAACATGACGCATGCATCAGCACCATTCAGCTCAATCATTTTGAAGGGAGCTAAATGATCCAACACATGTGCCACCATCAGCGAGACATTATCATTATCATTATTACATATCTTCATCTACCTAGTCTTTTCCCACCTAAGCGAAGAGACTGCCTATCTGACTGAGTCGTCACACTAATATTATAAAGGCGAAAGTTTGTGAGTGTGTGTGTGTGTTTATATGTTTGTTACTTTTTCACGCTCAAATGGCTTGACCAATTTTGGTAAAATTTGATATGGAGGTAGCTGACACCCTGGATTTAATACATAGCCTAACTTTTATCCCGATATTCCCACGGGATCGACACTAATGCGGGTAAAACCGCGGGGCGCAGCTAATATGTTATAGATTAATGTCGTTTTGCATGTCTGTCTCTGTGATTACGTTGTTCTTCAAAACTACGCAACAGATTTTGATGCGGTTTCCACCATCATTTGAAAAATTAATTGCGGAAGGTTTGTATATTATGTAAACTTACATAATTGAAAAAGAAATCTCGATGTCAGTCTTAAAAACCTTGCGAAACAGGGGCGGGACGCTACTAGGTACAATACTTATCATCATCATTTCAGCCGAAAGACGTCCACTGCTGGACGTGGGCCTCTCCCAAGCACCTCCACTTCGACCGGTATACTTATAATACGTTTTTAATACAAGGATAATAATTCACACCCAAACCCAAGATTCAAACCCAAGTCGGCCGGATCAGAAGAAGATAATTTCATACATCAAAAAACACAAAAAAAAAACACTGTTGAGTAAATACCAGCTCCTTCGTTTCCAAACAACACTTTTTGTACACGTTTCGACTAATTAAAAATTTTCAACTCATTGAAATTTTTCCTGCTGACCACACTTGATTTAAAACCACTATTTGTATGTTAATTTTTTCACCTCGCAATTACGTCACCAATTACGGAACTCTTATGTCGGTGTTTTATCGATAAAACAAACGACTGAACCGACCAACCTCGACATTTATCGTGTCGGTACACACATACATAACATTATATACATCCTTATTCACTGAAAGGATAGCCGTAGGAGTAAGTATTTACGGCATATAGTTAATCAAACATCAAAGAATTCCAATTTAACTTTCCAAAAAATATGATTGAACACTTTAATAAAATGATTGTGCTTTTTTTGTTAACCAAAAATAATTCCTATTTTCGGGTCCTAAAATACTATATAGCCAAGTAACTGCGACCAACTTATTAGATGTCGATAGTGCCCGCCGGCCGCTGCCACGGAATCATTTGCTTCGCTCGCTCAGCTTGCGCGCGACTGATCACAGTTCTAACCTAACCCAACCCATTTCGTCGGGGCGCCCTAGCTTAGTTATAGTGCGACCAATTTGGCTCGCGCGTGGTTGGTCACAGTTCTAATCTAACCTGATGCGTTTGTTCGGGGTACTCTAGCTTAGTTACTTCGAACAACTGTCAGAAAATTAAAAAGAGGCTCAATTATTTAATAAATTGTGCATAATTAGAGGCGTAAATTTCTTTGAGGTTCATTCATTTAAAAAAGCGCCCACCATTAGAAGATTAATAAGTTTTTAGAGGATCAGTTCAATATCTCCCTTTGTTTACATAGCCAATAACACTGCTTAAACTGGGTATCGAACCATCGCGATTGCAAGCATCTGACCAACGAGACAGCCAATCATTTACCAATTACGAAACAGTTAATGAAGTATCGATATTTTATCGATAAAACAAACGATTAAACGATAACCGATGGCCTCGATATTAAATCGCGAGCTCAATCGACTGGGCACAATGTTCATTATTCGATACATTAGCTTTATTGGACAAAACGATTCTAGTGTTTACTTTGACGTTGATGTTCCAAGAACGGGGTTCGATTGTGGGTTCTAAGCCGATATCAATTTTGTAGAGAGTACTTACTAACAGAGTTTTATTTGACGTTTTCATGAAAGTTTACCTGCGCAGTTGTTGGCGGACTGAAGTATGACGAGTTGGAAAATTTAATACCTACTTTTAACCGACTTCAAAAAAGGAGGTTCTGTATTCGACCCGTATGTATGTATGTCCGCGATTTTCTCAGAAACTAATAAACCGATTTTGATAATTCTTTCACTATTGTGATCTACATACTTTCAGGAAGGTTTTACTATATAAAACATTAGGTAAATATTCTTATGTACGAAGTTATATGTATAAATGTACTGCATCTCCGGCATTTCTATACGAATTTTGATGATTCTTCTAGTCGGCGTCTTCAATTCTTCAGTGCACTAGTGTTAATTGAATTTGTGTGGGGTAGGTACAACTAAAAAGTGAAAAACAAAAACCTTTTTACAAAAAAAAAACCGACTTCAAAAAAACACTACAAATAACTTTAACTGCGGAAGTAACAAAACCGACATCCGAAATTAAAGTTATTTATTACTAATAAATAACTTTGACTAGTGGCCCGAGAAAGGCAAAGGATTGATGCATTTGAGATGTGGTGCTGGAGACGAATGTTGAGAATACCGTGGACTGCCAAACGCACTAATGCATCGATCTTAACCCAGCTTCGAGTAAAGACCCGCTTGTCGACCATATGTCAACAGCGCATTCTCTCCTATTTCGGCCACATAGTACGCAGAGGCGATGAAAGTTTGGAAAAACTGATTGTGGTTGGGAACACCGAAGGCAAACGATCGCGCGGTCGTTCACCAACACGATAGACCGATCAGGTGAAGGAATCATCGTCCTCTAAATTCTACACGGTGGTAAGAGATGCGCTGGACAATAACCGGTGGAGGCGGATCATCCGCTCCAGATGCAACTCCGAAGCTGACCACGATCCTCAGACATGAGGGACCGACTACAGAGAGAGAGATTAGTGACTAGAGTAGTTAGTGACAGCCCAGTATATTATACCAATCAAAAAGAGTAGGTAACCTAGATAAAGTGGATAAAACAGAGACTAAAACAGAAGAAGAACTAGCGTGGGATCCGGGGGAGGTGGAGGGGGGGAGGTTTAGGGTATCAGATTGGAATAAATCCTTATTTCATGAGTAGGCTGCTTTTTTGTCACACTTTAGCAAATACGTATTGTAAGTACTGCTTAGATGCTGGAGAGCAGTGGTGGCCCAGTGGTAACGGCCGTCGTAGGTCGTGGGTTTGAACCCAGACAGGCGTTTTACTTTGTGTAAATTATTTCATTACCACTGCTCTCAAAAACGGTGAAGAAAACCGACATGTGTTGGTTCTAGGACCAAAAATTCGAAGACATGTGACATCTGCCAACCCGCACTGGCCCCGCGTGGCGGATTACGGTCCACTCTCTCTCAACGAGAGGTGGCCTGTGTCCCAGCAGTAGGAACACGAACATTATAGGCTGGTTATGCACGGTTACCGGATAACCCGCTCCAAAGTGCGCTGAGTGACTTTGAAATTGTGGACCAGCCCGTCATCTACATAGGTGTACCTACTATTAAATATTGGGGTTAAATATAATGACCACCAAAAAAATATACTAAACACCGAAAAATTAAGTCTAAAAAAATTACAATAGTTCTAGCTGGGCACCCCAAGGTTAGGTTACTTTAAACCCTTTACACAGAAATAGGAGCCCTACGGAGCGGGGCTTTGTCGACATAGGATGCAAGAGCGAGGAAATGAGAATAAAAATACCTTGGTATTTTACAATAAAATGGAGTTCTAATTTTGGTGATCATTTACTATTTTTGGCAGTAAAAAGTGTTTTTTTGATGTTATATTTTACTTTATCTGGTGATAAGTTAAACATATACCTTAAACATTTAACAATCTTTACACCAGTAAACAGCACGTGTAAATCGGGATCAGCCTATCTTACGACTAATCCTTCAGACGCCTCTCCCGACACGGACAGGCCTTTTTTTTGGCCAGATCATTTTATAATCGTCAAGGAAAATGTGGTATAAAATGTAACATAATAGGATAAGTATGATTATGTAGGAAATCCTGTTACACCCTGTAACAGGATTTTATACTTTATTATAATGAATTTAAATTCTGGGAATCACGCTAAACGAGAAATTGCAATGGGGACCTCACATAACATCTCTTGCGGGGCGGCTCAGCTCGGCCGCTTATGCTGTTAGGAAGATAAGACAGTTAACAGATGTAGAAACCGCGCGTTTAGTGTATTTTAGCTACTTTCACAGCATTATGTCGTACGGCATTTTACTATGGGGTCGAGCTGCTGACATTGAATCCATCTTTATTTTGCAAAAGAGAGCTGTCAGAGCCATTTATAATCTACGTCGCCGCGAATCTCTCAGGGAACTATTTAAAAGGATTAATATTATGACGGTACCTTGCCAATTCATTTATGAAAACATTATGTATGTAAGAAAAAATCTACATCTTTTTAATAAAATAAGCGATAGACATAACTTTAATACAAGAAATAAAGATAAAATACATCAACCATTTTTCAGATTAGCCAAAGTACATACATCTTTTATGGGGTACTGTGTCAAATGTTACAATAAAATACCTTGTGATATATTGGAATTAAATGAAAGAAAATTTAAAACTCACATTAAACGTACACTTTGTAAACAAGCATACTATAAATTAGAAGATTATATCCAAGATAAGAACGCTTGGAAACATGCTGGTCCTGCTCCATAGGACAATCTAGAGTCTAGACAAAATCAAACTGGTTGCTAATTTAATTGTTATTTTTTTTATTCGTTTTGTCATTCATTACTCACACCCTGACTTATTACTTGTATTTTTTTTTATTTATTTTTTTATTAAAATTGTTTTGCTTGTACCATGTTTGTAAATATGTGAGCACCATGTATCTATCAGATAATTAATTTATATGTCATGGTTTCGTTTTTAATTATTTTACCTGTGGTATAGTAATTTTATTTTAGGTGCATCGTCCTCAAATGGTATTATTTAATTAATGTACCCATGCAAAATATTGTACCTAAAACATTTTAAAAGAGTAACGGTGGAGTTTCTTGCCCATTCTTCTCCATACGAAAACTACCTTTTGGAATGGGCGACTAGAATCAATTCTATTTTAAGATATTTTTTGACGCTCAAAAGTGCCTTTTATGTGCCTATTTGAAATAAATGCTTTGACTTTGAAATTCACCTTTCGTGTCTAAATATTTTGCTAAAACACTCTTAAGCATCACTGTCTCGTTTGTCAACATCACGACCCCATACTGGTGTTAAATTTCATGAAATGTTGATGTTCATTTAATTAAGGGTGAAAATAATTATAATTGAATAGACTTTTAATTACACTCAACACCTCGTGTAAAACCTAAAACCCACAGCGAAATATTGGATAACAATTGAATTATTACATTAATATTTATGAGCACTTTAGAATTCACGATGAGCACTTTAGAATTCACGGAACTCTCATTTATTTAAATAATTGTTTTGTTAGGAGGTGTCAATTCCACGTAATATTTTAAAGCGATGATTTTGTATTGTATTTTGTTTATATTACTGAAGAATGATGTTTAATTACGGGTGCATTCAATGTACCTAATATCTTTACTCAAATTGTTTTACTAATTCTGTTTTCTAGACAATTTTCTCGGTTCAATCAACTGAGACTATCGCAGCCCACTGCTAGACATAGGCCTGTCCAAGGCTGCGCCACAATACCCTGTCTTCCGCCTTTTGTATCCAGTCTGTCCCAGCCACCTTCTTTAGGTCGTGGGTCTATCTAGCTGGGGGGCGTCCCATGCTACGCTTGCCGATACGCGGTGTCCACTCCAGGACTCGTCTGCTCCCGCCGACCATCGGTCCTTCGACAAACATGGCCAGCTCACTGCCACTTCAGCTTGCCTGCTCTGCAAGCCTTGTCGGTTGCCACACCATTATATCAGCCAAAGGTGTCTAGTGTTGGATATATGCCTCCCTAAAACATCAGCTTTAGGGAAGAACATGTCTACGGTCCAGTAAATATGGTGATTCACATTTTCTTGGACTTATCTAATCTGTCAAGCTCCGCTAATGAGACACAATTGATTTTCTGTCACCGATCGGTAATGCGCGGGGTTTGACCGGTTAAACTTTTTCCAGATCACTGTGATGCATGCAATACTCTTTGATAAACTTACACAATTCATATTTCTGACTTATCAGTATTTTTCAGTAAGTAGTGTTTTTTCGTTTACTGACGAAAACTCACGAGGCACCCCACATAATTATTTGATTACAAAATCACGCTATCTCTCACAACACACACCTCCTCTGTAACCTACCCACAAACAGGCCAACATATCAATTGTATTCAACTCATTTTAATTCTAACCTCATTCCACCCTTAGAAGTTAGAAGTTTCACGGTATACAAGGTACAAACTTATTGTAATTCAAATCAGTGTCTGGTGTAGGCCATATTAGTGTCATTCAAACTGAGTTAGGCTGGGTACGCAAGTGCTCAGAGATCTGGCTAACTTCCAAATAGGAAGGGTAGCATAGCTATTTTATTATTGATTTTTGCTGTATTGGTAGATGAAAGTATTTTGGGGGGGTGGTATTTTGCAATATACAGAGTCAAATTAAATAAGGTAGAAAAACTCCGCATATGTGATGGGTATACGCCGCAACGCAACGCATTGCAAACATCTTCCTTGATCACTTTCGTACATTTTCTATGAACCAACACTGCAGGCGCACCGCACTTTTTTAATGAAAATGCATTGCGTTACGGCCAGTTGCAGCTGTAAAGTGCGCTTGACTTGACAGGCTTCTATATCTACGGAAACTTTTGTATACTCACTTGGAAACATTTCTTTACAAAAGTTACTTTCCTAAATGTCAAAGTTGAACACAAGAGATTGTGGCGAATGTATTTTTAACCGACTTCAAAAAAGGAGGTTCTGTATTCGACCCGTATGTATGTACGAGTATGTATGTATGTTTGTATGTCCGCGATTTTCTCAAAAACTAATGAAACAACTGACTAAAAAAAACTGCAAAGTGATAAATAACTTTAATTTCGGAAGTCGGTGTCAAAAAACGAAAATGCGGAACCAACGCCACTGACTTCCGAAATTAAAGTTATTTATCACTTTTTCGTTTTTTTTTTTTAAGTCGGTTGTTGTTTTTGTTAGTAGATACGTAGGCCTTGTTAATGTGGTTTTCCGCACCTACTACGCCTTTGTGCTTACGGTTTAGAAATAGAATTCAATCGGTCGTAATTCTCTATGATACAATGAACGCAACCGCGCGAAATTAACGCGAGATTGGCGGGAATAGCTTAGGAATTGACGTGGTTTCGAAGTAATGAATCGTTAATTAGTTATAGTGAATTAGGGCCCAGTACGGTAATGAACAGAGATAGCAATGGTGGCCCAGTGGTAAAGGCCCCGACTTACGAGTCGTAAGTCGTGGGTTCGAACCCAGACAGGGGCTTTACTTTGTGTAAATAATTTCATCACCACTGCTCTCACAACGGTGAAAGAAAACATCGTGAGGAAACCGGCATGTCCTACAATCAAAAAGAAGTCATGTGACGTCTACTAACCCGCACTGGGCCCGCGTGGTGGATTACAGCCCACTCCCTCTCACAGAGAGGAGGCCTGTGTCCCAGCAGTGGGAACATTATAGGCTGATTATGCACGGTTATGAACTACGAATGCTCTATGAGAGTACCTTTACTTTCATACTATTTATCTATTATATACATTCTTCCATACTAACATTATCAATGTGAAAATAACATCGTCTGTTACTTTTTCACGCCTCAACGACTGAATGGATTTCGATGTTTGGTACAAAAGTACCTACACCATGACCTAGGTTAGGATATATGTAGAATACTTTTATCCCGGCGGTAGGTACGTTCCCGTGGAATAATTTTCGACCTTCAGCGAAGCCGTAAATGCTATTGTATGTACAGACGCCATCGCATCAAGCTACTACAATCTGTAAAATTTCTTTAATAGATTTTCAACTTTATCGCTAAAGTTTAAGGTTCAAAGTTGATTGGGAAAATTTGGCAATTTCGGGTAGCTTGTTGTGCTGGCGTCTGTACTTAGTTATATATTCAAGTACACAATTGACAACATTTCATATTTTTAACCTGCATGTATTATTACGTAATATAAAAGTAAATTCAAATCTAGGGCACCCATATTTTTTCGTTTTTCGAAATTATGTACTTTTCATTCATAATTTTAACTTTGAAATTCGGTGTATTCTAAAAAGACGTAAGTGCCAGATGACGGTAGAATGGCGATATTACCTTTGCTTTATTGTGACCCGTCAAAAATAACTGTTAGATGTCACTTGTCTCAGTCGTTGTTTTGGTTCCATCATTGGCGTATATTTTTCATTGGGATCCATTTTATTGGCGAAATATCAATCAAAAATTGATAAAATTAACAGTAAGCAGCGTGTCGAGTTGATAGGAAAAAATATTGTTGAATTCAATTCAGTTTTTAGTTGTTTTCTAGTTACACTTCTTAGGTGACATTGACATGTCTTGTTTGATGTAATGTTTTCAATCAAAGACATTGGAATGCGCAAAGGTAACTACCTCATTCCGCCGTTTATGTGACGTCATCACATGTTTTTTGATTTTTATTTTTTTTCTTAGAAATTTAGAAATAAAAAAATAAAATAAATATATATTTGAACTCAGGATACGAAAATAAAGAAATAGTTTTTTTGTTTTAAGGTCGTGTCAGGTTTGAAATGTTGTCAATTGCATCATTAATCTGTCAAGCTCTGCTTATGAGATACGATTGATTTTCTATTGTTTCGTCGCCGACCGGCGACGCGCGCCGCTTGACCGGTTAATCTCTTGCCTTTATCCTAATTTATATGGGATGGGCGCACCATGTCTTTTTCTTCCATATCTCATTGCACTGTTAGACGTTATCTCGGTAGTCTCCACATGTTCTTTATTATTTACGGTCGCACATACATAGGGTTGGCTATCAATCACTTTCCTCTAGGGTACAGTTCGACACAACTTAGATGTAGCATTGGCAAAATTCGTAAAACCGATCACATCCGAACTAAGTGCGCCTTCAAAATCACCAATCTTTATTACTACACACATCAAAAGTGTCTAGGGATCAACATATATTTTTGCAATAACTTTTCTCCTGATTGATATTAATTAAAATTTTCTTTAAGGATTCATCAAATAAAGTGTTTTCGTTTGTCACAGTAACGATAAACCAAGTCACCTTTGCATTAATAAAGAAATTTGCCATTTTCCTAATAAAGGGATTTTTGACATTTGAACCACTAACACAAAAGTTCGAAAAAAAGACTGAAATAACAGTTTTCTTTAAAATTTTATTGGGTAACTTAAACAATTAATAATCCGTGTTTCTACCGCGAACACTAACAACACAAGAACATCGGTTTGGCATACTCAAAATGAGTTCATCCAAATCACGCTGTGGAATGGCCGCCCATGTTCGTTGCAACAACAAAAAAAGGTCTTCTTGCGACTGGATACCCTCCATATTCGGCAGAGCTCTTCTCTGTAGCATATCCCATGCATGCTCAATCGGGTTCAAGTCTGGCGACTGAGCAGCCCAGGGCAGGACATTGATGTTAGCTGCGGCGAGAGTCTGTCTTACAACTCTTGCGGTGTGCGGTCGTGCATTATCATGCATTAACTGAAATAAGGGACCGATTTGCACTTGTAGAGGAACGATGACGTCTGATACAATCGTCTCAGCATAAATTTGAGCGTTGAGGTTGCCTCTGATCCAAATCAACTCAGTTCTTCCGCCGATCCAAATACCCGCCCATACCATGATGGTTCCACCACTATAAGGATGGACTTCCTGGCAGGATTTTAATCGCTGTTGGCGTCCAGGGGTTCTCCAGTGTCGTATACGTCTTGTATCCGGTCTCATACCAAAACGAGACTCATCAGAAAAGCACACGAAACGCCATTGTTCTTCTGCCCAATTTCTGTGTTCAAGAGCCCATTGATATCGAATCCTACGATTGTGCATTGCTATAGGTGGTACCCGTAGCGGTCTTCGGGAATGAAGGTTCACTTCATGCAAGCGGTTTCTGACTGTTTGGTCGCTAATTAAGTTCCCTGAAGAGTGATGAAGCCTCACGGCTAACATCATGGCGGTTATTGTTGGAGCTCTTCGAGTTAAGATTTGAATGTATCGGTCTTGTCTCCGTGTGGTGCAGCGATACCGTCCTCCATGGCGCTCAGCCACGGTACCAGTGCTTCGGTAACGTGTCCAAAGTCGACTGATAACACTCTGACTTGTATTCAGAGCTAAAGCCACAGTACGTTGCCGGGAACCAGCTTCTATCATTCCCACGGCTCTGAGCATTTCTTCCCTGCTTAAATGACGTCGCCGCTCCATAATAACGTTGGTTTTAATCAGTAGTAGGGAAACAGTAGCACTAATAATGTCTTCAATGCGTTGTATGTTTTTATAGGGAAAATATTGACAGCTGATTTTCATCTTTTACTCGAATTTGATTCACAGTTCCTGATTCAAATTATGAAATGCACCAAAAAGGATCCATATAAATTTATAAAATCATAAATTTATTACAAAGCCACATCTCAATCTCAAGAAATCCGCATAAAAATGCTTGATCCCTAGACACTTTTGATGTGTGTACTTTAGGAAAAATTAATCAATTTTTCCTAAAGTAGTAATAAAGATTTACGAATACGAATTACGAACGTTTTACGAACGTTTTACGAATTTTGCCGATGCTACATCTAAATTGTGTCGAACTGTATGTACAAAACCATCCATTTCTATTGAATCAGTATAACCCGATCCCATAAACATATGGCGCGTTTGCGTTTGCATTTCAAACTAATAACTAATCTATGATCTATTTGACTATCAACTCTCATGTATATCTAATGCTACACTCTGACGTCACGTGTGAAACATTATTCAGGCTGGGGGTACTCTATTAGGCTAATTGGCTATTAGTCAAAACGTACATTACTTCAGTTGAGTGAAAGCATATACTTGTAATGTTTGAATATAGGCCAGTATTAGTTTAGCTTTAAGTGTTTGGGTGGTTTATACGGACAGGGCTCAAGTTATGCTGGTTTTCAGGTTGTAAACTGAGTGGAGTCTATGATTTGGTGTAGGTATTTCATTCGTGTTACAGTAATATTATAATAATAATAATACTCTATGTTTGCTTACACCGTACCTTTAACAAAGTTTTAGTTCGGTTTTCCTTTCAAATTTAGCAGGAAAAAAAACTTATTCAGGAAAAAAAGCTATAAATACAACACATAGAATTTTAAACTTGAATGACCTATATGTAGGTACAGTCAACAAAAGAGATAAGTATGCAGGACCGTCAGATATAGTTGAAGTTTAGTAAGGAACCGATGGATGTTGTCGACTGAAATTTAATTTCATAAATGGGCTGTTTGTTTTCTATTAATAGAATTAAATTTTATTCGAGAACCCTCATCGGTTTCTTACTAAACTTGAACTATATCCGACGATCCTGCATACTTATCTCTTTTGTTGACTGTACATACAACATTCTAGAGTAGACACCTGCATTGAAACATAAGTGAAATTGCTTCAATGCATGTGTCTGACGCACTAATTACGTTGCACGGATTTTAAAACATACCTATTTATTTAGGTGGCATTCACATCTGATAATGTATGTTAATAACTATAACCAATCGGATTTTAACCGTATATAAAATACAATTCCCAGACCCCATTGGTTTGGGACGGATAAATTACATTAATCCTTATTAACTTTTCAAAAGTAATAATTTATTGGGAACAGTGGTGCGTATAAGCGTTCACAGGTGGACATGGCCATTCTCTATAATTCTATATCCCCAAAGACCAGTAAATTTTTTGGACCTAAGAGCCTGTTCACACAGGCATTAGTGTAAACGCTAACGTAACCGCAGATGCCTCATTATATACGAAAATAGGTACGAAGCGCAGCGTCATCGTGGCGTGGTCGTGTTTTTAATAGCTTTGTGCTCGTCTGAACGATCTTTAATCTTATATACTTAATACTAGCTGCGCCCCGCGGTTTTACCCGCATAAATGTCGATTCCGTAGGAATATCGGGAGAAAAAACATCCTGTTTTATTCTGATGTATAAGCTATACAGGGTGAAATTGAAAACATGCGACAAACCGAAATAGGAGATTGTACTCATCATTATGAACAACTTTTACTATGGGATCAAAAGTGAAATCGCGAAAAAGAAATCAGCTGGTCCCTACATTTTGCAGAGTTATGCGAACACAAATGTAGGGAACAGCTGGTTTTTTTTTTTTTGCGATTTCAGGTTTGGTCCCATAGTAAAAGATGTCCATAATGATGAGTACAATCTCCAATTTCGATTTGTCGCATGTTTTCAATTTCAACCTGTATTATTGTAAAGTTTCATCGAAATGCGTTCAGTAATTTTTGCGTGAAAGAGTAACAAACATCCTCACACACTTTCATATTTATAACTAGCTTCTGCCCGCGACTTCGTCCGCGTGAAATTTCACCCTCCCTCCATTCACCCTTTTAGGGTTGGAATTTCGAAAAACACTTTCTTAGTGGATACCTACTCTTCACAAAGAACACGCCCTCCACGTAACCTACGACAAACTTATTATTTGCGGTTGGTACAGTAATCGGGTCTAGGGATCGAACCGCAAAATTAAGTTTGTTTTTTATTGTATATACTTTTCCGGGATAAAAAGTACCCAGTGTGGTATCCAGGATATTAAAGAATAATTATACCAAGTTTCATCGTAATCGAACCGGTAGTTTTTGCGTGATGCCTGAACAAACAGACAGACAGACAGACCGACAGACAGACAAAAAAATTTTAACCGACTTCAAAAAAAGGAGGAGGTTCTGAATTCGTCGGAATCTTTTTTTTAATGTTTTCTCGAAGACGCCTGGACCGATTTGGAAAATTTTTCTTTTGTTGGAATGGGTATACTTCCCAAATGGTTCCATGAAAATTTTATCGAAATCGGACAAGCGGTTTTTGAAAAATCAACAAAAATCTAAAAATTTATCTACATTGTCTACATTAACGATCTTTTTGTTTACTTTTTCGTAGGGTAGTTACAACTAAAAAGTGAAAAATAAAAACTTTTTTACAAAAAAAACAACCGACTTAAAAAAAAAAAACACCACAAAGTGATAAATAACTTTAATTTCGGAAGTCGGTGTCAAAAAATGAAAATGCGGAATCAACGACACCGACTTCCGAAATTAAAGTTATTTATCACTTTGTAGTGTTTTTTTTTTTAGTCGGTTGTTTTTTTTTTGTAAAAAAGTTTTTTTTAATCACATTTTTGGGTTCGGTGTCGGTCTAGTAACACTCCCTGTCATTTATTTTTTTGATATTTTCAATGTACAGAATTTTCACTTCTACAGATTTATTATAAGTATAGATATTAGTAGGAAGGATAGGAAGTAGGACTAACAGCTGCCCGCGACTTTGCCTCCGTCTATTTTGTATTATATACAGGGTGACTGGAAATTAGTGGCGGAGCCGTTAAGGGGAGGTAGTCTAGGGTTTTTCCGACAGATATCACTATGAGACCTACCGTCCTTACTTAACCCTTTCCAAGATATTCCTACTTAAAGAGATAGTAATAAATCCTAAAAAAAAGTGATTTTGGCCTACTTTTTTTTGTTTTGCAACAAAGATATTCTAAATAAGTAATATTAATTGTAAAATTTCCGCTACTGTCATTATTTTATGCAAAAACTGCTAAACAAAAAGTAGGAATATCTTGGAAAGGGTTAAGTAAGGACGGTAGGTCTCATAGTGATATCTGTCGGAATAACCCTAGACTACCTCCCCTTAACGGCTCCGCCACTAATTTCCAGTCACCCTGTATACAGGATAAAAAGTAGAGCATGTCCTTCTCAGGCTACCTATATGTCAAATTTCGTAACGATCGGTTCAGTGGTTTATGCGTCAAAAGGGAACAGTCAGAAGACAGCGTTACTTTCGCATATATCACACACTATAAAGGCGAAAGTTTGTGAGTGTGTTTGTATATTTGATAGGTACTTCTTCACGCAAAAACTACTGAACGGATTTGGATGAAATTTGGAACATAGATAGTTTATAACAAGGATTAACACATAGGATGAGGGTGAAACCGCGGGGCACAGCTAGTATTAATTACTAGCTGCGCCCCGCGGTTTCACCCGCGTAAATGTCGATCCCGTGGGAATATCGGCATAAAAAATAGCCTATATGTTAATCCAGGGTGTCGGCTACCTCCACACAAAATTTTATCAAAATTGGTCCAGCCCTTTGAGCGTAAAGAAGTAACAAACATATAAACACACACACAAACTCACAAACATTTGCCTTTATTAATATTAGTGTGGCGGTAGTATGAAATTAGGGATTTTAATATCATTTTATAATTTACAACATAAGCTAATCTACACAAATGCGAATCCAAATGCTAAAGGTCATGATAACATAAATCCATTAGACACCTCACTATGCTTAATTAAGTTTCTGTGTGCTTTCACGCCAAAGCGAAATAGAGAAAATAAAACTCGCACAAATGTTAGCACTGGAAAATGTTTCTAATTTCACCTGGAAAATAGCACGAAAATTAACCTAATTAGGTTTTTTATTTGAGTTATTGAGTAGGTATACGTACACTATACAGGATCAAATTAAATTATTGATTGATTCGGGGAACGACATCAATCTGCCTATACAGGATGAAATTGAAAACATGCGACAAATCGAAATGCGAGATTATACTCATCATTATGAACAACTTTTACTATGGAACCAAACCTGAAATCGCGAAAAAAATATCAGCTGTTCCCTACATTTTGACGAGTTATGCGAACATAAATGTAGGGAACAGCTGATTTTTTTTTTCTCGATTTCAGGTTTGATCTCATAGTAAAAGTTGTTCATAATGATGAGTACAATCTCCCATTTCGATTTGTCGCATGTTTTCAATTTCACCCTATATATTATGTTGGGGTTTCAGTGACTTCCAGTCTCACGGGATGCATCTGAATTCCTGTATTTTACATGGAAACTGCTTATCTGACCATACAATACCCCTTGGTAAGAATGGTTGTCAGACTTTTGGGCTTCTGAATAGTGAATACCCGTAACGACTGTCAAAAATCTTCGAATGACAGTCGGGACGAACAGCTTAACGTGCTTTCCGAGGCACGGAGGGCACAGAGGGCGGAGGGTCTCGATATGTAATCGATGGTCCGAAACCACGAAACAATCGCACTGAAAAAAAATATTTCTTACTACAGCACATTAAAGCGATTTCAACTTTATACACTAACCCCCTTACTAATAAACGTTGTATAGCGTCTGTATAGTTACACAACGCCTTGTCTTCTTCTTTCGAAAGTAAAATTACTGACGACTGAAAGACAGAAATCGGTGTGTAACTATTCATCTGATATAATACGTTTATTAGTAAGAGGGTCAGTACAAATATTTGTAAAACAGCGCGTACTGCGCAGCTTAACCGTCGATCGACCCGTGCAGCAGTAGGTAATCAATTAGCCACGAGCCAACAAGAAACGACATGAGAAAACAAAAAAAATCATGATGTCATCGTTTGTAGGACCAACTTACATTACCTGTGGCCGCTTACTCCGTAATCAGCTACTACTTCATCATTCATAATCACAAGATACTGATTAAAATTTCATCGATATCAACTCCAAGATTCCTTTGGGAACTTTTCGCTATCCATACTATTCATACTTAATATTATAAATTCGAAAGGAACTCTGTCTGTCTGTATGTTACATTTTCACGCCTAAACCACTAAACCGATTTAGATGAAATTTAGTATAGAGATAGTTTGAGTCCCGGGAAAGGACATAGGATAGTTTTTATCCCGATATTCCCACGGGATCGACACATATGCAGGTGAAACCGCGGGGCGCAGCTAGTTTCTTATAATTTTGGAGTTAGCCATCCACGCACATTTTAAAAATTAACCCTACATTTTGTTCCTATTCAATGATGTCAATGACTCATATAACCCTGTTCCACGAACGTTAGCTTGCCAATCATGTAATTGACTCGCTATGAAAGCGGACACCGAGCCACCACATTCAATTCGTCTAATGCACTATTCGTTTTACTTCGCACTGATAGCTTTCCAGTACCGTTTCTGTTTGTATCCATTTCCAAAATAGACTAGTTTATTGGAAGTCTATAAAACTGTTTATTGAACATTTTACTCGTTTATCTACTGAAAATGTTAAATGGATTTTTCTAGAGAGAATTTGCTGGAGTGTTTTTTATCAAAGGAAAGTGTTGCGATGTTTTTAAAAATAGATGATTTGTTTTTTTTAACCTTTAATACTTTCTTCGGTAGTGTATTATTTTATCACGGTAAATAAAGTTCGGAAAACATACAAAATACGGATTTTCAAAACTGAAGTTGCTGTTTCAGTTGTATGCATTAATTTATGGCTCGTAAAACTTAACGATATTTTTCACACGTCAACGCTCATTAATGGGTTACTTAATTATTTCGATGAAACGAGGATTATCCAAATTGTTGCAGGTTCAAGTAAATATAATAATAGGCAGGTAATTGCATGACTCTGTTCAGTGATTTTTGATAAAGGAATCAGATAAATAGGTAGATTACCTAGTATAATCAGCCTATAATGTTCCCACTGCTGGGACACAGGCCTCCTCTTTGTGAGAGGGAGCGGGCCATAATAAACCACGCGGGCCCAGCACGGGTAGGCGGATGTCACATGTCTTCGATTTTTTGGTACTAAGACATACCGGTATTGTACCAGTGGTGATCAACCACGACCTATAAATCATCACGACCAACAATGACAGTGAGACTAAGAGTCCTTGTGAAGTTAGTTTAACGTAGTGAAATACACATTTTCGCTTTGTTTTTTTTTTTTTGCCGAACTCGAACAAAACATTCGCTTGCGTAAGCAAATGCTGTCATAAGACCCTCGAACGGTTCACATAGGTGTAGTAAGTACCTTCTCAGTTCATTTCGCTCCTCGACGGGAAATAAGGCTCCGTTCAGAACGTCGGGCATCGGCAAGTTCACACCATATTACATCATACTACCATATTTCTCCGAGATCATTTGGATTCCATTTGCGACACATGTCCTTCACATTTATTTATAGGAATGAAAATGTAGAAATCTTTCGCCTTTTTTTCATACGGTAAAGTTGTCATCGGAGAGTAATTTATTGCAAGAATCCTCGAATGTGGTCGGATAACTGATGTTTAGGACTTTCATCAGTTTAAAGCTTATTTTTTATCTATTTACGTTTCAGTTTTTTTGTTGACTAAGTCTATTTAAGGCAGATTTTTCAACAGTCAGATAACATTTATCTAAGAAACAAAAATTACAGTTTGAACAACTTTCGTTAAAGTTATCTGAACATTGAAAAATCAGCCCTTCTAATAATTTCCTTTGAAAACTCTGAGCTTTATTGTTTCGGTTGATTTCGTGGAAAGGATAATATTCTAGTCACGGTCGAAAAATTTTAGTAAAGAGATGTCGCACAAAGAGTAAGCTTCGATAAAGTTATCGTCATTAGACTAACCTACCTCAGAATATAAATCAATCTCTGGCCTAGCCTTTTCCCAACTCGATTGCGGTAGGTACCCAGTACACTAGAAGCAGCGGAATATCAATATTTTACGTGGAGAGACTGCCATTTGACTTCCACAACCCAATTACTGGGCAATACCAACAGAATATAGTTCAATAAATCCGTGTAGCTACCATACATACTGTAGCCTTTTTGCCTGCTTCGTTGGTATAGTAGCTGCTATATAGTAAAAGTACCTACGCAGTGCTGCACGGGCCCACCCTATTTCAAGTAAAACAAATATCAACTGTAGTTCAATGAAAATTAAGTTGATTTCAGAGTGACTGTTGAAAAAGTTATATAAATGTTTGAAGTTGTAGCGTAAACTGGACTTTATTGTGTAGGAATTAAAATTATTTTGGCGCACCTTGTGTTGCTCCGCATCGATGTCACTGCGTTGAAGCTGTCGACAGTCTCGGAGACCATGGCCTGTCCTGCTGCAGGTCGCATAGCACGGCACGCCAGCATCAACGATATTATTCGTCGAGCACTTGTCACCGCCGGCGCACCAGCAGTGTTAAAACCAAACGCCTTGGTATGTACGTGATGATGGGAAGAGACCAGACGCCATGACGTTGTTGCCTTGGAAGGTGGGTAGGCCTCTGGTGTGGGACGCAACATGTGTCGATACCCTTGCGTCATCTCATGTTCCTAGCACTGCGGGCTGTGCTGGCGCCGCTGCTGCGGCTGCTGAGACCCTCAAGCGGCGCAAATACTGTAACGTAAATGTAAGTTAGTTAGTCATTTATTTTAGTATCTAGTGTATATAGTTAGTTACTTATTATGAAGCAATAACAATAAAGTTCAGTTTTTCCATTAAATCATATTTGTTTACATTTTTGGCAAATAAATCGCGAACGCATATTAGGTAACAGCATGACGAAGCCAACGTTCGCAAGGACGTAGAAATATCGCGGCGGGATTTGATCGCGCACTAGATTTTCAACTCTCAGTGTAGAGCCGAGCATTGAGAATCCAACAGAGCGCATCACAGCGCCTCAAAAGAGGACACTATTGGATTTTCAAGCAGGATTAGAGCTCAGACCAAATAAAAAAGTCAAGACATAGCGCTGCGAACAATACAGTGAAGCACGCCAAAACTACACCTCCGCTCTGTGCATACACGCTCACACGCACACATTTACAACCATTTACAATCAAACTACACCTCACTAAGTGCACACAAATGTTTACGAAACCGGCTTCACTTTACTGTTGACAGCCCTTTGTTTTGGGCTTTTTATTTGGTCTGAGGATTAGAGCAGTGCGTTAAAATTCCAGTGCGGGAAAAAAAATCGCCGCGGGAAAAACGCGCCGGTGCGTACCTGGGCTTATAATCTTGGATTCGTTTCCGATGTCGGGTAAATTGACATTACGGTTTTCTAATAGACATTTCCTGGTAACAGCCTAGCCTGAAGTCTACCTAGTTTTGTGCCCAAGGCTCGCTCTCTAGGACAATAATTAAAAAATAACTAATAATCCATACTAATATTATAAATTCGAAAATAACTCTGTCTGACAGTCTATATGTTACCTTTTCACGCCTAAACCACTGAACCGATTTAGATGAAATTTGGTATAGAGATAGTTCGAGTCTTGGGGAAGGACATAGGATAGTTTTTATCCCGATATTCCCACGGGATCGACACTTATGCGGGTGAAACCGCGGGGCGCAGCTAGTATTCTATATATACGGTAAACAGGCTTAATATACTGTCACTGTGGACTTTGACAGACCTACACAAAGCTCGCTTCGTTCAGTGTTGAGTTTCATTATCAAATTAAAAGTTTTTATTTTTGTTTTTACAACGCCTCGCTTCAAGCATTTTGCTGTGTTGCTGTAAAACCGAATGCGTGACCGCTGACGTCATAGAGGGCTTAAGTCGAGAAAATGAATTAATGAAACAACAAGTAGGGAGTAATTTATTTAATTAGTTTAATTTGGCTGACGTCGCAGCTCAGGATGGAATGGTATTATAAAAAAGAAAGAGGGCAGATATAAATTTTATTTCGAAGGAGACAGAGGTAGACAGTACAGTGAATTACGCTGGCACTTGGTAAGAAACGAATTTCCCCACAACGCTGTCCAAATTTTATTCCAGAGATGAAAAATTAAGTGTATTTCTCTTCGTTTTGAAATTAGAGTGACACGAAAGAATCAATATCTAACTTTATATCATTTGGTTTCAGTTTTCTATTAAGTACAAAATCCCGAGTCTTGTACATCAAACTATCCTTGTTATCCCGAAAGTTTTAACAACACTTTGATACAATCTTTGCAATAGATACTTCAGACATACTCCCATCTAACAGAAATCTTCTTTATTTTGTTATGAAAGGCTCTCGTTTTTTTTTTTTTGAAGTCACAATACTTTTTCCAACTATTGGGCAGACTAGACGTCTATTCTAATAATATCACATCATTTATTTCTGTGCAAACAAGGGTAATTAGTACATAGTTGTTTTAATAATAAAGTCCTCCATCAGATGCGGTTAAAAAAATACCTAGACTTTTAAACAGCTGCCTAAACCTTCTCTCTATAAGATACCTCAAATGACTTTTGTTACATAAAACTAGCTACGCCCCGCGGTTTCACCCGCATAAGTTTCGATCCCGTGGGAATATAGGAATAAAAACTATCCTATATCCTTTCCCGGGACTCAAACTATCTCTATACCAAATTTCATCTAAATTGGTTCAGTGGTTTAGGCGTGAAAAGGTAACATACAGACAGACAGACAGACAGAGTTACTTCCGAATTTATAATAGCACTAGTTGCGCCCCGCGGTTTCACCCGCATAAGTCTCGATCCCGTGGGAATATCGGGATAAAAAGTACCCTATGTCCTTTCCCGGGACTCAAGCTATCTCTATACCAAATTTCATCGAAATCGGTTCAGTGGTTTAGGCGTGAAAAGGTAACATACAGACAGACAGAGTTACTTTCGAATTTATGATAGCATGGAAGTATGGATAATAATTGTATATACTTGGTTGCCATCAAATTAAGCCAGACTTGATTTCAAACCGTGCACTAACTGTGACTTCACATCCAATTAGCAACATAAATGTCAAGTTAGTTCATTTTATAGTAGCACGGAGTATGCAACACAATTTAGCCTCATTTATCTGCTCGGACGTGTAGCACCAGTCATATTTGCACGGAAGGAGGTAAAAAACCGGGCCAAGTAAGTAAAGAGGTACACTGTGAGGGTCCCGTAAAATGAAAACTATTTTCAATCGACCGATATTTTTATTCGAGGAATATAATTGACGTCTGACAGTTTTTGTATGGAAGAACTGTCAAAAATTCAAAATTTTTCCTCCAATAAAGTTGGAAATATCAGCCCTTAGAGAAACACCTACTAGGACATTAGGAGCAATATTTAGCGTCACTACGGACGAGATACCACCTATTTTATTTTTATTATTGCCTATGACCTCTGAGTTTGTGTCTAGTCTTCATCTAGTTTATAAAATATACAGGGTAGCAAAAACATCGACACGCTAACTACTAATTTTTAGTAGGTTAACAAAAATAAAAATCTGCTGTGTCATAGAAAATTTTACCTACGCAGTTAAAATGTACTGAATAGCAAATTTATTTTTTATAACTGACGATAAATTTCAACGATCCTGCGTTGTGGTTGCTGGTTCAGAATCATGTACAGCCGCGGACAATGGCGGTCGACCACATTTCTAGACTCGGAAGCCATAAGCACTTAAGTCAAATATTTTTGGCATGCAAAAAAAAAAGAAAAGATTTGACTTAAGTGCAAGCCATAAGAACTTAAGCCATTTTCGCATGCAAAAAGATTTGACTTAAGTGCTTAAGGCTTCCGAGTCTAGATTTCACCCCTATGCCCTTAGTAATAAGGTTGTAAAGTGGTCCACCGCCAGTGTCCGCGATGCTACCTGAATCCGTGGTAACAGGTTGTGCGTCGATATTCCTGCCACCCTTTTTTTTATGGATGGGAAATCATCAAATGACCCCTCCCGCTCTAGGTGGAGCGGAAGGGAGTGTCAGACTCTTACTGACTAAAACCCATCCGTGTTCCTTCCTTAGCCCTTTATGTTCCGGGGTAGCGGTAACCCTTTCGAACAATCCCGCACCTCCGGCAGGCTTCGGCCCTGGCAGGCCCCTTCCTTTTTGCTGACATCTCTTTGAGGCGCGCGTGGAACACGTACGCGCCACCCTGTATTATTATTTTTCGTGTGTTTGTTAAAAAACCAATTTACAGAATAAACATAATTTATAACTTCTCCTGAAAATGCATGGATGACTACCTATTATGGTTAAAAGGACACTGGCCGATGACATCCTACAGACGGAAAGCGTGGGCTTAGTAATAGGTTTCCGTCGACACTATTCGAATACGGAATCCTAAAAACGCGGGCAAAGTAAAGAGGCTAAATTAACTAGTTACATAAAAGTGAAAAACGACGCTCGCTAGGAGCCGAGCAGAACCGTGGGCTGTATTTCTCAGCAGTATTTTATAAGCGAGTCTTGCTCATCTCAGATCATTTGTCCACGTAATTGCGAACGCTTTGCCGCGCTGTGATGCGACGCCTTGTTTTAAAAGGAACCTCTTTTTGTACACCTCTGATTCTTTACGCGACTAGATTGGTTGTGAAGGAAAGTAATACGAAATGGTTGTAATTTATTCTTCTTGTTTATTTTTGTGTAATATTTCTCTTGTAAGATAAATATATTGCAACATTTTTGGTGAACATATCTGTGTGTTTTCGTGGCAGTATTTCATGATTTACATACGTTTATGACGTCATTAAGGCCGTAAATGTTGTACTTTGCGTTATATGTCTTGCTGAAATGATTTTGGCCCTATTATGAATTTTTTCAATGTATAGAAATTCTTTGTTTACTTGAATAGGCTCTAATATCCGTGAAAAAGAAAAAAAAAAAACATTTTCCGTGAAAGTCATGTCCGAAATATAAAACACATTAAGACCTGTCTACTTAAATAATTTTATCAAACTTTTCATATTTTCCTTAAAATGCTTTCAGAAGACAGACGTCTTAAGCTTACAAGGAACCTACTTTGGCTTATTCAATTACTTTTGAAAACTCATCTCATCCGTCGTGACGCTAAATATTGCTCCTAATCTCATAATTTTTGTTACTTATTGCAGTAATGCCAATCATATTTTCTTACGTTAGATAAGGTAGCTTAAAATGCTAGTGACTATGGCCCGTATTAATAAACATTACTCAGCCCAAGAGCTTGCACTTGATATCGATCTTGAGGTCATGATCGTATTAATAAACATAATAATTTACGTTCTCAAGTTACGGTTTGAGTTACG
This sequence comes from Amphipoea oculea, assembly GCA_945859645.1. Classification (NCBI taxonomy): domain Eukaryota; kingdom Metazoa; phylum Arthropoda; class Insecta; order Lepidoptera; family Noctuidae; genus Amphipoea; species Amphipoea oculea. The sequence continues at coordinate 7,843,761 of OX243876.1, forward strand.
ATATCAACCGAGTGATGGACTGATTAATAAACGAAACTCTACACTTAAGTATACAATAGGTGTGGGGTACTCAAGATGCTTAAACCTGAGTGTAGGTAATCCGTGACTTGAGGCCGTGATTAGTAGCGCGAAACATGGAGTTTGAAAATGTTTTGGGTGAAATTAATTATTACGATGAAATTGAGTACTCTGTGTGTGTGTGTATTTTATGGTCTCTGCAATATTGTTTACCAAAAATCTATATATCTAGGGATGTCTCGAATCTCGAATCCTTTCTACTACAGCCCTACATTTTTTTATAATTTCGTGAAAGTGTTTTTACTCCATTAGAGTACTTCACGCTTTCCATTTTCGTTTATAACCAACCACTTTTAGATGTTCGTGACAGTAAACAAACGGAATGAAGTTGATTGTTGTTTGGCGCCCTTTTTTTTTGACACTTGACGCAGACGCTCCAATCTGATTCTATATTGCTTTATGTTATTTGTACCTACCTACTGAGTTAAGTAATAAGCTTCTACACACAACATTTTTAACAATTTAAGCCTTTCTCTGCGTAGAAAATAACTTTATTACGTGATACAACGTTATTCATTAAAGTTTTAACAAAATACACGTATTTCAATCAATCTTACGACATAGCAATAACGAAATGTGATGAATGTTATTCTAAACTTCAGTCAATGTGACGTAATCGTTCACGAAATCAAGCCCTTAAGTACAGCGTCTTGAGGAGCTGATCTTGGTAACTGATATACTGTTTTCACGTGTTTATTAATTAGCAATAATCTTGAGAGGCTGATATCGTAATAATGGCGTATCAAATGATTACGCACTTGAGTACGTCTTTGAGGAAGGTTTATTAATGTGGGCTTTAGTGAGAGCCATATCTGCATTCAGTACGAAATCTATGGGTGAATCATTATCATCATCATTATCATCAGCAGCAACTGGACGTAGACTCCTCCAATCGCAGACCATTTAACTCAATCTTTTGCCACTGCCTTACCTAGCCTACGTGCGAAGATCGTCACCCCACTTAGCCTGCCTACGTTTGTCGATTCGCATTTCCGTCGAAATCGTCTCAAGAACACGTCTACCCAACGGTCATCGGTCAGTGGTTTACTGCGGAAGTTGAGTTACGACCGCGGTGGTCAACCCTTCGGTATCTTCGCCAAGATTGGATTTGATGCCACTACTGTTTTATGTAATACTTACCTTTTACAAGAGGGGCTTGTGGCTAAGTAATAACAGCCGCACGGGTCGAGCAATCAGGTCATGCAATGCTTACCGCGATAGGTCCGTGAATGGGTACCATCTTTACATACCAAGACCCCTCTGTGCATCGGAAAGCACGTTAAACCGTTGGTCCCGGCTGTCATTCGTGGATCTTTGACAGTCGTTACGGGTTGTCAGAAGCCTGAAAGTCTGACAACCTGTCTTACGAAGGGGTATTGTATTACCTAGTAACTGGGTTGTCGAGGTCAGATAGGCTGTCGCTCCATATACCTAAATACTGGTATTCAGCTGCATCCGGTGAGACTGGAAGCCAACCCCAACATAGTAGGGAAAAGGCTAGGCAAATTGAACTTACCTGTACCTTTTACAACAGGGTTGACGGAAACAGTGGTAATTTCAAATATTACAGTTAGAGATCAGAAGGCCAAGTCTCGTAATTTAAAATGTTCAAAATCTAGTCGCCGTCTCATCTCGACGACAAAATAAATGTCAAAAACTTGTCATAGGGAAATTAGACATATTTTTGACCGATTGAGACAGAGAATTATAATTAAAACGAAATCAATAAAAGCGACTTAGATATAGAAACTCTTTATTTGAATAACATCCACAAAGGGAGAAACAAAACTAAAGAAAATGCGGAACGTCTCAAAGAAACGACAAGCACTATCACCCCCAAAAACACTGTCTCATTTAAATGACCACGAATTTCACAACATCAAAAAGAATATTTCACAAAGATCACCCTTCTTAAGTAATACAGATCTATTTAACACAGCTACCATTTCGACAGTCACACACCCGACCCCGAGTAAGATACTTCTATTCTCACAGGGTGAATAGTGAAAAAGACATAAAACAGATTTTGAACTGCAATTTATCAAACCATCCTCTCCTCATCAGACTGTGAATATTCTTAAAATTACGAGAATTGCCCCTCTGTCATCTATAAAACACACGATTTCTTTCGGCTCTAAATATAGGAATAACGAAATTCTGCGAATTTTAGAAGTCAATTCTTAATCAGCTTTCCTTGTCAGACCTTCGTCACCCTACCAGTTATTTATCCTTAATATTTTACGTGTCAGCCTGTCGCACGCTCACCTCCCACGTTTCCAGGAGTTGGCTTTGAGCTTTTAGGTAATCTAAGAATGTTTTGGGAGGTTCCTGCACATCAACAGGCGGGAGGACACGCCCGGGTGTCACCACTGCGAGGATCGCCCAGAGGACACGGTGGAGCATACGGTGGAGGTCTGCCCCGCATGGGCGGAGCACCGCCGTGCCCTCGTAGAGGCGATCGACAGCGGCGGCGACCTCTCGCGTCCGGCCCTGGTTCAAGCCATGGTCCGGGGCGAGAGGGAGTGGGAGGCGGTCACCTCCTTCTGCGAAGCAGTCATGCTAGCGAAGGAGGTGGCGGAACGGCTGAGGGAGAGAGCCTCACACCCCAGCCGCCGCGGGAGACGCTCCGGGCGTCGGGAGCCGCGTGACGACTCCCGGCCACCGTAGGCGCGGGCCTGCGGACGGAGAGTAATGGGTAGCTCACCCTCCGATCAGGACCAGGCCCGTGCCGGACGGCGCGTACGTGTTCCACGCGCGCCTCAAAGAGATGTCAGCATAAAGGAAGGGGCCTGCCAGGGCCGAAGCCTGCCGGGGGTGCGGGATTGTCCGAAAGGGTTACCGCTACCCCGGAACATAAAGGGCTAAGGAAGGAACACGGATGGGTTTTAGTCAGTAAGAGTCTGACACTCCCTTCGCTCCACCCAGAGCGGGAGGGGTCATTTGATGATTTCCCATCCATAAAAAAAAAAAAAAAAAGGTAATCTAAGAAAATGAAATGAAATTGCTTAGAAAAAAATGGACAGACGTTTTAATTTTTGTACCTAAGTATCTATTTCCTTTATTTAATTATTTTACATAAATTATATTACTAATTATTAGAATATAAAAACATTTAAAAATACATGATAATATAAGAAAATAGTAGCCCACCGCTATCAGAAATCCAAGCTACCGGCGTCAGGGCTCCAGAGAGAGGAACCTCCTAACAACGCGGGCCAAGTACCGCTTTCTGAATCAAGCCCTTGATCCAACTGCCCAACGAGAGATTCCTCAGGTGTTGGTCGAGGCTATTGGCTATAAACCCATTGGCTGTCACGACTATCAGCACAATAATCGCTAAATCCACATGTCGACAACCTCGCGAGCCAAGTCAATAATGTATCTATTATTGTTCAAATGGATACGAAACTCTAAATAACCATTGTTATTATAAATGTTATAATATTATGAAATTTATGTATTGTATTACATTTAACGTGTTTAAATATTTTTATGCCAGTCCTTCGTGAAACATGTAAGATCATAAACTACTCGAAACTGTAAAATTTTCCCAATCAACTTTGAACCTTATAAATTAGCGATAAAATTGAAAATCTATTATAGAAATTTGACAGATTGTAGTAGCTGGATGTGCTGGCGTCTGTGCCATGTTTTAAAGCATAAAAATATATTAAATTCTTGTCTATTCTATTATATTCAGGATACGAATCTGTAGGTGTTGTTGAGTAGGTATCTAATTTGGATTTATGTTCCTAATTTTGTTCTCTTCTTCCCAAGAGGCGTAGAAACGAAGTATAGTATGTGTATAAAAGAGGTAATTTGTCACAAGGCCTACGAAGTTTATCAGTTCTCCTTTGGGAGGACCCATGTCTTCGAACTGTTCTGTTTATTTAATCTACTGGTCAATATAATCAGGGTTGTTAGGAACCTATTTATTTATATATGTCGCAGCAGGAGGCCGCATATAACTTAAAGAAATAAAGAAAATAAGTTTATTTGACCCACGTTATGTAAGGTACACAATATTTTTTTTTTTGTTTAGCCTGTACTGTCCCACTGCTGGGCAATGGCCTCCCCCAAGTCCTTCCAGGAACTCCTTTCCCGCGCCACCTCAAACCAGCCCTCGCGGTACGCGTCCAGGTCATCTCGCCACCGCTTTCTGGGCCGACCTCGGCGGCGCCGTCCATCCTCAGGCACCCATTGTGTGGAAACTTTTGCCCAGCGGTCATCCTGCATGCGGCTGATGTGACCCGCCCAGTCCCACTTGAGTCTGGCAGCTTTCTTGCCTACGTCTATACACAATATTAACACAAAAAAAAAACTTAACATAGTATTACTTAACTTGTACACCTCTGCCTAACTCTTTGGGGAATGGAAGCGTGATGTTATGTTTAAAATGGAACTCCATGGAATAGCTAAACGGTGATAAGAGAATTTTCAAGAAGACAAGTATGTTGCTAATCCGGATCTTTTGCGTTCGACTCTTGGTTCGACAAAGGAGCTGCGCTGTGGGAGGATTGAACATTGAACCGATCTTATTGGTCAACTTTTCCTAGGTTCCTTGAACAGCTCTAGTCACAAGGCAAAATACGAAACGGAAAAAGTTTTAACACAACACAGCGATCTCAAATTTTGATGTCGAGAGGCAAATATACTTACCTACCTACGTAGATATACAGGTGGCTTGAGGAGCTCGTGGCTAAATAACAACAGCCGCATGGGCCGATCACCAATGTAAAGCACCGCTTTTCGAGGTCGGTCCGTGAGCGGGGGGATGGGTGACATAACAAATCGAGACCGCTCCGAGCCTCGGAAAGCGCATTTTAAATTTTAAATCACCAAAGAAAAACAAAACTCTACAGTATACCCATCAAAAATTACTGTAACAAAACATTTTTCTGTGTCCGAATTGCCCTTTTTTGAGAGAAGAAGAGGTCATTACTACAGTCCATTGTTATAACGAGGTTACTTCAAATTCGTAAGTGACACCGCGACTGCCTCCATTATGGAACAAGTCAAGGTGACGCGAATAAATAATATCAAGTACAAGTTATATTAGCAAGTTCAGTGTTGAGGGTGTATTTAATATGAATAAGTTATGTTAATGTGGTAGTCACCGTGAAATATTTGGCTTAAGGGATTGCTTATATTACCAGTTTGTGGTTGCGGTCCTCAAGTACCTACATAACATATTACGTAGAAATGTTTTTTTCTCTTACTCTTAGCGTGTCAATGTCAAAGTCAAATCATTTGTTTCAAATAGGAACATAACCTAAAAAATCACTAAGAATGCTATTTTTTTTTTGTGATTTTTTAGGTTATGATCGTATTTCTCAGTATTCCCTTTAGACAAAGTATAATTATGACTACCAATGTAATCTAGGGATCATAAAAAATAAATAAACATGCGTTTCATTAGTAGACGTTACAATTTTTGGTGGGCCTAATCGCCGAACAAAAACAACTATCTCCTTTAAATAAAACTTTAATTAATTCTAGTTGCCCCTTAAAAAAGGTCGTTTCGTATACAAAAGAATGGCCAAGAAACTCCACGGTAATATCAATTCTGTGAACTCACCACTGAATGAATTATCGGTAGCGTTCATTAGTTCCAGTTGAGAACGCAGGAGATGAACTTATTAAGTGTCTCATTATTTGTGGTACAACACCACATTTTTAGTCTAAGTCCGCAAACAGCATTGATGAAAACTTACATAAATATCCAGGGACTCAAGATTTCAGGTGATGTTTTACTATTTAGTCCCGTCTTGGTTTTTACCCTCCTATCAATATCATTAACGTTATCAGCCAAACAAAAAAAAAAACATTTATTCTAAGTCCGCTTCTTATCCGTTCCAAAGCAATGCACGCGATGGATCCAAGATTTCTTTTAGCTTCACATTTTCTCCAGCTATTTATTTTCCGCTCCTGAAACTTGGCAAAGGTAGAATCTATACTGCAAGGAGATCTATTCATCTTGGTCCGTGCAATTTACATACAAAACAAACTTTTTTATTCGACTTCTTTACAAGATCCATCTTGGGGAACATAAAGGAACTTTACCATCTCGGAATAACGACTCTTTGGTCAATTTATTGGGGTTATTTTAGCAAAAGTTGATACACTAATAACAATAGGCAGTTATTATTGCGCAGTTTTTTTGAAAACGAACGTGAGAATGTGAGCCACATTGCCATCAATGCCTCTTTTGCAGGCCGCTGCAGTAATATACCCACTATAGCCATGATTTCGTTTTGCTCAGGATCAGGAGCCGTATTTAGAGGTATCCCTCTATATGGGAATCCCTCCATCCTATCCTGTACTGAAACCAAGTATTGCAAAGTCAAAGCATTTATTTCAAAAAGGCACCTCGACTGTTGAAAAATCAAAGTTTGATTTATAAGTTATAACAATAGAAATTCAATCGTGTTTCATTAGCTACTACAGGCACTTTTGTATATCAAAATTTATAATAAAATAGAATTGATTAGAGTTGCCTCTTTCAAAAGGTAGTTTTGTATGGAGAAAAATGGGCAAGAAACTCCATGCATACCTACACACAAATATCGTGACAAAATTAAAGCATTCAAAAATGAATTTTTCTCAAGACATTTCAATTGATGTATTTAATTAAAGTTCAATCAGCACTTTAAAATGAATAAAGATCCTTATAATATAGGTGCCTAAGTATCATTTAGTATTAATTGTTCTCTATATATGATAGTTTGCATTGCAATTAAACTGTAAGATCCAACGAAAAGCATTTTTTGTAAAAAACACCTAAACACCTTATTACAGAGCTGCTTCTCCATTTCTATTATATCTCCTTAATATTTTATAAAAGTATAAAATATTGTTGGCAGCTATTTGCTACAACAAAGGTAAGAATGCATCTCGGTTGCACAAAAATTCTTTGAAAACAAAGAAAACTTTGGCGCAGTTGTAAAAGCAGGGAGCAAAATGCTAAGTATTTAAAATGTTCTACTTTCAATTCAACTCATAAAATATGTTTTCTATTAACTGTTTTCAAACATTTCATAGAAAACATATAATTTTATGAGTTATAATAAGATTTTTATGCAAAGGTAACATAAAACCGAACACACCACCTGATTTTAAGTGGTCACATTTACCGCTCGTTATGTTGCCGATAAAAAAAACAAATTTCTACATTACTTTAACATTATCTCATAAATTACGAAAGAGATGGAAGAGATAACGTGCATACAATATGCAGTGCCTTTCATATTTTTTCTAATTATAAGTAAAATAAATTCAAATGGATGTTATTTAATTATATTTTTGGCAGGTTTTAACGCCATTGCTTCATACCGATAAAAAGCAATCCGAAAAACTAACTCCTGCTATGTGTATAAAATCCCATTTATTGCACGTATCATTAATTATACCAGAACCACAAACCGAGCACTAATTCAAATTAGTTTTTACAGCATATTATGTTTATTATAATTTAATATTCGTAATGGTCGGCAATTACGAATGTGATCTGTGACATTCATTAATATTATGCAGAGAAATACCACTTTACGCAAGTTCTGAAATTTTAAATGCTTGTAAAACTATTTAAAAATTGTTCATTATAAATCTATACTTATAATAAATGCGAAAGTAACTCTATCTTTTTGTTTGTCGGTTCAGTAGGTTAGGTGTAAGAACACCTAAACTACTGAACAGTAGATTATGAAAGACAGATATTAGGTAGCCTGGTGCTTGGAGAGAGACATAAGCTACTTTTCATCCTGAGTCGTAGACGAAGCCGCGTGCAGGTAGTATCTAAAATAAGCTAGGTACAGCTGCCGTAAAAATATTGTTGAAAAAAGAATCGGTCACTCTATCGATTCACCTATAATTTTTTTTGAATAAGAATCGACGATTTCTTCTCACACACTCAAAAATGCCAAAGTACCTAATGGGACACTTGTCCCATCATGGGACCGAGTCATTGGGACTAGTGGGACAGACCAAATACCTTAACCTCGAAAAAGTTTTGTTTTATTACTGCTTTTAGGGAAATTTTTATCTCTTCCCCATTAAATGTCAAACCGAGCACTGGACACAATTAGGCAAATTGACCTGAAATAAAACAATAGAAAATAGTTCTAGACTGGGCCTTTTACAGGTCATTCGTCTCTACGTCCGGCCACGAGCCACGCTGTGGTTCTAACCGCACCTATTTGCCCCAACAAATGAGTCACGTTAACCGACACTAAAATTTAGCGAACATTTTAGTACAAATTAACGCTTGGAATTTAATATTGTATTATATTTTCGTGTCAATATTTTTCGGTGGTATATAACATGACATCACGACTGTTTTTCCACGAAGGGTTAAGCAGAGGTGTACACCCACCTTTCCCCTGTTGTGTTTAAGTCCCATGTAATAGGGGCGAGCCTATTGCCATCAACCGGGCACAAAATCCAGACTGCGAGCTACTACTGAGAAATTCCTACATTACCACGCTGCATTTTTTTTTAAAATTTCGAATGGCCCCGCTTTTGACCTCGATCACGCCTGACGGAAAGCGATGGATGAGGTCTAGAGCGTGCCCAGAAGATGCCTAAGGCACTGGAACTCCCTTCAGCTCCACAACAGGCTGCTTGATGCTGGACTCCGGTGGGAGGGTGGTCGCAAACCAGGCGGGCGTTAGCCCTACCACCGCAAGGGAAGAATTGGCCAGTCCAATAAGGTGCTGGTTGTGACTGTCCAGGATGCGCCGAGAGCTAGGTTCAGTTGAGTAACTGACGGAACAAACTGCGCTACACGAGGAGGCTTCTTCATGCATCCCAAACCCAAAATTATTGGAATAAGGGCAAGAGAAATGTTATGATGAGTTTGTAGTGCATTTTATTGTATTCATTTATCAAACTGTAGGCCAAAGACCTCTTCTTATAGACAAGGAACAAGCAATGAAGGTACGCTTGCTTTGACTTTTTTAAATATTTATTTTCGACTGCTCACTCATTCTCACATTAATGCTTCATCTGCTCACTTTGATGGTAGAAGTTTCCTCGAATTAAAATTAAATATTTTGTGCTTTTCGGATACAAATATTAATTTCCGGCACGATTCGGCGAACTTCGGAAAATAACTTTGAACTAAATACCGGAAATTCAACCGCAAAGGCCAACATATTTAACAACTGTATAAATATTTTATTACGTAAAACATAAAATATTAATTAGCTCGGTTTTTATATAAATTACGGTACTAATTGGGAACTGCAACCACTTCCAAGAAACAAACGAAGAAAATAAGGTAAAACGGCAAACGGTACAAATAGGTACACTCCGTATTTATACCGCTACTATTTTATTTCTGGTCACATACCTAGTATAACTTTGGAACCTATCTGCAAGTACATAAATTACTGTAATTATGGCTTATCCACACGGCTTTTTTTATGCGCCGTGGACGCACGTATACTATACGCGCCGCAAAAACGCTGTTTTTTTTTCAAGGTAGGTATAAACCGCGCGATAGCACGTCCGTGTCGACGAGTAGACGACTAGCGACCATGTAAAGCGCGTTTTAAATCCTCCGTATGCATAGACCATAATGTCTTTGTTCCAGTTTTTTTTTCAGCCTTTTTTCCGGTCTTATGTCTCAGCACCAAAAACACAAACAAAATTAGTTCATGCAGTGATGAAAATATTAGCTAGTCCCAAGTTCAAAGCGGGGCTGATTGCCCAGGTAGCGCTGGACGTAAAGTCAGGCTAATTAATTGTTATACGAATTGCAGACTACCAATTTAAATTGTCCGTATATTCAAAGAGAGCAGAGGTGGCCCAGAGGTAACGCTTCCTGCTTACGGGAACAGTTACGTGGGTTCGAACCCAGGCAGGCGCTTTAGTTTGTGTAAATAATATCATCCCCGCTGCTCTCAAAACGGTGAAGGAAAACATCATGAGGATTGCGGCATGTCTCAGAACAAAAAAATCTAAGACACGTGGCATCTACAAACCAGCACAGGGCCCGCGTGGTAGATATCAACCCACTCTCGAAGAGAAGAGACTTGTGTTCCAGCGGGTTGAGCATTATAGGCTGCTTATATTCAAATTACAACCGCCATTTTTGACAGTTGTATAACACGCTAAACACGGCGAATTAACGTAGGTTGTTCAACAATAAAGTTCCCTGACTGTACTCTTTAGTATCGGCTCGTAGAGGCTACTTTAATACAACAGCAACCTAAACAACCAGCCATATCGTTTTTACCTCATCAATTTCCCTATATTCAACCAGCGGCAAGCATCTTTTAATATTTGGTACTGAAATATTAAAAGACGAACGCTAATTGTGTAACACACTAACAGTAGGAATGAATTGAGGGCCTTGTGGCTTAGTAATAACAGCCATACTGGTTGATCGATCAGGTTGGTCCGTGGGTGAGTGACCATCATTACATACAAAGACCCCTCCGTGCCTCGGAAAGCACGTTAAGCTGTTGGTCGTGGCTGCCATTCGTGGATCTTTGACAGTCGTTACGGGTCGTCAAAGCCCGAAAGTCTGACAACCAGTCTTATCTTATTACCCAGTAACTGGGTTGTAGAGGTCAGATGGGCAGTCGCTCCATGTAAAATACTGGTATTCAGCTGCATCCGGTTAGACTGGACGCCGACCCCAACATAGTTTGGGAAAGGCTTCGCAGATGATGATGAATGGCTGTAATTTTGACAGATCAACAACATTCATTCTTGCAAATAAAAATATATCATTCATTCATCATTCATTCATCATTGCGTTATTTACGTTTTTGAGCAGAAAACTTTTTCGAACACATTAAGCAACGGTTTAGCAATATGCTTCAAAATGGTTCAGATTGTGATTGACAGTGTATTACGTAATTAGGGTGCCAGAAACCAAATACCTATTACGAATCAACTGTCATAACAACCCAATGTAACAAGTTATAATGTTAATTTGCGTAATAACTAAAATCTAATTGCAAACGTGTTTATGCTAATTACTCGGTTCTAATTAGAAGCCGTTCGTATCCCTTTGATCTCCTTAGTGGTAATTACTTTAATATGCGTCTGTTATGTAAGTCAGTAGCTTATGCCTGTGCAGGTTTGTGGCACGGAGGAATGAAGACGTGGAGTGTCTATAGTCTTATTACCAGAGGTCGGAGTAGGTAGATTGATTTTATATACTTGCGTCAAGATATTATAATATGGACATGCCATTTTATCCATAATGTGCGGGAAGTACCGGAAAAAGTTCCGGGATTGGAATTATGGAATAAAATAAAATAAAAAACATACAGATAGGCTAACAAAATCGTTTATTATATGAACACCCAATGAGTCATACGGGATACTTGCTTCTGATTGGTCGTCGCGTGCGGTCAATGCGTTGTGAACATAGATGAACACGAGATAAAGAAACAAAAGGCCCTGTCTAAGTTTTGTCTCATACTGTCAGGCGTCATTTCTAATTCAACAGTAAGAGACAAAATACGGTGTAACTATTCCAAGGTATTTTTGTATAAAATAAAATACTGATTCTTTCACCATTAGCTAATACTGGCAGCGTAGATTGATATTATTAATACGTTTTTCACCTTAAACACAAATTCGTGCTAATTTCAAAATTCCGGAACAAATATCACAATAAATATGAAGTTCCGGTATTTTGAAGGCATATCCATATTATCCTCTACGTTTGACGTCAACGACCTTAAATCAATCTACCTACTCCGACCTCTGCTTATTACATAGGCCTGTTTTTGAGAAGGACGCTCTAGAACGAATCAGAAGGCCAATTCTCGTAATTTAAAACGTTCAAAATCTAGTCGCAGTCTTATCTCAGCGACAAACAAATGCCAAAAACTTGTCAAAATATAGGGGAAATGAGAGTTATTTTTGACAGATTGAGACTGAGATCAGACTCTGAATGTTCTTAAAATTACGAGAATTCCCCCTCTGGACTCAAATCCAGAATTGCAGTCACAGATTCATACATGAATGATTCTATACCTACAACGCTACAAGGTTATTATGGCGTGTGGCCAAATTCGGAACTAACGTCGCCATCTTGTTTTGTAAATACGATGACTGTGACAATTTCACTGTCAATGTCATACACCTGCCAAAATATCTTTGTAGCTGCACTCTAGGTGAGATTTATATTTGAACATAGCTTAGAAATTATTTTAGTGGAGTTACAGTCTACTGTATCAGCGTGTTTAAGTTAAAAGCTTTTACTAATGTAAAGTATTTTACGAATAAAATGGGTTATGGTTTCCTATAATTCAAGTCAATAAACTACCATTTCCGATTCGAAATTGTTTTTCGGGAGGGGTGATAGTTGTCACAAGTTGACGAATCACTGAGCTCTCGCATCACGTCACCACACCCCTCCCGCTCCGCGCTGCTACCCCAGACAAAACGTCTCAGTTACGGCCTATAGTAAAAGCAAAAGTAGTTTTTAAATTCCTCCTCTTTTTATAAGTAGCTATGTTAGCTTGTATAATGTATTTAGGTAAATCAAATTCAGCTTGCAAATAGTTACATAGTCCGTGTATTTACAATAATACTTTTTATAATAGTCAAAGAGAAGATATAAGTATATAAGTCATCACATTAGAAGCAGGTGCTAAACTTGTATCACATTACATTGAACTTAAAATTAATAAATGTAGCAATACTTGGCTAATTATAATGTATTTCGAAGCAAAAGCTATCGTTAGTCGAGCGCACACGTACGGTACGTGAGCGAAGCGACTCGTGTAGTATAGGTGGGTCGAAAGAAAATGGTGCAATTGTATTTCATTTTCATAATCTCTTAACTAAATATTTACACTAGGTACTAAATTAAAAGACTATAACTAACTAACTATATAAATACATAACTACAAAAACAAAAGGATAATATTATTAGGCGTCGAAGTACTCGTCCGCATCGCTGTCATCCGGAAACGTGCCCAGAAAACTGGCAGCATTGCCACGTTGAATGGCAATGCTAATTCTATGGCCAAAGAACGACGCAGCCCGCTGGTCACGTGAAGTGTCGATCAGCCGGCGAGTTTCTTTAGAAAGGAGACGCGCACTCGGGCTCCATGACCCGAGCACATAATCAGCCTATAATGTTCCCACTACTGGGACACAGGCCTCCTCTCAGTGAGAGGGAGTGGGCCGTAACCCACCACGCGGGCCCAGTGCGGGTTGGCAGATGTCACATGCCTTCGAATTTTTGGTTCTAGAACATGCCGGTTTCCTCACGATGTTTTCCTTCACTGTTTTGAGAGCAGTGGTGATGAAATAATTTACACAAAGTAAAGCGCCTGTCTGGATTCGAACCTACGACCTACAACTCGTTACCATTTGGCCACCACTGCTCTCCTGAATGTGATGACCCGAGCGTTCGACCCCAAATGGCTCAAAGCTGTAGTTACCCATAAGGTTACCCGCTTGAGGGTCTCAGCAGCACAGGTTGCATCCCACACCAGAGGCCTACCAATTATTGATTGTTATAATAGAACAGACATAACGTAACATCACGCCGCTTGTTTTCCCTGAAGGGTTAGACGGAGTTGCGCCCGTAGTACACCCATATTTCACCAGTTAGTCCCAAATAACAGGGGTCAAGCCTATTGCCGTCACAAATCCAGATTCCAGGCTGCTACTGAGAAATTCCTGATGGAAAAACTAAATAACACTTAGCCCGACCCGGAAATCGAATCAAGGACCTCATACTTAGCTGTAGCGCTTGTAAGTACTAGACCAACGAAGCAGTCAAAATAAAGTTGGTAAAATAGAAGGCGGGAAAAAGAGCATGGTGGCTTCGATCCCAGGCAAGCACTTCACTCAGTGTAATTTATTTCATAATCACTGCTCTCATTACAACTATGAAGGAAAACTTCGTGAGGAAAACCATAGAATGCCCCTATGAGGGTGGCATGGTCATATTGATCAAACCCTCTATAAATAAATAAAGATAAAAAAAATCGTGAGGAAACCGGCATCGAGATATTACCGCCGATTTATCGTAAGGGAAATTTTCACGAAAATGCGATTTTTATAGTAAATGACATAGTTTTAAAGTTATCTTTACGATGAAAATCGTATTTTCGTAAAAATGTCGCTTACGATAAATCGGCGGTAATAACTCGCCTAACCCGCACTGGCTCCACGTGGTAGATTAAGTCCCACACGCTCTCATAGACAGGAGGTCTGTGCCCCAAAAGTGGGAACGTTATAGGTTGATTATGCATAATACTAAAACGTAACATGAATAAAATGTAAACATCTACAGTCCCCAGATACATCGAAAGGCGAGAATAAGAATGAAACACAGATAAAATATATGTGACAGTCACGACGCTCTATAGACACGATGTTTTTCTAAAACACGATGTGCCTTATTAGGTAATGTTCGTGTATTGTAAGTACCATTTATTCTTTTAATAACTATCAGTCCGCCTCTTCCAGGTTGAGTCGCGTTTATTTCCTGGAAAGCCAACAGCCATTTAATATTTTTTCCTGTTTATTACTTTAACAGACAACAAAATATATTATGAAGAAAAGGCCTATTTTTTTTAAGCTGATCTTGTTTTCGGTAATATAATAAATAAAGTATAAACTGAAATATAAAGTAAAGTAATTGTTTACCATAACTGGAGCGTGAATTAATCGCGAAAATAATTTAACCCAACATGGCGGCAGCGACGAAAATCGAATCATAAAACCAAAACACGTTAATTCGATGCAATCTAATCTGAGAATAGACAATCTTACGCCGCGCCGCCACGTTAATTGAGATCGTAAACCAACCATAACAATTGAATTTTGTTTGATAGCAAGTCTAGGAATGTATTTTAAAGTCAAGCTCCATAACTATCTATACAGGTTGGTTAAAAAGTTGTGGGTCAAACGAAATAGGAAGATAAAGGAGGTCATTTCCAACAAAAAATCTTTCTACAGCATGGCCATAATTCAATTGCCCCAAAAATTATGAATATTTGTGTATACCGAGTTCTGTTACAATTAGACTAATAAAAAAAAATGTGATATAAAACAAACTGTGTTGTATTATTACTAGATAATGTATCAGCACTACAAAAGTTCTATTGCGGCTCTGGGTACCAAGTTTAAAGAGCAATTATTTTTTTTTTCCAAAAAATTTGAAGCGTTACCAAAAAATATTTCTCACTTTGAAAGCGTTGGAAATTACCTCCTTTATCTGCCTATTTTGTTTGATCCACGACTTTTTGACCAGCCTGTAGGTATACGAGTATGTAAATAAAACCGATTTTTATGATCTTTGATTTTTTAGATTGGTCTCCACCCCGAATAACAGAATACCTATTTAACACATGGGAAAAAATCACGAAAAAAATAATAATAATGAAAATTCACTATAACATTTATTGATTCTGAGAAGGTAGGAAGTTTGCCGGGTCAGCTAGTCCTGAGTAAAATAAACAAATAAATCAGCCTGTCTTGTCCCATAATCACCCTATAACGTTCCCACTGCTGGAACACAGGCCTCCTCGCTGAGAGAGGGAGGGGCCGTGATCCACTACGCGGGCCCAGTGCGGGCTGTGTTGTTCCACTGCATGGCAACGGCATCCCTTTCCTAGTTTTACTCAACTTGATCCAGCGCTAACATGACCTACCATCCACCCACCATATACGCCTGGGTTTGGTGTTTTCAGGTGAGTACCTACACCCACCACAACGTGGGTACGTTGGTTGTGATGGTATAAGCCCACAGTGACAATGCATCCGACACGCGGCAAACGTATCCGACCCAGTCCCACTTGAGCTTGGCTGTTTTTTGGATGACGTCGATGATTTTTATTATGGAGCGCAGTATCGCCTTACGATGATAAATCACGGAGTCGATAAAAGGATAATTATATTTTTGGTCTTACTGGATAATTCACTGGTAAACACTGTTTTTGTCACACGAACTTTGTGATGATTTTTGTTAATGTTAGTGTGTCCTCATTAACAATATATAATAATTTTGTTTCAATTACGTCCAGTTTTTTTGTGACAGCTACATATTCATTTCTGACCTCATATAAGTGTCTTTTTTTGAATAACTTAATTTAGACGACTGTATAACTATTGCATTCAACTTACATCTTATATACGTTTGTTACATCGTAAACATGCCACGAAAGTGTTGTAACAACCCCGACAGTTTTTGTTATGTGTGTGGAGAATTAACTTTTACATCTCAGCGTCGAAATTTCACATCACTAATTGAAACAGTGCTATTTAAACTATTTTGGATTTCCTGTCAGAAATCAAGATAAATCCTGGGTTCCACAAAAATGTTGTGTAACGTGTGTGAGACTGCTATAAGGTTGGGATAAACTGGAACCCAGACATATGCCATTTGCTAAACCAATGATTTGGACCGAACCAAAGGATCATGGTTATTTTAACCTGACGTGTCAATTTTTTTTCATTCACATATTTTTGTTTGCTGGCCCTAGTACATTCAAAATTTGATGTAAGTTTTCATGTGACAAAAAAAAGTTAAAATTTTGTTGACCAAATCGATGAGAGAACTGTCATGAGATGTATCGCAACTTTTGTGAGAAAAGTCGAGCAGTTTCAAAAGTTTTGACATTCCTTTACTTTGGGCACTTCAGTATCATCAATAAGTCTGTCAGTCAGAAAGTTTCGAAGCGTGTATTTCCATGGAAGATCAGGTAAAAAATCATTACCTAGCCGTTTCTCTTGCTATTTATACGTGAGCTACGAAGACGCCAAGTAAATTTTTCTAAACTTATCACCACATCAGAATTGATAGAGAAATATACAATATATGTCATGTACTTACCTAATGTTTAAGTGTTTCTAACCAGCGGGGTAATTGTGTAACACAGAAAATTACGCCTTTCATTTTGACAATTCAACAACATTCATTGCGTTATTTACGTTGTCGGGCAAGCGAATTTTTCAAACCTAAGAAGCATTGAGTTAGGAATTTCCTTCGGATTGTGAAAGAAAGTCTGTTACGCAATGGGGATGCTGAATTCCAGTCCATACACGTGGTGACACTGACTTTAAACTACAAAATAAAATCAACAAAATACAAAGCCACAATTTTTGAAGTGAAAACTTCTTTAGCGGCGTTGCACACTTTTTCTAATGGGTAAAAAATGTTAAACTCGCGTCAGGACACGTGACCGTCAGGAGAGATTTCCCCCCCCCTCTCTTTCTACGGCGGCGCCAACCGAAGTAAACCAAGTGACACACGACAATGGATGGATGGATGGATGGATGGATGGATGGATGGATGGATGGACGGATGGATGGATGGATGGATGGACGTGGACGTGGACGTGGACGTGGACGTGGACGTGGACGTGGACGTGGACGTGGACGTGGACGTGGACGTGTACGTGGATGTGGAAGGATGGATGGATGGACAGCTGATGGCTCGACCGTCTGTGTAGTAGCCACACTGCTGTGTGTTCGTAACATTCGTGTATATAAAGTGTTTAAAATATGGAAATTGAACAAAGTGCATCTATTAATGAAAAAAGGGAAGCAGAAATAGTGAAAAAAAAAATGAGTTATATTAATTCAATTAATAATTGATTTATTTCAACGTTAATATTCAAGTTTTCACTTCTGCCGGCACTCCCGGAGTGCAAGCAACCCGTCTTTTTTTTTTTTTTAATTCTGAGTATCTTATGTCAAAATTCAAATGTAAGCATGCTGAGTCGCAACAGCTGTTTACCCTCTTATTAATTCACCATTATTTTGTCTCAGGGTCACCTAATTTCTGAAGTCCAATTCCCATAATAAAAAAAGTTGCACTCCGGTAGTGCCAACAAAAGTGAAAACTTGAACAATTACGTGTGTATTTTTTGAATCATCATATAAACAAAACACAAACAGAATACTTTGCCATCACTCACTGACATATCGGAAATACATTAAAACTGAGTACATCCCGAGGACAGCCGAACACATCCGAATGTAGCGCGGTGTCGGTAACAGTGTCGCGAGTTCAATAGTTTTTCCCATTTCAAAAAATGACCAGCGAGCCTAAAGAAGTTTTTACTTGCAATCGAAGGACACTACCGCCCCATACATTTTCATGGACACCCGTGTCTATGGGACATTTAAAGGATGAATGACTGCAGCATCTTCAAGCGAACGTGTTTTACACAAAAGAGTTCCGCATAGCCAGATTAGTTGCTGAACTGCAGGCACGTTGCAGATATCTGCATAGATGTTCGTAACTTCAAATGTAGGTATTATTATTTGAAGGTGCTTTGCCGTGTTTCCTTACCGATACACTGGGGTTGAAATCTTGTAATGGGGGATTTTCTACGGGTGCGGGAGAGAAAATCCAGTTAGCCTTTGCCCATACTACAGTCGACCGCTGACCAAACGTTCTGTAACAAAAAACTAAGAAACTGCTTTTGCTTTTGGCGCTTTTTTCCTTTGCTTTAGTCCGAACCACAATTAACCACCACCACGGGAACCGCGTTAAGCCGTGGGTCCCGGCTGTCATTCGTGGATCTTTGACAGTCGTTACGGGTCGTCAGAAGCCCGAAAAACTGACAACCAGTCTTACCAAGGGGTATCGTATTACCCAATAACTGGGTTGTGGAGGTCAGATAGGCAGTCGCTCCATGTAAAATACAGGTACTTAGCTGCATCCAGTTAGAATGGAAGCGGACCCCAACATAGTTTTGGGAGAAGGTCACGCAGACTAGTCCGAACCATAATAAAAAGATAGATCTTTAACATAATTTTTAACATCCCTATCTTTCTTTTCCTAGGTAACCTACCCTACATTGTTTCCTGTTCAAACCACAATAAAAAGTTACATCTTTAACATAATTTTTAATATCCCTATCTTTCTTTTAATAGGTGACCTACCCTAAATTGTTTTTAAAGGACTGACCTGTAATACATTTTCTGTAGGCGCAATCAACGGATAACGGTACGAGAATAACCGTTCCATGTATTATCCAATTTAATTTAAGTAGCACTAATAAAATAGAAAAGCATCTAGAATCTAATGACGTTTCCTCAACTCATGTTTGAAGATGCAACAGACACGTGGAAATGTTTACATTTATGCAATCCTTTATACCTACATATAAAAGTCATAAGTTGAGTGTGTATTCGTTGTAAAAGCAAATGTTACCAACTCAACATCCCATTAAGTAGATAAATAACAATTCTCAGCACTAAACGCGGAAACTGAATAGCTTAATAATTACACACTAATAAATAGCCGACATTGCTCTCCTATGAGGATTCAGCTAAACTTTTGTTTGGAGTTTCCTCGCTTCACCTGTTTCAGGATTTAGCTTATTCGCTCCTTACTCGAATAGCAAGGTTCCTTCCCCTTTCAGTACAAACTCCTCCTAAGGGCGTTTGTCCATTGCCGCCGAAGCGACACAGAAAAACTAAAAAAAAAAAATTGAAATTATTTTGTTTTTATTTTGTACCAAGTTCGGCATGACATCCTTCTATCCAAATGAAAAAGAATTACGTAAATCGGCTCAGTACCTAATCATAAGTAATCGTTTGATTAGCTTTGGTTGGGTAGGTTTTGAGTTAGTTTTAATCCACTTCGTGTGTTACAAAAATTCGTGTAAGTAACTGTTGTTAACATAGCAAGGTATACAAATTTGTATGAGGTGGACCACAACTCAAATAAAAAGAACTCAGCTTATCACAGTCCACTGCTGGACAAAGGGCTCTTCCAGGCGGCGCCACCACAACACCTTGTCCGCCGTCTTCCACATCTAGTCTGTCCCAGCCACCTTTTTAAGGTTGTCGCTCTAAAAAGATTAAAAAAAGAACAACCGACTTCCAAAAAACAGACGTCCAAAATGAATATTATTTTGCACTCTGTAGTGTTTTTTTGGAAAGATTGTTATATTAAATATACTTTATTGTACGGCCATCACCACGGGTCGAGTTCCAGCGGTGGCATAGACCTCACAATCTTGGTGGACAGGTTGAGGGCACCCAGATGACAGACAGACAGATGGTGGACATCCAGGTTCTTTATTTTTTCCTAAAACGCCATTACTTTGTAACTATGTATTCTAGTTGACGGCGGCAGTGGACACACGCCCTTACTATCCCTCCTTAAAATGCGTTTATTACAGCGCGGGAACTGTGAAACATATATTTATCACTCCTGCAGGACCGTTCACAATTCTCAGTTGCATACTGAACCAGCTTCGTGTAAAGTTTCAGTTTTTACTTTGTAACTTCGAGTTTGTCCAACAACAAGTTTGCTTCGAGTAGCAGTTGGACAACAAGTTGGTATAAAACTCTGTTGTGTTAATCTTGCTCTTGCTCTTTGGATACCATTGTGTGAGTAGTGTGTTGTAATTAAAATAATATTTGAGTTGGTTTTAGTTTGTTCGGATTCGTTCGGAATATTTCGTTAGTGTTGTTTTTCTTGGGCTTCGTTCGGCTATTAATAAGTATTTATTTATTATATGAAGGGATCAGGGGAAGAACCACTTTTGTCACCTAATGAACAAACTGAGATATTACTAATTAAAAGATAGGATCTTAATAAAATAGTGTCATTTATACCCAAGGCACTTTAACTGTAATAGATATAATGCTATAGGGGGTAGGGGTAGGTATAGCTGTCACAGTCGACCACTGACAACGGTTGTTTTTTTCCTGAACGGTCCGGACATTGTATGATTTTCTCCCTGTATCGATATTTTAAAAGCATGAAAGCTCGGAGACTATGGATGTTATTGCCCTGTTGTTTTTGACAGAACATAGCGACGGGTATAACCATTCAGACTGCATTTCCAGTAGAAAAAAAATTAAAATGTGACAAAAGTTGTTCTTCCCTGATCCCTTCATATAAGTTACATACTCGTAGAAAATAATTTTGAATATTTTTTTTTTATTGGGGTTTCAACAGTTTTTCATTACTTTTAGTTTAGACTCGTTAAAATCAGATTCAGTCATTAAATTTTAAAACTGCTTCGTTGGTCTAGTGGTTACAAGCGCTACTGTTGAGCATGAGGTCCTGGGTTCAAATCCCATGTAAAGAAAGGGGTTATTTGGATTTTTTAACTGGAATGTTTCAGTAGCAACCCGGAGTCTGGATTTGTGCCCGGTTGACGGCAATAGGCTCGCTCCCTACTAAACGGGACTTACAGATAACTGACGAAATCCCCCCCGAGCCCCGGAAAGTACGTTAAGCTGATGGTCGTGGCTGTCATTCGTGGATCTTTGACATTCGTTACGGGTAGTCAGAAACCTGAAAGTCTGACAACCGGTCTTACCAAGGGGTATCGTATTACCCAGTAACAGGGTTGTGGAGGTCAGATAGGAAGTCGCTCCACATAAAATACTGGTATTCAGCTGCATCTGGTTAGACTGGAAGCTGAACCTAATATAGTTGGGAAAAGGCTAAGCAGATGCTGAGATAACTGGCGAAAAATGGGTGTATCCCAATTCTCTCTGGAATTCTCCTAAAGCTTTTAACTAGGATATCGAAGGCGCGGGCCTGCGGATGGAGAGTAATGGGTAGCTCACCGTCCGATCAGGAACAGGCCCGTGCCAGACGGCGCGTACGTGTTCCACGCGCGCCTCAAAGAGATGTCAGCAAAAAGGAAGGGGCCGGCCAGGGCCGAAGCCTGCCGGGGGTGCGGGATTGTCCGAAAGGATTACCGCTACCCCGGAACATAAAGGGCTAAGGAAGGAACACGAATGGGTTTTAGTCAGTAAGAGTCTGACACTCCATTCCGCTCCACCCAGAGCGGGAGGGGTCATCTGATGATTTCCCACCCATAAAAAAAACCCAATTCTCTCTGGAATTCTCCTAAACTAATCAAGTACGTAACAGCTTTTAACTAGGATATCGAATTACCCCGAACACGCTCTTCATTGCCCAAGTACGAAATGTAGTTAATAATAATTTATTAGTGTGCGTTACATGCTTGGTAATGGTACGGAACATTTTGGTTAGTTAATTGTTCAATACACATTCCGGCCAAATTAGAGGGACGATGGAACGTTGTGATGTATTTATTCTATTATACTATGTTTAGGGTTGCTTTGCGGGGTTCATGTTACATGAGAGAATACGTAGGTACATACTCGTATAAATTGGGTTTACATCTATTGTTTTGGAAATTAAATATTATATAACTATAACGGCTTTAACATTTTATTTAATGATTACGGAGATAATTGGGATTTAAGCATAATCAGGCTATAATATTGCTCTGCTAGGATACAGGCCTCCTCTCTGTGACAGGGAGTGGGCCACGCGAGCCCAGTACGGCACCCAAATTGCGTAACATATTATCAATCAGAATCTGAATCATTTTGAAGGATATTGCTAAACCATTGCTTCATATGTTCGAAAAATTTGTCTGCGTTATATCCTAAATAACGCAATGAATGTTGTTGAACAGTCAAAATGAAAGCCATTCCTACTGTTAGTGTGTTACGCAATATTACCCCACTGGTTGGTAGATGTCACCTGTCTTCGAATTTGGGTCTAGGACATACCGTTTGCGTTTCCTCACGATGTTTTTCCCGTTTTGAGAGCAGTGGTGATGAAATAATTTACACAAAGTAAAGCACCTCTGGTAGGCAAGTCGCGGCCGTTTCCACCACTGCTGAAGTGGGATTTGATAAAACAAACAACCAAACAAAATAACAAAGTGTTTGTGATTGATGAGATTTTTTTTGTCTAAAAATGCACGCGTGACATTGGTTTTCTAGAGATCAAAGCTAAACAAAAATATTTCATGACAACAGAGGGGCAATTCTACGTTCACGGTCTGATCTCAGTCTCAACCTGTCAAAAATACCTCTAATTTCCCTACCTTTTTGACAAGTTTATGACATTTGTTTGTTGCCGAGATGAGATTGTATCTAGATTTTGCACGTTTTAAATTACGAGAATTGGCCTTCTGATTTTTAAAAAACATACACAGTGGCTGTGCGCAAAGACTTAATTCTGCTGATGCAATAAAAACTCTGCACACTGCTTTGCCTGCACGATAAAAATCCTTGCAATTATCCCTTTCTTTTGTGTTACCCTAATTGTGCCAGTAAGTGTATTACCATAGAGTATGTCTCACAGTGGGGAATACTAGCGTATCCGTCTACATATTCGCTTCAGCACTTAGTCTGAGTACATACTAGTACCTACTACGAGTACATACTAGTACTCAAATTTCGCAAAATTCTGAAGCGTTTTTCTCGTGAAATCACACTAATATTATAAAGGCGAAAGTATGTGAGTGTGTGTGTGTGTGTGTTTATATGTTTGTTACTTCTTCACGCTCAAACCGCTGAACCGATTTAGATGAAATTTGGCATAAAGATAGCTTGACTCCCGGGAAAGGACATAGGATACTTTTTATCCCGATATTCCCACGGGATCGAGACTTATGCGGGTGAAACCGCGGGGCGCAGCTAGTAAAAATTATAATTTTGTAATAAAAGTGGCCAAGCGCGAGTCGGACTCGCACCCGAACGGTTACGTACCACAAGGCACAAAAACACAAAAAAAAATCCTTTTAAGGACCTTTTACCCTTCAATTTATATTTCATTTTTATTGTTTTTTATTTTAGCGGCAATAGAAATACACGCTTTGTGATAATTTCAACTGTCTACCTAGTACGGTTCATGAGATACAGCCCGCTGACGCAAATGGAGGGACAGACAGACGGTCGGAAGGACGACGGAACGAGCGGGTGGACGACTGATGGACGGACTGGTTACGGAAACCCTTCAAAGACTTATTTCATAATAGTTTGGTTTCGATAATACTATGCATGTTCTACACCAGAAAAAATCTGTCAATATTTTAGGAGAAACACGCCTATGAATCTTGCGTAAGTGAAAGATATTTATTCCCGTGACTGTACTTAAGATGGTTATGTATTTTACGTTATTGGAAAACTCATCCATGTTTAATATTCTTAGACAAACATTAAGTAATATTTTAATTAAAGTAAGCCACTGTTAGCTCTAGAGTGTTTTGCTTCAATGTTGCGGTTCTAATCAAGGATGCTTTTTGCGATATGCTGATTTGATTGCTAATAAATGGTTTTCCAGAATGGATTTTGAAGCTGAAGCTAGACAGATAGTATGTTCACCAAATGAGGTTTTTAGGGAGGTCCCATAAGGATTTATTTGCGAGTATCAAAATATGTATGTCACATATAAAGTGGCCGTATTTTTTATTGCATTGACTTAGAAGCTTGATTTTTTTATAGCTCCAAGAGACCGTAGAGTATTATACCTCCACGCGTTCCTGAGAAATAGGGTCTTCATAGGCGTCTGCTTAAAACCTAATCATTTCGTAGTCCGTCCGTCTGTCTAGACGGACGGACAACGAAGTGATTCTGTAAGGGTTCCGTTTTTTCCATTTGAGGTACGGAACCCTAAAAAACATACAGAGATTGTCGAGTTTGTTCTAAATAGAGATAAAAGGACACAGAAAGAGTTATCTATGGCCTTACAAATAACATAACAAAACAAGTTACAACTTATCACGACGTAGATAATAATAGCTTTTCTGAACAATACCAAAAGCGTTGAATAAAACTTTGGAGTCACAGAAACAAAAAAATTGCCTAACCTTTTTCCCAACTATGTTGGAGTCGGGTTCCAGTCTAACCGGATGTAGCTGAATACCAATGTTTTACATGGAGCAATTGCCTATCTGACCTCCAAAACCCAGTTTCTGGGTAACACGATACCCTTTGGTAAGACTGGTTGTCAGACTTTTGGGCTTCTGACTACCCGTAATGACAGACAAAGAGTTATGAATGACAGCTGGGACCAACAGCTTAACGTTCCGAGACAAGGAGAGGGTCTTAATATGTAATGGATGGCCACCCATCCACGAACTTACTGCGGCAAGCGTAGCTTAACCATAAATCGACCCGTGCGGCAGTTACCATTTAGCCACGAACCCCTCTCAGAAGACACATAAACGATACTATTGTAAAAGGATTGCATTGTAACGATGTGAAAATAGACAAACAACGATTGGAAGCGATTCGGAATATTTCCTCCCTCTGTCCCAATCTAAAGTTGGGTGACACGCGGCAAGTTATGGAGTCTGTCTTGTTTATGGTCTAAATTAAAGGCGGTTGATGTTAAATTAATATGGCATGTATTTAATCAAACCTTTAATGATTCCTATTTTGCGTTTCTAAAAATATTATTGAACACTCTAACATAATGATTGCGCCTCTTTTTTGAGTCGCAAATAATTCCTATTTTGCGGTCCTAAAAATACTAAATAGCCAAGTGGATATTTGCGACCAACTTGAATGAAGAGATCGACGACCGCTGCCGCGGCACCGCTCGCTTCGCTCGTTCAGCTCGCGCGACATTGGTTACAGTTCCAACCTAATCTTATCCATTTGGTCTTGGCACCCTAGCTTTAAAAATTATGTGTTACTCATATGTGAGAAACGTGACTGATTGAATAATAATATTTTAACAATCATTGTTATGGATTCCTTGTTCGTTTAAGTATTCAATTACTTTGTTCTAATAAATTAAAACTCAATCAAATACAGATTGAATAAAAAGAAATTAACTTTGTTCTAATGTGGCTTGTATATTACTTACCTACATAAACTCACGCATTCATCCCATGGGCAGAATCTATAGAAAGTCACCTGCTACGATCATTACATTATACATATTCCTTTTGCTTCGTTTATATTCAGTCATACACGCACGCCCGTTGCGAGTGCAACGCACCTGACTTTTTTGAAGATATTTACCAATAAGGTAACTAAGTATATGTCCTTTTAAGGCGTCCCCCAGCGCGGTGTTTCCACTCCAATCTGCCTTGTAGATACTACTTTATATTGATTTCCAAGCCCAGTCAGTACACAGTAATCTACATTCACTACATGCAATGCTCATACTTACAAACTAACGCTCTCATACTTGTCGCAAACAGAGTAATAAACACGAAACAGAGCACACAACAATATACTTAAGTAAAAAAAAAACCGCGGCTAGATGCCTGTTATTTGGACACACGACATAAAACGAACTATAAGTTAATAAAAAAAATAATATTAAAAAAAAAACCGAGTGTGCTTATGACACATGACTGAAGTGAAACTTTAAACGTATTTGGCTATGAGAGAAAGAGAGAAAGAAAATGTGCGCGCGCACTGCTTTCTCTTGCTTATATCCCCCACTCAACTCCCGTTTGCCTCGCCCGATCACACTTTTCGAAACGCTTACGTCACGCGTTCGCCAGCATACTCCCCAAGTCAAGCGTGCGTAAAGAAGTTTCACTTCAAAAACTTTTTATGTGAGTGCTCTGTGCTGAAATAACATGTAACGCTCGCTCCCAAATATATTCTTTCCCTAAACGCAGATCACGAGATTACCCGATGTTTCTTTATTCTATTTATAACAGTCAGTGAGTACAGTCATCGTGACAAGCGTTTCGTAGCCGATATTAACGCTTCGCTCGAGTAAAGGTCGTTTTTATTACTCGACTACAGCGAAGCCAAAAGGAAGGGTTATGTTTTTAGTGGTCTATGTGTAATGTTTGTTTTAACGTATGTTCAACGGTACGGTTTAAACTACTCATCTGATTTTGATGAATATGGTGTCAATCGATTCGTTATTTTGGTCGGGGTGATATAAGCTCTATTTTATACGAACTAAATCAATATGTACGATTTATACCATAATTACATGAATTAGTATTGACGTGAGACTCCGGCCATAAGAAAACCGAAAAAAATCGATATCGATGTCTTGTTTAAACCTTTTTAGTTGGCGTTTTTGTTTGGTTCAAGTTTTTAACTTTCTTTTTTATTACATTCATGTTCACACGAAAACAATAAAATGATTATAGAAATTAACGTTCATCTGCTCTTTTCATTTTTCCATCATTCGGTAGGCGAGTGAAAGATGCCGACTGCCGCAATCCAACATCTTGGATCGATTCACTAATGAATTCATCTTTCACTTTTGATTCATTTTGTTTTCAAACGTTTCACTTCGAGTGAAAGATGCTGAATGAAAGAAAAACATGAATGAAAAGTGAAGCGTCTAATATCAGTTCAACTCGCTCATCCCTTGGGACAGAAGTGTTGGATGAAATATGAATCCTCCTTGGACGTGCTTCCCGAATCACCGAATATTGGGTCTCAGCAGACTGCGTACATATATCACGACCGTTATTTATGTGCGGTATTCTCGCTTTCGAAACATTACCGTCGCGTGGGTTGGTTTTTGCGATGGATTGCATAGTAAATTGAATGCAGTAGATACTTTCTGAACTAAAAAACATTTGATCTTTCAAATAGCCAAAAAGCTTTGATATGTGGCAGTAAAGGGGTTTTTAAGACTTCTGTTCCTGATGGTACATAAGAACTTTATTCTTCTAGTGAAGCAAAACAAACTCCCTAGATAAAAGTTAATTGACAAAAGGTCTTAGGTAATGGACAGGTACTAAAGAGTATCTACGTGTAATACATACTTAGGTATACAGGGTCAAATGGAATTATCTAGCAAAACTCAGCAGACGTGATGGGTATATCTAAAGGTGATAAAAAAAAAAAGACGGGTTGCACTCCGGGAGTGCCGGCAGAAGTGAAAACTTGAATATTAACGTTGAGATAAATCAATTATGAATTGAATTAATATAACTCATTTTTTTTCACGATTTCTGCGTCACTTTTTTCATTAATCGATGCACTTTGTTCAATTTCCATATTTTAAACACTTTATATACACGAATGTTACGAATACACAGCAGTGTGTCCACGTCCACTTCCACTTCCACTTCCACTTCGACTTCGACTTCGACTTTGACTCCGACTTCGACTTCGACTTCGACTCCGACTTCGACTTCGCCTCCAACTTCGACTTCGACATCGACTTCGACTTCGACTTCGACTTCGACTTCGACTTCGACTTCGACTTCCGACTTCGACTTCGACTTCGACTTCGACTTCGACTTCCACTTCCGCTTCCACTTCCACTTCCACTACCACTCCATCCATCCATCCATCCATCCATTGTCGTGTGTCACTACGGTTTGTGTGTTGGTTCACTTCGGTTGGCGCCGCCGTAGAAAGAGAGGGGGGGGGGAAATCTCTCCTGACGGTCACGTGTCCTGACGCGAGTTTAACATTTTTTACCCATTACAAAAAGTGTTCAACGCCGCTAAAGAAGTTTTCACTTCAAAAAAATTGAAGATGATGTTCTTTTTGGGGTCATTGACCGCGGCTAGTGTAGTCACTTGTAATACAAGTTTAAAAGATCAGTTTTCTTTGTGCAATTTAACCCTGTATAGTTGCATTTATTTAGTGAAGTAAATTCCGTATTTTTAGAACGAGTCCTTGAAAAACTCTTAGTCATAACGATCTGAAAAGATGTGACTTTTCTCAAAGGATTCCTTTTAACAGAAACTGACCATAGTGGGCTTATAAATAAACTCTCATTCTCTATAGAAAAAGAAAACCTAAGAACTAAATAGTACATAAGAGCTACTTCGGTAGCAAAATAAAGTTTTTCCTTTTTTACAAAATCACTATAATATCGAACCGTTCCGAATGGTTTAACGGCTTGATTGTGAAGTCCCCTCAGCGGTGAGTACGCAATCGCAGTGATTTGTTGTTACGCGGGAACCGTTCGTCTGGAGATGCTTTAAAAATACACGATAACGTAATAGAATCATTGTCAATATTGTACAAATGCAGGAGAGAGAGCGCCGCTCCAGAGATTGGTTTAAGCTTACAATAATAATTTTAACGATATCGTTGCATGGAAAATACATCGATATCTTAACCAAAATTTAAAAAGCAAATGATTAAGCTCCTTGCTCAAAATTTTTAGTTATTATGTATTAATTAAGTATGTATTGTGGAACTATTCGATTTTAAGATAACGAAAAAATTAAATTGTTGTTATTATTGATTTAAATTTACCAAAACTGTATCATAAACTGGTAAAATGTGGAATCGTAGTGGATTGTATATTTACGTATAGCATACGGTATTTCTAGATATTATAATATACAATGTACGATTGTTTGATCCTAAATAAAATACCCGTTGTACGCATTAAAACAAATTAAAATATTAGAAACTGGTTTGTACTAGAGAAGGATTGAGAGTGCGGTTTCTGTAAAAAAAGTTAGGTACCTACTATCTACATCTATAATATCAATGAATATTTAAACGACAAATTTTAAATGTTTAATGGGGACAACGGGAACAGACGATTTAAACGACAAATTTTAAATTTTAATTTTTTAAATTGTTTATGAAATTTATAATTAAAATATTTATTATAACAACAAAGTAGTCAAATAAAAGCCTTTTTCCTCTCTCTTACGTTTTTGCTGTGCCCGACAGGGTCCACAATGATAATTTCGGTAAAACCTACCACCTAAGTTCACATGTGGAAGCAATAAATATGTTGAGTATTGAGTACATAAGTTACTTATCTTCGGAAATAATTTGCTCTGAGCTCAATTGGGAAAAATATGTGTATGTATACCTGCACCCTAATTTCGTAACATAGGTACTTTCAATCTATCCATTACTTCATATGTTTGAAAACTTGGCCTTTTTACCAACCTAAATAACGCAATGAATTTTGCTGAACTGTCAAAATGAAAAGCATTAAGTAAATGTGCTAGGCAATTACCCCGCTGATTAAGTTCATTTCTCTATTCACAACATAAAAGTACCTACGTCACTTTCTTTTTAGAAGCATGGAAATCTTTTGGCTTCAGGACAATTTCTATGAAAATCAATCTTTAAAGATTCCGTGAAATGTTTAAAAAATAATTAGCTATGTTCTCTCGATATAATTGTTCATACAAGGTTCATACGGGAAAGCTCAAACGTTATGTTCCCCGCCGATATCAACCTCATAACTTTTAGCACAGGAGCCGAACGTTTTATCACAGCACAGTGACGTCAAACGTACGTGTTCTCTTCCAAAACAATATTTTAATTTCAACCAGTTTCTACGTATAAACACAAAATGAAAACGGAGCTCATAAATTCTTTGCTAATGATGCTCTTATTATATTCATGAAGCAGCAATGAAGAGCTTTAAGAGCATGTCTTGGAGTCGACTCTATCATTTCATTATGCCTTTTAGACTAATAGTTTTCTTACTCCGCCATTTTGAAAAGCCAAAATATCTAGACGCTCGAAAAATGTATTAGAGTTCGTGTAATGAGTTTTTACAAAGAAAACGCTCAAAGCAAATATATATTTTCTAAGTTTCTTTTGCGATTTTTTAATGGACATTTTAAAGACTGGAAATGATTACGGTATGCATTTCCGAGAAAGGCAATTACTTATGCTAAGTTATTTAAAGAAAAAATATGCGAGTAGAAAAGGGAGTGCCATTTTTCCGCCAAGAAAGGAGATCACCGCAATTTGAAATGGTAATGAGGCCTGTACACAATGGCCAAAGTTGGTGCATTAGTTACGTCAGTTTGATGGTGATATTAGTCTGCAATATAGCATAATAATGCAGATAACGCTTAAGGGCTTAAGGCTTTTCAGTTGAAATTACTTCCTTCATATTGTTTTTACTAAAAACACTTAATATGATTTATTCCGTTCTGATCCCATAACCCCCCCCCCCCTCCTCGATCCCCTGCAAGTTCGTATTGAGCAGTGGCGGCCCAGAGGTACCGATTGTGACTTACGAGTGGTAGGTCGTAGGTTCGAACCCAGAAAGGCTCTTTGCTTTGTGCAAATTATTTCATCACCACTGCTCTTAAAACGGTGAAGAAAAACGTCGCGAGGAAACCGAAATGTCTTTGAACCAACCCGCACTGGGCCCGCGTGGTGCATCAGCTCCCTTTGACAGAGTGCAGCCCTGCAGTTGGAAAATTATAGGCTGATTTATGCATTATGCAAAATTAATATTTATATCTCCAACCTTTAGACAAAAACAATAAATATCCTGCAAAAATCCACCCAGAATAATAATTTATCACTTAGCACAACTTTTTTATACCCGAAATTTTAAAATATGGCGACAACTTTCACAACCAGATTACACTTTTATTAAAAAACTCGCGAATATGAAGGTTCACAATATTAAAAAGTTCAGGAGTACGATTAACAACTGAATAAAAGGTAGCCTCGACTTCTTTTGCATATTTATCTACCTGGCTCATTCAAAAGTTTTCAATATTTGTTTAACTTGAATTATTAATTTGAAACATGTTTGAATAGAAATACTTACATATTATTTTCACACTCATCTTTCACTGTTCCTGAATACACTTTTGCCAACAGAAGTACATAGACAGACAAACACTAATTAGTATTACAAACAGTACACTCATTTTAGTAATTTGTTAAGAAACAGGCTACTTGAAGAAACCATAACATTTTGAACTTCATTAGTTTTCAAACAACTTAAAGGCAATATTTTTAGAATAATTTCAAGATTCTGAAAGACGAACAAAAATAAAGATATTTCTTCAAGAATTTCTGCCCGCAAAAGGAGGTGCAGGTTGGCAGAAATTCTTGAAGAAATAAATGGTATTTATCTTTGTACTTAAGAATTATTATTGTATTGTTTACCACTGTATATTTGAAGTGTCTGTGGGTATATCTATCTATATATTTTTTTAAATTTGAAATGGGTTTGCTCTTGACTCTAGCCTAGGTCAGAGGTGACAGAGACAAAGTCGACGATGCAGTCAGCTTACCCAGAAGAAGCCTGATCACTCTCACTTTGCAGAGATTCGGGTTGTATGCGCTTGGAAACACAGACGCAGGTAGAGAGTTCCACTCTTGTACTGTGCGCAATATAAAGGACATTTGAATACGCTTAGTGCGAATTGGTGGAATTGATACTATACTACTGAGTAATAGCACACAGGAGAGCAGTGGTGGCCACGTGGTAACGGCCACGACTTACGAGTTGTAGGTCGTAGGTTCGAATCCAGACAGGCGCTTTACTTTGTGTAAATTATTTCATCACCACTGCTCTCAAAACGGTGAAGGAAAACATCGTGAGGAAACGGGCATGTCTTAGAACGAAAAATTCGAAGACTTGTGACATCTGCCAACCCGCACTGGGTCCGCGTGGTGGATTACGGCCCACTCCCTCTCACTGAGAGGAGGCCTGTGTCCCAGCAGGAACATTATAGGCTGATTATGTATGTACCTATGTATGTATGTAATAGCACACATTACTCTGCATCACCCTAAGGTAGACTCGTAGAAAATGCCCAAGGCATTAAGTCCGCCTTTGTACAGTTTTTACTTGTGCATAAAGTTTTAATAAATAAATAAATAAATACTCACACAGTAGTCAACAACTCAAACCCAAATAAAACGAAGCTGCTTCGGTCAGCTTTATTTTATAAACAAACAACAAAAAGTGCTTACATTGCAAATTTAGACGTTTTTCCGTCCGTCGGGTGAAAGTTGCAGTCATGTGGGAGAGTAATGTGCTGTCCAAACAATTTTGTTTATGATCATTTTGTGGGTAGCTGTTGTGGTTTATGTTGATTAGTTTTAGTTTATATGCTGGAGTAGTTAATAGGTGGGACTTACTAGAATAATAATTATGGTGTGTTTGTCTCCAAGGGTGGTTTTGCGTTGATCGTGAATTGAAACAAAAGATTTTTAAAAACCAGCGCTGTGAAAGATCCACGAATGACAGCCGGGACCGTGCTTTCCGAGGCACGGAGGAGTCTTGGTATGTAAAGATGGTCACCCATCCAAAGACCAACCGCGGCAAGCGTATCTTAACCTGATCGATTGACCCATGCGGCTGTTAATATTACTTCAGGAATTCCTGATATATAGAATTTATATTAACATCATGAATTCCTGATGGAATTTCATGTTAAAATTCCATGTTTAGTAAAAGAGGCTGCGAAGCGTATTGACAGACAAAGCATACTATAGCGTAACAGAATTCTTGATTGATATTTCTTTGAAGTGAAAACTTCTTTAGGCGCGTTGGGCAGTTTTTGAAATGGGAATAAACCATTGAATTCGCGCCACTGTTACCGTAACCGACACCGCTTCGGATGTGTTTGGCTGCCCTCGGGATGTACTCGGTTTTAATGTATACCTGATATGTCAGTGAGTGATGGCAAAGTATTCTGTTTGTGTTTTGTTTTCACTTCTGTCGGCACTCCCAGAGTGCCACTGTTTTTTTTTTTTTAATTTGTACTTTTTATACAATAATATTTATAATAAGAATATGTTTGGTTTTGTGTTGTTTCTTGTTCTTTTAGTTGAAGTTCAGTATTTAGTTATACTTTATTGGATTCACTTTTAGTTTTGTAGCTTTTGCATGCCTACTGGTAAAATAATGGCTGAACCTACTTCCCTATTATCACCACGTACTGTACCTATATTTGCAAAATAAAATATCTTTATTTTATCTTGTCATAATTATTTAACACTAATATAGATATGAAGGGATCAGGGGAAGAACCACTTTTGTCACCTAATGAACAAACTGAAATATTACTAATTAAAAGATAAGATCTTAATACTTATAATAGTGTCATTTATACCCAAGGCACTTTAACTGTAATAGGTATAATGGTATAGGGGGTAGGGGTAGGTATAGCTGTCACAGTCGACCACGGACAATGGTCGTTTTTTTCTGAACGGTCCGGACATTGTAAGTTTTTCCCTGTATCGATATTTTAAAAGCATGTACGCTCGGAGACTATGGATGTTATTGCCCTGTTGTTTTTGACAGAACATACCGACAGGTATAACCATTCAGACTTAATTGCCGGTTGAAAAAAAAAAAAAAAAATGTGACAAAAGTTGATCTTCCCCCGATCCCTTCATATCTTATACAGCAAAATGTATGTTATTTAACCCTGTCCTATATTCGCGAAGAGTATTGTGCATTAAGAACAACCATAATAAAGCACTTAATGTCGTCCCACTTAAAGTTAACGACGGAACATTTCATCGCTACACATTATATTATGGGTTAATATTATGTGTTAGCTTGTAATAAACTATGTTAGTAACGATATATTATTATAGTCGGTTCATTTATTATGCAAATACATCTTACTTATGGCGTCGAAAGGAACTAGATGTTCACATATAGCCCGAAACCGATTGTTCTGTTTTTAGCCGACTTCAAAAAAAGGTGGAGGATATCAATTCATTTGAATTTTATTTTTATGTTTGTTACTTCAGAACTAGGTTATTTATAAGCCGATTTGAAATTAGCCGATTGTTCTGTTTTTAACCGACTTAAACCAAAATTACTGGTAAACATTCAAATAAGTAAACGAAATTGTTTTTGGATGTATGTTAGGTGATATCTCCGGCAATTCTAAATCGACTTCAAAAATTATTTTTTTAATGGTAAGGGTATGTCTCAGGGTTAGTCCCATATAAATTTTTATTAACTTTGCTTGGGTAGTTTTTAAGTTATCTTCAATAATACGTATTTTTGCGACTTAGTGTATAATGATGGTGTTATAATAACTTCCTGTCACTGATATTTACGAGTACATAGCAATTAGTTTACATGAATTTGTGTGGGGTAAGTACAACTTAAAACTGAAAAATAGAAACTTTTTACAAAAAAAAAACCGACTTCCAAAAAATACACTGCAGAGTGAAAAATAACTTATAATGTCATCATTATAAGTTATTTTTCACTTTTATGCTCATGCATACGAAGGAAAAAACAACTGTAGCAAAAAAAAAGCCGCGTTAAAACCAGCCTTTAACAATTTGCACGCGTTGTTTAGGTACCTACATAGGCCGCCACATAGTTGTGCAAATAATAATAACAGTAACATAATATGCAGCCGTTGTTTCACTAAAACTCGCAAAACACTGTTATAGCCACCATAAATAAAGATACATGGACGGATATTATTATGTCAGACCAAAACAAAACCCCGGGATTTGATGCTGTTTTGTTGTTCACAAAATCTGTTATTTTAAAATTTACTCTCGAACGCACTTTGTACACGCACTGACAGCTGTCAGTGACGATGTCAAAACCTTTTGTTATATCAAAGTGGACTTGTCAAAACCAGAGGCAGGTTCAGTAACAGTTTTTTACAGAATATCACTGCGGATATTAAACTGAAAGTGCAGAAAATAAAAACACATTTCATGTCTACAAAGTTGGTCACATAGTTTTGTAACGAAATATTTGGTATTTTCCATTGGAAATGTGATTTTATGAAAACAATTAAAAAGTTTGTGTAATTGTAAGCTTTACATTCCCGGTACCTATATTTTCAAAGTATTTACTAATTATATTTTTTGCCTAAACTATACCTAAATAAATTTTGTTGTAAACATTTATTTTGGTAAGTACTCGTAGGTAAGTCGCAGTGTCGGTGCTTGGGGGAGGCCTATGTCCAGCAGTGGACGTCTTTCAGCTAAAATGATGATGTTGATGATGAAGTAGATACCAGTCCCCGAAAAAAACCTAAGTAGATACTGCGGTACCTACTGTATTACTGAAAAAAAAGAAATCATTAAAAACATGTCGCATAATTTAAAATGTCATTAGTACTTGCTGCGCCTTAACAGGGTCGTATTTTCTTAAGTCTGAGGCTAGTTAAAGTCTATAACTTTGGGTACATTGTGCGAATAAATAAAATACCATTTTAAAAGAAGCATTGACTTTAAAAAAAAACATTAAACCTAATTCTGCAAACTTTTGTAACTGCGTCACTTTCTACGGTCTACCCGCCCAAGTGCCTAACGAGCTTCACCGATTTTGTTTCCAACTTTAAAGCCCGCATGTAACTTGTGTCAGCAACAAATATTGCAACAAAGGGCCGTGGTCCAGTTCGTTGTAATCAAAGAGAAAAGACGAAGGCCTTTACTATATTATTCAAGAGGAAAATCTAATAGTACCTACAGTACAAGTTTGATACATTGCTCCCGGGTTAATAATATCTAACGAGCCAAAAAAAGTTGTATTTTTTTATCAAGTGCATTCATCCTTTGTTAACGTTTTATGTGTTCCATATTGCTGCGGTTTCGTTTTGCCCATTTTGCTTGAATAGGTGTATAATATAAAAGTACCTAATCGTTTTTTCGTGGAGAAAAAAGATCAAGAGAAGAAGAATTCTCAGAATGTTTTATTACAAAATCGAAGGTAACTATAACTTTTTCGTAACTTTGATGTTAAAATAATAAAAAGCGTTTTCATAAATTCCTAGAAAAAGGTAAAGTATTTTTAGGGCAAAAACAATTTTTTTTTCATTTCAAATAAAAAGTCACTTGAAGTACCTACATGATGAAAAATGGTGAAGTAAATGTATAATACTTTTTATACTTTTTCAGTTACTACGGAGCACGTGAAAAAAAGGTAATGGAAAATATTAACATTTGTAGCATGTAGGTGTGATTTTTTGTCTGTTGTATAGGTAGCTTGGTGGACAAAAATACCACTGTTGAATATTCGGTGAAATTCCGTGCCAAAATAAAACACTGTCGAGATTGACTTTAAAATATATTTCACTCTACCACAAAATAACATCACGCTTGTAATCCCCAGCGGGTTAGGAGGTGCACAATAGTACAGACGCCAGCACATCAAGCTACTACAATCTGTCAAATTTCTTTAATAGATTTTCAACTTTATACCTAAAGCATATGGTTCAAAGTCGATTGGAAAAATTTGACAGTTTCGGATAGCTTGATGTGCTGGCGTCTGTACACACAAATTTCACCTATTTTCACTCTAATCAGGGTTAGTTTTCAATGACCAGCCAAATTTAGGTACAGACCATCAAACAGAAGAACTTTGTCCATGGGACCAATATCGTTATCGCGAATAAAAATTCAGCCGACCTCATCTAGTTTAAAAAAAAAATGATTGACGTGTAAAAGTGTTTGTACAAACCTACTTACAGAAAATAAACCATTTATCATTTAGCCGTCCCATATGTTTAGGTCAAGTAGGTATTGAAGTTTTCTATGGGACAGTTGATAAATTTTTCGTGAATACGATATTGGTCCCATGGAGAAAGGTCTTCAGTTTGATAGTCTGTACCACACCCTTAAATTTGACTGGTTTTTTAAATAAACTCTGTAGTTTTATCTAAATCATGTTCATTTAAAAGAAAGGCAGTCTCCAGTAAAAACAGTATCACTTAAAGATAATAATATATAGGTACCTATGTAAAATAAATGTTACCTTTTCACGCCTAAATCACTAAACGGATTTCGATCAAAGGCAAGGAGATAGATGGAATCCTAATAAAGGACATAGGTTTTTTGTCCCAGTAGCGTGCTACTGGGTCAAAAAAATTATCCCAAGGGAACACGTTGCCGTGGGATAATTTTCGACATCCACGCGAGCATAGCCGCGGGCTAAAGCTAGTTATTTTTTAATTATAATATAATTTTTAAATTATTTTATAATATCTTTTTAATGGTCCTT
Source organism: Amphipoea oculea (assembly GCA_945859645.1). NCBI lineage: Eukaryota > Metazoa > Arthropoda > Insecta > Lepidoptera > Noctuidae > Amphipoea > Amphipoea oculea. Next base: position 7,881,247 of record OX243876.1, read on the forward strand.
AGCAGCTTTGAACAGAGAGAGGTGGAAAGAGAGTAGGGAGGCCTTTGCCCTGCAGTGGGACGTCACAGGCTAATAATAATAAATCTTTTTGATGGATTTTTTACGAAGACAGGCGTTCATTATCATTCCAAAATATTGCTGCGTAAAACATTAAGTGTGTGTAGCCCTACAATCCGTCCATTTACAAGTTTTCTGAACATGCCCGGAGTGACGTTGACAGTTATTACATAACAAAGGTACGGCGAGAACATGTCAGTACAAATTGACACACAGATAGTTTTTATATAGATTGGCTTTTTGTAGCCTCACACGCATTTTGCCTGTCTATTGTTGATCTAAGTGGTTTATCGGGATTCTTTTACTTACATTTTCTATCAATTTTTATTCTTTCTATTCCATTGTATACTAGACAATCCCCTGCCCGCGACTTTGTCTGCGTGAAATTTCGGAGCCTGATACACCGCGTTGCATCACCTCGTTTTCGCTTAGCGTTCTTTCTGACTTTTTTTGGCTCCTGCGGGTCTTAGCGTGATTACGTTACATGAAGAAATGGGCTATTAAATGCAAAAATATTTTTTCAAATCCGAGTGGCAGTTCTAGAGATTAGCGCGTTCAAAGAAAATCTTCAACTTTATTATCAGTATATATAGAGTATAGATTACTTATTGATAGTGTATGAAAAAGGTTAATTGTAATAGGCTTCCCGTAACATAAAATTAGCTAATGAAATGAGTCTACTACATAACTCGACCACACCTCGGACACTCCATACAACGCTCGCAAAATAATTACCTATTACTAACACATAACCAAATAACGTTTGTACACGTGCAAATGTGTGCGTGAACTCTAGTAGGGTTGGCTGTCGTGCGTAGCGTAAAAAATGGCGCGAAAAGCGATTTGTGTCGGGCGAACCGAACGACGACGGCGCTGCCCGAACCTGTGCATTATTATGAAGTGACCCTGTAGTTCAATTGTTTATTTATATAGTCGGGTTCATAATGAAATAAAAACACTAAAATATTTTCGTTTAAATTACTTCGGTATCGGTTATTAAATCGCATGGTACTAAAAAAGCAAAATCTTACAAACAGTTTATGTAAATACAAATTCGGAAAAGCATCACAATATCCAACCATCGTGATTAAAACTCAAATAAAACTTTTAAATCGCAAAATTGTGTGTTCGTGTCAGCAGTACAGCGCTGCGGTTCGCGAGCACCCTTGCTAAAGAGTCGGCGAAGAATACCTCGAAGTGTGGGTTGAGGTGCGGTATCTGATATGAGTGCAGGGAAAGGAGTGTCCCTTCTGTACGTAGTACTATAATAAGTATTCTGTGCCTCGACCGTAATAAATAATGTTATGTTACATAAATTATCTATATAGATAGCCATTTCTTTCCGTCCACATTGCTGAACAAAAGCCTCTCACTTGTTAAATCATATTTTACATTCTAGTCTTTTGTTCTACGATTTTAGTGTATAATTTTCATGCTCTCCTTAATAAAAATATTATTAATAAGCTACCCAGCACCGTTAGCGCTTTGCAGCATTTATTTGTTTTGACGACCACTATCTCGTCTCCCACTGCGCAGAGCCCACGAGGATTTCAATTTCCTGCACCCAAGCAGTCGGTATACACTCTGGGACCGAAGCGCTTGTACCTCAAGTCACCAGAATACGGGTAAATACACCAGCACAAGCTGCAATCACATTTGGCGTTAAATCGGTACATATACTGCAATATATGTAGAACGAAGTTCCTACTACGTTAACAGCCGACTGTGTTCAAAATTTTTTTTTTCCCTTTATATCCAACCAACAATATTGTTTACAATGTTAAAACGATTTTTTTTTTCCAAAAATAAAACAACTGTTCCAAAGAAAAAACACTATTAAGTGAAAAATGACTTTAATTTCGGAAGTTGGCGTCGTTAGTTCCGCATTTTAATTTTTTGACATCAACTTCCGAAATATAAAGTTATTTTTCACATTGTAGTGTTTTTTGTGGAAGTCGGTTGTTCTTTTTTTTGTTAAAGTATTATTGTTTAGTTGTACCTATCCCACACACATTCATATAACACTACTTGCTATGTAAATATCAGTGACAGGAAGCTATTAAAACATCACCAATACAAAACTAAGTGAAAAAAAAATCGTATTATTGAAGCTAACTCAAAAACTACCTAAGCAAAGTTAATAATAATATTATTTAAATAGGACTACCGTTTTTTTTTTGTGTGACATTAGGCGGAGCGGGAGGGAGTGTCATACTTTTACTGACTAAAACCCACCCGTGTTCCTTCAGTTGCTTGTGCCAGGGGCTGAGGCATACCTTCTCCATTAAAAAAATAATTTTGCAAATCCGTCTATATAATAATGTCGGAGTTATGCCCAAACATACATAAAAGAAGTCGGTCAAAAAAATATAAACATCAAATTGAGAACCTTCTTCTTTTTTTGAAGTCTGCGCATGACCATAGCCGTAATAAATGTGCCACCAGCACTATACTTACTATAAAATTAATAACTAAAAAAAAACAAAAGAAACAATTTTTAAAATTACGTGAGATATTGAGACTAAAAATATGATTAAACATACTTTAATTTATCTGAAGACTTGACTTTACTTGTCAGTGCATTTAACACTATAATGTCCAGCTCTTAATCCGTTAAGGTTTAGAGTTTATATTGTGTACACACCTTTCATTTAACAATGACATTAGAATGCCTCCTCCCCCTCCCCCTTATTTCAATTTATTTCGAGTTAGAGGAGTATGTCTTCTTTTCCTACATATTGTTTATTTGTCCTCATAATCAGCTGTCCCCCCTTCTCTCTGGTCATATCATCTTCTACATTGCCAGTCAACCGTTTCTTTGGTGTTTCTCTATTTTATAACTACTAAATTCATACTCAAAACACTTTCCTCGCGACCGTGTTCCTCATTTCTCCGCATCACTTATATAAATTACATTATACAGACATGTATGTTTATCTCTTTCACGGATGACTACACAAACGTTGCAGCAACGATGTCGACGTCGGATGTCAAGTTATAGATTGAAGTAATTATCAGTTTGACGGCTACATGCGTCTCCGTCATTCTGTGACGTCAAGTCATTTTGTTTTGATGTTTTTTTTTGTTGTTTGAATATTTTTATGTATGAATGATACTTCATCCTGTATGGATAATGTGGTTTAGAACAGGTACTTATATGGATCAAATATTGGCATTTTGTTAAAGATGGTATAGAAAAGGTACTTTGTTCTTTTTAAGTAATAAAAGGCAAGTAAATCAACTAAATTTATAGGCGCTTAGATGATTTTTCAACCGACGAAAAAACGGAGGAGGTTATTTGTAATAACGTTACATTTAACGCTTTGGGCCGTACCTATATCACGAAACGTAACAAGTCTACAATTCTACGAAATTGTAGAAAATAATGCATGTTATCATACAAATTACAAATAATAATTATGTAAATTGTAGCCTTGTCGCTAGAATTTACATATTTGCAAGGTTTTTCCGTTATAATTATTTGACTCACAGTTTTGTGGTACATACAAAGACACCAGTAAGTTTTACAAATTCGTAAATTGTAATTGTAAAGTTTTGTAGTATAACTACACCAGAGCGTCAATTAATCTGTTTTCTTAATAAAGTAAAACTATAAACATGAAAAGATTTTTTTCCACTTATTTTTTTTCAAAATCAGAATGTTTACTCAATGTTAAGTGAATCACCTAAACTGATGGTAGACAAATAAAGTTTCTAATTTAAATAATATACTTGTGATTTATGCTAATATTCTGAATAAGTGTTTGTAATTTGTTCTGAAATGGCTTACTTGAACTTAATTGAAGAATTCAATGACTTAAATTAATAAGAAATTCAGAAAGTATTGGAACCTAAAGTACTCTTCACCAATTAAATATAATCGGTATTGATTACATTCTAAGTGATTGTGAGATATTATTTGATTGATATAAATCATTATTAATTGGATATTGAATACGAATAAAAGGTATTGGAATTCTATAGTAATGGCCAATAACGATCAATAACGGTTATAATTAAAATAAATGTCTTTGCTTAGGTGTCTGTTAATAAGAAATCCCGTGTGTTTTGCAATCTACTGTTATTTATTTATATGTACAGCAAAATATATGACAAAACACATTTAACACTAGGGAACTCCAGTGCCTTAGACATCTTTTGGACACGCTCATTCCATCATAGACCTCATCCATCGCTGTCTATCAGGCGTGATTGAGGTCAAGAGCGGGCACATTCGGAAAAAATACAAAACATACTTACAATGGGCGGCCTTATCGCTTTCTGCGATCTCTTTCAGGCAGCCTTGGAATGGACAGTGATTGCGAGGACATAAACATGGGGTATATTACTTTAGTGACCGTCGTTAGTCAGGAATAATCTGCAAAAAAGCATCAGTCAGTGTGTCAGTGTTGTGCTATTAGGTACTATGCAGGAACGCAGCCGTTCATGATTTCACCAAAAAAAAAAAGTCTGCTCAACAACGTACCTACATAATACAATGAAAGTTGTTGAACTGACAAAATGAAGGCCATTGCTACTGTTAGTGTTGTATGTACGCAGTTACCCTGCAGGAGAAGGCCTAGTGTCAGTTTAAAACACTCCGGGAGTGCCGACAGAAGTGAAAACAAAACACAAACAATACTTTATCATCACTCACTGACAAATCGGATATACATTAAAACCGAGTACATCCCGAGGACAGCCGAACACATCCGAAGCGGTGTCGGTTACGGTAACAGTCTAGACCTCAGGACAAGCTGCTTCTCAAACGGACGACTGTACATCACATAATCCCGGGTCACATGTCCTGACTCTCTGTATATGTTAGCTGCTGAAACCAAAATTAAAAACGTAGTATACAAGAATGTTTTAAATGTGGCTGTTATTTCAGTATATTGTGGTGTCATACGACTTCTACACGAACGAAGGCGCGGGCAGAAACAAGTAATACAATCCATTCATACTAATATTATAAACGCGAAAGTGTGTCTGACTGTCTGTTTGTCTGTTACCTCTTCACGCTTAAACCGCTGAACCGATTTAAATGAAATTTGGTATAGAGATAGTTTGAGTTCCAGCAAAGGACATAGAATAGTTTTTATCCCGATATTTTTACGGGATCGACACTTATGCGGATGTAACTGCGGGGTGCTGCTAGTATTTCCATACATTGTGTATTAAGACAAGACTGCTCAATTATTTTTAGTAATATCTACTAGTAAGTTGTAACCTTACACTGCTGTACGATAACTCTTCCTAAAATATGGGTTCACCTGCATATTTTCATCGCTTTGAAAACTCCCAGTAAAGAAAATAACGGTTGTAAAGGCTGCATAGTGAATATGCCGTACTGTGTGTACTCACTTAAGGTCAACTGCAGGCACTTTTGTTGTTATTTATGCATCTATACACGTAAAGCGAGCTCGGAGCACACTTTATAAAGAGAGGCAGAAAATATGTATTAATATGAACAGGTAGGTACTTTATTTAACGTATTGTGATGTAGGTAATGAGCGGTGTGTGATCAGAAAGGGGTCGGACTTTATTTATTTATTTATTTTATTTTTAGGAAAACTTACAGCTAAACAGATCAGTAAGTAATAGATCAAACAAAATAAGGCCAATTACAATTGATAATAGACTATAAATATATAAGACAGAACAGAAAAAGTTGCTATTTGCTCTCGAAGAAGCAATTAGATAAAATTTTCTTCAGTTTAGCAACACTAGTATTTAAAATGTCGATATCAGCTACCTGGCAGATTGCGTTGTACATACGACTCGCTCTTATCATGTACGATTTCCGTCTATGTAGTGGCCACCACTGGGGTGTGCAATAAATGAGGTCTACGTAGGTATAGAGGCTAACTTGCAGGTAAGGTACTTATATGCGTCTCGTAATCAGCCTATAATGTTCCCACAGCTAGGACACAGGCCTTCTCTCGTCAAGAACGAGTGGTGTACGCACCCCGCACTATGGCGAGCGAGGGGAAAGAGAGGGACGAGGGGTGGCAACGCGAGCGCAGCCTACGCCGCGCGCCTCGCCGATCGAGACTCCGCAAAAGACGACCGCGCGCACGACATCTCGTTAAAATAAATTTGTATAGCATCACAGTGCATCTGAAAACGACATAACTGTAACGATTTAACTAATATTTATAATATTCAAAGTTTTTTTACTATAAAACAAAGTTTGTTTAATTTATAAACAAGTGGCCTGTAATGTACCACGCGGGCCCAGTGCGGGTTGATAGATGTCACATGTCTTCGATTTATCGGTATTTGCCGGTTTCCTCTGGCTGTGTTCCTTCACCGTTTTGAGAGCAGTGGTGATGAAATTATTTACACAAAGTAAACATCTGTGACATAAACACACGATAACACACTTACTTACATATGTTTTTTTTCTCAAAAACACCAGGCGATAATGTCGCCTGGTGTTTAGGTAACATAAAGGTAACTTGGTAAAATGTTTGTTTACGGTAACGGTAACACTCCTAGTCTTGTTACTTCGTGTCAAAACATTACTTAGAAAGGAGATCTTTGTTTTTGTGTTTTTTTTTTTATACATTGTTGTTTTTAAAGTTTGTTTAACTTTGTAATGGATGATGAAGATTACCTAATTTTATTTAACATAAATAACAAAATTAAAACCTAACTTAACTAAAATTATATACAAACTAAAATATAGCGTCGAAAAATTCATCCGCATCGCTGTCGACTGGTAATTGTACCCAAGAGACTGGCGACTTTGTAATTGAAAAATGTTCTCCCATATATCGATATACGTCATGGTCAATTCTCCAACTGCAAATGTAATTTTGGCATCGTAAAATATTTAATTTGAATTGGTGAAACAACAACCCATGATGGATCTTATTCTTTCTTATAAATAGACCTAATGAGAAAGCAATCGTCACTAGATCCATCATGGATCTGGCCAATAGATCTTCTGAGATTGAACGATTTTTTTTAATAACCGACGAAAAATTTCAACGCAGGAGGGGTCCATAATCATGTACTGAATCCATCAAGTTGCGCGACGATGTCCCTGCCGCCCTCGAACAAAACCATCTTATGCAATGCAGTTAGTGCATTCAAATTGTATAAACACGATAACTTTTATGTGCAATCTTGATCAAGTTTAAGCGTTTCCCTCTTCATTATTTCCCCGTACTAATATTTTCCGTAAATATCTTGAACAAACAACGCAATAAGAGTAAATAAACTGCGCGTTTACCGTCTTGATGCGAAGTTATTATTTCCTTCCGTGTTGCGGACGGAACTTCATTTGCTGTAAGCACAACATCTCCATTAGCCAAGGTTCTTAATTATTTTATGTTGTAAGTGCAGTGTTTTATAAACATAATTAAATAGAAAAACTGTACTCGTTGGTCTAGTGGTTGCAAGCGCTACTGCTGAGCATGAGGTCCTGAATTAGATTCCTAGGTCGGGCAAATTATTATTAAATTATTTATTTGGTTATCGGGTTTTTCTGTTATATTAGTGCTTTATACATAATCAGCGTATAATGTTCCCACTACTGGGACACAGGCCTCCTCTCGGTGAGAGGGAGTGGGCCGTAATCCATTACGCGGGCCCAGTGCGGGTTGGCAGATGTCACATGTCTTTAAATTTTTGGTTCTAGGACATGCCGGTTTCCTCACGATTTTTTCCTTCACCGTTTTGAGAACAGTGATGATGAAATAATTTACACAAAGTAAACCGCCTGTCTGGGTTCGAACCTACGACCTACACCTCGTAAGTCGCGGCTGTTACCACTTGGCCACCACTGCATATGTGTGCCCACACAACCATGTATGTGCTTTATAGTATTTATTCTTATGACTAAACTTACGTTAAGTAGAAAAAAGTAAAAAAACAAAATAAGTACCTAGTTTCTAGCAATAGGCTTGACTTCTAATATAAGACAGTTGAAAAATAACTAGCGATATATATACAGGGTGTTACAGAAAGGGTATATCAATACAAATGGGTTGAAGAGTGTATCTGGTTTAGAATCTGTATACAAAATTTTAGCTCAAAAGCATTAACTTTGAAAATGCCTAATATTTTTTAATTTCGACATCACGGCGCTGCACTGGCGCGCGGCGGCGTGATATGCGTGTATTAGGCGCACAGACACACTACAGATAATGGATAATGACCCTCGTAGTGCGGTGACACGTTTGTTATGATTTCAATTTAATAAACTATCGAAATAAAAAAACATTAAGCATTTTCAAAGTTACTGCTTTTGAGCTGAAATTTTGTACAGAGATTCTAGACCAGATACACTCATCAATCCGTTTGTATTGATATACCCTTTCCGTAACACCCTGTATAATATGTATTTTTCTGCCTACCGCTACGGGGACACTGGCGTGATGTTATACCGTGGTAAAAAAGGAACACTAACAAACAATGGATGGAAATATGCGATGTTTGTTGCCAATACTAACAAAGTTTTGAGATCTCGACCAAAACGCATGTAGTGCTACGCCGTAGCTGGCGTAGCAATATAGCTACGACGTAGCAACTTTGTAGCTGATTTATCGATGAAGTTTATTTTAAAGTGACTTTAACTTTTTAAATATTATACCAATGATGCTTGGGCAAGTTGCGTTGTATTTCTATTATATTTATAGAGCTTTGTCACTTATTAAGAGGAAACGCGATTACGCGTTTATTCCATACAAACTGAGAGCAATTTTTTTTACGATACAATGTACAACATGTCCCGTGATTAACACACCACCAAATACCCCAATAGGATATTATGTAATAATCATAAATCACACAGTGAATTTTAATTATTATGTATAAAACATTGTTTATTTATTAAATTAGTTATACTGACTGTGGGAGAAAATTGTGGTTATATGTATTACAAATCTGCGCACGCACACACCGCACACGTATTAGTATTAGTTTGCATAGTATGTATAGTCAACAAAAGAGATAATTATGCAGGATCATCGGAAATAGTTGAAGTTTAGTAAGAACCCGATGGATGTTATCGACTGAAATTTAATTTGATAAATGAGGTGTTTGTTTTCTATTAATAAAATTAAATTTTATTCGAGAACATACAACGGTTTCTTACTAAACTTCAACTATATCCGACGATCCTGCATACTTATCTGTTTTGTTGATGGTACTTCAGACGATAGACTATGTTTGCCCGCCGGACAGAGTTTATCACCCTATTTATTCTATTAAATTTTTAAGTCTATTTAATTTGTCCTACAAGTGCGTTATAGCTAAGATTTCTATACGTTTTATCCTCCCGGACAAACTGCCCATAGTTTGTTTAGCGCAAATGCTACCAACTAGCGGCATACAGTGCCGCTATTAAGTAGTAAAAGTAAATATTGCTTTTGAAGTCCGAATATTAAAATCATCCTACCATAATACAGAGCATATTAGTTCGCAAACCCAAAGTCCGAATTCAGGCCTAGTCATGTAGATTTTCAGCCTCTGATAAATGGTACGTCCCGGCCACAGGCGGTTATGACTGATGGCCACTTCTTGCATGGCTTCATCAACTTTTTACCCAACGCCGAAGTTGGAAGGAGGGTCATGTTTTTCATGAGTTATGTTTGACACCTGACCTGATTTGACGCAGTGGAGTTTTGGGGAAATGTAGGAATGCGCGTGCGTGTTGCGTTTGTTGGTTTTTAGGCTTTGGTCTTTGACGTTTTTTAACTTTGGTGGTGCCTTTTGAAACTAATTTTTCCTAGGATTCTCCGTGGAACTGGGAATAGACCGTTAGTAGCCATGGTTATATATTAGCCGGGACCAACGGCTTAATATGCTTTCCGAGGTACGGAGGGTTCTCGGTATGTAAAGATGGTCACTGACTCTGCGGGAAGCATAGCTTAACCAGATCGAACGACCCGTTCAGCTGTTATTACATAGCCACAAGCCAGAGTAGCTTGTAGCTTCTGCCCTGCAAATAAAAGTTAGTATGAAATAGTATAAGCATAAAGTTACAAATAAACAAACCAACCGTGATCCTTCAATCATTTTGAATTACTGCGAGTATGTGAACAGCTGATATATTATATCTTTCCTATATGACAAACTGAATATATACTTCACAAACACAATATTTATTTAATTTTATTTATGTAAACGAACCCAACCTAAACAAACTGATGATAAATTATATTTTGGTTTACCAACCGACCTGAACATATGTTTATTTTAGCCTATTTTAATCGCAGGTACGACCTAAAATTAAAATATTATATCCTAAGATAACCATGATGTTTAACTATTTACTCTCGCAACACTACACCGTATGTTTAAAATTCAAATGATTAAAAGTATATTAATTATTGGTTTGTAAAAACGTAATTTGAGTTTAAAAGGGCCAAGAATATATATTATTACGTTCGTGTGCTTTTCGCCAATTTTATATTATAAAATTGGTGATTGTAAAAGAACCTTTGATTATCCTACAACGCTATTACGTAAAAAACAGATTAATCACGATCTTTCTCGAACTTTGACGTCTTGCCTTGTGGACTGTTGCCTCGTAACAACTGCACTGTTTTAACCACATATACCTTCTATATTAGACTACCCTATGTTCATCCCACTGTGTATATCTCAATAACCCTACATAACAGTGACCTACTATTCTGTCCACACCACAATAGTTTGCAGCACACAATATAAACAATGGCCCCGATGTTCACGAATATAGATTGAAGTGATGTTAGCTTGCAGCAGGTAGGGACGTGCAAGTTGGATTTATGCAGATGTTAAAGGGTTATTGGTACTTGTACGGTCCTGCACATGTACCAATAATTCTTCCCATGGGCCACGAGCTACATGCGCAAGCGACACGCGTCTTGCGATAGCGACTGCGGAGAAAACAAAAGAAAGAAGTTGTTTAGAGCATGCCAAGAGTCACCGTGACATAATCAGCCTATAATGATACCTTCATGTTGTTGGGTTTCGCATCATTCGAGCACATGAATGGGAGAAACAAAGTACATACCGCATACCAGCGAGTAATTGTTCATCGCCGTCACGCACTCGTTGCTCGCCAACTAGTTTTTAGTTGCTAGCTCTACTCGCTTCTCGTTAATCGCCGGCAGTGGAACAGGTGCCTTAGGGCCTTTGTAGACGGTACATTTTTTTTTATAAGCCGCGCCGTAGAAAAAAACGTGTCCGTCAACAAGGTTTATAGTGATCCCTACAACACTGACGACGAAAAACGTGTGTGTAAAAAAGGGCCTTAATATAACACACCAAAAGGATATTGATTTGTTTTATTTGTGCAAATAACTGCGCTCCTATATTGTAAACTGAACACTATAGTAGTGGTCTCTATAGTAACTTGTCTTAACTTGTCGTTTGACATCAAACCTGCCTGTTCTCACTTTGAACTTTAATGATCAACGTGTTGTAACGAGTTGTCGGCTCCCATGGTATTTTAAGTAGTGTAATTTGTAGTGGAGTTGTTTTAAGGATATCGTTGCTGAAGTAATACAAAATGCTGGCTTATATTCAACCACAAGGAATTTTCCTGAAAACAAATTAATGCTGTGGTTTGTGCTACCGATGGGGCGTAGTGAGTTCGTTACTTGGAAGGCTACTGAAGTATAAAGTAAAATAAAAACTTTATTATTTATCTCATAATCAGCCTATAATGTTCCCACTGCTGGGACACAGACCTTCTCTCTTCGAGAAGGATTTTGGCTGTAATCCACCACGCCAGGCCCAGTGCGGGTTGGATGTTGTCACATGTCGTCGAATTTTTGGTTCTAGGACGTGCCGATTTCGTTTCCGTCATTTGTTTTGTATATCTTTGACAGTCGTTACGGGTAGTCAGAAGTCCGAAAGTCTGACAAGCAATCTTACGAAGGGGTAGCGTATTACCCAGTAACTGAGTTGTGGAGGTTAGATAGGCAATCGCTTCATATTAAATACTGGTATTCAGCTTCATCCGGTAAGACTGGCAACCGACCCCAACATAGTTGATAATAATAATAATATTCCACAACTATCACACAACGCCATCTAGTCCCAAGCTAAGCAGAGCTTGTGTTATGGGTACTAGACAACTGATAAACATACTTATATATTTCTAAATACATACATATTATAGATAAATTACACCCAGACACAGAACAAATGATCGTGCTCATCACACAAACATTTGTCCTGGGTGGGAATCGAACCCACGACCTCCAGTATAGTAGTCAGGGTCACTAACCACTAGACCATCAGGCCTGTCAGTTGGGAAGAGGCTAGGCAGATGATGACGTATATTGACCTTCATATCACATGGTATATATAGTTGATTGTACTGTCCAAAGATACATATAAAAGAGTCGCAGCGGAAATATTCTGAGGATAGAAGTGGTGGAAAAGAGAATGGTAACAATCATATAAGCAATAAACAAGATCCCTTACATTCTGTCGCCAACTTTGGAAAAAATATTGGGCACACAACAGCAAACATAACCAAATTACGTAGACCCCTCGAGCAGAAGGATATGTACAACATCCAAGTGTCATCTTAACCTGGACGCTGTAAAGACCTCGTATGGTAAATATTTACAGAAATGTAATACTGCCCTTAGGCTCGGTATTACGAAAAGTCAATTTATGCTAATATAAAACTTTTGTGGGATACATCGTACACTATATGAGCTCGAAAATTGGCATGTGTTATATTTATGTACGTTATTATATGAAAAGGGAAAAATTCTCATATATTAGTTACAGCTAGTTTTATGAGTATCTTATCAAACCACGCGGCTTGGGTATGTAATAATTTTGGGTAGGGTTGCCCCTTGCGAGTTTAACTGGACATATTAAATATTTTCTTTCTCGCTTTCGTCCGCCTAGAACATTTCTCTTTAGGTGTTTAGCTGCAGACTGCGGCCTCGTGAAATGCGCATACTTTTGTTAAAGAATGCTTTTGTTAAAGAATAGGAAGAATGGCTCTAAAATAACTGTGTTCAGACTGTTGAATTTATTTCACGGGATTTCTTTTATAGTTTTGTGCATTTAGTTAGATACCAATGGGCTACACAATTACTGGTAAATGCAAATTTAATACCAGACAGTATTTAAATCTTACCAGCTATAAATTTACAAAATGTCTTAAATTATGGTTAAGGGAAAAAATCTACAAAGGTAAGTAAGCGACATATTTAATAGCAGTGTAGCGCTATCTACAACGCCACCTGCGAACAACGTGTCATACGTCATACGTCACGCAAATACTGCATCTCGCAAGCAGAGTTTACCGCGCAACTAGATACAACAGCCCGACATGAATCATCGAGCAGTTGCCCGCCAGACACAACACCCGTCTGGTCGGAGGTCGGAGGACCCCTTTTCTATGGAGGTTAAGTGAACTTTACACCCTGTTCCTCATACCTCTATAGCAGGAAAACCAATATAACTTAGTCATAAGCCCTCTCAATTTTATAAGTCAATAACTAACATTTTTGAGAACTGCAGTGAACATTAGCGTCGTCTTCGTTTACATGGTACTTGTAGGTCTGATATCTCTTTAATCCGGTATTTCACAACTTTCTGCTCATAATAAAAATTGATGCTTATGATATAAACTCAAACTCTGGGCTCTGTCTTGCATAGGGTCGCAGCATAATGCTGAGCGATAGCCGTTTTGCGTGGATATGACGTATGTTTTCCCCTACCTTTTTATTTTATTTTTTTGTACAAACGTATTTTCTTTCTTTTATTTTATGTAAGTATATGTGGTTTTTATTGGACATACCGGCCAAAACGTCCATCATTTTTTCTTAACCGAAATAAAAAATTATCTCGGAGCCCATTCACCTCAATAAGAATGATTAAATATTCATATAGATATTCAATATACGTACATGTCTACCTACCTATCGTCTACAGGCCTAACAGAGGCTCTATGCTTATATTCAACAACTTTATCGACGAATTATTCCAGGGATGATATGGGATAGATAGCCGTGGCCCCAAAAATCGCCGTTAGGTAAAAAATGGCCGTAAAATGCTCGTAATGCCTCATCTATATACCTTTTATATTGTCTGTCAATAACCACTAACGATAAAAATAGACTATCAAGAGGGTTTTTGTGGGGACCCGTCTCCCTGTGACCTTCTAGTAGGCTAGGAAAACTGATTGGTATATAATTTCGTTCGATTTGGATGGCTATAAGTAGAGATGCGCCAAGTACTCGTTTATTACACGGTACTCGGCATACTCGGCCATTTTGGTAGTACTCGTTATCGGCCGCATAACTCGGTTTGACTGCCGAGGTACTCGAAAACAACTCATAAACGTATAACCTGACTTCTTTACAATATTAATGTAGATTAGTAATTGTCAGAAAAATCACGTGTTAAAAAAACTCTATAGATGTTAATTCCTCGTAGCAATGCCAAAAACTTGCATGGCACCCTTCTGTAATATTTGAAGCGTTTCGTATGTTTCCAATACTTGCGTCAACTAAATCGAGTTACTCGGCAGAATATTCGGTTCGGTAAACATAATATCTGACAATACTCAGTTACTCGGTAAAACTTGTACTTGGCGCATCTCTAGTTATAAGAGTAGGGGAAGACCAAAGAAACGAGGGATGGACTGTGTGAAAGATGATATGGCTAGAAAGGGGGTGACTGCCGAGATGACGACTAATAGAGAAATAGGTACTCCAAATAAATTGAGATAAGGGCTACAGAATGACAAAGATAAATCTCAAGCAATAACAATTTAACATACTGGAAGAGATCGCAGAAAGCGATAAGGCTGCCCATTGTATATTTTGTAGTGTTCAATCTCGTATTTTTGTGGTGTGCAATAAAGTATATGTAAATAAATAAATACTTACCTACGAATTTTGGAAATAAAACATAAAACAGACTTCCAATTCAAATTAGAGGATTATACTTTGTTGCGGCCTGTGCCCGCATAGCAACCAGCGCGGCGCACAGGCAGCGGGCCGACGTCATCCACCGACCATCTCCGCTGAGCCAATCGGAGCGCCGTTGCGACCAGCGGCAGGTATCACGCCATACCGCAGCGGACCAATGGCGGCGCGCCACCACACACGACGGCGGGGGGGACCTCGCTCGGGCTCCGCGGCAGAGGGCCGGGGTCTTTTCACTTGCTCCGACGCGGCACCACCGATCGGTCAACATACGCTTAATATTGTAACGGGTCCTAGAATTTCTGTAATCTTGTACACGTCAGTTTGAATTTAAAAGATCTAAATAAGTATTGGTTTGTTCTATAACAGTATTTCATTTAGTCTCCCTAACACACACCTAAGCATAGGCGTCAACAAGTGGCGACCGTGACAGGACTGCGGCCCAACCGCTACAAATTAATTGAAAAAATCCGCCAATTGTGCCGGAATAAATAATTCCATTTCGAAGGTTTCCGAAAGGGTAAACATTAAACTCAAGTCGCGCGTGACTAATTTCTGTACCTCGGTTAACTGTCTTGTCTTACCAAATATTATGGGTACGTTGCCCAACATGCAGGTAAACGTTAAGCAACTCGGTATACCAAAGGAAGTTAGTCTAGCGGATCCCACTTTCTATGAACCTTCGAAGATAGACATTCTGTTAGGTGCGGATGTATATTGGGCGATTGTGAATGCCAATCACATATATCTAGGCAAAAATAAACCAGCACTACAAGACACTAAACTAGGCTGGGTAGTGTCAGGCCCTACAGGGCAAGGTAGCCTAAAGTCCCTCACTGTAACTTGTAACTTTAGCCAAGACGCACAAGAGTGTCTAAAAAGATTCTGGCAACGTGAGTGGGACGGGAAGTGTCACAAATTAACCCAAGCTTTTGTTTCATGCTGTTGGATAGTAAGGACATCTGACTACCTGTGTCTAGTAACGCTCTTGCCTGATAGATTTCCCCAGTTTGCGGATGCACTATGTCTACTAGAGCCGTGCCTAGCAGTACTTGCTCCGACGCGGCACCACCGATCGGTCAACATACGCTTAATATTGTAACGGGTCCTAGAATTTCTGTAATCTTGTACACGTCAGTTTAAATTTAAAAAGATCTAAATAAGTATTGGTTTGTTCTATAACAGTATTTCATTTAGTCTCCCTAACACACACCTAAGCATAGGCGTCAACAAGTGGCAAGTTGAATTTAAACTGACGTGTACAAGATTACAGAAATTCTAGGACCCGTTACAATATTAAGCGTATGTTGACCGATCGGTGGTGCCGCGTCGGAGCAAGTGTTCATATTTTACTAACAGCTTAGTGAATCTATGTTTAGCGTCTAGAAGAATCGGGTGCTTCTTATCATAGCTGAATCTCGAATTTTCCAGCCGGCCTCCCACCCGTAGCACTCGTTCCGAGTCTACAAAAGGATTAAGGGGCAATATTTTCGAATTTTTATTTAACTGCAGCCCTTTGCTCAATATTTCGATTTCTTCAGAGAAAGTCTCACTTGTTGACGCCTATGCTTAGGTGTGTGTTAGGGAGACTAAATGAAATACTGTTATAGAACAAACCAATACTTATTTAGATCTTTTAAATTTAAACTGACGTGTACAAGATTACAGAAATTCTAGGACCCGTTACAATATTAAGCGTATGTTGACCGATCGGTGGTGCCGCGTCGGAGCAAGTGTCCGAGACCCCGGCCTTCTACCGCGGAGCCCGAGCGAGGTCCCCCCCGCCGTCGTGTGTGGTGGCGCGCCGCCATTGGTCCGCTGCGGTATGGCGTGATACCTGCCGCTGGTCGCAACGGCGCTCCGATTGGCTCAGCGGAGATGGTCGGTGGATGACGTCGGCCCGCTGCCTGCGCGCCGCGCTGGTTGCTAGGCGGGCACAGGCCGCAACATACTCCCGGGCGTTGAAGACTTCGACTTCAACTGGATGACATGTCCCGCCAGAGGGGACACATCGTGCGGACGGCACGAGTGACCGTCCCTTTGGTTGTAGCGACGTCCGCCACCCGGCTGACCCCGTCTGGGCCTGGGTGTAGGCGCGTGACGCGCCCCAGGCGCCACTGGAGCGGCGGAAGGTTTGCCTCCCGCAGGAGCACGAGGTCGCCGAGGCAAATGCCTCGCTGCTGGGTCCTCCACTGGGACCGTTGCTGCATCTCGGCCAGGAACTCCTTCTGCCACCTGGACCAGAACTGTTGGCGGATTTTTTCAATTAATTTGTAGCGGTTGGGCCGCAGTCCTGTCACGGTCGCCACTTGTTGACGCCTATGCTTAGGTGTGTGTTAGGGAGACTAAATGAAATACTGTTATAGAACAAACCAATACTTATTTAGATCTTTTAAATTCAAACTGACGTGTACAAGATTACAGAAATTCTAGGACCCGTTACAATATTAAGCGTATGTTGACCGATCGGTGGTGCCGCGTCGGAGCAAGTGAAGAGACCCCGGCCTTCTGCCGCGGAGCCCGAGCGAGGTCCCCCCCGCCGTCGTGTGTGGTGGCGCGCCGCCATTGGTCCGCTGCGGTATGGCGTGATACCTGCCGCTGGTCGCAACGGCGCTCCGATTGGCTCAGCGGAGATGGTCGGTGGATGACGTCGGCCCGCTGCCTGTGCGCCGCGCTGGTTGCTATGCGGGCACAGGCCGCAACATACTCCCGGGCGTTGAAGAGTTCGACTTCAACTGGATGACATGTCCCGCCAGAGGGGACACATCGTGCGGACGGCACGAGTGACCGTCCCTTTGGTTGTGGTGACGTCCGCCACCCGGCTGACCCCGTCTGGGCCTGGGTGTAGGCGCGTGACACGCCCCAGGCGCCACTGGAGCGGCGGAAGGTTTGCCTCCCGCAGGAGCACGAGGTCGCCGAGGCAAATGCCTCGCTGCTGGGTCCTCCACTGGGACCGTTGTTGCTGTTGATGATTCGATGAATTTAAATTTTACGCAACGAGTCCTGTCACGGTCGCCACTTGATGACGCCTATGCTTAGGTCTACGTTAGCCGATTACCATAGCTTAGAAAATTTCACAAGGTTTCTAAGAAATCGAGCCGATATTCTAGAAACAATGTATTCCGCAGGCATGGAAAATGCCGAGAAAAGGGACCGAAAGCCAAGCAGCAATAAAGAGCCTAAACCGAATAGGACTTTTGCTGCATTAGGAGACAAGTGGCGACCGTGACAGGACTCGTTGCGTAAAATTTAAATTCATCGAATCATCGAGAAGCGGCGGAAGATCGAATCGTCGAGAAGCGTCGACGGAAAATTCGTCGCGTGGAGCAAGTGCCGCAGCCCGCCATCCATCCAGCCGGGCTGCGTAATCAAGAAGAAAGGGAGCGCAGACGAGCTGCTGTGTCCAGGGAGACTTCGGAGGGTGACGGCGGGTCAAACTCAACACGTCTGCCGAAGGTCTAGCCCAGGAGAGTAAGCCCTGATCCATTCATTTCCTTTCTTTAATCTTTTTCCTGTGTGCCCTTGCGCTGTGAACCAGTGCGCGGCTTGCTGTTCGAACGTCAAACGGGAAAAGGGCCATATCTTTTCCTAGTTTGCAGGGTTAATTGCACGTGGGTTGAGCTGGCTTATGCTTCATGCTTGGCTAGGCGCTAAGCTGCAATTTTTACACTCTAGTCGAATCATTTGTATGTTCGTGTGCACCTACCCGCTTAAGTTCAGTTTCATAAATTTAATCCCACGTACCGCATAACCTCACTTTTGGCGATACTGTAAAACGCAAGCTAGCATTTTAAGCTGCACGCATTGTTTTTCCTACCCAATCCATATTCATGCACGCGTGTGAATTAAGTGCACGCAACCAAAGCTTGGTGAACCAGCCATCTTGCTGACTATTTCAGAGTTCCGGCCATACGGCAACTGTTCCGGTGCAGAACCAACGCAGCCAACACAGCGGATTCCCTCGACGCGCCGACTACATTAGCGGCGGCCGGCCGGCGGCCCGCTACGACGCGGAAGTCGTACCTGGGACCGTGTTGGAGCAACGCCTAACATTGTCAGGTTCACTGCACATTTATCTATTCAGCTCATTGTATTTCATTGTTTTGTGTTTTGTATTGCGATAGACAATAGGTCTCGTTGATAGCAAAATGACCAGTGTAGATACCGACCTGAAGGTCAAAATTAAAGAGTTAATTAGAAAGCGTGGCACCATAAAGGGTAGATTAACAAAATTCATAGAGTATTTAGGTACTATGAAGAACTTGGAGCCTAAAGAGGTTGCCAGTGTCCAAGTTAAAGAAATTTCTTTGAGATTAGCCAAGTTTCAAGAATTATTTAAAACATTTGACGAATTACAGTCAGAAATTGAAATATGTTGCTCCGATGTAGATGAACAATTGGAAGAAAGAGAGGCAACAGAGTGTCAATTTTACTCTGCTCTCTCTGTAGCTCAAGAATTAATTGAGGCTACCCCATTACCAATAAATAAAACAAACAGTGTTGGAGAAAATAGTAATTGTTCTCATCAGCCAAGCTGTTGTTCTCATGCATTTAACGGAGTGAAATTGCCAACCATACACCTTCCAAAGTTTGATGGAAACTTGTTAACATGGCTAGAATTTAAAGATACATTTGATTCTATTATTCACAGCAATAAATCAATTCCAGAAATAAATAAATTTCACTATTTAAGATCAGCTTTGGAAGGGAGTGCTAAGGGGATAATTAAATCAATAGAGTTTACCTCGAATAGCTACAAATTAGCATGGGATTTACTATGCGAGCGATATGATAATAAGAATATTCTCATAAACAATCATCTCAAAGCTTTAATTAGTGTTGAAAAGTGTAGTCGAGAATCATACAAGGCGTTAAGGTACTTAGTAGACCATATGTCAAAAAACTTGAGAGCGCTGGAAGCTTTGGGTCAGCCGACCGACAAATGGGATGCACTTATTCTATTCATTCTAGCTTCAAAGTTAGATCCGGTGACTAATACAAAATGGGAAGAGCATAGGTCTACATTAGCCGATTACCATAGCTTAGAAAATTTCACAAGGTTTCTAAGAAATCGAGCCGATATTCTAGAAACAATGTATTTCGCAGGCATGGAAAATACCGAGAAAAGGGACCGAAAGCCAAGCAGCAATAAAGAGCCTAAACCGAATAGGACTTTTGCTGCATTAGGAGATAAAGGTGGACCGTCCACGTGTCATGTCTGCAATAACAGTCACCATTTATCCGAGTGCTCCAAATTTAAGAATATGGACATAGGGGATAGGCTATCTGAAGTCACAAGATTAAAACTATGTAAAAATTGCCTTAAGAGCGGTCACAACTCATTCCAATGCAAGTCCAAGCTTACGTGTCGTGTATGCAAACGGAAACATCATTCACTAGTACACAATGACGAGTTTAAGACCAATAGGTCCACAGCAGACGCTCCGGCCCTTGAGCCCTCTAGCTTACCGGTTTCTCTCTCAGCGGCCTCAGTAGGTCAAGTACTGCTAGGCACGGCTCTAGTAGACATAGTGCATCCGCAAACTGGGGAAATCTATCAGGCAAGAGCGTTACTAGACACAGGTAGTCAGATGTCCTTACTATCCAACAGCATGAAACAAAAGCTCGGGTTAATTTGTGACACTTCCCGTCCCACTCACGTTGCCGGAATAAATAATTCCATTTCAAAGGTTTCCGAAAGGGTAAACATTAAACTCAAGTCGCGCGTGACTAATTTCTGTATCTCGGTTAACTGTCTTGTCTTACCAAATATTATGGGTACGTTGCCCAACATGCAGGTAAACGTTAAGCAACTCGGTATACCAAAGGAAGTTAGTCTAGCGGATCCCACTTTCTATGAACCTTCGAAGATAGACATTCTGTTAGGTGCGGATGTATATTGGGCGATTGTGAATGCCAATCACATATATCTAGGCAAAAATAAACCAGCACTACAAGACACTAAACTAGGCTGGGTAGTGTCAGGCCCTACAGGGCAAGGTAGCCTAAAGTCCCTCACTGTAACTTGTAACTTCAGCCAAGACGCACAAGAGTGTCTAAAAAGATTCTGGGAAATCGAAGAGGGTTATGCTGAACACTATTCCCGTTCCCCCGATGAACATTTCTGTGAAGGGCATTTTGTTCAACATACCAAACGCCTGTCAAACGGAAGATTTTCTGTAGCAATGCCTCTAAAGGAAGACCCTGAGAGCGCGTTAGGCGATTCCTATGCAATAGCTAGGAAGCGGCTTACCCACTTAGAAACCAAATTAAATAAAAACCCCCAACTAAAGGAAGCTTACTCAGAGTTCATTAAGGAGTATAAGGAATTAGGTCACCTAACCGAAATTGCACAACCGCAGTTCGGGTACTACCTACCCCATCACTGTGTCATTCGGGAACATAGTGAAACCACCAAACTCAGAGTAGTCTTCGACGCATCTGCGAAGACTACCTCTGGAAAATCGCTGAATGAGATACAAGCAGTAGGTCCAGTCATTCAGAGTGACTTGATGTCCATATTACTACGTTTTCGAGAGCATAGGTTTGTTCTTACCGGAGACATTACTAAAATGTATAGGCAAATTCTAATTGATGAGTCACAACGTCATTTGCAATTAATACTATGGCGTTGTGAGAAGTCTCACAACATTGTAACGTACCAGTTAAATACAATGACTTATGGTACAGCGTCAGCTCCCTTCCTTAGTACGAGGTGTCTTCAACAACTCGCGCTAGAATGTGATGACGAACTTATAAAGGAGGTTATGCTAACTGATTTCTACATAGACGACTTAAGCACTGGCTGCGCATCAGAAGAGCAGCTGACGCACATCCATAAGGGTACTACTAGAGTGTTAGAGTCGGCGGGTTTCAAGCTTAGAAAATTTCGTACAAATTGTCCGCAAATATTCAAGAAGGACCACTTTAGTACTGACGTTCTAGATCTGAGCAAGGAATCCGCTGTGCTAGGATTAAACTGGTCTCCAGTGAATGACACAATTCAATTTTCCACAAATATACCTATAGCTGCTCAGATAACTAAACGAACGATTATATCGATGACATGTAAAATATTTGATCCATTAGGACTACTGAGTGCGGCCATCATAAAGCCAAAAATTCTACTCCAAAGGCTATGGTGCGCCAAGTTAGACTGGGATGAGCCAGTACCAAATAATCTTGCTAAGGACTGGCTAAACTTTAGCAATAATTTATCATATCTGTATAACTTGCATCTACCTAGACACACTCTGTGTGAATTACCAGAGTATATTGAATTGCATTGTTTTGTAGATGCCTCACAGGCAGCCTACGGCGCCTGCGTTTATTTAAGGTCAAGGAGTAACAAAGGTAGCTACACCTCACGCCTACTATGTGCCAAGGCCAGGGTAGCACCCCTTAAACCTATGACTATCCCTAGACTAGAATTATGTGGAGCGCTCCTCGGCGCGAGACTTAGTCATAAAGTAATTCAGTCCTTGAAAGGAAAAATAAATAAAAAATTAATATGGACCGACTCCACGGTAGTACTAGGATGGCTAAAAATGCAGCCAAACTCACTTAAAATGTTTGTTCGTAACAGAATAAATGAAATTCAGGAGTTAACAGCTGAATATCAATGGCGTCATGTGCGCACAAGTTTGAACCCTGCAGATATGGCATCAAGAGGAGTAGAACCTCACGTGCTGCAAGGTTCAACGCTTTGGTGGGAAGGCCCTCCCTTCTTAAAACAAGAAGACAGTGAGTGGTCTCCCAAGCTAGCTCCGTTAGAGGAAAAATCGCTGCCAGAAGTCAAACCACTTAACCCATACTCATGTGCGGCAAATAATAGTAATAGAGTAGATAATACAAAGCTTATAGATTTCAACAGGTTCTCTAATTTCCTACGGCTGAAAAGAACAGTTGCCTATGTGCTAAGATTTGTCCAGATAGGAAAAGGGCAGATAAATGCTAGTCCAACCTTATCGGTTGAAGAGTTGCAAAAGGCATGCACTCTTCTAATTAAACTCAGTCAACATGAGACTTTCTCTGAAGAAATCGAAATATTGAGCAAAGGGCTGCAGTTAAATAAAAATTCGAAAATATTGCCCCTTAATCCTTTTGTAGACTCGGAACGAGTGCTACGGGTGGGAGGCCGGCTAGAAAATTCGAGATTCAGCTATGATAAGAAGCACCCGATTCTTCTAGACGCTAAACATAGATTCACTAAGCTGTTAGTAAAATATGAACACTTGCGCTTGTTCCATGTTGGTCCCCAGGCACTGCTTGCAGCCATCCGTGAGGAATATTGGCCCTTGGGAGGGCGAACCCTTGCTCGCACGACCACCAGGCAGTGTGTTGTGTGTACGCGATTGAGAGGTAAACCTTTCGAACCAATTATGGGTGATTTGCCGGCCGTCAGAACGGATAATAGCTTCGCCTTCAGTTCTTGTGGGGTAGACTTTGCGGGCCCGTTTAAAATTTCGAGTCGTAAAGGCCGAGGGAACCGCATAACTAAAAGTTATCTATGTCTGTTTGTGTGTCTCACCACTAAGGCGGTTCACCTAGAGTTGGTCAGCGACCTCACGTCTGAAGCATTCATTCTGTGTCTCCACCGGTTTGTAGCTAGGAGAGGTAAACCCTATGTCATATATTGTGATAACGGTCGTAATTTTCTAGGTGCATGCAATGAGCTGGGTAGGATGCTGCAGGAGGCCCAAGAATCTGTGTACAATTACACGGCGAACGAGGGAATCCGCTTCGTGTTTGGACCTGCATATTCGCCCCATTTCGGAGGCATATGGGAGGCTGGTATAAAATCCTCTAAATATCATCTTAAACGAGTAGCTGGGGAGGCCTGTTTGACGTTCGAGGAGCTGGCGACACTATTCTCGCAGATTGAGGCCATACTCAATTCCCGTCCCCTCTCTCCTCTCTCGTCAGACCCTAATGACCCCTCTCCACTAACCCCGGGGCACTTTCTGGTGGGCAGGCCGTTGACCGCCGTCCCATCACCACCCATCACAGCACTGCGGCCCAACCGCTACAAATTAATTGAAAAAATCCGCCAACAGTTCTGGTCCAGGTGGCAGAAGGAGTTCCTGGCCGAGATGCAGCAACGGTCCCAGTGGAGGACCCAGCAGCGAGGCATTTGCCTCGGCGACCTCGTGCTCCTGCGGGAGGCAAACCTTCCGCCGCTCCAGTGGCGCCTGGGGCGTGTCACGCGCCTACACCCAGGCCCAGACGGGGTCAGCCGGGTGGCGGACGTCGCCACAACCAAAGGGACGGTCACTCGTGCCGTCCGCACGATGTGTCCCCTCTGGCGGGACATGTCATCCAGTTGAAGTCGAACTCTTCAACGCCCGGGAGTATGTTGCGGCCTGTGCCCGCATAGCAACCAGCGCGGCGCACAGGCAGCGGGCCGACGTCATCCACCGACCATCTCCGCTGAGCCAATCGGA
The DNA here is from genome assembly GCA_945859645.1 of Amphipoea oculea. Taxonomy (NCBI): domain Eukaryota; kingdom Metazoa; phylum Arthropoda; class Insecta; order Lepidoptera; family Noctuidae; genus Amphipoea; species Amphipoea oculea. Next base: position 7,905,650 of record OX243876.1, read on the forward strand.
GCGCCGTTGCGACCAGCGGCAGGTATCACGCCATACCGCAGCGGACCAATGGCGGCGCGCCACCACACACGACGGCGGGGGGGACCTCGCTCGGGCTCCGCGGCAGAGGGCCGGGGTCTTTTCACTTGCTCCGACGCGGCACCACCGATCGGTCAACATACGCTTAATATTGTAACGGGTCCTAGAATTTCTGTAATCTTGTACACGTCAGTTTGAATTTAAAAGATCTAAATAAGTATTGGTTTGTTCTATAACAGTATTTCATTTAGTCTCCCTAACACACACCTAAGCATAGGCGTCAACATACTTATTGTAATTTCTGAAAAGTTTTAGAACTAAAGTTCAATTCTCAACAAGATTAGTACCAATCAATCTGCCGATTGAAGCCTATATTATTTGATTTTATAAACACTACCCACTCTTCAACTTTTATATGTGTATATATATAAGTTGAAGAGTGGGTAGTGTTTATTATACTTAATTAGGTAATTTAATTATTGAAAAATATTATAATTAGGTGTTTATTATAATTAGGTATATTATAATTAGGTAATGTGGATAGAAATAAACATGATTATAGGCCGACCGCTTAACTGAGACGTTGCCTGAGGTAGCAGCGCGGTGCGGGAGGGGTGTGGTGACGTGATTCGAGAGCTCAGTGATTGGTCAACTTGTGACAACTATCACCCCTCCCGCACCGCGCAGCTACCTTAGGCAACGTCTAAGTTAAGCGATTGGCGTATAGTTAACGTTTCAATGATCACTTTGAATCATGTCTACTAACTAAATCATTATACATGCTTCAGTAACCTCGACGTTTATTTTGACGGCTAGCCCCTTATTATAACAATAATACCAGCCTATTATTGTCCCATTGCAGGGCAAAAGGAGTCTTCTCATCCAGAGAAGGCAAAAGCATTGATCACCACGCTTCAAGATGGGTTGGCGTTTTCGGACTTACCTATAGTTGCTATAAAGCCAGCTGGTCTCCCCACATTTTGTTTTTACCGATGTCAGTACTTAATGTTCCAGATTTACACTTTTTTTTTCTCTACAATGAAGACGCAGATAAGGCATTTTACTGTTAAAAAAAAACAAGGTTCTTCGAAAATAATTATCCTTTAGTTTTGTATTTGAACTGTATGATTTTATTTATTCAACATTTATTTTGCACGAAGTGATATGACTTGAAGTGGGGTGAATATTCAGATGATGGCTAATTATAATGTTTGGAAGAAAACGAGCGCCGACCCCGAATAAATTCAGATGATGATGATAGTATTTTATGAAAATGAATAGCTAAAGGTTTTGAGGGTTGCGTAGGTACCCAAAGGGTGCAAACGGGGCCCTATGACTAAGTCTCCTCTGTTTGTCCGTCCGTCTATCCAACCGTCCATTTGTCAGTCCTGTCCTGTTGTGATTTTTTGCAGAATGTGTATTTCTATTGCCGCTGTAACAACAAATAAAATAAAGTTAAAAGTCTTCATACAAAAAACGTTTTTAACGTAACGGCTTTTTTTGCTTTGTGGAACGGAACCATTGACATTTCTGAAGCTATATCCAAAATGATAATATTGGCGAACTGTTGAAAATTTCTAACAAAAGTTTTCAATCTCTCTCTAACTCCTTCAAGTCAGCCTGACTTGTGAGATTTCTCAACAAAAGTTATTAACGTTGATTATTTCGCTTTATAATTGTCACGGTATCGAAATCCGCTATTTCGATCTTGAAACTTCCGTGGATTAGATTGGTGTGAAAATAATCTGAATAATTGATTCAAAATAATCCCTTTCCTCGAATGATTTTCTTTGCCGCCAGCTAAGGGCTTTTAAAAGGAAATTATTTATTAAACTCCAAGTCCAATAGCGCACAAACAAGGCGGATTATTAAATCCGTCTTATAGTCTTCAAAACAAGTCAGTCAAGACTTACCAGCTAGCCTATTCTGTAAGAATCTCATCGTGAAAATGTACGTAGATTGCGCGCAATGTAAGTCTGCGCGCGACGTTTGACTTCAAGATTATTTCCCTGCTAGCACTTTTAATCACTTTCGGTGTAATGATGGAAATTACTTACTTTGGGAAACACGGATCACAGGCGAAGCAGTCATGCTAACGAAGGAGGTGGCGGGATGGCTGAGGGGGAAAGCCTCACGTCCCAGCCGCCGCGGGAGACGCTCCAGGCGTCGGGAGCCGCGCGACTACTCCCGGCCACCGTAGGTGCGGGCCTGCGGACGGAGAGTAATGGGTAGCTAACCATCCGAACAGGACCAGGCCCGTGCCGGACGGCGCGTGTGTGTTCCACGCGCGCCTTAAAGAGATGTCAGCATAAAGGAAGGAGCCTGTTAGAGCCGAACCCTGCCGGGGTAGTGGGATTGTCCGAAAGGGTTACCGCTACCCCGGAACACAAAGGGCTAAGGAAGGGACACGGATGGGTTTGAGTCAGTAAGAGTCTGACACTCCCTTCCGCTCCACCCAGAGCGGGAGGGGTAATTTGATGATTTCCTATCAATAAAAAAAGCAAACTCTTTACACTTTAAATAAATTTCCAGATAACGGCAAATGATTATTTCCGATTTCGGCCGCGCGCAGACTTATTTTGCGCGCACTCTAGTGAGAAAAAAAAAAAAAAAAAAAAAAAAAAAAAAAAAAGTTTCTTTATTAACTTCAGTTGTACAAAAACACTCATCTAAACACTATGCAGCGTTACAACAAAGGAAAAGAGTGGTTTCGATGAACTCTGGCACCCAGAGTAAGATTTAACTTGTGTTTAGGGTGCCAGCGCCCTCGCCTATAATTTGCAACATATAAACTGTAGTTGTATGACGAGCACAGTACATTATTATACTATAACTACTTACAAATTTAAATACATAACCGTGGCCTATTTAAGTACCTCTGTATATGTATTAAAAAAGAGATAAATGTGGTGAAAACTTGGGTTCATGTTATCCTGTACAAATATATACCCTACATAGGACCTACGTTCATGACACAAATATGTTATTGACTGTTTATATATAATTAAAAATAAATTACTTAATTAACTACATTAGGTTAAGCGATTGATACATGTAGCAAATCCTCAGTCTTATCGTAACTCAATGTCAATAGCCACTTTGTTACCTTGGTCTTACATTCATTGAAACACATGGGAGCGATAGTGCATAGTCTATTTATTTTATTATATAAATGGTTACACAGAATATCATAATGACGCTGGGCATGGGCCGTTCTACATCCACGAGTTGAGCATACTTCGTAGTATCTACGCTTTTTAGCGTCATTCGGATTGTATACCACAGAGGGATGTTTGCGCAAAATAGTGCCAAGAACAAAAAGCTGTCTCACAGTAAGGACCTGACATTCGGTGTAGAGAGCCGAGGTGGGATATCTAAAAGGCTTCGAGGTCATTACCTTGAGGACAGCTCTCTGCGCTCGTTCCAGAGGCAGAAGGATTGTCTTGGGAGCCCCCCCCCACACTGTGATACAGTAGTTTAATATGCTTTGACAGAGGGCATAAGAAACAGTTTTGATAGTACTAAAGTCCGCAGAGTGCCTTAGTTTTTTAAAAATAAATATACACTTGCGGACTCGCGATATGAGATTGCTAAGGTGAATTTTCCAACTCAAAGAACTATCTACATGCACTCCGAGATACTTAACAGAGTCACACCTAGTGAGTTGCGAGCAGCCGCATTGTGAAGAGGATAGACCAAGTGAGCAAGTATGGGCTCTAAGTGCCATTGAATCAGGTGGAGGGAGGTTGGTGGATATTAAGGAGAAAGGTAAGTATACTGTTTTCTTAAGATTTAAGGTTAGAATGTTATTTGACAGCCATTTCATCACTGAGTTTAGAGCAAGTTCCGCGTATTTTACTGTTTCAGGCCAGTCGCTACCATGAAGAAGTAAGGCCGTATCATCTGCGTAAGTATAAATTGAACAGTTCGTTAGAGTCATTTTACATAAGTTATTTATATAAATAACAAACAGGGTAGGACCCAAAATTGAGCCCTGAGGAACGCCGAAACTCAATGATATAGTGTCACTAATAACGTCATTTATTTTGACGCATTGGCTTCTATCACACAGGTAATCCCGGAAAATTTCCAAGGTATGTCCGCGAATACCAGTAGCTTCCAACTTGGATAGGAGGTGGGGAACAGACACCGTGTCGAATGCCTTGGAAAGATCGAGGAAGATAGCCAAGCATTTCATTTTGCTATCTAGTTTAGATACTACTTGATCTACCAAGGCAGCAATAGCATTTTCAGTCGACCTGCCACCTCTAAAACCATACTGGTTGTCACTTAATAAATTGTATGACTCAAGATAGTCTACCAATCGTTTGTTAAGTATCTTCTCCAAAATTTTAGAGATAGCAGGCAAGACTGAGATCGGTCTATAGTTATCTACACTGTGTCTGTCCCCACTCTTGAAAATTGGATGAACGACAGCCCTTTTAAAAACCCTAGGAAAGCAACCCATGGAAATAGAGCGATTGCAGATATGGGTGATGGGTGGGACAATCGCGGGCATACATGATTTTAACAGTCTGGATGATATGCCATCCCAACCCACCGCCGCATCTGTTCGTAATCCAATAATGATATTAGAGACCTCTACTTCATCAGTGGGGAGAAGCACCAGCGAGTTAGAAGGCAGCGCATCGAGAGAATGCTCCGGGGTATACGACGTGGATGAGAACTTGTCAGCCAAGTTCTTGCCAACATTGGCAAAAAACTCGTTAACTTTGTTGACCGAAGACTTTTCATCCGAAGACATCCTTAGAAGCTCGTTAGGGGATTCCGCATTACGGCTAGTTCCAGTGATATTTTTAATGATCTTCCAAGTTGCTTTAGGGTTGTTCTTCGCCATTTGAAACTCCTTCCCCTCATATGCATGTTTTAAATTTTTGAGAAGCTTGTTACAAAAATTACGGTATCGCTTATACGTGACCATGAGAATGTAATTTTCAGGATCTGCCTGTAGGGTTTGAGCCATGCTGTCTCTATTACGGATACACCGTAGTAGACCATTGGTAATCCAAGGTTTCAGGATTCTGCGTTTCGAAGACATGTACACTAATTTGGAATGATTATCGATGACAGAGCTAATAGAGGAAACAAGAGACTCGGCGGCATTATTTGCGTCTTGAATGGTCAGTATTTCACTAAAGTCCATTGATAAGATTTCAGTAGTTGCAGCTGTATAATTAACGACTATGCGATTACCTTTGGGGGTAGGGAGTTGCTTTACATTTTGAATGCTTATAAACGTAGGTCTATGATCAGTAATGTAGGTGTCAAAAACTAGAGTCGTATTTTTAAGATCAGATCTTAAAATTACGTGATCAATACAAGAGTTAATACGGGTTGGGAATTGATGCGTGGGGAGGAGACCATGTGAAGCAATAAGGTTGAGGTACTGATTTGCTTGTTGGGAGATAGCATTCGGAGTGATGTCAATGTTGATGTCACCCATTATCACTAAGTTTTTTTGGACTGCCGAGTGAGTAAGGACAGTGTCTAAATTATCGATAAAATTATCAAGATTTCTTGTGGACGGAGAGCGATATATCGCTAAGAGTAAGATATTATGAGATTTTATATTACAGATCAAACAGCTTGCACCAGATATAGAAGGTTCGGTAACGATATGAGGTAATTCTGATTTTACATATATTACAACACCATCGTTCTGATTGATAGGATTAGTCGTGTGATAAGAAATATACCCATCCAGTGGTGGAACTGTTGACCCCATCAACCAGCACTCCGATAGAATTAAAACATCACATGATATTTCTATCCTAGCCAGGAGCACAAGAAAACTATCAAAATTACAATTCACACTGCGAATATTAAGGTGCATGATATTAAGCGACTTACTATTGTTGTTTATAAAACGACTACATGACTCCGGTACACAGATATGTGAATCACCCATACCAAAAGATTCAATATCATTTAGATTGTCAGAGTCGAATATTGATGTTTGATGTTAAGTGCATATAGATTGCAACCATGGATATGATGCGGATTATGTCTAATTTAGTTCTGTCTACATTTAAACATTCAGTATCGTAGGTTGCGGGTATAAGACATAGACATAAGATAATCGATAGGATGAACATAAACGCAGGTATGATAAGAGTTGTGAGCATGTGATAACAAGTTTTCAAATTATTATAATTTGTACTGGGTCTAAAAAGGTACGATAAATAATACATAGGCTGATTTATACAGTATACACTATGAAAATTTGATAATCTCAATATTATTTTTATAAACAGGTAACAAGTTGTACTTATAAAGTGGTAAAAAACAGGTTGGTAAGAGGCTAGTAGTGCTCGAATTTTTAAATAAAACTGTAAGTTACTAAAATGTTTCAAAAGCATGCAATAATAATAAGAATAATAATAAAAACAATGAAAAAGAGATGCCTTGCGTTTTTCAAGCAGGGATGAGCAGTTTTTTAAGACAAGAGGTTGAGTTGATAATAACGGAGTCCATTCCTTCACGTTCACGAAGAAAAATCTTTCCATTTTGGGACCAACAAAATTTATATTTGTTTGTTTTGGCAAAAGAACGGGCCTCGAAGAAAAGTTGTCGCTGGGTGCGAGGCAGGTGATCGGCAATATAGACTGGCTTGACTTCACCAGGAACACCAATGTGTCCCGTGTTTAGTTTCTCAGTTGATGGGAGACCCTTATTGAAAGTACGGCAGGCTTCAAGTACTTGATTCTTCGAGGGGACAGTCAGGAACTCCGCTACTATCGGTCTGTTAGAGCCCTTTTTTCCGGGCAGACGATATACGTCACGTAGTTGCGGAGGGTTAATCGCCGGCTGGAGGGTCTCACAGGTTTTCAAAACAATCGAGGTTAAGTCTCTAGTTGTTTCCTTCTCAGTTGCTGGTACATTCCTAATCTCAAGACATGATGAACGCGAACTCAGCTGTATATCTTCTACTTTTTTTTCAAGATCCAGTATGTAGTTCCGCTGTTCACTGTTTTCTTTTTCTAATTTTTGAATTGATTTCTTGAGAGAATCGTAATCTTGACTCAGAAATTCTACAGTTTTTAGGGTTTCAGCATTAGTTTTTTGAATCTCCGCATTTTGCAGTTTAATTTCCCTCAACTCCGCCGTTAGTTTGCCAAGCAGAACCTCTTGCTCAGATTTCCAAGAGGTAAATAAGTGCGTTATTTTATCCTCGAGATTCTTCCATTCACACTCAGGAGAGAAGTCTGGTCGCTGTCGCTTGGATCGCGAGGTAATGTTGGAAATTTCAGGCTCATTGGGAACATTAAAAATGTCTGGAGTTGAAAAAATAGGTGGATTGTCCATCTCACAGGCAGGATTTGGAGGGGGCGAGCGCACTAACCTTGGCATAGTAGCTGTACTTGTTTACTTAAGTACTACTTAATTGAAAGAAACCACAGAGAACCGTTTCGTAGCCGATCAACACGTAGCACAGCTGTTTGGTGCCGCGTAGCACTCGTAGCCTCTTCGCACGTAGCTGATTGCTGATGACGCGTATTCTCGTAGCAGTCCGAGCGCTACGGCACAGGTGGTAGGGATGCGGTGTTTCGCAACGGTGCGTCACCGCAGTTTGGCTTAGCGGTAAGTGACACCGGCTATCGCGCACCGAGGAGGCGGTTCAAAACCAAGTTTATAAATCCAATCACAATGGACCCTTCGAATGTTTTAAGTAAGGGCGGTGATAAAAATATCGTTGTCACTTTCGTGGGGAGTGGCCTGCTCGTAAAAATGCTCCAGGAAGAAACGAGAATTAGAAATTAAAATTTGAACCAATCAGAAATATTTAAATAGATTTTAGCGCGGTTATAGTTTACGCGAGTGCACACGTCTATTCGCTGTGCCGCACGGCGGAGAACTAAAAGAAGAACCTTAATGATGTATCTCTGCGACGTGAATGCATCGCGTGCCAAGGAGTCAGCTCCAGTCAGAAGTTGAAGGATGAAGATAGGGAATTATACAGCGGATCTATTGCTCCAAGTATTTCCAGGTGTTTTTCTCTTTCGCTTTCTGTCCAGTCCTTTCCGGCAATTTGTTTTATTTCGTCTGCCATATATTCTCTGGGTTATCCTCTGGCTCTCTTGCCGCTTGGATCTGCACCCTAATTGCGTAACACACTAACAATCACAATCTAAATCATTGTGATATTGCTAATCCGTTGCTTCATATTATGTTCGAAGCATTTATCTGCTCACCTACGTAAATAACGCAATGAATGTTGTTGAATTGTCAAAATGAAAGCCACTACTGAAAGTATTGCCCCGCTGATCATTGAATCACCAACTGTGTCCATCTTCCATCTGTTATTCTTGATACGTGTGTGTTATTGCTCGATTAGAATAAAAGGTTTCACCTTCCCTACAATATACCTAATAATACAACTTAAACATGACAGAAAAGCAGAAATTATCTCGCGCCTCACGCAAAGGGAGTAACATAAATTTTCATAAAAGACGGTGAATACGCAAATAAGCCGTAACGTTTATTTACAAACGCGTTATTGCCAGTATTACACGGTATTGCACGTTCACCTGATTTTATTTATTTGAATATATGAGCTTTTACCCCTTTACCCAAACGGAGGCTTTCAGTTATGATTTTCGTTAGATATGTCTGAATGAATATTATGTTATCTGTAGTTGGTTGTATGATATTCTTTGTACAGAGTTATTTTACCTCTGACAGCAGCAACTCAATAGAAACCTTACTTCAATGAGAATAAAATTCACTATAATTTTGACAGACCTGTCGGTCGCTGCAACCCAACAGCTACCTTATTATTAATGTCATAAAGATTATTGTGATTTTGACAGTATTGGGGTTTTCTCGTCGTTGACGGATACAAGCGTAGCAAGTTAAGTTACACCAAACCACTGTTAAGTTTTATAGTTTATTTGTGGAAACAGTTTAACGCGTTCCGCTTAGTAATCTAAGCCGCACTTACTGTATGATTATTAGGTAGTTATTGACCCGCACATTAGCACGTGACGGAGTTTAAGTGACGACTGAATTGACTAATTTGTCATTAAAGTATGCGTAAACGTACTTTTGCTCTATGAGCATTATTGGCTCGTACAGACAGTAATGCAAAATCAGAGGTAATCAATATAATAAAAATAAGGTACTGTGAAAGGACTATTATTATACGGGTTATATTTCTTTTGCTGAAAATAAGGTAATACTGAAAATTGCGTTCAGTATTTCAAACGCAATAAAATCTAGTTCATCATCTACCTAGCCTTTTCCCAACTATGTTGGGGTCGGCTTCCAGTCTAACCGGATGGAGCTGAGTGCCAGTATTTTATTTACAAGGAGCGACAGCCTATTTGACCTCCACAATCCAGTTACTGGTTAATAAGATACCCCTTGGTAAGACTGATTGTCAGATTTTCGGGCTTCTGACAATCTGTAACGACTGTCAAAGATCCACGAATGACAGCCGGGACCGACGGCTTAACGTGCTTTCTGGGGCACGGAGGAGTCTTGGTATGTAAAGATGGTCACCCATCCACGGACCAACCGCGGCAAGCGTAGCTTAATCTGATCGATCGACCCGTGCGGCTGTTATTACTTATCCACGAGCCCGTTTTATAATAATTGACGTAAATACGTAAGTTCGTAGAACAAAATTATATTAAACCGCTACCCAAACAAAACCCGTTTGTTTGTTACATAAGTTCCGGTTAATGGACCTCAGATAACCGGATCAGGTGTAACGTACCCGATATAAAAGCATCGGTTAGTTTACACGTACCCATTAATATTACCTTATATCCCTTTTGTTCGTAACTTCTTAGTAAGTAGTTTGAAACTCCCTAAGTATTTCTGTGTTCCTGGTACTTCATGCCTGCTTTGCATATGGCTTCTGCGATACAAAGGTTCTATTACCGAACTTCAATGGCAAATCATTTTAGGTAACATATTGAACGCAGTTTTAAATACTTATGAGCATTTAGATTTGTTTTTATATCTATCATAATTATGTAGAAAATTCAAACACAAGTGTCCAAATGGCAATGTCGACTCTCTCAGCATTTGATTTCACAACGGATTAAAGAGCTACCAATTCTAACTAAAAAGGGCTTCCTACCACTGCACAGTATTTAACACTATTTAAAACAATATAAAAAAAAATCTTTAGTAAAAAAAACGTTCCTCGTGTGGGGATATAACTTTTTTTTAAATTTTTAATTTATTGTTAAAGCGGTTATATTAAAATACACTCTTTGAACATTTCAAGTGTCTACCTATTAAGGTTCAAAAGATACAGCCCTGTCGCAGACGGACGGACGGACCGACAGGGGAGCCTTCGTAATAGGGTCCCGTTGGAACCCTTTGGGTACATACAGGGCGGCGATATAGTCATCTGCATCCATCAAGGGGGTGATTCTATATACATGTCATTGTAAACAACTTTCGCTATCAAACTCATACTTACTTACTTTATTTATATCTAATCGTATGCTGCGCTAGTTGACGTCATCCAGTCAACGTCGGCTGTCGTTGAAAATCAACGCTGGTGCTCTGTCTCGTATAGGGGTCTTAGCATTAAGGTGAGCGATGGCCGTTTTGTGTGGATGTGACGCATGTTTTCCCCCAACTTGTTATTTCTTTTGTGTTTGTGTTCCTTATAAACGTCATGTTTACAGCAAATTACCTTATTTCATTCTTTCTTTCTATACCCGAATATTAACAAAAAAAAGTGGCACTCCGCGAGTGCCGACAGAAGTGAAAACTTGCACAATTATTACGAGTGTATTAAGTTTATATGAATAAACAAAACACAAACAGAATACTTAGCCATCACTCACTGACATATCGAAAAAACATTAAAACCGAGTACATCCCGAGGACAGCCGAACACATCCGAATATAGCGCGGTGTCGGTAACAGCGTCGCAAGTTCAATGGTTTTTTCCCATCAAAAAAATGCCCAACGCGCCTAAGGAAGTCTTCACTTCAGAAACCTGTATCGAAATAATCTGTCTACTGTTGTATAGGAATTTGATTTTTGTTTTCACGAATCTAAATCAGGTGACTAAATCGCAAAGTCAAAGCATTTATTTCAAATAGGCACATAAAAGGCACTTTTGAACGTCAAAAATTATCTTAAATCGCTACCCTGTATTTATACACATAATAAAACTGTCATAACTATATTTCTATTTCTCTATTCCGGAGCGTAGGCGTATTTATTTGGAGATTATCCATGAGATATTTGCTGTATCACCACTAGACCATTATCCCAAAACCAGGCCACCACTAAAACTAAATCCTATCTCTAATCTCACGTACAGAAAATCCGTACAACAAGCGAAAAAGCAATTACTCAAAAATTGGCTGGAACAGCAACTATGACTGGTTAGATAAACACCGTGGCATCGGTCCAAGTGCACAGTACGTCATAGACGCACATCAGACGTGCCCAATCGGGCCGACGGATCTCGGATCACAACGGACCCGTCTTAAATCGGATCGTCCTACTTAATCTGGAAAAGGGCAATGGCAACGCCATTTTAAGGCCGTAGAGTTTTTGTAGGCATTCGATTTCGGTGTCTGATTTGAAATTGGAGATAGAATCTATGGTTGCGATCACGTATAATTTGGCTAATTTAGTCATTTATTTATTTATCCTCACACTGGAACGCTATACAGCAATTACACCAACGGAATTAAAAAATACCTCATGTATTGCTTTCCAAAAAGTAAAATAAACCTAATAATTTTATTATACCAACTGTTCAGTGTTTTCACCGAATACCTTAGTTAGCAATATCGGCGCGACGCGTTGTCTTAATTTGATTACTTATTATTTAATATTATTATTTTATTCCTTTATTTTCATGATTGAACCTACCACTGGTTGTCTCTACATCACCAAAAGATTGACTGGTAGAAAATGCCTATGGCATTAAGTCCGCCTCTGTGCATTTGTGTGTATTAAATAAATATTAGATTTAGTGCACTTTTCAAACATTTCATCAACATTGCATTAACATTTTAACAATACAACAGTGTTCAACATAAACATAATTATTTTGTTTCTCCTCAAAAACACCGACACCTCGCTTCGTACCTGAAACCAACCTTTATTAAATTACTTTGCGTAGATATATGATATAATATTGTTCACGTTCCTTAATTTTTTAATAAAATATCAAACTCTTCTAATTTTTCTAAAAATCTCACCTTTCTGACGAAAATATTGTATACCTTTATTGCGTAGGCTGCTTATTTTGTCCAAAATTTACATATTTAAAAATTAACACTCACGTGTTTTATTGTGTACCCAAACTGAATTTTTCTGAATTTTTATTCAAACTTTTATCCATTGCAATTGCTGGCCTTCCTTGAGGAGCTGGGGTGGATCGAATAATCGATTTTCCCACCCGTATGCAAAATACGCGCATTGACGTGGAGTTGCGGACACCAGCCCGTATTACCTATTACCTATCCATTGCAATTGGGTTGTGGAGGTCAGATAGGCAGTCGCTCGATGTAAAATACTGGTATTCAGCTGCATCTGGTTAGACTGGAAGCCGACGTCAATATAGTTTTATCCATTGCAAATAAAATGTGAATGTCACTGGAAACAGATATATTTTGTAAAAAAAAGTATATATGTTTATATATATATTTATTTATTTATTTATTAAAACTTTATGCACAAGTAAAATCTGTACAAAGGCGGACTTAATGCCTTAGGCATTTTCTACCAGTAATACCGGTAGTATATATGGTCTGTCTATTTGCGTAAGCTTGACTTATAAAAAATATTTGATGAAAAGATCGAATAAAAATTTCTTACAGAATCAATATAAATATCGCTAACTTTGGCTGTGACTTTACTCGTCAATAAAAAATAATGATTGCCACAAATAAATATCGGAGCCAAATGCGAAGGCTTTGAGTACACTATAATCATAAAATAATAAGTAGTTTTATTTTATGTGTGACACAAGTGTGTCGCAAACTTTATTCCGAACGTAAGCATTGAACTGGTGTTACAACTTGATTGGGGTCACTTCGGAAGACTTCGGCATGCTTCGGTACTCATTCGTGAAATAGGTCAAGAGACGGATGAACAGTTCCGCGACGATTTGTCATTGTCGCCGACTTTCACATAAAAAAGAGGAATTGTTCTCGTGAAAGCCTGAAGGATCCGTGTTTGGCCTGTTTTTGAAATGTGTTTGGCGTATCCGTTGACCACAGGCTTCATACACAGACGTCCTCTATTGATTTTGTTGAAATTTCTGTATTATTTTTCGTGTAAATAAAAAATATAAGTAAAATTTTTAGTTTTCAGAAAATCATCTTCTTCTTCATATCGCTGCGCTGACACGATAAGTGGCCCAATACTTCTTGGCGAAGTTTCACGGCATTATCTGTGGCAGCGCAGAGGTCACTTTGGCTTCATGTTTTTGAGCACAAAAGGCAGGATAGGAGGTGAAGCATGGTGGTCAGAAAATCATGAAATTGATGCGTTAAGTATACCATTATTTTGTAAACATTGAACCAGCATATGAATCCAACCACATCCTTTTCATTAAATTTTTCTTTCAGAAATGTCTATTTCTTAATTTACCCTCAATAATTATCCTGAGTGCTTAAATGGAACTGTACTATTGCTATAGAAAAGAACCGGAGTTACCGAAATAGCTTGCAGATTAAGGAAACTGAAGTGGCAGTGGGCTGGCCATGTTTGTCGAAGACCGATGGGCGGTGGAGCAGACGAGTCCTGGAGTGGAGACCGCCTATCGGCAAGCGTAGTGTGCGACGCCCCCCAGCTAGATGAACCGACGACCTAAAGAAGGTGGCTGGGACAGGCTGGATGCGGAAGGCGGAGGACAGGGTGTTGTGGCGCAGCCTGGGAGAGGCCTATGTCCAGCGGTGGACTGCAATAGGCCGAGTTGATTGTAGTATAGCTACTTTGACACGTAATTTATGACCGAGTAAGTTTTCAAAATCAAAGAAATACCTACACGGAAACAGACTACTGTTGTAGATAACTTGGATATTAATTAATTTGTATTAATTTCAGTGCAACACACGGCACAATTAGTCTCAAGTTAAGTGCAAACTGCTAAGAGAAACAGTCAGTTCAGGTAACTAAGTTATGTGCCACGTAACTTTCACACAATCTTGTTTATGCAACTTAGGACATACATACACTGAAGTCGATACCTTGTTATCAGAAAGTTTCGCATATCCATAGTAATATGCCTTTGACGCTTAAGTGACGAAACGGGATTTTTAAGCTATTGCATAGCTTTTATCGCGGGCTTTGAGCGCGGCGACCGAATCAAGAAATTCCGTAACGAAAATAAACCTTACAACCCCCACTCCGACCGGCACAGCGGTGCGGCGCGGCGTTGAAAGCCGTGCATCGTCTAACGTCGTTTCAGTTCGACAGACTTCGGCACGGTGTTTGTGTGCGTGCGACTAGACGTATGCGTGTAGACTGTACGAAGTTCGCATAAGTTGATAAAAAATGCTATGCAATAGCTTTACCGCGGCAGTCCCCGAGTGCCACACGTATTTTTTTTTTGTATTTATTTGTATATTTATTAAGTTAGGCATTTAATTCAGTACCTAGTGTAAATAGTTACACGGTGGCAGGGAAATCGAAGCGCAACCTGTTACCATAGATTCAGCACAATATTCTGAAATTTAAAAAAGTTTGCTCTTCCATAAATTTTGACCGCGTAGAGTATTGCACTTTTCTATTAAACAGCAGACTTTTTTTTCGATAGCCGGCGAAAAATTTGTACCCCATAGTGTCTAGAATCATGTGCTGACTTCATGGATACAGTTTGCACGTCGTTGTTCCTGCCACCCTGTTCATAGTAATATTGTAAATCTCAACACATGTATCCGTCTACCAAAAGATTTAAATCGTTAGATTCTAACCTCATCAAAAGATGGTCGCCTTACTGTTTCGTTTTGACACCTCTGACCACACACAATGACGCAGAGACTTGCCTTGACTGTAATGGAAACGCCATTTTTAATGTGTGGGCTCACTCTTCTCAGTATTGACACTTTTTCGCGCGACTAAGTACGGTGAGGGCAAATCTAATTATTTTAATCTTTGCGTATATCCGTATAATTCATGAAACTGCTTTTGTTTGCCATGTGAACATAACCCAGCATTGCAAGTGTAAGGTGTCACGCCCTTTACGCATGGAGGCTTTTATTTAGACACTCGTTTTGTTTACATTTTTATTTTTTTTGTTTTTGCTTGAGCATAATTTTCAGTGTATTTGTTGGTATATTGGCGTGGCTAGCTAGCTGACAAGACAAATAATTTTATTTAATGTTCTTTGTCTCGTACCTAATGTTAATTACTTTGCATACCTACTATTGTATAAAAATCAAGTTTTTCTAACCGTACAGACAGACAGTTGTGCTGCTGGGGAGTTTGTTGCGCCACTTCTTCTTCTCAGCTAAAGCACTAGAAAGTGGTGAAGGGCGGATGTTTTTGGGGACTATCTTATGTAATTTTGACGTTTGAAAAGTTCACAGCCTAATTTGAATAAATGACTTTTAATTTGATTTAATTTGAAAGGTCCGGCTTCGTTCGAACTACGGAGCGAGTTAATTGACGAATGTTTCACACTAAGGGTTCAAGTATCTGAAATATTTCAATTGGTCCATGGTTTGGGTATTTTTCGATTAGAAATGGGACAAAATGTTTCAGATTACACGTTACCGTCACAAATAGATAGACATTTATAGTGCCCGCGGGGCAATTGCGTGACACACGTACAATAGGAATGGTTTTCATCTTGACAGTTCAACACTCATTGCGTTATTTACGTTGTTGAGCAGACAAATTATTCGAACATGTGAAGCAATGGATTAGCAATATCCTTCAAGTGATTCAGATCCCGACTTCACCTACTGCTAAGCATAGGCCCCTCTCTTTTCATGTGCCACTCCCCGCGCCCCTGTATCAGCCTCATCCAGGGTCTTCCCGCGATGGTAGTTCAATGTCGTCGGTCATCTCGCCGCCGGACGACCGATATTTCTTCTTCCAGTTTTTGGACGCCACATTGAAAAAAATGCACTCCAATCAAGTGACTTTTTAGCTTGATTGACGATATCTTGTTTAGATTAATCAAAATCTTAGTTGCGTTGATCATCACGACATGATTGCAGCAATACTAGTTCAAATGATTGAACGCTCAAACAAGTTTATTGATTACCCTTCACATGACATCATTGTAGAAGAGTTAAAACAACAAAGTAAGCTAGTTGTGTCAATCAAGCAACTTGGTCAACTTGATTGGTGCAAATGCATTTTGTGATAACTCCGATCAAGATCCCGTTTCAAATCTCAATCAAATAAAGTAGTAGCCGTGATCATTGTGCTTGATAGGCTCAGATGCAAACAAGTTACTTAGTCAATCTAAACAAAATATTGATTGTGGCAACTACTTTTTTTTCAGTGCACTCGGTCACTGCCTTACTCCATCTATCATCACTGCGCCTTGCCAGGTGTCCTACCCAACACCATTGTAGTTCCATAACTTGTTTTCCGATATCGAAAGATTTCGTACGTCTGCGGATCTCGACGTTTGGAACTCGCTCTATAGGCTTGATGCTAGCTTTTTACGCAATTACATACTCAGCCATGTTGCCACTACTGGGACACCGGCCTCCTCTCTGTAAGAGGGGGTGGGCCGTTATCAACCACGCGGGCCCAGTGCGGGTTGGTAGATGTCACATGTCTTCGAATTTTTGGTTCTAGGACATGCCGGTTTGCCACACAACCGCACCTGAGCACTTCCACTAACCACACTGAAACAAAATTTTGTAACGTGCGGTTCGGTGGAACAGTTTGATAATTTTCACACTCAAAAATAATGCAGCGAACTCAAGTTAGAACAATATTATTACTGCTGGCTGGCTAATAAAAACAAAAATAGAATAACAAAGTACGCGAGTAAGCCCTATTATTTATTTATTTTTTTAAGCGTTTCTGAAAACATTCCGTTGATGTGTTGAAGGATCGCTCCTAAATTATTAACCCGCCCTCTAGAGTCTGTTTGTACGAATTTAAAAAGGTTAAAACGTTCTGAATAAAACATGCAACACGTTTCTAGCCTAAAATCATTTATCGGTGTGAATAATAAAAATCTAATCCCATAGTGTATCTAGCTCGGGGCTAAACCGCAGCAATCGATTCGAGTTATTTACGATTTCATTTTGAAATGCATTCGATTTACCTAATCGATTAGCGGTAATAAACCACCCATTTGTTTTATTCTCCTTTGTTTACATTCAGTGTATGCTGAAATGAATCGCTGAAATAAAACGGATAAAAGTGGCCACTATTATCCGTTTTAGTGATTATAATAAAACTAAACAATGTAGAACTACTGTTTGTAATAAATCTTAACATATAATCTTGTGGAGCACAACTTAATGTGCTTATTTTCTGCATTTTCATTCTAAAATAAAAGAAGTAACAAAAAAAAAACGATGAGGACGCCACTGAGTGGTTGGCGCCGCCCAATAATTTGTGTTTACAAATAATACTTTGGTATTCTCATTGTAACTAAGTAGTCATTTTATATCGCTTTAAACTTGTTATATATTGTGCTTCTTCTACAGATTTATTAATGAAAACTGAGAAAAAAAAATAAAACTATAAAAAAATAAACTAAAACTGCTCATTGTAATAAAGTTAGTTACAATGAGCAGGCTAGTTCATAAACTAACGCTGTCAGAACGACATATACCTTCAGAATGAGGTATATAACGTTCTTGGCGGATTTTTGCATTTTCTACCGTCAGAGGAATTATAATACCAAACTACAGGCTTAAATAGGTTTAATATACAGGGTGAAATTAAATTCATGGGCATCCTTTTAAGGGGTCATTGTACTCATCATTATGAACAACTTTTACTATGGGACTAAACCTAAAATTGCGGAAAAAAATCTGCTGTTCCTTGCATATTATATTCACGTAACTCGTCAAAATGTAGGGAAGAGCTGATTTTTTTTCGCGATTTCAGGTTTGGTCCCATAGTAAAAGTTGTTCATAATGATGATCACAATGACTCCTTAAAAGGATGCCATTGAATTCAATTTCACCCTGTATAATCATGAATTAATTATATACTTTCCCGTAGTATATGGTATTGCTTATTCGCTATTGATAACCTACCATTGAAACGCCACGCCTCCATCTCAGGCTGCGTATTATTTCCAATACAATTCCTTATATCCAACTCAAATGCTTTTGACCCATTTGCATTCCTTTTACTGAAAATATGTCTTTTGTGGCATACAAGGCATATGCTGTTAGCCTGTTACTGATTCAACAATGCCCTCAAGTGGCTTGGTTCAGCTTAGATTAATTGAATGAATGTCAATTTCAACCTGATAGGATGTCAGTGGTATCATGTACGTCGGAGCTCGGACTGTGAGCGCATGATACTGTGAGAGATGTCGAAATGCTTAAACCACCCGGACACGGTAATATTATCTATACAGTATTGTGACTCGGCCCTGTTCTAGAAATAATTACCTTCAGCCGCGCGGTACGTAAACACGCGCCCGCGAATGGGTGCCCGCCTACAGTGTTTTAATTTCATTAATCTACTTGGGCAAGAGCAGCGGTGCCCAAGTGGTAACGGCCGCGACTTACGAGTCGTAGGTTCGAATCCAGACAGGCGCTTTACTTTGTGTAAATTATTTCATCACCACTGCTCTCAAAACGGTGAAGGAAAACATCGTGACGAAACCGGCATGTCCTGGAACCAAAAATTCGATCTCAAGCAACCAAAAGCCGCACAATAATTTATAATGTATAATTACTCTTTGCCATATAAAGTAAGTACTTGTACTTATTCCAATGAACACACCCGTAACGATCCCGAGAGTTACTTGATCTTCACGTTATTGTGATTTTTTTGTACGGAGATATTGCAGGTCAAAGTTCCAACTTTTTAAAATTTATTTTTACGAATACAAGTTTTAAATGTTATAACTTAACTTTTTATATTCCCACGATCTCCGTACTGTTGCATGCCCCCATAAGCAAAATGTTCTATGTGCGTTACATTGCGCACTATCAATTTTCACACCAAAAAGAAAACGTTTCGTTTCCCAACAATTATTATTCCACAAAGTTACCTACTTAGTTTTCGGCTTCGTGAAGGGTCTTTTTACACCGCGACCTTTTTTTATTCGAAACGAGAAATGAACACTGAATACTCCTTCAGCTTGTTCGTTTAGCCAATCAACCTGTATACGTAGCATGTTTATTTATTCAACTGTGGGACCTGCATGGCGGATATAAAAGCAGTGAGCGGATCTCTGCCAAAGTGGATCTATTTCGTGATTGATGCTCATAGAGGGGCGCGACTTTGAGTTAAACGTAGGTAGGTATGTGACATATATAGATGTTGGTAATACAGATGGTAAATAAGGAAAATTGAGGAAAAAGCTCTACAGGATAGATATTTCAATGAAGAATGAAAAATCTAAAATCACAATAATTTTTCCACAACATAACATAACATCACGCCAGGAATTCCCAAGGGTTTGGCAGAGGTGTACATGTAGTACACCCACATTTCAGCAGTAGTATAAAGCGGCGACCTATTACCATCAACTGGGCACACATCCAGAGTCCGGGCTGCTACTGAGAAATTTCATACGGAAAAACTCAATAACACTTTGCCTGACCCGGGAATCGAACGTAGGACCTCATGCACAGCAGTAGCGCTTGCAACGTCTAGACCAACGAGGCAGTCATTTATTTTTCCTTTCTTCAAAATCAAATTAGAAAGCTTCTGACTGCTGCATTCATAAATGAAGTTATCACAGCTTCGTCAATGGAAACAGAAACATTTAATAAAGCTTGAACACACAATCAACGTAAAAATGAAGTGATGTTAATAAAAATGTAAAACGTTCCGTATAATTGTAGCTACAAACACGACAATTATGCACAGGAAATTTCATTTAAAATTAAATGCTACATTAATTTTAAACGCCCCAAAATTCATGTTACATAAAAATGTATTCATTCATTTAACAATAAATGACCGGAACCGAATGTTCCAATTTGCTTTTCCAATTGTATATATTCATATGACGA
The DNA here is from genome assembly GCA_945859645.1 of Amphipoea oculea. Classification (NCBI taxonomy): domain Eukaryota; kingdom Metazoa; phylum Arthropoda; class Insecta; order Lepidoptera; family Noctuidae; genus Amphipoea; species Amphipoea oculea. Next base: position 7,925,803 of record OX243876.1, read on the forward strand.
GTAACTGTATGCGAATGTGGCTCGACAAACGGACATTTCGGCGACCACATGAGACACGTGCGACCACAGCGCGCGACTGCCGACCACACAGCAGAATCTGCAACCACGACCAACATGGCTGACATTTTCTGTTTTATTTCGCGCCAACTATTTAATGACATGGGATACGCAATTTTGTGGCTGTAAAACTTAATCCAAGGGCTTTTATTTAAATGTGGCTGTATGTATGTGTATGTGGTCGCAATTCTTGGAACACTGTCCGAGTGACATGTCAAATTTCTGTTCCGTATTTTAAAATTAATTTTAATTAGTAATTAAGTAAAATTAAGGTGTAATTTTATGTTTAAACGTAGTATAATTGCTTAAATACTCAGGATTATTGTTTTCCTGTAAATAGATAAAGTAATTCACAGTGTTTGTTACACACCGGTAACCTAAAACCAACAGCTGACGTTCGAACTCCGGATTAAAACGGGAAGTATTTGTTTAGTTTTACTTTATAATAGCACACAATCGTCATTGTAATTCTGTTACACATCCTCGTGAAGTTTTAGCATAAATATTTCGATGATTTAGCGCCCTGCATTGGGTCTAAATCGCATTGTTTACATTGTAGAAAACGAAACTTAGCGAAGATTCTGTTATTCTTATTCTGATCTTTAATATAATATTCAACAATAAAAACGCTCATGATCGTTATTTTTGCATTGCCGTTATATCCACTGTAATATCATAAAAAATAACTTTAAAATCTAGACAACCTACCCACATAGAGAAAAGTAAAATCCTAAGGCAATAAAAATCATCCAAATTTACTTACTATTTAATAATATAGCCTTGAAAATAGCCCTTTATACCAATTTAGTAGTCATCCTAGTTTCTCCACTGAACTTCGATAACTTCTCCCATTTTCCCTTTCATTTTCCAACTTTATTTTACTTGTCTGTCCAACATTTTCTCACTGTTTCTTTATTCTAATTTCAGTAACATATCCTGAAACCATGCCTGTGATGACCCGTAAGGCTACTGCTCAGGAGATGGACCTTAAATTGAGAACGGCCCTCCAAAAACTTGAAGCAACTCAACTCCAGTGTGACCAATTGCTACTGGAGAATGAGGAAAGTGAGGAGGAAATAAAGAAAATAGTTGACAAAAACTCAAGCCTTAAACGGGAGCTAGTAGACCTACATCAACAATATCTGAATGTTGTTGATGAACGCGATCACCTGAAGGTAGTCACGGATGGTTTCAACAACTGTAGCAATTTGTATGAGGAGGCTTTAAGTAAAGTTAGGGACCTAGAAGATGAATTAATTCACGCTAATAGTCGCATCTTCCAGTTAGAAAAAGAAAAAAAATGTAATCAGGTTGAGGAAACAAACCATTTATATAATGAATTATTAAATATTAATTGTAACCCTCATTCCATAATAACTATTGACCTTACTGAAGATTCCTTGCTAAATCAGAATTATAGTTATAAAGTTAGTCATAACAAAATGAAAAAATATGCAAGAATGAATAGAATAATTAAAAAATGTAATCAATTTAGGAAACAACACAAACATTTTTCCAAAAATATTCCACTGAGGAAAGAACGTGTTGATCTACTTAATAAATTAAAGAATTATCAAATCAAATTAGAAGACAGCAAAAAAATATATGAATTTGATACACAGCGCTTACAGTCTGACATACAGGTACTTGAGGGCAGACTTAGTTCCCTTTACATTAAATATGTGGGTTCTCAGAACCAAATTAAAGAACATATTCTTGCTGCTAATGAGTTAGTTATGTGTCAGTGTACTTGTCAGAAGGTTTCAAACCCTGTTGCTGTCCAGCCTGAGGCAACGGAGGACCCGTCCCAGACTGAGTGTTTATCTCAAGACTGTATCCTTAACCAAGGTGTATCTGATATAGTACAGGATCTATCTCCAGTGATACAGCTTGAGGTTAGTAGTTGTCCATCTTTCAGTAGTCATGATTGTTATGATTCAGTTATGTTCTCAGATAGTATAGGAAGAGGTTTAGGTAAATTAATTAGTAACAACCTGAGTTATTCTACTCAAAACAATTGTATGCCAGGGTCAACCTACAAAGAAATAATGGCATCAGTAACAGGAAATGTTTTTAATCCTAAAACCAACATTACTGTATTTGTAGGTAACAGTTCTAAGGTCAAAAAATATGAAATAACTGACTGTGTAACTGAGTTGTTAAAGTTAAATTGTAATAAAATAATATTGTGTGCTTTCCCATATTTTCAAAAATTGACAAACAGACAAAACAATTATATTCATATGCTTAATAAGCATATGCACTTTTTAGTTAGTCATTACAGTGATAAGCTTGTCTATTTTGACACCAACAATTTTATAGAAAGTTTAAAGTCGACTAGGGGTACTGTGTATCTGCCTGTTAGTTTTAGACACATAATAGCAAGACTATTAGCTTTTTATATAAACACAGACATAAGTATTATGTCGAAGTCTTGTATTATTAACACCACAACAGTTAGTAATAATACTAATAATAAGGTGGTTTGTCTAAATGAATGTAGCTTAAATGCTATAAATATTTATACAAATTGTACGAAGGAGGTTCCATTTCCCTCACGCACTATGAGTTCACTGCCTGGTGATGACATTGAAGTCTTAGGATTAACTCCGGATAATAATTTAAACTAGTTTGTAAGACAACAGAAGGTACCAGTAATAATATTCTTATACCTAACATCAACAAGGTATCTTCTTGCTCTAAAATAAGTAAATATCAAAAAGGAGATCAGCAGGATGCCTTGAAATTATTTCATCAAAATATTCAAGGCATTTCTTCCAAATTATTAGAAATTGAAATGTTTTTAGAAAAAACAAAGTTTGATATTGTTTGTTTTACTGAACATTGGTTAAAGGATTTCCAAATGTTAATTAATTATGAGAATTATAGTGTGGGCAGTTGTTTTAACCGTAAATCTATGCTGCGTGGAGGTTCCCTAATCTTGATAAAAAATTGTTTAAAATCCAAGCAACGAAATGACATAGTGGATTTATCAATTGAACATTGCATCGAACTGTCTTGTGTTGAGCTAGATAAGCATGTTGTAGTGTGCGTTTACAGACCCCCTAATTATCAGAACTTTTCTGTATTTGAGTCAATAATGGAAGACGTCCTTGCGAAACTGGCATCTAATAACAAAGCCGCAATTATTTGTGGTGATTTTAATATTAATATTTTGGAAAATAATTCAAATAGCTGTAGATTATTAAGCCTTTTCAAATCGTTCAATTTATCTAATGTTTTTACAGAACCGACTAGAGTAACTCCAACTTCTGCAACTTGTATCGATAATGTCTTTTGCGATTGTGATTATTTAGATAAAGCCATCGTAAATTATCTGCCGTCTGATCATAGTGGACAAACGGTAACTTTTAACTTTAAAACACCTTTGCAAAAAGTGCAAATACAATTTAGACCAATAACGACTGGTAAACTAAAAATATTCAATAGTACCCTAAATAATAAGTTAAATGATCTGGGCCATGATATGGATGATGCAAATAAATTGTACGAGGATTTCTTTTCAGTAGTTCAGACTCAATTCAATAAAACTTTTGAAAAGAAAACAAAAAACATTTGCCCTAATTTTATATTTAGTGACTGGGCGACTAGAGGTATTAGGATAAGTAGGGAAAGACTGTTCGAGCTGTATGGCCTTAAGCCTTACATTAATACTGTTACTTTCAGCAAGTATGTTGCTACATATTCCAAAATTTTTAGAAATACTTGCAAAATAGCCAAAGCCCGGTACATTAGCAACAAAATCGAATCGGCAGAAAATAGAATAAAAACGGTTTGGAAAATTATAAATAACGAAACTAGTAGGAATAAAAAACGAAACACTGATTACACGTTGGAGACTTCACGTGGTGCCATAAGCTCTAACTTAGAAGTAGCTCAAGAATTTGTAAATTTCTTTACTAATATACCATCAAAAACGACGGAAGCCTTAAATTCCTCACCCGACGTATCAATTGATTTATTAAGAGCGAACGTTCAAGCCTGCCCGGTTGAATTTCAATTTAAACATATTAACCCTGCAGTAGTAATAAAAGCTTTTAAGCAAATTAAAATCAAATTGACCGAAGATCTTTGGGGAATGTCTATTAAAGTGTGTACCTCCATAATTGAGACTATTGCGCCTTACTTAGCCTTAGTATTTAATTCTTGTGTAGATCAAGGAGTCTTCCCCGATCTAATGAAATATAGTAAGGTAATACCACTTTACAAATCCGGGGATAGTAAAGACACCAATAATTATAGACCCGTATCCGTGTTGCCGGTTTTCAGCAAGGTGTTTGAAAAGATAATGCTTAATCAGATGCTCAATCATTTTAACACGAATAAAATCCTTCACGATCAACAGTATGGTTTTACCAAAGGACGTTGTACGACCGACGCCGGTGTAACCTTATTAAAACACATTTTTAACGCGTGGGAAGAGGCTCAAGACGCCATAGGAATCTTTTGTGACCTCTCCAAGGCATTTGATTGCGTCGATCACGAAACCTTGCTTTTGAAACTTGAGCATTACGGACTTGGAAAACTTGCGCTCAGTTTAGTTAGTTCTTATTTAAATGATAGACAACAGCAAGTTCAAATAAATGGTGTCAATTCACATGGCTTAACAGTAAAAATGGGTGTGCCACAAGGCTCGATTTTGGGTCCTTTCCTCTTTTTAGTGTATATAAATGATCTACTCCATTTATTAAAAAACCAACCACAAATGGTGTTATTTGCTGATGACACTTCTTTAATTTTTAAGGTAAATAGACGTGCTATAAATTTTGACGACGTAAATAACGCCCTACTGCAGGTCCAAAATTGGTTCACTGCTAATAATTTAGTATTAAATGGAAAAAAAACTAAGTGCATAAGATTTTCTTTACCAAATGTCAAAGGTAGTGATTGCGAGATAATATTGAATCAAGAGAAACTAGAATTCGTCGATACAACTGTTTTCCTAGGAATCACGCTCGACTCAAGGCTACAATGGGGTCCTCATTTAACATCTCTTGCAGGACGGCTAAGTTCAGCTGCTTATGCTGTCAGAAAAATCCGTCAGTTTACTGATGTGGATACCGCGAGACTGGTCTATTTTAGTTACTTTCATAGTATCATGTCTTACGGTATTTTACTTTGGGGACGGGCTGCAGACATCGATTCTATTTTTATTCTGCAGAAAAGAGCCATCAGAGCCATATATAATCTTCGCAGGCGCGATTCTCTAAGGGAACGGTTTAAGGAAATTAACATCATGACGGTACCTTGTCAATATATCTATGAAAACATCATGTATGTAAGGAAAAATTTACATCTTTTTAGTAAAAGAGGTGAAAGACATAATTATAGTACTAGAAATAGGGACCTATTAGTTCAACCAGGTTTCAGACTAGCTAAAGTAGACTCATCTTTTATGGGGTACTGTTTAAAATGTTATAATAAAATACCTCCCCACATTCTTCAACTGAATGAGACAAAATTCAAGTCTTGTATTAAACGCACACTATGCAGGCAGGCATATTATAAGTTAGGGGATTACATCGCGGATAAAAATGCCTGGCTCAATGCTGGTCCTGCTCCACAACCACAACTAATTGATTAACACTTGAAAATACTGTTGGAGCTGCTGAAGATTGTAAGTCTATCTTTGCATTGTATAAATTCAATCTCCTAGTATTGTATAATTGCATAACACATGTGTGAGTACTATGTACACACTATAAAGCTACCATTTACTGGGTACGTCTTTCATTGACTTGAATGTGCTCTGGCGGCTGAGAGTATGTCATGCTCACTCAAATGTCTCGCTGATGGTGGCGCATGTGTTGGATCATTTAGCTCCCTTCAAAATGGTTGAGCTGAATGGTGCTGATGCATGCGTCATGTTCGTGAACGGGCGCCGTCAGTAGGGACTGGTCATCTCTTTGCTGCCATGGCTTATTTTAATTTATTATTTGAATTGTTGTTTTTTCTCATCTTTTCATTATGGACGCTTTTAACGTTCTGCATCGTTCTCACATGTATAATTTTTAACATGAATGATGTAACCAAGACTTTGTAACCACATTATTTTGATTTAAAAGAGTGTCCATGGAGTTTCTTGCCCGTTCTTCTCCATAGGTACCTACGCTTTGGAATGGGCAACTAGCTTCATTTTTTCTGACTGACTGACTTCTTGACAATTCAAAAGTGCCTGTAAATGGTTTAATTGAAATAAATGCTTTGAGTTTGAGTTTGAGTTTGAGTTTGTATAGCTTTGTGCATAAAAGTTCGTTAGGTGATATTTTTTATTTTTTTTATTGTTGAATGGGCCTCCTCTTTAGAAGCTTATAGCTAAGTAACCACAGCCACACGGGTCGATCGATCAGGTTAAGCTACGCTTGCGACGTATGGTCCGTGGATATGGCCATCTTTACATACGAAGACCCCTCCGTGATTCAGAGAGCACGTTAAGCCGTTGGTGCCGGCTGTCAATCGTGGATCTTTGACAGTCGTTACGGGTCATCGGAAGGCCGAAACTGACAACCAGTCTTACCAGGGGGTATCGTATTAACCCTAGTAACTGGGTTGTGGAGGTTAGATAGGCAGTCGCTCCATGTAAAATACTTTTGCTTATTTTGCATTTACGATTATTTTTTGCCTTCTCTTGGCTTCGATCACGCCTGATCGAAAGCGATGGATGAGGTCTATGATGGAACGAGCATGTCCAAAAGATGCCTGTTCACTCTTGCTTTGAAGACGGGTTAAATGTGGAAGGGAACACAGACGCTGGCAGAGAGTTCCACACTTTGCGCATAATAAATATGGAGGAGAAGCGCTGAGTACGACTGATCGGGATATGAAACAAGTGCGGATGGTACCCTGCAGCCCAATATAAAAGAAATTCTAGTCACACTGTAGCGGTATCTACAACGCCACATGCGAACTACGAGTCATACTGACGTCACGCAAAATCCTGCATCTCGCAAGTAGAGTTTACCGCGCAACTAGCATATTATATGCAACGGCCCGACATGAATCATCGGGCAGTTACCCGTCAGACACAACACCCGGTCGGAGGATCCTCCCTTTTCTATAGAGTATGGGTGAACTTTACACCCTGTTCCTCATACCTCTATAACACATATTTGAAAATGCGTTGAAAATTTGCGTTTTGGTATATAAATTGCTCAGTGGATTTAATGTAAACGTCGACTGTATTTTACGAAAGCTTGTATCAGAACTATGAATGCAATATCGGAGTGGATTGAAAGGTACAAATATGCTGCCAGGAAATTGACTACTACCTACTGTATTTCATTGTGCTGAAAGCCGGATGTTGAATTCTAATTGCAAACACTGTTAGACAAAACGTTATGAAATCGTAGCTTTGTTCAGTTTTGATTTTTGGGATGTTTCGTGTTAAAAGTTACGAATTTTGACGCGTGTTGATTTTACGTAAGTATTAGACAATTAAATTGATAAAAGCATATTCTATACATTGTACTTACTTTTCAGCATTTCATGCATATACAGGGTGTTACAGAAAGGGTATATCAATACAAACGGGTTGAAGAGTGTATCTGGTCTAGAATCTCTGTACAAAATTTCAGCTCAAAAGCAGTAACTTTGAAAATGCTTAATATTTTTTTATTTCGATAGTTTATTAAATTGAAATCATAAAAAAACGTGTCACCGCACTACGAGGGTCATTATCCATTATCTGTAGTGTGTCTGTGCGCCTAGTACACGCACATCACGCAGCCGCGCGCCAGTGCAGCGCCGTGATGTCGAAATAAAAAAATATTAAGCATTTTCAAAGTTAATGGTTTTGAGCTGAAATTTTGTACAGAGATTCTAGACCAGATACACTCTTCAACCCGTTTGTATTGATATACCCTTTCTGTAACACCCTGTATAATTATGCAATAGCGAGTCTCTTTTTCTCCCTTTTAATATCAGTTCAGATTTTTATTAACATTTTGCTCAATAATTAAGATTTAAGATTAGGAGAAAAATACCAAATAAATAAAAATAAAAAACCATGACGCTCCGCATACAGGAACAATCTCATACTATATTTCTTCTATTCTATCCATAATAATATATAATCCATACTAATATTATAAATGCGAAAGTGTGTCTGTCTGACACCTTTTCACGCTTAAACCGCTGAACTGATTTAATTTGAAAGAAAAAATATTTAGGTAAGTATAGAGATAGTTTGAGTACCGAGAAAGGACATATGATAGTTTTTATCCCGATATTCTCAAGGGATCGAAACTTATGCGGGTGAAACCGCGGGGTGCTGCTAGTTTCCTATATAGATAATAAGTACTAGCTTCTTCCCACGACTTCATCCGCGTGAAATTTCTAGTTCCCATGATCCACCCCGTCGCATCGCATCGACTGCCCGCGCTTTTAGTCCGTTTTCGCTTAGAGTTTTTTTTTTTCTTTTTGCTCGGCTCCTTACGGTCCTAGCGTGATATTATACAGCCTTCCTCAAGAATAGTGCTTTCAAATGCAAAAATAATTTTTGAAATCCGACTGTTAGGTACAAACTTACAAACAAACTTTTACCTCTTTATAATATTACTATAGATATAATGTTAGTACCTAATTACTACTCTCTTCGAAAAAGTTCATATTCAACAGTTTCGTCGCCCATTGCCACATTAACCGACGTACGAAGCAATAATCTTATGCCATATTGTGTCATACGAACATATTGTAGACCCGAAAGGTACATTAACCGCGATATGAGCACGGGTACCCGGGAATGCAATAACTATTTGACATAAAGGCAGCAATTCTGCTACAAATATAGATGATAGCTGCAATATTGCATGCCGTCTACCCTCAAAATGGGCGACCCGAAACAATTTGAGGACGCTTATTAAAAAAGTTACGGTTATTTTTAAAGCCAACACAATGAAAATATGAATTTGAGATAAAATAAAATAAAAAATGCTTCGTGCTTTATGTTTCAGAAAAGTTCATTCGTTAAGGATTGGCTTCCGTTATAGGGTATACAGACCTAGTTCCGAATTTAAAACTTAAAAAAAAAAGTTTTAATTTAAAAAAATAAACCGCGGATAAAAGCTAGTATCTAAATTTTTGTAAAAAAGTTTTTATTTCATGCTTTTTAGTGGGTCTGCTTATAATTTATCTAAATTACAATAGCCTAGTGTCAACTTGCTCATCGCCTTTTACAAAATATTGCTTTGCCCGATGCAGGGAAGTTAATTGTTGAGAAGTTCTCCTGGTCCACCATCAGCTCCATATTACCATTCACATCGTGGCGAGCATAAATTGCTTAGCAACCATATTAAAATAATCGAATCGCAACCCGTGAAATACATATATATTATTGAGTAGTTCCGGTGGCCATCTGTGGTCTTCATCATCAGTTCCACTTCGCCAAATGGTGATTTCCAAGAGCAAATGCACGAGTTACTATAAAAAATACCCAAATCGCTATAGGTGTGCCTATAATATTTGAAGAGTTCCTTCGATTTCTCCAGGATCCAATCATCAGAGCCTGACTTGGTGACTATGGGACCACTTTAGAAGTATCTCCTTTCGAACAAAAAAATTATGACCACACGACTAAAGTGAAACTTCAAACGTATTTGGCTATGAGAGGAAGAGAGAAAGAAAATGTGCGCGTGCACTGATTTCTCTTGCTTATATCCCCCACTCAACTCCCCTTCGCCTCGCCCGTAGCCCGTAGACATGGGTCGTACTTGCAAAATCGAGTACCAGGGCTTCCAAGTACGTCCACCTTAAGAAACCAGGCCCTAAAACCAGGGCTCGAGATACTTTCAAGTATTTTCTATCTGCATCAAAAATTGATCTATAACTTCACACAAATAAGAAGTACAATCGCGTAATCAAACAAAAGCCCAGTTGGAAGTAAAAAGTACTTGCATAGGAAATTGACCCGTGAATTCCTATAAATAAGGAGCACAATCGTGTTTACAAATAAATACTTTTACAAACCATTAAAGTAAAAATACTTGCATACGAAATTGTTCCGTAGACTCTTACGGAGTTGTATGGAGTGTCCGAGGTGTAGTAAGAGTCTTACCACACCTCGGACACTCCATACAACGCTCGCAAAATAATTACCTAGTACTAATACATAAACAAATGACGTTTGTATACGTGCAAATGTGTACGTGAAATCTAGTAGCGTAAAAAAAATGGCGCGGTAAGCAATTTGTGTCGAGGAACCGAACGACGATGGCGGCGGCGCTGCCCGAACGTGTGCATTATTATGAAGTGACCATGTAGTTCAATTGTTTATTTATATAGTCGGGTTCGTAATGAAATAAAAACACTAAAATAGTTTAGTTTAAATGACTTGTCTGTAAATAATCGGTTATTAAATCGCATGTTATTAAAAATGCGAAATCTTACAAACAGTTTATGTAAATACGAATTCGGAAAAGCATCACAATATCCAACCATCGTGATTAAAACTCAAATAAAACTTTTCGTGTCAGCAATACAGCGCTGCGGTTCGTGAGCGCCCTTGCTAAAGAGTCGGCGACGAATACCTCGAAGTGCGGGGTGAGGTGCGGTATCTGATATGAGGGCGAAGAAGGGAGTGTCCTTTCTGTACGTAGTACTATTAAGTATTCCGTGCTCTTACTGATAAGGAGCATGATCGCATTTGCGAAAACAAACGCGGTTGTTGAACTATTTGAGTACCTACGTACTCGAGCGTCGAGGCACGACGGAGCGAGATACTTTCAAGTATTTTCTATCTGCATAGAAAATTGATCCATAACTTCATACAGATAAGAAGTACAATCGCGTATTCAAAAGCCCCGTTGGAAGTAAAACTACTTGCATAGGAAATTGATCAATGACTTCCTATAAATAAGGAGCAAAATCGCGTTTACAAATAAATACTTGCAAACCATTAAAGTAAAAAATACTTGCATACGAAATTGTTCCGTAGACTCTTACTGATAAGGAGCATGATCGCATTTGCGAAAACTAACGCGGTTGAGTACCTACGTATTTGAGCGAGTAGCCGTATAAGGTACTTTATAGTCTTGCAAGTATTTTGAGTCGGTACCTGGTGTGCGTACTTGGAAGCAAAAACCTGGTCGAGTAAATACGTACCTTCCCTACTTGCCCGATCACACTTTTCGTAACGCTTACGTCACGCGTTCGCCAGCTTACTCTCCAAGTCAAGTGTGCGTAAAGAAGTTTCACGTAAATAATTTTGACACAACAAAAATCGAATTTGACAATCGCGACTCGTCGACACGTGGTACAGACGCCAGCACGTCAACCTACCCGAAACTGTCAAATTTTCCCAATCAACTTTGAACCTTATTCTTTAGTAATAAAGTAGAAAATCTATTAAAGAAATCTGACAGATTGTAGTAGGTTGATGTGCTGGCGTCTGTACTTATTTGCCCTAACCCCGTGTATTGTTTTTTAGAGCCGCAGGCGCGGAGGGGGCGGCCTTGGCGTGTTTTTTAAGGAATTTTTCACTTTTTGTATGGAAAATATGAAAAATGATTACCTACATGTTGAGTTTTAGGAGTTTATGGGTTTCATTAAGGGGGTCGAAATTTTCATTATTTTTGCGATAGGACGCACCATTTTCGAGATATAAGCAAAAGAAAAAAAACTTAATACGTATTTGGCTATGAGAGGAAGAGAGAAAGAAAACGTACGCGCGCACTGCTTTGTCTTGCTTATATCCCCCACTCAACTCCCGTTCACCTCACCCGATCACACTTTTCGTAACGCGTTCGCCAGTTTACTCCCCAAATCAAGCGCGCGTAAAGAAGTTTTCCTTCAAAAACATACAAACAGCCGAACATAGTACCTCCTCCTTTTTGTGAAGTCGGTAAAAATTACTTGCATACGAAACTGTTCCGTAAACTCTTACTGATAAGGAGCATGATCGCATTGCGAAAACTAACGCGGTTGAGTACCTACGTATTTGAGCGAGTAGCCGTATAAGATACTTAATAGTCTTGCAAGTATTTTGAGTCGGTACCTGGTGTGCGTACTTGGAAGCAAATACCTGGTGTAAAAACCCATTCGCATATTCATGCAACCGGGACCGGGTTTTTACACCAGGTATTTCCAGCTATTTTTTACGTACCTGCCCTACTCGCCCGATCACACGTTTTCGTAACGCATTCGCCAGTTTACTCCCCAAGTCAAGCGCGCCTAAAGAAGTTTCACTTCAAAAATTTGAAAATCGGTCCACAATTGGCGGAGTAATCGCGTAACAAACACAAAAAAAAAAAAAAAAAACTTACGGTCGAATTGAGAACATCCTCTTTTTTTGAATTTGGTTAAAAAGCAACTTTAGGATGCATTTTTACAAACAAATCGACTGAAAAGAAAAAAAGAAAAATGCGTTTATTGGTATTATAGGAAAAAATATACCTTAAAACTATAAAAAAAAAAAAACAGAAAACAAATGATTATAATGCCAAATGGGCCTCAGCTCGAAATAATCTCAGACGACAACACAAGGTGTAGGTACTATAACATCTAAGCTACGAGGGGTGCTCTTTTATTTAGATGAAACTCCTCTCGGATTTCATAATATATTATTTTAGGAGTTTTTTCATCAAATACATAAATAGCCCATCTTATTTTTACACGTCAAACCTAAACTCATTGAATGACACACCCTTGAACGTTCGGCAGATGCCGTCAAATATGATCACCCTGTATTTCAAAGGAGAGAGAACCTCTACAGTACCACTTGACGCTGATTTTCAGCTGCAACCCTCGAGTGCCATACCTACGCTAGAATAATAAAATAAACACACAGGAAAGTCTGTGTCCGTTATAACAAATTAAGTGAATTTATATAAAAAAACTTCATAACAAAATAAATGAAATGTTGTTTGACTGCGTTTTGCCATCACGCTCACATGTGTACGATGTATTCAAAAATTACTAAAATTTGTTACTATTAGGTGCAGCGCAGGCGACACACTTTTTGTGCGATCGAGTCAGTGGCACACAGAATGTCTCTTTGATACTAAGTAAGCTTTTAGTGTAGTATCCGAAAATTAGAACGCGACGTCATCCTATATGTTTATTTCAACTATTCCAGGTATATCCTGTTATTATTTTATCTAGAGTTTCGATTTTATTGGTACAGACGCCAGCACATCAAGCTACTACAATCTGTCAAATTTATTTGATAGAATTTCAACTTTATCGCTAAAGCATTACGTTCAAAGTTGATTGGCTTAATTTGAGTTTCGGGTAGCTTGATGTGCTGGCGTCTGTACTTACAATAAAAAGTGCGTCACGGATAGTCTGTCGTCTGCGCTGCACCTTAAGGCTGAGGCCAAACGATCGTAATTTTTTGAGCTGTGAGTCGCGTAAAATGAGTCACGGAATTTACGCTGCAATCGGTTTCATACTAAATTCCTGTTTGTACCACACGGCGACGCAAAATGAGTTGTCTGTTGACTCACGCGCGTTATTTCAACCGAATTGCGCTCGGAGTGAGGAAGGTAGCGAGGCAAGCGTCAGTTATGTTACAGAATGCGACCGAAGTTACGTCCGTCCGTCTGGCAGCCTAACCTAGCCTAGCCTATTTCAGTTGAACGTAAATTGCGATACTCAAAATACGCGACTCACAACTCACAAAATTACGCTCGTTTGGCCTCAATCTAAATAAGGTAATGTATAGGTATCAAATACAAAGCAGTAAGCACATAAGTAGCTTATCAACCCAACACATGCAAAATCCAAACTATTTGCGAGACAGTGCAGATCAGATTAGGTTCCGAGCCGTTGAGTGGTTGACATCCCTACCCGTGAATAGTACGTCCGATCTATCCGGTGTTGTTGAGATATGTATGGCACTCTACGGTCTAAATACGAACTGAATACAGCGGAATTTCTGGCAAGAGTGTCGTCAAAGCATGAACTTTACTATTTACTTTTTGTAAAACATTGAATTTCTTATTAAACGAATAGGTGACTGTGCGCCGCGGTTTTACCTGCATAAGTCTCGATCTCGTGGGAATATTTGGATAAAAAGTGAGTTCCTATGTCCTAATCTAGCTCATGTTCTATCTATGTGCTAAATTTCATCCAAATACGTTTAGCTGTTTTAGCGTGAAAGCATAACACACAAATATACAAAAAATCAAATCATAGTAAACAAACTGATATTCATCAATATTAGTTTGGAAATACAAAAATTTAAAAACGTTTACTTTAAGAAATTACATAGCTAAGTAGTATAATAACTAACATTATACACTAGGTACTAAATTAAATGACAACTAACTAAAAATATATAAAAAAAAAAAATACGCGTCGAATTGATAACCTCCTCCGTTTTTTCGTCGGTTAATAAATACAAAAACAAAAGGATACTTAGGCGTCGAAGTACTCTTCATAACATTAGTTTGGACATCATGTAGGCACCTTATTAATACCAACCAGTCCGTGACGTCTCTTTTCCAACAGGAATTTATTGATGTATTTATTTGCTTACTATTATATTATATTTCCGCAGGCTATTTCCGGAGGCTGCATTTATTCTAGTCCGTTTGGGAAACTTACAGTTACATTATTACAGTGTTCGACGTGCGGAAAAAGGTCGGTACAAAATACCTTTAACATAAATTAGAAAATGTTATGTTTAAAGAATGTATACCCAGTTTATGGCAATAAACTCTCGCTAAGGCTCGCCCCCAGGGTGTATATATACACCTCTGACTACCTCTTCCGGGAATTCCAGCGTGATCATTTGAAAGGCACAAACACCACACTTGCTCGATTCGTGTTGACGATCCTTGTCCAGAATTTCTGACGATGTTTGCCTTCATCGTTATTCAGCGGTATGTAAGTCACATTAAAACAGTTATTTTCTGTAAAACCTCGTCGTTAAAACTTTGTTGAAGTGAGCTATCATTACACCCCTAAGAGTAATTACATGAGGAAGATGCATGCGGCCGTGGTCGCTATCTCGATACCTCGATGTCGATACTCGCTATTTCTACTTGGACGGAGGTGCGAACACTTCGGTTCCTGATTGCTCAGTTGCCCAGTCTTTCATTTGTGCTGTACTCTAACTACTGCAGAAGAACAAGTGAAACCGATTCGACCAACCATGAGCCAGATCACATCGATGCTTGCCGTCAATCGCAATGTAAAACCAAAATATTTTGTTTTCACGCAGGCATCGACGTAAAACCTCAAACGGCCCGCGAGTGTCGCTGTGAGGTATTCTTTGGCATGTGAGTGCGTGGCATTTAAACGGAGGTGACATCGAGGTAGCGAGCCAAACCGCTACCTCGAGGTGTCGCAGTGAGGTATCTTCGGCATGTATTTCGGGTTATCCCTTGAGTACCCCGATCCCCGAGGCCCCCGTCCCGGAGGACCCCGATGTATGTTTAGCTTGATAAACTCAATTAATAGCGTTTACAACGTACGGCATTTCATACAAACTTTCAAGCCCTTGTTTTTCGAAATGAATGAACCGATTTTAATTAAACTTCGTACGCATAAGCAGGATACAAAGGTCTAAAAGTTAGTTAAGAACATTTTCGAATAATTGTGTTACAGCCAAATTAGACCGATTTAAAATTTTCCGTAGAAACAGATTTCCATTTATCTTTTTTTAAATAAGACATTTCGAAAATGTTCTTTTATGCGTATGAAGTTTACTTAAAATCGGTTCATTCATTTAGAAAAAAAAGGGCTTGAAAGTTTGTATGAAATGCCGTACGTCGTAAGCGCTCTTAAAAGTCAGTTTATCTTAAAAGTACCGTCAGCAGATGATATGTAGGTATTGACACTATTGACAACTCACTCCACCTAAATTTAAACAGTAACCTTTTTACAGCGTGGATCAGCAAGTTCCGATCATAGACAATTGTGCTTGAGAAGCGTAGTCTTTTAACCGCCTGTCTAACACATTTTCCTTCCGTGAGTTTTCCATACGATTACCTAGAGGTTAAGCAACTCAGCTTACCTTGTGGGAACGTTATCGCGCCAATGTACTTACCCACTTACTTACCTAGACCAGGACGTCTCAACGGGACTACAGACGACGATCAAAGTTTGCGTGGAAAAAATGTACATCGAAAGAACTTGCTTTTTTTCAACACTATGGGCAATTCCTCTGAGATCTACCGGGAACTGTTTTTATTTTGTATAATGAGAACTAACAATCTACCTTACTACCACAAAACAGTGTTTATCAGTTGTTTAGGCTAAACACCTTTTAAACACGACATATTTATATGGACTTTGACGTAACACTGACATTAGACCTCAACTCATGCAAACCTACCCGCAGTGGCGATACGCATGCGACGTCGCGCACTTATTAGTTTCTGCAACTACCCTTTTACAAAAACGGTTACGGAATCCTTTATGTATGTACTATTGTTTATTTCTGTGTCCTAATATAATTTTGTCATAATACTAACCCGCTACGCCAATTGGCTTTATGTATATTTTTATGATAAAATATTGTATTTTCTCTGTAAGTGATTTATTTATTTATTTATTAAGATACACCAACAGCTTCTATGTCTACATTTTCTTAAGTACTATAATCAGTGATTGTGTAAATCTTTTGAGAAAATAAATGTCTATAACCGTAGACACGCGTTGAACAAGTGTTTAAGTTTTTGTGGCAAGACCCTTGAAAATGTAAAAACTTTTGGCCGTATTTTAATGTGATGCTCAGTAGATGTGTTTCGATTGTAAAGTAACCGATTTGTTACTAACTAGAATATCTTGAGTCATCGAGTTTTTGCACAGACGCCAGCACATCAAGCTGCTACAATCTGTCAAATTTCTTTAATAGATTTTCAACTTTATCGCTAAATATTAGGTACAAAGTTGATTGGGAAAATTTGACAGTTTCGGGTAGCTTGATGTGCTGGCGACTCTACATCTTAATTAATGATTAATACACATAAACTGGAGTGGAGACTGCGTCTCGGCAAGAGTATCGTGGGACGCCCCCCAGCTAGATGAACTGACGACCTAAAGAAGGTGGCTGTGGTAGACTGGATGCGGAAGGCGGAGGACAGGGTGTTGTGGCGCAGCCTGGGAGAGGCCTATTTCCAGCAGTAAGACTGCGATAGGCCGAGTTGAGTTGATACACATAAACCTTCCAGAGTAAACGCGCTCTAAATAGTGGTAAAAATCGCATCAAAATCCATTTTCAAGTTGAAAAGACCTAAGCGGTCACACATAGACAGACACGAAAAGCAACTTTGTTATGTACAGACGCCAGCACACCAAACTTCTACAATCTGTCAAATTCCTTTAATAGATTTTCAACTTTATCGCCAAAATATAAGGTTCAAAATTGATTAAAAAAAATTGGCAGTTTCGGGTAGCTTGATGTGCTGGCGTCTGTACTATGTTTATTTAGTTAGTGTATGTAGATGTTTACTGAAGTCAAGTTTTAAATCAACATTTATGACACAAAACTGCATACGTTTTTGTAATAAAAGTTTTCTTTACTGTCGGTACTAGTAACAACATGAATAACTTTCATCATCAACTTCTCCCTGTAAAATGCTTTTGGTACATATCAACTTTTTCCGCGTAAAAGAATTCGTAGCGCAAGCTTATCGTAAGCCGCTTGACATATACAAACCATACAGTGTTCAGTTACAAGCAACATTTTGAATAGTTCAGTGGACCTAGCACAAACGCGCGGAGTAAACGTAAAAATTCGAACAATTTTACAATTGACAATACTCGTTTCGTACATGACTTTATTCATATCCATGGGTGTTAATTATTGTGCTTGTCGAAAAATTTTTAACCAAAGTTAAATAACCAAGGATAACTTTGTATTTTCATATAAAAATCTTTTAAATTTACGATACGTTTACATCACCCCTTCGTGCTAGGGCTTATGAAACAAGTCTGTAACCGGGCGTTAAAACATGTAACATCGTCTTTTAGCAAGATAAACTTTTTACGTGATGGTGTGAATCACACTATCACGCAAAAGGAATACGCCAAATTACAAGTCACCCTGTATAATAGCTGCGTACTGGTACAGTCAAAAACACTTCAGCCACAATAATTTAAGCTACAAAATCCGCCCTTCCTGCCACGACATAAAGGCGGTATCAATACCAAATTATTACCACGGACGAGGGGCTTATTGTACCATGTGGCTTGCATAATTCATCACTAAATTAGTTCTCGCGAGGCAACACACGGAAGTTGTGGATACCACGGATCAGGTGCTTCCCTTCTAATGGATTAATTCACTCATGCATTAACTTTATGGATATACGAAAGGATATGAACTTTGGATATTGAATTAAAAGTTTATACGTGCGCTGGTATAAATTTATGAATATCTGGTCCGTCTACGTAACTGGCAGGTTCCATTTATGGTTGACATGACTTTTTGGTAGTTTGCTAACCCTAACGAACCCACGTAAAATAAGGTAAAAATTTATTATTTTTAAATGACGTTTATTATTTTTATAGCGGCAGTCTCTAAAGCTGATTTAAAATCTTAACCTACATTATTTTGATTGATATTATTATATTATGATGGATTGCGTCAAGAACCAAGAGGAAAGGAGAATTTTACTCAATGAATTTAATTTGAATATATTTATTTATTTATTTAAACTTTTCGCACAAAAAGGTACAAAGGCGGACTTAATGCCTTAATGTAGGTTTAATTCAATCAATTTTAGCACAACCGAAGTCAGATGTGGCGAAAAGATTTAGCAAGTTGGTGTACCATATTGATTAAAATTCTCCTTTTAATTTTAATTTAAAGCATTGTATCGTGGTAGTCTGTATAAGGCATGATGGCGTTGGTGTATCCAGCGGGATAAAAACCCCAATTAATAAACTAAGATTATAAAAAATATATATATATATTTTTATGACTTTGATGAATACTAGGTATTCCGAAAAAAGAAATCCCTCCTCAGAGCAATTGGCTGAAAAATGGGAAAAAAAAATTGAAGACTTAGATTATTTCTATCAATAACAATTAGGAGCTTTAATAATGGTGAAGTTAAAACTTCTTACTCTCTACAAAAAATAAGAAATATCTAAAAAGAATAATCACTCTATCTTGGCTCGTCTATAAAACTTTCCAAGGCGAACTAAAAAGAGAGTTATGAAAACTATTAATTAGCTAAGAGTTTGCAACAAATAATTAAGGTTTTATGATGGCTATCGGCAATATAAAGAAAGTTTTTCTCGTTATCAAGAAAAAGTATAAAAAATGAGATAGACTGTAAGAAAAGTATTTTTTTTAATAAGAAAATGGATGAATGGATGGATCGGAGCAGCAATATGCAAAAGCCACCACTCAGTGGATCATCTATAGCAGGAAACGACTGCGCGGCAGGCCCAAAAAGAGATGGCGGGATGAGCTGGACTTCTTCTTAAAGCATTGGCCCACAATCGCAGTAGACCGGGAAAAGTGGAAAGAGGGAAGGGAGGCCTTTGCCCTGCAGTGGGACAACACAGGCTTATAATAATAATAAGAAAATGTATAAAGTTGTACCGATAAATATTTGCATCCATCCATTGGAAATGCAGGACTGTAAGCGCGCTCACACACGACATACTGTTTGTAGGTCCTACAATCGTTTTTTTTTTTTTTACCTATATTTTCTATAAAGCAGTGGCAGTCCCAGTGGTATCAGCCCCGCACGCTTCAATATGCTACGTTATGCTTTACTTTGGATAAATTATTCATCACCAATGCTCACGGTGAAGGAAAACATCGTGAGAAAATCGGCATGTCTTAGAACCAAAAATTTAGGGACGTGTGTCATGCTAGGACAGGAGGCCTGTGTATAAACAGTGGGAACAATATAGAAAGAAAGAAAATAAATTTATTTAGCACAGACTAAAGACACACAATACACCAAACTCAAAGCATTGATTTCAATTAAACCATTTACAGGCACTTTTGAATTGTCAAGAAGTCAGTCAGAAAATATGAAGCTAGTTGCCCATTCCAAAGCGTAGGTACCTATGGAGAAGAACGGGCAAGAAACTCCATGGACACTCTTTTAAATTAAATTTTTACAAAAATATTAGTTACATCATTAATGTTGAATTTGTAATTATATGTGAGAACGATGTAAAAATAAAAAGATGTGCGCGTTAAAAGCCTCCAGAGTACAAGCAAATAGTAAAAAAAAACAACAATCCAAAAATAAAATAATTAAAAATAAGCCGAGGCAGATAAGTGATGACCAGCCCCAACTGACGGCGGCGCCCGTTAACGAACATGACGCATAGATACATACAACAATATGCTTATGCTATATTTTGTAGAACGTGTGTGTGATACATTTTGATCTCTACTGTTTCATTTAGCTCCTACAAAAAATCGGCCAACGATTGTATACTGTTTGAGAATGCTCTTGAGTCTTACCAGTCCGTGACGACAGACAGTCGTACTGTTCGAAGTCTCGTAACTTGTATATTTTTTAATTAATCTGTCAAGCTCCGCTAATGAGACACAATTGATTTTCTATTGTGTCGTCACTCGTCGTCGATCAGCGAACCGCGCCGCTTGACCGGTTAAATAAAGCTGTTCACATTTACCACAGAACGCATAACTTTACTGTGGTCTGCGGTTACTTTATAGTGCGAATTGTCATTTGTTTTTTTTTTGTCGTACCTAGATACGACAGTAATCTGTTATCCAACGATAAAAATATCGTCAAGGCACAGTGGTACAGAAGTTTCATCTCGCGAAGCGACGCTTGCTTTACTTATGGCGTCCAAGTGTGTGCACAGACACAAACACGCAGTGAATGTGTGCGTAAAGACGAGTAGCTCTTGCGCTTATACACATACATTAACAGCGTGTTTGTACACTGGGTAAGCACAATTAAAGCACGCATCGTTTTGTAAGATAAAAATACTATACAGAATCTTAATGATATTTTTTATAAAATTCACGTAATTAACAGGCAATTTAATTCCCATTTAGTTTGCATCTCTGTTATAACCGCGTTAATACTCCTATTTCAATTATCATCATGTACTTTACTCCACAATGAAGCCTTGTCCATAGAACATAGAGCTAGTTTAAAATTCAGCTTTAGTAAACCCTGTTCAAAAGCAACTAAAACCGCTTCCAGTTTACAATGAGGCGGTATTGTATCGGCTTTGTGTAGCGTGTGGTGCTAACAGCCTTATCTAGTTGCATCAAGATCGAGCCTTGTTGTCGAAATTCCCGAAAGTTTGCGTTACCATAATTGGACCTACTTATGCAAGACGGAACCAATCCACACACATGCCAAAATCGAGATAAGTATACAGAAAGCCTATAAGTGAGAAATTCACCATAACTCAATGCGTATGTTATTTTTTTATTATGACAATGTTTCTAGTGAATAAGTATTTGGTGTACCTTTCAAATAAAATAAAATAAATAAAATAAAGCTTTCAAAATGATCTGACAAATTGTTAGATCATTTTGATCTTTACGGGGTCGATAGAAGGTGCATTTTGAAGGACTTGTGTATACTGATCTCGATTTTGGCATAAGTGTGGATTGGTTCCGTCTTGCATAGGTAGGTCCAAATATGGTTTTCCAAAAGATAGAATGCATGGTCTTCTTCTCATGTGACAGCACGCTTTATGAGAAGAGCTAACAAGAAATAAGAAAGCACCGACACATGAAATTATTTATCAAATGAACATTATGAATGTGCCGAAAAGAACGGATACAATTGATACTCTTATCCAACTTCTCCTCAGAAGTTAGTTTAGCACCTTCCATCCTGGACCGCATGCGCTGTGCACTTGATGATCTTATGACTACGACAGTGAGCGGAGCTCGCGCAACTGTATTTTGGGCCAAAGATGTTTGAACTGATCCAGCTTCATATTTTCTGACTGACCGACTTCTTGACAGTTCAAAAGTGCCTGTAAATGGTTTAATTGAAATAAATGCTTTGAGTTTGAGTTTTTAACTTTTGGCCATCGATACGCTAAAAAGAAGAAAACCTACTTTAAATACCCAGATTCAATACCCAGGTTGAGCGAAGTGTTTTTGGACATTTTCCACCAGGAAATTGTGAGTAGCAACCCACTCCCAAAGTCTGCTTTTGTGCTTGGTAAATAAGAATAGGTCAATAAAAATGGGTGTAATATCCTTCAGGTACTTCTAGACGTGATGTTATGTATCAATATCTCACACGAACGTCACATGCATCACTCCGACACCGCGGCATATTGCGCGGTCCCGGCATCGCTGTCTGTCGACCGCAGCACAATTATATAATCATAAACAAGGCTGAGTTAATGCCCATTCGAGACCACAATGCGTATACCTGGGTAACGTGGGATTGCAATTAGGGAGCGGTTATTAGTGCGGCATAAATTCTTTTTATGTTGCCTATATTTTGGCAACCGGCAACAAAATTCTACTATGTGGTAGCCAGCGGTAGTGTTATCTTTTTATTGTTTGGCAACAAAAAACTCTGAGCGAAGTTAATGCTTTTTATATGTTATACAAGCGACCTAGCCCGGCAACATGTCTAAACATCGAAATTTGGTTGAATATTAATGTGTTATACACATAAACCTTCCGAAATGCTCTAAATGACGGTGAAACCACACCAAAATCCATTGTGTAGTTTAGAAGATCTAAACGGCCACACAGACAGACACAAAAAGCGTCTCTATTTTATACTATGGATATACATAGATCGACTGTGCAATTTCTAAGCCTAGTAACTGACATTTTTCAAAAAATCGGAGTTTTTGCATATTTGACTTGCAAGTCAAATATGCAAAAATACCGATTTTCGATTTTGATGTCAGTTGCTAGGTTTTCAAGTAGCACAGCCGAGACGTTGCATAAAAAAATGTTGCCGATAAAAAAAAAATGTTGCTAATGGAAATGCAGCTTTTACCTTCAACAATATGCGTACAACGATTTCGCCGCGAAAGTCAACATGTAATTTTCCATTATTTTTTTCTGTCACAGTAGGCACATGGCCTCGACAGAAAAAATAAAGGAGAAAGATAGCTGCGGAACTGAAAACAAACAGTTTATAAATACACGTTTGTTATGAATTATGACAATGTGCAAGCGATGCCACGCCACAACTGTAGGTAAGTACATATCTGCCGAACCCTTTCGGAATTACAGACCTGATATCATGTTGGGTTTAAAGAACTTTATTTCTCATAAGAACTTAAAAAAAAAAGTTCGTGTTTATAACTATGTAGTATCTACTATTTACATTAGTTACCTCTAGGGTGCTGGAGACATTATATTAGCATAATCATTATTCCGTTTTATGTTATTTCAAATGTTGTCATGTATTTGTCTTAATCTGCGTTTGAATGCGTTTATATTGTCACATTTTTTTATATTCTCTATGTCGCCACTATTTACCTGATTTCTATTCCCAAATTCAGTTCGAAGGTCGTCAGAGTACTTCTGTCGTAAGTTATTGTACCTATCTAGTTTATAACCGGCGTCCATTAGACCTCGCCTGGGGATTCTACGCATCTGTTATAGGGCACTTTGCATTGTCCTTAGAACGCCCACACTCCTGGGACCTAATTAATTTCTTGTTCATATTTGAATAGTGTAAGGACAAAAGCTTTAGAGGACTCGGGAATACATAGGAGTAACGAAAAAGAAATGCGTTTCAGCATTAGTTTAATAAATTATTTTCTTGGTGAAATTCGCTAGTTTTTAATGAACCAGTAAAGTATAAACGTTTACCTACAAATCATTTCATTAAACCAGGTGGTTCATCAAATTGGCTTTAAACCTGCTATTATTTTGAAGACTATACTTTTTTTTTTTTAATTAAGTAAGTTTTGTTGAAGTCCTTCTTAAGGATAAAAAAGATCAATAATTTGTAATCTAACCAAATACTTAAACCCGCAGCACCCACAACTCAGCAACAAGATCTACATAAGCCGATAACATCCGATCATTGCCGAATTAAAAACGAATAGAGGACGGACAGATTGCATTAACCATTCCTCGCCTCACAAACGGGGATTAATCGAAAACTAGCCTTTTGCGCGTACAAAGCGAGTGCACCAGCAATATAGTCTTTTTTTCGTCGATCCGTGCATGCAAGATTAATCTCAAGATAGCCTGTTTTCTAGCAAAAAGACTTGTAGATAATTCGTTTTTTAATACAGTTTCATTTGTTCTTTTAGGTTCAGCACAGATAGAGTAGGTAATTTTTTATTGATAAATGAATTATGTACTTTCCGAGTTCAGGGGTTCGTGGCTAAGCAATAACAGCCGCACAGGTCGATCGATCAGGTTAATCTACGCATGTCTCGGTTGGTCTGTGTATGGGTGACCATCTTTACATACCGAGATCCCTCCATGCGTCGAAAAGTGTTAAGCCAGAAGACCGAAAGTCTGACAATCAGTCTTACCAAGGAGTATCGTATTACCCAGGCACTGGGTTGTGAAGGTCACATAGGCAGTCGCTCCAAGTAAAATACTAGTATTCAGCTGCATCCGGTTAGACTGGAAGCCGACCCCAACATAGTTGGGAAAAGGCTAGACAGACTGATTTTTACTTTCCGAGTTAATTTTGGATTTTTGCTGAAATCGGTGAAGGAAAACAACGTGAGGAAACCGGCAGGGCAATTGCGTAACACATTATCAATCGGAATCGGTTTCATTTTGACAGTTCAACAACATTCATTGCGTTATTTACGTGTTGAACAGATTTTTTTTTCGAACTTATAAAGCAATGGATTAGCAATTTGCTTCAAAATGATTCTGATTCCAATTGCAATTAGGGTGCTGGACTTATAGTCTGAAATCGCCAATCTATCTTGAACCAGCGTGGTACTCAACGTATGGCCTTTGCTCTGCAGAGAGACAATAATAGGCTGGTTAGGGTTCCGTAGCCAAATGGCAAAAAACGGAACCCTTATGGATTCGTCATGTCTGTCTGTCTGTCCGTCCGTCCGTATGTCACAGCCACTTTTTTCCGAAACTATAAGAACTATACTGTTGAAACTTGGTAAGTAGATGTATTCTGTGAACCGCAGTAAGATTTTCACACAAAAATAGAAAAAAAACAATAAATTTTGGGGATCCCCATACTTACAACTGAAACTCCAAAAATTTTTTTTATCTATGGATAGGTCTTCAAAAATGATATTGAGGTTTCTAATATCATTTTTTTCTGAACTGAATAGTTTGCGCGAGAGACACTTCCAAAGTGGTAAAATGTGTGTGTCCCCCCCTCTAACTTCTAAAATAAGAGAATGATCAAATTAAAAAAATATATATAATGTACATTACCATGTAAACTTCCACCGAAAATTGGTTTGAACGAGATCTAGTAAGTAGTTTTTTTTTAATACGTCATAAATCGAAAACCGCAATTTACCTTTCACAAAGTTACAACGAACTACAAGAACTTTTATATTATGTTACTTGCTGCTACGGAACCCTTCATGGGCGAGTCCGACTCGCACTTGGCCGGTTTTTTTTTTATATTAAATTGGCAATGAACTAAATGACAACTGAAATAAAGTTCAAAATAGCGTGCAAGAGATAATGTCCTGTGGCGTGTGTTCGAATATGCTCGAATATATTTTCACTCAAAACTTGAAAGAAAAGATCATTCTCGAGCATTTGGCTACAGTGCTTTCACAGTTATTTTACCTGTGATAACAGAAATCTAACAGCAACCTTATTATGACGAGAATAAAGATCATTGTGATTTTGACAGACTTGCCAGTAGCAGCAATCCAACAGTAACCTTATTACAAGGAGTATAAAGGCCACTGTGACTTTGACAGTGATGCAAAATCAGACAGACAGAGTACACTCTGTCTACTCTGATCGTAATAACACGAGCAAAGCTCGACCAATAGGAAGCCTCTGGTATCACGATTATGTTCACAAGTAGTGCAATCAAGAAACAACTGATTGATTGGTTCATTAGCTCGGAATTGCGATTGCCGAATTTTTTTTGTGCCAACAACACTATCGAATACAAAGCGATAGTTTGCGAGTGGATTATGCTAACGAAATCGTTTTTCGATAGAAATTATCGGCTGTGATTCTCCGAGTGAAACCTCTCTCTTTTTTAGGGTCAACAAGGAATCCTTATAGATTCATTTTCAAAAATCTTTCCTTCGTGCTCGCTTGCATTATTAAAGGGACTCTTGTGCAAAATTTCGTGTTTCTAGACCCAGACGCTTTGCGTTGTCTGTCAATGAATGAATTTAATACCCGCGGGTTCAGTTCGAGTGGGTCCAGAGCATCTATTCACAACCACTCGATACGCTACCGTACCGTATCGAACATCAATCAATGTTATCGTAGGAGTCCTCTAAACGCTGTTCACAAGTCCAAATCCCGAAAATGTTGTGAGTTTAAATCAAATAGACGACCGCTATTCTTCCGATAGCTGTTTGCTGTCGGGGACAAGGCAAATCAGGTTATCGAAATGTGTAATTTTCGATACGATAGCCTGTCGTATAGTTGTGAATAATAATAAGTTTTTTATTAGCACAATACAAGTTTGACACATATTAATACACATAAATATAGTCACTAGGGGACTGACAAATTAACAAATAGTGTACAAGAGATGGGTAAAGTACAGTCAATACAGAAATTGAGCCCTGACTCCTAAACTAGGAAGATCATGTATCTTAGGAGGGAATACCTATGCAGTTGACCAAAGACTCTTTTATTGAGTAGATGATTTTCTTCAGTATAAGTTCATGATCAGCACAAGTCTTAGACAATATAACGCCGTTAAAAATCCCTTTGGTATTATTATGTATAGGTACGTTTTTGAGTGCCTAAGAAATTCCAAGAAAGACGTTCCACATAACGTACAAAATAAAACACACGTCATTATCCTTACATTATTTCGAAGCTTCATAAAGCGCTTTTGTGGTTCTTCGCGTCTATTTGAGAAGTTAAGAGTAATGCTTAATGTAGTTGAAAATCATCATAATATGGCGGAAGTGACAATTTGATGGCCCATTACCTACTATAACGTTATAGCACACATTATTCTTTCTATTGTAAAGATTTAGAGGGGTTCGAGGCCTAAGGCCTCGGTCTCGAAGTGGGCGATTGCGGGGCGGGGGCGGCGCGGCGCGGGGAGCGTGGCGGCAACGCAGACCTGGTCTCGAAGCCAGCGGGCAGATCCCGCAGCGCTAGAGCGGCGTAGTATTGTGTTATGAAAAATTTGTGACTGTTCGCGAACGAAATGTCTAAACAGTGATGACAACATACATCATTTTGATACATTTTGAAACATCGGTCATTAAAAAGCAAAATAAAATGCACAGCACTACGCCGTTAGACTGGTGCGCATCGCTCGCACGCCGTTCCCAGCGCCGCTGCCTTCGAGGCCAGTTCCATATAAATCTATGCATTGAATCGCGCCGCTCGACGCTCCCCGCGCTACCGCACCGCCGCCGCCGCCCCGCGCCCGCTGACTTCGTGTTCGTAGCCTAAATGATAACAGCTGCACGGGTCAATCGAAGGTTAAACTTGACTTTCGGCACAGAATAAATAGTACAAGTACTTTCGGGCTTCTGACGACCCGTAACGACTGTCAAAGATCCACAGATTCAGATTATTTTTTTCAGATTTTACTGTGTGTATGTACATTTATAATAAAATAAATAAAAAATACATATATATGTCGCAACCGGTCATTCCTTTGACTATTCGGAACGCCAGCGCCATCTGGCGGCGCTTGACAGAGTCTAGCCTGAGTTCGTGTGGGGTCGACCATGGTATTAATTGTACCATGGGGTCGACCATGAAGTATATAATTGTACCATGGGGTCGACAACAGCGCGAGAGAACGATGTGGAGCCTCTTGGACATCGGACATCATACGAACAACATGCGCTCAGAAACTGTCCCGCGTTCCGTATCTGGTTGTATCGTGTACCTATAGTGTGTGATTAAATTGTTTGTGAAATTATAATTTGGTTTGAACTGCAAACCGTGTTTATATTGAACAATAACCAACACATACCCATAGTTCGCCACAGTAGTTGAAATATGGCTGATAATAACGAGACACACATGCCTTCTCCGTTATATAAAAAAATTACAACTATCATATTCACAATAAAACCATTTCGTTTAAAGTCCCATTTCTCAATCCCAAAAACGATAATCTTTACAAAACCGTAGCATCCAATATCTCACAATCGAGAATCTTCACAAACACCGCAAGATCGATGACAATTTAAACCGGCGACTAGCTCGCGCCGCGGCGTGGCCCGCAAGCGATACCGAGGGGCAATTTACATTAATTCGCTATATTTTTGTTTATACTCGTAGTA
The DNA here is from genome assembly GCA_945859645.1 of Amphipoea oculea. NCBI lineage: Eukaryota > Metazoa > Arthropoda > Insecta > Lepidoptera > Noctuidae > Amphipoea > Amphipoea oculea. The sequence continues at coordinate 7,954,171 of OX243876.1, forward strand.
CTCGTTCGTCGTAATCCCCGTCGTATTATGCAAACTGTTCACCGTGACCTGATTCTAAACGGGCAAACAATTCAGTTGTAAGAACATAATAGGAACCCTATTGTTACTGATGTTAGTTTGTAATTGAATTTAATTGGACACTTTACTTCGTCTGGAATACTTATCTAACCGTATGGCGAGGTCGTGGGTAGCCGTTTTTATTCCTGTCTAGAAAAGCGGGCAGACTTCCTTGGACGATAAAACTAGATATTTAATATCTAATCTCGTTTTATTTGTTTCAGTTATTGATAGATTAGGATAAAATTTAAACTAACAGACTTTAAAAATAATAATACTATGTACTTAGGTACATGTATAAAAAAGGGGAAAGAATAAAAAATCGTCCGCATCACTGTCAAAAGGAAAATTGCCTAAAAGTCTAGCAGCACGCCACCTTAATGCTGATTTCGTATATAATTACTCACGTTATTGGCATTCACTTATACAGGGTCACATTAAATTAGCTAGCAAAACTCTGCAGACGTGGTAGTAATAGATATTTTAACACGAAATTTTTTTTTAATGTTTTTTTTTTTTTAGGGGTCAACGAAGTCTGGTAATTTTGTTAATTTATTGAACTATGAGTTCATAAAATCTGTTTTCTTTTATTTTATCGTGTTTAGATATCGAAACCCATCACGACTGCGAAATTTACAAAAAAAAGAAGTCTTTTTAAAGTGATAATTCTAGTGACTACCTACTCTAACTGCGATCGGTGACCCCACAAAAAAACCCATCAAATTAATTACTGTTTTGTTTTATTATGCGTACTTTTGCTAGCTAATTTAATTTGAACCTATAGTATATTCATTTGTACAGATTTACAGTCATTATTTTAACCACAAATAATATGTCATATCCAATAGATACCTATCTAATGATCAATGTTATTCTAAGATCCTCAAATCAAAATCAATGCGAGAACTTTTCGTTTTGAATTGCCTCTTCTAGCTAATACACATAAATATGTTTATATGACCAACGATCTCCTTATCCGTCTTCAAGGATTCTTTTCTGAGCACTTTCCTCAAGTATCGTAACAAGCAACTTAAGAATGATAGAGGGACATTCGGAGTTATGAATAATTCATGACAATATGATTATATCTATTGCGGCCACAAATTCACAGAAAGAGGCTCCAGTGGGAATTGCCTTTGGTACATTCGTTAGCTAAACAAAACATCAGTTTAAGTAGTTTTAAGGGGACAATGCGTCAGTGGAGGTCTTAAAATTGACATGACATAAGAATTTAGGTCAGGATACATTCCTAATAGGGAATTGAGAACCGATAAGAGTGAGAGGCTGACATAGGAGCGTGGGGATTGGCGCAAGATTAAAGAGCCCTACGTCTTCCAGAAGACAGGCCTCTACGTTCTCGGCTTTGGAAGGCCTCCCACAAGGTGTACGGACGACCTTGTGAAGGCCGCATTAACCCGTTGGATGCGAGAAGCACAGAATCGGTCGAAGTGGAAGTGCTTGGGGGGGCCTTTTGTCCAGCAGTGGACGTCTTTCGGCTGAAATGATGATAATGATGAAAAGAGGACTATGCTCAGCAGTTGGGGTGGAGATGATGGATGATGAAGAGAGAGAGAGAGTATCCCGAATTTTGGCTTAAGCCTTTCCGATTCGTTTTTGTCCAAAGGAAATCGCACTTGACAAAGCAAAAGAACAATAAAATTGTAGGCGCTATTCTAAAGGTAGCTACCAAACTATCTTCTGTAGTACAGTCTTATCAATAACTACATCAAGCTTAGACTTATGCTTATAAACCAGAAAACATTTCCATAAACCAGTTTTTATATCTCTGAACTTATTCCTTTTCAATACCATGATCCCGACTCCGAGAATGAAGTTCTAACAAGCCTCAGCGAAAGTAAGGCTATACATGAGGCATACATCATAATAAACAGGGAGCATATATCCGACCGATCGGATCTCGTGTGTAGCCGAGGACATGAAATAGATAGGTACAGAAGGTTAGCTTTATGCAGTAAGTGAAATTCATGTCATACTCATCATCATCATCATCATCTCAGACGAAAGCCATCGTCGTTTCATCGACCACTCTTGCTTTTGCATCCAGCGGATTATCGCGGTCTAAAACTACCTCAAACCTCAAACGAATGCCATTTGCGAGTATGCTTGCACTCGTTGTATGTGAAGTGTGTCTATGGTTTGTTCCAAAATTATCTGATGAATTGTAAACAAAATGGATCAGAAAACGTACCTGTGGACCACCAATGATGAACAATGAATGTGTGCCAATTTTTGGTGCCACTTACAAATTGGCTACTTTGGTTTGATTATTTGAATACTTAGACCCAGAATTCTAATTTTTTATTCTAACCTTCAAGATGTTTTTCTTTTGGCATTTGAACTTAATCACATCACACTAATATTACAAAGGCGAAAGTTTGTGAGTGTGTGTGTGTGTGTGTTTATATGTTTGTTACTTCTTCATGCTCAAACGGCTGGACCAATTTTGATAACATTTTGTATGGAGGTAGCCGACATCCTGGAATATATAGGCTACTTTTTATCCCGATATTCCCACGGGATCGACATTTACGCGGGTGAAACCACGGGGCGCAGCTAGTTAATTTTATAATCTCAATTTTTGGCGATGATTTTTCAATTACAATTTAAAATGTTATTCAAACAATCATTGTTGGAAAAAGTGATGAAATATAAAGTTGAAACCTACTAAATACGGAGGAATATGTTACTAATTCCCTTTAGTGAGTGATTGCGTAAGAATTTTACCTGAACAGGGTTTGTTTACACTTTCATGAGATAGTTTTGGAACAGATTATAATTATGCGGGCGTTATAAGGTGGCCTTCTGTACCAATCTATATTGTGGCGAGAATTTACGATGTTCTTCAGGAAATGAGACGATCAATGGAGGAGCCCCGACACTTTGACATAGTTCTCATTGTGTGACAAGATTAAGTGGTATCATGTTCGGGTTAATGTCAGCCACTTAGATTTTATTGGCAGCCGCGGTATGTTCAAGTCATTATAACTTAAACGGTGTAAGGAGGATAGTTTAATAAGGTTTTGAATAAGTTTCTAAACTGAACCACATTTCAACATTTTAATTATTTTTCGTTAAATATGCCAGACTTACGAAATTTCAAAGCTAATAGGCTCCCTAAAGGGTCTTTAGTTAAATGGGTACCTCAAATATTTTGAGTTCTAAGTATTCAAGACATAACTGTAAATAAAACAAAGTAATTATTTTTAAAGTTGGCTCTTTCTCAATTGGCTCTAATCGGCAAAATCTAATCTTTCGAAGATTTAGATAATGTTATTCCTTAAATAACCCTTGAAAGGATTAAATGTTTTCCATAGGTACTAACGTTATTTCCCTTAGACATTATTCCGAATGTATAATTTCCCATTCCAACGAGTAATTATACAAAAATCTGTATCGATCCCAAACTCGAAAGAGTTTATAAAAAGTCGTCTCACCTATATTTTATGCGGATACGAAATATCGCATTAAAATGTCGTTAGAAGCTATCCCAGTGGGTTATTGATGCGATTTTTTTACCAAGTCCGCAGGTGAGGGGTAAATCCGTCCTAATGATCACCCGTTGTGCCAGCAATTACCTACTATAATACGATTTTATGAACTTTTGTGCTTTATTTTGAAGCTCGTTTTAATATTTCTCCCTTCAGGCATTTAGTACCATCTATATCTATCGATGTACACATTTGTACCACAAGCGGTACAAATTTGTACCAGATCGTCCCTGAGAGGTAGTCGCTTTCCGTGTCTGTCTATGTGACCGAGATGTTCTTGTAAACTACGCATCAGATTTTGATGTGGTTTTCACAAACATTTTGAGAATTTATTCTGGAATTTTTGTATCATGTATAAGATTTATATTAAACTTACAAATACAAAAATCTCGATGTTTTGTCATAATTTCAAAAACAGTGCGAAGCTGTGGCTGGTCGCCTGTTAAATAAATTGGTGATGGTGGCTAGGATAGCACGTTTCCTAGTATAAGTAATCACTAAACACTTTAATGGATTGAGATCGAGTTTGTTAGCCCGACAGTGCTCTTCAAGCCGATATAAGTCAGCCTGAAGTGCTAACCCATCATCAAGCGATGAAATCTTGATGAAAATGTTCATGTTATCAGTAAAGCATAATAATTGGGATGAATGCAGGCACTGATCGATGTCGTTTGCATATACCACAAATAAGAAGGGACCGAGCAACGAACCCTGAGGTACTCCGCTGGGTACAAATACCCATCTATATAATATAAAATTCAAAGTCCTGGCTGACTGATATATTAACGCAGCCTACACCGCTAGTCCTAGAGACAAAAAATTTGGAGGGTGTGTTCTTTTTGAAGTGTATGTATCCAATAAGAAAAAGTTTTTCGAAATTCCACTCCTAAGAGGGTGAATGGGGGGAGGGTGAAATTTCACGCGGACGAAGTCACAGGCAGAAGCTAGTCTAGACATATAATTATTGAGCATTGCTTACGATCTATTGTCTATATAAGATGAGAACCACCTCAGAAAGTATCCACGAATGCCAGTGTGGTTAAGCTTATTTATTAGGATTAGGGTGTCGTGGTCGATCCGATCAAAAGCTTTGCTATAATCAGTGTAAACCACATCGACTTGCCCGCCATCGTTTATAGCCTCGGTAATGAAGTCGCTAAATAAGAAAAGATTCGAAGTGGTGGACTGTCCTTTTAAAAAACCATGCAGGAAAGAGCTGAACGAATTAGCGAGCGCATGATATAACTGGTTATAGATAATCCTCTCAAATATTTTAGCTATAATGCACAGTTTGGATATAGGCCTATAAGTAGTTATTTCAGTTTTGTGTAAACTGTTTTGTATAAACTGTTTTGTATAAACTTCATTTAAATTTTGATTGAGCGAGAAAATTGACTTCATAAACTAAGTTATTCATTCAAGAAACTCCATTAGGGTTCTTTTAAAACAAGTCTACTAAATTAAACGAATTTAGTTTAATGAAAACAAAAATAGATCAAAGTATTTTATGATTCCGAAAGGTTAAAGTGTAACTTAGTTGTTCAGTGAACGACGAACTTTGTTTAGTTTGTATAAATGTTGAATATCTAGAAAGCGTTCAAAAACACATTTCACTTTTTCTTTTGGGAAATTATGTCTATCGTTTTATAGACAGAACTGGATTTGGTCCGCGTCTATGTCTGCGTAGTTTTTGAATATAAACAGTTGATAATTTTATTTCAACTTCAATATCCTATTTATTCTTTTAATTATTATATATATCATAATTATTCATCTAAGTACTTATCCTTAGAATATAGCCTTTATAATTACCACGTCTTTGTCTTAGTTTAGTCTGTGTTTTGTTACTTTTTTTACATTTTTCTCACATAAAGAAGTAACTAAAATAATGTACCCAGGATTATGGATCTTGATTAAAAAAAGTTTTCTTGGAGCTTCTTGCCCGTTCTTCTCCGTTGAGATCTACGTTTTGGAAGGGGCAACTAGCTTCAACTTTCTGACTAACTGACCGACTCTTTGACAATTCAAAAGTGCCTGTAGGTAAATGGTTTTATTGAAATAAATGCTTTGAGTGTGAGTTTGAGTTAATCAGCCAATCACGAAGCTATTTATTTGTGAAGGTTCCTTATTAATTATGTGTAAAAATATGATGCCAGCAGGATATTTTTGCATCTACTTGGTATCGCATTGAATTAACTACTTAGCGCGTAACTAGCACTCTACGACTTTTTAAAATATTTTCATATCATGCGGTTTTAGCAAGTGACCAGATGACCAACTCTCATAATTAAAAACGTTAAAATCTAGTCGCAATCTCAACTCAGCCACAATTAATGTCAAAAACTTGTCAAAATGTAGGGAAATTTGAGGTATTTTTGACAGATTGAGAATGAGATCAGGCTGTGAACGTTTTTAAAATTAAGAGAATCGCCCCTCAGATTTACCGAATGGAAAGGTGTTTCAAGAAAAAAAAAATATCTAATGAAGCTGGCTGACATGGATAGGTTTCTTCAATATAGCCATCTATGTTACAGTAGAGTACAAACCCAAAGTGTTTTAGGCTTATACCGGTCTAAAAAAATAAAATAAAGCACTTCATCATGGAGGCAATAAGCCGAGTTCACATACGCTTAGCAAACGGATTCCTGATATATATTTAAGTTTATGTAAATATATAATGTATGTTACAAAGGACCATTGTTACCAACAATTTTATCTCAAATTATGCAAATAACGCTCCTGAAATATCAGTAAGAGATAACATTAGTCTATTCCATATTATTTAATGTGAAATTATGTTACACAAACATTTGTCCAAAAAGGCATTAAAATGTGTACAGATCGTTTGCATAATTAGATTACTATTATCAACCTATTCGCTGTCACGAACAACGGGAACGACTCGTATCATTATTTCAGTGGATAGTTTCAAATATATTTTTCTATTTTGCCAACTGTAAATACCCCACGTTATATTAATAGATAATTTAGCTTCAATGAACCGACTCCAATTAGCCCTACAATGGCGGCGTTGGCTACCGAAATAGTATTTTATCGGCTAATAGTAGGTATAATGATCGTAACTATAGCTACCTAATTGATAATGGCAACGATTTGCTTGTTCACCAAATAAACTTAAATTAAGAGTGTTTGCTGTGGTGGCCCAGTGATAACGGCCACCAGTTGTGAGTTCTAAGTCGTAGGTTCGAACCCATACAAGCGCTTTACCTTGTGTAACAACGGTGAAGAAAAACATCGTAAGAAACCGGGACGTCTTAGAACCAAAAATTCAAAGTCCAGTACCAAATCGCACATGGTCCACGTGATGGATTGCCTGCGTACCACTCCCTCTCATCGAGAGGAGGCTTCTGTCCCAGCAGAACGAAACTACGAACATCATAGGCTGGTTATGCTTATGCTAGAGTATTTCAATCTTTTGCGAACAGACATGACAGCGCGAGAAAAGGACAGCGACGGTTTCACGACGTTTTAGAGTTTCTTGTATAATGGGCAAGAAAAAGATATTATTAGCTGAGAATGTTTAGTTGGTGCGCAACAGAATTAACCCAATTGTTGTTTAATAATAAGATGGATGAAAGATTGAACTTGCGTACATCTTGTTGCATAAATGTTTGATTATTTTAAACATTCAGAGTGATTATGTCAAACATCTGCATGGCAGATTCATGCGTGGCAGCAATTTTGAAAAACCGACCCAGTGCGAGTCGGACTCGCACACGAAGGGTTCCGTACCACCGTACAATATTTAACACTACATAATATAAAAAATCACGTTGTTGTATGGGAGCCCCCCTTAATTTATTTTATTTTAATTTTATTATTTATTTTTAAAGTGAAGATACAACTAAGTAGCTATTCTATAAATATTTCAAGCGTCTACCTGTTGCCGTTATTAATATCGAGCAAAAAACGGCAAAAAAATCACGTCTGTTGTATGGGAGCCCCCCTTAAATGTTTATTTTATTTTGTTTTTAGTATTTGTTGTTATAGCGACAACAGAAAAATACATAATTTATCAAAGTTTCAATTGTCTAGCTATCGCGGTTCTTGAGATACAGCCTGGTGACAGACAGACGGACAGACGGCGAAGTCTTAGTAATGGAGTTCCGTTTTCACCCTTTGGGTACGGAACCCTAAAAAGAAAATGGCGGACAGATAGGTATGCCACGTACATTCAAAGTCTAAAGGACTTTACAAGTACGTGGCATTATGCCACGTACTTCGGCATACCTACTTGCCTACCTCCTACCCTCCTATTCTCGTGTTTGAGTAACCCAATACAGTCTTGTTTACACAAAATATTGTTTATAACACTGATTGGCCCTCTACAAAGATAATTACAGTCTCAGTTTTCATAACAAAATTTGGCGTTAATGAAGCGTCTAATAACACAGGTCTACATAAAATCAAAGGTTCTTATTACTAATTAGAAACTCAACAAATTACTCGGTGAAATGAAGCCGTTTGTTCTAGTCTAGGTATTTTACTAACGAACTCTCTCAAGTCTATGAGAAGATTTTTCATTTTCCTTTGTTTGTAGTGGACTGTGCGAGTTCATAAAACGCTAATTAATTTGATATTGTTGTTTGTAGAATCTTGTGAAAATTAATGGGTAGCTACAAATTAATTAACAATGGCTGTTCACAGAATATAAAAGTTAAAATAATGTACACATTGGACTCGAGTTTGTAAGGGTACTTATTTTTTTATTATTAATAATTAATAAGTAATGTTATAAAAATGTAGGTAGGTAATTATTTTATTTTCTCTTCTTCTCTTATACAGGGTGTTACGGAAAGGGTATATCAAGACAAACGGGTTGAAGAGTGTATCTGGTCTAGAATCTCTGCCTACAAAATTTCAGCTCAAAAGCATTAACTTTGAAAATGCTTAATATTTTATGTATTTCGACATCACGGCGCTGCACTGGCGCGCGGTGGCGTGATGTGCGTGTACTAGGCGCACAGGCACACTACAGATAATGGATAATGACCCTCGTAGTGCGGTGACACGTTTGTTATGATTTCAATTTAATAAACTATCGAAATAAAAAAATATTAAGCATTTTCAAAGTTACTGCTTTTGAGCTGAAATTTTGTACAGAGATTCTAGACCAGATACACTCTTCAACCCGTTTGTATTGATATACCCTTTCTGTAACACCCAGTATACGTGGTAACATCTCTTTTATCAATTGCCAAACTTAAGTGGCAGTGGGCAGGGCACATTGCTCGCAGAACAGATGGCCGATGGGGCCGAAAGGTTCTGGAGTGGCAACCGCGTACCGGAAGGCGTAGCGTTGGAAGGCCTCCCACAAGGTGGACCGACGTCCTTGTGAAGGCCGCAGGAACTCGTTGGATGCGAGAAGCACAAAGCCGGTCGAAGTGGAGGTGCTTGGGGGAGGCCTATGTCCAGCAGTGGACGTCTTTCGGCTGAAATGATGATGATGATCTCTTTTATCTACTTTCCAATCGCAGACCGTATGCTGGCAAAGATTTCTTTAGAAGTAAGTATCATCCTTGTAGCCAAGTTCTTTTCTTCTTGTCTGACAAGAACAACTAACTAACTAGCTAACTTTTTGCCATCGATAGGCTAAGAAGAAGAATGGTTAAATAAAATATATCTATATCTATACTAATATTATAAAGAGGTAAAATTTGTTTGTAAGTTTGTATGTAGGGGGTAATCTCTGGAACTACCAGTCGAATTTGAAAAATTCTTTTTACATGTGATAGCCCAATTCTTGAGGAATGCTATAGGCTATTTAACATCACGCTATGTCTCTTAGGAGCCGAGCGAAAAGAATAAAAAGTCAGAAAAAACGCTAAGCGAAAGCGAAGTGATAGCGCGGTTAGGTGATGCGATGCGACGGGGATGGTCGGGGGAACAAGAAATTTCACGCGAACGAAGTCGCGGGCAGAGGCTAGTAGGTATATATTTATATGTCCTGTCTCCAGTTGCAAAACATGAACCTAAAAGGACTTCACCGGACGAGGCTTTATATTTTGAATATTTATAGAATAATTTAATCTGTCCTAACTACTAAGTCGAGTTGTGTTGTTGACTTGAGTTGATGGCCCTTGAAATATGTAGGATTGGAACTATATTTAGACGAGTTACGGTATATAATATTGCGTTGATGTTATTCCCGGTAAACGTACTTTTTTATTTTAGAAGAAAGTACATAATATGGTTTTTTTGCCAATATAAAGCTCCCTAAATATAGAGAGACCGTTCTGTATGTCGTTCAGTAATGCTATTCTGTAAAAAATCTCACCGTGATAACTTAGGTGAAGTGACCTTAAAGTGAGCTGTCAGTCAGTAGTGTCTGCTCACTCGAAGCTTACTTCACCTAAATTATCACGGGGACCTTTTTATGGAATAGCACCACTGTTTGTTTCTAGGTTAAGTCATGGAAATAAATTGTCAGGAAAAGTGACTACAGTCCGTCCACAACTAAATTACCTCTGACAGCAGCAATCTAACAGCAACCTTATTGTAACGAGATAAAGATCACAATGATTTTGTCAGACTAGGCTTCATTTAAATTCCCTGACTGTGTTACATATTCAGGGGACTACATAAACCAAAGCGCGGTCACTTTCCGACTGCATACAAAAGATAGAGAAGCGCGATGACACAAAGCTGGTAATTTATTGTAAAATATGAAGCAATTATCTATTTATAAAAAATATATTGTTTGGACTAGGTAACAAATTAAAACACTAGAGTTTTAGACAAAAAAAACCGGCCAAGTGCGAGTCGGACTCGCCCATGAAGGGTTCCGTAGCAGCAAGTAACATAATATAAAAGTTCTTGTAGTTTGTTGTAACTTTGTGAATGGTAAATTGCGGTTTTCGATTTATGACGTATTAAAAAAAAAACTACTTACTAGATCTCGTTCAAACCAATTTTCGGTGGAAGTTTACATGGTAATGTATATTATATATATTTTTTTAATTTTATCATTCTCTTATTTTAGATGTTAGAGGGGGGGGGACACACATTTTACCACTTTGGAAGTGTCTCTCGCGCAAACTATTCAGTTCGGAAAAAAATGATATTAAAAACCTCAATATCATTTTTGAAGACCTATCCATAGATACCCCACACGTACAGGTTTGATGAAAAAAAATTTTTGGAGTTTCAGTTGTAAGTATGGGGAACCCCAAAATTTATTGTTTTTTTTCTATTTTTGTGTGAAAATCTTACTGCGGTTCACAGAATACATTTACTTACCAAGTTTCAACAGTATAGTTCTTATAGTTTCGGAAAAAAGTGGCTGTGACATACGGACGGACGGACAGACAGACAGACAGACAGACAGACAGACAGACATGACGAATCCATAAGGGTTCCGTTTTTTGCCATTTGGCTACGGAACCCTAAAAATCAGAATGATTGTATTGTAGTGTAGTATGGTTTTTATTGTAAAAAGAAAGTTTTTAGAGGTATTTTCGCGTTTTTTTTTTTCTATCATATCAAATTAGTAATCTACCTAGCATATATCCTGAAGAATATCATACATTTTTCTGATTTTGTTTACTGTAGTCAGTCATATACTTTCATTGCTTCTAAAACTTGCGTTTTTTGCGTTTAGGTCCTGTAATTCCCTTAATACCTACTATTAATGATGATATTTAACAAACAATATACAAACAGATCTTCATTTGTATCACTGTTTGCAGCAAAGCTCCTAATGATTACACGAGAACATTCAAGGTAGAAGTAAATGTATTTTTCTCAAACGAGGACTGCATTTGCGGTGGACGTGACCAGAAAGCGTGGAACAGTCTCGTGGCTCAGGCGCAACAAATTCACGTCTAAAACTGCTTGTGTAAGAATAATAAAAAGGACTTCTTATTTTTTACTGTTTCATTGCTGTAGTGGTCTTTACAGCCAGTTTTATAGTAGCACGATTTAAGAATTACTTACAACAAGCTTAATTCAGGGTCCAGAACCTGAAAGCCCACTACTGGAAATATATATTTTTACGTGCGCTGAACCGCCTTTCCATCCTCCGGTGGTTTTTTTTTGTTGTTTATAGACAGAGGAAACTACAAGTCAGCTCATTGACTTGACCTCTTAGGGACCCCTTGGTCGACTTTTTGAGTAGTAATTTACAGGTAATACAACACAAAACGGTGAAGGAAAACATCGTGAAAAAACCGGCATGTCCTAGAACCAAAAATTCGAAGACATGTGACATCTACTAAGCCGCGCTGGGCCCGCGTGGTAGATTATATCCCACTCCCTCTCGTAGAGAAGAGGCCTGTGTCCCAGCAGTGGGAACATTAAAGGCCGATTATGATGATGATGAATACAAGACTAACGATCACTACCTTACAAAGAAGAACTTTGGTATAACAAAAGTTGTTCTCTAAAACTGGTATTTTTACGCTAGAAATTCAATGATCACTATAAACAACATAACGTTCGCTGAGGATTTGAGCTTAACTAACTACAACAGGCTATCGAGAGCACTCGAGTCAGATCCGCGCGCATTTTCAATTGTTTCGGTCGACTCGCAGCCAATGAGCCGAACGTTGAGTGATTTCGACCATTGTCTGGTACTGGAAAATAGTGTATGAAATCGAAGTATAAAGTAATTGTTTAGCTAATTGGACTACCAGCTTAAATTCGTCGTTCGTATATTCAAACCTGTGCCATACATATTATACAGGTATGAGGAGCAGGGTGTAAAGTTCACTCATTGTTCGAGCCAAACGCCTGCTCCTTTAGAATGAGCAAATCAACGTGGTTGTAAATTAGTATGTAATTATATGTAAGGATTAAGTATGTGTTCCCCTTTTTTTCTTCCATCTTTATTCGTCATGTTTCACTAAATCTCAGCATATTTGGAGTTTCTTTGACCAGTCACCTAAAATTCCCCAACAGTCATCCTCTATAGAAAAGGGAGTATCCTCCGACCAGACGGGTGATGTATCTTGTGGGCAACTGCCCAGTGATTGATGCCAGGACGTTGTTTGTATATGCTTGTTGTTGTATTGTAGTTGCGCGGTATACTCTGCTTGCGCGATGCAGGATTTTGCGTGACGTCAGTATGATGCGTAGTTAGCATGTGCGATATAGATGGCCGCTGCATTGTTATACAATTGTCGTATAATGACAGTTGTATGAAATGGTTAAAACACGTAGCTCTCAGAGATGACGAGATAGCGACGGTCTTTGACAGTCACTGTCGCAAAATATTCCAAAGAAATCGTACCGTGATAGGCGTTGTGGTCCAATTCACGATTGGTCCAATTCGCGGTTGGTCCAATTCGCGGTTTCTCTAAGCTACCGAAAAGCTTATGTCAATACTGTTGAATGTTGTAGTAGAAATAAGATACGCTTTGAAAACGATTGTCTTGTCTAGGCACTAAGGTCCATTTTTCCATGTGACAGTAAGATTATTTGAACACTAAATAAGTTTTAATTTACTGGGAATTATTGTCTATAAAAGTGAGATCGATCAGGTTAAGCTACGCTTGTCGCATTTGGTCTGTGGATGGGTGACCATATTTACATACCGAGACCCCTGCGTGCCTCGGAAAGCACGTTAAGCCCTTGGTCCCAACTGTCATTCGTGGATCTTAGACAGTCGTTACGGGTCGTCAGGAGCCCCTAAGTCTGACAACCAGTCTTACCAAGGGGTATCGTATTACCCAGTAACTGCATAGTTGGGAAAAGACGAGGCAGATGATGAAGTTGTCTAAAGTGATAGTAATCATGAGGTAGAGTATACCATACCCATAACACATGTATCTTTGTGACTCAACAGTACGTGGATAATCTTGATTTGCCATCCAAGTTAGTACTCTAGATGCCCTAATTTCGCCACGGCGCTCGGCGGCCATTTTTCTCTAGTCAGCGAGCTGAAAGTTATCACTTCTTTCCATCATTTTACACTGTTATGTTTATGATCTAGACAAAGCGATGAAAAAAAAAGTGGCACTGTGGGAGTGCCAACAGATGTGAAAACTTGAACAATTACGTGTGTATTTTTTTAATCGTCATATAAACAAAACAAACAGAATACTTTGCCATCACTCACTGATGTATCGGAAATACATTAAAACCGAGTACATCCCAAGGACAGCTGAACACATCCAAAGCGGTGTCGGTTACGGTAAAAGTGGCGCGAATTCAACACGCCTAAAGAAGTTTTCACTTCAAAAAAAATTTAGCAATTTATGAAAGATTTCTATACTGGGGGGTTTAGAATCTTGTAGTAAATTCATGGGAACAGTTTGCGCGTCAAAATGTCTCTTACAGTGTGTATACTACACATACGAACTGCACTGTTGTGATCTACATCGCGAATTCGCAATAATCAAAGTTATCCGCGTGATTACCACATACTAAGATATTCCTACGGAATTCCGACAACAAACGTCCCAAGTAGCAAACAATTGTCTTAAAAAGGTATTGTAGATATCTTGAAGACAAGTAGACTAATTCCAGCTGTTGTCTTGGCTAAAACTATTATGTCCCTCAAGATATCTTCTAGATACACTCCAAGAAACAGTTAAGTAAAAGTGGGCACAGTATTTAAGAACTTGTTAAGAAAGAGTTAATACTACTGTTTAGATAAACTTTAACCCTACTTAAGAGAGTATGGTTTTGCAGAACTCTTAAACACTGTCTTCAAGATATCTTGTAGGTTGACTTAAGATAAAGAAATAGACTTAAAGATATCTACAATACCTAATTAAAACTATCAATTTTGAAATGCAGATATTCCATCTTGTCTTAGTGAAGTATAAATAAAAACTTATTTTGCTTTAAAGTGCTTTAAGTAATATTATTTTAGAAAACATGGTGAACTTTTAAAGTATTTTAAGACTTACGAAAATGGCGGTTTAACAACATTCTTTATGTCTAGAAAAGGCTTTCTTATGTCGTTGAATGCATTGGAAATTTAAAACGCATGATGATTTCTCGTGTAAAATCTATAGATAGTGCTATAGAACAGACGGGCTTTTAAAATACTAGAAAACAAACAAAAATATGTGGTATAATAATATTGCAAATTAAAAATTTTGTGCCATTTAGTGCAGAGTACTACATTTTTTATAAATGTGTAAGTTATTAATGTAGTTAGAATGACTATGACAAAAATGTAAGTTCAATTTACTCTGGTTTTTGATGACGTATTGTTGGAAAATGTTTAATATTTTTTTCACTTGTAGTGCAAAATGGCGTTAAATCTTATTTTTCTTAACGAAGTAAGATTTTAGACAATAATGATTTTGTAAGGCTAGTTCAGACAAAGTTAAGACAAGTTACACTTGAAGTAGTGCTAGTTAAGAGATATTATACTTAACCTTTACTAAAAACAGTATTGGTGAAGTACTATTTAATTTGTTTGGTATTAAGTGATTCTATAGTTTGATTTAGTTAAAACCAGATTACGTCTTAATGTTTTCTTAACTTGTCATTTATTGTTATTGTGTGGTTCTTGTTTATTTTGTGGTGGAAACAGGTTTATGTAAGATAGTCGAAAGAATATGATTAAATTAATATAGGTAGGTACCTCCTAATGTTTGAATTCGACGAAGCATAACAGAACACAAGGATTCAAATTCAGTGCTATAAGTAGCTTACTAATTGATATGTCGCAGGGAAATGAGGATATCAGGGATATCACGAAATCCCGGTAGATGTCGAATATTCTTGTTTATTACTTACGTCTTTTTACTAAAAGTATGTAGTGATATGACAAAATACTAATATAAAATCAGAGATATATGTCATTTCACTAAACTAAATGTAGTGAAATGAAGAATACTGTTGATGAATCAAGTAATAAAACTAAATTACAAATTAACTGGTGCATTTTTATTAGAAAATAAAGTTTTAATCAACTAAACAATAATCTGACAATGATATATCAGGTATTATACCTTTTTCTATTACCTATGTGGATTCGTTCATTAGGTATAAAAATATAAATGTAAATAATAAAAAAAAAAATGACTTGCGAGGCTCAACAATTAAGACAACGACTCACTCCTGATGGAAAATGGAAAATCTTGTTATTTATTTAAACAAAGCAGTGATTTGTGGCACCTTGAATTACACAAAACATTTAGCTTCTTGCAAATACATCTTTTGGTTTTGCACTGGAACTTTGATATTTCACAATTACGTTGTAGAAGTACAAATGTAGAAATTCTTCCAGCTAATGCATGGCTCGATTTTTATTCGGCAGTATCCGCTTTTCTAACATTTTACTAGATTTAGTTTAGTGAAACGACATATCACTGACGATAAATTGGTATTTTGTCACATTTATTTATTAAAACTTTATGCACAAGTAAAAACTGTACAAAGGCGGACTTAACGCCTTAGGCATTTTCTATACCAGTCTACACAGTCAGTCAGTCAGTATATCACTAGATACTTTTAGTAAGAAGACGTAATAAACAAGAATATTCGACATCTACCGGGATTTCGTGATATCCTCATTTCCCTGCGACAGATATATTGTTTAAATAACTTAAACTATCCAATTCCAATTTTCTTAGAAGCCACCCAAACTCAGGAAATAACTTCTGTTCTGCTTATTTGATAATCTCGACTCGGCACATTGGTTAAGTTTAATTTTTTATATTTTACTAGCTTCAGCCCGCGACTTCGTTTGCGTGAAACTTCTTGTTTCCCCCCAAAGCCACCCCGTCGTATCGCATCACCCGCCCGCGCTATCACTTAACGTTCTTTTTGGCTTTGTTTCTTTTTGCCCGGCTCCTAAGGGTCATAGCGTGCCTTCCTCAAGAATTGGGCTATCAAATGCAAGAATAATTTTTCAAATCCGACTGGTAGGTAGTTCCAGAGATTACCCCCTACATACAAACTTACAAACAAAGGAGAAACCCAAACTCCATAGAAACGTGGGCCTGGCGTTACAGGGCTGAAATTTGGCCATAAATTAGGGCATTTAGTAAGGTTTCATGAGCCTAATTTTCACGTCTCCCAGCAATGGCCAAATTGATAAAATCAGACAATGTTTACATTTTAGGTTATTTTTATTATTTGAGTTATTTATGTAAATTAAAATGATATTTTCGAGGCTTTGTTTCCTACGTAAATCTGGAAGGCCCATGTGCTGTGCTGCAGCGTACTTATCACGGTGAGGTTTTAGGTAAGTAGGTATATAAAAAGCGCTTACGGGGCGACTTCAGATTTATCTGATTGATCTTACTTAAAACCTCAGCTGAAAACTATGTTTAATAGACAAGGCCCACTTAAGTACATAACTACTGGCTTGCATTTGTTAATATTGTATATACTAGGATTTGAAGCAATCTCGTATTACAGTAATCTGAGATTGCAATAATATATTAAAATAAAAAACACATTTGTGTTAAATGTTTTTATTAATGACCTTCTTCATTCGGATTATCATAACATAATAATACAGTATCTAGAAACTGTGCAGGAGGCAATTGACTGCCCTGGTGCCGAGCCCAACCAAGATACCATACCATATACACTTGGGAGCAAATAAATCGAGCCACTTGCTTTTTTTTGCACGTATAATGGTTAATATTTTTGGTATTATGGAACGTATCAAATCGAAACATATATCGCCTAAGAGCTTATTTAATAATCTTTACAATGAGGGTAAATTTTTGAATGATAACCTTATTTAGTGATAAATTATTGGCTCTGAAAGAAAAACGGTAATTTTGATAGAAAATTGTAGGATTAAAACAGTCCAGAAAATCTATCGAAATCAGGGCAAGGGGGGGTAATACAAGATATTAAGAATAAGTTTATACCATAATTTTGTTTTTAATTGTTTTTTTCTGGACCGACAATTTTCTATCAAAATTACCGTTTTTCTTTCAGAGCCAATAATTTATCATTAAATAAGGTTATCATTCAATAATTTACCCTCATTGTAAAGATTATTAAATAAGCTCTTAGGCGATATATGTTTCGATTTGATACGTTCCATAATACCAAAAATAATAACCATTATACGTGAAAAAAGGAAGTGGCTCGATTTATTTGCTCCCAAGTGTATATACTCTTATAACTTCGTGTATTCTGCGTTCTTGCATTGTACCAGTCCTAAGTTTATGGCATCGAACTCTTCTCAGAAGAGAACGTCCACAGTGAATACACACGCGTCGTTGTCCAATAGGTGTCTGTTCACTCTCTTCTGGTCTATTTTCATCAAGAGATAAAGCATTGGCATGATTCCAGCAAGCTTGGCAGATAAAGTCATTTTCATTTACCTGAAGCAAACATTTAACATTTGACTATTAGGGTCTAGCACTAGCGTTTAGCAATAAACATCTGAGTGGCATATTTGGGTAAACATAAGCGCCCTTATTACATTCCCACTGCAGGGACACAGGCCTCCTGTCTGAGAGAGGGAATAAGCCGAAATTAACCATGAAGGTTCAGTCTGCATTAGCGAATTGCGATGGCGAAAGGTTTTATTCAATTCTTTCGATTGTTAAAACCTCTCGGAATCGCCCATCGCTAGTCTGGATTGGTGATGTTGAATATGAATTTGTTGCACATTATGGTATCATTTTATAAAATAATATACAACTATCAACAGACAACTAAACGTAAGCGATAACACTATTTAGTTTGATTACACTTAATAATTACATATTACAAAAGCGTTACGTTAAATAGAAATATCGGATACTAACCGTTTGAGGCGCGACCCATTCCTGTACAATTGAAAGAATCATTTCGTCTTCCAATCTTCGCCTTCCTATTGTATTGCAGCGGCCCGTTGCTATGCCGCAATTAATGCACAGGCTAGCTCATGATGTTATAGGCCGTCGTCAAAAGAGCAAAATACAGATCCGGTTTTCCAGCAAAGGTCAGCAGGGGTGGCAGGGTACGGTGTCCAATGTTCAAGCGAGGGTCAGTCAGAAGGCAATCAATTTCGGAGTCCAGTATTTGATCAAAGGTCTTATAATATAATAAATCTCGAGAAATACGGAAAAATACATTCACTTGCGCAAAAATACGCAAAGCGAATGACAATAATGACAAATATCAAATATGACAATTGACAGACGTTGACAGTATCAGTGCATTCCGTGGTGCAGCCGATTTTATCGATAATATATTTCTTTAATTTTTTAATGTTGCTTACGTTAAAAACCAATTAGATTCCGGATTTTTATTTTAATACCTATTAAAACAATCACACTAACACAATGGAGTATTATTTAATTATTTGTAACAGTATCGATTTCCACTAGACCTTATTTAGCAGTAATAATAGAGGTTGAAGCCGCGTCCGCCGATCGGCGAACGCGCTGCCTGACGGTTGGGGCCGGGTGTCGCCAATGTGGGGAGCAGCTGCTATATCGGTTAAATGTTGGTTACGTTAAAAACCAAATAGATACCAGATTTTTATTTTACATTTATTTTAATACCTATTCAAACAATCACACTAACACAATGGAGTATTATTTAATTATTTGTAACGGTATCGATATCCACTACATCGATCATATTCGTAGGGTACGCTCTATTGATATAATGACAGCGTTTGTGAAGTTAGTGACATATAATGAAATAAGTGTTGTAACAGTTTACAAAGCTTGTTTAAAACAATAAAATAGAAATCTACTTATTTTCTACACTTGGCCATTGCTAATGAAGCTAAGATTTAAATGGGTTAATCAAGCAAAACCGACGATTTTTTTGGTACATATCTGATTCGTGGAACAGCTAGGCCCAGAACCGGGTTTCTCCTTTTACCTCTTTATAATATTAGTATAGATAACACGCCGATGAAAGCTAACAAATCTTTTTAATTTTTCCACTTTGTCCATATTTTGGTTCTGTTTGAAGAGAACGTCCCGTTAAATGTATTTTTACTCTAAACTTACTAATTTTAGTCAAAAAGGAATAAAAATATACTCAGGAAAATCAGTTTCTAGAAATTGGAATTACAATTATCTTAATTTTATCTACAAAATCAATTTCTTCTTTGTTTGTCTAAAAAAGTACTTCAGTTATTCAATTGCGTTTTAAGTGAGCTTTCAAATATTCTGAGTATAGTAAAAAAATATTTTTAGTATTAACTGTAGGCATACTTAATACAAACTAGTTTTGAGAATACTTAACTTGGTTTTTGGTATTCCTAATTTACTTAAGTAGCGGTTGTTTAAAACGATTTAGTATTAAAGAAAGAAAAGGCTTAACGAAATCCTTTTTGATTTAGCTAAATCCAACTTTAGATAAAGTATAGACATGTAAGATTTAATCACTATTCTTGTTTGCTACTTGGGATAAATAATATAATATAGAGATATAAAGAGAAGTGTATGTAGTAGTACAGTTGCAAACAGTATTTTATTAAATACTAGCTTCAGCCCGCGACTTCGTTTGCGTGAAACTTCTTGTTTCCCCCGAGCCACCCCGTCGTATCGCATCACCCGCCCGCGCTATCACTTAACGTTCTTTTTGACTTTGTTTTGTTTTTGCTCGGCTCCTAAGGGTCATAGCGTGCCTTCCTCAAGGATTGGGCTATCAAATGCAAGAATAATTTTTCAAATCCGACTGGTAGGTAGTTCCAGAGATTACCCCCTACATACAAACTTACAAACAAATTTTACCTCTTTATAATATTAATATAGATAACACGCCGATGAAAGCTAACAAATCTTTTTAATTTTTCCACTTTATCCATATTTATACCTACTTGGTTCTGTTTGAAGAGAACGTCCCGTTAAATGTATTTTTACTCTAAACTTACTAATTTTAGTCAAAAAGGAATAAAAATATACTCAGGAAAATCAGTTTCTAGAAATTGGAATTACAATTATCTTAATTTTATCTACAAAATCAATTTCTTCTTTGTTTGTCTAAAAAGGTACTTCAGTTATTCAATTGCGTTTTAAGTGAGCTTTCAAATATTCTGAGTATAGTAAAAAAAATATTTTTACTATTAACTGTAGGCATACTTAATACAAACTAGTGTTGAGAATACTTAACTTGGTTTTTGGTATTCCTAATTTACTTAAGTAGTGGTTGTTTAAAACGATTTAGTATTAAAGAAAGAAAAGGCTTAACGAAATCCTTTTTGAATTAGCTAAATCCAACTTTAGATAAAGTATAGACATGTAAGATTTAATCACTATTCTTGTTTGCTACTTGGGGTTGGGTAGTAAACCCACCAGACACAGTCGGAGGATCCACGTTTTTTTATTAAGAATAAGGAACTTGCCACCCTGTTTGTTTTACCTGTAAAAGACAAAAACCCGTCCCAATAAATTCTGCTACCTGAACGCAGGAACGATTCTGTGAGTAACTGTTGACTGCAAACAGCTTGGATTCTCGCACGTTCATTTGTTTTTTGTGCAATTCATTTGTTTTCAGCCCGCTGCAGCGACAGGGTTCTGTTTTTATATAGGAAACTAGCGACCCGCCCCAGTTTCGCCCGGTTTTCAGGACTTGATAAAACCTTTATTCACATTAAACTTTCCAGAATTCTCTAAATAATAGTGAAAACAGCATCAAAATCGTTTTAAAAGTTTAGAAGAACCACGCGATCACACAGAGACCGAAAAGCGACTTTAATTTATATTTGTAATTACACTAGCAGTGCCCCGCGGTTTCACCCGCATAAGTATCGATTCCGTGAGAGTATCGGGATAAAAAGTATCCTATGTTTTATTCTGATTTATAAGCTATATTACTGTAAAGTTCAATCAAAATCCGTCCAATAGTTTTTGCGTGAAAGAGTAACAAACATCCTTACAAACTTTCACATTTATAATATTAGTAGGATAGGAAGTAGGATATATAAATAGATGGATCATTCAGTATGTAATAATATTAACTACTTACTCTAAGAGGTAATGTGTGCCTACTTACACGTAGGTAAATTCTAAAGAAAATCGAAGATGTAAGATAGGAAATTGCCGGGAAGTTATATGTACTATATTTTATTGGAATTTTATCCTTAAGTTTATTTGATCTTATTCTGTGGGATGGGATTTATTCGAGCATTACATATTGAGATCCAGTAGTAATTGCTTGTCTAATATTGCCTGTCTCTTCCTTCATGAAAGTAAAAGTAAAGAAAAAAAAAAAGACTTTTATTGATATCCCATAACGCTAGGGGGTCATTGTACTCATCATTATGAATAACTTTTACTATGGGACCAAATCCGAAATCGCGAAAAAAAAATCAGCTATTCCCTACATTTTGACGAGTTATGCGAACATAAATGTAGGGAACAGCTGATTTTTTTTTTCGCGATTTCAGGTTTGACCCTATAGTAAAAGTAGTTCATAATGATGAGTACAATGACCCCCTAGAGATATGGGATATAAAAAAAACACCTTGTATAGTCCTTCCATAGTTCTAGGTAACCATTCCACTTTAGCCATCCAAACACATGATCCAATATCTTTGTTTCCATATCCTGCAATAGTCATACACCGGGGGTTATCCTTGTGTGCACTTGCATAATGCGTACAAGGGTAATCGTGGGTTGGTGGTCCATTTCATTAAAGTCGTCTAACGTGCCTATGCGAGTTGGTTTCGGCCCCTCGTACGCATTTCAAACGTCCGGGACCCTAGGGTCCCGAGATATGTCAAAAACACTTTCAATAATAATATAACGGTCCCGCATGACGGGAACCTCGTGAAAGCCGAGAAAGGTAAACAAATCAAGTATCTTATCTTGGCTCGCGAGGTTGTCGTTATGTGGGATGTGGACTCAACGATAATTGTGCCGATATTAGTCAAAGTAAATGTCTTAACAGTCAAGAGCCTGGACTAACACTTAATTAGGCTCTCGATGGATAGCTGAATTAAGGGCTTTATTCAGAAAGTGGTAGGTACTTCTGGGCACGGCTCGCATTGTTTGGAGGTTCCTCTATCTGGAGCCCTGACCGGTAGCTTGGACCCTGTTCCCGATAACGGTGGGCGACTATTTTATAAAACATTTGTTTTGAACTATAATGGACTCATGACGTCAGTAACAATTTACTTACCAAGTATGTTGGTAATATATCATTTACAAAACAACTATGTTCCTTTTATCAGGTATATGTAGCAGGCTTAAAAACATCTGGTCGATCTATTCCACATAATAACGCCACTAGTACTAATCAACTGACTGTAGGCCGAAGCTCCGTTCTGGTCGACGTCTCGAACAAGAGTGATCCCCGCCACTCGGAGCTCCCCCTTTTATAGTCTTGAACAAACAACTTTGATGTTTCTATCTACCGTCATCCAAAATATCAACGAAATAAAAGTTGGATATCCGTTTGGCATATTTTCTATGTTTTGCTACATTATTCCTTAATATTTTAACTAGTCTACTTTTACATACATGTTTTAGGTTATGCAAAACATTACTATTTTATCAAGTTTTAACAGTAAAATGGTAACAATACCTATAATTAAGATAATCTATAACATGCGGCTGATCGCAGCGAAGCCGTCAGTTTGCGTGTCCGCGAACATACCCGAGGCACTACAAAAGCTTGGGAGCCCCAACAACATCCTGAATGCATTGTTATACTGAACGCGAAGAGCAATAACAGCTTTTTAAGTGAAGCTAGTCGAAAGACTACCTACAACAATAAAAAAAAGACGGGTTGCACTCCGGGAGTGCCGGCAGAAGTGAAAACATGAATATTAACGTTGAAATAAATCAATTATGAATTGAATTAATATAACTAATTTTTTTCCACTATTTCTGCGTCACTTTTTTTATAAATCGATGCACTTTGTTCAATTTCCATATTTGAAACACTTTATATTCACGAATTTTACGAATACACAGCAGTGTAGCTACACAGACGGTCGAGCCATCAGCTGTCCATCCATCCATCCACATCCACGTCCACCATCACCGTCACCGTTACCGTCACCGTCACCGTCACCGTCACCGTCACCGTCACCGTCACCGTCACCGTCACCGTCACCGTCACCGTCGCCGTCACCGTCATCGACACCGTCACCGTCACCGTCACCGACACCGTTACCGTCACCGTCTCCATCACCATCACCGTCACCGTCACCGTCACCGTCACCCGTCACCGTCACCGTCACCGTCACCGTCACCGTCATCACCGTCACACCGTCACCGTCGCCGTCACCGTCACCGACACCGTCACCGACACCGTCACCGTCACCGTCACCGACACAGTCACCGTCTCCGTCACCGTCATCACCGTCACACCGTCACCGTCACCGTCACCGTCACCGTCACCGTCACCGTCGCCGACACCGTCACCGACACCGTCACCGTCGCCGTCACCGTCACCGTCACCGACACCGTCACCGTCACCGACACCGTCACCGACACCGTCACCGTCAACGTCACCGACACCGTCACCGTCACCGTCACCTTCACCGTCACCGTCACCGTACCGACACCGTCACCGTCACCGTCACCGTCACCGACACCGTCACCGTCACCGTCACCGTCACCGTCACCGTCACCGTCACCGTCACCGTCACCGACACCGTCACCGTCACCGTCACCGTCACCGTCACCGTCACCGTCCGTCCGTCCGTCCGTCCATCAATCTATCCATCCACCCATCCATTATCGTGTCTCACTTGGTTCACTTCGGTTGGCGCCGCCGTAGAAAGAGGGGTGGGGGGGGAGGGAAATCTCTCCTGACGGTCACGTGTCCTGACGCGAGTTTAACATTTTTTCCCCAGTACAAAAAGTGTTCAACGCCGCTAAAGAAGTTTTCACTTCAAAAATTTAGCAATAAGCCTTAAAAAGTGTTATTTTAACCGCACCGAGCAGCGTGAGAACCTTCGAATCAACATATTACATCTCACTGCTAATCCTCTTCACTCCCGATCTATATCTTGACTGTCGTGATTGCAAGCGCGACTGCTGAGCGTAGGGCCCTGGGTTCGATTCCCGGTCGGTCAAAGGGTTATTGGGTTTTCCATTAAGAATTTCTTAGTAACAACCCGGAGTTTGGAAGTTGGCGGTGTGACCCCCGTGCATTGGAAAGCACGTGGTCCTGCGCCTGATCTCTCTCCGGTCGTGTCGGATTGCCGTCCCATCGGACTATGAGACTGAGGAAAGATGAAGTGCATCTGTGTGTGCGCACACACTTGTACTATAATATCTCTCGCGCCGATAGCGTCTTCATTGAGATTGGCCGCCAGGGCCGAATGCGGTCTGGAGGACTATACATCTAGATTGTCCTTCAAATCCTCCTCAACAATATGGCCCGATTTGTATAAATGCATAATGGTATATTTTTAACGCAAACCAAATTTTCATAACAAAGCAAAAATAACAGTTAACCACAACTCAAAACGGCATTAAAAACGTTTCGTATCGCCGTATTTCATCGTGAATACCGTCAAAGATACCTACCGATTTGAGCACAAAGGAACGTTAAACGTAGCATATTTCATAATATATTTCGTACTAAATCTTCCAGCTTTGCGCAGACATATTGAGAATTTGATAACAATTTTACCGACATTTTTAATATCCGTTTAAAGTTGGTTTCCACAAAATCACGGTTCTTTGTGTATCTTTTATAATATATTTTATTCTGTGATGTACACAATACGGGCTAACACCTCCGTTATTCAAGTTGGTGTGAATAAATCTTCGTTTTATGAAACTTCAGTCGACGGACAATGGATGCTATTTTTCTGCAAGCTGGTTTCTTTTCTGCTGTAAAGACAATGGTTATTAGTTTAGAGACGGGTTCATTTTCATTTGTTTTTGAAATGAAAACTTCTTTAGGCGCGCTGGGCATTTTTTAAGATGGGAAAATTCATTGAATTCGCGCCACTGTTACCGTAACCGACACCGCTTCGGATGTGTTCGGCTGTCCTCGGAATGTACTCGGTTTTAATGTATATCCGATATATCAGTGAGTGATGGCAAAGTATTCTGTTTGTGTTTTGTTTTCACTTCTTTCGGCACTCCCGGAGTTCCACTGTTTTTTTGTTTGTTGGAGTAATAGGCTACTAGCCGTGCCATTCTGTAAAAATCTCACCGCGATAACTTCGGTGTAGTGATCTAGAAGAGAGCTGTCAATAATGTCAATCCTTAACATCAGCCGGTCTATTCGGTAAAAATGTCTATGAGAAAACTTAGATGAGTGATGCTATATGCCGAACGCTTAAGGTGAATGTGACATGGTAGACCGCGAAATTTAAATTTTCTTAAGTTTTTTGCACTATGCAGATCAGTGTCAGGTTGTATTTTGATCCAAATATGATTCGCGACTATAATAGGCATGTATTTACAGAATCATAGTCATTAGAATCATTAGTATATCTCTTTAAGTTAGATTTCTACCATAAACACTTTTCCATACGCGATTTGTTCTTAACGGTAGAAATCTAACTTAGAAATATGTATTAATGATTCTAATTATTATAATTCTGTAAATACGTACCGGTTATAGTCGCGAATCATATTTTGATCAAGATACAACCTGACACTGACCTGAAAATTGCAAAAAACGTAAGAAAAATTGCATTTCCCCGGGCTACAACTACCCATTCACCTTAACTGAGACTTTGCCTGAGGTAGCTGCGCGGTGCGGGAGGGGTTATAGTTGTCACAAGTTGACGAATCACTGAGCACTCGCATCACGCCACGACACCCCTCCCGCACCGCGCTGCTACCTCAGGCAAAATCTCAGTTAAGCGGTCGGCCTACAGAGATTGACACTATTGACTCTTTCTCCTAAGTTAAGGCTCACTTCACCTAACTTTTCAAAGTGAGGTTTTAACAGAATAGATCGACTGATATATTTTCCTAAACGTTCATCAAGGGTGATACATTTGGTAAAGCAATTTCAAATATTTGTGTTCCTAATTATACATAGAAAAAGGCAAAGGTTTATGACTAACTTATAACTAATCCTATGTAATAACTTGCTCTAATAAAATAAAATCGCTGAAATACAAATATTAATAAAAACTTGCATTGAAAAGTGCTTAAAATCTTGGCAACACAATATTTGTATATATTAATTTTTTAAGGCAAAAACAAAACTTATTAAGTACTAACTACATAAGTACCCAATTTATCATAAACGTATGTAGTTCTTAAAAACTCTTTTTTACAAAAAAATACAACCAACTTCCAAAAAAGCCTCTAAAAAGTGCAGAATAACTTTAATTTCGGATATCGGTGTCTTTGGTTAACGTTTTCGTTTTTTGCCACCGACTTCCTCTACAAAATGAAAAATGAAGCACGTAAACCGGCCAAGAAAAAACTTCGCATAATGCACAGTCGTTCAAAAATATAACCCTTAACGAAGCCAACATTCCCAAAATGTCTTTTGCCAACAAAGGACAAATCTACTTCAAGTACATAAACAGCCAACTCTCCCATCGAAAACCATCGTTTTAACTGAACGTTTAACTAACGAAGGCAGTAGTAGATGTCTCTAACTAGCCGTTAATGTCAAACGCCAGGTGCAATATGTACCCGAGATGGTTTAATTAAATAGCATTGTGTAAGCTTGGGCTTTGCTCGGGATCGTCCTTACGTCCCTATCTAGACCAAGTGGAATTTCTAACAAAACTAGTAAAATACATAGTTATTTTCATATTAAAGTAAGGATAATAAATGTTTTGCTTTCTGAAAATTGTGATTTCATTTTTGTTATTTCAAAAGAATTTCTTCAACTACCAATTATTACTCGTGTAGTTTAATATCTGAAATGCAATTAACGTAGGTATTATTTTAAGTTTAAAACAGTATTACAATTACATGTATTATTAAATATTTCTATAACTTGGATAAATAGTGGTCTCCTCTTTATTCGCAACTGTGCACGCCATCATGTGCACTAAGACGAAAATAATCGACGACGTGTGCGGGCACACCACTACGTCGGCGGATGGCAACACCGCCGCGCGCGACGGAGCGGCGCGCCGCGGAACTAGTGCTCATCGGGTCGCGCAAGCGAACACATCGAAAATAAGTACTCACGCGCATAAATGTACGCGTCACAACACCCAATAATTTTGTAAATGCAAATTATTAAAAACCAATTAATTCAAGAAGAGGACTTCATAATCCGCTCCCCTTCATGTGGCGACCGTGACAGGACTCGAACCTGCAATCTTCGGATTGCAGGTTCGAGTCCTGTCACGTCAAAAATATTTTTCTACAAAAAAAAATGTTTCAGGCTACAAAAAATTCTCCACCGTGAACGAACAAACTGGTAAAACAAAGGAAAACTAACATCCAAGAAAGACTGCACTAACATGGAATGATGCAGTAACATGGTGTAAGTTCAAGCGATAAGTATAACTCGGGAATGGGCGCTTGGCACGCGATGCATTCACGTCGCTACGATACATCATGTTTTCATGTCGGTCGAAAGCTCAGAACGCTTGACGGAGGAGGTTTATTTCATTGCTTGATACTACTGAAAGATTGATAATGCTATGGTAAAAGTTTCGTAATATTTGTTTGTCTAAATATTTATGTTTTAGCATAGGCCCGTCTAGATGATGCCACTCACCCGCCTTCAGGTTGTCGTTGTGTAAAAATATGGTCATGTCTTGATGAATTATGGGTGTGAGGATTTGGATTATTATTGACACTTGACAGATTGTCCAAATAGGCTAAAGTGACATATGTGGAAGTCCTGCCTTTGACGGTGAGACAGAAGGGTACCCTTATGGCGTAACACACTATCAATAAAACTCTGAATCTTTTTGAAGGATATTGCTAATCCATTGGTTCATATGTTCGAAAAATTTGCCTGCTCAGCAACGTAAAAAACGCAATGGATGTTGTTGAACTGTCAAAATGAAAGCCTTTGCTACTGATAGTGTGTTACGCAATTAACCCGCAGGTTGAAAAAAAAAAAACTAAAGATGCCTCATCTTCGACATAATTGTTTAAATCATACATCGAGGAGGTTTATTTCAGAGCATGTTACTACTGAAAAATAGACAGAGATTGATACTTAATGCTTTAAAAAAGTAAAAAAAAAGAAATAACTTTGCAATTTTTTTGTATCGAGAAAAATTCATTGTATCGTGTATTCCTTTTACATGATACTAGACCAAAGAGTCTAAAAACGTATACCAAAATGTTAAATCTCAATTCCACATACTTAAAAAGTTACACGAAATAGAAAAACAAACTTTTTTTAATATATCTTATATACTAGGATAAATTGTAATAGAAATAAGTAGTTATAATTATTGTTCTACTAGCTGCGCCCGCGGTTTCACCCGCGTAAATGTCGATCCCGTAGGAATATCGGGATTAAAAGTAGCCTATATGTTATTCCAGGGTGTCAGCTACTTTCATACAAAATTTTATCAAAATTGGTCTAGCCGTTTGAGCGTGAAGAAGTAACAAACATATAAACACACACACACACTCACTCACAAACTTTCGCCTTTATAATATTAGTTGATAGTGTGATTATTCGTCATATCACCACATCAAGCCACGAACATCATAGTTTTAGTTTCCTATCTTCATACTTCAACTCGTGACTGAAACGGTTGCTTGGCACGCGATGCATCCTGCACGTCGCAGATATACATCATATGTGCCTCCAGCAAAATGAAGGTTCTTCTCGTTATGTACCGCTAATGTTATGAACGAGCTTCCCTGCAGTGTTTCCACTGTGTGATATATTGGCTTGTTGTAAACACTGATGTGGTCTATTATGTTGTGTTAATATTTAGGGTAGAATTTTGCTTTTTGAGTAGTTCGTCATTTATTTAACACTGAGCGGAGCAACGTAAATAATACGTAAAATTTGATAAACGCTATTTGACACAATGTTTAATCACGTCAGCAAAAACTATGTCTTTCTTAAAACAACGTGTATCAAGCTACGTCATCGCGCCGTATCACTTTAACCGGTTAAGCGGCGCGGTTCGCCGATCGACGACGAAACAATAGAAAATCAATTGTGTCTCATTAGCGGAGCTTGACAGATTAAATTTTCGGACTGCTAGCGCCACTCCACGTTAGTTTTTTTGTACTCACACACATATATTCTAATTACGTATTTTGTACGAGAAAATAGTGCGCCGCGCAACAAACATTTGAATACCCAGATGCTCCGCTTAAAGTGTTAAGTAACTAATAATAGTAGATTGTACAACTAAGGCATAAAAGAAGCTATTTAACCCCGAGACGTTTATATCCACGCGAGCTGCAGGCGAGGGTGGATAGTTAAGTCGAGGGGTAAAATGGCTCGTTTATGCCTGAGTTATACACTCTGCTTTTCACTTCGATTGCGAGAAAATGAAACAGGTATAAAGTATACAGTACATAATTAATCAAAATGTTGCAAAACATAGCTAATTCCCGCCACCACAGATAATACCGCCACGAAACTTTTTAAGTTTTTTTTTTTAATTTCATCATTTGTCATTCGACTTGGGTACTTCATACTGCTAAGTCATAAAAACGTTTCTTTGCGTTTTTAAATAATAAATGACAAATATTTTACCTGATTTTATTAAATTAACGATAGAAAACACGGAAGTGGTATAAATTAAAGAAAGTTAAATAAATCACGACTTTAATCTGCGAAGTTTTATTGTGCGTGTGGCTGTTGGGCCTGATTACCTTAGTCTTAGAAAAAAAATTTACTTTAAATGCACTAGAACATAAAAAGCGATTTTATGTCGCCTAAGCACAACATAAAGACGAACTTTTAGAGCGTGAGAAGTGAAACAAACTTTAAACTGATACTGAATTAAAACTACAGTCCTGTTATTCATCACATCACCTCATCAGCCCATAAAGAGCCGGACTATTCTGTAAAAAACCGGTCAAGTGCGAGTCGGACTCGTACACGAAGGGTTTCGTACCACAAGACAAAAAACGTCGAGAAAAACACGTTTCTTGTATGTAAAAATAAAATAAAGTTAAAAATTACAGGGAGACTCTCTGTAATTTTAACTTTATTTTATTTTTATTATTTTTTGTTAGAGCGGCAATAGAAATACACAACCTGTGAACATTTCAACAGTCTACCTAATTACGGTTCATGAGATACAGCCTGCTGACAGACAGACGGACGGATGGACGGAAGGAGGGACAGCAAAGGCTTAGTTGACACCCTTTGGGAACGGAATCCAAAAAATCTTACCGTGAAAACTTTGGTGAATTGACCTTGAAGTGAGCTGTCAATAGTGTCAATCTTTGAAATGAAAGCTCACTTCACTTAAATTTTCACGGTGAGATTTTTGCAGAATAGATCGGCTGCGCTGTAGACTTCATCCTCCAGCTCTTGATCTTCATCCTCCAGCTCTTGACTGGAGCTGACTCTTGGCACGCGATGCATTCACGTCGCAAAGATACATCATTTGTGCTTCCAGTATAATTAAGGCTCTTCTAGCTACGTAACGCTAATGTTATGAATGATCTTTCCTGCAGTGTTTCCACTATGTGATATATTGCTTATACAAATGTTGCGTAAATATTTAGGAAAGTTCATTACTTTTTTAGAGATGTTTAATATCAACTTATTTGTATTGAAACTATAGTTAACTGTATCTCTTAATATACTAGGTACTTATAAAAACCCAAAAGTCTACTCTGAATTCTCGCAGTTGGTACTCTTATATTCTAACAAGATGGCCACCCATTCATCCGAAACTAAATCAGAATCCGGTCTATTCTGGAGGAAAGCAGTGAGCGTATTATTATATAATCATCTGCTTATAGTTATCTAGAAAGAAAGAACAAATAACATTTATTTGGCAACAGATCGTGAAGCAACACACCACCAAACACCGCCACACACCACACACCGCCCCTCACCATATATGAACACACACCACGACATACCACCACACATACCACCACACACACCACCACACACACCACCACACACCACCACACACCCCCACACACCCCCACACACCACTACACCACCCCACACCATACATCACCACACACCACACACCACCAAACACCACACACCGCCAAACACCACACACCCCAAACACCGCACACCACCCCACACCATACATCACCACACACCACCACACACCACCACACACCACAACACCATCACATCTAAATAATTTTTCCCCGTCTATTTACCACCATGTAGCCTTGAAATGTAAAAAATAACATTTCATCCAGTTACTGAAATTCCGGTAGGTAAATGACTTATGAATCATTAGTACTCATATGGGGAGTCGACGAGTCTAACAAAAGATTAGGATCAACATTCTAAAAGAGTAACCGAGTGACGTAATGCTATTCTCAGACACTTTCAGAATTAGCATGCACTTCAGCGAATTCGACACTTTTGGCCGCTACATCCTAATGTATTTTCCTAGTCAGTCCAACTTCAGTCAGGTAGACTTAACTTTTTAATTGAGTTGGCAACACGCATACCGTTAGAGTGTGACTTTCGAATGCTACGGCACAGTTACAAGACGGGCCTTTATTGCTCTTTGTTGCCAAGTCCCAATAGACCCCCGATCGAGTTATCCGTAATGTTATTACCTATAATAACTATGAATTCTCATAATAGACTCGTTTCGTTGCGATAGGGACTTAATGGGTTACTGAACTGCCGGTAACAATAACTTTAAACAAATGAAACGGTGTAGGAAGTTGTTTAAGGACGGCCATTATCATAAGTCTTAGCTTGTCCTTAATAAATTATAGTTGGCATTGTGGTTTCCATCCGTACCAGATGGGACAAGATAATTATCAGTAATAGAATTTAGTTATAGAATATTGTTTGGAGATAACCATTCAGGTATCAAATAAAGGACTTTTGAACATAAATACTAAATTTTTCAACCTGCACCTTAACATAACCATAACCAGCCTATAATGTTCCCATTGCTGGGACACAGGCCTCCTCTCTGTGAGAGGGAGTGGGCCATAATCCACCATGCGGGTCCTGTGCGGGTTAGCGGATGTCACATGTCTTTAAATTTTTGGTTCTAGGACATGCCGTTTTCCCCACGATGTTTTCCTTCACCATTTTGAGAGGAGTGGTGATGAAATAATTTACACAAAGTAAAGAGCCTGCTTGGGTTCGAACCCACGACCCTACGACTCGTAAATGGCGGCAGTTTCCACTGGTCCACCACTGCTCTCATCCGTACCTTTTTAAAAAAATTATTAGCCATCAATTTCCCACTGCTGGGCAAAGGCCCCCCTACTCTCTTTCCACCTCTCTCCGTCCAGAGCTGCCAAAGGCCAATATTTATTAAAGGAGTCCCAGCTCATCCCGCCATCTCCGTCTGGGCCTGCCGCGATGTCGATTGCCATTTGCAATACCCGTACCTTACCTTATCTTTCACTCTTATCCATTTGAGCAGTACTTAATATTTTTAATAGACGGTGATCACCTTCATAATGTTTTCTCATCCCACGTCGTGCACGGAAGATCGCGCCTGTAAATTATTTTATAGGTCGCCAATTTCAAGTCAGCGATGTAACCAATAAAGGCTCCAATGTCTAAAATTGCTAACAAGATGACAATCCTATTTGCATAATGCAAGCATTTCTATCTTTCCTTAACAACGAAAATTCTGTTTAAGGAAAATTGAAGTCTTGAAATTGGGCGATTTAATGAGGTTCAAAGCTTTGAAGGTTTTCTTTAGGAAGTGGATCTAATTTGAAATAACATATTCAAGCAGGTAAATTTTAACAATGAAGTGGCCTAAGTGATAAGTGAATTACTTGAAGTGGGGGAAGGATGAGTATTGCACATGTGTGTTCTTCTTCTTTGGGTAGCGTTTAGAAAGCTTCGTCGAGTCTTCTCGTCGCGTATTCCACGGAGATCAGTGCGTCCTACCAGTTATGACTTACGAAGCCGAAACGTGGACACTCACGGTACAAAAATTGAAGGTCGCTCAGCGAGCTTTGGAACGGGCTATGTTTGGAGTCTCTCTGAGGGATCGAATCCGCAACGAGGTGATCCGGCAGAGAACAAATTTGTCGACGTAGCTCACAGAATAAGCAAGCTGAAGTAGCTATGGGCCGGCCATATTAGCAGTAGAACCGATGACCTTTGGGGTAGACGTGTTCTTGAGTGGAGACTGCAAATCGGTAAACGTAAGGTGGGACGCCCTAAGGCTAGGTGGAGCGACGATCTTCGCAGGATGGCTGGTAGCAGCTGGATGAGAGTTGCCGAAAATCGAGTTGAAGAGCGTGCAATAGGAGAGGCCTATGTCCAGAAGTGAACTGCTATAGGCTGATGATGCTGATGATGTGTTCTTCTTCTTCGTGCAATGCCGCTGGCACGACTGTATTTTAAATGTGTTTTCCCAAAACTTTGTCACTTCCACGGCGTTGTCAGTGGCAGCGCAGAGGTCACTTTGACTGCATGTTTTGGGACATAGAAGGCAGGATAGCAGGTGGAGCATGGTTTGTGACATAGCTCCACAATCACACCCTACCGCCGTTCCGTCAAGGTAGCTCCACTTTACCAAATTGGAATTACATCTTCCCACTTGGGTCTGGAGACGGTTCACAGGCTTCGAGTTATTTTAGGAACGTAGATGGTGTTTATCTGAAAAAGGAGCTTCTGTTTAGAGAGCTAGTATTTTTGAGCAAAACAATATTAATTTGTTTTGTCTAGTATACAGAATGGATCGTATTGAAGTGCTTTGGATTTCGTCTTGCTAGGTAGTTAGGAGTACATAGGTATATACGGGTTAGGGACGTAAATACGACAGTAAATTAAACTTAGGTCTAAGTCATGACGTTCTCAGACTACAAACAAAAATTTGATCAACCACCATTGTGTCACCCATTGTAAAGTTTCTATATTTAATGTCTGTAATTTATATGGTGTACATAATAAAGAGTATTCTATTCTATTCGATCAAATACATAATAATCAGTTAGTCCGGATAGATAGTCGGCCTATCAATACCTAGGCATATATACCTGCTGTTTGAATGTATACTGTATTTGAGTTTGAATATAATGCTGTTTGAAAAATATATTTTTTATTTTCGATGTTTGGTTTTAGATGCATTTTTGGTTGTTTTAAAATACTCCTATGCCTAGTATTGCCTTTTTTTTATGTAAAAATAGTGATCAACCACATAATCCCAAACAGTTGTTCACTTATAATCTAATCTCTGTTATACGATACATATCACCCGTATTCACAAACAATACTTGTCTAAGGACTGATTTTTCCCTCGCCAGATAACTTTTATTCGATGAATAAAATTGACATCTGACAGTTTTTGTATGAAGTAACGGTCAAAATTTCAAAATTATTCCTTGAATAAAATCATCTGATGATTGAAAAATCAGCCCTAAGTAAAGTAGCAATACTATGCGAAGTAAAGCATTTCTCAATCCGTTCCATATGACAAGCCTTTCACTTCATAAAAATTAAGTGAACGCATAGTGCCGACGCGATCGCCACTCGAGTACATGAATAGGTTTTGGGACCGTGTGCGTCCGTGCACACTGTGAGACCTCATAGTAATGTTTGTGAATACGGGTGTTAGTGTCTAAGGGCTGATTTTTCGATAGTACCAAATAATTTTTATCTGAGGAATAAATATTGCGGTTTGACAGTTTTTGTATAGAAAATATGTCAAACTTTCCAGTTTTCATTCATTTCACTTGGTGTACATAAGAGAAAGTGCTCGAAACGTCAACGGTACACCAAGTGTACACAAAAGTGTCATTGTTCTATTGTCATTGTTAAAACAATGACTTTACTGCGCCCATTCAACTACCTATACTCAACGCGTCGGGTGTTTCGACGTTTAGGAGGCAAATGTGTGAGGATAAATCTTATCTAACTATTGAAAAATCAGCCCTAACTACTACAAAGCAGTTGGTAATGCCAAGGAATCGGTAGCTAGCGAACATCGGAATTCAATTAAAGTTCGGTTACAGTATCGGTACTCAGAACATCCGTAAGCAGTTGAATTGCTGAAAATTTTGGGGTTCAAACACTTCAATCTATAGGTAGCTATAGTCAACCTCTTAATTGCTTTGCCTCTTTTGACAAAAGCTATCAGGAAATCGAAACTTCACTGAAGTTAGAACTATGTTTCTGTCACATAGACTCATCTGCCTAGCCTTTTCCTAACTACATTTTGATCGCTTTTCAGTCTGACCCGATGCAGCTGAATACCAGAATTGTACATGAAGCGACTGCCTATCTGAACTCCACAACCCAATTACTGGGTAATGCGATACCCCTTGGTAAGACTGGTTGTCAGACTTTCGGGCTTCTGACGACCCGTAACGACTGCCAATGATCCATGAATGACAGCCGGGACCAACGGCTTAACGTGCTATCCGAGACACGGGGGAGTCTTGATATGTAAAGATGGTCACCCAGGAAACAATCGCGCCAAGTGTACCTACCTTATCCTGATCGATCGACCCGTGAGGCACTTATTACTCCCACTCCACTCCACTTATTATCCCTTTACACTTTAAAAGAACACAGACCAAGCAAGTAATCAAGTATTGATATGGAAAAGTAACAACTTTTCCATATCAATACTGTTCCAAACACTTGGAACTGTTATCAAATCGCTGTTATACCTACACAGTTCCGCAATAGAAGGCCGCTAACCGCTATTAAATAACTCGGGTTCCGTACTGGACTCTAAGTCGATTAGCGTTACTTGTTTAAAGGGAGTTCTTTTTCATTTTTTTAATAAAGGTGCTTCCAAACACAACTCCGTAATTACTCGAACTTTTATATGGTGAAGCGAAATTAGTTTGCGTACACGTGAAATAAAAGTTCCAGGGATGTTTTTTATTTCATTTTCTTTTGCTAGCTGTAATTATCGAGCAATTGGGAAGTTTTTTAATTTTAGTTTTGCGTGTATTGTTATTTTTTAAATAGCCATGTGATGGTGAATTTTGACTTTCTATGGGAATACGTTTTTCGTTTTCCTGCTCATTTTTTTTTTTATAGCGTCCTTAATATGACTTTCATGTTTGCCAAATTCATGATACCTACTCCTTTTTTCAAACGTCAGGTTCTACAGTAGTATTTTTCCTTAATCGCGGATACGGGCACGAATCTGACAAAAAAAAAAAACACGTACGACAAAACAACTACTTATTGTTAATTTGCAGATATGTCCAAAAAAGTATTCAGTTTTCTTTTCCGTTTTGGAAACAGTAGTACCAGCATAGCTATTCACAAACACTCGATACGCTTCCGTATCGTATCGAACATTAATCATTGTTATCGTAGAGTCTTCTAAACGCTGTTCACAAGTCCAAAACCTGAAAATTTTATCAGTTTAAATCAAATAGACGCCCGCTATTCTTCCAACAGCTATTTGCTGTTGAGGGCAAGTCAAATCAGCTTATCGAAATGTCAGGTTTTCGATACGATAGCCTGTCGTATGGTTGTGAATCAGGGCTCTGGACTACCAGGGTAGATTGCAACTCGATATTTATTTATTAAAACTTTATGCACAAGTAAAAAAAAATACTGCACAAAGGCGGACTTAATGCCTGAGGCATTTTCTACCATTCAACCTTAGGGTGATGCAGAGACAAAACATGGCAGGTGCAACATACAGAATAACTAGCTTGGAAATGACTATAAAATACAAGAATATATACATAGATACATACATACATACATATAAACCACATGAACTCTCAGGGGAGAAATGATCGGTAGAGGAGAAAACGAATCCAGCAAATCAGCGCTGGGATGTTACAGCCAACTTCTGCCGAATATGTTCACGTGCCTTCACTTTAAAAGATAACCGGCTGGTCGCCGTCCTGATGTTAATATTGTTGTGTTGTTGATATTTCATCGAAATCTGTTCAACCAAAAAGGATCCTTAAGGATATCAAGCAAGCTTTCGCATTCTTTTTATTATTCATAAGAATATCTGACATAACCAGGCTTGGCGCGTTTTTTGACAGGACATAAAAAGTGACAAATTCGCAGCGGCGCTCGCTCAGCGGGAGGCCTCCCTAATAGGATCACTGTGAGGGCTCCATAAATAATGCCCTCTTGAGTTTACAGGGACACGGCTACAAAGTTCGTGGAAATAATTATTTAAATTATGCCTACTTACATATTTATTTTGTTTACAAGTAGATTTTTTTTCTATTTCAGCATAGTGACAGTGACGATACACTTGGCGAAAATTACGCAACGTAATTTCGGCCTGATGTGTCGTAGGTAATTTAAAAAGCATTGCAGGCGTATACAGTAAAACGGGGCTACTTTGACATCCAGGGTTACTTTGACAAGGCCGATCACAACGCTATGACGCGTTCCCCACACCCCGCGCCTCGCGCAATATTACTCGAGGTCACGCACACTTGCTGAGCACACGTGAAAACCGATTTTTGCGATCTGTTAAAGTAGTTCCAACGCCTGTCAAAGTAACCCCTTTTTGCGGTACAGGCTACAGCCTACGCAACTGCTTACAAGCAGTTGCGTAATTTCGCGGCAGATACCTACTTATGTGTTACTTCTGACCGCGACTTCATCCGCATGAAATTTCTTGTTCCCCCGACCCATCTCGTCGCATCGCATGAACTGACCGCGCTATCACTTCGTTTACGCTTGGTGCTCTTTCTGTCTTTTGTTGGTTGTGTCTTTTTACTCGGGTCCTAAGAGTCATAGCGTGATGTTAAATAACCTAAAGCCTTCCTCAAAAATGGGGTTATCTAATGAAAAATGATTTTATCAAATCCGATTAGTGGTTCCAGAGATTAGCGCTTCCAAATAAACTTCTCCGCTTTATTATTAGTATAGATACCTATACCTATTCATATATTTACTAGCAGCGCCCCGCGTTGTCACCCGCATAAGTTTCGAAAGGCACGTGGCGCCATCTATTATCATAATAACGTTATTGTTGTTTTCCTTGGGTACGGCACTTTTTTTTTATAAAAGGTACCCTATATCCGTTTCTGTATACCTGAAAACGTATATGCAAAATTTCAGGATGATCGGTTCAGTGGTTTAGGCGTGAAAAGGTAACAAACAAACTTATAAATAATAACTAGCTGCGCCCCGCGGTTTCACCCGCATAAGTGTCGATCCCTTGGGAAAATCGGGATAAAAACTATCCTATGTCCTTTTCCGGGATGCAATCTACCTCTCTGCCAAATTTTATCGAAATCCGTTCAGTGGTTTAGGCGTGAAAAGGTAACATACAGACAGACAGACAGGCAGAGTTACTTTCGAATTTATAATATTAAGTATGGATATCCATATCCATATAAAAACATATTTGCATTCCATAATGTTGTAGAGGTGTTACAATGGCTTAAGGCTAAGGTATGTACAATAATGGCCCCTGTAGGCACAGTAAAATATACAGTAGAACGTCTTCATACAAACGTGCCGCTCTCGGTTTGAATGTGTGCGTGCGCGCCGCGCGCCATGTCGGCACGCGATTTCACGCACACGCTAGCATAATATATGAGGGAATAAGGTGGCGGCAGTGCGGGCTGTGCAGCGCGACTGTGAGCACGCGCGTACGCTACATGACCGCTTGCGTTCGTCAACATTACGAGTATCATGACTTCAAAAAGTGGAAAAAAATATTGTAGTGTTTTCGGGTGCCTTAATAATGATTTCGCAAACCCGGACTTATCATTCTTCATAGTTCCTACTCAACCAGAAATGTAAGTACCTACTTATACTTAAATATTATTAGAAAATGTGGTATTGTATTGTTTATTTCAAAGTTTATTTGCTTTATTAAGAGCGTAGCCGAGTCGCATTTTTCCATATAAATGTATTCCCTAATTTACTTTCTGAATACTATGTTTAGAGCTAAAGTTAGTTACCAGTAGCAATCAAACACAAGGAAATGAAAATATTTTGTCGGAAATCTTACGTTCTGACTATGTACCAATACAACATGAGCTACCGGAAAAAAATGCATTTTTTTATGTTTGTGGCGCTTTGTTAAAAAAATGTGTTGATTACCATAAGAACTGCGATTTTTTAAATAATTACGTCGACGTTAATCAACGAGCGTGTAATTTAAGTGTAGAATCTAGATACACCCATTACAGGAATTACGGCAAAGATCGAAATTTACTCATGATCCCACCTGATGATTTTGTCGATAATGTAGAAAGGATGGAGCAGGTGTTTCGCAAAGCGTTCGAAAAGGACCACATCAACATTAAAATTGGCCGGTCAATTTACGATCAACTGAATGATATAGAATTTAAGATGCCCTGTCCATGCTTTCCCAAAAGCTTTTTACAAAAACTTTACATAAGAATGAGAATTTACTTTACATTAACAAAATTAATAATAAAGCATTCCGGACGTGCAGAAACAGGAGAAAAATTTTCTCGGTATCAAATTTGTAACTGAGTATAATAAATGTTATGTGAATAAAGGCTTATTATTTTTACTAAATTTATAAATTGGCAAAATATTCAATCATAATATGCTTTTTATTTCATAAATTTAGATCAAGTGCTGCTTGTTCGAAAATATTAACTAAAAGTAAAAGTGAAAACCCTGGGGATCAACGCAAGAGTAGGCTAATAACTCGGCGGGCGGCCTTAGATAACTTACTGTATATTTACTGTGCTGTAGGGCACAGCAAAAAGTATAAAATTAATTCTTAAAATAAAAATTAGGACACAAATTAACAATAAACAATTTTTAAAATAATATTTTAAAAATTGTTTATTGTTAATTTGTGTCCTAATTTAACATATTATGTTCTTGTAACATTAAATACCTAAGTAAATATCTATAGAAATATGGATATAGATTTCAGCTCTCCTATTTAGATAGAAGGGAGATGACCTTTGTTGAGTACCAGTCCCCCCAATGACCTATGATGACCGGTCAGAGGGGCCATTGACGGGGTACAGTTACGAGGTTGATGATTGGGTACGTTATTTTTAGCTGAAAGTAATACGTTATTTTTAGTCAGTCACCTTCTTCGCGTCAAAACATTGCTACCACAAACAAGAAAAGAAAAGACGGGTTGCACTCCGGAAGTGCCGGCAGAAGTGAAAACTTGAATATTAACGTTGTGCATTTTTGATATTTTTCATCTTTGTTCAATTTCCATATTTTTATATACACGAATTTTACGAATACACAGCAGTGTGGCCACTACACAGACGATCGAGCCATCAGCTGTCACCATCCATGGATGCGCGTGGCACGCTGTAACATAAACACACACGAACATTCGCGCAAGCGCCCTGCGCCGCCTAAACGAAACAGCAGGCATACATTTTCGCCGCGCCGTAGAAAGAGAGGGGGATACTTCCTCTCCTACGCCGCGCCGGCTGTCTACTCTCCATCCGTCTTCCGAATTTTCAATCAGGTCACGTGTTCTGACGCGATGTCCTGACGCGAGTTTAACATTTTTCACCCATTACAAAAAAAGTGTACAACGCCGCTAAACAAGTTTTCACTTCAAAATTAAACAAGGTTACCTGACGCAGAATCCAGGTTTTCGTCTGTGGATGGCGTCGGTGGCGTTCTGAAGTTTCTACCTACCACCCCCATGGGAGGAAGACGTGAGTGCATGTATGTGGATATTTTTATTATTTGCACACCCATTAAGGTAGGATATACATTCTGTATGGGGGCGACCTTTGCCCAGCAGTGGGAAAATACAGGTTAACGAAAAAAAAATAGATTATACTTAATACATAATTATGTCGCAGCCAACTGGTTTAATTAGCCGTTTATTTAACCGCCTAGCCTTTTAACTAAACGGCGGCCGTTCAACTAACGGCCTGAATGATATTTAATTATAGTTTAGGTTGGAACTGTAACCAATCACGCGCGAACCGAATTGGTCGCAGTAACTAAGCCAGGGCACCCCTACCAAATGGGTTAGGTTAGAACTGTGATCAACCGCGTGCGAGCCGAGAGAGCGAAGCGAGGCGAGCACTACTTCCAAAGGCCAGGCGGTTAACTAAACGGCTAATTTAACCAGTTGGCTGCGACATACATACTATCCATACTATACAGGGTGAATTTTTCAAGTGGGCATGGATGGCCAAATCCGAAACTATGAGGACTAGCGAAAAGTACTCAAAGGAGTCGCGGGCTCGATTTTGATGAAAACTAAAACTGCATCATTGGATTTTTGAAAAATCAATATTTCTAGCCAGGAATCGAACCTGTTGATTTAAAAAAAAAAAACACACTGTATTATTATACCATTCGATAGTGTCGCTAATAAGGATCGAATTCTGGGAAGTAATGACATACGGCAAACTAAAGGAAAAAGCTAATTTTTAACAAAATACTTTTTTTTTTCTTACATTACCTACCTCATCAAGTCATCATCATCTGCCTAGCCTTTTCCCAACTATGCTGGGGTCGGCTTCCATTCTAACCGGATGCAGCTGAATACCTCGGTATGTAA
The DNA here is from genome assembly GCA_945859645.1 of Amphipoea oculea. Classification (NCBI taxonomy): domain Eukaryota; kingdom Metazoa; phylum Arthropoda; class Insecta; order Lepidoptera; family Noctuidae; genus Amphipoea; species Amphipoea oculea. The sequence goes on from OX243876.1 coordinate 7,996,078, forward strand.
AGATGGTCACCCATCCACAGACCAACCGCGGCAAGCGTAGCTTAACCTGGTGGATTGACCTGTGCGGCTGTTATTATTTAGCCGGGCCCGGGTTGTGATACCTACCTACTAAACCTTAACTGATTAATGGTTCAAAATGATGACCATTGTTACATAGCTGGATTCGACGTCTCAAGGATTGTACTGCATTCAGCCAGCATTACAATATTATTGATTTCATTAGAATATTTTCCAAAGATCGTAATAGAAATTTGAACTTAGAACCTAATGTTGTGAAGGTGACTGCGCTGCGGGTGTGTTAATAAAAATATTGAGCATCATTTCGAACAAGGTAGTGTAATGTATGTATGAATACTCTAAAATAAGAAGCAGTTTATTAAAATTCAACATTTTCCTTAAGTTTGCCGTATGTCATTACTTCCCAGAATTTGATCCTTATTAGGGACACTATCGAATGTTGTAATAATACAGTATGTGTTTTTTTTTTCAAAATGAACAGGTTCGATTCCTGGCTGTAAATATTGATTTTTCAAAAATCCAATGATGCAGTTTTAGTTTTCATCAAAACCGAGCCCGCGACTCCTTTCAGTACTTTTCGCTATTCCTCATAGTTTAGAATTTGGCCATCCACGCCCACTTGGAAAATTCACCCTGTATACTATACTATATATACTATACTATATACTATTATACTATCCATACTAATATTATAAATTCGAAAGTAACTCTGTCTGTCTGTCTGTATGTTACCTTTTCACGCCTAAACCGCTAAACCGATTTAGATGAAATTTGGTATAGAGATAGTTTGAGTCCCGGGGAAGGAATATAGAATAGTTTTTATCCCGATATTCCCACGGGATCGATACTTATGCGGGTCAAACCGCGGGGCGCAGCTGGTAAATATATTAGGTCCTTACATATGAAATTGGCGTTTTTCGTACTGGCCACTTTAATCACGAATTTCTCCTCTTTGGTAAGGAATTCCAAATTCAAATTTGTACAGCTATTTACTCATGTATTTGTGCTTCGATGACCGTCATTCATTTGTTTTTTTTTCTTCTGTTTTTTCTGTTTGCGTCACTCATTTTACAAAATGGAAAATTTAAAATATCGCATTATTTACGAGTACGAGTTCCGCCGTGGCACTAGTGCTGCGGAAACGACTCGAAGGGTGAATGATGTGTATGGCGGTCATGTTGCAAAAGAAAACACAGTTCGTTTTTGGTTCCAACGTTTTCGTTCTGGAAATTTCGACCTGCAGAACAAGCCCCGTGGACGGCCTGAGACCCAAGTTGATAATGGAGAATTGAAGGCTATTGTGGAAGCGGACCCATCGCAAACCACGTCCGAGTTAGCTGCAGGCTTCGATGTTAGTGATAAAACTGTTTTAATTCACTTGAAGCAAATTGGGAAGATTAAAAAGCTTGAAAGCACGACAACGCCAGACCACACACTGCGCAACAGACGGCTACCAAATTAGAAGAGCTTGAATTGGAATGTCTTAGACATCCTCCGTACTCCCCGGACCTTGCTCCAACAGATTACCATTTTTTTTCGCAATTTGGATAACTTTTTGCAAGGGAAAAAATTCAACTCCGATGGGGCAGTCCAAATCGCCTTCAAAGATTTTATTGATTCCCGTCCGACTGGTTTTTTTAGTAAAGGGATCAATGAACTACCTATAAGATGGCAAAAGTGCATTGAAAACAATGGTTCATACTTTGATTAATTAAATATATTATATTAAAAAATATTCGACTTTTTGTTCCTTCCATACAAAACGCCAATTTCATATGTAAGGACCTAATATATGTTTAAAGAACTTTTGTTGTAATAATATATCACATACATAATTACAACAAATCATCATTAATTGTGGTTTAATAAATAAATAAATAATAATAAATATTTGGATTTAAGCGTGGTAGCATCAGATAACGTTGCGGCGTAACCTGAATTAGGCTTTTGTGGAGCACTGGACTGCAATAGGCCGAGATGATTGATTGAATCACGGTTGCCAGACTTACCAGGCTTGAAGTCCTATAGGCAATATCTTGATGAGTTTTCTCTATAGGCGTTCTAAACAGCCCAGAGTCGAGAATATTTCCTCCAAAATCTGCCAGAGAAACTTTAGTTTATGCAAGCGTAATTTGGTACCTTCCAAAATAGTTCCATAAAGGCTTGATACGCATACAGAATACCTCGTGATCATTAGCTACCCGAACTTAATATACAAAGGCCCAAACTTCGGTTAAATTCTCGAATAATTGGGACTACATAACTTGCTCAAAGTGCGCCTAGCATCAAGCAAAGTACTTCCTCTTCAGTTTAGAATCAATCTAACTAGACTTTAACCTAGACTTCAATAGTTAAATGAACTTGTGAACTAACTCCAGCGGAAAATTGCTCGCAATTAGTTACATGTTAGATTTAAATTGTGTTGAACAATTAGTAAAGATATTATTGGCGGCTATGTGGTTTTGAGTCTTCAATCTTGCTTTGGTTTGATGTTGTAGAATGTTTTAGCCAGTAATTTATCTTCGCGTTCAGTAAATCTTCTTTTGGAAGTTTGTAGACGGAGTAATGAATGAGATAAAGTTATTTGTAAGCGGTACTCTCTATTTGGTTATCAATGATTGATTTTATTGGGTGTCTTGTAAGTTACGGAGTGATACGGAGATGGAGGTGCTGTCTTTCTTTTTTATTTCATCATCTGCTTGTAGGTCCTCTGATAGTCATAGGTATGTCCCGCCAATCGCTCGTCATTAAACAAAGAAACAATTAAGTAGATATAGTCTATACAAATAAATAATTGAAGTTTCTGTTTGAAATGTTAAAATAACAGCTTTTTGCTTTTTAAAAGCATATACGATACTTAAAACAACATTTTTTTTTAATTTTTGTCCGTCTGTCTGTCTGTTTATTCTGGCAAATCTCTGAAACGACTGGACAGATTTCGACGGGTCTTTCACTGGCAGATTTTTATTTTTATTAACCGACTTCATTAACTAATAATGTCACACTGCTGGGCAAAGGCCTCCCTACTCTCTTTCCACCTCAAAAGTAGCCTAAGAAGTAACTTAGGATAAGTACTTTATTTAAAAAAAGAAAAAAGTCAAAGGTCACGCGAACGAACACTAGTTCATAAATATTAGGTCCTTACATATGAAATTGGCGTTTTTCGTACTGGCCACTTTAATCACGAATTTCTCCTCTTTGGTAAGGAATTCCAAATTCAAATTTGTACAGCTATTTACTCATGTATTTGTGCTTCGATGACCGTCATTCATTTGTTTTTTTTCTTCTGTTTTTTCTGTTTGCGTCACTCATTTTACAAAATGGAAAATTTAAAATATCGCATTATTTACGAGTACGAGTTCCGCCATGGCACTAGTGCTGCGGAAACGACTCGAAGGGTGAATGATGTGTATGGCGGTCATGTTGCAAAAGAAAACACAGTTCGTTTTTGGTTCCAACGTTTTCGTTCTGGAAATTTCGACCTGCAGAACAAGCCCCGTGGACGGCCTGAGACCCAAGTTGATAATGGAGAATTGAAGGCTATTGTGGAAGCGGACCCATCGCAAACCACGTCCGAGTTAGCTGCAGGCTTCGATGTTAGTGATAAAACTGTTTTAATTCACTTGAAGCAAATTGGGAAGATTAAAAAGCTTGAAAGCACGACAACGCCAGACCACACACTGCGCAACAGACGGCTACCAAATTAGAAGAGCTTGAATTGGAATGTCTTAGACATCCTCCGTACTCCCCGGACCTTGCTCCAACAGATTACCATTTTTTTCGCAATTTGGATAACTTTTTGCAAGGGAAAAAATTCAACTCCGATGGGGCAGTCCAAATCGCCTTCAAAGATTTTATTGATTCCCGTCCGACTGGTTTTTTTAGTAAAGGGATCAATGAACTACCTATAAGATGGCAAAAGTGCATTGAAAACAATGGTTCATACTTTGATTAATTAAATATATTATATTAAAAAATATTCGACTTTTTGTTCCTTCCATACAAAACGCCAATTTCATATGTAAGGACCTAATATAAATAAGTACTTTAAAAACATAGATTTCAAAACGAACAGTCACACTGCTACAAAAATATTTAAATTGTGACACAGTTTACATGCCGTAAGTTCGTCCTTCACCTGATAGATGGCGCTGCAAGTCACTTTCAACATTCCAAGATTTTTAAGGGGAGCGCCGCCGCCTACTAACACCGAGACGCTGATCGGCCTAGATTTCAAGTGTGTACTTTTGGCACACAAGTTTGAAGCTTAATCATTTCGACCATTATGTACGTGTAGGACTCAGTTTTCCAACTACCGGTTTTGGGTAACGAAAATTTGTAAGTTCAGGTGCAGCTGAGAATTGACTGGGATGTGCTGGAATCAGTATTTACCATAATACTATGTGGATAGTATCTCACGACTGGGCAAAATGTCTTTCTTGTAGTCGTGCACATTGATCTCAAGAATATCAGGGAAGTCATTGCTAGTGTTTTTAGATCCGCGTGACCACCAACTTATTTTTTTAATGTTGTTTCGGAGTCTATGATACTTTAATAATTTCTTTGGGACCTGCCAAATTTTACCGAGAGCAAATGGTGACTCAGTGTTAGCTGACTTACGAATTGTATGTCGTACTTTGAGTAAATTATTCCATCACCACTGCTCTCAAAACGGTGAAGGGAAACATCGTAAGGAAACCGGCTTGTCCTAGAACCAAAAATGGCCCACTCCCTCTCACAGAGAGGTGGCCTGTGTCCCAGCATTGGGAATATTACAGGCAGATTATACGACGAACAAACATAATAAATGTCGTTGACAGTGATTATAAGAACAGAACTCACAGAACGACCTTTTTTATCTAACACCGTAATCACGTTTTTCCCAATTAGCTATCCAGAAAGATGTTCTTATTAAGACTACCTTTACATGTAGATATAATTATACATATATGTATTATGTCTTACTTAAATATAATGAATAAGATTTTCCACAGTAATAAACAGAAGTAATAATGTCACGTCATACAGGTAGAAGATATTAATATATGGTATGAAGTAGGTGTAGGTGTAGGTGGGTGAGTTTCCCACTTTATGTGAAGTCGTAATAAAATTGTGATGAAGTCTTTTGAGTAGAATTACCGCAATATTATATTGTAATCAAAATGAATACTTACTACGAATTTACACCTTTAAGAATTAGTTAGTCATTACCAAGGGGTGTCGTTTTTCCCAGTAACTGGGTTGTAAAGTTTTCAGATGAATACCAGTATTTTGCACCGAGCGATAAGAGTTAGACTGGAAGCCGACCCCAACATATTTGAGAAAAAGGCAGATGATGATACTCTTTGCAAATATAAGTTTGACATACTAAGGAACAGAAATTGGTAAAAATCTTCGGCAAAATGTAGAGGTTGCTCGGTTCCTTTTGCCAAATGCTATGAATGATTTCTTTGCAATTTTATAATATTTTTATTTTGATCCTACTTGCTGACTTAGGTACCTACGTTAAGAATTACATAAGGGTTTTCTCAGGAAATACCATACATACCCAATTCTGTCGCTAAGTGACGAGGCCTTTCCAGTTTGTTTTTGCTTATGCATGATTAATTATAGGGAAAGAAATATTTCAACTCTCTGCCAGCGTCCGTGTTCCCTTCCACATTAAACCCTTCTGCCTTCAAAGCAAAAGTGAACAGGCATTTTCTGGGCGGGCTTTTCATTGTTTATATAAAATTAAAAATAATTAAAAACTTTGTGTCAGAAGTTGTCAAAATGGCAACAAATAAGTACAGACGCCAGCACATCAAGCTACCCGAAACTGTCAGATTTTCCTAGTCAACCTTGAACCTTATGATTAAGTGATAAAGTTGAAAATCTATTAAAGAAAGAAGAAGGGTCACATCCCATAGAAAATTTACCCAGGCCCGACACAAAACGAACGCATCTCAGTTATTTTGTTATCTACACTAATATTATAAAGAGGAAAACTTTGTTTGTATGTTTGTTTGTTTGTACTGAATAGGCTCAAAAACTACTGGACCGATTTTAAAAATTCTTTCACCATTCGAAAGCTACATTATCCACGAGTAACATAGGCTATATTTTATTTTGGAAAAAAATAGGGTTCCGTAAGATATTTGGGTTTTTCGGACACAAGGTGTAAAAAATCAACCAGAAAAGTTACTTATTTTGCGTACGCTGCCTAAACTATAAAAGATAGAACCATAAAATGTTCTAATTAATTGTAGATCTTATAAATATCTACAAAAAAGTCCGCGACACACTATACCCATCTATGTCGAGTGAGGCACAGCAACCATTTTTTTATTTAAAAATCTTGAATTTTTTTTGGACTACATTTAAACGCGTTTATTTTACTCATGCTATTAATCCTTATCAAAATAAATGATTTCATCACTAAGAACAGTTTATGGAGATAATATTTGGTCTTTGAATGATTAAAATTGGACGTTTGGTTTTGAAGTTATGGCGAAATTAAAATATTACGATTTCTGCTGCACGGCCCGTTGCGAAGTGGGCGTCACCAAGGCGGGGGTGCGCGTGCGGGAGGGGAGTTTAGATCTATGAGTAAGGTACCTTTTAACTAATCTTTTAACTAATAACCATCCATTATCTGGTCATTTTTTAACAAACATACGTAGATACAATAGTCTTTTTCAAATGACTTCGTTTGGCGCAAAAGAAATCAGGGAAGGAAATTTTATGCCCACTTTTAAAATTGAAGGACAGGTGTATCATCTCATTGGTAGCCTTTTACCACCGTCAGGCCAAAACCCACAGTTCTTGCAAATATATTTTATTTCGGATGCAGACCAGTTATCGTTGCGATCAAGCATCGCACCAACCTTAAAAATGGATTTAATTCGTGAATTACAGACCGCTTTGAATAATCATAACGTGTATATACGAAGTTTTAAACAAAACTTAGAACTTAACTCCTCAGATAATTTAAAGTTAATTATTCATTCAGATCGCACTCCACAGACAGCACACAGAGGCAGATATAATGCTCCTACTGTAAACGAGGTAGCCGTTCTCTTGGTCGATGAAGACAAAGGTCCCAGGGATATAGTCTTACACGGTAGAGACGGACAGCTCAAAAGAGTTTCTGAGCTACATTGGTCCTATGATCCACTACAGTATCCTATAATGTTTGCGACAGGAGAAGACGGTTATTATTTGACTATCCCTCAGCAGGGTTCTGCGCGTAATAAAACTGTTTCGTGCATGCAATTTTATGCATTTAGATTAATGTTTAGAACTAACTCTTTTAATCCGTTACATTATTACAGAGACTTATTTAGTCAATATTGTGTTGACATGATGGCGAAAATGATATCGGAAAGATTAAATTATATTTCTCGAAATCAACAAAGACTGAGGGCTGATGACTACATTCATCTCAGAGATGCCTTAAATCATGACGCAAATGTTGACCCAACAAATATCGGTCAACATGTCATATTGCCATCGTCATTTACGGGTTCTCCGCGTTTATAGTCCATAATTTAGATAGTCTGATAGATGCTATATATCCTGACATCGAAAACTTACATCAAAATGATTTTCGTTGGCTGTGTTGTAGAGCAATAGTTTCTCCCAGGAATGAAACAGTCAACGAAATAAACAGTTTAATTATGCAGAAAGTACCGGGTGAAGTTAAGTGCTATAAATCCATAGACACCGTCACTAACATCGAGGACGCTGTGCACTACCCCCAGGAATTTTTAAATTCTCTGAACCCCGCTGGGCTACCACCTCATGAACTGTCGTTAAAAGTTGGCACGCCGATAATGCTTCTCAGAAATTTAAGCCCCCCAACATGTGTAATGGCACGAGACTTCTTATAAAGGAGCTAAAAGATAATTTAATAGTAGCGAAGATTATCACCGGCCCTGCAGCTGGTGAATTAGCTCATATACCAAGAATACCCATGATCCCTACTGATTTGCCTATACCCTTCAAAAGGCTCCAATTTCCAGTAAAAATTTCTTTCGCACTAACGATAAACAAATCCCAGGGCCAAACATTCAAATTAGTAGGAATTGATTTACGAAAAGAATGTTTTACGCATGGGCAACTTTACGTTGCCCTATCACGGGTCGGGGCTCCCGACCATCAGTATATTTTGTTACCTGAAAATAATTTAACGTCAAATGTTGTTTATGGAGAAGCTCTACAATAATCGCTTTAGTTATCTATCCTTAAACAACGGGTTGCGCTCCGGGACTGCCGGCAGAAGTGAAAACTTAGTATTAATTACATTTAAATATTTTCATCATTAACAACTTAACATACACAGAAAGACAATCTGTGCAGCCTGCGGATAATGACTGCGTCGTCAATGTTACTGTCGGTGTCTGTGAATTGACCTGGGAATCATTTTGCTGACCGTGTCTTTCCTGGGTAGGCTTTTTGCAGCGGTAACCGACATCCACGCGGGCGGAGCCGCGGGCGACCGCTAGTATTAAATATAACAGAAATAAATTAACACTATTCTGAATATCAGTGGCTATCACCCATATATTGCCATTTGATTTCGGTAAGGCAAAATATTTTAAAATATTTTTTTTTTATGAATATAATTATATCCATTTAAAATGACGCCAATTTAGATAAAAAATACAAAAATAGACAGCTGGAGGCCTTAATTTATTGAGGCATCCACAGGCAAGCCCGGTTAAGTAGACGATAACCTCAAAGTTGAACTGCGAGATGTCATTAAAAAATATAAAATAAAATTGGCTTTCTGTGAGTTTATTAACCGACTTCAAAAAAGGAGGTTCTGTATTTGACCCGTATGTATGTATGTATGTTTGTATGTCCGCGATTTTCTCAAAAACTCATGAATCAGTTTTGCTAATTCTTTCACTAATGTAATCTACATACTTTCAGGAAGGTTTTAGTATATAATGCATTAGGTAATTATGCTTATGTATAGAGTTATATGCATAAATGTACTGCATCTCCGGCATTTCTATGCGAATTTGGACGATTCTTCTAGTCAGTGTCTTCCATTTTTCAGTGCACTAGTGTTAATTGGATTTGTGTGGGGTAGGTACAACTAAAAAGTAAAAAATAAAAACTTTTTTACAAAAAAACAACCAACTTAAAAAAAAAGACGGGTCGCACTCCGGGTGTGCCGGCAGAAGTGAAAACTTGAATATTAACATTGAAATAAATCAACGAATTTTGTAGGTAAATAGGTATTAAAAGAAAATTGTATATCGCCTGAACAAAAACACAAGGCAATATTTTGGTGTTAGCCATTGATTTTGAATATAAAAAATATATATTTTAGCTATATTTAAAATAACAAAAAAACTGAGATATGTCTCTTTCGTGTCGGGTCTGAGTCACAAATGACCGTTCTTCTTTGACAGGATTTGAGTTTTTTTTATTTTAAATCATAATGTGGCATCACAGCTACAGTTAGTTGACACTTGTTCACTTCAGCTTTGACACACCACATTATGATTTAAAATTCTAGCGATCCAAATGTTTGAACTGCTATAACGTTTTTTATAGACTAATTCTATTTGAATTTTCTTTAACTTATCATAAAAATAAGCAAGTAATCCCTAAAACGGGGAAGTCACTAGACGGACGTGCCCGCTGGCAAGTCTGCAGACATGCCCGCTGGACCTCGCTACTACAGGTCTGTGACGGTCCTACACTGGAAATATTGCACAGACCTATAGTAGCGAGGTCCGGCGGGCATGTCTGCAGACTGGGTTTACTGCTTGATTTCGAATGTCATATGCCCGGTGGCTAACTCCTTGAAGTCATCAGATCGAACGTCCGAATTGCCGAAATTCCATAGCACATACTTGCCCGCGGGCATGTCCGTCTAGTGAATTCCTCGTTTTAGGAGTAGGCAAGCACCTGAATTTTTTTATTAATTTTAAATCATAATGTAGCATCACAGCTAAAGTGGAAATATGTCAACTAACTTTTGGACGCCACCGTACCAACTGTAAATGGCCTTAGTAAGGGCCAAAGCACACACGCTACTATTTGCATCGGCAATCGGCGATTCAGCTGCTTGTTAGAAGCTAAATGCAGCGACCAAGCATTCCACACCGCACACTTAAAAACGCCAAACGCGGCGATTCAGTCGCTTTTCGGAAGCTCGATACAGCGGCTGAACGCTATACTCCGCACACATTCGGATGCCGGTCGCAGCGATTTGGCATATGCGGCAGCATCGGAGTAGTCGCTAAAACGCGCGATTCCGATACCACGTCCGAACGCAGAGAGTCGCCAAAACGCGATTCAGCATCGGAGCAGTCGCTAAAACGCACGATTTCGATACCGCGTCCGAACGCAGAGAGACGCCAAAACGCGATGCAGCATCCATCAGCGATGCAGCGATGGTGCATCGATACAGCCGCAAAATCGCCGATGCAAAAAGTAGCGTGTGTGCTTTGGCCCTAACGAAACTTTCAGCTATTCATTGAAAAACAAGGCTATATACATGTTCGTTTTACTCACAAAGCTAGTTTTAATGTTGTTTGCTTACTGCGTACATTCAGAGCCGGCTTCTATTGTGTGGGACTAACTTATAAGTTATGTGTACAATACGCGGACTGTAACTTACTTATTTAATGTTGTTATTCCATAATGCATGTATGTTTGTTTATGTGAATTAGTTTAAAATTAACTTTAAACGGTACCTTCTTGAATAGTCGGTGTATTTGAAAGTTTTGAATTGCACGTAAAAAAACTTAAACACTATTTTTTTAAGCGGTACCTACTGCTGAACATGAATTTATGAGAACAGCGGGGGGCCAGTGGTAACGCGATTTACAATGTTGTCGTTGGTCCGAACCTAGATCGGCAGTTTACTTTTGTGTATTCATCACCAGTGCTCTCAAAACGGTGAAGGAAAACATCGTGAGGAAACCGGCTTGTCTTAGGACCAAAATATCGAAGACATGTGACATCTAAGTACCTACCCGCACTGGGCCCGCGTAGTGGATTATGCCCCGCTTCCTCTAACCAGGAGGCCCGTGTCCTAGCAGAAGCAACATTAGGTACATTATGCTGATTATATTGAACATGAGGTCCTCAGTTCGATTCCCGAGTTGGGCAAAGTGTTAAAGGGTTTCCATCTGGAATTTCTCAATAGCAGCCCGGAGTCTGGATTTGGGCCCGATTCCTATTACATGGGTTTTAAACATAACTGACAAAGTGTGTGACCTACCCTAACCCTTTGTGAAATTACAGGCATGGTCTCATAACATCAAAAAAAATTGTAACATAACTTATTATGTTACAATTTTTTTACCTATAAGCAAGAAATAAAGCCAAGTTATAATTGTACTCCAGACCGTATTTCAGCCATGGCGACCGATCTCAACGGATTAGCCTTCGGTGCGGGAGATATTATAGTGCACAAGTGCATGCGCCAGCACATGTACACTCTCCCTTCCCTCACTTTAAAAGTCCGATGGGATGGCACGCAATCCGACACGACCGGGGAGAGATCGAGCGCACCAACCAACGGCGGCCTAATCGCCCATTATCTCACCCATTGTAAAGTTTCTATATTTATGTCTGTAATTTATATGGTGTACATAATAAAGAGTATTCTATTATATTCTATTTTCAGCGTGCTTTCCGATTTCGAGGGGCAGGAGTCTCACACCGCCAACTTCCAAACTCCGGGCTGTTACAAAGAAATTCCTAATGGAATAACCCAATAACACTTTGCCTGACCTGGGAATCGAACCCAGGACCCGACAGAACGACACTCAGCAGTCGTGTTTGCAACCACGAGACAATAGGGCAGTTGAAACCAAGGTATGGGTCTATAGCAATCTTAATTTACTAGCAGTTTAAGATAAGATATACTTAATAGGAATAAGATTATATCCAATATGTTGCTAATAGTAATACATTCTTTTTCCTATTTATTTATACAATCTGTCCTCCCGATTTCTCCCGACCTACATATACGGATCCCAGTATCTAAGATCTTTTGGCAACTATTTATGTATGATAAATAAATTGCCAGGATAAAACTCGCGTTAGCATGGCCTTCCTTTCAACCTTGAGAAAAACAAAGGATTTGTCTTTTTCTTTTGTCTTATTCCTTAAATTACTCTCCAGAGATAGCACAAGGAAAAATCGAGAAATCAACGCGAGAGAAGTCAGCACGATGACGTGGCAAATTGAAGTTGAATCCATCAAGGAATTCTACTGCCAGTAAATAAATAAATACACGTGTATTTTATTTACTTAGAAATTTTCTGAGAATACTTTTCAAGATGAACGAAGTTTTGTTTATTCCCAGTATCGGAGCGTAATCCATCATCTAAGTACAGACAGCGTCAGAGAAAAGGAACCCCCTTTGGTTACTTACCAAAGGGGACTCATTACCAAAGGGGGTTCCGTTTCTCTGACGCTGTCCGTACATATCTAAAAACCGATAGATCCTTTTTTCAGATAGATTTATAGGTAGAGGTAAACCATTTTAAAAATGAACGCCCCTCCACTGCTTGTTGCATACACATTTCAAATATTTTTATAGAAATTTTAGTCGAGGGGCGTGCATTTTTACCGACTTCACAAAAAGGAGGAGGTACTATGTTCGGCTGTTTGTATGTTTTTTTTTTTTTTTTTTTTTTTTTTGTATGTTTGTTCATCGAATACTCCGCCAATTATCGACGGATTTTCAAAATTCTTCTTTTGTTTCAAACTAGATAGTTCTGAGGTAGTCCCACTGTCACCAAGTTAGGATCTGATGATGGGATCTTAGAGAAATCGAGGGCAACCCTCAAATTTTATAGGCTTACTTATTGTTTTTCGCATATTTTATGAAGTACCTTGTTTATTTGCGTATGGTTGTCACCATCTCAGGTAGCTGGGCTGATGATAGAAGGTACAACTCCTTAACAGTAAGAAGTTACTCAAACAGGCAAGGACTGTTTTAGTAAATTGTTTTGATGTTTGATAGGGCATTTGCCACATTTGGTCTCATGATCATCAAGTCATGACCTGATGCTGCAGTCAGGATAGTCTGCAGAGTACCTAACTCCTCGACAACTAACAGCAGATATATCGTGTTTAGGCTCATTGAAAAGGGCTCGATGTGTGGATAAACGTACTGTTAATGAGGAACACCGAAGTACATAGAGACCTGATGCTGAAGCCAGGAGCATCAGAAAAAGTACAAACCTTGAAATAACAGCACCGTAGTCGTGTTTGGGCTCATTTTAAACAGGACTAAATTTTAAGTTCAATGCAATGTTGAGATAAGTCTGGCCTGATGCTGCAGCCAGGATTATCAGCTTCTAGTCTAAAAACATCAGGTCAGGATTTGATGATGGGATCCTGGAGAAATCGAAGGAACTCTTCAAATATTATAGGCACACCTATAACGATTTGGGTATTTTTTAAAGTAACTCGTGCACTTGCTCTCGGAAAGCACCATTTGGTGAAGTGGAACTGATGATGAAGACCACAGATGGCCACCGGAACTACTCAATAATATCTAAGTCAAAAAACTAAAATACAGATCCAAAGACACCGGTGTCTTTGGATCTGTATTTTAGTTTTTTGCCACCGACTTCCGAAATTAAAGTTATTTTTCACTTTGTAGTGTTTTTTTTGGAAGTCGGTTTTTTTTTTCTTAAATAGTTTTTAGAGTGGTTTATCTCTACATACTTAGGCAAAGACCTGCTTTTCTTTTCGAGGAAAGAGCTATCTATAAATATGTAGGTAGGTATACGAGTATAAATCTATCATTTCAAGACGTAAATATTTTTTTTTTTCTTTCAGGTAAGTACCTACATTTTGTCAACTACAAGTTTGCGTCTGACGCGGCATCACAACTAAGCCCCTTCGTACACAAGGCTACTCAAATCTTAGATACTCAACGATTTTAGTCTTCAAGCGACTGCCGCCATACAAATCCATTGAAGTTCGTACACGAGTCGCGTCGCCGACATTTTCAACTTAAATGGATTTGTATGGCGGCAGTCGCTTGAAGACTAAAATCGTTGAGTATCTAAGATTTGAGTAGCCTTGTGTACGAAGGGGCTTACAGTTGAAGTGGCTGTCATCGATCTGTCGTTCTTAACTTACCTTCTGCGAAAAGGGTAAGGCGGATCCACCACAGATTACTAATACGTAGCAAGGATCCATTACAATGCGCCACGCGACGGCTCGTAGATACCTACAGCGCGCGCCTGATTTTTTACATACAAATTCAATAAAAACGCGGGGAATTTGGGTCCGTATTCCGCGCCCCTTCTCAAGACACGTTGCAGTGTGTGATCCGCTTTACTTACTAATATTCCTATATTAAACCAGATGGTATTTGGTGTGATGACATCAGACCCAATACGCCTCGAAGGAGTCGGCAGATGTGCTAATCGCTTTCAGTTAGATTTTAAAACCCTTACATAATAATTGGCCGGTCTCTGACCACAAATCAAAAAGTTTTTGTAAACCTGTGCAATATATTTTAGATATCATAAGTCTTGCTACTCCCTCTTACTTTATACCTAAGAACTAAAAACAAAAAATCCACAGTTTCAAATAAAATATTTTTATGTCACGTTGAATCTTCCCCGTGATTTCTGCTAAACGAAGCAAAAAGCGATAAAAACTGCACACACAAGACGCTTGGCCGCCGTTTCTGGCACCAGATATAATTTATCGGAGCAAGATTTAATGTGAAGTTTTTATTATAAAATATCGTTGCAAGCGAATAATAACATATCATATTGGTTATTGTGAAGAGGGTACTGGCAACAAGCCCGGATTCTACTTGATGTAGGAGATTAAACACATCTTTGGAAATGTTTTACTGTAAGTGGATATGACCAAGATAATAGTCCTCTAGACCGTATTACGGTTACGGCCATGGCTTCCAATCTCAACCGAGACTAGCCTTCGGCAACGCGGATTCACCCGCATAAGTGTCGATCCCGTGGGAATATCGGGATAAAAAACTATCCTATGTCCTTCCCCGGGACTCAAACTATGTCTATACCAAATTTCATCTAAATCGGTTCAGTGGTTTAGGCGTGAAAAGGTAACATACAGACAGACATACAGAGTTACTTTCGAATTTATAATATTAGTATGGATATTCTAGCTCACTGAAATTTATTGAATTGTCGTGCTGAGGAACCTAATGGTGATTGATGCTGATGTACCTATAGCTGATGATACGCCAATATGTTGTCCTAAAGGTGACATCTTTATTCAGGTTGTAAAAATCTGACATAAGATCTTCACTTTTCCAGCTCGATTCTTACCATGATAGAGGGTTATGCTGTTATTGTCAAACTGAAGGACGCCTTTGTTCATTTTTGCCCTACGGTTTAAGAGAAGCAAAAACTCCGATCAAAAACAATATCCTATCCATGTAATCTCGAAAGATTCAGCACAGTTCGCAATATAAACTGCCTGTCCGCGCATTTTAATTTCCTCTAACGTTCGCCATGTTTACTTTAGAAAACGAATAAAACCAATCTATTAGCCCTAGTACAGTCAGCCTCAAAAAGATGTATACACGGACAAGGAACTATTTTATCGTTTGTTCCATAACATTGTATCCACCGTATCGGTACAAAACATCTAGTATACAATTTATTTGACCAAAAATAAGTAAACATTTTATCCCAAAAAATCTATAGTCTATAGGTATCTACATAACCTGTGATCAAAATATTTTTCACAGTGGTAGTACTTAAACAAGATAAACAAGACTTACAATAACACACAAAGTCGGTCGATATCGGCTAAGAGTGATTATATCCGTAGGTTAACCTGGGATACAGTAACTAAGTGAGCGAAGTAGATGTAAGCTGTAGTTATACACACCACTTTGTTGATCGGATCAAAAGTTCGCCTGTGTTTACTATGAAAGCAGGTCAGTGTTTGTAGTGTTTAGATAAGGCAAACAACACACGGATTAGCAGGGCGTCACCTGCTGTCACACTTCGCGGTTGAACAGATCAAAATATTCGACTAGCACAGGTAGCTCATAAGCTTAAGACTACGGATTACCTGCAGTGTTCGCCAAGATTTTGAACCGCCCGACCGCACACCGCCGCGTCTGGCGGTGTCGCATAGTTCCGTGTGTTATTGTCCTTAGTCTTATCCGCACAGACAGTAGATAAGTACCTAGACATATCTATAAATGTGTCAATCTAGGACCCTTGTCTATTGGTATAAACAAGGGTCGATTGATATATTTATAGATCGGATAGGTTAAGTCCTACAAAATAATATCAGCCATATTTAATGGCTCTCTGGGGATTTTCGACGTTTTTTTTTTAATAATGTTTAGAGACTTGCATTTTAGAAAAATGTACTGTCATGTCTCTCGATTTAAAGACAATGGTTGAGTCCTGAAATTTCAATTTGACAATAATTCTAAAATAAGCATAGACTAAGGGCCGATTGGTTCTAACAGTTGGTTAGCGTAACATTTACGTAGGTACGTCAAATAATAACGATTGCGAAGTTGTTATTATTTGACGTACGTCAACGCCATAATTTTGTAATTGGAATTTGAATCAACGCTTTTTTCCGTGTGACGATAGTTAGCGCCATTTTTGACGTATTACGCTTGCGTCAAGTGAACGTCAAACTACCCGCCATAAGCAGCGTATGCAATAATAAAAGATGACAGTTTTCCTAGAGTTTAAATTACCTACCTGTTAAACATTAAACGCCTAACTAAAACCTAAATGACTCTCACGCACATATGCAATGAAACATGATCAAGTAGAGCTTTTAAATCCTCATCGATGTATAGAACGCCTAAGAGTAGTTCATATTGAACCTATGGAGTACCGCGTCCATTTGCAGTGATCGCCGTATTCAAATGCACTCGGCCTCGAAAATTGCTAATCCCCGGTCTGTTTTTTTTTGTTTTTTTTTTTTTATTTGATATGGGCTTGCTCTTAACTCTAGCCTAGGTCAAAGGTGACAGAGACAAAGTCGACGATGGAGCGAGCTTACCCAGAAGAAGCCTGTTCACTCTCACTTTAAAGAGATTCGGGTTGTATGCGCTCGGAAAAACAGACGCAGGTAGAGAGTTCCACTCTTTTGCTGTGCGCATTATAAACGACATTTGCAAACGCTTAATGCGAATTGGTGGAACAGCAACCAGGTAGGGATGGTAACTTGCAGTGCGCCTGGATGTCCGAAGGTAGAAGGGGGCCGGTGGAATGAGGTCGTGGAGTTCTTGGGCACACTCACCGAAGTACAGTCTGTAGAAGACCGACAGGCAGGCAACCTTGCGGCGATGAGCCAAGCTGTGAAGCTTGGCATCCACCAGTTTTACGTCGCCAATGAGCCTCTTAGCTCTGCGTTCCACCGAGTCAAGCGCGGCAAGTTGGTATTTCGCTGAGCCATCCCAAAGGTGGCTGCAATACTCCATGCAGGATCGGACTTGTGCTTTGTATAGGGTTAAAAGCTGTCCAGGCGTAAAGTATCGTTTCACCCTATTTAGGATGCCCAGCTTCTTGGCCGCAGTTTGGGCTTTGTACTCGATGGTGGCGCCGAAGTTGAGACTAGATGTCAACTCCATGCCTAGAAGCTCGAGCCGATCAGTTACAGGAACAGATGTACCCCGAAAAATAAGGAGTCTGGTCAAAACGACTCCTTTTGGCGGTAAAAAGACACGCCTGTGTTTTGGTGGCGTTAAAAGAGACCAGATTGTCATCACCCCACTGGGAGACAAGGCTTAAGGTCAAATCTGTCCGCTCTACCATGGCCTCTCTCAAGGATCGAACTTCGGACCCGCTGGCCCCTGCATTGGACAAGTATCTCTCTGAAACTGTACTGTCATCCGCGTACCCAACAATACCAGGCTGAAGTAGGTCATTGATGTGCAGCAGGAAAAGAGTTGCAGAGAGAACAGACCCCTGAGGAACTCCGGCATCAATAGCCATAAGGTCAGAGGAGCAGCCATCAACGACTACTCTGATCGACCGCTCACTAAGGAAGTCTGATATCCAGCTACAAAAACCAGCTGGCATGCCATAAGCAGGAAGCTTACTGAGGAGACCGGCGTGCCAGACCCTGTCAAAGGCCTTCGAGATATCAAGCGATACAGCAAGTGCTTCGCCGTGTTTCTCGATGGCTTCGCCCCAACAGTGCGTGACATACACAAGTAGATCGCCAGTTGACCGCCCCCGGCGAAAGCCATATTGACGGTCACTGAGGAGATCATTGTCTTCAAGGTAGGTCAGCAACTTACTGTTCAGTACCCTTTCCATAACCTTGCACAGAATGGAGGTAATGGCGATCGGACGGTAATGGGCAGGGTTTGCACGGTCGCCCTTTTTGGGCACTGGTTGAACATTTGCAAGCTTCCAGCATTTCGGCACCGTTCTTTTTTCAAGAGAGAGGCGGAACAAGCGTGTCAACACAGGAGACAGTTCAGGCGCACACTCTCTCAACACTCTCGCTGGAATACCATCAGGCCCGCTTGCCTTGTTCACGTCTAGACTGCACAATACTCTTCGGACCTCTTTAATGTGAACTGCGATCTCCGGCATCGAGGAGTCACAATGAGGTACAGTGGGTGGTTGCTTGGAGCCAGCGTCCAGACGTGAATTGCTTGCAAAAAGAGATGCAAATAAATTGGCTTTCTCACTTGCAGAGTGAGCCAGTGAGCCATCAGATTTCAGCATTGGAGGTAAAGTGGGACGACAGAAATTCGTTTCAACCGCTTTAGACAAGGACCAGAACTGTTTACTACCCGGGGGGTGCGCTGCTAGTTTGGTCGTAATACGTCCGACATGGTCAAAACGCGCCCTACGTAAAACCCGCTTGCAGAACTTAGCGGCAGAATTAAAGGCTCTTTTCCTCGCGCGAACCCTACGCGCTCTAACTTTGCGGTCGCGGGCCTTGACCCAGGCTTGATAGGCAGACTCTTTTTGGGCCTCAGCGCGGGCGCATTCTGCATTGTACCAAGGCCGGGATTTGTGACCGAGCGGGATGTCGGAGAATGGAATAAAATACTCCATCCCCTGCCGAATCACGTCTGTAACCACGTCAGCGCAGCACGAGGGGTCACCCGAGGAGAAGCACACCTGCCGCCATGGATAAGAAGCAAAAAAGTGCCGCATCTCATCCCAGTCTGCTGACTCGTATCGCCATACTCGCCTCGTGCCTCTAGGACTCTCATCTGGAGGAGAGCAGGTCGATATGGATTTCACCAGACAGTGGTCAGATGTTCCCAGCGGGGCTGAGACCGAAACTGATTGGCTGTCCGGATCAGTTGCCAGCAGAAGGTCCAAGCAATTGGGTGTATGGCCGTCAACATCCGGTACCCGCGTTGCCACATTCACCATCTGGGTTAGATCCAGCGTTAAAGCAAACTTGCGCGCCTCTAACCCAGCATGGTCAGTTCTCTGGTACGGGAACAACCACTCTTTATGATGGGCGTTAAAGTCCCCCAGAAAAATGAGCTTCGCTGTTGGGAACCGTTGCTGGGCTACGTCAGTCGACTCCACGAGGAAATTAAAGAGCGCCGTTGTCTCCTGGTCACCGCTGTGCGAACGGTAAACACCGATGTAGAGAGATTTCTCCACGGCTGTATCCACAAGTAGCCATATGGCAGAAAAACCCGATCTCTCAAAGCACCGGAGACGACGACAACAAATGTCATCGCGGACGTACACACAGACCCCAGCCTGCTTCTTGAACTTGTGTTCAAGAGAGTAACCCGGGTAGTTGAGGTACGCCACATCCGACGGAGATGCTATCTTCGTCTCCGTTAGGAAAAACAAGTGCGGCTTCTCGGTCTCAAGGTGGTGATGGACTGGATCGAGATTGGAGTGCAACCCCCTGATATTCGTGAGGTGCACTTTTAGTGGGAGGAAGTGCAGCCGTTGTGTAACCTTATTCTTCTTTGCTTTGGTCATTTTGGGTAGAGTTGTTGGAGAAAAAAGTCGACTTGTCGAGGCACTGCTCAGTGAACCAAGCGGAATACTAGAGCTAACCCAACCTAAGGGGAACTCATTTGGAGACTGCGGGGACGCCCGAACCCCCCCGGATATGACCACCGGGTCCTCCCATCCAGTCGCCAGCTGGCACGGTGGGGCATACCGGGATTTTTCGCGAGTTGGCGGGGCAGCCTTTGGCACGTGGCTGGCGTGCTACTTGGGCCCCCTACTGACTGCGGTCGGCCAACGGCTGGCACCGTGCTTCGGATCCCGCTACCCTCCAGAATGAGTTATCCGGTAAGTTATGCCCAGAAACCAAGACCAGTTCTGAACAGAGCAACTGACGAATCTCCTTTTCTCCTAAAGGCACTGGCACTCCCACACACCGACGGAACACAGCAAGCTGCTTGGCGCCGGACTCCGGTGGGATGGTGGTCGCAAGCCAGGCGGCCCCTAGCAGAGCCTACCACCGCTAAGTGGGATCGTTCAGCCGTACCACAGGCAAGCCTGTATGTCCACGTATTGATTTATTTACATATTATAGCGACTACCTACGAATTGCAATGCCCATGGTGTTATGAAGAATCAATTTTATTACATTTTTTGTGACTTTTAAGTAATTCTTTTTATACAGAAAAGCGAGACTTAAGTGAGGGTTTAGGTCACACGAGCTATAAAATAGTACCTATATGATTTAATGCACGGCGTTTAGCAAATTTCACGCCGTGCAATAATGGACTACTTAAGACACACGTATCAAAATGTACCATTTATCGACACCAGTTATAAGATCATAAGACACTGTTTTAAAGAATTTGTAAGACGGAATGTCGAAGTGCGGTAGGTATGTGTCAAAACTTTGACCATTACATGCTCAAATTTCCGTGGCACACACACCATGAAGGGGTGGAGTAAACGTTACGAAGATACGAATAACTTTAATATACTCGTCTATTTAGTTTTGAGACTTTATTCTTACCTAAGGACTACAAATTGTGCATGTCGAAAACATTTAAACTAAGCATGCTACAGTTGTATTTTTTATATTAACGTTACGTCGACGTCACGATTCGTGCTGGGGCCTCAGGTCGACGTTTTAACCAATATTGGTTAGTTATGTACAGTGAACCGTTGCCGCGTTGGTAATGTAGCCAGCAATCAATGAGACGAGGAAGATGACTGTACTCGAAACTCATTCGCTTCAAAAGCTATTGTTTCAACAACAATTCAATATTCATTGTTTTTCACCAACATTGAGACCTGTGTTCAGTCCATTAACGTGATTATTTGAACATTAATATTTTGTATGAAACTGCGGAAATGCGGGAGCCGGCTCGATTGTTTTTATTACTCGATATTTTTTTGTTTGTTTCGTAATGAATAGGTACGATTGATATGCTTTTATAATTACCTATTGCAATGTATCGGAAATATTGCTATAATGTTTGTTGAATCCTTTTATTTTTAAGTATTTTGACTACGAAAAATGATTGGTTTTCATGGAAACGGAGTTAATACGATTAACTAATTCATGCCATGGTGCAAGGTATAACTAGCCAGTTTTGGTAGCGAGGTTACCTGCCAAAGGTACATCGGATGACGTAAGCATTATCACTCGTTGAGGCTCTTTTCATGCACTCCCATCCTTGAAACATACCATACCGCAAAATAAATGAACTCGTATTTTTAAATTCGAAAAAATATTTTCCAAGTGTAACGAAGCGTTCATCTGCAGGCACGTATGAAAAAATATCTTTTCCCCAACAAAGGTAACGATATGCCAGTCAGCACGAATCTCGTATGTAAACCATGATCCCTTTTGACTTGCAGACTTCGGTTGTATTTGAAAAGATCTCGATAGCTGAGATTGGATTGGATCGTTCGTTTAGTTTTCCCAGTCGAACAGCCAACAGTCTATAAAAAACGTAGAAGCCTCCGACTGCAAAAAGGCTTTAAGATAGGTTCACATGGTTTGTTTTATAGCTCGGTAGAGGCGTAACGTAGTGGACAAGCACAGTTTACGAGCTGTTAACGTTATCATGGAAAGAGATGTGATATACCGCCGCGCCCGTCTCACTTACTATGATTTTATATGAGGAAAAAGAATTAGGTCATGCGGTTGACACGTTTTTAGAACGCGAGGGAGCTTTGAAACCAATCCTCATTCGATTATTGGTATTAAATGAGATGGAAGGGATGCGAAAGGTTCGGATCTAATTATATCTCCTTTTATATTATTTACAACGTCGTCGGTATAATGCTCGCACGTTTCTATTATAATATTATTTCTGTTGTCAACTTTCTGGGAGCTTGTATCCAATTTGCGGCAATACTTTCTGATACAAAAAATGTTCGGAACTTTTGAATGGAAAATTAAGGCTCATTAGATCGGAATTAAGTTCGACATCGAGAGAGTTGGAAGTTTGCGAAATTCACAAACATTAAAGAGAACTAAAGGAACGAACAGTTCGTGGGGAGTGTTTCGTTCTTTTTATTTTAATGAAAATGCGATCCATTTAAGCGGAATAATAAATTGGACCGCGCACAATGGGCGGTATTATTGAACATAGACGATGGGGAATCGGTACATAAGTACGACATAAGCGATGTGTGAGGGTGAAATGAAAATATATTATTTTTCTCCCCTCTATGCAATTATTGGTATTTTCGGATGAATCTTGAGTCATCTCGTGACAACGGCACGGGGGTTAAACGTTGATGTAGTTTGTTTACTGGAAACGACTTGAATCAATTGCATTCTTAGTGCTTCCTTTACATCAAAAACAAATCTGTTCCACGTCTCTCAGCAATCAACCTAGAAAAACCAATACTTAGATTTGCTACTATGCACTCGTCAATAGAAGAGGCGACTGCCAACGACACGCGTCGACGGCAGCTGTCGACCCTCGTTATCGGCTGCACTTGCCTCTTGCCTTGCCCTTGTTGACGCGTGTCGGTCGTGTGTATGAGCTAAGGCCAGAAATTAATATTTTTCTAAATGTTTCCTGGCGCTACGCTTCGCAGCGCCACGTGCACCCAGACTGTCAAGACTTTAAAGAAACCATGACCTCTGAATTTGTTTTAGCCTTTATTCAGAAACCTAGATAGTAGATAGGATCTCGTTATTATTTATTTATGCAATAGGCCTTTCAAGTCCTCAGACCAAATAAAAAAGTCAAGGCATAACGCTGCGAACAATACAAGTGAAGCAAGCCAAAACTACATCTCCGCTCTGTGCATACACGCTCACACGCACAAATTTACAATCAAACTACACCTCAATAAGTGCACACATGTTTACGAAACCGGCTTCACTTGACTGTTGACAGCCCTCTATCTTGGTTTTTTATTTGGTCTGAGTTCAAGTCATGACTTTTTCATAAACCAATTCTATCATGCCGAGTTACCTACCGTAGGCCACCCTCCGCCGCACAATAGTCAAAAAGTCTTCGAAGCTTTTTGACAGTCAAAGCAAACAATAGCGTAATAGAATTATTTACTGAAAAAAAAAATTAGACTGTTGATAGAATAATGTTTAAAATAACAATTAGGTATGTTTAGATTTGTGTTGTTTTTTCTTTTGTTAAAGTTTAGTGGATTAGTTTTTATTTTTGGAACTTTTGCATGCCTACTTGTAAAACATGGCATATTTCCCTATCATCATTTCAGCCGAAAGACGTCCACTGTTGGACATAGGCCTCCCCCAAGCACCTCCACTTCGACCGGCTCTGTGCTTCTCCCATCCAACGGGTTCCTGTGGCCTTCTCTTTCTATTTCCCTTTACCGCCTATGTAACCATATTTGCAAAATATCTTTACCTTTATCTTGGCAGTGGCTACAAAACCAGTACAAGCTGGCTTCTTATCCAAAATCAAAAGTCTTTTATTCAAACTAGGCTGAGAATCAGCACTTTTCGAACGTCAAAATTACAAAAGACAGTCCCCCAAAACGCCCGCCCTTCGCCACTTCCTAGTGCTTTCGCTGGGGAGAAGAAGTGGCGGAACAATCTTCCCAGCAGCACAACTGTCTGTTCAGTTAGAAAATAATTGATTTTATACAATATTAAGTATGCAAAGTAATTAACATTATTCTATTGAAACTCCGTACTACGCTAATGCAACTCAAGGTCAGATGTGCGGGCGAATGCAGACGCCAGCACATCAAGCTACTCGTACTACAATCTGTCAAATTTCTTTAATAGATTTTCAATTTTATCGCTAAAGTATAAGGTTCAAGGTTGATTAGGAAAATTTTACAGTTTCGGGTAGCGATGTGCTGGCGTCTGTACCTAATATTGGTCTTACCTTTCATCCTCTCTTCAAATATATTAGGTTTATTGATCGTTCGACGGACGCGCTTGTTTTCGAGGGATCTCCTTAATAATGGTTTGGGTCCGTGAGAAATATATCATCTTGGTTGTGTTGTTTTTTTTCTTAGTAAGGAGTTGTTGTTAAAGTGGTCATGGTGTGTCAGTATTGATAGCCAACTTAAATCATTTCAATAGGTCGAAGCTACGTGACAACCAGTATTACCAAGGGGTATCGTATTACCCAGTAACTGGGCTGTGGAGGTCAGATAGGCAGTCGCTCCATGTAAAATACTGGTATTCAGCTGCATCCGGTTGGACTGGAAGCCGACCCCAACATGGTCAGGAAAAGGCTAAGCAGATGATGATGATGAGGTCGAAGCTACCTTTTTTGAAACCAGGTTTTCTGGGGCCTGGGTTCGATCCCCAGGTCGGGTATTGAATTTTCCATCTGAAATTTCTCAGTAGCAGCCCGGAGTCTGGATTGTTGATGGTCATAGGCTCGCCCCCTATTGCATAGGACTTAAATGTAACTGGCGAAATGTGGGTGCACTATAGGTAGGTACACCTGAGCCCTGATTCACAAACATACGACAGACTATCGCATCGGAAACCTGACATTTCGATAACCTGATTTGACTTGCCCTCAACAGCAAATAGCTGTTGGAAGAATAGCGGGCGTCTATTTGATTGAAACTGACAAAATTTTCGGATTTTGGACTTGTCAACAGCGTTTAGAAGACTCCTACGATAACAATGATTAATGTTCGATACGTTACGGAAGCTTATCGAGTGTTTGTGAATAGCTATGCAGGTCGAGTAATATTATTGAGTTTTCTAGAATTTCTCAGTAGCAGCCCGGAGTCTGGATTGTTGATGGCAATAGGCTCGCACCCTATTGGATGGGACTTAAATAAGGTGGGTGTACCATGGAAGGCCACTCTAACGAATAAACAGTTATTATTTGTTTATTTCCTGGATAAATGAAACTAACAAATATTTAAGTAATACTTTGTTTTATTATGTAACATATAAACCACTTTTTTGAATTGCAGATTTAATCAATATTGATTAAACTTAAGTTTCTTTGAACTATTCCAAATGGCCTTGCTAGGAACAGGGCTCTTTAGAAGGCCATTATGAAAATTCAGTCATTTAACACTAAAAGTTAATAAATAGCGCTTAAATCTACATTAAAAAAAAGTGGTTTATATGTTACATAATAAAACAAAGTATTACTTAAATATTTGTTAGTTTCATTTATCCAGGAAATAAACAAATAATAACTGTTTATTCGTTAGAGTGGCCTTCCATGGTACACCCACCTTATTTTAACGTCGTCGATTTCCGATATCGAAGAAGCGAGGGACCGTACTGCCAAAATAGTAGCGCGAGCGATTCGCCGCCGCGTCTGTGGTTTCCAGCTCGATGGGTGTTTGTGTTAGTAAAAGGAATTTGTCATCACATGGCAATAACTACGAAATTTTAATGATTGGCCTTCGAAGGAGCATGGCCTTCCATGGTCCACCCACCTTATAACTGGCTAAATGTGGGTGCACTATAGTAGCTACACCTCTGCCTAACCCTTGGCACTTTTACGGGCGTTATGTGATGTTATGTGTTTTTCTGGTGTTTACAAAACTTACATTTTGCGTTTTAATTTTTTTTTTGTGAAGTGTTTTTATTCTTGTGTGCATTACTTATTACCTTTAAAAGTAGAAGTAAACCACTTTTTACCCGACAACGGCGAAGCAAAAAGGAGGGTTATGTATTTGACCGGTATGTATGAATGTATGTTCATCTGTGCCCCCATTAGGCCGCGTTTCCACTGACGCGGAGCTGGGCGGAGAGGAGCTTAGCGGTGCACAAATTGACCAATGACTATGCTTGAAATCTCCGCTCCGCTTCAATGGAAACAGTACGAGCGGGGTGGAGCAGAGCTGAGCGGATATTCATACATCGAGGCGGTGCAGTGCGGAGGACAGCGAGCATTGGGGTGCAGAGCGGAGGACAGCGTGGCGGTACGGAGCGGTGCGGAGCGGGGCGGTACGTGACTCGCGTGCAGTGTGTCAGTTGTCTTCGTTACGTCACTAGGTGCATACGTATCAAAATGGATGAGAAGTTCATTGAAACTGTTAGACAATTTCCGTGTTTATGGGATACGCGATTGAATACCTACAAATGCAACGAAACCAAAGATGCTGCTGATGCTTCATCGCTCCTCTCCGCCCAGCTCCGCTCCTCTCCGCCCAACTCCGCTTCAGTGGAAACACTGACCACTTTTCACCGCTCTTCTCCGCTCCTCTCCGCCCAGCTCCGCGTCAGTGGAAACGCGGCCTTACTTTTAAAATACGTGTCATAAATTGACAAATGGTCACTTTTCCCTAAGGGTTCATTAGAAAACCAGCGTCAGGCAGCATCTGTCTGGCATTAATGCTGAAATGAACCTTTTTGGCGCAGCCGTGAGGCACACACTATTGTTGTTAGAAACATTATTTTTTTTATTAATTTTGTATTTTGTGTTTCACGAACTGTGTCCAAATAAACATTTTTTCTTTCTTTCTTTCTTTCAAATGAGGTATCGTTGGAAGCGTCTTGATCGTCCGCTGGTTATAGGTTATGTGACGTCACATTGAATTGAATATGGCGCCCTCTAGCGGAAATAAAGTCATTACATAAAAAAAAAATTAATCATGCTGTGTTGAGTATCATATTAAAGGGCTTAATTAACACATTTCAAAAATATTAATATTACTGAAATAAGCCTCAAAACAATTAAATAAAAAATAAGTTTAAAAACTAAAACCCGACTACTGAAAAGGATGAAACAAGAAAGTAACTTCCCGTGGTCGCATGCCGCTGTACTAACATACATATAAGCTATGGTAGCATGCGACCACGGGAAGGTACATTCTTGTTTCATCCTTTTCAGTAGTCAGGTTTTAGTTTTTATATCTACTTATTTTTTTCTTTAACATTTTTCGCTGCACTCTGAAATCCAAATAGTACTTACACTTCATAATCATCTGTTCATACTTACTTTACCAACTTCACTTTAAGCGTAGGTAAACAAACATCCACTCCCCATGCATTGCGTAGTAACAAGAGTTGTAGAAAGCATTTTAATAAAACAGCATTTGAAAATAGGAACTCATTTATTTACATACAAATATTTACACAGTACCAAACGGGCTTGGTACACACACAAACAGAATGGCATCTTGAGCAAATACACCTAAGCTAATATTATGCGATTATTGTGACGATCTTACGAATAAAAAGAAAATATAACTAATCCATCGAAATTAAAATTATTTTGAGTCTGAGCGAATCTCAAGTCAACTACGTTAGAAAAGAAAATAAAGAAAAATAAGTCAGATTTTGAGCAAATTAAATTACTTCAATTTACAAAATATCGTTATCTTGACGGAGGGTGAATTATCGCCCCTTTTAGAAATAATAATAGCGCCCCCAAGCCCCTAATGTCCGAAGGCTATGGGGATCGAAAATAATTTTAAGGATCATAAGATTTTATCATTATTTTTGGAATGGAATGTTTTATAATACTCTATTTTGCTTCATACTCTAAATTAATTAGTTAAAACAAAGTTATATAAAATTTAAATAAAAAAATAGACACAACCAATATTCATAAAGAACTGCGTTTAAAGAAACTCGAAAAGGTAAAGGAACAGAATTAGAATAACGTTCAAGAGTTTGTAACAGCTCTTTGGAATAATTTCAAAATAACCTCAATGTTTGTACGAATTAAAATCTCATTGGACTAATACTAACATTCTTAACAAACTAAAAAATTGTGACAACCGAATGATAAATATCACAACACGAGCCCTGCATCTGTTTTGGAATCCCCTAATCACTAACGGTCACATGTTCGACGAGTTCATAATACTTGGGTTGGAATGTTAACAATTGCTATAAATTCAAGTCGTCGTCTGACTCGCTTTCGCTAAAATCCTTTAATGCCTTATGTATCTCTTCCTCGACCTCCATCGCACTCTGCGATTTATCATCTACAGCCAACTTATTATAGACTACATTTGGTTTGTAATACCCGCCGCAAAAGTACCTCTTCGCGACACACGATAACATGAAGTACAAACAGGCAGAACTGACTATGAACAAGACGACAACAAGAGCAACGTTCAGGCTATAATGCCAATTAGCGTCCTTTATTTGCGACAGTACCGTTTTCTGGTAACAGTAGTATTTAGGTTCGGTGTCTGTTAAGTTGAAGAGTTGTGCGTCGTCTAAACAAGACAAACATTGATTGTTGTGAGGGCCCACGCAGGAGGCGCATGTGTAATGACACGAGAGGCACGTGAGTGGGGGCTTAGCGTCGCTCTCGTTAGCTGCAGGCTCCATATCTAAAGCTTCTAACGCGGTCTGCTTAGGGGCGTCGGCGTACTGTCTTTTCATTATAGCCCCCTCGGAATAATAAGTAAGGTTACGTCTTCTTGAGGTCCTTTCCATTGTAATCTCACTGGCATACGTACCGTCTGGACAACGTTTGTAGCATCGACCGGAGTACAAATGCAAGCCCTTCGCGCACTCTAGTGAAAGAAAGAGAACAAAGGTATTTAATTACATGAAACAACAGAGCGACAGTCCTTCACCACCCAGCACCTTTTCCAGCGTCCATGCAGCTTGCGATCTCTTGCCAAATGATGCTGATGCGCGTCCGAGAGACTCGATGTCAGTTCACAGAGAGGGAAGCAAGTTTTGGAAAACTTAGGAAAGGTAACATAGAATCTTGTCACTGATCTCAAATAATTTTGGTCATACATACTTTGTCGAATCATACAGTTGATGAAAACAAACGAATGTTAAAAAAGAAGTAAACATGCAAAGAGACGTGCACAAAATTAAATGAAATCAGACAGAAAAATAAAGTTTAATTTCATGTGACGAAAATGAGAGGTGAGAAGAAATTAAAAAATGTTTTGACAAAATTGTGCCAGTGCATAACTAAATTGACATGTGAAATAAATTTAAGCGTGGTTTGCGGTGCTAACAGATTAAAGCAAGCTTAGTCTAAGCAAAGCGAAACATGCAATAAACAAATGTAATAAAAATAAAATAAATCTAATGAAACACAGTTTGTTTTCTTATAACAACACGTAATGCGACTAACTGCTTATAACTATCATCAGAGACAAGACACTATACAATATCGACGTCAAAATGAAAACCTTAATAAATTTTGTAATAAAAGATTGTTTTTATTATTTCCCGTTCACATTAGATTCAATATATACAAATTATGCTTCAACATTTACATTACAGTTCATTGGGCTGCTACTTAACTTCGAAATCGGTGAACAATTTTACATTTTACACAACTATTATAAAAAATGAGCCTTTTTGATGATTTCTAGTCCATCGAGCAGTAAACCATAATTCTTTTCGACTTGGTATCTGTAAATGAAGTGTCAGAAGTAATGATGGAGAAGTATTCTAGATACTTATCTATTATATTATAATTACGATAATTTTCCTACCAGTCGATGAGAAATCATGAACGTTCAGTCGTTTTCAATTTACAGGTTTGTGAGCAAATTTGTACAAGTCTCCAAATTTATTTATATCGATACATACCTACTTATTATTTACAATTATTTTTATATTGTTCTATGCTATATGGATTGGCAATCTTTGCTATGATCACAACCACAATATGCAATTATGTTAAACCTACAAGTTACGTCCAAATACATGAAAACTACATTCATTTTATGTAGTGTTTATCGTAGCATATTTTATCGGAAAATTAAATAAGTAGCCTTTCCATTGAAATAAAAGCGAGTGGATTAAAAAACAACAAAGTAAAATGGAATATATTCCAATAATTGGCTTTAATTTAATACGTTCAAAGGAAAAATTAATAACGCAACACCATGTAATAATTTTCGTATAAACCCACACATAACGCTGACACGTACACCTTCGTTATCGCTTATTAAATTCAATGTGACTCTAATCACAATCATGTTCCCGACGTGTCTAAACGCTTTGATAATCATGATCGGTGGCGTGACAGCTCCTAATTATGCTACGACAAACACGTCGATGAGAATAAGGACAATTTAAACACGAAACTTATTATAACAGATATGTATTCCTGTTCAAACATACGTAAAGGCGATTTTTTCATTTCAACAAATACTGGGTGGGAGGACATAAACGCGAAAACTGTAACCATGCATGCCCTGCCAACCTGTATAGACATGTATTTTTCATAGGAAACTATTTCAAAATATTCATTTGTTTATCGATGAATAAACAAAATAGAAATATGTAGCTGCAAACAACTCTACAACATGATAAAGCAACAATTCACTGAAAAATATCGCCAAAACGATGCCTAAAATAAATTAGAATATGATTTACTTCTAAAATAAATTTATTCTATTACTTTATTATAATATATCTAAATATATTCATTAATAAATAAATTATGTTATAAACATGTGAAGGGCTATAGTAAATGCGCTAACATTTGGTATCATTTTCATAGTTTCACGTAAAATAACGATACATTTTCAGCAGTTGCACGGTGAACTAGGGCGAATTTTACAAAAAAAAAAATGCTACACGCTTTCAGACTGAAAAAAAAATGTACTGCAAATAATTTAAATATCAAATAGCAATATCTACATTAATAAAAATTTTGGTCACAGTGCAAAATAAGTACGTAAAATGGGCTTACGTTTATAACACCACATAGATATTAGGATAAGGCTGCGTTTACACCAAACGCTCAGTCAGCTGCGGGCTGTGATAATGTCAACCAAAATTGTATCGTGGTCGTCGTGTAATCGGCAGCTGAAGTTGTCTTTCATACATCTTGAATTAGCCGCTCACAGTCGGTAGCTGACTATACGTTTTGGTGTGAACGCAGTCTTACGTATTGATTTTAAGAAAACTTTATACATTGTTCACTCATACTCAATTACTCTTTGCAATTACTCGTGAAAAATGGACGTTCTTCGACTTGATATCGTAATTATACATTATTATACGTAATTGCACTTGTTCACTAGCTCTTCATTAATATTTTGCCAATAAAGTGATGGATTTTTATACAAATGAACATACATGCTTAAATAGTAACACCTAGAGAATTACATTTATTTCCTTGTAGCTGTCCATTTGAAAGTGTGATATTGTTGTCCCCATGTTTTTAGGGAGAAATGTTAAAATATCAAGTCCAGACGCAAAAAAAAAAACAATTTCCAGTATATAAGTTTACGCTAAATGTAAATTATCCATGTAACCTTTACCTCGTTTCTCGTTTTCTGAAAGCATCAATTTGTTATATGTTGACAAATAACATGTCAAAAGTGCTTTGATCGGCTGTTGTTGTTTCTATCCACCAATCATAATGCAGATATTAAGACTTGATCAGGCTCTCAGAAATATTCTTCGATCTTTGAAAAATACTAGAGAGTCAGAGCAACCAGAACTTTTGGTATTTTCGTCTGGTCCTTATTTTTATCAAGTTTATATTTTGCTCATATCTTTTTTTGCTTTTTTATACCTACTTGTATGTCGGTAATAGTTTTCTAAAACCACGACCCAACATACATAGATGAGTAAAAGGCTAGGCAATGTTGATTTATTTTCTCAAACGTTTGGACTTAACATAATAACAGCAGCAACTGACAATAGATCCTTAACAAACAGTACGTAAACCTTAAGTACGAAGTCTATGTAATTATGTAGGTACGAGACGCGGTATTATTTGCTAACTATTGGTAAACATTCTAACATAAGTTTAGCCGTACGCTCGCGGATTTTGTCTGGTTGTCTGAACACATCAGTTTAGAATATAGATGGAGACTTTAGGAAAGGTTTGAACTTGAATTTAAGTCAGGTCAGATCACTTGACAGTTGATTAGTTGAGCTTGAACAGTTGAGTGAAGAACGGATAAACGTCAATCAGTATGTCTATGCTCAATTCAAGAATACCCTAAAACCATAAATCAGCCTATATTGTTCCGACTGCTAGCACACGGGCCTCCTCTCTTCGAGGCTATAATCTATCACGCGGGCCTAGTGCGGGTTGGTAGATGTCACATGTCTTCGAATTTTTGGCTCCAGGACATGCCGGTTTCCTCACGATGTTTTCCTACACCATTTTGAGAGAAGTAGTGATGCAATTATTGACACAAAGTAAAGCGCCTACCAGGGTTTGAAACCACGACCTACAATTAGTAAGTCGGGGCCGTTGCCACTGGGCCAGCATTGCTCTGTTTATATTTATTAGTAGCTGCGAATTGAATAGACAGCCTTTTAACAAGTAATCAGTCAACTCAGCACGGATTAAGACTAAGCCAATAGCCAAATAGTATTATGGAATTTCCAATGAATCCAGCGCCCAATACCATCAAAGCTGTATGGCCGTGTAGCTGCCTGTATAGCCGCATGGCTTTGATTAGCGTCAAAGCTGTACAGCTTTTGAAAGCTGGTCTTTTTGGAAGCTATCTCCGCGAATCAGAGCAACGTTTCAGATATCAATGTTTTTGATTGGTTATTATCATTATTCTTCTATGATGTCGATGGCACATATCATATTTTATTTGCTGCATTTATTTCTAGGAACGAGAAAATTGTGAAAAAGATACAGGAATTTTTTGACGTTGTTATAAGTAGTTTTGTTTAATTTGTACAATAGCCATTGCAAGTTTTACTTTTCTTTAACTTTTTTCTAGTTCAAGTCCAAGCATATGCCTCAATTCATGAGGATTATAGGACGACCCAGACAAAATCGTTGCACATAGGACAGCGCTACTTCCCACATTGTGATCGGACAGCAGCATAACCGTAACTTAAAACAAACATTAATAATAACAGCTTGTACTTATATATAAACCCGGTAAATTTAACTAAAATCACAATGCCATAGGCGCAGTACTAGGCCCCCAGCGCGGCTACAGAGCTCGCCGCGCGGCGCCGCCAGCACGGCGCGCGCGCCGGCCGCGCCCCCGCGCGCGCGCGCCGCGCCACGCTCACCTCTAACCTACCGCTAGCAGTTAGTGCACAATCGCGATTACTTACTCTATGGGGCTGTCTGCGTTGAGAACTGATACTTGAGGATTGTAAACGCAACGCGTCGGCCGCTGACATTAACATGATGATGAAGAGGCACAAACCTAGGCAGTGTAGTGACTGTGGCGCATGCGTCGCGCAACCCGACGCGTTGCCTGTGTACTGACCCGCGTTGCCTGAGTCCACCGTCTCGGGAGGACTATCCTCGCTTATCTAGTAAAAAAATAAATGTTTCGTTAGGTTTAAAAAGAAAATCAGTTTACTTTGGATGTTCAATGAAATACGGTTTCTTTCATGAGATACTTTGATAAATAAGTACAAATAAGATCTATTAGATACGCTACAAAGTGAAGTCTGGTAATACAATAGCGGCTAGATTAAATAAAATAAATCACATTACTAAAAATATATTTGAGAACTAACATTACGAAGTAAAACAGTTTTTATACAAAATATTCTAAGAACATTGATGGATTTCAATTAACGTTTTATTAACAGGACTACATCAAGTTGGTAAAAATAACAATCTTCTAACGTTACGATTTTAATTACAAAATAAATACGAATCAAACGAACTGTAATATTTAATATTTTGTTATAAACATACACTTTTCATACATGAAACTTTACCGATTTCTTCGTTGGTTTTCACCATGATTCAATAAAATCTATCGAACTGAAAGATACATTGTTGAAGCCATTATTTGCGGACCTAAACAATAAATAGTTTAGTTTTAGCGTATAAATTGTAATGGTTGTGTCTTTGTGAATAAATAATACATAGGTAAACAAAAAAAAAAAAAAAACAAAAAAAAAATGGAAATTTTTTAACATAATTATATATTATAACACCTATTTTTTTCGAAGCGTAGAATATGTGGAGGTATTTTTTAATGTGCTTATCATGATAGGTATCACACGATAACTTAACAAGGGTCCATAATATCAAAAAGGCGCAAATATGTAAATAAATATTAATAATTAATAAATAAATGATTAATCATTTTACTAACATAGTTATAATTATAACTTTTATTTACCAACAATATATGGAATGTAAATGTTATTCCGAAATAAAATTAAATAATAATAAAAATATGAGGCTGTATATCTCGCGAAAGTGTGGAGGTCGAGGCTTACAAACGCTAAGACCCTCCACAATCGCGAGATATGCAGTCTCAGGGAATATTGCCTAGAAACTGACGTGGGGATGCATCGGGATGTAGTCTCGGTCATCGAAGACCGGAGATTTATTGTGAAAGACGGCACGGGCATGCCACCGGCCGGGAGAATCAATCTGGCATATTATCTCCGGGTGTTCTCGTCTAGCTAACGGAGAATACTTGCATAAACACAACCTTGTAGCCAGGATAATCCATCAGCAACTTGCTCTGAAATACAGCCTTGTGGAATCGGAGGTGCCGTACTACAGGTATGTGCCCGGCCCAGTTCTCGAAAATGGAAATATCACATTGTACTGGGATCGATCCATCATCACTGACAGGACTATTGTTGCCAAGAAGCCTGATATAGTGGTGATGGATCGATTAGAGCGACGCGCAATGTTTGTTGACATAACCGTCCCGCATGATGAGAACTCGTGAAAACCGAGAAAGATAAACAAAGATGTGGACTCAACAATCATTGTGCCGATATTCGTGACGGCCAATGGGTTGATAGCCAAGAGGCCTCGACCAACACCTGAGCGGGCTCTCGTTGGGAAGCTGGATCAAGGGCTTGATTCAGAAAGCAGTACTTCTGGACACGGCTCGCATTGTCAGGAGGTTCCTCTCTCTGGAGCTCTGACCGCCGGTAGCTTGGACCCTGTTCCCGATAACGGTGGGCGACTATTTTAAAAACATTTATTTTGAATTATAATGGACTCATGACGTCAGTAACAATTTACTTACCAAGTATGTTGGTAATAGATAACTTACAAAACAACTAAGTTCCTTTTATCAGGTATAATTACCTATGTAGATGGCTTAAAAAGTGAATGATAATGACAACCAGGAGACTGTTGGAGCTGGCACGCACTCTGCGCAACAGGAATGCTGCACGCTCGTGTTAGGAGATGAGGTAGAATCTACCTACTATTTTTTGTATTTTTAAGTGTTTTTATATTCTAATAAATTAATAAATTAATTCTAAAAAAACATAGTGCAAAGTTGCAAACAAATCCTTGACGAATTACTAAAAGACTTTCATTGTACAATTTCTCTGAAACACAATCTTCACAAAATGACTGGGTGGTGGGTACATGAACTAAATTCTTAATAGTTTCACTCAGACAGACTCGTCTGGTCCTTGCTGCCATTTGTTCAAGAAAATATCTTTCATAAACACTAAAGAGAACAACAATCTCCATAAAGATTCTCATTTCATCATCGTATCTCGTTTATCAAATAACGTAAAAACTGTATATCGCGTACTAGCTTTTGACCAGGGCTTTTCCCGCGTGGATGTCGAAAAATATCCCATGAGATCGTACTACCGGGGTTAAAAGCACCCTATGTGTAAATCCAGGTTATAAAATATCTGTGTGGCAAAGGAGAATGGCGACATTCCATTCATGCCTGGCACCAATATTTTCTTTAACGTATACTGCTACTACTATCGAATTCTTCTAGATTATTATGCTGTGATGCTATTTTAAAATCAAATGTTCACTAAAAACATACTGTTTTTATTTTATTTAAGTTTTTTTAAATTATAGGTTATATCGATTTTGACATATGAAAAAGGAACAAATATCGGGATCCGTAGGAAAGCAGAGGGTCAAGTACCTAATCACTTATCAGGAGGAGCCAAAACCGTGTAAAAGCGCGCAATACTTATCACAACGAAGAGAAGGAAAGTATTGAGTTGACTTTTAAGTCTTTTGACAGTTGATCATTCGCAATGTCAGTTAAGCGTTTCATTAGACGTAAAAAAAATGTCATCGCATATTAAATATTTTTTCTGTCTGTTACACAGTCTCTGTATTTAACACTAAATGCAATATTATAAAATATAAACTCTGATATAAACAAAACATTATTATGGCTAGATATACTATTAAAAATCTTTTAAACGCCTAATGGAGGGACAGATAACGTACAACGGAACGTATGGAGAGCGCGTTCCGAATCAATATCAGCTTAGTTAAGCTTAAAAATATAAATGTTTATTTTTATTTTACAGACATACTGCTAGTTCTAAAAAATATTGAATTAGGTTCTTTAATATAACTTTAATAAAGCATTTTTTTTTAATATATTATGTCGCTATACGCAACTGGTGCCAAGGTCGCCATCATCCTTTCATCCAAATCCGATTAGCCGTTTTGGTTCCATTGCGGAACATACGTCCAGGCAAACAGACAAACGAACAAAAAGTCTAAAAAACTATATTTTTGTAGCAAATTTTGCTGTTGTGGTTTTTACTTTTTTATTGTTAGTATAGATATGAAGAAATTTTATTATAAACATCAGGTTTTATGGCGAGTATAGGGGGTGGCAATGTCTTGATGAGTTCAAACTGGTGTTTCTGTAATAGCGTGGGGGCGTAAATTTCTGAATCGCGTGAGGGTATTAGCGTAGATACAAACGCAGTATTTTTCCTACCTAATTAAATAATCTAGGACTTCGAAGTAGAAATAAATCATAACAGCAGTCATTTATGTGTAGTGTAGTGACATTTATCATAGACTCGAAAGACCTCGCTGGTCAGATGACTAGCGAGGTCTTTCGAGGTCTCTCTTTTTAGGGTTCGGTAACCAAAGGGTACAAACGGAACCCTATTATTACTAAACCTCCGCTGTCCGTCTATCTGTCTGTTAGCGGGCTGAATCTCATGAACATAGGTTGACAGTTGAAATTTTCGCAGTGTATATTTCTATTGCCGCTATAACAACAAATAAGTAATAAATATAATATAGAAAGTAAATAAAAATTAAGAAAGATATTTAAAGATCCATACAAGAAACGTGAACGAAACGAAACGTGAAAAGAAACGAACCCTTTGTGTACGAGCCCGACTCGCACTTGACCGGTTTTTTAAAGATGTCTTCACAGAATTCATTATTGACGATAATTTATTCAAATTGGGTTTCAGTTGCTCATTATTTTGATGACTTTAGATAGTTGTCTTGGGTTTAATAGATAAAGTAAAAAAAAAAGAACCTAGCTCCTTTCTATTTTCTTTTCTTAGAACCTAATATCCGACGAGCTCTTTGAAACCTGCATACGAAGTAAAGTAATCGCATATTTTAATGATCGAAGACGTGTTTTGTATACAGTTTTCCCACAAAAATGTCGTGGTTTATTTGTGTTTAGGTTACGAATATTAGCAAAAAAATAAATGATCGAATAAGAATTTTATCTGTTACCCCAGGTGGGCATTGGGGGCTGTACCTGTAAGTCTGTAAGACACAATGAGGAGATAACCTTAAATAAATGAGCGAAAAACTGTCTAGTGTCAACCTGAATAAATTCGTTTATTTAGCACCTTTGTTTTCACTCGGCAACATCTAATCTATGTGTAACCGTATTTACTGGTTTAATTTGTCTCTTATTTCCTGCAAGATATGTAACATCTCATCACCATAATTATCAACACTATCTAGTAGGTACGCCCCCCAGCGGACGGTTGGTCAGGTGTGGGACGCCCCCCAGCTAGATGGACGGACGACCTAAAGAAGGTGGCTGGGGTAGACTGGATGCGGAATGCGGAGGACAGGGTGCTGTGGCGCAGTCTGGGAGAGGCCTTTTTTATGGATGGGAAATCATCAAATGATCCCTCCCGCTCTGGGTGGAGCGGAAGGGAGTGTCAGACTCTTACTGACTAAAACCCATCCGTGTTCCTTCCTTAGCCCTTTATGTTTCGGGGTAGCGGTAACCCTTTCGAACAATCCCGCACCGTCTGGGAGAGGCATAGGCCTCTCCCAGACGGTGCATAGGTCCAGCAGTGGACTGCGATAGGCTGAGTTGATTCATTGATCTAGTAGGTACCGACTGTTTTCTGGTTTGGTTTAGTTTTGATGGCTAATTCTACTCTCTGATATATTTTATGTTGCTTTATTGGTTATCTCCTCTTGGTTAATTAATTGTTTCTATCATGTAGGTATTTGTGGTTTGGCACAGGGCTATTCTATTTTATGTTACGGATTTTATAGCCTTGTAAATCTTCCATGTTATAAATAAATAAATTTCGCGCGTATTTTCTGCTTATCTTGGTATTCCTGTATTAATAATAGAGTCCCAGACAAGGGCTTGAATACAAGGTAGCTGTTGCTTTTTGTTGAATGGGTGTCAAAGGAACAACAGCCTTCGTGCTTCCCATTTTGGTCCTAAATATGACGTGTTTCGGTTAAAGGAAACTGTCAGCTCCACGTTCTTTTATGTCGCGGATGATTGGAGCGAGCGCCTAAAGGTATACATTAATAAATTCTTGGTTTCTGCGTCCTATTCAACGAATTATTAAATGAAGACAAGCTCCTTTGGGTTGTGGCGGTCTGATGGCAGGAATATAAAGTATGGAAACTCAGAATCTGGTTATCTACTAAAGGCAACAAAGATGGTAACAGGAGGAGAATAATGCGTGACCTCAAACAATTTGTTCGTTAATGTTAAATTCGCAGTCAAATCAATCTGCCTAGTATTTTCGCAACTACGTTGGGGTCAGCTTCCAGTCTAGCTGGATGCAGCAGAATACCAGTATTTTACATGGAGCGACTGCCTATCTGACCTCCACAACCCATGTACTGTGTAATACTATACCCCTTGGTAACACACATGACAGACTTTTGGGCTTCTGACTACCCGTAACGACTGTCAAAGATCTACAAATGACAGCCAGAACCAACGGCTTAACGTGCTATCCGAGGCACGGAAAGGTCTCGATATGTATTGGATGGTCACCCATCCACGAACCGACCGCGGCAAGCGTAGCTTAACCTTCGATAGGCCCGTGCTGCGGTTATTATTTAGCCGCAAGCGCCTTCGTATCGCAGTATGTTCAAATATTTGCCAATGAAGAAAACCCTCAAATTTTCGACTCGGTTAAAAGGCTTTTTCGCAACGTTAATTCCGCTTGTTGTCCAATCAACTTGTCGGTGTTAAAAATATAGAAGCAGCAGTACTAATTAGCGAATAGAATCAACCGTTAAATTAGGCCGATAACACACTGTGCGGCATTAGCAAATCTAACGCCCGCAGCAAGGATACATTAGCCAATTAGTCGAGCCGATGGACAGTCACGGTACAGCGGATTTACTTAGCCACGACATGCCTGCCTGTTATGTTCTGTGGTTCTGTCTCAACAGATGATTTCGCGTTGAAATTATCGTTATGTTAAAACTTGGCCGTGAAAACTTAGGTAAAGTGCTTACATATAATGAGCTGTCAATCCCTAACAAAAATCTAGTCGCAGTCTCATCTCGGCGACAAACAAATGTCAAAAACTTGTCAAAATGCAGGCAAATTGGAGGTATTTTTGACAGATTGAGACTGAGATTAGACTGTGAACGTTATTAAAATTACGAGAGTTGCCCCTCAGGTGGTAGACATCTCAATGTAAACTCACTTCACCTAAGTTTTTACGAATAAATTTTTACAGAACAGACCGGCTGTATGCGTTTGAGAGACTGATAATATAATGATTGCTTTTACGGCAAATCGCTACCTAAAGTTGTCAAAAAATAAAAGGCCCGTTTTGACATTTCAGTTAAATCTAATTTTCTAATCAGAACTTTAATCCAATGCACTATACAATACATAATCAAATACTCATACAAACTTAAATCGATTTATCGTGTGTATCGAGTACCGAGTCGTGTGGTTACTTCACTAGTTACGTCGCAATGACAAATATCAAAACGGGCCTTTTATTTTTTGGCAACTTTAACACTCTAGCTGCGACCACTCCTATAATTTTGAGTATTCAAAAATATTTACTACGTTATTCTTCTTGTCAAGCAGATGCATATCAAACAAAACGAAGCAATGGTTTTTTGTAGTGTTAAATTGAAACGGTTTTTCATTTTGAGTGGGTTACGCAAGCGTCTGTTGCTCTAGTCTTTTTTATTAGACATTTCGAAAGCGCGAAGGATTAATCCTCCCATTCTGTTTGTAAAATGGTGTTCAGCTTAGACTTTTACGAATATTTACGAAACCCCAAAATGAAGACCCCACTCACACCCATTTTCACGCCAAGTTTTGACCATTGTTATTTTGCAAGCGAAGATTTGTATTGTGTTCAAATGTGTGTAAATGGTTTTTTTACTGTCTGTACTCTTGTAAGAGACACATTTTGTACGCGAATAAAATTTTATTTCATTTGATTGTATTTCAAACGGTCTGTGATAACAGTTTGAAGTGTTGTAAAGACATTGCCATTTATTTTAAGTTTGAATACTCTTAGACAGTATAAATGAGCACTTTAATTTCACTTCTTGGAATTTACATTAAGCTCAAGCGCACGCCGAACTTCGCAACGACTTACATTTTTTTCGTTTCGTGGTTAGAATTTCTATTTAAATATTTGTGCCCAAGACGTTTTGGGCTTTGTTTTATACATAAATACGATTAATGTTAAAAATAATATAGTATTTTTAGCCTCGACTCTTGCTACCAAGCGTTCAGTGAACGGAGTTTGTATTTAGCCGGTCTAATTCAATCCGATGTTTACACAGTGGCACACAGGTGTTTAAAACAATAATACCACACATCGCCATTGTCTTGTTATTGACATAAGTCCAAATGTTTGAACACGGTCTTACAATAATACGAGGACAATGCAGTGTGCCATAATATGAATGGATATAATAGGTACCTATATCTGCTGTAGCTACTCTATAACAAAGACGGATTCGATATTACGAATCATTTTGTTTGTTTTAAATCTTTCATAATAATTGGTCCCAAGATCCGAATTTCAATA
Organism: Amphipoea oculea; assembly: GCA_945859645.1. Taxonomy (NCBI): domain Eukaryota; kingdom Metazoa; phylum Arthropoda; class Insecta; order Lepidoptera; family Noctuidae; genus Amphipoea; species Amphipoea oculea. The sequence goes on from OX243876.1 coordinate 8,037,337, forward strand.
ATAATACTTGTCCGTAAACAAATTTGTAATTTCTATTATGTACTGCGAAATACGCTACTGTAGCTCGGAAACAAACTTTCTTTCCGTAGTGTACCCAAACAGAAGAAACAAAATATAATTCAAGGATTTGTTTGCACGGATTAAACAACAAACAGAGCAGGCTTACCGTGTGCGAATGCCAGACGAGCGTGAGGTCGTCGTCGAGCGCATTCTGTCGCACTTCTTCCACGGACTCGGCAGGCTCGCTCGCTCCACTCCATGACGTCACGCCTCCTCCACCAGATGGTACCTCTGGAGGTGTCAACACCCCGCCCGCTGCCGCCCCGCCATTCAGCGAGTTCGTCTCAGGAGACGCGTCATACTCTTGAGGCGGCGTTTCCGTACCGTAAAATATCAGCTCCCATTGGGTCAGTGGACCCGCTGCAGAAATTATGTCATTTTAGTAGGTAGGAATTTTGAATAACGTTTCAGTACTGATGGTGTTCTACAATTAAAGCTCTAATTGTTGTTATTACGCAGTTATACACAAAGCGTGAATACGATACTAGCAAAAGAAAAAAAAAAACGAAAATTGGGCTTGATGAGTTACGACTACAATTTAAAAAAAATAACTCAAAAATTCACACAATCGAAAATAAACATCACTGTCTACGTCATGATAAATACAATTAATAACTTAATAGAAAATAAAATTCAATTCAAACTGAAACTGTTTCATTAACTAAAGTTCCGCTACAAAATAAAAATGTAAACAATGCAAAAACACGACATGCAAAGAGCGGCGAAGAGTCTGGAACAAAGGTAATTGACGTGCAGGTTCAAACTAGGCGGCGAAAATAAACTGTCGGGACAAAACACGGACACGACATGCATGGCGGTACCGTGGGCTTGTAGCGGCGCGGGGTATATGCGCTGTATCTTGGGGTACTGCTCGAACAGGCTCGACATCTTGCGCCCGCGCGCGTCCGCCAGCGGGTCCCCCAAGTCCGCGCGCAGGTTCAGACTCAGGTCCGCCGCAGTCGACGTCGTCACCTTCGCCGTCGTGCTCTCTATCGGCGAACGCGTCGCCGGCCGGCTCTGTTTCGACTTCTGCGAATTTCTATTCGGATTCTTCGAATTCTTATTCTTTTTCCGTTTCACCAGCCCCACGGTGTAGGTAGGAACGATCGGCACGGGCTTTCCTCTATTGTTTTTGCGGCCCGACTGCACCACTATGGGTCGGGTTGCGTTGCCCTTGTTGCGTATAATTGGATTCCGGAACGGTATGGGATCGTTTTTAGCTGCAGGCGTGCTAGTTCCATATAAAGTTAAAGACCAATCTTGCAACGTTGCTCGCCCTATGACGTGGAATTGAACAAACAGATATTGATTCACATTTTATTTGTGTTTCAGCTACCGAGGATTAGTGAAATCTTTTCGCTCAGTAGAATGATAAATAGTTGAGCTGTATAAAGAATCTCTTGAGCTGTCGTCTTAAGCCTTTCTTGGGCCTTTAAATTTCCAGACCGCCGACTTTTGTGACAAGCCATTCGTTATAAATGCGGTCATAAAAACTTTGCGGATTAAAGTCAGAGTTTCTGTTATTCAAGATTAATTAAAGCATGTACCTACTATGTAGTATGTTTCTCCCTGTATAGGTATACAGGGTGAATATTTAAATCTAAGTTAGGTTAGCACGATGATTGAGTTAGTACCACAATTCCCCTGTAAAATTTCGCCCCTGTTGAAAACATACACTCTGTATAATGTCATTTAGCTCACCCATATATCGTCCCTCGTTGGTGACTTCTAGCCGCCAGAAGCCCAGCGGCGACTCGCCCCACATGTGCACGGACATGAAAGGCCACGAGTTGAAGCCAGCGCGGGACGAGTCGTGCGGCCTGCCGGAAAATTAACCGTCTAATTACACCCAGTGCGAGCGCTAGTTAGCGTCTTGTGTCGGCTTTAATAAAGTGAACAACTAACAACACACTGTACATGATTAATTGTGCAGCCTGAACGTAGTTTGTTGGGAAGAGAAACGGAATATTTTTTACTAATTGAGCAAATGGAAAACAGAAAATTCAGTAGAAAAATACACACAGTCTATAAACAGAAATATATATTTAACACAGAATAAAAATCGTAATGTTACCTTGCATTTTAGCTTTAATAACGTTTTACACGAACATATTATGAGGTCATGTACTGAAGACTAGGAAGGTAAACAATAATGGACGTAGCAAAACATTATCACGTCTATTTTAAACTGAATAGATGGCGCATTTTGTATTTGCGGTCACGTTGTTCCATGTCACAGCACATCATAGCGTCGTGCGTCGTGCATTAGCTTTGAGAGTGTAGTGCATGTTTAAACAGTAGGTTAACTCGGAACAGTTCAGAGAATATTTATATTAATTTTGTATTTTGAAAAGGTTATCCGAATAAGATTAAGGTATTTTTCAATGTAATTATGATCTATCGCAATTCACTTCAGTGATTATTACTTATAGAAAGTGTATTGAACTATTTGAATGAAAATAAAATATCATACTCGTCAACGTCATAATTTTAGAGATTCACATTCGTCCTTGACCACTGCCGGTCTATTCTGTAAAAATCTCACTGTGGCAATTTAGGTGAAGTGAGCTGTCAATCGCTAGCATTAAATGGAATGACAGCTCATTTCAAGCGCACTTCACCTATGAATCTCAACGTGACAACTTCAGAATAGACGTGCAAGGGACTCGTCATTATCATCATCTGCCTAGACTTTTCCCAACTATGTTGCGGTCGGCTTCTAGTCTAACCGGAGTTTGATATTTTATTTTATAGACTAGATAGACCGGCTGAAATTACTTAGTAATCCAACTACTAAAGCAGCATCCAATACAAAGGTCGTTTCATGCTTTGACAAACGATTCCCGGTAGCCGTTCGATAAACGTCTGGCTTCAGTGCCACCACTAGCTTTGAAACACATTAAAGAGACAAAATACAGGGGCAAAATAGAACGTAAGAGCTATTGAGAAAACTAGACTACATTTCCAGTGTTTGGAAAACCACAAGGTTTAGAAGGAATTGAAACTGACCTATTTGCCAGAAATATCGGTCAGTTTCGTAACAGACTAACAATAGCAATGGATTAATTCATTTTAACAGTTCAACAACATTCATTGCTTTATTTACGTTGTTGAGCAGATACATTTTTCGAACATATGAATCAATGGATTAGCAATATATATGTTAAGCAATTGGGGTGTCACACATAGTTTTACTAGGAAAATCGAAGGTGATTGCAAATTCCGATTGACTTTTATTTAGATATTAGCTGTGCTTGCGTTTCTCATGTTACAACGTATTCTTTTGGTACTAAAAGTAGAAGGAAACGAAGTCATAGCTTATTCATAAAGAAATTAATCATCCTCCGTAAATTACTATTACTAACCGTCTTCTACAAAGGAGGTTCGAACGTTACCTACGTGTGTAAGTATTTTTCATCATCATCTGCCTAGCCTTTTCCCAACTACGTAGGGGTTGTTCCAGTCTAACAGGATGCAGCTAAATACCAGTATTTTACATGAAGCGACTGCTTATCTGACCTCTACAACCCAGTTATTGGATAATACGATACCCCCTTGGTACGACTGTTTGTCCGGCTTTTGGGCTTTTGACGACCCGTAACGACTGTCAAAGATTCACGAATGACAGCCGGGACCAACGGCTTAACGTGCTTTCCGAGGCACGGAGGGGTCTTGGTATGTAAAGATGGTCACCCATCCACGGACTAACTGCAGCAAGCGTAGCTTAACCTAATCGATCGAACCGTGCAGCTGTTATTTCTTAGCCACAAGCCCCTCCACGTGTGCATTTGTATGTTCGCGATTTTTTTTCAACTATTGAATTTGCTATACTTATGTCTTCTTTAATTATAATCTAGCATTCCCTTTGAACAATTTTCTCAATTCCACACATTTCCAGTTGTAGTGTAGCCTTACACTTCCATTTCAAAGAGTCACCACGCAAATTCTACATCGACGTGCCTACATCTTGCCCGTTCAATGGCCGCTGTAAAGCTGCCAATGGGAGAGCCATTGTGTACTGGAACCATTATACCTCAATTACTGTCGGAGATGCGATCTATATAGCAATGACACTTATGTAGAACGAACTGGATCAAACCGAATGTTGCTATAGTTGGTTAAGAAGAGGTTTAGGTAGGTACTTTTGTTTCGGCGTCCCGGCCCGCTTGCACCACAAATTACTAAATGCGTCTTTAAACGTACCTATTTAAAATATCGATCTATCTCCGTCTTCGTCAAATGTTTGACGGAAACAGAACGATATTTTAAATTCGTTTAGCGCTAAATGTTAAACGGGCCTCGGTGTCCTTTTAGTTACTTTATGATAGTTTTAAAGGGGCCGTCTCCACGAGCGAGAGAGTCGCGGCGATATTATCGTCGTGTCACGTATTTCTATACACTCTCTCAGAACGTGTCTCCACGCGGCGATATCATCGCGGCGAAAATTTAGGAAGGAATTTATTAAGGGAATTAGTAGCACATCAAAAGCCTGTCTTTGGGGCCCCAAAAGACAGACTTTTGATGTGCCACTAACCCCAGAAAGTGTCAGTATAGGAATTAAGAATTTGTGATACCGAACAATGGAAGGAAGTCGTTTTATGTCCCCACAAGAAAGATCACAAAACATCAGTTTTTCCTCAAAGTCCTTCAAATTCCTACTCTCAACCATGTGCTAACTGCTAACCAAAGCGATTGATCGCGTGAAAACGCAATCTTTGCGTTCATATGTCACACATTTGTTCGGAAAACCGAAAGGCGCCCTCTATCGGCGCGGGTGGATCAATTGATCGATTTTCCCACCCGTACGCAAAATACACGTTTGGACGTGGAGTTCGCCGAACAAAATGAACGCGACGGTAGCGTGTTTGCGCGACAATGGCTTTGGTAAAAACCCAAAGTTATCATTTTTCAACTGTGTGAAAGTACGACAGTAATTTTATTTTTAAAGTGAGGTATTTGGAAATGGACTTTCATGTTTTTCTTCCTCAGTTTTTAGAACACAAGCTTATAAAAGAAAAGTGTGTTTTACTTAATTCAGGCGATTTTGCATTGATACATCCATCAATGCAGCGTGCCGCTTTACTGATAACATGAATGTAACACAATACAGTTTGGCGTTTTCGTTTTTATTTAAATTTCATTAAACGTTGTTACTTATTTTAAATGTTCTATTTTAGAAAATTTAAAATAAATAATAACGTTCATTTCGCACCTTGGAGCAACCTGTACTTAAAGAACTGTAGCGTAAGGGTCATTTGCCGGGGTCACGGATTCTAACATCTCATCAATGAAATTAAAACGAATAGTACGTGCAAAGATAGGCGAACTAAAAGAAAGAGAGAGAGTCCTATGTCAGTAAGCGGCGCAGGCGGTAGGTAGTCTTCAACGTACGAATTATATAATACTAGCTGCGCCCCGCGGTTTCACCCGCGTAAGTTTCGATCCCGTGGGAATATCGGGATTAAAAGTATCCTATGTCCTTTCCCGGGACTCAAACTATCTCTATACCAAATTTCATCTAAATCGGTTCAGCGGTTTAGGCGTGAAAAGGTAACATACAGACAGACAGAGTTACTTTCGAATTTATAATATTAGTATGGATTGTTATAATTTTTATGATTATTGGCCACTAGCCTGTGTTATATTAATGTCGCCATTGTAGCGGCACGTTGTGTACAGTCAGGAAAATTAAATCTACCAAGATCATTACATACAACTGTCAAAGAATGACAGTTGTGATTTGAATATAGGTAAGCCGGTAGTCGATTTGCTTAACAATTACTTTACCTTTCACCAACCCACCATACCATTGTATAAGGTAAAAAATATCATAACCCTCCTTTTTGCTTCACCTTAGTCGGGTAAAAAGTGCGCAGTGCTGCACACCCCTACCATATATCAAGTTAAACAAATATCAACTTTATTTCAATGGAATTAAGTTGATTTCAGAGTGACTAGCACTATGGACGAAGTTATAAAAATGTTTGAAGTTGTAGCGTAAACTGAATTTTATTGTGTAGGAATTAATGTTATTTTTCCATTAATTCATATTTGGCAAATAAATTGCGAATGCACAGTACGTACCTGGGCGCAAGCAGAGTGACCTTTGTCCCTGCAGGCGAGGTCAGGACGATGCGCAAGTCTCCTCGTCTTGCAGCAGATAGCGACACGCGTGCCTGTACGTGTTCCAAATAGTTGACGCCTGGACATGCTCCCACATCCAGCTGGAATAGAATTGATGGTTAGATGGATGGGCAATAGTAAAAGGAGCGAGACAATATGGGAATGATAATAATAATAGATAATAGCTCGTAAACCGCACGCAAGAAGATTGATAAGGTGTAGTTTCGCAGATTTTTGGGGTGTAAAGCTGCATATTGTGCATGTTCAAGAGACTAAAATTATATTAAAAAATCGTAACAAAATATTGGATGTGAGAATGCAGCTTTAAAAGCTTAAAATGTGATGTAGGTAAATCTTGAATTTTCAATATAGGTACGCTGCTGCCTTGTATTTTTTGCACATGCAAAACCAACTCCATTCGCTGGCTCGGTTGTAGACATCACTTCATTCGGGAGATGGGCTAAAATGCAATAAGCTGAAAACACATTTCGCTCCGTGCATACGTTCGTATAAACGTACAATGACATGCAACTGCCGACATACGGGAATTTCGCTCAAGATGCATTTGGGACTAAATTGTCCCAACCCTGGTTGGAGTACTAGATATTTTAATGACGCCCATACATTCGTTGATTTACTGAATTTAATATGACAGTGGACTTGTGTAATGAATGTACCGCACACAGATGCGAATGGTTATATATGGTAATGTGTGCGAACGCTTTTCCGACTCCATTAGCATAAACTGGCGAACTCCGATAGTGATACTAAAAGGCTTCGTAGTGCATAATATCACTTATTTCGAGTTTTCAGTGCAATTGTTAATGGCGGCCAATGTTCAGCGTTTAAAAAGCAATTAAAAATAATTATTACGAAAGTTCTGAGTCTTTAGCGTTCCTTATCGGGCAATTAAACTTTGGAAATGTAGTAAGTTTTAATATTCATATTAAAATTTCAGGAGTGCCGTATCTTTATGAGGTTTAAATGAAATGGTGTTACACAGGAGTTAATTCGACTTATCCGGTTGTGTCATTAATTTAAGCGTGTAATATGACAGAGGCTTTTACCCACATTACTCACCGCGGCTTTGGTGTCAGCCATATTTGTGTGCGCGCCATCATTCCGGTCACGAGTTTGCGCCCGATCACTCACCATCGATTATACTTATTTATGTGGTACGACTGCTTTTTAAATAAATACTATACGCATGTAGACTTATGAATCTACCTAATGCCTTTATTATGAGTCGCTATAGGTCAGTTGAACTGTCAATTATTTACCATGGAGTTGTTTCAAGGTTTTTTGGAATTGACCTTCAGGAATATTCCTACATGGTGTTACACAAACAACCCGGAACAACCTGGATTGTTTGAGTTAAACCCTGGATTTCATACCTAAAGGATCTTACATGCAGTGTTACACGTAGGTTATACTCTTGGCAAGTCTTGGCCCGTCGCACCATGCCAGGGGCACCAAGTAACCTTTAACACACCAAGGCCTATAAAAGAACTAACCCGGGTATCTGGTCGTTACAGTCTTGGCGCCGCAAGTTTGCACCTCCTCTGTGGCGGCACAGTCGGCAATGTATTCGTTGGATACACCATGCCTAGTGGCATCAAGTAACCCTTACCTTAATAGAATACACTACAGCCTATAAAAGAACTAACTTGCAGTGTAGCAGAAGCCCGTGGTGGTACTGATCGTTGCGGTCTGCAAGTTACACGTTTGAGGCGGCACAATCCGCCATATTTTGGATAGACGCACCATGCCATTAGCATTAAGACACCCTTACCTTATAGTACCATACCACAGCCTAAAAGAACTAACCTGCAGTGTAACAGAAGCCCTTGGTGGTACTGGTCGTTGCGGTCTCGGCGCCGCAAGTTCGCACCTCCTCTGTGGCGGCACAGTCCGCCAAGTTTTGGCCAGTCGCACCATGCCAGTGGCATCAAGTAGCCCGTAGCCGAAGGAATGCGAGACGTTGCGGCCGACTCCGTTTACTCGCCAGTCGCCGCCAATGCTGAGGCGTTCGGGGCGAGCCGTGCGTACCACTATTGAGAAAAGGGACAATTTTATTTTATGTACGGATGGCAGTTTTATAACTTAAGGTACAGAGGTTTAGGTAGGTGCCTGGTGCAGATACACAAGCACGGAAACTGAAGGCCATTTTTTAGAGAGCTGTAAAAACAAACGCACCGAAATCTTACGAGTACTTTATTTTATGACAATCCGTGTGCCCGATGAGATTTCACATCGTAAAAAAATGATAAACTTCCATACACATCGCCTATTTAACCCCTTTAGGGAATGAAGTCTCAAAAAATCCCTCCTGACGCTATACATATATATAGGGAACTCTTTCTCAAAATTTAATGCTTCTAGACTCAGCGGTTTAGACTGGGCGTTAAATCTGTCAGTGAATGAGATTAAGTAGAAGATCGTCATCATCATTTTCCTGCCCTTATCTTAATTTTTTGGGGTCGGCGCCACATATGTATATGTATTTTTTTTCCATACTTCTCTATTAGTCGTCATCACGGCAGTCACCCCCTTTCTAACCAAATCATCATTCACAGGTCCATCCATCGTTTCTTTGGTCTTCCCCTACTCTTATAGAACGTTTTGAGTACGAATGTCGATGCATTCATACTCAAAACTTTCCCGAAATTTTCCTCATTCCTCCGTATCATAAGCCTCTTGTGGTATCTACAACCATGCGAACAACGCGTCATACTGACGTCACGCAAATCTTGCATCTCGCAAGCAGAGTTTACCTCGCAGCTAGCATAGTAACAGCCCGACATGAATCATCGAGCAGTTGCCCGCCAGACACAACACCCGTCTGGTTGGACGATCCTCCCTTTTCTATAGAGTATGAGTGAACTTTACACCCTGTTCCTCATACCTCTAAAAGCCTATACCATGACAACCTATGTCCACACAAGTTTTCAGTTACCGGTGCTACATTCAGAATTTCTCTTATGTACAGTCAATTCGAGAAATAAGTACGTACCTACAGTCAACAAAAGAGATAAGTATACAGGATCGTCGGATATATTTGAACTTTAGTAAGAAACCGATGGATGTTGTCGACTGACATTTAATTTGATAAATGAGCTGTTTGTTTTCTATTAATAAAATTAAATTTTATTCGAGAACATCCATCGGTTTCGTACTAAACTTCAAATATATCCGACGATCCTGTATACTTATCTCTTTTGTTGACTGTAGGTACCTACTTATTTCTTAAAGTAGTGTTTTCTTTAAGAAAAAGATATCTATCATTATTTGGATCCTAAAGCATAACACCAAATGAATTTACATACAAAGTTAAAATCTCAAACAAACCTTATTTACCAAGATACAAATTGAACAAAACGATGTACCTATTCCAAACAATTCCAAAACTAGTTCAGACCTATCTGTAACTTGCAAGTCACAGATTCTATTCTAAGTCGCTTTGTTCCATTAGTCTATTATTAGTTTAATATTGTTTAGACTAACTAAGGAACAGATAAGACTGATTATACGCGTCCAAATAGTCTAAGTTTACCAATCAGCTTAGTATCCATTGATAAATAATGGGGCAATTGCGTAACACATTATCAATCGGAATCGGTTTCATTTTTACAGTTCAATAACGTTCATTGCGTTATTTACGTGTTGTGCAGAAACATTTTTCGAACTTATGAAGCAATGGATTAACAATTTGCTTCAAAACGATTCAGATTCCGATTGACAGTGTGTTACGAAATTAGGGTGCTAGTCATCAAGGGTGTATTATTGGTTCTGTACCGAATGATAAGATTATCGTTTGCAACTAAGTAACTATCCTACCAAACATTTTCTTTCATAGTTGTGGGTAATTTAAAGCCAGTTTTAGAACAACATTTAGTGAGAACTTTTTGTATACTCATTAAATAGGTACTCGGAAATCTGTCTGCAAATGTTTGAGTAGGTATATTTATACAGCTACTAGCGACCCGCCCCTGCTTCGCACTGTTTTTATGAGTTGACAAAACATCGAGATTTCTTTATCATATTATTTAAGTTAAATATAAAGGCTAGGCTTAGGCTTTTACCTTGGCCAAAGGCTAAGCATTGCCATACAACGTGGTAATGCCGCCAGTCTCTTGGGTACATAACCAGTCCACAGCGATGCGGATGAATTTTTCGACGCTATATTTTAGTTTGTATATAGTTTTAGTTAAGTTAGGTTTTAATTTTGTTATTTATTTTAATTAAGGATATATTATTATGTTAAAATATTATCTCTCTTCCAATAAAGATACATACCTAAGTTAGTTTAATATTAATGGATTATAAACATACCTAAACCTTCTGGAATAAATTCCCTAAATAATGGTAATAACCACATCAAGATCGGTTGCGTAGTTGTTGTGTTTTAGAATAACAACGCGGTCGCCCGGACAGACACGAAAAGCTACTTTGATTTATAATACAAGCTCTGGCAGGGGAACATCGATGCGCCATCTGTTACCATGGATACAGTACAGTCACGAGCAATAATATGTCAACACTTGGCAACTTTCAATTGCGATTTTTTCGTGAAATAACGAATGCAACGTTGAAATACGACATTTTACATAAACCTATGGGTTCGAAAATACTATGTTCGTAATAACATAAAATTTCATTCAAAAATAAAGGAGAAAATCGCCTTTGAATAAAGAACAGCGTATATATACTTATAGACGTACCTATGTCGTAGCCAACTGGTTAAATTAGCCGTTTAGTTTAACCGCCTGGCCTTTGGAAGTAGTGCTCGCCTCGCTTCGCTCTCTTGGCTCCCACGCGGTTGATCTTAGTTCTAACCTAACCTAACCCATTTGGTCGGGGTGTCCTGGCTTAGTTACTGCGACCAATTTGGCTCGCGCGTGATTAGTTACAGTTCCAACTTATACTTTAATTGAATATCATTCAGGCCGTTAGTTGAACGGCCGCCGTTTAGTTGAAAGGCTAGGCGGTTAATTAAATTTGGCTGCGACACCTACATGATTTTGAATCCAACTGCGTTGAAATTATTCGCGGGTTATTAAAATTATTTCTGTTCCATACATTTTGACCGCATATTGCACTTTTCTATTAAACTGCAGTTTTTTTTTTGATAACCGACGAAAAATTTATACGCTAGTTGGTCTAGACTAGAATCATGGGCTGAATTTATGGTTACAGTTTGCGCGTCAGTGACTCCCTGCCAAACAGCCAAACTGTATGTATATTGTATAGACTAGCTTCTGCCCGTGACTTTGGTCGCGTGAAATTTCATCCTCCCCCAATTCACCCTCGTAGGGGTGGAATTTCGAAAAACCCTTTATTAGTGGATCCCTACTCTTCACAAAGAACACACCCTCCATGTCACTAGGACCAGCGGTTTAGGCTGTGCGTTGATATATCAATCAGTCAGGACTTTGAATTTTATATAATTACTAGCTTTTGCCCGCGACTTCGTCCGTGTAAAATTTCACCCTCCCCCCATTCACCCTCTTAGGGGTGGAATTTCGAAAAACCCTTTCTTAGTGGATACTGGATACCACTCTTCACAAAGAACACACACTCCAAATTTCATGTCTCTTGGACCAGCGGTTTAGGCTATGGGTTGATATATCAGTCTTTCAGTCAGGACTTTGAATTTTATATATATAGATTATACAAGAAGTACTAAGTTATCAGAATGTGTGGGAGCAAAGGGATCTTCAACGAAATAGGATGTCAAGTAAAAACAAAAGCAGTTCAGAAACTACGTTATGTAAAATATCCGCTTCAGTTTACCTTGTGGACATTCGGAAACTTGGGCCTACAATGGGCTTTACGAAACAAAAGTTCTTTTAACACACTTATTGAACGGTTTAGGCAGAATTCCCAAGACAATTTGCCTCTAAACGTGGATGATCCAGATGAACGGAGTATCAAATGGAGTAGGTACTTGTTAAAGCAACGGAAAAAACGTTGGAATCAGGTTATAAACAAAAGCTCATAAGTATAAAAGATTCTTATTTGCGTAAGAAGTATAAATTACTTGACCTTAAATCAAGACGCACTCTCCTAGAGACGGTATTTTTGTTTGATTTGTGTAGCAATATACTCGTATGTGACTGTATTGGTCGCCGTAATAAAATAAGTTACATAGTTCCTAGAACGACAGTATGTTTGCAGTTACCTCTTGTCGCAGTATGCGGGCACCCCTGTGGTAACTTACTATAATTTCAACAAAAAAATTCCATTTGTTTGCTCTTTCTGCTGCTAGATTCAAAAATATTGTACTCATAATACTAGTCACCAGTCATTTTAATTTTAATTAAGATTTGCATGCATGCCTTTTGAGTTTTTGCTTATTTTGCTAAATTTACTTTTGTTTTACTATTTAACACAAGAAATGTTTTATTAACTTAAATTATTGTTGTAGGTTTTAGTTTAAATAGCATAGTTTGTAAAGATTATTATTTTTTACGTGTATTCCGTGGAAAATGTTGTTGGTTACACATTTGGCCGTATCTTTTTTGTATTTCTTCGTACAAAATGTAATGTGTCACTGTTTGTTTTCCCTAATAAATAAAATATGATCATGTAGCGTAGCGTTCCTCGGAGCCTAGATGAAGTAAGCACATAAAAATATGTATTTACTGAAAATAAAGTTTGTGTTAATTCTGAATTATCATTAATGGAAAATAATTTTGTTCAGTGATTATACTTACATGTAATTAAATCTGAATCAACATTATTAAATTTGTGAATGTGCGTTTCAGATATTTATTTACCCACTATATTATGCATGCAAGTCTCAAATTATATACATAATCAGCCTATAACGTTCCCACTGCTGGGACACAGGTCTCCTCTATGTGAGAGGGAGTGGGCCGTAATCCACCACGCGGGCCCAGTGCGGGTTGGTGGATGTCACATGTCTTCGAATTTTTGGTTCTAGGACATGTCGGTTTCCACACGACGTTTTCCTTCACCGTTTTGAGAGCAGTGGTGATGAAATAATTTACACAAAGTAAAGCGCCTGTCGGGGTTCGAACCTACGACCTACAACTTGTAAGTCGCGGCTGATACCACTGGGCCACCACTGCTCTCTCAAATTATATTATAATATAATACCAAATTCTCATTATAACGACCTCTATACATATAAATATAAAATAAATTGCTGTTTGTTAGTAAGCGCATCATTTTAAAACAGCTAGACCGGTTTGGCTTTTTTTTTTGTTTTAAAATGTTCATAATAGTCCGAATTAATTTTTCCGGAAAATTGGAAAAGTTGCCCAGAAAATTGGAAAAATTCATGACTAAATGAACGTCCTTTTTCAATAGGATTTTTGTATGAACTCAAGCAAAACCATATTGAAATGTTGAAAGGTCCAACGTCTGTCAGGTCAGCTAGTTAAATATAATATAAATAACATTAAGTTTTCCGAAAAACATGTAAATAGCCCATATGACGTCACATTTGAATAGAATTCAGCAATCTCTATAACGTAACCTTTTTGTACCTTTCATTTAATAAAGAATCAAATAAAATTAGGGATTTCCTGAACAGATTCCATCCCTTTTGTGAGATGTAAATAGGCAGCAAACTTTATTATTAGAATGTATTTATTTTTTACTATTATCACGCCTGTATCCTCCAAGAGGTCCGGCAGAGGTGTTGAGAATACACTTTTTTTTTGATAACCGACGTAAAACTTCAACCCTACGTCTAGAAGCATGTGCTGTATTCAAGGTTAAAGTTTTCGCGTCGTAGTCCCTGCAACCCTGTATTATTTTACGGCTCTAAAATATTTGATAGTTTCTTATTTAACGATGTCTTAGGCCGTATTCAGTGCTTTCCTGACGGTCAGTGCGTACGCAAGCACTATGGGTCAGTATGCGGACGCGGTCAGTGCTGCTCTGAATGCACGCATGGTTTCTATGGCGATAGCTACGGCAGACCGACGTCAGTCCTGACCGTCAGGAGAGCACTGAATACGGCCTTAATAATATAATAACAAGAACCGGGTTATTTGTCGTGCTTCAGTAGAAATCCAGAGCCAAAGGTCGGAAAAATTGCGCAGTAAGCCGTAAAAAACATTGCCAACTAAAGGATCGCGAGAATTATTGCTAGGCCGGGTGAGGAATCCGCACAGATCATTGGTTTTACGTCGACGTACTCCATGTTTTATTATTTGTACTATAACACAATATTGGCTTTGCTTGGTTTAATAAAAAATCTGTAAACATGTGAAGAACACGCTCATTGCCTCTTTCAGTATATTGGGCTTAATATTATGTAAAGTCGGTTGTTAGGTTTAAAGCTAAAAGTCAATATGGCGTGAAGAATTTAAGTATAAAGTTTTTAAGACTCAATCTACCATCCTTATCGCAGATTTATTCGTCGTAAACTTCTGTTTTATGAACATCAAGTAAATCTACATTGAATGTAAGTACCATTTTACTTTTTTTCCTCCTTTCCAGTTACTAGAGTACCATGATGAATATGATTGACGTAAGTAAGTAATATGATTGACGTGTAAAAGTGTTTGTGCAAACCTACTTACAAAAATAAAATAATTTATCATTATCGAATGAATAATGTATACGCATTCGGTATTGTTCATGTCATTCGTGAATGTTTGACAGGCGTTACGGATAGTCAGAAGCCCGAAAGTCTGACAACCCGTCTTACCAAGGGGTATCGTTCCTATTACCCAGTAACTGGGTTGTGGAGGTCAGATAGGCAGTCGCTCCATGTAAAATACTGGTATTCAGCTGCATACGGTTAGACTGGAAGCCGACCCCAACATAATTGGGAAAAGACTAGGCAGATGATGATGAATTGATGATGATGATACTCAAGTATTCGGCATGATCTACATGACATTTGCAATTTAGTCTCCAAACAAGTAAACAAGTAGGTAGGGTTTTTTTGGAAAAAAAAAATTAAATAACCGAAAAGTCATAAAAAAACTATGGTTGGCACGACTACACATCAATCTACACATAGCTAGTATAAGCTGACTTCTGATTGTACGAAAAACCTATACAATGCGAGGTCAACTAAAACTGGAAACGTATAGCTTGATGTGTCGCCGTGTGTACCAAACCTATGAGTTTTCGAAAGTATGTGTCCTAAAATCAACTAACTTAACACTTAACTAAAACTATACAAAAACTAAAATATAGCGTCGAAAAATTCATCCGCATCGCTGTCGACTGGTAATGTACCCAACATTAATATATAATATTAATATGTATATAATATTAATAAGTACTTACGAATAATATTAATACACTTGTATACTTCTTATTATTTAACTTAACACTAGTAAGAAATAAATAATATCAACAGAAAACATGATTTAAATACACCTTACCTACATAGCATTTGTGTTAGTTCGTCTAACGAGATGTTCGCTTGAGAAAATAAATCGAAACTGCCTATTAGACATCTAGGTCGGTCTAAGACTTAGTTTCAATTCGTGCAACAATAGAATAGTGTTCTATTCATACGTAATTGGAACTTCGAAACTATTCCTGGGCAAGGCTTCTGGGGCTTTTGATATTAAAGACTGAGTTTCTCTGTGGGTCTCCCAGAGACAGTACAGCATCTTGGAAGCTCTCGTGTATTTCAATAGAATCATGCAAGCATTTACCGAGATTGGGTCTGCTTGTTATACAGGTTGAAATTGAAAACATGCGACAAATCGAAATGGGAGAATGTAGGTACTCTTCATTATGAATAACTTTTACTATGGGACCAAACCTGAAATAGCGAAAAAAAATCAGCTGTTCCCTATATTTTGACGAGTTATGCGAACATAAATGTAGGGAACAACTGTTTTTTTTTTTTTCGAGATTTCAGGTTTGGTCCCATAGTAAAAGTTATTCATAATGAAGAGTACATTCTCCCATTTCGATTTGTCGCATGTTTTCAATTTCACCCTGTATATAGCTAGAATACTGGATATAACCAGTAGGTATTCCGTTGTAACTAACTTGCACTTATAATTAAATTAAGGGCTGATTTTACCAAAGTCGGATATCTTTTATCCGTGGAGTAAAATTAACGTCTGACAGTTCTAGTAGGTATAGAAAAACTGTCACAATTCAAAATTGATTCTTAGGATAAGACCTACTCTAGGTATACAAGTTTGGTGAAAATCGTATTTTCCAGTGTGCTGTCAATTTATAATCCAGATTACTATACTTATTCCTATCATTAATATCAAATTGTGGGTAAGCTACTTTTTTTTTCAATACTTATCAATTCATCTACATACACACACACACATCATTCTCTCCCATGTGGCAAACCTTTCTGATCTATGTCAATCGTACTGTCTTTTTTTTTTTGCGATCACTTTTCTTGCCAACCATTTATCGCCGAAATTATCTAATAGTAAAGCTGAGCTTTACAGCTTTGAATAGAGAGCAGTGGAGAGTAGGGAGGCTTTTGCCCTGCAGTGGGAGTTGGAACATCACAGGCTAATAATAATAAAGCTAATCGTACATTACAGCCACAAGAGGCTGTAACGCATTGCGTTTCTATACAAAAAAGCGCAGTGCGGTCCGTCTGTATTCTGCGCTGGCAGTAAAGTACAGACGCCAGCACATCAAGCTACTACAATCTGTCAAATTTCTTTAATAGATTTTCAACTTTATCGCTAAAGCATAAGGTTCAAAGTTGATTGGGAAAATTTGACAGTAAGCTACTGTGTGATGTGCTGGCGTCAGTACAAAATGAACGAAAGTGTCGCAGGGGGACTTTTGCAATAGATAGCCGCCCAAATCTGCGTCGGCCGTATAAGTAAGGAGTCACAACAATATGAAAGAATATAATGAAATTTACCAATATGCTGCATATCCCTCCAAGTAAGGTCCCTGTTGGCTTGCAAGGTTAGTGCACAGATACCGGCGGCAAGCGGCGCAGACGCCGATGTGCCGGTGTGTCCCGCGGTGCAGGAGTGGTGCAGGTCTGTTGTTACAACCTGGAGAATAGAGATGGACGATGAAGATTCTGTCATTTAGGCAAATGTTTGGTACCCAAGATACAGACTTGCATCATTCGGGGCCAATGAATAACCCTTTTTATATTTTTGGCAAGGTTTCAGGTTGTCCAATGATATAGAGATAACAGATAAATACAAATAAAGTAAGTTCTCTGAAAGGTACTGTGTCACTTATAAAATCTATTCTCGTTTCACTTCCAAGAAAAGTAGTACTAAATGAAAAGGTCAAGCAAATCCTTATTGCTATTCTTGGTAAATTAAAATTAAAAAAATATTGTTGCTACAGAACTTTCCCATTTCAGGCAAAATCAAAGCAACTAATAACTATAAAGCCCTACAAGATCTCAAACTGACGGGCGTCTGATTGATATCTATTTTTATCAGAATCCTTGTTACCACAAATCGAATCCTTTTCCCACTTCCGAAAAACTAAAAACGAAAAACCCCCAATAAATAATAGTATAACAATACCTACAAGGGGAATTCAAGGGAAAAGGAAGGTTTTTATTTTTATTTTTTCCTCATTGGTATTCTTGGTAAATTTAAATTCTATCACTGTTGCTACGAAGTTTCCCATTTCAGTTACTAAGGGAAAATAAAAACAACCAATCGCGATGAAGCCCTACAACATACAAGTATTCAAACTCACAACAGCCTTATTTATATCTATTTTTATTAGAATATTCGTTCACCACAAATCGAACCCTCTTCTTACTTCAGAAAAAAATACCTATAAAAATAAAGTGTACCTCATAAATAATAACATAACAATACCTACAAGAGGAATCGAAGGAAAAAGGAAAAAGCAATTTCGCTGTATATGGAAAACTAGCTTCTGCCCGCGACTTCGCCCGCATGAAATTCTGTGTTAACTCCCCCCACCCGTCACTCGCCCACCACGTTGCATCGCATCGCCTGCCCGCGCCACTACTTCGTTTTTGCTTAGCGTCCTTCTGACGTTATTCGTCTTTGCTCGGCTCCTAAATATCTTAGAGTGATGTTAAGTAGCCTATAGCCTCCCTCAAGAATTCGGCCATTAAATACAAAAATGATTTTTCAAATCCGACTAGTAGTTCCAGAGATTAGCGTCTTCAAACAAACTCGTCAGTTTTATTATTAGTAAAGATGGATACAGGTTGTTTTAAAAATAACACGAAATTGAATACGAATTTTCTTGCTACCAAAAGCAACTATGTCTTGTTAACTTAGTCCGAATAAAATATATCCTTTGTCGGGTATATTGTTTTTGGAGCTGCGAAGTCTGTATGCAAAAACAAGTCCTGTTTTTTAAACTACACGTTTTTAGATTGAACCGGCAACAAAAGAGGAATATTTTGTTAACACGCATTCAGGAGCTGAAAAAGCTTTTTACCTAATACAAAGAATTCACAATGTTTTTCATTGACACCGTTTTCATAGCAAATGAGTCATTATTACTTTGCTCTATTCTACTTTGAAATAATACGATGAAAAGGTTAGAATGTGAATAATTGTACATTATAAACTAATATTCTAAACAATCACTTTTATGAATAGTTTATTTAGAGTGCCTTCATACATGCCGGTGACCCTTCGAAGGTATAACTATAACTTTGCAGAAATTCCATCTTGATATGAGGCCCTAACTTATCGGTCGAATAAGTATCCAACGGCTACTATTCCAACCCAATAGTTTATATATTCGGAACAATTTCGTTTGACCCAAAAGTTTACACAACTTTGATTGAGTAAGCACGTCCCTTGTATTGTAACTAAGGTTCACAAAAAGTTCAAAAGCATCCTACGCGCAGAATTAACGAGAACAACCTCTTAATTTACATTGAAATGACATAATTTTATTTACGTCGCGTCCTGTGTTATAAGGGCAAAGGATGTGTAGGTATTCTGTGTAAAGCCGTGTAGGGACCGACATAACTACTTTTAGGGTAAGTGGGATCGAGGCCGAAATACGTAAAAAGGTAAAACCCTCGGTAAAAAGATAATAATAGCGAGCTTCTTTTCGAAATCCGAGGGAGTGAATGGATACATTTCACGGATACCCTACAGTTCGTAAAAATATTGTTACACCTACTTTTAGGTGTGGCGTAAATAATAGTTAAGCTTTCGGATTACGAAAACGAATAAAAGAAAACCAAATGCATTTAGCTTGAGATGTGTAGTCATAACAAAGTGGGATAATAAAAACATGCTGGAAATAGAAAACGTGTCATTGATCTTGGACATCCCAAGTTAGATGTCAGTTTTAATAGAGATCAAACGAAATGTTTAACGGTACTCCAACTTTAGGACTTCTTATTTGGTCGAAATTAAATCTTGCAAACGAGAAATGCTATTTCTGGAGCTAATTGTATTTTATACGACGGAGTAATATTTCGTTGTGTTACTCTCTGGTGTATTTCCAGGACCCTGAACTTAATTCTCAATCCTAGAGTTCAATAAGAAATTAAAGTGAATCCTATCGAACATAACTAAAGAAAAGATTCACAGACCGCACTTTGACTTTGCTGTGCTAAATTAGCACTACATTCGATTAAGAACATTATACGCATAAGTTTAATGTTCATAATGAATTGCTTCATCTTCTTCTAAACTATCCGATTTGGATGCGGTTTTTGCCATCATATACAGGATGAAATTGAAAACATGCGACAAATCGAAATGGGAAATTGTACTCATCATTATGAACAACTTTTACTATGGGACGAAACCTGAAATCGCGAAAAAAAATCAGCTGCTCCCTATATTTTGACGAGTTATGCGAACATAAATGTAGGGAACAGCTGATTTTTTTTTTCGCGATTTCAGGTTCGGTCCCATAGTAAAAGTTGTTCATAATGATGAGTACAATCTCCCATTTCGATTTGTCGCATGTTTTCAATTTCACCCTGTAGATAATGTATTTCGCAAGTGTTATGTGTAAAATACATTAATATTAAACTGAATTAAAATAAAGAAATCTCGATGGTTTTTCATGTCGTTAAAACCGTGCGAAGCAGAGGTAAGTCGCTAGTTATACAAAGTCAAATCATTTCTTTCAAATAGGCACAGTAAAGGCACTTTTGAACGTCAAAACGAATAAGAATTACAATCATTTTTGTATGAAACGCTTATTTACTGAGCAAAGTCAAAGTGCTAACCTAATCTAACTTTGGAAGTAACTTAACTGATAGATTTAGGTACACGAAACCAAAAAATTCTGACCTAGCTATCTATTTCTCTGCTACCACCCAGACAGTTCTGATTTTGACAAATGATGCTTGACATCGATTTGTCTTAATGAAACGCCTGTCTTAAATTATTATTCCCTTCTATTAATAGCTCGATGAGGCTGGATTATTTATCTTACTTACAAAGGATTGGAACTGGGTAAAATACTTCGAGGAAACTCTCCAAATCTGGATAAACAAAACTGCTCTTCAGATTACTTAAGATTCTGAAGGGTAGGATAACAACTAGAATCTTATTTATATGCGATCATTACAGGCCAAGGAAAAACATCTCAAAAACCATTCCTTTCTTTCTCGTTTCATTAAAAAACAGGAAAATTCATCCATAATGAGAATAAAGCCTGTTTTACACGGTGCGATTTAATTCCTTGTGACAAACCATAAGTTGAAGCAACAATAAAAGTTGCACCGTCTCAACAGTGCAAGTAAAGTCCGACCAAATTTCGTTTATGGCCGAAACACCAAAAAATTGTGCCAGCAGATCAATACTTTGAATTAATTTATTTTAAAAAAACTATAGTTACAACAACTAAAAGCAAAATACATAACTGTGAAAATGATTTCAGTTTGAACAGTTAAATAATAAATAACGTTTCAATATAATAATGTACTGAGAGTACTGCTGCGGCTGCCGTGGCGTTGTAGTGCATCAGGGATGTTTGCGGATAATAATATTAATGGTTTTGCTGCCATTATTAGGAATAGATGTGCATCCCTGATGACGCATGTTCGCAACACCAACCAACAGTATTCTCAGTGTGTTCACAGATCGGTGGGATTGCCCAATGTTGCGGAGGTGGATGCAGGTCCACGCTGAATTTTAATTGTATATCTAACTGTGTCTGTAACTTGCTAACACTAGAAGTTAAGTAAAATTGTAACTAACCCTATGGACTGCTGTCTGAAATAAAAGTTTTCTATTCTATTCTAGCGTTTCCAAGGTTGACACTGCATTTGTTTTACTTTTGCCAAGAAAAAGCCTACCTTTCGAAAAACAAACATTTATGGTTTCGATCGTTTTTCGGTCGAAAAAGCTAATCAGGGCGAAATTCTTTTTCGGCCAAAAAAATATCCACTTTCGGTCGGACTCGATTTGCAAGTCATTCGTTGCTTATTTTTTTTTAATGCCACGGGCAAAAAAAATAGCGTCGTGTAAAAGGGGCTTAAAGATAGCTTACCTGCTTCTCATTTATAGCCCCGCTGCTGTAAGTTGCTGCTAAGGTAGAACTGCACATTTCCGAGTACCAAGGCACCTCTCCTCGCTCCGTAGCCGAAGATATTGATAGCGTCCATATAGAGTTGGTATAGCCGTCGCAATTGCAGTTATCATGCTCTCGTCCGCCATTTCCTGAGGCCCATACGAAAATGGAACCTTTGCCGTTACGACCCTGTGACGGAAATAGAGGCATTAAGTCAGATGAGATAGTTTTTTTTTTTCAACGTTGTTACGTTCGGGTACCAAAGGAGATAAGTAACTAGGGCCGTCGGATATGGTTGAAGTTTATTAAGAAACTGATGGATGTTCTCAAAAAAAGAAAATAAACAGGTAATTTATCAAATAAAATTTCTAACTACACTTCCGACTTTATCCGATGATCTTGGTTGTTACTTATCTCTTTTGGCGACTGCAGTCAGGTCAGGGAGCTGTATTGTTAAGCACTTTGATACAATTTCATATAACTGATAAATAATGGGAACTACTCGTATTTAGTACTAGCTGCGCCCGGCGGTTTCACCCGCGTAAATGTCGATCCCGTGGGAATATCGGGATAAAAAGTAGCCTATATATTAATCCAGGGTGTCAGCTACCTTCATACAAAATTTTATCAAAATTGGTCCAGCCGTTTGAGCTTGAAGAAGTAACAAACATATAACTACACACACACTCACTCACAAACTTTCGCCTTTATTATAATATTAGTGTCAAGTGTGATAAATAAATGTATAATATACAGGGTGTTACAGAAAGGGTATATCAATACAAACGGGTTGAAGAGTGTATCTGGTCTAGAATCTCTGTACAAAATTTCAGCTCAAAAGCATTAACTTTGAAAATGCTTTATACCTATTTTTTTATTTCGACATCACGGCGCTGCACTGGCGCGCGTGATGGCGGCGTGATGTGCGTGTACTAGGCGCACAGGCACACTACAGATAATGGATAGCGGTGACACGTTTGTTATGATTTCAATTTAATAAACTATCGAAATAAAAAAATATTAAGCATTTTCAAAGTTATTGCTTTTGAGTTGAAATTTTGTACAGAGATTCTAGACCAGATACACTCTTCAACCCGTTTGTATTGATATACCCTTTCTGTAACACCCTGTATGTTGATCGTCAGTTTGTTGAATTCATTTCCCTGACTGTACCTATTCATTTCTTTCGTGTATTTAACACAATTTCATGCGAATGATAAAGAATGACAGTTGTGATTGTTAACACCGTCATTTAAATTGATATTAAATTTGCTGAAAAATCTTTCCCTTACTGTATGCAGACATTTATTCTATCAGAAAGTTTATTTGGTAAAATAGAGCATTTGTGGAAGTATCAATGTAATAATATTTATCAGTGTATTTCAAACTCATTTCTTCGGGGAAATAGGGCATTTGGAGAAACGTGGCTGGAGCTGGGTAGATTTATCATGTTTGTGTTAGTTCATGTTCGAGTTAATAGGTGGCGCTACGTGCCGCTTTTGGCATGGCATTTCTCTTGAGGTCGTGAAACATCCCGACAGTTGTGATAAATTAAGACTAACAACCAGTTGATTATATATATAAACAATAGCATTGAGAAAGTTTTGGTTTTGCTTTTAAGTTATAGCCGCAGACGTAGATTCAAATAAAATTGAAAATCTTTAGACGACCATCGATGGGCTTTAGCCCAGAGTAACAAGAAATATGAAAGTAAGAGTGCTAATTAAATGTTTTTGAACAGACAATTTCAAATGCTAATTCTAAGAATAAATATTGGCATATTAACGAAGTGTTATTACCAAACTAAAAATACACCAAAACATGAGCAAACGCGCTAAACGAATTGATTACGCTTTTCCGATGAATTTCACATCCAAAAAAGGGCTTTCACGTTAAAAATTCTATTCACATGTTGTCGCACTTATTTTTGCTGCTGGCAATTGTGTCAAACGTAACGTCACCAGAGGTTGGAGGGGCGCGCGAGGACAGCCATTTTTGAAGACTACTGGGTGGCGGACTTCACTTTGTTACGGGACACGGTCGTCGAAGCAACACCTCTCCGTTTGGTATAAGTGTAATCGCTAATCAGAAATAATGTTGGTAAAACATTATTTCTAGACATTTAATTATTGTATACTATTTCCTGTGCTATTTGATTATATTTTCTTAAGATCCGTTTTATGGTGCTTTTAATAAATAAAAGAATGTAACAGTTGATTATGAAAAAAAATATATATATTATCAAGCAATTTAAAGAAGTAACACTGATTGTCCTAACTTGACTATAGTTCATAAAGTTGTAGCTATCTTCTAATAAATAAATGCTTCATATGATTTACTGACCGTTATCTTGTTTTCTTTATATCAGAAGTGCTAAACCTACCTACTACGCTCACAAGCATGCCGCGCAGCCGCAAACGAAGATCAAGAAGGGAGCCGTCGACGAGTTCAAGTACGTCGACCTCCAGTTCGAGCAGCAGCAGTAGTGCAAATGACCGGAGGCCCAAAAAGCGACGCCGCCGTAAGGATTCGCAAACCGTGAGTCAAAGTGTCGTGTTATCGTCAGTGATTCCCGAATTTGACCCGCTTATAGACAATGTAGATATGTGGATTAATGTTGTTGAGGCGAATTCGCGTGCGTTTGGATGGTCCGATAATATGATTAAGTATCAGGCGCTTCAAAAATTACGTAATACCGCGAAAACTTGGCTAGACGCTTTGCAAAAAAATGAAACTAGGTGGACCACGTGGAAGTGGAAGCAATGGCGCGAAACATTGTCAGATACGTTTCAAGTAAGAAGTGATATGTTCAGATCTCTTAAAGAATTAATTGATACAAAACCTTTAGCAAATCAGTCTTTATACGATTTCTTTTTTAAACAAAAGTCTAAAATAGATCGCTTGCAGTTAAGTTTTCGAGAACGAGATATAATATCCATAATAGTAGGTTCAATAGGTGACAAGAACATTAGTGTAGCTGCCGAAGCAGGCAATTTTAGGTACTGTGACGATTTAGCCTCCTTTCTACACGGCAAAATCCATTTGCCTGCGGTTAATGAAGTCCCTTCTAGATACGCGTTGCCACCAAGACATTCTTCTCGACCGTTACAATCCGGGCCCCAAAATGCAACGAGTAAATCTGACACCAAAGTTGAACCTTCAGTGAATAATAATAATAATGTACCAAATTATACATGTTATCGATGTGGAGAGGCAGGCCACCGAAGAAATAATTGTACCATCAAAGATGATGTGAGGTGTACCTTCTGCAAAAGGTTAGGGCATTTAGAGGTAGCCTGTCACTCCAAGTCAAAGCTTAAGGTCGAGAAAAATGTTGAGGTGAAAATGATTTCTGATCCAAAACGAAAACAAAAGTTTTACAAACCAGTTTTAGTAAACAATGAGGAATGTAATGCATTTTTTGATATGGGTAGCGACTGCTCTTTAATTACATCTGCGTTAGTAAACCAATTTAAATTGCAACCTTTTCCTTTGAATAAACCTATTAACTTAGTGGGATTTACTAATGATTTATCTGCTACAGTAACTAGGGCTGTCTCAGTTAAGTTTAAAGTCGATTCTGTGGAATTAATTATTACGTTGTACATTATTGATGCTCTGTCTGGCTGTGACATTTTGATAGGGAGGAATTTTACTGAAGACAAAAATATCATGTATGTTCGTGTTGGAGAAACTTTAACGTTTCAATCAGCTCAATCATTGAATGTGTGCAGTATTAAGGTTATTAATAACGTACCACGTGAATACCAATTAGCATTAGATAACATACTATTAAAATACCCTCAATCTTTTGCTCAAGATTTATCTAATTTAGGGAAAACCTCTTGTGTAGAATTGGAGATACAACTAACATCTAATAAACCTATTTACCAACGGCCGTATAGGATGTCAGAGTCAGAAAGAGCTATCACGCGTGAATTGGTAGATGACCTTTTAAAAAATGGCATTATTCGAAACAGTAGTTCTGCGTATGCTAGCCCAGCTCTTTTAGTTGACAAAGCATCTGGGGCTAAAAGGCTATGCATAGACTATAGACAGCTAAATAAAATCACTGTTAAGGAAAAATACCCAATGCCCATGATAGAGGACCTCATTGACAGATTACAGGGTTGTAAATTCTATACTTCTCTTGATCTAAAAAGTGGTTATCATCAAATAAGCATCAAATCTGAGGATGTGCACAAAACTGCGTTCATAACAAGTGATGGCCATTTTGAATTTTTGAGAATGCCTTTCGGAGTATGTAATGGGCCAGCTGTGTTCCAAAGACTTATGAATACAGTTTTGGGCAATCTACGTTTTGGAAGTGTAATTTGTTACATGGATGATATTCTCATCGCTACGAAAACCATAGAAGAGAATATAGGTTGCTTAGAAAAGGTTTTAGATATTTTTGTCGAGAATGGGTTGACTATCAATTTAGAAAAATGTGCCTTTTTCAAAGACCGAATTACCTTTTTAGGCTATGATATTGCCGAACAAGGCATCAGTCCGAGCTCCCGAAAGCTAGAGGCTATTTCAAAGTACCCAACCCCAAAGTCAGTTCATCAATTAAGACAATTTTTAGGTTTGATTAATTATTTTAGGAAATTCATTAAGAATTGTGCGCTTCTCTGTAAACCATTGACTAGTTTATTGAAAAAGGGTGTAATCTGGCAATGGGGCCAACAACAAGATCAGGCTGTAGCACGAGTGAAAGATGCATTGATTGAGAATGCAGTACTCAACGTCTTTGACCCTAAATTACTCATAAATTTATACACGGATGCCAGTCGTGACGGCATAGGATGTATCTTGACACAGCTAACTAAAAACGGTGAAAAGCCTGTATACTTTTATAGTCGTCAGACAAGTAATGATGAAAAGAAATATCATTCCTTCGAATTGGAGCTTTTAGCAATTATCACCGCTTTACAAAAATTTAGGCATTATTTATTAGGCACGAGTTTTAAAATTACAACAGATTGCAATGCAGTACGACACGCATTAAGTAAGAAAGAGATAATTCCAAGAATTAGTAGATGGGTATTGTATACACAGGATTTTACGTTTGAAGTCGTTCACAGGGCTGGGTCGCAGATGCAACACGTTGACGCATTAAGTAGGAACCCTATCATTACTTGCAACAATGTAACTGATGAAGTAGAAAGTGTAAACACGATTACTGAAGGAGATTGGTTGTTAGCGGTCCAGTTGCAAGACCCTAGTATATGTAGTATTAGAGACATATTACAGTCAGGCGAGGCCGAGACGAATAAAAAACTATTTAATGAATATGAATTATTAGGAAATAAAGTTTACCGTAGAACTGAATTTGGCAGGCGTTGGTTAGTACCAAAGAAATGTATATGGTATGTAATTCGCGCTAACCATGATGATGTAGGGCATTTCGCAGTAGATAAAACTATTGAAAGGATTAAGTCAAAATATTGGTTCCCTCGTTTAAAGAAAACCGTTTCAAAATATATAAAAAACTGCTTGAATTGTATCTACTACAAAAACATTCACGGTAAAAAACCAGGCAAGTTGTACCCAATTCCAAAATTCGCTAGGCCATTCCACACACTTCACGTCGATCACCTTGGTCCATTTGTTAAAACTACACAGCAAAACAGTTACCTGTTAGTTATAGTTGACTCTTTTACCAAATTCGTTTTTATTTCGGCTGTAAAAAACACAAAAAGCAAACTTGTCACGAATGAGTTAAATAAGATATTTAAAGTATTCGGAAATCCAAAACGCCTAGTTTGTGATGCAGGTAGTGCTTTCACATCCAAACTATTCACTAGTTATTGCAATGATAAAAATATTAGGCTTCATATCATTGCAACTGCTGTTCCACGCTCAAATGGCCAAGTCGAGCGCTATAATCAAACAATTTTAGAAGCATTACGTAGTATGAGTGCTGATACTGATAACAATAGATGGGATCAGCACATAACTAGTATACAACAAGGTATTAATAGCACTATTAATAAAACCACGTCTGCTGTGCCAAGCGAGGTATTTTTTGGGTTCAGAATTCGAATGAATAATGACGCGATCACTGATGATAATAATGAGCATTTTACTGACGTCACTGCGTTGAGGAATAAGGTCGACGCAAATATTAATAGTAATGCAGAACGACAAAAGGCATCTTTCGACTCTAAAAGAAAAGAGGCCCCTATTTACAAGGTTGGAGACCTAGTGGTACTCAAAATTCCGAGTCACACAAATGATGGTCAGAGCACTAAGCTATTGCCTCTATACAAGGGGCCTTTTCAAGTGACGAACATCTTGGGGCACGATAGATATCAAGTGGCAGACATGAGAGGAGCCGAAAGATCTTCCAAAAAGTACGATGGTATTGCCTGTGTGGAGAATATGAAGCCCTGGATCCGCGTTGCTGAAGTACCAGATGTTGTCAAAGATACATAGGTATACATAAAAGTGGTATTATGGTAATTTTATAATAATAGCAGGTCGCGGAGTTTAAAGAAAGATATACAAAAACTGTATGTTTTTTTTTTAAACTCCGCCCCTAAAACGATAGCTAATTACTGCCCGAAATTTCTGCCTTTATTGTTTGTGGTCCAATGCATTCGCTTTAAACATGATGTTTATAGGGTGTTCGGTCTTAGAACCAACAGGCATCCGTGGTGAACGCTGTTGTATTATACGTGGTGATACACAACTAGATCGATACTGAGTGGACATTGATCTAGTTCAAGCCACATACTATACGTGGTGATACACAACTAGACCGATACTCAGTGAACATTGATCTAGTTCAAGCCACATACAGTAGGAGCATGTTAACCGTCCATGGCATACCATGCTCTAATCTGTCGAACACCTTATCTACAGTCCGATGTTGAAGCAGCTCACCTCTGTTTAGAGGTAATATCCAGCTTAAACTAATATTGTTCTATGTTTTCAGCTTCTACATTGGACCAATACGCTGTTCGAGGACGAACGCGTGAGCAGGATAGCCGGATGTTGTCGCACTTATTTTTGCTGCTGGCAATTGTGTCAAACGTAACGTCACCAGAGGTTGGAGGGGCGCGCGAGGACAGCCATTTTTGAAGACTACTGGGTGGCGGACTTCACTTTGTTACGGGACACGGTCGTCGAAGCAACACCTCTCCGTTTGGTATAAGTGTAATCGCTAATCAGAAATAATGTTGGTAAAACATTATTTCTAGACATTTAATTATTGTATACTATTTCCTGTGCTATTTGATTATATTTTCTTAAGATCCGTTTTATGGTGCTTTTAATAAATAAAAGAATGTAACAGTTGATTATGAAAAAAAATATATATATTATCAAGCAATTTAAAGAAGTAACACTGATTGTCCTAACTTGACTATAGTTCATAAAGTTGTAGCTATCTTCTAATAAATAAATGCTTCATATGATTTACTGACCGTTATCTTGTTTTCTTTATACACATTATTTTTATGTAAAATGATATTATTTGTAACAAAAGGATATAGCCGGAAAAATCTACCGGCATTTTTATCCCCATGGGTCGTCCGCATCGGCTGCCAGCACAGACTATTTTTTCGATACAATATTCCACGAAATAAATCATAGAATAATTTTTGATTCCAATCACTAGGTTTTTATTTATCTGTGCACGCATGAATGATTGGTGTGACGTAGTGCGGCACAGCATAAATGAACAGCCATTTTTTAAATCGTACCTTCATGAAGCGGAAACGTCACAGGCGGGCGTGGCAAACGACGTACGAACGACGACATAGCCGCCTACAGCTGATCATATTCAAATGTCATGTCATTTGCCATTGCCAACGTTTACGACTGCATGATGGTTTTATAACACTGCCGTACCATAGATTCATTCAACTCATTGAGCGAATTCCTCATCGAATCATCGAATCTCTACATACATTTACATAAAGTCGATTTGTGTAAAAGCGCAATTCAGCGATCAAAAGGGTCAATTAAAAGTTTTCAGAAATAAAACCTTGTTTCAACTGAAGTCTGATTTCACAGTGTGTTAGAATAAAACCCGCAGAACCGAGTAAAAGACATTTCAGAATCCAAGCGTATTTTAATTCGGTTCACTGGACCCACAATTTGTGAAGACAACTTAGTAATCTTGAAGGGCAGACGGATCAAAATATGGGTGAACAAATCGCTCATTTTGAAAAACATCGACATAAATGTAGTTTTTCCCAAAATTAGATAAATATGCCAAAGCACTTAAAAAGCGTATTTTCGTTAGGAAAGTAAAGCCTTGAAAAAAACAACCGACTAAAAAAAACACTACAAAAAGATAGTTTTCGTTAGTTCCGCATTTTCGTTTTTTGACACCGACTTCCGAAATTAAAGTTATTTATGTCTTTGTAGTGTATTTTTTTTTGAAGTCGGTTGTTTTTTTTTTTTTGTAAAAAGTTTTTATTTTTCACTTTTTAGTTGTACCTACCCCACACAAATTCAGTTAACACTAATGCCTTGATGAATTGAAGACGCCGACTAGAAGAATCATCAAAATTCGCATAGAAATGCCGGAGATGCAGTACATTTATGCATATAACTTCTTACATAAGAATAATTACCTAATGTATTATATACTAAACCCTTTCTGAAAGTATTTAGATCACATTAATGAAAGAACTATCAAAATTGGTTCATTAGTTTTTGAGAAAATCGCGGACATACATACATACGGGTCGAATCGACTTCAAAACAGGAGGTTCTGTACCTCCTGTTTTGAACTCGGTTAAAAAAGTAGCAGTTATGACGATGTTTCTCCAAATGAGCGAAATAAAGATTTAGTAAAACGACTGCCTAGTAGTCGCAAGCGCTACTGCTGAGCATGAGGTCCTGGGTTCGATTTACGGGTCTAACAAAGTGTCATTGGGAATTTCTCGGTAGCAGGCCGTTATCTGGATTCGTACCCGGTTAAATAGCAATAGAATCACCCCCCATTACATGGGACTTAAACATAACTGGCGAAGTTTGGGTGTAACTAATATGTCAACACTTGGAAACTTTCAATTGCGATTTTTTCGTGAAATAACGAATGCAACGTTGAAATAGGACACTTTACACAAGCCTATGGGTTCGAAAATACTATGTTTGCAATAACATACAATTTCATTCAAAAATAAAGGAGAAAATCGCCTTTGAATAAAGCCAAGTGTATACATACTTATGCTCGTGACTGTACTGTACACCTCTGTCTTACCCTTTGGAGAATACACGCGTGATGTTAAGTTTTGTTATTAATACGAGATGTTAGATGTTGAGACGTATCTCATTAGCGTGTAATTACCTACATAATTAGTAGCTGTCGTGTGATTGGCAGCTAAACAGTCATTGACATCGGTCGGCTTCGTCCCGTGAGCTACACAATTGAACGTGACTTGTTGGATCAATACTAAAGCATTAACGGTGATAATTTAGATCCCACAGTGTTTTTATTGCCCCAAAAAAGTGACATCAGCTTTTTATTGAAGATTTCTACTCAATAGTTCACTTAAAACGCAAGAGTAGAACTCCCAGGTGCCAATTTTGTACACTCTATTTTTTTTTTAATCTTAAAGTTTTCGTTACTGAAAATAATTGAATTATTCCACTTTGCCCCACCGGCCGCCCCGATTATTTGAATTACATATTTATGAAGCAATTCTAGGCGCATATTTTTCCGTTTTTATTTAATCAGAAATCATAATAGAACCCACAAAAAAATGTATTTCCGAAATCAGTTTTTTTTTTCTGGGTCTTAGTAGAACCTCTGTCTGGTACAATTAGATTCCTTATACTAAGTTAAATCGGTTCAGCGGTTTAAGCGTGAAGAGGTAACAGACAGACACACTTTCGCATTATATCTAATATTAGTATGGATATACGATTAATACGAACCCTGGTCGCAACACACATTATAAAACTTATGAACCTGAAACTTGACTACTTGAAATTTATATTTACGAAGAAAAACAAGTAAGTGATGTGTGACTTTTTATACGCACAAAGGTCTCATTCTCTCTCATTTGCTATTCCCGACCCATTTACCACGATACTTCGTACTCGAAAGTTAAAATAAAAGTCACATAAAAACTTGCGACGCAGGTGTATAAGGCGCAAAAGCAAAGTTTTTTCCTCGACTACATTACTCGTCCTATTTAAATTCGAAACCCGAAAAAACCGCAGGAGGTAATAAAAAAACGTTAGCAAGAAAACTTTTAAACGCACTTCTTTTATACAAAAAACAACCTTCAGTCTTTTTAGGGTTAAAAAAGGGTAAAAACATTATGTAAATTGTATACTCTGCGAACACTTGACCATATAGTGTGGGAAATAGAGTGTGAGAGAGAGAGAAAATAATTGCATCATTACAGAAATTGCTTTAGCAGTGTCGCTTGCCTGCTTGGGTACCCTTCACTAACTTAGTTACAAAATCACCGTGGATTACAATAAGAGTGAAAAAGAAACCTTAGGATTGACAAAATAAGTGTCAATGTCACATGTCCGTGAAAATTGACGAATTTAAGTTCAGGATTTAACATAGCTGGTGTTGCGACTTTTCATCAAAACTGTACTTATAGAATTGTAGGTACAGATAACATTGTAGGTACAGACGCGCAGAAAATTGTTGGATAAATCTGAAATCTTATTTATCCAGTAATTTCGTTTATGCTTGAGATTCAGCATTCAGTACGCGATGACAGGTATATTCGCGAGGGGAGTTCTTACATAAATATTATGTAAATCAAGTGATGTTGAAGATGTGTAGTCGTATTTGTGCTGTCTTTAAGAAAACGAATATGATAATTTATGCACGAAAAGTGGAACTTCAGCGATGCGGACGAGTTCTTTGACGCCTAAGTGCCCTTTTGTTTGTGTTTGTATTTATTTGTATACTTAGTAATTTAATTTAGTATCTAGTGTAAGGCCGTATTCAGTGCTCTCCTGACGGTCAGGACTGACGTCGGTCTGCCGTAGCTATCGCCATAGAAACCATGCGCGCATTGAGAGCAGCACTGACCGCGTCCGCATACGGACGCATAGTGCGTGCGTACGCACTGACCGTCAGTCCCGACCGCCAGGAGAGTACGGCCTAAATAGTTAGTAGTGTAAAAATTATACATATATAGCCATTTTATTTAAAAAAAACCTAAAAACCGTAAATAAAAAAACCGGTTTGTTGATGGTTGTCCTGAAATACAGAAATAACAATAATAACGTTTAATTGTAACCCTTTCTATAGCTGAAGCATTCTTGTTTTATTATTTAATAAAACTAGAGCTCGGGAAAGAAATTAGACAAACAATGCTGAACAGGTAGGTAACTACCTGAAAACGAAAACATTCGTTATTTTAATTCATGAAAGCAGTCGTTTGTTTTTTGATATTTTTAATTAATATCACAGTAGGTAGTCCTATAAACGGTAATTAAAATCATTATTAAAAACATCAAACTAAATGTTTCATACTTTTGATCTTAAAAAAAGTGATTTGTATAAATAATTGAAAACAGGGACACTTTTATATCATCAAACTCTCTGTTGAAAATTGTGAAAAGGTACTCGTAATTATTATTGTTACGGAAATGAATGAAAAAAAAAATGAAAATTATGTTCGTGTGATACAATTTTCATGTTCTTTTCGTTAATTAAATAATTATATTTCTTTTGAGCCCGAATTTTAATACAAAAGCCCCTTAAAACTTAAGGAAAGCCAAACGCATTGCAAGGCATTATTATGGCTTAAAGCTGTTTAATACTTAGGTATTAAACAGCTGTTTAATACTTAGGTATTAAACAGCTTTTAGCCATAATAATTCCAATATAAGTAGGTACTAGGGGCAGTAGGCGGTTATAGAATTCGACGGTCAGTCAAACTCAAGCACGTTTGTGGTCTTTGAGTCCGACACGTTTCCGTGGCTTTGATGTGAGCACGGGCACGTTTGCCGTTAACGTCAGTTACATAATACTAAAGCGCAGGCCACACTAGGAACGAAGCTAAGTTCGTTTAGCTTCACTCATGTAGCTTTCGCGTGTTTGCATACTTCGGTTCACGCCGCGAACTGTGACCCGAAGTACGAAAAGACGCGTAGTGCTACGGCTACATTGTCGCAATAATGCGAAGTATGCCTCGCTCGCTCTCTGTTGCACATCGGGGTTCCACCAAAGCGAAGCTAAACGGACTTAGCTTCGTTCCGAGTGTGGCCTGCGCTTAAGATGTGGCTTCAGGGCGTGCTTAACGTAATGGCCACAATATACGTTTCAATCAAATCGAATCGGAAATCAATCACAAAATCAGGTGCGGATATTAAATGTCTGTGACCTACTCCTATGTTTACACGATTCAATTTCATTGCTTTATCCCACAGAACATGGAGACACCTCGGCACCCATTGCTAGAGGCGGCATTGTCAACATTTTCCATACAAATCAATGTGTCACCGTTTACTCGCACTACGACACAAATGACGTATGGAAACTGACAGTTTTGGAGGCGGCTCATGACTAGTCATGACAGAAGTTGTGTGACGCAGTTTCGGCACCACGAATTTTATTAGTCTCATAGAGGTATGAAGAACAGAGTGTAAAGTTCACTCATCCTCTATAGAAAAAGGAGGATCCTCTGACAAGACGGGTGTTGGTCGGTGGGCTGCTGCCCGAAGATCGATGTCGGGACGTTGTATATATGGTATTCGCGCGGTAAACTCTGCTTGCGCGATGCAGGATTTTGCGTAGTTCGCATGTTGCGATGTAGATGCCGCCAGTCTTTACACGGTGCCTGCTGATTCCATGCTCTATGTTTCATCCATATTAGAAGGCTAAATTGAACCTTGTCTTATTCCCATAAGATACAAAGCTACACTGTCGTATTTAGTTCATCAATGTTCATCGTATAGCGTGGGCTACTAACAACGCTCACAAACTGTTTATTTACTTTAGCTTTCATTCCACAACCTCAGGCTGTTGTCGTCCTTCCGCTAGCTATCGAAATGCCTTTCCAGGAAGTATTTATTTTATTGAGTCCTTTGCCCAGGGGGATAATAATATAGACTTTAGTAATAGCATTGTCTGTAGTAGTAACACATTTTGTATTTAGAAGGTTTCAACTTTATATCTCAATAATTTATCCGACAATAATTGTTCGAGTAATATTAGGAATTGTTATTGAAAAATTAACCTCAACTGTCAAATAAAACCTTCTAAATATCATCTTTAAGTATTCAAATAATCAAATTAAAGTAAGTGACACTACATATGGGCATCCGCAGGTACGTTTACTCATCCATTTTTTTTTATTTTTATCAGATATTTTTATAGCAGACTATAATTTGAAACATCTTTTCCGTTGAATTATCGCCACCATACTTTTGATTGCCGCTGCTGTGATTAGAGCCATGGACAAACACAGACGTCCAAACAATGTCCAAAGGCTTCGGTGACCACTTATCATCAGTGGGCCTAGTATAAACGCACGGAGTAAACTTACGTTTACTCAATTAAATCTAAACGAGTTCCGAAATCGAATCCGAAATGAAAAGTAAATCCGAGCGATTTTAAAATTAGAAATAGGTACTCGTTTCGTAGATACTAATAACTTATGTAGTTTTAAGACTTTATACTTATCTGTGGATGATACTAATTCTGCTTGCCGTATTCTAAAACCAAATGACATAGGATAGTTTTATTTTCGATTTAAAAATAGTTCGAAATTAAAACTTTGCGGGACAATTAACGCCTCTCGACGTAATAACAATAAAACTTCTGTGTCTCGTTCGGTGTTTTTAAATGAGTTAAGTTATATTTACTTCGCGCGTTTATGCTAGAGCCTCTGGTAGGCCTATTCAAAACGTCATTCATACCTTGGTAACACCTTCAATGAACGCCCTAGTGGCCAGTTCCCCTGGTCCATCGACAGTCTTGCCGTCATCATCAGGGCCCCAGGACGCGCTGTAGATATCCACGTGTTGAGGGTTCAGGCTCAAGGAACGGGCTTCCACTGCATCTGTGACGTCGCCATCCAGCATTCGAACTCCTGAGAAAAGATAACCTTGATTAGTAATGAAGATGATGCTGCATGTAGGTCGTCTTTGCGTCGGTATAAAAGAAGACGTTTAAACATAATAGATAGTACATAATATAGAATTTTATTTGTAACATACTGTGCACCTGATGGGATTTACCATCGGCAAAAATTACGAACTTCCAAACAAAGTTTCATTTCCTATTTGATCCCTACTAGCTGCGCCCCGTGGTTTCACCCGCGTAAATGTCGATTCCGTGAGAATATCGGGATAAAAAATAGCCTATCTGTTAATCCAGGGTGTCAGCTCCCTCCATACAAAATTTTATCAAAATTGGTGCAGCCGTTTGAGCGTGAAGAAGTAACAAACATACACACACACACTCACACACTTTCGCCTTTATAATAATAGTGTGATAATGGTATCAGGGTGGTCGTGTCTTAGATTGCACCATTTCTGTATAGTGTGAAATGCCCTGTGCATTTCAATCTAAATATTACATAGGTACTAGAAATTACTATGAAATAAAAACTGAACAAAAATTTGTATTTATACATATTTTTGCACACCGCATTGGAAAACTACGGCCCAGACTCTAATGGGTTATTCAAACTCCAAGCCTAAAAGTTTAACCTTAGTTAGTTAGACACTCGTGTGTTTTTCAAATTCAAAAGGACGTACGTGGGAGCGTATTCGGACAAAAGCGTAATTAGCATAAAATGTAAAAGTCCCTGACTAAAGATAAATGTTTAAATCCCAACAAAAACATGTTTTGTTATCCCGTGTGTAGCTGTAACTAATTCGTGTTAATTTAGAGTTCCGGGCATGTCAGCTTGAGTAATTTAAATCTGCTCATCCCCTGAGCCGCTCTTTTGAAACATTCAGATGTAAAACTTCTAATGGCATAAAACGTGACATTCCCGAATAATAAATTATAATCAGAAAGAGAATCTTATCATTTTATTTCCTCCGTTCGTGTGATGAACATCAACTGTTTTATAACCGTATAAACGCTCCCTGCGTCGGTATCAAAACAGCACGCATGTAACTGGGTCTGGTAAATTCCCAGAATTTCATCTAGCTGCCTTTGATCCAGCATTTGTTATAAATTACATTTAGACAGTCCTTTACAGTGGATGTTACGTTACTAATAACACTCCCGGACTCCTTAATCGAACCACCCTGCACTTTTTGTAGAGAATAAAAAACTTTATAAATGGTGGTGAATTCAAATTCGGAACAATGACGACACCAAAATTGTGGCCAGTACGTCGGCATCAAAACGGCATAAAAACTTTTTCTTTGACTCATCATTATTTTTATGTATGTTTTAGGCCCATAGACTTTACATGAAAATGCACGATAGCTCGATTCAAGAGCAGATCCCACTGTCTAAATATAAAAGACCTAGCAGACTATTCCGATAAACATTCAACTATGAACAAACAAAGAGTATTTGCGATGAAATCCCGAATTTATGCACCGAGACACGTTTGCACTGCAGTTAAACGCGATATTATCATAATACTATGTTTACATTAGGGTGGCGATTGCGATAAACTTTCAAGTTATATTGCGTAGAAAGGGACAAGTTAAACAGTGTTAGTAAGCGAGTTCACCAACGAATATTCGCAGACTTGCTAATAACTTTATATCCTGAAGCGTTTTCATATCGCTACACAGCACACTGACATGGAAAAGGTCACGTTTCCTTACTTGTACAAACATTTTGCTAAAATACATTTAAAAGAGAACTTTTTAACGTCACTTTTGTAAAAAATATGCCGAATCTTTTATAAACGTACTTATGAAATAACAGAATACTTTTGTTTATAAATTATAATGTAAAACATTTTTTTTTTAACTAAAAAATAATTATAAGTTTTTGCATTTGTATTTTCATCCTGCGTAGATAATATTTCAGAAATACCCAATTAAAATTTCACACCATCAAGAATGTTGTAGCGAATATGTAATTTATCAAAATATTATAGGTATTATTCCTGAATGTTCGCCACGCCCAAATATTTACCAAACTCTAGGTTTTTGTTTCGAATAAAATAAAATTATGAAATTAAATATTTCAGTTTTATCCGTTGGATATCTCCGATATTACTAATTTAATATTCAGCACAAAACCAACTTGTATCTACCCATTTTATCAGCATTTTACAACCCATATTATATACCAGCTGTTTATATAAAAAGTCTAATAAAAACTTACGAGGAGACATAAAAACATGCATACGGCGTAACAGTAAACTTGAAAATATACTTTTTGTTCCTTTGTCTTTTCTAAACACAATGCTTTGGTGGGTTCCAGTGAATTTCTTTCAGTGAACCGTTTTTATCGGTCGTTTTACGTGACGTAGTGTGCTTAGGTGAAAGTATCTCCTACATTTATTAGAAAATTAAATGTGCAGAGCTGGTGTACCAGATAATGGCTAATATTCTTTAGTGGGATGTTAAATCACACACAATACTCTACTGGAAAAAACAGTCTACTCTTATAGAGTAGTATATATATATTTATTTGCAAAGAAAAAATCAAAAATCCGTTTTTACAGTACAGTTGTGAGGAATCGATGATGTGGCTGGCCACCGAGAGGAGGCCTGTGTCACATAGGCATAGCAAGGGCATTCCCTTGCTAGGCCCATTGGCCGTAATCCACCACGCAGGCCCAGTGTGGGTAACAAAAAATTCGAAGACATGTGACATCTAATGTCTTCGAATTTTTTGTTCTGGGACATCATCAGCATCTCAATGATAAAATAGCACTATCGAGGTCAAGAGCTCATTCAGCAATAAAAAAAAACTATTACCATAGATTAAGTATTCTGTGACCATAGTGCAGTTCCAAGGCGTCTTATACGTCCAATTTATAAGCTAATTTTAAGTATTATTCTTGCCTATGTGTAAAGAAAAATGTATTCAAATTGAATGTCTAGTGGGCTATCCATCGAGAAGCTAGTCAAGTAAAATAATATCGTAATTAAACACGGCCGATTGGACATAGTCACAAAACTTTTTTTTATAACTGTACAAATTGCAAACAAAACAAAAAAACCTTATTACCTACGTACATTCAATCATTTGTAATTCTAATCCATCTTACTTAATATTTCTTGTGTATCGAATATATTACTTCAGCCAGAACTATTCTGTAATTCGCATAAATAAAACATCGAAGTTGATCTATCTTCTTTTATCTTGTAGTCTGTAATCCTTTGGGATGTTATAGATTACGTCACGTTTTTTGAACGACACTAAGCTTTGAGAATATCAATTGGTAAGCTAGGGATGTTTTTATTGACTGAATATTTTGGCCTAACAAAAAATGTAACGACTCTTTCAGCATTGGGGACATGATCACAATATTTTTAAACATTTCCGTCTCTGTCTTTTGTCTGTAGTATCACATTATTATCGTCAGCCTATTACAGTTCACAACTGGTCCAGACACAAACCAGCACTGAGCCCACGTGGTGGATTATGGCCCACTCCCTGCCAAGTCATTTTTTTAAAATAATTTAGAAGAAATAGCGAAACAAATTTAGGGGTCAATAATTATTATTTGTCTCGTAATTTCCACATTAAACTTAAAAAAACAATACATAGGTACTCCATACACATTTACAGTTTGAAGTCGTAAGACAAATCTCGACAACGCACTCTCAGAGCACATCAGTCGTGTAAAGTGTGAGTCTTGGAGCACTTGTGCACTCGTGAAGACAATGGGTCGAGTTTGTCACACTTTAACAACCATTAAATGAGCTACATGAAGAGATTTTGGACACTGTGGTTGTTAATGTTACTATTTTAAATGAGGACATATTAATGTTTGGGAGGATTAACATTTGAAAAATAAAGTGCTTAATCATCACACTGAGAAGAACGAACGCGAAAATTGTCGAAAGTCTTGAAAAAACAAAAGAAATGAAACTACGAGTAGGCACTTATGAATGCTAACCAGACGAAAAGGAATCGTTTTGGACACTACGTTGATTTTTCGCTCTTTCGGAGCCGCGATTGGCTAACCCATCGCAATCCATTTATCTACTTAACTAGCTTCTGCCCGCGACATCGTCCGCGTTAAATCTCTTGATCCCCCGACTCACCCCGTCGCATCACATAGCCTACTTGCGATATATCTATACGCTATTAAATCGTTTTCGCTTACAATTCTTTGTGACCTTTTTATTTTTTTCTCGGCTCCTAAGTGGAGTGTGATGATAAGTAGCCTTCTTCAAGAATTGAGCTATCAAATACAAAAACTATTTTTCAAATCCAACTGGTAGTTTCAGACTAATAGCTCGTTCAAACAAATAGACAAACTTGTCAGCTTTATTTTCATAGTATTAGTATACGTAGATAAAATCTTCATTATTCATTCATTCATTCACTGACAGACTACGCACACACAGCCTTAACTAATGGCTCTACAAGCATACAATTTTGAACAAAAGTTGTTTAAACAACAAAACTGAGAACTAAAGGAAGGATTTAATAATAAAATAAATAAATTTCTGAAAATTGCCACAAAGCTTGTAACCAAATGTGTTTCTTACCTCCAACGCTAGCCCCATACGCGACACCCACAGCACACAACGAGTTGTTAGCAGTAGCGGCCACTTCACCCGCGCATCTCGTGCCGTGGCGGTTCGAGTCGATCATGTCGTACCGTGGCTGAGGGTCCGAGTCGTGGGAGTTCACGTCGTATGACGCCATGGGATCCTGGTGAAAAGAAAAGGTATATTAACACGTTGACTGCCAAACAACAGATACAATAGAAAATCTATTGTTCGCGATCACCAGTGACCGCGGTAGCAGTCAATGCCTTAAATAAAATTACGTATAGGTTAAGCAACGTATGCCTAGGTCGATCCGTGGTCGAGGCCCGCCAGCTAGGTGGGCATGCGCCGGGAGGGTTGTGGAAGTAAGCTGAAGTAGGCTGAGCCGGTTTCCCATGGCCCTCCCATCACGGCGATGCGGGAACACCGCTGAGTTTTAGTGGGTATATTGTCGGTGTCTTTCCGACAGGAGTCCCACATACCCCGTCTCGTCCCCCACGAGCGGAAATGCGTAATGCATTTCTCAGAGAAAAAAAAAATAAAAAGGGCGATCCGTGGATGTGTGACCATTCATTATATACTGAAACCCCTAGACATGGAGCCTAAGAATCACGTTAAGCAGTTGATCCCGACTGTCATTCGCAGATATTTGACAGCCGTTATGGGTAGTCAGATACCCGAAAGTCTGACAACTAGTCTTGCCAAGGGGTATCGTGTTACCCAGTAACTGGATTGTGGAGGTCAGATAATCAGAAGAGGTCAGAAATAACAGTTGCTCCTTGTGAAACACTAGTATTCAGTTACACTTGAAGCCAACCTCAACATAGTTGGGAAAAGCCTAGGCTAGGATAAATAAAATAAAAATTAAAGGACATTATCTGCATTCATTGGTTACCCCATTCTAAGGTATTTTAGTGGATCAGGGGTTTAAAATTAACAGCTGGTGATTATAGTTAAGGGTATAAAAGAAAGCAAAGCGTTCGCTATTAGGCCACGGCCACCAATCCGCTTGACTTCAAAAGTGGCTTGTTCAGGAATGTCTTCTTACGTCTTATTGTAAACTAGCTGCGCCCCGCGGTTTCACCCGCATATGTTTCGATCCCGTAGGAATATCGGGATAAAAACTATCCTATGTCCTGTCCCGGGACTCAAACTATCTCTATACCGAATTTCATCTAAATTGGTTCAGTGGTTTAGGTGTGAAAAGGCAACATATAGACAGACAGACAGACAAGAGTTATTTTCGAATTTATAATATTAGTATGGATTGATAAGCCTTACAAAATACCTTGAAGCTAAAAGACGAGTTGAAAATTATATTACATCCGCGTAAATTAATTGTCGAAACACGTAAGTCCAAGTCCTAGATTAAGTCTTACGAGTATCATATAAATTCAGCAGTAGTAATTCGGTAATCTCCCAACTTTTCATACAACACATTTGGACGCTCCATTATTAAGTCTATGAGCCGCTTACGTCTTTAGCAGTCTCAGATTTTATTCGTAATTATGCAAGTACAGTGTTTTTATTTTTTGTGTTTAAGTATGTTCTTTTTTGCGTCATTTTCACCCCAAATAAACGTATTTTCTTTCTTTTCTTTCTTACATGAAAACAATGCACGATATTGCAGTACTAATCCCGGTGTAAGGGGTGCAACCACACCGCAGGCGACCGTTATTGAAGGTTTTGCCTCGAAATATATCACTTCATCTATACTTCAACAAAATTAACAAGGAGAGAGTAAAGAGGTCAAAATTTGTGTAGGTACTGTGTGCGTGTGTCTCTCTTTATTTGTAGGTATCTTAAAATATCTCGAGGACTAAATACAATGTTATTTTCCACGTAAATAGGTAGGTACATGCGGATCGTTATGGATGGTTGGTTTGCTAGTAATTGTCCTGTATTCTGACATCCACGCGGATGAAGTCGCGGGTAGAAGGTAGTATATTCATAAGACTCTAATGACGTCGATCTACTGCGGCCTGGTTGCTCCCTAAGGCGAGGCCCTTACGTTCGTCGCACATAAATCGCTTCGGTATACCCGCGACCCAATTACCCATTTTTTTTTCCGAACGCCAACTGTGGAATTAAAGCCGCACGAGCGAGATGAATCGTGTAATTTGAAACTCCGAAGCTTTTGTTTCGAACACAGATGTCACTCTACGCCCTTTTTATCGCGAAAGCGTGGATCCCCCGCGTATTACTCGCTCCCATTCTGATTTCATCGGTGTTTTTCAAACATTTCCTCCTAACATACGTGGAAACTGCGTCTCTTATTTCCCAATGAAGATTTGAGTACAAAGTACAAAGGGAGCAACAAAAGTACCGACGTCATAAAACATACAATGAAACAATTTCGAAGAAATTTATTCGAAATGTCGTGAGACGTAATCGAGAACATGTTGTTTTACGACGCGGACCAATCGACTTCCTACAAGTTTGTGTATAGATCAGAGCAAGTGAGGAACAAGAAAGAATAGCATGTACTTACGTAATTAGCGACTAAGTCGGGGTGATCGGTCTCCAGGCCATCGTCGAGGATGGTCACCACTACGCCACGGCCTGTGATGCCTTCCCGCCATGCCGGTATCACGTTCATGTCTAAACCACCTCCTCGGTTCTAAATAAAACATAAAAAAACAAGATTAATACAGACGTTTCAAAAGAATAAATTAATGTACCTATCCATTTGGCAATATAAATATTTAGAAACTTCTGCTATTATCATTTAGCACATGATTTATGGAATGGCTCGGCAAAACATCTACAACCAAGAAGTAATAAAATAAAAGCAATGACCCACTTAATCTTCGGCGGTCGTAAAATCATGAAACGTACCACAAAAATGAAATGTACGAGTAAAACCAATTACTCAACCTCCATCAGCGTAGATTTTTTTAATTTACAAAATTGTTACTAAAACGAATTTGTAGAAATATAGGTATTTGCAACAGTAGTAGAGTCGAATGAAAATGAAATTTCCGCCGCAACACCGGAGCGACCACTGGAAATTTGTATTGACGGATTGTTTCACTGATATCTACACGAAATTGGTTTTTATATCAACTATTTCGGATCGCTGGAATAATAAAAATGAACAAAGGCTAACAACGAATTCGAAATTGGAATTACTTTTTTTTTCGATTGATTGACGAGCATATATCTATCTTTGTGTGTGGTCGGTGCGTGTTTGACAAGTTTATACAAATTGTGGTTTGAAAATATTCGTCTGATAGATCGTTATATAAACGAGCAAAATCTGTATACTGTACCTACTATAAATTAAACCAACGTCTACACAAAACTTGTTACACAAATTAATTTACTTGAGCCTTCCCTAATGGGCACGAGCTGTCTAAAGATATGGAATCAAAAACATCTCAACCCTCATTACTTTGGTAGAAGCGATATTATGTAAGAATTAGGCAAATTTCCCGCGATAACTTAATAAAACTCAAATTTTTGGCTTCTACTTCTTCAATATTTAAGAAGAGCGTTATAAACTTCACCCGAAGAAAATTAAACTTCTCTCTCGGCTCGGTTGGATAGCTAAAGAAAACAAAAACGACAAGAATCGAGTGCTTACACAGTGTAACTTCACAACTTTCTGGTAAACTCAACAATATTTTGGTTCTTAATTGAATGACACCAATTTGCAATTATAGGTAATAATGTCAATATCAATTATTAAATTGGGTGTTCCCTATTTCATTCTTTCTTCATAATTAAAATTGTATTTCATCAATATCTTCTTAAACTTTTATATTTATCCTTTGGTATTAAACTGTTAAACCTAACGAAACGTATAATTACCTAAATATAAAAGCTAGCTATATTTATATAACCTCGCTTTTATATTTACACAAAGTATTTTTAGGCTCCTTTTATAAAACATTTTTCTATTTATTTACTTATTAACTTTGCTAAAGCTAAAGCTTCCAAACGTTTTCAACTGTGAAAAGTGATCCTTTGAGTCTTTGGTACTATATTTTATTTTTGGTTTTGCCAAAAGGCCAGATCTCAGCTCCCATACTAATCGCATTGGCACTCCTCAAAGTCACTCTTTAGTCCGGGCACTCAGAGCAAAGTGCCTGGCTTTTACAACCGTAAATATAATATAGTAATAATATAAAGGAAGTGTTAGATCTAAAGAGCTCTTG
Source organism: Amphipoea oculea (assembly GCA_945859645.1). NCBI lineage: Eukaryota > Metazoa > Arthropoda > Insecta > Lepidoptera > Noctuidae > Amphipoea > Amphipoea oculea. The sequence continues at coordinate 8,081,709 of OX243876.1, forward strand.
CACATCGATTGATCGACGTTGCTACGATGATGGATTCAATCAGTGACCCGATTTTAAACATAAAGACCTCTTTGTATATCGTATACTAAGTGTTGTTTGAGGCGACTATTGGTGTCATCATACGGCTATTCATCATATATATAAACATGCAAGTCTACCCTAGCTATACCAACCTAAGAATGCCCTACGGAGCTGCATCTTTCTTAGATGCAGAGCCAAAATCAACAGCTTAGAAACAGTCCACTGTTAGGAATAAGCCTCTCCCACGCTGCAATATCAAACCCGGTTCTTCGCCTTCCTCATTCAGTCCCAGCTGCCTTTTTAAGGTCACCGGTGCATTTAGCTAAGGGTTAAAATTATTTTATCAATCTGTCAAAATTATTTTGGCGTGATTATGACAAATCAAAGGTTACGCTAAGTCGTATCTCTGTATCTTACCCTATGAGCGGTTTCGCACTACATCCGATCCGAATTCGAATTAAAGATCCGACTTCAATCCGAATTGGGAATGTTAAGTTCTGACGGATAGAGTTCGAATATAGTGCGCAACCCCCCATACAAATAGGACTAAATATTGTCACTTCGGACCGGCATTTCTCGGATTCGGATCGGACGTAGTGCGAAACCGCCCTTAGTGTCCAACATTATCCACGACTTGCATTAAAAAGTTTCATGAACCTTCCAAGGACAAAATACTTAAAAAATACTTACTAAATACCACATGTGAGGCCACTTTGGGTCGTTAAGTTGAAACTTGGAGTCTGCAGCTCTTGGCCGTCCTTTCACCCGTGACGGTTGGAGCTCTCGTTTCGAATTAGTGTCGCGCTTCGACGCGGCTGACGGCGCTGGCGCATCCGATGACGTCGTCTCAGCTAAGACAAAAAAATTAAAGTCACGATTTGTCGCATGCTTGGCTGGAATGAGGTACCTTCTCTTAAAATCTAGGATAGTGTGTCGGTGTAAACGTTCTAATGGTATAATTTATTGCAAGTAAAATATTTGCAGTGACTGAGATTTGAGGTGTAGGTAGTTGCTCATTGGCATGTTCTACTATGGGTTAATCATAAAGGATAAGTCTATTTCATTTAAATCTGATAATTTTTAGGTATCTGATTATGGTTTTACCATCGGGTGAATGGTATAAGTCGCTCGACAAACAGAAATTAGAGATAGCAGACGCAAAAGCCATTGTTCTCTATTGGAACACGGATGATGTATTAATCATCAATGATTTTCGATGTTCTTATGGTGAAGTCGTCACTGAAATATTAGTCAAACAAACCAAGAGTATCCATCTTATCATCCAGGGATGATGTAGGTACAGATACTTACATTATGACACTCGCTTTAACTATGATCACTAGTTGTAAAGATTTCATAAAGAATAACTTTAAACGTACAGTCACGTCTAAAAGTATGTATACACTTGGCAATTTTCAATTGCGATTTTTTGTGAAATAACGAATGCAACGTTGAAATACGACACTTAGCATAAACCTATGGGTGCGAAAAACTATTTTCGTAATAACATAAAATTTCATTCAAAAATAAAGGAGAAAATCGGCTTTGAATATAGCCAAGTGTATACATACTTTTAGACGTGACTGTACGTCATTCTACTTCGATCTCACATGTATAATATCAACATGAATGATCTTACCAATATTTTGATATAAAAGAGTGTCCGTGGAGTTTCTTGCCAGTTCTTCTCCATAGGTACCTACTACGCTTAGGAATGGGCAACTAGCTTCATCTTTCTGACTGACCACGACCAAACTCTTGACAATTCAAAAGTGCCTGTAATTGGTTTATCCATACTTGTAATTATAAATGTGAAAGTGTGTCTGTCTGTTACATCCTCACGCTTAAACCGCTGAACCGATTTAGATGAAATTTGGTATAGAGATAGTTTGAGTTCCGGGAAAGGACATACGATACTTTTTATTCCGAGGTTTCCACGGGATCGAAACTTAGCGGGTGAAACCGCGGGGTGCTGCTAGTTTAATAATAAATGTTTTGAGTTTCTATATGGTTACCTGTAGAATGATATGAGTCTGGTACAGTCTGGAAGTCTCTCTTCTTTCTCGAGAGAGCACGCTGCTGCTTCGCCCATCGTACTCGGTTGTCTCCTTCTAGCATGCCATGGTGCTCGTGTGCTGGTGTGATGGACCGCTTCACGATGGCATGGTGGTGAAAGTGGTAGTGGTTGTCGAAGATCTGAGGAAGATAGAGAAGAATATGTTAGAAAATGTTGGTAAGGCTAATGAAAGTTGGTAGATGAGGGAAGCCCCCGCAATGAGGGAAACAATGCCACTGTTGAACAGGGGGCTTGCTATACCTACTGCAAAAACAGAAAGTCGATAAAATTGCCTTTAATATAACATTTTGTTTTTCGCGAATGGCAGGCCTATATTTCACACACAAAACAAGTATTTTCTGTATTTTGCGTGCCTAAACTTGAGTCAAATGTTATGTTCTTTCTTTCTTTCTTAGACATTTTGCCAGTAATTGTGCTTAAATCCATTTGGACTTGGGTGCATTGGTACCTATTAGGAGCGAGACTATCATTAATTACCTAGTAATCATCTGCCTAGCCTTTTCTCAACTATATTGGGGTCGGCTTCCAGTCTAATCGAATGCAGCTAAATACCAGTATTTTACATGGAGCGACAGTCTATCTGACCTCCACAACAGTGGTAAAACGATACCCCATGCACTACCTAGTATTCTGCCATAATTGAGCATACATATTTTTTGAAAAAAAAAAAGCCATTAACATCCAAAGTAAACATACGAAGGATTTATAATTAAAAACAGTCGGCAGAAATACAAAGCCGTTTATTCCGTCCGAAGTCCGGTCTAATGATGCAGCTAAACATAGCGTATTTCCCCAGTGTAATAAACGTAAATGTACTAATTAATGTTAATTTGCAAGCTTAATTATAATAATAATCCAATTTCAATTCAAAGTACAGAACGAAATATTTATGAAAGCACCACTACGCCTTTACGTGACCGTTTTCAAATTAACTTTGTTTTATCTAATTCTTTATCAGGACCACCCTACTTTATGGACGCGGAACTTCAAACATATTTTGTGGGGATGGCGTTGTTGCATTTTGTTATCCTTTAAACTTTTTTTTTTTTATCTTAAAACGAAACGTCAGAATCAGCGGGGTAATGGAACGCAATTAAATTACTCCGCCAAAATTAAATGAAACCCAATCCTTCCAATGGCTTTCATTTTGACAGTTTAACAACAATGATAGCGTTATTTACGTTTTTGAGCAGACAATTTTTCGAACATATGAAGCAATGGATTAGTAATTTAAATCAAATCAAAATTGTTTATTTGCATAAAATGTAGTACAAAAGATGATAATGTAAGATTGCAGTGCAAAGACACATTTCGCCATGTAATGATGGCATGTAAATATTGAATACATGAAGTAGGTATTAACAACATGCAGTAACATAATAATAACGTACAGTCAATTAAATTAGCAAAGGAGCATAAATATACTTATATAGTGCGTTACGCAATTAGAGTGATGGCCGAACTAACTAAACTGTCTGTATTTGACCTCAGTTTTAACGTTTTTGTAAAGAACTTTTAATTAAACATGAAGAGGCTCAAAACGAGCTAATAACGAATTCAACAATAAAATGACACAGAAAATATCGACTTTTTATCAATATCGATGCTAACACAGCCATTGACATGCTTTTTACAGCGAAACACGCTGACCTGTTCATGAGTACATTTTCATTTCAATTAGTATTTTTGTTACAAATTGATATGGATTTCAATTACGTACATATTTTAATTGCAACTTCCATGATATTGAATCTATTACAAATAAAAAAGAAAACTGCAATTGCCAAGTCGATCCAATTGAACGCAGAAACATATTTTTATTAATATTAATCAGGAGTTTATTTTTTTTCTCAACCTTGCTGGAAAGTCCTTCAGTTCAACTAACGACGTTAATTTACAGTTCAATAGAACCGAGTTCAGTCAGCTACGTTTGAAATGTGTTTTGAAATAACTCGAGCTTGAAGTGACCAGTGACCTGCAGCCTAATTGCGGAACGCCAAATCGTCAAATGATTCTGATCAGTTGGCTTCATTTCTATCACAATTGGCTTCATTTTACGATTTTCGATTTGCGAAACTCTAGTTTATTATGAAACTTATTATGAACGTTAAGGCCCTGCGCAGAAACTAGAGTTTCGCAATTCGAAAATCGTAAAATGAAGCCAATTGTGATAGAAATGAAGCCAACTGATCAGAATCATTTGACGATTTGGCGTTCCGCAATTAGGCTGCCGGGCGGTACTGTGTACTCGTGCTTAGTAAGGATGCGTACATAAAGACGCAGGTTCCCGGTAAAGACAAGCCGGTCACCGGTGCGTGAGTCAATATGGCGGGTGTATCTTAATTTCGAAATAATTTCGTTCTGAAGAAGGTACAATTTTTTTAAACCTAGGGACTAAATAGTACATTTTAGGTACATTTTTTAGTAAATGGGAAGATTCGATTAGTTGTGCGGGTAAAATATCCCCGTATTAGCGCTCACACATAAAGAAACAGGTAAAATATCGTGACCGTTTCTTTCCCTAGTTCAACCTGCAGCAATCTGTACCAGAAAACCCGCTGTATTATGTAAGCACCCTAATAGTTGTATGGAATGCCAGCTCGATACTTGTATGAATCTAAAAATCCTAAACAAAGAGAAATGCGTGGAAAATTCATTGTACTCGTATTGTTCATTTTACACAACACTGCAGTAAGTAACGTGTCGCATAATAAAAACACATTTCATTGAATGTATATTTTATTTTGCGCAAAGTCAAGTTCCGTTTTAAAGTAATTTAAAGTTGCAATAAATATGCTGAAACATTAATATAAAATTTCCCTCAGTTTCAATACAATTTATAACGTTTTCCATATTTCAGTTTTTCGCCTTGGCATATAAAATTTATGAAAAGACGCTCAGTCTCTAGAGTGTGAGTGGCTTGTTGAAAAAAGACCCTGACGAATGTTCTATTTGTCTAGTTTTAAGTTCTTTTAATTCCAGTTTTAGTGAAAACTCATATTTATTCTTCCCTGCTTTTCGACATGAGTAATGATTTTAAGCTACTTGAAAAATCGAGGTTTGTCGGAAATTTTTGGCAAAGCCGTCGTTCTACACGACGGCGATTGCTGAAATTTTCATATAACTGCCATCTCCGCATTGCGGTGTCGTACTGATATGTTATTTGAATTTTATTACATAATTCAGAATAATGCGTGATGACATTTTATTTCGAATTACGAGTGATGTAAGTACGTGCGTGAAGATTTTATTACGATCGTAACATGATATATATATGTTGTCGAAGTTATTAATTTATTGCCAACACGAATTTACGGTTACAATTTCGAATAAAACAAGCAAGAAAATATTATCTGGCGCGTTTAGTCGTTCCATTTCAAATTCGGAACGGGGTAAAACCGTCCTTTCTGGAAACGTTGCAGCTTTATTTGATTATTCAATTAATTTTAAAGTTTATTTTCCTCGGGTGGTGTGCTAGCTTTTTTTCCACCAGTACCCGCGGGACAGACACGGGGCCATCCTGAGAGGCCATAAATATTTTTGGCTTGCGAATGGGTTTTTGCGTAGTAACCTTTTTCGTGGAAAATAAAATATTATATAGCAGATAAAAGTTGAATTTGGAACAGGAGACGTTGTTTTTTTTTTCTTGTTATGAACATTAAAAATTGGTCTCTGAGCAAATACCGACATAAATCAATATTCATTTTCAAGGTTTTCAAGATCTTTTTTCTCATAGGCTTCATTCATTGTGAATTTTCCGTGTTCATTCAAAATGATAATGTTCAATAGTAGGTATCTATCTAACGGTGACTAACACCTACTTCTCACAGGTTTATGATGTACAAGGAAAAGAAAAAAGAAAAAACATTATTGATTTCTGTGAGTATTTTCTCAGAGAAGACATTTTATTTATTATAAAAAAAAACAGATCGCTCTTAGCGATAAGACCGCCCATTGTGTCACCCATTGTAAAGTTTCTATATTTATGTCTATAATTTATATGGAGTACATAATAAAGAGTATTCTATTCTATTCTACCTACTTATAATAAAAATTAAAAAAATACACTCCAGAAAACAAACAAGTAGGTTGGATGAAAAAGTAATACCTCAAAAGGTTTTCTTTCAAAACTCCGTTGTTTAAATGCTCACTCATGCCCTTTACAAACTTTACAGTTTGTTTTCTGTTTTCCTTTTAAGTAACTCAACACGATGTATTTTAAAGCAGTCTTTACGGTCAACGAGACACGGGTGTATAGCAAGGGATCCTGGGTGAGAGTGCCCCCGGGCGCCGCGCTCGTCGTATTTATGAACTCGCGTGGAAAAAGGGATTTCATGCAGCCAACCCGATACAATATGCAGGGAGCTCTCCGGTGTCTTAGGTACTTGAAAATTTGGCAGCTTACCGGCTTTAAACAAAGGATTTTATATGCCTCAAACGCGATGTCGAAGACTGGTGTTAGCGGTAATTAATTTTGTTGTACCTACGTTGTCGCAGTATAAATATTTTATGCAATAGTGAACCTTTATTTTCAGGGTTCGAAAAAATACGATATTTATAATAAATATCAAAATATGCGACTTTCTTTCTGTAAGTGGTTTAAATAAGTTTGTGTTTGATTATTAGACGTTATTATTATAAAAATACAAACAATTTGAGTCTTTGATAAATAATAATAATATAATAATCATTTTAATTAAATCTTGATATATAATTATCATCATATATAATATCAGCGAACCCTGTTCATTTTAGAAGTTTATACGTTAGTAACAACTATTTTAATCCACTAAATACATACAAACGAACCGTTTCAATATTCTATTTGTAGTAAATCCACTCCAAATCATTCTAAAACGTATATATATCGTGAAAATCCATCGAGCCGTTTTCAATGTAGGTATACTAGGGCTTTGTACGCATGATTAATTTAACGAATGCAAAGTCGTGGGCAGGTCGCTTGCGTAATAAAAATGTCAACCATTTAACAAAAATGTCCATACAACCTTGAAAATTGATTGAACATTCAAAAAAATACTGTTAAATAAACAATTCAAGCATGAATTTTATATTTTCAGACAAGCAAAAAAAGTCAGGCAAAACAATATTAAAATCACACTCATACTTAAAATAAAGTACATCCAAAACTGAAGTCAATTTGCATTTGTTTTTGATGCAACTATCTATTATTTTTATTAGCTATATATAGAATATTGAAGCAGCTATCTTAGATAGAAGCTACATTATATATAATTATATTAGCGACTTATGCATAATCAATCTATAATGTTCCTACTGCTGGGACACAGGTCTCCTCTCTGTGAGAGGTAGTGGGCCGTAATCCACCACGCGGAATCAGTACGGGTTGGTAGACGTCACTGTCTTAAAATTTTTAGTTCTAGGTTTCTTCACGATGTTTTCCTTCACCGTATTACTACTTACGAGTAAAGTTAGCTATTTCTCCGCATTTGCCATTTCCTTCATTTGTTACTTGGCCTTCGCGGTCTTCTCCCTTTTTTTTATTTGCCTTTCTTTCCCACACCTATTTCAAATACCCTCTATTACCTAAACCCAAGCGATGTCCAAAATTTATCCTCATCTTGGTACTAAATAATGGAAGGACTTTTTTCTGCTACAAAACTTTCGAGGGAAAAAAGGGGTAATTTCGTGTCAGTGCACACGGTCCTTAGAAACCGTTTCACCCTTAGGGGGAATCGTGACCTGTGCCGACTTAACGGGGGAGAGTGGTGACAAATGACACGCACACTTTTGTGTGATATTCATCCTTCTTGCTTATCCTTAGAACATTAAATTGACGAAAATATGAATTTTAAATGTTGACTTTAGATAGCTTTATTGCTTGTAAATTTTCAGTCAAGTCACTATGGATTTTATTAAGATAAAGCACGCTCGTTTATTGTCAGGTTTATACTTTTTTCGTCCTTAAAAAAAAAACTCCAGATATTGTAAGATATGACGACACAGTTTGCAATACAAGGAGTAGGTTTAAATATTTATCAATACTGTACGTATTTTTGGGAAAAAAACATCTAAACTTATATCTCTCTCTAACATCTGAACTAAGATCTGATTTATATTTGTATATTTGTTTGTTAAGCTTTCACGCTTAAACAGCTGATCGGATTTGGAACTTTGGCACGTGGGTAGAACATGACCTGGAATAGGACATAGGATTCTTCTTGAGGAGACTGCGACACAAAATAAAACCTAGTCTTTTCTATATCCCTAAGTAAGGGCTTAGAAGTAGCCTTTATTCGCAGTTGGTGCAAGCAAGATTTTCTTTTATTAAAACTGTTGACACTAAGCTGGTTAAAGGCTTACGTAAAGAGTGTGGCGAAAGATTGCGAACATATATTTATTCACGATATAATCCCTTCATATTCTTTAAACGGGGGACTCCTGAAGTAAGCCTGATAGTGACGGCAGAGGGATTAAGTATACAGATTTCAACCCTTTCAAGTAGAAAATGTTTTTATACTTTCAATTTTTTATATTTACTTTGTAGTTCTTAGTGTTTGAATAGAATATACAGGCCGATATTATTCTAATCTATAAGTACATAATAAAATAAATAAATAAAATTGAAGTTTCTGTTAGTAGTGTCAAAAAAACAGCTTTTTACTAAATGCATAATTATTAAAGTATATCTATATATATAAAAATGAAACCCGTTTTCCGTTGTCACGACTTGACATGAAAACGGCTTGACCGATTTCGCTATTCTTTTTTTGTTGTGATCGGTATTGCCGGGACAAGGTTTGTATGAAAGAAAATTTTGGAAATTCGAAAAAAAAAATTGCACCCGTGCGAAGCTGGGGCGGGCCGCTAGTATACTTATAATAAAAAAACAATTTCTTAAATTTTTGTCTGCCTGTCTGTTTGTTCCGGCTAATCTCCAAAACAGTTGGACCGATTTTGACGGGTTTTTGTTATAAGGAGGAACAAAGGCATACTTTTTGTCCGAGTTGTAAGTTCCCGTGGGACAATTTCCGACACGCGAGCGAAGCCGCGGGCAGTTGTAATCTAAAACTTGTATCTTTTTTTTTTCCTATTTTTTTTATGAAAGTGAAAATTAGATAAAAATTTTAAAAGCTTAGTAAAAACCAGTAAAACTACAATTGCTAAATACGCGAAATTATTCACACGACACTTATTTGATCTCTTTGGATTCACGCACCAAAAAACCTTTCAGAATTACATTCGTCGTCCGTAATTTTTTTTTTCAATCAGACCAGTCTACACTCAATGTTTCCATCTTTTTTTCTCTTTTTTTCAATTGCAATCGGGAACGTGCGACCACAGGCTGCCACTCAGTCATGTTTCAGTTTTCGAACGCATCCAATAAATTCGGGATGTGTAGTTTTTCTTTCTGTATTTTTAAATAAGCGAATGAAAATGGCGTCCTGCCTTTGAGTAAGAACTTTATCTGCCTTTTATCTAGTGGAAAACATTGTAGAGTAAGCGTAGGGGAATATTAGGTTTCTTGTTTGAAAGTAGCAACTGGCTGGAAAGTATTTTGTATGTATGAAGAGAGTAGGGTTTCTAGCAATCACATTTAAAACTACAATGTGTTTTAAGAGTGTTGAACAACTTTTGTACCGCATTTTCAAGGAGAAGAAATCTTGGTGCAAGCTTTTGTTTAGCGTAATCCGAGATAAATAAACAAGAGCAATTATTGACCGTCAGTTCCTGTATCATCTTGGATCAATCTCTTGCCCTTATCCCAATATATTTGGAGTCGGCGCAATACAGGGTGTCCCTGGAAGTATGGATCAAATCGAATAGGGGCGTGGGCAAGTTCATTTCCAAAGGTTTTAACAAAAAAAAAAGCTAAAAAAAACTAAAAAAAAAGAGAAGAGAAATCGAATCGTTTTAAAAAAATCTTCATGGCTATAAATTTAATTTTTTTTAGATAGCCCTGATGAGCACTATGCGAAGTGATTGAAAAAAAAAATAAAATTGGTCATAACTTCTGAACAGTAAAAAAATTCACCGACATTCTCAGGTTTAAAAAGTTTGGAAATGACCTTGCCCACGCACCTATTCGATTTGATCCATACTTCCAGGGACACCCTGTATATCTTTTTAATTCTACCATGCTTCTCTATTAGTCGCCATCTCGGCAGTCACCCCGATTATTTGTCGATTAATGATTATGATTGAAAGCAAGTAAATACTGTTACTGAATCAGAACAATACTGGCCAATGGGCATCTTAGTATTCATAAGTCACGTGGCTAATGAAGTATTTCAATTGTAAAAAAAGCGGCCAAGTGCGAGTCGGACCACAAGGCAAAATAAAATAAAGTTAAAAATGTAATTATAAATGCCGCAAAAAACACGTTTGTTGTATGGAGACCTACAAGAAAGGTGTTTTATTTCCAGCGTTTTTAATTAGGTTTTAAATTTTATTTTATTTTTCCCTGCGTGATCGAATCAGAAATTAGGAGATCTGCAGGAGAACCAAGGTAACCGACATGTGGCAGTGGGCAGGGCACATTGCTCGCAGAACAGATGGCCGATGGGGCCGAAAGGATCTGGAGTGATGACCGCGTATCGGAAGACGTAGCGTTGGAAGGCCTCCCACAAGGTGAACCGACGACCTTGTGAAAGCCGCAAGAACCCGTTGGATGTGAGAAGCACGGAACCGATCGAAGTGGAGGTGCTTGGGGGAGGTCTATGTCCAGGAGTGGACGTCTTTCGGCTGAAGTGATGATTTTATTTTTATTGTTTATTGCTATAGCGGCAATTGAAATAAACACTGAAAATTTCAACTGTCTACCTATTACGGTTCATGAGATACAGCCCACTGATAGACGGACGGACTGATGGAGAGCGGATGGACAGCAGAGGCTTAGTAATAGGATCCTGTTGGCACCATTTGGGTACGTAACCCTATAAAGAGCAAAACCACCAGATTGTTTAGTTAATTAGCAATTGGTAGGTAATAACATGCGTAACATAATTGTTTTGATAAAAAGTACCCAGCTAGCAAAAGTAAATTCAGGCTGGTTTTTGACTACGTGCAAATGACATGTTAGCGATGTCAATTTCCGCACATGCCGTGCCCATTTCTTCGACATCTCTTTTGAGGTTAAGTGAACCTGTACCCCTGTACCAGAAAGTACCAGCAATAACTAAATGTATTTACTTATGTAATTTATTTATTCAGTACATTTTATACATTTATTTATGTACATTTTATATATTTAAGTTGGTGCCAACAAAAAGTCCTTAGAGTTTTATGGTGCACTAAAACCATCGACTAAATAATTTAGAGAATTAAAACCACTTAAATATGTAGGTACTTAATTAAAAAGAAACAACAAATATCATCTGCCTAGCCTCTCCCCAACTATGTAGGAGTTGGCTTCCAGTCTTACCGGATGCAGCTGAATACCAGTATTTTACATGAAGCAACTGCCTATCTGACCTCCACAACCCAGTTTGGGCAAAATAACAACGGGAATAAGCGGAATACAAGAGTATTATCTAATGCCAACTAGCGAACATCGGTGATCAATATGGCTGTCCATCCTTAGCCCATGAATCACATATGATTCATGTTGATTGTTTAACTATTGTGTTTACTTTGTGGACAGTGAACCTGTTAAAACAAAAGTGGTAGAGGTAAAATAGGTATATTTGCATTTTAAACGGCTTTTCCTTAAGACAGAAGTAAGATCAAGATCGCTGCTAGTGAGATTTACAAAAAACCAGAAACGGATAGTAGCGAAACTTCCGACGAAGACATTGAAAACAGCAACATCTAATAACACAGTATAGCAAAGACATACAGAAGAACCGAGAAAGCAGTAGAACCCCGCCATAAGACTCACCGATGAAGCTCGACCTAAAACAACCTAGCGGCAAGGTCGGCCCATCCATAGATATAATTACCCATCTCTCCACTAGTCCAATGTTTACTCTAGGATGCATATCCGGTAGGCTCTTAAATCCTTACCTATGCTACGGGCACATCTTCCCTACCGTTACCACGCCCCCCGGTCTATTTCTTGATTATGCAATGGTCGCTGTAGCACCATGAACATTAGGCTACAGAAGCTAGTACGAATCTTGGGGTTCATTCGATTAATCGAGTCTGGTTTAACTACACTGGGATCGGTGCCATTCATTCATTCATTTAAACGGCTTTGGACGAAAAAATATTCGTTTTGAAATGAGAACTGTGATTACTTCGAGGGCCCAATTCCCATATCGGATTAGGTGTACTAATAATTGGATTTTATTAGAAAAAATTATTTTAAGTCGGTTCGAGGTCGGATTTATTCATGTAAACGTGCAAAAAATGTGGTCCTCAGTCCCAAGTTGAATTTAGGAAAGATTTAAGATTGAAGAACTTGATAAATCTAATTTGGCGATCCCAAACTAAATTTATTAAGTTCTTAAGAATATTGTATGTATAATGTATATAATGTAAGATTCAGTAATAGCGTAGGTAGGTATTTAATTCGTGCTGTTGACGTAATACCCACTATTTATCAACGAACTTGAAATACGAATGCATTTACAATTTCTATGAACTATTAGGTAACAGAGCACCCTAATTGCGTAAACACTATCAATCTCAATCTGAATCATTTTGAAGGATATTGCTAATCCATTGCTTCGTATGTTCAAAAAATGTGTCCGCTTAACAACGTAAATAACGCAATGAATGTTGTTGTACAGTTAAAATGAAACCCATTGCTACTGATAGTGTATTACGCAATTCCCCCGCTGATATTACTAGTACTGTTAACATATCGTTCATAGTGAACATACCTTTAAATAAGAAACTTCCAAGAAACTGTAAAACTTCGATAAAACCTGCCTTTATTTTAACTTATGACCTAAGTTACAATGTATTACAGAAATATACAACGTATGTAACTGCAGAGAACCTTACTTTTTAAAGAAGAATGAAAGTAGAATTTAATTCACATAGCGTATTTAACACGCTACTCTCTACAACAAGAGATTTTGTTGTAAAATCTAACAAAACTCTGTCTCCTCACTCTGTGTGAAAACCAATTTCTAGGTAACTACTGCACCCACCTAGAAATTGGTTTTTAGGAAAATACAAAATCTGCCTGAAACTTTACAGTTTGAAAAGCCCAGGCACAAATCCATCACAAACGCAAACAAACAGCAAAAAGGATTCAGCAAGCAAACGTTTTTTAGGAAACGAAAAACGTACTTCAAAGTCAAAAGTAAAACCAAAACGCGTACATAATCTTGTTTAACGAATCCCTATACAGTGTACAGGTAGCGTGCGTCCCGTTTCCATGGAAACCACGGGAAACTCGGGGCACCTCCACCAAAAACGGATCTGTGTAACTCCCCCGCCATAACATAAAATAACCCTCCAACTTTTGTAGCGCACAGGGTTGGGTAACAACAATTTTATTTTTGTTTAAAAAGTCAAGTTGTTTATACATTTTTTTAAGTAAGGATTAGTTTAGTAGATACCATTTTAACTTATTAAACAATTGAAGAAAATGTAGGAAATGTAATTGAATTGCATAAGTGCGTCTATGTACAGACGCCAGCACTTCAAGCTACTACAATCGATCAAATTTCTTTAATAGATTTTGTAATTTATCGCTAAAGCAAAAGGTTAAAAGTTGATTGGAATAATTTGACAGTTACGGGTAGCTTGATGTGCTGGCGTCTGTTCAGTGGCCTCCAAAAGTTAATTGACATTTTTCCACTACAGCTGTGATGATTATGATTTAAAATAAAAAATAAATGATCAGGTACTCCTAAGGGATTGCTTGATTATTTTTTATGATGAGTCAAAATTAGTCAAATTATTCAATAACAACATTAAGTATAGCAGTCCAAAAATTTGGATCACTAGAATTTCAAATCATAACGTGGTGTGTATGGTTAGTAAACATGTTTTTTTAATGTAGGGAAAAAACCCTACATTAAAAAAAAAACATGTTTACTAAAGTGGTATTTTTTTTACGTTCATTTTCATAAAAATCATGTTTTTTACAAAAAAAAAAATAATCATTTGATTTAAATCAGCCAACCCTGGACTGCCGCGTAAAATAAAAAGCGAGCCGAACCGTTGTTAGTTATTAACGTTCGACAAAAGCGGCTAGTGCAAAAACTTTACTATGTATCCAACGTGTTCTCATTTATTCACACGTACGGAAACTTTCGACGTTAATGGTGGAGTTCGTCAAATAAGTTAGGACTGTTAGTGTCAGAATTCAAAAATAGTAAACTACTTGGTTTTTTTCATTGTTTTGAACGATGCAGACATTTTCCTTGATGATGACATGGATTGACAAAAATACGCATTTTATCAACCCACTTATATTAAAATTGATCAAAATTACAGAAGCTTCAAAAGTAAATAAGATTATAGAAACAAAACTGTCAGTACACTATATAATAATTCAGTTACCTTAAAACCTGCTTTACACGATGCGATTAAATTGAATGGCATACCATTAGTTGAAGCAACAATTAAAGTTACACACTCTGAATAGTGTTTAGACGATGCAAGGCATTTGTTGCTTCATTTTATTGCAAGTGAGTACCTATGCAACAGCCAAGAAACTTGCATCGTGTAAATGGGGCTTTATACACAAAGGAACTATCTTTAAAGTTATTATTATAGCTTCAACAACTCAACTGGTTCAAATAATATAACTTTATAGCTGTAAAAAGAAGTAGCTCTTTGTCCGAATGGCAGCTAAGTCGCCAGTTGCCAGTTGTAAAAATTCTGATTTAAAAAATAGTCACGTGCGAAATGGAGTCGAGTAAAATTGTTGAGTATCACAGTTTTAATGAAGTTACTAACTAGTTAATATTTTAAGTCCATTTGTATGTGTAGCAGTCTCTCTCTCTATAAGTTATAAGTAGGTTCTTTAAAAATAACTTTTCAGTCTACGTAGCGTTTTGTTAGCGTTTATCTGTATCATAAACTCAGAGGTTTTTACTCTATAAAAAGAGCTATTATTATTACAATTTTACTAAAGTCTGTTTTAAAAAGACAAAATGTCACATTAATCGAAAAAATAATAAGTATAAATTTTGTATTTATAAAGATCACACATAGGTACACCTATCATAATAATATCCCTGTATGTAGTAAGTATTCCCACAAAGCCACAAACAAATTCAATATTTACGTGATTTTCCTCTTGTGTTGTGTGTTTTCTCCCAAATTGTTATTTTGTATTTTTTTTTTTTGATGCGTCATGTTTGCCGCAAATAAATGTATTTTCTTTCTTTCTTTTGTGAGCCCTCTCAGAAAACCTCAAATATATTGCATCTCCCAAATGTTATCATGAGCGCTCACAAGTGCCTATTTTTCCAATAATGTAACAGAGCACTAATAAAAGGAAAATCGGGTGGAAATAGTAGCAACGGTTGCCATGACAACGAGCGAAATTATTTCACAAACAATACAAAACATTTTTAAATTATATTCACATTCAACCCTCTGATTGTTTTTGTTTCATGTTTAGATTAATGACGTCGGTATCCTTTCACTAGGATAAAGGTAACGTTAAAATTAACTTCTCATTAAAATATAAGCCAAGTAGGTATTTCAGAAAAAACAACTTGGGTAGCTACCTACTTTATCCATTCTACGCAGCCGGCCGTAATCATAATAAATTAAACTGAGTAAATCACTTTGGGGAAAGACTTAAAACCTGGCTGAATGCGGGCTGACTTGAATAAAATTTTAACATTTCGATTTATAATTTCAAACTTGAAAATGCTACTTTCCCGCGTTTTCCATCACAGCCATAACGTAGCCAACTCGATTGCTCATTTGTCTATATTTTTTTTGTTGCATTATTAACTGGCACGGGAAATTGCTTTCTGCCTACTTTTATTTTGTGGTGGAACAGAGGAATATTACCATTCATATTTATTCATCAGATTCAATGCATTCGAAAAACGTTGTCGTATTTTAAAAATATTGTTTACATACATACTGCATAATATGTTGATTTCATAAATAAATGTACCTACGTGAAATATGAATTGAATTATTGCCCCGTAATTAGCAACACATTTCGAAATACGAATCGCGTAATATTCAAACAACCACAGCAGTGGAATTTATAAGCATTATAGGTCCTAATATTTTCCGCACAATATATCCGAAGCGAGTCAAAGATCTTATGTATGGAACAATGCGTTTTAGCTTTCTGGCAAGCGAATTATATTAGTATTTGTGCGTAAATAAAAAGGTTTGGTTTATCTAAAGGTTTTTGACAATAAATAACTACCTGATTATTATTACGATGATGACATTATTTTGCTGTTACGAAATTATAAAAACTAATAGATATATACTTTTGATTACGACGCCATTTATAAAATTATAATTACCAAGATGATGCCTATCTTTTCCTATTACACGATAGGGTCAGCTGCAGTAAAGTACATATCCTATATGTTTAAAGGCGTACATAAAAGATATGATCTTTGCCTTCACAAACATTAATCCTAGAGGTGTTTAACCATAAACCATACCATAAACTAAACGAATGGCGAGAAACATGTTATTGCTAACTTTGCTCTATGCCCTCGGCTTGCCATAATAATACGAAAGCCAATACAAATGTCAAATGGATACAGTCAGGGAAATTAATTAATAATCTAATTAACACTCTACGTCAATTTGCCGTGTAAATAGCACTGACGTATATTTATACGTCAGAGGTAAATAGCTATTTCATACAACTGTCAAAGAATGACAGCTGTGATTTGAGTTTACGAGTAATTAATTTTGCTGACATTATGTACAGACGCCAGCACATCAAGCTACCCGAAACTGTCAAATTTTCCCAATCAACCTTGAACCTTATGCTTTAGCGATAAAGTTGAAAATCTATTAAAGAAATTTGACAGATGTACTCGTAGTAGCTTGATGTGCTGGCGTTTGTAATGTCCACAATTAATGGTATACTAGAAATAACGTTACAAATAAATAAAGATAAATGTATATGGAACATCTTCCTTACAATTTCAAGTAACGTTCATTTTTCTCAGATTTCTTTCATTATTTCAAAGAAGCACATTGGAAGTTTCGCAATAAAATACGGAGTTATTTACTCTCCCGGGAACATTTGCTGCAGTCGATGCACAATATTGATGTAGGAGTGGTTTGAACTGCGATTTTCAATTGATACCTGAAGTTTGAATGGAGAAAAGGTGGTTAGGCGAATGTTCTGCACTTTGTGGTTGTAGCGGTAAAATGATTTCACAATTGCATTCAAAAATAGTTATTCATGAGCTTTGTAGTCAACTTTAGATGGTAGGTTCATGGTGTAAAATACTTCACAATTTTCTAGGTTAATCTTTGACTCAGTGAAAGAGTGAGGAAAACGTCGTGAGGAAATTGTTCTTACCATCGTCTGAAATGGCCAAGATACAGTGAGGAAGCGGTTTCCTGTAGTGGGATAATTACAGGCGGAAATAGATACTTTACAGAAAAAACACAACTGCAACTGTACATCTAAGTATTGAAATTCCGTCGATATCTAATCATCTGCATACTATACACAAACACATTCTCAATTTGAATTATTTTGAAGGATATTACTAATCCATTCCTTCATATGTTCGAAAACTGTGTCTACTCAACAACATAAATAACGCAATGAATGTTGTTGAAATGTCCAAGTGAAACCCATTGATAATAGTGTGTTACGCAATTACCCCGCAGAAACTGCTAGAAAAATGTATTACTAATTTGTAACTGGAAACACATACAAACGATGCGAATCAATAGAAAAGTCTGTAAAAAATATGTACAGTTTTTTCCAGGAAATAATGACGTCGTCATAGACTTGCATAAAGGATGAAGCCAGCTTTTTCAATAACCGCAACATATTACAAGCACAAAGAGCCGTTAGCTGCAGATCCAATATCGACTTAATAAGCTTTTCCCTTCCGCTATCCATTATAAATTTAAAAAACAGGATTAAAACGACGAGAAACGGCTGTTTTTGCTCTAGCCTGTCGTAGTAAGATTATCCACCCTTGTTGAGATAAATAACATCATTGAATTCTGACCTATAGACCGCGCGGAACTAGTTGGCCGAGCCTTAGGTATGTGAGCGGTGGGACGGAGGGGCGGGGGTGCATTAGTTGGCCGCTGAGGTGGGGACAGGGGTGAGGCGGCGGTTCGCAACGCACGTACTGAGT
The DNA here is from genome assembly GCA_945859645.1 of Amphipoea oculea. Lineage (NCBI taxonomy): Eukaryota > Metazoa > Arthropoda > Insecta > Lepidoptera > Noctuidae > Amphipoea > Amphipoea oculea. The sequence continues at coordinate 8,100,015 of OX243876.1, forward strand.
AATGCGCCCCCGCCCCTCCGGCCCACCGCTCACATATCTAAGGCGCGGCCAACTAGTTCCGCACAGACTATAGTATCCTACTGTCAGATAGGTAGCCACTTCATGTAAAATACTGGTATTCAGCTGCATCCGGTTAGACTGCTCTCAAAACGGTGAAGGAAAACATCGTGAGGAAACCGGCATGTCCTAGAACCAAAATTCGAAGACATGTCGCATCTACCACTACCAACCCGCGCTGGGTCCGCGTAGTGGATTACAGCTCACTCCCTCTAGAAGAGAAGAAGCCTGTGTTCCAGCATTATAGGCTGATTTACGTTATATATTGAATTGTGGCCTAAGTAAGGTAACCTGATAGCCTACTGTCAGATAGGCAGTCGCTCCATGCAAAATACTGGTATTTAGCTGAATCCGGTTAGACTGGAAGCCGACCCCAACATAATTGGGAAAAGACTAGGCAGATGATGATGATGTAGCTAGCTGTTACAGGTTAAATATTAGTAGTTCAGGCTAAATGTGAAAGTTTACATGTTTGGATGTTAAATGAGACTCAAACACGCAAAAACAGCGGAACGGATTTGGATGAAATTTGGAACATAGATAGTCTATAACACTTTTTATCCCGGTAGTACGTTCCCGTGGGATTATATCCGACCTCCACCCAGGCAAAGGCGCGAGCAAAAGCTAGTACGCTATAAATACACGCAGGTTCTAAGATTTGTGTGTAATGAAAACACCTGACTGTCGTGTGTATTCAAAAATTGCAAGAGACCTAAATCAAAAACTTGCCTACTCTAATAATAATAGATTAAACCTACATAATAGAGTCAATTGTAAATTTATCTCCAGAAAACCTTACAAGAGATGTCAGTTCCTCACTGTACTCCTCAACAGTATCAGTGAACAACACAATAACCCAAACGTCCATTGTGAATGCATAAAAGTAACATTTCCGATACGGCACAATAGTCGCCACATCGGCGAACAGTGACGACACGGTCGCAGTCAGTCGTGACGATGGTAGCACTGATATCAGCACCGACTGAAATTCATTGAAAATAAGATCGGAGCAAACGCAATGTAGTGAAAACGTGCGCTATTGTGGGAGGCGAGGCTTTTACGGCTGCACACCCCTCTCCACCCTAGCCTCGTCTCGACGATACCCCCTTCAGCTGATCCCTCCCCGTTTTTAGCAGACGGCGTGGCGCTATAACCATTGTAAGTACACTTTCCTTCGACTTGCATCGGTTTCCTTAATCATCTTTAATTAACGACCCACTATTGTTAACTCCACTGTAGTAAATGTTTTAATTTTCCCTTCAGAAGTGTTTGTTTCAAACTTATAAATGGGTAATGGGAAAATTATGGATATGGTACATATCGTAAATTAGGAGAAGTGCTTATGGGAACTATCGATTCATATGTATAGATAAAAATTATGGGATGTAATAAGTTACTAGTAACCTTAATGTGAATAAGTAGTAAAGTGACGACACTTAAAATAATTTAGTGACCATAAAAGGGACGTAAAGATAGAGCAACTATATCCAGTTTATTACTACGGAGATGTTGATAAAGTCGCTTCTAAAATATCATACGAATACATTACAGTTTACCGTAAAGTTCAGTTTATGGATGGGCGTTATGACTTGACTGGAGATGTCTCAATGTCTAGGTAACTAAGAGCAAATTTCCCCAATGAAACTGAAGGCGATTAGCAAGCCTGAACCACGTTCAAGAGCCATCAGTGTCATCATTGCTGTGGAACATTAACAGAATGCGGTTTATGCTCGGTTCCTACAAAACAAAAATGAATTGTTTTGCTTACCAATGGTAGCATTTTTTAATGCCAAACTGCATATAAATAGATTCGTAAGCTAATTTTACCTTTGTAATAGCTTATTCCATATGGGAGGGACTACTAAGGAAAGCTATGAGCCCTTGCTTCATTATTGGTAAAGATACAAGTCTTAATTTGAACCAATAACAGACCGTAAATTGGCCATTGGATGTGCCGATCGCGTTCAGTTTAATTGGTGAAATTCGCCCGAGTTAGAAGTTGTAAATAGTTAGAAACTTGCATACACACGAGCATACGAGGTTCCTTTAGGTAAAATGGCAGTAGCTTTCAAGGAACAAGAAACTTGATAAGCCGTGGATGAGGGAACTAGTTCGCTAATCAACCGCCTTTCCTCCCGCCAAGCCACCGACCACGATGTACTGGATAAACTGGATTTATTTACTAGCTTACTAAGTTCTGGGGTTTGGAATACTTAAAGTAAAGTAAATGTCAAAATGAATTCGTTTTTAGCAGAATAAGTTGGAATCCTTGGGGTAATGTATCTACTCATTGATGAATGCAAACTTCTAGTCACAAGTGTCTAAGGCATGCACTTTTGACAATCGCAGTATCGGTGTAAAATACCTGAAGTCCAGAGGGGCAATTCTAATAATAATTCTAATTTTAAGAACGTTCACAGTCTGATCTCAGTCTCAATCTGTCAAAAAAACCTCGAACTTCCCTACATTTTGACAAGTTTTTGACATTTGTTTGTCGCCGTGATGAGGCTGTGACTAGATTTTGCAAGATTCAAATTACTAGAATTGACCTTCTGTTTAATTCGGCGACAGTCAATGTCAAAAACGTGTCAAAAAGCGGTCAAATGCGAGTCGGATTCGGACGGACGGACAGCAAAAGCTTAGTCATATTGTTCCGTTGGTACCCCTTGGGTACGGAACCCTAAAAATGTAGGTTTCGAGATATTTTTGACACTGAGATTAGAATTCGAACGTTCTTAAAAATATAGGAATTGCCCTTCAGGTAGGTAGTTATACTGTTGGGGTCCGCTAGGGCCGATGCCTGTCAGGGTCGCGGGTTGTTCGAAAGTGTTACCGTGGCCCTTAGCACAGGCAACTGAAGGAACACGGGTGGGTTTTAGTCAGTAAAAGTCTGACATGCCCTCCCGCTCCGCCCAAAGCGGAAGAAGTTATTTGATGATTTACCACCCAAAAAAAAAATGTTAGGTAGGTATTAGATGGATCTAATGTAACTGACACATCCATTAAAAAAGAACACCACTGCAATCCTATTCAAGAAATACAGGATTTTATTTTAAATCCGGTTCTAAATAACAAAGATGTGAGCGTAAAGTCGGGAAAACGCTACAACAAAGAAGGTTTTTCTTAAACGCAGGTAAGATAATGTAAAATGTATGAGAAAGATTCAAGCACCGCGCTTGAGGTTGCTAATTATAATAGATATCAACTTGTGGGTTGCGGTATCGGTTAACACAGTGTAAACCAAACCAACTCCTCTCCCTCCGTTATTATACATTTTCGCGTTTAATTTTGCGAAAGGCTGTATAGGAGCGCAACAAAATGTACGATGTGTAAGTACGAATCATGTTTCGAGGCGGCACTAGCACAAGCACATCATCCGCTTTGGCTTTTAATGTTAAAGTTTAATTAACTTAACATTTTTTCATGTCATGACAATCCATACTAATCTCCATATCTACTAATATTATAAATTCGAAAGTAACTCTGTCTGTCTGTCTGTATGTTACCTTTTCACGCCTAAACCACTGAGCCGATTTAAATGAAATTTGGTATAAGTAGAGATAGTTTGAGTCCCGGGGAAGGACATAGGTTAGTTTTTATCCCGATATTTCCACGGGATCGACACTTATGCGGGTGAAACCGCGAGGCGCAGCTAGTCGTTAACAAAACCCTGTGTTTGCTGACGCGCAGTCGGGTTAGATTTAAAACTCTGACATCCTCACAACATTTTTATTCTTCGTCTAATCTTGATCGCCACCTAGGTGTATATATTCCATTCCAATATTCCTTCGCGATTCTTAAAGCTTCGGCCAACCTGCAGGACCAAAGCGACTGAACGCGAAACTAAACGTGAAGACTTGCGCGACTACAGTGGTCGCGTAGATGTGCAAGGCTCTTAGACACGAGCAGCGTCCGCCGCGCGACTGACGCTCCCGCTTCGGAGTCGCAAACAACAGTAATAGTGTAATAGTATGTTATTATTCATACTTATAATATTATAAATTCGAAAGTAACTCTATCTGTATGTTACCTTTTCACACACATAAACCACAAAACGGATTTCGATGAAATTTGGCATGGAGATAGACAGCATCACGTTACAGTGGCATAATTTCCGACATCGACGCGAGCGAAGCCGTGGGCAGAAGCTAGTTAATTCATAATTCTTCAGTCACCTCCTCATTAGGTCAAAGACCCCATTGCACTGTCGTTCCAAAATCTTGCATCAGTGATAAATCATGTATGGAATTTAATGTTATCGCTAATCAAGCCAAGTTACAACGAGATAAGATATATTCTTACTAAAGGTGATTCCTTGTTACGGATAAAATCGTTTTAATCCACAAGACGATGTCGTGTTTTCCCTCGATGAGATTATCATTTACGTGACGGATATAACATGCTTATAATAAATGGTGTACCTTTAATCGTACAAGATAAATATATAGCAATTGTTCTTGTTGTTTTAAATTGTTATTTTAAGTTCTTAAAATAATAATTGTAATACTACGTTGAAATAACAGCAATAAACAGATCTTATTCTGGTTTTTTGAATGAATTCTGTCCTGCACCCTAATTGCGTAACACACTATCAAACGGAATCTGAATCATTTTGAAGCCAATTGCTAATCCATTGCTTCATAAGTTCGAAAAATTTGTCTGCGCCACACGTAAATAACGCAATGAATGTTGTTGAACTGTCAAAATGAAACCGAATCCGATTGATAGTGTACGCAATTGCCCCGCTGTAATAAATGTATGTACCTAATATTTGCACGTCACACTTGGCAGAATGTGACGACAGCCCAACGACCATAGGTCGTTGCGACAGCCGCACGGGTCGATTGATGGGTTCTTTACATGGGATCTTTACATATCAAGACCCCTCCGTGCCTCGGAAAACACGTTAAGCCGTTGGTCCCGGCTGCCATTCGTAGATTTTACGGGTCGTCAGAAGCCCGAAAATCTGACAACTGTATCGTATTTTATTGCTTTCAAAGGCACGGAGGGGTCTCGGTACGTAATGATAGTCACCAATCCACGGACCAACCGTGGCAACCGATCAGCCCGTGCAGCTGTTATTACTTAGCCACAAGCCCCTCAAATAGGCACCTAATAAAAAACCACAAACTATTTCCCATGTACAATGCGCACACTAAATATGGTTGCCGACAGAATAGATCTTTTCTCATGTTCGCTGAGCGAGTTCGCAAGGGTAACGTTACATGTGTTATGTTTTTAATTTGTAAATAGTAGGTATGTCTTTTATAGCATGGATATTAATATGTTGTAAATTAGTTCATGAATTGTTAATTAACTACACTACCGATTTGGGACACTATAAATGGTAACGTATGCATCAAATCCCGAAAGTTTGTGAAGATGGATGGATATTTGTTACTCTTTCACGCAAAAACTACTGAACGGATTTTGATGAAACTTTACAGTAAATATAGCTTATACATCAAAATAACACGTAGGATACTTTTTATCCCAATATCCAGGATCGACACTTATGCGTGTGAAATCAAGGTGCGCTGCTAGTAAATAAATAAATGTAACCTTTTTCTTTTCTAACAACCTAGTTTTCTTCTTGTTACATACTTTTCAACTAGTTTAATTTTCCGTAATAATTGACTGCATAACCAGTTCATTAGTAAACTCAGGACTGGAAAATCTGTTTGTCGTTCAAAGGCAGTCATTTTCCACGCGGTTGGTCTTCTATAGCTACTTTACAAAGTTATTGCAAGACGGTGCCGCCATTGATATTGAATTTAAGGTTATATTGTAACTAGTTTATGTAATAATGTGTCTGAGACTTAATGAAATTACTGTTTCTTTGAATAGTCAAAGAAACAGTTACTTATTTCATTAAGTCTAAAAAGTTTCATTTAGTCTGGGCAAAATAAGGTTGAGAATCTATGCTTTACGTAAAGCATAGATTTTCCACCTTATTTTGCCCACCGGCCAATTTTTTTTTTTAGACACCTTTATTTTTATTTTACTTACCATCTGTCGCGAAACAGCTTTTTCCAGGATTATATTTAAACGTGTAATATTATACTGTCATAAGATAGGATATATAATTTTCTCCGGATCTTCTCCTGACCCCCTTAAAAGTCTCAAACGCTGATCACGAGGGGGGGTTATCACCCACGTTGAGAACCTATGATGGAAAGCTACGGTTTCCTAAAAGAGCGGCTCCGTCATTATTATGACGGCTCTCATGAAAATCTGTCATTTTCACGCGTGTTTGACATTAAGGTGTCAAAAAAGGGAACTATATTTTCTATCACCAAAATTTATATTTGTCATCAAGTTGTATCACCTAATAAATAGATCTATCGCCACGAAATATTTGTATCACCTAATAAATAGATCTATCGCCACGAAATATTTTCGTTCTCAGATAGCGGGGCTCCGTCGACATAGGATGCAAGAACGAGCGAAGGGCATCCCGAGGTTCGGTTTGGTTAGGTCACTTGCATTGTTTGGTGACTACATTTTGGTGACAGATCTACTATTTGGAGGACAAACCCTATTATTTAAGAAACACAAAACTAATTAAATTGGTGATAGCTTAAATGATACCCGTCAAAAAATGCTCTGTATTTGGACAGCCGTTATCTGTGATCCTTAAATGATCCTTAAAGTAAACATTGAAAAAAACTGAATAAAACATACCAACTTGCTTCTTAATTTAGTCCTAAAGCTTCATAATTTAATAATAATAAATCAAATGAGACAGAATAAACGAGTTTTTTGGTTGAATACTTAATTCAAATTATGTGCTCAATTTACCCCAGAAACAACATTCATCAAAAAATTTGAATAATTAAACCATTAATTAAAACCGTTATAATGCAGCTCGGCTTTTAACGCTAGAAAATAAACTTGACTGAAAATACGGGTCTCTTACTTTCGGCAACTTTCGATTTAATTTGCTAAAGTTCTGTGCTTGTCGTAAATTCAGTGGTCGGCGACCTTTCAACTATGTAACCGGGACGTTAGCAGGCTGTACAATGCTAAGAGCAGGCACAATATGGAGACAACAAAAGGTCTATTTCGACAAAAGCTTTTCCAAAACAGGAGGTTTCTAAGAGGTTATGGACTTGGCAAACTGTTTGCTCAGGTAGGTACCGCAAGGCAAGCGCTTTTGCCGTCACCGTATTGGGTCATTGTTTCTGGCTTGCTGTGTAAATTTAGTCCATTGCAGGATGAACAGTGTGTTGATGTTGACGTATGGAGAATTTGGATAATGTGCACTTTCGGAAAGCACGTTAAGCCGTCATTCGTAAATGTTTGACAATCGTTACGGGTAGTCAGAAGCCCAAAAGTCTGACAACCAGTCTAACCAAGGGGTAACGTGTTACGCAGTAACTGGGTTGGGGGGGTCCGATAGTCAGTCGCTCCATGTAAAATACTGGTATTCAGCTGCATCCGATTAGACTTGCAGCCGCCCCCAAAATAGTTGGGAAAAGGCTAGGCAGATTGTTGTGCGCTTTCTGGAGGATTAATAGGAAGTTGTAACACTATTTGCGTACAATAAATAACTTCTATCACAAAAAAATGCAGTTCCCAAGTAAAGTGTTTCTTATTTTGATCCTAAGTGCGCTATAACGTGGTTTTTCTGTATATACATTGTGTTGCACTCCCAGTAACTATATTAACACGTTGCATATCCCGGGAGCAACATTTTCCTTCCACACAACACAGTCCATAGATTCAGTGTTTGCTAGAAGTTCTATGCAAACACGACTCCCGCCTCTCGCCTTTCGGCGTAATATTTTCCTCTGTGCAGTCTGTGCAAATTGAATTTTTACTCGGAAAATAATGCAATTTGCTTTTACTATATATCTATTAACGAGTATTCATGTACAGTGTGTGCAGTGGTGACCCAGCGGTAACGGCCTCGACTTACGAGTCGTGGGATCGAACCCAGCCAGGCACTTTACTTGGTTCAAATAATTTCATCATCACTGGTCTGAAAACGGTGAAGGAAAACATCGTGAGGATACTGGCATGTCCTAGAACCAAAAATTCGAAGATATGTGACATATTATGTTTACGTTTAGTATAATTTATTCTATCACTTTTAAATTCAATTATTTTTCTTTAAGTACACTGTATTTTAATAATTGTTTGCTGCACCGGACGACGTCATTACGTCAGCGCCGGCTGTCGCTGAAAACCAGCGCTGGGGCTCTGTCCTGCATAGGGTCGCAGCATAATGCTGAGCGATAGCCGTTTTGCGTGGATGTGACGCATGTTTCCCCCTACCTTTTTATTTTTTTTATTTTTTGTGTTTTTGTTCTTTTTGCGTCATTTTCACCGCAAATAAACGTATTTTCTTTCTTTCTTTCTATACCAACTCACACTGGGTCCGCGTGGCAGATTACAGTCCACTGCCTCTCGGAGAGAGGAGACCTGTGTCCCAGCAGTGGTAACATTATAAACTGATTATGCTATGCTTAATTGATTATGCATGTACAGGGTTACATGGGTCTTTTGGCGCTTGAACGACATTGACAGGGGGGCGTTGTTGGTTTGGTAAACATCAGTGATGAACATTTGTGAAATTGTATTAAAAAACATGGCGGAAAGATGGCAGCGTTAGTTCCGATTTTGGCCACGCGCCAAAAATCTATGTACACCTATAACCATATTTTTGATTGGATATCCCTGAAAGTATACTGCACAATAAAAAGAAATGGTATATGAAATTTGTCAGAGCGCGGTAACATAATAGTTTTGGCCGTCGAAAACCAAATAAAATGAGCTGGAACCTTTTTCCAGCTGAAATAACCTTTCATATCGAATTTCTTGACGAGTGTTGTGGGGGATATTTGATATGCAAGGTGATTTTTATTTATTGGTTGACAAAATACCAGAGATATTCAATATTTCTCTCATTGGTTTAGAGTTCGCAAACGCAACTGCATGTGAACGTCATTCCGCGATCGATCCCCATCTTAGATCCCACAATAAGATATTGGGTTTTCCATTAGGAATTTCTCAAAAGCAAGAGACTCTGGATTCCCCCGTCAATGGCAATCAACTAGCCCCAGATTACGTGGGATTTAAAACAAACATATATAGAGATATGAGGAACAGGGTGTAAAGTTCACTCAACCTCCATAGAAAAGGGAGGATCCTCCGACCAGACGGGTGTTGTGTCTGGCGGGCAACTGCCCGATGATTAATGTCGGGCTGTTGTATCTATGCTAGTTGCGCGGTAAACTCTGCTTGCGAGATGCAGGCTTTGCGTGACGTCAGTATGACGCGTTGTTCGCATGTGGCGTTGTACATACCGCTACACATATGTACATTTCGACACTTCAGCCACGTTCATTGCGTCATTTACATTGTTGCGTAGACGAATTTTTCAAACCTATAAAGCAATAGATATCAAAATGAAAGGCATTGCGATCGATTGCAATTTTATGTGTGTTATTTAGTTACACCGCTGGTTTCTGATGGGTGAATACAGGCATTATGTTTCACAGCTTCATTCGAAGCGATTTATTGTTTACGTATTGTAGCAGCGCTTCCATGTACCAGCCTTGCACGGATTTTTAGAGGTAAGTAAAAGTTTTTTTTTTTTTTTTTTTTTTTTATTCTACTGGCAACACTGTATCCTTTTACCCCTACTTTGCCCCCACTATACTATTTCTCTATAACGGTCAGCAGTCATTTTAATATCATTCCGCGTTTCCGTGCTCAAGCCTTCGCACGTCTCCGCTCCTACAAATAGATCCAGTTCCTCAAAATGGGCAAGAAAAGGAAGACTGAAAAAACTGAAGAAGAAATACTGCGAAAAATACAAAAATTGCAAAATAAACTGCAGGCAACGGCTAATCGCCGTATTAATTCTTCATCCGAAGAAGACTTGCACAGTAAGTTACAGAATTATTATAAAACTATTATCAGTGATGCGAGGTTACCAAATTTGGGTCTCCTCTGTCATTATATTATAAAGTGATGCGTACTGCCATACTGGGGCTGATACTGTCACATAATACTTACTTACCTAAGTAATGCGAGGCTACCAAGCTTGGGTTTCCTCTGTTACGTTAAAAAAGTGATAAATATTGCATTTATTAAACGTATTCTAAAAGGAATCGTTTTTCGCAGATTTTTCACACCATCAACTAGAGGTGGACTGTGGTATGTCACAAAATGAGGAAGCCTGCTTGTTTCAAGCTTCACCGCTTCGTGCCTCGCCACGTGGCTCGCCACGCTCCTCGCCACGTGCCTCGCCACATGCGTCGCCACGTGCCTGTTCACCGTGCCCTGCATCGCCACCACCAGCTCCACCACCGCTATGCACCGCGCCTCTGTCGCCTACACCCGGCACCTCAGCAGAAGCACAGCCAGAAGTGATGGAAGACCAAGACTTGGATGAAGACACCCTGCTATTACTCGGCGATGCTCCAAAAACAGACATAAACATGGGTCCGTCTGTTCATAAGGACATTGCCAACCGTTGGCAAGACATCCTAACTAAGGGCTTGGTTAAGGATGTAAAAGAAAAACTTTTAAAAAGTTATTCCGTCCCTAAAAATTGTGACCTACTGCTAGCGCCAGCTCTCAACCCGGAAGTAAAGGCAGCTCTGCAGGATACTCTAGTGAAAAGAGATTCGGCCCTCATGTACAAGCAAAATCAGCTTGGTATAGCTTTGTCAGCCTTAGCGTCCGCTACTGACATGATTATTTCAAATGAAACGTCAAAACAAAAACTTTTAAAACCAATCAGTGACGCTTGTCGTATATTATGCGACAGTCATTTTTGGGAAACAAAAACAAGACGTAACTTTGTAATTTCATCTATTAATATAAATTTAAAGGACGCCTTGCTTGAAACAAAAAGGGGCAGTTTCTTATTTGGGGAAAATGTTACCGACAAGGTTAAAGCCGCCAAGACAATACAGCAATCAGGAGATGCCTTGAAACACGCTTTAAGACCAAAATATAACAAGCCCAAAGGTATCCCAAAAGGTCCAAATAAGGGTCATTTAAACTACAACCCTCAGCACCGCAAGACGGACAACAAGCCGAACAATACGAGGCGAGCGCCTCGGCCTGCGTTTCGGCCGCCGCCACCGCCGCAAACCAGCGGCAGTTCGCGCCGCTACACGTCCCCGACGAGGCCGCATCGAAAGTAACGGATCAGGTACTAACCGCTGGCAGGCTCCAGCATTTTTTCAAAAAATGGTCAATTATCACTACTGATAAAACGATCCTATCCTGGATCAAAGGGTACCAAATACCTTTTAAATGTTTACCATATCGTACTGATTCTCCTAATGTTTTCCCTAAGAATATTCAAGAAGCCCAAGATTTCGATAAATCAATCAAAAACCTACTAGATATAAATGCAATATCTCATTGTCATTCTGTTAAAGGTGAATTTATATCGAGTGTGTTTTTAGTGCCAAAACCAAACGGCGACAAGAGATTCATATTGAACCTTAAATGTTTAAACAAATTCGTAGAGACCAAACATTTTAAGATGGAGGATTATCGTACAGCCTCAAAGCTAATAACAAATAACTGTTATATGGCGTCAATAGATCTAAAAGATGCTTACTTCTTAATTTCTGTACATAAATCTCACCGAAAATACCTCCGTTTTAAATACAAAAATACCCTTTATGAATTTAACTGTCTACCGTTTGGTTTATGCACTGCTCCATATGTCTTTACAAAATTATTAAAGCCAGTTATGGAATATCTAAGAACCCATGGTATGATATCAGTTGTATATATAGATGATATTTTTTGCATTGGAACAACGTTTCTTGAATGTCAAAATAACGTTGACTTAACCATAACATTACTTAAAAACTTAGGTTTCATAATAAACACAGAAAAAAGCTGCTTAGAACCGCAAACACTATGCAAGTTTTTAGGTTTCGAATTCGACTCGAAAAATATGTTATTAAAATTACCCGATATAAAAAAGGCAAAAATAAAAGAATACATTTCTAGCTTCTTGAAAAAGCGTAAATGTAAACTTCGTGAATTTGCTCGGTTCATAGGGTTATTAATTTCAGCTTGTCCTGCAATTCAATATGCAGGGCTTTACACTAAACTTTTTGAACAATTTAAATATTTCTGTTTACTTACCAACCCTAGCTACGAACAGTCAGTTCAGCTCCCCAACAGCTTACATAGTGATATGTTGTGGTGGTTAGATCATATTGATCATGGTTCATTTTCTTTAACTTGTGATCAATATGATTTAGAAATCTTTTCCGACGCGTCATGTACGGGTTGGGGAGCTTATTGTAACAGAGACAAATGTTTTGGCTATTGGAAGGATAATGAAAGAACCGTACATATTAACGAATTAGAGTTAAAAGCAGCTTTTCTCGCACTTAAATGTTTTGCCCACGAATTGTACAATTCAAAAATACTATTACGAATTGATAATGTAACTGCCATATCTTGTATAAATCGCATGGGCAGCATTCAGTTTGAACACTTGCATAATATCACCAAAGAAATATGGCAGTGGTGCGAAAGGCGTAAAATAACAATTTTTGCATCTTACATAAACACAAAAGATAATTGTGAAGCAGATCAATTATCGCGCATGAAATTTCAGGACACTGAATGGGAACTCAATGACGATGCATTCAGCCAAATAACACATTATTTTGGATACCCTGAAATAGACCTTTTCGCGAGTAGGTGTAATGCTAAGTGTCCCAGGTACATAACTTGGAAAAACGACCCTGACGCTTATGCAATCGATGCTTTCACCATTTCATGGAAAAATAAACTATTCTACGCATTTCCACCGTTTTCACTTATCACAAAAACAATGCAAAAAATAATTAATGACAAAGCAAATGGCATAATAGTTGTACCATATTGGCCAACACAACCCTGGTTCCCTGTTTTCCAAAAATTAATTTGTTCTAAACCAATCTATTTTGAACCAAACGTAAATTTGTTAACTTCTCCTTTCAGAACGCCTCACAATCTGCACCGCACCCTGAAATTGGTTGCCGCGAAGCTTTCAGGCAAACATTATTGAAAAGACATTTATCTAATAAATCCATTGAAATTATGTTGTCATCATTATCTGATTCCACTTACAAACAATATGATGTTTGTATAAAATCTTGGTTAAATTATTGTAATAAACATGGTTATGATTATTCCTCGGTTTCAGTTCCTATAGTTATTCATTTCCTTACCACAATTTTTGAAAAAGGGGCAAAATATGGTACTGTCAATTCATATAAATCCGCATTAACCTTGTTGTTAAGTAATGTGGCAAACGATGATAGAATTAAGCGATTTATGAAAGGAGTTTACAGATTAAGGCCTAGTAATCCAAAATATAATTTGACGTGGGATCCATCCACTGTTCTAAATTATTTAGCACAAAAATGGCCTAACACAGACCTTGATTTGGAAACTCTTTCTAAAAAGACTGTAACTCTGTTAGCTTTGGTGACTGCACATCGCGTTCAAACATTTTCATTAATAAAATTGGGCAACGTTCAAGTAAATTCTGCTATCGACATAACTATAACAATAACTGAATTGATAAAAACTTCTAAACCCAATGCTGTACAACCAGTTTTAAGATTACCTTTTTTCGACGCTCGTCCTCAGATCTGTCCTGCTAAATGCTTAGAGGTTTATATAAATAAGACCCAACCACTTCGCAAAAATGATTATTTATTTATAAGCTTCAAAAAACCACACTCAAAAGTTTCATCACAAACACTTAGTCACTGGATAAAAGATACACTTTACAGTAGCGGTATAGATACGTCCATATTCAGTGCACACAGCACTCGTCATGCAGCCACATCCTCTGCCAATAGACTTGGAGTCAATATTGATCTGATAAGAAAAACTGCCGGATGGAGTGAATCTTCTTCTGTCTTCGCAAAACATTATGATAGGCAGGTTGTAACTGATCCTCATATTTTTGCCACTACAGTACTTGCTGGTGGTCATAATCTGTAACAAAAACCTAATATTAGATTATAAATCAATGTAAAATAAAGTTCAGTCAATGATAAACAGTTATAATAAAAAGCACTTGTGATTACTCACCTGTCTTGTTTAATTTCACATTTTTGTCTCTGAACATCTACAATACGTAAACAATAAATCGCTTCGAATGAAGCTGTGAAACATAATTAAAAATCAAACGAACTTACCAAGTGAAGTTCGATGATAATTATGTGAACAGCTTCATTCGAAGCGATTTATACCCTCCCTAGAAAAGTTACCTACCCTACCCTAGATAAATAAAAATGTGAAAGATTATTTTATTAGCTTTCAACAAAATGATATTAAAATGACTGCTGACCGTTATAGAGAAATAGTATAGTGGGGGCAAAGTAGGGGTAAAAGGATACAGTGTTGCCAGTAGAATAAAAAAAAAAAAAAAAAAAAAAAACTTTTACTTACCTCTAAAAATCCGTGCAAGGCTGGTACATGGAAGCGCTGCTACAATACGTAAACAATAAATCGCTTCGAATGAAGCTGTTCACATAATTATCATCGAACTTCACTTGGTAAGTTCGTTTGATTTTTAATTATATTACGTAAAGTAGTAATGCAAATATCACATAGAATTTGACTTCCAAGTGCAATGAACCCGTTGACTGTACCTATAATACGTAGGCACTAATTTTGTATAACACGCGTCTGTCACTTGCAGTTCCCGTTATAGCGTGTCGGATTTATATTTTAGCACCTTGGTAGCCTGCGCGTGTTCACTTCGTTAGCAGTCAACCTCGCCTATTAACTTCTTACTGGCGGATATTTGCTGAAAACTTACACTATACTGTACTTAATATAACACTAAATAAACGTGGCAGAGCAGTGGTGGCCAAGTGATAACAGCCGCGACTTACGAGTTGTAGGTCGTAGGTTCGAATCCAGACAGGCGCTTTACTTTGTGTAAATTACTCCATCACCACTGCTCTCAAAACGGTGAAGGAAAACATTGTGAGGAAACCGGCATGTCCTAGAACCAAAAATTCGAAGACATGTGACATCTGCCAACCCGCACTGGGCCCGCGTGGCCCACTCCCTCCCACTGAGAGGAGGCCTGTGTCCTAGCAGTGGGAACATTATAGGCTGATTATGTATTTATGTTATGTAAACGTTGCATAATTATGTAAGTACGAACCTACGAACCCTACATAAAAACGTTGGTTAAAGTTACGACAAGCTCAAATGTATTGTTAATAAAAACAGGCGATAATCATGAGTTAACTTTTTTAAGTAAATGGAGAAATGTAGAAGTGAAAGAAAAGATGAATTTAAATAAAATGTTCTCGCATTTCAAGAAAATTCCAACATGTCCGCTAAAGTTAGAGAAGGTTTATGAGGACTGCTTTCAACAAGATTCATGTCTGAGCTGGACCTCATGTCGCAAAGACCTCATTTGAATGCAAAATGTGATCGCTACATTACGCGTATTACGTATGTCCGTAGTCTGTAGGTACTCCACATATTTCATTTAATGTTGAATTTATTTCCCGGACTAGGTAGCTGAACAGAATTTGTTAGAAAATAAGCCACTTTAGAACAAAAATAAACTTTAGCCATTGCCGTTTTATTTTAGCCCGCGCACTTAACAAAGGGCATTAAAAGTTAAAGGTAGATAACCCAAAAACGAAACCTTCGTCATTATTTATTTTGAACTCAAAATAGACATTAAGAATCCATTAATTTAACGGTTCCAAAGTTAATAAAATTCGCGCACTTCGTTCGTTTAAATATGCACATAAAACATCAGAAAAACAAGCCGGTGCGAAATAACGGCCTCAAAATAAAACATGGTACATTTGTTACGTTAATAGGCATCCCGTTTGTATAAAGGATGTACTAAATACCGTGAATATACACGAAAAATATTAGCGTACCGACGATAATTGGTCTCTAGGGGCGCTAATAAAGTTGTGGCATAGAAGGCCGGTGAATTGAAATGACAAATATCGATAAATATGGCGAGCAAGTCGTTTTGTTGGTGATCTGTCAAGTTGACAGGTGAAGGACCGATCCGTTATGGCGACACCAAGCAATGGGTCATGCACGGAATTAGTATGTACTATGTTATGTTCATGTTATGATGACATGTCAACGCGTACTGTTAGATGGATTGTTTCTCGAAATATATGAATGTCAGTAATTCCGTTTAGAAATCCCTCATATAGACAGATATAGGTAATAACTTCAACTTTATAGTTTCCTAAACATAATAGAACAATAGTACAAAGACAGCTTCAAACGACGTATTTCAATTAAATTCTAGAAACTGCGACATTTCTATAAAAACATGAAAGAATAACTCATAACTTTAACATCAAAGATGTAATTTAGAAACTTCGTTAAGAAATGTATAAACACGAACAAGACAGGTTTTAAAAACAACATTATACTTTAATGGCATAACATTTCCCCAAAATCTGAATAATAAGGATTCATTACCATACAAATAAGGGCTGGTCTCCCTGCGGCCAAATACGTGACTATTTTATAAAATTACGTAGTACGTTTATGTAGTAAAATCTGTCTGTCTATTCTGTATAAATCTCTGTCTCTTAATATACCTACAGGTATGCCCTAGTTTAAGAGACAGGGTAACGTAAATTGTTAACACATCTACCATGTACTTAGATCAACATGTTCTACCATAATATGTAGTTACATAACTTTGTATATCTTTCTAGTAACTTTTGTAAGTTTTGTTTTTCTCACCATCTGTACCTTTCTTGAGCAATAAACAATTTATTATTACCTATTATTATTAATCTCACCGTGAAAACATAGGTGAAATGAGCTGTCAATAGAGTCAATCGGTGATCGACTACCTTTAGAGCGATGGAAACACTATTTAACAAGGCTAATGAAAATCGAAAATTCGTGAATATACCTACCAATTATTCCTTCGTGGGACCTATGTCATTGATACGCCCCCTGCCACTGAGAAAAGGAAATTACTTTTGAGTTAGCGACTTATGGTCTTGACCCAAATTGTTGGCTTGGTTTTTGGTACCTGTATCGAGGGGACGGTATGGATTGGTGTTCGTAAAATTTTTGATGGGCTTCAATCACTACCTTAAGGGCCGATTTTTCAATTTTCAAATAACTTTCATCTGAGGAATAAAAATTGCCGCTTGACAGCTTTTGTGTATAAAATAATCTGTCCTATTTATTTTTCAGATTAAAGTTATCTGACGATTGAAAAATCCGCCCTAACATTTATTTCTCTATGTGCTGGATACTGGCCAGTATTCCATATTCAGTGAAAACTTTCTGCTTGGTAAGTACAACTCGTCTCTCCTTCAATTGGAATTACTGTGTACTCGTATCTTCATCTACTTCGCTTTATCATCTTCTACGAAACTACAGCAACTTTGTGGGACTCCAAATAACTACTGCATCTATTGTTCTAAACCCAACATATAGAAAAAAAGACTCAAACAACGTTAAAACTCCAACTCCTTTAATTTCCGTATTTTTCAACAAAACTCCGTGAAACAGAACGTTTTTACTTTATTTCTCTTCACTCTCACACCCAGATAGATAGCGATAGACATCTAAATCGATTGTGTGGCTCTCGGAATTAGTTTACACACACGTACGGGACTTTATTTATACTGCCAGTGATATACAGGGGCACATTGGAGGCTGACGTGACAGCCCGACTTATTGCACGCTCGACAAGCGCTGTTTTACGGCCGTAAAAAACGAGTGATATGTTACATATTGGCTGAATTATAGCGTACAGGTGCCAAATAGATAGTATTGAGGCGGTTTGTTGGATGGTATTGTTTAGGACTAAGGTAATTTTTAAGGCACGGTTCTTGTAATTCGAAGCACGTCATGTTGCGCGTCTTGTTGATGGTATTACCGCCCGGCCACGACTTTTGGCTTAGCGGCAAGCGGCGCGGTTTCTTACTGCTAGCGTTGACGCTGCGAGCGGTACGTCGTGGCATAATTCATACATTTTGTTATATTTGTTTTTACCGTTCGCTGCCCCGCACTAAGCTGCCGCTGACAGCGGCAAGGCCGTGGCCAGGCCGGTAGGCTGCCAATAAGTAGGTAGCTGTAGGTGTACAAGGATCTTATTGACGTGTAGCTAAAATCGGAACTGCCAACATGGTTTTTCCAATACATTTCACAAAACAATTGATTTTTGAATTGAAACTTCTTTACGCACGCTTGACTTGGGGAGTAAGCTGGTGAACGCGTGACGTAAGCGTTACGAAAAGTGTGATCGGGCGAGGCGAACGGGTTTTGAGTGGGGGATATAAGCTAGAGAAAGCAGTGCGCGCGCACATTTTCTTTCTCTCTTCCTCTCATAGCCAAATACGTTTGAAGTTTTACTTCAGTCGTGTGGTCACAAGCACACTCGGTTTTTTTTTTTTTCCAACAGCTCCCCGTCAACAACATTCGAGCGCCAAAAGATAGCTACGTAACAATAGTTTTTGCAGTTACTGGCTTGCACACAAATTGCGTAACACACTTTTAAACACAATCTGAATCATTTTGAAGCATAGGTGCTGAGCACTGCTTCATATGTTCAAAAAATTTGTCTATTTAACAACGTAAATAACGCAATGAATGTTGTTGAACTGTCAAAATGAAAGCCATTGCTACTTGTAGTGTATTACGCAAGTACCTCTCTGTTTTAAAAAGGAAGTTCTCTTGTCAAATCGTATGAATTATGCGTTCTTTTTAAAAACTACTGAACCAATTTCGATGACTTTTCCGTAACGTAATGGTGTTCGTTCTAAGTTTAGGGGTGCGCCAAAGTTCACCTAAATTTTCAACTCCGATAATTGGAAATCCGAAAATGTTCTTCCTAACATATTTCATCCTAACGATCACAATTCCTAACTACTCTGTCGCTAATGTTCATAATTCCGAATCATTAAACTTCATAATGTCAGTAGCAATAAACATCTATTATACTTTTATTTGTTTTCCTATATTTTCTCAACATAACCATCTTTTACACTATTATTCAAAGTCATATCTTTTTTGTTTAGATCGTCGACATAGAATGCAAAAACGAGCGAAGGGCACCCCGAGGTTCGGTTTGGTTAGGTTACTTTAAACCCTTTACACAGAAATAGGGGCCCCGCGAAGCGGGGCTCCGTCGACATAGGATGACATAGGATGAAAAAAAAAGTGTTTATCATATTAGACTAAATAGGTTTTATGTCTATTGAGTGGTATATCAAACGATTTTATATTGTCTGTTATTCTTATAGAAATTAGTTACATTAAAATTATATCAATCGTTTATTATATTAACTAATCATTATATTATCAAATAAAATTATAGGTTCAGTTGTTATATCTTGTAAATATAGAGGTTTTGTAATTATATCATATATTACTTACCCGTATAAACTCCCAGGCCATGAAAATATTATGGTAGTTATGTTTAGGGATAAAAGCGTTATGATAAAAAACAGTAGGAGTTTAAAATATTTACATTAATGATATTATTGATTACAATTTTCGGAAACATGAGTGTTATGAACATCGCCGGTAGCACTGCAAATAGTATGAATGAAAACTTTAGGATGAAAAATTTTAGGAAGAGTGATCATTCGGAGTACAAATCGTTAGGAAGAACAATTTCGGGTAAAGAACTTTAGTTGAGCCAATATGGACCCTAAGTTTAGAATACAAATTTTACTTAAGTTATGTAAGGAATCACTAACTAAACTCAAATTTGAATCTACAACTTAAAACATATCATTATTGTTCATATATCATAATTGAAAATGCTTGTAGTTTCATTTTCATCTACTTATTAATAACAAAATTGAAATATCTCACTTTCTTAGATGAATATCTTAGTCAATACACGTGTACGTAATATCAAAGAACTGCTTTGACGTGTCGTATGTTCATATATGACATTATACAGGGCGCTTATACAGGCTGAAATTGAACACATGCGACAAATCGAAATGGGAGATTGTACTCGTCATTATGAACAACTTTTACTATGGGACCAAACCTGAAATCGCGAAAAAAAAATCAGCTGTTCCCTACATTTTGGCGAATTATGCGAACACAAATGTAGGGAACAGCTGATTTTTTTTTCGCGATTTCAGGTTTGGTCCCATAGTAAAAGGTGTTTCTAATGACGAGTACAATCTCCCATTTCGATTTGTCGCATGTGTTCAATTTCACCCTGTATAGAGGGCGATATTATTAAATTGTAATCTAGGTCAAAGTTCGAGGTCGGAAAATGCTAATGCAGAGTGTTATTAATACCGTTATAAATGGTGTACGACGGTTTAGCACGCTATGTATTAATAGTCGCTTTAATGTTGATAGATAAATCAAGTAATTACCTAATTATTAGTTAGTGAATGTCTATTAGGGGGGGGGGGGGGGGGCTATGTCCAGCAGTGGACGTCTATCGGCTAAAAATTTTATCAAAATTGGTCCAGCCGTTTGAGCGTGAAGAAGTAACAAACATATAAACACACACACACAAACACATTCACAAACCTTCGCCTTTATAATATTAGTGTGATAGTGTGATAGATGGTCGACGATGAGCACATATGGATGTAGCAATTGTATCTTTAATTAAAGAACAAGGAGCTACATCCAAATGTGCTCATCGTCGAGCATCTAACAATTTGCAATTAGCTTAATTAAATTAAAAAGCGTTCTTCAGCACTTTGTAGACTCACATTATCATATTAATAGAAATATTTCACAATTTCAACAATGTAAACTTTTCGCACGTGTACTCCTTATGTCTTTCAAAATAATAAGTAATTAACAACTTTTCGTTAATTAAACACTTGAAACTTTGCTCAATAATCTTTTATGTAGGTACTTGAGAACTTTATAGTAGGTACGTACCTAGTAACTTCTGCAGCTGTAATGTAAAGACATAATTTAAACATTTTAATTAATTACTGGAAGAACATTAAACATAACAGTACCTATTACAGTAAAAAAAACATGGCGTTTAAACTGGAATAATTAATTTCTTATTCAACTATGTTCAACACCTTATAATCAGCCTATAATGTTCCCATTGCTGGGACGCAGGCCTCCTCACTGTGAGAGGGAGTGGGCCGTAGTCCACCACGCAGATTGGTGGACGTCACATGTGTTCGAATTTTTTGGTTCTAGGACATGCCAGTTTCCTCACGATGTTTTCCTTCACTGTTTTGAGAGCAGTGGTGATGAAATAAATTACATAAAGTAGGTAAAGCACCTGTCTGGGTTCGAACCTACGACCTACAACTCGTAAGTCAGGCCCGCTGTCTCTGGTCCATCACTGCTATATAGTCGTCTGAACCCAATTCACAAAATAAAACTACAAAACAAATTGGATATTTCCATAATCTCCAGAGAGATGACGACATACCTGCATAGGTATGAACACTACATGGTTTTGAGAACTCAATATATTATACTAAAACGTTTGCAGTACGACGTGGTTCAAATTCCCAGCACTCAATTTCCAAAGAATTTTTATTAAGAAGCCTTGGGACACACCAACTGAAAACATGCATCGAGTTAATGGAATATCTGACTCGATAAGTTTTCCTCGCCTTTTCATAAAATAAAATAGTTCAGTCACATAGAAGTTTACTCTGTATGGGGTGTTTTAAAGTCGGTTTAAATTTATTTTATGTTAGCGGAAACTTTTGGGTGGGTTGATAAAGTGGAGCTTCAGACAACGATATTTAAGACGAACATGAATTGGAGTCATAAATGTTGAAAACAAAGCTAAAGTGGGTTATATAATCTATACCTATTAAGTTGATTTTAATTCAAACGCAAAAACAAACAATCAGAAACATTTCTTCCTTTTAACTCGTAGGGATAGTTCAGCGGTTTTTACCTTCTTTATTTTGAATCAGAAATTGGTGCAAAATACACCCATTCGACCAAAACCTTACAAATAAAATAGCTCCAACACGCAAACCCAAAACAACTCTGTCGAAGAATAACACAATAAGAACCTTAACACCGCACCATATACGGCAGAACAATATCCCTCAACACAGTAACTCACAAAACTTTGCATGTCGCCCTGTAATAAACACAAATATTCACATTTAACTTTTAACCGACCCTATACGGCATGGCGTTAAGAAACATTGCAAGCCTAATGGCTTCTAAGAAAGGACAAAGCACTCACAAGTAACATTTGTAGTTTCTCCGTATACAAAATCAGTTCAACGAGCGCATAAACACATGATGTAAATGAGCCACAATATCGTCAGACGAACCCTAGATACGCCTTTATGAAACTAAATAATTGCAGTTACTCGGTTTTGGCAAGTTGAATAGTTCGCGATGTCAGCGAGAGTACAAGTGAACGCTGAACTTACGAACTTAATATGCGTCGCGTACAACTTTATTAAACGTTAAAGTGTTAAGTTTTGAAGTTACTTGTAAGGGTCAGGACACATTGATCGACGGCCTTTCGCACTTTGCCGATTGAAAAGGAGCACACTACGCCCGGAGCGCGTTCGTCGCGTCGATGTGAAACTGTGAAAGGATGCGTACGTCGTTCCATACTTTGCTCTCTTTTTGTATGAACAAACCGTCAAACGCCATCGATCAATGTGTCCTGACCCAAAGGCGAAAGCGTCAGAATAACCCGCGAAATTCCAATTTTCTTGCGTTTTTTGCTATTTGCAGGTCAGTAACAGGTTGTATGTTGATCTAAATATGATTCGCGACCGTAACAAATATATATTTATTCATTTATTATCATAAAAAGTTCACATTAGGTACCCCATTGAATGACTATTTCATATAATCATGACATTTGAGGCCAATTCTAACCTAAGAAGTTGAATAACTTACTGATACTAATGATTATAATTCTGTAAAGTCATATTTGTTACAGTCGCGAATCGTATTTTAATCATCTTACAACCTGACACTGACCTGCAAATTGCAAAACACGTAAGAAAATTTGAATTTCGCGGGCTATCTTTGCCCATTAATGGGCTACTTTGCCCATCCCTCTTTTAAGTTTGAAAGTTACTTGTAAGACAAACTAAATGCGACGGAAACTAGCTGAAACTGTGCTTCGGGTTTACTTCCAAATTGTACGTGACTACGTGGACTTTTGGAAATAAGTGTTTTTCATTTTCATATCTATTACGTGGTCATTCGAACGTGATGTAAACCCACTATTTTAAAATGGCCAATGTTTTAAACGTATTCGCGATTTAAAGGGCATTTAAATTGTTGGGACTTTCGAGAGTATTCCTCTCTTTAGTACAAAATTGTAACAACGGTAAATAAATACATGTGACGTTTATTTTCGCGTCCGACGTTCAGAATAAATAAAGCATTTTCCCAACTGACGTAAAACTCATAAATCTACCGATTGTAATTACCAGGCCGCAATCCCATTTTATCCAGGTCATCGAATCTTCTTCGTCGTCTTTCAAATATATCCGACCCTCTTCATTCACATCAGACATTCCAGGATAATTTTTGCAGGAAACACACTTTTCCACTTATGTGAATTTTCGGTTGAGAAACTTTCGCCATCTTGCTCTAAGTGATTGTACAGAAACTTAAGTAGGTACTTACCATAGATATATGATTTCTATGGTACTTACATATCCATCTATATATTTCCCTATACTAATAATAAATTTAAAGAGATATGAACGCGCTAATCTCAGGGACTGCCTGTCGGATTTGTAAAATTCTTTTTGCATTTAATAGCCCAATTCTTAAGCAACCGTCCTTAAGAATTGGTTATTTAATATCAAGCTAAGCCCTTTAGGCGCGTCGCCCACACGAGCTAGGTTTTATAAATTGTTACGGATGACCGGCTTGATACCCGCTGACAAGGTCATTCCTCATTGGAATATGAACACAAAAACGGGTACTGAACCCAACGAGACAATAGGTACGGGAGTTATGGTGGCTTATTAGTGGGTTCACACGAAATTACTCGCCTGAAACGTGCAAATCATCAGTTTTAAATATTATTATTTTTTCTATACTTAGGCGATTCGCACGAAGTTAATTTATTTGTGGGCGAGTCGATGACTCCAGAAAATGTATTAGGCAATTGGCACTTTTGAATTTTATGCAATGAAGTTAAGTAAAAAGTACAGGTTTAATAATATTTAACTCGATAAGAGTTCTGTGCGCTAGTATCTTTTTTTCTATACTATATTGCATATAATTTAAAATGTGCTAATTGCCTAATACATATTTCTGGAGTTGTCGACTCGCCCACAAACTACTACGTGGATACTTAAAGAGAAAATAATATTAGGTAATTGAAAGTGACGATTCGCACGTTTCGGGCGAGTAAATTCGTGCGAATCGACAAAACAAGCCGTTTTGGCAACACCGAATTCCAAATTCAAATGTGTCCGGGTTTTTTTGTCGCCAAGGCTATGTGTCGTGCGGATCACAAATTCGCAAACAATTCACACGAACTTTGCCAAAACTTAGTACAACGTTAATTTCCAGCGCTTTACTTGTCAAAAAGTTTAGCAATTGTGCTCGCTTGAGTAAGGCCGACTTTATGAATTAATCTTAAATGTAAGACAGCGATATTTCAAATTCAAATTCGGGGGCAATGAAACTTTGATTTAAAAAAATATGATCCCTATCTCGGCTTTTCTTAGTTCAGAGAATGTCATAATGAGTTTTTATATCTGCTGCGGACAAACAAAAAATTTGGCTTCGACTTAATGGTTCGGGGTTGTAAATTGTTTTATAACTTAAAAACTTTTATCGGAAAATTTTGTGAAGAAAAAATGGCTGACTGGGCTTAACGATACGGATCATTGAGGATCCTATATTTTTTGTTTCAAAGAATCTGTAACTAAAGACTGTTTCTTTGAGTATGATTTGGAAAGTTTTTCGACTTCAATGTATCTTCAAAATTAACTCAGTACTTACTTTTCACGTTAAACTCAACTGAGCCTATCGCAGTCCACTGCTGGACATAGGCCACTCTCAGGTTGCGTCCTCCGCCTTCCGCATCCATTTGTCCCAGCCATCTTCTTAAGGTCTTCCGTCCATCTACCAGCACTGAAAGAAATAAGCAGTAAATAAAAATGAAAAAACATTGATCTGAACTGCTATGAGCCTAACGTTCAAAACAGTATTTTTTACTGATCCGAAAACAGTTAAAGCTTGAGGCCAAATGTTACTGTCATGACAGTAAACTTTAACGTTTTAAGTAGCTAAAAGGTCACAAAATATAACTGTTTTATTCATTTGCTGATATCGTTCAAACCATTGTAATTTACTTACACTATAGTAATGGTAGTTTTCCTTTATTTTTTGTTGTTTTTTTTCAGTTAATGGATGTTCAGTCATTAAAAGAACTGTTTTACAAACATTTCTTCTTACTGTATAAAGTCAGTAAGTCTTAATGAAATCGCTTTAATGTCGTGTAGTGAGACATTATTTTTTTCAGTGTGGGGGGCGTCCCACGCTACGCTTTCATGTTAGTTCATTAAAATGTTACCACTAGACATACCTAAGCCGGTCATTATTAATAATCTCTCCGATCGCCCAATTATGACCACAGAGGTTGTGCGGTTATTATAACATAACACCGAAAATATCTACGTGGCTAAAAGCTTTTTGATGGGAACCCTTTTTACGGGAGTGATGCGTGATTTTTTGAGTCCCTTTCTCTAAAACCTTTGACAGCCGCGTCCCATCCATTTCCCGGCTCCATGTCAAAGGTTAATCATATTTTGATGTTATAATGCGGTCTACCCGTAGTAGGGTCTACCTTAGTCGGGGTTTAGGACGAAAGTGACCGGTTAAGTGAAAACCGCTGTCATGCAAAATGTCAAAAAGTCCCAAAGATATTTTTGGGCTTGACCGTTCGTACTCTACTTAGAGGTTTGTTATGTCAAATTAATAAACAGTACGTAGGTAGAAGGATAAGCAAAAAAAAAACAACATTTTTATTAAAAAAAGCACTCGTGAGTTTTTTCGGAAAAATATTTTATTTAATAAAAAAGGGGCAAAAATAGAGCTAAAATTTTTCCAGCAGTAAATATTGAAAATGTTTGCGTGATACTTAGTACCAGCCGGTGAAGTGGCAACAGACGAGCAATATTTATCATCTCGTAGGTGCAAGTGGCGTGCATATTTAATGACGCGTCGCGCTACAGGGAGCGCATAACATATCGAACACTGTTTCAAGCTCAAACTTGTAAATGACACTGACAGGCAAAAAAATCAAAGCCAAAAGTTTCAAAAGTTTAAACTTCGCTCATATCGAAACTACTTCTAAAATTTAAACTTACTCTGCCGATCGTAAGTTTTCGATACAATTTTATGTATCGACTGGCTTCTGCTTGCGACTTCGTACGCGTGAAATTTCCCGTTTCCCCGACTTGCCGCGTCGCATCGCATCGTCCGCCTGCGCTATTACTTCAGATTTTTTGAAGTGAAACTTCTTTACACACGCTTGACTTGGGAGTAAGCTGGTGAACGCGTGACGTAAGCGTTACGAAAAGTGTGATCGGGCGAGGCGAACGGGAGTTGAGTAGGGGATATAAGCAAGAGAAAGCAGTGCGCGCGCACATTTTCTTTCTCTCTTCCTCTCATAGCCAAATACGTTTGAAGTTTCACTTCAGTCGTGTGGTCATAAGCACACTCGGTTTTTTTTATTTTTGGTCGACTTCTAAGGCGCGTCGCCCACACGATCTAGAGTCGAGGCGGCGACGAGGCGCGGGCGCACGTTTTCTATAGGAATAAATATAGGTATGTATGTATAGGCGACATACCTATATTTATTCCTATAGAAAACGTGCGCCCGCGCCTCGTCGCCGCCTCGACTCTAGATCGTGTGGGCGACGCGCCTTAGAAGTCGACCAAAAATAAAAAAAACCGAGTGTGCTTATGACCACACGACTGAAGTGAAACTTCAAACGTATTTGGCTATGAGAGGAAGAGAGAAAGAAAATGTGCGCGCGCACTGCTTTCTCTTGCTTATATCCCCTACTCAACTCCCGTTCGCCTCGCCCGATCACACTTTTCGTAACGCTTACGTCACGCGTTCACCAGCTTACTCCCAAGTCAAGCGTGTGTAAAGAAGTTTCACTTCAAAAAATCTGAAGTAATAGCGCAGGCGGACGATGCGATGCGACGCGGCAAGTCGGGGAAACGGGAAATTTCACGCGTACGAAGTCGCAAGCAGAAGCCAGTCGATACATAAAATTGTATCGAAAACTTACGATCGGCAGAGTAAGTTTAAATTTTAGAAGTAGTTTCGATATGAGCGAAGTTTAAACTTTTGAAACTTTTGGCTTTGATTTTTTTGCCTGTCAGTGTCATTTACAAGTTTGAGCTTGAAACAGTGTTCGATATGTTATGCGCTCCCTGTAGCGCGACGCGTCATTAAATATGCACGCCACTTGCACCTACGAGATGATAAATATTGCTCGTCTGTTGCCACTTCACCGGCTGGTACTAAGTATCACGCAAACATTTTCAATATTTACTGCTGGAAAAATTTTAGCTCTATTTTTGCCCCTTTTTTATTAAATAAAATATTTTTCCGAAAAAACTCACGAGTGCTTTTTTTAATAAAAATGTTGTTTTTTTTTTGCTTATCCTTCTACCTACGTACTGTTTATTAATTTGACATAACAAACCTCTAAGTAGAGTACGAACGGTCAAGCCCAAAAATATCTTTGGGACTTTTTGACATTTTGCATGACAGCGGTTTTCACTTAACCGGTCACTTTCGTCCTAAACCCCGACTAAGGTAGACCCTACTACGGGTAGACCGCATTATAACATCAAAATATGATTAACCTTTGACATGGAGCCGGGAAATGGATGGGACGCGGCTGTCAAAGGTTTTAGAGAAAGGGACTCAAAAAATCACGCATCACTCCCGTAAAAAGGGTTCCCATCAAAAAGCTTTTAGCCACGTAGATATTTTCGGTGTTATGTTATAATAACCGCACAACCTCTGTGGTCATAATTGGGCGATCGGAGAGATTATTAATAATGACCGGCTTAGGTATGTCTAGTGGTAACATTTTAATGAACTAACATGAAAGCGTAGCGTGGGACGCCCCCACACTGAAAAAAATAATGTCTCACTACACGACATTAAAGCGATTTCATTAAGACTTACTGACTTTATACAGTAAGAAGAAATGTTTGTAAAACAGTTCTTTTAATGACTGAACATCCATTAACTGAAAAAAAACAACAAAAAATAAAGGAAAACTACCATTACTATAGTGTAAGTAAATTACAATGGTTTGAACGATATCAGCAAATGAATAAAACAGTTATATTTTGTGACCTTTTAGCTACTTAAAACGTTAAAGTTTACTGTCATGACAGTAACATTTGGCCTCAAGCTTTAACTGTTTTCGGATCAGTAAAAAATACTGTTTTGAACGTTAGGCTCATAGCAGTTCAGATCAATGTTTTTTCATTTTTATTTACTGCTTATTTCTTTCAGTGCTACTAGTTGGACCGAAGACCTTAAGAAGATGGCTGGGACAAATGGATGCGGAAGGCGGAGGACGCAACCTGAGAGTGGCCTATGTCCAGCAGTGGACTGCGATAGGCTCAGTTGAGTTTAACGTGAAAAGTAAGTACTGAGTTAATTTTGAAGATACATTGAAGTCGAAAAACTTTCCAAATCATACTCAAAGAAACAGTCTTTAGTTACAGATTCTTTGAAACAAAAAAAATAGGATCCTCAATGATCCGTATCGTTAAGCCCAGTCAGCCATTTTTTCTTCACAAAATTTTCCGATAAAAGTTTTTAAGTTATAAAACAATTTACAACCCCGAACCATTAAGTCGAAGCCAAATTTTTTGTTTGTCCGCAGGCCGCAGCAGATATAAAAACTCATTATGACATTCTCTGAACTAAGAAAAGCCGAGATAGGGATCATATTTTTTTAAATCAAAGTTTCATTGCCCCCGAATTTGAATTTGAAATATCGCTGTCTTACATTTAAGATTAATTCATAAAGTCGGCCTTACTCAAGCGAGCACAATTGCTAAACTTTTTGACAAGTAAAGCGCTGGAAATTAACGTTGTACTAAGTTTTGGCAAAGTTCGTGTGAATTGTTTGCGAATTTGTGATCCGCACGACACATAGCCTTGGCGACAAAAAAAAAAACCCGGACACATTTGAATTTGGAATTCGGTGTTGCCATAACGGCTTGTTTTGTCGATTCGCACGAATTTACTCGCCCGAAACGTGCGAATCGTCACTTTCAATTAATATTATTTTCTCTTTAAGTATCCACGTAGTAGTTTGTGGGCGAGTCGACAACTACAGAAATATGTATTAGGAAATTAGCACATTTTAAATTATATGCAACATAGTATAGAAAAAAAGATACTAGCGCACAGAACTCTTATCGAGTTAAATATTATTAAACCTGTACTTTTTACTTCACTTCATTGCATAAAATTCAAAAGTGCCAATTGCCTAATACATTTTCTGGAGTCATCGACTCGCCCACAAATAAATTAACTTCGTGCGAATCGCCTAAGTATAGAAAAAATAATAATATTTAAAACTGATGGTTTGCACGTTTCAGGCGAGTAATTTCGTGCGAACCCACTAATAAGCCACCATAACTCCCGTACCTATTGTCTCGTTGGGTTCAGTACCCGTTTTTGTGTTCGTATTCCAATGAGGAATGACCTTGTCAGCGGGTATCAAGCCGGTCATCCGTAACAATTTATAAAACCGTGTTTTTGTATCACCTAAATGAATGCCCAATCTCTCAGAATAGATTTTGAAACAGCATTACCAAAATATATAAAAGAAGAAACTGACTGACTGACTGATATACCAACGCACTGCCCAAACCGCTGAGTCTAGAGATTCCAAATTTGGCACGTAGATTCCTTATGAGGTCTAAGGGTGCACTAAGAAAGGATTTTTCAAAATTCACCCCCTAAGTGGGTGAATGGGGGAGGATGAAATTTCACGCGGACGAAGTCGCGGGAAAAAGCTAGTGTATCATAAAGTTTGTAAACTTAAAGGGCAGTCGTGACCGTGAGGTTCTAATGGCTATCGATTTTATTTCTCTGTTTTTTATGGCATCGTAGTTTTATTGCTGGTACGGTTAAGATTTATTTATTTTTTTGAATGCAGAATAATAAACAAGCTCAAGGTGAACCGTTTAAAAAACCTGACATTACGAATATCAAAAAAATTAAAGGTTGGAAATACACTGCAAATAAATCGAGCCACTGGCTTTTTTTGCACGTATAATGGTTATTATTTTTGGTATTATGGAACGTATCAATTCGAAACATATATCGCCTAAGAGCAAATTTAATAACCTTTACAATGAGGGTAAATTATTGAATGATAACCTCATTAGACACTTCCCGTGACCCAAGGGCTGGCTTTTACTTTGGCCAAAGGCTGAGCATTGCCATACAACGTGGCAGTGCCGCCAGTCTCTTGGGTACATTACCAGTCGACAGCGATGCGGATGAATTTTTCGACGCTATATTTTAGTTTTTGTATAGTTTTAGTTAAGTTAGGTTTTAATTTTGTTATTTTTGTTAATTAAGGTATAAGTAGTTCTAACCTTATTTAATGATAAATTATGGGCTCTGAAAGAAAAACGGTAATTTTGATAGAAAATTGTAGGGTTTAAACGGTCCAGAAAATCTATCGAAATCAGGGCGCGGGGGGGGGGGGGGTAATAAAAGATATTAAGAATAAGTTTATACCATAGTTTTGTTTTTAATTGCTTTTTTCTGGGCTGACAATTTTCTATCAAAATTACCGTTTTTCTTTCAGAGCCAATAATTAATCATTAAATAAGGTTATCATTCAATAATTTACCCTCTTTGTAAAGGTTATTAAATAAGCTTTTAGGCGATATATGTTTCGAATTGATACATTCCATAATACCAAAAATAATAACCATTATACGTGAAAAAAGGAAGTGGCTCGATTTATTTGCTCCCAAGTGTAGTACGTGGTTAAGGTGCAACTGAAACCTTGTATAGTTAGCGCCACGAAAGATGAGACTTGACCCCGCTTCCGGCGCTCTTTCCGCCGCTCCTATAACGTTCGGACCCATCCCGCGCTCAGACCTCATACCGCTAAAGAGACCTAAAATCGTGTACTGCGCAAGTCAAACCACGTGGTATGGCAAGTCTCATCTTTCGTTTCACGCATTGTACTATAGGTTAAACAAATTACCATTTATCATAAAATAACTTCACACTGTACTCCCAGCAGGGTTCCACCCACATTTCGCAAATTATGTTGAAAAACCATGTAATAGGGGGCGCGCCTATTGCCACCACCCGGACACAAATCCAGACTCCGGGCTGCTTCTGACAAATTCCAGATGAAAAAAACCTATAACACTGCCCGACCCACGACCACATGCTCGCATTTGCGCTTGCGACCACTAGAGCTACGAGGTTTTGGCTACACAAACTAAATAGATTTGAGCGAACTATTCATAGGAAATTTTCTTTGAAGTTAATTAAACTTACTGCGAACATTATGAGCTTGCGAATAATAATAATCAAAGTGTCAACGAAAGCTTTAGTTAAGATAAGCAATTTATTCTGGCAACGATAACATCTTTAGCAGACGACTACAATGTTGTCGACTACAACTCTTGAATGCCAAGAACCTGATTACGCCAATGCAACTAGTAAAAGCTATACAAAAATAGTACGCGACATTAAATTACACAAAGTTACATGTTTTATGTCCAGATGATCAGCTAATTGCATCTATGCAAGTAAGTAATAGCACAGATTACTAAATAGTTACTTCGTAACAGATACATCACTCTAGTACAAAAGCGAAAATACCTACGCTATAATAGCCTACAAAATCTTAATAATAATACCAGCTGTTTGCAGCGAGAAGAAATGTAACATAAATACGCACACAGAGAGTCGAGATTGTTTTGCCCGCCACGCGACCCACGTGCGAGCGCGTCATCAAGCGAATATGCTAGGGTTGTACCTATGATGATTTTGGTAATAAAACGAATGTTGTAGAAAAACAATTATTTTTTATTTGTTAATCAAATATGTTTCAGTTTAATAAAATGGTAGATGCTTTTTTTCCCTTCCCTGAATTCCCGATTATTAAATTTTATTGTCGAAAATATTCGAAACCGCGTAAATAATTTCAATAAGTAATCAAAAGGGAAACAGGAGCAAAGCGGAGGAAAATCAATTGTTTTTAAAATTTCCAAGATGGTGCTGCCAGGTCGATCCATTATGACGTTGTCAAAACTATTTAAAAATGCTTTTTCTAATTCTTCGATATAATTATTAAAACTTTCTGGTGGGACTTTAAGCCCGCCATAAAAAGACGAATCTTTATTATAGGCTTTGAAATGAGTAAACAGTGCTGTTTCGTCAAAATTTGGTTTTTCCTGTAACAAAGCATTGAAGCTAGTGCAGTTATGTTTTTTGCTACACTTATATAATAAATATCCTGATACATAAGTCAAAGCATTTTTCGCAGGCAAATCAAATCGGTAGTCGGTTTCGCCGTTTAAGGCAACTGCTGAAGGTGTTCTTGCCTTGTACTTTGGATTGAAATGAAATGAATTGTGAAATTTGAAAAAAATTACAAATTTTCATTTGTTTTTTGACTGTGACACCCATCCACTGCACAATAATTACGTGCTTTTGGCATTTTGATTTGATAGTCAGCGCGGTAAATTTGGCGAGCGAGCACTCAGGCGTGCGGCAACCGACTGTCGGTTGTATCGACGGCGATACGCGAAGCGGTAGGCATATAACGCGCGGCCTTGAGCGAGTGATGGACGCCTGGTAATAGTATTAAAAACATACCTTCATAAGTAGAAATACACGGTTTTATGAAACAGCTTGCTTTTACCTGCCTCGTGGATGTCGGAAAAAGTATCCTATGTTTTTATCCACGTTATAAACTATAGGTATGTATGCTAAATTTCATCCAAAACCGTTCAGCCGTTTTTGCGTGATTGAGTAACAAACATCCAAACATACAAACTTCTACATTTACAATATTATATATTAGGATATACTTACCGGGTCAAATTAAATTAGCTACCGAAACCCAGCGACGTGATGGGAATCGATATCTAATTTTTTTTAATTTTTTTTTAATATTTTTTTTTTACTTAGTTGTCATGGTTTAGATATCGATGATAAATTATCTAAACATGATAAAACAAATAAAATTGATTTGATGATAATTTATGTTGGGGTCGACGACCGCTGATAGTGTTGTTACATGATGTATTAGTTGAGAAAATTAGTGTTGTTACATGGTGTATTAGTTGAGAAAATTAGTTTTTGTGTGTTTAGATATCGATACCCATCACGTCTGTGAAGTGTACAGAAACAAAAACAGATTTTTTAATTGATATTTCAAACAAATACATATGTTACGACTAATAGCCGAAGTGCGGCTACACCTAGTTTTAGCCGGCTACAAGTAGGTGCATCCTAGGTCGCCTATCGACAGACCGCAACCATGCAACCGATGTCACCTGAAGTACACACGAACCGCATGTGGCCGGCTGCACCTAGTTGTACCCTGCTAAAACTAGGTGTAGCCGCACTTCGGCCGGCTAAAACTAGGTGTAGCCGCACTTCGGCTTTTAGACATGTCACATACATAAGATCGTTGACCTCAAAATATATTATCATCAAATATTTTTTTTTGTTTTATTGTGTTTAGATATCAATCTCCATCAAGTAGCGGAGTTTCGCTAGTTAATTTTATTTGACCCTGTAGTTGAAAGCATGACAACCTCTTCGACACATTAATTTTCTAATCACCCACAGTCGCAACTTTCAATCACACTTAGTAAAATAAAGTGGTCGCAGTTACACTTAAATAGCACGGAAAAGGATCAATTAACAACAGTTTGGAAAGTAATTTAAGGAAACCTCTTCACTCATTTATCAACTTGTCACCAGAAACTTTTGGCTCTTTACATTATCACTGTCATTAGAAATCACATAGCAACACAAAACTAATGTAATGATTGCCATAAGAGAATAAAACAACGTCGTAGAAGACCCAGAGAGTTAATTGCGTAACGCACTAACAGTAGAAATGGCTTCCACTTTGACAGTTCAACAACATTCATTGCGTTATTTACGTTGTTGAGCAGACAAATTTTTCAAACATATGAAGCAATGGATTAGCAATATCCTTCGAAATGATTCAGATTATGACTGACAGTGTTTTACGCAATTAGGGTGCAGGTTATGTCGAGATGAGATATAATATGATGAGAAGCTTGATGAAGAATTAGACTACAACATGACACAGCAGTGAGAAGAATATAACAGAATACTCTTTATTATGTACACCATATAAATTACAGACATAAATATAGAAACAAAGAAGAAGAAGATACAATTAAGAAGAAGAAGAGAAGAAGGAAGAAAAAGAGGAGAAGTAGATATAATTAAGAATTCGCCCAACAATGCGTCATCGTGGGCTCATAAAATAGTAATACAACCTACAAGATATTTTATATCTTTACAAAGATAATAATAAAATGAAATATCATATCCTTCAGATCTTAAAGGCACGTAGGCGCATAAAGTTATATTCCCGACAGACAAGTCAACTTTAATGTTTTGTTTGTACAAAAACAAAATGCCAGCCGTCTCAGAATAACTTACAAGATAAAGATAATAAGGAAAACGTGGTACAGAAACGGATATTGCTCGATTAAATTATTAAGAAAATAAAAGGGACGTTTTTACGTGTCTTTCTGCCGCGACATCTCTAAATGTGTGTATCTCAGTCTTTGATAACAGGGAAAATTATTATAAACAAAGTGTCTTGGAAATCAGGACGTCGACGATGTCTCAAGTTTATATCTTGGCAACATCAACACCTCATTAAATTGTTGTAAAACGTTATAACTGGACGCTCATAAAATATCTCAAATCTGACTTTTAGGCTATATTTGTGAATTCAAAGACTTTGTTTTAGATGAATGATTTCATCAAACCATTTATTTGGTGCAAACCAAAGAAAGACATAGCATAACATAAAAAAGTACGATTAAATAATAACAAATTACATGAATATTAAGAAAAATATTAGGTCCTTACATATGAAATTGGCGTTTTGTATGGAAGGAACAAAAAGTCGAATATTTTTTAATATAATATATTTAATTAATCAAAGTATGAACCATTGTTTTCAATGCACTTTTGCCATCTTATAGGTAGTTCATTGATCCCTTTACTAAAAAAACCAGTCGGACGGGAATCAATAAAATCTTTGAAGGCGATTTGGACTGCCCCATCGGAGTTGAATTTTTTCCCTTGCAAAAAGTTATCCAAATTGCGAAAAAAAATGGTAATCTGTTGGAGCAAGGTCCGGGGAGTACGGAGGATGTCTAAGACATTCCAATTCAAGCTCTTCTAATTTGGTAGCCGTCTGTTGCGCAGTGTGTGGTCTGGCGTTGTCGTGCTTTCAAGCTTTTTAATCTTCCCAATTTGCTTCAAGTGAATTAAAACAGTTTTATCACTAACATCGAAGCCTGCAGCTAACTCGGACGTGGTTTGCGATGGGTCCGCTTCCACAATAGCCTTCAATTCTCCATTATCAACTTGGGTCTCAGGCCGTCCACGGGGCTTGTTCTGCAGGTCGAAATTTCCAGAACGAAAACGTTGGAACCAAAAACGAACTGTGTTTTCTTTTGCAACATGACCGCCATACACATCATTCACCCTTTGAGTCGTTTCCGCAGCACTAGTGCCACGGCGGAACTCGTACTCGTAAATAATGCGATATTTTAAATTTTCCATTTTGTAAAATGAGTGACGCAAACAGAAAAAACAGAAGAAAAAAAACAAATGAATGACGGTCATCGAAGCACAAATACATGAGTAAATAGCTGTACAAATTTGAATTTGGAATTCCTTACCAAAGAGGAGAAATTCGTGATTAAAGTGGCCAGTACGAAAAACGCCAATTTCATATGTAAGGACCTAATATCTACAAAGTGACAATATACAAAAATAAGAGATAAAACTTAAAAAACAGGCTTTATATACCAACATAGATAGGCCTTTTATTTTAATTGTAATACATAGCTCAGCATTAAAATCTGTGAATGAACAATAAATCACCCCTATTTTCCCACACTTAGGGTAGGGTTTTTTTTTCCAAATTTACATGGAACCAACTTCGAGGTATGTCCTACCCAACAAAAAAAGAATTATCAAAATCGGACTACTCTGTAAAAAGTTATGCGTGGTCATACATTACAATCAGTGAGTGAACAATCAATTATCCCCTGTTTTCCTACCCTTAGGGTTGGATTTTTTTTTCCAAATTTATATGGGAACAATTTCGGGGTATATCCTTTCCAATAAAAAAAGAATTATCAAAATCGGACTGCTCTGTAAAAAGTTATGGGTGATCATACATAAAAAAATATATATATATACGCGTCGAATTGATAACCTCCTCCGTTTTTTCGTCGGTTAAAAACGGCATATTTTAAGCTCCAGTTGTTAATAACCATAATAGATCATGATAACTGACAAATAAATAAATAATAATAATAAAAAACACTATTGACTACGACACCGAATGCCTCCTCCTGAACACGTTCATGTATCTTTTTCGATTGCCATTAAAACGAGAAATAGGTACATTAATAACCATTACCCTTTACGTTGCAAACGATTTGAATTCCAACCTAAAATTTTATCGTAATCGATAACGAGCCTCATCCAGATCCCTATTTGCTCTTATCTGCGGTACCCTTTTAAATGACCCACTGGGTATGACCTATAAACGCCGTAAGCTAATGACCAGTGGAGTCGTCCATAAAATATGATCCACATACGAGAAAATGCTCACGTTAAAACCGACTACATAATGCAAGTTGTTATCGGAACCGTGTCCGCATGTAGGATAATGAATGGCCAGTTTTGTACGGCCATTATGCATTTAAATTTAACTCTCTCAATAGAATTAATTCAGAACGGCGCTGCCAAGAAAACTGTTCGTGTAACAAAATCGATAGTTATCTCCTAGTAGAATTTGTTGAGTGCACTGCAGAGGTTCTAGAAAAAAATTACTTTAAAATACCAGCTAAAAATATACGAGTAATAAACGGGTAAATAAATTAAAGTGTCGACTACGTAGCGCGTCCGCTTGCATACGTTTTTAAAATATAAAGAACCTAATCCCTGTCGCCACATAAGATATGATAAATATATAGCGGCAATGCAATTTCTCGCACGCTCTCCGTTTAATAATTTTTGTGGAACGACCTTAGGACCCTGGCCTTTTTCCAGCACAGGCGACCGACTGGCACAGAAACTCCTATGTCATACATAAACGTTTACTAACGTATAAGATGAAAAAGGCGTAGGTATTTTTACAGAGGAAAAATATAGTAACGAAGTTGTTAAAAATACTGAAACTTTTATTCTGCGAGAAGGAATAGGTAGAAAATTAAATGGAGTTATTAAACTAGTACACACTGTAATCATCTGATAATCGAGGCATGGAATCGGTCTTTTTGCAAGATGGGACACTTAAATAATGATCAGCGGAAGCAAAAAGTGCTTCGTATACTTATTCTTCAACACAACTTTCAATCTATCAGCCGATTGATTGACGTCCCTTCATACTTTGTACAAAATTGGGTCAAAACCAGTCAAGAACTTGGCGTATAATTCTCCTAAAAAAGGACGCAATTTCTTCAAGATCGGCAAGTCGTTGTCCGAAACAAAAATGATAAAGCAAAGTAAAGCAACTAAGTGCCTATAGAAACCCAATCAATAGGCTATTGAGGACAACGACTACTATTTAATGAGAATTAGGGCTGATTTTTCAATAGACAGATAATTTTTATTCGTGGAATTAAATTGACATCTGGCAGACTTTGTATGCATGAACTGTCAAAAATTCTAAATTTATTCCTCGGATAAAACTATCTGGCGTTGGAAATTTAGCCCTAAGAAATACGACCATAAGCTATTAAAGTAGGTAAACATGAAGACCTTGTAAATGTTTCTTTAACACTTGACTTAACAAGATAAAATTTAATATCTACTGCAGACAGACTAATCGATAGTGAGCTTCATTTTTATTGTGTCGCCAAAGGAACATGTTCAGAATTTAATTACATTCATATTTATTCACGTAACAACCAAAACTCTAGAAGGGTGTAATCGCATACATGAAAAGAAACATAAATATGTAACAAAAAGATAAAGAATCATAACGCCCGCGTCATGACGTTCTATATATAGGCCCCTATGGAAAATAATCGCGCTACAAAAAAGAAAATGTTTTTAGAAATACCCGAGTTCTATTTAGATACAGAAGTGCAGATACCCGCAGTGATAGATGGCGTTGTCATGTTGAATAATTAGCCAGTGCCAAGCCGGGTAATTAAGACTGATCTAGCTATTGAACTGAACTCTGATTAACCTCCTGACTTGTGGGAAAATATATAAGGATATGAATGTATATGTGGATTCAGAGCATGGAATCATTGTTTACCGTTCCACTGTAGTGTTTTTTGTGTCATACCATGTCTGATTATGATCCCCGGTCAGCTTAATTACAATGAGCAACAATGCAGTTGGTGAAGCCATAGATGCAATGATATTGTGAAATTGCAATTTGATATTCTATTGTATCAGAACCATGGGATGACAGAATCAGGAAAATTATTTTTAAGAACCTCCAAGTGCCCGTCCAAAAGCCAATATTAAAGATCCTATAATGTATATAAAGAGCTGACACGTAGAATTTTCTCGAAGTTCCAATTCAGCGAGGAAGTAATTTAGCTCGAAATTGTTAAAAGTAATTTAGGCATATTATAACTTTGTCACGTAAGCGAGAAACTGGCTTGCTTCTTAAGTTTGGTAGAAATGGCGACGGAATCCTCTGGCGTAAGGCCAAGCACATATCGACCGCGCCTCTACTATAATTCCAACGCACCGATTTTGACTGAATGCAATCGGAACGACATAAGTAAGCAGTTGTTTTGAGACGTAAGCAAACAAACAAACATACAATTACATTGTGATTATAGTTCCAATTTCAGTAATAGATTATAGTGGTAATGTAGAAATGGGGGAAAAGTTGGCGGTTGTAGCAATTAACTAATTGAAAATATGGGGTCACAGGCGCGACCCATAGGTAATACAAAGAAAGGAAAAAAAAACATCCATTACTGGATTGGGTGTCATTGACTTTGGTTTGATGGCCTAGGTTATCGACTATCGAGGATTTTTCTACATCATGTTAAAATATTTCTACTTATAGACCTTTTAGCGAGTTTCTATTATTATTGAGGTCCATGGTAACAGAACCATATTCAGAGTCAAAGAACATGCCTATTTGAAGTATTCTCTTCTCAGTCAACATTGTTCACAATTTAAACTTCAAAAGCTGTTGCAACATTATCAATACTTTCAACGATGTTTTAACTATAAAGTCTTGTTCAGATAGTTTGCTTTGTATTTACTCAGTAAAGGTTGCCAAGTTTACTAACTAAACAATACAATAATATTCAATTACAATACAACAGTCTTGAACTTTGAAAGTCTTATTTATATTTTAAGTTTAAAATATCAAGTATCTTTACTGCTTTTATAGCAAGCATATTTATTTTATTTTATTTTTATTATTTTCGGAAGGCTTACAGACTAATAACATTATAACAACATAATATATAACTTAAATTGCTAATTACAAGCCTCCACAGATAGATACCAAAATTACAATTCAAATTAATTAGTTTACATGTTACATCCTATCTTCCATTAGTAATTGCCTCAAAGTTGGTTAATTTCCGTAAAAAATTGCCATGTAATTTGTTATAATTTTATTCCAATCTGGACTACAAACGCTTTCAAGTGCTGGCTGGTGCCTCGTGTACAAAAAATGGCTTTGCTAATAGCTTTCTTAGTGTGCTTGCATTGGTGCAGAAAAGGTCAATGTCCTGGTCACAACAAATTTCGTTAAAACTGCGACTGGCTCTCGAAAAGTATGCATTACGTCTATAATTAGTGTTTGCATAAGGTACATGTAGAAGTGGTCTCTGTCGCAGCCCCATCTGATTAGTGCGCATCTTTATTTTTGAAACAAGTTCAGGACAGTCAACTGAACCATTTAGAGTATATATCGTCGAAATGTAGGTATGGGTTTCCTAAAAGGCGACTAAGGGATAATAATGACGAGGATGAGTAGTTCTCAACTCTGGTAATTTGGGGAGACAACCTGATTTCATTGCCTCCCTCTGCAAGGTCAATGTGTGTAACTTCGCTGCTATGTTTGGAATCCGGCTGTCATCAAGAATTTTGAACATTCTTTTCTTAGGGTGTCAATGGGATTTTAATTTGTGTCACCCAGAACTTATCTATGGGAATGGCATTGTCAGTACCATCAATAAATTCCTCCATCGTGCAAATTTATTAGGGCACACAGGATATAATGATGTATAATGTGCCTCATAGTTTGAACATTTGACAGTCATTTTAGTAAATTTGAAAACAAAGTAAGAGGAAATTAATAATGGCATATATCCCGTAAAATCGTCGCCTGCAGCCATCGGAAGGCCCACGTTTATCAATGAACATTTATGAGCTGAAACGATGAAATTCAAACGCCAAATAGCTCCCGACAATGTCTGGAATGTTGCTACTACCGCCGATTTCATTCCGGTAGATGAAACAGCAAACATTGTTGACGCTATATCTAAGTACGCAAGTCCTAATTTAGCGTGCGTTTCCACAAAAACCAAATCTATTTCATCCATTATTGAAATTAAATAGACCGCAGCGAAAACAAATGGAACCAGTCTAGTTCTATTTTGTTTTGTTCGCGTTAAATAAAATCGAAACTTCATCGGCTCAGACTTCGTTTATTATTTAAACGAAGTCTGACTCTTTGGGGGAGATCTGCGATATTAATGAGTAAGATAAAACTTAGTTGATTGTTGCTGTGGATTAAACATTCCTGAAGGCCAATTCCCGTAATTAAAAATGTCTAAAATCTAGATGCAATCTCATGTCAGCGACGATCAATGTCAAAAACTTGTCAAAAATGTAGGAAAATTAGAGGTATTTTTGACAAATTGAGACTGAGATCAGACTGTGAACATTCTTAAAATTACGAGTAGTGCCCCTCTGTAGCAACTTTTAACCATAACAAAGTAAACTACACGTTAATCCGAGTGATTAGTTAGAAGCGACATCGATACATCGGGCGTTCACAATCGGCACCATCATTGACAATCGATTAATTATCTCGACTTTGTCTGTTTCACTCGATTGCGTCGCTATTACGATATTAGCGAGATGAAACAAGACACGCTTGAGTTCCTAAAGAGATAAGCAGAGAAGTATCTACATACTTTAGTTTTTTCATCCTAATGATTACTTACGGCTTACCTTCTATATCTTTTCCCTTGTCTTCTTCTGTGCTAATGAGTTTTTATTTTATTTAAGTTTTCTTTTTGTATGCAAGTGATTCTCTGACAAATAGACCTATTTTTTCTTTCAACAAAAAGAGTCATGCCATAATTACAAGAGTCGGAAAATGACCTGTTCATTTGTAGGTAAGTTCAGCTTTTAGGCAACAATTTATTTTGATTCTCGCGTTGTTTATATTATGATAAAAAACAATACCTAGAATCTTAATTTACGATTAAATCTTAAATTACTTATTTACAATTCAAGCATGTGACCAGTTGATTACAATTTTTGGTTTCTCCCAGTCATTCGACACTGGGGAGCGGGGAAATCCTGTGTTCGTAGCGTGTTATAATAAATACTAGCTTCTGCCCGCGACATCTTCCGCGTGAAATTTCACCTTCCCCCCATTCACCCTCTCAGGGGTGGAATTTCGAAAAAACCCTTTCTTAGTGGATACCTACTCTTCACAAAGAACACACCCTACAAATTTCACGTCTCTAGGACCAGCGGTTTATTAGCATGTGCGTTGATATATCAGTTAGTCAGGACTTTGAATTTTATATATATAAATTTAACAACTTGCGTCATATCTGACCCTGATAACGGTAACTATCGAATTAAAAATCACAGTAATAGATACCTAGCTTCTTTATTTTCAGTTACCTACTTAATAGTTTGAGATGTACACTTACAGTTACTGTACTTAAATAAACTATGTCTACGTTACTACTTATCAGTTCATTTTTCGTACCCACCTCAACATTATTAGAATTTAGTCCAGTAAGTAAGTGGACGTTAATCATCGGCTTGTGGCATCAAACACATGTGCATGGATCTCTCTTAGAAGTAGGACTTTGTATGGCTAGAAATGTCACCGAGAGTCTTCAATTGATAGGAAATAAACCACAGCAATTGGTAATAGAACCGACTTAGGAGAAATCTAGCCGAAATTTTTATTTCTAACCGTTAGCAAATGAGACTTTAAACTTGACTAAACTTGTTCAGACTTGTTCCCAACTCTCCCATTCAATTGCGACTCAGTAGCATTGTATAACGCTTATATCTTATCAAATGTTTTACTCACAAGCGTGAGTTCAGAGTTACGTCTCGTATCACGAGTTTTCGAACGAATATCGCTCATCTTCGTCTAATAAACATAAATTTGGAATACCTATAAAGTTTAATACGCACTTTTATTCTGAAGTAAGCCCTTTTGAGCCACTTAAGCCAGTAAGTGCGTCATTGTCATGCGCAGCTACAGACTGTAAAATTGACAGTTTATTTAATATACCTACATTTTGTACTGGAGGTCGTAGAAGACCGTTTTAATACTGATTCCGTGGATAATGGAGTTTAAAATACAGTCTTTATATTTTTTGTTTTCTTAGGCCGTAGAAATTATTTCGTGCTCTCAAAAAAGGTAAAAGAAATCATCGTGAGGAAACCGGCATGTCCTATAACCAAAAATTCGAAGACATCTAACATCTACCAACCCGCACTGGGCCTGCGTGGTGGACTACGCCCCTCTCCCTCTCACAGAGAGGAGGCCTGTGTCCCAGCAGTGGGAAAATTATAGGCTAATTTATGCTTATGCTACAGTATCGACTCTACCAACGATATCCATTGCGCCGTATGTTATAACGTTCAAGATAACGCAATGAATATAATTGACAATGAAAGAGATCGTCATTAGGACTGCGTATAAATCAGAGTGCTGACTGCTCAGTACGGCGAGCTTCAACAAAGAGATTCAAGCAAAAAGTAAGGGATATCAACCATTGGTGATATTTCTGAGTAATTAATAACAGATAGCGTTATCAAGGGGTCAACGCCGCAGCTCCGTCACAGGCGCAACACTAAATGAGACACAATACTATATTGCCTTGCCCTATACACCTTTGAACATTTAAATAAGTGCGCTATTCATCAGAAATGAAGAGATCCGCAGGAGAACCAAGGTAACCGACATTGCCTGAAGAATTGCCAAACTTATGTGGCAGTGGGCAGGACACATTACTCGCAGAACAGATGGCCGATGGGGCCGAAAGGTTCTGGAGTGGCGACCGCGTACCGGAAGACGTAGCGTTGGAAGAACTTCCACAA
Organism: Amphipoea oculea; assembly: GCA_945859645.1. Lineage (NCBI taxonomy): Eukaryota > Metazoa > Arthropoda > Insecta > Lepidoptera > Noctuidae > Amphipoea > Amphipoea oculea. The sequence goes on from OX243876.1 coordinate 8,143,633, forward strand.
GGTGGACCGGCGACCTTGTGAAGGCCGCAAGAACTCGTTGGATGCGAGAAGCACAAAACCGGTCGGAGTGGAGGTACTTGGGGGAGGCCTATGTCCAGCAGTGGACGTGTTTCGGCTGAAACGATGATGATGATGATGAAATGCGCTATTCAATTCATCTTTTACGTTATAATAATAATAAATAATAATAATCATTTTATTATCAGGCAACTGAGGCCCATAGATAAAATACACAAAATAATCTTATGCTATAATAAACTAATACATATTAAAAACCTTGACTATATATACACGTAACGTTGTCGGCGTCGTGTTTCGCTGCGTGGTGTCGCGTAACCGTCCTCGGAAACGTCGATATACGACACCTTTCGGCCAAAAATCCTCTTTCAGGCAGGTCTGCAGATGTTGGGTTGGAACTCGTACCACGAATGACTTAAAGTTGATGTTGTGGCGCGATTCCAACCTTTCCACCCAAAAAAAAAAATACTAGCTATTCTATAAAGTACTAGTATCTACCCGCGATTTAGTCCACGTGAAATTTCTTGTTCCCCCGACCCACCTCGTCGCATCGTATCGCCTGTCCGCGCTATTTCTTCGTTTTCGCTTAGCGTTCCTTCTGACCTTCCTCAAGAATTCAAAAATATTTTTTCAAATCCGACTGGTAGTTCTAGAGATTAGCGCGTTCAAATAAACAAACAATCTCTTCAGATTTATTATTAAATAGGTAATATAAGTATACATTTAGACGCAAGTTCGACACTGGAATAAGACCTTACGAATCAAATTCATCTTCTTGAAAATCCTGACAAAAGGCAGTGAAGTCCAACACTAAAGAAGATACCGTTAAGTACAAACTCAGCGAGTTAGAGGCTCTTGAGTTACGAGTAAAACACGACAATACAGTACTTATGTGAAGACGGTTCGGGTCGCACTAGTCGTTATCATGAACACGGCAAACCCTGGCCGTCCCTACGCTGACCCTTACAACAGGTGCGGAATAAACGAGGTATATATTCTGTTGCTTCTTATTTATTAATCACAAGATAAAGGTATATGGAGCAACACATCTATATTCTGTATGTTTTATAGCTGCCTTTTATGTGCCTTTCTGAAGTAAATGCTTTGAGTTTCGCTTTGAGCTGAGGAGTGAAACCTCCTGTTTAAAAACTGATGATCGAATGTAGTTTTTCCGACAGATACTTATCTGGTTTTAACTTTTTTTATTTTTGCTGCTATTTTTTACACTTTACTAGTGTTCCTGGTAACCCAACTCAACTAAATCCGAAATAAATGCGAAAGTAAGGTTGTTTTTTTTGTTCGTTACGCTTTCACGCTAAAACGGTTGAAAGGATTTGGATTAAAGGCACATGGGCAGACCGGATTAGAACATAATTATGATACTTTTTATCCCGGTAAACGCTGACGAAACCTCGGGAAGAAATTGGTAATTAGATTAGAAACTAGAAAAAAAAAGAAAATAAGTTTATTTGCGTTAAACATGACGCATAAAAAAAAAACAAAAAAAAAATACAAGTTGGGGGAAAAAATGCGTCACATCCACGCAAAACGGCCGTTGCTCAGCATAATGCTAAAACCCTATACGAGACAGAGCCCCAGCGCTAGTTTTTAGCGAAACTTGTGTTGGGAATACGTTCATTTCAATATCCCCTACAATGAAGGGCCTGTGCACACCACGTTTTTTAAACGCGCCGTTGACGCGCGTTTTAGAAACGTGTGTCGACGGCGCGCTTTTATCCTACAGAAGGTCTACAGGCTGCGTCTGACTCGCGTGCGTATCGCGTCTGTATCGCTACAAACGCGCGTTTAAAAAACGTGGTGTGCACAGGCCCTTATACACACTGACAAGACACTTCTATTTGCACACCCAGGTTCAACATCAGAAACTGCAATTTTCAACCTAATATATCCATAAATCCTACTCCGGTCTATTACACTGGTTTAGAGGCTCTAAAACAGCCTCAGTAATTTTTAAAGCTATTACCAAAATTGCCACAATTTCTTAAATTGAACCTACATCGTACTTAAAAACAAAGTTTATTTAACTTCCCTACTGCGTACACGTCATTTCTTCTGCAAATGACAGCCATAAAACCAACACCTCGAAACTTAAAGTCGCCTGTCCCATTTCAGACATGAAAATGAAGCAGAGTTCTTACTTCAAAAGTTCTCTTGCAAATGTGCCTTACATTTTATTTATTCTGAAGTATGTCGACACTTATGTACCTGCTGCCGGCGCGCGGCGTTCGCGTTAAGTGCACTGTGTTCAGAGCTAAATTAATAAATAACATTATTCTTATGCGATTATCTTACATCTGCTGTTGATATTATGTGAATAGGTTTTTCTACCTGAGTCAATCTACCTTGCCTTTTCTCAACTATGTTGGGGTCGGCGTCTAGCCTGGCCGAATGCAGCTGAATACCAGTATTTTATATGGAGCGACTGCTTATCTGACCCCCACAACCCAGTTACTGGGTAACACGATAATACCCCTTGGTTGCAGACTTTCGGGTTTCTGACTACCCGTAAGGACTGTCGAAGATCTACGAATGATAGCTGGAAGCAGAGTATTATGTAAAGATTATGTATGTGTATGTAAAGACGGTCACCCATCTAAGGGATCACCGCGGCAAGCGTAGCTTAACTTGATCGATCGACCCGTGCAGCTGTTATTAGTACTCAGCCCGAGGCTCTTACCTTAGTAGGCTCCACAATTCATTTATATTTAGAAAGACCTGTATTTTATTTCTAGTGACGTAATTTGTTTTAGAACCTTGTGTGCGTTTCTGTTTCATAGTAGATTAGATACCTAGGTACGTGACCAATGCGATTTCGGCAGATTGTAGAACAGTAATGTTAATTTCGTATCATAATAAAAATATTCGCCTTTGAGCTTTCCGATTATTATTTTTAAACTATGGATATGCTATAGGTAATAAACTTAATCATTATATTATATACAAATAATGACTAGGTATACCTAAGTACAATTCCGATAAGAAGTACTTTAAATGTGTAATTTGTTAACAGTAGCGCAAAGACATAAGCGTTAATAGATAAGACGGGAATATTATTAGCAACACTAGGTACAATGTTGCCAGCAATATGAAGACATATTACCCCAGAAAAATTGTAAAAATACCTAAAAATATATGACAAAGAAAAAAAACAGGGGGTTAATTGGACTAATTTGTTTGTATGGATGGATTTAAGTGTCTATGGTACAGAATGATTTATTGATCTATTCAACTTAATATACCTACATAGAATTTATATTGTTCATTGTTAAACATAATTATTATTTTATGTAGGTACAGGAAAAAGACGACCCCTGTAGGGCCACAATGTGTTTATCTTGAAAATTATACAGGAAAAAAATACCCACCAGAAAATTACTTAACGTTTTTACTTTTTTGTATTGAATGTTGCCAAGTTATCTTTCTAAACACATTCAACAAGGGTTATGGGGTGCGAATTCATGTTTTATCATAAGGGATTAAGGTGCATATTGAAGCAATCAACTGTAAGATGACAAAGTATACTGGAGTAAGTGACCCGGAAGCTTTTAAATTACGCCCGTTGAATATTTTACTTGGCAAAGAGCGATGCTTCGATATTTCTGAAGCGTTTAAAATGTAAGAGTTTTTTTTTGTTTAGTATACCTACTTATCGATACGAAAAATAAACTTACCAACATAAGTACTCTTTTGTATTTCCAAATATAGCGAAAATGTCTTAGAAGAGATGATTGAAGTTAGTGACTGGGTGTTTTCGAGAAGATTTTGCATATAAACAACTTGACATTTCGAGAAAATTTAAGTAGATTTTCCCGCCTTCCAAAGCAATGATCTTTCGTATAAAAAAAGTTATTACATAATAAGTAGAATAAGTATGAGAGGCTTGCGTGACGTTTTTTGTTACTTAGGTACAGACGCCAGCACATCAACCTACTACAATCTGTCAAATTTCTTTAATAGATTTTCAACTTTATCACTAAAACATAAGATTCAAAGTTGATTGGGAAAATCTGACAGTTTCGGGTAGGTTGATGTGCTGGCGTCTATACCTACTTAAACTTAAGCTTGTTTCAGTTTTAGCATCATGTAAAAGTGAACAAGTTATGTTTATGTCAGTTGGTGATACGAATAACCGAGTAAATAAATATTTTCTTAATATTACGATGTATAAATATTTTTGCTTCAAAACAAAGTCTCACAACCAGTCTTACCAAGGGGTATCGTATTACTAAATAACTAGGTTGTGGCGGTCAGATAGGCAGTCGCTCCATGTAAAATACTGGTATTCAGCTGCATCCGGTTAGACTGGAAGCCAACCCCAACGTAGTTGGGAAAAGGCTAGGCAGATGATGATGATGAAATATTTTTGCTTTATTATATGCGTCGTTGTCGTTGGTCTATTCGAAGTCGAAAGCGCTACTTTGAGCATGAGGTCCTGGCTTCGTTCTCGGCTCGGGCAAAATGTTTTTGAGCCGGAGCCGGGGAGTCTGGCTTTGTGCCCGGTTTTGTGGCAATAGGTTCGCCCCCTGTAATTGGATAGCTGGCAAAATGTGGGTGTACTATAGGTGTACCTCGGTCTACACCTTGGGGGAAGTAAATGTGCTACGTTATGTTAATATTGTTAACTCAAAAATGCTTGCTAGTCAAAGAATATGTTTACTTTACCATAAACAATAACTTCGTGGAACTTTGTAACACAGCTTTTTCAGCGTCTTACCTGAAAAGAGAGAAATAATAATTAATCAAAGAAACAGTTATTTAATTAAAATTCTTTGACATAAAATTTCTTTTCGCTTTGTTTGTACAATCAAAACAAAGCGTTAAGTTGAAACATCATTATTAATTGGAGTTTCTTACAAAACTAATATTAACATTTTAAATGGAAATGATATTCATTTAATTTAAGGTAGCAAAAATAAGGAACTACGTTTAACTGAAAACTAGAAAGAAGTTTTTAAAGGTTTAAATCCTCTTACCCCTTACTAATAACGTATTATATCAGATGAATAGTTACACACCGATCTTTTTCTTCCAGTCGTCAGTAATTTGACTTTCGAAAGAAGAATACAAAACGTTGTGTAACTATACAGACGCTATACAACATTTATTAGTAAGGGGGTTAAAATATAAGAAAAATACATATAATGTCTCTAGGCAACACTACGTTTCCAAAAACGGTTTTTCGAAGTTGTATTTTTTTTTTCTTAAACGAAAGGAAACTTTTTTAAAAACAATTTTTAATACCATCATAATAATAATTAGCCTCTAATGTTCACACTGCTGGGAAACAGGCCTCCTCTCGGTAAGAAGGAGTTGGCCGTAATCTACTACGCGGGCCCAATACGGGTTGGTAGAAGTCAGGTCCACCAGCATGTCAATGTCCTAGAACCAAAAATACGAAGACACATTTCTTCGTATTTTTGGTTCTAGGACATGCCGGTTTCCTCACGATGTTTTCCTTCGCCGTTTTACATTAAGGCTATTCGATACATGATCTCCCAGCCACTTTATCGCTAGATGGCGGCACATTCGCACTTCGAACATTTTCAATTTTTACGCCTAACTCAGAAAGCTTTGCGAAACAACTTTATTATATGCGTCAACTAACGCATTAACATAATCTTTTTAGATATTCACTTTGCTTGTTAACTCGTCACATACAAAGATTTGTACCCCTAAACATTTAGCCGTTTCACTTTATATCTTTACTATGTCTTTACACACACATGTACAGTTACACACTACGTGTATAGTTTTACTTGCGATATAACTAGATGGCGTTGTATTCATAAACTTGGTTTGTGAACTTGTTTTCCAGAGGTGGCGTTAATTAAAATAAAATATTTTTACGAAAATATTTTTATGACTGTCCTTCATTCTCTAAAGAAAAGCGTACTTTTTATAGTAAAAACCGAAGAAAAGAATACTTGATTGCTACAAGGGTTGTCAGTTGCTTATTCAATTATTCTAAGGGTGCTTTTGTAGTGTGTTAGGGTAGGTTTAGGTTTAAAAATAATAAAATAATAATAAATCCCCTGACCGATTTCGGTCACGGTGGCCAATTTCAAAGAAGATTAGCCAGGTTTGCAGGAGATATTATAGTGCACAAGTGTGTGCGCAAATACAGGAGAGAGAACAGGCGCAGGACCAACGGCTTTACGTGCTTTCCGAGGCACGGGGGTATTACGCCACCAATTTCCAAACTCCGGGCAAAAAAAAAAGAAAAAGAGTAAAGAAACTCCTAACGGGAAAAACCCATTTTTAATAACACTGTCCGACCTGAGAATCGAACCCAGGACCCCGAGAACGGCAGATGCACTTGTGACCACGAAACCAACGGGACAGTTAAGATTCTTTGTATAATTAAACGCTACTATAAAACAAAATATATAAAATGTTTATTTGAGTCGTGCGCGAGAGATGCAGCGGCGCGACGGAATTCCGCGAATTTCGGTCACTCGTAGGTATAATAATAATGTATCATTCAACCGCAGCCCAGCGTGCCCGCCGTCGCAGGCAGTAAGGCAGTGTACAGACGCGTGAAATTATTAGGCCGTGTACACACGGTTGTGGGTATTTAATTATTAGTGTAATTTTATTACTGTTGTGTGTATGTGTATGTATATGTATATAAGTGTTATGTGTAATATGTATTATGTGTTTACTATTTACGTGTGTTTGTATGTTTAGCCTAAAAACCAACAAATTCACATACACCAGCGTCCACTCAAACCAACAATTCCAATTTCAAATGAGAAAATGAAAAAAAATCAGCTGTTCCCTACATTTTGACGAGTTACCTATACGAACATAAATGTAGGGAACAGCTGATTTTTTTTCGCGATTTCAGGTTTGGTCCCATAGTAAAAAAAATTGTTCATAATGATGAGTACAATGACCATGTTAGTGTTGTTCCAATAACCCTGTATATACTTATACTATATTATATCCATACTAATATTATAAATTCGAAAGTAACTCTGCCTGTCTGTCTGTATGTTACCTATTCACGCCTAAACCACTGAACCGATTTAGAAGAAATTTGGTAGGTATGGGGAAGGACATAGGATAGTTTTTATCCCGATATTCCCACGGGATCGAAACTTATGCGGGTGAAACCGCTGGGCGCAGCTAGTTGCAAATAAAGTTTATTGAACTCTTCTCTCTCTTCGATATTGAGCTTTGTTGGTACCGACTTTGTTTTGAAGATTCTATACATCTTTTATTAGGTACTTATTTACACCCTAAGTTACATTAAAATTAGCAAGGAAAAACCGGCCAAGTCCATGTCGGACCACAATGAAGAGTTCCGTAGTCGAAATGAATTTATCCCAAGAACAAGCTTAACATTGTAGTTGAAAATCATGTCCTCCCATACATTGCAACTAAAAGTTGGTCGACTATTACTCGTAAAGTCTACTCAGCTGTGATTTTGATTTCGTGACATATAAGTACTACTGCCGTGAATTTTAGTATTTCTTCTAGTATTTCACAAACAATTTAGGGGATATGACATCCCCCTGTATCACCCCCCTGAGCAGTTGGATGGGGCTGGTTTTCTGATCCTGGATCTGGAAAGTCATCGTTGCAGCATCATACAAACATCTCAACACTTCGATGTAGCACCAGTCAATTCGACATCATTGCAGAGAGGCCAGAACTGCCCATACTTCGATGGAATCGAAGGCTTTCTCGTAGTCCACAAATGCCATACACAGTGGCTGACTGTACTCCTCGGTCTTCTGTACAATTTGTCAAACAGTAGGTATGTACCTATATGGTCTACGCTCGTAACTGCGTACAAAACCATCACATCGTCCGGCGTCCGTTCGTCACTGTGGAGCATTCGAGACTGTTTGTTTACCGAGTGTAAACCGAACTCGCGGCGCGTAGGTATGACTCGCATAATAGGTAATATTACCGCGGTAGTAGATTGATGTACTTGCGTCTGTACGTATTGAATTTCATTCATTTTCACCTATTTTTTTTCGCGGAACTTATAACATCAGCTATCTGCCAGTGGAAGTCTCGTCAAAATCAGTCTAGCTGTTTCGGAGATTAGCCGGAATAAACAGACAGAGACAAAAATTAACAACAAATGTTTTTTGTTCAAAGTAGGTACCGTAAATATAAATGACTGTATTCAGATTACTTTATTTGATCAACCGCACAAAACAGAAAGGTAATTTGGTACTTGCACTTTTCATACCTACGCTCGGCGGTCGCGCTGGGGTTGTCAACTTTGGCAAAAAACACACAAAACAAAAAACACAAAAAACTAGTGTAGTAGTGGTACTCGTATCTAGTTATTTGATTCATTGTTGAGAATGAAACAGCAAGAAAGGAAATGATCGTATTTTTTAGCTTATAGGTACTACAATAAGTCCGTCCGTATGTCACAGCCACTTTTTTCCGAAACTATAAGAACTATACTGTTGAAACTTGGTAAGTAGATGTATTCTGTGAACCGCAGTAAGATTTTCACACAAAAATAGAAAAAAAACAATAAATTTTGGGGTTCCCCATACTTACAACTGAAACTCCAAAAATTTTTTTTCATCAAACCTGTACGTGTGGGGTATCTATGGATAGGTCTTCAAAAATGATACAAGAGGTTTCTAATATCATTTTTTTCTGAACTGAATAGTTTGCGCGAGAGACACTTCCAAAGTGGTAAAATGTGTGTCCCCCCCCCCCCCCTCTAACTTCTAAAATAAGAGAATGATAAAATTAAAAAAATATAGATAATGTACATTACCATGTAAACTTCCACCGAAAATTGGTTTGAACGAGATCTAGTAAGTAGTTTTTTTTTAATACGTCATAAATCAAAAACCGCAATTTACCTTTCACAAAGTTACAACGAACTACAAGAACTTTTATATTATGTTACTTGCTGCTACGGAACCCTTCATGGGCGAGTCCGACTCGCACTTGGCCGGTTTTTTGTTACTCCATTTTTGCACTTCACAGCTACGCGTGTCTCGCGCGGATGGCAGTCTGTAGGTACTCTCTATATTTTGTGCCTGTAGGTACTGCGCGGTACAAGTAGGTACTAGGTATTACATTTATATACGGTACGTACCTACATTTTATACAAGTCCGTTGCCTAATTTCAACTTCTTCAATACGTCTATTGAAGAAGTTGAGATTAGGTAACGGAACGCGGAATTAAGAATTTATTTAGGTAGGTACTGCTACTCTACTCCATAGGTAGAATAAAATTATTTACTTTTACTTTTTCGTACTTTATGGAGGTACTAGATTTTTCCCGCAGCTTCGCCCGCGTGGATGTCGGAGATTATCCCACGAAATCGTACTACCGGAATAAAAAGTATCCTATGTCGTAATCCTAACCCAGCATTCTAATTACCTACGTAACACAATCATTATCAATCTCAATCTGAATCATTTTGAAGAATATTGCTAATCCATTGCTTTGCATTACCTATGTTCGAAACATAATGTATATCATTTCTATGGTTCGAAAAATGTTTTTGCTCAAAAACGTAAATGATGCAATGAATGTTGTTGAACTGTCAAAATGAAAGCCATTGCTACTGATAGTGTGTTACGCAATTACCCCGCAGGTCATGGTCTACCCATGTGCCAAATTTCATCTAAGTAAATCCGTTCAGCTCAGCCGTTTTAGCGTGAAAGTGGAACAAACAAAGTCAATTGCGCATTTATAATATTAGTTAGGAACAAACATAATATGAAAAAGCTAAAGTATTTGTGTATATTATAAATAATTTCCATATAGTCAAAAATAACGCTAGTTCGGTAGGTACCTAGATTGATAAAAATTCAAACACACATCTCCCCGGCGCGGGGCCAAGCGCTTCGTCCGTACTATAGGTATGTAGTTATATGTACCTGCATGCAGAGCAATTTACAAAACTAGTGCATTTATGCGCGCGGCCAAGTAGCGAGGCGCATGCGAGGTGCGATGCGACATCATGAATGAATGGCTAACCCACCCAAGCGCTCCAATCACAGAATAGATATCAATAGTGCCGGCCGGGCCTGCCGCCCAAAGTCCATGCTGCCGCCTGCGAGTGAGCGGCGGAAGTTACCGAACCCGAACCGAACGCCAACCGAGCGTTCAGGCGCTATCTCTCTCTTTTTGCTTTGCCTCTTTTTCAAACAATGCGCTGGATTGAACAACAAAAACAAGCTTAGCTCCGCTAGGGAAAGGTAATAGTGTTCTGTGAACAAGCTTTTGACTATGCCCGCGTTGACGATAGGATAGACGGTCTGGGAACAGTGGGAACTGGGAAGGGCTCTCTCAATAGGTACTTACCAGCCTAATGCACAAAGATTTTTAATTCAGAAAATTTCTCGAAGACAGTTCAAGTGTAAGTTAGTACTTACATTTATGTAGGTACTTAGGTACATAAACTTAGTATGTAGGTACATACATTCAATACAGTAATATCGAACCCAGGGTAGATCGCAAATACTATCAATAAGTAGGTGAAGCATTTTTTCGCACTTCATGATTCAATTGATAAATTGATTTAATATATAACTGCGCGGGCAGAGCCACCGCGCCAGCCTTGTAAGAAATATTGCATACCTACCAACGATTCGCAACTTGTCAAAAAAAACACGCATAATTCAACGATTTATTATAAAATTGGCCAACCTGTTTGACATTGACAAACAACGCCATCTAACGAGCAAGATCAATTGTTGTTGATAACCTTAGCAAAAATTTGTGTTCTGCTTCTCGATAGTTCTTTGAAATATCCTGCAGAGGGCGTGTTCCGGCCGCGCACACATAGAAAAATTTATCGATTTTGTCAGGCCTAGATATCCTGGAAATAGTGTTTTTTTTATAGGTTTTTGTCGATATGCGTCAATAATAAGTCATAACAACTTAATATACGTGCTTTTATTCTGCAAAAATCGTTTATTTTTCGAGATTTGTACCCCGAAAGAATGTATGAAAAAGTGTCAGTATCCAATCACCTTAAATAATAAATATAAACTTTAATATACCTACATTAACCTAAAATGCTTAGTCAAACATAAACATTTTAGCATAAATCGAAATACTCCGACAATAAGAAACTCCGACTCAACAACATCAACTCACACTTGACCGCTTTTCCTCCTGTCTCCCAAGTCTCGTCTGTTATTATTTAAAGGCGTCCATTAAATAATGAAACGCTTCTTGAAAGGCATTACGTAGATTATTGGAAACACGGAAAAGTACCTTAAGCCCAGGTATGCACGGGCGTATTTTTATCGCGGCAAATTTTTTTCGGGCTCTGAATTTTCAACGTTCACCTTAGCGTCGAGAGTCGAAAATCCAACAAGTTATCTTGACGCGCTGCGATGTGCTCTCCGTTGGAGTCTCAATCGCTATGAAAAAAAGTCGCCCGTGCGTACCTGGGCGAAGGTACTTTTAGCAAGAAAAAATAAAGAAACAAAATGTGAAGACGGCTTAGCAGAAAATTTAGAAGGCACATTAATGTTTGGGGAAAGTCGGGATCAGTAAATTTTGAGACGGGATGTTTCTTTTCCATAATGTGTAAGACGTTTAGGAACTGTTTAGAATTAAATTGTAAATACTGGCTGCTAGAATACGAAACTAAGTGAAAATTTAAGCAATAGTTCTTCAAACTCAACAGTCATCCGTTTTCATCAAATTCTACTAGATTTACGCAAAACTTTCGACTATACTATACTAATAATATAATCAGCCTATACCGATCCGACTGCCGGGACACAGGCCTCCTCTCTGTGAGAAGGAGTGGTCCATAATCCCACGCGGGCCCAGGGCGGGTTGGTAAATGTCACATGTCTTCAAATTTTTGGTTGTAGGACATGCCGGTTTCCTCACGATGTTTTCCTTAGACGTTTTGAGAGCAGTGGTGATGAAATAAATTACACAAAGTAATATGCCTGTCTAGGGTTCGAAGCCACGACGTACGTCGGATACGTAAGTCGGAGCCATTACCACTACTAGACAGACAGTCGACTAGTATAAGACACTGCACAAAATGAACAATACAGCTTTTATTGTTTCAAGCACCTAAACCTTTCTGAACTAGTTTACGCAATTAATAATGAAGATACATAGTAAGTCCTTACCTACATATCAACTAATAGGATATCTAAATGAAATAGCACCACTCCCAGACGTCCCCAAGGATTGCCTCCACTTGTTTACCCGTCAGTTCTAAATGAACTGGCCTCGTTTATTAGAAACTGGACGTGCAGTGCATAATACAATTTATTTATTGCACATCTGTTCCAACAAGAGACTTCAAGTTCCAAGAAAATATCGAAACTTTCTCCTTCACAATGGGATCTAGACCAAACAAATCCGTGCCGTTTAAGAGAAAACGCAAGAAAAAAGCTTAAAAAACCAGCAAAAAATGTAACTCATCCAATTTGCCTTTTATATAACGGACGTATATAAGACTTCATGGGACAGTCTCAAAACTTCACTGGGATGCGGTTTATTAACGAAGTCTCCGTAGAGAGAGCATGAAACTTCCGAACAGCTTGCACCAGCTTACTCGACGATCGAAATGACTAGCCCGTTGAAATGTCCGTCGATTTCAAAACTTTTGAAACTGACGATCGTGTTAAATCCAAAATTGGAATTTATATTGAAACTTTGGGTGAACGTGTAATTTCAAAGAACGAGGAAGTTCATATATTGTTGGAATTTCATATTACTTACTTAAACTTGGAATGGAAAGAAAACACCTAGCTGGGGGTTTTCTTTTTGAAGTTGTAGACTGTGAGTTGATCTTTATCAACTTGGGTAAAACGAACCTTCCGTAGAGTGTACAGAGAAAATACGAAATAATCAGAAATACCACTTTTTTTAACAGCTAACAAACCAAAAAACAACCTTATCCACCCGATGAAAACTAAATAAATGGAAATATATTCTGCAAACTTTACATAGTCCGCAGGGAAAAATAAGAGCAAACGCATGTAAACTCCGAACCATAGCATCCAACGTCATTGATATGCAACAGGAGTACTTTGAGGACGCTAACAGCTGTTGACAATGAATTTTGCGAACACACAGGGGACGAAACGGTGTAAAGTTGCAAATTCGCAATCTTGAGGCGATTGGCGATGTCCGGAACTAAACCAAATGAAGGGCCAACTTGGAACTTGAAAACAGGATAACTTAGTCCGGAATGCGAGAGTCGCGGGATGAGCTAAGTTAAATAGGAGCAGCATTGAGAGCGCCGACTCAACGCATTTTGGAACCATTTGCCAAGACAAAAGCAGCCTTATTTTTTACCCCAAAAGATTTGCAAACCTTATCGACGACGATGATGAGTTCGAACTTCGTAATACAGTTTACATATTGATGTTACATTTTCTGTGATTGGAAAGTTTGATGAATATTTCAGTATCTGCCTCTTCTGATACTGTCATAAATCAAAGCTTAAAAAGATTCGTCTGGTGAATAGCTAAGTGAAACACAACTGGTTAATGTGGGAACCAGACTAAGCAATCTATTTGGAAGTTTCTTAATTATGTTAACTTTGTAACTCGTTGTCGCTGCGCGCTGTTTTAATTCAGCTTTGTCGCTGGAAAGTGCTGATATTGCTTCTTTACATATTTCCGTTATTAAATCGTTAGTCTTCAGCGCATGTGAATAAAAGAGCGATGAATATACGAGTAAATTTTAGTGGATGAAGAGGGAGAGGAAGGCCAAAGAAAAGATGGATGGATTGTGTGAGGAATTAATTAATTAAATTAAGTGTGAATTCGGCCAGAAGGTGCTTAAGCCTCAAATTTTTCAAGTAGTGGTAGGTTATATTATTTGTTTTTGTTATTGTATTATTTAAATTACTTGTTACTTTAATTTAGGCGGTGTTTTTATTGTTTTTGTGCTCACACCTTAAATAACTATTATAAGTCTATACGTGAGGATTTGTAATTGGCTTTCTGGTGACCATGGTTTTCTTTTTTGTTTGTTTTTATTAGCTGTAAGTCCTCCATGTACTAAAATAAATAAATAAATAAATAAATTATATGAAAGAGAAGGGAGTTAATAATAGATAGATAAACCATTCATTTGGCGCACACAAAAGACAATACAACACACAAAAATACGACATTAAATGATAACTAATTACCCACATGAACATAATATAAAAACAAGGTGCCGATACAAAAATAAAAAAAGGAAAAACATACATATCTAAATAAAAGTGACACTATGACGAATACTTAAAATAAAATTAACAACGAAACATACACAGTGCGGTGTGCGTCTCAAGTTTGCACCAAATGGGAGTCCAGCTCATCATGTTTCAGGCAAATTTACCTGACGCTGATATTCTGCTGGATCCCTGCATTGACATACGGACGTTGAGCAGACGAGATAAATTGGTGTTGTGACAGGTGTTAAGTGCAGAATGAAGTTTTGTAAGTGCAATTTTTTTGTAATAGCGTGACGGTTGAAATGAGAGAACGGAAGGTAACATATGGGACTAGGGCAGATGATCGAGTCTTTCAGCTCTTACGCACATAAATATACTTATCATAAATCGCGCACTACATGCTGTGACCATAATCTTTGCTTCCACTTCTATTTTTTTTTCCAGAATGACATATTCTAGGAGCAAATTTCCATGAAAGGCCGTATTCTGTATTGAATGGTGAGTTGACGTAGCGTATAGAACTAGTGATATCACTACAGATAAGGATAAGTTAAGTCGAGAGCGACACGGTCGCAGATGTTCGCAGGAGGCACCCGACTAAATTGGGTCACAGTCGAGCTGAACTAAGCGGTGCATAATTAATAGCACCATCCATTCGCAATCTCTTAAACCTCTCAGATATCGCTTACAATCGCTCACCAGCATAAATTAATAAATGTGTCATCGCTGTAACTGAGTCTGGAGATATTTCTACTGTTCAAGTTACAAGAGATTTACTTACCTAATGAATACTAGCTCGCCGCTGCTGCGTCGGAAAACATCAATTTTTTTTTTATTATATTGTAGTTTAATACGAATGTATTATACACATGAATCTTCCGGAGTAGATGGTGAAAAACCGCAACGAAATCTATTGTGTAATTTAGAAAAACTAAGCGGTCACACAGACAAACACCATAGGTGACTTTACTTTTGACGTGTTACTGACGATATACATAAACTTCGACCAGATGTTCAGACCATGGAAATAAGCATTTTTCATTTTGGACACATTAATGAATTCTTATTTTTTGTTAATTTTCATACAAACTAAATACCTTGACGTAAATCACTCGATCGATATGCATGACCCTTTATCCGAATTGGCAACGAAGTATTTTCATTCATAAGATTTGGCGGGCTGAAACTTGTCAAAACTAAGTTAAGACCCTTTCTTACTGCATAGCTCAATTAAATTTAATTAAATGAAATTACAAGTATCTTTGTAACGAAGCCTCTTTAAGTACTACTTCCTTTGTTAGATTTAATTTGTAAAAGCTATAGAAGCGTTTGACAAAGTTTATGGATAATGTGAAGATGTGAACACGGTGTATAGATAATTGAAACAATTATCTTCCAATGGCTGGTTAATAAGGCTAACATTATATCAGTTTTAATTCTAGTCCCGTTTGGCAAATTTCCAAATTTAATTTAATTCAAAAGTTTATCAACAATCACTTGGAACTCTGAAACCGCTCAACTGAAAGCCTTACAAATTAGGTCAACATAGTACATGAGAAAATAAATAAACAATTCTTTTTCACTAGTATTCTTAATTAATCTAATTGCCACTAATATTTCTGCTTTACATCATATTTTTTTTACTTAATTTTTTTATTGTAAACAAAGATGTTCATGTTAGGTATGAGGCACAAAATAATGTCCTACTTGTAGCAGGTAAATATAGTAAGGTAGTCAATGAAGTATATTGAAGAATCCTTTTACCGATACCTATATTCCTTAGAATAGAAATAGCTCTTCGCATAACGTCACATATTTTATGAAAGTATACATACCTTGCGTTATGGATTCAGAAGAATTTCGAATATTTCAATACACATGAAATTTTTACGATATGCGGAATTTACCCTACATGAATATGTATATAGAATATCTCGATTCTCTCATTGACCTTTTCACTCAAGCGCGGCTCCGAACCTCTAACCCCGCATTCACGAGGCTGAATAAAAAAAAAATGTTATTCATTATATTCAAATAAAGCTCTTACATATACCTAGTCGAAAACTCGAAACTCCGCATTCCGTTCCCAGGTCGGGTAAAGTTTAATTGGATTTTTCTATTATTCACATATATGTGCAGTCTGAGATTTGAACTTTGGTTCCAGTCGCTGTTGCCTTCACTAAGATTATTACAGAACATGACGTGATGTGGCTGACAATTTGGTTTATTGCACTCTGTTCATTACGTTTATTTAAGACCATTAACAACAGCGGATGTGGAGGGCTTGTGGCTAAGTTATAACAGCCGCACAGGTCGATCGATCAGGTTCAGCTACGCTTGCCGCGGTTGGTCCGTGGATCGGTGACCATCTTTACACACCAAGACTCCTTCGTGTCTCGGCACCTTAAGCCGCTGGTCCCGGCTGTCATTCTCGGATCTTTGGCAGTCATTACTGTTCGTTAGAAGTCTGACAGCCAGTCTTACCAAGAGGTATCGTATTACCCAGTGACTGCGTTGTAGAGGTCAGATAGGCAGTCGCTTCATTGAAAATTCGATTGCATCCGGTTAGACTGATGGAAGCTGACCCCAACATTGTTTAGAAAAGGCTAGGCAGATGAATAACAACGGGTGTGCTGAGTATGTAGTACACCCTGTATGTCGGTTGCTTTAGTACAGATGTACCAGGGTAGTAACGCAGCAGGTGCCTGAAGATAGTGCTGACGGTGGACTCTTTTTTGACCGATTAACCGGTGAAGTCAACAACAACAAAGAAATAGACATGGAAAGCTGTAGAAGATACCTTTGCCAAAAGCGCTTGTATATTAGGACTGAAAACTAAGTTTTCTCACTTTAAAAAAACTGCTGATCAAGCTTTTATGTCGTAAGCTGTGTTCAACAAAAAGTATAGGTAAAGTATTTTTTTTTATGCGTCATAATTATCAATCATCTTAAAACTAATAAAGTTAGAATGCTAGTTCAGCTGCCATTCGTACCAAAATAAAACAATTTTATGGCCTACGGTCACACGACGTAAACTGGAGTAGTGGCAGAGATTTGGTCGGCGACTTCGCTCTCTGAGCGCCTCATTAGCCGCGTATCGACCGAAACAGTGCCCAGTCGGGAGCCATTTACCGGCCAAAGCTTAAACCATCATACGCCAGTATCGTCAAATGACGGTATTACGTAGGATCATGATTACACTCCTCGAGCCAAAGGTTGCAGGATTAACGATTATTTATATGCCGCCAATTAAGCTCTATATCATCCTAGCCTTTCCCCAATTACGTACGTTGGGATCAGCTTTCAATCTAGCCAGCAGCAGCTGAATACCAGTATTTTATACAACGACCATACAGATTTTATATGTAGCGAATGCTGATCGCAGCAGTCGCTCCATGTCTGACAAGCAATCTTACCAAGGGATATCGTATTAGCGAGTAACTGTACTGGGTAATACTATACCACTTTGGTAAGACTGGTTGTTAGACTTTCGGGCTTCTGACGACCCGTAAAGACTGTCAAAGAACCACGAATGATAGCCGGGACCAACGTCTTAATGTACTATCCGAGGCACGAAAGGAATATGATCATCCATCCAGTATGTGAAGATGATCATCCATCCACGCACCGAATTGGCCCGAGGAGCTTAACCTGATCGATCGACCCGTCGGGCTGTTATAACTTATCCACACACCCCTCCAATTAAGCTCTACATCTCAATTATATTGACGTGTCGGCTAAAATATGTGTGTTCAGCAATTGTCAGTTCTGGAACTGGGTCACAGACGTCCCGGAGCGAGCCGCATACTTAATTTCATTGCACGACTTCAAAACCGTGAGAGAGATTTAATTTTTCTAAAGTTAGTACTCCAGAATCCTGGTTTTTGTTTTTGTGTGCATGTTAAACATTATGACCCAATGTTGTTGTTTGTTTTTGGGGTCTTTGCTGCCCATGTAATTAATTTGGACTTGCTTTGTTTATTTTTGAAATTGTTTAATTTGTTATTCATTACTTCTAACGCGTTGTTAGGATTTATTTCGGTCGGATCCCCTGAAGGCTAATTCAGCAGTTATATTTTAGTGGCCAAGGGTAACTCTGTCAATTTCTAAGTTAAAGCAAGAAGTTGAAGGTGTATCCTATCACATATTCTACTCTAAATATTATAAACTCCACGATATTATTTACCTGCAACAAAGCACAAACTTGAAGTTTGACAGTAGAACTTTAAATTGAGTTTAACACGGTGACGTCATCCATGTCAGGCAAGGTAGCCTCCCCGGCCAAGTGAAGCAATACAAAGTTTATTCATCAGACTTTGCCAAGTTTACAACGGAAATACAAAAAGATATTGAGATGTTTTTCCTTTTTACTGCATATTTGAATATCATTTCTTGTGTACGAGTGAGGTGTTGATTGTATGTATACGGTTGCCTGGACTTCGAAGCGCAATCATGGATTCAGCATATGATTCTGAACCTCATTTAAACTTTTCTGCGTAAAACGTTTATTGAGGATGATATTCTCATGGCATAAACTGTACCTATGTCTATTTCCTGTTTAGTATAATTATTCTATCACTTTTAAATTCAATTATTTTTCTTTAAGGACACTGGACCAGTACAGTGTTTTAATAATTGTTTGCTGCACCGGACGACGTCATTACGTCAGCGCCGGCTGTCGCTGGGGCTCTGTCTTGCATAGGGTCGCAGCATAATGCTGAGCGATAGCCGTTTTGCGAGGATGTGACGCATGTTTCCCCCTACCTTTTTTGAAGTGAAACTTCTTTAGGCGCGCTTGACTTGGGGAGTAAACTGGCGAATGCGTTACGAAAACGTGTGATCGGGCGAGTAGGGAAGGTACGTAAAAAATAGCTGGAAATACCTGGTGTAAAAACCCGGTCCCGGTCGCATGAATATGCGACCGGGTTTTTACACCATTTGCTTCCAAGTACGCACACCAGGTACCGACTCAAAATACTTGCAAGACTATTAAGTATCTTATACGGCTACTCGCTCAAATACGTAGGTACTCAACCGCGTTAGTTTTCGCAAATGCGATCATGCTCCTTATCAGTAAGAGTCTACGGAACAGTTTCGTATGCAAGTAATTTTTACCGACTTCACAAAAAGGAGGAGGTAGTATGTTCGGCTGTTTGTATGTTTTTGAAGGAAAACTTCTTTACGCGCGCTTGACTTGGGGAGTAAACTGGCGAACGCGTTACGAAAAGTGTGATCGGGTGAGGTGAACGGGAGTTGAGTGGGGGATATAAGCAAGACAAAGCAGTGCGCGCGTACGTTTTCTTTCTCTCTTCCTCTCATAGCCAAATACGTATTAAGTTTTTTTCTTTTGCTTATATCTCGAAAATGGTGCGTCCTATCGCAAAAATAATGAAAATTTCGACCCCCTTTATGAAACACATAAACTCCTAAAACTCAACATGTAGGTAATCATTTTTCATATTTTCCATACAAAAAGTGAAAAATTCTTTAAAAAACACGCCAACGCCGCCCCCTCCGCGCCTGCGGCTCTAAAAACCAATACACGGGGTTAGGGCAAATAATTACAGACGCCAGCACATCAACCTACTACAATCTGTCAGATTTCTTTAATAGATTTTCAACTTTATTACTAAAGAATAAGGTTCAAAGTTGATTGGGAAAATTTGACAGTTTCGGGTAGGTTGACGTGCTGGCGTCTGTACCACGTGTCGACGAGTCGCGATTGTCAAATTCGATTTTTGTTGTGTCAAAATTATTTACGTGAAAGTTCTTTACGCACACTTGACTTGGAGAGTAAGCTGGCGAACGCGTGACGTAAGCGTTACGAAAAGTGTGATCGGGCAAGTAGGGAAGGTACGTATTTACTCGACCAGGTTTTTGCTTCCAAGTACGCACACCAGGTACCGACTCAAAATACTTGCAAGACTATAAAGTACCTTATACGGCTACTCGCTCAAATACGTAGGTACTCAACCGCGTTAGTTTTCGCAAATGCGATCATGCTCCTTATCAGTAAGAGTCTACGGAACAATTTCGAATGCAAGTATTTTTTACTTTAATGGTTTGCAAGTATTTATCTGTAAACGCGATTTTGCTCCTTATTTATAGGAAGTCATTGATCAATTTCCTATGCAAGTAGTTTTACTTCCAACGGGGCTTTTGAATACGCGATTGTACTTCTTATCTGTCTGAAGTTATGGATCAATTTTCTATGCAGATAGAAAATACTTGAAAGTATCTCGCTCCGTCGTGCCTCGACGCTCGAGTACGTAGGTACTCAAATAGTTCAACAACCGCGTTTGTTTTCGCAAATGCGATCATGCTCCTTATCAGTAAGAGCACAGAATACTTAATAGTACTACGTACAGAAAGGACACTCCCTTCTTCGCCCTCATATCAGATACCGCACCTCACCCCGCACTTCGAGGTATTCGTCGCCGACTCTTTAGCAAGGGCGCTCGCGAACCGCAGCGCTGTATTGCTGACACGAAAAGTTTTATTTGAGTTTTAATCACGATGGTTGGATATTGTGATGCTTTTCCGAATTCGTATTTACATAAACTGTTTGTAAGATTTCGCATTTTAATAACATGCGATTTAATAACCGATTATTTACAGACAAGTCATTTAAACTAAACTATTTTAGTGTTTTTATTTCATTACGAACCCGACTATATAAATAAACAATTGAACTACATGGTCACTTCATAATAATGCACACGTTCGGGCAGCGCCGCCGCCGTCGTCGTTCGGTTCCTCGGCACAAATTGCTTACCGCGCCATTTTTTTTACGCTACTAGATTTCATGCACACATTTGCACGTATACAAACGTCATTTGTTTATGTAGTAGTACTAGGTAATTATTTTGCGAGCGTTGTATGGAGTGTCCGAGGTGTGGTAAGACTCTTACTACACTTCGGACACTCCATACAACTCCGTAAGAGTCTACGGAACAATTTCGTATGCAAGTATTTTTACTTTAATGGTTTGTAAAAGTATTTATTTGTAAACGCGATTGTGCTCCTTATTTATAGGAATTCACGGGTCAATTTCCTATGCAAGTAGATAGAAAATGCAGATAGAAAATACTTGAAAGTATCTCGAGCCCTGGTTTTAGGGCCTGGTTTCTTAAGGTGGACGTACTTGGAAGCCCTGGTACTCGATTTTGCAAGTACGACCCATGTCTACGGGCTACGGGCGAGGCGAAGGGGAGTTGAGTGGGGGATATAAGCAAGAGAAATCAGTGCGCGCGCACATTTTCTTTCTCTCTTCCTCTCATAGCCAAATACGTTTGAAGTTTCACTTCAGTCGTGTGGTCATAAGCACACTCGTTTTATTTTATATTTTGCGTTTATGTTCTTTTTTGCGTCATTTTCACCGCAAATAAACGTATTTTCTTTCTATCTTTCTTTCTTTTCGTCGTGTGTTAAAAACAAATTTGCTGTTGGTACATTTTAACCACGTAGGTATTGCACTTTTCTATAAAAAAGGCTCAAGCTATCCATTTATATTTATCTTTACCAATGTTACTTTTGAAATTCTAAATTGTATTTGCAAAAATAACCTTTATTCACATGTACACTTCTGAAATATGAAAAGAAATACTACCTTTTCAAAGCTATGCATACATTTTTTTAAATACCAGAATATATGAACCTGATTATAGAAAAACGGTAACACATTAGTTGTCACGCAATAATCACTTATTTAAACAATTTCTATTTATAGTTACCTCAATAGAAATTATAGACAAAAGAATAAAGAAAAGAAACCAATAAACCACCAATACCCTTAGATCTTTTTCAAAACGCATTAATTTCTTGATAATCGCAGCAAAAATTGAGGTTACGATCATAAACAGCGACACAGCGTTCCAGTTCATGTGAAATTGAAAGATTTCGTATGAAGTAGGTCAATATTGACTTTGAAGCATACTTACTACCAAGCATTGTGAGGAGAAAATATTTCAATGGAACTGCTATTCGACTTTGAGAAAGACTCTAAGGGCGTTTGCTCATCGCCACGTCAACGGTACGTCAACGAGAACGAGATCACGGAGTCGAAGTAGTGATACATACAGTTACTATGGCCGCGTATCAACCGCACACCGTCACCGGGACGTCACGCTTAGTTCGAATAATCTGTTTCTCGTTGACGTCCCACTAACGATGAACTCAAACACAAAGCATTTATTTCAAACTAGCTGCGCCCCGCGGTTTTACCCGCATAAGACTCTATCCCGTATCGGGATAAAAAGTAGCCTATATGTTAATCCAGGGTGTCAGATACCCCCATACAAAATTTTATCAAAATTGGTCCAGCCGTTTGAGCGTGAAGAAGTAACAAACATATAAACACACACACATACACTCACGAACTTTCGCTTTTATATTATTAGTGTGATAAACCAATTACAGGCACTTTTGAATTGTCAAAGCGTCGATCAGTCAGAAACATGAAGCTAATGACTTACCAACTGAATTTCGACAAACTGTAATACCACAAGATTTTATTTCGACACCTACTATTAGTTATTCTGTGCCCATTCCAAAGCGCAGTAGGTACCTATGGAGAACGGGCAAGAAACTCCACGGACACTCATTTAAATCATAAAATGTACTTATGGAGAAGAACGGGCAAGAAACTCCACGGAGACTCCACTGAATCATAAAATGATGATGGCGGATTGGCGGGTGATGATAGCAGGTGGACAAACGGTGTAAGGGCCTGCGCATATTGGCGGCACGGCACAGTAACGGATTTTATGCGACGAATAGGAATAATAACTTAACAGTCTGACAATAAAATTTAAATATCAATGACAAACAACGTAGGTACAAAAACAAAGCTGCGGGACCAGCGGTACGATTAGACATATATTTTCATTGAAATTTCAATTTTATTGTCATACTGTTAAGTTATATTCCCTAAGAGAGAGATGCATAAAACATTTAAAGTTGCAATGGAGAGAACAGCTAAATGTTTGCTTGAAAGAAAAGTTTTGCGACGAAAAGGAACGATATTGCGGTTCAGTATTTTTATAAGCTTTTATTTTTGCTTGGCTTTTTTGCGGTCGGGATAAAGAATCCATTGCGATGTATTTTATAACGGATTATTCCACTTTGCCCCACCGGCCGCCCCACTGGTGGGGCAAAGTGGAATGTCAAAAATTTTGCAGTGGAATCTGCCCCACTAAATCGAAATAGTGGGGCAGATTCCACTGCTTTAAAATCCTGTTGGATTCTGCCCCACTAGGGTTGGCGCCTTAGAGTAAACGTACAAACATTTTATTTTCGCAAATTTTTATTGTTAAAATATAACTCTGTACAGTAAACTTTTAAAATCACAGATATTATACGATTTTAAATTAAATTATTTATTAAATTAAATTAAATATTTTTTTATTAATGGCAACTAGATTTGTTTTTATTTACTACTTTATTTAAGCTTAAAATCACAAACTGAGTACGATTCGTCCCCGTAAATAGAAAACGAAATGCTATTTATTTAACTATTCAAAATCACACATTAATCATCATTTTTTTTTTTTAGGAAATCTTTCTACCATACAATCGTATTTTATTGTGTCAAAGATTTTTACAACTATATTATTTTCGTTGCTATGGAAAACAGATTAGACTAATTAAGAGTAAATTCAATAAAAGAAGTTTGCATTATGTAGGTACAATCGAGGCGTGTGCGCCTCGCCGCCACGCCCGTCACGCCGCCACGTGCCGCCGCCGGTGGTTCTGAAGCACGCCGCCGCCGCCGGTTACGGGGCCGGCGTGAAACCGGCGTTTCTTTTTAAGTTTATTTTACTGTCTAGTAAACGCCTAATAACATTTTTCACATGATTGTGTCAGCTGCTTCGCTTGATCCTAGGTTTCAGGGGCTACCTACATGAAATTGATATTTACCTAGAAACCATTGGCCAAACCAGAGTGTCATATTTGTCGCGATTCCCATTATTTCCAAGAATGAAAGTCGATCAGAACCTCAGTTATTGCTTCAATTGTCCAAAAAACATTGTTCCACGTCTTAGTATAGATGCTGTTACGAATACAATTGAAACGGAATGTTGGAAATACTTCGCGGCAGTGGATGCTGCATCGAGGTTTCTGTACGAAAACGCCACTATGTCAGTCCGACTCCTGGATCAGACCTCCAAACCTATCCTTCTGCAGAGAGGTGTGAGACAAGGAGACGTTATCTCTCCCAAACTGTTCACTGCTGCACTGGAGGATGTCTTCAAGGTTCTGAACTTAAAAGGGGCTGGCATTAGCATCAATGACGAGTACCTGTATAACTCACCTTCGGTTTGCGACGATATTGTAGTCATGGCTGAAACTATGGAGCACCTCAGTACAATGCTCGATGACCTCAGTAGAGCCTCCGAAAGAGTGGGTCTCAAAATGAACTATACTGATAAGAAATGCAAATGGCCAAATGCACGTCTATTGTGTGGGTAAATTACGGTTTGGTCATTCTTACTCCAATGCTGCATGTAACAAATCGTGTAATTTATCTGCGATTTACATCCCTTATCCTTCCAGAAACAACTAGGAAATACAAAACTTGCGAAAATAAAATGTTTGTACGTTTATTCTAAGGCGCCAACCCTAGTGGGGCAGAATCCAACAGGATTTTAAAGCAGTGGAATCTGCCCCACTATTTCGATTTAGTGGGGCAGATTCCACTGCAAAATTTTTGACATTCCACTTTGCCCCACCAGTGGGGCGGCCGGTGGGGCAAAGTGGAATAATCCTTTTATAACTAGGTAGTTCTATTTTCAACTCCATCTACTGCCTTCAATATCCAACTGTGTCTATTGCATTTGGTCACTTGCCTGGGTTCCATGCCAATCGCATCCAAGTCTTCCAATTTAAATTTTAATTGTTTTCAGCACCATAATTGCATATTTATGACAATCCGAAGGATTAAAAAAAAACCATAATCAATTGCTTCATATGTTTGAAAAATTCTTCTGATCGCCAATGTAAGTGACGCAATGAATAATGTTGAATTTTCAAAATGGGTTTGTGAGTGTGTTACGCAAATACACTGGTTTTATTGGCAAAAATTTGGATATGTTATTATCGTTTCAGAAGAAAACGCCTACGCCCTGTACAAATTTGGATAACTTCATCGACTTTCAATTCAGTAATGGATATCTAATATTTAACATAGTGATCCAAAAATAGATGTAGATTTCGCTCCCAAAAACACTGACTCTTTAGAGTAGGCAGAAAATTCAAACACCGCTGTTTGGTCGGAAATTGAGGCATCAAATATTTAAGGTGGTTCATTTAATGAAAAATCTACATGATAACATTCTACAGGGCCACAATATTACTGCTAACATTTCACGCGGTGTTGTTTATGTATTCACATTTTGAGATAATCGCCTAAGCGTCGTGTGTTTATCTTACAAAGTGGCGCATCTGTTAACTCATATCTACGAATATAAACTCATTTTGAGTATGTTTGTTGATGTTATCACTTGATTTGTATGCTCTGCGATGAGGGAAGTCCTCAGAGTTAAGTTACGCAGCTTCGTTCGTCCTCTTAGCGTGTCGATGGCAAATATAATTGAAATTTTCTGTTTGACCCAGAACTCAGCAACGCTACACCATTCGCCAACGCAGACATAAGGTCCTCACGTGTACAGATGATACAAGTAAGGCATGCAGCACAAGATGAAAGGTTTTGAGGATTGGAACCGTTCGAGAAACCCCACTCGTGGAAATCAACACACAAAACAGACTCCGCACTCAGGTCGGCCACAGCAAAGACAATCTCCATAGCTCAGCACAGATCCAAAGAAGCTTTGCTACAGCGATGATCAGTTAGACAATTATAAATGTTCTTTATACTATCTATTTCTACAACAATAATTATGTAGGTACGACTGTATGTTTCTGTAACAATTAAAATTTGTCTTTCTTTGTTTTCTTTAGTTACTTCTCATTAAAAGCTTTTACATTTATTTCGTCTATATAATAAATTATTCGAGTAAAAAACATCTCTTTTGTTTTAATCTAGATAGAGGAATTGTATAAAACGAAATTCGTTTTATACGATTCCTCCATCTAGATTAGGTACACCGCCAGCTTCATTGTCGTCTGCAACCTAATTCTCAACAACAGATTTAAGAACAACAAGATTTCAGTCCATTTGTATAATTAAATCTAAATTAAAGACAGCTTCTACTTAGTAATTAGAATGAAGCTTACCTCGAGAGCGGGGGTTTAATAAGTTTGAATTTTGACTCTGTGCTATTTTCATGTCATTTGCCTTTAAACTTACACAATCATACACATACAAAGATAATTCTACGAACGGAACGGTCTCTACAGAAATCCCAGAATGCATCCTAGCGTTAGCATCAATGCTAATTGAGATAAAAATTTAAATATTTCCAGCGAAGATGCAAAAATTAATTTGCAAGCACTCCTTTGTTGCTACTCTTGGCAATGTGTAGACCTCGGCAAAAGATAATCCACTGTCTTTCATTTTGAGTATCATAAAGCACGCCTAAGGGATTATGCCAAGGGGATTGGAAGGCTCCTTAATACTGCTGTCGCAAATGTGCCTGCCAAACGTGGTGATTAAGAAATGATCCTCCTAAGATTGCTCGAGCCAAACACATTTATTAGACCGTTGGGACCAAATTACCCACCATTATATTTTGCACGTGATTTTTCCCAGTAAAATTATTATTTCGAAACAGTGTTTGGCAACCTTTGATCCCTTATTGACATTTGGCGTCCTCCTTTAGTTCGTTCTACTTTTAATTCCCTTCTAAAAGATTATAGGGGACGACAAACAACTGCCCAAATTCGTATTACTTAGGATTACTTAACGTTCTCTCTTAAAGTTTTAAGACAATCCCACATATAGTCAATTCTGGGACATAAAAGGTATCGGAGTCTCAAAGGACCGGAGAAATAGGATTAAAAGAACAAATGCTTCAGCGGTACCGGAATGAATGGTCCTAGTAGCCGCGTTGGTCCTTATTTCTCTTTTTGTATTATTCAATATCTATAATCCTGTGTAAAATTTTATGCAGTTCTGTACCGATTTGTAGATAAAGTTAATAATTGAAAATTTCCTTGGCGGTGTTATTCAGAAAGTTTAGCGAGTCGATCCACAATTTCTTGATAGTGAACTGGAGACGGCAGCCGACACTGCGTAAATTGGTTTCTGAAATTATGTTTTTACTTTTTATTAAGTTCTTTTCTATACCTACACCAGTTTTATACTATAGCGAATTCACAAAACGTAATCTCGCGCTTGGCTATTAAGGCGGGGTTTCTTATAGGATCTTGAAAGGGTTTTGTTTTCCCTTTGAAGGTGCCTTAGAGACCTTAATATATTCGTGGAATATACTATATTACCACGTAAGATAAGCGGTTTTTTATTTCTATCACATGTTCTTTACTAGACACTCTATAAGCATATATCAACCGTTAATGTTCCCACTGCTGGAACACAGACCTATTTTCTGAGAGAGGAAATGGGCCATAATCCACCACACGGGGGCCACTGCGAGTTTGTGGATGTAATTTTTGGTTCTAAGACATGCCGGTTTCCTTACGATGTTTTCCTTCACCGTTTTGAGAGCAGTGGTGGTGAAATAAATTACACAAAGTAAAGTGCCTGCCTGGGTTCGAACTCACGGCCTACCACTCATATGTCGGGGCCGATACCACTGGGCCCCCACTGCCTTCCAGACACTGTATACTATAAACGAAATAGAATACTTAGAAAAATAGGTAAGTACCACATCCAATTTACCGACAGAATCTATGAATTCATTAGTACTATCTACTCGGAAGTTAAACAAGCTATTAAAATTAACTACCTCTATTTTCTATTAGAATAACAATAACGTAGTAAAGAAAACAACTTAATTAAAAGGCTGGTCTTAGGAGGCTTCCTCCGTACCTAATGAAGCAACTCTTTCACGTGCGAAAATGCAAATTCTTGTAAATTCCAAATTGAAATGAACTTTTTGTGGCATTGCTGTTATTCAACTTGATTTATTTCACAGGGTTGCCATGTCTGTGGGGCTGTTATTGAGGGGCTGTTAGTCCCTTTTACCTAAGCCCCTGGGGAAAAAATTACACCTTCGCAGCTCGCTTCGTCTAAATATAATGTATGTATGTATGTACTTTTCTCCTAGTTCCGGCTGTGTGATAAAGAATTCCTTAAATATTGATGCAACATAAAGCGAGCCGAGGGAAAATGGGAATGAACGACTGAATGATAAATTGCTGTACAATGCTTTGTTTAGGGGAAACGTTTTGTTTGTGTTCATGCATGTGGCGCTTGCAACGTTTTTCCTCGAAACGAATTCTAAGCGTTGTGGACGCTACGTAAATATGGCAGTATTTCAACCATAAGGTAATAATAAAAACGCAATCTATTTATTAACAAAAATGAAAAGCTGTTCGTTGGTAAGCGCATCACTTGACAAAGGCTGGACCGATTTGGCTATTTTTTGTTTTAAAATGTTCGTAATAGTCCGAATTAGGAAAATTGGAAAAGTTTTTTCAAATTCAGGAATAACTGAACGTCCTTTCTTCTATGGGATTTTTGTATTAATAATTGAAGACCTTACTCGTATTGAAATTTTTACCGGACAGCGTCTGTCGGGTCGGCTAGTTGATGAATAAAAAACAACCCTTAAGCCCGCTTTTACCACACATTTCGCATTAAGCACGTTTACCAAACACATCGTAAATCATCGCTCTGTTTCTATCAATCGTTTGAAGATGTCCGAGACAGAATGATGTCTAAACTATGTGTAGCTCTAAACGCATATAGTGATTCGGAGAGCAAGCGCACTTTAGAATTGCCCATTTTAATTAACATCAGGAACCCAAAATAGCCTACTTTGTAAAATAAATAGAATCTAAACAATTCTAGTTACATACACCGGAAACCGACCGCAACATCGGGGTAGTGCTAAGAAAGAAACTTGGGGTGTATCTTTTCTCGAGGGTGTCGTAAAAGCGACTAAAGGACTATACTCGTATCAAGGACACTATATCTAATTACAGACTGCGAAAACATAATTTCTCTTGGGACGGTACTTAAAACAAGTAAGACCTTGGAAAGATAACTGTAGGTTGGAAAAGAGATACAAATTATACAAATACATATTTATTGGAACAAAAACATATTACAATTTTTGTGTACGTTAATACTGCGTTATTTTAGTAACTGTGTCGCAGAGATGAGAGCTGCCGCCGCCGCCGTTGTGCTGTGTCGCTGTGTGTGAGATGGGTGGATGTGAGTGTGACGTCAGAATCACTAAGAACCTATTATTTACCCTCAATTAATTGAAGAATTTGAATAACGTGTGACGACAGATGGGTAAAAAATCTAGATCCGATCTAGAAAACACAGTAAAATAACATGCATTAACATCGCGCTTGTATTTCCCGAAAGGTTAGGCAGAGGTGTACTTAGAGCGGCTTCGCACTATGTCCGATCCGAATCCGAGAAATGCTGGTCCGAAGTGACCATAGTCCTATTTGTATGAGGGGTTGCGCACTAGATCCGAACTCTATCCGTCCGAATTTAGAACAGTCCCAATTCGGATTGAAGTCGGATCTTTAATTTGGATTCGGATCGGATGTAGTGCGAAACCTAATAGTACACCCAGTTTTAGTTATGTTTAGGTCCCATGTAATAGGGGGCGAGCCTACTGACATCAACCGAGAACAGATCCCGGGACTCCGGGCTGCTACTGAGAAATTCCAGATTGTAAAACCCAATAACACTTTGCTCGACCCGGGAATGAAACTCAGGGCCCCAACCTTCAAACAAAATGTGTAACAGTCTTACTACCTATCTAATAAATACTAATTGAGGCTAATAAAATAATAAGAAATGTAATTATTCATGTTAAGCAGTCTCAGGATAATTACGAAACGAAGACCATAAAAGTCAAGATACTTGCAAATGAACATTTCAATATTCATAAACTCGAGATAAATCAAAAGAATCAAATTACGTTTGAACAATAATCCAATTAAAACTAATCCAACATCTGAGGGTAAGCGAACAGGCGAACACTTGGATTCAATTATTCAGAACGATAAAAAAGTATTAACGAGCGAACTCAAGCCACAAAGAACATTTCTAAAGGAACGTATTACCTCCTACACGTGGCAGATTAATCAATCTTTGTTTACACCATTAATAAAAAAAGAACAATAAAATTCCTTCACCCTGTGTAAAATATCTACGAAAAGCAATAATGCTTAAATTGCTGGATACGTCGAAGACTACGGTCGGAACGCGGGGTCCATACAAACATTTATTTTGTCCTGGCAACACCTCCCGAAACAATATTGAGGCTATAAAGAATGGAGTGCGGGAAGACGAGGGTGCCTCGACGAATAATGAGAAATATTCCCCTACACACATAAAACTTGCACCTACCGTTAATTTGAAGAACATTCCGCAATGCAAACGGTTTTTTTCGGAAGGCGGAATTAATTCCGCTAAATAAATTGTTTTGGTATAAATTGTTTGATTAAAATTCCAACGGCTTGGAATGTTCTCATAAAAAGTATCTACGTCTTATTTTTTATTATTTTTAAGGAAGCATTTATCTACGTTTACGATTAGCCAAGGGGACCGTCGTGTGAGGAAATCTTGTGTATCAAATTTCCTGTCGCGTACGTCGTCTCCATATAACCTAAACTTGACGAGGAGTTTCAGGATGATACAAATCAAAAGTAAAATTTCAACGCAACAGACCACGGCCAATATTTTGAAATATTTTCAGAGGAATTTCTATAAATTAAATGGCAACCCAGTGTTCGGTCAACGCTCCGCAGCCAGTTATTTATACCATGTGCGACATCTCTGCATATCATATATCAAACCACTGGACATCCACGGTCTCATCACAAAGTATAAAGTAACGACCACTCTTAAGCTGTTTACACACTTTAATTCAACTAATGACGAAATTCCAAAACACGTTAAGTAAATAAACTCAGGACAGACTTCATAAGCAGCAACTTCATTAAATATCAGCATATTTTATGACCTAATGCCCGGGTTTCACGAGGCTAGTTATTCAAGCTAGGATAGCAAGATTGTGCTAGTAAGTTAGCAAGCTAGTCATGCCTCATGTATACAGAACTATCCTTGTTTTAGGCTAGTAAGCTAGTGAGAAAGATAGTAAGCTAGCGTGATAGTTTAACAGAATATGGTTTTTTATGAGCTATCAGCGCCCCTATCACTGTTTTGACTATCCTGGCTTGTGCACTAGCCTCGTGTGGCCGAAGAAGCTAGGATCCAATCGGATCATTTTACTCTACGGTCAGTCCGTCACTGCAATGGTACTGGATTGAATTTTCCTAGCATCGTGTAAACAGCTCTAGCATGTGCCGAGTAATCCACGAGGAGTTATTACTTGCTTGCTATCCTAGTTTCAAAAATTAGCCTCGTGTAACCCGGGCATTAGACCGTAAAATATGCTGATATTTAATAAAGCTGCTTCTTATGAAGTCTGTCCTGAGTTAAACTGATAATATCTGTGTTATGAGAAAATTTACGCACGAATAGCAACAAGGAAGTGCAAAATTGGATAAGTTTAACCTTAAGCATCAGAATTGTTAATATAAAAAGTTCCTAATTTACTTTCTTGCTTCTATTTAACACGGTAACGGATCCCAGAGTAAATTTAGATGAAGCGAAAGTAAAAATATCAAAGTTCCCTTTAAAGTAAACTCGAGTCAGATTTTGTTCTTGAATTACAAAATGTTGGGTTACAAACTCTAGGAACTTTCGCGTTTAAATTGCAATTCGCTACAATCTGCATCAGTGAATACAATCTGGCAATGGTTAAAATGTTGCTGTTCTCCTTATCATTCGTGACGTGTACTCAGACCACGTAAATGTGCTAACACATTGTGCAGGGGCCGCGCAGTAAACCGGCGTGACTTGCATTTCACGCTTGACTGACAGCCTGGCATCATATTAATAAATTGCATTAAAATTTGCTGTTTTGTCAGCCTCTGAGCTACGATTATAGCTGCAACTCTGCAAGTAAATGCTGTCTCGTCCATATAATAATAACTAGCTGCGCCCCGCGGTTTCACCCGCATAAGTTTCGATCCCGTAGGAACATCAGGATAAAAAGTATCATGTGTGTCAATTCTTGTTATAAACTATCTGTGTGCCAAATTTCATCTAAATCCTTTCAGTCGTTTTTGCGTGAAAGAGTAACAAACATCCATACATCCTCACAAATTTCGCGTTTATAATATTAGTGAGATAGTGAGAAGTAAGATAGTAAGAAGTAAGATAAGATAGTAAGATAAGAAGTAAGATAGTAAGAAGTAAAATTAGTAAGATAGTGAGAAAAGAAGTAAGAAGCAAAATAAAATAGCCTTCCGGATGATTTCGGTCACGGTGGTCAATCTAAACGGAGATTAACCAGGTACGCAGGAGATATAGTACAGACGCCAGCACATCAACCTATACCAAACTGTCACATTTTCCCAATCAACTTTGAACCTTATGCTTTAGTGATAAGGTTGAAAATCTATTAAAGAAATTTGACAGATTGTAGTAGGTTGATGTGCTGGCGTCTGTACACAAGTGTATGTGCAAACACAGGTACACTCTCTGTTCCTTTACTTTCATAGTCCGATGGGACGGCCATCCAACACGACTCCCGAGACATCAGGTGCAGGACCAACGGGAATACGTGCTTTCCGAGGCACGGGGGTATTACACCGCCAACTTCCAAACTCCGGACTGTTACTAAGAAACTAATGGAAACCCCATTAACGTTTTGTCCAACCTGGGAATCGAAGCCAGGACCCCACGCCCAGCAGTCGCGTTTGCACCCACGAGACCAACAGGACAGATCCATATAAAACTATTACTACTCTAAAAAGGCTCCCTGAAGAGTTAGGCCAAGCCACTGTTGTATAGTATTCGCCATATTGGTCCCAAGGTGAAACGGGGCGAGCCTATCTCCATTTATCAGGCAAAGTTCTAATCCCGGGCTGTAGCAACACATCTTCTTGGTGAAAAAACCAATTACATTTCAGTCGAAAGCGAACCGAAGGACCAAACGGCTTGTGTCCCAAAAGACCTACCGTGCATTCGCGATTTATTTGCCAAAAATGTAAACAAATATGTATTAACGGAAAATAAATTTAATTCCTACACAATAGAGTTCAGTTTACTTTACAACTTCAAACATTTTTATAACTTTGTCAATAGTGCTAGTCACTCTGAAATCAACTTAATCGTCATTGCTATAAAGTTGATATTTGTTTAACTTGAAATAGGGTAGGGGTATCCAGCACTGCGCACTTTTACTTTAGCTAAGTTTGTGATTCAAAGGACACTGAAGAATACCTAAAGAAATCTTTACTATCTATGCTGTCTTTAATCTATATTTTAATAGGATGGCTTGACATCGATGCGCATGCTGTAACCATGGATTCAGTAAATGATTCAGAACCCCCTGCGTTGAAATTTTCCGTCGGTTATTAAAATAAAAATTAGCTGTTCCATACATTTTAACCGCGTAGGTACCTATTGAAATTTTCTATGAAACAGCCAATTTTTTTTATACCTTGAGACAGGTCTAGAATCATGTGTCGATGTGAGGCGATGTCTCTGCCACCCAACCAACTTGTTTTGTTGCCCTTTGCAGAACTCGTACGTACCTGGAACAAATAAGATTGTTGTTATTTAAATGTTATCATTCTGTAATACATATTCCCTTTACTAAAACACGTGTTATATCAGATGAATAGTTACACACCGATTTCAGTCGTCAGTAATTTGACTTTTGAAAGAAAAAGACAAAGTGCTGTGTAACTCTGCAGACGCTATACAACATTTATTAGTAAGGGGGTAACAAAAAAGTTTAATAGTTTGTTTGTTTGAACGTGTTATTCTCTGGAACTACCAGTCGTTCCTTTTGCATTAGATAGCCCAATTCTTGAGGAAGGCTATAAGCTACTTATTTTTTAACATCATGTTAGGACTCAAAGTATCTCAAAGTAAGTAACGACACACAATCACTGTCCATTCTAAGGTTGCCTAGAAGAGATCGTAGAAAGCGATAAGGCCGCCCATTGTATGTTTTGTATAAATAAATAAATAAAGTAAGAAAGAACGCTAAGCAAAAACGAAGTAAAAGCGCGGGCTGGCGACGCGGCGCGACGCGG
Source organism: Amphipoea oculea (assembly GCA_945859645.1). Taxonomy (NCBI): domain Eukaryota; kingdom Metazoa; phylum Arthropoda; class Insecta; order Lepidoptera; family Noctuidae; genus Amphipoea; species Amphipoea oculea. Next base: position 8,178,042 of record OX243876.1, read on the forward strand.
AAAGTCCAGGTCGAAATTTCATGTGGACGAAGTCGCGGGCAGAAGCTAGTAGACTAATAGACTGTTAGAAGCTATTTACAATTAAGACGTAGGCAATCATGAAGCCCGACCAAACACTGTTTACATTCACCTCTGTTTGCCCTAAATCTATTTAGACAAAGTTGTATTAGACTCAAACAGAACCTAGTGCACTGTGTGTGCAAACAAAACTTGGACCTCGGCCATCTGGGTGCAGTTTCATGCTGATTTCTGTTAGCTCTTCTATTAAAACTAGATTCAAAACAGGTCATCATCATTATGACCGTTTTCCGACCGTTTTTTTTTTTCTCTTTGTTAGTTTTAATATTGTTCCGGCAATTTGAATACGTTATGCGGCCTACCCAAATGTCCTTTCTTTGGTATTGTTCGTCGAGTCGTTGAGCTCCTCAAGTTCTGACTTGAGCTTCACCATTACTGACAAATGCTTGCACTGACTGGAATGGTCCAAGAAAATCTGTGTGGTTCTTTCTTCAAAAGACCGATACCCCTAATGATACAGAGGCCAGCACTTCAAGCTACTACAGTCTGTCAAATTTATTTAATAGATTTTCAACTTTATTGCCACACTAAGTATAAGGTTCTAGGTTGATTGGGAAAATTTGACCGTTTCGGGTAGCTTGACGTGCTGGCGTATTTAAATTCACAGGATCAATACCTACACTATACAGGTTGTCTCGACACACACAATTTTTTTATCTAAACACGAGTAGATATCGATACTCGTGTTTAGATGAAAAAATTTACTCAAGTTGATCCATAAAATAAAACTGCCATATAAATGAAAAATAAAACGTGAATTACAATGAAATTCGACTATGCCTTAGAAATCGAGAATAAATAAAACGCTCAAAAGCCAAAAAAGCCAATAAATTAAATATAAGTATACTTACTTTAGGTCTATTAGACCTTTTTATAACAGGCTGTTTATTTCGTTTGTAACATGTACCCACGAATTTCTTTGAAATGTATATCGTAAATAATTCGCAATAAGCATTTATTTTCTTTTTAACAAGTATGGCGTATAATTGGAAAATGTATGGAGCCGTAGGGTAGGGGAATCAAAGAAAAACATTATTATACTGTTTAAAGTACCTATCTACAGATAAACGCCAACATTCATGGCGCGATCATGAAACGAGGGAACAAGACAACTCTAGACTGTATGGAATTTACAAAAATCGCCTACTCTATATTCACCTTTCTTCTCGCACGTTTTATGACCCCGAGTCTTTGTCTCACGGCCAGTTTCTTCATCAGTTCAACTAATCTAATCAGTCAAACTGACTTTTACTTGACCTTTACTGATACTACGGCACATGTCTTTCTTCATTCAAGTAATAGCTAAAATACTGAAGAAACAAATTTAACCGTTACTTTGACTTTTGTGACGTTACTTTGGCTGTTACTCTTGATGAAGAAACTGGCCGTTCGTTAGTGTTAACGTTGATTGGCTTCACTTTTTCAGTTGAAAGTTGCATGGTGTTTGAGACAGGAAAGTAATTTATCTTACTTTGTTTTCTGTTAATTTTTTCGGTATAATGTGGTGGAACACGCAACGCATTATCGGAGCTGGTATTAGGGTCAGGCCTTGAAACGGTAAGTCATTATCGCTTATACTGTGTAATATCTAAGGGTAGGTACCTATGAGGTAAACGTCAACGATCATGGTAGCTGTGGTCGTAAAACGAGGAAGCGAGACAATACGAAACATTGTATAGACTTTTTAGAAAACCTGTACCCTATATGCTCCGTCTTACTCCCACTTTTTATGACCGCGGCTACTATTAGTCTTGCTTGATGCTTAGCCCAGTGGCGTGCATTGGTTTTCAGAATAGGTGGGGCCGGGTCTAGTCTAGACAAACGCAGTCACTAATCAGAAAAAAAAAGTGAGGTCAAAATTGTGGTTATTTGAGTAGGCGTGCCTACTTAAGGGTGATGAATTGCGAAGGTCGAACGTCATGGTATTACGCGTGAGACGTAAGTATTTTTAATTTTGTCGTATTAACTTGAACGAGTAAAGACCAATGACAAAGTACGAATAGTACGGGAGCCGAGTAGGCCGTCCAGCGACTGCTTACTGCCGCGCGTGTTTAAAGATTTGTTGTTGTTTGAAGATTTGTTGTTGTTTGAAGATTTTGTTTCTTGTTAGGTATGATAATTTAGAGAGTTTCTTAATTGTGGGGTACACACACTAAAATGTAATTGACAGGCTTATGTTGATATATCGAGGTAGGCCCTGTTTATATGCCTATAGCTGCTTAACATAGAGTAAAAGTTTCTTGTCTTCAAATTCTTTGTTAAAAGTTACATGGTGTTGTGACAGGAAAGTTGTTTATCTTAGTAAGTTTGCTGTTAAATTGTTTCCTCATACTTAGTGTGTTAGAGAACACGCAACGCATTATCGGATCGAATATTTCGGTCAGTCCTTGAAACGGTTGGATATTATCGCTTACACCCTGTATTTTGTACGGGTACCTTAGCTTTATGTTTGATAAATAGCGTAACGCCCTTCTTACTTATGGGGTCAGCAGATGACGTAGAAATTCAAAGATTATATTATTTCACAGAAAAGACATACCTATCCTTTCTTTTATTAATCTCTTTGGTGCACAACCATCGCACATGTGACTTTTGTTCAAAAGTAGTAAGTTCTAAGGCAGAAATAATTTGGTGTATTTGTGGAAACAACGAAGACCAATATCTGCAACCTAATATAAAAATAATCATTTTGAAAGATATTGCTAATCCATTGCTGCATATGTTCGAAAAATTAGTCTGCTCAACAACGTAAATAACGCAATGAATGTTGTTGAACGGTCAAAATGAAAGCCAATGCTACTGTTACTATGTTACGCAATTACCCCCTCTGGGTGTTATTTTCCAACGTCTAAACCTCCAGATTTTCTATTTTGAAATTCCGTTCTTGATTAAGGAATATACATAGTACCTACCTTTAGATAATAATACCCATTATTTTAAATAGTCACCCATTCTTTTAGATATTCGCCCATTCATTTAGATTGTCACCTATTCTAATAGATAGTCACCTTTTCTTCTAGATAGTCACCCATTAATGGTCTGGCTGTTAGCATACAGGATTCTCATTTGCCAACTATTGTCCGCAAAGTCATTGCAATAGACAGTTGGACACATCCTTTAAACGACCGCCTGTACATGACAAAGGCATCGTGACTGCGATATATCGTCGGAATAACTTCGACCATAGACTATGAAATCCGCAAAGAAGCGAAACACTACATGAGTATATTCTTTACGGAAGTCGGGCATATCAATTGTTGGTCAAATGGACACCCTACGTCAATTTGTTGTGTTATAGCCATATTTATTTATTTATTGTAACTTTATGCACAAGTAAAAACTGTACAAAGGCGGACTTAATGCCTTGGGCATTTTCTATTCATTCCATATTAACACACCCTCAATTTTGACATTTTGTGATAATTTAAATATATCGTATTGTCTGATACAGGAAATACGGTCCAGATGGTTGGTTTCTAGGGCTTATTAGTCGATTCGCACGAATTTACTCGCCTGAAATGGGTGAATAGTAACTTTTAAATATGTATTTTTTTTTTCTATAGGCAGCTCGCACTAAGTTGATTTATTTGTGGGCGAGTCGACAACTAAAGAAATATGTAATAGGCAATAGGCACATTTAGAATTTTATACAATAAAGTATAAAAAAGGACACTAGCGCACAAAAGTGATAAGAGTTAAATATTATAAAATGTGTACGTTTTCCTTAACTTTGCATTGCATTAAATTCAAAATGTGCCCATAGCTTAATACATATTTTATTACTTGTCGACTCGTCCACAAAATAATTAACACCGTGCGAGTCACAAAAAAAAAAATTAAAAGTGACGATTCGCCCATTTTGGGTGAATAAATTCGTGCGAATCTACTAACAAGCCGTTTCTACACATACTTATTCTATGCTTCGACATACCCGTAGTTATGCTTAGCAGCTCATGTGAATGGACAAGTAATCAACGATACAATGGAGCAAGGTGGGGGAATGACGACGAAATATCCAAAGTTATCCAAGTAAAGTTCTGACTAAACTATGAAAGGTATAGTAATTATCATATTTGGCCTATGACCGCGGAGTATTAAACAATCTTGACACAGATATGTACTGAGAAAACCGAAGTTTGGTGTTGTTGAACGGTGATTCGGTGTTTACAAGCTTTTGTTATTGAAATAGTTTGTAGTTAGAAACAATATTAGACAATTTTGGTAAACAAAATCAAAATCAAAAGTCATTTATCAAACTAGGCTGAGAATCAGCACTTTTCGAACGTCAAAATTATAAAAGACAGTGAATATTTTTAATTGTTCCCCTTTGAGCACCAAGGTAAAATATTGATTGGTGCTCTAATGGGAATACCTTTGGTTCTCTAAAAAAAGGTGCTCTGAAAATAGGTGCTCAAACGGGAATACTCCAAAACTCCCGCCCTTCGCCACTTCCTAGTGCTTTCGCTGGGGAGAAGAAGTGGCGGAACAAACTCCCCAGCAGCACAGCTGTCTGTTCAGTTAGAAAATACTAAGTATGCAAAGTAATTAACATAACAGGACACAGAACCTTAAATTAAATTATTTGCCATAGGTTAGCTTGCCACGCCAATATACCAACAAATACAATAAACATCACGCCTATATTTTTCGAAAGGTTAGGCAGAGCTGCACCCATAGTACACTCAGATTTCGCCAGTCATGTTTAAGTCCCATGTAATAGGAGGCGAGCCTATTGCCATTAACCGGGCACGAATCCAGACTGCGAGCTGCTACTGACAAATTTCAGATAGAAAAACTCAATAACACTTTGCCTGACTTGGGAATAGAACCCAGCAGCCTAATTGCGGAACGCCAAATCGTCAAATGATTCTGATCAGTTGGCTTCATTTCTATCACAATTGGCTTCATTTTACGATTTTCGAATTGCGAAACTCTAGTTTCTGCGCAGGGCCTTAACGTTCATAATTGGTTTCATAATAAACTAGAGTTTCGCAATTCGAAAATCGTAAAATGAAGCCAATTGTGATAGAAATGAAGCCAACTGATCAGAATCATTTGACGATTTGGCGTTCCGCAATTAGGCTGCGGGACCTCATGCTCAACAGTACAGTCAACAGCAAAAGTAGATGATGAAAATCAGAAATTCAATACTAATGAACGGAGTTCGCGTCAGAACTGTGTGGCGTCGAAGTGATTCAAAAGTATGTGATTGTAAATGATACCAAACATTTAATACCTACTAGTTAGTACAGGTGCCATATACTCGTGATCAGTTTTGACTCCAAAAGTTATAAACTCACACTGTACCTACTTCTGATGACGACTAAAATTATTATAGTGATGGTGTTAGACTAGACATGCATGCATGCATGAAAACGAAGTAAAAATAGCAACAGACTGGTGGACCTATACAAAAATAATTGGTTTCTATGTTTAACAGGGCTTGATAGTAGTTATACTCCATCTATACTAATATTATAAAGATGTAAAAGTTTGTAAGTTTGTATGTAGGGGGTAATCTCTGGAACTACCAGTCGGATTTGAAAAATTCTTCTTGCATTTGATAGCCCAATTCTTGAGGAAGGCTATAGGCTATTTAAAGTCACGCTATGACCCTTAGGAGCCGAGCAAAAGCGCTATGGGGAAACGAAGTGATAGAGCAGGAGACGCGGGCAAGTGATGCAATACGACGAGATGGGTCGAGGGAATAAGAAATTTCACGCGAACGAAGTCGCGGGCAGAAGCTAGTTTGAAATTAGATTAGACATTTTAGTAAACCTTTTTTACAGTCCGTTCAACCGATTTTGGCATTAAAAGCAAAAAGTGGTTACAATACCAACTGTATACTGCAGCTGCCATTTGTCATGCCACCAACGCAATAGAATTCAAAATCGCTTGAACGGACTGTAAAAAAGGTTTATTTGAATGTCTAATATTATTACAAATGGAGTATAGTAGCCTAACGGTACCTACTTTACATTAATACTTAATTTTATTAATTATTAGTTTTATTTATTACAACCGAATAACTCGAGCCGATGGTAGAAAATGTTGAGAGGTTGTTTTCAACAATTTTCCAATAAAATCGAATCGGTTATTATTTCAAAAACCAATGAATCCACAAAAAGTTTCAGAACTTCTAATTATTGTTGAAAAAGTCAACAGACAGCTTATCAAGTTATTTGAAATTATTTTATTATGAAAACGATACTTAGATACTAATAAAATTTTATAACACGTTCATTTTATTGAATTCTATATTTAATTTTACTGTTAGGGTGTGCCCACATTTATCGACGCGGATTCGGCTCAAGCCGAGTGCGTATCACCAAACTACTCGACTTATCGCCGAGCTAATAGGCAAACGGCTCGTTTCGCCGTCGATCGGCGTCGCGCCGCGTCGTCCGAGCCGAGCCGATGCGAATGGTATTAGTAACACCCTTATTACGTAGACATAAAGGCTTTTTTGACCGGCGTTAGCCGATTCCGCGTCGATAAATGTGGGAAGACCCTTAGCCTGAATCATCCCACTGCTGGGCAAAGGGTTCTGCCTCTAAGGGCTAGCTCTTTCGATACAGGGCTAAAGTGGACCACCGGTCATTTGTTTTCGACAGGTCGTCCCGCCATCTTCTACGGTCTCTGCTGCGACGCCTTCTAGCTGTGTCAAGGCTCAACGTACCTAGAGGTTATTTCGGCCCACAGCTCATTGGTTGTGTTTTTGGTTCAATTCTATATTTATAAATTATAATTGTATTGTTGGTGGCAACATAATCTAAGTACATACAGAGCCACAAATTTTACTTCAAAAGAGTCACTGATGAAGCTCGACCTGAACCAGCCTGGCGGCAAGGTCGTAAGATGCCCATTCATAGATAATAATTACCCATCTCTCCACTAGTCCAATGCTTACTCTAGGATGCATATCCGGTAGGCTCTTAAATCCTTCCCTAACCTACGGGCACATCCTCCCTACCATTACCGCGCCTCCCGGTCTATTCCTTGATATGCAATGGTCGCTGTAGCATCATGAACATGAGGCTACAGGAGCTAGTGCGAATCTTGGGGTTCATTCGATTAATCGAGTCTGGTTTAACCATGCTGGGATCGGTGCAATTCATTCATTCATCAACACACGCCCACACATTATACTTCGTGAAAACAAAACCAAACAGAGTGGTTTTTGTAACATGGCATTTTGGGAACAAAATAAATTCTGCATACAATTTCGTTCATGTACTGCAAATGCGGCTTTAAATGCATTAACGTTAGCTTTTGTCGTTGATAAAATAATTTAAACCGAATAACGTCGAAAAATGCTGCTTCGCAACGGACAACCAATTATGAACAGACCGACATGTTCATTCCTATATATTTTGATATGTTTGACAACTGAAAACAAAGCTGAAATATTGAAATCTTCTTCTTAGCGTGTCGATAGCAATCTAAATGGACTCGACCCTGAATTCGGCTACTTATTTGGCGCCATCACCAGCGTATCCATATCCTTCAAAATTATTCATATTGAGATTGATAGTGTGCAATTAGAATGCTGCTAGTTGTGAGTTACCCTATTAAACCCTACCTTGTTTAATGTATCTAAGATTATACTTCAGAACAAAGAACAAATAAGCACTAACTTACTTAAAATTCCGTTTACAAACAACAATAGCAGCGAAACAATATAAAGATAATGTCATTGCAACATATTTTCCGAAGCGCTATCTAGTCTTGTTTCAAGCACGATTCTTTGTACAAAGTGGCTAATATTGCATGGTAACACCCCCGGGGGGTTATCAAATGGGGTGGAAGCGACAACACACACCTGGGGGACATTCGGGGTAATCACCGGTTTTAAAAAGAACGGTTTTACTGGTACAGTCACGTGCTGAAATATGTTTAAACTTAAGTGCTTAAATATTTCACGATTGCTTTCCAGAATTATGAGGAGTTTTTGTGTAGTATATTTCAAGTCAGCATAAGACAGCAATCCACTGCTGGACAAAGACTTCCCGAAGCTACGCCATAAACTCAAACTCAAAGCATTTATTTCAAGTAAACCTATACAGGCACTTTTGAATTGTCAAAATTAAGTAGTCGGTCAGTTAGTCAGAAAGTTGAAGCTAGTTACCCATTCTAATGCGTAGATCTCTATGGAGAAGAACGGGCAAGAAACTCCATGGACACTCTTTTCAAGTTACGTTTCACCAATCTGTACCCGGCAGAACTAATCCCTGCACAATGCAGTAGTATGCAGGTACAGTCAACAAAAGAGAAAAGTATGCAGGATCGTCGGATATAGTTGAAGTTTAGTAAGAAACCGATGGATGATGTCGACTGTTTAATTTGATAAATGAGCTGTTTGTTTTCTATTAATAAAATTAAATTTTATTCGAGAACATCCATCGATTTCTTACTAAACTTCGACTATATCCGAAGATCCTGCATACTTATCTCTTTCGTTGACTGGACATATTATAACATCTTCGAACATATCAAATGAACTGTTTTATATTCCAACATTTGAGTTAGCACTGTTGGAAGAAAATCGCTTTTCAACTGTCACTGTACACACTAGGACACATGAAGCTAGGTATAATACATTTCCACTTTTTGCTGACCTCGCATTGTATAGGCTTTACGTACAGTGGGAAGCTTATACTGGAATTGTAGCTTGATATATCGCCATGCGTACCTACGAATACATGTTTCAAAACACATATCATAAGAATGTAATTAGTTTCAGTAGGGACTTAGGTGATCATAAATTATTGTCAAGAATGAAATTTCGGGTGACACATGAAAAGTGGCTGCAAATGAGCGTTTTTGCCACATTTGGAATGAACAGGATTAGTTGCTCGGTCTGTGGACGTTTTTATGAAAATAATCGTAGCATTTTATGAGGGTAAGCGAAAGCGTAAGCAATATTAACGTGCGTTTATTTTTATCACCCCCTTTTTAAAGACACCCCCGTGCAAACTTTACGTAAATGTTTTTATTTAATACAACAATAAGCTTTCCTGGTTGCTCAATGTTTATTCACAAGAAATACTGCCGGCTTCTGAAAACCTATTAAAATCTGTTGTAAAATCTAGAGACAAATAATTTCATTGTCTTTTGTTGGAATGACAAAAGCTAATCAAATTATTTGTCAACCAATCACAGCCGTTGTGACATGTTTTTTGTTTGATAATGTTTTTTGATGATTAACATCATGGTAGGTCAACTGGTCTAACTTAGGGTAAGTCGTCTCCTTAGTAGACCTCTCGTTTTGGGAGAGCTATTACCTATGTAGAGCAATGGTATCCAATTGGTAACGGCCCCGACTTACGAATTGTAGGTCGTGGGTTCCAACACAGGTAAGCGTTTTACTTGGGTAAATTATTTTGTCACCACTGCTCTCAAAACGGTGTAGGAAAACATCGTGAGGAAACCGGCATATCCTAGAACCAAAAATATTCGAAGACATGTGACATCTACGCGCACTCGGCCAGTGTGGTGGATAATGGTCCATTCCCTCCCACAGAACAGAAGGCCTGTGTCCCATCAGTAGGAACGTTCTAAGCCGATTATGATCACCTATGTTCATTTGTAACGCTAAGAACATTAAATCAAATCCAATTTAGATTCTTCATCAGACATTAGGTTCAAATTCTTTGGCACTAACATCTTGCTGACAGTTTAATATGCAGATTGTGAAATACGAAAATCTATTTATCACCAAGACCTCGTTGAGAGACGAAGAAAAATACATCGAACTGCACCTTAGCGATAAATTCTAAACTTGTTCAATACACTTAGTGCGACAACTGCCAACTGTCACGACAGCGTGAAGAACTGGCGTGAATAGTGAACAGAACATTTATCACGGTAAGTCACGCTAGATTTTGTAACCTTAGGACATACCGTCGCGCCTGCGTTTCCTGAAGAGGAGTGAAATACACCCACATTTCGCTAGCGATGATTAATTCCTATGTAATATTGTGGCCGAAGAATTGCCAAACTTACTTAAGTTTGGCAAAACTTAAGTAAGCCCTGCCCACTGCCACTTGACAGTGGGCAGGGCATATTGCTCGCAGAACCGATGGCCGATGGGCCCGAAAGGTTCTGGACTGGCGACCGCGTAACGGAAGACAACAAACTTTAAAGCGAGTTAGACGGGAGTGTCGACGCGCGTGGCGTGCGCTTAGCGGGCGCGTGTCGTCTGAACGAGCTCTAATGAAAAGTCCAATCATACTGCACGATCTGGGTACGAAATCAGCACCCCAATTGCACACACTTTTAATCACAATAACAATATGCATTATTTTTAAGAAAATTCATAATGCATTACTTCTTATGTTTGAAAGATTTGTCGGCTTGACAGCGTAACTAACGCAATGGATATTGTTGAATTGTCGAAACCAAAGGCCTTGACATTGCAAGAGAGTTACATAATTACCCTGCAGGACCCCATGGTCAGTAGTCGTGCTTGTGTGACAGGATCTAAGAGGCCATCAACCAGTCCGATAACCTTAGGAACTTAACTGAAAATAGCACTAACTCATGATGCAAGCGTGAGTAACACGCAATCAATTTTGTACGTCATTCATTTATGCTAATAGGTACATTTGTGGTTACAACTGAAACACGTTCCGATTTTAATGGCGTTGACAAACGAAACTTTAATTTGTGTGATATTATGAACATCATAGTCTAGTCTTTTCCCAACTATGTTGGGGTCGGCTTCCAGTCTAACCAGATGCAGCTGAATACCAGCATTTTACATGGAGCGACTGCTTATCTGATCTCCATAACCCAGTTACTGGGTAATAGTTAATACGATACCCAGTGGTAAGCCTCGTAATCAAACTTTAGGGCTTCTGACTACCCGTAACGACTGTCAAAGATCTACAAAATGACAGCCGGGACCAATGGCTTAACGTGCTTTCCGAGAGACGGAGGGGTTTTGGTATGTAAAGATGGGCACCCATCCACGGACCAACTGCGGCAAGCGTAGCTTAACCTGATCGATCGATCCGTGCGGCTGTTATTACTTAGTTACGGGCCCGCCTCTGTTTGATATTATGAACGTTACCTGAATTTTAATCCAAGTATCAGTTTTTTTTTTTTACTGCTTTACAATTTTTATTTTTTTGTATTTACATAATATTATAAATTGTATAAGCCAACAAACTTAAAATAATATTCATAATCTGTACCTACATATACATTAAAAAGAAGGAAAAGAATCTTCCGTATCGCTGTCACCAGGAAAAGTGCCCAAAAAGGCTGGCAGTATCAAAGATATTTCTGTCTTTGTCGATGAAAAAGATTAGCCACACAGCCTACATACAGCAGTAGATAGATACAAAGAGGAAAAAGGGAAGAGAGGCCATTGCCCTACAATGGGACACAAAGAGCTTATAATAATAATATCAAATTTTTGACACAAGTGCAAGGATTTCTTGATATACTACACCACTGATATAGCCTCCACGACTAGCAACGATACATAAAAACGTCCGACACACCCTGTGCATTCAGTCCTACTATAAAACTTGCTGCTAAAACGAGTATGTTTAACTTGGTTTGAGCTATATGTATAGATCGTGTCGATTTGAGAGAAAAAATTAAAACGAAGAACTGTTCTTAGCACTTTATTAATTAAATACAAATAGGTCATTATTATCATCATCATCGTTTTTAACGATAACCCCGCCCATTATGCCACGCCTTGTTTCATATTCTGTAATATGTATGGTGTACATAATAAAGAATATTCTATTCTATTTATTTATGCCGAAAACCGTCCACTGCTGGACATAGGCCTTCCTAAAGGTATGATTCCGATCTCGGCAGCACGCAGCAGTGCTGCCGCGGCAGTGCGGTCGCAGCACTACTGGTCTTCATACATTTTCTATAGGTTTATATGAGATTACATTCCGAGCACGGCAGCAATGCTGCGCGACATTGCTGCGTCACATTGCTGCCGTGCTCGGAATGTAATCTCGTATAAACCCATAGAAAATGTATGAGGACCAGTAGTGCTGCGACCGCACTGCCGCAGCAGCACTGCTGCGTGCTGCCGAGATCGGAATCATACCTTTACGCACCGCCACTTCAAATGGTTCTGTGCTTCTCTCATCAAGCGGATTCCTGCGGTTTTCAACAGGTACCTAAGTACATATAATACCAGTACCACGTACTCTGGCCGCACTTAATGATCTCTTGGACTCTAATCCAACAATCGATCTGTTTGCGGATGAATGGAGGATGATTTTGTCGGCATGTCAGAAGTACTGTGAGAGGGATTTATGAAAGTATTGATAACTTTATATTTGATGATTTTATCTTTTATGTGTATACATATATAAGCTACTTATTGGTTTTAAACCGTTTTAAATAAATAATATAAAATCTTAAGACCTATAAAAAAGAATCACTCCGACCACAAAACAGTTGTGCTCCGACCGACACGGCGTGTTTCGTATCTAATTTTTCAAGGAAATAATAATTTCCACAAGGAAATTGGTTCTCAGATCAGTCGTGATTCTTGGAAAAATATCCTGTCATCGCACGACTGTAGGTACCTACATAAAGGTAAATCTAAATATAATTGTACTGATTTTTATGGTAGAATACTGATTCACTAAGCCATAAAATATGTTGCGTTAGTAACATGATACCACAAAACAATCGCGCTGACGTCTATGAAGCAAGGGATTTCTCTGTGTATGTCCGGCGGTTATTATGTGACATTTAAAACAAATGACAAACTTTTGGTAGAAAATGAAGCATTATCTAAGTACTGGAAGTGTTTATGAACTCATATACTTAATGATGTTTTATGCCTAGACGCGCTCCAGATAAACCTAATCACCGAGTAGCATTAACAATGGCAGCATATACATGGTCAAATTAAATTAGCTACAAAAACTCCGAAGAGGTGATGGGTATCGATATCTAAATAATACGATAAAACAAAAGAAAACAGAGTTTCTCAACTCATAATTCGAGTAACAATTCAACTACCAGCGGTCGATGATCCACAGGAAAAAACATCAAATATTCTTATTTTATCGTGTTTAAATATCTATACCCTATATATTTAACTAGCTGCGCCCCGCGGTTTCACCCGCATAAGTTTCGATCCCGTGGGAATATCGGGATAAAAACTATCCTATGTCCTTTCCCGGGACCCAAACTATTTCTATATCAAATTTCATCTAAATCGGTTCAGTGGTTTAGGCGTGAAAAGGTAACATACAGACAGAGAGCTAGACAGAGTTACTTTCGAATTTATAATATTAGTACCTATGGCGTTGACCCTATATAGTACATACACAATGCTTTAGTGTTGGGTAAAGATTATTTACAACCTTGTACTGCTATAGCTTTCTTGCTTCATAACTTCAAAAATCCTATAAGCGCCGTCCTGAAACAGAACCTGTAATTGCGTAACACACTAACATTAGCAATGGTTTTCATTCTGACAGTTCAACAACATTCATTGCCCTATTTACGTTGTAGAACAGACCAATTTTTCGAACATATGAAGCAATGGATTCAGATCGTGATTGATAGCCTGTTACACAATTAGGGTGCTAATACAACATTTAAGTTCATGTTCCCATCATCAAAAACCAAATCTCCTCCTAGATAATTTCGATCACCATCTATACGAGTATTTCCGCAAATCCGTTGTACCAGCTAAAGGAAATAGCCGAGACGAGTTCGATATTTATCCAGTTACGTTGAAAATACGATTGAAGCTCGGATTTCTTAGCTGAGATTAAGGATTGTTGTAGTGAACGAATCTGGTTTCTAATAAGTCTGCTATTTGTTGCTGGATTAATGTTTCCATAAGAATGGATGAATATCTACGAGGGGTTTTAATCTGTTTGGATTGGAAACTAATATAAGTGTAAGTTTTGTTCGTCTAAAGCATTATCTCGTCCTTTTTGGGAATCTGAGGCGTTATTATGACTAGCTCCATTTCAAAGTGCTTCTTTAAAGTCCCTTCTTTCAAGGACGTTAAATTATACCACCGTTATGTTACCAGCGCTGGGGCTCTGTCTTGCATAGGGTCGCAGCATTATGCTGAGCGATAGCCGTTTTGCGTGGATGTGACGCATGTTTCCCTTACCTTCTATTTTTTTTTGTGTTTATGTTCTTTTTTGCGTCATGTTCACCGCAAATAAACGTATTTTCTTTCTTTCATTCTTTCTATTGGCTTATGTCGGGCCTTACTTATACTTAAAGAAAGAAAGAAAAGAAAGAAAAATGTTTATTTGGACACAGTTCGTGAAACACAAAATATAAAATTAATAAAAAAAAAAAATGTTTCTGACAACAATAGTGCGTGCCTCACGGGTGCGCCAAAAAGGTTCATTTCAGCATTAATGCCAGACAGATGCTGTCTGACGCTGGTTTTCTAATGAACCCTTTGGGAAAAGTGACGGGGAGTACACACAGTTTCAACTTACTTGTGTATATTCTTATTGGAAACTCCCATAGCATTATCAACGTATAATGTTGCCACTCTTGAAACATAGGCCTCGTCACTCTGAGAGGGATGGTTAGTGATCCACTAGGCGGACCTGTGCAGGTTAGCGGATGTCACATACATATATCTTCGAATTTTTCGTTCTAGCAGATGCCGGTTTCCTCACGAAATATTCCTTCACCGTTTTGAGAGCAGTGTTGTGATAAATTGCACAAAGTAAAGTGCCATTCTACAATAAAACTCCGATTGTTGCCTCTAATGCACGAGTAGGTATCTGTTTTGTGTTTCCCACTTCAAGGTTAGGTATGTTCAGCGAAACAAGTTATATCAAGACTAACGGTCATAAGGGCCGTGCTCAGTAATGAAATATCCAACATTATTTATTCCTTTACTCTCTAAGTGACAATTGCAAACCAATCAAGCGTTAATGGTTGCGTGCATATCTGTGCAAATTGTTACAAGCCATGGAGAAGATATATTGCAGTAATAAATAGCAAATAAGAATTAGATATCCGTTACTTTACTGCGACTACACACGATATTATTATGATTATCTAGCTACGGCATGAACCGGTTTATTTCAATACCTAGTAAATATTTTAGGACCTGAAAGCTGAAATAACTAGGAAATGACACATATTTATCCCTCTGGTTGTCATGGAATCACATCAGCACGCGAAGTATGACCACATCTATCTTTACTCTACGAAGAACAAAACATAATATATCATTTTCTATACCAAGTGACATTTCTTTTCTTTATTTTTGACGTTGCGCCCTAGAAATCTTTCTACAATTTGTCATTTTGTGTTTCGTTTCTGTCGGGGTCATGGTATGCGTGCGGAACGGCTTAAAATAAATCTAGATACTTAAATAGATTCAGAGTTCAACCCATTAGTAGCTATTGCTAATGGTGTACCGAAAGTAAGTATTCAAATTATTCCAAAATTAACAAACACAATTTCGCTATAGATACTGAACAAGTTATCTTCTAATATGTATAAAAATCTCGTATCACAGTGTTTGTTGTCGATCTCCTCCGAAATGGCTTGACCGATTTTTATGAAATTTTTTGTGTATATCTGGTAGGTCTGAGAATAGGTTGTAGGCAATTTTTTTTTTTTGCAAAACAACGTTTGCGAGTTTAGCTAGTAATAATTTATAATTATAATGTTCACGTGCAACATTATAATTATAATCAATTCAGTAGAACTGGGGAGAAGTTAATCCTCACCGCTCATATGGAGCCGAATCTAGTCATTTCTATATTGTGAAATTACATAATTAACAGAATTCCAACAACAGTAAAGCCACAGGTAAAAGCTAGTTTACTTCAAGTTATTAATATTTCACAGAAGCCTGTACTTGTAATTTTACTGGATAACTTATACGTATTACCGCCTTCTCTAAGTTTCCGTTTGAAACTAGTGGTATAAGGCTTTGTTTTACGCCTTTATACTTTTGGTGCCTTCAAAAGCGAAACTTTAGATTAAGACCTAGTCCACACATAATCCAGTTAATCAATCCTTATAAATTCACAATCGGGTCTGGAACTTAACTTTCCCCACTAATATTTTAAAAAATCTAAATTTGTATGTTTGTTACTCAATCACGTTCTATCGGCTGAAAGAATTTAGAAAATATTTGTCAAACAGGTAGAATATAATACTGGATTAAAATATAGGGCACGGTGAATACGGTACATATACTAGTTTTGCTAGAGTGAAACACAAGGCAAAAAATAGTTTTAGTTGTATAAAACGGTTTCGTTATGTGAGTGACATGAAATGAGTATTCAGTGCGATTATAAAGGGATTATTAGGTCATACTCGTGTTAGACATCTAACAAAAGTATGACCTAATAATATCTTTACTATTAATATAGCTATAAAAGAATAAGATTAAAAATTGAATATCAAACTCGTACACGTTATCATAATATACATAGCAAAAACTAATCTAAAATCCGTTATAATGAAGGTTTTTATCGCTTAATTTTCACGGTTTTATTAAAACATAGGCCGCGGAACGTGACGTCTGAATTGAGTAACATAATATCATAACATAACGCCTGTAATCCCAGAAGAGTTAGGCAGGTTTTTCGCCAGTTATTTTTAGTCCCACGTAATAGGGGGCGAACCTATGCCAGCAACCGGGCACAAATCCAGACTCCGGGCTGCTACTGGGAAATTCCAGATCGTAAACCCAATAACACTTTGCCCGATCTGGTAACCGAATCTAGGACATCATGCTCAGCAGTACCGCTTGCAACCACTAGACCAACGAGGTTGTCTAAATTGAGTAATATTCTAGAAATACGCAAACTTAATTTTGATAACAGTATCACCGAATGCAATTAGTAGATATTCATGTATCATTTCTATTTTAGGTAATGATTGAAAACTTACGCAACAACAGTCGATAATGTGAGTTACTAACCTTTACTTATACGTTGTGAATTGTACAGAGCCATTGTTTTAGCGTATTGGTAATTCAGCTAGACTCAAATGTAGCCTAGACCTAAATTATAAATTGACGATCGTAGTCGAAATAGAAGCGCGATTGAAATCAGGTCGTTTTTTTATTTAACCAATTTAAACATTCGTTTCAATTAACTCACACTATAGAATAGTTTCCTTTTTCTCGTAAATAATGAACATTCATTTTGCACTTGGGCACAGCTGCAAAGGCGTGGCGACTTCGGGACAGCTAACTACCAACTGAAGATAAAATCGCCACGATTACAGAGTCCGGAGATCTACTCACTAAGCACGAAGTCGAAGTTACGAGCGATTCCTACTTCGTATCACCTACGCACATTAGATTAATTTGGGGCCCGACCAAAGAATGAAGGACACAATGATTGGACAGCTGTCCCTACTCCCCCCGATGTGTTTTCACCGTCCGAAATGGTTAATAAATCGGTCGTAGGGTTCCGTCCGAAGTTTTCAACTTGTTTCGGATGGGCCCGTGTCTGCCCGCGCTAGTGCTTCGTTTTCGCTTAGCGTTCTGTCTGACTTTTTTTCATTTTGCTTGGCACCATAGGGTACTAGCGTGATGTTATATAGCCGATACTTAACCAATAGCCTTCAAATGCAAAAAGATACTAACAAGCTTGACAAGAGATACCTACTTGTCTAAAAACTCATCGCAGGAAATCGAAGATAGAATGCCAGTCGCATAATATACTAACAAGCTTTATGGTTTCGCCTTGTCAAGTGCTACCCGCTACCCGCAACTGATAAGCCGAAATTCTAAACTTATACATTTAGAATAGCTGAAATCCTTCAACACTCACGTCTTCACTTTATATAACACTTAGATATTATATAAGTAACTCCATTTTCATTGATTTAAATAATTCAAATAACACAACCCTTTCGTACAAAGCGCAGGATTTCTCCATAGCAAAAGATGTGACGCTGCCAACCAATATTTCTCAGTGATGTAAACTACATTTATAAATAACTAAAAAAAAAAGAAAAAAAAATACGTGTGACACTCGGGGACTGCCGCGGTAAAGCTTCAACTTTTGCGAGCTTTGTACAGTCTACACGCATACGTCTAGTCGCACGCACACAAACACCGTGCCGATGTCTGCGGAACTGAAACGACGTTAAACGATGCACGGCTTTCAACGCCGCACCGCTGTGCCCGTCGAAGTGGGGGGTGTTAGGTTTATTTTCGTTACGGAATTTCTTGATTCGGTCGCCGTTCTCAAAACCCGCGATAAAAGCTATGCAATAGCTTAAAAATACGTTTATTTGCGGCAAACATGACGAAGAGAAAAAACACAAAAAAGAACAAGTTGGCGCTCAGCATAATGCAACAACACAACAACAATGACTTCAATAACAATTTACTTTCTTTAGTAATTATATTTTCATTGACTTAACTTAACTTATTCAAATAACATAGCCCCTTCGTATAAAGCGCAGGATTTCCTCCATAGCGAGAGATGTGACGCTGCCAACTAATATTTCTCAGTGATTTAAACTATACAAGTTTTGCCACTTCCGCGTAGCTCTGCTCCAAATTGCTGTTGTACATGTGCAATGGAAACTTTAACTGCACGTTCACGATCTAAACTCGTTAATCCTAATTAAGGCTGCGACATTGGAAGTCCAAAACCAGGGTAATAGCTGCAAATTATTGTGCTTCGGGAATTAGGAACTGGTGGATTGAGAGGCAATGTCTTATTTCGAGTGCATTGAGGCATTAATGACTTGGAGGATAGAAAGTTTAGGAAATGGCTTTTGGGACTTGGTGTCTAGTTTCTGGGAGTAAATAAAAACTTAATAGCTATTTCATTAATAAAAAACCGGTCAAGTGCGATTCTGACTCGCGCACCGAGGGTTCCGTAAAAATTTGTAGGTATGTAACTACGCGGTTTTCGATTTTTCTCCTTTACTTGTGTTTCTTGCCAAATTTCATGATTTTGTTACGTTAACTTAGAAGTTTGATTTTTTCACAGCTTCAAGGGACTGTAGACCTGAGTATACAGGGTGAAATTGAACACATGCGACAAATCAAAGTGGGAGATTGTACTCATTATTATGAACAACTTTTACTATGGGACCAACCCTGAAATCGCGAAAAAAAAATCAGCTGTTCCCTACATTTATGTTCGCATAACTCATCAAAAATGTAGGGACCAATTTTTCGCGATTTCAGGGTTGGTCCCATAGTAAAAGTTGTTCATAATAATGATTGCAATCTCCCATTTCGATTTGTCGCATGTGTTCAATTTCACCCTGTATAATTTTAATTTCAACTTGATACCTCCTCGCGTTCCTGACATAAAGGGTCTTGACAGACAGACAGACAGACGGACAACAAATTGATCCAATAAGGGTTCCGTTTTTTCCTTTTGAGGTACGGAACCCTAAAAATAACAAAATGATATCCTAACTTAGCTAAAAAATTCACAAACTAATAGGTGTAAAACAACCGTCGAAAATATTCTCCGGATCGCTGTCGACTGGTAATGTACCGAAGAGACTAGCGCCATTACCATCTTGTACGGCAATGCTTATTATTTTCATCACCACTGCTCACATAACGGTGAAGGAAAACATCGTGAGGAAACCGGCATGTCCTAGAACCAAAAATTCGAAGACATGTGACATCTGACAACCCGCACTGGGCCCGCGTGGTGGATTTGGCCCACTTCCTCTCAACTGAGAGGAGGCCTGTGTCCCAGCAGTGGGAACGTTATACGCTGATTATGCTGCTATGGCAATGCTTAGCCTCTGAACAAGGTAAAAGCCAGCCATTGAAAAGTTTCTGGGATAGGTCTGCTTCCGTTCTTGTGCAATTTAACGGGTGTTTCGGTATCCCAGGAAAATATAAATCCTCAAAAACAGACAAAAAAAATGAATGCCAAAATTATTACAAAATTATCAAAAACAAGCGAAAACTGAACACTTATTTCTTAAAAATAATAGTACGAATGGGGCGTTAACATAAACACACTTCTCAAAAACGCTGAAGCTGCAGATGACAACTTTTGTCATTTACAAGGATTGAGTTCATAAACAGCATCGTCATAATATACACGATTGAAAAATGCGGTTGAATCCCAGAACGCTTTACCACAACAACTCGAAGATATATCATGAAACTACCAACCTGCTCTAAAATAGAACGAAACGTAAATAGTCCCATTAAAAGGCATTGTTTCACAAGCTTCGCCTCAATGGGTCGCTGGCGATAGGAAAACTCGGCTTTACAGAGGATTGCACGTCACCGATCGCTTCTTATTTATTGTTCCATTAAAAAATAGTTTAAAAGCCTTATTTTCCGTCGTTTCATCGAGTTCCTTCGTCTTGTCGAGGTACTAAATCTCATTTGCTCGGTCTCACCGCCGTGCCGCCGGTGTGATAAATTTCCTGTAATTTATCTGTAACATAATTCTATATAAAATGTTTTACAAGTATACTTTTAATATACGAGAGTACTTTTCGTTTTAAGGTTTACTAGTGGATAAAGAAGGTAAAAGAAGTTGTTTATTGAGTTAATAAAACTGTTGACTTTCATTCATCATTCCACTTATAAGTCGTTTCTTCGATATTGAAAAGTAATAGGTACATAAAAATATTAACATGTTCCTCCATGAATATTTCCACAAGATTGCAAAGAACAAGCAGCAGCGGCGGCTTTTCAAATTAAAAAATCAGGTGGTGTTGTGACGGGCTCGCTAACGACCCTCCTGCAAGCGAGAGCACTTGCGGGAATAACCGGGAATTACCGCCTTTAGCTCTAAACAGCGCACGCCCCCGTGTTAGAGCGAATCAACTAGCTTGTTTTCATAATAATGCAATATATATGTATGCTTTCATTCATTTCCATTCATTCAGCGTATATTATGTCGTGGTAAAAAGTTTGCTGTTGTTTCTTTCATGCGTCCCACTTTGACACAGCCTTTCCAATTATTAACTGTTTATTATGTGCCTATTAATAAAGTTGCAGTCAAAACTATTATCCCGTTCAATGAATGTTAATTGCAATTTACATATTTAAGGTCAACGGTTTCGACACTCACGCTGGAAATTGTTTTACCCAATCCCAATTGTTAATATCCGACATAGGTACGTTTATTTTCATTAGGAACGCTCCCGCTGTGCACATCGCAGGGGAAAACACGAATTACGACTTCATCGATTCCCCACAAATTGTAATGATACCCTAACTTCGAGTATATTTACCGAGCAACATAAATATTCATTGATACCGCACCTAATTCACGTAGAATGTGAATATACTACGAAAATAACTGCCCTATATTAAGCGAAGAACCATTAAGAAAATGGGGGAAATGGAGTCGTCAAAATTTATCGATGTCGTTACAAGCCAACACGCTACCACAGGAACTAATAAAGATCCCGTCACCTCGAATGTAACTAATTAACTGTTAAGAGGAAACAATCACTAAGAAGAACTAACGAAGTTGCTTGATGGAACAAGACAAATGAAAGTTGCAGAGGTCAAACCAACCGACGACGGGCCATTATAAACAGTGACGCCGCGGAGCAGAAGAACTTAGTCTGAACTTCGTAACTTGCTGCGTTATTACATGTTAACTACAGACTACGTTTATATTACAGAACTGCCTTAAGTAACACACGGGGTATACAAACATAGAAGCTGAAACCCTCAAACGAATTTATAGCAGCAAATTCCAATTCTTTTATATTTCTCGATGCTCCAGCGAAAAGAGATTCATTGTCAGCAAAAGTATTATGGACAAAAGTAGCGTAAACTTCCTCTGAATTGACTTAATCGGATTAACTACTCCGACTAGATTATGCGACACTGAAGTTTTCATCGGCTCTGCAGTAGTTAGTGATTTTCCTGTTACATCACAAAGACAATTGCAATAAAACTTGGAAAGAAGAACTGACTATGTTCGAACTGTACCCAACTACCCAGCCTTTGTGACGTAATCTGAATGTTCAAGAAACCGAATACCCAGACATAAATAAGGTCTACTTAGGACGAAGTTGAAGTAAGGTCATAACGTTTGTTGTCCTCCGCTCTTAGTCACGTCGTTAGTTTTATTCGGGTTTTATGTTATGCTGACCCTGATCTTGACATAAATGAAGTGGGCAACGTTTTACCTACTGATACACAAAATAGTGTCATAAAATCTGGAATCTTTAGTTCTGTTTGGACGAAAAAGGCATCAAAATGTATTTATGCAACGTGTTTTATATTTATGCATGCATACGAACTCTAATTGCGTGCATGCTTGCCGGAGCATGTTGTATCAATTTATCAATTGTGGTCCCGTAATTAGTGGGTACTGCGCAGGTAAGTAATATATTAGTGCAATTAAACGTATCCTCGTCATCGGGCAGGTCATAACGAACGTAATTGTGGCGAATTAAGCTCATCAGTTTGTTACCCAGCTAAACGTGTGGAGAACACAATTGACTGAGTGGAATATTAAATGACACCCACACGAAATACTAATCAAACGTCTAGCGAGACGCGTGTAAGTAGACGCAATAGAATTTATCCAATTTATATGGCAGCCGTCTGGAGTGATTGTCGCATTGTCTTATAAATATAATACAACAAAAAACACTATTCATCTATAATCCTTTAAATTCCAAAATACAATTTTATTTACGAACCGTAAATGAACGATACAAACTAAAAGCTCCAAGTGAAAAAAATATTAAATACCTTTTTTGTTTACCTATTCACTTAAAATCCACCCTTCAAAATATAGTCAGCAAAAATATAAGGAAAAACAAATCGAGTTCCCACTGACAAAAATATTCATCTTTAATATTTTTCTGCAAGACAAACGAATGCTCCCCAGCCAGCTCCTAAATACAATATTCTTGTCAGATATGAAACAAAAATAATTTGTATTTCCTTGGGAATTACAACCAAATGGATTTATTGTAACATAAAAAACAAAAGATCGGCGTCGTAGAAGGAACTTCGCCAATATCTCAGAAAATAAGCCAAGGGTGCAATTTCCTTTTGGAAACAATCACTCAAATTGGGTCAAGTATGTAGGTGAACATTTTACACCCGCTGTGTTTGATGCCAAGAATATAATTATTACGATGTAACCTAATTTTGCCATTTGGCATGACGAGGGACGAAATACACAGTTCTTGAGTCGAAACGGCGTCCTAATTTGGCTGAGATCACACAGATCCGATTGTATGAAATATACTTCAATGCCAAAGAGCATTGACGAGAAAGATGGGATACAGTTTGAATTACGAATGCCTCTATTTGGAAAAGTTGTGTAACGGAACAACCAATCAAGAACGGCGTCGTCTTTTGTTCAAAGACCCAAACAGCGAGCGGTGCCAAAACGGCAAAACCTCCTTTATACGTAGGCATAATTACAGTTAACCTAAAGTCGATATCTTCCAGAAGCTTCAGACAATCGAGAGCCCAACAAAATGCTTGCGGCTACCCCGAACTCATGAGAGGTATAAAGCCACTCAGTGCTTCTAATATCTCGAACCGGGGGAACCGGGGTGGCTGAGCACAGTCGTTTCGAGCGAACTATGTTTACCATAGTTTTAGTAGGGAGATGGAATATAAATGGACGACCCCATAGAATTAGATGATTCTGCGAATTGAAAAATGTTGAGTGCTGTTGGAAAGATATTATAAACGACTAGCTGCGCCCCGCGGTTTCGCCCGCCTAAGTTTCGATCCCGTGGGAATATCGGGATAAAAACTATCCTATGTCCTTTCTCGGGACTCAAACTAACTCTATACCAAATTTCATCTAAATCGGTTTAGGCGTGAAATGGTAACATACAGACAGACAGACAGAGTTACTTTCGAATTTATAATATTAGTAAGTATGGATTTTTTGAATGGGTGTGGTTGTGTTTGATTTGCTAGTGCAATGAACACACACAACATAATTATGAAAAGTAAATGTACAAACATAACTAATTCGGAATAGACAATTAATCTAGTCATTAATATCGTCATTATTTACTCTAATCAGACAGGATTAAATACCAATATGAAAATTATTCTGTGAAAACTTATCACGTAGACAAATATTAGCTATCTATTTTGAAACATAACAAACTGCAGTAGGTACGGTTCGAGTCTAAAATCATATGGGTGAGATCTTATTGTTGAGCCAGTCGATATCAACCGTGGCGTGTTGCCAACATCGGTGGCTACATCTCATTGGAGCTGAACCGTTACCCTTTAAGCGACGCTGAAAAGAGTCGAGCCTCAAGTCAGCCGTCTTCACAAACAGATGTTACTCAGCGGATTTTGCGCGAAACAAAAAAGTCTCGTTTCTTTGTAAATCGGTGGCCATTCTACATATCCGTGAAGAGTTGAGGCAGGCTTGAGTGCTCTCTGGATCGCCCGCGTAGGATTTAACGATGTCAGACTTATCGATAAGCTCTATATACGAGGACTTCGAACAGAGGTTTAACTATAGATATACCTGCGAGAAGTTGCAAGTCCTTTTAGTTTAGCGAACTTTACAGACAACACGGCTGCCCCATTTCAAAACCTAGTAAGGGACACTTTTTACAAAAATCGTTTTTTTTACATAAATACTTTTTAAAGGCTGACCTTATTACGTTTATGCGCTCTCCTGTAAAATTTCGTTTTAGGTCCTTACTAGGTTTTGAAATGGGGCAGCCGAACATTGGCGGCTTATGTTGCCTACCGATTAGTATAGAGGGGAAATTTCCCTCATTTTAAGAACGTTCACAGCCTGATCTCAGTCTCAATCTGTCAAAAATACCTCTAATTTCCCTACATTTTTGACAAGTTTTTGACATTGATTGTCGCTGACATTAGATTGAGATAGATTTTGAACGTTTTTATTAATTACGGGAATAGGCCTGCGTTCTGATATTGGTATCAGAAGCAAAGAAGATAATTTTCGATATTCATAATTAAAATTAAGTAATATATTATGATTGTTTTTAATAAGCAAAAACCTATTTTCAATTAATTGAACATTCAATAACTAACTTCTAATTTTGTGTTCATTGTGTCCTTTGTGTTCAATTTACAATTTGATGAACAGTATAATGAATTTTAGTGAAATTACACATTTAGATTGCAAACATAGTTGCGGTTTACGAATCGATATCACATTTAAATTTATATAATATGGTACGGTTCATGACATGGACCAATTAAGATGAGCGCAAAAAAATAACGAAATTTCGTCTCTTGCTTGATGGATAAGATAGATAATGTTTTTTTGCCAAAAAAAGTGCTTTAAATTTACTTATAGTCTACATTATTAGCTAGGTTTACATAAAAAAGGCAAAGACGCAAAGAAAGGATTTTGCTTATGAAATTACTCCACACTAGATGAAGCCTGTCTCGTGGAGTCCATGGGTGGTATTATAATGAAGTGCGCATTACATTAATACTGATGGATTGTTACAATCGAGAAGAACATGAAAAAGTGTTATTATTTTGAAGTAATAAAAACATTGTCTAGAATCAAAACAGTAAAATTAAAAAAAAATTGAGAAAATTCAAATTCGAGAAATTCAACGGAATTTTAATTTTTCCTTTATTGTTATAATTCACTGTTTCATTTAATTTCTTGCACACTCTGTCATTTGATGTTCAAGTCAGCAGCCTAATTGCGGAACGCCAAATCGTCAAATGATTCTGATCAGTTGGCTTCATTTCTATCACAAATGGCTTCATTTTACGATTTTCGAATTGCGAAACTCTAGTTTCTGCGCAGGGCCTTAACGTTCATAATTGGTTTCATAATAAAATAGAGTTTTGCGATTCGAAAATCGTAAAATGAAGCCAATTGTGAATAGAAATGAAGCCAACTGATCAGAATCATTTGACGATTTGGCGTTCCGCAATTAGGCTGCAGAGTGAAGTCTGCTACTTGAATAGTCTGAAGTGACATAGTGAAACATTGCCCAGTTTTGACAACATGCCCAAATGAATCATACACTTTTGTTTGTTTGAGGAGATATTTTCGGAAACCACTTTACTAGCAGGGAAGAACTTTTGATCTTACGAACCTGACTGATGTGTTTTGTTTTACACTTTGTTTAAATTTTCTTTATGCTCTTGTTTCATATTAAGTAGATACTTACAGAAAAGGACTGCTCCATGTTTCGGAGTATACCCGTTTGAGCACCTACTTTCAGAGCATTTTTTTTAAAGCACCAAACGTATTCCCATTAGAGCACCAATCAATATTTTACCGTAGTGCTCAAAGGCGAAAAATAAAAAATATTCAACTTTTTTCCCTTTTGAGCACCTTCAAGTGACTTGGGTGACAATGGGTAGAAAACCCAATATCACCCAAGTCATTTGAAGGTTGACTTTTGTTTCAGCATAATCAACCTACCTATACTGATCCCACTGCTGGGACTCAGGCCTCGTCGCTGTGAGAAAGAATGGGCCATTATCCAACTCGCGGGCTCAGTGCGGGTTGGTGGATGGCACATGTCTTCAAATTTTCGATTTTAGGACATGCCGGTTTCCTCAAGATGTATTCCTTCACCGTTTTGAGAGTAGCACTTTTGTTTACCTCCCTCAAATTGATTTAGCTGCCAGAGGCGTAAAATAAATGACAAACAAAACAAAACTGCTTCTAACCGTTATTCATTTGTTTTACAAATTAAATAAACTTGTAAACGATACTTTAACTTGTCAGATTGTTTAAAATTCGATCTCATTTTAATGGTCGTCATTTAGGATTGCAGCCTGGCAACACTGGCCGTTAAGTGTGTACACAGTGGGCCACAAGGCCACGCGGAACTGGTCGATTTGTAAGTGACATTAAACAGCCGATCGCCTTCAGATCACTTACACTCACTGGCATACCACGCCATCAGGAAGATTAATGCCAACTTGCTTTGTTGCCCTTTGCAAACTTGTACGTACCTGGAACAAAAAAAGATTGTTGTTATTTAAATGTTATCTATACAACTTATAAAGCTCAAGAGTTTGTTTGTTTTTTTGTTTGTTTAACCAGTTGAATGCCGTAATTACAGACACAATTAAAAAGCCATTGTGTCTCGCGTGGATCCACGTTTAAGCATACGAAGGACTAAACGCGCTAATCTCTGGATCTACCAGTCAGATTTCAAAAATTATTTTTACCTTTGTTAGCCCATTCTTTAGGAAGGCTATAGGCTATTTATCATCACGCTAGGACCCTTAGGAGACGAGCAAAAACAAAAAAATAACGCTAAACGAAAACTGGGTGGGTCGGGGAACAAGAAATTTTACGCGGACGTAGTCGCTGACAGAAGCTAGTTAAAGATAAAGCTTGTTGTAATTTTTGTTGTAGATGATTTTTTTTTATTGACGACTAGTAGCGCGAGCGCCCGCGGTTTCACCCGCATAATTTTCGATCCCTTGAGAATATCGGGATAAAAAGCATCCTATGTGTTTTTCTTGTGTTTAAGCTATATTACTGTAAAGTTTCATCAAAATCCGTTCAGTAGTTTTTGCGTGGAGGAGCAACAAACATCAATCCATCCATCCTCATAAACTTTCGCCTTTATAATATTAGTGTGATTAGTGTGAATAATAATAATATTAGTGTGATTTTTTGCCTGCTAGCCTTGCGTGAAAAGCTAACTTATTTTACTTGTATCAGCCTATAATTTTCCCACTGCTGGGACACAGGCCTCCTCTCAGTGAGAGGGAGTGGACCGTACTCCACCTCGCGGGGGACAGTGCGGGTTGGTAGATGTCACATGTCATCGAATTTTTGGTTCTAGGACATGCCGGATTTCTCACAATGTTTTCATTCACCGTTTTGGGAGCAGTCGTGATTAAATAATTTACACATAATAAAGCACTAAACTCGTAAGTCGCGGCCGTTGCCACTGGGCCACCACTGCACTATATTAACTTGTACTTAACATATATATTTTTTGAAAGCACCTTGCCAACATTTGCACGGTAAAAAATTTAACAGCAACTGGTTGTATTTATTCCTCGATAAACTTGATCCATGTTGCCTCTAAGTTGCGATTAAAATACCAGACACATTAAAAAACTAGGTCAGACCCATTAAAGTCTAAAGCCAACAATTTAACATAAAATACCTGCGAAGTTATAAACATGAACTGGAACTCTATTGTTTAAATGTTAGCAGGATGACCCAACGTCTGTTTTTTTTTTTCATTACGTCCCTAATCGCCTCTCATGCATGAGGTTGTGGGTTCAGCGGGGATTGCGTAACACATTATCAGTAGCAATGGGTTTCATTTTGACAGTTCAAAAACATTCATTGCGTTTTTTACGTTGTTGGGCAGATACATTTTTCGAACATATGAAGCAATGTATTAGCAATATCCTTCAAAATGATTGAGATTGATAGTGTGTTACGTACGGGTGGATCGGATAATCGATTTTCCCGCCCGTACGCAAAATACGCGCTTTGACGTGGAGTTGCGTACACCAGCCCGTATTACCTACCTATTACCTAGTGTGTTACGTAATGAGGGTGCTGATCTGAGCCAATGTTACTTTGGACCAATGTTACTTTTTTAATTCATACATAGTTTCTAAGTTTATCTTGGACATCATCGACATCGGTGTAGGAAAATATCGAGAGAAACCAGGAGTTGTAGTTGATACATGCCTGAGATCGCCAACCCGTCTTTAGTAAGCGTGGTGCTGCTCGTACCTTCTCATCTGCCTAGCCTTTTCCCAACTATGTTGGGGTCGGCTTCCAGTCTAACCGGATGCAGCTGAATACCAGTATTTTACATGGAGCGACTGCCTATCTGACCTCCACAACCCAGTTACTGGGTAATAAGATACCTCTTGGTAAAACTGGTTGTCAGACTTTCGGGCTTCTGACTACCCGTAACGACTGTCAAAGATCCACGAATGAAGCTGGGACCAACAGCTTAACGTGCTTTCCGAGGCACGGAGGGGTATTTATTTATTTATTTATTTATTAAAACTTTATGCACAATTAAAAAAAAAATACTGTACAAAGGCGGACTTAATGCCTGAGGCATTTTCTACCAGTCAACCTTAGGGTGATGCAGAGACAAAACATGGCAGGTGCAACATACAGAATAACTAGCTTGGAAATGACTACAAAATACAAGAATATATACATAGATACATACATAAATACATATAAACCAAATAAACTCTCAGGGGAGAAATGATCGGTAGAGGAGAAAACGAATCCAGCAAATCAGCGCTGGGATGTTACAGCCAACTTCTGCCGAATATGTTCCCGGGTATCAGTATGTAAAGATGGTCATCCATCCACAGACCAACCGCGGCAAGTGTAGCTTAACCTGATCGATCCACCTGTGCGGCTGTTTTTACTTGGCCACAAGCCCCTCACAACATGACACTGACCTGCAAATTGCAAAAACGGAAGAAAATTTGAATTTCGCTGGCTACCCTGGTGCTTCCCCCCTAACTATCAAAACTTTCCTCAAAGATAAATTGTAACTTCGTTAAACTTCAACTGAAAACGTACTCACTAGAGTCAGTTAAATCTTTTTGTCCGGTAAAACGTATTTACAACTCTATTTAGAAGTCAACTTTAATGGACTTTACAAACTTTAAAGTCCAAAGCATTTTACTTCGATACAATGACAAAAACGTCGATAGGAATTTGCATTAAAACTTGATCAATGTAAAGATACTTTTCCAAGTTTATCGATATTTATTATGATTTTCTTGAATGAAATATTGTGATGATAACATTTTAGACAACTCTAGTTAATATAAGAATTTATTTCACATTTCCTCTAGTTTTACTCACTTTATAATTCTCCTACCCTCATGCCAAATTTATTTGGCTTTGGCGCAGTATATTCTCTTGTTCCATATCGATCTCTATTAGACGTACCCCGACCCTCTTTCTAGCCATATTAACTTTCACACAATCTACGCATCGTTAATTTGGTTATCCCACTCTTCCCCAGCTCTTACAGCCATTCCCATTATAGACGAAACTTTAGTCATGAAATTATCCTGATTTGTTATTATCGCACACACCCACAGATATAGATACACCTAGATAACGCATGAGCAGCTACTTCGCGTGCCCAGCTTACTTACAAAAATCGTAAGCCGCCACTTTCACGCTCAGTCCTGAGTAGGTTCTGCTGGCTGGGTGAGCGTGAGCGCTGGCGCTAGGCCTGGGGCGAGACGGGTGCCGCAAGCGGCGGCGTCTTCGAATCGATTTGATTTCTCCCATCACTAAATAGTGTTAGGGGGCATCCATTAATTACGTGAGGCTTTTATGGGGGGGAGGGGGTCGAGCCGATTCTCACCCAATCTCACGTGGGGGAGAGGGGAGGTCCTGGCAAGTCTCACGTAATTTTTTATCTGCAAGAAACAGTGTAAAATTGCGAGAAAACTGGGTAGAATTAATCTTAACTACCTTGTCTTAAATAAAAATAATTAAACAAATTGTTTTGTTTTTTAATAAATCCAACGCAATGAAGCATAATATATATTAACGTATTTACACTGAAAATACGCATTTTGAACAATCTCACTTGAGATTAGAGGGAGGGGGAGGGAGTCGAGCAAAATCTCACGGTATCTCACTAAGGGGGGAGGGGGGGTCAAAAAATCGCCAAAATCACCTCACGTAATTAATGGATGCCCCCTTAGTGACGTCATAGTAGGTAGTCAAAAAATGGCACGCTTGGTTTTCATACAGATCGTGATACCTACTTGCGTTATCTAGGTATATCTATATCTGTGCACACAACTTTGTATATCCAAATTTTACTACACCAGTACAGCTACTAGCTCAAAAAACTATTCCAATAAATTCGCCTCATACATTTTTAGTTGCCAAAAAACAGCAGAGAACAACAAACAATGCATACAACTCAAATACCAACAATTCACACGGGAACACGACTAGAACGATCAATCAATGAACCGATGAAAGGTAAAACTCCAAACTTCTACTATACCGCGGCAGCAGAAACTTTTAAATTGAACTTGTTGTTTTAAAAAGAACCAATACAGTGTTTTCTGATGCTACGCGAGACCTTCAATCGGTGCGAAGTTTGCTAATCATTACCTAACTACGGGGCAGGAAGGTTTTGGGATGCGACTTTTAAAATGAAAACGATGGGACATTAAGAATAATAAATTTACCTCATTAACACATCTTTCAATGATTGATTCTTATGTAAAACACTATTGTTTGGATTTATAATACAGGCTGTTCTACAGGGTGAAATTAAATTCATGGGCATCCTTTTAAGGGGTTATTGTACTCATCATTATGAACAACTTTTACTATGGGACTAAACATAAACTTGCGAAAAAAAAATCAGCTGTTCCTTATTTGACGAGTCATACGAATATAAATGTAGGGAACAGCTGATTTTTTTTCGCGATTTCAGGTTTCGTCCCATAGTAAAAGTTGTTCATAATGATGATTACAATGACCCTTTAAAAGGATGCCCATGAATTCAATTTCACCCTGAATATAAGGTGTTTCAAAATTAACCCAACAAACTATACAAACTATAAGAGGTGCTTAAGACCATCGAACTGAACAACTTTCACTATGGGACCAACTCTGGAATTACGAAAAAAAAATCTGCTGTTTCATACATTTTGGTCAAGTAGGTATAACTTTTGTATTAAACAGCTGATATTATTTTCGTGATTTCAGAGTTAGTAGGGGTATGCAGCACAAGCGCACTTTTACTTTAGGCAGTTTGTTCCAATACGATAGAAAAATCCGAAAGTAACGCTACATCGCATAGGCTAGATTCAACAACGTGGTTTATTTTTAACACACAGGTACCGAACGCAATTAAAACCCACAAGAGTGTCAAGCGATGATGTCATGCAATTCAATGGCACTGTTGCAACGCATGATACGCAAAACAAAAAACAAGTGACACACGATTACTGAGAAACTTTCTAAATAAAGAATCAATTGCTAATTTTAACATGCAGTGATGCAGTACGCAGTAATGGCCTAGATAAATACTTTGTAGCCGTTATAAAGTAGCACGAGATAAACTGGCAAGACATAATATGTCGTTAACAATCAACCAGTCTTATCCCGACCATATTGGGTTCGACTTCCAGTTTTTCCGGATGCAGCTGAACACCAGCATGGAGTGACTGCCTATCTGACATCCACAACCCAACTACTGGATAACACAATCATTCCCTTAGTAACACTGGTTGTCAGACTTTTTGGCCTTCTGACTACCCGTAACGACTGTCGTTAACATTGACGATTATTCTATGGAAGATGTGACAAAATCACGACATCTATTATATGATCATCATCATCAGCCACTGCTGGACATAGGCCTCTGCAGTTACACGCCATTCAACTCGATTTTCGGCAACGGTCAGCCAGCTGATACCCTGCGAAGATCGTCGCTCCACCTCGCTTTTTTTTTTTTCTCGCGTTGGAAATCCTCATGGACTTCCTCTATCGTGGGGGTGATAGAGGGGCATGCCGGCCTCTTACCGGCTAAAACCACCGCGGTGTTCCACCTCTACCTATGGCCGGGGGTGCGGGATTCGCATAAGCATTCACCGCTCCCCCGACAGGCCTCGACCGAGGGCGTCCTGACTTATGTTTGCTGAGTCACGGTTTTCAATCAAGACACGTCTGCCCAACGGTCTACGGCTAGTATGGCCGGCCCATTGTCACTTCATCTTGCTTATTCTGTGAGCTATGTTGACAATTTTTGCTCCCTGCCGGATCACCCACCTCGTTCCGGATTCGATCCGTCAAAGAGATTCCAAGCATAGCCACAAGTGATGTCACAAATACTCCAACATAAAGTACAGGAATATCAACTTCAGAATAAGAAGTAATATCATAGTTTCTGACACGTTCTTATTGTTTTAAACCTTTTCCCTTTTCTTCAAGTATTTGCTTTCTGAATGTCTCGAGGCGATACCTACTTGCCACAAGGTCAGATTATATTATTGTTGGCACTAGTTCAGTTTTGAGGATGTTTGCCCTTAGAATACAAACGAACTGCACGATGATACATTTTGATCTAAGGGTCTCTGCACAGCCACCGGCCATAACCACAAAACGTCGCCAAACGGCATATTTCCTGTAGTTTTCATAAATTTTATATGGACTCGCCGCACACGTTTGACGCCGGTGGCCGCCACTCTACAAATCGTCGCTGCTCGCTAGCTTCTCGTGGCGGCGTTTGTGGCTGTCGCGTGTGGCCCGTGTGCATGGCGACCCTAAGGAAGTTCCGTAGGTAGTTCTTAAATACTTATGTTTATCTTGCTTCCGCTCGCGGCTTCGCCCGCGTAGATGTCGACAGAAAGTAGCTTATGTTTCTTCCCAGGGTTCCTATGAATCCGATTTTGATGTAATTTGGTATTGGGATACTATTATCCCAAAACCAAATTTCATCAAAATGGGATTAGCCGTTTCGGAGATTAGCCGGAACAAACAGACAGAGACAGACAAAAAATTTGAAAATTGCTTTTTGTTATAAGTAGA
The DNA here is from genome assembly GCA_945859645.1 of Amphipoea oculea. Classification (NCBI taxonomy): domain Eukaryota; kingdom Metazoa; phylum Arthropoda; class Insecta; order Lepidoptera; family Noctuidae; genus Amphipoea; species Amphipoea oculea. The sequence goes on from OX243876.1 coordinate 8,211,572, forward strand.
TACCGAATATACTTTCATAATTATGCATTTAGTAAAAAGCTGTTATTTTGACATTACAAACCGACGCATCCATTTTATTTAAATTTATGTATGTAGAATGTATGTTATAAATAGAAGATTAGGACTATGAAGCCGCTGTTGCTGACTTGCCTCTCGACAAAATCCCTCCATAGGGACATAAAAGATTAAAGTCAAAATCTATACCATTACAACGCCGGGTACATCAAGCTACCTGAAACATCAACTCTGAACCTTATGCTTTAGCGATAACGTTGAAAATCTATTAAAGAAAGACAGATTGTAGTAGCTTGATGTGCTGGCGTCTATGCCTCGTTTACTCTGTCAACAAAAACGTGAAGAAGTCTGTAGGAGCCCTTGGGAACTTACGCGGTTACAAAATAATAGTTTTGGTATCTCAAGGAAATTATGTTTTCCTTTGTAAAAAGTGTGGGCATTAAAATCTTCAAGTCTTAAGAAAATCAAATAATATTTTATTTCAAACATATTTTTATTCTCATTATATGCTATCTATTAATTTGTTACTAGTAATAAAGCAGAAGAGTGTGTTTGCTTTAAAGTTTTGAACGCTCTAATCTCTGGAACTACAAGTCGAATTTGAAATTGTTTTTTGCATTTGATAGCCTATTTCTTGGGAAAGGTTAAAGGCTATTTAATATCACGCTACGACCCTTAGGAGCCGAGCAAAAAGAAAAAAGTCAGAAAACGAAGTAAGATTGCGAGAAAAAGAAATAGGGTGGAACGCGGCGGGTCAGGGTTTGAAATTTTGCGGACGAAGTTGCGGGCACAAGCTAGTTTGTGATAAAGGTGAACGAACGCAAAAAGAACGTATTTCCCGGATTTTTGTCAATGGCAAACAAGATTACAGTTTTGTCTGACAAACGGTCTTTCAACCTTATATCCTATTTAACGTACCATGCTTTCTGTTCAATATGTTAAGACTCATATATTCACATAAATATCCTCTATCCATAAGTATCAATTTTGCTTGATTCAGAAGAACACCCAATTTACGTGGGAAGATAACTTAACCTAACCTAGATAACCTTTTTTATCTATTTTTATAAACACCGAAACAACTCCTTCGACTTCACATGATCGTATACAGGAACGAAAATTACAAATATCAATTTAGCTTGATTCGAATGAACGCCCAATTTACGAAAAAAGATATACCTAAGTACCTTATGTTTTTATTTATGTTTATAAATGTTGCAGTCAAAACTCATAAACAGTCAAAAGTACTTTTAACTAACAAAATCAATCAAAAGTACTTTTGACTGGAAGCACTCGACAATAGTACTATTGACTGAAATAATAGTCAAAACTAGTTTTGCCCAATGGAGCTGGTTAAAAGTAGTTTTGACTGACTAATTTCGTTAAAAGTAGTTTTGACTGGTTCTATCAGTCAAAACTCTTAAAAAGTTAAGGTGGTCGACATAAAGTACGAAGAAACGCACTTATAAAGTTTTTAAAACAAAATATAATTAGAGAATCAATAGATATTAGTAAAAAATGAATGAGCACGAAAAGAAAGAACGTTTTTAGGAAGAATTTTAGCGATAGAAGATATGAAAGATAGTAATTTCAATGTTATGACTAAAGATCAGTTTGAAAAATTTGCAATGGAAGTGGAAGACGCAAAATTTGCAGAAAAGAAAACGCCGTTACACTACAATAGATTAAAACAATTTACAACATGAAATCTTTTATTACATCCTACTAACTGGTTACCTATAGTTATTTTGACTGATGCTCTATTGGTTAAAACTAGTTTTGACTAAGAGCTTTAGCCAAAATCACTTTTAACCAAATATTGTCAGTTAAAATCACTATTGACTACCGATTTTCAGACAAAACTACTTTTGACCAACGTGTTCAGTCAAAATTACTTTTGCCTGATTTTTTCAGTTAAAAGTACTTTTGACTGGTTATGAGTTTTGACTGCAACATAAACATCGAAGCAACGCCTTCCAGTTCACATGGCAACACGATATAAATATGAAAGATCTCAAGATCATTCGTCATTTAACTTTGAATTGTGAACACTCTCGTCATATTATACGAGTCTTTTCTAAAAATAGATATCTAATTTATTTATTAAACACTATATTGTACCCCACATAAAACAAGAAGGACAAACATATTTAAAACTAGTTGCGCCCTGCGGTTTTACCTGCATTAAGTCTCGATCTGGGGGACCCTTTCCCTAGTAAAACAAAACACTGCGTTTTAGACAAAACCGGTAGCAGGAAACCAGAAACTATATAGAAACACGTTGTAAATAAAAGAAGCTTTAATAAAACCCAGACAGTCGTAAGATGGATTTCTTTAAGCGAAGCTATCGAAAAACAAAAAAACTAAAGAAACCACATCTCGCTCTGCGCGATTTAAAAATACACTGCATCTAAAGCCTTCAAATAAGAAGGCACGTACATTTTCTTTCCGACAATATTCAACATATGCGGTGAATATATCGAGGGAAAAGCTCTTAAGTGCTATAGAGTGGTAGACGGTATTACTGGTTTTACTATGACTGGATTAGGGATAACTTGCGCTACGAATATGATATCCATACTTCCATACTATCCATACTAATATTATAAATTCGAAAGTAATTCTGTTACCTTTTCTCACCTAAACCACTGAACCGATTAAGATGAAATTTGGTATAGATATAGGTTGAGTCCCGAGAAAGGACATAGGATAGTTTTTATCCCGATTTTCCCACTTAATCGAAACTTATGCGGGTGAAACCGCGGGGCGCAGCTAGTCTAACACAATATTGGTAAAGACGAGACGATGAAATTTACACACTCATAACATCACGTGTGTATTCACCGAAATGTTAGAGAGAAATGTATACCCACAGTACATTTCGCCACTTATATTAAGGTCCCATGTAATAGGGGCGAGCCTATTGCCTTTAGCCGGGCACGAATCCAAACTCCGGGCTGCTACTGAGAAATTAATACAATAGATTTTTTTTGTTTAGCCTGTAATGTCCCACTGCTGGGCAAAGGCCTCCCCCAAGTCATTCCAGGAACTCTTTTCCCGCGCCACCTCAAACCAGCCCTCGCGGTACGCGTCCAGGTCATCTCGCCAAGATGACAATAGAACTTAAAAAAAAGTCGCTTATTTAAACTAGTCTGAGGCTACTGAGTCTCAGCCTAGTTTAAATAAGTGGCTTTTTTAATTTTGACGTTCAAAAAGTACTGACTTTTTGAAAGTCAAAATTACATAAGACAGTCCCCCAAAAACCCCGTCATTCACTACTTCCGAGTGCTTTAGCTGGGAAGAAGAAGTGTCGCAAGAAACTGCACAGCAGCACAGCCGATATTATATCATTATACGTTAGTTATTTAAAAATAGGGTCCCGTGCCTAAATAATAACAGCCGCACAGGCCAACCGATCAGGTTAAACTACGCTTGCCGCGGTTGTTCCGTGGATGTGTGACCATCTTTACATACCGAGACCCCTCCGTGCCTCGGAAAGCACGTTAATCCGTTAGTCCCGGCTGTCATTCGCGGATCTTTGACAGTCTTTACGGGTAGTCCGAACGTCTGACAGCCAGTCGTACCAAGGGGTATCGTATTACCCAGTAACTGGGTTGTGGAGGTCAGGTAGGCAGTCGCTCCACGTAAAATACTCTGGTATTCAGCTGCATCCTGTTAGACTGGAAGCCGACCTCAACCACAGAATAATATAATTGGGATAAGGCTAGGCAGATAATGAGTTATTAAAAAATAGATTACTTAGTAAATATATTCTCAGCAATACTCTTGTAAGTAGATAATAATTATTATAGTTACTATTAGATACTGTTGCGGGTTGCCATGTCCATTGTAAGACGACTAGCAAAAATATTTGATCACAGACATCGTTGGCTTATCTACCTATATGATTAATGATTACAGTTTGAAGATTGAATAGAAAATCGTATTAAGTATAAGAAATACCAAATTATTTATGTTTGTTCTCTGTCATATTGGGTCTTTTCAGAACTTTTCTATGTATATTTTTTTTACTTTGCTTTATTTAGTCATTGTATTATTGTGTTGTATTTAGTAGTTATTGGATTTTTTGTCCGTATACTTTGGCTGAATAAATAAAATGAATGAAGAACTAGTTACAATTTAGAAATAAACTTTCTATGAGACTCAGTTGACATAATGTCTTGTGAAGAATGAAATCTATCGAAGTATATCATTTACTTTTGTGAGAATTTTCAAGTACCTACCTACGAATGATTGTTAAAAAGAGAAAGTACCTTTGAATGAACGAACAAATTAGACCGATAAATACGCGTAACGACTTTCGATTTCAATACGATCTAAAGAAAAAAAAAACATTTTTGCTTGCTTCGCATTTCTAAAGGACATACAACTCTCGTAGGCATTAGCGTTATATTATAAGCAGTACATAAGATCACCCCTGTAGTCCCCAAAGGCTTGGGGGGAGGGGTGTGTAGGTAGATATAGTACCTACACACCCATATTTATTTATTAAAACTTTATGCACAAGTAAAAAAAAATACTGTACAAAGGCGGACTTAATGCCTGAGGCATTTTCTACCAGTCAAGCTTAGAAAACATGGCAGGTGCAACATACAGGATAACTAGCTAGGAAATGAATATAAAATACAAGAATAGATACATACATATAAACCAAATGAACTCTCAGGGGAAAAATGATCGGTAGAGGAGAAAACCCATCCAGCAAATCAGCCATATTTCGCCAGTTAATGACCCAAGTAATAGGGGGCGAGTCTATTGCAATCAACCGGGCAAAATCCAGATTCCGTGCTGCTACTGAAAAAATCCTGATGGTTTGGTATTATGGGCACTATAAGATACAGGATATACTTCATCGTGTCTTATCCTGATATTTGTATGAAAAAATAATGAAATACAAAATACATCGCCGAAGTCGAGTCGTGGGCAATAGTTATAACTTTTAGTTAGTTTATTATACCTTTCATCATCAAAATGCTCATTAAAATGAACAAAAAAGTTGCTGAAATACTTACAGGTTAAACTTTGAACAATTCATCCGTTGTTTACCTACTTAAAATTATGATCGAGACAGATTACCATGATGTTTGAAGTTTCGGCAAATTATAAGACGGCCCTGTAACTCAGATATAAAGAGGAGAAAAGAGAAATAAAAGTGTCCGTGAGTTTTTTGCCCGTTCTTCTCCATAGGAATCTACTAAGCTTTAGAATGGGCAACTAGCTTCTTCTTTCTGGCTGACCGACCCCTAGACAATTCAAAAGTATATATTCGGGTTATCTAGGTGTTTATCTATCTTCTTCTTCTTTATAAAAATCAATTGCCAATGAAACTTTGGAAAGTTGCGGTGTGCGCGCCGGAAAAGATTCGTAACAAATAGAAAAGAAAAACACGTTGGAGCGCATTAGCTGGTTTAAAATACATAATATTATGCTTTGAGTAACGCTAGCTAATTAATATCAAACACTTCTTATAGTCTTTTAGACAATGGTACTACCTACGGTTATCTCAATTCGTTATTGTATAAAATGATTGTTCTTTTGTTACCTACATAATTAAATTAATAAATATGCACTTCAGCATTGTATAAAAATAATAAATCAAGCATAATAGCTGAAAGATTTTGTTTGAAAAACAATCGACATTATTTTGTAACTCGTGCTCTAAGGCGCTTCACACACTGCACCGCGCTCCGTCGCGGTGAGCAGATAACGCGCCCCCGCGCGTGATTTTTTACATACAAATTCAACTCCCGCGCGTGAGCGCGGGAGCGCGGGAGTTGAATTTGTATGTAAAAATCTGCTCACCGCGACGGAGCGCGGTGCAATGTGTGGAGCGCCTAAGGCATCCTGTCCTACACACACGTTCGGATGCCAATTTTTATGTAATTTTGAAAGTTTCCCACGTCACTAAATAACAGTTTTCTCTAAAGTCTCAAATTGTATGGCCTTCGTTGATATTTCATTGGGTATTCACGAGCGCTAGACTTTTCAAAGTTGCGATGCAAGATTGCAATTCAAGCGTAAAGTGCTCTTATTTCAAAAAAGCAATTTTAGTCCAAGAAAACCCAGACAAAGTAAGAATGTCTAGAGAAACAACTCATGTTTAAAGTATCAATGGAGCCCTTTACACTTCAATAAACTGAAAATGACTTTAGAACGACTCCATTCACCCGTTACTATGTTACTGTACTTAATTGATTTTATCTACACCCATGCTATAAATCCACTTTAAAAGTTTCTGAAACAGTTAGCTTATTGCCAACATTAAAACAACCAGTGTCATAGTAACCATAATATCATCCCGTATCATCCAAACGAGTGTTATTATGTTGTACTAAGTTTCATTATGCAATTCGTTTTCAAAAAAAGAACCTTGTCATGCACGCGCGTTTCACTACCACAGCGCAGTAATTTAAAAAATAAAAGGAACTTATAGATTATTCGAATTCACGTCGTATCCCGCCGGCCGCCATTTTTTTCCATATTAGTATTGCAAAAGAACTGTTTCAGAACATTTTATAGAGGATCCATTTCATGGGTGTAGATAAAGTCAACATGCAACTGTACATAATTAGGTATTAAAACAGTTGCATAAATAACTATTAAAGGCTTCACTTTATTTAACACGAAAGTTAAAACACTTTTCAATCAAATTATAAAATATTATGAGTGTGTGTTAATTTAAAATGATAAACTCTTTGGCATGGAATGCTCATGCCTTTGTTTCCATGTCGAGACAAAAGATGGATTGCTAAAAATAAGAAGGCCAGTTCACGTAATTAAAAACGTTCAAAATCTAGTCAAAATCAACCAATGTCAAAACTGTAGGGGAATTAGAGCTATTTTTGACAGATCGAGATAGAGATCAGACTGTGACCGTTCTTAAAATTACATGAATTGCCCCTAAGATTGTTAAGAAAATAGACTTTATTTGTATGATTGCATATGACTTAAAACTGGATAAGATGACATCATTATTCTTATTGCAAGCAAGAAACTTCTAAGCGCTAACTAATCTGTAACATAAATAAATTACGTCACCAATCATACTACACTAACTCAAATACCGCATTACACAGCCAGACCTATTAAGAAAATGAATAGCCACTTACGCATTGGTGGTATAAACATTTAATTTATATTATAATAATGCAAACGACAATACAGCAGACACCAGCGCATTTCTCATAACGCTCCCGCTGCGATTCAGGACAGCACATAATTAAGTCTGAACGTGAACTGCACTATAAAACCCTAGACAGTTATTCCACTATGCTAGAAAAAGACAGCACTATTACACAGTCGATTGTACTTATCTTCGACAATACATACGATGATCTTAAGGTCGCCAAATAGGCAATATGCAAGCGGAACGCTGCAGGAATTGCGTCGTCGACGCAAACGGTTAGATAACCCAGTCGCATCGTTACGTCTCAGAGCCCGTAAATTATAACTTGGTTCCCTTTCACATACGAGCAGTAACGTGAAACTGTTCCGGGAAAGATATATCTGTCGAACATTCAAGTTCGCGTGATTCCCACCACAATTCTGCGGTAAAAGAAGATGGCTGAATTTATTGGTTGATTTCTACCGGCCATTCGCACCCAATGCAATACGGATTGGGAACACGATGCATTTATAGCTTTGCTATTTGAAGGTATCCTTTAGACAGATTTAGTTTTGTGTCTGTTTGGAGACGGTTGGGCGTAAGACAGTGGCGATGTGGAACAAAAGAATTTTAAGGAAAATAGAAGATAGTTCAAGCTTCCGAGATCCGTACCCCTTTTTTTTTTTCTTTTTTTTTTGGGTGGGAAATTATAAAATAACTTCTCCCGCTCTGGGCGGAGCGAGAGGGCATGTCAGACTTTTACTGACTAAAAACCACCCGTGTTCCTTCAGTTGCCTCTGCCAGGGGCCACGGTATCTCTTTCGAACAACCCGCGACCTTTCGAACAACCCGCGATCTTTCGAACAACCCGCGACGAGGTCCGTACCCCTCTAGCATGTAGTCGCTTAGTTTTTAAGTTTTAAGGCACCACAGAAAAGTCCGGATTAGCAGCCGACGACTTTATAGGCTGATCTGCGAGATGGCATAATATCTAAAATTATTATTCAGGCTTTATAAATTTTGTACCGTAGGTACTCACAACCAAAAGCGTTTTAAAAATAAAAGGTAGCCAAAGTAACTAACAGAGACACGTCCATGACTTGACCGTGACACTGCATATCCCTTTCCTAATCGGTCGACCTTTATGATAGGAGTTATTTGTTGTCCACACAAGTGACCGTATCTTGCCCATGTCACGATATAATACTTGTCTAAGATGTACTAATTTCAAGTAGAACAGCTTTCTTCGAGCAGTCTTGAAAGTTTGAAACATCCCGACGTTATATCCGTATACCGACTACTAATCTCTACACCTTGTTCAAAAATTATCTGACGAAAATGTAAACAAATGGATTAGAAAACGTACCTACCTGTACCAATTTGTTTTGTATTTGTGTGCCAATTTGTTGTATCACTTACAAATTGCGTGCTTTGATTTGATTATTTGAATGCTTACCCGAAATTATAATTTTAAATTACATAATTACAATAATTGAGGCATATAGAATCAAAGGCAGCTAAGCTCCATACTTTCAAAAATTAACTAAGATTGAGAATAAACTCAGAGAGTATGGACTCTTAAATTAGAAAAATGTTTTTTTCAGTTCCTGAAAATTTGACATGGAGGCACTTAGCTACCTTTGATTCTATATGCCTCAATTGTCGATGATTCTACAATTACATGTAAATAATGTTATTCAAACAATAGTTACGAGGTTCGAACCCTGACAGGCGCTTTACTTTCTGTAAATTATTTCATCACCACTGCTCTCAAAACGGTGAAGGAAAACATCGTGAGGAAACCGGCATGTCCTAGAACCAAAAATTCGAACACATGTGACATCTACCAACCCGCACTGGACCCGCGTGGTGGGTTACGGCCCACTCCCTCTCACAGAGAGGAAGCCTGTGTCCCAGCAGTGGGAACATCATAGGCTGATTATGTTATGTGTGTAAACAATAATTGTTGGAAAAAATTGTGAAATACAAAGTCGAAACCTTCTAAATACAGATGAATGTGTTACTAATTCTCTTTAGTGTGTGATTAGTTGATTACGTAAGAATTTGACCTGAACAGGGTTTGTTTACACTTTCATATGGTACTTTTGGAATAGACCATACTTGCTTTGGCATGACTATGCATTGAAATCAACTCGGATAAATCTCGTGAGTTTTCTACCTCTACCGTGATTGCCCCCAATGTTCACGATTATCGTGAGATAGGCACTTAAAAACTTCAACAAAACATAAAAATGCGCTTATTGTTATTATGACTTGATAGACGACATCATCTGCCATAGCTTATTGTCACAACAACATCTCTCGAACCGATGCAGCGTGGAAATAACACCGATTTACATATTAATTGAAAAATCCCACTCGGTTTACGTTCCAAAGTCCGTAATTCGCATAAAAGAAACAATTTTTGATTTCTGTTTATACTACGAATCGATTAGGTTGCGTGCACGATGCTGATATGACCGCCATGTTTGTTTTCCATTTTAACGGTACAGCTTATTTTAATTACAAGAGTAATGAAGGGAGAGCCATTAAAATAACATCGTTCAGTAGCTACGAGTAAGTCATAAAGTTGATCAACCTCGAGATATGTAAGTACGTTTGTCAGTTTTAATGTCCACGTTAACAGCGTATCGCGTTACATTATCTTCTAATTTATTCCGAACATCAATTATGGAAAGGACATAACATAAAGCAAATATTTCTTAATCTTTTCGGAATATAGAATAGAAATGAATACTCTTTATTATGTACCTACACAATTTTACAAAGGGTGACACAATGGGCGGTCTTATCGCTAAGAGCGATCTTTTAAAGACAACCTTTGCATGGATTAAAAAGGGGAACAAGAGACAAATAGGTACTACAATAGGTAGTCTGTGGTGTACCATTTACATAAACAATAAATACGTACATTGTATAGAATATATTATACTAATCTAAATAAATATATCATCATCATCATTTCAGCCGAAAGACGTCCACTGCTGGACATAGGCCTCCCCCAAGCACCTCCACTTCGACCGGTTTTGTGCTTCTCGCATTCAACGAGTTCCTGCGGCCTTCACAAGGTCGTCGGTCCACCTTGTGGGAGGCCTTCCAACGCTACGCCTTCCGGTACGCGGTCGCCACTCCAGAACCTTGCGGCCCCATCGGCCATCTGTTCTGCGAGCAATGTGCCCTGCCCACTGCCACTTAAGTTTGGCAATTCTTCGGGCTATGTCGGTTACCTTGGTTCTCCTGCGGATCTCTTCATTTCTGATTCGAGCCCGCAGGGAAACTCCAAGCATAGCCCTCTCCATTGCCCTTTGGGTGACTTTGAATAAATATATATTATACATATGAACAAGAAACAGAACCATACAAAATAATTATAATGATGATGTTTAAGGAGAGAGGAAGTTCTAATAATAATATATGTAAGTATATAAGTAATTGGTGCTTATTATACAAACGCGAGGAACTGCACGTGGAAGGAAAGTTTAAGCGAGTGACCTTGACAATACACCTTCCGAGTTTAAATCAACATACGATGGAATGGAATAGCTCCTTGAATGAAACCGTTAAGTATTCATGTTAATCTGAAGGAGCTATAAGTACAACCTCTACGATTAATATTCACACATGAAAGGCCTCAGAGGGAAAGCTAGCAATGTTGCCCGTGGGAAATACATTCGCAACGTCTTATAATTTCTCTCAACATTTTACATCTCACAATTTATATTTCAATCTTGTTCTTCATTCGTTTTCTCGGCCTATCGTAAAACTTCGGTCTGCTTCAAGGAATCATCCAAAACATGGGACGTTTTTAGTATCTGCGGCGCGATTGGTGTTTGACCTCTTCGACCTTTAGGCAAAACTGATTTACACTGCATGTTATTTTTGGTATAACTGGCGCAGTCTGGGTATAGAAAAATTTAGCTCATTTATCAAATTAAATTTCAGTCGACAACATCCATCGATTACTTACTAAACTTCAACTATATCCGACGATCCTGTAATCTCTTTTGTTGACTGTACATAGGTACATCTCTGCCTAACCCTTCGGAGTATAAATGCGTGATTTTATGGTAAGTATTTGTGTGTTAAGATATTTTGAGTTTTTTTTTTTTTTGAGTGGTGGTGGCCCAGTGATGACGGCCCCGACTTACGAGTTGTAGATCGTGGGTTCGAACCCAGACAGGCGCTTTACTTTGTGTAAATAATTTCATCACCACTGCTTTTAAAACGGTGAAGGAAAACATCGTAAGGAAACTGGCATGTCCTAGAACCAAAAATTCGAAGACATGTGACATCTATCAACCCGCACTGGGCCCGCGTGGTAGATTTCCTCTCGAAGAAAAAGGCCCGTGCCTCAGCAGGTGGGAACATTATTGGCTTGTTATGGGTTGCAGATATCACAAAAGATCAATATTTAAACATCAAGTCGGTGGAACAGACTCCCAAACTGTTTGTATAATTTTCGGACAGATGATAAAACATTGTCAAATTAAATTCCCAAATGAATATAACAGAAATACTCATAAAGCCCAAGTATATGACATAATAACAATTTACAGCTGGTTCACAACGGCCCATGTTTTCAGTTAAAGATAATAGCTAAAACTCGATTGAAATGCAAACTGCCGAAACATTGTGACCCAGTTTTGGGTCTCCCGCCAAAAACTAATCACAAGAATATATCCGGCTGGTTTTAATGTGTCCTTCATTATTATGATATGTTCACTTCGTGATCAAATTGAAACGTTATTTGATATTGTTAATTCACTTTACTTGCTCTCTACGTGAAATCTACATACAATACATACAAAACAATTACTTAAATGTAATCTGTTTGTAATGTCAAAATAACAGCTTTTTACTAAATGCATGAAAGCATCTACGGTAAGTACCTTCTTTCTTATATCTATGGTAGGTACCTACTTATAACAAAAAACAATTTTTAAAATTTTTGTTGTCTGTCTGTTTGTGCTGGGTAACCTCCGAAAAGGCTGGACCAATTTTGACGGGACTTTCACTGGCATATAGCTGATGTTATAAGGAAGAACTAAGGCTACTTTTATTTTTGAAAAATAATTAGCAAAGAAGAGACACAAATTATTGTTTTCCGACATCCACGCGAAGGAAATCGCGGGCACAACCAGTAAGGAATAATTTTATCAACTGTCATCTCGCTCTTGGCAGGTAAAAAAATGCGCGTGTCCAATTTTTTGGGGTTGCCATAAAAAATTAATGTTGCTAGCAATTACGGTAGGGCGAGTCCTAGATGAGTTTTACAGTCCCCCGTAAAATGTCCCCTGGACGATATTAAATTGGTATGTTACAAATTGGACGGATGGGAGGTTTCAATTTTCCTGTCCCATTGGGAACCCTAAATTGTGGCAAGCTCATGAATCGGATATGTAATGCAACCCTCTGCTCTGCCCTAAAAAAGGTTAAAAACCATACGTACCTACCTAATAATATTAGCCTCCTGACCGATTTCGCTCACGGTGGCAAATCTCAAAGGAGATTAGACAGATACGCAGGAAATATTATACTGCACAAGTGTGTACGTAAACACAGGTGCACTCTCTGTTCCTTTGCTCTCATCTCATAGTCCGATGGGACGGCAATCCGACACGACCGGGGAGAGATCAGGCGCAGGACCAACGGCTTTACGTGCTTTCCGAGTCACGGGGGTATAAAACCGCCAACTTCCAAAATCCGGGCTGTTACTAAAATATTCCTAATGGATAACACTTTTGCCCGACCTGGGAATCGCACCCAGGACCCCAGGCTCAGCAGTCGCGCTTGCAACCAACCAACGAGGCAGTTACGAACAAGCATACAAACGAACTTTCGCAATCCCCGACCATTGATCTATTATTATAAAAATTATCAATGATGTTCAACCGGTCGAAGTGGAGGTGCTTGGGGGAGGCTTACATCCAGCAGTGGACGTGATGTTTGCAGAACTAATATCCGTTATTCATACTTGATTAAGGCATTGACTGTCACCGCGGTCACCGGTGACCGCGAACAATAGATTTTCTATTGTCTGTTGTCTAACAGTCAACGTGACTTAGAAATATGTACCTATCTGTATATACAGGGGTATTGGAAAAACATTAACAACCTCTTAAGAGGTTCTATTCAATTTATACAGGGTGAAATTGAAAACATGCGACAAATCGAAATGGGAGATTGTACTCATCATTACAAACAACTTTTACTATGGGACCAAACCTGAAATCGCGAAAAAAAATCAGCTGTTCCCTACATTTGTGTTCGTATAACTCGTCAAAATGTAGGGAACAGCTGATTTTTTTTTCGCGATTTCAAGTTTGGTCCCATAGTAAAATTTGTTCATAATGATGAGTACAATGACCTCTTAAGAGGTTGTTAATAACCCTGTATGAATAGGTGTTCAACACAAGTTAATTGTAATACGCTGGAGCTGCCATTATTGATTCATCGAAGTCATATATTATGTACCGTACCTACCTACGTACATTATGTAGGTACACAAGTCAAAGGCATTCTAATCTCGTCATCAAACTCTGCGAATATCTAACACATACCCGAGCCACTTAGGGCGTTTAATTATAATATTAAACGGTAGGAACATTGAGGTTACAAACATAGCTCTCAAATCATCAAAGGGTTATTAACATAAATAGCACAAAAATCTAAATTAAGACATTAAAAGGAATAATTAATATTATTAATCAGTGATCGAATCAGAAATGAGGAGATCCGCAGGAGAATCAAGGTAGCCGACATTGCCTGAAGAATTGCCAAACTTAAGTGGCAGTGGAACAGATGGCCGAAAGGTTTTGGAGTGGCGACCGCATACCGGAAGATGTAGCGTTGGAAGGCCTCCCGCAAGGTGGACCGACGACCTTGTGAAGGCCGCAGGAAACCGTTGGATGAGAGAAGCACAGAACCGGTCGAAGTGGAGGTGCTTGGGGGAGGTCTATGTCCAGCAGTGGACGTCTTTCGGCTGAAATTATGATGATGAATATTATTAAAACGGATAATTAATATTAAGTATTAAAACGAATACTTAATTAATATTATCTATTAATTTACATATTTTCTACGACTCATCTGCGGACATTACAAGATAAGATACTAATAAGTAGGTACCATTAATAGGTCGAAGACCTTTTGTCAACCACAGCTGAAGGTAAAAACGGTATTATGAAACAAACAAAGATCATGACTGTAATGGATGTATCACACTTATTCGGGTCGGCACTATTTGTTGAACAACAAAGCCGACCCGAAGTAATTATTACACATACTCGGATCGTGCCGATCGGCAAAGCCCGTTCGGCAATTACCCTCGCTGAATCATATTCGGATCGCTCAACACAATTCGAGCAAAGCTGAGCGGCTTTTCCAAAGCATATCTTAGGTAGTCAATTTAGCTGCCTGATTGTGCCTAATCATACCGAACCGAAAAAGTTTGTAATACGCCCAAAAGATATGAAATCAAATACTTAAATTGAACAAATTGTTCGATGCTTACTCACCAAGAACGGACGGCTATTAAAAATTCCAATCATTGTAATTTGCGCTTTGCCGACAAGACATAAATCCGATATTGTCTGCGAAATTAATGAAGTTCGATGCCGAAGCTGACAACGGAGAAAAGGGTATTAGAACTTTTTCCTTTTTGCGTTAATACGAGTCAGCTCTAATGCGTAAGGGAGATGACAGATTTTTGGAAGGTACCTACTGAAAAAACAAAAGACTACTTTGCTCTTATTGAATGCATACTTCTTTTGAAAATTCCTTTAGATATAATCACAGATACGGAAGCTGCATTATTGTTAAATCGTAATCAAGTATTCGCAAGCAACTATTCGTATTGCTTGTATCGGCAAGCATAGTGTGGGGGGGCCCCACGTAGATGGAGCAAAGGTGGCTGGGACTTACTGGATGCGGAAGGCAGAGGACACGGTGCTGAGGCGCAGCCTGGGAGAGGCCTATGTCCAGCAGTGGACTGCGATAGGCTGAGTTGATTGGTTGATTGAATCAAGTATTGTGTAGGTAGTAACTTCCTAATGATATCACAAGGATAAAGAATTTTGTTCATTATTCATATTTCAGTTTTTTGTTTTTCCCCAGACAAAGTTTAACTTCAGTATATTTTCTAATATTCCAAAATTCAGAATTTTAGATATTGCCATTCCTAGTTTTCATGTAATTTTTCATAATGAAATATGATTATTAAAACGGCATACCCTAACCCATAAGTTGAATCATGAATAGGATTGCCTACGACGTAAATCGTATCTAGATTTAATTTTTTCCAAGTATTTTTATCTCACGAAGCGATGCGCGCTTTACTTGTGGTTACCAAGTGGACAAAAACGCTGTGTATGTGTGTGTAAGCGCGGCAGCTCTCGGTACCACCCGAGACATCGTTCAGACATGTGTGTGCGTGTGTATTATGTGCTGACGCTTCCCGTCTACACGCACACATTCACAGCGTGTTTGTACACTTGGTTATCACAAGTAAAGCACACGTCACTTGGTGAGATAAAAATACTGTAAGTACAATAGTACCTAGAACATGTCCTGGTGAGTATGATTAGCCAGTCATCAATGTTAATAGGAGGGTTAATGACCCCGGGTGCTCCGAACGTTTACGTAGGTATATTCACTTGAGAAGACCCTTCATTCACTGATTAATTGTAATTAATTAGCGAAACAAAAGACAACGTCTTCAAAGCTTTTCAAATACAAATAATATAATCCATTTAAGAGTATTTAGACGTAAACCCACGTAATCAATCACAGAAGCAATTTCTGGTGATTAATTTTGCAGCATTCATGCACAAATCCAGTTTAATCCAGGGCTTAAATGTTAAATACAAAAGGTTAGTTAAATACAAATAATATAATCTATTTAAGAGTATTTCGACGTAAACCTACGTAATCAATCACTGAAGCAATTTTTGGTGATTAATTTTGCAGCATTCATGCAAAAATCCAGCTTAATCCAGGGCTTAAAAGTTCAGAATCCTCTTGTACCCATTTTCCGGATCTATCCGCCGAGAGACACGTCAACGTAATCCCGTCAAATTAAAGTATAAATAACAATTTACCCCTTTGACTGCTAAAAGGTTTAACACCAAAAATCTAGAATTTTGGACGTTCGTTAGACGGCTGGACCTTTCACTTTTGATCTATGCGGACAAGCCTTTCGTTATTCGCTCTAGTTGTGCACGAAATTTTGAATAAACTGAGTTTGATTGCCGAAAATAAAATACAGTTTGAAAGAAAAAAATGCGTCTTGAGTTTTACATTGGACCTAGGAAATCCTATCTAGCTTCGTGAAATAGAAAATCTGAACATATTATCTGTTTTGTGTTTTCAAGATCTACTTATACTAACCTAACGGTAGGTTGATCGAAAATTCCACAAACGCTAAAGAGAGAACCCAGCCCTTCTCTTACACTTTTGAGTTTTTATTTTATATTCATATTATAAAGGCATTTATTTTGTTAACTCAAGTACGTGCGGCACCTCCCCACATATAATGGCCCCACCTTCTATCCTGGGCCGCATGCCCTGTTATCTGTGCACTTGATGATCTTATGACTGTGTCAGTGAACGCAGTTCGCGTAGCTGCATTTTGGGCCAAAGATGTTTGAATTTTTTGCCATCTACACGCGAAGAAGAAGAATCTGTCGTCATTTTTTTTTATTGATTTTTTAGCCATAAATGTCCCATTGCTGGGCAAAGGCCCCCTACTCTCTTTCCACCTATCTCTGTCCAGAACTGCCAATGACCAATCTTTATTAAAAAGGAGTCCAGCTCATCCCGCCATTTCCATCGTCATATCAAATATTATGGACCATGTCACGAAACTATGGAAACTAAAAACTGCAAACTATATTAATAGATTAAAAAAAAAACAATAATTTCAAACCAAATCGAATCAATCGCAGTGGAAACCGAAAAAATTATTTAAACTAATTTATGTATTACGACTTGCCATAGTTCACCAAACATTTAATAACATAAAAACAGGAAAACGATCGAAACTAATTAAAACTTCAGAAGTAGGTACTTACTTATTATCAATTATTATTCATGAATATGAATGGACGTAACAACGCGAGTACAATCCATACGATTGTACCTATCCCTTGCTGCGTACCCTATAAGGAAAAAGGCGTGTGTATTTGTGTGGGTAGGTACAGTCAACAAAAGAGATATGTATGCAGGATCGTCGGATATAGTTGAAGTTTAGTAAGAAACCGATGGATTTTCTCGAATAAAATTTAATTTTATTAATAGAAAACAAACAGCTAATTTATCAAACTAAATTTCAGTTGACGACATCTATCGGTTTCTTACTAAACTAAACATATAGGGTGTAAAAAGACCCATTACATTATAGCTGTCAACTACGCATTCTGTACATCAAACTAAGTAACATTGCACAAAAATTAAACTTCTTTTATTTTTGGTGTGAAAATGTTCTATTTGCGGTAGTGAGCAATGTGCTTATGGGTGCATGTAACGGTACAGGGGTCGTGGAGGTATTTAAAGTTGTGTTATAATTATAACATTAAAAACGTCAGTAAAAGTTTAAATGTTGACCTTCAATATCTCCGTAACCAGAAGGTTCCCCAGATATGGCAAGAATATGATGATATGATTTTTTGTTCCAGTGCCTTAGGCATCTTCTGGGCACGCTCGTTTCATCATAGACCTCATTCATCGCTTTCCATCAGGAGTGATCGAGGCCAAGAGCAGGCACATTCAGCAATAAAAAAAAATTAAAAAAATATGGTCCAAAAAAAAATGTATCAATTACTATGACGAGGAGCACAGGTGATTCTCGGCTTCGTAAAGTGTCATTTTACATCCGTTATGTGTGGGTACGTATACTATTTATTACATCGATTTATCAATCACTGAACTTATTCCAATAAAATTAATTATTGCAAGCATTTAATGATGCAGCGTCCCGTTAATTATAAAGGGCATTGACATAGTAAATACGATCTAAGTAAAGCTTGATTATTGTGCAATAAATTATTCGAAAACACGACAACTTTAATACATAGGCGATAAGAACTAAATTCTTAGAACTGATACATTTGCTTTCTCCATGTATGGATCAAATCTATGAGCTAGCCTCATAAGTGGTATGTATTTGCATTTCCCAAGTAGGTACTATATGTAATGACTGAGCGATTTGTACACTTACTAAGCAATTAGGGGAAGTAGCTAGGTAGGCTAAGTGAGATGCTTGGATTTGAAATACAGATACAGTTCAAGACAGAATAAGCTGGTCACATTATTAAAAATATTGTAATTCCTAACACACAATACAGGGTGTTACGGAAAGGGTATATCAATACAAACGGGTTGAAGAGTGTATCTGGTCTAGAATCTCTGTACAAAATTTCAGCTCAAAAGCAGTAACTTTGAAAATGCTTAATATTTTTTTATTTCGATAGTTTATTAAATTGAAATCATAACAAACGTGCCACCGCACTACGAGGGTCATTATCCAGTATCTGTAGTGTGTCTGTGCGCCTAGTACACGCACATCACGCCGCCGCGCGCCAGTGCAGCGCCGTGATGTCGAAATAAAAAAATATTAAGCATTTTCAAAGTTAATGCTTTTGAGCTGAAATTTTGTACAGAGATTCTAGACCAGATACACTCTTCAACCCGTTTGTATTGATATACCCTTTCCGTAACATCATGTAGAGGGCAATTTGCCTAATATCTAAAGATTCACTCTATCGACGACGATCAAGTCTAAAAAAAAGTCAAGTTATGTAAGCAATAGACGATCGACATCATATTTTGTCGATCGCCACTGTGGGTCGTTTTTGTCGATCGATACATCAACAAGGTATGCTCAATTTTAACGATATTTTTTATCGTTAACAGATGGCAACAACTATCGATAAAAACAAGCAAATCTGTAGAAAGCTGAAGCTGATACATCTTATTGTGTGATGACAAGGAACTATTGTTAGGCACAGACTACACTAAATCAGTTTTATTCTGACAGACAGTCTTATTATTGCAGACATTTACAGTCATCAACTGTGATCAAGAGCGCTGAAAGATTTTGTCGTTCATTTCAATGTTCACGAAAATAACGCAGAACAGTTTCCTGAATAAATTTACACCCGTTTAGAGAATATCATCCGGATAATGTAAAACGATATATTATGTAAAACGATATATTACAATCAAAGTCGGAACTGTTTATATAAACGCTACAATATCCTTAGAAGAAACGTCACAAAGAATATCAAAGGAATTTCTATTTTACGCTTTAAAATACCTCTTTTGTTCGGCTATTATTAAAATACCTACACTAACTCACCTCATTAATTTGTCACCCTTTATTTGTGCGGCCGCAATTTGATAGGCTTACACAAACAGACTGCACATACTTCGATAATGTTACAATAATATTAAATGTTGATAATATTTTCCTTTAATAAAACAACGTTGCTTAATAAAATATTTTGTTAATAGGGAACATGTTAATATTTCGGACTGGATAAATTGAAGGACTTTTCATCATAATATTGGAAAATATACACGGTATATTGTTAATAAAGCCTGTACAACAATGAAACAAGTTTAATTATAATTTGTGAGACACATCACTTTGTTGTCGTCTGTACTTACACGAAGATGAACCAGTAAACACGATATTATATATTTATTACTCTAACGTTCGCTAAATGCTACTTAATTATTCAAGTGTTCGGTGTCGAAGATACATAAATTGGCCCCTCTATTCGTATTATACAGGCCAATATGTCATAACGTATTGCTCAGTAATAAGTTACAGTGAACTCATGCACAAAACTGTACTATTATTGTTCAGAATCGTGAATAAAACAGTTTTCACCCATTTCCGGAATATTAGATTATGCTTCAGCTAGATAAATTTCATTGTGATTTGTAGGGTTGGCACAGGGAAGGTTACACATTGTGGCATATTTTGTTTGAAATGTAAACAATAACGTGCATAATATAATGTGCTGCTGGGGAATTTCTTGCGCCACTTCTTCTTCGCTACGAAAGCACTAGGTACTGGTGAATTGCGGGCGTTTTGGGGGATTGTCTTATGTAGTTATGACGTTCGAAAAGTGCTGATTCTCAGCTCAATTTGAATAAATGACTTTTGGTTTCGATTTTTGAAATAACGATATAACATATTCAATTATGTTATAATTATAACTAGCTAATGCGTTGCTATGCCTTTTTCTTTATTTTTTTAATAATAAGGATCATTTTCCGCACACACAACAACCCGGCGAACTTCGTACCGCCTCAGAATCGATAAAATATGTAATGTATGACAAACTGAATTATCCTGATATTTTTTTTTTGTGCATGGCTCTCATGTTTTAATAGTTAGGTACTTATTCTGTTATTCGGAGCAAAGACAAATTCAATAAATCAAAAAACATAAAAATCGGTCCAGCCTTTCTTGAGTTATAAATGGTGTAACTAACCCGACTTTGTTTTATTTATATAGATAGAAGATTTGTAATAACAATAACTTTATAATACCTGTAGAATCCTGTTGATTCCGTATTTATGTTGAATATATCACTTCACTGGCTCACTACCACACCAAGCGCCTTCGTATATAGCCCGCTTCACCTTGTCTGTTTCCCGCCATTCCTCGTATATGACAGATGACATAAGTGACAGCAGCTACCCCGCTTGTGTGAATGAGACAGTGTTTACATATCTATTTAATAGATACACTACATCCCTTTCTTATTATATTTTTTATTTGTTCAACTCTAAACACGTTATCAAACAATCGTGTAAAATCAAAATCACAAACATGTTTATTTCAACTATACATTTTTGCAATCAACTGCCAATAAAATTAAAGCATTAATAAATTGAAGTAAACCGAAGCATAAGAAGCCTGATCATCTGCATTTATGAACATGACGGACCAGGACTTTTTATTTAATCTCATCGCTTGTCCAGTTTCCTTGCTCTTATCTATCACATCCCTTTCATTAGCTTCTTCTTCGTCGTGTGAAATGGGATTCAATCCTTCCCTCTCTACCTAAGCCATATCACCTTGTGTGACTCCCAAATCGATAGCTATTGTCCTCCGATATCCGTTTCCCTTTCATCAACAAAAATTTTTTTTTTTCGCCCGTTATCGTAATCATCTGTTGCAAGTTGCAACTCAGACGATTAAATATAATATGTCGGATCTTTCATAAGTATGCACTTAAAATGAGACACAAGCGCCTTTGTTTAGCGTTGTGCGGAGTCTAGGATTAAGTATGGTGTCCGATACGGAGTTACGGACCTTATGGGCCATGGAGCGACAGTGATCGTGTAGACGTGGTCGCGACACATACTGGCCTAGGTTTCCTTGTTTCCTTTTAAGTTCAGAGTATTAATTAGTACAGTAGTGTTAGTAATTGAGTCTGTAACAATAAACTGTGTAGAAATTAAAGGAGCTATTTCTCTCGTTTACCCGTATCCCAATTCTGCGCCCACGACTGTATATCTGACACTATGTATGTCCCTAAGTATGTCTGATCACAATCCAACGTATCTGGATTCGACATACATGTACATATTTCTATAATTTGGTTTATTATAATGGTCACCTATCATTTTTTTTTTTCCGATGTTTAACTATTAGTAGGTATTTTATCAAAACGTTTTCGTTCATTTTTTTTACATGCTTCTGCCACATTAAAAAAATGTGTCTTTTGAATGTTTTGTTTAGGTACGTGTTCCTCCCTCAGTAACAGCTCATAATAATAATTCTATCAGGTAACAAAGTCACCTTAGTAAATAAAAAAGTTACGTAGGTACAACCGTACAACACAAGACCCACAGAATTTTTTTTTTCAGCCTATAACATCCCCTTAAGGTAATTACTGTAGAGATTATGATCATGGTTTGTGGCATGCAACCCTTCAGGTAACCACAAGTTAATGGCCTATTACTCCAGAACAAAACGCGAAAACAGTAGGCGTCAGATTTAGCTGACAAGCTAAGACAAGACTCAACAAGGACAAAAATGTCAAAAACATGAAACGATTCCGTAAGAATTATTTTATCTGAAAGATATTGTTTTATTGATATACCTCTCCCACAGTACTGGTACACAAGCATAATTTCCAAGAGGGACATGAATTCATGTTTAAATAAAATAAAATAGTAGGCTACAAACCATCACGCGGGCCCACCGCGCGTCAATAGAAGCACACGTCCCCGAAGTAGTCGCTCCAGGACACGCCGGCCCCCACGATGCTTTCCTTCGCCGCTTTGTTACATCCGTGTTACACGTGGTTTCCTCACGATGTTTTCCTTCACCGTTTTGATACATCCATTTTAATGGAGTGTTACATCTGGTTTCTTCACGATGTTTTCCTTCACCATTTTGTTACGTCCAATTTAATGGATGTCAAATGCGACCAATTTAATGGTTGCCCAATGCGTCCAATTTAATGGATGCCCATGCGTCCAATTTAATGGATGCCCATGCGTCCAATTTAATGGATGCCCATTGCGTCCAATTTAATGGATGCCCATGCGTCCAATTTAATGGATGCCCATGCGTCCAATTTAATGGATGCCCATTGCGTCCAATTTAATGGATGCCCATGCGTCCAATTTAATGGATGCCCATTGCGTCCAATTTAATGGATGCCCATGCGTCCAATTTAATGGATGCCTATGCGTCCAATTTAATGGATGCCTATCTACCACGCGTAAACAGTGCGTACTGGTAATGTCACATGTCTTCGAAGTATTGGTTCTCAGACATGCCGGTTTCCTCACGGTGTTTTCCTTCACCGTTGATGGACAGTGGTGATGAGTGATAATACACAAAATGCCTGCCTGGTTTCGAACCCACGACCTTAGTCGGGCTAGACCACCACCACTGTCGTGCTGAAATGTAATGCTATAATTATGTGTAGGGTTTAGATCTTCTTCAAATTCACACGAGCCCAATGACACCACGCAGAGTGCATGCGAGGGTTTTCATTCTCCTCTATTATTTTACTTCTGTCATTTTTGTTGTGCCCTTACACTTCTTAACGAATATATCTTTCTTCGTTTCTTTCCATATTCAAGAGCCTACCTGTAATTGAATAATCAATCTTAGATAGTTCACATGTAGTTAATCAACTATTACCTTGTAGGTATGTCATACCAGTCTAAGTTACCTTTACACTCACAGCTTGTATTACTATATTATGGTCCCAACAGTTGCCATGGAATTTGAACTTTATCATGAAGGTATGACATTCAGTTTGTGTTACCAAAACTTGATAATTATCTGACATTCTGAATTCAAAATACAGAATTTTCTAATTACTCGGTTGATTAAAACTTCCGAGAAGTAGGTACTAAAGAGCTTCCAATATTTCAATATAACTAGGTAAACTGTGTATCTATTACAGTACTAAGTTATCTCTGAACATGCGCGTATTGTAATTATTCTTCCTTTCCTTCCTTCTTTGTTTTTTTTTTTTTTTTTTGAACAATAATTGATGTAGAAGAAGATATTACACGAGTCAATGCGAATGTTTCAGGATTAAAATTAATTCAGTAGTATCATTATTTTTATCAACTTCAATACCACTTGAAAACATTTCCGGTAGGTACTTCAAGAAGTTTAATCGGACAAAGGTATATTCTTCATGTAGGTAAAATAATCTTATTATTTATTTACGTTTGTGATTTAATTTCCATTTTATTAAGCAATGAATCATCAAAAATCATATCAATCGTATCAAGTTCCAGAATACTGGGTAAAGCTGCATCCTACCCAACTTACCTACTATAACAACTGTGCAATTGTTAATTACGTCTAAAACCCAAGTCATGATATTATAAAAATGTTTCCTTGTTTTGCATATTCAGTAACACATTGAAGTTAGTTCAACTAGGAGTATTTTTATAATTATATAGATCTGTACACCTATTACCTACTGTGTAAGCAATACTTACACGCCTTGCAAGGCAACACATGGTGACACAACATAGTTTTTGATTTTATACCATCATGTACCACTATGGTATACCTAATCTGTGTTCGCGACCCATTCGCCAAAAATGCAAACAAACATAAATCAATGGAGAAGCAACTTATTCCTACACAACAAAGTCCAGCTTACTCCACAACCCCAAACACTTCCACAACTCCCTCCTTAGAGCCAGTCACTCTGAAATCGACCCAATTTCCACTGAAACAAAGTTGATAATTGTTCAACTTGAAATAGGGTGGGGGTGCGCACTTTTACTATAGGTATGTGTACAAATAAATACATTTTAATTTTAATTTGAGTTTGAACTAGGTAATCTTCCAGCAATAAATGCTGATTCCTAATGTGACAAACAATACATAAGATGGTGCAGATCGCATAACAAAGGCTTCAATACTTTCACACAGACCATTGTAATACTGGTAACAGGACCCCACAGAGGGCAGTATTACCAAGTTTGTGATAAAATAAGAATTATAATTTCATAACCCAACATCATGCCTGTCCCCACCAGAGGGCCAGACAGAGATATAGAGTATTTTATAATTAACTTACCTTAGCCAGTCCTGGCCAGATCCCATGCAACAGGGACAGCGAGTCTACAGCCATAAATGTTTCACAAATTCTGACTAAGGCCAACGTCACCACCAAGAAATTCCTGATGGAAAAAACCCCATAACATTGGTGCCACCTGGGCATCGAACCCAGGACCCCACAATCAGCAGTAGCGCTTGCAACCACTAGACCACAAATTATAATAATTAGTTAATATTAAGATAATGAAAATCTTAACAGCTAGACACTCTCACAGACACATTTATGTAGGTACCTACTTATAATTATCTATGTGTGAATATGTATGTAATCTTTATTGTTATATGTCTTGGTTTCACATTATGTAAATTGGCACCAGTAACTTAGTGACCTCTGAAGGTACCTACCACATTAAGGAGTTATACTCCAACAGAAGGGAACTTTTCTTCTCAAACAAAATTGATTTACCAATTAACATACCTATTCATTCATATCAATCATAAGAAAATATTATGTTATTCTAATTAATCATTGCAATAACATCAAACAGCAGTTTACTGTTATTGTGACTTTTATTTTCACTTTGCATACATTTTATTTCAAAGTAAATATGTATGCTTATTATTTTAACTTACTGGTTGGTACTAGTATTTAATTATAGTAAAATTTACATAGCTTTTCCTTAGTCTGTTGATACCAATCTAAATTATGTCACTCTAGAACTGGAATACATGTTAAGCGTTATCATTAGTACTCATTAGTTCTTGCTACATGCAGGAAATTATCCTCTGCGGAACAGATCTACACTATGAGACTTTCTACTACAATCAGTACCTAATACCCCCTTTTTTTTTTTAGTAAGCCAGCTTTAGTATGTATTTTTTCTTAAAAGATCTGAAGCGGCTTAACCTAATCCAGATCACTGCTTGTATTTCTGTTACCATTTGTGTCCAATTTCATAGACCCATAGATACCTATACCATTTCAGGCAAGTATATAATTAAGTATTCTTATTTTAATAAATAGGTAGGATAACATTACAAACCAAAATCAGAGTTAAAGGAATCATCATTGTTATACCTAGCTTATATACATTTTATTCTTGAAAATTACAAGGTACCTACTAATATAGTTTGAGTGCTGTTGCCTTGTCCAAGCCCGCTGATAACAGCAAATAGAATAATAATTAATGATTTAATAAAAACATTAGATTCATGAATATGAAATAAGTACAAAGTTTATCATCATCCTCTTGCCCTTGTCCAGCCATAAGGAAGGCAGCAAATCCAGTTTATTCTGCAGGTGGATAAGTTCCTTTTTTTTTTTTGTTTTGTTTCAAATAAGTAGGTAGGCACCTAAGTACTGTGGAGACTGGCTGTAAAGCGAGTCTGGCTGTAAAGCCACACCTTTGCAGGACAGGCTGGTTATGTTTGGAGGCATGTTCCAATTGAACGTTCAAGCGTGTGTCAAATATTCTGTTAGTGTTTTTTCTTATTTTAGAAGCAGTGTTGAATTTACCGTTGTACGATAAGCTTCTCTTAAACAATAAATACTATACAAAGCTTAACGCCTTTTAGTTATATGTCGTCAGCACATCCATTGCTACGACTCCCACTGCAGTACTTAGCACTCCTAGTAATTTAATGACTGTGGTTTGTATTCTTTCCTAACTTTTATATTGGGTGTAGTAGTCATTTTGTGATGGCCAAACACGATGCAACATAAAATTATAGATATCCTGAGTGATCCATCTCGTTCAACTTTTTTTTTTTTTCGTAACAATTTTAGTAACAGTGTATTACAATAAAACACCGTCAGAATCCTCACTTCTGCTTGAAATACTTTGTTACTAGATGCGAAATCTAACAATTTACAATACATACATTAGTTTGGGTAATAGTTATGCAAGTTCTTACCTCGTTAGTGTTTTGTTTTTCTTGGTCAGCAGTATCGGTAGGTACTTACATATAATTTCTCCTAATTTTGTTAATTTTATCTGACCTTTATCCTCGTCGCCACTTGTAGAATCCTGTTGATTCCGTATTTATGTTGAATATATCACTTCACTGGCTCACTACCACACCAAGCGCCTTCGTATATAGCCCGCTTCACCTTGTCTGTTTCCCGCCATTCCTCGTATATGACAGATGACATAAGTGACAGCAGCTACCCCGCTTGTGTGAATGAGACAGTGTTTACATATCTATTTAATAGATACACTACAATACCTATACCAATAACTACAGTTTTCCCATAACCATTAACAGAATTTAATACCGATTTTCGGATTAAACTAACATAATAACTAATACCTACCTACTAGTATTAAACTAAATTGTTCAAATATTAATTTGATCCTAAATTCCTAATCCGTTGACTCAGTAAAATGATTACAGAATCTCCTATGTATGAAACGTTACGCTAAATCATGGATCGAGAAGAATTAATAGCTTGTTTGCCTACTAGTTGATTGGTTTTCCCTGATAAAGTAAAACAACGAACCTTCGAAGCGAAAACGTAATTAATTGGGAAAACTTAGCAAATACGACGTCGATATTCCATTGAACGAAGGCAATCAGATTAGCAAGCTGGCAACCCTAGGTAGCAAAGTATTCGGTGTGTGCGAGCGATCGTGTGCTGGCGTGCATTGTGCGAGGGCGCGAGATTGAAGCGTGCGGTTTGCATCCGGACTAACACAATGGCTGTTCCGATTAGTATCGCGATGCGATCTGTCGATGGCACAGCGACGGCCATTACACATCCTGGAAACGGTGTTAGCCTACCTGCGCCTGCTACCCGCCTGGCTGCCTGCCCGACGCGCCGATCATTCAAATTTCTATTTAGCAACATCCGATAACGCCGCCATTCAATTTATACGTTCCCTGTTTCACGAATCTGTCACGTCATTCCTGTTATAGCGCTGTCCAATCGTTTTCTCATTTTGCAAAAGAAAAATGTTTTTCCCATTTCATCCAAAACTTATTTATGGTCCAATTCGTAAGTTGTAAAAGCAATCAAAGTCGTAGAGGTAGTAAATTATAGAAAGCAAATCAAGAAAGAGACATTTTTTAAACAAACTGGCGTCGTAAAGCAAGTTCGCAGACGCCGCGGAGAAGGTACTGATATAAGGAGGAAAGTTTAAATTTGTATCAAGATCACGTCCTTTAGGCGCGATTGGTCCAATTCGCGATTGGTCCAATTCACCTTTTCGCGATTGGTCCAATTCGCGATTGGTCCAATTCGCGATTGGTCCAATTCGCGGTTGGTCCAATTCGCGATTGGTCCAATTCGCGATTGGTCCAATTCGCGGTTGGTCCAATATAAAGCATTTCAAAAATTAAACAAAATAGCACATTTTTATGTACAGGGTTTAAGCTACCCGGCGGTCAGGGCTCCAGATAGAGGAACCTCCTAACAATGTCGGCCGTGTCCAGAAGTACTGCTTTCTGAATCAAGCCCTTGATCCAGCTGCCCAACGAGAACCTCTTCAGGTGTTGTTCAAGGTTCTTGGCTATTAACCCATTGGCTGTCACGACTATCAGCACAATGATCGCTGAGTCCACATCCCACATGTCGACAACCTCGCGAGCAAAGTCAAGATACTTGATTAGTTTATCTTTATCGGCTTTCACGAGGTTCTCATCATGCGGGACAGTTATGTCAACAATCATTGCGCGCCGCTCTGATCAATCCACCACCACTATATCAGGCATATTGGCAAAACAGTCCTGTCAGTGACGATGGATCGATCCCAGTACAATGTGATATTTTCATTTTCGAGATCTGGGTCGGGCACATACCTGTAGTGCGGCACCTCAGATTCCACAAGGCTGTATTTCAGAGCAAGTTGCTGATGGATTATCCTGGCTACGTGGTTATGTCTATGCAAGTACTCTCCGTTAGCTAGACGAGAGCACCCGGAGATAATATGTCTGATTGATTTCCCTGGCCGGCGGTGGCATGCCGGTGAATGCATAGATGTCAAATGATGAACAATTATCGGACTAATCTCCGACAATAAAAGTCCGATAATTGTTCATCATAAATTCGTCCATAATTTTGCAAAGACAAAACCTTCGGTTTCTCCAAAGACGTCACCGAAACGCAGCCAGGCTACGGACGCTAGTACATATATGTACATCGGGTCCATTTTGGGCCCGAAAAAAACATCCGTGAAGCTCCTTACTCTGCCATACCTCCATGCGATCATTAATGTAAAGCACTACTGGGTTGCGCCAGTTCTCTTTAGCCAAGGAGAGCGGGGTGAGGCCCTTGTCCACCGCGGCCACATTTCGATGCATCCCCACGCCGGTTTCTAGTATATATTCACTGAGACTGCACACCTCGCGATTGTGGTGGGTATATTAGCGTTTGAAAAGCCTCGACCTCCACACTTTTGCATTCGATTTGCAGTCAGTAGCGTACGGACCCTCTTATCCAGGGCATCGGGTTCGGTCTGAGTCCATTTGAATATGCCGAAAGAGTACATCAAACCGGTATGACCCAACCGTTGAAGGCGCGCACCTTGTTTCAGCCTGATAGAACTTACTTTACTGAAGTACTTTTTTCAGGCGGCCAAAGAAGCGCTCCTTCAACGATTGCTTCATGTCAGTAACATTGATGCCTAACGCTTCCGACATACCCAAATACTTATAGGTTTCGGATGCGGAGAGAGCTCAAAGGTTTGTGGAATCCGAGAGTTGGGTTCCCAGGGATCCACAATCTCTTCTCTCTTTACATGCATGACTGCACATTTGTCCACACCAAATTCCATCCTGATGGCGCTACTGAAAGTTTCAGTTACTTTCAATAGCTCCATCAGTTGCAAATTATTGGGGCCAAAGAGTTTTAGGTCATCCATGTAGAGGAGGTGAGGAGGCTATCGGTTGAGGAGAGGTGGTCAGGTTATAACCTGACCACCTGTCCTCAACCGATAGCCTAGACATGAATTCTCTAGCAGTGTGCAAATTTATTATAATATTATCATTGATAGAATCTTATAAATCGTATATATACATAATATATATTGTATAATTTCGGAAACATTGTCCATTTTGGACCAACTGCGAATTGGACCAATCGCGAATTGGACCAATCGCAAATTGGACCAATCGCGAATTGGACCAATCGCGAATTGGACCAATCGCGAATTGGACATATTTTTGAACATTGGACCAATCGCGAATTGGACCAATCGCGCCTAAAGGGATCACGTGACTCGTAGCTCAAGATGTCTCACTCTATCGCGTACTGCTATAAACTCGAGCCATCTCCAATAAAACTTTGACTCGTTTGCACTTACAAGAAAATAATACTGCTTGCTTACTTTTCGATTCGATTCGCCGACGTGAACGTGAAGACTGAACTGTTTTGGTGCTATTTAATTTACAGAACTTGTTTGAACTTGAGTGGAAACTTGGTATGATGAATTTTCAGGAACGATTTCAAGATAGCTGCCTCGTTCGTCTAGTGGTCACAAACGCTACTGCTGTGCTTGAGGTCTCGGATTTGATTCCCAGGTCGGGCGCAGAGTGTTCTTGAGTTTTTCTATCTATAATATCTCAATAGCAGTCCGGAGGCTTGTGCCCGGTTGATGGCAATAGCCCCCCCCCCCCCCCTATTACATGCCCCCCCATTACATGGCCCCCTATTACATGGGACTTAAACATAACTGGCGAAAGGGTGTACTATATGTTCACCTCTGCCCAATCGTTCAGGGAAACAAGGCATGATATTTTGTTTATGATTTTAAGATAAGTTAAACAACACAATCTTACACATGATAAATCTAAATAATTCCTAAGCTGGGTTTTTACTGAAGCTTAACTTTAGTATCATCGTTCTGTACCTACATTAGAAAAAAGGTTCTACACTCTTTTGCCAAGCTGATTTTAATCAATTCAACTTATATTTTTGAAGTGAAAACTTCTTTAGCGGCGTCGTACACTTTTTTTGTAATGGGTAAAAATGTTAAACTCGCGTCAGGACATCGCGTCAGGACACGTGACCTGATCAAAAATTCGTTAGACGGATGGAGAGTAGACAGCCGGCGCGGCGTAGGAGAGGAAGTATCCCCCTCTCTTTCTACGGCGCGGCGAAAATGTATGCCTGCTGTTTCGTTTAAGCGGCGCAGGGCGCTTGCGCGAATGTTGGTGTGTGTTTATGTTACAGCGTCACGCGCATCCATGGATGGTGACAGCTGATGGCTCGACCGTCTGTGTAGTGGCCACACTGCAGTGTATTCGTGTATATAAAGTGTTTAAAATATGGAAATTGAACAAAGTGCATCTGTTAATGAAAAATATCAAAAATGCACAACGTTAATATTCAAGTTTTCACTTCTGCCGGCACTCCCGGAGTGCAACCCGTCTTTGTTTTGTATATTATTCTCATAAGAAATAATGTTAGAAAAAAAACCGTTCTTACACGTTTTTGCTTAGCTGTAGTTAATTTGAAGAAGCTAATAGTACATGTTCCTTTAAGCGACAATAATTAATAACATCACTCTCTAGGCGGTGGACTAATGGCAAAATAATCAATTAATATGCTTCGTTAAACCATACCTGAAATACACGCGTATACTTTCACAAGAAATTCTGAATACATCCATACATACATGATCAGCCTATAATGTTCCCCACTGCTGAGACACAGGCCTCCTCTCTTCGAGAGGGAATGGGCTGTAATCTACCACGCGGGCCCAGTGCGGGTTGGTAGATGTCACATGTCTTTGAATTCTCAGTTCTAAGACATGTCGGTTTCCTCACGATGTTTTTCTACACCGGTTTGAAAGTAGTGGTGATGAAATTATTTACACAATGTAAAGCGCCTGCCGGGGTTCGAACCCACGATCTACAACTCTTCAAGTCGGGGCCATTACCACTGGGCCACCACTGCTCTCAATTTTGCCAAAATTATTTCGCTCGTCTCGATAAATTTATTAATAATTGGGTACCCGAAATATATACCATATAATGTATGACAAGAAGGGGAATATTTAGACGACATAATGGGAACATATATGATGTGTCCCGAGGGTTGAACAAAGCTCCTTTTAACAGAAAATTACAAATTATTTTCTGTATCTTAGCAGCGTATAAGACTGAAGCTACAAAGGAATACTATAATACCTACTTAGAATTACTTGAATATCCATACCTACTAATATTATAAATGCGAAAGTGCGTCTGTCTGTCAGTCTGACCTCTTCACGCTTAAACCGCTGAACCGATTTAGATGAAATTCGGTACAGAGATAGTTTGAGTCCCTGGAAAGGACATAAGATAGTTTTTATCCCGGTATTCCCACAGGATTGAGACTTATGCGTGTGAAACCGTGGGGCGCTGCTAGTTATAAATAAAAGTTGCATTCGTTTTGAAAGTATTCACAACCTACAAGTTGCGCTAACCAACTAGAACAACCAACTCGTGTTTTATATTTCCTATGATAGGACATTTTGGCTAAGCACCGAGCATTCGTAACGTCATTAATCTATAATTCTCCTGTCCTTATTCCAATTTAATTTAGTTCGGCGCAACATGTCTCTTTTTTCATGCTTCTCTATTAGTCGTCATCTCAGTATTCACTCCCCTTCTAGCCATATTATCTTTTCTTTGGTCTTCCCCTACTCGTATAGCCCTCCACATTCATGCTCAAAACTTTCCTGACGATATTTTCCTCATTCCTCCGCATATAGGTAAACCCGAAAGACGTAGCATTGGAAAGCATCCCGCAAGGTGGACCGATGACCTGGTGAAGGCCGCAAGAATCCGCTGGATTCGAGAAGCATAGAACCGGTCGAAGTGGCGGTGGTTAGTTTAATAAATGATGCTGATATGCCTATACCATGACAACTGACTTCCACACCACCTAATATTTCATATCATGTATAACAAAGATGACACATTAAGAAAGATAATAATATCCCAGTTTTCACGTGCAGCCTAGTATTTAATTTAATTCAGCTTCGTCTGCGGGCCTAGTTGGCACCTCGTCAACTGCACTCGCATTCCGACGCGACTGTGTTGATACACAACCGTATTTCAACGTGCCAAAATCTGGATAAAACAGGGTTTTTAACGCGAAAATCTTGTACGAACAAACGTTAAAACCGAGAGTTTACAATGAACGATTTAAAACCACGTAAATCAAGATCTTTGGGGAGCTTAAATTCGAAATGTAACATTACATTACTCGTAAACGCACAAGTTTCGGCGAAAGCGGACATTGAACCGATTTCCGTCATTAATTTGTAAATAAACGTACAAAGCGGTCAAACCAGTTCACTGGCGAATTCTGCTGTTGCTAAGGAGTAGTACAATTTGCGTGTAATTCCATTCAAACTAGCTGTTTGAATCAACAATAGTTTGGAAGTGTCTATTTGCATACGTTTAGTATTGTTCGAGTAGGTAGTCGCTAAAATGAGGGACATGGCTCTATTGCAGTGTTGGGCGTAATTAATTTACTTTTGTAATTTAATTACTAAATTAATGAAAAGTAATTGAATTACTGTAATTAAAATTACATGTAATTGAAATTACTGTTATTCAATTACATAAGTCACAAGTAATTTTAATTACATTAATTTGTAATTCAAATTACCCAATTACTGTTTACGGGGTAACATTGCGGGTAACCTAAAACACTAGTGTGGTTGTTGTGCTCCATGACTGCAACGATTTGGCAGCCCAATACCTACAAAGTGTCAATGAGAGATTTCAAGAGCTTTTTGATTTGTTTACGTCTGGGGGCAGTAAGGCAGTAATTGCAACTATTTCTTATCCTCGATTTAAGGATAAGTGGCTTACTGTTATTGAGCAGCAGTACCATCGCAGAATAAAAATATGTTTAAACAACAAATAGCCTTAGAAACTGAAATCCAAGAGGAAACTGCCAGAGAATCTGCGATCACAAGCTCAAAGAATGATGATGATTCGTATTTTGTTTTCGAAACAGATTCTTCTGAAGGCGAGTTGACTTAATCACTCCGTTCAACAAGACCTGAAATTCTTATGTCTAAGTACCTAGCTGATCCGGATAAAGACACTTCAATGCTAAATAGACATCCTGAGATTAAGCAGGTGTTTCTTAAGTATAATACATTAATGCCGTCATCAGGCCCTGTTGAGAGATTATTCTCATATGCTACAATGATTAATTTACCAAAATCTGACAAACTTTCTGATCAAATGTTTGAACAAAGAGTAGTGTTAAAGTCTAATTTAAAGTAAATCACTTTTTTTAATTAAATAAACACATTTGATGAATCATTCGTCGTTTTATTTAACTTACTACCTCAACTTTAAAACAAATTATATACATAAGTAATTGAGTAATTGCAAATAACAATTACAATTACTAATTGTAATTGTTAGTTGAATTACTTTTCAATAATTTCAAGTAATTTGTAATTGAAGTCGCCAATTACAATTTGTAATTGTAATTGTTAATTTGTAGTTAAATACATTTTGCCCAACACTGCTCTATTGTTAGTTAGGAACGAATGTTTCTACTCGTACCTCAGAGTGTATACAGGTAGCTTCACCGTCAGAATGTATGGAACAGTTTATTTATCGGGATTCGTACCTCAAAAGGGAAAAACGTTCGTCTGTCTGTCAGCCTGTTAAGACCCTTTTTCTCGAATCAAGTTAAAAAAATTAATATCAAATAGGTACCAGTGGCGTGCATTGGTTTTCAGAATAGGTGGGCACTAAGCCGGGTCCAGTCTAGGCAGACGCGGTCACTAATCAGAAAAATAAACGTGTGGTCGGGGGACCCCCGGCAAGAACTAAGTTCAAAATAAAAATAATTTAGTGAGTTGCTTAATTGTGGGGCACACAGGTACTAAAATGTAATTGACAGGCTTATGTTGATATATCGAGGTAGGCACTGCTTATATGCAATGCACGCCACTGATAGGTACGTAGGTCTACGGTCCATTGGAGCTTCAAAGCAAGAATAATGAAATTTGGCAAGAAGCAAGGTCTTACAGCACAAGTACTTAAAGGAAAAATTCGGTACCTAAATCGTTAAACTCGTTCATAGGATAAATGTATCCAACTACTTTATACAACTACGCTGTTTTTGTTAATAACCCACGAAAAATCATTGTGCTGAATGAATGATAACAGTTTGTGCGTCAACATCCTTTATACCGTGTATTTGAGATGCGACTTCAGAGCAAAAATCCACGCTATGATTAATAGAGCAAATTTCAAATGAATCACCACCCTGAAATAACATCACAGAAATTAATTCCGTACATGTATCCACATTCGTCAAAGTAAGCTAGTAACCAGTAGTTTGGCTTACAAGGATAGGCATCATCATCCTGTCTACTAACTATAACATATTGCTATCAATCCGTTTGCAGAGCGTGGTAATTGTGGCAATATTTCTTACGGCCGTTTATAGTAACACTAGCAGCGCCCCGCAGTTTCACCCGCATAAGTTTCCCGTGGGAATATCGGGATAAAAACTATCCTATGTCCTTCCCCCGGGACTCAAACTATCTCTATACCAAATTTCATCTAAATCGGTTCCGCGGTTTAAGCGTGAAGAGGTAACAGACCACAGACAGACAGACACACTTTCGCATTTATAATATTACTAGCTGCGCCCCGCGGTTTCACCCGCATAAGTCTCGATCCCGTGGGAATATCGGGATAAAAAGGATCCTATGTCCTTTTCCGGGACTAAAGCTATCTCTATACCAAATTTCATCTAAATCGGTTCAGTGGTTCAGGCGTGAAGAGGTAACAAACATATAAACACACACACACACACACACACACACACTCACAAACTTTCGCCTTTATAATATTAGTGTGATAGTGTTATTACTAGCTGCGCCCCGCGGTTTCACCCGCATAAGTTTCGATCCCGTGGGAATATCGGGATAAAAACTATCCTATGTCCTTTTCCGGGACTCAAACTATCTCTATACCAAATTCCATCTAAATCGGTTCGGCGGTTTAAGCGTGAAGACGTAACAGACAGACAGACACACTTTCGCATTTATAATATTAGTATGGATGGATCTATTGGGTTAATGGTTAACAGGGAACATCTCTCATCTCTTAACGGTGATTAGAGCAAGACACAATAAAAAAAAAAAAAAATGTGTAGTATTATTGGTGGGTTGGAGAGAGGCTTGTGGTAAAGTAATAACAGCCGCTCGGGTCGATCGATCAGGTTAAGCTACGCTTACCGCGGTTGGCCCGTGGATGGGTGACCATCTTCACATACCAAGACCCCTCCGTGCCTCGGAAAGCACGAAAAGCCGTTGGTCCCGGCTGTCATTCGTGGATCTTTGACAGTTGTTACGGGTCGTCAGAAGCCCGAAAGTTTGACAACCAGTATTACCAAGGGGTATCGTATTGCCCAGTAACTGGGTTGTGGAGGCCAGATAGGCAGTCACTCCATATAACATACTGGTATTCAGCTGCATCCTATTATTTTATTATATGTAAATTTTAATATTCAAGAAACTCAAAAATGTATAGATACTTACCTGCATGTTATTAAAAGCAAGCCGAACTTCGAACAACACTGTCTCATGCCTATAACAACAATATCCCCCTTAATTACATCTTTGAATGTAATCTCAAATCCTTATCTTATGCATTGTCTCCTTTGTCTCAATGATAAACTTACACGAAGTTATTGTTCGCAAATATTATCGCTTTTTATGTCGACCGTTACTTACTAAAAAGTTTTTAGTAAAATAAGTTATAATCTTGGCGCCATGTGCCAGACAGGTCAATGGTTCTTTATCTAGTGTAAAGACACCACCCACGATGGCGTCCCATAGTTTGTAAATGGATGTTGCTATATAAATCTTAAGTATTATATTATTAGCTATATATATCAAAGATGATGAAGAAGATGATGTGAGTTTGTGTATGTGTGTTTCTATTATTCTTATAAGGTTTCACCCGCATAAGTCTCAATCCCGTGGGAATATCGGGATAAAAACTATCCAATGTAAAGTCCCGGGACTCAAACTATCCCTATACCAAATTTCATCTAAATCAGTTCAGGCGGTGTAAGCGTGAAGAGGTAACAGACAGACAGACACACGAGTCTTTGGTCAACTGGACCCACTCGAACTGGACCCGCGGGTCCAGTCGACCAAAGCAAAAATTTTATATATTCTTATTGGTCAACTGGACCCACTGTCAAAATTAGACAAACATCTTTTGTTTTAAGCTACCCGTGGATACAGTCGAAACAAAAAGACAATGGCACGACTTTCAGATTTATAATATTAGTATGGATTGCAAAATGTGTGACGTCACAGCTGGGTCACACGAATGTAACCACCTGTGACAAGGACGGGGGTTCCCACTGCTGGAACACAGGCCTTTCTTGAGAGGGAGTGGGCCGTACGCGTAATCCACCACGCAGAAGCAGTGCGAGTTGGTGGAAGTCACATGCCTTCGAATTTTTGCTTCTAGAACATGTCGGTTTACAATGTCTTCCTTCACCGTTTTGTGAGCTTTTGTAAATCTCTAAAGGAATGTGATACAGGAAGTTGTATTTTGAGCTCCTTGTAAGTTCTTATTTGTAATTTGTTATGGTATACATTGAAAGTATTCTAGCTATGTAATTTGTCGGTCGCAAACCGAAACTACAAAAGTATGATAAAAAGAACAAAGTGATCAAAGAAACCACAACGTAGATTTTAGAGAACTTTATCAAAGTAAAGCTAGTAGCAAATACGTAACCTTTCACCTAATTAACCTTTGAAGGTTAATTAGGTGACTTCTCTTGATATTTAGTTACTTACGAGCCTTCAGCTAAGACAAAACAGATGCTGAAACTAAACGTAAACAACAGTATATAATTGCTTCTGTCTTTCGCAACGCATCGCATCTCATAAGAAACAGTACCTTCGGTACAACAAACACACCCAAGTTTTTATTTATTGCAAAACTTATCAGACTCTGGATTACAGTTGTTTGCACATTGTTCCAAGCTTTCTATACACTATGTAGTACATAGATTCATTCTGGAGGGAATCGTGGCTAAATAATAACAGCCGCACGCGCTTGCCACGGTTAGTTTGTGGATGAGTGACCATCCGCTACATAGGTAATAGGTAATAGGTAATACGGGCTGGTGTCCGCAACTCCACGTCAATGCGCGTATTTTGCGAGGCCACTCCGTGCCTCGTAAAGCCACGATAAGGGATGATTTATACTAGACCGGGCCGTGCCCGGGGCGTGCCGTTTTCAAATCCGTGCCCCGTTCGGGCCACGGATTTGAAACGTTACACATTGTGCATGATCCGTGTCCCGTCCGGACCGGACGGGACACGGATCATGCAATGTGTAATATACCTAAACTGCTTCATACAAAATGTATGTAACGTTTCGAATCCGTGCCCCGTCCGGGCCACGTACACGGCATGCCCCGGGCACGGCCCGGTCTAATATAAATCATCCCTAAGCCGTTCGTAGATCTTTGACAATCGTTAAGGGTAGTCAGAAGCCCAAACGTGGCTGTCGGACGTTTGGGCTTCTTGAGTCTTAGCATTGGATATCGTGTTCCACAGTAAGTGAGTTGCGAAGATCAGATAAACAGTGGCTTCTATCACTGGAAGCCGACCCTAACATAATTGGAAAAGACTACCTAGGCAGATTGATTGTAGGTACTTACTTAGATGAAGTACTTTTCAAGGAAAACTTGGGGACAAGTATCCATCAACCGAAATGCGTAACGAGCTCATAAAAAAACTCTATTCCTTCAAGCAAAAACGTTATTTCGTAAAACTTTATACTGTCTGATATTATATAAAAATGAGGCTGCGTAAACAAATATAAAAACATCATTTACTTTATGGTTTTCGTTACTGGTGGGCTATGTTGGATTTTTTAAGACTCAATTATATTTTTTATCTAATAAAAAAGCATGGCCGCAATTAATTTGAATAATGTTTAATGAGTGCAGCAAAACCTGTAGGTTAGTTTAATGAAGCCCGTAAGTTGCACTTATTTATTCATTTATTTAATACTTCAAGCACATAAATATACAGAGGCGGACGGACTTAAGCTACAGTTTCCTAGAAGAACGGTGGCCGCCACGTAGCGTCCGCAATTTACCGGCGAATGACATCATTGAAACGTTATTTATAAAAGTAAAAAAGTGTGTTTTACATGGAGAGTTTTTTGACACGGTAAACTCAAACCTAGCTGCCCAAAGATTTAAATCTCTAGATTTACCCTCACAGTACTTAGTCACTTGAAAAAGTGTCAATTATAATATTCATGACAGCCGTCCGTGAGGCCGTTATGTGGCGGCCTCCGTTCTTCTAGCAAACCGTACCTTCAGGGTCAGTTGAGAACTTATAAAGGTCTCTTATAAACCGAGAAACAAATTAATGGGTTAGTAACCAAAGCGTTGTTTTGCAATTAACTATATTTAATTGTTTACCTTAAAAGCAAAGCAAAAAGATACTGAAAAAAAGCTTAAGCTTAAAGCTCTGCTCTAAGGTTTTCTTGGTCGGTACTCGGTATTAACAGGAATAATGGCCGATCCCTTTAATTCACGGATCGTCATTGGTTAAAATTAAGACTCCTGTATCTTTACCAAGAATGAAGCAAATACCTCACAGATTTGCACAGTAGACCCTCCAATGTGGAAGTAGCTATCACAAGTAAAGTTAGCTTACTATTTATATGCCCAGTTTAGCAATAAAAAATACTACCTGCAATTGGTGAGCACAACGAATAGTTTTTGTTTATAGGATCCGAGCTTATGACTATTATAAAACACAAGCCTTTCAAATAAATAGCTTTGATCAAAGTAGTGTATTTATTTAATAGTTATATAAACACTATCTCATGCACGTCGGTAGTGAGGTAGCTGTCACTGTCAACTGTCAGTTCACCACGAATGGCGGGAAACCGTTGAAATTATAGCGGTGCCCGCACGAGAGGCTTGGCGTGGTAATGAGCCAGTGTAGTGATTTAATCAGAGAGGCAATTCCCGTATTTTTAAGAACGTAAGCAGTCTCATCTCAGTCTCAATCTGTCAAAAATACCTCTAATTTCGCTACATTTCTAATAAGTTTTTGACATTGATTCGATAATCAACGTCAAAAA
This sequence comes from Amphipoea oculea, assembly GCA_945859645.1. Lineage (NCBI taxonomy): Eukaryota > Metazoa > Arthropoda > Insecta > Lepidoptera > Noctuidae > Amphipoea > Amphipoea oculea. The sequence continues at coordinate 8,251,405 of OX243876.1, forward strand.
CTTGTCAGAAATGTAGCGAAATTAATTCTGATTTCGCACCCGATCACATCTAGGGAATGAACATCAAAGTTAGTAAAAATAATGTATTTAAAGTTTGTATCACAGCAAACGCAAGATCTTTTATCAAACTACAAGTCGTAGTAATGAATTTGATACCACGAGACAAAAGAGTGCAAGTATTTAGCGTCAGACTGCCCGACCACATATAGGTAAGCCTACTGTCTGCGACGGCTAATGAAACCCTCAAAGTCAGGCCCTTCACTATTCACCTCTTGACCTACAGGTCAATAACTTATTACTCTTAAATAAATAGAGAACATACTAACTTTTTTTAGGGTTTGTAATATTTCGGCAATTTATTATTTCTCTCCAGTATTTTTAGGCTCAGATTTTTTCTCAGCCAAAAAATACACTTGTAATATTTTTAGATATTAGCTTACAATCAACACTGAAAAGATTAAAACCTACGCAAAGCTCAACAAATGGAAATTACTTTTAATATTGTCATTGTTTTCAATATCTGCAAACACAGGTTATATATAATCCTTAGAAAAGGTTAAATTGCAAGTAATATGAGCTTACGCCATTAACGATAGAAACCTACGGGAAGCCTACAAATAGAATTTGTTTTTAATTAATTAATTACTTTTTATGTGAACACAAGAGTAATTCGGGAATAAACCACGAGGCCATAGTATAGTAACTACAGAAGTTCGACTTCGTACAGATGAGAAAGGGGGTGACTACCGAGATGTCGCCTTAATGCTAAAACGCCAGAGGCAACTACAGCCGCCGACACGCATTGACGGCCACACGGGTCGATTGATAAGGTTAAGCTACGCTTGCCGCGGTTGGTCCGTGGATGGGTGACCTTCTTTACATATCAAGACCTCTCCGTGCCTCGGAAAGCACGATAAGCCGTTGGTCCCGGCTGTCATTCGTAGATCTTTGACAGTCGTTACGGGTCGTCAGAAGCCGCAGTGATTGGATTGTGGAGGCCACATAGGCAGTCGCTGCATCCGGTTAGACTGAAGCCGACCCCAACGTAGTTGGGAAAGGGCTAGGCAGATGATGACTTAAATATACGACCGGCACGTTGTCGACGGCAGCCGCCGACGCGTATCGACGGCAGTTACCTCTGCTGTTGACGCGTGCTGCTCGTATGTATGCACTAATAGTGAAGTATGTAAGAAAAAGACAATATGTTGATTTTGTAAAACATGAAACATTTATTTTCTCTTGACTGTACTTACCTGTCAAAAAGAGTAACCTGATAGGTAAGCCAGAGATTAAAACAAAAGAAGAACTATCAGGGGATCGAGGAGGGGGGACGGGTGGAGGGGGGGGGGTCAGGGGGCCGGAATAAATCAAATAAATTGGAATACGGACAGGAGAATGGTGATGAAATGTATGGAGCCGACCTTCTGTACTTTGCTTGTGTATCTTTGGCTGAGGTAAGCGCCATCGTACCGTAATCCTTTAAATAAACACCCGCGCTTCAAACAACAGCCCAGAGTGATGAAAGAAGATAAATAAAAGCTTGTAATGAATGTGGGCTACAAATCGCCCCTAACCTAATTCATTGCACTAATTATAAGAGATTAAATTGCCTTAGTGGGCAACAAAAAATATTTAGAATCACACTTGTGTTGTTTTAAAAATAACATGTCGCTTATGACGTTGTTTGAAATAAGAGGAGCCAATTGGCTGGAATATTTCTTCGTAATACTCGTACATATAATTATGATAGCGATACAGGAATTTACGTTACTTGAAACATACTTACATTGTATTTGTAACATTAGAGACTAATTGAATAATCCCACTAATATTATAAAGGTGAAAGTTTGCGAGTTATTCTTTCACGCAAAAACTAATGAACAGATTTAGATGAAATTTGGCACACAGGTAGTTTATAACCAGGACTAACACATAGGATACTTTTTATCCCGATATTCCAACGGTAACGAAACTTATGTGGGTGAAACCGCGGGGCACTTCTAGTAATTCATACTTAAATATTTGAGTAATAAGAAATAGACATAACAACACGCCTGTATTCCCGAAGGGTTGGGCAGATGTGTACCTATAGTACACCGATACGCCAGCTATGTTTTTAAGTCCCATAGGGGGCGAGCCTATTGCCATTAACTGGGCACACATCCAAACTCTAGGCTGCTACTCAAAATTACAGATGGAAAAATCCAATAACGCTTTGTCCGACCTCTGCAAACCGAACACACTACCTCATGCTCAGCAGTAGCGCTTGCGACCACTAAATTAACGACGCAGTTAAGGAAATAATGTTGCCGATTCAGTTGTTCACAAACTAAACTAAATTTATGTTCAGTGCATCTTTTTCTTTCTATTTCATTAAGAAAAGGACAGGAGAAAAAATTTAGTTTAGTCCTGTCAAATAGATCAAGATTTAATCACGTTTAAACTTGTATGGAGTAGTGTCAGGCGCTGATTAATTTGACAGGACTAAACTAAAATTTATCTTCTGTCCTTTTCTCAATGAAATAGAAAGAAAAAGATGCACTGAACTTTTTAGTTTAGTTTGTGAAGGGAATCGGCACCAATATTAGAAAAAATTTAATTGATAAATATTTCGAAAGAATTGAGGAAAAAAGCACTTCTAATGCTATTGCATTAGGCAAACAATGTATAGGAAACTGATTCAGTTAACACAACAGCTAAATCACAGCCTCATCGAATGTCTAAAGCAGCTGACCGTGCATGCAAGCTGTCAAACACATAATCTACCTCCTAATTCATCCTAGCCATCACACGAACACAATTAATAGCTACAACTCCAGTAGCAAGTATTTTCAACCACGAGAATGTGTCTATGTACACTCAACGTTAGGTTATTTCACGCCCCTCATAATATAACAAGAATTATTATGCAAGTTTCAGGTGTCCATAACAACGGACAAGAAGCCCATTCATTTCGACAAGCACATAACTATAAAACGCGCCTTTACCCACGGTGAAAATACAAGTTGGGTAAGTTAAAGTTTCTCCTTTTATTGCTACTTATGTTCTAACATACGTTCCAACTAGGTACTTGCAAGGCGTAGATAGTCATGCGTGGGCTCATTGCGTGGCCATAAGCATCATAATCAGCCTATAATGTTCCCACTGCTGGGAAATAGGCCTCCTTTTTGTGAAAGGGAGTGGGCTGTAATCTACCACGCGGGTTCTGTGCGGGTTGGTATATGTCATATGTCTTCCAAGTTTTATTTGTAGGACAAGTCGGCTTCCTTACGATGTCTTCCTTCGCCGTTTTGAGAGCAGTGGTGATGAAATAATTTACACAAAGTAAAGCGCCTGTCTAGGTTTAAACCTTCGACCTTCAACTCGTAAGTCGCGGTCGTTACCACTGGGCCACCAGTGCTCTGGCGTGGCCATGTGTCACTTAAAACTTCCCAATCCCATATTTACACTATCTCTTGTTCCGGATAAAAGTACTCCCGATCTCAAAATCTTCGATTCCGGAATATGTAGGTTGAACGTTGTAAAACCACCTATTTGTGGTTGCCAGCAAATCGTTGTTTAACTCTTTCGTACAGTTTACGATCGCCATAAAAGGAGTAAATTTACCGTGCCACTATTAAAATCTATTCTCGTAGGTGCAAACGTTAGGGCCGAGTGTGGAGGAGGATATCTTCGGGTATACAGGGCGGTGCTATCGCAGTAAATCACCATTGCCTTCGTGAAACAGGTCTCTACGTCAGCCAACTTGGATAATTAAAGTACGTTTGAGAAACAACGTAAACAAACAAGTTTATGTGACTTCTTTATAGTTGTTCCAGTGAGGTCTAGCGAGGCGAATTATGACGGACTTAATGACCATGTTACAGTTCATTTTAGCCTATGTTCTTAATTATGCTCAAGGCATGAAACATGTCTAAAATGAGAGAGTGACGCTTGCACAGATGGCAAGAATAAGAGCCAATAAAGGCAATTTGATTCGAACATATTACTTGGAACTCTGCGAAGAGCTCTGTTTGTGTTGAGCTTATGTACTGACGAAACTATGTCTGTTGCAATACAATAATAAAGCTCGTAGGAAACTAAGCTACGTACTAGGATATGAGTTTAGTTCGGGTTTATCTTACTAGTTCCTAATACCTATCTTTACGAGCGATTTAAACTTAAATGACATGTACGTGAAGTAAGTCCGTGGAGGATGGTCTGGAATGAAATCGTATCGAGATTGGATTAAAATTCCATTTTTTTTTATTAGTACTGCAAAAGATGGTCTATGCGGTTCGTAGGTACTGTATCGTGAATTTCTTGAAAATTAAGAACCAGATTACGAGAAAAGGTTGTATCTTTCTGTCCGCCTCCACCCGCTTAATACCGGTGGGTATTGAGCGGGTGGAGGTGGAAGGACGGAAGGTTGAAAGTCTCTGAACCGCCTCCGAAGCAAAGTGGGAAGATGCAACTACAACCTCGTAAAGTGGGTTTATCTCGACGGTACGGTTGCAGGATGTGGATGGGGAGCTGTTGTGCAAACTGTGTCTTGCCTTCGTATCCAGGCCCTTTGTGACCCAAAAAATTGCATGGGCCGCCATGCAATTTTTTCTACGCTGCTACCGAAGATGCGAAGTTTTGGGCCAACTTTTAATACACTGTCGTGCCATCGACACGACGAAGAAGAATACTAAAAAGTTTCCAAAGCACAGACTAGACTTAATCGTTCTATGGAGGATGCAAATGTGCACTGCAATTGATTAAGAATGACGGATGTAGGATGTTACCGCCCATTTGCTTACCTACGACAATTCAAATATCATTATTGAACAGACACAAAATGCTATCTACACAGGATATTTGTAATCCCTACGGGTTTTTTTTGCCATCCTGTTTGGAACATTTTTTTTATATACATTTTGATTCTGACGCTATCAAACATTAAAGTTACATCATTTTGATTATAATGCGCAAGCGCTACTTTTTCAAGTACCTACATAGATATCGCCGATTTCGTAAGCGCTTTACCACTTATAACAACAATGCCCGGTAAATTGAAACTACACTACGGCTGAAATATTGTCGCATAAACATATAGACCTACTTGTCGTACCAACCTTAGGACTTGCCAACGAAGGGCCAAAGGTGACCAAGGGCTGGCTTTTACCTTGGCCAGAGGCTAAGCATTGCCATACAACGTGGTAATGCTGCCAGTCTCTTGGATACATTACCAGTCGACAGGGATGCGGAGGAATTTTCGAAGCCATATATTAGTTTGTCATAGTTATAGTTAAGTTAGGATATTAAATTTTTATTTTATTGAAGAAAATGTTTATTTCTAATTATTAAATTATGATGTACCTAAGTACCTACTGCGGCACTTACGCCACGAGGCAACTACAGAGGAGAGCTATTTTACTTAATGAAACTCCTATCGGATTTCACATTATTTTGGGAGTTTTCGCATTAAATATATAAAATTAGCCCGTCTTATTTATTACATGTCAAACCTATAACTCATCGAATGACACACGCTTAAACGTTCGAATGGAACATGTTTTCAAATATTACTGGCCAGTATCTCAAAAGATATAGAGAACTCTACAGTACCTTAGGATGGTACCTTAAATTTTAAATTAAACCTTAAATGAAAAAAAATGCGTTTACCATAAAACTGCACGCCCCTCCACTTAAATTTCTATAAAAACATTTGAAAAGTGTATGCAACAAGGAGTTTGCAGTTTTAAAGTAAACGATGTCTAAAGCAATTACGAGGTAGACTATACAATAATGTCATTTTCACTGACCCTGGCATGTTTACTTACCTGTCGAAAAATTATAGCCAAGGGGCTAAGGAAGATTAAAGAGGATAGCATCGTATGACAACAAAGGGATAGGTATGTCCCTTTACACGGATATCTCCTTTTATGTTGTCATAGGATGGTGCTTTAACGTATCTGCAATATTATTGCAGATGTAACATCGCTTGTCATGTTATTCTATTGAGACGAAGAGTATACCCCATGGACCTTTCTTGCTAAAAGTGTTACTGCATTTATCAGTAACGTATATTATTCATACTAATATAATATTATTCATGCGAAAGTAACTCTTTCTGTCTGTCTGTTGCACCTTAACGGCTGACTGGATTTCGATGCACACTGGGAGACCATTACCTGTGTTAGAGCATGGGATACTTTTTATTCCGGTAGTTATATGTTCCCATGGGAAGATAGTAATGAAAATCACACTAATATTATAAAGGCGAAAGTTTGTGAGTGTGTGTGTTTGTTACTTCTTCACGCTCAAACGGCCGGATCAATTTTCATAAAATTTTGTGTGGAGGTAGCTGACACCCTGGATAGTAGTAGTAGTAGTATAGAATAACTTTAAAAAGAATGCGCTTTTCTTTTGGCTTGTTTGGACTTGCACCCTACATCGTCAGTTAAGAATTTTAAGATATCTATCTTTACTTCTACCCAAGTGGTTTGAGTGAAAGTGATTAAGTATTAGGTACCTATAGGTATACGAGTATGATTGTTATCAATATATATACTAGCAGCGCCCCGCGGTTTCACCCGCATAAGTTTCGATCCCGTGGGAATATCGGGATAAAAAGTATCTTATGTGTTAATCTTGGTTATAAACTATCTGTGTGCCAAATTTTATCAAAATCCGTTCAGAAGTTTGTTCGTGAAGAAGTAACAAACATAGAAACACACTCACAAACTTTCGCCTTTATAATATTAGTGTGACTCATAGGTAGGTTCAATGTTTAATCATAACTAATTATCTTTTACTGGAAATATTGTAAACATAACTTTCGAAACTTCACGTTGAGCGTCAGAAATAATACTACATCAAGATTTTGTTAAGTAGGTACACAAAAAATATAACTAACAAAAGAACCATTCAGTCGCAAGTGCCCAGTATGAAAGCTAATTTATAACAGTTCCAAAAAAACTCAAAAAACGACGTAACGCGATAACTGGCAGCGTGTCGCAACACGGAATCGCATCAGTCTTTTGTCACGACACTATCCGATTCAGCATGAATTTCGATCATTCGCCGTTTGTTTGCTATAGAAGAACAGGTGTTCCGGCCCTCTGAGTTATTGCTCACTCCATACGTGAATAATAGCGGACCTGTTACAACGAACATTTGCCCCCTTTTTTCTGTACAGCGAGACGTGTGAAAGGACGCTCATTCGATAACTTGAAATTGTTCCCTAGAACGTTCATCGGGGTAATTGAGAAACACGCTAACACGTAACAGTAGCAATGAATTTCATTTTGACAGTTCAACAACATTCATTGCGTTATTTACAATGTTGAGCAAACAAATGTTTTGAAGATATGAAGCAATGGATTAGCAACATCCTTCAAAATGATTCAGAAAGTGTGTGTACGCAATTTGGGGACGGGAAACATGTAGCTACGACACTTATTTTTATTACCTGCCATTGAATGGACTGTGTTGCGAATTTAGTTCTGTCCTATTTTTAGGTCTTCGTTACATTGTTTTCCACCTAACGCTAAAAGGATTTTGCTGTGATGCAAAGCAACGAGCACACGAAAAAAGGATTCAACAGAATCCACACTCGAATGTGTGAAAAATTGAAAATATCTTCACAAAAGAAAACTGGTACATTTAAATGGTGTTTGTACCCGGTAATTAACGTCTGGAGAACAAACAAAACATTCCAAAGAACGTTGTCGCTTGGAACTTAGAAATATAAAACAAATGCAGTAATTTTTAAAGAGACCGTGATTTTAAATAAAACTTATTATTATTCATTAGCAAGGTGACTGACATTGCCTACGTGATTTTCTTAAGGTAAAGTCATTTGTTAGGAGGGGCTCGTGGCCAAATATTAACAGCCGCACTGGTCGATCGAAGGTTAAGCTACTCTTGCCGCGGTTGGTTAGTGGATGGATGACCGTCCATTACATACTATCGGGACCACTCCGTGCCTCAGAAAGTACATTAAGCCGTTGCTCCCGGCTGCCATTAGTAGATCTTCGACAGTCGTTACGGGTAGTCAAAAGCCCAAAAGTCGGTCAAAAGCCTATGACCTCCACAACCCAGTTACTGAGTTGTGGAGGTTCATGTCAGATAGGTAGTCGCTTCATGTGAAATATTCAACTGCATCCAGTTAGACTGCAAGCCGACCCCAACGTAGTTGGGAAAAGGCTAGCCAGATTGATTGAAGGTCATTTGTATCAATAATGATGCAAGAGTAAAAATATTATTACCTATTTATATGGCTCATTTAGCTAATTGAAGTGCGATGTCTAGGTATACACGACGACATATCAAGCTGTACCTACATTTCCAGTTTTAGCTGATCTCGCATGGTATAGGCTATTCGTAAAACGAGAAGTTTAAACTGGAAATGTATAATTTGATATGTCGTCGTGCGTACTTGTCTAGACACAATGAAAATATTTATTCAGTTTGTGTCTAGTAGGACAAATATTTTTGACTTTAACCAAACTTGATCTCCGAATTATGGAGTCTTTGGTCAACTGGTAGGTATTTTAATATTTTAATAAAATTATGGAGCTCTTGGGAATCAATGTATGAAGTGAAATTGTTTGGAGAACAATAGATTTGGAGCTCCTGGGAATAAGCTGTCCAAATGGAATACCAAATACTACAGAGGCGATACCCGGCAATGGGATATTAAGGCCTGTAGATAAAGACAAGCTAGTCTATTCTGTAAAAATCTCGCAATGGAAACTTAGGTGAATGGAGCTGTCATTTCACCCCCTGAGCTATTCTGCAAGTATCACCGTGAAAACTTAGGTGAAGTGAACTTGAGTGAGCTGTCAAATGCGTCAATCCCTACATCGGGTGGAATAGTTATACCACCTAATGTAGACATAAAATCTCAACTTAGGTGAAGTGAGCAGTAGCTAATTTCACCCAAGTTTTCAGGGTGATATTTTAACAGAATAGACCTTCTAGTCAGGTCCAAAAATTCGCGACATTATGTCACCAAGCGTCAAGCAGCTCGTTACTAACATCAATACTGTTGATTATAATAGATAATTATAAACAAGACCACAACACTTATTTAACGTAGCGGCATTTTACATTATGAGCTACAGCATTGGTTATGCGGTTTCAATGTTTACAGTTATGAGTAATTCTGACCAAAGGCTACGCTTGATTAAATTTTGCCCGTCCGTTGACGGTTCACAAAAATAATTATGAAAACGACACTAGTATATAGGTAGGTAGATTCACAACTGTTCGATACGCTTTCGTGCCGAATTGAACATCAATCAATGTTACCAAAAGAGTCCTCTAAAAGCTGTTGACAAATCCTTAACCCAAAAATTTTGACAGTTTAAGGCTTCAATAGCTGTTATACCGCAATATTTATTCCTCAGATAAAAATTATCTGACTATTGAAAAATCAGGCCTAAACCAAATAGATGACCGCTATTTTTTTGATAGCTCTTTGCAGTCGGGGACTAGGTAAATCAGGAAACCGAAAATCTATCATTTTCGATTCGGAAACCTGTCGAATGGTTGTGATAGCTATGCTGGTCACACCCGCCTCCTGTGTGATCAACGGTATTGTTAAAACCTTGTTAAAACTGATGATCCTTCTCTGGTTTATATTCCGAAATCGGACCAAGTGTTATTGAAATTTTGTTTTACAAAATTTATCCTTAGTAGTAGTCCCGAGCCCGTACACTGAATTTGGGATCCGTTAATTACAATGGGTTTGTCCCTTTTACTTGGAATTTCATAATTGGTAAAATATAACGTGAACGTGTTTACACACCCCTGTCGATCTCCTCAAGGAATATCACATTCTTCAGTTTCGATGCTGGTAAACGAATCTTTTAAATGAAAAATTTAGTTCGTAAACTGTAGGTTCACTAACAACATTCCCACTACTCGATAGTCAACATTTCTATATCACATCCTTATGCAATACTAACGCAAGAACAACGACCAATCGAACCTAGAACTTATCATCATCCACCTGCCCTCATCCCTATTTGTTGGGAGCGTCAGCATGTCTTCTCCTACAATACATCTCTATCATCCGTCATCTTAGTTTCACTCCCTTTTCGACCAACATCCTTCTCAAAATCCATCAAATGTACAGGCCCAGCCGGTGTTCCTTCTTTTTTTTATCTTTCCTTTTTGATGTTTTAAGAGTGTGTTTAGTTTATTTTGTGATATTCCTGTACTAGTCCCAATACCTAAATACTTATTCTTTATTTCAAAGCAACAAAGACTTTGATCTTCTTTCATTAATCTCTATCAGCCGTCATTTTACTCACTCCCTTTCCGATCATATCATCCGTCAGATCAGAATTGTACCTCTTACATCACTAAAGACGTTAATAAAATCAATATAGGTAGATAAAAGGAGCCGCCTTCATCGCGAATTGCAAAACATACTTCGAAAAACAGCAACAATGATACTGGCGCGTGCCGCGACACACAGTGCGATTGTTTGTTGGCCAATGTGCTCATCACAATGATTGGGGAGCATTGTTTCCAATTACGTAATACAAACCCGCCTGGTTGATCTCATTGGGAAATAGGACAAAGTTGAAATGAAATCGTTTGATCGATGAGGAGGAAAAGCATGTGACTGAAAGAGTGATGAATATGAATATTAACATATGGAGAGGGAGAGGAAGGCCACAGAAAAGATAGATGGATTATGTGAGGAATGATAAGAAAGGGAAAGGAGTGAATGAGAAGAATAGCGTGACGGTTGTCAGGAGAAAATAGAAGAAGCAAACGTGTTACCGACCCTAAGTAACATGGGACAAGAGCTTTAAGATGATGGTGATGACGATGAGGTACACTTAAAGATGTTCTTAAAAGTATTTCTATTACTACAATACTCCTTGAAGAAGCAAGGACAACGGCGACTTAGAATTGACTTGCATTTGAGCATTCGACCGCAATCTACTTAAATTAATCTTACGATATCGGTATTTCTAATTGGCTTTCTGAGGTTTGAAGCAGTTCATACGAGTATCCGTACTGTGTACTGATAGCCTACAGAACAGGTAGTAGGTATTTTGTTAGCCTAGAAGCCGTTCTCAAGATATTTGGACAGTAATTTGATAGGTATTTACTTTCAAAACTTACGTGAACTGGAAGAGACAGAAAATCTTTTCTAAAATTTTTTTGTAACAACTCGATTAAATCATCTTTTCAGACCGCAAACATACCTGAAACAAAAAACAAAACAATTGTAATAAACTAGCAGTTAGTGGGTAGTTATAACAGTGACTATATTTTATCTTTGTTTTGGTTAAATTAACCCCTACCACCCATTTCAGACGTTATAATTCCGAAAACAACAGATACATAAATTCAGTGCCAGACGAAATAAGGAAAAAATGAAAAGGAAGAAGATATTTATGATGCATGGCGAAAAAAGCAAGTTGAGTTTAACACGCAAGAAACTAGCTTTACATTTTGTAAAGTGTAGGTACTAAGTGATCGAAATAGAACCCTTGAAAGAGATCATACCCTACTTATTTCAAATTGATGTGTCAGCACATTAGAGGGAGTCGTGGCTTAAATTTATAATAGACGCACGAGTCGATCGAAAGTTTAGTTACGCTGGCCGCGGTTGGCTCGAGGATGGGTTACCCCTCCGTGCCTCGGAAAGCACGTTAAGCCGTTGGTCCCGGCTGCCATTCTTTCATTCATTACATCTTTGACAGTCGTTACGGGTAGTCAGAAGCCCAAAAGTGTGACAACCAGTCTTAACCAGGGGTATCTCCTTACCCAATTGCTGGGTTGCGGAGCTCAGATAGGCAGTTGCTCCATGTCAATCCGGTTAGAATGGAAAGCCGACCTGTCGACCCCAACATAATTAGGAAATGGCTAGGCAAATTGATTGGATTGGTGTCAGCATATTCTATAAAAATATTAGCTTGTACGGTTATTTTTACATGTGCATAAAGTTTTAATAAATAAATAAAATATAATAAGTATCTAAGGGATTGCGAAAATATTTGCAGCAAAACTGTTTTGACACAATACAAAACTGTCATTTCCATATGGCAAACAAAACTAGTTTTGTTCAAAACTTTTCGACTGTGATGTGTGTACGTGATTCACTGAAGTTAGTTTGACAATTCAAACGTCACAATATGGCGTCAAGATCAATACTGTTCTTATTTTGAATCTCTTAACATCATCTGTCAGCTTTTTCGAACGGCAGCGTCTTTGTTTGCTTGTTTTCTTTATTTCCCTTTTTCTGAGGGAAGTATATTTATGTTCTGGCAACATTTTGAATTTTATCTCCCACCCAAAACAATTTTGACTGAAGATTGGTTTTGGGCAGACTATTGCTCTTTTAAGATAAGATAAGATTCGCGACAAAATGTGTTGACACAATACAAAACTGTATTGTATATGGCAGACAAAACAAGTTTCTTATAATTCATATTATTTTACTTATAAATACTTTTTTGTACACCAGGAAAACAAAAAAAAACACTACAAAACATACAGTGGGAGCCCTTATCGCTTTCTGCTCTTCCAGGCAACCTTGAAATGGGCTGTGATTGCGTGGACATAAAATGGAGTTATCATTGGTACAATATACCTAATACAAAATTTTGGTATCTACCGATAAAACATGGAATTTATAATCGAACAACAGATATTCTCGCACGTGTTATTTTTGACCGTTTTGCGACAACTTCTTGCATATAATGATCCATATAATAATACATCTTCAATAATGTAACGGCTCCGTGGACGAAAAAGCCCTCCTTTGTCAATTTCTTAACTAATTGTGAAAAACCTTGAAATAATTCTGTATAACTTAATAAAAGTACCTGTAGTTTTCGTGGCGCTAAACCATTCGTGTCAGTCACCGCATTAAGTTTCATCACTTTAGACTTTAGCGCTCTCGAAAGTATTGTTTATTTCGCCTTTGGTTTACTTAATTAAGATGATTGTGTTATCATAACATAAAATAAAATTTTGATATTATTTTAAGGATATCTGAAGACTAATGTGTGATTTTTAAATTTCTTGAAATGGTTTCCTAAATAATAGGAAAAAATTCATTACTGACTGGTTTAAAAAAAGGTTTTTCCAATATTATTTTTCTGCTATATTTTGTATCGAAGTTGAAACAAGTAATCCAGTCACGTGCTAGTTGACCATACTATAATGATCTTGATGATATTTTATAATGTTTAAAATTAAAAGCATTTTCTTGTAAAAATATGATCAAACGTCAGTCTCGCGTCAGTTTTGGAAAACCTTGTTGCAAATATTAGTGATTTTCCGTGAATACTTAATGTTATTCGAAAAATCTCTTGCAAAACAACGAATTCGACTTTTCAAATCACAAATAATGTTGTTTGAATTCTTTTCTCTTTCTTACAAACAATGGACAAAATTGATCAAAATCACTCCATTTTGTGCACGTTACTCAAAGTAAAAAGTCTCTTCCATTCAAGTAGCGATCGCATAATTCTAAAACAATATAGCCATCTATAGGGCTGTCATTTGTGAGTCTCAAAGCGTTCCGTCCGCCGTCCTCATGACAATGATCTCTTTTAAAGACGTTTTTATTCAAACGATGCTAAGCTCTGACTCACTTCCTTAGAATTTTGCCAATGATTCACAGTTACTTAGCTTTACATATAAATACATTATTCTTAGAAATTATGCAGCAGTTTTAGAACGACCATTATTACTTAATGATAGCCTAGGGACCTAAGATGAGGATAATGTATGTACTTAAAATTAATAAATACGTTTGTTTTAAGCTACATTGGCTGAACACATACATTTATATTACAGACTATTCTTATTTAAGTTGGAAAGTTTTCTGTTCAGAGTTCTAGATTAGCCATTTTGCATTTTTACATGCGAGAGCAGAAGCTAAAGAACAAAATGGCGGACTATTTGTAAGTAGTAACTCACAGTTTTAACGACAGCCATTACTTGCCTTCTTGAAGTTATTATTCGACCTAACTGCTCTATGTTGTTTGCACATGATTGTGATTCTAATCATTTCTTTTCTTTGAAAGATAATGCTGCTGTTGGGTAGACCAATAGATTCATCATCATCATTTCAGCCGAAAACGTCCACTGCTGGACATAGGCCTCCCCCAAGCTCCACCACTTCCACCGGTTCTGTTCTTCGCCCAATAGATTTTTGTTACAAATTATTTATGTATATTTTTAGATCAAGTACCTATATAAAAAACCCCAAGATAAAAAAGGCCGTAACCTAGCTACCGAAAACATCAAAAACAATCAAATAAAAACAAACAAGTAATACATACTTACTCAAACAAACAAAGATGAACAAAAAAAGAGATAATCTGATATTGACTCTCAAATCCCTTTGAAATCTCAATAGAGGAAAGCTTACAAGCATTTTTTCAACAATATGAATAACAATAATAAAATTACTGAGTCATAAAAAGGCGATCAGAGGATCAAGGAAGGTGGCCTCGAGTTGAACGCTACACAAAGGGAGTAAAAAATACCTACTGCGGGACTGCGAGCATCCAGTGAGGACATCATTCATCATCTCACGACAATCGCTCCACAATCGAGGCCGACATTGTGTCGACAACAGGACAAAATGGAATGAAAAACGAAATAGAAAATATCACGTTTTCGCATCAAGAATCAGATGAGCAGTGGTGGCCCAGTGGGAGCAATGGTGGCCCAGTGGTAACAGTCGCGATTTACAAGTTGTATGTCGTGGGTTCGAACCCAGATAGGCGCTTTACTTTGTGTAAATTATTTCATCACCACTGCACTCAAAACGGTGAAGGAAAACATCGTGAGGAAACCGGCATGTCCTAAAACCAAAAAATCGAAGAATTGTGACATCTACCAACCCGCACTGTGCCCGCGTAGTGGATTACGGCCCACTCCCTCTCACAGAGAGGAGGCCTGTGTCCCAGCAGTGAGAACGTTATAGGCTGATTATGTTATGCATCAAAAATAAAATAACTAGCAGGGCGACCTAAGACTCAAATCACACCGAGATGGCAGCGAAGCGGTGAGCAGTTTCAGTGTCATATAATTTTAAACTTTATCTTCATTACTGTAATATGTAGTAGGTATCGCTTGAGAAACTTGAAAAGGTTGCGCGGCCGCCCGCGGCGTCGCGAGCACTCCGACGACTCTGACTAGTTATTTTTGATGCATAACATAATCAGCCTATAACGTTCCCACTGCTGGGACACAGGCCTTCTCTCTGTGAGAGGGAGTGGGCCGTAATCCACTACGCAGGCACAGTAAGGGTTGGTCGAGGTCACATGTCTTCGATTTTTTGGTTCTTGGAATGCCGGTTTCCTTTGCGTGGATCAGCACCATCCAGCTCAACCATTTTGCAGGGAACCGAATGACCCAACACACGCGCCACTATTCAGTAGCAGCGTTGGTCCGTAGGGAATATTTATAGTTGAAATGATTTCGTCACCGTCGGTATGTTCTAGGACGACAGATGAAGTGGGTGTGATTTTGTGTCTTCTTCTTGGTCGCGTACTTCATTACTGAAGGTCGTGTCCCTGAAAGGCCTTCGTGGCTTTATGCACGATGTTCTTTCACTTCGTTCGGTTCTCAGCTTTTCTCAGGGCGGTCGTAACAGAGAGACCAGTGAGTGAGGGCGGTTACTTGGTCTGACCAGCGGTTAGGTGACCGTCCGCGCGGTCTTTTCCCATCTACCTAGCCAATCACCATCAACTATTCCAGATTATCTGGTTCCCGACGGGCAATATGTCCGAAGTAACCGAGAAATTTATAATTTTGCCTACCGTATAAGAAGTTGCAGTTCATTGTAGGGGAATTGTAATAAACATAGCGGCTTTCATTAATATGCAAATGAAAGAAGAGAACTACCGTCTGAGACGCACCTGTGTTGTCAACCTCAACGCACTTTTTTACCTTTTTTGCTTCACTCCTTGATATTCCAAGGGTAACGAGTATCTGGGGAGAAAATGACGATGTCCATTTTCCACAGATGGCTACCCGAAATTATACTCGTTCGATGTAATCGTCCAGTCAGCCGCGTCGTTTACTTTTATTAGTCTAAATATTATTCGCATCAACGAAATTGTTTATTATGGAACATAAAAACCATATGGCTATAGAGAGATGTAGGTATGTACTAGACATCTATACTAATATAATAAAGCTGAAAAGTTTGTTTGTTTGACCGCAATAATCTCCGGAACTCCCAATCGGATTTGAAAAATTCTTCTTGCATTTGATAGATAACCCAATTCTTGAGGCATCAGGTTATAGGATTTTTTACATCACGTTACGGCTTTTAGGAGCCGAGCAAAAAGAAAAAAAAAACGCGAAAATGCAGTTATTGCGCAGGCGGGCGATGCGATGCTATAGGATACATTCTATGTTAAAAACAAGAAGTTTTACGCGAGCGAAGTCGCAGGCATAATCTAGTTACCAATAATTATGTCTGCACTTAAATCCAAATAGTTATAATATTATAACCAGGGGATACTATTTATATTGACCGTTTGATGCGATCGAAATCGCGGTCAGAAGCTAGTTACCAATATGGCTGCATTTAAATCCAATCATAAATAGTTATAACTATTAGATTTTAATAGATTGGGGAATATTTATTATTCATATGCGGCATAGACACACGCCACTATTTCTCGGAAGGATGAGGAATGAAAACCGCATAAAACACAAAAGCAAACCAAGCCTATTGTCTCATGATATCGCTTCCCCTCACTAAGTATTACATAGCACAGGTGGTTGCGTAAATCTCCAATAATCGACGTACATTGCCGTGTAACGACACGCTATACGAAAAATCTGTCACATCAAAGGCGTTATAGAATATTGCGTTTGCGGCGGCGCGGCGTCGTGAATTCTTCCCACCTCTGATTTGCGATGTGTTCACTGGGATTATCATATTCATGTGTCAAACCTGGAATGGGAATAAGTCTTCCATATTGGGAAAACAGCGAACTATAATATCTCTTGCGAGTTTATTGAAAGTTTTGTATCCGAGTTGCGAATGTTTTGCTCTCAGTATTTCAAAATTTAATATAATATCAAGTCTCGCTCCGGTCGAATGGACAGGTAAACGTTTATTTCTGCGAAATAAAATGCTCTCCTGGAACGTTTATTTTATTGAAACGGCAAAATATGAACATTACTCAGTTCTATTGACGAGTTGTACACAATAAATTGTTATGTAACTGTCCCAACTGTCGAATTTAATCATCACTAATCCTAAAAACTAAAGGGCCAAAAAATCACGAGAATATTGTATGCATACGTCAGAACTGTTAAAGTGGCAGAATTAGCCATTACATGGGCAGATATCCAACACAAGATAGCATTTATCTTCGTAACACACATGACCTATTAACCCAAGAGTCGACGATTTGTGGAGCACTATAGACACAATATACATGCAATATGCATGGGCAATAATATAGATGCATGGACAATAATTTAGATGTATGGGCAATGATATAGATGCAACGGTTCATAGAATACTCTCTGGTGGTCTATTAAGGACATGCCGTCCGGGATTAATCGGGCTCGTAAAGTTACAGAGCCCTTAAATCCGGCATGGCGGTGACAGCCCTGACTAGGCAACTGACGAACAGACGCCCGGCAGCCTAATTGCGGAACGCCAAATCGTCAAATGATTCTGATCAGTTGGCTTCATTTCTATCACAATTGGCTTCATTTTACGATTTTCGAATTGCGAAACTCTAGTTTATTATGAAACCAATTATGAACGTTAAGGCCCTGCGCAGAAACTAGAGTTTCGCAATTCGAAAATCGTAAAATGAAGCCAATTGTGATAGAAATGAAGCCAACTGATCAGAATCATTTGACGATTTGGCGTTCCGCAATTAGGCTGCGGATCATCAAGCTACTACAATCTGTTACATTTCTTTAATAGATTTTCAACTTTATAACTAAAAGATTATAAAGTTCAAAGTTGATTGGGAAAGTTTGACAGTTTCGGGTAGCTTGATGTGCTGGCGTATTTACCTCAATATCGAGCTTTATTAAACTCTGGCAAAATTTATGCTAAGACAACTTAATGAGTCCCTAACGAACTAGATTTATAGTTCTGCTTGAACAATTTAAGATACCATAGAATACAAACATACACGTTTCCGTTGACAGCGATGGGATGTATTTATTGGTATGTTAGTTAGTCATTTAATTTTGTACCTATTGTAAATACCTAGCTACACACAATAGCAACAGATACCATAGAATAGTACCTCGACATATCCCACATGGGATGTATAATGAAAAACTAAATTAATATTATATCCTACACTTCAAGTTAATAATGTTTTGTAACTAACACAAAGAAGAAAGTAGCAACAAAAACACTTATGATTAAACAAAATATTTACTTAGCAAATTACTCTCTCGACGCTTAGGATAAAAATGGGTGTTTTAAATGAATGCTCGTCGACTAATTATTGTAATTACTGTTGTCAATTTACACAGCAAATTAACCAATGTTTTGCCTGATAAGAACGAACAGCGGCCATAACGTTATCTTTACAGGCAATAAGATGTAAAACCGCCATCGTCAACTTGGACCTTGTCAGTTTTCTACCTCATCTGACCAAATTACCATTGTGCCCAAGTAATCCCAGACGCTATTACAAAAAAATAGAACTCGAATTGAATAATTAAAGTTTTTTTTGTTCTTTTTTTATTTTGCTGAGAACGTTCGCATTTCGCCATTGGGAATAGCTTCGGTATTAGTTGATTGCACTCGAGCTAACAACCAACACAAAACTGCGCCAATATCAAAAGCTTTCAATTTACAAGCTCCGATCTGATCAACGTTCGAAGCATTTTTAACACCAACATTTTCTGTGAGTCATCGTTACTTTTATCTTTCAAAGTTTTCACTAATATTTTTTTAGCATGACTAAGTTAAAGGTCTAATGCGATCTCGGATATTCAGCGAGCTGCAAAGCTTCTATTTCAGCTAAAAAGATTTTCTTTAGCGTTTCCCGAATCTTGACAATGCTGTCCTTTCTATCAAAGGTTTAAAAGTGTATGCAGAGACAACAACAAGACACGACAAGACCGAATCACAGTTCGTAGAACATGTGATACGAAATTCAGAGACGCATTTCAATATGTTGTGAATCTAAAGCAACATTTGTATACATTTCGTTCTTGCGAAGGAGCTCGTTGCTGGGGAGTGCACTCTACGGGACCGTTTGAAAAGCCACGTTACCTTACCATGGCTGGGTTAGCGTCCTTTGACGACACTTGAGAACACTTCGTTAGTTCACCGCTATGGGTAACAGTGTTATGATCCCGCACGTCTGAGGTTCGCTTCAAGTGCTCTTTTTGAGAAATAAGAAAAAAGCGACCAAGACGAACGTAATTGATGCACATGGCGTGTTCTTACGATACAAGTGTGCATATTTATTAAAACGTAATAAAAGCAAAGTCAGCTGCAGTCTGCATATGGAGTATACATATATTATGTGACATTTTCCTCATGATTTCGATGACTCAGTTCAGTTACTAATAACGACTAATTAATTAATATACAATAGAACTATCTACTAAACACTGGACTAGTTAATATTGATGCCATTTTAAAAGCATAATCAGCCTTTAATATTCCCAGTGCTAGGACACAGGGCCTCCTCTCGGTGAGAGGGAGTGGGGGTAATCCACCACGCGGGCCTAGCGCGTGTTGGTAGATGTCACATGTCCTCCAATTTTTGGTTATAAGACATGTCGGTTTCCTTACGACGTGTTCCTTCACCGTTTTGAGAGCAGTGTGCTGTCTGGTTTCGAACGTGCGACCTACAACTAGTAAGTGGCGGCCGTTTTATAAGAATCGTGGAAATTAGTCATTTGTTTCTTTTATTATAGGTACAGTAAGCACGCAATTCAACTCTATGATTATTATAATTAAGTAATTAACGATCGTGACCTAAAAAGCTGATAAAGGCGGATTTTTAGAGGTCAGAGTGATGCAACGGTTTCAAACATGAAACATATTAGTTTTTGTCCTCATTTATAACTTCTCTAGTGCACGTAGGAGTAGAATCTAGCATGTATAATATAAGGTCCTTACATATGAAATTGGCGTTTTGTATGGAAGGAACAAAAAGTCGAATATTTTTTAATATAATATATTTAATTAATCAAAGTATGAACCATTGTTTTCAATGCACTTTTGCCATCTTATAGGTAGTTCATTGATCCCTTTACTAAAAAAACCAGTCGGACGGGAATCAATAAAATCTTTGAAGGCGATTTGGACTGCCCCATCGGAGTTGAATTTTTTCCCTTGCAAAAAGTTATCCAAATTGCGAAAAAAATGGTAATCTGTTGGAGCAAGGTCCGGGGAGTACGGAGGATGTCTAAGACATTCCAATTCAAGCTCTTCTAATTTGGTAGCCGTCTGTTGCGCAGTGTGTGGTCTGGCGTTGTCGTGAAGCAGCAGTGGCGTGGAGCGATTGACCAGCCTTGGTTGTTTAGCCGCTAGCTTTTCCATCATGGTTTGTAATTGCTGACAATAGACATCAGCTGTAATAGTCTGGCCAGATTTGAGAAAACTGTAATGAACAATACCGGCACTAGTCCACCAAACGCTTACAAGTAACTTTTTTGGGGTTAATTTTCGCTTGGGGCAGGATTTGGCTGGCTGGCCAGGATCCAACCATTGCGCTGAGCGCTTCCGATTATCGTAAAGAATCCATTTTTCATCACAGGTAATGATTCGGTTTAAAATACCTTCATTGTTGTGCCGGTTCAGTAATGTAACGCAGCAGTCGACGCGCGTTTGCCGGTTTGCTTCAGTCAATTCGTGAGGTACCCACCTTTCAAGCTTTTTAATCTTCCCAATTTGCTTCAAGTGAATTAAAACAGTTTTATCACTAACATCGAAGCCTGCAGCTAACTCGGACGTGGTTTGCGATGGGTCCGCTTCCACAATAGCCTTCAATTCTCCATTATCAACTTGGGTCTCAGGCCGTCCACGGGGCTTGTTCTGCAGGTCGAAATTTCCAGAACGAAAACGTTGGAACCAAAAACGAACTGTGTTTTCTTTTGCAACATGACCGCCATACACATCATTCACCCTTCGAGTCGTTTCCGCAGCACTAGTGCCACGGCAGAACTCGTACTCGTAAATAATGCGATATTTTAAATTTTCCATTTTGTAAAATGAGTGACGCAAACAGAAAAAACAGAAGAAAAAAAACAAATGAATGACGGTCATCGAAGCACAAATACATGAGTAAATAGCTGTACAAATTTGAATTTGGAATTCCTTACCAAAGAGGAGAAATTCGTGATTAAAGTGGCCAGTACGAAAAACGCCAATTTCATATGTAAGGACCTAATATTACATATGTATATAGATTTTTTTATAGTCGATGAATAATTTCAATATTAGATATACTCTATCTTGGCTGTGGAGGTACGAACGTGCACCGTGCGGACACCTTAGAATACGACTTTGGTAATGACATTGTATGTTGAAGGGTGGCAGGCTCTCTCTTATTCTCTAGTACAGATCAATTAAATACTCAACTATACTTTGGGGCTACACACTAAAGATATAATTAAAAAAAAAAATCTGAACAGACCAGAGCGGGCAGGCGGGATTACTGGACGGAACCTTCTTTGTGATCCTTTTCCAGTTACTAAACTTTATCTTGTTTGACTTACAAACAGTCAGGAGCTCGTTAGAGAGCGGTCGTGCATAAGGGAGGCGCCCACGAGCAACTTAGTTGCCCAGCAACTTTTTTGTCTCTGTCGCTGTCTCCTCGGCGAGATTTGGATGATGCTCACACGGGAGCGACAGCAACACTACATTTTTATAAAATTTTCAGTTGATCGGCAACTGGCTAGCCGGCAACTTTTTCGTTGCCATGCGCGCACTGGCACTGAATACAATAGACAGGCGACAGTTGCGTCCAATCCCGCGGACAAAAAAGTCTCCCAGCTGTCGCGTCGCTACATGCGCGCATTTTCATACAAATCCGTAGACTTTCCTTATAGGAAAACCAGGTAAGTGTTAATAGTACATTATGATACATGTGTGCTATGTTGATCATTAAACTCGAGGCGGTATTATTCGCGCGAGCCGTAGGCGAGCGCGATAAGGTAGCCGAGAGTTTAATTATCAATGCACACGCGTATCATACGACGTTTTTCAACACACTTGTGAGGAAAAAAACAGACTTGTATTGTTAAATATTAACTTGTATGGATAATGGCGGGCTTGGTTTGTCATTCCGCGCGTGCGCGCGCAGGTTTACCCATAGAGTAAGTAATGGTCATTCCTACTCCTACACCTGCGCGCGCATTGCTAGCGCGGCGTGCGTTTATTTACTTAAAGGCAAAAACAAAACCGATATACAGCCTATAGAAAAAATATAATAAACACAAAATAATGTTAAGACTGATCGTAGTGTTGCGTATGTCAAATTGTAGTTTAGTTAGTATGGAATTAGAAAGTACTATTTGCATAAAAAATATACATTAATTCAGTGAGAATCCGCAATAGAACGCCACTGGTCTTTTCCGTTTGGTTACGGGAGGGACGACGGAAAATTATAAGGTGCATCCAGACAAAGCGAGCCATGCGCCGCAAGTGCTTTTTTTGTATGTTAGATGCCTCAGCCTGAGGCAACCATACATATAAAAAAATAATTTGCGGCACATGCCTCGCTATGTGTGAATGCACCCTTAGGTGAATGCGCAGTGATAGACCGCGAAATTTTTTTTTTTTTTAAGTTTTTACAATTCGCAGGTCAGTATCAGGTTGTATCTTGATCAAAATGTATATTTATATAATAGATATGTATTTAATGAATTATAGTCATTAGAATCATTAATATATATATTTAAGTTAGATTTGTTCCCTAAGAACTTTTCCATAAGAGATTTGTTCTTATGGAACAAATCTAACTTAGAAAGATGTATTTAATGATTCTAATGATTATAATTCTGTAAATACGTATCTGTTATAGTCGCGAATCATATTTTGATCAAGATACAATCTGACACTGACCTGAAAATTGCAAAAAACGTTAGAAAATTTTAATTTCGTGGGCTACAACTGCGCATTCATCTTAAGGTAAATAAATTTTAGTTCATCTTGGGACCAAGGACAATTCAGACTATTAAAAAAAAAAAGTAAAAAATGGCTCACGGATTCTTTTTGGCATGAAGTCTCTTTGAAGTGATTAAAAAAAAACGCACTTCTCCGACCTCCGACTAGTAAATTAAATAGTTATCTGTGGAAATAAAGCACAAGTACCGTAACGTAAAGAAAAAGCACGCGTTTGTAATACACTGCATTATGGATCTAAAAGCTGTGCATTAAGAGCCATTTTACGAGCAAGTGTGTTGAAAAATAATTTAAATATCACTTTAACTTTTCGATTACACCCTAGTGAAAACTTCCACTAGATCTAATAACGATGTTATAAGCGTACGATTTCTATTTCAATTAAACTTTCGAAATAGGAAAAGGTTAAATTGAAATTAGAATCTGTTTCAATTTGGTCTCCTTCAAGTTAGATTAACATCGGAAAAATTTAAGGGAAAACTTTTTAGGGAAATAATTGGACCTTTTATGTACAATAATATGAGGTGTCCTTTACAATACCTACCTATTGGTTAAAAATGTTTTAAAGTGGAAACCATAAGAGTACTTTTTTACCTACGTCATCAAAGTAGATAGCTACATAGGTAGGCACATAATGTATACCTGCTTTTCTTCTTAGCGTGTAGATGGCATAAATAACACGAAAAATAAGTTTTTTTAATTTGTTTGGCCCACAAAATTCAGCAACTCGAAACAGAACCTGTCCCTGAGCCTGACGCGCGTTCTGTTATAATAAACAAAAACGTAGATGGAAAAGACCACGTAGCCGCTCACCTAACCGCTATTCAGACCAAGTAACCGCCCTCACTGGACTCTCTGTTACGACCCTGAGAGATGCCGAGAACCGAACGAAGTGGAAGAACATCATACATCCACGTAGGTTTTTCAGGGACACAACCTTCAGTACTGAAGTACGCGACCAAGAAGAGATATTGTTATAACATAGATGCGCTATCGGAAAGCGTTGTAGTAACTGCAAATTAACATAAACGGAGGAAGTAATTATCACTTTTAAGCATTAAAGAGGTATTACAAGTAATATGACTGCAAAAATTTGTAATGTTACATATTTTTAACATATAAATATAATAATATATGCATTTTACTCGATACTCTGGTGCAGTGTGTTGCAGTGTTCTTATAAGGAAAATTATGGGTTTTTCCTTAAAATTTATCAGCGACCTTATCGTTTGGTGCATAGATCATATATTATCTACAATACCTAAATGACTGTTTTGTGTTTAGTACTAATACCAAAGAGTACCTATTATGTTGTGACGAAAGTTTCGAGTATGAATGTGGACGGCTATACGAGAAGGGGAAGACTAAAGAAACGATGGGTGAACTGTGCGAAAGATGATATTGTAGCTAGAAAGGAGGTGAAGACTGTAATGACGGTTGATAGAGAATGTATGGAAGAAGACAATAAGGCTGGTCTTAGAGTCGCGCTGACCGCACGCTGACCGTCGGCGCTGACTGCCGAAACGTATGAACTTCTAGGAAGCGTTTTAGAATAACGCGTAGCTATCAGCGCGTGGGTTGGTCAACGTTTCGCGCTGACAAGCTACGCGCTGAGCTGTCAGCGCCGATGGTCAGCGCGACTCTAAAATCAGCCTATTATTAGATATGCTGCGCCGACACCAAATAATTTAGGATAAGGGCACGAAGTACGTAAGTACGCGTACCGTGAGGGCTGGTTGTAAGTGGCGCGGGAAAAGAGTTCTTGGAAGGACTTGGGGGAGGACTTTGCCCAGCAGTGGGACAGTACAGGCTAAACAAAAAAATCCTGCTGGGTCTACGGTCTCCTGTAGATTTACTTTTAAGTATGATGACGAGAACATAGTGAAGGAGGATGATAATAATACAGAATAAGGCTGCCTTTCTACCAGAGATGAGCGAAGATGCGTAGCGAGGGATGTGTGTGAAAGCAACCAATAACATCGCTTCATTTTTATAGCAGTCTAAATCAGCTTTGGTATTGGTTAGTTTTACACACATCCCTCGCTACGCTTCCTCGCTCATCTCTGGTAGAAAAGAAGCCTGATACTAAATAGTACGGATAACTAACTTGGCAGCTTTTCTCTACAGACCACAAATCATGTATCAAGAAGTTATGTTTATTCGAGCAGACGATTTCTATTAAGTTTTCAAAGAAACTTATTAAAGGCTCGGTTGATTCTTCAACGCATTTCTGTGATTTCCCGCGGGTTTTTACTATGAAATCTTTCGGGAATTCCTCGGATTATATTGGAGAAATACTTTTTGTTAGGACATCAATAGGCACTTAAGTTTTCTCTTGGATAACAATGATTATTGCTCGTAGATATCCGTGAATTTAGACACAACAGAAAAATGGTCACGTTTCATTTTCCAATGTATGGAAGTAACACGATGTGTATTTTTTTATCGTACTTTATAGAACGCAGTAAATAAATGAATATAAATGTGAAAAGGCTTTTTTCATCGGTAGAATGGTAAACCAAAATACACCCTTTTGAGAATGTTGCTGCACTGCTCTCAAAACGGTGAAGGAAAACATCGTGAGGAAACCGGTATGTCCCCAAAAATTCGAAGACATGTGACATCAACCAACCCGCGCTGAGCCCGCGTGGTGGATCACGGCCCACTTTCTCTTACCGAGAGGAAGCCTGTGTCCCAGCAGAGGGAACATTATAGGAATTTTTATTTTGTGTCATAGTTTTTACCGAATCCAAGTTGAAGCATAATATCTGCTTCGTAGTTTGCATTTTGCTCGTATCTAACGCAATCTACGAGTATGGCATCCTCCTTGGTAAGTTTATTGGTTTTTACAACATCCTGCCTACTCTGTGGAGCTGGGGACTCGCTTGCATACAGGTGCCTACCTACTGAGTTGTATATTCTGTGTTCTGCTATGAGAATAAGGCTAAAGTACTCCCTGATTCCGTGTAATGTGGCCCTGTTCTAGATTTAGACGTATTAGTTGTTCGTATAGGTACACTCATGGTGAATCGTAAGTAAAGTTGGCTTCATATTTGATGGAGTTTGTATACAATTTAGTCTTATGACAGCTGTATCCAGAAAAAAATTGCTGAGCCTAATATCAGATGATAAAAATAAAAAAGGACTTCCTCGTCGATCTAGCAGTCGCAAGCGCTACTGCTGAGTACGAGGTCCTGGATTCGACTCCCATGGCGTACAGAGTGTCATTGGGTTTTTTCATCAGGAATTTCGCAGTAGCAGCAAAGAGTCTGGATTTGTGCCCGGTTGATGGCAATAGGCTCACCCCTATTACATGGGACTTAAACATAACTGGCAAAATGTGGATGTTCTATAGGTATACCTCTATCTAACCCTTTATTAATTACAGGCGTGATGTCAAGTTATGTTAAGTATGTAAATAAAAGGTTTTCTTATCAACTCAAAACATACAGTAACCTTAACTCATTAAGTAAGTCATAATCCCGCTATGATATCTTTCATATTCATTACGAAAATTATTCTCACAAAACAGTTTTGGGATATTAATTAACTCGTGTCGCAGATATGATAACTAATTAAAATGTAAATGAAAGTCGACCCAACACAGCTTCTATTTGGGTACCCCAAATGATATTATTAAAAGGTTTCGTCAGATAAGAAGATACGATTTGACGAAGCGGGGGATTACTGACCCATCCAACACCTGGTGCGAGTACGGTGCTTCTGATCAGACCATGCACTTGCTGGAGAGTCCTAAGTGCCTGTTATCCTGCACCTTGGATGACCTAAAAAATGCCACTGATGCCGCAATCAACATGGCCACCTACTGGGCCCAAATCATATAAAAAAAAACAACGAGGAAAAGTACCATCGATGCGATAATAAGAACAGTCAGATAAGAGAGCAATAAGCGATGTATTAATATTAATTAATTGTGTGTGATGAATGCTTATAATTTGGCCGATATTCGATGTTAGTAATATATTGATACTACGATTTCTCAATAGTCGCCCGTAGTCTCGATATTTGAGATTTATCTACATAATAACAAAATTATAACATTTCATTCGCTGTAAGTACCAAGTTTAGTACTTGTTCATCTGGTGCCACAGCACAACGAAGGGCGCCGCGATGCCGGTGCCGACGAACCAGAACAATAACCAGATATATGCCCGGTTAATGGCAATTTACCGCGTGGTGGATTACAGCCCACTCCCTCTCTCAGAGAGGAGGCCTGTGTCCCAGCAGTGGGAACATTATAGGCTGATTATGTAATGGCAATAGGCTCGGCCCTTATTACATGGCGAAACGTGGGTGTACTATAAGTAGACCCCTGCCCAACCCGTCAGGGTATATGGGTGTGATTGTATGTTATGTGATCCTACGACTGTTTTTGGCGCCCATATAATAGGTTAAACAATCCTGCAATCATTATCTTCATAAAAAGTTAGATGGACAGCGATTTTCTAAAAGCACTTATTATTTTTTGGGAAGGTTGTAGAGCAAACTGATATGGGCTAGAAAGGGCAGGAGTACTACTGCTGAGATGACGGTTGATAGAGATTTGGAAAAGAAGATAAGCTGCCCTAAAGGTACGGTTTCCTAGAAGAGTGTACCACATGCAGCCATACTTAGTGCCCAATTACAGAGCGTTTTTGACAGATGTCAAATACTGATGAAAATGACAGACTTTCATGACGTCTGTTATAATAATGACGGAACCGTTTCTCTAAGAAACCGTAGCTAATTAGGATAAGGGCGAGAGGATGATGACGGTGTTGAACCTACCCTCTTTAAGAAAACAAAACAGTATTTTATAAGATGATCGAAGTTGATCCAACAAGATTACGCTCCAAAATATCGTAAGTACTAGCAGCATATTGCATTCTGTGTTCACAGATGTTCGGAATAGCTTTGAAAGTCTTAACACACTGTATTCACAAATGGTTGAACAATTAAAACATGAAACCATTGCAAGGACAAAATAAACGACATTAATTAATTTTGTTGTTGATTTAGGAGACAAGTGGGACCACTTATTATGTGCAGCAGAATTGCAAGCAGAAATGTTCAAGGGTAGTCATATTCTCTCTTCCTCGGGAATGTTAATTTAATTTGCAAATAGAGTATATTGTTTTATTTATTATGTTTATATTTCATTACTTGTAGGCGGTGTCTTTCAAATATGTATACTTTTTAGATTGTCGTTTCAAAGAGCTGTTGTAGTGGATTCGGTTTGTACTGTGGATTTGGCAGTTATCTTTCGTCTAAAAAGCTTGCTTTACCAAAAAGTTTACATTTACATGAAAATGAAGACTTCTTTCATAACTTGTAGGCTGTCTTTCAAAGATTTATTTCTTTAGATTACCGGTCCAAAGAGCATGCCATTGGATTTGTCAGTAAGGGCTCATTTTTCAATCGACAGATAATTTTTATTCGTAGAATAAGATTGACGTTTGACAGATTTTGTATGGAAGAACTGTGAAAAATTCAAAATTTTCCTTGGATTAAATTATCTGGCGTTGAAACATTCAGCCCTAAGTAATCTTCAGTCAGCTCAGTTCTCAGTCTCATCTTCAGTTTTAATAGCTTACTTTTCCAAAAAGACTACTTCAGCATGAAAACAAAGACTTCTTTCATAACATGTAGGATATGTCTTTCAAACATGCATCCCACGCTATCTTTCTTTAGATTGCCGATGCAAAGAGCATCTGATGCGATTTGTCAGTCAACTTCCCTTTAAAAGCTTGCTTCACCAAAAAGTCTACATTAACATGAAAATGAAGACTTCTTTCATAACTTGTAGGATGTGTCTTTCAAACATGCATCCTACGCTACCTGTCTTTAGATTGCCGATGCAAAGAGTATATAAATACCGTGTTCGGATTTGTCAGTAATCTTTATCGATAATTAAGGCTTCTTAACTACTGACATCTACCAACCTGCACAGGGCTCGTATGGTAGATTGGAGCCCACTCCCTCTCGAAGAGAGGAGGCCTGTGTCCCGGCAGTAGGATCATTATAGGCTGATTATGCTAACTTGATTATAATAACTATGTACCTAAGTGATTCGCTTTAAACATAAAGATGCTATACATAAAAGGGTCGGACCCGTGCTTCACCAATTTCTCCACCTGGGTGAAGCACGGAGACTACGGTCCGTGATCGGGTCCCGTGCTCCAACTGATGACGTAAGGTTCTGCCTACTAGTTAATCTATATTAAAAATGGGATAATCTCCCGCCATCCGCCGACAATAGGAAAGGCCCGTAATGTACAAAGTCGTGGCTTCAAGCAGATACCTAATCATTTATTAATGGAATTTAGGCCACTAACATACATGATTACGACTACTGAACTATGATGTTGCTTACAACTGCGGGATTCAATTATATATCGTAAGGATGAATACGTTGAATACATTTAACCGAATTGCGGCATTGTGAAAAATATTGTATCTACTTGTAAGCTGATATTTCGTGACTTGATTACTAAGAAGCCTTAGCGCGTCGCAAGATTTTAAGGAGTGTGTTTTAATAAATTGACAGATTTTATCAAATTGAATAAAAGCCTTGATAAAATCCGATAGCTTAAAGAGTTTTTGGTTATGTACTATTCATGTCAGTACATAGCAACTGTATGAGTCGATCGATCAATTCTTCGTCGTTCCCTCATTACTGAGAATCGCAACCACATACGATGCGTATCCAAGTTATGCAATCTTCTGCAGCTCGGTTCACGGTGCTTCTAACAGCCTTCTTCTATCGATCAGCGCAGTAGCAAACTTAAAATCGACGCTTCTCAGATTATAACCGATGAGTGCTTTAGAGAAAAATGACCATGCTTCGGACCCACCGATCTCGGTTGTCATTCGATTATCTCCGACCTCCGTCGTCACGTGCAGTCAGAATCTCGACATCTATCCACCCAACGCCACCCAGTCTGACTTTAGGATCATTCGCTATTAAATCAGTGTTCCATGCAGTCCGTATAAACTAATATTATAAAGGCGAAAGTTTGTTCTTCACGCTCAAACTGCTGGACCAATTTTGATAAAATTTTGTATGGAGGTAGCTGACGCCCTGGATTAACATATAGGCTACTTTTTATCCCGAAATTTCCACGGGATCGACACTTATGCGGGTGAAACCGCGGGGCGCAGCCAGTAAAATATAAAATAACGACCGTGTTAGCACGAGCTATTCAGGAAAAGCTTATGTCGTGGTAGAGGATTAGCTTGTAAGCAATGTTGGAAGCGGAGTTGAAATTGCCGACTTTGCCGGACGTACGTAAGCATCTCAACAGGCTCTTTTAATGCTAATTAGGTCCACTGGATAGATTAGAAGACCAGCACAACACGCTTGCATTCCCTGATAGAGTCGACAGAAGTGTATCGTCATATTTCACCCTATCATAATGGTTCTAATCGATTGGATACACCTAATCTGTCAACGGCCGAACCATGCTTGTACGTATTCTGTAGTTCGGTTGATAGGTGTCGTGTAAGGCTAATATGGGCGGCCCATTGCACTTAATTAGCTTGCTTATTATATCTACAGAAAATCTACACATGCGTGCAAAAAATCGACCCACCCATGCTCTTCGATTTGAAAAAATATAATTCAACAAGTTTTACTAACAATAACCTAAATATGTTGTATATTAAAATCTTCCTGAAAGTATGTAGATTACGTTAGTGAAAGAATTATCAAAACAGATTCATTCGTTTTTGAGAAAATTGGGAACTTATAAATATGGGGGTTGAATAAAGTACCTCCATTTTTTAAGGCCGTTAAAAAAATCAAGTTTAATTTTGAGAAATAAACAAAATCTAACGTTTGTCAATTTCATTGACAAAAAAGTCACACACTTGTTCCGAGCTAAAGTGAGTGATGAGGACATCTGAAGAATCGAGTCGATCTTGTCAAGAATATTGCTTTGAACAAAATATAGTGTATGTTCAAATAAACTGTATCTTGCCTACCGTCACACAGTATAAAATAATAAATTATATTCATTACGATTTTTGAGAATATCGTGTCTTAAATGGACAGCATTGGGCGGGCCAATTTTTTTTTTTTGCAAATCTCAAACTCAAAGCATTTATTTCAATTAAATCAATTACAGGCACTTTTGAATTGTCAAAGGGTCGGTCAGTCAGAAAGATGAAGCTAGTTGCCCATTCCAAAGCGTAGGTACCTATGGAGAAGAACGGGCAAGAAACTCCATGGACACTCTTTTAAATCAAAATAATATGGTTACAAAGTCTTGCACGCAAGTGTATATGAAAATGAATGTTGCTATATAATAATATGAGATTGATAAACTCCAACACTTTTATTCTGTCTCACTGCTGGGCTGAGGCCTCTACCATACTTCGCCATTCATCATTGCCTACTATCTTTTCTGGCAAATCAATGACACGCCAGCGATTCTTCGACCTACCATGGTGATGACGGTTTTTTTTAATGTAGGTTTTTAATTTTTTATCCCGGCCTCCACGCGGGTAACGCCACGGGCAAAAGCTAGTATTTATATTCCATCAAACCAGCTCACTTCATCATTCCTTTGTCACGTTAGTGCGTGCTACCCAGACTGTAATAAGTTTTGTAATGCGTGACGCATATTGTTCGCTCGTAGGAGATTAACAATGGCGTCGCCGGCCGCCGTTAACACATGCTATTTTCGCACAAGATTCACAATACGTTTACAGTTTTACACTTTTATTACAAAAACTGTGAGGAAAATGGGTCTCTTTCTCGATACTTTCTTTCAATAAGAAATATCATTGAAGCAAATTATATCTACTAGTTAACTTTTATGTTCACTATACTAATTTACTTATTTTAAGCGAATATAGATTTTGCAAATCATATTATGATGGATAATCTATTATCTATTACTAATAATAAAGCTGAAGAGATTGAAGCAAAAGATTGTATTAAAAGTATCGAATGTAATAAAAAACGTGTCGCAGTCATATTTTCTAAGCCGTGAAAATCATTGCTCCATAGGACAATCTAGAGTCTAGACAAAATCAAACTGGTTGCTAATTTAATTGTAAAATTGTATTCTTTTTACAGTAATTTACATTCATTACTCACACCCTGACTTATTACTTGTAATTTTTTTTTAAATTAAAATCGTTTACTTGTGCCATGTTTGTAAATATGTGAGCACCATGTATCTATCAGATAATTAATTTACATGTCATGGTTTCGTTTTTAATTCTTTTACCTATTGTGGTATACTAATTTTATTTTAGGTGCATCGTCCTCGCGAGTGCGGGGCAGTGGTCCAACTGCTCTGTCCAACTAGTTGGACCACGGGTCTTTACTAGGGGCAGTTGTCCAACTTTAAAAATAGTTGGACCACACCACCTTTTGTGAGTTCCGTGGTCCAATTCATTAAAAATATAACTTGCCAACTCTAAAAACCTCAACTGTATCTTTGTGTGTATGGTACCGGAGAAAAGCAAAAAAATTAGGTATCTCAAAAACTAAATCTAAAATCTATTTACTTAAATAATGACATGTACATTTACTGTGTAAAGTATTATATTATTTTAATTATTGTGAAGGTGAGGACTATGTGGGTCATTGTTTCTGTTTTAATTATGGTTTGGCAGTTTGAGTAGTTTATGCGGCCTACCCAAATGTCCTGTCTTTGGTATTGTTCGTCAAATCGCTTTAGTTTTTCCACTATTGCAGAGTGATAAATTTGTATAAGGCTGGGATTACATAAAAGAAGAAAGTGGTGTTAATCTAACAAACTGATTCAATATAGGTATAGAGCGTTATTGGATTAAAGGAAATTTTGATGAATTTTCTCAGCTTATAATCGTAGTTAGCCAGATGCATAGGACTAATAACATTTCAGAAAGCTCACATGCAAAACTAAGTCGGCGCATGAATGCAAAAAATGTTACAATGTTACGTCTATTAAATGTTTTAGAAAATTTAACAACTTTATAATTGAAACCGCACACAAATGACATAAAGTCCAAATTGAGAATGATGGTTATATACGAGAAATTCAGCTACAACTGATTTCAGGTGATATTACTGTAGGTCATGCTTTAGATAAAGGACATGGCCGGAATCTTTAGAGAGCTGTGCCCTAACAAAAAAAATTCATGTACACTGACTTAAACTACGTCATATTAAAGCCTACAGGTGTGTCTTTATAATAGTTTAAGTTTTATGATCAGAGAAGAAGCGAGGGATACTACAAATAGGATACAAAAAAAGCGCCTAGACATTTTGAATAGCAATGATCAATCTTTCCGAGTTTTATAGACAAAACAATACGAGAAATACAATATTATCAATGGATATAAATGCCGTTTCTTCACTAGCCGACATGACATTTATTCACATCGATATCAGTGAATATCTAATTCTATGAAAATGTATGAAAAAACTAAACGCGTCGTGTCAGCTATTGACGAAAGAGCCAAAAATCAAAATACCAAGTAAAACTTATTAGAAATTATATTATTGATGTACTGGTAATAGTCTCTGGCTAGACCATTCAATCGTTGTAGGCAGGCAGCGATAGCGAGGAGCTCGTCGTCTACAGATGTTTCTGGATATTATGACTTCCTCATAGTGACTTGGCAAAAAATATACAATTGGATTGGCAATAAAACACTAAAATAGCACTTGAATTTTTATTTAAGTACCTATCGAATTAAGTAGCTAGAATAGACACTTGCTTATAAAATGTATAGCTACTTGTTTTACAGACATTTTTAGAAAAACATCATTTCAATTACTCAGACAAGACACATACAAAGTCAAATCATTTATTTCAAATAGGCACATTAAAGTAAAAAAATACAATAAAACGAAATTGATTCTAGTCGCCCCTTCCATAAGCTAGTTTTCGTATGGAGAAGAATGGGCATTCAATGTTTTTATCTACTCTTACGTTTGAAGCCTATTCATTTTCAAAGATCAACAAAATGTTATCAAGGAATGAGGCTGGTGCCGTTATATTTGCTTGATGCCTGGCCCAGCCCAAATACCATAACAACGTCATGACATTTTTTTTTATGTATGGGAAATCATCAAATGACCCCTCCCGCTCTGGGTGGAGCGGAAGAGAGACCCAGGACTAAAACCCATCCGTGTTCCTTCCTTAGTCCTTTATGTTCCGGGGTAGCGGTAACCCTTTCGGACAATTCTGCACGCCCGGCAGGCTTCGGCCCTGGCAGGCCCCTTCCTTTTTGCTGACATCTCTTTGAGGCGCGGGTGGAACACGTACGCGCCGTCCGGCACGGGCCTGGTCCTGATCAGACGGTGAGCTACCCATTACTCTCCGTCCGCAGGCCCGCGCCTACGGTGGCCGGGAGTCGTCACGCGGCTTCCGACGCCAGGAGTGTCTCCCGTGGCAGCTGGGACTTGAGGCTCTCCTCTCCCTCAGCCATCCCGCCACCTCCTTCGCTAGCATGACTGCTTCTAGATGGCTCCCTGTCATGTCATGTATTTTGTAACTGCGGTGTTAAGAGTGGTTACAACATGCCTTCGCATTCGATTAGTGACCACACTACAATTCAGGCACGTTGACATCGTGAGCGTCAGAATCCAAATAATCTAAATCGTAAACAAAAAAGTCCAGTAAGCACAGCAGAATATTAACGTAAACGAAAGTCCGATAAACGATAGCGTGGGTTCAAGTTAAAATATCCAACAGAGTAACATAAACAGAATACAGTAATACGTGCTAAGGTCAACGCAAAACTACACAGAGCACAGGCACGGTAATGTCACAGTAGGTAATGTCATCTATTATCGTGGTAATGTTATCATATCAGTATTTTATCTTCATACAAACGGTTGGAACGCGAGTCATACCTACGCAACTCGAGTTCGGTATACCATCGGTAACCAAACAGACGCGAATGCGCCACAGTGATGAACGGACGGTGTGATGATTTTGTAAGCAGTAAGGCTATCTACTTACTTATGTACTTAGCTACTTACATATATTATTGAATTAGACGAAATATCGTAATGAAATGATTATGAGAGTAATAAATGGTAGGTATCTACCTTCTGATTTACATTATAATTTACTTTTTAAGTAAGATTGTGTAGTAGGTAGCACAAAACTAGAAAGAAACTCAAGTAGGTTAATGAAATTAAAATACTGTAGGCGGGCAGCCCTATCGCGTGTTTACGTACCGCGCGGGTGTAGGTAATTATTTCAAGAACAAGGCCTAGTCACAATACTGTTAGATAACATTACCGTGGTACAGGGCACTGAGTGAC
Source organism: Amphipoea oculea (assembly GCA_945859645.1). NCBI lineage: Eukaryota > Metazoa > Arthropoda > Insecta > Lepidoptera > Noctuidae > Amphipoea > Amphipoea oculea. The sequence goes on from OX243876.1 coordinate 8,286,780, forward strand.
AGGTGACAGACGTGAAAAAAATAACTAGGACGTTTGGATACACACTCTTGAATATAATTGTCGATGCATAATGCGTAACGTGATCAACATCATGACGCACGGGCCACGGCAGCTCGAAAAATAATGTCTGCAATAATCGTGAAAACGTTGACTTCTACAGGTATTTACTTTAGCAATACGATTCTGGCAGTCGTGGGTATTTTTTTTTGTTTTAATGTAACCTTCAAGCGTGCTACAGATACGGTGTTTGTCTTATGCATGTATCCAAACGCACATGCAATTTGTATTGCATTGCTAAAAACCAAAAAAATCAATTAACACACATATTTCTTTGCCATTTTTTGTCGCCTGCTCTAGAGAAATGTAATTGTTGCGATTAATTTTAGTATATTTAAGAAGTAATTTTCATATATTAATAATTACTGTACATTTATGTATTCTGAATTGATTTGAGGGCAGAATCCGGCCATGTCATTTCGTTGAATGTTGTAAAACATAAAAAAATGTTTAAAAATAGTCACCCGACTTTAATTTTATTATTTTACTGCAAAGAGGTTCAATATAACCGTAAACCGTTAGGTACCATACCAACGACCGTATGGTCGTTGTACCATACACACATAAAGATGCAGTTGAGGTTTTTAGAGTTGGCAAGTTATATTTTTAATGAATTGGACCACGGAACTCACAAAAGGTGGTGTGGTCCAACTATTTTTAAAGTTGGACAACTGCCCCTAGTAAAGACCCGTGGTCCAACTAGTTGGACAGAGCAGTTGGACCACTGCCCCGCACTCGTCCTCGCATATTATTATATAGTTAATGTACCCATGCAAAATATTGTAAAACATTTTAAAAGAGTAACGGTGGAGTTTCTTGCCCATTCTTCTCCACACGAAAACTACCTTTTGGAAGGGGCGACTAGAATCAATTCTATTTTAAGGTAATTTTTGACGTTCAAAAGTGCCTTTTATGTGCCTATTTGAAATAAATGCTTTGACTTTGACATTAAAAAAGCCAAGGCGAGTCGGACTCGCATACGAATGGTTCCATACCACAAGGCAAAAAATGCCGAAAAAAATACATTTCTTGTATACACCTTTAATAATGATGGTTCGATAAATTGCAGCTCCCGCCATAGATTGTATCAAGAAATGCCCATTCAATCTAATCATCTAAAACCCGTTAATGGTTACTTATACTGAGTCCTCCTGACCGCAGAGAATAATGCAATAACCTAGATTACATCTTTGTTCTGAATAACAAACGGTATCCAGTATCTATCAATAGCCATAAGTGCATTGAAATGTCAACAACGTAAGTTATGAAGCAATTAATCTAATTAAACTTTGAACAATCAAATATAACCATCATTTGTTTATATCTAATCAGGTGAAGTTATTGGTTCACTGTTCCGAGAGTATTCTATACTAGTTTCTGCCCGCGACTTCGTCTGCGTGAAATTTCTTCTTCCCCCGACCCAACCCGTCGCATCGTATCGCATCAGCTGCCCGCGCTATTACTTCGTTCTCAGCGTTCTTTCTGACTTTTTCGTTTTTTTACTCAACTCTTAAGGTTTCTAGCGTGATGTTAAATAGTCTACAGTCTTCCTCAAGAATTGAGCTATCGTATACAAAAAGAATTTATCAAATGCGACTAGCAGTTCTAGAGATTAGCGCGTTCAAACATACAAACAAAGAAGCTCTTCAGCTTTATTATTATCTAATATATAGATTAGTATAGATAATATACAGTTTGAACCAACTTACTACAGTTACCGATCCGATAAATTGTTCCACCCGCTGGAATTAATCTATTTATCACTGAAACCGGATATGACAATGCGTTGATAGAGCTATTTATCAGGAATCTGAATACCTGCGCGATATATCAGCAGGTAGACCTGCATAAAACCGATTGATCGGATGTGTGGGAGCAACTTGTGGTAACGTGATTGCTTACTCAGCGATAAAGTAGTACCACATCACCTGCAGTTAAACTGCAGGTGATGTGGTACTACTAATCAAACTTGGTAGTATCAATTTGCAACTGGAAACTTATTCATAACTATCGCTTTTGTATGGCGATGCTCACGCGTTGATTCATTTATCAGATTCGACGATAGATATGTGTAAATAGTCCGATGTACACGTGTTAGTACGTTTCTCGAAAGAGTAGGTACTGTACACGTGCAAATGTGTCCCGAAAGAGTAGGTACATAGAAGTTCTACTTTGTATGTTCAATATGGGTGTACTATTTATATACGCAGGAGGACCAAGGTAAGCGACATAGCCCGAAGAATTGCCAAACTTAAGTGGCAGTGGGCAGGGCACATTGCTCGCAGAACAGATGGGCGATGGGGCCGAAAGGTTCTGGACTGGCGACCGCGTTCCGGAAGACGTAGCGTTGAAAGGGCTCCCACGAGGTGGACCAACGACCTTGTGAAGGCCGCAGGAACCCGTTGGATGCGAGAAGCACGGAACCGGTCGAAGTGCAGGTGCTTGGGGGAGGCCTATGTCCAGCAGTGAACGTCTTTCGGCTGAATAATGATGATGATGTACTATTTATAATACTTCCTACACCCACATTTCGCCAGTTCTGTTTGAGTCCAATGAAGTGGAAGCGATCCTATCGCAGTCCAGGCTCCAGGCTGCTACTGAGTTTCTAACTAAAAAGAGGGTGCTTATGAATACGCGATAGAAGTGAAAACTTACGACTGGAGTCGAGTTTACACAATTCAGCTCCGAGTATACCCGATTCAGCGTCACCGTCCCGAGCGTGACGGTTCTTTATGGGTCGAATCGAGAACCCCACACAAAGCAGAAGCACTTGTGACCACTACCAAATAGTAGAGACTCAAATTCTACGAATTTTAATTCAAATATTATTCAAGCAAGACACTTACACATGCGTGTGTAAACAGCAACATTCCTCGAGTCATCTTAAACAAAGATCCTAAATACGAATGTCATGAACTCATGACAAACGGACTTACGAAGTAATGACGTAGGTATATTCCGCAGTCCCGCTGTACCACTAAGTACTATATAACAGGGATGGCGAACCTTTGGCACACGAGTGAAAATTCTGGCCACGGCAGTGATTTTGCGCTTTAATAATTTCTAAAATAATATTATATTTTATGTGTTTTATATGGACCTTGATGCCTCAAATAAATGGATAAATAAATAAATATAATTCTAACGTGGCGATATTATCGTGGTCGTCCACGTCCATAAACTCTATGGAAATAGGTGCACGTTAAATAACGTTATCGTATATAATATCGTATATTTCCATACATTTAATATTTCTGTGCTATCGAAATGTTGTGCCCGTGGCGTGGAGGTGGACGTTCATGATAATATAGTCACGTAGGAAATAAAAAAAAATTACAAAAACCTACATGGGCACTTATGAAACGTCACAAGCTAGGAGCGTGGTTCCAATTGGCCGTTTCCTATAGAGAAGAGCCGGCAAGAAACTCCACAGTTACTGTTTCAAAATTAATTGGCTTTTACAATATTTTCAAATCACTGTGAGTATGGGAGAGGGCAGCGTATTTTAGCGCAGGCCCGTCAACAAAGAAAAAGAAGAAAATAGAAGGTGTGTTAGAAATTATAAAAGCGTACGTCTGATTGTAGGTATAGACCTCGGCCGTAAATATAGCGCATTGAGTTTGAGAAACAGTGGTGTTTATTGAGTGTTGTCTCTTTCACTTCACTTCACATCAGATGTGCGTACGCTGTGTGTGGCAGTCTCCTTCCCTGTGACACACTGCACTGCATATTTTAATGACTTATTTTTCTAATTTGGACAATCATAATTATCAGAAAAACAGTGGCACGTCTAAGGCACAAAAAAATATTGGTACACTGCTACAAGTATGTTTTGGCGCTCGAATAACGTTGTAAATAATAACGATGGTAAATATCTGTGCATTTTTTTTTTAATGCCGCTTGAAATGAGTTCAAAAAACAAGATGGCAGCGTTAGTTCCGATTTTGGCCGCGCGCCAAAATAAGCTTGTAGCGCTGCAAAATAGCATGCCAATTCAAAAAGGTTCGCCACCCCTGAACTACAAGTCGCGAGCATATTGCAGAGCACAGATAATTAATTAGCGGTACCACAGGTTCATAGACAACGGGCACAGTATAATATACAGTAAGTTATCTAAGGCCGCCCGCCGAGTTATTAGCCTACTCTTGCGTTGATCCCCAGGGTTGTCACTTTTACTTTTAGTTAATATTTTCGAACAAGCAGCACTTGATCTAAATTTATGAAATAAAAAGCATATTATGATTGAATATTTTACCAATTTATAAATTTAGTAAAAATAAAAAGCCTTTATTCACATAACATTTATTATACTAAGTTACAAATTTGATACCGAGAAAATTTTTCTCCTGTTTCTGCACGTCCGGAACGCTTTATTATTATTTGTTAATGTAAAGTAAATTCTCATTCTTATGTAAAGTTTTTGTAAAAAGCTTTTGGGAAAGCATGGACAGGGCATCTTAAATTCTATATCATTCAGTTGATCGACAAAATCATCAGGTGGGATCATGAGTAAATTTCGATCTTTGCCGTAATTCCTGTAATGGGTGTATCTAGATTCTACACTTAAATTACACGCTCGTTGATTAACGTCGACGTAAAGCAACCCTAAGCGTTAGTCGGTCACATGTTACTGTAATTTTGTTAAGTTAATATTATGATTAAGACACCATATTTGGATTGAACAACACATCAGACAATAGAAAAAATAATAATTTCAATAGTAATTAATTTGCAATATTAATTATTGTGAAATTGCCCTTATTACAACTATACGCGACAAATACGTTTACCTAAACGATGTTTCGTACTCAATCCTCTGTTTTATAATATAGAATAGAATAGAATAGAATACTCTTTATTATGTACACCATATAAATTACAGACATCCGCATTTTCGTTTTTTGACACCGACTTCCGAAATTAAAGTTATTTATCACTTTGTAGTGTTTTTTTTTTGAAGTCGGTTGTTTTTTTTTTGTAAAAAAGTTTTTATTTTTCAATTTTTAGTTGTACCTACCCCACAAAAAAGTAAACAAAAAGATCGTTAATGTAGACAATGTAGATAAATTTTTAGATTGTTGTTGATTTTTCAAAAACTGCTTGTCCGATTTCGATAAAATTTTCATGGGACCATTTGGGAAGTAGGTATACCCTTTCCAACAAAAAAAGAATTTTTCAAATCGGTTGGCAAGCAACGGAGTTATGCGGGAACAAACATAAAAAAAAAATACAAACATTCGAATTGAGAACCTCCTCCTTTTTTAGAAGTCGGTTAAAAACTAGACTTCTTAAAATAAACTTTAGCTCTAAACATAGTATTCAGAAAGTAAATTTGGGAATACATTTATATGGAAAAATGCGACTCGGCTACGCTCTTAATAAAGCAAATAAACTGTGAAAGAAACAATACAATACCACATTTTCTAATAATATTTAAGTATAAGTAGGTACTTACATTTCTGGTTGAGTAGGAACTATGAAGAATGATAAGTCCGGGTTTGCGAAATCATTATTGAGGCACCCGAAAACACTACCTACAATATTTTTTTCCCCTTTTTGAAGTCATGATACTCGTAATTTAAGTGGCCGCCGCCGGCGAGAGTTGACGAACGCAAGCGGTCATGTAGCGTACGCGCGTGCTCACAGTCGCGCTGCACAGCCCGCACTGCCGCCACCTTATTCCCTCATATATTATGCTAGCGTGTGCGTGAAATCGCGTGCCGACATGGCGCGCGGCGCGCACGCACACATTCAAACCGAGAGCGGCACGTTTGTATGAAGATGTTCTACTGTATATTATATCTACTGTGCAACGGGTCTGTCGCACGCACGTGCCGATGTCAAGCTTCATATTAAAACTCCAAGACAAACTGAACCGCGATGTAGTTACTGAAGAAATTGTATTGCGGGATAAAAGGAAAGGATCGCTATTGTGTTGAATAGATTCTTTCAACGACCATTTGGATTCTTTAGTGAAGAATTTTAATTAGGTAGGTACGATTGTTTTAATTAGGTAATAGATACATAGATATATGTCACATTTCTATGTATAGATAGTAGGTATAAAAGGTACTCGAGCAATTTAATGTTGTGATGTCTAAAGAACCTTAAGGATTGGTTAAAACCTTTCAATTAGGTACATTATAGGTCTTCAAACGTTACAAGCTACTCACAAGATAAAATCAAACATAGTTACGCCTAAATAGCAACTAAAACAAATTACTTGCATACATACATAAATCGTCGTCAGCCTATAATGTTCCCAGTGCTGGGACACAGGCCTCCTCTCTGTGAAAGGGAGTGGGCCGTAATCTACCACGCGGCCCCAGTGCGGGTTGGCAGATGTCACATGTCTTCGAATTTTTGATTCTAGGACATGCCAGTTTCCTCACGATATTTTCCTTCAGGGTGTTTTACTTGCATATACATCATTGTTAATCACCACAAGGCTTACCGCTTTGTGTCTAATAAAACAATCCCTGCAGACTTTTCGAACAAAAGATACAATTTTAGAGATAAATGTCACACTCCACGAGTCGTGTCTTCGTGAATAATTCTGGATTTAAAGTTAAGGCCTGAACAAACGTTTCGCAGGATATTCGGAGCTGAAAATGCATCCATATCTAAAGCCCCGGCTTTTCTTGCTACTCCACTGCTCGTTCTGACAGTGAGACGAGCATTGTCTGCTCAGAAATCTGACTATCTGACACTCTCTGACGTCACTCTGTTTTTCAGATTAAATCCAATTTGACTAAAATAAGGTTAATACTTCATTATTTTGTTTGTTCTAACTCTTGGGACGAACGTAATTTATCAAAAACATCTTGTAATAAAGCCCCCGCTTATAGATAATTTGGGTGTGGGAGTTACTGAAGTTACTTTGTTTATGTTACACTGTCCACTATTTTGACCGTTTTTTGACAGATGGAACTAGTGATTGCAGCAACGTCATAGCACACATTGCGATAATTTACACTTTAATTTATATGTAGCATCAATTATCGATTTCTTGCTGTCGAATAAAAAATGGTGCGGTTTTTATGCCTGTCATGTGTTTATTATCTATACATATAATAAAATCGTAGGAAAGTCAAAACGGTACATTGAATATTTTTTTAAAAGAATACTTGGGGCGTGATCTACAATCGATATCGAAGCCAAAAATATAGTTTTTAGAATTTTTGTCTGTTTGTCTGTTTGTCTGTATGTATGTCCGGGATAAACTCAAAAAGTACTGCATGGATTTACTTCAAATTTTGCATGAATATTACTTAGAGGTCGGGTCAACATATAGGCTACATATTATCACGCTATCACCTATGGGGGAGGAGCTGTGAATCTTTATTTTTCTTACGCATTCTGTGACAGCGTGTAATCTAACGACGCATATTTAAATGTTGTTTTTCAGTAAGCCATGTTATTATCTAGCTTTACACTATAAAAACTACGCCATTTAAGTAACTTGGGCAGAAAAAACATAGTTTAATGAATTTTAGTAGTATAAAGAAAAATTTGAAGCAGCGCCATCTATGAGATCTCATAAAAATCAAATCAAGTTACATGTTGACACTTTTTGGAAATTAATAATTTAAATTTGATCATGTTGGCGAGGTTAGTAGTTAGTTATTCTTAAAATTCATAGATGGCAATGTGCATTTTCTTCATAAAAGTTGTATCGTATAGTTCGTTTTGACAAATTCAAGTTCCAACAAAACCCTTAAAATCTTGAGCAGAGTTGAGGACGACAATTAAAAAAAAATGCGGTGTTAAGTATTACAAAAAAGTTATGTTTCTACTGGAGACGAAGTCGGAGTAACTGATGAACGCGTGCTGAACACCTGTCTCAGTTCACTTCAAGATGTGGTCATTTCTATCGGCGGCAATCCACTGATCGAATATGGGTTACCAGCTCCCCAATCATCACCGCATCAAGACCGTGTAAATCGGGAGTATAACGCTGAGACAAATTACGATCCGGGCGAAATGACCATGTCGCTTTGTTCTCTTCAGAGCAAAAACAAATTTATGACACCGTCCTTGAAAGCGTTGGGAAAAAACCAGGGTCAAATGTTTTTTCTTGGAATGCGTCTGGTGGAACAGGAAAAACATTTGTTACCACTTGCATACTTGCAGAGGTCAGCAGGCAAGGCAAAATTGCTATTGCTGTAGCGTCGTCGGGAATCGCTGCCACACTGCTTCCGAGTGGCAAGACAGCACATGCCATGTTTAAAATTCCTATCGATTTAGAGAGCGCCGAAACGCCTGTTTGTGGTGTGTCACGTAACAGCGATAAGGGACACGTGCTCAAGGATTGCTCTTTGATCGTATGGGATGAGTGTACGATGGCCAATAGGAAGGCAGTTGAGGCCGTGGACGGAACCCTGCAGGACATCTGCAGGAACGAACATTTGATGCGTCGTATCACAGCTGTTCTGTTCAGTGGCGATTTCCGGCAAACGCTTCCCGTGGTGACACGGGGATCGAGGGCTGACGAGGTGAATACTTCGTTGAAACTATCTTCGTTGTGGTCACGAGTTCGTACGCTGCGCTTGACCATTAGTATGAGAGCTCGGTTCGGCGGCAATGCACGTGCTCAAGAATTCTCCAATGTCCTTCTAAATCTTGGCGAAGGCACTCTACCAGAAGAGAGAGGTGGACAGGTGGTGCTTCCAGAGTCTCTCGGTAGAGTGGTATCCAGCATAGAACTCATTTGCTGTGTGTACGGGGACATCAGTCGTATACTGCACCTGCAGAATTCTTGGGTGTGTGAGCGGGCCATTTTGACGTCCAAAAATGATCAGGCTGCAGCAATTAACGAATGCATTCTCTCGGAAATTGAGGGGAATGAAGTGGTCTACACCTCGATAAACACTGTTGTCGAGCAAGATGACGCCACACATTATCCCGTGGAATTTCTGAACTCCCTGTCAGCAAGTGGACTTCCAGCGCATACCATCAAGCTGAAGGTCGGTGTCCCGATTATGCTTCTTCGGAACCTATCTCCTCTGAAGTTGTGTAACGGGACCCACCCTAAAGTCATTTCGATCTACAGACACACCATTGAGGCGGAAATTCTTACGGGTTGTGGCGTTGGCGAGGCAGTATTTATACCACGCATTCCCCTCATACCTCATATCTTCCCGTTCCAGTTCAAGCGCGTACAGTTCCCCGTGAGTGTTTGCTTCGCGATAACCATCAATAGAGGCAGACACTGAGGGCAGCGGGTGTCGACCTCAGGACGAGTTGCTTCTCACACGGACAACTGTACGTCGCTTGCTCCCGCGTCACCAGTCCTGACTCTCTTTACATTTTGGCTCCTGGCAGCATAACTACCAACGTTGTTTATAGGGAAGTGTTTTAAGGTATGATGCCTTTGTTCGTATTTTTACTCTTTTGTGTCCTGGAATGTATTCCTGCATTGTTTTCTCTATTTCCTTCAGTCACATCCCCCACGCCACACTGAACTCAGCAGGACTCCCATATAACTCTCTTCACTTGCTTCGCTTGCAAAAAAAAACTTATATTTTAATGCTATTTTAAAAGTTGTTTACTTATAATGCTATAGCGACACTGGCATCTTAGGTATTTTTGGTGCTGTAGAGCCTTCAGGCAGACGACGTCGCGGGCAGCAGCTAGTTATTAAATAAGTACAAAACAATATAAATTAGCCGCTTTGTTTACTTTAATTTCAAATTTGCAGGTTTTATAGCGGAAATCAGCGTAAAAAAAGTATGCACTGGTTTGCCGTATCAATTGTGTAGTAGTGTAAGTATACACATAAATATGGGGTTTACTACATCATATTAAAACACAACGTTTTACGTTTTTATGCATAACATTTTATGAAAGTTTTAAAATCGAAATAAAACATTAACATCTTGTTTATGGTGGCAAATCCGTATGCTGACACATAATTTAATAGATATATATTTTATTGATATTTGAGTGGAGGCAAGGTTTTTCTATACTGATTTACCTATAAGTAATCTAAAGTTATTATTTTCGATATATTCATTTGAAGCGATTACATTCGATCACATCACTTAGTACGATAGAATGTAATTTAATAAGCGTAACAATAATTATATAGTTGTCAAAACTGAATATACGTACGGTATTTCGATGTCTGTAAGAAGTCATAAATTAGATAATTCAATAAGATAAGGTAGCTTATATTTTATTACGCATTTTCAAGTTAACTTTTATGCAATCTGGAATAGTTACGTTCTAACCACACCCCGGACACTCCATACAACGCTCGCAAAATAATTACCTACTACTACTACATTAAAAAATGACGTTTGTATACGTATGAATGTGTGCGTGAGGTACTTGTGTTTGCGAGCGCTCTTGTTAAGGCGCAGATATACGACTTCTAATGATTTTAAATTCAACATCACGTCTAATCGACCTGACTGATTTCTTTGAAAAAAATAAATGTTATACTAGACCATTTGCTTCGTAATTTGATATGTGAATATTTGCAATTATATTTTTTTAACATAGTGTAATTAATTTGTAAAGTAATGTCTACCGCGGACATAAAAACGATAATCACGCAAACACTATCGGGTGTATTTTCATAAAACTTTCACCATCTAAAAGACAATTTAATTCCCCGAATTTTAGTATACGGTTTTTATTTGTTTGGTGTTTGAGAGTTTTTGTAAATAGATAATTGCTTCATATTTGCAATAAATTACCACGGTTGTGTCATCGCGCTTCTCTTTCTTTTCTATGCAGTCCGACAGTGACCGCGCTTTAGGTCGTGTAGTCGCCTTAAAGAACTGCGACGAATACGCCGAAGTGCGGGGTGAGGTGCGGTGACTGATGTTAGTGCGGGGAAGGGAGTGGCCTTTCTGTACGTAGTACTTTAAGTATTCTGTGGTTCTAACGCAGCCATCAAACAACGGTTAACCTAGTGGACAGAGTGTAAAGCAATAATACGCTATCTAATTTAAAAACTGCCTGTCTTTATCCGTTTTAATCTATTTAAGTATCACAATATGAAAACCTAGCCCACCTACTCCGGAAATTAGTCCGTAGATAATCTGTTAGTGCATAAATACCTCAAAAACGGTAAGTAGGTTTACCGTTTTTGAGATGAAATTTGAAAAGAGTTTTGAATCATTTTTCACTGTCATCATCATCTGTCTAGCCTTTTCCCAACTATATTGGGGTCGGCTTCCAGTCTAACTGGATGCAACTGAATTCCAGTATTTTATATGGAGCGACTGCCTATCTGACCTCCACAACCCAGCTACAGGTTAATACGATACCTCTTGGCATTTTTCACTGTATGAACACGAATCCAACTCATCGGCTCAACTTCCTACACCTTTTTAATTACTCTCAATGATAGCTGCCATAATCAAGAATTTAATCCCCAAAGCCACGGAAGCACAATCCGTCCTTTGTGATGGAACCCACTTTTAACTTTCATCAAAAGTTTAATTAATTTCCTATCAGAAAATATGCAAACTACGTGTTTTAATTAATGCTCCGTACTTGTTTATAATGAGGTGTGAGCTGGCTGAATGATTTAATATCTAGCGTTAGGACATAACTACGTGCCGATCCAATTAAAATTATTTCATAGATTCCTAGACTAGAATTTTATAACTCAAACTCAAACTCAAAGCATTTATTTCAATTAAACCATTACAGGTACTTTTGAATTGTCAAAATTAAGTAGTCGGTCAGTTAGTCAGAAAGTTGAAGCTAGTCGCCCATTCCAAAGCGTAGATCTCTATGGAGAAGAACGGGCAAGAAACTCCATGGACACTCTTTTAAATCAAGATATTACAAAATCCTGAGTACATTATTCTTGTTGCTTCTATATGTAAGAACAATGTAAAAAAAAAACACACAAATGAAGAAACAATACAAGAAATAAGATTAAAAATAAGCCTTGGCAGTTAAGAGATGACCAGTCTCAACCGACGGCGTCCGTTCACGAACATGACGCATGGATCAGCACCATCCAGCTCAACCATTTTGTAGGGAACCGAATGATCCAACACACGCGCCACCATCAGCGAGACATTTAAGTGAGCATGACACATTCTCAACTGCCATGCTCTTTCAAGTCAACATAAAAAAATCATAATAAACGGATCCATGGTTCTTACATTTACAAAATTGAAAAAATGCTTCTAAATGATACAAAACTATAGATTGCAATTTATTTAAGAGATGAATAAAAATTTTAATACCAAACAGGAAAAGGTGTTTAGTATTGCAGCATTAAACAATTAAAACATGATTGAATAAAATAAAAATAAATATTAAGATCGTAATGTCAGAAACACTAAAAAAGAAAAAGGGAAGCACCTCCTCCAAATATTGAAATTTTAACTAGAGAGCTCAAGGGCCTGTGGAGCAGGACCAGCATTTAGCCAAGCATTTTTATCTGCGATATAATCATCCAACTTATAATATGCTTGTCTACATAGTGTGCGTTTAATGCATGTTTTAAATTTCTTCTCATTTAGTTGAAGAATATCGAATGGTATTTTATTATAACATTTTACACAGTAACCCATAAAAGAAGTTTTTACTTTAGACAATCTGAAACGCGGTTGATCTAATTTGTTCCTATTTCTTGTGTTAAAATTATGCCTGTCACTTATCTTACTAAAAAGATGTAGATTTTTTCGAACGTACATGATGTTTTCATATATATATTGACAAGGAACCGTCATGATGTTAATTTTTTTAAACAGTTCCCTTAGAGAATCGCGTCTGCTGAGCTTGTATATGGCTCTGACAGCCCTCTTTTGCAGGATGAAGATAGAATCAATATCTGCAGCCCGTCCGTAACGTTTTTGTTTACTAATAAATTGCGAAAGAGTATGGTAGCGTCAGATATAGTAATAAAGATACAGATAAGCAGACGGTAGACTGACTGCACGATAGTAAATTGGAGAAACTACTATGTAAAGTGGGCTACTTTGCGGAGAAAACTTATATTAGTTTTTGCAAAACAGCATATTTACATTGAGCTAATTAGCACAAAATGCACAAAACACAGGGGACATACATACATAAACAAATAAAAGTAAAAAAAAACTGAAACAGCCGCATCGAGCAAAATTGAACCAGCTGGACGTAGTGCACCTACTGATAAAAATCGTATAAAATAAAAGGCAGGAGGCGGTCAAAACGAAGAAAAAGAACGAGACGGCCACAACGGACTAAAGCAAATAAAAGAGATGGAGGCAGATTGTTTCAAATGGACTTATTATTATGTCGGCGTACGACCTACCGCGAGCGCATGGGCCGGGACCACGTACCGACCACTAATCCTTTTTCAAAACAAAAAAAAACCCCTTAGATAATTAATTACCTCTTTTCATGCACGACGATGAAGAGCAACAATATTAATGCTTTGAAAGAGCAAGAAAGGGTTGATGTTATACCTGAACATATCGATGATGATGATGTTATAATTATAACAGAAATTCTAAATCATGTTAAAATAGGTAGGAAAGAACATATCCGAGACATAATTTTTTACATTCTTCTTCAACACAAGAAGCTTTTAAAACAAAATTGCAAAACTTGATAGCTTATTCAGCCAGAACCATTTTGCAGACACAAAAAAGGTACCTAATAGTTCTCAAATGGCCCGCCATTTACTGATTACCTTTGTAATGTATGACTCAACATCCGGCGAAGGTAATAATTTGTCTGTTCCCAACATCGACCTTCATTAGGACAACGGCAGGTACAAGTTTTTTTCATTTCGACCCAATGTCGGACCACCTTATTATAGACTCGTAATCGCTCCCCTAACATACTGACAACAGGACTGGCCTTTTTATTACTTACGTTCCTTTCGATTATTGTTTTGTTTTCGTTTCGATGAAATATGATGATGATTCCATTCCTTCAAAAAGCGTACAGAAGAACAAGGATTTTCGATGTAGAATCGATACAAGATGTAACAGCCAAATAATATTTATTATAAACTTCCAGTAGTTAGATAGTTGATAAAAAAAACTATCTCCTTTTTGAGAAACCATAATCTTCATTGCTTGAGCAGTTGGTAACTAACTATATGTATAATAACTATAGCACGTATTTGGTAAGCAACTACCGTCCGACCTTCAAAATATTTGGGGATCCCCAAACCAGTTCTTTTTACAACATGAAGTTATTCGTGTTGGACGGGCCACGACTCAAACAGCATATAATGATGATCTATGTATACACAAAACAATAAACAAATCCGTAGTTTCGGCATTAAAACTAAATGACCCATAGGGACATGACCAAATCTTGTTTGTCATAGGGCAAATAAGAGTTTATCGGTACAAGTAAAGCCAGATTTGAGATCCATTCTACAAAAACAAGATCATTCTAGCTTGAATAACGTTTGATTGAAATCTAATGAACAATAAGCTAGTCTGATAGAAGACAGTAAATCACTATGCGACAAAATTTTGACTTAAGCCGAAAACACTCAGAGAGGAATATGAAAAGCTTTATTGAACCCCTTTGATTTGAGTTCTTTGTGAGATTTGCTGGGAGGTTTCCATTTTCGTCCCAAATCCTGGGGCCGAATGAAAACTCGTTTGCATAATATAAGACAAGCCTAGTATCGGGACTAAACGCAAATAAATGATTCCCTCAAGTTAAGACGACAATTTACCGGGTCAACGGAGCCAAGATAAATTTGAGACCAGACCTTACCGAATACAAAATCTGTCGCTTACTCTTTTTTGATAAAAGACTACATAATAAAGGAATGTTTTTGTCAAAAGATTTGTAGGCTTACCTCAGGCTTGCCTACCTGCTTTGTTACGTAACCTAATATTAGGAGCGGTAACTTTATTTGGAAAAATGTTTTCCAAATACTCTTACGCGAGAAGACGTCATAATTTATTTTCGTATTTGCTATTACATTTAAATAAAAAATGAGTAAGAACTTATGAAGATGAATTTCGTTCCCTTGTAGGAGACGTTTTTCATCCAAGTAAATTGGGAAACAAAGGTTAGCTACGATAATATTCGTAGTGAAAGACTATTTTAAATCTTTCCGGCCATAGTCCACTTTATAAATTAGAGTCATTGATGTCTTCTCGTCGTCGTCGTTTATCATACGACTCGTGTCTAGTGTCGAGTGTCGTCTTCTCTCTTG
The DNA here is from genome assembly GCA_945859645.1 of Amphipoea oculea. Lineage (NCBI taxonomy): Eukaryota > Metazoa > Arthropoda > Insecta > Lepidoptera > Noctuidae > Amphipoea > Amphipoea oculea. The sequence continues at coordinate 8,301,982 of OX243876.1, forward strand.
AGGGATTTTTTCTGATGTCCTTGTCGATTACATCCTAATCCTTGCAGTAGAGCAGTGGTGGCCCAGTGGAAACAGCCACGAATTATAAGTTGTAGGTCGTAAGTTCGAACCTAGACAGGCGCTTTACTTTGTGTAAATTATTTCATCATCACTGCTCTCAAAGCAGTAAAGGTAAACATTGTGAGGAAAACGGTGTCCTAGAACCAAAAATTCGAAGACATGTGACATCTACCGATTTATTCTGGTCTCAACCCCTGAGCCCCCTGCATTGGGCCCGCGTGGTGGATTACGGTCCACTCCCTCTCACCGAGAGGCCTGTGTCCCAGCAGTGGGGACGTTATAGGCTGATTATGCTTTGCACCTCATAATTTCTATTTGGCCACTTTAACAAAAACTCCCAGTGAATTTATTAAACTTCACAAAGGTTGAAACTGTCTAACTGTCACGTTGATCTCAAAGCAAAAATTAACTTTGACGTTTTATGACGTGAAAGTCGTACAAGTAAAATTCAACCTTAGTAAAATCGACCATTCCTAAACAAAAGTCGACCTAATTGCGTAACAGACTATCAATCTCAATCTGAATAATTTTGAAAGATATTGCTAATCCATTGCTTTATATGTTCCAAAAAAATGTCTGCTCAACAACGTAAATAACGCAATGAACTTTGAACTGTCAAAATGAAAGCCATTGCTACTTATAGTATGTTACGCATTTACCCCGCTGATCCACAGAAATGGACAAAATTTTATAAAAGAGAGAAAAACTCGATAATGCAATTAATCTACATCTAAGATTCAAAGGACATGTCTAACCTAATAAAACTAACTTAGGTAATAAATCGCAACAATAAAACTTCTCACTGATTTCATTTATGTCACGATAAGTTTGTTTGTTTCGTAAGCACTTAAGAGAGATAAAACTGAAACAAGTAAGTAGACTGAGGCGAGACATCTAATGAAGCAATCAATGGATACGTTCATTAGTGGAGCCGTGTGTTTGTGATTCTTCAAGAGCCACAGTTTTACTGGCCAATCCCGCCATTTGCAAAATGCTGAAAAAAACGGGAATTATTTAACTGATCCAATGATGCACTTTTTTTTTGAGCCTGTTATTTGACTTCTAGCCTTTTCCCAGAGTTGATTGCAGTAACGATTTGCCAAAAAAAAAATGTAACCAAATATGAGTTGATGGAAAAATTACTTTAATTCCTACACAATAAAGTGCAGTTTACCTACGCTACAATTTCATTTATAACTTTTTCAATAGTGCTAGTCACTTTGAAATCAACTTAATTACCTTAATTGCTCGATATTAATAACGGCAACAGGTAGACGCTTGAAATATTCACATCATAATAAAGTTAAAATTTCTTTTAACTTGAAATAACATCAATTTGAATCATTTTGAATAGGTTTGGTTAGGTTAGAATTGTGACCAACCGCGTTGCTCAACACCCAAGTTTTAGGACCCCAAAATCGGAACTTTGAAGTTCACCAAAAGGGAGGCAATCATTTATAGGTATAAGACTGTCCATTAATATTTTGAGGAGCGTTAAATTGAAATTATTAGAGTGTCGATTAAATACATGCCATAAAAACCTCCTTGTTGCGTTTTGCGTGGATGTGACGCGTGTTTTCTCCCTATTGTTAATTTTTTTTGTGTTTGTTTTCTTTTGATGCGTCATGTTTACCGCAAACAAACGTATTTTCTTTCTTGTTATATCAAAAAATACTGTATGGTGCTTAACTCTAAAGGTCTTGCTTAACCACACCCAATACTAAAGTACTTTACATTAATCTTTGTAAGTACCTACATAATTACTTAGGAACTCCTAGTAATATTTTAATTAATTCCAAAACCTATTTAATCTTCGTCCAGTCTCTTAGTTGAATACATTATTCAATTGCAAAAGGAAGATTCGAATGGCCGGATCCTGTTCTCTCTAAATTAAATTTTAACACCATTAATCCATGTAAATTGAAGGCCTAGCCCAACTGATTGAATGTGCGAACCCATATCAATGTTAGAAGGAAATGGATTCATTGAAGTACCAATTAATTAAACTGTATTCACTCAAACGTTTTTTGGTTCTTTATCAGTAACTAGCTTTGTCCGCGTGAAATTTCTTGTTCCCTCGACCCAAACCATCGCGTCGCATCACCTGCCCGCGTTATCATTTCGCTTATGCTAAGCGTTATTGCTGACTTGTTTTCTTTTTTGCTCGGCTCCTAAGGGTCATAGTGTGATGTTAAATAGCCTGTAAGCCTTGCGCTCAAGAATTGGGCTATCAATGCAAAAAGAACTTTTCAAATCCGACTAGTAGTTACAGAGATTATCCCCTATGTATACAATTACAAACTTACAAATTTTACCTCTTTATAATATTAGTACAAAAATAGGCAGTATATTCTTCGTGTCATTGTTAATTGACTCAGAAAGTCAGAATCACTTAAACTTTAGATGATATTAATTTCTTAATTGTTAGTTTTTAGGTCTTACCGCAACAACTCTCAACCAAATATAATGGGACGGTCCCATTAAATGTTGCTTTTGTTAAAAAAAAACAAAAGCAATTCCCAGTTATCAAAATTCGTATGAATTGGTTTTCTACTTAACTTCGGTCTTAACGATGAATGATCCGTTTTAAATTAAATTAGCCTCACTGATTCTGATGGAAATCAAAATAAACTTTTGGTTAGTCGCAATATCTTTTGTGATTCGCCGTTGCGGAGCAGTTATTTCTTAGTAGAGTTAATGCAATCGGTTTAGCGGAGGCTGGGGCCGGGTATTGTAGACTGTGTTTGTGGCTGCTTGGAGATAAAGCCGCAGACACACAAAAGCAGATGCCCCTCCGCCCCTCGTGCCTCCCCCTCTACCCTCCAGCTAGGGAGAACGTTTAAGGCAACGACGATTGCCCCTTACAAAAGGCAGTCGTGACACCCGCCCATCCTCACCCCGCATTCGACTGCAGAAGGGATTCGAAAGAAAACCAAATCTCATTCCGCACCGGCTCATTGTTTGAGAATCTTCCACAATTGTTTTTTGAATTTTACAATCTTCTTGAAATATTCCTTGTTAGTTTGGCGATTTATCAACCGTCTCAGTAATATCGTGCCCTGCCTATGTTATTCGAACTTTACCTATAATACTCTTAGGTGCTTGTAGACTTCATTAAAATATTTGTCTCGTGCGTGTCTCGTGATTAGGTGACGCTACTCAACTCACGCTATCGGCACGATTTGTGAATCTGATTTCATTAGACTCGTCTGCCGATTACATCATTTAAATTAAGGATGTTTGATTATTGTAATGATAATATCATAACAACGCATCAGTTATGATTTCTGCGCTATTGTTTCTATACTACAAAGTCGCAGACGCTTCACAAAACAAGGGCTTCTAGCCCTTGTTTTGTGAAGAGTCATTTAGCGTGTGTAAGTTTCTAACTTAGACACGCTAAATGAACAATGCCGTGTGTTTTCTTAACAGCTACTCATATCATAATCAGCCTATAATGCTCCCACTGCTGGGACACAGGCCTCCTCTCTGTGAGAGGGAGTGGGCCGTAATAATACACCACGCGGGCCCAGTGCGGGTTGGTAGATGGCACATGTCTTCGAATTTTTGGTTCTAGGACATACCGGTTTCCTCACGATGTTTTCCTTCACCGTTTTGAGAGCAGTGATGATGAAATAATTTACACAAAGCAAAGCCTGTCTGGATTCGAACCTACGACCTACAACTCGTAAGTCGCAGCCGATACCACTGGGCCACCACTGCTCTAAAACATAAAATTCGCGAGAGCGTTGACATTCACATCCTAATTACCTAAAAAGTATTTAAGTCGGAGTGAATGACTCGCACAATAAAGGCGGTGGTCCATTTCCGCGGCTTGCGCTGAACATGTCGCCGTCTGTCGGCGCCAACGCATTTTGGCAACCGGCCGACAGTTTGATGAGTGCACGTTCCGGCTTGTGTATCAACGGAAGCGGGCGACGATGAAACAAACAATAATGAACTCCAACATAAAGAAAACATTTAAAGCTCAAGGTAATTTCCTCTGCAGACTTGTAGAGGAGATTTTTTACTTGAGTTATTAGGTTACTTATACTAGCGACTCGCCTCTGCGTTGCATGGTATTAACGACTTGACAAAGCATTGTGTATGTAATTTTAATATTAATGTATTGCGCACATAAACCTTCCGGAATAAATTCTCTAAGTTATGGTAAAAACGTAGATTAGAAGAACGACGCGGTCACACAGACAGACACGAAAAAAAAATCACCTCGAAAAAAATACTGTTTTGATGTAGGTAAGAAGGTACACATGGCTACATATCAACCTATACATTTCCAGTTTTAGCTGACCTCGCATTGTATAGGTGTTTCGTACAATCAGAAGTCAGCTTATACTAGTTATGTATAGCTTGATGTGTAGCCGTGTGTACACTCTCACAGGCTTTTGACGTATTAATTTTGGAAAGACCGTTAATAATGTGAAAAGGGTGTAGTCCTGTCGAACCCTTCCGCTATCGTTGGTTAGCACGTGGCATTCCTTTACAGCGGTACACCCCATTCTTTGATACGGAACCCACGCTTGAATGGCAAAACTTAATGTACAGACGTCAGCACATCAACTTACTACAATCTGTCCAATATCTTTAATAGATTTTCAACTTTATCACTAAAGAATAAGGTTCAAAGTTGATCGGGAAAATCTGACAGTTTCGGGTAGGTTGATGTGCTGGCGTCTGTACAACGTGTTTCTTATTATTTAATTGGATGTCAACCATGTATTACATATTGAATGTTGCGTTTGCTTTCATGTTAACATAACAAAAGACGGTGTTTCTTTGGTAATTTATAATAAACAAAGTATAAAACCAGTACCTACGTTTAAGTTTGTTTTGAGAAAATCATAATTATCCCACCGAAAACATTTCATATAAAATGTTGCCAAGACGAGACCGCTTGGCTCGCGCAGTCCAAAAGTTATCATCTCATGTAGAGCCAAGCTTCTAACTCTACAAGCCCTAACTTCACAAACTCTACACCTTAGTCAAAATATGTGACTTGGCCGTGTCGCTACCGTCATATGGGCATGGGCGTAAGGTGAAAAATGTATTCAGTGTTCATTATTTTTCTATTATACTTATACAACAGTTCTTGTAGTAACGAAACGGTCAAGACAGATTTTGAGAAAAGTATCGTGAGGAAACCGGCATGTAGAACCAAAAAATTCGAAGACATGTGACATCCTACTAACCCGCACTGGGCCCGAGGAGGCCTGTGTCCCAGCATTGGGAACCTTATAGGCTGATTATGACGAGAAAAGCATGTTTTCTTAAATTGCGAAATAGTACATTATGATACATGTGTGCTATGTTGATCATTAAACTCGAGGCGGTATTATTCGCGCGAGCCGTAGGCGAGCGCGATAAGGAAGCCGAGAGTGTAATGATCAATGCACACGCGTATCATACGACGTTTTTCAACACACTTGCGAGGAAAAAAACAGGCTTGTATTGTTAAATATTAACTTGTATGGATAATGGCGGGCTGGGTTTGTTTTTACACGCGCCGCGCTAGCGTGGTGCGCGCGCAGGTTTACCCATAGATTAAGTAATGGCGCGCGTTTATTTATTTAAAGGCACAGACAAAACGTATGTCAAATTGTAGTTTAGTTAGTATGGAATTAGAAAGTACTATTGGCATACAGAAATATACATTAATTCAGTGAGAATCCGCAATAATAGAACGCCAGTGGTCTTTTCCGTTTAGTTCCGCGAGGGACCACGGACCATATTATTATAAGGTGCATCCAGACAGAGCGAGGCATGCGCCGCAAGTACTTTTTTTTGTGTGTTAGATGCCTCAGCCTGAGGCAACCGTACATATAAAAAAAATCATTTGCGGCGCATGCCTCGCTCTGTCTGGATGTACCCTAAGGTGAATGCGCAGTGGTAGACCGCGAAATTTAAATTTTCTTAAGTTTTTGCAATTCGCAGGTCAGTATCAGGTTGTATCTTGAGCAAAATATATATAATAGATATGTATTTACAGAATTATAGTCATTAGAATCAATAAATAATATACCTATTTAAGTCAGATTTGTTCCCTAAGAACTTATCCATAAGAGATTTGTTCTTATGGAACAAATCTAACTAAGAAAGATGTATTAATGATTCTAATGATTATAATTCTGTAAATACATACCTGTTATAGTCGCGAATCATATTTTGATCAAGATACAACCTGACACTGACCTGAAAATTGTAAAAACCTTTAGAAAAATTGAATTTCGCGGGCTACAACTGCGCATTCATCTTAAGGTAAATACATTTTAGTTCATTTTGGGACCAAAGACAATTCAGACTATTAAAAGAAAGTGAAATGTGGCTCGCGGATTCCTTTTGGCATGAAGTCTCTTTGAAGAGATTAAAAAAAAAACGCACTTCTCCGACCTCCGACTAGTAAATTAAATAGTTATCTGTGGAAATAAAGCACAAGTACCGTAACGTAAAGAAAAAGCAAGCGTTTGTAATACACTGCATTATGGTCCTAAAAGCGGTGCATTAAGAGCCATTTTACGAGCAAGTGTGTTGAAAAACATATTTTGAGAACATTCTTTTTTTTTTTAGTAGGTACCTAAGGTAAAGTGCATTGGGGTAATTACGATAATGGGTATACATAATAATTTCTATTGAAGATTATTGTTTTCTACCAAACGCATTGGCATTTTATATGGGTTAGGGGGCAACTCGTCCACTTCGAAACTGGGACCAGGGACCAGTTCCACCTTTCTAATTTTACTAGGGGTCAACTCGTCCCACCCAATTCCACCTAGGGGGCAAATGGGCCCACGTTAGTTTAGGTATCATTTTTAGACGCCATTTTATCGCCCGTTATTTAACCCTTCGTATGCTTAAACGTGGATCCACGCGAGACACAGTGGCTTTTTAATTGTGTCTGTAATTACAGCATTCAACCGGTTAAACTGTATATTCATTTTGAGAAAAGCTTATTTTGAGGATAACAATTATTATAAGAACGAAGGTAAATCAAAGTTACTACACCTCTATCGTGAACACAAAGAAGCATCTTCTAGTCTACGCGAAACAACAGCGAAGTATTTCGATTAATGTAAACAGTCCGCATGCGACACCAGACCGATAAATACCAACGTCTCAAAACTTGGGATACACTCGAATCTTTCTCACCACCAACTCGCATAAATCTTCTACACCTCTTCACAAATAGTTTTCAGTCAACCCATTAGGATTACTCCCAAATGTTGCCATACATTTGACTCAAAGAATTTACCATTACCGAAGTATTCCTTTATTACTAGGCATTTTATTAATCAAATGCCATTACCAAATTTACAGACAAAGGGAAATTAAACCAATTAACAAAGTGACCAGTAAAAGCTTCCGTCCAACATTTATTTACTTAGGTTGTCAAGCGTATGGAGGTGAATAAGTACACAAAGATATTTGGAGTATTTTACAGCGGTTGTAAGACGCAAATAGTAGCTCACGATGATAAACATACATACGTATGTACACAGAGTCTGTCTGTCGCATCTCGTCTGCCAGCTGAACAATGCAACACGGCAGCATCAGAGTCTCAGAGATGTATAGCTACCTGTGTGATTCTATCAGATATTCCGATTCTAGAAAATATTCTTTGGATGTAACCGACTGTTGAGTAAAATAATCATCATCAGCCTATAATGTTCCCACTGCTGGGACACAGGCCTCCTCTCTGTGAGAGGGAGTGGGCCGTAATCTACCACGCGGGCCCAGTGCGGGTTGGTAGATGTCACATGTCTTTGAATTTTAGGTTCTAGGACATGCCGGTTTCCTCACGATGTTTTCCTTCACCGTTTTGAGAGCAGTGGTGATGAAATAATTTACACAAAGTAAAGCGCCGGTCTGGGTTCGAACCTACGACCTACAACTCGTAAGTCGCGGCCGATACCACTGGGCCACCACTGCTCTCTGTTGAGTAAAATAATAGGAATAGAAAATAAATGTAAATAGTATGTAGTAGTAAATGTAAATTGTCAAAACAACAGTTGAAGATATGGCTGAAAAGCTAAATTTTAAAGATAATAAAGAAAAACTTGTTCATTAGAAGCTAAGTATAAATTAAGCAGCAATAAAAATAATTTAATTCAAATGATTTTAGTACAGCGTAAACAACTTTAATGTAACACATTCTAGATAACGCTAAGAAAATAAAGCTATTAATCAGTATGTCGGTACTTTTCTGCAACTTGTTTGCGTATATGTGATAAACCTATATAAATAAATCATAACGTATTATAAAAATTTACGACGAAGTTCACCTTTGTGTTAAAACATAAGAAAGTATCTTTATCGACGAGTATTTCTCAGAAAGCTGTAAATAAAGCAGTAACTTGTTTATGCAGAACACGGTTTATTATGCACAATGGACGAAAATATAATCACTAAATTACTACAAAGGTTACTGGTCCAATATCGGAACACAATAAGACATAAGTACAAATAAAGCAAAGTAATAAAAGACATGATGTTATATATACTGCCCTCCCGAAACTGCTTTGGTTATATTTTTGTGATAAAACGATGTCCCAAATCTTACGTATGAGGCACATGAACTCGCTAACGATCTCCGCTTGATCGCCCAAGCAAGGCAGGCCAAACAAAGACCAACATCCTGCACTCACATGGTGCTTTATTACAGAAAATTCGGCAGACATTATCTTTAAGCATAAGACCCATTTTCGCGAACATTGTCAATACATCCCATGATGTCAGATGTGCCAGCATTGTATCTGTGAACGTATGACGTCACCCAGGTCTGGCACCAACGACAGCATTTTGTTATCGGATACATGGAAGCGATGGCTCGAGTGACAGCCCCCTTTTGTCCTCAGCTCAGTGTGCCTCAAAGCTCCTATTCTTCCCTCTGGCATCGCACAAACGTTGTGTTTCACTTACAATAATACTAGGACAGTATTATCAGCCTTTTGTTAAGAATGTATTAAATAAATAACGTAGGTAAAGTCAAATCTTCAAGAAACCACAACAACGTATTTTAAGCCGCGCAATCCTCTGAATTTCTCCAGAATTCTTCATACCTACCAATTTAGTTACTTAATATTGTAATTAGAGTGACGACTTATGTCTGGCTTCTTCAATGTCCTTAGATATGTTACTCGTAGGAACAGCTCCAGCATATATAAATAGACATCCATAAGTAGAAGAAATTCCAAATGAAGATGTCGCTTTAAATAAATAACTGTGCTCACTTAAATTTCCTGTTTATTTTTGTCCCCCCACTTCGCACGCGAGTGCTTTCTAAACGCGGAGTTGGATGTTTTGGAAGATTTAATATATTTATAATATGATTATATTTATAATTTAAAGAATCTCTTTGCATCTCGTTCAGTCATTATCTTTATGGGCATACAATTATTGAGATCACGACTCATACGGAATTTAGGATCCAGTCCCGGACGATGATAGTGTCTTCCAAGATATCCACTATGATGTCCATGTAAATTGTTTTATTGTAGATTTCGAAGCTTATCACAGAAGTTAAAGCGTCTTTCATTTGTCGAGTCAAGGAAAGATATATTAAGAATAGAGTTCCAAAATTTATTCTCGTCTCAGGCATGCAAAATATTTGGATTTTGCACGTAGGTAGTTATTTAACAATTAATCTGCATGTTTAAACAAAGTGTTTATGAAGATGTTGAAAGCTCGTGAATTGTGGCGAAGTGGGCGGCGATGTTAAATGGAACATTTCCTGAAATCTGTTGTTATAATATTATAACGCACGAGTTTGCAACATTTGCCTCAAAATAACACACTAATTTTATCTCAGTGCAGTGTTAACGATGCGGTTCACTTGTTACATGATCCGCAACTCACTTCTAGCAATTTGTTACAATCACCTTGCTAATAGTTTCAGCAAAATCCCGTCCAACTCCCAGAAATAAATAATTGGATTTCGTGCTTCGCGATACGATAAAGGGTCAATGCCATAATTCTGAATGGGTTTTATTGGCTATTGTAATTTTTCACACTATACAAGTATGCCACGGCGCCCATACAATACAATACCTAATTGAAGAAGTTTGGTAAGTTTATTTACAATTCATTAATTAGGTACTCGGTCAATGTCAAAAAAATGTCATTAAGTAATTGACTCTAAACATCAGCGCAGTTTTTATTGTTTTAAAAAACAATAGCAGAACACACCATTGATTTGGAATATGAAATGAACCACTCAAGGTTAGATCAGTATACTCGTAACCTGGCAATGACCGTTTTAAACGGAGTACGGAATAGTGGGGTTCGAATCCGGTTCTGTTTCATTGACATGAAAACCCACACTTTATGTATCACCAATTATACCATTATTCTTACGCAGGGCATACTTCCCGTAATAGATAGATAGGAATTCAGCTGCATTTGGTTAGATTAGAAACTCACCCAAATTCTCATATTCTTGAAGAAAAGTTGGAATCATGATGACTATTAAAGGCTCAGTCATAGGTTTGTCTCAACTATTGCAAAATCCTCATAACGTGGTGTAGCCCAAAAATTAAATCTGCCGCCGAGTTAATGGGTTTCAGAATTAGACCAACTGGACTAACGGCACCTTTCAAGTCAAAACCATAAACGAATGTAGCAAATAGAAACAAGCGTAATTGTTTCTATTTGTGGGTAAGACCACCCAAGTCCGGATTTCCTTGATTAGCATAGCAACAAATCTTAACGCGATGCTAAAATGTCCTGGAATTTGAGTCTTTTGTATTCTTGCAAAAGCGAGTCTTGGCAACGTCGAGAGGTTGCTATTGAAGAAAAGGTTTAATGAGTCGAATATTTAATATTTGGTAAGTTGTAATGGAAATAACTTAATATTAAAACTAGATAAAATGAAACAAAATAATGATGAAGTATAGTTATAGGAGCATCATGCAACAGTTATACGAGTATCATACCTCTCCTAAGTTGACGAATCCGTGGTCGTTGGCCACAGCATCGGCAGCATCCTTCCCCTCCGGTATGTGGACGGCCCATGTAGGCGTATAGTGCGCAAATGTTGTCTCCAATAATGATAAAATTGATACCAAGATGGTCGACGATAACACGGCACCCCGCGCCATCGCACGCACTCTCACACACTCACCGGCTAGTACTTGTCAGCATTTCACACACACTTTCCAAAGAGTTTCTTGTTTCAACCAAGTCTCGAATTTAATATACTATTACTATTTACTTGTAATTGTAACGTAGGGATTGTTGCTATCTTTGATCATACGGCTCCGCACATGTCTATCTACTGGAAATTAATGTGTTATTATTTTAGTTGTTTGGACTTTTTGGTCATGAGGAGACTTACTAATGAAGCAAGATACATCTGTAATTTCAAATTAAGCTTCAAAAGCGAATTCTGATTAGATATCTTCGACGTGGGCTACATTAAAAAAGTCCCAGCTGCAGGCCATAAAAGCGATAGAAAAAACTTGATTGAACCCACAATCCACATCCATTAAAATCCGACATAAAACGTGGTAAGACTACGTTTGCCAATCACAATGGTTAGATGGGTATTTATTTGATGACTTCACCTAGGGACTAGAATTTCCTAACATGTCTGTGCAAGAAAATTAGCAATCAATCGGAAATCGGTTTCCGCCGAATTAAAACTTGGACGAGCGTACGGCCTTTGGCAATACTACCCAATAAGTGGGTCAAGTATATATGAAGGACAAAAGTATAGGCTCCGACCGAGTTCCCTGTTATGCTGTTCTTTATTATCGTATCACCGGACAACCATTAATCACAGTGCGTTTCATCGGGTCTACTTCAACCTACTTTGCCGAGAGCATTGTTACGTCTGACGTTTGCCTTTTCTGGATAAACAAGACATGGATCATTTCCGCGAGTCTGGACGGGTTTCCTATTCTCTTTTTGAAAGTAATTTAGTATATATAACTTAATTCATGTGCTGTTGGCCGTTTGTTTTTTTCTTATGTAAGCTGTGTCTGGAAAGTTATTATGGTTTGTATCCGTGCTTTTGTTGGTCCATATAGTAGCTGCGTGTTGCGTCCCATACAAAGAGGATAGGTTAATTTGTTTTTGTTAACAACGCGTATAGTTCAAGGTAGATATTTTGCAACCAACAGTGGTAAACATTAAAAATTGATTTAATACTTTGCTTTCTAACATTATTCTGTTCGGTAATTTGGTAAGGTACCTAACTGACTTTTTCCTTTATTTTACATTACACAACACGGATTTGAATTATAACTAAAGCTGTAAAATATATTTCTCTAAATGTATCTCTCCAAAAATTTATAAACGGCGACTAATTTGAAAAATGTCACGCATTTTTCCTGCATTGTTTCAAGGCTGTACAATCAGTTTGTAACGCACAAACGAGAATTCCTTAAATCACTTGTTGTTAGGACATGTTTATTAGTTACATTGGAAGATAACCTCCTTGAAGTACAATAGATATTTCATACAAATGCTTGTTATTGTATACTTGTTGTGAGACGATGTCAGTTATTCCTTGTTGGTTATTTGTGTTTTGTTTATCATATTATCTCTATGCACCTTGTCTATTATTTAATCCATTATGTTCATATCTTTGTTACTTGGTAGGTTTATTATTTTATAATTATTTAGTTGATAACGCTGGTGTTTACCAATATACAGGGTAATTAAATTTATAAATATTTAACCAGTATTACAAATGCCTTATCAGAAGGAAGGAATATAAAAAAAGAATTAAGAAACATAATTTTAAAACTACCGATCCGATTGGTGGAAATAATTGTGGTGATAAATATAATAAAGAATAAGCTATTAACCTAGCAAGTAAATAAACCAGAAAATGCTACAATCGAAAATAATCTATAAGTAATTCAAAACACAGTAGGTAAGACAAAAGTAGCTGAGCAACAACTATACGTACGTTTGTCATCAATAATTACCTCGTTTTAATATTTGCATTTTTAAAAAGTAGGCCACTCATACCTTTAGCTTGCGCGTTTACCTGCCTGAGTTATTTACAGTTAGCATCGACAATAATTTATCAAGCAAACGCATGCCAAACTAGCTCGTAATTTCCATAGTTATTTGGACACAAAAACATTCGGACCAATAAAGACAAACTACTATCAAAAGACATGTTTTTATCTTATCTGTTTCCATTGGATCGCTATGTAAACATTCGGTTTTTGTGACTAATCGCCGACGTAAGTATTTCGCGTGCAGCCCACGTCGAAAGGCGGATGCTTCATCGATGGAATCCGATGGGAAGGACCAAGATTCCGTGGCACTTAGACAATAGTAGCCGGTGAGAGTCGGCGCCGCTGTGACGAGCGTTCACCTCTCGCATCCCGCCTCCCTGTTATCACTTTACGCTTTCCTAAATGCGTTTTTATGACAAATTCCTCACTTGTTTATTGGCAGCAACGATCACTACGTTACACTATGATGCACTATAGTCATTACAGGACACGGCATAACTGTCAAATGGCGCGTGAATAATCCGTTGGCTCGGCACAAAACACGGCCGTCACGTCCGCGCACGTGATGCTGACTGGTTGGTTTGCTACTTTGCTCTCGGGCGCTCGCCGCGATTGGAGCCCGAGACGATCGCTACCTTGCCACACTCGGGGAATTTACCCAGAAATGGGGAAAATAACTCGACAGCTGTTAAATGAGTGTAAATAATTTTAGTCACCAAAATAGTTAGACGGGACGGGTTTTGGTTTGGAGTTGGCCTAATTAGCACTAGTGCTATAATCGATAGGACTGTTCGAGTGTCTGGTTCAGCGAACTGTGCTAAGTTTTTCTCTTTAAAGGAAGGTAAATAATACGCACCGACGACGTATAAATAGGGTACAGTTATTGAGTCTCGTATTTATTTATCTCCGTCTATTCTGTAACTATACTGTTTTTATAGGCGCTTTAAATGTCGATATATTTCTGAAATAAATCTTTATTTATCTGTGTAGAGCCCCGGTGTTATATCTATGCCCATTGAACGCGAACTGAATAATTTATTGAAAGTACCTATTGGTCAAGGCCGCACTGTGGCACACAAAAAATACGTGTAGCATTATTTTGTTAGCTAAACTTTTTTCATTCGACCGATAGAAAAAATATCTTAGGTTAACTGCCTAGGTATATTTCGAGGTGATTTTTGTTATAAAAAAAAAATATATTTGAACTTGTAAAATAAGTAATCTGAGATCTATTGATTTTGGATAAAAAAGAGTAGTGAGGTGCTAAAAGGAATAGACCTCCTTCAAAAATTGCGTTATTATAGGGGTCCGAAAATAAACATTGTGTGCACAAAAGCTACTGCTGCTTACCGTAATTAACTTAATTCCTCTAACGTTGGGGACAAAATAGTAGGGTGAAATAATCAATAGCCGATGATCAATCTTAATTTGTGGCAAATTGGGTAATTTGACCTTCTAAAGGCTACTTACAAAGAGACATGATTCTCTTTTTTACCCGACTACGGCGAAACAAAAAGGACGGTTATGATTTTGAATGTATGTATGTTCATCTGTTCCCTCATAACTTCAAAAGTACTTATAATAATTTGACAAATGTGCGTCTTGACTGTCAGCTGGTTATAGGCTATGTGACGTCACACTAAATTCAATATGCCCTCTAGAGGACATAAAGTACTTAATGAATTTAAAAATAAATATTTTGGGATGGTGCCTTGTGGAGTATCAAATAAAAGGGCTTAATTAGCATATTTCAAAAATATAAGTATTACTAAATGAAATATGCCCCAAAAAAATGATTTTAAAAAAACAGTTTAAAAACTAAAACCCGAGTGCTGAAAATTATGAAACAAGAAAGTACTTTCCCGTGGTCGCATGCTACATAGCGTATATGTATGTTAGTACAGCGGCATGCGACCTCGGGAAGGTTTCTTGTTTCATCTTTTTCAGTACTCAGGTTTTAGTTTTTAAACTTTTTAATACCCACCTAATATATTTTTAGATGGTTCTTTTAGCTTAAAAACCATAAATAAGTAAGTAATATAATAAGACCTTTGGCCTTTTTTTTTTTAATCCATCCAAAGGTTGTCTTTAAAATATATCGCTCTTAGCGATAAGACCGCCCATTGTGTCACCCTTTGTAAAGTTTCTATGTATATTTATGTCTGTAATTTATATGGTGTATATAATAAAGAGTATTCTATTCTATTCTAAAGTAGAATTCGATAAACAGGTTCAATATAAATTACCAAGCGAAACTCCGCAGATGTGATGGGATTCAATATTTACACATGGATTTGATGTTATATTTTTTGGGGTCAACGACTACAGCTACTGTAGTTACTTGAAATATCAGATGAAAAAATCAATTACTTTTTGTGTAAACTTCACAGACATACTAGTTATCGATAATGTAAACAACAAAAAAACTTATTTCCTCAACTCGTATATGAAGTAACTAAACTACCAGAGGTCGATGACACCAAAAAAAAATGAATCATTTTGAAGGATTGCTAATCCATCGCTTCATATGTTCGAAAAATGTGTCTGCTCAACAATGTAAATAACGCAATGAACATGGGAGAAATGTCAAAATGAAAGTCATTGCTACTGATTGTGTGTTACACAATTACGTCACAGGGCCGTACCCGGGACGTGGGTGGACCGTGGGGGGCTGAAAAATATATTCGTGTACACACGGTTACACATCAAGCTATACCCAGTATAAGCTGAGTTCTGATTGTACGAAAAACCTATACAATGCAAGGTCAGATAAAACTGGAAATGTATAGGTTGATGTGTCGCCGAGTGTACGTACATTTTATAATACATATTTTATGAACTTTTTCACACACGCCGGTGTCCAGGCCGGCCGGCCGACGCTGGATTGATTTGCTGCGGTTTCCAATGAACATTATTAACATTCATTTACCTTACAACTAAATTCAAACACCACCGTCTAAAGAAAAGAAGCTCATCTGTGTTTCCACGTATAACCCGTCAGCCTTCAAAGCAATAAATTGCCATCTTTTGGGCTTGCTTGTTCCATCACAGACCTCAACCGCCTGGTAGAAAGCGATGGTAGATCGAGGTCAAGAGCTGGCCCATTTTCCAATAAAAAAAAAAGCAAAAGCTACTTAGCTCTCAAAACGGTGAAGGAAAACATCGTGAGGAAACCGGCATGTCCTAGAACCAAAAATTCGAAGACATGTGACATCTACCAACCCGCACTGGGCCCGCGTGGTAGATTACGGCCCGCTCCCTCTCACAGAGAGGAGGCCTGTGTCCCAGCAGTGGGAACATTATAGGCTGATTATGATTATGTACTTATGTGGATTTTCCAGCTCAACTACGGAACCCAAAGATAAATAAAGGTCAGTTTAGATTTGTGAAATAGAATATTTCTGCCTAACTTACCCTTGAGAGCCCTAAAACGTTCACGCAACTCCTTCTTAAATAACGCAAAAAGGTTTCCCTGGCTCAGAACAAGAAAAAAAGTTAAGCCCTATTTTGCCCTATAAATATTAAAACTTTAGATATATGCTCTGGGATCTATATGAGAAGAACTCGTTAGTAAAAAAGGCTGAAAAAAAGAGTTTTGACAACTTTGAGTACTTAATATGTAGTACAGACGCCAGCACATCAACCTACACCAAACTGTCACATTTTCCCAATCAACTTTGAACCTTATGTTTTAGTGATAAAGTTGAAAATCTATTAAAGAAATTTGACAGATTGTAGTAGGTTGATGTGCTGGCGTCTGTACATAATACATACCTATTGCGTACATACGTATTTTAAGAGTTACAGACGAAATTAATAAACGGTGAAGTATTTTTGGAACTTTGTGCTTTAGAATTGGCATTGTCTGCACGACATACGATGAAAAGACACGCCTCAACAAGTTATACTGAATAGAACGAACTTCTGATGAAATAGGAATTTGTTAACAGGGAATTGTAACTGAGGAGCCCAACAATCGCAACATGTAATAGGTAATACCAGCCTATTAAGGTCCCAATGCAGAACAAAGGCATCTTCTCATACACAGAAGGGGATTTCGGGATGCATCAAGAAGCCTCCTCGTGTAGCGCAGTTTGTTCCGCCAGTTACTCAACTGAACCGAGCGCTCGGCGCATCCTGGACAGTTTCACCCAACACCTTATTTGACTGGTCAATTCTTCCCTTGCGTTGGTAGGGCTAACGCCCGCCTGGTTTACGACCACCCTCCCACCGGGGTCCGGCGTCAAGCAGCATGCTGTGTTTCGTCGATGCGTGGGAGTTCCAGTGCCTTAGGCATCTTCTGGGCACGCTCGTCATCATAGACCTCATCCATCGCTCTGCATCAGGCGAGATCGAGGTCAAGAGCGTGCCCATTCAGCAAGCCCATCACCATGCTTGTTTAAGACGGGTTGACGATTTCTACTAGCAGCGCCCCGCGGTTTCATCCGTATAAGTGTCGATCCCGTGGGAATATCGGAATAAAAAGTATCCTATGTGTTACTCTAATGTATAAGCTATATTACTGTAAAGTTTCATCAGTATCCGTTCTGTAGTTTTTGCGTGAAAGAGTAACAAACATCCATCCATCCATCCTCACAAACTTTCGCGTTTAGGTATAATATTAGTAAGATTAGTCCCGCACCCTAATTGCGTAACACAATATCAATCGGAATTTGAATCATTTTGAAGCCAATTGCTAATCCATTGCTTCATAAGTTTGAAAAACTTGTCTGCCCAACACGTAAATAACGCAGTGAATGTTGTTGAACTGTCAAAATGAAACCGATTTCGATTGATAAAGTGTTACGCAATTGCCCTGCAGATTTCCTCACGATGTTTTCCTTCAGCAATGTCAGTAAGTAAGTAATATCCAAGATAGACTTGGGAAGTACATATGAATTAAACAAGTCACATTGGTACTTGTCCGCATTTGAACCCACAATCTCATGCATGATAAGGGTAGGCCCTAACCAAAGGGCTGTCACGTCACGACAATTAGTTACATAGGTACATTCAACAAAAGAGATAAGTTTGCAGGATCGTCGGATATAGTTGAAATTTAGTAAGAAACCGATGGATCTTGTCGACTGAAATTTAATTTGATAAATGAGCTGTTTATTTTCTATTAATAAAATAAAATTTTATTCGAGAATATCCATCGGTTTTTTAATAAATTTCAACTGTATCCGACGATCCTGCATACTTATCACTTTTTTTGACTGTACCTCTATATTTAAATGAATAATTTTCATAATGTACGTAACAGTAGTTATTAATTTGCCAACACAAAGAAAACCGGAGATCCACCCACATTATAAATAATATATTCTAAGCGGGTATCGCCTTGAGCATATTGTGGATGTGGTAGATAGTTTTATATATCATATAGGGCTTGAATACCGACGCAATGTGGTTAAACTACGTGCCAAGTTGTGGCCACGATGACCAAAATTTTATTAAGCACATACTTCTGAACCTATTCGATACAATAGAAACCGATTATGTATAGATCTCTCGCGGACCTTGCGGTTTAACAAACCTAACTAAATTATGAATCATGTTCGTGTCATCATACTTGAGATTAGGTACACACGGCTACACATTAAGCTATACATTTCCAGTTTGAGTTGACCTCGCATTGTATAGGTTTTTCGTACATTCAGAAGTCAGCTCATAATGGGTATGTATAGCTTGATGTGTAGCCGTGTGTACTAAAGGCATCGTTATCGCTTTCCTAATAGACGAAAACTTTAAGGGGACGTGCCTTGGCGCCGGTCAGGCGGAAAAGGCCGCGATGGTACAGTCAACAGCAAAAGTAGATGATGATTGAGTTTATAACTTTTGGAGTCAAAACTGATCACGAATATATGGCAGCTGTACTAGTAGTAAATATGACTAAAGGGCTGTATTACAGAACCCGACTCAAGCATAACTAGTTTCATCCAATTAAATCGCTTTGAACGAGTTTTAAGTAATGCATTTTGAGCATAAACAGCCTATAATGTTCCCTGTGCTGGGACACAGGCCATCTCTGTGAGAGGGAGTGGGCCGTAATCCACCACGAATTTCTTCGAATTTTTGGTTCTAGGACATGCCGGTTTCCTCACGATGTTTTCCTTCACCGTGTTGAGAGCAGTGGTGATGAAATAATTTACACAAAGTAAAGCACCGGACAGAGTTCGTAACTGCGTCCTACAAATCGTAAGTCACGGCTTTTTCCACTGGGCCACCACTGCTCTTGTGATCGTGTAGGTATTTACCTACACGATCACGATTTCACGATTTTCCGAAAATCAGTTAGCAAAAGTTTAAAACCCATTGGACAACTTTCAGTTTCCCGATTATGTTTAAACTTTCGGGAAATGCATTTTGTATTGTACCACGTTCCATGTAAAAATCATATTTACATTATTTCTGTTATTCAGACGTCATGTAGCTAGGTACAATGCTTGCATTCCACAGGGGGCAACGACCTCAGCTGTTAATTCCTTCAAAAATGCTTGCAAAAAACGTAGATAAAAAGCCAACCATAGTGGAGATACACAGCGATATATTTTGGTTTTACAAACCGTTAACACCGTTATGTAGAACACTTGAGGCAATAGTTAGGTTACTTACCTACACAAGTAGGATATTTCAAGTCTTTTTTTTTATTTTTTACAAAAAAAACAACCGACTTCAAAAAAACACTACTAAGTGACAAATAACTTTAATTTCGGAAGTCGGTGTCGTTGGTTCCGCATTTTCGTTTTTTGACACCGACTTCGGAAATTAAAGTTATTTCTCACTTAGTAGTGTTTTTTTTTAAGTAGATAGGTTGTTTTTTTTTTTGTAAAAAAGTTTTTATTTTTCACGTTTTAGTTGTACCTGGGGTAGGTACAACACAAAATCAATTAACACTAGTGCATTGAAGAATTGAAGACACCGACTAGAAGTATCATCAAAATTCGCATGGAAATGCCGGAGATGCAGTACATTTCTGCAAATTATTTCGTACATAAGAATAATTAATATTATATACTAAACCTTCCTAAAAGTATGTGGATCACATTATTTTTTTATATTATCAAAATTGGATCATTCGTTTTTGAGAAAATCGCGGACATACATACATACGGGTCGAATACAGAACCTTCCTTTCTTGAAGTCGGTTAAATGAACACACACATACTAAGTACACATACGAAATTTTTTGAGCAAATTTTTACAAACGTAATGTTTTTTTAATTTACACTAGGCGTCACACAAATCGCACAGCTCTGAAAGTATGTTTCAAGCATGTAATCATTGCATTGTAATTTTTTTTTTATTATTTATCTTCCTTTGTTGATTTAGTTAACTACGTTATTAGTATATTACTGTATGTTACAACATACCTAATTTAATATTTGCAAGCCATCATTACAAACATGGCGGAATGTGTCTTTCCACTGCAATTTTATATGTCACCTTTTGTACCTACAACATTTTATGCAAATAAACGATTTTCATTTGATTATTTTGATTTGACCAGCAATTAAGACATAGGTAGTACATTAAAACCTAGCGACATTTTATTAACAATTAATTAACCTGACAGACGTCCTGTCCAGTTTCTAATAAGTAGTTCATTCAATTTTTCTTTCCATGAAACCTAATTCGGACTTGACAACCATTTTAAAGCAAAATATAGTCAAATCAGCGGGGCAATAGCGTAACACATTATCAATCGGAATCGGTTTCATTTTTACAGTTCAACAACATTCATTGCGTTATTTAAGTGTTGAGCAGATTTTTTTTTCGAACTTATGAAGCAATGGATTAGCAATTTGCTTCAAAATGATTCAGACTCCGATTGATAGTTTGTTACGAAATTAGGGTGCAGGCCAGACGTTCTCAGGTGATGCCCTTACCAAGGAACAGCATTTAATTTTTATTAACATAGACCAACCCGCACTGTTCACCGAGTCTGGGAGTGGGCCATCATCCACCCGTGGTGCCTGCCCAAGCCTGTGTCCCAGCAGTGGGAACATTATACGCTGATTATGCTTATGCTTATTATAGATAGAAGATAGACAGTCGTGGATACAGGCGGGACAATTGGTGCAGTAAAATCCTTCTTCATACTTCATCATTATCATCATCATTATTATAAACGTGAAAGTTTGTGAAGATGGACGGATGTTTGTTACTCTTTCACGCAAAAACTACTTAACGGATTCTGATGAGACTTTACAGTAATATAGCATATACCTACATCAGAATAATACATAGGATACTTTTTATACCGATATTCCCACGGGATCGACACATGGATTGTAACCGCGGGGCGCTGCTAGTTCTAAATAAGACACAAAGTTTTATAACCTACTATGTAGTTGTGCCCCGCGATTTTTTTCACTCGTCAAGGGACAAAGGTTTTTTAGGGTTCCGTAGCCAAATGGCAACAAAACGGAACCCTTATGGATTCGTCATGTCTGTCTGTCCGTCCGTCCGTATGTCACAGCCACTTTTTTCCGAAACTATAAGAACTATACTGTTGAAACTTGGTAAGTAGATGTATTCTGTGAACCGCAGTAAGATTTTCACACAAAAATAGAAAAAAAACAATAAATTTTGGGGTTTCCCATACTTACAACTGAAACTCCAAAAATTTTTTTTCATCAAACCTGTACGTGTGGGGTATCTGTGGATAGGTCTTCAAAAATGATATTGAGGTTTCTAATATAATTTTTTTCTGAACTGAATAGTTTGCGCGAGAGACACTTCCAAAGTGGTAAAATGTGTGTCCCCCCCCTCTAACTTCTAAAATAAGAGAATGATAAAATTAAAAAAATATATATAATGTACATTACCATGTAAACTTCCACCGAAAATTGGTTTGAACGAGATCTAGTAAGTAGTTTTTTTTTAATACGTCATAAATCGAAAACCGCAATTTACCTTTCACAAAGTTACAACGAACTACAAGAACTTTTATATTATGTTACTTGCTGCTACGGAACCCTTCATGGGCGAGTCCGACTCGCACTTGGCCGGTTTTTTTTTTATCTTGCAGAACATCTCGAATCTTGTTGTATGAACCGTAGTAAACGGTAACAGTAAAATAAAGATAAGTTCCAGGTAGCTCATTACTTCAATATTTTAAAAATAATAACATCAATGACAATGACAGCAGTGGTGGCCCAGTGGTAACGACCGCGACTTACGAAGATATAGGTCGTAGGTTCGAACCCTGACAGACGCTTTACTTTGTGTAAATTATTTCATCACCACTGCTCTCAAAACGGTGAAGGAAAACATCGTGAAGAAACCGGCATGTCCTAGAACCAAAAATTCGAAGACATGTGACATCTACCAATCTGCAATGGGCCCGCGTGGTGGATTACGGCCCACTCCCTCTCACAGAGAGGAGGCCTGTGTCCCAGCAGTGGGAACATTATCGGCTGATTATGTAACATCAATGACTTTTGACGATTCTCTAAAAACCTAATAATGGTGCTCTAGGAGACTAGAACTAAACATTCGAAGACATCCACCAACCCGCACTGGGCCCCTCTCACCGAGAGGAGGGCTGTGTCCTAGCAGTGGGAACATTATAGGCTGTTTGCTTATGCTAGAAAAGCCTTAGCTCTGTTACCGGCCAAACACGATTTCAGGACAAACTAGTTTAGCCTAGGCTAAACTAGTTCTTCCTATACGCGATGGGGGGTGCCCTTCGCTCGCCCTGGCATCCTATGTCGACGGAACTAGTTTAGCCTAGGCTAAACTAGTATGTCCTGAAATCGGGTTTGGCCGGTAACAGCTCCATTCTGTCATAATATATTATTTATTCTACTTTGATTACTAATTTTGGTGAACTGAACTTTGACGCTCTTTTGTTTTAGGTTAGCGTTGGAGGTTTTCTTCATTTTTGAAGTGAAAACTTCTTTAGGCGCTAACTGAATCGTCATGCTCGGGTCGGTGACGCTGAATCGGGTAATCTCGGATCCAGTCGGTCGGTGACGCTGAATCGCAATACTTGGCGCTGAATCGCTTATACCCGGCGCTAAACCATTATACTCGTACTAGGCTCCAATCGTAAGTTTAAAATTTTTAGGCGTGTTAAAGTGCCCTGTTTACTTTAATGAAACTCGATCCAGTTGTAACAGATGTGTATCTGTATCAAAGCACGGTATAAGTACAAGACAGCGGAGGAATGCACGTTTACACAAACAGTGGATTACAATTTAGAATCTTGTTAGTAATTCACAAAGTGGAGTAATACATTAAGGTTTACATTCAGATTCAAATTATTAGACCAACCAATTAATTCCTGTCTCCCATAGACATAACGCTCTAGACCACTGCAGTCTGTGTCTTTTATATCTAACAGATGGCGAACCAAACGAATTGTCTATGTTCCCAACATAGACAATTCGTTTGGTTCGCCACAAATTCTATCGTGTGTTCATAACCACAAAAGGTTTTTTTTTATTCTTTATTTTTTCACCTTATCTCGGTATTTCGTGTAGTTACCTATATTAGTACTTAGATGATTTACAAAAACATTTTCATTTTTCCGATACACATGGCACTGTAACCCATTTTACTTTGTCTCTAGGAAATTCTCAACATTTTCCAGAACACTTCTATCATTTCTGAACACTTTTATCATATATAGCCACTGTGTTCAAGCTTTTGATCCTCAAAAGGAGAAAATGTAAGTGTGCAAGACGAGTGCGAATTTCAATGTTTAGTTTTCTGATGCATAGAAGTTTTCTTGTTTTGTTTGAGTCTGCTCTTCTCAACCATTTATTATTCAACACTGAATTGGGCTTTGGGTTTTGAGCTTCAATATTCTTCTTGCGTTATAATAATAATACCAGACAATATTATTGTCCAAGTTCAAGGAAATGGCCTCTTCTCATATTAATAAGGCACGAACATTTTCCTCTTGTGTTTGTATATTCAAAAATATGTAATTATACATAAAACCTGATGACCATAAAGCATAGAATATAACAACTTATCCAAAGATTTACTTTATTAGAAGTCACAACTATAGCAACCCCAGCCCTTTATATATGCTAGGTCATTATATAATAGTTCTTCTATATCTAATTTGGTTGAGTGACCATCGCGGATGGGTGACCATCTTTACATACCCCGCATAAAAAAGAAGATTTATCACCATTACTTCGAGAATTTGTTCCGAAAGGGTAATGAGGTGTATAATAAATTCATATTAAACTTATAAAAAAAAAAAAACTCCATGTTTTGTCAAACCGTAAAAACCGTGTGAAGCTTGGGCGGGTCGCTAATTTACTATAAATGCATAATTATCTGTGTTCATTTTGTGCTAATTCCGATCCAGCCTGTCCCTTGCTGCCCTCTCCCAGCGACGCCCTAACTCCCTAAGCCGAGGTCTGTACTCCACAGGGGGTGCCCTTAACGTGTAGTTGCTTTGTTTTTAAGCTCTTGCGGCCTTAATTTATTGTGGCATCAATAGGCAAGTCTGGTTAAGCAGACGAGAACCTCCTAGGTTGAAATGCGAGATGCCATTAAAAAAAACCGGCCAAGTGCGAGTCGGACTCGCCCATGAAGGGTTCCGTAGCAGCAAGTAACATAATATAAAAGTTCTTGTAGTTCGTTGTAACTTTGTGAAAGGTAAATTGCGGTTTTCGATTTATGACGTATTAAAAAAAAACTACTTACTAGATCTCGTTCAAACCAATTTTCGGTGGAAGTTTACATGGTAATGTACATTATATATATTTTTTTAATTTTATCATTCTCTTATTTTAGAAGTTAGAGGTTGGAAGTGTCTCTCGCGTAAACTGTTCAGTTCAGAAAAAAATGTGATATTAGAAACCTCAATATCATTTTTGAAGACCTATCCATAGATACCCCACACGTACAGGTTTGATGAAAAAAAATTTTTGGAGTTTCAGTTGTAAGTATGGGGAACCCCAAAATTTATTGTTTTTTTTCTATTTTTGTGTGAAAATCTTACTGCGGTTCACAGAATACATCTACTTACCAAGTTTCAACAGTATAGTTCTTATAGTTTCGGAAAAAAGTGGCTGTGACATACGGACGGACGGACAGACAGACATGACGAATCCATAAGGGTTCCGTTTTTTGCCATTTGGCTACGAAACCCTAAAAAGTTCATTTTGTGCGTTTATCAAACCTGGCAATCCTATGCCTACGAGTACATAGCCATGAGACATCGTTCTCGAAATAGGTCATATCTACCTACATATCGAGTTCGATTCTACGTTCGCCTACAAAAACCAATCCAAAACATGAACCCTTCACTGTAGCTTGCCACGTGCCACACAAAATCCTTATTATACTTACTATGATTTATTATATTATTTTACACATAACCCGATTTCTGTGTTTACAAACCTCTCTTAAGAAAATATACTTCGTCATACTGGTTTACCCGGTCTATTGTCAGGGTACGCATCGCATAAAGGAAACTGGTCGTGTAAATAAACTTCTTAAATGCGAGTATAAAGTGTGCTACACTCACGACTATCTTTTCATCGTGTCTCCCACTAATGGAACCTGTTACTGTGGCATAAAAGGACGCACAAAAGACCCCTTCAAGGTTTAGAGAAAAATTGGACCACTATCTCCTGCCCCTATTGCCTAAATTATCTAAAGGTTTTTTGTGGAGCAACCCTCCACAATCATTACTCGTGGTTAAAATAGCCAAAGGTCGCAGGATTCTTTAATATTGAGGGGATAAAAAACATTGTTGGCACTCGAAATACATACTTCTATGTGCCTCTATTATACTTGTTATAAAACGCTCGTTTGAGATGGATGGTGCTTATCCACGTGTCATGTTCGCGAATGGGCGCTGTCGGTTGAGACTGGTCACCTCGCTTATTTTTTAATCTTATATTTTGATTAGCTTACCGGCGTTCTTGTCCTCTGTCCACAGCACCGAAAAGTTGACCGGGAAGATTTTAGCCCCCTCCCTGGTTGACTCTGAAGTGCCGTGCTTGGCCGACGCGGAGAACGCCTGGAAAATGGCTTGCCCGGATACAGATCGGCCCGCGAACCTATCTTCCCAGAGGCAGTGGTAAGAGCCGCTCTGCAGGTTGGTACGGAATAATCTTATTAATACGTCCACCAATACTGCTGAGCGTGCCCGCCTACTGGCTGTGGGTGAGTGGGAGTCGGGTTTCTGGCTTCAGGCACTACCGTCACCCAACATAGGTACATTGCTGGGTGACACCACCTTCCGGCTCGCTACTTGTTTGCGTCTGGGCGCCCCTTGCGTGACTCCGCATCGCTGCCAATGCGGTGAAGGTGTCGACTGCCTCGGACACCATGGCATATCCTGCAGTAAAAGCGCAGGCCGGATAGCACGGCATGCCAGCATGTCGACGTGTGTCGACACCCTTGCGCCATCTTATCTTCCAAGCACGGTAAGCTGTGCTGGAGCGGCTGCTGCAGGTGCGGAAAACCTCAAACGGCGCAAATACTCCAATCTCTTTGGAACTTACATATTTGAGCCGTTTGGGGTTGAAACACTAGGGCCATGGGGCCCGAGTGCCCACTTAGTATTCCGAGACATCGCCAAGCGGTTGGTCGACTCATCACGTGACCAGAGGGCTGGCCTATTTTTTGGCCAAAGAACCAGCATTGCCATACAACGTGGCAATGCTGCCTGCCTTTTGGGCACGTTTCCCGTTGACAGTGATGCGGACAAATTTTTTGATGCCCTTTGATTATTTTCCCTCCCTTTTTATATACCTGTACATATTATTATTTTAAGATTGTTAGATTTTTAAATTAAGTAAATATACAAAGAATATTTTGATTTTATTCATTGTTCTCACATATACCTATATAGAAGCAACAAGAATAATGTAGGTACTTAACCAGGATTTTGTAATATCTTGATTTAAAAGAGTGTCCTTGCGAGTTTCTTGCCCGTTCTTCTCCATAGAGATCTACGTTTTGGAATTGGCCTTTCTGACTAATTGACCTACTCTTTCACAATTCAAAAGTAAAGTAAATGGTTTAATTGAAATAAATGCTTTGAGTTTGCTCCTACCGTAAAAAGAAAAGGGAAATCGGAAAGAAAGGTGACGTTCAGATAAAATGCAAAAGTACCTAAGTTTTTAAGTAAAAACCGGTCAAGAACGAGGCGGCCTCGCACACCAAGGCCGCAGGGTTCCGTACAAATTTGTAGGTATATAAATAGTTTATCATTTTTTTTTAATGTTACTGCAAATTTACGGTTTTCGGATTTTTTCCTTTCGGACTTTCGGACTCAAGACGACTCCATCGTTACTAGACAAATGATGATGAATGATGAACTACTTAAAGTTAACTACGAGACTAACTACTCCCAATATCTATGTTCTTCTCACGCTAGGAATCTGCGTTCTTCTAACAATCTTCTCTTACTCGATCCTTCTCATACTTCTGACTTTGTTCATTCTTCCTTTCATATTCAGTCCATTCTTCTTTGGAATACGCTTTCTCTTGATATCAGGACGGCCATCAGTCGGTATGCATTTAAGCAGAAATTGCAGAGTTATTTTCAAAACAAATAGCGTAGAGTCATCTCAACACCTCTCTTTCTTTAATTTGTGTTATATGTATTATAGTAAATAGTATGTATGTGTATTATGAGAGAGCAGTGGTGGTCCAGTGGCCGCGACTTACGAGTTGTAAACCGGCATGTCCTAGAACTAAAAATTCGAAGACATGTGACATCTAACCAACCCGCACTGGGCCCGCGTGGTAGATTATAGCCCATTCTCACACTATTGATGAATGATGAAATGACGTTCAAAGGTGCCTTTTATGTGCCTTTGTGAAATAAATGCTTTGACTTTCAATGAAAATCCTTAAACTTGGTATAAACAACCCTGTCTAAGCAACCAAGGACTGGTAGGTATTACAAGCTATTCTAACCTGACGCGGTTTCCCTTGTCAGGGGGTCTACTCTACTCTAAAGTCAGTCAACGAAGATACGGGACCATCCAAAAGTAGTTGATTCGTCAAAACAAGTGTCTAATAAATTTTTCGGACAGGCAAATACATAACAGAAGTAGGGACAACTATCAAATCGTGTTGTTAATTGTTATTCATTCCTAGTTAGGTCACCAAAGTAATCATATGTCCGTAGATAAGTGATACGGGAAGAAACGCCTGTAACTTCGATTGAAACTACGGATTTCGCGCTTGGGTAGTAACCCCCCAGGGCCAGGGTATGAGGGTAAAATAGGCCGGGCAATCTCACGCACAAAGGTCAACATTCCCTTCCAACGTGAGGGGTGAGTCGATGCGTCTTCGATACCGATAACACGTGCTCCACGGCCGTGGCGGGCGTGAGAAGCTGTCCTACATACTCACTTACCTACACCTGTGTTCATACGGGAACATTCACCTAAAGCAAGAGGAGTATTAAGGATCTTAACAGGTGGCATTCTGTAGTTTCTACCAACCCCCATTGGAAGAAGGCGTGCATTTAAATGTATGTTTATAATCTTCATTCGCGATTTATTTGCCAACAATGTAAACAAACATGAGTTTATGGAATAATAACTTTAATTCTTACATAATAAAGTTCAGTTTACGCTACAACTTCAAACATTTTTGTAACTTTTTCAATCCAAACTAATATTATAAATGCGAAAGTAACTCTGTCTGTCTGTCTGTCTTTTCTTCACGCCTAAACTACTGAACCGATTTGTGTGAAATTTGGTACAGACATAGATTACATTCCAAGGAAGGATATAGGATAGTTTTTATCCCGATATTCCCACGGGATCGACACTTATGCGGGTGAAACCGCGGGGCGCAGCTAGTCAGTTAATATTGAAATAAAGTTGATGTTTGTTTAACTGGAAATAACATCAATTATGGTGACATCCCGACATCGACGCGCAAACTATAACCATGAATCATGTGCTGAATTCATATTCAGCTAGATTCTAGACCCCCTAGCGTATCTAGAAATTGTTCGTCGGTTATATAAAAAAAAACATTTGCTATTCTATACATTTTGACCGCGCAGGTATTGCATACATTCTATGAAACGGCAGATTTTTTGTTTAATAACCGTCGAAAAATTTCTACTATACTTAATCATGAGTTCAATAAAATACTCCAGGTACTAATTCCCTGAACGATCAAACTATCGATCAACAAAAAGTCGCTAGTGCGCGCTGGCTCTTATTATTAGCCTGAAATACGAAATCGACGAGTGATAACAACTAACAACTTGTGTATTTTCGAGTCTTTTAAGTTTCACTCTTCATTCATACGGTTCATACTTATAACAACGGCTACGTCCTGAAATTTTTATTCTCATCAGTTGGGAAAACTATTTATAAAATTATAAAACGAAACCATTATGTAGGTATAGGTATGGTAGGTAGCTTAGGTACCTGAAAAGGAAGGGGCCTGGCAGGGCCGAAGCCTGCCGAGGGTGCGGGATTGTCCGAAAGGGTTACCGCTGCATCAGAACATAAAGGGCTAAGGAAGGAACACGGATGGGTTTTAGTCAGTAAGAGTCTGACACTCCCTTCCATTCCACCCAGAGCGGGAGGAGTCATTTGATGATTTCCCAACCATAAAAAAAGGTATGTACCTGAGGATGGACGGCGCCACCGAGGCCGGCCCAGAATAAGGTGGCGGCTTGGCGAGTCGACCTTGACGCGTACCGCGTGGGCTGCTTCGAGGTGGCGATGGTGGCGCGGGAAAAGCGTTCGTGGAAAGATTTAGGACAGGCCATATACAAAGGCAAAGTATGGGCTAGAGAAAAACAAGTTAAGTATGAACTTTTGAAACTGTGGGCTGTGGTGGGAGACGTTTCTTTGGCATTTTGAATTATCCGAGAAGCAGGAGTATCCTCTAGTCTAATAGGTTGCTTTTAAAAGAACGCTTTTAACGATAAATTTTTATTTTATTGCCCATTGATAAACGTTTGTGTCATACTATTTATTTAATTATTTATCCTTTCTGTAGACACATAAAGAGACAAGTAGAGAACAGAAAAATATGTACAAATACAAAGGCCATGCTTATTTCTAAAGAAATCTCTTGCAGCATACCTGCAATAGGATATCTAATTACTTACATATAAAAAAGATAATGAAGACAGAGTAGAATATAAAAAATAAAATACATAAAATCCAAAACAATACTTTTGGTCTAGGTCGTAAGCGCTCCTGTTAAGCGTGAGATGCTGGGTTCTATTTCCACGTCGGACAAAATGTGTGTTATTGGGTTTTTCCATCAGGAATTTCGCAGTAGCAGCCTGGAGTCTGGATTTGTACCCGGTTGATGGCAATAGGCTCCGCCACGTCTGTCTGCCTAACCCTTAGGAGATTACAAGCGTGACGATTTGATGTTATATTAGATTATTAATAAATAACTTCAGACCACGGCTAAGCTTCGCCCGCATGGATGTCAGAAATTATCCCACGATAACGTGCTACCGGAACAAAAAGTAGCCTATGTCCTTTCTCGGGACGCCATCTATCTCCTTGCCTTTTATCGACATCCGTCCTTTGTTTTAGGCGTGAAAATGTAACATACAGTCAGAGTTACTTTCGAATGTATAATATTTATGGATGGATTATAATGTAATTTAAAATAATAAACACATACGCAACTCTGAAGAAGTGAGAAGATAGTGGAAGATGTAAAACTCCTACAATTATAATAAGATTATAATTATTATTTTAACTCCACGCGTTTTATTTTACGCTTTTCATTTTGCATTTGCCGCTGTTTTGTATCAAAACGTTATGTTATTCATCGATGACAATAAATTAAGCTTTTTATTATTTTGTCACAATGAGAAATAACAACTTTTTGTATTCCCTTTAACCTAAATAGTAACGTAACTTTATTTGTTTTGGCTGTACAGGAAATTCAGAAGTAATAATTAACCTTAAAAGAATAAATCAATAAATACGAACGTTGCGTGTAAGAGCAGAAAACTAAACGTATCACTAGTGCTAACTTTGTATAATAGATGGTGCTGTACGCTGTGTACTGTTGTATCATAGGAGCGACCAATGAAATATTGATAAGTGTCCCACTTTCATGACGTCATTATTTCCACGTTGGAAGTTGGGAGGAAATGTCATGTCGCTTTATATTTTGTAAACTGATGTTTGTAAATTAAAAAATTAACAAAATGTTGTAAATGCAATACATAACTTTCAATTCTACAGTGTGTAATGAACTAAATAAATTGGTGCCGGTAATAGCTGCAGTTCGTAACGATGACCTCAATGTGGAACTTGTCAGATCAAAATGACTCTTCACAATGACGAAGTGAACAGGATTCTGGATTATCTTACTAGAAATGACCACGAGCTTGACGAAGTGAAGAAGAAGTCAAATAAAATGGATAACTTTCAGCAGGACGGTCTAATGGTGCGTATCTTACACATTTAGTCGGTAATCTTTATGCTGAATACTGATAAGCTATCGCTCCGTGCAGATATTGTGATGATCCGGGTCGCTAGAATGTACGCGCGGTGTCGTAGACGTGCAATGAAGTAATAGTGATCGGCCGGCGATTGTCGAACCTCGTTGAGCAGCTTTCGTGAACTCACGCTCCCACTTTTACCGTTATACGTTCATTTGGTTTCGTGAACGGACGTAGCTCACTCGCGGTCTCACCAACTTAACATTCCCGTGTCTTCCTTATCTAATTAAGTTAATTCCCGCTAATTGGAGCGAGGGCTTCCCCTAACGAGCGTGTTGTGTTGTGGTAATCTTTAGTTAGGGCAGTGCGTCACGGAGTTGCGACGCGCCGGTCGTACGCCGCGTAAACAAGTTGTACTTTGCCAGCTAGGCACCATGCGGTTGCTATCACTTCCATATGCCGCCTAAGTTTTAATAAATATTCACTGGTGGGCATCCCAGCTTCATGGTTACCAATTACAGGAATTAACAGTGTATTATTTAAAGTGCTCCGCAACAATCTTCAGTGATATTTTTCCTCAAAAGAACAGTTTTGTGTGAATCACCAATGTTAATAGTGTTGATGTAACATCCATGCAAAGGAGAAGTGTTTAAAATGGATAGAAAACTAGATTTAATGTCTCTTTTTGAGGTAATTTTAATTTTTAATATTTCTTTGCATAAAATTGTGATTTGTTTTGAGGGTAGTTTATCATATTTATTTTTATTTGACAAGGCCATTTGGTAACAGTTATCTGTCCTGGCGATGCAAATCATCTTCCTTATCATTATTAACTACCAGCGCTATATATCTAAATAAAATATAAAAGATAATGGGTATACAGGAACTGGATGACAGTACTTACTTAAAGACCTGATAAGAAGCACTTGTTTTATTAATTTCTACATGCCGTGTATTGAAAAGATAAAAGTATGTTACATATATGAAACTTTTGAATGAGAAATGAAATTCCTTTCACTAAAGAAGGCTTCAGTGAATCGAGAAAATGAAAGTCGTATTATCAAGTTAAATTCAAAGTGCGGAACTGACTCACACGTCTTTATGTATTTATCTTGTTGGGCCTTGGGGATTCTTGTATGACTAATTCTTTGGGAATATAAGATTTACTGAAATCTTTCTAATAAAAATAAAAAATAAGTAATGAGGGCCAATATTTAGTTGTGTGCTTGATAGCTAAAAAGTATTGTTGGCCTTTGGGGATTCTTGTATGACTAATTCTTTTAGGGTTGATTTTATCGAAGTCTTTTATCCATGGAATAAAATTCATGTCTAGTATGGAAAAACTGTAAAAAAAAATATTCTCAGTATAAGAAATGTTCTAATTATAAAAGTTAGGTGAAATTCACCCTTAGGATTATAATGAGAAAATACTGAAATCTTTATAATAATATGAAC
The DNA here is from genome assembly GCA_945859645.1 of Amphipoea oculea. NCBI lineage: Eukaryota > Metazoa > Arthropoda > Insecta > Lepidoptera > Noctuidae > Amphipoea > Amphipoea oculea. Next base: position 8,334,868 of record OX243876.1, read on the forward strand.
TCAAGTATTTTGTTGGGTTTAGAATGATAGCTTAAAAAAGAATACTTTATGGAGGCAGAATGTTACTAAACATTGCATAAATTAAAAGCTAATTTAGAAATTATGCAAAATGAAAGTATGCTAACTGCTACCTGTGAAGTTAAAAGAAATTAGTCATTAATTATCATGGAAATGCACTCAAATTAAATCGCCATTAATTTCAGTAATATTTGCATGCATTGCATCAGTCAAAGGGTAGTCTGTTTTTCATTGCACAATGATATCTTTGAATTACAAAATACGTAATCCTTCAATGTTTTTGTTTATGTTGTGTTATCTCTGGACTTGAGAAAGCCTCATGAAGGCTCTGATTAAAAGATATTCTGTTAAATTTTATGATAAGTACCTGTTATTATTGGTTAATCAGAAAAAGAACAACTAATTAAATAGACAAGGGATTTGACAAGAGATTCAATAAAACTAGCTTCACCTTTCTGACTAACCAACCCTTTGACAATTCAAAAGTTAATTGAAATAAATGCTTTAAGTTTTGACTTTGAGAGCCCATCCCACCCATCACTTTTTAAACATCTTAAAGAACTTAATAATGAAATGATGCAATAGTATAACAGTTTTTTTTCAGTTTCCAATAATTAATACTTAAGATATCCTAACATTTATTGAGTTTATGAATTGCATTTTGTGTTATAAAATTTGCAGTTGTGAAGTCTTTGTTTACCTTATGTAGAATGTAGGCTTCCATTACACAACATTTCTGATCCACATTTTCACAGTTATTTTAGCAATGTCATCAGCCCGTAGACATTATGTTACATTTATATTTATTTAACTCAATATAAAAAATACTGAATATTACCTTTTTACCTTCAGTATTGTTATCAGTCTAGTCCATTAATCCATCCAAGGGTTGTCTTTAAAATATTGCTTTTAGCAATAAGACCACCCGTTGTGTGATCTCATGTCTACATTTATATGTGTCATTTTTATGTAGTACATAATAAAGAGTAATTCTATTATATTTTGAATAAAATAAGTACCTATTCACCTGAACCATACAACTAATTAGTAAATTAAACTTAAATTAGTTCACTAAATACATTCCAGTTACAACAGACCCCTATTGATACCAAGAAATTGTAACTAGTATATTCGCCAATAAGAAATCATTACCATTAACTAATGAATATGACATGCACAATTACAATGACTATTTAATAATGTTTCTAGTAATGGGTTCGGCCCCTATTATATTAATTAATAAAACTTTATTTCAGAATAAGGTCCATATTTTGTTAGTTTTGATGTTAATAACAATAGAGCTTAGGTTAGTATTGTTAGTTTTCACAAATTATACACTACTAGCTGGCCTGGCGAACCTCATACCACCTCAGAATCAATAAATTAAATCAGTCAATCCATTCTCGAGATGTAAAAAAGCTGCACCATTACATAATGTATGAGAATTTATTTTCGTGATTTTTTCCCATGTTTTAATAGTTATTCTGGTATTCGGGGCGGAGACAAATCCTACAAATCAAAGATCGTAAAAATCGGTCCAACCGTTCTTGAGTTATAAATGTTGTAACTAACCCGACTTTGTTTTATTTAGATTATTATTACATGGTGCTTAAACATAACTGGCGAAAGGTGGGTGTACTATAGGTACACGTCTGCCTAACCCTTTGGGGAATACAGGCGTGATGATATGTTTATGGGTTCTAGTAATATATTTACAAATGTGCATAGTACTGGACAGGTGAATAAGATTCCTTTACTAGCGTTTGCTGGCTCGTAGTTTCACCCCTTTCTGTCTTCCATGTAAAATTAAACTAATTTGGTAACATTCAATTTTCTTGCATAAGCCATTCATAAAAGACAACAATGAATTAGTCACCATGTTTCAATACAGGTTGGCTTTAGTCACCTGCATTCGTCAAGGAGGTGATTCTACCCATCATACTACTTTCACTATGAAACTTATATGCGACTTAGGGAAAAAAGAACAAATTCCTCCTAAATTTCTCCTTCAGACTTAGGGAAGAAAGAACAAACTCCTATTTCGATGCATGTATGTTTCTTTTTTTGCAAATCTTGTATGAGTTTTGTAGCGAAAGTTGTTCAGTATGACCCCCTCAGGTAGAATCACCCCCTTGACTGGTCATGACAGGGTGATGATTTAGTCACCTGCATCCGGCCGGTGACTAAATCGTCACCATGTATAAATAATTGAATTAAATTAATTCAAAATTTGTGTTAAATTAAAATTAGTTTGCGAAACTTCACAACTCTTAATAATTATGTAGGTTTAATTACCACAGTTCTAATGAACGCCGTTCGTTACAGTCGGACTCCTGGCCGACGTCAGACGACCTGCTGGAGAATATTTTCTCCTTGGAGCAAGGTTCCCTCAACTTCCTCGAGGATGCTATGCCCGACTTCAATCTCTGCGAAAACGTGTCGCAGCCCTCGGAAGCTATCAGCAGCTCTTGCTCTGACAGTGGACTGTCAAGCGACCAGGCCGAATTGTAAGTAATTTGATATTTTATTGGGCGGCAAATTAGAAAGGGCTGACTACTGAGATGATGGCTAATGGAGACGTATGGATGAAGAAGACATGCTACGCCGTCCAAAACTAAATGATAAATGATTTTATTTCTGTAAGTAGGTTTGTACAAACATTTTCACAAGTCAAATCATGTTTTTAAAACTAGATGAGGTCGGCATTCCCTATCTGACTGAGAAGAGAGGCCGAAACAAACTCAGAGGTCACAGTCTCTTTTAAAGTCCAGACATAATCTTGGTCAGATCATGTGAAGACCATGTAGATTGATTTGAATAAATTAGGTTAACAGCAGGGCGATTCTTGTAATGGGTGGTAAACTAGCCAGCAGCCTACCTGAAACGAGTCACCGCCACTTATAGACATTGACAATGCGTTGCCATTCGAAAGATGAAAGCTAATGTCTTTTTTTTTTGTGTGGACGGAAATACATCAAATGACTCCTCCCCCGCTCTGGGTGGAGCGGAAGGGAGTGTCAGACTCTTACTGACTATAACCCACCCGTGTTCCTTCCTTAGCCCTTTATGTTCCGGGGTAGCGATAACCCTTTCGGACAATCCCGCTGACCAAAGCTAATGTCTTATGTGCTTTTAATTACACCAGCAACCTTAGCCTTCAATCTACCACGTTACCACGTTCATGTTACTTTTACTAAGCTATTGGGGTCACCGAGACGTCTCGTACTTAGCAACAATTGCATAAAACCACTCAACATATGAATCAGCATCTATATCAATCTGCCTAGCCTTTCCCCAACTATGTTGGGGTCAGCTTCCAGTCTAACCGGATGCAGCAGAATATTTTACATGGAGCGCCTGCCTTTCTGACCTTCACAAACTATTTTTATTGCTGAATGGGCCGGCTCTTGATCTCGATCATGCCTGTTGGAAAGCGGTGGATGAGGTCTATGATGGAACGAGCGTGCCCAGAAGATGCCTAAGGCACTGGAACTCCCACGCAACGACGAAACACAGCAGGCTGCTTGACGCCGGATTCCGGTGTAAGGGTGGTCGCAAACCAGGCGGGCGTTAGCCTTACCACCGCAAGGGAAGAATTGGCCAGTCAAATAAGGTGTTGGGTGACCTATTGATTAAGTAACACAATACCCCTTAGTAAGCCTGATTGTCAGACTTTTGGGCGTCTGATTACCCGTAACGACTGTCAAAGATCATGAATGACAACCAAGACCAACGACTGACTACCGGCGTACTTTCCGAGGCACGGAATAATGAATCAGCATCTGTATAATCAATTTTCGTTGCTGCCTTTCAAATTGCTTAAACAGATGGTTTTGATTAGTGTTTACTGCCAAGGACTCGTTATCGCACGGATTGTTGGAATACGAAAATTATTTAATTTAAAATGTATGTTGCTTGATAACTTGATAAGTGTTCACGATGTTACGTAACTTCATTAAGCTGCTGGCAGAGAGAATTGTATCTAGAGTATCTTACGTAACAAACCGGCGTACAGTTTCTGCAGTTGTACCTTGGACTCTGCCATTGAACATTGGTCTCTATAAATTGTTAGGAATTATCTTGCAACATGGGTCTACCTACACAGCAGGTTCAGGGCTTTATCTAGCATATAAAATAATAAGTTGGAGTTAAATTGTCTATCAGGCTAGATTGTAATCAATTATTAAAGAAATTTAGTTCTTATTAATACAGGGAAAATAGGGCTTTCTGGACTCCCGAGTCGTAAGCTTTCTGCAGCTTGGTTCGACGTATAAAATTCTGACCTATGACAGCGGGGCAATTGCGTAACACTTTATCAATCGGAATCGGTTTCATTTTGACAGTTCAACAACATTCATTGCGTTATTTACTTGTTGAGCAGACAAATTTTTCGAACTTATGAAGCAATGGATTAGCAATTGGCTTCGAAATGATTCTGATTCCGATTGATATTGTGTTACGCAATTAGGGTGCTGGATGATGATGTTACTATGGCGTATATCAACTACAGAGTGGATGCTCCCCACCAAACCCCGTATATAAATCGTGGAATAGTGATTTCTCCTGGCTTGAAATAGGGTTCGCCATTTTATTGCATTCACTGTCTAGACTAGCATAAAAAACTATTACGAAATTAAACCTCGCGTGCGAAAGAAATTAGTTGACTTAAACAACGGGTTTTAAATGCAATTACCTGGTGGTATTACCTACTGAAAAAATTTGCCTTGCGGACTGTTGAAAACAATGATATATAACCAGCTAGAATTATCCTTGTACATAAATGCAGAATTAGATTTTGTAATTTGCGCTTCGAACACGTTCGCGTTACGACCATGACAGATAACTGGCTTGGTAACAGAAACTTCCTCTAGTACAATACCTGTTTATGAAAATTAATTTAAATTAAAAAGCTATTTTAGACCAGTGGTGGGTGGCCCAGTGCCATTTACTTTGTGTAAATTATTTCATCACCACTACTCTCAAAACGGTGAAAGAAAACATCGTGAGGAAACCGGCATGTCCTCGAACCAAAATTCTAAGACATTGTGACAAACGCCAACTCGCACTGGGCCCGCGTGGTGGATTATGGCACACTCCCTCTCACAGAGTGGAGGCCTGTGTCCCAGCAGTGGGATCATTTTAGGCTGATTATGCTACATTGCTATTTAAATTGGGCGTCATTTTGGCACTATATGTCGCACAAGTTTTTCTCCTGTATTTTGTAACTAGGTTGTACCTTAGACAGAAGTGTACCTCTGCCTAACCCTTTGGAGTATACAGGCGTGATGTTATATTCTGTCATCGTATCATCGAGCATGCGCACTTTAATCTCTGAACAATTCTGCGGCCCTACAGTTGCAGTATAAGCCTTAGCCCGGATTTGGCCCACGCATAAGGCCAAAGGCGTGGCAGGAATTGAATTGGGCCAAGTTTAAAATTCAATTATTGTAATGCGCTTAAATATCCACTTGATTGGATTATTACAAAATATTTGCAATAGTCACGTAGCCCCATGATATAAGAAAGACGTAGTAATAGAAGTGAATCTCGGCAAACACATTAATATTCGTCGTAAGTGCCGCTAAGTCAAGTTCAAGGACCTTTATTGCTGTATAATAAAGGCCATTTTAGCGCGACGCTAATGACTATTATCAAATCGTGAAGTCGTCGGACGAGTCCACCCTATTCTCAGGTTAATGAACAAGGTTTTGAATACCTGTAAGACAACTTTATTTTTGGTAAACATGTTAGTTTTGAGTTTTTGAATATTGCAAAGGATGCCATCATTGTGTCGCCTACACAATGATGGCAGACTGTTGCGTTTGAGAAACCTTTTCGTATGGCTCAAATTTTTCTCTTAATTTCTTATTTAAAAGCCTTTTATATGACTCCGATATTTCTCTAATTTCTTTTAACGCGTTTTTAAGGCTCCGTGCACGAAAAAATCCCCCTTTTGTCAATTTCTTATCTAATTTTGAGAAAGTTTAAAATAATTGAATTTTTAAGTATGTCTGTGTGACTATAAAATTAGTTTTCGTGGCGCTAAGCCATTCGTGTCAATCACAGCATTTGTTAATAGTTTCATCGCTTTAGCGCTCTCGAAAATATTGTTTATTTAGTTAGCCTTTGATTTACTTGATGAAGATTTTCTTTTATCGAAAAATAGGTTTTTTCGACATGATTTTTCTGCTATATTTTGTACTAGCTGCGCCCCACGGTTTCACCCGCATACGTCTCGATCCCCTGGGAATATCGGGATAAAAAGTATCATATGTCCTTTCCCGGGACTCAAGCTATCTCTTTACCAAATTTCATCTAAATCGGTTCAGCGGTTTAGGCGTGAAAAGGTAACATACAGACAGACAGATAGAGTTACTTTCGAATTTATAATATTAGTACGGACGTATTTTATTATCTGTGGTATGGATGAGACACAAATATTTCTCTGATTTCTTTTAGAGCCTTCTGGTATGACTCAAATATTTCTCTAATTTATTTTAAAGGAATGTCGCAACAACGCAGAGCTCTAGTGATATGACTAACCAGCATAGGAATTCAGCATAACATTCTTAAAAGCACCTTAACCTTAACCACAAGATATTGTTAGATTACAACAAGATTGTACTGCGTCTAATAAGAGGCGGCCATGTTGTTTTATTGGCATAATTTTCACGATGCAAGAAACGTTAACGATAGCATATTTTATCTATTACTTCCAATCATAGGTCCGTTAAGAAGGCAATGACTTACGCGTTGATGCAATGGGAACGCGTGTGACCAATTTATTTTTGTAAAATGTTAGTGACACTTGTGTTTAGTATTCTAATCAGTGCCGACGACGAAACGGCACGCGATAAGAATTTTTTTTTATAATAGACAGAGGGTATACAGATCATATTATGTGAGGATGCACGCCGATAAAATTGTGTAGCAGGTTCTTGTTTTTAAACAATTTTGCTGTTACCAGCCAGTATTTCTTTAATGTCTTCATGGGATTGTGGTATAATAACCTTCGTGTATCATTAAAGTAGGGTTTATTGCTTAGTTTATGGATTTGTGTAATTTATTTTTTCAGAATCGTGCATGCCTGTTCTAGTTTGCAATTCATTCGTTTATGTGACTTTTCTTTTTAAAGGTTAATTAATTATTCATGTTCATTTATTTCATTCCATATGGTAGGTACAAAAGATGGTACAAGGGGCTTAAAGATACCTAGCTTTAAACCACTTACAAATATTTATGGACCCTGTTAGGGCTTAGCACAGCAAAAGGATAACATTATCCTAGCAGTTGTGTGTCCATTACATGTTATCGTTACCTATATGATTAATTAACTCCAACCCATTAAATAAGTATACTGAGGATGTATAAAAGAAATCTACAGACGCCAGCACATCAAGCTACCCGAAACTGTCAAATTTCCCTATTAACTTTGAACCTTATGTGAAAATATATTAAAGAAATTTGAAAGATTGTAGTAGCTTGATGTGCTGGCGTTTGTACTTAATTAGTAGGTTCTTTAATAGTTTTGCTGTTTCTATCCAGCATTTGTTTAATTAATGTCTTAATTTATGGGTCTTTTTAATGGTCTTCATGTATTGAACATAAATACTTAGTGGTGTTTATTGCTGATAGCCAACTATATATCGAAGTATAATAATATATTTTCCTGTTTGCATTTTATGCTTCTTTATTATATTTGTTTGGGTATTTTCGATCTCATCTGAATCATTTTAAAGGATATTGCTAATCCATTGCATCATATGTTTGGAAAATTTGTCTGTTCACAACGTAAATAACGCAATGAATGTTGTTGAACTGTCAAAATGAAAAAACTTTTTTACAAAAAAAACAACCGACTTCAAAAAAAACACTACAAAGTGAAAAATAACTTTAATTTCGGAAGTCGGTGTCGTTGGTTCCGCATTTTCGTTTTTTGACACCGACTTCCGAAGTTATTTTTCACTTTGTAGTGTTTTTTTTTAAGTCGGTTGTTTTTTTTGTAAAAAAGTTTTTATTTTTCACTTTTTAGTTGTACCTACCCCACACCAATTCAATTAACACTAGTGCATTGAAGAATTGAAGACACGACTCGAAGAATCATCAAAATTCCCATAGAAATGCCGGAGATGCAGTACATTTATGCATATAACTTCGTACATAAGAATAGTTACCTAATGTATTATATACTAAAACCTTCCTGAAAGTATGTAGATCACAGTAATGAAAGAATTATCAAAATCGGTTCAGTAGTTTTTGAGATAATCGCGGACATACAAACATACATACATACATACATACATACATACATACATACGGGTCGAATACAGAACCTCCTTTTTTAAAGTCGGTTAAAAACCGTTGCTACTAACAGTGTGTTACTCCATTACACCGAAATTAAATGTAATAATAAAATGAAATATGGAGTACTTATTGTCGTAAAGTTAATATGAACATTTTTTTTAATTTGCATATTATGCAAATTAAAAAAAAAGAATTTTTTTCTTAATCTGTGTTCTGCTACTGTCATAGCCTGTTAGACTGAATCGTTCACCTTAATAGTATCTTATCAATATAAACAGTTACACACGTTTATAATAAACTGATACCATAATCACTTGCTCTCATATACTTACCTATTAAATAGAATACATTGTAAAAAGGTTGGACTACATTCGCAGCATTGAGGTCAACACGTGTGGAAACCTATCTACTTAAATAAGTAAATAGTACTATGTACTATATCAATAACTTTTATACAATGGCCCGTGTAAGCGGTTCAAGACACGCCATTGAAATACGCCGTGGTGCTTAAACAACGGTATCTAAAGGTTGACGAAGGGCACTTCTAGGTTATATAATATTTTATATTTGTGTTATAATGACTCATATTTCCTGTGATCGGGAAAGTGATGAGTTTTAGTTGAAATATGCAGGTTGTTATGAGGAAAAAGTTTATTATTTTGCATAACGATTATGGTTGATCATTCTGAATATTTTTTAACTGTTTCTGCCCGCGACTTCATTCGCGTGAATTTTTTTTTGTTTCCCCAATCCAGTCCGTCGCATCGCATCGCCTGCTCGCGATATTAATACGTTTTCGCTTAACGTTCTTCCTGTTTTTTGCTCGGCTCCTAAGGGTTCTAGTTTGATGTTAAAGTATCCTATAGCGTTCCTCAAGAATTGAGCTAGCAAATGAAAAATAATTTCAAATCCGACTGGTAGTTCCAGAAGTTAGCGTGTTCAAACAAACTAACTCCTCAGCTTTATTATTTTTATAATAATATACATAGATAGATAATAATAGATATGGACAACTATGTCCATACTATTACTAGCTTCAGCCCGCGACTTTGTTCGCGTGAAACATCGCATCACCCGCCCGCGCTATCACTTAACGTTCTTTTTGACTTTTTTTCTTTTTGCTCGGCTCCTAAGGGTCATAGCGTGATGTTAAACAGCCTATAGCCTTCCTCAAGAATTGGGCTATCAAATGCAAGAAGAATTTTTCAAATCCGACTGGTAGTTCCAGAGATTACCCCCTACATACAAACTTACAAACAAATTTTACCTCTTTATAATATTAGTATAGATTATCTGAATGTATACTAATCCACTCCGTGATTATCATCATTCTCGTGCTCTTATTCCAATTTATTTGGGAAAGGTATAACATGTTTTCTTCTTCCATACTTCTCCATTAGTCGTCACCGCAGTAGTCACCCCTTTCCAGCCATATCATCTTTAATACAGTCCATCCATCGTTTCTTTGGTCTTACCCATACTCTGTGATGTTGTAGACTTTTTAAATTACCAACACAGAACACTTCGCATTTTATTTCATCAGCCGCCTTTTGTGACCTTGCAGACAGGATAGGGGTGACGTTTTTTACCAGATTATGTCGCAACAAAAGACTGAGGCATTCTTCTACTGCATTATACAGGGTAGTAGGGCCATCGACTCGCAGCCAGCTACCATAGATTAGTGCATGTTTCTGAACCCGCCTGCCTTGAATTTTGCGTGGGTTATTAAAAAAAATTACCATTCCATACATAGTGTCCGTGTAGGTATTGCACTTTTCTATGGCATAGCTGATTTTTTTTTTTGATAATAGACGTAAATTTTGGCGCTACGGGGTCGAGAATCATGTGCTGAATTCATGGTTTCAGTTTGCGCGTATATGTCCCTGCCATCCTGTATATCTTGACGAGGTGGCCATTAACAGTAAAGCAAAATTTTTGTAAAAAATATTACTCGCATAAATGAAATCGATACAAAACCAAGGCTCGCTTTTACGTGGAGTCACCTTAAGTAACGACTTATTTTATTTCTTTTAGTATAGTAGTAACAGCACATAATGTAAGATTTACTGCGACACTTATCATTTAAGTACCTACTCGTTGAGATAAAATCCATGATTGTTTGCGCACTCTAAAGATGGTATGAAGAAAAAAGTTGTATCGCCCTTTACTTGACCTTTGCATGGGTTGATGTCCTTTACTCAGGGTTAACCAATATATTACTTAAAGGAGGTAGTAATCATGGGTGAGATTACTTATCATTTTTTTTAAATATATTTCCGCTGGTAAACCTTGGATAAAGATGGCAATATCTTTCATTATTGCGTTGTTACTTACCGAAATTCAGAAGTCTACCTACTACAGATTAAATAATAAATCTTAGCAGATTACTTAAACTTATATCATTGTATACTTATCGTTAATTATAAAACCGACACAAAGCGAAAATAACAGCTAAGTATCGACGCAATACTCTTGATAACCTAAATACACGAAAGTGCATTCGTCGATTGTTCCAAATTATCGCGTTTTATACATACTATCTAAATACGTAAGCAAGTGGGTACATAAATACAGACATAGATTGCTGATTCACATTGTCGTGAGCATTCTGGAAAGCCAATAATAGCCTTTGAACGGTGTCTACGTGTACCTGAATTGTTATATTTGCCTTTCACTTACCGACAGGCCTGTCAAAATTTGAGAGCAGCAGCCCAGACACCGACGAACGATTAAATATCAAGTCTTTTGCCTACAGTGAACGGTGAATGGATATTTCACTTAATTTAAATACTAGATTATAATACCTGATTCACCTACTTAGTACATTTTTGATTGCGTTCGATTATTGCCCAGCTCAATGCCGTGAGTAATTCGCTGATAAGCAAGAAAAAATGTTATTGAAACACGCACATTTTTCATTAGTCACGGTATATTATAGTAAATTTTTCTTAGAAGAGTAAGTTTAGAAACTTCATGGCTACAAAGAAGCATAAAGCATAGTTTTGGTAGTACCCATAATTATTTCTTGGAGAAAAGAAAAACTAGTTAAAGTAGGTACTTATATCTTTTTTTATAAGAAACAACCAGGTTTTCGTTTCGTATTTTTCCAGACTAAAAGTTATTCACATGTGCCATTAAAATACTATCATATCATCTATGTAGTATTTTAGTCGGTACATTTTGACCTCAACAATAGTTTGTTACATCGCGCATCGGCCGTACGCCACACCCCTTGACATCCCCATTTACCCCATTTGAAGGAGACATCGTAACCTACATCTTTCTATCGATACTTATCTCACAAGTAGGGTGAAAATCATCTGTTATTTCAGTTTATTTTCTTACTTTCTCCTCTCGAATGAGATGCCTGATTTTAATACCTGGCAATCTTCCAGATCGATTTTCGAACCTTATATTTATGGCTGGTTGTATCGAACAGCATTGTGAATTATTGTTATGACCGTTTCGGCTAAAGTAGGTCGCCAAATCTCCTTCAAAACTGTCAATAAAGGGGTTACAAACGGGATTATGTTAGATTAATAAGCAGGAATCCGTCCACAGTTTTGGTCAATTCGATTGTTTGTTTTAGTTAAAAATTAACTAAACACAGCTTATTATCAAGAAGCAAACATCTGATTGATTTTCATCAATTGGCAGGAATCGTTTGTATTTGGCACAAAGGGTGTATCATAAACCCTAACCCCCTTAGTAATAAACGTATTATATCAGATGAATAGTTACACACCGATTTCTCTCTCTCAGTCGTCAGTAATTTGACTTTCGAAAGAAGAAGACAAAGCGGTGTGTAACTATACAAACGCTATACGACGTTTATTAGTAAAGGGGTAAATGTATGTCAAGTGCATAGGAAATCGATAGCCATCATAATCAACTTATCCATTTATTGAAGACGGAAATACCCAGTCTCAGTGGCCAAGCAAATGCTACCAAAATACTGTCTGGATATCTTTTTTTTTCTAGTGACCAAAGATATGATAAGGATTTAGACAGACGTGTTTATGCGTAACACGTTCATGTAGGTGTTACACGTTCCATGTCATAGGTCCCCGTGATATTTTCCACGTAATCTCGAAACGTAGAATTATCTACCGTTTCAAAGTAATTCTCTAGGGTTTAGCGTGTGTTCGATCATTATTTTCATGCGTGGAAATTCTAGGAAAAGGTCTACTTTGGTAATTGTTTTTTTTTTTATGTAATAACCCGGTATAACGTGTAATGAAAAAACCCTTTTTTTGCACCTGTTTATTATGTATATTTGTACTTCGTTCGAAGTCATCTTCCTAACCATGCTGTCGATTTAGAATTGTGTTGATACGCTATTTCATTTGTGACCATGCGGCAAAAAGCAAGGTCATATGGGCGACTATAATGCGTATTGAACTAGTGTGACCGATACGATAACAGCTTTCCTTTATCGTATTATAATTCTAGAAAAGAAAATGAATCTTTTATCGGCAGAAGAACTTCTTGTGGAAGGGTTTGCCTGGATATAACATTGCTGTGTTCCGGTTTCAAAGGTCTCATATAACTTAGAATCCGGAACACAGTGTTAATTAAATAGAAGCACATGAGTCATTTCATCCTTATGTCTAAGAATAGTAACGTGTTGGGAAACCCCATGGGATGTCGGAGTCGTAGTAAACACTCCTCAACAGGTAGACAATAGGCCAGTTATCCACCTATACTATAAGAAAAGAAACCTCAAGCAACACAGCTAATTCTTCTCTCTCTTTACAGCGACTTCGAGCAGCAACTTTCCCCATTCCTGATCCAAAACTCTTGCGATGAAGACGCCGGCGCTTCCCCCGTGGGTCTGGAGCCGACCAGCCCCGGCAACGTGCAGGATGTCATCATCCAAGACCACAGTGATGGCTCCAACTCCTCGAGCGAAGTCGTCGATGATACCTTTGACATGTTGAACTTCGAGCAGAATGTTGTCCCTGGATTCCTTAACAAAAATACATTCCAAAGCCCTGGTGAGTTTTTTTTTAATACCATAACGTAGCATTCATATAGCAACATATTTTTTTTTGGTGATCTGTAGTAAGTATGGGTTGCATAACTGCAACCCATGTAAATGTTAAAAAGTATTTATTAGATATTATAAAAAGCCACGTTAACGGTACCGGTTGTCATGGTATGGGCATGTGTTACGGAGAAATGAGGAAAATGTCGTGAGGAGAGTTTTGAGTATGGATGTCGATGGCTATAAGAGTAGGGGAAGACCAAAGATACGGTGGATGGAATGTGTGAATGATGATATTATGGTTAGAAAGGGGGTGACTACCGAGATGACGACTAATAAAGAAGTATGGAAGAAAAAGACGTTGCGCCGTCCCCAAATAAATTGGGATAAGGGCAGGAGAATAATGATGTAAAATCCACGTTAACAAAACGTTTGAATGCGTTATCATTCATGATGTTAAGGGCCTCTCATTAGTAATAACATAATAATTTTACTTGACTGGTGACATTGAATTAAACATTATGTGGCGTTTCCAAAACGTAAAAATAAACACTCAAATATTAAATATTTGTACGATTTATAAATGGTTTTCACGGTTAGCAACACGTGAACACATACTGAAAGAATTTATAAAGCCTTCAACCAGCGCGGCGTAGCCAATGTAGGTATGTTAATACGTGCTAGCATGTCGGTAAAAAGGTACTTAAATATTTTATAGCAGTCGGAGAAAAGACTCATCGTAGGTGACCATTTTGTAAAAAAAACATTACTTATTTTGCATACATATAAATAAAACTGACGTGTCTGTTTACATAATCAGCCTATAACGTTCCCACTGCTGGGACACAGGCCTCCTCTCTGTGAGAGGGAGTGGGCCGTAATCCACCACGCGGGCCCAGTGCGGGTTGGTGGACGTGTCTGTTTGAAATGTCGAAATAACTGCTTATTTTTCTAAATTCTTGTCTGTCTGTCTATTTGTTTCGGCTAATCCCCGAAACGGCTGAACCGATTATGACAGGCCTTTCAGACTGGCAGATAGCTAATGTTATAAGGAATTAAGGAGTAACTACTAGTCTATTTTTATTTCAGAAAAATAATTAGGGATCCGCGCAAAAAATGAAAACCCATAAAATCCAATATGTTTTGCGACCTGAACGCAAAAGAAGTCGCTGGCACAGCCAGTAGCGAATAATATTCAAATTGCTTCCAAAAAATATCCAGCGTAAATACCAGTTTATTACGCAGATATACTTCGTATGAAGTGAGCTCGACTAGTATGTAAATATCCAATAACACGTGGCCCGGCCACTTCTCGCGAATCGGAATAACAAGCCTATTATACAAGAACTAGGCACTCTTATCTAAGACTTCACATCAAGCTTTTTACATCATTTCAATATAAAAGATACCTATTACATTATCACTTTTTCGTTTATCGAATTTCAACTGCGACCTTAAGATATAAAAAAAAAAAAAATTGTTACTATTGTCCTCCCCGTTTTGACACTTGAGTCAACATAATAAAATAAATATCACGAAGAATTTTTCGTAATTGTATCACAAAAGGAAATATAATAGACGATTTCAAGAATTCAAATTCCGATGTTCGATTTTATATAGTAGGTAAACAATGGTCAATGCTCTCAATCTGCGCATTTGTGTCTAGACCGCTGAGTCACATGACTGATGCAATTAGTACTAATGATACTGACAGTACTTATCATAAATAAACACTACGGCTATTTCAACAGCTACTATTTCAAAAACAATAACAAGAATCTTCTTCCTAGGTAAAGGCAACAGAAAACGGCGTCTATCGCAAACGCCACAAGTGGCTGTGCAACCAAAAGTTCAGAAACCCACGATCAAGATTGCAGCAACTACAAGTAGCACCCCGAAACCGCAGCTGGTTGTAAAGGCACAGCCCCAGAAACCCGTCAAAGTGGCTAATATACAAGTCCTGAACCCACAAACCAAGGTCTATTCCAAGCCGGTTGAGAGCGTCGCCCCGCAAAGGCGTGTGATCCGTGTAGCCCCCATGGCTGGCAACCCTCGTTCCATCCTCCTGCCAGTTACGATAAAAGACATGAAAGATCTCAAATCTATAAAGATCATCAATGCGGCGGATTTGAAGAATGCTTCGAACATTAAGTTGGCGGCCGCAAACTTGCTGTCTCAAAGCAAACTGCATGATTTGAAGGTGGAAGCTAGGGACTATGACTATGATCACAGCGGAAATAACGGTGAGCGGCGTTTGATTATTTATGTCTAATTGTAGTTTTCATACACTTTAACGATGGTAGAATAGAACTTTTCTAATGGTGTTGTGTAGTGCTTAATGATGGTATCAAATATACCAAAGGATGCATCCTGTTATTGCGTTGAATTCCAAGTTCCGTGCTGTTCCGTTGTTTTACACATCTTGTGTATTTTATCTTTTTAACCGACGAAAAAACGGAGGAGGTTATTTAAATCAGTAATTAATTTAGCACGTGGCAATATGCTTTCTACCTATCCACAGAAGACGGGATGTTCTATCATATTTAAATCAGAAAGTCTGTCGAAATTATTGTTTGTCAACGATTTCATAAAATTGCTTCCTCTGAAATTCAGCATCATTTGCGAAGATGTCGCAAATTAAATTGCGACCAAATATCGTTCATTTAAATGTTCAGTAAATTTTCGGTCACCTCGTTGTGGTTGATTGGTGGCAATTGTACGGACTTAGTGACATAACGTAACCAACCGGTTGGCCTGGTCATTGGACTCGTTAAATATTTACTTTCTTTAATGCTATCGTACTGAAATGACTATCAAATGTGTCTCAAACGAAAGTTAGAACTATCGCCTTAACAAATAGATAGTCGGTAATAAACCGTAGTCTATTAACTTAAACGTTTATTTTTCAAAGGTTTAGACAAACTTAACTTTAAAATCAGGCCAAGGCTATTTCCAAATGAGATCCATTCATGGACTTACATTGTTTAAACCTCATTCAAGTAAAACCTCATTACTGATAATGACTGGTTTGTGTTATTTTTTACTACATAGTAAATGGCAGCAGCGTCGCCTTTTAGTATTGTATATTTGTAATTAAAACCAATATATATCGTCATTATGGGAATATAATTTGAATATATTAATTTAAAAGCATCCTGTTAGGATGACCTAATTCAACAGGTCAGTTTCCTCTAATTAAATTAACCCTTTGTCCCTATACGATAAAAACCTAACTTTATTCCTCCATACAGATGACTCAGGCAGTGAACGCAGTGATGACGATGATGATCACAAAGACGTGGTTCCCGACGGCAAGAACGGCTATCCCCGTCTCGTTCTAACAGCCGAGGAAAGGCGACTGTTGGCGAAGGAAGGCATCACTCTACCCACCAGCTATCCTCTCACTAAGCACGAAGAGAGGGAACTGAAGAGGATCCGACGCAAAATCAGAAATAAGATCTCAGCGCAAGATTCCCGTAAGAGGAAGAAGGAGTACGTTGACGGGCTTGAGGACAGGTAACTAATCAATTTATTTATAACTAGCTGCGCCCCGCGGTTTCACCCGCGTAAATGTCGATCCCGTGGGAATATCGGGATAAAAACTATCCTATGTCCTTTCCCGGGACTCAAACTATCTCTATACCAAATTTCATCGAAATCGGTCCAGCCGTTTTCATGTTATGTCGTGACAACGGAAAACGGGTTTCATTTTTATATATATAGATATAATACAGGACAAGTTCTAGGTAGTTGTAGGTAGGCTGATAGGCTCGCCCCCTATTGCATGGGACGTAAACATAACTAACGATATGTCAGTTTATTATAGGTCTTCTTAACCCTTCGAGCAAACGTGATGTTATGTTTAGTTCTAAGTTAAGGCGGTACCCCGACCAAATAACCTTGAGCATTGCGATAGAGACAGAGTGACACGTCTTCCTCGTACGAAAGGGATGCAGCGCACCCTGCGCACGCCCCTTTATCATAGACACCGCACAATTTTTTAAATTATTTTATTAAAAAAAGAATAGCGATCTTTTTAATTAAATTATAGCATAGATTATTTAGATTGTTAAATTATCTATTCATTGGTGAAATCCTCAAATTAATAGAACGTCAAATTTAACAAAAGATTCATGCAATCAATAATTTTAGTCACTTTATTAAAAGGAGATTTTAATGTATTAGTAACATATAAAAACAAATAATAACGTGCAATGTGATGATAGGGTATCGAACATTAATAATGTGCTTTCAGATATAGTTTATTTCTCATAATTATTGAGCTAGCCTCTGAATAACGAAGAAAAACGCGGTTTTTGGTCGGGGTACCGCCTTAAGACATTATAAACTACATTGCATCACTTATTATTATTTTATCTCCCGTATAGAGGCTCGGTCAGGGTTCGAATGACTTAGAGAGTTCGATATAACTTACTGTTGGGAGTTCGTGATTACGTAGGAAAAGAATACCTGGAAGAACTTTAGGGAAACCTATATCCAGCAGTGGGGCAGTATAGATAGACTAAATAAAAAATAGGTTATCTACATAATTCGCGCAATTTGACTACATTTATATTTGTTTTCGGTAGTAATTCAGTATCTTTCCTAGTAGTCTACAAGACAAAGCCATTACTAATTTACCTGATTAGATTAGATATAATTTGAAGGTCTATTTATTCTGTCTCATAAACAATTTTTTAACGCGTGCAAAAGATGTCTGTGGGAGATACAAATCTATAAATAAAAAATATCGATTCAATTTTAATTTCTGTGAAGCAATATACCGCACGCTATGCCTGTAGAAGGCTGCAACGGAAAATTGCGAAAAATCATGCAACTGTGCTACACGGAAGGTAGTAGTTACCAGATACCTAAAGTATTTAAAAATACTTTTTAGGCTTTTAGAAATGAACATTGAACAGTATTACAAATGTCCTTGAGACAAATACATTCTGAATAATACATTCATTGCTTATTCAGATGCAAAATTTACAATACATTGCTGAATATTACAATATGTCTGTCTTTGAATTATGTATTTTAACCTACCAACAACAAATCCATAAAAAATTAATATTCATAGACGCTTTGAAAATTTATACCTATCTTTGTCATTTTGATACCAGTAAAGTAAGAGAGCAATAATCTATAACATCACTTCGTTCTAACCCCGCGCTTGCAGCAAAAAAATTCCATTTACATAAAAACTTGACATTCATAGACGCTTTAAAAATTATACCTGTCCTTGTCATATTGATAGCAATTCAGGGAGAGAGCAATAACCCCGTGTTTACACCAACGCATATAACATATTTTTTCTACATGTTGTCTCCTATTTTCGTTTACACCTAAAACAAGTTTTAAACCTAAAATTGTCAAAAAGGTGAACAACTTCGTTAATAAGTTTTATACACATGTTTTTGACAAAAAAAAAAGCTTAAAAACTACGTATGTACCTATAGTATTTTTATTTTATCTCACGAAGCGACACGCGCTTTGCTTTTGGTTACCAAGTGTACAAACACGCTGTGGACATCCACAGCGTGTACACACATGTGTGTAAGCGCAGGAGCTCTCGGTACCATCTGAGACAATAACGAATTCGGAATTGTATGTGTGTGTGCGTGTGTATTATTTGCTGACGCTACTCATGTTCACGCACACATTCACAGCGTGTTTTTACACTTGGTTACTGAAAGTAAAGCGCGCGTCACTTCGTGAGATAAAAATACCGTATCAAAACTTGTATATGTATGTAATCTTTGGGTAAGACAACAGCTATAAATAAGACTAAGGCATATTTATTTACAACAAAGCTCGTCTTTTACCTTTGCCGCTTAAGGAAATAACACAATATAATTCATTGTTGCAGAGTAAAACAGTGCACAGCGGAAAACCAGACTCTTATAAGGAGGATAAAGATTCTGCAATCACAGAACCAATCTCTGACTGCTCAACTGAAGAGATTACAGGTAATTGTTGTTATTTATAGCTATTATGTTACTTTATTTATAGTTTATAGCGCGTTTATACTTCTCACTGGTGCAATGGTGGCATATCAAAACATTGAGATTTCTCTGAGCTATATTTAATCTGTCAGCAAGCTCCGCTAATGAGACACAATTGATTTTCTATTGTTTCGTCGCCGATCGGCGAACCGCGCCGCTTGACCGGTTAAATTACATATTAATATAGCATACACATGAATCTTCCATAATAAATTCTCTAAATGATATTGAAAACCTAACCAAATCCATTGTGAAGTTTAGAAGATGTAGTCGGCCACACAGGCAGACACGAAAACGACTTTGACTTTGTTTTATACAATGAATAGATATAGATGTAGCCATTGTTGATGATAATGGTGCCTTGTCTAGTCAAAACCTTGCTATTGTCTTGGTCTGTAGGTACTCGCCAATAAATGAAGTATTTTTTCCCTGATCATGTCGTAAAAGTTGACGTTGTAGTTGCGTCAAGAGGATAACCGCAGGATTTTCGTGTCTGCTAATAAACAGGCCACTCATGTGCGGTTATTATGGCAATTTACGATGTTTCTGCTATTAAATAAAGCCGTAATTGGCCTGTAAGCAGTGAACATTTTTATGTCATGAAGAATTATCTTCTAGTACGCGAGTTGAAAATACTGAATTTCAGTAAAGAGAACGTAGCGAAAGCAGAACGTCTAATTGTTGCGAATTTCAGACAATAGCCTGACGAAAAAGTCATAAGCACACATTTGCTTAAACAATGTAGGTATTTAGAAATGGACAGTATTCGCCTTTCACTTTCATATCATATGAGAGAGTGGGAGGCAGATATCGATAACAATAGTCGCACCGTCATTATTAATCTCGAATCTCGTTGACCGATCACTATTTATATTGCATAATTAGTTCGCCGAAAGTTCTAGCTATGATTGTCATTTGTCAATCTAAGTGACAAGTAAAATGTTGCTCTAGTGATATACTATTTATTGATCTTTGAGGTCACCTTAAACTGGTTACTAAAGTAATGTCGACTATTATGTTGCTAATTTCACTTTAATTGCAGTGGTAATATAAATCGCCTTGGCATTATTATGCGCGAAATAATATTGTATTTGGCACTATACAGGGTTTAAAAACACCCTTAACGAAGCCGAGAGTTACTTGTTTTTCCCGTTATTATGATTTTTTTTTTGGTTACGGCGATATCTATCAATTGTTCTTTTTGATGTTTTTAATGTTATAACTTAACTTTAATTACTCGCACGATCTCTGTACTGTTGCATGCACCCAGCCATAAGCACAATGTTTTGCAGGCAACTTTCACACCAAAAATTAAAGTAGTTTCCCAACAATTATTTTTGCACAAAGTTCTTGAAGAGTCATTTTTCCACGCTATATAATATAGTCTTCAGCACAAACACTCACGAACTTGATATGTATAAAGTGTCCCATTAAAATAGATGGACAAATTTTAACACAGCGCTCAGTACGTCTAACCAAAGATATCCAAGCAAAAAAAACACTGATTAAAGTGATTTTACTGTGACCTAAAATAATAAATTGCCGGCACATTAGTTTATTTTCGTTAACTGATTATTTTTCTTGTAAGTATCTAATGCGTTTTTCTTATACACGCATTCGCATGCGTTTTTCTCATTTTTCACTAACCGTCGTATCTCTATGTTATTTGGATCTCAAAATATAACCATTTTGAATGGCAATAACATGTAAAGAATCACGAATAGAAAAATGTAGTTGTCCTAACTCAAATCAGCTAAAAAATGAGATAGGACTTTTAGTCATGCGAGCGACGATACTTATGTCCTCCTAGGCCGTCCCCTTCAGGCTTTTCCACTCACATCTGCCTTGTAAATACCTCTTGTTAGTCGGTTTTCGTTCATCCTCTAGTCACTCTTTATAAAAAACTGATTTACAGTATCATTGACCGTTCTTAACTTCCAAACGTTGTAAAAAAGCGCCAAGCGGCTATGCTGATAATGACTAACTATATTTCGCCGTTAATATTTTTTGTAGCTCCTTGCTATAACTATTTATTATCTTCTATAGTTCATTGACTGCTCTCTCCGTTATATAGTGAGAAATTATAACTCACTCTTCTATGTTGTGAGCAATGCTTTAGTGCTGAGATGGTAACTTGTTGAGACATATTGTCTATAAAATACAAATAAATAAAATTGAAGTGTGTTTGTTATGACAAAATAACAGCTTTTTACTAAATGCATATGAAAGTATATAAGGTACTTATACAAAAAAAAAAAACTTTATTTTTGTCTGTCTGTTTGTTCTGCTAATCTCCGAAACGGTTGGACCGATTTTAACAGGACGTTCACTGGCAGATAGCTGATGTTATAACTATAAGGAGTAACGTAAGCTACGTGAAGACGAGTAGCGTCAGCACAACACACGCATAGATACACTTCCGACTTCGTCGACTTCCATTGTCTCGGGTGGTATCAAAAGCTCCTGCGCTTACACACACATACACAGCGTGTTTGTACACTTGGTAACCACAAGTAAAGCGCGCGTCGCTGCGTGAGATAAAATGCCATAATAATAGAGATTTTCATGTTGTTTGGTTTAATGGGAGACATCCCACCGCAATTTTATAATGTTTGTGTTTTCTTGTCCTCTGTTTGGTGTATAAAATATTTTATCGATCTACCTGATAGTCAACTTTGAAGCTGTCTCTTATTTGCAGATTGATACCTCAATCTAGTTTCCCATTTATGATTTACGGTCTCATATAACACATCTTTTCACTCTCTGTTACATGTATTTTGGACCTAATCAATTTTTGATCTTACCTAACCTTTTCTATCTTTTTTACAGAACGTTCTAACAGGCGTTACAGGCGGCTCCACAAACAAGTCAGCGCAGCCCGCCACCTGCCTGCTGGTCCTACTGCTGTCCGTCGCATTGGTGGCGCTCCCGTCTATGCGCGAAGAGATCAGGCCGCGAGCGTCAGATACTCCGGCTAACTCGCCCGCTGTTTCTAGAGCGCTGCTCTCAGCTTCCAATAGTGAGTATATTTATTTATTTATTTAGTATCTCCAACAAAAGATATAAGTACTTACATAACACATGACAAGTCTATTAATAATTGGTATGAAGTAGATGTATTTCTCCACTTATATGAGGCCATAGCAGGCACAATAAAGTTAACAACTAAGCTAACAAAGTTTGTATAGATTTGTACGATAGTTTTTCGTCGATGACACGAGATATAAGAGAATAATTTAGGTTATAATGTACACCAAAATATAGTTTTTTTGTTTGTTAGCGTATACTGTCCCAATGCTGGGCAAAGGCCTCCCCCAAATCCTTCCAGGAACTCTTTTCCCGCGCCACCTTAGTGATAGTGGAAATATTAGTCAATCATGGATGGCTCGGGGTGCGCTGCTGTCAATTCTTGGATAGTCTCGTGGAAGCTCTCTTTGCTAAAGTACATTATTTTGTACATATCATTTATAAAAGTAATACAATAATTTATCAGTCGGTCAGTAAGCAATCTTCGTAGGAATAGGACTAAGAAAATGTCAGCTATTGTTTAGTTCCTTGACTTATAAACTCAAATTATTTAGTTGCATAGTTAGAAATGGATTAATAAATATCTCTATTTAATTTCAAACTCAAATGTAAGTGGGATGTACTCGTTAGTTGCAAAACACGTTTAAAGAAACGTGAAACCATATCAAAATAACCCAGTATTTTCGAACTACCCGAAAGATAGGGGGCACATACGCGGTCGTGAACTTCGTTGATACCTAGTGACAGCCCATTAATTCTGATTACATAATAAAGTATTTAGATTTTTTCTACTGAACTCAATACGAAATGATCCCGTTTATCTCAAATCTCATTAGCAGGGCAAATTGTATAACAAACAATTTCACGATTACAAATTACAGGATTCAAGAACATCTATACAATTAAAATCTTTATAATTTCTAATTTCAAAATAACAGGTTTTTTGTACATACTATATTTTTTTAATTAACTGTGTCTGTTTCGGCTAATCTCCGAAACGGAAGAACTTATTTCGATGGGACTTTCACTGGCAGATAGCTGATGTTATAAGGAGTCTCATAGGATACTTTTATTTTTATAAAAAAGGCAAATAAAAGGTAGTAAAGTCACGTGATCGAAGTCGCGGGCAGCAGCTAGTACAATATAAAATTAGTGAAACCTATTAACTATAAATAGTTCTAGTTTTGACGGCCAGTCGGTCACCAACTCCTCTGCAAATAATATAGTACGTGTCTATAAAAAGAAATTGAGCACCTTGTTTTTATAATTGGACTGCGACCGAAAGATAAAAAATTATCGCTTTCTACGTTGTATAGTTGTATAGATAACAGAATAAAACATATCTCAATCGTGAATCGTGAGGTCAAATAATATGATACTACATTCGTGCGTTTTTCCGCGCATGACAACTGTTTATTACAATTCAAAAGTTATATAACATTTCTATCTTCAATTTATTTTACGTAAATTTTTGATGTTCGTTATGGTCGAATTCACGAATCAACTTTCTCATTACATCGTTTCGAAATCCATGTATAATCGGCTGCACTACTTTTGGGTTTAAATTAAATGTTTATGTAACACGATGCACTTTTGAAAGTTACATAGCAAAAAATTGTTTCAACTTCTTGCATTGAATAAGTAATCGTTTTTACAGATTTCTTTTCACTTTGTTGCAACAGTTTCTAAATGTATTCTTTTTTTTTTCAACAGAAATGGCGCTCGACGAGACAGTAATAGACGATGGGGAGTTCAATATGGATGAACTGATCACGTTCAACCGCCCACACTCCGACCATGACTACCAGGTCGTGAAGAGCACGGAGACACACAAAGTGCTCGCCGGCGGCTACGTTGACCTGCCTATCGATGAGGACTGGCCCCCCAACCTTAAGAAACGCATGAAAAAGCACGAGCTGGACTACAATGACGGCGCGTACATGCCGCCCGTCGTCAAAGAGGAGAACTACGAACACTTCTACAAAAAGTTCAAAACAGAAGACGACAGCGACATGAACATCAACGACAAAGGCTTCCTCACCAACACACTGATATCAACCGGCCGCAAACTCGGAGAACTACTCGATCTACTACCCCCTATACCCGTTAAGACCGACGACTTAGTCATTGAGGAGATATCCGACTATGACTCCAGAAATACCACTGAAGTAAAGAGTTTCGTAGTCAACGGCACCGTAACGGAGTTCTAGTTTAGCACAGATTCTATATTTACTATTCCTTTATAATTCCTTGTTGTTTCCTTTCAGATAACTATTTTACTATTATTTTACACAGAATGTATTTTTTACGATTATATAGTTTCCTTGAAATTATTCCTTGCGCGTAGTTGGTACGGAATTTGACTGTGTATGTTTATTTCGACTATTTGTCGTGATGTGCTGACTCAATGTTTGGAGTCACGCTAACTACCCTTGGAATTAGCCTCTAGTTTATACATAATAATTATGTTTATGTTAGTGAGAACGCTATGAATGATTTTATTTAGTTTTAAGTATTATTCAAATAAGTACGGTAATATGTCACGTTTCTGGGAATGAAAGTTGTTGAATATTTATTTGAGAAAATCAAAATTAATATATTATTAAATCAAGATATATTTTTATTTACAAATCATACTGTAGGACTTGAGTATAAGTTATTTACTAAGCATTTTCTCTGTTACGACTTGGTGCAATTATATTAGTAACTGACGTATCAGTTTTAGCTAGAATTTGATTTTAAGTACTTCATTTGCATTAGTTATAGCTCGTTTTACCTACTTACCATATAAGAGTTTAAACAAAATGGACTACAATGAGAACGCTGGTTCGAATAAATTGTGTAAGAATATTCGTTTTTTAATTATCAACCCCACTGAACTTCTGAATTTAACTAGATAAGGAAACCGTGCTTTCCGATGCGGTGTGGCGCGCTGCCGTATAGACGAAAACATTTATATTAGCCAATGGCAATAAGAAATAATTAGTGGTTATAGGGATTCTCATGACATTTCCCACAATTAATTTGCCGAATTGGATAATGTTAACACAGCTTTCTAAAGGTAGTTTAATCTGTAGATAAACCGTAAACTATATAAAGTTTCGTGAAAACGTGTGCGGTCGGGGCAATCCCCTTCCAGTACCCAGTTCCTGACACACACAGTCTTATATAAAAAACAGGTCAAGTGCGAATCTGACTCGCGCACCGAGGGTTCCGTACAAATTAGTAGTCAAGTTGTTTCACGGGAAAAAATATTTTTTTGCAAAGTAACTTCAAATTTACGGTTTTCGGATTTTCTTTTACTTTAATTGTGCTACAAGACATTGCTTCTTGCCAAATTTCATGATACTAGGTCAACAGGAAGTACCCTATAGGTTTTGATTCCCTTGAGTGTCAAATAATGCGGCATAAACGGAACACAAACGTCCGTTTTACTTGGAAGTTTGATTTTTTCACTGTTTCAAGGGATTGCAGCCTGAGTAGTTGATATTAATTTCAACTTGATAACTCCACGCGTTCGCACCCAAGCTGAAGGCATTAGAAAAATAACTTGCCAAATAAAGGCTGCCAACCGAACTACTGCTACTAGAGGGGTGGTTCCTCATAGAAACATGAGACTTGTCGTACGCGCCGGGTACCTGAATTAGGTAGATACCGGTACTTGTTAGGTGGAGTACCGATACCCGTCTGGAACTACCTACCGAAATGGCTAGAACAACTAAGCACCGGTTCAGAACCTGTACTTTTGGTACCGGTTCCAAGGCCCGCATGCCACTAGTAAGAGGGCAATAAAATTGATGCACGGTGTGCATTTTCAATAGACCAGAAACGGTTTAAGTACAGAAAAAAATAAAACGATTATCTTATAATAAGCTTTATTTAATTATGAATTAACAAATATTTTCGTAATTTCGAACAAGGTTTGTGACAATAACTGAATACATATCCCATATTTACCATCTTACAGAAAAATAAACACAGAATTGTTTCTATGAATATGATTTTTATTTTTTATACTTACTTTTACAGTCAATTCTGTTGGAAAAGCATGTATAATACATAAAAGTTATTAACTACAATTCATATATCTTCCTCGTGCGTTCACAAGCCGACTGAACATGACTTACTTAGTAAGCGAAATTTTAAAATTAAATTAACTACAGTGATTATCCACGAGAGCTGTAAGACGAGGCGCGCGCGGCTCGGATCGCGTCACTGACACACCTACCTACGTTTTTGGTGCAGCCTTCATAATAAATAATCATGTTATGTTTATTTTTTACATAGCAGAAATCAACTCGAAGAATGCAACAAAATAAAAATAAATGTGCATTATAACGTAGTTATTTATTATTTTCGAATACATTTTAGTCACGAAAGTAGTTGTGAATTTTCAAACAGTCGACAGTTCACACTTCACAGCTCGACGTACCAATACGATAATTTACAATGCTCCCAGCAATGATACGGCGACATGAAGGGTCGTCCGCTACTGTCCACCTCGTGGTGCACTAACAAACTTCTGTTTATTTAACAATTTAGTTACTTATAACATTCACTATACACACACACGAAGAGCTCGTTCGTTCACCTCTGCAGATCACACCTCTCCGCTTCGATTTTAATACCCAATCTAATTTGATTATTCTATCTAGCAAATAGAAAGTAACAATTAGGTACAATTTATGGTATTAATCATGTATTTAAGACTTACAAGGTTTAGTACACTCGATTATACTGCAATGGTTGTACGATAAGTATTAACGATCCATTTAACGAGAAGAATACTTCAATTTGTTTACAATAATTTATCAAAAACCATTATTTAAAGAATTGATTTAAAAATTTCCTTTTACATATCGACAATATTCGCATTAACTACACTTTTCTAAAAAATATGAAAACGACACAACAAGATGTTTATTTTTTTTATGTTATAAAACACTTCAAACGTACTTAGCCAAATGAATAACTTCTAATGCATTGGATACAATTTTGTGATGACTACATATCCGTGACTAATTCAAAATACCTTACGACGATGTCAGTATGAGCAGCGCAACGCCAAAACTTACTTTTGTTATAAAATATGTACCTATATTAGTATCCGAACATACGATTACATGAAAACAGTTCGGTATATTGCTGCGGCGTTGCGCTGATGACAGTGACACCTACAATATCTTACTCCTATGCAAATCACGCTTGTCGAAACCTTGCCGCTTCCAGTCCAAGCAAAAATATACAAATGTTTTTTTTTTAAAGCTGTACAATTTATACACCATCATCTTAGCGACCGCCCTAGTCGTGTGGCCACATATCTCGTGACGTAGACATCGTATATAATATTTAACAAGTGATCGTCTGTCGGCTCCACGTGGCGGCGGTAAGGACGCGCGCTACCCATGATCTCAGTCTCGTCGCAATTCGACTCCTAAAAATAAATCACCGTGTGATCGGTACAGTGAACCTGGCTTGCAACCCCGGCCGCCGTGCGCGAACTACAACAAATGACTAAACATACCCCACATGTGTACCGTGTACCGAACCGACGAATACTTTGGAATGCCACCCGCGACCGCGGCTGCAGCCTCATGACCAATAACTCCCCCACTGACTATTAATTACAAGTATCAATTAGTCTATTCAAAAATGATATACTTCCGTCGTAAGACTAACAATCAAACAAAAGTGAATCGCAATAATACAAATTGACATGAGCCCAGAGCCACGTGTTTGTACACAAGGTGAAATGTTTCATTCAGTCTTGTAGGAATATAGAGCCAGTTCACTCGGGACTCGACGGGGTACACCGATTGAAACAAAATACGTTTTAACACTATTGTATTGATTTTCTATATAAATTATTGCACACTTAATAATAACATTTATCGAATTAACCAATCGTCAATATGGTCATGTTTGTCACAAAAGCATGTATTGAAAAAGTAAATAGTTACTTACATTTTTATCTCTTATTTTAATAAATTTCTGGTTATCTCTTAAAAAACTATAATAATAGATATAAATAAAGATGAATGATGTGGCGTCACTATAGGAACGGAGCCAATTTAAATATTATTATATTCGTTTCCATACAAATCGAACTTAGGTAAACAATGACTAAATAAAGTTATAATCTAAAGTACTCATACAAGCAGCAGGTTGAATGAACCCCACTCAGGCTTTCCGTGACGGATGAGACAGTTCAACAGCCCTAGCTGTAGCAATAGATAAAATTAAACCTAGGAAGAAATTATTGTATTTCAAGAAAAACTAACGGTTCCGAACCAGTTTCTTGTACGATTAGTATCACTCTGCAACGGAGCCGTAACATTTAATACTTCATCAATACACACTTATTGATCATCTAGTCAAGAATCACAACCTGCGCGGGACGGAAGGCCAAGAGTGCGCAACATTCAACCCACAGCGGACGAAAGACGAACTTCATCAACACACAAACTTATTATAAAGTCACAATATTGGCTGTGTATCCACTATTCATGTATCAAGACAACCACAATAGTAATGAACGCAAACAACGTACAAAAATAATATTTCACTGCCTCATTAATAACGGAACAAAGCGATATACAACTACTCGGTAAGTATTTGTTAATCTACGGGTGTCGATGGATCATGAACGAACGACCTAATGCACAAATCTGTGGATTTGTTCGAACTATGTGCTGGAATGGACATCATCGATGCGAGTGAGTGGCCATGAACATAATGCAAGTGATGTCGATGAGGTAAAGTAAATCTCACGTCTCAGAAAGACAACATACAATTTACAAGTTTTGGTGAAAATTAAACGTAATTCACTACGGACGGGAACACAAAAATAAACGTTCTGCCAACCGCACAAGGCTTAGAATTCAAACTTATTTATTGCTAATATTAAACGCCCGTTTCAACGTATTATCTGTATGATTAACTTGGGACCTCATGTTGTTAGGTATGAACCATGGATCAATAACTATTAAATTGACATCAGTTTTAACAACCTGGCAGAAAGGCGCTCGAATGTCTTAGTTTCGAAACTACAGAAAGAACACAACATAAAAAATTCAGCGACAGCTCAACGAATGCCCACCTTGGACATCCGTTAGAATGTATGATTTATCTAAGTTCCAGAATAACTAACAAAAACTATCCATTTCCTAGTAATGTCCTATGACCGCATTTAGTTTTGACTGTTGACGAGTACTATTTCTTGTACAATGTCAATAGTAGTGACAACAGAAAATTGTAATGTTTGTTATTCAATGCATCGAGTATCTAAATGGAAGTGTTCTCTATTTATTAACAATTAACGTAATAAAGGTATATAACTGGTACATACGGCTATAACGTTTTGTATAGGTACTATATTCTGAAATATATGATTGCCAACCACTCATTTTTTATGCACCTTTGTTACGCGTAAGGTCAAAATGAAACTAAAACTTATGATAGCTTCGTATAATGAGTTAGCATTATGGATTACTCAAAATTACAAAATCTAAAATTATATTGAATAAAAATTCTGATAATTGAGGATTGGGTAGCTTACGATTGTTAAAATAAATCGGCAATATATTGTTCATACATTTAAACCCAGTTGCTCGATATATTTCGGTTAAATTATAGTGCGACGCAAGTATATACCTATTAACTTTACAACTAATAACAACGCATCAACTATCTCTCTTTTTATTGCCATAAAACTTCTGTTAACAATTACACTATATAACAAAAATATGTCAATCACCAAAGAATGTTCTAGATTATTTTAATCGCTCTCTTCGCATCGTCACTATAATTTGCACCATCAATAACACGAGTCTTAATCTCAATTTATGGCTTATTTATTATTTAGCCTTTAAAAGTTTTCCCTTGAAAATTCAATAACTTATCTTAGTCTAGCGTGTTACCTACCGCGTTATAAGAAATACGCCTAGCGTGTACCGGCCGCACACGCTAAGCGTATTCTAGGCATTCAACGTAACGTATTTAGGAGTTAAATTTTACTGTCACTAAATTCCATACCATCAATAAACGGTCCTGAAACGAATGACCTAGCCACCTAGGTATATAGGTAAGTACATTGCTATATAATACAGGTACGTATAGACAATGTATGTGGGAGCAACTGGGTGTAATGTGTGGAGGGACATGCGGCTATATGCGGGCGTATGTTCTTTGCGTGCGGGCTGCGGGTGGGCGTGCGGCGGGCGGGGAGGGGGCGGGTCACGTGCACTCGCGTCACTTGCCGGCCCGGGCCGCACACTTCTTCTTTTTGCGCTTGAAGAAACAACAGCATCTGGAATACACAGATTGCCTGCATGACGATTTACAGAGTCTGTCAGGTAACTAGCCGATATGGTGGGACACATTCGCTGCGAGAAGGGCGCTCAGGTGCCGTGACGGCTTAATGCCATCATGATTCCAGTGTAAGAGAGAGATGGAGCTATACATGACCGATAGCACCATCTCTTTTTCGCACTGGAATCGTGTTCATGATGGCATTACTACTTCGTAATACGGCCCCTGGACCATTTCTACCAGGGAGCGATTATACAGGCTTACATGCAATTAACTAGCGAAACTTCAGATAAGTGATCGGTATCGATATCTTAAAG
This sequence comes from Amphipoea oculea, assembly GCA_945859645.1. NCBI lineage: Eukaryota > Metazoa > Arthropoda > Insecta > Lepidoptera > Noctuidae > Amphipoea > Amphipoea oculea. Next base: position 8,365,839 of record OX243876.1, read on the forward strand.
GTATGGTTCCGATCTCGGCAGCACGCAGCAGTGCTGCCGCAGCACTACTAGTCCCCATACATTCTCTATAGTTTATATGAGTTTACATTTCGAGCTCAGCAGCAATGTGACGCAGCAATGTCACGCAGCAATGTCACGCAGCAATGTCGCGCAGCATTGCTGCCGTGCTCGGAATGTAATCTCATATAAACTATAGATAACGTATGGAGACCAGTAGTGCTGCGGCAGCATTGCTGCGTGCTGCCGAAATCGGAATCATTCCTTTACACAATAAAATGAGAGAAAAAAAGATTTTCCCAACTCACATTTCAAGTGACTACAGGTGACTACGAGGTCGACGGCCGCCGGTATTTAGTTACTTGAAATTATGAGTTTAGAAAAGTTTTTTTTAAACTGATTTTTTTGGGTACACAATATATCCATTACATAATTAGTCGTTTCTTCACTAACAATAATTTGTATCTGAATTAACATAAAATATAAGGCCTCTCTCATCTCTGAAGTTTCGCCGACTAATTTAATTTGACCATGTTTTTTTTTTTTTCATAAAGACCGGCTTGAAGAATTGTTTATGGTTGGAAATTGGAAAACCATATAAACAATTCGGTAGTCGGCTAGGCACCCTTACCATACATTCTAAACTCGGAATTTTAATTCGATTCCAGATTTGACAATTTCAGTGTTGCAACGTTATGACAAGTACTAAATAGTGACGTTGCGAAATTATTCGATATTGAAATGGAATATTTCCGGATCGATTCTTCTCGTTTATAATTTTACTCTCGTAAACTAAGTATATCAGGAAATTAAATATTTCTGAACCGATAATTAAGTTTTGACGATTAATTAACGATCTGAGACTTTTCTTTTATAATTGTGTGTGAAATAAATAAATAAATGTGATCATGAAGGTTTATCGATTTTAAAAAATGTGATCATGAAGGTTTATCGATTTTTGTGTTCATCACTACACTATTATATGTGGTATCATTATTTCACAAAATGACAGTAGCTAATGTCAAATCTGGAATCGAATTAAAATTCTGACTATATAATATGCGAGTCGGCTTTGAAAGTACCCTGAGCGTGTTTGCATAAGAATTGGTTATTTTAGTCCCTTTCGCAGCGGAAGTGTAACGATGACAGAATATGATGACGTGAGTATGTTTTGAAATACAACATTACAACATCGAAAGTGAGGATCACAATAAATGGGACGTGATTGTAACAGTGAACAATTAATGGAGCCATTTACAGTGAAATGTTTCGTGATGATGAAAATGTATGAAGACGGGCTGAACTGTGCCATCTTTCTTTCCAAATATTATTGAATGACGTCGAAACAATAATTGACCTCGTTGCTGTTCGTCATTTCTTCAGTGCGTTTTTTGTCAGATAAGTCATATAATATTCAATCTGGCTGTATCGTGGGTGCCAGGCCCGGTATCGAATATGAAGTTTTTTTTTTTTACGCTACGCAGTCCCACCCCTGGACAAAGGCTCCCTCCACTCCTTCCATCTTTAGCGAGCCCGCGCGTCCTCCTTCCAGTTTAGACGGGAATTACAAATATTTAATCTGTGCGGGAATCGAACCCCCAAAACGTAGCGTAGCAGCCAATCGGTTAACAACAGTGCCGTCATATTTTGTGATGATGGTAATATGATGACACAAAAATGTATCGGTGATTGATTTACAAGGATCTTTTGACGCTTGAATGTCATTGACAGGGGGGCGTTGTTGGTAAAACAATATGGTTGCCAATTCTTCTCCATTCAAAACTACCTTTTGGAAGGGGCAACTAGAATCAATTCTATGTTCTTGTAAATGTAATTTTTGCCGTTCAAAAGTTCCTTTAATGTGTCTAAGAGCTAATTTTTAAATACTCAGGTAACTTTTATGCGGAGAATAAATATGACAGCTTGACATATTTCCTATACTAAAGCTGCCAAACAACCATATTTATTCTTCAGTTAAAAGTTATCTGATTATTGAAAAATCAGCCATTATTGAAATAAATGGTTTGGCTTTGACCTGACTTCGAGTTCCGATATTGTACGCGCCTAAAGATCCTTGTTCAACTTTAGATGATGATGTAATGCCAACCACCAAGCATGTTAAACTAAAAATAGGTAAAAATAAAATAAAAAGGAATGCATACAGTTGGAACACTGACTTGGTGTCGTCAACCACGTCAACCTCGTGATGTGGCTGTGTTATCGGCGTGTTGCTGTGCCCGGCCGTCGGGTCGTCCGCCCCTAACTCGCCGTTCGTTGAACTAACCACCTGGAGAGTAATATGGATAATTGCTTGATAAGTTATAATTGTATTGGTGTTTATATCATAACTGTATTTACTAAAAATTTGTAGGTATTTATAATCAAAACTATTTTTTTTAAGGATAACTGTCTGGATTTATAATTATCAAGTTTAGGTTTCTATTTTGAGAGAATAAGTCTACGAGGTATTTGTATGTAGTCTCTATGTAGCTCCGTTTGATGATAGCTTCAAAGACTTCCCCTCTCTGACTCCTGACTCAGATCCTCTAAAGGTCTTTAGGATCATCAACAAAAAGACCCTTTTATCTTGATTAATTTAAGCTTGTATAATTATTTTATTTTAGGGGGATTGTTGTTCTGCTGTCCAAAATAATAATTATATAGTCCGGCGTTTCTAAATTTGCCAAAGATGTACAACAATGGCCGCTCGAAATTGAATAAAATCGATATACAAGAACATTTATTTTCAGTAATCTTTGTTTTCGTCTAGTTAGCTCGGAGATTTAGACGAAAACAAACATTACATAAAATAAATGTTCTTGTATATCGATTTTATTCAATTTCGAGCGGCCATTGTTGTTTAATTCTTTGGCAAATTTAGAAACGCCGGACCTTAATTGTGTTGCATTCAAATTTAGAATGACATACGTTGTCCAAGGTCTCACCTCTGCAACCCAACTTTATGCCAATGTTCATTTAATATAAGTAATAATAACTAAGTACTTAAATATACCATTAATGGGTATTTACAATCTTACACCTTTCCCACAACATAGATCATGTTCCTATCTACAATAGCCCTTTTCTAACATTTAGTCCTAACTAATATGGGGTGTGTGGTTTATTAACTATAGTTTTAAGAGTGTGTGAGTTCCAAATTCACAACAAATAAAATATAAATAAAACATTGATTTATATTGGATTAACTAAGAAGCTGTCAGTCGCCTGATAATGCAAGTTTACAGTAAAAGGAAATAGGAAGATCAAAAATGTTTTAAAATTGTATTATTTTGTGGGACAACTTTTTTATACTTAACTTTTTTTTTTCTAAATGGGAGAGTGGTAAGCAGATCAAATCAATCAATCTCAAGGAGCCAAATCAACTAAAACGTGAGTACATTTAGGATATCTCATCAGAATCAAAAGTTGAAGAATCTTACATTATCCAGGGGACAGAATATGCACAAGAAAAAAAGCAACAAAACTTCTGTGAAACGAAAAGTTACTGGTTGCAAAGAAATGCGTGCAGTGTCACGGAAACATAAAATAAGATTAGCGTCCTAATTAGAAGCTCAATCGTGTACAATACTTTATGAATGAATATTGGCAGTGCTTGGTTTAAAGCTTTTACAGTTTGGCCAGGCTACATGGAGTAAAATATTTCCCTCTTAGTTTTCAACTCACTTATAAATTCAAAAGGGCATTTATTTACATAGAAAAAGATGTTTTAGAGATACTTGTGTTTAATTTTTTAAATTAATATTCAGGTTGGAAAAAGAAAACAAAAATTCAAGTAACATTAAGTTGACTTTCCTTCTCAAACTAACAAAAGAAGCTTAAAAATTCGTTTCCTTTGTATATTTACGAGTAAGAACTTTTTTCTTAGTTTACTTATTATCAACCATTTTCTACTTAACATAAGAGGAAAATATTAAATTATTGTAGCGGCCTCACTCAGCACATTATAAGCGACATGCAGACAGTCACACAAGGATTGCCGCAAATATGTATCAAAACTGACCGTGGAAACCGATCCGGGAAATTTCACATACCGAAAATGTTTATTCTTCAATAGCTAAAAAATAAATACACCAATATACATTCACAATTCACGTTTAAAATAATAATAATAATGCAAAAATAATATAGTAAAGACATGCAATAGTGTGTTTGTGTATTTTATTGAAGTGCCTACAGTTATTGGACTTCAGTGGGTACTAAATACATTGTGAATACTTGGATGGGCACACTATTGAAATACTTAAATGTCTAAAAATAGTTAAAATATTTCTGTCAGAAAAAATAATAAAGTTATATAGAAAATAATATATGAAAATAGCCCTGTGATATCCTGATATAAGTCAAGTTTCATTTCTCTTCTGTCGCAAGAGACGAGGGAGGGATTAATTATGTCTATAAATGTTGCTGCATATTTTCTAGATAGATTATTGATTTTCTCCATTGCTACATCATAATTGTAGTGGTTTAATTCCACCGATCAAATTGAAAGCTGCTAACTCCTCTATGGTGGCTCTAGTAATGAGTTATTTATTCGTCATACAGCTAAAAACAAATTATTAAATCTTCCCACACTTTAGCATACAGCCTATAACGCTCCCACTGCTGGGACACAGGCCTCCTCTCCTCTCTATGAGAGGGAATGGACTGTGTTCCACTACGCGGGTTGGTAGATGTCACATGTCTTCGAATATGTGGTTCTAAGACATGCCGGTTTCCACACGATGTTTTTCTTTACCGTTTTGACAGCAGTGGTGGTGAAATAAATTACTCAAAATAAAGAGCCTGCCTGGGTTCATTCCCACGACCTACAACACGTAAGTCGGGGCCGCTACCACTGGACCACCACAGCTTAATTCAAATGATATTGTGGAACAAAAAACGTACAGAGAAATTATTATTATTTTTTTTTTATTTTTTTTTATTATGAGTCTGTTATGTCCCACTGCAGGGCAAAGGCCTCCCTTCCGTCTTTCCACATTCTCCTGTCTCTTGCTACATCTGGCCAATCCTTTAGATAGGCGTCCAATTCGTCACGCCATCTCTTTCTGGGCCTACCGCGTCGCCGATTCCTGTTGTTCGGAACCCAGTCAGTGGCTACTTTTGCCCAATTCTGTTGCGACGTGCGGCAGATGTGGCCTGCCCAATTCCACTTTAGTTTGGCGGCTGTGTTGCCCACGTCTGCGATTTGTGTTTTGGAACGAAGTATGTTCCGAATGCGGTCCGTGAGTTTGACTCCAAGAATACTTCGTTCCATTGCTCGCTGGCAGACCCCGAGTGCGGACTTTTGACGTTTCGTTAACTAGGTACCACGTTTGCGCTCCGTAGGTGAGGGTTGGAAGGATGCACATGTCCATGAGTTTTCTTTTTAGGGAAAGTGGAAGTGATCCTTTCATTAGGTGTTTCATCGACCAATAGCTCTTCCAGGCGTTTTCGGTGCGTCGAGCAACCTCTTTATCTTGCCTCGCCTGGAAAGAGACTATTTGGCCGAGGTAAAAAAATCGAGAAAAAAAATCATTAAAAAAACAAGCCGCCATAATCCAATTTTTTCCATAATATCTGACCTGCACAGATCCATGTCTGTCCGCGGGTGTAAGGTGTCCGGTATTAAGCGGCGTAGCCTTCCCGCTGTGAGGCCAATTACCGCCCGTGTTCGCCGTTCCACCGGTACCGAAATCCTTCGTCTTTGCCAACGCTGCCATCTAAGGAGATAGGTAGAAAATGAGCTTAGAAACTACGTGGGTAAGTCACAGTTTAGGTTGTTTGACAGATACTTGACTTTGCGAACTGCAGCCTAATAAATACGCGCAGGCCTGCAACACCCAGCCTGCAATGTTGCAGGCCTGCGCGTACATCTGCTGCAGTTTAGCTCGTGGAAATGGGGCAAGAGTGAAGGAGGATTACGGATACTTACAAGCAACGTTGACTTATGTATGTCCAGATCAGAGTGTGTTATTGGAACTGGGTTTTGATAAATATTTACATGTCAAAAACAACGGACTTGAGAGAGGGCCAAAGGACGTTGGGTAAAGAAGTCAAATATCTGTTCAAAATGTAATCTGTGATATTGATGTTTTCAAAATCATAGTTAATAAAAAGTAATTTTGTCTATAACTCAGTAAGATAAAAAAAATGTAATATAACAGGTATAAATATCATTTTTTTACAATAGTTGGAAGCTTGAGTGTAGTAAATAACATAGCCGTTTGAAATCCTATAATATCCTGTATTATAAGCTATCAGTCGATTTTAGCCAAACATTGGGATCACAAACAAACACATGGAACGTCACAAGTTTCAGTGAGGGATAGGTCAAAGGAAAAATGAGATATCACTCAATTCAAACTGTACACATAAAACAAAGAATGTGTTCAGGAGACTACCACAAAGACACTGGCATCAAACAATTATTTATCTTTTCTCTGAAAAAACATTGGTTAAAAGACTCGCCACCGGTTACTGAAAGCGCAGTAGCGATTTTCAGAAGCCGGGTGGCACTAATGTAATTAATTCTAAATTCAAAAAATTCTTATCATAACGCCGATATCGATACGATTTTATGTAATTTTGTATTTAGAGAAGTATCAGTGCTGTCAATATAATGAAACGTAAGAGTATAGAGATAATGTAGCAATATCGGTATTATAATGTGAATTCGTTTCTCAATCAATAAGATGGTTGTAGTAGACCTCCTGAAAAGGGTAAAAGACAGAAACAACGATAACAGTTGTCGTATAAAACCATTTGGAATGATAGCATTCTCAAAAATCCACACGAAAAAACAGTTTTGTTTGTTAGAAGGAATCTAGCGATGAAACCTTAAGCAAATGATATGCCGGGAAAATTAACAACGAATTGAGTTTTATTTCTACATTTATTTTGAGATCAATCCTTGATTATCATGACCACAACAAAAAACAATCATGATTTGAATTTAAACAGTACACAGAAATAAAAAAAACAAGCAGGGACCATACTATAGTGTTAAGGCCCGTCATTGGTCCCTTGCAAAAAAGAGATGGCACTACTATGTTTAATTCCATCTCCCTTATGCACTGGAACTAAGATGGCTTTAATAATTCATAGCACACAGCTCCAGTGAGAACAAAATATGTAAAAATAAAACATTTAATGGAAGAAAAAACAGCACAGGGTCACAATAAAATCAATACATTTCAGAGCAACACTGAACACAATTGGACTTAGGTAACTGAAAAATTCAGCAAAACATTTTATGGAGAGGAATTGAAGGGCAGCGGGTATTAAGAAAAACGATTGTGAAAGCGGATCAAACCTCTCCAGATATAAGCGCCGCCTCATCGTCCTCAACCAAACCAACCATATAATCACACAAATCATCCTGCACCGACAAAAAAGCTGTATCAGAGGCCGTACAGCGAAGTGTTAAAGCCAACATTCTGTTGTGAAAAAGGGATGGCGCTATTCGTCCTGCCTGGCTATCATGTGAAGGGCGAAAAATGACAATGGGCAAAAGTGGTCCAAATATTCATCACTAACGAGACCTATGTAACTAAATAGTCTATTAAATAAAAATTAACTTTTGACAGAATAAACTATGAAGACACCAAGAAACTGTCGGTAGTTCGGTACACAGTTAGAACCAAATTAAAGATAGTTTTTTTTTAGATTTTTCTTGCCACCGTAAATAACTCAAGTGTCAATGGCTATATGGATTTTGAAAAAACCAACATGGCGGATTTTAGCCACCATAAATAATTATGTACTGATTATTTAATAGACCTCAGTAGTGGTGGACATTTCGACGAAGCGCCATATATTTTTCCATTTGATCTTTTGTCGTTTTTCTCGCGCTGAAGCGAGACATGACTATGCGTAAACATGCTCATATATCGTTTCGGCGAAAGAATTTTGTCGCGCTGTACATATTAGCCGGGCTAGCAGATTCATTTCTTTCTCGTACTAAATAAAAAATGGCTCTAACACTTAGTAAGACCCTGGTTAGGCCTATGAGCACTGCTCATGCAACCCAATGCACAAGAATATTTCTCACGTTATTTAAAAAATTTGATTAAAAGCACACAATGCCAGAAACAAATAGTAGTCCCAATAGTAGTCTAATCCCATTATATTAATTAATATTTTAAAAATAATGAATTATTTGTAAAATGTTAAATTTATTTCAATTTTATTAAATAAGTAGCTCATTTCAAGATTTCAGATAACAATGATAGGAATTATATTACATAAGTAGTACATTATTTTATAACATAAAAGTGTTTGAGATATGCAACGATGCTTGTAATAAAAATAAACATTTCGCCACTGAAATAAACAAGAGTTTAACATAAAAAATATTAGCATTCAGATGGCAGTAGGTTTATAGAGTTTATATTTGAGCACAGACCAGAATGAACAAGTATCTCTCCTCCCCAGATTAAGATGCATTTTGGAATTGTCTGAACACGACATGATTGTTAATTCGATTATTGCTTTTATTCATATTACACGAAAATTATCTTTCACTTCTACGGTTTTCGCCAATAGCACGAAAACACTGCTGTGACTTTTCTTAACTTGCAACGGCGGTCCCTTGGTATCTTTTGTGAACGAATAAAACCAAGCAATTTTCATTCAGTATTTTTAACTCAAAGCCATCAAAGAAATATCTCGTTTGAGCGTGCTTGTGTGGAAATATAAGCACTACTTATCTATGTATAAATAAAATAAAATGCTATTCGTTGGTAAGGGCATCACTTGAGAATGGCTGGACACAGAGTCCCAATTAGGATATTATGGAAAAAAAAAATTTAATTATTTCCCGGGAAATATTCAATTTCGGGAAAAACTGCACGACTTTTTTTTCCTATGCACTTTTGATCAAGACAACGTCTGTTGGGTCAGCAAGTATTACAATATAGAGAAACTTTAAATAATGTATATTTACCTTGTGGAAGGGTTGATGGCTGTCACGATTGGGTGAGACAACGATTTCCTGTCCGGTCTGGATTGAACCCACCGGGGTAGACTGAAATCATACCGAAATCACATTCAAAATAATATGTTAATTACTACATAGCCTCCATTTCTTCTAACTAATGTTACAACACAGTTTAATACAGATACAGAATACCAAGATACCGCGAGTCCATTTGATTGCCGCGACCATGGTCGCTGCAACCATGCGACCAGTATTTTACACTATACAGGGTGAAATTGAACACATGCGACAAATCGAAATGGGAGATTATACTCATCATTATGAACAACTTTTACTATGGGACCAAACCTGAAATTGCGAAAAAAAAAATCAGCTGTTCCCTACATTTTGGCGAGTTATGCGAACATAAATGTAGGGAACAGCTGATTTTTTTTCGCGATTTCAGGTTTGGTCCCATAGTAAAAGTTAATCATAATGACGAGTACAATCTCCCATTTCGATTTGTCGCATGTGTTCAATTTCACCCTGTATTAATCACCGCGACCAACTGCTCGTGGCTCGTAATCGTGATATATCCAGTATTTAATACAATATAGAAATATCACCAGGTCAAAGCGACCATGGTTGCAGTTGCTAAATGGGTTTTATAATTTCACAGTAGTAGACTTTAGAAGACATTATGTCAAGTGCATTTGTGTTAGTGCAAAATGGAGAATATTGAAAGAAAGTGTTACAAAAATATTTGCATCCCAAAAGCAATAACACACTCATGCACATAATATAACATCTCAATACTTTGCAATTTTAAAACAGTTCAAAAGTGGGCTATCATTTATTACCCTAATATTTCACGATAATAGTAAGCCGTCACCACTAACCTTGTCGGACTTATTCCTAACCACATTGGAGGGCGGTGCGTTGCGCAAGATTCGCATCACGTGAATGTTCGTAGGCTGTCCACCAGCAACGAACAAAAGCGGTAAGCATGCATGCAACACCAACGTTATGAACGAATGATCACAGACCACGCTAATGTAGGAAGAACTTCTATTTTGACCATCGAGTGTTTACAGAGATTTCAACTTAGTTACAAAGAGCTAAACCCCAAAATAAGAAGTTCTTCAATTATGACATTTGTTGATGTGGCGAAGAGTTGCAACAAAAAAAAAAGTAGTTTGAGAATAAGTCTCTCAACCATGCTTAAATTAAGCAAGATAACAATGAAAAAATCTACACAATCTCTACACAAAAACACACTGATACGGGCATAAATTTTTTATTTTATTAAACAAATATAATAAATAATGCAACTTCTACCATTAGCGATGTTATCTAAAGAAATATAATTCAAACAAATATTTTAATTCATTAATTATTTAGACCATCATCCGTTAAGGTACGATAGAAAAAGAAAAAAATATTAACAAAAATTAATGTCCAAACAACAAATTGTGAATAAATATGATGCCTTTTGATGTCGAGGCACGTTACGATATTAAACACAGTTCAAGAAATTAAGCAGACAGAGAGAAAGCAGTACAAAAACTTAGAGAACTAAAAATCTGTAAATAAAATGTGCAAAAGTTGACATATACAGAACCATGATTTTTCTATTTACATCGCACTTCCTTTGGCAGTAAATGAAGATCACAATTGCATTTTGACTTGTCCGAAGCACTAGCAGGTTTAAATGAAGTGTATGTCAACTTTTGCAGGGGGATAAAGCCAATGAATACAAAACATTCAAGTGAGTGTCAAGATAAATAGTTTGTGCGTTGTGACGTAGAAAGATATCAAGGGAACGGTTGAATCACAAGTGTATCATGCCCTACCGCGCACCAGGATATTTTCAAGACTAACATTTATAGTGCTCAAAACAAAGTGCTTATATAATTTGGTGAAACGTTTCTAAAGGGTGCGATAGGGCAAATAGGTTTAACTTGGGCTTTTATGTGGCATAATGATAAGAGTAGTATGCCACGTAAAACACCAAGTTATTGAAAACATTGAAAAGTCAGGACTAGGCTGAAACTAGAAATGCAAAAGTGGTATCAAAAATAATAGAATTCAAACTGTGTGAATTACTAAAAATAACAAGTATATATATTGCATTTCCTTGCAAGCATTTTGTGCGTGCATGTATTTTGTGTGAGCATGAAATTTTGTACTTATTAAAGTGAATAATTACAGATGGACGCGAGTCAGTGGTAACACTCCACCTTGAGCTGGCCTAACGTAGTACGGGATTTCAGTGTTTCTTGAAATCCCGTAAGAAGCGAGCTTTTACTGGTTTTGTGCGACCTACTGTATCATACCTATTTCATCTTTAATTTCAGCCAATTATGCTTGGAATTAGTCTTGAATAAGCATTGACATTACGCCAATTACTGATAGAAAAATTATACAAAACGCTTGGATTTTAAAATTTGTTGATTTTACAGTAATTTTATTGACAAAACTTAAATTTAAGAAGCCATTAAGTCGAATGTTCTGTATATGGTGGTTTTAAGCAGTGCAATACATACAGAGGCTCGTATAAGCATAGCTCGTGCAAAGCCAACTTTTGAAGGAATACGACGAGTATGAACTAAGTTTCTGGATAGAGTTACATCACCATACATTTTGAATCTCGTGAAAGCAATATTATTTTTGCTATCAAGAATCTTAGTCAGCTCAAAGTAGCGTCCACTTTCAAAAAAGTATAAAACTTAATTGAAAGCTGAATATTGTCACAAGCTAGGATTCACCACACTGAGCACAGTTAATGAAGCGATACACACATTACAATTAATAAAACATAACCCGTCCTTCTTAGAAGTCGGGTGTGAAAATATCTCATACAGGCGATTCTTGTGTGCGGTGTAATTTCTGAAATTCTAATTTCAATATCTAAACAGCTTCCAAATTGCGAAAACATCCTTAGTGTATCGATATTGTGCGTAGCAGAGGCGAGATGGGCAGATAACATTGTTGCCATCGAGGGCAAAACATGGATGAGGCTGGTACAAGAGCGTGGGGATTTTTCGACTACACTGAAGTGGCCTAGAATTTTCGACCAATAAAAACACTCCGTGATCCTATGATTACGGAAGAAAATCGAGTTGGAAAAAATGCTGCCTCGGTAACTAAATTTGGAATGTATGTCGAACAAACGATATCAGTTTCAAATTGAATGAGATTTAGACCGATACGTCTTGATATCAAGATAACATTGCAATTGTGGTCAGATTATGTCGACACGAAGAAAGAATTACTTTTATAATAAAGAGCCTAAATGGTGATTTTGCTATCTGGGTATCAGTAGGTAAGCTGCTACTGTGCAAAGGGGTAACGAATTCTGCAAGACTTAGAAGAGAAAGGCAGTGAAAGGTCTTTGAATGCAGAAACAAAAGCATGGAAGGTATTTAATGAAACAGGGGGGTTAACTCCGACTTAGAGGTGGAGGGAAATGCGTGGTTTATTTAGAATCAACTCCTAAATTTATTTTGAGACTCATTTACTGTGCTATATATTTTATGTTCTTGTATCGTTATCAAAACTGTCAAATTACTTATCTTTTAGACTGACAGGAACTGTTTTTATTTTACCATAGACGATAAAATCGCTACTTACGATTTAATTATCATTTCGGATACCAAGAATCGCGTGTATGATTGTCAAGGAGCGCGTCCACTTATCGGCAAGAATGCAAATACTTCACATATCGGTATTATCAAGGACGCGGCATGAGTGTGACTTTCAATAGCCACGGTTTTTGCCTATAAGTGAACGAAAGCAGGGGCGTAGCCCGATATGTAAAAACTATAAAATCAAGTCAAGATTAAGTTGACAGGATTTTTTCTTCGTCATGCCAGGTTATAACGCTTTGGTTGCTAACGTTAACATTTGCGACGGTTCCGGATTTGCCTGTGAAAATTGCTTATTATTACAATACTAAAGGCGATATTCTTCATCCAGATTGGAGTTAGCAACCCTAGCCTCTACGCCCATGAATGTATGATATAATGAAATGAGCATACAAGTGAGGGTTGTCATGCTACGGAATTGTTTACCATGGTCTTGCCGGTCCAGTCGAACTCGCCGTCGTCTACGTAGCCGCGGCGATCGAACAGGTCGCGGAACATCCGCCGCAGCTGGTCGTAGTCCGGCGTCTCGAAGAAATCGAGTCGGCGAACGTAGCGTAAGTACGTCGCTAGCTCTTCGGGGTGGCCTTCGCATAGCACCTGAGGATAAACAGAACTTTAGCAAGAGAAGAAAGGTCATCATTCTCTTGTCCTTATGGCAATTCATTTGGGGTCGGCGCAACATGTATTTTTCTTTCATACTTCTCTAAGGGCCAAAGCACACACGCTACTTTTAGCATCGGCGATCGGCGATTTTGCAGCTGTATCGATGCTGCATCGCGTTTTGGCGGCTCTCTGCGTTCGGACACTGTATCGGAATCGCGCGTTTTAGCGACTGCTCAGATGCTGGCGCAGATGCCAAATCGCTGCGACCGGCATCCAAATGTGTGCGGAGTGTAGCGTTCAGCCGCTGTGTCGAGCTTCAGAAAAGCGACTGAATCGCCGCGTTTGGCGTTTTAAGTGTGTGGTGTGGAATGCTTGGTCGCTGCATTTAGCTTCTAAAAAGCAGCTAAATCGTCGATGCTAAAAGTAGCGTGTGTGCTTTGGCCCTAATAGTCGTCATCTCGGTAGTCACCCTCCTTCTAACGACATCATCTTTCACACAGTCCATCCATCGTTTCATTGGTCATCCCGTCTTCATGACAACTGATTAACCGACAAAAGATTGGGTGGCCTTTAAGCTTATGGGTTAATACCGTATATGTATTTAGTTGGCAAGCCTATATATCACACTAATATTATAAAGGCGAAAGTTTGTGAGTGTGTGCGTGTTTATATGTTTGTTATTTCTTCACGCTTAAACGGCTGGACCAAAGTTGATAAAATTTTGTATGGAGGTAGCTGACATCCTGGAGTAACAAATATAGGCTAATTTTAACGCCGATATTCCCACGGGATCGACATTTACGCGGGTGAAACCGCGGGGCGCAGTTAGTACATAAATAAATAATAACTTCTCGATTAGGGACGATTTTTCTACGCATGGACATTGAAAGTGATAATCTGATAGGTATATTGTACCTTCACTACTTCACCATGTCTGAACAAAAGCGTTGTAAATGACATAATTTCATCGAGATTCATAAACGAAGTGGGGGGTCGTGGAAGTGCTATCGACAGGAAGAAAAAAGATAAACGAACTAACAAATGAGTTCTTGACGAGTATTTCATTTTCAAGAGCAACGCTACAAAAATCAATCCGCGTCGTAAATATCAGTACCTCAGCTACATCGACCTGGTACTGCAAGAATCGAACTAACGTCCTTCAGAATGTACTCCCTGTAGAACAAGTCTTTCGGCAGACATTGATTACGTTGAACAATTCTTACTCATCAATGCTGATAATTTTATGCATATCTTTCTGTATGTTTTAATGATAAAATAAATGTTTTTTTACAGTTCTAATCTCTGATTAGATTGGCTGCTTAAATATATTACTTACTGCAGGAAGTCCGACTTCGTCATTATACCTAATCGTCATTTTAGTCCTTGAAACATTTAAATAGCTTCCACGAGTAGCGATACTTGGAATGCTGCACACTTGTTCGATTCGGCAGTATTTGTTGAACAATACCGGCGGCCCGAAGCAATTACTAGAATTACTATACATATTTGGCTTTCATTCGGGTTGTACCGATCGGCTAAACAGACTTAGCCGGCCTCAACCCTTACTGAATATGTTTCGGGTGGGCTCGGCACAATTCGAGATTTTTTCCGAACATAAATATCTAGCTGCAGATATTCGGTTTTGGCGCCCGGCTGTACCGAATAATGGCGACCTAGGCCATTCCGTAGCACGCCTTAGAAATACGCTTGTCAGCCCTATTACCGCCATGTTTATTGTAGGTACCTAATATTTTTACTACGCCTGAGCTATTCTATTGAGATATATTACATAGAAGAATGCTGCTTGCTGCTCTCCTACTTTCTTATTTGTTGCCAATACAAGGAAAAGCGGAACAAAAACCTGTTCAGACACTTTAAAAAAAATCATATTCGGCACTCAAGGAAGGATAATGATCTAATTTTCCTCATTCGATGAAGCAAACTAGCACACAACTAGACTATAACTGTCTTAACATTTTTAAGACCGAGCAAGGACGGAGCGACGGAGCGCCCTAAAAACCTAATCTTGACCTCAATGTAATAACAATGTAAATAAATGAATTCGCCTCAATAATTTAGTGACGTTTCATTTTGCTACCATTAGCGGGTGTTCCCACTGTATTGTGACGTAGTTTTGTAAGTGGCATGACTTGTATAAAACACATGGCGGCCAAGCCTACTAATTTACAAATATTCAATAGTCTCTCCATTGTGTTTTGATAGAATTGCCATATAAAATCTATCAAAAACTCACATTGAGGAGAATTTTGTGTTTTACGTTACGTTAACGTTTGTAAATTAGAAGAGTTAGACCCTGTTCACGTTTAGTCTCGAGGAAAGAAAGGTTAAGGGTCAGTACACACCGCGACGCGCAGTTTTCAAGATAGCAATACAATTATAGACCTTATCTACTACACAAAAAGGTACACATCAGTGAGGAGGGCCGCGCGGCGTAGCTCGAAGTAGTAGACACACAGAATTATGTACTTTTTTTGTGTAGCAGGTAAGGTCTATAATAGGGTGCGACAATTTTTAGCACGGCGTGACGTCACGACCCCCAACTCCCAAATTTTGACGCGCTTTATCTTTGTCATTTTTTGTTTGATTGACAAAAGAAAAAATATGGGTCCATTATTTTTCGATAATCTAACTGACGGACTAATTAGATTTTTTTAGGAAACTAGCCTATTGTATTGCTATCTTGAAAACTGCGCGTCGCGTCACGTCGCAGTTTGAACTGACCCTAAGCAGTTCTCCAAAACATTTCTTCAAAATGTTGGCACTACGTAGTTAGAAACATATCCACACACATACAGTGCAAGTATAAACAGACCTAAAGGTCCTTAACCCGTCCATTCCTGGAAGGCACAATAAACTGTCGTCTGCGATATGTAGATACAGATCAATAATTTTCCTTATTATTTTCTAACAGCTAGGAACGAAGGTCGTGCAAAGATACGTTATGAATTTATGTTACGTTTATATTATTATGCTGTTGTTTTTATTTCATTTCATTTTTCTACCAGCTGCGCCCCGCGGTTTCACCCGCATAAGTTTCGATCCCGTGGGAATATCGGGATAAAAACTATCGTATATCCTTTCCCGGGACTCAAACTATTACTATAACAAATTTCATCCAAATCGGTTCAGTGGTTTAGGCGTGAAAAGATAACATACAGACAGACAGACAGAGTTACTTTCGAATTTATAATATTAGTATGGATTTTTCATCATTCTTCTACCCTCATCCTGTTTTATTTAGAGAGTCGGCGCAACAAGTCTTAATTCTTCCATACTTCTCTATTAGTCGTTATCTCGGTAGTCACCAGCCATAATATCATCTTTTACACAGTCCATCCATCGTTTATGTTTCAATGTTTGTGTTTTTTTTTTTTTAATATTTAGTCTGTGTTCTTCCTGTGAGAGTCCCAATAAATACTTTATCTTTCTTTATACAAAATGATTACGACCCAACGGTGCAGTTCCTGGTAAGCTTAGGTTCTATATGTAGATCAATCAAAATGTAATTGGTATTATCTATCGTGTGATCGTGATGATAAAAACAGCGATACGTTCGCGCCATCGATAGCCCAATACCGTCATCAGTGAACTATGGATGTATAATAATAATAATAACCCCGACGCCATACCTCTACGTTGACGTCGTGGTAGGACTTGCGCGTAACTGAACTCTGGGTCTGTGCCGGTAAAGTATACTTTGCCGAAACAGGTCCAGACCTGTTTCTGTTTCCCCAGGGTAAGGAGCCAGACCAAGAGAGGTACAGAAACCCGCAGGGCAGCAAGTAGCGAGCTGTTGGGCAGCGACCCCACGGACCCTATCTCCCGGGAGAAGTTTTGTTCCTCTTCTTTGACTTGCCTTTATTGACCAGCCAGAGGGAACACTGACGAGGAACAGAGCTCCCACCTCTTTCTTGCCTTTATTGACCGGCTTGAGTGGAGATTCGCAAGAGCAAACGTGCTCAGGGGAAGGAAGTATTCCAGTAAGATGCTGGTAGGGATCTTGACCGTACTTCCGGGATAGTCCTGATAGCCGTGGAATACCTATTCACTCCTCAAGCACTTCAGGAAGTGTTGCCCCCTTGTCGCTACGTCACTAAGTGCTAGCGAATAGTCATTTCATAGTTCTAGATAACCAATCCACTATAGCCACCCAAACCCGTAGTCCAATATGTTTTGTTTCCATGATCTGCAATAGTCCTGCACCAACCGGGGTTGTCCTTGGCGGCATTTGCATAGTGCATATTCCCTAATCGTCGGTTGGTACCTCAACCCTCAACACTTATACACTTATAATACCTAATTCTAATATCTTAGCCTTTCCTCGTGTTTATACCGGGACGGAGATATAATTATCTTAATACACTTGGGAGCAAATAAATCGAGCCACTTCCTTTTTTCACGTATAATGGTTATTATTTTTGGTATTATGGAACGTATCAAATCGAAACATATATCGCCTAAGAGCTTATTTAATAATCTTTACAATGAGGGTAAATTATTGAATGATAACCTTATTTAATGATAAATTATTGGCTCTGAAAGAAAAACGGTAATTTTGATAGAAAATTGTCGGTCCAGAAAAAAACAATTAAAAACAAAATTATGGTATAAACTTATTCTTAATATCTTGTATTACCCCCCCTTGCCCTGATTTCGATAGATTTTCTGGACTGTTTTAATCCTACAATTTTCTATCAAAATTACCGTTTTTCTTTCAGAGCCAATAATTTATCACTAAATAAGGTTATCATTCAAAAATTTACCCTCATTGTAAAGATTATTAAATAAGCTCTTAGGCGATATATGTTTCGATTTGATACGTTCCATAATACCAAAAATATTAACCATTATACGTGCAAAAAAAAGCAAGTGGCTCGATTTATTTGCTCCCAAGTGTAATATTAAATGCATTTATCGGTGCGTGACAGCTTAAAAGATTGGGGGAATTTTTCTATCGATATCGAGATACCCACTTCTGTTCGCGACTCTGTATGCCTGAAATGGCGATTGGCCTCGGCCCCCGACCCACAGCGTCCCGTCGCCCTCTCTATTACTTCTTTTTCGCTTAGCGTTCTTTCTGACTGCATGACATTAAGTAGTGTATTACGTTCCTCAAGAACTGGATTATTATATTCAAATATACTTTGAAATCCGACTTGTAGTTCCAGCGATTATTATTACTCTTCAGCTTGATTACATTAATATTATAAAGCCAACACACACTTTTCCCGATAGTGTTGTGGTGAATCATCTACTAGAATCCGTATTTTCGATAACGAACCGAA
This sequence comes from Amphipoea oculea, assembly GCA_945859645.1. Taxonomy (NCBI): domain Eukaryota; kingdom Metazoa; phylum Arthropoda; class Insecta; order Lepidoptera; family Noctuidae; genus Amphipoea; species Amphipoea oculea. The sequence continues at coordinate 8,384,309 of OX243876.1, forward strand.
TCGATTAACCATGGCAAGATAATTATTCATACTTTACCATGGCAATGATTCGTAATCTTATGGCATGACGTCAAAGTCGATTCGTCGCTAATTAAACTTCGTCAAGTCGACAGCAGATGAAACAATAGATGGCTAGGTATGTTAGAGAGGCATAATCAGTCATGTTCCCACAGCTGGGACACAGGCCTCCTCTCTGTAAGAGGGAGTGAGCCGTAATTCACCACACGGGCCCAGTGCGGGTTGGTAGGTGATGTCGCATGTCTTGTTTATTACAGAGGGCTATTCTTATAAGAACTAGGAAGTGGTGAAGGGCGGGCGTTTTGTGGGACTGTCTTATATAATTTTGACGTTCGAAAAGTGCTGATTCTCAGCCTAATTTGAATAAATGACTTTTGATCTTGATTGCCAGTATCTGTAATCATCACCATCATCGTTTTCTACCCATCATCATCATCTGCCTTGCCTTTTCCCAACTATGTTGGAGCCGGCTTCTAGTCGCCGGCTCCAACATAGTACGATACTAATATTTTACATGGAGCGACTGCCTATATGACCACCACAACCCAGTTACTGGGTAATACGACGAATGAAAGCCGGGACCATCGGCTTAACGTGGCACGGAGGGGGTCTTGGTGTGTAAAGATGGGCACCCATCCACGGATCACCAGTGGCACGCGTAGCTTAACGTGATTGATCGACTCATGCAGCTGTTATTACATAGCCATAAACCCCTCTAATTCTTTTGCCTATATCCCAATGTATTTGGAGTCGACGCAAGGCTTTTTCTTCCATACGTCTCTATTGGTCGTCATCTCGGTAGTCACTCCTCTCCAGCCATATCATCTTTCACACAGTCCACCCATCGTTTCTTTGGTCTTCCCCTACCAGTGCTCTTCTAGCCATACACATCAACAACGACAGCAACTACATCTAACTGTAAGCCCCTTCGTACACAAGGCTAACTCAAATCTTAGATACTCAACGATTTTAGTCTTCAAGCGACTGCCGCCATACAAATCCATTTAAGTTGAAAATGTCGGCGACGCGACTCTTGTACGAACTTCAATGGATTTGTATGGCGGCAGTCGCTTGAAGACTAAAATCGTTGAGTATCTAAGATTTGAGTAGCCTTGTGTACGAAGGGGCTAATATCGAAAACAATCAACTCAGTGTATCCCAGTCCACTGCTGAATATAGGCCTCTCCCAAGTTGCGTCAACACCCGGTTTTCGGCATTCCGAATCCAGTCTGTGCTAGCCGTCTTTTTAAGCCAGTCACAATAACCCAACTTGAGAATGCGGGTGGAGTCGGTGTACCCTTCCAGTTATTATCATAAACTAGTTGTTGCCCACGACGTCTGCGTTTATTTTGTATTTCATTACTTTTTTTATACTAATATCCAGGGATGAAACCTATGTCCTTCCCCAGGTCCACACGGCTACCTATTTGTGATTTTCATAACGAACGGTTAAGTGGTTTAGGCAAGAAAAGGTAATAGACAAACAGTTACGTTCGCATCTTTTCTTTACTAATAATAAAGCTAAGGAGTTTGTTTGGACGCGCTAATCTCCGGAACTAACAGCCGGATTAAAAAAAAACTTGTTGCATTTGATTGCCCAATTCTTGAGGAAGGTATTACATCACGCTACGACCCTTAGAACCGAGCAAAAAGAAAAAGAATCAGAATGAACGCTAAGCGAAAACGAAGTAACGATGCACGGCTATAGGATATAAATTTTATGTTAAAACAAGAATTTCACGCGGACGAAGTCGCGGCCAGAAGCTAGTTTATAATATTAGTGTGGATGTATGAATACGTACCTCTATAGGCGTCGCTCGTTTGGTGTCACCAATTTTTTGGTATCGCTCTTTAAGTGTATCAGCTTTTAAACCCTGCCAGGGTAAGGAACCACGTAAAAAATACATAAACATATGCCCAAGAGCCTCTAGGTCGTCGCGTCTAGATTGTTCTGAAAAATACAAACAGACATGTTAGTTTAAGTATGAATTATTGTATGAAGTTGCATGTTGAATACAAATTAGAGCATATTCCACGAACTATTTGAATGTACAGAATGTACTATACAATGTTTAAATGTCATTAAACTTTACCAAGGTTAAAAGGGTGATTTACACATCCTTGTATCCATTTATAATATTACGGGTTTTACTCAGTCTATGTTTCCATTGCTGGAACACAGGCTTCTTCTCTATGTGAGAGAGCGGGCCTTGATCGACCACGCGGGCCCTGTGCGGGCTGGTGGATGTCACATGTCTTCGAGTTTTTGGTTCTAGAACATGTCGGTTTCCTGTTTAAGTACCTTCAGCGGTTTTATAATATACGGTATAAGATAATACATTACCTTTTCCTAAATGTGTGTTTATTGACATGTATCTTGCAGTCCCGGTAAGTGACTTGTGTTCCCGATATGGAATATGTTTGTTTGTCTCTAAGTCTATATATTCTTTGGCCAAACCAAAATCTGAAATACAACAGACATATTCGATTAACTTAATTATTTATCGACAGAAAAAGATATAGGTACAAAGCATGAACGGGCGGCTATACAAAAAGGTGGCTATAAATAATTGCCACTACTGCAAAGACCGCTAAATTCATTGACCTCGTAATGACGTTCATTTTATCAGTTTAAGAATATGTATTCAATACATCAACGGTTCGATCGATGACTGTTCAGTGTTCATTGTAAGATTTGTAATCAAATCACACGATTTAAACTTGGTACTGACTGACATACTTCTGAAAATTGATTCATAAATATTTAAATCCAGAAATATTATACATGGAAAAAGAAGCGAATGCCATCTAGGGAAAGTAGCTATCTTTTTTTTTTTTTTTTCTCTTTATTTTTAATTAGGGACTTTTACACAACTGTGTATGCCAGTCCCATCGTACCTCATACAAAATCTTAATTAACTAAATCGTAACTAACTAAATCGTAACTTAGCGAACTTAAAAACTTTGAAGGCCGCCTCTGAACTAGGTGTAGACAATATTTGGTGAAATATACCCACATCATATCTATTTAGCTCTAATTGATTAATTAAGTCTTTTCTTTCAGACCGAAATCGGACACATTCCGTCAATAAATGTAAGACATCCTCCGGCGTTGCACACACCTCAGAAAGTAGCTATCTTAAATAATGCAGATAGCTCTTTTAATTCAAGGTCACCTTCATTTTTATTTTTTGTGGGTCGACACAAATCTTTCTTTATTTTTTTTTTGGTCTACCTAACTTGAACTGTGAGTCGAAATACAGTAGTTCCTCTCTGATGCTGGGTTATTCCACGCAATGCATAATATATGAACCTACATGTTGCGCAAAAAAAACCTGTACAATTCTTACTAGAACACGAGTAGTAAACCACAGACCTCGTCCTAAGATTGTGTTACTTCACTATTGTTATATCTCATTACCTAATCGCTCTGACGTGATCATGAATGAGACCTTATCACTTAGCAGAACGAGCCGATGTCTCTGGTAATGCTTCATTACACAAATGACTCTCGTTGACACTGCCCATTATAATTGGCGTGACTTCTGTATTAACACCGGCGTGGGTTTTACTGCCGGCCATCATTATTTTTGTATGTAATAAAATTCGCTTCTAGTTTATGAGGCGTTTGAGGTCAAGTCTTGGACTTGATTTTTGTACTTTAGTTTACTAATGTATACAGTTATTTCTGGTCTAGATTCAGGATTCACTGTAGTTCAGATCAAAAGGAAACCTTAAAATGACAGTAATTTCCCATTCTTCTCTATAAAAAAACTACCTTTTGGAAAGACTCAAAGGGCAACTAGAATCAATCCTATTTTCTTGTAAATTTTGACGTTCAAAAGTGTCTTTTTATTTTATGTGTGTGTCTATATGAAAGACGAACTAAATGCATATGTAAAGGCTTTTTAATCTCTTCAAAGATCATATCGGTACGTGAACACAGACATAGTAATGTAGACAGACAGTATCTAGCATTGACGTGTTATCAACAGTCATAATCACGCTATAACGAACTAATATAAGTACTGAATAGTCTACTAGTATAATATTGTCATTCCAAGAACTGCTAATATTTTAACTAACCACTGCCCACTAGCTATTAGTGAAATTGCACACATTAAAAAAATAATTGAAGTTTCAATGGCAGAATTCAAGCACTTCGCTTGTTTTTTTTTTTTTTTTTTTTTTTGTCAGGGCTATTCTGTGACAGACGTGTGAGCTATGACATAGAAAAATGTTGCGTATAGTAATAAATATTAGGAAAATCGAGCAATGGACTATTGCAGATTTTATTATGCATTTCGATCTCATATCTAAAGCAAAACAAGGAAATCGTCGGGGTAATTAAACGGGCCAGTTAACAAACGACCGTTGTACGCAAACTTTCATTTTTAAATACTCATTCAACTCAATCCGATAATCATGACAACGTAATTTGAATAATCAATTAAGCGTATAATTACACGAAACAAAATTATGACAAATATGGTACAGTTGCGAATGTAAACATTGGCACAGTCTCAATTTTCTAATAGAGCCGTGATAAAATGTGACATTTACATTTTTCAGGTCTCATCCTCATACATTTCGTTCTCGCACTTTAATTCTTACTCTTAGCATTAAAACGCTCGCACACGGTATACTTATAGTAGGTCCTACAATTGGACAGATTATTTTTTGTATGATATCCGTTTTTAGGGTTCCGTACCTAAAGAGTGCCAACGGAATCCTATTACTAAGCCTTCGCTGTCGGTCCATCCGTGTGTCAGCGGGCTGTATTTCATGAACCGATGTCCGACTAGCACTAAGCCGGTTTTTTAGTCTGTTTCATTTAGCTCCTACGTAAGATCGGCCCCCGATTGTATGTATGCAGTCTGCGAACGCTCTTTTAAGCATAGGCAACAAGAAACAGATTACGTAAGTAACAATATAAACATTCCCATAGTAATATAGTATAGCCGTATCTAGTGATATTAGCTAAAGAACTCATAATTGAGGATCAAAAGCCTTGATGTATCACATATTTGTCTCTACGGCCCAATTTTGGTGGAAAAAATAATATTTGACACATAATTGTGCTACATAAAGCTGTAGTAACAGTAAATATTTACTACGGGTGAGTCATTGACCTCTTTACAATATACATTGATGAGTAATAAACATTTTAGTCCGAGGTATTTTCTTCCTCTTTTACTTGAGTGCTAGGTTTGACGGTTGACCTGATTTGACTACAAAGCAGGGTTCGCTGATATATATCAGTGGATATAATATCATGATATTAACAATTTATATCTATGTGGATATATTATATCAATTGATATTTACTGTCAAAACCAGAAATTTTGCAGATTCAAAGTTTAACCTAGCAACACTTGACAAAACACTACAATTTGGATTACCTTTCCCGAAGTGGCAATCTAATCATAAGTTTCGGGGCTTCACCAAATAACGGTTAGTTGATTAAGTAAGGCTGATTATTATACATCAGAGGCTCAATTTATTTGTTACTTTTATAATAAAAACGATAAATATTCAAACACAAACTTTTAATCTAGAAATAAAACAAAGTAACCACTTGCAGAATGAAAATGCTTCTTTTTTTAATACACGATACTTATACGAACCCGAAGGCGCGCGCTTTACCTACTATTAATTCCCCATTTGTTCACTTAATTAATAACTCCTTAATTTTGTATTTCGGAACTTAATTATTTTGATTAAAAATACTTCTTTGTTAAACTTTTAACCTCTTGATTATTTTTTTTTCGTTTTAATTCAATTCCTTGTACATATAGTGCACACACATAATCAGCCTAATGTTCCCACTGCTGGAACACAGGCCTCCTCTCTGTGAGGGGGACATATTAGTGACTGTTTCTAAAACACCGTATGCTGATCAAATTTGCATTTTGCCTAATTATGTTAATATAGGTGTATCTGATATATAATATATCGAATATTTTGATCTTTATTATAAATATCGGATTTTTACGAACCCTGCTACAAAGTCAGCTAAGTATCTAGGTATAAAATGACGCATTTTTCCGAGAATACATTATGAATGGGAAATTCCTTTTTTGGGGACAAACAAGTTAGCGCAAAAACATTAATATTAGTAAATCGTGACTTACCAATGATGTGAATGATTTTTTCCCTTTTAGTTGCAGTTCTACCTATTAAAAAATTCTCCGGTTTAACATCTCTGTATATTAGGTGTCTCGTATGGACATACTCGATACGATGTAACTGAAACAGACATGGAACAAGATTAGTTTATGCCATCGCTTGTCACTATCAATTGACGACGGCACAAATCATTTCATTGAAGGGCATATCATTATATAACTCAATATTGATGCATCAAATCAGTTTAGTATCAATATGTGGTCAATATGTCAATCGATACTTGAGGTAAATGTTTTTAAATTGTTCAGTTTTGACTTGAATATGGATTTCTTTTTTTTCAATTTTGTCGTACGTTTCTCCGTTCATGTATCAACCATAAAATTTACATGAACAGTCTTTCAATCGACTGACTTGAATATCGAGATTTAATCAACAGATATTCGTTTTTCTTGTCCATTATTGTGGAGAGTATTTTCCCGCCAAGTAAAATATATTTCTGCGATATGAATCTACTCGTCCCACGTTTACAATCTCTCCTTACCCCAGGGATCGAGTTACAGGGCCGCTTGAAGAGCTCACATTTCATTAAAAGCGTAGGCCCGGGACATTTTCCTCGAATTGCGTACGATATTGCCAATTTAATATCAATCTCTAAACTCTAATTCGCCCATTACTGATTTGCTTATCAATGCAAGCGTCTGTTCGTCGCATTGCATCAGTTACGTCACAATAGTCTGCCAGTTAAAGCGCTCTCTACAATCATATTTCTTGAACGCTCTTGTAAGTCCGTGCTGTTATTTAAGTTCAATGACTTATATAATTGATTTCAGCTAAAGTAATGGTTGAGAGATAAAAAAGATAATTATAATAATACGTACGAAAATCTGAGATTTGATTTCAATATTATGCTTGCGTGTGCAAAATATATAGAATAGAAAACGCATATTGACTTACCAACTGCATAGCGATCATTAATACAGTCTTTAGAGAGAATCGACGGCCACAGAGATCGAACAGATCCTCCAGCGATGGGCCCAGCAGTTCCATCACCAGTGCGTTGTATTTACCGCAAGGGCCGAAGTAATACACCTCCGGTATGCCCTCCGCAGTCGACGGCGCTACAGGAGCCACGGGAATTAAGGGGAAGGAGGGGGAGGAGACAGACCGAACACCATTTAGTACTTACTCACATTTCTATACACGAGCATTGCTCTCGCACGTACCTGTACGACACAACACTGTAGCCGATATTTACAAATTACATCATCAAACACGACAGGACACGCGAGAGCATTGCTACGTGTTTAGACTAATACAGTAACCATAATAAAAATAAAAAATAAAAACACAATTAGGCCTTTACAGCGACCATGATCACGGCGAGCGAACCCTCGGATGAATGACAAAGATTTGGATATCGGTTACGGTGCTGTGTCAAGAGACAATCACCTATCTACCGGAGAATTGACACGGGACTTACGAGCTGCATAGCAATCATAAGGACCGTCTTGAGTCTGAACCTCCGGCCGCAATGTACGAACAGGTCTTCGAGCGAGGGCCCTAACAACTCCATGACCATGGCGTTGTAGCGGCCGCCACATGTTCCCAAGTAGTACACTTTTGGTACGCCCTCTGGGTAAATTTTATATCGTGTCAGCTAAATTATTGACTAACTAATCTACGAATGATGCTAGTATTTATTAAGTTAATGAGACAATGATCGTATGGGGATAGCTTACTGTTCACTGTGTTTCGTTTCCATATACCAGACATAATACAGATAACATTCTATTTGGTACCTACATACAGAATATTGTTCATAACAGTAATTTTGAGCACAAAACTAAGGCTACAATTGGTGCACATAATATTGCTCGTAGGTTAGTCACATCTCTTCGTTTTGCAATGTTCGTGATTCACCATTTAAAAATTGCTGGTGGCCCGATATTAAGCTTAAATCAGTACTATCGCTGTGTCTGACTCTGTAAAGAATTTTTATAACATCATGCTGTATATAATTATTCATACAATTAGGGTAAAACTCACCATGCGTGCCTAATAGCTTGTAAAATCGGTATTCTAGATGCAATTGTGGAGCCTTTGACTTCATAGGCTCCATCTTAATCGCTACATGTTCATTGTTGTAGAGATTTTTTCCTGCAAGAGAAATTTTAATTTTAGTAAAGTTAAGTGAAATAAAAATATGACCCAAAACGAAAGTGTAATGAATGTCGACTGTCCGTATTTCGTAAAAGTCTTATTTTTCTGACACAGTTACGTTTGGACAGTCTTTTGTAAACATTTTAAAAATAAAAACAACTCTGATTTTATTTAATACATTATGCTCTGAAAACGAAAAGTCTGCTCACTAAAACATTTCAAAGTTATTGTCAACGTCACCAACTTGAGTTATCGGTGTTATCATCGATCATACATAAACATGGTCATAGTTTCGTATCAACATAGAATTAGATCTCAATAATCAATATCTTATCAGGCGAACAAATTAAACGGAACAACAATGTTCGCTGTTGTTCGAAAGCTTGAGTGAGGCGGTGACAGAGAAATTAAATTAGGTAACGCAAATGACGCTACCTCACGTTCGGTAATAACAAAGTCGGGAGTCGACTAATGACATCTTGAAGACTGAAATCCTGATTATGTTCTGTCATTATCTTCCATTATTGCTGTTCAGTATTAGCAAGTAGTTCGATACAATGCAATCCATGCATAACTCATGAACGTTCTCAGTTCTATCAAAATTATCTAGTAACAAAGGACTCCAAATGATGATACACACTGCAACAACAACAATCTACCCCTAAAATAGAAAAATTTAGTAAAATCTGTCGACTCGACAAACAAAATCAATGAAGATTTTCAATACATTTTTTGAAAATCTTCGGGATTAACCAGTAACTACTTAAAACAATCGATTCTGTAATGAGTACGAATGCGATATAAGCACTAATGGCCTAACAAGATGCTATTAATTCTAATTGCTCTTTAGATTACAATCGTTACGGTAAATTTTAAATGGAGGAAACAATAATAAACTAACCAGGAGTAGCCAGTTACTTTTTATTCGTGGGATTTTTAGCTTGATTAATTCCACCATGAGTGTTACATTTTTAAAAACATCGTTCGGAAAGTAAATAATGTATGTATCGGCTTAATCACCACACGCACGTGTCCGCAATAATGTTATTTTCAGTGACGCGAGGTTGAATCCAATTCTCATCCGCACGCAGCCATATAATCTCCCAGACAACACCCATATGAAACCTTACTGCCTAGAAAATAAGGCTCACGACCTCACGAGTTAGGCCCTGACATTTCAAAAAAAGTATGATATTCTACCTAACTATGTACTTTGTTTAAAAGATTTCGTGGTCGTTGTAAAGTGATCATATTGTATGGCACGTGTGAACGGTGGCTGAGGCTCATTTGAAAGACCGTTTTCGAATACTGACAGCGAAAGAATGAGTCATAAGTCTTCCATTATTACAGAGGTCCTTTGTTACGTTCCTTTGCCTTCTACCTGATGGATGAATATTTAAAGTTTATAGGCTGTGTGAGAAATAACGTTATACTGACGTATACATAGTATAACAATTACAGCAACGTCAATGCTTATAGACGTATAAAAACAGATATTTTTTTTTCTTTTCAAAACATTGATTGAATGGAAACATTAGGTATCTTATTGAACTAAACTACAACATAAATTAAATTTGCCACTAAAAGCAAGTCTCAAAGCACTGATCGAGGGTTTTATTTTTGCCTCAGTTCCTACGACATCGCAAAATATTTCCGTAAGTAATATACTAACTTACACTTTGCAAACATTAGTTTCGCTTTCTCCGCTTAAAGATAACGGATCTCCAGACACCATCAAAATAAAAATGTTTTTTTATCGCATAAAGCAACGTGCAACAATAATATTTATGTGTATGCTGTGATGGAAAGCTTGCTAGCCTTTCGAATACAGACAGCATAGTGACCTATTTTCCCTCAGCTGACTCTTACAATAGGGACATTTACATTCGATTCACTCTGTTTCCTATCAGTTCAAGATCTTCATGACAATGATAAGTTGACCTCACTAAAAGTATTTTGCCGGTGCCGTTCAAAGATATGTATCCACTTTCAATGACATTCGCAAAATGATATCAAGCTAACAATATTATTTCTTACAGAAAAATCTAATTTCCGTCGTCTCCACGCAATCAGTTCAATAAATGAGCAGTAAGGTACTTATTACAGTCAGGGCTGGCCATAATAAATATCGCATCTTTACGCATGACGAAAATATTACGGAGAAACTGTACAGTAAAATGTGCCGGTTGTAAAATCCAGATGTTTAACTTCCACATAAATCTAACAAACTTTTCGGAAAGAGACTATTAGGGCGATTGTGCACTACAAGGAATTTTACTGTCCGGCAGTCCGATTTTATTTTTTTATTATGGCGTGACATTATGGGTCCGTAAAAAATCGGACTGGCGGACGGTAAAATTCCTTGTAGTGCACAAACGCCCTTACGTCTTGCTAAAAATGAGTGCAACAGCGAAAGGAATGTATTTGTTTTCATTATGGCAGTTCTGAAGACAGACAAGGACATTACTGGACATTGGAACATAGGGTGTGTCTAAAATAGTTACTATTAATAGCTTTACATATTTCAGTAAGCGTGCAAGGCCGGCAAGCAAGACGCGTTGTTATGAGCATGTCATTGAGTGACTTAAGTACATTCAGTACCTGTGTAGTCAATGTTAATATGAAAAGGATAAAGTAAAAAGACATGAGGTCTCCTTTTGAATATAACTACTTATTACTAACTGCCAACAGGATAAGCTGCTTCATTTTTTTGTGGTCCGAACTCTCATTTTATGCGTCATCACTCAACTTAATTTCGAAGGAGTAGAAAACCAATCACTTATGATTCATCGTATCAAAGTTCGTTGATTAGAATCACGTTGTGAGTTCTTGTTATTATAATTTGGTGTTAAAAATAGATTGTTTTCCAAACCTAGTGATAGACACGTGCCAATTTGAACGAAAACCCTTTAGATACCGATCTACCTGTAGGTTTATTCACTGACCGACTGACACAAAAACCCTTCTCGATTCGAGATTAGACATTGTCTGCTTATATATTACATTCAAAATATTTCTATTGAACCCACTCGAGGTATTCACAAGCAGATCTCGAAAAGGGCAACATTCCCAGAAAGCAAAAATCCTTTTTCGCAAACGTACTAAAAATAGGAAAATCCTTTGTTTGTAGATTATTGTATGATCGAGGACGTTGATATATCAAAAGAGGATTTCATAAAGACCAGCGGGGTAAATGCGTAACACACTATTTACCAGTAGGAACGGCTTTCATTTTGACAGTTCAACAACATTCATTGCGTTATTTACGTTATTGAGCCTATATTGAGCAGAAAATTTTTCGGTCATATAAAGCAATGGATTAGCAATAGCCTTCAAAATGATTGTACAGTTGGTAGACTGTTCTTCAATAATTAATAGAAAAGATTTATGCATTCACTTACCGAGCCTAAGTTCACCGAAGTTACCGCAGCCGATCTTCTTGCCGACGCGGAAGTTAGGCCCCACCATAAGAACGCCCGAAGACGAGGTGACGGAGTGCCTCGAGGGATGCATCGCGCTGCTGCCGCCCACACCACGCCCCCCCACCGCACCGGCTGCGCTGCAATAGTGTACACACAGCTTTAGATCATGTAGGAACAGGATAACAACAGGAGACGAGAAGGATAGGGTTTTCCAAATCAGATTTTTTTCTGTCGGAACTTTATGTGAGTAAAATTCATGAAGAGTGACGGAATTGGTAGGTACTATGAACTATGAATACAGGGGGCAGTTCTCGAATTATTATGAACGTTCGCATTGTAATCTCAACCTGACAAAATACATTTTCAATAAGTTTTAGACATTGATTGGTGCTGAAACGAGATTGCGATCAGGTTTTGAACGTTTCTATTTTTAGGGGAAGCGGACTTCAGCTTAAATCCATCAAAAACGGTTCTATATGACAAATTATATTTCAGTTAAAGAGCACCCGGATTCATGGACAAAATTATCAGTAAGGTTAGCGATATTTGTATAGCAATGCAGTATCGACGTTCATTGATTACATTATAAGAATGACAATGTTATCTCTTGTATTGACACAACTTTTACCATTTTTCCGATATCTTCGTACTAAGTTCAGATAAGGATGGTTTACTTAAATTATGCAAATGTCTACGTATCATTTTCATTCGAAAATCTTAATTTAAGTTGAGCGATTACCTACATATCGATCGACGGTTACGGTCTCTGTAAAAATCATTAGCCCAAGTTTCGTGAGAGGTTTTGCTCATGACCTTTTATTGAAGCAAGTAAGCAGGGTGTTAAAATTAAGATTGGTTGGGACATGTTCAACAGCCAGATTAACAATTTAAATTATTTTGATAAACAAAGTAGGTAAGCAGTGCATAAACATGGATGGACTGTGTGAAAGATGATATGGCTAGAAAGGGAGAGATTACCGAGATGACGACTAATAGAGAAGTATGTATGGAAGAACAAGACATGTTGTATCGACCTCAAACAAATTGGGAGAAGGCAGGAGATTAAATGATGAAGCAGTGCATAACCGAATTTTAATAGATGCGGCATTTCTGTATTACAGTTATAGTGTCTTCCTATGATTATTAAGTACCTATCATCGGAAAATTCATTTCGAACATATTATTATTTGAACAATAAATGACGTAGAATTTTGGCAGAGTTTAAAGTCTCGTTTACAGGAAGCGATTTAAAATTGCCTGTTGAATGAATTAAGTAGAAGTCGAGTGTTTTAAGTTTCATAGGTAATATAACAAAGCGATAAAATATTACGGCTATCTGATAAAGCTAGTGAATAATAGTAACAACCGGTAGGTAATTATAAATTATTAACCCTCATTCTAGAAATTACAATTATTAAAGCTACATTATTACATTTACCGGCATTTTATACAAATGGGTTAGTGGATGCAATAAAAATCAGTTCATCACGCGACTGTAAACACTGAAAGGTACCAGATTACGCGGAAAATAATCAAATGTTTAGGTTAATTCAGTCACCTTCTATTTTTGTAGTATTGGGTGAAGTACCCTTTGGTTGGGTCGCATTGAACGCTAGGCAACTGCCTGTCGGTCCAAGGACCAATGGGAAGATGGCAGAACGACTCCTACCGAGAGGATCAGCTTAAAACAGACTGAGGCAGTAAGTATAAATAGTAGCTAAAGAAGCATCCAGCATTAATAGCAAACATAAGTTGAAAATGGAGAGCGAGGCCTATGAAGTGTCACAATACGGGGTAGATAGCTTTCAAAACAAAGTACAGCGAAATACCCGCCGATGTGTAAGTACTGCTACAGGAAAACCTTCAACCCCATCGAAACTTGGGTAATTCTGGTTTACAAAGTTACTTCCACAAGCGGAAAAATAGTGCGTGATATCTTTTAAGATCTTTAGAAAACCATTGAAGCACATCTTTTCAACGTAGCGCTGGGAAGAGCTGATCCTTTATGATGAGAACAATAATCTTGATCGTTTACGATGGGGACCGAGTGTTGTGACGTAACTTGGGACCCATCTTCAGCATTTTGTTATGATTGAGTGAGTACATCCTTGCACCTTGCTTGCTTTTTCGAGCAGTTTATGGAAAACTGCTATACCTTTATTGGATGAGACCAATAATTTTTCCCATGCACAAATGGTGCTGAAAACAGTCAAAAATGAAGCGTCCGAACCAAAGAAGTCTGGCAAGAATATGTCAGAGCATTTTTTTTTTTAATTGGTGGGTCAGCTCTTGACCTCGATTTCGCCTGGTAGAAAGGGCGGGAGATGTACGAAGGATTTAGTTTAGTAGATGCAACTTTGAGAACGAGACCTATAAAAATTAAAACTGGGCACTGGACAGCTATCCAGTATCCACAGACGTTCTTCAATTAATAAGATCTGAAAAATCTACATTTTAATGACAAAACTCTTTGCATATTTCGTGTAGGTGAACAAAAAAACGTTTACGGTTTTATAGTAGATTGAGATAATATAAACAATAGATACTACACAACACATTGCATTATTTAGTTCTGCAAGCCTACAACAATGCTATAGGAAAATCAGATTTGCATTTATGTTATGAAATATGTAAGTAATGACAAGAAGATAAACATCGTCTTTTATTTGAAATATTGTTTGTCATAAAGGTGTGACAATAAAATATTTTGAATATGAATTTGACAAAATACTGCTATTATGAGAAGTTATCGAGAGCAATGGGTTTTTGTGAAGTTTGAAAAAATAAACAGTAAGTAGGTACATAGATTTTGCTTTTCTTCGCAATTTATTCGGGCGTTTGTCTTTAATTTCGTAATAAGCAGTTCCACATCCCCAGTATTTAAGGCTTTAAATGCCATTGAAGTTATCGGGGAACCGGGTGCTGCAGTACGAACGCGACAGATGGCAAGGCCAAACTCCAGCATTCTTTTCATAAAAATGATTACTATCGTAAAGCATCTGCCCTGTGATGTTCTCTGTTGTTCTCTTGAAGAGTTGCAACAGAGGGCTAGGACCATGAAGTAATAGTTACTACATTTCTAGGTCTTATCATAGCCCGTATGGGCCATACTGCCTACAATAAGTCGTCTCTTGTTTACTTTCACGTGAAACTAATCACTCGCGAATAGAAACGATAATAGGTAGGTAATTTGTGAACTTGGGTGAACCTTCCTTTTACATACAATGTTTAATTGAATAGTAATTGTTAAAACAAAAACAAAACCACAAATGATATAAGCATCTATTCCAGCATTTCCAGCTAAGTATTGAGGAAATAGGATGAAGGAATGTATGAGTGTTATTAGTCAGTTGTTTATAATTTTAATTAGGTGCTTCCTAAGTGTATTAAATATTTTTTAAGAAGTATTTTATTAAGTAGGAAAACATTTAGGTACAATTTTACAAAATACATTTAGCTTTAATAATACTATAATCGTTTAGTTTTTCCTAATGTATGTAAACCATTCAAGAGAAGCAGGCCCTAGATGAAACTAGCGCGATTTAAGGTCAAGGTAGCCAAAAGTGGGTGCCAAAAAAGTCACCTTGTGTCTTGAACTAGTCGATAATTACTAGAAAAAAATTGCACCAATATCCAGCCAAACAAATCTTATTAAATTGACTGAAGAAGCTCACCAATTCTTAAGCTCTTTATACAAATGTACTTGAAGAGTTAAATACTTAATCTCAACCATAATCCTATTAGTTTTTAACATGTTACAGCTTTATTATATTAGTAGTTTGTATGTGTACTGAAAAATATGATAATATTTTGTATGGGTATCTTTTAATTTTATGAAAAGAAAGTTTAAAAGGTACCTATGTGATTATTAGTTACTTTCCCATGGTTTTCGAAACTGGTAAAAGTTGATAACAATACCAGAATGAAGAATTCTTGATTGCATGAGTCAATAAGTACACGTTGAAATGATTCTCTGTTGGTAGGTAAATCTAAATAATACAATTTCGATATGTTTGACCGGACGGCGATTAGATGGCGCCGGCATTTCCTGACCGACAATCTCTGAGAAGAATTGCAGAAAAATAAAACTTGATCTCTTTTGAAGTCCGCATTGTGGTAGAAATAGGTACACATCCACAGAGGTGGCTGTATTCTATTCCCATGATGATTCTTTGGCCAAACTGTCCTAGCAACCACAGCCACCTATCTCCTACCACATGGGAATGTATGATCATATTGATCATAGCTATGAAATAGTTGTAACCACAGTCTACACAGAATAAAAGATCAATGTTTCTAATTTCTTGTTTGTTTCTTTAATTTTCAACTTAAAATGATAATAAATTATTATCTGGTTGTAAGTGATAACTAAATAACCTGCATAATTAGTAATTATGCAGATCATCAATTGATTTACTTAATAATGTTTTTATAAGAAATGAAAAACATCAGTGTTTCTGTATCAATAATTAAAATACTTTGTTTTAATTAACAAGTAACATTAATGCATGATTTTTTTTTATTTAGCCTACAAACAAAGATTTGGCCTTCACATTTTTTTAAATACTTTTGCCAGCACATAACTTTTAATTCATTCTCAAAGTAAACATTTAAAGAAGCAACTTTTTTATTTCCTTAAAGTTGAAAAATAAATCAACTAACAATTTATAAGATGCTTCATATTCTACATCAAATTGTACAGCAGCTATAGTGAATCATACCAACCGTTATTGGCATTGAGTCTAAAAGTGAAAGTTACAATGCACTTCCAACCACCGAAAGCATGGAAGGAGACAATTATCTAGCCGTGCAAGCCACCACTGGGTAACATGCAGACACTTTTTAATCCAAAAATGCATTTTCAATGAAATTGGTCCATAATTTGCATACAATATAATATGTCAAACCTGTTTTAAGTACAATCACTTTGCAGTTTTATTGGCCGTAAATGTTACAAGATAATAGGTAGAAATCTGTGTTTTATAGCCAGTGGATAGAGCCATAAATATAATGTGAACCTCTGGAATAAACATACGAAGATGCAATATTATTGTTGATTTATTCTTCAATTTGTTACTATGCTCAAACAACCATAGAACTGCTTCATCAATACCGATTCATGTGTAAACCAAATAGCATTTTTATTTTTACATTTATTCAGTTTTCTCAGTAACAAATTATGTTATTTTATAATTTGAACATATCTTCCTGCATACTCACTATTTCCTATGCATTGTGGCATGTATTTAAAAGAATACAATAACAGTCACTTTGAATATTCATAATTAATATAAAAAATATTAGTCACTATACCGCAGACAGTTCACTTGTCAATTTTGAGTGACATATCACCAAAGCACTCTTGATTTCTATTGAAAACTGACTAAGTTGGTCAAGTCAGTAGTTAGTTACGAAATGTCACTGTATTAACAATGCTAGTTAGTGTAACAAATAAAATAAATGTTCTTCAAGAAAACAGCAAAAGACTTACATATTTTTTATGAGACCTAAATGAAGGTTTTATTGAATCAATTCAAACAATAAAGAATACATAACTGGACACAGATTGTGGCCATTATGTTTGATAAGTTAATGTTTTTATTAAGAACGTGTTATCAACTGTGAGTATTGTGTGAGATACTAAGATGTTTACGGCTCATGATTCATCAGTACTGCAGCAATACTTAGGTATTGTGATAGCCAATGTTTGTGACATAATAAAGCTCAGTTACTTAAGAATTTCATTTCCTAACAAACAGGTTGTTATCCTTTATAATATGTATTAATGCAAATTAATTTATGTAAGATTTTGCCTATGGCTACAACCTATTGAATTTCTCTTTACATCTGTGTCCTATTAACCTTGTTTTTGGTTAATATTTAAGTTTACAAAAGTGTTTTGTTTACTTGAAACTCAACTGCATAATAGCTATATAAGGTCCCATTAAAATAGATGAACAAACTTTTAGAAATCATTCAGACCAGCAAAATAAGGACAATGGTAAGAAAATATAATAAGAAAAACCCATTAGATACTTACAAGAAAAATAATCAGCTAACGAAAATACACTAATGTGCCGGCTATTTATTATTTTAGGTCAAAATAAAATCACTTTAATCGGTGTTTTTTTTGCTTGGATATATCTTTGGTTAGACATACTGAGCGATGTGTTAAAATTTGTCCATCTATTTTAATGGGACCCTGTATATAAGTCAGTGTATTTTTCACTTTTCTAGCCTAATGTTCTTTGAATTCGTCATTATGGTGACTGAACATCAAAGAGGATTTAAAGATCACTCTGAATCTTGATTGTTATCATGGAGATAAGATAATACTATGAATGGCCCTTACAGCACAATAGAAATTTACTTAAGTATTTTATGTAATGTTGGCTATTTAGTTTCCTGTAACTAAGAACTCCTTCTACAGTTCAATTTAAAACTGGTTACCTAAAGACTGCATTGATTAAAGAATTCTAGATTAAAAGTCTGCAGTAATTCAAAGATAATAGCAACAATGGGCTGAATCAGATGATAACTAAACAATCATTTTAAAATAAGATCAAGATTATAACTGTTAAAAAAAACTACAATTCTTTATCCAGAAATCCAGTTTATTTACTAAAACACCAGTCAATTTCAATGATAATTGAAGGGGTAAGTGGACAAAGGTGTTAACTAACAAAAAATTCAAATTGAGATATGAGCATTAAAAAAATTTTAAATCTTAAAATCAGGGTAGGATACATTTTAAATATTTTATCTAAATCTGAAGTGTCAATCCTTTTTAAAATATCATTTCTTATTAGATTATATGTATAATAATAGAAATAAAGTATTTTTAATATATTTAACTTGATTTTTTCAGTTTTGTCAGATAACACCTTTGTCCACTTACCCCTTCAATTGCTATTTATTTCTGTAAATTAGTTTTAACAAACACTTTTGCTCATCAAAATAATTATACTTTCAAAAATTAGATGAGATTTGTAACATGCATCCATCTAAGTCAAATTGACGCATTTAATGTAAATTATAATTCTCTTTGCGTGGGTAACTGAATTCTACAACACCCAGCATTAGAAACATGTGACTAAACTACAAAAACTGTGTTTACATTCACACAATCTATTAGATTATTATTAGCAATTGAGTTTTTCTCCGTTTACTTGAGTTTTAGAAGATACTGTAATGAGTTAAAGCTACATTTTCTATCCCACAAGTACTTTTATAGATAGTAAATTATCTTTTTAAGGTTATATGGCATTATTTTGCTTGAAATTATCTTTCTTGCGAGTCATAATTTTATTGGCTGTGTAAATCACCTAAATATCTAGTCATACAATATATTTAGGTTAACATAAATATACAATTATAAATGGATTGCCACAAATTTAAACATGTAGGAGTGTGGGTATATGAATACTGGCTGATTTCACTGAGGAATATTTATTTAAAGTTTTTTTTTATTAGGTTAGGTAAGTATGTGGTCAGACAGAAAGATTCATTAGCTTTTAAACTTAATTCATTGAAATGTAACTTCGAAATGATGTCATGTTCAAATAAGTTGGGTTAAATGTTAATAAACTTGTGCAATATGCTGAGAAGTTACCACCCCATCATAATTGTTATTATAAGACCTTTATATCCTAGTGCAAGAACATTCCCACCTTAACCTCTTCACTTTTCATATTTTAACCTCTGCTAAGTTTGCAAACTTTCTGCAACCTTAAATGATGAGTTTAAGACTTGATTTTCTTTATTTTACAGTAAAGATGTTCATGATTCAAGCATGACTATAATATATGCATGGAAAGACTGCGGAGGCTGATACTAATGTACAAATGGGAAGATTGTGGAACTACAACCGACAGCATGGCACCATGGCATGAAACACAGTTACCAAAATTGTTCCATACTGATTGATGGTGTTGGCAGCTTGAAGAGCAAGAAGAATAGTAAATCAAAGTACTTACGATGTTCTTTTTTCTTCACTCTGTCGTTCTTTGTCCTTGCTATTATC
Source organism: Amphipoea oculea (assembly GCA_945859645.1). Classification (NCBI taxonomy): domain Eukaryota; kingdom Metazoa; phylum Arthropoda; class Insecta; order Lepidoptera; family Noctuidae; genus Amphipoea; species Amphipoea oculea. The sequence goes on from OX243876.1 coordinate 8,404,061, forward strand.
ACGCTTATTCATAATACAAGACTTGTTGTGCAGGCACAATGCCCAGCACTCAGCTCACTCCCTGTGTCCAGCGTCTGTCGGGGCCGCAGCGCAGCCCATGTCACCACAGCTTCCACGACACCAGCCAGCGACGCGTCGCCATAACACAACCCAACACAACAACACTTTTGTCACTTCTTTTTAATATTATTATTGCTATTTTTTTCTTCACTGCGATACTATTACCACTGCACTATTATACAATTTATCTCAAAATCATTTTTGTTACACTGCAAACACAAATTGAGGGTGAAGACTGAATGTTTCGGCGACACCTGACGAATCGTATCGGAAATCTCAAAATGATAACTGTGCTTTCTCTAGCAGTGTTAATTATTTGATTATTTTATGCGATTTTAGTCGGAAAGGGAGCGAGAGTGAATAGAGGTCGCCGTGCCAATGTTATGTTCATTGAAGAGTAACAACAAGCGATGTGGGTGTCCAACTTATTCAAATTACCAAAATCACCACGCAGTCACCAAATCTTCTAGCAATCAACGTTAAATGTGTAGAGCTAATTAATATTTATTGATAAAATAAATGAATGTATCGAAAAAATGTAACAATTGACAGTTCCTTGTGAGAAGTCAACCCCAATAATTGTCGGTAGGCACAAAACGTTTTGAAATAATTTACAACAAGGATTCTCAATACTGGAGGTCAGAGCACTGTGAGAAACTTAACTGTAAGAAATATAATCACAATTCGTGATTTTTAGTTAGCTTTCCGTAGGATTAGTCACAACGTCGCCGAAACATCAAATGGACATTTGTTCTGATAAAAAAGTTTAGGTTTTGTAATGGCCACCAATGTTACAGTTTTAACACTTCATAAATTGCGATAAAAGAGATGTATTACTAAAAGTTTTAATCTAAATTAATTTATAAATTGCACGTTTACATAAATATATTACCAACTAACGATAAAATTTCTTATTTATAAAATATTTAACTCAAAGAATAGTCACTGATTCGCCATTCGGCGCATGCGCAAACTTGCAGCAGTTTGTGTTGTCAGAGTAGTTAAATGTTTTTTGTTATTCAAAGTCATAGTCAAGAGTGGTTGTTATTTTTTTATTTTAGTCCAATTTAATCACATCACTGAAATCATCTGTCATTGAGTATATTTTAAATAATATACTCAAGCATAAGTCGTTATGCGATCCAAAAGTCAGTTTTGTAAATACCATTTTTTTCTTTGGCAACAAAAATATTAAAAATAAAAATATAGATTACGTTCATAGGTTCATACTTCATAGAATGGTTTTTGGTCAAACGTGCTTTATTACAAAATAAATTTTTGAAATAAAAATAAAGAAATTGATGATTGATTGGTGATTCTTGCAATAAATGATTTTATATTGTGAATTTTTCTAAATTCTGTTATTACTCTTTTCTTATTGGTCATAATTTTGGACTGTATGACGCATTTTAATTGGTTAATATTTGACGTTTGAAACATGTGTGATATTGGCGCCAGTTATAAATGACTGAATTTGTGTAGTGAAAACGGGTGAGACGGGTACTGTATGAAGTTATCGAAAACTCAGGTAAATATAATTACTTACATTTTTCATTTTATTATGGAAGAAGAACACATACAGGTGAGAAATAACACCCCGTCGTTTTTGCGTCGGGGGTTAAAAATAGAGGGCCAGTCAAATGGGTAAGTATGTAAACAACCTCGTCATCATTACGTATGTAACTTTCTGTCTGTCTGTTCAGAAGTGGTTGTTTCTGGTACTGGACCTAAGTATTTTAAATTCGACAAGCAGTTCGAGATAGAAGCTAAGACGTATGGTATGTAATGATAATGAGCATGTTATCCCTTTTTTGGGAAACTTTATTTTCTTTAATATGGTTCGAATTGAAATTTTATTGCGACTGTCTTCCTTTTTTTTACTTCTCTCAAAAACTTCTCACAAACGCCAAAATAACAAATAAAATCGGACTGCCGCTGCCGGACAGAAAAATTCCTTGTAGTGCACAAACGCCCATAGGGTTACTATCCGTTCGGATTTGTTCGGATAATTATGTCCGGTTTTATGGCCGGACTTTTCTACGGATGATTTTTATCGAAAGATGAAGAGTTCAAAGTTGAATTTCAGAGAATTTATGCAAATGTCCAGGTTTTTGTCAGGTCTTTTCAATTTCGAAATTGCTACAGTAGCATAAAGTACAGAGGCCAGCACATCAAGCTACCCCAATCTGTCAAATTTTCCCTATTGAATATGAACCTTATTCCTTTGTGGTAAAGTTGAAAATCTATCAAAGAAATTAGACAGATTGGGGCAGCTTGATGTGCTGGCATCTGTACGTAGATAAAATGTAAATTCAGTAGTTTTGTATTAGATACTTACGTACTTACTAAAATAAAACCTTTTTAGTTTTAAGTATATTACGTTATGGCTATATGGTTATGGTTTTTATTACCTACCTACAGGTAGTAAAAAATTTAAGATAACATACAAATAATACCTAATAAGTACCTGTAGAAATCAATGATGAATCTTGTTGACCTTGCGCTTCCGTGATAAAAAAAAATAGATAAAGGTAGTGCCGGATCTAGTTTCATGAGACGAAAAAAAAAATGCAAGACACAGAAACCAGCTTCTTCAAGCGTCACACTTGGCCTTCACCCGTAAAAAGCTGTACTCGGCTTGTTCACTGACCGTTGCCGCGTTGCTACTTTATTTAGCAAAGCAAAGAATTAAAACAAATTGTTATTAATAAACAACTTTACCCAAATTTATAATTCCCTTGCTATGAGAAGGGGATACAAATGTACAATAAATTTAACTTGTCCATGGAAAAGAGATAAAAGACACTCGCAAGTACAGTCAGCATCGAAAGTCGATTGACACTATCATTTTTACATGTTATTAAATTGACAATAACTTGTTTCAATAAACTGATTTTTAGCTTTTCACATAATAGACAAGAGTATATTCTAAAAAAAATCTTCTGCTGCAGTTTTGAACAAATATTTTGCTCAATAACTAAGATTAAAAAAACTGAAGTGTTATCAACTTTTGATGCTGACCGTACAAAAGGGACGGAAGTACATGCTTATGTCTGATTACCCGACTGCGCCAGAAGGAGGGTTATGTTTTTCGAGAGTATATAATATGTATGTATGTTTGTATGTATGTATATTTAATTGTTTGACACGCTCTGCGGCCTGAACGGCTCGATAGATTTTAGCTTGAGAGGTGTCGTTAGATTCGTATTTACTGTGAAAGTGACACTGGGTATATCAAAATAAAAAAAAAACACAATATGGCGGATTTTTGGCGCCATATTATGCCTTCAAAAACTTTTTTTTCTCAAAACCTATCGAGCGGGGTATCAAAATAAAGGGTTTTAAAAGGTGATTACAAAAATATATACAACTTATATGGTTAAAAGTAGGTACAGTTCGACACAACTTAGATGTAGCATCAAAATTCAAAACCACCAATCTTTATTACTACTTTTGGAAAAATTGATCATCACCAATCTTTATTACTACTTTTGGAAAAATTGATCAATTTTTCCTAAAGTAGTAATAAAGATTTACGAATACGAATTACGAACGTTTTACGAATTTTGCCGATGCTACATCTAAGTTGTGTCGAACTGTAATTCAAAGTGACAAATCGTTAAAAAGACGTACCTACCAAGAACTAAATCGTCTAAAAAACCCGACTACAACCTTATACTAAAACTAACTGAAAAGCTAAAAACAAGCCCATTTGAAATTAAATAGAAAATGGAAGCAGGCGGGGCCCATACCATTATTATAGTTTCAAACTCAAATGGGTCCCGCCTGCTTCCAACTTTTATTTCAACATTTTTCACTAAAGAGCGAGCGAAGCGACTTTCAGTATATTATAGTGTAGTATGTACTCTGTGGAAACGACTTCGAAAATTGGAGTATTCTGGACTGGGATTGGTTAAGTTTTCATTTTAATTTAACTAAGAGAATGCAAGAGCGAGCAAAGCGAGCTAGAAAAATTGAAGGATCCTGACTCCGACAAGTAAAGGTGTTATTGTTATTTTACTAAGAGAATACAAGAGCGAGCGAAGCGAGCTCGGACATTTTCCCTGACTCGGTTAGGGTAGATTTTCAGTGTGATTTTTTAATGTATGCAATTCTGTAAGAGCTTGAGAAAAGAGCAGCCTAATTGCGGAACGCCAAATCGTCAAATGATTCTGATCAGTTGGCTTCATTTCTATCACAATTGGCTTCATTTTACGATTTTCGAATTGCGAAACTCTAGTTTATTATGAAACCAATTATGAACGTTAAGGCCCTGCGCAGAAACTAGAGTTTCACAATTCGAAAATCGTAAAATGAAGCCAATTGTGATATAAATGAAGCCAACTGATCAGAATCATTTGACGATTTGGCGTTCCGCAATTAGGCTGCTGGACTGCGCCTGTAGCTTGAAGCCTTAGTAAGCTATAAAAAGAAGTTTCTTACAGTATTTTAATTAGGTATTCATTCATTATGGGCCTCTTATGATTAACAATTTAAGGATCCCCGTACCTAAGCTCTAGCTTTTCTTCAAATGCGGACTGCGGTAGCCTGATGATGATGGCCATTGCTCAATTTAACTTCTTGTTGGAATCTTATCATCAGCAGAAATGTGTAAAGGATTTCTGTACAATGGAAATCGTGTAGCTGTAGTTTATTACGTACTGTACAGTAATAGGTATTTTATTATGAATAGATCATTGTTACTTCACATGATCACATCTGTATTGATAAAGTTCGTCTGTTGACCTATGAGAGTTGGCAGTGACTAATTTGTATCGATAGTAATAAATGGGTGCTATTATGAATTCCTCCTTGATATATTTGTTGGCCAAGGTCCTCTTCGAAGTTTGTGGGGGAGTCCGTAAAGACCAAAACCAATTCTTGGAGCCATACCTAATTCTGTTAGGAATGAAGGCTGAACCAATGTCATTCTACTTAGGAATCAGTTTTAGTGCCTCATTTTATTTTATGCTTACAGTGCCACAATAAACACTAACGAAAAGAAATGGACCGTGCTATTTATATTTAGCCAGGCATTGACCAGTAAGTGAAGCTAGTGAAGTTTTAATGGATTGTATAATTTAAGGTTAAATTCAAGAGCAGGTTTTTTAAGGATCAAATAGCTATTTATTAGCATTGATGATGCTGTCCTCCTTGACACATACAAAGAACCTTGTCAACTCCGGAAATAAGAGTAAAGATGGCACAACCAAATTGCACATGCTCGATTGACAGTTGCGAGTATGGTTGCGAGAGTCGAGTCGGTCCGCTGCACCACAGAGCATGTAACCTTGTCTGCACTGCACCTATTCATATCGTGTGCATTATGCTCTTGCGCCGGCTGTGAAGTGATCGTTCATTTGACAGTTCGCATTTCGCGTATCAACGCTCATGGTTGTTCCGTTTCTAAAGGCCAACACTTCTCAGCTCTCCAGTGTATGAGCGTGCGCGCTGCTATCGCGACGTGTTTTTTGCCTGTCTGCTATTATTATACGCTGACAAACTGATCATTCTTGGGAGTTGACAGCCGAGTGATTAAACGTAAGTTTTATTCGCTAATTATTTTCAAGGGTCGTGTTCTGATGGTCAGTTTAGGGCCAATTGGGCCAAATTTAGTCTTGTTTTTGACTGTGTTCACTTTAGATCGATTTATGGGTTCGTTTCTTCGTTGCGTTGTTGATCGAAGGATCGTTTGAAAACATTTCTATACAAATTGTGTTATGATATTTTTGAGTTTACCTACTATTCACGTCGTCGTTGTCATATTGGACTGGGTCTTTTTTTTTGTGGAAACACTTCACACCTTTTAATAAGTATCTAATATCTAGATGGGTTCCAAACTTTGTATTTAAAAGTTTGGCATCTTAAAAAATAATTTATGTAGTTGTGGGTAAATGTACGTATTGAAGTGCCTTTGAATAATAAATTAACTAATAATAGGTACATAAGAAGATTGGCACAAGCAGAGAGATGCAATGGGTAATATCAGGATCTACTTAGGTAGTCAATGATGATGATAGTATAAACGGCTGCAATAATTTGGCTCCCAAGTTTATTTATACTAACTTACGTACCTACCTTAACGTTAATGGTTGATCATCACTACGACGATTTCCTACTGCCAGATTTAATAATTATTAAATAAACAACATCCAACCACGAAACGGAATTTCCCAATTCGTGAGATTTTTTCCCTGTAGTCTGATGGATTAGGTAAACAAAGAAACATACCTACCTAACATTAACAAAAAAAAAAACAAATTAACATTTTTTATTCCATTCTGTTGTATCTACAGGGTAAAATAAAATACCTAGCGAAACTCTGCAGACGTATCGATATACTTGAGATAAAATAAAAACAAAAAAAAAAATTTTGTGGGGTCAGGTTGTAGTCAGGTTGTACAGTAGTACTGACTCTACTGACTCCAAATTCAATTGGCCAATTCCTACACTGGGTGTAAATATCTGGTTAGCATTGACTTGTCTCGAGTTTGGTGTCAGTTACTTACCCTGTCTAAATCAGCCTTTATGTTTAAGTCCCATGAATTAGGAGCAAGCCTGTTGGCATCAACCGGGCAGAAATCCCCACTCCTGGTTGCTACTTCGAAGTTTGAGATGGAAAATCCAATAACTCTTTGCGCGACCCGGTAATAGAACCCGGACCTCATGCCATGCTCTGAAGTAGCGCTTGCGAACTACTGGTCGCTAAAATACTGCCTTGTACCAGCTATAATTTATTACTTACCTACTTGGAGCTTGGGTATCAGAGCTATTGCATTAATTAAGCAGGTAATCGCTATAGATGGTTATACCCATAAAAATAATCGAATGTTTTCGGAAATTCGAAACCTTTATTATATTGGTTGACACCATAGAAGTATAAAATACTAGCTACTGCCCGCGACTTCGTCCGCGTGAAATTTCTTGTTCCTCCGACCCGCCCCATCGCATCGCATCGCCTGCCGCGGCTTAGTCTTCGGTTAGCGTTCTGTCTGACTTTTTTTCTTTTTGTTCGGCTCCTATTGTTCCTAGCGTGATGTTAATATTAGCCTATTAACTACTTATACTTATTTATTTCAGGCGACACAGGCCCATAAAACCTTCCTTAAGAATTATGTTATCAAATGCAAAAAGAATTCAAATCCGACCGGTAGTTCCAGAGATTAGCGCGTTCATACAAACAAACAAAAAAACTGTTCAGAGCCCTGATTCACAACCATACGACAGGCTATCGTATCGAAAACCTGACATTTCGATAACCTGATTTGACTTGCCCTCGACAGCAAATAGCTGTTGACAAAATTTTTGGGTTTTGGACTTGTGAACAGCGTTTAGAAGACTCTACGATAACACTTATTAATGTTCGATACGATTCGGAAGCGTATCGAGTGTTATGCTATGTGTTATGCTAATAGCTATGCTGCTTTATTATTAGTACCTAATAGATAATACCGACGTAGGTAGAGAGGTAGGTACCTATAATAGGGATCCCTTCTTTTCGCATAATGTTCTTTTACCTAATATACTTTGGCATAACTATTTTGGAATAATTTGTTTAGCCATAATAATACATTGCCATGTTTTTTTTGGCATAAAGTTATGCTGGCATAATTATCTGGAAGACTGATTTGTTTTGGCATAAATTTAATTCGCATAATACTAAACGACGTCAGGGGCACCCCAAGGTTCAGTTTCAGAAATAGGAGCCCCGCCACGCAGCGGGGCTCCGTCGACCTGACGTCATTAGAAGTAAAACGAGCATGCTAAAATGCTTTAGAATGTTATGCTTAATCGTTATTATGGTTAGAGAAATTATGCTTAAAAAAAATTTGCGTAAGCTGTTATGCGTAAATAATGTTAAGTACTTATGCAAAAATATAATTAGGAGAAACAAAAGTATTCAAAGTTATATTAGGTCATAAAATGTTATGCAAATGGATAGGGAACCCCTATAATACGTAAGAGTTCTCTATCTTTAAAAAAATCTGAATTAATTGTCTTTCCAAGATATAATTTTTTCAACTAAGTTGCATATAAGCAATTCAGCCCACAAACGGTACAGTCACGTCCGCAACACCTTGATATCTGTAATAAAGCATTATAATTTGAGATGAAGGTCGCTGTATGCAGTTTCTTTATTTAATAACTAGGTTACTTGCAACTTTAAAGTACCTACTTAGGTACGTAGGTAGCTAGGTAAAGAAGAGGAAAAACGCAATGGTAAAATCATGCGATCTTTATAGAATCGGAGATTCAATCCGTGCTTAGTAATACTATAAATGGGCTAAATGGCACACGGGTAGATCAGACCTGGGTGGAAATAGTAGGTAGGTATACTTGTTATGTGCATTCCCACGGGATTATTTCCATCTTCAAGGGGGCGCAACCGCGGGCAAAAGTAAGTTCATCAATAAATAACAAGTTACTTAATCACTAGTTATAAAATAAGTAGGTAACTGGCGAAATCAAGTGTATTGTGTGTGGATGCTTATAAGCTTACCTAGCTTAGCCTTTTCCCAGTTATGTTGGGATCGGCTTCTAGTCTAACCAGATGCAGTTGAATACTAGTACTATACATGGAGCGACTGCCTATCTGACCTCCACAGCCCAGTTACTGGGTAATACGATACCTCTTGGTAAGACGTTGTCAAATTTGCGGGTTCTGATGACCCGTAACGACTGTCAAAGATCCACGAATGATAGCCGGGAACAACGGCGTAACGTGCTTGCCGAGACACGGAGGGCTTCTTGGTATGTAAAGATGGTCACCTATCCACATACAAACCGCAGCAAGCGTAGCTTAACCTGATCGATCGACCCGTGCGGCTGTTATTACTTAGCCATAAGCCCCTATCTAGAATCATGATTTCTAATTAAATTGTTAATTAGATACGTACGATAACTGGTCAGCTCTATAAATCATGTTCTGATCATTTTCTGATCTCAGTTGACTTTATTGAAAGGTGTAAAAACTCATTGTTGAAGAAAAAAACTCTTTGGTTCAATTCTAACATAGCGGTTTTGTTAGCCTACGGGGTCAAATAAAATTAGCTAGCGATCGAAACTCTGCAGAAGTGATGGGTATCAATATCTATAGCTATACACGATAAAATAAAAAATTATTTGATTTTTTTTTTGGTATCTTCGACCGCAAATCATCAATACAACAATTGATCATTTTAATTCTATAAAAGCATAAGTACTTGTTACACTCGCGAATCATATTTGGTAAACATACAACCTGACACTGACAGTTGCAAATTGCAAAATACGTAGGTACGAGTAGGTAAGTTGCCAAAGTTCACCCAAATCCGATACTATTAGTATTTACAATATTGTGTACCTAGTAGGTATGGATTCAAGTCATCTCTATATAATCTTTGACCGCGGAAGGCTCGGTAATTTAATATAATCATGTTCAATGATCAATTATGCTAACATTATCATTTAGCGGGTCTTTTGCATATTTTACTAGTAAACAAATTATTCACGATATACAACGTAGTTAAGTACCATCATAATCGTGTTTTATTTTATAGCCGGGAAAATGCGATGTTTACGACACCTGACTGAAGATTGTTTGGTCAATATTATCGTAAAAAATTGCAGCAATATGATAAACACAACTGGAATTAAAAACTTCAGATCCTTTCTGTCTCCTCGTGTCAGTGTAGCGGTATCTACAACGCTACATGCGAACTACGCGTCATACGGACGTCACGCAAAATCCTGCATCTCGCAAGCAGAGTTTACCGCGCAACTAGCATATCGCTCATTTGGAGAAACATTGACGTAAATGTATTTTTTCCCAAAAATGAGTTAAATATGCCAAAGCACTTAGAAAGCGTATTTGCATTAGGAAAGCAAAAACTTAAAAAATCTCCAAATGAGCGATATACAATACGAGTACAACGGCCCCACATGAATGATCGGGCAGTTGCCCGCCAGCCACAACACCCGTCTGAGATCCTCCCTTTTCTATGGAGGATGAGTGATTAATTACACCCTGTTCCTCATGCCTCTATATCAGTAACTCATGATGATAACTCATTTTGTCGTGGCGGTCGATAGAAAGTACTTTCAACTCAGCCTATCGCAGTCCAATGCTGGACATAGGCCTCTCCCTTGCTTCGCTCCAACACCCTGTCCTCCGCCTTCCGCATCCAATCTGTCCCAGCCATCTTTTTGAGGTAGTCTGTCCATCTAGCTGATATCTATCTTATTTAGTATTTTATTGATACGTTAACATAACATCACGCTTACCTATTTTTAAAGGTAGGCAAAGGTGGTATAGTACTGTCACCCACCATATTATCACAAGTTATGGTAGGTACCTAAGCATTTAGTCTCATTGCTACAAATTCACGATACGCTATAATTCATGATGGATTTATCAGTTTTTTGTAAGAGTATTCTAAGACAGATTGATCATTAGTAACCTATATTTATATCGTTAACAGTAAAGGCGGGTTGTTTCACGTTCTCTTGACGCACGCGTATACGTCAAAAATGCGCTAACTATCGTCAAACCAAAAAAACTGTTGTTTCAAATTACAATTACAAAATTATGGCCTAGACTTACGTCAAATAATAATTACGATTATATACTCGTTATTATTTGGCGTAGGTATATGTTACGTTAACCAACCGTTTGAAGCAACCGGCCGCGGCCCTAAGAATCATACGTATGCAGTTAGCGACAAAGAGCAATGTCAGATGGAAACATTACAAAGTAACAACTCATTTCCTTCGACTGAGTTCACTATACATACGGAAATACATACCGTAGCTAGTTGAATTACGAGTAGGTAGATACCTACAGAAGACATATTACCTTAATTATTTTCTCGTGGTTACCTCTATGTTTTTGTTATAGGTATATATTCTACCACGTGTATATAAATCTGCAGTTTATTAATAGTTTTAATGAGTGTAGGCACTTCTACTTCTTTGCGGACAATTAAAATAATAATCTAGCGACTTATGAATAATATGCGATTAACGTTACTTACATTGTGAAGGAAAATACATATACATATTTGGAAAATACATAGGTATACATATTTGGAAAATATTAAAATTGAAGGTAAATTACATAAATAATAGTTAAAAACATAATGATATGGATTGCGATTGACTGATCGATTAGATAACCTCAGTTTTGGCTGTTATGTGGGAAAACATTTTATTCCTGGTAACGTGACATTATGTAAAATATTCGTTTTACATAATTCTAACAAGCAGAAACAGGAGAAACTTATTTTAAAAAGATGAAAATAATTAATGCAACATTTATTTATTTACTAACCCCCTTACTAATAAACATATTACATCAGATGAATAGTTACACACCGATTTCTCTCTTTCAGTCGTCAGTAATTTGACTTTCTAAAGAAGAAGCATTTATACAGGGTGAAATTGAACACATGCGACAAATCGAAATGGGAGATTATACTCATCATTATGAACCACTTTTACTATGGGACCAAACCTGAAATCGCGAAAAAAAAATCAGCTGTTCCCTTCATTTTGGCGAGTTATGCGAACATAAATGTAGGGAACAGCTGATTTTTTTTTTCGTGATTTCTAAATACGAATAGACACTATTCTTAGTTATAACATAATTATTATCTAGAATCACGTAAAATGATAGTTACAGTTGAATTGCTTAGTCTACTAGGCTAGATTGTAGTCTATTATTAAGAAATTTAGTTATTATTTATTCAATCAATCAATCAACTCAGTCTATCGCAGTCCACTGCTGGACATAGGCCACTCCCAGACTGCGCCACAGCATCCTGTCCTCCGCCTTCCGCATCCAGTCAACCCCAGCCACCTTCTTTAGGTCGTCCGCCCGTCTAGCTGGGGGGCGTCCCACACTACGCTTGCCGGTACGTGGTCTCCACTCCAGGACTCGTCTGCTTCACCGGCCATCGGTCCTTCGACAGACATGGCCAGCCCACTGCCACTTCAGTTTGCTTACTCTGCAAGCTATGTCGGTAACTCCGGTTCTTTTCCGGATAATTTCATTCCTGATTTTATCCTTCAAAGAGACTCCGAGCATAGTTTGCTCCATAGCGCATAAGGGTAGTTCTTCAGGGACAAAATTTTCGATGTCTATGCGTTTATTTCTGTAACCAACTAACAAAACGGCATGTAATTTTTTTTTTGTACAGTTTAGCTTTATGCCTTACTAGGACAAATTATATTTTTTAAATAACTGCTGTCTAGGTATAAAATAAAAATATTTGAAGTTGGTTCTTCTGATTCATATAACGCGTCCGTTTGCCATTTTCCGGAACAAAATGGTCGATGTCGCATTTTCCCTTTGATACATCAATATAAATTATAATTATATCGAAAGCAAATGAGTTGTCCTCTTACAAAAAAAATGTGTATTGTTTATAACTACGTTAGTTTGTTTATAAATAAGTAAATAAGGAGTGTCCGGCGTATAATACTGATTAATGTGGCGTAAGCTTCACTTGACCGTACTTGGTCGGGTAATAATAATGAGAGCCTGGTTTCTTGCGTGGGGGGAAGCCAGTCGTGCAACGGACGAGTTAGAAGGTGGACCTGCGGCTGGTTGGCTTAGATCCCGGTGTTACGAAGGAAAATATCTGATTCACCTGTGTTTGGTTCAGGTGGCATTATGATTACAATGCCTACTTTATAAAATTTATTTTATTGTTTTAAAACTTCAATCTGTGTTTCGTGTGATGCTTTTGGGTTATGGAATCGTGTAGAAAAATGACAATAATGAAGTCTGTATGTATGATGAGTTATGCATGATTGTAGGCAAAATTCTGATTCGACTGTGCCTGATTCGTATGGTCAAAACCCCCATATGACTAATGAAATAAATTAGATTTCCCCTCTCCAGCACGAAAGGAGTGCTTTTGTTACATTATAATGTCCAATGTTTGACCGTGTACAAGTCAGTAGTTCTAGTCTTATTTATTATTATTTTCTTAGCTATAACCTTTTGAATAATTAAAAAGTGACAGGAGTATAAAACTGTTCTAAATATGACACTTTTGATATGTCTTAGTCTTAGTTAAGAATGAATAATTGTTGTTTAGAATTATCAGTCATAACTAACGATGTATTTATTACTTTTTATTTCTGTTTCTGATTCATCTGGGCACAAAATATTCGAACGTCGATATCTTGAAAACTACTTTATAAAAACGAGTCCCTCACACAAACATATGTTATTTGGTATGTCTATTTTCATATGAACATGTGTTACAGAGCTGAAAGTGAAATTAAAATTTGGCCATATGGATCAGTCGAAGAATCAAATTTCGAAGAATTACCCATAACGTTATTAATAAAACAGGAGAAAAAACCGTCGAAACACCTTGCCCTCATACCCCATGGCCATAATAACATTGACCCTTGGCTCATTAGTTTCTCGGTCAAAGACCATATAACCACTTCTCGGTACAATGACTGCTCCAATTTAGGTGGGCCTCTCCTCTGTCCCTACTACCCATAGTAAATCATACAATTGCAGTAGGTACAGTCAACAGCAAAAGTAGATGATGAAAATCAGAAATTCAATACTAATGAACGGAGTTCGCGTCAGAACTGTGTGGTGTCGAAGTGATTCAAAAGTATGTGATTGTAAATTATACCAAACATTTACTACTAGTACAGCTGCCATATATTCGTGATCAGTTTTGACTCCAAAAGTTATAAACTCAATTCATCATCTACTTTTGCTTTTAACTGCACTGTAACGGGAACTAATCATGAAACGCGTATTTAATATATGTAATACTAGCTGCTGTCCGCGATTTCGGTTGCGATCCAACATGAAAAGTATCATATATCCTAACCCAGTTCATGGTCTACCCTTGTGTTAGGTAGGGGCTTGTGGCTATGGAATAACAGGTGCACGGGTCGATTGATCGGCGGGGTAATTGCGTAACACGTTATCAATCGGAATCGGTTTCATTTTGACAGTTCAACTACATTCATTGCGTTATTTACGTGTTGAGCAGACAAATTTTTCGAACTTATGAAGCAATGGATTAGCAATTGGCTTCGAAATGATTCTGATCCCGATTGATAGTGTGTTACGCAATTAGGGTGCAGGCTGAGCTACTACCAAGACTCTTCCGTGCTTCGGAAAGCACGTTAGGCCGTTGGTTCCGGCTTTCATTCGTGGATCTTTGACAGTTGTTAAGGGTCGTCAGAAGCCCGAAAGTTTGACAGTCTTACCAAGGGGTATCGTATTACCCAGTAACTGGTTTGTGGAGGTCAGATAGGCAGTCGCTTCTTGTAAAATACCGGTAGTCAGCTGCATCCGGTTAGACTGCAAGCCGACCACAACATAGTTGGGAAAAGGCTAGGCAGATGATGATGGTCTAGTCTGTCTACCCATGTACCAAATTTTATCCAAATCTGTTCAGTCGTTTTAGCGGGGAAACTTAACAAACAAACTCACTTCCGCATTTATATCTAATATTAGTTAGGATTTATGAAGGTCGGTTGTCAAAGCCAACCGGACAAAACCTCTACAGTAGGTACGCTATACCTATAAAATCTTAATCGCAGTACCTACCTATAATGTACTGACCAAACTACTAGTTTATAAATGATGAATGATGATAGTACTATCTACGAATCCGACGATTATGGCTAACGAGATGACCTGTATATAAAACTAAAGTGAGTATACCCATAGAAATATAAAAAAAAAACAGGGTATAGGTACATTAGGTACCCAATTCAGTAAAGTATTAAGTATTTTTATCTTTCCTTTTAATTGTTAACACGTACGTGTAAGCACAGATAATTACTACGTGTGTAAGATAAAGCCAACAGATTTTGATTTTATCATGAAGACGTCAAAATTAATTGACTTGATTCGAATGAATGAGCACGTTCCTGAAATCCTGATGCCTCCCACAAGCACAAGTAGCACAACGCCTTATCCTATTTTCATGTTTTATTATCAGTTGCGTGGGTGATGTATTGAAGTGGTAGTGGGTTTTTTATATATCAATGAGTTAGGTAATACAATTTATTTCAGTTTTGAGCTGACCAAATTCAACCGACTAACATTATCAGAATGAATAACACAAAAATAAACAGCAGTGGTGATAATCTCGGTTGTATAGGCGAGGAAATATTCATAAGCACTTGATCTTTATCCTCACTCGATTGAACTCACGTTCTAGGACGAGTAAGTACCTATAGGTATAATAGAATACAGGAAATCTTTTTACAAAACAAAAAACATCCGACTTCAAAAAACACTACAAAGTGATAAATAACTTTAATTTCGGAAGTCGGTGTCGTTCCGCATTTTCGCAACTTCGTACATAAGAATAATTACATAATGTATTATATACTAAAACATTCCTGAAAGTATGTAGATCATATTAATAAAATAATTATCAAAATTGCTTGATTATTTTTTGAGAAAATCGCGGACATACAAACATACATACATACGGGTCGAATACAGAACCTCCTTTTATGAAGTCGGTTAAAAAACTGTTGAATGTTACTTCCTATCAGTTGCAAACAGCCATAGAGGATGATAGAGGCGAACATATCATGTAGTGTAGGTAAGTATAATGTAGGTACAATCACGAGCATAAATCTATAGCTACACTAATAATAACGCCGAAGTTTTTTTTTTTTGTTTGTTTGAACGCGCTAATTTCTGAAACTGCCAGGCTGATTTGAAAAATTGTTTTTGCATTTGATAGCCCAATTCTTGAAGAAGCCTATAAGCTACTTCACATCACGCTAGGATCCTTAGGAGCCGAGAAAAAAAAGTCAATAAGAACGCTAAGCGAAAACGAAGTAATGTGTAATAAAAATCATTTTCAAAGTTAATGCTTTTGAGCTGAAATTTTGTACAGAGATTCTAGACCAGCGTGGCAATTGCGTAATACATTATCAATTGGAATCGGTTTCATTTTGACAGTTCAACAACATTCATTGCGTTATTTACGTGTTGTGCAGACACATGTTTCGAACTTATGAAGCAATGGATTAGCAATTTGCTTCAAATTGTGTGTATTCAATAGTGTGTTACGCAATTAGGGTGCAGATACACTCTTCAACCCCTTTGTATTAATATACCCTTTCCGTAACACCCTGTATATGTAATCATTTTGTGGAAGGCATATACAAGTGGCAGCACAAATATAAGGTGTCGAAGGAACACCCAAACTATCTGACAAGCCAAAGGATGCTGCATCGGGTTATAAAAAATGTGTTACCTTGCCAGTGGGATGATAATTTGCCGTCATCTTGACGGCAGACATAAATGGTTGAATCATGAAATCAGATATAGGTATTCAATTTAACACGTTTATTTCGGACAATTGGTAACAATACATATTTTTTTTATCCTTTTTTATTTTTTTATTGCGGAGCTGCACCCTATATTTATGCGTAACGCACTATCAATCTCAATCTGAATAATTTTGAAAGATATTGCTAATCCATTGCTTTCTAACATATAAGTACCTAACTACAGCACTTAAGTATATTATGTTAGAAGAAATTGTCTGCTCAACAACGTAAATGACGCAATGAATGTTGTTGAACTGTCGATATGAAAGCCATTGCTACTGATAGTGTGTTATGCAATTACCCCACTGTTTACCTATAGTAATATTAATGCTCGTGACTGTACGACATTGTATAATTTATCCATGTAAAATGCAAATTGTAAACCAGAGAACATAATAGAATGAGATTATAGTACTACGATGGGATGGGCTGTGGTAAAGAATGAGCGAGGACTCATGACGTCACCGTGTCGTCACTCATGCCAACATTTGTGTCGATGCTCTCGTTGGGGACACGACAGATGATATCTAGTGACGGACTAGCGCTAATGTCTTTAAAAGTTTTGTAAAGGAAAATATTCTGACGATAAATTGGAAAATAGCTACTGAAATCGGCGATAGGTTCGTTTTCATAGCAGTTTATATCTCAGCTATAACTGTCTCACTAGAGGGCAAAGACCTTGTCATACATACAAGGCTTGCTCAAGGCGTATTGACGATCAGCTATATTTAGCTATAAGTCCAGGTTTCCTCAGTTAGGGCTTCTTTAACCCTTGATAAATAAAATAAAATATATAAACATTACTAATAAAATGTTCACATAATTTCAGGTGATCCTCAAAATGGATAACAAGATCTCACAAGGGGCACAAAAGCAGGTGGAGCAGCTTCGGGACTGGATAAACAAACAGCCTCATTTGCCCAAAGATTTAGGTAAGCAAGTCTTTATACTCCTAAATATTTATCACTACCTTCGACAAAACGTCTCGATGTTCCTTTTTTGTTGGAAAATCCGCATAGTTATCGTCAGCGTCTCCGACGGTACGCGACCGACGCGACGACGTCAGCGTTAGAGGAATACAGGCCTTAAACCACAGAATATATAACTTAACCTTTTAACCGCCCGACTTTATATCAGTTATCGTGCCCGCAGCGCACGAAAAAAAAAAAAAACGAAAAATAAATATCGATGAAACGAGCTGTGATGATGTAATAATAATACAGATTAAACGAGCTGTGTTATTTGGTCGTATATATACGACTCTAGCGGAATGGACACGAAAATATTTGTCGGATTAATCCGACATAAGCGGTTAAAAAGTTAAACTTCATGGTTCATAGTTCTTCTACCAACTTGAAAGTCCCGGATATGTTCACACAATCATGTTCCACACGATATCGTCAATTTATAATCCTATATCTCGCGAGATTATAAACTATCCAAAAATTGTGAAGTGCAACGCCAACAAACCAATTACAATTTAAAGCGGTATTTTATGATATTCAAAATCTGTCCATCCGACAAATTGTGAACTGGTATCAAACTTGCATGCGACGCGACGCCGACGGATCGCACCTTGCGCTAATACTAAATAACCACGTACTTAACTGCGCTCGCCGGCCGCACGGCACCGCTCGCTTCACTCGCTCGGCTCGCGCGCGTTTAGTCACAGTTCTAACCTAACCTAACCCTTTTGATCGGAGTTAGGCTTAGCTTTCGTTTGGCTTAGTTACTGCGACCAATCCGGCTACCGCCAAGACCGAAAAATCAGGGATGGTTCACAATTTTATTGGTGATAAAATCGAACAGATTGTGAACCCTGTCTGTTAGTGTAGTTTGTTTACAATGTGACCGTTTGACATGAAGAGTTTGTAAATTAAATACAGTATGGAAACCACATAATAAAATTATACCACATACTTTACGATATTCAAAAAACTTTTTTACAAAAAAAACAACCGACTTCAAAAAAAACACTACAAAGTGAAAAATAACTTTAATTTCGGAAGTCGGTGTCTTTGGTTCCGCATTTTCGTTTTTTGACACCGACTTCCGAAATTAAAGTTATTTTTCACTTTGTAGTGTTTTTTTTGAAGTCGGTTGTTTTTTTTGTAAAAAAGTTTTTATTTTTCACTTTTTAGTTGTACCTACCCCACACAAATTCAATTAACACTAGTGCATTGAAGAATTGAAGACACAAGTCGAAGAATCATCAAAATTCGCATAGAAATGCCGGAGATGCAGTACATTTATGCATATAACTTCGTACATAAGAATAATTACCTGATGTATTATATACTAAAACCTTCCTGAAAGTATGTAGATTACATAAATGAAAGAATTATCAAAATCGGTTCAGTAGTTTTTGAGATAATCGCGGACATACATACATACATACATACATACATACATACATACATACATACATACATACGGGTCGAATACAGAACCTCCTTTTTTAAAGTCGGTTAAAAATGAACGAAATCGGTCGCGAAAAAAAATCTGCTGTTCCTTACATTTTGACGAGTTATGCGAACATAAATGAAAGGAACAGCTGATTTTTTTTCGCGACGAATTCGTTAATTTTTGAAGTGTAAACTTCTTTAGCGGCGTTGCATACTTTTAGTAATGGGTAAAAAATGTTAAACTCGCGTCAGGACATCGCGTCAGGACACGTGACCGTCAGGAGAGATTTCCCCCCCCTCTCTTTCTACGGCGGCGCCAACCGAAGTGAAGTGACACATGGACACAATGGATGGATGGATGGATGGTGATGGAAGTGGAAGTGGAAGTCGAAGTGGAAGTCGAAGTGGAAGTGGAAGTCGAAGTGGAAGTGGAAGTCGAAGTGGAAGTCGAAGTGGAAGTCGAAGTGGAAGTCGAAGTGGAAGTCGAAGTCGAAGTCGAAGTGGAAGTCGAAGTGGTAGTCGAAGTGGATGTCGAAGTGGATGTCGAAGTGGAAGTCGAAGTGGAAGTCGAAGAGGAAGTCGAAGTGGAAGTCGAAGTGGAAGTCGAAGTCGAAGTGGAAGTGGAAGTCGAAGTGAAAGTCGAAGTGGAAGTCGAAGTGGAAGTCGAAGTGGAAGTCGAAGTGGAAGTCGAAGTGGAAGTCGAAGTCTAAGTGGAAGTCGAAGTGGAAGTCTAAGTGGAAGTCTAAGTGGAAGTCGAAGTGGAATTCGAAGTGGAAGTCGAAGTGGAATTCGAAGTGGAAGTCGAAGTGGAAGTCGAAGTGGAAGTCGAAGTGGAAGTGGAAGTGGATGGATGGATGGATGGACAGCTGATGGCTCGACCGTCTGTGTAGTAGCCACACTGCTGTGTATTCGTAAAATTCGTGTATATAAAGTGTTTAAAATATGGAAATTGAACAAAGTGCATCTATTAATGAAAAAAGTGACGCAGAAATAGTAAAAAAAAATGAGTTATAATAATTAAATTAATAATTGATTTATTTCAACGTTAATATTCAAGTTTTCACTTCTGCCGGCACTCCCGGAATGCAACCCGTCTTTTTTTGTATAGGTATCTTTAGAAAAGGCGATAACAAGTACATGTGGTATAATTTATTGCATATAATTATGTGGTTTCCATGTTGTATACTACGTACCTTCAGATTCACGAACTTATTGAAACAACATACGAAGTCTGACAAGGATAATATCTATAAATTCAAATTCTCATAGACAAAACAACCAAAGGATTTATTTCTTGTTGTTACATACGCTTAAATTGTATACTTGTCTGCTCTTACATAAGTCATTAGCATAACACACGACCAAAAAATATAAAAACCAAGAATATTCCAAGTTTGACAACTTGAATAAGTTGATGGCATTGAAATGCATAAGCATATCTAGTAACAAGTTTCAATAAGAACAATTGTATCCGGATTCTTTATTCCGGAAACATCAGGTAGGTACAGACACTTTTGAATGGTCAAGGGGTCGGTTAAACTAAACAGAAAGATAAAGCTAGTAGCCCATTCCAAAGCGTAGTAGATTCCTATGAAAAAGAACGAGCAAGAAACTGCCACTCTTAAATCAAAATCAATCATTCGAAGCTTATGTATATTTGAATTTGAACGATAAAGTATAAACTATCATCAAACTAACATCGTCTGTTGATATCTAATGCTAAACCGGTTATCTCAGTTTCGGGCTTCTGACTTGTTCGCATGACCGATGACGGGTTATCAAGTTCTCTGAGGCATGAAAAATGAACAAATATCAGTAACTACGGTATTAGTAGTCACATGTTCCCAAGTCCTTGTTATTGATTCGTCCGAATCGCACAAAGAATAATTATTGCCACCAGGCCGTTCAGCGAGCATCGTTGAACGTACAATGAATGGGAATCCGTTGTTCCATGCCTGCATACAACTTGTACACAAAGTTTTCCACAATATTGTTAAACATTTTGATTCAACTTTTAACTTTATCTCTTTTGTAATAAGGTGCAGATTCTAACTTATGCATGTTCCTTTGAATTGTTTTCAAGTGGACGTCCTATAGAATCTTATTTGTTCTGCTATCTCAAAACAGTAACCTACCTTTGTACCTAGCTACTTAAGTTCAACGGTGGTGTAAGCATCAATATCGCATCTAAGAAAAACACCTCTATTGTAGCGATTATTTGCAAAAAAGGTATTTTGACATAATCACATCATCAATGTAATTTTCAACTTATCAAGGAGTTAGATGACTTGCTAACAGCTCCTGATCATGTTCAATTATACGTAGAATGATAGGTTTCTTACAATGTTTCCTACATTTTAAATAATCAATTTGTGACGCTGTTTCACTAGTCATTTAAACTAACAATGGTAAACTGGAAGTCTTTAAACAGACTCCGGACCCAGGTTGGCCGAAGCAAGGAAAACCTGTTCAGGTGGAAATTTATAGACGACTCCGCCTTGGAGTGTAAATGTGGTGCTGTTCCACAAACGATGGGACACTTAATATCGTGCCCTGCGTGTCCTGTCAGCTGCACGTTACAGGAACTGATGGACGCTAGTGATGGCGCCAAACAAGTGGCCGAATTCTGGGCCGAGTACATTTAGATTGCCATCGACACGCTAAGAAGAAGAAGATGGTCCATGTGATACTGGAGGGGCCCGTGGCTAAATAATAACAGCCGCACAGGTCGATCGATCAGGTTAAGCTATGCTTGCCGCGGTTGGTCTGTGGATGGGTGACCATCTTTACATACTGGACCCCTCCGTGCCTCGGAAAGCACGTTAAGCCGTTGGTCCCGGCTGTCATTTGTCGATCTTTGACAGTCGTTACGGGTAGTCAGAAGCCCGAAAGTCTGACAACCAGTCTTACCAAGGGGTATCGTATTACCCAGTAGCTGGGTTGTGGAGGTCAGATAGGCAGTCGGCCAGTCGCTCCATGTAAAATACTGGTATTCAGCTGCATCCGGTTAGACTGGAAGCCGACCCCAACACAGTTGGGAAAAGGCTAGGCAGATGATGATGGTCCATGTGATACTGATATCAACAAAAAGCGTGTTTAACATATTTCCTGTTTAATACCAGGCGTGGGTAACACAAACAAAACAAGTTTTATAAGTCTAGTCTAGTCAAGTTATCAGACAAGTTTAACCGGTCAAGCGGCGCGCGTCGCCGATCGGCGACGAAACAATAGAAAATCAATTGTATCTAATTAGCGGAGCTTGACAGATTAATTCAGAATAGCTACTCCGAACTGCACTTGAGAACTAAGATTCTAATTCCCTCACAAAATTTATTATTTAATAAAACTGTATGCACACGTAAAAAAATACTGTACAAAGACGGATTTAATGCCCGAGACATTTTCTACCAGTCAACCTTAGGGTGATGATGCAGAGACAAAACATGGCAGCTGCAACATACGGGATAAATATGTCAGAAATAACTAGGTATATAATACAAGAATATACATATACCAATATACAAAACAAAATAAACTTTTTATTAAAGGCTCGGTGTTTGTTCCCAACGTGTACATTACATAGTTTTGCATTTCAAGCTATATGGAAAGATTCAAAAGCAATATTTTTTGACCTATATCATGTAATGAACGACAATTCCGTGGATTGTGTAAACTATGTTGACAAGCCAACAGTCTAGATATGAAGCCAAGCGGTGACGGTGACAGCAAGATTGGCATGTACGGTCAGCATCAAAAGTTGATTAACACTTCAGTTTTTTTAAATTTAAGTTATTGAGCAAAATATATGTTCAAAATTGCAGCAGAAGAAATTTTTTTAGAGTATTTACTCTTGTCTATCATGTGAAAAGCTAAAAATCAGTTTACTGAAAAGAGTTGTTGTCAATTTAATAACATGTAAAAATGATAGTGTTAATCGACTTTTGATGCTGACTGTACGAGAAGTATTTGTTACATCATGGTATTGCATACCCTTTTGGAGACATAGGTGGAAGGTATTCGGACCTGTCTCCTCTCACGCGTATTGGAGGTGAATTTGTGATTAAAGAGCGGAAGTGACACTCCAACTTGCGGTTAATAATATTGTGATTGCCACACACGTATTATAGTTTAAGGCGAATGGGTAGTTGTAGCCCGCGAAATTCAATTTTTCTTACGTTTTTTGCAATTTTCAGGTCAGTGTCAGGTTGTATCTTGATGAAAATTTGATTCGCGACTATAACAGGTACGTATTCACAGAATTATAATCATCAGAATCATTAATACATCTGTTTAAGTTAGATTTCTACCACCAACACTTTTCCATACGAGATTTGTTCTTAACGGTAGAAATCTAACTTAGGAAGATGTATTAATGATTCTAATTATTATAATTCTGTAAATACGTACCTGTTATTGTCGCGAATCATATTTTGATCAAGATACAACCTGACACTGACCTGAAAATTGCAAAAAACGTAAGAAAAATTGAATTTCGCGGGCTACAACTACGCATTCACCTTAAGGTCAGGTACAGACGCCAGCACATCAACCTACTACAATCTGTCAAATTTCTTTAATAGATTTTCAACTTTATCACTAAACTATAAGGTTCAAAGTTGATTGGGAAAATGTGACAGTTTGGGGAAGGTTGATGTGCTGGCGTCTGTACACTATTTAGCACATACAGGTTGAAATTTAAAACATGCGACAAATTGAAATGGGAGATTATACTCATCATTATGAACAACTTTCACTATGGAACCAAACCTGAAATCGCGAAAAAAAAATCAGCTGTTCCCTACATTTTGACGAGTTATGCGAACATAAAATGTAGGGAACAGCTGATTTTTTTTTCGCGATTTCAGGTTTGGTCCCATAGTAAAAGTTGTTCATAATGATGAGTACAATCTCCCATTTCGATTTGTCGCATGTTTTCAATTTCACCCTGTATAACTAATTAAAACTATGTAGTAAGGACAAAATGAACTAATGACTTAAATTTAGTCCGTGTCCCGTGACGGTTGGCAAGCAAAAGAGGGACGGTACTTAAAGAATATTGATGGATTACCTATCCTATATTATTATGGGAAGAAGAAGAAGAATAAGAAGCTGCAGGTTGCACGTGCAGAAACTGATGGACACTAGTGATGGCGCCAAACACGTAGTCGAATTCTGGGGCGAGTCCATTTAGATTGCCATCGACACGCTAAGAAGAAGATGGGAAGGCGACAATATTATGTTTTAAATCATAAAATCTCCAAAAATGATCCAGGTATCCCTTAGGATCCCTTAGCCTTTCCACTCTTCCCTGTGGTTTGTTCTCTAGCCGCGTACTTTGCGTTCTCCCGTTGATCGTCTCCAAGTCATCACGTTAGCATTTCCTAGGTCTCCCTCGGCAACAAAACCCGTCTTCTGCACCCACTGCTGGACAACTCTTTAATAGTAAAGAGTCGTGACACGGGACAGATAGCTGTCCCGTTGCTTTATTTCTACATATATTTCTATACTTATATATAAATAAATAAAATTTTAAGTGTCTGTTGTGCTTATGAAAGTATTGTATTCGGTACTTATAACAAAAAAATAATTTTTAAAACATTTGCCGGTCTGTTTGTTCCGGCGGCTAATCTCCGAAACGACTGGACCGATTTTGGCGTGACTTTCAATGGCAGATAGCGGGTTCCGCAAAAAAAAAAATAACGCTTGAAATCCAATTTGTTTTCACAATGCACGAGAACGAAGTCGCGGGCACAGCTAGTTATAAATACAAGCCATGTGCTCGATGGGATTTTCCATCAGCAAAAATTACGAACTTCCATACAAACCTTCATCACCTATTTAAATCGTTTCGTAATTTTTAAATATCCTTCTGAAGTGCTCACTTTTGTTTTAGTTGTCTGTCAGTGAATGAATGAATTTAAGATTTTATTGTAAAAAAATATGACCCGCCCAATACCAACCACTTCGGCATAGCACACTATTTATTACTTATTGATCTTTATTGATTAATGGCGCACAGCGTTCTCATTTTGGAAGCAAATAGCATAATCAGTCTAAATGTTTCCACTGCTGGGACACAGGCCTCTTCTCTGTGAGGAGGAGTGGGCCGTAGTCCACCTCGCGGGTCCAGCAAATAATAATAAAAATGAATCAAGCAAAAAAATTCAAAGCAAATAATAACAATTAATCACTCTCGTGTTTCAGAGGACAGAATCATCCTGAGGTTTCTACACAGCTGCTACTATGACGTGGAGAAGACTAAACAAACCATAGAGCTGTTCTTCAAAATCAGAGACAATTCACCAGAGCTGGTCAACCACAGGGATCCACTGTCACCTGCTATGCAGAAGGCTTTGAAAATCTCGTGAGTATATGTGCCTATGCACATTTATGATCATGATCATTCAAAACCCTGGGACAATCCTTCGATTGGATCAACTGCAGTAGATTCCGACAGTTAGTTTATTGAGAGCTAAGAGTAATTCGCATATTTATCAGTTGCTTGTTTTGCGTAAAGATTTTCTATTACTTCTTCTTTCATATCTTCCTATACGCTTTTCCCAATCTCGGCTTGCTCGGGTGCGTTTTTAAATCGTGTTTGAAAGGAAAGTCTTCAATCAATCAACTCAGCCTATCGGGTTCCAATCCTAGACATCGATCTCTCCCAGGCTGCGCCACAACACCCTATCTTCCGCCTTCCGGATCCAGTCTCTCAGCCACATTTTTAAGGCCATCGGTCTCCACTATAGGACTTATCTGCTCCATCGGCTATTGGTCCTTCGACAAACATGGCCAACCCACTAACATTTCAGCTTGCTTACTCAACAAGCTATGTCGGTAACTCCGATACTTTCGGTTTGAAAGGAAAGTCTATAATTTAACTTAACCTCAATTAAACTTAACTTCAATTTAAACTTAATAAAATTATTCTGCAAATATGTCTCGTATTCTGGCAACACTTTGCGGACGGTCGTGATCGTGACTACACTAATCTAGGCCAAGCTTATGGCTGTTAGTAATTCGTTCTAATCTCGACTATAAATCGCAGAACCAACTAACACAGTTGAATTAAAACTGTGTAAGTATTTATTGCAGTATCTTTACGATAGTAGGTGGATGGATAGGTACTCTCTATGACTATGAACTCCACTTGGAAACTAAAAAGTTACATAGGTGTCCCAATTGGACGGTCTCGGATCTCTATGGATCAACAACAATTTGTTAATGGAAAGAGAAACTACACTCCCACACCCTAATTCTGCCCCCGATAGTTAAAAAGACGTATCTAACAAAAAGTAAAAACGAAGAAATAAATGTTTTAATGAATGAAACGGGAAATTAATAATATTTTGTTTTGCTAAAACCGCACTGGTGGAAGTTAGAAAACTATTAAAAATACAGACAGATATGCCTTTTTTTTCTGACTCCGGCAATGTATGTAACTCAAATCTGAAAAAAATGTTAGATGCGTCTTTTTTCCTATCGGGGGCAGAATTGCATACACACTTTCAATCACAATCTGAATCATTTTGAAGGATATAGCTAATCCATTGCTTCTTTAGTTCGAAAAATTTGTCTGCTCAACAACGTAAATAACGCAATGAATGTTGTTGAACTGTCAAAATGAAAGCCATTGCTACTGAGTGTGTTACGCATTACGCATCTACCCCGCTGGACTCCTAAATCGAGTCGAGTTATTCCGGTCTGATCCCCTGAACCCCCCCCCCCCCTCTCCACCCGATAAAACATAAAAATAATGACAAGTCACAGAAAAAGTTTTTATGCAGTTTTGATGCTGGCTATAATTTTGGTGTCGACTCTGTTCCGAATTTGAATTCTCGACCATTTAAAGAGTTAAAGATTTCTATACAATAAGTGCATGGTGCCTCGATTTATGAGCCCGGGATTGTATTTTAAAGAGCAAGTATAGTTGGTTAGCTTTAATTTAATCATAATTATATAAAATCTACGTTCACACGAAATCAGAAAGACTATGAGGTGTTGGAATGGCACCGAGAATGTTTCATAGAAATACAAAATAATGAGACAATGCTATGAGAGCGGAAGATGGCTCATTACTAAAAGACTGTCATAAAGATATGTCGGTATCGTCTAATTACTCCTTACAACCTACGTCATACCCAGTAAATAATGAACAGCCATTAATAAAAAGAAACCATTATCACATAAGATGGAGGAAACGAATGTTTCATTACACCGCTTAATAGAGCAATCAACACTAATTATAATAAAACAGGTCATGCTCCACTTCACTGTCCTCTGTTCCACTAATTAGTAATTATTCCTTAGACAAGTTATACTATGGTTTTCCCTAGGAATCTTACCGACAACACTTTATTGTGACCTAGGTCTAATTTTTGCCTCCAAGTACCGTGTAATTAATTGGCTAAAAACAATGATATTTAAGTAAAAAGAGATACTTAGATACGTTACAGTCCGTTCACATTTATTTTACCTCTGACAGCAGCAGCCTAACAAAAACCTTATTTTAACAAGAATAAAGATCACAATGATTTTGACAGACTTGTCGGTAGCAGGGTCGAGAGCAGGCAGGTGTCGAGAGCAGTGGTGGTCAAGTGGTAACGGCCGCGACTTGCGAGGTGTAGGTCGTAGGTTCGAACCCAGACAGGCGCTTTACTTTGTGTAAATTATTTCATCACCACTGCTCTCAAAAACGGTGAAGGAAAACATCGTGAGGAAACCGGCATGTCCTAGAACCAAAAATTCGAAGACATGTGACATCTGCCAACCCGCACTGGGCCCGCGTGGTGGATTACGGCCCACTCCCTCTCACCGAGAGGAGGCCTGTGTCCCAGCAGTGGGAACGTTATAGGCTGATTATGTGTCGGTAGCAGCACCCCAACAGCAACCTTATTAGAATGGGAATAAAGATCACTGTGATTTGGCCAGTGCTGCAAAATCAGAGGTAGGTAAATTATCTGTGAAAGGATTTTACCTACCCTACATTCGATCTTCAAAAACGGTACAAGGTAAGGTCGTACTATTAGAAGACAAGTGAAAGTAAGGCCGCATATCATAATTATCGGGAGCGAAAAAGAGACCAGACGACACGTAACTAGGCTAATTAGCCAAGTTTTGACGTGCCACAAGGCGGAGCATAATAAATAACCTATCTACAGATAGCGCCATCCACGAAGACGCGCCCCACACTTCTACCTAATCGCTTACAGTACAAGTGTGCAACATTCCGCTAGTGTTTTAGTTTTGTTGATACACAGTAATTACTTATTAGTGGGTAATGTGTGTACCTCTCAAAAAACGAAAACACTAGCGGAATTAATTAGCGATTAGTAAGAATTAGAAGAGTTAAATGAACATAAATGTATGGAGTAGCCATACAGGGTGTTACGGAAAGGGTATATCAATACAAACAGGTTGAAGAGTGTATCTGGTCTAGAATCTCTGTACAAAATTTCAGCTCAAAAGCATTAACTTCGAAAATTCTTAATATTTTTTTATTTCGACATCACGGCGCTGCACTGGCGCGCGGCGGCGTGATGTGCGTGTACTAGGCGCACAGACACACTACAGATAATGGATAATGACCCTCGTAGTGCGGTGACACGTTTGTTATGATCTCAATTTAATAAACTATCGAAATAAAAAAATATGAGCATTTTCAAAGTTACTGCTTTTGAGCTGAAATTTCGTACAGAGATTCTAGACCAGATACACTCTTCAACCCGTTTGTATTGATATACCCTTTCCGTAACACCCTGTAGAAATGTAAAAATATATCTATGGGAGTAGCAGTTTTTTTTTTGCCATTTGAGCTTGGGTCGTTTAGCAAAAAAAATAGTTCATAATGATGAGTAAATTAGCCTCTAAAGAAGTTTTAAGTTATTTAAATTACACCTTGTATTGATTCTATAGATTCAAAAGCAAATTCCACCTACAGTCTATTCAAACTTGTTTCAAATTAATATTACTTCAATTTAAATAAATATCAACTTTATTTTAATGACAATTAAGTTGATTTCAGAGTGACTAGCACTATTGAAAAATTTATAATTTTGTTTGAAGTTGTAGCGTAACCTGAACTTTATTGTGTAGGATTTAAAGTTATTTTTCCATAAACACATTTTTTTTTTTTCATTTTGGGCAAATAAATCGCGAATGCAGATTAGGTATATTGCAAGCGGCATTTGCGTTTAAGGATCAAGTTTTTGGTACAAGTCTAATCGCATCATTTTGTAAAAAATTGCGAGTTCTTAATAATATTTGAATTCGTTCGAAACCTCGCTTGTTTTTTTGTTGTAACCTTTTAACCACTTACGCCAGAATCCGACAAATATTTTCGTGTCCATTTCGCCAGGGTCTTATATTTACGACCAAATGCCACAGCTCGTTTAATCTGCTTTTTTGTTTAATTACGCTGTATTCTATCAGGTACTTATTTACCTATTTTTTTTTTTTCGTTTTTTTTTTCGGGGGCTGGGGGCACGACAACTGATATGGAGTCGGGCGGTTAAATATTTATTAAAACCCACATAAGGAGCTGCATATTGCATAACATCACGCTTGTAATACCCGAAGAATTAGGCAGAGGTGTACAGAACGTACAATACACCCACATTTCGCCAGTTATGTTTAAGTCGCATGTAATAGGGGGCGAGCCTATTGCCATTAACCGGACACAAATCCAGACTCCGGGCTGCTACTGAGAAATTCCAGATGAAAAAATCCAATACCACTTTGCCCGACCTGGGAACACAGGACCAACGAACAAGGCAGTTACAGGTAGCGCCATCCACGAAGACGCGTCCCACTCTTCTTCTTGCTTACAGTACAGACGCCAGCACATCAAGCTACCCCAATCTGTCAAATTTTCCTAATTGAATATGAACCTTATTACTTTGTAGTAAAGTTGAAAATCTATCAAAGAAATTTGACCGATTGGGGTAGCTTGATGTGCTGGCGTCTGTACTGTAAGCAAGAAGAAGAGTGGGACGCGTCTTCGTCGATGGCACTATCTATACATAGTTGCGAAAAGGCCGAAAGCGAAGTTCTGAAACAGCCAAAACTATCCAGATGCGGGCCGGTTTCTACGGCCGATGACCTACCAATAAACTGAACTAATAATACTTATACCATATTTTGCCAAGAGCAATGACCTCTCCGCTCTTATTTAAGCGTAAGTAGGTACTTATGTATGTGAGATTTTTGTCTCAACAAATAAGAGTTTTATTTTGCCAAGATCAGTGTTTTCCAAACAATCTTAGTAAGCACGAAAAGCAAATAAACTACTATTTTTCAAAATGGAAGTAAATACCTACCTAAACGACCACTCCTTAAGCTACACCCTGATTGCGTAACAGACTTTCAATAACAATCTGAATAATTTTGAAAGATATTGCTAGTCCATTGCTTCATATGTTCGAAACATTTATCTGCTCAACAACGTAAATAACGCAATGAATGTTGTTGAACTGTCAAAATGAAACCCATTGCTATTGAAGGTGTGTTACGCAACTACCCGCTGGCGTAGGCAAATCAGTTTTTGGTAAAAATAAACAATAATAGCAAAAATCAATATCCAGACCCTACTTAGTTCAATTATAATCGCAAAACTTTCCATTTTCGCTTTTATTTTTTCTGGATGCAGTACAAAACTGCGAAACTACTTTTCAGTAACAAAAATGCTTCATAATTAATCCATTTTTCCCTTATTTTCAGAAAAATGGCGCAGTACCAAATAGCGGGGAATAAGAATATCTGGTTCTGGCAACTGAACGACCCGGGTCTAGAGCAGTATGACTATGTCCAAGATGCTAGAATGTTCTTCATGTCTTGCGACGCGTGGCTGCTGGCCAATAACTTTTTAGCTGAAGAAGACATCGTAGTCATGGACGCTAAGGATATCACGCTCAAGTTTATCACGAAGTTCAATATCTCTGTTGCGAGGAAGCTGTCTAAATATCAAGAGGTGAGTGGCATATCTATTGTTTAACTGACGCAAAAAAGAAGGAGTTGTAATCCCACATCAATTCAGGTTGATTGGCCCCTTAATTATTTTTACCCGACTACGGCGAAGCAAAAAGGAGGGTTATACTTATTTGAGTTCATGGATTCGATTGTCGCAGTGGCTATTGGCACGTTTTAGTAGAAATCCTAGTAGCTAAATATTGCTCAAACCAGGACATAAGACAATTAACAAATACGTCCTAGTTTGGGCAATGTTTATGTGTTTGTTTGTTGTCACTTAGGTGCAGTGCTAACACTGAAGTCATCCATTCTGTACATCCGTTCTGATTAATAGAAACATACAATTCTTCTGATGTTTCTAAATGTCTTCCTTTATACCAGCTGTGTTTCTAAAACCTTTATTTGCATTGCAAATAACGTTTATTATTTAAATAATTCTTCAATACAAAGAATTCGTCACACACTTTTTATTGAATGTGCAGTGTGTGTAAAGACGATCTTTGCCCATCTGTTAAGTGTCAGGGTTAATTCGTACTACATGCCCACTTTTTTAATCGCGAAAAAACGGAGGAGGTTCTTAAGTCGACGCGTATATATATTTTTTCTTTCTAACATCCACTACTTTTATTATTGAGTGCAGCGTGGTGGGTTCATTTGTGTAGCACTTAGTAGATACGCTGCGCTACGGTGCAGGAAATCACCGTTGGGAAACCGGCATGTCCAAGAACCAAGAATTTCAAGACATGTGACATCCACCAACCCGCACTGGGCCCGCGTAGTCGATTGTGGCTCACTCCCTCTCACTGAGAGAAGGCCTATACGTATATCCCTGCAGTGGGAACGTTATAGGCTCAATAATGTAATGCTGTGCTCGAATGCTCGTGGGTAAATCTTGATTTTATCACTGATTCTCTTCTTAATCCCCAGGACGCCATGCCGATTAGAATAAAGCAGATCCACGTGATAAATGCGCCGCCCTTCATAGACAAACTCTTTGGGCTGATGAAGCCGTTCCTTAAACAAGAAATCACTGATATGGTATGTACTTTTTCCAACATTTTTTAAATATTTGAATTTATAGAGATCGCTGTACCAAAATCACTTATTTAACCCGGAAGGCTGCTATTGGGCCGGACATGTAGATTTAAGGAAAGCTTCTCAACTTAGGTCTATGTACGGTCAGTACTCTGCATTACCTGACCCCCCTTACAAAGAAGAAGAATGGGAGAGGGGTCGAGTTATGCAGAGCACTGTCTGTACATACAGTTCTGTCGCATGATGAGCTTTTGATTCAAAGAACAACCGAGTGGGTCCTATTGAACGCTAGGTGGGTAACGTGGTAACAGCGCGGTAGACTAAGGACAGATTTCACCAGTGAAACTGAACGCGATCAGCACATCTAATCCGTGTTCAAGGGCTGCTAGAGTGGGTCGCGGGTTATTCGAAAGAGATACGCATGACCCCTGGCACAGGCAACTGAAGGAACACGGATGGGTTTTAGTCAGTAAAAGTCTGACACACCCTCTCGCTCCGCCCAGAACGGGAGAAGTTATTTGAAAATTTCCCACCCAAAAAAAAGGGCTGCTAGTGTCATCATTACTGTGGAATATTGACACTGGCAGCTCTTCAACACAGTTTAGATGTGCTGATCGCGTTCAGTTACATTGGTGAAATTGGCACTAAGACGGAGATGGAGGGACGAGCCTGATTCCTTCCAAAAAGACCGTCCCAGGTTAGCTGACAACGAAAGTGCGTAGAAATGTGTGAGGGAGGCCTTTATCCGCGTAAAAATTGGTAGAACTTGGTGCTTGAACTTGTCTTCAGTATCGGGAAGGCCGAAAGCTGTTTCTTCATGCATATCCGTAGTGCCAAACACGCCAGCATCACCTTTTCCCAACTTTGTTAGGGTCCACCACCAGTATTTTACAAGGAGCGGCTGCCTGTTTGACTTCCATAACCCAGTTACGAGGGAGCACGATACTCCTTGGTAAGACTTGTGCCAAACCCTTCATTCCAAAATGTTGTTGCTCTGAAATAAAAAAAAAACAATTATTATTCATTACAGATCCATTTCCACGTGCCAAAATCCGAGACGATATACAATTTTATCAGCAAGGAAGACTTGCCAAAAGACTACGGCGGCAGCAGACCATCTATGGAGGAAATGAACGAGAAGGCCTTGCAAATTGTCATGGAACAACGGTAACTATAGTCTCACAATTTTTTGATTGAATAAGAGCAGCCGACCTAAGTTTTCACAGTGAGATGTTTACAGAATAGATCGGCTGTGGTGGCCACATAGATATTTCTAAGGGTGGCCCCGTGCAGAGCATTGGTTGCCCCACAGATACAGATACACCTAAATAACGCAAGAGCAACTACTTCGCGTGCCTAGCTCGTATACAAATCGTAAGCCGCCACTTTCGCGCTCAGTCCTGT
Source organism: Amphipoea oculea (assembly GCA_945859645.1). Taxonomy (NCBI): domain Eukaryota; kingdom Metazoa; phylum Arthropoda; class Insecta; order Lepidoptera; family Noctuidae; genus Amphipoea; species Amphipoea oculea. The sequence goes on from OX243876.1 coordinate 8,437,255, forward strand.
GTACTGCTGGCTGGGTGAGCGTGAGCGCTGGCGCTAGGCTAGGCGGCATCTTAGAATCGATTTGATTTTCCCATCACTAAATAGTGCTTGTGACGTCATAGTAGGTAGTCAAAAATGGCACGCTTGGTTTTCATACAGATCGTGATACTTGCGTTGTCTAGGTCTATCTATATCTGTGGGTTGTGGTCGAACCCCGACAGGCGCTCTACTTTGTATAAATTATTTCATCAACACTGTTCTCAAAACGGTGAAGGAAAACATAGTGAGGAAACCCGCGTGTCCTAGAACCAAAAACTCGAAGACATGTGACATCACCAACCGCCCGCGTGGTAGATTACGGCCCACTCCCTCTCAATCATCCTTGTCTCTGTCACCTCTGCCCTAGACTAGAGTCAAGAGCAAACACATTTCAAATAAATAAAAAATAAAAAAACATCGTGACGTTCGAAATTATAACAGCGTTCAATAGGTTCGGGTTTATCCATTCACTCATAGTTGGAAAATTCACCCTATATAATGTCATTTTCGTTTATTTCAGGGAAACATTTTTGAACGAAAACTTTTGGAAGACGTCGAAGAAGGGGAAGATCTCAAAAGAAGCCACTTTCAGATCTTTAGACATAGACTAATTCTACATAAGTAATTTAAATAAGAGTAGATATGACAATATTCTGCTTAGCTATACGAATATTAGGTGTACTTACAAGTTATGATAAACGTGTGTGATCCTATATTTTTCGGATTAGGCGTTAGATACGTAGGTGAGTAATTAATCACCTATTTTTTTTTTTTTTAGTTTATCTCGGATTTGTAAGTACAGTCAGTTATAGCAATTAGCTGACCCACCTTTGCATAAATGGTTGACAGTGGCGTGCACTCCATACATGCAAATAAGCTCTGCATACCCTGTAGTGACTGTAGTCCCATACATATATACATACATGCCCCTCTAAATGATAAATAACTATAGGTAATTTAAAAAAATCATGGTAATTTAGATTAAGCGCCATCTATTTTTTTTTTTGGAACTAACTCGTTGGAGCGGCGAACATGCACTGCCGCGCAGGCAGCGCTCCCGTGAGCAAAAGCAGTACTACGCCTTGCTTATTCTTCATACAACGCATCTCGTGTAGTACACAGCAAAAGTGTGACTGTGTGCGTGAAAATGTATGCGTGTGTTGGAGTTTTGGAAGCATAGCTTACATTGCAAACCGTCCAAATTGAGAACCCTTAAAAGCACCGCTTAATTGTTGATTGCAGAGGGTCGACTTTTTTTAGTCGGATTGTTCGTAATAGTTTGTAACGTAAAAATTGCAAAGTTTTTCGCTTTTTGTTGGATTTGTTTTTTTTTTTTTAATTTGATTTTATTTAATTTATTTATTATGTTTTTTATCAATTTATGTCGTGTGGCAAGGGCGTTTAAGTATCTACCTATTTACTTGAAATATAGATGAATTTATTAATTATTGTTTTCTTGGCGCAAGTGATTGACTGTCGAGTAATTATTTACCAAGTTTATTGTAAAAAATGGAAATTTATACCTGTGAGACCTGTGCTGGCGATGTGTGTTTTAATAAATTAAAATCGGCCGCGTTTTCGACGTTACCTTTTGAGGAAAAAGTTAAATTGATTGCAAAGGGAAGGTGTGTACCCGGGTTAGATTTATCTAAAAGAAAAGGTAATACCACGTGTTATTTTCATAAAAAGTTTTATGATAAGTATTCCTGGCTAACTGGCTGTGTACACACAAAGACATTGTATTGTTTCTCTTGCATTTTGTTTATTAATCAAGATAAAAATTATGTTTGGTATTATAGCGGATACGCGCCTGCGGTAAGAGTCAGGTAGGTAGGGTAGGTACAATAAGCTGAAACTGGTAAATTTTTTGTTTTGTGCATACCCTGTCTGAAATCTCTGTGCACGCCACTGATGGTTGAGATATTTTAGAATACAAATTGTTAGAATTTTTGAATTCTTTTATATTTTATTTATTTGAGCAAAGTAAATTAAAATATAAAATAATTATAAGATGTACGTCACTCCTCTCAAAACGGTGAAGGAAAACATCGTGAGGAAACCGGCATGTCCTAGAACCAAAAATTCGAAGACATGTGACATCTGCCAACCCACACTGGGCCCGCGTGGTGGATTACGGCCCACTCCTTCTTACTGAGAGGGAGGCCTGTGTGCCAGCAGTGGGAACATTATAGGCTGATTATGTCAACCATTTGTGCAAAGGCGGTTCAGCTAATCGCTATAACTGACTGTACTATCGGTAATTACAATATGTTCTCGCTTAGTTTGCCGCTGACGATGTGACGACAGTCAAGGGGTTGCGCATTCAGGGGGAGGGCATTCCATGGAACGGCAAATTTAGCGCGAACGGGTTGTACAGCATCATAAGTGATTGGGTTTTGAAATTGTAAAAACAAAAACATCATCTATGAGGAGTTGCATTATTGTAATCTGTAAAAATACTACTGAGCTCTGATTTTTAATTTGTTAGACTAAAATTACTTGTTTTTGGCAATATGACATTATTTAGTATATAATTATTAGCTGTCATAATGGTCTGGCAAACTAAAAGTCAGACTTAGGTCATTGTGATAATTAATTCAACCTTAGGTCAAATACAACATTATAAAAAGAACACTCATTTTTAATAATCACTGAGTCAGTTCATTGATTCATCATAATTGACAGTCATCGCTTTAAGCCTGATTTACACGGTGCGATTTAATTACCTGTGGCATACCCTGTTGAAAAATTAAAATTTGATTTATAACAATAGAAATTCAATTTTGTCTCATTCATTAGTCACAGTTGAACTAATACGTTCAAGCAACTCAAACTCAAAGCATTTATTTCAATTAAACCAATTACAGGCACTTTTGAATTGTCAAGGGGTCAGTCAGTCAGAAAGATGAAGCTAGTTGCCCATTCCAAAGAGTAGGTACCTATGGAGAAGAACGGGCAAGAAACTCCATGGACACGCTTTTAAATAAAATAATATGGTTACAAAGTCTTGGTTACATCATTCATGTTAAAAATTATACATGTGAGAACGATGCAGAACGTTAAAAGCGTCCATAATGAGAAGATGAAAAAAAAACAATTCAAATATTAAATTAAAATAAGCCGTGGCAGCAAAGAGATGACCAGTCCCAACTATAAAAGTTGCTCCGTCTAAACAGTTTAGACGGTAGGTACAAGTCATTTTGTTGCTTCAAGGATAATGGCAAGAATCTTGCACCCTGTAAACCATATAAATGGGGCCTAAAATTTGAAACAGTACTATAGAGGTATGAGGAACAGGGTGTAACGTTCACTCATCCTCCACAGAAAAGGGCCATCCGACCAGACGGGAGTTGAGTCTGGTGGGCTACTGCCCGAAGATTGATGTCGGGACGGTCTGACCTTACGCAAAATCCTACAACGCGCAAGCAGAGTTTACCGACCGTGCAACTAGCATAATATAAGGTCCCATTAAAATAGATGGACAAACTTTTAGAAATTATTCAGACCACCAAAATAAGGACAATGGTAAAAAAATATACTTATAAGAAAAACGCATTAGATACTTACAAGAAAAATAATCAGCTATAGGTACACTAATGTGCCCGGTAATTTATTATTTTAGGTCAATCACTTCAATCAGTATTTTTTTTTTCTTGGATATCTTTGGTTAGACGTACTGAGCGCTGTGTTAAAATTTGTCCATCTATTTTAATGGGACCCTGTATTATGCTAGTTGCACGGTAAACTCTGCTTGCGCGTTGTAGGATTTTGCGTGACGTCAGTGTGATGCGTAGTTCGCATGTGGCGATGTAGATGCCGCCACAGTACAATTAATAAAAAAATGTTATTATTTAATTATTTAAAAATACCCGATCGCTCACTCATGAAGTCATGATACTGATTTATATTTTTTTTAAAATGCACAATATTTATAAGTGAGCATACAAATAGCTGGCTGTGTTATTATGTTTGTGCCTTATACTTTATATATTTATTTAGTATCTAATTAAATTAATTAAAACACTGTGTGTGCCTCGCAATTTGCCAGAATCTTGCGAATTTAAGATATTATAAATAAAAGTTTAAGGCGTGGTTTTACTCTAGATATCTGTGAGACATAGATATAATAGATAGACCTAGATAACGCCATTCGCAAATATCACGATCTGTATGAGAACCAAGCGTGCAATTTTTGACTACCTTCTATGACGTCACAAGCACTATTTAGTGATGGGAAAATCAAATCGATTCAAATACCGGCCGCGTGCAGCACCCGTCTCGCCCCACCCACGGGGTCTAGCGCCAGCGCTCACGCTCACCCAGCCAGCAGTACCCAGGACTGAGCGCGAATGTGGTGGCTTACGATTTTTGTACGTAAGCTGGGCACGCGAAGTAGTTGGCGTTATCTAGGTGTATCTATATCTGTACTATGAGAAGTTTAATAATTAAGGAACACGGGTTCAGTCACGAGTAAAAAGATGCAAGAAAGGTAGTCTAGGGAGCGAGGCCCTTTCCCTTTATTTTTTTTTATAACTTTGACATGCTGTAACTTTAGATTCCGTTTTGGGTGCGGCGGCTGATTATCACATTCATGATTATTGAATATTAAACGACTAATAGAAATGAAATTTACTATGTATAAAATTGGTCCACTTTTTAGTAATAAATTGGGTACAGTTGGCACGTTTTGGGAACGGAACCCTAAAAAAAATTGCATGGCCATCATTTGTGGACTTTTCTTACGTGACTGTACCAGGTACCTACATAATTATTTTTCTGTGAATTTCTCTGTAACAAAAATTTCACTGATATTTTATTAACTTATTGAATATTAAACGACTAATAGAAATGAAATTTACTATGTATAAAATTGGTCCAATTTTTTAGTAATAATTTGGGTACAGTTGGCACGTTTTGGGAACGGAACCCTAAAAAAAATAGCATGGCCATAATTTGTGGACGTTTCTTACGTGACTGTACCAGGTACCTACATAATTATTTTTCTGTGAATTTCTCTGTAACAAAAATTTCACTGATATTTTATTAACCTTTTTGGGTATTATAATGTATTAGGATTCCACTAAGCAGGTATTTTATAGGTACAGACGCCAGCACATCAACCTACCCGAAACTGTCAGATTTTCCCAATCAACTTTGAACCTTATGTTTTAGTGATAAAGTTGAAAATCTATTAAAGAAATTTGACAGATTGTAGTAGGTTGATGTGCTGGCGTCTGTACATAGATGTGAATTATTAATCTTATTAGATACAAAGTTTTATACTCATTGAAATTTAAAAAAATATTCAAGACAAATATTGTATCTACCTGCTTATTATATTGTAAAAATAAAACATTCCATTAGTTATGGACGGGAGTACTCTGTACAAGATTTGTGTTAAATTTAAAAATACCAATTGATATAAGTAAAATAAAAAAATATAATTTCAAAAATTACTAAGAAAAGTGTTTTAATTATTAAAAATATGATATCCTAAGGACTCGTATACATGAGCGGCACGTTGCCAACGGTAGAGGCAACGGCAGTCGTCGATATTCATCGGCAGCTGCCGTAGACGCGTCGACGGCAGCCAGCGACAGAGGAAATTGCTGCCGCTGCCGTCGACAACGTGCCGCTCGATTGTATGTGCACTTACTTGTGAAGCTTGTGAGGAATAATAACAAACTGACTTAACTCATTGACTATTTACCTATCCCACGGTCGATTATAGATGATGCACTAAATAAAAAACTTATAAAGGACCCATTCAGCAATGAAAAAAAAAAAAACAAAAAAAATGTTACACTAATGTCATACTTACTCCTTTTATTAAGTACTAGCTGCGCCCCGCGGTTTCACCCGCATAAGTGTCGATCCCGTGGGAATATCGGGATAAAAAGTATCCTATGTCCTTTCTCGGGACTCAAACTATCTCTATACCAAATTTCATCTTTATCGGTTCAGCGGTTTAGGCGTGAAAAGGTAACATACAGACAGAGTTACTTTCGAATTTATAATATTAGTATGGATGTACACACGGCTACACATCAAGCTATACATAACCAGTATAACTGACTTCTGATTGTATGAAAAACCTGTACAATGCGAGGTCAGATAAAACTGGTAATGTATAGCTTGATGTGTAGCCGTGTGTACTTACGACAGTTTTTCCTGTAGACTATCTCGTTGTGCCTATTGGAAGCTAGCAATTATTTTTTTAGGATGAGTTAACCACAACAAGTGACGACACAGAAGGTGATTACCGTGCGGTTTTTCGAGGTTAGAGGTAGGTATATTATTATACCCAGCGATTTAGGGCATTAAGGTATTGTATAGGATAATAAATTATCAAAATGCCTCATAAAATAACACTAATCGAGATACAATTTTTTTTTTTACGATTTATTGTATCTATAAACCATACTTACCAGATAAACATACGCATGCATGGCTAGTACAGACCCCAGCACATCAAGATACCCGAAACTGTCAAATTTTTCCAGACAACTTTGAACCTTATACTTTAGCGATAATGTTGAAAATCTATTAAAGAAATTTGACAGATTGTAGTAGCTTGATGTGCTGGCGTCTGTAGGTACAGACGCCAGCACATCAACCTACCCGAAACTGTCAGATTTTCCCAATAAACTTTGAACCTTATGGTTTGGTGATAAAGTTGAAAATCTATTAAAGAAATTTGACAGATTGTAGTAGGTTGATGTGCTGGCGTCTGTACATAGACATTTTTTATATTAAAATTTGTTTCATAATAATATCTACCTCATCATCTGCCTAGTATTTTTCCAACTATTTTTGGGGTCGGCTTTCAGTCTTAACTATATAATGCCGCTGAATACCAGTACTTACTTACTTATTTTACATGGAGCGACTGCCTATCCTACCTCCACAAACAAGTTCTGGGTAAAACTATAACCCTTGGTAAGACTGACTGTCAGACTTGCTTATGACGACCCGTAACTACTGTCAAAAATTCACGAATGACAGCCGGGACCAAAAGCTTAACGCGCTTTCTGAGGTCACCCATCCACGGACCGACCGCGACAATAGTAGCTTAATCTGCAACCTAATTACGAAACACACTATAAATCTCAATCTGAATCATTTTGAAGGGTATTGCTAATCCATTGCTTCATATTATGTTCGAATGTGTCTGCTCTGCACCGTAATCGCTATGAATGTTGTTGAACTGTCAAAATGAATGCTATTGCTAGGTACTGATAGTGTGTTTGTTATGCAATTACCCCGCTGATCGTTCGACCCGTGCGGCTTTTATTACTTTTTACGGTTTATTCCCGGTCGTCCCCACCTTGTCGTCCCCACTGGGTATGAATGGGAAAAAAAAGTTTCGTTCCTCCCCAGTGGTGACGATTGGAACTTTTTATTTCCCACTCGTTCCGTTATAGACCGAGAGTCAAAATGCAGTAATGGGGATTTCAATAACAGATTTCACGGATTGTTAAAATGTTTTAATTACGACTTTCTGACCAAGAGTGAACAACGTTTTTGATTAACCGAATTAACGAGCTAACCTTTCCAAACCAATGTTCAAATGGATTATGTAAGTATTAAATAATCCAAATTAAGTATTACCAACAATTTCATTGTTATTGAACTTTGTTCCGCTGATCATTAACGCCAAAACATTTTCGCCAATTAGCTCATTTCCAAGCAGGACACACTTCCTGAACAGTAATTATAATCCATATATCTACACAATGAATAATTTCTTGACAATAAATGACGTAGGTTCCTACCTATTTCAATCAAGTGTTATAAAATTTGTTTTGAACCGATGAACGTTGGTGTATGTGTGTATTAGTTATGCAGTTCTTGAGAGGAGACCGTGAATCAGAAAACCAAAATATTTTATTTCACATAAACATTCATGGGCACTTAGGAAACGTCAGAAGCTAGGTGCACGGTTCCAACTGGTCGTGCCTATGGAGAAGAGCCGGCAAGAAACTTCACGGATACCTACCTACTCCTTTAAATATAATTGGCCTGTCAACAAGTGCCAGGTACCTACTTAATAAAAAAAGAAAATGGTTTACAAATCTAGGTACAAGGCCTACAAACGTAAGGTAGGGTGTCCTCAGCCTCAGGCTAGGTGTCACGACGATTCACGAAGGGTGGTTGTGGCTGCTAGCAGCGGGATGAGAGTAGCCGAAGTATTGGACAGGGCTAAGTCCAGCAGGCAGCAATGGATTAGCTGATGACGAGTGTTATTCTACTCAATAATCTATGTGTAAGTACCTATTCTTATCGTACGAGTATATTTGTATCTTCCGTATTATATGTAGACAAACCTTAATTGCAATAAACAAGCTAATACTAAAATATATAATTATATTATTTACAAGTTTTTTTTTGTTGTTAAAAGCGGCGTCACTGCTTCACAGAGTGCGTGAATATCACTGAATATCACTCAGGATACTGTTATCCTGAGTGATATTCAGTGATTTCCAGGTATGTCTTGTCCGTTCTTCAAAAATTGTATGCGTTTATGTATGAACTAACATTGTTTTAAGCATTATTTTAATAACAAAATAGATCTTGTTTTCTGAAATATAATTAAATAATAAAAATAAAGGTCTCCTCATACTTCTCCAATTTCCTTATCTTGTGCCTTATACGGCCTATCGGCCAGGAACGACTCCAAATCGTCGCTTCAGCGTTTTTTAGGCTAAAGTAAGTAGTAAGTCTACAATAATAAAAAGGACAGAGCTCATTGGGCATAAAAAAAGCTGTAATTTTTTTTTTCGCATTTCACGCATGAACACTAAAATGAAATACTTACCAATATGTAGAGAGGGAAAACAAAATGGAGTCGGCATCAAAAATAAAAAAAAATCGTTAAAAATAATTAAGATTAATGGTAGTGCCCAGGTATAACGATGATAATTTTGGCAGCGAATTATTTATGATGTTTTTTTAATATGTAATATATAAAAAAAAAAAAAAACATCACTCACCACAATCACTCAAGCATAGAAATGTAAATCTATGCACTCAACACTCACCTTATCACTTTTGATGGTTTTATATAAAATAAACAAAATACTCCACGTTGTATGGCGATGCTAATTGTTTGGCCAAAAGAAACTTTTTTACAAAAAAAAAAAAAAAAATGACTTCAAAAAAAAAAAACACTAAAAGTGAAAAATAACTTTAATTTCGGAAGTCTAATTAAATGATAAATAATAATAATCGGAAAACGCAGCAATACCAATTCCACTATGGGTTTCTGTAATAAATAAACCATTTTAGTAAGGAACTCTATATTATTGACGATACATTGCAAAATTTTTCGGTGTATAGCAGCTAGGTAACTATACCGATGAAAAACTTGGATATAACAATGTTGCTAAGCAGTACTTTGTAGGGCAATAAATAGGTACCTACCTATATTTATGGGGCAATTGTTCCTCAACATTGTTAGGTATTTATTTTATATCGGGTAGCTATGTCAGTAGGTATACATAATCAAATAAAAATCATTGTTAAATTCATACAAAAAATAATGTTTTCACTTCTCATGCTCTAAAAGTCCGTGTTTATGTTGTGCTTAGGCGACATAAAATCGCTTTTTATGTTCTAGTGCATAAAGTAAAATTTTTTTCTAAGACTAAAGTAATCAGGCCCAACAGCCACACGCACAATAAAACTTCGCAGATTAAAGTCGTGATTTATTTCATTTTCTTTAAATACCACTTCTGTGTTTTCTATCGTTAATTTAATAAAATCAGGTAAAATAGTTGTCATTTATTATTTAAAAAGGCAAAGAAACGTTTTAATTTTTTGGCAGTATGAAGTACCCAAGTCGAATGACAAATGTTGAAAATTAAAAAAAAAAACTTTTAAAAAGTTTCGTGGCGGTATTATCTGTGGTGGCGGGAATTAGCTATGGATGCAACATTTTTGATTAATTATGTACTGTATACTTTATGCCTGTTTCATTTTCTCGCAATCGAAGTGAAAAGCAGAGTGTATAACTCAGGCATAAACGAGCCATTTTACCCCTCGACTTAACTATCCACTCTCGCCTGCGGCTCGGGTGGATATATACGTCTCGGGGTAAAATAGCTTCTTTTATGCCTTAGTTGTACAATCTACTATTGTGTTTAGCAGAAGTTTTAGGAACAATCATCACTTGTTTCTTATGCCGAATGTAGGTACTTTAGGCGCTAAGCACTACAAAAAAAAAAACAGATTTTATATAGGTAAGTTTATTTAAGCTGACTGCCCAAAAAATGAGTCATTCATGTTCAAACCTTTTTTTTTGTTTCCGGGGCGGAAAATCTTCATGGATGAATATTTGAAGTGAGCTGTCATTGTACAGACGCCAGCACATCAACCTACCCGAAACTGTCAAATTTTCCCAATCAACTTTGAATCTTATATTTTCGTGATAAAGTTGAAAATCTATTAAAGAAATTTGACAGATTGTAGTAGCTTGATGTGCTGGCGTCTGTACCTGATGTTAGTGATTGAAACTTATGACGGCTCACTTCAAACTCACTTCACCATTATTGGTATTTTTTTACAGAATAATTCGGCAGATCTCTTTCCTTGTCATTAGGTAAGCTACTATCTTCTTCTTTGCGTGTCGACAGCAATCTAAATGAACTCGGCTCAGTATTCGGCTACGTGTTTGGCGCCATCACTAGCCAATCATTTCAATCAAAGACATTTCTGTCGAGTCCAGATAACCGAAAATGCCTTCATAATAACTTTAGGCACTAACCCCTCAGGGTCTGATAGGGCATTAGTAGGTACGTACTTTTTACACAGCACATTGACATACACACAATTTGAATATCCAGCGGATTAAAAAAAAAAAACAAAAATTTGGTGCTATTATCGATTCGATTCGGTGAGATATTTTGTAAAATTTATATTATTTGAAGGCGCATTCTATTATTTTTTGTATCCCATATATTTTGGTCATGGACCGAAACAAAATTGCCTGAACCACCAAAGATAGAAATATGAAGGGGTCTCCTCTCATCTTATCCTATAAAATTGGTGAAATGTGGGTACCTAGAATAGAATAACGTATAACCTATTGTACGAGTAGGTAAGTACTTATATACACACAACTATAATACCGGAAGCAAAAGTTTTAAACCTCAGCATTATGATCAGCGGGGCAATTGCGTAACACACTATCAGTAGCAATATCTTTCATTTTCAGAGTTCAAAAACATTCATTGCATTGTTTACGTTGTTGAGCGGAATTTTTTCGAACATAATTATTATGAAGCAATGATAATCCATTGCCACAGTATAATATACAGTAAGTTATCTAAGGCCGCCCGCCGAGTTATTAGCCTACTCTTGCGTTGATCCCCAGGGTTGTCACTTTTACTTTTAGTTAATATTTTCGAACAAGCAGCACTTGATCTAAATTTATGAAATAAAAAGCATATTATGATTGAATATTTTACCAATTTATAAATTTAGTAAAAATAAAAAGCCTTTATTCACATAACATTTATTATACTAAGTTACAAATTTGATACCGAGAAAATTTTTCTCCTGTTTCTGCACGTCCGGAACGCTTTATTATTATTTGTTAATGTAAAGTAAATTCTCATTCTTACGTAAAGTTTTTGTAAAAAGCTTTTGGGAAAGCATGGACAGGGCATCTTAAATTCTATATCATTCAGTTGATCGTAAATTGACCGGCCAATTTTAATGTTGATGTGGTCCTTTTCAAACGCTTTGCGAAACACCTGCTCCATCCTTTCTACATTATCGACAAAATCATCAGGTGGGACCATGAGTAAATTTCGATCTTTGCCGTAATTCCTGTAATGGGTACACCCATTACAGGAATTACGGCAAAGATCTAGATTCTACACTTAAATTACACGCTCGTTGATTAACGTCGACGTAATTATTTAAAAAATCGCAGTTCTTATGGTAATCAACACATTTTTTTAACAAAGCGCCACAAACATAAAAAAATGCATTTTTTTCCGGTAGCTCATGTTGTATTGGTACATAGTCAGAACGTAAGATTTCCGACAAAATATTTTCATTTCCTTGTGTTTGATTGCTACTGGTCAGATGTTTGTCGATTACTGAGACACTTGTTTCGAAATGTTTGTGATTTTTCAAACTAATCAAAAATTCTGTGATATCTTCAGAACAATTACCATCTATTGGAGGCTTTGTAATATTTGTAAAATAAATCTTTCTATATGCAGATATGTACAAAAAAGTAAACAAAAAGATCGTTAATGTAGACAATGTAGATACATTTTTAGATTGTTGTTGATTTTTCAAAAACCGCTTGTCCGATTTTAATAAAATTTTCATGGGACCATTTGGGAAGTATACCCTTTCCAACAAAAAAAGAATTTTTCAAATCGGTTGGCAAGCAACGGAGTTATGCGGGAACAAACATAAAAAAAATAAAATACAAACATTCGAATTGAGAACCTCCTCCTTTTTTAGAAGTCGGTTAAAAACTAGACTTCTTAAAATAAACTTTAGCTCTAAACATAGTATTCAGAAAGTAAATTTGGGAATACATTTATATGGAAAAATGCGACTCGGCTACGCTCTTAATAAAGCAAATAAACTGTGAAATAAACAATACAATACCACATTTTCTAATAATATTTAAGTATAAGTAGGTACTTACATTTCTGGTTGAGTAGGAACTATGAAGAATGATAAGTCCGGGTTTGCGAAATCATTATTGAGGCACCCGAAAACACTACAATATTTTTTTCCCCTTTTTGAAGTCATGATACTCGTAATTTAAGTGGCCGCCGCCGGCGAGAGTTGACGAACGCAAGCGGTCATGTAGCGTACGCGCGTGCTCACAGTCGCGCTGCACAGCCCGCACTGCCGCCACCTTATTCCCTCATATATTATGCTAGCGTGTGCGTGAAATCGCGTGCCGACATGGCGCGCGGCGCGCACGCACACATTCAAACCGAGAGCGGCACGTTTGTATGAAGATGTTTTACTGTATATTATACTGTGCCATTGCTTCATATCGCTCATTTGGAGAAACATCGACGTAACTACTAGTATACTTTTTTACGTATTCTTTCTCCGAACGTAAATACGCTTTCTAAACGATTTGTCATATTGAACTCATTTTTGGAGAAAAATACATTTATTTACTTCAATGTTTCTCCAAATGAGGGATATTATGTTCGAAAAAATTGTCTGCTTCACTCTTTCTGCTTTTTTCTTCATTCAATCAAAATGATTCAGATTGAGATTGATAGTGTGTTACGCAATATTAGGGTGCTGGTCTCCAGCGTGTTCCTTGACGCCTGTTTATAAAAAAAAGAGAGGTACAGACGCCAGCACATCAAGCAACCCGAAACTGTCAAATTCTCCCAATCAACTTTGAACCTTATTATTAAGCGATAAAGTTGAAAATCTATTAAAGATTGTGGTAGCTTGATGTGCTGGTACCTATGTACATTAAGCAACAACGGATTTATATAGCTTTTGACCACGGCTTCATCCGTGTGGATGTCGGGTATCGTCCCACGGGGACTTACTACTGGGATAAAAGTACTTATCCGATGTCCTAATCCAAACCACGGCCTATCTGTACGCCTTTCATGCAAATCCATTCAGCCGTTAAGGAGTGACAAGGTAACAAATACATAATTTAAAAAAAGCATCTCGTCTTACATACCGCAGTGTCTCACGTTACTGAAATTATGGCACTGAAACGTGGTCGCTCACAATGGGCCTTATTAGAAGTCAACTTAAAGGGCAATAAAGAGGGCTATGCTTAGAGTTTCCCTACGTGATCGAATCAAAAATGAAGAGATCCGCAGATGAACCAAGATAACCAACATAGCCCGAAGAACTGCCAAACGGGTAGGGGACATTGCTCGCAAAACAGATGGCCGATGGGACCGACAGGTTCTGGACGAACGACCGCATACCGGAAGACGTAGGCATCGACGTAGGGAAGGCCTCCCTCAAGGTGGATCGAAGACCTTGTGAAGGCCGCAGGAATTCGCTGGATGCGAGAAGCACCGAACCGGTCGAAGTGGCGGTGCTTCGGGGAGGCCCCTGTTCAGTAATGGACGTCTTTCGACTGAAATTACGATGATTTTTGGTGCAGTAAGAAAAGATTCCACCTCTGGGCAGGTCAGTTTATGAGTGTTACAACGATGCTGGCTATTGCTGTATTCTACATAAATTGTTACTATACAGGAACAGCCATAGTTGAAACCAGGGTTCTTACATTCTTGTGACACAGCAACGTGAAACTAGTTTATTTTTAGCTTACAATCATGACAATATTTTTTTAAGCACCCAGTGTAAGTGCCGGAGCACACGATCTGCACTTAGGTAGGTAGGTATTTTTATTCGTTGAACTCTGAATAATAATGGTGAACATGCCTCTGCTTATTATCTATCATAATTCTAGGCTTCTAAAATAAACTCACATAGGTAGGTACATGCATAATGATATCGCAGCATGTGCAAGATTAGATGACTACAACATTATTTATTAGCATTAGGTACCTACTTGTAACTAACTAACAAACAAACAATGTAATAATAATATAATCTTAGAAGTCATTTTTATTAACCTACTTCTAATTGTCATGTCATATCGAAACGAAACTTTGTATGTCTCTGTAGTTCGGATAACAAAACTGTAATTTGGTTACTTAGAGCTGATCTGATGATGGAACCAGGAGGCGAATACTGAATAGTGGAACTCTTTACTAGTAAGCAACCTTGTAAACGATATGAGTTCAGTAGTAGCCCCTAATCGTCATAGCTGACTTGACTGATTGACTTTATACTACCTACCTACGTAAGTAGTACCATGGGCAAAAATATTTATCTTAGTTCTACTCGACCAGTAGAACCAGTGCCAATAAAATATGATAATTTTATAACGATGGTCCGATTGATAGAACCACCGAAAAGAAAAATGCCCGTAGTCCTACTAGTAGAACTACGCGGTCGAACCACGGGCAATAAACGATTCAAACACCGTGGAGAGCTTTTTAAATTAATTTTCTATGTGCGCTCCACGGTTTTATTTATTTTATAATTTTTAGTGCGTTATAAATTCTTTTAAGGACAATGACAGATGTTGCAAGATAGTCCGTCTTATCTGCCGACTTAATATCCTTGGGATGGCACTAGCGGTCTAACATCGTGACCATCATCAACTCACATCTCGATTCTCGTTTAGAGTCTAGACAAAACATTATCTCGTTTCTAGTTGTATTATTGCTATTGGTTACATAATCAGCCTTTAATGTTCCCACTGGCGCTACACATTCTTCCTCTCTTTGAGAGGGAGTGGGCCATAATCCACCACGCGGGCCCAGTGCGGATTGGTAGATGTCACATGTGTTCGAATTTTTGGTTCTAGGACATGCCGGTTTCCTCACGATGTTTTCCTTCACCGTATTCTCTTGGTTGTCGTAGGTTAATTGCAGAATGGTTAACACATACATGTCCAAGTACATAGGTACTTCATTCACTATGATAGCAGAGTATCGCAATTTACAATTGCGGTTGCAACAAACGATGGCCAAATTTTGGCATATTTCATTTCAATGGCCTATGGATTGGTGTTGCGACAATGGCATTACCACAGAATCCGCTATGCGTGTCGTTCGCATTCACAAAGTCGTCTAGTGTTCGCTTGGCCTTAGTAATTTAAAAAATCGAATCGCGCAGATATTTTTTTATTTATTTATTTAGTAACGGTTGAGACGCCATTCAGTGAAGTCGGATTTATCGACGTCCTTCAGCGGGAACTATTTAAGATTTTCGTATTGTTGCAATTAATTCAAGGTAATCTGTTTATTATTATTTACGTTGTCTAATTATAGGCTCAAATTGAAAGCATTTTATGTAAAAAAACAAAGTGAATATTTTTGGAGCAATATAAAATTATACGTAGGTACTTAAGTCGTCTAATTTTGTCAAAAATGTTTCTTCAACGGGTATATTTATACGATCATATAGGTACATAGTATGATCGTTTAATAATTAATTTTAGTGAGGCTTTATTTGATTTTTTCATTATAACAGACCCCATTCAATATTTTCTATTTTATTTCAGTTTCCGATCGTAACTTAATGAATTTTTATTACAATTTACTGTATTAACGAAATTAACGTAAAAAAATAAGAAAATCCCCAATCAAATCCAACTTACAATAAACAACGAAAATATTGCTAAATCAAACAGTGAAAGATATTTGGGTCTCATATTAGATACTAAGTTAACTTGGAAACCCCATATTGACTACATTAAGTCCAAACTATCACCTCTGGTAGGAGCATTGCGTCGAATGTCTGCTTGCATTCCTAAAAAAGCTCGCGCAATGATATATAACTCTCTTGTTAGACCCCACATAGAATATCTTATTGAGATATGGGGAACTGCAGCAAAATCTTTAATCAAGGATATACAAATACTACAAAATAAAGCAATAAAAACACTTTACAACTACAACTACCTTACACCAACCACCAAAATCTATAATGATACCAAAATACTTAAAATAAACCAACTCTACATACTTAAAACATGCATCCTAATACATAAAATCATAACACAAGACACACATTCGCAACTTAACTTTGAAAAGAAAACTTACACATATAACGCAAGACGACGAGACAAAATACAATTAAGAAAACCTAGAACTAACTATGGTAGGAAAAATATACTATATGAGGGAGCAAAACTGTATAATGAGATACCTGATGATGTGTTTAGCAGTGACAGATGTTATACATATAAAAAAGCGCTAGAAGAATACGTTAGGACGAAGTACTAACACCTGAATGTCACCTTTAAAATCTATTAAAATCTTTTAATTATGTTGCTTTGTATAGCATGTGATCACAGAGACTGTATCTACTTTTATTATATATTTTCTTTACATTTCTCAATTTGTAAGTGAACCTTAATGTTCTTTTTTGAGAAATAAATGTCTTTAAACCGAACGTAGGGAATTAAGGAAAATATTTATGATTTTATGGATTTGTTTTTTAATTTAATTATTTAGGCACAAATAGCGACTAAAAAATGTATATTAAAGTCGCTATTTGTGCGTCGATATCACGCCTCAGCGGCGGCCCTAGAAAAATATGTAGGTAGGTGGTGCAAAATCTTAAAGTGGCGCCCCTCTTTGCCATGTTCCTATGATATATGCATAAATCCAGTTGCTTACGCGTCGGATTAATCGGATATTACATAGACTAGCTGTGCCCGCGACTTCGTCCGCGTGGACTTCGGTATGTAGATCTTTTTCAGCCTGTAATAAAACGCAATTTAACGTAACTTCAGTTTGTCTGTTCATAAGTATGAGTAAACTTGTACATAGATTAGATAAATAAATAGTTTTAAATATGTGTAAAAAAATATGTAGTGTATCTGCGTGACAAGGACAGGGCTCACAAAATCTGTATACAGACTTCTGCAGCGTAGTTAGTATCTTGTATACTAATGTATGTTTCTTTGTGAAAATAAACTATTATTATCAATCTGTCGAGCGTTAAAAAAGTGTTTGCCCATTCCGTGTGCGTAGTGCA
Source organism: Amphipoea oculea (assembly GCA_945859645.1). Taxonomy (NCBI): domain Eukaryota; kingdom Metazoa; phylum Arthropoda; class Insecta; order Lepidoptera; family Noctuidae; genus Amphipoea; species Amphipoea oculea. The sequence goes on from OX243876.1 coordinate 8,454,859, forward strand.
TTGTACACGGAATGGGCTGTGCCGTGTTTGACGATGCCACTGTGCTGGCGCTCTTGCCCTGCTGAGGTAACAAGTACCTAGTAAAGATGATAAATAATAACAACTAGCTTCTGCCCGCGACTTCGTCCGCGTGAAATTCGTACTTTCCTCTAAAAGTTTCGAAAATGAATGTTGGTATGATCTTTATAATTAACTTAAATAAATAAGTATTCGGGCCAATTTTTAAGTTTATAGAACAAAGGAATCAGATTTTTCAAAGAAACTATCCCCGCTTTTCACCCCCACAGGAGTAGAATTTTGAAAAATCGTTTAATATGTGTTCATAACTTGACTCAAAGTTTATTTATACCAATTTTCGAGCTAATCAAGCCACGCAGTAAAATCCTCCCCTTTAAAATTAACTACCTCTTTTCATACAGTTAGGGGTAGATTTTCGAAAAACCCTGATACACGTTATTAATTATTTTTAGTCCTTAGTATAAATACTGAGTTCCAAGTTAATCGGACAGGGCGTTAAAATTCTTCCATACTTATTTTAACACCCCCCCATTACCTCTTTAGGGGGTATTTTAGAAAAACGAAAAATTCCAAATTTCATAATTTACTTAGATAAGTATTCGTGCCAAGTTTCAAGGTTATTAACTCAATAAATAAGATTTTTCATACAAACAAAATCCCCCCTTTTCACCCTCTTAAAGGTTGAATTTCCAAAAACCCCTTCTTATTCGATACCTACTCTGCACGAAGAACACAACCTCCAAAACTCATGTCCCTAGGACCAGCAGTTTAGACTGTGCGTTGATATTTCAGTCAGTTCGTTCATCCTCCTTTGGGGGAGAAATTATCAAAAACGCTGAGACACGTATAAATTAATTTTCAATCGTTAGCCTAAATACAAAATTTGAAGACCCTAACTTTTAAACTGACGGACTTTCATACACAACTTTATCCCCCTTTTTAACCCTTTGGGGTTGGAATTATCAAAAACGCTGAGACACGTATAAATTATTTTTTAGTCGTCAGCCTAAACACAAAATTTGAAGATCCTAACTTTAAAACTGACGGACTTTCATACAAACTTTCATCCCCTATTTAACTCCCTTAGGGGTTGAATTTAAAAAAATCCTTCCTAATTCCTTGTCTACATTATAAAGGGAACCATTGTGTAAAATTTCAAAATAAATACCTATAACTACCTACTTTAATTAATAAAAGTACCTACGCTTAATAATTTTTAATTTGAACGAATATTTAAACACTACCAAAACAACTCATACCTATTTTACAAAATAACAACAAAAGAAATTCAAATAAACTATTTAAAGACTAAAAGTCGCGCTGATAAGCACGGTTTCTCAATATCAATTATTGTCTGTCAATAAGGTCGAACGCTCTGAACGCATCAACAGCCAAATATTGAATGAAGCTCGCTCTGACGCTCTCGGACCTCCCGCCTTTTTATACACTACGGGACCAGTGTCGAGCGCGGCAACCGTTACACAAATATAATCCTTATAGCATGATTCAGACGTGTGACGGCGCGATGGCTTATTTCATGTATAAGTTTGGTGTTTCTATACCGATTTCTATGATTCTTTTTTTATTGAATAGGTAATAATGTTAACTTTTTTAAATTAGGGATGAGTGAGAGTATTATAAACGTAAGAGTAAACAAATATAATCAGAATGCTCCGAACTGCTAAGCTATCAGGAGTTACACGTGTTATTGTGAGTCAACCATAAAAGATAGACATATGCTGTTGCAGGATATTTTTTAGACAATTTTATCTAGAATATTTCCGTCATACATGATTTCTATGTAACTTTAACCATTAAGGCTGCACACGCGACGGAAGCTTAAAAAATGGAGTAACTTCTCCCGTTTTACCAACATTTCCCTTCACTACTCTGCTCCTATTGATTGTAGCGTGATGAAAAGTATACTATAACCTGCCCAGGAGTATGAAGAATAATTGTACCAAGTTTCGTTAAAATCCGTCCAGTAGTTTTTGTTTCTATAAGGAACATACAGACCGACAGACAGACAGACAGACAGACAGACAGACAGACAAAAATTTTACTGATTGCATTTTTGGCATCAGTATCGATCACTAATCACCCCCTGATAGTTATTTTGAAAATATATTTCATGTACAGAATTGACCTCTCTACAGATTTATTATAAGTATAGATCAGTAATATAGTTTGACAACTTTTAGTTACACAGCAGTACCTAGACGGCTACATTTCCAACTTTTTTGCTAACAAATTTCTGTATTAATTCCATTAATGTACCTATTAATTTTATACATCAATTATTAATTCAGAATAATTTAACTGTTGGGCAATTGTATTTTCTACGGACAGGATTCCAAGGTCCGACAGTCTTTCACTCTTTCCTGACACATAGTGGAACGAATAAGTTTTACTTATCCAGTATACATTTCCGCGCCGCACGCTCCGTTTGCGCGCCTAAATGAACGTTGCGTCTCGGTCGTTTTTTTTTTATATGTGGCTTCTGATGATATGGTTAGAAAGGAGGTGACTAACGAGATGACGACTAATAGAGAGAAGTAAGGAAGAAAAATACATGTTGCCCGAACTCCAAATAAATTGGGATAAGCGCAGCAGGGTAATTGTACACTATCAGTAGAAAATGTAGCAATGGGTTTCATTTTGACATTCATTGCGTTATTTGCGTTGTTGAGCAGACACATTTTTCGAACATATGGAGGAATGGATTAGAAATATGCTTCAAAATTATTCAAATTGAATTTCTAATATTAGAGGTAATAGTGTGTTACGCAATTAGAAGGCTGGAGAATGATGATGATAAAGAAAGAAAGTTAAATTAAATACTTATGTTAATTGAGACACGCACAGGAAATATAAATAATAAAAAAAATGTGTTTAAAACTAACAAAGTTACATTAAAACAACCAAAAACACGAAGCTTTCTGCGAGGCCAAAAAGGATCCTATCTCAACAAAATGCTGCGATATTTAAAAAATAAATACCGCAGCACTGATATTCTGATAGGGTCCGGTGCTGACATTGATGCAAACATTTGCAATTGCACCTACTTGCCAATTTTATAAAATCTTTACGACTGCCATTATAAATGTAGCTGTAACCCGTCTATCATTAATGACTTCATGAGTCATACAGAGTCGTAATCATGACACATTGTCATGGGTGTTAAAGATAATTATCATTTTAATTTGCCTAACAACATAGGTTAACTTTAAAGATGGTTCCATATCTAAGTACATTATATTAGCATGTATGAACGCCAATGTTAACGTTTTCATGTCATGACAGAACAATTAGAAATAAAAAAGTTCCATACAAAATAGGAACTTTTTGACGTGAAGAAGTCTTTTATATAACGAATACAGAACCTCCTTTTTTAAAGTCGGTTAAAAAAAACTAACTTCTGCCCGCGATTTCCGTCCGCGTGGAGGTCAACTATAGGTAGGTACCTACCATAAAACATAATTGACCTAATGGCACTCGCTCGGTAGCTTTCTATAGGTGAAAGATTTTGTATCTAATCGGATCCGTACTTCCAAAGATAACACTCTAATAATTTTACCTCATTATTATACATATTATCAATTTATGTTTTGACGAAAACGGGTCAAGATATTTTTAAAAAATCGTAAAAGAAAAATAGGTCGTTGAACGCACAACACACACTCGAGGAGAGCCCTGCGTCGGCCTCCGAGCGGCGGGTCCTGGTTGCCAGGATCGGGCGAGACCTGTCTCTGCCGGCAGTTGTGAAGGCTATGCTGAGGGCTATGCTAAGGGTTATGCTATGAATTGGACGGCAGTAGCCTTCTTCTGTGAGACCGTGATGGTCAAGAAGGAGGCCGCCGAGCGGGATCGGGAGAGGGCCGATCCTGCTCGGAGAAGGAGGCGTCGGGGTCGCAACTGCCTTAACGCCTAATACGCCGAAACCCACTTACCAATCAAGGTAGGTGGACCTTTGGGGTCGCAGGCGCACAGACTAAGTGACCCCAGGGAAGACGGTGGCACAGTAGTCACGTGCTGCCGTGCATAGCGAGGCTCAGGGGAGGCCCTTTTACAGTCTCCCCAGGGATGTGCCTTACAAGCGTTGCACGGGGGGTTCCGGAGTTGGTTTTTTAAGAGGAACTGGGACTACCCCTATGTGTTGATGGTGATCACCGGGGTGGTTTTAGTGAGGTAAAAATCCCACAATGCCCGACCTCCCTCCCCGAAGGTTGGGTGCCTTTTGAAGGTTTCCCCAAGAAAACAAAAAAAAAAAGGTCTTTGAACGCAAAAAGGTCAAGTCCAAGGCCGATAAGTACCTATACCTACAAGAATTTTAATAAAATCCATGACTGGTTTAGTTGGCTCAACCGGTTGAATGCCGTAATTACAGACACAATTTAAAAGCCATTGTGTCTCGCGTGGGCATACGAAGGGTTAAAGGTTTGATAGTTATCCTTTTTTTAAATTAGTTTTGAATTTATGGTTTAAAAACAAAAATGACATAAGTACCTAATAAAAACAAAAACCAAAATGATTCCTTCGTTTATTAGGTTCCTGCCTAGGTACTGAAGTAACTTTGGTTTATTTAATTATAGGTACCTAAATGAGCTTCTTCTTTGCAGCCAACTTATTAAATATTTTTTTGTTTTTGAAAAATTTGCTCCGGCCAATACTCCATAACATTCTATGTCTCGCATAAAATAATAATAAAGAACAATGGGAAAATTTGTATGGACCCCGTCCCCAGCAGTGTAGCACTATGGGCCATGTGTGAAAAAATCGATGTTATTCTGAATAACAAATTACTGAAAGAAAGTATGAAATAATGAATGTGGCAAACAATATTTTTTTCTTAGTTGTTTTTATATTAGACTGCTCTTTATGGTTACTTTTATCAAAAACTTGATTTCTGAATTTCAATGATTGTTTATTTTAAGCATGTATTGTTTGCTCAAAAAATATTTCTTAATAAAAATTATTTATTGTGTTTCTATCTTTGTGGTTGAATAAATTTTTTCCTTTATTATTCACACATTTACTGTCATACAATAAAATGATGTATTTTTTACGCTCTTTCATTTGATATGAGAAAAAGTGCTACAAGGGTGGGGACGCTTTTTCCCAATGTTCTTTATAATGTTTAATTATGTAAGTAAAAATAATTAGGTTGAATTAAACTGTCTAGTTTAAATGACGAACTACGTACGAAAAAAGCATTTAGTTTAGTTTGCATTTTAACTTGCATTAACATTTTTGACATTAGAATTTTAGAGCACATTCCATATAACATAAAATTAAATTACCTATTATACCTGTATTAGTACCCATAGTATAACTGTATTTATAGTATAATTATATAGTAGGTACGTAATTATACCAACATAATTATTTATGTATTTTTTGTTGTCTACGACGGCTCTTTTTCTTCTTGGACAGGTAAGTTAGCGCGAATTTACTAGGCCCGAGTATGTAATTTGCAGTCGAAAGAGTTTTTGGGCTCCGATGGTTACAAAATGAGGATGGGTACAAAACTGGATTATGTTCCCGAATAGGGAAACCATGCCACAATCTTGATAAAAATCTAATTTGACCAATGTATTTTCAGATGCCCCAGGTTAACGAAAAAGATGTGGCTGCCTTCAAAGACTGGCTGGCAAAGGAACCGACTCTACCCAAAAATTTTGGTAAGTACGTACACACTTACCTAACACCCAATTTCTAGCAATCACAACTGTAATTAACATGACATTAAAAGTCTGTCAGGTAAGACTGATACAAGCGAATGTTCATTTTTGTTTCATTCTACGTTCACTCTACACCGACAAAGTTAAATAGGAATGAATGTTCATCTACTCATTTTTTTCCATTTTTTGATCTGAGTTCTGTCGAGCTATTCCGCGAAAATCTGTCATTCCATTCATAGGATTGACACTATTGATAGGTCACTTCAGTTCAAGCTCAGTTCACCTAAGATTTCACGGTGAGTTTTTTTACAGAATATACCTGCTGATCTGTAGGCGAGTGAAAAATGTTGAGTGACGAATTCCAACTTCGTTCACTAATTAATTCGATTTTTACTTTTGATTCATTTTGAATTCAGACATTTCACTTTCGAGTAAAATGAAGAATGAAAGACAAAAATTAACAAAAAGTGAAACGTCTGATATACGAGTATCACTCTAGGTAGTATGCTTAATTTTTGTGTCGATTGTCCTATTAGAATCCGGGCGGAAACTATGTAGGTAGGTACAGTTAAGCAAGTAGTACCTAGTTAAAAAATATTTAGCATGTATTTAACCTCGATGACGCTTTACATAGTGAAGTTCGAGTATGTTGCGTCTTTCATCCTCAACAATTTCGCTGTTTTTGTAATTTTGGGTATTGAATTGACACAGAGTAACTAATAGTACTAACGTGTTGGGTCGTGAATTCGGTGTGTTTTTATTTTATTTTTATAAATAACTAATAATAGCAATGTAGCTTGCACATTACCCAGTATCCAGGTACTTTAATTCATTCATTTAATCAGCCTAAACCGCTGGTTTTAGAAGCATGTTCACAAGATTTCTAAACGAAGGTGAGCAGCACTAAGGATGGCTTGTGAAAACTCCATTCCCTAATAGAGTTAAATACTAGTTAAATAAGGGATGAAAGTTTGTAGGATTTTTCGTCATTTTCGCCGATGAGAAATCCCATCGGGCAGACGACTTGTACCTAATCTATTACTCTTCTTGTATCAGCGGTCAACGTACGTATTTACATTATGATTTTGGATATTTTACGTCGGATGTTTTTTTTTTTTATCTAAGAGGAAGTCTGTAAGGTACCGGTAACTGAAAAGTTGTATGGAAGTCGGTTGTCATGGTATGGGCATGGGATACGGAGGAATGAGGAAAATGTCGTGAGGAAAGTTTTGAGTATGAATGTCGATGGCTGCTTATAAGAGTAGTGGAAGATCAAAGAAACGATGGTTGGACTGTGTGAATGATGATATGGTTAGAAAGGAGGTGACTACCGTGATGACGACTAATTATAGAGAGAAGTATGGAAGAATATACAAGTTGCCCGAACCCCAAATAAATTGGTATAAGAGCAGCAGATTGCACATTATCAGTAGCAATGGGTTTAATTTTGACAGTTCAACAACATTCATTGCGTTGTTGCGTTGCGTTGTTGTTGTTGAGCAGACACATTTTTCGAACATAAGAAGGAATGGATTAGTAATATTCTTCAAAATTATTCAGATTGAGATTGATAGTGTGTTACGCAATTAGGGTGCTGGTTATGTCAAGAGAAGGCAGGCTAAGTATAGAGGAAAATCTCGTTCAATGCTAAAAAGAAAAAATTGCCTGTCAGCTAGGTTGTTTTACAAAATACAGGGTGTTATGGAAAAGGTATATCAATACAAACGGGTTGAAGAGTGTATCTGGTCTAGAATCTCTGTACAAAATTTCAGCTCAAAAGCAGTAACTTTGAAAACGCTTAATATTTTTTTATTTCGATAGTTTATTAAATTGAAATAATCATAACAAACATGTCACCGCACTACGAGGGTCATTATCCATTATCTGTAGTGTGTCTGTGCGCCTAGTACACGCACATCACGCCGCACAGTGGGCTGAAACGGGCCGGTAGAGGACTTAGCGTTTAAAAAAAAAAAGTTTATTTTTCTGAAATTTTAAATAGTGCGTTGGATTTATCTATTGATTATAAGTAATTATTTATATCAGGGTCGTTTAGATAACTTGAGTATTTTCGGAGTTATTAATAACCAAAGTAATTTTTGTATGAAGCAAAACAAAAAAACTTGAAAATCTAGAAATTCTCAAATTTTCTCAAAGAATTGACTTTACGTATGTATAGTACGTATTTTTGTCCTATTTTAGCACCTATTCTCGGGTTGCGATTTTCTGCGATTTGGTCGCAATTTCAAATTTTGTTCTCTATTCCACACCACCATAGAGGTTAAGAACCAGGCGCGTTTTTTTTTATGTAGTGGTCTCCCCGTTAGGCCTAATCTACTAAGGACTAATAAAATAAGTAAAAATCACAATCAGGTACTGGTCACTGCACTTTTTTAATTTAATCACTATCAAGAGTATCCATATTAACGAATGCAAAATTTTCGTATTCGTCATCATCAAATGTTTCCGTTTGTTCAATTATTAATAAACTTTGTGCTTCTTCTGACAAAGTTTTATGTTTTCTGCGAAGTTTGTGGCGTTTCGCTGAGATTAGTGGATCAGAGCTGGTCAACAAATTATTTAAAATGTCTTCATTTGTCGTTTTTCTACTGCATCTCCTGGAATGGTGTTGGCGGTACCTACGAAAGTCTTTATTTCTAGCTTCAGCAGCTTCTTCAGATAGCTGTCCAATTGGTATTAGACCAAAAGTTTCAATAATAGCTGCACCATACATAAGAACTTTATGAACACTTGAAGGCATATAATACCAGCCATATAATTCCAAATACAGTCGCATGGTCACTTGAGCATATTCGTGAAATTTGACTGTGTCAATGTGGTAACCTGATGAAATTGCCTCTAAAATGGTTGCATCTCAGAAGTCACGTTTGGGTTTGCAAAAAATCTTCTAGCAGTATTTCCGTCATTCGTGGAGCCGTGCCCTTGTTTGACAACATCTATCAGAAGTCCCATTCTATTTTTAAAAGCATCTTGTATATTTTTCTTCCTGCTTTCCATGATGCACTTGTTGTCTCCCTTTCTGTCCATGCCTTTATCGTTAATCTGCATAATAATAAGATGGAAATATATTACCGTCATTCTCGTTAACACTTTTTCTTAAAGTATTGTATTGCCACTTGGTCAGCTTAAGTGATAAAAATAATCCTAAAGCCTCATCCGGAGAAAATACAGATTTTGTTTCTTTAACAGATATGCACTTCTTAACTTTTTTTACATCTTGGGGATTCTTAAGTAAATGTTCTAGTATTTTAGCAATCTCATCATTCCCATCCGCTTTCAACTGCTCAAAATATGCATATTTTATTTCGTCCGAAGATAAATGAAAGTTTTCTGCTCGTCTTTTTTTCTGTTTAAGCGCTAATTCACAAAACGGTTTTCTAGGGCTTTGCTCGGTGGAGACACCGACAGAAACTTTTGCTGGTGATACATACTGAGTTGATGTACTCGGTGCTGGTTGATCTTCATTACTGGTTATTAAACACTTAATAAAGTCTGGCCACATTATGGTTTCTTGTAACCATTCGCTATTTTTAGTTCTGAATATAGTTTCTTTACGATGAGCGTTTTCCCATCTTCTATTTAAATTATAAAAAAAAATTGCACAAAATAACTTTAAGGTCTTTTCATGTTGAGCACTTAATTCGACTAAAATTTAGACCTTATCTCACTACACAAACTTTCATTATTTTTAATACTGCCACTGTGTTTTAAAATAATAAAAAGGTCAAGGTTGGTCACCAAATCTTCATACATTTTCACAAACACAAAATAACTCACACTCACTTCACTTATTTGTATAAGTAATAAATATGTGAGGGTAGTGCGTCTATTATGGTGGGTAATAGAACACTGAAGTACGTTTGAATGCAATAGTACATTTTGTGCCCTATTATCGTTGCACCAATCAGGTAACGACACGTGTCATAACTTGATGTTGCGGTCGCGCATTCCTATCTCTTGATTCCCGGAAATAAGTGTCAAAACAAATTACGTCATACCTACCTATATTACCTATGGTGGTGGAAAATGTCGAACAATTTTTATTTATTTAAAGTACTAAGTAAGTATTGAAGTACTTCAGGCCGTTTAGTGTACATTATTTTCAATTTCAAATTAGCAATTACTCATAATGTAAACCTACATTGATACATATCAACATTTCAAATTAATTGGAATAAATTGCTAAACTAAAATTTCATGACTCTTCATACAAATTTGGTATGGCTATATCTCCGAAAGTACGAGTCCAATTAAAAAAAGTCAAAGAGTAAAAACTTTTTAAATTTATGTCTAGATACTAAAAAAATACATTTTAGTTCTTAAGACCCAACCTTGTAATCCCAGCCCACTGTGCGCCGCCGCGCGCCAGTGCAGCGCCGTGATGTCGAAATAAAAAAATATTAAGCATTTTCAAAGTAAAGGCTTTTGAGCTGAAATTTTGTACAGAGATTCTAGACCAGATACAGTCTTCAACCCGTTTGTATTGATATACCCTTTCCGTAACATTCTGTATATATAATTTTTTGTTGTTACCAAATAATAGGAGTGGTGACGGAGTGGTTTGTCCACGCGTTTTTAGTAGGTATATTAGAAATAGGTACCTTAGCTATCAATGCTAGTTGTTACCTACATACAAAACAGTCCAACGACCGATGACCTGTTGCTTGCTTTTCCTCATTTTCTACCAATTGACCAATAGCCGTTAAATATTGAAATATGAATAAACGGTACTAGTACTAGTTGAATACTAAATACCATGATATTATTATTCTTATGCCGTAAGCTACAATGCTGATTCATACGTCAAACACGTAAACGGTTGTCAAGGTGCCAACTATAAATACTTGGTCGTGGCAGCTATATTATCTTAAGGCAAAATAGTAGGTAGTTATTTACTCAGCTATTTAGATCCTCACTGTTAGCCGCTTTCTCTCTAGTGATAATCATCGACAGTCTTTTTCACCCACTATTGAAGTCTGCTTTTGCGCTATGCTGCCCTAGTCTGTGCGAGTCTCATCCAGGTCTTGCCCGAGGTTGTTTGTGGATCCTCCACCCATCTTACGATATATTAATTGTTCAACTATATTGGGGTCATCATCATAATCATTTCAGCCGAAAGATGTTCACTGCTGGACATAGGCCTCCCCAAGCACCTCCTCTTCGACCGGTTTTGTGCTTCTCGCATCCAACGAGTTCCTGCGGCCTTCACAAGGTCGTCGGTCCACCTTGTGGTCTCTTCAACGGTACCAGATCGACTATCAGTACATCGAGGTGCTGAAGTGTCTGTACGTAAAATAATATAATAAATGACTCCTAGTACCTACAGTTTCATTTACAGCATTATTCGTTCCACGATTGGCTAGATAAGTAAGGCCCTTATTTTCTGCATCAGTTAAGAATACATAATTAAGTATAATGAAAAAAATATCATTCTGTATAAACGTTTTTTGTTTAACTAGTTGCGTTGCGAGTATATTTATTTATTTGTTGTTATTAATTATTCTCTTAAACAATTATGTTTTTAACCGACTTCATTCATGTAATGATTTATATGCTTGGTAATTCACCTACGACAATGCTGTGGACATGTTTTACGACACTTTATATAAGATATAAAATTACTGTGGTGGGAACTTCATAAAACAAACTTTAAAAAAAGATTCTTCCTTTTCAATGGTGCAGTGGTATCATCTATACCTTCTTTAAGCGACACATTATTGATACCCGACATCCACGCGAACGAAAACTCGGCCACGGCTAGTAATTTCTATTATATTAGTGTAAAAACAAAGTTCAATTAACTTTTTATTGCCACTCATGGTGCGTTTACCAACACCAACAGTTCAAGAACCAGCACTTATAAACAAGGTCGTATTGCACTTAGTTTCTTTTCCTACCATGGCACGCCTCGCAAAGGAAGCCCATTTACTTTGGCCTTTTTTTATGGATGGGAAATCATCAAATGACCCCTCCCGCTCTGGGTGGAGCGGAAGGGAGTGTCAGACTCGTACTGACTAAAACCCATCTGTGTTCCTTCCTTAGCCCTTTATGTTCCGGGGTAGCGGTAACCCTTTCGGACAATCCCGCACCCCCGGCAGGCTTCGGCCCTGGCAGCCCCCTTCTTACACAGTTTCGTAGACACATTCATGTGTATTAGAAATTGCAGTTTCGCTTACTTACTTACTTTTAACAATGTAGGAAGTTACTTCGACTTAATTAAGATGAAAGTTTTGCATCACTCGTTTAGAAAGTTAGTCAGAGACAGAAGAACGACGAAAGTGCTTTCACTGCTGGGCAAGCACAAAACGTCATACATAAGATGAAATGCGGTCGGAGAGACTTTTGAAAAATCCTAAGTAAAAAGTCGTAATTCGAGGTCTGGCTCTCGCCTATTTCCTCCTCCAATATTGGACCAATTTAAAAGATATTTCATAAACTGAATGTGAAGGATATACAGGGTGTGGCGTAAATAGTGGTCCACCGTTATGGAGGCGATTTACGAGATAATTTACTATAACATATTACAATTTTAACCATTTTTATCCAAGGGTTCCGAAAATAAGTATTTTTTTATTTACAAAATTTCTACCTTTTGTTACTGGTTGTAGTTTCAACAAAAACCATTAATTTTTCATTTTCATTTCTGTTAATTACTGCTGAATACTAGAGCTATCGTGTAAAATTATGGTTTCAAAAACCATAATTTTGTAAATTTAGGGCTTTTGAAGAAAAAGTTAGTTCTTTTCTATTTTAACCCTAATTTTTAACATAATCACGGTAAGAGCGATTTTTGTAAAAAAAAGTGTACCACTAAAATGGTTAAAATTGTAATATGTTATAGTAAATTATCTGGTATATCAAATCCTTAACGGTGGACCACTATTTACGCAACAGCCTGTATACTGTGTCCCTATGTTTTTTATTTTTCATTTATAGTTGTCAAAGTACATTAGGACAATCCGCTTTTTTTTTTTTTTTGGTTGGGAAATCATCGAATTACTTCTCCCGCTCCCGCCCCCAGAGGGCGTGTCAGACTTTTACTGACTAAAACCCACCCGTGTTCCTTCAGTTGCCTGTGCCAGGGGCCACGGTATCTCTTTCGAACAACCCGCGACCCCGGCAGGCTTCGGTCCTGGTTGACCCTGTCAGAGGCCAACCCGCCTTGCGCGTGATCAATGTTCATGCCTTCTCTGTATGAGTACTTTGCCCTGTTGTAGGCCAACAATCGGCTAGTAAAAGAAGGAATCAGTAAACCTATGTATAATTTTGTACAATAACGTGTATTTACATTTTTGATGTCATCATCTCGCATTGACCACATCAATAAGGTAGATAAGATAAGTCTTTATTTGCCTTAAACATAGTATAATGGTGTTAGTCTTATTTAAATACAATGTCCACATGTTTAGCTACGCAGAATATGTAGGATATATCATTATTTATATCTACTTATATGTAGGTACACTAAATTATGACAACTTCTTGCCAACTTGATTCACCTGAGTACAACAGCACAATGTTTGTTCGTGCTGTTGCATTAATTAATGACAAGCACAACGTCAGTTTGAGGTCTCCTCTGTGATCAGAATTGTTAATGTGTTAAGGGGCCGGCGAACTACGCATGCGAATGCGTAGTTCATACAAACGTAATACCAAAATAATGTGTAAATCAAACATATTCTTAAGGTAGTGTGAAATATACGTTACCTTAAGAATATGTTTGATTTATGTTTGTTTGTTTAATTCCGATTGGATTACAGAATATCTAGGTTCCCAAATATATAATTTGAAAGGACTCTGATATAAAGACGAGATATGAGGAATTTCAAATTTATAAAGAAAACTTATTTTTCTCATAACTCTTCTTCGGCCGAAATTAATTACCAATCTAATCCAATATCTCTAGTAAGTGTAGCAAAAAACGATCCGCGGATTGCAATTGCAATCTTTTCAACCAATCGATCTTTGAGAGGACGGATCACAGATTACAGATTGACCTCTGTTCGAAAATGACAGTTTGAGTGTGTCAATAACCTATCCGTTGAATTTGACGTTTGTTTTGATCGGTGTAAACAATCCAAATCTTAATCTTAGAATTTCCTTGGATATAAGATTGACTTCACGGATTTCATTTGAAAAATGGCACTGTCAATATTCTCCAGTGATAGTGATATGGAAATTCGGCTCAATTATCGGATTGGGATAATACCGATAGTGACGCTGGTGAAGAAATGAGACGTCAACGTGCTTCTGCGCGGAGAATTAAAAGGGTGAACTACATGCAAAGTCTGGATGATGAGGAGTTTACCTTTAGGTTTAGGCTATCAAAATTAGCAGTAAATTTACTGCTGACTGAAATTACGCCTCTCGTCCGTGTAAATAGTTAAAAAGAAATATTTCATTCTATATCAAAAATGAACAATATTATTACCTATCAAATATTCACATGTATGTTATGATCTCCCCACAAAATACCTAATGGTGTTGAGTTTTCCCGCAGTTTGGGAAAATTCTTACAAATTGGCAACACTGCTACTCGGGCACCACGCCATACACAATAAAACGCGTCCTGGCTTTAGCCGTGTCGTGACATTCCTTTTTACCTAATACGTATTGAATTTATTACAATTTTTTTCGTATTAATAGAATTGTTACGTCGTTCGGTAAATATATGTATTAAACATCCATAAAATAAAATTATAAAACCTGTTTATGCTTAGCTTTTTTTATTACAAACAAACGAACCATGTCTATTTTTATAAATTTTTCTTAAAACGGAAGGATTTCAAGACATCTGCGGATTGAGCGACAGCAGGATCGTCATTTTTCGATATTAGGACGCGGGTTGGAGATCGATCCATAGATTGGTATATATCGACGATCGATTTATATCTTGGCTCATGGATTCGATATTAATTTCGGCCGTACCTATCGGCCGAAATTAATATCGAATCCATGAGCCAGATCGATCTCAGCGGCGCGCAATGATTGTTGACATATCTAACCGTCCCGCATGATGAGCACCTCTTGAAAGCCGAGAAACATAAACAAAGCAAATATCTTGAGTTGGTTCGCGAGGTTATCGCCATGTGGTATGTGGACTCAGCGATCATTGTGCCGATAGTCGTAACATGGCAGCCAATGGTTTAATAGCTAAGAGCCTCGACCAACACCTAAGGAGGCTTTCGTTGGGCAGCTGGAGCAAGGGCTTGATTCAGAGAGCGGTACTTCTGGACACGGCCCGCATAGTTAGGAGGTTCCTCTCTCTGGAGCCCTGACCGCCGGTAGTTTGGACCCTGTTCCCGATACCGATGGGCTACTATTTTGATTGATTTTAGTTTTTGTTTTCCTGACTTGTAATAATCACTATACCACTCACAGTACCACTTTGAAAATGTTGCAACTCTGACTCCCAAGATACAGGCAAATGGGGTCAGTGTCCGATCTATTCTTGTACAAATTGTGATTAATAAATAATTTGAATCTTTATACTCCTTGTAATAAGGTTGCTGTTAAATCGCTGGTACTAAAAAGTCTGTCAAAATCACAATGATCTTTATTCTCGTTATAATAAGGTTCCTGTTGGGTTGCCGCTTTCAAAGGTAAAGTAACTGTGAAAGGACTGTAGGTACACTTGTTATAGCCAGTTTTATTTTCCGCATTTCTGGGTTTTTTACTTATACGTAAAAATATAGGTTTACGGCGCAATAGGATATATTTAACTTTTGCAAAAAAAGAATTAAGTATTTAACTCCAAATGAACTTTAAGATCTGGTCTTTTATTATTTTTTGCAAGACCAAGGAAATAATAATCTGAGTTGTATTAAACTTTTAACATTGAATATTTATTATGTTGAATAAATTGAAATAAATAAATAATTTAAATAAAACAAAATCTATCGAAGAATATATATAAAACTCAAGTCCTGACTGACTGATATATATCAACGCACAGCCTAAACAGCTGGTCCTGAGACATGAAATTTGGAGGGTGTGTTCTTTGGAAGAGTAAGATTCTCTAATTAACAATGATGATATTACAATGACTTATGACAACAACAATCAATCAAAAAATAAAAATCAAATTATTAATATTAATAATCAATAGAATCAATTGTCGACAGGATCCATAATTGATTCTATTGATTTATACCTAGTTACCTGTATCTGTACATTATGAATGCAATAAATATTGATTTTAATTATTTAAGAAAAACATGATATAAATTGTTTCAGAGGACAACCTAATAAAGAAGTTCCTCTTCAGCTGCAACTGCAGTTTGGAGCGGACCAAGAGATGCATCGAAGACTTCTGTACCAGCCGGGCCAACATGAGTGAAATATTCACCAATAGAGACCCACAGTCAACTAAATTGAAAACAGCGTTTGATATCACGTAAGTGAACGATAGTATCAACTCTGTTACCTACTTCTTCCTACTAATCTTGTCTCATATTACTTTGGAGTCGGCGCAGCAGGTTTTTTTTCTTACATATCCTCACAGAATCCATCCATCTTTTTATTGATCTTCCTCTACCTCTTTTTCTATCACATATAAGTATTCATCACTCTTTTAATCACATGCGTTTCCTCCTTCCTCATCTTAACCCTTTTACCGATGATGGCAATACCTACGTGCCACCATCTAATAGGCATATTAATTAAAGCTTAATTTTGTTAAACCATACCCCAAATTTTATTTTGCTGCTACACTTGAATCCTTCTGCTGGTACAAGGGTTAAACAAACGATTTCCTTTCAACTTTTCATCGCTGATATTACTTTTAATCTCCCTCTAATTTACTAATTTCATGCTTTATCCATTCTCGTCACTCAAACCAAATCGATTCACTGGTTCCTTGTCTTTATGACTACAAAAAATGCCATTTATCCATTTATGCCATTATCTTTTTATATGCCTATGCCATTATCTTATCATACATTCATGGAGGTTGGTTAGCAAAGCCATCCACTTTATAACCTCTACAGTACCTACTTACCTTTTCCATGAAATATCTTATCAGAAATGTGGCAACATACAACGCCGGGGTTAATGAGCTCCTTATCCACCGCCTCAATGATGCAGAGAAGTTTGAATTCTACGACGTCCTCAAATCATTCATGTTGCAAGCTGACCATTGGCTGAGACTGGAAAAGGATGTACTTCCTGAGAACCATATCGTCATTATGGATATAGGAGTTTACACGCTCAAGCTGGTCGCAAAAGCTAATATATTTTACTTCCAGAAGTTTGTTATCTTCTTATTGGTGAGTTCATTCAAGTATTTTTAACACTCCTAGTATTTATAACACGCTAATGTGAATAAGCACTAAATCAAAATTATTACTAAGTGTAAAGTACACTTAGTAATCATCATCATCACTTAATAATACCTATGCAAGTATGTACCATTGTACATACAAAGCTCAACATAAAACAAATGACAATTTTCCAGTGCTTAGTTAAGTCTTTGGTCATACGACAATTTTTGAGAAGACAAAGCCTGCAATTTACTTGATATCTCCATGGCAAATTGCCGTGTAATCACTGCATTAGGTATTGCGATATATGGGCATAGTGATCTTGTTCTACTATTAAGCCTTATTTACACGATGAGATTTAATTTCCTGTGACACACCATAATAAATTATTAAATTGAAGCAACAGTATACGTTTCACGATTTCATCGATGCGCAAACTGTAACCATCAAGTCAGCACATGCTTCTAGACGCTCTAGCGTAGAAATATTTCGTAGGTTATCAAAAAAAAAAAACAGCTGTTTCATAGAAAAGTGCAATACTTACGCGGTTAAAATGTATGGAACAGCAAAATTTTTTTTTAATAACAACGGGAATAGACCTCTTTGAAACGCAGTTGGCTTTAGAATCATGTACTTTATCCATGATAACAGGTTGCGCGTCGATTTCCCTGCCACCCTGTAAGGTAGGTACCTAAAGTAAAAGTGTGCAGTGCTTCACACCTCTACTTCGTATCCTATTATCTGTGCCTCTACCCTACTTCAAGTTAAAAAATTATCAACTTTATTTCAATGAGAATTAAATTGATTTCAGAGTGACTAACACTATTGACAAAGTTATAAAAATGTTTGAAACTGTAGCGTAAACTGAACTTTATTGTGTAGGAATTAAAGTTATTTTTCCATTAATTCATATTTGTTTACATTTTTGGCAAATAAATCATGAATGCAGGGTACATAATAAAGTTTTCATCCTACCTAGATGTAGGTATGTACGTCACCGTACCGAGAGATAAACGATGCAGGTTTTGTAAAAAAATACGCTATTTTGATCATCATTAATGAAGGATAATTTTAATCAATTTTCAGGAGGCCATGCCGGTTCGTTTGTCGCAAGTCCACGTGGTCAACTGTCCTTCTTACTACGAGTATATGTATGGCTTGATCAAGGGAGCAGTGCCACAGGAAACTCGGGACATAGTAAGTACCTATTGGTAGTACTATTATACAGGATGAAATTGAATAGGTGCTCCAAATTAAAATATGTAATTCCACGGAGCATGCCATTAAGGAAAGCGATGCACATTACGTGTGCGCAGGCAAGCGATTTAGCAACGTCGTCGCGCGCCCTTTTTAACCCCCGACGCAAAAACGACGGGGTGTTATCTTCGTAAAAATGGTCAAAATTAGGTAAATGACCGCTATCGCTAGTTCAACGCGTTGACAATTTGCTTAGGGGCTGTCTCCACGAGCGAAAGAATCGCGGCGATAGTCTCGCCATGCCTTCAAATTTTCGCCGCGATGATACCGCCGTGTGGAGACACGTTCTAAGAGAGTGTATAGAAATACATGGCACGACGATAATATCGCCGCGATTCTCTCGCTCGTGGAGATGGCCCCTTAATGTTGTGAACTCTGCGATGAATGGATTCCTCATTTTCTTTTTTTACTGGAATGCCGATAGTTCCTTTCTACTTAAATAGATAGTTACTCTTGGGTACTGAGCTTATCCATGTAAAATACTGGTTTAGCTGCATTCGGTTAGACGAAACCGACGCCAACATAGCTGGGAAAAAGTTGGGGTGATTGTGGATATATACGAGTAGATTGTGGACTTTTTAATATATGAGGGTTTCAATGATTAAGTAATTAGCAAGTTTATTAAGAAATTATTCACCCAGATTACTTCGACCTCAAAGCGGTAAAACAACCAATCCCAAGAATATTCATTTCTTCCAAAATACCGCATAATAAAGATCGATATCGACATCTATTTCAGATTCATTTCCACACCGACCACATGGCGCTACACAAGTTTATAGACAAGAAATACCTGCCTTCGGAATACGACGGTGATGCAGGCAGCATGGTTGAACAAGACAAACATTGGATCAAGGAGATCAATCAGAACAGGTAAACTTTTGAAGTTAATTTAGTTTAGATTAAAATAACCAAGCAATATTTAGATGGTTATTGGGGAGACCCGAACACATATCTCTTCCTTTCTCGAAACTTAGCTATTTATTGAAAAAAATTCAATACCTTGTGTGAAAGGTACTGTTTCAAGTTATAGAACCAGTAACACTATCGATTAGATATACTGTAGTTCTTCTTCTTAGCGTGTGCAATCTGTATACAGTCAGCCCTGAATTTGTCTACGAGCTTGACACCTTCAGTAGCGTCCATCAACTCCTGTAGCGTGCAGACAACAGGACACGATATTAAGTGCGCTATTGTCTGTGGGACTCTAGTTAAGAGTACTTTAGAAACTGGAAATAAACATTTTACCCCCTTACTAATAAACGTATTGTATCAGATAAATAGTTATATACCGATTTCTCTCTTTCAGTCGTCAGTAATTTGACTTTCGAAAGAAGAAGACAAAGCGTTGTGTAACTATATAGACGCTATACAACGTTTATTAGTAAAGAGGTTTAGCCACAAAAAAAAAACTAGCTTGATTATACAGATTCATAATCAGAATCATACTCATCATCATTTCAACCTAAATACGTAGACGTCGTTCGGTTTTAAAGACGTCGACGTATGTCGTCGTCGGTCAGACGGTAGTGAACCTCTAGCCGTCTGGTCAACCGGTCGATGTGGTGTTGCTTGTGTTGGACCAAGCATCGCCACATCGGCCGGGCCTGGGTTTCTTGAATTTCTTGCAACCAGCGGATTCAAATGATATGCAGATTGACTAAGTACTAATACTTGTTTTATCTATTTTCAGGAAATTCTTCCTAAACGACGATCTTTGGAAGGCAGATGTCAGTAAGAAAGTCAAAAATGGCGCAGTGGACAATATCATGAGCGGTTCCTTCAGAACTCTCGCTATAGATTAGATAATTATTGTGATATTTTGATACTTTTAATGATAATTAGGATTAATATTTGGTTCTCAATCTGGAAATAATTAATTTTAGCTATTTAGTGGTTAATGAGCCAGTTAGACTGGCGTGATTCTTAACAAGTATAATTTTATAAATCCTTTATTCAATAGGTATTTTTATTTTCTTTGATCTTTATCAACATGAAGATGGAATAATTTGAGTACAGAAAATTCTATGCGAAAAAAACTGTTTCAATTCCAACCATATTTGGTCCCCGTGGTTCTGACTATTTACAAACTCCTGCATTCCAGAATATGAATAGGATCAATAGCAAATACCGGGATCCTGCCGTTTTGCCGAAAAGATTTTGCCAAATTTTCATTACCCAAACAAATTTTAGCAACCTTTTTTTATACCAATGCAATATTTGGAAAGATTTTAGTACACAAATTTTCATTTGGTCAAATTTTTACTCGGCAGAATATTACTTGGGATAATGTCATTAAGGCATTTGGTCTTTAATCAAATGATTTATTACAGCAAACAATCTTTACACAATGAACAATTGGTAAAATTTTCGCTGTGAAAAAAAAAATACAAAAATATTTTTTTTTGGGAATTATATAATTAAAAATGGGGAATTATAAAACGAGTGAATAAAAAAAAACTTAGCGACTGACTCCGTCGACATAGGATGCAAGAGCGAGCGAAGGGCACCCCGAGGTTAGGTTTGGTTAGGTTACTTTAAACCCTTTACACAGAAATAGGGGCCCCGCGAAGCGGGGCTCCGTCGACATAGGATGCAAGAGCGAGCGAAGGGCACCCCGAGGTTAGGTTTGGTTAGGTTACTTTAAACCCTTTACACAGAAATAGGGGCCCCGCGAAGCGGGGCTCCGTCGACATAGGATGCAAGAGCGAGGGAAGGGCACCCCGAGGTTAGGTTTGAAAAATATCTTATACCAACTGAAATATTTGACTAGATAAAAAATGGTAAAAGTACTAGTTGGTGAACAAGTTATTGTTCAAACGTTCACTTGCCAAACATAGGTTTTCGTAACAATTATTTGTAAAGCGATTTTTTGGTAAGTAATAATTTGGCAAATGAAATTATGCGAAAATTTGTTTGGGAAGTGATAATTTGGCAATTTCTTTTCGGTAAAACAAGGGAGACCCCAAATACCTCATAGGAAGTGACAAATACATCAAAAAAACACTACAGTCTTATTTCAAAATAAAATATATAATTATCACATTAAGATAGGTAAAAAATACCATAATATGAGGTATTTTAAAATAACACGTAGAAATTATATATCATTCTGCTCAATGGCATATATAAATTCATAAATCATGAATTATGTTATGTATTAAACTTTCTTTACATCGTTAGGCATAATATCCAAATCTTATTCTTTGTGGTAACATAAGATCATGGTTTATCTTAATTTAATAAAAATAAAATAAAAATGTATCACCCAAGATTCAATTTCGTTATAATTGGAGCAGTCTTTCCCATTTTAAAAAGTTATAAGTATAGGTAACAAAAAATATTGACTTTATCAAACCTTTTCAATTAGTTAGATACGTATATTAAGTATTATAAAATATATTTGTTATACCTACTTCATAGTTAGAAATCAATAAAGTGCTGTGCGTACAGTAGAGTACGACATATCAAGTAAATACATACATTGAGCCGCATCATCTAACATTAAAATAAACAATTATGGATAACGGATAACGGAATAAGAATTAAGTAAATACTTTACATTAAAGGTCATATTTCACCAAAGTTTTATACCTATTTAGAATAAGTTTTATCCTGAGAATAAATTTTGAATTTTTGACAGTTTTTCCATACTAGAACTGTCAGACGTCAATTTTATTCCACGGATAAAAGTGGTCTGACTTTGGTAAAATGAGCCCTAAGTGGGAAGCGCTAGGGTTACAAGAAAAGAATTGAATTTAGTGGGTAACCCTGATGCTTCCGCTATAAATCCTTACTTTGTAAATATACCTAAATTGTTAATATTCCACTGAGGTCGCATTACAAACATCATGATATCGGTACCTACTTAAGCAACTGGTATATCATCAATCTAAAGCTAGTGATCTGAACGATCCAGGCAGCTCCTTAACTTGATCCACCCTGTCGTCACGGTTTCCCGAAGGTCTCAGCGACTCGTCTACTGCCCACCGCTTGTCATTTGTTAAGAACCAATCCCTGTAACAGATAATATGCTAGATTAGTCAAGTAATTGGCATTTGATAATAAGCCTGACCTATGTCCGCTTGATATTGCGGATGACCGTGACATGGAGGAATTTTTCGGCTCCATAATATTTTAGTTTGTTAATAGTTTGAGGGCTGATTTTTCCAACGCCAGAAAATTTTATCCGAGGAATAATTTTGAATTTTTGAAAGTTCTTCCATACAAAATCTGTCAGGCATTAATTTTATTCTACGAATAAAAATATTTGTCGATGGAAAAACAGCCCTTATTTAGAAGCTTATAGGTACAGTCAGTGTATATTCTTGATTAGAAATATTATTCAATAATAGACCTTTGCAGAAGTGTAAGTTACATGATGTACGAAAAATGTGCTTTTTTGAAGATTTTTTTAATGAATTTTATACCACAAGTCTCTCTAGAACCAAACACCACAGGAACTTGATATTTATTGTAATTGACATACCAAGCATTACTGTATGAAAATTATGGAATTGTTACATTAGAAGTCTCATAATTACCTCTTGGCCTCCATCTTTTTGATCCACTCCCTCTTAATCGTTTCAATGGAGCCAGCTTTGCCGCCAAACTCTGATGGTAGAAGCTCTTGTGGAATGTCCTTATACAACGTGTCAGTATTAGGCTCGTGGAATTTGATCTGAAATAGGTAGGTTTACAAATAAAAGTAAGAAAAAGTGAGTTGTGACATAAAATTAATGTCTGTTATTCTATACATTTGTTGAAATCAAAAAGAAAGTCGGCTGGTCGGAGGATCCTCCCTTTTCTATGAGTGAACTTTACAACCTGTTCCTCATACCTCTATAGGTTCCTTTCTCTCAGCCTACTGTAATCAGGTAGATTTGGATGTTGGTATGGTAACTGCTGCTTTAAATCAACTCTATTTTAAGCTACTAACCAGTTTGGAGACTTCTGTCTTCAAGAACGGCTTGCAGATTCCGAAGATCTTGCCGATGTATGATGGAGCATTTATGACGTGCACTTGTTTTAGCCGGATCGGCATGGCCTCCTGGAATTAACAAAAACAAAATTTTAATCAATTTATAATACTACTTTACAGATATAGGCTTTGTGGGAATTTACAAAGTATGCATTATTATTTACATGGTACACCATGATTACAGAAATTTTTGGGTGAAGCGCTGCTCTCTTAGGTAGATCACTGAGTAATCTGTATTTAGCAGAGACAATATTGCAAATCTAACATGCATCTGTCGGTCTGTCCCACTATTCATCATGAAACCTTTTTGCTTTAACGTTAATTAAGTACCAAGTAGGTAAGTGTCACACAAGAATCATGTAACTTATTTTTGTTAGCGTACTCTTTTCCACTCCTGTTCAAAGGCATCCCTCCACTCCTTCCATTTTTCGCTAGCCCGCGCGTCCCCCTTCCAGTTTTGTCGGAACCTATCCACCTCGTCGAGCCATCTCCCACGTAGTCTGCCGCGACCCCGCCTCACTGTCTGAAAGCCATTTCTGTGCTATTTGGGCCCACAGTTTGTCAGGCATGCGACAGATATGGCCTGCTAATCATGTAACCAATCAAATGTCAAACAAAGTTCAAACTTCTACACTAGCCGAGCTGAAGTTTTTAGGTTTAGTTGTATAATTTTCTATCTATATCAGACAACGATTAAATCGAATAATATCTACTTCATTCCACTTAGGGTCACGTACAGCAATGGGTATCGAGATAAAAGATCGCAATTACTGGATAAATACCGAGTACCTAATTTGAGTGAGTGAGACATGATAACTATAAATGCTCATAAGCTCTGTGCAAAGGTTTTAATGTGTGGTTGTTGTGAAACTTACTTAGAGAAGAAGTTAAGGCGGTGTCCTGCGTGAGCGACGAATACGACGCGACGCGACGCAACACGACGCGACGTAATGCGACGCGATGCTACACGCGACAAATGTCCTACGTGATTTTGGTCATTACTTCTCGAATCATGGAGAAGTACAGTACAATTTTAACAGGAAACCGTCAATGGGGACAACGGGAATACATTTTAATTATTTTTATTGAGTTCCGAATGGGGACAACGGGAACAGATGGAAAGTTCATATGTAGTTCGTGGTGTCGCGTCTGGCCGCTCTCAAAACAAGTACGCGTTACGTCGCGTCTCGCCGCAGACTGTCATATAGGGCGCAAGCAGGGTATGCCGTTGAGTTGATCGCGTTCGTCGCGTTCGCAGCGTCGCGTCGCGTCGTATTCGTCGCTCACGTAGGACACCGCGTAACACTTTGAAACTACTACAAAGTTTCTCAAACTGTATAGTTTGGCAAGTGTGCATATTTGGTTAAAATTTAAACAAAAGCTCGTACTTAATGTACAGTTAAAATATTTGCAATTTCAGAGTATAGTTCCATAGATGGTAAAGCTATCCATTTGATGTTTTATTTACCAACTAGCTGCGCCGCGTCGATCCCGTGGGAATATCGGGATAAAATGTAGCCCATATGTTAATCCAGGGTGTCAGCTACCTTCATACAAAATTTTATCAAAATTGGTCCAACCGTTTGAGCGTCAAGAAGTAACAAACATATAAACGCACACACTCACAAACTTTCGCCTTTATAATATTAGTGTGATGTGATTTCGAAAACCTGTATAAAAGAGGCCAACAATACGAAAATTGGGTATTTTTTACTTCTGAAGCCGATCCCAAAAAGGTTAGCGAGACAGACATTGGTCCGAAGATGATTTAGCTGACAACTGACATAACGGCAAATAATTTAATTTATTAAGCGTGCGCGTGCGTTTTGGGGGACTGTCAGTAGTTTTGACGTTCACAAAGTGCTGATTCTCAGCCTAGTTTGAATGAATGAATTTTGATGTTGTTTCAAGGTCAACGACCGAAACGTGTAACTTAATACGAACACAACAGGTTGTTCGTGCTCAGCATTGGACAAAACCTCAGCTGAATAGGTGTTATAATATTGAGAAGGGATTTCACAAAACCCTTGAGGTCACACCTTAATTTAAACCTGCTTATTGCAACTGTAAGTTTTTCGAAAGAAAAAATGATTTATTACTGTTATCGTAAGCTTAGTGTTTCGAAAGCTCCAAGAAATGGAAGCGTTTACTAAATAAAGATGCCCTTGGTGATTTGCAAAATTTGTATAAAAATACAAGAAATTAATACGATTTCTGATTTATTTCTTACTAGCTTTTGATCACGGCTTTACCCGCGTGGATGTCGGATATCGTCCCACGGGGACGTACTACCGGGATAAAAGTATCCGATGTCCTAACCCAAATCATGGCCTCTCCGTATGCTTTTCATCCAAAACCGTTCAGCCGTTAAGAAGTGACAACGTAACGACAATAAATTGTAATAGCTTTCACACAGACCTATTTTAATGAAATAAAGATAAATGTTTGCTCAATTTACGGCCTGTAGGTAACCACATTTCCTCTATAAAAGAACTAAGTATACAAAAATCACCCTCGATTTTACAAAAACTTTGTAAAACGTTATTCCTTATCAAAAGCATAAACTTGAATATTCGTATGCCTAATTTAAGACATGCTGGGTTTCTTAACCAAACTTTTATCCCCTATGTCTGCCCCTATATTATAGGGGCTTTAGACAATATCATCATCATCTACCTAGCCTTTTCCCAACTATGTTGGGGTCGGCTTCCGACCCGTCATAAAGAGCAATTATTGTCACGATTCCTACCTAGCCTATTATTGTCATTGGGCTTTAGGCATTAATAGGCTAGTATTATTATTCTCCTTCATTTCATTTAAATACTTATAAATTACTTACATTTTAAAATATTTTTATAAAAAAATACAAAAAACATATAAAAAAAATAGTAGCCCACCGGTCAGGGAGAGAGAGGAACCTCCTGACAATGCGAGCCGTATCCAGAAGTACCGATTTCTGAATCAAGCCCTTGATCCAGCTGCCCAACGAGAGCCTCCTCAGGTGTATCATTATTATTACTCGAAAGAACATACCTGTGTGTACATCATATATTTTCTGAGCGCAGACAGGTTAACCTTCCCGATGAACTTAAGAGACACATTCGCTGCATCGAAGATCGGGATCTCCCCGGCAGGAATCTCATGATCCTCAGTCAGTCTGGTGTCCGCCAACATGAAGAAAGTCTTCACAGCATCCACAAAGTTGAACAGGTCCAGGTCAGGGTTGTTGAGACGGTAGATGAAGACTTTGTAGTTCTCTTTTGTTTTGTATGGGAGAGGCAGCATGTCCCTGTAAGGAGGAGATTGTTGGTGTGATTATAAAGAAATGGCTGTAAAGCGAAGTGCTTTAAAAAAAGACAAGCACTTCTCGCCATCAAATTACGGCGATTAATATTGTAAGAATTTCAAATATCATCATCATCATTTCAGCCGAAAGACGTCCACTGCTGGACATAAGCCTCCCTCAAGCACCTCCACTTCGACCGGTTTTGTGCTTCTCGTCGACCGGTTTTGTGCTTCTCAAATATGTATGTTTGTAAATAATAAAAAAGCAAAAATAAAAAAAAAACATCGACGAAAATAAGTCATGGACGGAAACAGAAAAAAAATATTTGGTACACACGGCTACACATAAGTTTATATACATAACCAGTATAAGCTGACTTTTGATTTTAAGAAAAATGCGAGGTCAGCTAAAACTGGTATTGTATAGCTTGATATGTCGCCGTTTGTACAGACGCCAGCACATCAACCTACCCGAAACTGTCACATTTTCCCAATCAACTTTTAACCTTATGCTTTAGTGATAAAGTTGAAAATCTATTAAAGAAATTTGACAGATTGTAGTAGGTTGATGTGCTGGCGTCTGTACAAACCACTTTAACTTCTGGTTACTTGATAAGTTGATACATAGTGGCCGTGTTCTGGGCTATAGGTACTTCTATTACCTAAAGTCTAATTAAACTTGTTTCAAATGAATATTATTTAAAATTAAACAAATATCAACTTTATTTTAATGTTGATTAAGTTGATTTCACAATGACTAGCACTGTTGAAAAAGTTATAAAAATGTTTGAAGTTCTAGCGTAAATTGAACTTTGTGTGGGATTTAAAGTTATTTTTCCTGAAACTCATATTTGTTTACATTTTTGGCAAATAAATCGCGAATGCAGATTACATTATCATCACGCCCTACCAACGGGCACACATCCAAACTTCGGGCTACTAAGAATTTCCTAAAACGAACTCCAATAACTCTGATCGAACCCAGGGCCCTAATTCACTATGACCACTGACGATTCCTTACTTCGAAAACACGTCAATTGGCTATTTGACAGTTTTCGAAAAGATATTTTTAAATATACGTAGGTTTATTTTATACCTCTTACAATTATTTTTTTCTTAAAAAAGCGTTGTTTATTCGAAAAAAAATATTTTTTTTTCATTCCGTATTTTGATATTCGCGCGGAAACAGCCGATCACGTGACATTTATGGCTGTGACGTCACATTTCAATAAACTAAGTAAAGCTAACTACGACGCTTCAACTCTTAAACATATTTTCTGTGGAAAGTTTGCATAAAAAGTTGCATAAAAAGTATATTTTGTGTGGTAAATCTGCAAACTGCCAACGATGATAAAACACAGTAACACACAACGTTTTATTTATTGTGATGTGACGTCATACGATGCTCGATCATGGCCGTTCGCGTTTCAGTTTTTGTAATCCACAGATAAAAAATCTCTAATTTATTTTTCAAAAATAAAATATTTACAATTTATTTTAATGCATAAAACCTATTGTATGATTATTGTGAACCTATATGCTACTATATCTAACATATTATATATTTTATCGTTACAACTGTCAAATAGCCAATTCCTTAGCTAATCCCGCCAATCCCGCGTTGATTTCGCGCGATTTCGTTCATTGTGTCAAAAAGAATTGCGGCCCAGGACCGTCTCAGTAATCGTGTGTCCAACCCACCTGGGTCCAGTACCACACGTGCCAGTAGGCTATAAGGTAAAGGTTTGTTAAAATCAAATACAGTTTACTTATCTGGGAATTTGCCTAAACCAACATAGCTTAATGAAGCAAAGCCTACAAAGGACAATATGCTTTAATGGCCATTGCGTAGGTAGGTCCCATTGTTGATTGAGCAAATCTTTGCTCGTATGTCACCTCTGATCTTTGCTTTGTAATTAGCACCTTTATTGCAACTTCAAGTTGTTTGTTTTCGTGTGATTTTTATCCAAATATTCTAAAAATAAACATGCAGTAATGGTTTTTCCGCATCATGTTAGGCGTATTTTGATATAAAACCGGTCTTCCTAAGTGAATATAATTCGTCAATTTTAAAAATGTTAATAAATGTTTCAGGTTGTACTAATAATTTCAAAAACTGAGGAAGAATCATAGTAATTGAAAAGGAAAATCATGTAAATTTCTCACTTTCGATAAAAAAATTGTATACTATCTTGCACTAATGTTAGGAAGATATTTTTTTTATAAGTACATGAAAGGGTATTTCATGATAGACGCATCGCAAAAAAAAAAAACAAAAAAAGAGCTTGTCGAAAAAAAGTTATACATTTTTAAAGATGTCCCCGAAGAATTTCCCCAAGAAGTAAAAAAAAATATTCATATCTCCTAAACTATCAAAAATCGCGGAATATCATGGGGTATTTTCGGATATCCTAGGTATGAGGAATCTAATTTTTTTAATTGGCGTCACTATTTGGACCAACCTGTTTATAAGTTAAACCAAAAGTAACTCACGTGATTTCAAACACGCGTCTGATCTCTGGGGCACAGGGGTCACGCTTGCAGAACAGCTCAGGACCATTGGCACGGATGGTAAAGAACAGGTCGATGGTGCGCTTGGCCCGCTCCATACTAAAACGGCAGCTTGTCAGGAAACGAAGGAGGAGTATGTCATCTGGAAAGATATAAATCATTCAACTATTACAGAGCTATTTAATTTTAATTAGGCAGATTTTGAAACCACAATAATGAATGATGCTCCTTCTGCAGAGCTGTCATTTGTAGATCATTGATAGTCGTCACGTCATGGGTAGTCAGAACCAGAAGCTCAAAAGTCTGACACCTAGTCTAAACTGCAAGCAGTATCGAGTTACCCAGTAACTAAGGGTTCTGGAGGTCAGAAAGGCAGTCAGACTGGGATTCAGCAGCATCCAGTTAGACTGGAAGCCGACCCAAACATAGTTGGTAAAAGGCTAGGCAGAAGAAACCTGCTTATCAAGTCCTATTAATTCTCATGCAGAGAAAACACGTGCATTGATCAACCACAAGAAACCTAATCCCTAATTATTGTAGATACGTAACCATGTAATGGCGAACACGATTATCTTCTTGCTTGGGTTTACCCTACAAATCACAGTCACATTATTGGGGCTGTGATCAAATTTTAAATTGATGGGGAACACCTAAACGAAAGATAATTGCAGAATGGAAAATGCCAATGGATTGTTTACGTCACGAAATACAGACTCGGCTTCCATTTTTTTTTGCGTCTGAGCCGGTCGGCTTAGTGACATTTTAATTTCTTGTTTCCCTATGAAAAACCACTTCATGTCAAAGGTTGCCTTTAAAAGATCACTCTTAGCGATAAGACCGCCTATTGTGTCACCCATTGTAAAGTTTCTATATTTATGTCTGTAATTTATATGGTGTACATAATAAAGAGTATTCTATTCTTCTTTAAATGCTTATCACTTTTTCGGAAAAAATTTGTAACCTTGGTCAATATATTCTGCTGGTGGAGTCGTAAAGTGCTAAATAGCTTAAAGTCACGATATTCCAAACTTCTCAAGCTTATCGTCGACAAATTGGTATGGAAATAAAATAACTACTGCATTGCAAAAGTAAATATAGACAGTCACACTTCGTATGTTCTAAGTAAATATTTATCTGCGAAGTTGAAAAACCACGACTGAAGGTGTGAATTTTTTATGTACACATAGACTAGAAAACCTAGACAATACACTACATGAGAGCAGAAAATAGAAGTAGGTAAGTCGTCGTATATAGTTGAAGTTTAGTAAGAAACCGATGGATGTTTTGGAATTTAATTAAGGGCTGATTTTTAATTTTCAATTTTTGACGGTTGATCCATACAGAATCTGTCAGACGTCAATTTTATTCACGAACTAGCTGCGCCCCGCGGTTTCACCCGATTAAATGTCGATCCCGTGGGAATATCGGGATAAAAAGTATCCTATGTCCTTTCCCGGGACTCAAGCTATCTCTATACCAAATTTCATCTAAATCGGTCCAGTTGTTGGAGCGTGAAGAAGTAACAAACATATAAACACACACACACACACACTCACAAACTTTCGCCTTTATAATATTAGTGTGATAAGAATTATCTGTCGATTAAAAAATAGCCCTAAATTTGATAAAATAACTGTTTGTTTTCTATTAATTAAATGAAATTTTATTTTATTCGAAAACATAGTTTTTTCACTAAAGTTCAAAGACCCTGATTACTTACTGTTTTTGTGACTTTACATGTTTTAATACCGTTTAGGATGTTCTTAAGGTCAGCGTGGCTGTTATGGTATGGAACATGTATGACGTACCTGTGGTATTATAGAAGTCCACAATGTATCAGAATGGAGTATATATGTACAGTCAACAAAAGAGATAAGTATGCAGGATCGTCGGATATAGTTTCATGAAGTTTATTAAGAAACCGATGGATGTTCTCGAAAAAAATTTAATTTTATTAATAGAAAAAACAAACAGCTCATTTATCAAATTAAATTTCAGTCGACAACATCCATCAGCTTCTTACTAAACTTCATGAAACTACATATATCCGACGATCCTGCATACTTATGTCTTTTGTTGACTGTATGTAGGTACATTATTGAGCAAACACTGACATTTTCGAGAATATTGCTATAAGTAGTCTTGTCCGTCTGGTTGCAAGTATGGATGGGACCTTGAGGACCTGAATTAATGCCGAGAGAAAGAGTACCTAAAAGTATACTATTTATATTATACCTAAATAAAAATCAATTCGACCGATTTGGCTGATTCTTTTTTTGTTATGCCCGTGATTGTCAGAACAACAGGTTTGTATGGAAGATTTTCCTTTTTTGGAAATCCACCGGAACAGACAAAGCACAGACTTTTCGTCAGTTATTAAAACGAAACATTTGTTGTACCATACATTTTGACTGCGTAGGTTAGGTATTACACTTTTCTATGTAACAGCAGATTTTTTTTTTTTTGATCACCGACGGCAAGTTTTTACACTGGGTGTGCAGATGTCTCTGCCATGCGTGCGTATTATCTAATTTTCTATTTTATATATTTCATCTGAATGATCCGATCAAATAAAAACTAACAGAATGATGTTCTATCGAAGCCATTCGCTATTAAATTAATCTTTCGATAGTTTGGTGTTTGGAGTTCATGTCGACACGTTGTGCTTGAGAATACCGTTCTAAGAACCACTTACCCTACCTACTCATCATGGGAGAAAGTGTGAACCGTAGTACATAGCATTACATTTGATCTACGATACTAATGTCGGTGTGTGTATTTCAAGTAGGTGTCTCTAACAGTACATACGTTAACGGACGGATAGTACTTTATTATTTTTTATAAGACCGTAGTCCGACAGCAGAGCAAAATCCTCTCTTCTCCCTTCTTCTCCTCTCCGAATACGGTCAACAGCTGGAAGTCTACTCCCAAAACACGAAGTTCGTAGTTTCAGCCGAAGTTACGGACGTTTACAGCTTCGTACGACTAACGGACATAAAGTGCGATTTCCGAAAACAACATAATTTGACAGTTGTCCCTACGCCAGATGTGCTTTTGTCTGTCTGAAAAATTGAATTTGACACTTGATTTGACGGATCAACTGATTTTGGACGGTCCCGCATCTTCGTTGACGGACTTAGAGAGTAGACCTTCTGCTAAGAACTAGTTAAGAGGGCATAGACAAATAGAAGTCGCTTTCAAAGCATTTCGGATTTCTACAACGACATTCTATAGGATTGACTCATATAAGCTTGTCGGTGCTATGTCAATTCAATTCAGTTTTATTTATTTAAATTTTTGAATTTCCCATAATCGTTATTACTGATAAAACGTCACTTTGTCAGCCCTCAGCTCATCCCGCCATCTTCGTCTGGTTCTGACTCGATGTCGCTTGTCTTTCAGTGTGACCCATTGGGTCCTGCGTGAGTTTGGCCCAAGTGATAATTGGTCTAAAAAAACATTCCCGAGATTATATCATTATGTGAGCGTTTAAACGATGCTATTTAGGGACCTACCTATAAGATAATCAATGAACGGCTTCATATTAATGGCTTGTGAAGCGATTAACCTCTTAAGAGCCTATACTACCTCAGCTAAAAT
Source organism: Amphipoea oculea (assembly GCA_945859645.1). Classification (NCBI taxonomy): domain Eukaryota; kingdom Metazoa; phylum Arthropoda; class Insecta; order Lepidoptera; family Noctuidae; genus Amphipoea; species Amphipoea oculea. The sequence continues at coordinate 8,487,474 of OX243876.1, forward strand.
TCACTCTTTATCTCGCTCATACGATACTGCTCGCGGACTGAGTGAGAGCGAGACAGAGTGCGGTGCTGGGCGGCAGGCAGCGCCAATAGTTTAGGTATTTGCTTTTTATAGTGAAAATAATGGTAATCATAAAAAAATAAATAACATAAGACCTGCTTTAAAGTATGTTCAGTTAGTATGCAAAGTTTCATGATCTAATTTGAAGTATTTTTTGAATACCAGCGGTTTATTGTTCGGGTTAGAGGTAACTTTGGATTTTTTTTCTATCGAGAAAATTTTATGAAATCGTGTTTTCGTCTAACATAAGACCTAACATTAATCCTCAACTTTACCATATATTTATTTCAAGATTAATGGTGCAGTATTTTCGACATAACGGAGGATCATGCTAAGCCATTTGATACCTCAAATGGCTTAGCATGATCCTCCGTTAATTAAGAGCCTATACTACCGTATAGGCTCTTAATTACCGCTAATGAGACACAATTGATTAGCTATTGTAATGGGCCGATATCGGCCCGCGCCGGGACAGAGTATGATTAACTATCAAAAAACCGGTCAAGACCAATTATTGTTAAATGTTGTTTTAATCATAGAGAACGAATGCTGTACGTACGTTCAAAATGACATGTATGGCAATTCAGAAGCTCCAAATCTCGTTGCAGACTGAATTAAAGACAATGAGTGCCTATTTGCCTCATGCCAACAAACCAAAAGACGCCTAACATTGAAGCCTACACAAAGTTAAATCAGTAACAAACGCTGACCTGCATTGACTACTAATAACCTGACAAATGACGTCATATGTCTGACAAAGCATGCGTCTACGCAACATCGGAGTTGCCTCATTCGTGTTCATAACAATAATTTTGACTGGTAATCTTCACGCAAGGGTCAACGACACCGGTCTATTGAATTCAAAGCAACTTTTACTTTTATTGTTACGAAAAAAATGTATGCTGCCGTGACAGCAGATAGTCTGTATGTCAAGAAATACAGGGTGTCCCGTAATTAATGGATAACCTCTTAAGGGGTCATTGCACTTATATTATGAACAACTTTTAGGTACTATGGGACCAAATAATGAAATCGCGAAAAAAAATCAACTGTTCCCTACACTTATGTTCGCATAACTCGTCAAAATATAGGAAACACCTGATTCTTGTTTCGCGATTTCAGGTTAAATATCCTTTTGTTTTTGTGTTTATTTCATATGTAGTTATACTTAGTCTTTTAATTACTAACGAATTTTTTCGCTAAAAAAAAACTCCGGTATTTAATACATGCTATTATAAAATACATTAACAATTAACAGATTTTTATTTTATTTATTGAGTAACTCTTTCATTTCATCTGACATAGCTGCCTAATGTTCAATTAGTAAATTAGTTACTTGGCATTAAATCAATTGTTTAGGTCACTAAACATTAGTAAAAGAGAATTTAAAAAATTAAGAAAATAATAAACAATACGCTAAAGATTAATTGTCGTTTCGAAAGAAATTATACCGTTAAATATTTATACCGTTATTACAATACATACATACATACATAATCAGCCTATAATGTTCCCACTGCTGGGACACAGGCCTCCTGTCAGTGACAGGGAGTGGGCCGTAATCCACCACGCGGGCCCAGTGCGGGTTGGCAGATGTCACATGTCTTCGAATTTTTGGTTCTAGGACATGCCGGTTTCCTCACGATGTTTTCCTTCACCGTTTAAGAGCAGTGGTGATGAAATAATTTACACAAAGTAAAGCGCCTGCCTGGATTCGAACCTACGACCTACAACTCGTAAGTCGCGGCCGTTACCACTTGGCCACCACTGCTCTATTACAATACAAAAGTTTATAATTTACAAACTGAAAGAGAAGGGAACCATTTCAATAAATCTTGTTATTATGTGTAATACCAAATTAGGTCTATATTACTTTCTTTTGCAATTGTAATAATGTAGGAAACATTACGCATAATTGATTAAAGTAGTAATTTCATTTACACCGATAATCTTAGTTTGTTTGAAAATGCTTCCACGGCTCATACTCGAATCACTTTTGGAGGGCATTTCTGAGGCCGTTGCTATGGCCACAGTATAATATATACTGTGCTATGGCGATGGCGTCCCGAGTCAAGTACGAGTCAAGGAAGTTCGAAATATTAGTGTCTGTCTTGCAATTGCAAACTTTAGGCTCATGAGTTTGCGAGCTTAATCAACAATTAAAACTATTTTTTGGGATCCCTAAGAATATTTGAAACATTCTCATCACCAATGGAATACCACCAACTGTGTGCTAGCATATCTACTACGTAAGGTTAGGTTAACCTTTTAACCGCTTAGGTACGCCGGATTAATCCGACAAATATTTTCGTGTCCATTTCGCCAGGGTCGTATATTTACGACCAAATACAACAGCTCGTTTAATCTGCTTTTTAATTTAATTACGCTGTATATTCTACCAAGTTTTTTTTTTTTTTTTTTTTTCGTGAGCTCGGGGCACGACGACTGATATGAAGTCGGGCAGATAAAAGGCAACAGACTATTCTGTTGTTAACCTAACCTAACCTTACTTAGTTCTAGGGGTTCAATGCTGCGAATACTGGCGATGTGAACGCACGTCTATCTAAAACTACGTGATAGATTATTGCTCCAATAACACTTTGGCAATTATGTACATGCCTATAACCCAGTTTTCGAAGTACTACCTAGACCTAATGTGGCGTAACTGTTGAATCTATAAGTCTAAACCGGGAGGCTGTTCGAATAAATTGTGCAATGATTTCGGAACTAGTTTGAGCGTAATCCGCCAAGTAAACTGTCATTTGTGAAAAATATAAATTAGTAGCTTTTGGGCGCGGCTTCGCCTGCGTGGATATCGGAAAATATCCTACAGGAAAATACAACCGGGAGTAAAAGTAGGTATCCTTTTTGTTAACTATCTGTGTGCTTGAGTAACAAACATACAAACTTTCATATTTATAATATTAGTAGGACCTACGTATGGTTTTGTTCGTTGATGTCTTTTGTTAGAAAAGTACATAACCATTTTGAGAGCCGTGATGATGAATTTATTTACACAAAGTAAAGCGCCTGCCTGGATTCGAATGTTCGAAACTACCAACTTCAAATCGGGGCCGTTACCACTGGGCCGCCGCTGCTCTACCACTTGGTAGGGGAGCCCAGAGGGTTTTTGAGCAAGCATATTCAGGGCGAGAAGTTGATAGCTGAGTAGGTCTGGCATGAGGAGAGAACCCCGAAAATATATTTAAAAAGTTTCTGATAGGAGACCCCTGGTCAGGAGACCACTTTCAGATTTCAAAAAAGGGCCGAAATTAAAGTGATCTTCAGAGGCGTTGGTTTTGGCATGATCGGGTCTGGCCTAACCCATAATGACTTAAATAGGCAAATCTGACGGAGAAATTGTGGGCTTTCCCCAAATCTGACGACTTTGAAAACTCAGATTTGGGCCATTTCTAAAAGGATATTCAGGGCGAATGAAAGTTATTCTGTGCAATAGTGTTATATGTCCTGATAGTGAATATATAAATATCTGACGGGATGATGGAGCCTTTTGGCAAATATGAGGAAACTTCATCAATTCAGAAAATTACCCAAAAGTGGCCATAATTTTACATTTATCCCTAAATCAAGGAACCTAATAGCTTCGATTACTGTTTCCATTGGAAGGTGACACGTTTGTGAAGAATTCTCGATATTCAGAAGTTTGAAAATACTAAACACTTGAACGTAATGATTGAAAGCTAAGTAGCAAAATTAAAAAAACCGTCGGAGTACACCATAAACAAAGTTGATTATTTCAACATTTTACTATGACACCAAGTAAACCAATTATTTCAAAAACATCCTCATCTTATAGGCTATCTAACGAACTAGCAACGTTTTAAAAAATATTGAGAGATGCCCGTCAATTGTTTGATAAAGCTGGCAAAGGTGGAAAGCCATACTTACTAAAATTAACGAGAACATTAAAGTAACGACTTGTTTACGTCGTAATACTTTTCTATTCAAGGTTTTATGGTAACTACGAACCTCTGCGCTCGATATCGTTACTGATATCGCCTCCAAATCTCAGTGATAGTTCGTTAAGAGAGTTTTGTTAAATAAGTCCCAACACTTCTGTTTAGGCCGCCAGCTGCTAGTTAACTAGATTAAATGACAGATAAATTTATTTCTAACCGATTTCTAAAATAGGAAGGTTATCAGTTCGTCTGTATATACAGGATGAATGTTTCAAGTCATCATGTGGATGACCAAATCCGAAACTATAGGTAATACCGAAAAATTATTAAAGGAGTCACGGGGTCGATTTTGACGAATACTAAAACTGCATCATAAAATTTTTGAAAAATCAATTGCTCTAGCCAGGAATCGAACTCGTATATTTTGAAAAAAAAAACACTGCCTGTTTTATTGCACCCTCCGACGGTGTCGTTAGTAAGGATCAAATTCTGGAAAGAAATGATACAAGCCAAAGTAAAAGAAAGTGGACATTTTTAAGAATAACTAAAATCAGATAAACAAATTGATTAATTATGGTTTAACAATGAATTCAAAATATAATTTATTATATTAAAAACATAAGGTAACGGCCAAATAACTACTGCTACAGTGCAAACGAATAAATCACTTACATTCTAGATACTTAAAAACTGTTACTATCTTAAAATAATTGGTTTTTGTTAAAAGTGCGCCCTTTACTGTACTTTTTCGTATATCATTTCTGTCCAGAATTTGATCCTTATTAGCGACACCATCGGGGGGTATACGACAAAGTAAAGTAAAGGGCGCATTCCCTAAAGGATAAATGCAAAATTATGGCCACTTTTGGGTAATTTTCTGAATTGATGAAGTTTCCTCATATTTACCAAAAGGCTCCATCATCCCGTCAGATATTTATATATTCACTATCAGGACATGTAACACTATTGCACAGAATAACTTTCATTCGCCCTGAATATCCTTTTAGAAATGGCCCAAATCTGAGTTTTCAAAGTCGTCAGATTTGGGGAAAGCCCACAATTTCTCCGTCAGATTTGCCTATTTAAGTCATTATGGGTTAGGCCAGACCCGATCATGCCAAAACCAACGCTTCTGAAGATCACTTTAATTTCGGCCCTTTTTTGAAATCTGAAAGTGGTCTCCTGGCCAGGGGTCTCCTATCAGAAACTTTTTAAATATATTTTCGGAGTTCTCTCCTCATGCCAGACCTACTCAGCTATCAACTTCTCGCCCTGGATATGCTTGCTCAAAAACCCTCTGGGCTCCCCTACCAACTGGAGGAACGCTCATTAACATCGTGAGGAAACCAGAATGTCCTAGAACCAAAAATTCGTAGACATGACACCAACCAACCCGCACTGGCAATTTTTTTTTAGGGTGTTCTACCCATGAATATGAACAACTTTCACTATGGGATCAACACTGAAATCACGAAAAAAAATCAGCTGTTTCATACATTTTGGTCAAGTTGGTATTGAACTTTTGTATGAAACAGCAGATTTTTTTTTCGTGATTTCAGTGTTGGTCCCATAGTGAAAGTTGTTCATATCCCTTGTCAACATTTGAAACCGGTAAAAAAAAATCATCCGGCAGACCGATCATGCTAAAACATAATTGCCTACGAAATGATTTGATATATTTTTTATCTGTTTCAAGGAAATTGGCTTGTATCATGTTTATGCGTGATGGAATTTGTATGTATGAAGGTCGATACATTGAGTAACAGAGTTAAAAAGTTTCTTCAAGATACAATTTATACTCGATGCAATATTTACCTAAATTCTCAAGTTATTTTCTGTTGAGCAAGCTTCCAATCGGCAATTGAAACGTACAGACGCCAGCACATTGTGACTGTTCCTAAATGACCCTAGGCTGATAAAATTTTCGTTTTTCCTAATTATGTTAAATATTAGTGTTTAGGTCGGTTCCCCCTAATGGGGAAGAGCCGCACCCCGCCACCGTGCGACTCTGTAGAGCTCGTCTCCAGACTGGACACTCTCCCACCGATTGTAATGAATTCCCAAGAAGTGTTTTGCCTTGTCCCGACTAGGGAAGATGGGGAACAAGGAGGGGATACAAGAAACAATTTCAATATAAAATAAGGTTGGGAATTCATTGATAAGATGAATAAGGAAAGGAAATCTACTTTTCTTTTGGTTATGAAAGTTAGAAGACATGAGAGGAAAACAAAAGGGTAATTGACACGTAACGCTTGCGTTGGAGATTACATTGTTTTAAGTTACGTTACTGTATGTTCTTACAATAATCTGACCCACCCCAGAGACGTAGGGCCGCTTTACAACAGCTGATACGTCGTACGTGTGCCGCCAGTCCTACAATTACGTACATAGGCCTAGAGAGGACCTGCTGCGGTTCCAGCAGGACACGTTCCCTATACTCAAGCATGTCTTACTCAATCCTAAGGTAAAGGACTGCGAAGTGCCTCTACCATTGAGCGAGACAAGTCTCCAGAAGTGCTGGACGCGTGCTGTAATAATATCCCCTTATAACGGACTACTCACCCTTTACTGCGATAATACAAAACTAGTGCAAGCGTACCGCATCGTCAGTCGGTTGTAGAATTCCTTACGAATTGCCTTGCTATACGCCGAAGTGGTTATTTTAAATCGTCACTCCGCACTTCCTTAATCTACCCAGGTTCGAGGATGCTTGCAGTGTAATTGGCTGTTTTGCAATCATTCTTGCCTATCTATCTACTGGGGCCTTTCCATCTGGGCATCCAAATTATGTGTCTCGCTAAATATTATTTTTTTGTATCAGTAAGAGGCCTACGGGGGCCGGGTGTGATTTAACGAGACACAATTTCTAACGTTCCTTAGAACGACTATCAATCCAGTTAGGGGTACTTGGTGAAGCCTACCCCCGCTCCCGGGAAGTGTGCGCAGATCAAGTACAATGTAAAGTATCCTGCAGTTAGTCAGTCCATAGGGAAAGGTAGCCATCACTAACGTTTGGTTGGTTTGTGTTCGTAAACAAGAACAGCAGACTACAAGGTAGCACTATAATTCAAATTGGCCCTTACGAGATGCGAGTTCGGTTCAGCCTTCCATAAGCGGTGTGCTCGCCCAGGTGTCATGTCCTATAGAGGGCTTTCCCCGAGTCCCTAGAACCAAACGCATGTGTAGGGTACCTCGATTTAGTCATTTAGGAACAAGGAGGGATAAATATTCAACACTCACCCGATCCAGTCGTTCACTCACACACACTGAGATTCACGCGCCTTACACGCTACTCACATTATAGTAGACTAATATAACCTAGTCTAAAGCAACACATATTATTTAATGTATTAAATAATACTCTCGCCCTCACGTCCTCTCAATCAGGCACATAGTTTTATTGCTATTGCCTAAGTTCTGACTCTGCTCGTCTAGCCTACGTCAACGACTCACTCTCGTGGTCTCCTAGTGTTCACTCAAACTCCTAACTTAACTAGCCTGGACTCGCAAGTCCGTACTCTAAAGCGGGTCAACCTCGACTGCCCCTCCGTCCTTGTTCTAATTTCTCACATACCATCTCACCACTTCAGAGCCCCTTTCCCTCGTTTCTTGGAACATCGGTTCAGGGGCCATATTTACGATAACCAGATGTCGGTGATGGGTTTGGGTCGTCCTTAGAATTCGTACAAAATACTGCATCTCAAGTGCATCTTAAGTGACGTAAATTGCCCATAAAGTGTAAATGGAATGGGTTTCCAAAAGGTTCACTATTGTTTTACAATTTTAAAGAAATAGGATATTTTGTTATTTATTAGGGTAACGTGTCAAACCGTCATCCCATAGAATTGAGATTTAATGCGTTTCTAAGTGGCCCGAATCATGTGCCAGTTTCAAAATAAATATAATAATTTGTGATTAAATAGGTCTAAGTGACAGACAGTCACATTCCCCCCTCTGAAAATCAGACGCGTGACGCAGTACAGCGGATGAGCTTTCACAATAGGATGAACTATGCCTCTCTTCGAAAATGTTACGAAAGATATTATACCCATACCTATCTGCTACGAGTATATTTACCTAATAATTGTACGTATTCCAATTGGAACATGAATCCAATAAGATCCCAGTAGGATGCAATGTCTGCTAAAATTTAATTCCGTTTCGCAAAAGTATCTTCAAGCAATACACAAACAATTGCTTTATAATATTCAAACTATTATCCCCCTTCCAAATACTCTTTTCATGATAATGTAAATAACATTACTGTACCTCAGTTCAGTTCAGACTACCTGTGCATGCTTATAATGTTGTTTTACATACCAGGGTCTCCTTAAGAGTACTTGTGCTACCGAGGCACGCTACCTACGGTGCTCCATCGTTCTAAACTCAGCTTGTTGCAGTTGCCGCTGGCAGAGGCCTCTCCTAGGACAGCTTAGTCTGCTGCCCGCAGTCGTATCCAAAAGCAACTGAAATAGTCCGCACATAAACATATTAGACTTCATTCCAATTAGTCGCCCCCCTCTGATTCTAAGAGGTTAGAACAGTTTTGAATTCTAATAAGAGTTGGGAAGTTATACTGATTAGAAAATATAGGCATCCTCTAAGATGGTTGCGCAGTCTACAGCGCAACTAATTATTGGCTTACACACAATGCTGCAAATTATCCACTCAGATCATAAAAGTGTTGACAAAACATCATCTGGTATATTTGAACTGGTAACTATAGTACCATTGCCCTAAAACATGAACCTGTAATATCTCGTAAGATAACAAAAATCATACCACGTAGCTACGGGTAACTCAAGGGTCTAATAAAAGTGAAACTTAGCTTCGTAACAGGAGCCACGCCACAGCTACTGCTGTTGGAGTCAGCTGATGTCAGCTGTTTTTGAAGGAACTTCAAACCAAGCGCAACTCACAAACCAATGGTTCAGACATAGCGAAGTGGCAGCCAAGTGAAGACTTAAATATCCTGGAATTTGAAATAAGGCCAAACCAGTATCTATTCAATTATACGACATACGTCGCCGTCTTCAGAGATGGAAAGATTTAAGATTACTTCTTATGATGATAGTTAATATACCTTCTCGCTAACTTAACTGTAATTTTAGAACTTCACGCTTCGTAGGTCTTACTCACTAATAATATTAGATTTACCCATAATAAGGGCGTGTCTTATACCTAAGCTCACTTCACACACACACATATCAATCTCAAACGCACAAACACATTTCATATTCACGAGCTGTTAGATACAGAACTTACGTTTGCAAGGAATCGAACCCCTTATTGCAGTAACACAGTCATACCTACTGTCAAATACTAAACTCACGTGTGCAGAGAGTCAACCCTATTATTACTGTATTCACATACTGTCAGATACTAAACTTACGTTTGCAAGGAATCGAACCCTTTATTGCAGTAAGTAACACAGGAGTCCAAGCAACAATCATACCATTACCTTCTCAAAATTGTCCATGCATGTGGGGATCTAACCCACTATCAGTAGCGTCAGAACCAAAGCCCTACAATGAATGCGGGAATTGTACCCCCAAGCCGTGACACAGGAATTCCAAGCAATCATAAAACAATACATCTATCGAGAATCGAACCCAATATCCATGACAGTGGAATGTAAACGCTTATAAACCAATAACATCAGGTAGTCATCGAACCCATTATGAGTACCTACTTACAGAACTCAACCATCATTACCAAACCGTAACTTAATTAAACATAAGTTATTGTATCAACCAATAACATCAGCCGGGAATCGAACCCAAGATTCATGACAATAGAATTTAAGCACATCAGCAAATAAATCATACGGGAATTGAACCCGCTACCAGTAGTTGAATAATTCAACCAACATTATTATTGTGCAACATAACCATTCACGTGTCGGGGACGTCGCATGGAATGTCCCAGACCATTTTTTTTCTTTGGCGCGCCATGTGGCTCCTGGCCACTTATACACAAAAGATTTTTATGAACCCTATAATAAACTAAGTTATTTTAACCGTTGTAACTCGTTCCTAACAATTAATAAAACCTCCGATCAATAATTAGTATTACTGATCGCAGAATAGAACCATAACATTACGTTGTGTTATTTTTGTATACGTTGTGTTATCTTCATAGTAACCCATATTTTGTTCTTTCTCGTTGCACTGAAGTGAATCAGTACATTTAATGACGAGAATCCTGGTCACGGCACCACTTGTGACTGTTCCTAAATGACCCTAGGCTGATAAAATTTTCGTTTTTCCTAATTATGTTAAATATTAGTGTTTAGGTCGGTTCCCCCTAATGGGGAAGAGCCGCACCCCGCCACCGTGCGACTCTGTAGAGCTCGTCTCCAGACTGGACACTCTCCCACCGATTGTAATGAATTCCCAAGAAGTGTTTTGCCTTGTCCCGACTAGGGAAGATGGGGAACAAGGAGGGGATACAAGAAACAATTTCAATATAAAATAAGGTTGGGAATTCATTGATAAGATGAATAAGGAAAGGAAATCTACTTTTCTTTTGGTTATGAAAGTTAGAAGACATGAGAGGAAAACAAAAGGGTAATTGACACGTAACGCTTGCGTTGGAGATTACATTGTTTTAAGTTACGTTACTGTATGTTCTTACAATAATCTGACCCACCCCAGAGACGTAGGGCCGCTTTACAACAGCTGATACGTCGTACGTGTGCCGCCAGTCCTACAATTACGTACATAGGCCTAGAGAGGACCTGCTGCGGTTCCAGCAGGACACGTTCCCTATACTCAAGCATGTCTTACTCAATCCTAAGGTAAAGGACTGCGAAGTGCCTCTACCATTGAGCGAGACAAGTCTCCAGAAGTGCTGGACGCGTGCTGTAATAATATCCCCTTATAACGGACTACTCACCCTTTACTGCGATAATACAAAACTAGTGCAAGCGTACCGCATCGTCAGTCGGTTGTAGAATTCCTTACGAATTGCCTTGCTATACGCCGAAGTGGTTATTTTAAATCGTCACTCCGCACTTCCTTAATCTACCCAGGTTCGAGGATGCTTGCAGTGTAATTGGCTGTTTTGCAATCATTCTTGCCTATCTATCTACTGGGGCCTTTCCATCTGGGCATCCAAATTATGTGTCTCGCTAAATATTATTTTTTTGTATCAGTAAGAGGCCTACGGGGGCCGGGTGTGATTTAACGAGACACAATTTCTAACGTTCCTTAGAACGACTATCAATCCAGTTAGGGGTACTTGGTGAAGCCTACCCCCGCTCCCGGGAAGTGTGCGCAGATCAAGTACAATGTAAAGTATCCTGCAGTTAGTCAGTCCATAGGGAAAGGTAGCCATCACTAACGTTTGGTTGGTTTGTGTTCGTAAACAAGAACAGCAGACTACAAGGTAGCACTATAATTCAAATTGGCCCTTACGAGATGCGAGTTCGGTTCAGCCTTCCATAAGCGGTGTGCTCGCCCAGGTGTCATGTCCTATAGAGGGCTTTCCCCGAGTCCCTAGAACCAAACGCATGTGTAGGGTACCTCGATTTAGTCATTTAGGAACAAGGAGGGATAAATATTCAACACTCACCCGATCCAGTCGTTCACTCACACACACTGAGATTCACGCGCCTTACACGCTACTCACATTATAGTAGACTAATATAACCTAGTCTAAAGCAACACATATTATTTAATGTATTAAATAATACTCTCGCCCTCACGTCCTCTCAATCAGGCACATAGTTTTATTGCTATTGCCTAAGTTCTGACTCTGCTCGTCTAGCCTACGTCAACGACTCACTCTCGTGGTCTCCTAGTGTTCACTCAAACTCCTAACTTAACTAGCCTGGACTCGCAAGTCCGTACTCTAAAGCGGGTCAACCTCGACTGCCCCTCCGTCCTTGTTCTAATTTCTCACATACCATCTCACCACTTCAGAGCCCCTTTCCCTCGTTTCTTGGAACATCGGTTCAGGGGCCATATTTACGATAACCAGATGTCGGTGATGGGTTTGGGTCGTCCTTAGAATTCGTACAAAATACTGCATCTCAAGTGCATCTTAAGTGACGTAAATTGCCCATAAAGTGTAAATGGAATGGGTTTCCAAAAGGTTCACTATTGTTTTACAATTTTAAAGAAATAGGATATTTTGTTATTTATTAGGGTAACGTGTCAAACCGTCATCCCATAGAATTGAGATTTAATGCGTTTCTAAGTGGCCCGAATCATGTGCCAGTTTCAAAATAAATATAATAATTTGTGATTAAATAGGTCTAAGTGACAGACAGTCACAACATCAACCTACCCGAAACTGTCAAATTTTCCCAATCAACTTTGAACCTTATGTTTTAGTGATAAAGTTGAAAATCTATTAAAGAAATTTGACAGATTGTAGTAGGTTGATGTGCTGGCGTCTGTACCAACGTGCTGCTGAGCAAACTGATTATGACACAAGTATCGAGATCGTACCGAACGTCATGTATCTTAGGACTTAAATTACATGTATGATGAATACATAGTTTATTTTAGTTGGAGATAGACATGGACGCAATATGTAAAGAACTAGGAAGTTAATTTTAAAAGGTTCAGTTTGATTGCCCAAAACAGGGGTTACCAATCTTATTTATAATAAGCCTTTACATGTCGTGTTTTGCGACTCCCTTGTAAAAGAAAATTTATAGACAAGACCTGCATGCTCTAGAATCCAGAGTCTAGCAGCTAGATTAATTAAAATAATCCTGCTAGACTCTAGATTGATTATTTTATATAAAGAAAACTCTAAAGAATATAGAATCTCACTGAGTTTTATTTACTTACTAAAAATATTATTTACTAGGCTAGAAAAAACAGAAGGTACAATTAATGAGACGGATGAGCTTGCTTTTCTGAGCATAACTTCTCAAATCGGGGCTGAAGTTTTGAAATAGCTACCTTCAATTTTTTTTTCTAAATTGATTTGTGATCTCTATTTTGATATTACCTACTGCAAGTGCAGAAAAGCCAGTTTCAAACAGGTACGACGTTGCAAAATGTAATAAAATCTTCATAGCTGTAGTACTGACTCTCATTACATCGTGTGTCTGGTGACGTAAGCATACCGGTTCGCGAGGCATCTCGACGCACAATTAGGGAACTCCTGGCCTAAGAGACAGATGTTCAAAATTAACTAGCAAAATTCTTCTACGTGCAACCAAGTGGAAGCCTTTCGCCCGCAGCTTCGCCTTCTTGGTGGTCAGAAATTATGCCACGAAAACGCACCCCGGGATAAAGTTATCCTATGTCCTAATACAGGTCATGGTCTACCCGTGTGTCCATCCAAATCCATGCAGCCGTTAAGGCGTGAAAAGGTAACAAACAATTTTTTTTGGGTATTGTACTTTTCTTTTTACCGGCATGTCCTAGAACCAAAAATTCGAAGAGATGTGACATGCCAACCCGCACTGGGCCCGCGTGGTGGATTACGGCCCACTCCTTCTCACTGTGGGGAGGCCTGTGTGCCAGCAGTGGGAACATTATAGGCTGTATGTATGTATCTACTTTTCTATGAAACAGCTTTTGTTTTGATAACCGAGGAAAACTTTATTCGCTAGGAGGTCTAGAATCATGTGCTGTATTCATGGTAGCAGTTTACGTGTCGATCTCCCTGTCCCCAGTATTGGTATGGATTCTAATCTAAGCCATGGAATATCGAGTGTTCTCTTACCGACGTCATGAGGCAGATGAGGCTGCTTGCAGAGCCAGTCCTTGATGGTAGCCAGTTCTCTGGTGGTGTCTACTTCAGGCATGTTTCTGTGAAAGAAGAACATGTACTTTAAACAGATTGAACACAAATCTATCTCTTTGGAAGTAGAATAATGAATAAGTACATAAATAAATAAAAATCTTTATTGCCAGACCACATGAACCATAAAAAAACACAATAAAAAAAATTATATACATATAATTAAAATGACATAGGTACATAAACTCACAACTTTCCTCTCTTGCACAAATTGCATAATAATTGGTGTGATGTATACCTATTATAAAAAAAAATTATGAGCCTATTTTTGGGAGAGGCCCCCCAAGCAAACCCCAAGTCCTTTCAGAAATTCGGTATATAAACATAAACCCACTTATTAATTAACGCGGAGTAAAGTTACAACCAGTATTACCAGTTTTATAAATTTTTCGAGGCTTAGCATAACTTTAGATATTCCAGTTTTATTAGTAAGAGCACAGAATATAATATAATAGTACTAGACGTAGTAAGAGGAATACTTAGATATTATTATTATACCTACATTTATGTTCAGGCTCGCAAATAATAAGTCCTAACGGCGAAATGTGGGTGTAGGTACTGTGAGAGTAAATTAAACAAACAGTTTTTCATATAACATCCATAATTAGTCCTAGAATGGATTTACTTTTTTTACATTTATATATTTTTCATCTTCTCTCTTCCCGCTTGTCAACTAGACTGACGCGACCACTACTTGTTTTTGATTCCAATCTTATAACAAATTAATTTTTGTCTCGTGTTTGTGCCATCTATTCATACACGAAATATCCGAAGAGATCATTGTACATTATGAACAACTTTTACTATAGGACAAATCGTGAAATCGCAAAAAAAAATCATTCCATACATTTTGACGAGTTATGCGAACATAAATGTAGGGAACAGCAGATTTTTTTTCGCGATTTTAGGTTTGGTCCCATAGTAAAAGTTGTTCGTAATGATGAATACAATGACCCCTTAAGAGATTTCGTGTATGAATAGATAGGCCTTATTTATAATCGACTCGCGGCTATAAACAGGTGTGATGCCATGTTATGTTACTTATATTCCACAAATAGTACCTATCTCACTGCACCATCGCATTAATTGTGCCATAATAGATGGAAACAATGGCTGCGGACGTCACTGCACTTCGAACAACTGATTTTCTCAGAACAATTGATTGGACATTACTTGTCGATCCTCCACTTGAAAATGTGGATCGTATCCAACTGTTCTGCATAAATATAAATACAATAGATGATGTGTTTTATATGGAACTTTTGGAAAACATGACTGGAATTAAGGTAGAGATAGGGTCTGTGGGGAAACAAGAACCTATTAATAGGAAAGTATGATTATGTTCGCATGGCTCGTCAAAATGTAGGGAACAGTTGTTTTTGTTTCGCAATTTCATGTTTGGTCCCATATTAAAAGTTGTTCATAATGATGAGTACAATGACCCCATAAGAGGAAAACGGTGATTAAAATTTCACCCTGTATAACAGTAGATATGGAATACAAACAACAATTTAATTTCATTTTCAGCCTTCGTTTGTTATTCCTAACATGCATGCGAGCATCAAGACCTTCATTTTTTGCAATGAGTACCTAATCAATTTATATTCATTACATGCAGCTACATAATTATTTTATATTTTTACGCAACAGCCAAAGTCAGGGCCAAATACGTAAACTCAGTAATTTAGTATCAAGTTTCGATGTTATCGTCTTACTTTACGGAAATAACCTTGGCATTAATCAAACTTATTAACACCTGCTAAAATATGCAAATACCTACTTGTGACTGAAGAATTTGCGGAATAGGTACCTAATACTAATAAAATTACATAAATTTTTTTAGGAACTTGTTTTCCGACAAACCCGTTTTTTGACTTGACCTGCGACCGCTTGGTGTTTCAATCCAATCGACTGCGTTCGGATTTGCACCAATTTGTCTGACACCTCCCAGGATGTTCGTTCGTTTTTATATGTCGTCACTCATGGGAGATTTTCAGTGTCCCCCAACAGGTACCTAATTAAATCATAATTAGGGCAAAATTGCTCATTGTTTAGAGATGAAAATCAACAGACCATGCCAGTCAAGTACAAAAACAAGTCAAGTGCCAGTCGGACGCGCGCACCGAGGCCTCAACTACAAATACAAATAGGTAACTACAAAACGGTTTTCGGATTTCTTCCTTTACTTGTGCTACATGACATTGCTTCTTGCCAAATTTCATAATTCTAGGTCAATGGGGGTACCCCATAGGTTTTGATTTCGGAACATGAACGCCCGAATCTTTTGAAGTTTGATTTTTTCACTGCTTCAAAGGTTTGCAGCCCTTTTTTTATGTATGGGAAATCATCAGATGACCCCTCCCGCTCTGGGTGGAGCGGAAGGGAGTGTCAGACTCTTACTGACTAAAACCCATCCGTGTTCCTTCCTTAGCCCTTTATGTTCCGGGGTAGCGGTAACCCTTTCGGACAATCCCGCACCCCCGGCAGGCTTCGGCCCTGGCAGGCCCCTTCCTTTATGCTGACATCTCTTTGAGGCGCGCGTGGAACACGTACGCGCCGGAGTATTTGATATTAATTTCAACCTGATGACTCCACGCGTTCCTGAGAAAAAGAGTCTTGACTGACGGACAGACAGACGATACTCCACTGCTCGATACATACCTATTTACTTATATTTATGTACTTGTATTATATTTTCTACATACAATCGGCAGGTACAGGTAAGAGACCCATGGCCTCATACCAGCACGCAGTGGAATCAAGTTCACAAAAGATTAATAGCTGGCATTGTGTCTTACGTGAGGCCTTGTATGCGACGCGAATGCAAAGATATCATAATTTAACGTTACTAAGCATCGCTTGATCTAGAAGACTAACTTAGTCATGATTTAAATTCATAAAATCATATAATTGAGGTTCTATGGTAAAAAGAATCAGCCAGTTTGATGCAGACTTCTACTGATTTACAAAATACTATATTTAATTTTATATCGAAGTTTTCAGAGAAGTTTTATTAGAGAGACTAGATTCTGCCCGCGACTTTTCTTGCTTCCCCGACCCACTCCGTCGCATCACATCGCCTGCCTGCGCTATTTGTACTTCCTTTTCGCTTGACCACGAAAATAAAATTCTAGATAGGTTATATTACCTACAAATATTTGCAGGTAAATGGCAGATTAAGTTACTCTACAACAAACCATCAAGGAAAATCCTCCATACATGCAAGTCAAAACCAAAATAACGACCTTGACAGTCGCTTTGATATAAAAAATGGAAAGAACGCTTATTAAGATGAAGAAACTAAGTACTATACCTACGTATTTCGTTTTTGTACCTACGAAATCAAAAGTTTCCACAGAACTTTTAAACATCGAAGTTATTCCCTTCAAACCATGTATTTCAATTAAACCAATTACAGGCATTTTTGAATTGTCAAAGGCTCGGTCAGTCAGAAATATGAAGCTAGTTGCCCATTCCAAAGCGTAGGTACCTATGGAGAAGAACGGACAAGAAACTCCATGGACACTCTTTTAAATCAAAATAATATGGTTACAAAGTCTTGGTTACATCATTCATGTTTTTAGTTATGCATGTGAGAACGATTCAGAACGTTAAAAGCGTCCATAATGACCAGACGAAAAAAATGTTCAAATATTAAATTAAATTAAAATAAGCCGTGGCAGCAAAGAGATGACCACTCCCTACTGACGGCACCCATTCACGAACATGACGCACGTATTAGCACCATTCAGCTCATCCATTTTGAAGGGAGCTAAATAATCCAAAACATGCGCCACCATCAGCGAGACAGCGAGACTTATGCCTCTGGGTACCTTTACAAAACCAGTTTGTAAGTTGACTCAGCGTGTATGTGGGTTGTATGGGTGCAAGAGGTTACTGTCCCAATATCTTCAGACGATACTTACGTCGTTAATTACTTGAAAGTATTGCTAACTGGTTGTGTTGTCATTTTACTTCGTGGACACAAGGCTAAACCACTGTCTACCTTCATACTCATGTATCGTATGCATTTATATCCTTGAGATATCAAACTTACACATTTAAAGGTTCCCTGAGACAGGTAATTACACGGTTGTCTGGCTTTATACGGCTTTATACGATTACACCACCAATATTAACTTTAATTAACTCATGCTCTATCATCATATCGGCCGAAATACGTTCTCTGCTGGACATAGGCCTCATCCAGTGTCTCCACATCGACTAATTCTGTATTTCTCGCATCTAGAGAGAAATATGCTTGAATTAAATACTGCTTGGGAAGGTCAAGAGATTAGGCGGGTAGGTTTGTTATGGAAGTAACATCACTAGAAAAAACAAGAGAGAAAACAATAGATACTGTACTGTACGTATCACTAAAAATCAAAATTGTAACTGCTTTGTAATTTCTCAAACTCAAAGCATTTATTTCAATTAAACCAATTACAGGCACTTTCGAATTATCAAGGATTCGATAAGTCAGAAAGATGAAGCTGGTTGTCCATTCCAAAGCGTAGTAGGTACTAAGTTTCCTATAAAGAAGAACGGGCAAGAATCTCCACAGACACTCTTCTTTCCTTTAATTAAAGGCCCCAGGAACTTTAGATCTACAATTTACAAAACACGATTGTTTTTCATCGCAAAGATGCATCAGAAATTAAGATAATAAAAAAGCAAGTATTTTTAGTATCTAAATAACCTTATGAGTTCTACGTGAATACCTTGGGTTATCCTTACTTTGAACCAAATCAGTTTTGCATGCATTTGTAAAAAAGTTAGATTCTGATTGCATAACAAATGCCTAATTTAACGTTGATACCTTAAATAATATATCAAATCTAGTTTTAGATAATGGATTATGTAACCTGCCTACTGCAAGATTTGGCCCCGAAATTAAGCAATATTTTAAGGTCAACATACGAGTACCTAGTCTAAAACTAAAAAAGCCTGGGACTAAATTATCATTATGATGAGTCACAAAACGTTATAAACAAAAATATTTTTTACTAATGCTGCCTATAAAAGAAGTTTACCTTACGCAAGAAGACGAAGACCTTATCTTTGGAAGACGTTTACCTTTTGCAATTTTGCAAAATAACCCCTTCATTTTTAACCATACAAATGAAGGGGTTATTTTGCAATGATTTGAAATTATGTGATACACTCACGTTGTGGCGATATGAAAAATATTTTTCATTCTTGACATGAACAATAATAATATTTTTTATTTTTTATAAGTTAAAACTTAAACTATTCGTGGTTATAACTGTCGAAAAGTTTGACTAAGATTATAATTTACACTTGTTATAGTTTAAAGTATCCAACAACCAATGGAATCTAGGCGAAGTTTTCTATGTCAGTGTCGTTCAAAGACCTTTCTCCATTCAGTATTATCAATACTGACTAAATAACGGGTATAACGCAACAAACAAGTCACGAACTACGAGTAAATAGGTTCGAAAGCACATCGTTACAACCGATGGGTTTCTTAAGAGGCAACAACTAAAATAATGCTTATTCTAACATCCGAAGCGAAGGTAACTGATTTCACATTGAAAGAAATAGTTAAACCAAGGTCTAAACCTTTAACAAAACGAGAATTTACTTGGGTAATAGGTTTTTTTTTTAATTGTTGAATGGGCCCGCTCTTGACATCGATCACGCCTGATGGAAAGCGATGGAAGAGGTCTATGATAAAACGAGCGTGCCCAGAAGATACCTGTTCACTCTTGCTTTGAAGGCAGACGGGTTAAATGTCATATTTGACAGTCGTTACAGGTCGTCAGAAGCCCGAAAGTCTGACAACCAGTCTTACCAAGGGGTTTCGTATTACCCAGTAACTAGGTTGTGGAGGTCAGATATGCAGTCGCTCCATGTAAAATACTGGTACTCAGCTGCATCCGGTTAGACTGGAAGCCGACCCAAACATAGTTGGGAAAAGGCTAAGCAGATGATGATGAGATGCTGGCAGAGTTTTACACTTTGGCTGTGCAAATAATAAATGTGAAGGAGAAGTGCTGAGTACGACTGGTCGGGATATCAACCAATGGTTTACCTAATAGTAATTGTAACTCATCAAACGTTATCTTATCTCATTGGTCGCAGGCAATTGCAACTGCTGAGCGTCGGGGTTTGAGTTCGGATCCCGAGTTGGGAAAAGTGTTATCGGATTTGTACACGAAGACTCGATCGACTTAAATATAATTATGTAACTCGCGAACCACAGAGCGAATACCATTGCCTATAACCCTGCGTACTCCTTTGGAGTCGTGGGGTTAATAAGGTAAAATAATGGGTTGTACAATAATTCAATAAAGTATTGAATCACACTAGGCGAAAGATTGTGAGTGTGTTTGTATGTTTGTTACTTCGTCACGCACAAACGGCTGAACGGATTTGGATGAAATTTGGCACACAGATAGTTTAAAATTATACTTTTCATCCCGATATTCCCACGGGATCTACACTTATGCGGGTGAAACCACGGAGCGCTTCTAGTAAACAAATAAATAATAGTACCACGTTAGTCGTTATCCACGTTTGACGTTTAGTTGTGTCATCACGTTAGTTCCAGTAAAGTTTTGAAATCAACTAAGATTTCATTGTTGAAAACAATTGACATAATTGATGGTGTGAGGCTTGCTGCAACTGTTGCTGGTTAGTCGTTTGAAATAATTGTATGGATCTATTAGTATGTGTTGTAAAGTGACTTGTATGACGAATTGTTTCTTAAGAATTCGTTGTCGTTGTCGTTGTGGTAGGAAGGAAGAAATTGGTAGTTTTCGGGATATCTCGTTACAATAAGAATAGTTGCCAACACCCTATATGGCTAGAAATAATTACTATAAAAAAGCAAGAAAGAAGCCAGAAAGAGAGAATATTGATAAATTGGCACAAAAAAATAAAAAAACTTCAAGTTCAGAAAAGTCATGTCAATGTCATTTCCTTTTTTTTTTTTGTAAATATCAGTTAGAATATACTAGAGCACTTTAATTTATGTAGAGAAGTTAACCTCTATGGCTGATGTCAGAACTTTCTCCAATGTCAGAAAACAGGACCAAATTCGATTTAACAACAATCTTAACAACAACAACTACCTTAACATCGATATAATTAAGTCTCAACAATAATACCTATAAGCTAAGACCGTGGGAAAACGAACTGCATGTTTATTGACTGTCATTTACATGACATGTCGTATCTCGAAACAAAGACAATTATGAATGCCTAGATAAACTAACTACCTTATTTAAATATATTTCCTTTACCGTTTTGAGAGCAGTGGTGATGAAATAATTTACACAAAGTAAAGTGTCTGTCTGGGCTCGAACCTACGTACTCGTAAGCTGAGGTCCGCACCACTGGGCCACCACTGCTCTTCAGAATAGCAATGCGATGGTCAAAAGATTAGTCATTATGCGTTTTTATAATTTCTAACGTGACGATAATATCGTGGAACACGTCCATAAAATCTTTATTTTTGGGAAATAAAGATGTTTATTATGAAATCTCTTTGCTGCCGAGGCTTATTTTATTTAATATTTGAATTGTTGTTTTTTCTTATCTTTTCACTATGGACGCTTATAACGGTCTGCATCGTTCTTACATGTATAATTTTTAACATGAATGATGTAACCAAGACTTTGTAACCATATTATTTTAATTTAAAAGAGTGTCCATGAAGTTTCTTGCCCGTTCTTCTCCATAGGTACCTACGCTTTGGAATGGGCAACTAGCTTCATCTTTCTGACTGACTGACACTTTGACAATTCAAAAGTGCCTGTAATTGGTTTAATTGAAATAAATGCTTTGAGTTTGAGTTTGAATTTATTTATATACATAAATTAATAATACATTAATAGTTTATGTTAATATTTATATTATTAAATGGAAATACGTGTACGTTATAACGTTATCGTGGACGGTAAAAAACGTTTTCATATAATTATTACGATACATTTTACTTCTCTGTGGAATCGTGATGTCGTAGACGTTCGCGACAATATCGTCACGTTATAGAAATTATAAAAGCGCATAATGGCCGGCAATACCAAGACTAACCCGCACTGGGCCTGCGTGGTGGATTACGGCCCACTCCCTCTCACAGAGAGGAGGCCTGTGTTCCAGCAGTGGGAACATTATAGGCTGATTGTGCATAATGGGAGGGAGGTAGTTTTCCTTCTAAAGAAAGTAAAGGTATTATGGTGTATTTTTAAAGACGTACTCGAAAAATATGTTTGGTTAAGCAGACGGTAATCATTACTTAACTTTTAGGAACGATTATAATTAGGTAACGTTATAAATACACCGGAGTCTGGATCTGGAATAATCTGGATTGATGCCCGGTTGATGGCAATAGGCTTGCCCCCTGTTACACGGGACTTTAAGAGGAAGTGTCAGAGTAGACCGCGAAATTCAAATTTTCTTCCGTTTTCTGCAATTTGCAGGTCAGGTTGCCAACAAGTATGTATTTACAGAATTATAATCATTAAAATCATCAATTCTACCCTCTAAGTTCATTTATTTATTTATATTTATATATACTTTATTGTACACCACAAAAATAAATAACATGAAAAAAATACATCCAACACTAAAAATATACAATGACTTGACAATCACACTAAACAATCTAATTTAATATAATATGTATTAGGTACTTGTGAGATACATTGTGTTTTCATGCGATGGCCAAATCAATGTATTTATTTAAAACATAAAAGATGTTTAATACTGATATGCTCACTATAGGATGTTGTTAGATTAGCTAATTACGTAATAACTTAAGACACAAGGTCCCTTAAGTAAGGACTGAATTAATTAAACGACTTGGTATTACTTACATGGATCTCACAACTTTTTACGGTAGAAGAACTGAGTTGCGAGACTTGGCTTTTCTTACAAGTTATGTTTTTGATGGCTCTACATTCACGATTTATTTGCCAAAAATGTAAACAAATACAAGTTTATGGAAAAATAACTTTAACCTTTTGAACGCCAGAGTAAAACGTATCGCCGTACCCCTGACGCCAGGCCACTTTAACAAAACAACACACACACACACTTAAAACAACAGATTTCTCGATATTGGTGGCTTATTTATATTAGTTTCATGCAATACAATATAGACGGAAGCTTAAACTTTTAAATTATATAAATAAAAACACACAAAAGTAATGATTAAATTGTTTATTTCATAATATGGTGCGACCCATGCGACGTGTATTTTGTCATATAGGTACATATTTGTGACGTTGGCGTTCAGGGTAAGATTTCGTTTGTCACATATATGTGACAATGGCGTTCAAAAGGTTAAATCCTACAGAATAAAGTTTAGTTTACGCTACAACTTCAAACATTTTTATAGATTTTTCAATAGTCCTAGTTATTCTGAAATCAACATGATATTTGTTTAACTTGAAATAATATCAATTTCAAACATAAGTTTGAAGAGACTTTATATAGGTAAATAAACTCCATAATCTTAGATCCAATGACTTACACGGAATACATTATGCAGTCAATCTTAAAAGATTTATTATTGTTATCTAATGGAGGAAGATAATAAATTGATTTTATTGTTCTCGAGACGTGACTCAAACAATGCCAATGTGTAAGAAGTTATCGCTTAAAAGAAAAGCGGGGAAACGCGATGTGTGATGTAGTTCCATCACACATCGCGTTTCCCCGCTTTTCTTTTAAGCGATAACTTCTTACACATTGGCATTGTTTGAGTCACGTCTCGAGAACAATAAAATCAATTTATTATCTTCCTCCATTAGATAACAATAATAAATCTTTTAAGATTGACTGCATAATGTATTCCGTGTAAGTCATTGGATCTAAGATTATGGAGTTTATTTACCTATATAAAGTCTCTTCAAACTTATGTTTGAAATTGATATTATTTCAAGTTAAACAAATATCATGTTGATTTCAGAATAACTAGGACTATTGAAAAATCTATAAAAATGTTTGAAGTTGTAGCGTAAACTAAACTTTATTCTGTAGGATTTAACCTTTTGAACGCCATTGTCACATATATGTGACAAACGAAATCTTACCCTGAACGCCAACGTCACAAATATGTACCTATATGACAAAATACACGTCGCATGGGTCGCACCATATTATGAAATAAACAATTTAATCATTACTTTTGTGTGTTTTTATTTATATAATTTAAAAGTTTAAGCTTCCGTCTATATTGTATTGCATGAAACTAATATAAATAAGCCACCAATATCGAGAAATCTGTTGTTTTAAGTGTGTGTGTGTGTTGTTTTGTTAAAGTGGCCTGGCGTCAGGGGTACGGCGATACGTTTTACTCTGGCGTTCAAAAGGTTAAAGTTATTTTTCCATAAACTTGTATTTGTTTACATTTTTGGCAAATAAATCGTGAATGTAGAGCCATCAAAAACATAACTTGTAAGAAAAGCCAAGTCTCGCAACTCAGTTCTTCTACCGTAAAAAGTTGTGAGATCCATGTAAGTAATACCAAGTCGTTTAATTAATTCAGTCCTTACTTAAGGGACCTTGTGTCTTAAGTTATTACGTAATTAGCTAATCTAACAACATCCTATAGTGAGCATATCAGTATTAAACATCTTTTATGTTTTAAATAAATACATTGATTTGGCCATCGCATGAAAACACAATGTATCTCACAAGTACCTAATACATATTATATTAAATTAGATTGTTTAGTGTGATTGTCAAGTCATTGTATATTTTTAGTGTTGGATGTATTTTTTTCATGTTATTTATTTTTGTGGTGTACAATAAAGTATATATAAATATAAATAAATAAATGAACTTAGAGGGTAGAATTGATGATTTTAATGATTATAATTCTGTAAATACATACTTGTTGGCAACCTGACCTGCAAATTGCAGAAAACGGAAGAAAATTTGAATTTCGCGGTCTACTCTGACACTTCCTCTTAAAGTCCCGTGTAACAGGGGGCAAGCCTATTGCCATCAACCGGGCATCAATCCAGATTATTCCAGATCCAGACTCCGGTGTATTTATAACGTTACCTAATTATAATCGTTCCTAAAAGTTAAGTAATGATTACCGTCTGCTTAACCAAACATATTTTTCGAGTACGTCTTTAAAAATACACCATAATATAATATACGTTAAGCAATTATTTGTCTAAGTTATAAATTATTGTCGTGTACTTATTAATATTTACGAGTATATGGTTTGCAAATAATTCGTGACAACTAACATTATAAATATTGACATATGTATTACATGATTTCCGTAGATATAAAAACTAAGGGCGCGTCGAGTGTTTGTTTGTGCGATGCCACTCAATGATATCGATGGTGACGGAAATTCCTAATACATATTTAGTTATAAGCTGACCTCTACCAAGGTCGTGCTCAAGGGTTTGAAACATTTGTTGAGACAAAAATATAAACATCTTGAATTGGCGCTGATTACCTACCAGAATTTTCGCTGATGGTGTGAACAGTTAGCGAACAACTATTCATACCAAATTTATCTCATTACTGACACGGAATCTACAACCTTTTGTACCCTTTTGTAACCTGTTGTAGTTACTTTTGTTTCGATAAAGGCAAACCAGCATAGACAACTATACGGCAGGCTATCGTATCGAAAATGACACATTTCGATAACCTGATTTGGCTTGCTCCCGACAGCAAATGGCTGTTGGAAGAATAACGGGCGTCTTTGATTTAAATTCGGGTTTTGGACTTGTGAACAGCGTTTAGATGACTCCTACAAAAACATTGATTGATGTTCGATACGATACGGAAGCGTATCGAGTGTTTGTGAATAGCTATGCAGAGGTGAGGAACAAGACTTCTCCCGGGATATAGGCTCTGTGGGGTCGCTACTGCCCAACAGCTCGCCACTTGCTGCCCTGCGGGTTTCTGTATTTGGTCTGGCTCCACACCCTAGGCCCTAGACCTATTCCGGCAAAGTATACTCTATAACTGGCACAGAGCTAGAGTTTGGGGCGCACAAGCCCCACCTCGACGTCAAAATAGAGGTACGGTAATATTACGCATAATAACAATCAACATGAAAGTTTGAAAAAGACATCACAACACCATGTATAGACATAAGTATGTATGTAACACATATGAGATTACATCAGTCTAAGTGCGGTAATTTTGCCTAAGTACGGCAATTTAGTCGCTATCTTATACCTATACTATATACTCCGAGAAGCAATATACCACAATCACACGCTCGATAGAATGTGTAGTAACACTACGTTTTGCATTAACTATTGACCCGTGTTTCAATTAACCCCAGCGGGTAGGCTGGGGTCAATTGAAACATTTTCTGAAGGAAATAGCTTCTACCTAAGTTACAGGCTAAGGTTACAGGTTATTTAGCCAGATAGTTGAGTGACAATTAAAACCCATTACCAGATAGAGTAAATACCAAATTTTATCAAAATCGTTCCAGCCCAAAGACTCTTTGGTCCAGCCGTTTCGAAGGTAATCCGGAACAAATAGACAGACAACACCAAAACTGTTCTCAATAACTTTTCCATTGACCCTAGTCTACCATACTAATAAAACTATTTATCTAAATCCGGGACAAGCCCATATCCGTTAAAAGTACATGAATTTGGAAGGAATTGAATTAAAAGGAGAAAAACTGGTTAGCTTAGTCGACATCGGTGATAGGGCTATTGCAATATTTAGCTGCGAAAGGCTAGGTATACTAAAACGGATACCTAAAATTGGCCACTATTATCCGTTTTCAATCAATCAAATCAAATCAGTTTTAGTGATTATAATAAAACTAAACAATGTAAAACTACCGTTTGTAATAATATTATCGTATAATCCTGTGGAGCACAACTTAACGTGCTTATTTTCTGCATTTTCATTCTAAAATAAAATAAATAACCAAACAAACGATGAGGGCGCCACTGTGCGGTCGGCGTCGGCGTCGTCTCAAAAGAAATATTTCTAAAATTATCAAATTGCCTCTAAATTTTTCCAAATCTATTTTATCTACCTAATCCACAGCTAAACGTAATTAAAAGCCGGTTATTTATGCACAGATACATTAATTAAATGATACGCATACAAAAACGTTTTTTTATTCTGTCCATACATTTTCATGGTAAAACTAATGATAATAAAATTAAATGCCGAAATACTGACCTTGATGAAATTGGCATATTATACATATTATGACAGAGGTATAAACTTAAGGTTCCCGCAGACACGCGCGACACGACAGCGCGGCGCGGCGCACAGTGGGCCCATACTGAAAATTTGTGGACTTAGGCAACAAAGTTCCAATATCGATGCGATTTTTTTTTATATGACGTGTTATGATATTCCTAACAACTTTTATTCTTATAAAATTTCGTCTAAAGTTGATAGTTTGTCTTGAAAAAAAATTATTAGTTTTTTTTGTATGAAGCGAATCACGTTTCATTTTTTTTCTTCAATTGTACTAATATGTTGAGTGTGTGGCGGTGAGTATATGATAGCTAGGGTCATTCTCTATCCATGAAAAAAAAATCAGCGCCGGCTATCTGCGGCATCGCGAGTAATCATTCGGTAAAAAATTTTTATTTTGTATGAAATTTTTTGCCATTTAAAATAAATTCAAAGTATATTTTTTTTCTCATTTGGCTGTTTTGACCTTCTTTTTAGTTAAATATATAGTTTTAATAGCGCATAGTTACATATAACTAGTAATTCTGGTAGAGATTTAGTTATTATTGCATGTTATCGGTAGCACCTGAAATTGTGATTGATGACTCATTTGTTTGTGCGCTCGGCTAAGCGCATAACTAATGAGTTTTCAAAAATGCTCGTCTCTGATTGGCTGAATAATTTTCACTCACTGTTATGACCACTACTTGAGTAATTAACACTGACTATAAATATAAAGACATTCATTAAGTCCATCTAGTTTCGCTCTTGTCGCTTATTTGTGAACACAGTGAAATACTTTTATTTTTATATTTACATTAGAACTATGGCTGGATTTTGTACCAACCTAGATCTTTTTGTGAAATTAAGAAGTGGCGGTGATCTGAAAAATCATATGTTTCTATATGAAAGTATCATTTCTGTCTTGACTACCGAAGTTTCTGAAGAAGACAAGAACCGAATCAAGGAGTTCTGTCGACTTTTTTGTGTAAATCTAAATAAAAAGTGGATAGAGTCATGTAGACATCAAAAAACTTTTATGAACCGTGAAAGTAATCGCAAGTGGTTGGAAAAAAACATCAAATGGCCTGTTTGTGACACTGTTGACCTGAGAAGTGAGATGGGCTTTTCAGACGCAGCCTTATCTGAGCCTGTGGATATAGATTCCCATGTTCCTACTCTTGCAGTATGTACTGAGGAAGCGGGAACATCTACAGAAAAGAAGCACAGAAAACCGTTCGAAGACTTAAGTAATAAGCAAAAAAAAAAGACGTTCTACTTCCATAGTAGAAGAAAATTCCGAGGAAGAGTTGCAGCACTGGTACATAACAAAATTAAAGACAACGGCAAAACGAATCTGGCAAAAGTGGTCGAATACCTTTCCAGTAATTCAGATGCGCTATCCGAAGTAGATGAGCGACTATTCAAGAAGCAGAGCTTAAGTACTGTCTCTGAAGATAAGTGTTTAGCTCTTTATACATCACTTGCGCTCTCGAAATGGAAATACTTAGCTCTTCGACAATTTCTGAAAGAAGAAAACTGTGCTGCCTTTCCATCTTATCCAAATCTTGTAAATGCCAAGAAAAGATGTTACCCACCACAAGAGAGTATGAAGATTACCGAAAAAGGAGCTCACATTAAATTGCAAGCGCTATTGGACCACACTGTGAAGAGGATTTCACTAGATATGAATTCTGTTGATAGGTCTCAAAAACCTGGAAATGGGGACTTGATGGTTCTTCGTCGCAGACTCTGCGACGAAGAAAAGCCCATCAGGGCTAGGAATATGACAAACAGCCCTTTTCAGGGCTACAATTACTTCACAGTTTCATATTGGTCATACGTACGATAACTTATACTATAATATACATACGCTTGATTATGTAGGTAATTATCAATGACTTGCCCGTACAGATTTAAATTATTTCACCTATCATTAACAAAATTAGTATAACCTGAAACATATTACGATATTTATTCAACAATAGATAACGTGCAGTTAAAAAAATAACACAGCCAATCAGAGACGAGCATTTTTGAAAACTCATTAGTTATGCGCTTAGCCGAGCGCACAAACAAATGAGTCATCAATCACAATGCAGGTGCTACCGATAACATGCAATAATAACTAAATCTCTACCAGAATTACTAGTTATATGTAACTATGCGCCATTAAAACTATATATTTAACTAAAAAGAAGGTCAAAACAGCCAAATGAGACAAAAAATATACTTTGAATTTATTTTAAATGGCAAAAAATTTCATACAAAATATTTTTTTTTTACCGAATGATTACTCGCGATGCCGCAGATAGCCGGCGCTGATTTTTTTTTCATGGATAGAGAATGACCCTAGCTATCATATACTCACCGCCACACACTCAACATATTAGTACAATTGAAGAAAAAAAATTAAACGTGATCCGCTCCATACAAAAAAAACTAATAAATTTTTTTCAAGACAAACTATCAACTTTAGAAGAAATTTTATAAGAATAAAAGTTGTTAGGAATATCATAACACGTCATATAAAAAAAAATCGCATCGATATTGGAACATTGTTGCCTAAGTCCACAAATTTTCAGTATGGGCCCACTGTGCGGCGCAAGCCTAGTAGAACAATTTCCGTGAAGTTTTCATAGTAATAGTTCTACTAGAGTCGCATCGGGCCCGTCTGCGAGAGCCTTTACAGTGCTGGATATGTATAATTAAATCATAACGAATCACTACTAATCAGTTATGATTTAATTATACATAACCAACACATGTTTTGATAAGGAATCCCTTATCAAAACGAACTAAAATTGAAAGGATGATCTAATTATATCTGTAAGTTTTGGAAACTAGGCTATGTTTATCAACGACCTGCCTAAATGTCGTGTAATCAAAATGAATAAATATGTAGGTACTTAATTAGTTTTTATTTGCATTTATTGATTTTCTTTAATTACGATTTAATGACGAGTTAGATTACATGAATATCAACATTTTAAAACCCACACGTATGTAACTTGAAGTAACTCCTGCATCTTTTTTTGAAGGTCTATGACACTTATGGGATTGTCTTTCATGTTCCCTATAAGAAGGAAACATTGTACCTACTCAATCAATGGGGCAATTCTCGTAATTTTAAGAACGTACACAGTCTGATCTCAGTCTCAATCTATCAAAAATAACTCTAATTTCTTACATTTACGTCATGTTTTTGACTTTTGTTTGTCGCCGAGATGAGACTGTGACTAGATTTTAAACGTTTTAAATTACGAGAATTGGCCTTCTGGTATTCATAATTCCTTACAAACCGAAGGCTTCCAATTTTGCATACAGATAGGCCTCTGTACAAACGCCAGCACATCAAGCTAGGTACCTACGCGAAACTGTCAAATTTTCCCAATCAACATTGAACCTTATTTTAGCAATAAAGTTGAAAATCTATTAAAGAAAATTGACAGATTGTAGTAGCTTGATGTGGCGTCTGTACCTACTTACCATGTTTTAAAGCAAATAAATATATTCTTATTATTAGCCAGTTTATGTATTCTAAATCATAGACGCTTGGATGTATCTAAATCGCGATGTTACTGCGTCGATTGTCCGAAAGGGTTACCGCTACCCCGGAACACAAAGGGCTAAGGAAGGAACACGGATGAGTTTTAGTCAGTAAGAGTCTGACACTCCCTTCCGCTCCACCCAAAGCGGGAGGGGTCATTTGATAATTACCCATCCAAAAAAAAAAAAAAGATGCGTGAGGAATTCAGGAATACCGAAGGGCTCCGATTGAGTCTAAAACTAGTAAAACATTCACATGAGTAAACCAGTATCCATAATCGTCCAGAATTGGCCAATGAGCCTTGAGACATGTTACTTATTACGAAATATGAATGCAACACCCAAAAATCAAAATACTACTTTCTATTTGACGATACACGTTTACCAAAATTATTCGCTCAAAATGAAAATGATTTTTCTAAATCTTATGGGCACGTTTCCGGATGACAGCGATGCGCGGTACTTCGACGCCTAAGTGTCCTTTACTTAGTTTTTGTATTTTTTTGTAGGTACTTATTACTTAGTTTCTTAATTTGCTTACACAGTGTAAATACTTAGTGAGTTGTGTTATACTGGGTTATTGAAAAAACACCAACAACCTCTTTAGAGGTCATTGTACTCATCATTATGAACAAATTTTTCTATAGGACCAAACCTGAAATCGCGAAAAACAAATCAGCTGTTCCCTACATTTATGTTCGTATAACTCGTCGATCTGTAGGGAACAGCCGATTTTTTTTCTCGATTACAGGTTTGGTCCCATCCCATAGTAAAAGTTGTTCATAATGATGAGTACCTCTTAAGAGGTTGTTGCTGTTTTTCCAATAACCCTGTATATTGTATATTTTAGCATTTTAATGTTTAAAGGGAAATAAATAATTTCTAAATAAACATTGAATAAAGTTTAAAGCGAAAAGGTCGCCCGCTGTATATATTTTCTAATGTTAGATTATTCTTTGTTATATTGTTGTGACGTACATTAAAAGGTATAATTACAAATAAATAATAACAAATAATTAGGTACCTTTGATAGTCACTTTCCCCCATTTCACTTTAGGTAATAATTTTTGTGAAAGATTGCAATAAACAATTAATTTATACTGTTGTGATGTAGGTATCTGATGTACAATATTCCGTAGCTGATAAAATAACTAGGTATCGTATCGTAATCATAATTAGCTTATCGCACTGATACAACATTGGTAACTAAATATTTAAGCTAATTTTGCATGTGTTCATCTTTACCGATTAAATTTTTTTTAATGTATTTGGTGACACATTCATCTGAAATCATTATTTAATAGATACAAAATAAAAATGAAATAATATTCATTATAAAAACCAACCAACAAGATAATATTTACATAATCTTTAAGCGCAATCTTAAAATAATAATATTACATGATGTATTTTATAAAGGAGGTTTATGTTAATTTTATTCAAAGCAAAAATAAAACAAAAACTCACGGTAAAAAAAAATGTGTTCAGCCAAGAAGAAACAAATATCAACAGATATTATTATATTTCTTTTGAAAGTATTCCAAAATCGAAAGTTCAACTCCGGCCTAGTAACAGTATCGAGAACGCGTTTATGCGTCGGACAGTCGCGGCCAACTGAAGCTGAGCTGACGATAGGGTTTTCTCAACACCACTGGATACTGGTTCGGTCACTGATTGTACCGTGTCCGTCTCTGTATGGGATTTTGTAATAATTATGTATATTATTATTATTTACATGACAATACATCCTTGAGACGTTTTGTATATGATGTAAAACGTCCGTCCTGTAACGTAAAGGCTGTGGAGAAATAGGTAGTTAGAGTACCTAGTTACATCTTTATGCTTAGTGGTTACGTATTGGAACTTGATACTTGAAAGGAAACTATGATCTACGGTCCTAGGGAAAACTTACGTAGGTGTGAAGGAAACACCTATAACCTATGCATGGTTTTCCTAAGTTTTAGATAGGTTACCTAGACCTACTTAGTATGAAGTATTTTTCAAAACACTTGCTCGTAAGGTGGCGTTATTTGAACAACTGGAAAATATAAAGTATTTTACACATTTTCATACTACAAAGTACCTTCTTACAAAGTTTCAGACGAAATCCATACTTAGGTAGGTACCTACTATATATTATAAAAGAGGTATGTAAGTTTGTCTGTAGGGGGCAAAGACATTAAATTATGTAAATCTCTTTGGTAGGAGGCAACCTTCGGAACTACTGATCCGGTTCCAAAAATTCTATCACTAATGGGAAGTTACAGTATTGCCGAGAGTCATAGGATATACATAAGCAAGACATTTCACACGTACGAAATCGCGCGCACAAGCTAGTCACAAATAAAAACCGGCACAATCAGTAGGTACCGACCTACATATAATGCAAGAGTAAACAGAACCGTAGCGTGCAATGACAACCGGCTGCAGCACAAAAAACCAGATTCTGTGTGAATGCAGACATGAAGAACTATGTAGGGCAAGTGTTTGGCCCGTGAATGTAAAGCTAAAGGGACCTTTCTGAGCGAAATAATTAGTGATTGAATTTAATTATTGCGTCCGCCAACACAGCAGGTAAGCTATAGCGGCTTGCGCCGGATTCATATTACTGTATTGTGTCGTATGATGACGGCTTCTGACGCAGTGTTATCCAATAATAAAAATTCGTTTTTCCTGAACAGATGATCGTTTGATTGGTGTATCCCGAGCCAAGACACAACATGACACAGTACCTACTAGTGTTTCTGTGGCTTAAAGCAAGTATAGGTAAGTAATGCGCGTGAACGGATTGTGAGCACATGAATTGTTTCTTTCATAAAAATTAAAAATCATTTGCCGTGTGATCACACTGATCACATAATCAGCCTATAATGTTCCCACTGCTGGAACAGGCCTCCTCTCAGTGAGAGGGAGTTGGTCGTAATCCCAGATGCGGGCCCAGTGCGGGTTGGCAGATGTCACATGTCTTCGAATTTTTGGTTCTGGGACATGCCGGTTTCCTCACGATGTTTTCCTTCACCGTTCTGAGAGCAGTGGTGATGAAATAATTTACACAAAGTAAAGCGCCTGTCTGGATTCTAACCTACGAGTTACGACCTACAACTGGTAAATCGCGGCCGTTACTACTTGGCCACCACTGCTCTCCGATCACATAGAAATGTTATATCTATGGCCGATCACTTTCATTCAAAGGCTAGTGGGAAGGTGTAACTCAAACCTGGTAAAGTGGGGCTACCTCGATGGAACGACGGCAGTTAGCTGTGTTGCAAACTATGCTTCACTTGTGTTGCTACTCTGCCATCTGTGTCCTAAAACAGTGTCATGAAGTCATGTGTCCCAACTCCCAGCAGTGGGAACATTATAGGCTGATTATGCTATATCTGCGTATACGTAGGTATACCTTGGCTGGCTCTAGAGCTATAGCCTAACCTTGACCGTGGCAACGTTGCAAAAGCGACCTTGTAAGTTGTGCCTAGAAGCAACAATCGATACCAACCCCTCCATGCAAGAACAGGTATTGTGGAGATTGTGCGCTGGAAAAATACTGTACCTAAGTAAAAAAACGTTTTACTTGTATGTGTAGCCATTAAAAACCTCTTTACCTTTATCTACAAAAAATATAATAAAAAGCACTTGTCAAGTATAGTCAACCGCAATTCTCAGTGGTATCAAATTGACATTGTTGACAACGCCTTTATGTCATAGCAGTACGGGCGATTTTCGATGTGCATGTGTTACCTCTGATTCACCGTTTGACTGTATGTAAGTACTTACCATGTACTTACTTAGGTACGTAAGAACATGCACCTATGAAACGAAGCTGTGTAGGCATGTGTCAAAAACAAGACGTCTATCAAATATTACTTCAACCTGCAAAAAAAAAACCCTTACAAGGTTCAGATCTTTGTTTACTTGGGTTTTTGTCTTAACTAATGATTATGAACATGACTGAGAATAAGTAGGTACCTACGAATGCTTCGTCCTACAGTAGAATTTAAAGTTTCCTCCCTACTACCATAAGGTCATCATTATAATAATATTCGTTGCCTTTTTGGGATTAGCCTCTACGTCAAGAAATCCTACATGGAAGTAAAAAGTTCACGTTTTCAGACATTTCACCCGGGAATTAGGTAAGTAGGTAGATGTAGGTAATCTAGAGGAAAAACTCAAATTATTTTATTATGCCGGTGGAGCTTCTCCACCATAACAATGATATATCTGTAGGTATGTAGGTGTAATGGAAAACTTTCCTATCCTATAATTATCAAATTATCGTAAAACAACCTATTTTTTTGCATAGCTCTCGTACGCAATCAAATGGGACTGACGTCAATGAACAAAACCCAGTTAACAAAAAATATCTCGACTTCGCTTTGTGTGCGTTCCTTAATAAAAATGACATCGCACAAATACCTTTCGCATTTAAAGAATACAACGTTGTCTAGAAGCACGCTAGAACCACCATTGCATAGGTTCAATAAAACAGAGCACAGCCGGGCGTCGTTAGTATGAGTTGTCATTATCGAAGCCTCTTTATTACCAGCTATACGCCTGAATGGACTGGACATAATATACCGACTAGGATTGTATGATTGTATCCACCGTCGTAAAGGCAGCATAAGACTAGCACCTGCAATATTTTGAATATAGGCAGTATGGTAACCTATGGTCATGCCTAATAAAAAACTGAGAACGCTCGATGGCACGATGTTTGTTTTGATTTTTGATGGCTGTAAATGTCAAGTCAAACTGCACGGCACCTGTCACTGTCAGGTCTGTCAGTTTAGTGTCAATCAAGCAAGTGAGCGATTTGTGAATAAAAAAATATTGTTTTATTTCTTTCTTTCTATCCTCATTTATCTCGATTCTGTTTTGTGAGCTGTTAATACAATACAAAGATGTTCGGTATCCGTTTGAGGCAGTTATACCGCACCTGTGATAAGGTTATCATTCGTAACCTCAGAAATCGTAGGTTAGACACAAGGAACCCCAACCCTGGTTTAGATAAGCAAATAAAAGCCTTCGAATCAGATGGTTTACGTGTAAAAGATGAAAATCTTGAAGAATTTGTCGAGCAGTCTGAAACTGACTTTTACAATGTGAGTATATCAAGTAGTTTGGACCTTTAGTTCTGTTCAATCTTCCGGTGCCAGAAACCACTATATTATATTTTAGCATGAGGCACTCAATTTATATTCAAAGTAACTCTTCTTATCAATGCTGAGAATCATAAACTCAAAGAAACTTTTTAATTCTCATTTCACAGGTTGGCGAAGCTTACAATGAACACCAAAACGAGACACTGATTGGTAAATATGAACTGCGTCACCGCATCGTAAAAGAGAAGTACTTCAAAGAGAATATGCCAAACCTCTTGACGTGGAGTGAGAAGGAACAGATCCGTCACTTGGTTAATAGTCAACCTGATGAGTGGACTCCTGAGAAGCTAGCAGAGAGCTTTCCTGTTACTGTGCCTGTGGTCAAGGTGAATAAAAGCTTGTATCATAACATCACGCCTGTATTTATCGTATGTAGAGTTAGGCAGAGGTGTACCTATAGTTCAGCCATATGTAATAAGGGGCAACCTTATTGCCATCAACCGAGCACAAATTTAGACTCCAGGCTGCTACTATTATATTAATTTTCTCAAGAATTGGGCTATTAAATGCAAAAATAATTTTTTAAATCCTACTTGTATTTCCAGAGAAGAGTGTTCGAACAAAAAAACAAACTCATTTGCTTTATTATATTAGTATAGTATAGATCATGTTTGATCAAAGGCTTATTATTATTACCATCTTCATGCATTTACCCCATTTTGTTTGTTGTTGGTTCAGCATTTCCATACACCTCAGTATCATCTCTTAGGTTAGGCTATGTACAGACGCCATCACATCAAGCTACCTGAAACTGTCAAATTTTCCCAAGCAATTTTCAAACCTTATGCTTTAGCAATAAAGTTGAAAATCTATTAAATAAATTTGACAGATTGTTATAGCTTGATGTGCTGGCGTCTGTACACACTGACTGGTGGCTTGCTTAGCACCTAGAGCCTAGCGAGAACCTTGCGAGTAGCTGAGTGAAACAAACCCTCTAGAATTTTCGGAACAGGCCGAACGGCACTCTTGGCGCCTTCACTAATCGCCTAGCTTGTATCGAAGGATGTTGTCACAAGGATCTAAGCAAACCACCTGTCAGTGTGAAATAGCCTTATATAATCTATTCTCTTTCTCAGACCCATCCACATTCATTCTCAAAGCAAAACTTTTCTGTATTATTATAGATATTTACAACAATTACTCTGTTTTTTGACAGCAGTTTTTAATTTGTACTTAATATCAATGTAGATCATGTTTATAGTGTTATCTCCTCAACTATCAAGCCTATTAAAGTACGATTTTAGGTGAGCTATGGTTAATTAGGTGTATTTTTTTGCAGAAATTACTCAAATTCCCATGGAAGCCAGCTACAGAACAGCGCATCGCACGGCATGACGCCTCAGTCATGAGAAACTGGAAGGAACTAAAAGAGGGTTCTATAAATATACCACCAGAACTGAGAAATCATTTCCTGAAATTCTCCAACAGGACTATTCCCCCATTGAACCAGGCATCAGTAAAAATTGACATCACACCTGAACAAGACCTAGGAGAGTTTGAGCAGATTGTGAGGAAGTGTGCAGCAAAAGAGAACACAGATAACTCTACAGAAAATAAACAAAGCACCACTCTTGCTCTGCCTGGTTCACACTCCTCAAAACCACTAGATAAAAAATTCAGACAAAAAATAGACCCAAAACTAATAACATTAGAGGAATTAACATCAAAAATAAAAAATCGCCTAGAAAAAGGTCGCGACATAGACATAAATGACAGAATTATAATAAGTTCTACAAAAACACCAACACCATCAATTTCCGAAAAAGTGAAGGAAGAAATGGAGTTGTTCCATGAAAGTCATAAAGAAAGTAGAGTAGAAGAATATAAAAGTAAAACTGACGTTCCTAACGAGGTTATGAACTACCCAGAGAGAATAAGAATTCCAAAGAAAGCTTATAAGAAAGGAGC
Organism: Amphipoea oculea; assembly: GCA_945859645.1. Taxonomy (NCBI): domain Eukaryota; kingdom Metazoa; phylum Arthropoda; class Insecta; order Lepidoptera; family Noctuidae; genus Amphipoea; species Amphipoea oculea. The sequence continues at coordinate 8,524,999 of OX243876.1, forward strand.
TACTTATAAAGTGAATGATTGCTATTATGATCATGATGGCAAATTTTTGTATAGAGTTTTAGGTATGTCTCAATAAGAAAAATGTAAGGCGGATGTCACACTACCACGCGCCACGCTCCGGTGCGCGGGAAACGAGGCCCCGCGCGTGGTATGTACATACAAATTAAATAAAAAGCGCTTTCTCGCGGGGCGTTTGGCTCCGGTTCGCGCACCCCGACGCGGGGCGCGTTGTAGTGTGAGATCCGCTAAGTATTGTATGTAGGTGATAAATAAAACAATTGATATCGAAGCCTTATATATTTTTTTTATAAAAATTATATGCATTTTATTATACTTGTCAAAATAAAATAATCTTTATTCAATAACAGAACTCCCGCAAGTTAATTGCCTGTCTTTTATGACTGTAGCTTTGAATAATATACATAATTCAATTTAGATTTTGCTTACAATGAATATTTTACAACTTCAAATACCTATGTGGCTTCATTGTACATTTTTTATGGAACATAGAATATGGCTTGTACATGATAACTAGTGTACATACAATTCATTGGTGTTAAACATGAAATATACTTGTTTTATTTTTATCATAATAAAAATTGGATACAGAAAATTAATAAGCCAAGGTTGAAGATATACACGTATAATTGTAGATTCAAATAAATAAGAATCACTAGAATTTGATCGAACAATTAGTTTCATGACTTTCATGTTTTTGTTTTCTTCTAGTAACTAATGTTAGTTTCAATAAATAGTGTTGCATTTTATTTTGAATACAAATAATATGAAATACTTTGTTAGTATCCTGAGTATTTGTGAGTTGCAGTATAGATTAACTGCCAAGTAAAATAAACCATTTGTGTTTATGTACATGTTTCATTCGATTCTTTCTTTGAGTTACATTCCACTATAGATACTTTTAATATAGTTCAGTAACATAAGTATGTTTTACGTCGAGCCGTGCTACGTTTTACTAAAGGCGTACAATACTTATAAGACGTTGCAGTCATAATAAGATCTGCATCCTAATTGCATAACACAATTTCAATCGCAATCTGAATAATTTTTAAGGATATTGCTAATCCATTGCTTCGTTTGTTCGAAAAATTTGTCTGCTCACAACGTAAATAACGCAATGAATGCTGTTGAACTGTCAAAATGAAAGCCATTGCTACTAATAGTGTGTTACGCAATTACCCAAGTGATGTAATAATATTGTATGGTAATACAAATAATAAATGAATATGATTTCATCATATACATTAACTATATTGACACTTTCATGAATACTTTTGAATTTTGGCAGTCACATTATTTAGTGTCTCTGAAATAACGTTATCTGATATCACAAAAGTAACTACGTGTACAAAATCTTGTTGCTACTTCACAATTCCTATAGATTAGAAACTAATTATGGTGTTATTTTAATCACACAGGGTGCTCGGGACATAAATAATGTGACTATGTAAACACACACAGACTCTTCACACAATTCGTTTACGAACTCAACCGCGTCACGTCACGTAATTAAGCACATTACATACCGCCCTCGGTGGCCTTACACCTACTCTATACAACAACTCTATGTACATACGTTATAACGGTCACCATCTCGATTACTTAACTTAGCACCCACGATTCTAGACTAATGGATATGCCGAAACGTGAATTTATTACATAGATTGCTTATGAGTGAATGATACTTCGAAATATAATTTGGGGCAATGTTCATGATAATTAGGCCACAATATCCACACAATTCCACCTATTTTACAGTTCTGACCTTACGGTTAACGATTCTACTAATAGATTCATCATTTATATAATAGTTTTAATGTTGAATCAAGCGTACCTTGATCCCGTTTGGACGGGCTTATGAAGTTCGTCAAGTTCCGGTTTTGTCGTCGTCATACACGAATGTAATGCTTCGATAAACTATATCGTTCTAAAATAAAATGGACGGTACTCCCTACTAGTGTCGTATATAGAACGAAACGCTCAAAACTAAACTACAAAAAATAATAACTCTTTATCAACAATGCATTTCTACTCATTATACATATGTTTTTTATACTGGTTTAAGTGTAAATAATAAAGTCAAAAGTCAAAGCAATATATAATGTATGCAAATAAACATACAAGGGATTCGGAACTCGTGTTCGAGTAGCCCCGTCGTAAATAAAAGCATTGCAAGCTGGAGTTTAAGTTTACATGAATTAATAAAAATGGTGCATTTTGAGGTGCAGCCCTGCGTTATACGCTTTCAAATCCACGAATATTGCTGCGCGAAAAATATCGCTTTGTCAGACACACACACCATACAAGACCAGAGTGACATAAGGGTGAAATTCGCGCTGTAAAGACAGCTAAACAGCCGTTTATTTGCCACTCGAACGAGTAAACCCTACCATACAACGAGGTCAAACTGAACAGACGCACCTGCGTGTACGCATAGGCAGTTCCGATATAGTCATCTGTTTCAAGTAACTGATTACATAAGTAGTGGTCGCTTCGACCACCGCATGAGCGTAGAACTTTTAGTAGGTAGGCTTTTCGTACGGATAAAAATAAAACTGGTCATGTATGGTGGTCTTATGATGTTTTTTCAAACCTTCGCGCCAATGTGTTAAAACGCCTGCATTCATTAAACACCTCATATTTCTAAGATAAATTGTATTCGTGAGAGGTCCCCAATTAATGCAAGCGTCTTCAATCGAAAGCGTCCAGCCGTTAATACATCTAGTTTTAGAAAGCGGTTTTGTAGAGCGTCGTCTCTTTCGCTCATACCCCTCTTTCTAAAGCTCGATGTGTACACGCACAAGTTTACTCGTCGACGATAAGTCGCAGTCGTTTGAAATAATGTCGGCAGCAGACGGCGGTGGGAGAAGGGGGTAAGTCTTGTGGTCTTGCTTCGCCTCCTAATTGGTCGAGCGCTCGCGTGTATTCTCGTTGAAGTGCCATCAGGTCGATGTTGTGTTCGCCGAGGGCTGCCATCGCGAGGAATAGTATGTCTCTGTGAATTGTAAGGTTGTTTTAATAAGGACCTTTATAAGATAGCATTTTAGTTGAGAATGATTCATTTGTAATCAGAATTTCCTCTTTTTAAACCGACTTCAACAATAGAGTTTGTAAATCCAAGAATTTCTCTAAAACGGACTGACTTATGAATAGAAATCGTTCTAAAAAAAAAAACATAAATAAAAAATCTTATTAAAGAAAATAACATAAATACTACCTGCCTTAGTCTATTTATATCGGTGAAGTGGTAAGAATAGATTAAGGAATAATTATAATCCTTATGTTCAAGACCTGTTGCATTACGTACCTGTAGAAGGAATGGTATCGTTTGTTGCTGGACGTGTTCTCTCTCCACGCGGCTAGCTTACGTAGAGCGTCTGATAGGTCGTTGCTTAGCAACCCGTTGAGGACCGCTAGTGCCACACTGTAATGTAAACACGTAACTATTAATTATTGTTTTCTTTAACCTCTTATGCGCCAGTCCTGGAAATGCTTTGTTCGCATTTTAACTGTAATATTATATTGTACACCTCTTCAGTAACATATCAGACCGGAACTATCCTATTCCAGGACAAAGGGCTTTTGAGGCTAAGCAGAAACTCGGCATACTATCTAAACTGCTTTTATATAATAATAATAATAAACATTTAATTCAGACCAGGTCCATATTTTTTTTATAAATGGTATTTTATTGGAAGTTGGTCTAAAGGTTGTCTTTACACTAAGAGTAAGAGCGCCCATTGTGTCGCCTATGTAAAGTTTCTACATTTATATCTGTAATTTATATGGTGTACATAACAAAGAGTATTTTATTGGATTTGGCAAACTAAAGAACTTCAAAAACTTTCACGATTAACAGTACTGAAGAATGCTTTTCCTCCGCCTTGGAAGTTAGCTAACTGGTTATTTTTTACTGCGTAATGATGTTCAGACGACAAAAGAAGTAAGAAGAAACACCAGTTTACTTACGTGTGTCCCGCATGCGCGTCGTCCTCAGTAAGTAACAAGGCCTGCAGCGCACGTGACCGCTGATGATGTCTACGCTTGGAGCGCCACGCGTGGTGCAGTGCGACACCGGCTTCGCCGGCCTCTACAGTCGCGCTGCCGCCGCGAGAGTACTCCCACGTGCATATTACGCGACAGCCACCTGTTATTACAGATTTGCATAAGTTACAAGCCTTGTGCCCAATAGAATTTCTCATCGGCAACTTCTCAGGAGTTATTTAAGTTTCCAACAAACGATAATACAACTAACTTTTTAATAAACAGAAGTCCAAGTACCAACGTTTTTAATTTTTTTTTAATCCTTCCTTATTGGTCACTTTCGTTATTTATGGAACACTTGTGAAAAATTTCGTGCTTCTAGACCCAGAGGTTTAGGCTGCACGTTAACTGTCAGTGAATAAATGCATGAATTTAAACTTTTAATTATTATATTTATTAACTTTTATTTATATTAAGTAGATATTTAGTTTATTATATAGGGCTGTATAGTAAGAATATCACAAAGTAAAGAGTATCCTGATCCTTGAAAAGGTCATATGAAATTCTAATCGAGCCATTGCCATTGTACTCTCATTTTTTTTCTCTATCTGCACCGCGGCAAGATTGGCGCGGTGTTCAACGGATGTTGAAGACAACAATAAGCCACTGCTCTATCTGATACTTATACCTGTTTAGGCTTTTTAGGCTGTTGGTAAGTCAGCAGTATACATGATGTAGAGAACCGGTCCCAGAATACTTCCCTGTGGAACCACTGATTTGATCTCATGCAAGTTGGAAAGTTCATTATGAAACTTTACTTCAAAACATCGCTTGTTGAGATAACTGGCAGCTTTATTGGCGTGTGCCAACAGTTATATGAAAACAATATACAAATGGATATTTTCCAAAATCCACGCGGACGAAGCCGCGGGTAAAGGCTAGTGTTATATAATTTTTTTACGAAACTACAAGTGGAAATCGTTAAATACTAACAATATGCAATAGAAACAAATTGCATGCAATTCTCGAAAATCTTTATTTCTTGGTCTCCATAGACGTCCCAAAATAGATACGAACAGCAGAACTCGACATTAAACTTCTTGATTTCTCTGAAAATACACAAAGGGAGGGGAGAGATTGAAATAAGGAATAGGAATCGAGTAGTAACCAAATGGAATTAAAAGGATTCGTGTATATCTTGCCTCGACAAAACATTTAACCGTACTAGCGATCGCCCAAAGTCGAAAAATTTGTATTCTATAAATATTTCAAGACTTACACCCGTTTATAAATTTAGAATTTGAAGTTTAGAACTTGTAATAATTAGCACAACTTAAAGTAACGCCCCCGAAATAGAAAAAAAATAATATTTTGCAAAAAAAAATTAAAGAAATTTTGAATTCCGCGGGTTACATTGAAGAGTAGAGTTTGGCAAGTTTTCAACCTAAAATTCTCAATTCAGAAACCGGGCATGAAGATCGCACAAGTGTACTTTTCATGATACTCGATGAAATGGTAATTTTTGACTAAATATTCACAGCCCGGCTAGCTCAGTCGGTAGAGCATGAGACTCTTAATCTCAGGGTCGTGGGTTCGAGCCCCACGTTGGGCGAATCTTTTTGGTTGAGGAATATCTACATACAAATTATTAATTAATTCCCGGTTTGTTTACTACTCTGTAGGATTAAAGAAATCTGGGACCATCCACACTAAACAAATATTTTTCTCTTTATTTTTTTTTAAAGAAAAGTTTTTTTTTCTTGTATATTTGTTTGTCGCTTTCACGCTAAAACGGCTGAACGGATTTGGATGAAATTTGGCGCATGGGTAGACCATGACCTGCACCCTAATTACGTAACACAGCATCAATCTCAATCTGAATTATTTTGAAGGATATTACTAATCCATCGCTTCATATGTTCGAAAAATGTGTCTGCTCAACAACGTAAATAACGCAATGAATATTGTTGAACTGTTATAATGAAAGCAATTGCTAATGATAGTGTGTTGCGCAATTAGGCCGCTGGATTAGGACATAGGATACTTTTTATCTCGATATTACTACGAGATCGAGCCATATGCGGGTGAAATCGCGGCGCTGCTATTCTTTATAACTACATTTCACTCACCACTTTTCTCCGGATCATGCAGCATGTCTGTACTGTGATACTTCGTTGCGAAGTCCGGACACAGTAAATCAGGCAAATGGTTCTCGATGTTGGCTCGCTCTAGGAACCAGACCAAGTTCCAGTACACGATCGGATGTGATTCTACGAAGCCTGACTCTGCTAAACATGTATCGCCTTCCCTACCTGGAAACATAAACGATATTTTTAATGAAATTGATATTACTACACTTACTGATATTGACTTTCCCAAAAGTTTGGATAGGCAAAGATGATAACCGCAGATAGGTGGTACCAATGACGCTAGTGCAAACCATCGGGTTAACCGCTTTCTACAAAAACTGAGATTTTTAGGTCTGCCGGGAAGATTTGTAATTAAACATTATTTTTTATTGCGGTTAATTATGTCCATGTGTGAATAGAATAATATTTATTATGTACACCATAAATATTACAGATATAAATTTAGAAATTATGCAAGCGGTGACATAACAAGCAGTATTTTTGCTAAAAGTGATCTTTTAAAGACAGCCTTTGGATGGATTGAGGGAGAAAGCAGAGACAATACGGCAGGTAGTCTGTGTTGCACCATTTACATTATATAAGGTGTAAAAAAATTAACTGCAAGAACTTTAAGAGGTGCTTTAGACCATCGAACTGAACAACTTTCACTATGGGACCAACTCTGAAACCACGAAAAAAAAATTAGCTGTTTCATACATTTTGGCCGAGTAGGTATTGAACTTTTGTATGAAACAGCTGATCTTTTTTTCGTGATTTCGGAGTTGGTCCCATAGTGAACGTTGTTCAGTTCGATGGTCTAAAGCACCTCTTAAAGTTCTTGCAGTTAATTTTTTTACACCTTATATACAATGTGTGATTGGCAATTTGGTGACTAGAATACATACCTAATATAGATTCGAATTCTTTCCTCAATACCAGAGGATTTAAATAAGGCACGCTGAATGTTTCTGTTTGTTTTTGGTCGGAACGGATTATCTGCAAACAACAATATACTTTTATGTAATAAGTGATTTATTTTCGTCTTGCTCTTGTAATTGATAAAAGTTTTAGGTTGTCCTCTATAGTTTATAGCAATACACTGCGTAGCAAGCTTTATACGCTGTGATCATATCAAACTATTTGACTCAGAACAAACAACAGAGAGGCAATTCTCGTAATTTTAAGAACGTTTACAGTCTGATCTCGCTCTCAATCTGTCAAAAATACGTCTAATTTGCCTACATTTTGACATTTGTTTGTCGCCGAGATGAGACTGCGACGAGATTGTAACGTTTTAAATTACGAGAATTGGCCTATAGAAGTAAGTGTGATCTACTCTGCGCAGAGTACTAAGTTTAACTTTTTTTTCATATCATTAGTTCCTTTATTGGGGTTATGTAAATTAAAACATTCATACACATATCACAAGTAAAGTATACGCTTCGAGAACTATCATCTGTTTTCGGAAATACGAACGCACGATGATGAGATCTAATACAACCATGTAACTCAACCCTCTGTTACAACCATGGAAGAACTTGCCTATTTTGAATTACAATGATCACAAAATTATACATTAACAACTCGAGTTGTGCAATTCTTTAGAACTTATATAAACTGTAACCTTTATAAACTTTTAGGTGTTGATGACAATCTGCGACCGGAGTAGGTAACCCGCTGGAGAGAACTCTTCATAGAAACGAGCAATGATAACTGCACTACTACGAAGCGCGGTAGTACATAATTTAGGAGCTTTGACTCCGTGGGGGGTTACTCTTTGGCGCGATTTTCGTGCTAATTCGGAAACACGAAGTTTATCGAAGCGCATACCTTCTCTGGTTTGACTGTAATTTACCTGTATAGACAACAACGGCACAGTATGCCGCCCGCACGCGATGCAGCGCGTGTTCAAGTTAGAGTCGTCGGCGGCCCACCCCGCCATAATGTCTTCGTCGTATAGGAACGCAAGGCATTGGTGACATTGTGAGCACGACGATAAGTGGACCACTATTGATGAGTTCTCTGACGTTGCTTGGTCCTATCGAAAAAGTACAACGCATTAAATATTGAAATTTATTAATCTGAAGATTATTTGTAATTCCTATGAAACTTGCTAGAATTATTGGCTTTAAGATTTGATTTTGTTTTTATTATTAAGTTTTAGCGCAATAGATTACAGACTGGGTCACAATGCGATCTTTGTACTTAGAATAAAACTGGATTGACATCATAATCCTAGTCCGTAATCCGTGCCGAGGGCATTTTTCATGAGTATAACTCATGTTGTTAATTTAATTGTCTCCATCATCGAGCCCAAAAAATGGTTTTGTTTGGAGTAGTGTACTTTTTAATCAACTTCAAAGTATTTTGGGTTATGCATTCGATAAATTTTCTTGCATACATTTTTATCATCCGTTATTTCAGTCTTGTCATTTTTCTTTGCTATATCATCTTTCATGGAGTTATGTATCGTTAAGTAGTAAATAAGACTACTTACACTCGTAACAGGGTACAAATTATCGGGTAGATGCGACACAAGAGTGGCTAGCGAGCCGCGTTCCATAGAACAGGCTAGCTCAGCATCGCTTGACGCGCGTCTGAACCCAATACCTCCCACCCATTCTGCAAATACAATATTATATAGGGTTAATACTAAAATGTGGTTAAATTGGAACTATAAACCAACAACAAATCAATGACGTACGTCAAAAATATCTTTATAATTATTGTAACTTTAAAGCCCCGTATTTATTGTAAAGAATGTTGAGAAATAATTTCGTATTATTTTCTTAGCAACATCAAATGTTAACTGGCAATAAAGTTGCGAGTCTATTTACCATGGATACGGGTCATTAGCACGTTGACAGCAACACTGCAACATTCCAAATTGCCAGCAACATGTTTTCGCAACACAGAAATACAGGGTGTCCCTGGAAGTATGGATTAAATCGAATAGGGGCGTGGGCAAGGTCATTTCCAAACATTTTAACCCCGAGAATGTCAGTGAATTTTTTTACGGTTCAAAAGTTGTGAATATTTTTTTTTCAATCACTTCGCTTAGTGCTCAAAGAAAATAATTATAAAAAAATACTATCAGGGCTATGTAAAAAAAAAAAAATTGATAGCCCTAATAGTTTTCACGAATTCGATTTTTCTTCTTTTTTTTTTAGTATTTTTTTTGCTAAAACGTTTGGAAATGACCTTGCCCACGGCCCTATTCGATTTAATCCATACTTGCAGGGACACCCTGTATATTGTTTCTCAATGAATACGCGGCTTTCTTAATGTGTATTATCGATTACTTTATATCTAAAAAAATAATAATAACCATCTGGATTAATCTCCGACGACCCATCAGTAGAATCTTCCTCTCCCATCAAACTGTTAAGCGCACTGGTCGCGTTACCAAACGCGCCCTTCACAGGCGTAGAATTAGCTGATATAACCTCTTTCATTTCATCGAATTTCTTCGCCATACTTGTTGCTGCAGATTTGAGGCTGCTTAGGCCACTTTGTAGTAGTTCATTTGACCTCTTTCCAGCTATACTCGTTGGACTGAAAGATTTATTCTTATGTAGCAGGATATAAAAAAAAAAATACAGTGATATGGTTTCTTCATTTGTTTTTAAAAAAGGTTGACTTAAATGGGTAGTAGAAGAATCTATGTACAAACAATAAAACAACCATGCTTATCACAAGACAGTGCGTTGAAAAGGCTAAAACATGCAAAATTATAGACGAACAGTGGTATGTGATCTATAATGTTTTAAATACTAGATTTTTCAACACAATGAAGACATCAAACTTTTTCTGGACACTAAATGGGAAAATTAAAAGATGGATGGCATGGTTTTATCGAATTTCATGAATACTTACAGCAGACAAAGAGTGGCGCTGCATTAATTTTGTTTACAAAAACATTATTATTTTTATTTTATTTTCAGTCAAATTAAATACAAGGTCAAATTAAATTAGCTAGCGAAACTCCACAGACATAATGGACATTGATATTTAAACATAATAAAACAAAACAAACAAAAAATGTATTTTGGAGAACGTCGGAACCTGCGGTCGTTGAAACAAAGAAAAAAGTATTCAATAATCTGTTTTGTTTTATTTAGATATTGTCGGTTCAAAGGTAAAACACACTAAGTGACATTTTGACCCAAAATGAGATTTTACTACTTTTGCTTCTATACAGAGAAAATCTAAGCAAAAGTAGTAAAATCTCATTTTGGGTCAAAATGTCACTTAGTGTGTTTTACCATTGAATCGACGATATACAGCATGTATCAGAATGGTGTGGTCAAAAAGGGTGATTGTACCAACCATTAAATTGAACAACTTTCTTTAAGAGACTAAGATCCCAATCGCGAGAAAATTGTCAGCCGTCCCACACACACTTGGGTCGAATAGGTTTTGAACTTTTGTATGGGACAGTTGATAATTTTTTCGCGATGTTGGTTCCATGGAAAAATTTGTTAAGTTTGATGGTTCTTAAATAAGACCAAACCATTCTGATGCATGCTGTAGATACTTATCCATCTCGTCTGTGGAGTTCCAGTATCTAATTTTACTCGACCCTGTATAAAGGGGTTTTCTTTGATGATTATTCGAGATTCTTACCTGAAGTAATTCTCGATCATAGCTTTCCCCAGTTTCATGTTTTCCTTGCGCAACGACAGTCGGGCTGGCGAATAGCGTCTAAGAAAACAAACAAGCTAGCGTACTGCGTGTTGGTGCGGTTAATAAAATAACAGAGCTATTTTATTAGAAAAAGTAATAAAACAAATAGGCTGGTTGCATCTTCAAGTACAATGTTAAAACAAAAATATAATTCATCAAGCCGTTTAGGCTACAGAGCGTGCCAAAGAACAATTTCTTTGAAAAGAAGCTTCCATTAAACCAGATTTACACGGTGTGGTTTAAATGTCTATGGCACACCATAAATTGAAGCAACAATAAAAGTTGCAAGTTGCCCTCTAAACTAAACTGTGTTTAGTCAACATCAGTAACGTCAACGATGACGACGATGACGACGACGACGACGACGACGACGACGACGACGACGACGACGACGACGACGACGACGACGACGACGACGACGTTAGTTATCGATGTCAATAAATTATTACTAAACTTTTACTTGACGAGGCAACACAGCTAAAATTGAAAGCTACAATAAAAAATAAAACAAAATTATAGCAGGGAAGCAAAGGGCTCCCCTGACAATGAAACGAACATGCTTAGTATTGAACGAGATGTTTGTCGTGAACTAAAACATAGCAGTGACATCTATACATAGACAACAAGTTTGTATAGTAATATTTACACATCGAAATTATCTTGGTGTACTTTAAGTTTTGTATGAACTCTTGATAAAAGAACTATTTGATGTAGTAATTTTTCTACTGCAAGTGTTGTGTATAATGAGATTTTTTATATATCCTGGGATATATAAAAAATCTCAATCAAAATAATCTAAGTTATTTAATATAGGTTTTTTTTTTAAATAAAACTATTTCATTGAACCAAAATCAACTACATTTTATAGGCAGGTAATTGCTAGCAGAGTTCAATAGCCAAATAGTCCTTAGAATTTTGAGCACACCAAAACAATGAACACATGAATTCACAACAGTAAGTACGTATTTTCTGAATTAACACAAAATTACTTATCTCGCAAAATCAAGTTCTATTTTTTTAACACATATTAAAAAAATCAACACTCATCTCTCAACTACTCAACTCACCCGAAACTAATCTTGAGCGTGTTCCCCAAACTGACGAGGCTCGAGGACACGGTCCCTGCAGGCGCCGTCTCACTTCTGTGCAGTTTCCTGCGCACAGGAAACTATCGAGGTTATCTTGCTCAAAAGGGGCGTAGCTCTAGCCATACTCATACGTTAGCGGGCGCAGTGTAATGTAAGGGGTGGTAGGGGGGAGGCACTCGACTATGCTCAGAGGGATAACTAACATGTAGGTAGTCTTTTTACCTTGCATTCAATGAATTAAATTCCATTCACACTGTGGAATTTTGCGCTTCGTATCTTCGAGGTATGAAACTTTTTTCTCGCTCTTTGTTTGAGACATCGTAGACACTTGGTTATCAGTGAGCTAATGAAGTAGCATCATCTCTAGATGGTGTCACAGGACTATGAGCCGGTAAACAACGTGTCTATGAATGAAATTTGCGTATACGGCGTATAATGAAATTTGCGTATTCTTAGTTATGACTCTGAGCAACTACGTGAGGGATGTAAAGAAGGGTATTTTTTGGATCACATGCTGCTTGAAGAGTTTAGATAGTTTCCAAGCGTTTAACAGAAAGTTAACGGGAATACACATATTGGTAAGTAGTACATTAGTCTAAAAACAAAAATTAAGCCTGATGAAAGTGGATATTGCCATAAACATATGTGGTACCTTTTGTGAAAACCTGTTACTTCCATTACTCATTTTGGGTAGCTGAACACAAGTGATTAGCTAGCATGGCCAAATTAGGTCCATACACAAAATTTTCAACGGGAATATCTACCTTACAGGTCATCCGCAATGAAGGACTTTTCCAAATCAAGAAGTAACATATAATAGTCCACGCGCGGTCAGAATTTCAGCAAATCTTTTAACATTTAAGCGCTCGACGCGACGGCTAGTCGGCAAACTCGCGTCCCAGCTTATTTATCGGTTATCAATTACAGTTAACTGCGGCGAACTTCGACACGGACCATTCTGACCACTCACAGGTTACCATATCACATGCCATCACATGCAGGCTGCAAAGAAAGCTCATTAACAACCATATATTCAAGGAAGGTGTATACCCTGTAAGTTCCTGCGGTGGTTCATCTTGAAACGAATTGCTCCTACGATGGAACAGTTTGGGACTGACGCTGAGCTCGTGTTTCGGTAAGGAGGGCTCGTCGGTCGGGGGCGACACGGTCGGTTCTTGTGGAAGGTCGGGCTGACTTAATGCGCCAAGCGGATCGTCGCTTAGAACTGGTGTGCGGGCTGATACTCTGTGGAGTAAGTGGGAATAATTATGTCACGGTTTGAATGTTTATTCATTTGTTTCGAAGTTTAAAAGCTGTGTTTCATGAGCATCTATACTTATTGTAATATGAAGTCGCGTTTCATGTGTCTGCGTGTCCGCATTGTTTTAATTCTTTACAATTGGCGGGACACTAAACGCCCCTCGACGTAATAACGATACAACTTCCGTGTCTCGTTCAGTGTACTTCAATGGGATAAAAACTACGCAACAGATTTTGATGCGGTTTTTACTATCATTTAAATAATTTATTTCGGAAGGTTTGCGTGTGTCTAATACGTTAATATTAAATTTAAAAATAATAAAGAAATCTCAATGTTTTGTCAAGTGCGAAACAGGGGCGGGTGTTTATTAGCTAAACAATAATTATACTAACTTGAGTGGTGACATCTTAGCGTCAGGAAGGTCAGTGGCTGCGGCTTCTTTCTCCGGCTCTTCAGGGAAACTCAGTGTTCGCGAACACCGAGATTTTGTGTTGGGTGTTACTACTGAAATAATAAGTGTTTATTATGAAAATGACAGTATGTCTTAAGCGCAAATACTAAGTTGTACTAGGTTTGATTCTCGGGTCTGGCAGTATTATTCAAGTTTTCTATTAGCAAGTTCGCAGTTGTAGCCCGGAGTCTGGGTTTAACATAATAAGCATAATCAGCCTATAACGTTACCACTGCTGGGACACAGTCCTCCTTTCTGTGAGAGGGAATGGGCTGTAATCCACCACGCGGGCCTAGTGCGGGTTGGTAGATGTCACATGTCTTCGAATTATTGGTTCTAGGACATGCCAGTTCCCCAAGATATTTTCCTTCACCATTTTGAGAGCAGTGGTGATGAAATAATTTACACAAAGTAAACCGCCTGTCAGGATTCAAATTTACGATCTACAACTCGTAAGTCGCGACCATTTCCACTGGGCCACCACTGGTCTGTTGAGTCTGGGTTTATGATCGGTTAATGGCAATAGGCTCGGTAGCTATTACATTGGAACTTTTTTATTGCGGAATGGGCCCACTCTTGACCTCGATCATGCCTGATGGAAAGCGATGGATGAGGTCTATGATGGAACGAGCGTGCCCAGAAGATGCCTAAGGCACTGGAACTCCCACGCATCAAACACAGCAGGCTGCTTGACGCCGGACTCCGGTGGGAAGGCGGTCGCAAACCAGGCGGAATTCAGCCCTACCACCGTAAGGGAAGAATTGGCCAGTCAAATAAGGTGTTGGGTGTGACTGTTCAGGATGCGCCGCGCGCTCGGTTCAGTTGAGTAACTGGCGGAACAAACTGCGCTACACGAGGAGGCTTCTTCATGCATTCCATTAGCGAACGGCTTTCCCCTTCGCGGAAAACGCGGAAGGCGTGATGTTATGTAATTTTCATTGAGCAACAAGGCTAAGTGAACCTCTTATGACGTAACAATGTAGTACAGCTCGTTTTACCAACATAACATCATTACACTATAGTCCGCGCGGAACTAGTTGGCCGCCTCAGGGGACACAGGGGTAAGGGTGCGTTCCCACTGAAGCGGAGCAGGGCGGAGCGGAGCGGAGATGTGCAGGAATCTTCCAATCACAAACGAGACGAGTGTCGCGATGAGGATTTCAACCATTGTGATTGGTCGATTCCTGCACGTCTCCGCTCCGCCCGCCCAGCTCCGCTTTAGTGGAAACACACCCTAAGGCGGCGGTTTGCAACGCACGTACGCTCACATATCTAATGCGCGGCCAACTAGTTCCGCGCGATAATAGATTATTATCTCAGACAGAGTACCGACTGAGAAGCGTTTTCTATCTGTGACGTCAGTAATGACAATACTAACCATTAGGAGGAAACGCTAGCCTCTGTATTTGCTGCACGATCTGCGCGTCTCCCGCGAAGCTCTCCGACCGCGTGAGGATACGCAAGTCTGACGGGCTGTCCGGACTGACGTGTATTGGCTGTTGAAATAAATAAAATAGGTTGATTATATTCAATTAACAATTAAGATAATGTTGCCAAAGAAAAAGTCATGGTCATACAAAAGCAGTTTTATATAAGGTCCGGCGTTTCTAAATTTGGCAAAGATGTAAACAACAATGGACGCTCGAAATTGAATAAAATCGATATACAAGAATATTTATTTTAAGTAATGTTTGTTTAAGTCTAAATGTTTTTGTCTAAATGGAATAGCAATTACGATATTTTTTTATCCGTACCTGTCTTTTCTCGGGTATTGGAATAGATGTACTTGATTCTTCGTTGTTTAATGAGTTACTCCTAGGTCTCACCGTTTCACTCAAATCTGGGTTGGACGGTACACCTGAAGCAAAACAATGATTAATTTATTGTACACCTTTTTAAAGCAGAGTTATGTTGACTAGTGAAGGATGCTAAATCGACAAACTCATAGCAAAAAATTGAACATCATCGTCCTACCCTTATCCCAAATTGTATAGAATTGGCGCAGCCTGTCTTCTTCCATACATCTCTATAAACCGTTATCTCAGTGGTCACGTCTTTTTACACCATACCATCGTTCAGACAATCTGTCTATCGTTTGTTTGGTCATCCTCTGCTCCTATAACTATCCACATTCATACTTCATTCGCAGAAAGACGAACATTTTAAACAAAATTCTGCTTCTACAACTGATTAACGCAATAGTATGTTCTTGTAACTAGATACTTGTAATTAGCTAATATCCTGAGCTATGTATGAGCCTATCAAAGCAGACTATTTAAGTTTGTTATTAGTCTGTAAGCTTTCTTTAAAATAAATTATTTACAAACATACATAAAATTAATCTATAGTAAAAGTGCGCAGTGCTGCACACCCCACCCTATTTCATGTTAAACAAATGTCAACTTTATTTCAATGTGAATTAAGTTGATTTCATAGTGACTAGCACTACTGAAAAAGTTATAAAAATGTTTGAAGTTGTAGCGTAAACTGAACTTTATTGTGTAGGAATTAAAGTTGTTTTTCCTTTAATTCATATTTGTTTTCATTTTTGGCAAATAAATCGCGAACGCAGATTAGTTTGAATATTTACCAGATATAAGTATCCCAGCGGCGGCAGACAAGCCGTGCGTGTGCGTGCGCGTGTGTGCGTCGCGCACGATGTTGCCGCGACGTACGAGCGCCTCGAACGCATTAGAACGAGCCTCCGCCTCGCGGTCACATGCTGGAATAGATCATTGTTATGAATAACACAATATATCCTAGTAAATTATTGTAACACTGTACAAACCGTGCAGGGTCAGTTTTAGTGTTTGGTCTTCAGAGTTAAAACAGTTTTTTTTTTATCTTTAATCGAGCTGAGGGCTCCCATGACCATAATTATGCACACAAAATATGTACAGTCAACAAAAGAGATAAGTATGCAGGATCGTTTGATATAGTTGAATATTCGACGATCCTGCATACTTATCTCTTTAGTTGCCTGTACTTACATAATATTTTTGTTGTTCAAAAACCAAGTTTTCTGTCTATCTTTAAATAATCCACCATTTGGTATTAAAGTAAGTATGCTAGTAAATACCTGAATCCAGACTGGTCCTGCTATTCGCGGGCTCGCAGGCGGCCATGCTAGCGAGGCCGGCTAGCTCCGAACCTTCGCCCACTGCCGCCGCAGACCGTACACGCGGTAATGTGCTGCTACCTGTAAACAATCATACTATCAATTCTGTACCATGATAACATTCATCGATAAAATGGAGCTTCCGAGTGAAAATAATTAGAAATAAAGCCATTGTCAGCCGATATCCATCATGACTGCGCGTCACGCTAACTAGTAACTAATTTAATTTTAACCCCGTATCCTGCATGTTGCAATATTTTTATAGCACTATGTATCCCTCGGAAGAAAGTGCGATTCCCAACTCGTGGTATTACTCAAACTACACCCTCGTTAGTAATCGGACACTTTCTCCCCTCGGTGAACAATGTACTATTTATATTATTTTTATTACAGTAAGAAGACGATGCATTTTACCGAGGCAAAAGTACCCAAAAGTTTCGTGTGTTCTGACGTAAGTTCGTAAGCCTATGCTCAACAGTGAGAGTTTGCAATATTGTAACATGAAATGATTCCTTACTGCCAGCGGACGTGGAGTTGAGCAGGTTGCGGCTGGATCGCTGAGCTCCAGCTTTCCGGAACAACGCCGCACCCACTACTGCAATGCGAAGTTTGTTCCACAGAAGCTGAGCGCCGCTACATAAAAATAAAAAATAAAACATTTTTTGTCAGAATTTTTCACAAAAATTAATGAAATTGCATTGCATCTGTAGTCACCATAGCAATAGTTTGCCCAAAGCAGCAAAACTAGGGTTTACATTTACTAACCATCGTTTTCTAATCGTAAGCGTTTTTATTTATTTATTTATTATTAACGCTCATGCATATCACGCATTTCACAATAGATAATTAGTTTTTGTACATGGCCCTTGTCATGGCACTGCAAAACAATATTTAGGTTTGCTGATAAGTTAGTGAATTTAATCAAAACCTATCAAAACACAGCTACTAAGTAGTCTTCCAAACAAAAAACAATAAAATTGAATGAAAATGTGAGATTTTGACAAGATCACTCGCAATTTTGACCTCTATATCAACAAAAACAAACAGGGGCTCGTGGCTAAATAATAACAGTCACACGGGTCGATCGAAAGGTAAGCTATGCTTGCCGCGGCTGGTTCGTGGATGGATGACATCCATTACATAGCTAGACCCCTCCGTGCCTCGAAAACCACGTTAAACCGTTGGTTCCGGCTGTCATTTCTAGATCTTTGACAACGGTCAAAGATCTGGAAAGAAGAAGAACCCAAAACTTTGACAACCAGTCTTACTAAGGGGTGTCGTGTTATCCGGTAACTGGGTTGTGGAGATCAGATAGGCAGTCGCTCCATGTAAAAAATACTTGTATTCAGCTGCATCCGGTTAGACTGGGAGCTGACCCAAACAAAGTTGGAAAAAAAGGCTAGACAGATTGATATTGATCAACGAAATACTATTAGATATGAATATCCAAAATACCTGGGCATATCCTGCGGCCACGTGGCTTCCAGTACGCACCGGTTGTAATACCCATACGTAAGAGCGTTAGGTTGCAGACCAGCGCGTTTCATTAGGAACAGTAGTTGCACCGCTAATACTGGCAGTGAATGATTGCCGCATAGCTGCATCATAACGCGGTAGCAGACCTGAAAGGAAGGACATTTCGTTGAATGTTCAGAACAAAAGACGATCGATTACAGATTTAAAATGACTTGGTATAATGAAGAAAGTCGTAATAATTATGAAGGCCCTATTTGGTTGAATAAAACAAGTACAATGCGTGCCACGAAAGATAAGACTAGACAAACCACGTGGTTTGACTTGCACAGTACACGATTTTATGTCCCTTTAGCGGTGTGAGGTCTGAGCGCGGGACGGGACCGGACGTCATAGGGGTGGCGGAAAGAGCGCGGGAGGCGGGGTCAAGTCTCATCTTTCGTGGCGCTAACTATACGAAGTTTTCTCATTTATGCCATAAACAAAGATGACGTTCCATAAATTATTTTAAGAAAATATGGGTGGACGACAAATCTATAAAAACTTTTTAAGAAAAAAAAAAAACCGACTTCCAAAAAAACACTACAAAGTGAAAAATAACTTTAATTTCGGAAGTCGGTGTCTTTGGATCTGTATTTTAGTTTTTTGCCACCGACTTCCGAAATTAAAGTTTTTTTTCACTTTGTAGTGTTTTTTTGGAAGTCGGTTTTTTTTTTTTCTTAAAAAGTTTTTATTTCACGCTTTTTAGTGGGTCTGCTTATAATTTATCTAAGTTACAATAGCCTAGTGATCATGGCCTTTTACAAACAAAATATTGCTTTTCCCGATGCAGGGAAGTTAATTGTTGAGGAGTTCTCCAGGTCCACCATCAGCTCCATATCACCATTCACATTGTGACGAGCATGAATTGCTTAGCAACCATATTAAAGTAATCGAATCGCAACCCGTGAAATACTTAGATATTATTTAATAGTTCCGGTGGCCATCTGTGGTCTTCATCATCAGCTCCACTTCACCAAATGGTGCTTTCCGAGAGCAAGTGCACGAGTTACTATAAAAAATACCCAAATCGCTATAGGTGTGCCTATAATATTTGAAGAGTTCCTTCGATTTCTCCAGGATCTCATCATCAAATCCTGACCTGATGTTTTTAGACTAGAAGCTGATAATCCTGGCTGCAGCATCAGGCCAGACTTATGTCAACATTGCATTGAACTTAAAATTTAGTCCTGTTTAAAATGAGCCCAAACACGACTACGGTGCTGTTATTTCAAGGTTTGTACTTTTTCTGATGCTCCTGGCTTCAGCATCAGGTCTCTATGTACTTCGGTGTTCCTCATTAACAGTACGTTTATCCACACATCAAGCCCTTTTCAATGAGCCTAAACACGATATATCTGCTGTTAGTTGTCGAGGAGTTAGGTACTCTGCAGACTATCCTGACTGCAGCATCAGGTCATGACTTGATGATCATGAGACCAAATGTGACAAATGCCCTATCTAACATCAAAACAATTTACTAAAACAGTCCTTGCCTGTTTGAGTAACTTCTTACTGTTAAGGAGTTGTACCTTCCATCATCAGCCCAGCTACCTAAGATGGTGACAACCATACGCAAATAAACAAGATACTTCATAAAATATGCGAAAAACAATAAGTGAGCCTATAAAATTTGAGGGTTGCCCTCGATTTCTCTAAGATCCCATCATCAGATCCTAACTTGGTGACAATGGGACCACCTCAGAACTATCTACTTTCGAACAAAAAAAGAATTTTGAAAATCCATCGACAATTGGCGGAGTATTCGATGAACAAACATACAAAATAAAAATAATAATGATGATGATAAAAAAAAAAAACATACAAACAGCCGAACATAGTACCTCCTCCTTTTTGTGAAGTCGGTAAAAATTCACGGTGCCATCGACATGACAATAGGGATACTTGCAAGAAAAATAAATACTCTTTTAATGGCCACTAACAAAGTAATTTCAATCCAAAATCACTTTGTTGTAGCAAGTTGGTTGGATTACTTTAGACAGTAAAATATAATCTCATATCCAAACTAATATTAGGTCCTTACATATGAAATTGGCGTTTTGTATGGAAGGAACAAAAAGTCGAATATTTTTTAATATAATATATTTAATTAATCAAAGTATGAACCATTGTTTTCAATGCACTTTTGCCATCTTATAGGTAGTTCATTGATACATTTACTAAAAAAACCAGTCGGACGGGAATCAATAAAATCTTTGAAGGCGATTTGGACTACCCCATCGGAGTTGAATTTTTTCCCTTGCAAAAAGTTATCCAAATTGCGAAAAAAATGGTAATCTGTTGGAGCAAGGTCCGGGGAGTACGGAGGATGTCTAAGACATTCCAATTCAAGCTCTTCTAATTTGGTAGCCGTCTGTTGCGCAGTGTGTGGTCTGGCGTTGTCGTGCTTTCAAGCTTTTTAATCTTCCCAATTTGCTTCAAGTGAATTAAAACAGTTTTATCACTAACATCGAAGCCTGCAGCTAACTCGGACGTGGTTTGCGATGGGTCCGCTTCCACAATAGCCTTCAATTCTCCATTATCAACTTGGGTCTCGGCGCGTACGTGTTCCACGCGCGCCTCAAAGAGATGTCAGCATAAAGGAAGGGGCCTGCCAGGGCCGAAGCCTGCCGGGGGTGCGGGATTGTCCGAAAGGGTTACCGCTACCCCGGAACATAAAGGGCTACGGAAGGAACACGGATGGGTTTTAGTCAGTAAGAGTCTGACACTCCCTTCGCTCCACCCAGAGCGGGAGGGGTCATTTGATGATTTCCCATCCATAAAAAAAAAAAAAAAAAAAAAAAAAAAAGGCCGTCCACGGGGCTTGTTCTGCAGGTCGAAATTTCCAGAACGAAAACGTTGGAACCAAAAACGAACTGTGTTTTCTTTTGCAACATGACCGCCATACACATCATTCACCCTTCGAGTCGTTTCCGCAGCACTAGTGCCACGGCGGAACTCGTACTCGTAAATAATGCGATATTTTAAATTTTCCATTTTGTAAAATGAGTGACGCAAACAGAAAAAACAGAAGAAAAAAAACAAATGAATGACGGTCATCGAAGCACAAATACATGAGTAAATAGCTGTACAAATTTGAATTTGGAATTCCTTACCAAAGAGGAGAAATTCGTGATTAAAGTGGCCAGTACGAAAAACGCCAATTTCATATGTAAGGACCTAATATTATAAATGCGAAAGTGTCTGTCTGCCTGTCTGTTACCTTTTCACGCTTAAACCGCTGAACCGATTTAGATGAAATTTAGTATAGAGATACTTAGTTTAAGTCCCGGGAAAGGACATAGGATAGTTTTTATCCCGATATTCCCACGGGAAACTTATGCGGGTGAAACCGCGGGGCGCTACTAGTTAGTAATACGACAAAAAATCTAAAGCTCACCTCATCACAAGGAACTTTTAACTTCGTGGCTCTTTCTAACAACTCGTACGCAGCTCTCAACGTCGCATGTTCTTTTCCTCGATTCAACATCATACGGCACGGTAATGACAAAAAGTACAAAGAATAGCAGGCGCCTAACAAACACTTGGCCCATGCTTCCGCTGATAAACTCGCCTTGCGAGCTAGTCTGAAAAGAATTACGTGAAATTAGAAATATTCTGAATGATTAGATAGTGATTAGCATATTTGGATTCTTCATTGTCTTGCATTATATAGATTTGATTAATTCAGTATCGACTATATCCATGGTTGACAAAAATTTAATTCTAAATAGTGATTTCAGAGACTTGCGCAAGAGTTGCGCAGAGTGCTTGTACTGTTGAGGTTTTGCAAGCATGTACTAAAAGGTTAATTCTCTTTCAATCCATTGAAAACTACCTTAGCCCAGAAGGTAAGACAAGACTTTGAGAAGTACTGCTACCAAAATGGTCAGACAACCGCTAGATGTCATAATAGAGTCCAGCTTCACAACAATGCAAGCAGCTTTAAGTTGGGAAATCATCAAATGACCCCTCCCGTTCTGGGTGGGGCGGAAGGGAGTGTCAGACTCTTACTGACTAAAACCCATCCGTGTTCCTTCCTTAGCCCTTTATGTTCCGGGGTAGCGGTAACCCTTTCGGACAATCCCGCACCCCCGGCAGGCTTCGGCCCTGGCAGGCCCCTTCCTTTTTTCTGACATCTCTTTGAGGCGCGCGTGGAACACGTACGCGCCGTCCGGCACGGGCCTGGTCCTGATCGCAAGCAAGTAACAAAGGAATACTATACAGTGGCTGGGACATTGACGCGGAAACTGTAACTATGGATTCAGGACACAATTCTGAATCCCCTGCGTTGAAAATTTTGTAGGTTATTAAAAAAAAATTGCTGTTCCAAACATTTTGACTGCATAGGTATTGCACTTTTCTATGAAACAGCAGATTTTTTTAAACAGGTTGCGCGTCAACGTCCCTGCCTGTATAGACATAGTTATGTTCTGTAATTGACAACATTTCAAACCTGACACGACCTTAAAACAAAAATACTATTTCTTTATTTTCGTATCCTGAGTTGAAATATATTCTTATTTTATTTTTTTATTACTAAATTTCTGAGAAAAAAAATAAATTCAAAAAACATGTGATGACGTCAATAAACGGCGGAATGAGGTAGTTACCTTTGCGCAAGACATGTCAATGTCACCTAAGAAGTGTAACTAGAAAACAACTAAAAACTGAATTGAATTCAACAATATTTTTTCCTATCAACTCGACACGCTGCTTACTGTTAATATTATCAATTATTGATTGATATTTCGCCAATAAAATTGATCCCAATGAAAAATATACGCCAATGAAGGAACCAAAACAACGACTGAGACAAGTGACATCTTACAGTTTTTTTGACGGGTCACAATAAAGCAAAGGTAATATCGCCGTTCTACCGTAAGCCTGACGTCATCTGGCACTTACGTCTTTTTAGAATACACCGAATTTCAAAGTTAAAATAATGAATGAAAAGTACATAATTTCGAAAAACGAAAAAATATGGGTGCCCTAGATTTGAATTTACTTTTATATAACGTTGAATTTACTTTTATACATGCAGGTTAAAAATATGAAATGTTGTCAATTGCGGTAGCCCGAACATCTGTTTCTAAATAACGCAAACCTGCTTGCTATTTATATCGGTAGTAGATAGGGTTGTTTACCTCTGTGCAGCAGCTATCTCATGTTTAGTCCGCCTCGCCATAGGCTCAGCGTCGTTGAGCGACTCAGCGGAATGTAATGCAGCGGGAGGTAATGCGTGTAGAGCGGCCGCACGAGCTCGCCCACCGCACCACTGTATTACTTTCTCGTCTAGTGTAAAATTTTCGTACTTGTATGTGGCCTCTGGAATAAAGTGTTTGAATTTGATACATTGGAATGGCAAGTGAACGTCCAACACGCTCTGGATAGTCCTCCTCGCTACCACCTTGCCAACTAGCTAATGTGCAATGTGGTTGAAGACGCTTTTGATATTATGGTGGAGTGTGTCCGGAACGGAGCGGAAAGGTATTTGATTCGAGACCAATCTAATATGAACATTAATCAAATAGGAGAATATAATATTATTTTAGCTTTTCTAGCATCCAAAGCCGCTAAAATATTATATAAATTAGTTAATTTAGGAATTAAGCGTAGTTGTTAAGTTTTGCATGTAACAAAAGTTCCCATGAGGGTGGCATGTTCACTATGTGATCAAAACCCTCTTTAATAAAGAAAAATTAAAAAAAAAACTAGCTAATGTGCGGGCTAATTACGTAACACACCAACAGTAGCAATGGCTTTCATTTTGACAGTTCAACAACATTCATCGCGTTATTTACGTGTTGTGCAGACAAATTTTTCGAATATTTGAAGCACTGGATTAGCAATATCCTTCATAATCATTCAAATTGTGATTGATCGTGTGTTACGCAATTTGGGTGCTGTTTACAACGACATAGACCTGAAGACCAATTCTCGTAATTTAAAACGTTCAAAATCTAGTCGCAGTCTCATCTCAGCGACGAACAAATGTCAAAAACTTGTCAAAATGTAGGGAGATTAGAAGTATTTTTCACAGATTGAGACTGAGGTCAGACCGTGAACGTTCTTAAAATTACGAGGATTGCCCCTCTCTTCTTTCTTCAGCACTACTGTAGTGCTGACATAAGCGAAGATGAGGGCACAAGTCTTAATGTATAACATGCCCTTGCATGAAATGACGTCAGCATAAGAAACTAGGTCCGAGTGGGCTCTGAAATTAAATTTCTTCTTGCGCAATTGAGATAACGGGAAACACCTTTTGTTTAAAAGAGTCGGCAAGAAACTGTCCATCAAGGCATAAGGAACATAAGAATGCATTATTAAGATCGAAGGGTTTTTAACGAAGGCAAGTGTTCAGATATTCAAGGAAGCCGAAAAACAAAAACTTCAAACTTCTTACCCGGATCAGGAGGATCAGGCGGCAATACAAAAGCGGTCCTCTCAGAAACATTACTGGTATCCATCCCTAACAGCTGTTCGTCACCGGCTGCGACCCTTTCTATACATTCGTCGAAGAACGTTAGACCTTGGTCCGGTTCGTATACGAATGATCGCTCCTCTATGAATCGGGTGAACATTTGTGTGCGCATCATTAGGCCGTAGAAGCGTTGGTGCGTCTGTGAAAAAGAAGACGTAATTTAGCTAATGAATTTTAAAGTATAATAAAGTTAAAGTTTGTTTTGGTACAACCACGAATTGGCATAATTACAATTATAGAGTATCTTTATATATTTTAAGAAGGCTCACTTTTGCTTGCATGTCGATCCTTTATTTGAAAGAATGATAAATCTATTGCTAAAAGCCGAAATTCATGGACCTTGCGGTCTTAACACGTGAGAGTAGGACGGTAAATATTTATTTCGGGATTTCTAAAAACCTTTATGAAGTCTCGTGTCGTCTCGATCTTATGATTTATGACCATGCCTATTTAAAAAACGTCCGTTTGCAATTAAAATGATTAATTATTATAGCGTAAAGTTACATTTACATTCAAAATACTAGTGTAAATTTGGGTACATATTTGAATTTCGAAAATTAAAATATCTACGGTTAAAATGTCAATGCTCAAACATCGAAAATTTAAATATCGAACGACCATAAAACCGAAAATTAAAATAACGTAAGTTTATATTGTCGAATGGTTAGATAACCTACGTCAAATATATCTAAAATCTGACTGCTGTCTTACCTTATCCCTGGTCCTCATAAAGGCGTCCATATGGAACAGCGCGTGTGGGTCCGTGGTACCAACAGTGGGTGCCTTCGTGATAGGTATGAGATAGTTCCGATACCCTTGGAGGGTCACCGCCATGAAACGTAGGAACGCTTCTTGAATTTTTAGCTCCAAGGCTTGCTGAAAAGTAAGGGATATTACAGCCCGATTCAAAATTTATGGCGGCTCTGAAGTGCGCTACTCGCTGCGCAGTACCTCACCCCTCACCCCCGCTGACACGTGAATTTGTTACTGCGCAGAGATTCGCCTTATGTTCCGAGTCGCGATAAAGTTTAAATCGGGCTCTAAGTGGATAAATGAGACATGCATTGATTTTTTTGTTGTTACTGTTGAAGACATTTTTTTTTTTTTAATTCTTGTTTTGTGGTGCACAAACTGTTGCCAAATAAGTGTTATTCTATGTATTTTTGTGAAAGTGTGTCAGTAGTAACGCCGCGCCGGGACGATGCGCTAAAGCTTGCAAGGTGATGGATTGAAATTCTGTCGCCGTAAGCTTTGATGAAGTAACATTATTTTTATCTCACGAAGCGGCGCGCGCTTTACATGTGGTAACCAAGTGTACAAACATGCTGTGAATGTGTGCGTGACGGCGGTCCGACTTCGCCATTGTTTCGGACGGTACCGTAAGCTACTGTGCTTAGACAAACATTCACAGCGTGTTTGTACACTATTGGTTATCATAAGTAAAGCGCGCGTCGCTTCGTGAGATAAAAAATACTATACATAGCTTGTGTTTCACTATCTAATTGCGTAAGTATAATGAAATGGTTAAGTACCTCCTTTTTCCTCTTCTGGAAATCTCTATCTAAACTGGTCGTAGGTTCTCCATTATATTTCGCTTCACTTGCATGATGAACGGGCGAAGCTAAAACGATACGATAACTAAATTGAACAAAACATGATATAATTTTAGAGTAAGCAAGTTCAACCGCACGCCATTAGCCTTTCGCCGGGACCACACAGCGTACATAAAGCGCTGTCTGCCGCGGAATATGGTATACGCGCCAGTGTGATAATAATGCGTAGATATGCGCTCCGGCAGCCTACTGTAACTTATTTTGAAACATTGATCTACATTCACCTCATACGACAAGAAGTCTAATCCCAAAGCACGACATACATAATCTGCGTTCGCGATTTATTTGCCAAAAATGTAAACAAATATGAATTAATGAAAAAATAACTTTAATTCCTACACAATAAACTTCATTTTACGCTACTACTTCAAACTTTTTCAATAGTGCTAGTCACTCTGAAATCAACTTAATTATCATTGAAATAAAGTTGATATTTGTTTAACTTGGTTGGGGTGTGCAGCACTGCGCACATTTACTATAGTTTGGCCCAAAGTTACGGGTGATTCCTACTCCGCCGTATCACGGACATAAGATTACTTTGGGGCCCGACATAACAATAAATAACAACACGATTTGATAGTTGTCCCTACTCCCGATAAGTTTATGCCCATCCGAAAAAAAATATTAATAGGGTTCACTTCGAAGTTTCGAACTACTTTCTACTTCGTTGACAAACTTAGAGAATAGGCCCCCTGGTTAGTAAGAATTGAACTACGAAAACCGCCCTTATCGCTACGAAATAAAGGCGTTTTCAAAGTCGAATGGACATGGACGTGCGGTTGATTATTTATTACCCAGTAATAATGTGGTGGGTCTACTAACCTGGTCTAATATTTCCGTAAAGTGAGTCTAACGTCTGTCTAAGTGCTCTCGCTTGCCGCTTCGGCAGTAATTTGAGAGATATATGTCTTTGCGTTTCACATATCTGAAAGAATAAAAAAGGAATTGTTACAGGAGGAAGCAGTTGTTACAATAAAGCCAAAAAAACCGAGTGTGCTTATGACCACACAACTGAAGTGTAACTTCAAACGTATTTGGCTATGAGAGGAAGAGAGAAAGAAAATGTGCGCGCGCACTGCTTTCTCTTGCTTATATCCCCCACTCAACTCCCGTTCGCCTCACCCGATCACACTTTTCGTAACGCTTACGTCACTCGTTCGCCAGCTTACTCCCCAAGTCAAGCGTGCGTAAAGAAGTTTCACTTCAACAAGATATAGGCAAACTCATGCCAAACGCTCAAGTGCGATAACCGGTGTAATTCGAGCAACATAAAACAATGCGGGTTAGGGGTGCTACACATTTGTACGGGACTGCATGATTCGGTATAGCCGAGCGGCAAATCATATTTTCGAATTTTGCCGCCCGGCCGTGCTGAATGCCGATCCGAACAGGGTGCTTACTCTTGAATTTAATTCCGATAGATCGACATTAGAATTGTGACGTTTCGTACTTTTGAGTTCGGTTTAATTAAACTAAAAGGTAAATTGGGTGTCCATTTTGGAGAACTAAGTGGAAATTAGGGCCGGGCTCCAAAATCAATCATCCAATTTTACCTTTTAGCACAGAATACTTAAAGTACTACGTACAGAAAGGCCACTCCCTTCCCCGCACTAACATCCGTTACCGCACCTCACCCCGCACTTCGGCGTATTCGTCGCAGTTCTTTAACAAGAGCGCTCGCAAACACAAGTACCTCACGCACACATTCATACGTATACAAACGTCATTTTTTAATGTAGTAGTAGTAGGTAATTATTTTGGGAGGGTTGTATGGAGTGTCCGGGGTGTGCTTTTAGTTTAATTAAACCGAACTCAAAAGTACGAAACGTCATAATTCTAATGTCGATCTATCGGAATTAAATTCAAGAGTAAGCACCCAGGTGTGTAGCACGCCTTAGGTTTTTTTAATCAATTCTATATTATTTGTGTAAATACTTACTGTAATATTATTGGTGTCTAAATCAACACAAGTCACATCTGGTGGGGGTTCGTAAAGATCAAAAAACCTCGAGTCAACTCCGATTAAATACGGTAACGGAGCATGTAATACTTCTGCTAAACCTGAAACATGTATAAAAATATTTTTAAAAGGAACTTCCACTATTGTGGACCCTAAACAAGAGTACATAAAGTTCATTATTCACAGTATAATCAATTGACAAGTGTCGTTTTACTTACCTAATGGACACAACGGTATGTATGGGCACTGCCATTTAAACGGGAATAGAAGACTTGAGACTGCTTCCGAAACTGCTGTTAAAGTATCAGGCCTGTAAAAAATAAAAACATAAAACTTAAAAAAAAAATCAGCATATTACAAGAAATCTAAGTATTTAATACAGTTTACGCCAACGTTCGTGGCAACCGCGGTCATGAAACGCTGGAGCGAGATGACACGAGACTGAATAGGTTTTTCAGAAATAATATTCAAAAATATATCAGTGTCCAACTTGCAACTACAATCTGTAAAATTTCTGTAATAGATTTTCAACTTTATCGCTACAGCATAAGGTTCAAAGTTGATTGGGAACATTTGACAGTTTCGGGTAGCTTGATGTGCTGGCGTCTGTACCATCACTCCTGTGCAGTTATTTCGTTAAACAATTGGTACTAAATTCTCACCTGAGAGAGTGTATAAGTACTTTCTGTTCGGTGATAGCTAACGCTAGCACTAATAGGCAGTTGTCGGGCCCTAAATTGAGCAGTAGTTGTCTGAAGCTAGCCCCGCTACGCACGAGTGGCTGGTCGTCACGACGTGTCACTATTACACGGTCGTGTTGGTTTGTTGGTGATAACTGTTGAAAGTAAATTATGTAGATTTATAGATATAAAATATGCAATAACAAATTAACATTACCATTATTTAAATATAGCACATCGAGCTTCAGAAAGAGACAGTCATAAATAGGTATGAAAGACAGAGACGACAAATTACATTTCTTTCTAAAACTTGAGACAAAACTTGGTCCTTCGAGCCGGATCCGAGGAGTGGAAGATTAAAAGTTACTTTATATGATTTTAAGATGTAGATGGATTGACTTACTTGTAAAAGTATTCTTGGTTCTGGAAAGGGCACTTCTTCTATTAAATGAGTTATATACCTTTCTATGGGTATGTTTAAGGGTTCTTGACTCCATGACATTTCCTGAAAGAACAACAAGTATATTAACAGCTCATAAAACAAAGGTCTTCGGATATTAAATCTTTTAGAAGTTATGATGGCCTGGTCTGCAAGGGGAAGGACGAGTTTCCCAAACTAGCCTACTGCAGTTTGGGAAACGAGCTCCACGTTTTCAACTGAGATATTTCATAATTTTAGACATTTCTCAAATCCTGTCACATGTATGGGCGACAAGACACTATAAAAATAGCTAGACAAACAACCTGTGCTTATACTTACGAGTATGTACAGCAGCCATCTTTCAAACGTGTCGCTAAAAGGCCATCGAGACAGTAAACAGATACATTTGATCGCGTACACCGAATGCGTGCTATGCGATATTCCTTCCCGCCATCCTAGTTGTTCCATCTGGTATTCTGTTAGCTTGGAGTTAGGGTAGCTCTCGTAGAATGTTACTGCCGACCCGTATACCTGTGGTAGAAGAATTTTCCATTCTAGTTTAAAGGAGGTTCTATCAAATGCATATCATGCAAACAAACGAAAATATTGGTTAAATCTATACACTGAATATAGTAACTCAGTCTCCTTGGTTACTGAAAGGCTATAATCTTTCGAAGCCTGCATAGTTATTCACCATTAGATACGCGTTCCCCCTAAACAAACAATTCCTATCCGGCAAATCGGAATCGTTTGTTTAGGGGGATCACTAAGAAACGGTTACTTTTACTACAATTTTGTAGCTATCCCGTTAAACGCTCTTTACAAACGATTAGGCGACGTCGTATGGAATGATTATGAATAGCACTCTGATGTGGATGGTAGAGAAAAACTACAACGACCGTCTAATGAGTTGGTATTAAACTGGACAACAGATTAGATCTACAGAAACTAAAGGGACAATCTACTAATGTCGAAAGGCTTGTGAAGTTATAATTTCCTGCTTACTTGATGAAGAGATTCCCACAGAAATAATAGACCAAAAAATATCATGGTCAGCAAAATTGTATAAATAAAAAGCAGCAAGTTCTTGAATAGTCTTAAGCCATTAACCTTATCAGCTAATGACTCACAGCATAGTAATATATTATTATAAAAATAAGATTTCGATCAGACCGACAGGAAATACTACATTAAAGCACAGATGTCCATAAGATGTTTTTTTCATGTCATTGTACTCTCAAATAGCTACCTATTCAAAAGGTTTTTTCTTGTAACGATTTGTTTAAGTATCTAAAGTGGGAAACATTTCATTCTGTGCTATTGACATTTCGTGCTTTTTTATGAATCTAAAAAGACTTAATATTTTTTAGTTCTTTGACGTTAGTTCTAGGTATTTTAGTTAAGGTTGTAAGATACGATAATATCAGGAGTTAAAAAAGTTTAACCGTTCCTCAACCAGTGATAAGACAAAATAATAATAGCAAAGCTTGATTCATATTTCTAGGGCATCGTGTATTGTAGGTAAATACGGTTATCAGAGGTAATAATTAGTAGATCTGCCATAGCCAGTTTTACTCTTATTTATTCCTTCACAAAAAATGGATAAACTGTCTACATGTTGAGAATGTTCCAAAAGGAAATGTGAAGCCGGAAATAGGGGAATACACCAGCGGGTCAATTGCGAACATACGAAAAGTAGCAATGGCATTCATTTTGACAGTCCAACAACATTCATTGCGTTATTTGCGAGGCTGAGGAAATTTTTCGAACGTATGAAGCAATGGACTATCAATCATGTGAACGGTAAAAACATAACTTTAGTTAAAAAAAAAAGAAGACTAATAAAATTATCTGTGTCACTATTTCTGAGCATTTATTAATTGGTTTATCTCCTGTTACCGGCTTGACGTTGACTCTTGGGTTCGTACACGGTGTGTTTATTCTACAGAATATCAAATGAAGACTTCTTCTTTTCGTGTCGATGGTACCTTCCTCGTTGTTTTTTCAGTGTCATTTTTAGGTCATCCGAGGAGCAGGTGAACGGGCACTCAGAACACTCCAGCAAGTGAGGCATGGTTTGATTGGAAGCACCACACTCGCACTAGGTATTAGATGGGTCAGTAATATCCCACTTCGACAAATTGTGTCTGCAGCGGCCCACTTGGGTACGCAATCTAATGAGAGCTTTCCATATACGCCACTGCAGATCACGCCCGGAAGAAGGCTATGAAATAACCACAAGTACCTTATAAGTAGCATCTGCAACAGTTAGTACAAAAGTGGAGAAGACGGGTTTAGGCATCGCCGCGTTGTTAGGCCATAGTTCTAGGGTTGCACCCATCGGCAGACAGAAGAGCGGCACCGATGTAGGAAACAATATGTTACGTCGTTCTATCATTGGATACCTGTAGGTAAAAAGAGGGTTACGTTAATAGTTATCATAAACTCTTTGAACTATAGTCCGCGCGGAACTAGTTGGCCGCTGAGGTGGGGACAGGGGTGAGGCGGCGGTTTGCAACGCACGTACTGAGTAATGCGCCCCCGCCCCTCCGTCCCACCGCTCACATACCTAAGGCGCGGCCAAATAGTTCCACGCGGACTATAAGTAGCGACTCGTCTCATGTTTTGAACCGCCATAAAGTTTGAATTAGACTGTAATAACATCTTTTAAATTCAAGGCTAGCTCTTAAGGATTTAAAAACCAGATACATATCACATCACAGATAAAATCTGATTATGACACGGTTGCCATCTGCTAAAATCATGTTTTTAAATACCACTCAACGTAATACAAAATAAGTAATAAAATCTCATACATAAAAAAAATATTTTTAAAGTCCTACGCTCAAAAGGTCGAAACGAAACCCTAATGACATACTTACTTAGGTATGTATCATCATCATCATCATTTCAGCTGAAAGACGTCCACTGCTGGACATAGGCCTCCCCCAAGCACCGCCACTTCGACCGGTTCTGTGCTTCCCGCGGCCTTCACAAGTTCATTGGTCCACCTTGTGGAAAGCCGGCCTTCCTTCGCGGTGGCCACTCCAGAACCTTTCGGCCCCATCTGCTCTGTGAGAAATGTGCCCTGCCCATTGCCACATAAGTTTGCCAATTCTACGGGCTATGCCGGATACCTTGTTTCTCCTGCGGATCTCTTCATTTTTTATTCGATCACGCAGGGAAACTCCAAGTACAGCCTCTCCATTGCCCTTTGGATGACTTTTAGCCTTCTAATAAGGCCCATTGTGAGCGACCACGTTTCAGTGGTATAAGTCACACCGGCAACAAGCACTAGTCAAAGACTTTCGTCTTGAGACACTGCGGTATGTAGGATGAGAAGATATTGCGTAGTAGTCTGTATGTCACATGAGTTTTGTTCTTAAATGACTTTTGGTCTCCACTTTCAATACTGTTTGTATAAAATGACCGATACAAATGCAGTTTTTATTCAGACCGATATGTAACTAATTAAAAGTAGGTAAAACGGTATTATCATTAACATCGGTCCGTTTCAAAGCGCTAATTAATGACGCACGCTGAGAACGCTATAATTAGTTACCATTTTTAACAATTTCGAATGTGTAGAGAACCTGAAATTCTATGGACTACTTTCGTGAATATTTGGCACTTTGGCAGAAACAAACACCAAATTTTGAAATAAACACTTCGCAAGAACTTCATTGTATTTGTTTTCTTTGGAAGCTCGTAGTATTTCCGATATTCTTAGCCGGAGTTAATCTAGCCAAAGGTGGTATCGGTTTAATAACTTTAATATCTTGACATGCCTTTCAAGACTCAGATTACGGAGAACTTGGCTCTTTAAAATATAGTACACATACATACATAAACTCACACCCTTTTTCCCATGAGGGTTGGCTGTAACTACAGAACGCAATCTGCTACGATCTTTACGTACCCCTGTCCCTAAATGTTCATTAGAAAACCAGCGTCAGACAGTGTAGTTAAAACATTATTTTTACTATTTTATTTTCACGAAATGTGCCCAAATAAACGTTATTCTTGCTTTCGTATACCTAAAATTAATGTAGTATTGTGGATAATTACCTGAACAGTACATCGGGTTTGTAGGCAATTATTGGTGGACGGTTCATTGATTTCTTGTAGCAGAGAAACACATCACTGCCCATTAAACCTGGAAATTAAGCATTTGGGTAAACACAAACCATTGGAGTCGG
Organism: Amphipoea oculea; assembly: GCA_945859645.1. Lineage (NCBI taxonomy): Eukaryota > Metazoa > Arthropoda > Insecta > Lepidoptera > Noctuidae > Amphipoea > Amphipoea oculea. The sequence goes on from OX243876.1 coordinate 8,558,603, forward strand.
GAGGCTTGTTTGATGATAATTAAAATTGAGCCTTAAAAGCTTTCATATAAGGTTGAAATCTAAAAAACAGTACTAAACCACACCGGGATATTTTACTGTAACAACCCATTATTACTAGTAAGTGTATATTTTAAAACGAATATATTGTTGTTTATAACATTCATAAATACGACAAAAAGATAAGATTTGTATTCAGAGATAGTAAATAAATACCTAAAACAACACAGTATTTAGTATTACTATAAGTGTAAATTATCATCAGATTATGTCACAATTAGCCCATTATTAGGTAATATGATATTAATTTAGATAATGCAAATAATAAACGCAGGTTTACTCTGCAGAGTAATAGCTTGATATGGAGGTATAGTAACTGAATTAAATATTTCAATTGCTAGTTATCAATGAGGGCGCTGCCGAAGCTGGCTAAGAGGTGGCGAGAAGACTTGGACGCGTACCGCGAGGGCTGGTTCACGGTGGCATGAGGAAAGGAGACAAGGACTTGGGTACCCAGCAGTGCAATGGGACATTATAGGCTATATAAAAAGGAGTTTTCAATGGGTCCCGGAAATGATCTTATAAGTTTATACAGAAACTTTGTTCAATGGCGAAACTTCGCAGATCATTAGTATTTTATTTCTGTAAATTAGTTCTAAAAACCACTATTACACATCGAAAGAAATAATAATATTTTAAAACTAGACATTATTTTGGTGGATCATGTGAGGACCAAGCAAATGAGATGGTCTTTTAACACATTCTGTCCCGTGTAGGTCACCAGTGACCGCGAATAATAGATTTTCTATTGTCTGTTGTCTGGCAGTCAAGGTGTTTAGGAAAGAACTATTCAGATCTAATAGAAACTTATCACTAACAACTTCAATATCAATTCCTATTCGCATTTCATTATAATAATGGTAATACCACCCATGGACTCAACGAGACAGGCTCGACTAGTGTGGAGATCATAACTAAAATGCTTCTTTTTTTTTTCTTTTTTTTAATGTAGACTAAGGAAATGTGAAGCACTGTTTTTGGCAAATACCTAAACATTATCACCATTATTATAAAACAAGACTTACCTTTATTCAAATTCTTAGGAATCATACAAAAGGCGTGGGGTGGACATTCCCCTTTACTAGCCACTATGACACACACATCGACCACAACGAGGGCGTTACAAGGGGCCCCAGTATGCGCCCTTCGGTACGTAATGAAGGTTTTCGCTGTAGAGTTGTTGACATTGGCCAAGCGACCCCCAGCGGATTCCAGGACCATCTCTGCATCGGCCATGAGACGCTCCTTGCCATCGTACATGACACCTGAAGAAGATTATTAATTTTGTTAATTATAATATGGATTATGATTATGCCAGGAGGTTAAGGTTCTCAAGCACAAGGACGCGGGCTCGACCAATGGCAAGTATGAATGTGATTTTTTTTAAATCGTTTATCTATGTTCTTTCTAAATTTGTCTTGGGACACCACAGATGTTTGAAAACATAGTGAGGATGAGGAAATCTTGACATACAAAAATTAAGTCTGAAAATCACCAATAAGTAAGCATGGTGGTCAATTCTCGTGCATTCTCTCTATAAAAAAGCCTGAAAGTCTCTATGAGAAAGCCCTGTTTGACCTGTAGTGGTTAAATTTCAAGCTGATTATATTATACAGTATGTTTTTGGGGCTTATTAGTCGATTCGCATATTTCGGGGGACTAAAATCGTATGCATCGACTAATAAGTCGTTGTTGGCGTTAGCAAGCACCTTGTTTAATATTATTTTAAGTAAACCCCTCTAGGCTTCACTCGTACAAGTTTGTTCATTCTACAATAATCTATGAGTTCACGGAATCCTATATTAGGTCCTTACATATGAAATTGGCGTTTTTCGTACTGGCCACTTTAATCACGAATTTCTCCTCTTTGGTAAGGAATTCCAAATTCAAATTTGTACAGCTATTTACTCATGTATTTGCGCTTCGATGACCGTCATTCATTTGTTTTTTTTCTTCTGTTTTTTCTGTTTGCGTCACTCATTTTACAAAATGGAAAATTTAAAATATCGCATTTTACGAGTACGAGTTCCGCCGTGGCACTAGTGCTGCGGAAACGACTCGAAGGGTGAATGATGTGTATGGCGGTCATGTTGCAAAAGAAAACACAGTTCGTTTTTGGTTCCAACGTTTTCGTTCTGGAAATTTCGACCTGCAGAACAAGCCCCGTGGACGGCCTGAGACCCAAGTTGATAATGGAGAATTGAAGGCTATTGTGGAAGCGGACCCATCGCAAACCACGTCCGAGTTAGCTGCAGGCTTCGATGTTAGTGATAAAACTGTTTTAATTCACTTGAAGCAAATTGGGAAGATTAAAAAGCTTGAAAGGTGGGTACCTCACGAATTGACTGAAGCAAACCGGCAAACGCGCGTCGACTGCTGCGTTACATTACTGAACCGGCACAACAATGAAGGTATTTTAAACCGAATCATTACCTGTGATGAAAAATGGATTCTTTACGATAATCGGAAGCGCTCAGCGCAATGGTTGGATCCTGGCCAGCCAGCCAAATCCTGCCCCAAGCGAAAATTAACCCCAAAAAAGTTACTTGTAAGCGTTTGGTGGACTAGTGCCGGTATTGTTCATTACAGTTTTCTCAAATCTGGCCAGACTATTACAGCTGATGTCTATTGTCAGCAATTACAAACCATGATGGAAAAGCTAGCGGCTAAACAACCAAGGCTGGTCAATCGCTCCACGCCACTGCTGCTTCACGACAACGCCAGACCACACACTGCGCAACAGACGGCTACCAAATTAGAAGAGCTTGAATTGGAATGTCTTAGACATCCTCCGTACTCCCCGGACCTTGCTCCAACAGATTACCATTTTTTTCGCAATTTGGATAACTTTTTGCAAGGGAAAAAATTCAACTCCGATGGGGCAGTCCAAATCGCCTTCAAAGATTTTATTGATTCCCGTCCGACTGGTTTTTTTAGTAAAGGGATCAATGAACTACCTATAAGATGGCAAAAGTGCATTGAAAACAATGGTTCATACTTTGATTAATTAAATATATTATATTAAAAAATATTCGACTTTTTGTTCCTTCCATACAAAACGCCAATTTCATATGTAAGGACCTAATATTTTATAGCGGACGAGGCGCATTCTATTTTACATACGCCGAATTGCTGTTTTCGGAATTTCCCACATTTTGCTGCCGGATTACTGTTATCAGTCAGAACGATGATATGGAGGATTCCTGCCATAACATACTAACTTTCGAATAACTATTTCCGGACACATATGTATACAGGGTGAATTTTCCAAGTGGGCGTGGATGGCCAAATCCGAAACTATGAGGAATAGCGAAAAGTACTCAAAGGAGTCACGGGCTCGATTTTGGTGAAAACTGAAACTGCATCATTGGATTTAAGACAAATCAATATTTCTAGCCAGGAATCGAACCCGTTGAATTTGAAAAAAAAAACACACTGTATTATTACACCATTCGATAGTGTCGCTGATAAGGATCGAATTCTGGGAAGTTATGACATAGAATCTAAAGAAAAGAACTCATTTTTAACAAAATACTTTTTTATTTTTCTTATGTTACCTACCAATTAAACTTTGACTGATTAATTGTTCAAAATGATGACAATTGTTTTCAATACATAGCTGGATTCGACGTCTCAAGGACTGTACTGTATTCAAAATTTGAATTTAGAACATAATTTTGTGAACTTTACAACATAATTTGGTGACTGCGCTACGAGTGTGTTAGTAAAATATTGAGTATCATTTCGAACAAGGCACAGGTAATGTAGGTTAGAAAAAAGAATTTTATTAAAATCCAACATTTTCCTTAAGTTTGCCGTATGTCATTACTTCCCAGAATTCGATCCTTATTAGCGACACTATCGAATGGTGTAATAATAGTGTTTTTTTTTTTCAAAATCAACGGTTTCTATTCCTGGCTAGAAATATTGATTTTTTCAAAAACTCAATGATGCAGTTTTAGTTTTCATCAAAATCGAGCCCGTGACTCCTTTGAGTACTTTTCGCTATTCCTCATAGTTTCAGATTTGGCAATCCACGCCCACTTGAAAAATTCAACCTGTATACATATATGCGTCTGGAAATAATCCACAAAGTGACAAAACAAGAGTGAATAAACAAATAAATAAGTAAGTAGGTACTTTTATGTTTTATTCTGTTTATAAAAGCTTGTCCTATTCGTCAGAATGGTGATGGTGAATAGAAAGGCAGACTGACTTTCCGTGAAATCGAAATTATGAGCTGCACCCTAATTGCTAACATATTATCAATAACAATCTGAATAATTTTGAAGGATATTGCTAATCCATTGCTCCATATGTTCGAAATATTTGTCTGCTCAACAACGTAAATAACGCAATGAATGTTGTTGAACTGTCAAAAAGAAAGACATTGCTACTGTTAATGAGTTACGCAATTACCCTGCTGGTCCTGATTTTTTCTAACGATGTCCTTATAATGCAATTTAATCTAGAGACCCGTTTTCGTTTTAAAACATTAATGTCATCGGAATAATTCATTGAATGCCGGGTCAGACAGAACAATTTAAAATATTTCCTACAAAATTATCAAGGACAGAAGTTTCACTCAGAAACAGTGCCACATACAATAGAAAACCAGCAACAAAAGCATCGACATACTTCACAAAACAGTGAACAAAAAATGCACTGCAAAAAATAATCGGGCGTGGTAACGATAAAATACTACAAGTCCACAACTGATAGCACTGCATAGCTCCCTTTATCGCAATCAGCGATATAATATGACCTATCTATGTTAAAGACTTAACCTACTTATTCGATGGATTTACTCTGCTATGTGACGTCATTAGTGTGTATTGTGATTATTTTCCTTTGCCAGATAACGGTAGTTTATCTATGGTTTTTGTGGATAAGTATTATAGTAAACTACTATTTTGTGCCACTTTATGGGCCAACCTCATAATTTTATCTATGAACTAGCTTCAGCCCACGACTTCATCCGCGTGAAATTTCACCCTCCCCCCATTAACCCTCTTAGGGGTGGAATTTCGAAAACCCTTTCTTAGTGGATACCCACTCTTCACAAAGAAAACACCCTCCAAATTTCATGTCTCTAGGACCAGCGGTTTAGGCTGTGCGTTCAGTCAGGACTTTGAACTTTTATTTGGCAATATCTATACAAATATTTATTGTCACTATTATTATTCGAGCGTATGACACTCGTGGGCTGCAGCTGACTGAAAATCGACGTCAGGTAGTACTTACACCTTGTCTTGTCATCTAGCATTATGCTGAGCTGAGGCCCGTTTGGTATTTTTATCTATTTCATAGTTTTACGGTGTTATTGTTCTAAAACGCATTTTTCTTTCTCTCTTTCGATAGCAGTTTCACATTTTCATTGGAATCAGTGACCCGATTTTGATGGTGTTGTTTACATACGAAACTTCTGGGGAAAATCAAAGCTATAAAACTTGTGGCGTATCTTATCGTGCAGAAAACGTAATAAGGTCCGAACGCTGTCACATAAATATAAAAGCCATCGACCGAAATGGAAGCAGATAGTCCAGATAATTGATAGTTAATTTCTTTGACGATAAAAACAGCCAATCTAAACGATAGTGGAGTGAATACAGGGACCCTTTACAATAGATGGACAAATTATAACACAGTGCTCAGTACGTCTAACCAAACATATCCAAGCAAAAAAAAAACACTGATAAAAATGATTTTATTTTGACCTAAAATAATAAATTGCCGGCACATTAGTGTATTTTCGTTAGCTGATTATATCTAATGCTTTTCCTTATATTTTTTTTTACCGCCGTCTTTATTTTGGTGGTCTTAGAAATCATTCAGATCTCTAAAAGTTAGTCCATCTATTTTAATGGGACCTTATATAGACGATTTTAGAAAGCGTCAGAGTACCCCGCGAAATTCAAATTTTCTTACGTTTTTTTGCAATTTGAAGGTCAGTATCAAGTTGTAGGTATATTGATCTAAACATAATTCGCGGCCGTAACAAATATTTGTTTATGGAATAATAATAATAAAAATCATTAATACAACTCTCTTAAGTTCATATTACCCTAATTAATTGCTATTTTATTAAAGCATGAGATTTGACGTCAATTCTAACACAACGAGTTGTGTTGCTGATTCTAATGAGTATAATTCTGTAAATTCATAATGTTACAGTCGCGAATCATATATTAATCAACGCATAACAACATACAAATTGCAAAAACAGAACCTCCTTTTTTGAAATCGCTTAAAAACGTAAGGAAATTTGATTTTCACGGGCTATCTTTGCGTATTCCTCTTCTGCTTCGTAAACGCACAGTAAACCGTTTAGTCAAATGTGCTTAAACCTTCTAAACTAATGATTTGTATGCATCGCTAATCCCTATTTATAGAATCGACTAATTTAAGTGTTATCGAGGTGCCTACGTTTCCGCTGCTCATGAATAATTTAGTAGGTTTGAAGGACTCGTCGGAACACACCGTATGAACCTATGCTCTATCGTCGGTGCGTGTAAATTAGGGAAAAATCGAAGTTACGGTGACATAATATGACGTTTTGGGAACATGCTTATGTACCCGTCGCTCCTCGTAATAAAATAATAAACTGTATGTTAACCTTTAGGTACCGCTATACTGGGCTGTCACTAAAAATATTGTCAGCCTGTCCCCTACTGGGTGAAGGCCGGCTTTTAATTGGATAAGCCTGGCAATTCCAAGAACAATAATTCTCTAGGACCTAATTTCTGACAGCCTGGTCTTTTGTGAATACTAATGATCAGAAAAATTGTCACAGTTTTTTTTTTGCGTGACAATTACAGGGTCACATTAAATTAACCAGCAAAATTTCAGAGATGTGACGGGTATCGATATAAAATCATGACAAAACTTGGGTGGGTACAATATCTATCTGTTCTCTGTCCGTACAACATAGCAACGGATCACAATAATGCACTCCTGTTCTTATTCCGTGATTCTAGTAGCTCGTTTATTGTTGGAGTGATTGGTCTGATTAGTTGAGTGTGGGCGATTAACTGTTGTAGATGAATATCTTAATAACATTCCCTATTTTGAGGAGGCGAGCTTCGGTTTGAATGGTGGCATTGTTTGTTGTCTTGAACGTGTTCGTGTTCTTCACATTTTAATCACAATAATCTTTCTGGAATCAAATGTTGGGTATTATTTTTACTAGTAAGTAGTGAGTCAGACAACCTTTGCATCATAAAATAAAAATGGCGGATTTTTCACGTTTGTTTCGACAGTTTATTTTTACGTTTCTTATTCATCCAATCTACTAGCGAATCTAGCTATATTACATAAAGCGCTTTTTCCATTTGAAGATTAAAACCTTTCATATAAGGTATCAAGACTACCAAAAATGGTTTTATCGTTCGTATTGTGTATTTCCAGACCAATATTTTCCACGCAGTTGCTAGACAGATGTAGCTGAGTAATAGCATTGTAAACTGCTTTGTTTATAAATATTAGTAAACATAACGAAATGCATTCAAAGAGCCTTTACGAGTAACGACTAACAAGGCCCTTTCGTATGAGTTGTCAGTCCCACGACCAACTTTAATCATACCAGATTACCAGCCCATAATTACCCCACTGCAGGTCAAAGCTCTGACCATATTTTAGAGAATGCTGGAGCGTTGATAACCAGTCTTGCTTACAGCATAACATAATCAGCCTATAATATTCCCACTGCTGGGACACAGGTCTCCTCTCTGTGAGACTCTGTGAGAGAGAGTGGGTTGTACCACGCGGGCCCAATGCGGGTTAGAAGATGTCACGTCTTCGAATTTTTGGTTCTAGGACATGCCGGTTTTATCACGATGTTTTTTTTGCTTACTGCATGTTGACGAATTCAGATATTTCGTGTAAAAATACCCATGTTTCCTTAAGATCTTTTTCACCACCATTTTTCAGAGTTGTCCAAGATAAATCAACTATGCTGGCTGCTTATCTTCGATCTATTTGCGTAGCTGAGTGATACAAAAGATGAAGAAATAACCTTACCGATATCGACAAGGGGTGGTCGATCCCTGCCTCGTCGTATGCAGAGGTAACATTCTGGTGACCGCATGGACCCATGGTTTAAGTCTGCTGGTAAACCTGTGGGTGTTAGTTCTAGGACTTCAAAACCGCTGGGAACTGTTTCTTCTAGACCAGGGAATATTACTCCTGTAACAAAGAAAAAATTAATGTACCTAGTTAGTGATCGATAAGAAGTTGGGCCAACTCTTGGTCTTTCAAAATTTAAGTGTTGGTTGATTGGCATGGTTTAAATGGAGGAAACGCATGTCGCTAAAAGAGTGATGAATATAAACGTTGATAGATGGAGAGGGAGGAAAGCCAAAATAAAATAGATGGAAGGATTGTGTGAGGAATGAAATGAAGAGACGGGGCTTAATCATAGCGTGATGGTTAACCGGGGAAAATGGAAGAAGAAAACGTGTTGCGCGGTGACGTAGAACAAGGATAGGAAGATGATTATGTATGATGATAATGGTTGATTAGCGCTGTAGCCGAAAGAGAGCTCAAGCAAAATGCTTCGGTACGGTTCAAGAGTTTATAACTGACACGAAACAAATATTTGTTACGTCCACAGAATAACTTTTAAGTTTTGCGTGTCTGTAGAGAATTTGCGTCTGTACCAACGACCGTTCACGCCCACGATATTTCTAAACGTTACATTGTTCCGAGATATAGGTACCTACCTACTCCAGTTTTTACGTGGACGCTGAATCATTGAACCAAAATTCCTATTGCGTAATACCGGAAGAAGATATGAAGCAGTTCATCAGAGGGTTACCTACAAACGAAACACACTAGGGCACCGACTAACTAATTTGCAAATAAACAAAGCTGCAAGTCAGCATACTTCTGCGTCACTATATCAAAAAAAACTTTTTTACAAAAAAAAAACAACCGACTTCAAAAAAAAGAAACACTACAAAGTGATAATTTATAACTTTAATTTCGAAAGTCGGTGTCGTTGATTCCGCATTTTCGTTTTTTGACACAGACTTCCGAAATTAAAGTTATTTATCACTTTGTAGTGTTTTTTTTTTGAAGTCGGTTGTTTTTTTTTTTTTTGTAAAAAAGTTTTTATTTTTCAATTTTTAGTTGTACTTACCCAACAAAAAAGTAAACAAAAAGATCGTTAATGTAGACAATGTAGATAAATTTTTAGATTTTAGTTGTTTTTTTTTTTTTTTTTTTTTATTTTGTTTCCAATACATTACACTAAAAATTAGAAATACAACACACCTGTCTAAAAACCTTTGAAGGTTTATGTGACAAGGTGGAGGAAGCAATCTCGCTCACAACACGTTACTTAAAAATATGTATTAAACAACTTAAGATGTAATATCACCAGTAATATAATATTTTTTTAAGGTATATTTACATTTTTTATATGTACTAGTAATAATACTGGACTGCACAGAATTAGGCATTTTATTCATAGTATCAGGTAATATATATTCCCACGTTCTCATGCCATACACATTTACAGTTGAGGGTAATTTATATGTTGGCAAATAATCAAGAGCACGTAACTGTTTTGGTCTATTGTTTAAAGTTAAGGAGCTAATATTATTAAATTTGTCCAATATGATCGCCGACCTGAATTTATCAAAGACTGACACGACTTTACAATATTTAAATAATCCGTACTCATCGTCTTTATACTTAAGTTTAATATTCTTTGGCACAATAGACTTGAGTATACTTAATTGAAGTCTATATATTTTATTTACATAAGTTTTATAGGAACGTCCGTAACTAGTTAGCCCATAGCTTATGACTGAATCCGCCAGAGCAAGATACAGTAAGCGTAGTGTGTGGAAGGGAAGTTTGTATTTGAGGACAGCCAACTTTGCGTTAATAGATCTACTTAGATAAACTTTTATTACATACACTTTCAATGTGAGATCCCCAATTAAAATGCTTGTCTATGATGAGGCCAAGATAGGTGTGCTGGTCAACAGCCTCTAGCGTGGGGCACGCACACATGCGAGCAGTGGGCCTGCGATGCAGGCACTGGTGATCATGCGCAATAATCTCGGGTACATGTCTAATCTTCATACAAGGGGAGTGTATATGTATAATCTTTGTTTTACTAGCGTTAATAACCAGGCCTCAAAAACCGCTTGTCCGATTTCGATAAAATTTTCATGGGACCATTTGGGAAGTATACCCTTTCCAACAAAAAAAGATTTTTTCAAATCGGTTGGCAAGCAACGGAGTTATGCGCGAACAAACATAAAAAATTCGAATTGAGAACCTCCTCCTTTTTTTAGAAGTCGGTTAAAAAATGTAACGTCAGCTACCATGTAATAATTCACATAACAATCTCAATGTTAAGCGAAAGCTTTTTTATTTATATAAAAATTCAATAGTTTAAAGGTCTTTGTGATCCAATACGATTGCCTTGACAATGGCTGTAGGTGTAGGTACTGCCAGTACTTCTTTCTTTCTTGATGTTTTTATTTAGCTTTTAGCTCCACTTCCTCCAATTCGGCCTTCGTTTATTCGGTGTAACATATTATTACTATAATTGGTAAGTAAGTACGTTGTGTTACCCGCTTGTTTTTTTTTTTGGAATGGATGTTGTAAGAGGTGCGTAACATGTTAAAGCTAATGGGCGGCAATATAAACTTGTAACTTAATAAAACTTTTTGCTGTGAAAACCTGATTTCCCCAAGGAATGCAGAAGCTTCTCGCAAAACAAGATCCCGCTAATATCGTAGATCTAAGATTAATGAGCACGTCTATTAAAGCGTCCGCGTTATAATCCGCTATCAGTCTGTTATACTTCGTTCTAAAGATGGGCCTCCTTATCGTAATAAGATCTAAATATTTAACATCTAATCATCAAAACGTGACATTTCTCCACCTATCCCTTTCAGCAGTTTATATCCCTCACATGTAGGTAACCGTAACGCTACACTTTTTAACTCCGCTGCGTATAAGTAATGTAAACATTCATTATCTATGACCGGCAGACTAATTAACAATTCATATCCAAAAGAATGCGCATGCTCCTTACGTCACACAAACAATGCTGCTTTGTTGACCCGAGTATATCTAGAGGTTTAAGTGGCATTGAACCCAACTTGTAGTTCGATGTATCGATGGTGTCAATATATCTGAGAATGAGCACAGACAGGGGGGTCAAATGAACGTGGCCCTTTGTTGAACAATCAAGACGAGGACTGACGATTTATGGGAGGCGTGTAACAAAGAGGAAATATATTGAGATCGATTGATTCGATCTGGAAGTAGCGCTGCAATAGTTGATAACAATTAATGATAGATGCATTTGTAACATAATAGACGGAGTGTCTAGCAGAAACTTTATTGCGGTGTTTCTTCTTCCTAAAGCTTTACACTTGGAAGGTGCGGGCGTTTTTGGGAACTGACTTTAGCCTTTTACACAAAAAGTGCTCATTTTAGATACCTAGGTATATGGGGTACATTATACACACAGACGACATAGTTGCCATCGCGGGCAAAACCTGGATGAGGCTGGCACTGGAGCGTGGTGATTGGCACAAGAAAAGAGAGGTCTATGGCCAGCATTGCCCAGCAGTGGGTGAAGTCGGGCTGTAGATAATGATGATGGGCTACAAATAATGCCGATAAACTAAAAGAGTTCATGCAAACGCTGAGATAAGATAGGAACCTTGTTTTGGTTTTAGAAGGATTTTCTGAATAGGTAGGTACTATTTCCTCGTCTGTATGTAATGTTTTTTCTTCTGCAATCTGTGCCAAGTCCAAAATAAATGCGTTTCTTTCTTTCTATAGTCCGACAGCGACACATGCAATTATCGACCGTATTATTTTCTGCAAATAATCTACATTAAGTATACTAATAATAAAGCTGAAGAGTTATTTGTTTGTTTCAACGCGATAAGAACTACCAATCGGATTTGATAAAAAAAAAAACCGGCCAAGTGCGAGTCGGACTCGCCCATGAAGGGTTCCGTAGCAGCAAGTAACATAATATAAAAGTTCTTGTAGTTCGTTGTAACTTTGTGAAAGGTAAATTGCGGTTTTCGATTTATGACGTATTAAAAAAAAACTACTTACTAGATCTCGTTCAAACCAATTTTCGGTGGAAGTTTACATGGTAATGTACATTACTTATATATATTTTTTTTAATTTTATCATTCTCTTATTTTAGAAGTTAGAGGGGGGGGGGGACACACATTTTACCACTTTGGAAGTGTCTCTCGCGCAAACTATTCAGTTCAGAAAAAAATTATATTAGAAACCTCAATATCATTTTTGAAGACCTATCCATAGATACCCCACACGTACAGGTTTGATGAAAAAAATTTTTTGGAGTTTCAGTTGTAAGTGTGGGGAACCCCAAAATTTATTGTTTTTTTTCTATTTTTGTGTGAAAATCTTACTGCGGTTCACAGAATACATCTACTTACCAAGTTTCAACAGTATAGTTCTTATACTTTCGGAAAAAAGTGGCTGTGACATACGGACGGACGGACGGACAGACAGACAGACATGACGAATCCATAAGGGTTCCGTTTTTTGCCATTTGGCTACGGAACCCTAAAAACAGAGTGTGCTTATGACCACACGACTGAAGTGAAACTTCAAACGTATTTTCCTATGAGAGGAAGAGAGAAAGAAAATGTGCGCGCGCACTGCTTTCTCTTGCTTATATCCCCCACTCAACTCCCGTTCGCCTCGCCCGATCACACTTTTCGTAACGCTTACGTCACGCGTTCGCCAGCTTACTCCCCAAGTCAAGCGTGCGTAAAGAAGTTTCACTTCAAAAATTTGCATTAAATAGCCCAATTATTGAGGAAGGTTACAGGTTATCTCGGTTATCTATACAGGGTGAAATTTTAATCACCGATTTTCTCTTGAGGGCTTGAGGGGTCATTGTACTCATTATTATAAACAACTTTTACTATGGGACCAAACATGAAATCGCGATAAAAAAACAGCTATTCCCTATATTTTGACGAGTTATGCGAACATAAATTAATGCAGGGAACAGCTGAACTTTTTTTCACGATTTCGGGTTTGATCCCATAGTAAAAGCTGTTCATAATAGTATACAATAAAATTCAAATTTCTGAGTGACTAATATCAACGTACTGCCTAAACCCCTGGTCCTAGAACATAGACAAGAACAGAGACATGAAATTTGGAGGGTGTGATCTTTGTGAAGAGTAGGTATCCAATAAGAAAGGGTTTTTCGAAATTCCACCCTTAAGAAGGTTAATGGGGGGAGGGTGAAATTTCACGCGGACGAAGTCGCGGGCAGAAGCTAGTAGGTTAAATAACAAACACGTGGATGTTTCAGCAAACCTGTTTGCCAACAAAAACTGTTGTGTGTCATAGTTTCTTATACTTATGTATTTATTTATTTATTTATTTATTTATATATACTTTATTGTACACCACAAAAATACATAACATGAAATAAACACATTAAACACTACAAAATATACAATGGGCGGCCTTATCGCTTTCTGCGATCTCTTCCAGGCAACCTTGGAATGGACAGTGATTTCCTTGGACATAAAATGGGGCTGTCGTTGGTGCAAATATTATGCATACAATACAATAAAATAGATACACAGATAAATACATATCCAAAATTATAGATACTTAAATATATACATACTAAATAATTATAAGCACCGAAAATAAAATAAGACAGTAGATGATAGCAGTTAGGACAAAATCACAACGACAAGTAGTGTTCCTTTACAAGTCTTTTGAACACGTGTAACGACTGCGCGCGTTTTATTTCAACTGGCAACGCATTCCACAAACGAGCGGCCTGGACAGTAAAGGATTTATCAAGGAAAGTTGTGGAATGCGTTGGCATTTTGAGCTTTAAGTTATCTGATGACCTTAACAATTTCGTGTGGGAGTCACAAAGAAACTGAAAACGTTTCTTGAGATAGAGAGGGGTGGAAGGGGAAAAGAGAACATTGTACAAAAGGGAAAGAATATGAGCATTCCGACGAAGGCGAATTGGTAACCACTTGAGCTTCACACGAAATTCGGAAACGTGGTCATATTTGCGCAGACCGAATATGAACCTTATACAAAAATTTTGAAGCCGCTCAAGTTTATCGAGTTGGTCTTGGGTAAGATCAAGATAGCTGGCATCAGCATAGTCAAGGATGGGTAGAAGAAGTGATTGTGCAAGCGCAATCTTAGTGGCAGTTGGTAGAAAATTACGCAATCTCTTCAAGGACGCAGCGGATGCAAATAGCTTGCGGCTAACTTCCTGTAGCTGGGCAGTCCAAGAGAATTCCTTATCAATAAATATCCCCAAGTTTTTAACTTTGTCACTAAAGGGAACCACTGAGTTGTCAAAAGAAACTTGGGGAAGAGTCGTCCAGTCAATTCTTGAGACCGTCCTAGAACTGCCCACCACTACAACCTGCGTCTTTTTGGGGTTGACCATAAGTCCATATCTCTCGCTCCAGTCGCATATACGGGCCAAATCACGATTAATCGTTAAGATAGCCTCGGACAGATTTCCAAGAGAAGCTCGCGAGTATATTTGTAAATCATCTGCATAAAGATGGTAGGAAGAAATTAGTCCGTCAGAGATTGAGTTAATAAAAACTGCGAAAAGTAAAGGGGATAGAACGCCACCCTGAGGTACACCGGCAGAAGTATTACTCCAGGAAGACAAGGTCTCTCCGATGCAAATACGTTGCCGGCGACCGTACAGGTAACTACGAAACCAGTCAATTACCGATGGAGATATGTTAAGAGAACAAAGAATGCCAAGCAAAACATCAAAATCAACAGTATTAAAAGCATTACTGAAATCTAGCAAAGCTAAAACCGTTAGATTACTGTTTTCCATGGCTGACCTTATATCATCCGTAATGTTCAGAAGCGCTGTGGTGGTGCTATGACCAGGACGGAAGCCAGACTGGAAGGGGTTGAGGAGATTATTTTTAGAGAGGAAAGTGCTTAATTGATTGTGGATTAACCGTTCAAGGACTTTGGATAGGAATGGTAAGACGGATATTGGACGGTATTCAGAAAAGGTCGTGGGATTAGACTTTTTAGGTAAAGGTATTATTTGAGCATCTTTCCACGAGCACGGAAAGACACCACTAGATGCCGAAAAATTGAGGATATGACAAATGACGGGTAGGATGACATCCAGCACAGGGACCAACATATTACGGCTGATACAGTCACTTCCTACTGCATTGGAAGTAATCGATAGTATGCTCTTCTTAACATCACATGCGGAGAACTGACCAAAAACAAATGGAGAATAACTGGGAGTCGGAAGAGAAGAAAGATAATTCAGTGTATTCGATTTTATTGTCCTATCAAAATTGGACGAAGCAGTAAAATGATTATTCATTGCATCAATGTCTAAATCTTTCGGGATTGTCTCTTGCCGGGTTTTACCGACCCCCAATGATCTAAGAAAGGGGTTAGAAGATTTTTGTATGGAGGGTGGCCCTAAGGTCGGCCGCCATTTTGATTTTTTTTCAGAATCGCGGTGCACAACAAAAGTTATATATTTAGATAGAGGACACTTATACAAACAAAAAATGTAATTAACATAATATCCTAAAGCGTCAGGTTTCGGAGTTATTCACCGAAATATAAGTCGAAAACAACAAGGATTTTTTTGTTCTTTTCCCCTACAGGTAACCATATTGAACTATTGAGGTAATAGAAACGTTATAAAACCTTTATGGAGAAGGAACAAATGAAGAATAGATATTTTTTTAATAAATATGTAATTAAACACGGCAATTTATTGATCCTTTTTTTAATCCCAGAGAGTATCTGACATTTAAGTCTTTTGTGTTTTCGTTTTTCTTAGTACAGAAGTTTGACATTACACTTGTCAGATTAGTCTCTGGGATTAAAAAAACGAACTATAAATTGCCGTGTTTAATTATTTATTAAACACGGCATAGCGTTGGAAGGCCTCCCACAAGGTGGACCGACGACCTTGTGAAGGCCGCAGGAACTCGTTGGATGCGAGAAGCACAAAACCGGTCGAAGTGGAGGTGCTTGGGGGAGGCCTATGTCCAGCAGTGGACGTCTTTCGGCTGAAATGATGATGATGATGATGAATTATTTATTAAAAAAATGTCTATTCTTCATTTGTTTCTTCTCCATAAAGGTTTCATAACGTTTCTATTACCTCAATAGTTCAATATGCTTACCTGGAAGGAAAAAAAACAAAAAAATCTTAGTTGTTTTCGACTTATATTTCAATGAATAACTCTGAAACCTGACGCTTTAGGATATTATGTTAATTACATTTTTTGTTTGTATAAGTGTCCTCTTTCTAAATATATAACTTTTGTTGTGCACCGCGATTCTGAAAAAAAATCAAAATGGCGGCTGATTTTAGGGCCAAAACCTTCAAACCCCTTTCCAAACTTTGGATGCGTCCCCATTTTGGACAGAAGTATGAATGTGGTGGCGATTAGCATTCCTACACACCTTGTTGCAGTGATTACGGATTGAGAGGTATCTTTCCCTGTTAGCGTCATTAGCCCTGCGCTTGAATTTAGACTTCGCCGTAACTTTTTTGAGCATCAGCGTTTTAATATCATTTGTGAGCCACGGCGCCGGCAAATGTTTAACCTTTACTGCTCGAACAGGTGCGTGTTGATCGTAGAGCTCGATAAGCTTCGCCGTAAGAATATCAACTTGCTCATCGACTGAAGCAGAGGCAAACAGAGCAGACCAATCTATATTGCTGGCATCCTTGCAAAGATTATCAACGTTCATGTCACCAAAATTGCGTTGCATGAGAATCTTAGCTTTAGCCTTAGGTGGGCGAATTTTGTATGACAGAAAAATCAGGTCATGGTAGGAAAAGGCATCGGCTGAACATTGACCATGCTTAGCGACGTGATCAAGGGAAGAGACAAAAATCAAGTCAAGAAGTGAAGGAGTAGAGTTAGGAAAATGGTGAGTGGCACTCAGTGGAAGAACTGAAAGATTATTAGAAGCCAAAATATTAGTCAAAGAAGAAGAGCGATGGTCTTTTTTCAAAAGACAAGTATTAAAGTCACCCATGATTATGCTATGACTGTAAGAAGGAACCAGCATTTCCAAGAGATTTTCGAAGGAAGAAAAGAAACTAACACGTAAAGAGGGACAATAATAGACGCCAAGAAGTAATTTTGAATGGTGTAGTTCTACTTCAAGGAAGAGATGTTCACCAGCATTAGATGGCGGTGGCTGTGCTGACACATTGACAACAGAGTAGGGAATTTGCGTGCGGAGATATATGGCAACACCGCCACCAGCCCCGACCGAGCGGTCGTTTCTTATAAGCTGGAAACCGGGAAGAGAGTAACTTGTTGACGGGAGACAAGGTTTAAGCCATGACTCGGAAATTAGTATAGCATGTACATTCTTACAGTCAAAGCTTGCCAGCATATCGTGGAAATGAGCCGGAATGCTCTGAGCGTTAATATGTATAACGTTAAAATTCTTGGGAACATCAGAAAACTGCGCTGCGAGACTGTCAGCAAGAGAAGGAATACTTACGAAACTGTCGTCGTTGCTAGTTATAGAGTAAAAGCTACTATTATCACTGCTTACATCGGTAGACATAAATATTTATCTAATATAATAAAAATAATATAATATAAATTATACAAAAACCTAATTGTAAAATAAAAATTAAAAAAACAAACAAAAAACCGTTCACATAACAGTCCTGCCGGTTGCGTTATTAAATGTAAAGAATTAAAAACTACTTACACAGTCCGGGTAAAAAAAAAAAAAAAAAAAATTGAAAAATGCATTAAAAAACATAATTATCAGGAGAAAACACAAGAAAAAAAAAAAAAAATTCAGTCACCGTCTGCCATTGCACCGTTAGGAAAAACGGAACGCAGCGAATGAAAGTGACATGGGTATAGACTGACACTGACAGAAACAATATTGTGACATTAATTCAATCAAGCAAATTGTAGCACATTAAAAAATCTGAAGGTATAACCAAAACAACAAAAACATGATATTACCCGGACTTTGAACAAGACATCACAACGAAATCACTTCTTTAAAGCAGCAGCACGCTTCAACCTGGCGGTCTTCACAGCAGCAACGACTGGGACTGAGGCTGGCACAGCCGATTGCGATACTGGATCACTCTGCTCGGACTCACTGGGACACGGCGCAATCTTGTCCAATTCAGCGAGTGACTCAACCCGATGCCGCGAATCATTAGGACCAAGGACATACACACATCCTGCCTTAGTCCAGCTCTTCGCGACACCACATCTTTCCCTCGCAGCCAAGAACACATCATGCCGCCCCTTGGTTAGGAACTCTGACATGGTGACGCCTGTAGCCTTTAATTTGGCTTTGGAAAACCAAATCCTATCCCGAACCGCAAGACTGCCAAGCTTGAACAGAATAGGCCTGGTTTTATTAGCCACGGCTCGTCCCATCCTGTGACATCGGCTGATGTCCGCAACAGTGAAGTCACTCAGCTGTAATTTTTGAGAAATTACCTCAGTGATCACCTTGGCAGTGTCCTCCTTCTGCTCCTCATCAACACCGTGCAGCAGCAAGATCTTCCTTCGCCCCCGCATCTCTATTTGGTCGACACTACGAGCTAGTAGCTCTACTTGTTGCTGAACGCTGTTGAGAGCCTGCGTGATGAATGACCGGAACATTATAAATTCCGCAGCCAGGCTAGAGGTTGTGACAGGTGACGGAGGGGCCTTCTTTAGTTCATCTTCAAAGGCTGACATCTTTGTGTGAAACAACTCCTTTAATTCACTCAGAGTGCTTGTTAGTGAATCCATTGTGAAGAAGTGAAGTGATAGCAAATTGTGAGAAAATTGTGAAGAGATAACGCTACACCAGCAGGTACTAACTATGTACTTTTAGAATAAAGCATAAATAATTATAAATACTGTTTCTATTAAATTATATTGAATTTCAAATAAGAGCAAATTTTTCTTTGTCTAACATTTACAACTACCCACGAGCGAAAAAAACTATATTATTATTAATACAAAAACAATATTACTTTATGGGTACGTAGTTTTTATAAGTAGGTACTTCACTGAACATTATTATACTATGTTAATGGCAAGCGAGTTTCATGTTCATAAAATTTAATGACGAAAGTAGCCAGGCTAAGGGAAAACATACTAGCTTCAATGTTTACCTGATCGCTAGCTAATATTAATCGCACACCTGTCCGCCGTTGCATAATATCATATCATATCAAAACAATGGATTATGTACCTACTACAGTCAACAAAAAAAAAAACGTACAATACTTAATCAGCCTATAATGTTCCCACTGCTGGGACACCGGCCTCCTCTCTGTGAGAGAGAGTGGGCCATAATCCACCACGGGTTGGTGAATGTTGGACACTGCTTTCTGCGCAAAGTTCGGACTGGCCATTATTTATCAGCCTTATAGGCAGCTAACTTCAACAACAACATATTTTTAAGCAATTTTCTTTACTTTGTTAATGAGATCTTTGGCGTGCTTCTTCTTTGGTATATTGGCACAAATAACGTGATTAGCTTTTTGCCGAGATGAATATTAAATGATAAGCCAGTTAGCGAGATCATTGCCAGGCTGGCTATCTAGGAATTAGGATGCTCCATTCTTTAGTATAGCCCGATTCAAACTTTATAGCGGTTCGGAACATGAGGCAAGTCGCTGCGCATTGCGCAGTAACAAATTCGTGTCTCAGTGAGGGAGAGGGGGGTACTGCACAGCGAGTAACGTACTTCAGAGCCGCCATAAAGTTTGACGCGAACTATATTGCACGTCAGAGTAAATCGTAGGTTTTTATAGTCCGCACGGAACTAGTTGGCCGCGCCTTAGGTATGTGAGCGGTGGGACGGAGGGGCGGGGGCGCATTACTCAGTACGTGCGTTGCGAACCGCCGCGCGCCGCCTCACCCCTGTCCCCACCTCAGCGGCCAACTAGATCCACGCGGCCTATAATAAAGTTACAAAGAAAAGCCATTGCTTAGAGAAAATGAAATAAAAAAATATTTTTTTAGTAACTCTTTTGTTGGCTGTACCTAGTGTATTGTTTATAATATTAAATGGCGTTGATTCATAAGGATGAATGTACCTATATTGCTTGCCTTATCTTAATTAACGATCTAGAAAAGTTGTATAATGAAGTTATTTAAAAGGCTTATCAGGATTTTTATTTTTAACAGATTTAATTATTGTTTAATGTTGTAATACAGACAATGCTGTTATGTTTAGCTGGTAAATAAAAAAATTTAGTTTATCAGTAGATACATTTGTGGAGTTAAGTGTATGTTATATCTAGGGCGAATTTCACCAAACTTTTATACCTAGAATAAGTCTTATCCTGAGAATGATTTTGATTTTTAACAGTTTTGCCATACGAGAGCTGTCATGAAGACGTAGTTTCTTTTTCCACGGATAAAAGACTTTGGTGAAATCAGCCCAGCCAGTTAACTTCTTAGGATTAGAAACGAATGTTAAGATAAGAAGTTACTAAAAACGTCTGCCAGTTACTAATGTGATATTAATGCTGTGAAGCTGTGATGCAATGGGTTTTAATTTTCCAAATGAAAAATTTATTCAATTTTTGTTTCACATAACTGCTACAAATCTCAATAAATACAGGTTATAAAGTAATACAAGCAGCTGTTATCTACCATCAATATCAATCTTCTTAACCTTTTCCCAACTGCGTTGGGGTCAGCTTCCAGTCTAACTTAATGTAGCTGAATACCAGTATTTTACATGGAGCGACTGACTATCTGACCCCCCAAACCAGTTACTGGTGGGTGGTTGAGTACAAAACCCATTGCCCTTGGACTGGTTGTTAAACTTTGAGGCTTCCGACGACCCGTATTTAACTACTGTCAAAGATCTACGAATGGCAGCTAGGACCATCGGCGTAACGTCGTTTCCGAGCCACGAGGATATGTAATGGATGGTCACCCATCCACAAACCGAACGCACCAATCGTAGCTTAACCATCGATCGACCCATGCGGCTGTTATCATTTACAAGCGACCATACTATAGGTATAATAAATCAGGTTGATGTCCAGTTTCTAGATAAGGGAAGTGTCCTAGATACAGCATAATGGATATAAAACCAGTTTCGCTCATTAGGCGACAAATCTCCACATAACGGCTGTATCACTTGAACTTGTGAAGTACTTTCACAAAATATTACAACTTGTTTTCTTACTGTTTAAGTATATTTTGATATGCCTTGCAGTTTCCCTGAATGGATTGGTTACTCATAAGCAAGGATTTGGTAGGTCAAGGTAGATTGGTTTAACTTTATGTTTTTTGGCCAGACAAGTGTCAATAACACAGTGGTCCACAGTCCTTATCAATATACTTACTGAAAAATTGATTATAAAAAATATTAGGGGCATGGGCATTAGCTGTGATAAGAAGACCAGTATTTGATTTGCTGGATAAAAATCTAGATTCTCTGATATCATTCATTTTTCTAAGAAAAACATAATATTGTTGAACATTGAGATTTATTTCACTGAGCCTTATTTATCGTTATTTCAACTCATACATATAGTGATACAATTCAAGGTTTTAAATATAAAAAGAAGCTGCCAAGTACGAGTGTGGTTCACACTCAAAGGGCTCCATACCGGGAGCGAGCAAAAAAACGCCGATAAAAACACATTTTAACCCTTTAATTTTTTATCTTTTTATTTCATTGTTTGTTGTTATAGCAGACAAAGTACTACAAATTTTGTGAAAATTAATTTTTTTGCCATGAAATATAGTTAAAGCATTAAGTAGGTAATAAAAATAATGTGATCACAAAGTATGCAATGACTGATTTCTGCAGATATTAATAATACAATTACACATACACTTCGCACCCAAGTATCTGTTACATGAAGCACACTGCAACTTGATACCTGACCACGAACCTTAGAGTGTGACAAGTCATTCAGGAATTTACTATAACTGGATTATGCAAAGATATTGATGCAAAGTAATAACATGACAATAGCGTAACACCATTGTCGTTTTAATTATGACTGATTCATCACAATGTTAATGCTAAATACTTATATCATGCAGGCTAGGACATGATCGCACAACCTGTTACCATGGATTCAGTTTATGATTCTGAACCCCCTTGGGTTGAAATATATCATTGGTTGTTAAAAAAAATTTCGCTTTACCATACATTTAGACCGCATAGGTATTATATTGCAATTTTCTTCATAGAAATGTGCAATATGATACCTGTGAAAAAAACATCCCGAGGACAACCGAACACATCCGATGGGGTGTCGGTTACAGTAACAGTGGCGCGAATTTAATGGTTTATTCCCATCTCAAAAAATGCCCAACGCACCTAAAAAGGTTTTCACTTTAAAAAAAAATTAAAAATCTGCTGTTTCATAACAGCAGATTTTTTTTTTGAATATACATATATTAATGATGCTAGGGGGTTTAGAATCATGTGCTGAATTTTTGGTTACAGTTTGCACATTAATGTCCCTGCCAACTTAAGGTGCCACTATTCGATATTTTTTCCATACAAATTTCGGGAGAGTATTACTCCACTGTTTGACATTGTACATCCAAAGTTAAACATTGTATTGTTTTGTCTAATTATTAATTGTGTCTGTACGGAAGCAGAATTGTAAAATAACAAGCCATTAAAAAGTTATGAGCCAACAAAGATTCGTTTTTTTGCTATTTTTAACGTAACTTTGGGTGTAAATAAGTAATAAAAGGAACTGAAAAATATTAAAAATTAAATCCGTACCGACAAAGCTCAGTTATCGAAGAGTTCAAAAAACTTTATTTGTGATTGATTTATGTAGTGGATTTTTCATAGAACTCGATTTTCCAAAGCACTTTTCAAATATTTTTATGCGCCTATCAGTTCGGAACGGTGTTTCTGTGCGTGAGAACTAGATGTTGTGCGTGTAGATTAGCATCTAACTGCTCATCACTGATACTAGCTCCGTCAGACACGAAGCCAAGTTAGACAGCGTTATTTTGGCCATGACCACCAGTGAGTTCGAGCTCGCGTTTAGTTTACTCTTAAGGAATACTTAACGTTCTATCCAGCACTTGTTCCATATAAGACTAATGTAATGCTCAGGATGTCCGCCAGATAAATCTTAATAATTATGCAGGAATGTATGAAACATGACCAAAATGACAATACATAAGTGACCTAGAGAATCAATTACACAAAGTATGTAGTTGGACTTCAATAATTAATTACTTCCTCGTTGACCTTAATGCATGCTATATTCGGTGCAAATTGACAGCAATGTGTTAAAGTTGAGTGTAAATAAATGGCATTAGTTAACCATAAAGGTTGTGGTGTTATCTTTGTTTCAGTCATGTTCACTTAGAACCAATTTATAGGCAGCTGAAAAACAAGACTGTTTTTATCACATTTTTTTTTAAATTTTATGTTACATGGAAATGATAATGCCATTAACTGGATATGGGATTGTCTTTACCCCCAATAAATACAACATGGATATAAGCTTGTTTATATTATGCCTACCTAGTATTAGCTGATATAAATAAATATGTAACAACAATAATCCATTGTTAGAATAATAAACAAGTTTTATTTTTAGTTAAATGGGTTGATTTGAACATATTTCTTTGTCATATTGAAATAATACGGGCTTGAAATAATGTCTACAAAATATTGGTCCCAAAAAAATTATGTGAAGCCTCTTTGTAAATAATAAAAAAATAAAGGCAGATGGCCTTTGGCTGAGCAGTAATCTGCCTTGAAGTGACAATAACATGAATATCGTAGGTATAGTTATTGAAAGGCAGACAGAATATGTTTGCCCAGCATTATCATCACAGATACATTAAAACAATGTATTGTTAGTACTACCATCTATATCTATATATTTTATTTTTTTTCTCTCCTCAATAGTTTAAGTTTCCATTTTACCTATGTTTTTATACAACTTAAATAAATACAATAACTTAACTTTAGTCACATAGTTTAAGTTTTAGTTTTAAGTTAAATTCTTGTTGTTTTCTCTAGTTGTTTTCCTTGTACAACCAAATTTTTGTATGCATGCGGAGTTCACCTATAAGTGATTGTTACACTAATTTGTTAATTTTTTTTACCTTATTTGTTACCCTAAGCATAATACCAGTGTAAACAGTTGTTGGTGAACCAATATAAATAAATAAATAAATAAATAAATATCTTATTTCTTTATTAAAAAATCCCAATGTTAAGTTCTGATTTGAATGATCTGCTCAAAGTTTTTGGTATATTAAGCGATTATACGAATTTATTTGTATGGAACACCAAATAAAACCCTCCTTAAGGCCTATTTACATTACATTATTCAAACAGAACTTAACTTATGTGCATACTAAAATCAATATTTGAATGACAAACACAAAAAAATCCAGCTGGAAGATTATTGAAATCCGAGATTTAAACATTTTAGATTTGAGTAAGAATATTCACAAAAAAAGAAAAAATACTTACCAATGTCTGTGATTGGTGGTTTAGTACTGTATCCTTTGAGGTGTCCAGAGTCGCAATCGTCAAGTAATTCCGGTTTCTCCGGTAATCCAGCGATCACAAAATAATCGGCGACTTTCCGCTCATCCATGTTTTACAATTTTACATACGAGTAACGAGTACCTACGATAAAAAAAAAACTCGTGGTCACACTAATGTCAGCATCACAAGAAAAATAAATACAACCTGATTTTTTAAGGTTAACGAACATGTATCACATCAATTTGTGTACTCTTGTAAACAGACCAGTTTATATAACACAGAGATACGAAAAATAAAAATAAAAAATGTACCACTATCATGAAACCCTTGAAGTGAACTTACAGTTTATTGCTACAGTTAACAATTTGAGCATAAACGCGTCACACATCGTTTTACGTAAATATTTTTATTTATAGATTTATTGCGTTGCCATTTATAATCACTTCTTAATGTATCACAGGGGTGCACTTGAAAACTATTCGTTTTTATTGAGACTTGCAAAACGTCATTTTGTCCGACAACAATCAGCCAAAGACAATTTTTTTTTTCTTATTTTCTCGTGGTGAATTTTGTTTGACGAAAGCGGCAGACTTCAGCCTAGAAATTACGATGTATTTGTTTCTTCTCGAATTAGTACTTAATCCTGATTTTTAGTTGTAATTTGTTTTTAATCTAATTATAATATGCACAGTAGCTTATTATCAATAAAAAATATTAACGTGACAAAGCATAGACAATGACATTTATAAAGCTGCTCACGGTAGTTTATAACAATTAACACATAGGATACTTTTTAGCATAGATCAACATACTTTTTAGGCCGATATTTCCACGGGATCGAAACTTACGCGGGTGAAACCGCGGGGCGCAGCTAGTTCATAATAATATTAAATTGTAAATATACACACATCAAAAGTGTCTAGGGATCAACATATATTTTTGCAATAACTTTTCTCCTGATTGATATTAATTAAAATTTTCTTTAAGGATTCATCAAATAAAGTGTTTTCGTTTGTCACAGTAACGATAAACCAAGTCACCTTTGCATTAATAAAGAAATTTGCCATTTTCCTAATAAAGGGATTTTTGACATTTGAACCACTAACACAAAAGTTCGAAAAAAAGACTGAAATAACAGTTTTCTTTAAAATTTTATTGGGTAACTTAAACAATTAATAATCCGTGTTTCTGCCGCGAACACTAACAACACAAGAACATCGGTTTGGCATACTCAAAATGAGTTCATCCAAATCACGCTGTGGAATGGCCGCCCATGTTCGTTGCAACAACAAAAAAAGGTCTTCTTGCGACTGGATACCCTCCATATTCGGCAGAGCTCTTCTCTGTAGCATATCCCATGCATGCTCAATCGGGTTCAAGTCTGGCGACTGAGCAGGCCAGGGCAGGACATTGATGTTAGCTGCGGCGAGAGTCTGTCTTACAACTCTTGCGGTGTGCGGTCGTGCATTATCATGCATTAACTGAAATAAGGGACCGATTTGCACTTGTAGAGGAACGATGACGTCTGATACAATCGTCTCAGCATAAATTTGAGCGTTGAGGTTGCCTCTGATCCAAATCAACTCAGTTCTTCCGCCGATCCAAATACCCGCCCATACCATGATGGTTCCACCACTATAAGGATGGACTTCCTGGCAGGATTTTAATCGCTGTTGGCGTCCAGGGGTTCTCCAGTGTCGTATACGTCTTGTATCCGGTCTCATACCAAAACGAGACTCATCAGAAAAGCACACGAAACGCCATTGTTCTTCTGCCCAATTTCTGTGTTCAAGAGCCCATTGATATCGAATCCTACGATTGTGCATTGCTATAGGTGGTACCCGTAGCGGTCTTCGGGAATGAAGGTTCACTTCATGCAAGCGGTTTCTGACTGTTTGGTCGCTAATTAAGTTCCCTGAAGAGTGATGAAGCCTCACGGCTAACATCATGGCGGTTATTGTTGGAGCTCTTCGAGTTAAGATTTGAATGTATCGGTCTTGTCTCCGTGTGGTGCAGCGATACCGTCCTCCATGGCGCTCAGCCACGGTACCAGTGCTTCGGTAACGTGTCCAAAGTCGACTGATAACACTCTGACTTGTATTCAGAGCTAAAGCCACAGTACGTTGCCGGGAACCAGCTTCTATCATTCCCACGGCTCTGAGCATTTCTTCCCTGCTTAAATGACGTCGCCGCTCCATAATAACGTTGGTTTTAATCAGTAGTAGGGAAACAGTAGCATTAATAATGTCTTCAATGCGTTGTATGTTTTTATAGGGAAAATATTGACAGCTGATTTTCATCTTTTACTCGAATTTGATTCACAGTTCCTGATTCAAATTATGAAATGCACCAAAAAGGATCCATATAAATTTATAAAATCATAAATTTATTACAAAGCCACATCTCAATCTCAAGAAATCCGCATAAAAATGCTTGATCCCTAGACACTTTTGATGTGTGTATTTTACTTAACCGATGAAAAGTTATGCTATCTTTTTTATAGCTGGATGTTCTAGACGATTTCCCACACCATTTAATTGAACAGGAACTCATATTGTTTTTTATTTATGCAGAAAATGTTTTCAAAAGTATAAAGTGTTGGGGTCGGCTTCCAGTCTAACCGGATGCAGCTGAATACCAGCAGGCGCGGTCGCAGCCCAAGATTTTGGGGGGGGTCATCATGGGTGCCGAGGAATATTTTAAGGGAGGTACGTCTCCTCGTTGGTCTAGTGGTCGCAAGCGTTACTACTGAGCATGAGGTCCTAGCTGGGTTCGATTCCTAGGTCGGGTAGTGTTAAAGGGTTTTTCTATTAGAAATTTCTCAGAAGCAGCTTGGAGTCTGGATTTGTGCCCGGTTGGCGGCAGTAGGCTCGCCCTCTGTGACAACTAGCGAAATGTTGGTGTAGTACTATATGAAGGTACACCCCTGCCCAACCCTTTGGGGATTAAAGGCGTGATGATATGTTAAGGTTCATGTACACATCCAGCTCCACATTACTTATGCTATTCAGGGACGCAGCTTTTACACAGGGAGTGTGTTATTTAAATGCTGCCAAATTGGTCGTATGTATTAGAACGGTAGATTGGGTAGGGTAGCTGGAGAGCGAGCGAAGCAAGCTCGAAAATTTTAACAACCCTCTGTTTGATTAGGTTTTGTTTTATATTTTCAAGTAGAAATAGGAGTTACATTGTCGACTTATGCAGGTAAGCTCAAGCAACTATGAGAAACTAAAATGCAAGAGCGAGCGAAGCGAGCTCGATAATTTTTCACATTTGATAGCATGCATTTTGCATTTTTGATAGGTTCGATTTTCTTTCGATCATTCCAAAAGGACTAGGAATTACTTGCTTTGTCAACTTTTGAAGAAAAGCTCAAGAACCAATGTAAATTCCAAGACCGAGCGTAGCGAGCCTGAAAATTTTAGCACCCCACCTTGAATAGTCTGTTTTCTTTTACCCATCACACAAAAAGAGAACTTACTTTATAGCATTATGACGAAAAGCTTAAACTCGTTTTACAGCAGTTTAGGTTTTGCAATCTGGGCTTACCTAAGCCTTTCAACCTTACGTACGAGCGGAATGCCCAATATCCCGAGTTTGCTTCGCTTGCTCTTGAATCCTATGGATTCTATATTTTTGTAACAGGCTTTTTAAAGGAAAATATTTTTTAGGCGCGTTAAAAAACCCACTGTCATTTCATTTTTACTTCAGTCGGCAGTCCCCATGTCTGCCGATGTTCTTAATGTTTTTGAATACCCATGCCAATCGGGGTTTTCGTGGCTCAAGTACAGTTTTAAGTTAGTAAGGCAAGTAAATCATTCAGACTCTTGACAGCTTGAATGATTTTGGGGGGGGTCATGACCCCCACGACCCCCCCCCCCCCCCCCTCGGACCGCGCATGAATACCAGTATTTTACATGGAGCGACTGCCTATCTGACTTCCACAACCCAGTTACTGGGTAATACGATACCCCTACCCCTTGGTAAGACTGGTTATCAGACCTTCGAGCTTCTGACTACCCGTAACGTCTGTCAAAGATCCAGGAATGACAGCCGGGACCAACAGCTTTACGTGCTTTCCGAGGCATGGAGGGGTCTCGGCATATAAAGATGGTCACCCATCCACAGACCAACCGCGGCAAGCGTAGCTTAGCCTGATGGATTGACCTGTGCGGCTGTTATTATTTCTTTCTTGTTATTATTTCAAAATCAACAGGTTCGATTCCTGGCTAGAAATATTGATTTTTCAAAAAATCCAATGATGCAGTTTTAGTTTTTATCAAAATCGAGCCCGCGACTCCTTTGAGTACTTTTCGCTATTCCTCATAGTTTAGAATTTGGCCATCCACGCCCACTTGGAAAATTCACCCTGTATAGGCTATTAACATCACGCTACGGCCCTTAGGAGCCGAGCAAAAAAAAAAGTTGGAAGGTACGCTACGCGAAAATAAAGTGATAGCTCGGGCGGGTGTTATGTTACGAATTACGATGCGACGCGATGGGTCGGGGGGGTCGAAATTTCACGTGAACGAAGTCGCGGGCATAAGCTAGAGTTTATAATTCTGGTGAGTTGGACTGTGGATGAGTAGAGAACTTAGTATGCCTACAAAGCAAACCAATACCTGACGCTTGATAAAAAAAAAAAAACTCAAAAATGTTACACATACATTTAATATAATTTAAACATCAATAACAATTTCCTTCAGTGCTTTAACTGATGGCGCTATGCTATCATTTAATTCCACTGTATCAGTGCTATTGCTTATTTGTGCTCCAGCCATTAAAAGGCTTATAGCACCTTCTAACTCACTCACTCTTTTACAAACTTCTATTTCCTCTGCTATCTCTTTCATTAACGAAGTGTACAGCCATAAATTGAGTTCAGAAAAGAATTTTACTTGACTTTCAAATACATCTACAAATACATTAGCTGCATCTACTATCACTCTGGTGAACCTTGTTTCTCCTAGATTTTTCTTGAAATATTTGAGTAATGTACCTATGTCTTTTTCATTTAATCCATCCATTGCTACATGAAGAACTTTTCTTCTTAACATCTCTTGAATTAAAGCAGCAGTTCTTTCTGGAAACTTAGTAGCTACATAAGTTTTTAGGACAGCTGACAGGGCTTTGGTGAACTCCATTTTTCTGAGGAACTTATCAAATTCTGGTCCTTTGGCTGGTTTGGATTGTCCTTTCTTGTTACTTTTATCATGAACTTCCTCCACAATTGAAGATTGAACATGGTCTGGTGCAAATTTGAATAAGCCTCTTTTCTCATCAGATGGTTTTGCAGGCTTTTCCCTTTTTCGTATTGATATGATGCCATCAATCATTCCAACTGCTAGGGTATCATCATGTTTGGATATAGCCATGCTCAATACTGCATTAGGGAAATCAATATTGTGTACAACTTTGAATGTGGAGATGTCATAGATTTTTACATGTCTGTCCAATGAGGCGGACATCAGTCTGCTGTTGTTACTGGCTAGTCTTAAAGTAGTGACGGTTTTATGATGTTGAGAAATATTTGCTAGTTGTTTTCCTCCATTGAAAATGTCCCATACTTTGATTTCTGTTCCACCAGCACTTATGAATATGCCTCCTGACGGTAAGAATAGTGTTGATTCTACTGGACTGCCATGGTTGACAGAAAGTACTACCTCGTTAGACCTGCAATCGTACAGTTTAACTGCATGATCATAACCTCCAGATAGAATGATATCTGGGGAGATAGGACTGGCAGCCCCTGCTCTTACATAGTCCGAGTGCTCAGTAAAACTGGCAATCTTCTCCTCTGTTGCTATGTCCCATAGACAAACAGATTTATCATCTGAGTAACTGAGAATTTTGACTTGATCCTTTGTGAATAATGTCCTGTGCACCTGAAATCAAGATAAGGAATTATGTAATTACTAAAAACGTAAGTAAATTAACAAGTTGTAAGAATTAACCTCATAGATCGTCACTCACTGGATGCCTGAAGGAGGACATCGCCGTCGAGGTAGATCACGGCGAAGGTGATGTGACGATCTAACGAGGTTTGCAGGGCCAACATGGTCAGGGACCACTTAAGACAGGAAGGTTTGGAAGGAAAACGGCAAAGGCCTCAGGCCTCCGCCTTTGCCCAGCAGTGGGACACAATATAGGCTACAAAAAAAAGTATTAACCTTAACTAAAGGAGTATGGAATGAAATGGGCAAGGTGACTGAACTCAAACAGGTAAGGTAAACAACAGACACATTTGTCAAATTAATGATGATAAAAATTGGTCCCAAACAGCAGCAAACGGCAACGCGGCAGGCCCAGAATGAGATGGCGAGACAAACTCG
The DNA here is from genome assembly GCA_945859645.1 of Amphipoea oculea. NCBI lineage: Eukaryota > Metazoa > Arthropoda > Insecta > Lepidoptera > Noctuidae > Amphipoea > Amphipoea oculea. The sequence continues at coordinate 8,589,527 of OX243876.1, forward strand.
ACTCTTTCCACAAGGATTGGCATGTAACAGCACTGGATAGTCATAAGTGGAAGGAGCGTAGGGAGGCCTTTGCCCTACAGTGAGACAGAAATGGCTGATAATAATAATATATTATTAGGACAGTTTCATTGCATTTAGTATTTACATAACATAACACCACACATGTATTAGGCGGAGGTGGATCTAATAGTACACTGACATTTCGCCAGTTATTTTTAAATCTCATGTAATAGGGGGCAAACCTATTTGCCATCAACCGGGCACAAATCCAGACAGGCTGCTACTGAGAAATTCCAGATCGAAAAACCCAATAGGTAACATGTTGCCTGATACCGGGAGTCAAACCCAGGACCTGATACTCAGTGCGCTTGCAACCACTAGACCAACAAGTCTAATTAATATTATTTCAAGTTAAACAAATATCAACTTTATATCTATGGTTATTAAGTTGATTTCAGAGTGACTAACACTATTGAAAAAGTTATAAAAATGTTTGAAGTTGTAGTGTGAACTGAACTTTATAATGTAGGATTTAAAGTTATTTTTCCATAAACTCATATTTGTTTACATTTTTGGCAAATAAATCAGGAATGCCGATTAGTATTATAATTATTTACTTACAGGGCCAGTATGTCCGGTAAACACTCTAAGCACGTTCTTTGACTGCACATCAAATAGTTTGACGGCTGCCTCTTCACTGCCTGCCACCAGTAGTCTGCCATCACCTCTGAAAGAAGCACCATAAGCTGCTTCTCTAAACTTTGAGATGTTCTTCGTTACTACTTTAGTGATAGGATCGTATATCTGAAAAATGAACCACACCACCATTATCAATTATTTTTCAGTTTGGTTTCATCAACATTCTTTACTGTAATTTCATTCATTTGATTATGATTATCATAATCAAAATCAGCCTATAATGTTCCCACTGCTGGGACACAGGCCTTCTCTCTGTGAGAGGGAGTTGGTTGTAATCCACCACACGGGACCAGTGCTGGTTTGTAGATGTCACATGACCTCGAATTTATGGTTCTAGAACATGCTGCTTCATGAATACTCATAATGTTCCCTTCACCGTTTTGAGAGCAGTGGTCATGAAATTATTTATACAAAGGAAACAGAAACAGTTTTACATTAGTTTTGCATAATTTATTGCTACCGAGTTTAATAGAAACATGATTTATTGTAAAAGAATTAATAGATGCCAAACAGAGGCATAAGTATAGGCATTCTTTGGAACACTGATTGTTTCATAATGATGATATGAAACCAAAGTGCTAATCTAATGCCTAATTATTTCCATTTATCAAGCACTATCCCAAGCTAGTGAGATAAATAATTTGTAAATTACTGACCTGCACCCTGACTGAGCATGTTGCCGCGAAATAATAAGGTTCTACAGGGCTGAAGTCCAAATAATCTATAGCACCAAACTCCTTCACTAGCACTGGGGACTGAAAATATAAAACAAATTAGTAAAATTCCATATAAGCTTTAATTCCCTCGAAAGTTATTAAATTTTGGTGCACTTACTCCTAATTTCTTCCAGTATATGGTATCCTCTGTAACTACAGAAGCTGGCTTCTGATAAACCGCCTTACTTGTTTTCTTAAAAGGATATGAAATATGTGCCATGTTGTATTAGTTTTATAACATAAAATGTAATGTCATCACTTAATTTACGATTTTTTAACAGAACTCGCGTAAAAACATTCCCACGTTGTTTTGAAACTTTTGATAGCAATTATTAGCAATTACAGATAACAAACAACACGTGCAACTGACATTAAACTTGACAGATTATAAAATCACAAAAAGCTACAAAAAATCCTGTAAAAATATTTTTACTAATGAATCTCTTTTTACAAAATGTCGTCCAAATATTTTTATTAATGAATCTCTTTTTACAAAATGTCGTTCAAATATTTTTATGAGCTTTTCTTGTATTAATAAATTTTTTCACGACTTTATCTATATATAATTATTTTTCAAATATTCTGTTGTTTATGTGTTTGGGTCTCAAATATGAAGGAAGAACCAGAGATGAACCAGAGTTTACTTTACGCCATAGACAACTGTCTATGTGAATGTCAGAAATGTGCCGTAACAAAAATACAAGTAATTTTTAACAAGTTTGTTACTTATTAACCGGATTGTGCAAAGGAAGTTAGCCACAATGTTCAAATTACTTAGCCGCCACGGCCGCCCTCGGAGTGCTATTATAAATTACTTTTCTGAAAAGTCTTTTGAGGTTAGAAAAGCAAAGGTTTATTACGTATATTCCTCAGCAGGATCCGTAAGGTTTGCTTCTACCGGTGGCAGCGATGCAGGAAAAATAACAACCGTAGTCGACAGTATACCGGAAGCACCGCCAGTACCGGATCCTTCGACACTTGTCGACTTGACTGAAACTGTACAAACAATAGCTGCAAATGGAGAGCCTACCCTTGCCAGTCTTGGTCTTGGTGGCTGGTCTCCTGTGGGCATGGTTCAACATTGCTTGGAGTACTTACATATTTCCCTAGACGTACCCTGGTGGGGAGCAATTCTCATTGGAACTGTTTGTGTCCGTTTAGCTATGTTCCCGCTAGTCATAATGTCACAAAGAAATACAGCGGTCATGAACAATAACCTGCCAGAAATGCAACTTATTCAAATGAAGATGACACAAGCCAGACAGACTGGTAATCAGCTTGAAGCTGCTCGGTATGCCCAAGAGATGATGGCATTCATGAAAGAAAAAGGTTTAAATCCACTGAAGAATATGTTGGTTCCTTTAGCTCAGGCACCTCTGTTTATTTCCTTCTTCATAGGATTAAGAGGGATGGCAAACTGCCCTGTAGAGAGTATGAGTTATGGGGGTTTGTGGTGGTTTATGGATTTGACTGTACCTGATCAATATTTCATTCTGCCTCTTATAACCAGTGCCACAATGTGGGCAACAATAGAATTGGGCGTAGATGGAGGGCGTCTTGATGCACAAAACATGGTATTGATGAAGTACTTCCTTAGAGCAGTCCCAGTCATCATGATTCCATTCACAATTAACTTCCCAGGTGCCATCTTAGTTTACTGGTGTTCCAGTAACTTTATATCACTTATACAAGTTGGTTTACTAAAAGTACCAGCAGTAAGGGATTACTTCAAGATTCCAAAGTTGCTCAAACATGCACCAGACAATCTGCCAATGAAGAAAAAAGGATTTGTTGATGGAGCTAAAGACTCTTGGACAAACATGAAAATTACAAAAGAGTTAGCAGAGAGACAGAGGATAGATGAAATGATTTTCACCAGAGCTGGGAAAGGACCTCTGCAGAAAACATATAAATTTGACCCAACAAAGGTATCAAATGTACAAGCAAAAACGAAGTAGGGGTAAATTGTTAAATATTTGTTTAGTGTAGATTAAATATTATCTAAAGTAAGAAGTTGCAGTTTTGTAATTAATAATTTTTATTGACAACTTTGACTTTTTATGATTGTCTATCAGTTGATGTGTATGGAAATCATACTAAATATTGTATACCCTGCATTTTCTGTAGGGACTTTTTTGATAGAAGCACAGTTATTAAAGTTCATTTAACTTATAATATTTGTTTGGCATGTTTGTATTCTTCCTTTTTATCCACTAAGATATTTTTTATTTTGTTTTCATTCTATGGAAAATTTTGAACAAACTCATGGATTTATCAAAATTTTCCCGTGACTAAAGGTTAGGCTCATGCCTAACCTTAAGTCACGGTAATGGGACGACCTACTTCACTGCTAGCCCCATGTTCTAAACCTATTCTTCCTCGTCGAATCCATGGCCCAAAACTTCGTCACTTACATGGCATCATCGGTAGCAGCATAGGTTACTATGGCTGAATTTTCTAAACCTATTAAAATAAATTCAATATGGCAATATATTTTCAATATGGCTGTAACCTCTCTTCTAGTTTTTTTTCCCAACAAGCTTAACTAGGTCAAAAGAGGTAAAAATATCACAATGGTACAGAATTTTATTTTAGCTACAGTGTCGCTCGACGCTCCATTCGGCGAAAACTGCTCTTCGTGAACTTTACTTGTTGTAGTTAGTCGCACCGATTGTAGATGGCAGCACTTGTTACAAATTTGAATTTCTGCATTCATACCCAGTGTGAACCGTGAATGAAGATTGTGAATATCATTTACCATGAGAACAACGAGGATAATTATTTTCACGTGAAACTATCAATGAACAACTAAGTTTGCACTAATAGTTTCGTAATGCTTTGCTTTAGAGAATACGAGCTTCTGCCCGCGGCTTCGCCCGCGTGAATGTCGGAAATTATCCCACAGGAACGTACTACCGGGATAAAAAGTAGCCTATGTCCATCCTCAGGATGCCATCTATCTCCTTGCCAAATTACCGAAATCCGTTCGTCATCTTCCTGCCTGCCCTTTCCCCATGTTGCTTTGGGACGGTGCAATACGTTTTCTTCTCCCATTCTCTCCATCCTTGCTAATCCATGCTATAGGTAATATTATAAATGCGAAAGTGTGTCTGTCTGTTACCTCTTCACGCTTCAACCGCTGAACCGATTAGATGAAATTGGGTATAGAGATAGTTTGAGTCCCGGGAAAGGACATAGGATAGGATATACTTTCTGTCCCCATATTCCCACGGGATCGAGACTTACGCGGGTGAAACCGCGGGGCGCTGCTAGTTTATATTATATTAACATTCTATTTAAATAAAATAATGAAATAACGATGTTCTATCAAGTCGCGTACCTAAAACCGTGCGAAGCAGGGGCGGGTCGCTAGTTAAGAATAAGAAGGTAGCAAGATAGCTTAACATAATTCGTGATGAAATAAGAAAGTAATATCATACTTAATACCAAATCTCAATATCGAAGACATCCAATAAAATAAATTAACACAATAAATAGCCCATAACACAAATAAGATGAGAATATTGAAATACAGATGAAAGTGCTCGAAATATGTATTGTGCCTGGGCGTTGCCGCGTTGGGGCCTGTCGGAATGTTTTCGACGGAAATAATAGATAATAAAGAGGGGAACCATTGCCGCTTGAACAAAGCAAGGGCTCAAAGGCTGAATGCTTAGAACGCAATTACCTACCGATGTCGAGAGTCCCGATGTGGAGGGGCAGCTTTATTAACTACACATAATGATTTTCGTAGCTTCCTATCACATTACATTTCATTACTTATTATTCTATGAGAGTGAGGGAAGAGGGAGTGCTCCTGTTTCTGCGTACATACTTGTGCACTATAATATGTCCCACGCCGAAGGCTCCATTGAGATTGGCGGCCATGGCCGAAATACGGTTTGGAGGACTACCTATACTTATATCACATTACACAGGACATCAGGATAATGTGCCGTAACGTAGGTAAAGAGGTTTTTGGGGACATTGAAATATTACCCACGTCTGGCGCATTTTGGGCACTGGGCAATCATCCCTCTACCTAAGAATGATGACTGTCCAGTTCACGGTGAGTTCAGTATTACCCAGTCCTACTCCTTGCTGAAAATTAACCTTTTAACCGCTTACGCTGGATTAATCCGACAAATATTTTCGTGTCCATTTCGCCAGGGTCGCATATTTACGACTAAATACCACAGCTCGTTTAATCTGCTTTTTTATTTAATTGCGCTGTATTCTATCAGGTATTTTGTTTTTTCCGGCGGCAGGGGCACGACAGCTGATGAAGTCGAAGGTAGACATGACATGAGCCATTCTTATTACATCGTTCGCCTGCTGACTACCGATATGAGAGAAGAGCTCTGATTGTGAATCTAAGCAGTTGCTGGACTGTCAATAATCATCATTCTCCTGCCCTTAGATATCCCAATTTTTTTTGCGGTCGGCGCAACATGTATTTTTCTTCCGTACTTACCTACCTACTTTCTTATTAGTCATTATCTCAGTCTGTAGTCTCCCCCTTTCTAACCATATCACCATGTCAATAACATGTAAGTATAAGTAGGTACCGTAAAATGAGGCTACTTTGCCCCGTTTTTTGCTCCAAATTTTTAAAAGTGTGACTGACGTAAAATGGTTCTTTGTTATGGCTTTTGACAATATTTCCACAACTTATATAACATTCTGGCTCTAATATTTCAATAACAAAAATAGTGGTTTAAGTACTTTGATTTTCATTATTTTTTTTAATTTTTAATAATGGAGCAATGTTACCCACCCTTTCGGAAACATTGCTCCTACATTTAACTTGTACTAAAACGGCACATTTTTGAGACAGTGGCAAAGTTAACAGACTCAGCTGTTACTAAACTCCAAAAATAATAATAAGGAAGCAATTTTTTTGTTTCTCGTCTGATTGATATGGTTTGAACAAATTAAAGGAACTTTTCTATTTATATTTTATTATTTATCGAATGCGTTCAAAAATATTTCAATTTCCTTGGAGTTTTAGAGATTTGATCGAAATTAGAGATTTGGTGCATATTTAACTTCACGGAGCAAAGTAGCCTCATTTTACCGGTACCTGTAAAATTGGCAGCTGTGTAAGACTGAGGCTGTTGTGATCTATAGTACTTAAGAAATAGGTAGGTATTATACATAGAAGCTGTTGGTGTAAGTACCATAATAAAAAAAGACGGGTTGCACTCCGGGAGTGCCGGCAGAAGTGAAAACTTGAATATTAACGTTGAAATAAATCAATTATTAATTTAATTAATATAACTCATTTTTTTTCACTATTTCTGCATCACTTTTTTCATTAATAGATGCACTTTGTTCAATTTCCATATTTTAAACACTTTATATACACGAATTTTACGAATACATAGCAGTGTGGCTACTACACAGACGGTCGAGCCATCAGCTGTCCATCCATCCATCCATCCACTTCCACTTCGACTTACACTTCGACTTCCACTTCGACTTCCACTTCGACTTCCACTTCGACTTCTACTTCGACTTCCACTTCGTCTTCCACTTCGACTTCCACTTCGACTTCCACTTCCACTTCGACTTCCACTTCCACTTCCACTTCGACTTCCACTTCGACTTCCACTTCGACTTCGACTTTGACTTCCGACTTCCACTTCGACTTCCACTTCGACTTCCACTTCGACTTCGACTTCCACTTCCACTTCCACTTCACCTTCCACTTTCACTTCCACTTCCATCACCATCCATCCATCCATCCATCCATCCACCCATCCATCCATCCATCCATCCATCCATCCATCCATCCATTGTGTCCGTGTGTCACTTCACTTCGGTTGGCGCCGCCGTAGAAAGAGAGGGGGGGGGAAATCTCTCCTGACGGTCACGTGTCCTGACGCGATGTCCTGACGCGAGTTTAACATTTTTTACCCATTACTAAAAGTGTGCAACGCCGCTAAAGAAGTTTACACTTTAAAAAAATATGTATTTGTTCGCATATATATTTTCCATCATCTTTAAACTATACAGGTAAGTACCAACTTACGGGAGGTACGATTCCCAAGTTGTTTCACTAGAACTACGAAAACTGCCCTTACTATTACGGAATAAAGGCCCTGTCGTGTCGAGGTCCAGTTAACTGTTTACTAGTGTAACGTACGAAGGGTAGGGTTACGTTCAAAACCCTAAAAGTCGGAAGGGAAACTTTATGTAAACAACGTTATCGGTTCCTGTTTGTTATAAGTTATCGGAAGGCTATTGACCTTAGTTTATAAACTAGAACAATAACTTATTACGAAGTTCCTAAGTAAGTAGGTAGTACCGACCAAACACGTGTAGAACCATATTTGTTGAAAGGGCTTCGTGGAATTGAGTTTAGAAGAAGTACTGACGTACCTACAGTATGTAAACAAATAGACATAAATAGGACCTACCTAGGGCCAAGGTAATATCAGGACAGTTCATGCTCAGTAGTAGCGCTTGCGACCAAGAGCAATAGGCAGTCAAATAAAAAAAATAGGTACCTAATCTGCGTTTGCGATTTATTTTCCAAACATGTAAACAAATATGAATTAATGGAAAAATAACTTTAATTGAACAAACATTTTTATAACTTTTTCAATAGTGCTAGTCACTCTGAAATCAACTTAAGGGTCATTGAAATAAAGTTAATATTTGTTTAACTTGAAATAGGGGAGGGGGGTGGGGGCGGCACTGCGCACTTTTATTATACTTATGTTGGTAGCATTTAAATTCCTTAAATGAGCTCCTTCACAAAGAAAATCAATGAAAATCTATCGAGGAAAGGAGAAGAGTTCTTAACGTGATTCTTTATTTTCTTTTTCTTTATTGATCAATAACAGAATCACAAAGCCAAAGGTTTTGTTTCGTTGAACTATGCCGTAAAAAGTTTCTTAGCTTAACGGGCAATTATCCTGAACTTACAACCTAGTAATGAGGTCTCTATTTGAAAAGGAAATGTTAAAACGTTGCCTTCGGATTTTCTTTGTTTTATTCAGTGTTCTTGAAGTGTAAACTTCTTTCGCGGCGTTGCACACTTTTTTGTATTGGGTAAAAAATGTTAAACTCGCGTCAGGACATCGCGTCAGGACACGTGACCGTCAGGAGAGATTTCACAGGTGAGAACTACTACTCCTAACTTCTAAGTATCCCCCTCTCTTTCTACGGCGGCGCCAACCGAAGTGAACCAAGTGACACACGACAATGGATGGGTGTGGGTGTGTGTGTGGGTGTGGGTGTGGGTGTGGGCGTGTGTGTGGGTGTGGGTGTAGGGGGGTGTGTGGGTGTGTGTGTGGGTGTGTGTGTAGGTGTGGGTGTGGGTGTGGGTGTGGGTGCGGGTGTGGGTGCGGGTGTGTGGGTGTGTGGGTGTGGGTGTGGGCGTGTGTGTGGGTGTGGGTGTGGGTGTGGATGTATGGATGGATGGATGGACAGCTGATGGCTCGACCGTCTGTGTAGTACCTACACTGCTGTGTATTCTTAAAATTCGTGTATACTCGTGTATTGTTTAAAATATGGAAATTGAACCATGTGCATCTATTAATGAAAAATGTGACGCAGAAATAGTGAAAAAAAATGAGTTAATATTAATTCAATTAATAATTGATTTATTTCAACGTTAATATTCAAGTTTTCACTTCTGCCGGCACTCCCGGAGTGCAACCCGTCTTTTTTTATCTCATTATTTGCAATTGCGGAGTATCTACGAGTGTTTGTTATGCTTGTCTTTAAAAATACCTCATCATCTGCCTAGCCTTTTCCCAACTATGTTGGGGTCGGCTTCCAGTCTAACCGGATACAGCTGAATAATAATAAATAATATTCCACAACTATCACACAACGCCATCTAGTCCCAAGCTAAGCAGAGCTTGTGTTATGGGTACTAGACAACTGATAAACATACTTATATATTTCTAAATACATACATATTATAGATAAATTACACCCAGACACAGAACAAATGATCGTGCTCATCACACAAACATTTGTCCTAGGTGGGAATCGAACCCACGACCTCCGGCATAGCAGTCAGGGTCACTAACCACTAGACCATCAGACCTGTCAAATGATATGAATACCAGTATTTTACATGGAGCGACTGCCTATCTGACCTCCACAACCCAGATACTGGGTAATACGATACCCCTTGGTAAGACTGGTTGTCCTATATACCTAGAGCTAATAAATTTTGCTTCATATGATGGAAAAACGTGTCTGCTCAACAACGTAAACAACGCAATGAATGTTGTTGAAGTGTCAAATGAAACCCTACTGATAGTGTTTTACGCAATTTCCACGCTGGTTGGTAATTAACTAAGTAGGAACTTATTACTACATAAAGTCTGTACCTAAAAACGAAATAAGTATTATTTTTGTATGAAGTGGGACGATCAATTTATCAAGTAAACGTTTCTGTTGCAGCCGGTACGTAATCGACCCGTTGCAAATAGTATTTGCAGTTTCGTAAATAATGTAGAATACGTATTACTTACGTCTAGTAAGAGCTACGCTACTACGCTACTGCTACGTCAACTTCTTGGGCATAGTCGTCCAAATATTGTGTATTTTAAATATAGAATAGAATACTCTTTTATGTTCACCATGTAAATAATAGTACATTATGATACATGTGTGCTATGTTGATCATTAAACTCGAGGCGGTATTATTCGCGCGAGCCGTAGGCGAGCGCGATAAGGTAGCCGAGAGTTTAATTATCAATGCACACGCGTATCATACGACGTTTTTCAACACACTTGTGAGGAAAAAAACAGACTTGTATTCTTAAATATTAACTTGTATGGAAAATGGCGGGCTTGGTTTGTCATTCCGCGCGCCGCGCTGACGTGCGCGCGCAGGTTTACCCATAGAGTAAGTAATGGTCATTCCTACACCTGCGCGCGCATTGCTAGCGCGGCGCGCGTTTTTTTTCTTAAAGGCAAACACAAAACCGATATACAGCCTATAGAAAAAATATAATAAACACAAAATAATGTTAAGACTGATCGTAGTGTTGTCGTATGTCAAATTGTAGTTTAGTTAGTATGGAATTAGAAAGTACTATTTGCATAGAGAAATATACATTAATTCAGTGAGTATCCGCAATAATAGAACGCCAGTGGTCTTTTCCGTTTGGTTACGGGAGGGACGACGGAAAATTTATAAGGTGCATCCAGACAGAGCGAGCCATGCGCCGCAAGTGCTTATTTTTGTATGTTAGATGCCTCAGCCTAAGGCAACCATACATATAAAAAAAACATTTGCGGCACATGCCTCGCTATGTGTGGATGCAGCCTTAGGTGAATGCGCAGTGGTAGACCGCGAAATTTTTTTTTTTAAGTTTTTTACAATTCGCAGGTCAGTATCAGGTTGTATCTTGATCAAAATGTATATTTATATAATAGATATGTATTTAAAGAATTATAGTCATTAGAATCATTAATATATAAATTTAAGTTAGATTTATTCCCTAAGAACTTTTCCATAAGAGATTTGTTGTTATGGAACAAATCTAACTTAGAAAGATGTATTTAATGATTCTAATGATTATAATTCTGTAAATACGTATCTGTTATAGTCGCGAATCATATTTTGATCAAGATACAACCTGACACTGACCTGAAAATTGCAAAAAACGTTAGAAAAATTTAATTTCGTGGGCTACAACTGCGCATTCATCTTAAGGTAAATAAATTTTAGTTCATCTTGGGACCAAGGACAATTCAGACTATTTAAAAAAAAAGTAAAATTGGCTCGCGGATTCTTTTTGGCATGAAGTCTCTTTGAAGAGATTTAAAAAAAAAACGCACTTCTCCGACCTCCGACTAGTAAATTAAATAGTTATCTGTGGAAATAAAGCACAAGTACCGTAACGTAAAGAAAAAGCACGCGTTTGTAATACACTGCATTATGGATCTAAAAGCTGTGCATTAAGAGCCATTTTACGAGCAAGTGTGTTGAAAAAAAAAATATATATCTTTGTGGTCACGATCAAAGCCGATAGATGATAATCATACCCTACCTGTTTACTATAAAACATAGCGCATAGGTACAGTAAAGCAAGATTAGTGCTTCGAAACGACAGCAACGTAGCCGAATCTCGTAGCAACTGACCTTCGTCGCGTCGATGGCTACGCGCGGCTATGGCTACGCGCTTCTACGGCTACGCGTAACTATGGCTATGCTTGTCTACGGTTTTGCGCGTCTACGGCTATGGCTATACTCCGCGCCCGTGAGCGCGGGAGCGCGGGAGTTGAATTTGTATGTAAAAATCTGCTCACCGCGACGGAGCGCGGTGCAGTGTGTGGAGCGCCTAAGACTACGCTACACCTACACCCACAGCTACACCCTTTCACAGCTACGTACTTCTATAGTTACACGTGTCTATGGCTATGCTCGTCTACGGCTACGCGCATCTACGGTTATTCTTCACGGGTCCCAAAGTTAACACCTTAGGATAAACTCAAGTATTTAATTGACATACCAACCGGTGTCACCTAACAAAGTAATCCTTAATTAGGTACATTAGTCCTTATAAAACCGCAAGTACCTGCATAGTTGTAAGATCAACGTATACACTTTCTTTACCAAGGCACAGTACCGTTTATTGTTGGCGAAAGTCCGTGCTTAAATAGTAATGGAGAACCTCCTTTGAAGTTGAAACTTCCGAATTTTGGAGTGTTCTCGGACTCACTCGCGAACTTTGTCTTGGGGACTTGTTATACTTACTTCGCCTAAGAGCATACCTATAGGCTAGGGATGGACAACCACCATTGATGTCTGTGAAAAGAAACGCGAAGTACCGGTAAACCGGGGTTACTTTGATCAATTTTGAACTTTAATTTACTGTAATTTTTGAATGTGTGGTTCTAAAAAAATTATAAAAAAATGTAAGAATCGGTTTTTATAAGTTCTCTCTGTAAAAGTAAAAAAAAAAAATCAAAAAATTCGATTAGTTTTTCAGAAAATAAAATAAAACAAAGTGATAAAAGTTAAAATGATTCTGGGGTTACTTTGGAACCCCCCGTTTTTAACATAGAATCTGAAAGTAGCCCCAATAAATCATTTTATCTGGTAAAAATCGGTATTGATAAAAAACTTACCTTTTTTTTTGCATGAAACAACGTGTCATCACCAGCGCACCCGCAAAAAGGATTGTGACAGTTTACCAGTGTAGTTATCCGAAAAAAAAAACTACCAAAAGTTGTTCCGTTTTACGCAATTTGCAATTTTATGTCGATAAGAAGTTTCTATCAAATTAACCCCGTGATTCAAAGTAACCCCGGTTTACGGTACCTAAAAACAAAAATTAGTCACAATAGAGTGCTTGACACAAATGAATCGTGAGATGCCCGTTGTACCGTATGCACCATTGACCTGCACCGTCAGTGGTGCAGAGGAAACTAATTAGTTTCTACGTAAGAAAATACCGTGTGACGTCAAACCCAAATAAATTAGGATAAGGACAGAATGCTTGATATTAAAATTGTTAGCATAAAAGTAATAAGTAGATATAACATTTCATTTATTTATTTGAAACTTTATCATAGTTTAAATAACTTAAAGATTCAAATAAATGAATAAATTAAAAAAAATATATTTAATAATACACTGTAGATCGAATGTCTTGCCAAGGGGTATCGTATTACCCAGTAACTGGATTGTGGAGGTCAGTAGGCAGTCACATCCGGTTCAGTTGCATCCGGTTTGACTGGAAGCCGACCCCAATATACTTGGAAAAAAGCTAGACAGATGATGACACTGTAGACCTGAATGACTGAAAGAGAAATAAAAAAAAAAAACTGATAGGTACGATTTCACACCTACTAAAACTGAACAGGTAATGTCGTGTACAGAATTTTCAGTCTCGTGCCATTCGAGGCACTTGTGTGATTTATCTATCGCACCCGTCAGCCGAAGGTTCGCCGTCTCTGCTATACGTTTTGGTTATTCGAGAAAATAGAAACAAACCATTACGGGGTGGTAGAATAGAATAGAATACTCTTTATTATGTATAACCTATACTCGTAGTAATAGTAATAACTATGTGGCGGCATCTTCAACATCATTATCATCATCAACATCAACCTACAGCATAGCCCTCTGCTGGTAGCACCAGCCACCTTGCGAAGATAGTTTAGTCTGTAGTTTTTAGTCTGTGCTAAATAAATGTAAACTTTTGTTCTTTTTCTTTCAAGAACGTCGTTCCACCTAGCCTGAGGTCCTACCTTACGTTTGCTGATTCGCGGTCTCCACCCAAGAACACATCTACCCCAACGGACATCGGATTTACGGCTAATACGGCTGTCCCATTGCCACTTCAGCTTGCTTGCTTTAGTTTGCATCTTCAACGTCACACACTGACGTCATGCAAAAAATTTTGCATCGCGAAGGCAAAGTTCACACGGACAGCATAATATACAGTAGCGGTATCTATAACGCCACATGCGAACAACGCGTCATACGGACGTCACGCAAAATCCTGCATCTCGCAAGCAGAGTTTACCGCGCAACTAGCATAGATACAACGGCCCAGCATGAAGGCAGTTGCCCGCCAGACACAACACCCGTCTGGTCGGAGGATCCTCCCTTTTCTATAGAGTATGAGTGAACTTTACAGCCTGTTCCACCTCATACCTCTATAACACAATTTCGTACATAATATACAATCGTCGAACAGCCACTTACCAGACACAACACCCTTTTCTATGGAGGATGAGTGAACTTTACACCCTGTTGCTCACAACTACTTAGATATTAAAACTTGGTTTGTTAGTAGATAGCTTATTCATTAGGGAATTCAATGCTAGCCAATTAGGGTTGGTACCTACTTACCGACTCGTTTCATATAAATGGGTCGGACCCATTTAGTTTCGTTTATGAACTCTGAACTATAATTGTTGAAGTGCTTAGCCTATATGTAGGCGGTAAACGTTTTGCCAAACTAGAGTAGTTCATAAAAGTGCTTTATCGAACCGAATAAATAAGGAGATAATAAGGGGATAATTTAATTAAAATAAGGAGTTAGAAATAAGTTAGGATAAGAGTTTAGATAAGTGTACACTATCGCAATAGGTTTCCCTGTAAGGATAGATGTAAGTTGGAAAATAAATACATAAATAAATAAATAAATCTGTTTTAAATCAAGTATAAAGAAATAAGTATGACTTCCTCGTTGGTCTCGTGGTCGCAAGCGCATGAGGTCCGGTTCCATTCCTAGGTCAGTGTTATTGGGTTTTTCCATTAGGAATTTTCCCAGTAGCAGCCCGGAGTCTGAATTTGTGCCCGGTTGATGGCAATTGGCTCGCCCCCAATTACATGGGACTTAATAAACATAAACTGGTGAAATGTGGATGTAGTACAGGTACTCTACCTAACCCTTTGGGGATTACAGGCGTGCTGTTATTTTATTTGCAGAATGTAGATGAGAAGAAGAAATTGGGAAAGAAGCAGAATAGTATAATCAGCCTATAATGTTCCCATTGCTGGGACATAGGCCTCCTCTCTGTGAGAGAGAGTGGGCATACAAATACAAGTCAAGTAGATTACAGCCGCTGTAATCTACTTGACTTGTATTTGTATGAACCCTTATGGCGCCGCGACGGCGGCGGTGAATTTTGTGAATGATGTGAAGGAAAACATCATGAGGAAACCGGTATGTCCTAGAACCAAAAATTCGAAGACATGTGATATCTAACAACCCACACTGGGTCCGCGCGGTGGATTATTGCCCACTCCTTCTTGAAGAGAGGAGGCCTGTGTCCCAGCAGTGGGAACATTATGTTATACTGATTATGCTATATCCGCCCATTTACCCCATACCATGTGCAATACAACATCTCTTACCTCCCACGGCAATAAAAATAAATAAAAACCGATCGTTACCCGCCACCCTTTTAGACACCTACAAAGAAATCGTAACATAAAACACTCGTAGATAAGTTTGTTCGGACAGCGCTAGTTTTCTGCCGCGTCCCGAAGATTTATAAGCTAAATCGGGAACAAAAGAATATTACAATTCTACTGATATATGTTACACCTGTGCTGAGTGACGTATACCTTTGGGAATTAAATGTATAACTATTTATCTTAGCGCGGTCGAAGTTTCTTTATCTATCTATGGTTGGTTCAAAAAGTATCACACGAAAATGTAAATAAACCTTGTTCAGATTAAATTCTTATAGGCCAGTCATTTAAAACAACGTAGGTCGTAAAAAATGTCATTAAGTACAATGATTTTTTTGGGATGTTGTTGGGATAGATACCCGTGTAAAGCCAAGGTTACAGCTTCGAAAGGCACTAACTAAGGAACTATTCGCATAATTGTGAATAACGTTTGGGATTCGGTAAAAAAATAGTTTTATATAGAGAAGAATGGACAAGAAACTACTAAGTTACCAAAATGTTTTACAATATTTTATATATTATATTAATTATAATAAATATATGTTTAAGTAAGGGCAGGACATGTTTATCTACTACAATAAGTAGATATACTTCAAAGCAAGTACTAACCAACCAACTTGGGAATTCGCGACTCACTAATATAACGTTTCAATTATGAATTCAGCTCAGTCAATAGAAAAGCCTTAGTATCAAAATGAAACCTAGATATTGTCAGTATATTGGCTCAGTAACTCCATAATGGTGCCGATTCTGTTGTTCACAAACTAAACTAATAACTAGTTTAGTTTGTGTACAATGGAATCGGCATCAATATCTGCGTCGTAAGAATACAATGATTACAGCCCACTCCATCTCGAAGAGAGGAGGCCTGTGTCCCAGCAGTGGGAACAATATAGGCTGATTATGAAGAATACAATTCGACTAAATAATAATGCAGGTACAGTGTACACAGTGTAGCGAAATGAAACATAAACACTTCACTCACAAACACGTTTAATTTTTGTATGTAAAAAAAATCGAAAAAACAAATATGAAAAAATATAAAAGTACAAAAAAAGAAAAACTAAATATGAAAACTTGTCACATTTAAATACTTAATAGGAAACTATTGCATAATATTTTAAATTTAGGTTTTAAATGCTACAAGTTTTCATATTTAGTTTTTCTTTTTTTGTACTTTTATATTTTTTCATATTTGTTTTTTCGATTTTTTTTACATACAAAAATTAAACGTGTTTGTGAGTGAAGTGTTTATGTTTCATTTCGCTACAAAATGTCTTCCGTCGAAGAAGTGGGGAAACCTTTAGCACAGAACGGATGGGATTATTATATTGAAATATGACGAAAGGCTATGAAAGGCCAAAAAGATAAAAAAAATACATACCCCGAATCAAATAATAGACATGCACGATCCAATTAAGATTTGTTGATTTCAATATTAAATTTGGGTGTTGGTTCTCAAAAAAATCCGGACGTCGTATCAGAGAGTATGTAGACAAGTGAAGTATGTCACCAGGAAAAAAACCTCATGACACGTAAAAGAAATTATTTCAAAATTATTATGAAAA
This sequence comes from Amphipoea oculea, assembly GCA_945859645.1. Classification (NCBI taxonomy): domain Eukaryota; kingdom Metazoa; phylum Arthropoda; class Insecta; order Lepidoptera; family Noctuidae; genus Amphipoea; species Amphipoea oculea. The sequence continues at coordinate 8,606,419 of OX243876.1, forward strand.
TAAAGGTTTTTGATAGGGCCAGTACAAAAAGAGGTTGATTATAATGTTGAAGAAGGACGAATGGCGAAAATAATCATCATGCAGTAACTACTAATGCTGCAGTACCTCCTTTCCAAAAGAAAAAAAAAAAAAAAAAAAAAAAAAAAAAAATATAGGTAAGTGAGAGAAGAGAAAAAATTTAAATATAATCGATGAGTAAGAACCCAATAAAAATTAACCTAACTTAGCCTAAACAATAAGTCCAAATGATAAGTAATCGAAATTAAACCTAAATGAACGACATCGAAGTGCAGCAGATACTGAATAAATGCGAAATCCGGACTTCAATCTAAACGTTATCAGTGCGAACTCCAGACGCGTCGACTAAAATCTAGGAAATAACAAGAAAACTAGAAACTAATAAGACTAACTAACTTATTATCCAAGACTTAAGACCTAAGTAAAAAAGGAGGAACCTCAAAGAAATATAATTAAAGAGCAAAAGTTAAATAAAGAACAAAGACGACGAAAGAGAAGACTTAAAATAATGAAAGAAACGACATAAAACAACCAAAGGACTTAAGCCACACAAAGACTTTTAGTCAAAGACAGAACTTTAAAAAAAAAATAAGAAACTTACGCATGACTTTTATAAAAAGAAAAGAGTCATCGATAATTATAACGATTAACAGAAAGGAAAAAAAAATAATATTTTAAACCATATATTATTGTGATGTTATCGATAAAAATACGTCGACAGTGTCCCGACACTAAAGTACAACTATCGATAAGTGTTAAACGACCGTTTCCCAACACTAGAGCTATTATGTCAGACGTCACAACATGACATGTGCATGTAATGACATCAACGGGCGTAGCCTGAACTATAAAGCATTGACACATAAGAAAAGGTAGCTAACAAATTGTTTCGCTCAGGAAAAACTAGATGTCGCTGTTAACGTATTTTGAAACTAGTAATTATGAATGAGCTTATTTATTTAAGTAAATATAAAGGGAATTTAATTTAAAGGGGTCAAACTAAACGTAAACATAACATTCCGAATGGGAATAAGTTAACGAGATTACGAGTTTAGAAATTGCCAAGAAATTATTTAAGAATATCTTTGATATGATATCTTCCAGAGTGGACAGAATCAATATCATGAAGTTCATAAGTGGTCCTAGAAATAACCCTAGTCACACGGCATTTAATAAAACGAGGAGCTAGCTTTCCCGAAAAATAATCATCGCCTGAAGATCTGGAAAAATTCCTTCTCCATACAGTATCACCAACATTCAGCGTGACGGCTGAACGATGCATATTATAAGCTCGTGAATTACGGAGGAAAGCCATAGAAAGATTATCAGCAACTTTCTCATAAAACTCGACAAGGGAAGAATGATTCTACGCGTGTTTGAGCCCGACTTTCAGCTAAATTGACGCTTAGAGTCTGACCATACGCACGGGTAGGAACGCATAAGAGCTTCCCTATCGTTGTCACTGAGAATAGATAAAGGAAACCGAAAATGAAAAAAATCAGAACCTCCTTCTTCGAAGTCGGTTAAAAAAAGAGATCAGATTCAAAATAAGGATGGTCTTTCGTATTAGAATCTGATAGGAATAATCAAAGTAGACATTTTGAGAAAATGTATTAATAAAAATGATGGGATAATTACGTAACTTGAAAACGAGGTTTTTTGTTTATAGAAATATTTGCGTAATTTTAGTGCCATATGAGAGGATAACGTTTAAAACGAATATTCACGTTTGAATTAAGTAAATCGGTCCACGGGTTTTAGAGTTAGAAAGCATTTTGCAAAATGAAAAACATGCCCAAAGACCGATTTTAGAAAGTAAATGTTTTAAAAAGTTTTTAATGTATAGAGATAGGAATAACCTTCATCTGCTATGTTAGGATGCAAAAGGGACAAAACCAAAATTAAATAGGCAAATATGCTAGTATCAATGTATTTAGAAAGAGTTAGAAATTTAGTGAATAGTCTGATAGGGAACTGAATGCCAAAATATCAGCAAAGAGGCAAAAAAGAAAAAAAAAAAGTTGGGAATAAAAAGCCATCAGACCCTAACAAACCAACACTAAACGAATAGCAAGGCTGAAATCATGATCAAAAGCAAACCTAGGCAGTCAGGCAACCAAAAAAAATCTAACCATAAACTGCCATAGTAAAGAAAAAACCAGCAAATATACGGGTCACATCCCACGTTATAGGAAAGTGTTAGGTATCGTGTACTATGGCTGATATAGGAATGGTACAACAACGTGACATCACAGGAACGGCTGGGCTAAGAATTCAAAGAAAAAAAAAAACAGATAGAAACTAGGAAACCAACTGCCCCAAAGACAACGAACAGCTGGGCTAGAATCAAAGCAAAAACAAATAGAAACTAGGAAACCAACTGCACCAAAGACAACGTACAGCTGGGCTAGAATCAAAAAAAGACAAATAGAATCTAGCAATCAGCCGTGCAAAAAAACGCTTACCTTAGCCACGAAGCCTACAACATTCACACACCAATCACACACTACAGGATGCCAACTACTTCTAACTAAGGAGTGGAATAAAACCCAGGAAAAAAATATGTATTTAAAGGGAAGAAATAAAAGCGTTTTATATGTTTTAAGGTTCTACAAAGTTGTTATTATTTTATATTGCATCACAACACAGCACATTACAGTAAAGCAATCAATCAGCAATGGAAGGGTTAGCAGAAGTTGTCAATCACAGCATATTCCCTGGTAACTATGGCAACAGTCTTGTTTGACGGAACGAGAAAAAATTCCTCTATTCTGGTACCTGTAAACATGAATACAGAAATGAAAGATTAAATTTGCTCAGAAAGAGCAATCACCCTCACGACAGCAAAAAAAAAGATAATTTAGTAATTAGAATCAATAAAAGTGCTTACTTTTTCTTCGGGCGCCATTTAGTTTTTCCTGAGCGAAACAATTTGTTAGCTACCTTTTCTTATGTGTCAATGCTTTATAGTTCAGGCTACGCCCGTTGATGTCATTACATGCACATGTCATGTTGTGACGTCTGACATAATAGCTCTAGTGTTGGGAAACGGTCGTTTAACACTTATCGATAGTTGTACTTTAGTGTCGGGACACTGTCGACGTATTTTTATCGATAACATCACAATAATATATGGTTTAAAATATTATTTTTTTTTCCTTTCTGTTAATCGTTATAATTATCGATGACTCTTTTCTTTTTATAAAAGTCATGCGTAAGTTTCTTATTTTTTTTTTAAAGTTCTGTCTTTGACTAAAAGTCTTTGTGTGGCTTAAGTCCTTTGGTTGTTTTATGTCGTTTCTTTCATTATTTTAAGTCTTCTCTTTCGTCGTCTTTGTTCTTTATTTAACTTTTGCTCTTTAATTATATTTCTTTGAGGTTCCTCCTTTTTTACTTAGGTCTTAAGTCTTGGATAATAAGTTAGTTAGTCTTATTAGTTTCTAGTTTTCTTGTTATTTCCTAGATTTTAGTCGACGCGTCTGGAGTTCGCACTGATAACGTTTAGATTGAAGTCCGGATTTCGCATTTATTCAGTATCTGCTGCACTTCGATGTCGTTCATTTAGGTTTAATTTCGATTACTTATCATTTGGACTTATTGTTTAGGCTAAGTTAGGTTAATTTTTATTGGGTTCTTACTCATCGATTATATTTAAATTTTTTCTCTTCTCTCACTTACCTATATTTTTTTTTTTTTTTTTTTTTTTTTTTTTCTTTTGGAAAGGAGGTACTGCAGCATTAGTAGTTACTGCATGATGATTATTTTCGCCATTCGTCCTTCTTCAACATTATAATCAACCTCTTTTTGTACTGGCCCTATCAAAAACCTTTATTTTCATAATAATTTTGAAATAATTTCTTTTACGTGTCATGAGGTTTTTTTCCTGGTGACATACTTCACTTGTCTACATACTCTCTGATACGACGTCCGGATTTTTTTGAGAACCAACACCCAAATTTAATATTGAAATCAACAAATCTTAATTGGATCGTGCATGTCTATTATTTGATTCGGGGTATGTATTTTTTTTATCTTTTTGGCCTTTCATAGCCTTTCGTCATATTTCAATATAATAATCCCATCCGTTCTGTGCTAAAGGTTTCCCCACTTCTTCGACGGAAGACATTTTGTAGCGAAATGAAACATAAACACTTCACTCACAAACACGTTTAATTTTTGTATGTAAAAAAAATCGAAAAAACAAATATGAAAAAATATAAAAGTACAAAAAAAGAAAAACTAAATATGAAAACTTGTAGCATTTAAAACCTAAATTTAAAATATTATGCAATAGTTTCCTATTAAGTATTTAAATGTGACAAGTTTTCATATTTAGTTTTTCTTTTTTTGTACTTTTATATTTTTTCATATTTGTTTTTTCGATTTTTTTTACATACAAAAATTAAACGTGTTTGTGAGTGAAGTGTTTATGTTTCATTTCGCTACAAAATGTCTTCCTAAGCCCAGCTGTACGTTGTCTTTTTTGGTACAGTTGGTTCCCTAGTTTCTATTTGTTTTTGCTTTGATTCTAGCCCAGCTGTACGTTGTCTTTGGTGCAGTTGGTTTCCTAGTTTCTATTTGTTTTTGCTTTGATTCTAGCCCAGCTGTACGTTGTCTTTGGTGCAGTTGGTTTCCTAGTTTCTATCTGTTTTTTTTTCTTAGAATTCTTAGCCCAGCCGTTCCTGTGATGTCACGTTGTCGTACCATTCAGCCATAGTACACGATACCTAACACTTCCCTATAACGTGGGATGTGACCAGTATATTTGCTGTTTTTTTTTACTATGGCAGTTGAAGGTTAGATTTTTTTGGTTGCCTGACTGCCTAGGTTTGCTTTTGATCATGATTTCAGCCTTGCTATTCGATTAGTGTTGGTTTGTTAGGGTCTGATGGCTTTTTATTCTCAACATTTTTTTTTTCCTCTTTGCTTATATTTTGGCATTCAGTTCCCTATCAGACTATTCACTAAATTTCTAACTCTTTCTTAAAACATTCATACTAGCATATTTGCCTATTTAATTTTGGTTTTGTCCTTATTGCATCCTAACATAGCAGATGAAGGTTATTCTTATCTCTATATATTAAAAACTTTTTAAAACATTAATTTTCTAAAATCGGTCTTTGGGCATGTTTTCATTTTGCAAAATTCTTTCTAACTCTAAAACCCGTGGAGCGATTCACTTAATTCAAACGTGAATATTCGTTTTAAACGTTATCCTCTCATATGACACTAAAATCACGCAAATATTTTTATAAACAAAAAACCTCGTTTTCAAATTACGTAATTATCCCATCATTTTTATTAATTCATTTTCTCAAAATGTCTACTTTGATTATTCCTATCAGATTCTAATACGAAAGACTATTAAAACCATCCTTATTTTGTGTCTGATCCCCTTTTTTTAACCGACTTCGAAGAAGGGGGTTCTGATTTTTTAATTTTCTATTTCCTTTATCTATTCTGTGACAACGATAAGGGAGCCCTTATGCGTTCCTACCCGTGCGTATGGTCAGACTCTAAGCGTCAATTTAGCTGAAAGTCGGGCTCAAACATGCGTAGAATCATTCTTCCCTTGTCGAGTTTTTTGCGAAAGTTGCTGATAATCTTTCTATGGCTTTCCTCCGTAATTCACGAGCTTATAATATGCATCGTTCAGCCGTCACGCTGAATGTTGGTGATACTGTATGGAGAAGAAATTTTTCCAGATCTTCAGGTGATGATTATTTTTCGGGAAAGCTAGCTCCTCGTTTTATTAAATGCCGTGTGACTAGGGTTATTTCTAGGACCACTTATGAACTTCATGATATTGATTCTGTCCACTCTGGAAGATATCATATCAAAGATATTCTTAAATAATTTCTTGGCAATTTCTAAACTCGTAATCTCGTTAACTTATTCCCATTCGGAATGTTATGTTTACGTTTAGTTTGACCCCTTTAAATTAAATTCCCTTTATATTTACTTAAATAAATAAGCTCATTCATAATTACTAGTTTCAAAAAAAACGTTAACAGCGACATCTAGTTGTTCCTGAGCGAAACAATTTGTTAGCTACCTTTTCTTATGTGTCAATGCTTTATAGTTCAGGCTACGCCCGTAGATGTCATTACATGCACATGTCATGTTGTGACGTCTGACATAATAGCTCTAGTGTTGGGAAACGGTCGATTAACACTTATCGATAGTTGTACTTTAGTGTCGGGACACTGTCGACGTATTTTTATCGATAACATCACAATAATATATGGTTTAAAATATTATTTTTTTCCTTTCTGTTGATCGTTATAATTATCGATGACTCTTTTCTATTTATAAAAATCATGCGTAAGTTTCTTATTATTTTTTTAAAGTTCTGTCTTTGACTAAAAGCCTTTGTTTGGCTTAAGTCCTTTGGTTGTTTTATGTCGTTTCTTTCATTATTTTAAGTCTTCTCTTTCGTCGTCTTTGTTCTTTATTTAACTTTTGCTCTTTAATTATATTTCTTTGAGGTTCCTCCTTTTTTACTTAGGTCTTAAGTCTTAGATAATAAGTTAGTTAGTCTTATTAGTTTCTAGTTTTCTTATTATTTCCTAGATTTTCGCACTGATAACGTTTAGATTGAAGTCCGGATTTCGCATTTATTCAGTATCTGCTGCACTTCGATGTCGTTCATTTAGGTTTAATTTAGATTACTTATCATTTGGACTTATTGTTTAGGCTAAGTTAGGTTAATTTTTATTGGGTTCTTACTCATCGATTATATTTAGAATTTTTCTCTTCTCTCACTTACCTATATTTTTTTTTTTTTTTTTTCTTTTGGAAAGGAGGTACTGCAGCATTAGTAGTTACTGCATGATGATTATTTTCGCCATTCGTCCTTCTTCAACATTATAATCAACCTCTTTTTGTACTGGCCCTATCAAAAACCTTTATTTTCATAATAATTTTGAAATAATTTCTTTTACGTGTCATGAGGTTTTTTTCCTGGTGACATACTTCACTTGTCTACATACTCTCTGATACGACGTCCGGAATTTTTTGAGAACCAACACCCAAATTTAATATTGAAATCAACAAATCTTAATTGGATCGTGCATGTCTATTATTTGATTCGGGGTATGTATTTTTTTTATCTTTTTGGCCTTTCATAGCCTTTCGTCATATTTCAATATAATAATCCCATCCGTTCTGTGCTAAAGGTTTCCCCACTTCTTCGACGGAAGACTACGTATATTCCCATTGACTGGATTGAATCCTTTTGACTGGTATGTATAATTGTACGTTTTTTTGGGGTTTTATGAGATCTGCTTGCAACTCGGGATTCTTATGGTGATAATTTTTGCCCCAGATAGAAGTCCGAATTTTCTGCAAGCCGATTTATTCGGCTCCATCCACCCACCTACATACTAACTTTTATCTGCGGCTCCGCGCTGCGCCGCGGACATCCTCTTCATATCTCAGAGGTCAGCAAGTGAGGTATTGGAGCAACTGGCAGAGCTTCTTCGTCACCGCGAAGGTTTTGGATAAGATATGGGAGATTTTTAAGTTTTTTTTATTTTCCGTAGTAGATTTGGCCTTTTTTTTATTCTTAAAATCTGTTAATTTTAAATATTTTAATACCGCGTTATTTCAATCTTTAGTTAGAAGTTAAAGTTACGTCATCGTTTTACGGATCTGGTTGCAACCGACTCATAATTCGTTACGTAGCATTTAAAACCTAAATTTAAAATATTATGCAATAGACTCCTATTAAGTATTTAAATGTGACAAGTTTTCATATTTAGTTTTTCTTTTTTTGTACTTTTATATTTTTTTCATATTTGTTTTTTTCGATTTTTTTTACATACAAAAATTAAACGTGTTTGTGAGTGAAGTGTCTATGTTTCATTTCGCTACAAAATGGTAGCGAAATGAAACATGAATACAGAAATGAAAGATTAAATTTGCTCAGAAAGAGCAATCACCCTCACGACAGCAAAAAAAAAAAATAATTTAGTAATTAGAATCAATAAAAGTGCTTACTTTTACTTCGGGCGCCATTTTAAGGCCATATGATCGGTTATAACAGTAAACTTTATTCCATCTAAATAACAACGGAAATGCTTAATAGAGTCAAGAACAGCCAAAAGTTCACGTTCGGTGGTACTATAATTGCGTTCTGCTTTGGAAAAAAGCCGAGAGTAATAAGCAATAGGATGCTCAATATTATCAATATTTTGTGAAAGTACCGAACCAAGACCTACAGCTGAAGCATCACACTGTAAAATGAACGGCTTAGAGAAATCAGGACAAGCCATTACAGGTGTGTTCATTAGCGCCTCCTTCAGTTTAATAAAAGCATGCTCGGCGTCGTCACCCCAACTGATAGGATCACGACCTTTCCTTTTTCCTAAAAGGGAAGTGAGTGGAGAAATTATAGAAGAAAAACCTTCAACGAAACGTCTATAATAGGAACACATACCGATGAAACCGCGCAGAGACTTTGCGGTTTATGCGAAAGTTGCTGATAATCTTTCTATGGCTTTCCTCCGTAATTCACGAGCTTATAATATGCATCGTTCAGCCGTCACGCTGAATGTTGGTGATACTGTATGGAGAAGAAATTTTTCCAGATCTTCAGGTGATGATTACTTTTCGGGAAAGCTAGCTCCTCGTTTTATTAAATGCCGTGTGACTAGGGTTATTTCTAGGACCACGTATGAACTTCATGATATTGATTCTGTCCACTCTGGAAGATATCATATCAAAGATATTCTTAAATAATTTCTTGGTAATTTCTAAACTCGTAATCTCGTTAACTTATTCCCATTCGGAATGTTATGTTTACGTTTAGTTTGACCCCTTTAAATTAAATTCCCTTTATATTTACTTAAATAAATAAGCTCATTCATAATTACTAGTTTCAAAAAACGTTAACAGCGACATCTAGTTTTTCCTGAGCGAAACAATTTGTTAGCTACCTTTTCTTATGTGTCAATGCTTTATAGTTCAGGCTACGCCCGTAGATGTCATTACATGCACATGTCATGTTGTGACGTCTGACATAATAGCTCTAGTGTTGGGAAACGGTCGATTAACACTTATCGATAGTTGTACTTTAGTGTCGGGACACTGTCGACGTATTTTTATCGATAACATCACAATAATATATTGTTTAAAATATTATTTTTATTTCCTTTCTGTTAATCGTTATAATTATCGATGACTCTTTTCTTTTTATAAGAAACATGCGTAAGTTTCTTATTATTTTTTTAAAGTTCTGTCTTTGACTAAAAGCCTTTGTTTGGCTTAAGTCCTTTGGTTGTTTTATGTCGTTTCTTTCATTATTTTAAGTCTTCTCTTTCGTCGTCTTTGTTCTTTATTTAACTTTTGCTCTTTAATTATATTTCTTTGAGGTTCCTCCTTTTTTACTTAGGTCTTAAGTCTTGGATAATAAGTTAGTTAGTCTTATTAATTTCTAGTTTTCTTGTTATTTCCTAGATTTTAGTCGACGCGTCTGGAGTTCGCACTGATAACGTTTAGATTGAAGTCCGGATTTCGCATTTATTCAGTATCTGCTGCACTTCGATGTCGTTCATTTAGGTTTAATTTCGATTACTTATCATTTGGACTTATTGTTTAGGCTAAGTTAGGTTAATTTTTATTGGGTTCTTACTCATCGATTATATTTAAATTTTTTCTCTTCTCTCACTTACCTATATTTTTTTTTTTTTTTCTTTTGGAAAGGAGGTACTGCAGCATTAGTAGTTACTGCATGATGATTATTTTCGCCATTCGTCCTTCTTCAACATTATAATCAACCTCTTTTTGTGCTGGCCCTATCAAAAACCTTTATTTTCATAATAATTTTGAAATAATTTCTTTTACGTGTCATGAGGTTTTTTTCCTGGTGACATACTTCACTTGTCTACATACTCTCTGATACGACGTCCGGAATTTTTTGAGAACCAACACCCAAATTTAATATTGAAATCAACAAATCTTAATTGGATCGTGCATGTCTATTATTTGATTCGGGGTATGTATTTTTTTTATCTTTTTGGCCTTTCATAGCCTTTCGTCATATTTCAATATAATAATCCCATCCGTTCTGTGCTAAAGGTTTCCCCACTTCTTCGACGGAAGACTACGTATATTCCTATTCACTGGATTGAATCCTTTTGACTGGTATGTATAATTGTACGTTTTTTGGGGTTTTATGAGATCTGCTTGCAACTCGGGATTCTTATGGTGATAATTTTTGCCCCAGATAGAAGTCCGAATTTTCTGCAAGCCGATTTATTCGGCTCCATCCACCCACCTACATACTAACTTTTATCTGCGGCTCCGCGCTGCGCCGCGGACATCCTCTTCATATCTCAGAGGTCAGCAAGTGAGGTATTGGAGCAACTGGCAGAGCTTCTACGTCACCGCGAAGGTTTTGGATAAGATATGGGAGATTTTTAAGTTTCTTTTTATTTTTCCGTAGTAGATTTGGCCTTTTTTATTCTTAAAATCTGTTAATTTTAAATATTTTAATACCGCGTTATTTCAATCTTTAGTTAAAAGTTAAAGTTACGTCTTCGTTTTACGGATCTGGTTGCAACCGACTCATAATTCGTTACGTAGCATTTAAAACCTAAATTTAAAATATTATGCAATAGTTTCCTATTAAGTATTTAAATGTGACAAGTTTTCATATTTAGTTTTTCTTTTTTTGTACTTTTATATTTTTTCATATTTGTTTTTTCGATTTTTTTTACATACAAAAATTAAACGTGTTTGTGAGTGAAGTGTCTATGTTTTATTTCGCTACAAAATTGCAGCATTAGTAGTTACTGCATGATGATTATTTTCGCCATTCGTCCTTCTTCAACATTATAATCAACCTCTTTTTGTACTGGCCCTATCAAAAACCTTTATTTTCATAATAATTTTGAAATAATTTCTTTTACGTGTCATGAGGTTTTTTTCCTGGTGACATACTTCACTTGTCTACATACTCTCTGATACGACGTCCGGATTTTTTTGAGAACCAACACCCAAATTTAATATTGAAATCAACAAATCTTAATTGGATCGTGCATGACTATTATTTGATTCGGGGTATGTATTTTTTTATCTTTTTGGCCTTTCATAGCCTTTCGTCATATTTCAATATAATAATCCCATCCGTTCTGTGCTAAAGGTTTCCCCACTTCTTCGACGGAAGACTACGTATATTCCCATTGACTGGATTGAATCCTTTTGACTGGTATGTATAATTGTACGTTTTTTTGGGGTTTTATGAGATCTGCTTGCAACTCGGAATTCTTATGGTGATAATTTTTGCCCCAGATAGAAGTCCGAATTTTCTGCAAGCCGATTTATTCGGCTCCATCCACCCACCTACATACTAACTTTTATCTGCGGCTCCGCGCTGCGCCGCGGACATCCTCTTCATATCTCAGAGGTCAGCAAGTGAGGTATTGGAGCAACTGGCAGAGCTTCTACGTCCCTGTTCGGGCGCCATTTTGTAGCGAAAATTTTGTAGCGAAATGAAACATAGACACTTCACTCACAAACACGTTTAATTTTTGTATGTAAAAAAAATCGAAAAAACAAATATGAAAAAATATAAAAGTACAAAAAAAGAAAAACTAAATATGAAAACTTGTCACATTTAAATACTTAATAGGAAACTATTGCATAATATTTTAAATTTAGGTTTTAAATGCTACGTAACGAATTATGAGTCGGTTGCAACCAGATCCGTAAAACGAAGACGTAACTTTAACTTTTAACTAAAGATTGAAATAACGCGGTATTAAAATATTTAAAATTAACAGATTTTAAGAATAAAAAAAGGCCAAATCTACTACGGAAAATAAAAAAACTTAAAAATCTCCCATATCTTATCCAAAACCTTCGCGGTGACGTAGAAGCTCTGCCAGTTGCTCCAATACCTCAATTGCTGACCTCTGAGATATGAAGAGGATGTCCGCAGCGCAGCGCGGAGCCGCAGATAAAAGTTAGTATGTAGGTGGGTGGATGGAGCCGAATAAATCGGCTTGCAGAAAATTCGGACTTCTATCAGTCAAAAGGATTCAATCCAGTCAAAAGGAATATACGTAGTCTTCCGTCGAAGAAGTGAGGAAACCCCGAATCAAATAATAGACATGCACGATCCAATTAAGATTTGTTGAATTCAATATTAAATTTGGGTGTTGGTTCTCAAAAAATTCCGGACGTCGTATCAGAGAGTATGTAGACAAGTGAAGTATGTCACCAGGAAAAAAACCTCATGACACGTAAAAGAAATTATTTCAAAATTATTATGAAAATAAAGGTTTTTGATAGGGCCAGTACAAAAAGAGGTTGATTATAATGTTGAAGAAGGACGAATGGCGAAAATAATCATCATGCAGTAACTACTAATGCTGCAGTACCTCCTTTCCAAAAGAAAAAAAAAAAAAAAAATATAGGTAAGTGAGAGAAGAGAAAAAATTTAAATATAATCGATGAGTAAGAACCCAATAAAAATTAACCTAACTTAGCCTAAACAATAAGTCCAAATGATAAGTAATCGAAATTAAACCTAAATGAACGACATCGAAGTGCAGCAGATACTGAATAAATGCGAAATCCGGACTTCAATCTAAACGTTATCAGTGCGAACTCCAGACGCGTCGACTAAAATCTAGGAAATAACAAGAAAACTAGAAACTAATAAGACTAACTAACTTATTATCCAAGACTTAAGACCTAAGTAAAAAAGGAGGAACCTCAAAGAAATATAATTAAAGAGCAAAAGTTAAATAAAGAACAAAGACGACGAAAGAGAAGACTTAAAATAATGAAAGAAACGACATAAAACAACCAAAGGACTTAAGCCAAACAAAGGCTTTTAGTCAAAGACAGAACTTTAAAAAATAATAAGAAACTTACGCATGATTTTTATAAATAGAAAAGAGTCATCGATAATTATAACGATCAACAGAAAGGAAAAAAATAATATTTTAAACCATATATTATTGTGATGTTATCGATAAAAATACGTCGACAGTGTCCCGACACTAAAGTACAACTATCGATAAGTGTTAATCGACCGTTTCCCAACACTAGAGCTATTATGTCAGACGTCACAACATGACATGTGCATGTAATGACATCTACGGGCGTAGCCTGAACTATAAAGCATTGACACCTAAGAAAAGGTAGCTAACAAATTGTTTCGCTCAGGAACAACTAGATGTCGCTGTTAACGTTTTTTTGAAACTAGTAATTATGAATGAGCTTATTTATTTAAGTAAATATAAAGGGAATTTAATTTAAAGGGGTCAAACTAAACGTAAACATAACATTCCGAATGGGAATAAGTTAACGAGATTACGAGTTTAGAAATTGCCAAGAGATTATTTAAGAATATCTTTGATATGATATCTTCCAGAGTGGACAGAATCAATATCATGAAGTTCATAAGTGGTCCTAGAAATAACCCTAGTCACACGGCATTTAATAAAACGAGGAGCTAGCTTTCCCGAAAAATAATCATCACCTGAAGATCTGGAAAAATTTCTTCTCCATACAGTATCACCAACATTCAGCGTGACGGCTGAACGATGCATATTATAAGCTCGTGAATTACGGAGGAAAGCCATAGAAAGATTATCAGCAACTTTCTCATAAAACTCGACAAGGGAAGAATGATTCTACGCGTGTTTGAGCCCGACTTTCAGCTAAATTGACGCTTAGAGTCTGACCATACGCACGGGTAGGAACGCATAAGGACTTCCCTATCGTTGTCACTGAGAATAGATAAAGGAAACCGAAAATGAAAAAAATCAGAACCTCCTTCTTCGAAGTCGGTTAAAAAAAGAGATCAGATTCAAAATAAGGATGGTCTTTCGTATTAGAATCTGATAGGAATAATCAAAGTAGACATTTTGAGAAAATGTATTAATAAAAATGATGGGATAATTACGTAACTTGAAAACGAGGTTTTTTGTTTATAGAAATATTTGCGTAATTTTAGTGCCATATGAGAGGATAACGTTTAAAACGAATATTCACGTTTGAATTAAGTAAATCGGTCCACGGGTTGTAGAGTTAGAAAGCATTTTGCAAAATGAAAACATGCCCAAAGACCGATTTTAGAAAGTTATTTTAAAAAGCTTTTTAATGTATAGAGATAGGAACCTTCATCTGCTATGTTAGGATGCAAAAAGGACAAAACTAAAATTAAATAGGCAAATATGGTAGTATGAATGTATTTAGAAAGAGTTAGAAATTTAGTGAATAGTCTGATAGGGAACTGAACGCCAAAAAATCAGCAGAGGAGAAAAAAAAAATGTTGAGAGTAAAAAGCCATCAGACCCTAACAAACCAACACTAAACGAATAGCAAGGCTGAAATCATGATCAAAAGCAAACCTAGGCAGTCAGGCAACCAAAAAAATCTAACCTTCAACTGCCATAGTAAAGAAAAAACCAGCAAATATACGGGTCACATCCCACGTTATAGGAAAGTGTTAGGTATCGTGTACTATGGCTGATATAGGAATGGTACGACAACGTGACATCACAGGAACGGCTGGGCTAAGAATTCAAAGAAAAAAAACAGATAGAAACTAGGAAACCAACTGCCCCAAAGACAACGAACAGCTGGGCTAGAATCAAAGCAAAAACAAATAGAAACTAGGAAACCAACTGCACCAAAGACAACGTACAGCTGGGCTAGAATCAAAGCAAAAACAAATAGAAACTAGGGAACCAACTGTACCAAAAAAGACAACGTACAGCTGGGCTAGAATCAAAAAAGACAAATAGAATCTAGCAATCAGCCGTGCAAAAAAAAGCTTACCTTAGTCACGAAGTCTACAACATTCACACACCAATCACACACTACAGGATGCTAACTACTTCTAACTAAGGAGTGGAATAAAACCCAGGAAAATATATGTATTTAAAGGGAAGAAATAAAAGCGTTTTATATGTTTTAAGGTTCTACAAAGTTATTATTATTTTATATTGCATCACAACACAGCACATTACAATATAGCAATCAATCAGCAATGGAAGGGTTAGCAGACGTTGTCAATCACAGCATAATCCCTGGTAACTATGGCAACAGTCTTGTTTGACGGAACGAGAGAAAATTCCTCTATTCTGGTACCTGTAAACATGAATACAGAAATGAAAGATTAAATTTGCTCAGAAAGAGCAATGATTTTAAGAATATTTTAATACCGCGTTATTTCAATCTTTAGTTAAAAGTTAAAGTTACGTCTTCGTTTTACGGATCTGGTTGCAACCGACTCATAATTCGTTACGTAGCATTTAAAACCTAAATTTAAAATATTATGCAATAGTTACCTATTAAGTATTTAAATGTGACAAGTTTTCATATTTAGTTTTTCTTTTTTTGTACTTTTATATTTTTTTCATATTTGTTTTTTTCGATTTTTTTTACATACAAAAATTAAACGTGTTTGTGAGTGAAGTGTCTATGTTTCATTTCGCTACAAAATGGCGCTGCAGCATTAGTAGTTACTGCATGATGATTATTTTCGCCATTCGTCCTTCTTCAACATTATAATCAACCTCTTTTTGTACTGGCCCTATCAAAAACCTTTATTTTCATAATAATTTTGAAATAATTTCTTTTACGTGTCATGAGGTTTTTTTCCTGGTGACATACTTCACTTGTCTACATACTCTCTGATACGACGTCCGGATTTTTTTGAGAACCAACACCCAAATTTAATATTGAAATCAACAAATCTTAATTGGATCGTGCATGTCTATTATTTGATTCGGGGTATGTATTTTTTTTATCTTTTTGGCCTTTCATAGCCTTTCGTCATATTTCAATATAATAATCCCATCCGTTCTGTGCTAAAGGTTTCCCCACTTCTTCGACGGAAGACTACATATATTCCTATTGACTGGATTGAATCCTTTTGACTGGTATGTATAATTGTACGTTTTTTGGGGTTTTATGAGATCTGCTTGCAACTCGGGATTCTTATGGTGATAATTTTTGCCCCAGATAGAAGTCCGATGGTTCTGCAAGCCGATTTATTCGGCTCCATCCACCCACCTACATACTAACTTTTATCTGCGGCTCCGCGCTGCGCCGCGGACATCCTCTTCATATCTCAGAGGTCAGCAAGTGAGGTATTGGAGCAACTGGCAGAGCTTCTACGTCACCGCGAAGGTTTTGGATAAGATATGGGAGATTTTTAAGTTTTTTTTTTATTTTCCGTAGTAGATTTGGCCTTTTTTTATTCTTAAAATCTGTTAATTTTAAATATTTTAATACCGCGTTATTTCAATCTTTAGTTAAAAGTTAAAGTTACGTCTTCGTTTTACGGATCTGGTTGCAACCGACTCATAATTCGTTACGTAGCATTTAAAACCTAAATTTAAAATATTATGCAATAGTCTCCTATTAAGTATTTAAATGTGACAAGTTTTCATATTTAGTTTTTCTTTTTTTGTACTTTTATATTTTTTTCATATTTGTTTTTTCGATTTTTTTACATACAAAAATTAAACGTGTTTGTGAGTGAAGTGTCTATGTTTCATTTCGCTACAAAATGGCGCCCGAAGTAAAAGTAAGCACTTTTATTGATTCTAATTACTAAATTATCTTTTTTTTTGCTGTCGTGAGGGTGATTGCTCTTTCTGAGCAAATTTAATCTTTCATTTCTGTATTCATGTTTACAGGTTCCAGAATAGAGGAATTTTTTCTCGTTCCGTCAAACAAGACTGTTGCCATAGTTACCAGGGATTATGCTGTGATTGACAACTTCTGCTAACCCTTCCATTGCTGATTGATTGCTTTACTGTAATGTGCTGTGTTGTGATGCAATATAAAATAGTAATAACTTTGTAGAACCTTAAAACATATAAAACGCTTTTATTTCTTCCCTTTAAATACATATTTTTTTCCTGGGTTTTATTCCACTCCTTAGTTAGAAGTAGTTAGCATCCTGTAGTGTGTGATTGGTGTGTGAATGTTTTAGACTTCGTGGCTAAGGTAAGCTTTTTTTGCACGGCTGATTGCTAGATTCTATTTGTCATTTTTTGGATTCTAGCCCAGCTGTGCGTTGTCTTTGGTGCAGTTGGTTTCCTAGTTTCTATTTGTTTTTGCTTTGATTCTAGCCCAGCTGTACGTTGTCTTTGGTGCAGTTGGTTTCCTAGTTTCTATTTGTTTTTGCTTTGATTCTAGCCCAGCTGTACGTTGTCTTTGGTGCAGTTGGTTTCCTAGTTTCTATCTGTTTTTTTTTCTTAGAATTCTTAGCCCAGCCGTTCCTGTGATGTCACGTTGTCGTACCATTCAGCCATAGTACACGATACCTAACACTTCCCTATAACGTGGGATGTGACCAGTATATTTGCTGTTTTTTTTTACTATGGCAGTTGAAGGTTAGATTTTTTTGGTTGCCTGACTGCCTAGGTTTGCTTTTGATCATGATTTCAGCCTTGCTATTCGTTTAGTGTTGGTTTGTTAGGGTCTGATGGCTTTTTATTCTCAACATTTTTTTTTTCCTCTTTGCTTATATTTTGGCATTCAGTTCCCTATCAGACTATTCACTAAATTTCTAACTCTTTCTTAAAACATTCATACTAGCATATTTGCCTATTTAATTTTGGTTTTGTCCTTATTGCATCCTAACATAGCAGATGAAGGTTATTCTTATCTCTATATATTAAAAACTTTTTAAAACATTAATTTTCTAAAATCGGTCTTTGGGCATGTTTTCATTTTGCAAAATTCTTTCTAACTCTAAAACCCGTGGAGCGATTCACTTAATTCAAACGTGAATATTCGTTTTAAACGTTATCCTCTCATATGACACTAAAATCACGCAAATATTTTTATAAACAAAAAACCTCGTTTTCAAATTACGTAATTATCCCATCATTTTTATTAATTCATTTTCTCAAAATGTCTACTTTGATTATTCCTATCAGATTCTAATACGAAAGACTATTAAAACCATCCTTATTTTGTGTCTGATCCCCTTTTTTTAACCGACTTCGAAGAAGGGGGTTCTGATTTTTTAATTTTCTATTTCCTTTATCTATTCTGTGACAACGATAAGGGAGCCCTTATGCGTTCCTACCCGTGCGTATGGTCAGACTCTAAGCGTCAATTTAGCTGAAAGTCGGGCTCAAACACGCGTAGAATCATTCTTCCCTTGTCGAGTTTTATGAGAAAGTTGCTGATAATCTTTCTATGGCTTTCCTCCGTAATTCACGAGCTTATAATATGCATCGTTCAGCCGTCACGCTGAATGTTGGTGATACTGTATGGAGAAGGAATTTTTCCAGATCTTCAGGCGATGATTATTTTTCGGGAAAGCTAGCTCCTCGTTTTATTAAATGCCGTGTGACTAGGGTTATTTCTAGGACCACTTATGAACTTCATGATATTGATTCTGTCCACTCTGGAAGATATCATATCAAAGATATTCTTAAATAATTTCTTGGCAATTTCTAAACTCGTAATCTCGTTAACTTATTCCCATTCGGAATGTTATGTTTACGTTTAGTTTGACCCCTTTAAATTAAATTCCCTTTATATTTACTTAAATAAATAAGCTCATTCATAATTACTAGTTTCAAAATACGTTAACAGCGACATCTAGTTTTTCCTGAGCGAAACAATTTGTTAGCTACCTTTTCTTATGTGTCAATGCTTTATAGTTCAGGCTACGCCCGTTGATGTCATTACATGCACATGTCATGTTGTGACGTCTGACATAATAGCTCTAGTGTTGGGAAACGGTCGTTTAACACTTATCGATAGTTGTACTTTAGTGTCGGGACACTGTCGACGTATTTTTATCGATAACATCACAATAATATATGGTTTAAAATATTATTTTTTTTTCCTTTCTGTTAATCGTTATAATTATCGATGACTCTTTTCTTTTTATAAAAGTCATGCGTAAGTTTCTTATTTTTTTTTTAAAGTTCTGTCTTTGACTAAAAGTCTTTGTGTGGCTTAAGTCCTTTGGTTGTTTTATGTCGTTTCTTTCATTATTTTAAGTCTTCTCTTTCGTCGTCTTTGTTCTTTATTTAACTTTTGCTCTTTAATTATATTTCTTTGAGGTTCCTCCTTTTTTACTTAGGTCTTAAGTCTTGGATAATAAGTTAGTTAGTCTTATTAGTTTCTAGTTTTCTTGTTATTTCCTAGATTTTCGGACTTCTATCTGGGGCAAAAATTATCACCATAAGAATCCCGAGTTGCAAGCAGATCTCATAAAACCCCAAAAAACGTACAATTATACATACCAGTCAAAAGGATTCAATCCAGTCAATAGGAATATATGTAGTCTTCCGTCGAAGAAGTGGGGAAACCTTTAGCACAGAACGGATGGGATTATTATATTGAAATATGACGAAAGGCTATGAAAGGCCAAAAAGATAAAAAAAATACATACCCCGAATCAAATAATAGACATGCACGATCCAATTAAGATTTGTTGATTTCAATATTAAATTTGGGTGTTGGTTCTCAAAAAAATCCGGACGTCGTATCAGAGAGTATGTAGACAAGTGAAGTATGTCACCAGGAAAAAAACCTCATGACACGTAAAAGAAATTATTTCAAAATTATTATGAAAATAAAGGTTTTTGATAGGGCCAGTACAAAAAGAGGTTGATTATAATGTTGAAGAAGGACGAATGGCGAAAATAATCATCATGCAGTAACTACTAATGCTGCAGTACCTCCTTTCCAAAAGAAAAAAAAAAAAAAAAAAAAAAAAAAAAAAAAAAAAAAAAAAAAAATATAGGTAAGTGAGAGAAGAGAAAAAATTTAAATATAATCGATGAGTAAGAACCCAATAAAAATTAACCTAACTTAGCCTAAACAATAAGTCCAAATGATAAGTAATCGAAATTAAACCTAAATGAACGACATCGAAGTGCAGCAGATACTGAATAAATGCGAAATCCGGACTTCAATCTAAACGTTATCAGTGCGAACTCCAGACGCGTCGACTAAAATCTAGGAAATAACAAGAAAACTAGAAACTAATAAGACTAACTAACTTATTATCCAAGACTTAAGACCTAAGTAAAAAAGGAGGAACCTCAAAGAAATATAATTAAAGAGCAAAAGTTAAATAAAGAACAAAGACGACGAAAGAGAAGACTTAAAATAATGAAAGAAACGACATAAAACAACCAAAGGACTTAAGCCACACAAAGACTTTTAGTCAAAGACAGAACTTTAAAAAAAAAATAAGAAACTTACGCATGACTTTTATAAAAAGAAAAGAGTCATCGATAATTATAACGATTAACAGAAAGGAAAAAAAAATAATATTTTAAACCATATATTATTGTGATGTTATCGATAAAAATACGTCGACAGTGTCCCGACACTAAAGTACAACTATCGATAAGTGTTAAACGACCGTTTCCCAACACTAGAGCTATTATGTCAGACGTCACAACATGACATGTGCATGTAATGACATCAACGGGCGTAGCCTGAACTATAAAGCATTGACACATAAGAAAAGGTAGCTAACAAATTGTTTCGCTCAGGAAAAACTAGATGTCGCTGTTAACGTATTTTGAAACTAGTAATTATGAATGAGCTTATTTATTTAAGTAAATATAAAGGGAATTTAATTTAAAGGGGTCAAACTAAACGTAAACATAACATTCCGAATGGGAATAAGTTAACGAGATTACGAGTTTAGAAATTGCCAAGAAATTATTTAAGAATATCTTTGATATGATATCTTCCAGAGTGGACAGAATCAATATCATGAAGTTCATAAGTGGTCCTAGAAATAACCCTAGTCACACGGCATTTAATAAAACGAGGAGCTAGCTTTCCCGAAAAATAATCATCACCTGAAGATCTGGAAAAATTTCTTCTCCATACAGTATCACCAACATTCAGCGTGACGGCTGAACGATGCATATTATAAGCTCGTGAATTACGGAGGAAAGCCATAGAAAGATTATCAGCAACTTTCTCATAAAACTCGACAAGGGAAGAATGATTCTACGCGTGTTTGAGCCCGACTTTCAGCTAAATTGACGCTTAGAGTCTGACCATACGCACGGGTAGGAACGCATAAGGGCTCCCTTATCGTTGTCACAGAATAGATAAAGGAAATAGAAAATTAAAAAATCAGAACCCCCTTCTTCGAAGTCGGTTAAAAAAAGGGGATCAGACACAAAATAAGGATGGTTTTAATAGTCTTTCGTATTAGAATCTGATAGGAATAATCAAAGTAGACATTTTGAGAAAATGAATTAATAAAAATGATGGGATAATTACGTAATTTGAAAACGAGGTTTTTTGTTTATAAAAATATTTGCGTGATTTTAGTGTCATATGAGAGGATAACGTTTAAAACGAATATTCACGTTTGAATTAAGTGAATCGCTCCACGGGTTTTAGAGTTAGAAAGAATTTTGCAAAATGAAAACATGCCCAAAGACCGATTTTAGAAAATTAATGTTTTAAAAAGTTTTTAATATATAGAGATAAGAATAACCTTCATCTGCTATGTTAGGATGCAATAAGGACAAAACCAAAATTAAATAGGCAAATATGCTAGTATGAATGTTTTAAGAAAGAGTTAGAAATTTAGTGAATAGTCTGATAGGGAACTGAATGCCAAAATATAAGCAAAGAGGAAAAAAAAAATGTTGAGAATAAAAAGCCATCAGACCCTAACAAACCAACACTAAACGAATAGCAAGGCTGAAATCATGATCAAAAGCAAACCTAGGCAGTCAGGCAACCAAAAAAATCTAACCTTCAACTGCCATAGTAAAAAAAAACAGCAAATATACTGGTCACATCCCACGTTATAGGGAAGTGTTAGGTATCGTGTACTATGGCTGAATGGTACGACAACGTGACATCACAGGAACGGCTGGGCTAAGAATTCTAAGAAAAAAAAACAGATAGAAACTAGGAAACCAACTGCACCAAAGACAACGTACAGCTGGGCTAGAATCAAAGCAAAAACAAATAGAAACTAGGAAACCAACTGCACCAAAGACAACGTACAGCTGGGCTAGAATCAAAGCAAAAACAAATAGAAACTAGGAAACCAACTGCACCAAAGACAACGCACAGCTGGGCTAGAATCCAAAAAATGACAAATAGAATCTAGCAATCAGCCGTGCAAAAAAAGCTTACCTTAGCCACGAAGTCTAAAACATTCACACACCAATCACACACTACAGGATGCTAACTACTTCTAACTAAGGAGTGGAATAAAACCCAGGAAAAAAATATGTATTTAAAGGGAAGAAATAAAAGCGTTTTATATGTTTTAAGGTTCTACAAAGTTATTACTATTTTATATTGCATCACAACACAGCACATTACAGTAAAGCAATCAATCAGCAATGGAAGGGTTAGCAGAAGTTGTCAATCACAGCATAATCCCTGGTAACTATGGCAACAGTCTTGTTTGACGGAACGAGAAAAAATTCCTCTATTCTGGAACCTGTAAACATGAATACAGAAATGAAAGATTAAATTTGCTCAGAAAGAGCAATCACCCTCACGACAGCAAAAAAAAAGATAATTTAGTAATTAGAATCAATAAAAGTGCTTACTTTTACTTCGGGCGCCATTTTGTAGCGAAATGAAACATAGACACTTCACTCACAAACACGTTTAATTTTTGTATGTAAAAAAATCGAAAAAACAAATATGAAAAAAATATAAAAGTACAAAAAAAGAAAAACTAAATATGAAAACTTGTCACATTTAAATACTTAATAGGAGACTATTGCATAATATTTTAAATTTAGGTTTTAAATGCTACGTAACGAATTATGAGTCGGTTGCAACCAGATCCGTAAAACGAAGACGTAACTTTAACTTTTAACTAAAGATTGAAATAACGCGGTATTAAAATATTTAAAATTAACAGATTTTAAGAATAAAAAAAGGCCAAATCTACTACGGAAAATAAAAAAAAAACTTAAAAATCTCCCATATCTTATCCAAAACCTTCGCGGTGACGTAGAAGCTCTGCCAGTTGCTCCAATACCTCACTTGCTGACCTCTGAGATATGAAGAGGATGTCCGCGGCGCAGCGCGGAGCCGCAGATAAAAGTTAGTATGTAGGTGGGTGGATGGAGCCGAATAAATCGGCTTGCAGAACCATCGGACTTCTATCTGGGGCAAAAATTATCACCATAAGAATCCCGAGTTGCAAGCAGATCTCATAAAACCCCAAAAAACGTACAATTATACATACCAGTCAAAAGGATTCAATCCAGTCAATAGGAATATATGTAGTCTTCCGTCGAAGAAGTGGGGAAACCTTTAGCACAGAACGGATGGGATTATTATATTGAAATATGACGAAAGGCTATGAAAGGCCAAAAAGATAAAAAAAATACATACCCCGAATCAAATAATAGACATGCACGATCCAATTAAGATTTGTTGATTTCAATATTAAATTTGGGTGTTGGTTCTCAAAAAAATCCGGACGTCGTATCAGAGAGTATGTAGACAAGTGAAGTATGTCACCAGGAAAAAAACCTCATGACACGTAAAAGAAATTATTTCAAAATTATTATGAAAATAAAGGTTTTTGATAGGGCCAGTACAAAAAGAGGTTGATTATAATGTTGAAGAAGGACGAATGGCGAAAATAATCATCATGCAGTAACTACTAATGCTGCAGCGCCATTTTGTAGCGAAATGAAACATAGACACTTCACTCACAAACACGTTTAATTTTTGTATGTAAAAAAAATCGAAAAAAACAAATATGAAAAAAATATAAAAGTACAAAAAAAGAAAAACTAAATATGAAAACTTGTCACATTTAAATACTTAATAGGTAACTATTGCATAATATTTTAAATTTAGGTTTTAAATGCTACGTAACGAATTATGAGTCGGTTGCAACCAGATCCGTAAAACGAAGACGTAACTTTAACTTTTAACTAAAGATTGAAATAACGCGGTATTAAAATATTCTTAAAATCATTGCTCTTTCTGAGCAAATTTAATCTTTCATTTCTGTATTCATGTTTACAGGTACCAGAATAGAGGAATTTTCTCTCGTTCCGTCAAACAAGACTGTTGCCATAGTTACCAGGGATTATGCTGTGATTGACAACGTCTGCTAACCCTTCCATTGCTGAATGATTGCTATATTGTAATGTGCTGTGTTGTGATGCTATATAAAATAATAATAACTTTGTAGAACTTAAAACATATAAAACGCTTTTATTTCTTCCCTTTAAATACATATTTTTTCCTGGGTTTTATTCCACTCCTTAGTTAGAAGTAGTTAGCATCCTGTAGTGTGTGATTGGTGTGTGAATGTTGTAGACTTCGTGACTAAGGTAAGCTTTTTTTTGCACGGCTGATTGCTAGATTCTATTTGTCTTTTTTGATTCTAGTCCAGCTGTACGTTGTCTTTGGTGCAGTTGGTTTCCTAGTTTCTATTTGTTTTTGCTTTGATTCTAGCCCAGCTGTACGTTGTCTTTGGTGCAGTTGGTTTCCTAGTTTCTATTTGTTTTTGCTTTGATTCTAGCCCAGCTGTTCGTTGTCTTTGGGGCAGTTGGTTTCCTAGTTTCTATCTTTTTTTTTTCTTTGAATTCTTAGCTCAGCCGTTCCTGTGATGTCACGTTGTCGTACCATTCCTATATCAGCCATAGTACACGATGCCTAACACTTTCCTATAACGTGGGATGTGACCCGTATATTTGCTGGTTTTTTCTTTACTATGGCAGTTGAAGGTTAGATTTTTTTTTGGTTGCCTGACTGCCTAGGTTTGCTTTTGATCATGATTTCAGCCTTGCTATTCGTTTAGTGTTGGTTTGTTAGGGTCTGATGGCTTTTTATTCTCAACATTTTTTTCTCTTTTTCCTATTTGCTGTTATTTTGGCGTTCAGTTCCCTATCAGACTATTCACTAAATATCTAACTCTTTCTAAATACATTCATACTAGCATATTTGCCTATTTAATTTTGGTTTTGTCCTTTTTGCATCCTAACATAGCAAATGAAGGTTATTCCTATCTCTTTACATTAAAAACTTTTTAAAACATTTACTTTCTAAAATCGGTCTTTGGGCATGTTTTCATTTTGCAAAATGCTTTCTAACTCTACAACCCGTGGACCGATTTACTTAATTCAAACGTAAATATTCGTTTTAAACGTTTTCCTCTCATATGACACTAAAATCACGTAAATATTTCTATAAACAAAAAACCTCGTTTTCAAGTTACGTAATTATCCCATCATTTTTATTAATACATTTTCTCAAAATGTCTACTTTGATTATTCCTATCAGATTCTAATACGAAAGACGATCCTTGTTTTGAATCTGATCTCTTTTTTTAACCCACTTCGAAGAAGGAGGTTCTGATTTTTAAATTTTCGATTTCCTTTATCTATTCTCAGTGACAACGATAGGGAAGCCCTTATGTGTTCCTACCCGTGCGTATGGTCAGACTCTAAGCGTCAATTTAGCTGAAAGTCGGGCTCAAACACGCGTAGAATCATTCTTCCCTTGTCGAGTTTTATGCGAAAGTTGCTGATAATCTTTCTATGGCTTTCCTCCGTAATTCACGAGCTTATAATATGCATCGTTCAGCCGTCACGCTGAATGTTGGTGATACTGTATGGAGAAGGAATTTTTCCAGATCTTCAGGCGATGATTATTTTTCGGGAAAGCTAGCTCCTCGTTTTATTAAATGCCGTGTGACTAGGGTTATTTCTAGGACCACTTATGAACTTCATGATATTGATTCTGTCCACTCTGGAAGATATAATATCAAAGATATTCTTAAATAATCTCTTGGCAATTTCTAAACTCGTAATCTCGTTAACTTATTCCCATTCGGAATGTTATGTTTACGTTTAGTTTGACCCCTTTAAATTAAATTCCCTTTATATTTACTTAAATAAATAAGCTCATTCATAATTACTAGTTTCAAAAAAAAACGTTAACAGCGACATCTAGTTGTTCCTGAGCGAAACAATTTGTTAGCTACCTTTTCTTATGTGTCAATGCTTTATAGTTCAGGCTACGCCCGTAGATGTCATTACATGCACATGTCATGTTGTGACGTCTGTCATAATAGCTCTAGTGTTGGGAAACGGTCGATTAACACTTATCGATAGTTGTACTTTAGTGTCGGGACACTGTCGACGTATTTTTATCGATAACATCACAATAATATATGGTTTAAAATATTATTTTTTTTTTTTCCTTTCTGTTGATCGTTATAATTATCGATGACTCTTTTCTATTTATAAAAATCATGCGTAAGTTTCTTATTATTTTTTAAAGTTCTGTCTTTGACTAAAAGCCTTTGTTTGGCTTAAGTCCTTTGGTTGTTCTATGTCGTTTCTTTCATTATTTTAAGTCTTCTCTTTCGTCGTCTTTGTTCTTTATTTAACTTTTGCTCTTTAATTATATTTCTTTGAGGTTCCTCCTTTTTTACTTAGGTCTTAAGTCTTAGATAATAAGTTAGTTAGTCTTATTAGTTTCTAGTTTTCTTATTATTTCCTAGATTTTAGTCGACGCGTCTGGAGTTCGCACTGATAACGTTTAGATTGAAGTCCGGATTTCGCATTTATTCAGTATCTGCTGCACTTCGATGTCGTTCATTTAGGTTTAATTTCGATTACTTATCATTTGGACTTATTGTTTAGGCTAAGTTAGGTTAATTTTATTGGGTTCTTACTCATCGATTATATTTTTATTTTTTCTCTTCTCTCACTTACCTATATTTTTTTTTTTTTTTTTTTTCTTTTGGAAAGGAGGTACTGCAGCATTAGTAGTTACTGCATGATGATTATTTTCGCCATTCGTCCTTCTTCAACATTATAATCAACCTCTTTTTGTACTGGCCCTATCAAAAACCTTTATTTTCATAATAATTTTGAAATAATTTCTTTTACGTGTCATGAGGTTTTTTTCCTGGTGACATACTTCACTTGTCTACATACTCTCTGATACGACGTCCGGATTTTTTTTGAGAACCAACACCCAAATTTAATATTGAAATCAACAAATCTTAATTGGACCGTGCATGTCTATTATTTGATTCGGGGTATGTATTTTTTTATCTTTTTGGCCTTTCATAGCCTTTCGTCATATTTCAATATAATAATCCCATCCGTTCTGTGCTAAAGGTTTCCCCACTTCTTCGACGGAAGACTACATATATTCATATTGACTGGATTGAATCCTTTTGACTGGTATGTATAATTGTACGTTTTTTGGGGTTTTATGAGATCTGCTTGCAACTCGGGATTCTTATGGTGATAATTTTTGCCCCAGATAGAAGTCCGAATTTTCTGCAAGCCGATTTATTCGGCTCCATCCACCCACCTACATACTAACTTTTATCTGCGGCTCCGCGCTGCGCTGCGGACATCCTCTTCATATCTCAGAGGTCAGCAAGTGAGGTATTGGAGCAACTGGCAGAGCTTCTACGTCACCGCGAAGGTTTTGGATAAGATATGGGAGATTTTTAAGTTTTTTTTATTTTCCGTAGTAGATTTGGCCTTTTTTTATTCTTAAAATCTGTTAATTTTAAATATTTTAATACCGCGTTATTTCAATCTTTAGTTAAAAGTTAAAGTTACGTCTTCGTTTTACGGATCTGGTTGCAACCGACTCATAATTCGTTACGTAGCATTTAAAACCTAAATTTAAAATATTATGCAATAGTCTCCTTTTAAGTATTTAAATGTGACAAGTTTTCATATTTAGTTTTTCTTTTTTTGTACTTTTATATTTTTTTCATATTTGTTTTTTTCGATTTTTTTTTACATACAAAAATTAAACGTGTTTGTGAGTGAAGTGTCTATGTTTCATTTCGCTACAAAATGGCGCCCGAAGTAAAAGTAAGCACTTTCATTGATTCTAATTACTAAATTATCTTTTTTTTGCTGTCGTGAAGTGTCTATGTTTCATTTCGCTACAAATACTGCAGCATTAGTAGTTACTGCATGATGATTATTTTCGCCATTCGTCCTTCTTCAACATTATAATCAACCTCTTTTTGTACTGGCCCTATCAAAAACCTTTATTTTCATAATAATTTTGAAATAATTTCTTTTACGTGTCATGAGGTTTTTTTTCCTGGTGACATACTTCACTTGTCTACATACTCTCTGATACGACGTCCGGAATTTTTTGAGAACCAACACCCAAATTTAATATTGAAATCAACAAATCTTAATTGGTTCGTGCATGTCTATTATTTGATTCGGGGTTTCCCCACTTCTTCGACGGAAGACTACGTATATTCCTATTGACTGGATTGAATCCTTTTGACTGGTATGTATAATTGTACGTTTTTTTGGGGTTTTATGAGATCTGCTTGCAACTCGGGATTCTTATGGTGATAATTTTTGCCCCAGATAGAAGTCCGAATTTTCTGCAAGCCGATTTATTCGGCTCCATCCACCCACCTACATACTAACTTTTACCTGCGGCTCCGCGCTGCGCTGCGGACATCCTCTTCATATCTCAGAGGTCAGCAAGTGAGGTATTGGAGCAACTGGCAGAGCTTCTACGTCACCGCGAAGGTTTTGGATAAGATATGGGAGATTTTTAAGTTTTTTTATTTTCCGTAGTAGATTTGGCCTTTTTTTTTATTAACTTTAACTTTTAACTAAAGATTGAAATAACGCGGTATTAAAATATTTAAAATTAACAGATTTTAAGAATAAAAAAAACCTCATGACACGTAAAAGAAATTATTTCAAAATTATTATGAAAATAAAGGTTTTTGATAGGGCCAGTACAAAAAGAGGTTGATTATAATGTTGAAGAAGGACGAATGGCGAAAATAATCATCATGCAGTAACTACTAATGCTGCAGCATTTTGTAGCGAAATGAAACATAGACACTTCACTCACAAACACGTTTAATTTTTGTATGTAAAAAAATCGAAAAAACAAATATGAAAAAATATAAAAGTACAAAAAAAGAAAAACTAAATATGAAAACTTGTCACATTTAAATACTTAATAAAAAAAAATTAAACGTGTTTGTGAGTGAAGTGTCTATGTTTCATTTCGCTACAAAATGGCGCCCGAAGTAAAAGTAAGCACTTTTATTGATTCTAATTACTAAATTATCTTTTTTTTTGCTGTCGTGAGGGTGATTGCTCTTTCTGAGCAAATTTAATCTTTCATTTCTGTATTCATGTTTACAGGTACCAGAATAGAGGAATTTTTTCTCGTTCCGTCAAACAAGACTGTTGCCATAGTTACCAGGGATTATGCTGTGATTGACAACGTCTGCTAACCCTTCCATTGCTGATTGATTGCTTTACTGTAATGTGCTGTGTTGTGATGCAATATAAAATAATAATAACTTTGTAGAACCTTAAAACATATAAAACGCTTTTATTTCTTCCCTTTAAATACATATTTTTTCCTGGGTTTTATTCCACTCCTTAGTTAGAAGTAGTTAGCATCCTGTAGTGTGTGATTGGTGTGTGAATGTTTTAGACTTCGTGGCTAAGGTAAGCTTTTTTTGCACGGCTGATTGCTAGATTCTATTTGTCATTTTTTGGATTCTAGCCCAGCTGTGCGTTGTCTTTGGTGCAGTTGGTTTCCTAGTTTCTATCTGTTTTTTTTTCTTAGAATTCTTAGCCCAGCCGTTCCTGTGATGTCACGTTGTCGTACCATTCAGCCATAGTACACGATACCTAACACTTCCCTATAACGTGGGATGTGACCAGTATATTTGCTGTTTTTTTTTACTATGGCAGTTGAAGGTTAGATTTTTTTGGTTGCCTGACTGCCTAGGTTTGCTTTTGATCATGATTTCAGCCTTGCTATTCGTTTAGTGTTGGTTTGTTAGGGTCTGATGGCTTTTTATTCTCAACATTTTTTTTTTTCCTCTTTGCTTATATTTTGGCATTCAGTTCCCTATCAGACTATTCACTAAATTTCTAACTCTTTCTTAAAACATTCATACTAGCATATTTGCCTATTTAATTTTGGTTTTGTCCTTATTGCATCCTAACATAGCAGATGAAGGTTATTCTTATCTCTATATATTAAAAACTTTTTAAAACATTAATTTTCTAAAATCGGTCTTTGGGCATGTTTTCATTTTGCAAAATTCTTTCTAACTCTAAAACCCGTGGAGCGATTCACTTAATTCAAACGTGAATATTCGTTTTAAACGTTATCCTCTCATATGACACTAAAATCACGCAAATATTTTTATAAACAAAAAACCTCGTTTTCAAATTACGTAATTATCCCATCATTTTTATTAATTCATTTTCTCAAAATGTCTACTTTGATTATTCCTATCAGATTCTAATACGAAAGACTATTAAAACCATCCTTATTTTGTGTCTGATCCCCTTTTTTTAACCGACTTCGAAGAAGGGGGTTCTGATTTTTTAATTTTCTATTTCCTTTATCTATTCTGTGACAACGATAAGGGAGCCCTTATGCGTTCCTACCCGCGACGTATGAGTCCTATTATCTCAAGACCTCCTCCTATACCTCCTAGGCCATCTTGTTCCTCTTCTCCATCAATGGCTCTTTCCCCGAAGAGATCCGAAGATCAACAATTATTTAAAAAACAGTTTTCTCTCATGAAGTGGAGGCTTAGTTATTCTGGCGATTCATGCGTTCGTGAATTTTTCACGAGTCTTGAAGAACATAAAGAAGCAGATGATATTTCCGATGGTTACCTCTTAAAACGCTTCCATGAAGTTTTATCAGGAATTGCCCTACAATATTTTAGATCAATTCGTCGACCTGGCTTGACTTATCTCGAGGTTAAGCAGGCCTTTTTGAGTACATTTGGTACGGTTGACTTCGATTTCAAAACAGAGCAAGAGGTCAGAAACCTGAAACAAAAAGCTGATCAATCAGTGAGGGAATTTGTTATTCGCGTATCTTATTTGAACCAAACGCTACGCAAACCTATTGATGAATCTAATCTGTTAGATATCGTAACACATAATATGCATCATAGATATTTCCCCTGTTTATCAATTCATAGATTTACCGATTTCAATACACTAATCGAAACTGTAACTCATTTTGAGAGTTATTTACAAAAATCTGTGAAAACTGTTTCGAGTTTAGTTAGATCATCCCAACCAGGCCCGGTTCTTAACCAAACCCAACCTAGTCATAACGGTATCCAACTTTGTTCAAATTGTGATCAAACTCAACAATGTTGGAAATGTAATAAAACCGGACATTCCTATCGTTTTTGCCCAGATTTCCCTGGTATATTATGTTTTAAATGCCGTACCCCTGGCTTTATTTCTCGTGATTGCCCTAAGTGTAATCCAAAAAAATGTATAACTTGCCGGCGGCACGTCTCTCTCCGTACAGTGTCACCGGTGATTAAATCTAATTCATCAGATAACCGACCTTTTATTGAAATATTATTACGTGATCATTCTCTAAAAGACAATTTCATGGCTGTACGCTGCGACGAGCTCGTCGACGAGACAGCCTTGAGATCGACCGAGCGCGCAGCGCTGATTCAAACCGTATTCACTAGCGTCATTGTGGTCGTCGTCGAACCCAAGGCTGTAACCTCCCGTCGCTGTTTCGCAGACGAACGTAGGGCTTGCAACAAATTCTATAAATTATAATCGATCAATCTCGACTGAGAGTTTTATGGGTTTAAAATATATATTAAAGGTCTATCTTTAAGTATTTTAAGGAATACAGTAAAACTATAACCAATATCATAATTTAAAATGGTTTATTGCATATTTCTTATTACATTTTAAGGCTGAATGACGATTCCTTTGCTCTTTTCGAGCAACGCGACGGCGATGAATAAAAAGTCAACTCACAACAATGTCAAATGTCAACAAAACCACTTGAATTTCTAGTTTTTAAACTTTTGGGTGCATTATGCATACGAATCATACGATATTTATTATTTGTATTACCTAGCGAGTGCTTTGAACATAGGTATTTCTGTGCCTAATGTGAGTATTATGATATTTTCACTGTTATTACATGGATAATAATACTAATGTTTCTCAATAATATTGTATGATATTACAAGAGTTATTACTAAAATTTAAGTTAATTACTTATTTAACTAATGTTTTACAATAATATGTACCTATAACTTTATTGTTATAACGTAACATTGTGTATTTTAAGCATCCCAAGAAGTGCTAACCCAAGTGCGCAAGTAGAGAGAGATGTTAATAGAGTTTGGAAGAGCGACGTTGGCTTGCCACAGGGCACTCTCGGACATCACATCGGCATGGCAAGAAGTAGCTGGCAAGCTAAACAGTGATGGATGTGGCTGCATTAAAAGTTGGAAGCAATAGCCAAAGGTTTGTTAACAACATGTATGTACCTAGGTATTGCATTACTGGTGTGCTTCGTCAGCTTGCATACTTGGCATGCGTACTTTGACTGTTTCTTTAAGAACAAAGTTAAATAGCCAGTACCTATGTACACTGGGTCTAATATTATAACATAGGACATAATGGATATTCAGGTAACTTTTTTTTTGTTTTAAGATCACCACCTGCACTGCCTCATAGGAGTAATGCCCCAATTGCCTCCTCATGTAAGGTTAATTTAATTATAAAATGGTTAATTATTGGTTTAGTGTAAAAAAAAAACTACATATGTAGTAGACGTGGTCTCACTTTTGACTCCCAGGTTCGGCTAATTGGTTGGGATTTACTGTAGACTTTTTCAACAGCAGCCCTTATTCAATCAACATGTATATAGAGTAGGTACATCTAATATGTATACTACATTGTTATATCTATTCCTTCAGAGAGAGAGTCATGTGATGCTGTTATACTTACATAACGGTCTTTATATTTGTTTTACTTCTGTTTAGTAATTTGTTGCATTTTTTATGTTCACAGTACCTTGTAGGCGTCGGATGGCACGCCGCCGTCTGATCCAGCGCTCATCACCTTCTCAAAGTCAATCACAAATGGCGAGCCTCACTGAACGTTTTGTCGCCATTGAAGAGAAGCATTTGGAAAATGAGAGACTCGTTATGGACAACCAGCAGAGGATGTTAAAAACTTAAGGAAATAAGTGAGTCATAGTCAAGGCAGACCCAGGCACTGCAGGATTTATGTACATCCATCAGACGAGGGAGTCCCTGAGACATGGATCTACCACAGATTTTTAATATAATATGTTTAGATATTAAGTTTATGATAGATGTTAAGAAATTTAAATGTTTGAAGTGTAAAAACTGTTTTTTGTAGTAAATGTTTGTTAGTGGGCACACCCTTTATGCCTGCAGGCTTTTATTTAGGTATGTACTTACTTAATTTTGTTTACATTTTTTTTTGCTGGAGTAGTTTTCATTGTATTTGTTAGGTATAATTGGCATCTGCTAGCCGACTAACAATTAAAAACAATTTAATTTAATGTTCTGTTCCTCATAATGTGAATTATTTTGCATTCCTACTATTGTAAGAATAGGTAATACGGGTTGGTGTCGGCAACTCCACGTCAATGCGCGTATTTTGCGTGAATCAAGTTTTTCTAACTGAACCAACAGCTGTGCTGTTGGGGAGTTTGTTGCACCACCTCTTCCCAGCTAAATGAAGGGCGGGCGTTTTGTGGGACTGTTTTATGTAATTTTGACGTTCAAAAAGTGCTGATTGTCAGCCTAATTTGAATACATAAATTTTGATTTGATTGATTGTTTTGAATTGTAAATAAAAAAATAAAATATTATTATGCAGATATTTATTTCATTTCTCATGCCCCATACTGTATACACATTTAAAAAAGTAGTAAAAATAGAGACAACAGTAAGTATAAAAATATGCACTTAAAGGCTAATAATTTTTGATATTATACCAATCATATACACCTTAAACACACACCATATTATGACATAATTATAATTATCATCTATGCACTTATTCTACATTCAACATTCATAAATTATACTGTCATTTATTTAGTGTACCTATCTAATCAATAATGGTGAGTATGTTCTATTTAAACATGTTTTCCACATCTGGAAAGGGAAAGATAGGAAAGCATACACTTTAAATATGACATGCTCGCCATAATTGATTAACTAAATCTCGCCTACTTATCAGCCCACTCCCTAAGTCACCATATTGTGTTGAAGCCTGATGTGTCAGGATTCTAAGTAACCTAGATTCTTCATCTAAGTCACATTGGTCTAACATAGGAGTTGGTAGCCCGGCTCGATTACATGTTGTGTAAAACAGCAAGCTATCACAATTTTCCCCACTGTTATAGGATCATAGTGCAATACCCTATGAACTAATAAACATCAGAATTGCCCTTTCAGTATTCCAATAGTCCTCTCCACACTGTTCCTTGCACTACTGTGCAAATTGTTGTTATGGCTCTCTGGAGTCCCAGTTTCTGAATTATTAAAGGGAGTCATTAAATAAGGCCTTTGAGGATATCCTGAGTCACCTGAAATCAATTAATGAAGCTGGAATTAAGTACAATCTTGACTTGTGTTTAAGGTATCATTGTATTGTAAATAATAACTTACCAAGTACACAATTTCTTCATTATTTAAATTTTACAAATGCTCCTTTACTGTTTGAAAAAGAAAACTATCATTGTGTTGCACCCCCAAGTCACATCCACATGCAAGATGTTCAGATCAGCATCATTAATCTGAAATAAGTATAATAATTACATACTGTAAGTACCTACCTATGTGGATTCTTTATAATTCTACATTATCCATATATATAATTCTAGGTACATTATACTTAACATATCACAAGAAACCTAGCTGTAAACAAACCTTTAGCCTCTTGGTTAAACCACTGGAACGAACTCGCGGACGCATACATGTAGTTAGATAATTTTCCAATATATTAATTAAATCCTCAGAATGCCCATAGAATGCCTGTAAATATGGATAAAGTCTGTATCACGGGATATTGTTTTAAACTTTCTTAGTTGTTTCGCCTGTCGAGCTTTCTTCAAATCATCACTTTTCTTGGCTTCTTCTAATAAATGTAGCTTTATAATTCACTGAGCTGCCATTTTTTCAAATAAGTATTAAAAGAATCGAGTACGGTTTATTATTTTCGTCAAGATACGCACGAATATTTAGAGCTTTTGGATTTGACAGTTAGAATCGAGGCTGTGGGCGAGGCTGTAAGCGAGTTCGACGCTGTTTTTTTTTACGGAATGCCAAAATGTATGAAGAACTGTCAATTTGCCCTCCCGTGGCTGTGCCGTTGGGTAGTTTAACTCACGGCCGTCACAGCCTTGAGCGCTAGTGTAGCTGTACGCAGCTTAGCGAATGCCAAACTAAGTTTCACAGCTGCGACAGCGCTGCACGCAAGGCTGTATCCTTAGAGAATAGCATAGCGGGTGGTTAAGGCTCTTCTTGACTCTGGCGCTCAAATGTCTCTTATTAGTGATAGCTTGATTCAGGATCTTGGTATCCCATTGAAGTCAAATAATTCGCATTCTCGTGTTATTTCTGCTAATAACTCGCCAATCGATATTCTAGGTACTGTTTATCTTCCAGTTAATTTCAATGGTACGACCTTTGACCATGAGTTTTTAGTGGCTCGATGTATGTCTTCTTCAGTTATTTTGGGGATTGAATTTTGGAACAAATTTGGTTTAACTTCAGTTTTTAGTAGGGCTTTCAATAAAAATATTAAAGGTAACATGTTCCTTTCTTCTGTAAATCATTCCCTTTCCCAACCTTCCTGTTTAAGTGAGGTACGTTATATACATCCTCGCAACGTTCTAACACCTGACCAAGAGCAAGGTTTACAACTGGTGATCGATGAGTTTGAGGAAATCTCGTCAGACAAGATTGGTCTTGGTAGGACTACTTGGCTCTCACACAAAATAATTACAACTGGACAGCCAATAAGACAGAGGTTTTACCCTCTTTCTCCTGTTAAGTTAAAGATTCTCAACGAAGAGATAGATAAGATGTTAGAGGTCGGAGTAATTCGTCCCTCCCGTTCTCCGTGGGCTAGTCCGGTGGTAATGGTCACTAAGAAAGATGGTTCTGTTCGCTTCTGCGTCGATAGCAGGAAATTAAACAGCGTTACCATCAGGGATTCTTATCCTCTCCCCCGCATACAGGATATACTTGATAATCTTCGTGGTGCTAGATACATTAGTTCGCTCGATTTTAGAAGTGCTTTTTGGCAGATCCCTCTTGCGGATAAAGAGAGTTGTGAAAAGACAGCTTTTATAGTCCCTCAACGTGGTTTATTTGAATTTGTTAGGATGCCATTTGGTCTCACTAATGCGGCATCTGAGATGCAACGTCTTACAGATATGATTGTTAATTTCGAATTTACCTCAACTAGTGATGACTGCGTCTTTGGTTATGTTGACGATTTAATTTTGATTTCTAAAGACTTTAATAGTCATCTCGCTCTCCTCAGAAAGGTTCGAAACCGCCTCAAAGAAGCTGGTTTGTCAATTAACTTAAACAAATGTGAGTTCTGTAAGAGTGAATTAAAGTATTTGGGGTACATTGTAAACGAAAAGGGTCTACAGACTGATTCTAGTAAACTCGATGCTATAAGGGATTATCCTACTCCGACCACCGCAAAGTCTCTGCGCGGTTTCATCGGTATGTGTTCCTATTATAGACGTTTCGTTGAAGGTTTTTCTTCTATAATTTCTCCACTCACTTCCCTTTTAGGAAAAAGGAAAGGTCGTGATCCTATCAGTTGGGGTGACGACGCCGAGCATGCTTTTATTAAACTGAAGGAGGCGCTAATGAACACACCTGTAATGGCTTGTCCTGATTTCTCTAAGCCGTTCATTTTACAGTGTGATGCTTCAGCTGTAGGTCTTGGTTCGGTACTTTCACAAAATATTGATAATATTGAGCATCCTATTGCTTATTACTCTCGGCTTTTTTCCAAAGCAGAACGCAATTATAGTACCACCGAACGTGAACTTTTGGCTGTTCTTGACTCTATTAAGCATTTCCGTTGTTATTTAGATGGAATAAAGTTTACTGTTATAACCGATCATATGGCCTTAAAATGGCTTCTTACTTTAAATAATCCCTCTGGTCGTTTAGCTAGATGGGCTACTGTTATTTCTCAATATACCTTTGACATCGTTCACCGCAAAGGTTCACAACACGTCGTTCCAGATGCACTATCTAGGATATATGCAAGTCCTATTTCTTTCGATCAAGGTCCAGAGCATACCACCGATAGATGGTATAAAAAGGTTTATTTAGGGGCACGCGATTCACCCCAAATGTTTCCTGCTTACGCTATACAGAACGGTGTACTTTTAAGACGCATGCCTATCACCAGTCCCTTATCTTCAGATCCATGGCGTGTAGTATTACCGGCAGAGAAGGTTCCACTCGCTATTTGGGAGGTACACAATAGTTTCCCATCTATTCATCCTGGCGTTACCAAGTCATATCTTAAGTTAAAAGAGACCTTCTACTGGCCGAACATGTTTCGTGACGTGACAGAGACCTTAAAGCTATGTGAGGTGTGCAAAGCTTATAAAATAGCGAATACTCAACCTCGTGGTCAGATGAGCTATCCGAAGGATGTTTCCATGCCTCTACAGGCAATCTCTATCGATGTCATTGGTCCTTTGCCCGTTGCTTACTATGGTTATAAGTATATTCTATCTATGGTTGACGTTTTCTCAAAGTACGTTTGGCTTATACCCCTTAAGAAAGTTAATGCTTGTTCTGTTATTAAAGCTCTAGAGTCGGAAATATTTTTCAATTTCGGAGTTCCGCGTAGTATCCTCTGCGATAACGCAACTGTTTTTCGCAGTAATCAGTTTTTAAACTTTCTTAGATCATTTCACATCGAATCACCAACCTATACTCCCTATTATACTCCTCAGGCAAATACTGTCGAGCGTTATAATCAAAGCGTGGTTACATGTTTAGGTATCTTGGTTGGTGAGAATCAAAGAAATTGGTCTAAAATGTTGCATAAAGTTAAACTTTATCTCAACTCTTGTATTAATTTAGCTACAGGTTTCTCACCGAACTTCCTTATGTTTGGTAGAGAAGTTCTCATGGTTCCTACTCGTGCTAATAGTCAGACTCAAAGCGTAAATTTAGCTGAGAGTCGGGCCCAGCACGCATCGAACTTATCGTCCTTAACAGAGGTTTATGCGAAAGTTGCTGATAATCTTTCTATGGCTTTCCTCCGTAATTCACGAGCTTATAATATGCATCGTTCAGCCGTCACGCTGAATATTGGTGATACTGTATGGAGAAGAAATTTTTCCAGATCTTCAGGTGATGATTATTTTTCGGGAAAGCTAGCTCCTCGTTTTATTAAATGCCGTGTGACTAGGGTTATTTCTAGGACCACTTATGAACTTCATGATATTGATTCTGTCCACTCTGGAAGATATCATATCAAAGATATTCTTAAATAATTTCTTGGCAATTTCTAAACTCGTAATCTCGTTAACTTATTCCCATTCGGAATGTTATGTTTACGTTTAGTTTGACCCCTTTAAATTAAATTCCCTTTATATTTACTTAAATAAATAAGCTCATTCATAATTACTAGTTTCAAAAAAAACGTTAACAGCGACATCTAGTTGTTCCTGAGCGAAACAATTTGTTAGCTACCTTTTCTTATGTGTCAATGCTTTATAGTTCAGGCTACGCCCGTAGATGTCATTACATGCACATGTCATGTTGTGACGTCTGACATAATAGCTCTAGTGTTGGGAAACGGTCGATTAACACTTATCGATAGTTGTACTTTAGTGTCGGGACACTGTCGACGTATTTTTATCGATAACATCACAATAATATATGGTTTAAAATATTATTTTTTTCCTTTCTGTTGATCGTTATAATTATCGATGACTCTTTTCTATTTATAAAAATCATGCGTAAGTTTCTTATTATTTTTTTAAAGTTCTGTCTTTGACTAAAAGCCTTTGTTTGGCTTAAGTCCTTTGGTTGTTTTATGTCGTTTCTTTCATTATTTTAAGTCTTCTCTTTCGTCGTCTTTGTTCTTTATTTAACTTTTGCTCTTTAATTATATTTCTTTGAGGTTCCTCCTTTTTTACTTAGGTCTTAAGTCTTAGATAATAAGTTAGTTAGTCTTATTAGTTTCTAGTTTTCTTATTATTTCCTAGATTTTAGTCGACGCGTCTGGAGTTCGCACTGATAACGTT
Organism: Amphipoea oculea; assembly: GCA_945859645.1. Lineage (NCBI taxonomy): Eukaryota > Metazoa > Arthropoda > Insecta > Lepidoptera > Noctuidae > Amphipoea > Amphipoea oculea. The sequence goes on from OX243876.1 coordinate 8,645,533, forward strand.
TAGATTGAAGTCCGGATTTCGCATTTATTCAGTATCTGCTGCACTTCGATGTCGTTCATTTAGGTTTAATTTAGATTACTTATCATTTGGACTTATTGTTTAGGCTAAGTTAGGTTAATTTTTATTGGGTTCTTACTCATCGATTATATTTAGAATTTTTCTCTTCTCTCACTTACCTATATTTTTTTTTTTTTTTTTTTCTTTTGGAAAGGAGGTACTGCAGCATTAGTAGTTACTGCATGATGATTATTTTCGCCATTCGTCCTTCTTCAACATTATAATCAACCTCTTTTTGTACTGGCCCTATCAAAAACCTTTATTTTCATAATAATTTTGAAATAATTTCTTTTACGTGTCATGAGTTTTTTTTTCCTGGTGACATACTTCACTTGTCTACATACTCTCTGATACGACGTCCGGATTTTTTTGAGAACCAACACCCAAATTTAATATTGAAATCAACAAATCTTAATTGGATCGTGCATGTCTATTATTTGATTCGGGGTTTCCCCACTTCTTCGACGGAAGACTACATATATTCCCATTGACTGGATTGAATCCTTTTGACTGATAGAAGTCCGAATTTTCTGCAAGCCGATTTATTCGGCTCCATCCACCCACCTACATACTAACTTTTATCTGCGGCTCCGCGCTGCGCTGCGGACATCCTCTTCATATCTCAGAGGTCAGCAAGTGAGGTATTGGAGCAACTGGCAGAGCTTCTACGTCACCGCGAAGGTTTTGGATAAGATATGGGAGATTTTTAAGTTTTTTTTTATTTTCCGTAGTAGATTTGGCCTTTTTTATTCTTAAAATCTGTTAATTTTAAATATTTTAATACCGCGTTATTTCAATCTTTAGTTAAAAGTTAAAGTTACGTCTTCGTTTTACGGATCTGGTTGCAACCGACTCATAATTCGTTACGTAGCATTCAAAACCTAAATTTAAAATATTATGCAATAGTCTCCTATTAAGTATTTAAATGTGACAAGTTTTCATATTTAGTTTTTCTTTTTTTGTACTTTTATATTTTTTTTTCATATTTGTTTTTTTCGATTTTTTTTTTACATACAAAAATTAAACGTGTTTGTGAGTGAAGTGTCTATGTTTCATTTCGCTACAAACTGCAGCATTAGTAGTTACTGCATGATGATTATTTTCGCCATTCGTCCTTCTTCAACATTATAATCAACCTCTTTTTGTACTGGCCCTATCAAAAACCTTTATTTTCATAATAATTTTGAAATAATTTCTTTTACGTGTCATGAGGTTTTTTTCCTGGTGACATACTTCACTTGTCTACATACTCTCTGATACGACGTCCGGAATTTTTTGAGAACCAACACCCAAATTTAATATTGAATTCAACAAATCTTAATTGGATCGTGCATGTCTATTATTTGATTCGGGGTTTCCTCACTTCTTCGACGGAAGACTACGTATATTCCTTTTGACTGGATTGAATCCTTTTGACTGATAGAAGTCCGAATTTTCTGCAAGCCGATTTATTCGGCTCCATCCACCCACCTACATACTAACTTTTATCTGCGGCTCCGCGCTGCGCTGCGGACATCCTCTTCATATCTCAGAGGTCAGCAATTGAGGTATTGGAGCAACTGGCAGAGCTTCTACGTCACCGCGAAGGTTTTGGATAAGATATGGGAGATTTTTAAGTTTTTTTATTTTCCGTAGTAGATTTGGCCTTTTTTTATTCTTAAAATCTGTTAATTTTAAATATTTTAATACCGCGTTATTTCAATCTTTAGTTAAAAGTTAAAGTTACGTCTTCGTTTTACGGATCTGGTTGCAACCGACTCATAATTCGTTACGTAGCATTTAAAACCTAAATTTAAAATATTATGCAATAGTTTCCTATTAAGTATTTAAATGTGACAAGTTTTCATATTTAGTTTTTCTTTTTTTGTACTTTTATATTTTTTCATATTTGTTTTTTCGATTTTTTTTACATACAAAAATTAAACGTGTTTGTGAGTGAAGTGTCTATGTTTCATTTCGACTGCAGCATTAGTAGTTACTGCATGATGATTATTTTCGCCATTCGTCCTTCTTCAACATTATAATCAACCTCTTTTTGTACTGGCCCTATCAAAAACCTTTATTTTCATAATAATTTTGAAATAATTTCTTTTACGTGTCATGAGGTTTTTTTCCTGGTGACATACTTCACTTGTCTACATACTCTCTGATACGACGTCCGGATTTTTTTGAGAACCGACACCCAAATTTAATATTGAAATCAACAAATCTTAATTGGATCGTGCATGTCTATTATTTGATTCGGGGTATGTATTTTTTTTATCTTTTTGGCCTTTCATAGCCTTTCGTCATATTTCAATATAATAATCCCATCCGTTCTGTGCTAAAGGTTTCCCCACTTCTTCGACGGAAGACTACATATATTCCTATTGACTGGATTGAATCCTTTTGACTGGTATGTATAATTGTACGTTTTTTTGGGGTTTTATGAGATCTGCTTGCAACTCGGGATTCTTATGGTGATAATTTTTGCCCCAGATAGAAGTCCGAATTTTCTGCAAGCCGATTTATTCGGCTCCATCCACCCACCTACATACTAACTTTTATCTGCGGCTCCGCGCTGCGCCGCGGACATCCTCTTCATATCTCAGAGGTCAGCAAGTGAGGTATTGGAGCAACTGGCAGAGCTTCTACGTCACCGCGAAGGTTTTGGATAAGATATGGGAGATTTTTAAGTTTTTTTTATTTTCCGTAGTAGATTTGGCCTTTTTTATTCTTAAAATCTGTTAATTTTAAATATTTTAATACCGCGTTATTTCAATCTTTAGTTAAAAGTTAAAGTTACGTCTTCGTTTTACGGATCTGGTTGCAACCGACTCATAATTCGTTACGTAGCATTTAAAACCTAAATTTAAAATATTATGCAATAGTTTCCTATTAAGTATTTAAATGTGACAAGTTTTCATATTTAGTTTTTCTTTTTTTGTACTTTTATATTTTTTCATATTTGTTTTTTCGATTTTTTTTACATACAAAAATTAAACGTGTTTGTGAGTGAAGTGTCTATGTTTCATTTCGCTACAAAATGGCGCCCGAAGTAAAAGTAAGCACTTTTATTGATTCTAATTACTAAATTATTTTTTTTTTTGCTGTCGTGAGGGTGATTGCTCTTTCTGAGCAAATTTAATCTTTCATTTCTGTATTCATGTTTACAGGTACCAGAATAGAGGAATTTTCTCTCGTTCCGTCAAACAAGACTGTTGCCATAGTTACCAGGGATTATGCTGTGATTGACAACGTCTGCTAACCCTTCCATTGCTGATTGATTGCTATATTGTAATGTGCTGTGTTGTGATGCTATATAAAATAATAATAACTTTGTAGAACCTTAAAACATATAAAACGCTTTTATTTCTTCCCTTTAAATACATATATTTTCCTGGGTTTTATTCCACTCCTTAGTTAGAAGTAGTTAGCATCCTGTAGTGTGTGATTGGTGTGTGAATGTTGTAGACTTCGTGACTAAGGTAAGCTTTTTTTTGCACGGCTGATTGCTAGATTCTATTTGTCTTTTTTGATTCTAGCCCAGCTGTACGTTGTCTTTTTTGGTGCAGTTGGTTTCCTAGTTTCTATTTGTTTTTGCTTTGATTCTAGCCCAGCTGTTCGTTGTCTTTGGGGCAGTTGGTTTCCTAGTTTCTATCTGTTTTTTTTCTTTGAATTCTTAGCCCAGTCGTTCCTGTGATGTCACGTTGTCGTACCATTCCTATATCAACCATATTACCCGATGCCTAACACATTCCTATAACGTGGGATGTGACCCGTATATATGCTGGTTTTTTCTTTACTATGGCAGTTGAAGGTTAGATTTTTTTTTTGGTTGCCTGACTGCCTAGGTTTGCTTTTGATTATGATTTCAGTCTTGCTATTCGTTTAGTGTTGGTTTGTTAGGGTCTGATGGCGTTTTATTCTCAACATTTTTTTTTTTCTCTTTACTGATTTTTTGGCGTTCAGTTCCCTATCAGACTATTCATTAAATTTCTAACTCTTTCTTAAAACATTCATACTAGCATATTTGCCTATTTAATTTTGGTTTTGCCCTTATTGCATCCTAATATAGCAGATGAAGGTTATTCCTATCTCTATATACATTAAAAACTTTTTAAAACATTAACTTTCTAAAATCGGTCTTTTGGCATGTTTTCATTTTGCAAAATGCTTTTTAACTCTAAAACCCGTGGACCGATTTACTTAATTCAAACGTGAATATTAGTTTTAAACGTTATCCTCTCATATGACACTAAAATCACGCAAATATTCCTAAAAAACAAAAAAACTCGTTTTCAAGTTACGTAATTATCCCATCATTTTTATTAATTAATTTTCTCAAAATGTCTACTTTGATTATTCCTATCAGATTCTAATACGAAAGACTAATAAAACCATCCTTGTTTTGAGTCTGATCCCCTTTTTTTAACCGACTTCGAAGAAGGAGGTTCTGATTTTTTTTTAATTTTCGATTTCCTATATGTATTCTCAGTGACAACGATAGGGAAGGCCTTATGCGTTCCTACCCGTGCGTATGGTCAGACTCTAAGCGTCAAATTAGCTGAAAGTCGGGATCAAACACGCGTAGAATCATTCTTCCCTTGTCGAGTTTTATGCGAAAGTTGCTGATAATCTTTCTATGGCTTTCCTCCGTAATTCACGAGCTTATAATATGCATCGTTCAGCCGTCACGCTGAATGTTGGTGATACTGTATGGAGAAGGAATTTTTCCAGATCTTCAGGCGATGATTATTTTTCGGGAAAGCTAGCTCCTCGTTTTATTAAATGCCGTGTGACTAGGGTTATTTCTAGGACCACTTATGAACTTCATGATATTGATTCTGTCCACTCTGGAAGATATCATATCAAAGATATTCTTAAATAATCTCTTGGCAATTTCTAAACTCGTAATCTCGTTAACTTATTCCCATTCGGAATGTTATGTTTACGTTTAGTTTGACCCCTTTAAATTAAATTCCCTTTATATTTACTTAAATAAATAAGCTCATTCATAATTACTAGTTTCAAAAAAAACGTTAACAGCGACATCTAGTTGTTCCTGAGCGAAACAATTTGTTAGCTACCTTTTCTTATGTGTCAATGCTTTATAGTTCAGGCTACGCCCGTAGATGTCATTACATGCACATGTCATGTTATGACGTCTGACATAATAGCTCTAGTGTTGGGAAACGGTCGATTAACACTTATCGATAGTTGTACTTTAGTGTCGGGACACTGTCGACGTATTTTTATCGATAACATCACAATAATATATGGTTTAAAATATTATTTTTTTCCTTTCTGTTGATCGTTATAATTATCGATGACTCTTTTCTATTTATAAAAATCATGCGTAAGTTTCTTATTATTTTTTAAAGTTCTGTCTTTGACTAAAAGCCTTTGTTTGGCTTAAGTCCTTTGGTTGTTTTATGTCGTTTCTTTCATTATTTTAAGTCTTCTCTTTCGTCGTCTTTGTTCTTTATTTAACTTTTGCTCTTTAATTATATTTCTTTGAGGTTCCTCCTTTTTTACTTAGGTCTTAAGTCTTGGATAATAAGTTAGTTAGTCTTATTAGTTTCTAGTTTTCTTGTTATTTCCTAGATTTTAGTCGACGCGTCTGGAGTTCGCACTGATAACGTTTAGATTGAAGTCCGGATTTCGCATTTATTCAGTATCTGCTGCACTTCGATGTCGTTCATTTAGGTTTAATTTCGATTACTTATCATTTGGACTTATTGTTTAGGCTAAGTTAGGTTAATTTTTATTGGATTCTTACTCATCGATTATATTTAAATTTTTTCTCTTCTCTCACTTACCTATATTTTTTTTTTTTTTTCTTTTGGAAAGGAGGTACTGCAGCATTAGTAGTTACTGCATGATGATTATTTTCGCCATTCGTCCTTCTTCAACATTATAATCAACCTCTTTTTGTACTGGCCCTATCAAAAACCTTTATTTTCATAATAATTTTGAAATAATTTCTTTTACGTGTCATGAGGTTTTTTTCCTGGTGACATACTTCACTTGTCTACATACTCTCTGATACGACGTCCGGATTTTTTTGAGAACCGACACCCAAATTTAATATTGAAATCAACAAATCTTAATTGGATCGTGCATGTCTATTATTTGATTCGGGGTATGTATTTTTTTTATCTTTTTGGCCTTTCATAGCCTTTCGTCATATTTCAATATAATAATCCCATCCGTTCTGTGCTAAAGGTTTCCCCACTTCTTCGACGGAAGACTACATATATTCCTATTGACTGGATTGAATCCTTTTGACTGGTATGTATAATTGTACGTTTTTTTGGGGTTTTATGAGATCTGCTTGCAACTCGGGATTCTTATGGTGATAATTTTTGCCCCAGATAGAAGTCCGAATTTTCTGCAAGCCGATTTATTCGGCTCCATCCACCCACCTACATACTAACTTTTATCTGCGGCTCCGCGCTGCGCCGCGGACATCCTCTTCATATCTCAGAGGTCAGCAAGTGAGGTATTGGAGCAACTGGCAGAGCTTCTACGTCACCGCGAAGGTTTTGGATAAGATATGGGAGATTTTTAAGTTTTTTTTATTTTCCGTAGTAGATTTGGCCTTTTTTATTCTTAAAATCTGTTAATTTTAAATATTTTAATACCGCGTTATTTCAATCTTTAGTTAAAAGTTAAAGTTACGTCTTCGTTTTACGGATCTGGTTGCAACCGACTCATAATTCGTTACGTAGCATTTAAAACCTAAATTTAAAATATTATGCAATAGTTTCCTATTAAGTATTTAAATGTGACAAGTTTTCATATTTAGTTTTTCTTTTTTTGTACTTTTATATTTTTTCATATTTGTTTTTTCGATTTTTTTTACATACAAAAATTAAACGTGTTTGTGAGTGAAGTGTCTATGTTTCATTTCGCTACAACGAAATGAAACATAGACACTTCACTCACAAACACGTTTAATTTTTGTATGTAAAAAAAAATCGAAAAAACAAATATGAAAAAATATAAAAGTACAAAAAAAGAAAAACTAAATATGAAAACTTGTCACATTTAAATACTTAATAGGAAACTATTGCATAATATTTTAAATTTAGGTTTTAAACGCTACGTAACGAATTATGAGTCGGTTGCAACCAGATCCGTAAAACGAAGACGTAACTTTAACTTTTAACTAAAGATTGAAATAACGCGGTATTAAAATATTGAAATCAACAAATCTTAATTGGATCGTGCATGTCTATTATTTGATTCGGGGTTTCCCCACTTCTTCGACGGAAGACTACATATATTCATATTGACTGGATTGAATCCTTTTGACTGATAGAAGTCCGAATTTTCTGCAAGCCGATTTATTCGGCTCCATCCACCCACCTACATACTAACTTTTATCTGCGGCTCCGCGCTGCGCTGCGGACATCCTCTTCATATCTCAGAGGTCAGCAAGTGAGGTATTGGAGCAACTGGCAGAGCTTCTACGTCACCGCGAAGGTTTTGGATAAGATATGGGAGATTTTTAAGTTTTTTTTTATTTTCCGTAGTAGATTTGGCCTTTGAAGTAAAAGTAAGCACTTTTATTGATTCTAATTACTAAATTATTTTTTTTTATGCTGTCGTGAGGGTGATTGCTCTTTCTGAGCAAATTTAATCTTTCATTTCTGTATTCATGTTTACAGGTACCAGAATAGAGGAATTTTCTCTCGTTCCGTCAAACAAGACTGTTGCCATAGTTACCAGGGATTATGCTGTGATTGACAACGTCTGCTAACCCTTCCATTGCTGATTGATTGCTATATTGTAATGTGCTGTGTTGTGATGCAATATAAAATAATAATAACTTTGTAGAACCTTAAAACATATAAAACGCTTTTATTTCTTCCCTTTAAATACATATATTTTCCTGGGTTTTATTCCACTCCTTAGTTAGAAGTAGTTAGCATCCTGTAGTGTGTGATTGGTGTGTGAATGTTGTGGACTTCGTGGCTAAGGTAAGCTTTTTTTTTTGCACGGCTGATTGCTAGATTCTATTTGTTTTTGCTTTGATTCTAGCCCAGCTGTACGTTGTCTTTGGTGCAGTTGGTTTCCTAGTTTCTATTTGTTTTTGCTTTGATTCTAGCCCAGCTGTTCGTTGTCTTTGGGGCAGTTGGTTTCCTAGTTTCAATCTGTTTTTTTTCTTTGAATTCTTAGCCCAGCCGTTCCTGTGATGTCACGTTGTCGTACCATTCCTATATCAGCCATAGTACACGATGCCTAACACTTTCCTATAACGTGGGATGTGACCCGTATATTTGCTGGTTTTTTCTTTACTATGGCAGTTGAAGGTTAGATTTTTTTGGTTGCCTGACTGCCTAGGTTTGCTTTTGATCATGATTTCAGCCTTGCTATTCGTTTAGTGTTGGTTTGTTAGGGTCTGATGGCTTTTTATTCTCAACATTTTTTTTTCTCTTTGCTGATTTTTTGGCGTTCAGTTCCCTATCAGACTATTCACTAAATTTCTAACTCTTTCTTAAAACATTCATACTAGCATATTTGCCTATTTAATTTTGGTTTTGTCCTTTTTGCATCCTAACATAGCAGATGAAGGTTATTCCTATCTCTATACATTAAAAACTTTTTAAAACATTTACTTTCTAAAATCGGTCTTTGGTCATGTTTTCATTTTGCAAAATCTTTATAACTCTAAAACCCGTGGACCGATTTACTTAATTCAAACGTGAATATTAGTTTTAAACGTTATCCTTTCATATAACACTAAAATCACGTAAATATTTCTATAAACAAAAAACCTCGTTTTCAAGTTACGTAATTATCCCATCATTTTATTAACACATTTTCTCAAAATGTCTACCTACTTTGATTATTCCTATCAGATTCTAATACGAAAGACTAATAAAACCATCCTTATTTTGAGTCTGATCCCCTTTTTTTAACCGACTTCGAAGAAGGAGGTTCTGATTTTTTTTAATTTTCGATTTCCTTTATCTATTCTGTGACAACGATAGGGGAGCCCTTATGTGTTCCTACCCGTGCGTATGGTCAGACTCTAAGCGTCAATTTAGCTGAAAGTCGGGCTCAAACACGCGTAGGATCATTCTTCCTTTATCGAGTTTTATGCGAAAGTTGCTGATAATCTTTCTATGGCTTTCCTCCGTAATTCACGAGCTTATAATATGCATCGTTCAGCCGTCACGCTGAATGTTGGTGATACTGTATGGAGAAGGAATTTTTCCAGATCTTCAGGTGATGATTATTTTTCGGGAAAGCTAGCTCCTCGTTTTATTAAATGCCGTGTGACTAGGGTTATTTCTAGGACCACTTATGAACTTCATGATATTGATTCTGTCCACTCTGGAAGATATCATATCAAAGATATTCTTAAATAATTTCTTGGCAATTTCTAAACTCGTAATCTCGTTAACTTATTCCCATTCGGAATGTTATGTTTACGTTTAGTTTGACCCCTTTAAATTAAATTCCCTTTATATTTACTTAAATAAATAAGCTCATTCATAATTACTAGTTTCAAAAAAACGTTAACAGCGACATCTAGTTGTTCCTGAGCGAAACAATTTGTTAGCTACCTTTTCTTATGTGTCAATGCTTTATAGTTCAGGCTACGCCCGTAGATGTCATTACATGCACATGTCATGTTGTGACGTCTGACATAATAGCTCTAGTGTTGGGAAACGGTCGATTAACACTTATCGATAGTTGTACTTTAGTGTCGGGACACTGTCGACGTATTTTTATCGATAACATCACAATAATATATGGTTTAAAATATTATTTTTTTCCTTTCTGTTGATCGTTATAATTATCGATGACTCTTTTCTATTTATAAAAATCATGCGTAAGTTTCTTATTATTTTTTAAAGTTCTGTCTTTGACTAAAAGCCTTTGTTTGGCTTAAGTCCTTTGGTTGTTTTATGTCGTTTCTTTCATTATTTTAAGTCTTCTCTTTCGTCGTCTTTGTTCTTTATTTAACTTTTGCTCTTTAATTATATTTCTTTGAGGTTCCTCCTTTTTTACTTAGGTCTTAAGTCTTGGATAATAAGTTAGTTAGTCTTATTAGTTTCTAGTTTTCTTGTTATTTCCTAGATTTTAGTCGACGCGTCTGGAGTTCGCACTGATAACGTTTAGATTGAAGTCCGGATTTCGCATTTATTCAGTATCTGCTGCACTTCGATGTCGTTCATTTAGGTTTAATTTCGATTACTTATCATTTGGACTTATTGTTTAGGCTAAGTTAGGTTAATTTTTATTGGGTTCTTACTCATCGATTATATTTAAATTTTTTCTCTTCTCTCACTTACCTATATTTTTTTTCTTTTGGAAAGGAGGTACTGCAGCATTAGTAGTTACTGCATGATGATTATTTTCGCCATTCGTCCTTCTTCAACATTATAATCAACCTCTTTTTGTACTGGCCCTATCAAAAACCTTTATTTTCATAATAATTTTGAAATAATTTCTTTTACGTGTCATGAGGTTTTTTTCCTGGTGACATACTAGACTTGTCTACATACTCTCTGATACGACGTCCGGATTTTTTTGAGAACCAACACCCAAATTTAATATTGAAATCAACAAATCTTAATTGGATCGTGCATGTCTATTATTTGATTCGGGGTTTCCCCACTTCTTCGACGGAAGACTACATATATTCCTATTGACTGGATTGAATCCTTTTGACTGATAGAAGTCCGAATTTTCTGCAAGCCGATTTATTCGGCTCCATCCACCCACCTACATACTAACTTTTATCTGCGGCTCCGCGCTGCGCTGCGGACATCCTCTTCATACCTCAGAGGTCAGCAAGTGAGGTATTGGAGCAACTGGCAGAGCTTCTACGTCACCGCGAAGGTTTTGGATAAGATATGGGAGATTTTTAAGTTTTTTTTTATTTTCCGTAGTAGATTTGGCCTTTTTTTATTCTTAAAATCTGTTAATTTTAAATATTTTAATACCGCGTTATTTCAATCTTTAGTTAAAAGTTAAAGTTACGTCTTCGTTTTACGGATCTGGTTGCAACCGACTCATAATTCGTTACGTAGCATTTAAAACCTAAATTTAAAATATTATGCAATAGTTTCCTATTAAGTATTTAAATGTGACAAGTTTTCATATTTAGTTTTTCTTTTTTTGTACTTTTATATTTTTTCATATTTGTTTTTTCGATTTTTTTTACATACAAAAATTAAACGTGTTTGTGAGTGAAGTGTCTATGTTTCATGGACGCCATTTTGTAGCGAAATGAAACATCGACACTTCACTCACAAACACGTTTAATTTTTGTATGTAAAAAAAAATCGAAAAAAACAAATATGAAAAAAATATAAAAGTACAAAAAAAGAAAAACTAAATATGAAAACTTGTCACATTTAAATACTTAATAGGAAACTATTGCATAATATTTTAAATTTAGGTTTTAAATGCTACGTAACGAATTATGAGTCGGTTGCAACCAGATCCGTAAAACGAAGACGTAACTTTAACTTTTAACTAAAGATTGAAATAACGCGGTATTAAAATTCTTAAAATCTGTTAATTTTAAATATTTTAATACCGCGTTATTTCAATCTTTAGTTAAAAGTTAAAGTTACGTCTTCGTTTTACGGATCTGGTTGCAACCGACTCATAATTCGTTACGTAGCATTTAAAACCTAAATTTAAAATATTATGCAATAGTTTCCTATTAAGTATTTAAATGTGACAAGTTTTCATATTTAGTTTTTCTTTTTTTGTACTTTTATATTTTTTTCATATTTGTTTTTTTCGATTTTTTTTTACATACAAAAATTAAACGTGTTTGTGAGTGAAGTGTCGATGTTTCATTTCGCTACAAAATAACTAGCGAAATGAAACATAAACACTTCACTCACAAACACGTTTAATTTTTGTATGTAAAAAAAATCGAAAAAACAAATATGAAAAAATATAAAAGTACAAAAAAAGAAAAACTAAATATGAAAACTTGTCACATTTAAATACTTAATAGGAAACTATTGCATAATATTTTAAATTTAGGTTTTAAATGCTACGTAACGAATTATGAGTCGGTTGCAACCAGATCCGTAAAACGAAGACGTAACTTTAACTTTTAACTAAAGATTGAAATAACGCGGTATTAAAATATTTAAAATTAACAGATTTTAAGAATAAAAAAAGGCCAAATCTACTACGGAAAATAAAAAAAACTTAAAAATCTCCCATATCTTATCCAAAACCTTCGCGGTGACGTAGAAGCTCTGCCAGTTGCTCCAATACCTCACTTGCTGACCTCTGAGATATGAAGAGGATGTCCGCGGCGCAGCGCGGAGCCGCAGATAAAAGTTAGTATGTAGGTGGGTGGATGGAGCCGAATAAATCGGCTTGCAGAAAATTCGGACTTCTATCTGGGGCAAAAATTATCACCATAAGAATCCCGAGTTGCAAGCAGATCTCATAAAACCCCAAAAAACGTACAATTATACATACCAGTCAAAAGGATTCAATCCAGTCAATAGGAATATACGTAGTCTTCCGTCGAAGAAGTGGGGAAACCTTTAGCACAGAACGGATGGGATTATTATATTGAAATATGACGAAAGGCTATGAAAGGCCAAAAAGATAAAAAAATACATACCCCGAATCAAATAATAGACATGCACGATCCAATTAAGATTTGTTGATTTCAATATTAAATTTGGGTGTTGGTTCTCAAAAAATTCCGGACGTCGTATCAGAGAGTATGTAGACAAGTGAAGTATGTCACCAGGAAAAAAACCTCATGACACGTAAAAGAAATTATTTCAAAATTATTATGAAAATAAAGGTTTTTGATAGGGCCAGTACAAAAAGAGGTTGATTATAATGTTGAAGAAGGACGAATGGCGAAAATAATCATCATGCAGTAACTACTAATGCTGCAGTACCTCCTTTCCAAAAAAAAAAAAATATTGGTAAGTGAGAGAAGAGAAAAATTCTAAATATAATCGATGAGTAAGAACCCAATAAAAATTAACCTAACTTAGCCTAAACAATAAGTCCAAATGATAAGTAATCTAAATTAAACCTAAATGAACGACATCGAAGTGCAGCAGATACTGAATAAATACGAAATCCGGACTTCAATCTAAACGTTATCAGTGCGAACTCCAGACGCGTCGACTAAAATCTAGGAAATAACAAGAAAACTAGAAACTAATAAGACTAACTAACTTATTATCTAAGACTTAAGACCTAAGTAAAAAAGGAGGAACCTCAAAGAAATATAATTAAAGAGCAAAAGTTAAATAAAGAACAAAGACGACGAAAGAGAAGACTTAAAATAAAGAAAGAAACGACATAAAACAACCAAAGGACTTAAGCCAAACAAAGGCTTTTAGTCAAAGACAGAACTTTAAAAAATAATAAGAAACTTACGCATGTTTCTTATAAAAAGAAAAGAGTCATCGATAATTATAACGATTAACAGAAAGGAAATAAAAATAATATTTTAAACAATATATTATTGTGATGTTATCGATAAAAATACGTCGACAGTGTCCCGACACTAAAGTACAACTATCGATAAGTGTTAATCGACCGTTTCCCAACACTAGAGCTATTATGTCAGACGTCACAACATGACATGTGCATGTAATGACATCTACGGGCGTAGCCTGAACTATAAAGCATTGACACATAAGAAAAGGTAGCTAACAAATTGTTTCGCTCAGGAACAACTAGATGTCGCTGTTAACGTTTTTTGAAACTAGTAATTATGAATGAGCTTATTTATTTAAGTAAATATAAAGGGAATTTAATTTAAAGGGGTCAAACTAAACGTAAACATAACATTCCGAACGGGAATAAGTTAACGAGATTACGAGTTTAGAAATTGCCAAGAAATTATTTAAGAATATCTTTGATATGATATCTTCCAGAGTGGACAGAATCAATATCATGAAGTTCATAAGTGGTCCTAGAAATAACCCTAGTCACACGGCATTTAATAAAACGAGGAGCTAGCTTTCCCGAAAAATAATCATCGCCTGAAGATCTGGAAAAATTCCTTCTCCATACAGTATCACCAACATTCAGCGTGACGGCTGAACGATGCATATTATAAGCTCGTGAATTACGGAGGAAAGCCATAGAAAGATTATCAGCAACTTTCTCATAAAACTCGACAAGGGAAGAATGATTCTACGCGTGTTTGAGCCCGACTTTCAGCTAAATTGACGCTTAGAGTCTGACCATACGCACGGGTAGGAACGCATAAGAGCTTCCCTATCGTTGTCACTGAGAATAGATAAAGGAAACCGAAAATGAAAAAAATCAGAACCTCCTTCTTCGAAGTCGGTTAAAAAAAGAGATCAGATTCAAAATAAGGATGGTCTTTCGTATTAGAATCTGATAGGAATAATCAAAGTAGACATTTTGAGAAAATGTATTAATAAAAATGATGGGATAATTACGTAACTTGAAAACGAGGTTTTTTGTTTATAGAAATATTTGCGTAATTTTAGTGCCATATGAGAGGATAACGTTTAAAACGAATATTCACGTTTGAATTAAGTAAATCGGTCCACGGGTTTTAGAGTTAGAAAGCATTTTGCAAAATGAAAAACATGCCCAAAGACCGATTTTAGAAAGTAAATGTTTTAAAAAGTTTTTAATGTATAGAGATAGGAATAACCTTCATCTGCTATGTTAGGATGCAAAAGGGACAAAACCAAAATTAAATAGGCAAATATGCTAGTATCAATGTATTTAGAAAGAGTTAGAAATTTAGTGAATAGTCTGATAGGGAACTGAATGCCAAAATATCAGCAAAGAGGCAAAAAAGAAAAAAAAAAAGTTGGGAATAAAAAGCCATCAGACCCTAACAAACCAACACTAAACGAATAGCAAGGCTGAAATCATGATCAAAAGCAAACCTAGGCAGTCAGGCAACCAAAAAAAATCTAACCATAAACTGCCATAGTAAAGAAAAAACCAGCAAATATACGGGTCACATCCCACGTTATAGGAAAGTGTTAGGTATCGTGTACTATGGCTGATATAGGAATGGTACAACAACGTGACATCACAGGAACGGCTGGGCTAAGAATTCAAAGAAAAAAAAAACAGATAGAAACTAGGAAACCAACTGCCCCAAAGACAACGAACAGCTGGGCTAGAATCAAAGCAAAAACAAATAGAAACTAGGAAACCAACTGCACCAAAGACAACGTACAGCTGGGCTAGAATCAAAAAAAGACAAATAGAATCTAGCAATCAGCCGTGCAAAAAAACGCTTACCTTAGCCACGAAGCCTACAACATTCACACACCAATCACACACTACAGGATGCCAACTACTTCTAACTAAGGAGTGGAATAAAACCCAGGAAAAAAATATGTATTTAAAGGGAAGAAATAAAAGCGTTTTATATGTTTTAAGGTTCTACAAAGTTGTTATTATTTTATATTGCATCACAACACAGCACATTACAGTAAAGCAATCAATCAGCAATGGAAGGGTTAGCAGAAGTTGTCAATCACAGCATATTCCCTGGTAACTATGGCAACAGTCTTGTTTGACGGAACGAGAAAAAATTCCTCTATTCTGGTACCTGTAAACATGAATACAGAAATGAAAGATTAAATTTGCTCAGAAAGAGCAATCACCATTTTGTAGCGAAATGAAACATAGACACTTCACTCACAAACACGTTTAATTTTTGTATGTAAAAAAAATCGAAAAAAACAAATATGAAAAAAATATAAAAGTACAAAAAAAGAAAAACTAAATATGAAAACTTGTCACATTTAAATACTTAATAGGAAACTATTGCATAATATTTTAAATTTAGGTTTTAAATGCTACGTAACGAATTATGAGTCGGTTGCAACCAGATCCGTAAAACGAAGACGTAACTTTAACTTTTAACTAAAGATTGAAATAACGCGGTATTAAAATATTTAAAATTAACAGATTTTAAGAATAAAAAAAAGGCCAAATCTACTACGGAAAATAAAAAAAACTTAAAAATCTCCCATATCTTATCCAAAACCTTCGCGGTGACGTAGAAGCTCTGGCCTTTTTTTTATTCTTAAAAAAAAGACTTCTTTTTTTTTTTTCTTCTTTCTTCTTTTTTTTGTTGAAGAAGGACGAATGGCGAAAATAATTTACTGCATGATGATTATTTTCGCCATTCGTCCTTCTTCAACATTATAATCAACCTCTTTTTGTACTGGCCCTATCAAAAACCTTTATTTTCATAATAATTTTGAAATAATTTCTTTTACGTGTCATGAGGTTTTTTTCCTGGTGACATACTTCACTTGTCTACATACTCTCTGATACGACGTCCGGATTTTTTTGAGAACCGACACCCAAATTTAATATTGAAATCAACAAATCTTAATTGGATCGTGCATGTCTATTATTTGATTCGGGGTATGTATTTTTTTTATCTTTTTGGCCTTTCATAGCCTTTCGTCATATTTCAATATAATAATCCCATCCGTTCTGTGCTAAAGGTTTCCCCACTTCTTCGACGGAAGACTACATATATTCCTATTGACTGGATTGAATCCTTTTGACTGGTATGTATAATTGTACGTTTTTTGGGGTTTTATGAGATCTGCTTGCAACTCGGGATTCTTATGGTGATAATTTTTGCCCCAGATAGAAGTCCGAATTTTCTGCAAGCCGATTTATTCGGCTCCATCCACCCACCTACATACTAACTTTTATCTGCGGCTCCGCGCTGCGCCGCGGACATCCTCTTCATATCTCAGAGGTCAGCAAGTGAGGTATTGGAGCAACTGGCAGAGCTTCTACGTCACCGCGAAGGTTTTGGATAAGATATGGGAGATTTTTAAGTTTTTTTTTATTTTCCGTAGTAGATTTGGCCTTTTTTATTCTTAAAATCTGTTAATTTTAAATATTTTAATACCGCGTTGCATTTAAAACCTAAATTTAAAATATTATGCAATAGTTTCCTATTAAGTATTTAAATGTGACAAGTTTTCATATTTAGTTTTTCTTTTTTTGTACTTTTATATTTTTTCATATTTGTTTTTTCGATTTTTTTTACATACAAAAATTAAACGTGTTTGTGAGTGAAGTGTTTATGTTTCATTTCGCTACAAAATGTCTTCCATTAAGAAGTGGGGAAACCTTTAGCACAGAACGGATGGGATTATTATATTGAAATATGACGAAAGGCTATGAAAGGCCAAAAAGATAAAAAAAATACATACCCCGAATCAAATAATAGACATGCACGATCCAATTAAGATTTGTTGATTTCAATATTAAATTTGGGTGTTGGTTCTCAAAAAAATCCGGACGTCGTATCAGAGAGTATGTAGACAAGTGAAGTATGTCACCAGGAAAAAAACCTCATGACACGTAAAAGAAATTATTTCAAAATTATTATGAAAATAAAGGTTTTTGATAGGGCCAGTACAAAAAGAGGTTGATTATAATGTTGAAGAAGGACGAATGGCGAAAATAATCATCATGCAGTAACTACTAATGCTGCAACAGTCAATATCAAGAAACGAATTAGGGCAATATAATTTACCCTGGTAGGCACTCAGGTGCGTAGGTAGGTAGGTACCTATGGATTGCCATGACAACGTTTTTCCATTTCGATTTGAAGATATTAAATAACGTAATGAGATGTTTTTCTGAATTAGACATGTAATAAAAATTCTGTAAGTACCGAAGGTTTAGTAGACATTGGACTTATTACGTTTTTGCGAATAATTACGTCATCTTTATCACATTCCACACAATGACATGCGAGCATAATTCCAATTCGATTAATTATGTCGATGGTAAGCAGGGGATGTTACTGATTTCATGTTACTTTGTGTAATTTTTTAGGTATGTACGCACACAACTACATGTTAAACTTTAAAACACACTTAAAAACGAACCCGCCAATAACCACTTTGTAAAGGCACCTTGTTAGCCATAGGAAAACTGCCATGATCACCATCCTTGGAAAAATAATGTAGGTAATTTGCATTCGCGATTTGTTCGCCAAAAATGTAAGCAAATATGAGTTTTTGGAAAAATAACTTTAAATCCTACATAATAAAGTTCAGTTTACGCTACAACTTCAAATATTTTTATAACTTTTTCAATAGTGCTAGTCACTCCGAAATCAACCTAATTAGGTAGCATTACATATGTAATGCGCGTAATATGTTAGGCGCGGTCGTAGCCCAAGATTGACACGACCCCATGACCCCCCCCCATCGGACCGCTCCTGCATATATGTACCTAAGTCGACATGAGAACGCTGTTAAGGTTTTGTTTCCTTCTATAATAAAGAGGTGAAAGGTCACACAATACAAGTGTACCTACATATAGAACGATTTCTGCACACAGATTTTAAAGTACCTACATTCTCTCTATCCCACGCATCAATCGTGTGTATCGAATTCGTTTTAGTTGAAATTGGCTTCATTATTGTACACAGTTTTGAATCAAAATAAAGTGATTTGGACAAGTCGCGCGTGTACGCACGATTTACTATAATGCAGCTTCTACGAGTATATTTTTCTGTTCGTTGCTGATCGGCCGTTTCCATGCGTGTTTGGATAATGTATTTCAATGAACTTTGGTTTATCATAATGGAATAAAAACACATAGTTTGACCAAATTAATTCTGTGTAGTGCGACAATGTAAATTGTTATTACATTATTCAACCCCAATATAATTAGTTTATTGGGGTTGGGCACGTTTCCGGATGACAGCGATGCGGATGAATACTTCGACGCCTAAGTTTTTTATTTTTATATATTTGTATTGTAAGTTAGTTAGTCATTTATTTTAGTATCTAGTGTATATAGTTAGTTTCTAAAAGAATAAAAAATTAGTTTATGGAAACAATATTGTAGTCAGTAGTAACTGTAGTCAAATTGTGAAATGACTGGTTTTTATGTTTTATGTAATTGTAAGTACCTATTGGTTGACCAAAAAATTACAAAGACAAAGACATTTATTCGTCGGATATGGTAGGTACAAAGTTGGTTGGTACAAATGGATAAGTTCAACACATCCGCCGCTAATAGCGGCATACGAATATTTACAACGTGAAATTAATGTATTAATGTACACGAGGGTAAGTATAAAACCTAACTTAAACTCTAATAAACAATAAAAAACACTTATAACTATGGACATATTTTATACTCTAATATACAATATCAAATAAAAACACAACAATAACAATATTTATATTTTACAACTAAATAAATCTAGGTACCTTATTATTTAAAACAAAAAAAAATATATATATACCTATATGTATTATTTACCCTTACCTATAATCAAAAAATTCTTTTAGAGTGTAAAAATTATTTTGGAGAAGCCAATTTTTCAGATTTTTTTTGTAAAGATTAAATGGTAGCTCTCTTATTATTTTTGGGATATGGTTATATATTTTAATGGACATAAGGTAGCTGTTTCTGTAGTGGAGAGTGCTATTACAAAATTGGTTTTTTAATTTGGTGGGGTCCCTTATTGCAAATCTATTGTTTTCGGCTACTGTGGAGAAGAAGTGAGAGTTTTTCTTGACAAATATGGCTATTTCAAAAATGTAAGTAGAGGATAGAGTATTACCGATCATAATAACAATGTGATTAAAATTGAATAATTTTCGGAACGCTTTAAAGTGGCGCACAATACGGGGCTCCTGGTTAAATAATAACAGCCGCACGGGTTGATCAAAGGTTAAGCTACGCTTGCCACGGTCGGTTCGTGGATGGGTGACCATTCATTACATAACGAAGCATTTACATACCTTCGTGCCTCGGAATTGGTCCCGGTGTCAATCGTAGATTTTTGACAGTAGTTACGGGTAGAAGTGCGCGCAAGATAACTTTGCGCGCGCGGCGCGACTGGTGGCGTGCTTAATGTTGCAAGCCTAACAAATATTTTTTCCTTCATTTGATCAAAAATGATTATCAATAGTCAAACTTAAAGTAATTCTAGATATTTACTGCCTGTAATAAAATTAATGCCTCATAATATCAGCCTATCCTATAACGTCTATAACGTTCCCACTGCTGGGACACAGGCCTCCTCTCTGTGAGAGAGAGTGGACCGTAATCCACCACGCGAGCCCGGTACAGGTTGGTACATGTCACATGTCTTTGAATTTTTGGTTCTAGGACATGTCGGTTTCCTCGAGATGTTTTCCTTCACCGTTATGAGAGCAGTGGTGATGAAATAATTTACACAAAGCAAGCACATGTCCGGGTTCGAACCTACGACCTATAACGTGTAAGTCGCGGCCGTTACCACTACGCCACCACTGCTCTAATTAATGCCTACTAGGTTATTTCCATTAGCATACAGGTCCCTACTTAATAATTTAAAAAAGAACTTCATGAGAAACTTGCAAATCTTTTATTGAATACTTAGTAGTAGGTACTTTTAACCGGTCAAGCGGCGCGGTTCGCCGATCGGCGACGAAACAATAGAAAGTAAATTGTGTCTCATTAGCGGAGCTTGACAGATTAAATTAGGTATAACAATGGTCCTGCAGTGGGTTAAGACCTTCCATTCGAACATCTTCATCAGATTCCATGCTAGAGTCTTCATCAGAAGAGCCAGTAACATTATTTATAAAGTCTATTTCCATATTCAATAGCCTGGCTTCAAATATTTGTCTTCTATTTTTTCTACATGTAGACAAGACATACATTGGGATAAAAACCAATATCGTTAGTCACCGCTGGTACGAATATATAGGGGAATTTTGTTAATATGGCAGCCCTAAATATTACCTGTCAAATAAGCAACGAGACTTCTAACTTTAGAAAACGGTACCGTTTTCCTCGTTCTTCTTTACAAGCATATTGAACCTTTAGGATAATAATCCCTGCCAACGCTTTTAATCATTTTCGGCATAACGATGGCGATTGTTTTCTTCGAAAGAAAATACTTGACGAACAACTGACACAAACAGACAGAAGCCCAAAAAGTCTGACAGCCAGTGTTACCAAGGAGTATCATGTTACCCAGTAACTGCGTTGTGGAGGTCAGATAGGCAGTCGCTGCATGTAAATACGGGTATTCAGCTGCATCCAGTTAGACTGGAAGCCGACCCCAACGTAGTTGGGAAAAGGCTAGGCAGATTGGTTGTCGAAGTGGCGCACATTAATTTTGTGTCAATGGCAATTCCAGACTACTTTTTACGATTTATCTTCGTAGGATCCCAATTTTAGATCCCATTTTTAGGTATTAACGATGTGTCCCATTTGCTATTTCCATTGAATCCAACGTTATGCCCTATCAGCGATATTTATGTCTGTAAAGTTCACTATCGAAACAAACTTATTGTTATACCTTGAGGCTTGATATAACAATAACTAAGGAATCGTCGTGTCGCCGTCTTCAATAACATTTGTGTATTTCAGTGCCTCGCCTCGGTGCGACTCGGCTGTCTCGAGTTTTAGGGATTTGTCCACCCGGCCGCCTCAATCTGGGCCCGTCGGGGGCTGTTACAATGAAATATGAGTATTATTACCAACTTTATAGCCGTTTTATTTCATTTCTACACCAAACAGTTTCGTATTTTTGTTTTTTTGCATGTATATGAGAACGTTTGTCGGCGTTAACGCTGATGAATTCCAGACCAACTCAGAATGCTTTTGAAAAAAAAAATGTATTGTGGAAAATAAAATAAAACAAAAGCTCGTGGAATACAATTTCTGCTACTACTTATTATTATTTCATTTATATATTATAATTTACTTTTTAAAATATTTTTATAAAAACATTTAAAAATAAATAATTCAAGAAAAAATCTGCCAGAGCAAAAGAGAGGCAGAGGCGGCGCGCCATTGACCTGGTGGTCAAATATAAAAAGAGACCTCAAAAAAGCCCAATTGCCTGAACCGACAACCCAAGACAGAATAACTTGGCGCAGAAAAGTGAGGAGACCCGACCCCAAATAACGGGACCAGACGGAAGAAGTTTTAAGAATAAATATTACACTTTATTTATTATTAATAATTGACCTTGACCTTAATTGATTGACCTTGTGAAGGCAGCAGGAACTCGTTGGATGCGAGAAGCACTTAACCGGTCAAAGTGGAGGTGCTTGGTCCCTCTATGTCCAACAGTGGACGTCTTTCGACTGAAGCGATGATGCTGAATTATCATAATTACGTAAACTGACATAACATAGGAAGGTTCTTGACATAGGTACCTTCTAAACAGGTCTACGATTCCCAATAACCGTTCCATAACAAACTATAAACAATACATCAACCTCGTTTATTGATGATCACGGAACTCTACGAAACTAACGAATTCATATTTTATGCCACAGACATCTATTACCATAACTATCCCCGGTTATCGCGGGCACGTACTGTATGATTTGTTTCTGAAGTCTCATAACGATCCTATTGGCCCGATAGCATCTTGCGGCATGAATATTGGCCAATACGGTAATAACAGCGATAGTGCCCATTCGTTGTAATAATTACTCGGTTAAAGGCTTGATGCTTTTCTAGTCGTGGAGATTTAGTATGCGTGTTTGTAAGCTTGAGGTCTCGCTTTTAGTAACCAATAAAGATCTTAATCGTACCCCGTATCGGGCATTCAGTGTTAATGTATTATCGTTTCTCGGTACAGCGCTGTCGAAATTACTTAGCAGTTGTAGTGGATATTATTATGTTTGTTGATACTTCTTGAAGTGTTTTATTATAAGTTCCAAGTAATGGGTAAAGTATCTGCGTTATAGGAGTTAGTTATGTAATAGGCGAGACGTAAATATGTCCTCATTTTTAGGGTTCCGTACCTCAAAAACGGAACCCTTATAGGATTACTTTGTTGTCCGTCTGTCTGTTAAGACCCTTTATCTCGGGAACGCGTGGAGGTATCAAGTTGAAATTAAAACCATATACTCAAGTCTACAGACCCTTGAAGCTGTGAAAAAATTAAACTTCTGTTTAACGTAAAAAAAAATACGGCCGTTTGTGCCGCAAAAAACGTATATTTCGACACTCAAGGGAATCAAAATTTATAGGGTACTTTCCGTTGACCTAGAATCATGAAATTTGCCAAGAAGCATTGTCATGTAGCACAAGTAAAGGAAAAAAACCGAAAACCGTAACTTTGTAGTTACATATCTACAAATTTGTACGGAACCCTCGGTGCGCGAGTCCGACTCGCACTTAACCGGTTATTTTATTTTCGATATAGATGTTACCGGCCAAACCCGATTTTAGGATAAACTAGTTTCGCCTAGGCCAAACCAGTTCTCCCTACACGGCCCGGGTTGCATGGTTGCGGTCGGTCGATAGGCGACGTAGGATGCAAGAGCTAGCGAAGGGCACCCCGAGGTTAGGTTTGGTAAGGTTACTTTAAACCCTTTACACATGAATAGGAGCCCCACAAAGCGGGGCTCCGTCGACATAGAAAGCAAGAGCGAGGGAGAACTGCTTTGGCCTAGGCGAAACTAATTCATCCTAAAATCGGTTTTGGCCGGTAACATAGATACAACATAAAGTGTTTGAAATAGTATTCGTATTCCTTTTCTCATTTCTATGCTGTACGCATTTATGTAACGTGATTTAATTTTCGCAAGCTTCGCAATAGTTGTGAATAAAATTGCATACTGAGCCCTGAGGCTATGATTCTTAGAATGTATCGAAGAATCCAAATAAAAATACCGCAAGGTACGCAAAATCCGAGGCGCTAAATAAAATAAATTGAATCCAATCAGTTAGTCTAGACCCTAAGAGTATGTGTCACGTTCCTCTTGTAAAAATCCTTATTATGTTTTCGTACTTTAATTAAATTCGTCGAATCAATTGAAAAAGCAATTTGGAATCCTCTCAAAGCTGATTTTATGTTACGAAGTTTATTATTTTTTTGTTTATTACCTAAATAGATTCGGTTGTAGATTGCTGCTCGATACAAAATTCAATTTCGATCAGAGAAGGAAAAATACGATACCTTAGTCCTAATAAAAAGATCATAATTGGTCTCAAAAATAAATTCTCATTTAGAGTGCCGTAAATAAATGATCATGCTAACGGAGAAGGTAATTTCCATAATAAAAATAACAAACCGACTCATCACCTGCCTAGCCTTTTCCCAACTATGTTGGGCTCGGCTTCCAGTCTAACCGGATGCAGCTGAGTACCAGTATTTTACATGGAGCGACTTTTACGGTTTTAGACATTTATTTTCTCAAAAGATTTACACAATCACTTACAGAGAAAATACAATATTTTATCCTAAAAAATACAGAAAGCCAATTGGCGTAGCGGGTTAGTACTATGACAAAATTATATTAGGACACAGAAATAAACAATAGTACATGCATAAAGGATTTCGTAACAGTTTTTGTAAAAGAGTAGTTGCAGAAACTAATAAGTGCGCGACGTCGCATGCGTATCGCCATTGCGGGTAGGTTTGCATGAGTTGAGGGATACAATACAATCATGTTTGTTAAGGGCCACGACAATGATGTTTAAATGCGTTTATAGTATTAGGTAATTATTATTGTAGTGTTCATAAATTCATATTTTCAAAATATCTGACCTCCTCAACCCAGTTTCTGGGTAATTCGATACTCCTTGGTAAGACTGGTTGTCAGACTTTCAGGCTTCTGACGACCCATAACGACTGTCAAAGATCCACGTCGAGCCACGGAGAGGTCTTGGTATGTAAAGATGGTCACCGATCCACGGGCCAACCGCGGCAAACGTAGCTTAACCTGATCAATCGACCCGTGTGGATATTATTACTTAGCCATAAGCCCCCATAATAAAACGACTACCAATACAAATAATTCATAAAAATGCGAATAATCAAATTGCCTCTATTGTGAATTTGGAGGGAAATTACAGGGACAGACGGAGATAGGGAGACGCAAACGACATCATTTTAGGGAAAGCAGCCGTTTCATTGAATAAATTATTTTCTAGGGAGTTATAAAATGAAAGTGTCTCTATGTAATAGGGTTTAGAGAGTTCAGCTGTCATGTTGGGGCAATCACGGCGTGTGTTCAACCACCGTGGTGTGTTGTGACCTTTATATTGCGTAGGTTGTCTTAATGAGTTTGAGGTAAACAAAACTTTTGTTACCTATGGTTCCCGTCACGAGAAGCTATACATTTTGTAAATAAAGAACTTCTACTAAGTTACGTAGCGACAATTCAATTAACAACAAATAATGTTGTTGAACTGTCAAAATGAAAGCCATTTCTACTGATAGTGGGTGCTAAATTACAAGCAATCTTACTTAGTAAATATTTTATTTTCATGAACGTTTTTCCGAAGCAAAACCTCTTGGCTGTCATTTTTTTAGTATATTTACTAAAAAATAAATTATAATACTACGTAAATTACAGTCAAACCAAACCAAAATGGACGAAGTACCTACTCAAGAC
Source organism: Amphipoea oculea (assembly GCA_945859645.1). Classification (NCBI taxonomy): domain Eukaryota; kingdom Metazoa; phylum Arthropoda; class Insecta; order Lepidoptera; family Noctuidae; genus Amphipoea; species Amphipoea oculea. The sequence goes on from OX243876.1 coordinate 8,670,957, forward strand.
CCTTAATCTGTCAAGCTCCGCTAATGAGACACAATTGATTTTCTATTGTTTCGTCGCCGATCGGCGAACCGCGCCGCTTGAACGTTTAAATACATGTTCCATTTTTCTCCCACCATCAGTCAGCATCACCAAAACAAAACAAACTATGTTTTATACATAATAGTAAAAATGACCATGAGCAGTCGGGCCGTGGGGTTAGAGTGCTCATGGTCTTTTTGAAACGACTGGTTGACACTTCCCGTGACCCAAGGGCTGGCTTTTACCTTGGCCAGAGGCTAAGTATTGCCATACAACGTGGTAATGCCGCCAGTATCTTGGGTACATTACCAATCGCCCGCGATGCGGATGAATTTTTCGACGCTGTATTTTAGTTTGTGTTTAGTTTTAGTTAAGTTAGGATTTAATTTTGTTATTATTAATTAAAGCTTAGGTGTTAGTTATTATAAATACTTAAGTACTTATTATTTTAATAGTAAAAATTCAATGTATGTGATTATAGTGTCTTATGATTGCGGTTCCACCCGCGTAAATGTCGATCCCATGGGAATATCGGGATAAAAACTATCCTATGTCCTTTTCCGGGACTCAAACTATCTCTATACCAAATTTCATCTAAATCGGTTCAGTGGTTTAGGCGTGAAGAAGTAACAAACATATAAACACACACACACACACACACACTCACAAACTTTCGCCTTTATAATATTAGTGTGATGTGATATTCTAATTAGGGTTTTTAGTGGTGTGCGTAAATTCCGGGACATGTTGTTTCATAATAAATTTTATCTATTTTTGTCCCTATATTGTTGTCTATATTGCCCCTATTCTTCGTTCTCGTTAATCAAGTGCTCAAGTTCGTACGGGCGTAAAAATATCGAGGCAGAATTTTATCGCGCATTGGATTTTCAACTCTCGTTCCTTAGCCGAGCATTGAGAATCCAACAGAGCGCATCCCAGCGCGTCAAAAAACATACTGTTGGATTTTCAACTCTCGGCACTAGCCAGTGCGTTGAAAATCCAGTGTGCGACTGGCGACGGGCGGGTTTTTCTCGTCCACGCCCGAAAACTAAAACGCGCCCGTGCGTAACTGGGCTTACTCCGTGATATTCCGTACTTGATACATATTAATAGCATTCTTAATTAAAGGTACACATCTACCTTCAGGTATGTACAGATGCCAGCACATCATGCTACCCGAAACTGTAAAATTTTCCCAATCAACTTTGAACCTTATGCTATAAGTGATAAAGTTCAAAATTTACTAAAGAAATTTAAAAGATTGTAGTAGCTTAATGTGCTGGCGTCTGTACTTGATCCATTAAGTCGTACTCCAATTTCTGTCACTTCGAAGCTACTTTGGCAGTATAACTTAAGTCCATAATTACTAACTAGTTAAGTGCTGTGACAATCTTTAATGAAGTTGACTTTGCTTCGTAGCTTAGCTTCGTCTTTAATTACATTTAATTTAATTACCAAATTAAACTAGCTATTAATGTTACTTACTGTACAGTATGTACAGACGCCAGCACATCAAGCTACTACAATCTGTCAAATTTCTTTAATAGATTTTCAACTTTATCGCTAAAGCATAAGGTTCAAAGTTGATTGGGAGAATTTGACAGTTTCGGGTAGCTTGATGTGCTGGTGTCTGTACTACATTTCTATAGCAGGTAGTAGGTACTTAGTAGGTGCTTGTCTTAAAGTTAAGCTAGTGTAGCGAAATTTAATTTTTCTTAAGTTTTTTCCAACTTGCAGGTCAGTGTTAAGTATCAGGTTGTATGTTGAACGACTATTTCATAAAATATAAATCAATAGGGTTATGTATATCAACTTAAAGGGTTGTATTGATGATTTTAATGATTATAATTCTGTAAATACATACCTACTTTTATGGTCGCAAATCATATTTGTTAAATAAAGATATCGTCCTTTCTTAGGTCCGTAAGTGATAAGGAGTAGGATAGGAATCGCCCGTAAATTCGGTCGAAACTACGGGTTTCGTGCTTAGGGAGTAGACCTCCTGAAGCGGACTATTTGTTGTAAGTACAGATACTTACATACAGACATACATGACCCACTTGACAGATGACGTATATTGCAGAAACACGTGTGCTAAGGCATGGGGGTGTTCGGGCTCGCAACGGAATTTCTATTATTACATTTTATTTCCCCGACTTTAGCCGTGTGGAATGAATATCCTCGTACTCTTTGAGCCAATTATATTGTTCATATGTACGTTTTCCTGGCATACATCATGGTTTCAGTGTCTATGAAAAATAAAATATTCGGTAATGTTGCAATGGTATGAGATATCTTCTAAAAAATAAAGGTGCAATATCGAAAACTAGAACCAACGAAATATTGACGTATATCAATGGAAAATACGAGCTATATTCGTCATTTAAAATATTTAGAAAGAAAACCCTGTATCACCAGCACTTTCATTCACACATAAATTAACCATTTCAGAGAGGCAATTCTCGTATAATTTTAAGAATGTTCACCATCTGATCTCAGTCTCAATCTATCAAACGCACCTCTAGTTTCCCTACATTTTTGACAAGTTTTTGACATCGCCGAGATGAGACTGAATAGATTTTAAAGGTTTTAAATTATGAGAATTGGCCTTCAGGTCTCATATTAGCGCATCACGTACCAAAATGGATAGAATAGAGACGCTCTAAATTAATTTATTGAGATTTATATGGTTGAATTTTGAATGAAAACCTTGTTCGTACTATGTTTTCAATAAGAAAACAATATCCTATACAAGATATTTTTATTATCTTCTTGATAAAAAACACATTAAAATTAACGTGAAATTATTTGCAGACTCTATTACGTAGAAGCGATTAAATTATGCTTTCTTTTCATTGTTTTTGTGCAAACTTACAAAATACACAATATTACAAGTCGGATAATTTTGATTTCCTCGAACTGTGACTTATTGTCTAGTCTGATATTATATTTTGTGCAGTTGCTTCTTGAATATTGTTTGAATTTTATCCACAAAATATGAGGACAAGGAAAGTTAAGATGTCAGGCACACGTCCGCTGTCTTCAACAGTTTGCAACAGAGCGATGGCGTACTCTCTCAGATGGACAGTTGACATGACACTTGGCAGTTTGTGTTGCCAATCTTGAAAGCACTTTGTCTTTGAATGACGGGTGTTGTCCAGTGAGGATTCAGGCTCGATGGAAAGGTGACGTTATTTGGTGTGAAATATGATTTAGTCAATTATTTAAATAAAAATGGAACCTGGAACCTCAAAACACATTTTTCTGAGACTGAAACTCTCAATATATAGCGCAATACACACTGAGCCCGCCGGGCCGCCGACCTATGTCGGCAACTTTTTGTCGTCGGGCTAGTTGGCGGTTTCACTTATTGCAAGTCGGAAAAATTTTCGGCGGCATGTCGGCAGGTCGAGATGAGAAATTTATTTGGCAGTTAGTGATTGCCACGTGTCGAAAAAGGTTGTGTCATATAATTGTCGGCGGCCCGGCGGGCTCAGTGTGTATTGCGCTTAACAAAACCAAGTGGGATATACTTTCGTAGGTACCTATCTAAATAGTAGGTATATCAATCTTAATCCTGCAATTTAAATATAGCAAATTCCCAGCTTAATTTGTTAGTGCTCAGTATACGTATTATCTGTGCGTACCTATACATACCTAATCTCAGATATAATTTTTTTATTTTATTCAACACTGGTGATAGAAAAATCATAGTGTACATCTACATAGGTACCCAGTGTAGCCAAAATTCAATAAAACTTTACACCGTAACATAAGGCCCATCGTCCACGACGCCACTCAAAAGCATTGTTTTAAAAACTTAAGTCACCAACGAGTAGCTGGGAATGCTGCTAAATTGGCAGTGGACTGTTTTGGCTGACTGAATGTTTGTTGAAGGACCGATGGCCGGTGGAGCAGACGAGTCCTAAAGTGGAGGCCGGGACGTGGGACGCCCTCCAACTAGTCCTTCTTAAAAAGTTGGCTGGGATAGACTGGATCTGGAAGGAGGAGGATAGGGTGTTGTGGCGCAAACTGGAAGAGGCCTATGTGCAGCAGTGGATTGCGATAGCCTGAGTTGTTTTATATTGAGCCAGAATCTCACTAGCACTAGTGATGCAATGGCGGTCCGTACACAACGCAACCAATCACAAACTAGTTAATATCGTGTTAGTAAGCGTGCATACACACGAGCGGCATGCGTCAGCGGCAAAGCATGTGGGAGACGAGTAAGAAATAATACGAAAGAAATAGTTAAATAAATCAAATAGCCGTTCAAATATATAAGTAACTTAAATATCACATCAACAAAGCAACCAACATAGTAACAGTATAAAGTAATAATTAACTCAACGTTACCTGACAGTTCAGAGCACCTTCGTACCGTGTCTGCTACTAGACAACTTCTGATCTGTCGAGCGCCGCGCACCTTGTTTTATACTCAACTCGATCGGTAGGTGGGGAGCGGCGCGTAACGAGAAGTCAATACAATACTTTTTATAAATCGGAAGTTGACTTAAAAAAATACAATTAATGCCTTTAATTATTTCTAATTTCGAAAAATTAAATTATCTCGCACAAGCAATTGCAGCCGTCGACAACGAACCGCTTGTATATTTGACAACGACGGACAGTGCTATCGTATGTTGTGTTGTATACCGTCATTGAAATATCTCTACTAGTGCTGTGACATTTTGGCTGTCGTGGACGACGGTCCTAAGAGTCACAAATCCTATTGCAAACGAACACCAGATGATCCTGTTACCTTTGTAGCCGTAAAAGTTTGCGCATACACTCCAGACCACTCCGTTTGATTGATACACTTTTTTTTCCGGTCGACTGGGTATTAACAACTTCATCACTTATTTTCTTCCCAAAGGATGGGCTGGCTTTTGTTTGTGGGTAAATTGCACTGTACAGTACCCGGCTGTTTATATGGGACGTCGGGTTTTAGAAAAAGTTCGGATTTGTACAGTGTCGTCTCCGTTACTCATACCGGTGGGGCAATTGCGTAACCTTTCATTTTGACAGTTCAACAACATTTATTGTCTTATTTACGTTATTGAGCGGAAAGTTTTTTGGAACATATGAAGCAATGGATTAACAATATCCTTTAAAATGATTCAGATTGTGATTGGTAGTGTATTACGAAATTTGGGTGCTCTGAGACAGTTTCTTTCTAAAGCTCGATTTTAACGGCCGGGTGCTGTATTTGAAGTCCGATTTATGCTTAGCGTAGTTTTTATTATGGTGGTGATCCGGGAAAAATAAATATGCTGGAGAGGATAATTAACGACTTTTGACAAACAAGGTCCAAAATTTTATTTCATGAATAAACCATTTAGATAGCCCAGTTTCGTTTACTTAAAAAATGTTAACACTGAGTTTATACTAAATCGTGATTTTCTGAAATATATCTTGTCCATATTGAATCCGGAAGAAGATCATAGATAGGTGCGATACTAAGAGCAATCAGAGAGCAGCCGCATTGATAAATATTTCATAAAAAAAACCTTACCTGCATGGTCCAGGGTGTGAAAAACATTGATTTGTATAACGCTACAGTTTCATAGAAGACCGGTGGCCACCAATAAGGGCCAAAGTGAAGGCTATCATGAAAATGATGGCTGTGGCAAAGATATCAATCGTTAGATTTGCACTACCGCGTCACCGCCCCGACCCTTGCTCGAGCAAACTCAAACTCAAACTCAAAGCATTTATTTTAATTAAACCATTTACAGGCACTTTTGAATTGTCAAGAAGTCAGTCAGTCAGAAAAAATGAAGCTAGTTGCCCATTCCAAAGCGTAGGTACCTATGGAGAAGAACGGGCAAGAAACTCCATGGACACTCTTTTAAATCAAAATAATGTGGTTACAAAGTCTTGGTTACATCATTCATGTTAAAAATTATACATGTGAGAACGATGCAGAACCGTCCATAATGAAAAGATGAGAAAAAACAACAATTCAAATAATAAATTAAAATCAGCCATGGCAGCAAAGAGATGACCAGTCCCTACTGACGGCGCCCGTTCACGAACATGACGCATGCATCAGCACCATTCAGCTCAACCATTTTGAAGGGAGCTAAATGATCCAACACATGCGCCACCATCAGCGAGACATTTGAGTGAGCATGACATACTCTCAGCCGCCAGAGCACATTCAAGTCAATGAAAGACGTACCCAGTAAATGGTAGCTTTATAGTGTGTAGATAGTACTCACACATGTGTTATGCAATTATACAATACTAGGAGATTGAATTTATACAATGCAAAGATAGACTTACAATCTTCAGCAGCTCCAACAGTATTTTCAAGTGTTAATCAATTAGTTGTGGTTGTGGAGCAGGACCAGCATTGAGCCAGGCATTTTTATCCGCGATGTAATCCCCTAACTTATAATATGCCTGCCTGCATAGTGTGCGTTTAATACAAGACTTGAATTTTGTCTCATTCAGTTGAAGAATGTGGGGAGGTATTTTATTATAACATTTTAAACAGTACCCCATAAAAGATGAGTCTACTTTAGCTAGTCTGAAACCTGGTTGAACTAATAGGTCCCTATTTCTAGTACTATAATTATGTCTCTCACCTCTTTTACTAAAAAGATGTAAATTTTTCCTTACATACATGATGTTTTCATAGATATATTGACAAGGTACCGTCATGATGTTAATTTCCTTAAACCGTTCCCTTAGAGAATCGCGCCTGCGAAGATTATATATGGCTCTGATGGCTCTTTTCTGCAGAATAAAAATATAATCGATGTCTGCAGCCCGTCCCCAAAGTAAAATACCGTAAGACATGATACTATGAAAGTAACTAAAATAGACCAGTCTCGCGGTATCTACATCAGTAAACTGACGGATTTTTCTGACAGCATAAGCAGCTGAACTTAGCCGTCCTGCAAGAGATGTTAAATGAGGACCCCATTGTAGCCTTGAGTCGAGCGTGATCCCTAGGAAAACAGTTGTATCGACGAATTCTAGTATCTCTTGATTCAATATTATCTCGCAATCACTACCTTTGACATTTGGTAAAGAAAATCTTATGCACTTAGTTTTTTTTCCATTTAATACTAAATTATTAGCAGTGAACCAATTTTGGACCTGCAGTAGGGCGTTATTTACGTCGTCAAAATTTATAGCACGTCTATTTACCTTAAAAATTAAAGAAGTGTCATCAGCAAATAACACCATTTGTGGTTGGTTTTTTAATAAATGGAGTAGATCATTAATATACACTAAAAAGAGGAAAGGACCCAAAATCGAGCCTTGTGGCACACCCATTTTTACTGTTAAACCATGTGAATTGACACCATTTATTTGAACTTGCTGTTGTCTATCATTTAAATAAGAACTAACTAAACTGAGCGCAAGTTTTCCAAGTCCGTAATGCTCAAGTTTCAGAAGCAAGGTTTCGTGATCGACGCAATCAAATGCCTTGGAGAGGTCACAAAAGATCCCTATGGCGTCTTGAGCCTCTTCCCACGCGTTAAAAATGTGTTTTAATAAAGTTACACCGGCGTCGGTCGTACAACGTCCTTTGGTAAAACCATACTGTTGATCGTGAAGGATTTTATTCGTGTTAAAATGATTGAGCATCTGATTAAGCATTATCTTTTCAAACACCTTGCTGAAAACCGGCAACACGGATACGGGTCTATAATTATTGGTGTCTTTACTGTCCCCGGATTTGTAAAGTGGTATTTAAAGTGATTTGTAAAGTGGTATTTATTTAATAGTGGTATTAGAGCAGCGTTGCGTTGCGACTATAATTAAAATAAAACATGGATCGACTGCCTCTTACAAAGGTCTTCGGAAGAGTGCCCTATAAAATTTTAATTTAACAATAGTCGCAACGCAACGCTGCTCTTGTTTATGTTGCCATGCTGAATTTGGACGCGGTCTTATCAATGTTTAGTCTGGCGGCTCAGGATAAAGCAGCGCACTCATCTAGGCTCGCCGCCGTGGACCACCATGCCGCTCCGATGAGGTCACGCTGTGATGATTGATGTGGCTACACGTCCTTAAATTATTCCGATCCAGCCTGTTATTTGCTGCCCTCTTCCAGCGACGCCCTAAGCCGAGGTCCGTACTCCACAGGGGGGCTTAGCGTGTAGTCGCTTAGTTTTTACGTTTTTTCAAGCCCTGGCTGGAGGCCTTAATTTATTGAGGCACCCACACGCAAGCCGACGACAACCTTATAGGTTGAACTGCGAGATGCCAATTATAAAAAAAGAAACTACCGCGTCAAAACATAGTCGCATTTCTGATTTGTTTTGACATCTCTAACATACAATGACAGTGACATCACTTGATTGTCATGCAAACGCTGTTTTATAATGTGTAAGTTGACTGTTCTCACTATGGACACTTCTTCTTCTGACTAGTACGGTGACGGTAAATCTAGCGATTGAAATCTTTGGGCAGCGGTGTTTGACTTAATATCAAAGACTGGTGAAATTGACAGATTTTATGATTGATGTTTTAATATGTCGGAACCACTTTCTTAGGAACACAAAGCATAAGTAATAGATTTAACACTGATGGCAATGAATATTTTTAGTGTTTTATTTTTAATTGATTTTAGTTTAGTTTAATTTTAGTTTTCGTTTTCCTGTCACACAATAATCACTATGTACCACAATTTTAAAATGTCGCAACTCTGACTCCCAAGATACAGGGAAATGGGGTCACTGTCAAATATATTCTTGTACAAATTATGTTTATTAATAATAAATACATTTAATTGGATATTTGAATTTAATTTAATTTGTGCAGTATTCTAGCCAGTTATCATTTAAACAACTATAGAACGGAACCCATAGAAAGCCCGCATCTTATGAACAAATAGCACTTGACGGGAAATGTTCTAGAATACAAATTAGTCGAGAGATGCAATTTCACGGAGTGATGTGACGGTTTGAACGGCTTCCAACATTTCAGACGCAGGAATTTCCAATAGGAAATGATTATTTTTCAGTATTAGCTTATATTCTAGTCGGCTCTCGTTTAGTATTCATGCAATAACGGAGACACTTCGGCGTTTTATTTTTAAATGTAATATTTCTGGGGTGTTCTGGTGCTTGCCTGTCGGCGCTGCACGTTTTGTTCGATCCTATGGTTTGAACGTGAGTAACCGTAGTTATGTGAGCACGAGAAAGGATAGAGAAAATGCTTGTTTGTTCTATTCTATGTTTGTTAATTCGATGTCGGTATGATACCCGCTCCCTAACTGCATAACACAATTTCAATGGCATTGTCATCATTTTGAAGGATATTGTAGTACTTAGGAGTACAAAGGTGATGTTTATTTCTATGGAAATTTCTTCCAGCATACCTGCAATAGGAGAGTACAAAAAGAAGATGAAAAAAAAATGGCGCCGCCTGTTCAACAACATAAATAACGCAGTGAATGTTGTTGAACTGTCAAAATGAAAGCCGTTGCCCGCAAAACACAACACCCGTCTGGTCGGAGGATCCTCCCTTTCCTAAGTATGAGAGAACTTTACACCCTGTTCCTCATGCTTCTATAAATACAACCGAACAAAAAATATCATATTTAAGCCGACGTGTTACACAATTCAAAATTTTCTCCAATTGTGTCAATGATTAATTTAGAAAATTCAACTAATCAAATTACGAAAAAGTACCTCCCTACTAACTAAACCGTTTTGCTAAAAACTTTGCTCATCAATCATTGGAAACGATTGAGCGTTTGTTAGCGATGTTGCTTGTGATAAATGAAGATACCAAAAACGAAGTCAGTGGGGTACTGTTGGCATTCTCGCTTAGATTTGATGTATGCACCTAAGTACCGTCAAACGGGGTGAATAGGGATGCAGGGGTGAATCGGGACAAAACTTTAAAAGGGATTTTGACATTAAAATAATATAGTTTGTCGCCAAAAAGGACCCTAATGTGTTTACTGTAATTTAATTAACGATTACGTGCCCTTATTGACAACAAAATATATTATTTCAACGTTAAAATCCATTTTAAAGTTTCGTCCCGATTCACCCCTGCATCCCTATTCACCCCGTTTGTAGGTACTACAGCTCTGAAGCTACTTAGTAGTATATCATAAATAAAATACGGGGCAATCGTCATCTTGGGGTAACAGTCAGCTGGGAAATGCCAGCGCCATCTAGTTTTAAAATACTGACCAACAATGGATTGACGTTTAATAAAAGTGTCTTAAACGATCTACTTACATAAATAAACATTATTATTTCATTTCTTGTCGTCAGCTATATGTACAGTCAACAAAAAAGATAAGTATGCAGGATCGTCGGATATAGTTGAAGCTTAATAAGAAACCGATGGATGTTGTCGACTGAAATTTAATTTGATAAATGAGCTGTTTGTTTTCTATTAATAAAATTAAATTTAATTCGAGAGCATCCATCGGTTTCTTACCTTCAACTATGTGCAACGATCCTGCATACTATTCTCTTTTGTTGACTGTATGTACATTGGTTGAGTTTCAGATGATAAAAATAAAAAGCCCCTGAAGGCTATTTTTTTAAAGGGTCTTATTTGTTCAGCATTATGAGAGTTTTGCAAAAAAAAACTCGGTAACTTTTTTCAGTGGTAAGAAAATTATCACAGCTCATCGAAGTTCGCTTATTGTCCTCGCGCTGTAATAAAGTTTACTAATATAATTAATAACGCTCTCCATCTCAAGTAACTCAATAATGACTCTAAAAATATACTTCAAAGTAAACAAAACATGAGCTGTTTCATTATGAGCGCAATAGAGCATCTAAACGCTTCTATTAAACTTAGTAGACAAGAGACTCTTAACAAGCACGAAACGAAAAAAAAAAAAACGAAAACTTCAGACGGACGTACAATCATTTAATGAATTCGCAATTTGCATACCGACAACGACCCAAGAAAAAAGTAGGGATTCACCTAGAGAGGAAGATAGGAAAACATTGAAAACGCATTTAATTTTATCTCGCTTGTTTAGCGCACACGATATGGCTGAAATACGTTGATCAAATTATTTGACTGTAATAGTCATTTTTTTTTTTTTATAGCAATTGAACTTGTGGTTTGCGTAATATTATTTTGGAATATTAAACTTTATTTTGTTTTGTAATCGGGACCTAATTATTAGAAGAGTAATAGCTAAGCTGTATTCACTTAAATGATACAGACACACCACAAAAATAGTTCAACAGCTCTATAATATCTAAAGTTGGTGCTACTTCGTCGTTCTGTAATCGTGCTCTTGTCTCTCTTATTATTGGTGTCCCTTTTGTTCCGTCTTTAAATTAAAGACTATTGACCTTAACTTTTTCCTTTGCCATTGCCGTTTCGTACTATTAGTAACTGAAGTAGATCGGACTAATTACAGGAAACACTTCAGTGGCAAAGTATCATCTGTTCCCGTCTGTACCTAATCTAAAAAATTCAAAGGGGACCATTTACATTCAGTTAACAGAGTCGTCTATATGTTGAAATGTGTACAGTCGATTCGAAAAGTTGGAACGTTCGGAAAGAGTTACCGAATTCATGAAGTGCAATTCCACTTAGCTTTGGGTCGGTAAAACGCTGATGCGGACGTGGTAATTTGGGTAATTTTTCGACGAGAAGAGTCAGTTCGGCGGTCAAAAGGAATGATTCCATTTCAGTCGATGTGCTCTCACGTAGTTCTAGTAGTTGTATTAATTAAATGCAAGCCCCCGAGTCCATTTTACGAGCCCCGGTAGAGTGGAACTCGTTTCGTTTATCCGCTTCCACTCATAAGCAATTACTTTGCCGAAACGACTTTCCGAGGGACCACGAACGTGCAAAGAAATTAAGCTTTGCGGATTTTAGGACATTAATAGTGGTTAGCGATTTGAGTGTGGTGTGTCAAGTAGGTATATACGGACTTAAGGATATCTGTTGAATGTGGCAGAGCGTACAGAGTAGGACAATCTATGTATGAAGAGCAAAATATAAAGTATGTTTTTTATAAGTAAAATATGAAGAATGTTTTTAATTTTATCTTCCCCTATCGCCATACCGTGACTAAATAATCGATCGAAGGTAAAGCTAGGCTTGCCGCGGTCGGTTCGTGGATGGGTGATCATCCATAACATATCTAAACTCTTCCGTGCCTCGAAAAGCACATTTAGCCATTGGTCCCGGCTGTCATTTGCAGATCTTTGACAGTCGTTACGGGTAGTCAGAAGCCCGAAAGTCTGAATATGAGTATCGTATTACCTAGTAACTGGGTTGTGGTGGTCAGACAGGCAGTCGCTCCATGTAAAATAGGTACTTATATTCAGTTGTATCCGTTTAGACTGAAAGCCGACCCCAACATAGTTAGGAAAATACTAGGCAGATTGATATAGCCACATAAGATGAAATATGGCGTATTTAATGGATTTATTAATTTAAACGTAACGTTATTACCGGGCCGTCTTTCCATAATAAAAAGCTCTCGCCCAGACCGTTTTTCGTTTCGTGGTTGCCACTCAAGAGCCTTCCCGCAAAATTGCCATTTTAAGTTGTTAATTAACATAATTTAATTTAAAAAAAAAGAAAGGAAGAAAGAAAATACGTTTATTTGCGGTAAACATGGCGCAGATATAGAACACAAACATAAAAAGGTAATTTTATTAGTTTATTTATTTATTTAAACTTTTCGCACAAAAATGTACAAAGGCGGACTTAATGCCTCAGGCATTCTCTACCAGTCAACCAAGGGTGGTGAAGAGATTAGATGGCAGGTGCCATGGTGGTGGTGGTGATGAGTTATTCATTTAATTAAGAAATAACTGCGTGTATTCTACTTTAAAGTTATTCTGACCAACAGTTTATAAATTTAACTCGAGAATTTTGTTAGCACAAACAAATGCACCTAAACAGCAGATTGGATGCCTGCGTAGCGTTATTTGAATCTTTGTGTGTTCACGGATTTAATAACATGCTTTGGGTTTGCAATTTACAGAGCTGTTCTCTGTTAGTAGTTTCAATGGAGAACCAAATTACTGTTAGTTCCGACTAAAACCAAGCTCTAATGCCCGGTGTATACGAGGCTAGTTTTTGAAGGAAGATTGTGCTGGTAAGCTAGCAAGCTAGTCATTCTGGCCTCGTGTATAAAGAACTGTCCTAATGTTGATGCTAAATAAGCTAGTGAATGATGAAAAACGAGTTATGGAACGCAACTGGAGTTGGGCAGGACACCTGCATTCTAATTTCGTAACACACTATCAATCGCAATTTGAATCATGATTATTGCTATTACATTGCTTCATATGTTCGATTAATTTGTCTGCTCCACAACGTATGTAAATAACGCAATGAATGTTGTTGAACTGTCAAAATGAAACCCATTGCTACCCATTGTTAGTATGTTACACATTTACCCCGCTAGCATGGCGCAGTGATGGCAGGTGGAGTAAGGCAGTGACTGAGTGACGTCCAGTGGCGAATACGTTTGAAGTTTCACTTCAGTCGTGTGGTCATAAGCACACTCGGCTTTTTTTTTTGCTCCGGCTTACCTCTGTCATAAATTCACCCTTCGCCACTGGTGACGTCCAATGACTGGAAGAAGAATTGTTGGTCGTCCAGCGGCGTGATGAGCGGTCGATATTGTTGCCATCGTGGGTAGAACCTGGATAAGGCTGGCACAGGAGGGTCGAGATTGGCACAAGAAAAAGAGGTCTATGCTCAGCTGTAGGTGAAGTTGGGCTGTGGATGATGATGAGGCTAGTGAGAACGATAGTAGGCTAGTGTGATAGTTTAATAGGATGGGATTCTATTTTTGAGCTAGTAGCTCTCCCCCTACCACCGATTTTACTATCTTGGCCAAAAATGTTGCGGCGGCTATAAGCCTTGGGGTGAAAATTTAAATTTTCTCAGTGGACTGTAAGAGGGGCGGTTCGATGATGCAAATAGTGTTGGTGGTGTGGGATAATGATGATGGTACCTTCCTGGTGAGCTATGGCGGCGACACGGTGAGGAGGGTTCCGTAGCCGCGTGGCGGGGCGGCGCGTCCAGAATGTTACGTACGGACGAAGATCTGTACTTTCCACAGCACAAAGACACATACTGGCACAGTTTAATAACAATCTTCGTTCTTCGCGATGAAATATGAGTTCTTTTCGACTTAGGGTTTATTTTCGACCCGCAAGTCTTGATAGCGGTAGCCTCGTCTGACCGGCGAAGCTAGTATCCAATCGCATCATTTTACTCTACGGACTAAGTCACTGTACTGCTTAAATTTCCTAGCATCATGTAAATACACCCTTTCTTTTTGATCGTTTTAATCCTTAAAAAGGGTCATTGTATTCATCATTATGAACAACTTTTACTATGGGAACAACCCTGAAGTCGTGAAAAAAAAAATCAGTTGATCCATACATTATGTCGAGAAATGTATGGATCAGCAAATTTTTTTTTTACGATATCAGGGTTGGTCCCATAGTAAAAGTTGTTCATAATGATGAGTACAATGACCCCTTTTAAGGATTAAAACGATCAAAATGTAACAGTGTATTTCTAGCATGTGCCAAGCCAGGGTAGCAAGCCAGGATATTACTGCCTTGCTATCCTAGCTTCAAAAACTAGCCTCGTGTAACCCGGGCATAACTCCCTTCTAACAAAATACCATTTAATATTTATAACCAGTATCTTGTGCAAGATTTATCCGCTTAATCGCAGCGACAATCGTTTTTTTACGATCGAAACTGTAGCCGTTAAGTCAATACTTGAAAACTTTTTTACGGCTCTCGATTAAGCGAATGAACAGATTTGGAAGACCGAATAAAACGACGAGAGTACGATTGTTTATAAAGTTAATTTATCAAGTTTTTTGTTTCGAAAATGGCCGTTCAAGAACGAATAACTGAATGTAAAAGGTTTTTGCATGTTTTATGCGGCTATTGTGTGTTTTATAATTATTATAGGATTTCAGACAAACGTTTCGAATAAAAAGCAAATGTTTCTAAATATTTAAAACATCCTGATAATTTTGAAACGCAACTTTATCCTCGAGATGTCGTAACTTGGTTTTTAAATGTTTGTATTGAAAATTGCGCAGGTAGAACTGAGTTTCGTCCCATATTCAAAGTTTGGTGCTTGCGAACTTTGTGCGCATCCATAGATTGTGTGCCAAAGAACTCGGTATGTGCACTTCGTTGCAACTGAGTTCCTTTTAGGTGAATTCCGCATGAATCGAATGTAAAAGGCTTTGGGAATATGCGGGCTGCCGTTTGCGTTGCAGGTTTGGTCGCTGGTTGCTGTAGCATGCTCATGTTGCAATCGCAAACGAGCTGGGATCTTCTCACATGTGTTTAAGTTGTTTCGAGATTATTTGGCAGTATTTAAGTAAGATTTGGATTAAGGTTTTTAATTACAGTTGCGAGTGTGTGGTGTTACGTGAATGGCTATGTAATAATAAGAAAGAATAAGTCGAAGACGAAGTCTGAAAGTGGCACCGGTGACAGAAAAGGTTATGTGGTAATCGGTTGTCTTGGTATGGACATGTAATGCGGAGGATTGAGGAAAGTTTTGAGTATGAATGTAGTCATGACGTGTATAAAAAAGTAGGGGAAGACCAGATAAACGATGGATCGGCTGGGTGAAAAATGATATGGTTAGAAATAGGGTGACTAGCGAGATGACGTCTAATAGAGAAGTATGGAAGAAAAAGCGCCGACCACAAATAAATTGGCACAAGAAATAAAGTGGCGAGACTTTAGCAAGCTCCTTTCATTGTATCTACCTTAAGGTTACACTATAAATAGATTGAATCTAATCCAATCACACCACCATATAATATCACCATATAAACACCTCCCTACCTACATAATGTATTACATTTTGTTTCGATGTGAATAATATGGCTAAGTAGAAGATCAGCTCCCAAGTGGGATTGGAACTCAAAACAGTACAATAGGTGCTTGTTTATGTCAGACAACCGACTATGCAGAAGGAACGAAATAGATGCGTACAGAAGGCCAACTCCATTCAGCGTGCTGAAACAGACATAAGCAATGTACTTAGACACGTAGAGTGTAACAAGGTTCTTTACATGACATTGACAGGGGGGCGTTGCTGGCAAACATTTGTGAGGTGAAATGGTCACTGATATTGCACTCATTTAACACAAAATAATTTTTTTAAACGCGTTTCTTGTATGGGAAGACCCCCTTTAATTTTTAACATTATTTTGTTTTTATTATTTGTTGTCATAGCGGCAATAGAAAAACACACTGTGAAAATTTCAATTCTACCTATTATTATGGACAATTTCCTTGGGCCCAAATAGCACAGAACTGGTGTTGATGATGTTATGATTCTAATCCTACTTATAAATAAATATTTGTTACAGCCGCGAATCATAAATCTGATACTGACCTGCAAATTGCAAAAAACGTAAGTAAAGAATTTCCCAGACTACCTTTGCGCAACCCCGTTAAGAATTAATTTCTCTGACTTCCATAGACGCATGTGTGCGACCGTTTTCGCTTGTTTTATGGAGTCGACCTTCTACACCTATCTATTATGTGCCAATGACTTCGCTGGGAATAAATCTATTTGATTGCTAGCGTGATCGCTGGCGGCTGAAACAAGCCTTTAAACTGCACACATGTTGCCAATGATTTCAGAATAGCTAGCAGAATATTTGATACATCCCACTTTATGGAATAAACAGTGTGGAGAAATATGCTGGATTATAGATGTTTGAGAGCGAAAATGTCTGAAAAATATTTTGTCTGTTTGCTGTTTCGTGAGTTGATTGGCGAAAACGTGTTTTACGTGCATTATTGATTTGCTGCGTTCGAGTGAAATGATTATTGAATTAAAAGATTCTTTGTTGTGAAGGCACAACTAATGGCATTGAAAGTTTCATCTGCGATCCGGCTCGAAGGACCACAACAAGAACAACAATGAAATGTTGCAATTTATGGTTGATACGGAAAAATGTTATATTAAGTAGACACACACACATATATAGAGCAGTGGTGGCCCAGTGGTAACTGGTCTGACTTACAAGTT
Source organism: Amphipoea oculea (assembly GCA_945859645.1). Lineage (NCBI taxonomy): Eukaryota > Metazoa > Arthropoda > Insecta > Lepidoptera > Noctuidae > Amphipoea > Amphipoea oculea. The sequence goes on from OX243876.1 coordinate 8,687,982, forward strand.
GTAGGTCGTGGGTTCGAACTGAGACAGGCGCTTTACTCTGTGGAAATAATTTCATCACCACTGCTTTGAAAATGGTGAAGGAAAAGGGCATGTTTTAGAACCAAAAAACTCAACGACGTGACATCTACCAACCCGCACTGGGCCTGCGTGGTAGAATACAGCCCAATCCCTCCCGAAGAGAAGAGGCTTGTGTCCCAGCAGTGAAAACATTATAGGCTGATTATGCTATTATGCTACAGGAAAATGTTACAATATACACTCCTTTGCAAAAAAAACGGGCACTTTAGATTTTTTTCTCTACTTCAATGAAGAAGAATAAGAAAGAAGTTTTATTAATTTGACGATGTATTGGTATGTTATTTGAAGCATCCTAGCATGATTCTTCACGTTCTAAATTTAAATTTTGAAATTAACAAAAGAAAAATAATGATTATTGTGGATTATTGTAAAATTGCTTTACTACTGGCGCGAATTGTTGAAACGATTTTTTTACTGATTACTAAATTTTTTAAACTTTTTGTATATTTTCTACAAATTAAACAATTTAATCTTTCTTTTTACATTAAATACCACTTTTTGATATGAGTGATAAAGCGATAAGGGCCGGTAAAATTATAGCCCTACTTGAAGAAGGTTGTTCGCAAACTTACGTGTCTCAGCGGCTAAATGTGAGTCGTTCAACTGTCCAGAGGACTTGGCAACGGTATCAAGAGACCGGCTCGGTCAAAAGAAGACCCGGTTCGGGAAGAAAACGATGCACAGAACCAAGATATGACCGCTTTTTGGTGAGTCAGGCGTTGCAGAATCGTCAGGCGTCAAGTGTGGACCTGAAGAAGAGCCTTGAAGAAGTAAGAGGAGTAGAAGTTAGCTTGTGGACGGTCAAGAGGAGGCTTTTGGCTGCCAATATCAGGAGTTACCGCCCGGCTCGAGGCCCTAAATTACTCCGTGAGCACCGTGTTGCTCGACTTCAGTTTGCTCGAAACTGTGCTTTATGGACACTGGAGGACTGGAATAAAGTATTGTTTTCTGATGAAGCTAGAATCTCTTTGTGTGGAGAGAACCGACGCCGGCGAGTGCTGCGAAGACCACGGGAACGCTATGCGGAAGTGTGTTTCGAAGAAATCACTCCTTATGGCGGAGGCTCCGTTATGTTTTGGGCAGCAATTTATTTGACGGAGCGTACGGAGTCAATTTTCGGAAAAAATGGAACATTAAATGCATACCGGTACATAATGGAAGTCCTAATTCCATATGCACAACCCGCATTGACTGCACTTGCGGAAGATTCCATTTTTATGGACGACAATGCTCGCCCGCACCGTTCTGGCGACGTGGAAGCATACATGCAAGAAGTTGGGATCCGTCGTTTAGATTGGCCAGCTCGAAGTCTTGACCTCAATCCAATTGAGCATATCTGGGATGTTCTAAAAAGATGGGTTAGATCAGTGCAACCTACTCCACAAAACATCAGGGAGCTAAAAAGAGTCATTGCAGAAGAGTGGGAACGTATTCCTCAAAACGTTATTAAAAACATCGTGGAAATCATGCCCAGAAGGATTCAAGCTGTGATTTTGGCAAGAGGAGGTCACACTCTATTAGATTTTTACATTTGTAACTTTATTTAATTTAAAAAAGTAAAAAAATCTTCTTGTCTTTATTGCCGACCACTCCTTATTGTTTGGCCGTGTACATCGCTTTTGAAGAATGCATCGAAAATTAAAAAAAAAAAATTGCCTGAATTCACTTCACGTGTATTAATTTACACGATCATTAGTATACCTACAGATTACAGACTACGTCAAAAAAATAAATTTCATTTAATTAACTCAAATCGACCTGAGAACGTAAATTTCCTTAGGTGCCCGTTTTTTTTGCAAAGGAGTGTATTAAGTAGGTTTTCGCAAGTTAGTTTTCACCAGTTTTGCAAGACATAGTACTTATCTATCGCATATTTTACCTCAATAATACAGCTATAGAATAAACTATAATTAAAGTTAACAGTTTCCCTTGCAATTTCTCTAGATAGTCGGTAGTCAGTGAACTTTTTTAAGTTAAAGCAATGTAATAGTCCAAAGACAATTTGCTGGACTTTGCTTTAGTTCTTCTTCACCTAAATTATAATAACTAAAAAAATGCCAGACTAACAAAATGGCCGCCTGTATTATCAGTTTTCCAAATTCATGATCGCTTTTTGTTTCACGCCCAATATGTACAACACAGTACAGCTACGTAAAAAAGTGCAACATTACCGATTGTATCTCTCGTGATTTAGATACATTCGGTAACAAAAGCGTTTATTCGTACACCACAAAGCCTGGGCCGGCCCGTAAATAACACGACCACTCTATCCCATGTAACTACGTAGATAAAGGCAGTCTACACTGGAACAAGCGCCTCTAGATTTGATCGTTATCGGATTCACAGTGCAATGGGAGGATCGTTAAAAAGCTTAAGCGCCAACTTCTGTGTAGTTTGTCCCTATGCGGATTTTACAAGGTAATGTGTCGTTTGAATATTAATAGTTGGTTGACTCTGGGTCTGTTTCTATACTTTCTATGCTGGTATTATAATGAGGGTAGCAATAAGTGTCTGCTTATAATAATCCTACAAATATGACAACTTGTAGAACTCGTGAGCGGCTCGTGGCTAAATAGTAACAACCGCACGGTTCGATCAAACGTTAAGCTATGCTTGCCGCGGTCAGTTCATAGATGGGTTACCATCCATTATATGTCAAGACCCCTCCGTGGCTTGGAAAGCACGTTAAGCTGTTGGTCCGTGCTGTCACACGTAGCCGAGACCAGGTAGTCAGAAGCTTGAAAGACTGACATACAGTCTTACCATGGAGTACCCGTTTTACCCAGTAACTGGTTTAAGGAGTTTAGATAGGCAGTCGATCCATGTAATAGCTAGCTAATACTGGTATTCAGCTGCATCCAGTTAGACTGGAAGCCGACCCCAACATAGTTATTATAACCAAAGCTAAAGAGAAGTCACAAGGTAAAAATGCATGAGAGGGCATTCCCTATTAGAGAAATAGAGACATCTAACAGAATGTTGCAGGTCCTTTGGTGGGCATATACATACGTAAGTACATATTGTTGAAAGGTTAGGTAACTTTAGCAGTCGTTGGACGTATGGCAATATTAAAAACTAGTTGCGCCCTGCGGTTTTACCCGCATAAGTCTCGATCACGTGGGAATATTGGTATCTACAATCAATTAAGTCCTAATCAAGGTCATGATGGTCTACCCATGTGTCAAAGGATGCACACAGATAGTCTATAACCTGGATTAACACATAATACTTTTTATCCCGATAGTGCGTTCCCGTGTGACAATCTCCGACGTTAACGCGGGCGAAACCGCGGGCATAATTTGGTGTTCATTAATTTCGATGTGACGGGTATCTCTGCGTACGTAATAATGAGTATTTCCCGAAACTACAGATTTTGCCGTATAATTATTGAATGTTAATGAGTTTTTAATCAGCTTGTAATGTGGGACTACAAACATTATTTAATTAACGGGTAGGACATGATTGAGGTAATCTATTGTGTTGTTAATAAGTGGTCCAGTTTGGTTTGGTTTGTCGAGTTCGTGGTGGTTTGAATATACATAGTATGCATTATCCCTACAATATTCGTACATAAAGCTTACCAACGGTATCTAGTCTTACCAAGGGGTAAGTAATAAGTAACTGGGTTGTGGAGGTCAGATAGGCAGTCGCTCCATGTAAAATGCCTGATGTTCAGCAGTATCCAGTTAGACTGAAAGCCGACCCCAACATAGAAAAAATACAACTTACAACTATAAAACAAAAACAATGATTATAGTACCAAAGACCCCAACCTACCTTCCTACACGTGTACCTATCTTGCTACATAAATATATAAATAGCTGTGACGTCACGACTACACATCCCATATTGAGAGCTTACGGCTGAATGCTGTTTTAATTACATGCGCCTTCAAAGGATAGATATTTACATTTCACGTGGTAATGCTACTATTGGATAAATTGCGTTTCAGTTTCACAGGCAATGAGTCAATGTGACGGAAATAGGAACGTTAACATACATGGTTCATGTACTTCCTTATTGCGACACTAGGGACTCCATTAGTTCATGTACTGCCGCATCGCTGTCATCTGGAAACGTACCCAGAAGACTGGCAGCAATGCCACGTTTAATGGAAATGCTTATTCTTTGGCCAAAGAACGATCCAGCCCTCTGGTCACGTGAAGTGTCAACCAGAGGTCGGGGTTGTTTTACTGGGCATCGTTGAGTCTACTGAAGAAGGGCTAATCTTTGAGAACATTATAGGCTGATTAAGTATGTTATATATATGACGTAGAAGGTACGTCTGTTTCGTTATCATCAGCCATATTTTAATTACTTTGGGCGTACGGGTAGTGTTGGTTATTGCGCAATAGAAAAACTGTTTGCAGTTCAAATTAAAATTATAATTTCACGGACAAATTAATCACACTAGCGAATCACACACTGTAGGAACACGACACAATTAGATACGAAAAGCGAGACAGTTTCTGAGCACATGTGGTCCGTCCAATATCCAATGATCAAGAGAGCACGGCTCCACACCGATCTTGTAGCTCTCCTCGAAGGTCGACCCCACGAAGGTCACCAGATGGCGCTGGCGTCCCAATCAGTCAAACGACACGCATTTCCCACATATACCTATATATTTGTTTTTCTGTCATACGGACTACGGTAACGTAATGATATGACAAGTTATAGTTGAAACTCTTCGGTGGAAATTAAGTTTCTGTGTTTCTGTCATTAAGTTGTCTAAACTTTAAAGTTAGATTTTGCATTGCTTTAGTTAAAGTTATAATGGTTCGTTGTGATATTGTTTTCGTTGCTGACAGTTTGACGGGTAATTTTTAGAAAAGTTTTAAGGTTTGATAAATTATTTTACCTACTTACTCAAAAATATATTTATAAGATGTCTTGAGTTTGACTGAAACTTGACCCCCACGATTTTGAAAAAGGTTTTATAATAATGATGCCTCAATTAAACATGAGGCCACTTAGTTCTCGACTCAAAGGATTAACATCTTTTTGAGCTGAATTTTTAGGTTGAGTTTTAAATATCAAGAACGAATTAAGGATCTAATGTTTTTACCATGGTCGAGTTAGCCATGCATACAGGGTGGCAGGGCTGCGCAAACTGAAACCATGAATTCAGCAGATGATTCTAGCCCCTAGCGTAAAAATTTTTAGTCTGTTAACAAAAACAAAATCAACTGTTTCATAGAAAAGTGCAATACCTACGCGGTCAAAATGTATGGACCAGCTTTTTTTTATTAATAACTGACGAAAAATTTAATACCGTGCGTTATTAAATTTTTCGTCGGTTATTAAAAAAAAAGGTGGGATTAGAATCAAGTACTGAATCCATGGTAACAGGTTGCGCGTCAATGTCTACCTGTCATCCTGTACAAATGAAAAGATATTCAACTCTGTTTTTTAGAAGAAATAGCAACACAGATTTTTACTGGAACAAATAAAAATTGCACGTAAAGCTAGAGAATTTAAATGAATAAAACGAACCAACTTTCGACTACTCCACATGAAAGTTTACAATTACCAACAGATATATTTGAATTAAGAATTTGAGATAATTTTAAAGTAATGTAACAACAAACTGAATTTCATACTTAACAAAGCTCAAATTCCATTGCGACCAAAAACATATTAGGACCTTTGTGTTACACATGGTCACTCAAAAATCAACTTAGAATACATTTCTCTAAAGTAGATAATTGATTAAGTGGCTATGGAGTGTAAATTATCTGAGATTATGAACACTGCACCTATAATTATACTGGTACCGGTACTCAAACCGGTGAAGGAAAACATCGTGAGAAAACCGACATGTCCTAGAACTAAAAATTCGAAGACATATTGTGACATCTACCAACTCGCACTGAGCCCGCGTGGTGAATTATGGCACACTCACAGACTGTGCCCCAGCAGTGGGAACATTATAGGCTGATCATGATGACCTATAATTATAGCTAGACAGAAAACAAATTATGTTAATAATACCGTTCTGGATGTATATAATTTGACTATCCCAATGATTCATTAGCGGTTGTATACTTGCTCAGTGTTACCGATCTTGGTACAAAGGTCGATGGTGCGACGGGATTCCTTCAACTGCTAAATTGCTGGGAATTAATAATCGGGCTCCCTGGGTTAATTAAGATAGACTCCAGGCTGTTTGTGACGTCAGATAGGACCGGGTGGATGTTGCTATTGCAGAAACAATGTACAGAAGGACCAATTCATAAATTACAGTAGGACAGACGCATTCGGTTTAGTTAAATTATTGTTAGACAAAGCTTACATAGGGACGGAGGAAGTCGTCGTGAGGAAATCTAGACTAGTTATATCGGTCTCATTACAGAACAGTTCTAACTTTAGTCCGAGGTTAAACTATAATCCCTTACTAATAAACGTATTATATCAGATGAATAGTTACACATCGATTTATCTCTCGAACTACTGCTACTAGAGGAGAAATTTTACTTTCGTAAAAAGAAGACAAAGCGTTTTGTAACTATACAGGCGTTATACAACGTTTATTAGTAAATTTTTAAATTTCGAACTTTATGCTGACAATGTTCCAACAACAAAAGTGCCGTCAATTACCCGAGTGTTAGTTGTCAATTTTGTATTAAGAACTTTAGGGTTGTTGGAATAAAGTTTAAAATACAATAACTGGCTCGAAGGTTCAAGCTTAGACTATTTGTATTATTGGTAGGGATTTGACGCAGAATGTGCACTTGACGCAAAATGTGTACTTCGCAAAGGTCTGAAATCACCATCCCTCAATGAACTGCATGTATATCGTTACTTGTTTTGTAAAATAATGGGGCTAGATAAATAAGGGTGAAAAATAGATGCTATTCGAAAAAAATATGATTATGTTTTAGTACCCACCTAACTGCCACCCGTCACATCTGCCCATTTTCCTCGCGAAGCCTCAGTATTTCTTTTATGACACTTCGCTGCGTTTTTCTTTCTCGCCAATATAAGCCCTATGTAATAGGATAGGACGCGAGCCTCGTCCTTTACAGGGCTCAAATCAATCCCTGAACTGCTCCGAAGGCCTTCATATAAAGGTAAAAAAGGAAATATATTATTGCGTTTCATTAGTCATGTAGCGGACGTTGCAGAAAAACAGCCAGTCTGAGACAGGGAATAGATGGGGGAAAATTGACATTCACTGGTGTGGCAATTTGGATCTGGAGATATAGTCTATTTTATTTTTATTCAAGAGGAACAACAAACATCTACAATATATAACATAGAAACAAGAAATACAATATTGCAGCCCACAACGCTGTTCACAGATTAACGATAGGACACAATACAGTTAAAACAATCGCTAGGGACTAAATTCAATTATTATTATTTTTTACTAACTTATTAAATTAACTTTCGTGTTTACGATGTATATAATAAATATGTAATGTAATATATTTAATGTAATGTATATGTTGCAGTCAAAACTCATGACCAGTCAAAAGTACTTTTAACTGAAAAAATCAGGCAAAATAATTTTGACTGAACACGTTGGTCAAAAGTAGTTTTGTCTGAAAATCGGTAGTCAATAGTGATTTTAACTGACAATATTTGGTTAAAAGTGATTTTGGCTAAAGTTCTTAGACAAAACTACTTTTAACCAATAGAGCGTCAGTCAAAATAACTATAACCAGTTAGTAGGATGTAATAATAGATTTCATGTTGTAAATTCGTTTATTACGAAGATTTTGTTTAAGGTTTAGATAAGTAATACAAAATATGAGCAGCATCAATTACTTATGTCGTAGATTTCTTCAGTAATCTACTGTACTGTAACGGCGTTTTCTTTTCTGCAAATTTTGCGTCTTCCACTTCTATTGTAAATTTTTCAAATTGTTCTTTTGTCACTAAATGATTATCTTTCATATCTTCTATCGCTAAAATTCTTCCTAAAAAACGTTATTTCTTTTCGTGCTCACTCATTTTTTACTAATATCTATTGATTCTCTAATTACTTATATTTAGTTTAAAAAAAACTTTATAAGTGCGTTTCTTCGTAATTTATGTTGCCCACCTTAACTTTTTAAGAGTTTTGACTGATAGAATCAGTCAAAACTACTTTTAACGAAATTAGTCAGTCAAAACTACTTTTAACCAGCTCCATTGGGCAAAACTAGTATTGACTATTATTTCAGTCAATAGTACTATTGTCGAGAGCTTCCAGTCAAAAGTACTTTTGACTGATTTTGTTAGTTAAAAGTACTTTTGACTGGTTATGAGTTTTGACTGCAACATATATAATACTCAAGAAAAGACACAAAAAGAAAAATACAGAATAAAATAGTCAGGCATTTTAGATCTAAAAGATCTTAATTTTTGAGCAAAATAATAAAGGCTTGATTGTACTTAAGTACATTGCCGTGTACGCATAGCTGGAAAGCACACACGATTGGATAGAAGGGAGAAATGAGAGGCCTTTGCCCAGCAGTAAACTCCCAAAAACAGAAGCAATATTTGTGAGAGCTGTGGTGGCCCAGTGTTAACGGTCGCAATTTAGTTCGTGGGTTCGAACCCGAGGAGGCACATTACTTTGTGTAAATTATTTTCAGCACAACTGCTCTTATAACGATCAAGGGATACTTTGTGAGGAAACCGGCATGTTCCAGAACCAAAAAATCGAAGACATGTGATATCCGCCAACCCGCACTGGGCCCGCGGGGTGGCTGATGACCCACGCCCTCTTATAGAGAGGAGGCCTGTGTACCAGCGTTGGGAACATTATAGGCTGATTATCCTAATTCATGTTTCAAGTGGTTTTTCTGTGTTCCACTGCGTCACGGCTAAGGACCGGCAGTATTGCTCTTGGAAAACTGAACTCAGTGGAGATATCTGGATTCTGTTTAACTTGTGCAAGTAGAAACTTGTGTCAAGTATCTTCGTCACAAATGCTAATTTGTAGTTTAACTGAATTAATAGTTCGAGTATCTAGATTCCTGTGTAAATGTAGAGGAAGTATATTTTCTGCATTAAGTAAATAAAAATATAAGTATGTTTACAGAAGGGTTTTTAGGAGAATATGGCCTTAATCACCACGTTTGGTAAATAGGGTTCGTGATCAGTACTTTATCTTACAGAAGTGTTATCTCATTGGAAGGTGGGGTTCGTGTCTAAATAATAACAGCCACACGTGTCGATCGAAGGTTAAGCTACACTTGCCGAGGTCGGTTCGTGGATGGGTGACCATCTATAACATAGCGAGACCCCTCCGTGCTCTGGAAAGTACGTCAAGTCGTTTGTCCCGGCTGTCATTCGTAGATCTTTGGCAGTCGTTACGGGTAATCAGAAGTCTAAAAGTCTGACAACCAGTCTTGCCAGTATCGTGTTGCCCAGTAACTGTGTTGTGGAGGTCAGATAGGCGCTCCATGTAAAATACTAGTATATATGTATAGTGCCATCCATGAAGACGCGCCCCACTCTTCTTCCTAATCGCTAGTGGTTATCGTTAGTTAATTCCACTACTGTTTCAGTTTTTTGATACACACGAATAACCCACTAATAAGTAATTACTGTGTATGAATAAAACTAAAACACTAGCGGAATGTTGCACACTACCTTGTACTGTAAGCGATTAGGAAGAAGAGTGGGGCGCGTCTTCGTGGATGACGCTCTCTGTATTCAGCTGCATCTTTTTATGGGAAGCCGACCCCAACATACTTGGGAAAAGGCGAGGCAGATTGATTGTTATCTCATTAGGAGTATTGAGACTGTAGAAAAGTCCAACTTATTTTTCAAAAGCCATTAAGCCCATGTTCGCACGCACGAAAAAATATCGCGGCGGGATTTTATCGCGCACTGGATTTTCAACTCTCGGTGTTGAGCCGAGGGTTGAAAGTCCAGTGCGCGAAAAAAAATCGCCACTGGAAAAACGTGCTGGTGCGATCCTGGGCTAACGACATCCGCAATGTCCTATTTCTAAGAACCAAAGGATAATGAACCTAAATAACATTAAACCAAAAAAACATGTTAACAACCTAAAAGTTGAACGAGATAATTGTAGCAAAAACGGCAGAAACTCGGACATAAGACACTTGCCGTACCAACACCGATTATAAAATCGCAGCAATAGCCCGTAGCACTAACTCTCCTCCTTATCTAAATAAAACAATTTCGTTGAACCATTTCCATATAAATCCTGTTGAAACAGCGCCTCTGGTGGTGCTTTCAGGAAATACAATAAGCACATGTCACAGCCGTCCAATCCCTGTGTGGCCGGGACCGCCGCGCCTTGAATTTAAAACAAGCGATCCATTTTCAAACTAAATCTGTGAAATAGGCCGGTGTCCGGAACTCCGGAATACGGAGAATTTGTACAAGTGCCTGCTTGTTTCTTGGTGATTTGTGTTGCTTTTGGGTATTGGTTGGTTATTGAAAAAATGATAACAGCACAACCATTTATTCAATTTTTAACTGCCCGCGACTTTGCGTAATTTTTTTGACTTTTTGCTCGGTTTCTAACAATGACTATAGTTCCTAAGTGTCGTCTTCTTCATAAATTGCGCTATCAAATGCAAAAAGAATTCTTCAAATCCGACTAGTAGCTTCAGAATTAGCGCGTTCAAACAAACACACAAAGAAACTCTCCAGATTAGATTTTTAGTAGAATATCAGTAGAGATGTAGGTACCAGATTCGTATGGTAATTGCTGTGCTAAAATGCTTATGATAACAAACGTGCTGTATCAATCACACTAATATTATAAAGGCGAACGTTTATGAGTGTGTGTGTGTACCTATGTGTTTATATATTTTTTACTTCTTCACGCTCAAACAGCTGGACCAATTTTGATAAAATTTTGTATAGAGGTAGCTGACATCCTGGATTTTCCCACGGGATCGACACTTATGCGGGTGAAACCGCGGGGTGCAGCCAGTAAGTTTTTATTTTCGTTAAAAACTCCATTACTGATAAATGTAGATTCATTGCCCTTTTATGCTCAATTTGGTTTCACTTACATAGTCAGCCGACGATACCGAGCAACTTAGTAGCTGAATTCTTTTCAAGTTTATAGAATGGTTCCGTGATAAAACACAATTCAACTTATATAGTCCACTATAAAACAATATGACTTTAAGGCACGGTAATCCTAAAATTATTTGATTGAAGGCTTTCATACAAAGTGTAGAACAATGTGACGTCACCGATTCAACATAGTCCATAGCACGTTTTAGTATTTGTGCTTTTTAAGGAAGAATTTTGCACATCTAGACCTGTGATGGGCAGTGCGGAAGAGGGTAATTATTGCTCTTGCTACTTGAGCAAGGGCTTAATTCAGCCTTAAAATATCGTATGAACCGGCGATTGTTAATAAAGAAAATACACTCGAAACGACAGTAAATATAATGGTGAAAATCGTTAAGCGCTTACTTATGAACAGGGCAAGCAAATATTTAAAAAGGATTTTCCAAATGTAAAATAAGCATTACGTCTACTTAATAAAAAAAAACAAATTTAATTTGGCGAGAGAGGAATCCGAATTAATAGACGATGTAACATCATTATTATTTTTTTTAATATAGGTTTACATATGTACAGTTATACATACATTATTCCCCTCACTAATAAACGTATTATATCAGATGAATGATGATGAAACACACCGATTTCTCTCTTTCAGTCATCAGTAATTTGACCTTCGAAAGAAGAAGACAAAGCGTTGTGTAACTATACAGACGCTATACAACGTTTATTAGTAAGGGGTTGGGTATGACAAGTGAACATTGGTAATTGACAGACTGTGTAGTAGGTACTCGTAGCAAGAATGCGCGGAGAACACGTAAAATCAAAAGTAATTTATTTAAATTATGCTGAGAATCAGCGCTTTTCGAACGTCAAAATTACATAAAACAGTCCCCCAAAACGCCCGCTCTTCACCACTTTCCAGTGCTTTCGCTGGGAAGAAGTAATGACACGATTTTAAAATTAAAAATACCTACTCGTTTTACTTAGCTTTATCTATTGGTGATACTAATTGTGCTAGTCGCAAAAACTTGAACCAAAATGCTATAGCATAATTGTAATTTCGATTTAACCTTTTGAACGCCAGAGTATAAACGTATCGCCGTACCCCTGACGCCAGGCCACTTTAACAAAACAACACACACACACACTTAAAACAACAAATTTCTCGATATTGGTGGTTTATTTATATTAGTTTCATGCAATACAATATAGACGGAAGCTTAAGTTTTTATTTATATAAATAAAAACACACAAAAGTAATGATTAAATTGTTTATTTCATAATATGGTGCGACCCGTGCGACGTGTATTTTGTCATATATTTGTGACGTTGGCGTTCAGGGTAAGATTTGGTTTGTCACATATATGTGACAATGGCGTTTAAAAGGTTAAATATCGTTCAAATGCACCTTTGTGCACACTAGTTCTTTTAGTAGCTCCATGCACGTTACGTTTACGTCGGCGTTCGTGCCTCTGATCCTGAATTTAAAATGGCCGCATTTGAAGTGTAAAGTTAATAAGAACGCCAGTTATGTCGCTCATAGATATGAAACAAAAGAAGGTACGAGATTGGCGCAGCTGAGATCCAACATACGGAGAATTTTTATTAAATCTCTGATATGTGAAGTACGTTTGGGAATGCAGATTTGAATATAACAGTCGTATTGTAGTCTCCGGGCAAATCTGATTCCAATATCACTGTTCATGATACTCCGTGCAATATAGCTCATGCGTAGAACATAGAAAATAAATATATTTGTTCGTCCCAATGTCGAAAGGAACGGTATTTCATATTTGGGAGTGGGACGTACAAATATTCGTATTTGATTGAGAAATGAAAGTAAAACAGAGAATGTATCTATTCTTTGTTATTGCTGCAGTACCTTTTGGTAAAGGTCAAGTAAAATAAGAATGTAGGGTAGGTCGTGGGTGGAAACCTACGACCTACCCCGTACCCCGTACCGACTGAGAGTGCAAATAGTCTCTGCATTAGGTATGTACATTTTCAAAAAGATGACCAGACATGCTAATTAGAAAAGAAGGTTGTCCTCCTTTTCTAATTAATATGTCTGGTCATCAATCTTTTAAAACTTTTTTACAAAAAAAACAACCGACTTCAAAAAAAAAAAAAAACACTACAAAGTGATAAATAACTTTAATTTCGGAAGTCGGTGTCGTTGGTTCCGCTTTTTCGTTTTTTGACACCGACTTCCGAAATTAAAGTTATTTATCACTTTGTAGTGTTTTTTTTGGAAGTCGGTTGTTCTTTTGTAAAAAAGTTTTTATTTTCCACTTTTTAGTTGTACCTACCCCACAAAAATGTAAACGAAAAGATCGACAAAAATCTAAAAGTTTATCTACACTGTCTACAGTGTAGATAAACTTTTAGATTTTTGTTGATTTTCCAAAAACCACTTGTCCGATTTCGATAAAATTTTCATGGGACCATTTGGGAAGTATACCCTTTCCAACAAAAAAAGAATTTTTCAAATCGGTTGGCAAGCGACGGAGTTATGCGCGAACAAACATAAAAAAAACATACATCCGAATTGAGAACCTCCTCCTTTTTAGAAGTCGGTTAAAAACAGAACTTTTTAAATTTCGACTTTGACAAGCAAAACATATTTTGATAAATATATAAAAAAAAATGGATGCGATTTTTAAAATAATAATAAATTATACGTGTTTAAGTGATCCTATTTATTTCTCTACACTACCAAGAAGGATGTTTCAACTATAGCAACCTTTTTAGACGACGTTTGTATTTCGTAAAGGAACACAAGAGTACCAGAAACCGTGCGGTTAGCATGTTTTAGGTGGAGCATACTTTGCGGTCAAATAATGAGGACATAAAATAGAACGGAATGCACTCGGCGGTGTTAAAACGCAGTTTAGTTTCCGTTCCAATTCTATGCAGCAGGTTACTAGGAAAGAAAATCGTTGGAAATGCTAGGTTAAGATAGTGTTTAAATGTTAATGTGGCAATTGGAGATAACGAACACAAGTTACTATCAGCAAAGTCTACACGAACAACCCGCCTAATCCCATCGGCATTCGGCAAGCACCTAAAGCCGTGCAAATGAGTCAAGCGAGATCCACGTCTTGTAAGAGAGGGAGCCCCGCTAAGTATTCTCTAAGTCGAATCCGTCATTATTATTCCATGAAAAGGGGCCGCGAGTTCACCGGATTCACACCTGCGCCGTACAAATAACCACGTAAACCTGACAAATTGTTTCACATTCATATTGGTCACGAGTGGTGTTGCCACGTTGCCAAAAAATAGATGTTCCGCAGAAACTTAAGGTTACCCGATTTGAACGGTCACGACCTTTATTCGGCACATTTTGTGGGCCCGCGCAAACATTGCCGTTTTTGCTCGGTTGTTCGGCCGCCCGCTGACTCGGATTATATTCGGGATGGCATTAATCTCCCTGTAAATGGTGTTTGTAATAGAGTTTTTAGGATGCGTCAAGATAATGCTTGTTTTTGCCGGCGTTTTATTTTGCAGCTGACCCGATAATTGTTTGTTTGTTTGCTTATAGCATTTCTGTAGGTATGGATTTGTTCGTTGGGGATGTAATTAAGTTACGCCAACAGCTCGCTAATCTGACGTGGTACGCCGCCAAGTTGGGGACTTCCACTGTGATTACAGTGTTATCCCCTAAGGAAGTTAGCGGTATAGATCGCTGACAAAGGACCACGACGCTGTTGAGGCGAAAATTAACAGATTGAAGTGAAAGGGATTAACAATTGCCTTAGTCTTAGGTAGGTATAAATAACTGTTAATAATTAAAATAAAGTTAATAATTCATATTGACAAAGCAACGGGGTAATTGCGTTATTCACTTACCCCCTTCCTAATAAACGTACTAAGTATATGAGATGAAGTTACACGACGATTTCTCTCTTTCAGTCGTCAGTAATTTGACTTTTGGAAGAAGAAGACAAAGCGTTGTGGGGTCATTCCGCGGAAATCCAGTAACGGCGAATATATGCTAATAATAAATTAAATATCACAGCTGCATTCTTTTTTTACTTTATATGACATTTCTTACATGTTTTTACGCATGGCGCCGCTATCTAAAAAAGTATAACACCTTTATTTAATTTATTATTGCAATCAACACGCACCAAATGTCCTTACCATTTCCAAACAAAAGTCGGCCTAATTGCGCGGAATGGCCCTGTGTAACTATACAGGCGCATTACAACGTTTATTAGTAAAGGGGGTTTGGTACTATGGCAGCTGTGTCTTTAATTTTGACAGTACAAGAACATTCATTACGTTAATTACGTTGTTGAGCAGACGAACTTTTCAAACATAATATATGAAATAATAGATTAGCAATTTCTCTCGAAATCGAAGGGTATTATGTTAAGCAATCACGATGCTGGTGTTGATAAAAACCCAAAACATTTTTTCTCACATGTCGATACACACTCTGTGGCAAAGCAATTCAAAATCCAGGCTTTATCCAGAGTATCATGTGAAGATGTATGACATAAACGCAGGTAAGCTTTGAATAAGTAAGGAGGTGTGTTTAAGTGTTGTAAGTTATTAATGGCGGCTATCACATCGCGGCTTAACGCTTTAAGTACGGTCCAAGCCCGGCTAGCTGGTTACATTATGCACCTCACTAAACCGAAGATAAATTTCGCTAATTTTACAGTAATCGGTGTTCGGGAGTCATTATCAAGTGCTAATGCTGCTTAGTTGCGTTGCTAACCAATCACGAGCTCATAAGTTATATTTTTACTCAGTAGCTCTTTTGTTCTTTTTCGGGAGCAGGTGGTGGCCTTTGACTTACGAGTTGCAGCTCGTGGGTTCGAACCCAGTCAGGCGCTTTACTTTGTGTAAATAGTTTCATCCCCACTGTTCTTAAAACGGTGAAGGAACGCCGGCATGGCCTAGAACCAAAAATTCGAAGACTTGTGAAATCTACCAACCCGCACTGGGCCCGCGTGGTGGTTCATGGCCCATTTCCTCTCATAGAGAGGCCTGTGTCCCAGTAGTAGGTACATTATAAGCTGATTATGCTATGCTATGACAGTCTGCGAGAGATAATTAACGCGCAGGATTTCTCAGCTATGTATACCTATTACGACGTATGTAGATGTATTGTGAAAAAACTAAGACCAAACCGGCAGGCACCTTTTTCCTTTTTTACAAAAAAAAAAAACACTGGCACTCCGGGAGTGCCGACAGAAGTGAAAACAAAATACAAACAGAATACTTTGCCATTACTCACTGACATATCAGATAAACATTAAAACCGAGTACATCCAGAGGACAGCCGAACACATCCGAAGCGGTGTCAATTACGGTAACAGTGGCGCGAGTTCAATATTTTTTTCTAATCTCAAAAAATTCCCAACACGCTTAAAGAAGTGTTCACTTCAAAAATAGAATACTTAAATGTTTCTTCACAATATGAAAACACAAACAATAAAATTGTACTTTATTAAATAAAATATTTATTTGACGCAACTACATTACATTTCGACGAAAACAATGGTATTGTCGGCACAATATGCATAATATATATACGTTTGCCAATACACCTGTGTCATAATATAAAGTTTTCATCAGAATGGACTGTCTGGGATTTGTAATATAAATTCTCAAATGAAACGTGGAATACTGTGAGTGTGACGTAGGACGGAATGGAGAGAATGGAGTCATTACGGCGTCTTTCAAATTTTAAATGAAATACCATATGAGGTGTTTACATAATATTTGGCATTTAATATGTTACGATATTAAAAGCTAAAATCAAAAGAGGTTGCGTCACCGTACTGTAGAGATGGAAGGTTTTTACCGAAAGAATTCTAATATATTATATTGTTGGATACTACTACCCCCAGGAGCGCGGAGGACGCGGTCACTGAAAGGAGGCTGCCACAGGCGGCGAGTCAGGCTCTCTGGTTCTTGTTTGGTGGTCTATGCTTTTTGACAGCGTTGCTGGTAGAAGCACTATCTGTCAGCCGTTCGGTGTAATCTGGTATCTCCATGGTATCTCGTTATTTCTTTAATTTGTTTAATGATGATTTTGTTCCTCTGATTGTAATTTTACTATGGTTGATAATTCTTTTCATAATTCATGTGATTAGTTATTAGATTATTAAAGAAATTCTGTTATTTAATTGTGATTTCACTTTTGTCCTAACAATATTATAACGTTTATTTTTCTCAAGAAACTTCTACCTGTCTAGATCAATTCCACAAGTAAACTGAGTAAGGGCGAATTCCGCCAAACTTTTATATCTAGAATAAATCATATCCTGAGAATAAATTTTGATGTTTTGGCAGATTTTCCATATAAAAACTGTCAGATGTTAATTTTTTTTACACGGATAGAAGGTAAAATTGACCCTAAGTGAATTTGGTACAGCCTTTTAAGTTGTATTGAGCTATTTTGTGACAAAACTGGCTTTACAAGTTTTTCTATATTAAAAGGAAACTAGTCATCAACCTATAATACTCTGACGAGCAATATAAAAAAGCCACTAACTTATTATCATGAAATGTTTCCGACACCACGCAGGATAGCTTCTTGAAGTGAAAAGCAACGTTCAAATGTATAATGTATTATTAGGTACTAGCTGCTCCCCGCGGTTTCAGCCGCGTAAGTTTCGGTTTCAAAAAAAATCTGGAGATGGCCACCCTTATCACCTAGGGGTATAAAGAATAGCCTACGACCTGTTCTCAGACCTATCAAATATTCACAAAAGATTTTATAAAAGTCGGTCAAGCCGTTTCTGAGGAGTTCGAAAAGAAACACTTTGACACGAGATTTTTATATATATGTTAGATAGATATAAGTAGTATAATACTCTTTTCATAATTGTTTTTACTTCATGAAACTAACTTGTGTGGTTTGGGAGATATTTAGATTTCTTTAGGCACTTTGCAAGTGGCTTTTTTATATTGCTCGTTAGTGGCTACACTGAGAAGCAATATAAAAAGCCTGTTGCGTTGACTATAGGTCTGAGGTAGCAACGCGGTGCGGGAGGGGTGTGGTGACGTAATGCGAGAGCTCAGTGATTCGTGAACTTGTGACAACTATCACCCCTCCCGCACCGCGCAGCTACCTCAGGCAACGTTGGCCTATAGATACTTTATTGGGCCTAAATCCATACTAATATTATAATATTATAAATTTGAAAGTAACTCTGTCTCTCTGTATGTTACCTTTTCACGCCTAAACCGCTGAACCGATTTCGATAAAATTTGGTACAGAGATGGTTTGAGTCCCGGGAAAGGACATACATACATACATAATCAGCCTATAACGTTCCCACTGCTGGGACACAGGCCTCCTCTCTGTGAGAGGGAGCGGGCCGTAATCTACCACGCGGGCCCAGTGCGGGTTGGTACACATCACATAGAATAGTTTTTATCCCAATATTCCCACGGGATTGAAACTTACGCGGTTGAAACCGCGGGGCGCTGCTAGTCAAAACTAGAAGTAGGCAATACCAGCAAAGGTTATCACACATTGCGGATAGCGTAAAAATACCATCTTCTTCTTCAATCGGACCCTCATTACTGAGAATCGTGGTCACTGGATCCTTTCAAACGGACAATCTGCTTCCATCTACTCCGGTCCAAAGTTGCCATCACCACCTGCTGGAAATTGCTTGAGGACGTAGCTTCTTTTACTTGGTCGGACCATCGTGTTGGCGACCGGCCTCTCGCTCTCTTTCCTTCGGTAATGCCAACAATAACCAGCTTTTCAAGGCTGTTATCTCCCCTTCACATTATGTGGCCGAAATAGGATAGAATACGCTGTAGGCATATTGTCGACAATCGGGGCTTGACATCGAGTTGGGTAAGGATAGACACATTTGTGCGTTTAGCTGTCCATGGTATTCGGAGCATTCGTCTCCAGCACCACATTTCGAAAAATACCATAGCTTATTACAATTACAGCTATTCCTACAAATGTGAGTACAAAACGTTTATGTAAATATCCCGGCGTGGACCGTAATATACTGCACCACAACTAAGTTATATTTTAGCATATCTGCGACAGTCTATCTGTTGTTTTGACTGCATAATTCGTGAATGCGTTATAGTGAATTAAATGCAGCTCTGGTTGCATTTTCTTGATAAAATTGGAGTCATTTGCAATTCAGATCCATCTCCGACTCACCAAGATTACTTTGGCTGCTGAACAAAACGGTTCCTTTTGACTTGAGCCTTCAATTTTGAATAAAATAGAAGCCGCAAGCCGGATAATGTCTTTTTTTATTATTTTCTATTTTTTTGACTTGGTTTGGGATTATTGATGACTGAAACGTGGACTTGGGTAACTACGTTATGCGTTTCAACTAAATCTAATACGTTTCCACATGTTACTAGCTTATATTAGATACAGTTTATGTAAAATTAAAAAAAATCAATATAAAAAAAACAATAACAATTTTTAAATAAATTATTATTTTTATAAATATTAAATAAATTTAGTTATAAATCCTACTTCCTACTATCCTACTCAGACTATACTATACTTACTATATAATATTATTAACACGAAAATTTGTGAGGATGGATGAATATTTGTTACTCTTTCACGTAAAAACTACTGAAAAATCTCGTGTCACAGTGTTTGTTATCGAACTCCTCCGAAACGGCTTGACTGATTATTATGAAATTTTTTGTGTATATTTCGTAGACCTGAGAATAGGTCGTAGGCTATTTTTTATACCCCTAGGTGATAAGGGTGGCCCTCTCCAGATTTTTTTTGGAATTGAAACTTACATGAGTGAAACCGCGGGGCACAGCTAGTATTGATATAACTTCATATAAAGCCTTGTTGGTCTAGTGGTCGCAAGCGCTACTGCTGAGCATGAGGTTCTGGGTTCGATGCCCAGGTCGGGCAGTGTTATTGGGTTTTCCTTCAGGAATTTCTCAGTCCGGAGTCTGGAATTGCGCCCAGTTGATGGCAATAGGGTCGCCTCCTATATGGGACTTAAATTGAACTGGCGAAATGTGGGTGTACTAGGTTTGAGGTGCACCTCTGCCCAACCCTTTGGGGAATCCAGGCGTGATGTTATGTGATGTTAGTATAAAGCTTCACAGATACTTTGGGGTCGTTCATTTATAACGTAAGACGATTTCAACTAATTTCTGAACCCCTCCCCCCTACGTAAGAAAAAATAAGACTTGAATGAACCACCTCCCCCCCTGAATCTTACTTAAGATCAGAATCTGCCAAAATTATAAAGAAAAAATAGCAAAAAGCTTATTATTTTTCCTTACTTTTGTGATCTTACGTAAGAATAATCTAGACCCCTTCCAACCCCCATATAAGAATAAATATGACTTGTTCGGACCCCCTCCCGGAGTCAAATCATCTTACGTAATAAATTAACACTCCATTTCCACAATTAATTTCACATCTTGGTACTGGTACTGAAAGCTAACTCCATTAAAATAAGTATAGTGATGAAGTGAACCCAAAGTTAACGGATGCGACCTCAGACATTGCAGCACTCTTCCAGATTCTGAATTCAGGAGCCCCCGGCTGAATTATAATGAAGCAAGGAACTTCGCAGCCAGCTTGCAGCTTCGGTTGCAAGAAGAAGAGAGTTATCCACGAACGGCTATTGTTTTTAATGAATTCCCAACTTTTGCGAAAGTTCGTCTGAGTTAGGAACATTACCTGCAGCAAATTCCGATACCCGAGTTGAACGATGTGCTAATTATTTTATTATCGCTTTTTGTTTTAGTGGCTCTTTAGTGGAGAAATGGATTTTATTATTTCTTTTAGTGGAATAGTTTTTTTAGGATTGGATTGGAAGTAATGTTGTCAGTCAGTAAGGACTTTAGGGTAATTACTGCCCGTACATCACAGCGGCGGGCCCTATCAGAATATCAACGCTGCGACATTTATTTTTTAAATGTTGCAGCATTATGCTGAGATAGGAGCCTTTTGGTCTCGTATAGGAGTTTCTGTTTCATTTTTCTTTTTGTTCCTTTTTTATATACAGTGTAAACTCTATATAACGACCCTCAAGGGACTGTGCATATTTTGACGTTATAGAGAGTTGTCGTTAAATGGAGAGAAGAAAAATTTGTATTAGATAAAAAAGAAAAAGTTTATTTCAGACTTATTTGAACGCTATTGCGTATAGTCTATTATTTTTGTCTAACGTCTTTTGCTGCACCAGTAATATTGTTGTATTTTTTTAATTATTTCATTCATATCTTGCAATATTTAAGTTTGTGAGCAACTAAGAATATGATAACGGATAGATAATCCATGACTCCTACTAACAACAGTCAACACGTGCAAGCAATCCCAATTTGTAAACAAAAGAACGGATTTCTTAGAAAGTTCGGTATGTACAGTGCCGACAGTCGAGTTTATTACGGGCTAGGATAATAAAGCGACAAAAGAACGTCCACAGCTGCGCAGTTTTTACTAATTTTTGCAACATAAAAAGTACTTTTTATTTTAAATTGTCGTTATTGAGAGTGGGTGTAACGCTATATAGAGTGTATCATTGTATGGGAAACAAGCTAAACCAACCAAAGCCGAGTGATGTCGACGCTTTAGGGAGTTTGTCGTTAAATCGAGTGACGTTACATGGAGTTTACACTGTACATTGGTTTTTTGTTTTCTACTATGTTTAGTTTAGTTTGTGATCTTCCTTTACAAGTCGCAATAAATACTTTTTCTTTCTTTCTTTCTTAATTACATGCCGAAAATGCCTCGCGATCGCAGTTTAGCTCGCTACCTCGATTTCAACTCCGTTTAAAACAAATTCATGCTAATAGACACGCACGCACATGCAGAAAGATATCTCATTGCCATACATCGCGGGCAAAAATATTCCCCGAACATATTCCAATCAACTCAGCCTATCGCAGTCCACTACTGGACATAGGCCTCCCGCAGACTGCGCCACAACACCCTGTCCACCGCCTTCCGCATCCAGTCTACCCCAGCCACCTTCTTTAGGTCGTCCGTCCCTCTAGCTGGGGGGCGTCCCACACTAAGCTTGTCGATACGCGGTCTCCACTCCAGGACTCGTCTGCTCCACCGGCCATCGGTCCTTCGACAAACATGGCCAGCCCGCTGCCACTCTAGTTTGCTTACTCTGCAAGCTACGTCGGTAACTCCGGTTTTTTTCCGGATAATTTCATACATAATCAAAATAATTTAAAAGTTATTTATTCAAATTTGACAGGCCTGATGGTCTAGTGGTTAGTGACCCTGACTGCTATGCCGGAGGTCGTGGGTTCGATTCCCACCCAGGACAAATGTTTGTGTGATGAGCACGATCATTTGTTCTGTGTCTGGGTGTAATTTATCTATAATATGTATGTATTTAGAAATATATAAGTATGTTTATCAGTTGTCTAGTACCCATAACACAAGCTCTGCTTAGCTTGGGACTAGTTGGCGTTGTGTGATAGTTGTGGAATATTGTTAAAAAAAAAAAAAAAATTAGACTGAGAATCAGCACTTTTTGGACATCAAAATTACATAATTACATCCTAACATATTTGGGGTACTTTCAGTCTCTCGTGTGTATTCGATGCAGTTATAAGCGATCTATTTTGACGGACAAAAATGTAGGTATCCCAAGGACTAGGAGGTTAGTCTGTTTCTCAAACCCATAATAATCTTTCCTCTTAGTACCTATATTATATACATTTTAAACCCACTACGCAACATAACAGTTTATTTATCAGTGTATTACGCACACAATACCGCTAAACATAACTTTAGAATAACGTTATTAAGCCCTGAAGCATCTCATTAACGTGCCTACCTTCCAAATTTTACGATTCCAGCGCCAAGATGTTGATAAAACTTTTGTTTACAATGTACACTGGTTAAAGAACTTTATGGCTAATGAAAAAGTGTACATTTTAATATATAAGTAAGTTGAACAGCTTTATAAGATTCACCTGTATAGCCTCGCGGTTCTTTTAAAGCTTTAAAGAGATTTACTCGCAACGAGTCGAGTTCTCATTTGTTTATTTTGAGACTTTTTATGTTTCTGTTTTGTTTTTGATTGTTTATTTTATTTTTGCTTTTAGTTGTATTGTTAAAATAGGCCAAAGAAATGAAAATAACTTTTGGTTTGGATATCGACTTTCATCTGACCTCTACAACACTGGATTGTAGAGGTCAGATGAAAGTCGCTCCCTGTAAAATACTGGTATTCGACTGCATCTGGTTAGACTGGAAGCCAACTCCAATACAGTTAAGATGCTGATGATGATCCACAATAATCTTCTGCAGATGTCTAAAAAAGAGTTAATGTTCTTTAATTTCCAAGCCATTTTGTGAACAGATTTATATCAGTTTACAAATTATTAATAACTAACGAGCTGGCCTGTTTCACACTTCGTGGTTTTAACTTTTTTCGAATATTTATTTATTTAATATTTTCGCACACAAAAAGGTACAAAGGCGGACTTATGTTTAATATTAATATATACTACTCAAAACAAAATAAGAGCCACTTGTTAATGTTAACATCCGGTCTGATTAAATTATTTTTCAACACACTTGCTCGTAAAATGGCTCTTAATGCACAGCTTTTAGATCCATAATGCAGTGTATTACAAACGCGTGCTTTTTCTTTACGTTACGGTACTTGTGCTTTATTTCCACAGATAACTATTTAATTTACTAGTCGGAGGTCGGAGAAGTGCGTTTTTTTTTTAATCTCTTCAAAGAGACTTCATGCCAAAAAGAATCCGCGAGCCATATTTTACTTTTATTTTTTAAATAGTCTGAATTGTCCTTGGTCCCAAGATGAACTAAAATTTATTTACCTAAAGATGAATGCGCAGTTGTAGCCCACGAAATTAAATTTTTCTAACGTTTTTTGCAATTTTCAGGTCAGTGTCAGGTTGTATCTTGATCAAAATATGATTCGCGACTATAACAGATACGTATTTACAGAATTATAATCATTAACTACATCTTTCTAAGTTAGATTTGTTCTTATGGAACAAATCTATTAATTTATTTTATTAATTAATGATTCTAATGACTATAATTCTTTAAATACATATCTATTATATAAATATACATTTTGATCAAGATACAACCTGATACTGACCTGCAAATTGTAAAAAACTTAAAAAAAAATTAAATTTCGCGGTCTACCACTGCCAATGATTGACCACTGCGCATTCACTTAAGGGTGCATCCACACATAGCGAGGCATGTGCCGCAAATTATTTTTTTATATGTATGGTTGCCTCAGGCTGAGGCATCTAACATACAAAAAAAAAGCACTTGCGGCGCATGGCTCGCTCTGTCTGGATGCACCTTATAATTTTCCGTCCTCCCTCCCGTAACCAAACGGAAAAGACCACTGGCGTTCTATTATTGCGGATTCTCACTGAATTAATGTATATTTCTCTATGCAAATAGTACTTTCTAATTCCATACTAACTAAACTACAATTTGACATACGACAACACTACGATCAGTCTTAACATTATTTTGTGTTTATTATATTTTTTCTATAGGCTGTATATCGGTTTTGTCTTTGCCTTTAAGTAAATAAACGCGCGCCGCGCTAGCAATGCGCGCGCAGGTGTAGGAATGACCATTACTTACTCTATGGGTAAACCTGCGCGCGCACGTCAGCGCGGCGCGCGGAATGACAAACCAAGCCCGCCATTATCCATACAAGTTAATATTTAACAATACAAGTCTGTTTTTTTCCTCACAAGTGTGTTGAAAAACGTCGTATGATACGCGTGTGCATTGATAATTAAACTCTCGGCTACCTTATCGCGCTCGCCTACGGCTCGCGCGAATAATACCGCCTCGAGTTTAATGATCAACATAGCACACATGTATCATAATGTACTATTAAAGCATTCTTAAACGATATAATCTTTTGTCTGGTATATCCTGAAGTATTAACAAACATAATGTGATGATACCACTTGCATAATTTTGAAAGTGGGTGCTTTGATACTTTTTTTTGTAACCACTTGAATTTACCCTATTCTAAGACGAATACTTAAGTCATTTAAATTGTGGATTCTTTTAGGAACAGTCTTACATTTGCTAAGTTACAACGTGGATAAACATTTTGAAAGTGCTATGCCGAGGATTCGAAGACATATGGACCTGCAAACCGCAACTAGATCCATCACATTGATCCAAGAGGGACATTCGCAGCGTTCTGTAGCTTTACAGCTTGACTTTTCAACGCGAGCGATCCAGAATGCTTGGAATCGATTTCAAGAGACTGGGAGTGTAACCAGAAGACGGGTATCTGGCAGGAATCGAGCAACCACCCCGCAGGAAGACCGCTACATACACTTGACTGCGCGAAGAGAGCGCGTCGTCACCGCCCGCGCCTTACAAAATCGCTTACGCCAGGCGACCGGTACCCGCGTGAGTGACCAAATGATTAGAAATCGGTTACATGAAGACCAGCAGTTTTCTAGGAGACGCGTAGTGTGGATTCCATTGACTAGTGTACACCGTGCAAACCGATTATCATTCGCAAGGCTGCGTCTGGACTGGGACATAAGTGAATGGAGCTCAGTATTGTTCACTGATGAGTGTAAAGTGAATTTTTTTAGTGATGATCTTCGTATTAGAGTATGGAGACGAGAAGGTGAGCGATTTTCGGATGTGTGTATCCATGAAAGTGACAGATTTTGGGGTCCCAATGTCATGGTATGGGGAGGAATCTCTCTATCAGGTCGAACCGTACTCGCAATACTCAGCGGAGGCACGGTAACGGCTGTGCGATGAATTGAGGTGATAATAAGACCTCATGTGATGCCATTTGCACAAAGAATTGGTGCAAGATTCACATTAATGCACGACAATGCCCCCGCTCATACAGCTAGAGCCACTAGGGAAGCCCTAGACGATGCTGGTATACGTGTCTTGCCGTGGCCTGCCAACAGTCCGGATCTTAACCCCATTGAACACATGTGGGATTTGTTTAAAAGAAGTGTCCGGGACACAAATCAACCCTTACATAATGAACGACAGCTCAAAAGTCAAGCTGGGAACAAATTTCAGAAGAGACAGTGCGACATTTGGTGAAGATTGTGGATTCCAGGCTTCAAGAATGTGTTCGAAAAAGAGGAGGACACACACGATACTAAAGAAGTGCTAAAAAGAAAAAAGGCTTTCGACATTTTTGTTTTAATCTCTTTTTTCGTTAAATGTCTTTTTTTGCTGAAATTGCATTTTTTACAAAAAACCTAATCAGGTGTTCTTTTATCTATCAATAAATTTAATTTTAAGGTTTTTGCATTAAATATTAGCTAGCTAATTCAATTTAATTATTTATCTATCCTCAAACCCAATACATTTATTAGAATACACAAAATACACGGTGGCTCTTATTTTGTTTTGAGTAGTATATAATAATTTACACAAATTAAAGCGCCTGACTGGGTTCGAACCTCGTAAGTCGCGGTCGTTACCACTGGGCCACCACTGCTCTGCAACCGCCTATGACGACACAAACCGTCAACGAAATGTTCCAACAATCCGATTAACTAGTTCAATGCAACAAACAGCATCAGATGCCCAAAACAAATGACTCGACCACACTACTTGTAACGGTCACGCCGTCAAATAACAAGTTATCTATCACTTTGACGATAACAGACTGATGCAGTTTGAAATATTCCCATTAGGAGCCAAGCCGACAGTACAACTGCCATTAGACATGGGTTATTGTGCAATAGTACGTTAGAGGAGAACAAATAGCTATAATTCGATCCACCAGTACCCCTCAGAGGCTCGTATGTTACTTCACTATACATTCGGCTCCGATATTTTCCACTACGCGAGTTGTACGAGAGTGAAAGAGTACAGACAATTAATGGTTACTCTAAAAGGTCTTTTAGAGTGGAAATACATTTGTTTGTTTACGGAATGGGATGTTTACTTATTTATATAAAGCCTTCATCCACCTTAACCTAACTGGTTTGTTTGCCTGTAAGAAAGAAAGACAGAAAGAAAGAAAGAAAGAAAGAAAATGTCTCGCGTTTCGGGCTAAGGCCATTTCTCATACAGAGAAGGATTGAGCTTGATCACCACGCTGGCTCAGTGCGGGTTGGTGATTTCAGACCGAAGTCCAAGGATTCCTCACGATGTTTCCTTTCACCGTCAGTCAGTGATGTCTAAGAATATTTAAGCAGCTTAGAAAGTACGTATAACTTTGAAAAATTCTCATTGGTACTTGCTGGGTTTGAACTCGCAACTTGGGGCGTAAGATGTGGATCAGATTACCTATTTAATGGAATTTTGATGTTACCCTTAGGCCCTTAGCCTTATACTATTTTAAGTTTATTGTTGTTTTTGTGTGTATATTGTATGCCTTACTTAACCTGGGTCAAATAAACTTCTTTTCTTTCTTTCTTTCTTAGGTTATTATTATAGGTTTTAAACCTAGCAAGTGTAGTCAACCTTGCAATTGCTTTACAAATGACGCAGAAAAGGAACCAAAAATTCAAAAAAAAAGTTGGAGGAAAATATGTGCCACAGCCACGTAAAACGGCCATTGCTCAGCATAATGCTACGAACCTATGCAAGATAGAGCCCCAGTCAGACTATGTGACAGGTCTTAGTGAAGTGTCAATTTACTCGGATTTGTTGGCATCATTGGTATCTAAAGTAATTACTAGGTCGACTATAATTATCGAAGTGATTTCGACAATTTTGTGACTCATAGTGAAGAAAAACATCTTGAAGAAACAGACCAATCGTGATGATCGATGCTTTCTTGCTGTAAATACATAATGCAGCTCTTTAGCTTTGTAAATTTAGACTAATATTACCTTTCCACGCATTCACGGAAGAATAGATTTGGATACAATTTGGCACGCGGATAGACCATGACCTGCATTAGGAGGTAGGATACTTTTTATCCCGGTAGTAATTAATCATAACCATTTATTTGCAATAGGTATGGGTATAATGTTGGTCTTAAAGTCTATAATTAGGTCCTTCTACACAGTTAGACATTTAACTTGCAAAACATTACATAATATGTATGTCCAATGGCGTTCTTTTTATACTAGTTTCTATTATTCATTAATTTTACTACTAGTACTTTCTCCTGGTATATTTTCCGAACTCCACGCGGGCGAAGTCGCGGGCAAAAGGTAGTTGTTAATTTTGTAGGTATGGCTTTTTTTCAAATATAATTGCTCAGTCTCATCTTGTCTTAAAGCACCATTAGTTAAAATAACAAACAAATGAATTGAGAGAAATATTTTGGAATCTTATGAATCTAATTAGCAGATATGTATTTCAATATTAATTATTCATGTTTAATCAAGACGAATTCTGAAAATATTTGAGTTATTTGAATTCCTAGACTGCATTTCGATTGAAACTCAACATTTCAATTTCTTAATTATGTTTACTTTTCTCAAACATACCTACTTGGAAATTTGAGCATTATTTTGACCACCTTCTTCGAGATAAATCGAAATTGTTGTACTGTCCAAATACATGCGAGAAGCGGCCGGCAAAAGTTATATGAAAATCCATATCTGCAGTGTTTCGCGGCCAAATTTGGTAATTTTTGCTTTGGTCAACTGGACCCGCGGGTCCAGTTGACCAAAGACTCTAAATTACATAGTAAACTCATATCTGTCGTGTAATTTAAAAATGGAACGATCTCTTACTCCGAGACATGGCAACCAAGGAGGTAACTTATCAAAGGTTTTATTTAAATTTCGAACTGGCTTGCAAATAGAAAGCTGTTCATTGAAAAAAAAAAAATAACACTTTAAGGCCGGCCGCATACGTCCGGTCCGGTATTTTAAGTAATGTTTGTTTTCGTCTAGTTAGCTCGTAGATTTAGACGAAAACAAACATTACTTGAAATAAATGCTCTTGTATATCGATTTTATTCAATTTCTAGCGGCCATTGTTGTTTACAGCGCCATTGTTGTTTGGCAAATTTAGCGTAGCCGGACCTTAGGTAATTTTTTACCCCAAAAATTAAACTATGTTTACAGTCACACTTTCTCTGTCCAGTCAAAATAAAACAAAATCGACGAAGTACCTGCTACCCTAGATCCTTATACGTGTGCGTGCGTAGATTTGTAATGGGGCCACAATTTTTCTCCTACAATCAGTATAACTAATTTAATAAATAAAATCAATGTTATATAGATTAATACTAAATATTCAGTGTATGTATTATGATTATTATAACATAAATTTTTAATTGAGGTGTTTTGTCATGTGCATAAATTACAGGACATGTTGTATATAGAAGCTGTTGGTGTACCGATATAAATAAATAAATATTGCGCAAGAAAATGCCTCATATTTTTTTCAAACAATTGTAGTTCAGAGATAAATAGTTATTCAATATAACTAATTGAAATAATCATTCCAATTGCATTATATTGACACTCGAAACAAAATGAAAGCGTCAATTAAAAACTGAAATCCCGTTACCAAAGAGTAGAGAGTATAATGCCAATGAAATTACCGTCAATCTGTCGCGAGCAATCAATGAAATGATTACATTCTCTGTGGAAATTCGACAAATAAGTTGAGCTCGTAATTATTGTCGATCAAATATTTGTCATGGAACCTTCCTGTTTGCTGATTAAGTAATTCAATGTTACATGAGGCATATAATTATATTAGTCTGATGCTGTTGGTGCACAAAATGCGAAATGCCTGCTGATTTTCTTGAATTCATCAATGTTTGTTTCCAATGTACCTAACTGCACCAATCTATCTTGTTACTGACTTATTAAACTTAATATATTACATGCCGAAGACACTCACGATCGTGGTCGGAACCTCGATACCTCGATGTCCATACTCGCTATTTCTACATGGATGGCGGTGCAAACACGTCGGTTCAGACGCACCCTTTTTTTTCGCGGTGGAAATCCTCATGGACTTCCTCTATTGTGGGGACAGAGGGGCATGCCGGACTCTTACCGGCCAAAACCACCGCGGTGTTCCACCTCTACCTAGGGCCGGGGGTGCGGGATTCGCATAAGCATTCACCGCTCCCCCGACAGGCCTCGACCCGCTGTTCCTCAGCGGGTCTAACCTCCCCGTGCGCTCATTCCTATAATGGCCGCACCCACTCTCGAGTGGCACGCGTGGAACACTGCAGCGCCAACTCAGACCTGTCTGGTCCGCCGACGGACGCCCCTAGTCCGCCGACCGCAGGCCACCTCTCATGGAGGTCGCAGATCGTTTTGCGCCCTTCTCAGGCGCCCGAAAACTTAGTTGCTCAGTCCTGTGTTTGTGCTGTACTCTACCTACCTCAGATGAACATATTTTCTCTTGATAGTGACAGTGACGATGAATTCATGTCAGCAAGCGGAAAATGGGCCACAATTTTCCACTTGCTGACAGGAATTCTTGCGTATGATGTTATGCCCTATCGGCATAAGATCATACGCAAGATGCAAAAGCGATTACTAGAGGTACTGTCACGTGACAGTACCTTTGTCTAACTCATAGATATCCGAGTCTAACTACATCAAACATACAGCTTCCCCACAAATGTATCGTCAATGAAAGTCGATTTTTGTCGAATCCCTCGTAAGTCGATTGATCAGAATGGAATCGTATTGTTCTCGAACTGAGTGGGTACTTTCTAGGATGTCAGCTGTAATATACTACAGACTTCTGCTTACGACTTTATGTTTGAGCACGGATCGCATTGTGTTCTTTGCATATGCGAGTGTTGAGAAAGTATAGTTGTATAGAAACATCGTAGTAGCGTACTTTCTCATTAACCGACTTCATTTTATGATATTATTAGCTAAACTAGCCAACTTCGTACCGCCTCACAATCAATAAGAACGAATGTATGAGATAATTATTTATCTTCATTATTTTCTTTTTTGTGAATTTTTCCTATGTGTTATAGTTAGTTATTCTGCTATTCGGAGAGGAGATAAATTCAACAAATCAAAGATCATTAAAATCGGTCCAGCCTTTCTTGAATTATAAATAGTATAACTAACCCGACTTTGTTTTATGTACCTATACAGATTATTGATTTGTCTATTTTTTTTTTAACTAATCTAATTGGCGAACAGCCGCTTTATACTAATGTAAAATAAATAAAATGATATTTATTTTTCCTAAGGTACACTGATGGATTCGTAAACGTAAAAAAATATCTTGGCATCAAATGCGTTAGTTATCTTTGGTAGTTGATCGTCAATCTTTATTACGCCTAGATATCAAATTCATCGAAATAAAAAATCATTTTGCTATCCATCACACTAAGCTGATCACTGTTAATAACTACATATCTTAGTAATAGTCTAAATATTCAGTTCAAAGCAATATTCAGTTGCGCGCGCGCACCGACGCCCGCAGGCTGTGTGTCACGCGCGCTCCCGTATCGTAGACGGTATTCGAGATGGCCACTAAATTATTAAAGTGTTCAACGTGCAACATTGTAATTAACGAAGTGTTAGCATTCGTGAATAATAAGATTGACGTAATGGATGAAGATAGTTTGGCTCGTATTTGTATCAGTTCATTCTCTGAAAGTGATATTTTAAATGCTAAAAATTTATTGTTTGAATCCTTGTCCAAAAAGAAGAAACAACGGAAACGCGATGGAAAAACTTTGCGTAATATAGATGACATCATTTGTATATTGAAAGAGACGGACCCGGAAGAAATTCCAGTTTTTGTAGCTCGGGATTTGCAAAAACTCCCACCGGTTCTGTTTGATCATGTAGACGTGACGAGAATTCTAAAGGATCTACTAAAACTGCAACAGGATGTAAACCTAATCAAAAGTAGTTATGTCACAAGTGAACAATTAGAAATAATAAAATGTGACATCCAGAGATCTAGGCAAACACCACCAAATGATAAGTTTGAATGCAACGTAAACAAACGCCGCGGCGCCTGTTTGTTGGACAGCTTGTCATATAATAGTGGACCTATGGGATTGCTTCCTTTGTGTGATGACACGATTATAGAACCCTCAACATCGTCTCCTACACCTAATTCTGGATACCGTGATATTCAAATCACTCAAAATCATTCAGCTGTGCAGGGTAATTCTATACATCGACAAAATCAACGCGAAGCGGGTACTCGGAGTGCAGTAGCGAACAACGTTGCGGCCGCGGTGACGGTGACTCAGACGGGCGAGGTGAATCACGCGCCGCTGCCAGCCGCCGCGGCTCTCAGTGCGCAGGCACTCAATACGGGCCTGCGACACACGGACCGCCAGTTTGGAAAGACGATGGCTGAAGTAACAAGAGAAGGGCAATGGAAACCTATAGTTGAAAATGAGGAATGGACGTTAGTCCAAAGGAAAAGGTTAAGGAATAGATTTGCAGGAAAAAGGGGAAAAGCAGTTTTGGAACCGGATGAAAAATTCAAAGCGGCTGATGTGAATACTCCTATATACATATATAACGTAGGAAAAGAAGTCAATGAAAATGATATTATAGAATACATTAAAAAACGAGCTAGTATTAATGTTTCTGTGGAAAAGGTCAACATGAAAGTCTCAAAAGACTATCAATCGTATAAAATTTTTGTATCAAAATTTCATTTAGATAAAATTCTTAAAGACGATTTTTGGCCAGAAGGGATTGCGTATAGACAATACATACATTTTAGGCCCAGATTCCGTGATCAAAAACCTTCAACAAATGGCGACAACTAAGTTGGTCAGTTTTAACTGCAAGTGTGTCAGACGGTCGATTGAATGCATAAAGAGACTGTGTTGTACCGCGGACATTATTGCGTTGCAAGAGACATGGTTATTACCGCACGATATTCCTTTCCTAGGCACTATAAATGACTCATTCTCCTTTTCTGGAAAATCTGCAGTGGATA
The DNA here is from genome assembly GCA_945859645.1 of Amphipoea oculea. Taxonomy (NCBI): domain Eukaryota; kingdom Metazoa; phylum Arthropoda; class Insecta; order Lepidoptera; family Noctuidae; genus Amphipoea; species Amphipoea oculea. Next base: position 8,720,887 of record OX243876.1, read on the forward strand.
CTTCAGCTGGGATACTGAGAGGAAGGCCATACGGAGGCGTGGCTTTGCTCTGGAGAAAAGCTGTCTTTCCGGCGGTTTCGGTCATACAATGTAATAGTGTACGACTTATTGCGATTAAAATAGTGAATCAGGATCGTTCAATATTAGTGTTCTCTGTGTATATGCCCACAGATTCCATTGATAATTTGCCAGAATTTACAGACTGCTTAAGTGAAATGTGTTCTATCATTGAAAACAATAATATAGAAACAGTTTATATACTGGGGGACTTTAACGCACACCCAGGTGAGTTGTTTTCAAATGAGTTACGTGATTTTTGTTGTGAACAGTCGTGGTCGTGTATCGATATGGACATGTTATCTAGTGATACTTTTACGTTTGTAAGTGACGCGCACGGGTGTCGGCGCTGGCTGGATCACTGCCTGGTGACCAGCGCGGCGCGGGCATCCGTGCGTGCCGTCACTGTTTTGTACGACGCATTTTTTTCGGATCACTATCCATTACAGATTGAATGTGATATTAATCGAATTTGTCAAAAGACTAACACCGTAATAAATAATAGTGTCTGTAGTACTGTTGTGTGGGGTGACCGTAATAGTAGCCAAATAGAGTTGTACACGAATTTATGTAATACTAAATTAAGAGATTTAGATTTTCCTCAGGAGTTCCGTTCGTGTGCAGATAAAATGTGTAATGATGATAGTCACAAATTGATATTAAGAAACTTGTACTTAGATATTGTGAATATTCTATCGGAAGCTGCTACGAATAGTTATATAAATAAGCACAGTAAACGAAGGTCTGTACCTGGATGGAATAAGTATGTGAGTGAAGCTCACAGGGAGGCTCGACTTTGTTTTCAAATGTGGCTATGTTACGGTAAACCAAAAACAGGACAAATGTATCATGATATGTGTGAATCGAGAAAAATATTCAAATCTAAATTGAAGTTTTGTCAAGACAACGAGCAACAGATTAAGATGAATATTATTGCTGAGCAACACAAAAATAAACAATTCGGGAAATTTTGGAAATCTACTAAAAAGCTCAATCCAAGGTCGGGCCTGCCTGTGAGTGTCAGTGGTCTACATGACCCACACGACATAGCTAATGCCTTCCAGCAGAGTTTCAAAGTGGACCCACCTCCTGTACCTCCTGCGGTATCTCAGATGCTCGAGACTGGGACTCAAGGTGATAAAGTTAGATTAAGATTCCAGGCAAAGGAAATATCTAATGTTATTAGTAATATGTCTAGAGGAAAGTCTCCTGGACACGATAGTCTCAGTATCGAGCATCTGAAGTACGCCGGTATCCACTTGCCGAGGGTGCTTGCTCTGTTCTTTAATTTGTCACTTTCGCATAGCTACTTACCTGAGGAGCTCATGCGTACACTGGTTGTTCCTATAATAAAAAACAAAACAGGTGATCCGTCGGACCTGTCGAACTACAGGCCTATCTCACTAGCCACCATAATTGCTAAGGTTTTGGACAGCCTGCTTGATAAACAGCTGGGGAAAAATATACATTTACACGACGCACAGTTCGGCTTTAGACCAAACTTATCTACTGAAAGTGCTATTTACTGTCTCAAGCAGACTGTTCACTACTACACAGCAAGGAACACACCTGTGTACGCATGTTATTTAGATCTCTCCAAGGCATTTGACCTTGTAAATTATAATGTTTTATGGAGCAAACTTCACAATGTTGAGGGGCTCCCTTCTGAATTAATTTGGTTGCTTAAATATTGGTACAGTAATCAAGAGAATACTGTTCGATGGGCAGGCACTTTATCTGAAGTGTACAGGTTGCAGTGTGGGGTGAGGCAAGGGGGGTTGAGCTCACCACGCCTCTTCAACCTGTATATTGATGGTCTGATTGAGGAGCTCAGCGGCACCGGTTTCGGATGCTCGATAGACGGAACATGCATAAATAACATAAGTTACGCCGACGATATGGTGCTGTTGAGTCCCTCAGTCAGAGCTTTGAGGTGGCTTTTGAATATTTGTGAGGCATATTCGGAGGCTCATGGGCTGAGATATAACGCCAAAAAAAGTGAATTTATGATATTTAAGGCGGGAAAAAAACAATATCGTGCGCCCGTGATCACTCTTGGCGGCACACCACTTTCACAGGTGAGTAAGATTAAATATCTTGGTCACTGGGTCACCGACGACTCATCGGATGATATGGACATTGAGAGGGAACGAAGGGCGCTGTCCGTGCGGTGTAATATGCTCGCTCGTAGGTTCGCACGTTGTACAAGAGACGTAAAAATTACTTTATTCAAGTCGTACTGCCAGACACTGTACACGTGCGGGCTATGGGTGAATTATACGCATCGCGCGTACAGTGCCCTTCGCGTCCAATATAACAACACCTTCAGGGGAATGCTGGGGCTGCCGCGGTGGTGCAGCGCATCTGCCATGTTCGCAGAAGCGCGCACACAGGATTTCTTCGCTGTGATGCGCACGCGCTGCGCTTCATTGTTGAGTCGGATACGGATCACCTCTAACGTTCTCCTGAAGACCTTGTCTGAACGGTGGGATTCACCAATGCTGCAGGCGTGGATGGGGTGGCACTCTCTTTGCAACAGGAGATGAGTGGTTCTCCTTTCATGCCTTATTTGCCCTAGTTTAATATTTTACGTACTAACATTATTTTTAAGACTGTAATACTAACAAAATGGAACCTGATTTCCGAAATAAACGATTATTATTATTATTATTATTAATATTTACACATTGTGGTAATCAACAATATCTCCAAATCAGCAACAGCAACAGAGCAGATAATACTATTATATGGAGCTGCAGTTCCAACCACTAATTAATCAATCACTGATCAAGGCATTGCTACACATGATGTTAACACTTAAGGGGTACTTACACGGTTGGCCGCCTCAGCAATGCGGCCATGCGTCGGCTATGCCCCGCTGGGTTAAAGCCGACAGAATCGTATTAATTCTCGACCGAACTAGCTTTGAGACATTGGCAATATACGTATTGTTGGTGGAAGGTTTCCTGTGCCTATTAACACTGTTAGTACCGGGATTAGTTTTTGTTAATTACTAGCTTAAATGTGACGTAGCAGCTAAGAAAATGTGTACATGCGTTCGGTTATTATTATAGCTACTACGATAGTGCAGCAGCGTACCGACATAGCACGTGTAAGGGCCTTATCATACTAGCGGTTTGCGAGCGTCCTCAAAACGGAGCGGGCGCGCAACGAACGAACGTGTGTATGTTGACGCCATTATTACCGAGTGTATTGTACGTCGTTAACTTGCTACACACACGCGACGAAAACGTTGCTTTGCCACGCGTCCGCGACATTTTCACTGAGCAGCCGCGGCGTGTTCGCGGCGCATTCACTGTGCGCCCGACCCGCCCCGCAGCCGCTCGCAAACCGCTAGTGTGATAAGGCCCTAACAGCGAAGTAGAGAATGCAGCAGCGACATAGTGCATGTAGTAGAGACGCAGCACATAGCAGCAACCTAGCAGTGACGTAGCGCTCGCAGCAGAAACGTAGCGCACGTAGCAGCGACGTAGCGCTCGTAGCAGCGACGTAGCGCACGTGGCAGCGAAGTACCGCTCTCGTACCAGCGACATAGGGCACGTAGCAGCGACGTAGCGCACGTAGCAATGACGTAGCTCGTCGTGTAAGTTTCGTGCTAATTTACGTATAGTTAAATTTTAATTTAGGATAATAAATAACCGCTGCGTATTACCTTGTTAGTTTTTCAGACGAAACCCTAAAACATCGGTAAATGCTGGTGGCAATTCTTAAAACACTCGCATAAATATATTAAGGTATTTTAAAATACCAATAGTAAATTGTATAAAATCTCAAACAGAATCCACACACCAGTTATCTAGTTAATAAATAAATAAATTACACACGGTTCAAGCCAGAACTCCTAGTTGATTCTCAACATCAGAAACTGCAATGTATTGTACCGTTTAAATTGTTCAAACCAGGCATCTGCTCGACGCAGAATACCGTATATACACATCTATACATACACTAGTACATATACACATAGGTACATCTACATGGCCTGAGAGATATTCTCGTCTCTTCGTGTCAAACTGAAGTGATATAAAGAGCTTTACACGCCTTCCAAATGTATTTACATACTCGATTCAATCTAAATAACAGGAGACGTATGCATGCTCTCTTTGTTTGCCGGAATAGGTTGAAGGTAAGCTGAGACGCACGATTTTGGATATGTTGTTCGGGAGCTATTGAAAGACTGGTGGAGCTTTTGTTATGGCTAGGAATTTCGAGACTAGTAAGATAATAGAGGGTTTGTTTGAGTGATGGTGTTTTCCAAAGTATTGCTCTCTGCAATAAAGCAAAGCTCAGCGGAAACCAGCCTTCGGCGCGGGAGACCTTATAGTGCACTTGTGCATGCGCAGACACACGTGCTCGTCATTCTCCGATGGGATGGCAATCCGCCACGACCGGAGAGAGGGCACAGAGTCAACGGCTTAATGTGCTTTCCGAGTCTCAGGAGAATCACAGCACCAACTTCCATATTCCGGGCTGTTACTAAGAAATTCCGAATGGAAAAACCCAATAACACTTTTGCCCGATACGAGAATCGAACCCAGAACCCCACGCTCAGCAGTCGCGGTTGCGACCACGAGACCAACAGGGCAGCCCAATAACAGCCGCGGCGACTGCGGCTGTTATATCTACGCTTGCCGCGGTCAGTTCGTGGATGGGTGCCCATCCATTACATATCGAGCCCCCCGTGTCTCGGAGAGTATGTGAACCCGTTGGTACCAGCTGTCTTTCGTAAATATTTGACAGTCGTTACGGGTAATCAGAAGCCCAAAAGTTTGACAACCAGTTTGGAGTATCGTGTTGCCCAGTTACTGGGTTGAGGAGGTCAGATAGGCAAATGTTCCATGTAAAATAATGGTATTAAGCTGTATCCGGTTAGACTGGAAGCCAACCACAACAAAGTTAGAAAAGACTATGCAGATTTGTGGTCTTTCCCTCTGGTATTAACATTTGGCAAGGGTGGTGATTCAGGCAATTCTCCTTTGAACATCGGTTACTGGCTCATAATCAGCAGGGACAGTTTATTGTTTGATGTGGTTGGGTGTTTACTATAGCATAATCATAATCAGCCTAAAATGTTCCCACTGCTAGGTCACAGGCCTCCTCTCTTCGAGAGGGAGTGGGCTGTAATCCATCACGCGGGCCCACTGCGGGTTAGGAGATGTCACATGTCTGTCTTCGGGTTTATTATTAACAGTCCAAATCGCTCCTCTGATGTAAAGTAGTTTCTGCTTTTCGGGTCGTTTTCAAAACCAAGGATATTGCCTATCTCATAAGACTCATGCCCTTTTGAATGTTAAGTTAAAAGTACTGCTATTCGTACGTTCTGAGGAACCTTAAGATATTCTATTAAACCAGCTCGTAAGTGTATCCATGTAAGTGATGGTGCAGAATTATTTACAGCGAGCATTTTTCTCTATCACTCCGACTAGACGGTCCGTCTTTGTTTTATACTACACTAGCTGCGCCCCGCGGTTCCACCCGCGTAAGTTTCGAGTTTCTAATAAAATTCAATCATGATTCGAAAGACACGTGGCAACATCTATTTTTATAATAACGTTATTGTTGTTTTCCTCGAGAACAGCATTTTTTTTTTTCGGGATGAAAGGTACCCTATGTCCGTTTCTGCACACCTGACAAGGTATATGCAAACTTTCAGGATGATCGATTCTGTGGTTTAGGCGTGAAAAGGTTACAAACAAACTTACTTTTGCATTAGGACCCGACCCTGCTACGCACGGTTCTTAAATTCCGACTTGACAAAACATCGAGATTTGTTTTCACACACCTCCTCACAAAGGCAAGGCAGATTGAACCTCTTGGAATCAATCTGCCTAGCCTTTTTCCAACTATGTTAGGGTCGGCTTCCAGTCTAACCGGACACAGCTGAATACCAGTATTTTACAAACATAGAGAGCCTGCCTATATAACCTCCACAACCCAGTTACTAGGTAACACTGTACCTTTGTTAAGACTACGAATGACAGCCGGGACCAACGGCTTGACGTGCTTTCCGAGACACGGCGGGGTCTTGACGTATAATGGGTTGTCACTCATCCACGAACCGACCTCAGCAAGCTTGATCGATCCGTGTGACTGGCTGTTTAGCCACGGGCCCCTCATAAATATCCGGATTCCGTTTTCAAAATTATAGTGGAAACTGCTCCAAAATCCGTAGCAGTTTAGAATAACAACGCTGTCACACAGACACGAAAAGTCGTCTTTTATAATATGTACTAGCTGCCCGGCGTGACTTCGTTCGCGTGGTGTCCTTCCCCTGACACTACCCTACCCCTATCCCTACCTTACACGAAAAATAGATTAAAAAAAAGTATTTTACGTCCTATTCTCAGACCTACTGAATATACGAGAACACACAAAATTTCATAAGAATCGGTCAAGCCGTTTCGGAGGAGTTTTGTTACAAACACTGTGACACGAGAATTTTATATATAAGATAGATATTGATACCTACTCCCGAGGGTGTACACATTTATGGACGTACGATTTCACGGTCGGACGCCTCGCATGTGAGACTGTCTCGACGAGCCGGCCGCCAGCCGGATCAAGCCGGATGGAATGATTTCGTCTTACGCATGGCCGGATACCGATCTGCATCGTATAGTCGCCGGCAATTCGCAAAACCAGTGTGCATTGTTCTCGAGTTAACGAATTAGTCGACGATGGAGAGTTCTTCGATTGGTTGTGATTAGTGGAGTACGGGAAAAGAGAATATGAAATCGGCTTTTTGAAAACCAGCCCGGATTTTTTAAATGAAAACTTCTTAAGGCGCGTTGGGCATTTTTGAGATGGTAAAAAAATCATTGAATTCGCGCTACTGTTACCGTAACCGACACCGCTTCGGATGTGTTCGGCTGTCCTCAGGATATACTTGGTTATAATCTATTTCCAATATGTCAGTGAGTGAGTGTATTATGTTTGTGTTTTGTTTATACGACGATTAAAAAAATACACACGTAATTGTTCAAGTTTTCACTTCTGTCGGCCATGCCTGGAGTGCCACTTTTTTTTGAGAAGTATCTGCTTTTATAACAGAATCTGATGAAATTATTTTGTAACGTCAGGGAAATAAATTGTTGAGCTATTTTATTACCAACTTAAATTACCATACAACGTGGTTATGCCGCCTGTCTCTTGGGTACATTACGAGTACCAGCCGACAGCGATGCGGAGGCATATTTCGACACCATATTTTTGTTCTGTTTGTCTCTGCATCACCCAAAGGTTGACTGGCAGAAAATGCCTATGGCATTAAGTCCGCCTCTGTACATTTATGTGCTTGAAGTATTAAATAAATAAATAAACATTTTAGTTTGTTAATAGTTTTAGTTAGGTTAGGTTATTATATTTTAATTTTAATAGATTGTTAGTTAATTGACATACGAAAGTCAGACAACCAGTCTTTCCAAAGGGTTTCGTATTACCCAGTAACTGGGTTGTGGAGGTCAGATAGGCAGTCGCTCCATGTAAAATACTGGTACTCAGCTGCGTCCGGTTAGACTGGAAGCCGACCCCAACATAGTTGGGAAAAGGCTAGGCAGATGATGACAATGTTCATATGGCATCTACCAACCCGCACTGGGCCTGCGTTGTGGATTACTGCGACCTACTCCCTCTCACAGAGAGGAGGCTTGTGTCCCAGCAGTGGGAATATTATAGGCTGATTATGCTTATGCTACGCGTTCTTCCCACGGGGATAGGCAGTCACTACAGGACGCCACCTGCCACGATCCCTAGCCTGTTTTGCTCCTGTTGCCTAGTTTATGTTCATACATTTTACCTCCCAATCAAAACGAAAACTTGTAAGAGAGTTTAGAACACCTAACCATTGTTTTTTTTATCGGTGGGTTTAGTAACATGTTTTTGGTAACGTATGATAAAAAATAAAATGTTGAAACTAGAGCGACGTGTATCGAATATTAAAAAACAAAAAAAATCGCGATGGAAGTCAAAAGAGATATTAAAATACCAATTTGTGGGTTTTGTTTTAGCTATCACTTTTTTATCCTGCGTTGTTTTTCGTGAAAAACTAGATGTTTAGTTTTTCGAAAAATGTGGGTTAACCATGAAATATGGGATGCATTCTAAACTCAGGTTTAGTAAAAAGACACAGTCACACATGAGAACAATGCTTAAAATAAATGATATAAAGTTAGTCACAGACGTCACGCCAGCAATTTTGATACACCCATCCAATGCCTTTAGCTTGGGACGGGTGTTTGTTATTAAATATGCAGGTGATTGAGAACTGAACTTTCAGTAGTGAAAATATGGTACGTTAGTACGTATCCTAAGTATGTCTTGCGCATCTTGGACAGAAAACCACTCTACCAACCTCGCTAACTAGATACTTTATTTTTGTACCAAGCTATTCTCCAAATGAATTTATCTTTAAAGTATGTAACATATAGAAGCAACAAGAATAACGTGGTCCAAGATTTCGTAATGATGATTTAAAAGAGTGTCTATAGAGTTACTTGCCCGTTCTTCTCCATTGAGATCTTCGTTTTGAAACGAGCAATTTTCGGACTAAATCACCGACTCCTTGGCAATTCAATAGTGCCCGTAAATGGTTTAATTGAAACAAATGAAAGCATTCATTTTATATAAATCATTTACAGGCACTTTTGGCAGATCTGAAGAACAATTTGATTCCTAAACCTCTGACGTAGTCTCAGTTGTGATTCCCAAGACTCCAGAATGAGCATATTCAATTATATGATTTGATATCAAGGACACCTTGTATAGTCCATACTGATAGTGACAGACGATGATGAAAACAATAGCACTTTCCTAATTGATAGATTTAAGGTGGTAAAATAAATAAATACAAAAATAAATACTTCTACTCACCTACCTACATCAACAGACAGAACCTAGATAGAGTGGATAAGACAGAGATTAAAACAGAAGAAGAACTAGCATGGGGTCCGGGGAGGGGGTGGAGGGGGGTTTAGGGGATCCGAACCGTTTTTCATTCCACATGTTCCCATCACTCCCAAAGCCCCAACAAAAAATAAAACCACGATATGAATGCTGCGTTTACATCCATTCACTGCTAACTCCATTTAAAGTCAATATATGTTTCATATACTGGAGCACGTTCGTGGCCCAGTACAGGCAATCATGGCTTGTTTAGGTGAGATTGGCAACAATGTCCCTTCTAATCAATGCGTAGTGTGCCCTCGGGAAATACGCCGCGTACTGCACTACGACGTGATCGTTTCATACAAATACTGAATAATACACTGACTTTGGTTTGGACTGTGTGTTTTGGCGTATGTGTAGGTGCAGTGAGGTTTAGTCGCTGTTAATCTTGTTCTTTAAGTGATTGGTTTGTTGCTATGAAAGGTTTTGATGGATACGGTGGTATTATAGAGGTACCTATGAGGAACAGGGTGTAAAGTTCACATATCACAGTTCCTTAGAAAAGGGAGTATCTTCAGAGCAGACAGGCGTCGTGTCTGGCGGTTACGGTTTTAGGGCTTAAAATTAGACCGATGGGTGGGTGGGTTTAAGGCGTAACAATTTAAAGCCCTTTTTTATGGATGGGAAATCATCAAATGACCCCTCCCGCTCTGGGTGGAGCGGAAAGGAGTGTCAGACTCTTACTGACTAAAACCCATCCGTGTTCCTTCCTTAGCCCATTATGTTCCGGGGTAGCGGTAACCCTTTCGGACAATCCCGCACCCCCGAATTTAAAGCCCTAGAGAATGTTTTTTTTTTTTTTAATGTTATATAACGTTACATACGTGCAGTCTAAGATCTGCTTGTTTTAATACTGGCAGGGTTTAACTAGTCAATTTTCATTTCTTCAGAAGAAAAACTGATAAATGTAAAACTGAGAATCACATAAAAGTGTTCACACCGTATAAAATTTTGTATGAACTAGAAACTGGAAGTCTGCATAAATCATGTGCGAGACAAAAATATAAAACAGTGTAGTTTCTTGACTCTGCTGCGATTCCAAGCGTCAAGGCTCCCGCAGACAGGCGCCTTGCGACGGTACGACGTGATTCTTGTAGAACAACTTCCATGAAGTTTTCATAGAAGGCGGTCTACTGCGGGAACCTTTACTTGGCAGTAATTTTATTGCAATCTTAGTTGTGAAAGTACCACCTTTAGCAAGTTTAACAAAGTGTTTTCAAGCTGATGGAAGGTTTCACTTAGATGTTGTTTTATGAAGTTCTAGGATGAGTTGTTTGGCTACTTTTAGGAAGACTAGGTATATAAGAAGCTTCATAGTTAGGAAATTTTTTAAAGCTATTGTATATCACATCTATACATAAATGTTAAATTGAGTAAATACTGGTATTCAGATTCATCCGGTTAGACTGGAAGTCGACTCCAACATAGTTGGGAAAAGGCTAGGCAGATGATGACATATAAATTGAAGTCGGTTTTCGGTAATGCCTCGTTCTTCTAAAATACGCAACAGATTTAGATGCGGTTTTTACTACCATTTAGAGATTTTTTTCGGATATAATACGTAATGAATAAATCTCGATATTTTGTCAATGGTAAAAACCGTGTGAAGCAGGCGGGTCGCTAGTAAAAATATTAATAAAACAGGCGAGTTTCTTGACTCCACTGCGATTCCCAGCGCCAGTTGTAAAAACTCAAAAAAACACTTCGCATTCATTTTTGTTGAAATCATAGTTGTCAAAGTATCGGTAGTTGAGGGGGCTTGTGGCTAAGTAATAACAGCCGCACGGGTCGATCGATCAGGTTAAACTACGCTTGTCGCGGTTGGTCCGTGGATGGGTGACCCTCTTTACATATCAAAACCCCTCCGGGCCATTTGTGGATCTTTGACAGTCGTTACGGTTCGTCAGAAGTCCGAAAGTCAAGTCTGACAACCAGTCTTACCAAGGGGTATCGTATTACCCAGTAACTGGGTTGTTGAGGTCAGATAGATAGTCGCTCTATGTGACTGGTATTCAGCTGCATCTGGTTAGACTGGAAGCCGACCCCAACATAGTTGGGAAAAGGCTAGGCAGATGATTAGTTGTGAAAGTGTCACCTTTAGCAAGTTTCACAGAGTGTTTTAAAGTTAATACTTAGAAGTTTTCAGTTAGATGTTCTGAAATGAGTTGTAAAACTGCTCTTTAGCTACTTTAAGGAAGATTATCTAAGAAGGCAATAGGCTCGCACTTATTAAATGGGACTTTAACATTACTGGCGAGCCGTGGGTGCACTTTAGGTACACCTCTGCCTAACCCTTTGAAGAAACAGGCGTGATGTTTATGTGTTATAAGCTAGTTAGGAAAATATTCGAAGCTAAGCTATTTCCAGATTACAGGGTTTGTTTATGAAAGTTGCAAAAAGTTAAGTAGTGATTGGCGACTGTTTAAAGGTATGATTCCGATCTCGGTAGCACGCAGCAGTGCTGCCGCAGCACTACTAGTCCCCATATATTCTCTATAGGTTTATACAGGGTGAATTTGAATTAATGCGACAAAAAGAAATGGGAGCTTCAGTTACAGTAACATAGTAATTATAAACTGTGTTTTCTACAATCTAAATCGTTAAAAAAAATTTCGTGATTATCGTTTTCAAAAGGTCCACTGATGTTATTATCTTTATTTAAATACGAATTATCGGTATTCCAGCAAAATAATTAACATGCAAAATAAATAAGAAAAATTAAAGTATCAAAAAATCTCATCGCAGTGCTCAATAATCGTCGTGGAGTACTCATGTCATTAAACGTTGCCGTTCATAGCGGTCATTTACCTAATTTTGCCTATTTTCTCGCGCGACGTTGCCAAACCTCGCATGACATTCCTTCCCGGGTCAGACTAAGGAAATTCCCGGCGACATAGCCGCCCATCACCCTTCCTTCGTTCATTAGTCGTCCTAAAACGTTTGTAGGTCATGGTCGCGCGCGCATTCCGCAAATCCTACTTTACGTATTGCGAATAATTTGTGTTGTTGTCTTGTGTTTGTGTCATAACAATGCCTAGGACGAGACGAAATAGTCGCAGTATCTCGATATTGTCGTGTGGTACAACACCGTAAGAAATCTACGTGAAACGCAGCGAAGATTTCGATTAACCTAACACCGTTGGACTTTTATTTGTGGGGAGAAATTAAACGAACGCGAATCCGAAACTTTAGACGAACTAAAAAACAAAATCATTAGTGCATTCGAAACTGTAAAATCACAAGACTTTTTGCGGCGCCGTGCTCAATTGTGTTTACAAAACGGAGGTGGACATTTTGAACAATTACTAAAATACACGTAAGTGTACTGATTTCATAACAATTATTGTAAATACTGTGATTCCAACTTTTTAAATACGCCAAAAATACGATAATTGATTTGTTGTTGTTGTAACAAACATTATTCAGGTTATACCTCATACTAAAACATTTTTTCACTATTACTTTTATTGTATTTTTGATCGTCCTAAGCCGACAAAAGTATGAAGGAAAATTTGGTTTCACAAAACTTTTATTTAATCGTGCGCGCGGGAAAGAGATGCGCGGGCGGACGGGGGCGGCGCGATTCATTCATAGCGATAATGTACCTAAATCGTGCTACACGAAAACGGTAGTAGGCGAAATTCTTTGATACTTTAATTATTTTAACGCTTTTCGTAACACTGATCAATTATTTTTTAATTTTACATTTGATATGTTCTACATTTTCTTGACAACACGTATTATTGTATATTTAAATTTGTCGCATCTATTCAATTTCACCCTGTATGGAGACCAGTAGTGCTGCGACAGCGATCAGAATCAGACAGATAGACACACGACAGACATCGGAATCATACCCCAAGTCACAGGCTATAAACCTAGTTTGGGTGCCAGGAGATGATACTCAATGCTCTCTATATTTTACCACGCTACTGTACTTGTAATCTTTGTGAACATTTTTCCGGAAATATACATTATTATTATTATTATACCTTAACCGTACCTTTAGACGTTTAAACGTCTCTTTACTTTAAGCAGTATTTATAAAAGAAGTAAATGTTTACAAAGCGTGACGACTGGGGTCACGCTAAGACTTCTGGGGTCTTTTTGCTTAATCGTGAGACTTTTTCTTGGCCTAAAACTTCGCCACTTCCGCAGCGTTATCGGTGGCAGCGCAGAGGTCACTTTGACTGCATGTTTTGGGATACAAAGGGAAGGATACGAGGTGGAGCATAGTTTATGACACAGCTCCACATCCACACGTTGCTGGCGTTCCGTCAAGATAGCCCGTTTACGAGGTTCGACTTAGATCTTCCCACTTGGGTTCGGAGACGGTTCAGGGACTACTGTGAGACTGATCCACAACTACAAACAACAAACCAACAACAAAATAAAACAGATTTAATAACTTTCTGTGACTCCGGGAGCAATCCACATTGTAAGGAAATTTTGCTACGGACATTTCCTGAATAATTCAAAGACATTTGACAAGTGTACCCGGTTTTCGTGCAATTGTGACTTGCGGGATGCAAACGTATTCAATGCGTCTGTCAGGTATTTTTATAGTTTGACTTGTGTAAGTTGACAACTTTTTGCGAGTCTCAAGCGTTTTAAGTACGTGTCAAAGATTATTTGGCCAGGTATCACTGCAAATAAAGTTATTGCCTGTATACTTTACAGTGTAGGTACTCGTATTACAATCGTTAAATAGCTTCAGTTACAAATTGACGATGGTAGGTGGGCTACGTTGAATGCCGAATAGTTAATTTAAAACTATCATTTTTAAATAACATTCTTAATTTATTTTCTATTTATTTATTTAGAAGAAGAGTCTTACAGCGAATAAAGGGGAAACAATAGTCGACAGAAAGCCAATCACAAGTCTTCGCGTTTAGAAATTTAATCTCACGCAAAACTCTGATTCATTCGTGCTTACTTTCACACACTCTCACATTTACATTCACAAAACCCTCACTCTCACTCACACACACGCACGTCTGCGTGCGTGCTGCACGTTTAGCGTTAATGCTCCCTTTTTTGTAATAAATTTTATTTCCATTATCTACATATCCTAACTAATATTATAAATGCGAAAATGAAGTTTGTTACGCTTTCACGCTAAAACTGCTGAACAGATTTGAATTAAATTTGGCACATGTGTAGACCATGACCTAGGTTAGGACATAGAATACTTTTTATACCGATATTCTTACAAGATTTTCGATTTATGCGGGTAAAACCGCGGGGCGCAGCTAGTTTTGTATAAAACAAGTAAAAGATACTTTTTTAAGTTATGGAAGAGCAGAGCCTCCTAACACAGGCTTATCTGTTTAAAAGGAGGCTCTGATCACTACAGTTGTTGAGGTTTACTTGTTAAAATAATATACCATTTTTGTTTTCAAAACTGGTGATAAATACTTATCTACACATCTTGTCAAGTGAGTCGAACAATCTAAACAGCTAAGCCACCCATCTTGGTTGTCTAATCTTCTCTCCTAAAGATCACTGACTTGTAAATCGACCTTAAAGCCTCGTTCACACTATCGAAGTTAAAGCCATGTTAATATAAAGTAGAGACTTCGTTAACAGACTAAGACGAGGTTTACTGTCGCAAGATGCATGCGGTGGCGGCAAATACACTGCGTGGCTGCAAGCGTAGCTTCATGGCGGCAAACATGGCTGCGAGGCGGCTTTCAGTCTCATTCCTTGTGCAAATCTAGTTTAACGTCTTGTTAAAAGGGTTTCGTGCACTTAGGCAGAGCTGAGCTGAAATGTTTGTAGTCGAAGTATGCTTTACCGATGTTGGATCGGATTCTTAGACTGTTTACTTTGACGTATACCTACATTACCTTCCTGTATACAGGTTGAAATTGAACACATGCGACAAATCGAAATGGGAGATTGTACTCATCATTATGAACAACTTTTCCTGAAATCGAGAAAAAAAAAATCAGCTGTTCCCTACATTTTGACGAGTTACTCGAACATAAATGTAGGGAACAGCTGATATTTTTTTTCGTGATTTCAGGTTTGCTCCCACAGTAAAAGTTGTTCATAATGACGAGTACAATCTCCCATTTCGATTTGTCGCATGTTTTCAATTTCACCCTGTATAAAACAAACGGGTTGAAGAAACCGCAGTTTCTATAAATTACTGAAAACTGAAAATTTGTCTGTAATTAAATAAGTACCGTAACCGCAACTTTGTTGTTTAAACTGTCTTCTGTTGAAACTTAGGGATTCGAAACCCAGAATATTAAATTAATTCTCTAAAAGTTCTTAAAACCGCTGTGACAGGCAGTCATTAATAGACGTTTAGTAACCAATTAAAATGTACCTACTTAAAAGGATCCCGAAGGAACCTGTAATTGGCGATTATACAGGTCAGGTCCTTGGAAGTTTGGGTCAAATTGAATAGGGGCATGCTCAAGGTCATTTCCAAACTTCTTAATCCTATGAATGTCGGTGATTTTTTTTAAGGTACGGTAGTTTTTAGGGTTCCGTACCTCAAAAGGAAAAAACGGAACCCTTATAGGATCACTTTGTTGTCCGTCTGTCCGTCCGTCCGTCTGTCAAGACCCTTTTTCTCAGGAACGCGTGGAGGTACGAAGCTGAAATTTATATCAATTACTCAGGTCTACTGTCCCTTGAAGCTGTGAAAAAATCAAACTTCTAAGCCAACGCAATCAAAAGATACAGCCGTTTATGCCGCAAATTTCTGCAAATTTTCGAAACTCGCACGGGAATCAAAACCTACAGGGTACTTCCCGTGAACTTAGAATCTTGAAATTTGGTACTAAGTAACGTCTTATAGTACAGATAAAGGAAAAATTGCGAAAACCGTAAATTTTTAGTTACATCATATAATAAAAAATATTTTTGAAAATTTTAAAGTTACTTTTTTTCTCATGAACGCGTATAGGTATTAAATTGAAATTAATATCAAATACTCAGGTCTATAATACCTTGAAGCTGTAACAAAATGAAACTTCTATGTCAACGCAATCAAAAGAAACGGCAATTTAAGCCGCATATTTTCAAACTCGCAACTACTCGCAAGGGAATCAAAACCTAAAGGGTACTTCCAGTCGACCTAGAATCTTGAAATTTGGCATGAAGCAATGTTTTATAGCACACATAAAGGAAAAATTCCGAAAACCTTAAATTTTTATACGGAACCCTCGGTGCGCGAGTCCGACTCGCACTTGGCCGGTTTTTTTTATGATTTTATTATTTGAGCACTATGTGAAAAGATTGAAAAAAAAAATTGGTCTTTACTTTTGAACCGTAAAAAATTCACCGACATTCTCAGGGTTAAAAAGTTTGGAAATGACCTTGCTCACGCCCCTGTCCGATTTGATCCATACTTCCAGGGACACCCTGTATAAGTCCGAGGCTATTGTTACCTATAGTACTTAAGTAATATTATACACAGAAGCTGTTGGTTTAAATAAATAAACAAAAAAAGGATATAAAAAACCTTTAAGGTCTGATGATTTCTTATTACGTCATTTGAGTCGCCGGCAAGTAACTTGCATCGTGTAAATGAGGCTAAAAATCGTTGCAGCTTAATAGAAACTGTTAGGTGGTACAACACTACCACTCATTATTTTAGTGTAGCAACACTGGCGTCACTTTCTCTGGAAGTGCTGCCATACTCGATTGTAACCACGTTTTGCGACAAACGTAGCTAGTCTCCCCGAAAAAGTCCTATCTACAGCCACTCCTCGTGGTTTCTATCATGTACACGAACACGTTACAGCAATAAACAGGGACATTTGCCGATTTTTGCATAATAAAATCCGCCCCAAATGAAGTTACTTTATTTTTCCCCCATTGCATAGTGGTATGGCGAAAAATGTTCCATAAGCGCCAACAATAAACACGTAACAATGTTTTAGTAGGTACTAATATGTCGAGCCAGTCTTATGTACAGTCAACAAAAGAGATAAGTATGCAGGATCGTCGGATATAGTTGAAGTTTAGTAAGACACCGATGGATGTTTCGACTGTAATTTGATAAATAAGCTGTTTGTTTTCTATTAATAAAATAAAATTTTATTCGAGAACATCCATCCGACGATCCTGAATACTTATCTCTTTTGTTGACTGTACGTACATAAAGTAAGTGTATACGACAACATTTCCATTTTGGCAAATTGTCTGCTACTTGTCGCCTGTCGTTATATTTATTTGATGTCATTGTTATGTCCTCATCTCCTAGCGTTATTCTAAATAGTAGGTGTTATTATATTCAGCTTTTATAGGGTTGTACGAAACTCCAAGCTGAATAAAATGTGGGTAGAAACCTTTTTAAAATACCTTTCAATGAACTAAAAAGTATATTTTCTTAAAAGCTTGAGGCGTCCTTCTTACACTTTAAGATAAGCTAGTTATCGTAAGTTTCATTTTGTACTTTTTAACATTAGAATTTATTTAAAAAGTTGTTCTATCACCTTCACTTGAAAGGTACTTGAAAAAAAATCAACGAACCCAATCACGGTTTTATACAAGTCATGGTGTGAAGCCTGTTATCCTGGGTATAGAATTTGATTTTAATTTTGTTTGTTTACGAAACAGAACATCTTTAGATTTTGAGGTACTCGTAGATTCTGTGCCATTGTCTTTTTGTTTCGACTGTATCCACGGGTAGCTTAAAACAATAGATTTTTTTTTTTATTTTGACAGTGGGTCCAGTTGACCAATAAACATATAGAAAATTATTGCTTTGGTCAACTGGACCCGCGCGCGGGTCCAGTTCGAGTGGGTCCAGTTGACCAAAGACTCACATTTTAATTCTATAGGATAAGAGGAAGTGGTTTTAATTCAGCATGCAAGATTTCACTAATACATACTAAGTTACTAAATAATAAAATAAGTTTATTGACGCACGATACCTTATTACCAATACATTTCACATAGGTACATTGGATTTTGGGAAAAGGCTGCACAAATAGTGAAATACCCTGACTCCTAAACTAGGGGAACCCTGTGACCTAGGAGTCAGTGTTCTACTGTAACTTCGTGTACAAAAGAAATCTTTATTTATGTGTGTTAATAAATGATGAACTGATTAACTTATTAACAAGGGAAGTTAAATAAAAGCTTGTAAAAAAGTATAGAACAAGATGTTACGAAAGTTACATGTCCATGTTTTGCGGACCTCACGTGCATGTTTTGGAATTCCACGACTATTTTCAGAGCCAAACGATGTTGGGTAAGGATACATTGATCGACGGCGTTCGACGGTTTGTCAACAAAAAGAGAGCAAAGTAAGGAACGACGTACGCATCCTTTCGCATCGATGGCGACGAACGCGCTCCGGCGGCGATCGACGGCGTTCGACGGTTTGTCCATACAAAAAGTCCAAAAAGAGAGCCTGTGTGCTCCTTTTCAATCGGCAAAGTGCGAAAGGCCGTCGATCAATGTGTCCCGACCCTTATACGGAAAATACCTCTCACCACGTTATACAAAGCCTTTTTTAATTAACTGACAAAACTTCACAGACTATCTAGGAGCTCTCCCTAGCTAATAACAGAAAAAAAAACGATTTCCTAAAATTCTAATTTCAAATGAACAACTCATCACGGGATCAACCTCCACGTGTCGCCTGTAGTTACTCTAAATTATGATTTTACAAAGTCATTTTATTTATTTTTTGCTATTAAATGCCTATTTCTCCTACGGCTGTGAAGGTTCTAGTTAATTAAAATGGCTTTTTATAATTAAAAAATGTGGCAAGTACTCGTATAACTTTCAAAAATTTTAGATATTTTTTTCAGCCTGTAATTAAGGTAAATATAGAACAGTCCGTATATCAACAATCCGCCCTCTTCGGGCAGACCGTCCGAGTACCTTTTACTATATAAATAGGTTTCACCTAATCAAATAAATTAATTTTTGATTGGGTAGGTTCAATTTGCTCAGCAACTATTTACTAAGTTACATGTAGCATTAATTTCTTGTGAAAGGTACGTTTAAAATTACTCATGAAATGAGGTACCTAATACCTATAATTATAAGTAAATACCTATTGTAAATAACCAGTCTTACCAAGCAAGGGGGTATCGTATTACCCAGTGACTGGGTCGTGGAGGTCAGATAGGCAGTCGCTCCATGTAAAATACCTACTGGTATTCAGCTGCAGCCGGTAAGACTGGAAGCCGACCCCAACATACTTGGGAAAGGGCTAGGCAGACGATGACCTATTGTAAATATCACACAGTATATCTTAAGCTGTTTTCTATAATAAGTTTATTTTTCTTTGTCTATGAAAATATAGATTCAGACAGTATCAGGATAAAAAGTATCATTTATTCTATGTCTTTGTCCTTTTAAAAAAAAAAAAAAAATTAAAAAATCAAAAAACCCGACTGCGGTAAAAAACATAAGTTAAAAAAAAACTGAAAAGCTAAAAACAAGCCCATTTTAAATTAAATAAAAGTTGGAAGCAGGCGGGACCCATTTGAGTTTGAAAATATAAAAATGGTATGGGTCCCGCCTGCTTCCAACTTTTATTTAACTTGACATAGTTTGTTGACTTTCTTTTTTTTCATTTTCACAATATGGCGTCCAGTAGTCGCCATATTGAATTTTCATTAACGTCATGTCTTTAGTGACACTCGCCGGACTAAGAGGAATCGATTGACGTGTGAATCATAAAAATCGGCCCAGGCGTTTGGTCTGTATAGTGCTTCAAAGGAACATACATACATACATAGGCTGATAAACACATTACCACTCCTTTGCGTCGCGCAGTCGGGTAAAAAGGACAAGGACATAGAATAAATGATACTTTTTAAAGGCACATGGGTAGACCATGACAATGTTATAGGTCATAGGATAAATTCTATGCCTTTCGTGTAAATCCGTTCAGCCGTTTTAGCGTAACAAACAAACATACAAAAAAAAATCTTTTCTTTTTTCTTTTTCTTTATAATAATATGTTAGAAAACGATTTTGTACTTCTTCAATTCAAATATTTAAGTTCTGTAAGTGGAAATGTGGGCTAAACTTGGGAACGTTTGCAAAAATATTTCATTTTACAAATCAGCTTGTTAAAAATATCGGGTTGTGCACCCGATGGGCTTCAACGCAGTTTATTAAAATTTATCTCCACTGCACCATACAGGATATTGGACAGTGATAGCCCGGAAGCAACTAATAGCCGATTACCTACAGGCCATTACATTGATTTACTATCAACAACAAATTAATTATGTTCACAATCACTTGGGAACGCCGGCGTCGATTGCAAATTATGTAGGTAGGTAATATGTGCAGCAGATATCGTTGAGAGTAGCTTGGTATCTAGATATTGTTGTTGATAATTTACTGTAATACCAGCCTATTGCTGTCCCAGTGCTGGGCAAACGCCTCTTCTAATACAGAGAAGCCACGATCATTGATCACCACGCTTGCTCAAGACCAGTGGCGTGCATTGCATATATATCAACATACGCCTGTCAATTACATTTTAGTGCGTGCCCCAAAA
Organism: Amphipoea oculea; assembly: GCA_945859645.1. NCBI lineage: Eukaryota > Metazoa > Arthropoda > Insecta > Lepidoptera > Noctuidae > Amphipoea > Amphipoea oculea. The sequence goes on from OX243876.1 coordinate 8,741,402, forward strand.
TTAAGAAACTCACTAAATTATGATACCTAACAAAAAACAAAATCTTCACACAAACACGTGAGGCAGTAGGCAGTCACCGGACGGCCTACTCGGCTCGCGTACTATTCGCACATTGTAATTGGTCTTTACTCGTTCAAGTTAATACGATAAAATTAAAAATACCCTACGTCGCACACTTAATACCATGACGTTCGACTTTCGCAATGCATGCCTACTCAAATAACCACACTTTTGACCTCACTTTTTTTCTGATTAGTGACCGCGTTTGCCTAGACTAGACCCAGCCTAGTGCCTACCTATTCTGAAAACCAATGCACGCCACTGCTCAAGACGGGTTGGCGATTTCAGACTTATATTGACTACTAGCTGTGCCCGCGACTTCGTTCGTGTGCATCTCGGAAAACAAATTGGATTTCAAGGGTTTTAATTTTTTTGCGCCAATTTCTTTTTCTAAAATAAAAGTAGCCTAAGTTACTCCTTATTACATCAGAAGGCCAATTCTCTTAATTTAAAACGTTCAAAATCTAGTCGCAATCTCATCTCGGCGACAAACAAATGTCAAAAACTTGTCAAAATGTAGGGAAATTAGAGGTATTTTTGACAGATTAAGACTGAGATCAGACTGTGAACTTTCTTTAAATTACGAGAATTGTCCCTCAGCTATCTGCCAGTGAAAGTCCCGTCAAAATCGGTCCAGCCGTTTCAGAGATTAGCCGGAACAAACAGACAGACAGAGAGACAAAAATTGTAAAAAATGTTATTTTGGTATATGTTCCGTGTATACATCTATATAAATAAAAACAAAAGGCCTGACTGACTGACTGACTGACTGACTCATCAACGCCCAGCCCAAACCCTTGGACCTAGAAAGCTGAAATTTTACACGATGGTTCCTTTTATGATGTAGACCAGGAATAAGAAAGGATTTTTTTAAATTCAACCCCTAAGGGAGTTAAATAGGGGATGAAAGTTTGTATGAAAGTCCGTCAGTTTTAAAGTTAGGATCTTCAACTTTTGTGTTTAGGCTGACGATTGAAAATTAATTTATACGTGTCTCAGCGTTTTTGATAATTCCACCCCCAAAGAGTTAAAAAGGGGGATGAAGTTGTGTATGAAAGTCCGTCAGTTTAAAAGTTAGGATCTTCAAATTTTGTGTTTAGGCTGACGATTGAAAATTAATTTATACGTGTTTCAGCGTTTTTGATAATTTCACCCCTAACGGGGGATGAACGACCTGACTGAGATATCAACGCACAGCCTAAACCGCTGGTCCTAGGGACTTAAATTTTGGAGAGTGTGTTCTTTGTAAAGAGTAGGTATCCAATAAGAAAGGGTTTTTGGAAATTCAACCTTAAAGGGGGTGAAAAGGGGGGATTTAGTTTGTATGAAAAATCTTATTCCTTGAGTTAATAACCTTGAAACTTGGCACAAATACTTATCTAGGTAAATTATGAAGTTTGGCATTTTTCGTTTTTCTAAACTACCCCCTAAAGAGGTATTGGGGGGTGTCAACATTTGTATGGAAGAATTTTATCGCGCTGTCCGATTAACTTGAGACTCAGTATTTATACTAAGGACTAAAAATAAAGAATAACGTGTATCAGGGTTTTTCGAAAATCTACCCCTAACTGTGTGAAAAGGGGTAGTTAATTTTGCAAGGTCACATTTTACTGCGTGGCTTGATTAGCTGGAAAAATGGCATGAATAATCTTTGAGTCAAGTTATGAACACATCTTAAACGATTTTTCATAATTCCACCCATGTAGGGGTGAAAAACGGGAATACAGTTTATATGAAAAATCTTATTAATTTGGTTAATATACTTGAAACTTGGCACGAATATTTATCTATATAAATTATGAACTTTGGCATTTTTTGTTTCTATAAACTAACCCCTAAAGGAGGATTGGGGTGGGGGGTGTCAAAATTTGTATAGAAGAATTTTAACGCGTGGTCCGATTACCTCGGAACTCGCTATTTATAAATATAGAATAACGTGTATCAGGGTTTTCCGAAAATCTACCCCTAATGGGGTGAAAAGTGGTAGTTAATTATACAGGGGAAGATTTTATGCGTGCCTTGATTAACTCAACAATTCGTATAAATAATCTTTAAGTCAAGTAATGAACACACCCCAAACAATTTTTCGAAATTCTACCCCTATGGGGGTGAAAAGCGGGAATACAGTGTATATGAAAAATCTTATGGCACGAATACTTATATAAGTAAATTATGAAATTTGGCATTTTTGTTTTTCTAAACTACCCCTCATCCACTGAACTTGAACAGATGCTCCAAGAACTTAGCAATGCAAGCCTTGAGGTTGGACTGAAGATGAATATGTCTAAGACCAAAGTCATGTGCAATAAAACACCTAGAAGCATAAAAGTAGACGGGGAGACAATACAACATGTCCAGGAATACCTTTACTTGGGTCAAGTAGTCTCTTTCCAGGCGAGGCAAGATAAAGAAATCTCAAGTCGAACGGGAAACGCCTGGAAGAGCTACTGGTCCTTGAAGGAACTATTAAAGGGTGAGTTGCCTATGGCATTGAAACGCAGGCTCATGGACATGTGTATTCTTCCCGTCTTAACCTATGGTGCACAAACTTGGTCTTTGACTAACATCCAGAAGTCCAAACTCAAGGTCTGCCAACGAGCAATGGAGCGCAGTATACTAGGCGTTAAGTTAACGGATCGTGTTCGAAACACAATACTGCGCTCCAAAACGAAGATAGTTGACGTGGCTGAAAAGGCTGCTCAACTTAAATGGGACTGGACAGGACATGTCTGCCGCATGCCGGACTAACTGTGGGCCCAAATAGTGCAGAATTGGTGCCCTGAGACAGTGAGGCGGGGTCGCGGCAAGCCACGTATGAGATGGCGGGACGAGCTGGATAGGTTCCGTTAAAATTGGAGGGAGGACGCGCGGGCACGCGAAAAATGGAAGGAGTGGAGGGAGGCCTTTGCCCAGGAGTGGGACAGGGCAGGCTAGACAAAAAAAAAAAACTACCCCCTAACGGGGGATTGGGGGCGTCAGAATTTCTATGGAAGAATTTTAACGCGCGGTCCGATTAACTCGAAATTCTGAATTTATACTTAAGAGCAAAAATAAAGAATAACGTGTATCAGGGTTTTTCGAAAATCTACCCTTAACCGGGTGAAAAGGGGTAATTAATCCTCCCCTGTAAAAGGGAGGATTTTACTGCGTGGTTTGATTAACTCGAAAATTGGTATAAATAATCTTTGAGTCACGTTATGAACACATCACGACCGATTTTTCAAAATTCCATACCTGTGGGGGTGAAAAGCGGGAATGCAGTTTATTTGAAAAATCTGATTCCCTTGATCTATAAACTTAAAAATTGGCCCGAATACTTATTTATCTAAATAAATGATAAAGATCATACCTACATATCTTTTCGAAATTTTTAGAGGACAGTACGAATTTCACGCGGACGAAGTCGCGGGCAGAAGCTAGTCCATATATATAGTAAAAAGCGGTTATTTTAATATTACAAACAGACACTCCAGTTTTATTTATTTGTATAGATTTTAAGTCAAGGTTTTCTCACGATGTTTGTCTTCCACCACCGATGTCATGTCCACAATAAACTCGGAAAGTACATATGAATTGAACAAGTCATATTGGCACTATTGCCCGGATTGGAACCCACAACCTCGTACATGAAAGTCGAGGCCTTAATCACTGGGCCTGCACGACGGACTAGGGATATAGGGAAGAGCCAATGATAATAAAACTAATAAAAAATAATTTTATAAAACATTAAATCGACTTTAAAATGAAATTCTCTCAAAATTATGAAATGACTTTAATTCCGGAAGTCGGTGTTTTAGGGTCTGTATTTTAGTTTTTTGTCACCGACTTCCGAATTTAAAGTTATTTCATAATTTTGAGTGCATTTCCTTTTGAAGTCGATTTAATTTTTTATTATAAAACTACTTTTTATTTCGTATTTAATTTACTTTTAAATAAAAACTGGAATATTTGTTTGTAATACGTAGTTAATAGTTTTGGTGTAAATATTGCACTAGAGTTTGACCAAGGTTTTGAGATGTTTTCCCTTTGTCACTACACCCGTAGCTCGTATCAAACGCCAGGCCGTCACACTTACACGTATTAGTCCATATCTTGAAAATTACTGGATCGATTTTGATGAAACTTGCACTGTTCCCTAAGTTGAATAAATGTAAGCCAACAAAAAAAAAAGTGTCGTCTATAACTAATTCCAAAACATTGAAAAGTTCACTAGAAGTAAAGATTACTTCAGGCATCGTTAATTAAATATTTAACTTCGTTCATCGCTAATCCGTTACTAAAAAAGTTAACTTCGTTAAACGTTAAAGCTTTACAGTTCGGAAGATTAAACGGAAGTTAACGTTAAAAAAAAAATCGTTAACTCGTGATAGAAACTGTATTTTATATAGGTATCGTTGCGTTAGTGATTTACTCATTGAAAAAAAGGTAATGGGCTATTTAAGTTTAGGTAGAACATGAATAATTACTAAAAGAAGGGTAGGTCATTAGAGTTTTTATGAATAATTAACGGTTTTGTGCCTGCCCAGCTTTGACTTAGGTACTACCGGCTTATATACTTTTTGAAATTCAGACCTGCATTTATTAGAGGAACAGAAACCCCTCTGTTATCCCTACCTTTACTAGTAAGTACAGACGCCAGCAAATCAAGCTATCCAAAACTGTAAAATTTTCCCAATCAACTTTGAACCTTATGATTCAGTGATAAAGTTAAAAATCTATTAAAGAAATTTCACAGATTGTAGTAGCTTGATGTGCTGGCGTCTGTACTTTTGAAAAGGAAAGGGTTCTGCAGTACAATGATAACGAGGCGAGCTCCGCTATTCATCGGAAAGTTCCAATTTCGAACGTTAACTATTACCTATAACTGAGAACCCCAATCGCCATTATACCTGGTCGGATTTAAGGTACATATTAGCTTTCCAAGTTTGTTGACGGTGGTCTGTAAGTATATTGTTACGTCCTAACTATACCTACTCGGTACTAAAGTAAGTACCTCCCTAGGTAAGTATATCTATAATGGGTCAGTAAAAAGAGCTCTTCCTCTCTCCTACTTATTTAAAATTTTGCTGTGCCCGATAGGGTCCATACTAATTGATTCTATTGATTTATACTTACCACGTGTATGTGTACATTATGGATGCAATAAAAATTGAATAGAATTTAAAAAAAAAACAGTTCGGAAAACCTGGTTATTTCCCTATGTATCCAACCCTCCACAACAATTTTTGTTTGCCGGAGTCGCGATTTTTTAAAATAAAAAAATGAAAACTATGTAGCTTTTTTTTTGGTTAGGAAATATTATGAACTGTGGAACTATTTGTCTAACAGCCCAATCCAACATTTTTAATGGCCCTTAATTAATTACACTACTTGAGTATAAGCAGCAAAATTACTGAACGGACAGTTACGTGTGGGCGGTTAACTAATCGAAATTAGTCGGTAAGAAGAACTTGGAAGTAGCGCTTGTCGGCCGCGGCATCGCTCGCTTCGCTTGCTCGCCTCGCGCGCGGTTGGTTTCAGTTCTAACCTAACCCACTACATTATCAACTACATAATTTAATTTTGGGTTTTGCACGTACTTACATATTTACGTTTCTAACCTATATAAAATACTACATTTTATCTTTTATAAAAAAAATGGCGACTCCGCAAAAAAAATGTTGTGGAGGGTTCATAAGACCCTCTAGAACCCCCAAATAGTCTCGCATTCTTTCGAGCGAGTCGGCGTGTCTAAACCTAACCCTTGTTTTTAATCAGATAGTAAATCGGCAATCAAATCTAATATTAATTAGTTGCTACGGTGTGACCAAATAACAACACTCAATCAAAACAACACGAATTCGATAAAATATGTATGTTTTACGTGCCATCAGTCATAAGTCTGTGAAGTATATCAGTATGACATCCCAAGCGTCCCAAATCAAACCAAGATCCCTTGTAACAATAGTGTACATTTTTTATATCTTTCAGGTGACACCCCTGCGTTCCAAAGTAGAGATGCGAATGCCCGAAACATGTTTTTGCTATTTGAATAGCGGAAGGCGTTTCAACACGCGCTTATTGGCGTATGTTGGCATCTATTGGCGTGTCGGAGTACGACAGACTACGCAATAACTCACGACGATACATCAGAGTGAAACTTGCGTCACTGTGGAATGGAGTTAACGGTTTGTAGGGCTTCACTATTTGTATGTGTTCGTTGACGAAATAAATGAAAAAAATACCGGTAGTGGAAAAACAAAATGAAACATGCTATAATCATGATAATAAAAAAAGTACGATCACTTCGATCCAACGTAAAATAAAGAAGGATATATAATAAATAATTAATTACTTTGGTTTGGTCTCAGAAACAAAATTTTCAAAGGGCACTAAAGTTTTTGACAACTTTTACCTCCTCTGTCGATTAATTTTATAACAATGGATTATTTTCAGTATTTAATGAAGAAAAAGGTTCCGCTAGAATGACAAGAAAATTACTGTTTATTAGACAAAATAATTTTTATTATAAGATCAAAGAAAATTGGAAAAGTAATTTAATTATTTCTGTAGAGTGTAGCGCTACCTATGTTTTATAACCGGAATATTTTCAGGAATAAGTTTAAATTATTTTTCTTCAATACTGATTTCCAAATGTTATAGCTGCGTTTCCACCAGAGGTGAACGAGGATGCGCAGCGAGGGATGTGTGTGAAACCAACCAATAACATCGCTTCATTGTTATAGCTTGAACTAAGTTAGCGTTGGTATTGGTTAGATTTATACACATCTCTCGCTACGCATCCTCGTTCACCTCTGGTGGAAACGCAGCTATAACATTTGGAAATCAGTATTGAAGAAAAATAATTTAAGCTCATGTCACGTCCCGGCTGTCATTCGTAGATCTTTGACAGTCGGTACTGGTCGTCAGAAGTCCGAAAGGCTGACAACCAGTTTACCAAGGGGTACCCAGTAACTGGGTTGTGGAGGTCAGATAGGCACTGTTGCTCCATATGAAATACAGGTACTCAGCTGCGTCCGGTTAGACTGGAAGCCGACTCCAACATAGTTGGGAAAAGGCTAGGTAGATGATGATGATGTAGGAAATAAAAAACAAACTGGGAAACCAGCAAGAAATGAAGCGAAACTTACAAACAAAGGCTTAGTAGAAAAGGCTAGGCATACGATGGTAGATGGTGACCCCCTCAATACTGTAATTCTTTTGTCTCGTTATCTTCTGTAGTTGAATCGAACATTAAGATAAAATTTAATCTTTTGCTTGTATCGCTTTGTAATCAAAATCTTCGGAATTAGAAAGCTGGTATGTCTACAAGTTGGTAATAATAGGTAATAGGTAATACGGGCTGGTGTCCGCAACTCCACGTCAATGCGCGTATTTTGCGTACGGGTGGGAAAATCGATTATTCGATCCACCCCAGCTCCTCAAGGAAGGCCAGCAACGCCTTGATGTTACTGACCGTCTCTCGTAGGGTACCTGGGTTACCGAAGTACTTTGCCCTATACGTGGCGACCACCGGGCAGCTTAGAAGCACATGTGCCGCTGTCTCGTCGTCCTCCATGCATGCCCTGCACAGCGGACTGTCTGTTACTCCTATGACAAAGAGGTGTTTATTAAATGACCCGTGGCCAGTTAAAGCTGCAGTAACTATGCGCAGCTTTTGTTTGGTTAGACGGAGGACCTGTTTCGTGAGGCGGCCATCCAATGTAGGAATAGCTTCCCTAGCCTGCCTACATTCGCCTTGGTCCGTCCATAGTTTTTCATGTTGGTCTCTGGTGCGTTTCCTTACCAGAGTGCGTATATACCCGAAGGGGAGTGGCGCAATGGGCTCAGGTCCCACTGGTGCCATGCTCGATCCCCTTCTGGCAAGCTCGTCGGCTGCATCGTTGCCCAGCGAACCGCTGTGTCCTTTGATCCATTGAATGGTTATTTTATTGAGGTTACCCACCTGGTTGAGGCGCTGGTGACACTCGTATATTAGCCCAGAGTCAGCTGTATAACTGTTCAGCGCTTGCAGAACAGCCATGCTGTCTGAGAGTATGCGTATTGAGTGCTCCTTTACTTCCCTAGCCATAATGGCAGAAGCGGCTAGTGAAATGCCCATGCATTCGGCCTGGAACACTGTGTTGTGGACCCCCAATGGTGCGGCTATGCGTATGTTGAAGTCCTCCGAGAAGATTCCAGCACCAGAGCCACTACCTGTTTTGGATCCATCCGTGAAGATACGCAGCTCTGCAGGGCACAGCCCCTCGCATCGGCGATCCTCGTGAAGCTGGATCTTGTATTTTTTATCAATGATAAATTGTTTAGGTACCCTGTCATTTATGGCTTTCGTAATGGGGAACTCCTTGTGGAGTCCCTCGAGCAGCGTGGTGTGTGGTGTATCACTCTTACCCCAGAGATTTAGTGTATTAAGACGTACTGCCGCCATCGTCGCTTCCTGCTGTATGAACAGGTGGAGCGGTGGAATTCCCAGAATGGCTTCAACTGCTGCAGTCGGAGTAGTCCTCATGCAGCCCGTGGTCGCCATGCAGGCTAGTCTTTGCATGCGTTGTAGTTTGTTAACGGCTGTCACTAGCTTGGTGCGGGGCCACCAGACCACAGCCCCGTAGGTGATCATGGGGCGGATCACTGCAGTGTACAGCCAAAGTATTATTTTAGGGGATAGGCCCCACTTCTTACCTATCATTCTCCTGCACTGCCAAAAGGTTATGCAGGCCCTGTTTAGTTTGTTGTCCAGATGACTGCTCCAGTTTAACTTACTGTCGAGTGTGACCCCTAGATACTTGACTTCGTTGGTCAACTGGAGTTCAGTGTCGAACAGTTTAGGTAGGCGATAAGGCCCTAAAGCTCGTTTATGGGTAAACATGACAAGTTCAGTTTTAGTGGGGTTCACTGAAAGGTCATACTCCCTGCACCATCTCTCTACGATACGTAGCGCTTGCTGAGTGAGGTTGCATACCGTACCCGTCACCTTCCCCGAAACCAGGATTGCGAGGTCGTCGGCATAACCTACTGTATAATAGCGGTTGGCGTTGAGTTTGGTGATGAGATCATTAATCACCAGATTCCATAGGAGGGGGGACAGGACCCCACCCTGCGGGCAGCCTTTGGCTATCATGGCCAGCTGCTGCTCACCTTCAAGGCGAACCACTCGTTTACGTAGCATGTTTGTGATCCAGTCCGTTAGTACCTGTTCTACTCCATGCCTGGAGAGGGCGCTGTTGATACTGGAGAAGTTGGTTTTGTCGAAGGCTCCTTCGATGTCTATAAAGGTGCCCAGGCAGGTGCCTTTCTGATGGATCGCTTCCTCTATCTGGCTGACCACCAGATGGAGGGCGGATTCAGTCGACTTACCTGAGCTGTATGCGTGTTGGTTACCGTGTAGCGGTATAGTCTTCAGAGCGCCATCCCTCAGTTCCCTATCGCACAACCTTTCCATAGTCTTTAGTAGAAAGGAGGTCAGGCTGATTGGTCGGTGAGATTTGGCGTTTGTGTAGTCACCCTTACCTGGCTTAGGGATGAATATTACTTTCACTTCCCTCCATCCCTTAGGAACATATCTGAAGGCCAGGCACGCTCTCATTAAAGGCAACAGTCTTGTGGCGACAGAGGTGCCACCCCACTGCAGTAAGGCGGGGAACACTCCATCAGGACCAGCTGCCTTAAAGGGATGGAAGCTCCGGATGGCCCACTGGAGTTTCTCCAGCGTGATCACCCTGCGGGCATAGAGCCAATCGTTGTCTGATGGTGTCTGAATTTCATCCTGCCAGTCAATTACCTGAGCGAAAACACATCCTGGGAAGTGAGTTTCAATAAGGACGCGTCTCGTTTCTTCTGGCGAGGATGTTAGTGTGTTGTCAGGTCTCCGGAGGGTAGCGATCCCAGGTGTATACTGTTGCGCTAGTACCTTCCTTACCCTGTTAGCTTGCTGACAAGATTCAATACTACCACAGAATTTGCGCCAACCCTTGGTACTTCTGAATCTGATGCATTTTTTGTAACTGGATTTGGCTGCATAGTAGTTATCCCAGTCCTCATCCGCACAAGTATTCATGGCTCTATTCAGAGCTTTTCTTACCTTACCACGCTTGCGCTCCAGCTCAGCACCCCACCAGGGTTGTTTTCCCGGTGTGCTGCGCGGAGTGGTCTCTGGGCAGGCAGTTTGGTAGCTGTCTATAATTGATTTAGTAAGGTGACTTACTTGTACTTCAATTTGTGTTGTATCCTCAAAAGTTGTCGGATCGTTTGATGTCGCCAGCTTTGATTCAAGACTGCGTGTGTAGGCGGCCCGATCCGTGTTGCGCGGATTACGCCGTGGTTTCGTGGGTGGAACACAGACCTGGATATCGTAACGGATCCACCTGTGATCAGAGCAGGAGGCCTCCTTGGAGACATGCCACCCAGTGATAGTTTCCGCCGCTCCCTCTGTTGCCAGAGTGAGATCTATGATTGTGCGGCTTCGCCTGGTTACGAACGTTGGTTCGGAACCCGTGTTTAGTAGGGATAGGTTAGTCGAGAATAAGTGGTCAACCAAGGCCTTACCCCTCTCGTTTTGCGTGTCCATACCCCACAGTTGATGGTGGGCGTTGGCATCCGCCCCGACTACGACTTCAAACCCGCACCTCTCGCAGTGGCTCACTAGGCGGGCGAGGTCGTGCGGGGGCGGCGCCTCCGCCTCGGGCATGTAGACCGAGGCGAGGACAACCACCAACTCCGTGGCATCGCCACGCTGTATAAGCAGCTTTGCTGCAGAGACGTCTCTGCAACAGAAATCAGTTAAGAGCTGTGTTTTGAGGTTACCTGTGATATAGATGCACGCCCTAGGATGGTCGTGATCTGTGGTGACCAGGAGCTTACCACCAAGATTGGAGAGTCCTTGTATGCGGCCCGCCCTTATCCACGGCTCCTGGATCAAGGCAATGGCCGTGTGTTGAACCTCCAACCACTTGCGAAGCTGAGCCGTCGCGGTTTGACTGTGGTGGAGGTTTGCTTGGAGGATTTTACAGGCCGACGAAAGGGACGCCATCACTGGCCAGCCCCTCCTCGTCCCCCTCCAGTTTGAGCCCGGCAAACAGGTCGCCCGCGTCGAAGCCGTCCCCCCCCTGGCTCGAAGCCGGGGACAGGATCATGTCTTCCAGCTCCTCGCCCGAAGAAGGGACGGCGCCCACGGTGGCGGCAGCAGGGGCGACCGACCCTGCCGGAGCAGGTTCGGCCGCGGATGCCTCCGGGTTGTTTGAAGGGGGAGATGACTCCCCCGCTGGTGCTTGCGGCTGGTTTGGCGGGTCTTGCAACTCGCCAATGGTTCCCGTGGCGGGGTCCCATCCCTGCGGGACGTCGGTGAACCTACCGTTCCGACCCTGGAACTTAACGTACACCGCTCCCAGTCCAATTGAGAGACGGCGTCCGGCCTCCATCAGGGTCGGGATTTGGTCCACAGGGACGCCGACCACCACGAACCATTGCTCTGCCTGCTTGTCGGCAAAAAGAAGTACCCACCTCTTGATGTCGACCCAGGGGTTTTGGTAGCTGAGAGCGCGACCAATGTTGGTCGACTCACCATATACCCCCTGCTCGTCTGGGATCACGATGCCGCATCGTGTCCGCTTCTGAATCTCCGACTGGCTCTTGACTACCAGCGAGATGCTAGTAGGGAGAGAGAGGTCGGAGACTGTTTTCTTTAGCCAGGCTAAGGTGTGGTCGTTACCACACCACAGTTTCAAAACTCCCCCGGCGAACAGCGGCTTGGCATTGAACGTCGGACCCGGAGTGTCTTGTTTGGGGGAGCAGGCCTCGAGTATGATCTGCCTCTGGATGGCAGCGAGTACCTGATCCGATACTTCCCTGCTGAGGATCCCCGTGCGGTCGCAGGTGATCGCGACGTCGAGGGTTGCGCTGGCAGCTTGGGCGTAGCTTCTTTCGGGGACCCGTTTGGATTGATCAAGGCGCGGCCGCTTGTGCTCTCCCCGAGGTGTTAAAGTCTCGTTGAGAGCCCGCTTGGCCGCGGCCTGATCCTTCCAATCGGGTCTCCGTGTATCGTTGTCACCTGTAGCCTGTTTCTCCGGACCGCCGGTTGGCGGCTGACTGGGCGTTGGTCGGCTTGCACCGGCCTCTGCCTGCGACCGCTTTCCGGCGGCGAAGTTCAGCTGGCCGCTACTAGTCGGTTTGGCCGACCTAGCGGCAGTGGCCTGTTTATGACGGCTGCCTTTACCTTGCAGCTTGCGTTCTTGCCGTCGCTCCTTCCAGTACAAGTTGGTAGCTTCAACCTTAAATCCATTGGGAAAAATAACACTTCAATCCGTATGACGGGATAGAAAACACGCATGCTTGATTCTAGGTAGGTACACTGGGCTAAAGAGATAGGTATGTAGTAATGTAAGTACTGCAGGTTGTTATAAAAACTCGAGAGAAGTGGTGGCCTAGTGGTAATTGCCGTGACTTACAAGTTGTAGGTCGTAGGTTTGAACCCAGACAGGTGCTTTACTTCTTGTCAATTATTTCATCACTCTGTTCTCAAAACGGTGAAGGAAAACATCGCGAGGAAACCGGCATGTCCTAGAACCAAAAATTTCGAAGACATGTGACATATACCAACCCACCCTGACCCCGCGTGGTGGATTACGGCCTACTCCCTCTCATCAAAAGGAGGCATGTGTCCCAGCAATGGGAACATTATAGGCTGATTATGTGTACTAAAAATTGCTTAGGAGCCAAATCATTTTCATCGGTTATCTATACAGTTAACCGATGAAAATGATTTGGCTTGATTTGATTTGATTTGGGAAACTTACTTTAATACACATTAATATAAGTTTAAAATCGTGGTGATCAATGCTCATGCTATCTCTGTATGAACAGAGGCCCTTGCACTGAAGTGGGACAGAGACACTTATACAGTGCAGCGTCTAAAATTGAACATATTTCCGTGATCAACAGAATGACATGTTCATAGCCAGAAGCCAGCCTTTGATTCTGTAAGTTTAAGTGCACTAAGAAAATATTTTTCATAATCTCACCCCAGGAAGGGCCAAACGGTGATTAAAATTTCGTAAGCGAAGAAAGTTGCGGCCAACCATTAGCAGGTACGGCCATCTTCATGATAATGATTGTCTGCACACCAAACCCTTTCGCCATGTGTACATCACTCTCAAATAAATCCCTGTGGAGCGTCTGAAGTACGACAGCTCGTTTAATTAGTGGCTATTTAACTTTCGTTTAAATTTGTTTTGTCCATGTTTGAGTTTTGCTTTGCTTAGCGAAATTCTACGCGAGGCGAATTAAAGTTTTCGTTTAATTATGCAAGATACGAACTGTGCTGTAGATGGGGGGAGTCGTTTAATGGTGATTCCTGGAAGATTCTAGGTATCTGTGTTACTGGTCTTGTAATGAAAATTTAGTACAGTTTTTAGTTTTTTTTTTTGTTTGTAGCTTAAATGCATTTAGATGTTCAGTCTAGCATTTGAGATATCTATCTCGGGAGTAATACCGTAAGAGTCGCTGTAAAAACGTCATCTCAACTTCAGAACTGTCTTACGTGTCATTCATTTTAAAAACAGCATTTAACCGTGATGTTTCATGAGATCTTTTATAGCATTAGTACAAAAAAAAGAAGCAAAAATAATGGGGGAATTAAAAAATAACAGGGGAATTGAAGAAAAAGGGTTCACTCTGGGACAGATCACTGAGTTATAAATCCAAATCATTGGAATTAAAACTCATATGTAGTACAAATACGTTTCTGTACTAACATTTTACTCTATTATTTATCACTAATTCAAATTACTAATAAAAAGTCGGTCTCTAGCTAGAGTAACTATGGAAAATAACCTTTTATTGCCATGAATATAGTTGTAAATAAACCGTATTAAACAAAAAAAAAAGTTTTCAAAAACAAAATCAATGTACGGCCCACGAGGCCTTGGTTTTAAACCGCTATTTGGTTTAAAACGTTTTAACGCCACGAACACACATTCACACACACACACATACACACACACACACACACACACACACACACACACACATTTGTTACACATTCTTGTACGGTGTAACATGTCACACACCCACAAATCTCTTAAAAGAAACGAAAACCATCAACGATTGTATTGTTTCTTTATCCCCAAATAAAAAAAAAACAAAAAAGGTCGAGTGTAATCCTCTATCAAAATTCAGCTTACCGAAAAAACACCTAGAGGAACGGAAGCCTCCCAAATGAAGTGGTTGGCGGGACCGGATAAGCGGAATGACTTTCCGGTCTCGGCGGCATCGTAAAAGTCAACGCATGCATTTAATTTCGTGAGTTATATTACTAGGTACGAATATAGGCTTGTATTGTGGACAGTGGATGCCATTTTTTGTTTTAAAACTTAATTACGTACAGTCGGTAGTATAAATATGTGCACTATTGGCGTAAAGCAAAAGCGATTTTATAGTGCATACTTAGTGAAATTCAAAAGATTGAAGTAGCAGTCCCGATTTACGAGCTTAATGTCATGGGATCGAACAGAGACAAGCAAGCATTTTTTGTAGTTAGCCACACTCTCCTATGTATTTCTAGACTTCAGGCATGTTTAAGGCAATTTATTTCATCACCCTTGTTCTAAATACAGTAAAGGTTTTAAACCACATCTTGACAAAACCGGCTAGTCATAGAAACAGAGTCGAAGAATTCGGAGTATTCACCATACGCTACGGAAAAATCACATATTCATGCTCGTGACTGTACAGGGATTTTAAAACCGCGGATCCGTTTTTAAAGATCCGGAGGTGTGTTTCGGATTGGTAGCTGCATATTTTCTTTTGTTTCATCCGTCTGTTAAACATTCTTTTTTTCCTAACAGGATGAGTGAAAACAAAAGAAATGTTTTGGACTTAAGGACCAGAACGGCTCGTTTCTCTCAGTTGACTTTTATATACTACGGCCAGTTGATTCATTCCTTTATTTTGTTTTTAGCTGAGTTGGGCACAAGGCAGACGGTAATTATGTTAGAATTAATTTTGTTCTTATGGTAGAGATAAGTTATTTCTTCCCTTCTCAGTTTCATTCATCATAATTATGGCCATAAGATTAGCTGTTTTTTCTTACATACATATTTAATTTAGATACCTACCTATAATCAGCCGGCTTATTCTGCAAAAAATTTACCGTGAAAACTTAGGTATGAAGTGAGCTGTCATACCACCTGAGGGCAATTCTCATAATTTTAAGAATATTCACAGTCCTGGATTTCAGTCTCAATCCGTCAAAAATACCTCTAAAATCTCTAGTTTTTTTAACCGACTTCAAAAAAGGAGGGTCTGTATTCGACCCGTATGTATGTATGTTTGTATGTCCGCGATTTTCTCAAAAATGAATGAACCAATTTCTATGATTCTTTCACTAATGTGATCTACATACTTTCAGAAAGGTTTTTGTATTTAATACATTAGGTAGTAATTCTTAAGTACGAACTTATATGCATAAATGTACTGCATGTCCAGCATTTCTATGCGAATTTCGATGATTCTTCTAGTCGGTGTCTTCAATTCTTCAGTGCACTAGTGTTAATTGGATTTGTGTGGGGTAGGAACAACTAAAAAGTAAACAACCGACTTCATTACAAGTTTTTGAGAGATGAGATTGTGACTAGATTTTGAACGTTTTTAATTTCGGAATTGGCTTTCTGATGTTAGGAATTGACACTATGGACAGCTTCACTTCGCCCAAGTTTTCACGGTGAGACTTTTACAGAATCAACCCGCGGTATTCGGGGAGTTCATGGCGGCGACTCGACGTGGCGGCGACTCGACGTGGCGGGACTCGACGTCAAAGGAATAAATCTTCACCTTACATAATCATTAAGTATTAATTTCAAGTAGTAATATCTTTATTTAAAAGAGTGTCCTTGGAATTTCTTGCCCGTTCTTCTCTATAGAGATCTACGTTTTGGAATGGGCAACTTGCTGCAACTTTCTGACCGACTGTTTAAAAGACAATTCAAAAGTGCCTGTAATGGTTTAATTGAAATAAAGGCTTTGAGTTTGATTTTGAATTAATTTCTCATGAATACAATATTATCTACCTAAATTTTTTGTTTCATTTTTAACCTAAGAAGCCACTATCTCATAAAAAAAAACATCATTACATATTCCAAGTACCTATAAGCACGCTTTATTTCACAAATGTCCCTTTCCCGATAGCTATTTGCTTACAATCTGTCCCATGTGCGTACCGCTAGGGATGCACAGATATTTGTCCGGGACAAACAGTTCGCTAGTGGCGTCCCTCTGATCCGAGCCCGCTTGTGTACACTCGGCTTAAGGCTCAGGTGCTAACTTAGATGCATATTTGTAAGAATTATGCGACAGTCTTATGTGTCTTAGAGTAAGGACGTTTGTGAGTTATGATTAATGTAAAGTGTCAGCAAGCAATTTAGGTACTTATTTCTGTAAGTAGAAGTATGTTTTTTCCGCAAATTCCAATCTCCATTTTAAATAGGATCAATTCGTCATTACATACATAAACGTACGCCTTTTCCGATCCTTCGACCTGCACCCTAATTGCGTAACACACACTTTCAATCACAATCTGAATAATTTTGAAGGATATTGCTAATCCATTGCTCCATGTGTTCGAAAAATGTATCTGTTCAACAACGTAATAACGCAATGAATGCTGTTGAACTGTCAAAATGAAAGCCATTGCTACTGTTAATGTGTTACGCAATTACCCCGCTGCTACGATCCTTACATACTTCTTTTGCTTCGTTTACGTTTAACATCTAGTTATGCACGCACCTGATCTTTTTGAAGAACATCATGTCAACACCAATAAGATCATGTCCATCTAAGGCGAGCCAAAAATTCGAAGTCATGTGACGTCTACCAACCCGCACTGGGTCCGCGTGGTGGATTACGGCCCAATCCCTCTTACCGAGAGGAGGCCTGTGTCCCAGCAGTGGGAACATTATAGGCTGGTTATATTATGCATCTACAAACAAACATTGCGGCGAACCATGGTCATAGGTACCCCTGGTGGTATGGTGGGTCTAAAACTATACCACTGAGAAAATAGTGTTGTGGACTACAAGAGCATAAATTATTCAGGAGATACCATCGTGGAAGCTACCTATACTCAGGAATGTCTACTTATTTATAACTATTACTATCTGTTACACATGCCTGAATCATGTAATTCAAGTATCCTCATTTTTTATAACGACATTAAAAACTCCTTGCATAAACTTTTATTTTTCACATCTATCTGCTAATAACATTATAATACAATTTTCTGAAATTGCAAAAGTGACCTATTCTATTTTTAGGAGTAGATACACAATGAATTGCAAAATGAAAGAACTTATATTATGAGAAGGGAATCTCATACGAATTTCTTTAGCTCTCCCATTTCTTTTGTCATGTAATATCTAGAAAAGTATTCTATATACCTAAGCTGAATTTTCTTTGTACAGAGGAACGCTTAAAGTTACGTAGCTCTAATATGAAATGGTTCAACTTTGACTACAAATGTAGGTATTCTTCAACGAAAGAATCTCTATAACTTCGTTGAATATTTTCTGCTCGAGTCCCTACAAAACTATATTAAAAATTGTGAAGTCCGTCCTTTTGTTGCACGTTCCCGTTGCATAGAGCGAAATAGTATAGTTAGACATTTTTGTAATACAAACTTTGATGCGAATACCTAGTAGTTTTAATGAAATTCAAAGTGAATTACTTTTTTATGATATTAAAAATGTTGAAATATTACATTTGGATTCTGTTGAATAGCTAAGCTGATTATAGAATTGGCAACTTGAATAACGTAGAATCGGCAGATTGGGTTGTGAAATTTTGAAATATCAGTAAAATCTAGTTTTCTGAAATGGAAAATGGTTGGTTTCTGACGAGGGGCTGACAGGTGGCAAAATTTATTATCTCACTTGTCAGTTCTAATACCTAAAGCTGATGACGGGTAGCCGCATCATCAGAATGGAAACACTGGCTATTGATTTAGTTTTTAGTAAACCCTACCTATTTATTATGTTTTGCGAAGATATTTTATTAAAAAAAAGTATTTTGTTAAAAATGAGTTCTTTCCTTTAGTTTGCCGTATGTACGAGTAGTTATTTCCCAAAATTCGATCCTTATTAGCGACACTATCGAATGGTGTAATAATACAGTGTGTGTTTTTTTTTTTCAAAATCAACAGGTTTGATTTTTGGCTAGAAATATTGTTTCAAAAATCCAATGATGCAGTTTTAGTTTTCCTCAAAATCGAGCCCGCGACTCCTTTGAGTACTTTTCGCTAGTCCTCATAGTTTCGGATTTAGCCATCCACGCCCACTTGAAAAATTCACCCGATGATGTAACTGAGTGGACTGCTGTACAGGGTGTTACGGAAAGGGTATATCAATACAAACGGGTTGAAGAGTGTATCTGGTCTAGAATCTCTGTACAAAATTTCAGCTCAAAAGCATTAACTTTGAAAATGCTTAATATTTTTTTATTTCGACATCACGGCGCGACACTGGCGCGCGGCGGCGTGATGTGCGTGTACTAGGCGAACAGACACACTACAGATAATGGATAATGACCCTCGTAGTGCGGTGACACGTTTGTTATGATTTCAATTTTTAACCCTTTCCGTAACACCCTGTATACACTTAAAACACATCTTATTTTACCCCCGATAAGTAAGTCATTTTTTTTACTAACCTGCACTGTCCCACTCCTGGGCAAAGGCCTCCCTCCACTTCTTCCATCTTTCGCAAGCCCACGTGTCCGCCTTCCAGTTTGGACGGGACCTATGCAGCTCGTCCCGCCATCTCCTACGTGGTCTGCCGCGACCCCGCCTCACTGTCTCAGGGCACCAATTCTGTGCTATTTGGGCCTACAGTCTGTCCGGCAGTATGCGGCAGGCCTATCCTGCCCAGTCCCATTTAAGTTGGGCAGCCTTTTGAGCCACGTCAGCTATCTTTGTTTTGGAGTGCAGTATTGTGTTTTGAACACGATCCGTTAATTTAACGCCTAGTATACTACGCTCCATTGCTCGTTGGCAGTTAGATAAATCATTAATCAATGAAATTCTGTTTTCTATTAGAAGATCTTTCAGTTTTACCGCACAAAAAATTAATTATTCGGTCGTGCATTATCTCTAAAACACATAAGGCTGCTTATAGTAAAGCCAATTGAAAACAGGCCCGCGAAGCGCATTTACATAATATGAAAAATCATCCCGCAATATTCATGAGTTATATAATTTTTTTAATCGCATAATTCTTCGTAAGGCCACGAAAGGGTTTATCATTGTTATTTTTTATGATTATCTTGAAAAGTGCTAAAGCCTTTTATTACCCTTTTATAAATGCCGTAAAAGTACTCCACGATTTATGTCCGTATCTTTTTGTTACCTAGCTACCTCTACGTACTGTAATCCACTTTAATCCTGACTGGGACAATGTCTATTCGACAAAAAATCGGTCCTTCACTTCAATTTGCATGTGAATAGCCGACACAGTTCTCTTGGCCGACATGAGTGTCGTGGGGACATTTTTTGTGGATCCCGACCAGCCGCGATTAACATAAAATGTTTGTGAAAACCGCAATATATGGAGCGTATGACTTGATGTGTGGAACCTTCTGCCTACATAATACTTGATGAATAAAATCTTCCTTCACGTGAAGCTTGAATAATTTAATATCTTATAATCCTTGCGAATATTGAACGTAAAAGATTTTTTTATCGAGATTTCATCATAAGTTTATTCAATTTCAACCTCGTAAAATTAACATAGTTTTAAGTTAGCAGTAATAGAGACGGACCCATCCCTAGCCGGGGGCAGGAAACACACCCACACTACAATTTGCATGTCGGGGCTAGAAATAATAGAATCCTCCTTCAGATAAATTAATATATTCTTCAATTAAGCAATTTAACGTCATAATAAAGAGCAGAATGTTGCCATAAAATGCTCAAGTCGGGTCGGAAATGACTTTGGAGTTGGCCCTTTTTACACAAAACGGTGAATCCTCGAGCGCTCATTGACCTTTAAGTTAACAGGGCTTTGAAGTGAAAGTTAATTAAATTTCTGCTGCTTACATTACAATGGAAATTTGCATCAGGTAAATACGAAGATGAAAAATACATGGATCCATGAATAGAAGAACTGTTGTATAAATTATGATCGTTCGTTTCGCTGGAGTTGATTGATGAGGGTACGTGGAATGATTTCATCCGTGCAGCGGCGCCCAACTATTTAGGGATTGGGTAGGGTAGAGAATAGGCTATTTTGTAGAATGAACTATACCTAAATGTAAATCTTTGTTCTGAGATGGATTGAGTAAAGATACGTTGGTGATTTCTTATCGCGTGGGCTGAAAGAGTCTGTCGGATTGTCGGCCTTTGCAAGTAAAAATAACAATTTTTACTCCGACCGTAATTTAATTACTGTTGCTCGTCCCACACAAATCACTTAAAATCATTGCGACTACTCAGGGCACTTATCCTTATTGCCCGTTTTACGTAATAACCATTAATAATGTAGCTTGTCACTTCTACTGGAATTAAATGTTTGACTGTTGACGAGTTTAAGATCCGACAAATTTTTTTGTTAGTCTACTACATACACATGTTAAATTTATTATATGCATTTCTTAGTTAGTCGCAATAGTGACAAAGTTATATTTTTTGACACCCACATTTTTGTTGATAAGCTAAGGTCGACTAGAGATACTGTGTATCTGCCCATTCGTTATAGATGTCAAATAGGTAGGCTATTAGCTGTTAATATTAAGGTGAATGCGTAGTTGTAGCCCGCGAAATTCAATTTTTCTTACGTTTTTTGCAATTTTCAGGTCAGTGTCAGGTTGTATCTTGATCAAAATATGATTTGCGACTATAACCGGTACGTATTTACAGAATTATAATAATTAGAATCTTTAATACATCTTTCTAAGTTAGATTTCTACCGTTAAGAACAAATCTCGTATCGAAAAGTGTATATGGTATAAATCTAACTTAAAGAGATATATTAATGATTCTAATTACTATGATTCTGTAAATACATATCTATTAAAGTCGCGAATCATATTTGGATCAAGATACAACCTGACACTGATCTGCAAGTTGCAAAAAACGTAAGAAAATTTAAATTTCGCGGTCTACCATGTCACATTCACCTTAACACGAACAGGAACAAAAAACATAATTCTGATTACCCACTGGATAGGTCACATGGTCACATTTGCAATAAAAAAGTTGCTCAAGACTTTGTAAATCTCTTTACCAGTATTCTAATTAAAACTACTGAAACTTTTAATTCCTCGCCCTAGTGTAACACTGGCCCGTGCGTAGTTTACAGAAATTAATTGGAAACAAGCTGATGATGGTTTCTATTTGAACTATACTACTCACCACCGTGCTAAAGTAAATTTATAGGGTATATACTGCTAGGGAAAGATTCAATTAAACAAGTACCTTCTTACACAATACAAGTTTATTGGAATTAATACATAATTAAGGCACACGTACAAACAAAGTGGCAAGCCACCAAAACAATGCCTCTTTCCCTGCTACTATGGCATTCACCCACACAACTAGTCTCCGTACCTAGTGGTATGGGTGAAAACCTGCATGAGACAAATAGCAGTTTCTCAGAGTCGCTATGCGAGTCCGCGAGGGAATAGATCAATAACCTTACTAGCTCACGTACATGTGTCGACCTATTTGGACTGTGCTCATATGGGGAAAATAACTAATATGCTAAGCAAACCCGAGACACAATATCTTACGACAACTGGTCTTAACACCTAGCCTTTTTACAAAAGGCCTAACTCTCTCATAGGTTAAATTATACTCTTACACAATAACCTCTCAGTTTTGATCTCAGTCAGTTGACGGATCGTCGGTCCTTGGCTTCGCTCACAGGAGGTTCCTGTGAGCACACGCGAACGCGGCCTACGGACGAGATGGTGACGCTTTCGTTACCTGGAGTGGCGTACTTCCCTCATAACCGGGAACCGGCTAAGTAAGGCCTTCCTGAACGTCGGATGACCACACCGCAAGGGATAATCTCAAAGCCGCCTGCGCTCTGATGAATTCCAAATCATCACACAACGGCGCAACATCCAGGCATCAATTTAGCTGCGCATAGCACCAATCAAAATGAAGGCTAGCATAACAAGCCAGACCTGTAACAACGTCCTCGTGTCAGAACATACATGCAAGAGACCTGGGCTATAGGCTGTCCAGCAAGAATAAAGCAAATGGTTTAATACTCACAGGATTCTGCTCTTACTGGATTATATTAAAACCCCATCGGGTTATTTGGGCACATCCCGTTCCTCTCAGGATATAAAGTCCCTCTCAAACAGCCCCCAGGCTCGTGTTCTTGGTCGTAAAAGACCGGACACGGAACCCCGTTTTTTTCCAAACCAATCTGACAGTTTCTCGAATAATCTTCCACAGACTATATAAGATTATTATCGATTTTTATCCTTAATACAATCGACTATGTTTTTAATTGAAAATATGGTGAATTATGTATGTTTGTTTATTTGTTTTAATTAACTGTTAAACTGCAATTAATTTACTAAACACAAAAAACCGTCTTTGCATAACGTAAACCACCATGACAAATGCCCGCTGCTATTCCACGACAGATGCCGCTACCATATAGTTTTGCAACGTCACAATGCCCCTCTTCCCACAATAAGGTTTTTGTGTACGCAAAAACCAACACCGCCCTCGGTGTTATAACACTGGAGTGGGTAAACAAATTCTCATAGAAAGCTCAGTGGAAGAGTACAAATCTTTATAATCAGATGATTCTGAAACGACAGATATAATAATTTTTAAGATGAAATATAAATAATTTCCTTAATTTCTCCTACTGTAAGTAAATGACCAACCTTATAAAATCCAAACTGCCAGGAAACTTATTCTGCTTACAAATCTTCCTACATTCCGGGCATAACCCCCCCATTCTTTCATACTTCCCTAAATTTTCCTCTCTTTCAATCCTGTAGCAACCTGCATTCATATCGCAGGAAGCCACCTCTTGCATACTCCCGAATTCCGTCTGTATACCAGTGGAACTCTGCATTGTTTAATACAAATCTAAACGATCCTCCTGGTGAATATGTTCAGCGAGCTGATACATATATAGGGCAACCAATGTGCATAACTCACCAGGCAAGACGTATACAGCGTTCCCAGAAATAAAACTTCTGAAAACATAATGGTGGTTTGGCTTATTTTAAGAGTCACCGGCCGCTCGTAACTAGATAAGCACTAGTGCTATGTAAAGTCTCACCGAAGCAACAATGCTTTCTCGGCAAAACAAAACATTAGTGAAGGCCTATTTTAGAAGTCACAATCCGCTTCATAAAAAAAATACAACCAAGCAAACTTGGCTATAAACAATGTGTAGGCTTATTTTAGAAGTCACTATCCGCTTCATAAAAAAATACAACCAAGCAAACTTGGCTATAAACAACGTGTAGGCTTATTTTAGAAGTCACTATCCGCTTCAGTCAAGGCCTATTTTAGGAGTTACTACCCGCTCCATAAGAAAACCAACCAAGCAGAATTGATTATAAATATCGTGAAGGCTTATTTTAGAAGTCACTATCCGCTTCAGTCAAGGCCTATTTTAGGAGTTACTACCCGCTCCATAAGAAAAGCAACCAAACTTGATTACAAAAGTTATGAACCGAGCCATAAAATAAGTTTGTTACTAAACGCATGGCATGCAAAACGGCATAATTCCCGTATAAATTTTAAACAAAACCCTAAACTCGCGTTCATAATTTAATATAAGTAATAAACAAAACAATGTAAATACCATGTACAGCATTATAGTTACGTTACGCCTCGTCGTCGTTGTTCGAATAGACCTCAAAACAACACGTGAAAACACGGACTACGGCTAATATATTGTAAACTGTATAATTTGGGATGTTTAAAATCGACTACGTGTTTTTAAAAGTAATATATATATGTAATGTATTATATGGATTTTATTACTTGACTAAACAATCTATTTATTAATGTATACTGTCACATCCCTACGTATAATGCTAGGTCATATAAATTAACGTGGCTAAAAGCAAACTATGCCATTTAACTATATTTTTAAGAAAAAAAAAATATATAAAAAAAATATATATTTATATCAATTATGGCTGAATATATTCCTGTCTGGCTTGAATAGTGTTGACTCTGATGTGTTGAGTTTGTTATAATCAGAAACACTTTAAAAAAAATCTATTTACCCATTTCGACCGGTTCTGGTGGTTGGTGACTGACTGTTGAAACTAGTTTTTTTAGAATATTTGGTACAATTTTATGTTCTGGAATCAATTAATAAAAAAAATTAATAAGCAAAAAAAAAAAAAAAAATCTAAATAAATAATCTATTTTTTCTTTTATAAGACGAAACAACTGACTTTGCCGTTTAAATGTCCCTTTCCACCATGTTAGTGTGTGGTGCGCCCATAGTGAACTTGAGGTACGTTAAACTTCTATAGTAGCCTATGAAACTCTGATCCCGTAAATTGAACCTCATTAATGGTAATTACGGTTTCAGGAATCCCGTGAGCAAGAAGAACATACATAATTCTCAAAGTTCCGGCTACCAAAGCACTAGTTGTGTAATGGTGTCAGTAACATTTTTTTTTTTATAACAGCAAAAAACTACTAGTAAATGTACGAGTCGCACGCAAGTAATGCATAAACCGCAACCTCATACGTCAATTCGCCTTCATGATGGAATGTTAATATACTGTCTCTAAATCCATTATTATTATAATTATTATCTTTAATTTGTAACGTTATTATTTCAATATAATAAATGCAAAATTAAACGCAAAACAAATAACAAGAAACTAAACGCAAAACGTGTACAACTCCAATCTCGTTTCCGAACGCACCGTAATATTTCGAAACGTCAAACGTCATATGTCAATTATGTCAATGTGTTTTATAGGTTAAGTTCCAATGTATGAAAACGAACGTCGATAATAAACAATGCTGTTTTATGGAATGCCGGTGTTGTATTATAAATCTGGGTTTAATGATGAGTGTTTTAACGTTAAACGTCTAAGTGACCGACCAGTTGTCATAAAAATTCCAAGTGTTTCGTTTCAAAGAAAGTTGACTGTTATTGTTCAATAATTTCGACAAATTTTAGCTCCCTGTATCGCACAATCTAAATACTAATAGTGAAACCTGCCTGTAGTGTTATTATCTTACCATTGAAATCCTCTATAACAAAGAAGAGACCGCTAGAACACTACTGAGAACTGCGTCATTGAAACTTTACAATTTTTAAGTTTACCCCCAAATTATTTTATTACTGTTACAGAATTTATATTGGGTTTATTGAGTTATAATACAATGTTTCACTATACAAATGCAATACAGTTTATCTGAACATGAACTGAAACAAACACATGAACATAAACAAGAACTGTTGTTTTATATTGTAAAATAATTATCTTCCAGTTATAATAATTATTAACTTGTACCTGTGTGTTGCAATAAATAAACTTTACCACAAATGCAAACTAGTATGTTACAAAACTTCCAAATATATAGGTAATATTAAGTCATCAACCACTAAACAAATATTTGGTACATAGATAGTCCCAAAGTAATAAACAGAATGCAACTTGTTCAACTTGTGAGTTGGGCATACATACAAATAAGGTAATGACCTTTATCAACACTCTGCACCTTACCGGTCCAACAAAGAAATGGTTAGAATGTGGTGCGTTGACCACTTTATATTTAAAACTTATAAACTAGCCTTAAACTAAAACGAGAATCCGCCAACTGAAAGGACTGAGAGAACTGAGAGAGAGAGAGATACTGTTATCAATCTGTTCACCTTATACAATTAAATAATTATATACCGTTGGGCGCCAACTGTACTAACATATCGTCAATTGGGTCGACCTAATTTTGGTACGACGCTCATAGGGGGAAAATAACTAATATGCTAAGCAAACCCGAGACACAATATCTTACGACAACTGGTCTTAACACCTAGCCTTTATACAAAAGGCCTAACTCTCTCATAGGTTAAATTATTATCTTACACGGATAACCTCTCAGTTTTGATCTCAGTCAGTTGACGGATCGTCGGTCCTTGGCTTCGCTCACAGGAGGTTCCTGTGAGCACACGCGAACGCGGCCTACGGACCAGATGGTGACGCTTTCGTTACCTGGAGTGGCGTACTTCCCTCATAACCGGGAACCGGCTAAGTAAGGCCTTCCTGAACGTCGGATGACCACACCGCAAGGGATAATCTCAAAGCCGCCTGCGCTCTGATGAATTCCAAATCATCACACAACGGCGCAACATCCAGGCATCAATTTAGCTGCGCATAGCACCAATCAAAATGAAGGCTAGCATAACAAGCCAGACCTGTAACAACGTCCTCGTGTCAGAACATACATGCAAGAGACCTGGGCTATAGGCTGTCCAGCAAGAATAAAGCAAATGGTTTAATACTCACAGGATTCTGCTCTTACTGGATTATATTAAAACCCCATCGGGTTATTTGGGCACATCCCGTTCCTCTCAGGATATAAAGTCCCTCTCAAACAGCCCCCAGGCTCGTGTTCTTGGTCGTAAAAGACCGGACACGGAACCCCGTTTTTTTCCAAACCAATCTGACAGTTTCTCGAATAATCTTCCACAGACTATATAAGATTATTATCGATTTTTATCCTTAATACAATCGACTATGTTTTTAATTGAAAATATGGTGAATTATGTATGTTTGTTTATTTGTTTTAATTAACTGTTAAACTGCAATTAATTTACTAAACACAAAAAACCGTCTTTGCATAACGTAAACCACCATGACAAATGCCCGCTGCTATTCCACGACAGATGCCGCTACCATATAGTTTTGCAACGTCACAATGCCCCTCTTCCCACAATACAAGTTTATTGGAATTAATACATAATTAAGGCACACGTACAAACAAAGTGGCAAGCCACCAAAACAATGCCTCTTTCCCTGCTACTATGGCATTCACCCACACAACTAGTCTCCGTACCTAGTGGTATGGGTGAAAACCTGCATGAGACAAATAGCAGTTTCTCAGAGTCGCTATGCGAGTCCGCGAGGGAATAGATCAATAACCTTACTAGCTCACGTACATGTGTCGACCTATTTGGACTGTGCTCATATGGGGAAAATAACTAATATGCTAAGCAAACCCGAGACACAATATCTTACGACAACTGGTCTTAACACCTAGCCTTTTTACAAAAGGCCTAACTCTCTCATAGGTTAAATTATACTCTTACACAATAACCTCTCAGTTTTGATCTCAGTCAGTTGACGGATCGTCGGTCCTTGGCTTCGCTCACAGGAGGTTCCTGTGAGCACACGCGAACGCGGCCTACGGACGAGATGGTGACGCTTTCGTTACCTGGAGTGGCGTACTTCCCTCATAACCGGGAACCGGCTAAGTAAGGCCTTCCTGAACGTCGGATGACCACACCGCAAGGGATAATCTCAAAGCCGCCTGCGCTCTGATGAATTCCAAATCATCACACAACGGCGCAACATCCAGGCATCAATTTAGCTGCGCATAGCACCAATCAAAATGAAGGCTAGCATAACAAGCCAGACCTGTAACAACGTCCTCGTGTCAGAACATACATGCAAGAGACCTGGGCTATAGGCTGTCCAGCAAGAATAAAGCAAATGGTTTAATACTCACAGGATTCTGCTCTTACTGGATTATATTAAAACCCCATCGGGTTATTTGGGCACATCCCGTTCCTCTCAGGATATAAAGTCCCTCTCAAACAGCCCCCAGGCTCGTGTTCTTGGTCGTAAAAGACCGGACACGGAACCCCGTTTTTTTCCAAACCAATCTGACAGTTTCTCGAATAATCTTCCACAGACTATATAAGATTATTATCGATTTTTATCCTTAATACAATCGACTATGTTTTTAATTGAAAATATGGTGAATTATGTATGTTTGTTTATTTGTTTTAATTAACTGTTAAACTGCAATTAATTTACTAAACACAAAAAACCGTCTTTGCATAACGTAAACCACCATGACAAATGCCCGCTGCTATTCCACGACAGATGCCGCTACCATATAGTTTTGCAACGTCACACTAGCTCGCTGTTGATTTGGTAAGGGCGAACGTTTGAGCCTGCCCGATTGAATTTAACTTTAAGCATGTTAACCCCATGACAGTAATAAAAGCTTTTAAGCAAATCAGACCAAATTGACCGAAGATCTTTGGGGAATGTTCATTAAAGTCTGTACCTTCATAATTGACACCAAAGCACCTTACTTTGCTTTAATATTTAATTTATGTGTGGATCAAAGAGTCTTGCCGGATTTAATGGAATACAGTAAGATAATACCACTTTTCAAATCCGGGGACAGTAAAGACACCAATATAATTGTAGACCCGTATCTGTGTACAGGTCTTTGAAAGATAATGCTTAGTCAAATGCTCAATCATTTTACCTCGAATACAATCCTTCACGATCAACAGTATAATTTCACCAAAGGACGTTGTACGACCGACGCCGGTGTAACCTTATTATTCATTTCACGTTTTTAACGCGTTGGAAGAGGCCCAAAACGCCATAGGAATCTTTTGTGATCTCTCCAGGGCATTTGATTGCGTCGATCACGAAACATTAGTCTTAAAACTTGAGTTCTCAGATTGGTGAAATCTTAATTAAATGATAGAAAACAGCAAGTTCAAAAAAATGGTTTTAATTCACTTGATTTTTCTTTCATAGTATCATGCCTTGAAAAAATGCGTGGATCCGTGCTGGTCCTGCTCCACAACCACGACTAAATGATTAACACTTGTAAACACTGTTGGAGCTGCTGAAGATTGTAATATTATCTTTACATTGTATAAACTTAATCTCCTTTGTATTATATCATTCCATAGGACAGCTGTGAGTATTATGTACTATAGCGCTAAACTTTACCGGGTAATATGTCTTTTATTGACTTGAATATGCCGAATGCCCTGGCGGCTGACAGATGTCATGCTGACTCAAATGTCTCGCTGACGGCGGCGCGTGTGTTGGATCATTTAGCTCCCTCCAAAATAGTTGAGTTGAATGGTGCTGATCCATGCGTCATGTCCATGAACGGGCTCCGTCAGTTGCGACTGATCATCTCTTAGCTGCCACGGCATACCTATTTTAGTTATTATATTTTTATTTGCTGTACTCTGGACGCTTTTAACGTGTACGTCTTTTTTAGATCGTTCCCAGATACCTAATTAGAAATTCAAATTAATGATGTTACTAATGTTTTTGTAATAACATAATTTAATCTGTCAAGCGCCGCTATTGAGACACAATTGATTTTCTATTGTTTCGTCGCCGATCGGCGAACCGCGACGCTTGACCGGTTAAAAGAGTAACTCTTGAGTTTCATGAGTTTCATATCCGTAGGAACCTGCCTACTACGCTGTGGAATGAGCTTCATATTTCTGACCGCAAGACTCAAAAGTGCCTGTAAATGGTTTGATTTAAATGAATAATTTGTTTTTGCAGTCTGTTATTTTTCCCTTCGTGTTTATAGGCCCTTCTTTCACGATCAACATATTATTTCCATAAATTATTTATTTTCAGAGTCCTAATTATTTAATGATTTTCCACCCTCGGAAAATTGCGCCCGTTATAAAAGAAAAATAAACACAGTTCACTGAAAAAATCCGCTTTTTTCTGAATACAATTCATGTAAAATATGGAGCTCGGATCCGAATGGATTTTTAATGATTGTTCATTTGTAGTATTATTTTATGCGCATTAGCATATCTAGGTAAGCAATGTGATTATTGCAGGTAGGTAATATGAAAGTCTTAGCGTACCAAGGGGTATCGTATTACCCAGTAACTGGGTTGTGCAGTGCAGGTCAGATAGGCCGTCGCTCCATGTAAAATATTGGTAATCAGTTGCATCTGGTTATACTGGAAGCCGACGCCAACATATTTTTTAGGCAGACTGGTAATATAAAAGAAAGAAGTGGGTAGCTAAGTACCTACTATCGATTCGAAAAGAGAGTAGGTACAATCTTTAATTTTTTCATTAAAATGTTAATTTTCTCCTACGTTTCTCGAAAAAACAAAAACATTGTTTAAACGATTAAAAATGCTGGCCCTAATTAAAACGTCCAGACAAACTTAGCACAAGAAAGAATAATAGATACCTAATTATATTTCAAGTTAGAAAGTATTTACTAAGGTGTACAGTAACATTGTCTAGCTATGTGGCTAATTAGCGAACGCCGGTAATTTGCACATGTGAGGGCCATCCTTTGTACCACATTAAAACACCCATTTCACGTTTCTTTGTGTCTGTGCCACACTCGCAGGGCCCATGCGCCCACAAAACAAATTAATTTCAACTTCGAAACAAATGTTGACTCGTTAGCCCAACAATTGTAGAGAATTATATTGTTATAAGTTCAACAGTGCTTTAAGGCTTTTTTTTTTACTGAATCCCCCATTCATACCCAAGTCTGACGGTCTGACCTTTCAATTATGTTGGTAAGTACCTGGTTTTCAAATAATAAGTTTCAGGTTCTACAACGTACTTTGTAACTTAAATAACCTTTCAACGATTCCATTTTATTCTCTTTTAAATATGCAAAAAATACCATCGACCTTTGTTAGGTTTTTTGTTCACAATTTTTCACAGGAATCTCAGTTCATTTTATTTACGTTGAAATACCAGTTTCCTCCTTTAATATGAACTTATGTAAGAAATGTTTTGCAAGCTTTTTGCTGTTTAACAATGGAAAAATGCAAGTTGCAAACAGACAGGAGAGACTTATGGTTTCTTATCGTAAGGGTGTCTGCACATTAACGACGAGGAACCAGCTTTAACTGAGGTCGGCTTCTTTGGTCATATCGTGTAAATTTAGCACAATCACTGTAGGGCCTACTATTCAAAATAAATATACCTAGCCTTTTCCCAACTATGTTGGGGTCGGCTTCCCGTCTCACCGGGTGCAGCTGAATATCAGTATTTTACATAAAGCGACTGCCTATCTGACCACCACAACCCAGTTACTGGGTAATACGATACCCCTTAGTAAGACTGGTTGTCAGACTTTCGGGCTACTGACGACCCGTAACGACTGCCAAAGATCCACGAATGACAGCCGGGACCAACGGCTTAACCTTCCTTTCGAAGCACGGAAGGGTCGTGGTATGTAAAGATCACTCATGAACGGACCAACTGCGGCAAGCGTAGCTTAACGTGCGGCTGTTATTACTCTGTGAGCCCTACAATTGTCAGTTAAAAATAGGATTTTTTATCGAAGTGCTAAGCTATAAAATTTTGGTCTGTGCTATAGTTCACGCATCTTTTCCCACCGAAAAGATGAAACTCGCGTTTTTAGCGAGGAAGAAAAGCAGTAAAGCCCCTTTTTAGACCGAAAAGTTGAATCTCCGAATGGATGCTGAAAGCTTAAGACGCTGCCACGTCTTATATGCATACAGCATCATAAAAAAGCAGTTTTGCCGGCTAAGCCACTGCGGTACGGTGGCGACAATGTAATTGACACTCTAACGTTCTGAACATTTTTAAACCGTCTCCGCAGCGGTCAATGTAAGGACACCCTAAGGACGTCTTTACAACTAGCGTTGTGTAAATTGGATCATTTTTCTGAGCTTGCAATTCAAAAGCAACTGCGATGGTGGCTTGGTGTGCAAAGGAAACAGTTACTTAATGTGTCTGTATTTACAGTATTTTATGCAGTATAATTGTATTAATATTTTTTTGTAGATTGCCTACATCAAGTGAAAATATTATAAAAAAAAACAACCTTCTAAACTCGATGCCTTTTAGAATAGTTTATTTTACAATAGTGCCGTCAACACGGAATAAAGCGTTCTTGACACCTATCAGTTTCATACAAATAAATACGTGTTTTGCGAATTTGATCTTTATTAGCTACTAGAGTTGTTGCACGGTGTCAGGAACGCATTCTCTCGACGGCCAAACTGTAACATAGTGTTATGTTAATGAATGACTAACAATATTGTATCTACATACTTCAAATATGTTCCGATACTCGTTCCAAAGAACGTTTATGGTAAGTGAATATTTGTATTCTGTTTTCGATAAATAAATGTCTTACCATAAACCATACAACATCGCTTTAGAATATCCTTACAGTACCTAGTATCTGTCAAATTTATTTAATAGATTTTCAACTTTTTCGCTAAAGCTTAAAGGTTCAAAGTTGATTGGGAAAATTTGACAGTTTCGAGTAGCTTCATGTGCTGGCGTCTGTACATAATGAGTTCATGTAGCGGTCACTGCATGAAGAGTACCTTCCTACCTACATTCATATTTAGCCGCCCCTGGTAGCTAGAATAATAGAAACTGATTGAAACATAGTTTGGGAAGGGGTTGTGATGAATTTCAAATTCGACTGTAAAACTCCTCTGTAATAAACATAATTCTGTAGTATTATCACGATTTTAAGTCTACAATATCATGCTAATATAGAAAACAAATGTATATAAATAGAACAAGTCACAACGGAACAAATCGTAAAGATCTATAGAACTATAAAATTGTCGTAAATTGTTTACGGATTCTTTATATGAGTTCTAGATCATACAAAGTTGGGGGCGAATATGTTCTTTGTAAACTAGTCATGTACGCTATAGATCGTCTAGGTAACTTAAAATTGTGCACCCTTCTTTTTTTTTGGGGAAATTCTCATGGATATCCTCCATCTGGGAAGAACGGAGGGTTATGTTGCGCACCCCTGCCTACGTTTCAATTGTTTGTATAGAAGATTACGTTAAGGTGCGCAATTTTAAAGTTGAAGATCTACCTGACAGGGACATCTACGCGTAACAACTGGCCGGGGGAGCGTGACGAAATGCGCAAGCACTCCAGCACCCCGGCTAAAGGTAGCAGCAGGACACCGTGTGGTTTTAGTCAGTAAGAGTCTGACAGAACACTCCACCCATCCCAGGGTGATGGCCATCCATGAGGATCTCCACACGATAAAAAAAAATGGATTCAGTACATGATTCTGAACCCACCTGTGCTGAAGTTTTTCGTCGGTTATTAAAAAAAAATGTTATTTCATATGACCGTGTAGGTATTGTACTTTTCTATGAAACAGCTGATTTTTGATAACCGACGAAACATTTTACGGTAAGGTGTCTAGAATCATATGCTGAATCCATGGTTTCAGCTTGCGCAGAGCCGCCCTTCCACCTGTATACATAAGAACCAATATTTTTGTGATGCATGAAGAAGCCTCCGAGTGTAGCGCAGTTTGTTCCGCCAGTAACTCAACTGAACCGAGCGCTCGGCACATCCTGGACAGTTACACCCAACACCTTATTTGACTGGCCGATACTTCACTTGCGGTGGTAGGGCCTAACGTCCTCGGGCCTGCGGACGGAGAGTAATGGGTAGCTCACCGTCCGATCAGGACCAGGCCCGTGCCGGACGGCGCGTACGTGTTCCACGCGCGCCTCAAAGAGATGTCAGCATAAAGGAAGGGGCCTGCCAGGGCCGAAGCCTGCCGGGGGTGCGGGATTGTCCGAAAGGGTTACCGCTACCCCGGAACATAAAGGGCTAAGGAAGGAACACGGATGGGTTTTAGTCAGTAAGAGTCTGACACTCCCTTCGCTCCACCCAGAGCGGGAGGGGTCATTTGATGATTTCCCATCCATAAAAAAAAAAGGGCCTAACGTCCGCTTGGTTTGCGACCACCCTCCCACCCGGAGTCCGGCGTCAAGCAACCTGCTGTGTTTCGTCGATGCGTGGGAGTTCCATCTGGCAGCATCAGCGTCTTCTGGGCACGCTCGTTCCATCATAGACCTCATCCATCGCTTTCCATCAGGCGTGATCGAGGTCAAGAGCGGGCTCATTCAGGAATAAAAAAAATAAAAAAAGTTGTATAAGGATCTAGTGGCGCGTGGCCGAAATCGGAACTAACGCCGCCATTTTGATTTTCCAATTCGGTTTCACAAATGTTTGCCAATAGCGCCCTCTTGTCAATGTCATTCAAGAACCAAAAAGTTCTTGAAGTACTGCGCGATACTTACGAATAAACAGCATGTAAAAAGTTGATGAAAATGTTGACAGCCTAATATAAAAAGTTTTAATCCAAATCTGCAAATGCGCTTCGCGTCTGAGTGTTTTTTTTTTTCGAGTTTTTCGTTCTTTATTTCGTTTTGAGTGCTTCTTTGGAGAGTAGTATAATTAACGTGGCCCTTACTGTCATTTAATTTGCATGGACTTTATTGAACTAAAAACAAGCTGGTTTTTAGGGTTCCGTAGTCAACTAGGAACCCTTATAGTTTCGCCATGTCTGTCTGTCCGTCCGTCCGTCCGTCTGTCCGTCCTCGCTTAATCTCTGTGACCGTTAGCACTAGAAAGCTGAAATTTGGTACCAATATGTATATCAATCACGCCGACAAAGTGGTAAAATAAAAATTGGAAAAAAATGTTTTATTAGGGTAGCCCCCCTATATGTAAAGTGGGAAGTGATTTTTTTTTAATTTCAACCCTAACGTGTGATATATTGTTGGAAAGGTATTTAAAAATGAATAGGGGTTTACTAGAATCATTTTTTGATAATGTCAATAATTTGGGAAATAATTGCTCCAAAAGTAAAAAACAATGTGTCCCCCCCCTCTAACTTTTGAACTATAAGTTTAGAAAATATGAAAAAAATCTGAAAAGTAGAACTTTATAAGGACTTTCTAGGAAAATTATTTTGAACTTGATAGAAACAACAGTTTTTGTACAAAAAAGACAAAAAGTTGTACAAAATCATTTCTGGACTAAGTTCGTAGTATAATCGTATATGCAAGCATTTTTTTTGACTTCGTTTATATATTTTATTATCCTGAACGTATCTTTTTTCAAACAAAAAAATAATTATTAAAATTGGTTCTCGCAATCCAAAATTACCACCGAAAACTTCTGGCACGTCTATGTATTAATTAGTAACCTAATTCCCCGAGGGATGGCGCTGTAGGTACTTATTACATTGGGTCGGGTATTATCGAATTGTACTTGGGAACATTTATTGTGACGGACGGGAACCTACGGAACCCTACACTGAGCGTGGCCCGACACGCTCTTGGCCGGTTTTTTTATTTAAATGTTGGTACCTAGATATTTTACTCCCAGCTGTCAGAAACCCGAAAGTCTGATAACCAGTCTTGTCAAAGGATAGAGAAACCCTTTGGGAAGCCTGGTTGTCAGACTGAACAGTTACTGGGTAGTGAAGGTAAGGTAGGCAGTTGCTCTGAACATAGTTGGGAACATGCTAGGCAGATGATAATAGACGGTACTGTAGAGGCTATCTATGTAGCCTAATCTTATATAGTGCAGGCTGGCTATAATTTAGCGCGGGTCACATTCGAAAATTCAAGCAAGCTTAGAACGGGGTGTCAAATATTTTATTAGGTTTTTTTGTTTAAATAAATCAGTGCTGTGCAGTGGGCAGGGCACATTGCTCGCAGAACAGATGGCCGATGGGGCCGAAAGGTTCTGGAGTGGCGACCGCGTACCGGAAGGCGTAGCGTTGGAAGGCCTCCCACAAGGTGGACCGACGACCTTGTGAAGGCCGCAAGAACGTTGGATGCGAGAAGCACAAAACCGGTCGAAGTGGAGGTGCTTGGGGGAGGCCTATGTCCAGCAGTGGATGTCTTTCGGCTGAAATGATGATGATGATGATGAAGTCGGTGCTAGTTTAGAAGAGAAGTCTATCGGTGTATAATTACTTTAAGGGACTCTTCAAGTCCCTTATAGTACCTACGTTGTATCAAAAAGTGCCTGAAGTCAACAAATTCTACAAAATCGCGACCATTTTTTTTTGTACTCCTTCATTTTAAGCAACTAAAATCATTGCGAAATCCGTTTTGCCTATAACATTTAGCAGAATTGGTTCAACGACAGAGTTACAAAAACAAAAGGTGTCGAGAAGGAAAATTCTGGCAAGATAAGCAATTCTAAAATGGTTCCCGGTTATGAGATAAAGCACACTAAAAATGATTTAAAGCGCAGTCTATCTTTATCGTGTCTCATGAATAACAGATGAATGTGTGTTTTGTAAATTCTACTAGAATAAGTTAGGAGGAACTTGAATTTTGTGTAACAAACGCCACTGGAACAGCTGTTCAGAATTAATGTTATGGTTACTTTGGGAAAGTTTTTCTCGTTTATTTTGTTTTCCACAGAAAACATTAACTTTTCTTTGTAAAGTGCACTGTTGAAACATTTTTTTGCCATGAGGCGATTAATTTCAGTGCAAAACATCTGACACTTCGTTCTTATGCCAACTTCTTGATAAATGTTCACAAAATAATATCAATCTCAGCTATTCACAGCTATGCGGTAAGGTAACAATGTGATTGTAAAGCTACACCTCAAACGTTTCCTATCCTTTTTTTAGCGTTTTCTAATCTGTTTCACTTGTGGACATATGATTAGTTCGATGCCCGAACTCTCGGTAGTAGCTCAACTGTCACTAATGAGCAACAATTAATTTTTCTATTGTTACCGATCTTTAGGAGATTTCGCGACTTCTGAGCATCCGCTCAAATTCAAATTTATTTAAATTTAAATTTGACACTTGTTTTGCCGGATCTACTACTTTCGGACGGACCCGTATCTTCGTTGAAGAACTTTTTGATTTTTTTTTTTATCTTCGTTGATGGACTTAGGACTTAGAGTGTAAAGGGTGGCGATCGTTAACGGTGTCGACGTAGCTGAATTCTAGTCAAAAGTGACGTAATTCAGAATCATCGATACGACAAACAAGAAAAACTATGCACATGTTCATATTATTAAGTAGGTACACCATCTGAAAAATAATGTCGTAATTACGACAGTTTTAAATCCCGGTACCGTTTAAAATTACCCATTATCTTTTGTGCCAGTTAACGTGGTGGTATTTGGCAGTCAA
Source organism: Amphipoea oculea (assembly GCA_945859645.1). Lineage (NCBI taxonomy): Eukaryota > Metazoa > Arthropoda > Insecta > Lepidoptera > Noctuidae > Amphipoea > Amphipoea oculea. The sequence continues at coordinate 8,778,414 of OX243876.1, forward strand.
ATTAACCACGTCACATATACGCCCGATATTTGGCTCAACTTATCGCCAATATTCCACAAAAGATTTTCCATAAAAAATATTTTTATTTATTTCTCCACGTCGCCGTCGCAGACCGTACAATGAAAAGAAAATTATGTTTTTTTGTCGTCTGTTTCAGCCTGAGGTCGCGACATTTTCCTCAATGAAGGCAAGAAACAATAAGTGATTTATAACCGCAAAAAAGATCGACATCCGAATCTAATATTGACTTCCTGACTGACATCCTTTACAGTTTTTCTTTTTACGAATAATAATAAAAATCACAACTACCTAGTATCGTACGATTTATCTGGAATAGTTCGGTGACTTACAGACAAGGGGGCCTAAAAAGGCCACTTTGGCAGAATCATAAAAGGATAACATAATAAAAGTCGTTAAATAGTCACAAAATGACCATTCATAATATTATTTACCTACAATTTCATATCACGCAATTCATCTTTTTAACAGTTTTGTATGGAGATTCGTAAAATGGTCCACAAAATATGAATTGCTTTAATGGCAAATAACATTACGAATTGTCAGTTTGTGACCATTTTACGACTTTTATTATGATTCATAATATTATCCTTTTATGATTCTGCCTAAGTGGTCTTTTTAGGCCCCCAGAAAGAAAATATAAAAGCAGGGCAAAGTCCTGCATTTCTCCTTTCCACTCCTCTTTGTCTTGAGCTGGACTAATCCTGTCTCTAGGAGTTAAGCTCATCCCACCATCTTCTCCTGGGGCTGCCTTGATGTTGCCAGACGTTTTCTGGGACCTACACGGTGGTAGATTGGGCCCATGACTCGTTCGATATGCGGCTAAAGTGTCCAGCCTAGTCCCACTTAAGCTTGGTTTTCGTTTTGCTTGCTTTTTGTTTTGGAGCGCAGCACTGTTTTCCTAACACGGTCCGCGAATCTGACTCTAAGAATGCTGCGCTCCATTGCTCGCTGGCATACCCCCAAGGTTCCCTCAAAGACAAGTTTTGACCGCCGTATTCGAGGATAGGGAGTATGCACATGTCCATTAATTTGCGTTTATATCAAATCGGTAGGTCTCCTAGAAAGGAAATTATGATTATATTTATCTATTTATTAAAACTTTATGCACAAGTAAAAAAAATACTGTACAAAGGCGGACTTAATGCCTGAGGCATTTTCTACCAGTCAACCTTAGGGTGATGCAGAGACAAAACATGGCAGGTGCAACATACAGAATAACTAGCTTGGAAATGACTATAAAATACAGGAATATATACATAGATACATACATACATATAAACTAAATGAACTCTCAGGGGTAAAATGATCGCTAGAGGAGAAAACGAATCCAGCAAATCAGTGCTGGGATGTTACGGCCAACTTCTGCCGAATATGTTCACGTGCCTTCACTTTAAAAGATAGCCGACTGGTTGCCGGATATTTCTGGATGCTCTACTCAATGTATTAAGATTGAAGAGTTTTAGATTTTAACCTGAAGTCTCACCTCAAAATTCGCCTTGTTACGGAACTAATAAGGTAGGTCGGACAGCATTTAGTCTACATTTAAAACCTCCAAAATGTTTAAAATCCCCTGTTCCCATAAATCCAATCCATATATAAAAGTATATACAGAAAACGATAAATCGTTATACATAGTTAATGTTCTACATAAGAATATATTTTACTAACGACCCGCCATTGCTCTGCACTTGTGCAATGGCGACATGTCAAAACATCGTTTCTGTCCTAAATCCAAGTTAAATATAAATGTATTTTACACATAAATATTTTGTAATACATATATATTCTAATGATGGTGAAAACTGCATCAAAATCCATTGTGCAGTTTAAAATATCTATGCGGTAATAAAGACACACGCCCTGCATTGCATGGTTTTTACGATTTGAAAAAATATCGAGATTACACATACATACTCAGCCTATAACGTTCCCACTGCTGGGACGCCGGCCTCGTTTCTGTGAGAGGGGGTGGGCACAATCTACCACGCGGGCAACGAGATTACTTTACAGAAAAATAATATTAATTAAAATTGTCCATTCACCCGTTACGGGCGAGTAAATTCATGCGAATCAATCAATAAGTCAACCTGTCACATAGAGATACACGAAAAGCGACTATTTATACATTTGCTGTCTTCTCCGAAGTGGACCAAAACCAGCGAGTAGATACTCAGCAAACGTAATTACTGTACTACCCACATCAATTCTTTGGAACTACGTGTTTAATTTCTCTACTTCGTTTACATTTACCTGGTAACCAATCAGGAATTCATTGGAGACGCTTTGAGTGCTGAGAAAGTAGAAAATATATATGTTAGGTTAGGTTTGATGTTAGGGATGCAAAAATAACCTAACCTAACATCACGCTTGTTTACCTCGAAGGATTAGGCAGAAGTTTACCTATAGGACACCCTCGTTTCGCCAGTTGTTTAAATCCCATGTAATAGGGGGCGAGCCTATTGCCATCAACCGGGCACAAATCCAGACTCCGGGTTACTGTTGAGAAATTCCAGTAGCAAAAACCCAACAACACTTTGCTCGACCCGGGAATCGAACCTAGGACCTCATGCTCAGCAGTAGCGCTTGCGACCGCTAGACCAACGAGGCGAACAATACTACCCATGTTTTTTCATTTATTCCCGTCTCTTTATTTGTTTACTAGCAGCGCCTTGCGGTTTCACCTGCAGAAGTGTCAATCCTGTGTGAATATCGGAATAAAAACTATCCTGTGTCCTTTCCCGGGACTCAAACTATCTCTATATGTCATCTAAATCGGTTCAGCGGTTTAAGCGTGAAGAGGTAACAGACAGACACACTTTGCATTTATAATATTAATTCATACTTTATTTAATATTATAAATTCGAAAGTAACTCTGTCTGTCTGTGTGTTACCTTTTTACGCCTAAACCACCGAACCGGTTTAGATGAAATTTGGTATAGAGATAGTTTGAGTCCCGGGAAAGGACATACAATAGTTTTTATTTGTTTATTTAATACTTCAAGCACATAAATGTACATAGGCGGACTTAATGCCATAGGCATTTTCTACCAGTCAACCTTTGGGTGATGCAGAGACAAACAGTGGTAGGTGCAATAATGAAAATTGAGGAATAAATATTTAGCATTTTATCCCGATATTCTCACGGGATCGAAACTTATGCGGGTGAAACCACGGAGCGCAGCTAGTATAGTATATAGTATGGATTTTATTATTTATGTACACACAGTAAAATACATAGGAATATGACATAATATTATGATTGGTGTATAAAGATATTTATATTCCTGTTTTAATTACTCCTACTAATGCAGCTACCGTGAAATGTAGTTTAATGTAATCCACATCAGTATGCAGAGCGGAAATTTCCAGTTAGAACTGTTGTTAGGTTTTATTAATTTAAACACGAAGTTTCGCGTGTACTTTAGTGACATTAAAGGGTAATTAAAATACGAGTGTTGAACTGTTTGAAGCAGGAGTTGCTTAATGACCGTCCGTGAACTGTTTGTTATGTGGCAATATTGCGACCGGGACTATTCGTTGCGGTAATCAATGGGAGATCCATATAACTTGTTGTTTAACTAAGCATAGTTTGGCAGCGAACGTAGGAGGAATGTAACTTTATCTATCTATCCATACTAATATTATAAATTCGAAAGTAACTCTGTCTGTCTGTCTGTATGTTACCTTTTCACACCTAAACCACTGAATCGATTTAGATGGAATTTGTTATAGATATAGTTTGAGTCCCGGGAATAGACACAGGATAGTTTTTATCCCGATATTCCCACGGGATCGAAACTTGTGCGGGTGAAACCGCGGGGCGCTGCTAGTAGGTAAATAAAACAAAGTTGGGTTAGTTTCACCATTTACGACTTAAGAACGGCTGGACCAGTTTTTGAGAATCTTTGATTTGCAGGGTTTGTCTCCGCCCCGAATAGCAGAATAACTATTAAATCATGGGAAAAATTAATGAAAAAAAAATAATATTGAAGATAATTAATTTTCTTGTACATTTCGTATGGATCGGATTTTTCGATGATATCTCGAGAACGAATTGACTGATTTTATTTATTGATTCTGAGGCGGTACCAGTCACCAGGTTGGCTAGTTAAATTTAAATTACACTTGGATTCAATTAGTGAGTGTGTTTGCTATGAAAAACGAGTAGCTTTTTAATGAAAAACAAATAACATAGAAGTAGATAACTCTCAGTGCACACACATAAACCGTCAGGTGCCATATGCTCAAATAAATTGCTTTTATCTATATTTACATTAAAGAGTAAAGACCACTTCACTGCCAACAGCGGACATTGAGAAAAAAAGCGCTATATCCAGCGGAACATTAACACACTGGCTCCGTTCCACGTCTCTCAGAGAAGTCAAAGCAGTTTAGTGGTCAGATAAACAAAATAATTAAGCGCTTATGGTAATTCTGGTGGGAGTGGTGCCAGCGCTTTATGTAAATGTGCGAGTACCGAGTACCCGCGACGGCGACGGGATGCGCTACTACAAATGCAACTAACTCGCCGACGACGGCTTAATTCTGTTTTAATTTCAACTTTAAACTTAGTTTTATGGGGAATTATGAATTCTGAAGGTGCTCGGAGCGGTAAGTTAGTTGCGTACTTGTGTCGCTTGGAATTGGGAGGGGAAGTGAGCGCGGGGATGTGGAAGAGTAACGATGTTAATTCTGTTATTAATTACTAGCCGCGCCCCGCGATTTCAACCGCATAAGTTATGATCCCGTGGGAATATCGGGATAAAAACTATCCTATGTCCTTCCCCGGGACTCAAACTATCTCTATACCAAATTTTATCTATATTGGTTCAGTGGTTTAGGCGTGAAAAGGTAACATACAGACAGACCATAGATATCGATATCCGTGAGACAGACAGACAGAGTTACTTTTGAATTTATAATATTAGTATGGATTGCTCCGTAATGACGTGTTGAGAGTAATCTTTGTTTAATTATCTCTCATGTGCTGACAAATACTTTGTAGCAAATAGTATAACGGGAGGGAGCAGTGGTAGCCCAGATTTACGGGTTGTCAGTCGTGAGTTCGAACCCAGACAGGCACTTTACATTGTGTATTTAATTTCATCACCACTGCTCTTAACACGGGAAAGGAAAACATCGTGACATAACTGACAAGTCCTAGAACCAAACATTTGAAGACATGTGACATCTACTAACCCGTACTGGGCCCGCGTGGTAGATTACAGCCCACTCTCTCTCGCAAAGAGAAGGCCTGTGTCCTAGCAGGGGGAACATTCTAGGCTGATTCTGCTGAAATGCTGACAAATACTTTGTAGTAAATAGTAAAATGATGGTGTGCTGAACATCGCTGTCCAACTCTTCGGAGAATGCTAGCGTGAAGTTATGTTTTCTATTATGTTCACTGTAATCTGCGTTCGCGATTTATTTGCCAAAAATGTAAACAAATATGAAATAATAGAAAAATAACTTTAATTCCAACACAATGAAGTTCAATTTACGCTACATCAAACATTTTTATAACTTTTTCAATAGTCACTCTGAAATCAACTTAATTGCCATCGAAATAAAGTTGATATTTATTTAATTTGAAATAGGGTGGGGGTGTGCAGCACTGCGCACTTTTACTATAGGTACTTTAGTTAAAGCAAAACACTATGTTATAGCAAAACATATTTCGATTATTTAGCTAGAAGGTATACTCGTAGGTAGGAACTGCTTTTTTAGACGACCCAGTACGTCTTACACAGTAAGAAGACAACACAACTTCATCATCTTCAATAGAGCAGAGACGAATATGTCTACTATATTTTCTGAAAAGTACGACCAGTATGACCTCTGCATAAGTCTTTAGGGAAAAATGGGCGTTATGTACGACACTATAGAGGTAAGGTTACTTTATTTACTTTTTTTAAACAAGCAGAAACGTGTATTTTCTTTTTTATTTCATAGACAGTCATTGTCATAAATAGTTTAGTTTAAAAAATTTCTTTATTAACATACTTAAAACATATAAAGCTGTAGTACTTAAAAAATAAAGTAACAGTTACACTAATATTATAATACAACACTTTTACAGGCTAGGATCACCTTTATAAGTATACAATTGTGATGGTTACGAACTTATTACATCACAACACGAGGCATTTGATAATTTAACCTTACATTACCTGATAAAATTATTGTAATAATTTAATTTATAAAAAATGAAGGGGCAGGAAATACTTACTCGTAACTACGCGCTCAACCAACCGGTGCAAACGGTAGCTCAGGTGATCGCACATGGCCTGTCATAGATAACTACATCATAAATAGTAGGAAGACTCAATGAGCAGAAACAATATAGTGTCTAGCTCTAAATAAACCATACACCCAAACCCGTCACAAATCAACACAAATTTCATCCACCACTGATTCAATTTCTCACGTCTAAGTGAACGCATTTGGCATGAGCAGTAGCTCGATAAAATATGCACAAGCTTACATAAGTGCAGGTGAATACTATTACGTTCCAATGATGTAGGGAGACGGATTGTTCTGTTTATGCTCCTATATCCGTCTTCCGCAAATTTGCATACATGTCAACCGTATTTCTGTATGTGATTTTCATGTCAGTGTAATTCTTCAAACGGTAGTAGGCTTACGTATCTTCCTACAATATAGCATGATTATTTTGTTTCAGGTGTGTCTTGTAGAGTTTCTTGCCAGTTCTTCGCCATAGGAACTTAGGTACTATGCTTTGGAATGGAGCTTCATCTTTTTGACTGACGGTCTCCTTGAAATTTCAAAATTAAATGGTTATTTTTGATGAGCGTTGTGGACGACGTTCTCTAGGAAATCAAGAAACAGTTTCCAATAACATACAAAGTTATTGCCGAGGCCGAAGCTATTGAACCGTAATCCAGGTGAATGCAAACTTGGAATCAGTAAGCCATGAGTTTCAAGCCAGTCAGCTCGAAGTAATATGATGAATCCATTCCTAGTGCGAACACGTATTACCTGAAGGGCTTAAAGGATAAGTCTGCAAGCTATCCAGGTAATCCTTAGTGAAGTAGAACATTGCCTTTTGAATTTAAACCCATTGGATTTTCAGTTCAACAAAATTGTTTTGTTCGAGAGTAATCGTAAGCATTCGACAAGTCAATGTTAAATCAGAAAGTTACATAATAAAAAAAATCCACTGGAAAGTTTACAAGGTCATCGATCCCCCTTGTTGGCCTTTCAACGCTACATATCCCGACCTTGTGAAGGCCGCAGGAATCCGTTGGATGCCGATTGCGCCGGTGCTTGGGGAAGTCTATGTCCAGCAGTGGACGTCTTTCGGCTGAATTGATGATGATGATGATAGGATAGAAAACAAAATGTCTTTTCAACAGATTCTGCCGATTGTTCTGTACACGTTCTTTAGTGAAGTACCTACTACTAGGTATAATATACCGTTAGCTCACCGTCCGATCAGGACCAGGCCCGTGCCGGACGGCGCGTACGTGTTCCACGCGCGCCTCAAAGAGATGTCAGCATAAAGGAAGGGGCCTGCCAGGGCCGAAGCCTGCCGGGGGTGCGGGATTGTCCGAAAGGGTTACCGCTACCCCGGAACATAAAGGGCTAAGGAAGGAACACGGATGGGTTTTAGTCAGTAAGAGTCTGACACTCCCTTCCGCTCCACCCAGAGCGGGACGGGTCATTTGATGATTTCCCATCCATAAAAAAAAGGTATAATATACCGTTAGAACACATGTTACGGTTCGACATGGCAACTCCAGTCCTAATTTATTACCTCTGTTTAAAAAACAACTTTTTGAATTTGGTTTAGCCAAGCCTAGAATAATTAGTGGCTGTAGCCTCCGAAAAGTTAGTTTTTATATTATTTCTAGAAAACAAACGTGGTTTCATCATCATTAGCAAATTACGAGAGCTAAATTCGTAAAACCCTTCTTTAATTTTTTAAACAAACTTTCCCGTTTGTTGTCAAAATAAACACAGCCATTGGCTGTTTGTTAGACTCAACAATATTTGTAAAACAAAAACAGGCTTCGTTATCTGATCCGAGTTAACTATGACTACGCTGATTAAAACTTCACAAAGTTGTGTATCGTTAACTAATAAAACAGACTTCGAAGTTTACATATTCACTTCAATTTCCAACTTGTTTACAAATTAATAAATTTTACGTGAAACTAAAAATTTCGAGTCTAGTTGAAAGTTTCCTTTGTGTAAAAAGAGGAGTTGGTCGGTAGTGAAGTAGTGTATATTGAGCAGAAGTTTAAAAGATGAGCGGGACTATCTCTAGAGCTTTAGATAAGTTCTGTGTATTATTATACGTAGGTATGTACTGTACAATGGCTATGGTTTAATTCTCTTTGTTACTATAGGTATTATAGGTAAGTAGGAACTGCTATTTGAGGCGGAGATGCTGTCAAAATGGGTCATTGTTTTGTTATGGTTAAATTTTAGGTGCTGTCCAATATCTGGGCAAAGAGATACAATAAAACATTTTATAACTAATTCCAATATTATTTCATAGGAGGTCAGATAAGCAGTCGCTCCATGTAAAATACTGGTATTCAGCTGCATCCAGTTAGACTGGAAACCGACCCTAACATAGTTGGGAAAAGGCTAGGCAGGCCTGGCTCTCATTTTCTCTCTCTTTTTCCAGCTCTAAATGCTGGTAGGATTAGGTTTTCTCGTTTTCTCTACTGAAAAGCAATGATAAATATCAAGAAAAATCCTGGGAGTACCCCAGTAGTTACCCAGGCTCACTGGTGTCTTTAAAAGCGAAGAACACAATAAATAAACTTGCGCGGGTAAAATGCTTGCCTTGTCACGTGCTGTCAGGTTATCGTGTGGTTTTTCATTGAAATAATTAACTTAACCCTTAAGGCGAAAGCGTCAGGATAGACCGCGAAATTCAAATTTTCTAGCGTTTTTTTTTTGCAATTTCAAGGTCAGTATTAGGTTGTACGTTGATTTAAATATGATTCGCGACCGCAAGACATATTTACTTTTGTGGAATTACTAGCAGCGCCCCGCGGTTTCACCCGCATAAGTTTCTATCCCGTGGGAAATCGGGATAAAAACTATCCTATGTCCTTTCCCGGGACTGAAACTATCTCTATATCAAATTTCATATAAATCGGTTCGGCGGTTTAAGCGTGAAGAGGTAACAGACATACAGACACATTGCCGCATTTATAATATCAGTACGGATAATAATAAAAATCAAAAATCTCTAACTTCATATTACCCTATTGAATGTCTATTTCAAGAAATCATGACATTTGAGGCCAATTCTAACTTACGGAGTTGCTTTGCTGATTCTAAAGATTGTTATAATTCTGTTATGCCTCGTGTTACGTTCGCAAATTATATTTTAAACAACATGCAACCACATTGATCACAAACACACCACACATACATATACACTGTACACACACACACACACACACGCGTCACGTCTGTGCATACTAATCTACAAATTGCAAAAAACTTAAGTAAATTTGAATTTCGCGGGTAACCTTGTCGTATCCCCCTTAATGTTTCTCCTTTGAAATTAATCATACTTAGTGGTAGATTATTCGCGTTTCTAACTATTCTAACTCAAGTCAGTATGTATATAAGTACCGACTAACTAAAAGATAATAAAGAATACAAAAATGTCACCACTGAGAAATATAACTCTTCTGGTCAAGTCTTTGCTCCATGCTTTATTCTGTAACAAGCGTACATAATCAGCCTATAATGTTCCCACTGCTGGGGCACAGGCCTCTTCTGTGTGAGAGGGAGTGGGTCATACCTACTCCACAACGCGAGCCCAGCGCGGGTTGGTGGATGTCACATGTCTTCGAATTTTTGGTTCTAAGACATGACGGTTTCCTCACGATATTTACTTTCACCATTTTGAGAGCAGTGGTGATAAAATAAATTACACAAAGTAAAGTGCTTGCTTGTGTTTGAACCCACCGACTTACAACTCGTAAGTCGTGGCCGTTACCACTGGGCCACCACCGCTCTCTATTCTGTAACAAACTAATACCTACAATATCTCGCGAACATCAAGAAAAATAAGTATTTGTCAGAAGTTGTTTCTGAAAAGGTGTTCCCAACTTGCGGAGTAAAAACAATGACATAAACTTTTTGTTTTTAGACCGTCGACAATAATGTTCGATATGTTTGCTAATGTATTGACATGTCGACAGAAATTGGACAATACGGTCCCGTAACGTTCCGTGGTCGAATAAAATTTATCACCGATGAAATATTTTCAGCCATTAGCCCGTTTTGTATTACAAATGAATGAAGTACATATCAATAATTTTACAGTACGACCACATTGACAATGATGTCTTTGTTCCCAGTTCTGGTAATATGTGCAATTTAATTATGATAATGGTTTACATATTTTCGTTGGACATCAGAATTTAAAATTGAAGAGGAGTGAAATTGGGTGGCCTAGATTCGGGAAATTTGTACACAAGCACTAGTATTACTTGAATATCTGTTCAAATAGATAGTCTCAATAACGGGACGAGCTGGACGCAAATGTGTTTAGAGCGTACTTACCTAATAGTGCGTACTTACCTACCTAGATTTTTAACATTTTAAAAGAGTAACGGTGGAGTTTCTTGCCCATTCTTCTCCACACGAAAACTACCTTTTGGAAGAGGTGACTAGAATCAATTCTATTTTAAAATCATTTTTGACGTTCAAAAGTGCCTTTTATGTGCCTATTTGAAATAAATGGTTTGACTTTGAATGAATCAGGGATTTTATTTTCATTCATGAGTGAGTGAGTCGTGAGTTCATGAGAATTTAAACGTACCTAGGAGTAGTAGCGAATGTATTTATCATAAAATAACATCAGGTCTGTAATCCCCACAGGGTTAATCAGAGTCGTACCCATACACGCACATTTCGCCACTTATGTTAAGGTCCAATTAAATAGCGGGCAGTTAAATAATAACAGCTGAAGATCTGCTGGTCGATCGAAGTTAAGTTAAACTTGCCGCGGTCGGTTCGTGGATGGATCCATTACATATCGAGACCCTCCATGTCTCGGATAGCAGGTTAAGCCCTTGGTCACGTTCATTCGTAGATCTTTGACATTCTTTACGGATAGTCAGGAGCCAAAAAGTCTGACCACCAGTCTTACCAAGCGGTTACCCAGTAACTTTCGTGTTACCCAGTAACTTAAAGTAAGTACTGGTATTCAGCTTTATCCGGTTAGACTGGAAATCAACCAGTCGAGCCCCAAGGTAGTTGGGAAAAGGATGGGTAGATTGAATCCTACAAAAGTATGTACCATATAAAACAAAAACACAGCAAATATCCCGGATATATAAACACTAAACACAAAACACGATTAAGCGATTTGCTCACTCGACAGAGACAAGCGCAGTAGCTTTTATGACTCCACAACAAGAACGGGCACAAAGAAATATTTGTACGTACTTGGCCATTCAAAAGCGAACACAGTCAAAAAGGGATTACTGCACGACAAAGTTTACCAACTCGCGGTTACGATCTTTCGAGGTTCGCCAAATATCGTCTAATGTCACCTCCACAGAGAATATTTATTAAAACTAAAGCAATACAAGACAATACAAAGCGTTCAAGTTTCGCGAGAAGTAATATTTGCGGTAATATAAAAATATATTTGGTTATTAAGGCGAAGCTACACAGTACCGACTGAGCGAGAGAGAAGCTATTTGCGCGCGGTTTCATCGATATCGTTTTTAGAGTCGAAACTCAAACATCAAAATCGCCTTCCCATAGGTACTCTGCAAGCTCGATCTACACTTATAAGACTGTAATTACAGTCAAGGAAATGTATTGCTAAGTAAATTGAAACCCTTTGTCAAATTGTCGTGTTATAGTCATGTAAAACAACTGTCAAAGAATGACAGTTGTGTTTTGTTTACCCGAATAGCATTGACGTGGAAATAGCGGTCATTGCCTTTTCCCTAATATCTCTCTATAGGAACCTAAATAATAAACTATATATGATTTTTCCTTAATGGAACATGTTAAGATCTCGACATATTCAGGACGTTAACAGACTTTATTTCAGTTTTAGAAATAAAGAATGCCAGACAATGTAGGTGTGTCAATGACCGCTATTGTCACGCTAAAGCAATCCGGGTATAGTCAATTTACTTAACAATTAATTTACCTGACTTTACCTAAGTACTTTATAAAAATTCCATCGCATAGCATCGTGGTTTTGAGTTTTGGTCCTAACGACCCGCGTTTTCTCCGCTCTCGACCCGCGATACCTCCTCTCCGGACCCGCAGTCTGTGTAGTATAGGCCTAACACTCAACTCAAAGAGCTATTGTGCGTCTTTCTTTCATTATGTCAGCAGCTGTGTTTATTTATTGTGTGTGGCTTTATGTAATAAATATTGGATTTTCTTTAGACTACAACTAATGGCGTTAACTCGCAAATTTTGTGAGTGGATGTAATTTGTGTTTGATGATATATTTCGTATTTTTAATATTTTTTCAGAATACTTGAATACGACAGATACTTCAGTACATCCTTTACAGGTTGAAATTTTAATCACCGTTATCCTCTTAAGGGATCATTGTACTCATCATTATGAACCACTTTTACTATGGGACCAAACCTGAAATCGTGAAAAAAAAAAAGTCAGCTGTTCCCTAAATTTTGACGAGTTATGCGAACATAAATGTAGGGAACAGCCATAGATATCCGAGAGATATGCCTTCACTGCATATTTGTTCAAGTTCAAGTGTCGCCACATTTTCCCCACTCCGGAAACTCCCACAAAAACAAAAGAAATAGATACGGCACACATGATCAAATTGGGCGGCTTTTTTGGCACACACACAAGAAAATAAGCGTAACACTTTTGTGCTATCTTATTGCACACATGCTCAAAAGGGGCGGGCACTAGAAAGTATAGACACAGTCACGGAATGCACACATGCAACTCTAGCATCAACTAGGGAAGATGGGTTAATATAAATATTTGATCGATAAAAATATCGATAGATATCAACTACAAAAAAGAGGAGTGTTTTTGGGTGTATTTTGTATTATTTATTTTTCCTGCTTTCAACGTGGTATATTAATAAAAAACCAATAAAACCAAATCACGTAATAATATAATATATTTGTTTGCAAATGACATTTAAGTAAATAAGTAGTTTCTTTAGTTTCTCTCTTACGTAAAATTAAAACTATTTACTATCGATCATAAAACAACAATTCAAATAACCCATTGAACATTAAATAAAAAAACGTTTATTAAAATAAACAGGTTCTTAATAATTAATTACAATCTAGCCTATAAGACGAACAAGCAATTTTAATCTAAATTTTTTACATAATAATTATTACCCGAATGCTGCGAAGCCCAAAAGGAGGGTTATTTTAACCTTTTAACCGCTTACCTACGTCGGATTAATCCGACAAATATTTTCGTGTCCATTCCGCCAGAGTCGTATATATACGACCAAATAACACAGCTCGTTTAATCTGTATTATTATTACATCATCACAGCTCGTTTCATCGGTATTTATTGTTCGTTTTTTTTTGTCGGGCGCTGGGGGCACGACAACTGATATAAAGTCCGGCGGTTAAAAGGTTAAAACTTAGAATAGTGTTGATTATTGGTACTTTACAAAAGTCCGTTCCACTTCACTTCCACTTCTGTCTAACAAACTCGTATGCTTTAGGGGAATAAAAGTGCAATGTCATAGCAAATGATTTCAAGCCAGCAGTGTACTTAGCTTTTCCGACATGTCCCGCAGCTAGGCTGGTATTGTACATAATAATCAGGTCTCCAGAACTAACGTTCATATGTTCTATGTGTAAAGCTTGATCTTCGTTGATAAACCTTTTCTCCTTCAATGCATCTAAAATTTCCTTCATATCTTTTACTTTTTTTTTGTATCGCCTTATTGTCGTTTGCAGACGTTTGATGTGCATTTTTTGTGATTTAATAACAGTATCCTTTTTTTTTAACAATTGTTCAAATTTTTTATTTCGTGGTGTATCTGGCAGTTTTAAAACGTTATTGTCTGTAGAGGTACATGGTATAGGAGTGGTGGTTCTGTCAGATATGGATTCTTGTTGTGATGAAGGCTGTAAGTAATGAACAATAATGATAGATACAAATTTAAAACTAGAAAATACGTGTTGTACCATAAAATACCTTGGGATTCCTATCTTTTGTTTTTATTATGAAGTAAACATGCATAATACTTTTGCACGTGGCTGTACTAACAGTAGTTAACTTACGGTTTCGTATCTTAATTTGAGTGTTGGTACAGCCCTTTTGAAAAGGAAGTGTCTTTTCGCGGGCGACTTAAAACAATCCTTTTTAAAGTGTACAGAACAAATTACAGATTGGTTTGAGGGAAACCAATTATTTTCCCTGCCTGTTGCATCTATGTATCCATTTATTTTTAATTTCTGGATCTTTCGGGAAACTGAAAAAAATAATTATTAATTCTTGTAAAATTACAATTTATCGATAGCAATATCTCAGCGCTACGCATCACTAATGCATCATTTGACACGATCCATGTCAAATGACGTTGCTAGGCAATTTTCTCATGTCATCACAATAATATTTCACAACGAAATATTTGTAAAATTCTTAAATAATATAATTAGTGCAGTGATTTTTTACTTACCGGTGGTAGGACAAGCCGCTTGTCTTAAGGTTTGTTGTGACTGATCTATTTTTGCAAATAAGGACGGAACAATTCGGCATTTTGTAAAAATACGAAATGACACCACACGTTTCGATACAAACATATGACTACGGCGCTTACTGCCGTCGCGCAACTCGCGCATCTAACATACGCCCAGATTACAAGTTATGGCCATGGTATTATATAATTGTACCATGGTTATGGCCTTTTATAGAGGCGACGTGCGCCACGCCTCCATGCCATATCCCTCGATATCCGTGGGAACAGCTGATTTTCTTCCGATTTCAGGTTTGGTCCCATAGTAAAAGTTGTTCATAATAATGATGAGTACAATAACCCCTTAAGAGGATAACGGTAATTAAAATTTCGTTCTGTAAATTATTATTATTTTTTTAGCTTCTGCCTGCGACTGTGTTCGCGTGAAATTCCTTGCTCCTCCGACCCACCTCGTCACATCGCATCGCCCGCACTATTATTTCGTTTTCGCTTAGCGTTCTTTCTGAGTTTTTTTTCTTTTTGCTCAGCTCCTGAGAGTCGTAGAGTAAAGGCGAAAGTTTGTGAGTGTGTGTGTGTTTATATGTTTGTTACTGACCAATATTGATAAAATTTTGTATGGGGGTAGATGACACCCTGGATTAACATATAGGCTACTTTCTATCCCGATATTCCCACGGGATCGACATTTACGCGGGTGAAACCGCGGAGCACAACTAGTGCAAAAATAATTTAAATCCGACTGGTAGTTCCAAAGATACATAAGTGCGTTCAAACAAACACACTCCTCAGTTTTATATTATGTAAGTTTATACAATTTCTATTCTACTTATACCTAAATCTCGACGAACGTAATGAAAGAGTTTTTATTATTGTTTTTGTAGAGAAAACAAAAGGTGGAATGAAACTGATATAAATTCCCATTAATATTAATTATGATTTTACTCGCATATCGCGGGAGTTAACCTTTCCCTTTCCGTAATCTCATTACATTGGGTTACCATTACGAATATTTTATAGTGGAAAATGTAGATATAAATATACAAAATGGCTGCTTTGGCGAGGGAGTCGGAATATGTAAATCAGCGCTATTTGTTTCGCTCTTTTTACTTTTCTGATTGAGTTTGACAGGTTCTACAAATACGCTATCTATCGATCTTAAGAAGGCTGGATTTTTGTGCAGCCTTTCTCTATATTAAAAAAAGGTTTCTACTGGCTACATTGTTTGTGCTTGTTGTCTATTATAATAAAAATACTTATTACGAATTTTTTGCACACTATAATTAATGCTGTAAATCTTTCGAAAATAAATAAACACTATCACTTCACCCCCTGCTGTCTTCGAATCCTCATTTTTCCTGTAGAAACTGCATTAATACTTGCGAGAAAGAACCACTTCGTCCTTTTTTGCTATAAACTCGTTACGTAAAACAAATGTTTGGTTGCCAAGCAACCAATTCCATTACCGGCTCAGTTCAAGTGACGTAGAGAACGGATTACTCAGCAGCAGCAATGTACGTTAATTGCAATTCGTGCTCAGGTACAAAGAAATACTTTGCGAGTGTAATGAATAAACTTTAAAACTCTTAATTCCCTTTATAAGCTGGTCGTCTTAAATGTGGCTCTTTGGAGCGTTATTCTGTTATGTAAACTGGGAACTGGAAGTATTTTTAATTTTTCTCCATACTTTGTGGTTAAAACAATCTGTGGAGTGTTCTTCTTTTGTCGACGGTTATTTCTCGAGGGTTGGTGTTGTGTTTATTTTGTTATGCGACTCTCTTGTTCATTCTGTTAGCTCTTCTAGTTTAATTGTACCTTGTGACGTAGTTTCTTGAGGTGACAGGAGCGTCTTGTTTTTGCACGAGTCAACTTCAAAAGGAAAATATCTACGTTAGTGAATCTGTGCGCTCTAATTGCGATACAATAGCAGAATTTAGCTTTAATTATAATATGTTAATATCATTATATTTGAAACCTTTCTCTGTTTGACAGTAATTGTTTATCTAGTTAGATTAACAATGGATATTGTTGAACTGTCATAATTCTGTTGCGATTATGAATGTGTTACGCAATTGTGGGCTTTAAATTGGGTAATAAAACTTTATTGTTAATAAACTCAAAACATTAAATTTAAATTAAATCGTTACACTTTGGAACTGTCAAACTCAATTTTAAAGCATTTATTTAGAATAACCCAATTGCAGGCACTTTTGAACTGTCAAGAAGTCGGTCAGAAAAATTAGAAAAATTGAAACTAGTTGCCCGTTCCTTTCGTATAGTGCAGATTAGAAGAACGGGCAGGAAAATCCATGGTTAGACACTTAGTTTAAAGTTCTTTTTTAAGTCAAAAATAACAATGAAAGTAGCCATTTTAATAAAATAAAAGTAATCGGGTATAGTGTTTGGTATTTGTATGCGTAGTCGCCATACAACGATCGCAGTGACGGCCGTCATAAAAATGGCAGCGGAGTTTGACTTTGCGTGTCAAAAAAGATTCTCTAGGAAAATACACGCATTTACATTCATAAATAACGTTTCAGACATCATTTTGTTGGTAAAGTTCGGACCTACGAATAAGATTTGACCTGTGCTCGCTTGCAAGAAAAATGTCCGACTGATGACGCACTGAACACGAATTTTAAGCCCCGCCTACTTGGACACGACTTTTGTTAGGTCATTCTTTTAGCACAGTTACGTTTCCTGACTTATTACTAAGTGCGGACACGATGTGGCGACTACCGTTCTTCTAGGAAACTTTAGTAAATTTAGTAATAAATACTGAAGTGGTAAAGGTAAATAAGTGATATTAAAAAAACCAAGATCAATCAATCGGCCTAGGCTTTTCTCAGCTATGTTGGAGTCGGCTTCCTGTCTAACCAAATGCCGCTGAATATCAGTATTTTACATGAAGTGAATGTCTATCTGACCTCCACAACCCAGTTACTGGGTAACACGATACCCCTTTTTGGGTTTCTGACTACCCGTAACAACTGTAAAAGATTCACGAATGATAGCTGGGACCAACGGCTTAACGTGCTTTCCGAGGCACGGAGGGGTGTCGATATGTAACGGATTTTCACCCATCCACGAACCAACCGCGGTAAGCGTAGCTTAACCTTTGATCGACCCGTGCGGCTGTTTTTATTTATAGCAACATATATTGTTGCTTTACAAAGATAATTTAGAATTAAATTATTGTATTATCAAGAACTTCTAAGGCCTAATGAAAATGTAGTGTTTAATGAACCTCGCAAAACGGCTTTTAGTTCAAATACATTTAGAATGTAGCTTTTATCTAATACTATATATTATGAAAATCAATCATTATTTGCTACTCTGGTCGACTGAAATCACTTAACTACAAATAGAGGTTAATGGTTCTAGGGTCGTTGATAAAGTGGATAAGACAGAGATTAAAACAAGAAGAAGAACTAGCAGGGATGGGGGGGGGGGGGCTTAGGGGGGTTCAGGGATCAGATCGGAATTAAACGATTTTTGGGGCATTTTGGCGATTGTCGAAATAAAAAACCGTGTTCAAGTTACCGAGTCAAAATTGGCAGAATTAATTGGTAAATCTTTCTAGGCTTTCTTATATTATAGAGCAGTGATGGCCCAGAGGTAACGGCCCGATTTACGAGAGGTAGGTCGTGGGTTCGAACCCAGGTAGGCGCTTTACTATGTGTTAAATAATTTCAACACCACTCCCCCCATAACGGTAAAGGAAAACATCGTGAGGAAACTGGCATGCCCTAGAGCCAAAAATTCGAAGACGTGACATCTACCAACCCGCACTGGCCACGTGGGGTAGATTACAGCCCACTCCCACTCACAGAGAGGATCCCCGTGTGTCCCAGCAGTAGGAACAATAAAGGTCGATTATGCTATGCTTACCTATACTTTCTTACAGATTTTCTGACAAATTAACATTTTGGTAGGTAGTTCAAAAGTCCTGCAAATGTTTTTGGAACGAGGTTCTTTAACGGAGCTTGCGTTGGGAGTAAAATGGGACAACTCGTTAAGTAATGAAAAAGCGTTATGCGCCATCTTGGATTTTTATTTTGACTTCACTATCGACTTCAGCGCGCTCGAAACCCATGAAGAAAAATTAAAAAAAAGTGGCAGCGGCCATCTTGGATTTTCGTTTTCATGTTTTTCAAGGGTGCTGAATTCGATACTGAGGTCAAAATGAAAATCGAGATGATGATGAAAGATGGTGGCTACGACTATATAAAATTGAACTTCGTTCCTGCCGGGGGTCCCCCGACCCCACGCGTTTTTAATTCAGACAACATTTCCTGCTACCGGCTTCAGTTTGTTACGGGTAAGTTTTGAATCGATCAATTATGCCTAAACTAAAATAATTATAAAGAGAAAAGATTTGATTTTTTGTATGTTTGTTTGTTACGCTTTCAGACTAAAACAGCTGAACGGATTAGAATAGGACAAAGGATACTTTTTATCACGATATTCCCATGGGATCGAGACTAATACGGGTGAAACCGCGCGGTGCAGCTAGTTCGTGATAACTACTTTTCTTTGGTTCTTGTCCACTTAACTGTTAGCCCTGCACCTACGTCATCATTATCATCATCATCATTTCAGCCGAAAGACGTCCACTGCTGGACAAAGGCCTCCCCCAAGCACCTCCACTTCGACCGGTTTTGTGCTTCTCGCATCCAACGAGTTCCTGCGGCCTTCACAAGGTCGTCTGTCCACCTTATGGGAAGCCTTCCAACGCTACGTCTTCCAGTACGCGGTCGCCACTCCAGAACCTTTCGGCCCCATCGACCATCTGTTCTGCGAGCAATGTGCCCTGCCCACTGCCACTTAAGTTTGGCAATTCTTCGGGCTATATCGGCTACCTTGGTTCTCCTGCGGATCTCTTCATTTCTGATTCGATCACGCACCTACGTACACAGACTTAATTAACAATAACATACAATTAATATGACTGGTGGTTTAAATTGCATCTCTAAACGAACTAATGTGGTAATTGGATTTCAGTTACCAATTACCGCCAAACGTTCAAAGGTAAACTATTTAAATAACATCATGATTCAATAATTGTTGCAAACACTAATTAGTGTCTAGTTTGTATTTGCTTTTACTTCAACGAGGTAAAGGTGCTGTTCCATTGCTATCCACTGGCACGTTACGCACGTGTAGGTACTTAGCTTCACTTTGTATGAAAATGTAAATGGTATCATTCACTGTGAACGATGACTAACTCACACGTGGCTTCAGAGCCTAGTGAGTAGTAAGTAAAGTAGTAACAAAGTGACATCTCTAAGCGATAACGGTGTTGGAAAAGTCAAAAATGTGTAGGACTGACATAGCTACCAAAATACTTTATACAGGGTGTTACGGTAAGGGCATATCAATACAAACGGGTTGAAGAGTGTATCTGGTCTAGAATCTCTGTACAAAATTTCAACTCAAAAGCATTAACTTTGAAAATTCTTAATATTTTTTTATTTCGACATCACGGCGCTGCACTGGCGCGCGGCGGCGTGATGTGCGTGTACTAGGTGCACAGACATACTACAGATAATGGATAATGACCCTCGTAGTGCAGTGACACGTTTGTTATGATTTCAATTTAATAAACTATCGAAATAAAAAAATATTAAGCATTTTCAAAGTTACCGTGCCAGCATAAAGGAAGGGGCCTGCCAGGGCCGAAGCCTGCCGGGGGTGCGGGATTGTCCGAAAGGGTTACCGCTACCCCGGAACATAAAGGGCTAAGGAAGGAACACGGATGGGTTTTAGTCAGTAAGAGTCTGACACTCCCTTCGCTCCACCCAGAGCGGGAGGGGTCATTTGATGATTTCCCATCCATAAAAAAAAAGTGTCATCTCGGCGACAAACTAATGTCAAAAACTTGCCAAAATGTAGGGAAATTAGAGATATTTTTGACAGATTGAGACTGAGATCAGACTGTGAACGTCCTTAATCTGTCAAGCTCCGCTAATGAGACACAATTGATTTTCTATTGTTTCGTCGCCGGCGCGCCGCTTGACCGGTTAAAATTACGAGAATTGCCCCTCTGATGTGCCAGGAGTAACTTCAAGGCATCGTCTTTTGTTTATTTCACGAATCGTCAACTAATCCGTGCGCTGCATGTGCCGCTGTGAATCCACGCAGCCCATTAAATGTGCCCAATCAGCTAACGTGTGTAGCCTCTGCGTGCACATCCTACGTTCAATGGAATGGTCCCTTTACGTCAATGAGATAAAGCGAACCACCATGCATGGTTTTAATTACTGTAAACCGAAGCGTATTGTGTAAGTACGAGTATTATCTATCACTAACTGGTCAATTAGTTAATTTTGATGTAATTTCATAATGCAGTGATACAAAGTTAATTAGCCGTGTTTCGGATGAAGTAATTACTGTTTAGTGTTGTTTGTGTCTGATGTTTGTTTTGTTTTACAGTTTCGAATGCCTTCGTCTATTAACAAATACTCAAACCGCGAATAAAGCAAGGCATTCAATAACCGTACTGCGTGAACTGTAAAAGACTTGTCATAAAAGCTGATGAAATGCATCGGCATCATGACCTCAGATCTATTATGTGTGGCATGATGGAACTTGAAACGTTCTTAAAGCTAAGAGGGGGTTGTAGGATTGAACAGAATACTGTAGAGCTAAAATAGGATATGAGAATTCCGACGACGACGTACGGAAAGCCACTTGAGCTTGTTAGAGAAACATTCACATAATATAATCGGCCTATAATGTTCGCACTGCTGGGACACAGGCCTCCTTTCTGTGAGAGAGAGTGGGCCGTAATCCACCACGCGGGCCCAGTGCGGGTTCGTAGATGTCACATGTCTTCGAATTTTTGGTTCTAGGACATGCCGATGTTTTCCTTCACCGTTTTGAAAGCAATGGTGATGAAATAATTTACACAAAGTAAAGCGCCTGTCTGGGTTCGAACCTACGACTTGCAACTCGTAAGTCGCGGCTCGGATATCTATGGTCGCGGCCGTTACTACTTGGCTACCACTGCTCTGAGAGAAACATAACATTAAAAGGTGCTTTCGGTTCGAACCTATCTATGTTTCACCAAGCAACAAACCAAGAAGAGACAGGAGAACGATTAAGATTTTCAGAAAAGTATATTTTATTCGGGAATAGGTACAGTCAGCAACAAAAGCCGATTAACACTGTCCTTTTTACATGTTATTAAAATACGAGTAACAACATTTTTATTCAATAAGCAGATTTTTAGCTTTTCACATAATAGTAAAGAGTTTTTATTCTAAAATGTTGTACTGATTTTACTGCAATTTTGAACAAATATTTTGCTCAATAACTGAGATTAAAAAAACTGAAGTGTTCATCGACTTTTGCTGCTGATCGTACATGCTATTTAAGGCAAAAAACTAAGCACCCACGTTCACCTCTTATACACGTGACTAGACCCACATTTCTCAAAGCTTCCTTATCTCTTTCCTATAGAGGCTATAATGAAGGTACAATAACGCCGGTAATTGATCATTACGCCCGTATTATTGCCACTTATGAGAACAGAACACACCTTCGCACAAAGATCAAAAACTCACAGAAACTATACATATTATATGTACGTATATATATTGAAGTCTATTTTTGCGTCTGTCTGTGTGACCGCGTTTCTCATTTTGGTTACTACGATAATTTAGATAATTGATTTTGGAAGGTTTATTTATGTGTATCACTAGCAGCGCCCCGCGGTTTCACCCGCATAAGTTTCGATCCCGTGGGAATATTGGGATAAAAAGTAGCCTATGTATTAATCCAGGGTGCCAGCTACCTTCATAACAAATTTTATTAAAAATTGTTGAGCCGCTTATGCGTGAAGAAGTAACAAACATACAAACACACTCACAAACTTTCGCCTTTATAATATTAGCGTGATTATAATAATACACTGGCTTCTGCCCACGACTTCGTCGTCTCGAAATTTATTGGTTTAACATAAATTATATCCTATGACACTCGGCAATACTGTAGCTTTGCATTAGAGAAAGAATTTTCGGAATAGGATCAGTAGTTCCGAAGGTTACACCACACATAAATACTCACAAGTTTAACCTCTTTTAATCTTCTTCTATTTCCAGTTCTAGTTACACCATTTATAACTTAAGAACGGCTGGACCGACTTTAATGATCTTTGATTTTTTGGTTTTGTCTCCGCCCCGAATAGCAGAATAGCTATTAAAACATGGTAAAAATGTACGAAAAAATAATAATCATAATCAGCCTATAATGTTCCCACTGCTGGCACACAGGCCTCCTCTTTGTGAGAGAGAGGGCTGTAATCCACCACGCGGGCCCAGAGCGGGTTTGTAGCGGTATCTACAACGCCACATGCGAACAACGCGTCATACTGACGTCACGCAAATCCTGCATCTCGCAAGCAGAGTTTACCGCGCAACTAGCATATATACAACAGCCTAACATGAACCATTGGGCAGTTGCCCGCCAGACACAACACCCGTCTGGTCGGAGGATCCTCCCTTTTCTATAGAGTATGAGTGAACTTTACACCCTGTTCCTCATACCTCTATAGGTTGTTAGATATCACATGTTTTCGAATTTTTGGTTCTAGGACATGCCGGTTTCCTCACGATGTTTTTCTTCACCGTTTTGATAGCAAAAAAAAAACAATAACGAAGATAATTAATTTTCTCATACATTTTGTATGGAATGGCTTATTGATTCTCAGGTGGTATGATGTTCGCTGGGTCAGCTTGTATGAGCATAAATAAATACTTATTAAACTTATTTCAATGTGTTTTCAAGTAGTAAAAACCGTGCGAAGCAGGGGCGGGTTCCTAGCAGTTATATAAAATGTATAGAATAGTGTATAATAAAAAGGTATAGTTATTGCCTTCCTGTTGGACTCACAGAGAGAATACTAATCGGAACGGAACGAGTTTAGATGGGCTAATATTCTTTCTGCGCAATCAAAAAGTCAACAGTTCACTGTTATGACAATTCACTTTGCATTCATGACGGAAAAACCATTTGGAATTCAATTTCCATGCATCTTACCTTTAGGTAAGTAGGGAGGAAAAATTCTATAGGTAAACTGAGAAAACTGGTCATTAATGCAAGATGGTTTTGTGCGTGTTGACTTCTGCATGTTTTTTCTCAAACAGATTTAGTTAGCTATGTATCTAATATTACGAGTATATAAATGACGATGTTTTTCGACCAACTTTTATATGGTTGAGACGGACCTATGCGATCTGTACATCATGATGATAATGATGAAATGCATGAAGAAGCCTCTTCGTGTAGCGCAGCTTGTTCCACCAGTTACCCAACTAAACCGAGCACTCGGAGCATCCTGGTCAGTCACACCCAACACCTTATTTGACTGGCTAATTCTTCCCTTGCAGTGGTAGGGCTAACGCCCACCTGGTTTGCGTCTACCCTCCCACCGGAGTTCGGCGTCAAGCAGCCTGCTGTGTTTCGTCGATGCGTGGGAGTTCCAGTGCCTTAGGAATCTTTTGGGCACGCTCGTTCCATCATAGACCTCATCTATCGCTTTACATCAGGCGTGATCGAGGTCAAGAGCGGGCCCATTCGGCAATGAAAAAAGCTCAGTATTGTCTTATATCCTTAGTAAGTATCAAGAAAGTACAGTACCTATTTATTAGGTGATATTGCTACCAGGTTTGAACCCACTATTTCAATACCCAGGTCACCTTGTCAAAACCAGGTACCACTATCTAATTTTACGTTACATCAAATGATCAAAATAAAGCCATTGGTTAAGCCGTAGACAAGTAAACGTTGGTACCAATGCCACTGAACTGCTGTGGTTAACCACTCCAAACACTGGTATATTTAACTTGGCTGGACGTAAACTGGCTTTGGTATGCAAAAAGCGACCGTGCGCTGAAATACATGTACACTCGCTCCCCTACGACCGCACACGCAATGTACGGTCGGGATAAAAAGGAAAAGATTGTTTTACTGACTTTTACTTACGTTGTTGAAATAGTTTTAGAAGTCAGTTTGTTTAAATCTGTTTTTTTATATTTACTGTCATGTTATACTTTTATTGAACCTTAATCCGTGTTTCATAACAGTTTCTTACTTAATTTTTTTTTTATTGTAAGATGGGTTCTTTAAAAAGCTAACAGTTAAGTCTTCTTCTCAGTTTCTAAGTTTATTGGGTAAATTATTTTAAAAAAATATTAAAGCTTAAAAACACATCGATTGACCTTAAGTAAAAGTTTATTTTAACTCCTGCTTATAACTCACATAATTATTTTTACGTTAGCCTACATTGTTCCACTGCTGAGGAAGGGCTCCCCCCCAAATCCGTCCAGACATCCATCTTACATACAAATGCACACAAACATACACACTTATAAATATGTAGCGATATCTACGACGTCACATGTGAACTACGCGTCATTCTGACGTCACACAAAATCCTGCATCGCGCAAACAGAGTTTACCGCGCAATTAACATACATACAAAGTCCCGACATCAATCGTTGGGCAGTTGCCCGCCAGATACGACACCCGTCTGGTCGAAGGATCCTCCCTTTTTTATGGAAGATGAGTGAACTTTACACTATGTTCCTCATACCTTTACAAATATTTTAAAATAAATAATCAACGCTCTAACTAAAGGAGAAATTAAAATGAATAAAAAACAGTAATCCTATTAAAATAATTTCCGCGAATTTTACAAGACCAGAGAAAATGTCCTTACCCCATCTGCTTAATATTCTTTATAAGTGAGACTATCAGTAAAACAATCTAACAAAGTCTTTATCCGATACTAAAAGCTTTTGTAAACTGCCGCGGAAAATTGGAAAACTCCATAGTTTACCGCAAAGTTTGCGGTAACTGATTGCTATAAAAAGATTGGGGAACGAATTTTAAGCTAAAGCAAAGAACAATTATTTTTGTACAACATAGTGATGGGCTCACGTACAAAAGCTACGAAGGCCGTTCAGTGACACGACCTTCAGTGTTGAAATACGCGACCAATGGGCTAGACACGCACTTAGTTGTAATTAATTTCATCACCAGTCTGTTCATAGAAACGATAAGGGAAAACATCTTGGGGAAACTAGTATGTCCTAAAAAGAGCGTCCATTTAGTTTCTTGCCCGTTCTTCTCTATAGGTACCTACGCTTTGGAATGGGCTTCATCTTTCTGACTGACCGACCCCTTGACAATTCAAAAGTGCCTGTAATTGGTTTAATTGAAATAAATTCTTTGAGTTTGAGTTTAAAAACAAAATTCGAAGACAACTAACATCTAATAATCCCTCTCGAAGAGAGGAGACCTATGTCCCAGCCTTGGAAACAAATAGGGTTATGCTTATACTATTGATGGGCTTTTTCAAGGTAACTGCAAACACCTTGATTTTTGTTTATCCTTGACTATAAGTCGGTATTTTTTTTTTTTAAACGACTTCAAAAAAAGGAGGAGGTTCTCAATTCGTCGGAATCTTTTTTTTTTATGTATGTTCCCCGATTTCTCGAAGACGCCTGGACCGATTTGGAAATTTTTTCTTTTGTTGGAAAGGGTATACTTCCCAAATGGTCCCATGAAAATTTTATCGAAATCAGACAAGCGGTTTTTGAAAAATCAACAAAAATCTAAAAATTTAACTACATTGTCTACATTAACGATCTTTTTGTTTACTTTTTTGTGGGGTAGTTACAACTAAAAAGTGAAAAATAAAAACTTTTTTTCAAAAAAAAAAAAAAAAAAAAACAACCGACTTAAAAAAAAAACACTACAAAGTGATAAATAACTTTTATTTCGGAAGTCGGTGTCAAAAAACGAAAATGCGGAATCAACGACACCGACTTCCGAAATTAAACTTATTTATCACTTTGTATTGTTTTTTTTTTAAGTCGGTTGTTTTTTTTTTTTTAAGTTTTTTATTTTAGATTACATTACAAGTTTGATACAAGTTTGGTTTCGGCTTGGCTCAAAATACTCGTAGATACCAAAAAGTGTAGTGAAATCTCGAATCAATTTTCCGATTTTATTAATACTGACTTTGCAGTCTATTCTTGACCGTTATAGATCGTGTCTCATCTAATTTTATACTTTTGTTCCTACGAACAACACAGTGAAACCAAAATCTATTTTTTTTAAATAGCTGTGCCCAGCATCGCCCGGGTGAATTTCATGTCTATCATATAAAAAAAAAAAAAAAAAAAAAAATCGGCTGAATTGGTCAAGCCGTTCTCAAGTGATAATCTTTCACACATGCGAAAATTGATTTTTAATTATAAAGACTAGCGACCCGTCCCTGCTTCGCACGATTTTTACGACTTGTCAAAATATCGATATTTCTTTATTATATGTAAGTTCAATATTAATGTATTATACATATAAACCTTGTGAAAACCACACCAAAATCCATGGCGGAGTGTAGAATAACAACGCGATTACACAGGCAGATACGAAAAATGGTTTTTCTTTATACTGTGTATAGTAGATATTTTCCAAGAAGACTTCCTAAAAATAAAATCTTACTCTTACAAACAACAAAAGCATGAGCTTAGCCCAAGTTTAACGCACAAAGCGTCATCCGGCTACCTACGTATACACAAACAAAATAGGTATCATTTCGGACGTATAAAGGATTTTCTGGTTATGTATTCTGCGAGAGGCTTTCGCGCGTCGCCAGTCACCGCCCTTTGTCCTGCAAAGGCGTACCGTTTTTATTATGAAAATCACGGCACTTGCTTCCGCTGTGGTAAATACAGGCGTGTGTCATGCGTAATGTCACCTGCTTACCAGCTGTATTGTTTTTGTGAAGAGCTTATGTTTGTAGGCTTTGGTTTTGTCGAGCTGGGGTTAAAATACAGGGTAATGTTTGTGTTAGTGTAATGTAAATTAATGTGGAAATTACATAATTGAAATAGCTTTCTACGAATTTGAATATGACTTCAAGTAATGCTCTTTTTTTGTCTGCTTTACAAGCTAGCATGAAATATTGAGCTAGCAGCTACGGCGTAGATGATCAGCTACGGCGTAGATGATTTGCTACGGCGTAGGTGATCAGCTACGGCGTAGATGATTTGCTACGCTGCCGTAGCATAAAACAGAAGGCCAATAATTCTCGTAATT
Source organism: Amphipoea oculea (assembly GCA_945859645.1). Taxonomy (NCBI): domain Eukaryota; kingdom Metazoa; phylum Arthropoda; class Insecta; order Lepidoptera; family Noctuidae; genus Amphipoea; species Amphipoea oculea. Next base: position 8,806,224 of record OX243876.1, read on the forward strand.
TAAAACGTTTAAAATCTAGTTGCGTTCTCATCTCGGCGACAAATGTATGTCAAAAACTTGTCAAAAAAGGAGGGGAAAAAAGAGGTATTTTTGAAAGATTGACACTGAGATCAGAAGGCCAATTCTCGTAATTTAAAATGTTCAAAATCTAGTCGCTGTCTCATCTCAGTGACAAACAAATGTCAAAGACTTGTCAAAATGTAAGGAAATTAGAAGTATTTTTTGACAGATTAAGACTGAGATCAGACTGTGAACGTTTTTAAAATTACGACAATTGCCCCTCAGACTTTGAACGTTCTTAAAATTACGAGAATTGCCCCTCCGATTGGTTCTATAGTTCGTTTAGCTTGATGAACTCTTTAAATGTGTAAGACGATGATAAATACCCACCTACCAGACTTTACTTAATGAAAAATCTAATCTGAATGAAGGTCACAATTTCAATTTATTTTTTATCATCCAGATTTTCCTGTTCCGTCTCCAACTTACTGGTTGATCTCTTAAAATACAAGCTCATTTTGTTTGACTACATTCAAATGGAAAGCGATGGCAAGTTTATGGGCAAAGTAGGTATTTTTATTCAAAAACTTCCTTTTCAACTTTACTGCGAAGAAAAAAATGGTTCGTTGAATTTGTTTTCCAATGATCTTCCAGTAGGTACTTTTTGTTGAGCCAAAGTTTTTTTGAATGTTTTATAATTATGACAATAAAAACGTTGAAGTTAGGGGCCAAGTTTCCACACCAGCGTAATTGAAGGTTCTTTGAAAAATAAACTAAGATTTTTTAAGTGTAAGGAGTTTTTTAGAGACGTGAAAATTTTTATTCTAGCCCTTTTCTTTCGTCTTTGAGACAAAGGCGAGAGGAATTGCGTCGGCTAGGTGCGGTCTCAACAATTCTATTCTTTTCTCAAGTAAAACAAAGAATTTAATTGTAGTTACCAGTACCACATTTTGTCGGATGTTTGACGCAAACAACAGAAGAATTCTGAGGGCTTCATCAAAATACACTTGAAACTGTTATAATAAAACTAGGTATCGTTTGAGGGTTTTTCTTTGTTTCCTATACAATTGAAAAGGAAAACATCAGAATTATAACAGACTAGCTGCGCCCCGCGGTTTCACCCGCATAAGTTTCGATCCCGTGGGAATATCGGGATAAAACTATCCCATGTCCTTTCCCGGGACTCAAACTATATCTATACCAAATCTCATCTAAATCGGTTCAGTGGTTTGGGTGTGAAAAGGTAACATACAGACAGACAGACAGAGAGTTACTTTCGAATTTATAATATTAGTATGGATATAGTGTGGATACGTGAATTTAGTTAATCCAAGGCTTCAATATTTACTAGTCAGTTAAGACAATTCCTATACGATTTGAAGTGAAAATATCACAATGATAGCAGCAATGTGATTTTAGTTAATCCAAGGCTTCATTGCCTCAACGTAGATTAATCCATTAGACGTGTAGGTAAGTATAAGGTTTAGGAACCTCTCAATTACGTCAACATCGAATAGATAAATAAAAACAGTTTCCATGATTATACAGGGTGCCTGGGACATCTACGCACAAACTGTAACCATGAATTCACATGATTCTAGAACCCCTAGAATATAAATTTTTCAAACTCAAATTTCCGATATAGGTCAAACGGCTGCCAAGCTAAAATGGAACTGAGCTGGTCACATCTCTTGCATGCTATGGGCTAAAGTAACAAGACAATAGGGTAGTTTCCTGGGTAAAAAAATAATAATTCTAATTAGTCCGTCAGTTAGATTATCGAAAAATAATGGACCCATATTTTTTCTTTTGTCAATCAAACAAAAAATGACAAAGATAAAGCGCGTCAAAATTTGGGAGTTGGGGATCGTGACGTCACGCCGTGCGACAATTTTTAGCACGGCGTGACGTCACGACCCCCCACTCCCAAATTAGCCTAACTAGCCTATTGGGCCCAAACAGCAGCAAACGGCAACGCGGCAGGCCCAGAATGAGATGGCGGGACGAACACGACTTTTTCGACAAGGATTGGCGTATAACAGCACTGGATAGGGATAAGTAGAAGGAGGGAAGGAAGGCCTTTGCCCTGCAGTGGGACAAAAATGGCTGATAATAATAATAATAAAAAAATCTGCTGTTTCATAGAAGAGTGCAATACCTACGCGGTCAAAATGTATGGAACAGCTAACTTTTTAAAATAACTGACGAAAAATTTCGCGCAGGAGGGTTCAGAATCATGGTTACGCGTTGATCGGGCCACATTGTAGTACATCTTAGGTGTGCCATATAGCAAAAAGGAAGCGGCCTGGCAGGGCCGAAGCCTGCCGGGGGTGCGGGATTGTCCGAAAGGGTTACCGCTACCCCGGAACATAAAGGGCTAAGGAAGGAACACGGATAGGTTTTAGTCAGTAAGAGTCTGGACACTCCCTTCCGCTCCACCCAGAGCGGGAGGGGTCATTTGATGATTTCCCATCCATAAAAAAAAAAGAGAAAAAAGGGTGTGCCATATATGCAGTTAATATCGATATTTATTTCTGTGTTGACTATAATATATTAAGTCAAACTTTATTTTTCATTAGTCTTCATGCTGTAAACATGTGACATACGAGAAAAGCACGGAGTGGTAAAAATATTGACAGTAAAAAATGGCCCTTTAAATTTGTAACTTTATATTTTAACTAGCTGCGCCCCTCGGTTTCACCCGCATAAGTCCCGATCCCGTGGGAATAGCGGGATTAAAAGTATCCTATGTCCTTTTCCGGGACTCAAACTATCTCTATACCAAATTTCATCTAAATCGGTTCAGTAGTTTAGGCGTGAAGAAAAGACAGACAGACAGAGTAACTTTCGCATTTATAATATTAGTTTGGATTTTAATATAACTGTCTATCTATTACGGTTCATGAGATACAGCTCTCTGATAGACAGACGGACGGACGGTCGGCAGAGGCTAAGTAATAATATAGTTCCGTTGGCACGCTTTGTATACGGAACCCTAAAAATGATGATAGAATATTCTTTATTGTACGGTCAGCATCAAAAGTTGATTAACACTTCAGTTTTTTTTATCTTAATTATTGAGCCAAATATTTGTTCAAAATTGCAGCAGAAGATTTTTTTAGAATATATACCTACTCTTGTCTATTATAGAAAAGCTAAAAATCTGTTTATTGAATAAAGCTGTTGTCAATTTAATAACATGTAAAAATGATAGTGTTAATCGACTTTTGATGCTGACTGTACACCACGGAGATTTGTGGCGGAACTATGTATTTGGTCTGCTTCACGTTCATTAAAAGTGTCAAAACCTGTGGTCAAAACACACCAGTTTATAACTTTCCAATTAATAACCACAAACTTCCTTACAAAATTAATAACTACCGAACAAATTCTAAACCTATTTAGTGTGTGGTACTGGCTAGCGAGCTGGTCGACAAGTGTCGTGTTTAAATGCGCCACCAACCGTGGCCGCCGTGATTTCTTCAGTAAACTACTCACGTAAAACTCTGCCCAACACCTGCACACAAATGTTTTGGTGCAAGGTGAGAGCGGTGGCGGGTTGAGCAAGTTTTGTAAAAAGTGGACACCCTTGGTTCATATTTATCGGATGTAGATTAAGGATTTAGCATGTAAGGCCTCTCTATGGCATTGGATCGCTGATCTGTAATGGTAGTTGTAGGTAAGATTTGAATAAATAAATATTTATTTAGTTAATACTTTAAGCACACAAATGCACAGAGGCACACAAATGCACAGAGGCGAACTTAATGCCATAGGCATTTTCTACCAGTCAACTTTTGGGTGATAAAGATACAAACAATGGTAGGTGCTATTGTAAAAAAAGACGGGTTGCACTCCGGGAGTGCCGGCAGAAGTGAAAACTTGAATATTAACGTTGAAATAAATCAACTAAGAATTGAATTAATATAACAATTTTTTTTTCACTATTGTAGCGTCACTTTTTTCATTAATCGATGCACTTTGTTCAATTTCCATATTTTAAACACTTTATATACACGAATTTTACAAATACACAGCAGTGTGGCTACTACACAGACGGTCGAGCCATCAGCTGTCCATCCATCCATCCACATCCACGTCCACCATCACCGTCACGGTCACCGTCACCGTCCCCGTCACCGTCCCCGTCACCGTCACCGTCACCGTCACCGTCACCGTCACCGTCACCGTCACCGTCACCGTCACCGACACCGTCACCGTCACCGTCACCGTCACCGTCACCGTCACCGTCACCGTCACCGCCACCGTCACCGTCACCGTCACCGTCACCGTCACCGTCATCTACACCGTCACCGTCACCGTCACCGTCACCGTCACCGTCACCGTCACCGTCACGTCACCGTCACCGTCACCGTCACCGTCACCGTCACCGTCACCGTCACCGTCACCGACACCGTCACCGACACCGTCACCGTCACCATCACCGTCACCGTCACCGTCACCGTCACCGTCACCTACACCGTCACCGTCACCGTCACCGTCACGTCACCGTCACCGTCACCGTCACCGTCACCGTCACCGTCAACGTCACCGTCACCGTAACCGTCACCGTCACTGTCACGTCACCGTCACCGACACCGTCACCGTCATCGTCACCGTCACCGTCACCGTCACCGTTACCGTCACCGTCACCGTCACCATCACCGTCACCGTCCGTCCGTCACCGTCACCGTCACCGTCCGTCCGTCCGTCCGTCCATCCATCCATCCATCCATTATCGTGTCTCACTTGGTTCACTTCGGTTGGCGCCGCCGTCGTGGAAAAAGGGGGGGGGGGGTAGGAAATCTCTCCTGACGGTCACGTGTCCTGACGCGAGTTTAACATTTTTTCCCCAGTACAAAAAGTGTGCAACGCCGCTAAAGAAGTTTTCACTTCAAAAATTGAGGAATAAATATTTTTAAATATAAAGGGCCGCAAAATCTATTTAAACTGTAAATATAACGTGTATGTATACCTTATAATGTGTTCGTAATTTAATTACCAAACATGTAAGCAAAAATGTATTTAAGAAGAAATAAAAAAAAACTAAGGGAGGGACACCTTCCCTTATTCCACGCATAAAGTGTATTTTGTAAAAAAAACATGTTTTTCAATTCTTAAAAATACTTTTTTTTTACTTTGTCAGTAATTTTGAAATCAACTTAATTTACACCTACATAAAGTTGATATTTTTTTAATTGGAAAACTTCTATTGAAATCCAAAGATTTGAATATGAAATAGGTACTCTTACGACGGCTTATTGCGCTATGAGATAGTGTTATTGATAGATAAGAAATAATTGATACTAAGATTAAGAGACAAAAGCAATATTTTCTCATTACCTCATTTTCAAAAAACCGGCCAAGTGCGAGTCGGACTCGCCCATGAAGGGTTCCGTAGCAGCAAGTAACATAATATAAAAGTTTTTGTAGTTCTTTGTAACTTTGTGAAAGGTAAATTGCGGTTTTCGATTTATGACGTATTAAAAAAAAACTACTTACTAGATCTCGTTCAAACCAATTTTCGGTGGAAGTTTACATGGTAATGTACATTATATTTTTTTTTTTTTAATTTTATCATTCTCTTATTTTAGAAGTTAGAGGGGGGGGGGACACACATTTTACCACTTTGGAAGTGTCTCTCGCGCAAACTATTCAGTTCAGAAAAAAATGATATTAGAAACCTCAATATCATTTTTGAAGACCTATCCATAGATACCCCACACGTACAGGTTTGATGAAAAAAAAATTTTGGAGTTTCAGTTGTAAGTATGGGGAACCCCAAAATTTATTGTTTTTTTTTTCTATTTTTGTGTGAAAATCTTACTGCGGTTCACAGAATACATCTGCTTACCAAGTTTCAACAGTATAGTTCTTATAGTTTCGGAAAAAAGTGGCTGTGACATACGGACGGACGGACAGACAGACAGACAGACAGACATGACGAATCCATAAGGGTTCCGTTTTTTGCCATTTGGCTACGGAACCCTAAAAACGGAATTAATTGCCAAATGTAGATAATACTATTAACAACAGAATCAACCAATTAAATAAAACACACTTTGTTACAAAAGATATCGAGTTCGATTTCTGGCTAAACCATGAGATTGTCTAATACTCTTCAAGATTGAGCTCACGTTCCTTTGACCACTACTCTATTGCTGTACTACTCATAATTACATCTCAAATTCTACCTGTAGTAACGGATCACCATGCTCCGACTGGCTCTTTGGTCGTCATCATCATCAATCATCATCTGCCTACCTTTTTCCCAACCATGTTGGGGTCGGCCTTCAGTATAACCGGATGCAGCTGAAGCGACTGCCTATCTGACCTCCACAACACAGTTACTGGGTAACACGATATACCTTGGTAAGACTGGTTGTCAGACTTTAGGGCTTCTGATACCCGTGACGACTGTCAAAGATCTACGAATGACAGCTGGAACCAACGGCTTAACATGCTTTCCGAGGCACGGAGGGATCTGTAATGGATGGTCCCCCACGGACCGACTTCGACTAGCGTAGCTTAATCTTGAAGATTGACATATGCGGGTAAATGTTGCAAATATCATATTATAATAGAATAGACATATACAATATATAATAGGTGTTATGATACATTAAAACTCAGCCATATTTCAAACATTTATATTAACACCCAATTAAGTTTAACCAAAAGCCAGATTCATCAGGCCAGAGCAATTCAGGCAATTATTTTCTCTGATAAAAACTCAGAATAAATAATTGGAGCTATGTACAGTAAACACTTCTGTGCACCAAAGTAGTTTGACCCATTAATTGACATAATTTAGGTACTATTGTCACTCCTATTTCTTGGGAATACATCAGTTACACGTTCAAAACCACTTGGATTTTGCTTTACAAACAGTTTATAAGAAGTAATCTTGTGATTTAGACCAAACAGTATTGTTGTACCTGTATTACATTTTATGTTTACGATTGTGTCCGGGCGCGGCCGTCCGAAGATGCATAGTTATGTTACTACTATCTGAACGCTCCGAGGAAAATCCTGAAGTTTTGCTGCAAAATACTTTTTTTATTTTCCTAGTAAATGTACTTTCGTCTTCTTGGGAACATTTTCGATGTGGCGTGATTTGTTGTGGCATAATATTGGTCCCCAATGACTTAATCTTTGAGTTACGGACCAAAGTTCGTATTTTGTTTGTTTTTATTTCTAGGAATGACGACGTACTTATGTCGTTGTTTAAAAGTTACAAACTCGTTTCTGCTGGTGTTGGTTTGAAAGTAACATTAAGATTTTTAGGGTTCCGTACCAAAATGGTAAAAAGGAACCCTTATGGTGCAACTCAGTCTGTCTGTCTGTCTGTCTGTGCGTCTGTCACAGCTGAATATCTCAAGAACTACTAATGCTATCAACTTGAAATTTGGAATAGTTTTAGATGACGTTTGCCCAACTATTTTGCAATTAAAGAAATAAATAAAAATACATGTATTTTATTTTTTCAACAGGGACTGAAAGGGGGTCTGCAAAATTCGAAGTGGGGCGACTAGGGCATGTGGGGTTATCATATGAAAGAGCGCAGTTTGCACATTCTCAAACATTTTTTCTTTTTTTTTGGGCCGCATTGTTTTCGACTTTTGATGAAAAAAAAAAATACCGTTCCTCCCCTTATCTCCGAAGTTTGCAAAGAGAAAAATCTGAAACAATTCTGTGATAGAAGTTTATGTAAAGATTACAGGAAAAATAAAACGATGTCTCTAAATAGCACACTCTTTCAGAAACCATCAACAAAAGTTACATTAGTTCCACTATCGGTCAAGAGATGGCGCTGACCTAAAACTGCAATATTCTACACCGCAGTCCGCAGCGCGCAGTGTTAAAATTCTCTGACGAATATAGGCCTCGCCGATGAATGAAAATTTAAAAAACATATTATTATAATGGTACGGACCTTTGGTGCGCGAGTTCGACTTACTCTTGATTTATTATAAGGTTATGCTCTTCATCAGTTTATCTACATTGGTCATCACTGACCGGTCCTCAGTTGTTATTAGGTTTTTCGATTTTTTTTTCAGTAGCAGTTTTTTTTTTATGGATGGGAAATCATCAAATGACCCCTCCCGCTCTGGGTGGAGCGGAAGGGAGTGTCAGACTCTTACTGACTAAAACCCATCCGTGTTCCTTCCTTAGCCCTTTATGTTCTGAGGTAGCGGTAACCCTTTCGGACAATCCCGCACCCCCGGCAGGCTACGGCCCTGGCAGGCCCCTTCCTTTTTGCTGACATCTCTTTGAGGCGGGCGTGGAACACGTACGCGCCGTCCGGCACGGGCCTGGTCCTGATCGGACGGTGAGCTACCCATTACTCTCCGTCCGCAGGCCCGCGCCTACGGTGGCCGGGAGTCGTCACGCGGCTTCCGACACCCGGAGCGTCTCCCGCGGCGGCTGGGACGTGAGGCTCTCTCCCTCAGCCATCCCGCCACCTCCTTCGCTAGCGTGACTGCTTCGCAGAAGGAGGTGACTGCCTCCCACTCCCACTCGCCCCGGACCATGGCTTGAACCAGGGCCGGACGCGAGAGGTCGCCGACGCTGCCGATCGCCTCTACGAGGGCACGGCGGTGCTCCGCCCAAGCGGGGCAGACCTCCACTGTATGCTCCACCGTGTCCTCTGGGTGATCCTCGCAATGGTGACACCCGGGCGTCTCCTCCCGCCTGATGATGTGCAGGAACCTCCCGAAAAATCCGTGTCCGGTGAGGACCTGCGTCAGGCGATAGGTGAGGACGCCGTGACGCCTCTCTAGCCACTCCTCAAAGAGAGGTCTTATCGCCACTATAGTGGCGTGCCCTGCGCTGGGTTGCGAAAGTCGCTCCTTCCATGCCACCATGAGATCGCGCCGGAGGTCTGTCCGCTCCGCCGCGACTTGCCGCGGAAGCGGAGTTTCCCCCCGGCGTAATGCCTCCGCGCGCCACTCATACAGGCGCGCAAGGACTATCGCCTCCAGATCCCATGGTGGTGAGTAGCAGCTTGGAGTCTGAATTTGTGCGCGGCAATGATAAACCCTCGCCTCTACTTTATTCTTCTGCCCACACCTTCATGGAATCAGAATGATAGGAATGATGTTATCTTATTAATTTAATCTACACGTTACAAAAATAGTCTGTTCCTCCCACATACCTACATAGATAATAAATTAATGAATAGTCTCGCGTGATATATTACTGTCATAGCGCTGTCAGTCTGTGGTGTTAATTGTGGCAGTGGTGTGAAGCTGCCGAAAGATATGTGAATTAATTAGTGGAACAGCGAGTTATGGCACCTATTTGTGTCGCGGGAGGTATTGTGTGCCGGCGTGAGATATGGTTGCAGTTTATTGGTCGGTATCATATAGTATTGTCGCAGACTGCATTTGTTTTGGTACTGGGCAAAGGCCTCTTCTCGTGAAAAGAAAAAAAAATATCATTGGCAAATGCTTGCACTGACTGGTCATGTCCATTTAAATCTGTGTGGTTTCCTTGAAAGACCATTTCAGACACTAATCTACATGGTCTTCACGTGATCTGACCAAGATTATGTCTGGACTTCAAAAGAAACTGTGGACCCAGTAGAGTTACCTTGGCCCCTGGCACAGGCAATTGAAGGAACACGAAAAAAAATTTGACACGAGCAGACATTATCGTCTGCCTGTCTACTTTAGCCTTTCCCAATTGTGTTGGGGTCGGCTTCCACTCTAACTGGATCTAGTTAACACGATACCCCTTGGTAAGACTTGTTGCCCCGTAACAACTGTCAAATATCTGCAAATGACAGTCGGGACTAACGGTCTAATGTGCTTTCCGAGGCACGGAGGGGCCTCGGATGAAGTGGATGGTCAACCAAATTATTATCAGATTTTGAGAGGTCAAAATTGTTTTATAATAGCGTTAAGTGGTTTAGCACTAAAGAGTATTTTATTGAGAAATATATTAATTTGTTTAACGAAATGTTTTTGAAGACGGCGATAAAATGTGACGACGAAATGAATGGCTTTAGATACTGAATTTCTGATGTCTGTATTCTTTTTTATTTTATACGGTAGAAAGTGAAAATGGTGGAAAGGGTGGAAATGAACGTCGCGTTTCCATTTTTACTTATTTGATGATAGTTAAACTATAACGTTCTGATAGCGTTGGCAGTGCATCATGGTCAGAATTCGCATAAGACATAGGTTTGGAAAGAAAAAGGGGAGGCTATTTAGCAGTGGGACAAAATATAAGCTAAAAAAAAACTTAATTACTTTTCACTAACGTTCTATGTTCACGACATCTTACCAAAGTTCAGCAATTAACAATTATTTAATTACAATTACCAAACAAACATTGTATTATTTTGGTACAGATACATTAATTAAATGTAACTGACGTTCTCATTTGTGAGGACTTGAGGAGTGAACACAGATATCCGATAGGTACGGACTTCGAAGCGAGTTTGCAACAAATTGGAGAGTGCTCTGTATGTGTCAAGTAGCCAGCCTGTTCACAGCTGTTCGAGATTTTTTCTCCTCAACATTATCTTAATGATGTCTCTTAATTTTCTGTTTTTATATTTCTGTTCTGGTTGTCACATTTCAATGTTTTTTTTTTGTAACTCTCGTAAAAGTTATCGTCGATAGGAAATTTTTGGCCATTATTTTTGTGTAAAGGTGTAATTTATTGATCGTAATCCAGCAATATACCACACTAATATTATAAAGGCGAGAGTTTGCGAGTGTGTATGTTTATATGCTTGTTACTTCTTCACGCTCAAACGGCTAGACCAATTTTTACAAAGTTTTGTATGGAGGTAGCTGACACCCTGGATTAACATATGGGCTACCTTTTATCCCGATATTCCCACGGGATTGACTCTTATGTGTGTAAAACCGCGGGGCGCAGCTAGCATTAAATATTTGCTAGCCTACGCTGTCCCCTCCTAGCCAACGGCTTCCCATTCCATCCATCTTTTGCGAGCCCGCACGTCTTCCTTCCAGCTTTGACGGAACCTATTCAGCTCATACCGCCACCTCCTACCTGGTCTGCCGCGACACCGCCTCACTGTTTTAGTTCTATGCTATTTGGGCCTACAGTTTGTCCAGCATGTGGCAAAAGCCTATTATTAGTAGTTGAATTTATCCATTTAACTTTCTAAATTCATGTATTAAAGTTTTCTACTTTTAAGTACCTGTGTTATCTACTAGGCCATCAGGCGTCCTACAGTTGAGCCAAGAAATGCGTCTGATATTCGACAATATTATCAGTATTAAAGGATACCACAATTCAACCCAAATGTCTAAATAAAGCGCAAACGGCATAAATTAATAGGCTTATTGTATATTCTTGCCAGTTTATTCGGAGTACTTTCTCTAATACCACAGATTCCAGCCTCTGGGGAGGCAAGTCCTAAGCTCCTTTGATTACGCTCATACACATTCGCAGTGATTTCGAGCGAAGAGCGAAATTGAACCTTATTAATATAAGTTTTTGTGTGACGACGTAAAAAATCGTTTTAATAATGTCACGTTTTAACTACATATACTTCATCATGACCTGAGGCGTTTTTCCTCTGTGATAATGATGTTAGTTTAGAAATTGTTTCTACTAGTAATAATTTTAACGTGAACTATTTCGTTTTAGGTATAAATAATGTTTTGAGCAGCCATAGCAACGCTATTATGTGCTAACTACAAAATTCCCGAAATAATAAACCAACCAAATAATTAATTCAAAGTACGGTTTCGCATGATTCTAAATTAATTAGAATGAAATGGTTAAATTACAGCAATAACTAATGGCCGAAATTAGTGCTTGTTAGATTTAATTATTTGGTGTATTTAACCAAATAATTGAAAATGTTTGATGTTCAAATGGTATATATTTGCTAAATCCAAAAGTTTTTTCATGAATTACATACTTGTTTCAGGAAATTGTTATTCGTTTTTGCATTCTTCTATACAATGGAGCTGTAATTTGGAATATGTGGAAATCACCGCGAATCTCTGTTTCTACAAACTTCTTTTTGGTCGTCAAATGCAATCGGTATTTCAAAAATGCACACCAAAATTTGCATACAATACCAATAGCAGCAAACCAATACTGGGTGCCATAAAAATATTTGTCCCACAAAATTTATTAGACCCGGGAACAGTTATTGTCTATTCGGGCGCCGAGTGACTTTATCATACATTCACACGCACGTTTGACTTACGTCGTAAGTTTGATTTAATATTTAAACGATGCGAAATGGAGTTTGATTCTGAAAATGGGGGAATTTTCGCAAAAGGGTTGGAATTTTCGCAGAAGCGTTGGAATTTTCGCAAAGTTAGATCACGTATGACACGTTACGTCGAATCCACTCTCCTCCTAACTTTATCGAGATTGGATTGGTATTGATTGTCGCTCTTAATAACGTTGCATTTCGCACAGCAAGCGTGTTTTTTTTTATACGTCTGGGTTTAAGCTTTGAGAATAAAAGCAGCAGCGATTGCAATTAAAGGATGTTAATTTTTGATCAGGAGATTAAGGTAGACTCTATTCTATATTTTAACTCCCAAAATACAAGCTTGACTTAGTTTGGGACCTGATAGATCATCTAATTATATGCTGCTGTACAACCATCAAACATCTTAATGAATTGTATTTTATAATTTAAGTTGTTTTTTAAACCTTGTAAATAGGGTTACTGACGTAATTATTAGGCATTTCAAATTTATTTATTTGTGACGCGTAGTTATAATGTGGCCTATGATGTGGATGTGGTAGTTATAATGTGAATTATAAGAACTATTTGAATCACACCATCATCAGCGTAGCAGTCATACAATTATACTCGATACAAAAAATACATAAAAACATTTTATACTAAGCATCTCCAATAATAGGGAAGTTCACTGTGTTCATAAAATGTTCAATAAATCGGCTGGACATATGCCTCTCCTTTTCCTCGCCATTTGACTAGATTTTCGGCAACTCTCATCCAGCTGCTACCAGCCATCCTACGACGATGGTCGCTCTACCTAGCCTGAAGTCGTCCTACCTTACGTTTGCCGAAAACACACGTTTTATGTTTCAAAGGAATCTTATAATGCGATTTGTTGGGACTGCGTTAGAAAATTTGCACCAATTCGTGGAAAAAGCATGTCTCAGAAAAGACATTTATTATTTTATCTTTATCCTGTGTCATTTCCACAGTAAATTCTTAAATGTGATGAAAAACACAAAGGCTAAAGGTTTTTTTATATGCGAAATTTACGAAAACGGAACGAAAAGGTATTATTTTTCAAGTCTTGTTCCAAATATATTATTTGAAAATAAAGAGAACGGGTTTTTTCTCAGCTCTTGTTAGTTACAGTTGTTGGTCTTTTCAAAGAAAGTAAATAGCATTTTCTTAGAAAGTGTGCCAATTGCGAACACCGCCTTACGCGTGTTTCGTGAGTAAAAGTAAAGACTCACCAAGTAAAATGGTGAACCAATTTACCAGGATTTCTTTTTCATTTACGACCATCCTCAAGTAGTGAAAAACTACCTTTGTATGTATGTACAGTTAACAAAAGAGATAAGTATGCAGGATCGTTGGATATAGTAGAAGTTTAGTAAGAAACCTATGGATGTTGTCGACTGAAATTTAATTTGATAAATAAGCTGTTTGTTTTCTATTAATAAAATTACATTTTTGTCGAGAACATCCATCAGTTTCTTACTATACTTCAACTATATCCGACGATCCTGCATACTTATCTCTTTTGTTGACTGTACCTATTACGTATAAATAATAGGCACAGTAGCCTGCGCGTAGGTGAAAACAAAATCAAAATAGGCCGGCCTCTTATTGTGTTTAAACCCCGAACTAAGATAGGCCAACTCAAGGTTACAAGGGTAAGTTATACCACAGACCGTTGACTGTATTGATCACTGAGAAAAAAAAAACTGAAGACTGTGTGAACACGATCTTTAAGTCGTCGTGTCATAGGGAACCCGCTAGTTCCATACTAATCCTTTGTTTGTAAGTTTCGCTTCATTTCTTACTGGGTTCCCAATTTATTTTTTGAAGTGTAAACTTCTTTAGCGGCGTTGCATACTTTTAGTAATGGGTAAAAAATGTTAAACTCGCGTCAGGACATCGCGTCAGGACACGTGACCGTCAGGAGAGATTTCCCCCCCCTCTCTTTCTACGGCGTCGCCAACCGAAGTGAAGTGACACACGGACACAATGGATGGATGGATGGATGGATGGATGGATGGATGGATGGATGGTGATGGAAGTGGAAGTGGAAGTGGAAGGTGAAGTGGAAGTGGAAGTGGAAGTGGAGGTCGAAGTGGAAGTCGAAGTGGAAGTGGAAGTCGAAGTGGAAGTCGAAGTGGAAGTCGAAGTGGAAGTCGAAGTGGAAGTCGAAGTGGAATTCGAAGTGGAAGTCGAAGTGGAAGTCGAAGTGGAAGTCGAAGTGGAAGTGGAAGTGGAAATGGATGGATGGATGGATGGACAGCTGATGGCTCGACCGTCTGTGTAGTAGCCACACTGCTGTGTATTCGTAAAATTCGTGTATATAAAGTGTTTAAAATATGGAAATTGAACAAAGTGCATCTATTAATGAAAAAAGTGACGCAGAAATAGTGAAAAAAAAAAGAGTTATATTAATTAAATTAATAATTGATTTATTTCAACGTTAATATTCAAGTTTTCACTTCTGCCGGCACTCCCGGAGTGCAACCCGTCTTTTTTTTCCTACATCATCATCATCTACCTAGCCTTTTCCTAACAATGTTGGGGTCGGCTTCCAGTCTAACCGGATGCAGCTGAGTACCAGTATTTTACATGGAGCGACTGCCTATCTGACTTCCACAACCCAGTTACTGGGTAATACGAAACGCCTTGGTAAGACTGACTGTCAGAGATCCACGAATGACAGCCGGGCCGGGACGAACGACTTAAGTGCTTTCTGAGGCACGGAGGGGTCTCGGTATGTAAATATGGTCACCCATCCACGGACTAACCGCTGCGATCGATCGACCCGTGCGGCTGTTATTACTTAGCCACAAGCCCCTCTTTTTTATTTCCATCTAAAGAGTATATAATATTAGTCTGTTGTTTTTGTTTTAACTTTTCATGTAGTTAATTTTATTGCTTGTATAAAATAGATTGTAATTTTGTTCATTCTAAATGAGATTCTATTTCACATTTTTGGGAATATTTTTTTTCAAATTATAAAGTTCTCAAACATCACAAAACGACATCCCTTTTTGGACCAAGTTAGTCAACAGAATAAAAAAAATAAAAACATGGCCTTAAATTGCCACTGGCAACTGAAATGGCATTAATTGGTTTAAATCCCTAAACACACATCTATAGCATGTCTCAACAAGTCAGCACCGGTCGACACTGTCCCGCCCCGGTTCGTCCCCCAGAAATGAAGTTAGCACTGCCAGTATTTCAATTTAAATGCTATACCTAATTCCGCACCCCTTCGACATAGAACAGATAGGTACAGAAGGTTAGCTTCATACACACATCCTGTATGTGTGCGTGCAAACATACACGGTAACGTACAGCGAGTGCCAGCGCACTCGCATCGCCCGCAACGTACGTATGATCATACCAAATGTATCTGATGAAAGTGTATACAAACCCTGTTCAGGTTAAATTCTTACGCAATCACTCACGAAATCCGAATAAGGAACACATTCATCTGTGTTTTAAGGCTTCAACTTTATAGGAATATCTCACCATTTTTCCGACAGTTATTGTTTGAATAACATATTAACTTCATTAGAACTGGCACGCCACAAGCGGTACAAATTTGTACTAGCTCGTCCCTGAGAGGCAATTGAGAAATCATCCACGAAAATTGCGGTTATAAATTTAACATCAATTGACATATGAAAAACTAAAAAATAAAATCGAATTTTGGGTTTAAGTATTAAAATTATCAAATCAAAGCACTTGATTTGTAAGTGCTTCTACAAATTGGCATCCACATGTACGTTTTTTGATCCATTTGTTTACGTTACCATCAGACCAAATTCAAAAGTAATTTATTCAAATTAGGCTGAGGCACATTTCGAACGTCAAAATTACAAAAGACAGCCCCCAAAACGCCCACCCTTCACCTCCAGATATTTTTGGAAAAGACTATACGCGTCTATGAATATTGTAAAATTAATGAACAAGACACCAGCTTTTAAAGCAAGCAATTAAACATAAATATTATATTCTAGAATTAAATACACTGTAATATTTTGAATGTCAAAATGTCTGACTTTGTATTAAAACTTAATTACAGACTTTAAGACCAATACCTATTCCAAATAAATGGTTGTAATTATGTGTGTGTGCCTGTTTTCGCTTATTGCATGAAGCCAGCCTTCTGAACCAATCTATTGTGTGCCGTCGATGGATGCGTGAGATGAAATCTGACGACTGGTTACATACAGACATGTCTGGTAGACTATAGGTAGGTCTGGTGGACCCAAGTCTGGCAATTTTGTTAGTGTGTTTTGACTGGGTTATTTAAGGGTTAGGTGATTCTGATATATGATTGGCTGTTGAAAGGTTGGTTTTAGAGTTTTAGATGAAAAAGTATCATTCTGTGTTTCTTTGTCTAGACTCTAAGCAGAGAAAATAAGTAATGCTTTATAATTCAGTGTTTTATTTTCTCCTTTTATTGTGCATAAAACTGAATATAAACCATCCATAAAGTTTTATGGCAATATTTCTATGTATTACTATTAAACGGCTTTACTCTTATTTTAATCCTACTACTATTATAAACGCGAAAGTTTGTGAGGATGGATGTATGGATGGACGTTTGTTTCTTTTTCACGCAAAAACTACTGAACGGATTTGAATGAAATTTAGCACACAGGCAGTTGATAACCAGGATTAACACATAGGATACTTTTTATCTCGATATTCCTACGGGGCCGTAACATAAGCGGGTGAAACCGCAGGGCGCTGCTAGTAGTAAGTAAGTACTAGTTATTACGGCCATTTTCTGTTATTATCATACCTAAAATATACCCAATTTAAAGTGATAGTTTTGAACTGCACCAATTTAGAATAGAGGAGCTCAGACAATTTGATTTGGAGCCGAAAGTGTCTCGGCACCCTCCGCAATTTGTCAGGGGTATTTATTTAAATTGATGCTAATAAAATGAATTACATTGTGTTCTTTCTACTGCGCCAGCCTTCAGACTCGATACCTGCGCTGCAATGTAAGTTATAGATGTAAGTACAATTAAATGGAATAGGCTTTATTGTGAGATATTTCAAGACGTCTCTTTTCAATTTAACGTAACATTATTTTTATTATGTAATAAACAATTATGTATTGTTTTTATTACTTCACATTTAAATTCGACATTGCTATTTTCTGAGACGTTTTGTATGTATATAACTATTGTTGTTTCAGAAATCAGTTGTAATTTCACTATTTATTTTACATTAACACGTAACGGCCAAATGCACACGAGTATCTACATTAAATATGTTTTTTTTGTTCTATTTTCCGCATGACTGGAGAATATAACAAAATCTTATTTTATTTCATGTAAGTATAACCTGTCAGAGTAATTTCTTAGACATAAGGGTACCTTCAATAAAAGCAACCCCTCTCCCCCATACGATGAACCTCCGGGCTCCTGCCTCCTCCAGGCAACCAAACCTTCTAATTTCACTAGGAGGCTTAAAATAATACAAACTACTCGTATGTATAAAACTTAAATTAATATTCTCACATGCACTTCAGGACAAAGACAAAAAACATTCTAAATCAGATAAACGCACATCGACAGAAGAATTACTTGGCGTGAACATATAAAAACCAAAAGGGGTCAAGCAAACATAAAACTAAGAAACATTCAATGGTTCATGGAAAAACAGTCATCACCAAGCTTAGAAAGTAAACTTCTTATCTATAAACGCATCCTTAACCCTGAATGGACATATGGTATAGAGCTCTGGGGATCGGAAAGCCACTCAAATATTGACATATTTATTTATTTATATATACTTTATTGTACACCAGAAAAAAAAACATAACAAAAAAAAATACGATTATTAATATAAAACATATAATGGGCGGGTTGAAATAGGCAGTGATTGCGTGGATATAAAAATGGATACTACAGCGCTTCCAAAATAAGGCATTAAAAACCTTAAGTGGTTCACCTTGGTTCACAAAAAACATTGAAGTACATGAGTACCTACAAATCCCAACTATCAAGGAGGTTGCAGAGAGGTCCTACAAGAATTACAAGGAAAGACTCCAACGTCATAAAAATTAACTCCCTGTGACACTTCTAAAGTCCTCGGACTCTACCTACAGACATAAAAGAGAACGAATAGCGTCAATCTAACTAACTCTGAAAAATCTAATAACGAGATGACGCATCGCTGGGTGTAAATAATATCGAACTGCCAAGTGAAGAAATAACCAGTCTGATTAAAGCTGATTGCAGACCAAAAAAAAAATAAAAAACATAGACGCAGATCCAAAATCGTGATACCGCCTCAATGATTGACGAAACCCCATGATTTATCAAAGCAAATTGTATAAAAACAAGTCCGTTTGATCTATACGTTGTTTATAAATCAAAGCAGAACGCGTATTTTTATGTCGCACCCTAGAACGGGTCGCCGCGTAAAATATGAACGGTTAAATCCTGACACAAAGAATATATGCGATCCTCCGGACGGACAATAAAACAAAATGTGTCTATTCATAGCTATTTTCTTGTATTATCTAAAGAGCTTTTAGATATATCTACTGAAAGATATTTTTGCTTAAAGAAAATACAATTAAAAGATTTGAAAAGAACTTCGATTCGTGGCCACGTTTTGTATTTTATTTTTCAAAGAATATTTGCATGTTAAATGGTTTGGTTCGGACGACCTAAGGAAGGTGGTTGGGGTAGACTGGATGCGGAAGGCGGAGGACAGGGTGCTGTGGCGCAGTCTGGGAGAGGCCTATGTCCAGCAGTGGACTGCGATAGGCTGAGTTGATTGATTTATTGAAATGGTTTGGTTAAGTCTAAAACGCTTTTGAAGACGTGAAACATAGTCTGATGCCCAATAATGTCTATAAACAGTGCATAAAGCTAGGGAAAGTAATTGTTAAACAAATTGTCTACCAACTTTAAATAACTATAACGGGTGTAAAAAGACACTTGACGAAGCCGAGAGTCACTTGTAGTTCCCATCATTGTAACAAATTTTTTGTACTGGACCATACCTGGGAACCTTCTGGTTACGGAGATATTGAAGGTCAAAGTTCCAACTTTTACTGAGGTTGTTTTACAAAAACAAGTTTTTTAATGTTATAACACAACTTTAAGTACCCTCACGACCCCTGTACCGTTACAAGCACCCATAAGCACAATGTTTTGCGTATGTTACATTGCGCACTACAGCAAACAACAAATTTTCACACCAAAAATAAAAGTCGTTTCCCAGCAATTATTTTTATGCAATTTTACTTAGTTTAATGTACAGAATGCGTCGTTGACGGCTATTATGCGTGTGGGACTTTTTACACCCTGTATATTTTAATCACAACTATGATTTTTTTACACCCTGTATATTTTAATCACAACTATGATTCTTTGACAAGTTTATTAAATTGCATGCCACGGCAAATTGACGTAGGGTGTCAATTTGCCTAACAATTTGTAGATCACTTGACGCCAGCTCGACTTAGAAATCAATCGACAATGATATCGACGATGTCAGTAGGTAATTTAGTTTGAAAGTGAAAGCGTAACTGTGCGTATGATTACCTGCTCCGTAAGACGTGGGAATCGAAAATACCGTATCTGTGTTATATATCTATTGAAAATACATAACTAATGATAATTCTGAGCAAGAATTCTAGGTTTCACCTGAATTTGGCTAGATTAAAAAGCTGTCACTGTTTATTAACGAATAAAGGAATGATTTCATGATCGAATAACACTGTCTAACCTGCTTTAAGCATCTACATTTATACAAATAAATAAAATTGAAGTGTTTGTTTGTAATATCAAAATAACGGCTTGTCAAAAGCATATGAAAGTATATACGGTACTTTTTTGTCTATCCGTTTGTTCCGGCTAATCTCCGAAACGGCTGTACCGATTTTGACGGGACAGATCTGGCAGATAGCTGATTTTATAGGGAGTAACTAAAGCTAAAAATAATGGTCTATTCCCGTTGTCAGGGTTCCGCAAAAAAAAAAACAATCCTTGAAATCCAATTTGTTTTTCGATATACACGCAAACGAAGTCGCGAGCACAGCTAGTACAATATAAACCCTGGCTTTGGCAATAGTTTTGTAAGTAGCTTGTATTTTTATTACATTTCAGACTTTAAAACGACTGTAAACACTACAGAGTTGGAAACCAAACAAACAAATTAATTAAATGCGTCCTCGAGAACCAATACATTAAATTAAAACTGCTCACTAGCACAAAAATAAAAACCCAATCCCACAATCCAGCCACGCCTGTCTACTTCTTTTTTTATTCTGATCCGATTTCAGATAATGAATTTACAATATTCCGTGCACAGAACTATGCGGTGTCTGCCAAGACTAGGCTGGCAGAGGAAGCCAAGAGCTTGGCCACACATAGCGACAAACCTCCAATTAAAAGTACGTCACGTCCCGATGCCGGTGGAGTTGCCAAATGCAGGCGACCAGGATTTGTTCCCTGCGGCTTATTGTGAAATGTTATGACGGAGACTGTTCGGGGGTAATTGTTTTATAGATTCGGATTTTCGAGGGGTGGCGGAAGAATTTCTTTGTTTATCGAGTGTTTTATCTAACTATATTTTTATAAATATATTATACAGCGTTACTGGTTAACTGACCTTTTCCTGCTTGGTGGTTGTAGGGAGGTTATTACCGATGAATTAGACCATTAAGTCCCTGACCAATAGTGAACCATTTATGAGAAAAAATAAATTTAAGTTTTATTTTTAGTTTATGGGGTAAGGCGTTTTAAAAATTAATAAAAAAAAGTATTGATGGATTCAAATTTTTATTTTTTTCTCAATTAAAAGACATAAAAAGGATTCATTATAGCATTTATTCCGGAAGGTTGGTAATACAGTGTATAATACATTAATATTAAAATCACATACAATAAAGAAATCTCGATGTTTTTCCTAGTCGTGATAACCATGTTAAGGCGGGTTTACTAGTAAATTATAATTTTTGGTTATTAAAAAATGTTAACAAATAGAGAAACTAAACTTCATGATGGTCAATGTGATCACTGTTAAATGGCTATCTTAGCTACAGATAAGATATCCATGGAATGGAACCAACCATTGATTTTTGTATACTGATGTTTTAGTTTGTGAAAGAAAACGTGATGACGATTGGCTCCCATCATAGCAGTCGCGATCTGTGATCACCATCCAACCTATTTTTGTATAAAAATCTCACCGTGAAAATGTAGGTGAAATGAGTTCACTTCACGTCATTTTCACGATATTTTCACAACATTTTTACGACATTTTCATGAGATTTTTGACACTATTATCTCATTTCAAGTTTGAAATGAGTCAATAGTGTCAATTCCTGCATCAAGTGGAACGACAGATCACTGAAGTTTTCACGGTGAAATTTATACAGAATAGATCGGTTGATTTGCTTGTGGCTAGGAAATAACAGCCGCACGGGTCGATCGATCAGGTTAAGCTACGCTTGCCGACTGCCGTGGTTAGTCCGTGGATGGGTGGCCATCTTCACGTAACAAGACTCCTCCGTGCCTCGGAAAGCACTTTAAGCCGTTGGTCCCGGCTGTCATTCGTGGATCTTTGACAGTCGTTATGGGTCATCAATAGCCTGAAAGTCTGACAAACCAGTCTTACTAACTGGTATCGTATTACCCAGTAACTGGAGGTCAGATAGGCAGTCGCTTCATGTAAAATACTGGTATTCAGCTGTATCCAGAAAAGGCTAGGCAGATGATGAGATCGGTTGATTTGCAGCTCTTATACAGTCAAACTCGTTCGCGGTCTGCACCTCTATAATAAACCCGTGTCTACCCGTCAAACTGTCAAACAAAACCGCCAAACAAAGCACGTCTAATAAAATTCATAACGTTTGGCATCACCACAAACAAAACAACTGACTGATCAGAATAAAATTAATACGAGATGGACGCTTCTAAAATGCTAATTGAGTTTAAACAATCCATTTTGCTTCGGTAATGGCGGGTGCGGGATGCGAATGAACAAAAAAAGTTCTTTGTATTGATTTCTTAAGCGCCAGAGAGTTTGTCGTAAGTACTCCGTGAAATAGGTCACCACTAAAGTCTCTCTTTGACAAAATAGTGATTTTTGTGCTGAACAATGGTTTTAAGTAGGGATAAGTTTGTTAAAGAGACCGATGAAGTTCTGGAGGACGGCTTGATGCAGTTAGGGACTTACTTCGAATCTTTTGATGAAATTATTTCCATCGGATCCAAGCGACAATAAATTAGAGGCAATGATCGAAAAGTCAAGAATAAAAATGTTAAGAAAAACCCAATTCACGTAGATACTAAATTCAAATTTATTTTTCAAATTTATGTTATTTCAAGTTAAACAATATCAACCTTATTTTAATGGTTATTAAGTTGATTTTGGAGTGACTAGTACTATTGAAAAAGTTATAAAGATGTTTGAAGTTGTAGCGAAAACTGATCTTTATTGTGTAGGAATTAAAGTTATTTTTCCAGATACTCATATTTGTTTACATTTTTGTCAAATAAATCGCGAATGCAATATAAGTATTTACTAATATTTTTACGCATAACATATGATTCCCCCTACCTTTTTATTTTATTTTTTGTGTTTATGTTCTTTTTGCGTCATTTTCACCGCAAATAAACGTATTTACTTTCTTTCTTTCTTTCTTTATTACCCTGTATTTCCCGAAAGGATAGGAGGATCCCGATAGGATCTCGTGTACTATACAGGGTGGCACGGACATCACAGCGCAATCCGTTATCATCGATTCAGTACATAATTCTGGAAAATATCATCCATTTTGACCGCGTAGGTGCACCGCGCGGGCACTTATGTACGAAACAGCCGTGGTGAAGGCCGCAGGAATCCGTTAGATGCGAGAAGCTTGGGGGAGGCCTATGACCAGCATTAGTCGTCTTTCGGCTGAAATGACGATGTTGAAACAGCGGATTTTTTTTTGTAACCGACGAAAAATTTGTACGCTAGAAGATATAGAGAATCAAGTGCTGCATTCATGGTTTACAGTTTGCGTATCGATGGGGATGTCACCCTGTATAGTACACTGACTGTATACCAGTTCCGTTTACGTCCCATGTAATAGGAGGCAGGTCTATTGCCATCAACTGGAAACAAATCCAGAGACCGGGAGGGGGAAGGGGGGCTGCTTCTCAGAAATTCCAGATGGAACAGCCCAGTAACAGTTTGCCCAACCCACGGATCGAACCCAGGGACCTCATGTAAGCATATTTTTTTTGCAATATTTTTTTATTTTTTTTATACACAGACATTGTGATGAAAAATTCTAAACTAAAAAATTAGCGCTTTACAAGAAATCTAAATAGAAACTCGAAACCCTTTGAGACAAGACTATTTACTTAGAAATTTTAACAAAAAAACTAGAGTCTGTTATTCAATAGCCGTCAGCAAAGAGTTTGGAATAGACAAAGTAACCAGTGAACCCAATATAGGGTTCACTTTTCCGTTTTCAGGGTTCAGTAGTCCCGAGTGCAAAGTAAAATCTGCGGGGATTTGAGAAAAAAGTAAAATAGAGGTGCGGTATTAGCGAACATCGAATATCTATAGTGCTACTTTTGGCAGCATTTTAGTACATAAATCGTCTAATGGGCGTTCGAATGCTTATTTCGGAGTTTAAAACATTCAGAGTAAGCCACAATGAGTTCATCATCATCTGCCTAGCCTTTTCCCAACCATATTGGGGTCGGCTTCCAGTCTAACCGGATGCAGCTGAATATCAGTATTTTACATGGAGCGACTGCCTATCTGACCTCCATAACCCAGTTACTGGGTAATACGATACCCCTTGGTAAGACTGGTTGTTAGACTTTCGGGCTTGTGACGACCCGTAACGACTGTCAAAGATCCACGAATGACAGCCGGGACCAACGGCTTAACGTGCTTTCCGAGGCACGGAGGGGTCTTGGTATATGAAGATGGTCACCCATCCACAGACCAACCGCAGCAAGCGTAGCTTAACCTGATCGATCGACCCGTGCGGCTGTTATTACTTAGTCACAAGCCACAATGAGTTGTTCGAATGAAATACTAATTTTCAGTACTAACGGACTTGGGCATAGTACGAGTAGTGCGCTGCTGCGGTGAAAGCATTTGATTATGCAAAACTCATGATTGGCTCCGTCTATCAATGTTACATTTTGTGTTCGCTCGTTTGAAACGGAAAATACCTCGGTTGTTTCATTTGCACTTTTCTCTTTGTATCCATACTATATATACTATATCCATATTAATATTATATACTATATCCATACTAATCACACTAATATTATAAATGCGAAAGTTTGTGAGTGTGTGTGTGTGTGTGTGTGTGTGTGTTTATATGTTTGTTACTTCTTCACGCTCAAACCGCTGAACCAATTTAGATGAAATTTGGTATAGAGATAGTTTGAGTCCCGGGAAAGGACATAGGCTACTTTTTATCCCGATATTCCCACGGGATCGACACTTATGCGGGTGAAACCGCGGGGCGCAGCTAGTAATATTATAAATTCGAAAGTAACTCTGTCTGTCTGTCTGTCTGTATGTTACCTTTTCACACCTAAACCTTTGAACCAATTTAGATGAAATTTGGTATAGAGATAGTTTGAGTCCCGGGAAAGGACATAGGCTACTTTTTATCCCGATATTCCCACGGGATCGACACTTATGCGGGTGAAACCGCGGGACGCAGCTAGTAATATTATAAATTCGAATGTAACTCTGTCTGTCTGTCTGTATGTTACCTTTTCACACCTAAACCATTGAACCGATTTAGTTGAAATTTGGTTTAGATATAGTTTGAGTCCCGGGAAAGGACATAGAATAGTTTTTATTCCGATATTCCCACGGGATCGAAACTTATTCGGGTGAAACCGCGGTCCGCAGCTAGTATTATACAGGGTGTTACAGAAAGGGTATATCAATACAAACGGGTTGAAGAGTGTATCTGGTCTAGAATCTGTGTACAAAATTTCAGCTCAAAAGCAGTAACTTTGAAAAAATGCTTAATATTTTTTTATTTCGATAGTTTATTAAATTGAAATCATAACAAACGTGTCACCGCACTACGAGGGTCATTATCCATTATCTGTAGTGTGTTTGTGCGCCTAGTACACTCACATCACGCCGCCACGCGCCAGTGCAGCGCCGTGATGTCGAAATAAAAAAATGTTAAGCATTTTCAAAGTTAATGCTTTTGAGCTGAAAATTTGTACAGAGATTCTAGACCAGAGCCCTGATTCACAACCATACGACAGGCTATCGTATCGAAAACCTGACATTTCGATGACCTGATTTGACTTCCCCTCAACAGCAAATAGCTGTTGGAAGAATAGCGGGCGTCTATTTGATTTAAACTGACAAAATTTTCGGGTTTTAGACTTGTGAACAGCATTGAGAAGACTCCTACGATAACAATGATTAATGTTCGATACGATACGGAAGCATATCGAGTGTTTGTGAATAAGGGGGCTGATACACTCTTCAACCCGTTTGTATTGATATACCCTTTCCGTAACACCCTGTATATTTTTGGCAAAATATTTTTGTCTTCCAGTCCCTTTAAAAATTACCTACATTCCACTGTCATCTATATATAGATACCCTTGTGTAAATTCATACGATTTTTATATCAAAGCCATCGCCAAATCCTTTGTATTAAAAAATGGAAGCGACCTTCCTAAAAACGCTTTTTTCGCTATTTTTCTTGTTTTAAATCGTCGCCATTTAAAAATATAGCGCAAGGCTATAAACAGAAAGAGATGGCAGCAGTAACGGGTGCGCCAAATTGAATTCATCGTCATTTTTTACCGGCTCTGCACGGAACAACGTGCTAATGTGTTGTAGTGCACGACAAATAACAAATTCGTTGCGACATGCGTACATCGATGCGGCGCGACTGTGATTAAGTTACTGATATTTTATAGATACCTAACTAACTGATTTTTATAGATAACTGATATTCCGATTTTTTATGCTATTGTTTTAAGTTATCAACTGTTATTTTTAAGTAAGAAAATTGGTTTTGCGTCCACTATTAAAGGGTATGTTCCTACGTAAATTTTTTTAAATATCACATCACACTAATATTATAAAGGCGAAAGTAAAAAAATAAATAAATAAGAAGGAATGCTGTAAGTAAGTGCGGGCAGGAGATGCAATGAGACGGGTGGGTTGGGGAGCGAGAAATATTACGCGGACGAAATCGCGGGCAGAAGCTAGTTGGTAAATAAAATTAAAAAAAATTAATGAAAATTATGAAAAACTAGCTGCGCCCCGCGGTTTCACCCGCGTAAATGTCGATCCCGTGGGAATATCGGGATAAAAACTATCCTATGTCCTTCCCCGGGATCCAATCAATCTCTCTGCCAAATTTTATCGAAATCCGTTCAGTGGTTTAGGCGTGAAAAGGTAACATACAGACAGACAGACAGAGTTACTTTCGAATTTATAATATTTCTAGCTGCGCCCCGCTGTTTCACCCGCGTAAATGTCGATCCCGTGGGAATATCGGGATAAAAACTATCCTATGTCCTTTTCCGGGACTCTATCTATCTCTATACCAAATTTCATCTAAATCGGTTCAGTGGTTTAGGCGTGAAGAGGTAACAAACATATAAACACACACACACACACACTCACAAACTTTCGCCTTTATAATATTAGTGTGATATATATATAGTATGGATGTATTACATAAGATCAGTAATGTATCTTCACTACTGTGATCTATATACAAAATACTGTTTCCCATTGAAACCGTGGCAGATATTTTTATAGCACCTTATACTCGTATATGTTACTAGCTTCAGCCCGCGACTTCGTTCGCGTGAAACTTCTTGTTTCCCCCGAGCCACCCCGTCGTATCGCATCACCCGCCCGCGCTATCACTTAAGAGCCTATACTACCTCAGCTAAAATTTACTCTTTATCTCGCTCATACGATACTGCTCGCTGAATGAGTGAGAGCGAGACAGAGTGCGGTGCTGGGCGGCAGGCAGCGCCAATAGTTTAGGTATTTGCTTTTTACAGTGAAAATAATGGTAATTATAAAAAAGTAAATAACATAAGACCTGCTTTAAAGTAAGTTCAGTTAGTATGCAAAGTTTCATGATCTAATTTGAAGTATTTTTTGAATACCAGCGGTTTATTGTTCGGGTTAGAGGTAACTTTGGATTTATTTTCTATCGAGAAAATTTTATCGAATCGTGTTTTCGTCTAACATAAGACTTAGCATTAATCCTCAACTTTACCATATATTTATTTCAAAATTAATGGTGCAGTATTTTCGACATAACGGAGGATCACGCTAAGCCATTTGAGGTAGTATAGGCTCTTAACGTTATTTTTTACTTTTTTTCTTTTTGCTCGGCTCCTAAGGGTCATAGCGTGATGTTACATAGCCTATAGCCTTCCTCAAGAATAGGGCTATCTAATGCAAGAAGAATTTTTCAAATCCGACTAGTAGTTCCAGAGATTACCCCCCTACATACAAACTTACAAACTTTACCTCTTTATAATATTAGTATAGTATAGACTAGCGAAGTAGGTTCTTAAAAGACAGCTTTTTACAAACAAATATTTTGCTAAATAGGTAACCATGATTTAAAAAAACTGAAGTGTTAATCAACTTTTGATGCTGACCGTACAGGAGAAGTGATTTTCACCTGTAAAACTAAGATAGGGTAACCTACAAACAGTGTTACCTTCTTTCTGTGCATTTGGCCCGTATCGGCGAACGAATTTGGTCTACCACTGCATTTGGACACAAGATATCCATCAAAGTACTTAGGTAACAACGAATAGGCACTGCACAAGTCCCAACATAGTCCCACGATAGGCCGTTGTGAACAGGCTATTTCCCATTTTCCACGCAGTTGTTTTGATTCAATTCCGCTTCCATTTGTACTCGAATTACACAATTTTGTTTTTCGTTCCAATCGCATTATTTTAGCGTCAACAAATGCGTTCTACAAACTAATTTTCAACATCACAAAATTTGGTAGTAGTGCACGTCATAAATATTGAATCGATGTGTTTCTATATCACGGTTAGATTGCCGATGTCAAAGAGAACAAATCAGCTATCGTTTTTCTTATGGGGAAGTGAACGCGGTCTGGCATTTTAGGAAATTGGTTGTAGGTAGTATAAGCATGTCTCTAGGACATTCTGAAATGAGTTTTAAGAATAGCGAGCTCTAAAATGTTTCCTTCTCGTAGTCGTCGTCTTTAAAATATGTATATAAGTAAGACCTTCTCTTCTTCTTCTTCTTTACTTTTCTATCCATATTTCCATACCAATATAATAAAGGCGAAACATTTACTTTATTATAATATACAAACATGAAATGCATATATGTATAGTATCTATATATAATAAAAAATTAAAGAAAAAGAAAAGAGCTCATTGGGCATCAAAAAATTCGTCCGCATCGCTGTAAATGGGATAAGTGCCCAAAAGGCTGGCAGCATTATCACGTTATATGGCAAAAAGCTTAATTTTAAATTTCGCCAATGTGACAGACAGACAGTCTGGCATCTGTCAGTCTATGTGTAATGATTTCACGCCTGACCGACCGTTATAAAATTTGACAGATAGGTAGCCTGGGACCCCAGGTACAGGACCTAGGCTACTTTTCATCCTGGATCGTAGACCAAGTCGCAGGCAACAGCTACTTTTTAAATTTACGAAGAAAGATACGTGATAGTATCATTATAATACAAACACTTCTTAGAGGATATTATTACGACCTAGCTTATACAAAACTATTTTTCTCTCCCCATATTTCAACCGAAGTACACACTTCACTCACACACACACAGTTTACTTAGCCTAAAAACAGACATTCTGGGTTTGTCCAGTTTGTAAGTCATTGATAAGGGCCCTGAAATCCCACACACTGTTAGTTTAGGACCACTACCATTAGGCTTTAATTCTTATAATACAAATAGTGTAAAGCAAACATTAGTTCAGCTTGAATTGAACCAGTTCGTAGAACTAACACGAATTATACGAATATTTCCAAATTTATGTTGATTTATAGCGACCCAGCCTCTTTCGCACCATTTTCACAAAATGAGAAAATATCGAGATGAGAAAACATTGATTTTTGTATGTTGGTTTGTAATGGATAAACTCAAAAATACTTAACCGATTTTAAAAATTCTTTCACCTATAAAAAGCTTAGTTTAGCTTGTGAAGAGTTATAATTTCGTTATTTTTATTAATTAATTAGGTATTAATTGTTATTTACTTACATATTATTTTAATTCTAGATATATATTACCAGTTTACATTTCAATTAAAAAGCTACAATATCAGCGAGTACAAGGGCTGTATTTTTTTTTGTATATTATGGTGTCTTACGACTTCCCCGTGAACGAAGTTGCGGGCAGAAACCAGTTTATTATATGCAAGTTTAATATTAGTGTATTATTCACACATATACGAGTAACTTTCGGAACAAATTCTCTAAATGATGGTGGAAACCACATCACAATACGTTGCGTAGTTTAGAAGGCGGGACACACAGTCAGTCACGAAAACTTAGTTTAAATTATAATTAATGTACTTATATATCAGGTTGAAATCCGCAAGAAATAATTCATCTAAAACCCCCCCTTACCTTACCCTTCCTACCTTTGAATCAAAAGCCTTTTGATTCAATGGTAAACCAGCATTGATCACCACGCTAGCCTATGTGTTTGTGATTTCAGACTATGAAGAAAACAACTTTTTTCCTAGAATAGAACACACTGGTGGTGTCTGCGATTAAATTGGAAAGTACAAACCTAAACATTTAATATCGCATTCGCAGCTAAGGTTTTTTTACTGAGGCAGTGTTTAAAAGCGGATTTTTGAACATCCCGACCACCACGATTTACGATATAATGAGAACTATTCGGCTACCAATAAATAATGTAAGGTACAACTACATAAACGAACTAATACATAAGCCATGTTCCATGTATGGTATACGTCGAAACACGGACCAATAGTGTCATCGAATAGGCGGTCTGTAGCGAGTTGGTAGCTAAAACTAAATGCATTTTTCATGTTGTGAGCTCAACTTCTATAAAGTTGGGACATACTCTCGTGGATACCGTACACTGCTCTCTTTAGTGATTTATTTCGTTAACATTTATTTGTTAAAAATAAATGTAATATTGAGCAGTAGCACATTTTTTTTTTGTTCTGTTTTGGTGCTGAAGATTGAATTAGCACATAAAAAACCCAGGCCCTTGTTCAAGCCATGGTCCGGAGCAAGAGGGAGTTCCAGGCTGTCACCTCCTTCTGCGAAGCAGTCATGCTAGGAGGTGGCGGGATGGCTGAGGGAGAGAGCCTCACGTCCCAGCCGCCGCGGGAGACGCTCCGGGCGTCGGGAGCCGCGCGACGACTCCCGGCCACCGTAGGTGCGGGCCTGCGACGGAGAGTAATGAATAGCTCACCTTCCGATCAGGACCAGGCCCGTGCCGGACGGCGCGTATGTGTTCCACGCGCGCCTTAAAGATGTGTCAGCATAAAGGAAGGGGCCTGTTAGGGCCGAAGCCTGCCGGGGTAGCGGGATTGTCCGAAAAGGTTACCGCTACCCCGGAACACAAAGGGCTAAGGAAGGAACACGGATGGGTTTTAGTCAGTAAGAGTCTGAAACTCCCTTCCGCTCCACCCAGAGTGGGAGGGGTCATTCGACGATTTCCCATACAAAGAAAAAAACATATTAAAAACCATTTTTTACTTTTCTTTTTTACATAGCGCAAATCGAGATCAGAATTTCAACACGCATTTACGGCTGAATGGATTTCGATGCAATTTGGAACATAGAACATGTCTTTGATTAAAATAAAGGATACTTTTTGTCCAGGCACATTAAGCAATTTCTCCAGAATATGAGTAAACCCGCAGGCAATAATTAGTTTGGCATTCTCCTTCACAGTGTATACGCCCTATTAAGTATAACGTATGTGCGCGTACCAAAAAGAACTTTTAAGTCGTACTCGTTTATTTGTAAAGAACTCTCAGAGCGAAAGGGTTTCTGAAGTAACTTAGCGACTGCATCATAGACAAGATACAATGTTAGTTTGCGTTTGTTGAAAGTTTTTTAACAACACGACTTTATAAATAAGCTCATGGAAGTTTGTTCTGCTAATATTTTTTTTTTTACTTTTGTTTGAATGCCGTTTTAATGTTTTTGTCGTGTCGCGTTGCCGCTGTTTTGTCGAGTTGTACTCTGATTTTCGTGATATTATATGCCCAATAGATTCGCCCTTTACTTTTTAGCTTTTTTTTAAGATTGATATTGATGTATAATGAAGTAAAAATTAAAATACTGGTATTCAACTGCATCTGCATAGCTATTCACAAACACTCGATACGCTTCCGTATTGTATCGAACATTAATCATTGTTATAGTAGGAGTCTTTTAAACGCTGTTCACAATTCCAAAACCCGAAAATTTTGTTAGTTTAAATCAAATAGACGCCCGCTATTCTTCCAACAACTATTTGCTGTTGAGGGTAAGTCAAATCAGGTTATCGAAATGTCAGGTTTTCGATACGATAGCCTGTCGTATGGTTGTGAATAAGGGCTCCGGTTTGAATGGAAGCCGACCCCAACATAGTTAGGAATAGGCTAGGTAGATTGCAGTTGTTTAGTAATATGGTAGTATATAATAGCTATAGCCATCTAGTAGGAGGCAAACAAGCATTACTCACCGATGAGTTTTTTACAAACTGAGCTATGTATGATTATTGCCTATAATTGCACAACTTCAGAGCAAATGCCTTTTTCATGTAGATAAGTCTTAGGAATTAACTATAGAGACTTGCTAATTGCCTATTGGCAATACACATGTGTACGACGATGTCTATTCTAGAAATCAGTTTCATAGGTGCGTGCTCATTGGTTCACGCATCACCAACTCTGGTTCAAATAGTTATTATACACAAACATTTGGACGTATATCACACACTCCAGTGCTTCTACGGGCAGTGCATGCTAGGTACCTATTCCTAGGTATAATCGGGAAGGAGCCATTGCACCCAAGTTCCGCATAGTCAGCGCTAGATCGACGTCTAACTCGGCAAGTAAACAGGGGCTAGGAAGATAGCGGGGATGTGATAAGAGTTTTTAAGTACTTAAGTACATAGGGACTTTTTAGCCAACTTTTAGATAGTTGATGACGTTATTTCTATTTTAAGTAAAAAATTGTTGGTGAGACTCATTCGCTTTTAGGATTTTTGTTCAATCAATCAAAATAATCAAATGTCATTGAGAAGCAGCACTTGAACGTCCATATTACATAAGACAGACTCTAAAGCGCCCGCCCTTCACCACTTCTAAGTGGTTTTGTCGTTAAGGATTACAATTTTTGCTCTAGTTAAAATTTTCTTCATTAACCATGAGGAGAAAACAGATGAATACGTTTGTTTGGAATTATTTATTTATTTGCTCTCATGCAATTCAAAGATTTTACAATAAATTACTATTGGTTTTTGAGTCTTTGGTCAACTGGACCCACTGTACAAAAATATTGTCAATGTACTGCAAAATATAAATTTTAGGCTTGCTGTTGAGTTTGTGAACAATAATCCTAACTAATCCTAACTAATATTATAAATACGAAAGAAAGTTTGTTTGTTACCTTTTCACGCCTAAACCACTGAACCGATCATCCTGAAATTTTGCATATACGTTTTTAGGTGTACAGAAACGGACATAGGGTACCTTTCGTCCCGAAAAAAGTGCTGTTCCCGAGGAAAACAACAATAACTTTATTATGATAATAGATGGCGCCACGTGTCTATTGAACTTTGTCACATTATTTAATTCTAAGGCGGTACGAAGTTCGTGTCGCGTCAGCTAGTTTAACATAAATTAAGTCTAAGCTTATCAAAACACAAATTATACAATATTTTTTTTAAATATAACGCTAAACGCCAATGACCACGTGACCGCGTTTCCTCTTAATTTCAACCCGCTAGCCGTCTGGCCATTAAACACTTACTGCCGCCGCTATCTTCAAAGCCACTGCCTTCATCGATCTAATCCAGTCACACACAGTCACGTATTACATTCGTACACACTTCTGAAACGAAATGGTGTCGAAAAATATCTGTATACCCTCCCCTTATATCAACATTCGAGGAAAATTGTTTTTATAGATTCGATATGCCTCAATTTCAATTGGTCTTGGATCTCTTTCGATATTCGATTTCGAGAGGAATCAATTTGGGTTTGAATGAAGTAAATGAACTTCGGCTTGTGGTTTTCTTAATGCTCTTTTATTGATATAAATGTATTGGTGGGAAGATTTACAGTTCATTGTTTGGTGGAAAAGGTTAAATAATGTTTAACCTTTGGTAAAGATACCTAAGTGAACAAGAGAAATATCACATTGAATATTAAATTGCTTTTATTACGGAGATTAATTTTATTCAAATAGAAAATGAGGACATGTCGAAGCAGTAAGTACTTTCTGAGGGTAATTTATCCAGTGGTAGAGAAGTGAAAAAAAACACGTTATCTGAAAAGACAAAAGCATTACACCTTGATGTGACAAACGAAACACAATGGTTTTTGGAACGAAGTTCATCGCGGCTTGCGGTAAGAGTGGGTAAACTGGTAGAAATCGTCACGTTTTCGAGCGTGCTAAAGCCGATATTGACGTTAAACTGTAAATCGAATGAAAACCGATAGTGAGATCAAAGTAAAAATCCAAGATGGCGGCTGCGATTTTTTTTTTAATGGGTGTCGTTTTCATGGTTTTCGAGGGTACTAAAGCCAAAAGTGAAGTCAAAATGAAAATACAAAATGACGAACTTCGTTCCTGACCGCACAAGTTGTTTTTAATTATACCTAAGCTTTTCTTTCAAAATGTAAGTATAGATTGTGTTAAATAAAACGGGGACTTGATGTATATTGCTCATGGTATTGTTTAAAGTTTTATGTTCACCTGTTGTGCAAAATATTGAAACACTATTAGTTTAGTTCCAAAATGTTCAACTCATTTCCACAATTCATCATATTACCAACTAACTTGTCAAGACTTGACCCAGTTTACGTTTATCAGTACACTGCAATAACCATGACTAGCCGTACAACAATAATACATCGCCACAAAGCATTCGGAAAGGATGACATCACATCGGACCAGGGACAAGTCCTCAGATAACTTCCGACAACTTCCCGACTAAATTGTCCATTTATTTGCTAAATTAGCATGAACTTGTGCCCTCCACCCGCTGAATACGCTCCAAGCGGAATTACGACAGTCCTAACTATTTTATAATTATGTCTTTGGGCCATAAAGTCTATAATATACGACCAGTAAAATTAGTAAAGGTGAAGGAGGATTTATTCAGTTAATATTATCGTAAATCATCGTTTTTAAGGCTCTTGTTTTTTGTGGAATTATTAGATGGTCCATTAGATACATTCCAATAATAATAAAATAGTACCTAATGATAATAGTGGAATTTGTGCCTTACTGCAGTTTTAATGGAATGAAACTTTCTCATCACTAAATTATATTATTGAATTTAGAAATATATAAGTAAGTAGTATAATAGTAAAAAAAAAACTTATTTTATAAATTATTGTTTGTTTGTTGTTGTTTTACTGTATCGTTTTTTATTAACTTTTTTGTTTTTATTGTTTATTTTTTATTCGCCTCTTTGTTACCAATTTGTTTTCATGTTATTTGTTTTGATTGGACCTCGACTTTTGAATAATATCTTTACATCATAAAAAATGAGGTACAACACCCGAATTACAATAGAGTTCTTGTTACTGTACACTATTCGCCTGGCTATTCTTGAATTGGCTCACAAAAACAACAAAACTGAATGCCTGTTATAATTGGGTACCCCAATCGAGTCAAAATTCCTTGAATATTGGGCAGCAAACGACGTTCAAGAATGAACTCAACTATTACGTCACCAAAATCTTATACCAAGTGTAATACAACATACCATACCATGTGTTGATTTTCAGCGTGTGTAATCACCCTAAACACATAAAGGACAAATATCATGCCGTCGTCAAAGGGTTTTCAAATTAATTGCCATCAAGTAGTATTTGTGAAATGCTAATCACTTATAATTGGATACGGGACCTTTATACAGAACCGATATGCTATTTATTGGACTGTTTAAAATTCAAACGTGACATCTACTTGATGTTTGAGTATCGGAATTGGATTGAAAATTGGAATTTTGTTCGAGAAAATTAAGACATAAGTGTCAGAGGGTGTGTTATTGATCTAATGGTATAAAGGAAGCTTATTATCTATACTAGTAATGAAGCTGTACTAATAATAAAGCTGAAGAGTTTGTTTGTTTCAACACGCTAATCTCTGGAAGTACCAGTCGGATTTGAAAAATTCTTTTTGCATTTGATAGCCACATTATCGAGGAAGGCTATAGGCTATTTAAAATCACGCTAAAACTTTTAGGAGCCGAGTAAAAATAAACTAAGTCATAAGAAAAGTCAGAACACAAAGCGACAACGAAGCGCGTAGCCGACGAAGTGGGTTGGGGGCCAAAATTTCACGCGAACGAAGTCGCGGGCAGAAGCTAGTACCATATATTAATCATTACCATATTGGCAAATGTTTACGCAGGATAAATGTTTAGTTAGTTACATAGTTTCGTGGTCCCTGCAAACATGAAAATCCCAATGTCTACTAAAAGGACACAGCCTGCGTCATCCCTTTGTGTGATAATGGGTACTTCTTCAGGGACAAAATTTTCGATGTCTATGGGTATATTTCTGTAACCGACTAACAAAACGGCATGTAAATTTTTTTTTGTACAGTTTAGCTTTATGCCTTACTAGGACAAATGATATTTTTTAAATACTTGCTGTCTAGGTACAAAATAAAAATATTTGAAGTGTGTTCTTCTGATTCATATAACGCGTCCGTTTGCCATTTTCCGGTGCAAAATGGTCGATGTCGCATTTTCCCTTTGATACATCAATATAAATTATAATTATATCGAAAGGAAATGAGTAGTCCTCTTACAAAAAAAATGTGTATTGGTTATAACTACGTTATTTTGTTTATAAATAAGTAAATAAGGAGTGTCCGGCGTATAATACTGATTAATGTGGCGTAAGCTTCACTTGACCGTACTTGGTCAGGTAATAATAATGAGAGGCTGGCTTCCCGCGCGGGGGGAAGCCAGTCGTGCAACGGACGAGCTAGAAGGTGGACCTGCGGCTGGTTGGCTTAGATCCCGGTGTTACGAAGGAAAATATCTGATTCACCTGTGTTTGGTTCAGGTGGCATTATGATTACAATGCCTACTTTATAAAATTTATTTTATTGTTTTAAAACTTCAATCTGTGTTTCGTGTGATGCTTTTAGGTTATGGAATCGTGTAGAAAAATGACAATAATGAAGTCTGTATGTATGATGAGTTATGCATGATTGTAGGCAAAAATCTGATTCGACTGTGCCTGATTCGTATGGTCAAAACCCCCATATGACTAATGAAATAAATTCGATTTCCCCTTTCCAGCACGAAAGGAGTGCTTTTGTTGCATTATAATGTCCAATGTTTGACCGTGTTTGACAAGTCAGTAGTTCTAGTCTT
The DNA here is from genome assembly GCA_945859645.1 of Amphipoea oculea. Classification (NCBI taxonomy): domain Eukaryota; kingdom Metazoa; phylum Arthropoda; class Insecta; order Lepidoptera; family Noctuidae; genus Amphipoea; species Amphipoea oculea. Next base: position 8,843,033 of record OX243876.1, read on the forward strand.
ATTTATTATCATTTATTTAGCTATAACCTTTTGAATAATTAAAAAGTGACAGGAGTATAAAACTGTTCTAAATATGACACTTTTGATGTGTCTTAGTCTTAGTTAAGAATAAATAATTATTGTTTAGAACTATCAATCAAAACTAACGGTGTATTTACTACTTTTTATTTCTGTTTCTGATTCATCTAGGCACAAAATATTCGAACGTCGATATCTTGAAAACTACTTTATAAAAACGAGCCCCTCATACAAACATATGTTCTTTGGTATGTCTATTTTCATATGAGCATGTGTTACAGAGCTGAAAGTGAAATTAAATTTTGGCCATATGGATCAGCCGAAGAATCAAATTTCGAAGAACTACCCTAATGATAGCACATTAGCAAACATCCCTTTGTGTGATAATATAATGATAGCGCACTAGAAACCTAAAACAGTCTTTCAACCATGACCACCATACTTACCATAGCATATATTCTTCAAGCCCGTTATTTATTAAGAACTAGCACTTTGCCCGCGACTTCGTCCGCGTGTATTTAGTACTTTCCTCTAAAAATTTCGACATTTGTGTATGATCTTTATTATTTATTTAGATAAATAAGTATTAGGACAATTTTTAAGTTTACCTATACATCAAAGGAATCAGATATTTCAAATAAACTGTACCTATATCCGCTTTTCAACCCCACAGGGGTAGAATTTCGAAAAACCGTTTGGGATGTGTTCATAACTTGACTCAAAAACCCATACCCTTTTTCGAGTCAATGGAAGCAAGCAGTAAAATCCACCCCTTAAACTTTATTACCGTTTCCACCTTGATAGGAGTCGATTTTTGAAAAACCCTAAAACACATATTATTTTTTTATTTTTAGTTTTAGTAGTACCGAGTTTCAAGTTAATCGTACTGCGGGTTACATATTTTTATAACTTATTATTACTTTGTCACCCCCTAAATCCTCTGTGAGAGGTTTTTTTAAACTAAAAGTGACAATCTTAATTATTTACTGAGCCAAATATTGCCAAGTTTCAAGGTTATTAACCAAATGAATAAGATTTTTTATAGTTATAAACTGTATCCCTTCTTTTTATACTCATAGAGGTGGAATTTTGAAAAATCCTCTGGGAAGTTTCTATAACTTGACTTAAAGATTATTTCTTACCAATTTTCCAGTTAATCAAGCCACGTAATAAAATACTCCCCTGTGAAATCGACTACCACCACTCTTCACATCGTTAGGGGTAGATTTTTGAAAAACCCTGGTACACTTTATTATTTATTTTGGTTGGTTGGTGGTGAGTTTCGAGTTAATTGGACCACGCGTTAAAATTCTTCCATACAAAATTTGACACCCCGAATCTCCATTTAGGGTAGCTTAGAATTCCAAAAAATGACGAATTTTATAAATCAGTATTTGTGCCAAGTTTCAAGTTCTATACATTTTTTTTTATAGTTATTCTAGCCACTCACGAAAATCCCCTTAAAAATCGAAGTCTGGGTCAATTTTCGAAAACCCCATACACTTATTATTGATTATTTTCCGTCAAAAGTATTAATACTGAGTTTCGAGTTAATCGGACCACGCGTTAAAATTCTTCCACAGAAACTTTAACACCCCTAAACCCCCTTTGAGGGGTAGTTTTGATAAACGAATAATGATAAACTTTATTAGTTGCTTAGGCAAGTACCTATTCTTGCCAAGTATCAAGTTTATTAATTAAATGAATAAGATTTTTCATATAAACTGTACCCCATTTTTCACCCCCACAGGGGTGGAATTTATAAAAATCGTTTGGGATGTGTTCATTACTTGACCCAAAGATTATTTATACCAATTTTCGAGTTAATCAAGTCACGCAGTAAAACCTCCCCTGTAAAATTAACTACCCCTTTTCACGCAGTTAGGGGTAGATTTTCGAAAGACCCAGATACACATTATTCTTTATTTTTGGTCTTAAGTATAAATACTGAGTTTCGAGTTAATCGGGCCACGCGTGAAAATTCTTCCATACAAATTTTGACACCCCCCTATCCCCCTTCAGGGGGTAGTTTAGAAAAACAAAAAATGCCAACCTTCGTAATTTACTTAGATAAGTATTCGTGCTAAGTTTCAAGTTAATCGGACCGCGCGTTAAAATTCTTCCATACAAATTTTGACACCCCCCAATCCCCCTTTAGGGGGTAGTTTAGAAAAACAAAAAATGTCAATCTTCATAATTTACTTAGATAAATATTCGTGCCAAGTTTCAAGTTTATTAACTCAAGGAATAAGATTTTTCATACAAACAAAATCCCCCCTTTTCACCCCCTTAAAGGTTGAATTTCCAAAAACCCCTTCTTAGTGCTCCCCTACATTATAAAAGGAAGCTGTGTGCAAAATTTCACATTCCTAGTCCCAGTAGTTTCGGCTGTGCGTTGATATGTCAGTCAGTCAGTCAGTCAGTCAGTCAGTCAGTCAGTCAGTTTCTCCTTTTATATATATAGAAGAGCAAGCTGCAATCAAACATTTCACCTAACAACCTTATTGACACACACACACACATACCCTATCACTAACACACTCATAGACCCTACAAAATCCCCTGACGTGTCGCCGTCCGTATAACTTACAACTATCAAGCTGGATTACAAACAAGTTGTTAATTGTGGCGAATTACGACGCCCGTTCTGGTTTTACTAATGAGTTCGCCGGTTTCTTGGCAAGCACATATCTTTAGCTTAAACTGTGAGAAGTAAAACAGAACACATCGGTACCAAATGCACCCAAAGGAGCTTATTTGTTCTATTTGTAGGTAATGGCGGCTTGAGATTATATTGGTTTCGTGTTAGATTGTTTGAATGTGTTTTTGAAGTGAAACTTCTTTACGCACGCTTGACATAGGGAGTAAGCTGGCGAACGCGTGACGTAAGCGTTACGAAAAGCGTGATCGGGCGAGGCGAACGGGATTTGAGTGGGGATATAAGCAAGAGAAAGCAGTGCGCGCGCACATTTTCTTTCTCTCTTCCTCTCATAGCCAAATACGTTTGAAGTTTCACTCCAGTCGTGTGGTCATAAGCACACTCGGTTTTTTTTTATTATCTTTTTTTTTGATCATTTATCTTTTAAGAGAATTTTACCTAACATAGCTGCTTCAATCAACTCAGTCTAATCGAAGTCCACTGCTGGACATAAGCCTCTCCCAGGCAGCGCCACAACATCACGTTGCGCTCACGTGGCATGCACGCTACGCACACGCAGCGAGCGCGTTATATATTCGCCTTACTGGAAACACGCTCGGGGGCTCTTATTCTTACTAAAAGCGAGATTATATTACAGTTTTACGTGAGAACCAAATAGAGACATAAGCAAGGTTGCAGTATTCATCTGCGTGCTACTCTCGAGCCTACAATGTTACCATTTCTCCTGCCAGCAAGAGCTCAGGCAGTCTTATTGACAAAGCGAATTAGGTAGCGGACCTTAAAGGATATGCTGCTCTGTGCTTTATGAAGGGCTAGCTGCGCCCCGCGGCTTCACCCGCATAAGTGTCGATCCCGTGGGAATATTGGGATAAAAAGTAGCCTATATGTTAATCCATAGTGTCAGCTACCTCTATACAAAATTTAATCAAAATTGTTTCAGCCGTTTCAGCGTGAAGAATTAACAAACATATAAACACACACCCACACTTAAAAACTTTCGCCTTTATAATATTAGTTTGAAGTGTGAGGATTTAAGTTAAAACCGAATAAATCCTGACATAGTCCTTTATGGTAGTCCATACCATAGACAAAAGTCTCTGAGAATTCACAGATAATTTTGTCTATAGTATTGACTCAAGTCGTGATTATTTTGATAATAAAGCCTGCTTGCTAAAAACTGAAATAATTATTGGCTGTATAATAAATTAGTGAGATGTACATACAAGCGAAGATAAACAAATCAATGTTTATTTGTTTTTGTAAGGGTGTACATAATATACTACCCACACATTTTAGAATAATTTTATTCCATTTCGACGAAACCGATATTTCGTGGAAAGACTTTGATTTTTGTTGAATATAAACCTAAGGGCGAGTAAATAAGTTTTCATTACATTCAAAATAATATAAGTAACGAGCAAAAAATAATTACTGTTGAAATACACATTACACTCAAGGTAGCCCGCGAAATTCAAATTTTCTTACGTTTTTTGCAATTTGCACGTCAGTGTCAGGTTGTATTGATACATGAAATAGTCTAGGATTATAAATGAACTAAGAGGGTTGTATTGATGATTTTAATGATTATAATTCTGTAAATACATACACGTTACGCTTATGAATTGTATATTGTTCAATATACAACCTGACACTGACCTGCAAATTGCAAAATTCAGCGATAAGACCGCCTATTGTGTCACCCTATTTATATTTTAACCCCCTTACTAATAAACGTTGTATAGCGCCTGTATAGTTACACAACGCTTTGTCTTCTTCTTTCGAAAGTCAAATCAATGACAACTGAAAGAGAGAAATCGGTGTGTACACGTTTGTATATGTTTATTAGTAAGGGGGTATATCTGTAATTTATATGGTGTGTATATAATAGAGCGTATTCTATTCTTATCTTCATAAAAAAGTAAGGAGACAAAAGTTATGTAAGATTTTTTGCCTAAATGAGGAAATCGAATCCCTTGTAAGTACATTTTATTTTATTTACTACAAGAAGCGTTAAGGCCCTATTTCACTACGTTATAATCGCAAAACGGCTCATAACCATTCGGTTATGACCCATTTTTGGAACTATGATTTGTTAAGCGAGGGTATGCTCCCTCGCTTAACAAATCATTTCCTAAAACTTAACTACGGACGGAGTCAAACATCGAGACGCTACCGAAACCCAAAAACTTTCAGGCATACAAAGGACGGGGTAATCTCTCAATTTTTCCATGCCATGGAAATTGAATTTCTGTCCACCATAAAAGACCCGAAAAAGGAAAAGTTCGTGTTATGGACGATTTGGCCAGGCCATTTGGCAAACATTGGCGTTCAAGTTAAAAAGAGGAATGAGTGGTAACGTGGTAAGGGGCACTTTAGTATGCGCTAAAGTTTGGCGGTTTCGTGGTATGGGGCACTTATGTTGGTCCATTGTGGTTATGTACCTATGTTGTTTGTGTGGGCTTGTAAACATTATTTGACTTCATACGTTACGGTTAGCTCTTAGGTGATTACATTACGTTGATATTGTTTGGCGAATGATTATTGTTACAAGATCTTCTCACAAACAGAAAGGCTAGGTATTTCTGAGAAATTATTCTCGCTATTCAATTTTATAAAGGCTAACACAATATTCACGCTTGTATGTATTCCTCGAAGGGTTCGCCAGAGCTGTATAGTACCTATCCACTCTCCCATCTACCCACATAATTATGTATTTTGCGGGAACTGTTTTGTGACTTCCACGTAATTGAGAGCAAGCCTATTGTCATCAACAAGGCACAAATTCTAAATACACACAATATCTTAATACTTCAATTTGTAAAGATAAGATTTATTATAGTACTATAATGGTGGCGGTTGAATGAAACCTACGATGACAGTTACGAATTAATTTACTGTAGACAACTCTTAAGTTCTAGTCATTCTAGTGTACAAAAGTTGTCTATACAAAACCTATGTGTGGTTCCAGGGATGGAATGCGGCGCTATCCTATCCCTTAACCTCCTAGCTATGCTATTCCTGAGGGCGACGGGGCCTCCGCTTAGGTCAAGCTTATGACAACAGTAGTGACTGTAAGGCTATCGACCACTGTGCCTTCTAAGTAGCGAGTGACCGTTCCTTTGTTTTTTTTTTTTTGGAATGGCATCTCGCAGTTCAACCTATGAGGTTGTCGTCTGCTTAACCGGGCTTGCCTGTGGATGCCTCAAAAGTTAAGGCTTCCAGCCAGGGCTTAAAAACTAAGCAACTACACGCTAAGGGCACCCCCTGTGGGGTTCGGACCTCGGCTTAGGGCGTCGCTGGGAGAGGGCAGCACGGGGCAGGCTGGATCAGTATTAGAGTGATCGTTCCTCCATGGTTGATCGTTTATATAGTTGGCTTGACTGATCAATATGTGTGTCTTCACCATCTCATCCATGTATGTAGTGGTGACCTTCCTCAAAATTTGGGCTATAAAATGCAAAAATAATTTTTGAAATCTGACTGCTAGTCCTAGAGATTAACACGTTCAAACAAACAAACAAAAAACAAAACAAACTCTTTATTATAGATACAAAACAAATTATACCAGTTCTACCAAATCAACAAATAGAATGGCGTTGGACGAATATTAACGTTCAATTTCATTCGCCGTTGATAAATGAATTTGTGAAATTAAATAAGTTTGGAATCTTCTTCCAAACAATTGAGTTATAAATTTAGATAAATAACCCGACACAAACTTGTATAATTTGTCATAATTAGTGGTATTGGTAAAAAATTATATTAATCTAAATATCCAATTTGAATAACAAAATAAATCTTATATACTTTCGAGGAGCTTGTGGCTAAGTAATAAAAGCCGCTAGCCGCGGTTGGTTTGTGGATGGGAGACCATTTTTACATATAGACCACTCCGTATCTCGGAAAGCACGCTAAGCCGTTGGTCCCGGCTGTTTTCGTGGATCTTTGTTAGTCGTCACTTTCGGGCTTCTGACGACACCGTCAGAAGCACGAAAGTCTGAAAAGCAGACTTACAGACAGCAGGCAGGGCGGCAGGGGTATCGTATTACCCAGTAACTGGGTTGTAGAGGTCAGAGAGGCATTCGCTTCATGTAAAATACTGGTATTCAGCTGCATCCAGTGAGACTGTAAGCCGACCCCAACATAGTTGGGAAAAAGGTTAGGCAGATGATGATGACTATGAGAGTGAGGGAATAGGGAGTGCACCTGTGTCTGCTCGAACACTTGTGCACTATAATATCTCCCGCGCCGAAGGCTAGTCTCTGTTAAGATTGGCCGCCGTGGCCGAATTACGGTCCGGAGGACTTCATTAAGTTGATTTCAAAGTGACTAGCATTATTTAAAAGTCATAAAAATGCTTGAAGTTGAATCTTAAAGTGAATTTTATTGTGAAGGAATTAAAGTTATTTTTCCAACAACTCATTTTTGTTTACATGTTTGACAAGTAACAAAAAATCTATTGTGTGGACTAAAAAATTAAAACACTAGTGCTTTAGTATGTTGCTTGTACAATAATCTAACAAAAAATCAGCATGATTGTATGTATATTAGTATGGTTTTTGTTGTTAAAAGAAAGTTTTTAGAGGTATCTTTATGATTTTCTTCTATCATATAAAATTAGTTGTATTATGTTTTCAACACACTATTTAACTAGCACATATCCTATCCTGAAGAATATCATATATTTTTCTGATTTTGTTTACTGTAGTCGATCATATATTTTTAGGCATTATAACACTTGCGTTTTTTACATTTAGGACCTGTAGTTCCCTTAATGTATCTCCGTTTCTCGTTATCTACAAATCCTCATGAATCAATTAAATATGTTTAATTGATCGTCTCTCCAACATACAGTTTGAAGTGCAATCCGCAAACAGAAGTGCAAACTAATAACTTTCATCGTGTGGCTAGTAGGGAAACACTATTTCAAACTGGTATTAATGTTCGTTCTACTAATTTATTGCTTCACTAGATCCTATTAAAGGCGTAGGGTTAGTTTTGAGAGCCTTTGGGCTTTGTTGTAATAGGATTTTATGATATTGATTTATGTACGGGGTTATTTTAATGAGAAATATATTAATACTTGGTTATTTTAATAAACGAATAGCAGTGTAATCATCTTTTCTAACGAACTTCTACGTCTGATGGCGTCTGTTGCTACGGCGTAGCAAAGTGCTACGTCATCATGCTACGACAAATGTGAAGCTTGGGTTTCCTACCATAGCGGTTTCGCCACATAAAGTCTATTCAGACTTATGTTTCAAAATAATGTTACTTATTTCAAGTTAAACAAATATTAAACTTTATTCCAATTGTAATTAAGTTGATTTCAGAGTGACTACTTAGCACTATTGAAAAAGTTATAAAAATGGTTGAAGTTGTAGCGTAAACTGAACTTTATTGTGTAGGGTTTAAAGTTATTTTTCCATAAACTCATATTTGTTTACATTTTTGGCAAATAAATCGCGAATGCAATTTACATACTTTACACGATAGCTCTGTGGTGTAAATAGGCACATTTTCTACTTAGTAATTAAGTAATCTTAAATTCATTCACTGACACACAACGTACAGCCACCGCCTGGGTCTAGAAGCATTACTTTTGTTCAAGAGTTCCGTACATGAACATACAAACTTTTATCGCCTATTTTACCCGTTTAGGGGATGAATTTTTCAAAATCTTTCGTAGTGCTCATTTTCGTTATACTATAGAGGTATGAGGAACAGGGTGTAAAGTTTACTCAACCTCCACAGAAAAGGGAGGATTCTCCAACCAGGCGGGTGTTCTGTCTGGCGGGCAACTGCCCAATGATACACGTCGGGCCGTTACATCTATGCTAGTTGCGCGGTAAACTCTGCTTGCGAGATGCAGGATTTTGCATGACGTCAGTATGACGCGTTGTTCGCAAGTGGTGTTGTAGATACCGCTACAATACTATGTATAAAGTTTTACTAAGTTATACTATGTGAAAGTTTGTATGGAAGGTCGTAATTTTTGCTGATAAGAAAACCCCATTGGGCACATGGCTTGTATTAGAGTTTGGAGTAAAACGACTGAAATGAAGTTGCTTTGTTCAGATACATCATTTTTATGGTAGTCCGCGTTAACTTCAGCTCGACCAAAACATCTTTTACTTTTATATCTTTAGTAAAACAGCTTCTTTATGTCCCCACTCTGCATATGGTGATAAAATAAAATACACAGAATTTAATAAGAGAATTTATGCGTTAAGTGACTGCTCGACCCTGAACGTATTACGTATTAAAAATATTAACAAAGACTTTTATTACCGAACCTCGGTTCTTCATTTTTACGATGGTATTGAAGTAAACTGTTTATAGCGGTATGAACGGGAGTTAGGTTGAGTTTTATTAACCTTTTTTTTGGTCGGACTCCTTTAAGTTTTAGAGTTTAGGCCTCATTGGTTGCAAAATGGGTTTTCGGTGGATTAAGTTTGGTAAAATGAGTTGGTAACTTCTTGTTTTATACTGTTGTTTGTTCTTTTGTCTGTTAAATAATTTTCACCCGCATAAGTCTCGATCCAGATTTATATTATCTGGCTTTTAAAAATCAGCCCTAAGAAGTACATTTTTTTTTTGTAGGCATTCTTTGTATGTCAACAAAATGCGTCAACAAACTGCTGACTTTAATAATATCTATAAAAATAATTTAATTTCAGTGACTATGTATTATTTTTCATACAAAAAGCTTTCTGAAAAAAACATAATTCTACGGAGTATAAAGGAGTAATTCGAAGAATTCCGCTGTATATCTCATAAAGCAGGCTAAACTAACTTTTACACATATTATATTACTGAAAATATAAATATTTGTCTGCTTAACAAATATTCATATTTTCAGTAGGTAATACTTACATAGTATAAAACAACGTCGCCGAAATGTCTGTACGCGCATAACTTTCGAATACTGCACCAAATTGGGTAATTTTTTTTGTTGTGTTTGACATTGCCAAGTCAAGGTTTGTATGAAAAAAAAATCTAAAAAAATATTGCATCCGTGCGAAACTGGGGCGGGCCGCTAGTCTATATATATAAAAATGAAACCCGTTTTCCGTTGTCACGACATAACATGAAAACGGCTGGACCGATTTCGATGAAATTTGGTATAGAGATAGTTTGAGTCCCGGGAAAGGACATAGGATAGTTTTTATCCCGATATTCACACGGGATCGACATTTACGCGGGTGAAACCGCGGGGCGCAGCTAGTAATTTATAAAAACCGAATGTTTTTTACATGAAATTACATTTGTTTTCATATTTTTTCACATCACTTTCAACATTTCTTTTATAATAAATATATTAACAAAAAAAAGGAGTTGGGAGAACGATAAAAAAAAATCCGGGATTTTCTCCTGTTCGGTGACCTGACTTTTGTTGTGGGTCCTTTGTGTTCGAAAATGTGAAGATTTTATGGCTACCCGAGTGTGGGCCACTGTCCTTGTAACGTTAGCATATTATTGCGTTAAAAGCCCTTCGTAAATGCTAAAGTATAAAATAAATAGATTTTCTTTTGTTGCTGTAAACACATTTTGTTGGCGAATATTTATTGATGGGCCTTTGAAGTATTACTTTTAGCATTTCCTTTAACATTATTAATTTATTGAAAATCAATATACGAATACCTTCAGATTACCAAGTGCATTTCGATTTTGAGTATAAAGCGATTTGACTGACCTAAACGGCTCAGACCTACTTAGCAAAACGATCAAAAAGTTATTCAAGCTCTATGCGAAATATAGATAATTTAAGCAAGTAAAAAAAAAAATATTCAAAAGATCTGTACTTCTTACCATACTTCATTCACCTCAGAAATATCCACGAAACCTCAAACGCAAAGAGACGGAACCATTCACCAAGTCTTTTCATTTCAACTTTTTCAGCATCAAAAAGGCACTGAATTACGGTACTATTTACTAGAAAATGAATTGGCCAATCTGCACGCCACGGGTTAAGGGCTATGTGCATTTATTTGAACGGTACCGCGCGTTAACTGTGCGGTTACAAAGCGGTTGTACAGCGGTTAGTAATGACGTCATCTGTATGGAGGCTCTCATTAGATGTGCGGTTGAATCTGAATGACTTCATTTTGTCAATCGTTTGGCTAATGTTGCAGATCATTTTAGTTTTTTTTTTGGTGTACTGAGGCTTAATCTCAATTTAGAAAGGCTTGGTATTGTTCCCTCTCACAGAGAGGAGGCCTGTGTCCCAGCAGTGGGAACATTATAGGCTGATGATGGTATATGTTCATACTATCATCATCTGCCAAGCCTTTTCCCAACAATGTTGGGGTCGCCTTCCAGTTTAACCGGTTGCAGCTGAATACCAGTATTTTTATGGAGCGACTGTCTATCCGACCTCCACAACCCAGCTACTGGGGTAATACGATACCCCTTGGTAAGACTGTTTGCTAGACTTTCGGGCTTCTGACAACCGTAATGACTGTAAAAGATCCACGAATGACAGCCGCGACCAACGGCTTAACGTGCTTTCCGAGGCACGGAGGGGTCTCGGAATGTGAAGATGGTCACCCATCCACAGACTAACCGCAGTAAGTGTAGCTTAACCTGATCGATCGACCTGTGCGGCTGTTATTATTTAGCTACGGACCCCTCTTGTTATTTTTGTATTTGTTGATACTAATAACAATTTAAGAAATAACTAGCTGATCCGGACGTTATCTTGTCCAATACAAAAATCGCATAGGAAAAAATAACACATTAGGTACGTTTTTTCCCTTCTGGGCAACTTTTTAAATATTAAAAAGAAAATGGACCAATTCGGTCAAGCCATTCTCAAGTGATGCGCATACAAAAGAACATCATTTAATATTTTATTTTTATTTAGTAAAAGAGTCTAGTATGGTAAGGTCTTTGTAGTCGGAACTAAACAATCCTTAAGCTAGACGCAAACGCTGAAGGCATTGAAAAATGACAACACAAACCGCAGCGCTTTAAAGCGATGAAAAAACGCCACAAGATGCACTCTAAGTTCTGGTACTGAACTGTTTACAGCTCTGCAGCTTATATTGCGCTGGTGACACCACTCCCCATTTCCGTTCCATTTTCGCGATTTTTAGCCAAACTACGTTCCACACTGCCAATATTGAAAAGCGAGGCGAATATTTGGCATGGGAAAGCTTTGAACACCCGAAGAGTTTTAGTATATGAGACACACGACCGCTCGGCGAAAATCGTTGTTATTTTATTTTTTTGGTTTGAATTTGTATTTTTTATAGTTCCATTCTTGTGTTTCATAAAATCGCTTCATGGAATCAGCCTTATTGGACTCCATTTGGTATAAGTTGTGTCTCTAAAAATGACATTTCAGACTTCAATCTACATGGTCTTCACATGGTCTGACCAAGATTAAGTCCGGACTTTAAAAGAGACTGTGACCTCAGAGTTTGTTTCGGCCTTTTCTCTCAGCGTAGTCAGATAGGAAACGGCGATCTCATCTAGCTTATTTATTTTTATATGGGTAGTAAAGCTCCGAAAAAAAATTTAAAACATGAGCATATTCAAATATGAAATTTACTGCTTTATATACTTATTTTCCGACCACTTATATGCGAATACAAATAAAGGAACGTGATTTTATATCCTTTTAATTTTTTTCTTCAAACCTCAAATTTTAGCCGACGTATTCACAATATAAACGTGGTCTTAAAGCCTCAAATAACTATCGTCAAACTCACACAATATGTTAAATGTACTTGAAGGGTTAAACTATACCAAATACTAACGTAACTAATGATTTACCATAACAGTTTTAGACAGAAAATCGATATAGTTTGTAAGTGAACGTTGTTTCAAATGTCCGCATCTCGGGCATAGTTATGGTAAGTCGGATGCATAGCATTTACTTATTAGTTCCGACAGGGCAAGTTGCTAGCAAGTTTTTGAACTCCTCGCCAGATTCGGTGTACGGCAATGAGTACTAACCTGGTTTTATTAGCTTTATATCGCGTACACAAACAGAGAACAGTAAGTTCACTTTGTGTGGAAGTGCGGTATTAGAACAGCTGTATTCTTGGACCGAAACTTGGTGAAGATGAGTTAGTTGGGACTTAAGGTGCTTTTAACAGTATCTATGTTTAGGGATACTTAAACGTGCTTCCTGGTCACCTTCGGCAGCTGAGTGGCCACTCAAAACTTAAAGCATTTAAGTATTTCAATTAATTTACAGGCACTTTTGAGTTTTCAAAAAGTCGGTCAGTTAGTTGGCAAGTTGAAGTCCATTCTAAAACGTAGATCTCCATGGAGAAGAACGGATAAGAATCTCCAAGGATATTCTATTAAATCAAGATAATAACAAAATTCTACTATATATAATATATTTATTAAAAAATTATAAGGCATGAAAATTAGAACAGTTTTGATTAAAATAATGTAAATTATATTCCTAAGGAGACTTACGTGCCTGTACTAGGTCATCCTGTGTTTCAGGCGAGAAGAGCTAAAATAGTCTAAAATTAATAAATAATCAAAAGTTGACAATAGACAAATAAAATAAAATATGCAATATGTGAGAACAATGTAAAATAAAAAAAAAAACAATTCAAAATATAAGATTAAAAAGAAGCTCTGACAGTTAAGAGATAACCAGATTTCCGGCTTACCTTGGACAGCTGACTAGTCAGAATTTTTACCTCACTAAAACCACCCCGGTGATCACCATCAGCACATAGTGCAACGCCTGTAAGGCATATCCATGGGGAGATTGTAAAGGGACCTCACTTGAGCCTTGATATGCACGGCAGAACGTGACCACTGTGCCACCGTCTTCCCTCAATTTTGCTTACCCACGGACTTACCAAATGTTTTCGCCAACGCATTGACATATTTGAATTTTCAACGTTACATAACGTCTGTATTTCTCGAAGGGTTAGGCAAGGTGTATTCATATCTCCCGAGGAGGCCCACAGCCCGAGGAGGCCCGCAGCCCAAGGAGGCCCGCAGCCCGAGGAGGCCCGCAGCCCGAGGAGGCCCGCAGTGGAAGGCCGGCACCAGCCGGTGGTTGCGGAAGGATCGTACGTTCCCGCGACCCCCGGCGTTGGTGTGGGATGGAACACTGGGGTGGTTTTTAGTCAGTAACAGTCTGACAGACCCCGCCGCCCACCCCAGGGCGGCGGACATCCATGAGGATTTTCCACCCCAGAAACAAAAAAAAAGGTGTATTCATACCTAAGTAAAGCCAGTTCCATCTCGTAGTTTTCAGCATGGTACACCTATTTGGTATTTTTTGGCTTGCTCGTGCCTATACAAATGTGTGTAAGAGAGAAAGAAGGGTATGAGTGTTAGACAGATTGAGAAAAAGAGAGTTTGTGTGTAAGAGAGTCAGAGTCAACCTTCTAACGTTCTAAAGGAGGTTGTATGAAACGAATCACACAGATGGCTCATGGTTCTATTAAAAAAATATGTATACGCTTTCTGTCACTTACTTGCACAGTGTAATATTAACTAACATAACGCGGTACCAGCACATAAACTGCGACTCTTTTTACGGCACCGCGAGAATTAACGTGGCCGCGTAAACTTGAGTTATTAAACTCAAATATTATACCTTCACATTTTGTTGGAGTTCGGATTTTACTTGGCAAACCACAAGCTTAAAGTATCGCCGACAAAGAAAACTCTTCCTTTGTTAAATTATATTGTGTAATTTTATTTGGACGGTATATTTTATGAACATACTGTAGTAAATACTTTTTGGCTTCAACTTTTTGTAATTAGCAGAATTTTGCTCTGAATACTTAGGACTTGTTAAGGCTTTCTCGAAAAGTTTTCGGTAAGGCTTTTAGGGTTTTGACCCCGTATCTAAATCTTTGACTTAGGGTTTATAGAGGTTGCATAAAAGCTTGAAGGTTCTTACATAATATACGCGGTCAGTACTTTGTGTGTACTATGTCTTTAATTGACCCATTGGTGTCATGGTCGCAAGTGCGACTACTGAGCGTGGGGCCCTGGGTTCAGTTCCCAGTTCGGGAAAAGTGTTACTGGGTTTTTCTATTAGGAATTTTAGTAATTTCTCAGTAACAGCCCGGAGTTTAAGGAGCAGTGGTGGCCCAGTGGTAACGGCCCCGACTTACAACTCGTAGGTCGTGGGTTCGAACTCAGACAGGCGCTTAACTTTGTGTAAATTATTTCATCACCACTGCTCTCAAAACCGTGAAGGAAAATATCGTGAGGAAACCGGCATGTCCTAGAATAAAAAAAATCGAAGACATGTGACATCTACCAACCCGCACTGGGCCCGCGTGGTGGATTACAGTCCACTCTCTCGCGAAGAGAGGAGACCTGTGTCTCAGCAGTGGGAACATTATAGGCTGATTATGCTAGCCCGGATTTTGGAAGTTGGCGGTGTGATACCCCCGTGCCTTGAAAAACAGGTTAAATATAAGACGTTGGTCCTGCGTCTGATCTTTCTCCGGTCGTGTCGGATTGCCGTCCCATCGGACTATGAGAATGAAGGAAGAGTGAGTGCACTTGCACTTGTGCCATAATAGCTCCTGCGTAGATGGGTGGTCTCCGTTGAAATTCGCTCTGGAGGACTATTTATAGTATGTAAAAACTCTGCCTATTCCAGTCCACTGCTGAACATAAGCCTCTCCCAGGCTGCGCCATAACACCCTGTCCTCCGCCTTTAGGCCGTCCCACACTACGCTTGCCGATACGCGGTCTCCACTCCAGGACTCACCTGCTCCACCGGCCATCTGTCCTTAAACAAACATGTCCCGCCCACTGCCATTTCAGTTTGCTTACTCTGCAAACTATGTCTACTCTGCAAATATGTAACGCCTAATAGTATTGTATAACCGTTCATCAGGTACAAAACGAGGACCCAAAAACCGATGTTTTACGATAATGTCTTGAACGGTTAGTGTTATCATAAACACTATTACCGCCATAACTCTGCGAGAATATCTTCGACTAAAATTTTCTTTGTCATTTTGCAGATGGAAATGATAAATAATTCATCATTCGAGCCTTACTTAGACTAAGTACACCATATTTCATATTGGGCCCTTCTGTGGATGCGACATAAAATACAGTCGAGGTAATCCCATCCATCTATGATTTATACGAAAGAAGGGTCAATGTGGAAATTTCATAAGCGATATATCACCGTTTCCTATGCAGAACTATTAAGATACGGAGACTTATAGGAATAGTATAATCGTCAGGCGTGGCGATTGATGACGCAATCGTAAACACGTGGCTCGAGTAGTAAATATGGCATCACTTTCCATAATAATTTGTTTCAGTGATGAAGGATTTGCTCGGTCATATTTCAAAGATATTATAAATTTATGTGACCGTGTTATGTCATTCAGAAAGTGTTTATGTTAGCTCAGTTTTTGTGGCAAAATGTTGTGTATAAAATCCTTTCTTACTTGATCCATTTTTTACTAAACGCGATGAGTAGTTATATCAATAAAAATAAAATTTGATGAGTATAATGTGATATACTGCATATTCGCAGTCAACTGCCCCGTTGGTCTCGTGGTCCCAAGCGCGACTACTGAGCGTGGGGCCCTAGGTTCGATTCCCAGGTCGGGTAAAGTGTTATTGGGTTTTTCATTAGGAATTTCTTAGTCCGAAGTTTAGAAGTTTTTGTTTCTTTTGAAGTCATTGCGTGCCGTCCCGTCGAAATACTAAAGTGAGAGAAGAGGGAGTGCACCTGTGTATGCGCATACACTTGTGCACTATAATATTATCTCCCGTGCCGAGGGCTAGTTCTCCGTTGAGATTAGCCACCATGGCCGAAATACGTTCTGGAGGACTATTTATTATTTATTATTCGCAGTATTGATATACTCATCACATTTTAACGTTATAATTTCTATGGTATTAATACAGAGTATTTTCAAATACATTTAATATATTTAAATCTAATCCGCTGATTGGCAACGGATTTAGAATACATTGCTGCTATAAATCGAATGAATCGGAACTAAATTACAAATGTACGTTATAAATTAAAATTGATTAATTAGTCACGTATTCAGATCAAAACAGAACTCCACGTTTGATCCAAAAGCAAGCATTTCGAATGAACGAGGTACAAATTAAATTAGTTTGTTGAATGCTAACCTTTCCGCTACTTTAAATCAAAAACACTTTATTCATGTTCTTTTCAAAGGAAAATAACGAAATAAATTGAAAATACCTTCCTTTGCAATTAAGGGGTAGGCACCCGCTTTTTAGAGATGAGTAGTGAGACCCAACTTTGTTATAGCTTAGTTTTTATTTAATTTGCCTGTAGACAAAGTTTGCAGTGTGGTTTTGAAAAACAAAGACTTCTAAGTCGTAATGGTCGACTAAAGGATTTTATGATAAGCATAGACAGCAGCATAGTTTATCTATGTTTGTTACTGACACTTTACTCCGGACCCAGGTTGGCCGAAGCAAGGAAAACCTGTTCAGGTGGAGATTTATAGATGACTCCGCCTTGGATTGTAAATGTGGAGCTGTTCCACAAACTATGGGACACTTAATATCGTGCCCTGCGTGTCCTGTCAGCTGCACGTTACAGGAACTGATGGACGCTAGTGATGGCGCCAAACAAGTAGCCGAAATCTGGACCGAGTCCATTTAGATTGGTATCGATACGCAAAGAAGAAGACTGACTCTTTTATGTATATCTCTCTACGACTATAGTGGTCGTACGATTATAGTGGTCTTAGATTATTGACCAACATAACATAACGCTTATTTTCCCCGTAGGGTTAGCAGGGGAGTACAGTCACGTCTAAAAGTATGTATACACTTGGCTTTATTCAAAGGCGATTTTCTCCTTTATTTTTGAATGAAATTTTATGTTATTACGAAAATAGTATTTTCGAACCCATAGGTTTATGTTAAGTGTCGTATTTCAACGTTGCATTCGTTATTTCACGAAAAAATCGCAATTGAAAATTGCCAAGCGTATACATACTTTTAGACGTGACTGTACCTGTAGTACACCGAAATTTCGCTAAAAATAGAATTAATTAATGATAGAAAGAAAGAAAACGTATTTATTGCGACTCGTACAGGAAGATCACAATCTAAACTAAACACTGTCAAAAATAAAAAACCAAATTAAAATTAAAAAAAATAAAAATGAAACAGAAAGTCCTATACGAGGCCAAAAGACTCCTATCTCAGCATGATGCTGCGACATTTATAAAATAAATGTCGCAGCGGTATTCTGTTAGAGCCCGCTGTGATGTCACGGGCAACTGCAGAAATAGAAAAAAGAATAGATATATGTAAAATATTAGCAAATAAAATAAAATATTCATTTTTAATCCGCGCCAGACGTAACCTCATTACTTGTCTATGCCTTGAGTGTCAGAGGCACTCTGTGGCATTGCTGTGACAAGGATGATGATGTTTTTTTATCTATACACCAGACTTGGTTTCCGTACATCATTTTCGGATGACCACTGGAAATCTGCGCTGTTCTTTGGGTCCCCCATAGCACAGCGTCATGCGGAGTGGAAGCCTTCTCCGCAAAGTCACAGCGTGCAGCCGACTATGTACATATGTTATGTGTTCAATAGTATAAATCTGTTTTGTTTTTATGTTTTTTATTCGAGTTATCTTATCTTTTTATATGCACGTCATGTGTTTCTGCGATAAATAAATCAATTTTTCTTTCTTTTAATAAAAAGAGAGAAACGTAGCGAGGAATTGTGAGCAATTGTTTGAAAAAAGAAATCTGATTTATTTAAATTCTATTCATTAAATAGAATTTAAATAAATCCGATCTGTTTTTTCAGTTGTTTAAAAAAAGATCTGATTTATTTAAATTATATTCTAAATAGAATAGAATTCAAATAAATCAGATCTCTTTTTTCAAACAATTGCTCACAATTTTCACAATTCCTAGCTACGTTTTTAGAATCTGTATTACAACAAGCATCTCAATCTCAACAAATAATCTCATTGTTTTCCACTCCCGATACGAAACGTTCACTTAAGGAACATCCAACAATATCCTCTTTAAATAAAATATATCTCTCTCCTCGCATTACATCCTTCCGAATGTCGTAACGCATTTAGGCGTTCACCTCGAGCCCTATAAGGTTTAACATAATATCATAAGATATTTCAGCAAGACGCCACCCTCCTCACTAACTGACGAAAAGTTGTTTACCTAACTTTTGATTGCCTTCTTTACTCGGTTTGTTTACTTTTTTACTTAGAACGGGAAATATTATGAAACTTTTTTCGTTTAAGGCTCGAAGATACATAAATGGGTTTAGAACTCGTTCGTCTTACTAAAATTTGTTTACCTATGCGCTGTTTTTATTAGTCTTTCGGCTCTCGCCTGAAAGGTTTTGTTAATGGAGGAAGACGAGAACAAATGTCGATGTTTAATTGGTTTATTTTTGACACAAATTAATGAATTTAATTGGAGGAATTGTTGCGTAACATGATTTCAAGGCTCTTTTGTTTGTATTTTTATTAATTGACACAAAATATCTGAAGAGTTTCGAACAACATTTTGTAATTGGTTATTCCTTAATTAAAGACATTTCAAACAACTGAAATGGCTCTCAATTCAAAAGCAACTATTAACGCTTACTTAATCCTTATTCAATGTCAATTACCCGACAGCCAGAGCCAAACAAGTTGCGTAATTACAAATTGTAATTAAATCTAAAACATCGGCCCTTTGGCTCGGCCATCCCGGACTTCCTAACTTAATTCGGGGCACGGAACAATTCCTGACACCGTTGCATGGTAGGAGTCCAGATCAAGTGCGTTTTTGCGTCTGCCTTGCGGCTGTATACTCCCCAACCAATTACTGTACGCTACTTTAATTACACAACTTGTAGCGAATAAGTTTCAGCTGAAATTAGATTTAAGGTAATTTATTACCTTAATTCTCACTTTATAAATTACTTTTGTAATTAAGGTCTCAATTTAAAGTTCTGCTTGTTGGTCCAGACACGTGTTAACAAATGAGTTGGCATAGTTACACGATAGAATTGTATGAAGATGAATGTGGAGTATTATGCCAAATATAAATAATGTTTTATTTTCTCCATGAAGAGAAATTAATTTAGAATATTATGTATCTTGATGAGCAGTGGTGGCCTAGTGGTCGTTGGTTCAAACCCAGTCAGGCGCTTTACTTTGTATGAATTATTTCATCACCACTGCTCTCAAAACGGTGAAGCAAAACATTGTGAGGAAACCGGCATGTCCTAGAACCAACAATTCAAAGATATGTGACATCTACCAACCCGCACTGGGCTCGCGTGGTAGATTACAGCCCACTCCTTCTCGAAGAGAGGGGGCCTGAGACACAGCAGTGGGAACATTATAGGCTGATTATGCATCTTTTGTCTTTACTAGGACACACATGGGTTCAGGTAGTATGACCTATTTTTCGACATATAGCCGCATAATTTTTAATTCCAGTATAATTGTCACGTTACTGTCAAAATAGTGACTAACTAACCTCGATCCCAGTAAATGTCCCTTTATTTCATTTCTAAACCTGACTAAAACAAAGTTGGAAAGCTGAAATTAATTATGCACACAGTTTCAAAGCGCGTCCTTGATTGGCTCAGTGTCACTGGCGTGTTAGGACAGGATATGACTTTCCGGATTATAACACCCAACTGTCGTACTATGGAGATTCCGAATTTCGTAATTCCGAGGCTCTTTTTCTGGTTCTGACGTTTTTACGAAGAGGAGATAATGGAGTTAGGTGTTGAGATTTTGTAGGTGGTTTGGTTATTTTCTGAGATTGAGCAATCTGATGTGTCCAACATTATTAATATTGAGCTATCTACTTAAGAGCGTTTACGACGTACAGTCACGTCTAGAAGTAGTGAAATAACGAATGCAACGTTGAAATACGTCACTTAAACCTATGGGTTCGAAAATACTATTTTCGTTATAACATAAAATTTCATTAAAAAATAAAGGAGAAAATCGCCTTTGAATAAAGCCAGGTGTATACATACTTTTAGACGTGACTGTACGTCATTTCATACAAACTTTCAAGCTCTTGTTTTTTGTAATGAATGAACCGATTTTAATGATACTTCGTACGCTTAAGCAGAATACAAAGGTCTAAAAAGTTAGTTAAGAACATTTTCGAAAAATAGTGTTATAGCCAAATTAGACTGATTTTAAAGGACATGTCTGGTGGATCAATGGGCGAATGTCTAGGCAGTCAAAGAAAATGTTCAGTAATGATTGTTATATTACTATAATCGTCGTATTTTATAGTTTATTAATTAATAAGTTTCAGGAGTCAGGATCTTGCGTAAACTGGTCAAAATAAGGATTATACGCTAGGGATTTTTCTTAACTTTGTTGAGTATAATGACATCTGTGAGCGAATACAGGTACTAATTGGTGGTATGTCTTTGTGAGGTTAATGAACCATTTTGTTGGTCTGAGATCATATTCTACAGTTTTTTTGTGTAACAAAAATGTTAAGCACCTATTGTTTGTCACAATATTATAATATTATATTGGCATCATCTTTAATTCCGTATTTTGGTTTCTATCTTCAATACCCATAATATTATTTATACATATGTAGCTACTTGTTGATACTGAATTGGGATTATAATAAATAAAACTATGTATGTATTTATTGCAAAACAAATTAATTTATTGTAGATACATTCTTAAATAAAATGATAAAAAAATTAAACGTCTTCTTTAGACACCAAAACATTGTCCAAAAATGTAGCTGGTGCTAGCACGTTATTTTGATGCCTTGCCCAGCAAAGATACCATACTAGCGTCATGACGTGGCAGACCATTGTATGACCTAGTAATCTCTCATTGTCAGCAGCTTTGGTATTTAATAAATTATAACAATCGTGTCACTTGTGTATCCATCTAATGGGAGCTGGAACAATAAGACGTCATTGTATTTTTCAAATTATAACACAACTGCTCAATGTACTGCCTTTCCTGCATGGTTTACGCGACTGCCGTAGTATAGAGGCCTACCTGATTTGATAACCATCGAGCAAGTCTCACTTGCAGGGGTAACGCCAGCCTTGACACGATATGTCTGCGAATCCGCAGCACATTGATGCACCTCATCATAATATCCAAATCGAAAGGAAAAGGAGAATCCTATAAGTATAGGAATAGTCATCGTGTCTAGACTCCGTGTAGAATAGCAATGGTCGTTTAAAGAAAATATTCATAACAGAAAATAATCGCATAGTAAGCAAGGAACGCATATACGCTACTTGGAATCCCTCATGAGCAAGTCACCAGATTCTCAACTAACCAGATTCGCAACTCGACAACCAAAAAATAAATGTCAATGGCATGTCAAAAAAGTAATAAATACTTACCTTCATGTTAGGAAGTGGGTATCCGAAGAAAAACACGTTTGATGTGTACACTAAAATATTTTAGTAATATTGTCGTATTATACAGGGTGTCCCAAAACTCAACGTCAAGCCGAAACGGGGTGACAGGATTGATCATAACCATCACGAGAAAAATCTGAAAAAAAATCTATCCCATGCAGTTTAAAAATTATGGGCATTTTAAGAAAAACCTAGAAATTTGATCAAACTGTACCATTTTTCGGTTATTGTGGTTATTCTTTTTTATTTTTGTTCATTTGAACTTTGGAAACGTAATCCTAAATAACATTTCTAGAATCCCAATAAAAAATAATGACACAATTGCCTCAAGTTTCCGAGAATTGAGACTATTTGTTAAACTACGAATTTAAAATTTTCAAGATTCGTCGACTTTGACAGGCCCTCCTATAAAAAAAATGTACTAGAGTGCCTTGGCAAGTGGCATTAAAAGTTGGCGCATTTAATCAGAATTCTAAAATGGTACAATACTTGTTAGTTCCATACAATAGAAAAGAGTAAAAAAATTAAAACCTCAAGTAACCCGATTTTTGCTATCTCATTTTACTCAGTTAAAATGTTTTTAATTCACACAAGCTCTAGGTAGGTTCTTAATTTTAAGACAAAATGATGAGAGAGATGGATAATGGGTATGTTCGCCATGAGTGAGCGAGACAGATAGTGACGCCACTTTTACCAAAGTGAAAAAAAGTTAGTAAAATTAGTAAAATAATTAGGTTTGTTGGAATAAAAGTCTGATGATAGAGAAATAACGTTTTTTATTACAATAAATGTTCAAATTGTTTACCATCAGCCTCAATACAAGCCCTACATCTTCTTAAAAAAGATCTACTTATTAGTCGGGCATATCTTCGAGAGTTGATCGCCTCAGCTGCTTGAGAAATGCGTTCACGCAGGTCGGCTACGTTCTCAATGGGCTTTGAGTAAACTTTTTCTTTGAGAACTCCCCAATAGAAAAAATCCAGGGGATTTAAATCTGGTGAACGGGCGGGCCACGAGATAGTGCCCGAACCTCCAATCCACCTTCCCGGATATTCCTGGTCAAGGAAATCTCTTACTTGCACTGCGAAATGCGCTGGGCAGCCATCTTGTTGAAACCACATGTCGCGAAGATCTGCTAGTGGTACGTCCTCTAACAGGGTTGGTAAATCTTCTCTTAAAAAATGTAGGTAATTAGTTCCATTCAAGTTCTCAGGCAGTTCAATAGGCCCAATAATTTTACCGTTTAAAATTCCGGTCCACAGGTTTACTTTAAAACGATACTGGGATCTATCTTCTCGCATTAAATGTGGATTCTCCACATGCCACTCGTGATAATTGTGCAAGTTCATGTAACCATCTTTTTTCAATGTCGATTCATCTGACCAGAGAATTTTTTGGATGAATTGGGGATTCTCATTATGCCTCTGTAGCATTGTTCTACAAAAAGAAATCCTTTCCTGATAATCTCGAGGTAGAAGACTTTGAACTCGTTGTACGTGAAACGGATGCATTTCGGCTCTTTGTAAAATACGATGAGCAGTGCTTTTCGGTATTCCCGTTCTTTCTTCAATTCCACGTACGGAAATACTTCGGTCACGTGCGACCTCTTGCAATACTTCTTCCTGGAAAGGAAACACAGGTCTACCTCCAGCCTGTATTTGATTCGGGAAATGGCCGCCCTCTGTGAGTGAACGGTGCACATTAACAAACACGCGGTGATCCGGGTAGCGCTCTAAATTTGGATATCTTTCACGATAAAGTCTAGCGGCAGCACTTGCGTTGCATCTGCATTCCCCATAAATGAGGTGCATGTTCGCATATTCTTGTGAAGTGTAGCGCGTAGGCATGGTAGATAAAAAGGATGCCAACACAAAAGTCCAGAGAGAAGCCAAAGTTGCCGGTATGTTATCAACAAGTCCAATTCACAAAGATTCAAGTCCAAAAAGAGAAGCCAAAGTTGTCAGTACTAAATCAACACAAGCGAATACGAACGTGCGCAGTAGACGAATGAGCGAAACGTACTAACTGGTTGGTGTCGGACTGGTAGCGTAGCCATTTGCTTGGCTGAAACTAGTGCGAATGAAACAGATAGATGCCATAGCATCTATCTGTTTCATTCGCACTCGTTTAAACGACGCATCTCCGTCTCAATGCGTGGCGTCACTATCTGTCTCGCTCACTCATGGCAAACATACCCATTATCCATCTCTCTCATCATTTTGCCTTAAAATTAAGAACCTACCTAGAGCTTGTGCGAATTAAAAACATTTTAACTGAGTAAAATCTGATAGCAAAAATCGGGTTACTTGAGGTTTTAATTTTTTTACTCTTTTCTATTGTATGGAACTAACAAGTATTGTACCATTTTAGAATTCTGATTAAATGCGCCAACTTTTAATGCTACTTGCCAAGGCACTCTAGTACATTTTTTTTATAGGAGGGCCTGTCAAAGTCGACGAATCTTGAAAATTTTAAATTCGTAGTTTAACAAATAGTCTCAATTCTCGGGAACTTAAGGCAATTGTGTCATTATTTTTTATTGGGATTCTAGAAATGTTATTTAGGATTACGTTTCTAAAGTTCAAATGAACAAAAATAAAAAATAATAACCACAATAACCGAAAAATGGTACAGTTTGATCAAATTTCTAGGTTTTTCTTAAAATGCCCATAATTTTCAAACTGCATGGGATAGATTTTTTTTCAGATTTTTCTCGTGATGGTTATGATCAATCCTGTCACTCCGTTTCGGCTTGACGTTGAGTTTTGGGACACCCTGTATACGCAAATACGTTAATATATTCCTTTCATCTAAAATAAGCGGCTTATAATTATTGCTCACACTATTTAAAGATAATTACGGGATAAAATGGAACGTCAAAAACATTTTTAGTACTTCCCGTTTAAAATGGCAAAGCGGACGGAAGCTACGATTTAGTACTGTTTTTTTGAGAATTATGTTACGCAAGTAATACTGAATTAATTAATCCATAGTAATTTAAATCTAAATTTTTAAATCTTACTGAAAAACCTTAAATCATGAACATTTATCTATACCAGAATTACCAGAGGGCAGAAACTGGACATGTCCTTTCTATCAGTTATCTTTTTTTAAATAAGACATTTCGAAAATGTTGTTGTTTATTGTTGTTGTTTGTTGCTGTTGTTGTTGTTATTGTGTGTGAACTCGTCTTTGACCGGCGATACGTAGTCATTTGACCAGCCGCATGCAGGCAGACCGTCACCATTCTCGTCAGAGGGCCCTACACCCTCCCAATACTAAATCAGCCTTTCTGGCAATAGTTATCAAAAGAACGGCTATCTTTTGTAATATTTAAATTCACTATCAAAATAAAACACTTGTAACTGTAAGCAGAAACGTTTTTTAAACTACATACTTATTAATTTAATTGAATATTGATATTGATTGCTTTTCTCTTTGTAAACCGTATTAACACAATTAACGGAGCTGAGAGGCTCACGGGAGCTTTAACAGCTGCCGTTCAATTAGTATCTTTTTATTTAATTAATAAAACAACGTAAAAGAAGTACCTTTATTTTTAGTTATTAGAGCAAAATGAAAAGGTTTCAAGGGATATAAACGTACCATTTTTTAACTTTCTTTTTATATACAATTTTATTTTGTATTTTTATTTGTGATTATGTTTAGTTTCTTTTATAGTCTTCCTATAAGAGTCAAAATAAATACCTTTTCTTTCTTTCTTTCTTTACCTAATAATACTACTACTAGTGCTGCTTTTGTTTTTTTTTATACTAGTTGCTGCCCGCGATTTCGTTCGGTTGACATTAATACCATTTGATTTTCTTTTTTCTAAAATATAAGTAGCCTAAGTTACTCCTTATAACTTCAACCCTATGAAAGCCCCGTCAAAATCGGTCTAGCCTTTTCGGAGATTAGCCAGAAAAAACAGTCAGACAGACGGACAAACATTTTGAAAATTGTAATTCTGTTACAAGTACCGTATATACATACGTTATTTTGGCATTACAAACAGACACTTCAATTTTATTTATTTGTGTGTTTTTTAGTATGTATAGATATTTTTTTTTATTTGTTTGAGATAACAGCTGTACCACGTAGTTAATTAGAGCTTTTCGACATGGAACGAGGATCTTAATCGTGAGTCACGTTCGACTCGTAACTTTGCTGTGTGATGTCTCACGGAACTATTATAACTACCTATTTCTCCGACGACGACTGACCAAATATTTCAGTAAATATTTTATATTTTAGCGTTTGTCCGCGTTCGCCCACGTGGATATCGGAAAATATCCCACGGGAATTTACTACTGGGTCAAAAATATCCAGTTTATAAACTATATGTGTGCCAAATTTCATCCAAATACGTTCAGCCGTTTTTGAGTGATTGACTAACAAACATTCAAAATTTAACTTTTATAATCTTCTAGTACCTAATTGTTTGTTTGAACGCGTTAATCTCTGGAACTACCAGTCAGATTTGCGATTGGGGTCATGCGCTTGGAAAATAAAAATATAGTTTTTTTGGAAAAGTGGATTGTTAAGATGAGTACGATCATGTTTATCGGTCACTAATTACCGATCATTCTGTATTAGGATCATGATTTTCTACCATTGGCTATTTTCATCATCAAAATTCGTCAAAAATAACGTGAGAAATAAGGTGTTTATGTTAATAATGACGTGGAAGGGAGGCTCGTTCATATTTACGCACATTTTCAGTCATAATTTCGTCCCGAAGCTGAAGGCAACAATCTGGTAAAATGCAAGATTGAATTTGCTCCTGATAGCTAATTTATTTCTCCCCGAGGCGTCGTGTACACTCAACCGCATTAACTTATAACAATGTTATCATACAAAATCTTTTGAATTATTTTTTTACATTTTAATTTCGCAGCTGTTTCGAGCTATTTTGGAATTTTTGTCAGTTTAAATTAGGGAGATAATTAATAATTTCAGAGCTATCATTTGGGGACTTTTTTAGTTGTAATTTAGTTGTTATTTCCATGGCTGATTTAATTTCGTAAATTAACATTTTACTTGCCATTTATGTTTGAAATGATTTAAACTAGTTTTAGGATGATTTTTGGTCTTGTGATTTGAAATTGCTACAACATCAACACTGGAATTAGAAAGTTAAGTTACCAGCCGATCGATGCTGCAAAAATCTCATCGTGAATATTTTAGTGAAGTGAACTGTCAATCCCTACCATCAGGTGAAATGTCATCTCAATTCAAGCTCACTTCACCTTAGTTATCAGGGTGAGGTTTTTATAGAATATACCGTCAGTTCTATGAAGTACCAAAGTAGAGTAAATTAGTAACAGGTATTTTCTCTCAGTATACAATTCTCAGCAAACAGATAGTAGAAAAGTCAGAAAAATCCTTTGTAGTAAGTACCACCAAACCTTAAAAAATGATAAACGATTTTATTTCTGTAAGTAGGTTTAAGAAAAGAAAAATGAGGAGATCCGCAAGAGAACGAAATAGCACGAAGAAATGCCAAACTTAAGTGGCAGTGGACAGAGCATATTGCTCGCAGAACAGATTGCCGATGGGGCCGAAAGGTTCTGGCGTGGCGACCGCATACTGGGGAGCAGTGGTGGCCCAGTGGTATCGGCCGCGACTTACGAGTTGTAGGTCGTAGGTTCGAACCCAGACAGGCGCTTTACTTTGTGTAAATTATTTCATCACCACTGCTCTCAAAACGGTGAAGGAAAACATCATGACGAAACCGGCATGTCCTAGAACCAAAAATTCAAAGACATGTGACATCTACCAACCCGCACTGGGCCCGCGTGGTAGATTACGGCCCACTGCCTCTCACAGAGAGGAGGCCTGTGTCCCAGCAGTGGGAACATTATAGGCTGATGATGATGATGATGATGACCGCATACTGGAAGACGTAGCATTGGAAGGCTTCCCACAAGGTGGACCGACGACCTTGTGAAGACCGCAGGAGCCCGTTGGATGCGAGAAGCACAGAACCGGTCGAAGAAGAGGTGCTTGGGAGGCCTATGTCTAGCAGTGGACGTCTTTCGGCTGGAATTATGAAGTAGGTTTATACACACACTTTTATATTTCAGTCATATTTTTAAAACTAGATGTGGTCGGCGTTTTCTATCTGACTATTCTGAGAAGAAAGTTCGAAACAATCTCAGCGGTCACAGTCTAAAGTCCAGAAATAATCTTGGTCAGATCAAGTAAAGACCATGTAGATTGGTGTTTGAAATGGTATTTTGGGACCTGTCCAGTCAGTACTTAATTTAGTATTCCATGTAGTTCAATTTGTTATACTGTTTACAAGTGAAATTAAAGTCAGATTTTTCAAATTCTTGTTAAATCTCAGTTCGGAAACAGTTAAAAATTAACCACAACCAAACGACCTCTATCTAAAACGAAATCTAGACCGAAATAAGCAATTAAAATCCCAAAACAAAACACACTTTCGCTGGTAATCTAAAATAAATGTCGCCATCAGATAGTCTTTGCGGCGACACACCGAATAGCTCGTTAAAATGTGTCCCGCGATTTCTAAAGTACCGTATAAAGAGTTAAACGCAGAATAAAAACGTGCAACGTTATTCGTCTGTATCTCAGTCAGACATAAACCTCACAAATTGACCCATTTCAAGTTGAACGTAAAACTAAAGGCCCCACATTACCGGCAACCCGGCAACCCTGCCGGGTTACCAAGGACAATACTTTACCACTTACGGGCCAATAAAAACGCGCGCACAACATAATTGCGGTCATAACATTATGAACGTTAACTTTGTGGAAGAATTAGTTTTTGTATAGAGGGAAACATTTTGTAGCCCACTGTAAACTATTAATTAACAGGGAATAAAAGTCATCTAAGTTAAATATTTTTGTGAATAAATGTTTAAGATTTTAATTATCTTCATCGTTGGTCTAGTGGTCGCAAGCGTTAATGCTAAAACATGAGGTCCTGGGTTCGATTCTCAGGTCGGGCAAAGTGTTAGTAGCAGCCCGGAGTCTGGTTGATTGCAATAGGCTCGCCCCCTATTACATGGGACTTAAGTCAATTTGGTAATTAAGAAAATTTGGTAATTGCAAGTTTAGTAGTTTAGGGAAAAAATGTCGTCTTAAGAAGTCTCCACTTTCTCTCTCTGTTCTCCGAATTTTAGGTAAATATACTCAGCTTATTCCGATCACTGGTAATAAGTGATGTATATTTGAGAAAATTTCTATGACGCTTTACAAGATGCCTACAAGATGCTATAAGGAAAGGTTGCAGTTTCTAAAGAGCAATGAACAACGTACGAAGCCGCAAAAGGATTGTACCTGGCAAGGAAAAGTCTATCCCGCCATCTTTAGTAGATGTCGACAACTGAACAATGAAACTATTTCAAAGCTGCTGTATTCCGTCTGAGTTTAACAAGATGCTCAGAATGCCATTTTCTGCCTACCTTTGATCTCCATCTACAAACCCGCGGGTCCACGTGGTGGATTACAGCCCACTCCCTCTCAAAGAGAGAGGCCCTGTGTCCCAGCAAGGGGAATATAGGCTGATTATACTTTGATCTCCATTTAGATAACACGCCATGACATGCCATCGACATGCTAAGAATAAGAAGACCTTCGATAATAATTTCCAATTACATTTATTATTCATCAAATTCATTGATCACTATTCTATTTTAATAAGTACTAGGTAGGTAGTTATTGACAGGCCTACACTAGCTGTCCTCCCATATCTATTAATACTGTAATTTGAAAACAATGTAAAACCAAATCCTACTTCCTTCCTACTAATATTATAAATGTGAAAGTTTGTGAGGATGTTTGTTACTCTTTCACGCAAAATTTACTGAACGGATTTTGATGAAACTTTGCAGTAATAATATGAACTTTGCAGTAATAAAATCTTTGCAGTAATATAAGTATTCTATATGTTATTATGACGTATAATAGATTATACGTCAGAATAACATATAGAATACTTTTTATCCCGATATTCTCACGGGATCGACCTTTATGCGGGTGAAACCGCGGGGCACTGCTAGTATTTCAATAAGAGTAACCGTTTAGTTTCTTACGGCTCTTCTCCATAGGGACCGACCAATTGGAACCATGCACCTAGTTTCTGACGTTTCATAAGTGCCTGTGTAGGTTTATGTGAAACTAGCTTGCGCCCGCGACTTCGTCCGCGTGAATTTTTTGTTCCCCTAACCCACCCCGACGCATCGCATCCTGTCCGCTTTATCACTTCGTTTTCACTTAGTGTTCTTTCTGACTTTTTTTATTTTGTTCGGCTGCTAAGGATCATAACCTTCTTCAAGAATTGGGTTATAAAAACAAAATAACGGAGAGCGGGCCCATTCAGGAATAAAAAAAAATAAAAAAAATATCTTTTCAAATCCGACTGGTAGTTCCAGAGATACAAACAAACACGTTTTACCTCTTTATAATATTAGTATAGATAAAGTATTATGATTTCGATTAAAGTTCAATATGCTAGGATGATTTTAATAATGATGATAAAAATCTATCTTAATCATAATCGCCGATTATCAAGTGTGGTTGCACCAAGACTTTCATAAGATTATTATTATAAAATAGATTTTCTATCAGTGTCTTCGACAACGTTATGTTAACTGAATTCAATATGATGCCAGACGTCATACCAGTTGTTGAATTATTAATATAATAGCTTCATGAACGTATTGCTGGGTGGATACAACCTAGTTTTACACGGACGCGGAATAAATTCATGAAACGACACGCCTTTTCATCGTCTGCTTTAATATCTCTGTGTTTTCTTAAGGGGCTTACAGGACCTAAACGCAAAAAACGCAAGTTTTAGAAACAATAAAAGTATATGATCGACTACAGTAAACAAAATCAAAAAAATATATGATATTCTTCAGGATAATTATGCTAGGTAGATGTGTTGAAAACATAATACAACTTATTTGGTACGATAGAAAAAAATCATGAAGATACCTCTAAAAAGTTTCTTTTTACAATAAAAATACATACTCGTACATACAAGTACAATCATTATGATTTTTTGTCAGATTATTCAAAAAGCAACATACTAAAACTCTACTGTTTTAATTTTTTAGTCCAAACAATAGATTTTTCGTAAATAGATAATTGCCTCATATTTTGCAATAAATTACCTGCGTTGCGTCATCGCGTTCCTCTTTCTTTTCTATGCAGTCCGACAGTGACCGCGTTTTAGGTGATGTAGTCCTCTTAAGGTTACCATTTTTTATGGTATTGAGTAGTAAACAAGTAGATGATCCACCTAAGGGCCTTGACAAAATACTCTGCCTCTCCTTTTCTCAACAATTTTTGGGGTCGACTTCCAGTCTAACCGGATGCAGTTGAACCAGTATTTTACTTGGAGCGACTGTCTACCTAACCTCCACAACCCAGTTACTGGGTAACGCTATACCCCTTGGTAAGACTGGTTGTCAGACTTTCAGGCTATTGACGACCCGTAACGACTGTCAAAGATCCACGAATGACAGCTGGGACCAATAGCTTAATATGCTTCCCGAAGCACAGATGGGTCACGGTATGTAAATATGGTCACCCATCCAAGGACCGACCGCGGCAAGCGTAGCTTAACCTTATCGATCGACCCATGCCGCTGTTATTATTACTTAGCTGCGAGCCCCTCTTTAAGCGACAGCGATGATATAAAATTCAAAAAATACTGGTTTTACATAAACTACCTATATGTCAATCCTGTTGAAAGACTTTATAATAAAAAAATACGAAGCTCTTTGAAAGCGATTGCCACTTGTCTAGGCCGTGTCACCATAAATATCTATAATACCTGAAGTATAGCTGGTGCGTTTTCCACCTTAGTGTGCATACACACGAGCGACACGCGTCGGCGACAGCCACAGACGTGTCAACAGCAGGCGTCGACGGGTGTTGACGGCTGCCGTCGACACGTGTCGACGGATGTAGTTGCCTCTGTCGTCGTCGCGTCACTCGTGTGTACGTGCACATAGAGACAAAGTAAAATAAATATATTGAGAGCGTGTCTTATAACGAAAAAAACCTAATCAAGGTCTTGAGAGCTACTACATAAGTATTTATTTACTAAAAACCTAGAGAAGTACAGGTTAGACCTTTGGAAATTCTATTTCGAAGATAAAATGTTCAGAGCTAGTCCTGCGTGTTTTTGTGCGTGATTTCCAAGGCTCATTTCATTTTATTTTGCTTCTAAAAATATTTTTTCCTAGTAAACTCTTTTGGCTACTTTATTGAAGTATTCCTAGGAATATTGTGAACTTAAGTCAGGTTCGTGACCTCTTAAAGCCTTAATGATGCATTTTAATGACTCTTGAAAAGCCTGTACTCTTCGATGAAATCATAAAATCTGAATTGTGTCTGCGTTGTTATGTTTGCAAGAAATTGTGTGGGTAGTTGTTTGTTATTTATTTTATTCTCAATATTTAGTAAATGGGCCTTTGTTACCTGATTATGATAAATAATGATGACACTTTTTCATTTGGAGGGCTGCATGAGTAGGGAAATACCAAAGAAACATTGGATGGAATATTTGTGTATCGGTATCTACAACGCCACATGCGACGTCACGCGAATCCTGCATCTCGCAAGCAGAGTTTAATCATCGGGCAGTTGCCCGCCAAACACAACCCCCGTCTGGCCGGAGGATCCTCCCTTTTCTATAGAGTATAAGTGAACTTTACACCATGTTCCTCATACCTCTATATGTGAAAGATCATGTGTGAGACATGGCTAGAAAGGGAGTGACTACAATGGAAAAGGAGATAATAATTTAATAATAATTTTTATAATTTTTAATTAAGTAATTTTAATTTTACTTTTTTTCTTTTTCTCTTCAAGACACAGACATCAGTGAAGCCCTGACTCTTGTACTAGGAGTTTCTGTATCACAAGTGCCAGAAATATGTTGCGCCAATTCCGAATAAATTGAGATTAGTGGAGGAGAATGATGATGATTTTTGCATTTATTAGGACTGCTACATGAGCACTCAGTAGGTTAACTGATCGATGAGACAATCAACCTACCTAGTGAACATATACCCACTTACTAATAAACGTATTATATCAGATGAATAGTTACACAACGATTTCTCTCTTTCAGTCGTCAGTAATTTGACTTTCGAAAGAAGAAGACAAAGCGTTGTGTAACTTACAGACGCTATACAACGTTTATTAGTAAGGGAGTTAGTTACTTGCCAATGATAATTATGTCAGTCAAAAAAATTAAAACCCACTCAGGAAGTGACTGAACACTCAAACAGATTATATTATCATTACATCACATCTTCATCATTGTCTTGCAAAAACACTTGAACAATCAGAGTAAAAGTGAACATTCAAAGTGCGTCAATTGAATTATTCTAACTAAGGCGAATGTCATCACTCTACTTAAGGCAAAGATTAAATAATAATGAGTTGGAAGGCAAAGTGATGACATAAAATCTCGCGGGAAAATTGCTCGAAACACTCGTCTTTACTCT
Source organism: Amphipoea oculea (assembly GCA_945859645.1). Taxonomy (NCBI): domain Eukaryota; kingdom Metazoa; phylum Arthropoda; class Insecta; order Lepidoptera; family Noctuidae; genus Amphipoea; species Amphipoea oculea. Next base: position 8,876,578 of record OX243876.1, read on the forward strand.
CAAGTTTGCATAATGAAATACTTGTGGAAATACAATATAACTTGAGTAGGAGTCAAGTTAAGCAGGCAATTTGTATTTTGCTAACTTTTCATTTAGTTATAATAGTAAGATAACTTTGTTATCAAGCTGTGACGTAATTATTAAGTTTGCAGCATTTATTATGTTAGTTATTCAAAATGGCGGCTGCGAGATAATGCTTTGTTTACAGAAAATACAAAAATAAAGGTTGCAATAATATTTTACGTCTATTTATCAACATCAGTAATCAAATGTTAATGAAGGATTGATTTTTTTTTTTGTCAAATCCTTGAAATGTGTATGTGTCAATTATTAATTTGATTTGTGGGTAGGTAGGCACTGGCTCCAATATACAGTTTATAAAGTACGAGTAAGCCATATTTATATGGTGTGAAGACAAAAAGAAAACTGTATTATTTTCGTTAAAATTTTGACAGTTTGTAACTATCACAAATGTTACGATAAAGAGACAAAACAATGTTTCTTGTGTTTCGTAAATTACGAGCATTTTATTTTGATGTTGAATGGAAATATTCTTCATGTCACCTAGGTAATAGGTAATACGGGCTGGTGTCCGCAACCACCTATTACAGTTATAAGGCTCCCGCAGTTAGGCATGATGCGACTCTAGTAGAACAATTTCTATGAAAACTTCATGGAAATTATTCTATCAGAATCGCGTCACACCTTATCTACTGTACCACACTGCTGTAAAGTAACTATTGTGGTACAGTAATTTTATTCTAGGTGCATCGTCTTCACATATAAAAGAATATATATTGTAAATATATATGTATATACGTAACTACCCTATCATACGAAACTACCTTTGGAAGGGGCGACTAGAGTCAATGGAATTTTTTTTATATGTTTTGACGTTCAAAAGTGTATTTTATGTACCTATGAGTGATTTTGACTGTCGCGTCGCGCCTATAAACTGATTTTCTATTCGTTTGTGTTAAAACTTCTATAAAATAATAAAACCTATACAACTAATAAAGCTAAATATTTTCTTACACAAAATTCTGATAACAAGAGCTCAATTTATAAGAAACGACGGAAAATTTCACTTCAATTGTTTTAGCAATTTCGGGGTTATGTTACGGTTGGTGGGGCGAATAAAATTGCTATCCTTAATAAAGTTTCAATTCTCAGAGGCATTTTATGTCAGTCCCCTTGTAATTTTGTATACTAAAGACTCTAGCGAGTTCCAGCAAAACAGTCACTAGACTGAGTTTATTGAAATAATATAAAAACTGAGACTTCATTTTATTTGAACACATTTCGAGTGAGCGTATCTGTCAAAATATTCTTCAACTTTACAGCTGTGATAATATCATACGATTTGCAAATTCTACCTACAGGAAAAATTGAACTTTAAAAGACAATTCTATCTTGGTATAAAGACTCATTTGAACACACTTCAACACAACATTATCAAAAAAACAGACAGTTACAAACCATAAAGTTAGAATCTCTATTTTGCAGCATTAAAAGCGTTTTACCGCTGTTTATTTGAGAAAAACTGTCAGATTTCACATTTTGTCGTGACACAAACCTGGATTTTACGGTTTCCTTCAGCATGGGTGCAAAAGAAATTAGCACAGAAGGTCGGTTCTACACAAAGAGTAGAAAAAGGCGCACATACACATAAACACGTACGTACACATAAACGAAAGCCAGTCGCGAGCGCGCTTTAACTCGCTGTAAGTGGAGCGTGTCTGTGTGCGTGAGTTTTTCGCTCGTTGTTTGAAGCGGAGCTTTTGTAACTATTTATTTTGTGGCATGGGCATGTAATCCCGGGCGTCGGTCTGTGTGCTCGCTGAGGCCGTGTCTCCAGTGTCACCCAGGCGATTAAAGTGATTTACAATGTGGCCGCTGGCCCAAGAATTAAGAAGTTTATTTTAGTTCTTTGAACTAGGATTTATTAGGAAACGTATTAGATGTGTGCAGGTTTTAGTATTCTTACAATGTATGTGGGTTTTACTGACGTTATTGCTAGCAATTCCGGAAGCGTGGGTTCCATTGCAGTACTTTAACCACAGTATTTTTAGTTTCCTATGTTTGTTACATGAAAAGTCACAATAAAATGCTCTAGGCTAAAATCAAGCTTCTACAAAACAAAAAAAAAAAGAAGAATCTTTGTGTTTCATCCGAGCTTGTTACTGTTATACAGGGTGTTACAGAAAGGGTATATCAATACAAACGGGTTGAAGAGTGTATCTGGTCTAGAATCTCTGTACAAAATTTCAGCTCAAAAGCAGTAACTTTGAAAATGCTTAATATTTTTTTATTTCGACACCACGGCGCTGAACTGGCGCGCGGCGGCGTGATGTGCGCGTACTAGGCGCACAGACACACCACAGATAATGGATAATGACCCTCGTAGTGCGGTGACACGTTTTTTGTGATTTCAATTTAATAAACTATCGAAATAAAAAAATATTAAGCATTTTCAAAGTTACTGCTTTTGAGCTGAAATTTTGTACAGAGATTCTAGACCAGATACACTCTTCAATCTGTTTGTATTGATATACCCTTTCTGTAACATCCTGTAAATGCCGGAATATTCAAACTTATTCTGACCTACACTGTCACTGCCACTGCTAAGTAAGGCCTCTCTAAATCCTTCCAGGCGTCCTTTTCTAGAGCCTCCTCGATCTAACCTTTGCGGTACGCATCTAGGTCGACTCGCCACCTCTTGCTGGGTCTCGGTGGCGCCGTCCATGCTCTGGCCCCAACCGTGTGGAGACTATTATCAACCTAAAGGTGTTTTGTAGCGGCAGGAAACCTTTTTGAAATTAAGTGTCGTTTGAGTATATTCAAGAGTACTTACTAATAAATGAAACATCAATCATTTCTCAATTTCAACGACAATCACAATCAAGAAGCCATTAAATCAGTGCGTCCTCAATTATTTAATTAGTGTAGTGTTTCCATGGCGAATATAGTTGTAGGTATATACACCAGGGGTTCAATTAAGATATATTATGTATCAAAGATTTACCTTAATGGCCTGTGCTTGAATCGCTCGGGTATATCTGTGTTTGACGAAGAGTAATATGAGTATAATTATGTCTTTACATTTTAGTTATGTAGTCTGACTAACGAGCTCTGTTTCACTACAAAACAATATTGAAATAAGTCTTCCTTCAGTTTTAATGATTAGATGTTTATGATAAAACTGGTAAAAACGTGCTCTTAACAACATGATAATAATTATCAGTTAATTAAAATTGAACTGTTTTTCGTTTCCTAAAAGCATCAGGGATAAATAATTTTAATTTCGGAAGTCGGTGTCGTTGGTTCCGCATTTTCGTTTTTTGACACCGACTTCCGAAATTAAAGTTATTTATCACTTTGTAGTGTTTTGTTTGTGTTTTGTTTTGTTTTGAAGCCCTTTGTTTTTTTTTGTAAAAAGAGTTTTTATTTTTAACTTTTTAGATGTACCTACCCCACACAAATTCAATTAACACTAGTGCATTGAAGAATTGAAGACACCGACTAGAAGAATCATCAAAATTCGCATAGATGCAGTACATTTATGCGTATAACTACGTACATAAGAATAACTACCTAATGTATTATATACTAAAACCTTTCTGAATGCATATAAATCACATTAATGAAAGAATTAGCAAAATTGCTTCATTCGTTTTTGAGAAAATCGCGGACAGACATACATACATACGGGTCGAATACAGAACCTCCTTTTTGAAGTCATTTAAAAAGCATCAGGAACCGCTTATTTACAGCCCAGAATAGATAATGTCACAGTAGCTACAAAACATCTAGAACATTGGGTATTACGATACCACAGATAAACTAACAAAGCCAAAAACTGAAAACAACTCTCATTTGCATTGGAGGGTTCAATAAAAAAAAAAAAGAGCGTAATCAGTGCCCAAAAAATATTGTAATACTTTTATTTAATGATCTTCATTAAGCCGTACTTAAACAACTGACTTTCCACTTCGGAACTTCAAAATATAATTAAATACGCTAGGCATATAATTTAGGTTAAGTACAAACGCCGTGTTTCTTGAAACACGATCCTTAAAACGAGGTTCAGTAAGAAGAGACTGAATCTCTCCAGCGTACTAATAATAAGTAAAAAATCAAAAGAATTTAACAAGTGGTGTTTCGTAGCGGCGAAGGACGGCGATGACAAATGCTCCCTCGGGCCCGCTCCACTGAAACTTGGACTGAAAATCCCGCAATGTTCACCAACTTATTCCTACTCATCTGTTATGTTTCATTTGGGTCGAGTTTAATGAAAATGATAAAAATATTCCAGCTACGCTTAGCCTATTGTTGTACGTTTTTATTGTTTAAGCTTTGTTTGTTATTAACCTAATGTTGGTACTCGATTCGTCATCAATATAAAGAGCAATATTGTTTCATACTTTATTTGAATTTCGTGTGTTTTCAATTATTTTGCGTGTTGTTTCTCTGTACGATGTGTTAGACGAAATGAGGTCTTTTATCCAATTTATTAGAAAGTAAATTACCATCGTACTACCGAGAGTGCTTCAATTTCGCTTGTTTGAATTCGTGTCGTCGTGTAATCACAAGGCTATGGAGTGTTTACACGTGCGCCGGGTTACTAATGCTTATCATCCGTTACGACTTACGTACAAACTCAAGCATTTGTCTACGACAAGTTTATTACTCTCATCAGATTAATGCACGAGTATCAACGTGAAAATAAGATAAAAAAAAAACTTTTTATTCTTACCGCGAAAATCCATTTCCAAGTTAAACAGATCTTTTCACGTTTTTTGCTCATTGAGTCTGAGAGTTTTTGTTCCATATTTTTAAAGATTATCGCAGGAGTTCATTTGGAACTTTACCTTAATGAGAAATGTAAGGCGGATATCTAAAGGAGTAGGTGTAAATTAAAGGGGGCCGGAAGAAGTTAAGTTCTGGACGGAACTTTTAATTACGATGAGTGACCTTCGTTATCATTAGTCAATTAATTGATTGAAATTGGAATAATTTGGACGCGTTTGTAATTTGAAGTTAAACGAGTCACTTATTAACCTTTCGAACGCCATTGTCACATATGTGTGACAAACGAAATCTTACCCTGAACGCCAACGTCACAAATATATGACAAAATACACGTCGCACCATATTATGAAATAAACAATTTAATCATTACTTTTGTGTGTTTTTATTTATACAATTTAAAAGTTTAAGCTTCCGTCTATATTGTATTGCATGAAACTAATATAAATAAACCACCAATATCGAGAAATTTGTTGTTTTAAGTGTGTGTGTGTTGTGTTGTTAAAGTGGCCTGGCGTCAGGGGTACGGCGATACGTTTATACTCTGGCGTTCAAAAGGTTAAGGAATAACTAATTGCATTTACTGACAAATTAAAGCATCAACTTAAGAGAATACTTTTTGAAAGGCTTACTTTCATTTCTGCTTACAGTCTGAACTTTCAGATAGAGATCCTTATATGAATATGCATGCAAAAGTCGAGTTACTAAAGTAAAGGATTATTGAACTACTCTCGAACCAAAATGCGGGGATAACGACTAGAGGCTCAGAAAGGGTCTAGATATTTAGTCAACCTTAGTAGATACCTGACTAAGGGATTTCATAGGCTTTGGAGGCTTTGAGCCTAATTGGGCGAAACGAGTTGTCAAAACTTAAGAGGTGGAATTACAATCCTGAACCTACAATCTAGATGTAAAAAAAAATATACAATGCGGATCAACAATACGACAATAAATGAAAATACTGGCCATACCAGTAAATTGGAGTATTTTGAAGAAGAACTTGCAGGGGGATCCAGGGTTGGATGGAGCAGGGTTCAGTTCACCGGAATAAATCAATAAATCTTAACATTGAATTTGAAAAATCATTTTTTGAAACAAACTTCTTGGCGTGTCGCTGTCAATCTATATAGAGCTAGACCAGAATTAATCCAGCATACAGACAACAGGACACGCTGAAACAAACTAAATAGTAGTGATGGGTTTTGCCAATCAACCGAATGCCTATAGTGACTAAAATATTGGGTTTGATTGAATTTTTGTATGGAGACTACTCCATACAAAAATTCAATCAAAATATACCCAATACTTTAGTCACCATAGGCAGTCGGCATCAACGCACAGCCTAAACCGCTGGTCCTAGAGACATGAAATTGGAGGGTGTGTTCTTTGTGAAGAGTAAGTATCCACTAAGAAAGGGATTTTCGAAATTCCACCCCTAAGAGGGTGAATGGGGGGAAGGTGAAATTTTACGTGGACGAAGTCGCGAGCAGAAGCTAGTTAGATATACAATACCAGTACCAAGTGCTGCAGTGTCCCAGCAGTGGAAATATTATAGGCCCACTCCCTCTCACAGAAGGGCTTCTCTCTGTGTGAGGGAGTGGGCCATAATCCACCACGCCGGCCGCGGGACGCAGGCGTCCTCTCTGTGAGTGGGAGTGGGCCGTAATCCACCACGCGGGTCCAGTGCGGGTAGATGTCAAATGTCTTCAAATTTTTGGTTCTAAGACATGCCTGTTTTCTCAAAATGTTCTCCTTGACCGTTTTGAGAGCAGTAGTGATAACAAAGTACAGCACGCCTGTCGGGGTTCGGACCTACGATCTAAAATTCGTAAGTCACGGTCGTTACCACTGGGCCACCATTGCTCTCCTCATTGCTCTGTCATAAGATATACGAAGTTTAAATTATTGTCGTAACGTCATCTCCACATTGTATATCCCTATAATGTGTATAGATAGATATCTACAAATAACAGTAAACAACGTCTCCCCCATAAAAAGCAAACAAAGTTATCTTATAAGGGGTCTTACAAGGGATGCGGAGTTCGGTGTGTGCAAACGAAGGGATGACAACGCGTCATCCCAAGCTCAGCTACTCACTAGGCAGTTATAGTGGCGTAACTGTTTTGATTTGTACTTAGTAGGCTACTCTGAGTTGATCGAAATGTGGGGTCAGTGGGGCTGATGTTCAACTGTTTTAGATTGAGAGAGACCAGCAGTACTCTAGGTTGTTCAAAGTCAAATGAATAAATTTTAGTAAGAGCAGTGGTGGCCCAGTGGTAACGGGGCCGTGACTTACGAGTTGTAGGTCGTGAGTTTGAATCCAGTCAGGCGCTCTACTTTGTGTCAATTATTTCATCATCACCGCTCTCAAAACGGCGAAGGAAAACATCGTGAGGTAACCGGCATGTCCTAGAAACAAAAATTCGAAGATATTTGTCATGTACCCGCACTGGACCCGCGTGGTGGATTACGGACCACTCCCTCTCAAAGAGAGGACGCCTGCGCCCCAGCATTGGGAACGTTATAGTCTGATTATACTATACGCAGACGCTTCAAGTTGCTTTTATAATTTATGTACCGCAAGAGTTGAGCAGCAAACACTATGTACAGACGCCAGCTTATCAAGCTACCCGAAACTGTGAAAATTTCCCAATCAACTTTAAACCTTATGCTTTAGCGATAAAGTTGAAAATCTATTAAAGAAATTTGACAGATTATAGTAGCTTGGTGTCTGTACAAGATCAGCTGCGTTTCTTATGTTGCTACAATCTTTAGGCGCCATCTACACGGGCGCGACCATCGCGGGGATAGTCATGCCGTGAAAAAAATTTGTATAGAAACTGTATGAAACAATCTCTACACGGCGATATTTCGCGGCAAGAATTCGATGGCACGGCGAGACTATCGCCACGATTCTCTCGCCCGTGGAGACGGCGCCTTAGCGCCTGTGCACACCACGTTTTTTAAACGCGCCGTTGACGCGCGTTTTAGAAACGTTCGTCGACGGCGCGCTTTAACCCTGCAGAAGGTCTACAGGCTGCGTCTGACTCGCGTGCTAATCGCGTCTGTATCGCTAAAAACGCGAACGAAGTTCAGGAACCTAAGGAGGTTCCTGAACTTCGTTGCAGTACCTGCGACTAGCGAAAAGTCAGCAGATGAATAATACTTGCATGTATATGCGTACCGGAATGAGATAAGAACTGGTGGAGGCGGTTCAAGTAACCATAGGCACAAAATAAGCAATTTCAGCACACTAATTGCGTAACACACTATCAATCTCAATCTGAATCATTGTGAACGATATTGCTAATCCATTGAATCATATGTTTGAAAAATGTGTCAGCTCAACAACGTAAATAACCCAATGAATGTTGTTGAACTGTCAAAATGAAACGCATTGTTAATAATAGTGCGTTATGTAATTACTCTGCTAGTTCTTAACTTTAAAAATCACTAGATAGGATGGAGATAATTATGGCTTTAAGGCTTGTCGCGGGTTGTTCGAAAGAGATACCGTGGCCCCTGGCACAGGCAACTGAAGGAACACGGGTGGGCTTTAGTCAGTAAAAGTCTGACACGCCCTCTCGCTTCGCCCAGAGAGCGAGAAGTTATTTGATAAATTCCCACCAAAAAAAAGGCTTGTCCACACTATATTTGTATTAAAGAAGATGAGATGGAGATAGAACTAAGGCTTGTTTCTACGTGTCTACGTTTGTATCGGATGAGTTGAATAAATTCATGTATCCGTCAAGTCACGAAGCACGTGAGTAAGGTTGCGGATAAGGTTTTAACGGATTCGTTACCAACATGTCAGCAGATAGAAACACAAAATGATAAGATAAGTAATAATAAGTATCTCAAACTAAGTTAAAGGATTCCCTTATCAATCTCAAGACCTGGGGGCTTAAAAAGGCCACATTGGCAGAATCATAAAAGGATAACATTATGAATCATAATAAAAGTCGTAAAATGGTCACAAACTGACAATTCATAATATTATTTGCGTAGAATTTCATATCACGCAATTCATCTGTTTGACAGTTTTGTATGGAGATTCGTAAAATGGTCCACAAAATATGAATTGCTTTAATGTCTAATAATATTATGAATTGTCAGTTTGTGACCATTTTACGACTTTTATTATGATTCATAATGTTATCCTTTTATGATTCTGCCAAAGTGGCCTTTTTAAGCCCCCTGTGCAAGATAGAATTCGTTTATGAATAAACTTTATCAATCAGTTATCAAAACTTTTCTAGGTACCGGCATTAAATTATTCCAAAACCCATTTATTTTCCCATAGCTATGTTTCATTGAACGTAATTAAAATTGAGTATAATTGTGGCACGAATAGAAGGATACGGAAGGGACCGCTTGCTACGTGCTTGCAAACTAATTACAAATATTATAATTTATTGCCAAAATATATGGGGAATATTTTGCGAGTTAATTATCTGATGATATTTTGGCTAAATATTGTGCCGTGTGGACTCTGGTTGGGAAGGCACTTCATTTTACCCTAGGGTCTCATTTATCATTGAGTGAAAGAGTAGAATTTGTCTGCATAGATCTGCCTCCATCAATACACTATGCACATCCGTGGTGCGCAGGGTTCGGGCTCGCTCCAGGGGCATCCTGAGGGCATTCGCGCAAAGGTTCGATTGCCAGTACCTGAATCATTGCTGTATGGTTCACATACTGGGCAATCGAAGTATGTAATAATGTTTACGGTTTATGTTTTTCATTTAATATTGTATGTGCTTTTATTTTATTTTTAACATTTTGTAATTTTATTTGTGCCTACTATGATCCTGTGTTGGTCGAAATAAACGATTTATTATTATTAGTATTAATACTGCAGGCTAAGTTATATGCATAAATACAATATTTTGCTATTTTAGATCAGTCAGAATTTGACTCTTAATATAGTATATACGATTCAGCACATTGTTGGCACGTTGAAACTATAGTTCCTATCAAAACCTGTCTAACTTCATTTTTAAATACAAAACTCGTTTTTGAAAGCCTAACCTGCATCGTTCTATAAACCGATATCAAAGCAGATATCGATAGCAGAGCTATCATTCCAACCTATTTACCACGACATTGTTGTTGTTTTGGCAAAAAAAGGCTTTAAGGTTGTAATAATGTTTGACTGGATCTGTCAAACTGATTATTTTGTTCATTAATTTATTATAATTATGTGCTGAAGTCATCTGGAAACGGGAAAAAATGGTTTACCAACAGAGGCGATTGAAGTGTCTGCATGGTTATTGGAGAGAAAAGAGAAACAAAATTGTTTTCTTAAACCAAATATTTATTTTGTGACATAAGTACCTATATTGTTACCAGATGTGGTCCTCGTATTCGTGGTTCAGCACCTTCAATATCATCAGGATTATACCGGAATATAGTAGTTCGTCGTGAACGTGGTACAACACACACGTGGCGACAGCGGCACCCCTGACATCTTCTGTAGCATCAGAAAACAGCCGTCACGCAACCATCGATGCGGCGCTCTGCTAGAGTGGCAGTAATCGTCTAGTGTCTCTCTTATTCGACCTTTTTGGTGATTCCACTAATTTCGTAACAAAATTAACCGGCAGCTGTGCTGTCATATCTATATTTTTATGGGATGAACTTGCAGATCCGTTTCTGTGTGGTTAAAGACAATAGAGATGAAACAATAATTCACTGTCAGTGTTATATCAAGAAACAAAAAGAACTAGTTCAGAGAAATTTTCCCAGTTTCATAGGACGTGTTACAAATGGCCTAAAAAACTACATTGTACGGATTCATCACATTTTTAGCTTCATCCTCAATATTGAAGAAGGACGAGACACGAACGCGACCAAGATTTATGTTTGGAATTTCTTTTTATACTATCCGCCATCCCCCAATTACCAAGACGAAAATCCTTTATTTTTTTTCAAACTTGTCAAAAGCAGATATTTTAATAACTCTCTTAAGTTGGTAAAAACCAATTAATGTTTATAGGAAAATGTTGTTAGCGATGAAAAATAAATTATTTCTTTGATATCCGCAGAGTAGGTACCTATCACTTAAGCAGCCAGGCGACCGAGGAGGAAATTCATATTTTTCTCGTATCAAATACTTTTGATTAATAATCCTGCTGCGAGAAGACAGCCGTATTTTTCTCACCATAAGTTACGATTCATTCGTATACGTTAATGTGGATCTTTTCATTTGAAATACATTTTTCTATTTCCTCTATTATTTTTTATTTTCACTATATTTTCATTTAAGTTTGCTGAAATACGTAAAGAGTTTTAAGAGGATAGAAAATACAGCTTTATTACATACCTATTCTTTTTTCAAACATGACATGAAAAATCTTTCTCGTATTATAGATTTACTAGCGACCTGCCCCTGGGTAGCACGGTTTTTGCAACTTGACAAAATATCAAGATTTATTATCTATACATAAGTACACAAGTAAGCAGTAAGTATACACATAAAGCTTTCGGAATAAATTCTCTAAATGATAGTGCGAAAAGCATCAAAATCTGTAGCGCAGTTTTGGAAGAATAATGCAGACACACAGAGATACGAAAGCAACTTTAATTTATAATTATATTTGTATGTAATAGATATAGATTTATATGACTATATTTCTGCTATTATATGTTTATAACAACTATACTAGCTGATGAAGAAATAGTTAGCACAAACTACATAAGTTGATATAAAGCATATAGAATATTTACTTTGACACCCAAAGTGACATATTGTGTAAGTTTCGCCACAACTTTGCAGGCGTAACTTTTCTCTTTTTGTTAAGAAAAATATACGCAGCTCGAAAATATTTTGCACAAAACGGATTCATTTGTTTTTCGGTTTATTTAGTCATTTATTAGTTATTGAGTAGAAAAAAAGTATTCTATAAGTATAGGATATTATAATATATTTTCTACTACGACTCCGATAATTTAGCTAGTTTCTTTATAGTGAAGCTATGAATAGTTACTATAGTGTTTTAAGCAATGCATCTGCTGTAATGTACCCCGCGCATTACTATTTATTTACTAACATCATCATCTACCTAGCCTTTTCCTAACTATGTTGGGGTCGGCTTCCAGTCTAACCGGATGCAGCTGAATACCAGTATTTTACATAGAGCGACTGCCTACCTGACCTCCACAATCCAGTTACTGGGTAATGCGATACCCCTTGGTAAGACTGGTTGTCAGACTTTCGGGCTTATGACTACCCGTGACGACTGTCAAATATACGCGAATGACAGCCTGGACCAACGGCTTAAGATGGTCACCCATCCACAGGCCAACCGCGGCAAGCGTAGTTTAACCTGTTTGATCAACCTGTGCGGCTGTTATTATTTAGCCACGGGCCCCTCCACTCTATCCTATATTTATTTACTAACAAAATACACAAAGGGGTTTGAAGGTTTTGGCCCTAAAATCAGCCGCCATTTTGATTTTTTTTCAGAATCGTGGTGCACAACAAAGGTTATATATTTAGATAGAGGACACTTATACAAACAAAAAATGTAATATAACATAATATCCTAAAGCGTCAGGTTTCGGAGTTATTCACCAAAATATAAGTCGAAAAAAACAAGGATTTTTTCGTTTTTTTCCCCTCTAGGTATGCATATTGAACTATTGAGGTAATAGAAACGTTATGAAACCTTTATGGAGAAGAAACAAAAGAAGAATAGACATTTTTTAAATAAATAATTAAATACCGCAATTTATAGTTCGTTTTTTAATCCCAGATACTAATCTGACAAGTGTAATGTCAAACTTCTATACTAAAAAAAACGAAAACACAAAAGACTTAAATGTCAGATTAGTCTCTGGGATTAAAAAACGTATTATAAATTGCCGTGTTTAATTATTTATTTAAAAAATGTCTATTCTTTATTTGTTTCTTCTCCATAAAGGTTTCATAACGTTTCTATTAACTCAATAGTTCAATATGCTTACCTGGAGGTAAAAAAACAAAAAAATCCTTGTTGTTTTCGACTTATATTTTGGTGAATAACTCCGAAACCTGACGCTTTAGGATATTATGTTACATTACATTTTTGTTTGTATAAGTGTCCTCTATCTAAATATATAACTTTTGTTGTGCACCGCGATTCTGAAAAAAAATCAAAATGGCGGCCGACCTTAGGGCCACCCTCCATACAAAAATCTTCTAACCCCTTTAGATCGACTGTAATCTTTTGTTATAAAAAGCCGAAACTGGTGAAGGTTTCCAACGTCACCTGCGGGTATTAAAAGGGTTGTTAGCTCCTTCTAAGTTATGGATTAAATGACCATGACAACACCGGGCTTTAAGGTGGTTGTAAGAGTCTGACACTCCCTTCGCTCCACCCAGAGCGGGAGGGGTCATTTGATGATTTCCCATCCATAAAAAAAAAAAAAGGCATTGGAGCCGAGACCCTTGCTTTTTTAAGCCCTCTCTTTTTTGTGTGACAAATTATACATAGGGAGACACCCTAATATTAGAGTGACGCTGTTCTGGAATAAACGACGCTAAAAATAAAATCCATACTATCCATACTTCCATACTAATATAATATTATACATGCGAAAGTGTGTCTGTCTGTTACTTCTTCACGCACAAACGGCTGAACGGATTAGGATGAAATTTGGCACGCAGATAGTTTAGAGTCCCGTGAAAGGACATAGGATAGTTATTATCCCGATATTCCCACGGGATCGAGACTTACGCGGGTGACACCGCGGGGCGCTGCTAGTTAAACTATAAAACACTTACAGAGGGATGGTATGTCTAGATGATGTAGACTTACTGTTTTGCCATCCATTGCTTGTTGAAATTAAACACGTAGGTACGCAGGACGACATATTAAGCATTTCCAGCATACCTAAGCTCACTTCTCGTTGTACGAAAAGCCAAATGCGAGGTCAGGTAAACCTGGAAATGCATAGCTTGATATGTAGTCGTGTATACCTACCGATGTTAAGATTGTACAAACATCAATCTGCCTTACCTACCTTTTGCCAAATATGTTAGTTTATTTATTTATTTATTTATTTTATTTTAAAGAAGGCTTACAGACTAACAAACCAATGACATAAAGAATGTAATATTAAAAAAATTGCTAATAACAAGCCTCCACATATAGGTAAAAAAATAGTCGACAAAAAGAAAGTACATACACGATTAATATAATTAGTTGGAGAATAGTAGAAACAAAAACAAAAATAAATAAAATTAACTATCATTGAAAAATGACTGTGCCAAAAGCCGTCTTAAGGTCGCCACACTGGTGCAAAACAAATCGACATTAAGGTCTCCAGGAAGCCTATTAAAACTAAGTGCACTTCTTATTGAGAACACATTCCGCCTGTAATTAGTCATTGCAAAAGGTACATTTAATATCGGCCGTTGACGTAATCCCATCAGATTCGTGCGTAATGACAGATTAGCAACGAGTTCCGGACAGTCAATGTGGCCATTTGCGATACCCAACAGAAAACTCACGTCTCCAATGTAACGTCTCATCTCTAGAGGAAGGAAATGGTACCGTTTGCAGCGGTGCTCGTAGTCAACTGAGTATTGCTGAGCCCTATAATCAAGATAACGTAGAAATTTTCTTTGGACGCCTTCAATACGGGACTTATAAGTCTCATATTGCGGGTTCCAAACCTGAGACGCGTATTCTAAATGGCTGCGTACGAAAGAACAATACAAAATTTTAACCGGCTTAAGAGATCGGAAACAGGCCGTGGTGCGTAGTATAAATCCCAGAGCTTTGGATGCCTTTGTAACTATGCTATTTACATGTTGATCAAACAGAAGCTTGCTGTCTATGATTACCCCTAAATCTCTTATGCTATTAAGCCTGCTAATGAGCTGACCGTTCATGGTGTAACTAAAATTTATCAAAGAAGTACAACGTGAGAATGTTAGGAGGAAGCACTTAGAGACATTTAATTGGAGTTTGTTACGGATGCAATATTCTTCAAACCTATACAGGTCATCTTGCAACTGACATGCATCAGACATGTCTCGCACAACTTTATGAATCTTCATGTCATCAGCATAAAGTAAAATATAAGAATGACGAAAGCACTGTTTGATATCTGCAATGAACAATATAAATAACAATGGACCCAAAATGGAGCCTTGAGGTACGCCTGAAGGGACAGAACTCCAACCAGAGGTGTAGCCCTGAAGCACGACAGCCTGTGTTCTGTTCTCTATATAGGAGGAGAACCACCGGTACAGGTCACCGTGTATTCCGGCGAGAAACAGCTTCTTCAGCAGCATGCAATGATCAATTCGGTCGAAACACTTGCTATAGTCGGTATAAACCACGTCAACTTGTCGCTGAGCCATGCCGTTTGTAATAAACTCATGTGACAGAAGCAAGTTAGACGTGGTCGAGCGGTTCCTAACAAAACCGTGCTGTTCCTCGCCAAGAATTGACTTGAAAGCCGCATAGACATCGGTATAAACTATACGTTCAAGAATTTTAGAAAAAAGGCAAATTTTAGATATGGGGCGATAGTTTTCGACATTAGCCTTATCGCCCTTTTTAAAGATGGGAGTGACGAAAGCAGACTTCCAAATCTTTGGAACTACACCCTCGGAAAGAGAACGTTTGAATAAGATAGAAAGGGGTTCCACAAGACTATCAGCACAAGAGACTATGAACATAGGAGGTATTAGGTCAGGCCCACCTGATTTACTGAGGTCTAAGGATTTCAGCAGCTTCAATATACGTGAGTGGTTTATGTCAACTGTGCTGACAGACATTGCAGTATTACCACATTGTTCACCGGAAGTACGTTCATCATTAGCCGTTGATTCAGGTTCTGAAAAGGTGGACTGGAAATAGGTAGCAAAGAGGTTGCTAATATCTTGTCCTGTATTCACAGAGGTCTCACGGTAGAACATCTCATTAGGAAACGAGCCAGCCCTCCGCTTACTTTTTACGAACGCCCAGAAAGATTTAGGATTTTTTACAATCGAAGCCTCAATGTTTGCCATATAATTGTCATAACAGGTTTTTTCCAGCTCAAAAACTCTGGTACGCAGTAATGAAAACGAGTGATAATCAGATAAGTTACTGTATCGCTTATATTTCTTATGATACTTATGTTTTTCACTAATAATTTTAATTAGTGCTGGGGTATACCAAGGAGGATAAAAGGACTGTTTTACCGATTTTATAGGTATGTGTCTATCCCTAAGCTCATATAGCTTACTATAAAAATTAGCAACGGCATCTTCCAAGCTCGTTGATTGTAACAACTGAGGCCAGTTAATTAGATCCAGTTCAGATTTTATAGCATCATAATTTCCCTTCGAGAAGATATAACGCTGCTTAGGTTTGTCGACAAGTTTTTGAATCTCAATAAATTTGGTCTCAATAACTAACGGCTTGTGATGAAAATCAATAGGCAGAGCAAGAGGGTCCATACATCCTGAGACAGTCACAATATCGTTACAGAATACCAGATCAAGCAGTCTACAGTTAATGTTCCGCTCACCATTATACTGTGACAAGTTGAATGTTTGTATGGCATCGAAGAACTGAATCACATGCTGAGAAGAAATATTTTGCGGCATTAACTCACCATTGGTAGCTAAGTCCCCATTACACCACTCGACGTCATTACCGAAATTAAAATCACCCACCAGCAAAAACTTATCAAGTGGATGAGTCAAAATTAAGTTATTTAGATTATCTGTGAAATTACGCAACTGAATACTATGAGAATTACCTAGATTCTCCTTGCACAGGTAAAGTGCACATATATGCAAATTGTAACTAACCTGTGGTTTCGACCTTTTAAGGATTAAAGATAGCCATATATCCTCCGCAGAACTACGCCAATCCAACCTCTCAACGATTGTAAGATCATGTTTCACTGCTATCAGTACACCACCACCACGTAACTGACCGGTTCGGGAGTAGTCACGATCGCGTCTCCAAACTAGGTAGCGTCCATCAAATAATTCACTGTTATTAAAACTATCATCTAGCCACGTCTCCGTAAATATAATGATATCGTAGGAACTGAGACATACTCCGCGAAACACAATGTTTGTTTTCGTACGCAGACCACGCACGTTCTGGTAGTAGATTTTAAGCGTAGCCATAATTGCATTTAACTACAATCAAATAACTTAAAAGTAGATAAAAAATTGTCAAAAATAAATTAAATATTACATGCAGACTAAAGTGCAGGTCATTGTCGCGACCTTCATAATTCTTAATGCGGGTAGTGGTTAAGTAAAATAATAGACACAGCAATACACAGTGAGCAGTAGAAATAACATTATAAAAACAGTTGTTATAAGAAACAAAAAGCGACGACCAGTACAGAGATAAGAGCACCTCGGAGTAAATTGTCATAACTGGGGACGGTTCGCAAAGGAAAATGTACCCTGTTGCACGACAGATGTGGTTTAAATTAGCATAACAAAAAGTGACATTGCAAAAATAATATCGAATAGACTTACTTGGGCACATCGTGTAGCGACACAAAACTAATAGGAAAACGTAACTAGCACACCTAAGACTATGATTCTCAAACTTTGATTCGCATCTCAAAGAAACACACCAAAACACAGACTTACATAAACATAGTATTCTAATAGCAGTTGTAATATGTATCAAGCATGAGTAATTTAAACAATTTTCTGCAGATCTTTCTCCGATTTGACAACCAGCGGTGGCGATGTATCGTTTTTTCTCACGTGTATCTTCGCATGTTTGACCCAAACGTACTGGAAATCCATTTCAGCTGATGTTTTCTTAGTTTTCGACAGTAACATTTTGTTTTTTATTGTAAGGTGGTCATTTATGAAGATTTTATGGTTGCCACTCATTCCAATTTTATCTGGCGTCAGGGGCGAGGTCTTTAGTTCGTGCCTAGCAGCTGCTATAAAATCCTCTTTTACATAACGTTGGCAGAAGCAGACTATGATGGGTTTTATATGGTTTTTCTCGCTAGTAGGAACTCGTGTGATGAAGTTAATTTGATTTTTAGTGACAGGGTAATTGACTTTAGCGCTAATTTTGGCTATTATTTCAAATAAATTCTCGCTACCTGTCTGGGGCACACCCTTAACTTCAATATTATTCATACGCGACCATTGATCCTTATTATTATTGTCTTCTTCTAACTTATCCAAACGGGCTTGCAGTTGTTCGACTTGATCTTGGACTTTCTCGACCTTAACAATACGTAGCTCCATGTCATTCAATTTTCCAGATACTTCTTTCATAACCTCGCTGTACTGGTTGGACAAGGTAGTTTTAAACTCAGCAAATTCATTCCTCAATGCGACGATTTCTTCTTTCATATTCTCCAGTGTGGCAAATTTCAAAGACAACGCTCGAATTTCCTGCAGGACAACCGACTCAGGTTCCAGCACGGGGGTGGGTGACACTGGCAAGACAGGTTGTAGGGCATTGCCTGCCATTCGGCATTTACTGCAACGCCATATTAGCTTACGATCCCCTAGCTTTTGGTAGCCGTTTTCAGTGACGCCCCCACAATGGAAATGCATCATGAGGTTACATGACTTGCAATGTGCACCATCGGACAACGTTTCACTGCAGACACCGCACTTGTTTGTATCCATCTTAAAAAGTATTGAAAAGTAATTTCGAAATAACAAGCGGACTAATACGAAACTTTGAGAAATAGTGGAATTCTTTTAAAATCGACAGTAATTATACCTAACACAGCCGTATGTAACCGAGGTCAACGACTGATTGATTAGGGTCGGTTTTCAGTCGGATACAGCTAAAATACTAGTATTTTATATGGAGCGACTGCTTATCTAAACTCCACAACCCAGTTACTGGGTAACAAGATAGTCCTTGCTAAGACTGTTGTCAGACTTTTGGGTTTGTGACCACCCGTACCGACTGTCAAAGATCTTCGCATGGCAGCCGGGACCAACGTCTTAACATGCTGTCCGAGGCACGGAGGGGTCTCGGTATTAGATAGTCACCACCCACGAAACGACTTCGCCAAGTAAACAAGCATAACCGTCGACTGATCAGTGGGGGTGTTAGTTATCATTTAGCCACGAGCCCCTCTGCTTTAAGATTGTGTAAATAAATATAATGGAAATAAAACTTTCTTAGGTGACTCTTGCGCGTCGCAACCGTGACGTATGTAAAAGAAAATTTCTAAACTAGATAGTGAATCTCTAAACTAGGTATATTTAACCTTTTGAACGCCAGAGTATAAACGTATCGCCGTACCCCTGACGCCAGGCCACTTTAACAACACACACACACACTTAAAACAACAAATTTCTCGATATTGGTGGTTTATTTATATTAGTTTCATGCAATTTAATATAGACAGAAGCTTAAACTTTTGAATTATATAAATAAAAACACACAATAGTAATGATTAAATTGTTTATTTCATAATTATGGTGCGACTTGTATTTTGTCATATATTTGTGACGTTGGCGTTCAGGGTAAGATTTCGTTTGTCACATATATGTTACAATGGCGTTCAAAAGGTTAATGTTCTAACATGAACAAAGTGTAAGGAATCAGACAAGGATGGTATAATTTAAGAATTTCAACGACATAAGTTTTGTGTACAGTTCAAATACAAAAGATTAGAGATATCGTCATTTTAATCTCACGAGCCGATTCCGCGCGAGTTCACGCGGAAGTACCGCAGCAGATGCTCCAAATCGAGCAAAATGACCGCGGAATACTAAAGGTTATGTACATACCTACTTAAGAGAAAATAAAGTTTTCCTTCAAATTAGCATAGAAAAAGAGTATGGCAGAAGAAACTGAATATGTCCTTTATAGAAAACACTTCCTTGTTAATATTTAAATGCACCTAGCACCTTTTTGTAACCTTAGCATACTTTTTTTATTATTAGCAAAGACATATACATAAAAGCTTAGTGAAACTTTTATTCATTTTTGTCTTTGCTATGCTTTGGGTAATTGAGGGAAAATAGTTAAGCACTTGAATTTTTAAATGTAAAAAAGTATCAGATAACGTAAACTAACTTTTAAAATGTTTCGTGTTTGGAATTTCATTTAAAACAACTGAAAAAAAAAGTTTTTTTTTTACTTACACTGGTTGCTCAATCTATGTATTCTTGTTTTAGATTCTAAAGAAGGTTCGTTTTGTCGTAAAAGCTTCTGAAGCCTTAAAATGTTTATAAAAAATACATAAAAGAAACAAAACAGAAGCGTATAATATGACAGGTCCATGTTATGTCTGTCCGGTGACATTTCCGCGTACTGCATTTGTTCTCTATAGTAATGAGGGAAGGCCGCTATCAAAATAGATTGTAACAGTTTTTTCTCACCAAGATATTTCTTTCCCATCTAGTTTTCTTACAAGATATTACTTAACAAAAGCTATTATAGTTCTTACAATTGTTATAATTAAAGCGGTTTTTTTCAACCCTAACTTGAAGTTTTTGGCCGATTTTATACTAAAACGTTTCAAATCAATTTCTTTCATAGGATTAAGAACCAATTCTAGAACGGCGTTCTTCCATTGTTTTCACTTTGTATTGTTGGAGTCTCGACGGTCGTTGTGGCGATCCTTAGGGTCAGTCCTACATGCAGGAGTGTACGTGTTGTCATAACCGCAGGAACCCGTTGGTTGCGAGAAGTACAGAACCGGTCGAAGTGGAGGTGCTTGGGAGAAGCCTATGTCCAGCAGAGGACATCCTTCGGCTGAAATGATGATGATGACGTCTTTTCGTATTCAGAAAATTAAAGCATAAGGTTATGAGCGAAAGAAGTACTAGTGACATAATATACCAGTTACGTAATATTAAATGTAAGGCTTTTATGTTATTAGGCCCACTTGCGCCACAAATCATTAGTGGATCATTAGTGGAGAGCAGTGGTAGCCCAGTGATAATGGCCACGACTTACGAGTTGTATTAGGTAGTAGGTCCGAACCCAGACAGGCGTTTTACTTTGTATAAATTACTTCATCACCACTGCTCTCAAACCGGTGAAGGAAAACATCGTGAGGAAACCAGCATGTCCTTGTGTGTATGAATTGGGTAGTTAATAAAGCTTGATTTGTCATGATTTACAAATATTAATAAGATTTGTAGTGATTTTAAATACTGAATATAAAATTTATAGAATGTGATTTGCCCCAAATGATTTTTGTATCAGTGTGTAGTCATGAAGTTTCATTAAAACACACAGCGCAAAACCGGTTTTTAACGGAACGGAATGGAAACATGATGAATTGGGCATCGCCTAGTTTTGAAGTTAGTTCTATTCGAGCTTCAAAAGGTTATGTTCAAGAAGTCTTTATTGTTTTTTTTTTAATTTTTAACCGACGAAAAAACGGAGGAGGTTATCAATTCGACGCGTATATTTTTTTTTTTTTTTTTTATGTATTATCACGCATAACTTTTTACAGAGCAGTCCGATTTTGATAATTCTTTTTCTATTGGAAAGGATATACCCCGAAGTTGGTCCCATATAAATTTGGAAAAAAAAAATCCAACCCCAAGGGTAGGAAAACAGGGGATGATTGATTGTTCACTCACTGATTGTAATGTATGAGCACGCATAACTTTTTACAGAGTAGTCCGATTTTGATAATTCTTTTTTTATTGGATAGGACATACCTCAAAGTTGGTCCCATGTAAATTTGGAAAAAAATTCCTACCCTAAGGGTGGGAAAATAGGGGTGATTTATTGTTCATTCACAGATTTTAATGCTGAGCTGTGTATTACAATTAAAATAAAAGGTCTATCTATGTTGGTATATAAAGCCTGTTTTTTTAAGTATTTTATTATACAAAAAAGAATAATTAAAGTAGGATTATATAACAGTTAATATCTAAAGTAAGGTAGGTAGCTATTTTAAAAGTAGTCAAAAATTAAGCATGTAGTAATTAGTAAATTATAGCCTCAAAAAATTATAAAATAAAAACTTTTTAACAAAAAAATTAAACCTCCAAAAAAACTGAAAAGCAAAAAATAAAAACCTTTTTTATTTTACCTTAATAAATAAGTTCTTAAACTAATGCAAGTATACCTAAGAAATTGAGTCGGCGCCAAACAATCAATGAACAATGATCACTAAATTACCTTAAATTTAAAGAAATAACCAAATCAAATTAATAATGCAACGTGAAATCTCCAGCGATAAATATAACATTCCAAACAAAAAAAATGCGCTCTCCGCACGACCACTCGCAACGATATTAAGTTGCTTGTTTGGCGCCGACTCAAAATTACTTAGGTATACTTGCATTAGTTTAAGAACTTATTTATTAAGGTAAAATAAAAAAGGTTTTTATTTTTTGCTTTTCAGTTTTTTCGGAGGATTAATTTTTTTGTTAAAAAGTTTTTTTGTTATTGCTAAGTGGGTCTGCTCTTGACCTCGATCACGCCTGATGGAAAGCGATCGATGAGGTCTATGATGGCACGAGCGTGCCTAAAAGATGCCTGTTCACGCTTGCTTTATTATATTGAGTACCTAATTAAATAGTTTGTATAATTGCTGTATACCAAGTTTGTAAGTGTGCAAAAACATAAATACAGAAATGTTTATACTGGAAAAGGTGTATTCAATTCAGGTTCGGCTATAGGTAGGTCATTTCGATAAAATACCAACATTTTTTACATATCGATGGTAAACACTTTACGAAACAAAAATGGCAAACAACATTCTCCTTTCAAAATATTCGTATTTTTATTAACGAAAAAATAAATCCTCTACCATATTTCCCGGGATTACGTAAATTGTATTGCAAATCATATTTATGGTACAAGTAGGACATTATGAGTGTTCAATTCATTTTCCATTACAGGCAAGAAGAGGTAGGGTAGTCAACTGCTAATAATGAAATATGTAATAATATTATTAAAAAAAAAATGGAAGTTTACAATGCCACACCGTTATCAGCGGGCATATCTATGTATCATGTTACACATGTTTAAACAAATAAATGCATCTTTATCTTTATCATACCACCATCTGTTATCAATCAACTCAGCCTATCGCAGTCCACTGCTAGACATAGGCCTCTCCCAGGCTGCGTCACAACACCTTGTCTTCCGCTTTCCAGATCCAGTCCGTCCCAGCCACCTTCGGTCCATCTATTGGGGGGCGTCCCACGATACGCTTGCCGATACGCGGTCTCCACTCCAGGACTCGTCTGCTCCACCGGTAATTTACAACCTTTTATAAAAATATTAAAATAATATTACATTAGTGTGAGAAAAAGATGAAGCTATTCACCGGGCCGGCTTACTGTAGTAGCTGTACTATTTATTAGTATAAAACAAAATAGAATTAAAAACAAAATGGAGGAGACATACGCTTCCAAAAGTTTTTCTCTAGCAGTGTTTGTTTTGTATATCCTGGCATCATTGTTACAGCCTGATTCAAACGTTATGGCGGCTCTGAAATGAGCTACTCACTGCGCAATACCTTACCCCTCACCCACGCTGACATATAAATTAGTTACTGCGCAGCGAATCGCTTCATGTTCCAAGCCTCCATAAAGTTCGAATCGGGCCGTGCGCAGCCGTAAGTATGGCTGTGCAAGGATCTATTCGCGCGTCATCAAAATTGGAACTAACAGCGCCATCTTGTTTTCTCAATACATTTAAAAAAACAATCTCACTAATGTTTACCAACG
Source organism: Amphipoea oculea (assembly GCA_945859645.1). Lineage (NCBI taxonomy): Eukaryota > Metazoa > Arthropoda > Insecta > Lepidoptera > Noctuidae > Amphipoea > Amphipoea oculea. The sequence continues at coordinate 8,900,039 of OX243876.1, forward strand.
GCGATGCCCTGTCAACGTTATTCGTAAGTCAAAAGATTTTAGTAGCACTTTATATTTTTTTTGTTTGATAATAATCAATCACGCTTCAAAACTTTATTCATGTACAAAAAGTAAAGTCTGTCAGTTTTGAATCGAATTTCATTATACTAAAATACCAGGCCTATGAACGAGTATTACGGTGTGTATTGTTTGGTATTGTTACTACAAATTTCATTAGTTTTTTTAACGTCACTTGTCATTCAACTTTCAACAAATTGTGTTCAGATTTTAAATAAAAATGTTTTGTCAAACAACCCTATTGTATTCGTTTACACAATAACGTGGTAAACAATGCAAGATTGCTAGTACTCGCTGTAGTAAATCACGTGAATGTATGTATGGAAATACAAACACGCTTTCGTTGTAAAAATGTAGGATATTGGTGCCGATTCTGTTGTACACCGAACTAAACTAAACTATCACTAAAATTTCTTAATTTTAGTTAAGAGAATCTTAAAAGCTATTCTGCAAACAAGACTGTCTAAACTTAAAAATAATTTTGACATCACTAAAATCGAGTTTGACAATCGCTAAGTTAAGTAAACCATAGACCAATATTTCTTGGAAATTATAATAAAAATGATTCAGGTAGCATGATTATCTTGCTATCTATTTCAGCGTTATAAAGCTTATTTAAGAATAAAAGCGTGATCTCAAGAAAAAAAAGTGCGGTTTTTCGTACACTAAGTTGAAAATTTGCGGTATTCTCGTCGCCGTAGGAAAGCCCTATCATCAAGGACATCTGTCATCTTGAATTCTTGAGTCTGTTTGTTGTTGATGTGTCATTGGGTGTTATTTATCTTTTAACTGTTTTATAATTATAAATAATGAGCTTGCAGTCGTCGAGAAAACGAGCTAATAAAAGGCAACAGGAGCTTCTCGTGGAGCGGCTCCATAATAATCGGTTAATGGCCAGAGGTAAGAAATACGACTGAACTTGTTAGTTTATTGGTAAATCTTTAGCGATGACATAAACAGCGAAAGAAAATTTGAGAGCATCAATATTAATTATCAGTTTATTGTTGTGTATGTTAATTATCCTATTATTTGGTATAAATTCAGGTCTACTACTAGCGTCTTATTTTTTTTTAGAAAATCAAGCTGATTCTCAAGTAATGGAGTTTTAGGCTAACGTGAGTAGTGAGCTGAACCAACTGGGCTGCAGCAGGACTGTAGAGCAGTGGCAACATGTAAGTGGTTTACGTCAGATAAAATTTGAAACTGGATTGCATAATTTTCATTGTCTTTTCTAAACTAATTTAATTTCAACAGATTTGGAACATACAACAAGGTGCAGAAAGTTAAGACAAAGCGAGAAATTCCGAGACTCCATCAGGGCCACACAGGTGGAGGACCGGCAGGGGCAGATCTCAATGATATTGAGAATAAACTTCTTGATATCATTGGGTCTGCTTCTGTGGATGGTTTTGCTTCCTTGGAAATGGTAATTTATTTTAGTATTCATGGTATTGGTATTTTTATGACTGAAAGACAATTTTTTATAAATACATTATTAAGACTGGTATTCAGAAAACTTATTTTAATCTTTCAAGCACTGATAAATAAGACAATTAGTTACTTTATTTGAGCATCGGTGCTCACGTGATAACCAACCCGTGTCAACCGTGGTGTGTGAATTAACTGTTTATTTTTTTTTCAGGGAATACCTCTCGTCCCCACTGCCTATGTCGCCTGCCCCACCAAAATATGTCGCCCTCTCTACAGCCAGTACATGAAGAGCAGCCTGTGGAAACTGACGGTGGGACTCCTGCAATACCACTACGGAGTGCAAGCAGTCGAGTTACCCGTCGTTGAAGACTGCCGAGGACTCCCCGCCCGCCAGTGCACCACAATTTGGTGCAAGCACTTAATGAGAATAGCCCGTTACTCCGGAAGAGCATTGTCCAGGCAGCAGAAATTTTGGCTGCTGCCATTCGCTCTTCCGGCATTCCACTTATGGTGCAAAATGCCCAAGATGAAGATAATGGGAATGAAACCTGATGGGTTTTATCTCTATTACTTTGTCTTGGAGCTGACAACTGGTTTCAAACCTGCTATTCTCATTAAGTGCTTGTTCCAAATCCTACAGCTCGCTACGGACATTAGCGCTAAACCATTATTTCTTAATTTTACATTATTTTGCTGATTGTAAATTATTTTGTATATTTTGATTTTGGATATTTTGTTGATTATTATATTTTGTTGATTATTATATTTTGTCGATCCTCGCGTATTGACCGCACTAAATAAGCTCGTGGAGGCCAACCCGGACTGCGATCTTTTCGATAATAAATTCGCCAATTTAATGGTTATGTGCCTCAATTATTGTGAAAATAATAGAATTTAATTGTTGTTATTAGTTTGTTTTATGTTAGTGCTTATTAATACTTTGATTTATGTAATTGGTTTCATAAGCCGTGTAAATCAAATAAATAAATAAATAAATAAAATAAATATTATATTGTTTAGGGTTAAGGATAGGTTTAATGGTAAAAAAATTAAAAAAAATTTGTAAAGCAATAAGATGTTTAATTTAATCAAAATTATTTACAAGCGATTGCCGAATTTCCCTTGCTTCGGCAAGAAAATCCGTGCTCGTATCCTCCACAATCGCACTCTGCTCGCTGTCCTCAAGCACATCGCTGTCCTCAGTCACATCAATACCTTCTTCATCTGCAAAAACACACTTATTTAGATTTCTTATTTTACAAATGTAAATAAAACGAGAATTATATAATATTTACTTGACATTAATAAGCAAACTAGGTACACTTACCATCCAATGTTTCCAAAAACGTATTGTATAGGGTGCAACATGCCAGAACAATTTTAGCTGCCTTTTCTGGCTGTTAGTGCAGACAGCGATGCCTGTGTAGGCATCTAAATTTATTCTTAAGGCGCCCATTGCACATTTCCACCACATTTCTTGCCCTGGTGTGGCATTCGTTGTAGGCAGCCTCCGCTTCAGTTGCTGGCACCATAATGGGAGTCATGACCCATGGCTGTAGTGGGTATCCCTTATCTCCTACAAAAAATAAAACTTTATAATGTACTTAGCTAATAGATATACTTAGTAGGTATAAAAGTTTACTAGTGACCTACCCAGAAGCCACTGAGATCTTTCCCCACGCACAAAGTCATTTCTCAGGACTCTATGGATGGTTGATGCCCTCCAAATTGCAGCATCATGGGTGGAGCCCGGAAAATTTGGGTTGAGGCCAATAATCTTGCCCCTCGCACTGCATACCTGAAAGTTTTGTTTTTTTAGTCAAGGCTTCAAGATAATTAAGTGTGTTAAAAAAATTAGTTTATACTCACAATCTGGCAGTTGATGCTATAATAGCCCTTTCGATTGTAGAATAGGTTGCCAGGTGCAGTAGGATGATTGAGCGGAGGTTTTGCTATTGCAACGTGGGTCCCATCTACTGCACCTAATGTGTTGGGCATATTATATAGGTCTTGAAAACTGAAACAATCAAAGTGTTACATGAATAAGAGTGGTGCAGTTCTAAGTTTTGTTAGCTGTAAAAAGGGATGTTTTAATTATCTTAAACTTATTTATTATTCTCTTTTCAATTTTCTGAAATTTGACAGAGAAGAAATAAAAAAAAACCATTCAGAAACCTAGAACATTTTAAAAGAAAGAAATATTAAAATTGAACTTACTCTGTCTTGGCCACTTCCTTTTATTCACGGGTCATGGGAAATCTCAAGTATTGAAGGGATAATATTTTTAAAATTTCCTCTGCTGTTAGAGTTAGGCACCTGCTCACTGATGGCTGGCTGAGCCCAAGTATGTTGTCTTGCCCAACAGCTGCTTGATAACTGCCTTGGGCAAACAGATTGAGTGCAGCTAGAATCTGAATATAAGCTCTATTATCATACAGGTACCTAAGTAATGACTAAAATAAGTATAATCTATCATCCTTAAATATAAAAGGGAGATACCACTCTGACTGAAAAATCACAAAGTCTTAGGAATTTTAATCCTTACAAACTTGTAATTTAGCAAGTCATTCCTAAATAATTATATGATCTAAGGAATTACTACACACCCCACATATAGGGTGTAAGCATCTGTTAGGAAAGGATACAAAAGAAAGGAAACAAAACTGTTCTAACCTTTATGTGTTTGGGGACAAATCCTTCATCCAGCCGAGGATTCCTTAATATATCCACCAAATAAAGTGCTCCCGATCTAGGGAGTCTAAAAATTTTTTTGAATTTTACTTCATCCATGTGGAATGGGTTGGAATGGTCTCGCAATATTTCCAACCGAACTCTTTCTTGATGGTTTCTAAAAAATAGTTAAGTAATTCTTAGAATCTGGAAGTCGATTTATCCACTTCTTTTTCAAATCATTGTAGTACAAAGCTACTTAGATCTTCAGTGCAAAAATCCTTTAATGTTTTCAGAAATGCATTTCGTATTGTATTCTAATAAAAATAATATTATTGTTTACCTTTCTGCCGAACTGACAACAGCTGCAATCACATAAGCTTCCATAATGACTCACAAGCATCCAAAGTTTCAAGAACTTGAACGAAAAATATGCTTTGTAAATCTTAGTTCATGACAACTAATTTTATTCCACACCTTTTTAGTCGCGATTAAAAATAGTCTGATTTAGTTTGACAACCAAGATTTTAGATGAAAAACGTCAGATTCAGAATAGCAAAATTGCCATTTTCACTAAATTGAGTAACTACAATTACATTAGTGCTGTCAAACTATAATATAGTTAAGTTGTGTCACTTTAGTGAATTTCAGAATAGGAAACGTCGTTTGACAGGATTAAACTAAATTTTAGTGATTTTTAGTCTAGTTTAGTGAATTTTGTGACAACAGAATCGGCACCATTATGTACCTATGTGTAATAAGATGTTTGAATTGTTATAACGGTTGGATGTTTTTAAATGACACACTTGTACACAAGAATGGGGAGTTTGTTGCATAGATTTAAATGGTTAGATTTGCTCATTGTACTAAATGGCACGAAAACGTGTCTATACAGAGAGGAGTGAGCTCACACAATAATAAAAACGTTTCTATGACAATGAAGTCAAAAAACTGTAAAATTTTGTGTCTTAGGTGTCAAAACGAAACAAAAACGCGACCATCTTTTGTCGTGGTACGGCGAATCTAATATTTAAGTCTTAGGGCTATTCTGCATCCAACTATGGATTCTTTATCGTGGGTAAATGTTTGAAAGTACGACTCGTGCATCTGTTGCCAATAACGAAGAATCTATAGGAGTATAAAAGCAAACGTGGTTATAAACGAATGGTTCAACCGGTCAAGCGGCGCGCGTCGCCGATCGGCGACGAAACAATAGAAAATCAATTGTGTCTCATTAGCGGTGCTTGTCAGTTTAAGAGTAGCCATTTCTTCTATAAGACTTTAGAAACAGTAGTAGGTACTTCTATTATCCTAATTTTTGCATATACTACAAATTAGGTGACGTTTATTTAATTTTTTACCAACAGTTTAGTTTTACATATACAGTCACGTCTAAAAGTATGTATACACTTGGCAATTTTCAATTGCGATTTTTTCGTGAAATAACAAATGCAACGTTGAAATACGACACTTAACATAAACCTACATGGGTTCGAAAATACTATTTTCGTAATAACATAAAATTTCATTCAAAAATAAAGGAGAAAATTGCCTTTGAATAAAGCCAAGTGTATACATACTTTTAAACGTGACTGTACATAACGCCTGTAATCCCCGAGGTGTTAGGCAGAGGTGTACCTATAGAACACCCAGATTTCGCCAGTTACGTTTAAGTCTTATGTAACCGGGGGCCAGCCTCTCGCCATCCACCGGCCGACGCGACGTCTCCGGGCTGCTACTGAGAAACTCCTAATTTAAAAACCCAATAACAGTTTTAATGAGGTTTTATTAGAATTAGTTAGCAAACAAAGCCAATATTAACATACTATTTAAAACAACTAATCCCTTTTTCATTACCGCCAAAACCGCACTATCTATTATGAATAATTAGTACTGTCAGCGCATCCGATAATTAGGCCCACTACAAACTTCCTGCACATTATCATGACAAATGAGACTTCACTTTGCAGGACGATCGCGACGCGTGTAGCCAGCATTAGCATAATATGTGCTAATTTATGACGTCACTAATAGACATCGATCTAACGAACGCGAACGTCCAGTTTTGGTGGCGAGTGTTATGCATTTATTAATGTTGGTTAACTAAGTGGTGCTTTACATTATCTGGACATCTATTAATTGGTTTTGTTTGAAAGTATGTCGGGAATCCGAATATTTTTTTAGGCACGAATATTTTTTTAAAACAAACAAAGGATTGGTTTGTAGATCTCTTTCGGATTATCCAATACAAACAGAATTAAAATAATTATTTCAGAATTAAAATAATATACCTAAGTACACATAAATAACAACTTATATCTACCTAATACTCTTACCTTCTGCCCGCGACTTCGTCCGCCTGAAATTTCACCCTGCCCCCATTCACCCCCTTAGGGGTGGAATTTCGAAAAACCCTTTCTTAGTGGATACTTACTCTTCACAAAAAACACACCCTCCAAATTTCATGTTTCTAGGACCAGCGGTTTAGGCTGTGCGTCGTTACATCAGTCCGTCAGGACTTTGAATTTTATATACACTATAGATTAGGTAATAAAAATAACAATTTGATATCCCAACAAAACTAAAACTATTAACAAACTAAAATATGGCGTCGAAATATTTGCATTGTCGACTGGCAATGTACCCACGAGACTGGCGTATCAGTATCCAATTAATATTTTTGTCCGTACGTTTTTGTCATTTACTGACACGTTTGACAAAAAGTATGGCCAAATTCAAAACCAGTAGACTTCCACTGCTAAAACATTCCACTAAAAAACTAAAGTACTTACCTACTTAGAATACACGAGAAAACTCAACATTTCCACTAGTGAATTTAGAAAGAGTTCGTCAACTTTTTATCGCTCGCGCCAGTTGTAAAAGCGGGCACAGCAAATGTTAGTCTTGCTGTCTTTAAACTTTTAAGTATTCCGTGTGTACCGATACCGTTTTAAACTTCGATTACCTTCAAAAGGAAGCCTTGACGGTAGTTAGGTATTTTTACTTTTATCTTTTTGAAAGTTTTTTCTTGTAAGTTCAACTTTTGGACGCGTTTTGTGGAGGTAAAAAAGTCTTAAGCTGATATCAAACTTCTTCACTGACATGAAAAATGTTTATTTAATTATTTACATATAAGGTGCTATAAAAATATCTGCCACGGCTTCAATGGGAGACAAAATTTTGTATATAGATTACAGTAGTGAAGAAATTTTGTACCCCGGAATAGTTAAATCAATTTGAGAAAATAAAGTAATTAAATAAACATTCACTCTCTTCTGCATAACGTGGTTCACAAACTACGCGCGATATGTCGCTTCGTCACATTTTGCGAAATTAAATGACGGTGCGGCAACAGCTAATTACTATGGGACGGTTTCATGCAACTAAATCAATTCAAATTTACACGCCCTTTTTTGTATGAAAAATTTTATGACATAAGATCAATAATGTATCTTTACTATTGTAATCTATATACAGAATACTGTCTCCCATTGAAGACGCGGCAGATATTTTTATAGCACCTTATATATGTAAGTAGATTTTTTTGAGACGCTTTTATACGTCAATATCCTTGGTGCGCAGGGTACGGGTTAGCCCCAACATCGTACTCGCGATGATTGCGGGAAGGCTGGACTGCCCCTTCATCCGGCATTGTTCCCGCAGACATGTTGCTGTAGCAGTGTCGGAGTGAGGGTATTAATTTTATTGGTGTGATTATTTATTAATTTTTATTTCTATGTTAATGTATATGTTATGTTAATTTTATTGTTTTGATTATTTATTTTAATTTGTTATCATTTAATTTGATCTATTCTGTTTCCATTTAATTTGATTTTTATCTGATTTTGTTTGATTTTATACCTATGCCATTAATGCTTGTTATTTATTTGAACTAAATGAATTTATCTATTTATACATTGCAATATTTTTTTTAACTAGATAGCGCCGGTATTTGCTAGCTAACTGATCCCTGAGAAGAAATGCCGAAATAAACTCGGTGGTCATGGTCTATTTAAAAATCCAATACACTCGTGTGAATGATCATTTTTGTTTCATTCGGTATTCACACGACATCGACAAAATGACATAGGAAAGAACGAACATCTGCTCCTTTTATTTGGTTTTGCGATGATTCTGTAGGTAGGTGAATGAAAGGTGCAGGTTGCCGAAATACGACATCCTTGGGTCGGTTTACGAATTAATTCATTTTCACTTTTGATTCAATTTGTCTTCAGATGTTTCATTTTGAGTAAAAGATGCCGAATGAAAGTAATAAAAAAATAACAAAAAGTAAATCATCACATATGTGTTCTAGGTTATAATAGATAATATAATGCTAATATCTATGTAATGCTCTGAGCTAATTCTGTTATGAATTGGTAATGAATTTGTAATGCTAGCTAATTAATATGTGATGTGTTTTAATTTAAATGATAAATGAATAATAATGATACTTGATTTTAACTTATGGCCATAGGTAATTAAATGCATTATTATTTAGGTATACATAATCAGTCTCTAATGTTCCCACTGCTGGGATACAGGCCTTTGTTTGAGACGGAGTGGGCCGTAATCTACCACGCGGGCCCAGTGCGGGTTGGTAGAAGAGCAATGGTGAGGAAATAATTTACACAAATTAAAACGGGTTTGAACCTACATCACGTAAGTCGCAGCCGTTACCACTGGACCACCACTGCTTATTATTTAGAGATAACACAAAGAAATTGTGACCTGTTGACAAACTATTGCAACACTGTTTCAAGAAGCTAGAGTGCCCTATAGGGACGAAAGTTTTTAAGGGAAGGTGTCCCGGCAATCTTCTCTCTCCCTTTCTTCAAAATTAATTTGTTGTAAATAAATCATCCCAAAATCGAAAACAGAACTAGGTAATTCGTTTTCTAAGAACTTGTTACCCACTAATTAATACAAATTACAATTACAAATTACAAACTATTACAAATTACAAATTTACAAACTTACAAACTAATATTATAAATGCGAAAGTAACTCTGTCTGTCTGTCTGTCTTTTCTTCACGCCTAAACTACTGAACCGATTTAGATGAAATTTGGTATAGAGATAGTTTGAGTCCCGAGAAAGGACATAGGATATTTTTATCCCGATATTCCCACGAGATCGACACTTACGCGGGTGAAACCGCGGGGCGCAGCTAGTTAATTAATATTAATAAGTTTCTCGTTAACTTTCAGCGAAGAACTCACTGAACGAACGATTGTTCTCATATTGTTCAATGTCCGGAACAATATTGAGTCATTGTTACATAAACTTTTTGTGAAGAATCGAGTACTTGATAATATAATAAAGGTAAAATTGAAGAGATCCCGTGACATTAATTATTTTTTGACATTACTCCATAAATTGATATTAAGTAATAATTGCGTTAATAATGTATGTAACAGTTGAAATGCTCATTAATGTGTCACACACAGAATAATATTATTAATAGATTAAAATTTAACTGCCATTCGCAGAGTATAAACGGCTAGTTATAAATGCTACGACCCCGTAGCACATTAGATGCTACGAAGCTACGCCGTAGCTTGCATAGCGCGTAACAATAAAGTAAATGACAAATTACAGTTGCGTATCCCTTCGAAGGAAGTTAGGTACACCGTTTATGTTATAATATGTAACTGTAACAAGTTTAACTCGCAGATTAGTATGGTTTAATGGGAGTTTCGGGTTAGTTTACAAAAGTTTTTATGACTTTTTTTTTGTCCTTTTCCGGGTATACCTGTGTAATACAAAGTTTTGGTCGATTTCGATGCAAAAAAGAAAGAAATAATTCCTTTTTAACCGGCTTTAAAAAAGGAGGTTCTGTATTCGACCCGTATGTATGTATGTATGTATGTATGTATGTATGTATGTATGTATGTTTGTATGTCCGCGATTATCTCAAAAACTACTGAACCGATTTTGATCATTCTTTCATTAGTGTGATCTACATACTTTCAGGAAGGTTTTAGTATATAATACATTAGGTAATTATGCTTATTTACGAAGTTATATGCATAAGAGTACTGCATCTCCGGCATTTCTATGCGAATTTTGATAATTCTTCGAGTCGTGTCTTCAATTACATGCCATGTACAAACTACTTATAAATAAATTTATTATTATATTATTATTATATTATATATATATATTATTAATTCTTCAATGCACTAATAGTGTTAATTGAATTTGTGTGGGATAGGTACAACTAAAAAGTGAAAAATAAAAACTTTTTTACAAAAAAAACAACCGACTTCAAAAAAAAACACTACAAAGTGAAAAATAACTTTAATTTCGGAAGTCGGTGTCAAATAACGAAAATGCTGAACCAACGACACCGACTTCCGAAATTAAAGTTATTTTTCACTTTGTAGTGTTTTTTTTTGAAGTCGGTTGTTTTTTTTGTAAAAAAGTTTTTTATTAGAAACGATTACCAGTGTTTTTCGGCTGAATTTGGAGATTTTAATATCGAATGATTATTGTGCCTAATGTTTTTAATATTTTCTTCTTGTAAATATTCAAAAGCGCCCACATAATATTAACGTCCCGTAAAAAATTGATAACTACCGAATTATTTTCAATAGCACGAGGAAATTGAAAACTTTCCGGCGTCACGTTTTTTGTAAAAAAAATAAGATATTCAGCCAGTGAAGTCGGCCCAGTATAAAACTCCCCCGAACTGAATAGTTCGTTCGAAAGCGGTAAATAAATTCCCCGGGTGTGACTTTTTATTCCTGCAACGTGGTGTCCCGGATATGTTTGTTATTGAAACATAATCTCATTTCCCTTTTGAGTGCAAAATAAATTTTAGTGTTCCCCGATACGGCTGCGGGCGAACGCTGAATACAAAGCATGTTTGCAACTGATTTTTAATACAACCGTTTTATATAATATTTCCATAAACTAGTTGTTTATCACGGTTCGCGGCCGTTTGCCCTTCCAATGGATAGGAAAGCTATCCTTTGACATCGTTTTTGTTGTATTTTTTATTAAGTTTACATGGATATCGGAAATTGTTTCTTTATACCAATGTTATTCGATGTTTTATGCTGGTTTGTTTGTTGTTCTTGAAATGAAATAATTTCATGTTTTTTATGTGGGATATGAAGATGTCTATTTTGACGGTTTTGATAATTGTTGTTGTTTGTTGTTGTTGTTGTTTTGGTAATTGTTGTTTGTTGTTGTTGTTAATGCAGCCGATATCTGTCTGTATCATAGTTTTTGTGTATACCTAGCGTACAGTGTGACGATAAAGTAATCAAATTAATTAAAACCACATAATTTTTTTTTGTTTGAATATTTGTCGACAGAACTTAATTTGTGATTATTTGGTAATATGTAATACCATACAATTTGTGTTGAATTGTTGATACCTTCGCCCCGCGCGTGTATAGTGCTTTATTATTAAGGGTGGTTTGTTTCATGACAAATTTTTATGCTATTTATTTTGTTAAAAAAAAACGGTTTTCTATTTATAATAAAATCGTTTATTTTATTATTTTAACAGGCTGTGATAACCGTTGTACTGTTTAATGTGATAACCTAATCGCTACTTTGTATACTTACTCCCTTACAAATAAACATTGTATAGCGTCTGTATAGTCACACAACACTTTGTCTTCTTCTTTCGAATGTCAAATTAATGACGATCGAAAGAGAGAAATCGGTGTGTAACTATTCATTTGATATAACACGTTTATTAGTAAGGGAGTAAATCTATGGATTTCATATTTATGGCATACTTTTTCTTTGTCCATCTGTCAACAAAAAGTTACAACCGTTACTACGGTTGTAACTTTTTGTTGACAGATATACCTACTGGTATTAACTTTTTGCACTCATCAAATTAACTTTGTTGTCAAAGTAAACATCCAAACAAAACTCTCACCCTTCGTATTGTGACAGTGATCGTAAAATCCTTCTCCGTTTCATAATTGTTGTACTTATTCGTAATGATGAAACAAGCGGCCATCTTAAATCTCCAACTTCCAACACACTAAGAAGTTACGACAAGGTGTCTGAATTCCGTCTGCCCAGTAAATCCGTCTTAAGCTCCCGTCCACAGGCAACACAAACAGACACACAAGAGTTTACTCTGACACTAATTTCTGCTCTATTCATACTTGAATTAATGAGCGAGACGGAGAATGTCGGACACATAGACACACACATACATATGCATGCATGCTGGTGTTGTAATGTAAACTGCCTTTGTTTGCAGTTGCCTAACTATGGCACTTGGTATATTTTGTAGGGATTCGAGAGCGTATGGCGTAAGTTTTGTAGGGATTCGAGAGCGTATAGCGTAATTTAGCAGTAAAGCGATTATTATAACTATGCTGTTTTGATATATTAAGTGGGCTGTGTAGATTACGTGTTTGAACTGGCAATTACTTGGTCATAATAACTGTGTTATGTAGTACAATAACATAGTTATTATGACCATATGAGCATACAAAATCTGACTTGTAGCTAAGTAATATCAGCTGCACGATCAGGTTAAGCTACGTTTGCCGCGGTTGTTCCGTGTTCCGTGGATGGGTGACCATCTTTACATACGAAGACCCGTGCCTCGGAAAGCACGTTAAGTCGTTAGTCCCGGCTGTCATTCGTGGATCTTTGATAGTCGTCATGGGTCGTCAGAAGCCTGAAAGTTTGACAACCAGTATTACCAAGGGGTATCGTATTACCCAGTAGCTGGGTTGTGGAGGTCAGATAGGCAGTCGCTCCATGTAAAATACTGGTATTCAGCTGTAACCGGTTAGACTGGAAGCTGACTCCAACATAGTTGGGCTAGACAGATTGATTGAAATGTCTCAGAGTATATTAGTGGTTGACAGACATTCTTTCATACAAAGTACTACTACCCTTCCAAACAGACGTTTTATTTCACATATCGTATTACCCAGTAACTGGGTTCTACGATACCCCGCTCTATATAAAATACTGGTATTCAGCTGTAACCGGTTAGACTGGAAGCCGACTCCAACATAGTTGGGAAAAGGCTAGGCAGATGATGATGATGATGCATACATAATCAGCCTTTAATGTTTCTAGAGTGGCCCTTACTGGCATGTACTGCGCTAATCCAGGGCAAAGACCTCTTTTGGTACAAAGAAGGTACGATCGTTACACACACAGCACAGTAATCGATTGAAATATTTCAAGATGCCTATACAGCAGGGTAATTGCGTAACACACTACCACTAGCAATGGGCTTCATTTTGACAGTTCAACAACATTCATTGCGTTATTTGCGTTGTTGAACAGACACATTTTTCGAACACATGGAGCAATGGATTAGAAATATGTATGATTCAAAGAAGAACGGTCATTTGTGACTCAGACCCGACACGAAAGAGACATATCTCAGTTTTTTTGTTATTTTAAATATAGCTAAAATATATATTTTTTATATTCCAAATCAATGGCTAACACCAAAATATTGCCTTGTGTTTTTGTTCAGGCGGTATACAATTTTCTTTTAATACCTATGTACCTACAAAATTCGTAATTGTATTTAGGTAATTCAATGACGATACAACAATTTAGAAAAAATAACCGACTTCAAAAAAAATACACTACAATGTGATAAATATCTCTAATTTCGGAAGTCGGTGTCGTTGGTTCCGCATTTTCGTTTTTAGACACCGACTTCCGAAATTAAAGTTATGTATCACTTTGTAGTGTTTTTTTTTTTCAAGTTGGTGGTTTTTTTGTGAAAAAAAAAATTATTTTTTACTTTTTGTTGTACCAACCCCACACAAATCCAATTAACACTAGTGCATTGAAGAATTGAAGACACTGACTAGAAGAATCGTCCAAATTCGCATAGAAATGCCGGAGATGCAGTACATTTATGTATATATCTTCGTACATAATAATAACATAATGAACCTTCTATATACTAAAACCTTCCTGAAAGTATGTAGATTACATTAGTGAAAGAATTATTAAAATTGATTCGTTAGTTTTTGAGAAAATCGCAGACATACAAACATACATACATACGGGTCAAACACAGAACCTCCTTTTTGAAGTCGGTTAAAAAACGCACAGATCTTAACACAGAAAGCCAATTTTATTTTATATTTTTTTAATGACATCTCGCAGTTTAACTTTGAGGTTATCGTCTGCTTAACTGGGCTTGCCTGTGGATGCCTCAATAAATTAAGCCTCCAGCTGTCTATTTTTGTATTTTTATCTAAATTGGCGTCATTTTAAATGGATATAATTGATATTCATTAAAAAAAAATATTTTAAAATATTTTGCCTTACCAAAATCAAATGGCAATATATGGGTGATAGCCACTAATATTCAGAATAGTGTTAATTTATTTCTGTTATATTTAATAGAACAAAATAACTGAGATGCGTTCCTTTTGTGTCGGGCCTGGGTAAATTTTCTATGGGACGTGACCCTTCTTCTTTATTTAAATTGAGAGTAATAGTGTGTTACACAATTACTTTGCAGGGTGTCAGGATATCGACGTGCATCCTGTTCCATTGACTCAGGCCATGACTGAAATTATAATTCGGTTAATAAAAAAAAAATGTTTTTCTATATATTTTGATCGCGAAGGTACTGTGAATGTACTTTCTATGAAACAGCAGATTTTTTTTTGATGACCGACTAACAATTTCTACGCTAGCAAATCATGTGCTGAATTTATGGCTACAGTTTTCGCGTCGATGTGTGACATCCTGTACAGCCAGGGAATAATGTCTTCAAATATTTCACCATGTCTTAAAATAATAATATGTACAAGTATATAAAAAGGGAGGGAAAATAATCAAAGGGCGTCAAAAAATTCGTCCGCATCACTGTCAACGGGAAACGTGCCCAAAAGGCTGGCAGCATTGCCACGTTGTATGGCAATGCTGATTCTTTGGCCAAAAAATAGGCCAGCCCTCTGGTCACGCGATGAGTCGACCAACCGCTTGGCGATGTCTTCACCCTGTAGAATCATTTAACAAAACTTTATCGTCATAAACCTAGCACAAGTTTCTATTCTCTAGACTAGATCAAAATGCGAATGAATAAATCACTATTTGCCAAATTAGCTGAAAATTTGATTCAAAAGATTTTAGATAGCAGTTTTACGAATGGTACCAGATTTTTTACGACCACTTCAAATTTTATGTGTCGCCTGAGGTAATTGCTTTGCCATAGATTAAAATGAAGATATTCCAGTGTTTCACAAGACATTCAAACTTTTTTATTGTAGGTAATATACCTATTATAAATACGTAGTAAAAGTGTCTGTTTCTTCTTGTATAGAAAGGGAATGTTTCCACTGCCCCTCTGAAGGGAACAGTCCGATATAATTTAAAGACAAAAGTTCGGTCATTTTCCTTACTCGAGTACTTTTTATGCCCGAGGGGGAGTCACAATAGTTGTTCACGAAAAAGAATAATAAATCTATTTCCGAGTTGTAAATCTCTGTGACAAAGTGGTCCGTTGGTTCGTGTTTCACGTAAATGTTTTTACCTGTGACCAAATGAGACTGTCGTCCGTAAAGGTAGGGTGAAATTGGATTCATCATTGATTCAAAGAGGTCAACCCGCCGATACCCAACCCGTGTATTTGTGGATCGCGCCGTTTATGTGCAAAAACGAGTTTTTATTCAATACGGGATCTGATTGTGGGGTCAGCGCAGTATGCTAAATTTAGGTTGGTACGGATGTCCGCAAATGGCAGCCGTGTGGCACGTTTAGGGTTATGCTCGGGAATAAAATGTAACTGACGTTTTAAAATAAAAATGGCAAGCGATAAGAGCGGACTTATTTAGAATTTTTCAGATTAAACTCTAACATTGAGGCAGACTTCATAAAACCTACAAATTTTTGGAGTAAATCTCATAATAACTGAGAGAAGAGTACAATTTTATTAAAGTTATCTTTGCTGAGAAAATATCCAGTAATTCCAAGTAGTCGCAAAAAAATTTTCATCCGTTATTTTAATCAGTCCACAGCTACGAATGAAATTATTCCAGTAGTATAGTAGGTGGTGAAAAATGAGGACGGGAAATAGTATTTACATATTTATGAATGTGTTATTATTTCTGCGAGGAATAACTAATATTGGACTTCAGTCTCTTTTCCGTAAGGTAATTTTCCTGTATGCAAAACGTCCCATTTCTCACTTGAAATACATTAGGTATAAATTACAATAAATAAATGAACACACACAGACAAGATGTAGGTACAGACGCCAAGACATCAAGCTACTACAATCTGTCTTTCTTTAATAGATTTTTAACTTTATAGCTAAAGTATATATATGTAGGAGACAGTTGTCACTTAAATTTGAGGGATAGTGAACAGAATTCGTTATGATTTGTTTTCTTATTATTAATTTAAGAGATTTTACTATCAATTGTTGTCTAATAAATCAGAACTTAATTTATTGAGTACTCAATGTACGCGCTAATTGATTTTAGCAACTTATTTTGATAATTGTAACAGATGGTTTTGTTCAAAACAATTGATTACATGTTACTTTGATTTTAAAATGATTTACTTTGTGAAATCACTATTGTTTATATAAGACAATTATTCTTGTTGTATTATTCGATTACTTTAATGTAAGTCTTATTAGATTTAGCACATTATTTTGTATCAAGTAAACACGATGACGTATTTCCGTACGCCATTGGACAGAGTTGTTGTGGGGCGAGTGTGTAGTGGGGACAAACCTTTAATACTGAGCGCACTCGTTTGTGCTGGACAGTCAGTGACAGTCAGTCACAGTCAGTGACAGTCAGTGAGAGTCGGTCGGTGTTCGGACTTGACTTCTGACAGAGCACTAGCTCCCGACAAACCTGTCGGTTTACTTGGGTGGCTCTGTCACTATACGAACAGTAATCGATCCTACGATTTGTTCGCAATTACTTTGTTACTGTACATAATTAATTTACTGTGTATCTAGTTGTGTCGTGTACCTACAGTGTGTGAATTGCTAGTGTGATTAATTTGTTCGTGATATTATAAGTTGATTTGAACTGCAAACGGTTTTTCTATTGCGCAATAACCAACACTACCCACAGTACGCCCACAGTAGTTAATCAAATATGCCTGATAATAACTAGATGCCAATAACCTACTCCTGATCCGACATATATAATAATATTTTACCTTTAGTGATAAGGTTCAAAGTTGATCGGGAATATTTGACAGATTCGGGTAGCTTGATTTGCACCTAAACGTGTATTATTATGAATGATGGTATAGTATAGGATTTACTACCGCGGTGGTCTAGTGGTCGCAAAGGTTACTGCTAAGCATGAGGTCCTGGATTCGAATCCCGGGTCGGGCAAAGTGTTATTGGGTTTTTCCATATGGTATTCCTCAGTAGCAGCCCGGATGATGATGATGATGATGATGGGGCTCCCTTTTCCGCACTTAGACTCCCATTTGGTCCGTTGTGCGTAGGGATTCTGGCTAACAGAGCCAGCCTAGCTCCGTCCAGAAGCACAGAAGCTTCCTGGGAGCTTCGCAGGCTTCACGGAGCGACCTCACTGTTCCGAGGATTTTTTCACGTTGAGAAGCCACGGCCTCGCACTCCAGGATGACGTGGGCGGCTGATTCCTCGGCGTCAAGACAGCCCCTACAAAGGGGGCTGTCCGTGGCGCCTATGTTAAAAAGATGTTTGTTAAGAGGGTTATGGCCCGTAATTGTACCTATTATTATTCTAAGGTTATTTCTACTTAGGCTAAGAAGTTTTTTAGTTAATCGCGGGTGTATCATTGGTAAAGCCAATTTTGACTGTCTGCAGTCTGTTACCCGTGACCATCTGTTGTTATGGAGTTCGGTCGATCTTTGGCGAATCCATGCACGAAATTGTGAGAAAGGCAGAGGGAGAAGTGGGTACGGGCCTAGCACCTTCATGTCAGAGCCTCTCTTCGCAAGTTCATCTGCAGCATCATTGCCCAAGGATCCACTATGCCCTTTGATCCACTGGAGGGTAATTCGATTGAACGTCGATAGACTCTCCAGGGCTAAATGGCACTCATAAATTAGCTTGTTGTTAGTTTGTTTGCTCTCTAAAGCCTTGAGTACAGATAGGCTGTCGGATAGCAGCCCGGAGTATGGATTCATGCACGGTTGATAGCAATAGGCTCACCCCCTATTACATGGGACTTAAATATAACCTGCGAAATGTGGGTAGATATACTATAGGTGGACCATGGACAGCCAAACGCACAAATGTGTCTATCCTTTCCCAACTCGATGTCAAGACCCGTGTGTCGACAATATGCCTACAGCGTATTCTATCCTATTTCGGCCACATAATGCGAAGGGGAGATAGCAGCCTTGAAAACATGGTTATTGTTGGCAATACCGAAGGAAAGAGAGCGAGAGGCCGGTCGCCAACACTATGGTCCGACCAAGTGAAAGAAGCTACGTCCTCAAGCAATTTTCAGCAGGTGGTGATGGCAACTTTGGACCGGAGTAGATGGAGGCAGATTGTCCGTTTGAAAGGATCCAGTGACCACGATCCTCAGTAATGAGGGACCGATTGCAGAAGAAGATACTATAGGTACAGCTCTGCCTAACCCTTTGGGGACTCCATGCGTGATGTTTTGTATGTCTATGCTTTTGAATTCGTAAATGCACCTTATTTTTTAGGTGTGTGCAGTTTTGACCTCAAAACCTGTAGATTTAGAAAAATGAGAGGAACTTATCCTACACTGTCCCACTACTGAGTAAAGACCTCCCCAAATCCTTCCAGGCATCCTTTTCTAGAGCCACCTCAATCCAACCCTTGCAATACGGGTCTGGGTCGTCTAATTCTAATTCCAACTACTATTTTTTAATCCTTCGTTAGCCAGCAATATATTAAATACCAACAAGAGAAAGTGATATAACAGTAAAATAAAACGATACAGTTCTCATATTGCGCAACCGCGCCCATTGGCTTTTATGAGAGGGTAGATGTTAATGTGATCACTAGCATACATATAGTGGGTACCTACCTACAAAATGTACCTACCTATACCACAGAATAGACAGGTACAGAAGGTTTCATACAACGAAACCTTAGTCGAGTTCTTCGCGAGCGAGGGTTTTCGCATACGACGAGCAAAAACCGCACATAGAACTCGTCTACGTACCTAAGGCGGGTATCACATCTCCATCGCGAAAATAATAACGGGAAATCGCTTAATGAATTCTGCTAAGAAACATTACTATAATATGTCGCGATTCGAGTAATGAAACCTCATGAGAGTCAGTTGAATTGTAGCAGCCGGAGCAAAATGTAATAGATTTATTCAACTTAGTAAATACAGTATAGGTCTACTTCGGACCTCTTGGACATTAGTTTTTCCGTAAAATCAAATCAATTATCACAAAAAAAAAATTAAATTTCGCTTTATCAACTTATCAACTGCCACAGATACGCGCGAAACAAACGCGGCACCGCAATAAAGCGGACTGAGCGCGGAGGTGTAACCGGCATCCGATTCCGAGCAAATCGGCGAAACCATGCGGAAAAGAGATAAAATCATGGTCAAATGTCTGCGTTAGAACAGCCAGTTTCGCTTTTGTTTTGCTTGTCGTACAACGGACAAGTCATGGCGGAACTACTGCAGTTTCGCTGCTATGGTTTCGCGGCGGAGATGACAGCCGCCTAAAAGGTCGGGTTAGAGTCTAAACCACGTTTTGCGTTTTTTAACTTCGTCAAAATTTTTGACCACTAAACGAGCGAATGCACATTCAATCCTCACTTTACCAAATAACTTTTGTTTGTGTAAACCGAGATACATCATTAAAATTGTTTCATTGGTCTATCCATACACACTAAAATTGGTAATCGACCGTACTGCCTTTAATTTAGACGGTTCAACCTCGTTCATTGCGTTAATTACCTTGTCGAGCAGACGAATTTCTCAAACCTATGAAGCATGGGATTAGGAATTTCCATCAAAATCCTCAGATTGTGTTTGAATGTGTGTTACGCAATTAACGTACTGGTACTATGTTCGTTTGATCTAAACCTACCTTAAGCGCTCATGCCCACGAGACGGTTTTAACACGGCCCGGTTTTTTGCCGGCGCAGGGTAGAAACCGTCCGACCGTGCACACTAGACGGTTTGTATACGACCCGGTTTCAAGGGGGTGCCACTCTCAATCTCCATAGCGTTGGTAGCCCTGTGCACGCGCCGGTCGTAGGTCCGGTCTCGTGTGCATGCGCTCACACACTGCCATACTCCACTGCGCGCCGGGCATATACACGGCGAGCACCGTGTCCGGTTGCACGGCGAGCCGGCTCTAGCGCCGGCGTCGTGTGGTTAGCTTCATAGAGTTTCATACACGACTGACGACCGCCCGTTGACCCGGTTTGACGCCGGGCTTAGCTCCGGTGCAAAACCGTCTCGTGGGCATGAGCGCTAAAGCGAGTAAAGTGGACACACGAGTGCCCATCTGCGACTGGGATTCGCTATTAAACGCTGTGCATTCGCATCTGTGTGCGTGTGCATGTGCGGAGCTGACCTTCTGAACTTATCTATTGTGTGCCTCTGTGGATGCACGGTTGCCAAATCACAGAGGACCTCTGGGCTGTTTTCGGCTTAATAGAAGTCTGCATACGTGATAGTTTTTCGTAATCATTTGTGATATGTGATTTGAGTCGGTAATTGAGTGTCGTTAGCAAATGCCTAAGGGGAGACTGTTGTTAGATAGAGGAAATGATGTTTGGGTTCGTATAAATCTGTGTTTAGTGTATCAGAATATCCTGACTTCTAATCGTGGCGTTGAGAGTTGTTATGATGACCAAAAAAATGTGACGATTCGAAAAATGTTTACTTAAAGAAAATCATACATACATATACGAACTCAAGCCTACTTTTAATAGGGGTAGGCAGAAACTATTGAACGCTACCTTCTGATACTTGCAAACTCCTTTATATTTTTGCATGTACTACTTGTTTACGCCAAACTCATTAGCAGTTAACGCATCTTTTGTATACTCCTTTATGACCATAACATTGGATAACTGTCCTTATGACAATTAATTTATAGTTGGTATTTCTAGGGCGAGAATCCTTACCTTGCCGTAACACAGTCTATGACTAGCGCGGAAGGTAAAGAATTTTTATCTGTATACCGCCAATTAGTTTTTTTGTTCAAACATAGTTCTAACATCAGATTTTTTGTTATTACAATTAGTCTTAAGTTGTGGTATACAATGTTAACACTTACGTAGGAAATAAATTCTATTCTATTCTTTTGCCTCGTTTACGTTCATACACCGCTCATTTTACATCGTTGGTTTAGAAAATCAAATGAGTTGAAAGAAAACAATTGAATTAAACAAAAAGAAAACGGCTTATGTTTAACTTATCACCAGATAAAGTAAAATCTATACATATAATAAAATCGTAGGAAAGTCAAAACGGTACATTGAATATTTTTTTAAAAGAATACTTGGGGCGTGATCTACAATCGATATCGAAGCCAAAAATATAGTTTTTAGAATTTTTGTCTGTATGTATGTCCGGGATAAACTCAAAAAGTACTGCATGGATTTACTTCAAATTTTGCGTGAATATTACTAAGAGGTCGGGTTAACACATATTATCACGCTATCACCTATGGGGGAGGAGCTGTGCATCTTTATTTTTCTTACGCATTCTGTGACAGCGTGTAATCTAACGACGGGTACATATTTGAATTTCGAAAATTAAAATACCTACGTGTAAAATGTCAACGTTCAAAACATCGAAAATTAAAATATCGAACGGCCATAAAACCGAAAATTAAAATATCGTAAGTTTATATTGTCGAATGGTTAGATAACCTACGTCCAATATATCTAAAATCTAATTATCGACAAACATGACATCGAAAGGCTAAAATATCGAAGTACAGATTATCTAATGATTCAAATATCGAAGTACAGAGTATCGAATGTCCTAAATATCGATATATATTTGTTGTGCTATAAAAATTAGTGACAGAAACAAATCGCTGCAAAACCGACTCCACGTGGTCTTGTCTGCCCTACCCCTAGAGTGTAATTTAAGCCCGCGTAGGCGCAGAGGGGCGAGGCGGCCCGCGAGTTGAGGCGGAGGTGGCTTTAACGCCCGCCGCCGCGGCTGAGGCTGGCCGGCGAAGCCGGCCAGCAAGCCGAAGCTGCGGTGGTGAGCGTTAAAACCATCGACGACGATAAGCTCGCGTGGGACCGCCGGAGCCCCGCAGCGCCGGAGCCGTGACAGAAACCATGCCTGCTGCATGATGCATGCTCGCTTGCACTCTGCATGCTTAAGTAATATTATTTTCACATAGTAAATAACTTAGAAAAACACATTTGTAGGCCGCGCCTGCTCTTGCATCTTATGTCGACGGAGCCCCGCTACGCGGGGCCCCTATTTCTGTGTAAAGGGTTTAAAGTAACCTAACCTAACCTAACACCGGGGTGCCCTTGGCTCTCTCTTGCATCCTGCAACCATGCCTACTGCATGATGCATGCTCGCTTGCATGATGCATGCTTGCTTGCACGCTGCATGCTTAAGTAATATTATTTTCAAATAATAAATAACTTAAAATAAAACACGTACAAACACGTAAAAATGTTGGTTATTAATCGTGATTTACACTTGAATGAACTGTTTACTTTATATTCACAATCCCAATATATTTTATCATGACTCAGCCGATTTTTAGTATAAGCACCTTAAATCCTGCACCTTAAATCCCCCTTTTTGAGTCTTAAAAACTTCTAATCCGTGATCCGACATGATAATAATTATTCGCTAAACAATACGTTACACGTTTGCAGTGGACAGACAAATGAGTTGACTCATGCGTTGGCAGTGTGTGACAATTTCAAATCTACCGACATTTTTTCCTATATCAAATTCGATATTTTAACTAGTAGGTATTTTTAACGAAAATATAATGAACTAAAGTGTATTGACTGTTGACATTTTGAATTTAGGTATAATGATTATCGATGTTTTTAATCATTAGATATTTTTATAACTCGGCATTTCAATTTTAGACATTTTATGCTTAGGTATAACAATTTTCGATATAACGATATAACCGATATTTTAATTTTCGATGTTTTGAACGTTGGCATTTTACACGTAGGTATTTTAATGTTCGATATTCAAATATGTACCCCTAACGACGCATATTTAAATGTTGTTTTTCAGTAAGCCATGCTATTATCTAGCTTTACACTATAAAAACTACGCCATTTAAGTAACTTGGGCAGAAAAAACATAGTTTAATGAATTTTAGTAGTATCAATAAAATTTTGAAGCAGCGCCATCTATGAGATTTCATAAAAATCAAATCAAGTTACATGTTGACACTTTTTGGAAATTAATAATTTAAATTTGATCATGTTGGCGAGGTTAGTAAGTAGTTATTTTTAAAATTCATAGATGGCAATGTGCATTTTCTTCATAAAAGTTGTATCGTATAGTTCGTTTTGACAAATTCAAGTTCCAACAAAACCCTTAAAATCTAGAGCAGAGTTGAGGACGACAATAAAAAAAAAATGCGGTGTTAAGTATTACAAAAAAGTTATGTTTCTACTGGAGACGAAGTCGGAGTAACTGATGAACGCGTGCTGAACACCTGTCTCAGTTCACTTCAAGATGTGGTCATTTCTATCGGCGGCAATCCACTGATCGAATATGGGTTACCAGATCCCCAATCATCACCGCATCAAGACCGTGTAAGTCGGGAGTATAACGCTGAGACAAATTACGATCCGGGCGAAATAACCATGTCGCTTTGTTCTCTTCAGAGCAAAAACAAATTTATGACACCGTCCTTGAAAGCGTTGGGAAAAAACCAGGGTCAAATGTTTTTCTTGGAATGCGTTTGGTGGAACAGGAAAAACATTTGTTAACACTTGCATACTTGCAGAGGTCAGCAGGCAAGGCAAAATTGCTATTGCTGTAGCGTCGTCGGGAATCGCTGCCACACTGCTTCCGAGTGGCAAGACAGCACATACCATGTTTAAAATTCCTATCGATTTAGAGAGCGCCGAAACGCCTGTTTGTGGTGTGTCACGTAACAGCGATAAGGGACACGTGCTCAAGGATTGCTCTTTGATCGTATGGGATGAGTGTACGATGGCCAATAGGAAGGCAGTTAAGGCCGTGGACGGAACCCTGCAGGACATCCGCAGGAACAAACATTTGATGCGTCGTATCACAGCTGTTCTGTTCAGTAGCAATTTCCGGCAAACGCTTCCCGTGGTGACACGGGGATCGAGGGCTGACGAGGTGAATGCTTCGTTGAAACTATCTTCGTTGTGGTCACGAGTTCGTACGCTGCGCTTGACCATTAATATGAGAGCTGGGCTCGGCGGCAATGCACTTGCTCAAGAATTCTCCAATGTCCTTCTAAATCTTGGCGAAGGCACTCTACCAGAAGAGAGAGGTGGACAGGTGGTGCTTCCAGAGTCTCTCGGTAGAGTGGTATCCAGCTTAGAAGAACTCATTTGCTGTGTGTACGGGGGACATCAGTCGTATACTGCACCTGCAGAATTCTTGGGTGTGTGAGCGGGCCATTTTGACGTCCAACAATGATCAGGCTGCAGCAATTAACGAATGCATTCTCTCGGAAATTGAGGGGAATGAAGTGGTCTACACCTCGATAAACACTGTTGTCGAGCAAGATGACGCCACACATTATCCCGTGGAATTTCTGAACTCCCTGTCAGCAAGTGGACTTCCAGCGCATACCATCAAGCTGAAGGTCGGTGTCCCGATTATGCTTCTTCGGAACCTATCTCTTCTGAAGTTGTGTAACGGGACCCACCCTAAAGTCATCTCGCTCTACAGACACACCATTGAGGCGGAAATTCTTACGGGTTGTGGCGTTGGCGAGGCAGTATTTATACCACGCATTCCCCTCATACCTCATATCTTCCCGTTCCAGTTCAAGCGCGTACAGTTCCCCGTGAGTGTTTGCTTCGAGATAACCATCAATAAGTCGCAGGGGCAGACACTGAGGGCAGCGGGTGTCGACCTCAGGACGAGTTGCTTCTCACACGGACAACTGTACGTCGCTTGCTCCCGCGTCACCAGTCCTGACTCTCTTTACATTTTGGCTCCTGGCAGCATAACTACCAACGTTGTTTATAGGGAAGTGTTTTAAGGTATGATGCCTTTGTACGTATTTTTACTCTTTTGTGTCCTGGAATGTATTCCTGCATTGTTTTCTCTATTTCCTTCAGTCACATCTTATGACTGAACTCAGCAGGACTCCCATATAACTCTCTTCACTTGCTTCGCTTCCAAAAAAAACTTATATTTTAATGCTATTTCAAAAGTTGTTTACTTATAATGCTATAGCGACACTGGCATCTTAGGTATTTTTGGTGCTGTAGAGCCTTCAGGCAGACGACGTCGCGGGCAGCAGCTAGTATAACATAAAAAAACACTTTTTACTGCCAAAAATAGTAAATGATCACTAAAATTAAAACTCCATTTTATTGTAAAATACCTAGGTAAAGGTATTTGTATTCTCATTTGCTCGCTCTTGCATCCTATTTCGACGGAGCCCCGCTTCGCGGGGCTCCTATTTCTGTGTAAAGGGTTTAAAGTAACCTAACCAAACCTAACCTCGGAGTATTCAGCTAGAACTATTGTAATTTTAGACTTCATTTTTTGGTGTTCAATATATTTTTTTGGTGATCATTATATTTAATCCCAAAGAAAACACACGGTTGGTCTTTCCTGCCATCAAACAGAAACGTAAATCAATATTCTTGACCGATATTGAACAAAAACAAAAATATTTCATCAATTTCCTCGGGATTACTCATAAGCACAGAAATAAAGGAACTAATATTTATTTTGAAGTATTCTGCCAACAGTTCTGTAAATTAAATTGAAACTGAAATTCAATTTCGTAGACTGAGATAGTATCGGTATCGGTATTGTATAACTGGAGTAAACAATATAGTGTACGGCTTATTATTTCTTAGTTTTATTTTTAAGAGGTACTATTAGAATGCCTTTGGCAATACTAAGTGCAAGCGGCTAATGTAACGTGGTCTCCCGCGCGTCCTGCTAAAATGTTCCTCGTATGTGTTGGGGGGTTGAAAAGGGTAAGAATAGAGGTCTATCTCCTTGGTTTCGTTGTAGTCTGATCGCATTGCGTCTGCTGGGTCGATAAGATCGCTTTGTTTGCACTTCTATCTTCATTGTATTTTGAAAGATGATGTATCGTTCGCCTTTTAAATATGTAGCCAGGCATAGTTGTTGTTCATGTTCTTTCGTTTTATGAAATAGCTATGTTTAATAGAAATTTTTGCCTTTTGCGAAAGATATTTGAATGAAAGTCATCTTAATATTATATGGAAGAAGCATGGCAGTTATCAACGGAAGAATTTCTTTGATAATGTAGGAATGGTACACTTCTTGAACTACTATAAACTACTCGATAGGCAGTGCGTTCAAATCCCACTGTTCGTGTATCATGTCTAATACAAGGAAAAAACCGGTCAAGTGCGAGTTGGACACGCGCACCGAGGGTTCTGTACGTAGGTATGTAAATAGTTTATATATCACGGTTTTTTTTTTAATGTAACAACAAATTTACGGTTTGCGGATTTTTTCCTTTACCTACTTGTGCTACATGACTTTGCTTCTTGCCAAATTTCTTGATTATAGGTCAACAGGAAGTACCTTACATTTTGATTTTCTTGATAGTGTCGAAATATACTTAAGTTTTTTGCAGCATAAACGGCCGTATCTATTTTTTTACTTAGAAGTTTGATTTTTTCACAGCTTCAAGGGACTGTAGACCTGAGTATATGGTTTTAATTTCAACTCGATACCTACACGCGTTCCCGAGATAAAGGGTCTTGACAGACAGACAGACGAACAACAAAGCGATCGTATAAGGTTCCGTTTTTTCCTTTTTAGGTACGGAACCCTAAAAACAACATTTAATAGATATGCGAGTAAATATGATACACTATTATAAAACCTACCAGTTGTGGCAGAGAAAAATTGTTGACCATGTTCGAAACAACAGACATTTTTTTTTCAAAAGTTCGGAGTTTCTCCCTCCCTCTTGCAAAATAAAGTTAGGCCTCAAAAACTGTGAGCCTAGGTAATTAATTTTCAGAAATCTTATATAATTTCTCGTAACAAAAAAAAATTTCTAGCCTTTTCGCAACTGTATTGTGGTCGGCTTCCAGTCTAACCTGATATAGCTGAATACCAGTATTTTACATGAAGCGACTACCTGTCTGACCTCTACAACCCCGTTACTGGGTAACACGATACCACTTGGTTAGACTGGTTGTCAGACTTTCCGGCTTCACGTAACAGCAATTTATATGTAATTAACTACTTAATTACTTTACTACTCTAATGTAGACCTCCAGACTGAATTTCGGCCATGGCGACCAATCTCATCGGAGACCAGCCTTCGGCGCAGGAGATATAATTTATAGTTCACACGTGTGTGCGCAGAAACAGGTGCACTCTCTCTTCCCTCACTCTCATCGTCCGACGGTATGGCAATCTGAGACGACCGGAGAGAGATGGTTTTTCAGGTTCTCGATTTATCGAATGAACCCCAAGATTCGCACTAGCTCCTGTAGCCTCATGTTCATGGTGCGACCATTGCATATCAAATAGACAATAGACCGGGTCTCGCGGTATTAGTAGGGAAGACGTGCCCGAAGGATAGGTAAGGATTTAAGAGCCTACCGGATATGCATCCTAGAGCAAGCATTGGACTAGTGGAGGATGGGTAATTATATCTATGGATGGGCATCCGGGTTGTTTCTAAGAAATTCCTAATGGAAAAACCCAATAACACTTTGCCTGGCCCGGGAATCGAACCCAGGACCCCACTCTCGGCAGTCGCGCTTACGACCATAGTTTACTACTATAGTTAGTTACTAACTAAACACTAAGCATTTGCTCAAGAACCGTGCTTAAATAAGTTTATAAGTTTTCTCGTATAACGAGTCTATTCACAACAAAAAATTGCGTTAAATTGAAAAATCAGTGAACAGCAACGTTGAGAAAATTACATTTCTTTCACGCAGTAACTCAGTGCAATCCACTGAGCGATTTTGTGTTATTATATAAAGAGCAATAGAAAAATATCTAATAAGACCGTCTGAGGACCTTGCGCCCCCAAGACTGGGGTAAATTGGGATGGGGTTCATCAAAGCAGAGGTACTTCCGAGTCAAATGTTATGATGAATCTGACATTGATTGTCGCTGAGATGAGATTGAAACTAGATTTTGAACATTTATAATAAGGAAAACTGACCTTCTGAAAAGGGGTATTTTATTTGCAAGTTTTACGGATATAAAATTCAGGTTAGTCTAATCGCAAGGGAAGAAAGTTGTTGCTGCAACAGAATTAACCTAATAATAATATATTTTTTATTTCGGACTACACATACAAGTACATATAATCCATAATATACTTATGATAAAAAAGCACTTCCTCTCTCCTTAAACATCATCATTATATTTTCTTTGCTCCTGTTCCATGTATAATATTATGTATATATTTATTTAGATTAGTATAATATACTTTATGTATGTATTTATTGTATTGTGTAAATGGTACACTACAGACTACCTACAGTATTTGTCTGTCCTTCCCCTTTTCAATCCATCCAAAGGGTGTCTTTAAAAGATCGCTCTTAGCGATCAGACCGCCCATTGTGTCACCCATTGTAAATTTTCTATATTTATGTCTGTAATTTATATGGTGTTCATAATAAAGATTATTCTATTCTATTCTATAATGTTAGTAACAATGACTTAAAAACTATGTTAGTAAACTTTTACAAAGTAATACAACTAAAAAAGCTTTTAAAAAAGACGTGGCCCAACATACAATGGCACGTGCCTCCGTACCCAGTGCTTTATGAAGGGACTGTCCACTTTCTCTAATAATGTTTCTAAGATCACACCCTGGACACTCCATACAACGCTCGCAAAATAATTACCTACTACTACTACTACATTAAAAAATGACGTTTGTATACGTATGAATGTCTGCGTGAGGTACTTGTGTTTGCGAGCGCTCTTGAGAACTGCGACGAATACGCCGAAGTGCGGGGTGAGGTGCGGTAACTGATGTTAGTGCGGGGAAGGGAGTGGCCTTTCTGTACGTAGTACTTTAAGTATTCTGTGCTAAGATGCTGTTAGGGCTTCTGCGCAACCTACCCATTGTTGACGCTGTTCTCTTCCTCATAATGGCATGAAAGAATCATCTAATAACCCCCATTTTGTTTTTGTTTAACCTATTGTTCTCATATTGGTTAATCAGTCAGTTGACAACAATTTATATTGGGATCAAGTTAGACGTTGTTTTGTTACCAAAATAATTTGGCCTCGAAACCGTCTCGACCTTACTGATCTTGTTATGACGTTGTTTTCACTTTGTTATATTTATAAGATATTTACCTAAATGATATTATGTTAACAAAACGAATGATTTTATGTCTTTACTGCTTAAATTGTGTTACTACTTTATTTCAAAATTGCCTACAATAGGTAATTAATAACATTAAAAAGTTGTTGTTGATGTTTTTAGGCTATTTCTCCTTCGTCTTCTTTAGGCTTTCGCCACCCAATGCTGAGTGTAGGCATCCATCCAGCAATGCACGCCACTCTTCTCTGTCTCCAGACTTCTTAGGCCAGTGACGTCCAGCAATCTTGACCAGGTTGTCAGTGGACTGACGATGAGGTGGACCTCATCGTCTGTCTGCCCACACTTTTACTACCAGCGGAGCAATTGCGTTACACATTATCAATAGGAATCGGCTTCATTTTGACAGTTCAACAACATTGATTGCGTTATTTAAGTGTTGAGCAGACAAATTTTTCGAACTTATCTAGCAATGGATAAGCAATTTGCTTCAAAATGATTCAGATTCCGATGGATAGTATGTTACGCAATTACGGCGCTGGTCTCGGTCTCCAGTCCAGCACTGTTTTATTATACATATATGGTATTTATTGTAATGCCGATAAACGCGATTTTTCTTTTAATTATTTTGTCTTAATTTGCATGAAGTGTTTACCTGTTCTGAAGACCCAATCAAAACACAGATATAAAGTTTGCTGAAATCATTATAACTTCTTTTAATAATGATACCTACAAAATAAATAAGATATCTAGAAAATAAAAATCAAAAGAAACCTTCTTATAAGAAACAATAAATATAATTAAAATTTAGTTAGACAATGAGATTTCAGAATTTTGAATTAATTATATAAGACACGGCACACACAATAATGTCCATTGAAAAATAAAAATGAAGAAAATAATAATTGGAATCGAGTCGGAGCACTTATCGCAGTCTCATTTTGAGTAAGACTTATGTATCAAGTACGTGTTGTATAATAATCAATGTTTCTATGTATAACTACGTGTATAGTCACTCCTTAGTGTATTGTTATTGAATGTATAGGCTCTTGAACACTTTTTAGGCTTTGAAAGAGCGCGTGTCTATGGTTTGCTCGAAATAAACAGCTGTTTTTAAGTTATTTAAAGACTGCAAGGAGGTTTTATGCATGATGTTTGTTTTGTTATGTATCTTAGCTCGTGTCCCATTGCTAGGTCAAAAACTTTATTTCCCTTGCAAACCTGTCTGCCTTGTACAATTTTCTCCATGTCTCTAATAATAGAAGTACGCAGAAGTGTTTACTGTATAGCCCCAATTATTTACAATAAATTACCAAGTGGTTCGGAAGACTTGACAACAAGTAGATTACGTTAATGTTTAATAGATAAAACGTAGGTACTACAGTGTGACTGAGTTTTTATCAGAGAAAAGAATTGCCTGAATTCCTCTGGATTGATTGATCTGGCTTTTGGTTTTATTTCAGTGAATGTTAATAATATAAATGTTGCATGCGGAATAGTGAAATATGGCTACTTTAATGTACAGACGCCAGCACATCAAGTTACCCGAAAATGTCAAATTTTCCCAATCATCTTTGAACCTTATGCTTTAGCGATAAAGTTAGCTGCTCTACTAAAATCTGTTAAAGAAATTTGACAGATTGTAGTAGCTTGATGTGCTGGCGTCTGTATTATAACATCTATTATGTATTAACCATAGTTGCAAAATAAATGTCTATTCTAATCTGAATTGAGCCAGTAGATATCGTTATACCAGGCAGTGCAGTCGGCTTCCAGTCTAAACAATCATGAGGCTGAAATTACCACCTAGCGTTTCAAACAAGGCACAAATAGCTACCAAATCAATACTCCTTAATTACGATGTAAAACATCCCGGTTCGGAGTATTTACCTTGAGCCACAGAATAGGTAACAAAAAGAGTAATAACTCCAAGGCAAAAGGTGTTACACAAAGCTGCGGAGAGACTTGGTACATTGCCGCGACAATCGTTAACCGGAATACGTCAGTAGTTGACTGTCGTCTGAAGTACGGTAGATGTACTAGCTGGCTAGGCTAAGGCTGGAAAACTTTTAGGGGCAATTTATAAGAATAACTTTTACTGTAGGATTTTTGGAAATGCCTTTTTTGTTGTGGAGTTTGTCGTCGTAACTTTCTGTCTGGAGATGGCGGAGTCGGATTTCTACCCATGAGACAGTCGGCTTGTTCAGCTCATTTTGTCATGGTTCCGGGATTTCCAATAAAACGTACGTCCCTCATGTGCTACATTTTTGGCAATTCCTAAAGGAAAAAAATACTCAATCTTTCCATACAAAGTTACTAGTAAGCTGAACTGTAGGTATGTAATAATATTTATACCAATGTGATTTTTGGACTCCCTCCAATGCTTGCTCTAGGATGCATATCCGGTAGGCTCTTAAATTCTTACCTATCTTTCGGGCACGTCTTCCCTACCATTACCGCCTTCCTTGATATGCAAAGGCCGCTGTAGCACCATGAACATGAGACTACAGAAGCTAGTGCGAATCTTTGGGTTTATTCGATTAATCGAGTCTAATTTAACCATGCTGGAATCGGTGCAATTTACTCATTCCCATTTTTCTGTTCTCTGGTGTTACTTAGAGTTGGCGCAACACGTTTTTTTTTCGTCCCCGAAGCCTTCACTCTATCATACACTCATTTTACTTTCATATCCAGCACTGGCTGCGTTTTGAGCTAGAAAAACCTCTTCTTTGATTGACACATCTTGCTTTTCCGAATAATTTCGCACCAATTAAAAATGAAGCCAATTGTAACGCAACACGACTATTATGCGCGCCTCGACCGAAGGCAGGGTCGCCATGTAGGGATAGGTGTAATTGAGTATACGAATTGATGTATAATACTGATCTTTATTAGCAAACCATTCAATATATATGTACTTAGGCTACTTACACATACAAACATAGGCATAGTTCTATGACACCCACACTAAAATTCCTCACACAAACCATCCATCTTCTCTTTGGTCTTCCGCTCCTCCGTCACATTCATATTCATCAATCTTTTAGTTACTCGTTTTGTTTCTGTTTCTTGTTTTAGTTTTGCGTGAACTCGATTTTTGTCCTCCCAAAAACTCGTCAAACCAAACTTGTCTCGTATGTACTACAAATACCTACTATTCCATACATCGTAAGTCGAGAGCGCTCATCTCAAGGACTGCGAAATATTCGCATTACTAGGCGCGTTGTTTCGGCAAGCGTGTTAATTCCCGGCTCGAAGTAATCAAGTTAGCAAAAGTTCGCGACTTATTCCCGACTGGCTAATGAACGAAGTCGCTGCAAGTGCACAAGAGACTTTGGACGTGTCTCAAATTACATATTCAAGTCGTTGATGAGTAGGATTTTGTGTGTATTGTTTGTTATCTTAAGTATGTTTGTTTGTTTTAAACGTTATCGTCTTAAAATTTCTAATTGTACTGCCAGTCGAAATGCGATTGCTAGTGAGAAGGAAAGAAAGGAAGAAAAATGCGATTATTGGCATTACAAAAAAAAAAAAACCTTTAAACTATCAAAAACAGAAAGAATATAATGCTTATAAATGTTATGAACTTTGCTCCACCTCCTATCCTGCCCTCTGTGCCCCCAAACATGCAGTCAAAGTGACCTCTGCGCTGCCACCGATAACGCCGTGGATGTGGTGAAATTTGAATAACTGTCGTGAAGAGGAAGAGTATCAACGTCAAGGGCCTAAGCCCAGCATAATGTCAGATGACAAAACAATTTAAACCACCTGACGCTAAACCCTATGCTGACAGTTAGTTCTTGCGCTATTGACGTCTGGGTCCATTGACCCAACGGACTGTACCAATACCACGTGCCAATACATTTATTGGCACGTGGTATCGGTACAGTCCGTTGACAGTTACCTCTGAGTTGGTATCACTGTCAAAATCACATTGATCTTTATTGCCGTTGCCATAAGGTTGCTGTTGGATTGCTGTCTTTGAAAAGTCTGACAAATTCACAATGATCTTTATTAAATCGTAACAATAAGGTTGCTATTGGATTGCCGCTGTCAGAGGTAAAATAACTGAGAATGAACTGAAACCGCACCACCATTTAGACAAAATTCTATAGAAAAAAAAAAAAACAAAAGGTTGCTCGATTCAAATTGGTGACAAGTCTATTCAAAACCACATTTCAGCCAACATGAAAATTTCTCCAAACTGATTTCGTGGAAAGGAATAGCCGAAACACTTTCAGCTTATCCTATTCCAGCGAAAAACACTTAAAAATAGTTTCCCGTGATTTTAAGAGAGACATAAACCATTCCTTTGTTTGAAACCTGAATTGATTCCATTAGTGGGTGGCTTAACATTCACTTTGTCCTCGTTTTGATGGTGGCATTGAATCTTCTATTTGTTTATTTATAAAAATGAAACGTTTCCTGGCTACTTAGAGGCAAAGACACAAATCTCGCAATGTAGTAAAATATATTTATATATGATAAAAATGATATTCCAGCTGCCTATAAAATATTTTTTTGCAAAAAGAACTCTATCGACAATCGACGTTAACGTTTAATTAACGAGAGTGCAGTCAGAAAAAATAATTGTTTATCAAATTGGCACGTCTATTCGCCGTATTATATCCATTTCATGGAAGTGTCAAAGAAAGTCAGTTGTGATTTGAATACATTGGCAATTCATTTTGGTAGTCAATGTGCTAAACAATTAAGTTCCTTGACTTTACCTACTTACAATTACAAATTATAATTATGTGGAATGGAAGACGGGACCGGCTGGTGATCTGGTTAGACTGGAAGCTGACCTCAATATAGTTGACACCGGCTAGGTAGATGATGGGCAATTAAATATACGTGTACTAGGATTTTTTATCGAATAACATCCTCTTCTGCAGTGCATTGTGGCATTTTATAGGGAACAGTGCTGCTTTTGCGGCCGTTTCACTGAACGGCTCATTATGCTTATGTGTCAAGCCCATACCATGCAGTGACGCGTGTGCTACCTCCGCAGGCAGAGAACAAACTGGAGTTATTAGGACCAGCTGGAAAACAAAAATAACATCAATAGTGTTCATGTCTATTTTGACGACAATTCAACTGACTCTCGTCATTGTGCACTACTCGAATCGCGACATAATGTAGTAAGTTTTCTAAACGGAATGAGTTAAGCGGTTTCCCATCATTATTTTCGCAGCGGACTCGTGCTAAGGCTCTGAGGTGGTAAATCAATTACGAGGTTCAAAAAATAAGTAATACACACGGCTACACATCAAGCTATACATTACCAGTATAAGCTGATTAAGCTGACTTCTGATTATACAAAAAACCTGTTCAATGCGAGTTAAGTTTAAACTGGAAATGTATAGCTACATGTGTAGCCGCATGTACACAACATGAAGAAGCACGGTAAGCTGTGCTGGGGCGGCTGCTGCAGGTGCGGAAAACCTCAAACGGCGCAAATACTCCAATCTCTTTTGAACTTGCATATTTGAGCCGTTTGGGATTGAAACACTAGGGCCA
Organism: Amphipoea oculea; assembly: GCA_945859645.1. Classification (NCBI taxonomy): domain Eukaryota; kingdom Metazoa; phylum Arthropoda; class Insecta; order Lepidoptera; family Noctuidae; genus Amphipoea; species Amphipoea oculea. Next base: position 8,935,120 of record OX243876.1, read on the forward strand.
TGGGGCCCGAGTGCCCACTTAGTATTTCGAGACATCGCCAAGCGGTTGGTCGATTCTTCACGTGACCAGAGGGCTGGCCTATTTTTTGGCCAAAGAATCAGCATTGCCATACAACGTGGCAATGCTGCCAGCCTTTTGGGCACGTTTCCTGTTCACAGTGATGCGGACGAATTTTTTGATGCCCTTTGATTATTTTCCCTCCCTTTTTATATACTTGTACATATTATTATTTTAGGATTGTTAACTTTTTAAATTATGTAAATATGTAAAGAAGACTGAATAAAATGAAAAAAAAAAACATACGCGTCGTCCTATAGGTTTGTGAAAGAATCGCAAGCAGCAACTCTCAAGGACCCCAGAAAAGTTATAGTAAAGAAACGTAAAGTTCTTCTTTTTGGCTGCCTCTATCGGATTGTGTTCTACGAACTTCAAACAGGACCGTCTCTCTAAGTAGTTGTGCCCTCTTTTCACAATGCTTATCAGTCGTTTTAGGCCTGAAAGACATACACAAAAATGCAATGAAAAACATACCCTGATTTAAAAATGACACTACTGCCTAAAACTAGGAGTGTTTCGTTTTCAGGGATCATTTTACGTAACTTTCTTGATATCATAACTTCTAAACACTCCCTTCCTCCCTCCTTCTCTCCTATCCTTTTTGCTGTACCCTACAGGATCCATAATGATCTAAATTATATAGTTACCACCTAAGTACACATTATGGTAAAGCAATAAAGATATTGAGAATTGGGTACAACTGAATCGATTCAGATGTATTATCGCTAGAAACTGCATATAATAACAAAATAATGGCAGTCCATGGTGTATTTTTTAGTCGACTGCCCCGTTGATCTCGTGGTTCTAAGCGCGACTGCTGTGCGTGGGGTCCTGGGATTGATTTCCCGGGTCGGACAAAGTGTTATCGGGTTTTAAATTAGGAATTTCTTAGTAACAGTCCGGAGTTTGGAAGTTGGCGGTTTAATACCCCCGTGCCTCGGAAAACACGTAAAGCCGTTGGTCCTGCGCCTGATCTCTCCCCAGTCGTGTCGGATTGCCGTCCCATCGGACTATGAGGGTAAAGGAACAGAGAATACACCTGTGTTTACGCCCTCACTTGTGCAGTCTCCCAGCTATTATTAGTTTTTATTAAATTATCAAACATGTTTTTAGGGTTCCGTAGCCAAATGGCAAAAAACGGAACCCTTATAATAATAATAAATAATAATAATAATAACTTTATTTCACAGAAAATACAGATTTAACATGTTTTATATAAAGACAGTTTTAAATGAGCTTTGATAGTAACACAATGCAATACAAATCTAAGAACTATAATCTGTACAATATGGAAAACCCTGCCTCTCAAACTAGGCAAACCTGTATCTTGAGAGACAGTGATTCAACTTAAAATGTGGTGCTTAGTATAATAGTAGACTGTGTCGATCTACCTGAGCGATTGAGGATATAAGTAAAGCTAATTTAAGTATATATTTTATACGAAATGTGAGTGAGGGTGCGTTTGTGTGTGTGTGGGGGTGCGTGTGGGGGTGTGTGGAGGTGTGGGGGTGTGTGAGTGTGTGAGTGTGTGTGTGTGTGTGTGTGTGTGGGTGTGTTGTGTGTGATTGGGGATATGTAGGTAATTAGACGACGTACTTAAGTAAGGATTCTGTTGGTGAATAGGATTCGTCATGTCTGTCTGTCTGTTGTCCGTCCGTATGTCACAGCCACTATTTTCCGAAACTATAAGAACTATACTGTTGAAACTTGATAAGTAGATGTATTCTGTGAACTGCATTAAGATTTCACACAAAAATAGAAAAAAAAAAAAAAAACAATAATCTTTGGGGGTTCCCCATACTTAGAACTGAAACTCAAAAAATTGTTTTCATCAAACCCAGACGTGTGTGTATCTATGGATAGGTCTTCAAAAATGATATTGAGGTTTCTAATATCATTTTTTTCTAAACTGAACAGTTTGCGCGAGAGACACTTCCAAAGTGGTAAAATGTGTGTGGGGGGGGCACACACATTTTGTAACTTCTAAAATAAGAGAATGATAAAACTAAAAAAAATATATGATGTACATTACCATGTAAACTTCCACCAAAAATTGGTTTGAACGAGATCTAGTATGAAGTTTTTTTTTAATACGTCATAAATCGTAAACCGCAATTAGGTACTTGCTGCTACGGAACCCTTCATGGGCGAGTCCGACTCGCACTTGGCAGGTCTTTTACTTTGATATTTCGTTAACCACAACACACACCATCCACAAATTGTCGACTAAATAATAATATTTTTATTGGTTACTATGTTTAGCAGTCACTCGTGAGATATAGTCATAAATAGTTGAGTTCTTATAGTATCCCACCCAGAAGAGGTCGGTTCAATCAATTTATCTTATAAACAATGTCAAGTTGTTGTAATAAATATGCGCCTTCTGTATTCGACCTTTTTAATAGGTACTGTCTATGGTTAAAAAAAAAAAAAAAAAAATCTCTCTGTCACTCTACTCGGTTGTCATTACTAGCACATTATAATATATTGAACTTAAATAACTATTATAAGTATTTTTTATTTAATTACATCAGGTTATGGGCCCAGTAAGCCCGATAAATATATCAGTGCAAAAAGTTAACAAAATAAATGTGAAAAATAGTTCTGAAGAAAACCTAACCTACAAAGGCAACGTGTCAGTTTTTCAGAACAAAAGAACTTTAATTGTATTACAAATTCAACATGTCTTCAAGTAATCAACTGGCATTAATTGAGAAATTAACCGGCCGTGATAACTATGCTACATGGCGTTTTGCTGTTAAAACGTATTTACAGCATGAAGAGTTATGGGATTGCGTGGAATGTGAAAATTCAAGTACAATTGACAAAAAGCGTGACACTAAAGCCAGAACGAAGTTAATACTTCTTGTTGATCCTATAAACTATATTCATATTCAAGAATCAAGCACTGCGAAAGAAGTCTGGGAAAATTTATCTCGCGCTTTCGATGATTCCGGGCTCACACGCCGAGTTGGCCTGCTGCGAGATTTATGCAATACTACACTAGCTGAATGTCAAAATGTAGAGGAGTATGTCAGTAAAATAATGACAACAGCACATAAATTGAGAAACATTGGCTTCAATGTGGATGATGAGTGGCTAGGCACACTTTTGCTATCCGGCCTGCCAGAAAGTTATAAGCCAATGATAATAGCCATTGAGAGTTCAGGTATGAAGATTTCCTCCGACTCAGTGAAATCAAAAATATTACAAGATGTCAAACAAACTGAAAGTGATTCATCAGCTTTTGCTACAAGCCAGAAGTTTCACAATAAAAATAAAAGATTTTCTAAGGGCCCCCGGTGCTACACTTGCAACAAATATGGTCATAAAAGTCCTGAGTGTAAATCATCGAAACCTAATAAGGATCAGAAGAACACAGATAAACAAAACAGCTCGTCTTATGCCGCTGTCTTTATAGGTTCTTCTGAATTCTCCGATGCCTGGTATGTTGATTCTGGTGCTTCTGCTCATATGACCAAACAAAATAATTTGCTTAAAGAAGAAACAACTCCACAAATCAAAAATATCAAAGTTGCAAATAATAAAACACTCTCAGTTCAAAGCTCCGGAAGAATAAGCTTGAGTGTTTATAATACAAAAGGCCAAGAAAATGAAATATTATTTACAAATGTCTTGTACGTACCTGAACTTGCGACAAACCTGCTGTCAGTAAGTCAGATTATTAACAATGGTGGCCAAGTGAAATTTAATAAGAGTGGCTGTGTTATTCTTAATAGAAAGAATATCATAGTAGCAACAGCAAGCTTAATAAATAATATGTACCGGCTGAACATGCCTGGCGGCTATGCATGCATATCGGATGTTATTGAGCAAGATACTTACCTGTGGCACCAGAGGATGGGACATCTGAACTTTCAGAGCATGAAGAAATTGACTGAGAATACCGCAGATTTGAACTTGAGTCAAGTTAAAGAGAATGTTAAGTGTATAACGTGTCAGGAAGGAAAACAAACACGTCTGCCTTTTAAAAGTCAAGGGTCTCGAAGCAAAGATCTACTTGAATTGATACACTCAGACGTTTGCGGACCGATGGAAACTCAGTCTTTGGGCAAAGCCAGATATTTTGTAACATTCCTTGATGATTGCTCAAAGAAAATATTTGTTTACACCATGCACAACAAGTCAGAAGTCCTAGAAAAGTTTAAAGAATTTAAGAACCAAGTTGAGAATCAGTTAAATCGTCGTATTAAAATTCTCAGATCTGACAACGGACTTGAATATGTCAATGAAAAGTTTTCAAATCTTCTTAAAGATGCTGGAATAATACATCAAACTACCACACCTTACACACCAGAACAGAATGGTACAGCTGAACGCATGAACAGAACCTTAATAGAACGAGCGAGATGTATGATGTTAAATGCCAACTTATCTAAAACCTATTGGGCTGAAGCAATTCATACATCTGCTTACATCGTCAACCGCTCTCCGACAAAGTCTCTGTCTTATAAAACCCCAGAAGAAATGTGGACTGGTCAGAAACCTAATGTCAGCCACATGCGTACATTTGGTTGTGAGGCAATGGTTCATTTACCAAGGGAAAAGAGAAAGAAGTTAGATTCAAAATCACATAAATTAATTTTTATTGGCTACTGTGAATATTCTAAAGGGTATCGATTCATATTACCTAGTTCTAGAAAAGCAATAAAAAGTAGAGATGCAATATTCTTAGAGTCAACAGTTAAAAGAGATTATGTACCGATTGAATTAACTACAAATGAAAACAGTACTAAAATAGAAAATGTAGAAGACATTTCAAGTGATGACTCATTTGACACTGTGACTGATAGTAAATCACACTCAGACAGCGAGTACATCCCCGATGAAAGTATAGAATCTTCACCAGAACGAAACATAACAATAAGAACAAGAAGACAACATTTAAATGCTCAGAAGCAAGAAGGAAGTTCTCATTTGTGTTATGAAGACCAATTATCAGAAAATGAAGTTCCTGATAACTATGAAAAGGCATTAAAGTCTATTGATGCCACAAAATGGATAAAATCTATAAAAGAAGAGTTTGATTCTCATGAACAAAATAACACTTGGACATTAGTTGATAAAACCCCCAATATGCGATTAATTGGATGTAGATGGGTGTTTCGCATCAAAGATGAACCTACAGGTCCACGTTATAAGTCTCGGCTTTGTGCGAAAGGATATTCACAAACCAAAGGTATTGATTACCAAGAAACATTTGCTCCAACAGTCAGGTATGATTCCATACGTCTATTACTCACAGAAGCTGCCCAACACAATCTTCAGATAATTCAGTTAGACATTAAAACAGCTTTTCTATATGGTGAGCTTGAAGAAGACATATACATGGCTATACCTGAGGGCTTAACCTGTGATGCTAACAAGGTATGTAAACTCAACAAATCACTTTATGGTTTAAAACAGGCTCCCAGATGCTGGAACACAAAATTTGATGCTGTTTTAAAGAAGTTTGGGCTAGTCAATAGTAAAGCTGATCAGTGTGTGTATGTTGGAACTATTAATGGAGCCAAATGTTACCTGTGTTTGTATGTTGATGATGGACTAATATTGGCAAAAGATACATCAATTATAAGGGAGTTAATTAATGACTTACAGTCAATATTCGAAGTAAAAACTTGTTCACCTAAAAATTTTGTTGGCATGGAGATAAAGAAATGTGATAAGTACATTTTTATAAATCAGTCAAACTATATCGGGAAATTATTAAATAAGTTTAATATGTATGACTGCTTACCCAACAGCATTCCAGTTGATCCACATATAAAGTTGGAAAAAGGAACTGGAGAAACAGAAAAGAATATTCCATATCGGGAGGCAGTTGGATCATTGATGCACCTAGCAACAGTAAGCCGACCTGATATTTCATTCGCCGTAAGCCTGGTGAGTCAATTTTTAAACTCTTATAATGAAACACATTGGAATGCTGTGAAGAAGATTTTCAAGTATTTAAAAGAGACTAAAGATTACGGTCTGTGCTACACACCAGTGCCAGAGCCTAATGTAGTAATTGGCTACAGTGATGCAGATTACGCTAACGACCCTAGCACAAGACGTTCAGTCACAGGATATGTTTTTACTAAAAATGGAGCAGCAGTGACTTGGGCTTGTCAGAGACAACAAACAGTGGCCCTGTCAACCACCGAAGCAGAATTCATGGCAGCCTGTGCTACCACCAAAGAAGCTATGTGGATTAAACAATTATTATGTGACATCGGTGAATTTAAACAAAAGTCTGTGTGCTTGAACTTAGATAATCAAAGTGCTATAAGTGTAATTAAAAACATAAACTTTCACAAACGGTGCAAACATATAGACATTAAATTTCATTTTATTAAAGAAAAATATTATTCTAAGATTATTGAATTAAACTATGTGTGTAGTGAGGAGCAATATGCTGACATTTTTACCAAACCTTTGTGTAAAATAAAATTTTGTTATCTTAGAGATAAAATTGGAATGAAATCTTGTCATGTAGTCAAGAATACTTGAATACTAAACTTATTGTTTCTATAGTGTAACTTTATGTCTAAAATGTAAAATTAATAATAGGAAGGCATTAATTTAGGGGAAGTGTTGTAATAAATATGCGCCTTCTGTATTCGACCTTTTTAATAGGTACTGTCTATGGTTAAAAAAAAAAAAAAAAAATCTCTCTGTCACTCTACTCGGTTGTCATTACTAGCACATTATAATATATTGAACTTAAATAACTATTATAAGTATTTTTTATTTAATTACATCACAAGTTTCCTGCAAACAGTCTAAACATTTACAAAGGAGTTCTCTCACTGTGTGTGAATGCAATAGTATTCCCAATGCAGAGGCTGCTTAAAATATTCATGTAGGTTTAGACGAAACGAATCAAACAATCGAGTAATTGCTACACCTAACCTACCCGTTTCTAGTTTACTGGATTAGTCTTACCGCAAATCTACTGGGGATAGACTCTGTTTGTATGTAAAATACTTCTTGTAGAAATGTGCTATGTGCGAAACGAAAGGAAATGGAGATTACTTATACAATAGTATGTTACTTTTTTATTAATTTACACAGAGTCAAATGAAATTAGTTAGCAAAACTCAGCAGACGTGATGGGTATCGATATCTAAACATAATAAAACAAAAAAAAGACGGGTTGCACTCCGGGAGTGCCGGCAGAAGTGAAAACTTGAATATTAACGTTGAAATAAATCAACTATTAATTGAATTATTATAACTCATTTTCTTTCGCTATTTTTTCGTCACTTTTTTCATTAATAGATGCACTTTGTTCAATTTCCATATTTTAAACACTTTATATACACGAATTTTACGAATACACAGCAGTGTGGCCACCACACAGACGGTCGGGCCATCAGCTGTCACCATCCATGGATGCGCGTGGCACGCTGTAACATAAACACACACGAACATTCGCGCAAGCGCCCTGCGCCGCCTAAATGAAACAGCAGGCATACATTTTCGCCGCGCCGTAGAAATAGAGGGGGATACTTCCTCTCCTACGCCGAGCCGGCTGTCTACTCTCCATCTGTCTTACGAACTTTCGATCAGGTCACGTGTCCCGACGGTCACGTGTCCTGACGCGAGTTTAACATTTTTTACCCATTACAAAAAAAGTATACAACGCCGCTAAATAAGTTTTCACTTCAAAAATAATGATTTGATGATAATGTATTTTGGGGTCAACGACCGCTGGTAGTGTTGTTACATGATGTATGAGTAGAGAAAATAAGTTTTTTTGTTTCGATCAGTCAAAAAAAAAAAACTTATTTTCTCTACTGCACATAGACGTGATAGGATATCTGAGTATCCTATGACGTCTGTGAAGTGTACAGAAACAAAAACAAATTATTGAACTGATATTTCAAGCAAATGCAAAAAATGCCATAACCGTGCCATATGCCTAATTGCGTAACACACTATTAATCTATTGCTTCATATGTTCGAAAAATTTGTCAGCACAAAAAAGTTAATAACGCAATGAATGTTGTGAAATGTCAAAATTAAAGCTATTACAGTAATACCCATTACTAATAAACGTACGAGTATTATATCAGATAAATAGTTACACACCGATGTCTCTCTTTCAGTCATCAGTAATTTGACTTTCGAAAGAAGAAGACAAAGCATTGTGTAACTATACAGACGCTATACAACATTTATAAGTACCAAGGGGGTATGTGTATTAAGCAATTACCCCGCAGTTCCCAGTAACACGAAAACCCTTTGTAAGATAAATAGTTTCATACTTACCTTTTTTACTAACCATTAACTTCCCACTGCTGGGCAAAGGCCTCCCTACTCTTTCCACCTCACTTTATCCAGAGCTACCAAGGACCAATCTTAATTAAGGTGAATGCGCAGTTGTATCCCGCAAAATTCAATTTTTCTTACGTTTTTTGGAATTTTCAGGTCAGTGTCAGGTTGTATCTTGATCAAAATATGATTCGCGACTATAACAGGTACGTATTTACAGAATTATAATAATTAGAATCATTAATACATCTTTCTAAGTTAGATTTCTACCGTTAAGAACAAATCTCGTATGGAAAAGTGTTTATGGTAGAAATCTAACTTAAAGAGATATATTAATGATTCTAATGACTATAATTCTGTAAATACATGTCTATTATAGTCGCAAATCATATTTTGATCAAGATACAACCTGACAATGACCTACAAATTGCAAAAAATGTAAAAAAAAAACAAATTTCGCGGTCTACCACTGCGCATTCACCTTAAAGGAGTCCAGCTTATCCCGCCATCTCCATCTGGGCCTACCGCCACCCACTTGACCGTAAGTTTGGGTCATTGATCGTCCGACATGCGGCAATATCCAGCCCAATTCCATTGATACTCACCTATTGAATAAAAATTAAAGACAAACGGTATTTCTCCGGAACTCCATTGACAAGGCCAGTTACCTGGCAAATCTGGTGCCAAACTAAATTCAGTACCTACAAATAAAAAAATATGATAAATTTTCACGAAGATAAAATATTTGGAAATTGTTTCTGACCGTACCGTTCCCGTTGTTTGAATTGCAAGATTGTGAAATAATTATGTTTAAATTACAAAGTAAAACAGAGAGATTTATTATCCAATTTCCGTTATGGCGCGTTATGTGTATACGGTCCATGCTTCGAATTCAACAATGAAAACTTATCGATCTCATTATTTTTCTACTATAAAATATGATGCCGTATATCAAGGCACGTCGATGAATCATGGGTACACCATGAATATTGGTAATATATTATGCGCGTGTTCCGAGTTTTGATAACGGGTTTGGGAGCTATGTAAATATACGTAATCGAAAATAATGTTAGGTAAATACATAGATTAAGATTTGTTGAAGGTGTATTTTTAAATTAAAACAAAATACTACTTAGTGCTGATTTTCAAAAATATAAAATAATAAAAAATAATAATAAAGCAACGACAGCAACAGCGACTCTGTATTTAGTTTTTTTTTTTTATTGCCTTTCTTTCATATTTTTCTCTTTGTAATAATATATTTTAAACAATTATTTTCGTTGTTCAAATGAAAATAAATAATTAAATCCACGTTAGGTTTTAATTGCTAACGCTACCTAGGTTCACGCACACAAATACGCATATCGGAACACGTCACTACTACAACCAAGGCTGAGCGGATTTCGTGGGACAGACATTTTAATTATAAATTGATTGAATTAAAAAAATGTTTAATTAAAACGTCGTAAACAAACGAAAAAGGCAAAAGATAATGTTTAATTTCGTGTTCCAAATTATCATTAAATTTAACATTGTTTGCGCAAGAGCAGCTACAGTGAGCGTAATTAGAGAGAATATGGACGTATCGTGGCAGGCTCGCCTCGCCTCGCGCCGCGAAAGCTAATGAATAATTTCTTGTACCAAAGAGTTTCCTACTTCTTTGGCTCCACAGTGTACAAAGAACGCGGTATTTAAACTTCGTGGTCTTCCGACAACGGGACGACTACACAGAGTAATTTAAAAAAAAAAAAGCAGTCTCGTATTCGCTGGTAGAAATGCAATTAGTGGAATCGGTCAAGTTCAAATTGGATCTTTACCAACTTTGCATTAAATGAAATCTGAAGAAAATTGTGTTCTCGTTTTTAAAAGGCTTCTTTCCCGTTTTAGTTTGAAACTATACTTAGTAGTAAGTCTTTTACTGGGAGTGTATTTTAATGGATTTCGTTACCGCACTGCTGTAAACCACATTTTAGTAATGAATAAGTAATTTAAAATGGTTTGAATACATTTAGAGAATTTGCAATGATATATTAATGGAACTGCAGTTTATTGTCACAGGCCGTTATGTGAGTATGCAATGCTGCATGTAATATTTTATATTTATTACATACTCGTTTCTCGTTGTGAGAAATCTATACTCTGTTATTGTGAACGCGAACTGTAAGGTACAGATTTTCAAATTGTGAATCAATCATAGAATCCAAAAAAAAAAAAAACCACTGACGACTCAGGAACGTTTGAGATTCAAAGTAAAAGGGCCATAGAAATGATTTCTAAAATGCTCTACGTTACTGCCCAACAAAATTTTGTTCAAATGTTGATTGCTATAAATCAACGTCAAAATGGATTTTTTACAATAAATTGTGAAATCTAACTTTAACAAATATCCCATATTCATTTTAACCTGAATGGCAATGAACTTTTTTTTTACAACTCATGGTGTTTCAAACAATAACACGCGAACATTTACGTTGCAGAGACAACGACAGAATACTACAACATACAAGTTCTCACAAAGAAGTTTCTAGAAATTCGATTAAAGGGTACCGCAAGCCTTTTACTCAAGTTGTTGGAAAAGTGCTGTAGGTAGCTATCATTGTATAGAGTAGTTCGTGCGAACTGTGATACGGCAGCTTTGTAAAGTGGAATTTTATTATGTATCCGCAGCTCTATGTATGTCTCGTCATCAGAGATTTTCGTTGTACGATAAACAACGACGACAATGTGAACACAAACTTTATTTTAATTCTGGAATTTTTTACGTGAACTATAATATTTTTTACGCAAGCTTTATCTACACATTACAGTTAACTGCAACATAGTTTTGAACTATCGCGCACCGCAAATGCACGTAAATACATGTTTCGTACATAATATTTACTTCTTATTTTTTTTTTACTTTATTCATATTATCTATGGGCGATACTAATTGTGCTTATTGCATAAAAAATTAACTAAGTTTGGAGGAGACCAAGCGAAGAGCGCTGATATCTGAAATACAGATATTTTGTAACTAGTTCAGACACAAATGTTCCAAATGTGTTCAAAGAAACAAGTGTCATACAGTGTATAATTACCAAAATAATTAAATTGTTTTATATTTTTGAACAAATAAATTACACTTAAGTATAGATATGTAATCGTATTTTCCATTTAAAAAATCTTTCGAATTTCGTCGTGCAAATCGTTCGTGCTTATAGGGCCTCTTGGGCGTGTGTTGAGGGTTTTAAGAGTACCTATAATTATTTTGTTTCGAAAGTTATTCATACGAAATGTAAAAATGAACTTTACCAGCGTTGTGAAAACACGTGCCTTTATATCAAACTCTATAGCTGTGTTTACCACGGAAATGCGTCAAAAGGAAAATAGCGAGTTATTTCAGTACTAAGGTCTCACTATTGTGGTATTTGTTAGGTAAAATGAAACATAAAGGACGCATACAGTGCACTGTTAACAGCGCAGGAGTGTGGTTTAGGTACGGAGAAGTGTATACTGGTGTAGGTATTGCAGTGGTCTCTCTTTGTATGCATATTTATTTAATTTGTCACTCATAGTTTTAAAAACTACAATGTCTGGTAACTCATGAAGTTGAAATTGCGCTCTCGTGAATCGTGATGCCATTTTGTTTGTTCTCCACGGAAGCTAGAATTACGACTTTTAATTTTACAACTACAAAATAAAGTACGTAGGTATAATGCAAATAATGTCTTTCAATAATACTGTCTAGCACAAGCATTTTGCATACCTAGTATTGCATACAATCATTTTCTAACTGAACAGACATGCTTGCTGCTGGAGAGTTTGTTCCGCCACTTCTTCTCCCCAGCGAAAGCACTAGGAAGTGGTGAAGGGCGGGCGTTTTGGGAGACTATCTTTTGTAATTTTGACGTTGCTGATTCTCAGCCTAGTTTGAATAAATGTTTTTTTTTTTTTCTAAAATATTTACACTAAACGGCCATTGTCAAAGCTACATTATTGTATGCCAACTATCCCCGTAATCACGACATACCATAAGGTTAAAGCTGAGAATTTGAATAGGTTCAATCAGGGGCTCAATATCAGACTAAAATTGACGTGCCATGCGATTTTGTACCTTGTTCGTCATAACTGTAAACTAACTTCCAGCTCTAGGAAGACAAATCCCACTAAAATAATGCTCGTGTAAATACACGTTATGCATCCACATCTCCGGCCGAAAGTGTCCATTAAATGGATCTACAGTTTCGACACAACTTAGATGTAGCATCGGCAAAATTCGTAAAACGTTCGTAATTCATAATTCGTATTCGTAAATCTTTATTACTACTTTAGGAAAAATTGATCCATTTTTCCTAAAGTAGTAATAAAGATTGGTGATTTTGAAGGCGCACTTAGTTCGGATGTGATCGGTTTTACGAATTTTGTCGATGCTACATCTAAGTTGTGTCGAACTGTACCCGATAAACCACTCCAAGAAATGAATTTAAGGGGAGTCCTCAATTACCACCCTTGACAGACAGATTGAAGATTAGGGTATGATGTTATCTGTGTTCACGGAAATGGTCCATCAAAAAGATTGACAACATAAGGAATTCACAAAAGGGGGAAGTTTGATTTGACGCATCTCCAGTTCAGAATAACTGAGGGGTAATTGCGTAACACACTACCAGTAGGAATGGCTTTCATTTTGACAGTTCAACAACGTTCATTGCGTTATTTACGTTGTTGAGCAGACATATTTTTCGAACATAATTATTATGAAGCAATGGATTAGCAAGATCTTTCAAAATGATTCAGATAGTGTGTTAGGCAATTAGGGTGATGAGCTTGTCTTTTATTACCATAAAGTTGAAAAAGGATGGCTTTTAAATCCATTTCGAATGGCCTTGTAAGCTCTGCTAAGAACCAATGAATCCTTGAGTTGAGACAGATAAGTCAAACGGATAAGTCCAGTGTAGCCCAAACTCCAGCCAGGATGACCGACGACCTGAAGAAGGTAACTTGGGTAGACTCGATATCCGTGCTTTGACTATTCAAAGCACGGATATCGAGTCTACCCAAGTTCGTCATCGTCACCTAAATTATGTAAAGAGATCTCTATTTTTTAACCGACTTTAAAAAAGGAGGTTCTGTATTCGACCCGTATGTATGTATGTATGTTTGTATGTCCGCGATTATCTCAAAAACTACTGAACCGATTTTGATAATTCTTTCATTAGTGTGATCTACATACTTTCAGGAAGGTTCTAGTATATAATACATTAGGTAATTATTCTTATGTACGAAGTTATATGCATAAATGTACTGCATCTCCGGCATTTCTATGCGAATTTTGATGATTCTTCGAGTTGTGTCTTCAATTCTTCAATGCACTAGTGTTAATTGAATGTATGTGGGGTAGGTACAACTAAAAAGTGAAAAATAAAAACTTTTTTACAAAAAAAAACAACCGACTTCAAAAAAAAACACTACAAAGTGAAAAATAACTTTAATTTCGGAAGTCGGTGTCAAAAAACGAAAATGCGGAACCAAAGACACCGACTTCTGAAATTAAAGTTATTTTTCACTTTGTAGTGTTTTCGTCTTGTTAATTGTTTCATCATCATCATTTAAGCGGAAAGACGTCGACTACTGTACATAGACCTCCCTCAAGCTCCACAATTAATTGTTTATTTCCTAGTATTTCCAAGTTAGCGGAAGTACTCATGAACTCTTGCGCAACTTTACTACTCTTTTGTGTTACTTACACCGGATTCGCATTGTATTCTGTAATCCAGAAAGTATATAGTTTTAAGGACTTGTCTAATCAAAGTAATGAGTGGTTAGTGAGAAGGGTATTGTTGCTTATCTAAGTAATAGTTCCGAATGACATTTGATTAATTGAGTGAGGATATTTGCTTGCTCACATCTTTAGAACATAGTACAATAGTTTGTACTATGTTCTAAAGATGCGAGCAAGCAAATTACTGAGCGAACCGTTTCGCCACCATCACATGGGCGTAAGGTGATAAATTTTTTCACTCTTCAATATTTTTCTGTTATACAATAGTTCTTGTAGTAAGTTCTTATATTTTGACTAAGGTGTAAAGTTTGTGAAGTTAGGGCTTGTAGAATTAGAAACGTAGTTCTACATGAGATCAGAGGGGCAATTACTGTAATTCAAAATGTTCAAAATCTAGTCGCAGTCTCATCTCGGCGACAAACAAATGTCAAAAACTTGTAAAAAATTAGGGAAATTGGAGGTATTTTTGACAGATTGAGACAGATTAGACTGTGAATGTTCTTAAAATTACGAAAATTGCCCCTCTGATAACTTTTTGACAATGCGAGCCATATGTGGTCCCGTCTTAGCAACATTTTACATGAAAATATTTTTGGTTGGTTGATCTTCTATGTTAGAGGGTTTGGTTTCCGCATTTAGTCCTTCAGGTGGACCATTGTATGTGGGCCTTGGCGACGGTCGGTGGTTATTCCAACCATCTGCTGGTCTGTTAAGAACATCTACGTAAGATCTGGGTGTCCTGAGGGTTTCTGTCCTAATCTGGGTGACGCCTGTGCATTCAAAGAGCACATGCGCAACGGTTTCCTCAGCCTTTATGCAAGCCATGCATAAAGGACTGTCCGTTATGCCGATTGTGTCGAAGTGTTTGCTGTGACGTGTGAAGTGTTTTTTTTTGATAACTGACGGAAATTTTTGCCGCTGTGGGGTCTAGAATCAAATGCTGAATTCGTGGTTACGGTTTGCGCGTCGATGTCTCTACCACCTTGCATAAAACTTTTTTACAAAAAAAACAACCGACTTCAAAAAAACACTATAAAGTGAAAAATAACTTTAATTTCGGAAGTCGGTGTCATTGATTCCGCATTTTCGTTTTTTGACTCCGACTTCCGAAATTAAAGTTATTTTTCACTTTGTAGTGTTTTTTTTTTGAAGTCGGTTGTTTTTTTTGTAAAAAAGTTTTAGTTAAGTTAGGTTTTAATTTTGTTATTTTTGTTAATTAAGGTAAATGGTTAGACCCTAAATAAAGTGTTTTTATTAGAAAAAAGTTTTAATTTTTCACTTTTTAGTTGTACCTACCCCACACAAATTCAATTAACACTAGTGCATTGAAGAATTGAAGACACGACTCGAAGAATCATCGAAATTCCCATAGAAATGCCGGAGATGCAGTACATTTATGCATATAACTTCGTACATAAGAATTATTACCTATTGTATTATATACTAAAACCTTCCTGAAAGTACGTAGATCACACTAGTGAAAGAATTATCAAAATCGGTTCCGGAATTTTCGAGATAATTGAGGACATACATACATACGGGTCGAATACAGAACCTCCTTTTTTAAAGTCGGTTAATTAAAGTCGGTTAATAAAGTCGGTTAAAAAATAATGACAAACGCTAGTTACGTCAGAAAAATACCTTAATATCCATACATGCCTTTTCCTTCCCATTATAAACAATCAACAAATGCACTCACACTACACAGTAACAGCGAATTGCTTTTTGTAATTCAATTTCCCCATTACAAGTTCCAATTCAAAGTTGCTGCGGTCCACGAATGCATAATCGTACATCAGGTATATTACATTAGTGTCGAGAACAATATTAAGATGATTAGAAGTGCAACTGCGGCTGTGGTCGGGCAAAATGCCAAGCCTACTACTTTATTATTTGCATTCGCAAATTCGCGCCGTCCTCCGCCATTGTGACAATTTTCGAACAACTGTCTCATATATTTTACACAGCCGGACATATTAAGTGAAACGCTTATGGAAATTCGTAAAAGTTGTGTTTTTTTTTGTCTTTTTCTGACTGATTTATTAAGTTGAATAAGGGTAAGTAGTTAAATTTTTCAACTCAAAATGTTACACTTGTATTTTGTATAAGGTTACAAGTTTAATTAACTCATGATATTATTTGTAGCAGGTACTTATTAAACTTTTATAAAACTAATTTTATCAAAGCAACTACGAACCAACAAGTTATAAAACTAAATACCTACATTTTCTGTTAACAAAAAAATAATAATTAAGCACGATTTTGTTCTTAAATGTTACATGTAATTATGAAGTTGAAAGTACCCGCAACAATTTCTGCATTAAAAATAAGCCAACCTCCAGCGTATCTCTAATAACGTCCGCAGGTGTACACTACCTCGCGTGGGTATTCTGTAGTCTATTGTCTGGAAAATTCAAGATCTTAATCTTCTGAGCATTTCACGTACGTGAGTTTATGATGTCTACACTCGCGAGCACTGTGTAAGCTGATCTAACGCTGAACAAAGACTGGATGAGCGCCTTGTAAGCCTCATATTATAAGCTTTATGTAGAAAAGAACATATTTTTTTATAGAATAAGATACTTTCCTGGATACATATTACGTATTAACTAGAATAAAGGAATGTTACATAAATAGAGTATTAAGAAAAAAAAACATGTAACATGTCTTTTAATTCACGGAAATACGTATTCCTTTATGAGACTCTTACGTTCAGCACAACATCATAGAAAGTCATCTGCCTAGCCTTTTCCCAACTATGTTAGGGTCGGCTTCCAGTCTAACCGGATGCAGCTGAATACCAGTATTTTACATGGAGCGACTGTCTATCTGACCTCCACAACCCAGTTACTGGGTAATATGATACCCCTTGGTAAGACTGCTTGGCAGACTTTCGGTCTTCTGACTACCCGTAACGACTGTCAAAGATCCACAAAATCGGTTCATTCATTTCAAAAAACAAGGGCTTGAAAGTTTGTATGAAATGCCGTACGTCGTAAAAGCTCTTAAGACAAAACACCCTGGTGTACAGGCTTTTTTTTTTGTAGATGGGAAATAATCAAATGACCCCTCCCGCTCTGGGTGGAGCGGAAGGGAGTGTCAGACTCTTACTGACTAAAACCCACCCGTGTTCCTTCCTTAGCCCTTTATGTTCCGGAGTAGCGGTAACCCTTTCGGACGATCCCACTGACCATGTCAAGGGCCTCAGCCCAGCATAATGTCAGATGACAACACAATTTATACCACCTGACGCTAAACCTAATGCTGACAGTTGTGACAGTTGGTTCTTGCGCTATTGACGTCTGGGTCGATGTATTGGCACGTTGTATTGCCCTTTATGTTCCGGGGAAGCGGTAACCCTTTCGAACAATCCTGCACCCCCGGCAGGCTTCGGCCCTAACAGGCCCCTTCCTTTATGCTGACATCTCTTTGAGGCGCGCGTGGAACACATACGCGTCGTCCAGCACGGGCCTGGTCCTGATCGGACGGTGAGCTACCCATTACTCCCCGTCCGCAAGCCCGCGCTTACTGTGGCCGGGAGTCGTCACGCAGCTCCCGACGCCCAGAGCGTCTCCCGCGGTGGCTGGGACGTGAGGCTCTCTCTCTTTGCTAGCATGACTGCTTCGCAGAAGGAGGTACCTGCCTCCTACTCCCTCTCCCTCTCGCTCCGGACCATGGCTTGAACCAGGGCCGGACGCGAGAGGTTGCCGCCGCTGCCGATCGCCTCTACGAGGACACGGCGGTGCTCCGCCCAAGCGGGGCAGACCTCCACCGTATTGGTGTACAGGCTGGCTGTGACATTGACGCACAAATTGTTACCATGAATCCAGCACAGGTTTCTAGACAAAAGTCAAGCATAGAAATTTTTCATCAATTATCAAAAAAAAAAAAAAAATACTGTTTCATAGAAAAGTTTCATACAGACCTACGCGGTCAATATGTATGGAACAACAAATTTTTCATTGGTTCAGAATCATGTATTGGATCCATGTTATCAGGTTGCGCGTCGAAGTCCCTGGCAGCCTGTATGTTATGCGTTTTCATTTTTTAAACTTACCTGTGGGGTAATTGCGTCACGCACTAACAGTAGCAATGATTTTTATTTTGACAGTTCAACTACATTCATTACGTTATTTACGTTGTTGAGCAGACTCATTTTTCGAATCATGAAGCAATGGATTAGCAATATCATTCAAAATAATTCAGATTGAGATTGATCGTATGTTACGCAATTAGGGTGCTGGGTTGACCCACTGTTTTAATGATAACTGGCAAGATTACTAAAACCCTTTTTATACCGCGAAATATATCTATACTAATATTATAAAGAGGTAGTTTGTAAATTTGTATGTAGGGGTAATCTCTGGAACTACCAGCCGGATTTAAAAAAAATCTTCTTGCATTTGATAGCCCAATTCTTGAGGAAGGTCATAGGCTATTTAACGTCACGCTATGACCCTTAGGAGCCGAGCAAAAGTGCTATGGGGAAACGAAGTGACAGAGCAGGAGACGCGAGCAGGTGATGCAATACGACGAGATGGGTCGAGGGAATAAGAAATATCACGCGAACGAAGTCGCGGGCAGAAGCTAGTGGTTAAATAAAGCAGGTCATTTTAAAGTGTTTAATTCGGCAGCAGAGTGAATTCTTGACAAAAACGGGGGCATCGATAAGGGTAGGATCACAACCTCGCAACCCAGTGACAGAACGTTATGGGATGATGAAAAACGGACAACCCCGGATTCCCTTTTTATTTATTACGGCTAAGGGTTCGCTATTTTTGTTAGGCACAATTTAGGGATTTGAAGCTGTGTGTGCCCCGTTTTTTTGGTAACGGTATTTGTGCTCGCTCTGCGTTGAATTTGGGGTCGGTTGGTACATCACAAAGTGGGTTGATAGCACTTAAATTCTGGGGTAGCGTTTTAAAAAGGTTTTTTCGTTGTTTAAACAATAAATAATATCGTGCATATGTCTTTAAGGCCCAGTGGTCGGCCTCTAATGTACGAGGTGGGTTCAGATCTGGGCAAGTAACAATATAACTTTTTCAATTCATATATGTTCTGAGTTTATATTGACATCGGTGAAGAAAAAATAACATGTGGAAACCCGGACTTATAGTTAAATATATGTCTGAAAGTGCCTACCCGTCTTGAGCATGCGTTCTTCTCTGTATCAGAAGAGGCTTTTGCCCTGCAGTACGCAATAATAGGCTGGTATTATGATGTTAATAAAGATAATATATCGCTAAAGTTGTTTACCGTATGTTTTTTTAACAATATGTAATTGGCCATTGTCAATGGCATATATATTATAAAGATTAATTCTACATTTAAGATCACATAGTAACTTCTTCCTTAATGCGTCGACCTAAATTATTTCGGGGTTAGTCTCGATTTCAGATTACTTTGAACCTATAACTCACACAGCCTTTTTGTAACGATCTTCGCAAACGCCCTCGTTGTCCGCTTATTTCAATTCAAATGATATTCAAACACGAAGGCCATATGACTTAATTCAATTACCATTTTTTCCTTCTGCCCCCAAAATAAATGTATTTTCAGCCAGCACGATTCGTTATGGCTTTAATAATTTACTATGCAATTTTCTGCGTATTAATTAACATTCATAACTGTCAAAGTAAAATATTATGTTCTACGTTTAAATTCTATTTTTTTTTTTTTCAAAATAATAATACTTTAGAAATGGAAACTTTTTGCTTGATCAGTAGCCATTATTTTCAAGGAAAGTTATACAAACGTCTATGAAGAAATAGATATCCCGCCGGTCCTCTGGCTTAGAAAACATACCGTATCTCGTCTCGAGCTATCGGGAATGCAAGATAAAACAGATTGTATCTCATATACCCATCGAGCTGCAATAATTGTCAATAAAGGAAACTCCTGCCACTATCCGATGGGAATAGTTGAAGATATAAATAGCATTACAAATACTTATAGGTTCAATCGGTACACTTGTGATTGTGCTGATTTTAGTAGTAGCGAATACTATAAAAATTTATGAGACCTTTTTGTAAATGATCGATAATGAGGCATCAAGTCGTGAAAAAAAAAACATGGTGAATTTTTCATGGTGCTTTGTCACAAGTGTGCTTCACTATTATACACATAGGTCATCAAAGCACAGAAAGGTCTCTTGTTTGTACAAAATGGTGGACTGACCGCTTTATTTATATAGCTGCTGTATTATTTATGTTGTTATCATAGAAAATAATAATTAAAAAACTGCTACGTTGGTAAAGTGATCACAAGCGCTACTGCTGGGTATGAAGTCCTGGGTTCGATTTCCAGCTCAGGCAAAGAGTTATTAGGTTTTCAAAAATTTCTCAATAGTAGCCCGGGGTCTAAATTTGTGCCCGGATGATGTAATAGGGTCGCACTCTATTACTTAGAACTTAAACATAGCTAGCGAAATTTGTGGGTACATCTCTGCCTAAGGCTTCGTGGAAAACAGCTGTGATGTGTATGTTATG
This sequence comes from Amphipoea oculea, assembly GCA_945859645.1. NCBI lineage: Eukaryota > Metazoa > Arthropoda > Insecta > Lepidoptera > Noctuidae > Amphipoea > Amphipoea oculea. The sequence goes on from OX243876.1 coordinate 8,955,706, forward strand.
TGAATTTCAAAATCCCATTGTGCATAACCCTAAATGGAAACCATCAGTCATTTTAATAAAACCACTATAAAGCAAGTAGTGACGGAACTTGCAAACAATATTCTGCCTAATCTGCGTTCTCGATTTATTTGCCAAAAATGTAAACAAATATGAATTAATGGAAAAATAGCTTTAATTCCTACACAATAAAATTCAGTTTACGCTACAACTTCAAACATGTTTATAACTTTTTCAATAGTGGTAGTCACTCTGGAATCAACTTAATAATCATTGAAATAAAGTTGATATTTGTTTAACTTGCAATAGGGTGGTGATGTGCAGCACTACGCACTTTTGCTATAGATTAGTTTGCGGTAAGTCTATCGAGAAGTTGGATTGAGACGATCATCGTTAATGTCAAGTGTCTACCGTCTTGAGTTGACTTAAGGACTAGTTCTAAACTGATGGATTCCGGATTTAGGATTATAGGATTGGATGTAAGCATAGATTTAGTATTATAGATGTGAGTAATAATAGTATTGAAGTTTGGAATAGTCTGATGGTATTAAGAGTTAATTCTACATTACGTATTGTAAACATACTCAATTAAAATAATGAATAACATTCTAGCCGTGGAACTGGTTATCTAGAACTATGGAAAGACTGTGGCCCCTGCCTGACCATTGTTTTATATAAAATTCACGGATAAAATGTCAGGGGATGACTTGCACATTCAATAATGAGCCCCCAAAATGGCTAGACTAGCACATAGTGTTTTACGATGTTTTGTTTTTAAGAGATTACATTAACAGAGCAAATAGTTACTTCGGAAATTAAGCAATTATACTGTATGTATATATATAATAATATATACGATCCAGTGGGAGGATAAATAAATACATTATAGCAATGTCTGCATATTTAAAGTAAATAAAAGACATCGTATTTATTTATTTATTTAATACTTCAAAGCACATAAATGTACAGAGGCGGACTTAATGCCATAGGCATTTTCCACCAGTCAGAAACAAACAAAAAAACAGAGCCAAACAGTGGTATACCCACAGATTTGCTAATAAATATTGGGACGGTATCTAAAGTAAGGAAAAGCGGTCAAGTGCGAGTCCGACTTTCACATAAACGGTTCGGTAAATCCATACAATATCTAATTAATACCACTGCATATTTTTTACTTTTTGTATTGATTTTTAACTTTATTTTATTTTTATTATTTGTTGTTGTAACGACCATAATTATGATAGTAGTACACACTATGAAAATTTCAAGTGTCTACCTATTACAGCTCAAAAGATACAGCCCTGTGACAGACGGACAGATGGACAGCTGAGCCTCAGCGAAGCGCCCCAGCTGGGCCCCCCATAGAAATGTAAAAAACTTCTTTCTTATATCCATGGGCCCCCCTTTTTTTTCGGGTTGGAAATTATCAAATAACTTCTCCCGCTCTGGGTAGAGCGGGACGGCGTGTCATACTTTTACTGACTAAAACCCACCCGTGTTCCTTCAGTTGCCTGCGCCAGGGGCCATGGTATCTCTTTCGAACAATCCGCGACCCTGGCAGGCATTGGTCCTAGCGGATGCCGTCAGATAAGTTACATTTTAAAGAATATGTCCTCATTAAAATCTATTAAAGCGAGTCATTATACGCTGTAACTAATCCGATAGGACAACAGCAACATCAACATAAAAAATGATAAAATACGTCACTTGGTAACAAGCAGAACACTGGTATTCAAGTATCCACTCGGTTGAAATTCACTAGCCCGTAAAAATCCGGGTTTGTAAGGAGTCGATGGTCCTTGAAGCAATGCAGGAGGGTGTCCTAATGGGAAGAGGGCTTAAGGGTCGTCCCACTGAAGACTGTCTGTCCACTTCTTGGCATCTTAATCGGCTCCGAGGGCTTAAAATGATTCCGGTTTAAACTTTAAAAGGCAGTTTTAGATTAAAATCTGGTATAAAATTTGGGGGTACATTCGTGTTTTGGAGTTTAAGTAATGTAAATATTTTGATAACGTTTTGTCAAGTTTGATTGATATAACTTACTCGCAATATAGTCCTGCATACCTGAGGGGCAATTCTCGTAATTTTAAGAACTTTCACAGTCTGATCACAGTCGCAATCTGTCAAAATTACCTCTAGTTTCCCTACATTTTTGAAAAATTTTTGACATTTGTTTGTCGCCGAGATGAGATTGCGACAAGATTTTGAACGTTTTAAATTACGAAAATTGGCCTTCTGATTTCGGCCATGGCGACCAGTCTCAGCGGAGACTAGCCTTCGGCGGAAATGCAGGTTGTCTTTTCTCCATAGAAACGCTCTCGCCTGTTTTATTTCTGGTTAATGACCATAAAGCAATGATTCTTACGGAATAATACATATTAACTACTTGTATGACCTTTTTTTATTTTTTTTTGACCTCCGGGGAGCGGTAGGGGAGTGTGGGATTTTTACCTCACTAAAACCACCTCCTCCTCTTAAAATACCAATTCTGGAACCACCCTGTGCAACGCCTGTAAGGCACATCAGACAGTATATATCCTCCTTCTTCAGTTTATGAAATATCTTTTAAATAGGTCCAATATTGGAGGAGGAAATAGGCGAGAGCCAAATCTCGAATTATGATTTTTTACTTAGGCTTTTTCAAAAGTCTCTCCGAAGGCATTTCCTTTTAAGTGCACAGGTGTGTACGCAGACACAGGTGCACTGACTCTTATCTTACTGTCATAGTCGGATGGGACGGCCATCCGACATGATCGGAGAGAGATCAAGCGCAGGACCAACTTAACGTAGCTAACTTAACGTAGGCTTAACGTGCTCTCCGAGACATGGGGGTATCACACCACCGACTTCCAAATTCGGAGCTGATACTAGGAAATTCCTAAGGGAAAATACCAATAACACTAATCGACCTGAATATCGAACCCAGGATCCCACGCTCAGTCGCGTCGCGCTTGCAACTAAGTTTTTTTACTGGTAATAGTAAATTAACAGCAGGAATTTTCAATCATGAAGTGAGCCTTATTTTAATAAAAGTCGTAGTAGTCCACGAGTTTTAAGTAGAAACACTTCTATCTCGATCCTCGATCGCACCAAAAGTATATTTTTTTTTACTTTAATTCTTATTATTTTTCAGTTTGTAAATGCGTAGTGTGTCATAATAAAACGTACATCTTACAATATATTTTAACATGCATAGTTCGTTTTGCGTTCGTTTTGCGCGGCAGGCCCAGAAAGAGATGGCGGGATGAGCTGGACTCCTTCTTAAAGGATTGGCCCACAATCGCGGTAGACCGGGAAACGTGGAAAGAGGGAAGGGAGGCCTTTGCCCTGCAGTGGGACAATACAGGCTTATAATAATAATAAATATGTTCGTTTTAAAAATCAACCTAAAGGTGCCTAACTTTTCCATTCCGGGGCTATGCATATTTATAATCTTCGGAAAGAATAGTTTATCTTTTCATCAAAAAGGTTTGAGGTAGGATGAAAAGCCCTAAATGTGAAGGATACAAAAAGGAAAAGGTCAAATAAAGCCACAGAACTTGAACTGATATCTATAAGTTTCCATTAAAATTCTTTCATTAACCAGAACTTTACCCCGACCAGATCATTCACTCGGTTTCTTTTCATAGTTACTGGCCCGTGAATGGTCACTGCTGAGACGACTGTTTAGGTTGTTACTGCGAAAAGTTCCTGATTAACTACCAAGCTACCGTGAGGAGCAGACCTGATAGACTTCTGGCTAAATAATAATTAATTAATTTATTTATTCATTTATTTCAGGCGACGCAGGCCCATAGATAAATATTAAATACCTCAACCTAAACATACATATTTTTATTATTAAATTAGTACATCACTTCACAAGCTAGCTCTTGTGTTGCTCTGTGGTACTTGTCCGCGGAAGCGACGGTACACCACGTCCTGCGGCCAGAAGTCTTCTTCCATGAAGACCGGCAGATAACAATTCGGTACGTGCACCACGAACGCCTTGAAGTTGACGTTGCCGTGCGGCTCCAGTAACTGCACCCTCGGCATGTACCTCGTCTTCTGGCGCACGTACTCCACGATGTCCTCAGCCTTAGTGGTGTGGTGTAGGCGGTGTGGTAAGACCCACACGGGTCGATAGGAGGTTAAACTTCGCTTGCCGAGCTCAGTCCGTGGAGTAGTGACCATCTATTACATATCGAGACCCCTCCGTTCCTCGGAAACTACGTTAAACCGCTGGTCCCAGCTGTCATTTGTAGATCTTTGACAATCGTTATGGGTCAGAAGCCCGAAAGTCTGATAACCAGTCTTACTAAGGGGTATCGTATTATCCAGTTACTGAGTTGTGGAGGTCAGATAGGCAGTACTCTATGTAAAATATTGGTATTCAGCTGCATCCGATTCGACTGGAAGCCGACCCCAACATAGTTGGGACAAGGCTAGGCGGATGATGATACCGTGAAGAGTACACCTAATCCGTCATCGGCCCAGCTATGCTAGTTGGTCGTCGGTCGAATTTGGCCTGATGATGATGATGATGAAAGACACCTTGCTATCGGACGTCATCGTATGATGTCAGTTGAAGTTCTTTACGCAATAACTTTCTCCGGTCGATGGCGGATTAAGTGTACGCGAACCATAAGAGTGTCTTGACTGGTAAGTGTTCGAGGTGTCGACGGTGATTATGCTGGTGTGTGGCACTATTCAGCAGGCCCGCACGATTACCCTTTACTATAGTGGACGGTAGGTTGGTTTGATTTCCAGGAGATGAGGGATAGGAAGAACGATAAATAACACCTTGAATACGAATCCGAAGATATTTTTTTTTATAGTAGGTAATGGGAAGACATCTTTATTCTCACTACTCAAAAAGGCGGTGACACAAAAACAATGACAGATGATCTGTCAAAATGACAGTAGTACAATGTGTAAATATTAACCAAAATGTTGCAACTTCCAACACTAAGTCTATGTGTGGTGACTTTAATGGTCTAGAATAGTCTTTAGAATGGACATCATAAGTCCAGTGGAGCATAAACAGAGGCGGTTGTTGAGGTTACATACAAACGCTGCAAATATTAATAACGTCATAAATAAATAGGATTAATTTTATTATTTCAGTTATCATCAAAATAAACACAAAAGTATCATTAGAAGCATATTAAAGGTTGACCACACAAAGTTAACTTTGTCCCGACGTGAAAAACACAATAATTAACATACATACGCATTCAGGTACGCCTACCTTCGTAAAACAATGACTCCGACGTAATCACCGCGCAACTTTTGATTAAAGAGGTAAAACGCTCGAAAAGGAGGGTGAAAAACAACAGGGGTTGGAAAAAGGTAAGGTACAAACCAACCAAGGTACCTGCAAACTCTTTAGTAAAAAACACAAATGATTTATTTGACGAGGCGTTTCAGTATACGCATATACCGTCGGAGGCAAAAAAACGTGTGCTGTTAAATACATGCAAATGCGTTTTTTTTATTTTTTTCAAAAGGTTCGATGTGTCATAATTTTATGGAAAATTATAACTGAACCTCTAGAAACTTATTGACCTTCTAATGATAGGCGCTTTTTAGAATTAATGAATCTCTAAAAACTTTTTTCTCACAATGCACAGGCGATCGCTACATCCAAGTTGGTAGTAGTTACTTAGCTATTTCGTATTTTTAGGACTCCAAAATAAGAAATATGTATTTGAGGTTCACAAAAAGAGGCGCAATCATTTAGAGTGTTCAATAATATTTTTAGGAAAGCAAAATGAGAATTATTTGGGGTTCGATTAAATACATGCCAAAATGGTTTTCCAAATTCATTGAATGAGTAGTATGAGTATAGAATATATACTTGTACAGTCAGGAATATATTCTTGTACAGACAGACAAAAATATGTAGATATCTGAGGGGCAATTCTCGTAATTTTAAGAACGTTCACAGTCTGGTCTCAGTCTGAATCTGTGAAAAAATACTTCTAATCTCCCTACATTTTGACAAGTGTTTGACATTTGTTTGTCACCGATATGAGACTGCGACAAGATTTTGAACGTTTTAAATTACGGGAATTGGCCTTCGAATATCTACATAATTTTTGTCCCTGATTGTACAAGTGGGTCCAGAAATATTTTTTCCCCCATTATTAAAATTTAATGTGCATATTTTTGTATAATTTCATAATCAATCCAGTGCCCGGGCATGCGATTATAACCATCTATTATAGGGATTACTGTAAGCCTATAATCTCAAGCGGACAGCACAAAGAATGGTATTAAAATAGGTTTTAATTTGTATGTTTTGTTTTTGTGTGGAAATTGTCATAAATGGATTTTCTGGAAGTAAGCTTTAATATTATTTTGTTTTGATGAAAAAAGAGTTTATTTTGATGTTAGGTATTTTGGGTTATGGTGTAACTATGTTTCTACAGCCGCTCATTGTGTTACCCTATGTTAAATTTCTACGTTCATATCTGTAACTAGCTTCCACCCGCGGCTTCGCCCGCGTGGTATGTTGATAAAAAACTTATGTCCTTTCTCGGGGTTCAAAGTAACCCACTACCAAATTTCATCAAAATCGGTCTAGCCGTTTCGGAGATAAGCTGGAACAAACAGACAGACAAAAATTTTAAAAATTGTTTTTTGTTATACCTACCATATTATGCATTTAGCAAAAGTTGTTATTTTGAAATTACAAATAGACACTTTAAATTTATTTATCTACACCCATGCTATAAATCCTCTATAAAAGTTTCTGAAACAGTTAGCTTATTGCCAACATTAAAACAACTCAACTCAACTCAACTCAAAGCATTTATTTCAATTAAACCATTTACAGGCACTTTTGATTTGTCAAGAAGTCAGTCAGTCAGAAAAAGTAAAGCTAGTTGCCCATTCCAAAGCGTAGGTACCTATGGAGAAGAACGGGCAAGAAACTCCATGGACACTCTTTTAAACCAAAATAATGTGGTTACAAAGTCTTGGTTACATCATTCATGTTAAAAATTATACATGTGAGAACGATGCAGAACGTTAAAAGCGTCCATAATGAAAAGATGAGAAAAAACAACAATTCAAATAATAAATTAAAATAAGCCATGGCAGCAAAGAGATGACCAGTCCCTACTGACGGCGCCCGTTCACGAACATGACCCATGCATCAGCACCATTCAGCTCAACCATTTTGAAGGGAGCTAAATGATCCAACACATGCGCCACCATCAGCGAGACATTTGAGTGAGCATGACATACTCTCAGCCGCCAGAGCACATTCAAGTCAATGAAAGACGTACCCAGTAAATGGTAGCTTTATAGTGTGTACATAGTACTCACACATGTGTTATGCAATTATACAATACTAAGAGATTGAATTTATACAATGCAAAGATAGACTTACAATCTTCAGCAGCTCCAACAGTATTTTCAAGTGTTAATCAATTAGTTGTGGTTGAGGAGCAGGACCAGCATTGAGCCAGGCATTTTTATCCGCGATGTAATCCCCTAACTTATAATATGCCTGCCTGCATAGTGTGCGTTTAATACAAGACTTGAATTTTGTCTTATTCAGTTGAAGAATGTGGAGAGGTATTTTATTATAACATTTTAAACAGTACCCCATAAAAGATGAGTCTACTTTAGCTAGTCTGAAACCTGGTTGAACTAATAGGTCCCTATTTCTAGTACTATAATTATGTCTCTCACCTCTTTTACTAAAAAGATGTAAATTTTTCCTTACATACATGATGTTTTCATAGATATATTGACAAGGTACCGTCATGATGTTAATTTCCTTAAACCGTTCCCTTAGAGAATCGCGCCTGCGAAGATTATATATGGCTCTGATGGCTCTTTTCTGCAGAATAAAAATAGAATCGATGTCTGCAGCCCGTCCCCAAAGTAAAATACCGTAAGACATGATACTATGAAAGTAACTAAAATAGACCAGTCTCGCGGTATCTACATCAGTAAACTGACGGATTTTTCTGACAGCATAAGCAGCTGAACTTAGCCGTCCTGCGAGAGATGCCCATTGTAGCCTTGAGTCGAGCGTGATCCCTAGGAAAACAGTTCTATCGACGAATTCTAGTTTCTCTTGATTCAATATTATCTCGCAGTCAAAATGATATCGTACCAAGATACTATAAGGGAATAAAATTAAAGCGATGATAGAATTGATGGATACAATTCTTTACACTTAGCTGACTTAGGTCACACAAAAGTCAATAGTTAGCGATTTTCTCCCAAAGAATTTATAGATATTTTATGGTGATACGAACATAGTAAGTATTATAGAAACCATTTGGTCGTAAATATATGACCTTGGCGAAATGGACACGAAAATATTTGTATTTGTTAAAATGTTAATTAATTATAGTAGAGATGTTAAATGAGGACCCCATTGTAGCCTTGAGTCGAGCGTGATCCCTAGGAAAACAGTTGTATCGACGAATTCTAGTTTCTCTTGATTCAATATTATCTCGCAATCACTACCTTTGACATTTGGTAAAGAAAATCTTATGCACTTAGTTTTTTTTCCATTTAATACTAAATTATTAGCAGTGAACCAATTTTGGACCTGCAGTAGGGCGTTATTTACGTCGTCAAAATTTGTAGCACGTCTATTTACCTTAAAAATTAAGAAAGTGTCATCAGCAAATAACACCATTTGTGGTTGGTTTTTTAATAAATGGAGTAGATCATTAATATACACTAAAAAGAGGAAAGGACCCAAAATCGAGCCTTGTGGCACACCCATTTTTACTGTTAAACCATGTGAATTGACACCATTTATTTGAACTTGCTGTTGTCTATCATTTAAATAAGAACTAACTAAACTGAGCGCAAGTTTTCCAAGTCCGTAATGCTCAAGTTTCAAAAGCAAGGTTTCGTGATCGACGCAATCAAATGCCTTGGAGAGGTCACAAAAGATCCCTATGGCGTCTTGAGCCTCTTCCCACGCGTTAAAAATGTGTTTTAATAAGGTTACACCGGCGTCGGTCGTACAACGTCCTTTGGTAAAACCATACTGTTGATCGTGAAGGATTTTATTCGTGTTAAAATGATTGAGCATCTGATTAAGCATTATCTTTTCAAACACCTTGCTGAAAACCGGCAACACGGATACGGGTCTATAATTATTGGTGTCTTTACTGTCCCCGGATTTGTAAAGTGGTATTACCTTACTGTATTTCATTAAATCGGGGAAGACTCCTTGATCAACACACGAATTAAATACTAAGGCTAAGTAAGGCGCAATAGACTCAATTATGGAGGTGCACACTTTAATGGACATTCCCCAAAGATCTTCTGTCAATTTGATCTTAATTTGCTTAAAAGCTTTTATTACTACTGCGGGGTTAATATGTTTAAATTGAAATTCAACCGGGCAGGCTTGCACGTTCGCTCGTAATAAATCAATTGATACGTCGGGTGAGGAATTTAAGGCTTCCGTCGTTTTCAATGGTATATTAGTAAAGAAATTTACAAATTCTTGAGCTACTTCTAAGTTAGAGCTTATGGCACCACGTGAAGTCTCCAACGTGTAATCAGTGTTTCGTGCAACCAGTGTCATAGTAACCATAATATCATCCAAACGAGTGTTATGTTGTACTAAATTTCATTATGCAGCTCGTTTTCAAAAAAAGAACATAGATTTATATGGTGTACTTATATAATAAAAAGTATTCTATTCTATTCGATTCTAGAATCATGTTATTACATCTACCACATACACACACTGACACACACACACACCCCCACTTCTATCACTTGCCTGCCAGGTAGGTACTATGAAAATTATATTTACCATTTGGCATTTTAGCTAATATGAACATGAACATAAAATCAGTATACCAGAAAAGGAATGTAAATCAAAGGAAACATCAATGCACGTTACAGCCAAAGCACTCGTAATATTTGATCTTTGAAAAACCTCTCACGAATTTTACCTCTTTGAAAAATAAAATGGGTCCCGCACACCTAAGTCGATGGCAACTGAGTTTAAATAACAAGTACTTACCGTTTTTCTTTTATAAAAAATAATAATCCAAGAATGTTAACGAAATAAAGAGATACAAATTCTCAAAGGAAGAAAATTCTTTTAATGTAACACAATGCTACTTTCTTTCATTAAAATACGAATAAACGCAAAGTAATTCGAAGGAATCTGAGTTTTATTAACTTTATCTATCCGGAGGGAACCCGAAGACGAGCCTTTGGATTATTTCTACTATAGGTACCTACCTAGGTACTTCAATTTGCCGAACCTTTTCCCAACTATGTTGACGTCGGCTTCCAGTCTAACCGGATTCAACGGAATACCAGCATTATACGTCCATGGAGCGACTACCTATCAGACCTTCACAACCCAGTTACTGGTGGGGAAGACTGTTTGTCAGACTTTCGGGGTTCTGACTACCCGTAAAGACTGTCAAGGATCTTCGAATTACAGCCGAGATCTACGGGTTAACGTGCTTTCGTATTTCGAGGTATGGAGGGGTCTGGATATGTAATGGGTGGTCATCCATCTACGAACCGACCGAGACAAGCTTAGCTTAATCCTTCGATTGACCGCTGCGGCGGCTGTTATTATTTAGCCACGAGATCCTCTTACGGTACCTAACTACTCATCATCATCCGCCTAGCCTTACTTCCAGTCTAACCGGCTGCAGCTGAATACCAGTATTTTACATGGAGTGACTGCCTATCTGACTTCCACAACCCAGTGACTGGGTAATACGATACCTCTTGGAAAGACTGGTTGTCAGACTTTCGGACTTCTGACGACCCGTAACGACTGTCAAAGATCCACGAATGACAGCCGGGACCAACGGCTTAATGTTCTTTCCGAGTCACGGAGGGGTCTTGTTATGTGAAGATGGTCACCCATCCACGGACCAACCGCGGCTAGAGGACTCGTGCGGTTTTTATTGCTTAGCCACAAACCCCATTCCTACCTAACTACTCATGATTCTTAAAATAAAGTGTAACACCGTTGTGTAAAGTGTAACATCATTGTGACGTCTGATGAAGTCATTACGTCTTCAGAAAATTATTACCTCTTCTTTCCTGTGGAGCCTTTGACGTTTTTTGCTTCGTTATAGAACGACCCTAATGGGCCCGCGCGGTGCGCGGGAGCAAAAACTTTTGCTATTTTTGGTTTTACCCAACCATTGTTGTTGTTTGAGTGCGAATGTGTTGAGTTGCGGATTTTCTTTACGAGTTCAGTTGGAATTTCGACACTTTGAATACGAATTGTTTTTTATTTAGTTAAAAAGGAAAATAAGAATTTTTAAATAGCTCCCGGGCCAGCCACAATCTAAAATTATGAAAGGTGGTAGAGAGATTTTCTAGGAATGATTATATATTTTTTGTATAAACCTAGGATCAAAGGCAACCGTTTATAATATAATTTATTAAATTCGTAAAAAAAATATTTTAATAACTCGTATCTAATTAAACAACAAACATTTTAAATTTAATAACCTTACTAAAACTAATAACAAATTAAAGTATGGCGTCGAAAAAAAAAAGTTATCCCTTAGGAGTACAGACGCCACCACATCAAGCTACTACAATCTGTCAAATTTTTTTAATACATTTTCAACTTTATCGCTAAAACCTAAGGTTCAAAGTTGATTGGGAAAAAATTACAGTTTCGGGGAGCTTGATGTGCTGGTGTCTGTACATATTTTAAATCATAATGCGTCACAGCTGAAGTGAAAAAATGTCAACTAACCTTCGGAGGCTACTGCATATCAATCAAATGATAGCTCATATTATTCTAAACCCACGACAAAATCGTTAAAACAGCAAAACAGCACAGATTTTCCTTATTCAAAACAAGTTTATTAAAAAAAACTAGCAAAAAAAAAACAAACATAATTTCAAGACGTTCAGTACCGCTCTAGGTAATACAAAGATCATTAGAGGAGTTGGGATATAAATACCAGCTTGCGCACCGTATCCGCAAAGTAAACCGCTTAAGACTAACGTGAAATTAACCCGAAACTGCTGCCACAACACGGATACCTTCTGGAAAGTTCGACTGCCGGAGAAATAAATATCGCATTTGTGAATAATAAGGTACTTTCTTGGGGGTACCTAATTACTTTGCCTCGGTACAGGTAATCGTGGATGTTGGAAATGTAGTTTGAATACGAATTAGGGCTTCGAAAAATTAACGGACCGTTTTAATATACCTAACGTAACGTCACAAATGTTACGCCCTTGGGCTGCTGACACCCATGGGACACAGAACCCTAAAAAACCAGCTTTTTCGTACATTTTGAGCGTGTAGGTATACACCTCAGACTAAGGAAAAAAGGTATGCACTTTTGTATGAAACAGCAGATTCATGTTTAAAACTGGCGAAAAATGTATACGCTGGGGGATCTAGAATCGAGTCCGCGTATCACTGGTTAGTTTCCCTCAGTCGTCAGTTTATTTAATTCGCCAGTTTCGTTGATTAGTCAGTTTCACTGATTCTTCAATGTAAGTACTGAAGTCATGGTAACAATTTGCTTGCAATATTCCCTGTACTATCACAGGGCTATTCACAGCGCTCAAATTACTAAATTCAATATAGCACTAAAGACGAGTAAAGAAACCCTTCTACTTTCGACTATAAAGAATTCTCCACGGCCGTAATATTCAAAGGAATGATAGACCCAAAAAGATAGAAAGGCAAAAAGTGATGTGACACGAATGTGAGAAAAATCGCAATATCATTTAGTCACCACAGTGTAGGAAAGTTTTTCCCCCGTCACAGATGCATGTGATAAACGACCGACCTCTCAAGATTTGCTCGGGTGTCACTTCAATACGGTTACTTCCATTATGATACTGTGACTTCGCTTATGATATTCGTGGGTCTTAGATTCCGTTTTTAGATTCTACGGAATCTGGACGAATAAGGACTCCTATTTTATTGGTTTTTGCTGAACGAAAACTTACATCAAAATCTATCTAGTTTTAGGGTAGTGGGGGATTTAGGTACTCTAGGTTGATTTTTGCCGTGCGGTTAGACGCTTACCAAATCGCCTCATAAGCCGAATCGCCACCCCATTTACACAGGTCGATAAAAATCACAGGTGACTTCATTTTGCATACAAATGTCGACCTTCACGCGGCGGGTGATCGCCTGCGACTGAGCATTTTCACAGACGATTTTAGTTCTCCGCCACGTGTGACCTGTCGCCGCACTACAAAAGTCGAAACCTACTCTCTTTTGGAACTTGCGATTTTAGTCACCTATGGCCTAGCCGAATTGCCATTTAGAAACTTAATTTTCACTGACAATCGTGCGGCTGTAGCTATTTGTGTAAAGCCCGCATAAGCCATAATTTCTTCATTTTTGTTTAATTTAATTTATTTATACCTCATTTTAATTTTGTTTTTGTCACTTTTATGTACCTCAATACCACGATATCAGGAACATTCCTAGAAAAACAGATTTCATAAATGAAATCAGTTTTAAAGGAACAATTTTTATAACTATGAATAAGAATTTCCTTTCTAGGTCTCACAATATAACTCGTTTCATTCAACTTAATCTTAAACTGTTACCAACCTGTAAATATGAACTCGTGTCCCCGTCTTCATAATATTTTGTCTACGGAAAATACATTATATTTACCCACAAAGAAAGGAAAAATGAAAGAAAACGAATTCGGACGTTACTACAAATAGAATTGGACGTAATTGTGCTCCAAATCAAATTAAATGGAATAATACTTAATACATGAAAATGGAGTAATAAATCAAAATTATTAACAGAAAGGATATACCGTTGACAATATGAGCAAAATTTCCCGAATAATCCATTGAATTTGGAACTGAATAGAGGTAGGTATTTTATCAAAGTTAGCTTCAATACCCATTACATTGATCTACTAACCATTTAATTACTTGAAACGGAGCTTCCATTCGGACATGATTTTAGAAATGCGCAGTCGAAAGTTTACCAACACGTAGGTGAATTTAAATTATATGGATATTTTACGGTTACGACATCGCCGCTCACCGCAGGTCAGGTAGGACCCGAGGGTCGTGAGTTAGTATGGAAATTCTAACAAATCACAGCGTTTTTCGCAGCAACAGTGAATTTGTCGCGAACCCACGCATTAAGGTGAGGTCTGATGGACGCGTCTAAACGGATTTGGGTGCGTGAAATTTGTCGCTTTTACGTCACTTTAGCTTAGGGAAATTGAAACTTTTTTCGGGTGTACGGTCTAGCCTTACTGGATATCTGTAGTAAAAGTTTAGAAGCAAAACATCGTATAACATTTTTCCGTAAGCAGTCAAGTTTTCTCTGACCCAATACTTGTGAAATACTTAGTTATTGCCTGGTTAAATAATAACAACAAGACCACAATTGATCGAAAATCGATAAGTTTCAAAAGACCCATTTGACTGCGGTAACTTCACTCCAATCGAATTCTTCAAAACCCGCAATCGTATCGTCGCGCCAAAAAGACCCATACTTTATCGATTTCGTTTTAAATGAAACCCGAGTTTCGTGTGGTTAATTTATTTGTGTGATACGTGAAACGAACGTTTCACTGGGCCCGCGTTCATTTATCTTATTCACTTTACACAAGGGCATGACTCGGCCGAGTTTTACATTTTAATTTGGCCCGCGATTTAATATGTTCCTACAATCATGCCGACTGCGTGCCTACATGACGATTTTTCACGAGAATTTAATATAAGCAGACGACGGCGGTACGTAAATAGACAAATATAAAATGTTCAGAACAAATTTTATCTCTGCATGTTATTTAACTAATGTTTTAATTTAAAACTCTTACTTTGTGGCTGAAGGAAGTTCCTGATTAGTCGGTGGCTAAATGATGTAATTTTATATCTTAAAGAGAAATCTGCCCAACTTAAATGTGACTGGGCAAGCGATGTCTACCGCATACCGGAAAGACAGTGGGCCCAAATAGCGTAGAACTAGTGCCCTAGTGAGACAAGGTCGCGTAAGGCCACGTAGGCGATGGCGGGATGAGCTGGATAGGATCAAAATTAGAAGGAGGACACGCGGGCTCGCGAAAGATGGAAGGAGTGGAGGGAGGCCTTTGCTCAGGTAGGGACAGCAGCTAAAAAATGTAGGGCATGTTCGTCTGATAAAGAAATGAATGCTTTTCAACAGTCAAGTACAAAACCTCATTTACCCATCATCGATCTATCTAACCTACCTCGCTCTCGAAGACAGGAGGCCTGTGTCTGATCTACCTAATGATATTATTTTGGGACTAAAACGGAACTCAGAGATTCATCATCATCATCATCAGCCTATAATGTTCCCACTGCTGGGACACAGGCCTCCTCTCTGTGAGAGGGAGTGGGCCGTAATCCACCACGCGGGCCCAGTGCGGGTTGGTAGATGTCACATGTCTTTGAATTTTTGGTTCTAGGACATGCCGGTTTCCTCACGATGTTTAGCGCGCTCAAAAAAACTCTAGCTTTATTTTTTGCTTTATTTCTTGTTGTAGTGCGTCAGGGATGTTTGCGGATATTTAATAACATGAATGGTGTTTTTGCCATTATTAGGAATAGATGTGCATCCGTGTTGACGCCTGTTCGCGGCAGCACCAACAGTATTCTCATTGTATTCGCAGATCGGTGGGATTCCCCGATGTTGCGGAATCCCACCGATGCGGAGGTGGATGCAGCTCCAAGCTGAATTTTTAAAATAATAATAATAATTGCCATTTATTTCGGACAGAATCCATGAAAGTGTTAGTCTGTGTCTGTAACCTTAGTAGGTTATACTAGAAGTAAAATTGTTAATAACCCTATGGACTCATATGAAATAAAAATTTTCTATTCTATATTTTAACCTCCTTACTAAACGTACCTCCTTAATAAACGTATTATAAGTATCAGAGGGATAATTCTCTTAATTTTAAGAACGTTCACAGTCAGGATCTCAGTGTAAATCTGTCAAAAATACCTCTATTTTTCCTACATTTTGACAAGTTTTTGACATTTGTTTGTCGCCGAGTTGAGACTGCGACTACACATTGAACGTTTTCAATTACGAGAATTTGCTTTCTGACGACTGAAAGAGAGAAATCGGTGTGTAACTATACACCGATTTCTCTCTTTCAGTCGTCAGTGATTTGACTTTCGAAAAAAGAAGACAAATCGTTGTGTAACTATACAGACGCTATACAACGTTTATGAGTAAGGAGGTAAGTATGGATTTACAAGTAGACTGAAATGGTTATTTCGTATATGGTTTGTTTCTTACCCTAACTAAGTTAAGTATGTACGTAAGCACGGTTGCGTCACGGTCTGGTTGAATAATGATTATCTTGAGTGGTATTGGCTTAAGACGTCATGTATTATGTCATATACGAGCGCTACATACGTAAGCGTGTATTAATTATTCTTATAGTAATGTATAATTATGCCTACTGATATCTATTTAATAATTCGTAGCTTTCGCACTTAGGACCTTGCTATCAGATATGTTATATAAAGTTTATAATTATGATTGTTTTGATTATTTGCGGAAATAAAGTCAAAGTCAAATCATTTATTTCAAATAGAATTGATTCTGGTTGCCACTTCCAAAAGGTAGTTTCGTACGGAGTAGAATGGGCAGGAAACTCCACTGTTACTCTTTTACAATGTTTAACAATATTTTGTATACATTAGTTATATAATTATAAGTGAAGACGATGCACCTTGAATAAAATTACTCTACCAAAAAAGGTAAAAAGAATTGTAAATAAAACAGGTAAATCAATTATGTGATAGATTCATGGTGCTCAAAGGTGCTAAATATTTAACTATCGCAATAGGAGAATATATGAAGATAGATTTAAGGTGTATTTAATTAAACTGGAACCATAGTTGCGAAACACGCTATCAATCACAATCTGAATCATTTTGAACGATATTGCTAATCCATTGCTTTATATGTTCCAAAGAATTGTCTGCTAAACAACGTAAATAACGCAATGAATGTTGTTGAACTGTCAAAATGAAAGCCATTGCTACTGTTAGTGCGTTTCCAATTACCGCGCTGCAAAAAACATATTTTATATACAACACCTGGTTACACCTACTTATGTTTTATTATTACTAATAGAAAAAAAAATACTTTGTCTTTACTTTTTGCCAATCAATTTACCTTGTACCTTTGTCTTTCCTGAGATCAGACTTTTCTAGAAAATTGATAGCAGCCCTTAATGAAAAAAGAAACACGAGGACCCCGGTTCGCAAACATTATTAATTCGCATTTGTTGTGCCACTGTTTCTGTGTAGACAAGACATTTTTTTAATTAAATTTTTTATCGTAACTTATCCAAGCCCCAAAAACGGTGCTTCGTGCGATTTTATTAACGTTGTTTAGTTTGAGTATTAAAATTGAAAGCAATATTAATGATTTCTAGGTACTTACGTTTTTCGACTACGGCTCCTAAATATAGAACGTTTACTTTATTTCAGTTCAGTTATTATTACTTTTTATCTCTTGTTGATCTTTTTTTCGATTTATTTTGTGCTCTTTATTTGAAGTTTTATTCTTTTCGTAACCTGATCGTATTCTAGGAGAAATAATTTTTAACAAAACGGCCATTCTTCTTTTAGTACAACTAGTAGACTTTAATAAAAATTTAATGGAGCGAACAAATGTTAAGAAAATTGTTCTGCATTTTGTTTTAAAATGATTATGTAAGTAATTATTTATTTAAACTTGTCTCGCGTTATGAAGGCATTAAATCCACTTTAGTTTCCTTTTTTTAGTCTGGACCACAGAGAGATATTATAATTATAAAATATTTCCAACAGACGCCTCTAAGGAGCCAACAAAGTTGAAACGAATATTTAAATAATTTCATGGTTGTATCAAAAGGAATGTTCTCGGAACTTCAATTTCTGCTTCCCTAAGGCGAGAGAAATAATGTTCTGATAAAAGATTCCAAAACACTGTCGATAATTCATTTTGAAATCACAGATTTATACCTACTTCAATCAACAATCGAGTCCTACTCCTCCTATCGCAGTACACAACTGGACATAGACCTCTCCCAGGCTGCGCCACAACACCCTATCCACCGCCACACCGGCATCCAGTCCGTTTCAGCCAACTTTTTATGGTCATCGGTCTATCTAGCTGGGGGGCGTCCCTCATATGCTATGGCTTGCAAATACGTGGTCTCCAGGACTCGTATGCTCCACCGCGAGAACAAGGCCAGCCCAGTGCCACTTCAGCGTGCTTACTTTGCAAGCCATTCTATAACTACTTATGGAGTAATAAAAACCAACTATACACGACAAATATTAAAAACTAACTTACAGACAAACAAAAAAAAACTCTTTTAAGTACTCCTCAACTGTATTTTGATTAAATCATAGGCGCTAAGTATAGCTTTTTTATTTACTTTAGGTAGACTATCATCACCTGTTTCGCCCTTTCCCAAACGTGTATTGCCCATGGTCCACCCGCCTAGTTCACCTAGGTGGACTATGTTAAGGTGCTTATAGCCTAACAGGATGCAGCTGAATACCAGTATTTCACGAACGTAACGTATTTGCGACTGTCTATCCGACTTCTTTAACCCAGTTACTGAGTAATACAATACCCCTTGGCGAGACTGGTTGTCAGATTTCAGGCTTCTTGACTACTCGTAACGGCTGTCAAATATGAAAGAATGGCCAACTGCTTAACGTGCTTTTTAAGGCACGAAGGGATTTCGATATGTCATGGATGGTCATCTATCCACGGACCAACCTCGGCAAGCTGCTTAACCCAGAAAATTGACCCGTGCGGATGTTATTATTTAGTCACGAGCCCCTTTACTGTAGGAAGATGAGACCGGAAAAAACCTTGCGAAAATCGGGTTTCCCGATAACATAAAAAACTACGTTGTAATAGGTATAAAACAGCGTTGATTGGATGTTCTGTTTATGAAAATTTTAATGGCCTCGGCCATAACATAGTCCTGTGAGTGACGTCAAATTTTTACTTAATTCTTGAATTTTAATTTTGTGTCGCGAACAGCGTTATGGTGGCAAAGTTAACTTTGAATATTCGTTAATAATAATTAATACAAACTTCTTATGAACTGGTTATGGAAAACGAACAATAGAAAGTGAGTAGAAATATAAATGTATAACCGCAAGAAGAAATACGAACAGAATTGTTTCTTTGAACTCTAGATTAAATTGGTAAAAACATTGAAAAAATATAATAGAAAGAAAAGAAAAATAATCCGCCATATATATGTCTACAACAGCAGTAAAAAAAAAATCACAAAAAACACAAACGAAAGCATCTTTTCAAACCCAGAAAAGTCATTGAACCTTACTTCCATTACTAAATCAGCTACATGCAATTTTCGTGAGCAAAAACAACGTCTAAAACCTATCAGTCTGAGAATTTCCACTGTCACGAACAGAAACGTCTCTCCCAGTTCAAGACAAACTTTACAACCCAGTTGCCGAGTGGTTTATAAAAACTATTAAGTACTCACTTTAAAAGGAATGCCTTTTCTAATAAAGCTGGAGGTAAATCTCTTAAGGCTGGCTGCCAACGCGGTTCGGTTTACTTATGTGCGTTTTGTGCACTCCAGACACTTGTAAATTGCGATGTTCACAGGCAACTTGGTTTATATTAAAAGCTTATCTAGCTTATCTAGCTTTATTGCTCCTCATAATATTTAACGAGTAGGAATTTCTTTTATTTAAATTAATCCTTGTACTTTTAGCGCTGCGTTTTGCACGTTGATCTTTTGTTTTTATGAAACTTGTTCTTTTTTTCATTTGTTTTGTGCGAATTGGATCTGTATTCAATGCAGGGACTTTTTTCTGGCCGTGTGTAGTTGGCCTGTTTGTAGTTTTTTTTTTTTTTTTTATTTCGTGACGGTCACAACAAAGCTTTCGGGATTGTTATTTTAATAACTTTTAGAAGTAAATTAGGTTAATGAATTGTGTGCTCAATTTATCACGGTACGGCTGTTTTTTTAATAGATTGTGAGTGTTTACTAAAAGTCCACGATTGCCTAGTTGGTCTAGTGGTCGCAAGTGCTAGGGCAGCATGAAGACTTGGGTTCGATTCCCAGGACGGGTAAATTGTTATTAGGTTTTTCTGACAGCGATTTCTCAGTGGCAGCCCTGAGTCCAGATTAGTGTCCAGTTGATGGCAGTAGAATTGCTTCTTATTACATGGTACTTAAACATAACTGGCGAAATGTGGGTGTATAGTACAACGTGATTTACACATTGTGGCGGCTCGGAACATGAGGCGAGACGCTGCGCAGTAACAAATTCACGTATCAGCGGGGGTGAGGGGTGAAGTACTGCGCAGCGAGTAGCGCACTTCAGAGCCGCCATAAAGTTCGAATCGGGCTGTACACCTCTGCCTAACCTTTTGGAGATTAAAGGCGTGATGTATGTTTTATGCAGGGTGAAATTTTAATCACCGTTTTCCTCTTAAGGGGTCATTGTACTCATCATTATGAACACCTTTTACTATGGAACCAAATCCGAAATCGTGAAAAAAAAATCAGCTGTTCCCTACATTTTGACGAGTTATGCGAACATAAATGTATGGAACAGCTGATTTTTTTTTTCACTCAGTATAACACATTTTTAGTTAATGAGCACCTTATATTTATATTTGTGTGTAGTCACACCCAACATGACACATCTTTTTGTAACAATAATTGTATTTGAACATCTCTGTCGGCCATCTTGTGTTGTACCTCAACACGCAACTTTGGCATCCTCATTAGTACCATTTTGCCTTTCTTCGGGTTTTCCCTTTTGCACTAAACAATCTACGTGTGCAGAAACTATTGTAATTCTGTTTTGTTTTCTTTTCTTTTCGGAACAAAAAGGTTTGAGCAATCTTCTTTGGATGGCTATTAGGGTTCATGTTTTTCTATGGCTAAATTACCACAGGAATAAAGGATTGCAGGTTCATCGACGCGCAACCTGGTTACCATGGATCCCGAACTTTTCCGAAATTTTTCATCGGATATATTTTTTTTAATTGCTGTTCCATACATTTTGACTACGTATAGGTATATGTACATCGCTCTTTTCTATAAAACAGGTGATTTCTTTTTTGATAACCGACGAAAACTTTATACGCGAGGGGTCATTTGATGATTTCCCATCCATAAAAAAAGGGGTCTACAATCATGCGCTGAATTTATGGTTACAGTTTACGCATCGATGTCCCTGGCACCCTGTATTTATTTTAAACGTAAAAATAGTGTCTATGGTAACGCAGGTTTGTACGCTGCTAATTAAGTTTAAGCCACCGTCTGAAAATTGGATTCCGTACCCAAAGGGTGATAACGGGATCCTAGCAGTGGTAACTTAATTTAAAAAATGTAAACTTACTCTTCTAATATATATCTATAACGAATCTCATTTTTGTCTATCGCGCTTCTATATCATATTCTCTGTAAATTGAGAGGTCGGGTTCTTGTGATACAGGACCTCCTAGTACAAGAGCCAGGGCTACACTGATGTTTGTGTCTTGAAGTCAAAATAAATAAATACCTAAATTATTATTATTAATTATTACTAAGGCTCCGCTGCCCGTCTCAAGTTTGTGTTGTTCTATCCTCAAAATACATTTTCGGCACTAACCTACATGGTCTTCACATGATCTGACCAAGATTATGTATGGACTTTAAAAGAGAATTTGACCCATGAGTTTTATTTGCCATTTCTTCTCAGGGGGTAGTCAAATAGGATGTCGACTCCATTTATATTTTTTTATTATGACGTATAAAAATGAAACTGATATTCTATTTATAGAATTTCATTTCACTCCATGTAGATTGCGAACATCGTGATTTTGTTTAGATTGTCCTTGCAGCCTTTATCAGCGCTCTAACGAATGAACATGAAGATAGTTTGCGTTACATTTTACATATAGTAGGCATTTAGGTAAGATTGAAAGACGATAGCATTGAGTCCTCCTTTGTACCTTTATTGGGCCATTATGAGAAAGTTGAACAAATACACGAAAGGCATCACAATAAATCGAATTATAGCATACTAGCAGCACTATATCAGTTGAAAAACTTTGTGATGAAAGTGTAAACAAACCCCGTTCGGATTAAATTCTTACGCAATCACCCTCTAACACATTTATCTGTATTTCAATCAACTCAGTCTATTGCAGTCCGCTGCTGGACATAGGCCTCTCCCAGGCTGCGCCACAACACCGTGTCCTCTGCCTTCCGCATCCAGTCTGTCCCAGCCACCTTTACCTTGACCAGGAATAGCGGGACCACCGGGAACTGGGGACTGGGAGGTTGAATGCCCGTAGTCACTACGCTGGGCATGCGAATTGGTGACCGATCTGTATTTAGAAGGTTTTAATTTATTTTCTCAGCACTTTTCACAATTTATTGTTTGATTAGTATTATTAAATTGTACCTGATTGAGACAATGTCGATGAAAATATTGAGTTTATAAAAATAACCTCGATTGTCAAATGAAAGACATCTTCAAGATGATTTATATTAGAATTTCAGGTTTAAATATTCAAATAATTAAATCAAACCACTCAATTTCTAAATGGCACTACAAATTGGTACCTATATATCCACGGGTTCGTTTTCGATTTATATTTCATTTACTTCTAGAACAGACTCTAAACCGCACCGCATCGCACCGTGCCGCACCCCAACGTGCGGTATTTTGGATCCATGCTATCGATAAAACGTATGCTATCTTCCCCGCTGTTATTCGATCGTCGCCAAACAAACCACTGCGCTGATGCCGTGCCTTTATATTTGTTGACATTCTAGATACAGCGCCATTGGTCGTGATCGATCGTAAAAATGCAGTCTTTAAAATGTGAGTAAAGGTTTCGGGCTTCCATAGCTAGAAGTAAATAGTGAGTAATGTGTAACTAAGTTATCGGAAACGTAGATTAGTTTATTTTTCTTTGTAAGTACATACTATGTTCAGTTAGAATCACATTTCTGTGGCAAATATATACCTAATTTATTATGTCATACAGGGGGATGTTATTACGTCATTCGCGAGATAGTTGCTGAAAATCAGCGCTGTTGACGATAAGTTCGTCCGAAGTCACAGCATTTTGCTCAGCGACCTGTTCTTGCACAAATGCGACACACGGCTTAATTGTTCTTGTTATTGTTGTTTGCTTGTTATAAGTAGTTATTTTTCCACTCTGCAATTGGCATTTTTTTTTGTTACGATTGTTTCTTTGTTGTCATGAGCCAGTGTCGCAACACAGAGGTATTACGCAATATATATTGTCTTTGATCCCTGCCTCTGACATGAAGCAATGGACAAAATTTACAATCTTTTATTGCTTGAATACGAGGCCATTGGCTATTTTGAATGTGTTAATTTTATGTTTTTTTTTTTTTTTTTGTAATGTGCGTTTTTTTTTTTGTGCAGAATAAACAATTTTTCAATTTTCTTTTTAGTTCTGGAATTATAAATCCACTTATGGTTAGACACACGGAGAAATATTTGTTTTTATAATAGCACCAAATTATAAAAATATTTTTTCCTTGGTATTAAATAAAAACACACACCGATAAAAAAAAAATTAGAAGAAAATGTTTTCCTTAATTTTTTTTTATCGTGGTTGTGTGTACAAATGCAAATCCCAGAGACAAAAACACCATAACTAAGAATAATCTGTAGGCTAAACAAAATTGTGTTTTTTTCCGTGTGGGAATTCCGGTAGCGACTCACTCACATTACGAACCGAACGCTATTCAGTGTCAATGCACAGCTTACCTTTAGCCACCCTTTCATTACCTTTAATATTTATTCCATTATACCATCAGACACGTTGACATTCCATCAAACAGTGGCCTCAGAGTGGCCTCCCAATAAATAAATTACGATAGCGAATGGCCAACCCTCTTCAACCCGAGTCCAAACAAATATAACAATTAACAGCCCCTTTGTGGCACATTTGTGTTATTATTGCCGATGAATTCGTGGAAAGGTGACTTTATTGTGCCTCGCGGGGGACACTGTGTGTGCAGGTCATGATGGAATTCAGCAGTAAGTACCTACAATAAGAACTATGATTATTATAGACAGTGGGTAGATGTGACTGGCCCTACTATTTTTGTGCCGTGTTCGAGTAAGAATATTGATTATTGGGCTAAGAAATTTATTTATTTTATTTATTTATTTGACGTCCGGGCGTCAGCCTGTACGAGATTAGGATGGCTCTGAAGCAGCTTAAAAACAACAAGGCACCGGGTGATGACGGAATTACGGCCGAGCTCCTGAAGGCCGGCAGAAAACCCGTTCTTAAGGCCCTTCAGAGGCTGTTTGATTCCGTCATACTCGAGGGTAAAACACCACAGGCATGGAACAGAGGTGTGGTGATACTTTTCTTTAAGAAGGGTGACAATGCCCTTCTTAAGAATTATAGGCCCATCTCACTTCTGAGCCATGTCTACAAGCTGTTTTCGAGAGTCATCACGAACCGTCTCGCGCGCAGGTTTGACGACTTCCAGCCTCCCGAACAAGCCGGATTCCGTAAAGGCTTTAGCACCGTAGACCACATACATACGTTGCGACAGGTTATACAGAAGACCGAAGAGTATAACCTGCCTCTCTGCTTCGCGTTTGTGGACTACGAGAAAGCCTTTGATTCGATCGAGACATGGGCTGTACTGCAGTCTCTTCAACGGTGCCAGATCGACTATCGGTACATCGAGGTGCTGAAGTGTCTGTACGAAAACGCCACTATGTCAGTCCGACTCCAGGACCAGACCTCGAAACCTATCCTTCTGCAGCGAGGTGTGAGACAGGGAGACGTTATCTCTCCGAAACTGTTCACCGCTGCTCTGGAGGATGTCTTCAAGGTTCTGGACTGGAAAGGAGCTGGCATTAATATCAATGGCGAGTACATAACTCACCTTCGGTTTGCCGACGATATAGTAGTCATGGCTGAGACTATGGAGGACCTCAGTACAATGCTCGATGACCTCAGTAGAGCCTCTGAAAGAGTGGGTCTGAAAATGAACATGGACAAAACGAAGGTCATGTCAAATGCCCACGTAACACCCACTCTCATGAAGATCGGAGACGCTACACTCGAAGTCGTGGACGAGTATATTTACCTAGGACAAACTGTCCAGTTAGGTAGGTCCAACTTCGAGAAAGAGGTCAATCGTCGAATCCGACTCGGCTGGGCAGCGTTCGGGAAGCTTCGCAATATCTTCTCGTCCCACATACCGCAGTGTCTCAAGACGAAAGTCTTTGACCAGTGTGTGTTGCCAGTGATGACATATGGCACTGAAACGTGGTCGCTCACAATGGGCCTTATTAGAAGGCTGAAAGTCACTCAAAGGGCAATGGAGAGGGCTATGCTTGGAGTTTCCCTGCGGGATCGAATCAGAAATGAAGAGATCCGCAGGAGAACCAAGGTAACCGAGATAGCCCGAAGAATTGCCAAACTTAAGTGGCAGTGGGCAGGGCACATTGCTCGGAGAACAGATGGCCGATGGGGCCGAAAGGTTCTGGAGTGGCGACCGCGTACCGGAAGGCGTAGCGTTGGAAGGCCTCCCACAAGGTGGACCGACGACCTTGTGAAGTCCGCAGGAACTCGTTGGATGCGAGAAGCACAAAACCGGTCGAAGTGGAGGTGCTTGGGGGAGGCCTATGTCCAGCAGTGGACGTCTTTCGGCTGAAATGATGATGATGATGATGATGATTTATTTATTTTATTTATCCTCACACTGGAACGCCATACGGCAATTACACTAACGGAGTAAAAAATCACATCATCTGCTGCTTTCCATCCATGTTGTGCGCGGCGAATATCGAACGAGTGTGGCCACAAGGCCACAATGGATCTCGCACGCTCACGCAACGTCAATTCATTTCTCCATAACCCCATCACTCCTTCCATAAATTGCACACATTCATTGCGAATTTTTAAAATACGATGATTTTACAAAGTAAATACATAAAAATTGAAAAAAAAACGGAAAATTTTGAGGTGTCATCCTGCCTGACAGATGTTGTCAGCAGGAAATATCATGTCATTCGAAAAGAACGTCGACATCGAACTTCAGTTTATCCAGATAGAGAGGCAATAAAACAATCACAATAGAAGGTAACTACGTCATAACTATAAGCTCGAAAAGCTTTATAAATAAAATAACATCAGTCATGTTCTTCCTCTTCACGTTAAAAGGTTGTAAAACTATCTACAGGTAGATATTAATATTCCATGTTTATGCATATTACCTATATCTGTTGTTGGTATAACCAAATATAATAGTTATGTTTTTCAACAGAAAATCACGCGTTTTATATCAGCTAAGAATCGGGTTTATTAATCTCATTAAATCAATTAATACGGAAATAACTGTCGCTAAGCAAGGGATGTCCTGATTCCGACAACGGGATAAGGCTGGACTACTCCGTCGCTCGTTTGTATTGTGCTATAATCCTGGGCTTTAAATCTTACTGTCCATCAACCCTGTCATTCAATCCGCTACCCAAATCCAATGAATTACGTATAGCCTCCGTCTAAACCGGCAAAAACACCCGGAAGTTAATCCGGCGTTATGTTACAGCAACCCAATCTCAGGAAATACCTATTGCTGGGTTAATAACTCGGATACACATGATCAACCTATAATATTCCCACTGCTGGGACACAGGCCTTCTCTTGGGTTGGTAGATGTCACATGTATTCGATCTTTTGGTTCTAGGACATGCCGGTTTACTTACAATGTTTTGCTTCACCATTTTGATAGCAGAGGTGATGAAATAATTTACACAAAGTAAAGCGCCTGTCTGGGTTCAAACCTACGACCTACAACTCGTAAGTCGCGGCCATTACCACTGGGCCACCACTGCTCCACCAATAACTCGGATATGACGGCACATTACCAAGGAAAGTTGCCTTTGTGGCCGATGTCGAATATGATGTTCTTTATTTCGACACAGAGCTACCACAAAAGCAAAATGTAAGGCAATGAGAATTAATTTTCACTAGAACAAACTTGAAAGCCGATTCGATCCTTGTTAAATACATCGAGACACTAAAGACGGGGACGAAATTTTATATAAATTTAAATACCATAAAAAATGATCTGACTACGGTAATTTATGACTTAGGATTGGAAGGTAAAATTATAAAGCCTTTAAAAATATAATTTGGGCCAGTGAAAAATCGGGCCTTGTTTCATTCAAAGTCACAAGATTAATTCTTTGCGTGACTTTACAAAAGTTCGCTGAACAAAAGTTGTTTGGTTTTGCTAAGCTTTTATTTAATTTTGTTGAGATTCAGAAAATTGGCTTACCTCGGTAATACGGATTTTATACCTGGAATTGTTTCTACTTTTAAGCCTTAAGTTGGTACTTACTTATTAACATTAGTTTCCATTGTCGCAGAGTTAATTTAACTTGACTGTTGTTTCTATTACTTTTTGGAATATGAAGTAAACGTCATGATACTTGCGTTATCTTGGTCTAGTTTTATCTGTGGCTAGAACAGATTGTTTGCCAGGTGTCGTCGCTACTTGTTTAGTTTCATGCATATATACAACCTTATAGCGCTGTCACTGTTACACAATGATCAAAAACAGTGTATCATCATGATTATTCTCCTGCCCGTATCCCAATTTATTCGGGGCGGGCGCAGCGTGTCTTTTTCTTCCACACTTCTCTATTAGTCATCATCTAACCATATGATCATTCGCGCAGTCCATCCATCGTTTCTTTGGTCTTCCCCTACTCTAACAGCTATCGGCATTCATATTCAAAACTTTTCTCACGACCGTTTCCTGTAAATTTTCATCAAGAACAGTGTATATCGATACGACAATCTTTCTAGAAGTTCGTTCTACTCTGCAGCTATCGACCAGCTCACCGTCAAGCTTAGAGAGGTCAAGAAGTTTACCCATCTGTACTAAACTGCTCACTAAACCAATGTAAACTGAGCTTAACTTACGTGACGTCAGCTTGGTATGTGTGAGATAATATCACAGCTTTGTTCTTGTCAAGCGATGTGATGTTTGGGACTTCTGATAAATGTATGTAGATCGTGATTTGAATTCTTGAAGTTGTGTGTGACTTAATTTTATGTTCGGTTTATTGAGGGTTGGTGTAATATGTAGGTCAAGGGCCTTCAATTGAATGGAGAAAACATTCTGCTGTGTTGAAATAACAACAGCTAATCTAATGTGTTTGCAAATTTTTGTGTTGATGAGCTTTTCATAAACCAGGTGTGAATATCAAGTTGGTTATGTTATTATTGGGAGTTATATGTGTAGGATGATGAATTCGTTGAGTTGGCAGAAATAAACACATTTTTCATCATTCGCAGGTTCATTAGAAAACCAGCGTCAGACAGCATCTGTCTGGCATTAATGCTGAAATAAACCTTTTTGGCGCAGCCGTGAGGCACACACTATTGTTGTCTGAAACATTATTTTTTATTAATTTTGTAGGTATTTTGTGTTTCACGAACTGTGTTCAAATAAACTTTTTTCTTTCTTTTTGCGAATATAAATCAGCTTTTATATTACCCTACTTTTCACCTTGCCTTTTGTTTCTCCAGCATCACCTCGCCCCTTCGTCTATTCGTACGTTTCATTAGGTTTTTTTAATAAACCGATTAAGAATAAGAAATAAAATCAGTTTAGAAATAAGCTAGAAACAACTAAACTGACTAATTACTTACCTTGTATTAAATAGCCCACATAAATGTTCGGGCCGTTTGTTGTTGAAACACTAGGGCCGTATGTTCCGAGTGCCCACTTGATGTTTCGAGCAGTTTAAGATAAGATAGAAATTATGTTGATGTATGGTAACGAATTTTTTTGATCGGAGGTAGACACTGGACAGATTTTAGCCTATTTGGTACTTACATGCAAACTACGTAGCAGCGCGGGGTTGGCCGTGTCTGTCAAAGGATCAATGGCCGGTGGAGCAGACGAGTCCTCTGAAGTGGAGACCGCGTATCGGCAAGCGTAGTGTACCCCTCCAGCTAGATGGACGACCTAAAGAAGGTGGCTGGGGTAGACTGGATGCGGAAGGTGGAGGACAGGGTATTGTGGCGCAGTCTGGGAGAGGCCTATATCCAGCAGTGGACTGCGATAGGATAAGTTGATTGGTTGATTGCTGCAACCTACGCAAGTCCATTTAAAGTTATTGGCAAGAAATACGAGAAAAACATTAATTTAGTTTAAGACTAGAAGACAGTAGGTTTAGCTTGACTTGCAGGGGCTTGTGGCTAAGTAGTAACAGCCGCACGGGTCGATCGATAAGGTTAAGCTACGCTTGCCGCGATTGGTCCATGGATGGGTGACCATCTTTACATACCAAGACCCCTCCGTGGCTTGGAAAGCACGTTAAGCCGTTGGTCCCGGCTGTCATCCGTGGATCTTTGACAGTCGTTACGGGATTTTGTTTCTGTTTCGATGGAATACAAAACTGTTAAGAAAAAAAATATTATTAATGTGGTGACAAAAAATGTTCACGTCATTGATAATTATTTTTACCACATTTTCAGCATCGAGGTTCTGTTAATCTACTTTTGTTACTGGCCTGACATGTCACCCTATCTTCTCATGATTGCCATCAACCATACCTACATTCCCGTAAATTACAGACATAACATACATACACATACATATTCGTCATTCCTCAAGCACTGTACAAACTGTTTACACAATTAGTCAGATACAGCGTGTGTTAGATTACTCAGTTAATCATATTAGCGAGGTAATAATGCTCTCTAACGATTTGCATAGTAGGTACGTAATACTGACGTAGATAGATGTAGCATCTAATTACCTACTTGTTACGATGTTGTGTATGTACTTCTTAAGAGGCTTACAGGACCCAAACGCAAAAAACGCAAGTCTTAGAAACAATAAAAATATATGATCGTCTACATTAAACAAAATCAAAAAAATGTATGATATTCTTCAGGAAAAAAAATTATGATATTCTTTTGCTAGGTAGATAGTGTGTTGAAAACGTAATACAACTTATTTGGTACTATAGAAAGAAATCATGAAGATAGCTCTAAAAACTTTCTTTTTACAATAAAAACCATGCTAATGTACATACAATCATTATGATTTTTTGTCAGATTATTCTTCAAGCAACATACTAAAACTCTAGTATTTTAATTTTTTATTCCAAACAATAGATTTTTCGAAAATAGATAATTGTTTCATATTTTGCAATAAATTACCAGGGTTGTATCATCGCGCTTCTCTTTCATTTCTATGCAGTCTGACAGTGACCGCGCTTTAGGTAATGTAGTCCGTATAGCGGCTTCATACAATCGGCCGCTGGTTTGTATGTATTTATATGAAGCCGCTGCGCGTGCTGTCGGCAGTTGCAGTTGGCAGCTCGGTTCCAAATAGCACCTTTACCATTTTTTTGTTTACCCAGGAAAAAAACTCAAAAATTTTATCGAATAATCTCTACCGTCACAAGGGCGTAAGGTGAAAAATTTATTCACTGTTTCACACTTTTCTGTCATACAATAAGTAGTTCTAGTAGAAACGAAACGGCCAAGCCTCATATTTTGACTAAGGTGTAGAGTTTGTGAAATTAGGGCTCGTAGAGTTAGGGCGTGTAGAGTTAGAAGCTTGGTTCTACATGAGATCAAAAGGCCAATTCTCGTAATTGAAAACAATCAAAATCTAGTCACAGTCTCATCTCGGCGACAAAAAATGTCAAAAACTTGTCAAAATGTAGGGAAATTAGAAATATTTTTGACAGATTGAGACTGAGATCAGACTGTAGCCGTTCTTAAAATTACGAGAATTGCCCAACTTTTTGACAGTGCGAGCCTTACGGTCTCGTCTTGGCAACATTTTACATGAAAATGTTTTTGGTGGGATAGCATATTATGATACGTGTTGTTTAAGTAGTCTAGTAATAAACGAGAAAACTCGTGCATTAATACTATTCAACTCACACGTATCGTATACTATTTTGTAACACATGTGACCTAAACACACACTTATGTTACAACTTTCTGTGTAAAAATAGACTATTAAGTCACAGATAAGCGTGACTTAAGTACAGGTTTAGGTCACAGAGTGCTATAAAGTCTATATAATATAATTCAAAGTCCTGACTGACTGATATATCAACGCACAGACTAAACCGCTGGTCCTAGAGACATGAAATTTGGAGGGTGTGTTCTTTGCGAAGAGTCCACTAAGAAAGGGTTTTTCGACATTGCACCCTTAAGAGGGTGAATGGGGGGAGAGTGAAATTTCACGCGGACAAAGTCGCGGGCAGAAGCTAGTAACTTATAAATTGTGTTGGAGTTGGACGTGAATAAACTCTTTCATAAAGGTACTATTTTTGATTTCATTATTAAAACTTTACGATACGAGGGAATATAATAAAGATTTATGTAAAATCTTTTCTAGTTATGGGGTCTTTAGTTTCCAATTCACATGATAAAATACATTATCTATTTCTTTCATATGGTAACCATTGTTTGTGTATCCTATACAGACAAGGACAATATTATTACATCAAAGACTTTGAAAGCGTGTGACAGTTGAATAGGTAAAAGTTCTTTTATATTTTATCCCGGCTTAGTTGTCAAGGCCTGTTGTGGCTTGAGATAGTGGATTATGCTTCTTAGTAATACGACTCTTCCATAATTCTTTTCATAGGAAAATCGTTACTGTCGTTACAAAACTACTGTCTTCAATATAGGTGCGATTACCAATCAAAATTATATTTCATTAAGCGGGCATGCGTCCGCTTTGCGGGAAAGGAATTCGTTGAAAAGTTTTTAGTTATTTAATAGGTAGTTTACACGTGGAATGTATTACAAATATTTCCTTTTATAAACTAGTTTTTTTTTCTATGAAACTTAATCATAATGAGCCTTTATTGTTCCCATTGTTGGGACTAAAGTCTCCTTGTGAACACAAAAGAAAAACTTAAAAGTTTGTTAGTTTTCTAACGCCGTAATTTTCCGCCTTTTCAAAGAAATTACCATTTAAATTGTTTTTGTCCTATCATTAGCATTACAAAGATTGTTGATGCCAGGGCAGTGACGTCACAATAAATAAGGAGACATGGGTTATCTTCCCATGCTTATAATTCACACGAGAAGTTATGTTAATGGGACGCATTGTTAACGTGAATTCGGAGTCGGAGAACGCAAAATGGCTGATACAATACGTGGAACGAGAGTGCGGCTAAACGCGTATAATAATTACCTTGAGCGATATTTAGTAATATTTCTTTACTCATCCTCTCAACATAACCAAACCATCCAAGCATAATCATTTCAATTTCTGTCACTACATCTGTTGAAACAGCTCCACTCAACACCGCCGCGCGCTGGCGGGAGTGAAAGAGGGGTGCGGGGACAGCGGGAGGCAGCCGGCCGACGGCGGCCGAGCGCCTGGCAATAGGTTTCCCTATCAATCAATCAATCAATCAACTCAGCCTATCGCAGTCCACTGCTGGACATAGGCCTCTCCCAGACTGCGCCACAGCACCCTGTCCTCCGCCTTCCGCATCCAGTCCACCCCAGCCACCTTCCTTATTCCCTATAGTATCATCAAACTCAAAACTCAAACTCAAAGCATTTATTTCAATTAAACCAATTACAGGCACTTTTGAATTGTCAAGGGGTCATCTGCCTAGCCTTTTCCCAACTATGTTGGGGTCGGCTTCATGTCTAACCGGATGCAACTGAATACCAGTATTTTACATGGAGCGACTGTCTATCCGACCTCCACAACCCAGTTACTGGATAATACGATACCCCTTGGTAAGACTGGTTGTTTGAGTTTCGGACTTCTGACTACCCGTAATGACTGTCAAAGTTCCACGAATGACAGCTGGGACCAACGGCTTAACGTGCTTTCCGAGGCACGGAGGGGACTCGGTGTGTAAAGATGGTCACCCATCCACAGACCAACCGCGGCAAGCGTAGCATAACCTGATCGATCAACCTGTGCGGCTGTCATTATTTAGCCACGGACCCCTCGATAAAATTGTGTATGGAGGTAGCTGACACCCTTGATTAACATAATATATAGCCTACTTTTTATCCCGATATTCCCACGGGATCGACACTTACTCGTACGCGTGTGAAACCGCGGGGCGCAGCTAGTGTGTCATAAACAGAATACCGTCTTCATATAAATTGCTTTTAACGTTCAATTTCCTATGATAAAAAAACGTACGAGTATACGGATACTACACCATCTATTCAAATTCTAGTTTTGTGTTTCATGGAAATATTTTATTCATTGTAGCGATGCCAAAACCCAGTCAGTTCCGGCCAACCTTTTAAAAAAAGCTTCTGACGCATTGATTTATAACAAGCTGATTCTTTCAGTATTATTTCAAAAGTTTTGGCACAGTACACTAGAAAATATGTGTGTGCATTTAAAACGATGCACGAGTGAACGCCTCTTCCGTTCATATTTTAAAAATTAAAACATACTGCTGACATTAATCTTTTTCTGATTTCAATTATTTAAGCAGTTCTAAACTTATAATGAAGGTAGTTTGGTATTAATATTTATAATATTTAAATAACCCGTTTTCAACTAAAAATAAAACGGAATTAACTAGAATCCCAGCGGCGTAGTTCTCGTAGCGATATTGCTCGTAGCAGGTGTCTACGAAAGGCTACGGCGTAGAACCCTTTGCATATTCAGCTATCTTTAATTTGCAGGTATTGAGCTGAAATCTAGTTTATTAAATGATTATAACATTGAAGTAAGGAAGCTTAATATTTTGAAGTGAATAGATGAAAGTCTTTAACCTTTTACGTCCAGGAACGTTTATGAACGTAATTGTTGTAACCAAAAATAATAACCAATTAAATTACTTTCTCAAGCATGTTCTTATTCCTTTTACTCGAAAATTTGTTGTAGGTACCTTGTGATAGGTATTTTTATTTTTTTTACTAGCCTACGCTGTCCCACTCCTGGGCAAAGGCTTACCACCACTCCTATCTTTCGCGAGCCCGCGCGTCCTTCTTCCAGTTTTGACGGAACCTTTCCAACTCGTCCCGCCATCCGACATGGTCTACCGCTGTTTCAGGGCACTAGTTCTGTGCTATTTGGGCTCACAGTAATTAGTACATTTTATTTAATTTATACTGTCCCACTGCTGAGCAAAGGTCTAGCCCATATTTTTCCAGTTTTCTTTGTGCTGTGCGCGCTCCGACCAATCGGTTAGGAGAGAGTCTACATCGTCACGCCAGTGTTTCTTAGGCCTTTTTTTTTTTTTTTATTTTTTTTTTTTTTTTATGGATGGGAAATCATCAAATGACCCCTCCCGCTCTGGGTGGAGCGAAGGGAGTGTCAGACTCTTACTGACTAAAACCCATCCGTGTTCCTTCCTTAGCCCTTTCTGTTCCGGGGTAGCGGTAACCCTTTCGGACAATCCCGCACCCCCGGCAGGCTTCGGCCCTGGCAGGCCCCTTCCTTTCTGCTGACATCTCTTTGAGGCGCGCGTGGAACACGTACGCGCCGTCCGGCACGGGCCTGGTCCTGATCGGACGGTGAGCTACCCATTACTCTCCGTCCGCAGGCCCGCGCCTACGGTGGCCGGGAGTCGTCACGCGGCTCCCGACGCCCGGAGCGTCTCCCGCGGCGGCTGGGGTGTGAGGCTCTCTCCCTCAGCCGTTCAGCCACCTCCTTCGCTAGCATGACTGCTTCGCAGAAGGAGGTGACCGCCACCCACTCCCTCTCGCCCCGGACCATGGCTTGAACCAGGGCCGGACGCGAGAGGTCGCCGCCGCTGTCGATCGCCTCTACGAGGGCACGGCGGTGCTCCGCCCATGCGGGGCAGACCTCCACCGTATGCTCCACCGTGTCCTCTGGGCGATCCTCGCAGTGGTGACACCCGGGCGTCTCCTCCCGCCTGATGATGTGCAGGAACCTCCCAAAACATCCGTGTCCGGTGAGGACCTGCGTCAGGCGATAGGTGTTTCTTAGGCCTGCCTCGGTGATCACGCCCGTCTTCAGGCACCCACTGCGTGACGATCCTGGCCCATCTGTCTTGATGCATCTTACAGGTGTGACCCGCAATGAAACGAGACTTTAGGCACGGGACAAATACAACCGGCGAGGGGCGCGGGCGCGGCGCCGGCGAGGTCCGGGCGAGGCGCCTATCATTACGTGTTTTATATGAAATGTATAAAAGCGGCGGGGCGCGGGACATAAACAAGCGGTGAGGTGAGGGCAGGGTGCGGTCGGGGTTCGGACGCCACTCGCTCCCGCGCCCGCGCCGCACCACAGTTGGTAGCAGCGCACTGGATTACTAAATGCCCGCCCTATCGCCTCGCCTTTTCGACATCGTTTGCACACTTCCTTGCATCGCATCGGCGCCGGTGCCCGCGCCACACCCGTGCCACGCCGGCACCGCGCCCGCGCCCTTCGCCGCTTGTATTTGTCCCGTGCCTTAGGATTCTGAAATGAAATTATCTAAACTAATATTATAAAGAAAAAGTATTTGATTTTTTGTATGTTTGTTTGTTAGGCTTTCACGCTAAAACGGTTGAACGGATTTGGATAATATTGAATAAATGGGTAGACCATGTCTTGGACTAGGACATAGAATACTTTTTATTCCAATATTCCTACAGGATCAAGATATAAGCGGGTGAAACCGCGGGGTACAGCTAGTTTCAAATAAAACCACAAAAGTAATTATAAATTGTTCGTTTAATGATATTCCTTAGTCCTTATTTATTTACATTATTCCGCGGCAGGTGCCTATCGTTAAAACAATACCTGCCTAAGTACATGTTAGCGATTACGACTAATTTACCAGCAATATGTACATAACATTCTTCCTAGAACTAAATAACGCTTATATTAACATAATTTAGCAATTTCCCAAATTTTAAAAACAAAAAAAAATGGCTAACATAAATCCGACACATTGAGCTTTAGAAAGAGAAACAGGTATGAGTGACAGAGACAACGCTCTACTAAGCGAAACTTTTTTCTAAAACTCAAATTGCCTTTTTTATGGCCGGGTACTGTACAGTTTACATAACATAACATAATGGACCTATAATGTTTCCACTGCTGACACAGAAATCCTCTCTTTTTGAGAGGGAGTGGGCCATAATCGACCACGCGGGCCTAATTCATGTTGGTAGATGTCACATGCCGTCGAACTTTTGTTTCTAGGACATACCGGTTTCCTCACGATGTTTTCCTTCACCGTTTTGAGAGCAGTGGTGATGAAATAAATTACACAAAGTAACACGCCTGAATTCGAACCCAAGACCGTAACTCGTAAATCGGGGCCGTTAGCACAGGGCCACCAGTGCTCTCACATAGGACAGTATATTCCAATATTATGAGACACGAAATTGTAATAAATATTTATATGCATAAAGGGTCCCTATTTGACCGCTGATATTGACCCAAATTATAATTTCGGCTAGCACCCATCGGGACTTCGTTACCATAGATTTTGTTATCTGATTTTATTTCAAATAGTATTACATACAAACCCGTGAAAGTTTAATATTATAATAAGCATGTAAAGTTAAAAAAACCTTATATTTCTGTCAATGCCATTGACAAAATATCATTTTAAAATGTGCTATTTACAGTAATTATTAGTGTCAATAAAAATACATTTACAAATAATTTTGAGTTAATTCTTAAGTTTGAGTTAATTCTGGTGAAATGTACCAGAATTAACTCAAACTGAATAATAATTATACCAATCACCCCTACTATTATTGAGTACACCTCCGTCTAACCCTTCGGGGATTAAAGGCTTGATGTTGTGTTATTTGTGTGTTTAAGTTAATTCTGACTAGTTTTATATGTTGACTAGAATTACGCAAGTAAATTATGGTAAGCGTCTCGCTTCAGAGCTCATAAGTTACGCAAACAGAGTGCGACATAAACTCAGTATTTATGTAGTAAGTTTATAGGTACTTACATTCATACAAAGATGACTTAAGCGATACTTAAGACATGTCTTGGTCTACTTAGCATTATTTTATGCTTTTCACGAGTAGTATATAATGAATCAAGATGGTCTTCTAGACAGATTTTCGTTCTAAGGAAACGATTGTAAGCATACTAGCAACAAAATATCCACAATCAAAGTAAAAAAACCGTTTTTATACAAGAAAAAAGTAACAGCTCAATCTTTGACGAACGATTTGTTTAGTTGCCAATGATCACACTGCTAATTTAATTTGAGTCCAATAAACGGTCAAAAACGAATTCTTACTTTAAATACACAAACCCGCACTGGGCCCGCGCGATAGATTATTAGCCCACTGAAGAGAGGAGGCCTGTGTCCCAGCAGTGGGAACATTATGGGCTGATTATGATGATGATGAAACGGTCAATAGAAGATTCTTATTTCAAATGTATTGGCATCACACAAGTACTTAAATAAATAAACAAATGAAACTAGAAATAACAGAACTCCTCACTAAGAATTTAAATGGTTTAAAAACAAATGCAGGGACACTGTCCTGTTTCGCAAACTGTGCGAAACTTCGTTCACTTACTAATTGTCATATACCACTACTATGTACAATTTATTTATACATTTATTTGATATGCTTTAGTATGATTATTATACTTCTGTAATACGTGGAAGATGTCGGTAAACCATTAAAATTATGTTAGGCCTTCTATTTTATAACACGCTCGACTCCTTTCTACATAATTACATACAAGTTTCATCAGTCTGCCATCCTTAAATAAATGTGAAGTCCTTTCGGTACCGTTTTAGTAAGTTAATTAGGTAACGTAAATAAAAAAGTTCAAATGAGTAAGGTTGAAACGTATCAAACGCTGGCAACGCTAACGGGCTAACGGTACGCTAAATTCATGCGTCACTTAACAAAAAATTACCTTTCCGTGATCGCATGCCGCTGTACTAACATACATAAGCTTACTTATAGCATGACTGTGAAGGTAATTTCTTGTTACATCCTTTTCAGTAGTCTGGTTTTAGTTTTTAAACTTATTATTTATTAATTTATTTTGGGGCTTATTTCAGTAATATTTATATTTTTGAAATGTGCTAATTAAGAACTTTCATTTGATACCCAACAAGGCACCATCCCAAAATATTAATTTTTAAATTCATTACTTCATGTCCTCTAGAGGGCGCCATATTGAATTTAGTGTGACGTCACATAGCTTATAACCAGCGGACGGTCAAGACGTTTCTAACGATACCTCATTTGTCAAATTATTATAAGTACTGAAGTTATGAGGGAACAAATGAACATACATAACGGTTACAATCATATACATAGTCGGGTAAAAAAGCGGTGACCGCACATAACGGCCGCAAAGACGGCTGTCATGAAAATGATGACAGCGGCAAATGATTTAAACCGCTAAATTTGATATTAAACAAAAGTCAACTGGAAAGTACTTAACTAAATAATGTCTATGGCAAAAAATCACAATTTATTTGTGTAAAAGCAAAGTTAAGAACAGAAAACATTAATAAAAAAACTTTCCCCGTCAGTTCTTGTGTTCAAAACACCGTTAAATTCATACTAATTTATTGTATTTGTACATTATGCTAACCACAAGCCTACCCGAAAATGTACTTGCGAAAACAGTAATAAACCATCCCTGTTGTTAGAGTTACCGTTATTAGTAACTTTATGAAATAACAAAACTTTTTGGGTATCGAGACGAAAGGTATACACAAGGTCAAATTAAATTAGGTAGCGAAACTCTACAGACGTGATGTGCATTGATATCTAAACATGATAAAACAATAAAAAATTATTTGATGATACATATTTTTAGGGTTAACGACCTTTTGTAGTGTAGTTATTTGAAATATCAGTTTTAAAATTCAGGTTTTCGTGATGAGTATCGATACTTATGCACGTTAAAACAAAAATAACGGATTTTCTCAACTCATAACTTCGAGTACAATACCAGCGGAAGCTCAGGCTCAAAAAAAATCGATTACTTTTTTTTTTTGTTTTATTATGTTTAACTTTAGATACCGAAATACATGTGTCGAGTTTCGCTAGCAAATTTTTGACTCTGTATAGTCCACTATTCTATACAAATACTTTCAGTTTATTTAGGTAACAAAAATAAAATAAAAAACAAGAGAACAACGTATTTTTGTTCGAAATCCAAGACTCAGGTTAGGTTAGGTAGTAATTAGTCATTCTTGGGTAGGCTTTTCATACTTAAATATACTTATAATTCCATCACAATAATTTCGAAACACTAATAACCTGATGACTATTTACACTGGTAACGTATTTACAAATCCTTACAATATAACTTATTTTTCAACACACTTGCTCGTAAAATGGCTCTTAATGCACCGCTTTTAGGACCATAATGCAGTGTATTACAAACGCGTGCTTTTTCTTTACGTTACGGTACTTGTGCTTTATTTCCACAGATAACTATTTAATTTACTAGTCGGAGGTCGGAGAAGTGCGTTTTTTTTTTAATCTCTTCATAGAGACTTCATGCCAAAAGGATTCCGCGAGCCATATTTCACTTTTTTTTAATAGTCTGAATTGTCTTTGGTCCCAAAATGAACTAAAATGTATTTACCTGATTAAATGCGCAGTTGTAGCCCGCGAAATTCAATTTTTCTAACGTTTTTTGCAATTTTCAGGTCAGTGACAGGTTGTATCTTGATCAAAATATGATTCGCGACTATAACAGGTACGTATTTACAGAATTAGAATCATTAAATGCATCTTTCTAAGTTAGATTTGTTCCATAAGAACTTAAGTTCTTAGGGAACAAATCTAACTTAATATATAATCTAATTATATATATATTAATGATTCTAATGACTATAATTCTGTAAATACATATCTATTATATAAATATACATTTTGATCAAGATACAACCTGATACTGACCTGCGAATTGCAAAAAACTTAAGAAAATTTAAATTTGCGGTCTACCACTGCGCATTCACCTTAGGGTGCATCCAGACATAGCGAGGCATGTGCCGCAAATGATTTTTTTTTATATGTACGGTGGCCTCAAGCTGAGGCATCTAACACAAAAAAAGCACGTGCGGCGCATGCCTCGCTCTGTCTGGATGCACCTTACAATTTTCCGTCGTCCCTCCCGTAACCAAACGGGAAAGACCACTGGCGTTCTATTATTGCGGATTCTCACTGAATTAATGTATTTTTCTCTACGCCAATAGTACTTTCTAATTCCATACTAACTAAACTACAATTGACAACATTTCAAACCTGACACGACCTTAAAACAAAAATACTATTTCTTTATTTTCGTATCCTGAGTTCAAATATATTTTTATTTTATTTTTTTATATCTAAATTTCTGAGAAAAAAAATAAAAATCAAAAAACATGTGATGACGTCACATAAACGGCGGAATGAGGTAGTTACCTTTGCGCATTCCAATGTCTTTGATTGAAAACATTATATCAAACAAGACATGTCAATGTCACCTAAGAAGTGTAACTAGAGAACAACTAAACAACTGAATTGAATTCAACAATATTTTTTCCTATCAACTCGACACGCTGCTTACTGTTAATATTATCAATTTTTGATTGATATTTCGCGAATAAAATGGATCCCAATGAAAAATATACGCCAATGACGGAACCAAAACAACGACTGAGACAAGTGACATCTAACAGTTTTTTTGACGGGTCACAATAAAGCAAAGGTAATATCGCCATTCTACCGTCATCTGGCACTTACGTCTTTTTAGAATACACCGAATTTCAAAGTTAAAATTATGAATGAAAGTACATAATTTCGAAAAACGAAAAAATATGGGTGCCCTAGATTTGAATTTACTTTTATATAACGGAATAATACATGCAGGTTAAAAATATGAAATGTTGTCAATTTGACATACGACAACACTACGATCAGTCTAAACATTATTTTGTGTTTATTATATTTTTTCTATAGGCTGTATATCGGTTTTGTATGTGCCTTTAGGAATGACCATTACTTACTCTATGGGTAAACCTGCGCGCGCACGCTAGCGCGGCGCGCGGAAAAACAAACCCGGCCCGCCATTATCCATACAAGTTAATATTTAACAATACAAGTCTGTTTTTTTCCTCGCAAATGTGTTGAAAAACGTCGTATGATACGCGTGTGCATTGATCATGAAACTCTCGGCTACCTTATCGCGCTCGCCTGCGGCTCGCGCGAATAATACCGCCTCGAGTTTAATGATCAACATAGCACACATGTATCATAATGTACTATAAATTAATGTCTTCGGAATATTTTCATAGTTTTCAGCTAGATTACTTTATAACATGTATTAGCCATCATTTTTTACAGTTAAAATGTTCAGAAGGCTAATTGTCGTGATTTAAAACGTTCAAAATCTAGTCGCAGTCTCATTTCGGCTACAAATAAATGTCAAAAACGACATGGAAATTCGAAGTTATTTTGACAAATTGAGACAGTCCAGAGGGGCAATTCTCGTAATTTTAAGAATGTTCACACACTGATCTGTCAAAAACACCTCTAATTTACCTCATTTTTGACAAGTGTTTGTCGCCGAGATAAGACTGCGACTAGATTTTGAACGTTTTAAATTATGAGAATTGGCCTCCACGTTATTTGGAAACTTCTGTATGACGTTATATTCCATTTAAATCGTTTCACATACCACTAAACTGTATTAAAAGAATAAATAAGTCACAATCTAACAAAAACAAAAAATCACTAAAGTGGTAACTAATTGGAGGAGAAATTATACATAGATTGATAATACTAGGTATTTACACACAAAACTCTGACTACATTTACACAATCCAGTGGCATGTACAGCGATTGTATTGCTTAGCGATACGCATTTCAAAATTCAAGCAAAACTATGTAACTAACAGCATAATGTAGCCAACGCATTCCTATCGTACTAAATTGACACTGATTCTCCGTGTAAACAAGATAACTTATCATCTTGCACCCTGTGTTACAATTTTAAAATTCCTGCTAATTAGAACGAACGCATTAAAACTACAAAAAATAATATATTTTAGATATGGCAGCACTGAGATCAGCGCAAGAGTGGGGAGCGAGGCTTGATAGCTGCTTGTCGCTGCTGATTCCGCAGTCGGTAGCCAGTTGTTGTCCAGGACAGACTGCTCGATCACATTCTGCATTGTGTCTATAAAACAAACATAGTTTCTGATGTGATGTACACTTTCTTTATCAAAACTAAATGTAAATATTTTATATTATTATTTAAGTTTCATTAATAAATTATGTACGATATAAATCAACATTATTCTTCTCAATAAACAACTTAAGAATAATAACGTCGTAATAACGTAATTTCAAGAAAATATATTATGAACGACATTTATAAGAAGGCGATGCCATTCGATGGATTCGTTACGTCTTCCATTGACTTGGAAATTATTGACCCTTTGAGAGTGTTATTGCTAATTACCATATGTTGTGACATCTGGTGTGTAGAACTTTTGCTCAGCTGGTTGGAGTGGCACGACAAACCCTGGGAATTATTCTTATATTAGTTTAGGTGAATCAAGTACAGCCTATGAGTATGTTCTACGGATTAATTAAGCCAGCATTTCCATTAGTTGCCCTAATATAGTATTTTTCTGTCGATAAACTACCATTGTAAGGCCTTTCTGAAACCTTGGTTTGGAAGTATCATGTTATTGCATTGTAAGAAAGAAAGCTTTTCATATAAGGTAGTTTTCCCATTTCAATTCAGTTACTGACAACTTAGGAAACACTATAGCGGAGCAAGTGATTATTACTGTTCTTTTTGAGGCTTAAAATTCCTGGCTGCTCGGAAAAATCGCCGATAGCCGAAGTGGGCTTACAAGGCGAACAAAAAAAAAGTTTTGCTGCGTCGCCTTTTAGGTACATGCAGCGCTCGGTTTTTTTCTTATCGAACTCATAAATTACTGAATGGATTATGACAAATGAATTTTTTCCACGATTCATCGCGATGACGTCACCGAGATTATGAAAAATCGTCAATTTGAATGTGGTGACAGAAATAAATGCATGCCGGAGTGAAATTATTATAATTTCTCTTTCTTCGTGACGTTTCTGAGATTGGCATTCTCTTTGGGAATGATATTTCATTTGCAAGCTTACAATAATATTCGAATGTTTTTGTAAAAGATAGGTGGAGTGATAATTGAAATAAAACAATTATGAATGGTAGTCTGATAATTGAATTGCTGAATGACTGGTCGAAACCTTATTTGTATTAAATTACTTGATGTAATTACGGAGAGTGGGGGAAATATTGTGAAGAGAGTTTTGAGTATGAATGTGCATGGCGCTTCGGCCGCCAAGGAAACCGGGGTTTCGTAACTGGTTTCCATGAAGGTTTTTTTATACTTCTACGTAACTGGTTTCCATGAAGGTTTTTTTATACTTCTACATAACTGGTTTCCATGAAGGTTTTTTTATACTTCTACGTAACTGGTTTCCATGAAGGATTTATTTATATTACCAGTTGCATATAAATAAAGCCTTCATGAAAACCAGTTAAGAAACCCCGGTTTCTTCGACGGCCGAAGCGGTGGATGGCTATAAGAGTAAGGAAAGGCCAAAGAAATGATGGATGGACTGTGTGAAAGATGATATTATGGTTAGAGAAGTTGTGACTATTGAGATGACAACAAATGGAGAAGTACGGAAGAAGAAGACATTGCGCTGACCCGAAATAAACTGTAATAAAGGCAAAAGGATGTCAATGATGATGCTTGATGAAGTTATTTATGCTCAGAAACTTACGTGGTGGCGGCTCCGTTGTTGTCGGGGCCGGTGTAGTTGTCGTTGTGGTTGTTGTTGTAGTCGTTGTAGTTGTTGTAGTCGTTGTAGTAGTTATTTTTATTTCTGTTAAATAAAAATGGTAGTTATACTCGTAGTTAAGATCTTTTGGTCGAAGCAGTTTGGTCAACGCTAGAAATTTGCTGTGCTATCTGTTGGTAAATGTGAATGTGAAGCTATTTAATTTCCGCCAAAAAAAATACATA
The DNA here is from genome assembly GCA_945859645.1 of Amphipoea oculea. Taxonomy (NCBI): domain Eukaryota; kingdom Metazoa; phylum Arthropoda; class Insecta; order Lepidoptera; family Noctuidae; genus Amphipoea; species Amphipoea oculea. Next base: position 8,999,671 of record OX243876.1, read on the forward strand.
TTAATACAATGTCGTAGAGATGGTCGACAGGAGCGATTTTGCTGTGCAGTCTAGTAGACTGCCTCGTTGAACTAGTGGACGCAACTGCTACTACTGAGCATGAGATCCTGGGTTCAATATCCAGGTCGGGCTAAGTTTTATTGGGTTTTTCCACAGATATAGATATACCCAGATAACGCAAGTATCACGAACTGTATGAAAACTAAGCGTGCCACTTTTTGACTACCTACTATGACGTCACAAGCTCGCGCTCTCTCGCTCACGCTCACCCAGCCAGCAGTACGCAGGACTGAGCGCGAAAGTGGCGGCTTACGATTTTCGATCGTAAACTGGTGCGATTATTGGCACGCGAAGTAGGTGCTCTTGCGTTATCTAGGTATATCTATATCTGTGGGTTTTTCAATCACAATTTTCTCAGTAGCAGCCCGGAATCTGCATTTGTAGAGAGTTCATGTTATCTAATAGACAATGGTTAATGAAAAGTATGTTCAATTCAATTTTCGCTTGAAACCTTGTTTGTCGGCATCGTGTACCTATGTTACTGCATCGACAGTCACAACGGGTATAAGTGTGCCAAAAAGAACATCTTTTATTTTCTAATCTACGCGAACAGTCTTTGCCAGTTTGCATCGTGCACGGCAAACTTTTACCGATACAATTCCGTTTAAAAAAGTTAACCGCATGGTAAAGTCCTGCGGTCGTCGGTTTAACGTTTCATTGACTGCTGTTAACTTAACTGACGTTAGTAGGTGACTATGTTTTATTAAATATTTAAATGCTTGGCTAAAATGTTCCGGTAGCGTTGTGAGATTCTATCCACAATATCATCTATACAATTGTCTTGCAAGTCTTAGCATGAGATGAGATTTGCAAGACCTGTAATTAACTGGAAGGGTCTATTTCAGTGTCCAGACAAGTCCTATCAACTCAGCCTATCGCAGTCCACTGTTGGACATAGGCCTCTACCATGCTGCGCCACAACACCCTGTCCTCCGCCTTCCGCATCCAGTCTGTCCCAGCCACCTTATTAAGGCCGTCGGTCCATCTAGCTGGAGGCCGTCCCATCGATACGCGGATAAGTCTTATATCCAGGCAAAATAGAAAAAGGAACTGATTTGTATGGAAAACCTTGCAAGAAAAGTAATTAACCGCTACTTGTCATGAGTTAATGATCCAGGCCATTACTTTTCTTGGTTTACATATCCACAGACCAAAAACAACTAAATGGCCTACATAGTTACTACATATTTTGCGTTCCATTAGCTTAGTTTAATTTTTTCTTTACCAGGATTTATTCTAGCCGATGTGATCAATATTCCCCATCCATTTCCCTAAGGCTTCGAGCGATGCAACTTGCGACGCGACTTGCGTCTAGCGACAACTAGGGGTTTCGACCCCCAGAGAGATTAGTCTTTAGAGACTAATGCTTAGGCACCAAAGTTTTGGTCGTATTCTATTCCGTATCACCTACGGACACAAGATTACTTATTACTACTAAAGTCACGAGAAGGTATTGTTAATAAAGCATTTCTACTATGTAACGTAGCGAAAATTCAATCAAGAGCAAATAATCCCAAATTCAATCAACTCAAAGTAACATACGTGTATAACGAAACTAACGAGCAATTTCACTTGGTCGGGTTATATTTTAGCGATATAAAGCGCTGTCGTCTAATGTTTTGTGGAACTGGAACGCGTCTAACTCATGGAACGTAAACATTTGGGCCGCCATTTTGAAGTAGGTTCACGCTGACGCTGTCAATGCTGGAGAATGCAGATGCAGAATACTCGGAACCGTTTCAAACGTAATAAGATGTGTGTTAACATAATTATATCCCTATATAAAAATAAAAATCATTACAAAACTGTTTTTTTTTATTTGATCCAAACGTTGCGGACCCCTGAATGTGTGTTTACATAATTTATAGCTTCTCGTGACAGGGACTATACATAAAATAACTTCTTTCATTTTCATTTGTTTTCTCCGCAGTCGTTGTTGCCAGACGCGTGTCGCTTGAGCGCGTGGCTTGTGGCCACGGGGTGAGTAATAAAAAAACGACTTACCATAAAGTCGTAAAGTGCCCTCGGCTTTTCCCAAAGTGTTGGTAGCGACACAGGTATAAGTACCAACATCTTCGGGGTCGAACTGCGATACAACGAGTATCGTTCGCAGTTGGTATGAGGAGAGGCGTTCTTCCGATATCTCGTGTTTGCCACTGCAACCAAAATTATTAGTTAGAAGGACATTTTTGGAATGTTAATCAGAAAATGCCTCTGGGTTCTCCTGAATACGGCACACATAGTGCCAGTGGCGGGGCAAGACCTAAATTTGATGTGGGCAAGATATATTTTGCGAGGCCCCCTGATGGATAATGCAAGAGGACGTATTTTGTTGCAAGAAAAAAATTTTTGATACTCAAATTTTTATTAATGAAAATGCAAACTTCTTCATTGTAATTATTTTACACTAGCTGCGCCCCGCGGTTTCACCCGCAAGTGTTTCGATCCCGTGGGAATATCGGGATAAAAAGTATCCTATGTCCTTTCCAAATTTCATCTAAATTGGTTTAACGGTTTAGGCGTGAAAATGTAACATACAGACAGACAGGAGTTACTTTCTAATATTAAAATATTAGTATGGATTGTTAAGTATACCTCAACTAACAGTAAAGTAAACAATTAAAGAAACATAAATTTTCTGCTTTTAGCCATACTGAACTCCCTAATAACTGTGTCGTAATCTGCCAACGCTGAAACTAGCCGGTTTTTTATTATTTATTGCTAGATGATTCGCGGGCTTTCGAGGCGCGAGGCCCCTTGGACCGCGAGGCCGTAGGCGGTGGCCCACGTCGCCCACGCCTTACGCCGCCTCTGCATAGTGCGAAGATTCTTTTATCTAGAGTCGAAATTCCTTGAAATCTGTTCCCGATATCGTTTGACTGTGTACCTACTATTATAAAAAAATAATATATATATATATTCTTCAGAAAGCTTACATCTAGGTAAATAATGTACAATTAGCGCTTACAGTTGCTATTTACAAGTTTTCACAAACTAAACAATAAAGGTTTTACAGTAAAAAAACTGTATAAAAGAAAAAAAAGTTAAAAAATACGGGTGATACCTTCTGAACCGTTCCGAAAGGAAGATTCTCAATTCAACTATAAAAATTGTGAAATTAATCCGATTTCAATATTATTCTTTAATTTTTTCAGAAGGGTATACCATCATGGCTGTCAAAGAATCTGTTAGGCCCTCAGAGCAAATAAAAAAGATTTTTTATTTGGTCTGAGGTTAGACCACGAAAATTTTCTACGCAAGGTCTAGAATCATGTGCTGAAGAACACATGTGTTACAGTTTGCGCGTCCATGTCTCTATCAACCTATACGAAGAAAAATTAAATGCTGTTCATTGGCAGCGCATCATTTGAAAAAGGCTGGACCGATTTGAGAAATGGAACAGATTCCCAGAACAAGGTGTTCTATGAGGTTTTTGTATGAATTATTGAAAGAACAAGGCATCGTCTGTCGAGTCAGCCAGTTAAAAATAATGACTACACAACAATAAGAAAACACTTCAGCTATAAGGTTAACGGATAGATAGTCTGCAGACTTCGAGAATTAACGACGTCGTAAAAGTAAGACCGACTCGGTGATTATTACACAAAATAATGAACTAATTTGTCTAATTACTTTACGTTAGATGTCTTAACTAATTTAATAAGGATCTCGCGAATGTTGAGAAAGATAAAGATAATAATTATTTTGATTTAATTCTCGATTCGTTTATTTAATTAGTTTTTATACTGAACTAAAAGTTACAGATTCCATGATACCTTAATTGTAATTTCAGAGAGGAAAATAGAAGATCAGCATTAAAATAGTAGGTACTCTAACTAACTGATAGTATGGACTGCCTTAGCTACTGATGACATAACATGAAGACATAACATAATTTGAAGACACACATAGTCGTATCTATAATAATTAGGACGCAGAGATAAATTATCCAATCAATCAACTATAAACCCAGCCTATCGCAGTCCACTGCTAGACATAGGCTTCTCCCAGACTGCGCCACAAAACCCGGTGAATTATTTAAGGAGAAACAATTTGTTCTCTAAAAACTTATTCAACTTCTAATGATGAACACTTTTTTAAATTAATGAACCTCTGAAAAGAAAATTGCGCTTCTAATGTTACACACTATTTTAAAAAATGGAGCAATCCTCTACTGTCTAGTCTTTTCTTATAGTAAGCTAACCCCGACCAAACGAGTTTGGTTAGGTTGGAACTGTGACCAATCACGCGCGAGCCGAATTGGTCGCAGTAACTAAGCTGGGGCACCCCTACCAAATAGGTTAGGTAGGTTAAGCTAGAAATGTGCCGCAGCAGCACCTGGCTATTTAGCATTTTTTAGGACCCCAAAATAGAATTTATTTAAGGCTCACAAAAAGAGGCGCAATCATAAGATTAATAATATATATAATTATGTATGTATTTAGAAATATATAAGTATGTTTATCAGTTGTCTAGTACCCATAACACTCTCTGCTTAGCTTGGGACTAGATGGCGTTGTGTGATAGTTGTGGAATATTATATTATTATTATTATTATATTATTAATACATGCGAATTAAATGCATACTTATTTAAAAACGAAGCATTGTGATACAAAATGGCGAGCAAACTTGTTTTAAAAATAAGTATATAAGTAGTGTTCGTATGTGTGTATATATGCAATAAATGGGCAATAGTAAATAATTATCGTAATACACAATGATGAGTAATAAGAGACAATAATATTGGAAATTTTACGGCATTTCAGACCAAAGCCAGGAACAGATGTGCGAAGGGGGCACAAGATAATGGCAGAATGTTCGAGAAGTTAGTCGGCATTCGTTAATAATTACTTTTAACAGGAGTTTTACTGGTACGAATGATTTTGGAAAATTTTGGCTCTTTTAGGTGTTAAACCTTATTTTATTTTTGTTTGGAGTGGGAAAAGGGCTGCCTTGCGATTTTTATTACAGAATAGACGAATAGGCACACGTGCCTTCCGAACCGAACAGCATTGAACCTGTCCGCGGCATGTCCAGTTTAATTTCATATATATTTTCTAAGTTTATCTTGGACATCACTGACTTAAGGTAAAGGAAAACATCATGAGGAGACCTGGACTTATAGTTACTATTAGTCTAAAATCGCTAATCCAACTTAAGCAAGGGTGGTGATCAATACCTGGCCTTATTTGTGTGAAGAGGTCTTTGCCTTGCAGTTGGACAATTACAGGCTGGTATACAATGGTAACAGAGCAGTGGTGGCCCAGTGGTAACGGCCGCGACTCACAAGTAGGTCGTAGGTTCGAACCCAGTCAAGTCCTTTATGTACTTTGTGTAAATAATTTCATCACCACTGCTCTCAAAAAATTCGAAGACATGCGATATCTTCCAACCCGCACACAGGACTACTCCCTCTCACAGGGAGCAGGCCTGTGTCTCAGCAGTGGAAACATTAGAGGCTGATGATGATATACAACGGTATACCCAAAAAATTAGCGTTTATCATTATTTTGGGCTTTGATCTACTTCAATACTAATCTTTCATAATCATTAACACAATGAAAGTACCTAGCAGGTGATTCAATTAGAGGTAGGTATTTTTTCAAAACTAAATTCCGGGAGTGCCGACAAAAGTGAAAACTTGAACAATTACGTGTGTATTTTTTGAATCGTTGTCTAAACAAAACACAAACAGAATACTTTGCCATGACCCACTGTCTTATTGGAAATACATTTAAACCGAGTACATCCCGAGGACAGCCGAACACATCCGAAGCGGTGTCGGTTACGGTAACAGTGGCGCGAATTTCAATGGCTTTTTCCCATCTCAAAAAATGACCAAAGCGCCTAAAGAAGTTTTCACTTCAAAAAAATTAAAATATCAATTTTATCGGGTTATCTTTATTATCATACAAAAGAACCATTCCTTATATTTATTTCATTAATATTATTTCTTTCAAATATTGACCTTAACAGCGGATAATATGGTCCATTCTGAAGTTCCAGTCCATCATAACGCCATGACAAAGGACTATTTACTGCATGAAATTGAAGCCCGTGATCTTGAGGACATGTTGGTACCAACAAGACAATGCTACGTGGCAAGATAACCAGATAAAGTTGAAAATATTTTATTTTTGCTCTTACAAAAAATACCTCTAAATGAATCACCCGTTACGTGTGTAGGTACTTACCCAGATAATATCATTTCCTCTCCACTCTTGAGCCAATAGTGTATGGCTTGAGGGAAGGCTTCCACGAAGCACTCCAGCCTTGCTTGTGACCCTGTTGGGACGCCAATCACCTTGGTCGCCACTAATGTTGAAGGAGGAACTGTGGACAAAGTCTTTGTTTAATCTAAATATATAAAATTCAAAGTCCTGACTGACTGACTGATATATCAAAGCACAGCTTCAACCGCTGGTCCTAGAGACATGAAATTTGGAGGGTGTGTTCTTTGTGAAGAGTAGGTATCCACTAAGAAAGGGTTTTTCGAAATTCCACCCCTAAGAGGGTGAATGGGGAGGGTGAAATTTTACGCGGACGAAGTCGCGGGCAGAAGCTAGTAGAATATTTTAAAATACAGGGTGGCGGGACGTCGGTGCGCAAACTGTAACCATGAATGGAGCACATGATTCTGAACCCCCTGCATTGAAATTTCTCATCGGTTTTTTTTTATTTTTATTAGCCGTTCCATACATTTTGACTGCGTAGGTATTGCACTTTTCTATGAAACAGTTGATTTTTTTTTCGATGACCGACGATAAATTACGTCATCATCATCATTATTTTCAGCCGAAAGACGTCCACTGTTGGACATAAGCCTCCCCCAAGCACCTCCACTTCGACTTGTTTTGTGGTTCTCGCTTCCAACGAGTTCCTGCGGCCTTCACAAGGTCGTCGGTCCACCTTGATAAATTACGTAGTATTATATTATCTGTGGCTAGGGGGTCTAAAACATGTGCTGAATTTATGGTTACAGTTGACGCCTCGATATCCTTTCCACTGTATATTTAAGTGCATTTAAAAATACATAAGATGCAGTAAGATGTAAAAATCTTATTGTGTTGTAGAAACATTGTACCTACTTGGTCTATAAGAACTACAACCCATTTATTGGAGCTTGTTCAAATTGGCAATTTGTTTGAACTGTTTGGTTCATAGTAGATAAGGCCAGGTAAACGACGCGACTCAATAAATTGGTAACGTCGTGTACGGACCGCCATTGAAATATTAGTGCGGTGGAATTCTGGCTACTACATAGGTGATTTAAGATTATGACACGCTACTTTTGAGTACAGTCGTGGACGATGGGCGTAATTGAATATCAGCCTATGATGTTTCCACTACTGGGACATAGGCCTCCTCCCAGTGAGACCGAGTGGGTCGAAACTCGGGTTGTTAAACGTCACATGTCTTCGAATTTTTGGTTCTAGGACATGCCAGTTTCCTTACGATGTTTTCCTTCAACTTATAAAGAGCAGTGGTGATGAAATGATTTACACAAAATAAAGCGCCTGACTGGGTTCGAACCTACTACCTACAACTCGTAAGTCACCACCGGGCCACCACTGCTCGTAATTGAATGCGCTATGTGAAACGGTTACGTTCTAGAATTGTGATAACAGTAACTGGTTATAAAGCACTACATTTAGCTATTTGTTCAAAGGCGCTTCCCCCATTTTCCTAGAGCCATTCGGGGGTGCTAACGCAAAACGGTTGGTAAAAGGCATTAGAGCGCCAATAACGAATTTATTTTTTCCTTCTGAAAAACGCTTGAAATAAATACGATCACGTACAGAGGATTTAGTTGACCTAATTGGCGGAATAATTGGGCCGATGCAGTATGAACGCAGTTAACAACTTTTTGCATCGTTAAAACTACGGAATAATGCGCTTAGCATCCAGTCTATACAGGATACTAAATAAAATATTGATCACTGATAAGCTAACTTAACGGAAGTTTTATTTTGACGTTAGATTTAATCTGGTAAAACCTTTACTAACTTTTTAACTGCTGCACGTGTAACAAGTCCAGTCTAAGGCTGCCTGTCCATTGATGCAGAGTGAGGCTGCGGAGCGGAGAAATGGAGAAATACTAACCAATAGGATAAAATCTCAATGTCATTTTCTATTGGTTAATATTTTTTCTTTTTCTCCGCTCCGCAGCCCCGCTCCGCGTTAATAGACAAAAGCCTTATAAAGCTCTACTCAACGAAGACATTTTTTTTTTCTTCATTTTTGACATCATACCGAAGAAATCTTTCTACAATCTGTCATTTTGTCTTTCATTTCTGCCATTTCTCCGGTGGTCATGAAACGCGTGCTAATTTCTTGTATTATTTCTAAAACTGTCATGCCAAAACCATAATTGAAACTTAGATATAGCTGTATCTGTTGAGCCGCATAGTATTTTTTTTTTGCCAGGCGTTAGAAAGCCGGTTTTTATCGGGGTCTTCAACATGAATGGGCATTAATCTCAATAGGAGATGTTTATATTATGTTACACTAAACATGCCATAGGTATAAACGTATAACTTACATGTAACGCTAAGCATTATCCTCTTGCTGACTGAGGGTGGGACGTCATTGGACGCGATGCAGAGGTACGCGCCCATCTGCCGCCGTTCCACCTTCGACAAGTTCAGGCTAGGGCCCATGAACATGTCAACTGAAAATAAAAATAAACTTTATTCACCGTAATTGCAACCGAAAGATTCCTAAGGGCTCTTTCTTAAAACGGGTATTATGCAAATTTTAAAGTATCATATTTAATGAGAATCTTACTGACAGAAAACACAGTCCGAACGTGGTCCGAACCGATGGGTCTAGATTAGAAGGTTGAAACTTTACACAAGAGTGCCATTATAAAATATTAATTACCTAACTCATTTATTCATTAAACCCGACTAGACGTGCAAGTGGGCCTAAGTATATTAAACTGGTCAGATTTATCTGTATTACGAGTACCTACGTATATCACATTCATGTTTATTTTCACATAAAAAATAACACAATAAAATTACTGAAGTGCATTCTATCTGACAAAAATAAATGGCAATAAGAGAGGCCAACAAAACACACTCGGAAATGAGACACCGACTCTGCTGACAAAGAGAAATTAAAGTAATAGCGGCGAACACAAAGAGATGCGCTTCGTTGACGCCGCAAATCGAAACCGGGGCACAGAGTACTATAGAAGGTCGGCTCCATGCATCCAGCAAACACGCAAACGTAGAACAGCTACACGTACAGCGAGCGCAAGCGCACTTGGGTGTGGCATTCGTTTGAATAGAATACTCTTTATTATGTACAACATATAAATCAGACAAGGAAGGAAGGAGGTTAAAGGTCGGCTTAGAGTAAACAAATGCATATTTTATACCCGCTTTACCAAATTATTTTTGTATAAACAGGGATAGAGCATTATTCGTTGGTCTATCCATACTAAAATATCAAGTACTAGCTTCTGCCCGCGACTTCGTTCTCGTGGAAGTAGTAAGACACCAAAATTCACTAAAAACGACCCGCCCGCCCGCGAAAACGAATTAACAGAATTGGGTTTCGCTTAGCGTTCATTCCGACTTTTTTCATTTTGCTCGGCTCCCAAGGATCGTAGCGCGATGTTGAATACCTTCCTCAAGAATTAGACTATCAAGGACAAAAATATCTAAATGTTTCAAATCCGACTGTTAATTCCAGAGATTATCAAGTTCATGCAAAAAAAAAAAACAAACAACCTCTTCCAGTTTACCTTATAAGTGTAGATATCAAGAAAATAAAGCTCGTGTTCTTATTCTGGTACTATGTTCGTTTGATTTCAACCCTCCTTGAGATAGCTTCAGATCGCCGCACGTATGTCGTGTGTGTGCGCCCGTTTTCGCTCGGTGAATGGAGCTAACCTTCTGCAGGTACTCTGTGACCAGACTATATCATTCACGGCTCTTTGAGGAGGAAGATTATAAATTATATGTATTAATTCTGGCTTGAGCATTTTTTGATTTTATATAATCGGTGGTTTGTTGAAGAATCTCATCATTCTCCTGTCTATATCCCAATTTATATGGAGTCGACTAAACATAGCTTTTTTCTATACCTACTTCTCTATTAGTCGTCTTCGACTAATGTACGGCCGGTATGTTGGAGAGTATCCTAGAAAGTATACTACTACATGTACATATTTTTGGATTTAATCGTATGCTGCGTTCAGGTATTAAGAAATAAGTAGCCCTCTTTGGAGACATGCAACGAGTTTTATAGTATTTTATGACACAAAGCAAATCTGCTTGCTATTATTTTACACAAGGCTGAACATACTGAGCCACGTTACGTTTTTCTGATAGTCATATTTTACTCGTATGAGCATATAGGAGGAGGACATCATCATCATTTCAGCCGAAAGACGTCCACTGCTGGACATAGGCCTCCCCCAAGCACCTCCACTTTAACCGGTTTTGTGCTTCTCGCATCAAATGAGTTCCTGCGGCCTTCACAAAGTCGTCGGCTTTGTGGGAGGCCTTCCAACGCTACGTCTTTCGGTACGTAGTCGCAACTCCAGGACCTTTCGGCCCCATCGGCCATCTGTTCTGCGAGCAATGTGCGTGTGTGGAGGAGGACATATAGTGATCTTATTGGAAACATTCTTCAGCAAGTTCAGGTGCGTAGAACTCGTAGGATTGCATTGCATTGGAGGCAGGTGGCATTCTGTAGTTTCAGCTTACCCCCATGGGAAGAAGGTGTGAGTTTATGTATGTATGTATGTCATCATTTGCCCGGCCTTTTTCCAACTATGTTGGCGTCGGCTTCCAGTCTAACCGGATGCAGCTGAATACCAGTATTTTACATGGAGCGACTGCTTATCTGACCTCCACAACCCAGTTACTGGGTAATACGATACCCCTTGGGAAGACTGGTTGTCAGACGGTCGGGCTTCTGACTAGCAACGACTGTGACAGATCCACGAATGGCAGCCGGGACCAACGGCTTAACATGCTTTCCGAGGCACGGAAGGGTCTCGGTATGTAAAGATGGTCACCCATCAACAGACCAACCGCGGCAAGCGAAGCTTAACCTGATCGATCGACCTGTGCGACTGTTTTTATTAAGCCACGGCCCCGCCCATCCCTCTTTATGTATATATGTAAGTATTTTCGTAAAATTTTAGACTTGTGAGGAAAAAAATTAAAGGAAAGTAAAACGAGTAGTATGTAGGCACTCCTTTCGTAAAACAAGAAGAAGCTCAGGAACTTCCAGCATCATCATATAATATGAAGAAGACAAACATTAATAAAATGAAAAGTTGCTCCGCGAAAACTTTAAATCGGTCACTTTAGGAAGTTACAACTTTTGCCCACTCGTAACTATGAGGACTGAAATATGTTCGAAACTTCTTTGAGAGTAAGAATAATAATGTAATAATAATAATGTTTGTAGAATATTACGTAAACAGTCGGAGTGTTGTGAGTTTACGTATTTATTTATACGTTTAACAGTTTATGTATTCAGAAATAAACAGACAAGAAGAAGGGAATAAAAAATACGAGTAAAAGGTGGTATATTTGTGTAAATCATATTTTAGTGGTAAGTGAAGATAGTTTTAATAAATGTTGCTAATGTAGGTACTAGGTCTTCTTCTCTAGTTTGAAACGAACTATTAGGTAAGTAGGATAAGATACTTTAAACTTTGGTAAAAAATACCAGTGCATAAGGTAGTAGTCGGGCCGGTTACCCAGGGTTAGCTCGTCGCTCAATTGAGTATCACTGTCGCAGCCAACTGGTTTAATTAGTCGTTTAGTTAACCGCCTAGCTTTTTAACTAAAATATGGCAGCCGTTCAACTGATGCCCTGAATGATATTCAATTATAGTTTTGGTTGGAACTGTAACCAATCACGCGCGAGCCGAATTGGTCGCAGTAACTAAACCAGGGCACCCCGACCAAATGGGTTAGGTTAGGTTAGAACTGTGATCAACTGCGTGCGAGCCGAGAGAGCGAAGCAAGGCGAGCACTACTTCCAAGGGCCAGGCGATTAACTAAACGGCTAATTAAACCAGTTGGCTGCGACATCACCACCCAAAATCTCCATAATTGGCAATAATACACAAATATAATTAATTCTCAATTTTAATGCACTGAATTTTTCGAATTATTAACCCGATTGCCAGGAGATTATCTGATCACTACATTATAAAGAATGATGTGAGATTAAATGATTATGTAGGTATCCAAGGTTTATGTATGTTCTTGACATATTCGTTACGTACGAGAACAAAAGAAAATTTATAAGAATTAGGCACATAATACTTTTTGTAGAATTCTTTAATCAGCGAAGACATGGAAAGGATAATAAAACATTATAAATATTATAATCTAAACGAAACAAGTAATGGCCACGTGAAGAATATAAAAATTTTATATAAGTAGATGGAAAAATTGATCCACTTATATCAAGATGAAAAAAAAAATCTGAACGAATTTGTCTAATTTTCTGAACGTGCCTACTTTATTTAATGTGTCTTTAGGTGTTGACATAAAAAGGTATTAATAAAATAAATAAAAAACCTTATATTTCTTACTAAAAAAGTTACAGAACTACAATAATTACAGAATAGTAAAAATAAACTAAACTAACTAAACTACAATTTCTTAAATTCTATAGAGTTATTATTTATATATGCTCAACTCTATAAAAAAGGCATAAGGATGAGTTATTTATTATATTTTTATATTAGAATGATGTAGACTCACTGGAGCTATACAGGGTGGCACGGATTGATGCGCAAACTGTAACCATGAATTTAGAACATGATTCTGGACGTAGAACTTTTTCGTAGATTACCAAGAAAAAAACAACTATTTTATAGAAAACTGCAATGCCTACGCGGTCAAAATGTATGGAACGACAATTTTTTTTAAATATTTCTACGCCCCCTACGTAGAAATTTTTCGTGGTTCAGAATTATGTAATGAATCCATGGTAACAGGTTGCGCGTCCATGTCCTTAAATTGCTACCCTGTATAACAATCGAATTAACAGATAAAATGTATACCACAGGTGCTAAAACGTATATACCTTGACGGTTATAATTTCCATTTAATCATCAAAGATAGCCGGCGTGGCTTTAAGACAAGGGTTATAAATTCTCGCCATCTCAGTACTAAGAGTTGATTTATGATAATGATACTACTTAAGCTTAAGGAGTAGGTATTATGGCTCCTTGTTCTAATCAGTAAGGCCATGTATTCTAAATGCTGCAATTAATACGAAACGTCGTGATTTCAACTCAAATATTGTAGTTTTAAATCGAGATTTCGGACAGATTTCGTTTAGAATTTCTCAGGTTTTTAGAACTTCAAACCCGAGCATATTATTTTGTTTTGTTTGGACTATTGTGTACGAGAAACGAGAAATCAAAACAAAAACCACGCATATCGCACCTCGTGTTCTGCGTAAAGCTTCTACGGTTTGTTCCAAAAGTATCTGATGAAAATGTAAACAATTATGTAGATCAGAAAATGTACCTGTGGATGCCAATTAGTGGTGCCACTTACAAATTGAGAGCTTTGATTTGATTAATTGTATACTAATAAACCCGAATTTGAATATTAAATAATCTCAAGATGTTTTACATTTGACAATTAAAGTTAATAATTGAAAAATCATCGTCGAAAAATTTAGGTTTATGAACCTCAATTTCCGTCGATGATGTCTTTTATTTAATTACAATTCAATAATGCTATTCACACAATAATTCTTGAAAAAAATGGTGGGATATAAAGCTAAAACCTTCTAAATATAGATGAATGTGCTACTACTATGAATATGTTTAGTGATTGATTGCGTAAGAACTAACCTAACCTAGCCTAAACAGGGTTTGTTTACACTTTTGGAACAGACAGTGCATAATGGGTATAGACCTATGTCTCAATTAATGCCAATACAAAACATGACCAGACTTTCAATACTAAAAGACGAATATATCAATATAAATAATTTAATTAGGAGAACACGTCATCCTAAATTAAGAACTTTAGCTAATATAAAAACCTTTACCTTGCCTAGATGTAACAATACATAATAATATGGTATGAGAACATACACCTACATACTACCAAAACTAATAAATGAACTTCCTACGGACATACAAAATAAATACCTCTGTAACCCTAAAAAAGCAAAATGTTTATTAAAAAAGCATTTTCTGCAAATTAAAAACTATGATTATGTACTTTAGTTTGATACACTTGCTACCATCTCTAATTGTGCTATTAATATATCATATAATAAGTAAAGTCTTAAAATATTCTTGAATGTAAAACTTACAGTCTAATTTTTGTTAATCTTTAGTACCTATATTATGTATATTTTTTTTTTCTGAACTCACTAGCCATATATAAGCCATCAAAGGCTTCTGTGGCTTTTAGTATTTTAAAAAACTCTGCGATATACTTTTTGAACATTAATAAAAAAAAAAAATTGTTGATTCAGGCCCTTTTCCACATTGAAAGATAGAAACGTAGTTTAGTTCGAATTCTTTAGTATCTATTCTACCTCATCGAAGAAAGTTCTCAAGCTCTTGGATTAAAAAAAGAAACCATTTTAACTTTTAACTTGAACTAAGTTTTTGAAGGAACAAGCTTAATTGCTTCAATCGGGTTCCTTGTTTGGCAGTGCTGCAGTTTATCGGCTGCACCAGCCATACTTAGTCCGACGGCGTTTTTACTGCAAACAACTGACGTCTTTGAAGTGATTTAACAAAACTTGCCATAAATTGATTTTAATTTTTTTTTTTTGTAATATAAATTCAGTAAATTAAGTTAATAACCGCAAATCAAAACTGTTATGGAAGTTGTTTATTTTAAAATAACAAAAGACTTCGTTATTTTTTTTTTCTATTTTAATATAAAAGGTATCAATTTTTTTATGTAATATATAAGCTAACACACTAATACTCATATATATGTTACCGGCCAAACCCGGTTTTAGGATGAACTAGTTTCGTCTAGGCCAAACCAGTTCTCCCTCGCTCTTTCGCGGGTCTCCTATTTCTGCGTAAAGGGTTGAAAGTAACCTAACCAAACCAAACTTCGGGGTGCGCTTCGCTCGCTCTTGCATCCTAGCGTCGCCTAAGAACTTGTTTGGCCTAGGCGAAACTAGTTCATCCTAAAATCGGGTTTGGCCGGTAACATATACACTATACAAATATTCACATGTATACAAAAAAAGAGAGCAAAGAATCATGGGCATAAAAAAATTCGTACGCATTGCTGTCAACAGGAATAATTATTATTCGTCTAACCGTGAACAAGTTATCGACAGACGCAAGAAAATTCGTAAGTTGATGGAAATTGTAGGATAATGATCCAACAATTTCGATCACCCTCAAATCTAGCAAAAAGAAAGAAATAATAATTCTATAACGATAATCTGCATCTATTACTGCGTTGGTAAGACATAAATCTGCCCACCATCTAAATTACCTTCCCATAAAAGCACCCCTTTTTACGTCACTCGTAATTAGACACAGGCGTCCAAGGACCGTAATAAATCCCAGCAGAAGTAAGAGATAAAATTTTAGATGACGTTTAGCTGCAATCAGTCATCTTAAACCCCCTCCTTTGCACAAAGGGAACCCATCGTTAGGTGGAAACTAACCCGGTTAAAATGAACTGCGAAAAGAAGCAAGCTATACAGCCCGTAACTTAAAAGAGGAATTAAGTGTGGAACACGTTATTATTTATTGCAGTGTAAAGTGCAATGTGTTGTGTTCTTTGTCATAAGGCGGGTTGAGGATACAGGCTGGAGTATTATATTTTCAAGCCTTGTTTAAAAAAAGATAATACTGATTGAGTTTAAACTTCTTTGTGTGAACGATTGTCTATTGTTATTTATTTACACTTCGCTTTTTAAATATCAACTGAGAGCTGATAACCAACGCCAGATAATTTTATCGAAGGAATAATTTTTGACACTTCCACACAAAAACTCTCAGACGTCAATTTTATTCCACAAATAAAAATTATCTGTAGATTGAAAAATCAGCTCTAATATATTTTACTAATGTTTATCATCACTTTACCTATTTACTAGCTAAAGTTAGGTAAGCACAGTATAATCAGCCTACAATGTTCCCACTGCTGGGACACAGGCCTCCTCTTTTCGAGAGGGAATGGGCTATAATCTACCACGCGGGCCCACTGCGGGTTGGTAGCCCGAAAGGTGGAACTGGTCCCTGGTCCCAGTTTTGAAGTGGACGAGTTGCCCCGTAACCCGATCATGTCACATGTCTGCGAATTTATGGTTCTAGGACATGCCGTTTTTCTTACAATGTTAGTGTAGTTAGGCAAGGCAATTTTTTTTTTTATTATAAAATCCGAGTAATTCTTGTTAAATTACTGTGAATTTATTTTCATAACATCACACTTCACACTAATAATACAAAGGCGGGACAGGCAGGCGGGGCAGGACACACAGACAAGGAGTTTGACTTTGGCTTACCTTTCCGAAGCTCTCCAGCTTCATTTCTCAACTGTATGTTGGCTCCATCCTCTCTTCGCCAGAGGATCCTCGGAAGAGGTCTACCTTCAGCTCTGCAGGATAGGCTGACGTCTTGACCTTCCCGGGAGACTAGGTCCCCGCTTGTGCCTTCGTCCACTATGTTTGGAGGTACTGTGGAGGAAAAGGACCAATTAATAGATGATATATTTTATTTATTTATAAAAATTAATCAAGTGTTTGGAGTGCATCATAATGATAAATCACACTATCACACTAATCACACTAATATTATAAAGGCGAAAGTTTGTGAGTGTGTGTGTGTGTGTGTGTTTATATGTTTGTTACTTCTTCACGCTCAAACGGCTGGACCAATTTTGATAAAATTTTGTATAGAGGTAGCTGAGACCCTGGATTAAGATATAGGCTACTTTTTATCCCGATATTCCCGCGAGTGTGAATGTGAATCCGCGGGGCGCAGCTAGTTAAATATATAGTCTCTTGACCGAAGTTCGGTCATGATGGTCAATCCCAATGACCCAAGAGATGTATTAGCACGTGAAGCCGGTGGTCCTTCGCCTAATCTCTTTTTGGTCGTGTTTGATTGCCGGCCCATTCGACAATGAGAGTATAATAAATACCCATGTATTTATTATACTCTCATTGTCCATACACGTCAGAGCTAATAATATTATACTAATTTTTCCTATTGATTTTTTAGTCGTTTGTAATTTTTATTTTTTAGTCACAGTTTTAAATATTACCTATTTTGCCTGTCATTACAGTAACTTTATATGCGACTTTATAAAATTGATTAAATAAAACGTGAAAATAAATTGTTCTGTAATTATTAAATAACATCTCCAAAACATCTTCCTCCAATGTTCTTTGTAATTACCAGGCACGCTCCGCTTGTAAAACCACGAAAATTACATTGTTTAAAACAATTAATGAACAGACGCGTTCGTTAATTGTTTAAAACAATGTTATTTTTATAGCAAATTTTAATTAAATATAGGGTAGGTACAGTAAAAAAAATTTTTAGTCAGCTATTCGTACTTATAATTTTTTTTTTCAGAAAAATTAATATCTAAGTAGGTACCTACCTAAGATATACACAACGGTTTGTTCTTTTAGGAAAGAGAATTAATTATTAACGCGTAATAATGCCTTGTAACATTACTTTCGTCTGTAAAGGTAAAAAGTTGAACGGAACGGAAGCAAGTCCCATCATGTTACGATTCCCATGAGCTTGAGAAAAGAGCAGGTTTTTGATGTTTTCGCAGAAAATCTTAAATAAGTAAACAGACTATTTATATTACTATTGGAGAACTTTAACATTAGAGGACAAGTCCCTGGTTTCTTGTAGATCGCTAGTTACAATAATCTGAGTTCTTATGAGTCAGCGCCCTAATATAATTTTTTAATGGTACCCACTCAATATGTAGTTTTTTTTTTTATTTGGTTTTATATCGAAAAATTCTTAAAATTTAAATATCTCGAAAACTATTTAATTTCGGCCATACATATGGGGGGTTCAATTTGTTGCATTTTGAACACCCTATCAGCTCCTGACGGATATACGTCGAATAACAAGTAACCCTGTGTATAACAGAGTAAAAGCTTAAAAAAATCCAAGTTATAAACCTATTCAAATAACTGCTAGACCAAGACGGCACTATCATAAAAGTGACGTCACGACTATGTAACATCATACAGTTAGCGATATTATACATTGTCAGAACCGCGCGACAAAAAAAAAAACAACCCGTTTTTATACTTTTTATACATTTTAGCCATGTCATTCCTTTCTTTAATTTCAGAGAGAACGAAAAAAATTCAAATACTTTTAAAGCGTGTGGCGTCTCTATGTTTCCATCGATTTTACTGATTACCTCATTTTACTATGCCTTTTTTGAAATTACATTATTTGTGCGAACATTTCTAATTAGAAAAAAGGTGTCCTAATAGGGATAACGAATGATTCATTATCCCTGTTAGGACACCTTTTTTTCTAATTTCCATCATAGTCGGTGGTCTGCTTAGTACTTAGCATAGGCATAATATAATCAGCCTAAAATGTTCCCACTGCTGGCACACAGATCTCCTTTCTTTGAGAGAAAGTGGGCCGTAATCTACCACGCGGGCCCAGTGCGGATTGCCACCTAGGCTTAGAGCAGGGTTACAAAATTAATTAATTTTTAGTTTGCATTCAATAATAGTGCAATATACCTCTCAACTGTGGGAAAATCAAAATTTGATTTATAACAATAAAAAAAGCAATTTTGTCTCATTAGTGACAGTTGAGCTCATAATGTTCCTACTGCTGGGACACAGGCCTCCTCTCTGTGAGAGGGAGGGGGCCGTACTCCAAAACCCGTAGTGCGAGTTGGTAGATGTCACAATCATGTCTTTTGGTTCTAGGACATGCCGGTTTTCGGCTGACAGGCCGGTATTATTTACGGTTTTTGTGAACAAACATTGGCATCACCAAACTTGACAGTTCACAAATAATATAGATGAAACTTGTGATATTGTGAATAATATACCTACATACATAATCCGTTATCAATAAATTGAGCTAAGCCAGACTATCGTTCAATACAATAAAGAGAACGTTTATACGAAAGGGATGCTTATTTACTTATTCGCAAACTCCCAGAATATCTCGTAAATTGAGAAAAGTAGGTATAGGCTCAGAATACTCTTGGCATGTAATATCCTTTATGATATATGCAAAGGGTCTTCTTGTTATCATATTTTAGAATTTCTCTTGCAAATAAATATTAGCATTTGTGTTAGGTGTTATACAGTATTTGTGGTTCACTAATGTTTCACCAAAACACCATTGACAAATGTTTAGTTTACAACCAACGTATTAACGTATTTAAATGTTTTATTTTATATAAACACTCGCTTTACAAACATTTATTTGGCAAATGCTTCTCTTTACAAATGTTTCGGATTATATAATCATTTATACATTTTTCATTTAACAGTTTTATTCTATTGGAAAAATCACAAAATATCATTATTTTTATAATACATTTTCTAAACCAGTCGCAAAGTGATCATGACGGTATTGTAAGTTAATATGGTAAGGCCCCCGTCATCTACTTCGAGCCTAACCTGTCCGAGTCGAGGTGAAACCGACTCTTACAAAAAATTCTCAAATAAATTAAGTAAGTAATTATCAAGCAATGCATTGTGTCAAACGTTACTTATGCTTTGCTTTATTAACTTTTCAATATTTTAACACAACTATTTACACTAGGTACCCGGAACCACCCCTATATGCTGATGGTGATCACCGGGGTGGTTTTAGTGAGGTAAAAATTCCACACTCCCCGACGGGAGGTCGGGGAGTGTGGAATTTTTTTTCCTCAAGGTCGGGTGCCTTTTGAAGGTTTCCCCCGAAAACAAAAAAAAGGTACTAAATTAAATAACTAACTTAATGCCTATTTTTTCCTATTTAATGAGTTTCATTTTTAGGAAATTGCGTAAAAAAAAATTGGATAATTATTTTCATAAATGAATTATTTGGCAAACTTGTTATTGTGTAGGTAATTATGAAATGACAAATTATGTTTTTGCTAATCATTGCATGTTTTCGTCAATTTTGAAATTATTTGATTTCTGTTATCATTAATTAATAGGTAGTTTGTTTAGAAATAGGAATAAAAATGCTGTAGCTACCATATTTTTTTTCTCACAATAGAACTGCGAACTCGCTTCTGGTAAAACCCAACGCGGTTTGACTAAAAATTTTATACATTTAAAATACATATTCGCCAGTGACGAATAACAAAACTCGCTCGTATAATAAAAGTTATAAACAAAACAAATATAATTCTTTCCGGAGCACGCAGCGACCGTGTATGGAACGTATTATAATATAGTCACGTCTGGTCACGTCTCACCAAACTTCTCCAAATCACGTACGGCACTATCGTCGTCTTTATGAACTTAACATTATACTATAGCACTTACATAGTAACTATGTGACTTTGATAGAGGATTATTGAGCATAATTTTGCATGTTAAGTCACTGTGCAAACGGGCAAACTTTGGGTGACGTTCGTGTATTAAAGCGACCGTTATAAACAAGTTTTGATAATATCCCGCTTTGCTCCCGGTCTGTGGTGAACGGAAAATATTTTGAGAACATCGTTCAATAACAAAGTTGAAGAAAAACATGTTTTTCTGTGCTTTGAAAGTGGTAGTGGAGTTACTTGAAATGGAACATTTGGAATATTATAACCTTGTAATACTAACACAGATCTAATAATAAAATGGAACTTGCTCAATAGTAGTGATAAACACTGTATTTTATTGAATATTTTGTTACTGGAAGCCACACATTTTATTGCGATTATCGAAAAAGTCCAAATTAAAAACTGGTCCTTAGCAGCTTTGAACAGAGAGAAGTGGAAGGAGAGTGGGGAGGCCTTTTCCCTGCAGTGGGACTAATAAAAAATAAATTAATTAAAAACCAGGATAAAGGCGGCAACAATAAATCCCGCGTAAAACAAATGAATTAAGTATATGCTAGTGAAACACACAAAATAACAGAAAAATAAACATAATCACGTCAGTATAAAACATCGTCCAAAATCCGTACACAAAACGCAAACCGTCGATCAACCTCCCAGAATCTTATGCTATTGACCCCGATAGCCCCACGAACAAAATGTGCGGACTGTAAATCACTAGATCCTGGAACAACTGAACAAAATAGCCGACGCTGTCGATGCAGGCGACGTGGGGGCACGGCGCTATTAGCCAACGTGCTACCCGCTGACAACCCTCTGGGACCGTTGAAGCGTTAGTAACTGTTACTATTCGTTTTTATTTTAACTATTCGTTGTTGAGAATTTTGTTTTCAAATATTTAGTGTAAAGGCTTTGTAAAGATTTAGGTCTACGTAAAACTGAGCGAGGCTTCACCTTCATGATTTAATTTGTTACACAAAAAGATAAATTAATGCAATCAAATTGTTAAACTGTAGCGTTGGATAGTATCCTGTTTGGTGATAAATGCAATCTTTACGAATACTTTGAAAGTAGATGGCAGATTTAGGAGATAAGCATTGATATATACAAAGAATAGAAAAAAGCAGTTGCCAAGGGACGCCGTGGAAGACGCTCCGGGCGTCGGGAGCCGCGTGACGACTCCCGGCCACCGTAGGCGCAGGCCTGCGGACGGAGAGTAATGGGTAGCTCACCGTCCGATCAGGACCAGGCCCGTGCCGGACGGCGCGTATGTGTTCCACGCGCGCCTCAAAGAGATGTCAGCAAAAAGGAAGCCTGCCGGGGGTGCGGGATTGTCTGAAAGGGTTACCGCTACCCCAGAACATAAAGGGCTAAGGAAGGAACACGGATGAGTTTTAGTCAGTAAGAGTCTGACACTCCCTTCCGCTCCACCCAGAGCGGGAGGGGTCATTTAATGATTTCCCATCCATAAAAAAAAGGGACAAGGATAAAAATGTAAAAAACGTAGAAGCATCTTCGAGGAATTATTGAAGTAATATGAGAGAATCTGATTTTATTTACTCGTCCCGGCACTGAGAGCTCGTTAAGCTCTCACAGTACTGTACATTTACAGTACATACCTACGACATTAAAAGCTACAAACCTACACGGCTGTCTGCAAATTATTTGGTTTTTGTCTACAATTTCTAAATTGGCACACCGTTGACGGAGCCCCGGGAGCACCAATTACTTTTACAAAACATTATAAGAATTAAGCATAACTTTTGAGCCTTTGTTAAAAGAAATAAAAAATAAAAACAGTGGCACTCCGGGAGTGCCGACAGAAGTGAAAACAAAACACAAACATAATACTTTGCCACTCACTGACATATCGGATATACATTAAAACCGAGTACGTCCCGAGGACGGTGGAACGCATGCGAAGCGGTGTCGATTACGGTAACAGTGGCGAGAGTTCAATAGTTTTTTACCATCTCAAAAAATGCCCAACGCGTCTAAAGAAGTTTTCACTTCGAAAACCTTCCTTTCTCACTTTCTGTTCTAGAAACTCATGTGCAAAATTTTATGCTTCTAGATCTGGGTTTGGGCCTTGTGTTGCTGTCAGTGAATGAATTAAATGTAAGATTTTTATTAGGAAGAGCAGTGGTGGCCCAGTGGTAATGGCATCAACTTACCAGTTCGTTACCAGGTCGTGGGTTCGAACCCAGACCGGTGCTTAACTTTTTATCAATAATTTCATCACCACTGTTCTCAAAACGGAGAAGGAAAATGTCGTGAGGAGACTGGCATGTCCTAGAACCAGTAATTCGAAGACATGTGACATCTACCAACCCGCATTCGTGGTAGATTACAGCCAATTCTCTCTCCCTATTAATATAGGAATATTGAATATTAGGTATATGCTGATTATTATGATTGTGATTAGGTAGATTAGTAATTAGTAGGTATATTAGTATAGAAGTACAGGTAGTATGGATTATACAGGGTGGTCCAAAAGTCGTGGATCAAACGAAGTAGGGGGATAAAGGAGGTCATTTCCAACGCTTTTAAAGTGAGAAATATATTTTGGTAACGTTACAAAATTTTTGGAAAAAAAAAAATTGCTCTTGAAATTTGATACTCAGAGCCCTAATAGAACTTTGTAGTGCTGATACATTATCTAGTAGTAATACAACACTGTTTGTTTTATATCCCTTTTTTTTGAAGTGAAAACTTCTTTAGCGGCGTTGCACACTTTTTGTAATGGGTAAAAAATGTTAAACTCGCGTCAGGACATCGCGTCAGGACACGTGACCGTCAGGAGAGATTCCCCCCCTCCCTCTCTTTCTACGGCGGCGCCAACCGAAGTGAACCAAGTGACACACGACAATGGATGGATGGATCGATGGATGCATGATGGATGGATGGATGGATGGATCGATGGATGGATGGATGGATCGATGAATGGATGGATGGATCGATGGATGGATGGATGGATCGATATATGGATGGATGGATCGATGGATGGATGGATGGATCGATGGATGGATGGATCGATGGATGGATCGATGGATGGATCGATGGATGGATCGATGGATCGACGGATTGATCGATGGATCGATGGATGGATCGATGGATCGATGGATGTATCGATGGATGGATCGATGGATCGACGGATTGATCGATGGATCGATGGATGGATCGATGGATCGACGGATTGATCGATGGATCGATGGATGGATCGATGGATGGATCGATGGATCGATGAATCGATGGATGGATCGATGGATCGATGGATGGATGGATCGATGGATGGATGGATGGATCGATGGATGGATGGATCGATGGATGGATGGATGGATCAATGGATGGATGGGTGGATCGATGGATGGATGGATGGATCGATGGATGGATCGATGGATCGATGGATGGATCGATGGATCGACGGATGGATCGATGGATGGATCGGTGGATCGATGGATGGATCGATGGATCGATGGATGGATCGATGGATCGATGGATGGATCGATGGATGGATCGATGGATCGACGGATGGATCGATGGATCGATGGATGGATCGATGGATGGATAGATGGATCGATGGGTGGATCGATGGATCGATGGATCGATGGATGGTTGGATGGATGGATGGATGGATGGATGGATGGACGTGGACGTGGACGTGGACGTGGATGGATGGATGGATGGACAGCTGATGGCTCGACCGTCTGTGTAGTAGCCATACTGCTGTGTATTTGTAAAATTCGGGTATATAAAGTGTTTAAAATATGGAAATTGAACAAAGTGCATCTGTTAATGAAAAAAGTGACGCAGAAATAGTGAAAAAATGAGTTATATTAATTCAATTAATAATTGATTTATTTCAACGTTAATATTCAAGTTTTCACTTCTGCCGGCACTCCCGGAGTGCAACCCGTCTTTTTTTTTAATTCGTCTAATTGCGCAAGAACTCTGTATACACAAATATTCATAACTTTTAGGGCATTTGAATTATGACCATGCTGTAGAAAGATTTTTTGTTGGAAATGACCTCCTTCATCTCCCTATTTCGTTTGATCCACGACTTTTGGACCACCCTGTATAATAAAAACTTAGTAGTAAGAGGCATTATTACCCAATTACATCAACATCTACCCAACTAAACCTAAGCTTCAGCTTTTATTTAAACCACCTACACAATCCTCTACTTAGAATTATATTCACTCGAACAAAAGCGATGAAGTGATTTGTTATCACGTATGGAAACTACGTCAAAGCACTGAAAGTTTAGCGGTGTCTCCAAAGTTCCGATTTCCAGCGACTTCCATCGACTTCCACTTGTCTTCCATCCAGACGTCTGCCACAAATCCGACGAATTGCGTTTTTCCAATCTTGCTGGGTATTTTTTTACGGAATTGGCTTGGCAAGTTAAAACAACAATGTGAGGGTAGGTGAAAAGAATTCTGCCCCACCGCACCGTATGTCAATTTTCTTTCTGAACTTTTTGCTGGTTATTTCCTAGGATGTTAAATGTTTGACTTTTCTCAATAAAGCTGTGTTTTGGGTAGTGAATAAGTGATTTAGAGAGCTTAATTTTAACTTTTATTTCTAAAGTTGGTTTATGAGAAAGGCTTATTTATATTTACTTACTTCAATTGCCATTGAGTGCACAAACCTTTAAGCACCACGGTAAAATATTGATTGGTGCTCAAAAAATAGGAGCTCAAACGGGAATACTCCAAAAATATCGCTACTATGTTAAATCTGACGACGAAAAAATCTATAGAATTCGGTTGCGAACTAATACAATATTTTATCAAACAGAGTTTTGAAGCAACATTATAAGCATAATACCAATACCTACTGGGTAACAAGAAATGAATGTATGTGTACCTACCTAAATTTGGGAATCACGGGTCGTTTTGTACCAGCCAACCATTCAAGACGGATCACAATCGTACGCGAGCCCGAAGCCGCAATCTTAGCCTATACTTAGAATCTCCCAATAAGATATATTCTTGCTACATATACTTGCTTTAGAAAATAACAACATCTTTCACGTAGACGGAAACCCAAACTCCAAACATACTTTGCACTGAATTTTGACCTTATTTTATACAAAATATCTCGACCATGTGATTCGATTCAAGTGACGATGGACGAAATCGAGCACTCCGAAAATTTCGTACCAGGAAGTCAGAGTGAAAAGACAGCTTTTAACAGTCGTTGACCCAAAACAGACCGATACATCACCAAAAGTTGAGGAAATACGACAGTTACGATAATTATTATTGCTTCCAGAGAAATCTTATCATGAAGCCTTTTTGCGGGAACTTTTTTAGGTGAAGGCCACAAAACAAGTGTAGAAATAAAGAATGGAGAACACAAACGTGCAGCCGAGAAGGAACGACACAAAAAAAAAACAATTTAAGAAAGCGCAGCGATGGCGCATAATTTGTTCTGCACACTTTGTGCAATAGATGTAGTAACTTTAATTTCGGTACAAATTCCACGTTTGCTTTTGTGTTCTGCTGATGTGAAAAGTTAAAATATCATCATGTTTTTGCCTCTCGTGTGTAATTAAATTTACTCCCAAGAGTGCTTGTTGCTTTCATGATAAATTGAAGTTCTGTGACATAAAATTTAAGTGGCGTTGATAAATAAAGTTTACGCCATGTTGATACATAAAGTTTTGTACAGCAACTGAATGTTGTGTGAGTTATTCAAGGAATTTCTAAGCTGTTAGTTTCTTCTTGTAACTTTAGTATCAAGGAGGTTCGTGGAGACATATTGATATGCTTTACAACTGGACTTGATCGCGGAATACTTTTATAAAATGCAGATGCCCATATGGGATGGCCTGTTGAAACTATGCAATGAAATGAAATAGTTTATTCTATAAATATGAAATCGGAATCACTCGGAATCAATATACTCATGTAAACATTTTGCTGTCTGTTTCTATCATTAATCGGTAACTATTGTCTTTATTATCATTTTGATAGAGCTTAACAAAAAAGGTGATATTTCTGCTTCAATCACGCATCGAAGAATTTCGACCTAATCCCATTTGTTACAGTAAGACAGCATTATCCCTCACATTTACCGCTTTTTTCGGTGCTTCATTTGGGAAGAAACATTTCAGAGAAACGTATTGCTGTTATGTTATAACAGACGGGCCCGTAATGGCTGACCAGACGCCATTCCGAAGTGCCATTCCACTCCGATGTTGTTTTCCTTCAGAAAAATACTCGAAATTTTTCCACTAGAGGGGGAACATATAAAAAACAAGTGGTCGAACGAACAGTATGTCATATAATTTTGTGGCACCGGTTTATTTGGAAAGTTCTCGTTTTAGTACAGTTTAAGAAATTGGGTTGGTTTAGTGCTAGTTCTAATTTTTGAAGCTGTTCGCTAAAATAACATTATGTTTTATATCGTTGAAGTTTTCTTCAATTACTTGTTTTTGTCTGTTCTGTTAACGGCACGGTTGAAGTTTTAGACGCTCGGTTATTTTACTGATGCAATTCGAAAATCTTCTAAGAAAGCGAAAAAAAATCTCTTGAACATGCTACATTCAATACCACAAGCATTGCCTTTACCGTATATAAGGAAAAATCCTTGCGATTTCTAAAAATTTGAATCGCAATATTGCGCATCAAAAGCTCACAGTAAAAAAAATACTAGTTTATAATATCTCCACCTACCTAACACATCAACACATCCAATCTGCTTCTTCATAGTACTGGTGTTGATCTGACACATATAGCACCCTCGATCTTCGACCTTCAGCGGTCGTATGTGAAGCTGCCACGACCTCGGGGAGTCGTTGGTCACGGCGTACCGCGAACTGTGTGTCACCAGCCGAGTATGGAGAGTTAAGATTGTCTGGTCATCTGCTCGGATCCACGCCACCTATGTAAAAGAAAAAAGTGTATTAAGATGGGGATTTTGATTTGTTGTAAGGCGCTCACTCACCGGGAGCATTTGCCTGTAATTTAACCGTAATGTAGGGTAATTTTCACTCATATTACTTGTTTAATTTTTTTAAATTTTTAATTTAGTTAAATTTAGAACTAAAAACTAAATTCTACAATCTGACGCTTCATTTCACGCTGTTTTACATAACATTAAATTGAAGACCCGCTGCATTGAAAACTGTAAAACGTTTTTGCAAGTCTGCGTGTTAAATTTCAGTAAATTACAGAAAATCACAAAAAGCAAAGCTGTTTTACATAACCGCGCTGTTTTGTAAAACAGCTAGCGGTTATGTAAAACAGCGGATTCGACCATCCATCTGCGACATTTATATAACTTTAGTAATAGTGGCGAGTGTAAGTAATGTAGGTCCTACACACAACGATCGGTTAGAGTAAAAAAGAAATACCCTTCTTTTTATTTCTTCAAGTAAGGATCGAGTTCCCTGGAGTGTCATAGGATGAGCTGTAGGCGTCCTGACTTTGCGTTTTATTGACTGACCTTGTAACTAAGTGGGTTCAGGCTAGACATCTAGACTATCAATAAGGATACTTAGTTGACACCCTTATAGATTAATTCACCCTTGAACTTCAAGTGGATTTTTCGGTATCGCCCTTCCAACTAATTTATAATATTTGCACGAATCACGTCTTTATTGAAGTGAAACCAACTCTGTTAACACGTAACGAGCGAAGCCAAGGGTTCAATCAAACATCGTTTGGGAAAAAGAAGAATTACCATTTCTTGTGTACCTAAACATTTATAAATGAGTAATGTGTGTAATGTCCGTAGGTTGTAGTGATGTGGTCAACCACATCACTCAAATATAAAGATCGAATGATTTCATATTAGTGTAATGGAACGGCATAAGCCATGGTAACTAAATTACAATTATTTTAAAAAAACACTCGTACTTGCCAATAATATCTTAAAAAACATGTAAATTCAATTCTCAAAGAGCTTGAAAACACAATATCATTATACAATGTGTACGTTATATAAATAAGCCCTTACATTGTGTGTGTGTGTTCTGTAAGACAAGACCCTAACATAAATATTACGCAAATGGGAGTATAATTAAACACACAATGTTAATCTGAAACAATAGCCTTTGCCAGGGGCGCTAAACCCATGATCAAAAGAAAACGCGTACTCCAAAGTGGTACAAGATGAAAATAAAGTGAAATTCTTTTAAAAAAAGGTTAGAAATCAAGCAAAATTACAAATTACATTACGTTCAACACAAACCTAGGGTACAAAGGAAAGAGGCACGAAAAGGGAAATCATTTTACTGCCGCACTTTGTATTTGTTCGGCACATTTTAATTCAATATTATCTGATTTGAAGAAGGAAAGTTATGTCGGTCGACCAGAAGCGGAAAAGATTTTCGTGATAAAAATTGGCTAAGAAATTGAGAACTTGTTTTGTGTATAATATGTTTGAGTTGCTGAGTTAACAATATTTTTACGGTTTGTAAGGTAGATGTTGTTGATTGGATAAATAAATTATACTTGCATTGCAAATTTTATTAAAATACACTTTTTTCTTATTAACCGGTCAAGTAGCGCGCGTCGCCCATTGGCGACGAAACAATAAAAAATCAATTGTGTCTCATTAGCGGAGCTTGACAGATTAAAATAAAAATGAATATCAATTGTCCAAGGAGATACCACTCTGTTATTATAATATAATAAAACAAATTAGCATTAATTATAAACAAATTAGCATTAAAATACATTTTGATTACGGTTATTGTTAGCCTGCATCATCCCACTGCTGGGCAAAGGCCTCTCTCCATGACTTCCAGCTCTTTCGATCTAGGGCTAAAATGAACCAGTCTTTTTCTCCAACTCGTCTCGTCATCTTCTACGTATTTCGATTAATATTAATAAAACTCCAGGTACTTTATACGCAACAAAATATTTTCCCCATCATCAACTTCCTGTCACATCTATTAAAATTACCATTATTAATGTTTGATAGCCCTGTAGATATAAAGTAAGCTTCCCTGAGCTTATTTTAATAAATCTGGGTAAGGCATCATTTTAATAATAATTATTATCTAATCTTTATGGAACCCAATCCTCTTGGAATTTGAGAAGCCATAAATAACTTTGGATTACTTGTTGTGATTGAATTTGAAGATTAAAGATCTTAGACTTTGCTTACTACTAATTCTATGAATAATCAACAAAAATTGAAAGTCAGTTTTAGCTTACATTTGTCTACTGATTTTTGTAGGGATCTATTTCTTACTTCTTAAAGGACTTGAATCAGTACACGAAAACAATTTGGCCACCTTAAAAGTCTGAAGTGTGCGTTATAATTTACTTCTACTAAGATGACTTGTCATCATCTGCCTAGTCTTTTCCCAACTATGTTTGGGTCGGGTTCCAGACTCACCAGATGCAGCTGAATACCAGATTTTACATGGAGCGACTGTCTATGTGACCTCTACAACCCAGTTACTGGGTAATGCGATACCCATTGGTAAGACTTTCGGGCTTCTGATAACCCATAACGACCGTCAAAGATCCACGGATGACAGCCGGGACCAAAGGCTTATGGTGCACGGAGGGGTCTCGGTGGGTCTCGGTATATAAAGGATCCATCCACGGAACAACAAAATTCCTAAGTTTATAATAAAATCTAGGAATCGATTTTCACTTATTTCTATTTGTCATACATCATTTTTATATGGATATATGCCCCCCAATGCCACGATTCGGAAAATGTACACTGTATTTTTGCAATACCGTCATGATTGCGAAAGTGCCTTCGGCTGAATATTCAATACGTAAATTCGCATAATCTCGCGAGCCCTTTTTTCGCTATGTGATTTATCATTTTCTATAGATAGCCATTTGTTATTTTTATTAGCTTAGCTAGTAGGTACCTATTGGAATATGGTTTGGTTACATTTTTAGGTATTTCGCTATTTTAGGATAGGAATTTCTTAGTAACAGCCCGGAGTTTGGAAATTGCCTGTATGATGTCCCCCGTGCCTCGGAAAGCACGTTAAGCCGTTGGTCCTGCTGATCTCTCTCCGGTCGTGTCGGATTGCCGTCCCATCGGACTATGAGAGTGAGGGTCTCCCCTCACTCCTCACTCTTGGGAGTGTACCTGTGTCTGCGCTCACACTTGTGCACTATAATATCTCCCGCACCGAAGGCTAGTCTCCGTTGAGATTGGCCGCCGTGGCCGAAATATAGTCTGGAGGACTTTATTTATATAGGGATTAAAAAGACCCATCACAGCCATCAACTACGCATTCTGAACATCAAACTAAGTAGCTTTGTGCAAAAATAATTATTGCGAACCGGCTTTCATTTTTGGTGTGAAAAATCGCTGAACACGCAAGACATTGTACTCATAGGTGCATGCAACATTGATGGTGGGGGTACTTAAAGTTGTGTTATATCATTAAAACCTTGTTTTCGTCAGTAAAAATTGAAATTTTGACCTTTATTGTCTCCATAACCAGGAGGTTCCCAGGTATAATCCAGTAAAAAAAAATGATTACAATGACGGGGAGTACAAGTGACGCTCGGCTTCGTTAAGTGTCTTTTTACACTTTTTGGTGTTTGCCAAAGAGCGATAGAACGCAGCATCCTGGGTGTAAAAAAACACGACAAAATTCGGAACACCATGCCGCGTTCCAAAACGGGTGTAATAGACGTAGGCAAGAAGGCTGCCAGGCTCAAGTGGGATTGGGCAGGTCACATCAGCTGCATGCAGGATGACCGCTGGGCAAAAGTTTCTACACAATGGGTGCCTGAAGGTGGACGGCGCCGCCGAGGTCAGCCCAGAAAGCGGTGGCGAGATGACCTAAACGCGTGCCGCGAGGGCTAGTTTGAGGTGGCGCGGGAAAGAAGTTCCTGGAAGGACTTGGGGGAGGCCTTTGCCCAGCAATGGGACAGTATAGGCTATACAAAAAAAAAATGTATCGCTGTTGCTTGCCTAAATTAAGAAAATAAAAATAAATAGAACCACTATAATCTTAGCCCATTCACTGTCCCACGAATCACATATGATTCATGTTGATTGTTTAACTATTGTGTCTACTTTGTGGACAGTGAACCAATTAATATGTGTAGGTAAGTAGTAGCTCCGAATAACAACAGCAATAACAGCCGCACGGGTCGATCGATCAGGTTAAGCTACGCTTGCCGCGGTTGGTCCGTGGATGGGTGACCATCTTCACATACCAAGACCCCTCCGTACCTACCTCGGGTAGCACGTTAAGCCGTTGGTACCGACTGTTATTCGTGGATCTTTGACAGTCATTACGGGTCGTCAGAAGCCCGAAAGTCTGACAACCAGTCTTACCAAGGGGTATCGTATAACCCAGTAACTGGGTTATACGATACCCCT
The DNA here is from genome assembly GCA_945859645.1 of Amphipoea oculea. Lineage (NCBI taxonomy): Eukaryota > Metazoa > Arthropoda > Insecta > Lepidoptera > Noctuidae > Amphipoea > Amphipoea oculea. The sequence goes on from OX243876.1 coordinate 9,031,550, forward strand.
TGGTAAGACGATACCATGATACGATACCATGTAAAATACTGGTATTCAGCTGCATCCGGTTAGACTGTAAACCGACCCTAACATATTTGGGAAAAGGCTAGGCAGATGATTATGATGAAGTAGTAGCTCCGCACAAAAACGTCTTGAAATCCCTCAGAAGTACCTAATTTTAACTTTCAGAAAATGTTATTACAATGCCGAAGAAGCCACAGCTATTAGTGTTCAATATCTTAAGTAAAGAACTCCTAAATTAAGTTTTGGAACTATTTATACCCGAAGGAAGTTTCCGATGCAGCTATTTATAATATCGGAAAGTTTTAAATATAAATTCTTCGTTCCGACCGATTTTAATTTTTTTTTCAATCACTTCTCTTAGTGTTCCAAGAAATTAATCATAAAAAAATACTATCAGGGCTATCTAAAAAAAAATTGATAGCCCTGATAGTTTTCAGGAATTCGATCTTTCTTCTCTTTTTTTTTAGGATTTTTTTTTTTTTTTAGTTTTTTTTTTTTTGCTAAAACGTTTGGAAATGACCTTGCCCACGTCCCTATTCGATTTGATCCGTACTTCCAGGGACAACCTGTGTATTCTTGTAATATGTTTTTTCTCTGTTCATCTTACCTATATTACATAAAGATGGACAGAGAAAAACCGTCTTACCAAGGGGTATCGTATAACCCAGTAACTGGGTTATACGATACCCCTTGGTAAGACGATACCATGATACGATACCATGTAAAATACTGGTATTCAGCTGCATCCGGTTAGACTGTAAACCGACCCTAACATATTTGGGAAAAGGCTAGGCAGATGATTATGATGAAGTAGTAGCTCCGCACAAAAACGTCTTGAAATCCCTCAGAAGTACCTAATTTTAACTTTCAGAAAATGTTATTACAATGCCGAAGAAGCCACAGCTATTAGTGTTCAATATCTTAAGTAAAGAACTCCTAAATTAAGTTTTGGAACTATTTATACCCGAAGGAAGTTTCCGATGCAGCTATTTATAATATCGGAAAGTTTTAAATATAAATTCTTCGTTATTCATGAAATACCTAACATTATACTTTTTAGGGTTCCGTACTGATAGGGTGCATAACTAACGAGACCCGTTTAATAAGCCTACGGTTTTTCTCTGTCCATCTTTATGTAATATATGTAATATAGGTAAGATGAACAGAGAAAAAACATATTACAAGAATACACAGGTTGTCCCTGGAAGTATGGATCAAATCGAATAGGGACGTGGGCAAGGTCATTTCCAAACGTTTTAGCAAAAAAAAAAAACTAAAAAAAAAAAAAAATCCTAAAAAAAAAGAGAAGAAAGATCGAATTCCTGAAAACTATCAGGGCTATCAATTTTTTTTTAGATAGCCCTGATAGTATTTTTTTATGATTAATTTCTTGGAACACTAAGAGAAGTGATTGAAAAAAAAATTAAAATCGGTCATAACTTTTGAACCGTAAAAAAATTCACTGACATTCTCAGGGTTAAAAAGTTTGGAAATGACCTTGCCCACGCCCCTATTCGATTTGATCCATACTTCCAGGGACACCCTGTATACAGGGTGAATTTTTCTGATAGTGTCCCTAATAAGGATCAAAATCTTCCCAGAATTTGATCCTTATTAGGGACACTATCGAATTGTGTAATAATACAGTGTGTGTGTTTTTTTTTTTCACAATCAACAGGTTCGATTCCTGGCTAGAAATATTGATTTTTCAAAAATCCAATGATGCAGTTTTAGTTTTCGTCAAAATCGAGCCCGCGACTCCTTTGAGTACTTTTCGCTATTCCTCATAGTTTAGAATTTGGCCATCCACGCCCACTTGGAAAATTCAGCCTGTATATGTTAAACTAGCTTCTGCCAGCAAGTTCGTCCGTTCATCCCCAACATCCCGGCACATAGCATCGTCTGCCCGCGTTATGACTATAGCCTATAGCTATCTTCAAGAATTGGGCTATCAAATGCAAATAGATTTTTTTAAATTCTACTGGTAGTTCTACCACTACTATAGACTAATTTAGAATACATATCAATCGATCAGAAATCTTCATTATCTTAAATTCAAACACGAATCGAAACGGCAATCTATTAATTTCCCATCAACTGAAACAACTAACATTATCAATTATCAAAATAAATTACCATAATCACCGTATTGTTACTATAATTGAGTTCTATACACATCAATAATTATTATAGTTTGTTAATACTTAGTTATTGTTCGCATCGACAATAGTGATCGTGTCAGTTGACTAATTAATAGTTTGCAGAACACATTGTTCTACTAATTACTTATAATTAATTACCAGGTGTCAGCATTCAAGGGTATTGTTGAGACAGTTTACCTCGTAATATGATAGATATCAGACGAACGTATGATAATGATCAGTTTATCAAATGATGCATGTGCTGTACGTGATGTCCGTTAGTAAGTACACATGTCAATTCGAAATGGGATCGTCTACGTATCGCCTTTCGCCTCGGCGTCAACCTGATGGAAGTTAGTACGTACGTAACCAAAGCGGATCAGAAACTCCGAAACGTCGACTCGGTTACGGCTAGGTGACGCCGCGCTTTCGGCTCACCGACCGCTGGTTGATGGTGCAGGCAGGCCGCGGGGCATCGGTGGATGAATAGACGTAAGATCGGGTACGGAGAGACGACGAACTGTAATGCACCGCACCGCGGTTCGTGAGCTTGTCCCGAGGCAAGGCGATTACGTTACGATTCCGGAGTTTCATACAAAGAATACTGAATGGCTCGAGTCGATACGGTAAGGATCCCTTTCCGATTAAAATTTGATACATGTGCTATGACTCTTAGCCGCCGCTTATGCGCTGCTTGGGTAGGGCATGTATGTAATCGAACCCCAATACCTAATTCCCATTTTGCTTTCATAAAAATATTACTGAACACTCTAATATAATGATTGCGCCTCCTTTGTAAATCTCAAATAATTGTTATGATTATTTTGGGGTTTTGAAAATACTACATAGCCAAGTAACCACGACAAGCTTGGATGTGGCGCTCGCCGGCCGTTGCCGCAGCACCGCTCGCTTCGCTCGCTCGACTCGCGCGGGTTGCTCACAGTTCTAACCAAACCTAACCCGTTCAGTCGGGATACTTTAGTTACTGCAATCAACTGTGAGAATAGGCCAGAAAGTTAAAAAAAGGTTCAATTAACCTCTCGTCTGTCGGAAGGTAGATCTACGCGAGACACAATGGCTTTTTAATTGTGTCTGTAATTACGACATTCAATGGGTTAATAAAATAAGTGTGCATCATTAGAAGGTCAACAAGTTTTTAGAGGATCAGTTAAATATTTCGCATTTTATTTCTTGTAACTAAAAACGACTATACAAGCGTCTTAATGGACGACTGTTGGAATAGCCCTCTTAACGGGGAGTCAGAAGATTGTTCAACAAACAAATCGAAAATATTTAGTTACCTACAAAACAAACAATGTTATGTTAATTACGCTTTTCAACTTTCACTTAATCCTTTCCACAAGTTATCTATCTATTTCAATTTCGAAAATAATATTTACATAATTTAAATGTACAGGAATATAAAAGTCCTCCAGGCCGAATTTCGGGACAAGTATATAAAAATTAGGAGGGGATTCTTTCCCCTACTGTTTATATAATTGTCATAGGGCATCAAAAAATTCGTCCTTATCGCTGTCAGCAGGATAATTGTCCATAAGGCAGACAGCATCGTGACGTTGTATGACAATGCTGATTCTTTGGCCAAAATATAGGCCAGTCCTCTGATATTGTATTGTCTATTATTTATTTATACAGGCTGAAATTGAATTCATGAGCATCCTTTTAAGGGGTCATTGTAATCATCATTATGTACAACTTTTACTTTGGGACCAAACTTGAAATCGTGAAAAAAAATCAGCTCTTCCCTATATTTTAACGAGTTATGTGAGCATAAATGCAAGGAGGAGCTGATTTTTTTTCGCGATTTTAGGTTTAGTCCCATAGTAAAAGTTGTTCATAATGATGAGTACAATGACCCCTTAAAAGGAAGCCCATGAATTTAATTTCAGCCTGTATATAGTACTTTATCGTACACCAGAAAAAAACAAAACAAAATAAAACTATTATTAAATATAACATACAATGGGCGGCGCGGCGGTTTATTTTAATTTCACAACGTTCCATATTGTAAAGAACCCAACTATGTTAGGTAGGTATGTTAGGAAAGTCTATATTGGTTACTTTGGTTTGGTTGGATTAGGTCAGAACTGCGAGCCCCTGCCAAGTGATCCAACCGACCGTGCAGCGAAGTACCACAACCAAATAATTCCACGTTCAACTTACAAAGATAAATGATGTTTTTAAAAGTTGCGACAAGATACTATCACAGGCCGATTAGTTTTTGTTTTATTAATTTAGGGGAAGTTCTTTTTTGCAGAATGAAGAAACATGACACAAAATCACGCCTTATTTTCCCCGGTATAGGCAGACGTGACCTATTAGTAATTGCAACATTTTTTTCACTTATGTTTAAGCGGGAGGCGCCAAGGTAGTCCGCGAAATTAAAACTTTCTTACGTTTTTTGCAATTTGCAGGTCAATTTCATGTTGAATGTTGATTAAAATACAATCCTATTGATTGCTATTTCTGAAATAGTCATTAAATATGATTATAATTATGAACATAGAGGGTTGTATTAATGTTTTTCTTTAATACATTCTTTAAAGTCATATTGTTGCGCTTGCGAATCATATTCTGGTCAACATACAACCTGAAACTGACCTGAAAATTGCAAAAAACCTTATAAAAATTAGAATTTCGAGGGCTACCTGGCGCATCCCTCTTAAGTCCCCTGTAATAGAGGGCGAGCCTATTGTCATAAAACGGGCACAAATCCAGACTCCTTCCAGATGCTTTTCAATTATGAATTTCTCAGTATACCTAACAGCCCACAGTCTGGATTTGCAGAATAAAGACTCGATTCGTAGTTTGCCAAAACATAACTTATTGATCAGTAGGTACTATTTAATTCTCTTTGTATAGAGGTATAAGGAACAGGGTGTTAAGTTCACTCATACTCCATAGAAAAGGGAGGATCCTCCGACCAGACGGGTATCGTGTCTGGAGGGCAACTGCCCAATGATTCATGTCGGGCCGTTGTATCTATGCTAATTGCGCGGTAAACTCTGCTTACGAGATGCAGGATTTTGCGTGACGTCAGTATGACGCGTTGTAGATACCGCTACAGTACTATTTGGTACGTGCCTACAATATTTTACCTACACAGCAACATCCAACACAACACAACAGAGCAACGACATACAAAAGAACCGAGAAAGCAGTAGAACCCCGCTAAAAGACTCCACGATGAAGCTCGACCTGAACCTGCCTGACGGCAAGGTCGTTAAAAGATGCCCATTCATAGATATAATTACCCATCTCTCCACTAGCCCAATGCTTACTCGAGGATGCATATCCGGTAGGCTCTTAAACCCTTACCTATCCTTCGGGCACGTCTTCCCTATCATTACCGCGCCCCCCGGTCTATTCCTTGATATGCAATGGTCGCTGTAGCACCATGAAAATGAGGCTACAGGAGCTAGTGCAAATCTTGGGGTTCATTCGATTAATCGAGTCTGGTTTAACCACGCTGGGATCGGTGCAATTCATTCATACATGTTTTCAGTCAAACTTGATATAAACATGGTAAGTTATGTAGCTACCTACATGTGTGTTTAATATTTATCTGAAGTAAGTTATTTACTTCAAGCAAGCGTGAAATGGATACGTAAACAAATAAATCATAATTTGATGTTGCTTCAGCTGTGCTTCAGCTCTTTTTGATGCTTCGCCATTTACATAAAGTAAACAAGTACTTATATGTTTTGCTGTTTATGTTACCTAAGAACGTCTCTAAAGTCGAATTTACATTACGAAACTAGTTGCGTAAGCTTTGTTATTTCTTGGTAGTTTTCCGTGCAAATAGATATTTATTATATAAATAGATAAATTATTATTTACACGCCCAAACTATTAATGACTGGCTTTAAGTAGTGCCAATGTTTTTGTCTTATTACCTATAGCTGGTAATTGCTGGATTGCACACGTCATGATCGCGGACCATCTCTAAGGTTGTTTCGATAGATAGAGAAGGTAGACAATTCTTTGTGAGAGTTAAGTAGTCACATAAGTATATAATTAGACCTTTTAGTATAATCATAATCCGCCTATGTTCCCTCTGCTGGGACACATGCCTCCTCTATTTGAGAGCGAGTGGGCTGTAATCTACCACGCGGGCCCAGTGCGGGTTGGTAGATGTCGCATGTCTTCGAATGTTTTGGTTCCAGGTCATACCGATTTTATCAACATGTTATCCTTCACCGATTTGGAAGTAAAGTGCCTACCTGGGTTCGCACCCACGACCATAACTCATAACTCGGGACCGTAACCACTGGGTCCTGCTCTGACTAGACTAGTATAGTCAGTCTCAAAAAGATTTATACATCGATAAAAGTTCTTTTAATTCTTTACAATCTTTGTTCCATAACTGGCGAAATTTGGGTGTACTAAGTAAGGTACACCTCTGCCTAACGATTCGGGTATTACAGGCGAGATAATTATTATGTTATGTAATGTATTTGAATTGTAATTTGTTGACTAATTTATGTTAATTACTCAATTGATGTTATTATGACCACAAACTCGGCAGCAAACCAACATTATTTTGCAGCGCCCTGACAGGGTTCATGTACAAAAACCGACAGTAATTATTCTGTAAAATGCGTGATGTACATGAGAGCAAATAAATAAATACATAAATAATATTTGTTCGATAATATTGAATCAATGTGTCGCCACATAACATACTCCACGTCGTAAATTAATTGTGCAAACAAAGTTTTACGTAGGTACCAATTTTAAAATAAAATAATCAAAAACAGATTTATATTCCAAATAGCGTCAATAGTTATAGAACCATTGGTCGATCAGAATTTTTGTTTCAAGCTTCCAATTCAATCAAAATAACACGTAACATGACGCCTGTAAACTCCAAAAGGTTAAGCAGAGGTGTACCTATAGTACCTAGATCCACAAAAAATTACACATACAATCCGTCCGTTGAAAAAAAAAGTTAACTTCGTAAAAATATTTTTTACAATTTTATTTTTTAACATGCATAGGTATAGTTTTTATCGTAATGATAAATATAATAAATATAAACATTTCGCGCATAAATGCATTCCAGCGAGATGCACACTTAAGTCGGACGGGTTGTACGAAAAGAACTTCAATCTCAAACTAAAAAAACGTACTTGCACAATTTAAACATCAGCTTACTTCGTAACTAAGGGTTTTACGTAGACACGGATTTAAATCGTGATGAGTCGACCGTTAGATAGCTTGTGGGAGAAATTGCTAACGCCGCCAATCTCTTTGTGAAGGAAAAAGGCGATCTCACTACCTCAGAATATGCGGACTTATTGATTCCTTGTTGACTTATGAACTTTCGAGAGGATTACGTGGAACATGGAAAGTCGATTAACGGTTTAAAACTTAGATTTTAAGGCTTTATCTCTTGGTTTAAGTAGAAGTTTAAAGCTTGTTTTCTTTTGCGATATACAAAAAAGATTGTTCATTCTGTGGAGTACTGTCTTCCAAACCCGGGGTACCTAGGCTCCCCGGGCTTATATTAAAATCATTATTGAAGGCGATGGGTAATTATTTAATAACCAATGAGCTAATCCCCTAATCATTCATACTATTATTCGACCTTTTTTTTTGGTTTTTATTTGTATTGTTTATAAGTGGTAACTTGTAAATGTCCTTTAATTTCATGTTGTTTAAGAACACTGTATAAATTAGCTGTAAGTTTCCCGAATAGTATAAAATATAAAAAAAACAGTGGCTCTCGATCGGGAGTGCCGTCAGAAGTGAAAACAAAACACAAACGGAATACTTTGCCATCACTCACGGACATATCGGATATACATTAAAACCGAGTACATTCCGAGGACAGCCGAACACATTCGAAGCGGTGTCTATTACGGTAACAGTGGCGCGAGTTCAATAGTTTTTTCCCATCTCTAAAATGTCCAACGCCCCTAAAGAAGTTTTCACTTCAATAAAATATTATACAATAGATACCTATTTATTGTAATAGGTATCATAACAAGGAAAAGACTTTGTATAATTAGCAAAATATTAATAAATAAAAAGACTACGTCAACACAAATGATCTTTTTTTTTCTAACCAAACCTAAACTCACAAACATAATAAAAAAGAATAATTGGTTAAAACACTCCAGGATACCATCGAGGCAAACACTAGAGTAAACTAGAGATCGGGGAAACGTACGTAATGAATTCTAAACATGTGCAGAGTACGGTTGGCCCAGTTTGTCAACAGCAAGAGATAGTGACTGTGTCACGTCAGGCATGAAACAGTGACTTATCCAGCGGCACTTGCAACTGCGGATAGCGTCAATTCGTGTTTTAGAATGAAATCATTCGGAGTGTAGATGAAACAGGCCTTAAAGGATGACAGATTAGAGCGAGTCATTGATATTGGCACTAATTAATTAACAACTTGTTCAAGCAGTGAACAAATAGGGATAGTATATAGTCTATTCAAACTTATGTTTCAAATTAATATTAGGTATTTCAAGTTAAACAAATATCAACTTTATTTTAATGGTTATTAAGTTGATTTCAGAGTGATTAGCACTATCGAAAATGTTATAAAATGTTTGTTTGTATTTTATTGTTTTAACTTTATTGTTTATGATTTAAAGTTATTTTTCCATAAACTCATATTTGTTTACATTTTTGGCAAATAAATCGCGAATGCAGATTAATTATTTTATTGCAATAATAGTCCCGGCTGTAATTTGTAATCTTTGACAGTCGTTACGGATATACAGAATTCCAAAAGTCTGCCAACCATTCTTTCCAAGGGTATCATGTTACCCAGTAAATGGGTTGTGGAGGTCGTATAGGCAGTCGCTCCATGTTAAATACTGGTATGCACAGCAGCATCTGGTTAGACGTGAAGCCGACCCCAATATATTATAGATGGAAAATGAAATCAGCTGATGATTTAGTTAAAATTAAATGCTTCCAAAAAAAATGGAACCCCCTTTATTCATAAACGTTGCGTAAAGTTAAGTTGCGATTAGCGACTGTTTAACCATACATTTTGACGTTTAAACGTCACTTAACATGAATCATCGTTTATAAATAAACCCTAACGTAACAAAATGAACAAATTAATCATGTAACCAACTACAATCCAAACCGCTTAGTAAATGAGGCCTTTCCTCGGACATTGGTAATAAATTCTAAACGCATGCCACGTTCTGGCAGCCCACTTTGAGAATAGAAACAGATACGGACTGTCACTTTACACATAAACTAGTGACACTACCAGTGCCAAGCGGTTACTGCAACTGATTTAAATGGTCATACTTTTAAGTGAATGCATGGTAGTAATTTCCTTCGAACTGATGTGCTGAATTAAGTGAATAACGCCCACGAAAGAGAATGTGGTTAACTATAGTAAAGTATTGTTTAATAAGACAGTACAGGTGTGGGAGTAGTGATGCGGCTATGATTTACGAGTAGTTAGATAGTTTTGAACCCAGAGAGGCACTTTGCTTTGAGTAAATTTTCATATCACCACTGCTCTCAATACGATGAAGGAAATATTGTAAAGATGTTCTCGAACCGAAAATTCGTAGACATTTATCATCCACCAACCCGCACTGGGCCCGCGTAGTATATTACGGCCCGCTCCCTCTCCTAGACAGGAGGCCTATATCCCAGCAGTGTGGAAATTATAAGCTGATTAGCTATACTATGTTATTCCAAGAACAATAAACTCTACATTGAACTCTAGAAAGAGATCGTTACTCGGTTAGGAGTAGCAGAGACTAATTTATCCGACGCTAAATATCTTCGCAAGGGATCTAAATGGGGTGTTTCTATATTTAATGTCTGTAATTTATATGGTGTACATAATAAAGAGTATTCTACTCTATTCTAAAATAGCAAGGGGTAGAAAAAGAATCGGGCCTGCGGACGGAGAGTAATGGGTAGCTCACCGTCCGATTAAGACCAAGCCCGTGCCGGACGGCGCGTATGTGTTCCACGCGCGCCTCAAAGGATGTCAGCATAAAGGAAGGGGCCTGTTAGGGCCAAAGCCAGCCGGGGGTGCGGGATTGTTCGAAAGGGTTACCGCTACCCCGGAACATAGAGGGCTAAGGAAGGAACACGGGTGGGTTTTAGTCAGTAAGAGTCTGACACTCCCTTCCGCTCCACCCACAGCGGGAGGGGTCATTTGATGATTTCCCATCCACCTAAAAAAAGGGTCTAAAATCAAGTGCTTAATTCATGATTACAGTTGGCGTGTCGATGCCCCTGCGACCCTGTATACTATATAAAATTGCCATATTAACAACGCCATAAGTAGTTACTGGAGAATACATAATGTCACTTTACATAAAATATAAACGACTGACACAACCGTACCAAGCAGTTACTGCAAGTGATTTAAGTGGTCATACTTTTAAGTGACTGAACCAGACTGGAGATTTACCTAATCGTAGTAATTTCCTTTGAACTGATTGCACTGAAATCGTAGACTAACGCCAGCTTAGGGAATTGTGGATTAACTAAACTTAATGAATAAATAATTAAATAGTAGAATACATAATGCATTAATTAGGGAAACAATCATCTTTGCAATTAATGGCTCAATATAAACTAAAACTGCTGAAAACCGGTGGCCAAAAACTATCAAACAGAACTACTACAACTATTTAACAGGCATTAGCATAATCAGCCTATAATGTTTCCACTGGTGGGCCACAGGTGAGAGAGAGTGGGCCATAGTCCACCACGCGGGCCCAGTGCGGGTTGGTAGATGTCACATGCCTTCGAATTTCTGGTCCTAGGACATGCAGGTTTCGTCACGATGTTTTCCTTCGCCGTTTTTGAGAGTAGTGGTGATGAAATAAATTACACAAAGTAAAGCGCCTGTCTGGGTTCGAACCCACATTACCACTGAGCCACCACTGCTCTCGAAAGAAGATGCATTAATGCGGCGAAATAAAAATAAAATATTACCATTGACATTACAATAGCACCTTCAGATAATTCTGGTAATTCGCTACCTAAAGCTTACCTATTATGTCCTAAATAATGCACTAATCTACTAGGTCATTTACCGATGACTGAAGTTTTCACATTTGTTTTACATTAGGTATTGGGTGACGCTGCATATCCGATGCACTTTCTTATAATTTTACAGGAAAGACCTAACTTCAGAAAGTAATATCAAGTAGCTACACGTACTAACTTATATGATTATAACTTGCAAGTTTGTTGCATGTCATCCACTGACCTATTTCGTTAGACCGGCTTATAATGTAACAGCTGGGGATAATATGCAATGATACACTGTATTTTCTACTCATTCGCATGACATTAAATCATTATTACCATGTAGATATAAAATAAAGAAACTGTATTTTTTTTTTCATTATAAAACTCTGAACAAATACTAAAGGTCTAAAATGGGAGGCAGTCAGACTAATGCTGCATAAAGATAAAAAGTAGGAAAGGCTACGTCTACTTAACTAGCTCCCAGACTCAGAGGCCGTCAAAATAACGAGAGTTTTAAAGGATTTAAACAAAAAACTAGAACGGAGCTAGAATTGTATGAAAGTTTTTTTACCAACAGACCTCATTTTACAAACACTCTAACCAGAGGCTCATAACATTTAACATCAAGTAAACATTATGAGCAATGGTGCCCTGCCCACTGCCACTTAAGTTTGGCAATTCTTCGAGCTATGTCGGTTACCTTGGTTCTCCTGCGGATCTCTTCATTTCTGATTCGATCACGCAGGGAAACTCCAAGCATAGCCCTCTCTATTGCCCTTTGGGTGACTTTCAGCCTGGGCACATTGCTCGCAGAACAGATGGCCGATGGGGCCGAAAGATCCTGGAGTGGCAACCGCGTGTCGGAAGACGTAGCGTTTCAAGGCCTCCCGCAAGGTGGACCGTCGACCTTGCGAAGGCCGCAGGAACTCGTTCGATGTGAGAAGCACAAAACCGGTCGAACTGGAGGTGCTTGGCGGAGGCCTATGTCCAACAGTGGACATCTTTCGGCTGTAATGATGATGAAACATTGTGAAACAGAAACTACATTGCACAAATCTCTTCCTTAATATAATTTGCGAATGTAACATCGTAAATAACACAACAGAACGGCTCATTTATTAACAAAAGCTTTAAAAACCTCAACAAGCCGCAAGAACCGATAATAAATTCCATAAATGTGTATCGAGACTGTCACATCAATTTTGTAAATACGCTGTTTTACGGAAGACTTATGAATTATTACAGAGTTCATGAGTAGAAGGAGGAATCAGCAAATCGTAATGAGATAACGCTTCGCTGAAATGCAAATGAATTTGACGCTTGGATGCGCACGGGACCAGGGCTGGGTCCCGGGATTGGGAACAAATTGGGGCAGGCGACAGAATTTGCGCGCTCATTTACTAGTATACATCCGCGTTGATTTACAATTACCGCTTTACTTACAGTTATTACTATGACCTACTAAAGTCCTTGTAAAGACCCTCGGAAATTAAAGGGCCTTTATTCAGTTCTATTACATCTGTAAAATTTTATGATAACAAGGTTGGAATGAAGGTAGGAATTATTTGCGGAAAAACTGGAAAAAAATCGCGTTTCGAAAGTTAAAACAATGCAGCTGTGCAGTAAGATCAGAATTTATATCATTTTGTACAATTTTATTTGCATCTGCGTCATAGTGTTCAGGAAATTGTTGCAACGTCTGGTTAGAAGTTTAATTTCTTCTTTAAAACCTTTACAAAAGAGAATTCATAATTACAAATATAGATAAATTAAAACACGAAGAAAGTGAAGATAATCATAATATTATCAACACTATTCGGAAAAATATCAACGTCAACACTACAGGCAATCATAAAAATAGACGCCACTACATTTTTATATCAACAAATTGTCGACATAACTCACAGTCGTCTAAGTCCCTAATAGTAAATACATAATATTACGCGACAATGTGAAAATGCTCCTATTTACTTAGATATTTCCTCCCTCGTTTATGATTCATACAAAACCAATGATCTGGATGAATGGTTTCGAAACATCGTATGTGACATAGGACGATATGGCGCCACACGGATAATACGATATCACTAAGTAAGATTAAAAAAACAGCAGCAACATCGAGGAAGAAGAGTCTTCGATATTTCCTTCATGCTCAGTGTAGCAAAAATGTTTCGGTACCTTAAGAAAATAGGTGTAACATATTACCTATGTCTTGGTACCAGTTTTTCTATCCGCGCTTCCGCAGTTTCTGTGCAAATATTTTATGAGGTTCAGAAATTCTGTTCCATATTTAGATCTAGAAGGTGGCATGACGATCTATTATCATTCGCAGGGCCAACATGGCCAGATATCGCACAAGACAGGGAGGTTCGGAAGAAAAAAGGGGAGGCCTTTGTCCAGCAGTGGGACCCAAAAAAGGCTAACAAAAAAAATAGATCTATATGAGTTACAAACCTATTATAGCCATTAAATGAAACATCTGCTAGAATTATATTTCATTTCGATTAATAACGTCTACATACAAAATGTCAATTTAGGGTAAATCAGTAAATTCCTCAAAGCCATTTGAGTTCATGATAAAAATAAAGCTGAGGCCCCATCCGACGAGTCAGGCGGATCAAACGTACGTTTCTGTTTAAATGACATTGCAATTGATCGATCGCTCCTAAAAGGAAAAGAGCTCGTTTTTCATGAGCGAGGACACTAAATGGATCCTCGATGAACGAGGGTTATTTACGGACCACTATTGCTCTGCAAAAACACACCATGAATAGAGTTCAGACAGATAAATGTTTCTAAGTGTTTCGGATTGAAACATCATTAATTTCCTTTTCAACAAACAGAGATTGGCCATTCATATTGCTGGGTTCTGACTTACACCATCATAACTTACTTGTGAAATGTGTTAGAGAAATAATATTATTTTTACCTACATTTGTGCATTGCTGAACTTTCTAGGAGTGAAATAGTAGCGTCTTGTACCGCACAATTTAATTTCATAAGTTACGAAACTACCTTCATCGTTTAAATTTTCAAGTGAACATATTTCATTAAAGTTTTAAGAGCACAAGTTTGGTATAAACCTCTTAAGTATAATCAGAGTGACCTTAAAGTTGGCTATGCTAAGCACTGGTTTCCAAGTGGGGTCTGATAACGTCAAGGAAGTGGGCTCTTAAGAAAGACAAACTTTAGTAAGCTCCTCAAAGGTGTCTTATTTTGATTATTATACAGGGTGTCCCTGGAAGTATGGATCAAATCAAATAGGGACGTGGGCAAGGTCATTTCCAAACGTTTTAGCAAAAAAAAAATACAAAAAAAAACTAATAATAAATACTAAAAAAAAAGAGAAGAAAGATCGAATTTGTGAAAACTATCAGGGCTATCAATTTATTTTTTTTAGACAGCCCTGATAGTATTTTTTTATGATTATTTTCTTTGAGCACTAAGCGAAATGATTGAAAAAAAAATAAAATCGGTCATAACTTTTGTGAACTGTAAAAAAATTCACTGACATTCTCTGGGTTAAAAAGTATGGAAATGACCTTGCCCACGCCCCTATTCGATTTGATCCATACTTCCAAGGACACCCTGTATATAGACAAAAGGGGTATAATGTAAATGAAACAGAACGTCTTTACACTACGAAGTATTTAATCAGACTAAAGAACAGGCTACTACAAGTTTCTATCTTAATTTCTCTTTTTTTTTTAACAATTTTTTTAACCTACACATAACTACGAATAAGTGTGGCTGTCACGGCCTTATATCTTACTATCACAAATAGGGAATATAAAACGTGTGAGATCTAATTTTATTGTTCGCTTAGACGCCAGAATTTTGTTGATGCCTATTTTACGATGCAGAAGGAGCTTACGTCATAATCTGAACTTCAGATTGTTGGCTTGAGGAGAGATGTTTACTTTATGTAGGAATTTGGCTAAATTATTATATCATCATAAGCCTACACAATACTAATACAGTGTGATCTCATGGGGATACAATAATTAGGTACAGGTCCGGGAAATTAATTGTTAAACAAAGTAACAGACTACTATAATTAGCCGCGTTATAGTCATTTCATACAACTGTCAGAAAATTACAGTCGTGATTTGAATATACGGACAATTTAAGCTAGTAGTCAATTTACGTAATAATGAATTTCCCAGACTACACAGTTTCACAGTACGAGAAATTGTTTTAGGATAACCAAGTCACTGTTTACTTCTATAACCAAATCAGCCAATAATATTCTCACTGGGACACAGGCCTCCTTTTTTAGAGAGGGAGTGGGCTGTAATCTACCACGCGGGCCCAGAGCGGGTTGGTAGATGTCACATGTCTTCAAATTTTTGGTTCTAGGACATGCCGGTTTCCTCGTGATGATTTTCTTCACCGTTTTGAGAGCAGTAGTGATCAAATTATGGAGCAGTGGTGGCTTACGGGTATCGGCCCCAACTTACGAGTTGTAGCCGTGATCCACCACGCGGGCCTAGTACGGGTTGGTGAGGCCATAACACGGCAAATTCACGTAATCTGCATTCGCGAATAATTTGCCAAAAATGTAAACAAATATGAATGAATGGAAAAATAACTTTAATTCCTGCATAATAAAGTTCAGTTTACGCTACAACTTCATAGAAATAAAGTTGATATTTGTTTAACTTGAAATAGGGTGGGGTATGCAGCACTACGCAATTTTACTATAGGGCGTCCGATTTGTTACACAACTAATTTCCCGGACTGTACCTACTCAGGTAGGACTAAAACTATTAGCGTGATCTTGAAGTAACTTTGCTACACGGATTACAAAAGACAGGCTTTTAGTGTCCCTTGAGCTTTGACGGTAAATCGGCTTAATACCTAATTAATTCGCTTCTGGTAGGTACATAAATGTTGCTAAGAGTATTGTTATGTTAGTAGATTCGTGTACCTATAGATGAGTTTGTATTTAACTTCGAGTCTCTATTCATTCAACAATAGTCATAGATAGGTAAAATAGGTTACGTTTACAAACCATAAAATTGTTGTGTTTATAATGAGATCTGACAGTTTAATTATAATTATTCAAATCATCAATACAACCCTCTGAGTTCATAATATATAATCTTATTGATTGATATTTCATGAAAAAGTCATTCAATAGAATTATAATTTTGAATTTAGAGGGTTGACGAGTGTTGGTAAATTATTGAGTTTAATGAATATAATTCTGTAAATACATACAGTAAAACGGGGCTACTTTGACTTCCAGGGTTACTTTGACAAGGCCGATCACAACGCTATGACGCGTTCCCCACACCCCGCGCCTCGCGCAATATTACTCGAGGTCACGCACACTTACTGAGCACACTTGAAAACCGATTTTGGCGGTCTGTTAAAGTAGTTCCAACGCCTGTCAAAGTAACTCTGGAAGTCAAAGTAGCCCCGTTTTGCGGTACTTGTTACGCGAATCATATCCTCTCTCACTTTTGCCCGCCTAAATGTCGAAACACCTCACGCGTCGGAGTAGTTGAATGGGCGCAGTGAAGTCATTGTTTTAACAATGAAAATGACAATAGAACAATGACACTGTTGTATACACTAGGTTTATCTTATGTACACTTGGTGTACACTTGACGCTTGAGGGGATTTTGTTCAACATACAACCTGACACTGACCTGCCAATAGCAAAAAAAACGTAGGAATATTTGAATTTCGACGGGCCACCTTAGCGCATCACCCTTACCGATATTACAGGGCAAGATATTATCCGCAACGAGAAATAGATCCTGTGATGTGCGAGTTTCAAAAGAACAGGACATACAAACAACCCTTTGTCCCTGGACCGCATTATTACTATTACTAACCTTGTAATCTCCCAGGTCTGACACGGAGCAGGTCAGCACAGCTTCCCGGCCGAGGGCCACTGTGACATTTTCGATGGGACCTATGAAGTCGGGTTCAGCATCTCTTAGCGACGCGGTGGGACCCACTTTTGTGATCGGCGACGTCGTCTGATGCCGCATGTTGCTTTTTATTACTGTTGACAAAAATAAATAGTAAGTTATGTAAAAAATACTAGTTTATGAAACTGTTAGAGCGGTTTCGCACTACATCCAATCCGAATCCGAATTAAAGATCCGACTTCAATCCGAAATTGGGAATGTTCTAAATTCTGACGGATAGAGTTCGGATGTAGTGCGCAACCCCTCATACAAATAGGACTATGGTCACTTCAGACCGGCATTTCTTGGATTTGGATCGGACGTAGTGTGAAACCGCCCTTACACTTACTGGGTTATTGTATCGGCTGTTACCGCTGTGTTATGCTTCGAAATAATAAATGGACTAATCACACTATCACACTAATATTATAAAGGCGAAAGTTTGTGAGTGTGTGTGTGTGTTTATATGTTTATTACTTCTTCACGCTCAAATCGCTGAACCGATTTAGATGAAATTTGGTATAGAGATAGTTTGAGTCCCGGGAAAGGACATAGGCTACTTTTTATCCCGATATTCCCACGGGATCGAAACTAATGCGGGTGAAACCGCTGGGCGCAGCTAGTGGTTCATAAATCTGTAATGTATTTTAGTAATTTAATAATATGACGTGACGTCTCCAATGTGAAGGCGAGACGATGACGACGATGACTAGCCCCTTGGCGGCGCGAAGTGGAGATGCGGTATGGCTCCTGCCAGGCATGGTCGCGGAAAGTCCTGCCGTGCGCCATCTGGCGGTGGCGGGGCCGTAACAGTTATTAAAACTCGAAGCTCGTTTTATGATTGTATCACACCAGTTTTAATGCTAACCTAGTTATGTGAAGTTTTATACACTACATTATCTAAAGTTATGCATTTTCATCAAAAAATTAATAAATAATACCGTAGGTAAATAGTGCACCCAAATCCAACATTCGACCGCGGTTGTAAACACCACAGCAACCGATTAGCTGTTGCGACGACGCACCGCCATTTTACGCCACAGATAATGTAGAAATAAATAATGAAGCAGGTGGAAGCTGTTCTACGAAAGTCACATAGTCGTAAAAAATTATTTTCTTTTCCCAAAGAAATGATGCAAATAAAAAGCAACATTTCTTCTCATAAAAATCACAATATCATTCTCAATTGCTCACGTCTATCAAAACGGAAACACGCTAAGTACACTATTACCGAGAATCGGTAACTCCTAAATCAATTGGAAAACGATGTAGCACCAAGCGATTATAGAACGATTGTTGCTCGTCCAAATTCGGTAGCCTACCCATGGTTGAAATTTCGAGTAAGGATCGAGAGAGCAGGGCGGCCGATTTTCGTAGGGATTATTAGATTTATATAGAGTGACCATTGGATTGTAGGTTAGAATCATTAGTACCTTTATACGAGTATGGAAGGTATTATACACGGACTATTACCTAATGCTAATTGTGAAATTAACAAACAATTTTTTAAAAGAGTTACTGCTAAAATATTGACCCTAAATAAATTTTCTGCTCGTTGCTTAAGACCGTAATTGCCAACCTTTTACCATTGGTCATGAGTTTTCCTAGTAAGAAACTCAGCTTCATCAAAATAATTGCGCTACCCCTTTTCCCCGAATTTCACTTACCTACATATTTCTAAAGCTTTCTGGCATCGCTGCGCGAAGATAGAGAGTGGCCGGACGTATAAAGTAGTAATTTATGTGTCATTGTCGACCCTCAGTCAACTGAGAGAGGTCTGACCCTCCCCGCCTATTCAAATTAGACCAGCGATATATGCTTCCACTCCGATTCCCTTCCTTACGCTATTTCATAACTTCAATGTGATTTCGGACACACGATTAAGCAGGAGCATATAAAGTAAAGGAAATGTACCATTATTTTTATGAAGATACTGACATGGTTGTATAAAAATGCAAATAAAATGTCGTATTGATGAGCCCGTAAGTTGTGAAGTCAAGTGAGGAAAAGGATGTACCACAGAGAAACATTCAAAAGCAAACTAAGAAGTTCGGAATATAAAAAAAAGGTTGGTTGACAAAACGCAGGTTTAAATGACCATTAAAAAAATACTATGCTATTTAAAGAAAAAAGTATTTATTACGATACAAAAACAAACAAAAGACGCTTCTGACACCGTCAACTGTTCTGTTAGCTTGTCAATCTGTTACATTTGATAGCCCAGAAGCCGGCTCTAGTTACAAGTACCTACTGCAGAATTCTTCCAACTTATTTCATTTCTTTCCGCTTAGTATTATTCTGGCTATGCGCCAAAGCAACCGGTTTACTAAGGATTTGGTATTTTTTTTATTAAAAATAATACTAAACTAAAATGTGTGTTTTACTGGATTCAGCATTTGTATAAATGCCTCGTTTTTGGAGCCTCGAAGTTTTATGAAAAAATGTGGACGATTTTTTTCGATGTTACTTTAGGAGATCCGCCAAAATTGCCCCAGACCCGGCGCAAAAGAAATGTATCGCAGATTTTAGAGTATAATAGTAGAAATATTATAAAGTATCGTTATTGCTAAATTCGGAGGCTGATATAGGTTTTTTCCCGGAGAAGTTTCATAAGCGCTAGATGTAAAAATAACACTTAATGCCATTAGCGACACTACAATATTTCTACTATTAGGTAGGTATTACTCTGAAACCTGAGACACATTTCTTTTAGATGGGACTTGGTGGATACTTCTCAGATTAGGATATTAAACTAAGATGTTGTGTCGTTAAGAAAAAAGTCGTTCCAATGGTTGGTTTAAGAAATACTATATATTATTTTGAAGATCCGCAGTTCGTAGTGGAAGTTTATATAAAGAAAGGAAATACCTTAATCTTGATTAAATCAATGAATTACCAACCGTTTACTAAGTAGAAATTTATATCGAACTGACAAAGCATTCAGGCTTTTTAATCGTGAAACGAATTATCGTGGTTGTGTGATAAATGACGTCAGACCCGAATCGTCCAAATTACTAATGCCGGAAATCGGGTGGAAGCACTAAAGGATGGATCTACGCCGCAAACTAACGTTGGCTGACTAGTGATGTAACGTGTTCTCGTGACAAATGTCTATCTTTTGGTTCAAACACCATTATCATTAGCAAGAATAATGTTGGGATAAAGATACACTTGCATAAAAGATACATTGGACTTTTAGATTTAGTGGAAATGGTGGCAAAATATTTTGTATAACAAAATACTGAGAAATGAAATAAACTAGCATATTCGTGCCTCCACCTAGGTGCGGTTAGTTTTACAATTTGATACATATAAAACACAATACATATTACTCGTATATGAATAATATTTTAGACACACATAGCAGACAAATTCCGCCATTTTTATGATTGGATATTTTAGCAGCACGAGAGGACGGTAAAATACTGTGTTATTTTTAGCAACTAAAATATGAAAAAGAGTCGCGTCAGCAAAACGTAGTGGCGATCGTAAAAATGCAGATATGAAAATGAAACCATTAAGCTGACGGTACCAATTATGAACACTAGAATGTTCATATAATTTGATTGTAGGTTGTTTTAGAATGAGGTTATAACTGCCTACTCACAGTCCGGCCGTTGAGAGACACCTGTCAGTGCGACCTAGTAGCTAATAAAAATCAAATTCGCAAAACACGTATGTGTTTGTATGAAGCTGACAGGTGTCAACGCATTCTCTCGTCGTCCGCACTATACGTTTAATCGGTTGAAGGAATTCACTGAACGAGAGACAATAGAAGAGTTATTGTAATTACGCATAACGCGATTAGTCCAGCAATGCGTTAAACACTGTAAGAAAGTCTGCATTGTCATGTTCTTGATGGAGTTATTTGTGTTACAAACAGGTAAATCTGATCTGTGTGCATAATTTGAATCGAGAGTTGGGTATTCGATTATTGATTCTGTCAAAGCGTAAAGGTGGTTGGCCTCAGAAAATGAACGGAGAATAATAGTTTAATTTTACCGCGTCAGCAAACATAATACATGAATGAGTTATAATTCACAGAAAATTCGTTTCTGAAAACTGCCCTCACAACGCTTTGAACATTATTCTGTTTTACGTTATTATTTGAATTAAATTATATTCATGGAATTCTAAAAGGCACAATTTTGCATGTACCTTTCGCTATTCCATTGAGGTTTTATGCTTTTGTCCATATTAGATTTTGTGATTCCAACTCTATGTCAATGTAGAAAAAGGTCTAAAATTCGTTTTTGTTTTTTTTTTCATTGCTGTTATTGTGTTTTAACTGAAAGTGGTACTAGTAGTCTAGGGATAACCGAATATCATTAAAACAAAAACATTTTTCTGGCACTTTATTATGCTTATTTTTTTTTTTTTTTTGATAAAAATGAAATACACCTCTTGTAAATTGGCGTTATTGAAGATCAAGTTTGAATGCTGAAAACTTTCGGTTAAAATCTTTTACTGAAAGTATGAAAAAGGATGGAGATACTTTGTATTAATATCCAGTGAAAAAAAAAAAAACAAAAAAAAATACGTGTATCTACATTTTGCAGTGCAAAGACTGCAAAAATGCAACAATTCCCTCAATTGCTATAGACTTCATTTCGTCAGCTAATCTTCTTATAACTTTGCTGACATATTGTGAAATTACATAATATGCACTACGATACCGACAAAAATCGTATTCACTGAGTGTATCTAAAAAGGAGCTTGTGACACCACATTTTAGGAGACACTAGCTTCTGCCCGCGACATCGTACGCGGATCCTGTTGCTTTTGCCAGCGACAACGGGGTCGTCAAAATCGAAGATCTGAAACGTCTGATGTCGAATTCTATGAGCCCGGCGACTGGAAAACAACGGGATGCGCGAGATGATTCGAGACGTTCCAGATCTATCATGTTTGTAAGTCAACAGGAAATGCCCATTAGACTGAACAACTTTTGCTAAGACGTCGTTCCTATATATGTAATAGTGGCGCTGGGCTTTGGAGTTCCAGAACAGGTGTTCCAGATCTTTTTAGGAGACATTAAAGAGTCAATTTGGTAACACTATTAATGTCGCATAGTTAGAATAGTGTGTACCTACCTGTAAATAAATTGTGGTAAGTATGCCATGTAGTATGTTTTTTATTAGGCCTATTTATTACTTATTTATTTATATATACTTTATTGTACACTACAAAATACATAACATGACAAAAATACATCAAACACTACAAAATATACAATGGGCGGCCTTATCGCTTGGCCTATGTGGGGGTTCTGGCCCAAACTAGATTTTATAGCAGTTTTAACAATGATGAATGGATGTTTTTAGTGCGTTATTCAACTTGAGTACCTATACTATAGATCTTTCTGTGAAAGGCGGGCTCAGGGGGACTGTCTTATTTAATTTTGACGTTAAAAAAATGCTGATTTTCAGCCTAGTTTGAATGACTTTACCTAGTTTAAATGACTTTGTTTCATTTTTTTTTTCTAGAAAATACAAGGGGATCAGCATATTATGCGGAAAAACGCTAGTATTTTTTAACCGACTTCAAAAAAGGAGGTTCTGTATTCGACCCGTATGTATGTACATATGTATGTTTGTATGTCCGCGATTTTCTCAAAAACTAATGAAGCAATTTTGATAATTCTTTCATTAATGCAACGGTGACTCCATATTATTATATCACCTACTTACCTAATCCCCACCCAATTAACTTCTTACCAATATTAATCTGACAAAACATCCCCGAAAACCTGAAAGATAAAGTAATCGGGCAAAACTCGGAAGAAACTCACTGAAGGAAGTAATTTCCGAGATATTGCGTATAATACGTCTTATCAATTGGGAATTTGTCTTTAATAGCTTATGTCGGGCCTCATAAACTTATTTATATACGATAAACTTCCTGAATATGTTCTTAACTTTGTTTCTAGGTTATTATATGGGCTTGTCGCGAAGAGCGACATATTTTGAAACAATTATTATAAGATACATTTTTATGACTGCATTAAGTAATTATTGTGAGTAATGATTGTGTTTGCGTGTGTTGTTTTTGTGTTGTGTTTGTGAGTAATTATGGTATTGTGTTATGATTGTTGTTTGTGTGTTGTTATCTTATAACGTTTTTAACTTTGTTACTCGGGTATTATAAGGGCATGTCTGGATGAGTGACATATTTTCAAGCAATTGTTTTAAAATACACCTTTGTAACTGCATTAAATAATATTGTGAGTAGTGATTGTGTGTGTTGTTGTGTTGTGTTTATGACTAATTGTAGTGTTGTGTGATTGTTCGGTGATTGTGTTTGTGTGTGTATTGTGATTGTTGTTTGCATGTTGGTGTCTTTTGGCGTAGCCGTTCTTGAGTTTTAAGTTGTGTAACTAACCCGACTTTGTTTTATTTAAATAGATAACCATATTTCACGATTTTCGATCGTATCTTCGTCAATATTAAAGCGCAATTTTCATGACTTTGCATTTATGGTTCCGAAGTGAATATTACCTACAAAACATTCTCTATGAATCAGTTTGTCATTTTTAGATTTTAGGATACAGACTTAGAGATTTCTAAGTCTGTAAGAAAGTTTATCTCTTGATTTCTTGCGAACTATAAGTTCTAATTTTTTCAACGCCAGATATCTGTATCCGAGAAATAATTAAGAATTTTCAACAGGTTTTCCATTCGAAAACTGTCAAACGACAATTTTATTCAAGGGATAAAAAATATCCGACGACGTATATAACTACAATTAGGTATATCTTTGCTCCAAATAGGCCTTCATTCGATTTAGATCTTCTAAAAGTCGTAGTTAATTTTGAATTCTCGGGATTTAAATACTCTTAATACGTATAATTTTAGACCCTCGGGGTAATTGCGTAACACACTACCAGCAGCAATTAATGGCTTTCATTTTGACAGTTCAACAACATTCATTGCGTTATTTGCGTTGTTGAACAGACACTGTTTCGAACATATGAAGCAATGGATTAGCAATATCCTTCAAAATGATTCAGATTGAGATCGATAGTTTGTTACGCAATTAGGGTGCCTATTTCAGTATTTCACGGTAAGTGGAACTCTTAATGAGTAGATCTATATGCAGAGATTTAAATTAATGATTTTTTTTACGAAAAATCGGTTTCGGGATCATTAATGCCTTTAAATAAATTAAATATCCGAAAGAAATCAAGCTTATATACTTATATATAAAATAATTTAACACCACATATTTCTCTACCCAAAAATATATTTGCTTCGAAATAAAATTAGAAATCCACACACCACGCGGGCTCTCAAATATCCTTTTGCATCGTTAGCAGGGCTTTGAATCGGTAAAGCCGGCGGAGGCGTCGAAAATATCTTGGCCGATGTTTCTGAAGCGCCATCTAATCTTACCTCTGATTGCTGACGGTTTCTCACTATTTTTACGACTCAATTCACCCATTGGAGCGTGTTAAATTGTGGAGTCGCACTAAACCCTTGCTATTATTCGCTAACTTACTTGAATTAAAGGGTTTTATTTAATGTATAAGGGTACAGCTACCTGCGATTTTGAATGTATCACCGTCGGACGGGATTAGTTAATTTGGTTTATCGGCTCGATTTGGTCTTTGTGCCCTTTGTTCTTGGGATTTTTGTTGGAGCTGTTAATGACTAAAACAAATCCTGTAAGACTTTCCCTTTATTTATAAACGTTACTTAGAGTTAAGTAATTATTAGCAACTGTTTTACTATACATTTTCGACGTATAAACGTCTCTTAACTTAAAGCAACGTTTTTTATCTAAATGTTTTATTCTTTTTTACATTCATTACTCACACCCTGACTTATTACTTGTATTTTTTTTTTTAATTTAAATCGTGTTCTTGTACCATGTTTGTAAATATGTGAGCACCATGTATCTATCAGTTAATTAATTTATATGTCATGGTTTCGTTTTTAATTCTTTTACCTATTGTGGTAGGTATAGTAATTTTATTTTAGGTGCATCGTCCTCACATGTTATTATATAATTAATGTACCTATGCAAAATATTGTACCTTAAACATTTTAAAAGAGCAACGGTGGAGTTTCTTGCCCATTCTTCTCCATACGAAAACTTCCTTTTGGAATGGGCGATTACAATCAATTCTATTTTAAGATAATTTTTGACGTTCAAAAGTGCCTTTTATGTGCCTATTTGAAATAAATGCTTTTGAGTTTGACTTTATGAATAAATCCCATCATCACTAAGTCATGAACGACTATCGGTGAAGGTGAACGTCGTGAGGAATCCGGCATATGCTACAACCAAAAATTCGAAGACATGTGACATCTACCAACCCGCACTGGGCCCGCGTGGTGGATTACGGCCTATTCCTTCTCACAGAGAGGAGGCTTGTGTCCCAGCAGTGGGAACTATATAGACTGATTATGTATTATATACCTAATAAGCTTTGTATACTGACTCACACTTTAGATAGAAAAACAAATTAAATTAACTTTTCGGGCAACTTTGCCGCAAATCGTCCAGAAAACATAACAGATTTATTCCTGCATAAATTGCCTGATGTCGACAAAGTTGCAGGCAAATGCTTTCCGAATTGATATATCTGTAAAAATGTTGTGACAGTCTGTGTGTAAAATCTGTTAGCACATCATTTGTTACGAAGCCGAGACACTTCGGAAAACATTGGTGAAATATTTTAGCGCGCGGGAATGAATGGCCATCTTCAATGGCACTCTCGTCGTGGACTCGTGGTACATGTCATCAATCAGCCACCACACTTTTCACGTCCTTTCAGCTCCCTCTTGTTAGTAATGAATAAAGACCGGATTATATGCAACATAAAAAGCTTGAAATATGCATGCAAATATGCATAAAAAATGCTTGAAATATGCACGAAAACTGACAGAATATGCAACATTAAATGACTATTTTCTTTTTGTTTTGTAAATATAATTTCTTTAGATTTAAGTTTATTGTTAGTAAATACTTGTTTTAAGTTTTACTTTATTAAGTATGTATCTTTATAATTTATTGTTTTTTAATCAAATAAAAAACTATTAAGTTTTAGATTTTTTTATTACAAAATCAGCATACATTTAGTAAACTATCCATTGATATATTTTTTAGTTTATGGAGAGGAATATTACTTGAAAGCAATGCTTCACATAAATCCATGCTAAACTGGTTGTTTTGTTTACATTTAGAGCTAGAAGTAGATACAGTTATAAGCTGTTGTCGTGGACCTTTTTTCTGCAATCCTGCGACGTGAACACTTGTCTTGACATGTTGGTCTATTTGAAACTTTTTAGTGCACGAAATATTTTTCTCGCAAACTCGACAATACAAAACAGTTCCGTCGTAAGTAAATGTTTCAGGAAAGTCACTTATCCACGAAGACACTTTTTTTTTTCGGGAGGAATTGTAAATTATAGCGATAATATGCATCATCACTAGATCTTAGGAAAAATATGCTATTAGCGCTGAAAATGGCTTAAATATGCAAATGCATATGCAAATATGCAAATGCATATTATCCGGTCTCTAGTAATGAAAGTATAGATTAATCATATTATGAGTGTGAGGAAAAATGTTTCGAAACTTCGGTTTTATGGTTGGGGTATTGCATTTCTGGTGACCCGTAATGCCAGTTTTTTTTTATAAACCTATCCTAGGCATCAGTCTCTCGCGGGCCTGCGGACGGAGAGTAATGGGTAGCTCACCGTCCGATCATGACCAGGCCCGTGCCGGACGGCGCGTACGTGTTCCACACGCGCCTCAAAGAGATGACAGCAAAAAGGAAGGGGCCTGCCAGGGTCGAAGCCTGCCGGGGGTGCGGGATTGTCCGAAAAGGTTACCGCTACCCCGGAACATAAAGGGTTCATAACTTGTGTAGAGAGGATAAACGTTTTATATTATACTAGCTGACCCAGCGAACATCGTACCACCTTAGAATGAATAAATGTGAGAAAATGAATTATCTTCTTTTTTTTTTCCTGAAATTTGCCCATGTTTTAATAGTTATTCTGCCATTCGGGGCGGAGGCAATTTCAATAAATCAAAGATCATAAAAATAAATGGTGTAACTAACCCGACTTTGTTTTATTTTATTTATATAGATTCATTTTTTTGTGGTTTTAATTTGAGGTTGTAATTTGTGAAAATTTTGAAAAGCTGTTACCATCGTCACATATCCAATATAAAAAAAAAACCAGTAGTAGAACTAATTAGTAGTTAAAAGTCTATCGTAATAAAAACAGAGTTGTTGTTTTACTGCAATGATACGGTATCAAAAATACGTCATAAAAACCACACTATCTTTACTTTAGTTTGGGTTCCGAAAATCGGGAAATCATTTTTCAACCTCTGCCAATATTTGATGTAGGTTAATCCACAGGTGAGTAGTCACCCATGAGTTTGGTGAAGCCATAGCCATCTATTTGCCATCTGTACTTCTCTCCTTTGTCAAGAGGATTATTGGAAAATATACTACAGGGAGATCTGAACCGGAGGAGCCCGTGGCTAAATGATAACAGCCGCACAGGTCGATAGATCAGGTTAAGATACGCTTGCCGCCGTTGGTATGTGGATTGGTGACCATCTTTACATACCGAGACCCCCCGTGCCTCGGAAAGCACGTTAAGCCGTTGGTCCACAACCAGTCTTACCAAGGGGTAACGTGTTACCCAGTAAGGAGGAGTGTAGAGGTCAGATAGGCAGTCGCTCCATGTATATTCAGCTGCGCCCGGTTAAACTGGAAGCCAACCCCAACAAAGTTCAAACACAAAGTACAAAGGCTAGGCAGATGATAATTCATCTGCCTAGCCTTTTCCCAACTATGTTATGTATAAAATAAAATCTCGCAATAGGTTTCCCTATATTAATAGGGAGACCTAGTGCCAGGTTTTATTTTACTTCATGGCCAAAATTCACATCACACTAATATTATAAAGAAGAAAGTTTGTGAGTGTGTGTGTGTGTGTGTGTTTATATGTTTGTTACTTCTTCACGCTCAAACGGCAAGACCAATTTTGATAAAATTTTGTATGGAGGTACCGTACACCCTGGACATATAGGCTACTTTTTATCCCGATATTCCCACGAGATTGAAACTTATGCGGGTGAAACCGCGGGGCGCAGCTAGTCTTATGATAAAAACGAATTAACGAAAACAAGATAAGACACGGCGATATAATTCCGAAAGACAGCTACATTACTCCAAGTTAATGCACTAATGAATATGAATGTACTTACCTACCTGCGTACAATTTATGTGGCCTTGGTTGGGCTAGCAACTCGATAATGAAAAAATCGTAACACATTTCCAAGAAGGTACCTGAAGGAACAGACAATTTTATTGGAAAAATCTATCTACAAATAAATAAAATTGGAGTGTCTGTTTGTAATATTAAAATAACCGCTTTTTACTAAATGCATATGGATGTCTACACGGTACATATATCAAAATAACATTTTTTACAATTTTTGTCTGTCTGTCTGTTTGTTCCGGCTACTCTCTGAAAAGGCTGGACCGATTTTGACGGGACTTTCACTGGCAGATAGCTGATGTAATAATGAGTAACTTAGGCTCCTTTTATTTTAGAAAAAGAAATAGGATTCCGCGCAAAAAATTTAAAACGTTTTCCGTCATGCTATCGAACGAAGTCGCGGGCACAGCTAGTAAATAATAAACTTCAATAGGTAATCACTGTTCAAAGATTTCATCACGAAGATCTTTATTACTGCTCATTCAACCATCAACATAATATTAATTGTTCCACAAATTGAATACTTACAATAAAAATTTTGCAAATTCAGATTCTCATTCAACAGAAGGTGCTTAATTTTCCATAATATCTGCACCTACTTCCTCCCAATCCCTTTTGATGTCCCGAACCGTATCAACACCCTCAATCATGTCCATCCGTTCCGTAATTAGGTATAGTGGACTACCAAAGGTAAATGGTTTCGAAAGTAGCTTGAATGGATCATTATTCGCGTTGAACAGGTCATCTATCACAGCGGGGGCTTTCAACGATCCATAATGAACGTAGACCTCCAGTAACGTGACGTAAATACTTTTCGGAAAATAAGTTGAAGGATTTAGGAGGAACTAAGTAGTTTGAAATCGATAGGTACAGTCAACAAAAGAGATAAGTGTGCATGATCGTTGGATATAGTTGAAGTTTAGTAAGAAACCGATGGATGTTTTCCACTGAAATTTAATTTGGTAAATGACCTGTTTGTTTTCTATTAATAAAATTAAATTTTATTCGAGAACACTCATCGGTTTCTTACTAAACTTCAACTATATCCGACGATCTTGACTACTTGTCTTTTTTGTTGACTGTACCAACTTGAAATTTAATTAGCTTGTTTTGACCTTAAACTTGCAACGAAGAAGTGTTTTTCAGTTGAGGATGACGAGCGTTTTTTTTAATTAAAGACTTAGAAATAGGCCACGAATAAAAAAAAATGTATTAACTTTAGTAGGCCTACTAAAGTTAGGTAATACAATTTTTTTGGTCGCAAATAAGTAGGGTAAGAAACAATAACTTGAATGAAACGTGAGCACCAACTAAGTTGGGATGAGTAATAAGTAAATAATTGTGTTGTGTTACGTTTGTATTCTACACGCGTTTCATCGCGAGAGCGAGAGTTTCGGAAGCCGAATTGTTTTCGAGGTTACTGCCACTAAAACTGTTGCTATTGGCAAGAATGGGGCCATTAGAACCACAAGAACCGTCGAAATTTCCATTAAAGGATGATCTCAAGGGACATTAATTGTATCGGAAATACATTACTTAAAGGAATTACGAACTATAATTGTAATTCGAGATATTTGATCCATTTAGGCCCCTAATCATGAAATTCGAAATCGAACTTTGTCTATAAATATTGGTTTGCCCCCAACCGTAATTGTGATTGCCAATTTAAAACGGAGTTTAGAAAATTCGATAAGGTTCGCCGCACAGTAGTAAAACTTATTTTCCATGTGATCTCGATCGATAATGGCACCCTAACGTTTATCCTTTTGTGTTTTCAATGAGATTCTCTATTTCGATACCGTTTACTTGGTATAAATTTATTCAAATTGCCAGGCCTAACCCAGATTTTAATCAAAGATAAATTCAGATAGTGTAAACAAAATAAAATATAAACGAGTAAATGGCGTAGTAAGCCGCGATGAAAATGTTTTTCGGCAAATAATAAACATTTAGAACATAAAATATTGAATCTTATAGAAAACAGAGATGCAGACAAAAAGTTTGACCTATTTTTGGTTCATACTCGTAGTTTGTTTTTCATTATTATGAGAAAGTGAAAGGAAACATTTTTATTTTGTGCAGTAGTGTTTTCGCAAAACGGAATAGAATTCCCGAAAGACCTCTGGTACAGTACAAAATCAATACAACACATCAAGCCGCAAGGCAAAAGAAAATCGCATTCGAACCCTCGTTGAAATAGCTTGATGGTACATCCTAGCACTGAGGGGAGCTTCAAACAAAATATTGATTCATTCTTTTGATGGTATTATTTGCGAACAAAAACATGTTTGTCATTTGTAGGTACGGTAGGTACATAAATCATTCTAAAATAATTGACCCGTCACCCTAACAAGGTTCCGGAGAGGCGTTTATGTTGTCTATACAGGGTGTTACGGAAAGGGTATATCAATACAAACGGGTTGAAGAGTGTATCTGGTCTAGAATTTCTGTACAAAATTTCAGCTCAAAAGCATTAACTTTGAAAATGCTTAATATTTTTTTTATTTTGACATCACGGAGCTGCACTCGCACGCGGTGGCGTGATGTGCGTGTACTAGGCGCACTGACACACTACAGATAATGGATAATGACCCTCGTAGTGCGGTGACACGTTTGTTATGATTGCAATTTAATAAACTATCGAAATAAAAAAAAAATATTAAGCATTTTCAAAGTTACTGCTTTTGAGCTGAAATTTTGTACAGAGATTCTAGACCAGATACACTCTTCAACCCGTTTGTATTGATATACCCTTTCCGTAACACCCTGTATAGTTACATAGACACAGAGGTAGTCCATCGTTTAATAATTTTACAAAAGATACAATTCCTTATTCGCTTCAAACGACACTCTTGGGATTTCATGGGGTAAGCTTATTCTCATCTGGATTTGCATGTTCAATCTCATTTGTTTGCGACTTTGAATGATACAGATATACTTTAAGTGAGTACTGAAAGGCTTAAAGTATCTCATGCCTTGACACATTAAGGCATGAGATACTCAAAGTGTCTTGCAGGCTACAGAGCAGATTGTTTGATACAGCGCAACCACTTGGAAGTGGTGAGAAATTTGAGTTTCAGAGATTCGATCTCTTGTAACTTTTGTCTGTTTTGACGTTCATAAAGTGCTGATTCCCTTTCTCAGTCTAGCTCTATTATACGTGCAGATTCAGATATATTGAATTTCCAAATAGCCAGGCAAGTTTATAAGCAAGTACCTATTATTTCATTATGTAAAAAGTATAAAGTGGGTAGATTCCAAAGGTTTTCCGTTTAGCTTAAGAGGATTTGAAGACAAAAGTTTTACAACCAATTTGACCGATCAGTCCATCAATAGGGTTAGCATAATCAGCCTATAATGTTCTCACTGCTGGGACACAGGCCTCTTTTTGGTGAGAGGGAGTGAGCCGTACAGCCGTACTCCACCACGCGGCCCCAGTGTGGGTTGGTAGATCTCACATGTCTTCGAATTTTTGGTCCTAAAATAAGCCGGTTTCGTCACGATGTTTTTCTTTACCGTTTTGAGAGCAGTGGTGATGAAATAATTTACACATAATAAAGCGCCTGTTTGGATCCGAACCTACGACCTACAACTCATAAATAGTGGCCGTTACCACTGGGCCACCACTGTTCTCGATAGGGATATGAAGCTGAAAAGTGGGAGAGTAACACTCAAAACTGAACTAATCTCTTTCAAACAGTACTTCAGCGACAAACTCATTAGGCCGGCTCGGTCATTGTTCCTGTTTTGTCATTCTTTGTTGTTGCACTACAGCCGCGTTTTGAACTAATGCTTCCAAATCTACCCGTTTCTGCGGGACTTCCTGATTTATTGTTTGTGGGTCGTGTTGACCCAAAATTAGGGACCTTCCTTTTGATATATATATATACCTACGAATAGGGATACAAGTGCGTTAAGTTTCAATACATAGCATAACTTCTCGCCTTTATTCCTCGAAGGATAGACAGAGGATATATAAAATAGGAGTGGTGGCCTAGTGAAAACAGTCTCGACTTACGAAGTGAGGGTCGTGAGTTTGAACCCAGCTATAGACGCTTTACTTTGTGTAAGTAATTTCATCATGACTGCTGTCAAAACGGTGAATGTAATGTGTGTGACATATTGTGACATCTTCCAACCCGCACTGGGCCCGCGTGGTGGATTACGGCCTACTCCTTCTCACAGAGAGGAGGCTTGTGTCCCAGCAGTGGGAACATTATAGACTGATTGTGACATAAAATAGGGATCCACGTACCTAATAACATACATGACGCCTGTACCCGAAAGCCCGAAATATTAGGCAGAGGGTACAGTCACGTCTAAAAGTATGTATACACTTGGCAATTTTCAATTGCGATTTTTTCTTGAAATAACAAATGCAACGTTGAATTACGACACTTAACATAAACCTATGGGTTCGAAAATACTATTTTCGTAATAACATAAAATTTCATTCAAAAATAAAGGAGAAAGTCGCCTTTGAATAAAGCCAAGTGTATACATACTTTTAGACGTGACTGTACACCCACCTATTATAGATTGAGGGAAATGAACTAAGTAGAATCCTTTTGATGAAATTCACCAAAATGAAAATAAGTACTTTATCACTAAATACCTAATGCTCAACATAAATTCCTATATCATAATAAGAACCATACTTCATTAAATGCATAAGCAATTTACTAATAATAAGTTAATAAAGGTATCCAGCGTAAAAGTAGGTATTTGTGTAAGTAGGTACATTCCATATTAAATTAGTTATTGCCAAACAAACAATTTGCAATTCAAAAACAGTGCACTTTGGTAGCACTTCAAACCAATTAGGTACACCACCGAAATATTTGGATCCCGCTGATGTTTAAGCTGCATAAAGCTGCAATTAGCTTTATTAATGTTAAAATGCTTTGAGGCCAATTATTATGGAATTAAATGTTCGGCTTTGGCTTCAGTAGTAAGGTTGATAAAAAGCGGCGCGATACACTAACCGAAAAATGCCAAATGCGTAAAGAGAGCCCTCCCATAGGTACTTATACCTTTAACTCTGCCAGCTAACTCTATTGCATTAGTTGTGATAGAGTAGTTTAAACTAAATTCGGTCTGGCGAGTCATATTAGGGCACACGCCAGGAAATAATAATAATTTAAAAGGGTCGCCGTTATCCAAATCGATGCGGAGGCACATAAGGTATGCTGAGCATTTTAGAATTCCAGAAACCAACCTGCTGGCTAACCGCTAATCGCTACCCTATACTTTTTAGATGAAGGTTCATTTAAATACGAGTGGAATACGATGTTTGCTCGGACAACCAACTCTGCTACCACAAAGTTAACTAACTAATATTTTCTAGCACTGAATTAAATATTCTTTCCGGATGACAGCGATGCGGACGAGTACTTCGACGCCTAAATATCGTTTTGTTTTTGTATTTATTTATATTGTTAGTTGGTCTTTTAATTTAGTACCTAGTGTTAATAGTTAGTTAAGAGATTATAAAATACATTTTTATCTTTAAAAAAAAAACTATTCTGTATACCTACTTCATGTTTTTATGAGAGAAGAATATAGGGTTCATTTATTCCAAATTTCAATACCTAATAAACTCTGACAGTGCATAGGCAGGAAAAACCAATGTTATATTATACACTTCGTGCCTTAATGAATAAAGAAGACAGTTTTCATCTATTAAGAATTTCAATACATACGTAACAAAATGAAATTCTGAATGTTGACAAGTTCACGTTTCGGACAACTAAAACCACTCACAATCATACAACCCAAAAAAACATAATTCCAGCAAACCAATTCTCGTTCGACCTCATAACCTCAGCAATCACATTATTGGCTCCAAAATCGGCTGTCAATAACCGAAAGAAGCTATATTATCCGAATCCCGTTTTCAATATGAATGCTGGCCATAGTAACCCGGACGTACGAGGTCAGTAAAGCGGGCCGTTATCCAGAATGGACTGTTGTTAGTTCGCGACAATGAGAGCCATATATCAGGTTGCGGGGTCCATATTCGTGTAATGAACACAACGATCACTGCGAGACAGATGGAGCGTCTACTATCAAACGTTAATTCCCTCATCAGCGGAGTAAATGAGCCGTGGAAGTGATACAAAGCTCGTCTGTGTACCTATCAGCTATTGCTGTAGGGTGAATGAGGTTAATATGATAATTAAAGTGAAATTCTCTGTCGATTGGAAAGTTTATGGTTTTTATGGGTAGACAGAAGTTTTTAGGTACAGGACTTGATGGTAGTTAGGTTAGGTTTACTACGCAGATGTACGAGTGAACACCGGGGTGGTTTTAGTCAATAAGAGTCTGACAGACCCCCCTGCCCACCCCAGTGTGGAGGACATCCATTGGGACTTCCACCCCGACAGCAAAAATAAAAGATTAGGTGAGGTTAGTTAAATCGACATTCTTTACTCAGAATCTTTCGATCATCAAACACCGTGTGGACTGTGAAATACTTCCTACTGTAACATTGTCCAGACATAATTATGGTAGCAGCCAATTACGATTTTAAGAAAAGGTGAATGTGCTTAGATATCTAATTTTTTTGCGGTTTTAAGCGTTTCGATTGCAAGCAAAGTACCTACCATTACCAAACTTTCAAATATTGGTAGGTTTCTAAAAATAAAGTTTAACCGGTCAAGTTCCGCGCGTCGCTTGTCGACGACGAAACAATAGAAAATCAATTGTGTCTCATTAGCGGAGCTTGACAGATAATCTGTCAAAACTGACAGATTACCTACCTACATTGTATTAAGTTTGAAATCAAGGTTTACTATAGAATACAAACCCAAAATCAGTACTTACGCTTCTGCCTATCCCCTAACAGTTAAACAGTTACATAGCAGTAGTGCTGTGACCTACACTCGTAAAGGTATATGAAGATGTTGTGTTAAATGTGGCCGAACGGAAGCTTAAGAGGCCAACTCTGTTACTTCGAGAGTAATTTATTTATTTATTTATTTATTTATTCATAGGAGAACCAACAGCTATAACAGAAGCATAACAATATAATATGAGACATAAAGCCAATTACAGGTTCTCACGGGTAGAGACAGAAAATGTATTAGAAATCTTAAGATCACTAACAAGCACGAAAGGAAAAAGAAATACAAATATAAGGTATATAAGCACTATGCACTTTTAAAAAAGTCAGCGTTCAGCCGAGCACGTGCAGAATAGGTTTTAGTGGTAAATGGGTCAAATGAGAATTCTTTGCAAAGAATATTAAAGTCCTTACTCGCTCGCACCATGTATGAGTTTTGCCTGTAGTTAGAAGAGGAAAAAGGAATGGAAATCGGCGGATTAAATCTAACTGATCTCTGAGGGACATTGAAACGCAGTTTATGCAGGAGATCAGGACAGTCAATCTCGTTAGATATAATTTTTAAAAGGAAAGTGCAATCTGCTAGCCGACGACGATTTATAAGTGGCTGCAGGTGAAATTTCTTGCACAGATTTATGTAATCATCAGAGTGGTATGGTATACGTAGCCGAAAACATAGAAACCGAATAAATCTTTTTTGTATATTCTCAATACGATTAATGTATTTGCCATAGCAGGGGTTCCAAATTTGTGACGCATATTCAAGATGACTTCTCACAAAAGAGCAATAAAGAATCTTAAGGGTTTTGGCTTTCTTGAAACAACCCGCGAGTCTCATAATAAAACCCAATGACTTCGAAGCTTTGGCCACTATTTGCTCAATGTGCACGTCAAATAAGAGTTTTGAATCATGAAAAACGCCTAGGTCGCGTACACCGTCGCATCTCTGTAATAGCTGCCCTTTAAGTTTGTAAGTTGTAGGGAGAGGGACGCGTTTTCTACTAAAGGAGATTACTGAACATTTAGCAGGGTTCAAATCAAGTTTGTTAATCAAGCAATAATCATCCAATCGTACCAGGTCAGATTGGAGAGCATCCATGTCATCATCTGATGATATTGCAGAAAATATCTTCATATCATCAGCAAAACAAAGTAAGTTTGACTTGTGGAAACACGAGTCGATGTCCCCCACATAAATGATAAAAAGCAACGGACCAATCAAGGAGCCTTGAGGAACACCACTAGGAGCTGAAACCCAGCTCGACATGTAATTACTAATAACAACAGCTTGTGATCTGTTTTCAAGGTATGAAGTAAACCAACGAAGTAGATCTCCCCTGATACCGTTGTTAAAAAGCTTTGTTATAAGGATATTGTGGTCAATTCTATCAAAAGCCTTACTGTAATCCGTGTAAACGACGTCAACCTGTGCCCCATTGTCCATTCTGTCCGTTAGAAAGTCATTGAGCAGAGCCAGGTTAGAGACAGTTGAACGGCCCTTAAGAAATCCGTGCTGAGAAGGGCTAAAAGACTGACTCAGCGCTGCGTAAACTTGGTTGTAGACAACCCTCTCCAACACTTTTGCTAATATGCACAGTTTGGAAATAGGTCTGTAATTAACTATTTCGTTTTTGTGCCCTTTTTTATGCACCGGAGTTATAAAGGCAGACTTCCATATTTGGGGAACAGAACGTGAAGAGAGCGATTTTTTAAACAATAGAGATACTGGCAAGGCAATGGTTTTAGCACACCCAATCAGCAATTTAGGCGATAAGTGGTCCGGACCAGCAGATTTAAATGGATCGATTTTACTAAGTAGCTCAACTATAATATTTAGGTCAATCTCAATTGAGTGAATATCCGAGGACATATTGGAATATGTAGCAGTTTGGGGAGGACAATAATTAGTAGGCACATCATTGGTAGGATCAAGAAAAGTGGAATAAAAGTGGGAAGAAAATGCATTACAAATAGACTCGGGAGAAGAGATCGTCACATCACCATATCTGAGGAAACTGGGTATTGCATTGGACTTAGACCGCTGCTTTACAAAGCTCCAAAAGCGTTTAGGATTCTTTTCGATGGAGGCTTCCGTATCAGATAAGTAGTTGGTGTAACACTCTGTTTCAAGTTTATTAACCCGCTCACGCAGATGTTTAAAGGTCGCCTCATCTGAAAGTCTGCCATAAGTCTTAAATTTACGGAGATATTTAAACTTCTCTTTAATCAAGCGTTTAAGTGCCGGGGAGTACCAGATAGGGTATGAACTGTGGTAAACTGTCTTAGTGGGAACAAACTTATTCTGAATATCCGCTATAGTAGTATAAAAGTAATAGACGTAGCCTTTCTATTCCAGAGTGGTAAGGTTTAATGGAGGGTGTCTGTATCTATGTAGATATGTTTGTTATTGTGATGTACTGAAAAGTTATTGTATGTATTGAAAAGTTACTAGAAAATAAAAATAAGTCAAATCCATACTAATATTATAAATGTGAAAGTAACTTTGTCTGTATGTTAAATTTTTACGCTTGACTGAACGGATTTGTATGTAATTTGGCACACGAGTAGACCTAAACCTAGGTTAGGACATTGAATGAATGAATGAATGAATTGCACCGATCCCAGCGTGGTTAAACCAGACTCGAATGAACCCCAAGATTCACAATAGCTCCTGTAGCCTCATGTTCATAGTGCTACAGGGACCATTGCATATCAAGGAATAGACCGGGGGGCGCGGTAATGGTAGGGAAGACTTACCCAAAGGATAGGTAAGGATTTAAAAGCCTACCGGATATGCATTAAACCTAGGTTAGGACATTGGATACTTTTTTTATCCCAGCAGTTTGTTCACGTGGGATAATATCTGACCTCCAAGCGGGCGAAGCAGCTGACAAAAGCAAGTTATTCTATAAATGCATGTTTCCCATATATACAATGGGAAAGGCCTGATAATTTTTATGGTTTTATATGATTATGTTCGATATCTTGACATAATGTGTTTCTGAACACTTAGTTAAAGAACGATTTTGCTTAGGTATATCGAACTTTAGAAACGGGGCATCAAGCTTGTCCAAAAAACGAAATATATAAAACAATATTCTCCAAGACTAGGTTTTTTGGAATTAAAACGTAAGTGTAATGTGTAATGAACCATATTTCTCCCGATAGTATTACGATAAAGTGGTCCTGCCTACGTTTTCTCGATATAAAAGGTTTCTTATTTTGAGCAAAGTACGTCTTTGTAGTCTTTTGTCATCATTTCTAAAACGGACATTTATAAATCTCGGACTGTGATAAAAAAGGTAAATGATGGACATGAAATTAGTACCTATGTAGTATATGTATAGAGATCACATTTTTTTTCCGTTTTCACTACTTTAATCAAAAAAGTATCTAACACCATGTTCAGGTCGATGGTAAAGGTTCACAGCTGCCTCCAAAAATCTTAAGACAGTAAAAAGAAATCGTTCAAGCAAAACCGCTGAAGCAACTTTTTCATTTACAAATCAATGCTTAAGAAAGGAATAACTGCCTAAGTAGTAAATAGTAGTAAATAAACGATATATTATTATTATATTATTAAGTATGTACCCTAGGTAAATAAATTAGACAGCGGAGTTCACGAAGAAAATGTGAAACCTTTAAATCCTGAGTTTATTTTCTCGAACGATCTCTAAACGACCACTTAGCTAATTACCCCCCATCAGTTTTTTTGTACTTCTAGATCGTGACGTAAAGCAAACACGATAAGAAACGTTGGAAAAATAGAAATCTTGTTTAATTTTTAATGTTAAAAGAAGTTTAACAGGATAATTTTGGTTGGACTAGAACTCGAGTTAAGGGTAATATTTGGTTAATTCGGTATGTAAAGTTTTCTTCAGGTATTTTTTTTTAATATTTTTAATTTATAGATTTAGTTATTATTAATTAAACTTTTTTAGTTTTTCTAGTTTTGGTTTTCCAAGATAATTTTTCTAAATTCTACTTCAAAAGTAGGCTGAAGAGTTCAATATCTTTGCCACGTATAACACAATAACAAAAATCCTATATGACGTTTTTTGGTTGACATCAGAAACTATTCAAGCGTGACACTTGACAATTTTAGAGATGGTAATGATCGACATTTTAAAACATTTACTTATTACTTTAAACTGATCGATTATGAAATTAGTAACTCGATTAAAGTTACTAATTATGTATATTATTAATATGTGTGTGCTTAGTACTTTTGTCGAGGGAAGACGGATAGTGGCGCCGATTCTCTTGTTCAGAAACTAAACTAAATTTAAGTTCATTGCATCTTTTTCTTTCTATTTCATTAAGAAAAGGACAGAAGATAAATATTAGTTTAGTCCTGTCAAAATAAGATACTCCATAGACAAGTTTAGACGCGATTAAAAACTTGCCTACTAAAAATACTTCAATTTACGTCAGGCGTTGACTAATTTGACAGTACTAAACTAATATTTATTTTCTGTCCTTTTCTTAATGAAATAGAAAGAAAAAGATGCACTGAGTTTAAATTTAGTTTAATTTGTGAACAAGGGAATCGGCGCCATTATCTAGGTATCTGCTATGTACCTAGTGGTGCACGACTGTAAATAATATCTTTCAAAACTATTGACAAAATAGTCAATAAGTAGCTACAGTAGTTATATTCGCAAGTTTCCAACAGCATTAGTTCGAATTATTTTATGATGATTATTATTTAAAGGAAATGGATTTTCTTTAAGCTACTCGTATCTTTATATTGATTAACGATCATTCAGAACTCGGGATTTAGATTTTTTGTGTGAATTGATTTTCAACGTTTGATTTAAATTGATTCAAAGGCCGAAATTTTCGCATGACTGCATTATAATATTATGGTCATCCCTAAAGTTGACATTATATGACTTGATTTTTTATCATGGGAGGCGCCGAAAGTATATTCCCAATCTGATTACTTTTTGACGTCATTTGGAGATCAAATGAAAGTCAAGTGATATTAGAGAGAGAGAGTGAGTGATATTTGTGAGTTAGTGGTTTGTTATTATTTTTTGGTTTTATTATTATGTTTATGTTAAACTCCATCTTATAATTTGAAGCGCTAAAAATAGAAAAAATAAGGTTAAGAAACCAAAAAGCTCGAAATGGTTTTGGAATCAGCGTAGGATTTTTTTTCTTTACATACCGAATTACCGCAATTTTAGTTAAAACAAAAACTTATTTTAAAAACTGCTATTTAAGAGGGATGCGCGAAGGCCGCAGAAACCGTAAGGAAATCAGAATTTCGCGTAAAAACCCTTTTATTTTAGCCTCTAAAATCTGCGTGCCCGATTTTAAATAGACAGCAACATGGCCTTCTATTGGCTGGATCATGTCACCTGTCAATTCCATTACAAGATTGATTAGGACAGTGACAAAACAAAATTCAAAACGCCTTTACAGACCTTCCGTAACTTTGTCTTCTTAAAATCTGCATTTATTTAGGAGGATAAACATTTATGCACTGGATAAACATCTAATACTAAGGGCTGATTTTTCAATAATCAGATAGATATTTAACAAAAAAAAAAGAGCAAAATCTGAAAACAGCCATATTTATTCTTCAGTTAAATTTATCGCAGCAAAGAAAATATCTAACTGTTGAAAAATCAGCCCTAAACAAATAAACATACAATTAAAATATAATAACCTAACCTAACTAAAACTATCAACAAATTAAAAAATGGCGTCGAAAAATTCCTTTGCGTCACTGTCGACTAGTGATGTACCAAAGAGACTGGCGGCATTGCCACGTTGTATGGCAATACTTTGACTCTGGCCAAAGTAAAAGCCAGCCCTTGGATCACGGGAAATGTCAATCTTCCTAATAGATATAAATGATGCCTCATATTATAGAAACATACTCTTTTTATTACCTGAGTAATTCGAAGCCATTAAAGGGAAAGTCGTAATAAGGATTTCCTTTAAGGTCAATTTATTTTCATAGCATCTGTCTGATAAACAGTTAGTTGGTTTATTTAAATAAGAAGAATTATTATTCAGTCTTCAAATAATATGCTGAATAGTAAAAGTTTTATATTTTTTTAATGAAAATTTAAGAGGGTTTTTGTTGAGCGTCTTTCATGAAGAAGTACTCATTTTAACAAGTCGGTAATATAATTCTTGATTAAAGTTTTTGATGACGTTGAATTTTGGCTACAATTTTTACCGATTCTTGATTAGGCAGAAGTTTAATCAACAGTCAATAAAAAAAATTAAAGACTTCTTTTCGAAAACTATAGAGTTAAATGGAAATGATTCTTCTAGAAAACTATAGAGTTGCGGAGTCTATTACAATGTATTTTTCGGGGATCCGTACTGTCTGAGAACCTAACTTTGTTGGTTGTTCGTCGTATGTTTTTAAAACTAGGGTTAAAATTATATCTACTATTTCAAATAATAATAGATATTAACAGATTCAATTTAAAAGATAAAATAAAAAAAAACACGAACAGTCTAGGAAACATTTTATACATAATGGTTCATGAATATATTATAAAGAACTTGACGAAGGTCTTTTAAGAAATAATGTTTAGATAGAACATAAAAATCTTTTAGTACTGTGTCAAGAGTTAATGAACTGCCAAAAAAACATTTTAAGTAACCGAAATACAAAAAAGATTAAAGAAAAGACCTTTTTACGCTTTAATAACTCGTCTTAGATGTCATGAACACAGACTGTACCTAAATGTAAAGGTTTAAAAATACAAGGTACGTGATTTTAATAAAGAGCTCGCTTAGCATATTTTTGTGGGCATGCACGAGACTGCTATGTGGCAATTGATATGCAAATGTAACGTGTCTAACCATCATGCTGGCGCTAGTTTTCATTTATTCAAATATAATTTTATTAATGCAGTGGACCACATTTTTGTTTAATCGTTTGTGCATGAAATGATTCAAACTCAACGATTTATTTTCATCAAGTCATTTACAGGGACCTTTGAATTGTCAAGGAGTCAGTCATTCAGAAAGTTGAAGCCCGTTCCAAAACGTAGATCTCTATGCAGGAGACCGGGCAAGAAATTCCATGGACAATTTTTTAAATCAAGATAATTATAAACAAACAGAATATGACATAATAAACTTAAAGCTCATAATAGATTATATTATACTTTAGTACCCAAATGGCTAAGCAGATGACTGTACAGTTCACGTTCTTTGCTACAAAATGTTATAAAATACATAAATGTGGTTACAATAGTTGCACGGAGCGAACATACATTACTGTGAAGTCACGAGTTTTAACGCGAGATTCGTTAATGTTATGCACGTCTCAGGAAAATTGCATGGCTTGATAAATGCATACAATCATATACGTACAGTCACGTCTAAAAGTATGTATACACTTGGCAATTTTCATTCGCGATTTTTTCGTGAAATAACGAATGCAACGTTGAAATACGACACTTAACATAAACCTTTGGGTTCGAAAATACTATTTTCGTAATAACATAAAATTTCATTCAAAAATAAAGGAGAAAATCGCCTTTGAATAAAGCCAAGTGTATACATACTTTTAGACGTGACTGTACATGGCCTCACGTTCATGGTTGAGCAAAACAATAACTGTTCAAATATGGCACAATTTTCAATTTTATCTAGTTTTGTACCTAATGGATTTTATGCATAAGTATAGCTCCGGTAAATGATGATAATGAAGAAATCATTCAGGTGCAATGATAGGAAGGGCATAAAATCAGCCAAGAGACATAAAATACCTTAACTAATTAGTTTATAGAGATATGAGGAACAAGGTGTAAAGTTCACTTAATCTCCATAGAAAAAAAAAGGAAGGATCCTCCTACCAGACGCGTGTTGTGTGTGGCGGGCAACTGCCCGATGATTCATGTCGGGCCGTTGTATCTATTAGTTGCGTGGTAAACTCTGCTTGCGAGATGCAGGATTTTGCGTGACGTCACATACTGACGTCACGCAAAATCCTGCATCTCGCAAGCTTTGTTCGCATGTGGCGTTGTATAATACCCGGCACGTAAGTTGGCAAGATATTTTGTAGTGGGGGAAGTTCGCGCATGCACAATTTCATACATATTTACATGCGCGAACTTCCCCCACCACGAAATATCTTGCCAACTTACGTGCCGGTATCTATAATACCGCTACAAGTTTGTTTCATTTAACACCCACACCAACCTTTTCCAACAACTGCCAAAAATAACAACAAACGATAATGAAAATAAAAATGAAAACAAGAATCAAGTAGATTTGGACACAGTTCGTGAAACACAGAATACAAATAACAAAATAAAAAGTGAAAGTAATGTTTTAACAACAATAGCGTGTGCCTCACGGCTGCGATAAAAAGTTTCATTTTAGCATACATTTTTATTAATGCCAGACAGAATGACAGATGCTGTCTGACGCTGGTTTTCTAATGAACTTTTAAGGACAAGTGATGGTCAGTACAAACAGTCTCAACAAAAACCTAATTCAATTTTTTATACTTATAAATAAATTAAGTAGTAATCTAATTTAATAAAAATACAACAAGAACTGTCTCAGAAATCACCACTAAGCTTCAAAATAATGAAACAAAGAGTTCTTTCGAGTGCTAAAATGAATTCAATCCTTGTATTATATTTTACAGAATTATAACCAACTAATTACTTTAATCTTTCACGTTTCCTCTCGCAATAAAAGGAAACGAAAGACTTTCATAACAAATGCTAATTAAAAATCATGATTAAGGAAAATTGTTACCCTTAAACCAAAAGGGACTAATAAGAATAAATAATATTGTGACGAGTTTATTAACAATATCGTTGATACGACATTGGGTCCCCAGTATGGGGTAATGACGTAATCAAATTGTACCCTGCACAACTGACGAACCCCAGAGGGGCATGCACGGTTACCCCTGGTAATGGGTACAATCATAGACTAAAACTCCGAAAGCATTACAATTGCCTACAGTTTCGGGGCAGAAGATACATTCAACACAATCAGGATTATATCATCAAGCGATGTTGCACTCCTGCAACTGCAGCGCACGTCACGCAACGTTTTTTTTTATATTTCGATTTCATAGGAAGGAACTAGATACCCAAAATCTGTCCGTCTGTCTGTCAGCGGGCTGTATCGCATGAACCGTAATAGGTAGGCAGTTGAAATTTGACACATTTTTTCTAAGTAAAAATAAAGTTAAAATTAAAGGGGGTGCATGCAAAAACCTTTTTTTTCGGCGTTTTTTACCTTTTAGTACGGAACCCTTCGTGTGCAAGTCCGACTCGCATTTGGCCAGTTTTTGTTATTGATATTATTTCCACGTAAACAAATATCAACTGCATGAAAGTGTAAATTAAGTTGATTTTAGAATGACTGGTACAATTGAAGAAGTCATAAAAGTAGTAGCGCAAATTGAACGTCATGAGTAGTTATTACAGTTATTAATCCAAATACAAATATTTGCTTACATTTTTGGAAACTAATTTGTGAACGCAGAATACCTACATGAGTTTCGTTTCTACTCGAATTACTTATTCCGTAGTTTGAAACAGTGTTGGGGTGTTGCAGGGTGATTTATTACGC
Organism: Amphipoea oculea; assembly: GCA_945859645.1. NCBI lineage: Eukaryota > Metazoa > Arthropoda > Insecta > Lepidoptera > Noctuidae > Amphipoea > Amphipoea oculea. The sequence goes on from OX243876.1 coordinate 9,076,302, forward strand.
GCTAAACGGATTGGCTGCTGAGCCGAAGATTTGCTGTATCGATGGACTATGCACCCTCGAATAGGGGCTGCTCTTGCTTCGTGTTTTTTAATTGCATCTGTGTAGTCTATTAGGTTTTGTATGAATGATGTATGAGGATCTCTATTGATGTTGAATGGATAATAGCTGGGAGAATGGGCAATTATTTTATTTTAGTTTAGGCAACATCAGGGTCAAATTAAATTATCTAGGGAAACTCAGCAGACGTATGGGGTATCGATGTCTAAACATCATAAAACAAAAAACAAATTGATATAATGATTTTTGTGGGTTCATTGACTGCAGTTAGAGTAGTCACTAGAAATATCAGTTAAAAAAAAAGACGGTTTGCACTCCGGGAGTGCCGGCAGAAGTGAAAACTTGAATATTAACACCATCACCATCGCCATCACCATCGCCATCGCCATCGCCATCACCATCACCATCCATCCATCCATCCATCCATTATCGTGTCTCACTTGGTTCACTTCGGTTGGCGCCGCCGTAGAAAGAGATGGGGGGGGGGGGGAATCTCTCCTGATGGTCACTTGTCCTGACGCGATGTCCTGACGCGAGTTTAACATTTTTTACCCATTACAAAAAGTGTTCAACGCCGCTAAAGAAGTTTTCACTTCAAAAATCTATTTTATTGTGTGTGAGTTTTACAAATGTGATGGATATCGATAGGAGATCTAAATACGTAAAGACAAAAGAAAAAAACAGATGCTCTCAACTCATATTTCTAGTTAAAACATTACCAGCGGTCGTTGACCCCCAAAAAAGACATCAAAAATTTTGATTTCATTTTATCGTATTTAGAATGTAATTTGACCCTGATGTGAGCAGTGGTGGCCCAATGGTAACGACCGTGACTTACGAGATATAGGTCGTAGGTTCGAACCCTGACAGGTACTTTGTGTAAATTATTTTATCGAATCACCACTGCTCGCAAAACGGTGAAGGAAAACATCGTAAGGAAACCGGCATGACTTAGAACCAAAAAATCGAAGACATGTGACATCTACCAACTAGCAGTGGGCCCGCGTGGCGGATCCCACTCCCTCTCGCCGAGGGATGGCCTGAGTCGCAACAATGGGAACATTATAGGCTGATTATGATATAGTATTTATTTCAGTATAAAAAGAATGTGACTACTGAGATGACGATTACTAGAATAGTATGGAAGAGTCCCGTCCGGGCCACGGGACACGGATCATGTACCTACTGTGCAATATAAACTGCTTCATATAAAATGTATGTTACATTTCAAATCTGTGCCCCGTCCGAGTTACATACACGATACGCTCCGGGCACGGCCCGGTCTAATATAAATCTTCCCTATGTTGCACTGATGCCATATAGTTAGGGATAAGGGCGACAGAATGATGCCGCCTTACGAAACAGGTTCTCCGATTATATAACAACAGCTGCGTTTAGTTACAGTAGTTTGAACTAGCCATGGATCATTTACGAAGCACCTCTTTATCATAAAAACCGGAGTTCCCGACATAGCTTGCAGAGTAAGCAAACTGAAGTGGCAGTGGGCTGGCCATGTCTGTCAAAGGACTGATAGCCGGTGAAGCAGATTACTCCTGGAGTGGAGACCACGTATCGGCAAGCGTAGTATAGGACGCCCCCCGGCTAGATGGACGGACGACCTAAAGAAGAAGGCGGAGGACAGGGTGCTGAGGCGCAAACTGGGGGAGGCCTGTATCCAGCAGTGGACTGCGATAGGCTGAGTTGATTGATTATCATAGGAGTCACAGACAGTCCGCCGTGCAGAACCTGCATGGAGGACGACGAAACAGCAGCTCATGTGCTTCTAAACTGACCGGTGGTTGCCACGTACAGGGCAAAGTACTTCGGTAACCCAGGTACCCTCCGTGAGATAGTCAGTAACATCAAGTCGTTGGAGTTGGTTGGGGTGGATCTTCCTATCCGTACGCAAATACGCGCATTGACGTGGAGTTGCAGACACCAGCCCGTATTACCTATTACTGATGAGTGTAACTAACAGATGAATGATTAAACGATGCCTAATGAAGCTGTAATTGCTTGTAAATCATTCTACCTAAAACATACTCCACAGGTTGTTATACCAATTCAATAGTGAGATGAATAGTCTTACGTTACGTAATTCAAACTAAACACATGTCAATACCTTTTAATAGAAACACAGGTAAATTCTACTTCCCCGTATATAAACCCTTTGCAGGAAGCTACAGTAATACTATAAAAATATTACCCATTTGGTTAGATAATAGATATGATTTCGGACTATGAGCGTGAGGGGAGAGTGCACCTATGTCTGTGCACTATAATACGAGTATTTGCCACGCCAAAGGCTAGACTCCGTTGTAATTTAGTCGTCATGACCGAAATATGTTCTGGAGAACTATAATTTAGGTATGATATTCCTAACTCGCCTCTGGGCCAATATTATTAAGTAAACACCTTGATATGAAAGGTCATTTGTGATTTTGTACCTACTACTCTAGCCTATTCTTACGACAATAACTAACAAAAATCTCAGGAATATCATTAGCAGCCTATTGATGATTCTGAATTTGTACCCGATTGATGACAAGAGACTCGTCCCCCATTACATGGGACTTGACACAACTGACGAATTGTCGATGTATTGTAGGTAAACCTCTGTCTAAACCTTTGGGAACTAGGCGGGATGTTATGCGACAGTATCTAAAGGTTATAATCATGCATAACATAACAATATCAGTCTATAATGTTCCCACTGCTGGGACACAGGCCTCCTCTCAGTGAGAGGGATTGGGCCGTAATCCACCACGCGGGCCCAGTGCGGGTTGGCAGATGTCACATGTCTTCGAATTTTTGGTTCTAGGACATGCCGGTTTCCTCACATGTTTTCCTTCACCGTTTTGAGAGTAGTGGTGATGAAATAATTTACACAAACTGAAGCGCCTGTCTGGATTCGAACCTACGACCTACAACTCGTAAGTCGCGGTATAACAAAGCAATGGTAGTTGTAATACTTAAAGTTAATGTTGTTACTAACGAGCGGTACAATATGTTACGGAAGGGTAAATGTAATGTTCAACAATTAGAACCTCTTTAATTATAATGACCGCAGTCTACATGGCGCCTTGTATATTATTAGTTTCTGCCTGCGACTTTATCAGCGTGAAATTTCTTGTCGTACCTATAGCGCTATTACCTACTTCGTTTTCGCTCAGGGTTCTTCCAATTTTTATTTTGCTTGGCTCCTAAGTGTCCTGGCGTAATATTAAGTAGCCTATAGTCTTCCTCAAGAATTGGGCTATCAAATGCAAAAATAGTATGTCCCGAGATTAGCGCGTTCAAACAAGCAAACAAACTCTTCAGTTTTATTATTAGTATAGATAAATAATAACATGATAAAGAGCTTTTCAGTTGTACTTTCTAACTCCGCGTTTACACCCTTAAACAAGTTGTGCTACTTGTTTGAAAACAAGTGGACAAGACTTGTCAGAAACATGTATGATGCATAATATTACGTATAATAATGACGTTGTTTCGGACATGTTTTGTTAACTATGTTATTCACCTTTTTGACAAGTTCCCTAGTCTTTACAACTGATTTAAGATGTAGGTAAACGATAAACGAAAACAGTAGACGCAAAGAGTAGATGTTTTTATAAAATATTATACCTTCATGCAAACGCGGAGGAAGAAGAAAACGAAATTATAAAGAACAAAAGAATTAAAACCTCAAGGCCTTTATTAATGTTTTTAAGGATTATAAAACGGAAAATACGCGTTCCACAAAGTGTTCACTTCTCTTTATCCATCAGTCAAACCGCCGGAATATCAAAAGTGGTTCGCCGAGATGGCCTTTTGATATTTCATCTTTTCTAAAATTTTCCACGAGTTTTGTATTTCACGGAAATTGATAACGTTTTGGTTGACAACTAGGTATCATAAATTTTGACAGTGCAAAAAGTTCCATAAAACAGGAATATGAATCACTTATTTTGAAATTGAGTGATGCCCAACTTGAGAATTTCCTGCTTTTATTTTCAAAATAGCAGGAAATAAACTTTAGAGTTCTAGTCCCGACTAGATATAACTATAGTCCGTTTACCTCTAACAGCAGCAATCTAACAACAACCTTATATTAACGATAATAAAGATCACAATGATTTTGGCAGACTTTTTAGTGGCACTAGTGGCAGCAATCCAACGGCAACCTTATAAAAATGAGAATAAAGATCACTGTGATTTGTACAGTGATGCAAAATCAGAAGATCTTCTTTACCTCTACAATCAGCTGTTTAAAATCCAGAAGACCTACACATTTCTTAAAATGTTTCTTCAATAAGACAATCGAACTCCTCTCGATAACCGCAAGAATGGAAACAGAAATACAACAAAAAGCTTTGTTCATGAGAGAATTATTATCCCAATAAACTTCAAACGAAGTGACAATGTCGCAAAACAGCAAACATAAGTCGTTTATATTTTAAACAATCTTAATAACCAAAGAATTTACTTTGACTTGACACATATTTCTTCCATAATGACCTCCATTTATTTTAACGCCTTCAAGAATCTCGGACGGACATTTGATAAAGTAAGCAGAGGCAATTTTCTTGCGGAACCCAAGTCTTCACTAAGGGGACGTGAAAAAAAAAATTATCTAGAAATGGCCACTTGGAACAACAATGGTGATTTAAAAACACAAAAGAGATGTGGGGGAACTGATGGATTGACAGTGTGTGCAGAATGGGGATGTGATGCGACTGATTTGCTCATTTTTTGTTGTGTAAATATTGGGTTGAGATAAGTGCTTTAGTTCGGGACGAAGAACCAATATGAAATGATCTAGTTTCACATGAGTTCATATATTGGATATTATATAACTTTACTTAAGTGCTTTCTAGGCTATTTTTTCAAATGATCAATGTCAAACATAACACATGACAGGTGACGTGGTAAGTATTGTGAATAATATTTAATATATTTTCGGGGTCATTAGTTACCCCACACTGAAAAAAAAAAGTAGTTGCCAGAATCAAGATTTTGTTTAGATTGACTAAGTAACTTGTTTGCATCTGAGCCTATCAAGCACAATGATCACAGCTACTACTTTTATTTGATTGAGATTTGAAACGGGATTTTGATTGGAGTTATCACAAAACCTATTTGCAGCAATCAAGTTGATCAAGTTGCTTGATTGACACAACTAACTTACTTTCTTGTTTTAACTCTTCTACAATGATGTCATGTTAAGGGTAATCAAGACTCTTGTTTGAGCGTTCAATCATTTGAACTAGTATTGCTGCAATCATGTCGTGACGATTAAATTAACTAAGATTTTGATTAATCTAAACAAGATATCGTCAATCAAGCTAAAAAGTCACTTGATTGTAGTGATTTTTTTTCTGTGCAATATCGTAAGCACAAAAACTAATATCACATTTTAATTGTTTCACACTCAGCTCAAAGGGCACATAAATATTAATTGCCAGTTTCCAATGCAATATCGACACCCCTCACTAACTCGCGTGCAGGCCATAGGGAGCGAAATGTGCAAACAATTAGAAAGGAGTTCTTTTTTGCGCCCTACTCCAGGGGTGACGCACAATGGCACTTTATGTCAACGACAGCTCGCTTCTATTTAAATGCGGCCGGCTCTATCTTGCACTAGACATCTGTTACTTTCACACCGACCGTAAATTATATTGTAATGGCACTGGAATATAATCGGATTTCGTTTTTTTATGATAAATGAATCGGATTTATTTTTGTTTTTTAATGTCTGACTGAGAATGACGAAATGGTTTTGTATTATTTTTTATGCTTCTGTGTCATTTTCACACAATTATTGGGAGAGCATAATCAGCAACGTTCCCACTGCTGGGACACAGGACTCCTCCTCCTCTGTAATCCACCACACGGGCCCAGTGCGGGTTAGTAGATGCCACATGTCTTTGAATTTTTGGTTATAGCATATGCCGGTTTCCGCACGACGTTTTCCTCCGCCGTGTCGAGAGCAGTGGTTATGAAACGCCTGCCTCGTTTTGAGCCCATGACCTACAAGTCGTAAGTCGGGGCCGCTACCCTCTGGGCCACTGCTCAATTATTTGGTTACGCAATTGAGTATCACGAATCTACATTTAGTAGGTATCAGGTAAGGTATTTGTGTACAAACAATGATGTTACACGATGTTTAATCTAAGACAACAATCGATACTTGGTTGTATGCGTACATTGAGAATGTCTACAGCGAGCTAATCACGTAAACTACATGTACAGTCAACAAAAGAGATAAGTATGCAGGATCGTCGGATATAGGTGAAGTTTAGTAAGAAACCGATGGATGTTGCCGGCTGATTTTTTTTTAAATAAATGAGCTGTTTGTTTTCTATTAATAAATTTAAACATCCATCGGTGTCTTAATAAACTTCAACTATATCCGACGATCCTGCATACTTATCTCTTTTGTTGACTATACATATAAACCAATTCTGTTTATTGAGTGATTACTTGCTAAGGGAATCTGTATAGCCACAATAATATTTGAGAAGCTGCCTGATACATTAAAATTGTTAAATCTGAACAAATTTAAAAGTGTATTAGTAAAAATTTTAATCAATAAATGTTACTACTCGTCAATGGACAATTTGGGTGGCAATTCTATAATTCCTCCTCCTCAAAATTAAGATACCTGACCTATTTTGACATTAATATACTTATAAGTATATTTTTTTGACATTTAATATCTGATCTATGTGCTTTCTTAACAATTCATAATGGACTTGCTGAAAAAAAGATTGATTCATTACTCATATCATATCTCATTATTTTATTATTATAATAATCATTAGTTGTTATAGTACGCCTTATGGCAAAACATAGAGAACCTATCTAAATGTTGCAACATCTCACACACTGTGAACAAATAAAGATTCAGATTCTGAAGTATATCACAATGACATTCATACAATATCTAAAAGGTACATGTGCGGAAAACCCCAAACGGCGAAAATATTTCAATCTTTTTGGGAGTTATATGTTCGAGCCGTTTGGGGTTGAAACACTAGGGCATGATGTCCCTAGTGGTTTAAAGGCACTTTTACTGTTGACAGCTATGCTGACGAATTTTTTGATGCCCTGTGGTTTGTTTTCCCTCTTTTTGTTAATATTATTTCAATTATTTTAAGTCTGTTAGCTTATATATTATGTAACAAAGTAAAAAAAAGCTACATAAATATTCAACTTTACCAAGTACAAAAACACGAGGACTGAGTAAACTATAGAGTATTAATCACATCTATCGATTCAAACAATATTGTTCAACTCGACACAAAGGAGGGTGACAAGCTCTCCCCGCGCGTATTTTAAATCTATTCACAAAGATTCTTTTGATAACGGTCTTTTGTAAGCTGAAGTACGACCTAAAGTCCCATTTTTCTTCTAAATACATAAGCACTGGCAATCGGAAAACTCAACGCGGGATCCACTCCGTGTGAACCTATTCGATCTCATGCATTTAAATTCAGAATTAGTCGAAAGCCTTGCCGCAGACCGACTTTTTGCCGAAGGTGAGCAAGCTATTCCTCGGATTTCTCTTTAATACCGCTTTCATTGAAAACGTGATTGATTTAATGGCCTTTTGTGTAATAAAAAAAACTTTATAACTCGACTTCGCTTTTAGCAGTGTCAAAACGAAAAATAAAAACATTGATTTTGTTTTAAAAGTTTTGCTTTTCGAACAGAAACCAGTAACCACGTCTTTCCATTTTGTGTGCGACGTGGTGTGACAACATAAATAATCTATCCGAAGACAGCCCCGTGTGTGGCAGGCAGAAAAATGTATCTGGGACATAACAGGATGGTGGAGGTCGGTTCGTTACGTTTTGTCGGTCCCAGGGGCGTGCCTTGCGCGGTGGGCTAGTAGTACTGTAGGTACATGAATGTTTTATGCTAGCGTCACAATTCAGATTTGTATCCACTAGTGGAGTAAGTTTATAGCCCGCTCGTGTCCCACGTCAGGCAATAAAGGGGCGTGTTTATTGTTTTTCGTATTGCGAGTTCAAGGTTTGGCCGCTTCGCCGCGATTTTATTGCCCCTAAATTGTGCCATAAAGTAATGCCATGATTAAGTACAGCGCTTTTGGTGAGGAATATTTGATGATTTTATTTATTTATGGTAATTAGTTAATGGTTGTCGGTGGTGGTCCTACCTTTTTGACTCAACAATAGTATATTACCAATATTGAACCGTATGTACCTATACAGTTTAGATAATTTTCTTGACTTATTTATTTGGGTGACGGTAAAAGTATTTCAACCTGTGTGAAAAGAAAACAATTTGAAAAGACGCAATGTAAAAAGAAAATAACCCTTATTTTTTTGTAGTTTTTCCGGGCCAACACTTGTATGAGGAAAATATCATTTCCTCACTTTGACGTGGCTAATTTAATATTTATTTATACGCTATTGTACTTATAATGGAAAGATTTCCACTACATATCGCTTATGGCTCTGTTTTGTAAACAAGTAAAAAATATAACTTATTCAAAATTGTCTAGATGTAGCCACAGTATTTACAGTAATAAATTTTGAATTCATTATGAGATTCCATGAATAACAAACCAAAATTGTCTCCATTTTAATAATTACGTTAACAATTTATGCAAGAAAAATTCTCGTGGCTTCCATTTCTCTTTTACCTGTACCTAAATTAATTATCTCCACGAAAATTTACAAGAAGTGAGTGTCTGTAACAATACTACATATAACATCGTCGTACAAATTAATTAACCTTTAGGACAAATAGATTATTGAAGCATTTAACAATTCATACTTTAATTAAGATATCAGAGGGTCGATAAGAAAGGGTTACAGAAATAGGCAAATAATTCTATGATGTGTAAGTACAAAGGTACATATCGAGCAAACTTCATTAGCCGTTTGATTCTCTAGTACATGCACATAATGAATATTATATACCTACTGGGGTTTGACTGTGTTAATTTGAGATATTGCTGGAGCAATCTATCAACGTGACCTTTCTTTGAAGTCGTTACAACACAGGTTTCACTGTTCGTATGTAGGTGTTGTGGTCTTGTTGGTTGTCTAGGTTAATTACCAATCAAAACTCTGATTGCTATTTTGGACATTTCAGCTAGTAACCGTAATGCAACAATTGATGAAACTCAAGTCTAAAACTGTACCTATACGAACCCAGTCTATTCTCAGTGAGAAATTGAACCCTCAGATTACAATAATAGACAAAGGACCCTTTCAATATCATAATCAATTTTCAAATAGAATCGGTACCAAGGAATAAGAAATCATTGACTCCTATAATAATAGGTACAATATTCTAAGTTTACACACAATAGCGATACCTACATAAGTGTTACCTAATGTAGACTTTAAAATGGCCCCACATTGTAAGAAAATATTTGTGACTATGCTCAACTTTAGGAACGATAAAAAATTTCCATCTTTACGTAAAAATGCTTCACAGTAAAATTAACTAACTTCAATAAACGAGATACTCAAAAAAGCTGTAAATTTTATGTTACAATGTTATGTTCCGTGTATGTTGAGTGCTTTTAACTGAAACGTGACAAGACGACTTTATTTTGTTTTTGTATCATATAGAAAAGGTGTGAATCTAGCACCTATAATATTACCTTTGTACGAGTATGTATTTTTCCGTTCCATTCTCACTTTTAATTTACACGACAAGACAAGAAAAGAATGTTATACAATGAGCGTGGTATATCTCTCTTTTCGTATAAAGCATTTTCTTTTTCTTTCCTGTACTTGACATGTAATAAAGAGAATTTGATCTTACTAAGACTAGACAAAAAATCTATCCATTTTATGATCAAAATCTTTGCGATCCCTTGTGACCCTGCTAAGGCTACATCTGGCTGACAGCCCTAGTAAACAAATAAAATATATATCACCAGCACGTGAGCCTCAAATTACTCCAAATCTGGCACTAGGCTGCGTCCCCGGCCATACATACAAAATATGACATTTCCCCTTTATTCTGACCGAGTGTACATAAAGCATATTCGTATAAATAACGAATAGGGATTTTTTGCGGGCGTCCGGGTTAAAACATTTGTGATATGAAGGACACCTCAACTGGTTTATGTCTGTACCTACTGTATGTACATACATATGTATGTATTCATATGAGAGTGGCATGTTATGTACGTCTTGTTATGCTCGTGGGTCTTGTAGGAACATGTTTTTGCTAGAGATTGCAGTCATGAAAAAAAAGATTACGAGACTCGCAAAAATATTTTGTGTATCTCGGGAGTGCGGAGAGAAGAACGAGGAAAATATGAAAGTAGTGTTTTGAAGCGATCATAGATAGAAGCGATGATTATTATCTTGACTAGGTAAGATTTTAGATTAGGAAGATTTTTATTTTATTGAGAAAAAGTCTGTCTGAGTAAGGTCTCAACCAAAACTTAATTAATAGGAACGAAATAATGATCAAATGAACCCTACAAAATAAATTGACGGTTTTGTTCCCACGCCACGTTCTAATAAACTCGGTATTGATTGAGCGTTCAGAACTAATCAATAGGTCCATTAGTCGACCAAAGTCAATCTGAAGCATTTTCGTCGCGGAAAAACAAAGCCGTCACGGAACGAAAACCAATTATCTTCGCTTCAGCCTTAACCTATCGAATCGAAATAAAATGTAGAAAACACCAACCGGATGATTGGTTATTACTTTTCCTCGCCGCAAAACCTATCGACTTCCAAATTGGAGCCGCCGTAATAACTTCTCTTCGATTTGATATAAACCGTGTGACATGTTCGGAACATTGAATATCCGTGATATTACCTTTGGTGCTCTCCACGACGCAGTCTATCCTCCAGAGAACCAGGGCCGCGTATACAGTAAGTAGCATCTTGCCACCGCGGGAGCAAAATAATTCACAATTATGGCCCATCTTCATACACAGCCAAATTTTCGGCAATGCCGCCCTTTGTAGGCGAAAGTCGAAACATCACAACACCACTTTGTTGCTCGAAACAAAAGTCGTCGCGACACTGAACGTTATGCGATAGTTACGACGAACACTTTTACTGCAGCGAATTTATACCGAGCGACAAAAGTAATTTGTGTAGGATACGATGCATTGACACTGCCTTCCGTTTATATTTCTTTGTTGTTTTATCTGTAACAAAAGAAAATGGAGTTAGGGACGGTTTGTGTTGAATTTTCACAGTTTAAAACGATTCATTGGTTTCGACACCACAGAGTTAGCATAGCGTTTGACATAGAGCCAGGCTGCGTTCAAATGGCGTATCCACTGTTTTGGAAGCTCGGATAAAAAAAAATATCTTCTAAATATTTCAGTATGTTAAATAATGCTAGCTTGAGGGAAAAATACTCGTAGTTAGTGCTGAATATAAACAAAAGCTGAACTCAGGTGGTGGATTAGTAGTGCTAAGTAGGTTTTAGTAGCTTCTAATAACAAAACATTTACGATAAACCGCTTTCTTGAGCGCTTATCTTGGTAAAAGAAAATTTACTAAAAAATGTTGACGAAGGAAAACTAACATTGAAATTCTGTGTACATTTTACATTGTCCGTGTTGCTAGAAAGAAAATTGTATACGTTTTGAAATCGCATCAATGTGATTGCGCTTTGGCACTACACGTATTTATTGTATGTTTTAATAACATTACTTAAATGGCAAAATCAGACCTTGGACAGACACAGAGAGACGGACGGACGGATGGACAGCGGAGCCTTATAGACTGCGCAGACAACGGATTTTTGTCCGCGGCGATAGAACGTATGGAAATCTATGCAATAACGCACACGAAGGACAAGTAGACTGCTGGGATTTCCATACATTCTATCTTTGCGGACAATTTCTCCGCGGACAAAAGTCCCTCGTCTGCGCAGGCCTTCGTGTAATAGGGCCTCGTTGGCACCTTTATCTAATCTTAAAATCAACATCTGTCCTAAAAACTTATTCATGGTAATCACAGATACAAACTAAGAATACCAACGTGGAGTCGTCACTTACTGTAGTAATCCCATTAAACGGTTGAATGCCGTAATTACAGACACAATTAAAAAGTCATTGTGTCTCGCGTGGATCCACGTTTAAGCATACGAAGGGTTAAGGGAATGGCGCTACTTGCGTGAACAAATTTATTTTACGGTAGAACAAACTAACTTCATGTTTATGGTCACGTATTTACCTATTAATGTAATGTACACAATGCCTTTCTTAGTCTTTGAAACTTTGGGAAATTCTAAGTACAGTTCAATGTTTAGGTTAATTTTGTTTGAAAGCTATTAGCTGAGTAGGGAGACTTTCAGTTTGATCTTAAACTTGTTATGCTAAAACATATTTGAGGAAACAAATTTTACGCAGACGAATTTGCGGGCAAAAGCTAGTTCCAAATAAAAACTTGAAAGTCTGACAACCAGTCTTACCAAGGAGTATCGTGGAGGTCAGATAAGCAGTAGATTCATGTAAAATACTGGTATTCAGCTGCTTCCATTTGGACTGGAAGCCGATCCCAACATAGTTGGGAAAAGGCTGGGCACTTGGGCAGATTGATAGAGAAATTTTAATGTATGTATAAGTATACTGTATCCACGCCTACTTGAAAAATTTACAGTAGTATACTGTAAATTTTTCAAGTAAGCGTGGATGGCCAAATCCAAAACTATGAGGAATAGCGAAAAGTACTCAAAGGAGTCACGGGCTCGATTTTGATGAAAAGTAAAACTGCATCATTGGATTTTTGAAAAATCAATATTTCTAGCCAGGAATCGGACCCGTGGATTTTGAAAAAAAAAAAAAATACACACTGTATTATTACACCATTTGATAGAAGAAGATAGATACCAAATTCTGGGAAGTAATGACGTAGGGCAAACTTAACTTTTATATCTATGTACTAGCTGCTGCCCGCGACGTCGTCTGCCTGAAGGCTCTACAGCACCAAAAATACCTAAGATGCCAGTGTCGCTATAGCATTATAAGTAAACAACTTTTAAAATAGCATTAAAATATAAGTTTTTTTTGCAAGCGAAGCAAGTGAAGAGAGTTATATGGGAGTCCTGCCGAGTTCAGTGTGGTGTGGGGGATGTGACTGAAGGAAATAGAGAAAACAATGCAGGAATACATTCCAGGACACAAAAGAGTAAAAATACGTACAAAGGCATCATACCTTAAAACACTTCCCTATAAACAACGTTGGTAGTTATGCTGCCAGGAGCCAAAATGTAAAGAGAGTCAGGACTGGTGACGCGGGAGCAAGCGACGTACAGTTGTCCGTGTGAGAAGCAACTCGTCCTGAGGTCGACACCCGCTGCCCTCAGTGTCTGCCTCTATTGATGGTTATCGCGAAGCAAACACTCACGGGGAACTGTACGCGCTTGAACTGGAACGGGAAGATATGAGGTATGAGGGGAATGCGTGGTATAAATACTGCCTCGCCAACGCCACAACCCGTAAGAATTTCCGCCTCAATGGTATGTCTGTAGAGCGAAATGACTTTAGGGTGGGTCCCGTTACACAACTTCAGAGGAGATAGGTTCCGAAGAAGCATAATCGGGACACCGACCTTCAGCTTGATGGTATGCGCTGGAAGTCCACTTGCTGACAGGGAGTTCAGAAATTCCACGGGATAATGTGGGGCGTCATCTTGCTCGTCTATGTATTTATTCTTATATTTTATAATTAGTTTCGTGTTATCTATTTCTTATATTGCACCCGCCATCTTTCCTCTCTGTATCGCCCTAAGGTTGACTACTACAAAATTCCGCAGGTAAATTAAGTCCTTCTTTGTACTATATTTTTTATACTTGTACATAAAGTTTTATGCTCTATCTTCAAAAGCCAAATACCTCAAGCTCTTAAACTAAAAAAGATTTCCTTCAGTTTCTTTATATAGTTATGAATGGCGTCTGAAAGACGGTTACCTACTTGAAAATATTAACGTGGTGGAGGGGCGAACGTCGAGGGCTGCAAACTCGACATGTTACAGAAGTACTCTGTAGAGCCTTCTTGAGGACGAGGTCCTCATCGTGAGGAAGCTAATGTCCTTTACTTAAATGATGTAAAGAGTATAAAATAAGACTGGCTTGTAAGACTGTTTTTTAAACAAAAAGAAAATAATAACGGTAGAGAATTATTAAGAACGTATGTATTTCAATAAACCCAGTACTTATTTTTGTTGCTGACGATCCTTCAGGAATAAAAACAAAAGAAAAACTGGATGAAACCGGAATGAGAAAGCTTATAGTGGATAAAAAAAAGTTTAAAACAGAAGACGAACTAGCAGGGGATCGAGGGGGAGGGGGGGGGGGGGGGGTCTGGGGATCAGAATAACTCGTATAGTCGACCTGAGGGGCTCGTAGCTAAACGATAACATCCGCATGGGTCGATTGAAAGTCAAACTACGCTTGCTGTGGTCGGTTCGTGGATGGGTTACCATCACAGATACAGATACCTAGACCTAGATAACGAAAGTATCACGAACTGTATGAAAACTAAGCATGCCACTTTTTGACTACCTACTATGACGTCACAAGCTCGCGCTCTCGCTCACGCTCACCCAGCCAGTACGCAGGACTGAGCGCGAAAGTGGCGGCTTACGATTTTCGAACGTAAGCTGGTGCGATTTTTGGCACGCGAAGTAGTTGCTCTTGCGTTATCTAGGTGTATCTATGTCTGTGGTTACCATCAATTATATATCGAGACTCCTCCGTGTCTCGGAAAGCAGGTTAAGCCATTGGTCCTGGCTGTCACTCAAAATCTTTGACAGCCATTACGGATACTCAGAAACCCAAAAAGTGTGGCAACCAGTCTTACCAAGAGATATTGTGTTACCCAGTGACTGGGCTTTGGATGTCAGATAGGCACTCGCTCCACGTAAAATACTGAAATTAAAATGCATCCGGTTATGCTGGAAGCTGACCGAACATATTTGGGAAATGGCTAGGCAGATTGATTGAGATATAGTCGATCTCGTGACTGCTTCAATACCTTTAGGTTGAATGTCGCTTGCACGTCATTAAAGGACAAGGTGTATTTGTCTATATAATAGTTACATGGTTTTAACCTTAGTGAAGTTTTAATTTGGTGGGAATTTTTACTAAAAATTATAAAGCAGTTAGGAGGTCGACTGTAGCTACTTCTATTTTTGTAATTTGTTTGAAGAATTAGTAAAGACTGAATGAAGCAATTTATTCTATATCGAAAAAGTAGTGGCAACTAGTTAATTTTCTTTATTTGTATATCTTTAGATGTATATTGGACAGTGAGTTATTTATACCAACGTACTATCTAGTAGTATAATCAGCCTAAAATTTTCTAACTGTTGGCACACAGGCCACCTCGCGATCAGACAGAGCCACACAGGCCCAGTGCTGGTTGGTAGATGTAGCGGGGTCTAGTGGTAACGGCTGCGACTTACGAGTTGTAGGTCGTAAGTTCGAACCCGGACAGGGCGCTTAAGTTTGTCTAAATGAATTCATCACCACTGCTCTCAAAAAGGTTATGGAAAACATTGTGTGCAAACTGGCGTGTTCTAGTATCTAAAATTCGAAGATGTGACATCTACAAACCCGTACTATCTAGTGATAGACTTAATCTCAATTCAATTATGAAATCACTGTAGAAGCTTGAGTTGATGTCTCTCAAAATTTATTAAATTTAGATTGTTCTGAATATTGAAGTAAATGAAATCATGAACATATTATCCCTATTAGGAAGTTTTAAAACTACTTTGGTAGGTAGGTATACAAACAATAAAACTCTTGAATCCTAACATTGTTAGAATCTCACTCTCACTCATCCTTTTGTAGTTAACTGATAACTTAAATAAATTAAGTACTTTATTAAGTATTTGAGTACCTAAATTAAATTAGCTACTTTAGATTATGAAAGATCTAAAAGTTTTCTTAACAATAACAAAGTTTACCTAATTAAAATCTGGGATTTTGATTAAGATATCAGAAAGTTTAATATTTGACAATTAACTTAATTAGGTACTTTAATTGGATAAACTTCTAGTACTAAATAAACTAAAAGATTACTGAAATAAAAATGTAGTATCCTTACCAACTAAAACTACAAAAAAAATTGAGTCGAAATATTTAATATTTTCTCAAAATACCATTTCAGGCAATAATAAAATTAATCTACAATGTTATCACATGATCTGCCCAAGATTATGTCTGGACTTTAAAGAGACTGTGACCTATGAGTTTGTTTCGCCATTTCTTCTCAGGGGTACTCAGGTAGGAAATGTCGAATCCATATAGCTTTTTCTTTTATACTATGACGTGTAAAAGTGATTCTGATATATTTTTTACAAAATAAACGATTTTATGTCATTTCTAGGGTACAGATAGTGCCATCCACGAAGACGCGCCCCACTCTTCTTCCTAATCGCTAGTGGTTATCGCTAGTTAATTCCCCTAGTGTTTTAGTTTTTAACCAGCGCAGTTGAATACATTGTATTCACATCATTTTATTTTACGTGGAGTTACTGCCTATCTGAACTCCTCAAGCCGCTTACTGGCTCGCACGATACCCCTTGGTAAGTCTGGTTGTAAGAATTTTTAGGCCTCTGATTACCTGTAACGACAGTCAAAGATCCACGAATGACAGCTGGGGCCAACCGCTTAACGTGCTTTTGTACGTTACGTGATGGATGGACAACCATCCGCGAACCGACCGCGGCAGGCGTAGCTTTTGATCGATCGATCCGTATGGTTGTTGCCATTTAGCCTCGAGTTATACACAATACATAATTATCATACATAAAAGGAAGGATCCTTTTCTATGCACGTGTCTGCAGTTCGCATCGTCAGTGTAGGTTTGATAAATGTACTACGACTGGGTAGCTTAGGATAATCAAGGAATACTTACCTTACCTGGCATTGTTTTTCCACATAATGCCTAAAATATTCCGTTGGTAACGCTTACAAAGCTATTCAGACAAACGGTATTGTTTCGTCCGAGTCTCAGGATACAGGAGTGCGCTTACATTGCAGGTTTCAAATACAATTATTTTGGGTTTTTATTATTGTTTGTTAGAATATGACCAAATAAATGACATATAAGACAGATTCCACTGCAAAATTTTAGGCATTCCACTTTGCCCCACCAGTGGGGCGGCCGGTGGGGCAAAGCGGAATAATCCCATTTAATCACTTGTAAATAACATAACAGGTAAGGCTCAAACGTACAAGTTACTTTCAAATCTCACAAACTCAAATAGCCAATGAGTAATCAGAATGTCACAGTACTAGTAGGTATTTCAATAGTGGTCTGTACACAAACTAGTTAATAACCATTTAGTAAGTCGCGTTAAGGTGGAGACAGACTTGCAACGTTTGTTTGTAATGTATTATTCGAGGCGAGATTGGTTACAAAACGGCGATACACAAAATGCGGCGAACGCTCGCTTCGAGCATAATGCTTCAGCGCGCTCCATTTCTTGTTACAAAACGGCGATACACAAAAAGATGATTTCCAGCAAACGGCTCGCACCGCATCGGATCGGAGCGGATTTTGCAATCTTTAAAGAATATTAAATCGTGTAAACAGTAATTTAAAGTCTATATTACCAAGCCGCGCACAGCAGCTTGATCGCGGGCGTCTTCCGTGACACGCGATGGTAGCCGAAAGTATGCTGCGACGCGACGCGCGTAGGTACGGCTCCGTACGCATGTCTTCGTATCCGATCGAATCCTTTCGGTTGTCGTCCACTTTTCCTCTTCTGTATTTTATGATTATTATCTTCTTCTAATGCAATAGCCAACAATGCTACGTCAACTTCAACCATTTTCAAAAATTAGAACAAGTCAACACGGTAGGAATAAAACTATTTGACTAGGCCATAGAGGAAAATTTTAATAGGGGCCTAGGCGCAGAAACGGATACGTTAGCAAGTGACGTACGGAGCCGATCGTAAGCGTCAACATCCTGCCGGACGCGATCGGCTGTCGCCGCATCCGTTCGTATCCTTTCCGACCGATGCGATACGAGCCGTTTAGTGGAAATCATCCTTTAAGGTGGTGAACACTCGCTTCGAGTACTTGACTTAAGCGTCCTCCCTTTTTATTCAGAATGGCGGACGTAGAGGTTGAGTGGTGCTTCATCAATTTTATTGAGTAATTGTTATTGGAAGAAGAAGAAAAAATCAAAACGATATTGGATTACCTGCACTGTTTGTAAACATGCAGCGCTCGCAATTCTCGCATCGAGCGGCTCGGCTCGCAGCACTGACTACTGTAACGCGTTACAAAAACTCGATACTTTACAAACAAACGTTTAAGTGGCGAGGCGACCCGTGGCACGCCGACAAAAAATGTACTGGGACACAGTGGATAATGTAGGTGCCTGAGTAGATCCGTTTAGTTTTACCCCTTCAGTATGAACATTATCTATACTTTTCCTAATTGGTGGAAAAATAAAGACGTGAGCCTTTGATTCTTTTTCCCTTTCTTTTCCATCTATTGGATTTAAGCCACCAGTACTAAAATAATTATATCTGATTCAAATGTCTCCTACACATCAGTGGCGTGCCTAGGGGTCAAACTTAGGGCAAGCCAATACACTTAAAAAAAAACCTACCGTATCGCTTGTCAATGTTGTGACTGACCGAGTCGTTTTAGTTCTTACTAATATTCGTATTTCATAATTGTAGGTTTTTGCTAATAGCTATTAAAATGAATGTTTTTTAATAGCACCATTTGTTTCTTATATAAATTAAATACTAAGAGTAAGTATTGGTAATCCTTTACAAAATCGTAACTTTTTTATTTTCGAAGTATCAGTTTCGCGTAAAATATGATAAGACGTATAAGAGTCATCTATTATTGTAGGTACATTATTGGCACAACAGAGCTCTTTGAGTTAGTTCATATTTCACTCTCCCGCAACAGTCGCTTTGCAAAATATTACAATCTGGCCGTGTGGCCACTAGATGGCGCACAAATAATTGATTGATTTCTAACTACACATTATTGTTTACGATGTCGATTGTTGATAATATAATATTTATAATTTGATTTACTTACTCACAATGTAAACAGCCATAACTCTTCATTCTTCGCTTCTTTACCACAGACAGATGACAAACATCAAAGAACACGGAAGACATGAAGCAAAGATACAAGCGCTGAGCAATTGCCTCTATTTAATGAGGTTTTAGACTCGTCGTGACCTCGGAAAGGAAGTTATTGTTGTGCTAAATGAAATGACACACAACATCAACTAACCTTTAAAATCCGCCCCTAAGACCCTCAGGCCGAAAAACAGCGCGATTGTGATCGACACGCGTATTGTATTTAGAAATGTCGTCAAGCACATTTGACGAGATAAAGAAGTTTCGATTCGTGTTTTACCAAAAGTACAGAATGAAACAACAGCATTCATGTGCTTTTGAGAATTCTGATGTCTTTTACTGGCACCAGCGAAGTTATTTAAATCATCGTAACCTGATATTCCAAGCGGTATTTTCTTTTGAGAAAAATATGCAACACTAACAGAATAATTTGTTGATATGAGAGCAGCCTATAATCCAATGAGTATTGTATGCTGATCGACTTAAATGCCTATTACGTGATTTAGATTTCTGAGAAATACTCAAATCAATTTGTCTGTAAAACTCAAAATATTTACCTTTCCGAGTAACGATTGCTCACGTTTTAATCCATCACAAGGAACAATTGCATGTTTCCGAATTCATTTTAATGACAAGAAACTTTTTAATCACTTTAAAACAAAGGTAATTACCGCAAAAACTAAACACAACACTTAACTTCACAGAAAATGAAAAAAAAACAAAACAAAAAAATGCTCCAGTAACCGATCAAAACTTTGAACTAATAGACTCGCGCAATGTCTCGCGATCTTACTATTTACACACACACGCGCGTCGTTATACGTTTCATTCATAAAAAATCAAAAGCCAGGCTTAAAATCAGTACAATTTGGGGAATAAGTACATACTAATGTTATCAACAACGTGAACAATTTCTATACAAATAGTCAGAGGTCTAGAAGCCAGATTTGAAGCCAACTAGTGCGAGCGAGACGGGTCGATTTTTGTCGTTGCGCTTTCGCTAAGCGGCATTGGAGATGTTTGGCAACGATGCGCGTGATGAAAAGTGCACGGAATTTGAAATTATTCTTTGAGTATGTAAACCTGGCAACCTTGCATCGTACTTACTATCGCGGGCGGCCCGGCCGGGACGCGCGGAGTTTATTTTTTATTATTCTTATCAATTCTTGCGACATGATTTTATAAGTTTACTTGTGTATTTTTTTTTTATTATTAGGCTCGCGTTTGATTGAAAGCCAGGCTTTTCGGCTTTAGTAAAAGGCACGCCCCTGCTACACATGCAACTGTGAAAGAATATTTGTAATAATGTGACATTATTACTACGACGAATGATAAATGGACGATAATGACGACTGCTTTATTATATTTCGTGTGACGTTTGTCACTCATTCGTCGACGGAAATGAAGTTTGTACGTTATGACGAGTTATTTTATTACTGTTTGTACGGTGCATGGGACAAGCCGACCCGAACATAGTTGGGAAAAGGCTAGGCAGATGATAATGATAATGGTGCATGGGACTTCAACTGTTAGTAGTATGCAGCAGATGTTCATAGAGAAGCAAAATTAATCACACTAATATTATAAACGCGAAAGTTTGTGAGTATGTGTGTGTGTTTACATGTTTGTTACTTCTTCACGCTCAAACGGCTGGACCAATTTTGATAAAATTTTATATGGAGGTAGCCGACTCCCTGGATTAATATATAGGCTACTTTTTATCCCGATATTCCCACGAGATCGAAAGTTATGCGGGTGAAACCGCAGGGTTCAGCTAGTATTTAATAAATCTGAGGAGTTAACAAGAAGCAACAGCCCCATTATTGCAACGATGAAGGAGGTATATTGGAGGTCGTTAGTTGAAAATCCTTGCTTGCACTATTGACGTGAACTTACTCTTATCGGAAACATTATACAGGAATATTTTTTAAGGAGTGCGCAAAAAAATTTTGGTGGTTCAGTATCAGTAATAGAACACATTTCTATAATTTTTTCAAAACTTTTTTTCACGTTTTTATCCGACTCTAAATCAGCAAATTATGGACACTATCTTTTCGAAATAATAACAATGGGCGCGCGCGCCGGGCGGGCGCACGTGGCGGAGTTGCAGCGGGGAAATCCCGGGCGGCAGAGTGGTGCCCGGGCGGTAACCCCGGACTCCCGACCCCAACATGACCTGCCAGATGTACGATTTTAATCGTACTCCTACGATTTTTTAGCATTTTCACTCATGTACGATCGCTAGACCGAGATCGTACAGAAAATGTACGATTTTTATATACCTGGCAACATTTCATAATGAATCGAACGTCCTTAAGGTGAATGCGCAGTGGTAGACCGCGAAATTTAAATATTCTTACGTTTTTTGCAATTTGTAGGTCAGTGTCAGGTTGTATCTTGATCAAAATATGATTTGCGACTATAACAGGTACGTATTTACAGAATTATAATAATTAGAATCATTAATACATCTTTCTAAGTTAGATTTCTACCGTTTTTTGATGTTGCGTCAAATGACGTCAATGGAAAAGTGTTTATGGTAGAAATCTAACTTAAAGAGATATATGATTCTAATGACTATAATTCTGTAAATACATGTCTATTATAGTCGCAAATCATATTTTGATCAAGATACAACCTGACACTGACCAACAAATTGCAAAAAACGTAAGAAAATTTAAATTTCGCGGTCTACCACTGCGCATTCACCTTAACTGGCAAGTATGAGTTTCGGGGAATTCCCCAACAACCTAAGGCGTACGTAGATCTTTTACTTGAATGAAGACTCATAGAAATGTTAAACAATATGACCACAGAAAATTTGTGTAAATCTAATAAATAGTTTTTTTAATTGTGTAGTTTTAAGTTTATATTCGTTCTTTTTTTTGTTTTGTTGTGTAGATATACATAAGGATGTGCCAAATAAATATGTTTTCTTTCTTTGTTTCCTCTATTGCATTTCTTTTCTAAAACTAAACGTTTTTTTTTGTTATTTTTAATAAAAACTTTGTACTTTTAGGTTGTACGATCTTTTTATTTCAAAATTTCCTTGGCATACGATTTTTTTGTAGTTGTCGTACGATCACACCATTTTTGCACCTGGCAGCCCTCATGACAGTCTGCTCATCGCATGCGCTTCGTGAACTCGCGTCCAATCGCTTTCCCGTGCAACCCCCGCGCCGCACGTGTGTCGTACTCGTACCTACCGGTCACGATGTCGGACTTTAGAAACCGCGAGTTTTATGAGATGGTGCGAGTGTATTTATTAAGTGGTGAAAGTTTACGAGCAGCTCGCAGAATGTATGCGACGGAGAGCATACCTCGAATGCGAGCCCATGGTATCCTTAACCCCGTGGTCCCTAATGAAAGGACCAGTTTAGCAGCCAGTCAAAGGCTGCTTGATCACGGTCAGTTCAGGACCCGGAATCACGCACAAGGGTCTGTCAGGCAGACCTCGACTGGCGGTTGAAATCGAAGAAACCATTTTCGATTTCTTCGAGCGAGATCCAAGAGCGCACAGCTGATAGGTAGGTACACTCTACAGACGTCATTAGCCCATCAAGCAATACATTTTTAACTTTATCGCTAAA
Organism: Amphipoea oculea; assembly: GCA_945859645.1. Classification (NCBI taxonomy): domain Eukaryota; kingdom Metazoa; phylum Arthropoda; class Insecta; order Lepidoptera; family Noctuidae; genus Amphipoea; species Amphipoea oculea. The sequence goes on from OX243876.1 coordinate 9,099,022, forward strand.
GCATAAGGTTCAAAGTTGAATGTGCTGACGTCTGCACATAGCACGTTTCGCTTCGCCACTCGCCAGCGAGTAGCCATAAAATCAATTTCAAAGTAGACATCTTTCGTTTACGATAACTTTATTTTTTTGTACTAAGACATGTAAAATAAAAAAATAGGTGTTTAATAAAATTCATCAAAGTTTATTTTGGCAAAGTTTGCGCACTGAATAAAAAATATTCCTGTATAGCTTAGCTGTTAGGAAGGTTTTACTACAATCGTATTTGCTAAGTTTAGTTTGGAGTATAATAAGAATACTATTCGTTTTTGTTAGCCTATATTGTGTCCCACTGCTGGGCAAAGACCTCCCCTTTTTCCTGCCAAACCTATGTCATGTGTGATCTCTGGCCATGTTGATCCTTCAATTAAACCTTATCAGATCTTCAAACCACCTTGGCCATGGTCTACCTCGAAGGCGATGCCCTCCCCAAGCGCCCAGTGAGTGAAACTCTCTGCTATCTCTCCGGGGACCATAATACGTGCAAATATATTGAAAGAAATCTTTCAAAAAAAGTTACCATCCCCTCGTTTTTGAGGGCACCTTTATCTGTTTTTTTAAGAGAATAAGCATCCTCTTGAAAGCTATTAACCTCTTTGATCATTTGTCGGTTTAGTTTATTATTGAAATTATGCCCAGTTAGATAATCTACTGTTAGATATTGATAATATTTATGATGTGCTGGCATCTGTACAACCATGGAGTTTCTTGCCCATTCTTCTCCATACGAAAACTACCTTTTGGAAGGGGCGACTAGAATCAGTTATAATATATTTTATTGTAAATTTTGACGTTCAAAAGTGTCTTTTATTTGCCTATCACATCACACTAATATTATAAAGGCGAAAGTTTGTGGGGGTGTGTGTGTTTATATGTTTGTTACTTCTTCACGCTCAAACGGTTGGACAAATTTTGATAAAAATTTTGCATGGAGGTAGCTCACACCCTGGATTAACATATAGGCTACTTTTTAACACGATATTCCCACGGGATCGACATTTATGCGGGTGAAAACCGCGGGGCACAGCTAGTTTAGAATAAATGCTTTTACTTTGTACCACTATAGACTTTTGTCTACTCCTCTACTTTGAAGGATACAGGTGGGATACCACGATATCATTTATATGGCAGATTTCCGTTTGTTGTTCATCATCATATCATCATAATCAGCCTATAATGTTCCCACTGCTGGGACACAGGCCTCCTCTTTGTGAGAGGGAGTGGGCCGTAATCCACCACGCGGGCCCAGTGCGGGTTGGTAGATGTCACATGTCTTCAAATTTTTGGTTCTAGGACATGCCGGTTTCCTCACGATGTTTTCCTTCACCGTTTTGAGAGCAGTGGTGATGAAATAATTTACACAAACTAAAGCGCCTGTCTGGGTTCGAACCTACGACCTACAACTCGTAAGTCGCGGCTGATACCACTGGGTCACCACTGCTCTCGTTGTTGTTAAAGTAATATAAATCATTTTAAATGTTCACAAGTATTCGTTTAAACTAATTACAAAAATCATCAACACCCTGAAACTCATACCAATCACCTCTCCCATTAAATTACATACAACATTACTCATCATTATTCAACTCGCATACAATATTCCTCACTACCAACAGTTTCTAATATATCAAGTTTCAATGTAACTTTGTAACAAAATAAAAAGTGAGAGCAGGAGAGTTCCCAAGGGATCTATTCTCGTGCCGCCGCGCCGGCAAGGGACGGTATTCTTAGATGATAATTAACTCTTTATGGGTAGGGACATCTGTTTACGAAGCTGCCGTACCATATTTATAGTCGGGAGCCAAAGAGACTTTTAATGTAAAATGGTGCAGTGCGATATTTTAGTATCAGGTTCAGTTTTTTATGGAAGAATTTGTATAATGAAATTTTTGTCTAGGTAATGTAAATAGCGAAAAATAAGTGGTGAAATGTGGGTGTTCTATAGGTAACCCTTTAGGAAAACAGGCGTGATGTTATTTTGTGTTTATGTAGTAAACGGGTGTGTTAGTTTCGTTATTTGCAGCTAGGCTGTGGTAGGATATCAGAAAAGACGTAGCCATCGAATTTGAACATGTTAATAACGCATCGTCAAGCAAAAAAAAATCATATCATACTAATATTATAAAGATGAAAGTTTGTGAGTGTGTGTGTGTTTATATGTTTGTTACGCTCAAACGGCTGGACCAATTTTGATAAAATTTTGTGTGGAGGTAGCTGACACCCTGTATTAACATACAGGCTACTATTTATCCCGATATTCCCACGGGATCGATTTTGCGGATGAAACTGCGGGGCGCAGCTAGTGAAGAAATAAAACAAAAGTAAAGGACAGCATAAAAACTACTCCTAAGCATGACACCCTGGGTTCGAATCCCAGGTCGGGTAAATAATTTGTGGGTTTTTCCAATTTCTAAGTATTAGCCCGGAGTCTGAATATGTGTCTGGTTGTTGCCTCCTATTACATAGAAGTTAAAAATAACTATGTGAGTCGATAAAACAAGTGTAATTTTATATTTTACTACTTCAGTTAAAACAAATATACTCAGTAAAACGAAAGGATTTGGTAAAGAAATATTATCAAACCTGATATGGAATCAAGAACTCATCATCTGTAATTATTTCTTCTCTACTTCTAAAAGAAGGCGCTTTTGCAACACTTTTTAAACAATTAATAACAAAATATCCATCAATAAAATTCGCAGTTCAAAACATGACATAACAATATCAACCAAAATATACAACCACTTGAATTTTCCCAACTACGTATCTCCCCGAAGAAACCAAACAGCAATGTCTGGAATCACACAATTTCGACCAATAGGGATTCGTTATCTGCGCCAACTCACAAGGGACAGTCAAGATAAGTTAGCCAGTTTGAAACGGTAAAAAACACACGTTTGTAATAAATTCTACGCGTGTACCATGTCCTGGGAGTGGGTAGTAGGTACTGCCATCTGGCGCAGTATAAACTATCCGAGTACACAGAGTACACACCCAGTATTAAATGTACAAGAATTTGTGGGATAGAAGCTAGTACACATGTGGTGAATTGAAATCTTTATTAACCGACTTTAAAAAAGGAGGTTCTGTATTCGACCCGTATGTATGTATGTATGTATGTATGTATGTATGTATGTATGTTTGTATGTCCGCGATTATCTCAAAAACTACTGAACCGATTTTGATAATTCTTTCATGAGTGTGATCTACATACTTTCAGGAAGGTTTTAGTATATAATACATTAGGTAATTACTCTTATGTACGAAGTTATATGCATAAATGTACTGCATCTCCGGCATTTTTATGTGAATTTTGATGATTCTTCGAGTCGTGTCTTCAATGCACTAGTGTTAATTGAATTTGTGTGGGGTAGGTACAACTAAAAAGTGAAAAATAAAAACTTTTTTACAAAAAAAACAACCGACTTCAAAAAAAAACACTACAAAGTGAAAAATAACTATAATTTCGGAAGTCGGTGTCAAAATACGAAAATGCTGAAGCAACGACACCGACTTCCGAAATTATAGTTATTTTTCACTTTGTAGTGTTTTTTTTTGAAGTCGGTTGTTTTTTTTGTAAAAAAGTTTTTTTTAGGTTAGGTCTTTGACTTTGTTATGTTTTCATTAGGAGGGTTTTGAACTTCGATGAGAGATATATCCCGTTATTTATAGTGAGAAATTGTTTCAAGCTGGCTGTTATTATTCTAAGTTGTATCATCATTTATATTACACTAGCAGCGCCTCGCGGTTTCACCCGCGTAAGTTTCGATTCCGTGGGAATATTGGGATAAAAACTATCTTATGTCCTTCCCCGGGACTCAAACTAACTCTATAATAAACATCGAAATCGGTTCAGCGGTTTTTTTTTCAGACAGACAGAGTTACGTCAAATGGGGTGAATAGGAACCGAGGGGTGAATCGGGATGAAACTTTTAAATGGATTTTAACGTTGATGTAATATATTTTGTTGCCAATAAAGGACCTTTAAGCGTTAATTATAATATAGTAAACATATTAGAGTCCTTTTTGGCAAAAAACGATATTATTTCAATGTTAAAATCCATTTTAATGTTTCGTCCCGATTCACCCCTGCATCCCTATTCACCCCGTTATACTGTACTTTCGAATTTATAATATTAAGTATGGATAGTATGGATTAGAAATTACATCCACAGTCTTTATTTAGACAGACTGGCGGTTTCGATTGATTGGAATAGCGGTAACCTAGCCGCCGGTTTTTTTTTTTAATTTAATTTTTTTGTATGGGCCCCGCTCTTGGCCTCGACCACGCCTGATGGAAAGCAATGGATGAGTTCTATGATGGATCGAGCGTGCCCAGAAGATGCCTGTTCACTCTTTCTTTGTAGGGAGACGGGTAAAATGTGGAAGGGAATTGTAACTGCCCCACTGCAAGGCAGAATCTTTAAATTAAATCGTATATTTCAATCAAACCGTTAAAAGGCACTTCTCCTCATAGGTACAGAATTAGAAAGAGCGTTGGTTAATCCTAACTAATATTATAAATGCGAAAGTAAGTTTGTTTGTTACCTTTTCACGCCTAAACCACTGAACCGATCATCCTGAAATTTTGCATATACGTTATCAGCTGTACAGAAATGGACATAAGGTACCTTTCATCCCAAAAAAAGTGCTGTTCCCGAGGAAAACAACAATAACGTTATTATGATAATAGATGGCGCCACGTGTCTATTGAACTTAGTCACATTATTTAATTCTGAGGCGGTACGAAGTTCGCCGGGTCAGCTAGTCTTCTATAAATCATTGTGTGAACTTAACGTATAAACCTGAACAATGCCTTCTAACAGTTTACTCTATCATTTTCCTAAAAATCTTTTAAATCTAAAAGCTTCGTATCATAAATGCAGGCGTCTATTGTATCGTTAGCGCAAAATGGCTTATGTTTGAAGAGGGATTACCCACCGTGCAGCTTTGCAGCATACATAATAAATCTGCTTCATTAGCCGTGCCGTAAGTTTGTCCTCCAAACTAACTAATCTTAACTAATTCACTTATGTAATGGCGACCATCCATTATCCCGCCTTTGTTACTTTGTGATTGGTGAATAAATAAAAATGCTGCCACGTATTTGGTGGAACACACAAATTTTCTGCATGGTTCCGTACCTATATAATACCAGATGTTCGTCGAGGAGTTGTCTGCATGTATATTGTAATTTCATCTTTTTTTAATACAAATATCCAGGCGAAGAGTAAACTAAGTTTTTCTTTAGCTCTCAGGTTAAGTATCTGCCAAATTTTATAATTATCAGTTCAGTAGTTAAAGCGTGAAAGGTAAGAGTCAGACAGACACACGTTGATTTCGCATCTATAATCTGTATTAAGGCATCGAAAGTATAGATGCATAATAATTAAGTTCAGTCAACAAAAGAGATAAGTATACAGGATCGTCAGATATAGATATATCGGTTGTCGATTGGATATATTTGAAGTTTAGTAAGAAACCGATGGGTTTTGTCGACTGTAAATCAGCTGTTTGTTTTCTATTAATTTAATTTTATTTATTACAGTCAGAGGCAAGGGGTGAAAATAGCAGGTTTATAAACAACCTAAACATAGTTTAATTTCGAGTCAAAACGACACCAACCCAGAAAGAAGACGTCCACAATGTACTATGGACAGATGTTTGATCGATTCAAGTCACTAAACCTTGATGCATTAAAAAACTTTCTACTTAATGTCATCGGGCAAAACTCAAGCAGTCAGCAAACTAAGCTGACTAGTTACTATTTCTATGCACTTAACTCGTGTTTATACGAGAAAATCGATTAGGGGTCCTATGTTCTTCTAAGGAACCCCAACAAACTTGAACTTGTCCAAGACACTAGTACTGAATTAAGCGTGGACCCAAAAAGCGTTGCCGTTAGGAAAGTAATTAGTAGATATTGGAAAGGAAGGGTCCCCTAACTGATAAATATTGCAAAGGTTGATTTGCTAGTAAGAAAAGCTCTTCTTTTGGTAGGCACTTTGAGATGCACAGGTATCTACGTAGGTATTTTATTCTGGACAATGTGTCAAAGAATATTCCAAATTGGGATTCGTTGATTTAGATTGTGGGTCGGTAAAACAAAAGAATCGTCGACTTTGTCTCTGTCACCTTTGACCTAGGCTAGAGTCAAGAGCAAGCCCATTTCAAATAAAAAAAAAAAAAAAAAAAAAAAAAAAAAAAGAAGGTTCGTAGCTTTTACGAGCTATTCCGGTCAGATTCCCTGAAACCCACCCCTGGATAGCCTGTTAGTTATTCTTCTGTTTTAATCTCTGTCTTATCCACTATAAACTTTCTCACTCCAGTCTGATCTCCTAGTTCTTTTGTTTTTATTCCTGATGGATCGTCAGCAACAAAATATACCTACAGGGTATATGAATATTTAGGTACCTAAGGGTCAGCTCAGCTCACACCGCGACGCGACGCGGCGCGCAGTTTTAAAGATAGCGATACAATTATAGACCTTATCTACTACACAAAAAGGTTCAGTACAGTCCGTTCACAAGTTATTTTACCTGTGATAGCAACCCAACAGCAACCTTATTAGTGATGCAAAATCAGATGTATAATAACTGTGAGTGAACTGTAAAGGTGACTATGTATAGTTAAACAAAGATCTTTTGGCGTGTGACGAAAATCGGAACTAACGCCGTCATTTTGTTTATTGAATCGTCATCATAATCAGCGTATAATGTTCCTACTGCTGTGACACAGGCCTCATCTCGCTGAGAGGGAGCGGTCTATAAACGCACCGCCGGCCCAATGCGGGTTGGCAGATATCATATGTCTTCGAATTGTTGGACATGCCGATTTCCTCGCGATTTTTTCCTTCACCGTTTTGAGAACAGTGGTGATGGAATAATTTACACAAAGTAAAGCGCCAGTCTGAGGTCAAACCTTTGACATACAACTTTTATGTCGTATGGCGTTACAACTGGGCCACCATTGCTCCGAAATTAATGTATTTATTATTATTTATCTATATATATAAAAATGAAACCCATTTTCCGTTGTCACGACATAACATGAAAACGGCTGGACCGATTTCGATGAAATTTGATACAGAGATAGTTTGAGTCCCGGGAAAGGACATAGGATAGTTTTTATCCCGATATTCCCACGGGATCGACATTTACGCGGGTGAAACCGCGGGGCGCAGCTAGTAAACAATAATTTCTCTTCAACAAAGGCGTCTTCAAAATATAAAGATTTCGACATCTTATAAATCCTGTATGGAAGACTGGTTTCTGCACTAAGAAAACATGTGACACAGATTACTGGGCGCCCCTTCTAAAACAGTATTATGTATGAAACGATATTGAAAACTAATTTGAGCAACAAAGGCCGGTGTTGAACGAGAGGTTATAAGTTCAGTCGTCGCCCGCTGTTGAGGTGAACCGACTATTAGGAGATACTAGCTAGTTAAACTTAGTTCAGGGTTTAAGAGGAAATGCGGTCACATGGTCGTTGGCGTTCATTCCATACAAACTTATTCCTCTGTTTTCTCTCGGTTAATGATATTAAAGCAACTCATTTATTACGATATAATGTTGTATATCCGTATGATTTGTTTTATGGCGTACTCAAATTAATTATCTATAAAAAAGCGGGGTTGGTGGATCCAGATGGCTAGGAACGAAGTTCAAAATGCAAATCCAAGATGGCGGCTGCGAAAATGTTAAAATGACGAAAAATTTTAAAACTTGCAGCCGTCATGCGTCATCTTGGATTTTTATTTCGAGCTCACTATTGGCTTCAGCACCCTCGAAAACTATAAAAACGACACCCGTGATGAAAAATTTTATAATTTTCGCAGCCGCCATCTCGGATTTTCATTTTGACCTCACATATTGGCTTCAGCACCCACGAAAACCTAGAATAGGTACTATAAATATCTCTCTTTGTCTGTTTCTATTATATCGCATGGAGGGGGCATAACGCTTTTTCCTTACGTGACGATTTTACAAGTGTTTAGTCCTACGCAAGCTCCGTTAAAGAACTTCGTTCCAAAAATATTGACAAAGAAACCAAACATCCGAAGATGACCGTGGTAGATACAGATTGTATCGTAAAAAAATATTTGCTCTAGTGTCATCAGAGGAATATATTTGTTTGGAATAAACGCGTGACCGCGCTGGCCTCTTAGGGGTGATGCGTTAGGTATCCCGCGAAATTCAATTCTTAATTATTATCATTGATGATTTCAATGATTATAATTCTGTAAAGTCATATATATTACACTTGCAAATTATACTTGAATCAACATTGAATAATTATGACACTGACCTCCAAATTGCAGAAAACGTAAGAAAATTTGAATTTTGCTACCCTGGCGCTACCCCCATAATAGGAATACTTAACTTGCAAAGAGTACTTTACATCGGCATCGCTTCTAAGCATAAAATAGCAAGTGTTTTGTAAGTTTTTCTATCCTGACCTCAAACAGGAGTTGCTATGCTGTTGTACTGCGTTCTACAACATCAAAGGTCGATCAAAGTGTTCAACGAAGCTTGTATTCTGCATGGGCACCTGTGTACTTACCTACTACTCGCTTAGTGCGACTAGTTCCCAAATATAAATACTAAGCTTATGTTATTTGAAGGAAGAAAAAGAATAGAATACTCTTTAGGTATTATAATATACACCATACCAACTACAGATCTTGCTGCTAAGTAATAACAGCCGCACGGTCCGATCGATCAGGTTAAGCTACACTTGCCGCGGTTGGTCCATGGATGGGTAACCATTTTTACATAACAAGACCACTCCGTGCCTCGGAAAGCACGTTAAGCCGTTGGCTGTCATTCGTAGATCTTTTACAGTCGTTACGGGTCGTCAGAAGTCCGAAAGTCTGACAACCAGTCTTATCAAGAGGTATCGTATTACCCAGTCACTGGGTTGTGGAGGTCCGATAGGCAGTCGCTCCATGTAAAATACTGGTAGGCAGCTGCATCCGGTTAGACTGGAAGCCAACCCCAGCATAGGTTGGAAAAGGCTAGGCAGATGATGATGACCAATTACAGATCTACATAGATAAATGTAGAAAGTTTACGTATTCTGGTGAGTCAGTGATCGGTCATAACCTCGGTCGGGGGGGGGGGTCGGTTTTTAAAAAAAAAAAAAACAAAATATCGTTTTTGAAGAAAATGTATGAGACTTTTCGTTTGTTTTCTTACGTGGCGGATGGTTTTCCAGGTGTTCGTGGCACCACAACTAGAATAGTGTCTAACCACATCCCGGTCATAGATTCGAATCGTTAAGTCTCTTTTTATTATACGACGGCAATGATATAAAGGAGTTAATTCTTCAAAGAATCTCATTAGCTATGTATGGGACGAGTTTGTACCATGTGTTGTAACCTCATGCTGTTTCAACTGAACCGCAGGAGGTGTCGTTGCATCTATTGTCCGACTATGACGTCAGAAAATCAATATGGTGGATTCTAAACTTTTTTGGTAGTGGTTTCGGTTTATTTTTCTCCTACTAAGGTTTTAACTTCCGAGTTTTACAGCTAAAATTGAATTTTGTTATATTGTGGTCTGTGGTTACAAGCAAACTCACTGTCGGCAAATCAAACAAACATTTATTAACAAAATGTCTGTATGTACAGTCCCTATATAAACAGAAACAAACCAGTAGGTACCTGTAACGGGCCGGGAATTTCCATTCGAATACCGAACATAAATTTGAGATCAAAATTGAACACAAAGGTATAATGGTGCTATTATTTACCGATATCAGAGAAACAATTCAAAGGGTTAGAACGACAAAAAAGGTATGGCAACCTACGGTTACTATTCAACGTGGTTATGAATACATAATATCATGTATTTATTATTGTGTTTTACGAACGAGTAGTGGAATAGTGAAAAAAGCCGGCCAAGTGCGAGTCGGATTCGCGCACCGAGGGTTCCGTACAAAGAAGGTAAGTACATATATAAATAGTTTATCACGGGATTTTTTTTTAATATATCTACTAATTTACGGTTTTCGGATTTTTTCCTTTACTTTTGCTATATGACCTTGCTTCTTGCCAAATTTCATGATTCTAGATCAACGGGAAGTATCCTATAAATATTGATTCCCTTGAGTGTCAAAATATTCGTTTTTTTTTGCGGCATAAACAGCCGTATCTTTTTTTGCGTTAACTTACAAGTTTTATTTTTTTACAGCTTCAAGGGACTATAGACCTGAGTATTTACGGTTTTAATTTCAACTCGGTACCTCCACGCGTTCTTGAAATAAAGAGTCTTCACAAACAGACGGACGGACAACAAAGTTTAGTATGTGTTCCGTTTTTTCCTTTTAAGGTACGAAACCCTAAAAATGACTCGGGACTATTTTGTTTCCGGAAAAAAAATTTCAAAATGGAATATAACAAAAGGGAAACAGGGCAGCTATGATTTATAAGTTGTTCATTTTGTTTATTATTTGCCATACACGTGCAAGTACTTATAACACTTAAAATAAAACAATTCAATTCCGAAATAGAAACTTTTTAATAATGAAGTGCGTAATGAAACCATTTTCCACAGACTTTTACTCTCGTATGCTACCTATGAACGAAAACCAGTCGTTTTGCTCACCAATGGTAGCATTTTTTACTGCCAAATTGGGCATTACCTATATGTAAATAGATTCGTAAGCTAATTATTTTTCCTGTGATAGCTAGTTCCAAATGGAACGTATTTGCTTCATTATTGGTCAAGATACAAGAGTTTTAATTTCAACCAATAATAGTCCGCAAATTATAGGAATCGGCCAGTAGAAATTCGTCGTAGAAAGTCGTCTATTCTTTTAGAATCTACCGGGTTATTCATAAAACACACATTTATAAGCTATACAAAAAGCTATCTGTCCTTTTTTATTTCAACGGAGATAGCAACAAATATAGACGTTATTAGATAATGCGTTACAACCTTATTTTCTTCCTTTTACCAAAATCACCTCAATTAATTTTTACCGATCTCAAAATTTCAACACCGGCGCACTCTACCTACCTAATTGAAAAGGTTATTGACCTTAAGATTTATTAAAATATTTCGTTGACAACTTTTCGTTTTTTCACCCTTCTCTGAAGCATAAAATTACGAAACTTTATTCTTATTTCTCGAGAGGGTTTTAATTAAAAGACCGATATCCGATTTCGTTATCGTTTGACTTAGAAACTGGAGAAATATTTTTGCCTGAGCTTACTTTATTACATTTTGTCTGTCATTTTCATGGCGACCCGTATTCCGGACCACAGATTATTCTATTTGAACGTCAAAGCGAGGGTCGCGGGGACAATTATATGAGACGACACATAACTATGATTATGTGGAAAACTTTATCTTTGTTCCGAAGAACGGCGAAGTTTGATGTGGCCCAGACTTTTTATTTGTTTCCCGGATGGACTTATGGTAAGAATAAATGTATGAGAGCATAATACTTCCGATATTCGTTTATTTTTCTCGATCATTTTCCTCGTGGTTATAAGTCGGATGAGGAATGTTTTGATTTCGGATCGCCAAGTTAGTGGAGGTATACAGTCGGTAATAAAAATAATACCTATAGATTGACTGCAGTCAAAATAGCTCTTAATATCAGACAAATTACTGACGGCATTTCATACAAACTTTCAAGCCCTTGTTTTTCGAAATTAATGAACCGATTTTAATGAAACTTCGTAGGCATCAGCAGGATACAAAGGTCTAAAAAGTTAGTACAGAACATTTTCGAAAGGTCTTATATAAAAAAAGATAACTGGAAATCTCTGTTTCTATGAAAAATTTAATATCGGTCTAATTTGGCTGTAACACTATTTTTCGAAAATGTTCTTTACTAACTTTTTAGACCTTTGTATCCTGCTTAAGCGTATGAAATTTAATTAAAGTCGGTTCATCCATTTCGAAAAACAAGGGCTTGAAAGTTTGTATGAAATGCCGTACGTCGTAAACGCTCTTAAGAGCAATTTTACTTATGTGGTATAATCTTGGAATTTAAAAATTGTAATATTATGTCAAAATTGGTTTAGGTATTTTTCATACTGCGGGACACGGACACTATTATAGCGATGTATCCTGATCGCGTGGAGACCAGTGGTGGCCCAGTGGTAATGGCCCGGACTTCCGAGTGCAGGTCGTGGTTTCAAACCCAGCCAGCTACGGCAAATAACACACTGCTCTCTGATTGGTCGATGTTGACAGTGGCAATGCTTGTGTCCATAGACTTAGGTACAATCAGACTTGCCAAACTATAAATTTATTAGTTTCGATTACCTACCTAACAGTATTTTTACTTTAAAACTAGGTAGGTACCTATAATACAGAGCAAAATAAAACTATTTTCACAGTTCCAACACAGTTACAACATTAAAAACTTTACAAAAACACACGAGCAAGCGGTTTGTTTATGTTCCGTGGCGAACAATTGCGGTGGAGAAGGAACACGTGACTTATTTAACCAATCAGAGCGCACATGGCGTTTGGTTATTGCTTACTTATTATTTTACGCGTGAGTTTATCAATTTGCGAAAATGTGGGTGTAAAATAATTCAATTTATCTCTCGTTTAGAATCCTACGAAAGTTTATAAATTTCCTAGATTTTTTTTATAAATATGCGGTTCTTGCTATTTTCCGGTGACGTATATATTATCTAAGTAGCCATAAAGCAGCTGCTTTTCGAACTTATAATATTTTATTTGGCCCCGGTTAAGATATTAGAGCCATCTTGGTCCATTGTTTCCACAAAACGGGCTGCTAAATCGTTTGCACACGAAAACGGTAGATTAACCTCAATTCCATAATGCTCCTGTGATCCAGTTTTGAAACAAAATGGACTCAACGAAACAAGATTATGAACATTCTAATAAATTGATGTAACGCTCAACATTTTTGTTGTATAGCTTTTTATAATCCCAGAACACTTTCGTAATGGCAATGTTACACGATAAAACCAAATTGATTCACTTTTGTTTTTGCACGTTTAAAAATGGCTGTTTCATCCAAATTAAAAGGCCATGTAATATTGTCATAATAAAACTAATATTTTAGATTTATTTTTAATAAAAAATATTGTATCTAAGAGTAAGTACAGATACTACTTTAGTCCTCATTTTGAATTAAATCTAATACATTCGCCAGGACTTCTCCATGACTGCCACTAAAAAAAAAATCCTTCTTCACAGGTAAAGGCGAAAATTCCAGTGCGGAAAGAGTTAAAGTATATTTGTTGCTAAAGCCATGTATTTATTTTGATTAATGCTCGAAATTAATTTCGTTGTTTCCCTCCAGGGTATTGAGTGGAGCAATGACAAAGCACCATAAAATTCGAAACGCCAGGCAAGGCCCAAACCTTCTGCTGCGAACACGTAATTAAATTGGGGAATCATTCTGTTAATTAGAGAAATTTGATTGCGTTTGATTGTTTTAATTTACATTCTGATTTGCCATTTTGTTTATTGGTAAATTGAAGGTTTGTGTTTGGTAATTGTCTGGAATATTTTAGGTTTGGTTAGAATGTTCGCAGACTGGGAAATGTCAACTAAGACATTTACGTTCTTCTTCTTTTCAAAGTCAAAGCTTTTATTTCAAGTAGGCACATAAAAGGCACTTGTGAACGTCAAAAATAACAATAAAATAGAATTGATTCTAGTCGCCCCTTCCAAAAGGTACTTTTTTATGGAGAAGAGGTAGTTTTCGTCTCTTGTATAGACGTTGAACTGAGCATAGCAGCCTTTTTATGATGTAATTGAAATAACTGAAATCCGCTTATGTTATTGTTGCTGCATACATTTATGTTCACATAACACGACAAAATGTTTGCAAAACAGCAGATCAATTTTTTTTTTCATGTTTGTAGCTTTGTTCCCTCTGTAGACGTTGTTCAAAATAATGAGTACAGACGCCAGCACATCAAGCTACCCAAAACTGTCAAATTTTCACAATTAACTTTGAACCTTAGGCTTTAGCGATAAAGTTGAAAATCTATCAAAGAAATTTGACAGATTGCAGTAGTTTGATATGCTGGCGTCTGTACATTGACCTCATAAGACGTTTTCAGTTATTTTAATTCTATGTTTCAATTATATTATTCTATCTTTTAATTTGCCAGTCAGCAAAGCGGTAGTAGTGGTTATGTAAAATAACAATGTAGAATGGTTTATCAAACAAAAATGGTCCTGTATAGCTATTCACAATCATTCGATACACTTCCGTACCGAATCGAACATCAATCAACGTTATCGTAGGAGTCATCTAAACGCTGTTTTTAAACCCGAAAATTTTGGTAGTGCAATTCTACCGCCAGCTGTTTGCTGATGGTGGCAAGGCAAATCAGGTTATCGAAATGTGCCATTTTCGATAAGATAGCCTGTCAAATGGTTGTGAATAGCTATGCAGGTGTTGACTTCAAAAGGTGTACTACAAGCAATTAACCAAACAGATCCTGTCCGCAACTGGAATAATAGACACACTTTGTTCTAATCTAATCAAAGAATGCAGAGTTTGGTTCATTTACATAATGCTTCTAGGTAACGGTCGTTACGTTTCATGCAGGCTTGCTTTCGAATACGGAAAACCCACAAATGTAAATTCTTACTCGTTTTTCCGAAGCCACTTTAAAGAATTTTATGCCTAAGCGTTACTTGCAATACACTGTGTTACTGGCTTTTCGACCTCAATTAGTTAAATAAAAGAAGAGAGGGAAAATCAGGTAGATTTTTCGACAAAATGAACTAGGTGCAAATTAACTAAGCAGGTCTGAGACAGCAGCTCCGACTGTTCAAAAATAAAAAAAAAGACGGGTTGCACTCCGGGAGTGCCGGCAGAAGTGAAAACTTGAATATTAACGTTGAAATAAATCTATTATTAATTGAATTAATATAAGTAACTCATTTTTTTTCACTATTTCTGCGTCACTTTTTTCATTAATAGATGCACTTTGTTCAATTTCCATATTTTAAACACTATATACACGAATTTTACGAATACACAGCAGTGTAGGTACTACACCACACCCACACCCACACCCACACCCACAAACACACCCACACCCACACCCACACCCACACCCACACCCACACCCACACCCACACCCACACCCATCCATCCATCCATCCATTGTCGTGTGTCACTTGGTTCACTTCGGTTGGCGCCGCCGCGGCGGCGCCAACCAACAACCGGAGAGACTACTACGGCGCGCCGTAGTAGTCTCTCCTGACGGTCACGTGTCCTGACGCGAGTTTAACATTTTTTACCCATTACAAAAAAGTGTGCAACGCCGCTAAAGAAGTTTACACTTCAAAAAGAATATTATACAACAGTAGACAGACTAATTTGGTGCTTGTATGAATTTTTCTTCTTTTTTTTTACAATTCGGGTATGAGCATAGCGAAAGTAGTTTTGAATGACGTGTAGAATCACCCCCTTGACGGATCATCTGCCTAGCCTTTTCCCAATTATGTTGGGGTCGGCTTCCAGTCTAACCGGCTGCAGCTGAATACCAGTATTTTACATGGAGCGACTGCCTATCTGACCTCCACAACCCAGTTACTGGGCAATACGATACCCCTTGGGAAGACTGGTGGTCAGACTTTCGGGTTTCTGACGACTCGTAACGACTGTCAAAGATCCACGAATGACAGCCGGGACCAACGGCTTAACGTGCTTTCCGAGGCACGGAAGGGTCTTGGTATATAAAGATGGTCACCCATCCACGGAGCAACCTCGGGAAGCGTAACTTAATCTGATTGATCGACCCGTGCGGCTGATATCGCTTAAACACAAGCCCCTCCCCCCCCCCCCTTGACGGATGCAGGTAACTAAATCGTAACCCTGTATTTGAATAGTATTTAGTACTTTGTACCAAATGAAAGCATTTTTCGATATCCATCCCTAGAGTATATTATACTGTGCCTAGAGTGTCGAAGTTAGTATGGAGATATCTAATTGTTTGCGAAATCGACTCAAATTAATTTACGCGCAAAAGGTATTTTTCTCCTAGCAATTGCTTACAAAAGAAATATAAATAAATTCCTATTTCCTACTCACTTTCTATCTAACCTCATTTCACAGTTCCGTAACAGTCGAACCCGAAAAATCAAATAAACAACATGAAATAAATTCATAGGAAACAACTGATTTCTATCTACCCGCGAGGTAAATTGGATTCCGTTTTTATGTCCAACTTAACGAAATTCCTACACTTTCGGAATAGTAACGTCGTAATGAAGGCAATTTTACTTTTATATATAAGTATTACAAAGTTGCTTTTTGTCCTGATTGCTTATGAAGTGAGAGGGGCCCGTGGCTAAATAAAAACAGCCGCACAGGTCGATCGATCAGGTTAAGCTACGCTTGCCGCTGTTGGTCTGTGGATGGATGACCATATTTACGTACCGAAACTTCTCCGTGGCTCGAAAAGCATGTTAAACCGTTGGTCCCGGCTGTCATTCGTGGATCTTTGACAGTCGTTACGTGCAAAGTCCGAAAAAAAAGTGCAAAGACGTGTGAAGTCCGAAAGTCTGACAACCAGTCTTATCAAGAGGTATCGTATTTCCCAGTAACTGGATTGTGGAGGTCAGATAGACAGTCGCTTCATGTAAAATACTGGTATTCAGCTGCATCCGGTTAGACTGGAAGCCGACTTCAACATAGTTGGGAAAAGGCTAGGCAGATGATGATGCTTGTGTAGTGAGCAATTTAGTGGAATAGTAACGTAAGTAAACAATTTGTGTTTTTCTGCTAGAATAGAAACAGTCGGGTAATTGCGTAACACACTAACAGTAGCAATGGCTTTCATTTTGACAGTTCAACAACATTCATTACGCTATTTACGTTATTGAACTGACAAACTTTTCGAACATATGAAGCAATGGATTAGCAATATCCTTCAAAATTATTTAGATTGTGACTCAAAGAATGAAAGTGTATTACGCAATTAGGGTGCTGATCAATTTTGCTTGTCACGTAATTATCCTAATTTAAGTTTTTTTGCTCCGACTAACATCAGGTTTCGCAATACGTCCGATCCGAATCCGATCCGAATCTGAGAAATCAATCCGAATTGGAAATTGTTCTAAATTCTGACAGAGTTCGGATGTAGTGCGTAACCCCTCATACAAATAGGACTACGGTCACTTCGTACCGGCATTTATCGGACGTAGTGTGAAACCGCCCTTACGTGTGGGTTCGAAACCAATCAGGCGCGTTACTTAGTGTAATTTATTTAAAAACCACTGCTCTCAAAACGGTGAAGGAATACATCTTAAGAAAACCGGTCATGTCCTAGAATAAAAAAATCCAAGTCATATTGTGACATCTGCCAACTCGCATTGGGCCCTCGTGGTGGATTACGGCCCACTCCCAATCAAAAAGAGAGGAGGCCTGTGTCCCAGCAGTGGCAACATTATAGGCTGATAATGTATGTTGTATGTTTCTTTGACTGTCAGTTTTAGGGCATACATAGAGCTGTGAGGTAATTGCGTTTCACATATAAAATGAATGACAGTCAAAAATCGCAATTTCTTTCATTTTGACAGTTCAACCACATTCACTACGTTATTTATGCTGTTGAGCAGACGAACTTTTCAAACCTAAGAAGCAATGGATTTGGAATATCCTTCAATAGCCTCGGATTGGGATTGAAAGTGTATGACGCAATTATGGTTCAAGAAAAAAAAAAAAAAGAAATTCATTTATACGTCATTCATTAGATTATTTCACGACCTCCTGAAAACAAAATGGCCGTCTATTCCTTACCAGAAATTCAGCTAAGGTGAATGACATAAACATTTTACTTGCTATAAAATCAACATGCACGTAAAAGAAAAGAAGCTCCTTCTGCATTTAAAAATTCTTGTCACCCATTCGTTACCGGATCATATAACAAGGGGCCTATTAGTGAAGCTAAAATTAACCATTGAGAACCCAGCAAACTTATACAAAGTAGCTGTTCGAATTCCCCTTGAAAAGTATCAAATACTTAAGCTCACAATTTATGGCGAGAATGAAACATGACTCGTGACATTTTCAAATCGGTTCGACCATGTACCAAACGTTGAAATTCTTGAAGATATTAGGTATAATAAAGAAGAGCTTAGTGGACATTCTTGAGTTCCAATGTGTTTTCCGTACGGCTCTGTAAAATCGTGCTGGAATAGTTTTCTTGCGGATTGCATCTACATTCTGAATGCTTGTGGGAATTGGAACCTGATTGGTGTATTAGCTTGGATTTTCTTTGTAAAGGTTGTTCTTGCTTGTTAGATTGCCAGTTAGCACGTGAACGATTATTTTAGCAGAACATAATGTTTTCGGAAACTTAGTATTTTTTTTTAGCAGTTTGGTATATTTTTTTGGAAATTTAGTTTATTATTTGAAAGTACAGAATATTTTTCGTAGAATTGTAATTTGAATAAGCTCATGTTTGTTTGTTAAATAGAACTGTTTTTGTCGGTTAATTTTGTATTAATTTTTAGTTAAGTAATTCATTTTAACACAGCCTAGTTAGTATTACTGTCAAACACAGATCGTTGGAAGTTAATTTGTTTTTCCGATGTTTTATTATGTCCCTTAATTTAATATGCCAAGTCTGCGTGTTGAGGCAGTGACAGTGAAATAGAAATTTAAACAAAGCTAGAATTCACCTCTTGTATTTAAGTAAATATACGATACATAAACTCACGCCTTCTTTCCACGGGGGTAGCCAGAAACTACAGAACGCCATCCAGCTGCTAAGATCCTTACATACTCCTTTTGCTTCGTTTTCGTTCATACATCTGCATAGTTATACACAACATTATGACAGGCTGATTGAACAAATTTGCTACATTCTCAAACATTCGACATTTTAGGAGTTGGACATTTTGACCTTTGGACATTTTGAGAATTGGACATTTTGACAATTTGACATTTTGGGTATTTGGACATTTTGACACCGTTGGACATTTTGAGAATTTGACATTTTGCCCCTGAACGAGGCTATCGTATTGAAAACGACACATCTCGATAACCTGATTTGACTTGCTCCCAACAGCAAATAGCTGTTGGAAGAATAGCGGGCGTCTATTTGATTTAAACTGACAAAATTTTCGGGTTTTAGACTTATGAACAGCATTGAGAAGACTCCTACGATAACATTGATTGATGTTCGATACGATACGGAAGCGTATCTAATGTTTGTGAATAGTTATGCTGATCACACACGCACGCCGGTTGAGTCGTGCGCTCTTGACTAAACTAATAGGTAATAAAGAGAAAGGATTTGATTTTTTGTTTGTTAGTTCTTTACGCTACCACTCTAAAATGGCTGAACGAATTTGGATGATTTGATGGCATGTGGGTAGACCGTGACCTGCATTAAGACATAGGATACGTATTATTCCGATATCCCAAGGGATCAAGACTTATGCGGGTGAAACCGCAGGGCAGCTAGTATTTAATAATCTTTTAAATACTACACATCCCTAAGGAAACGTATTATTTTCGTTACACCACAAAGCTAAAGTTTTAATAAATGTAAATAAAAAAAAAAACAAAAGAAAAGAAGAAAGTTCACACAAAATTACACGCATGTTTGAATGTATAATTTTGAATAATGTACACGAATAATCCAATGAAAACCTATATTCAATTTAGCTAAAAACTTTACTCTTAGTTAAATATTCTGGGGCAAAGCTAAATAGTTTGGCTTTAGGGTAATGTAAGCAATTTATGGTAAGAGCAGTGAAACATAAACCCTTTGAATAACATAAACAAAATGTTGCTTTCAAATTACTCCACGTTCACAAAAACAGTGTCGGTCCATTCATGCATATGTTTTAGTAAGTAAAAGCTCTAAATACGAGTGTATTTTCAAAAGAAAATCATAAACTGAACTTAAAGCCTGACTGAAATTAATTAGCTAAAGTAAATACAGAAGTAAGTTGTTACTTAATGCCGAATGTTCTTGACAAAACTACGTCCTGGAGATACGATATGGAAAAACTAGCTGCGCCCCGCGATTTCACCCGCATAAGTCTTGATCCCGTGGGAATATCGGGATAAAAAGTATCCTATGTCCTTCCCCGGGACTCAAACTATCTCAATACCAAATTTTATTTAAATCGGTTCAGCGGTTTAGGCGTGAAAAGGAAAGACAGATAGACAGACAGACAGAGTTACTTTCGAATTTATAAATTAGTAGGTATAAGTATGGATACCTAATACATGGGAAAATCTATAAATAGTATAAAATAAAGTCACTTTTCATGCGTCTGTTTGATTGCTGAGTTCTTTTAAACTACACAATGGATTTTGAAGCGGTTTTCATCATCATTTAGAGAATTTGTTCCGAAAGGTTTATGTGCATAATACATACGAGTAGATATTAAACATAGATATAGCACATAAAGTTCGATGATTTGACATAATTATGGTCATTGCACCCGTGTTACTGGGGGCTAGTTAGATCGCTAGTTCATACTAATATTATGAAAGTGATTCTGTTTGTCTGTCTGTCTATAATATGTATGATACCTTCTCACTCCTAAACCACAGAACCGATTACGAAAAATTTTGGCAAGAAAATAGATGGCATCTTAGAGAAGGACATAGACTACTTTTTGTCCCGGTAGCACGTTCCCGTGGGACAATTTACGACATTCACACGGGCGAAGCAGCGGGTAGAAGCTAGTTACACGTCAAAATAGATAAGAATAATTTATACTTCAAAGTCACAGCACACTACAAAGTTTCAGCTCATTGAATCCATGGATAAGAAACTGCTAATTATTCTCCCCGTATCTACTCACTATATATTATACTTACACTAAGCTATGAAACACACAGTTATGAAAAGCCAAAGGACATGATTCGTAGAGCGTTATGTTTCTAAAGCTCCGCCCACATTCTTTCATACACAATTTCATGTCTTTCTCCCATAGGATTCGTGAGCAAATAACGTGAAATTATGTAAATGTTAAACAGGATTCTCGTTCATAGAGAGTATTCGTTTTATTCATATGTGGGTAAAAATAATCATTCTTTTTCACGGTTTAATAATGACTGCGTATGGGTCCCAAATCACAACGTATTAAGACAGCTACACATCGTATTCAATGTTTTATAGCACGTAAACGTAACATAACGCGCGAGACTGGTCGTATGAATTGTATGCGCAAACTATGTACATGCAAGCACAGAAGCATTAATCTATTAATTGTGTATTTTGTATTTTCTCCGCACAACAACCCAAAATATCCCAACAAAATTCGGATTGATTTCTGACGCCGAAATTATACGGACAACTGAGTCGAAACCAATGCTAGGAGGTTCTAGATTGTTCGTGAGTTTTCGTACGTATCCGCATGACTAAAATCCTAACGAAAACGGTACCAAAGTGTGAATGGCCTAACATCCCGGACTGGTTCTGGGTCGTCAAACGTCTATCTAACGTATTACTAAGCCCAGATATCCCACCAAGATTGAACCAGATTCATAACTGACATTATATCTCGTGCCGTCACAAGAAAAAAAAAAGAAGAAAGTCATGTCGATTAAAACTTCCTGCCGTGTTTATAAGTCAAAGCAAGTTTCAACGTCCCAGGAAGCCACATCAACTTTGTTGTAATAAATATGTTTGTCGGCTAAGTATGTGTTATCTCGGGGGCATAATTGAAAAACTTTTGACAGGGGTTAAACTGGTACCGTCACATGTAGCCCTCGCCTTATAGAGGGAATGGTTGACTGCTTAGAAATTGAGGTGGGAATTATTGCTATTTAATTAAACCAATTCCGAGGTCGGGTATAATGGCCCACTAACGTTGGCCAGTCATTGCAACTTACAGTTATGCAGGGACTGTATTAAAATAATGCACAAAATTAAATATTGAGTAGACAGTATGTTTTTACACGAATCTGGATCTTAACCGGCTGACAAACTGAGGATGTAATTCTATAATAATATTGGTGGATATTTTCAAGTAGGTACTGTAAATGACTTGCAATTACAATTGCCTATTATCATTTTGACAAATGCAACTAATTCACTATCAAAGGATCTCAAAACACTGATATGATCTAGAAAACATTTGGGATTGTGGATTTCCTTAGTAATCATAGGAAGAAACAAATTATGATCTATAGAGAGTAATATCATTGCTTTGGCTATTTATTAAACTGTTTATAAATAAATTCAATAAGGAACATAATTTTAAAATTGCTTTCTAGGCTCCAAAAAATATTACACATTTTTGATATTACCAAAATGAAGGTACCTTCATTTTGGTAATATCAAAAATGTGTAGTGATATAAATTTTGGCAGAATTTTACCAATAATTATCTTGCGATAAATTCCTTTTATGGTTCCATAAAATGCATTATGCCTGAAATACTGTTTCATGAAGCCTATATGCGTAAGTACCTATATAATTTGGACGATAAACACGACACGTAGTTAAAATATAATCATGTTACATTAAGAGGACGTTTTTATATGCAATACTGGCTTTTGAACTGTTTTTATATAGCTAGTATTAATAAAGTTTTCATTGGTTGAAAAATTTAAAAATTATTTCGAAATAAACTTTAGTAAAATGCACCGTCATCATCATCATTATTTCAGCCAAAAGACTAACACTGCTGGACATAGGCCTCCCTCAAGCACCTCCACTTCGACCGGTTCTGTGCTTCTCGCATCTAACGGGTTCCTGCGCCCTTCACAAGGTCGTCGGTCCACCTTGTGGGAGGCCTTCCAACGCTACGTTATGCCGATAAATATTAATAATTTTTAGAAATTATGATCGTGGTTTTGATGAGAAAACTATATTAGGTTTCCATTTAAAAAATATATAGATTTTTCTCATCAAAACCACGATCACAGTTTTAATTTTGTGTATATAATGTATTAACATTTTCCTTAGAAGTTCGCAATACCAATCAGTGACACCTGAAAATAACCAACGAGTAGATATACTTACTAAATGAAGAGAGTCAGAAAAAAAAATCTTCGACTTTTGAATCATAATTAGTTTACCTTTTCCCAACGGCCGCCTGTGATACCTACAGGTTTATCCTAGTACAGGCATCTAACATAATAAGGTATAATAAAACCTTTGTAAATAATTTCTAAGACATTTGTAATAATTTTACCAATTTTAATACTGAATAAAAACATTATTATTATTTTAACTGTAAAATCTTGTTGATCTCATATTTTGCTATCACACCAAACCATGCCAGCCGCGCAGAGCCACTTCTCATTTTGCCGTAATTTGCGGTGACTGACAGATGACATTAATTAGTGACATCAGTTACCTCGCTCACCTCGCTGCTTGTTTGAATGATAATAGTAGTTACATATCTTCTTAACTCTGATTTTTATTTACTGGGCAAAAATGACAGCTGCGATGATAACATTGATGTTATGATGACAAATAAAAGTCGGTCGCAGCGCAGGTGTCGTTTTAGGGTCGTACGTCATAATTTAGTGAACCAAGGCTTTTTCTGG
The DNA here is from genome assembly GCA_945859645.1 of Amphipoea oculea. Taxonomy (NCBI): domain Eukaryota; kingdom Metazoa; phylum Arthropoda; class Insecta; order Lepidoptera; family Noctuidae; genus Amphipoea; species Amphipoea oculea. The sequence goes on from OX243876.1 coordinate 9,122,550, forward strand.
TTTAACGATAGTTAGCGCCATTTTTTATGTATACGCGTACGTCAAGTGGATGTGCAACAACTTACCCTTAATCTAGCAAATAAAAAATCTGAGTTTAAATAGATACACTAGGTAGGTACACCACATACTGCACCGACTATGCTAAATTCGTTTCTAATCCAACTCTATGCGGACGAATATAATTTTGCCTTAAGAACCAAATAGGTAACTTGTGTCCCATAACACAATTAGGCTAGGAATAGCCAAGCCCAGACGCAGTCAGAATTTCGGGCCGCCGACTTCGTTACGACTGTCATAAGTATGATAGCTGGAACCGACATGCTCACCAAAGCACGAAAGCGAAACAATGATGATTGTAACACCTTCGGCGCCATGTGTATCTTCATGTCACACAGTGTCTGGAACATTGTGTAGCCAAAACTATACACCTCTTTCTACTTATTAAATGCACTGTGTATCCTTTAGGAACACTATACATTTATTACGCAAAAATAAAGGGATCCCTTCTTTTCGCATAATGTTCTTTGTCCTAATATACTTCGGCATAACGATTTTGGCACAATTTGTTTTGGCATAATAATACTTCGGCATAATTTTTTTAGGCATACATTTTATGTTGGCATAATCATCTTAAAGACTAATTTGTTTTTACATAAATTTGATTCGCATAATACTAAACGACGTCAGGGGCACCCCGAGGTTCGGTTTCGTTAGGTTCCTTTAAACCCTGCAGACAGAAATAGGAGCCCCGCTACGCGAGGCTCCGTCGACCTGACGACGTTAGAAATAAAACTCTCATACTAAATTTTATGCTTTAGAATGTTATGCTTAATCATTATTATGACTAGAGAAATTATGCTTAAAAAAATTATGTTGTTATGCGTAATTATATTATGCGAAAATATTAATTATGCCAAACAAAATTATGCTAAGTTATATTAGGTCTTAAAATGTTATGCAAATGGATAGGGAACCAAAAATAAAAGCCCTGACTGACGCATTTTTTCGGTATAAATGGTCTGGGAATCGGTACAAAAAAAAAGACGGGTTGCACTCCGGGAGTGCCGGCAGAAGTGAAAACTTGAATATTAACGTTGAAATAAATCAATCATTAATTTAATATAACTAAATTTTTTCACTATTTTTGCGTCACTTTTTTCATTAATCGATGCACTTTGTTCAATTTCCATTTTTTGAAACACTTTATATACACGAACTTTACGAATACACAGCAGTGTGGCTACTACACAGACGGTCGAGCCATCAGCTGTCCATCCACGTCCGCGTCCGCGTCCACCATCACCATCACATCACCATCGCCATCACCATCGCCATCACCATCGCCATCACTATCACCATCGCCATCACCATCGCCATCACCATCGCCATCGCCATCACCATCACCATCACCATCCATCCATCCATCCATCCATTATCGTGTCTCACTTGGTTCACTTCGGTTGGCGCCGCCGTAGAAAGAGATGGGGGGGGGAATCTCTCCTGACGGTCACGTGTCCTGACGCGATGCCCTGACGCAAGTTTAACATTTTTTACCCATTACAAAAAGTGTGCAACGCCGCTAAAGAAGTTTTCACTTAAAAAAAAAACAAATTAGTCAAAACTTGAAAGAACGGCCACTTAGGGTCTGTTACTGAGGGTGTTAAGAATGGTCATTCATCCCGACTAGGGAATATAACACCTGGCAAGATCTCGATAAAGGTCGATCTATGCATTATGTAAGTATAGCTAATGTCTAAATTATAATTTGAAATTCGTCCGGAATCAGGGAGTGGTTATTTTTAAAACAAATGAACTAGTTTTCGAACTGTGTGAACTGATTATCCAAACATCCCTTCAAAATTCAAACAGTTTTGAACTGTTTATTCCCTTTAATATAATTTTGAAAGAAAGAAAGAAATGAAAGAAAATACGACTATTTGCGACAAACATGTCACACGAAGTGTCCACATTTATTAGCAGGTAACTGACTCCCGTGACACAATTAGGCTGGGAATAGACAAACTCAGACTGGTTGTCGGATTTTCAGGCCCCTGATTCCGTAACGACTGTCGTAGGTATGATAACTGGAATCGACATACTCACCAAAGCACGAAAGCGGAACAATGATTTACGAATGGTAATTCATCCCGACTAGGGAATATAACACCTGGCAAAATCCCGATAAAGGTCATTCTATGTGTGTGTATATTCTCTAAATTATATTTAGAAATTCCAAAATTCGAGGAGGATTAAGTATTTTAAAAACAAATGAATTCGTCTTCGAACTGTGTGAACTGATTATTCAAACATTCCTTGAAAATTCAAATGGTGTCGAGCTGTTTATTCCCTTTTCAAAAACAAATGAGCTCGCTTTCGAATTGTCTGTGGTTATTCGAGTGAAATTCGAAGTGACCATTAATACAGAAATAGAATTACACAGCGTGTCTCTAAGTGACGAATATTGCTGATTTGCTCGCGAAAGAATGCTCTTGGTAAATTTGAGACACCGGTGTTTTCACAAACATCTACTATGACCACTTTAGAATAAATCTAAGGGCTGTTGTTGAACGTCTTAAAATTTTACGTGATTTGAATATGCATGGGATGCTGTGATAAGGCTTTGATAAGGTCACGTTTTGCACTGATAGTCGTTTTCTGTAAAATAGGCATTTTATGTTTTTTTCTAAACTGATTTATTCTATAACAAATCTTATCATCACAACCGTTTTCCCCATAGGGTTAGGCAGACGTATACGTATAGTTCACCCGCATTTCGCCAGATTTATTCTAAAAATGAATCTAATGAAAACAAAATTAAATCAAGAAAGATTAAGACATTAATCAATATGTTTATGTTTTCCAAAAACCACTTGTGATCGTTTGTCATTTTATCTCCCAAAACATCATAGTTTTCGTTACTACATCAGCATGATTAGAAATTATAAATTCACTATGCACTTACAAGCGGGAATTTTCCAAGTTCTGTGTATTTTTAGAACAAAATACTACTCGTATTACCGTAGGTATAGCATGATAATTATACCAACCAGTTCTCACCATTAAAGTTTATAACTTGAAGCTTAAACTTTAAACGTAATTAACTATATCTACCTACCTATTCGAATTACTAGATAGAAAATAGAATGTGTTTTTTTTTATATATATAAAAAAGTGTGGATTTTTTTTGAGTAGGTAACAAATAAATCCTCGTTAATTATTTTTTCATTAGTTGAGTCTAGTGATAATTGATAAGAAGTAAACGGCCAATAATGGAATGACGTGCAACAGGAGACGCCTATGTCCAGCAGTGGACTGAAAAAGGCTGATGATGATGAAACAGCCAATAAAGACTATGACATCAAAGGAATGATATAATTGGTCAATAAACACATTCATTAAAACATTTTTTTGGAACACCATCTTGTACCTAATCCTGTAATTATTCCCAGAGTCCAGTTGGTTTTATCTTTGAAGATAAATCGACCATCGTTGCGTAATTCTTAGTGATTGATGAGGAGTGAAATCGAACGCAAATCTAAATATTTAGATTCGGGTCTTAAAGTATTATTTGTTTCTCATTCCATTATTCTTGTACTTCCTACTTTGGGGTGAATTACGCAATTTTCCCACTGACTGGTTAATTAGAGATCTTTCTCTAGGTGTAACTATCTATTTTCAACAAGCGACCCGCCCCTGCTTTGGACGGTTTTTACGGCTTGACAAAACATGAAGATTTCTATATTTTGCTTAATTTGCTTAATATTGAGATTAATGTATTAAACACCGAAAGCACCTCCCTCACACCGAGAAGAGGCCTTTGTCCCAGTAGTGGGAACATTATAGGTTGATTATGCTTAAGCTTTACACATATTATATCACACTAATCACACTGTCACGTCACATCACACTTATCACACTGTCACGTCACATCACACTTCACACTAATATTATAAATGCGAATGTTTGTGAGTGTGTGTGTGTTTATATGTTTGTTACTTCTTCATGCTCAAACGGCTAGACCAATTTTGATAAAATTTTGTATGAAGGTAGCTGACACCCTGGATTAACATATAGGCTACATTTTATCCCGATATTCCCACGAGATGGATACTTATGCGGATGAAACCGCGGGGCACAGCTAGTATTATATAAAAATGACCCAGAATACGCTTCTTTATGGCCAACATTTTCTTCTTAGAGCTAATAATAATTCACTCGAGAGACTGCTCATTTTTGTTTTTTAATTCCACGTTCACACGACACCTACAAGATTACACAGAAATGAACATTCATCTCATTTCATTCTTCGATTATTTGGAACGCGAGTGAAAGATAGTGCCGGAATTTAACGTCGTTGGATTGGTTCACTAAACCTGTTGGTGGTTTTCCACTTTTTATTTCTGTAAGTAATAGATAGTAACTGTAAACTAAATTACCTACATTAACATAATTTTTCACTTTTGATCCATTTTGTGTTCCGAAGTTTCTCTTCGAGTGAAAGATGCCAAATGAAAGGCATAAAGCAAATCATAATCAGCCTATAATGTTCCCGCTGCTGGTACACATGCCACCTCCCGGTGAGAGGGAGTGGGCCGTAATCCACCACGCGGGTCCAGTGCTGTTTGGTAGATGTCACATGTCTTCAAATTTTTGGTTTTAGGATATGCCGGAAATTAATGAAAACCATCATCATAATTTTAGCCGAAAGACGTCCACTGCTGGACATAGGCCTTCAACAAGCACCTTCACTTCGACCGGTTCTGTGCTTCTCGCATCCAACATGAAAAGCATAATTGAATAAAAAGTGAAGCATCTGATATCAGCTTAAACAAGCTCTACCAAAACATTGACCACGCTAGGTTCAGTTTTGATTGCACTATTTCACTCCGAAACCCTATCATAATAATATACCTATCTCTATCAAAGTTTTGGCTCCCCGTTGTTAGCCGTAGAATTGAGCACCTAATTCGGAAATGCAAGTTTCAAATTCCGACAACGCTTTGATATCTGAGCGCCACTTGATGAAAATCGATTTATGTGAATTCATACATACATAATCAGCCTATAATGTTCCCACTGCCGGGACACAGGCCTCCTGTCTTCGAGTGGGAGCGGGCTGTAATCTACCACGCGGGCCCAGTGAGGGGTTGGTAGATGCCACATGTATTCGAATTCTCAGTTTTATAGAACATGTAAATCCATACAATCCATTTTTTCGACGCTATATTTTAGTTTGAATATAGTTTTAGTTAAGTTAGGTTTTAATTTTGTTATTTTTGTTAATTAAGGATACCTATATGTATTAATCCATACATAATACAAATGGAATTTAAGACTAAATTTACCTTCTGACGGCATATGTTTCATGACAAACATTAAAATTTCGCTACAATATTACATAGCCGGAAAGTTATGGCAGGTAGGTAAATTTGTATGATTTCTATTATAAAACAGACGTTTTAGTAGTCTAGGAAACACTCACATTTGTGGAGCATTTCATTATAATTCCAATGCCCCCTAAGATAGAGGCCTAGCCTAGTTTAGGGGACACGGTTGGTCCTATTGTACTTATCTACCTAATGCTAAATTAAGATCTTTAATCTGTATACAGTGCAATGTACTTCAAAGTGGTAATAAACAATTTATTATTAATGTTTTGTATTAATCCTGCATTCTTACACTCATCTGTAGGTCGTGCTTTTCTCTAAATTTCACTCCAAACCGCATTCAAATGTCCGATCCTGTGTATGAACTATTAAAAAATTCGAAACGGAACTCATTTGTTTTTCATTCACAAAGTCACGCGAGATTTTCGGAAGTAGCGTAACAATTGATAATTAATTTTGTCTTATTAGTCAAGATTTGATAGGATAAAATAAAACATTGGGAAAGGTTTTTCGAAAATTCGTTAATTAAAAAATTCTATTGGGACTGTATAAAACCATTTTCTTATAGTATACCTAGCTATAGACAACCCTTTATGGTCCCACCTTTTTTCAGATTGCAGTTCTCAACAACGGTTATGCGCAGTGGAACCCTGCTGGTCCCCATAAGCCTTTTGAAGAATGCTGCAGATTTTCCTCTCGCAAGATTTTCGAAAAGGTTAGAAGCGTCGTGACATCAGTATTCAGTTCTATCTACCTACAATGCTGGAAGAATATTTTCCGATCGTGGATGAATTAGATCAGAAATAATCTGAAAATACGACGAAAAGATAATTGTGAAAGATTTTTCCATTTTTCTATATTTTATAGCTATATGTTCCAACCGTTTTGTTTCAAAGCACCATAAACCGATCGCGATCTCGTGGCTTCTTAGAAAAAGGATAAAAATTGAATATAATACATAGATAAAAAATTAATTTTCATTGAAACATTATTCTCTGTCGATTAAAATAGATTTTAACGAAAGAAAAACGTTTATAACTTCTCTAATTCCGATGTCATGAGATATGAAATGAGTGGCCCATCTTCATAAATTATATTCATCGCCTGTTTGATCTCTACTAACATCGTTAAGTGTTATGTTTTAAAAATATCACAGATCATTATCATAATAATGTCTCGGGTTTTTTTATCTTTCTATTTAATGATAAATGTTGAAAAAAAAAATGTTACATCCGCATATTCTGGCATAATTTTGATACCTAAGAAGTATTGTTAAGATATAAATTCACCTTATTTCATTTCAACATGCCATAATTATTTAAATGTACCAAATAATGTCTTCATTTCAATCTTTTATTACGGATCCTGTATGTATTAATTAAATACAGAAGCAGCCGTATTAAACGTGTGACATAAACCAACAACCAATTTTAATCTGGTCACGTCCGAAACGCCAATAAAATATCCATTAACTTCAGAAGTAACAATCCGCAATAAATCAGCCTGTATATACGACAAAAGTGAATAAAGTTAATAGACTTACAGTCACTCCTTTAAAAGAGACACTCCAATACTTTGTTCCACATAATAGGCGAACCATCCATCACAAAACAAAACACTTGGTAATTAAGATATTTTTGTCACCACTCATTTGTTCGGGCCGCTAACGACAGTTTCTCTTCGGGCCGCGTAACAATTTCCAAAGAGTTCGCGCGTAAGCGATACGTCCCAGCCTCCACGCGATCCGGAGACATCTAAAAAATCCCGAGTCCTGGAAGCTTATTACCGTACAGTCGCGCGTTGGGAACTTCACTCTGTAACACTAACCGCCAGAGAAAACCGAACTCTCCTACTAGATCCTACAGTCGAAATTCGTGTGCGGTTTCAGCCCATTTCGGCCGCAGAGCAAACGGAGATAGCGGCAGAAGCACAGATGCTGCGCGCATGCGATTTCGGCCGACACACACATTTGTATGCCAATATTTGTTTGTGTATGTGTGTAAGAGCAACGTTACATTGTTTGAACCACTGCCGGACACTATTGTTGTGGATATTCGGGCGGCCGTGATAACCCGGCTTACAATCAACCGTGATTAATATTTGGGTATCATTTATAGCAATTTGTTGCGTCACGCCAAAAGAAAGGGATGGTCACTGGTCAGGCTTATAAAATAATTTCCCATGAGTTTCCATATTTCTCGGAACAGAAAAACAGCTGAGACGCATTTCAAGAATTTTTTATGAATAAGTGTAAATAAAAAATTTTATTAAAAGATGAAAAGTATCGTCATCGATACTTTGACAAATATTTATAGCATCGTCAACTGAACGAATATGCCTCCATATTTGACTTTTAAATCACGTTATGTAAATCCAATTGTCAGGTAAAAGAAGCTGATGGGTTTTGTTCTAATATTTACATAGGTAACTCTCGTTGCTGCATGCAGTATGGAATAAATGCTTACATGAAAAGCGACATTTTTATCTTCAAAAAAGGAGGAGGTTTTCAATTCAAACCTTATGTTTTAGTAGGAAGTTCCTTAACGCGGTTTTCGGTATGAGTTGTCTAGTAGAAATCGTCACGCAAGGAAAACCAGTTAAATATGGTCCATGAGACTTTTTCTCTCTGTGTATGTTTATGTAAGTTACCTCTTCTCCGGAATTTCATTTCCTTGTCCATGAGAGAATTTTTAACTCCTCCAATCCTCCAAAATCCATAATATTTTTATGATCACAGCAAACATGCCCAAAACACGCCAATTCTTAAAAGAAATAAATTTTGATCTGTGAAGATATTTTGAGCAGGTTAAAGACATAAATAAAAACACACACAAAATTAATTTAACCGCCGAACAAAATGTTTAAAAATCGAAAACGAGACAATTGAATAAAAAAAAAAAACAAAGGACGATCAATCAGTAAACTAAAGAAGCTGGTAGGTAGGTAGGTAGACAATAATATCATTAAGTAGCACGAACGATCATTAATCTACAATACTCAGAAACCTGTCATCATCAGCTTCAAGAATAATCGAGAAAATCGGGTTATGATAACAGTTGTATGTGACAAGCAAGTAATTTAGCCATGTTGGTATTCGGGGCACGCACGATAGTAATTCAGCCACCACACTACAACCCAAAATTGCCTGCATATCTATGTATATTTTGGTACATGCCTTTAGACTGAACTGGCTCTGTGTTAACACCCGAATTCGATGTAATGAAGTCTCGTAATAGAATACAATATATCGCACTGCTAACACAAGACTGTATCAACTCAAAAAAAGACAAATTCGAGATAACTCATTCTTCATTCTTGATAACTTGCAATCTCTGAAATTACTCATAATTAAAGAAATCCCTTAATTTTATCACTAATTTTAAAACAGTGTTCACTTTTTACAATCGTTAACAGGAAACCAGTAATCAGTTTACCATCATTTCTGAAAAAAGTTTCATTTTGAGTCGATACAGTATTGTGTTAACAGTGCGATATGCTCAGAGAAAGTAGGTAAGAAAAACCAGTATGACATGAGCATGTAAATAATTTGCGCTTAAATTTAATTATCCATTTACTTACATCATTTTAACCGTATTTAACACAACTAACTATTTACATTAGGTACTAAATTAAATGACTAACTAAGTATACAAATAAAAACAAAGGGACACTTAGGCGTCGAAGTACTCGTCCGCATCGCTGTCATTCGGAAACATGCCCAGAAGACTGGCAATTAGGCGTTGAATGGCATTGCTAATTCTTTTAAATTGTAACGAATTTATCAAAAAGTGTTAAGAACTCAGCTAAAGTGTAAATGTACATTATAAACGACGATGTTGTCAGACAATTCCTGTTATTATTCTCATTATAAAATATTTACGTCTAAGTAGTTGCGTACCTCTGAAAAAGATAGATAGATATAATACTCTTTATTATGTACAACATAAAAATTACAGATATCATCATCATCTGCCTAGCCTTATTCCAACTATGTTGGGCTCGGCTTCCAGTCTAACCGGATGCAGCTAAATACCAGTATTTTACATGGAGCGACTGCGTATTTGACCTCCACAACCCATGGCAGTTACAGGATAATACGATACCCCTTGGTAAGACTGGTTCTCAGACTTTCGGGCTTCTGACTACCCGTAAAGTTACAGATATAAATGTAGAAATTTTATAAGAGGTGACACAATGGGCGGTCTTATCGCTATAGAATGAAAATTCAAAAGCAATAACCTCTCTATGGTCTTTATTTTTATGTAAACCCGATAAAACTCCCAAATATCAGAAATTCTGAAGCTTCGGTAAATCAGAAACCGAATGTCAGGGATTCTAACGCCAAGTCAGAAACCCCGAAGCTTCTAAATGTCAGAAATCCTACCCCACTCACGTCTACGCCTCTCACATTGTTAAAGCTCATTCAGCAGAACTATTATTATAAGTACCTATAATATTTTGAGTACAACGTATGCGAAGTTTCACTAGTCGCAACACTTTCATAAACACTTCTTTCATATTTAAGTGCACTTGCTACTTCACTGGGTCTCTGCTTTAAAAAGCTTTTGAGCAAGCCATTTTAATGTTTTGTAAACTTCTTTTAGTTAACGATAAAGGGTGGGTCGTACGTAGCGTACGGAATTGGTGCCGTTTCTCTAATTTTGTTTTAAATACGTACTTCGTGTGCTTTATTGAGAAGCCTAGTAACTACAGTCCGGCCGTCAGAGAATGCGTTCTTGACACTCTCAGTTTGATACAAAATAATACGTGTTTTCCAAATTTGATCTTTATTAGTTACCAGAATTTTGGCATTGACAGGTGTCAGGAATGCATTCTCTCGATGCATTCCTATATAGATAGCAATGTAATGATGTATGTTCAAGCCATCTTTAATAACTGCCTCATTAATGCTCTAAGCATAACCGATCATAAATAATGAAACTTTAAAAAGCGACAGCAAAACGATGTTATCTCTAATCCCAAATACCAAACTTTTAAGCAATATCTGCTGTATTCCACCAAAAACGATATCGAAAGACCGACACGCCAAATAAAATACCCCGTTCTACATTCCAAAAGTTCTGATATAACCTCAAAAATATTGAAGACATCTCAAGATTTCTAAAATTTCATAAAAATTCTATCAAACATTTGTAGGTACTGAGAGAAACCGATTCTCGTTGTCAAGATCACACCTACCTCCGTGCAATAGTATTGTCGGTATGTCATCCTCCTTTTAGAGTCCGAATATACTCTCAGGTGTATTCAACGACTTCGATTATCCGTTTACAAAAGTCCCGAGCTCAATTCTCACCAAACTTGTTTAATTAAAGTTTTCGCACTCTTTTTCCCTTTAGGCGGGAAAATAATCCCTTGTTTGGAACAGAGAATGAAGTGGAGTGTTATTGCTGGAAATTATTTTTGCTTCAAATTATTTTATTTCAATACTGAATTTTTCATTGGACGATTACAGTGAATATAGAAAACTCTATTAAAAAAAAAAAATCACACTAGAAACTGTTTCACGGCTTTTTTTTATCACATTTTGTTTTCATACCAAATGTAAAATTCATCAAATACGTGTATTTATAAGGGTACATATTTGAATTTCGAAAATTTAAATATCTACGGTTAAAATGTCAATGTTCAAAACATCGAAAATTTTAATATCGAACGACCACAAAACCGAAAATTAAAATAACGTAAGTTTATATTGTCGAATGGTTAGATAACCTACGTCCAATATATCTAAAATCTAATTATCGACAAACATAACATCGAAAGGCTTAAATATCGAAGTACAGATTATCTAATGATGTAAATATCGAAGTACGGAGTATCGAATGTCCTAAATATCGATATTTATTTATATGTTGTGCTACAAAAATTAGTGACAGAAACAAATCGCTGCAAAACCGACTCCACGTGGGCTTGTCTGCCCTACCCCTAGAGTGTAATTTAAGCCCGCGTAGGCGCAGAGGGGCGAGGCGGCCCGCGAGCTGAGGCGGACGTGGCTCACCACCGCAGCTTCGGCTTGCTGGCCGGCTTCGCCGGCCAGCCTCAACCGCGGCGGCGGGCGTTAAAACCATCGACGACGATAATCTCGCGTGGGACCGCCGGAGCCCCGCAGCGCCGGAGCCGTCACAGAAACCATGCCTGCTGCATGATGCATGCTCGCTTGCACTCTGCATGCTTAAGTAATATTATTTTCACATAATAAAATATAACTTTAAAAAAAACACATTTGTAGGCCGCGCCCGCTCTTGCATCTTATGTCGACGGAGCCCCGCTACGCGGGGCTACTATTTCTGTGTAAAGGGTTTAAAGTAACCTAACCTAACCTAACACCGGGGTGCCCTTCGCTCTCTCTTGCATCCTGCAACCATGCCTGCCTGCAAGTTCGATATTTTAACAAGTAGGTATTTTTAACGTAAATATAATGAACTAAAGTGTATTGAATGTTGACATTTTGAACTTAGGTATAATGATTATCGATGTTTTTAATCATTAGATATTTTTATAACTCGGCATTTCAATGTTAGACATTTTATGCTTAGGTATAACAATTTTCGATATTATGATATAACCGATATTTAAATTTTCGATGTTTTGAACGTTGACATTTTACACGTAGGTATTTTAATGTTCGATATTCAAATATGTACCCATTTATAAATATATTTCAGTAAAATTTATAATGTGAATAATACACCTGCATACAAGCTTTATCTTGAAACACAGGTAGGCAGATAGGTACCTACCTACATTCTACCGTCCTCATTGTACTTGTTCGTTCCACTGATAGTGGTTTAACTTTGTTTCTCCTAACAATTTATTTATTTATAATAATAAGCACACCAACAGCACACTACTTACAATTCAAAAGAAATATCAACTAAAATTAGCATTTCAGTTACCATGAAAATAACAGGTAGGTATGCATGACATCTAACTCAAAAATATTAGAGACAAAGGAGAACAATAAATAGTGTGTCTAGTAGATCTTCTAGAACACTACAAAAACAAAAAAAAAGCATTCAAAAATTCACTTCAAAAATTCTTCACCAAAACCTGTGACTATTTTTTTTTAATAGGTTCTAAGACAAAACGTACGAAGAAGTTTCAAAACTTTCTTGCATTTTTTTATAATTACGATTCCACGCCACCCGATATCCAAGGTACGTTAGTCCAAGTTTTTGTAGGCACTCAGTATTTGCTTTCGGGATTCGAGTTAAACTTCCAATATGCCGGAAAGTATTCGTGCATTCGCATGTTCGGAGTGTTAAACATCCAGGAATAAGTTTTACTGCGATCAGATAGTAAACTTTACCGTTGGAACCGTTGGATTCAGATGTTCAATGTCTGTAAGTACTTTATTACTTGCCACCATCGCCGTCGTTGAAACCATCCATATTTTCATCCTTTATGCATATTCAGTTACTAGCTTCTGCCCGCGACTTCGTTCGCGTGAAAGTCGTAAGATACACAATGCCTATGCTAAAATTAAAGCCACATTTTTATAAGAATCCCCGTCGCTATTACTTCGTTTTCGCTTAGCGTTCTTTCCGACGTTTTTATTTTTGCTCAGCTCCTTTTGTTCCTAGCGTGATGTTAAATAGCCTTTAGCCTTCCTAAAGAATTATGCTATTTTTTTATTATATCAGATGAATAGTTACATACCGATTTCTTTCTTTCAGTCGTCGGTCTTTCGAAAGAAGAAGACAAAGCGTTGTGTAACAATACAGACGCTATTCAACGTGTAGTAGGAAGGAGGTAAGTATAGAAGATTGTATACCTCTGTGTCCAAAAAAATGCAGTCATTGACTCGCCATACAGCTGATTTGGCGATGTCAAAGAATTGGCGAAGGTTTTGGCGAACAATTGTACTATTTCAGAGACCCAGCTAAGCATCGTTATAACGTTTACATTATATTTAAGTAGGTACAGACGCCAGCACATCAAGCTTCTACAATCTGTCAAATTTCTTTAATAGATTTTCAATTTTATCGCTAAAGCATAAGGTTCAAATTTGATTGTGAAGATTTGACAGTTCCGGGTAGCTTATACTTTGATGTGATGGCATCTGTACCTTATAGTTTTTACCTTAATAGTTTGACTGGCTCGTTGGTTTAGTGGCTGCAAGCGCTACTGCTGAGCATGAGGTCCTGGGTCCTGTAAGGGGTTTTTCCAACTCGAATTTTTCAGTAGCAGCCCGGAGTCTGGATTTGTGCCTGATTGATGGCAATAAGCTCGCACCCTTTTACATGGGACTTAAACATACAGGCGTCATATTCTGATAAATGCAATGCTAATAGTTTTTATTTTCTTTAACAGCTGCATTTGTGCCAGTATGTAATTTTTCAATCAAGCGGAATCCACATTGCTCTATGAATTTCACAGAAATGGTTTCCTAACTAAACCTGACTGAACAATTAAATACACTAAAGCTCACCTGTTGCTTACTACCGCTATATACATATGTATATACAGCAATATAGCTGGTCTACTGGCTCAGTAACCAGGAATTAATTGAAATCGGTTTGGCAACCGTTTTAAATGCAGTCAGAAAACGGTCTGCGTTTGTTTTTAAACAAGGCAACTAATAAATGTTACGTTAGCGTCTATAGCTAGCTATCGATACGCAGATGATCATAGATATAGTCCACTTAAATCTTGTCAAGTTAGTTGAAGATAAATCTTCGTGACAAACATACGTCTATTTTTTCTAAAAATCCTGGTAAACTAAACACAACCTTATTTATATACCTACACAATCCATTGAAATTTTAATAGAAGTGATAGTTTCAAACTTAAGTATTGTCGAAGTGAAGACGAGTCGGAGTTCCATAGTGTCGAAATAAAATCTTGTCGTATTACAGTTTGTTGAAATTTAGTTGGTAAGTCATGGCCAGAATACTTCAATGGCAAAGACCATGGACATATCATAGGGATCCGTATCAAAAACCTCTCATTCGGATCTTGATATGCAACTAAATCAAAACAGAAAAATGAGCTCCAGGATGCGCCACGAATTATTTAGATCTTATTTTTTTAAAGACAATATGCAGTCGGAAAGCGGTCTACACTTGTTTTTAAGCAAGGGCGTAACATTTTATGTGTCTCAATCAAAACTTTTAAGCCTAAATTAGAGGTGATGACCAGTAACTCAATAGCAAAGAGCCTGCACATAACTTATCTGTATCAAAAAATCTCTCATTAGGCACTTGTTAGGCATCTGAATCAACAGTTTAATGCAGAACGAGCCACGGATTATTTAGAGGTTATTTTTATAAAGACAATCTTGCATAATTTAAAGATGTAAATAAGTGTGAAGAAACCCGAATTTATAATTAAAATGTAAATCTTCGCTCAAACTCACACATAACAATTTCACCAAGATAAAACCAGCTACCAAGTCTCAGATAAAATGATTGACAGTACTATATCTATGATAAACAGTTTGCCAACTGAGTCTAACATAATTAAAGTTTCTCCAAGAGTTATAGAGAATATTCTTGTTAGTTCGGCGACACAGCACGTTAAGATATTCAAGGCATTAAGAAGAACCCTTTCTCTAAAGTAATGTATACCTACTTTTCGAAAGCAGGATGTAACTGGTTTTCACTTAAACACTGTAACCGACATGGCTTGCAGAGTAAGAAAACTGAAGTGGCAGTGGGCTGGCCATGTCTGTTGAAGGACCGATGGCCGGTGAAGCAGATGAGTCCTGGAGTGGAGACCGCGTATCGGCAAGCGTAGTGTGGGACTTCTCCCAGCTAGATGGACGGAGGACTTAAAGAAGGTGGCTGGGACAGACTGGATGCGGAAGGCGGAGGACAGGGTGTTGTGGCGCAGCCTGGGAGAGGCCTAAGTCCAGCAGTGGACTGCAGTAGGCTGAGTTGATTGAATCTTCCCACTGGTGGGAAACAGGCCTCCTCTGTGAGGGAGAGTGGGCCGTATTCCACGCGGGTCCAGTGCGGGTTGGTAGATATCATGTCTTCGAATTTCTGGTTCTAGGACATGCTGGTCTCCTCACGATGTTTTCCTTCACCATTTTGAGAGTAAAATAAATAAAATAAAATAGCTTTTATTGATTCCTTACTTAACAAATGAAAAAAAATATAAAAAACAACCGACTTCAAAAAAAACACTACAAAGTGATAAATAACTTTAATTTCGGAAGTCGGTGTCGTTGATTCCGCATTTTCGTTTTTTGACACCGACTTCCGAAATTAAAGTTATTTATCACTTTGTAGTGTTTTTTTTGAAGTCGGTTGTTTTTTTTGTAAAAAAGTTTTTATTTTTCACTTTTTAGTTGTACCTACCCCACAAAAAAGTAAACAAAAAGATCGTTAATGTAGACAATGTAGATAAATTTTTAGATTTTTGTTGATTTTTCAAAAACCGCTTGTCCGATTTCGATAAAAATTTTATGGGACCATTTGGGAAGTATACCCTTTCCAACAAAAAAAGAATTTTTCAAATCGGTTGGCAAACGACGGAGTTATGCGCGAACAAACATAAAAAAAAAAAAAAAAAAATACAAACATTCGAATTGAGAACCTCCTCCTTTTTTAGAAGTCGGTTAAAAAATTGAAATAAAATGTTAGTAGATACTTATCATATAATCTTAAATTGTAGTGTTAGTATTAGTTTTCTAAGTAAGGACCGCCGTAGGCGGTAAAAGCCTCCTCCAAATGCTTCCATGCCCTTCTGTCTTTCGCCAATCTGCACCAAGTTTTGCCAGCTGTTTTTATTATTTCGTCGTTCCACCTTTTGAATGGTCTTCCTCTTTTGCGTATCTCATTGATCGGGATCCAATTTGTAGCGATCTGTGCCCACCTTTGTGTCTCCAGCCTCTGAACGTGACCGGCCCATTGCCATTTTTGTCTAAGTATCTGTTTAATAACGTCGTATGCCTTAGTTTCTTTCCTTATTAGAGAGTGTTTGACTCGGTCTTTGCGTTTGATACTCATGAAACTGCGTTCTATACCTTTCTGACAGACCCTGATTTTCTCCAAGTGTTTTTTGGTGGGAGCCCAAGTCTGACATTTTGAGAGTAATGGTGATTAAATAATTTATACAAAGTAAAGCGCCTGTTTGGATTTGAACCACGGCCGTTACCACTGGGCCACCACTGCTCTGCTAAGAAGTCAAGATGTACGTTCGTAACTATCATCGAATAATTATTGATTTGATAGCGCAGAGCCCAGTTCCCGAAAATATACTATGTGCCTACTGTAAAATGTCTCTTTTATAAGGGATGAATTCCTTCCATTAAATTCGACACAACACAAAGCGGTCTTTAAATTCCGTCCACATATTGGCCGATTCAGTAAAATCTGCAAACATGGAATTATTAATTTTCTTTCATTGATCGATATAAAGTAATTTCCTGTAGCAGCAGACAGTCATATCGCCACACGTCGCTTGCAGTTATTTATTCATTTCAGGACCATTCCAGAAATTTTTGTTCAGAAATAATAATATTTAAAATGAAGATACAATCCAATATTTATTCGATCGAATTCCGAAGAACCATCTATCTATACATATAATATAAAATAGTAATGAATTACTTTATTTTCAATAATATTCAATGTAGGCTTTTGCCAACATTGAATATTATTGAAAATAAAGTAATTGATACGAGGAGGAATGAGTCTGATGCCGTAAATATAGTTTTTATGATTTTTCTCCGTTTGTCTGTCTGGATGTACATAAATGTTCCGGATTCGGATGAAATTTGGCACACAGATAGTTTATAAATAGGAAAATGACCCACGGGAACGTAGGTACTACCGGGATTAAAAGTATTAATCCCGGTAGTATGTCCCGTGGGATATTTTCCGATATACACCAGCCTGAAGCCGCAGGCAAAACTAATTTTTAGGTAATGTATGCCTTTTCATGTGTGTGGCGACCGCGTACCGGAAGACGCAGCGTTGGAAGGCCTCCCACAAGGTGGTCCGACGACCTTGTGAAGACCGCAGGAACCCGTTGGATGCGAGAAGCACAGAACCAGTCGAAGTGGAGGTACTTGGGGGAGGCCTATGTCCAGCAGTGGACGTCTTTCGGCTGAAATGATAGTGATGATAATGTCTTTTCATGCGCAAATTGGATGGTTAAAAAAAATCTGAGTACAAAACAACTTAAAAATTTAAATACAAAAAAGTTCAAAGCAATCTTTTATTCAAGCGAACATTAAGTTGGTCGATTTGCAATCGCTACAAACGTGAGCGACTGCTTCCTCTCACTGTACCGCAAGCTGTTACATAAGCTATGCTATTAAACAAACTGTCGCTTTTCAAGCTATTTTCTTTCCAACTTAAGATAAAATGGCTCCTTTGGGATGATTTCGATTGCTTTTTGTTGTCAGCAAAATATATACCGAACTGGATGTGTGATGTTTGGAGCACCACAAATATAATTTGATTCGAATTACTCTGTTTTAAATTTGTACTTGCTGGTATCATTATGACACTTATTTGCAGCGGATTAAAGTTAATTTGACAATAATTGATCCAAATCCATTTAGAACTCAATTATGTCAGGATTGATCCCGCTTCACCCTGCTGTAGGATTATATCTCATTTATAAATATTTACTTGGTAAATTATCTTTTTACACAGACTTCGGAACACCACGCTGCGTTCCAAAACGGGCATACTAGATGTAGGAAAGTGGGCTGCCAGCCTCAAATGGGATTGGACGGGTCACATCAGGCGTATGCACGGTGATCGCTGGGCACAAATCTCCACAAAATGGGTGCCTGAAGATGGACGGTGCCACCGAAGCCGGCCCAGAAAGAGATGGCGAGATGACCTAGACGCGTACCACGAGGGCTGGTTCGAGGTGGCGCGGGAAAAGAGTTCCTGAAAGGATTTGGGGGAGGCCTTTGCGCAGCAGTGGGAAAGCATAGGCTAAAACAATTTTTTTCTTTATAACGTGCCCAATAGCTACATATTCGTATAATAAACGCAATAGCAGTCCTGGGTTCGATGCCAAGGTCGGGCAAAGTGTTATTGAGTTTTTCATCACGAATTTTTCAGTAGCAGCCCGGAGTCTGGATTTGTGTCCGGTTGATGGCAAGAGGCTTGTGGCTAAGTAATATCAGGAGCTACGCTTGCCGCGGTTGGTCCGTGGATGGGTGATTATCCTTACATACCAAGACCCCTCCGTGCCTCGGAAAGCACGTTAATCCGTGGGTCTCGGCTGTCATTCATGGATTTTCGACAGTCGTTACGGCTCGTCAGAAGCCCGAAAATCTAACAACCAGTCTTACCAAGGGGTGTCGTATTACCCAGTAACTGGGTTGTGGAGGTCAGATAGGCAGTCGAAAAATACTGGTATTCAGCTGCATTCGCTTAGACTGGAAGCCGACCCCAACATAGTTGGGAAATGGCTTGGCAGATGAGATGATAATGATGACAAGGGGCTCGCTCTATATTACATGAGACTTAAACATAACTGCCGAAATTTGGGTGTACTATATACTGTAAAACTGAAACTAGCCTTCGGCGCGGGGGATGTGTTAGTGCACAAGTGTGTGCGCAGACACACGAGCACTCTCTCTTCTCTCATCCTCATAGTCCGACGAGTCAGCTCGTAATCCGACCCGAA
Source organism: Amphipoea oculea (assembly GCA_945859645.1). NCBI lineage: Eukaryota > Metazoa > Arthropoda > Insecta > Lepidoptera > Noctuidae > Amphipoea > Amphipoea oculea. The sequence continues at coordinate 9,141,560 of OX243876.1, forward strand.
CGGAGAGATCAGGCGGAGGACCGATGGCTTAACGTACAGACGCCAGCACATCAACCTACCCAAAACTGTCACATTTTCCCAATCAACTTTGAACCTTATACTGTAGTGATAAAGTTGAAAATCTATTAAAGAAATTTGAAAGATTGTAGTAGGTTGATGTGCTGGCGTCTGTACTTTCCAAGGCACGGAGGTATCACACTACCTTATACATCTGCCTAACTCTCTGTAGGTTACAGGCGTAATGTTCTGTGTTGTGCAAACGCAATCTAAGCCATCGAGCTCGCATCGCATCGCATCGAGCGAGCGAAAATTACTTTCAAAACACTTGAAAAAACCATTCCAAACACTTTACTTCCACGTAGTTAAGCACTCGTGTTGTTTCGTGTCCAACCACCCAGTATTTCAACTTTATTGTCCTTTTAGACTGAAAACACGTGGCGAAACCGAATAAAAAAAATCACTCTGCGCCGCAAATCCAGTAATTGGATCCCCGCCAAGCGTCTACTCTCATGAAAATGAGTCGTAAACTTAAGAAAATTTTCGCTTGATGGGTAATATATTTTTACGTTCAATCCTTATTATTATGGAAAGATCCTCGAGTCATGTCTTCATATCGGTCTGTCAGGAATGTTTTGGTGGCTCCCTTCGTTGGAATCAGTGAACCAAAAAATAAGGCATAACTCAATATTTGGTAGCTTTAGTGTGACAATGTTTTTACGATAAGGTGGCTTATTCAATTTGCTATGTGATAAATATTGTGGAAGTGTTATTTTTTATATTCACGCCTTGTTTCCTCGAAGAGTGCGGCAGAGGTGTACCTATAATAGTACACCCACATTCTGCTATTTATGTTTTTTAGGTCCCATGTAATAGGGGGCGAGCCTATTGACAATAACCTGGCACAAACCCAGACTCCGGGCTGCTACTGAAAAGTTCCAGATACAAAAACCTAATTACACTCTGTCCGACCTGGGAATCAAACCCAGGAACTCATGCTCAGAAGTAGCGCTTGCGACTATAGAGGTATGAGGAACAGGATGTAATGTTCACTCATACTCTATGAAAAGGGAGAATTCTCCAACCAGACGGGTCATCTCGGACGTCTGGCAGGCAACTGCCCGATGATTCATGTTGGGCTGTTGTAAATATGCTAATTGCGCAGTAAACTCTGCTTGCGAGATGCAGGATTTTGCGTGACGTCAGTATGACTCGTAGTTCGCATGTGGCGTTATAGATACCGATACACGACCACTAGACCAATGAGGCAGTCTATATTTCCTTCTTGTACTCATCTAATATTTAGCCCGTAATGTCCTACTATTGAACAAAGACCTCCTTTTCCCTTTTATACACGTCTGTCAATTACCATTGCGGGCCAGTCATTTCGCTGCTTAAATACAGGAAAAAACCTCATTTGTACTTTATTACACTACAGTCTATAAAGCGATAAACTGTTGATTACAATGGCACAAAAAATATACTTACTATATGGCCTTATTACAAAACAACGTTTATGTTTAGACCCAGGTTTAACCATCGAGCCATTTTTTTAATTTGGAACTTCATTCTGACAAAGCTAAAGTTCTAATTACAAAAAGTAAAGTTAAAACCGAGTCTAAGTTGTAGGTTTTGTAGTTAGAACTCGTTTTGTAATGAGACCGTCTGAGTTCGGTAAACCTAGGACAGGCCCGTTGCCAATAGCAACTCGCAACTTCTAAACAAACCTTTGTATAATTTCCTCAAACAACCTGAAGAAAATAAAAAAGATTTCTTTTGTTGCCACTGGTCTTTGATGTACCTGTAAAGTAAATGGCTCGAGTATATTTATTTGTTTGTTTTATAAATATTCTAGGAAACAATCTCGTTTTATTTATAATGTTTTTTGTTTCGGTCTAACAACAACTGCAGATTTTCAGAATTAATGATTTAGTTGCTTCGAGCACATTTGATATTCATAAGTTTGATATCTGCTTACAGACCAAATTAGGAGCTTAATGAACGACTCCAAATGAAATAGAAACGAAGTAATTCAAAATATAATATAATTCATTGAAATGGGTCTGTAAAGATAAATCTCCAACTCTTAGGCCTACTTGCACCAAAAAACACTGTGCACACATATTATCTTAAATATTAGCTTCCTGTCTCAGTCATTTTCAAAAGAATTACAGAAACAGAACGATGTTTAATATTCTTTTAGAGCTTAATGTATTGTTGGGAATCGACCCCAATACCTTGCATCTTACCTTGGCGTGCATGAGCAGTTCGTGATCAACGGGTCATCGGAAAACTGACACGACTCGGCGAGGACTCGCTTCTTCGGACTCCACCGCGACAGACTGACGGATATTCCCAACATAAGAGCCTATACTACCTCAAATGGCTTAGCGTGATCCTCCGTTATGTCGAAAATACTGCACCATTAATTTTGAAATAAATATATGGTAAAGTTGAGGATTAATGCTAAGTCTTATGTTAGACGAAAACACGATTCCATAAAATTTTCTCGATAGAAAATAAATCCAAAGTTACTTCTAACCCGAACAATAAACCGCTGGTATTAAAAAAATACTTCAAATTAGATCATGAAACTTTGCATACTAACTGAACTTACTTTAAAGCAGGTCTTATGTTATTTACTTTTTTATAATTACCATTATTTTCACTGTAAAAAGCAAATATCTAAACTATTGGCGCTGCCTGCCGCCCAGCACCGCACTCTGTCTCGCTCTCACTTATTCAGCGAGCAGTATCGTATGAGCGAGATAAAGAGCGAATTTTAGCTGAGGTAGTATAGGCTCTTAAGGGGACTACATGACCTAAAGCGCGGTCACTGTCGGACTGCACAGAAAAGAAAGAGAAGCGCGATGACACAACCCTGGTAATTTATTGCAAAATATGAATCAATTATCTATTTACAAATTGTGTTGCTTGTAGAATAATCTGCCAAAAAATCAGAATGATTATGATTATTAGTACCTATGGTTTTTATTGTAAAAAGAAAGTCTTTAGAGGTATCTTCATGATTTTTTTCTATCGTATCAAATTAGTTGTATTATGTTTTCAACACACTATCTACCAAGCATATATCCTGAAGAACATCATATATCTTTCTGATTTTGTTTATTGTAGTCGATCATATACTTTTAGGCAGTATAAAACTTGCTTTTTTTGCGTTTAGGTCTTGTAGTCCCCTTAACGTAACGGCAATAAACCATTGCCCCTAAAATAGAGTCCACTCTTTCATTGCTCCCCGCGATAACTCGTATTTAGTGATGTGGTAAAAGCGGGCCTTATAGCTGGTGTTTTTTTTTCTAACCACATCACCAGATTAACAGTTATATGAAAAAACTGCATAAAAAGATTTTCGACACCCAATCAGGTGTGTTAATGCCAATCTGCCTAGGCTTTTCCCAACTATGTTGGAGTCGGCTACCAGTCAAACCGGATGCAGCTGAATGTTTTACATGAAGCAACTGCTTTTCTGACCTCCACAGCCCAGTTACTGGGTACACGATACCCCTTGGTAAGACTCAATTATGTCATTGTGTTAATGTACGATTAATAAATAATATGAAATAAATATGAGCCGATAGCAGGAACTGTATAAAATAATACATCCTTCGTCACTTGTATCAAAACAATATCAGTATCACTAACAAGATTCTTAGTAAATCAATACCAAATTGTTGTAACATTGAGTGGGATGGTAGGGACAGAATTCCACTTTATGTCGTCTATAACTTGCGGGGTATCGAAACAACACCTGGGCCCTGGCATACATCATAATAACGCTATAGTTATGTGCGAAACTAGGAAGGTATCGTATGTGGGTACACACGTTATGTTTGGAACCAGGCATCATTTAAGGGGTAGATACTAGATTCTGCTAAAATGGGATCGTCTTGTCGTTGCGATTTGTTTCTGAGTTTAACAAGGGAATATGAAGAAAATATGAGTACAAAATTACGTACAAAGACTGCTTATTTTCAATTAAAATAATGTTTTTAAAAACGGAGCAAAAAATATATGGAAACCCAAAAAACGTAAAAAAGAAAAATATTTTTCATTTACGCAGTAATACACAGCTTTAAACACCTATAAAAAGGATATAACCGAAAATGTACGCTCAAAACAAAAGAATTCCATTAGTGAGCTTTTTGGGCATCAACATTTTTGCATAAAAAATTGAATAAGTAAAATCAAAGCCAACAGTACTATTAACTGCGCAAAAAAATCTTCAGAAACGCCTGTCATAATCCGTACAATTTGCAAAACTATTGAAATAACATGCAACACCCAGACGTTAATTAGGCGAAGAACTTACTCTTCACACTTCAGGCTTTATGTATTACTACGGAATTCCGGATACGGAATTCTCCGCGAGTTCCAAGAAGTTTGCAAAACCGTGTAGTTCAGGAGCTGAGTGGCATTTAATCTTTTTGTCGCGAATAAATGAAAACGTAATGTAATTTTTTGTCGAAAATATACTTTTAAAACATAGGTGTATGATTTTTGTATAGGAGTACTTGAACGTCTTAAAGTACAAAATCTTCTTAATAAAATCATAAAACCAAGTAACAAGAAAACACGTTAGTGCTGAAGGTAATTTTGAAAGTTTATGTCAGCACTTCAAATAAATTATTTAAATCTTACCTGAGCTCTCCGAAATTCGTAACTGCCGGCTTAATTACACGATTTAAAGTTTTTGTACCTGTGTAAATGTTTCGAGGTACAAACTGCAAAACTGATTAAAGTAGCTGCAAAGAACTATTGTCCAAAGAAGCCTTAAATTGGTTTAGATCCAACGCCACTGTTCTTAGGAGATAATGGCTTAGGTATCTTATTCCCTAGAAATGCTTAGAAAAGCTATCTACAATTTTCCTCTAGAGAACCACTCAGCAATTTTACTACGCCATTTAATAAACTTTTCATCTTCGTTTTTCATCATGAACTCTTTAAAAATCTATTAAGCGACGATTAAGTGGTTGTTAAATTTGAAACGTTATGGGTACTTTAATTTTATATTGAATTTACGTAAGACGTCAGCTTTTTTTAAATTCGAAAGTAATAATTTACTTCACAAAAATTAATTGAACCTGTCTTAAACATAATAGACGTGAAATATCCAATTTAAGCTGAGGTTGACAGATTCTAGAAACTACTCACTGTCCGATTATTTTAAGAATATTTATAGGTAAACCTGTTGAAGGCAACAAGGCACCGGGTTGTAATAACCTGTCGTAAGTCCAAAATGAGGCTTCTCCATTTTTGATCAAGCAACCCTTATTGTGACAATAATAAAAAACCCCAACAACCCACAACGTAAGTTACCGGGGTAATAATCACCCCTCAGCCCTTATCCCAATTTATTTGGGGTCAGCGCTATACGTTTTTTTCCTCCCATACATCTATCAGCCATCACCTTTTTGTACACTGCCTTCCTTGTTAGTACCTTTCAAATAAATTCTGTCCATCTTTTCTTAGGTCTGTCTCTTTTCCTATATCCGTCGGCATTTATAACTCAATTTTTGATTTTTTACTTTTTGCACATTTGCTTCTTTATTTATACAGTGCTTCAAGATTCTTTTGGCACTCGAATGACGTTGACAGGGGGGCGCTGTTAGTTAAAATTTGTGAAATTGTATTGTACAAACAAGATGGCGGTTTTAGTTCCGACTTCAGCCACGCGCCAAAAGATCGTTGTACAAATAATTGTACAAAGATCTACCTATAGAGGTAGGCATACGTTGCTTAAACGTCAAATAATATAATTATGGTTACACTGATCGTTGATTATTACTTACAGTCCTTTCATAGTCATTTTACCTCTGACATCAGCACCTCAACAGCAACCTTATTAGAATGAGAATAAAGATCACAATGATTTTGACAGACTTGTCAGTGGCAGCAACTTAACAGCAACCTTATTGAAATGAGAATCAAGATTACTGTGATTTGGACAATGGTGCGAAGGCAGAGGTAAAATAACTGGGGAAGGACTGTAACTTAAAGCATCTATCGTCGTTCATATTGCAATTAGTTCTATGTGAAAAATGACAAGTTTACAGGATAGTACAAAAACAGCATACTGGAAAAAAATCTTTTATGACAAAAAACAAAATGTTTTTTATACTAATGTTTCCTAACTATTGTGTTCTATCAATTGTGCATTTAGAAATTTCCATAAATAATTATACCCTAGAAATAAAAAAATATTAATTTTTTGACATTGAACTTATTGCAATATGAACGACACTACTAATACTAATAATTATACTAATACTTTTTTATATTTTTAAATGTTCTATATACTTATTTTTTACATTTGTTAAGAAATATTTAAAACTTTAATCAAATATGTATATAAACAAATAAACGAAATACTAATACTAATAATATTATAAAGAGGTAAAATTTGTATGTTTGTAAGTTTGTATCTAGGGAGTAATCTCCGGAACTGCCAGTCGGATTTGAAAAATTATTGTTGCACTTGATAGCCCAATTCTTGAGGAAAGATATAGGCTATATAACATCACGCTAGAACCCTTAGGAGCCGAGCAAAAAGAAAAAAAAAAGTCAGAAAGAACGCGAAGCGAAAACGAAGTTATTGCGCGGGCGGACAGGCGATGCGATGCGACGGGGTGGGTGGAGGAGCTAACAAATTTCACGCAGACGAAGTTGTGGGCAGAAGCTAGTCGTTTATAAAATAAGGGGGTTACAATATTAAAAGATTGATATTATTTTCATAATTACTACGTTCGATTCGGAAAGCCTATTCCTGGTCGAATTATGTCATTATAATTACACGACACTCGAACTTTATTTGTTACCTTTCACGACACCCGCGGGGTGACTACTGTATAATGAAACGAAAATGAAGGGTGTTAATTCCGACATTCCGATACTACTGGGATCCATTATCTCGGGAAATTTATTAATTAATTTATTTACTGTACATCAAAAGCGATAATATGCAAAATGTTTGTCAGAAACACGCACGCGTAGTAGTAACACGTGACAGCTTCAAAGTTAAATTGGCCTCTATACGATTATTTACAAAAACTTTTTTTGCCATGATTTTTAGGTGGACTATTAGAGTTTAGAGTTAGGGCTATAATTTTTACCACAAAACGCAATTGACTGCCATGAAAGCCACAGTTTGATAGCTTGCGACTCGGTATCGAAGAAAAATAAAACGCTATTTTATTTTATACAGATGCAATCTTAGCAAAAATATGACCATTTCTACGTAGGTATTAAAAGGGCGTGCATAGAGTAAGAAGGTAATACTGCTACTGATAGCTTCGGAAATTAAACTTCTTCAAGTCTAATATTACTGCCAAGACCGTATCAGTCTTCAGTCGACTGAAAACTTAAATTACATTACATTAAAATGCAGACAACTGACTGATGAAATGCTAACTCAAATCTTTGTAGGGAAAACTACACACGTAATTGTGCGCTTGTCATGCATGCAAACAATCCTTTTTGTGGGAACTCGGGTGAGCTTGTGTGGGCAGTGGGCTGATTCCACAAAAACAACCTAAATGTAGATGCTGAAATAAGCTGGCGTGAAACGTTGGCTTGAAAAGTATGTATTTAGACACAATGGAGTCTGCATACTATTCAAACTTTTTTTGTAAGGGATGTCATAACTTTGTAAATATTTTTAGTAAGTTTTTAACTTAGTAACACATTACATTAGTGAATGGTTAACCAGATAAAACTTGTCAGACTATCACACTAATCACATCACACTGATATTATAAAGGCGAAAGTTTGTGAGTGTATGTGAGGGTGTGTGTGTTTATATGTTTGTTACTTCTTCACGCTCAAACGGCTAGACCAATTTTGATAAAAAGTTGTATGGAGGTGGCTGACAACCTGGATTAACATATAGGCTACTTTTTATCCCGATATTCTCACGGGATCGACACTTATGTGGGTGAAACCGCGGGGCACAGCTAGTACGACTATAAGTTGTTTTATTACTTAAAAGAATCTTCGAATAAATGGTTTAAGCTAGCATATAAATTAAACAACTTATCAAGTGATAAATATTCTAGAAACAAATTTTAGTTGTCCATGTTTTAGCCCAGATTACTCAAATTGTTCTTTACGATAAGTCAACATCTATTTCTCAATTTATAAATAGCTTATAAACATTCTTTGATTAATTTACAGACTCTGAAAGAAAAATGAATTAATATCAATTCTCAAAACGTGACAGATGTGCTGGTGAAATTGATGATACCTCGGATATCTATGATGATACCTAATAATAAATTAACATGTACAAGTAAGTATATAAATAAAAAGGAAAGAATCATACGGGATCAAAAAGTTTGTGCACATCGTTCATCTGCCTTGACTTTTCCCAAATATGCTGGGGTCAGTTTCCAGTATAACCAGATTCAGCTGAATACCAATATTTTACATGGAGCGACTGCCTATCTGACCTCCACAACCAGTTACTGGGTAATACGATACCCCTAGGTAAGACTGGTTGTTAGACTTTCGGGCTTCTGACTACCCGTAATGAATGTCAAAGATCCACGAGTGACAGCCGGGACCAACGGTTTAACGTGTTTTCCGAGGCACGGAGGGGTTCCGGTATGTAAAGATGGTTACCCATTCACAGACCAACCGCGGCAAGCGCAGCTTAACCTGATCGATCAACCTGTGCGGCTGTTATTATTTAGCCACGGTCCACATCGTTGTCAAATGCTGGCAGCTTTGTCACATTGTATGGCAATGCTGATTTTTTGGCAAAAAAAGGACCAGCTCTCTGGTCACGTGAAGAGTCGACCAACCGCTTGGCAGTGTCTCAAAAAAGTAAGTGGGCACTCGGACCCTATCATTATTTTCTTTTCCATATATTATTATATACTCGTAAATATTATTAGATATTATAATTTTAGGTCTGATAACTTTTAAATGATGTAAATATTTTAAAATAATTAAACATTCTATGGGTACTGGAATTTCCACGAATGTATAAATATAGCGTTTCGTATTAACCGATTGTATTTTTTTACTTTACTTTCGAAAAATTATTGTATATCTTATTGAGACACGACTTTGATTACATAATTTTAAACATTAAAATTTAATTAGTTGTAACGAATCATCTTATGAATTAATTTCTCAACGATAATTATCAAAATATTGCAAACTTTGCATTACAGTAGATACGTAACTTATCGTATAAAGGTCAATCAAGAAACGGTTGTAACTGTTAATCACCTTCAAAACGGAAATATTTATAACTATAGTGCCTAAAACCTAACTCAATCAAACTATTAACATTATCCCAAATATTGAAAGCATATCGATTAGGTAACCCCAACTAACTCCTTGAAATACAAACGCAAAATTGATACAAGTTGGTCCGCCCCAGCATCAGTTTTCGGCCAAGTTAGATTAGATATGGGGAGCTCAACACGTCGAAACTTGGCTCTAAACACTAATGGGTTACATCATGTAACACACCTAGACCTACTATGAGTCGAATACTTGGAATCGGGAGGGAATTTATTGTTTGTGTGTAAATACCCCACACCAATTATGTATTAAGTATGTGGGTAGGTTTCGTTAAATACACTCACTGCTAACAAGGGTCGTTAGAGTATCAAGCAGGAGTTAGACTGACTACATAATGTCTATTCAAACTTATGTTTCAAATTAATATTATTTCAAGTTAAACAAATATAAACTTTATTTTAATGATTATCAAGTTGATTTCAGAGTGACTAGCACTATTGAGAACGTTATAATAAAAATGTTTGAAGTTGTAGCGTAAACTGAACTAGGATTTAAAGTTATTTTTCCATAAACTCCTATTTGTTCACATTTTTGGCAAATACCTAAATCGCGAATGCAGATTAGATAGACATGTGAGGTAGCTGAAACAAAATTGACAGCTTGCAAACCTCAATGGTATTTTGATTATGACACTTGTCATTTAATCGGTCAAGCACCGCGCGTCGCCTATTGGCGACGAAACAATAGAACATCAATCGCGTCTCATTAGCGGAGCTCGACAGATTACAAGGCTGCACTAAAAGTATCGGCAATGGAATATTTCCACTGTTCCTGTCATATTAAAATCTTTTTAAATGAAAACTCCTTGGTTTTAAAAATCGAATTCATTTAAAAAAAGATTCTCGGTCTTGTCACAAGGTTTTGTCAAACTTGTTTAGTCGTTGAGAAAATGGAATTGACTCGAGAAAATTCAAGTGCGATGATTTATTATGACTTTCGAAGTGGTTTAACACAAAAACAGTGTGTTGACCGGATGATTTCTGCATTTGGTGATGAAGCCCCATCCAAAACCACAATTTATCGCTGGTTTGCTGAATTTCAACGTGGACGTGTCAAGCTCAGTGATGATCCCCGTCAAGGTCGTCCAAAAACTGCAGTCACCCAAGAAAACGTTGATGCTGTGCGTAAGCTGATTGAGGAAGATCGACATGTGACATACCGCGAAATTCAGGCGTAATCATCATCATCATTTCAAACCGGAATCACACACTGCTGGGTATAGGCCTCCCCTTTTTTCTGCCAGACTTCCCTGTTCCGTGCATCACACATCCAGGTGTTTCCCGCGATTTTGAAGATATCATCAACCCAACGCGCTTTTAGACGGCCCTCGTTTCTTTGGCCTAACTATGGCCACCATTCGATCACAGCTTTATTCCGTCGGCCGTCTCCTCGTTTATTTAAATTAACGCCATTTTGTAAATAGTTAGGAACTTGTATAATAATTGTGTATAGGTACAGAACCATTTTAATGTTTATAATAAATGTAGCTGCCCTGACGCTTGTTATTATTTATAAATTATAGCATTATTCCATCTAAGTGAAAGCAACCTTATTCTCAACAATAAGAAAAAAACCAAAAAAACAGATCCACTTTGAAGACGGTCCATCCGTTTCGAAGCTAAGATTTCTCTAACAGACAGTATTAAACGAGAGTTAAAAGAACAAGGAAATGATTAAGCAGCTCCGTAGGTTTTTTGAATCTATAACAAGGCTTTATATTTAGTTTGTGGTTTTTAATCGAGAAAATGTTAACTGCACGCCTTAAAATTCACCTAACTTTATCTTAACTAGATAAAACAATTTCCATAATTCTGATGGTAGTAAAATTTGCATATTGGAACAGTAACCTGTTATGTAATTAAAGCCTCCCGTGTTCCCAATTTGATATCTATTATGTCTGCGGCTTCAATTCGAGAACTGATGTACTTGAGTACAGGACTTTCGACTCGAGTGCCTTGTACTTTGATTCTTCTTTGATGTGGTCGTGACCCAGAAGTCAGTGGATGGTTCAAGACTTCTGTTTGGATTTTAATGGCTCTCCAATTATTTATTTACTCTCTTAATCTAAGTGTCTGGGAAGTCTTGAAAGTAATTGTCATGGAAATTATTTTTGTATCATTACTTTTGTTGATTATTGAATGTGACAGGTCGTTTGTTATAATTTTACACCTCAACGAACTGAAAACGACTCAACAATCATAATATTTATTTTAGTTTTTACATAAAAACAATATAAAACTGGATTTCTGCTCACCCAAGCGAGAACAAAAATTGACAAAAGAATTTACGTTTGTTTGAAGACTACCTATACCTGCATACAACTTTATATATTTTTTTATGTTTTTCTTGTAACGTTTTGTATGTCGGTATTTTGCCTGCAATACTTACTTATTAATTTATTTATAAAATCAGATATTTCTAGTACCTATATCAAGCTTAGGTAATCCTTTTTTTACACAATACGGCGTAACGATAATTATAATTCTTAATTGCCACAAACAATAGACTTAAAGCAAGGCTCTCGTCAAACCGCGTTTAAAAAAAAGTCATACGCTTTCCTCAACAAATCCAGACACTTCCACAACATTTACCAGCACCAATTTTAGTCAGGCGCTTCACAAAATCTCAAAACCTGGAGCCTCTACGCGGCTTTCCAACAAAAGCAATACAGGCCACAGTACGGCAGACCAACACACAAACGGGCCCTGAACTGGCCCATTCACAACAGCCGGTGCATTTATATACATAGCCTATGTACATAGATACTCAGACTCGTAACCTCTTTAATGTGGCCTTGGGTTGCATCCCATTCTGCTGGACGAGACGTTTCAGATTTTGTTGAAGTTATTACGTTTTGTAGTAAAATGTTGTAATTTTATTTTCATTAATGAAGAAAACGCGATGGTTTATCTTATTATAAGTACCTAGTAAAAATTGTCAACACTGCTTCTTAAACACGAAAAGATAAACTTAATCTGTCAAGCTCCGCTAATGAGACACAATTGATTTTCTATTGATGAAAAAAATATATATAGTACCCACGTTATTGGATTTGAAAAAAAAATCACATCCGTTATGCAAACTTTGTTTATAATGGAAATAGGAATTGTTTAGGTAGGTACTTACTTATTTTTTTAACAAAACAGCATTTTCTGTAATACTGTACCACAAACCTAAGCCAAACTGAATTCCATCCACCTTTTACAGGTAGGAACAAAGATAGTATCCGACATGCAGCGGGGGGCTCTATTTCACAATAGCCATCTTTCAGAACCCAATATCGCACTTGTAAGTGCTTCAAATTGAATTATCAGAACTGTACTGCACTCACACGTTCAATAACCCTCTGTCTGATATGAAATATCTGATTTCCTTGCAGGTACAACGTTATAACTACATTGTAATTTGAACGTTATTTCAATGACGATAACTCATATGACGCGCGCTCATAAATTGCAAAAGCTGCGTAGTGCAGCAAATTCTAGGCTAACTGTTTATAGATTGTCATCGACAGGCTTAGAAGATTTTTCTAGGTTCATCATAGCAGAATGTCATCTTAGTCGATTCTGCAGTTTGCTCGTGAAAAGATACACAATCAGTCAAAGCCACAAAGCTGTTAATCACATCCCAGCAGTAATATTATTTGTATGATGAAAAGAAAACTCAAGTTAATTGCATCCTGTTTTCCTACTAATCCAAAAGAAAATAATAAGACCATCTTGCTCTCATAACAAGCAACCATTATCATACACTAACAGTTATTTCCTTACCGTCTGCATCGTTTCCACAACACCTGCATACATAGATGTCAAGCCAGGTAAACGCATCGCGGCGTTATATATTTTAATTTTATACATAGCCAGGTCTACCAGCAGCTCCCTTATCGGAGAAAATTTACATAATACCGAACACGGCTGCAAACGCTTTTGATATTGCGCCGCAGATTATCGCGGTATAAGCCTTCGTCTTTGCAACACTCAATGGGATTCCGCCGAGGCCGATGCGGCGAAATAATCTCTTCTAGTGGATATTATTATGGGACAGTACCTAGTTTTCGCTTCAAATTAAATTGGGTTTGTTATGCTGTATTGTAGTTTGGTTTCGTGGAATAGGGTTTAGAAGTTCTATTCTATAGCTTTTGTGGGTTACTGTTTACCTATGTGGTTCTCGTACCAAAGACTTTAGGACGAACGATCTTTTTTATGCACCTGGTAAAAACAAGTGCTAGTTGCCTTAATAAGTGGAAAATCAATCGAAGGTTGAATACGCGGAAACCCTTATTTTCCATGCAGCGACTGCCTATCTGACCACCACGATCTAGTTACTGGGTAAAACGAATATTTCGTAAAATGATAGGAAGATTATGCGCGACGACGGCTTCCTAATGATTTTTATGGCCAAGATTTTTTTAGATTCAACATGAGCAATGGATAATAGGTCAGATGAGCGAGATTAAGCGTCTATAGATTCACGACTCCAAGTGCTAATAAAATCGATTGTTCTGAAAAAACAAACGCGCCCTCTGTCAGTGCAATAACGTATTCTAAATACTGTAAAATATTTTAAAAGAGTAACTGCAGGTTCATGCCACACCTTTTCATGTCATACTTTTTTGAAGGCTACTAGAATCAATTTTATTTTCTTGTCAATTTTGGGATTCAAAAGTGCATTAATGTACGTCCCTAATTGAAATAAATTATTGTGAGTTTGATTTGATTTGGCAAACACGAACGCGATAGTCAAAGTCATAACGCGTTCGAGTTCGCCAAACAAAATTAATTCGCGCAACCGTCGCTTACCAGTATATTAGGACGGCCAGAGTGATGCCAGTTTGTAAGATCTCTAAACACAAAATACCTAAAAATAAGCATGACTTCATGTTTACTAAATTTTACAAGTCAAATAATAAATCGAACTGTGTAGACAGAATAGATGTTGATTGTTTGTTTTATTAAGTGATTGAAACACATTTCGGCGAAAAATATTCGGCCATTGTTTGTAGTTATTTTAGGCGTCCAAATAATGCACTAGCTAAAGTAAATACCATTTGATGTTTTTTTAGAAGAAAATGTTTGGCAATACAGTCGTTCGTGTTTCATAACAATAGAGTTTTGAAGGTTTACCTCTGTTCTGTCATTATGTAGGTATTAATGTATCACCCACTACTGAACGTGAACCTTCCAGATATTGATGAAGTTGATGAAGTGAACTGTCGGATGAGAGGACTACGAGTCTAATAATCACTTTCTTCAGCAGCAAAGATGATGGAAAAGTCAAAAATGTATTTGATTGATATACGCTACCTATGAATTCGACCATTTGCGGTATGGACCAATCGCTATTTTGACCATTCGCTATATTGACCAATCGCTATTTTGACCGAGCGCGATTTTGACGGTTTCTCAGTCACTTGACCGATTGCGAATTTGACCATACGCGACGAAACGCCTGGAACTTATGCCAATCCTGTTGAAACTTGTTTTATAAATACTAAACACTTTGAAGCGCTAATTCCCGCTTGTCTAGATTCTTTAGTCACTGCAGAATGTTTCCTATTAGCAGAAGGTAAGGCGCTGGTCTGATACTATCGTCTTTGAAACAAAAATGTCAAACGAAAGTTGATCTAGTACTTACTTACTAATCTAGGCACCAAAACCTTAAAGTTTTTTTGGTCAGAAGAATTTGACACTATTTTATTTATGACTAGCTTCTACCCGCGACTTCGTCCGCGTAAAATTTCTTGTGCCCCCGACTCACCCCGTCGCATCGCATCACCTACTCGCGCTATCACTACGTTTTCGCCTAGCGTTCTTTCTGTCTTTTTTATTTGCTCGGCTCTTAAGAGCCTATACTACCTCAGCTAAAATTCACTCTTTATCTCGCTCATACGATACTGCTCGCGGACTGAGTGAGAGCGAGACAGAGTGCGGTGCTGGGCGGCAGGCAGCGCCAATAGTTTAGGTATTTGCTTTTTACACTGAAAATAATGGCAATTATAAAAAAGTAAATAACATAAGACCTGCTTTAAAGTAAGTTCAGTTAGTATGCAAAGTTTCATGATCTAATTTGAAGTATTTTTTGAATACCAGCGGTTTATTGTTCGGGTTAGAGGTAACTTTGGATTTATTTTCTATCGAGAAAATTTTATGGAATCGTGTTTTCGTCGAACATAAGACTTAGCATTAATCCTCAACTTTACCATATATTTATTTCAAAATTAATGGTGCAGTATATTCGAAATAGCGGAGGATCACGCTAAGCCATTTGAGGTAGTATAGGCTCTTAAGTGCCACAGCGCGATGTTAACGTGGCACTAGTCAATATTTTTTCCATACAAATTTCGGGAGGGTATTACTCCACTGTTTGACATTGTGCATCCAAAGTTAAACATGATATCGTCTTGTCTTATTATTAATTTTTTCTTTACGGAAACAGAATAGTAAAATAAAAAGTTATGAGCCAACAAATATTCGTTTTTCTTGCAATTTTTAACGTAATTTTGGATGTGAATAAGTAATAGAAGAACTGTAAAATCTTCAAAACAAAGTCAATACCGACAAAGCTCAGTTATCGAAGAGTTCAATAAACTTTATTTGTAATTGATTTATGCAGTGTTTTTTTTTTCATAAAAGTCGATTTTATAAAGGACTTTTCGATTTTTTTACGCGCGTTTCGGTTCGGAACGGTGTTTGTGTGCGTGAGAACTAGACGTTGTGCATGTAGACTAGCGTCTAACTGCTCATCACTGATACTATGTCTGTCGCACACGATGCCAGGTGAGACAGCGTGCTTTTTGGCCATGGCCCGCCAGCGAGTTCGAGATCGCGACTAGTTCCACCTTAAATACCTTCCTGAATAAATGGGCTATCAAATGCGAAAAGAACTTTCAAATTTAACTGGTAGTTCCAGATCCCCCACATACAAACAAACTTTCGTTTAGTCCACTCTCGACCCCTCGCCCCCTAATAATTAATGTGTCCACTGGACCCCTAACTATAGTTTACTCTCGACCCCCAAGGGTCGAGAGTGGATTTTATTTTCCAGCCAAGTTTTAGTTTCCTCTCGACCCCCAAAGTACAGTTACGATGATAAATCATCAGTGTACCCTATAGTTGCATACTATTTAACTAAAATACCCTTTTATAATACTTTTTAGTAGTTATCAAGCGATTAGTGGTTGTTTTTATCATTTCAACAGGGCTGTTTGGAGAAAAGCGAATGTTTTAAATTTAACAAAAAAAAAAAAAATTACGCGGAAACATGTAGCTTTATGTACAGTTTTGGCACATCTTCCTCAAGAAGAAATAGATAATGGATTTCTTTATATCATGGAAGACAGCCCAGATGAACAGTATGTGAAAGACTTTAATGATTATTTCGTACAACAGTGGTTTGAAAACCGACTTATGAAAAATAAATGGTGTTGTTGTGGTGAACGACATCGCACCACTAATAAACTGGAAGGTTGGCATGCTATGCTAAATAGAAAATTAGCAAAAACCACCAACATTATACAATTTTTGAAAATCATAGAAGATGATTCCAATTATCAAAAAGTTGTTAAGATGATATCTTCAACACAATCTAAACGAAGATCAGACGATATTGACAACGACAAACGCATCAGTTATATTCTAAATAAGTTTGTTAATAAAGAAATACCAGTTAGTCTTTGTTTAGAAAAATTAAGTCCGTTTATTTATTAAGATTGTATACTTGTATGGTAAAAGTAAAGACTTATTGCAGATCATAAAAAAGTAATTAAAAAATCTATTTTATTTTTTGCTTTTTAGTTTAAATTTTTAACCGCAGTCGGGTTTTTGATTTTTTTTGATTACTTTTTGTATTTCCAGCCTTTTAGTTTATTTTTATAACGTTGAATATTTTTGTAAAAGTTGCATAAATTCTTGCAAGCTATTTATGAAACTCTTTATTTTGATAACCCACTCGATAGGTAATAAGAAAAAAAAAATATTATATAAGACCTAATATGGCGCTGAAAATCGACCATTTTTTTTCAATTTTGATATACCCAGTGTCACTTTCACAATTAAGAAGAATCTAACGGCACCTCTCAAGCTGAAATCGATCAAGCCGTTTAGGCTACAGAGCGTGCCAAAGAACATACACTCGAAAAACATACCTTCCTTCTGGCGCAGTCGGGTAATGAAGAATTTTACTATAAGTATTCTCTAATATTGCTCGTTTATTTATCTTTCTGTACCTTACTGTACCAAAATATAAATTTTAGGTACTTACCGAACTAGGGGTTGAAAGTGGACAGGGTATGCCTGTCCTTTGTATGAAAATTCAATCTCGCCCCCTAGGGGTCGAGTGTGAACTATGTTTAGGGGGTGAGAGGAAACAAATGAACAAATATTTTTTTAGGGGTCGAGGGGACGAGAGTGGACTAAACGGTCCTTTGTATGAAAATTCAATCTCGCCCCCTAGGGGTCGAGTGTGAACTATGTTTAGGGGGTGAGAGGAAACAAATGAACAAATATTTTTTTAGGGGTCGAGGGGACGAGAGTGGACTAAACGCAAACTTTTACCTCTTTATAATATTAGTATAGATTAAAAAACATTGTCATTGAAATTGTACGTTTTTAATTTAATTATTTCCAGATTGTCACTGCATTCTTTTCTAAAATTGGCTATTTTTAAACGATTAAATTAAATTCTGTTTTGCCTTGACTCGATTTTACGCATCCTTTGGTTGGTATTCGTAAGAGTTAGAAGGATGTAATGGAATTCGATTTATTGCTGATCCGTCGACCCAGGCTAAGAATAAAATGCCTACTAAAAATAAATATGTACCTACCTTTATTTTTATGGTTCCTGATTGCGGCCATAGCTTGCTTTCCAATATCGAGTGTATGTAAAGAAAAACTTAATTGCAATACTATGGTGTGGTGAAAAAATAATAAATTAAATATTATAATTTAATTTAGTCATTGTCAGTTTTACCTTCAAAAACATGTTTATAGTTAGATACTTAAAAAATTTTGTTAAAAAAAAACCGGCCAAGTGCAAGTAGGACTAGCACACAAAGGGTTCCGTACCACAAGGCAAAAAACGCTGAAATAATACGTTTCTTCTAAGGAGACTTGGAGACCCCTTTAATTTTTAACCTTATTTTATTTTTATTATTTGTTGTTACAGCGGCAATAGAAATACCTCTTTGTGAAAATTTCATCTGACTACCCATTACGGTTCAGGAGATACAGCCCGTTGAAAAACAGATGGTCGGACGGACAGCAGAGGCTTAGTAATAGGTTCGCGTTGGCACCCTTTGGGTTACGGAACCCTAAAAGCTGACACCTTCATAAGGCATTTATCATTATCAGAAGTCACAATGTAACGTCTTTGTCAGCAAAACAATTTTGTAGAAAAGTGTAAAAAAAAAAACAATACGTAACTTACAAAAACAATATTTTAATAAAAACTCTACAAATATTTAGAACAAATATACAGCAACAACCGTCCAAATATTTCATGAAAACCAATAAAAATCTTCGCAATAAGTGCCACAACTTGAACGTATATACGTTATTCTAATAAAACGCTGGATGCAAACTTTAAACGGAATAATGGCGCGAATTTAATCGACTGAACAAACATATGAATGGGGATCCTCGCCTTTTGTTACCAACGTTACAATATATGAGATGTAATTCTTCAACGGCTATGCCACGACGCCAAAGTTACGTCGAGTGGAAATTTGAAAAGTTTCTTTATACACTCGTTATTTTCAACGTAGAGTAGAAAATTGTACAGCAAAATACTTTACTTCTGCAATAGAATATTATGCTTAAGTTGAAGTGAAATGTCATCGCAGTATTTATAATTGTTCCTGGTTTAGAATTGAAATCTGTTACATTAGAATAGAGGAACACACACACACACACAGACAACACATACATAGGAGGACATATGATTTTGGAAAAATAGATGGCAAGTAAAAAGGCATTGTATGTAATCGAACCTCAAATAATTTCCATTTTTCTTTCCTTAAAATATTATTGAAGCCTTTAATATTATGATTTCACCTCTTTTTGTAAACCTTTCCATTGTTTTCCATCAGGCATCATCCATTTTCCAGCAGGCCCATGCATAAAAAAAAACCTCAAATTATTGCTATTTTTGGGACCTATAAATACTAAATTACCAAGTAACTGCTACTAACTTGGAACAGCTGACGTGGCTCCGCTCGCTGGCTCGTTGGCTCACTCGGCTCGCGCGCGGACAGTCACAGATCTAGTCTAATCTGGTTGATGATGTTGGCCCATTTGGTCGGGTAACTTTTTTTTTTTTTTTTTTTTTTTTTTTTTTTTTTTTTTTTTTTTTTTTTTTTTTTTTTTTTTTTTTGAGGGCCATGGGAAACCGGCTCAGCCTTTACTTCCACAACCCTCCCGGCGCATGCCCGCCTACCTGGCGGGCCCCGCATGCCCCCCATGCTGGGGGGCTACGGGAATAGCCGGGAGCACCTGGCCATTCCCGTCCAACACTGATGGGGGCCTGTGCAATACAGGCAAAGGTGCCCCCGCACCAGTTGCCTGCTGGCCTCCATCTGGGAGGAGTCGGAGATGACTGTCAAACTGACGTCTTCTTCGACCCCTCCTCCGCCTTCGGAGCAACGCCGCGTGAGGATCTTCCTCCCGCGCGCGCTCCGCCGCCTCCTTCTGGGACATGACGTGTTCGCAGAACGAGGCGACTGCCGCCCAGGACCTCTCATCCCTCAGCATGGCGTTAACCAAGCCGGGGAGTGACAGGTCCGGTCCGATCACCGCGATGAGACTGCGGCGCGGCTCGGACCACGACGGGCACACCTCGAGGGTGTGCTGCGCCGTGTCCCCCGCCGCGCCACAGTCGTGGCACGACGGCGTCTCCTCCCATCCGATTCGGTGCAGGTACGATCCGAAACAACCGTGTCCGGACAGCACCTGCACCAGCCGGAAGGAGAGGAATCCATGCGACCGCTCGAGCCAGTCTCGCAGTACTGGCCCAATCGCGTCGAGGGTTCGGCGGCCGAGGGCTGCGGTGGCGAGGTCCCCCGTCCAATGGACGACGATGGCGTCTCTCGCCTCCCGCCGGACGGCGTCCCGCTCTTCCTGGGCTGGGCGTTCTCCTCTCGCCCTCCGCCCCGCCGTCCATTCATATACTCTGGCGAGCACCCACGCCTCGAGTTCCCAAGGAGGGGTGCCCGCCAGAGCACATGCTGCCGCGAAGCCCACCGTGCGGTAGGCCCGCGCCACCCGCTGGGCTATGGCCCTTTGGGGTGCCCGCAAGGCGGCAGCGTTCTCCCTCCTATGGAGGGAGTCCTCCCAGATAGGGGCTCCGTAGAGGGCCATACTCTTCAGGATGCCGGCGTAAAGTTGCCGGCATCGTGCGCTGGGCCCCCCCACGACAGCGCGCCCGCGGTCTTCAACAGGCGCGTCGACAGCCCGCTAAAATGCGGACCGAAGCGCCACCTGCTGTCAATTACAAGACCCAGGTACTTCATCTGGGCCTTAACCTCAATTTTGACGCCGTCCACGAAGATATGGGCGTCAGGTGGGGGGGCGCGCTGCCGAGGTCCGTGGAAGAACACGGCCTCGGTTTTGTACAAAGCCACCGTTAAACCTAGGCGGCGGATCCGCCCTGCGACCAAGGATCCGCCCGCCGAGGCCAAGTTGGCCGCCTCCCTGAAACTCCCCCCCCGGGCGGTGAGGAGAGTGTCATCCGCGTAGCACACGACACTCGTGCCTCGGAGGAGAGTTCCCCGCAGGAGCCAATCATAGCCGACGTTCCAGAGGAGAGGTCCTATGACTGACCCCTGTGGAACGCCGGCTTCGACGGCGTACCGCCGGACTTGGCCAGTCCTATTTACCAGAAGGATCGCCCGATCCTCCAGGTACTCGTAGTTACTGCGGCCAACTGTGAGAAAAGGCCTAAAAGCTAAAAAGATACTCATTTATTAAAAAAGTGTGCATTATTAGAAATTTACAAAGTTTTTAAAGGTTTATTAATTTAAAAAATCATCCATCATTAGAATGTCAATAAGTTTTTAAAGGATTATTTAAATATTTCTCTTTGAAAAACTTGAAGCCAACTAATCTTCTTCCAGTTAGTGTTCACGTTTTAAAGGTTATCATTAATTAAATATCAGTGTTATTGTTCATGCAGTTTATTGACCTGATGTTCGTTACAAAAGGAAGTTAGATAAATATCTGATGTTTTATCGTAAAATAATTTGAAAATGGTAAACAACTTCAAGATACAATTTAAATCTTTAGTATTTGGCTTACGACAATCAATTTCATTTATCACACTGACCTAGTGCGAAGACTAAAAAGAGTAAAACCTTTTAAGTTATTTTAGTGCAGAGTAAGTGAACTTTAAAATGCAAGTGCTGACTATTATACAGAACACGTGGATCAAGTGTCATCCCCTTAACATATTTAATAAGAAAGACGTTATTGGACTATTTCTTAATAATATTATAGTTACTTAACAGATTAAGTTATATTTAAATTACTCATTAGCTAATAGTCTAGATTGTAATGTGAATAAAGTACCACCGACTGTGATACTTCATAAGAAAGAGAAAAAAAAAATATCATTTAGTCCGTCTGTTAAAAGATACTTACCTACCCAGATTTTCTTTGTGACTACAAATCTATTACCGGATCCGTTTAATTAATGTGTTTGTAAGTAGATAAATATTTGGTACCTTTTTTGCAGCAGTACTACTAAGTACTCCTTATCTTTGTACTTGCTTCGGCAGCACATATACTAAACTGGAACCTTTGAACTAGAAGAAATTCTTGTCGTGTAAAACTATCTGTTTCTCAATTCAATACAATTTCGAAAATATTTACCAACAACGCCCCCTGTCAAAGCTACTAAAGCACCAAAAGATCCTTGTAGCACTTTATGTCTATACTAGCTGCTGCCCGCGACGTCGTCTGCGTGAAGGCTCTATAGTACCAAAAATACCTAAGATGCCATTGTCGCTATAGCATTATAATTAAACAACTTTTAAAATAGCATTAAAACATAAGTTTTTTTTGCAAGCGAAGCAAGTGAAGAGAGTTATATGGGAATCCTGCCGAGTTCAGTCATAAGATGTGACTGAAGGAAATAGAGAAAATTACACAAAAGAGTAAAAATACGTACAAAGGTATCATATCTTACAACACTTCCTTATAAACTACGTTGGTAGTTAGGCTGCCAGGTGCCAAAATGTAAAGAGAGTCAGGACTGGTGACGCGGGAGCAAGCGACGTACAGTTGCCCGTGTGAGAAGCAACTCGTCCTGAGGTCGACACCCGCTGCCCTCAGTGTCTGCCCCTGCGACTTATTGATGGTTATCGCGAAGCAAACACTCACGGGGAACTGTACGCGCTTGAACTGGAACGGGAAGTTATGAGGTATGAGGGGAATGCGTGGTATAAATACTGCCTCGCCGACGCCACAACCCGTAAGAATTTTCGCCTTAATGGTGTCTGTGGAGCGAGATGACTTCAAGGCGGGTCCCGTTACACAACTTCGGAGGAGATAGATTCCGAAGAAGCATAATCGGGACACCGACCTTCAGCTTGATGGTATGCGCTGGAAGTCCACTTGCTGACAGGGAGTTCAGAAATTCCACGGGATAATGTGTGGCGTCATCTTGCTCGACAACAGTGTTTATCGAGGTGTAGACCACTTCATTCCCCTCAATTTCCGAGAGAATGCATTCGTTACTTGTTATGTCTATATTTTGCCTTTGTGCGTGATTTGTGTTGACAGAAACAAGCAATACTGCCACGCACCTAAGCATGACGTTAGCCGAGCCAATCAAATTCACGGACATCAAAAGCTGTGGCGGCCGATGACGTCAAATTCGTATTTAAATGGAGAACCCGCTTGTCACGAAACCACACGCTTGACTGCACGTTGTAAAAGCTTTATCAAAACACCTCTATACAACTTCCTTACTTCACTCTCGGTCACTTCGTCAATCTGCATGTACCTATATCTGCGAGGTAATTGCCTAACACACTAACAATAGCAATGGGTTTCATTTTGACAGTTCTGCAATATTCATTGCGTTATTTACGTTGTTGAGCTGACAAATTTTTCGAACATATGAATCAATTGGATTAGCAATATCCTTCAAAGGATTCAGATTCTGATTAAAAGAGTGTTAAGCAATCAGGGTGCTGGCCCAACGCCTCTAAGGGAAGCGCAGCGCAGCGCAATTGCCACTGACAAACTAATGTCAACATTGCGTGCATTTGAATAAAGTTGGTTATTTTCATTTTTGGAAAAATGTTTTTTTCATTTTCACTTTTTAGTTCCCACACGAATTCGTATATCATTACTTGCTATGTAAACAACAGTGAGAGGAAGTATTGTAACCTCATCATACCTCATATGACGACCAGTTTTGTAACCTCATCAAAGTGGATTAAATACGTATAATTGAAACACTCAATTCAACCAAAGAAAATAGTACATTATGATACATGTGTGCTATGTTGATCATTAAACTCGAGGCGGTATTATTCGCGCGAGCCGTAGGCGAGCGCGATAAGGAAGCCGAAAGTATAATGATCAATGCACACGCGTTTCATACGACGTTTTTCAACACACTTGCGAGGAAAAAGACAGGCTTGTATTGTTAAATATTAACTTGTATGGATAATGGCGGGCTGGGTTTGTTTTTCCGCGCGCCGCGCTAGCGTGCGCGCGCAGGTTTACCCATAGAGTAAGTAATGGCGCGCGTTTATTTATTTAAAGGCACAGACAAAACCGATAAACAGCCTATAGAAAAAATATAATAAACACAAAATAATGTTTAGAATGATCGTAGTGTTGTCGTATGTCAAATTGTAGTTTAGTTAGCATGGAATTAGAAAGTACTATTGGCATACAGAAATATATATTAATTCAGTGAGAATCCGCAATAATAAAACGCCATTTGGTTCCGCGAGGGACGACGGACAATTATAAGAGGTGCATCCAGACAGAGCGAGACATGCACCGCAAGTGCTTTTTTTTGTATGTTAGATGCCTCAGTCTGAGGCAACCGTACATATCAAAAAAATCATTTGCGGCGCATGCCTCGCTCTGTCTGGATGCACCCTAAGGTAAATGCGCAGTGGTAGACCGCGAAATTTAAATTTTCTTAAGTTTTTTGCAATTTGCGGTCAGTATCAGGTTGTATCTAGATCAAAATGTATATATATAATAGATATGTATTTACAGAATTATAGTCATTAGAATCATTAATATAATATACCTATTTAAGTTAGCTTTGTTCCCTAAGAACTTATCCATAAGAGATTTGTTCTTATGGAACAAATCTAACTTAGAAAGATGTATTAATGATTCTAATGATTATAATTCTATAAATACATACCTGTTATAGTCGCGAATCATATTTTTATCAAGATAAAACCTGACACTGACCTGAAAATTGTAAAAAACGTTAGAAAAATTGAATTTCGCGGACTACAACTGCGCATTCATCTTAAGGTAAATAAATTTTAGTTCATTTTGGGACCAAAGACAATTTAGACTATTAAAAAAAAAGTGAAATATGGCTCGCGGATTCCTTTTGGCATGAAGTCTCTTTGAAGAGATTAATAAAATAAAACACACTTCTCCGACCTCCAACTAGTAAATTAAATAGTTATCTGTGGAATTAAAGCACAAGTACCGTAACGTAAAGAAAAAGCACGCGTTTGTAATACACTGCATTATGGACCTAAAATCGGTGCATTAAGAGCCATTTTAAGAGCAAATATGTTGAAAAAGAATTTTCAAGATCAGTCCACAATTTATTTTTACAAATATTGATAAACATACATATGTAAGAAATACATACTTTTTTCACGTCGGTTAAAAATAAATTACCTGACTACCTAACCTGTCCTTTTTTTTGTGGATGGGAAATCATCAAATGACCCCTCCCGCTCTGGGTGGAGCGGAAGGGAATGTCAGACTCTTACTGACTAAAACCCACCAGTGTTCCTTCCTTAACCCTTTATGTTCCGAGGTAGCAGTAACCCTTTCAGACAATCCCGTAACCCCGGCAGGACAATCCCGCAACCCCGGTAGCCCTAACCTTACCTGTCCCTTACTCTCGCTTTGTATAAAAGCTTGATACAACTATACTATGTAATCGTGGCCTATGACGAACTAGTTCGATAGAATAAAAAACATCTATACTAATACACACATCAAAAGTGTCTAGGGATCAAGCATTTTTATGCGGATTTCTTGAGATTGAGATGTGGCTTTGTAATAAATTTATGATTTTATAAATTTATATGGATCCTTTTTGGTGCATTTCATAATTTGAATCAGGAACTGTGAATCAAATTCGAGTAAAATATGAAAATCAGCTGTCAATATTTTCCCTATAAAAACATACAACGCATTGAAGACATTATTAGTGCTACTGTTTCCCTACTACTGATTAAAACCAACGTTATTATGGAGCGGCGACGTCATTTAAGCAGGGAAGAAATGCTCAGAGCCGTGGGAATGATAGAAGCTGGTTCCCGGCAACGTACTGTGGCTTTAGCTCTGAATACAAGTCAGAGTGTTATCAGTCGACTTTGGACACGTTACCGAAGCACTGGTACCGTGGCTGAGCGCCATGGAGGACGGTATCGCTGCACCACACGGAGACAAGACCGATACATTCAAATCTTAACTCGAAGAGCTCCAACAATAACCGCCATGATGTTAGCCGTGAGGCTTCATCACTCTTCAGGGAACTTAATTAGCGACCAAACAGTCAGAAACCGCTTGCATGAAGTGAACCTTCATTCCCGAAGACCGCTACGGGTACCACCTATAGCAATTCACAATCGTAGGATTCGATATCAATGGGCTCTTGAACACAGAAATTGGGCAGAAGAACAATGGCGTTTCGTGTGCTTTTCTGATGAGTCTCGTTTTGGTATGAGACCGGATACAAGACGTATACGACACTGGAGAACCCCTGGACGCCAACAGCGATTAAAATCCTGCCAGGAAGTCCATCCTTATAGTGGTGGAACCATCATGGTATGGGCGGGTATTTGGATCGGCGGAAGAACTGAGTTGATTTGGATCAGAGGCAACCTCAACGCTCAAATTTATGCTGAGACGATTGTATCAGACGTCATCGTTCCTCTACAAGTGCAAATCGGTCCCTTATTTCAGTTAATGCATGATAATGCACGACGGCACACCGCAAGAGTTGTAAGACAGACTCTCGCCGCAGCTAACATCAATGTCCTGCCCTGGCCTGCTCAGTCGCCAGACTTGAACCCGATTGAGCATGCATGGGATATGCTACAGAGAAGAGCTCTGCCGAATATGGAGGGTATCCAGTCGCAAGAAGACCTTTTTTTGTTGTTGCAACGAACATGGGCGGCCATTCCACAGCGTGATTTGGATGAACTCATTTTGAGTATGCCAAACCGATGTTCTTGTGTTGTTAGTGTTCGCGGTAGAAACACGGATTATTAATTGTTTAAGTTACCCAATAAAATTTTAAAGAAAACTGTTATTTCAGTCTTTTTTTCGAACTTTTGTGTTAGTGGTTCAAATGTCAAAAATCCCTTTATTAGGAAAATGGCAAATTTCTTTATTAATGCAAAGGTGACTTGGTTTATCAAACGAAAACACTTTATTTGATGAATCCTTAAAGAAAATTTTAATTAATATCAATCAGGAGAAAAGTTATTGCAAAAATATATGTTGATCCCTAGACACTTTTGATGTGTGTAGTATAAAGAGATATTTGTTTGTTTGTGTGTGTGTAGAGAGTAATCTCCGGAACTTCCAGTCGGATAAAATTTTTTTTTTGCATTTTATAGCCCAATTCTTGAGGAAGGGCTATTTAATATCACGCTATGACCATTGGGAGCCGAACAAAATTACTCTAAGCGAAAACGAAGGTGTAGCGTGGGCGAGTTATGGGAAGCGACGCGATGGGCCGAAATATCACACAGACGAAGTCGCAGGTAGATGCTAGTATTGCAATAAACGGGGCGGCTCACATAGAAATAAACAATGCTCTATAAACACGGCAATCTAGCGTCAATGCAACTAGAATAATATTTTTATAAGCAATAATTCGTCACCAAGGCCGCACTGTTTGAAGACTAAGGTCTTAAACCAGTGCGTCCTGTCCGTTATGACATACGGTGCCGAAACTTGAACACTGACAGTCGGGCTGGTCAAGGTAGGTCAGCATGCAATTCTGGCGGTACGCCGTCGAAGCCGGCGTTCCACAGGGGTCAGTCATAGTACCTCTCCTCTGGAACGTCGGCTATGATTGGCTCCTGCGGGGAACTCTCCTCCGAGGCACGAGTGTCGTGTGCTACGCGGATGACACTCTCCTCACCGCCCGGGGGCGGAGTTTCAGGGAGGCGGCCAACTTGGCCTCGGCGGGCGGATCCTTGGTCGCAGGGAGGATCCGCCGCCTAGGTTTAACGGTGGCGTTGCACAAAACCGAGGCCGTGTTCTTCCACGGACCTCGGCAGCGCCCCCCCCCCACCTGACGCCCACATCTTCGTGGACGGCGTCAGAACTGAGGTCGAGGCCCAGATGAAGTATCTGGGTCTCGTAATTGACAGCAGGTGGCGCTTCGGTCCGCATTTTAGTGGGCTATCGACGCGCCTGTTGAAGACCGCGGGCGCGCTGTCGTGGCTGCTTCCCAACTTGGGGGGGCCCAGCGCACGATGCCGGCAACTTTACGCCGGTATCTTGAAGAGTATGGCCCTCTACGGAGCCCCTATCTGGGAGGACTCCCTCCATAGGAGGGAGAACGCCGCCGCCTTGCGGGCACCCCAAAGGGGGCCATAGCCCAGCGGGTGTCGCGGGCCTACCGCTCGGTGGGCTTCGCGGCAGTATGTGCTCTGGCGGGCACCCCTCCTTGGGAACTCGAGGCGTGGGTGCTCGCCAGAGTATATGAATGGACGGCGGGGCGGAGGGCGAGAGGAGAACGCCCAGCCCAGGAAGAACGGGAGGCCGTCCGGCGGGAGGCGAGGGACGCCATCGTCCATTGGACGGGGGACCTCGCCACCGCAGCCTTCGGCCGCCGAACCCTCGACGCGATTGGGCCAGTCCTGCAAGATTGGCTCGAGCGGCCGCATGGATTCCTCTCCTTCCGTCTGGTGCAGGTGCTGTCGGGACACGGTTGTTTCGGATCGTACCTGCACCGAATCGGACGGGAGGAGACGCCGTCGTGCCACGACTGTGGCGCGGCGGAGGACACGGTGCAGCATATCCTCCAGGTCTGCCCGTCGTGGTCTGAGCCGCGCCGCAGTCTCATCGCGGTGATCGGACCGGACCTGTCACTCCCCGGTTTGGTTAACGCCATGCTGAGGGATGAGAGGTCCTGGACGGCAGTCGCCTCCTTCTGCGACCACGTCATGTCCCAGAAGGAGGCGGCGGAGCGCGCGCGGGAGGAAGATCCTCACGCGGCGCCGCTCCGAAGGCGGAGGAGGGGTCGAAGAAGACGTCAGTTTGACAGTCATCTCCGACTCCTCCCAGATGGAGGCCAGCAGGCAACAGGTGCGGGGGCACCTGTGCCTGTATTGCACAGGCCTCCATCAGTGTTGGACGGGAATGGCCAGGTGTTCTCGGCTCGGTGTTCTAGGCGGGCATGCGCCGGGAGGGTTGTGGAAGTAAAGGCTGAGTAGTGGGTATACTGTCGGTGTCAGTCCGACAGGAGTCCCACATACCCCGTCTCGTCCCCCACGAGCGGGAATGCGTAATGCATTTCTCAGCGAAAAAAAAAAAAAAAAAAAAGGTCAGCATGCAATTCGGAACGCATGATCGGAATTTTCCACCTTCTTAAGGTCGTCGGTCCGTGTAGCTAGGGGCGTCCCACACTACGCTTGCCAATACGCGGTCTCCGTTCCAGGACTCGTCTGCTCCACCGGCCATCGGTCCTTCGACAAACATGACCAGCCGACTGTCACTTCAGCTTGCTTACTCTGTAAGCTATATCGGTAACTTCGGTTCTTTTCCGCATGATTTCATTCGCTTATGGTTGTCGCCAAATGCTGGAGAGACCAGCTAATGTATACTAATATTATAAAGAGGTAAAATTCGTTAGTTTGATTGTAAGGGGTAATCTTCGGTACCACTCATCCGAGTTCCAAAAATTCTTTCACTGACTAAAAGCTACGCTATTGTCGCGTGCCACAGGATTAAAACGCGGACGAAATCGCGGGCAGAAGCTAGTGTTAAGACTTTGCGAGACACTAAAAAACCTCTATTGTGCGTTGTACAGTGTTTTGCAACCAACTGGACTATGTTTATTAAATTTTCTCTAACATCGCTTACCCGAGCCACGGTATAATTATACCGTGCCCAAGCGTGGTAAATTAACCCATGCAAGACGACCGTGGCTGTGGTACACTTGAAAGAAAAATAAATGACCAACCAAAAATATTTTCGTTTGCAAGAAACTACGAGAGTAATCCGATTCATTACTGCTTCTATTATATAACAATAGGATTTGAAACTATACGTCATTATCACAAAAGCAAATATACTATTGTAGTTTAAATACAATCACATCATTGTGTTGAAAATCAAGAACATTACCTTTCGGTCGTCGACATTTTCATTTCACTCCTAGATGTTTATCTGAGCTGTTGGGTTAGATTAAAATTCCTATTATCCTCTTTTTATTCATTGTCTTTTTTATCGACATGCGCAGTTCCAATATTCACTAGTTGGGGTATAAATTATGTGTTATTGCTGTTTACTAGCAGTACAAGTGAAGTGTAAACAAAATGATAGGTAAGCGATAGTTTTTTAGCAATTTTTTTTAAGTCTTGTTTAAAATTATTTTAATATAATTTTGAAATAGACGTATTTACGGGATAATAATATGTACATCTTCAGTCAAACAAAGAGATAAGTGACCATGTATAGTTTTCTCTTTATGGTTATTTTATGGTGTTCCCTTGTATGGCAGACAGAAATTTCATAGAATTTCGTTTCGCAGCAAATGTTTCATATAATATTTGATCCTAATTTTTATTTATGTATTTGTTTTAACATAATAATATATCCTTAAGTAACAAAAATAACAAAACTGCTAGTTGACACCGCCCGTGAGCCAAGGGCTGGCTTTTTCCTTGGCCAAAGACTAAGCATTGCCATACAACGTGGTAATGCTGCCAGTCTCTTGGGTACATTACCAGTCGACAGCGATGCGGATGAATTTTTCGACGCTATATTTTAGCTTGTGTATAGTTTTAGTTAAGTTAGGTTTTAATTTTGTTATTTTTGGTCCTTGTATTTTTATTTCGAATATTATTGTTTGAACGACTATTTACTAAAATGAAACATATTATTTCACAGAAACACAATTCATGGAATTTTATAATCACATTTTTTATTTAACAAACTTATCAAACAGTAGAAGAATTTTCTAACGATTATTGTTTGTTCAGTGTATTTTTCCATGGTATTTTATTTCAACGAAAATGTAAAAATAGACGTTATGCTAGACTCATTCCCAGAAACAGAGAAGGCTGAACTTGCGAGCGAGCGAAGCGAGCTCGGGACTTGGGGCACCCCGACTCGGACAGATTAGGTTCGAAGGGTATGACGGGGGCTCAAGTGAGCGAGCAAAGCGAGCGAACAAACCCCCGTCATCTCGTTCGTGTTAGGTTCCTTATATTATAGGAGGGTACACAGAGCATGTAACCATTTAGGAGGGTATGCATTGTGTCAAAGGTATAAATTGAAACGTTTAGAAACTGTCACTCTATAAAATGTTTTTCTTAGTAAAAAGTTCTATATTAACTAAACAATATGAGAATAAAGAATATTTGATTTGTTATTCTATGATATGAATATCAAAACATTAAATTTTATTTGTAACAAAAATCAATGATTTAAATTTTTTCAAAGTACCCATTCTGCGTATTGATTATTCTATGAAATTTTATACAACTGTTATCTATAAAAAAAATAAGTTTAAAAACTAAAACCCGACTACTAGAAAGGATGAAACAAGAAAGTATCTTCCCGTGGTCGCATGCTACCATAGCATATGTAGTACAGCGGCATGCGACCGAAGGAAGGTACGATCGAATCGGTCGATCGAATATGGTGCTCTCTAGCGGACGCTAGAGGGCACCATATTCGATTTATTGTGACGTCACATAGCCTATAACTAGCGGACGATCAAGACGCTTCCAACGGCACCTCATTTGCCCAATTATGACAAGTAGTTTAGAAGTTATGAAGGAACAGATGAACATACATACATACTTACATACCGGTCAAAATCATAACCCTCCTTTTTGCTTTGCCGTAGTCGGATAAAAACAACTTACAACCCTCGGGTCTTGGGGTCCGAGTACTCATGGTCTTTTTAAGGAAATTTCAAAACGGCTGGTTGACACTTCCCGTGACCCAAGGGCTGGCTTTATACTTGGCCAAAGGCTAAGCATTGCCATACAACGTGGTAATGCCGCCAGTCTCTTGGGTACATTACCAGTCGACAGCGATGCGGATGAATTTTTCGACGCTATATTTTAGTTTGTGTATAGTTTTAGTTAAGCTAGGTTTTAATTTTGTTAGTTTTGTTAATTAAGGATATAAGTTAATGGTTTAATTGAAATAAATGCACTTACAAACTTATTTTAATGTACACTATATTACATTTTATTATGTGCATACTAACACGCCTTACTTTCCCTTACTTTTTTGTATTTTTGTGGGTGTGTAGCGAAATCAAATCTTTTAAGTACATCAAAATGTAAATGTAAGTAATTACACCATTAATAAAAATGTATATCTTACTCTTTGATTGACTGTACAAAAATGATTTTAGGCATTATAATCCATGTTTTTTTTTTTGTGCAAACAACACCTTGATTTTTTTAATTTTAATCACTAGGGCGAATTTCACCAATAAAACTGAACGCGATCAGCACATGTGGACAGCGTTCAAGCTAAGTTTAAGCTGTCAGACAAATTTCCACACAAATGGTGACAATCATTGGTGTGGAAATTTGACACTGACGTCTCTTGAACGCAGTTTAATTGTGCCGATCGCGTTCAGTTTTAATAGTTAAATTGAACCTTTATAGTCTGCTAAAGAACTTTCTTTAACACAGATACAGGATAATGAGACTCAGAAAGGTGTTTCAGTGCCATAGGTACCTACATGATAATTTTAATAAATCAAAGCTAAAGTACTTACCTTTAATAGGTAAAACGAAGTAACCTGCTGTGTAATTACTCAAAGGGTTTCCTTTGGGTATCTAAACAACTGCGACTTGTATAGAAACGTGTACTTATGTTAATATTTTCTCCCCAAATGCTAAAGGCTAAAGAGTCAATGACCGGTCATGTGACGTTGCCATAATTGGTCAGTATAGTCAACATTATTATAATAAGACATTGAATTTAAGAACTTGTGACATCAAAATTATAGTTCATGTTCATTTATAGTTGTTGCATTTTAGCATGGCAATATCGGTCATTGCTCTTTTCTTCATAGGAACCCGAAGAAAAAAGTAAGTATCTATATTTTTTAATTAGTTAAAAATGTTGAGGATCATGATAGATGTCGATTCATGAAGTTTATGGGATGTATTTTCTTAAATGAAGAATTCTAGAAGCTGTCAATGAATTTAGCTGGGTCAGTAATCGCTATTGCTATGCTAAACGCAACAACTATAGTTATTTTAGACAAAAATAACTATAGAGAGTTTAAATACATTTTCTAGTTAGTTGTGTACAAGGAATGGTTAGTATTCGCTAGAACAACACTGCTAGATGTAAATTTATAATATTATGTACCTATTTCTCTAAGCCGTTAAGTATATATTCGTACATTTCGCATCCGAACGTTGCTCGTTGCTCTACTCAATTTACAAAAACATTAAACATAACGACATGTAAAAATATAAGTGTGTTGTTTTCATGAACATAACTGTTATAAACAATAATTCGTTATTTCGGTTTAGATAACATTAAATACCGTTTTTCGGACATTAAATCGATAGAGGGGTCAGTAACATTAAAACAACATTATTAGAATATACCCGAGGACGTTATAGGCACTTAGCGCGTAATCCTTAGACTGGTCAAGTAAAATGATTGACAGCAGGCCCTTACAAGAGTTTTTTTGACCTGTACCATAGATCGAGCTAATCTGCGGGCCAGCATAATGCTTCGAACCACTAACACCCTACGCTTTGACTATGGCTTCTCCAAGATTTTCAGTGAGTACATGACCTAGATACTTAAAACTATCCACACTCTTGAGAAACGCCACATAAAGTGCAACCGGAGGCACAACGCTTGGTTAAAATTATCCTGACTTAAGAATTAGCACTTCACTCTTTTTAACGTTCAACTTGATATCATGTTCAGCGGCATATAGTTCGCATATTCGAAAGAGTTTTCTGAGCGCGCTGATTAAGGGAACCAGCAGCACCAAGTCATTCGTTAAGCTAATGTTGTTCATTGATATTAGTGCTGCTGATTCTCTCTATCAACTCGGTCGCATACAGATTAAACAGGCCTGGAGAAGTCAATCGACATTGAATAAAATCGTTAAAATTACTTATTTCTTTCAGGCACAGCGCTGTTTCTTCTGTGTGCAAAACTGTGTGCTATAGCTCACGCAGACGACACAGAAATAGATGGTTTCTACGATAATGGATGTCCAAAAGACACCAGTATTGAAAAATTATTACCTCACGAGGACTGTGAACAGTTTTATCAATGTTTTCGAGGAGCGTTGATTAATAGATTATGTCCAAACGGGCTCCATTTTAACGCTGACCTGGAAAAATGCGATTGGCTTGGTAATGCTGATTGTCACAATAAACGAGATGAAGACAATGATAGCACTATCGAAGAACTGGACAAGTATAATCCTAACCACGCCACTCTAATTTGTTCATCACCTGATTCAAACAACGTATTGGTCGCTCATAAAAATTGTAATCAATTCTTTAAATGTTCATATGGTAGGGCATTGGTTCTCAATTGTGCACAAAATCTCCTGTACAATATTGTTAATGAAAAATGCGACTTTGCTGAAAATGTAAATTGTAGCGGGAGATTAAGACCTGGAATTGATAGTCAAACAATTGAGACGACGACCAACAATTACATTGTGTTCTTATACTCTATCGAAGAGATTGACCAAAGCAACTCTGATCCCAGCCAAGCAATGGATCAGTGTTCAGCTAAACGCTCTGATGGCGTCCTGGTCGCTCACGAATACTGTAATAAGTTCTATAAGTGCTCCGGGGGGGTCCCTGTCACTGTAAAATGTCCAAGTGCTCTCTTTTACGATCCTATAAATAAATATTGTGACTGGCCTGCGAATGTAGACTGTGACGGCAGAACGATTCCTGAAGTCGACGACGGTAGCAATGCAAGAAGTGTGAGGAAGAACATTGACACTACAGACTCTGTGATGAATGAGAACTCTGAT
This sequence comes from Amphipoea oculea, assembly GCA_945859645.1. Taxonomy (NCBI): domain Eukaryota; kingdom Metazoa; phylum Arthropoda; class Insecta; order Lepidoptera; family Noctuidae; genus Amphipoea; species Amphipoea oculea. The sequence continues at coordinate 9,176,345 of OX243876.1, forward strand.
GATGACGACGATAATAGTGCTGCTGCCATATGTGCAGCTGATGATTCTGATGGGGTTATGATTGCCCACGAAATGTGCGACCATTTCTACAAATGCATGGGGAGTAAACCAGTTGCTTACAGTTGTCCCGGAGATCTGTTGTTCAACACAAAACAAAATTACTGCGATTGGCCCCACAATATTCAATGTGGTGAAAGAATTGAGCCTGAAATCCCTGTAAGTGAAAAAAGTCAGTCTGAGGACCCCAGTCAAGTTCGTACTATCTGCTCCGCTGAAGATTCCGACGGTGTATTGGTCGCTCATGAAAGTTGTAACAAATTCTACAAATGCCATGATGGACGTCCAGTAGAGGTAAAATGTCCAGGTCATCTTCTATACAACCTCAAGAAAGAAATTTGTGACTGGCCAACACATGTTAACTGCGACGATAGAACAGTTCCTGAGAATGGATGGTCCTTGAAAGAGGGTGATGAAAACAATGTAGATAGTAGTCGTAAAAACCGTAACAAAAAAAAAGGAAAGAGTAAACGTCGACACCATAAAAAAGTAAGGAGCGGAACTAGAATTAAAAATCAGATCTTGAGTCAGCCGGCTAAAACTTGCGCAAAAGAAAGCTTTGATGGAAAATTTCTTCCTCACGAAAATTGTAACCAGTTCTATAAATGCTTCGAAGGCAAAGAAGTTGCTTTATTCTGCCCGTTAAATCTTTTTTACAACATTCATAGGGAGTACTGCGACTGGCCGCATAACGTTAACTGTGGGAATAGGGTAGTTCCTGGAAATTACACCAATAATAAAGAAGAGGGATCCCTTCTTTTCGCATAATGTTCTTTTTCCTAATATACTTTGGCGTAACTAATTTGGTATAATTTGTTTTGCCATAATAAGACGTTGCCATATTTTTTTTTGGCATACTGTTTATGTTGGCATAATTATATTGAAGGCTAATTTGTTTTGGCATAAATTTAATTCGCATAATACTAAACAACGTCAGGGGCACCCCGAGGTTCGGTTTGGTTAGGTTCCTTCAAACCCTGCAGACAGAAATACAGAAATAGGAGACCCGCTGTGCGGGGCTTCGTCAACCTTTTTTTTTTTGGATGGGTAGTCATCAAATGACCCGTCCCGCTCTGGGTGGAGCGGAAGGGAGTGTCAGACTCTTACTGACTTAAACCCACCCGTGTTCCTTCCTTAGCCCTTTATGTTCCGGGGACCCCTTTCAGGGGAACCCTTTCGGACAACCCCGCACCCCCGGCAGGCTTCGGCCCTGACAGGCTGACATCTCCTTGAGGCGCGCATGGAACACGCACGGTCGGCACGGGCCTGGTCCTGATCGGACAGTGAGCTACCCTTTACTCTCCGTCCGCAGGCCCGCGCCTACGGTGGCCGGGAGTCGTCACGCAGCTCCCGACGCCCGGAGCGTCTCTTAGAGCGGATTTATGGTTTAGAATGTTATGCTAAATCATTATTATGATTAAAGAAGATATGCTTTAAAAAAATATGCGTAAGCTGTTATGCGTAAATAATGTTATGCTAAAATATAATTAGCAGAAACAAAAGTTATATTGGGTCTTAAAATTTTATGCAAATGGATGGGGAACCTAAAGAAGATGGCAATAGTAATTTTTCATGCCAGGGCGAGGTCGACGGGACTATATGTAGATTGTAGCTCCACACGAAACGTGCAGTCAGTTTTATAAATATGTCTAATCAGGTCTCCATTACAACGTTTTACCCAAAGTTTGCGACTGGCCAATGAACATAGACTCTCGTTCTTAAACTAAAAACCACGCTCATATTGGTGCCATCTTCTACCTATTAAAAGATTTCTTGCCTAATTATCAAAATTCTGTGTAGCAGTTCATAGTTTAGCATACTAAACATAATTATTCTATTATTACAATACTATTTACTAAAGGGCAATATCTATACGAAGGCCGCGTATGCACTACACGGATTTTTATTGCCTGTATGTGAAATCTCCTTTCATTTGCCGGTTGATTGGTTTGATATTGCTTATTTTGTAAATGTGAGGACTTTGTAGGCCTTGTAGACTTTAGATCTGTAGACCATTTTTTATACTTTATCAAGTACTTGTTACTTGTTGACAGGCCTACGCTGTCCGCCCATACCTAATGTAATTTGAAAATATTGTAAAAGCCAATTATTTTTAAAAGAGTAATCGAGTTTCTTGCCGGCTCTTCTCCATAGGAAACGACCAATTGGAACTGAGCACGTAGCCTCTGACGTTTCATAAGTGCCCATGTAGGTTTATGTGAAATAAAATATTTTAATTTGATTTTAATTTTTGATAATTAATTGCTGGACACTAAATGTCCGTGTGTATAAGCGGCTTAACAGTTTTATGATAAACAGGGTGGCAGGGATATCGACGCGTGAACTGTTACCATGAATTCAGTACAAGAGTCTAGGTCAGTCTAGATCATAGCGTAGAAACTTTTCGTAGGTTATAATAAGTCAGTCCTCGATATGACTTTAAACTGTCGTGCATTTAGTATTGAACTAAATGTAGAACGCCACCTGTAGGCTATGGGATAAATACACCCAAATAGGCACGGATGAAACAGTCGATATTAGTGCAGCATATCAACTCAGGGCGGCGGCTGATGAACATCTAGCACGTCAAAGGCGGCGCCCACGGACCCAGTCAGGCGGTCCACTGTACACCCACCAACTAGCACTAGACAAGCGCGGTGGGTTAATTTGTCTAAACCCGTCACAGTGGGACGTCACAGGCTAATAATTAATAAAATATCATAAGTGAAATCGTCTGTTTCATAGAAAAGTGCAATGTCTACGCAGTCAAAATGTCTGGAACAGCTAATTAAAAAAAAATATAACACACGAAAAATTTCAACGCAGCAGGGTTAGAATCATGTACTGATTCCATGGTTGCACACGATCACACGATTCCCTGCCACCCTGTATTGCTTTGCAAATGCTTTATTCTTATTCCATAACTATGTCATTCATTTTAAACACTATTGTTTTGGTTTCGTTTTTGTGAGAAACCTGCGAAACCCTTAGGCCCACTTGCACCACAATTCAACATCATTGACAACATCATTCTCTCTCTGCCATTTTCAAACGATTGAGAGAAACAAAACGATGTTATAGATAAATTTAGCGCTAAACGCATTTAGTAATTTGCGGTACAAACGGGCCATAATTATTAAGTTTTTGTTAAAGTGTCATAATTATTACTTACTATATTTTTGTAGTGTTGATTAATTCTGTTAAAATAAAGCAACGTGGAAATACATAAAAATAACATATGTTTTTCTTAATTTACAAAATACCATCTCATACACTTACACACTTTTATATAATCAAAGCACACGCCTACAAAGTGCGTGCTTTGGTTATATACCTACAATTTATTGTACGTTCAAAACCCAAAACACTTTCTCGTTTTAAAAGTGAATTATTATATCACATGGAATCAAGATTCATCTAATTTATCAGTAGTAGCCCAAAGACTGGATCTGTGTCGGGTATATTTTAATAGGATCGCCCCAATCATCATCATCATCATTTCAGCCGAAAGACGTCCACCGCTGGACATAGGCCTCCCCCGAGCACCTCCACTTCGACCGGTCCGCCCCTATAAAGAGACTTAACTATAACTGGTGAAATATGGGATTATGTGCCTCTGCCTAACTCGTCGGGTAACACAGGCGTGATGGCACGTAGGTATTTCACACCTGAGGGCACCAATACGGCATTCAAGAGAAATTTGCTAAAAATCAACGCAATTAACGTTTGGTTCGTCCGAAGTCACAGCATTTTTCTGAACAAGGTCCCGATAGTCTTGCGTAGACAAAACGCACGGTTAAAAGGCTATGCTCCACAGCAGAAAACGGCCAAGCTACGCACATGTATATACCTACTTAGCTTCGCTTCGTATGAAACTTTGGGCGAGAACATCAACTGCGACCCACGGCTATGCTGCGCACGAATGCGTGGCGGGCAAGCAAATGAACCGAACAGCCAGTTTGACAGTTCTGATTCTGACAGTACAGCCCGATTCAAACTATATGGCGGCTTTGAAGTGCACTACTTGCTGCGCAGTACCTCACCCCTCACCCCCGGCTGAAACGTGAATTTGTTACTGCGCAGCGACTCGCCTCATGTTCCGAGCCGCCATAAAGTTTGAATCGGGCTGTAATTTGTACTATCTGACGTTATGTTAGATAGTACAATTATTTAGGTCCATACCTTTTTTATTTTTTGTATAAGTACTAGGCTTTTGACTGCATTTTGATATTGTTTAGCAAGTACAGTTTTTGAGTGGCATTTGAAAAAATGTTTCTTTATTTCTTTCAATGTTACTTACCGTGAATAAGTACTAGTTTAAAAGTTTTGCTCAATTAGGTTTTTTTGGTACTGAAATACTTGGTAAAATATTGCAAAACACACACAAAATTAACACACTTGGAACATGGTATTTCCTCGGTAACGTTTAAACCCCGGTCGACATGCATAATGAATCATAATAATTATTTATTTTTCAGAATATGTAGTCAATGGAACGACAAAAGAATTGATAAGTTCCTATTAAAAAAAAACCGGCCAAGTGCGTGTCGGTTTTTACTGATTTTTGCCATTTGGCTACGGAATCCTAAAGGCCGATCAGAAACCGATGGGTTGATCTAGACTGCGTACTTTATTCCTATAGGTGTCATTACTTTGGCTTAAAGGATTTGCCAACTGAATCGGCTAGACATAATAAACCATGAAATTACTAGCATAACCTAAACTAACCTACCTTTTTAAAAACAACTAGAAAATGAGACTCAATTCAAGGGTATAAGCAGAACCAAAGTAAGAACGAATGACACAAAGTTTTACCTTTGGGTGACTAATTCAATGCTCTTATTATGAAACATTTATTTTCATTAAAAATGGGTCAATACTACACCCAAATGGGTCAATGACAGGTCATGTGACTTTGATAATTTGACAGCAGTCAGTGTTATGATAAATATTATCCCTTCTCAATTTATTTGTAATAAAACATCAATCAAAACGACAATCATGCGAAGAGATAAGTGTGTTGTTTTCATAAATATAACTGTTTTATTAAAATTGTTAAAATTATTTATTTGTTTCAGGCACAGCGCTGTTTGTTCTCTGTGCAACAGCTTTAACGCTTGCAGACTCTGACGAAACAGACTTAGATAGTTTCTTTGAAAACGGTTGTCCAAAAGACACCAGTATTAAAAAACTTTTGCCGCATGAGAATTGTGGAATGTATTCCCAATGTTATCAAGGAGCATTGATTACTAGATTCTGTCCAAACGGGCTCAATTTTAACCCCGACCTGGAGAAATGCGATTGGCATTCTAGATGTCTTAAAAAACGATTACACAATACTACAGCTTCTGACCATCAACTAGACAACGATAATCCAGACGACGCGGCCCTAATTTGCTCATCACCTGATTCAAATGGTGTCTTAGTTGCTCATGATAACTGCAATGAATTCTATAAGTGTACACATGGTAGGCCAGTGGTTCTCAAATGTGCACAAGATCTCCTGTTCAGTACTTTCATTAAAAAATGCGATTGGGCACAAAATGTTGATTGTGGTGAAAGAGCTGGTGGCGTTACTGAAAGTCATCCCAATAGCACGGACAACTCGCGTCAAAACAGAGCTACCCTTTTTTGTTTATCTGCACACTCTAATGGCATGCTAATCGCTCACGAATATTGTGATAAGTTCTATAAGTGCTCGAGGGGCATACCGATTCCTGTGAATTGTCCAAATAAGCTATTGTATAATCCCATTAAGAAACATTGTGACTGGCCTGTCAATGTAAATTGTGGGGACAGAACCATTCCTGGAGACGAAGACAGTAATAACAATGCAGAAAATGAAGAAAATAACAAATTTAATGAAGAGAGTGAAATATATGTTGAGGACGATGATAAAACTCCTGCCGCCTTATGTGCAGCAAAAAATAATGGAGGGGTTGTAGTTGCCCATGAAAGGTGTGACCATTTTTACAAATGTTTGGGGAAAGACCCGGTTGCTTTCAAATGTCCAGGAAATCTGTTATTCAATGTTTACACTAATTTGTGCGATTGGCCTAAAAATGTTGACTGTGATGACAGAACTGATTCTGATGACATTGAAATTGAAAAAGAAAAAAAAGTTGACAACCCTAGGAAAATCTGCTCTGCTGAAAATTCCGATGGCGTGTTGATCGCTCATGAAAATTGTAACAAATTCTACAAATGCCGTGGTGGATATCCAGTGCTGTTAAAATGTCCAGGTCAGCTTTTGTACAACCCAAAGACGGAAAATTGTGTTTGGCCAACCCGTTTTAATTGCAATGGTAGAACAATTCCTGAGTATGAGTCCACAACTGTTTTTAATTTCCAGAATAAGGATGTCAATCATGAAAGTGATGAGGGTGAAAGCAATGTAAACAGTGGAAGTAGATTAGTTCATGAAAACCAAGCAGATAACGGAACTGTACAAAATTTTACGAATAAGCTAGAGAGCAAAAATGGATATGAAAAAAATAAGGGTTATCTGATTGACGCGGCTAAAGCATGCGCAGCTGAAAACTCTGATGGAATTTTTCTTCCTCATGAAAATTGTCACCAGTACTATAAATGCTATAAAGGAGAAGCAGAGGCGCAATTCTGCCAGTTAAATCTTTTTTACAACCCTCAAAAGGAATACTGCGATTGGCTGCAGAACGCTAATTGTAGCAATAGAGTAGTTCCTGCAAATGACAGCATAGAAGAGAAATATCACAATAATGCTGATGGGATATGCGTGGGCCAGGCCGACGGTAGTATACTTCCGCATGAGAATTGCAGTCAGTTCTATAAATGTGTTAATAGTCAAAAATATTCCATGCAATGCCTACCAGGTCTCTATTACGACTCCAAAGTCAAAGTTTGTGACTGGCCAATGAACGTAGATTGCGGGGATCGTTTAACAGATGCACAATTACGAAATTGACACATAAGGCTAGCACGAAGAGCTCTTGGGCTTGCAGAGTTACCCTAAACAGAATGATTAATATTGCTGCTTCTTATACGGTTCTTTGTTCTTCAAAAATGCACGACTTTTTCACCTTTGACGATGCAAAATTTAACTGCTCCGTAGGTATCGTGGTCGCAAGTGCGACTGCTGAGCGTGGGGTTCGATTCCCGGGTCGGGCAAAGTGTTATCGGGTTTTTCAATAAGAGACTTCTGTTCGAAAATTTAAAAGACACGCTTTTGTTGATGCATTACCATTCACTATTGAAAGTCAATTCCTTGCTTAATAATAAGCATTGCTCTCTGTAGCATAGCTTTGGATACTTAACCTAAATATATTACAGTGCCTACTTAGTCATTCCCTAACGGGCATGTACACTAAAAGTCTAATGTTACATCTTTTCACAAATACTTTATACTTGTTCTTGAACTTGGTTGTTATTTTTGATTTCTACCATTTAATGGTGCTTTTGTGAGAAAAATTACTTAAATAATTGAATTTGAAATGTAACCTGTACCGCGTCCTAACCAAAAAGATCGTTCGCGCGAAATCGCGACATATTAGTGACATATTATGTCGCTAATTTGTTCGGGAAACCGACAGCCACCGTCGGTCAACTCGACTGCGCGTTCGGGTTCGGCAAACAAAATTAACGCGATGCTTGTTTGCGCGGCGAGCGCTTTGGTTAGGACGCGGCCTCAATCGTAAAATGTTAGTTCAGGTCAGGTCAAAATTATTACAATATTGCTTTCGTATAATAAAATAATGACTACTACTAGATTTACTATAGGTACACCTCTGCCGAACCCTTTGGGGAATGCAGGCGTGGTGTTATGTTATGTTGTTTTAATTAAAATAATTTTAAAACTCTAATGGATACTCAATGTTGTTGTAGTGTTAATAAATACTGTTTTAATAAAGAAATGTCAAAACACATATTATTTTTTAATCATTTACAATTTGTTTGTTTTTAAAACATTGAAAGTTAGGAAGACAAGGCGAAAACTACAACAGGTTTCGAAGAAATACCAGCGTGGTTGGAAATAGATCTTGGAAGTGTTAAATTAATAAAATGCCGCTTACAGACGCAATGTACCATGCGAAACAAGAACAAGCCGTCCACATTGATGTAATAGTTCAATCAGCGAATGGCCCAAAAGTGGGTGTAGTGTGCGTGAGCAGGGACCTAAGCGATTCCTTCAGAAACTTGTTCAGGGTGCTGCTTAGGGCTTGAACATACTAAAAGTCCTGATAGCTAGGAGGTGAGCCGAAGTGGGGGGAGGCCACAGAGTTCTCACTTTTGGGTTTTACGCTAATATTTCTAAAACGGTGCCTCGTAGGGAAAAAAATCTGAAACCAAATGAAAGCTCATAACATTTTCTACAGCGTTTATTCATACACTTTCCGAATTCCTAACCCTCTTCTAGCTATCTGCTCTGGAAACGTGAAAACAAAAGTTATTCAGCGTTAAAAACAGCATTTAGATTGGAGTTTATTTTACGCGTCTTTTTTTTGTTAGCACTAAGCGAAAAGGCAATATTTACAGTTGTTTTTTTTTGGTCGCCTTGATTATGACGAGATATATTCATGCTGCAAATGTATATTATACGTACATTGGTATATATATATCTCTATATAAATCTTTATTTTCTAAAAGTGTGGCTCGAAATTTAAGATGGTTTTTGGGCACGAAGATACTTGGCAAAGTATTGCAAAATAGCGTTCTAAACCTTCCCTTTTTTGTGTAACCCTAAATCTAAGGAGATGATGAAAAACCGGAAAAACGCGGGTTAGCCCATTTACCGACGGTTTCGTACCTTGAAAGGACCATATTTATCTATTTCCAACGTTAAATTTTCCCTTTTTGGAAGTTGCTTATCAATGTTTGTAAATAGTTTTTGTTGGTGTCTAAAGACTGAGCTAGTTAGAGAGAACCTGTTATTTTTGTTTTCAGAACCAGAATAAAATAATTAACATGACATATTTTTTGGCTATCTAGGTATGCCAATGTGCTTTATTTAGAAACGGTATTTTAATTTCATATAAACAGTATTTTACCCAAAAATATTACACAAATGGGTCAATGACATGGCCATCTGACGTTGCCATAATTGACAGTAGGCAGTCGGTATATTTCTCCCTTACTGAATTTATGAAAACATCAATCAAAACGACAACCATACGAAGAGATAAGTGTGTTGTTTTCATAAAATTACTCATTTGTTTCAGGCACAGCGCTGTTTCTTCTATGTGCAACAGCTCACGCAAACATGGAAGACACAGACTTAAGTGGGTTCTTCGACAACGGATGTCCAAAAGACACTGCAATTGTAAAACTATTACCCCACGTGAATTGTAGGCAATATTACGAATGTAATCACGGAGGACTGATTTCTAGGCTCTGTGAAAACGGGCTCAATTTCAACGCTGAGCTTGAAAGATGCGATTGGAATCTTAGATGTCATAACAAAGTAGCACGGAGCAGCAAAGATTATAAAGCAACGATGAGGAAGAAAACAGAATCCGAAGAACTACACAACGATATCCCTGAAAACGCTTATGAAATTTGCCAATCCCCTGATTCAAACGGTATCCTAATCCCTCATCAAAACTGCAATGAATTCTATAAATGTGTATATGGTAGGCCAGTGAATCTCAAATGTGCACAATATCTCCTGTACAATGATATTAATGAAAAATGCGATTGGCCACAAAATGTTGAATGTGGTGAGAGAGTACATGCCGTTAGAGAAAGTAATTTCGGTACATCTAAGACCAACCAGGATGCTTCGTTCCAGTACACAAGTGAAGAGATTGAACGCAGCTACTCAGGTCCCAACCAAGCCAGCACTCTTTGTTTATATAAAAACTCTGATGGCGTACTAGTCGCTCACGAATATTGTAACAGGTACTATAAGTGCTATGGGGGCGTACCTTACACTGTGGAATGTCCAATTAATCTCATGTACAATCCTGTTATAGAACGTTGTGACTGGCCTCAGAATGTAGACTGTGAAGGCAGATCGATTCCTGAAAATGCAGACCATAACAATTCAAGACACAAAAAGAACTTTCATGATCCTAGACAGAGTACTAATGTTGCTGATATTTGTGCAGATGAAAGCTCTGAAGGAGTTTCAGTTGCCCATCAAATGTGCAACCATTTTTATAAATGCTCAGGGGGTAAACCAGTTGTTCACGTTTGCCCAGGACATCTGTTATACAACTTTCACAAGAATTACTGTGATTGGCCCATAAATGTCGCATGTGGTGACAGAACCCTAGCTGGTGACAACGGTGAAAGTAGGAGCCATGAAGACAATGATAATAAACACAATTATAATGAACACAATTATAATGAACACAATTATAATGAACACTTTCGCCAAGCTATTACTATCTGCTCCGCTGAAGGTTCCGATGGCACTTTTGTCACTCATAAACATTGTAATCAATTCTACGAATGCTATGATGGACAGCCGGTTGTAGTAACCTGTCCACCTCATCTTTTTTACAAGCCAGAGACGGAAAAATGTGAATGGAAGACCTATGTGTTCTGCAAGGATAGAATATAACCTTAGAATTACCACCCAATCTGTTCCTATTCCCTAAAGGAGGGTGATGAGCACAATTTCGATGTTCTAGTTCAACTGTAAAAGTTATTTAAATATTGGGTATAACAATGTATGTATTTAACAATGTGTTATTTAATTGTTTGATTAAAGTAACGACTTTAGAAGATGATTTTTTTAATTTCCCTTTTTTTTAGTTTGAACAATATATAAGTGAGGAGATAAATCAAACGGTTTATCTATCATCAAAATTAATTTACAAAAGATACAAATGAACACCAGCGAAGTAGTTGATAATTAGGAGATCTAGGAAGTGTTAAATCTACCGATGCTTCTATATCTCACCCGCATCCGTCTGTAGGGTGACTCTACCTGACTAACCAAACCACTTTTTTTCAATTAATCTCTCTTAAAGCAGCAGTAAGTTTTGTTGTGAAGTGATTGGCTTAAATCAGTTGTAGCAATAATTACGTCCACACTTGTTGTACACTATGCGATATGCGTTTGCGAAAGCCGCGGCTAGAATCAACGACAGGCTGCGGCCGACATTTTTCATATTTTTTTATTCAAACCTACGCACACATGGCGTCGAGTTGCAAAGTCGTAACGACAGGCTAGGGGAGTCCTCTTTGAGGAGTGGCTAGAGGAGGTGTCACGGCGTTCGCACCTACCGCCTGATGCAGGTCCTCATCGGGCACGGATGTTTCGGGAGGTTCCTGCACATCATCAGGCGGGTGTCACCATTACGAGGATTGCCCAGAGGACACGGTGGAGCAAACGTTGGAGGCCTGCCCCGCTTGGGCGGAGCACTGCCGTGTCCTCGTAGAGGCGATCGGCAGCGGCGGCAACCTCTCGCGTCCGGCCCTGGTTCAAGCCATGGTCCGGAGCGAGAGGGAGTGGGAGGCAGTCACCTCCTTCTGCGAAGCAGTCATGCTAGCGCAGGAGGTAGCGGGATGGTTGAGGGAGAGAGCCTCACGTCCCAGCCGCCGCGGGAGACGTTCCGGACGTCGGGAGCCGCGTAACGACTCCCGGCCACCGTAGGCGCGGGCCTGCGGACGGAGAGTAATGGGTAGCTCACCGTCCGATCAGGACCAGCCCCGTGCCGGACGGCGCGTATGTGTTCCACGCGCGCCTCAAAGAGATGTCAGCATAAGGGAAGGGGCCAGTTAGGGCCGAAGCCTGCCGGGTCAGCGGGATTGTCCGAAAGGGTTACCGCTACCCCGGAACATAAAGGGCTAAGGACGGGTTGTTGGTGGGTTTTAATCAGTAAGAATCTGACACTCCCTTCCGCTCCACCCAGAGCGGGAGGAGTCATTTGATGACTTCCCATCCACAAAAAAAAGGCTGGAGGAGTCGCACCCTCTTGCTAATAACTTGTCGCAGCGTCTAGACGCGCGCACGGTGTCTTCGCAGGATAAGCACCAAGGTAAATGAAGCTAGAGGCTCCATATTCATACACAAGATGAACAACACGACCGTCTCTCTCAAATACCCAAAGAAAATCAAATAAAAAATTATCGCTTCCTGCACGACGTCTGTCTTAAAAGGCATAGGTACTGTGTTAAATGTTACAATAAAATACCTTGTGATATATTGCAATTAAATGAAAGAAAATTTAAAACTCACATTAAACGTACACTTTGTAAACAAGCATACTATAAATTAGAAGATTATATCCAAGATAAGAACGCTTGGAAACATGCTGGTCCTGCTCCATAGGACAATCTAGAGTCTAGACAAAATCAAACTGGTTGCTAATTTAATTGTAATTTTTTTTTATTCTTTTTTACATTAGTTACTCACACCCTGACTTATTACTTGTATTTTTTTTTTGAAGTGAAAACTTCTTTAGCGGCGTTGAACACTTTTTGTAATGGGTAAAAAATGTTAAACTCGCGTCAGGGCATCGCGTCAGGACACGTGACCGTCAGGAGAGATTTCCCCCCCCCCATCTCCTTCTACGGCGGCGCCAACCGAAGTGAACCAAGTGAGACACGACAAAGATGGCCGAAGAAAATGACATTTGACGCACAAATGTTTGAAAAGTCAGTTTCGTAAACAATAGTACTTCGAGGAGCCGCAGTTGTATTTACTTTATTTTGAACTTCTGTTTAATCAATTTAGTTTATTATTATATACCTACCTACAATACAAAATAGAAGCGACGAAAAATATAACGAAGCACATTATAGCAACAAGAAATACTGTGGGACATTGCTGCTTTTGTGTGAAAACAATGCTTCCGTGTCGCCCACGGAAGTTTACACCCTGCAGGGAGATGCTCCAGTAGGGTGTGGCTGTGAAGCTATGTTGCAAAACATGCTTCACGTCCTATCCTGCCTTATTTGTCCTACCCAAAACATGCAGTCAAAGTGACCTCTGCGCTGCCACCGACGACAACGTGGAAGTGGCAATATTTTGAGCCAACAAGATCTAAAGTAAAAGAGAAGAAATTTAGGGAGTAGTTCATTAATAAAAAGCTTGTATACAAATATCAGTTTATTTTTATAATACTTGTACGCACCGGGACTTACAGCTTAGTACGGCTGTTATTCCAAATGCATACAGTGTGGCTAAGTTTGTAACAATTGAGCCTGGTACCTATGGTTACCTCACCCTACTGATTATAAACCTACAGCAACTACTTAACACCGTAGTTATCCTAACACCCTAACCTATCATACAAGCCTACGGGAGACCTACGGGAACAGACAGAATTTGGGTAGGAATAGGGGTTTGTGTACGTCGTGCAATGTGTACACAGGAAATAGTTTTGTCATTACCGGTCCCACAGACTCATAGAACTGGTGATGGCTAAAGGTGTCTTGGCCATAGTGAGAGGAATTATGGAAGATGAATCAAACTCTACTCCAGCTTGATGACTAATTTATTCATTTACTAATTACTAATTTATGTGGAACGAATGTATGTCGCTCTTGATGCTGACGCTGGCGTATGTAACTCTTGCCTGTTCACGGCTGAACAATACTCTAAACTCTAATTTGGCTTCTAAAACTTGTGCAAGTAGAACAACATTTTTAAAATGTTTGCTTTTCATTTGCCATCTCTTCTGTAGGCCGTTTCATTTTCTGCTATTCGTAGTGAAGCACCATCCTTACTAGTCATATTGACCTGAAATACAAAACTAATGTTATAAATTCTTTCTCTTCATTATCCTATTTATACTGATTTAATTAATCAGTAGCGGCATCAAAATAACAGTCATTATTATTCTTATGGCGGGTTTTTTTTGTTACAATGAGTTTTGTACAGGCAAACGAAGTTCTTCGTAAAATTGTAAATTGGATAGGCACCTGATTCGTAAATCATGCCAGGCTGCCCCTGTTTAGCGTTAGTGCTTGTGTCAGTGTTTTTATTTTCTATTATGGAGACCTCTCCCTGACCAATTCTTCCAAAAAATATAAGGATTAGAAGCAAAAGCAAGCATAAGTATAAGAAATTGAGAATGTTTACAAAACATAACTTACTTTGAACACATTTTAGCTGTAACAGTAGGTACACACTTTATCCTACTCCAACCAATATTCAATTCTTTGCCCTTTATTGCAACTAGTCTCCGGTCTTAATTTCATTTATTTTAAATACAAAAAAAATATTCAAAAGTTTTTTAGTTTGACACATACAATATCAAATTCATTCATTGACATATTCATATTGTTTCCATGACGTCCATGACGTTGTCGCGTCAAAACTGTTGAAACTGTAGACAATAAATTAGTTTTTCATACGTAATAATGTCTATGGACACAAATATTCGGTTCGTAGACAAGATATTCTCGTATGCCGATTTACCTAATGTGTTGGCCAATTTGTTGGATGACTTCATTATAATGGCAACATTTAGAAGTTGTAGGACATTCTAGTTATAGAACGTTTATGAAGCGTTTATGAATAAAATTTTTTATCGAATGCATGGAATTATTATGTACTACGTACCGTAGTACATAATAATTCCATGATCGAATGTTTTAAAGGCCTATTGAGCATTTTAACTAATGAATGGTTTAAACCTTCAATGACGCAGAAATATTGAAAAAAAATGAGTAATATTAATTAAATTAATAATTGATTTATTTCAACGTTAATATTCAAGTTTTTACTTCTGCCGGCACTCCCGGAGTGCAACCCGTCTTTTTTTTATTAAAAATCGTTTTGCTTGTACCATGTTTGTAAATATGTGAGCACCATGTATCTATCAGATAATTAATTTATATGTCATGGTTTCGTTTTTAATTCTTTTACCTATTGTGGTATAGTAATTTTATTTTAGGTGCATCGTCCTCACATGTTATTATATAATTAATGTACCCATGCAAAATATTGTACCTAAAACATTTTAAAACAGTAACGGTGGAGTTTCTTGCCCATTCTTCTCCATACGAAAACTACCTTTTGGAATGGGCGACTAGAATCAATTCTATTTTAAGATAATTTTTGACGTTCAAAAGTGCCTTTTATGTGCCTATTTGAAATAAATGCTTTGCCTTTGACTTTTTTTGACTTTGACATATTACGTGGGATACCTACTCAGGAAGTTAACGAAAATAAAAAAATATGTTCCATAGGTAAATATTTTTTTATTGAATCTTTTCAAAGTACTCTCCACTAGCCTCTATACAAAGTTTCATGCGGCTGAACCAGTTTTCGAAACACTTTTTCCAGTCCGCCGCAGACACCCCGTTTACAGCTTGCTCGAACGCTGAGAGCACATCTTCCGGCGACGAAAATTGTATACCTTTGAGCTGATTTTTTTATTTTCGGGACTAAACCGGTCACACGGTGAAGGTCAGGACTGTAAGAAGGGTGACCCAGGAGTTTGACCGGCGTGCTGTCCAGAAAGTCCCTTGTTTTGATCGCTTGTTGCTCACAACAGATAAAACTTCTACAAAGCATTAAGTAACCTTTCGGGTGTCGACCTCCGTACACGCACATTACGTCAATGTCAACGCTTTTACGAGTAAGGTAATAACTTTAGGTAGGCCTTCAGAAAAAGGAAGATTATACTGTTAAATCGATAATAACAAATTATAAATGATACCTTCCCGTAATCCTCATTAGTTTTCCTATCTAATAAAACAGCTACGTAGTGAAATAAAACTGACCTGACATTGCAGTGACGTGATATGTTTTCATTTTGATAATATTCATTCACATAACCTACACACTTTATCACAATACGTGTCTAAACTTTCGTTACTTTTTTCGCCTATATAATCATTACTTTTTGAAAAACAATTACTCAATACGGAATCTACACTTATTTCTCAGTAATTCTATATAAATTTTTATAAGAAAATTTACCGTTTGCTGCCTCTATTCATCGTTTATTTCTCCGTTCGTTTCGCACAAATTTATAGTCTTTGACGTTGGCCGTGAGTGAAATGTCAGATGAATTTATTTATTTTTTAGTTCGTTCAAAATAATGTTTCTGCTGTTGAAAAATATTAAAATTAAGAGTGAATGAACCATTTCTTTCATATAAATACAGAACATATTGCTACTTGCAACACAACTACAGATATTTATCGACCAATCCTGACCAAGCCCTTAAGTGTAACTGTCCGACTTAAGACACTTGGAGCATTTTTTCATATGTCGAACTGTGTAACATAAGACATTCGAGAGGGTAGTATACCATTCAGCGTTGATGCTTCTTTAGTTCCATAAAGGAATTGACACCAAGTAGCCAGTCAAATTGAAAAAGCTCGCGATCAAAATCTTTTCCCTGCTTCTAGATCGCTTCACTTTGGTAGGCGTTGATTCGTTTTGAAACGCCCAAACCGTGTCGACTGGCGCTTCGTTTGTGGATCGTATTGATAAATCCAAGACTCATCACCTGTAATGATGTCGTAAACACGCGGAGACGAGCCTGCTTCAAAGGAGACGGGGAATTCTGGGCCCAGCAGTTAACTAGTTGAAATGGGTATTAAAAAAACCGTTATATTTTTCTAAAGGTAATCACAAAATATATTACCATGTTTCTATCTAGGAAGCGAGAAAAGTTAAATTAAGTTATGAAACTAAATAATCGATTAAGTACTTGCCTGAATTCTAAGTAATCGATAGTGAATAAATCGGTAAAATCTCAGAATATGTATGAAAATCGAGTGACAAATGCTTATCAATCTTTTCGTGGAATCGATTCATAGCGAATCGAGTTCCTGTAATTTTTCTTCTGTTAGCAACATTGGTCACTCAGTATAGTAGTAATCTGTGCTGTCACCGACTGACAGATGACAGGTAGAAAAAACCATGCCGGCACCTATAAAAAAGTACTCTGTGACCGGCGCTCGTTCGTTTTCTTTCGTTGTGACTGTGCACGTATTTTCCATGTTTTATTGAATATCCCACGACCTTGGCTTTGTATATTATAATTATTAAGGACTATTCGACGGATCTTGCTACTTTGAATTACCTGGCTCTCTATTTTGGACAACTGATTACGCCTATCGTTCGGATATTGACGACATGGATCGCTGTGTGAATTGTACCATTGCGACTGGTCGCAGTAACTCTATTGGCAGAAGAGTCTTGGACGATGAGGCGATTTTATAACTTATTCATCAGTGGCGTGAATATCAGCCTGTAAGTACCTATTTAAAACGAGCTTTTAGCCCATCATGCGAACAAAACAGACTTATGTACCTACTGTTTACGGCCTCCAGCGTCATGTCTGTCGGCTGTCTTTTTGTTGGATAGCATATATTAAAACAATACTTACTTAATACCTAATTAGTTGATTAATTAGCCATATGAATCTATGGAACACTCATAAAAAAGGTGTAAGTAACCGTCAAGTCCCGATGGGACCGATTCGGTCCCAGGCTTTGCTGCTTTGAGGTATTGACTGTTATTGGGACCATTTCGGTCTCGGCTGGGACGTAGCGATTTAGTTGAACATGCATTATGAATAGGTACATGTAATGAAGCTTGATTATGGTTGAACAAGATTCAAATAGTTAATTTTTTCAGGTTACCAGTGAAAACTATGTATGCCAAGCATGTTGGTACTTGGCCCAAGATGATTGTGGTTCTTGGGAGACGTCCGATTGAAGCACTTTTTAGATGATATTCTCATAATTATTGAAGACGAATAATAAATATTTTATACATATATTGGTGTTTTATTTTACTTCCTATTCTCCCTTTTTTAAAACGTACCTACTGCTTCTAAGTGCAGGATATTGGATCTAGAGACATGTCTTCGACTGTAGCGACACGTCATACATGGAGGCTCTCTACTTGCACTCCATGCATAAAACCATTATACAGCCAAAACCATTCAAAAATATTTCGCAAATTACATCAAAAAACTACAATGTTATAATGTAACCTCACTTTTACTATATTTCATATACTTATAACCTCACTTTTACTATATTTCATATAACTTGATTCCTGGATAGCCAAATTTCACCAAATTTTCAGTGAGGCCTTGTTATTATATCCACTTACAAATAAGGCTAGTTTGATTGAGTTAACACCTGGGCCCAGGAAACTATGTAGTCTTTCCCTTCTCCATACCCTTCTCCTTTGTTCATAATATCACGGCACCATTCCACCCGGGCCTGCTTCTGAGCATCAGTGTGGTTGTCCGGCACCCAGCGTGAAATTATCCTCCTCACGCGAAGATGCACGTGTAGAATTCCGTGAAGTCTTCCCGATCCAACCTGCAGTATGTGCTAAATCTCTTGATACGTAACTCGCCTATTGTCTTGGATTAAATTTTTAACTGCTAACACGTTTTTTCCGTAACAGCCGTCAAAGGACGACCCCTTCTTTCTTCATCCCCCAAAGTTGGTCGACCGCGCTTGAATTCGTTATACCAACGATACACGTTTGCCTTAGAAGGGACTTCTTCCAAGAATGCCATTTGAAGTCTGTCTTACGATTCATCCGGTTTCAGGCGACACTTGAAATCGTAAAAAAACACAGCGCGAAAACGTTCCCGGCGCAGATCCATTTTTTTTTAATGAGACACGATAATTTAAATTAGCTTGCAAACAATGTGGAGGGAAATTTTGAAATTGGAACGTACCTATTTTTACCCGACTACGGCGAAGCAAAAGGGAGGGTTATGATTTTGACCGGTATGTATGTATGTATGTTCATCTGTTCCCTCATAACTTCTAAAGTCCCTGTAATAATTGAATAGATGAGGTATCGCTGGAAGCGTCTTAATAGTCCGCTGGCACAACAATTCCACGTTATTGAGGTGTGTATCGCTCCATGGCTTGTTGACAACTAATTCTCATGTCTACAACATAAATGTATAAATGTAAAAGCACAGTGATATTTGGCGCCATCTGCAAAAATTAAGGCACATTCACATTGTGACATTATTCACATTATTATTGACTTTGGCGCCACCTTGTTGCCGCCATATGCCTTGTTGCAGCGACTAGACGCAGTGACACTCATTGCTAGATAGATTATAAACTAAATCAATAATATAGGTAAAATAATAATGGTATGTAAATAAAAAGTGCGCTATGTTATGCCTGAGGGCGTACAAATGTTTGTAATAAGGTTGCCAGGGCAAACAAACAAACAATTTTAACAATAACATAGGTTGGGTATTGAATAAAATACCATACTCGGTAGGATTGTAAACTGTATGGATTGGCATGGAAAAGACTGCATTGCAGAAAAGATTGCTTGGCGTTGGCTCAGGTGGCAAAACCTTCAAGCCTGAGTAATGATACCTATAAAGAACGCAGTCTGGACCAACCTGTCGGTATCTTATTGGCCTTTTTTTATATCAGCTCCTTCGTTTTGCATGAAGATTGAAAGTAACATGAAAAAGACCATAGGTATAATATATAACCTGGATTTTTGGATACGCAAAACCGTAAAACGGGTCATCAAGCTTACCATTATTCAACTTTTAATACGGGACCAATCCAGAAAAAGCGAAAAAAAATCTATTGTTCCATACATTTGGTCCTCGGGACAGCTCTATTTTTTTCGCGATTGTTGTGTGTGTGTTGATCCTGATATATATTTTGCAATATTAATATAAAAAATTCAGTATCCAGTACCTATGGTAAGTTATTCATATTTAAGTAGTTCATATTCAATTATGCATACTTTTCGATCCCGAGGGAATATTTGGATCGTAAAAAAAATATCCTATGTGCTAATCCCGGTTATAAACTATCTGCGTGCCAAATTTCATCCAAATCCGTTCAGTAGTCAGAAACTTTCGTGTTTATAATATTATTATTATATTGTAGTAGGATAAAGTAGGATTACGTTAGTATTTTATTATATTATGTATAGAAATTTGGGTGAACTCGAATAATGAAGGACATATTCTGCACAAATTCAACTGGTGTAGACCAAATGCTTATTTGACTGCACGAAAAAATATTGTAATGTAGCCAAAAGCCATTAGGTATTAAAAAAGGAAAAAGGTTTTTTTTTTCCAAATATTAGTATTTTTTTTCGACTTTCCTGCCTGCCTGCTTCACAACAACATTACGTAACAATAACCCAGCTTTTATTACAATCGCGTTATACTATTACTCGAATAACAGAGATCCCAAAAATAAATAGAAATTCCAGGAAAATATTTATTGTGGGAGGAATATAAGGTAATTTGTGCTGTCAGTATGAAAGAAAACCTGATTGGTATGCCATGTTCACGAGAATCACGATACGACGTGGGTTGAAAAGCTGAATGGAAAAAACTTGATTGAGTATTACTTATTTCATTATTAAAGATATTATTATTATGGGCGTTTATGGTAATATGATCTTGTTTCTCTCATTCAGATAATATGAAACTTATGGAAATGAGTGCACGTTATGCAGCTATATCGAGATCGGAAATTTAAAAGCGTCTTACCTTTCATGTTTTTGTGTTTGTTTGTTTCTGCTTTGCAGTTTGGCAGAGGTAATCTTTTTAGAAAATTATTTCTGTAAATACACAATACAATAAAAATTTTAATTCTTTTTTATAATATGCCTACGTAAGTTTTACAACACTTGTGTTGGAAACTTATCTGAATAACGAACTTGGTAGGTACTTACTCCAAGTAAAAGCAGAAAAGTACCTACATAGGTACTTCATTAAACAAACCCAGGGCCTTTGTGCTCACTAGTTCCTTTAGTAGTTTCTTTGAAGGATCAACTCATAAACCTGGCTGTCATTTTTATGCAGATTTTCAACAGTCGTTATGGGTAATCAGCACCCTAATTGCGTAACACACTTTCAATAACAATCTGAATCATTTTGAAGGATATTGCTAATCCATTGCTTCATAAGTTCAAAATATTTGTCTGCTCAACAACGTAAATAACGCAATGAACGTTGGTGAACTATTAAAATGAAAGCCAATTATCCCGCAGAAGCCCAAAAAGTTTGAAAACCAGCCTTACCAAGAGGTATCATGTTACCCAGTAAATGGGTTGTATAGACAGTCGCTCCGCGTAAAATACTGGTATTAGCTGTATCCGCTTAGACTGAAAGCCGACTCCAACATAGTCGGGAAAAGACTAGGTAGACTGCTTGATACTCATCTGCATAATAAACGTTATAGTAAATATGACACGTGTAAAGTCACATTCTAGTCTCCAATATTTTAATATCTGATTGATGTTTGTCCCCGAAGCTGTTTGTTCAAACACAATTTGTAAAACTTTGCCTACAGAAACAAAACAAGTCGATCAATCAACTCTCCCTCGCGACTCAAACAATTTGTATTTTTACAAACTCTTCTGCGTTCTTTCTCTTATGTTATTGAACTTTATACAGGTTGGTCCAAAAGTCGTGGATCAAACGATGTAGGGGGATAAAGGAGGTCATTTCCAACGGTCTTAAAGTGAGAAATAATTTTTGGTAACGTTACAAAATTTTTGAAAAAAAATAAATTGCTCTTGAAATTTGATACTCAGAGCCCTAATAGAATTTTGTAGTGCTGATACATTATCTAGTATTAATACAACACCGTTTCTTTTATTGTTTTATATCACATTTTTTTTTAATTCGTCTAATTGTAAAAGAACTCGGTATACACAAATATTCATAACTTTTAGGGCAATTGAATTATGACCATGCTGTAGAAAGATTTTTTGTTGGAAATGACCTCCTTCATCTCCCTATTTCGTTTGATCCACGACTTTTGGATCACCCTGTATACATAGGCTAAGAAAAAGCACATAAGTTGCATTGAATTAAGGAGAGCTAAAATTAATGCATTTGAAGTTACTGTTTGAACTCTGAATCCTAAATGGGTAATTCACTTTCAATAAAAAAAAATAAGCGATTTATTTTAGTTGTTCATAAAAAGTGTTTAAAAAAAATCGATTGGAAATAAGGCGTTTTATACTTTTAAACCTTTAAACCTTTAAACAATAATGAAGCTCTTTCGTCTATGTTAAAATTATCAAACCTTGCATACCATTATCTTAAATCTTTGAGTACTTACTTATCACAGTCTCAAGTTTTCAAACATAAATAAAAGCTTGTAACAATAAAATTCTATCTACTGTGAATAATAATTATGTGTATAAGGTGCTGAGATTCGGAATAATTAGGCAAGAATTAAAAAGAAATGCTAAGTTTTCTTTTCTTAAAACGACCTTCTGTTTTACTTTTCAGTGTAATATTATTATGGGTAAAATAATACCAACAAGCAATTTTATTGACAATACAAATTCTCGTACTTAATAAAATATTCCCTTTGAATGTATTTGCCTTTAAACCTTCACACATTTCATTGTCGTGATTGACATTAAGGCGAAGAACAAACGAATTGTTTCAAACAGAATTTACAATTAGGGAAATTTGGCATCGAATAGGTGTTAATTTTATTTCGACGTTCAGTTTGTTGCTTTAAAGGGACAGTAAAGTGAATATTATATGCTTGTCAAGTTTTGCGGTTTGTAGGGTTAGCCCTAAGCTTGAATTGTGAACACTCTTTATTTTTCTGGTCAAAAATCTAATGAGAAAACTATTTTAGTGTTCAAATCAATAGAGATTTCAGCTGACCATGATCAAGAAGATCATTCGATTTCAAAATTTTTATGATTTTATAGTCATTGCAAGCGTTCAAATTGAAAACTGCTGTAGTTTTTAACCGACTTCTAAAAAGGAGGAGGTTCGCAATTCGGATGTTTGTATTTTTTTTTTTATGTTTGTTCGCGCATAACTCCGTCGCTTGCCAACCGATTTGAAAAATTCTTTTTTTGTTGGTATTATATTATTATATTCAAATAGTCCCATGAAAATTTTTATCGAAATCGGACAAGCGGCTTTTGGAAAATCAACAAAAATCTAAAAGTTTATCTACATTGTCTACATTAACGATCTTTTCGTTTACATTTTTGTAGGTACAACTAAAAAGTGGAAAATAAAAACTTTTTTACAAAAAAAACAAACGACTTCAAAAAAAACACTACAAAGTGATAAATAACTTTAATTTCGCAAGTCGGTGTCAAAAAACGAAAATGCGGAACCAACGACACCGACTTCCGAAATTAAAGTTATTTATCACTTTGTAGTGTTTTTTTTGAAGTTGGTTGTTTTTTTTTGTAAAAAAGTTTTTTTAGACTAGAGTTTGAGCTCAGAAATATATGTTACAATAATAAAGGGATAACATCTATTTAGGCAAATAATTAAAATCAATGGCGCTTGTAGATAGATAATATCAATTATTTTTATTACCCACAAACAAACACGATTATAAACAATGATAATATGAACACGATACGCTGCACAAAAAACTAGGGGAAAATGGCTAGGAAGGGCACATTTACATTGCTGTCAAAGGGAAAAATGCCCAAAAGGTGTCACGATGCAAATGATGCTGATTGCTTAGTTCGAAAAATATACCTACCAGTCCACTGTCGACAAAGGTGTCTAAACGTAGAAATGTAGTAAGATTTAAAATAATAACATTATTAGAATAATGTGAGAACCGCAAGTTTTAATCTTTTATTGTTTGGCAGCCCTGGCGCTGACACGTCATCAGAATATTGAAGTGTTAGTTCACCCAGCTAGTGTACAGACATACTGTGTGGCACTCTTTAGTTCCATCTCTCTGAAAACAAGTGAACATCATTATTTTACGCAAAAATGGAAAAAATACCAGAATACGAGGAATTTCTTAAACTAATAAAAATTAATTTATGGGTTGTCGGGATCCCTTATGGTGATCCTAAGATTAAATTTCGATTCTTTGCCATATATATCCAACTTTTATTGATGGTTTCCTTTGAAATATCATTCTTTGTTTCAAGAATATCGGGGGAGAATTTCCTCGAGCTAACGCAATTGGCCCCGTGCATAGGAAACGGAATGTTAACAGTTCTGAAAACCGTAGCCCTAGTACAGAAGAGAATGAAAATCTACAATCTGTCTGAGTGTTTAAGAAAACTCTATCAGGACATTTTGAAGGATAACAAGAAAATTAGCCTTGTGAAAAAAGATCTTATTCTCCTCAACCTCTTGATAAAGTACTATATCATTTTGAATGTAGTACTTATTTCTGTGTACTGTTTTTCTACTCCTTTCATTATAATGTATCATTATTTTACTACAAATGAGGTGATATATAAATTGCCGTTCGCAGTACTGGTGCCATTCTCAACGGAGGCCTGGCTGCCTTGGACTGTTGTGTACATCCATTCAGTTACGTGTGGTAAGTAAAATCACTAAAAGCTTTTAAAGTCGAAGGTTCTAGACAATAAGTTGTCTGACAATTTTCTTTTACGGGAAGTCCGATTCTATGTGGCTAAAATTAAAGATCAAGATAAAATTGAAAATGGTCTTGGTGTCCCGATATGCTTGCCTTTGCATATGCTATTGTATCTAAGTTAACAGTTTGGTTTTCCATTCCAGGTTTCTTTTGTGTATCATTTTTCACGTCAATAGATGCTCTTTACTTTCTTCTGACTTCTCATGTGTGTGCCAATTTCAGTGTCATAAGTGACATGATCGAATGTTTAGATAAAACTACAGTGGATAATTTGGCAAACATTATTAAAGAACATCAATACATATTGAAGTAAGTATATTATACCAACGTTCTTGTTTTATTAAACTTTATTAGATGCCAAAAAAGTTATGATTCACTTAAAATTTTATTTAATGTTTGTAATTGTAGGAAAAGATGTATATGAAGATTCATCATGACGATTATTACAAGTATTTACGATAAACAAAGATTAGATAATCATTGCGTTCTATTATCAGATGAATCTCCGGCAAAATCATCCTTATTACGTGTTGACGTATTAGTTACCAATTACATCCTCTGTTGGTTATTACAATAATACGAAAAAACAGAAATTGGCCTGTCAAAAAGAATCTGTGTTGTGCTCAGTCATATTTGGCGAGATTAATGACGTGCACGCGATATAACTCCACGATATTTGCATTGAATCCTATCTGGTCAAGCCCCTTAATCTAATTCTACCGATAACACATGTTTGTAGGTTCTATTCGCGTAGATATCGCGGTTTATAATCAATATTTCATACCAAAATCACAATTGTTGTCGGTCAGCTTGCCGAAATTTTACACGTTGAACAGATAACTATCTCAAAGAATGGTACGAAATCGATAAGAATGAATCAGGAATCAATTATATTTTTTAAAAAGAAAGAAAAATGGTTTATTTGTAACAGAAACTAGTGGAAACTAAAAGATAATCAACTTGAGTACCTAATATATTCTTGAGTAATAGACTTGCATTCGCCATGAAAGCGCAAAAAAAACCAGATCGCAAATTACTCATTACGCAAATCATACCAGTACTTTGACGAATAAAGCCCACAAGCTGCCATAGCATTCTAATTAGATAATTAAATAACAATAAAACGAGGAGAAATAATCAACGTCACTATAAACAATTTCAGGCTGGGGGAAGACTTGGAAGATATTTTTACGGCACCCAATCTGTTTAATGTTCTGGTCGGCTCTTTGCAGATATGCGCGCTTGGATTTAATTTAACGGTAAATTTAATTACAATCATGGTAATTTAATGGAAGCATGTAAAGCTGTTTCAGTCTGGAGAAATGTATGTCACGTCACGTAGTTGTGCTTAATTCCTGTTGGCAATTTTTACATTAATACAGCTTAATTCAACGTGTATCAGAGGTGTGGTCCTAATTAAAAGGTACAGAAAATCAAATTGAACCATTTTCTACATGGAACCAACATCGTAATAATGAAAAAATATCAACTGTCAATAAGCAATACAAAAGTACATGTGCACGACAGCACCTAAATACACAATAGTTGCTATTGACCTCTGGGATGTTGTTGCTGCGACGGTCGGGTTAGAAATGGTAGCTCCCGGCTCGCGCGCGTGGGTTATATTTATAGATTCACCGTTAACAAAAAACACGCCGTGGCAGGAGCCCTGACCGTCGCACGCAAGCATTAGATGTACCGGGGGTCGTGCAATATAGATGTCTTGATTATGTGAATAACCAAATAAATGTAACTGATTGATATGTACATAAATGAATAAAAAAGGGGCGGAGACTCATAATAGCCAATCACAGACAAGATAAGCTTCGACGCGAGTTTGCCGCCAAAATCTTGTGGAAATCGAAATGGTCCGCTGGCCAGACTAGTTTGGCGTGCTATAAAAGAGGGTACGTCGGCCAGTGGACCAACCAGTAGTCAAAGACCAGTCGTCTAAACCAGTAGTCAAAGACCAGTCGTCTAAACCAGTAGTCAAAGACCAGTCGTCTAAAACAGTAGTTAGAAACAGTCGTCAGAACCAGTCGTTAAAACCAGTCGTTCAGATCAAGTTGTAGATGTCACTATGCCGGTTTAGGCTCCGTAAAACCTGGGTATTATGAGACCGAGTCCCATCACAAATACAAAAAGTGTTTTAATAAACAAAGGCCACCCCCATACAGTCCACTCGCTGCACATTCTGGTCCTTCGAAAGCCGAATTTTCAAGATACAGCAGGATGGTGGTGACTCGCAGCCGTAGCGGAGAATCCAAGAGAGAAAAGGCCCAGCAAGAGCCGTCAGCGAACGCCGAACCGGGTGCCAGCGAGCCGGCACCAGAGACCGGCACGAGCGTGGTCGCTGAAACGGACACAGGCAGCGGTTCTACGGAGAATACCAGCACCGACATCACGCAGACTACGGCCACGACAGAAGACACGCGTGGCACCAAGACTACTGGTTCACATGGTACGCTCAAGCCTGGCGACACCAGGTCACGCCGTTCTACAGCATCAAAGAAAAAGCACCTCGCGGAGCTTGAGGCTAAAGAGCGGCTGGCTGAAATGAAAGTGAAGCAAGCGCAGGCAGAGCGAGAGCTGCAAGAGATACACCTGCAGCGCGTCAGAGCCGAAGCTGACTCGAGTGAAGAAGACGATGACATGGTGGACGACCTCGCCTCCGTAAGGATTGGAACGTGGCTAGCGCGACCGGCGCCGCCACCCGGAGGTGAGACTCGACCGCCGCCACACGACGACAGCGGCGGGAGGACCGGCAGGGATGCAGCGAAAGACACCGGAGCCGCGACAGGCTCTCAACCGCCGCGCGACGACGGCGAAGAAGAAAGTGTACGTAACCCAGTGAGTGCGAAAATAAATAAGGGCAATATCGCGAGTGATAAAGTGTTACAGGGAAATACAGTGAATAATAGAATGATAGACGTGGGGACGCTCGCCGCGGCCCTAGCACAAGCCGCACGCAGCTCAAGAGAGCCCCCCAAGTACATCCAACAGCTGCCAATCTTCGATGGAAAACCCGGTGAGTGGATAGCTTTTAAGGCCGCGTATTGTGACTCACAAATGTATTTTTCCTGTGTAGAAAATGTTGCTAGAGTTAGGGTAAGCCTCAGAGGCGCCGCAAAGGAAGCTGTAGGTTGCCTATTATTTAGCCAATCTGACCCTCAGATTATTATAGACGCATTAGAAAGACGTTTTGGTAGGCCTGAGGCCTTGATTATGGCCGAGCTAGATAAAATAAAGTCATTACCTAAATTAAACGATAATCCTAGGGAAATTTGTATATTCGCTAGCCGTATAGCAAATACGGTGGGTACGGTAGAAGCATTAAAAAAGATACAGTATTTACATAGCCCCGAAATGTCGCGTTGTATAGTAGAAAAACTAACGCCGATACTTAGAAACAAATGGTACGACTATGCGGCGAATAGAAAGACTGAAGACATTCCCGAACTAAAGCGCTTATCTATGTTTATGAATGACGAGGCAGATAAGTGTGGCGCGTACGCACAACCGGAACAAAATGACGACGCTAGTGTACGGCGACGGCACCGGGTAGAGCGCACGTTCAACATAAATAAGGAAACGTCAAACGAACAATGCCCGGCGTGCAAGCAACACGAGCACAAATTACCAGACTGTTATAAATATAAACAGCTAGACGTAGACGCACGATGGGAAATAGCAAAGAAATCCAATATGTGTTTTAGATGTCTACGAAACAAGCATAGAAGGTTCACGTGTAAAGCACCTATTTGTGACATAAAGGAATGCAACATGAAACATCACAAACTATTGCATAAAGAGCGGAAAGTAGAGGCGACACACAACAATGTACCGACGCCGGCGCCGACGCCCGTCATCGCATGCGAAACTGTTACGTCATCGCGGGAAACAGTATCAACAACATCGCCTCAGAATTGCCGCACGTATTTGAAAATAGTACCTGTCACATTAAGCGGACCACATACAAGCGTAGACACATACGCTTTATTAGATGATGGGAGTACAGTCACCTTGATAGATGCATCGGTAGCAGATGTCCTAGGTGCGGATGGGCCAGTCAAACCTATGTGGATACAAGGCATAGGCACGGAGGTTAAGCATGATCAAAGCCGCACCGTGAGCTTCCACATACAAGGCAGGTACCATAGCGAGCCACAGAAGATAGAGGCGGCGCGCACCATAGATAGGCTTGAAATTATGACGCAAACTGTACATACCGAAGACATAAAAAATTGTAAACATTTAAATGACATTCATAACACCCTTGTTTATGAACACGCGCGACCAATGATTTTAATAGGCCAAGATAACTGGCATTTATTGGTAGCAATAGAAACGCGGACAGGTGCGCGTGATCAACCGGTAGCATCGTACACTAAACTCGGATGGGTATTGCATGGATGTCAGTACTCTATAAATAAAGTCATAGCTACATTTTGCGACAACATTAAAATTAAAGAAAATCTGGAACCAATAGAAGAAAGCATGAGAAACTTTTTCAAGTTAGAATCACTAGGCATAGAACCTAAGATACCTAGAGATGACCCGCAACAGAGAGCCTTAGACATCCTAGAACAGAAGAGTCGACGATTACCTGATGGCAGCTTCGAAACCGGACTATTGTGGAAACAAGAGGTACCTAAAATACCTAACAACTACCTAGGCGCCCTAAAGCGACTAGAAAAACTGGAACAGCGCCTAGATAATGACGAAAACCTAAAGACCCAGTACTTGCAACGCCTTGACAATTTATTCAACTCAGGCTACGCAGAAAAGGCACCTGATACCTCCACAATTAA
This sequence comes from Amphipoea oculea, assembly GCA_945859645.1. Classification (NCBI taxonomy): domain Eukaryota; kingdom Metazoa; phylum Arthropoda; class Insecta; order Lepidoptera; family Noctuidae; genus Amphipoea; species Amphipoea oculea. Next base: position 9,205,474 of record OX243876.1, read on the forward strand.
TAAAACCTGGTACCTACCTCACTTTCCAGTGGTCAACCCAGCCAAGCCACATAAGCCGCCACGACTCGTACACGATGCAGCAGCAAAGACAGCGGGTCTATGCCTAAACGACCTACTTCTATCGGGACCCGACTTATTAAAATCATTGCCCGGTATTTTAATGCGTTTCCGCCAAAATAAAATAGCTGTGTCAGCGGATATTAAAGAAATGTTTATGAGGATAAAGATAAGAGAAGAAGATCGCGATGCGTTGAGATTTTTGTGGCGCGGCGACCAACGGCGAGGTACGTGTCGTAGACGTGATGACCAAAGGGCATGTACTCCGAAGACCAACGAAGCGGATTGTCGTGCTACCCACCGGGTCGCCTGACGGCGACGGCGGGAGAAATGTGCACGACAGCACCTAAATACACAATAGTTGCTATTGACCTCTGGGATGTTGTTGCTGCGACGGTCGGGTTAGAAATGGTAGCTCCCGGCTCGCGCGCGTGGGTTATATTTATAGATTCACCGTTAACAAAAAACACGCCGTGGCAGGAGCCCTGACCGTCGCACGCAAGCATTAGATGTACCGGGGGTCGTGCAATATAGATGTCTTGATTATGTGAATAACCAAATAAATGTAACTGATTGATATGTACATAAATGAATAAAAAAGGGGCGGAGACTCATAATAGCCAATCACAGACAAGATAAGCTTCGACGCGAGTTTGCCGCCAAAATCTTGTGGAAATCGAAATGGTCCGCTGGCCAGACTAGTTTGGCGTGCTATAAAAGAGGGTACGTCGGCCAGTGGACCAACCAGTAGTCAAAGACCAGTCGTCTAAACCAGTAGTCAAAGACCAGTCGTCTAAACCAGTAGTCAAAGACCAGTCGTCTAAACCAGTAGTCAAAGACCAGTCGTCTAAAACAGTAGTTAGAAACAGTCGTCAGAACCAGTCGTTAAAACCAGTCGTTCAGATCAAGTTGTAGATGTCACTATGCCGGTTTAGGCTCCGTAAAACCTGGGTATTATGAGACCGAGTCCCATCACAAATACAAAAAGTGTTTTAATAAACAAAGGCAGCCCCCCATACAGTCCACTCGCTGCACAGTACAAAAGTTGAATACCTACTCGACCCAGGTGTATGGGACGGCTGATAATTTCCTGTATGTATATTTTGGGGATATATTATGTCGCCCAAGTGTAGTAGCACTACTGTGAAAAATATGTTAAAAGTAAGTTCAAAATCTAATCGCAGTCTCATCTCGGCGGCAAACAAATATCAAAATACTTGTCATAATGTAGGGAAGTTAGACGTGTTTTTGACAAATTAAGACCGAGATCAGACTGTGAACGTTCTTAAAATTACGAGAATTGCCTCTCAGATCTCTTCTAGAGAGGCTACACCAAAAAACACATGTTTGTTAAAAAATCGTCACTATATTCCTGCTTTTTCTCAACACTTGGAAACAACATCGTCTTATCCACGTCATTGTTTATCGTCAGAGCGTGTACCAACCCCTGCCGTGGTCTGACTTTTCAATCGTCAGATAACTTTTTACTACAGAAAAAATATCAGTTTGACATAATTATTTTCTACCATATTTATAAAGAGTAAACTTGACTACTGATAAGTCAGTGCTTAACGGTTTTTTGTACTTACAGACTGGGAGCTGGGAACAAATTCCTGGCAGCATCCTTTTTCTCGTTTCCGTCATTTTGCAAATCCTCATGATGAGCGTCTTTGGTGAAAACATGATAAGAGAGGTAATATTCATACTTCTACTAATTATTTAATAAATGTAAATTAAAACGAATAAATTAATTAGTCTGGGTATTTGTATTCAGAGCACAAAGATTGGCGAAGCCGCGTTTTTATGCAAATGGTATGAAATGGATGAAAAATCTAAGAAGACCATTCTAACGATAATGATCAGGTGAGAAAATAAAATAAGAGATATGACTAGGTAAAGGTGATGAAAGTTATTAAGATAGTATTAGCAATCAAATTGAAAAAAAATCGTATATAATATTTTCTTGAACGCACAGTAATTTAATTTTACCATTGCTTGTATTTAACCATGGCATATAGTCGTATAAAGTGTAAGCAGCACAATCACAAGGTCATAACTTGATACGAAATAAATGGGGAAAGAAATTCCGTAAAACGCAATCCACACGTTTGTTTAAGATTGTCTATGTTTGTTGTGCACTCGATATTATGTATTATTTGCTCAGGGTCACATAAACATTTGCAGGGCAGTTTATGTACATGTGGGTCAAGTTCTCAGTAATAGCTGCACAGCACAATGGTTCAAAATCGCTTGACACTTTACTCGACACTCCACATTAAGCCAAATATTGACCAGCGGGGTAATTACGCACCTAACACACTAACAGAAGCAATGGCTTTAATTTTGACAGTTCAACAACATTCATTGCGTTATTTACGTTGTTGAGCAGACAAATTATGAAACAATTGTACGAGTTATGCTGCAGTGAAATCAATTTTACGAAAGTTTTTCTTTAAAGAAATCCTATGAAAGGTAGGATTTTTTAGACTGTATCATTAAATGCCTGCCCTAATTAAAATAATTAAGTTTCATAATTTTGCATTGATCAATGTTTTTTGGCAGGCGACATAAGTAATACGGAACAATACAATGTTGGAAAATGCCTACAGTCCGTTTATTGTTACTAACCGACTTCAAAAAAGGAGGAGGTTCACAATCCGGTTGAATATATATATTTTTTCATGATTGTTACCTCAAAACTCCGTTATTTATAAGCCGATTTGCAAAATTATTTTTATTTGAAAGATAATACTTTCAGATTGATCCAACAGAAATTTCATCAAAATGGGTTCAGAGGAGTTTCAGTTTTTAAGTTTGCCTACATTGTCCCACTGTTGAGTAAAAGGGCTTGTTAGGCCTCCCCCAAATCCTTCCAGGCATTCTTTTCTAAAGCCTCCTCAATGAAACCCTTGCGGTACGCGTCTAGGTCTTTGCCAAAGAACAATAAAACGCAGCGTTTTAGGCGTTAAACGAACTGACAGAATACGAAACACCATGCTGCACTCCAAAACAGGGATCCTAGATGTAGGCAAAAAGGCTGTCAAGCTGAAATGTGATCGAGCGGGTTACGTCAGCCGCATGCACAGTGACCCCAGGCCAACGGTCTCCATACAGTGGGTGCCTGAGGATGGACAGCGTCGCCGAGGCCGGCCCTGGAAGAGGTGGCGAAACGGCCAATACCATTTATCATAATTTAATTTTGACAATGTTTCAGGTCTAAGAAACCTCAACAGCTGACAGCTTACAAGTTTTCTACAATCAGTTATGAAAGTTTTACAAAGGTATCGCGTTTTTATATGTGCTTTATTTCAACTTAGCTTGTCTTATGCACTGCATATTTCTTCATAGAAAAAATAAAAACAAAACACCTTATTGGCTACTAAAAAATAGGTAAGAGAGTGAAATTATATCTTCAACATTTTTGTTTTTTTCAGATAATAAGCACTTCTTGGTCATACTTCACTATTCTACAAACCGTATATACGCCACCAGAAGTTTCGCATTCCGAATAAATAAAAATAAAAATTTCAACGTAGGTGTAGACCCTTCGGCCCTTTGTAAACTTTGTATGTATACACACGGTTTCCTGCCAAACAACAGTTTATTCGCCGTGTGCAGGCATGGTCGTCGGTATTGTATGGATCACTATGGAAACTTGTTAATGGACACGTTTTTTCTACGGCGCGAGTTTTACGCCGTTCCGTAAGGAAACCGTGCCGTGTATAAAGGGCCTTAATGCTTGAGCAATGCACCTATGCAGTAGGAGAGTTTGTTCATATTAATTGTGCAAAGGGTAAACCTATATATAGGCTGGACCAATAAGTTTGACGACGAAGTGCAATGAAAGTGAACGCGGTCATCAAAAACTGCGTTCAAGAGATGTCAGTGTCAATATTCCACAGCAATGATGACACTGAAAGCTCTTGAACGTGGTTTAGATATGCTGATTGCGTTCAGTTTCATTACTGAAATCCACCCTAAGTGATCATACGCACGAGCGACATGCGTCAGCGGCAGAGGAAATGCAGCCGTCGACACCCGCCGATGTCTGCCGTCGAAACGTCGGCGGCTGCCGTCGACAACGTGCCACTCGTGTATTTGAGTACTGTGCTCAAATATACGAGTGGCATGTTGTCGACGGCAGCCACCCGACACTCATCGATGGCTGCAGTTGCCTTTGCCGTTGACGCGTGTCGCTCGTAAGTATGAGTACTTAGTCGGTATAAGTATAGTAGGTATTTGAAACTGTACCCGGCGCCCAATCATTCAATCTACTCAGCCTATCGCGATCCACTGCTGGACATAGGCCTCTCCCAGGCTGCGCTACAACACCCTGTCCTCCGCCTTCCGCATCCAGTCCACCTCAGCCACCTTCTTTACCCGGCGCCCGGCGCCGGCTTAGTAGATGTTTTTTTTTTTATCTATATTACGCTTGTAATTTACACACTTTGCAGCAGATAGCAATATGGATATTACTAGCTAAATCTTGTTAGGAACTTATAATATTACGAATTCCGATAATTATTGATAAGATCTTCAACAAACAAGTGTGATTTGTATTACATAATAAATAGACACTGATTGTAGGAAATATGATAGTTATGATAAGCTAGGATATTCATGATTTGTTCAAGGTAAGCCTATTTGAAAATGTTAAACATTAGGTAGCTTTTCCTATGTCTAAATAAATATGAATCATAGATAGTTGGTTTTATTTTCTGACTGACCCATTTAATTTATCCACAAAAGTTAATCTAAATGTTATTGAAAAACCTCAAAAACTTTCTTTATGTTTAGGAGATAAACATTGAAATACCTAAATTATTTCAAAAGTTCGATCATAAAATATTTGCTCTTGGTACCCAAGAGGAACTAGACTGGGGGACCACGGACAAGTAGGTACCGAGTTTAACCGGTTGAATGCCGTAATTACAGACACAATTAAAAAGCCATTGTGTCTCGCGAGGATCTACGTTTAAGCATACGAAGGGTTAAGTAACGTAGGCAAAATTAGGCACGTTACTTGATACAGTTGTAGCGGTATCTACAACGCCACATGTGAACTACGCGTCATACTGACGTCACGGTAAACTCTGCTTGCGAGATGCAGGAAAAATCCTGCATCTCGCAAGCAGAGTTTACCGCGCAACTAGCATATACATACAAAGTCCCGACATGTATCATCAGACAGTTGCCCGCCGGACACAACACTGGTCTGGTCGGAGGATCCTCCCTTTTCTATAGAGTATGAGTGAACTTCACACCCTGTTCCTCATACCTTACAGTAAATATAAATGTCGAATCATATTGCGTTTAAAAAATACATAGGTGGCATGGACATCAACGCACAACCTGCTACCATACCAGATTCAGTACAATATGATTCTGGACCCCATGCGATTAAATTTTAGGTCGATTATTAATCTCCTGTTTGCTACAAAAGTGCAATACCTACGCGATCAACATTTTTTATTTTTTTATTTCTATTCACCGGGTCCAGAATCATGTACTGAATATGGAACTCTTACAATAGAGTATCGCGTACCGGGAGACGTAGCGTTGTAAGGCCGCCCACAAGGTGGACCGACGACCTTTTGAAGGCCGCAGGAACCCGTTGGATGCGAGAAGCACGGAACCGGTCGAAGTGGAGGTGCTTGGTCCCCCGAGCACCGCCACTTCACCTATGTTCAGCCTATGTCCAGCAGTGGACGTTTTTCAGCTGAAATGATTATGATGATTATGGAGTAACAGATTTTGCAACGATGTTCCTGCCCCCCTGTATAATCAGGAGACTCCGGGCTCCTTCAAATAAATGGTAAAAATCCGATGCTTTCGAAAACACATTTAGGCCAAAAAACTTTCCAGTTAATGTTAAAAACATTTTCATCCCAAGCGAAGCCTACCGAAGAGTGGAAAGACCTAAGTAAACCCTCAACACCATTTATAATATTTGAGAGATTACCATACTTACCGTCGAGCAAGTCATAAGGCACTGTTATTACAGTTGTTCCAAACTTCGGCTTAAATCATTATTTGTTGAAACAATGGGCAATTAACCAATATTAAACCCACCTGTTCCTTGCTTGATGTGAAATATTACTTGCGGGATACACAAACTTTCCAACCGGCCACCTGATTATTTTTGAGGTTATTTGAACTTTGTTTATGTAATTAAGGGCAAATTTTTCAATAGTCATATAACTTATATCTGATGAATGAATATGACAGTTTGACATGATTTCTAGATAAAAGCTGTCAAATGGTAATATTTATTGCTCAAACAAAAGTTATCTGACTATTGAAACATGGCCTTAGTCAATTTAAATCAGGCTCTCAATGCGTGTGAAGACCAACTGGACTTTGAGGGTCGAGTTGGAGTCGCGTCACAGCTCGAACTTGAAGTTCGTGGTGCGTGTTTCGAGATAAATCGTCTCGAGAAGTTCCTCAAGGAAGAGTTCTGGTCGAAGGGTGTTGTGTACCGCCGGTTTCGTGGCCGGCTAAATGACACCAGTCAGCGAAACACGACGCAAATACTTCGTGTGCGTTAGTTTTTAGTGTAATTATAATATTGTGTGTATTCATAGTATTTTTAAGTTATATTAATAAAGTATTGTATGTGTGCTATGCTCGAAGTCTCTTTGAAGGATAAAATCAGGATTGAAATTATCCGGAAAAGAACCGGAGTTATCGACATAGCTTGCAGAGCAAGCAAACTGAAGTGGCAGTGGGCTGGCCATGTCTGTCGAAGGACCGATGCGCGATGGCCGATGGAGCAGACGAGTCCTGGAGTGGAGACGGCGTACCGGCAAGCGTAGTGTGGGACGCCTCCCAGCTAGATGGACGGACGACCTAAAGAAGGTGGCTGGGGTAGACTGGATGCGGAAGGCGAAGGACAGGGTGCTGTGGCGCAGTCTGGGAGGGGCCTATGTCCAGCAGTGGACTACGATAGGCTGAGTTGTTTGTATGTGTTTATATGGGCCTTGATGCTTGAAATAAATGGATAGATAGATAGATAGAATTCGGTTTGCGAGCGCATTACACTAATCTGCCTCGTTGTTCTAGTGTTTACAACCGCTACTGCTGAGCGTGAGGGCCTGGGTTCGATTCCCAGGTCGGGCAAAGTGTTATTGTTTTTTTCTATCTGGAATTTCTCAGTAGCAGCCTGGAGCCTGGAATTGTGCCCGGTTGGTGGCAATAGGTTTGCGCCCTGTCCTGGCCTATATTATGGGACTTAAAAGTAACTGGTGAAATCTGAATGTGATGAAAACATGGCGTGATGCTATATAAATTAGAGGATTAGTAGCTTCGCTAACAACCATTAGGTATTAGGTGTCTAACACACATAACGGGTGTAAAAATACCCCTAACGAAGCCGAGTCATTTGCTTTTTCTGTTATTGTGATATTTTATTTTATACTGAACGTACCTGGAAATCTTCTGATTACGGACATGTTGAAGGTCAAAGTTCCAGCTTTTTTTGACGTTGTTATATGAAAAGAAGTTTAACAAAAATTGACATACCTTCACTTTTAATACTCCCACGATCCCGGTACTGTTGCGTGCACTCATAAGCACAATGTTTTGAGCTTAAATTGCGCGCTACTGCAAGCAGCGAATTTGCACACCAAAAATAAAAGTCGTTTCCGAGCAATTAATATAATAATAATATAATAATATTCCACAACTATCACACAACGCCATCTAGTCCCAAGCTAAGCAGAGCTTGTGTTATGGGTACTAGACAACTGATAAACATACTTATATATTTCTAAATTCATACATATTATAGATAAATTACACCCAGACACAGAACAAATGATCGTGCTCATCACACAAACATTTGTCCTGGGTGGGAATCGAACCCACGACCTCCGGCATAGCAGTCAGGGTCACTAACCACTAGACCATCAGGCCTGTCAGAATTATTTAAGCTTTTGCAAAAAACTACTTAGTTTCATTTACAGAACGCGTAAAAGACTGCTCCATGGTGAGTCTTTTCACACCCAGTATATCGTGGTCTTTGAGGCTCTTACAGAGCGCTTAACTACCTCTAGGTCTTAAGATACGTACAACCTTGATGTTAACTCTCTCTCTATTTATATAATTATTCATAGAAACAAAACAACTAACTTGTCCAGATTTCTATGCCTAGGCTAAAAATCTGGGCAGAACCTGTTAGGTAATAGATAAATTGGTAGGTTGAATTTTTGGTCCAGTTGAACTGTCTCTTATGGTTGATTCCTGTAACTGACAGACCGTTATTGGTTCAAATTGAAGCAAAGACCTCATAGCTGTGCATAGTAGACCCACCGATATGGGAGTAGCTATCACAGGTCAAATTAGCTTACGAATTTGTTGATATGCCCAGTTTGGCAATAAAAAATGCTACCAAGTTGGTAAGCAACACGATTCGTTTTTGCTTATAGGAACCGAGCATTAGTATCTACTAACTTTATCAGGATCCTTCTTTAACGACTAGAATTTTAGGTGCAGTATGAGACATTATTAGGCAGGTATAATTCCAATCCTCGGTTTTTAATCAACTGATAACGAATTACAATCAGTTTGCCATAATCTGTAGAGACCTTAAATAAGGCATAACTGTATTATCCCCTGCAATTATTAATCCGATTACATTAAAATATGACGTAAGTACTTGTTTTTTTTATCATTCATTAAAGTTCATTTATTAACTTTGACGTAGATACCTAAATATTTCCTCTACCTAAGAATTTACGCGTTATGATCTTCTATACATACATACATACAAATAATTGGATTGTCTATTTGTAATATTAAAATAACCGCTTTTTACTAAATTATGGATGTATACACGGTACATATACCAAAATAACATTTTTACCATTTTTGTGTCTGTCTGTCTATCTGTCAGGCTGTTTGTTCCGGCTAATCTCTGAGACGGCTAGACCGAATTTTGACGGGAGTTTCACTGGCAGATAGCTGATGTAATGAGGAGTAACTTAGGATCACGCGGACGAAGCATGAAATGATCGATATTTGTGATTTAATTTTTTAGTATTCAAAATCTGTATTACCATTAACTTACGTAAAGTCTGCCAAACTGCAGAACAGTTTGTCGGCAGTTGTACTCGTCTAACAATATATTACAAAATTTTTAATATTGAAAATTAATGAGCTTGTGTAAATAACTTAATGAAGCTAAGTAAATAAACTATAATAAAAATACAGTCGAGATAAAAATTCTCACATTTTACAAATTTTCGCCACCATGAGGTTTGTTGAAAGTACCAATGTGACTTTTTCAATTAATTTGTACTTTCTGAGTACATCTTGGATATTACTGACATCAACGAAGAAAAACATCGTGAGGAAACCTGGAAATGTAGTAAATATAAGTCTGAAATCGCCAACCCATCTTGGTCAAACATGGTGATCAATGTTCGTGCCTTCTCTGTATAAGAAAAAGCGTTTACTCAGCAGTGGGCAGCCAATCAATAAACTCAGCCTATCGCAGTCCACTGCTGGACATAGACCTCTCCCAGACTACGCCACAGCACCCTGTCCTCCACCTTCCGCATCCAGTCTACCCCAGCCACCTTCTTTAGGTCGTCCGTCCATCTAGCTGGGGGACGTCCCACACAACGCTTGCCGATACGCGGTCTCCACTCCAGGACTCGTCTGCTCCAGAGCTCCACCGGCCATCGGTCCTTCGACAGACATGGCCAGCCCACTGCCACTTCAGTTTGCTTACTCTGCAAGCTATGTCGGTAACTCCGGTTCCTCTCCAGATCATTTAATTCCTGATTTTATCCTTTACAGAGACTCCGAGCATAACTCATAGCATATTAGTGGGCAGTAATAGACCGGTATTATTGTCATCAAATTACTAAAGAAAATTAATTAATAAATAGTAGATATTTGATGGTTTAAAAAGCAACAAGTTTTACTTAAAACACCAAGCCAATTTATTAGAATAAAATAGAATACTCTTTATTATGTACACCATATAAATTACAGACATAAATATAGAAAATATATTTATATTATATATTTATTATAATAATATTATTAAATGAGGAAGTGAAATAGTAATTAAAATTATCTCACTTAAGTGATCGCTCATAATATTGAATCGAACTCGGCATGGATTTTTCAAAGCCATTTTTATGACTCTATTTCTTAAGGTTGCGATAGTCGATGGATAGAACTCGTTCATGGGCATTTCAACGCAGGGAGCTTTAGGATCATGTACTGAATCGAAGGTAACAGTTTGCATTTTGATGTCCTTGTCACACTCAGAAGAGTATATAATAGTAATCATGTACATCTGGCAAAGTCGACACACCTTGTCAAACATAAACGCCAATTAATTTTGTAATTAACGATGTATTTGTCACAATGATTGATGTTAATGTTTACACAATTCGTATTTTGCACAAGATATTTATCGGAAAACAAGCCCCTGCTTACGCATTGTTTTTATGACTTAACAAAAAATCGATATTTCTTTATTATATGCAAGTTCAAAATTTACCTATAACTAGAAATATGTGAATGATGATGAAAACCGCATCAAAATTAGTTACGTAGTTAAGAAAAGCAACGCGGTCATAAATACATGGCAGCCACGAAAAGAGAATTTAATTTATAAAAGTATGGATATAGAATATAGATACCCGTTCATTCGTTTTTATTGTTTCTTGGCATAATATCACAGGGGTTATAGATAAATGTAGGTCAGGTACATACATATACCTATAACCCCTTATGGCTCCCACCATTTCTGGTCTGCCGAACACAAACAATTTAGCAGGTTGGGTAATCTTTGTAACGACATTAATTTTATTATTTTTAATACTTCTTGTAGGGACATGAGAGAAGTAGTTAGAGAGTCCTTAGACACTCTGTAGTGCCTAAAGAATCAGCTGTATCATACATTTTGATTAAGTAGGTATTGAACTTTTCTATTAAACACCTGATTTCTTTTTCGTGATTTCAGAGTTGGTCCCATAGTGAAAGTTATTCAGTTCGATGGTCTAAAGCACCTCTTAGAGTTTGTTGTGTTAATTTTTTAACACCTTATATACAACAGGTGCAATACTTTTTATGAATAGGTACATGTAATTAGCACCCAGGCAATAAGATATCGATAATGATTTATCGTTTACCAATAGTAGATTAGGTACTTGGTAACCAATCAGGTGGTCTTATATTATTTTCAATGCACAAATCTTAATTACCATGCTGTGTATTAAAAACTAATCAGTTGCCATCCACTAGTTGGCTCGGAGATTTAGACGAAAACAAAATTACTTAAAATGAAATAATAATTATGTTCTTTTATGTCGATTTTATTCAATTTGATCGGCCATTGTTGTTTACATCTTTGGAAAATTTAGCGCGGCCGGACCACATAGTCTAAACACTATTTAAACGATGTAACTTTTATTGTATCTTCAACTTATGGTATGCCACAGGCAATTGAATCACACAGTGTAAATGAGGCTTTATTTGTAGTCTAGGCAGCGTTGCCAATCAAATGTATGGGGAATACATCAAACTACGGGAATCTCAAGTTGATTGGAGATTGACATTATGCGGGGGAATGAAGTGATTTTGATATCTTGCCGTTAAATAATATCGATAGTTCATCATCATCATCATTTCAGCCGAAAGACGTCCACTGCTGGACATAGGCCTCCCCCAAGCACCTCCACTTCGACCGGTTTCGTGCTTCTCGCATCCAACGAGTTCCTGCGGCCTTTACAAGGTCGTCGGTCCACCTTGTGGGAGGCCTTCCAACGCCACGCCTTTTGGTACGCGAAGTTCATACTTCGCTAATTTCATGGCTAATTAGTGATTAAAATTATATGAACTACATGTTTATTTATAACTTTGAAATAACTTGGATATGGGTCTGTAATACTGTGCATGTAAATTTTAATTCTCAATAAACCTACTAATTTCGTTTATGCTCACTAGTTCCTTCTCGTAGTTCCTTTAAAGGAACTACTGAGAATTTTTGGATCAGTAGTTCCTTTGCAAAAGCTGAAGGAACTACAGAGACTAGATAGTTCCTTTAGCAGTTCCTTTGAAGGATACAATAGTACATTACTGCAGCGGCCAGCAAAAGAGTCAATGCCTAGTTATGGCCACGGCTTGTATAGTGCTTTTCCCAAATAATGCGCCAAAATTACCATTGAAGCAAAATAAAGTTTTAACAACGAATCCGTTCAAAATTCTGATTTACAATATTCAATGCAGATTAAGTGACTCGGGAAGTTTCCAGCCCGACCAAATTGAATCCTTCCACGGTTTCACTCACTCACAAAGTTGTGATAACTCACTTAAATTACCTGTCATTTGAATGTGCGCATATTTTATTTATAGGTATATATTTTCGTACATCGGGCAATTTGATTTGATTTGGAAGTAAATATGATTGGGGCTCCGGTTCTGAGATTGATGGTACCTACTTGCTTACCTTTTCCGTGATTGAATGTGAGTAAGTACCGGTAATGAAATTTCAATTTCAAAACAATTGCTAAGCTCGGTTTTCTCAATATGAAGTAACTTTTTTTTTGTATTTTCAGTTGGTTCTATTCTTCTACAGGTAAAGAATAATATTGTCTGCCTTGTAGTGACTCATCTCTCTATACACCGTGTTCCGGACGATATACATAAGCTTCGACCAGATGCTCAGACCATGGAAATATGCATTTTACATTCTTTTTTTTTTTTGTTAATTTTCATATAAACTTGACGGAAATTGTCCGACATGCATGCCTCTTTATCCGAATTGGCAACGATGACGTATTTTCATTCATAAGATTTGGCGGGCTGCAACTTGTCAAAACTGAGTTAAGACCCTTTCTTACCGCATAGCTCAATTAAATTTCACTAAATGAAATTACAAATATCTTTGTTACGAAGCCTTTTTAAGTACCACTTCCTTTGTTAGATTTAATTTGTAAAAGCTATAGAAGCGTTTGACAAAGTTTATGGATATCGTGAAGAACACGTGTATATCTAATAATAACCTAGCCTAAACCCCTACCTAACACCCCCTAAATAACCTAGCCTGATCTCTCTCCACTCGTGTCGGTTTACCCTTCCATGCGGACTATGAGAGTGGGGGAACAGGGAGTGCACCTGTGTCTGCGCACACACTTGTGCACTATAATATCTCCCGCGCCGAAGGCTAGTCGCCGTTGAGATTGTACGCCGTGGCCGAAATACGGCCTGAAGAACTTTACTAATAATAAAAGAAGAGTTAGTTTGTTTGATTGTATCTAATATTATGCCAAGAAACAACAAAAACTAACGAAAGCGTATAATCCATATCCATAATAATATAAAGCTAAATAGTTTGTATGTTATTTGTTTCTTTGTTTGAACGCGCAATCTCTGGAACTTCCAGTCGGATTTGAACATTTCTTTTTGCATTTGATAGCCCAATTCTTGAAGAAGCTCTTTAACATCACGCAAGAACCCTTAGGACCCGAGTAAAAGGAAAAAAGTCAGAAAGAACGCTGAGCGAAAACGTAATAGCGCGGGTGGGCGATTCGATGCGACCGACGGACGGGGAACAAGACTAACTGTATAAGAAGAGAGCTTTGTGCAGGGCAACGGTCTCTGGGACAAGACAATAATAAACTTTTTTTTTTTTTTACACTTCTACCTCTCCCAGGTCCCATGTCTCTCCAGCACCCTAATTGCGTAATACACTATCAATCTCAATTTGAATCATTTTGAAGGATATTGCTAATCCATTGCTTCATATGATCGAAAAAATTGTCTGCTCAGAAACGTAAATAATGCAATGAATGTTGTTCAACTGTCAAAATGAAACCCATTGTTACTGATAGTGTAATACGCAATTCCCTTTGGTGGTTTGTTCGTTTTTTAATAGGGTGTAAAACAATAAAAAACAATCAGTCTTTGCGATTTGAACATTATCAAAATGTTTTGATTTGATAACATCAGTTGTTGTGAATGATATAATTTAATCGTAATTATCAGTTCGATCGGATTAGTTACTAAAATAGTTTTAGCATTGTTAAAACATTGACGCCTTTGAACACCTTTTAGATAATGTTCCACGTGAACTGGGTTCGCGATTTACTTGCTAAACACGTAAACAAATGTGAGTTATTGGAAAAAAAACTTTAATTCCTACAAAATAAAGTTCAGTTTACTAAACTTAAGTTTAGTAAACTTCAAATATTTTTAAGACATTTAAATAATGCTAGTCACTCTGAAATTAACTTAATTACCAATGGAATAAAGTTGATATTTGTTTAACTTGAAATAACAGCAATTGGAAACGTAAATTTGAATAGACCTTAGGTCCTGTCCTATTGTTACATGAAATGTAAACTGCGTAGAAAACAGATTTACAAACGTAACGCCATGTCAGTCTTCCCGGGAAGAAGTATGTAGAGGTGTATTAAGAACACCCATAATGAGCCAGTTACGTTTAAGCTCCATTGAATTGTCGGCAAACCTATTTTAGTAACTTAGCTGGGCACAAAACGCAGTTGGGCAGGACACCTGACACGGCGCAGTGATGACAGGTGCAGTAAGACAGTGACCGAGTGGCGTACAAGGATTGGGAGACGAAATGTCGGTCGTCCAGCGGTGAGATGGGCGGACGGCATTGTTACCATCGTGGGTAGAACCTGGATGAAGGTGGCATTGGATCGTGGGGATTAGCACATGAAAAGAGAGGTTATGGATGATGACGGGCACAAATCCAGATTATGGGCTGCGATTAAAGATTTATATAAGAGCGAACTCCTCGACGCAGCTGCCTTCTACATAGACAAACATAGTTAATTTCTCAAGATCAGGGCTTCGTTGGCATGTGTCTAAAGTAATTAGGGATTCTCGAGTAATTTAGGATTCCCGGAGTAACAAATTGCGGATAGTTGCCAAAAAAGAAGAGGTACAAACTAGGCACAATTAAAATTCGTTGACCATCACCATGCGTAATATAAAAACTATCTCTTGTTATCACGTCTAATACATATCCCTGAAAATAAACTATTCTATAAAGAACCCTCTACACGAGACAATTTTTACAAAAAGGAAAAGGTAACAAGAGGAAATAATTAAATTTCATTTGTTCCACAGTCCACTTACTAAAGTGGACTACGTGACTGCAATAGCACGAGAACGCTTGCAAGAAGCCTTGGAAAAATGTGCAGTTCAAGGACAAATTAAATAATTGTTGAGTTTGTTCTAAGTAACATGAGGATTCTTTCTGTGATCACATTGGAATGGAACTTTGTGGGGCTTTTATGCTGTAAATAAAATAAAATGTGTATGGGATTAATTTATATGAAAGAGTTGTGAACGTATGATTCTACATTAGACATACTCTTAAGAGGAAATGCGGTCGGAGAGAGTTTTGAAAAAGTCTAAGTAAAAAGTAATAATTCGAGGATTGGCTCTCGCCTATTTCCTCCTCTAATATTGGACCAATTTAAAAGATATTTCATAAACTGAATAAGAAGGATATATACTGAGTCCCTATGTTTTTCTTTTTTCATTAATAGTTGTCAATTTTGTACACTAGGCCTCTGTTGACAGCTGTTTTAATCGGCATTTTTTGAGGGTTCTAGTGCTTATAAAAATAATGTATCATCAAAAAAGAAAACATAGGGACATAGAAGTAGTTAATATTTATTAGTAAAAAATCATTGCTTTAGAAAGAAAACAGGCGAGAGCGTTTCTATGGAGAATAGACATCTCTTTTTTTCTTTTTCGTCTTTGTATAGGTGGTAGCACTATGCTGAGCGGTGGCCGTTTTGCGTGGAGGTGACGCATATTTTCCCCCAACTTCTTCTTTTCTGTGTTTTGTATTATTTCTCTGCGTTATGTTTAGGTACCGCAAATAAACGTATTTTCTTCCTTTCTTCTTTATGTAGGTGGTAACAACAAATCAGTTCAAAATAATGAGGTAGTAAGTACCAATTATAGCATTTATAATATGAAAAGCTTTTATTTTTTACTATCCAATATTAATAATGCATTTCTCCCGCGGCGATTCTGAAACAACCCTATTAGTGGTTAAATAATAGTTTCTGTGTATAACAGGGCTATGTGGTATTGTAATTTTGTACATTATTTATCTACTCATTTTTAAACGAGTAAATAAGACAGATTTTTAGTTTATTTTGGAACATTTAGACTTCACAATGAAAGAAAACTGTTTTAAAATAAGACGTCCAAAGTGTGGAACTCTCTGCCAGCGTCTGTGTTCACCTCCACGTTATAACCCGTCAGCCTTCAAAGCAAGAGTGAATAGGCATCTTCTGGGCTTGCTCGTTCCATCATAGATCTCATCCATTGTTTTCCACCAGGCCAGACAGGAGTTCATAAGTTCAAAATATTTGTCTGCTCAACAACGTAAATAACGCAATGAATGTTGGTGAACTGTTAACATGAAAGCCAATTACCCTACAGAAGCTGAAAAAGTCTGACAACCAGTCTTACCAAGGGATATCATGTTACCCAGTAAATGGGTTTATAGAGGTATGAGGTATGGGGTGTAAAGTTCACTCATACTCTATGGAAAAGGGAGGATCCTCCGACCAGACGGGTGTTGTGTCTGGCGGGCAACTGCCCATTGAGTTATGTCGGGCCGTTGTATCTATGCTAGTTGCGCGGTAAACTCTGCTTGCGAGATGCAGGATTTGCGTGACGTCAGTATGACGCGTTGTTCGCATGTGGCGTTGTAGATACCGCTACAGGTTGTATACAGACAGTCGCTCCACGTAAAAACTCCAACATAATTGGGAAAAGGCTAGGCAGTTTGCTTGATACTCATCTGCATAATACATCACGTTATAGTAAATATGACACGTGTAATGTCACATTCTAGTCTCCAATATTTTAATATCTGATTGATGTTTGTCCCCGAAGCTGTTTGTTCAAACACAATTTGTAAAACTTTGCCTACAGAAACAAAACAAGTCGATCAATCAACTCTCCCTCGCGACTCAAACAATTTGTATTTTTACAAACTCTTCTGCGTTCTTTCTCTTATGTTATTGAACTTTATATACATAGGCTAAGAAAAAGCACATAATTATTTCATCCCTTCTCAATAATATTGAATTTAGGAGAGCTAAAATGAATGCATTGGAAGGTACTATTTGAACTTTGAATCATAAATGGGTAGCTCGCTTTCAATTTAAAAATTAACGATTTTTTTAGTTGTTCATAAAAATAGTTCAAAATATTTTTTTGATTGGAAATAAGCCATTTTATACTACTTTTAAACGATAATGAAGCTCCTTCTTCTTTGTTAAAATTATCAAACTCCATATATTTGGCTTTAAACCTTCACACATTTAATTGTCGTGATTGATATTAAGGCGAAGAACAAACGAATTGTTTCAAACGGAATTTACAATAAGGGAAATTTGGTATCGAAAATATGTGTTTATTTTATTTCGACATTCAGCTTATTACTTTAAAGGGACAGTAAAGTGAATATTATTTTTTTACAAGTCTTTCGGTTTGTAGGGTTAGCCCTAAGTTTGAATTGTAAAGAACACTTTTAATATTTCTGATCAAAAGTCTAATGATAAAATAATGTTAGTGTTTATTTCGATAGAGATTTCAGCTGTTCATGATCAAGAAGAACATTCAATTTCAAAGTTTTAATGATTTTATAGTCTGTATAAACGTTCAAATTGAAAACTGCTGCAGCCTTCAAAGGAACTGCTGAAAGAACTAGTGAACACAAAAGAGTTTTTAGACTAAGGTTTGAGCTCAGAAATATATATTACAATAATAAAGGAATAATACTCGTATATATTTAGGCACATAGGTAATTAAAATCAATGACGTTTGTAGATGCATAATATCTACAATCTTTATTACCCACAAACAAACACGATTATAAACAATAATAACATGAACACGACACGCTGCACAAAAAAACTAGGGGAAAATAGCTGGTAAGGGCACATCTACATTGCTGTCAAAGGGAAAATTACCCAAAAGGTGCCACGATGAAAATTATGCTGATTGCTTCGTTCGAAAAATATCCCTTCTAGTCCACCGCATCACCGCCTTGACACCGATGTGCAGCCCGTCGTCAAAAGTTTCCAAATACAGACATGCCGTGTTGTGAGTAAGATTTAAAATAATAACATTACTCTAACACCAAGTAAAGAAATTTTTTTAATCTTTTATTGTTTGGCAGCCCTGACGCTGACATATCATGAGAATATTGAAGTGTCAGTTCACCCAGCTAGTATACAGACACGCTGTGTGGCGCTCTTTAGTTCCATCTCTCTGAAAACAAGTGAACACCGTTAATTTACACAAAAATGGATAAAATACCGGAATACGAGGCACTTCTTAAACAAATAAAAATTAATTTATGGCTTTCAGGGATTCCGTATGGTGATCCTAAGATTAAATTTCGTTTCTTTGCCATGTATATCCAACTTTTATTGATGCTTGTCTTGGAAATATCATTCTTTGTTTCAAAAATATCGGCGGAGAATTTCCTCGAGCTAACGCAACTGGCCCCGTGCATGGGAATCGGAATGTTAACAGTGTTGAAAACCGTAGCCATAGTACAGAAGAGAAGGAAAATCTACGATCTGTCTGAGTGTCTAAAAAAACTCTATCAGAACATTTTGAAGGATAACAAGAAAACTAGCCTTGTGAAAAAAGATCTCATTCTCCTCAACCTCTTAATAAAATACTATCTCATTTTGAATGTAGTGCTTATATCTGTGTACAATTTTTCTACTCCTTTTATTATAATGTATCATTATTTTACTACAAATGAGGTAATATATAAATTGCCGTACGCAGTACTGGTGCCATTCTCAACGGAGGCCTGGCTGCCTTGGACTGTTGTGTACGTCCATTCAATTATGTGTGGTAAGTAAAATCACTAAAGTCGAAGGTTTTAGACAATAAGTTGTCTGACAATTTTCTTTTACGGGAAGCCCGATTCTATGTGGCTAAAAATAAAGATCAAGATAAAATTGAAAATGGTCTTGGTTTCCCAATATGCTTGTCGTTCCAATATTTTATCTAAGTTAACAGTTTGATTTTCCATTTCAGGTTTCATTTGTGTATTATTTTATACGTCAGTAGATGGTCTTTACTTTGTTCTGACTTCTCACGTGTGTGCCAATTTCAGTGTCATTAGTGACATGATCGAATGTTTAGATAAAACTACAGTGGATCGTTTGGCAAACATTGTTAAAGAACATCAATACATATTGAAGTGAGTATATTATACCAATGTTCTTATATTATTAGACTTTATTAGATGCCAAAAAAGTTATCATTCACTAAAAATTTTAGTTAATGTGTGTAATTGTAGGAAAAGGTGTATATAAAGATTCATCATGACTATTATTACAAGTATTTACGGTAAACAAGGTTAGGTAATCATTGCGTTCTATTATCAAATGAATCTCGGGCAAAATCATCCTTATTACGTGTTGTAGTATTAGTTACCAATTACACCCTCCGTTGGTTATTACAATAATACGAAAAAACAGAAATTGGCCTGTCAAAAAGAATCTGTGTTGTGCTCAGTCTTATTTGGCGAGATTAATGACGTGCACGCGATATAACTCCACGATATTTAGATTGAATCCAATCTGGTGCAGCCCCTAAATCTGATTCTATATGTGTTATGTTTGTGTGTTCTATTCGCGTAGGTATCACGGTTTGCGATTTGTCGATTGCATGCCACGCCATGAAAAAAAAACCAGATCGAAAATTACTCATTACGCCAACCATACCAGTATTTTTGACGAATAAAGCCCACAAGCTGCCATAGTGTACTAATTAGATAATTAAATAACAATAAAACCAGGAGAAACAATCAACGTCGCTATAAACAATTTCAGGCTGGGGGAAGACTTGGAAGATATTTTTACGGCGCCCAATCTGTTTAATGTTCTGGTCGGCTCTTTGGAGATATGCGCGCTTGGATTTAATTTAACGGTAAATTTAATTACAATCATAGTAATTTAATGGAAGCATGTAAAGCTGTTTTAATCTGGGGAAATGTATGTCATGTCACGTAGTTGTGCTTAATTCCTGTTGGCACTTTTTATATTAAAGCAACTTAATTAAAACGTGTATCAGAGATGTGGTCATATTACAGACCATCAAACTGAACCATTTTTTCCATGGAACCAACATCGTAATAGCGAAAAAATATTAACTGTCCAATACAAAAGTTGAATACCTACTCGACCCAAGTGTATGGGACGGCTGATAATTTATTTTGGAGATATATCATATCACTAAAGTGTAGTAGCACTACTGTGAAAAATATGTTAAAAGTAATTGGAAATCAGATCTCGTCTATAGAGGCTACAAAAAGAACACATGTTTGTTAAAAAATCGTCATTATATTGCTGCTTTTTCTCAACACTTGGAAACAACATCGTCTTGTCCACGTCATTGTTTGTCGTTAGAGCGTGTGCCAACCGCTGCCGTGGACCGATGGACAAATATTTTACACAAAGCCTGTTTCGTAGTTCTTAGGTCTGACTTTTCAATCATCAGATAACTTTTCACTACGAAAAACATATCACAGTTTGAGATATTTTCTACGATGTTTATAAAAATGATCTGACTACTGAAAAGTCAGTGCTTAGCGGTTTTTTTTGTGTTTACAGACTGGGAACTGGGAACAAATTCCTGGCTGCATCCTTTTTCTTCTTTCCGTCCTTTTGCAAATCTTCATGATGAGCGTCTTTGGTGAAGACATGATAAGAGAAGTAATATTCATATTTCTGCTAATTATTTAATAAATGCAAATTAAAATGAATAAATTAATTAATCTGGGTATTTGTATTCAGAGCACAAAGATTGGCGAAGCTGCGTTTTTATGCAAATGGTATGAAATGGATGAAAAATCTAAGAAGACCATTCTGACGATAATGATCAGGTGAGAAAATAAAATTATAAATGTGACTGGGTAAAGGTAGTGAAAGTTATTTAGATAGTATTAGTAATCAAATTGAAAAAAAATCCTATATAAAATTTTCGTGAACGCACATTAATCCAATTTTACCATTGCTTGTATTTTACCATGGCATATAGTCATATAAAGTGTAAACAGCACAATCACAAAATCATAACTTACTATGAAATTAATGGGGAAGAAATTCCGTAAAGCACAATCCGGGGGTTCCCTTTACATTTGCATAACATTTTAAGACCTAATATAACTTCGTAGGTATACTTTTGTTTTTCCTAATTATATTTTTGCATAACATTATTTACGCATAACAGCTGACGCATAATTTTTTTAAGCTTAATTTCTCTAACCATAATAATGATTGAGCATAACATTCTAAAGCACTAATTTATCATACTCGTTTTATTTCTAACGACGTCAGGTCGACGGAGCCCCGCAGCACGGGGCTCCTGTTTCTGTCTGCAGGGTTTAAAGGAACCTAACCAAACCGAACCTGCCCCTGATGTCGTTTAGTATTACGCGAATTATATTTATGCCAAAACAAATTAGCTTTCAAGATAATTATACAACATAAACCGTATGCCAAAAAAAAATATGGCAAAAAAAATTTTACCATAACATTTATGCCAAAGTACATTAGGAAAAAGAACATTATGCTAAAAGAAGGGATCCCCAATAGAACGCAGCATTTTAGGAAATGGAATTGGGCGGGTCACGGCAGCCGCATGCACAGTGACCGCTGGCCAATAGTTGCCACACGCTGAGCCTGAGGATGGACGACATTGCCGAGGCCGGTCCAGGAAGAGATGGCGAGACGGCCAATACCATTTATCATAATTTAATGTTGACAATGTTTCAGGTCTAAGACACCTCAACAGCTGACAGCTTACAAGTTTTCTACAATCAGTTATGGAAGTTTTACAAAGGTATCGCGTTTTTATATGTGCTTTATTTTAACTTAAGTTTGTCTTATACACTGCATATTTTTTCATAGAAAAAAAAAAACAAACAGCCTCATTGGCTACTAAAAAATAGCTACGAGAGTGAAATTATATCTTCACTTTTTTGTTTTTTTCAGATAATAAGCACTTCTTGGTCATATTTCACTATTCTACGAACCGTATATACGCCACCAGAAGTTTCGAATTCCGAATAAATAAAAATAAAAATTTTAAACGTAGGTGTAGAGTTGTAGACCCTTCGGTCCTTTGTAAACTTTGTATGTACACACACGTTTTCCTGCCGAACAACGTTTATTCGCCGTGTGCAGGCATGGTCGTCGGTATTGTATGGATCACTAATTCACTATGGAAGCTTGTTGATGGACACGTTTTTTCTACGGTGCGGATTTTACGCCGTGTTTTTACGCTGTACCGTTAAGAAACCGTGCCGTGTACAAAGGGCCTTAATGCTTGAGCAATGCACCTATGCTGTAGAAGAGTTAGTTCATGTCAATTGTGCAAAGGGTAAACTTATATAGTCTAGACCTATCAGTTCTATAACTTATAGGTGTAGACTGTATAAGTTTGTATATAGGAGTATAGGTTGGTGTGTTGGCTAGACCTATGACTAGCCTACATATTGGAAGTGAGTAGGTAAATACATCTCAATAGTGCAACGAATGGGCAAAACATAACTCGATGACACACGTAAACGGAAAAAACGTGCAATGAAATTGAATGCGATCATCAAAAACTGCGTTCAAGAGCTGTCAGTGTCAATATTCCACAGCAATGATGACACTGAAAGCTCTTGAACGTGGTTTAGATATGCTGATTGCGTTCAGTTTCATTAGTGAAATCCACCCTAAGTGATCATACGCACAAGCGACACGCGTCAGCGGCAGAAGAAATGCAGCCGTCGACACCCGCCGATGTCTGCCGTCGACGCGTCGGCGGCTGCCGTCGACAACGTGCCACTCGTGTATTTGAGTACAGTGCTCAAATACACGAGGGGCATGTTGTCGACGACAGCCACCCGACACTCGTCAACGGCTGCAGTTGTTTCTGCCGTTAACGCGTGTCGTTCGTGTGTATAAGCACTTAGTCGGTATAAGTATGTAGGTATTTCAAGCTGTACCCGGCACCCGCCACCGGCTTAATAAATGTTTTTTCTTAATCTAGATTACGCTTGTTATTTACGCACATACACACTTTGTAGGAGATAGCAATATACATATTACTAGCTAAATGTTGTTAGGAACTTATAATTACAAATTCCGATAATTATTGATAAGATCTTCAACAAACAAATGTGATTTGTAGTACATAGTAAACAGTTATGATAACCTAGGATTTTCATGATTTGTTCAAAGGAAACCTATTTGAAAATGTTAAAGATTAGGTAGCTATTAGAAAGATTTTCCTATGTCTAAATAATATGAATCATAGATAGTTGGTTTTATTTTCTGATTGACCCATTTAATTAACTACAAAAATTAATCGAATTGTTATTGAAAATCTTTAAAAAACTTTCTTTCTGTTAAAATACCTACGCATCATCGATCGCATCGGTGCATCGATGTCCCTGCCCCCCTGTATAATCTCAGTTAGATACTGAGACGATAAAGGGATAGTCTCTTTTCTCCTTACGTAATCCAAAGTCGTCATTCACGATAATGAGCACTCTAAGGTGCTGAATGACGACTTAGATTGTGATTGATAGCCTGTTACGCAACAAAATTCTTGAAGGCTTAATCCATTGCTTCATATGCTCGAAAAATTTGTCTGCTCAACAACGTAAATAACGCAATGAATGTTGTTAAATGTCAAACTGAAAACCATTGTTAAAATGATTAGTGTTTAATGTTTTAAATGCCTTTCAAGTCTCTTGAACTTTACAACATTATACATGTTTATCAAAAAAATACCCTCCTTTTGGGCTTCACCGCAATCGCGTAAAAAGGTGATATCATAAAGATCGTAGCACTATGCTGAGCGATGGCCGCTTTGCGTAATGATGACGCATATTTTCCGCAAACTTGTTCTTTTCTGTGTTTTGTGTTCTTTTTCTGCGTCATGTTTACCGCAAATAAACGCATATTCTTTCTTTTTTCGTCTTTGGTAACAATAATGAGTTAGTAAATACCAATTACAGCATTTTCCATACAAAAAAGCTTTTATTTTTTTCAATCCAATATTATTAATGCATTTCACCCGCGGCGATTCTGGAACAACGCTATTAGTGGTTAAATACTTAACGGTTTCTATGTACAACGGGGCTATGTGGTATTTTTATTTTGTACATTATTTACTCATTTTTCCGTTGTAAAACGAGTAAATAAGACAGATTGTTGGTTTATTTTGGAACATTTAGACTTCATAATGAAAGAAAACTGTTAGCTGAAATAAACACGTCCAAAGTGTGGAACTCTCTTCCAGCCAGTCTGTGTGTTCCCTTCCACGTTATAACCCATCAGCCTTCAAAGCAAGAGTGAATAGGCATCTTCTGGGCTTGCTCGTTCCCTCATAGATCTTATCCATTCCTTCCATCAGGCCAGATAGAGTTCAAGAGCTAGCCTATATTGCAATAAAAAATCAAAAAAAAAATTTAAAAAGTCAACTGATGCAATAAATTAATTACACGAAACAAATAACACCCCTCACCCTCATAACAACCAGTACGTAGGTATTATTATCTGTAACGATTTTTTGTTTATCACACCCATCGACTAAAATTAATCCTAATTACCTACTGACATACTCGTAATTTTGAAGAATATTTTATCAGATTTGAGTTATCTTGTCCAAAATGCATTGTGTGACCTTTGACCGTGTTCAAGAAAAGTACAAAATACCTGAAATTATTTAAGCCCTCTTAAGCCTAGCCAAAGTACTTATTTTAAGTACATCAGTTTTATACTAAGCTAAGTATTTAGATAACTAGTGATTACACGGTTTAGTGCTAACTTACTTTTATCAGAAACTGCCTTCTGCCCGCGACTTCGTCCGCATCAAATTTCTTGTTTTCATCCCGTCGCATCGCATCACCTGTTCGCGCTGTCACTTCGTTTTCGTTTATCATTATTTCTGACTTTTTTCTTTTTGCTCAGCTCCTAAGGGTCATAGCGATGATGACGATGTTAAATAGCCTATAGCCTTGCACAAAAATTGAGCTATCAATTGCAAAAATATTTTTCCAAATCCGAGTGGTAGTTTCAGATATTAGCGCGATCAAACAAACAAAAAAACTCTTTAGCTTTAATATTAGTACCTACTTATATTTTTTATTATTTTCGTGTATATAATATATACAGGGTCCCATTGAAATAGATGGACAAATACCAGAGCACTCAGTACGTCTAACCAATGATATCCAAGCAAAAAACATACTGATTAAAGTGATTTTATTTTGACCTAAAATAATAAATTGCCGGCACATTATTGTATTTTCGTTAGCTGATTATTTTTTTTGTAAGTATCTAATGCGTTTTTCTTATATATATTTTTTTACAATCGTCCTTATTTTGGTGGTCTGAATGATTTCTAAAAGTTTGTCCATCTATTTTAATGGGATATTTTAGTGTTAGCTTATAAATTTTTATTGTTGTAGGTATATGTAGATTATAGATATAAATAAAATATCCTGTTATGGATGAGTAGAAAATAGTATTGATAAAGATGATTGTGGCTCCTAACAATAGAGGTGCACGCTTCTTAGATAATGTATAATGAGTCGTGACAGTTAACAAAGGTTTTTATGTTAATAGGATGGCGCAGCAGGAATTTTCTGTTTTATAATGAGTAGCTACCTACATAATTTTATAATCATAATCGTTTATTTGCTAAGAGAGTAAGTACTTACCTACATAAAATAAAGGTGTATTCAAAAGTATGATCTACCTAAGATTAGGCGTGCAAACAATGATAATTAATTTTGCCAGTCATTGTCAAACACGTCAATCAAATAAAAAATGTCAAAAAAATAATTAAAAATGATAGAATTTAAACTAAGTTAATGTCTAATATTAAATCTAAAGGTTAGTGTCATTTAAAAATCATTAGTTGAATAAACTGGTTTATATATTATTATTTATTACATAGCCCCAAGAATAACTTTAAGTGGTAGTGGGCATTGGGCAGGGCTCATTGCTCGCAGAACAGATGGCGGATCGGGCCGAAAGGTTCTGTAGTGGCAACCGCGTACCGGAAGATACAGCATTGGAAGGGCGGGCATAAGGAGAACCGACGACCTTGTGAAGCAGGAATCCGCTGGATGCAAGAAACAGAACCGGTTGAAGTGGCGATGGCGGTGCTTGGTAGAGGCCTATGTTAGTGGACGTCTTTCAGCTGAAATGATGATGATGATGATTTATTTCTACTTTCTGTTGGTTAAATGCATCATGATTTTTCCAAAACCTAGTTGTCATTGGAACATTTACACGATTGTCATTTTTAGACAAGTTTATTTAGGGCCAATGGATTTTCAAGAACATGCAGTAAAGGCTAGCGCAAATTAGGGTGGGCTGCAACGCAACGCAACGCAAAAATCCTCCTTCATCACTTTCGTACTTATATTTTAAAGAGAAAAGATTTGATTTTAGTATGTTATGCTTTCACTCTAAAATAGCAGAACTGATTTGGATGAAATTCGGCACATGGGTAAACCATTACCTGGATTCGGATTAGGTTATTCGGATAGCGTAAAGATTTAAAGATGAAGATATTAAAGATAATATATTCATCTCCAGAATGGCCCCACAACAATTAAATAGCCCCATAAAAAATTTACGTCTGTCAGTTCTAGTGTAGAAAACCTGACAGGTAAAACCCCGGGGAGTGCCACTGGGGTAACGCTCGATCGCTAATACCGCAAAGACCATCGGTGGTACAGCCGATTCACGCTGCTGACGTGGATGACAGCCGCTTGAATCAGCCGTATATCAGTATGTTTTATAACCGACTTCAAAAAAGGAGGTTCGGTATTCGACCCGTGTGTATGTACGTATGTTTGTATGTCCGCGATTTTCTCAAAAACTAATTATTGTAAAAAGAAAGTTTTTAGAGGTATCTTCATAATTTTTTTCTATCGTATAAAATTAGTTGTATTATGGTTTTAACACACTCTCTACCTAGCATATATCCTAAAGAATATCATATATTTTTCTGAGTTTGTTTACTGTAGTCGATCATGTACTTTTAGTACTTCTAAAACTTGCGTTTTTTTTGCGTTTAGGTTCAATAAATTAATAAATAGATACCACGATAAAACCTAATACATATTATCAAATTATAGACTAACACATTTCGCCGATGTAATGAATACACTATTATGTAATTGAATTAGGTGCTTCAACTAAAATGAAATATTTCAATGCTATTATCAGCTGATTAGCTATAATTGGCATTAGGAGTAAACAGGTGCTAGTGCACAATATTGAGGTAATACATATGTTACATGTAATATTATGAGTCAACATTCGACACCCGAATGTAGGTCATCTGTCTAGCCTTTTCCCAACTATGTTGGGGTCGGATTCCAGTCTAAACGGATACAGCTGAATACCAGTATTTTATATGAAGCGACTGCCTATCTGACCTCCACAACCCAATTACTGTTCTCTTAGTAATACGATACTCCTTAGTAAGACTGGTAGTCAGACTTTCGGGCTTTTGACGACCCGTAACGACTGCCAAAGATCCACGAATGACAGCCGGGACCAATGGCTTAACGTGCTTTCCGAGGCACGGAGGGGTCTTGGTATATAAAGGTCACCTATCTACCGACCAACCGCGGCAACCATAGCTTAACTTGATCGATCGATCAGTACAGCTGTTATAACTTAGCCACAAGCTCCTAATGTACATATGACTCCCTCAGGTACAGTCAAGAAAAGAGATAATTATGCAGGATCGTCGGATATAGTTGAAGTAAGAAACCGATGGATGTAGACTGAAATTTAATTTGATAAATGAGCTGATCATTTTCTATTAATAAAATTAAATTTTATTAGAGAACAACAGCACCTAGAATCAATTATATTTTCTTATAATTTTTTACGTTCAAAAGTGTCTTTTAATGCCTACCTACGATAGCCAAAATGGCCTTTTTTGAAATAAATCATTTTGACTTTGGCAGTGAAAATGTCCCAAAAACTTTCGAATTGTATATTTTGACGACTGAAGCACACTGTAAGCTATAGCTTCAGACGTATTTCAGCAAGATGGATGCTAGTTGCCGAGAAATGGTAGAAGCAGCATTAAAAGATCAATAGCCAAGTGGATGGACGATCTACAGAAGATCATAGGGAAGACCTGGCAGACCAGGGAAGCATGTCATAAAATAGGAGAAGACCTTTGCTGCCAATGGCGATGATGATGATGACTTCTAAAGCACGTATAACAATCACTTACGGAAAAAAACTTTTTAAGAAAAAAAAACCGACTTCCAAAAAAACACTACAAAGTGAAAAATAACTTTAATTTCGGAAGTCGGTGTCTTTGGATCTGTATTTTAGTTTTTTGCGACCGACTTCCGAAATTAAAGTTATTTTTCACTTTGTAGTGTTTTTTTGGAAGTCGGTTTTTTTTTCTTAAAAAGTTTTTATGTCACGCTTTTTAGTGGGTCTGCTTATAATTTATCTAAGTTACAATAGCCTAGTGATCATCACCTTTTACAAACAAAATATTGCTTTTCCCGATGCAGTGAAGTTAATTGTTGAGGAGTTCTCCAGGTCCACCATCAGCTCCATATCACCATTCACATTGTGATGAGCATAAATTGCTTAGCAACCATATTAAAGTAATCGAATCGCAACCCGTGAAATACTTAGATATTATTGAGTGGTTCCAGTGGCCATCTGTGGTCTTCATCATCAGTTCCACTTCACGAAATAGTGCTTTCCGAGAGCAAATGCACGAGTTACTATAAAAAATACCCAAATCGCTATAGGTGTGCCTATAATATTTGAAGAGTTCCTTCGATTTCTCCAGGATCTCATCATCAAATCCTGACCTGATGTTTTTAGACTAGATGCTGATAATCCTGGCTGCAGCATCAGGCCAGACTTATGTCAACATTGCATTGAACTTAAAATTTAGTCCTGTTTAAAATGAGCCCAAACACAACTACGGTGCTGTAATTTCAAGGTTGGTACTTTTTCTGATGCTCCTGGCTTCAGCATCAGGTCTTTATGTATTTCGGTGTTCCTCATTAACAGTACGTTTATCCACACATCGAGCCCTTTTCAATGAGCCTAAACACGATATATCTGCCGTTAGTTGTCGAGGAGTTAGGTACTCTGCAGACTATCCTGACTGCAGCATCAGGTCATGACTTGATGATCATGAGACCAAATGTAGCAAATGCCCTATCAAACATCAAAACAATTTACTAAAACAGTCCTTGCCTGTTCGAGTAACTTTTTACTGTTAAGGAGTTTTACCTTCCATCATCAGCCCAGCTACCTGAGATGGTGACAACCATACGCAAATACACAAGATACTTCATAAAATATGCGAAAAACAATAAGTGAGCCTATAAAATTTGAGGGTTGCCCTCGATTTCTCTAAGATCCCACCATCAGATATTGAAATGGTGACAATGGGACCACACGGGAAGCACCAGCTTTCAAATTAAAAAAATAATCATGAAAATCGGTTCACCCAGTCGCAAGTTATGAGGTAACAAACATAAAAAAAAAAAATACAGTCGAATTGATAACCTCCTCCTTTTTTTGAAGTCGGTTAAATACACGGCACAGGGCCACAAGTTATGTGTAGGTTAAGCTTATTAAAAACAAATGAGAAATTTAGATAAGTAGTAGTAACTCACGGATATCTATGTAGTAACTTGTAGCCTGTTCTTTAGTCTGATTAAATACTTCGTAGTGTAAAGACCTTCTGTTTTATTTACATTGTACCCCATAAGTAATTTTTAAAAGTAAAGAAAACAGACTTGTTTATTTATGAAGTAATCAGCACTCTAATTGCGTAAAACAATATCAATCTCAATCTGAATCATTTTAAAGGATATTGCTAATCCATTGGTTCATATGTTCGAAAAATGTGTCTACTCGACAACATAAATAACGCAATGAATGTTGTTGAACTGTCAAAATGAAACCCATTTCTACTGATAGTGTTACGCAATTACCCCTCAATTTCACTGAATTCAGTTCGGAATTATTTACTCAACCACTTTGGTGAAATTGCCTAAACATACATGGAAAGCTATTTGATACCTAGACAGGTATGTATAAATTCTAGTGTATGTTTAGAACTATGTAAGCCTAATACATCCACTACCTGTGTTCCAATAGAAGTTCGTTTGTACTCCACTATATCGGTCAGTTACGCTGATGTTTGCCCTCCCGCGTGCAAACATTTGTTATTCTAAACAATATTTGGAGTACCGAATTGATTAAACCAAAACAGAACATACAGACAGGCTTTCTATAACCACTTTATACAACGCTACCGAAAACGGTCACAAAAAGAAAACGGTATTTTAAATAAAACCGTTCAATGTTTCTTGGTGAGCGCAGAAACTTTAGGTGATTTAAATAAAATATTGGCACAAGTTCAACTCATGCGCCATTCGTTGCTCGGAAATTTGATTTTGAAAAGAAATTTGTCTCGTGCAGAGTTCCGTGACATATTGAAATCAATAAAATAAGAGGGTTTTATATTGAGGATTGTAAGCGGAGAAAATATGCTCTTGCGAGTTCCAGGCTCCTGGCGTTCTGAGTGAATAGCAACCGATTAAGTCATTCCCGTAATATCCTACTTTCTACTTCCTATCCTACTTCCTACTATCCTATCCTACTCCTACTTAATCACACTCACACTTATAATGTTATAAAGGCGAAAGTTTGTGAGGATGCATGGATGTTTGTTACTCTTTCACGCAAAAACTACTGAACGGATTTTAATAAAACTTTACAGTAATATAGCTTACACATTAGAATAACACATAGGATACTTTTGTCCCGATATTCTTACGGGATCGACACTTATGCAGGTAAAACCGCGGGGCGCAGCTAGTACCTGCATAATTTTCGGTCGATTGGGCCGAAAGGTTCTGGAGTGGCGACCGCGTACCGGAAGACGTATAGTTGGAAGGCCTCCCACAAGGTGGACCGACGACCTTGTGAAGGCCGCAGAAACCCGTTGGATGCGAGAAACACAAAACCGGCCGAAAAGGAGGTGTTTGGGGGAGGCCTATGTCTAACAGTGGACGTCTTTCTGCTGAAAATATGACCTGCATAAAATAAAGCATAATCAGCCTATAATGTTCCCACTGCTGGGACCCAGGCCTCCTCTGTGAGAGGGAGTAGGCTATAACCCACCCCGCGGGCCCGGTGTGGGTTGGTAGATGTCACATTTCTTCGAAATTTTTGGTGCCCATGCCCGTTTTCTCACGATGTTTTCCTTCACCGTTTTGAGAGCAGTGGTGATGAAATAATTTACATAAAGTAAAGCGTCTGTATGAGTTCAGACCTACGACTTACAACTCGTAAATTACGGCCGTTTCCACTGGGCCACCACTGCTCTCATCTTATATACATGCTCATCACCCTAATATGTACGCTGTGTGTGACATAAATTGACTTTATCGTCTCATATGGTAAACTTTTAATTATGAAATCAAAAATAGTACCTTAATGACTTTACAACTCTAATAAAATTAATTAGTAATTTTTATCACACTTTCTCTAACAAAATAATAAAACTGTGGGGTAATTGCGTAACACACTAACTGACAGTAGCAAACGCAATGAATGTTGTTGAACTGTCAAAATGAAAGTAATTTCAACTGTTAAGTATTTACGCAATTATTAGCAGCAGGGCTACCTACGTAGAGTGCTGCAATGATATTTTGGCGCCTGAATGACATTGACGTTGGTAGTAAACATTTGAAAATATGTCACAAAAATATTATTGACAAAGATTTTTTTTATTTTTTTTATTTATAGCTAATTAAAACGGTACAACACCAATTACATTAATTAACATAGACACAATTATTACGTTGACAATAATTATGTTAAATATAGTTTACTTTAAAACTAACATGGCACTGTGACTCCCTTGCATACTTTCTCTCACAGAAAACCGACATATACGCATAATTTTACTCCATTCAACCGCAAACATATCACATTCAGGGTTAGCACTCAAAAGGGCATTTAGCACCTTTAGAGTACGACAGACTGGGGATTCGGCTCTCGCTACAGTTTTAGATGGCAGTTGTGCAAACAGATTATGCCCGGCGGCTCTGACGGTGTCCGATGTAGTGAAGGTGGCAGCGTTAGTTCCGATTCTGGCCACGCGCGAAAATAACCTTGTAGCTTTGTAGGTCCACATATTTCCTAACGTATGTATTATAATTTGGCATATAGTCGTAAAACCAAGCATTGACAACAATTATATGGAGATCAACAAAAGGTCTTTCAGAGAAGTCACGTGTTATCACAATTAGAGTGAGAATTTTCCTTATTACAGTCGGTCGTGCCGTCACACTCATTACCGTATTGTTTTAGTAGTGAAAGAGCAATAGTTCTTTCCAGTAGCTTATAGGTATATCAGGAAGGATGATGAGGTTTAGTTGCATTAAACATTACCACTACTGTCTTAGGTGGAGCGAGAAAAACGTGTAAGATAATATCTTTAGTAGAAGCCTTTGACCCAGTTTTTTTCTTTTTATATTGATCTTTATTCGAGCTAAAGTTCTTAATACAAAACGTAAAAAATATTACGACAAATTTGGATCGGCGCTTCTCATTCCACGATCATGGAGCGCCGGTCGTGGAGACGGAGATTCTTTTGCACGATCCGTTTTAGGAAACCTGCGATCTTGCTGCGCGCTCCAGTGCCGGTCCTCGTATTAGCTAGTTTAAGTTCAGTTGAACATCCATATTGCTGAATCGTCCTATCCACACCGAGCGCGGCAAACGAATGTGGCGCCTTGGAGCATTGTCTAAAAATCGACATCGCTCGGATCGACCGCTCCATGGAGCTCGTGCTCCACCGCGTGTGCTCAGATCGCGCGCGACACATCCACTCCGACCGCGCAGTTGGATCGCGCTCCTGCCGGGCCCAATCGGAGCGCATGGATCATCCGGTGTAGACCCAACTATTACCCATTATCAATAATTAATAATCCGGCAAACATCTTTCTGAATATAATGTCGGCACTAGTTGCACAAGCGTACCGGCAAGCGTAGTGTGGGACGCCCCCCAGCTAGATGGACGTACGACCTAAAGATAGACTGGATGCGGAAGGCGGAGGACAGGGTGCTGTGGCGCAGTCTGGAAGAGGCCTATGTCCAGCAGTGGACTGCGATAGGCTGAGTTGACTAGTTGCACAAGATGTCAAATTCGTTTCATTTCCTGTCAGCTCCATATTTCACTGCGGTTATTATGATCCGAGTCTCGCTAATACCTTTTGCTAATGTTGTTGAAATATGATGAATTTTTACCTGTGTACCAAACTTTGGTCCACTGTGCTTTCTTGTTGCTGTTGTTGGATAGTGGAAGACGAGTTAAAACGCGTGTCTTCATGCCATAACAACAAAAAATGACAAGATATTCACGTACCTCCTATATTCAAGTACCTATATTAAATTACCTCCTTTCCTGCAAAGTTAAAGCTGATAACCTAACATTATTTTATATTATTTCAGTAACCGACCAGATAGTAGGAAATTTTGTAAATCTTCTTCAAAAATAAAGTAACATTGAACGGGGTGTTTCATCATAGATGAAATTCTAAAACAAATACTAGCAGTAGTGTAGTGGTACCTAAAACATTGGAATAGCTTCAACCTCCTTTCAAGATGCAGAAGTCGCTCTCGTGTTTGCTCCTCGTTACGGGTAAGTTTTTCTTAGTTAGTTAATGGAACAAGTTACATTTAATTTAAAAAACAGATGTGTCGTAGTGCGCCATTTTATAAGTCAGTTAAATGCAGCTTTCTTCATAACAGATAGATAAGCATCATCATCTGCCTGAATTTTTCCAACTATCTTGGGGTCGGCTTCCAAACTAACCGGATGCAGCTGAAAACCAATACCGGTCTTCATAATTGATACAAGGCCGAATTTAATTGTCTAACGAAAGTTCACAGACTTGATACCCGTTAAGTTTGTGGAGTTTATCGATACCTAAAAACAAAAAAATATTGATTTTCTAACCTTAAACGTCAAGTTACTATAAAACCTGCTGTCGTTGACCCCAAAACAATCAAACAATACTTATTAAATCGATAAACGTCTGTGAAATTTCGCTAGCTAATTTAATTTGACCATTCACAAAATTGTTTTTAATACCAAAATTTTTGTCACGTTTGTGTCTCGAATTTTTAGAATTTTTTTCTCATAGATTTATATAAGGCAAAAACTTTAAATTGCTGCAATTTTTGACACCTACATAAGAGTACCAATGAAACCATTTTTAACCGACTTCAAAAAAGGAAGAACCTCCTTTTTTGAAGTCGGTTAAAAATGGTTGTATTCGACCCGTATGTATGTATGTATGTATGTATGTTTGTATGTCCGCGGTTTAAAAAACTAATAAATCAATTTTGATAATTCTTTCACTAATGTGATCTACATACTTTCAGAAAGGTTTTAGTATTTAATACATTAGGTAATTATTCTTGTGTACGAAGTTATATGCATAAATGTACTGCATCTCCGGCATTTCGATGCGAATTTTGACGATTCTTCTAGTCGGTGTCTTCAGTTCTTCAATGCACTAGTGTTACAACTATAAAGTGAAAAATAAAAACATTTTTACAAAAAAAAACAACCAACTTCAAAAAAAAACACTACAAATTGATAAATAACTTTAATTTCGGAAGTCGGTGTCTAAGAACGAAAATGCGGAACCAACGACACCGACTTCCGAAATTAAAGTTATTTATCAATTTGTAGTGTTTTTTTTTTGAAGTTGGTTGTTTTTTTTGTAAAAAAGTTTTTTTTTTGTAAAAAATTTTTTTTTTTTTAATTGCAAACCGGTAATTAAATTATTACCTGAATACATAACTGATTAGCATCGATGGTATGATTAGGCATATCCAGTAATTACGTTATTTCATCGTTTTAAACGCGAAAAATAATAGATGGCATAGATGGCTAGTACTGTTTACATAATTTTCTAGATTTTTTTTCTAGCTTTTTCCTTTCTTTTTTTCTATTTTTTGTATATATTTTTTTTTCTGCTCTTTTCAGTATACACCACAACAGCGGTGCCGTTAACAGCGGAATTCTCCGAAAATCGTGTGTACCCACGATTTATAAATTTCACTGATGGCAAGGATATCATGCACACCATGGACCTCGAGGCTAAACCTGACATGGAGTTCCTCAGTGAGATCAAAAGTAACCCAGCCACCAACCAATATATGCTGTTCACCAGGTAAAATGTTTTGCCAGAATACTAGAATGCTTTCTCATCATCTGCCTAGCCTTTTCCGAATTATGTTGGGGTCGGCTTCCAGTTTAACCGGATGCAGCTGAATACCAGTATTTTACATGGAGCGACTGCCTATCTGACCTCCACAACCCAGTTACTGGATAATACGATACCCCTTGGTAAAACTGGTTGTCAGACTTTCGGGCTTCTGACTAACCGTAACGACGGTCAAAGATCCTAGTATGACAGTCGGAACCAGCGGCTTAACGTGCTTTCCGAGGTACGGAGAGGTCTCGGTATGTAAATATGGTCATCCATCCACAGACCTTAACCTGATCGATCGACCTGTACGGCTGTTATTATTTAGCCACGGACCCCTCAAATGCTTCCTATCCTTATAAAATTGTGGCCCACTCCTTATCACAGAAAAAAGGCCTGTGTCCATGCACTGGGAACGTTAAAAGGCTGTTGATGCTTATGCTTAATGGATGACATATTAAATTACAATCATACTCAAAAAAAGTATGGTCGAAGGATATTTAATTTGATTTATCAACGGAATCATAAAAAATCTCCCGAAGATTAACACTCTTCAAATGCACCCTACAGACGCAACCAAATATTTTCGCAAACGTTGACGATCAACGATAATAACTCCATCACCAACTCGAACTTCAACGCCAATGTCCCCACCGTGGTCATCGCTCACGGCTGGCTCAGCAACCAGTACTCCGCCATCAACCCCACGATTAGGGATGGTACGTACACCTGTTTTACTAAATACTTGCTGCGTCCCGCGGCTTCATGAGGATTTCCACAAGAGCCGTTAAATTTTCTGGCATACTATTTTCACACTAAAGAAAAGAAAGTTTACTCTCTACAATGATACTTGGGAATACTGTAGCTTAGTGAATGAATTTTTGTTCAGAGATTAACAAACATACAAACAACTTCATTTTTATTATAATTTCTCTTTGTCTTTCCTCTCTCCAAACATCTTTCATATTTAAGATATAAAAAAGAGTACATAGATAGATTATTGAAACACTAAATAATTTTGAAAGATTTACCTGTACACAAGACAGACATAAGAGGAAATGCGGGTACGCTCTCGTCTGTTTTCTTTCTGGTTAATGACCATAAAGCAATGATTATTTACGGAATAATAAGTATTAACTACTCGTATGTCCCTATGTTTTCCTTTTTCATGATACATTATTTTTATAAGCACTAGAGCCCTCAAAAAATGCCGACTTAAACCGCTGTCAACAGCCAACGGCCAACAGGCCTCGTGTATAAAATTGACAACTATTAATGAGAAAGTAAAAACAGGGCCACAGTATATATCCAAGAAGGATATATACTGTGGCCCTGTTTTTACTTTCTCATAATTCAGTTTCTGAAATATCTTGTAATATGGTCCAATATTGAAGGAGGAAATAGGCAAGAGCCAATCCTCAAATTATGACTTTTTACTTAGCCTTTCTCAAAAGTCTCTCCGACCGCATTTCCTCTTAACACAGTTCACAACTTGTCAGTAACACGTAGTCACGTAAAATCGGAACTGCCGCTACCTATAACTTTATGACATAAACATGTAAGCTGCTGTGAACGTTCTTAGCCAAATCAGATATAAAAAACTATTGAGGAAAGTCTCTATATCCCTACTTATTTAATGAAGATGAATGTTGACGTCGTCATTTGCTAGAAATGTTTTGGGGTAGCTAACAATATTTTTTTTTTAATTTCAGCTTACTTACTCAAGAGTGACGTGAACGTCATTGTCCTGGACTGGAGTAGGCTCGCGATTTCTGACTACGTTACCGCAGCTAAAGGTGTACCCGCTGCCGGCCGTGATCTTGGAAAGTTCCTGGCTTTCGTTAACAGAGTGACCGGCCAGGGCTATGATATGATGCACCTTGTCGGCTTCAGCTTGGGCGCCCACCTTGTCGGTAATGCTGGCAGAGAACTTGGAGGAAGAGTCGCTCGTATTACAGGTACTTAACATTTTTATTGATTTATTTAATGCTATTTTGCTGTTGTCTGTTGATTTGAAATCAGCTAACAAGAAATACACAAGCGAAATTAGTGATCTATTTTATCGTCTAATTCAACTGACCTTTATAGTTATTTATTTTGATATCGACCTTGAAAATATTTCAACTATGTATTTTTAAGCATTGGACGCCGCTGGACCCCTATGGAATAACAACACAGACCGCATCAGACCCAGTGACGGCGTTTACGTTGAGGCTATCCACACCGATGGCGGTAACACTTTTGACAGTCTTGGTATCAGCTCCAACGTCGCTGACGCTGACTTCTACCCCAACGGTGGTATGTCCCAGCCAGGATGCTTCATCAACCTCTGCAGCCACATCCGTGCCTGGCAACTGTTCGCCGCTACAGTGACATACAACCATTTGGTTGGCCGTCAGTGCGCCAACAAAACGGAGCTCATCTTGAACAATTGCCGTGGTGCTCAACTCAGTATGGGCTACGATGACTTAAGGAAGACGGGGTGAGTTTTATTAACAAATACCGATTTTTTATTTCACTTAATCATTATTTCATTAATTACGTAAATATGTACATAATTATTCATAATCACACTATCACACTTCTTTATATTATAAAGGCGAAAGTTTGCGAGTGTGTTGGAATGTTTGTTACTTCTGCACGCACAAATGGTTGGACCAATTTTGATAAAATTTGGTATGAAGGTAGCTGACGCCTTGGATTGAAACATAGGACACTTTTTATCCCGATATTCCCACGGGATCGAGACTTATGCGGATGAAACCGTAGGGCGCTGTTATGCAAAAATATTAGAAACCAGCTCCTGCCCCGTGAAATGTCGGCACACGACCCACCACGTTGCATTCCACCGCTCGCCCGCGCTATTACCACGTTATTGCTTAGCGTTCTTTCTGTCTTTTTTCTTTTGCTCGGCTTCTCAGAGTCTTAGCGTGATGGTAAATAGCATATAGCCTTCCTCGAGAATTGGGCTATCATAAGCAAAAAGATTTTTTCAAATCCGTTTGTCAGTTCCAGAGAATAACGCGTTCAAACAGACAAACTCTTCAGCTTTATTATTAGTATAAATAGATAATGGAGATCATTAAATAAAAATTATTACTCCACAATTTTTTAAAACAAACGTAGTTGTTGTTTTAAAATTATTTATGTCTCTTTGAATAATGGAAAATAAATTTCGAATGACAATCCATGCAAACATATGCCAACGGTAACGGTTTGTATTTTTGCTCACACAATTTTTTTTCGTTCTATTTCAGATCTGGAATGTACCGTTTGGACACCGGCAGCTGGTATCCTTACTAATTTGACGAACCTACCTGAATATAATAAAAAATTCGGCACAACATTGACTTGCTTCTTTTATTTACTTCTACTCTGTTTCTTATACCTTGACAATTTATTAGATTTAACTGTCATAGGCAATTTTTAAAAAAAAGCAAAAGCACAGATCCCATAATTTAGTTGGCTTTTCTACATAGCTTGGTAGATAAAATTACAATTCTGATAAAGCTAAAGAGATATCATAGATCTTAATACAGTTTTGCAATTAAAATAGCAATCATTGATAAGCCAAATTATTTGTCACCCAATATGGCAAGTAAATGGGACGAAATGTTAATACATGTTTATTCTATATGTAATGGGAGTGTAATAATTGAAACAATCACAAAAGCGATAGCATTTAATTATGCAAGCAAAGAAAGAAGAGCAATAGCCAAGTATCTACCTTGTTATATAGCTGCAAACATTACATACTCAAAGCACGACTTTAGCGATTTAAGGTGAGCATATTTACTTATCTTTTTGTAGGTTATGGGTATTAGGAACTGCAATATCTATGAGGTAAGTGTTTTTTTTTTATCCTGTAGGATTATGTCTGATCTACGAGTATTATAGTGGATAGTTACGAGTATATCTGTAACTATGGCGCGATTATAGTACATTTTGTGTGTATCCTTTTCTAGTATAGTTTGTGGTGTGTACTTGTAGTAAGGGGTGTTAGATTTTTTATTGTTTAAGTGCTAGTTTTTGATGAATAATGTTTGCGACCTGGTTGTGTCTATGAGTGTAGTCTATCTGTGTGAGAGTTGTGCATGCTCCAGTTATATGTTGTATGGTTTCTGATTGAATGTGGCATCTGCGGCATATATCGTTTGTAGTGGTAAGGGTCTTTAATTATAAATTTCCTGTCGTTTTTGGTGTTGATGATTTGATCTTGTATATCTATGATGAAGCCTTCTGTTTCAGGGAACAGGTTACCTATTTTAAGCCACTTTTTAGACGCCACTATGTCAACATGGGATTGTTCTAAATCATGAGGGTGTCTACCGTCGAGGACTTTTTTCTTCCACTTTTAATTTTTTTGATTCTGTGGGTCAGGGTTATTCGTGTTTTGTATATTTTGTTCATTTAAGTGGGGTGTAGTTAAAATGATTTTGAGATATAACTTTGTGTATGTCACTACTGCGAGATTTTGAATAGAAGAACGTTTTTGGCCTAGTAATTTGTTTCTCCCAAAGGTCGATGACGATTAGGCCTCTCCCTCCGTTTTGTCTTTTGATGGTGAGTCGTTCGATCGCAGATTTAGGATGCAGGTTGTTATGTATTACTATAATGTGGCATAACTGGTATATGGTTGTAAAACTAAGCGTTGACAATAAATAAAAGGTCTTTCAAATTAGTCACGAATTATCACAATTATTAATCGACGGTCGTGCCGTCACACTCATTACCGTATTGTTTTAGTAGGTAGTAAAAGAGTAATAATAGTTCTTTCCAGAAGTTTGTAGGTATATCAGGAAGGCTGATGAGGTTTAATTACATTAGGCATTACCACTACCGTGCTAGGCAGAGCGATTAAAACATGTAAGACAATTTCTTTAGTCGAAGCCTTTGACCCAGTATTTTTTATATTGATCTTTATTCAGGCTAAAGTCGGTGCGTGATCTTGGGGTCACTTTCTCCGAAGATTTCTTGTTTCGCGAACATAATTATCGTACAGGTGTGTATAAAAACCTTCCAGAATCTTGGATTTGTATTGCGTGAAACCCGTGAATTTACTAAAACAGCAGCTGTGAAGTCGCTTTATAATGCTTTAGTTAGAAGTAACCTGGCAACGAGTGCTATCATCTGGAATCCATTTGAAACTAAGTACATATTGACTTATGGTAGAAAAAAAGCAATAAAAATTTATCCGGTTCCTTTATATGAAGCAATTTGGCGTCTACCTGTTCTGTCCACTTATGTATCCAACCCTCTTTGTAATAAGGATGGTTGTTACTATAACTTGGAAGTAAGGTGCAATTTCGCACTGGTTAAACATGTTTTTATGGTTTTTCGTGGTATGCTGAATAATCCGCGAATACTGGAATCTTTGAGATTGCTCTTTCCAAACAGTAGGCTGCGGCAGGGGCCGAGAGAGAAGCTGTTTAAAGTCCCGGGGGCCCGTACAAACTTGTTAAAGCTTGCGCCGGTGGGGCGGGCAATGAAGATACTCTACAGCGTCTCTCTGTGATCGGATATCTTTACTTGCTCTTTGGCGGAATTCCAGATGGTGACACATAACTTATTGTCCTCTGCATGATTTTTGTCGAAATGATAATCGACAGTTGTAAATTTGAACCCTATCAGTCAAAATAGGACAGTTTAAAAACATTTCACTTTAGTTAGTGGTGGTATCAAATTGGTTTTTGGTTGATGTCTCCGAGTGTAGAAATTGTGACTACATTGTTGTATTGGGTTCCCACCTGTAAAAACAAAACGTAAATGGTAATAGAAAATTTAAAAAAAAAGTTTTACTTAAATAAACCAACGTAAAAATAAGGCGACAAATTTGGATCGACGCTTCACAATCCACGATCATGGAGCACCGATCGTGGAAACGGAGATTCTTTCGCACGATCCGTTTTAGGAAACCTGCGATCCTGCTGCGCACTCCAGTGCCGGTCCTCATATTAGCTGGTTTAAGTTCAGTTGAACATCCATATTGCCCAATCGCCCTATCCACACCAAGCGCGGTAAACGAATGAGGTGCCATTCAGCATTGTCAAAAAATCGACCGCGCTCGGATCGGCCACTCCATGGAGCGCGTGCTCCACCGCGTGTGCCCAGATCGCGCGGGACATGTCCACACCGACCGCGTAGTTGGATCGCACTCCTGCCAGTCCCGATCAGAGCGCATTGGATCATCCGGTGTGGACCCAGCTATTACCCATTATCAATTAATAATCCGACAAACATTTTTCTGAATGTAATGGCTGCACTACTTGCACAAGATGTCAAATTCGTTTCATTTCCTATCAGCTCCATATTTCACTACGATTATTGTAGTCCGAGTCTCACTAATACCTTTTGCCAATGTTGTTGAAACATGATTAATTTCGG
The DNA here is from genome assembly GCA_945859645.1 of Amphipoea oculea. Taxonomy (NCBI): domain Eukaryota; kingdom Metazoa; phylum Arthropoda; class Insecta; order Lepidoptera; family Noctuidae; genus Amphipoea; species Amphipoea oculea. The sequence goes on from OX243876.1 coordinate 9,247,274, forward strand.
TGTACCAAACTCTTTCGTTCACTGTACTTCCTTGTTGTTGTTGGATAGTGGAAGACGAGTTAAAACGCGTGTCTTCATGCCACCGCTACCAACCATGACAAGATATTCACGTACCTCCTACATTCAAGTACAGACGCCAGCACATCAAGCTACTGCAATCTGTCAAATTTCTTTAATAGATTTTCAACTTTATCGCTAAAGTATAAGCACACCCCGGACACTCCATACAACGCCCGCAAAATAATTACCTACTACTACTACATTAAAAAATTACGTTTGTATACGTATGAATGTGTGCGTGAGGTACTTGTGTTTGCGAGCGCTCTTGTTAAAGAACTGCGACGAATACGCCGAAGTGCGGGGTGAGGTGCGGTAACTGATGTTAGTGCGGGGAAGGGAGTGGCCTTTCTGTACGTAGTACTTTCAGTATTCTGTGGTTAATGTTCAAAGTTGATTGGGAAAATTTGACAGTTTCGGGTAGCTTGATGTGCTGGTGTGTGTCCTTTCCGGCAAAGTTAAAGCTGATAGTGATAACCTAACATTACCTGTTTTTTTTTTTATTTCAGTAACCGACCAGATAGTAGGAAATTTTGTAAATCTTCTTCAAAAATAAAGTAACATTGAAAGGAGTGGCTCATCATAGATTAAATTCTAAAACAAATACTAGCAGTAGTGGTAAAACATTGGAATAGCTTCAAACTCCTTTCAAGATGCAGAAGTCGCTCTCGTGTTTGCTCCTCGTTACGGGTAAGTTTTTCTTAATAAATTACATTTAACTTAAAAAATAGATGTACCGTAGTGCGCCATTTGTAAGTCAGTTAAATGCAGCTTTCTTCATAACAGATGATTATCCTCATCTGCCTGCCTTTTTCCAACTTTCTTGGGGTTGGCTTCCAAACTAACCGGATGCAGCTGAATACCAGTACTATACCAGTCTTCATAACTGATACAAGGTCAATTTTAATTTTCTAACGAGACTCAACAGACTTAATTTGTATCAAGTCTGAAGAGTTTCGCTAGATTTTGCTATAAAATGTTTATTGATTCCTAAAAACGAAAAAACGAAAAAGATATTGATTTTCTAACCTTAAACATCAAGTTACTATAAAACCTGCTGTCATTGACTCTAAAACAATAGAAAAATCATTTCATATTGATAAAGGCATGTGGAGTTTCGCTAGCTAATTCAATATGATCTTGAACAGTATTTTTAAAACCAAAATCATTTGTTTTTTGAAATATTTAGAACTTTTATTCGATTTATATGACGTAAAAACCACGTTTTGCACGTAATGAAGCCATCGAAAAATGTTTTTAATTTCATACAAGTAAATAAATAGTCTCACTTCTGAGCCACGTATACAAGCTGTTCTCGAGGGTCGTCACGAACCGTCTCGCCAGGAGACTTGACGAGTTCAGAGCTAACAAGCCGGTTTTCGGAAAGGCTTCAGTACCGTAGGACCACATCCATACTGTTCGACAAATTGTGCAGAAGACCGAGGAGTACAATAAGCCGCTGTGTTGGACTACGAGAAAGCCTTCGACTCCATCGAAATATGGGCAGTTCTGGTCTCTCTGCAACGATGTCGAATTGACTGGCGCTACATCGAAGTGTTGAGATGTTTGTATGACGCTGCAACGATGACTGTCCAGATCCAGAATCAGAAAACCAGCCCCGTCTAACTGCTCAGGGGGGTGAGACGGGGCGATGGCCTAAATTGTTTACCAACGCGTTGGAAGACGTTTTCAAGACGCTGGACCGAACTATCCCGCAGTGTTTGAAGACTAAGGTCTTCAACCAGTGCGTCCTGCCCGTCATGACATACGGTGCTGAAACGTGGACACTGACGGTCGGGCTGGTCCACAAATTCAAGGTCGCTCAGCGCGCTATGGAACGAGCTATGCTCAGAGTCTCTTTGAAGGATAAAATCAGGAATGAAATTATCCGGAAAAGAACCGGAGTTACCGACATAGCTTGCAGAGTAAGCAAACTGAAGTGGCAGTGGGTTGGCCATGTCTGTCGAAGGACTGATGGCCGGTGGAGCAGACGAGTCCTGGAGTGGAGACCGCGTACCGGCAAGCGTAGTGTGGGACGCCCCTCAGCTAGATGGACGGACGACCTAACGAAGGTGGCTGGGGTAGACTGGATGCGGAAGGCGGAGGACAGGGTGCTGTGGCGCAGTCTGGGAGAGGCCTATGTCCAGCAGTGGACTGCGATAGTTGATTGATTGATTGAAATAAATAGTTATTACCTTCATTACATAATATGAAAATCGACGGTATAATTAGGCATATCCAGTAATTACGTTACGAGTTCAAAAGTGAAAAATTATAGACGGCTAGTACTGTTTACATAGATATCGATCTTAACGTTCTACTGTTCTTTTCTTTCAGTATATACTGCATCAACGGAGATCATAAGTAACCCAGACATCAACCAATACAAACTGTTCACCAGGTAAAATATTTTGCCAGAATACTCCAATGCTTTCTGACCTTATAAAATTATGGCCCACACTTTCTCACAGAAAAGAGGCCTTTGTCCCTGCACTGGAAATGCTAAAAGGCTGTTTATGCTTATGCTTAATGGATGAAATATTAAATCACAATCACACTCGAAAAAAGTATGATCGAAGGATATTTTATTTGACTTTGATTTAACAACAAAATCGGGAAAAATCTCCCGAAAATTAACACCCTTCAAACGCACCCTACAGACGCAACCAAAGAACTTCGCAAACGTTGACGATCAACGATAATAACTCCATCACCAACTCGAACTTCAACGCCAATGTCCCCACCGTGGTCATCGTTCACGGCTGGATCAGCAACCAGTACTCCGCCATCAACCCCATGATTAGGGATGGTAAGTACACACGTGTTTTATTAAATACTTGCTGCGTCCCGTGGCTTCATGAGGATTCCCATGAACCATTAAATTTTCTGGCATAGGTATTATTGCCACTCTATTTTTGGCAATGGCCTTGACAATTCAAAAGTGCCTGTAATTGGTTTAATTGAAATAAATACTTTGAGTTTGAGTGAAAAATTATCAAATATCTTCTCCCGCTCTGGGCGGAGCGGGAGGGGGTACCCACCCGTGTTCCTTCAGTTGCCCGTGCCAGGGGCCACGGTATTTCTTTCGAACAACCCGCGACCCTGGCAGGCATCGGCCCTAGCTGACCCTGTCAGTTAGTGCTGATATCTCTTTAATGCTCGCGTGGAACACAACGCGCCATCGACCCGGGCCTGGTCCTTACTGAACGGCGAGCTGCCCATTGCTCGCCGTCCGCAAACCCGCGCCTACGGTGGCCGGGAATCGGCTGTCGATTCCCGACGCCCTGGGCGGCTCCTGCGGCAACTAGGGGTGTGAGAGCGCAAAGATTGCCTCTGCTTTACGCGCTCCACCTCCTCCTTCGCGAGCATTACTGCTTCGCAGAAGGAGGTGATGGCTTCCCATGCACTCTCGCTCCGTACCATGGCCTGGACTAGGGCCGGACGCGAGAATGTTTTGGGGTAGCTTACAATATTCTGTTTTAATTTCAGCTTACTTAGACAAGAGTGACGTGAACGTCATTGTCGTGGACTGGAGTAGACTCGCGTATTCTGACTACGTTACCGCAACTAAAGGTGTACCCGCTGCCGGCCGTAATCTTGGACACTTCCTGGATTTCGTTTACAGAGTGACCGGCCAGGGCTATGATATGATGCACCTTGTCGGGTTCAGCTTGGGCGCCCACCTTGTCGGTAACGCTGGCAGAGAACTTGGAGGAAGAGTCGCTCGTATTACAGGTACTTAACATTTTTATTTATTTATTTAATGCTAATTTGCTGTTGTCTGTTGATTTGAAATCAGCTAACAACAAAGACACTAGCGAAATTAATGATTTATTTTATCATCTAATTCAACGTACCTTTATCGTTATTCATTATTAAATTTGATAAGGACCTTGCCAATATTTCAACCATGTATTTTTAAGGTTTGGACCCCGCTGGACCCCTATGGGACAACAACACAGACCGCATCAGACCCAGTGACGGCGTTTACGTTGAGGCTATCCACACCAATGGGGGTAACACTATCGGCAGTCTTGGTATCGGCTCCAACGTCGCTGACACTGACTTCTATCCCAACGGTGGTATGAACCAGCCAGGATGCCTCACCGACATCTGCAGCCATAAACGTGCCTGGCAACTGTTCGCCGCTACAGTGACAGACGACCACTTGGTTGGTAGTCGGTGCGCCAACAAAGAGGAGCTCATCTCGAACAATTGTCGTGGTGCTCAACTCAATATGGGCAACGATGACTTAAGGAAGACGGGGTGAGTTGTATTAACAAATACCGATTTTTTATTTCACTTAATCATTATTTAATTAATTACGTAAATATTCATAATCACACTAATATTATAAAGGCTTGCGAGTGTGTTTGAATGTTTGTTACTTCTTCACGCACAAACGGCTGAACCGATTTTAATAAAATTTTGTATGAAGGTAGCTGACGCCCTGGATTAATACATAGGATACTATTTTGTCCCAATATTCGCACGGGATCGAGACTTATGCGGGTGAAACCGTGGGGCGCTACTAGTTATACAAAAATATTAGAAACCAGCTTTTGCTGTTATCGCTTAGCGTTCTTTCCGTCTTTTTTTCTTTTTGCTCGGTGTCTCAGAGACCTAGCGTGATGGTAAATAGCGTATAGCCTTCCTTAAGAATTGGGCTATCAAATTAAAAAAAAAAGATTTTTTCTAATCCGCCTGTTAGTTCCAGAGAATAACTCGTTCAAACAAAGAAACAAACACTTCAGCATTATTATTATTATAAATAGATAATGGAGGTCATTAAATATACAGGGTCCCATTAAAATAAATGGACAAATTTCAACACAGCGCTCAGTACGTCTAACCAAAGATATCCAAGCAAAAAAAAACACTGATTAAAGTGATTTTATTTTGACCTAAAATAATAAATTACCGGCACATTAAATTATTTTCGTTAGCTGATTATTTTTCTTGTAAGTATCTAATGCGTTTTTCTTATATATATTTTTTTACCATCGTCATTATTTTGGTGGTCGGAATGATTTCTGAAAGTTTGTCCATCTATTTTAATGGGACCTTATATATTATTACTCCTCCATTTTTTAAATCAAATGTAGTTGTTGTTTTAAAATTATTAATGTCTCTTTGATTAATGGCAAATCAATTTCGAATGACAATCCATGCCAACATAGGCCAACGTTACTTATTTTATTTTCGTATGTATTGTTGCTTACACAATTTTTTTCTTTCTATTTCAGATCTGGAATGTACCGTTTGGACACCGGCAGCACGTATCCTTACTAATTTGACGAACCTACCTGACTATAATAAACAATTCGGCACAACATTGACTTGCTTCTTTTATTTACATACTAGCTGCGCCCCGCGGTTTCACCCGCATAAGTCTCGATCCCGTGTTAATATCGGGATAAAAGTATCCTATGTGTTAATCCTGGTTATAAACTATATGTGTGCCAAATTTTATCCAAATCCGTTTAGTAGTTTTTGCGTGAAAAAGTAACAAACATCCATCCGTCCTCACAAACTTTCGCGTATATTTATTCTGTTTCTTATACCTTGATAATTTAGTAGATTTAACTGTCATGGGCAATTTTTTACAAATGGCAAATATTTAAGTCAATTGATAAGCATAGATCTAGATTTTCTACATAGCTTGGTAAATAAAATTACAATTCTGATAAAGCTAAAGAGATATAATAGACCTTAATATAGTTTTGAATTTAAAATACCTTTCATTGATAAGCCAAATGATTTGTCACCCGATATGGCAAGTAAACTGGACGAAATGTTAATACTGGTTTATTCTATACGTAATGGGAGTATAATAATTGAAACAATCACCAAAGCAATAGTATTTCATGATGCAAGCAAAGAAAAAAGAGCAATAGCTAAGTATCTACTTTGTTATTTAGCTGCAAACATTACATACACAAAGCACAACATTACTGATGTAGAACAGGTGTAATGTAACGTGTTACACATCGAGCGTTCGTGCAGTCGGTACGGGGAAACAAGGCGCTCGCAACCTTGTTTCCCCGTCTGACTGCACGAACGAAAACTGTAGTTGTATTACTATTTTTTTTCCCGTGATAAACTATTTACATACCTATAAATTTGTACGGAACCCTCGGTGCGCGAGTCCGACTCGTACTTGACCGGTATTTAGTTCATAGGATATAAAGTAAGTAATTTTTTTAGAGTTCATGTAATAGAGTTGAATAGTTTAGTGTCAATAACTTGGTATACTTTAAATAATATTAAGTTATAATTTTTCGTCATTGTAATTAGCTCATTATTCAATTTGGTATCACCGTTATAAATATTAAAAAAAAAAGACGGGTTGCACTCCGGGAGTGCCGGCAGAAGTGAAAACTTGAATATTAACGTTGAAATAAATCAACTATTAATTTTAATTCTGAATAAGTAACTTACTATATACACTAGATAACTAACAATCTTAAAATAATAATATGTACAAGTATACAAAAAGGGAGGGAAAATAATCAAAGGGCGTCAAAAAATTCGTCCGCATCACTGTCAACGGGAAACGTGCCCAAAAGGCTGGCAGCATTGCCACGTTGTATGGCAATGCTGATTCTTTGGCCAAAAAATAGGCCAGCCCTCTGGTCACGTGATGAGTCGACCAACCGCTTGGCGATGTCTTGGAATACTAAGTGGGCACTCGGGCCCCATGGCCCTAGTGTTTCAACCCCAAACGGCTCAAATATGTAAGTTCCAAAGAGATTGGAGTATTTGCGCCGTTTGAGGTTTTCCGCACCTGCAGCAGCCGCCCCAGCACAGCTTACCGTGCTTGGAAGATGGGATGGCGCAAGGGTGTCGACACACGTTGCATCCCACACCAAAGGCCTACCTACCTTCCAAGGCATTATGGTCATCCCGTCTGGTCTCTTACCATCGTCGCGTGCCAAACCATTGGGTTCTAAAACAGCTGGCACCCCAGCGGTGACAAGAGCACGACGGATGATGTCATTGATGCTGGCATGCCGTGCTATCCGGCCTGCGCTTTTACTGCAGGATAAGCCATGGTGTCCGAGGCAGTCGACACCTTCACCGCATTGGCAGCGATGCGGAGCCACGCAGGGGGCGCCCAGACGCAAACAAGTAGCGAGCCGGAAGGTGGTGTCACCCAGCAATGTGCCTATGTTGGGTGACGGTAGTGCCTGAAGCCAGAGACCCGACTCCCACTCACCCACAGCCAGTAGGCGGGCACGCTCAGCAGTATTGGTGGACGTATTAATAAGATTATTCCGTACCAACCTGCAGAGCGGCTCATCCCACTGCCTCTGGGAAGATAGGTTCGCGGGCCGATCTGTATCCGGGCAAGCCATTTTCCAGGCGTTCTCCGCGTCGGCCAAGCACGGCACTTCAGAGTCAACCAGGGAGGGGGCTAAAATCTTCCCGGTCAACTTTTCGGTGCTGTGGACAGAGGACAGGAACGCCGGTAAGCTAATACTGGTAATTTTGCGGACGCCGAGGCCACCAAAGCGGATGGGTAGTGTGGCTTGCAGCCACGCTCGGTCGTCCAAGGCCACATTTAGAATTGATGTTAAAGTGCTGCGAATAATTTGGTCAATTTTGTCCAAGAGGTGTGGCTGCTTCCATAAAGGGGAAGAGCGTAGAAAATACATAAAATTTGGGCCAAAACAACAGTATCTAATTAGGGTGAATGCCGAATGTAGATTAATTTTGGAGAGTCTGTCCGAAATGTCGTTGAACTTTTTAATTTTTTCTTCGATGAAAGGAGGAAAACTATCTTCCAAAATTGGGGAACCTAGGAGGTGCAGTGAGCTTTTTTCTAAAATTTTTATTTGTGGGGCTATTGCATTAAATTTCTCTAGGGTCAATTGTCTGTCGGTAATGTCAGAAAGGTAAATTTCGCATTTTGAGGGGTTAAGGTCCAAGCCAATAGATTTAAATTCCTGTTTGAGAAGTTGTAGGTCATTCAAAACGGTGTCTACATCACCTCCTAGCGTTCCATCATCTAGGTACCACACGTTGAATTTTGAATTTAGTTTCTGGATGATTGGATGAATAGCCAAGCTGAAAATGACAGGCCCGAGAGGGTCACCTTGTTGGCATCCTACTGCAGATTCCAAAACATTGTCCTTATATAATAATTTGGAAGGGTGTCTGTAACACTGCCACATGAAACCATAAATTTCGGGTAATTCCTTTTTGACTTCAGCCAACAAAGTGTCCCTGTTTACAGAATTAAAGGCGTTCTTCACGTCAACCTTGAGAATGACCTCACCTTTGTTCGATCTTATAAAAGTGGACAGGGCATGAACGGCAGCCTCACAGCCCCCTTTTGAGCCAAAACCAAGCTGCAGGGGCTGAAACTTAGCTGTAAGCGATTGGCTATATAGCTTGCAGCATATTTTGGCTGCCGTACGCCTGTAAGTGCAACCAACAGCGATGGGACGAATGCCGCCGTCCCTCTTGCGCAGGGCACATAGGTTGGCCCCGTACAAGACATCGACGACAGCCTCGTTCACACCGCCGGTGAGCATGAGGGTAATAAGGGCCGCAAGCTCCTTTAAAAGCGACTCACCAGCTTCCCCGGCGCCTGAACTCAGTAAATCCTTGAGATGTTGTGGAGTCAGGCCGTCGAGACCGCCGGCGGAACCATTTCGGAAAGAGCTCACGGCTGCCATTAACTGGGGGGCCGAAACATTTAGAAAGGTTGAATTTAGATCGGGAGGGTCGGGGGGGTCGGGGAAGGTGAGGCCATCCGCAGGCGCTGGGTGTTTACTCTCTAGAGCTGATAGCGTTTCTGGAGAGTAAGGCGCCACCACATCGCTGCTGAATAGTATCCTGGCCGCTCCCTTGATGTCACCTTCACTTAATTTTGATTCTACATGTGAACACAAGCTTTTTTGTGATTGGTTGTTAAATGCAGGTAATTTTGGATCTAAAATTAGGGTCGAATTGTTACAGTTGTCTTTAATTTGGTTTGTTAAGGATTTTTTAGTTGCTAAATTTTTCTGGACATGTAGAATCCTATAAGGGAAGGTCAGTAATTGCTCCCAGGCACTTTTTGAGTTCTCCTGGGTTGCAAGACGGAGACACCGCGACAAATTCAGTGCAACAGACCGTCTCGCGCCCCGGGGAACTCTCTTTAAAACCGGTGTAGAATTTTTGAATTTTGCTAGCGTTTGCCACAAGGTTTGGTCTGGAGTTGTTGATGTTGGGGATGTAGCTGGGGGGCACAAAGGTACACTAAGTGATTTGTGAATCTTGCCATAGTGTATCTTCAGCCCCCGTTCGCCTTTAAAAAAGCGTGCCTGTGAGCAATACGGGCATCTCACCAGCTGAACATCAAGCGATGTAGCAGGTTGACTTACACTGTTTCCGGCGTCGCTACAGCCGGCATTGAACATATATATATAAAAACGCGCTTAAATTTACAGTAAAACTTACCTAAAAATATAAAAATAAACTATATATACACGCACTCAAAAAAAATAAACTAAAAACACTATTTTCATTATTTACAAAATGTCACACTGGAATTGTCAATTTTTTGACGACTGCGGCGCAGTCGCGCTCGGGGCCTGGGGCGCTGCGCATGCAGGGCGCAGCCTTCACACCCGTTGCCTTGGCTGCAAGCGTCGCGTCAGGAACTCGGGATGACTTTTGCTTTTATATATTTAGCTGTTGCTCGCGACGTAGTCAGCGATCCAGGAGAAAAGTAACCTATGTCCTTCTCCAGGTCATGGTACTTTTATTTGTATTACTTTCGAGAACAATTAGACGGATAGAATGGTAGGTTTATTATATTTATTTCAAGTTATTTGGCCAAGATACTGCGATCGTCACATCTAGTACAATGCACCGAATCACCTTAAGATAACACCGTCACTAGTGTAATTATGATGCACCGAGTATTTTAAACACTATTTTAGTTACTTTTAAACAGGAAAAACATTAAAATTAAATATAAATTTGCGAAACCGATGTTGACGTTGGCCAGTGTTGCTAGGTTTTTTTTAAAATTCTACTATTAATTGAATTAATATAACTCATTTTCTTTCGCTATTTCTTCGTCACTTTTTTCAAAATAGATGCACTTTGTGCAATTTCTATATTTTAAACACTTTATATACACGAATTTCACGAATACACAGCAGTGTGGCCACTACACAGACGGTCGAGCCATCAGCTGTCACCATCCATGGATGCGCGTGCCACGCTGTAACATAAACACACACGAACATTCGCGCAAGCGCCCTGCGCTGCCTAAACGAAACAGCAGGCATATATTTTCGCCGCGCCGTAGAAAGAGAAGGGGATACTTCCTCTCCTACGTCGCGGCGGCTGTCTACTCTCCATCCGTCTTACGAATTTTCGATCAGGTCACGTGTCCTGACGCGTTTTTAACATTTTTTACCCATTACAAAAAAGTGTACAACGCCGCTAAAGAAGTTTTCACTTCAAAAAAATCTGTCTTATCCTAAATCCCGCTGCAATTAATAATAATAACGTGACATTGGCCATAAACAGAACGAAGCCAAAAGAAAAAAAAAAAACAAAACCTGGAAGGTAAAGTTGAAAATTTTTGACAGAGTGATAACTTTATTTGTCATGAAGCTGTAGTGTATTTTTAGCACGCGTATTTAAGTCTTTGGATCGTTATTGAGAGACGTGATTTTATCATTTTTAAACGAAATAAAGCAGATTAAGAAAAATAATATTAAATAAAAGTGTATATTCATAACATGTCACTATGTTGGAGTTGGGTATATGTTTCCTGGCATTCGACATTTCTGACCTGTATGTAGTCTAGGAAAGTAACATAATATTATACTTGACGTAGGCTGGACATAGGCCTTCCCCAAGGACTGAAGTTAAACAACTTATATAAAGTTATCAGTATTAAATTAAAGTTTTTTTTTTTTTATAAATTAATACCATTTATTCCAAAATTTAAATATTTACCAATGTAAATATTTAATTTTTGCTAACATATAAACTATAATAATATGTACATTAATTAATTTACTATAATAATAATAATTAAAGTTGAATATAAGTAAAGCAAGTAATTTTAAAACATACAAAAATTTTATTAAACCACAACTGCATCCGTGGTTTGGGATGGTCCCTCGTTATTATCCAGGCAGACGGAGTCCACGGTTTGGCGGCGACTAACTTTGTCATGCTGCAAGGTAATTGCGTAACAAACTCAATTCGTTGGTTACAAAAAATAAAACTGCTGTTCCATACATTTTGGAGCACTCTTTTGGTGGAAAGAGCTTTTTTTTTAATAAACAACTAAGAATTTCAACGCAGTATCGTCTACAATAATTCAATTAAATTTATTCAGTAACAATTGACATTGCGTTCGAATATAATCCAGCATGAAACATTAACATTAACAACATAATTAGACGTAAGTACAAACATTATAAGAATACATGCAATTTAATTTAAATTAGAAAATATGATTTTATAAAACAATAAAATTGTATAATACCATGCAAACAAAAAATAAAAACCCAATGTCAATAAATTAATAGCAAATTAAATGAAAACTATAATCAAAAAATAAAAGTCATAGGCACGCACACGGAACACAATATAACACCATATACAAATAATTGCATGTCCGTTTCAATAACAACAAGTCAATTCAATCACAAATCATCTAATGAGTAGAGACATCTTTCTAAGAGAGCTGTGGTGACCCAGTGGTATCGGCCGCGACTTACGAGTTGTAGGTCGTAGGTTCGAACCCAGACAGGCGCTTTACTTTGTGTAAATTATTTCATCACCACTGCTCTCAAAACGGTGAAGGAAAATATCGTGAGGAAACCGGCATGTCCTAGAACCAAAAATTCAAAGACATGTGACATCTACCAACCCGCACTGGGCCCGCGTGGTGGATTACGGCCCACTCCCTCTCACAGAGAGGAGGCCTGTGTCCCAGCAGTGGGAACATTATAGGCTGATGATGATCTTTCTAACAGGAATGCTTTGAGTCTTGCTTTAAATGACAGGCTCATTTCAGGCTCATCACAGTATGCTTTTCAACTCTAGCGGTAGCTTATTAAATATCTTAACTGCCTGATACTGCGGACTATGTTTAACGATAGCAACACGCGGGATGATTTTGTTACCAAGGTCTTTCCTACGCATATTTTCCCCTAACCAGCCTGTCTTCGTCTGTTTCGTAATCATACACATTTTTTTTTAAGGTGCTTAAGAGTACTGCTACGTAAAGGCTAGGTACTGTAAGAATAACAAGTTCTTTAAAATATGGTTTACAAGAGTCTCGTTGAGAAATGCGGGCAATGGTTCGTATCGCTCTTTTTTGGAGAACGAATGCCCTATGCCAGTTGTAATGGTAGCTGTTTCCCCAAAATTGTATGCTATATTTCAGTTTGGACTCTATCAGTGCATAGTATACCATTTTCAAATGTGTTATGCTCACTTCATCCCTCAGACTTCTTAAGGCATAACAAGCAGATGATAAAGACGAATCCAGTGCAGCTAATTTTTTCTTCCAAATAATGTATTTTTAATTTCTTCTAAATAATGTTAGTATTGAATCCATGGTAACCGGTTAAGTGCGTCAATGTCCCTACCACCCTGCATTTTTAGCACTGAGAGTTTAAGCACTTAATAACAACTTTTGCCTAAGTTTGAGAATTACAGTTTGCGGAGCAATTTAAACGTCACCGGCTCACAATACGTATCGGCGTGACTCCATGTACTCTAAGATAATACGTACCTTTGGCTTAGACGAGACTTGCGTAAAAGTAATTGCAATAATATAAACATTGACGTGACGCGACCGAACGTGACGTAGCATTGCCATACAACGTGGCAATGCTGCCAGCCTTTTGGGCACTGTTCCTGTTGACAGCCATGCGGACGAATTCTTTGATGCCCTATGATTATTTTGTTAATTTTTTCATATAATTGTACATAATTATTATAGTTTATATGATAGCTTATTTTATGTAAATATCTATACAAATAAATAATTACAGAATAGATAAACACTTACATACTTTTAGGTACACGACATATACTAGATAAAGACAGAATTTTGTGCAAGAGGGAGAGGGAGGATTAGGACAGTACAGACTAATTACATTCGATTAGGTACACGACTTTAATAAAAAAAAGGTCAGCGATAACATTATTTAGGTTTAATAAATAAGACAGCATTACTTTTAAAGTTCATATTGCAATAACACGAACTTAATGCCTCTAATAACAATTTAAATTAAATAAATATGTCATAGCACAAAGCCGAGATAGTTGTACATTCAATTGTTTTGTTATTGTTGTGTTCTGATTTTAATTCAAATAAGCTTTTGATTCGAATGTGAAAACATTATTGAAATTAATGGAAAAACTTTATTTGTTTTAATCACATTGAAAAGGGACTTGTGTCACTGGTTGAGGCGATGCTCATCATAATCACCTTCTTGAGATCAGTGTGATGAAATAATTTATACAAAGAAAAGCGCCTATCTAGGACCTACGACCTATAACTTGAATGTTGGGGCCACCACTGCTCACGATGGTCAAAGTCAAAGCATTAATTTCAAATAGGCACATAAAAGGCAGTTTTGAACGTCAAAAATTACAATAAATTAAAATACTAAAAAACCCGACTGCGGTAAAAAACTTTAATTAAAAAAAAACTGAAAAGCTAAAAGCAAGCCCATTTTAAATTAAATAAAAGTTGGGAGCAGGTGGGACCCATTTGAGTTTGAAAATATAAAAATGGTATGGGTCCCGCCTGCTTCCAACTTTTATTTAATTTTTTTTTATTTCGTTTTTTACGTTTTGTCACTTCGAATTACTTTTAATCATATAAGTTGTATATATTTTTGAAATGGTCTTTAAAACCCTTTATTGTGATATCCCACTCGATGGTATTAGAAGAACAAAAAAATTCGAACTCCACAATATGGCACCTCAAATCCGCCATTTTACTTTGTTTTTGATTTTCATGTAGCCAGTGACACTCGCGCCATCAAGATAAATCTAAAGACGTATAATTTATCCAAATCCGTTCATTCGTTGAAGAGTTAAGAGGGAACAAAGATATACATACATACATACAGGTCAAACACATAACCCTGCTTTTGGGCTTCGCCGCAGTCGGGTAAAAATGATTTTTTTTACATTTTTTTCATTTTCACAATATGGCGTCCAGTAGTCGCCATATTAAAGGGTTTAGCCGTCCTTCCATAAGCAAACTGCCCCCGATAGGAACCTATATCGTAACCTATGTTATATTGTAGAGGGTACTAATAGTAGTTCATCGCGTAGATATTAGCTCTATATCTTAGGTAATTGAGGAGCTATTTGAAAAAAAGTGTCCGGAGACGACTTTTTTTCAAAGTGATATATCTCTGTTGATTTCAAAGCTAGAAAAATAAAACCAATTCCAGTGTTTATGGTACACTTTACAGTTTATTTTAGGTATATAAATTTTCATGAGCCAAGCTTAAATAAAAATATAAAAAAAATGCAAATAATTTTTTTTTTATTGATTTCTATCAGATCGAATTGAATTACCACTTTCGCATCGTATTCGTCGACCACGCAGGACACCGCGTAACATTTCAAAAGTGCAAGTACAATCGCGACACATTAATAGCAAAACCTACAGATGTTACATTGACTACAACCCCAATGGAAAAAGCCACGAAGATATTCGGCGTTATTGCTGTAACCACGGATATCGAGGGATATGGCATGGAGGCGTGCCGCATGTCACCTCTATAAAAGGCCATAAGTTGTAATCTGGCCTTATGTTGTTGTGCGCGACGGCGGTAAGCGCCGTAGTCATATGTTTGTATCGAAACGTGTAGTATCATTTCGTATTTTTACAAAATGCAGAATTGTTCCGTCCTTATTTGCAAAAATAGAACAATCACAACAAACCTTAAGACAAGTGGCATGTCCTACCATCGGTAATTAAAAAATCACTGCACTAATTATATTATTTAAGGATTTTACAAATATTTCGTTGTGAAATATTTTTGAAATAACAAGAAAATTGCCTAGCAATGGTAGTGATGCATAAAGTGATGATAAATATTGTTAGTCTGTCTAAATACGAAAATATATATAGAACCTATTTTTCAAAAATTAATACATTTCATTTCAATTTCCCGTTAGGCCTCATTTACGGAGACGCGGGGCGTCGCGCGTTGCGTTGAGCGGCGTGGCCCGCACTGAATTCAAATATATGGCGTTGTATGAGTGCGTTTACGGAGAAGCGATTTTAGACGCGTTTGTTTGAATTAGGGCGTTTTTTGCGGCCGAGCCCGCGGATGGCACCGACGCGTCCCACGCGGCGTTTATTGCGGCGGCGCACGCAGCGGCAATTCTCGATGAAGCTATGTCCGAGGCTTCGCCGCGGGCGCCGCGGCGGGCACCGCTACGCTTCCCGTCTCGCTTCTCTATGAACATGGTCGTATATAGCTATAAGTTTGTGTTTACGCGTGCGATGATGCGTGCCGCTTCACACGCCGCCCCACCGTAAACAGAAAAAACGTCCGACGCGCCGCGAGACGCCACGCCACACGCGACGCGAGACGCCCCGCGTCTCCGTAAATGAGGCCTTAGATCCAGAAATTAATTAAAAATAAATGGATAGATGCAACAGGCAGGGAAAATAATTGGTTTCCGTCAATCCAAACTGTAATTTGTTCTGTATACTTTAAAGATAATTGTTTTAAGTCGCCCGCGAAAAGACACAATTGCTCTTTAAGTGGGCTGTACCTACATTCAAATTAAGATACATACCTATATGAAACCGTAAGTTAACTATTATTAGTACAGCTACGTGCAAAAGTATTATGCATGTTACTTCATAATAAAAACAAAAGATAGGAATTCCAAGATCTTTTATGGTAGAACACGTATTTTCGTATTTTTTTATTTTTTTAAAGGGGATTGAAGATTTTTTATGGAGCCTATTTGTAATTTTGTGTATCGTCCTATCAGGCCTATCTATTATCCTATGTAAATCGGTGAAACTGACTAATCAACGAAACTAGCGAATTAAATAAACTGACGAATGAGGTAAACTGACCAGTAATACGCGGACTCGATATAATATGTATCCTATATACAGTGTGTCAGGTTAAACGAGGGACATACTTTAAGGAAGTGTAGTAGATACTCATGAAAATGAACAACTTTTAATATGGGGCGGACTGAAAAATATAAAAAAGAAAAAAAAAACAGCTGTTCCCTACATTTCGTCCAGTTATGCGAAGATAAATGTATAGAGCGGCTGGTTTAATTTTTTCGATTTCAGTGTAAGTCTCTTAGTAAAAATTGTTCATTTTCATGGGTAGGTACTACACTCCCTTAAAGTATGTCCCTCGTTTAACCTGACACACTGTATACAGGGTGTTACAGAAAGGGTATATCAATACAAACGGGTTGAACAGTGTATCTGGTCTAGAATCTCTGTACAAAATTTCAGCTCAAAAGCATTAACTTTGAAAATGCTTAATATTTTTTTATTTTTTTAGGCAAGGTATAGACAATTATTATATATTTTTTTGAAAGTGGTAATTCAATTCGATCTGATAGAAATCAATAAAAAAAACATTATTTGCATTTTTTAAATATTTTTATTTAAGCTTGGCTCATGAAAATTTATATAAAATAAACTGTAAAGTGTACCATAAACACTGGAATTGGTTTTATTTTTCTAGCTTTGAAATCAACAGAGATATATCACTTTGAAAAAAAGTCGTCTCCGGACACTTTTTTTCAAATAGCTCCTCAATTACCTAAGATATAGAGCTAATATCTACGCGATGAACTACTATTAGTACCCTCTACAATATAACATAGGTTACGATATAGGTTCCTATCGGGGGCAGTTTGCTTATGGAAGGACGGCTAAACCCTTTTCACTAACGTCATGTCTTTAGTGACACTCGTCGGACTAAGAGGAATCGATTGACGTGTGAATCATAAAAATCGGCCCAGGCGTTTGGTCTGTATAGTGCTTCAAAGGAACATACATACATACATAGGTTGATAAACACATTACCACTCCTTTGCGTTGCGCAGTCGGGTAAAAAGAATTGATTCTTGTCGCTTTATACAGAACTTTTTCAAAACTGCGTACTTGGCAATTGAAAAAAAGTTCTTGGGAATTTCATAAATTACCAGTTTCTCTGTAAAAGTAAATACCCAATGTGGAGACTGAAATATTTCTTTATATACCTACACTCAACGTAGTAACTAGAAAAAGTTTATGAATATATTGCTACATTTTTCAAAGAACTTATTCTGACAACGTTACGGCAATAATTCAAACTTAAATTATAGAAGCGTAGTCACAAAGTGCTCTCATGTCAGATGTCTTGTAGTTATGAAACTTTCAGCGTTATGAGAGACTCGTCAAAATAAAGAGTCACGAGATTATAAGTCACGAACGCAATCATTCGTGCCCAAAGCGCCATCTTGGTATTTTCATCAAATTTTGCCAAACGTTAAATTAGTGTCTCCGCACATGACCCGGAGCTTCTCCTATTATTTCACAACTGTTATCAGAATATCAAACAGCGATTCGGGAAAGTGTTACTCCAGTGTATTTATTGGAAATGCTAGGAAAATCGTCTCTATTGCAACAATGTTAGGAGTTGTAATTGCGTGTATGCGTTTGCGTGTTCGATTCGTTTTGCAGCTGATGGCTTGCGGACTGAGGAGTTGTGAGGAGCGAGTGTTTTTCACGGTCTCATTATGTGATGATTCGTATTCGAGGCCAGAGGAGAGTTACCAGTGTTAGGGTAAGGTTGAAGGGTAGCACCCACTTGCCGGCACGTCCCACTAGACCCTGCTTACGAAGTTCGTAAATTTTATTGATTTTATCTCGGTCTCATCCGAGATGTATTTCAGTTGTTTATTTGGATCACATTTCTTTAACACTCGTTAGACTAGTGTGGAAATGTAAACTTCTTTGATTGAATTACTGAGTTAGGACTAGCTTCTACATTGAGTCCTGAAAATGTGTTCCTTGATGAGAAAAATAAAGCCACTTTATAATCACACTAATATTATAAAGGCGAAAGTTTGTGAGTGTGTGTGTGTTAATATGTTTGTTACTTCTTCACGCTCACACGGCTGGACCAATTTTGATAAAATTTTGTATGGAGGTAGCCGACACCCTGGATTAACATATAGGCTACTTTTTATCCCGATATTCCTACGAGATCGACATTTACGCGGGTAAAACCGCGGGGCGCAGCTAGTCATTTCATATTTGGGTAAATTCATAACAAATACAAAATTATGATCAGATAACCGCTTTTATCTCAATACGAATCCTCGTTTAGTAACAATAGTTTAATTAAACTTTACCCTCTTAAATAAAAAGACTCTCCGCACTGCACGTACATGATTTCTTGTTTTAGTAAGTCCTTCCACAATGATGGACGTGACAAGACTACGAGGAGAAGTCTGTTTAGTTAAGGATACTCAACACTTCTACTAAGGAATAATCAACACTCCAGCTCTGGTAAAGGTTTCGGAAGAAAAGTATATTAATTCCCTGTCTGTTGTTTCAGTTTGAATTAGAGATGAAACTTTGTGTCCGATTCTCGGTTTTTGGACATGGAATAATTTTCTGAGAAATTGACTCCAATATTTTATTTGAATACATAATTACTAACATTACCTAACTCATTTATCCTACAATGTATATAATATAATTATGATATCCATACTTCCATACTATCCATACTGTCTGTCTGTTTGTATGTTACCTTTTCACGCCTAAACCGCTGAACCGATTTAGATGCAATTTGGTATAGAGATTGAGTCCCGGGAAAGGACATAGGATACTTTTTATCCCGATATTCCCACGGGATCGAGAGTTATGCGGGTGAAACCGCGGGGCGCAGCTAGTAATATTATAAATGTGATACTTTGTGTGTTTGGATGTCTTTTACACAATCACGCAAAAACGGCTGAAAGGTTTTGGATGAAATTTGGCATACAGGTGAGATGAGAGTTTATAACCTATCTTGGTAGTGCGTTTCCGTGGTAGAATTTTCGAAATCCACGCGGGCGAAACCAGTGGCAAAAGCTAGTGGGAAATAAATTATTTTGTGATATACGTAAATAGGTATATGAATATAGGAGGCACCGGTGTGCACTCTTAACTAAACGTCATATAAAAATATCAAAATCACAGTTTTTATCACGGATTAAGAGATAACCCAAAGTCAGCGAAAAAAAATGTTTTAAGTACCCCGTTTCTTACTTTTTAGGACAGTATTCTAGTATTCATACTTATACATGAAAAAAACGGGATTTTAGAACTAAATATGCAAAAAAATAGTTATAGGAACACTCGCAGAGGTTTTTGTCATAGTAGGTAATACTTGTTCAAGGTCACCTTTCATTTATTTTCGCCATTCGGTAGTTTTATATTATACTAGATGCGCCCCGCGGTTTCATCAGCATAAGTTTCGATCTCGTGGGAATAACGGGATAAAAAGTAGCCTATATGTTAATCCAGGGTGTCGGCTACCTCTATAAAAAATTTTATCAAAATTGGTCCAGCCGTTTGAGCGTGAAGAAGTAACAAACATATAAACACGCACACTCACAAACTTTCGCCTTAGTGCAATAGCGATTAGTGCGATAGTGATTAATTTTAAATATATTTTATTATTTTATATTAATAGTGAGTAAATTTCCAAGTAGTGGTAGGTTATATTCTTTGTTTTTGTTATTTTATTATTTATATTACTTCTTACTTTAATTTAGGCGGTGTGTTTTTTGTTTTTGTGCTCACACCATAAATAATTATTTTAAGTCTATACGTGAGGATTTGTGACCTCGTGAAAGCTGAGAAAGATAAACAAATTAAGTATCTTGACTTGGCTCGCGAGGTTGTCGACATGTGGGATGTGGACTCAGCGATCATTGTGCCGATAGTCGTTACAGCCAATGGTTTGATAGCCAAGAGCCTCGACCAACACCTAAGGAGGCTCTCGTTGGGCAGCTGGATCAAGGGCTTGATTCAGAGAGCGGTACTTCTGGACACGGCTCGCATTGTCAGGAGGTTCCTCTCTCTGGAGCCCTGACCGCCGGTAGCTTGGACCCTGTTCCCGATACCGGTGGGCTACTATTTTCGGGTGACTATGGTTTCCTTTTTTTTGTTTTTATTAACTGTAACTCATCCATGTACTAAAATAAATAAATAGATGATAAAAATACAAATCAAACTTAATTTCCAAGTAGCTATAGTACTTATCACATGTATATTTATAATGTTAAATCCCTAATTACTTATTAAGATAGTACTAGTACCACCAATTTATTATTTGTCAGCAAAATCGAAGAGATAATTATCAACAGAAATCGACCAGTTGATAACACGGCTGATAAACTTCCAATAAATACAGCTGTTGTGTCGAATGCATACATACGATTTCTCCATTTTCGCAGTGATTATGAAGACTGTCCTTCTATGGTTATTTGTCGCCACGGGTAAGTGAAACGAATTTGTTGAACAGCACCCTAAATTGTGTAACACACTATCAGTTTGAAGGATATTGCTTATATATTTATCCATTATTTTATATGTTCGAAAAATTTGTCTGCGCAACATGGTAAATAACGCAATTATTCTTGTAGATTAATGTTAATGATTGAGATTAATGTACCCATGCAAAATATTGTACCTAAAACATTTTAAAAGAGTAACGGTGGAGTTTCTTGCCCATTCTTCTCCCTCCGAAAACTACCTTTTGGAATGGGCGACTAGAATCAATTCTATTTTAAGATAATTTTTGACGTTCAAAAGTGCCTTTTATGTGCCTATTTGAAATAAATGCTTTGACTTTGACTTTTGACTTTAGAAACTGTCGAAATTAAAGCCATTCCTACTGTTAGTGTGTTACGCAGTTTTAATCACAGGAACATTATATGCAGTGGGACTGCATAAATAATGTTCCTGTGATTAAAATTGAGAAAAAATAATAAATATTCCGATGTACAGACTACGACCATAGAACGCATGTTCGGTCAAGTTAGATATAATCAGTGTTAATAGAATAGAATATATATTTATTTGCTTTAAAACATGGTACCTACATTAAGGTCTTATAAATAGAATTATGATCGACGGTCGATCGATCAGGTTAAGCTACGCTTGCCGCGGTTTGTCCGTGGATGAGTGACCATCTTTACATACCAAGACCCCTCCTTGCCTCGGAAGGCACGTTAAGCCATTGGTCCTGGCTGTCATTCGTGAATCTTTGACAGGCGGTACGGGTCGTCAGAAGCCCGAAAGTCTGACAACCAGTCTTACCAAGGGGTATCGTATAACCCAGTAACTGGGTTGTGGAGGTCAGATAGGCAGTCGCTCCATGTAAAATACTGGTACTCAGCTGCATCCGGTTAGACTGGAAGCCGACTCCAACATATTAAAAACGGCTAGGCAGATGATGATGATGATTTATAATTCATAACACATTGTTTGAAATAAAACGTCGAGAGGTGTCGTGGGACACCCGGTTGGAACAAAATTGCGTACGCTTTATATTATGTACTAAATAACAGGCACAATTTTAATAAATTAACAACGTCTAAAAGTGACTGAACCAAAGGACAGTGTGAAGAAATGGTAATAAATTTCAATTTTTTTTTTATTATTATTAATTATTATAAAAATATTGAATCAGCACATTCAATTTTAGTCACATACGCTTGTAAAGACACACATACTACATCAAAAGTGTCGTGACAGGCAAAATGATACACTTTTATTGGTCTCTCATTCGCCAAGTGTGCAGAGTATAACGTGCAATAAGAAACTTCGTTCCGATAATCATGCGACTTATTATGCAATCCAAAATTGAGTGCTTCTTAATCAGCCATTCCTGGTTAAAGCGTACCTACTTTCGACTTAAGACTTTAAATAAACAGACTCCATAATTGAACTGGACTCCAAGCTCCGAACACCCAATATCTTTAGCCAGTATAAACCTCATCCCTTACCAAAGCCATTTGCATTTCTAGCATATACCGCATCTGCGGTGCCGGTAAACAGTGACTACTCTGAGAACCATGTTTATCCACGGTTCATCAAGTTCCCGGATGGAAACGGAGTCATGCATGATGTGGACCTAGAAGCTCCGCTTGATCAGGAAATTCTTGACGATGTCAACAGGAACCCAGCTAACAACCTATACTTGTTATTTACCAGGTAAGCAATACTTGATAACTAAGAAATTAATAATTGTACGGTCTAAAGGTGTATTCTCGAACAACAATTGGCTTCTTTATGAATAAATAGATAGAAGGGAAAGATTTTGTAAAATTCTGATGGACTAGTACCGAAAGTGAATAAAATTTTTAACATTGTTGTTATTTTATTAAGTTTGGTGATCTGATAAGAAAAAACGTGCAGTTGAACCGTGAGTAGTCGCTGCAAAATAAACTTAACCTATTAATAATTCCTATTTCAGACGCAACCCTACCTCAGCGCAGACATTGGTCATAAACAATGCTGGTTCCATTACTAATTCTAACTTCAACGCTCGCGTGCCCACCGTAGTCGTCGTCCACGGCTGGCTCAGCAACCAGGACACCGATATTAACCCTGTTGTCAGAGATGGTAATTCAATTTTTCTCATCAAATCTTATGCCAAACTGTCAGCGTGTTTTTTCGTTATTTAAATATTGTCTTGTTTTTATAGCGTATCTTAGGAAATATGACGTCAACGTCATCGTTCTGGACTGGAGAAGGCTTGCGATTTCCAACTACGTGACAGCCGCTAATGGAGTCCCAGCTGTCGGTCGTGGTCTTGGACAGTTCCTGGCTTTCCTGAACTCCGTGACTGGAGCAGCCTTCACAAATATGCATCTTGTCGGCTTCAGTTTGGGTGCTCATCTTGTTGGCAACGCTGGCAGAGAGCTTAGGGGAAGAGTCGCTCGTATCACAGGTGATTATTATGTTCTGAAACAATTCCATACAATTTCATTAAAATGCCTCAAGTATGCTCTAACTAAGTATTAATTTTTAGCTCTGGACCCCGCTGGTCCCCTATGGAACTTTAACTCTGCCCGCGTTAACCCCAACGATGCAGTTTACGTCGAGGCTATCCATACCGATGGTGGCTACACGGTCGGTGGTCTCGGAATTGGATCTGACGTCGCCAACGCTGATTTCTACGTCAATGGTGGTATCAGCCAACCTGGCTGCCTTACTAACATCTGCAACCATAATAATGCTTGGAGATACTTTGCTGCAACAGTCACACACAACCACATTGTTGGAAATGCGTGCGCAAACTCATTGCAAATCACATGGGATAACTGCAGTGGCCAACGACTCAACCTGGGCAACAGTGACCTGAGGAAATGGGGGTGAGTTTTCTGTCTTCTGCTTTACTGTTGTTTGGAAACCTAGAATTTCTTGTTAATTATTTATTTATTATTGATTGTTTGCTTATGAAAAGAAATAACAGAGATTTTTGGATAACAATCTAAGTAGAAAAGCATGTCCGTTGGAAAAGGATTAACAATTTCTATTTTATTTTTAGATCTGGAAGGTTCCGCGCTAACACCGGCAGAAGATATCCTTTCTAATTCAACGACCTGGTTATATAATAAAATTGATCTTCACTAACTTTTTGTGTTTTACTTAACTTGTGTAGTACTGGTCCTACCAACATAATCAGAATGGTTTATATTAGCATAAGTTACTACATAATTAGCCTATGATGTTCCCACTGCTGAGACACAGGCCTCCTCTCTGTGAGAGGGAGTGGGCCGTAATCCACAACGCAGGCCCAGTTCGGGTTAGTACCGGTACGGTGGTACGGTGGCGCGATCTACTACAATACACATTTCACAATTATATACATAGACTGTTGTCATCCTAATTGGACCAACAACCTTAAAAAGAAAGCTAGGATATACTGATTTTGCGAAAGCTGGAAAACGAAGTGTTGTAGCACTACTTGATAGAGGCCCATGTAAATTATACAACCTACATTGCGTTGATCTAGATGTAAAACAGAAAAGATGTTGAAATTGAAATTGAAATTGTTTATTGAAATAATTGATTTACATAAATATTTACAAAATAGGGCCTTAAACTAGAGGTAGGTAGGAAATGATTGGATTCTACCTGAACTAGGAATAAACCTGTATCTCAGGTATCTCACTCAAGTGCTTATACATAAATATTAGGTATCTGAAATTCCTATAAATAGTAAATAATTTATCTACTTTAATTATTATGATTATGTTAAAATTGAGCAAAATAGAAAAACAAACACAAAAACATATAAGTCTGAAAATGTTCCAAATATTACATATTTAACTCAATTTTGGGAAAAATTAAATTTACGTCGATGTTTCTTCAAATGAGCGACATGTCTACGATGCGATCAAGTTTTTAACCGACTTTAAAAAAGGAGGTTCTGTACAAAGTGAAAAATAACTTTAATTTCGGAAGTCGGTGTCAAAAAACGAAAATGCGGAACCAACGACACCGACTTCCGAAATTAAAGTTATTTTTCACTTTGTAGTGTTTTTTTTTTTGAAGTCGGTTGTTTTTTTTGTAAAAAAGTTTTTTTAAACCACAAGCTCAACAGCTACGCATATACGTGTACGCAATGGAATACACTAAAATTAGATACGGGAATTAAATTATTTCGAAGCGAAATTGTCAATCTATCAATTCCGATAAGAAATGCATAGACATATCACCTGAGCTCTCTAAAAAAAAACAAGCAAAAAAACACGCAAATAAATAATTTCAACGTAATTACGTTGTGTAATTACGTTGAAATTATTTATTTGCGTGTCATGATAACTTAGCTTACAAAAGATGATAATTTTATAATTAATCTATACTTATAGATGAAGAGATTGTTTTTTGTACGCGCTATCTTTGAAACTACCAGTTGGATTTGAAAAATTATTTTTGCAATTTATAGCCCTGCTAGCTTTTGCCAACGGCTTCGCCCGCATGGAGGTCGAAATTTATCCCACGAGAACATGAACTGGGATAAAAAGTATCCTATATGTTAATCCAGGTTATAAACATTTGTGAGTCAAATTTCATTTAAATCCGTTTAGTAGTTTTTGCGTGAAAGAGTAACAAACATCCATCCATCCATCCTCACAAACTTTCGCCTTTATAATATTAGGTCCTTACATATGAAATTGGCGTTTTGTATGGAAGGAACAAAAAGTCGAATATTTTTTAATATAATATATTTAATTAATCAAAGTATGAACCATTGTTTTCAATGCACTTTTGCCATCTTATAGGTAGTTCATTGATCCCTTTACTAAAAAAACCAGTCGGACGGGAATCAATAAAATCTTTGAAGGCGATTTGGACTGCCCCATCGGAGTTGAATTTTTTCCCGTGCAAAAAGTTATCCAAATTGCGAAAAAAATGGTAATCTGTTGGAGCAAGGTCCGGGGAGTACGGAGGATGTCTAAGACATTCCAATTCAAGTAATGTAACGCAGCAGTCGACGCGCGTTTGCCGGTTTGCTTCAGTCAATTCGTGAGGTACCCACCTTTCAAGCTTTTTAATCTTCCCAATTTGCTTCAAGTGAATTAAAACAGTTTTATCACTAACATCGAAGCCTGCAGCTAACTCGGACGTGGTTTGCGATGGGTCCGCTTCCACAATAGCCTTCAATTCTCCATTATCAACTTGGGTCTCAGGCCGTCTATGGGGCTTGTTCTGCAGGTCGAAATTTCCAGAACGAAAACGTTGGAACCAAAAACGAACTGTGTTTTCTTTTGCAACATGACCGCCATACACATCATTCACCCTTCGAGTCGTTTCCGCAGCACTAGTGCCACGGCGGAACTCGTACTCGTAAATAATGCGATATTTTAAATTTTCCATTTTGTAAAATGAGTGACGCAAACAGAAAAAACAGAAGAAAAAAAACAAATGAATGACGGTCATCGAAGCACAAATACATGAGTAAATAGCTGTACAAATTTGAATTTGGAATTCCTTACCAAAGAGGAGAAATTCGTGATTAAAGTGGCCAGTACGAAAAACGCCAATTTCATATGTAAGGACCTAATATAAGTGTGAAGTGTGATGTGATGTGGTTATAGTAGGATTCTTAAGGAAAGGGTATGGGTTTAAAATCACGCTACGACCATAAGGAGCCGAGTAAAAAGTAAGAAAGAACACTAAGCAAAAACGAAGTCATAGCGCGGGTAGGCGATGCGATGCGATGAGGTACGTCGGGGGAATAAGAAATTCACGCAGTAGAAGTCGCGGGCAGAAACTAGTTATGTACGAGTATATTGCCGACTTGACACCTTTGCCACATCGTCCTTTACTAAAACGCAAAGTATCATAGTGCGACAGATACAAGCGGCCATCTAAATCTGACCAATCTTAACTATAATCTATTTGTATCTGAATTATCTATTAAAACATTTATATCTGTCTTCAAATATGCGAGATGTGTGTGATACGAGGCGGTGAATGTTTTTAGGAAAGGCATTGCGCCATAACATTAAACGTAGGATCAGCACGCGGCTGTCGATAAGGCTCAATTTACACCGCCGCGGAACGAAATGGAAGCGATTTTTTTTGTACAAAGCATTATGAACTTTATGTCAATATTGTCACGCACAAATTAGATACACCCATACGCGCAGGTCGCGCATCTTCTGAAGAATTATCGCGCATTCTCGGGAATTCCTGCAGTAACAAGCTCGTATCTAGTTTTTACGTTAGACAATTGAGATAAAGTTCATTTTGCTATTACGAAAACTCGATTCCACTCCGTTCCGCGGCGGTGTAAATTAAGCCTAAGGCTCACGGAGTTAATTTGTGACTTTGTGTGTAAGAGGTAATCTACAGAACTACAAGGCACCAATTCTGTATGGTAATTATTATTTCCCGCGAAATCTTACCGTCTTAATCGTGTCTTGTTGTTTCAAGGTATCGAAATGTCAATCAAACCACGCCAACTTTGCGTTCATTTCGTGCGTTCATTGTGTCATAGAGAATAGGTACGTTAACAGCAGAAGGCCAATTCTCGTAATTTAAAACGTTGAAAATATAGTTGCAGTCTCATCACAGCGACAAAAAAATGTCAAAAATGTAGGACAATTAAAAGGTATTTTTGACAGATTGAGACTGAGATCAGACTGTAAACGTTCTTAAAGTTACGAGAATTGCCCCTCTGATGTCCTGATTAACTAAAGAATTGACGTGGTTTCGTAGGTGTTTATAGTGAATTAGGGCCCTGGTTTGATTCCGATTTTTTTATTCACTAATGGGAAGTGACAGTATTGCCAACAAAGTTTGGCTCTGTAGAGCGTTGTCTTTATCACTCCTGTGTCAAAAACTACATGTGCCATATCAACAGCAACGTCATTGTCTTACTGTTGAACTACCTAGTTTTAATTGATAAGTACTAGGTAACAGTATTAAGAATCTTTAGATAGTAATTGCGCAAAAATATATAATATAATAGGTATAAATAATCAAAAATCAATAAGTATAATAAAAATCCATAATAATAATCATCTAACATTATCATTCATGATATTAATAATCTCCTAAAATTGATCAATATCTATAATTCCTTAGTGATAATTTTCAATAAATACCGCTGTAGCCGCGATTTTTTTCATATGATCACTTTGTTCATATAGTAATCATGAAGACCGCACTTCTATGGTTCCTTGTCGCCACGAGTGAGTAAAATGATAATTATTATAATTTTTTTGATTAAGTATATAAAATTTTATGTTTTATTGGTTGTTTATGGAATAAATTTTATCAATCCAAACCATAATAGAATTAAATACTTTAAAACGCATTTAGCCAATAAAAGACAATATCGCTTATCAAAACCGTTTCCATCTCTAGCATATACGGCATATGCGGTGCCGGTAAACACTGATTACTCTGAGAACCATGTTTACCCACGGTTCATCAAGTTCTCGGATGGCGAAGATGTCTTGCACAACGTGGACCTAGAAGAGCCGCTTCAGCAACCAATTCTTGACGAAGTCACCAGGAATCCGGCTAATAACCAATACTTGCTGTATACCAGGTAAGTGATTGTTGACTAAACTGGAAAAGAATGTCAATGTTTGACTTTGGCACTGGCTTCTGTCTAGTTGGCAGCAGAAAAACAACAAACATTTCTAAAGCTTGACCATTTGCAATTGCTGTAGAACCACTGTTATAATCTTAACCTCAATACTCAATATCTTTATTGCTTTATTGCTACCTCATATAGAAGTGATCTTATTTCAGGCAAAACCCTACCTCATCGCAGTCATTGGTAATGAACAATGCTGATTCCATCACTAACTCTAACTTCAACCCTGGCGTGCCAACTGTTGTCGTCGTCCATGGCTGGCTCAGTAACCAAGACTCCAACATTAACCCTGTTGTTAGAGATGGTAATTGAAGTTTTCTTATAAAATTCTTATGCCTTACTATGAAAATTAACAATGTTCTATTTAATTACTCTCTTATGTTTTACAGCGTATCTTGGAAAATATGACGTGAACGTCATCGTTTTGGACTGGAGAAGGCTTGCGATTTCCAACTACGTGACTTCCGTGAGAGGAGTCCCTGCAGTTGGTCGTGGTCTTGGACAGTTCCTGGCATTCTTGAACTCCGTCACCGGAGCACCCTTCGAATCTATGCACCTTGTCGGCTTCAGTTTGGGTGCTCATCTTGTTGGTAACGCTGGTAGGGAGCTAGGAGGAAGGGTTGGTCGCATTACAGGTAATAACGATTTTCGTATTTTTTTTCTTTCCTTAGTAACTTTTATACAATCAAAGATTCCGTTCAATGAAGAGTTTTTTTTAGCAAATACTTTTTATTACTGTTCTATTTTTGCCTGCGTGTACTGAGTTAATTTAAGTTTTCGGGGTGTTATAACTTTTTATTGATTTCTAGCTCTCGACCCTGCTGGTCCACTATGGAATTTCAACTCCAACCGTGTCAACCCTAATGATGGAGTCTACGTCGAGGCTATCCACACTGATGGAGGTTACACCGTCGGCGGTCTCGGCATTGGATCTGACGTCGCTGACGCTGACTTTTACGTCAACGGAGGCATCAGCCAACCTGGCTGCCTCACTAACATCTGCAATCACAATAATGCTTGGAGATACTTCGCTGCTACAGTCTCATACAACCACATTGTTGGAAATGCTTGCTCAAGCTCATGGCAAATCACATGGAATAACTGCAGGGGCCAACAACTCAACATGGGCAACAGTGACCTGACGAAATGGGGGTGAGTTTTCTGTCTTCTGCTGTACTGTTGTTTGGAAACCTAGAATTTCGTGTTAATTATTTATTTATTGTTTGGTTATGAAAAGAAATAACAGAGTTTTTTGAATAACAGGTTAAATAGAAACGCATGTCCGTTGGGAAAGGATTAACAATTTCTATTTTATTTTCAGATCTGGAAGGTTCCGCGCTAACACCGGCAGAAGATATCCTTACTAATTCAACGACCTGGATATGTAATAAAATTGATCTTCGCTAACTTTTTGTGTTTTACTTAACTATGCAGACATATTATGAAGGAATTTATACACTGTCGAACTAGGATACAAGAACGAGCGAATGAGAATACAAATACTTTACCTAGGTATATTATTAATTGATTAATGATTAGAGTGGCAGGCAAGTAGGTGTAGTAATGTTCTTGTAATCACAAGAACATTTTAATATTTTATAGGAGTATCTATGGAATCACTTAGAAAAGTATTTTTATAATGTCACAATAGTTTAACAAGCGCCATAGTTTATAAAATGTGTAAGGTTAATTCTAAATTTATATAGGTGAGGTACGATTAAAATGACTTACTGTAGTTTTCGGTTAAACGCAATTTAGGCATATTATGTCAGCAAACGCTGTATTGATTTTTCGGAATTTTCAGTAATTTATTCGGTCGTTTCTTTCTTTGTATTCGCATATAAGTTGTCGAAAAATTTGTTTATAAAGCAGTTTTGGGTATACTCATATTTTAATTTTTTTCGGAGCTTTTATTACTACCCTTAAAAAACGGTAGTACCTAATAAAAAACCGGCCAAGTGCGTGTTGGACCGCGCTCAATGAAGGGTTCCGTAGTTCGGATGAATTTGTCCTAAAAACAAACTTTACATTGTAGTTGAAAAACATGTTCTCCCATACATTCCAATTGCAAATACTCGTGTATTTGTAAAGCCTATTGTGTAGCTGTGATAGTTTTTCTTTTAAATTTGTTATAATTATTGCCGTGAATTTTTCCACATGTCCAAAAACAACCATTTAGTTGGTACGGAAGGGGAGACATTCGACTCTAACAAAAAAATAGCACTTTAAAGTTTAATATTTGCCATCGGATACCAAAATCGAAAAATGGTTTTCCCACTCCCGCAATATTTTCGAACGGCGGCCTATCGCCAACGACAACCCACACCATGGGATAGACGAGAACACGTCACGTGTAGGGGAGGGCACATAAAATATTTAGTTTAGATTTTATTTTACCACTTTTTCAGTGTGTTTAATATGTATATACTCATGCCAAATTACAGCTTTCTAGTACTAAGAGTCTCTGAACTAAACCGCGGATAGACAGACAGACGGACATGGCGAAACTATAAGATTTCCTTGTTGACTACGGAACCCTAAAACACGGTAAATCCTTTGTGTAAAATTATAATGCGATTTTTCAGCAATATTCAATTGTTCTTTGGAAAAATTTACAGAAAAAGGTCTTATAGGTACATATCTAATATAGACATCAACAACAAATCGGGTGTAACCTTAGAGAATGTAACAAAAAACAATGAGTAAGAATTTATTTATTAAACAAATATAAGTCGGCCCTTTTCTCGGTTTCGAGCTCAATATGGATAGGAGCTTCCAGTGTCCATGCGATACATGCCTGATCTGAAAGAATAAAAAAGTGTAAATATTATATACTTTTTAGTTACTTTTCTTCTTTGTACAGCTTTCCACTGTGTAACTTCTACTATTCTAATTCTTGTCCGTATTCATGAATTCTAATTTCTGTGATTTGTATCATCATCATCATTTCAACCGAAAGTCATCCATTGTTAGACATAGGCCTTCCCCGAACACTCTTTGACCAGTGCGTGTTGCTAGTGATGACATATGGCACTGAAACGTGGTCGCTCACAATGGGCCTTATTAGAAGGCTGAAAGTCACCCAAAGGGCAATGGAGAGGGCTATGCTTGGAGTTTCCCTGCGGGGTCGAATCAGGAATGAAGAGATCCGCAGGAGAACCAAGGTACCCGACATAGCCCGAAGAATTGCCAAACTTAAGTGGCAGTGGGCAGGGCACATTGCTCGCAGAACAGATGACCGATGGGGCCGAAAGGTTCTGGGAGTGGCAACCGCGTACCGGAAGACGTAGCGTTGGAAGGCCTCCCACAAGGTGGACCGACGACCTTGTGAAGGCCGCAAGAACTCGTTGGATGCGAGAAGCATAAAACCGGTCGAAGTGGAGGTGCTTGGGGGAGGCCTATGTCCAGCAGTGGACGTCTTTCGGCTCAAATGATGATGATGATATAATAATTATTATTATTATTAAACAAGTAAGATGTAACTTACCCAGTTTTCCTCAAATCATCATTACCCATGCGCAGCTGGATGCCGCGGCAGGTATTTAATGTGATTTGCGTTTGAGTTGTGCATCGTCTCCCAACCATATGATTGTAAGTGACAGTAGCGGCGAAGAACTCAACAGCACGATTGTGGTTGCAGAGGTGACTGCTGCAACCAGGCTGGGTGATACCACCGTTGGGGTAGAAGTCAGCATTAGCGACATTGGAGCCAATGCCAAGTGCACCAGAGTCTGAACCGCCATCGGTGTGGATAGCCTCCACGTAGATAGCATCGTTACCATTGACGCGATTTGAATTGAAGTTCCATAGGGGACCAGCAGGGTCTAGGGCTGTAAGAAAGTAATTTGATTTTAGTCTTATATAATTGATACAGTAACTGAATTTTGTAAGAATGTAAATTGTGACAAAAAAATGTGATCTTTTATTAATCTAATCGACACATTGCTAGGGAATTTTATCGCACCATTGCTTCCTAGCTAAAACACCGGGAAAAGATGAACATTTCTGTCTTTTGTAACTTGTGAATTAAAAGTATATTATGTATGGCTCCACGCATATATTATAACCATTTACCAAATTCACTTCTGGAGATAGGTGATATAAATATATTTAAAAACAATATAAAAACGCTATTACTAAACAAAGCATATTACTCTGTTACTGAATATTTACAGGATAAACTTATATAATGTTACTCCATACGATATTTTAAAATAATGTTTTTATTGTTAAATTCTAGTTTCGTAGATACCTGTGTATTTGTAAAATTGCATGCCTTAGGGTAGGATATGGCTAATGGACACTATTGTTTGTATGAGACCTTTTCTTTTGTACCAATATTCGCAAATTAATAAATGATTATGATTAAAAAGTACAAATTTTTAGCAATTAGTAAATAAATTATTAACAGAGTTTGAACATAAGTTCAATGTACCTGTAACACGCGCAGCTCTGCCACCAAGTGCTCTTCCAGCGTTACCAACTAAATGAGCGCCCAAACTGAAGCCAACGATGTGCATTTGGGTGAAGGCATGACCAGTTACTCTGTTCAGAAATGCCAGGAACTGTCCAAGTCCACGACCGACCTCTGGGACCCCTCTTGTGGCAGTCACGTAGTCGGATGCAGCAAGACGTCTCCAGTCACAAACGATGACGTTCACGTCGCTCTTACGGAGGTAAGCTGAGGAATTGACAAAATAAATCTAATAAGATCCTAAATAAATAAAAATGGTGAAAGTTCTGTGATCAGCTAAAGGTTCGTTAATTTCTGGTTCCAGAGCTAGTTAATTGACCCTTGAAAATCCTGCAAATGAGAAACCTCAGTTTATGGAAACAGTAAATCTGTCTACTTCGATAATTAATTCGACGATAGTAGATTGTTATTGTGATTTTAACCACAAGCACAGAATACACAGGTGCAATTTATGTCTCATCCAATTCAGTGGGCAAATATTGTTCTTGCATACTCATTATTAGCCTAGAAGGCCTGTGTCCGAGCAGTGGAAAAATTATAGGCTCATTATGCTATGCTCATTACGATTAATCAAGAAATATCATATTTGGAAAACTTTTTGAAAAATTGATCCCCCTTACTAATAACTGTGTTATATCAGATAAACAGTTACACACCGATTTCTCTCTTTCAGTCGTCAGTAATTTGATTTTCGAAAGATGAAGACAAAGCGTTGTGTAACTATACAGACGCTATACAAAGTTTATTAGTAAAGGGGTAAAACAGTAGCACAATGATAAATCAAACCAATCTTTTATTTTATCTTTTCAAAAGTAGGTATTCATACCATTTCTGATGATGGAGTTGGTAGAAGTAAACTGATTGCTGAGCCAACCGTGAGCAATCACAACAGTGGGCACGTTGGCATTGAAGTTGGACCTAGTGATGGAAGCTGCGTCATTGATCACCAGGGTCTGGGATATGATCTGGTTACGTCTGTAATAAAGTTTAAATTAAAATTAATATAACTACTACTACTATACTATGAGTTAACATCATCATTATTTAAGGCACTGACTGTCAGCGTCGGGAATCGATAGCCGATTCCCGGCCACCGTAGGCGCGGGCTTGCGGACGGCGAGCAATGGGCAGCTCGCCGTCCGGTAAGAACCAGGCCCGGGTCGATGGCGCGTTGTGTTCCACGCGCGCCTCAAAGAGATGTCAGCACTAACTGACGGGGTCTACCAGGACCAAAGCCTGCCGTGGTCGCAGGTTGTTCGAAAGAGATACCGTGGCCCCTGGCACAGGCAACTGAAGGAACACAGGTGGGTTTTAGTCAGTAAAAGTCTGACACGCCCTCTCGCTCCGCCCAGAGCGGGAGAAGTTATTTGATGATTTCCCACCCAAAAAAAAAAGGCAATGACTGTCACCGCGATCAACGTTGACCGCGAACAATAGATTTTCTATTGTGTCTGTTGTCTGAGAGTCAACGTGTCCAAGGACGACTTCTGGACATTGCGTAAAGTATCGCTAGATATCGGTAAATGCGGCGATGCTTTCTGGAGGCCCAGTGTCCTGATATATCAATCGTCCAGCAGGCTTCTTGCGCATCCAGTGGATTCCAACAAATATAATTTTGATATTTGTCTGAAATAAATTGATCGATGAAATATCATGATATTAATTGAACCGAGGGTTTCTTTAGAAAGTTCTATAGGTATTCAGAAGCAAGATTCAATATAAACTACTCTATCAAAATATGTCAAGTAGTCTTAGGAAGATGAACTCCTAATACAACTAGCTTTATAATTTGTAATAGGTATACAGGGTGTTACGGAAAGGGTATATCAATACAAACGGTTTGAAGAGTGTATCTGGTCTAGAATCTCTGTACAAAATTTCAGCTCAAAAGCAGTAACTTTGAAAATGCTTAATATTTTTTTATTTCGATAGTTTATTAAGTTGAAATCATAACAAACGTGTCACCGCACTACGAGGGTCATTATCCATTATCTGTAGTGTGTCTGTGTGCCTAGTACACGCACATCACGCCGCCGCGCGCAAGTGCAGCGCCATGATGTCGAAATAAAAAAAATATTAAGCATTTTCAAAGTTAATGCTTTTGAGCTGAAATTTTGTACAGAGATTCTAGACCAGATACACTCTTCAACCCGTTTGTATTGATAAACCCATTCCGTAACACCCTGTATAAAATAATAGAAATAATAAAGAGTTGGCTTCGGCCTTTCGTACGCCTTTAAAGGTCCGGGACCTCAGGGTCCCGAAAAATATCAACAGACGTAACAATAATAATTATACTGTTATACTAGCTGTAAGATTACAATAAAAATTACACGTTCGCAATAAAAGCCTAAGTGTTAAAATGCCCAGAAGCATAATTATCATTAGCTTTCTTTTCCCCTTTTATAGCTCTCTCGAGCGCCACTTCATTCCCGTTGCTTCATTGATATCTTTATGAGACAAAGAAATAAACTCAAGGAGTAAAGATACTCGTTCAGTTTTTTTCTTGAGCTGTATAATAATACCTACAGGCTGGCCTGCTAACATAATTACAATAATACAATATTATAAAGGCGAAAGTTTGTTAGTGTGTTTATATGTTTGTTACTTCTTCACGTTCAAACGGCTGGACCAATTTTGATAAAATTTTGTATGGAGGTAGCTGACACCTTGGATTAACATATAGGCTACTTTTTATCCCGATATTCCCACGGGATCTACATTTACGCGGGTGAAATCCAGCCTATAATGTTCCCACTGCTGGGACCCAGGCCTCTTCTCTGTGAGAGGCAGCGCTGTAGAGTCTGTTAGAGGCTGGCCTGCTAGCTACATGACTATTACGAGTACTATCAAATTTGATTCGATTTAGTGCAAAAACTTTCATTCAGGTGAGGTTTACATGACTAAAGTAAGATTTTAAGAAAATAAATTTAAAAAATCACAACTTCCAAACTGATGATTTTCGCGGAACATAAATGTTGTGTTTAGGTAAATCTTTGGAATGTCTTAGATAAAAAAAAATTTGGACCACTATGAATGGGTCACCCTGTATAAGTAAATGTAGATAAATGATGTAATTTAAACTGGTGGAGATGGAGCCTATGACCCGAATTTTGATAAGATCAGCTGGCTTAACCTACGTTGCTAAAAATGGCGCGTGAACTTTTTGCGGGCTTTAGCATAATCAGCCTATAATATTCCTGCTGCTGGGACACGGGCTTCCTCTCATAATAAAACAAAATAAAAATAATAACGCTGAGCGATAGCCGTTTTGCGTGGATGTGACGCATGTTTCCCCCTACCTTTTTTTATTTTTTGTGTTTATGTACCTTTTTGCGTCATTTTCACCGCAAATAAACGTACCTATTTTCTTTTTTTTTTTCTTTCTTTCTTTCTCTCGGTGATAGTGAATGGGCCGTAACCACAAGGGCCCAGTGCGGGTTGGTAGATGTCACATGTCTTCGAATTTATGGTTTTAGGATATGCCGGTTTCCTCACGATGTTTTTCTTTACCGTTTTGAAAACAGTGGTTGCGGGCTTTACCTTACAATATTTCCAAAAAACACAAACAACTTAAACTTTCCTTTAAAAATGTGCAACAGAACCCTACTGTTGTAAGCAGTAGGTATAACCTTAGATTTACGAGAAACAAACCGATGCCTCAATTTACTGTTTTAAAATTCACAGGTTTGAGAAGTTGTTTTTCTATAAACTACCTTCGTGTCCCAGAATATGTGAGTAGAACTAGCGGTAAATAATTAAACTGACTGTGTAGTTCTTGGCACTTAACATGGAGGACATTTTCTATAGGTGTTTTATAGGTAACTAGCCGACCCCCGCAGTTTCACCCGCATAAGTCCCGATCCCGTGGGACTATTGACATAAAAAGTATCCAATGTCCTAATTCAGGTTATGTTCTATGCATGTGCTAAATTTCATCCAAATCTGTTCAGCCGTTTTAGCGTGGAAGCGTAACAAATAAACATAAAAAAAATCAAATATTTTCTCTCTATAATATAAGTTTAGACAAAGGTAGTCTTTCAAATACATCCGGTTTTCGCCAACACACGTGTAAAGTTATTTCCGTAAATAACTTTACCTTCAAATGGTTCAGGTACTTGGATTTTTTGCGTGGGGACCTCATAAATAACAGGGTATCTGTCCCCGGAAGCAAGAAGAGCAGGCAAGTCCTACAGACGATTTTTAACGTGGAGATATTGTACAGGTTGGCAGTGGCATCGACACGCAAACTACAACCATAAGTTCAGCTCATGATTCTAGACCCCTAGCGTAGAAATTTTTCGTCTATTCAAAATCAAATTCATCTGTTTCATAAAAGTGTTCCATACATTTTGATCCACGCGGTCAAAATGTATGGAACAACATGATTCTCATTTACTGAATCCACGGTAACAGTTTGCGCGGTGACGTCCCTGCCACCTTGTATTCATGATTACCCAAGTCTGGGCGAGCTTCGTCATCATCCTAACGATTAAAACTTTACACTTCTCCATTTTCCATCAAACGGGGACCAACCATACCAGCACCCTAATTGCGTAAAACACCATCAATCACAATCTGAATCATTTTGAAGGCCGTTGCTAATCCATTGCTTCAAATGTTCAAAAAATGTATCTGCTCAGCAACGTATATAACGCAATGGATGTTGTTGAACTGTCAAAATGAAAGCCATTGCTACTGTTAGTGTATTACGCAGTTACCCCGCAGAGCCCTGATTCACAACCATACGACAGGCTATCGTATCGAAAACCTGACATTTCGATAACCTGATTTGACTTGCCCTCAACAGCAAATAGCTGTTGGAAGAATAGCGGGCGTCTATTTGATTTAAACTGACAAAATTTTCGGGTTTTGGACTTGTGAACCGCGTTTGGAAGACTCCTACGATAACAATGATTAATGTTCTATACGATACGGAAGCGTATCAAGTGTTTGTGAATAGCTATGCAGGTCCCGTTAGGATATCTAAATCAAAAGGCAATAAGTCTAACCTAGTATACAGCAGATACAAGTTATTAGCTGGGTCCTTGGTTATTTCATTGAGGAGTTCCATGTCAGGTTCAGCCTCCAGGTCCACGGTGTGCATGACACCCTCGCCATCGGGAATTTGTACATATCTTGAGTACTCGCGTTCTTTCTCTTGTTCTGCTACCGGCACCGCTGACGCGATGTAGGCTGGAAAAAGTATTTATAAAGTTTAGAATTGGAATTGTTAGTTCGAGAGTACGTAATGACATTTAATTTGGGTGTGATCCTGTCTTGTCCATGTTGATCATGTCTGTCGAAGGACATATGGCCGGTGGAGCAGACGAGCCCTGGAGTGGAGACCGCGTACAGGCAAGCGTAGTGTGGGACGCCCCCCAACTAGATGGACGGACGAGCTAAAGAAGGTGGCTAGGGTAGACTAGATGCGGAAGGCAGAGGATAGGGTGCTGTGGCGTAGTCTGGGAGAGGCCTATGTCCAGCAGTGGACTGCGATAGGCTGACCACTGTTCTTAAAACGGTGAAGGAAAAGGGCATGTCCTAGAACCGAAAATTCGCAGACATGTGACATCTACCCACCCGCACTGGGTACGGGTGGTGGATTACGGCCCACTCCCTCCTATCGAGAGGAGGCCTGTGTCCCAGCAGTGGGGACATTATAGGCTGATTATGCGATCTTGTCCTATATTCTGTCTTTCCCGTTCTTCCAAACCTGAGGGCCTTAGCGTGATTCTATCAGCGATAATAATGATCGATAAGTCAAGAACGCATTGGATTGACATAAACTACCAAAAAGCTTATGTAAATCCTGTTGAAACTTGTTGTAGAAATACGAATCGCTTTATAAGCGATTGCCTTTGGTTTTTATTTTAGCCACACTATGATACTAATGACCAGCTGGTTAATGAGACTAGAGGGGCAATTCTCGTAATTTTAAGAACGTTCACAGGTCCTTTCTCAGTCTCAATCTGTCAAAAAAACATGAAAATACCTCGAATTTCCCTAAATTTTGACAAGTTTTTGACAGTCATTGTTTGTCACCGATATGAGACCGCGACTAGATTTTGAACGTTTTAAATTACGAGAATTGGCCTTCAGAGGTGTTAAAATTTTAGAGCATTGTCTTAGAAATAAAAGCAGGAAGTAATAAATACAAAACAATTTTGTTAGAAGTAAGGATTCCTGGGAATGTAACCAGAAAAGGGAACAACACGACATACCATTCGAACAAAGCCACAACTAAGAGCTAAAGCTCTTAGTTGTGGCTTTGTTCGAATGGTATGTCAAAAAAAAAACAACAGTTACATACCGGTAGAAACTAAAATCAGTAGTAGTACCTTTCGCATTGTTGCAATAATACTAATATATCTGATATTGTGGATAACTTGCTATTTATCTTACTTGGTAATTGTTTTTTATCGTTCAAAATCGTGATGATAATGTTAATCTTATCCAATTAATATTTTAAATCGTATTGTTTTGGAAGTGTTTATTATATAATGTGATAAAAATATATTGGCTATCGGTACCTGCTTGCATTAAGAGATAATTAATTAATCAAAACATTTCTCCATTTATCGACCCCTGAGTACCTACTCGTTTTTATTAGATTTAGGTATCAATATACCACAACATCCCGCCTGTTTTTCTCGAAGGGTCATGCAGAGGTGTACCAGTAGGTACACCCACATTTCGCCAGTTATATTTAAGTCTAATGTCAAAGGGGTTCAGCCAATTGCCATCAACCGGGCATACATCTAGATCCCGGCGTTTACTGAGAAATTTTGGACAGAAAAAACTCGAACCCAGCACGTTATGCTAGACAGACCGTGCTTGCGACGACGAGGCAGACTTTTACTTTTATAAGTTTGAGTTCAGTTCAAATGGCAATATTCGTGGCATATGAGATAGGTATTCCTGAAATCACTTCGTTGTATGTATGGAAAACAGGGGCGAGTCTGTGGTGCTCCATTTTGCTACTCAAATATTTGACTATTTTTACGCATGGAGACAAAGGCTAGTTTGTGACGTCACTTAGATTTTTTTTTTAAAGCAACGCTGAATTTACTATGTTGCTGATGCAGATAAATGTGTTGGTAATTGATAATGTTCCGTACACAAAATACGCGCATTGACGTGGAGGGCTGGTGTCCAGCCCGTATTACCTATTACCTAATTGATAATGTTCTCTTTAAACACAATCCAATTACATGCTTCGCGGACTTCGTACAAGTGTTCGATGTATTTATGACAGCTGTCTGTCAGCTGTCTGTCATGTGTCTTTTTGTTCTCTCTAAAAAAACCTCACGGTGGTCATGTGCCTCTGATTGTTGTACAATAAAATATCCAACTAAATCTTAATATTACTTTTCTTTTTAGTCCATAATCCATCAAAAAGCCAGTAGTGAAATAGATTTTTTATCACTTCTATTCAAAAAGAGCTAGTGTATTCTTCGTAAACCGGGACTAAAATAACTCTATAATCCCTAGGGACTAAAATAGATTTGAATTTAGAATGTGGATATTGTTAGTAAAAGTTTCAATCACTAACGAGATCAATCACGACATTGTATGAACAAGTAAAACGCGCGCGAGCCAAATAAAAAAAAAATTGTGAAAAAATTAAAAAAAAAACGCACGAAAAGCATTCTGCCTTCGTTCGTAGTTGTTTACTCAAATTTGTATGTAAATAAATAAACGTACTATTCTTATTCATAAGTTGCACTTACTTATTTTTTCATAAAGAGTGATAAAAGGTATTGTCCACCTGGACATTCTACTTTTCACCGGGAGCAACACTATTTTAAGCTCAAGTAACGTACTTTAAATCCCTCGCTGCGCTCTGGATGCAAAGAACCACTCGCCTTCAAAATAGTTGTTTGCTCCCTTGGCAAATAATCTTCTATTTTTCTAAATTTTTTTTCCTATAATTTGTAGACTGGATTATAATGATCAACCTTGTATCTAAGAGCTACTGAAATTGATATCTTCTTCACGATTTCCTGGTTATCATGAAAGTTGAGTGTGGGAAACTACATACAATGTATTTAATTAATGTAATCTAATTGAAAAATGTTTCATAATCACCAGACGATGAAACCTGCTACTTTCTGCATTACAGGAGGTCTCCTAAAACTGTATACCTGTTATGATGCTTGTGCATATACACCTGAAAATTAATCTCTTTTTGTTCATAATTATTGTTTTTATCGATAGCAAACTAACATCATTAAACATTTAATCCGTGATAAAAACTGTGATTTTGATCTTTTTATGTGACGTCAATTATGAGTGTACCTCGTACCTATATTGATATACCTATTTACGTATATCACAAAGGCATTTATTTATCAAAAGTGAGTTAGAGACAGGAAGAGAGAGAGGGAAAGAGAAATTGTTATTCTGCATAAACAAAATGCACATTAAAAATTCGGTAACGTTTACTTATTATGTATGCACGGCGGGTTGTGCTGAGGTGGCTGCTGCAGGTGCAGAAAACCTCAAATGGCGCAAATATAAAAACCTTATTGGGAGCTATATGTTCAGTCACGTCTAAAAGTATGTATACACTTGGCTTTATTCAAAGGCGATTTTCTCCTTTATTTTTGAATGAAATTTTATTTTATTACGAAAATAGTATTTTCGAACCCATAGGTTTATGTTAAGTGTCGTATTTCAACGTTGCATTCGTTATTTCACGAAAAAATCGCAATTGAAAATTGTCAAGTGTATACATACTTTTAGACGTGACTGTTCATGCCGTTTGGGGTTGAAAAACTAGATCCGTGGGGTCTGAGTGATCATCGAGTATTTCCGGATATCGCCAAGCGGTTGATCGACTCTTAACGTGGCCAGAGGGCTGGCCTATTTTTAGGCCAAAGAATAGGCATTGCCACCCAATGTGGCAACGCTGCCAGCATTTTGGGCACTTTTACCACTGACAGCAGAACGGACGATTTTTTTTGTACATAATATAATTATTTTAGTGTTAGATTGTATATTGTATTAGGTAACAGTGCATAAAAAAATGTATTTAAAAATTTAATTAGTGACATATTTTTTCAGAAATTATTCCATTTCCAAAATCCGAGTATCAGACACACAAATTCATCTCCAATCTATCTGAAACAACAAACAGGAAAGCATATATTTCTCCGAAACCTTTACCAGAGCTGGAGTGTTGATTATTCCTTAGTTTACTCTTGATTATCCTTAAGTAAACACCCCCTCTTAGTTTCATGACGTCATTGTAGAAGAACTCACGAAAATAAGAAATGAAAAAAGTTTTCTTTAATCAGCAACTTGTGACCACTAGATCTTAGATGAAAGTTTTCGTGGAGATAACTTAAAATTATGTTTCCAGCGTCTGTCACGTTTCATCATGTCCAGTGCAGTTCCGAGAATCTTTTTATTTAAGAGGGTAAATTAAACGAGGATTCGTATTGAGAATAAAACGGTTGTCTGATTAAAATTTGTTGTGGAAGCACCCAAATATGAAATGATTATAAAATGGCTTTATTTTTCTCATCAAGGAACAGATTTTCAGGACTCAATATAATAATAATAATATAATAATAACCTCCACCACAGCCTTAAACAAATAGACCTAAAAGACTTAGTTTATATAACTCCAAAAAGCCGCAATTAGTTAGAAAGTTCATGCAAATTGACGAAAACGAAATCAATACTCGTCATAACATTAATTCTTCGTTAAAAAAAAGACCACGCATTCGCTACATCGACTTGGCTTTGGCCCGTTAATGTAGCTTAAACTAGCCAAAGAGCTAAGAAACAAAATGTGTTTATCAAAATAATAATAAATGTTTATTTGTACACAAAAACCAAACAATACAATTTAGTGACAGGATTTAGTTGTACAGCAGAGAAAATTTATGAATGAACGTTTGACTTTTAAACTAGGCAAAAAGCCTGTGTCTAAGAAGCCATTTTAATATAGAAGCTAGTCCTGACTCAGTAATCCAATAAAAGCTTGTAGATATCTAAGTTTACATTTCAACACTCGTCTTACGAGTTTTATAATGTGGTAGACGCAACGGTCTCGGATGAGACCGAGATAAAATCAATAACATTTACGAACTTCGTAAGCAGGGTCTAGTGGGACGTGCCGGCAAGTGGGTGCTACCCTTCAACCTTACCCTAACACTGGTAACTCTCCTCTGGCCTCGAATACGAATCGTCACATAATGAGACCGTGAAAAACACTCGCTCCTCACAACTCCTCAGTCCGCAAGCCATCAGCTACAAAACGAATCGAACACGCAAACGCATACACGCAATTACAACTCCTAATGTTGTTGCAATAGAGACGATTTTCCTAGCATTTCCAATAAATACACTGGAGTAACACTTTCCCGAATCGCTGTTTGATATTCTGATATCATTTGTGAAATAATAGGAGATGCTTCGATTCATGTGCGGGCAAAATTTAATGAAAATACTAATATGGCGCTTTGAGCACCGAATGACTGCTTGACTTATAATCTCGTGACTCTTTATTTTAGCGAGTCTCTCATAACGCTAAAAGTTTCATAACTACGACGCATCTGACATGAGAGCATTGTGACTATGCTTCTATAATTTAAGTTTAAATTATTGCAGTAACGTTGTCAGAATACGTTATATGAAAAATGTAGCAATATTATATTCATAAACTGTTTCACGTTGAGTGCATATAAACAAATATTTCCTTTCCTACAATGGAAACTAGTTATTTATGAAATTGTCAAGACTTTCATATCTACGAACGCACATCGAGTTTTCATAAAGTTCTGCATTCTACTTACCATTGAAACTCTCTTAGGACAAAGCCGCCGCAACGCATTGAATTCGCGTGTCACAGCATCGGATCGCCCACGTAAGACGTCGCTTAAGGGTTGATATATCGTATTACATTATTAGTGCGTCAATCAACGTTTTTAGCTGACTTATAAAAAGGAGGAGGTTCTATGTTCGTTCGTATGTATTTTTTATGTATGTTCATCGATATTTTCATGAATTGTGGACCGATTTTGAAAATTATTTTATTTGGTAGGGGAAGCTTGCCCGGTGGTCTCCTATAAATATTATTAATTTTGCTTAGCTAGTTTTTGATTTAGCTTCAATTTATTACGTATTTAATCCACTTGGTATGTGTTCATTTATTTTATAAAACTTCCAGTCACTGTTGTTTACATAGCAAGTAGGGGTATACGAGTTGAAGTGGACAACAAAAAAGAGAAACATAAAAAAAAGACGGGTTGCACTCCGGGAGTGCCGGCAGAAGTGAAAACTTGAATATTAACGTTGAAATAAATCAATTATTGATTGAATTAATATAACTCATTTTTTCTCACTATTTCTGCGTCACTTTTTTTATTAATAGATGCACTTTGTTCAATTTCCATATTTTAAACACTACACGAATTTTACGAATACACAGCAGTGTGGCTACTACACAGACGGTCGAGCCATCAGCTCTCCATCCATCCATTCACATCCACATCCATCCATCCATCCATAGTAGTTCTCCCCTGTCTAGTCTCTCCTGACGGTCACGTGCCCTGACGCGATGTCCTGACGCGAGTTTAACATTTTTTACCCATTACAAAAAAGTGTGCAACGCCGCTAAAGAAGTTTTCACTTAAAAAAAATTACAAAAAAAAACATCCGTCTTACAAAAAAAAAACACTACAAGTAAAATTTAAAAAAAAAATCGGAATTCGGTGACAAAAAACGAAAATACAGAACGAAAGTATTTTATTTGACAGAAACGAACCAAAGGCAAGCCAAATCACCATCACCAATCACCAATACAATAGCGGCAACGCGACAGTACAACCAAACCAAAAATCTCCAC
This sequence comes from Amphipoea oculea, assembly GCA_945859645.1. Taxonomy (NCBI): domain Eukaryota; kingdom Metazoa; phylum Arthropoda; class Insecta; order Lepidoptera; family Noctuidae; genus Amphipoea; species Amphipoea oculea. The sequence goes on from OX243876.1 coordinate 9,291,822, forward strand.
AAGGAATATGATTTTCCGCGAAAACCATATTCTGTGGTGTGTGCAGTAAATATTCATGAATACAAGCGTGCAGTTTGGGTACAGTATTATATGCGACCGCATAAGAAAGCGGTTGAATGCAAAGTGTGCTCCAGAGAGACCCGCCATCGATTCTTCGTCATTATCGATGCATGGCTGCTACAGCAGCGGCAGCGTGGCTAAAAATTTTAAAGTTCCGTTGGTATAAATATTTAAATTCCTTTTTTTTTCGTAATACTTAATACTTAATTAAATTCCAAATGTGATTAAAACAAATCCCTAATGTTTATCTTTTCATTTTAATAGAGTTTTGACGTTCAAATCAAGAGTCTATTAGAAGTAAAATCCAAACATACAGCATCAACAAAACAAGTTCAATTCGAAATAAAATATCGGCTTTGTGCTATGAAATCTTTATTTAATAATTTGTTATTAGAGGCAATACCTAAGTTCGTGTTATTCCAAGATAAGCTTTGAAAGTAATAAAAGCTTTCTGGTTTATTAAACTTTATTAATATTATTACTCAGCTTTTTTGATTAAATTCGTATATTGCAACTACTTTTAATCAAGTCTTGTCTCAAAAAGATATAGACAGCGTTAATATCCTTTAGTCCTTTTAGTATCGACACAATCGATAGATGGCGTTGTCCCATCTTTGAGAATTGCTGAATCGCGCCATGGTTTCGTCACCAACTTTCACAATAAGCGAGGATTGAAAATGATTAAACTGAAGCATGGATGGAACAAAATTGTAACAGAAATAGGTTTTTTTAATCCATTTGTTACTGACTCCCTAAATACAAAGATAATTATTTTTTACATACTTATAAGATTTTTTTATTGTGTTCATCGTTCCATATTCTTTAGGTATTATAGTTGTTAACTGTACCAATAAGCGAATATTTCTACTAATTCCTGCTGTGGTGATTTATTTTTTTTTTAATTATGGTTTATAGCTTTACCTATGTAGGTATTTAAACCTCAAGGTCAATAACTAATAGATTCAAATTCCTCGATTCACTTTGGTTATACAAAACATTAGCATAAAAAAGGTATGAATAGGTAAGTATACAGTAAGCACAATCTTTAAGAGGGATTTATAAAAGTGTTGTTAACATTCACTCGTGTTTTAACCTCAACTTTATGATTTTCTATTTTCGCTTTTATGTGCTTGTTTATTTATAAACTGTCTTTAATAATTGTAATTGGTTTTGAAGGTTCTAATGAAAGTAAATTACTTCATTAATTCAATTAGAGTTATGGCTTTACTCACTATTGTCAAAATTAAAATCTCCCAACAAAACCACTCGTAACACATAAAATAATACATTCCCTCTCCCATTATATCGATGTCTTAATAATCAAAAGGGGTCAGCAGGAACCCCAAAATGTGCAGGGTTCAATAAGGAAACGATCAGCACTCGATCACAACCATGACCAACGAGGGTCTAATATTCCGCAGTGGCGGTTGATTTGACAACCTAAGTGCTATTGTAGTAGACCCTTTCTTATACGAACAGGCAGATGCCAATGATGTTAATTGCGGCCATATTATTATTGACCAGTATGATTTTGGTTTTATCATAAAAAAACCGGTCAAGTGCGAGTCGGACTCGCGCACCGAGGGCTCCGTACAAATTTGTAGGTATGTAAATAGTATTTTTTTTGTAATGTAATTACAAATTTACAGTTTTCGTATTTTTTCCTTTACTTGTGCTACATGACATTGCTCCTTGCCAAATTTCATTATCCTAGGTCAACGGGAAGTAAGTACCAAATAGGTTTTGAATTCGGAACATAAACGCCCGTATTTTTTTAATGCGTTCACTTAGAAGTTTGATTTTTCAACTGCTTCAAGGGATTGCAGCCCTGAGTATTTGATATTAATTTCAACTTGAACACGGGTTTCTGAGGAAAAGGTTCTTGACTGACAGACAGACAGAAGGACAACGAAGTGATCTTATAAGTTCCGTTTTTCCTTTTGAGTTACGGAACCTTAAAAATGGTATTTCCTTCACATTGGAGAGTAATTTTATATTGGCTGTTTTCGCAGTAACATTTACTGGGAAAACAGCTGGCCTATTCTGTAAACATCTCACTGTTGAAAACTTAGATGAAGTAAGTTGTCATTCCACCATATGCTAGAGACACTGTTGTCAGCTACTAGACCAGTGGTGGCCCAAAGATAATGGTTCTGATTTGCGAAATGATTTGGTCGTGGGTTCGAACTCTGGCTTTATTTTGGTAAATAATTTCATTACCGCTTCTCTCAAAACTGAAAGTTATAAAACAACGAAAATGGCGACTAATTTAATTAATGTAATTAGTCGCCATTTTTGTTGTTTTGTAACACCTTGGAATGTAACAGGAAGAAAAAAAAAACATTCTTTACAGTCAAGCACTAAACTTGTTACTTTTAGAATATTAACTCACAACGAAAAAACTTACTCAAAATACGACAACTTCCATCCATCCATATCCAAACTACTAATAAAAGACAGATAGCTTCATTGTTTCCTGATACCTTTTCACGCCCAAACTTCTGAACCGATCGTTATATCAAAGTCAAAGCATTTATTTCAAATAGGCACATAAAAGGCACTTTTGAACGTCAAAAATTACCTTAAAATAGAATTGATTTTAGTCGCCCATTCCAAAAGATAGTTTTCGTATGGAGAAGAACGGGCAAGAAACTCCACCGCTACTCTTTTAAAATGTTTTACAATATTTTGCATGTGTACATTAATTATATAATAACATGTGAGGATGATGCACCTAAAATAATATTACTATACCACAATAGGTAAAAAAATTAAAAACGAAACCATGACATATAAATTAATTATCTGATAGATACATGGTGCTCACATATTTACAAACATAGAATTTGACAGATAGGATAACACCTGGAGAAGGACATAGGTTACTTTTCATCCTGGATATTTGTATTAAAGAACGATGAAATACACGCAGACGAAACAACAGCTAATATGAACATAAAAACTCCTTCAAAATACGACATCATAAATAAAGCACCATTATTTCCTTAAAAACTGAAGGAAAAGCGGTTGTTTGTTATCAGGGGAACAAGTTTCATAGTACGTGCGCCTTCAAACCCAACTGTTCCCCGTGGAACAGGGGGGGTTAGAGACGTGACTGTATACCCCTTTCACTTTCTGTATCGCCTTTATAATAATAGGTACTATTACCACTACTCTAAGTTTCAAAGTCGCCTAAACAATTAGTTCCGATATTTAGCAGAACATGTTTAACGATAGGGAAACATTTAACTCATCCTCGAAAAACTTAGATGGACACTTTTTAAAATGGATAAACCTATAAAAAATTTTTGCATCTCTTCGAGAGGGAGTGGGCTGTAATCTAGGACGCGGCCCCAGTGCGGGTTGGAAGATGTCACACATGTCTTCGAATTTTTGGTTCAAGGACATGCTGGTTTCCTCACGATGTTTTCCATCACCATTTTGAGAGCAGCGGTGATGATATTATTTACACAAAGTAAAGCGCTTGCCTGGGTTCGAACCCACGACCTACTACTTGTAAGTCGGGGCCGTTACCAATAGGCCACCACTGCCCTCTGACAATTGAATAATCGGCCCTAAATTGATAAAAGGGTGGAATATCCTTTCAACGTTCTCTCTGAGGTGTTCAGAGTACAAAGGTAGTCTTCATTGTGTAGTAGATGTGTAAAAGCAGTTGTAAGCTTTGAGAAATTTCGAAGCTACACATTTCAGTACTTTTAAGCGAACAGCTGAAGTGTTAGGTAGATAGAGAGGCAAATGTAGCGGCAAAACTTAGGATAAATGTTTACAACATACAACACTATAAAAAAAAACAATTTGAGCTACATAGACGTGCACTGCTAAAAATAATAATCCAAACTAATATTATAAATGCGAAAGTAACTCTGTCTGTCTGTCTGTCTTTTCTTCACGCCTAAACTACTGAACCGATTTAGATGAAATTTGGTATAGATATAGTTTGAGTCTCGGGAAAGGACATAGGATAGTTTTTATCCCGATATTCCCACGGGATCGAAACTTATGCGAGTGAAACCGCGGGGCGCAGCTAGTAATATATAAACACCCGAATTGAACCTCCTCCTTTTTTTGAAGTCGGTTAAAAATAGGGAACGTCTGTATGAAGCGAAACCCTCCCTTTTGCCCCTACAATGAACTGAAGCTAAGAAGTTAAAGGAGTCATCTCTGAATTATTATTTTTTGTTCAAACGCAGCCATTGTTCAAATGCTTTTAATTAAAATCACCAAGTGGAAAACTGCTATATTTATCATAAAAAAGAGCCATTAACAAAAACCGTGTGCGAGCAACAACTTTCCAATTGAATAGCAACAAAAACTGCTATAATGGTCAACTGTCTGGGAAGTTATTTCAGAAATTACCCCCAGCTGGTAAGGTTAACCCGAACGCTCATGTATACAAAGTGTTTTTTTTTTTATCACTCTATGGTACGAATGAGACCATATCAAAGAATCAACTGGCATATGAAATATTTTTCAATTAAGTATAATTGAAAATTAATTTCATTTTTCATACAAAATAATTCGGCGAAGTCACAATTAACCCTTACGTGAAATATGAGAACGTCGTATATTCTTAGCTTTAAATATGAATGATTGGTTTGAATGAAAATGAATTACTTGTATTTATCAATGAAACTTAAATACATGATATCTTCGAAACTATGCATTTTTGGACCACAAATATTGTAGGACTTTTTGTATTATTTTTACTAAATAGAATTATAACCCTAGAGTTAGGGGATATAAACATAACACGTTGTATAGTTATTGCCGGATTTTGGTGCCGCCACAAGTCCGGAAATCTGTTGTATTAGTAAAGCAATTTGTCCTGGGTCTGCTCGCCGCCCGCGAACTTTTCTAATCTAAACTGTTGGCCCCGCGTTCAATCTTCGTGAAAACTCGCTCGCAGTCGTACGAACGAGCGTATAGATGCGCGGCTAAAAACTTATGACTTTATATTGTCGATAATGACGTATTTTCCTAATAATTCGGTACCTAATTATGCATACGCAGTAACACGAATAAAAATAATGAATATATCTATATCTACATACATAACTATGCATATAATAAAATAATAACGGAGTCAAAACTGTACATTGAATATTTTCGAAATAAAATAATTGCCACGAGGTGTGGGAACGAGTCTGATGCCGAAAATATAGTTTTTTAAATAGTTTTCAGGTGGTCTGTTTGCTTGGATATATGTTCCAAAACGGTTGAACGGATTCGAATGAAATTTGGCACACGGATAATTTATAACCTGTAGGGTACTTTTAGGGTAGTACTTTTAATCCCGATAGTACGTTTCTGTGGGATATTTTCCGACATTCATGCGAAGATGGGGACAAATGTTAGTCATTAATATAAGCGTACCATCACCAAAAACAAAACAGAAATAGAATCTTAATCCATCTAGAATTCGTGATTAGTACTTTGTACCTCCTTCCCTGGTAAACAAAATAATCTATTACAGATAAAAATACTGGTTATTTCTTGTCAGAATACCCTGTTTTTATCACATTAAATCTAGAAAAATCTATCGATAAAGATGGCCACAAAAAAATTGTATTGACTCCGCGTTTTAACGCGCCTCCACAAACGAGCGAGGTCTCTCTAAACAGCTTCTTCAGAAAAATGTCGTTTTCGTGACGAATTATCTAGTCTGAACCTAATGAACCTTTTTGGCGCAGCCGTGAGGCACACACTATTGTTGTCTGAAACATTATTTTTTATTAATTTTGTGTTTCACGAACTGTGTCCAAATAAACATTTTTCTTTCTTTCTTTCTTTCTTAGATGTGTGTATGACCAGCGTAACACGCATAAATTTACAATTGCACGCAATGGGTTTTATTTTGACAGTTCACTCACGTTCAATGCGTTATTTACGTTGTTGAGCAGACGAATTTTTCAAACCTATGAAGCAATGGATTAGGAAAACCTTCAAAATTCTTGGATTGTGATTGAAAAAGTGTTACGCAATTAGGATGTAAGGATCGTAGCAGGTGTTATTCTGTAGGTTCTGCCTACCTCCACGGGACAAAGGCGTAAGTTTATGTATACAGGAAGATTTTTTTATCACCATCCAAATTTTTACAGGCTGTTCTACCCATGAATATGAACAACTTTCACTATGGGACCAACTCTGAAATCACGAAGAAAAAGTCAGCTTTTTCATACATTTTGGTCAAGTAGGTATTGAACTTTTGTATGAAACAGCAGATTTTTTTTTTTGTGATTTCACGGTAATTCCCATAGTGAAAGTTGTTCATATTCATGGGTAGAACACCCTGGAAACATTTGGATGGTGATAAAAAAATCTTCCTGTATAATTATGTTGTAGGTAACTTGTATGTCATCTAGTCTCTTAAGTAATGTATGTAGTAATTTTTCGGATAAAATATAGTTTTCTTGAGAATACTTTTGAATTGCGTTTGAATAGCCAGAATCTTCAACGATGTTCAGATATTTAATGTTTGAAATAAGAACTTCACTTCTATTCAATACTGGTTTGCAATGCCAAGCTAAAAGGCGATGAATCAAGGATTCGTCGTAGAAAAAATCAAACCAACCAAGTACCTATCTAAATCATATTTAGGTAGGTAATTGATTTATTTTGATTTCAAGTTAATAACGTACCTATTTTTAATACGACCTCTGTTTAGAGGTTTCTCTCCACGATTTCATTATAACTATGTAAGTTAACTTCTTGGCCCCTGACTTAAATTTTTCGAAGTCACATAGAATGTAGACTTTTTCTTACTCGTGGAGTTGGAGCTTAGGAGGAAATGCGGTCACGTGGTCGTTGGGGTTCATCGTTGGGACATAGGCCTCTCCCAAACCCGTTCCGTTGGGGTTCATTCCATGCGAATGTATTGCTCTGTTTTCCCCCTGACGTAATTATATATATTTTTTCTAAAATTAATATAATTACGCCAAAAAACAAAGTTTCTGTAGGAACATGGCAGTGGTGGATACACAATATATCGTAAAAAAATATTTGGACTAGTATCGTTAATCAGGGAGAAAACAGAGGAATACGTTTTCTCTTAAACCTGAAAAAAACTAACCACGCCATAAACAAAACCACAAAAGTCGAAAAGAAAGATCCAAAAAGTTTTAATGCACAGATTTGTCATTCAAATATAGAGTGGCCCGTAAACCCAGTAGTACAAAGGATGCACAATGCAACGTGCATTTCTTACGCGACCAGGAATTTACGATGCCCACAGGGAGCCAACTCGACGTTCTTTTATATTTGTTGGAAACACCAGTTTTTCAAATTTTTCGAGCCAGCAAAATATACGAAATCCCATGAGAGTGTTGAGAGAGTAGTCGTCAATTTTATGGTGAATTTTCCTCACGCTGGCAGTAGTGTAGGTGTGAATCAGCAAAATCTTAAACAAAAAAAAAGCTGCCAGCTGGTATGATGAATTGAGAAACTGAGCCATGAATTCCAGAAGACCACTTCCTACCAGTTATAATCATAATAATATTGTCATAGTAAGTTAACTCTTACAGGGTCAATGGTTAGCTACGCTAACCACATATTTCGGATTTTTTTTCTGTAAGTTCATGCCATTTAGCGATTATTTCTTGAACTATCATAGAAATACACCTTACGCTTGATTTAGTTTAGGCAGTTAGTGGCGCCGATATTCGTTTGTGATTGTATTGTTCGTATGAAAAAAATTCGTTGACAGTGTTTTTGTAACGTGCTCGGAAAAAAAAACAAAAATAAGGTGAGTCTATTATTTTTATGACTATGATTGTTTTATCAGACGTATTTTAGACATCTTTAGTAGGTATTTGATAAACAATGTATGTAATTTTGCGTTTCTAATGTAATATGACACTCATAATTAGGTGGTTAGAGTAGCTAAATTCCTCAAAAGCCTTCACTCTGATATTTTTTTCAACCATGTTTTCAGTATTCTTTAGCCTAAATATAACTATAAAAAACATAAAAACACGTATATTGTAACTTATATGAAAGTGCCCCTGAAAGAGTTAAGACAGAGGGGGCGTCAACATCTGTATCTGTCTTCGTGGGGTAACGGAGGTAAGGTACGGAAACATAAATATATAGGAATCAATCAATCAACTCAGCCTATCGCAGTCCACTGCTGGACATAGGCCTCTCCCAGACTGTGCCACAGCATCCTCTCCTCCGCCTTCTGCATCCAGTCTGTCCCAGCCACTTCTTAAGTTCGTCGTATCTAGTAATATATAAGTAGGAATATTGAATTTAATTATGCTACGTAATCTCATCCTCATTGTATACTATGTAAGTCGCACCATTTCGTGCGCACACTAGTCACAATATTTAAAGATGAAAGTCAAATTCTTCCATCCTAAAGAAAAACAAATGTTGTCTGTGGTCCAGTCGTTGGCGCGGTCTCCTGACATCTGTCAATCATTGTACTTTTTTGTGCCGCGCACTGATCACGTTTTCGTATATAAAAGTTCAGAAAAGTTTTAACAAGATGGGAAAACAGAAGAAAACGAGACGATGGAATGTAGGAGCTGACCGTACGCCTGCGAGAACTGGAAAAATCGCTTGAAAAAGCAAAGCGGAGCCGTCATCGAAACTCAGTTGTCGGCAATTGAAATCATGCCGTAATATACGCACAGCAGTCTCTAGAGTTTTCACTGTGAGGTCAACCATGAGAACGTAACTGTGCCGTATACTTACACAGGAACGATACCACATGAGCTATCACGCGAGGCTAGCCGATGGTATATACGTTCAGTGTTCGGAGGATCTTTGGCTGACAAGGGATGCCGTAATACACACAGCAGTCTCTGGTTTTCACTGTGAGGTCAACCATGAGAACGTAACTGTGCTGTATACTTACATAAGAACGACACCACATGAGCTATCACGCGATGCTGGCCGATGGTATATACGTTCAGTGTTCTGAGGATCTTTGGCCGTCTCTAAGTGTTCTCACGCGAGGTGAACCATGAGAACATTCAACTGTGCCATCAACTCCACACAGACTCACGAGAGGTTAGTCAATGTTCTATAATAATAATCCATTTATTTCAGGTTAAATCAAATAAAATCAGATATAAACCAGTCTATACGTCCAGTGTTAAAAACACATCCCTCCTGCATTCCTGGAGCTATCACGTGAGGTTAGCCATGGATTTAGATCTAAGCAGTCTGGGACCTAACTCTGATTGGTCTTCGTAGATGAGTACGGAGCCCTCTTCCATGGAAGACTACAGTTGGACTTTGTGTTATGTGACCGAAGCCAACGCAGCCGGATTGGGAATATCCATACTCAATGCTGTTAATTATAATCTAATTCCAAAATACTTTATATTCTAGATGTTAATATACATACATAACACATAATCAGCCTATAATGTTCCCACTGCTGGGACACAGGCCTCCTCTCAGTGAGGGTGTTAATATACAATTTATTTATTTTATTTATTTATTAAAATCTCCCTTATCACTATCATTACAGGTGTATACCTAATGCGATAGCGTGGTCTTACAATTATCTTAAGTACTTACAATTTAAAACTATGACAAAAGTAAAAACTATTAGTACTTATAATTATATCAAAAAAATAATATTGTTTCCTAAATAAAATATAGTACAGTATAAAACAAAATAACAAAATAAAAACAACAACATCTTATAGCCTACTCTAATCTACATTATAACATAAAAGGAACATCAGTATTTTTGCGAGTTCACTCAAATGGCATGTAAATACATCGATCTTCACGTGAAGATCGTTAATAACCCGAATTGCGCGGGTCAATGGTGTTTTGGCGAGAAGGTTGGTCCTGGCTACCGGCACAGCCAGCAGTGGCGGGCGGCGCCGCCTCCACACGTAGCGGTCTGGTACACATACACTCAGGCGCTGTAGTACTCCTGGGTTATGCTCAATGCCACGAAGTAACCTAACCAGATACACGACAAGCGTGAATTCCCGTCGTACCCTCAGTTGGTTGTAACCGACCATACCGAGCACAAACAGAGTGGGGTACATCAACGGGTAAAATGGATATACCCCATATAGTTTCTTGTACAAGTGGCGCGTAAACTTGTTCTGTACTCGTTCCAGCATAACTGAGTACTTAGCCTCATGCGGAGCCCATATGACACCACTATGTTCCAGATGACTCCTGACAAGTGCGTCATACAGGACTCTGACTGTTGCGATGTTAGTGAAGTGTCTTGTCTGTCGCAAAACAAATCCTAAGTTTCTAAACGCCCTTTTACAGATCCCCGTAATATGATCGCGAAACGATAGTTCGGGAGTGACGATAACCCCCAAATCCCGCACCTCAGAGACTCGTTTCATATATTTAACTTATATAAACTATGTTAGTACTTCAATTCTACTAAAATACAGCCGAAAGGAGGCTGAGAGTGGAACGATATACATACCCAACGTGAAGTCCTAAGTTCAAGTATTGAAAATCTACTTGTGAGATGCTGGGGTACAGTTAGCTACTTTACCTGTAGAACTGCATGGCAGTCTGGCCACACGGTGGTCAATTATGATAATGGACTAAATGTGGAGATGAAGCTAAACATTTAAAAGAAGTATGAAACATTCATAATTTGTAGCCTATTGAACCCACCAGAATTTAAAAAGGAAGGGTGGCAGCAGTAAATGGAAGTGGAATCAAATGGGATCACACAATCAAGGAGCAGCGAACTACAGTGGTCGCTACTATTACATTCATTGGGAACAGTTCATAACAGTCTAATAGCCTCCCAAGCGTTTGTATAGTGCAGATCAAATCGAAACATTAAGTTACTGAGCTAGACTGAGTGTGACATTAATTTATCATGAAAATTGCAATAATCTGAGATCCTTAATCCTACCTAGCCATGAGGAAATTCAAGAATTGATGTGAGTAAACACCAATATCAAAATACCTATTCTACACACCAATTCAGAATAGCTATCTATAAGCTTCAAGATAAATCCAATGCCAACAACCGTTGCCAGAACCAGCATCATCACTAGCTCAGGTACAGACTGGTAGATTGCAATATTTCTCTGAAGTATGATATTACTACTAATCCAACCATATATGAGTGGATCAAGGGTTATAAACTACCTTTTACTGAGTTTCCAATTCAAACTTCTGAATAACAACTTCATTCAGAAAGAAAGCAATCTATCCCCATGGAATAATCTCTTATATTAGGTGCTATAGAAACATGTGCTCCTGTCAAATAAGTAATTTTATCTGGTATAATTGTACCAAAATCGCATGGTGTTTGGAGATACATATTAAATAAAAACTTAATATGTAGTATGTTACTAGGTATATAAGTTTTTTGCCTACAATATTACATTGATTTAAAAAATTCATATCAATTATCCATATGAAAATATTCCAGGAGATATCCCCAGTTTCTATTTCAAGATATGTTATAAGTTATAACAGTTTACATGCCTCGTATTTGGACTTAGCACCGCTCCATATGTATTCACAAACATCATAAAGCCAGTTGTCTGTCACCGGAGGTCACTAGGGTTGTTTTTTGTCATACATCTTGACAATTATATTCTGTGCCCTGCCGATCCATATGCAGTGTTTAGAAAATATGTCTGATACTCAAACTGTGTTAAATATCTAGGATTTATTATTAAAACTGAAAAGAGTGCCCAGACAGTGCTGCCAATGTCTAGGATATTAGTTGGGTTCAGTCCAGTTTGCCATTTCACTTCCTCAGGAAAATATAGACTTTACCCTGTAGTCCATAAAGAATATTAAGTCTGAAATGAGATATAAATAATAGAGTGTGTCTAATTACTAGGTATTCTAGTAGCTGCATCTGTATATGAATATGGTTAACTTTATACCAAACTAGGTTAAAAATCACTTATTTACAAATACAACAGGGCTAGAAACAAATTAAAAATCATTTATTTGCAGAGATTGTTGGTTACCTTACATTCCAACAAACCACAATAGAATTAAACAATTAGATTTTGTTCTCGAAATATTGTCCCAAACTGACTGGGGTCTGGTATGTAATGATATCAACATCCACAGGCACTGGACAGTTAATGTTGAAAATTTCCTTACCTTACCTTGAACTATTAGCAGCATTTATGGGGCTCAAAACATTTGCAAGCAAACTCAGTTACTGTGAGGACTTAGAAAAGATATCACAACGGCCATATCCTGTGTCAGTAAGATGGGTGGTACTCATTTTACTCATTTGAATAGCTTGGCTTAACAATTTTGGCAACGGTGCAAGGAATGACAAATACGGGTTTATGCATTTTATATTACTTCCAAAGAAAACAGTATGGGAAATTGAATCTAGGCTTCCTAACATAGAAATTAAATGGAAGTGATGTGATATAGCCTACAAGTCAATTGTTGCTAAAAAAAAAAAAAAAAAAAAAAAAAAAAAAAAAAATTGCAGTAACTTGTACAACTTTGAAACCCTACAATCAGGTCTAATACTAAATATCAACATATCATGGCTCCCTGATCCAAGTATGTTCTGTAGATCTATTCACTGTCAAATGGGATCTCAACACCCAATGCACAGGAGTCACTGTTTGCTGCCATATTATCAGGGACGCTTTCCTGATAGGAGAAAGACTGATCCCTCAATTAATATAGTGTTAGCTTTGCTCTAGATCAGTAGACTCTCTTCTGTTAGACACAAGACATTGACCCCTAGGCTCAGTCATGATAGTCATATAATTTTTACCACTAAGTTTAATGATGTATGATATCCTAATGGTATTGAGTGAGCTATATAATAATCAGCAAATTCTGTCGTTTTTGGCCGCCACATTGACACAATAATGACAGAGCGACAAGGTTTCTCAGGGATATATTTATATTAAGACCAAAGAATCCCAAATAGGAAGTTAGTGGGACCCTAGTATCGTTTTGCATTATTTAACCGGCCAAGCACCGCGCGTCGCCTATTGGCGACGAAACAATAGAAAATCAATTGTATCTCATTAGCGGAGTTCGACAGATTAATTTATTTCCCAATCAAACCCTTGGTTTAGAATTTCTAACCAAACAATTAGTAATGATAATAGCTCTTGTAACTGCACACAAAATTCAAACCTGGTCACTCATTAGTACACTTCTTATAATGAGGACAATATTAACATAAAAATCCAGATATAATTAAAACCTGGTAGATCCGAACTCAACTTGATTCTACCATTTTTTAAAGATAATTTATCTTTCTGTACTGCCACAACCCTTAAATTGTCCTATCTAGATTTTACTAGGTAAGAGTATAAGACAAAATTGTAAATCATTAATTATAACTATAAGAAAGCCTTATGATGCAACCTCTACTGTAACCAATAATAGATGGATAAAACAAATTTCAAGTAAGAGTGGAATAGATATTATTATTTCTAAATTCACATATACAGACATGCCTCTACTTCAAAGGGCTCTGAAGAAGGTGTCATTATGCTGGTTGGACCACAAATTTCTCAACCCTTACTCGGTTTTATAAGAGACCTTTTTATTAGTGATTCTAATGCTTTTGCACCAGCTGTGTGCTCTATAGAGTGGTTGTACATAGAACTTATTACATGTCAATGTTAATTGTCTGATTATAAGAAATTGATGTGTGCCATATGGGATTATTAATTAATCTAGTTGATTCAAAACTGATTATATTTCCAGAATCTAATAGTAATTAGAGAATTATAAATTAAGTTAGGTAACTATTTACCTTAATGGTACACTGATTCTTAATAGAAATGCATTACAATTAGTAAGTACCTAACAAACATAGAATAGCATGTTATGTTACAATGTTCAATTATTGAACAATGCTCATTTTATGTACCTATGATGACCAACACAACTTTATTCTTTGAACATCTACATAGTATACAATGAGGATGAGATTACGTAGCATAATTATACAGATCGGACTAACTTACCTAGTGACGTCCGATCCTTAATTATGTGAAGTAATCTCATCCTCATTGTATCCCAACCCTTCCCAGATAATCATCCTATACTTTAGGTGTATTGGATTGCCTTATTAAACCCCTTCTAGAAGTTGTGTTGTGCTGTATGCCGGGACTATACGATGCCCATGTAGGTCATCGTGAAGTCCCGTTCTTATGCTTTGAAAGAATGATTGACAGATGTCAGGAGACCGCGCCAACGACTGGACCACAGACAACATTTGTTTTTCTTTAGGATGGAAGAATTTGACTTTCATCTTTAAATATTGTGACTAGTGTGCGCACGAAATGGTGCGACTTACATAGTATACAATGAGGATGAGATTACTTCACATAATTAAGGATCGGACGTCACTAGGTAAGTTAGTCCGATCTGTATAATTAATATCTCAATCAATCAACAAGTTATTTACAAAATCAAGCACGTATATCAACACGGCTTAAAGTTTTAGATCATCCATCATCCGATAGCCATATAACTACTGACTAAAGATAATATTCAGAAGCCATTGCGCATATATTAATGATTGAACAAGACCCCATGTAATCTTTAGCCTTTTATCTGTAGAAAATGATTGATGTTTAATAAGTAAGTAAAATATTAGTGTAGATTAATAAATATATTAGTGCCCACGGAATTTTAATTCGTTTATTTTTATGATTCAGTGATTCATACAAAAATTAAAGACCCTGTAGGAACGGATTTCAATTTTACCTTTAGCATCGGCTTACTACGACTAGGTATATATCCGTTTGTCTGGAAAAAAAAAACCGGAGTCACGCCTACAACGCATTATTAGTTACGTATATATGGTACGGTCAGCATCAAAAGTTGATTAACACTTCAGTTTTTTTAATCTTAGTTATTGAGCAAAATATTTGTTCAAAATTGCAGCAGAAGAATTTTTTTAGAATATATATTCTTGTCTATTATGTGAAAAGCTAAAAATCAGTTTATTGAAAGAAGTTGTTGTCAATTTAATAACATGTAAAAATGATAGTGTTAATCGACTTTTGATGCTGACTGTACCAGATATTAACAAAATAACCTCAACGAACCTAAACCGTATTGTCCAAATCCTATTGTCCGTGACTAGTTCAGTGAAATTTGTGAATCTTTTGGAAAATTACAGGGACACAAAGTGCATTTCAGAAAAAAAATGTGTCAGAGCAAGTGCACCGTCAAAATGTTAATAAGCTTGTATAGTCGCAACGTATTTTTGACGAGAATCTTTTAGTAAATTAAAGAAGAAGGCTCAAAATTCACCCACGTCCCACAGCAAAGAGAAGTATCTCAAAAAAATGATAAAAATAAGTATAAAAAGATGGCATACTTCCGATCGCCATCCTTACAGTCTAACATATAAAAAAATTGCTATGAAAATTCGTTCAGGGGCAGTAATATGTACAAGAATATAGCTAAAATATCGAGAAATACTTGGCTATTTTGACATGACTGCAGTTATAGAGTTTCATCATCGAACAACTGAGGTTTTTACTCGACTGCGCTAGAAGGAGGGTTATGTTTTTCGAGAGTATGTATGTATGTATGCATAATTGTTTGGCACGCTCTGCGGCCTGAACGTCTCGATGGATTTTAGCTTAAGAGGTGTCGTTAGATTCGTATTTACTGTGAGAGTGACACTGGGTATATCAAAATAAAAAAAAAACAAAATGGCGGATTTTTCAAATCATCAAAATAAAGGGTTTTAAAAGGTGATTACAAAAATATATACAACTTATATGGTTAAAAGTAATGACAAATCGTAAAAAACACGTACCAAGAACTAAATCGTTTGCGAAATCTTTCGCATTGGTAAACTAAAAAGCTGGAAATAAAAAAAGCAATTAAAAAAATTAAAAAAAACCCGACTGCAACCTTATACTAAAACTAACTGAAAAGCTAAAAACAAGCCCATTTAAAAATAAATAAAAGTTGGAAACAGGCGGGACCCATACCATTATTATAGTTTCAAACTGAAATCGGTCCCGCCTGCTTCCAACTTTTATTTAATTTAAAATGGGCTTGTTTTTAGCTTTTCAGTTAGTTTTAGTATAAGGTTGCAGTCGGGTTTTTTATTTTTTTTTAATTAATTTTGTTTTTCC
This sequence comes from Amphipoea oculea, assembly GCA_945859645.1. Classification (NCBI taxonomy): domain Eukaryota; kingdom Metazoa; phylum Arthropoda; class Insecta; order Lepidoptera; family Noctuidae; genus Amphipoea; species Amphipoea oculea. Next base: position 9,307,967 of record OX243876.1, read on the forward strand.
CACTTATTCGACCGCCGAACATCGAACTAAAAAAACATTAGTGAGAACTAACAACACACACACACACACACACACACACACACTATGTGACATCTACCAACCCGCACTGGGCCCGCGTGGTAGATTACGGCCCGCTCCCTCTCACAGAGAGGAGGCCTGTGTCCCAGCAGTGGGAACATTATAGGCTGATTATGTTGAGAACTAAAGCTCGATTTTAATATTGTTAAATAGAACAGAGTAGGGTAGACTATGATGAACATTCTGTTGATGATTAACATAGATTTAAAAAAATGAGTTTTAGGAAAGTTAAACACAAAAATAAAAAATAATGTAAAATATAAAAAACTTAATATAATATTTTTTTAAACATCTGATAATCATAAAGTATTAGGTTCTTTTCATTATAAATACTTTCTACTGTCAGTTGAGCTTGATTACAAGTAAAGATCTCTAAGTATTTCTCAGTATTGTACTTCTATTCTTGTACATATTACTGCCCTTGAACAAACTTTCATAGCATTTTTTTATATGTTAGACTGTAAGGATGGCGATCGGAAGTATGCCATCTTTTTGTACTCAATTTTAACATTTTTTTGAGATACTTCTCTTTGCTGTAGGACGTGGGTTAATTTTGTATGGGCCGTGAGCCTTGTTCTTTAGTAGGCAGGTAGGCATAAGGCATGTCGGAAATCCCAGGCTCACATCGTTGGAGCCCGTATTTTGGTGTCGGTATTAACCCGATTAAAGAGGGCTGTCAGAGCCATATACAAGCTCAGCAGGCGTGATTCTCTAAGGGAACTGTTTAAAAAAATTAACATCATGACGGTTCCTTGTCAATATATATATGAAAACATTATGTACGTTCGAAAAAATCTGCATCTTTTTAGTAAGATAAGTTACAGGCATAATTTTAAGGCCCGGTACTACCTCAGATTGCGAAAATTGCCTTAGCATTAGCGGCTGTAGTTTCAACAGTTCTGCAGTTTTCACTTTGAAATTAATATACGATAAAGATGAGGACTACTGCGAGGTGTTATCGGTTGCGAAAACACGATTGCATACAATTTTCTCGATACAAAGAAGTCTCAAAGTTACCTCTAAACCGCAAAATAAAAGGAGAATATTCAATGAAAATTTTCAAATTAGGCCATGAAAATTTGCAAGCTAATCGAACTATGCATAAAGCAGGTGTCATAGGTTCGTTTTTATTTTTTTAATCGTTAAATTTAACGTAAAAAGATGAGATCCGAAATATCAAGCTTTATAACCACTCATACCTTGAACCGCTCTGCCGCCCGGCCCCCGACAGGACCCCGATTCAGTACTTGTCAGTACCGCTTCGGCTATCAGACGGGGAACCCGTGTCACTTTGCTTGCGCTCAAAAGACCCGATTGACAACGTTTTATGTGCTGAAGAAATTATGTAATAAAGTAAAATGAAATATAGATGTAAAATATAAGGCCTCGTATTTTTATTTTTTCCAAATTTTGTAGTTTTCATTCATAAAATAATTTTTGAAATGGTTTAAAATCGTAATCTCATGTCAATGTCAAAACATTGTCAAAAATTTAGGGAGGTAAACGTACCTATTTTAGACAGTTCCCAATGTGTAATGGTGTTTTCAATATATTCAGCAAAACTATTTTTATAAATAATTTTATCTATTTATTGATACAGGGTGTAAAAAGACTAGCCGTCGTACATCAAACTAAGTAACATTGCACAAAAGATCTGTGACAAAAGTAATTGCTGGAAATCGACTTTAATTTTTGGTGTAAACATTTGCTGTATGCGCACTACCACAAACAGTAAATTTTGCAGCGGCATGTAACTATACAGGGGTCCTGGAGGTATTTAAAGTTGTGTTATAATATCAAAACTTGTTTTCGTAAAAAATATCAGTGAAAGTTGTAATTTTGACCTCAATAATAATATCTCCGTAACCAGAAAGTTTCTAGTACAAAGAAATGATTACAATAATGGCGAGTACAAGTGACTCTCGGCTCGTTGTGTCTTTTTAAACCCGTTATGTTGTAATAGGAGACCAGAAACTATGATCTGCATTAACAAATTTTGAAAAAAAAAATACAGTCGGCATAAAATTAGCCAATTTACACAAAACCTTTATATTCTCTACGGTTTTCATTCATCGCAAGTAATCACAAATTACCACGGATAGATTTTGAGAATTATGTACAGACGCCAGCACATCAAGCTACTACAACCTGTCAAATTTCTTTAATAGATTTTCAGCTTTATCGCTAAAACATATGGTTCAAAATTGATTGGGAAAATTTAAAAGTTTCGGCTAGCTTGATGTGTTGGCTGTGCTTGATACATGTAAATTTTTTTGGTTTAAGTTAATGCATTTTTGATTAATATTCGGCCCGGAGGCTGAGTTGTGCCTCTTTTCGTCTTCAGCCTCCGAGTTGACGCAGATGCTAAACGATCTTGGCACGGCAAGCCTAGAGGTTGGACTTCAGATGAATATGTCAAAGACCAAGTTGATGACGAACAGTGCGCATCGCAGGATCACTGTGACGGGTGTGGAGGTCGAATACGTTGATGAGTATCTCTATTTCGGGCAAATAGTCTCTTTCCAGGCAAGACAAAACAAAGAATTTGCAAGACGCACCGAAAATGCCTGGATGAGCTAATGGGCCATGAAAGATCTAATGAAGGGTGATCTTCCTTTGTCCCTTAAGAGAAGACTCATTGACGTGTGCATACTTCCCATCCTCACATACGGTGGTCAAACATGGTCTTTGACAAATCAGCAGAGGTCCACGCTCGACGTTTGCCAGAGGGCTATGGAACGGAGTATTCTGGGTATCAAACTAACGGATCGGATAAGGAATACGACCATCCGTTCCATCATAAAGATAACTAATGTCACTTGCAACTCCAAAACAGACCAGGTCTCGATAAAGTCGGAAACTTGCTCATAGACCACAAACGTAAGACAAAGGGGCCGGTTATACTCTTCGGATTTCTGTATAATTTTTGGCACTGTATGGATTTGGTCTATTGTGCTGTATCTTCCTCGAAAGCCGTCTGATCCGGTGGCTAAAACTCGGTAGAGTACAGTTCTTCGCGCTAGAAGATTCGTGACGATGCTTGAAAACAATTTATAGACACGTTACTAAAAAGTTTTTTGCCACCGCCTTCCGAAATTAAAGTTATTTTACACTGTGGATTTTTTGGAAGTCGTTTTTTTTTTTGTTAAAACGTTTTTATTTCTCGCTTTTTAGTGGGTCTGCTTATAACTTATCTAAGCATAAATTGCTTCGCAACCAAAATTCCAAATTTCCTATGGGATTTTTCGCTTACAAACTGTTTTGAATTTAGCGACCGCATAAATAATAATAAACCTACTCAGGCTACAAAAATAAAGTAAGTATGGTATTTTTGCTGGCAATTTTTGTCAAATTGACACAGTGATTAGAAATAGAGTGAGCGTAAATACGAAAAATTTTAACTCGAGCAGCAACAATGGGTAATAAGCGAAAAGCGATGCAGAAGAAGATTGGTTGGCGTAAAAAAACGGTCAAGTATATGAACGAAGCTATGAAGTAAGTACCTAGCTTTTTATAAAATATAACTAAAGCTAAAGGTACGATTCCAAAGGTAGGTCTTTGCTAGGTAGGTACGTACGTACTTAGGTTCATAATTTATGAAGGGCGAAGGTAACCAGTAGTTTATTTTCAGCCGGATGTGTCTTACAGGTTTGTCTCGAAGTTTGATGCACAATACTGATAGCAATAAAGTAGAATCCTTCAACAACATTATTGCTAAATTTGTTGGAGGGAAACGTATTAACTTTTCCTTACGTCAGGGCTATGAGTCGAGATGCAACGCTGCTGTAGTTTCATTTAATACAAAACGCCCTCTCTCCACTCTACATAGATCAATCTTGGGGAAAAGCACCAGACCACTAGTGCTTCAATTAGAGGAGAAACGTTTTAGGAAACGTAGGGGCGTGTTTAAAGATTTAAGAAAGGATAGAAAACGAAAAAAAATTAATAACAAAGAAAGTAGTAAAGATTATGGTGAACATTGTCAAAAGCCAGATATGACCACTTTAGAGTACGATCGCTGCAAAGAGGATTTTTAAAAAATTTACCAAGCTCAGAAGAAGACAGAAGAAACGTTGAAATATCAACGATTCTTCAAAGAGATTCCAGTGAGTGGTTAGAACTTAGAAGGAAACTTCTTACAGCCTCTAATTTCTCCAAAGTGGTCAATAGACGTCAAAATTCTAGTGTTAAAAATTTAGTTAAAAATCTTATTTATCCAAAAAATTTATGTAATGTGCCGTCCATAAAACATGGAATAGAAAACGAAACAACCGCAATGGAACAACTAGCATCACAACTTAATATTAAAATAGAGCCTTGTGGTCTTTTTATTGATAAAGAGTTACCTTTTCTAGGTGCAACTCCGGACGGAGTTGTGCAGGGAGAAGACACAATAGTAGAAATAAAGTGTCCAATTTCTGCATTCAGGACTTCGTTGGACGATGCAATAGATAAAAAAAAATAATAAGGTTTTGGAGGAAAACGAAAGATGGACTTTCCATAAATTTGAAACATCCTTGGTACATTCAGGTGCAGGGACAACTACACATAACTGGGAGAAAAACATGTATTTTTGGCGCATGGTCGGGATGCAAAAATCATATCAAAACTGAAATTATACAGAAAGACGATCATTATTGGGCACAATTCATGGAACCTAAATTAACAAATTTTTACTTATCATACATGTTACCAGAGTTATGTGATCCCAGACATACACGGAATATGGAAATTAGGGATTTAAGGGAATTCACATAAATGTTCTTGCTTTCGTCATTCTCCTCCTCTTGATTCCTTTTTTTTTAATTTAAATGTTTTCATTAATAACAACTTATTTTAAAATTCGTTCTATTCTCCTCCTCCTCAAGTCGTACTCCTCATTACTGAGGGTCGTGATCCTCCCTTGAAAACAACTTTTCCCTGACGATGTTTCGCCATCTCTGTCTATCCTTGGCCAAGTGAAGCGCATCATGAAATTTCGTGTCAAGAGAAGAGTTTATCTGGTCAGACCATCGCAATGGGCTGCGACCTCTTGGTCGTTTACCATCCACCTTGCCGGTAACCATCAGTTGTTCGAGGTTATTGCGTTCTATTCTAAACCATCGTTAAAGCCAAAATGTATGAAACTTTATAATTGACATCAGTCATTCCGATGACGTATTATTATGCGTTATAACCATTGCGTGCTCTTGTCAGTGCTGGGTTGCCAGTTGTTTTAGAACCCAATGGCTTGGCTCGCGACGATTGGAAAAGACCAGACAGATTGACCATAATGCCTTGGAAGTTAGGTCGGCCTTTGGTGTGTGATGCAACATGTATCGACTACCTTGCGCCACCCCATCTTCCTATTACGGTTGGCTGTGCTAGTGCGATTACTGCGGGTGCAGAAAACCTCAAACAGCGCAAATAGATACTCTAATCTTAATAAGCCGACTTATATGTACCAGCCGTTTGGGGCTGAAGCACTACGGCCACAGGGTCCGAGTGCCCACTTAATTTTTAGAGAAATCGCCAAGCGATTGGTCGACTCTTCACGTGACCAGAGGACTAGCCTATTTTTTGGCCAAAGAATCAGCAAAAAGAAAGTAATTTCAAGGCCGGCGCTCACTGACGGCATGGCACGGCGTGTCATGGCAGAGGATTTTATTACTAATCAAGTTATTTTAAATCTTATCTCAATGAGTTTAGAATTCATGTTACTTTATTTCGATACCACGATGCCGGGAAATGACGCTACGTGCCGCGGGACCCTGCGGCATGACGCGACGCGCCGAGGGATGCTGCGGCCGTGCCATTCCACGTAATGCCGCGGCGCGCCATTGCATCCCGCGGGACGTGTGGGTCACTTTGTGTCGAGGAATTATGATTGCTAAGCTGGTTGAAATAAGGTTGAAACTTGTGCAGCGGTCATTTCGGTTAATGGGGCGCAGTCCAGTCAGGGCGGGCTTTCAGCAGGATTCCACGGAACGCCGCGGGATGCCGCAGCACAACCTGCCGTGCCACGCCGTCAGTGAGTGCCGGCTCGTATTTGGCTGTCGCTGTCTTATGGTGACAAATATATGGCGGTAGAGCAATGGTCTTTGGTCGGTCATAGAACACTAATGCAGTAGGTATATTGCGGATTTCGCGGTAAACTTTGCTTGCGTGATGTAGGTTGTGATGTCAAACAAAAGATTGGTGTAGTTCGTTTGTAGACGTCGCTACTCAAATATTATGTATAAATAACTTTGTCTTTGCTTTGTATTTGCTATGCGAATGATGAGCGTCCCATGTTTTTTTTGTTATTATATTATTATTTACCTGTCCATTTAAAAGAATTTTATATATACTGCACATACAATGTGAAAGCTAATTTTTATGTGAATGGAATAAATGAATGTTAAGTTTAATCATTTTATTTCTTGACATCCTTCCAACAATAGTACAGTTCACCCTAATTGAATTAGTATGTCAGTGCGAGTGGGATAGAATGATACATAGCGCGGGGAAGTGGGGGCAAAATCTGAATTTGAGCTGAACTATTACAAGCCCTTAACACAAGAAATAGGAACAAATTAGATCAACCGCGTTTCAGATTGTCTAAAGTAAAAACTTCATTATGGGTTACTGTGTAAAATGTTATAATAAAATACCACTCGATATTCTTCAACTAAATGAGAAGAAATTTAAAACATGCATTAAACGCACACTATGTAGACAAGCATATTATAAGTTGGATGATTATATTGCAGATAAAATGCTTGGCTAAATGCTGGTCCTGCTCCACAGGCACTTGAGGTCACTAGTTAAAATTTCAATATTTGGAAGAGGTGCTTCCCTTTTTCTTTTTTAGTGTTTCTGACATTACGATCTTAATATTTATTTTTATTTTATTCAATCATGTTTTAATTGTTAAGGCTGCAATACTAAACACCTTTTCCTGTTTGGTATTAAAAATTTTATTCATCTCTTAAATAAATTGCAATCTATAGTTTTGTATCATTTAGAAGCATTTTTTCAATTTTGTAAATGTAAGAACTATGGATCCGTTTATTATGATTTTTTGATGTTGACTTGAAAGAGCATGGCAGTTGAGAATGTGTCATGCTCACTTAAATGTCTCACTGATGGTGGCGCGTGTGTTGGATCATTCGGTTCCCTATAAAATGGTTGAGCTGGATGGTGCTGATCCATGCGTCATGTTCGTGAACGGACGCCGTCGTCGGTTGAGACTGGTCATCTTAACTGCCAAGGCTTATTTTTAATCTTATTTCTTGTATTGTTTCTTAATTTGTGTGTTTTTTTACATTGTTCTCACATATAGAAGCAACAAGAATAACGTACCCAGGATTTTGTTATATCTTGATTTAAAAAGAGTGTCCATGGAGTTTCTTGCCCGTTCTTCTCAATAGAGATCTACGCTTTGGAATGGGCACCTAGCTTCAACTTTCTGACCAACTGACCGACTACTTAATTTTGACAATTCAAAAGTGCCTGTAATGGTTTAATTGAAATAAATGCTTTGAGTTTGAGTTTGAACCAAATCATTTTATGCACGTATTATAATTTTCACGTGCACTTTATTTACTGCTAAATCCTTGATGGATAAACTTCATCCAAAAAACCAAAAACAAGTTCGAAAATCGAATATTCCACGAAGATTACAATTCTGAAAAGCGGTAGAAGAAAAAATCGTCGGTTGTATTCGAGTCTGATTTTCTACGGCGCACATTTGCAATCCACGTAGGTCGTAGAGGCTCCCGGAACGCAATTGTTCTTCAAATTAGCGAGTTGTTCGTTAACGAGCGTTTTTCTACCCTCCCTTTTGCCGGTCGAGTGTCGTACTCTTTGGCGGGTAATTCTTTTTTGTGTAATTGCCATTACTTTGTGTTCCGGATCTCGGGGATGGGAAAGAGTTATTCACGAGCTTCTTATAGCTGAAAGTATTTTAATGAGCTTTCACTTCATTGATAAGAAAACAGGATTAGATAAAATAGGTATCAATTTTAACACGCTTTTATTAGCTTGACTTGTAACTAACAAAAATCATTTTTACAAAAAAAAACAACCGACTTCAAAAAAAAAACACTACAAAGTGATAAATAACTTTAATTTCGGAACGCGGTGTCGTTGGTTTCGCATTTTCGTGTTATGACAAAGAAGTATTCATAGCCATACAAAAACAGTACACACGCGTATACGTCAAAAATGGCGCTAACTATCGTCAAACAAGAAAAAGCGTTGTTTCAAATTACAAATTACAAAATTATGGCCTTGATATAAATATGTCAAATAATAACGATTACGTAATCGTTATTATTTTACGTACGTCCTAAGTTACGTTAACTAACCGTTTGAAACCTAAATGTAAACATGTAGTACCGATAATGTAACCACAACGAGAATATCAATCACGGGAGTAACTGTACCTACATCTTCTAAATGTAATATAACGAGCTGGGAAAACTTAAGGTTCTCCAGGGAAATCAGGTTGATCGCAGATAACACCAGCCATCAGGTAAAGCTCGTAAATATCTTTGTTACGAATGTACCTATAACGTTGTGCTGCTATAAATTTTATGGAATGGAGACTGTTCACTGTTATCTAGTCGGTTTGTCTTTTCTTTTGAGAAAACAAACGCAATAATATACACAATAACTTTATGGTTCGTAAACTTTTATTTTATTATGCTTTCTATATTTTGAAAAAGGTGTAAATAAAAAGGCTGCGTGTAAGATCATTGGGTTTTTAATTGCAACTTTAATTTGCATAGGGCACACAGTTAGAGCAATCGTGGTAACGGCCGTGACTTACGAGTTGTCGGTCGTAGGTCCGAACCCAGACGGACGCTTTACTTTGTGTAAATTATTTCGTCACCACTGCTCTCAAAATGGCGGAAAAAAAACATCGTAAGAAAACCGGCATATCCTAAGAACTAAAAATTTGAAGACATCTACCAACCCGCACTAAGCCTGCGTGGTGGAATACGGCCCACTGCCTCTTACCGAGAGGAGGCCTGCGTCCCAGCAGTGATAGCAATATAGACGGATTATGTATTATGTAATCAGTCATTTGTTTTTGACAGATTTAAGCGTTCCCAGGCCGGAATAAATCCTTTGTTCAAATACAAATTGGCAACAAAACTGACAACTTATTTTGTCCATTTTAAATGCTTCTTCAGTACAATCGTAGGATAAGTCGATTTGCTCCGAATGCTTTTTCGGCTAAACACATTCGGCTCTCAGAAAAAAGGCCATCAAGTTTTACCTTATACCTGACTACGAGTACCTCGTCGAAGCGACAAGGTTCGTAATTCGTGAATGAACAGGGACTAATGCGTATTGATCAGGCGAATGCACGTTTTTTGCTCTGTACGGGTTTAATTCAGGCTTTTGCTAAGGTTTCAGGATTGGAATAGTAGGTAGTCGAAAGAGTAGAATAGTAGTTCATCTAGCCAGAAATACGAATGCCAGTAGCCTACTAACGGAGGTACCTATTACTAAAATATAGCCTCATTCAGTTGGAAAAAAAAAGTTACAAAAATCACACACACCCCAATTATTTACGGTTATGATGACTCGGAACAATTAAATAAATACGCTGACCTGAAACTGAATCAAACGACGTGCAATGTGTGCACACACACACACACCACACATCGCATATACACAGACATACCAGATTATACCATTCAACACCTGATTTCACAGAATTCGTACCCTAGTTTGGGGCTCATTTGTAAATAATACTTTGTAACCTAGCTACCCGCCCGTCATAACATACGGTGTCGAAATGAAATTCAAGGTCGCTCAGCGCGCAATGGAGCGAGCTATGCTATGCTCGGAGTCTCTTTGAAGGATAAAATCAGGAATTAAATTATCCGCAAAAGAACCGGAGTTACCGACATAGCTTACCGGCGTAGCAAGCAAACAGAAGTGGCAGTGGGCTGGCCATGTCTGTCAAAGGACGGATGGCCGGTGGGGCAGACGATTCCTGTGGAGTGGAGACCGCGTATCAGCAAGCGTAGTGTGGGACGCCCCCCTAGCTAGATGGACGGGTGACCTAAAGAAGGTGGCTGGGGTAGACTGGATGCGGAAGACGGAGGACAGGGCGTTGTGTCGCAGCCTGGGAGAGGCCTGTCTAGCAGTGGACTGCGATAGGCTGAGTTGATTGAACTTAGCTGAAGGTAATATTTTAAGCTCAATCAATGTCGTCTCAACTTGGTGTTAGCCTGCTTACTGTTGTTTGTCGAGAAAACAATCTGTCGCATTAACGTACTTACGTCGAGCTGATATGCTGTTACCACTGATGGTTGATATAACGTACAGTTGCCCTAACATTTGTCGCGTATTTGTTTGTCGTTACTGTGATAGCAGTGGTGGCCAAGTGGTAACGGCCGCGACTTACGAGTTGTAGGTCGTAGGTTCGAATCCAGACAGGCGCTTTACTTTGTGTAAATTATTTCATCAGCACTGCTCTCAAAACGGTGAAGGAAAACATCGTGAGGAAACCGGCATGTCCTAGAATCAAAAATTCGAAGACATGTGACATCTGCCAACCCGCACTGGGCCCGCGTGGTGGATTAAGGCCCACTCCCTCTCACTGAGAGGAGGCCTGTGTCCCAGCAGTGGGAACATTATAGGCTCATTATGTATGTTATGTGACTGTGATAGGGAGTCGTATTATCTGGACAATAAACTAAATACTTAATAATTTTTTTTCCATTAAAGGAAACCAGATTGGTTCATCTTTGCTGAGTTATGAAGCTAAAAATATGTATAATGCCTTTACACGTCCTCCTCACCCTTTTCCTCCCCCCTCCTCCTCATAGGTCTCAAATATCATGCAAACATGTCCGATTCCTATCGGCTTCTATTAGATAGTGTTTCCATTAGTATTCTAGTGTGGAACCTTACAGTATATGCTGTTAAGGCTATTTTTCCATCGGTTTTCGTTCATAGGTACCCGAAAAATAAAATCTTAAGCCACCCACGGTACTGGCCATGAAATTCCTTGTCCTGCAGCATCCTTCACAAAAACTTTCATATTCAGTTGTTCCACGTTCCCTTCGTCACAAATATTAAACCGCCGGTGATATACGACACATTACGATGTTCGTTATGACGTCACAATACTTAAGTCGTCCGTCCGATGTGACAGTTAGTTATCACCAAACAGATTATGAGCAGAAGTATCAGCAATTTTGAATCGTGCATGAGACACAATAGAAAATCAATTGTGTCTCATTAGCGGCGCTTGACAGTTTAGTGTCGGATTCCCTATGTTAGTAGTATCTGAAACATTATTGTTCCATTCCTGGCATAAAATGCCATCGGATTTTGAACTTTGTGGCGATACTTTTAACTAAAATTAGGACGGTTCTTCACTTTATTCAGTCTTCATATCCGCATAAACCCAATCCATTAGTGGAATTCACTGGGAAAAGTGCCTGACAAACATTATCAAAGAACCTGGTAAGTGTTATCAATAGTAGACATCAACATTATCGAGTAAATCCTAAGTATGAAAAACGTCTCGTCATCAGAATAATGAATAAAAATCTTAAAATTAAGTAAATATTTTGTGCGAAATTAATATTTTCAATTTTAAAATTGTTCGAATTTACGTTGCGTTTAGGTAAACGAAAACGGGAGTATGTTTTCGTGGTAAGCCCAAAATATATACAAAATTTGGCCAAATGGCCCAAATATGTACGTGTAAACCTGTATTTACACGTACATATTTCAGTAAGTTTGAGTATTAATGACCTACGGCTGTTTGATAATTTTGTTGATGCAGTCGCTACCTACATTTAACAGGCGCGAACCACACAGAAAGGACTTGAGACGCGGACGGGGCGCAGACGCGGCAATTAGTACCTATAGGCAGATGGAAAAGCGACGCGTGGGTCGTTTTTCTTTTTTCGTGGCAATGAATTGATGTTTCTCAGTTTTTCGAGTTTTTCGAGTTTTTCAAGTAACAATATTTTGATTTCAGTGTTAGATATTTTTTTTTTTGCAAATGCATTTATTTTCATTTGGATCATTTAATCTTTGTTTCCATGCCCATAATGTTGTTTGTTTTGTGGCGATTTTCAAGAAAACACTGTGACAGAGTGGTCCTTTTTAGGTAGGACATCGTTGTGAATTACTACTCTGTCACTGTATTTAATGAAAAATAAACACATGCATGTATAAACGCATGCAAAAAAATTATTGGCTACAGAAAGTTAAAGATTATTTAGTATTAAAAGGTATGAAGCGATGAGGATATAAATTCAAACAATGAATACATAATAATCCATACTCTAATATGACACAAAATGAGGTGAGTGACAGACCATTGTCATTAAAAAGAAGAACGGTTCGCGTACATTTTGTATGGCGAATAATGAAGATACATGAATGTCTGCGTCCCGTTCTCGTCTCACGTCCCTTCTGTGTGGCCTGCGCCTTGCACTAATTTAGTTGATTGAAGTTTGAATTTTATTCGCAAGTAAATTATTACCTATAAGTGACATTTTTGTTAATATCTTCGTGTCTCTACAAATTTCTATAAATTATAGTCGCTTTTAGAGTCTGTCTGTGTCGCGTTGTTCAATTAAATTCAATCTCTAAGCTACGCAACGATTTTGATCAGGTTATCACCATCACTTAGTTATTCTGGAAGGTGTAAAAGTATAAAACATTAGTACTAATCATACATATAATAAAGAAACGATGTTTTGCCAAATTGTAAAAACCGTGCAAAGCAGGGGTAATTCGCTAGATTATTTAATTTTCTTAATACGAAATTACATCAATATAAAAAGCACCTTCACCGCAAAATTAACGCTATCTAGAAAAGTCATCTCCTCGTATCGATTTACGTCTAACTCCTTACGAAAATAGGTAGACTTGAACTGGTGAAATTGCCTCGATTTTTATGAACTGTCTGTTCCGAATACTTCCGATGTCACAACCCTTTTTCATAGACGTCGTTTGACACAGACAGCTGATTTGTGCCTGAGCTATTTCCATTTTCCATCGATCTGTGAAATATACCAGTTTGACGTAAATGCATAAGTCAAGAATATTTTTAGAAGGAACATAAAACTTTTCGCCGTAAAGTCTTGGCGATAACAAAGACAGCTAAGATAGTTTGGTTGAACCAAAGACTGGTTCAATCATTTGTTATGTGGATTCTCACAGGAACGGGGCTATCGGAAGCAGAAATTGTTTGATGGAAAAGCGTCCAGATTCGTGCCATTGTCTTTTTGTTTCGGCTGTATCCACGGGTAGCTTAAAACAATAGATGTTTTTTTAATTTTCACAGTGGGTCCAGTTGACCAATAAAAATATAGAAAATTATTGTTTTGGTCGACTGGACCCGCGGGTCCAGTTCGAGTGGGAGTTGACCAAAGACTCGCATTAATATCAACTAACTGTGACGTTAACGTTTTTTACACGACCACATTTAAGGGCTTGTAATAGTTCAGCTAAAATTCAGATTTTGTCCCCACTTCCCCGCGCTATGTATCATTCTATCCCACTCGCACTGACATACTGATTCAGTTAGGGTGAACTGAACTATTGTTGGAAGGATGTCAAGAAATAAAATGATTAAACTTAACATTAATTTATTACATTCACATTGTATGTAGAGTATATATAAAATTCTTTTAAATGGGCAGGTAAATAATAAGTAGGTATAACAAAACAAACATGAGACACTCATCATTCGCATAGCAAATACAGTTTACATCGAAATCCGCAATATAAGTACCTACTTCATTAGTGTTCTATGACCGACCAAAGACCATTGCTCTACCGCCATATATTTGTCACCATAAGACATCGACAGCCAAATAGAGCCGGCGCTCAGCTCACTGACAGCGTGCCACGGCAGGTTGTGCTGCGGCATCCCGCGGCGTTCCGTGGCATCCTGCTGAAAGCCCGCACAGACCGGACTGCGTCCCATTAACCGAAATGACCGCAGCACAAGTTTCAATCTTATTTCAACTATCTTAGCAATCATAATTCCTCGACACAACGTGACCCACACGTCCCGCGGGATGCAATGGCGCGCCGCGGCATTACGTGGAATGAAACGGCAGGACACGTCATGCCGCAGCATCCCTCGGCGCGTCGCGTCATGCCGCAGCGTCCCGCGGCACGTCGCGTCATTTCCCGGCATGGTCGTATCGAAATAAAGTAACATGAATTCTAAACTCATTGAAATAAGATTCAAAATAACTTGATTAGTAATAAAATCCTTTGCCATGACAAAGCCTTAAAATTACTTTCTTTTTGCTGAATCTTTGGCCAAAAAATAGGCTAGTCCTCTGGTCACGTGAAGAGTCGACCAATCGCTTGGCGATTTCTCGAAAAATTAAGTAGGCACTCGGACCTTATGGCCCTAGTGTATCAGCCCCAAACGGCTGGTACATATAAGTCGGAATAAGATTAGAGTATCTATTTGCGCTGTTTGAGGTTTTCTGCACCCGCAGTAATCGCACTAGCACAGCTAACCGTAATAGGAAGATGGGGTGGTGCAAGGTAGTCGATACATGTTGCATCACACACCAAAGGCCGACCTAACTTCTAAGGCATTATGGTCAATCTGTCTGGTCTTTTCCAATCGTCGCGAGCCATTGGGTTCTAAAACAGCTGGCAACCCAGCACTGTCAAGAGCACGCAATGGTTATAACGCATAATAATACGTCATCGGAATGACTGATGTCAATTATAAAGTTTCATACATTTTGGCTTTAACGGAGGTTTGGAATAGAACGAATTTTAAAATAAGTTGTTTTTAATGAAAACATTTAAATTAAAAAAAAAAGGAATCAAGAGGAGGAGAATGACGAAAGCAAGAACATTTATGTGAATTCCCTTAAATCCCTAATTTCCACATTCCGTGTATGTCTGGTATCACATAACTCTGGCAACATGTAGGTATGATGGATGAGTAAAAATTTGTTAATTTAGGTCTCATGAATTTTGCCCAATAATGATCGTCTTTCTGTATAATTTCAGTTTTGATATGATTTTTACATCCCGATCATACGCCAAAAATACATGTTTTTCTACCAGTTATGTGTAGTTGTCCCTGCACCTGAATGTACCAAGGATGTTTCAAATTTATGGAAAGTCCATCTTTCGTTTTCCTCCAAAACCTAATTTTTTTTAATCTATTGCATCGTTCAACGAAGTCCTGAATGCAGAAATTGGACACTTTATTTCTACTATTGTGTCTTCTCCCTGCACAACTCCGTCCGGAGTTGCACCTAGAAAAGGTAACTCTTTATCAATAAAAAGACCACAAGGCTCTATTTTTTTAATATTAAATTGTGATGCTAGTTGTTCCGTGGTAGTTGTTTCACTTTGTATTCCATGTTTTATGGACGGCACATTACATACATTTTTTGGATATATAAGATTTTTAACTAAAAATAACTTTAATTTCGGAAGTCGGTGGCAAAAAAGTAATATACAAATCCAAAGACACCGACATCCGAAATTAATATTATTTTTCACTTTGTAGTATTTTTGGGAGTCGGTATTTTTTGTCAAAAATTTTTTGAAGTGAAACTTCTTTAGGCGCGCTTGACTTGGGGAGTAAACTGGCGAACGCGTTACGGAAACGTGTGATCGGGCGAGTAGGGAAGGTACGTATTTATGCGACCGGGTTTTTACACCAGGTATTTGCTTCCAAGTACGCACACAAGTACGTAGGTACTCAAATAGTTCAACAACCGCGTTTGTTTTCGCAAATGCAATCATGCTCCTTATCAGTAAGAGCACAGAATACTTAATAGTACTACGTACAGAAAGGACACTCCCTTCCTCGACCTCATATCAGATACCGCACCTCACCCCGCACTTCGAGGTATTCGTCGCCGACTCTTTAGCAAGGGCGCTCGCGAACCGCAGCGCTGTATTGCTGATACGAACACACAATTATGCGATTTAAAAGTTTTTTTTTGAGTTTTAATCACGATGGTTGGATATTGTGATGCTTTTCCGAATTCGTATTTACATAAACTGTTTGTAAGATTTCGCATTTTCATTTGTTTACGTAGTAGTAATAGGTAATTATTTTGCGAGCGTTGTATGGAGTGTCCGAGGTGTCGTAAGAGTCTATGGAACAATTTCGTATGCAAGTATTTTTACTTTAATGGTTTGTAAAAGTATTTTATTTTTAATTATAATTAAAAATATACCATTAAATTTCTGATGCCAAACTGCATTCAGTGATGGATTATTTTTTATTAAATAGTTTTTGTAAATAGATAATCATCAGTCATCGCGCTTCTCTTTCTTTTCCTACCGAACCTACGGTCCTGCATGCGGCAGCAGCGGGCAGCATTATATATGTTTATTTCCTTCAAAAGAACTATTTAGTCTCAGTAGTTCCTTCAGCTTTTGCAAAGGGACTACTGATCAAAAAGTTCTCAGTAGTTCCTTCAAAGGAACTGCTAAATGGAATATCTAGTCTCAGTAGTTCCTTCAGCTTTTGCAAAGGAACTACTGATCAAAAAGTTCTCAGTAGTTCCTTCAAAGGAACTGCTAAATGAAATATCTAGTCTCAGTAGTTCCTTCAGCTTTTGCAAAGGAACTACTGATCCAAAAATTCTCAGTAGTTCCTTCAAAGGAACTACTCGAAGGAACTAGTGAGCATAAACGATATTTTTTCCGAAAACAAGTTTTGATATTATAACACAACTTTAAATACCTCCAGGACCCCTGTACAGTTACATGCAGGTGCAAAATTTGCTGTTTGTGGTAGTGCGCATACAGCAAATTTTCACACCAAAAATTAAAGTCGATTTCCAGCAATTACTTTTGTCACAGATCTTTTGTGCAATGTTTCTTAGTTTGATGTACGACGGCTATAAGTCTTTTTACACCCTGTATCAATAAGTAGATATAATTGTTTATAAAAATAGTTTTGCTGAATATATTGAAAACACCATTACACATTGGGAACTGTCTAAAATAGGTACGTTTACCTCCCTAAATTTCTGACAATGTTTTGACATTGACATGAGATTACGATTTTAAACCATTTCAAAAATTATTTTATGAATGAAAACTACAAAATTTGGAAAAAATAAAAATACGAGGCCTTATATTTTACATCTATATTTCATTTTACTGTATTACATAATTTCTTCAGAACATAAAACGTTGTCAATCGGGTCTTTTGAGCGCAAGCAAAGTGACACGGGTTCCCCGTCTGATAGCCGAAGCGGTACTGACAAATACTGAATCGGGGTCCTGTCGGGGGCCGGGCGGCAGAGCGGTTCAAGGTATGAGTGGTTATAAAGCTGGATATTTCGGATCTCATCTTTTTACGTTAAATTTAACGATTAAAAAAATAAAAACGAACCTATGACACCTGCTTTATGCATAGTTCGATTAGCTTGCAAATTTTCATGGCCTAATTTGAAAATTTTCATTGAATATTCTCCTTTTATTTTGCGGTTTAGAGGTAACTTTGAGACTTCTTTGTATCGAGAAAATTGTATGCAATCGTGTTTTCGCAACCGATGACACCTCGCAGTAGTCCTCATCTTTATCGTGTATTAATTTCAAAGTGAAAACTGCAGAACTGTTGGAACTACAGCCGTTAATGCTAAGGCAATTTTCGCAATCTGAACTAGTATCGGTCCTTAAGCATCTTCTATCTTCACGTTTTGTTTCAAAAAATGTTATCTCATGCGCAAACATCCAACTTTTGACGACTATCGTGGACCATAATTATTCTTCTTCTCTCATGTCAGCAAAACTTACCTAAATTCTATTCAAACTTATGTTTAAAATTGATTTTATGTTAAGTTAAACAAATATCAACTTTATTTTAATGTTTATTAAGTTGTTTTCAGAGTGACTAGCACTATAGAAAAATTATAAAAATGTTTGAAGTTGTAGTGTAAAGTGACCTTTATTGTATAGGAATTAAAGTTATTTTTCGATAAACTCATATTTGTTTACATTTTTGACAAATAAATCTCGAATGCAGATTAAGTATATCATCATCATCCACAAGCCCGAATTCACCTTCTGCTGAGCATAGGTGTCTCTTTTCATGTGCCAATCCACACAGCCAGCCTCTTTCAGGTTCTACCCGCGATGGTAACAATGTCGTCCGCTCATCTCGCCGCTGAACGACCCACACTTCGTCTCCTAGTCCTTGGACGCCACTGAGTCACTGCCTTACTCCACCTGTCATCACTCTGCCTTGCCAGGTTTCTTGCACGACTCCATTTGAGTTTCCATGACTCGT
This sequence comes from Amphipoea oculea, assembly GCA_945859645.1. NCBI lineage: Eukaryota > Metazoa > Arthropoda > Insecta > Lepidoptera > Noctuidae > Amphipoea > Amphipoea oculea. Next base: position 9,326,295 of record OX243876.1, read on the forward strand.
TTTCCGACTAGGTAAAAATATTAGGCAGTATGGTAGCGGAGCTAACTTCCCATACTGTGGGAAGTTAGCTCCGCTATCTGAGTCTAAATCAGACCCACATTCAAGCATTATCCCTCATGGGTTATTTAGGTTAGCCGACGAGACACAACCCCCGTCTGGTCGGAGGATTCTCTTTTTTCAATGAAGGATCCACTCTGTTCCTCATACAAATACAGTCACAATCAACCTATAATTTTCCCACTGCTGGGACAGAGGCCTTCTCTCGGTGAGAGGGAGTGGGCTGTAATCCACCACGCGGGCCCAGTGCGGGTTACAAATACAGTGTGTATCAGAAATCTGTGGTCATATTTAAGACTGTGGTACAGACCATCAAATTGAATAACTTTCTCCATGGGACCAACATCGTAATTGCGAAGAAATTATCAGCTGTGCCACACATTTGGGTCGAGAAAGTTTTTAGGTCTGATTAGTTTACCCAATTTAAAAAATAAAATCCCCTGAATCGATCACTTTTCACCTGATCTTAGTGTTCAAGTTGGATCATAAAAAAGTTGCCCATATTCTAGAGCGTAAATTTACAGGCGGATATGATGTAAAGTGAAACTACTGCGAAGCTTACGTTTAATAGCACATGTAGCAGGTGTGAGCGACTTCTCACATGACCGACGCTAATTGTATGTTGTTGTACAAACAAATTGATGTTACGCGTAAGTTTAGTAGGTACTTTAGTTTGTATAATTATGAGAAAAACTTGTCTGTGACGACCCTTGGATGTTACTGGTGCCAATTACAGAGGGTTCTGACATTTTTGACGCTGACAGTACGTTGTACATATCCATCGGACGAGTTGGGAATGAATCGAAATACAGCATGAAACGAGTTAAGAAAACTGACCAGATGCACAAAGTGACGTGTTAGTTAATGTGACCTATTAGGGATAGCGACGAAATAGCTAAATAATGTGACGAATGGTCAACAGATCCATAGTCTTAGGGTAATATTGAAAGTCTCTTTGCTATTATTTTACCTCTGACAGCAGCAACCCAACAGGAACCTTATTCTGACGAGAATAAAGATCACAATGATTTTGACAGACCTGTGAGTAGCAACAACCCAACAGCAATTTTTTTTTTATTATTATTTTAATCCGCACGGATTTTCATACGGGTTTCACCAATGGAAGGAGTGATTAATGAGGAAGGTTTAAGTTTATAAATTCATTAAGACTTGCATGACGATGATTGTTGAAGATATCAGAAAAAATCAAACCGACTAGGAGCTTTACTGGCGGGCGCCGCGTAAACCAATAGAGTTATATGAAAATAATGTATTACGAAATTATTCCTTATATAAAGACCTATTAAACGTAGTAGTACGTTTCCGTGCGATATTTCCGACTTCCACGCGGGCGAAGACGCAGGCAAAAGCTAGTAACATCTGTTACACAAAACCAAAAATACTTCTATAAAAGTTCTTAGTAACTTCGTTTGATAAAATGGAAGACTTTTTTCACCAATTATTTCAATATCATCCAATACTGTCGCATTTTTAATTAAAATTTTCGGACTTAATTTCGATGGAAGTAAAACATATTAAAATAATAAATTGAAAAAAACGATTACTTTTGTACAGAAAGACCAGTATCAAATATACGAAACCGATTTGAGTTTCCATTGTAATATTAGTTTTTTTTTTTCATCACACAAACAAATTGCCATCGTTTCAATTTTACATAGCCAAATAGCCCCATTTTACATGTAATAAAATTTATTTTAGCTTCCCAATGCATTTCAATTTTCCTATAAATTACGTTCGACGAAAAATAACGTCGACAGGTAGAATCGTCTTGTAAGTTATTGGCTGAATAAAATGCATCCAGCTACAGTTTTGTCTTATCCATAGCATTACGGAATAAGGCTTCGATGGAGCAGAATAGAGGCTGTAATACGATCAGCCTTGGTATTACAATGGATGTATTTTTACCCCCTTATTCATAATCCTATTTTATCTCTATTTTAGCTAAAATAGGTTTATAGAACGTTTGTCTTTATCTGTCACATTGACATTTCTGTGTGTAAGAAAGAGACAAACCCCATTTTAACTAAAATAGGTTTGATAAGTTTTATGAATAAGGGGGATAGACTTTAGTCATTTCATTATTATAATAGCTGTTCTTCGTTTAATTCGAAGAGTGTTACAACTATTCTGTATTCACTAGTTCAAGACTAATTCAAGTACCGAGTAAAAGAGCATCACCTTTCCTCTTAACTGTGAGAATTTATATACTTACTTATTTATGTTTTTTTTTTTAAATTTTAGCATTACGTGTTTATTTAAGTACATCATTTTGGCTATTTTGTAATTTCTTACATCATAATTTCTTTGGTGCACGTTGGGTACACTTACGTCAAATTCAGAAGGACGCTTCGAAATGTTGCCACTACATAAAGCGTAAAACGTTTATTGAGGATTATATTCTCATAGCATGTACTGTACCTATGTCTATTTCCTGTTTAGTATAACTATTCTATCACTTTTGAATTCAATTATTTTTCTTTAAGTAATTAGTTTAGTTTTAATAATTGTTTGCTGCACCGGACGACGTCATTACGTCAGCGCCGGCTGTCGCTGAAAACCAGCGCTGGGGCTCTGTCTTGCATAGGGTCGCAGCATAATGCTGAGCGATAGCCGTTTTGCGTGGATGTAACGCATGTTTCCCCCTATACATACATAATCAGCCTATAACGTTCCCACTGCTGGGACACAGGCCTCCTCTCTGTGAGAGGGAGTGGACCGTAATCCACCACGCGGGCCCAGTGCGGGTTGGTGGATGTCACATATCTTCGAATTTTTGGTTCTAGGACATGCCGGTTTCCTCACGATGTTTTCCTTCACCGTTTTGAGAGCAGTGGTGATGAAATAATTTACACAAAGTAAAGCGCCTGTCGGGGTTCGAACCTACGACCTACAACTTGTAAGTCGCGGCTGATACCACTGGGCCACCACTGCTCTGTTTGTATGTTTCCCCCTACCATTTTATTTTATTTTTTGTGTTTATGTTCTTTTTTGCGTCATTTTCACCGCAAATAAACGTATTTTCTTTCTTTCTTTACATAATATGTTATTTTTTGCATTATATAATAATATGTAGCTATATTATTATTTTTTAGTTTAAGACATCACAAATCAAGTTCTTTTCTTCTTGTTCTCACACACTATATTGTCTACATTTCTTCTTCATTTCTCCTTTGGCAGGTCTGCTGGAAGAAATGTCTTAAGAAATAAGCAGTACCTTTATACAGACGCCAGCACATCAAGCTACTACAATCTGTCAAATGTCTTTCATAGATTTGCAACTTTATCACTAAAGCATAAGGTTCAAAGTTGATTGGGAAAATTTTACAGTTTCGGTTAGTTTGATGTGCCGTGTCTGTACCCAATACTAATATATCGTATATGTACCTATCAATTTTACTGCCTGTATATAAATAATAAAATAAAATAAAGTGAGCAGCTATTGTTTGGTAGTCATAGCTATTTGAAATGTAAGAAGTTATTAATAAAGAACTAGTCTCTGTCCGTGCATTAACTATTTTCTAAAAAAAAGATGATTATTTCTCTATCCAATAGTGTAGCTTTCCGCCATTGAAAGAATTTTCAAAATCGGGTGAGTACTTCCAGAGATTATCTCTTTAAAATATACATACATAGTCAGCCTATAATGTTCCCACTGCTGGGACGCAGGCCTCCTCTCGGTAAGAGGGAATGGGCCGTAATCTACCACGCGGGCCCAGTGCGGATTGGTTGATGTCACATGATTTTTGGTTCTAGGACATGCCGGTTTCCTCACGATGTTTTCCTTCACCATTTTGAGAGCAGTGGTGATGAAATAGTTTACACAAAGTAAAGCGCCTGTCTGGGTTCGAACCTACGACCTACAACTCGTAAGTCGCAGTCGTTATCACTAGGCCACCACTGCTCTCTTTAAAATATATACTAAGTTCACGTTTTGATGTTTTTATATTGTCTGCCGATACAAAACTATTACTCAATACATAATATTACAAAGTTGTACGTCTTACCTACTACAATGAACCTGGTATCAGTCAGATGGATAATTACCGAAGGCTTAGTAATATTTTATTATAGTTCCCAGCTGGCACGCTCTCATATTTCTACGCAAGCACCAAACATGACGGAGAAAAAACATTAACACAAAAAAAAAACAAGTTGAGGAAAAATATGCGTCACATCCACGCAAAACGCACATCGCTCATCATAATGCTGAGACCCTATGCGATACAGAGACCCAGCGCTGGTTTTCAGCGACACCCGGCGGTGCAGATGAGATGATGTCAACCGGAAAAAAAAATCTAATACGTACTACACCAACTCCACCATAATCTCCTAATTACACAACCGTCAGCCATTACAGTCCAGATTTAATTTTCCGCAGACTACCCCCAAGTCCAGCTACAGAGAATTAATAGAAAACGTTTCACGCACCCACAATACGAAACTTGTTTCAAAAGGATCACGTATACATGTTCCATACAAGTTTTTCGTTATCAACGCTTTGGTAGCCCACATTCTGTTCTTTCGTCGGGTAACTTTATTTTCGATAAAGACTCTCTAACGAGTTCAGAGTTGGCCAATGTTAGTGTTAAGTTAGACGGTTTATTTATCCAAAGGCTTTTCTGATGCCGCAGACGTTGGATTAACGGGTCCTAATGACTTTCATGCTTCTCAATTGGATTAGTTTTGGGTACGCCCGTATATTTTTGGGCGTTAAGCGTGTACGTGGGTTTCTGATTCACAGCTCTGCGCGTCGGCGTATCGTTATCGGGAAAATTAAAATATTGGAGTTAGGAAGCGGGTATCATTAGCTGTTAACTTCGTTATGAGGAAATGGAGGTACAAATTTTTACACTGGGACATACATACAAAGTGGCATACATACATGTATACACATTTTTAACAGTACATGATTCTGAACCCGTGTGTTGAAATTTTGCGTTGGTAATTAAATTACGTAGCTTGTCCATACATTTTGACCGCGTAGGTATTGCACTTTTCTATAAAATAACAGATTTTTTGATAACCAGCAAAAAAAGCTCTACGCTACGTAATCATATGCTAATTCATGTGCGATTTCTTGGTTACAATTTGAACGTCGATGTCCCTGCCACCCTGTATTTATGTTCTGTGTTTATGTTCTAGAAATTTCCGTTGGTCCTTATGTCCATTTTTTTAGGTCCTTGCCGAACCGAAACACATTCTTTTTCCAAAACCAAAACAAATAAAACATAGTTACATACCGCTAATTAAAACCTCTACATTTTATCCAAAATAAAGTTCAGCTTCATTCCAAAAACACGCATACAATTCAAACACACAATATTTTTCCGGACACGTCTCAAATATACGGAATTAACTCCCACTTTTACGGCATGCCTTTAAAAATGCAAAAGTACGGGTTGGTTGTAGTAAAAAGTATGCACCCGTTATCTCATGACATCTAATCTGCATGATGTAACCTCGTAATGCTCCCGGGTATAACCGGGGCGTAATATAAATATGCGTCTCGTTATATGTTATTTTCCGTGTTCTTTTTTGTTCAGTTTTGCAGATAGTTTGTTTGCTTCCGATCGTTTTCTGTTTTTTTTTTTATCTGCGATGTAATTGCGATAAATGTTTGTTTTATTTTTTTGATATTGTTTATTTTAACAGTGTAAAAAGAAATAATGAGAATGAGTTTGACAGTAATGTCCGATATAGCAGTGATCATAATCTCAGATAATTTACATTCCATAGCCAATTAATCAGTTATCTACTTAAGTGAAATATATTCTCAATTGGTTTTTGAGTGCCCATTTGTTACAAAATGGTCCTAATAAATGTTTGGTTGCAATGGAATTCGAACTTTGTTAAGTATGACATTCAGTTTGTTGATCTATAACTTGAAAATTATCTCAAATTCTTAATTCAAATACAGTATAGTTATTGTCAAACTGTCCACCACTGCCACCTCTATCTGAACAGCGTATATAAATTCTCTATAAAATTCGCCTAATATAAAACACATGTTTCTACTAATTCAATTTTAAACTGTATCATCCAGTTCGTGGCTACAAAATTTTATGTGCATCAATAAAATTTTACGTGTCTTTACTACATTAACACGAAATAACGACAGCAGGTGTTATCCTATGTTATTTACGGTCTGTCTAGACAGAATACTCCTTTTACAGGACTGGGAGCAGCCTATTCATGCGCACCACCTGCCTATAAAACTCGAATTAAAAAAAATCGTAACTTTTCGGGTGGAGGATTTTTTTTTCACAATCGAATTGATTGAAACCCACGCAGATTTCGATCTAATCTAAAGACTAATACGATACAATTATTTTCCGATAGCACGGGATGAGTTCTGGTTGCCTAAATGTAACCATTGAGCGTGATTTCGGGCCACTAGTATTGGTACCGCCATTAGGTCAGGGCAACTCTTTGAAGGTGTGCAGTGAAGTACACATGTCTACAATGTTTTATGTAGGTCCGTCACTAGGGCCACTCTCTGGCAGTACTTACCATAACGCAAAATATTGCACACGAATGCTGCACTTGTCGCGTGCTTCATCAGGGCCATTCTCCGATGGTGCGGGAAATATACAGGGTTACTTGTAACGTATATCCGTCAGGAGCTAATAATATAATAGTATCTCGAAAACTATTGAATTTCGGCCATACTTATGGGTAGTTCCATTTGTTGATTTCCATACTTTCTATCGTCGTGGACAAATTGTGCATCGTCTGCTTAGAGCATTAAGTACCAACTTACATAACTTGCCAAATATGCATCATATCAACCAACCTTGACACACAAAGTGCGCATAGTCTGTTGCGGTCGTAAGTCAGATATGCAGGTGGCATTAGTTATATCAGGGATGGTCGCCAGACGCACTAATAATTAATTAAACCGCAGACTAGAACAGCCGGTATCTGCGGTATCACACTATAACAACCGCTTCATATGATGACAGATGTGCAATGTGCATGGGTCTATGTAATGTAGGTTCCTATTCAGACAGGGAGGATGACTTTATCTGAGACATCTGTAGGATTAATTTAAAGATGTGTACTGTAAAGGTTGTCCGCTAAAGTCGACCTTATTTAGTGCAGTCTGGCATTAGATGAAGTCTGGTCACATTCGAACAGTCAAGTGATTTAATGTATTAGGTTTTTTTGTTTTTTGCTTGTTGTTTGCTTAAAATAAACGTTAAGAAATCATAGCGTTGCTTGATTTCTTAGAAGTGTTTCTTAGTGCTTTATAGTACTTAATAGGCTGTATACATAGCGTTTCTAAATTGGGAAGATGGCGAATTGAGAGATTTAAGAAAGACGTGTTGAGATTGTAAGGAGCATTATGTAAAAAATATGTTGTTTTGTGCAACCTTGTAGTTTTCCTGGAGATCCCACACACTGCATATGTAGCCATGGCTTTAGAATTAGTAGCCATCTTCTTCTGTTCTACTCTTGTATTTTTTTATTTCTTTCGGCCAAAATACTAGTCAGTTAGGAAAGCAAACTTTTCATGTAATGTCTCCACTGCTGGGACCCAGGCCTCCTCTCTGTAAGAGGGCCAAAAAAAAACAAGAGGGTACAAAACATATGACCTACATTTTGCAACATTATAAAATACACACATCAAAAGTGTCTAGGGATCAACATATATTTTTGCAATAACTTTTCTCCTGATTGATATTAATTAAAATTTTCTTTAAGGATTCATCAAATAAAGTGTTTTCGTTTGTCACAGTAACGATAAACCAAGTCACCTTTGCATTAATAAAGAAATTTGCCATTTTCCTAATAAAGGGATTTTTGACATTTGAACCACTAACACAAAAGTTCGAAAAAAAGACTGAAATAACAGCTTTATTTAAAATTTTATTGGGTAACTTAAACAATTAATAATCCGTGTTTCTACCGCGAACACTAACAACACAAGAACATCGGTTTGGCATACTCAAAATGAGTTCATCCAAATCACGCTGTGGAATGGCCGCCCATGTTCGTTGCAACAACAAAAAAAGGTCTTCTTGCGACTGGATACCCTCCATATTCGGCAGAGCTCTTCTCTGTAGCATATCCCATGCATGCTCAATCGGGTTCAAGTCTGGCGACTGAGCAGGCCAGGGCAGGACATTGATGTTAGCTGCGGCGAGAGTCTGTCTTACAACTCTTGCGGTGTGCGGTCGTGCATTATCATGCATTAACTGAAATAAGGGACCGATTTGCACTTGTAGAGGAACGATGACGTCTGATACAATCGTCTCAGCATAAATTTGAGCATTGAGGTTGCCTCTGATCCAAATCAACTCAGTTCTTCCGCCGATCCAAATACCCGCCCATACCATGATGGTTCCACCACTATAAGGATGGACTTCCTGGCAGGATTTTAATCGCTGTTGGCGTCCAGGGGTTCTCCAGTGTCGTATACGTCTTGTATCCGGTCTCATACCAAAACGAGACTCATCAGAAAAGCACACGAAACGCCATTGTTCTTCTGCCCAATTTCTGTGTTCAAGAGCCCATTGATATCGAATCCTACGATTGTGCATTGCTATAGGTGGTACCCGTAGCGGTCTTCGGGAATGAAGGTTCACTTCATGCAAGCGGTTTCTGACTGTTTGGTCGCTAATTAAGTTCCCTGAAGAGTGATGAAGCCTCACGGCTAACATCATGGCGGTTATTGTTGGAGCTCTTCGAGTTAAGATTTGAATGTATCGGTCTTGTCTCCGTGTGGTGCAGCGATACCGTCCTCCATGGCGCTCAGCCACGGTACCAGTGCTTCGGTAACGTGTCCAAAGTCGACTGATAACACTCTGACTTGTATTCAGAGCTAAAGCCACAGTACGTTGCCGGGAACCAGCTTCTATCATTCCCACGGCTCTGAGCATTTCTTCCCTGCTTAAATGACGTCGCCGCTCCATAATAACGTTGGTTTTAATCAGTAGTAGGGAAACAGTAGCACTAATAATGTCTTCAATGCGTTGTATGTTTTTATAGGGAAAATATTGACAGCTGATTTTCATCTTTTACTCGAATTTGATTCACAGTTCCTGATTCAAATTATGAAATGCACCAAAAAGGATCCATATAAATTTATAAAATCATAAATTTATTACAAAGCCACATCTCAATCTCAAGAAATCCGCATAAAAATGCTTGATCCCTAGACACTTTTGATGTGTGTAGAAGTTATCTAGTAGAATGTTATAATTTTACCTTCGTAAAGTTAATTGCCGCGCCTTCAAAGTGGATTTGTTTTAAGCCATTTGGAAATACAGGGTGTAAAAAGATTCATCACATAGCCGTCAACTACGCATTTTGTACATCAAACTAAGTAACATTGCACAAAAATAATTTCTGGGAAACGACTTTTATTTTGAGTGTGAAAATTTGCTGTTTGCAGTAGTGCGCAATGTACCGCACGCAAAACATTGTGCTCATGGGTGCTTTTTTTTATGGATGGGAAATCATCAAATGACCCCTCCCGCTCTGGGTGGAGCGGAAGGGAGTGTCAGAATCTTACTGACTAAAACCCATCCGTGTTCCTTCCTTAGCCCTTTATGTTCCGGGGTAGCGGTAACCCTTTCGGACAATCCCGCACCCCCGGCAGGCTTCGGCCCTGGCAGGCCCCTTCCTTTTTGCTGACATCTCTTTGAGGCGCGCATGGAACACGTACGCGCCGTCCGGCACGGGCCTGGTCCTGAACGGACGGTGAGCTACCCATTACTCTCAGTCCGCAGGCCCGCGCCTACGGTGGCCGGAAGACGTGAAGCGGCTCCCGACGCCCGGAGCGTCTCCCGCGGCGGCTGGGTCGTGAGGCTCTCTCCCTCAGCCGTTCCGCCACCTCCTTCGCTAGCATGACTGCTTCGCAGAAGGAGGTGACTGCCTCCCACTCCCTCTCGCCCCGGACCATGGGTTGAACCAGGGCCGGACGCGAGAGATCGCCGCCGCGTGCTTATGGGTGCTTGCAACGGTACAGGGGTGTGGGTATTTAAAGTTGTGTTACAACATTAACAACTTGTTGTCGTTAAGAAAAAAGTTGGAATGTTGACCTTTGATATCTTCGTAACCATGAGGTTCCCCGGTATGGTCCAATACAAAAAAAAAAATATCAGAATGACGTGAAGTAGTACTCAGTACAAGTGACTCGTGGCTTTGTTAAGTGTCTTTTTTCACCCGTTATATTGACAATAAAAACTCAGTTGACAATATATTGAAATAGTATGGTGTATTTTTGTCAACAATGCCTATTAATTTACCTGAAACCTCGTGTTTCGTGTGTGTATAGATTTTGACAACCTCGTGTTGTCAAAATCCATTGAACTAAATCTTTTCTGCGTAGTTTTTATACAGGCATCAAAAATACGTAAAACAACGTCAGACTTTTAGACTATTTTATGACAGCATGTCTAAACATTGTTGTCGTATCCAATACCTTTGAAATCTAATAGGCTTCGAACTCTATGAATTTCAATTAATTAACTCCTCGACAACACGGAAGGTAGAGTAAATCCAATAGAGCGCTTCATCAATTTGCCATATTAATAATAATTGCCACTAGCATTTGCCGTGGCTTCCCCGGCATTCTACCTAACTGAAATTCGTCCGATTCAGTTGATACTCAAACTAACTCCAAATTGTTGTCGAATTTCATTTTCACCTACATGAATATTTTGAATATGTGTTTCATTCTAAGCCCAAAATACGAAGTTTATTTCAACTTGTTCAAACAAAAATCGCGTCGCTAGTTGCTGCGTGCGGGCAATAATAATAATCACTTGTCTACCAATGGTCTATAAAGTTCTTACATCCATTTTGAGTGCTAAAATTAACAAACATATAGACACCAACTCCATCATGTCTGTCTCTCAAAATGGATGTAAGAATGGGTCCCGGGGTACTAAGGAGCTGCTCCTCATTGATATGACCATTAACCAACAGGTTCGTCGTTCCCGAAAGGATCTGTCGACATGTTGGATAGATTATAAGAAGGCCTATGACTCGGTGCCACATACATGGCTCATGAGGGTACTGGAGTTGTATAAAGTAGATACAACTCTGCGCACCTTCTTGATGTCGTGTATGGGGCAATGGAGGACGGTCCTTCGCTATCCAGGATGTCGAAATATCCAGAGGAATAGCGAACCGATAAGGATTGAGCGAGGCATATTCCAGGGCGACAGTTTGAGTCCGCTTTGGTTCTGCTTAGCCTTGAATCCTCTAAGCACACTGCTGGAGGATTCAGGTCTAGGCTATCGGCTGAGGAGAGGTGGTCAGGTTATATCTCACCTCCTTTACATGGATGACCTAAAACTCTTTGCCCCCAACAATTTGCAACTGATGGAGCTACTGAAAATTACTGAAACGTTCAGTAGCGCCATCAAGATGGAATTTGGTGTGGACAAATGTGCGGTCATGCATGTAAAGCGGGGGGAGATTGTGGAATCCGTGGGAACCCAACTCTCGGATTCCACAAACCTTAAGGCCCTCTCCGCATCCGAAACCTATAAGTATTTGGGTATGTCGGAAGCGTTGGGCATCAATGTTACTGACATGAAGCAATTGTTGAAGGAACGCTTCTTTGGCCGCCTGAAAAAAGTACTTAATAGTCTTCTTTCAGGCGGAAACAAGGTGCGCGCCTTCAACGGTTGGGTCATGCCGGTTTTGATGGACTCTTTCGGCATACTCAAATGGACTCAGACCGAACTCGACGCCCTGGATAGGAAGGTCCGCACGCTGCTGACTGCAAATCGAATGCATCACCCACGGTCATCGGTAATGAGGCTGTACATCCCGCGAAAGTGTGGAGGTCGTGGCTTTTTAAATGCTAAGACTCTCCACAATCGCGAGATATGCAGTCTCAGGAAATATTTCCTTGAAGCGGCCATGGGAATGCATCGGGATGTAGTCGTGGTGGACAAGGGCCTTACCCCGCTCTCCTTGGGTAAAGAGAACTGGCGCAAGCCAGTAGTGCTTGACACTAATGATCGCATGGAAGTATGGCAAAGTAAGGAGCTTCACGGACGCTTTTTCCGGGCCCTACATGGACCCGATGTAGATTTACTAGCATCCGTAGCCTGGTTGCGTTTCGGTGACCTCTTTGGAGAAACCGAAGGTTTTGTCTGTGCAATTATGGACGAAGTTGTGATGACGAACAATTACCGGAGATTTATTGTGAAAGACGGCACGGTTGACATCTGTCGGGCATGCCACCGGCCGGGAGAATCAATCAGGCATATTATCTACGGGTGTTCTCGTCTAGCTAACGGAGAATACTTGCATAGACACAACCTTATAGCCAGGATAATCCATCAGCAGCTTGCTTTGAAATACAACCTTGTGGAATCAGAGGTGCCGTACTATAGGTATGCGCCCGACCCAGTTCTCGAAAATGGTAATATCACATTGTACTGGGATCGATCCATCATCACTGACAGGACTATTGTTGCCAATAAGCCTGATATAGTGGTGGTGGATCGATCAGAGCGGCGCGCAATGATTGTTGACATAACTGTCCCGTATTATGAGAACCTCGTGAAAGCTGAGAAAGATAAACAAATTAAGTATCTTGACTTGGTTCGCGAGGTTGTCGACATGTGGGATGTGGACTCAGCGATCATTGTGCCGATAGTCGTTACAGCCAATGGTTTGATAGCCAAGAGCCTCGACCAACACCTAAGGAGGCTCTCGTTGGGCAGCTGGATCAAGGGCTTGATTCAGAAAGCGGTACTTCTGGACACGGCTCGCATTGTCAGGAGGTTCCTCTCTCTGGAGCCCTGACCGCCGGTAGCTTGGACCCTGTTCCCGATACCGGTGGGCTACTATTTTTTATATTTTTAAATGTTTTTATATATTTTTTTTATATTAGGTCCTTACATATGAAATTGGCGTTTTGTATGGAAGGAACAAAAAGTCGAATATTTTTTAATATAATATATTTAATTAATCAAAGTATGAACCATTGTTTTCAATGCACTTTTGCCATCTTATAGGTAGTTCATTGATCCCTTTACTAAAAAAACCAGTCGGACGGGAATCAATAAAATCTTTGAAGGCGATTTGGACTGCCCCATCGGAGTTGAATTTTTTCCCTTGCAAAAAGTTATCCAAATTGCGAAAAAAATGGTAATCTGTTGGAGCAAGGTCCGGGGAGTACGGAGGATGTCTAAGACATTCCAATTCAAGCTCTTCTAATTTGGTAGCCGTCTGTTTCTGTTCAGTCAATTCGTGAGGTACCCACCTTTCAAGCTTTTTAATCTTCCCAATTTGCTTCAAGTGAATTAAAACAGTTTTATCACTAACATCGAAGCCTGCAGCTAACTCGGACGTGGTTTGCGATGGGTCCGCTTCCACAATAGCCTTCAATTCTCCATTATCAACTTGGGTCTCAGGCCGTCCACGGGGCTTGTTCTGCAGGTCGAAATTTCCAGAACGAAAATGTTGGAACCAAAAACGAACTGTGTTTTCTTTTGCAACATGACCGCCATACACATCATTCACCCTTCGAGTCGTTTCCGCAGCACTAGTGCCACGGCGGAACTCGTACTCGTAAATAATGCGATATTTTAAATTTTCCATTTTGTAAAATGAGTGACGCAAACAGAAAAAACAGAAGAAAAAAAACAAATGAATGACGGTCATCGAAGCACAAATACATGAGTAAATAGCTGTACAAATTTGAATTTGGAATTCCTTACCAAAGAGGAGAAATTCGTGATTAAAGTGGCCAGTACGAAAAACGCCAATTTCATATGTAAGGACCTAATATTCTAATATTTAAAAATATAATTTATATGTATTATAATGAAATAAAGGAAATAATAATAATATTTCACAACTATCACACAACGCCATCTAGTCCCAAGCTAAGCAGAGCTTGTGTTATGGGTACTAGACAACTGATAAACATACTTATATATTTCTAAATACATACATATTATAGATAAATTACACCCAGACACAGAACAAATTATCGTGCTCATCACACAAACATTTGTCCTGGGTGGGAATCGAACCCACGACCTCCGGCATAGCAGTCAGGGTCACTAACCACTAGACCATCAGGCCTGTCATATGTCAAAATAAACATAAAATAGATTTTTCTCAAACATGCTTGGAAATTTGAGCATTATTTTGACAACCGTCTTCGAGATAAATCGAAATTGCTGTACTGGCCAACAGTGGCGAAGGGTGAATTTGTGACACAGGTAGGCCGGAGAAAAAGAAAATGACAAAAGAAAATTTCAATGATGAATTGACTATAGAGTGGTTATGTTCTGAATTTTCGAAGGGAATCGAGTTGTGTGGTACCTTCGCCACTGCTGGTCAAATACATGCGAGCAGCGGCCGGCAAAAGTTGTATGAAAATCCATATCTGTCGTGCTAAACCAAATTAATTACTGTAGGTATAGTAAACTCATATCTGTCGTGTAATTTAAAAATGGAACGATGTTTTACTCCGAAACACGGCAACCAAGGAGATAACTTATCAAAGGTTTTATTTAAATTTCGAACTGGCTTGCAAATAGAAAACTGTTTATTGAAAAAAAAAAAACAAATGAGCACTTTAACGCGGGAATAATTACTGTTATTCGTTGTTCGTCATTGATTTTGAAAAGTAATTGTATTTGACAAAAAAGTTCTGCTTAGGTAGAATAGAATAGAATATTCTTTATTATGTACACCATATAAATTACAGACATAATATAGAAACTTTACAATGGTTGATACAATGGGCACTTAGTTTTAATTTCCGCGCATCATTTGAGAAAAGTACTATACAAGCCATGGCCACAACTAGGCATTGATGGACATACGTATGTGTGCCTCGGCTTTACCTCGGCCCACATTTACACGTTCGTCCATCAATGCCTCTTTTGCTGGCCGCTGCAGTAATAAACGATTGCTACACAATCATAAAGAAGGATTCTTTTTTAAACTGGAATAAAATAAAAAGTGCATACGCTAGCATATCAACCTACTACAATCTATCAAGTTTCTTTAATAGATTTTAACTTTATCGCTAAAGCATAAGGTTCAAAGTAGATTGGGAAAATTTGACAGTTTCATTTAGTGTCAGTTTTAGTTTACATTCTAGAATTTTAGGCACCTAAGGTAGTTATTTTAGTTAATCAAAATTCATTTTAGACCGGATTCTAGTAACATTTTATGTATTTTATTGAAAATATTATAATCTAGTTAGACCAATGGCCTATGAAACAAAGATATAAAATACGTTTATTGGAAAAAATACAAATAAAACTCCTTAAAAATATTGGGACAGTATAGGCTAACAAAAAAAAAGAAGTAATGAAATAATCCTTATGTCAAAAACGCCTCAGCTCCGCATATTGCCTCGAATACTAGTATTCATGCTAAGTGTGTTATTATGGGACCGATCCTAAAATATTTATAACTAGCTTCTGCCCGCGACTTCATCTGCGTGAAATTTCTTGTTCCTCCGACCCACCCCGTCGTATCGCATCACCTGCCCGCGCTATCACTTCGCTTTCGCTTAGCGTTCTTTCTGAGTCTTATTCTTTTCGCTCGGCTCCTAAGAGTCATAGCGTGATGGTAAATAGCCTATAGCATTCCTCAAAAATTGGGCTGTCAAATCTAAAAAGATTTTTTCTAATCCGACTGGTAGTTCCAGAGATTACCCCCACAACCTCAAAAACTTTACCTCTTTTTATAATATTAGTATCAATCAGCTGTCAAAGCATTTATTTCAAATAGGCACATAAAAGGCATTTTTGAACGTCAAAAATAATCTTAAAATAGAATTGATTCTAGTCGCTGTTCTTCAATAAAAACTTTTTTACAAAAAAAACAATCGACTTCAAAAAAAAACAATACAAAGTGATAAATGACTTTAATTTCGGAAGTCGGTATCGTTGGTTCCGCATTTTCGTTTTTTGACACCGACTTCCGAAATTAAAGTTATTTATCACTTTTTTGTTTTTTTTTAAGTCGGTTGTTTTTTTGGAAAAAAGTTTTTATTTTTCACTTTTTAGTTGTACCTACCCTACAAAAATTCTATTAACGCTAGTGCATTGAAGAATTGAAGACACCGACAGGAAGAATCGTCAAAATACGCAAAGAAATGCCGGAGATGCAGTACATGTATGCATATAACTTCGTACATAAGAACAATTACCTAATGAATTATATACTAAAACCTTCCTGAAACTATGTAGATCACATTAATGTCAAAATTGGTTCATTCGTTTTTGAGAAAATCGCGGACGTACAAACATCATACATACGGGTCGAATACAGAACCTCCTTTTTTGAAATCGAATTTTGTCTTTTTTGGAGTCGAAAAGTACAATAATTACCTACACGCTCAAATGTATGGACCAGCTGATGTGTGGATTAGGCAGTGTTGAGAATGAAAAAAATAATATGACAACGAGATTTTAATAGTCACATTTTGAAGGGAAATGACTAGTTTATTAGTAACAAATATATCTATTTTTATTCTTAAATATTTAAACAAAAAATAGTTAAAATTCATAAATAAAATAACAATATTATTAATAAAGGTCCTCAATTGAGGGCATGAAATTATCTGGAACTTGCGAATTATCCACTTGTCTTTTCCTAAATGCCGGAGCCATGTAATGTGCCTTCATTGTAGTAGTCGCACCGGTCTTGTTAGCTTCCTTATCTTTTTTACTTTTCTTATTTACCTTCCTCTTTGCAACGGTCAGAAATGATTCGCCTTCTGGTGTATCGCAAGGGTAAGATTTCTTGACGCTGTAGACTTGGCAAGTCGACATTTGAGTGTTGTTTTCTTGGTTTGCGCCTCCTGATGTACTCGTTTCTTTAACTTTTAGGGCAATCACATCGCCGTCGATATTATATTTAGTTACTGCAACTGACTTGGGCGCTTTCTTTTTGGATTTGGTCCTTTTGGTTTTAATGGTGGTACTGTGAGTCGTGCT
The DNA here is from genome assembly GCA_945859645.1 of Amphipoea oculea. Lineage (NCBI taxonomy): Eukaryota > Metazoa > Arthropoda > Insecta > Lepidoptera > Noctuidae > Amphipoea > Amphipoea oculea. Next base: position 9,343,313 of record OX243876.1, read on the forward strand.
TGCATCTCTCTTGTTTCGATTCCTTTTACGAGTAGTCTTAAGACGCAAGAGTTGTTCGTGTAGTTCTTCAGAATTTGGTATGGTTTTTATGATCTTATTATGAACTTTGTATGCTTTGATGGCTCGTTCCATACAGTCGATGCATTGCCTACAACTCACGTCCATGAACACCGTTTGCAGGTCATTGACCATGCTTACGAGCGGTGGTCCATTGATGTTCAGAAGAATCTTCTTTTGCATCGGCATTTGATGGATTGTCACTGAGCTGTTGAATTTGATATCTGAGTCCAGTCTGGATTTACCTGTAAGTAACAATAATTATAGTAAACTGTAAGGGTACTAGTTCGTAACCGACTACAAGCAGCAGCAGCAGGAGACATGTCGCAGCGACTACTGGTTTCTTTGTATTTCTACGAAATACGTGGCACACGAAGTGTCGCTAGCTACTAATATTTCATAAAAATACATAGAAACCAGTAGTGTCGCGGCGACATGTTGCCTGCAACTATCGTCTGCAGTCAGCGAAGGACTTGTACCTTAACTTTCGTACTAAACAAGCTCAGAAAAATAAAACCAATACCCTACTATTTTGACAGCAAGAGAACTAAAACGATTTATAAGTCAAAATGCCCAAAATGATTGCAAAAATGAAGAAAGGCAGACACAATTCAAATTAAACGTTTTAAAAAAACATAAAGGTATTTCCACAAATCCTGGCGACTCACCGAACGCGTGCGGCAAGTGTGCGACTAGCGCGCAGAACAACAGCGAACTCATTAGTTCCATTTGTGCTCTCGCTGTGAAGGTGTCTTCGCTCCTGCAGACAATCTTCTTACTAAAGTGCGCTAACAAGCTTCGTTACAGTGCGGAGTTTTACAAAACGCGCAGTGTTGCTCACAGTCCGCTCGACGCTTCCATGTGCTTCTTCTAAAATGTTTTCAAGTGTACATGGTCCATAATAATTAAAACGTTAGTAAAGATGCTAAAGATGATGATGAAATCAACTGTTTGTTTATGTTTATTAACCTCATATTAGAAAAAAGGTTGACAGATTTTAAAACAAATATAACTAAGATTTAGTAATCTTGAAACAAAAAATGTTCCTACCAAAAACCTCAAGTCTGCTTTCACAAATTTCTACCCACCTCAAAAACCACGCAACTCAAATAAGCCGTCGGAATAAATAAAGCACGGAAAAAAATATTTTCAACTGAACAACGTGTTGGATTCTGGGAAACAGCAAGAATAATGTGGTTGTGAAGTGAAAAATCTTACTTATATCCATGTTGAGTGACACGTAGCTGCTGATGATCGAGATCCATTGTTTACTCGCTGTTTACACACGGCCGACCTGACGACGGTCGACAATTGAATGTTTGCTTCACAGTCTTGATTCTAAGCCATTGTGATCACGTCGATATGTTTATGTTGCTTCAATAACCGGATACTCCCATCCATGCGGTTGATTCCATTCAATCCCAACTTCGGAAAGTCGATTACCCCGTTGATCTTTGTGTTGGGTGTTTTGAAGCTTTGTGATGAAAACTGTCTCTGTTATGATTTTGAGAGAGACTTGTGTTTTATAATTATTTTAAAACATCGTCATTCAAGATTTTGCATTCGCAAAACACACATGTGAACTTACAAAATTTATCCGACGGCAAAAAAATTATAAGTTTTCAAACTTACAACGCAACGCGTCGCGTTTTTGAACGCAAGCTTCAGCTTGCGTTCAAAAATCGTTCTACTAAGGACCAGACAGATAAAAAGTACCTGCACTGTGTACAGTCACGTCTAAAAGTATGTATACACTTGGCTTTATTCAAAGGCTATTTTCTCCTTTATTTTTGAATGAAATTTTATGTTATTACAAAAGTAGTATTTTCGAACCCATAGGTTTATGTTAAGTGTCATATTTCAACGTTGCATTCGTTATTTCACGAAAAAATCGCAATTGAAAATTGCCAAGTGTATACATACTTTAAGACGTGACTGTACACCTACCGACAGCAACAACACAACTGCCAAAATGCAGTGTGCAAAAAACGGTCATGGAATTGGTAACTATGTATATCGACGTACGTATGATTACATTGATTGAGTAACGCATGTCGAAATCTGATGGCGCTACGATGTGTGTTAACGTTATGAATTTTGGTTTGTTTCTGCCACAATATAAATGTTAATACAACAATGAATAAATTATTTTAATGTCTCCCGTTTCCCATATTACCTCTCTTATATTTCTTTCTCAATTAGCAAGGCGGGAGCAAAAATCGTAACGCACAAAAAATCGAGCGCAAACATTTTCAAGCATTCACGGCAAGCGTTCATGTTCAGTTTGGTTCAAATAAAATTACCATAAAATATTATGGTAAAGTGTAGCCGAGCATAAAACCGGGGGCAAACAACTTTTTTGTAACTTATCTCGTTACTCACAAAGATGTGACTTTTATGACGCAAACGGACTTTCAGGTTATTTGTATGCTACAAATATCCCAGATTTGTTCCTATGTTCCGTGCGAATGTTAAGATAAGACTTTTTATGGTGCAGATTTCTATCGCGATTTGTTTATTTTATTTCGGGATCGAGTTTTACGCGATCGTAAATAGGTGGGCCTGATTGTTTTGAAGAGACTTTCGCGAATGGTTGAGAATAATGATGATGTCAGTGAAACAAAGTGTTGTGAAATATTTTGAGGACCAGTTTTTACTCCGGGAGGGTTCTTTTTTGGTTTTCTTGTATGTCCAATGCTGCTAAAATGCAATAGAATTCCTTTTTTCTGTTTTTCCATAAGGAATATGGGATACTTTTTATCTCGATATACCTACGGAATCGAGACTTATGCGGGTGAAACCGCAGGGCGCAGCTAGTTACAGTGATAACTACGTGTGCAAAATTCTAGTTTACCATCTTAAAGTCATTCCTTCCACTCATATGCTCGTTGCATCAAACCCCACGCAGCCATTTCTTCAAAGTGGAACACTGAAAAAAAAGTAGTTGCCACAATCAAGATTTTTTTTAGATTGACTAAGTAATTTGTTTGCATCTGAGCCTATCAAGCACAATGATCATAGCTACTACTTTTATTTGATTGAGAGTTGAAACGGAATCTTGATTGGAGTTATCACAAAACCTATTTGCAGCAATCAAGTCAAAACATAGTTGCTCCAACCAAGATTATTCAATGTACCAGTGTTTGTATGATCTATTTGATAAACACAGCCAAGGAACTTATTTTGCGCAAACATTTAGCGCAAGATTTGATCAAGTTGTATGATTAATACAATTAATTACAATGATAGATGCTATCAAGTCAAATCAACATAATAAAGTTTCCATGATCTTTATTGAAGCAATCAAAATGCTTGATTGACACAACTAACTTACTTTGTTACAGCTAACATTTTTTAACTTGTCTCTTTTTTTACTCTTCTACAATGATGTCATGTTAAGGGTATCAAGAAACTTGTTTGAGCGTTCAATCATTTGAACTAGTATTGCTGCAATCATGTCGAGATGATCAACTTAACTTAAGCGTCGAAACAATAGAAAATCAATTGTGTCTTATTAGCGGCGCTTAACAGATTAATCTAAACAAGATATCGTCAATCAAGCTAAAAAGTCACTCGATTGGAGAGCATTTTTTCAGTGAAGACATAAAAGCGGCTAAGTGCGAGTCGGAATCGCACACAGCTGCGTACCCACCGTACAATATTTAACACATTTTTTTATACGCCGAAAAACGCATGTTTTCTTGTATGGGGAACCTTCTCTCGTTTTTTATATAATTTTAATTGTATTATTTGGTGTTATAGCGACGATAGTAGTACACACTCTGTTAAAATTCCAAGTGTCTACATATTACGGTTCAAAAACTACAGCCCTGTGACAGGCGGACGGACAATAGGGCCTTAGTTATAGGGTCCCGTTGGCACCCTATGGGTACGGAACCCTAAAAAGTCTTAAAGTATCATAAATATAAGGCAGCGATTTATCTGATATTGTTTCACTTTGAATAAGTAACTCCCACGTGAATAAAGCGCTTAATATTATTGGAACATTTTTTGTAGTCTTGTTTTAACGAAGAAAATCTACTTAATATTACGTAAGAAAATTGCTCTTTTGTTTCGGAAATGTTTATTTCATCCAACTCGAATGTTTTTTAACATGGGACAATACAGAGCAGTGGTGGCTTAGTGGTAACGGCCGCGACTTACAAGTTGTAGGTCGTGAGTTCGAACCCAAACAGGCACTTTACTTGGTGTAAATTATTTCATCACCACAGCTCTCAAAACGGTAAAGAAAAGCATCGTAATGAAACGGGCATGTCCTAGAACCAAACAGAAAAATTCTAAGACATGTGACATCCACCAACCGCCCAGTCTCTCACTCACAAAGAGGAGACCTGTGTCCGTGCAGTGGAAATATTATCGAATGATTATGCTAATGTTTTTTTTATTTTTTAATATAGCCCCGTTCCTTACAGTTTTAAGGGAACGTTTATGGTGTGAGGCAGTAGGCACGTCTCAGAATCTTATTTAATTGCCCGAAATAAAGCATAATTTTACCAAGCTCACTCCAAATAAAGGTCGACGCGACTAGTATAATCGCGTCGCACAGTTAATTACGTCTCGCAATTATGGCTCCGTGGGCATTAACACCTTCACTCAATACAATTTAAAGCCTTACAATCATTTACTCTGTGCAAGAATTGAAAGAAAATCTACCGTTAGCCACTATATCAGTCGACATTTATTTTTGCAACTACAATTGGTCCAGAATTTCTCTCTATAATAAAAATGCTGAGAAAGCTGGTCCTAGCTGTCACCTCGTTTATATAAACTGTGTAACAATTCACTGAAGTATTAAATTAAATGTATTTCCCCAGACTGGACTGCTGTCACAAAATAAATAAGTGCAGAAGGTTGATTCCATACATCGAGCGGAAAAGCACGCACACAAAGACACGCTTTACAGGCAGCGACACCCTTTGGCCCTTTGTACAAACTGGTCTTTCTTGCTGTGAAAAATGACGATTTATTCACCGTGAGTCCGTGACCGCACGGTCGTCAGTGTTGTATCAATCACTATGGAAGCTTGACACGACACGTTAACGCAGCAGACACGTTTCTTCCACGGCACGGTTTATACGCCGTACCGTAAAAAAAACCGTGTCATGTACAAAGCCGAAACCGCCTTATTGCGTAACAGTTTGAATCACAATCTGAATGATTTTAACGGATAATGCTAATCCATTGTCCATTGTTTCATAAAATACTACAGATTACCACAGATTATCTTATGACAAACACAGATTACTTTCATCATGTTTGAAAAAGTTGTGTGATATCAGTGAGTTACGCAATTACCCCGCGGGTGCGAGTGCGTTTGCGACTGTCATTTGTTTTAAGATAGTTTGAGATCTCCGTACATGCTTGTCTATGCCCTGTTCCAAAAGTAGGTATCTGAATAAAATGTCAGTGAAATGTTTTCATTTGACAAATGAGGTTAATTTTATTACCTCAAAATTGTCCTGGATATTTTTTCGATTACAATTAAACAATGTTTCAAACAATAGTTTGTTGAAAAAAGTATTTTGGACATAAAGTTGAAACATTCTAAACATAATAATATATGAGTAAGTTACCATTTCCCGGTAAAAAAAGTGATTGCGTAAGAATTTAACCGGAATAGGCTGTGTTTACTCTTCCACCATTTACTTTTGGAACAAACATTAAAATAACCGTGTAAGTTTTTTGTCGTCGTCGTATGGACCACTAGCTTCTGCCCGCGACTTCGTCCGCGTGAAATTTCGCCCTCCGCCATTCACCCTCTTAGGGGTGGAATTTGGAAAAACCCTTTCTTATTGGATACCTACTCGTCACAAAGAACACACTCTCCTAATTTCATGTCTCTAGGACCAGCGGTTTAGTCTGTGCATTGCTATATCAGTCAGGACTTTGAGTTTTATGATGGAGCCGGCCTTCTGCCCTTATAACATATTTTGTACTGCTGAGCTCCCAGAGGCTTAAATTCATTCCGCTTAGTTTTATACACTTTTGTACTCCACTACGTTTATCTATTAATTTCCGAACACAATCCATTATGTGCGAATGAAGTAATAATTAACCAGTAATTATGTTTTGACTAGGTAACATCAATCAGAAGGCCAATTCTCGTAATTTAAAACGTTCAAAATCTAGTCGCAGTCTCATCTCAGCGACAAACAAATGTCAAAAACTTGTCAAAATGTATGGAAATTAGAGGTGTTTTTGACAGATTGAGACTGAGATCAGACTGTGAACGTTCTTAAAATTAGTAGAATTGCCCCTCTGATATTCTCCGAACGGATGGCAGAGGTGTTTGGTTTAGCTACATTTTTACCCGACTGCTGCGAAGCCCAAAAGGAGGGTTATGTGGTTTTATTACACGACTGCGGCGAAGCCCAACAGGAGGGTTATGTGTTTGACCTGTATATATGTCCGTTTCTTTGTTCCCTCGTAACTCCTAAACGAATGAACGGATTTGGATAAATTATACATCTTTCGATTTGTAAACAGGTGGGTCCCATTTCATTTTTATATTTTCAAACTCAAATGGGTCCCGCCTGATTCTAACTTTTATTTAAATTAAAATGGGCTTGTTTTTAGCTTTTCAGTTTTTTTTTTCACTAGTTTTTTATCGCAGTCGGGTTTTTTAGTTTTTTTATTAGTTTTTTTTCAGTAATTTTAAGTCTCATGTTATGGGGAACGACCCTATTGCCACTCGCACACACACACTCGATTTAACTCCGTATTCTATTATGAACTAACTTTTGCCCGTGGCTTTGCCCGCGTGTATATCCAAAAATATCCCACGGGAACGTACTACCGACATACTATTTCTCTGCCAAATTTTATCAAAATCCGTTCAACCATTTTTGCGCCAAACCGGAACATACATCCAGACAAACTGTAAAAAGTAATTACAATGAAAACACTACTTTACTGAAGTAGTGTTTTCATTTTAATTACTTTTTCCAGTTCCGGAAAAATTTGATGAGGAATTTGCAATTATAAACAAAATGAAAGTCAAAGAAGGTACCCAGGTACCTACTATTAACACATCAAAAGTTTTTGTTACAGAAAAGGATTTTTCGTTGAAATAATTTAATTTAAATACTGGCTTGAAAGCTAATAAATTAGATTAAAAAAAGTTAATCCTTCCATTTATAAAACTATTAGTTTAACGAATTTTATATTTATTCGGTGGTGTACAAGTCATTAGTGAGAATTTTCTGTGATCATAATCAGACAGGATACCCATCCATACTGAGATCCCTCCGTGCTTCGGAAAGCACGTTAAGCCTTTGGTCCTGGCTCGGCTAGTCAGCAGCCCGAAAATCTGTGAACTAGTCTTACCAAAGGGCATCGTGATACCCAGGAACTGGGTTGTAGGGGTCAGATAGATAGTCGCTCAATCTAATACTTGTATTCAGCTGCATCTGGCTAGACTGGAAACCTACCCATACATAGTTGGGAAAAGGCTAGGCAGATGATATCAAACAGAACAAAGGGAGTCAATACAACAATATGAAATTATAATTACATTCACAAGGAAATGTGTGTTTAACTCAAGAACAATGCGAGGGAAAATCCAACAATTGAAAACATCACACTTACCTAAGAAAAAGTAACGTCTTCTTAAATCCAATGGATTGATGTTTTTCTGCGGGTATGAGTATTGTACCTATTGTCCAATGTCCATTGTTATCGTGGCAAATTCAACAAAGTATTACCTCTTATGTCGGTAACCTAACTTCAAGACATCTTGCGTGACTAAAATGTAAGCACTAGTAGTACCTATAGTTTTAATATTGTTCTTTCACTTTTGTCAACAATGGGGAAGGTCGGGCAAAGCTAATTGTAGATGGCGTGATCATAGCTAGGTCCCTGCTCCAATAAATTTCACATTTCGTTAATTCATTTCATTTCATGTTCATTTTTAAGTTTGATTTTATTTCACTATTTCGTTATTTTCGGTGATTTCAATATTTTAAATCAAGTAATTGACTTGGAAAGTATTAAAATTTAAAACCTTAAATATTACCTCGTAATCAATTTCTTCAAAATGTTTCTGACATAAAATCGAAATCTGTTTAATTTAAAAAAAAAATTACGAAAAGCTTTAAGCCACAATCTTCTGATCTTAGGGTCTCTCGGGAAATGGTGGACTTCAATTTCAGATTATTTAAGAGCACAACATTGCGTCATTTTCGCAATAATAAAATAAGTCCACCTTACGCCTTGTAGGTATTATTGGCTTGTGTTGGGAACTAGCTATGGTAGCGCCATTTTGAAAGTTGTCTTTCCTATTCCCAGGAAAGTGAAACTTCACTAAGGTCGAAACTATCTATCTGTCACATAGTCAATTAGGCCTTGTAGTTTTATGACGTGTAAGTAGGTTGGTACAAACACTTTTACACGTCAATCATATTTTAATAAAAACTAGATGAGGTCGGCGTTTCCTGTCTGACTATTCTGAGAAGAGAGGCCGAAAAAAAAAACTCAGAGCTCTTTTAAAGTCCAGACAAACCTAATCTTGGTCGGATCATGACGAAGACCATGTAGATAGGTGTCTGAAATGATCTTTTGAAGAAAGAACGCACAGTTTGAGTGGACCTGTCCAGTCAGTGGTGCACGCATTTGTCTGTGGTTTGTCTGTGGTGGTATGTTATGATAAAACCCTGGTTATCTACATGAAATAACCGAATCAGTGGTCGTTGGAATCAGTAGACTCGTAGTCGAAACTATATAAGTGGTAAAACTCCTTGTGAAGAACGTCTGGGGAATTACTACCTTATTTATTTCTGTCTCCTTAAAATTTTAGTCACGTGAGACATTTTAACTTTGTGACAACAGTTTGGTCCTTGGTGTTCAAACGGCGGTTAAAAGTTTTCATCATGGTTTCTCGACTTTTTTGCTGACACACAGCATATTAAATAAATATAACATATTAAGGCCTGTTATCCCCAACGAGTTAAACAGACATAGGTGAACATATCGTACCGAGTGTATTTACATTTCACCAGTTATGTTTTAAGTCCCATATTAGGGCCAGCCTATTGTAAAATTAATACTCTTTATATTTTAATGAAAGTCAATTCTCACCAAAAATGAAAACAAATCCAACCACATCTAAACACGATTCACGTACCAGATTAAAATAAATGAGATAGGTATGTAAATAAAAATTTTAATCTCTGCCCTGGAATTGGACATACTTTATCGTGGCGCCGTCAAGTACCCGTGTTTATAGCCAGTTGATGCTAATCCAATTGCCCATAGAGAAAATTTAACTGAATCTCATCGCCAATCAAATACAAATATATGGGAGCTGCGTTTCGGGGCGGCTTGAATTCTGTGATCCAATTAAATTAATTGCATACAGAAAATCATTTTTTTTTACAAAATAACGACCATTAAAAGTAATTTAAAAGCAACAGCAAATTTTAACACAGTGGCATATTAATTATTTTGTCTAATATAATAATACATTATTATGTTGCGTTACATAATAATAGGCACATTATAAAAGCATTGTTCGATTACCATGTGGCGCCATCTACATCGCCACACGCGAACTAGGCATCGCACTGACGTCACGCAATGTCGCAAAACAACGCAGAGTTTACTGCGCAACTAGCATATTATTATCTACAACATTCTGACATCAATCGTCAGGCAGTTGCCCACCAGACTCATTAGACTCATTACCCGTCTGGTCGGAGGATCCTCCCTTTTCTGTTGAGGATGAGTGAACACCCTGTTCCTCATACCTCTATAAAAGAATACTATAATTGATGAAATAACTACAGTATCTTCCCATTGCAGCACAACGCCAACTATGAAAATACGCGTTAAAAGAGTTCATGGTCATTACAAAGAAGCATGAGGTACCTACCTTTAACCTAACAACCTTATATTATAGCTTTTCAAATATGCCTTCACCTTCAACTAACGATATTTAGGCAAAGATCACTCACCACTTAACCCCATAAATAAGAATAAAAGATATATTTCCAATACAGCTGTTGACCGCACTAAATAGTGAGGCCACGCCCCCAAACAAATCAGTCCTTCGCAAGTAATCTATGGACCTTCTTATTACTGTGTTCTTGAAAATAAATACCTTTTATATTTTCTAATTAACTTTGAGCGTGGTCAATAAATCTCTCGTTAAAGTTTCTTATTTTGTTTTCGTGAATCTTTTGGAATTACTTTGAGGTTGTGACTCATAAATTAGAGTTTAATATATTATGGATACGTTTGTGATTTTCTTTATTTTATTTCAATAAATTCAGCCTATCGCAATCCACTGCTGGACGTAGACCTCTTCCAGGCTGCGCCACAACGCCCTGTCCTCCGCTTTCCACACCCAATTCATCCCAGCCACTTACCTAAGGTCGTCGGTCCATCTAGCTGGGGAGTGTCCCACACTACGCTTACTGATACGTAATCGGTCGTATAAGTATTGCTTTATAAAAGTGAATATAGGTAAAAGATATTTACATAATTATTATCATCATAAACAAAACGTCCTCAAAACTTTACAACGCCATTCATATCGTCAATACCTTTATGTTGAGATCAATAAATAACGTGAAAGCAGGAATACCCAATAATCTGCAGAAATCGAGTACCTACCCATAATGAAATGTTGAAAAGAGTTCGTAGCTGGTCCATTTATTAATTGAATTTAGTTCGTAGAAATCTCTCCATCCGAGAAATTATCTGGGTTTGATTCCCCTTATCACTTTGAGGATAAGTAAGAATCTTCTACTAATCCGACATAGCTGGAATTATAGTAATTTTATTTGTCTCAGAAAGGTACAATTTTGATTTATAGCATCTTTTTCAGTTTATCCTTTATGAGAGCTGGAATCTATACTGGGTTCAGGACCTGTATGACAGATCTCCAGGCTCACACCCTTAAAATTACAATGCACGTACTAGAATGGCAGTTAACTGTACGTATATTTCTAGGAAATCAAAGCTAAAACGCTATTTCATGTGATCAAACAACGGTTCGTATGACATATTAATAACTAGCAATAGATTGAAATTTCTTTATTACATTTTCTTGCCCTTGAGCTTTAATCAGATTGGTTGTTTCTTCACTTGGTAGTTCGAGATATTTCACACCTAGCGATGCGTCATCTCGTTATTAGATCTATCAGTGTTGGTTAGATTGACGCTATTCGTTCTCTTTTAAGTCTGTAGGTAGAGTCCGAGGACCTTAGAAGTGTCACAGCGAGTTCATTTTTATGACGTTGGAGTCTTTCCTTGTAATTCTTGTAGGACCTTTCTACAACCTCCTTGATAGTTGGGATTTGTAGGTACTCATGTACTTCGATGTTTTTTGTGAACCAAGGTGAACCACTTAAGGTTTTTAGTGCCTTATTTTGGAAGCGCAGTAGTATCTCAATATTTGAGTGTCTTCCGAGCTCTATACCCATATGTCCATATAGGAAATACTTTGATACTATTTCATGTGATCAAACAACGGTTCGTAAGACATATTAATAACTAGCATTAGGTACATCGAGATTTATTAAGTTAAATATTAGGTACCTATCCGTTATAAATATGATGGAAATACTCTTCTAGGAAACCGTAGCTTAAGTAGGCAGCCCCAATATCGACCTTGACTTTCTAATATTTTTACTACCGCTATACCTAACTATTATTGTCGTTATAGGATACAAGACAAATACTATTAAACGTTGATTCATCAATAGTAATCATCGATATAATCCCTTTTATTAATAAACGTTGCTTATAGTTAAGTAATGATTAAACAAACAACAAACAAAACAAACAAAAACATTTGTTTCTAGCAGCACAATAACAACCTTAGGAACATATAATATACAGGGTTACTGAAAACTCGACCACTTCCTTGCAGGAGGTGATAGAGGGGCTAAAATCTGACAAATTTAACCCCCCATATGTAGGGCCGAAAATTAATACTTTCAAAGACATTAGAATTTTATGTCTTTTTTAAATAACTTCGAATTTTCACACTAAACTTTTAATTATTTGAAATGATTTGATATTTTTAGATATTTTACTGCTGTATTAGCTTTGTTAGGATGTTAGCTATAAATAAAAATAAAAATGAACCCAACCAACATGATTTGTTTTTTTTTTTTTATTAAATGTTTAGTGTGAAAATTCGGAGTAAATTATAAAATACCTAAAATTCAAATATCTCTAAAAGTATTAATTTTCGGCCATACATATGGGAGGTTAAATTTGTCACATTTTAGCCCCCCTATCACCTCCTGCAACGAAGTGGTCGAGTTTTCAGTAACCCTGTATATCTATATATATAAAAATGAAACCCGTTTTCCGTTGTCACGACATAACATGAAAACGGCTGGACCGATTTCGCTAATTCTTTTTTTGTTGTGATCGGTATTGCCGGGACAAGGTTTGTATGAAAGAAAATTTTGGAAATTCGAAAAAAAAATTGCACCCGTGCGAAGCTGGGGCGGGCCGCTAGTATGTATATATAAAAGAATAAAAATAAATAAGAATAACATAAGATCTCATGACGAATGACGAACGTATATGGTTGTTAGAGAGTAATTCACACTGACCTTCGTACTAGTAAAAACTGTATCACGGTAGGTCAGTCCTCCTCGTTCTCCGACAATCACATACTCAATCAGTGAACCTAGTATTTTAAGACATTTGGCAGGTAGTTCAGTAATAATTATTACAATGCTATCATTACTACAAACCGTAAGGTGGGTAAAATTAGAAAAAAAAGTACATATATTATGCAAAATATTTAGACAAAAATTTGTTTAAAAGAAGATCTAGTATTAGTTTACTGGCTTTCATATCCTCGGTCCACGGCACTGATAAATTAATCAGGAAAATCTTAGCCTCCACACTGATTAATTATGATGTGCCGTGTTTCACCGGGGCAGGGTGGCCCAGTGGTATCGGCCGCGACTTACGAGTTGTAGGTCGTAGGTTCGAACCCAGTCAGGCGCTTTACTTTGTGTAAATTATTTCATCACCACTTCTCTCAAAACGGTGAAGGAAAACATCGTGAGGAAACCGGCATGTCCTAGAACTAAAAATTCGAAGACTTGTGACATCTACCAACCCGCACTGGGCCCGCGTGGTGGATTACGGCCCAGTCCCTCTCACAGAGAGGAGGCCTGTGTCCCAGCAATGGGAACATTATAGGCTGATTATGTTATGTTATGTGTGTTTTGACCGAGGCTATGGATGCCTGGAGACTCGTTTGCCCGAATACAGATCCACCCGACAATCCATCTTCCCAGAGACGGTGGGATGAGCCGCTCTGCAGAGTATTACAGAACAATTTACTTGACTCGTCTGCTACTACTGCGGAACGTGCGCGCCTACTGGCTGTGGGTAAATGGGAGTCGGGACTTTGGCTTCATGCACTATCTTCGTCGAACATATGCACCTTGTTCGACGACACTACTTTTCGCCTCGCTGCTTCCCTGCGACTAGGTACTCCTTGCTGTTCCCCTCATCGCTGTCACTGTGGCGAAGATGTCAACGGCCTCGGGCACCACGGCCTGTCTTGCAGCCGAAGTGCGGGTCGCTTAGCGCGCCACGCGAACATTAATGACGTCATCCGACGAGCTCTTGTTACCGTCGGCGTTCCAGCTGTATTAGAATCCAATGGCTTGCTACGCGACGATGGCAAGAGACCGGACGGTATGTCTCTATTTCCTTGGAAGGTGGGTAGGCCTTTAGTGTGGGACGCAACTTGTGTCGATACTCTTGCGCCATCCCACCTTCCTGGATCGGCATGCTGTGCTGGCGCTGCTGCTGCGGCTGCGGAAAACCTCAAGCGGCGAAAATATAATAACCTTATCGGAAATTATATTTTCGAGCCGTTTGGGGTTGAAACCCTCGGGCCGCGGGGTCCGAGTGCTCATGGTCTTTTTAAGGAAATTTCAAAACGGTTGGTTGACACTTCCCGTGACCCAAGGGCTGGCTTTTACCTTGGCCAAAGGCTAAGCATTGCCATACAACGTGGCAATGCCGCCAGTCTCTTGGGTACATTACCAGTCGACAGCGATGCGGATGAATTTTTCGACGCTATATTTTAGTTTTTGTATAGTTTTAGTTAAGTTAGGTTTTAATTTTGTTATTTTTGTTAATTAAGGTAAATGGTTAAACAATAAATTTAAGTGTATACTTTTTACTAAATGCATATCAAAATCATAAATACGGTTCTTTCAAAGAAGATGTTATGTTGATGTTTGAATGATGTAGTGTGTTGATGTAATTGGTGTTTGTGGCTGAATGTGTGTGAATACGAGCTTTTTGTTTGTATTTATAATAGGCTTACTAATAGCTTTTCTGTGTTAACATAATCAATTTAAAGAAGAAATTCATCTAAAATCTTTTTGCAATTATAGCTTGACAAATCTTGATTAGCGGCTGTTTAACCATACATTTTGGACGTTTAGACGCACATATATAGATATACCTAGATAACGCAAGAGCACCTACTTCGCGTGCCAAAAATCGCACCAGTTTACGATCGAAAATCATAAGCCGCCACTTTCGCGCTCAGTCTTGCGTACTGCTGGCTGGGTAAGCGTGAGCAAGAGAGCGCGAGCTTGTGACGTCATAGTAGGTAGTCAAAAAGTGGCACGCTTAGTTTTCATACAGTTCGTGATACTTGCGTTATCTAGGTATATCTATATCTGTGTTTAGACGTCTCTTAACTATAATCAACGTTTATAATGTTTTAACACTGTGTGACTTAAGTATTCCATTTTTACACGGAAAAGTGTGACTTAAGTGTGAGTTTAGGTCGCATGAGATATAAAATAGTATACGATATGTATGACTTAATTAGTCTATTAATGCACGGCGCGCGGCGTTTATGCAATAATGGGCTACTTAAGTCACACGTATCGTAATGTACTACTAATTCCGTCCTTAAACTAACATCCAACATTACATAGGTACATTAGTAACCTAGTAACTTCCTGATCGCAAGTATCTTTGGAAACTAGTTAACTTCGTACTCGTATGAAATGTCGGAACTATCAAGGTAAGTCGACTGCCAAACCACGACAGTGTCGTCTGTGGCAGTTAATCTATCGGAAAGCCCCCGATATTTCAGTGAAGGGTCGGACGCCCCCGACAGATCGATGTGGGCATCTGTCAATTGAATGCCGCCCATCTCTCTATTAAACCTGTGAGTATAAACTAGGATTTGTACAGTAAACTTTAGTTACTTCATCTTGTTATAACGGTTAAGAATTTTTATTCATATATAATTATTAATGTATACAATTAAATGAAAAACATTTATAAACGTTATTATTCACCGTATATAGGCAAGTTCGCCAGTGTCGTATGGATCACTATGCAAGCTTGTTGACGGACACGTTTTTTCTACGACGCGGTTTATACGACGACGTACCGTAAAGAAACCGTGCCGTGCATAAAGGGCCTGATAATGACCGGTAAAAGTATTATCACGGGTTTCTGGGAAACTCGGATTAAACGGAGATCATTATCCGTGGTATTACTGGCAGCTAAGCAAATTGTAATTTCCAGGAACTACGAATTGAACCACCGGTGGATTCTTACATTATAGTTATAAATCATTGTGTCGAATGTAGGTTAGTTGCTATTTATTTATTGCCTGTAGGCACTTTCCGATTGCCGATAGGTCACACGGCTGCCAAGCTAAAATGGACTGGGCTGGTCACATCTGTCGCATGCCAGAGGAGCTATGGGCTAAAGTAACCACACAATGGGTCCCAAACAGCAGCAAACGGCAACGCGGCAGGCCCAGAATGAGATGGCGGGTCGAACTTGACTCTTTCCACAAAGATTGGCGTGTAACAGCACTGGATAGGGATAAGTGGAAGGAGGGTAGGGGGCCTTTGCCCTGCAGTGGGACAGAAATGGCTGATAATAATAATACGAACTTTCCGAGAGGTACAGTTTAGGTATAGTTTTAAATGAAAATATACACATAATCAATTAATCAGCCTATCATGTTCCTACTGCTGATGCACAGGCCTCTTCTCAATAAGAAGGAATACAAACAACAAACAAAAACATTTATTTCTAGCAGCACAATAACAACCTTAGGAAAATATAATATATATATAAAAGAATAAAGATAAATAAGAATAACATAAGATCTCATAACGAATGACTTACGTATATGGTTGTTAGAGAGTAATTCACACTGACCTCCGTACTAGTAAAAACTGTGTCACGGTA
Organism: Amphipoea oculea; assembly: GCA_945859645.1. Lineage (NCBI taxonomy): Eukaryota > Metazoa > Arthropoda > Insecta > Lepidoptera > Noctuidae > Amphipoea > Amphipoea oculea. Next base: position 9,359,609 of record OX243876.1, read on the forward strand.
GGTCAGTCCTCCTCGTTCTCCGACAATCACATACTCAATCAGTGATCCTAGTATTTTAAGACATTATGCAGGTAGTTCAGTAATAATTATTACAATGCTATCATTACTACAAATCGTAAGGTGGGTAAAATCAGAAAAAAAAATAAGTATATGCAAAATATTTAGACAAAAATTTGTTTAAAAAAAGAAGATGTTGTGTTGATGTTTGAACGATGTAGTGTGTAAATGTAATAGATGTATGTGACTGAATGTGTGTGAATACGAGCTGTTTGTTTGTATTTATGATAGGCTTACTAATAGCTTTTCTGTGTTAACATAATCAATTTGAAGTAGAAATTCATATAAAATCTTTTTGCAATTATAGCTTGACAAATCACGTAACCTCAAACTCCTAGACAGCTGATTGTATAAATGAGGCCCGAAATGGTCAAAAAATCTATCAGCAAATACCGTTTTGGTTCTAGGAACGGAATACACTACATCCTTTCTACGTCTGGTTGTCGAAAGAGGCAGATTAGAGTGTTGCTGTAGGATCGTAGTTTTTATAAACAATTGTCTAATCGTAAGTAATGACAGTTCTTTGTATAGTGTATGTGTGGGGTACATAAATCCCCTGAAATTCATTGGGAATGGGCTGTATCTACCATGCAGGCCAATTGCGGGTTGGTAAATGTCACATGTCTTCGAATTTTGGGTTCTAGGACATGCCGGTTTCCTCACGATGTTTTCCTTCACCCTTTTGAGAGCAATGGTGATGAAATAATTTACTTAAATTAATTTACAATTTAATTTACTTTAATTTACACAAAGTAAAGAGCCTATCTGGGTTCGCACCTATGACTGAACGCAAGCCGCGGCCGTTACCACTGGGCCACTACTCCTCAAATGAAAGATATTTACATATTATTACAAAAAGGAGGAGGATATTTTAAACTGCTTAACCTGTAGTGGGAAAACGATTGACAAAAAAAACAAAAAAACCGGGTGTGCTTATGACCACAAGACTGCAGTGAAACTTCAAACGTATTTGGCTATGAGAGGAAGAGAGAAAGAAAATGTGCGCGCGCACTGCTTTCTCTTGCTTATATCCCCCACTCAACTCCCGTTCGCCCCGCCCGATCACACTTTTCGTCACGCTTACGTCACGCGTTCGCCAGTTTACTCCCCAAGTCAAATGTGCGTAAAGAAGTTTCACTTCAAAAATGCAACACTTTTAAACTTTATTTCATCTTTTCCAACTATGTTGGGGTCGGCTTCCAGTTTAATCGGATGCAGCTTAATACCAGTATTTTACATGGAGCGACTGTCTATCTGACTCGACAACCCAGTTATTGGATAGTAAGATACCCCTTGGTAAGTTACCTAGGGGTATCTTATTACCCCTGGTTGTTTAACTTTATTCATTTTTTAAGAAATCCCAGTCATACACAGTCAGGCGACTGATCTTAAATACAATTCTTACAAACTAAGAAGCGTCCATTGCTTGCATTCTATTCGAGGGAAGCTTAGTGAACATGCATTTTCCTTCGTACCTATAAATTCTTTCCTCATTTTATCGAAAGGTCATTTATTCGCCTTCTATTGGAGAACGTGCGCCGTGGCCTCTTAGTCCGGCCTCACACAAGCCACTTTCCTTAAATTACCCTGCTTCATCTTCTTCGAAAAAAAAACTATGCTATTCTCATGCTATTCTTTATAAGTATTGTAGATTTGTCCCGAAAGACGTTCGAATTCACTTATTTTTCAAATATTCTTTTTTTTTTAGTTTTCAGCTTCGCTGAGTACCCTCCACGCAACTCCAAAGCGCAGGCCACACCGCCAGCTAGCGGGCGGGCGGGCTAGGCGGGTGGGCGAAGCGAACGAAGGAAACTATACAAATTACGCGAAATATTGGCGAGCTAAACTATGGGGTTCACACCGAAAACTACGGACAGACGAGCGCGACGGGCGGAGCGCGCGGAGCGGGCTAAGCGGGCGAAGCGGGGGGCGCGGATGGGAGAGCGAGAGGTTAGCGTTCTATCTGTCCATTGTCATTTGCGCGCAGTTGCATTGTGCACGTCATTGTTGCAAGCGTCATGGAAGAATTTATCGAGAGTGTCTGGCGGTGTGGCCTGCGCTTTAATAATAAAAATCTGACTGAACTCAGTGGGAAAACCAGATAAAACATTTCAGAATACATTTCAATTATACACACTCATTAAAATAAACAGAATAAAAATTTTAAACCTCCAGAATACTTCAGTTTTAAATAAAATACAAAGTAATAAACGCTGCAATAATTTTGTGCCGACAGACTGTTCTGCAGTTTGACAAGCGATTTCATTTTTATATAACCTTGTAACGTTGCTTTGTATTAAGTTATCTTATAGTTGCAGCCACTCTAACATACAAATCTACTTTCCTTATGCCTATGTTTATTGTAAACCATATTTTTTTACATGAAGATGCATATAGACTATATTTTTTTTTATAATCAATTTGTACCACTTCTTTGAATAAACAAAAAAAAATATTCTAAAAACTTAGTTGCACCTGCATCCGGCCCGTCTGAGTCACCCCGTGTGAAGCGATCGTAAACGACGCCTCCGTACCAATGCATTTTTAAAATTAAACGCCTCTCTCGTTATAAATCCGTTTCCATTAGATTGATGTCGGGCATTATTGCCACCAGCCTTATAAACATACCATTTTTATGGCATAATTTATAGGTATCGAGATCGTACTCGTTACTTTGTAAAGCATTATATTCCATTTATTGTGAATACTTAAGTGGACTATGCAGCTAAGTAATAACAGCTGCACGGGTCGATCGATCAGGTTAGGCTACGCTTACCACGGCTGATCCGTGGATGGATGACCATCTTTACATACCAAGACCCCTCCTTGTCTCGGAAAGCATGTTAAGCCGTAGGTCCTGGCTGTCATTCGTGGATCTTTGACAGTCGTTACGGGTAGTCAGAATCCCGAAAGTCTGACAACCAGTTTTACCAAGGGGTATCGTGTTAGCCAGTAACTGAGTTGTGGAGGTCAGATAGGCAGTCGCTCCGTGTAAAGTACTGGTACTCAGCTGCATCCGATTAGACTGGGAGCCGACCCCAGCATAGTTGGGAACAGGCTAGGCAGATGATGATGACTATGTGGACTATATGGAACTTTTTTTTCAGTTATTTTTAATAATTGTTTGGCAGTTTAAGTACATTGAGTGGCCTACTCTATTGTCCTTTCATTGGAATTGTACGTCGAGTCGTTGACCTCCTTAAAATTTGAGGTGTTCTGCACAATTGCTGACGAAATAATTCGTGCACTGGCTGGACAGGTCAACTCAAATCTCTGTGGTTCTTTCCTCAAAAGACTATTTCAGACCTACGTGGTCTTCACATGATCTAAGCAAGACAATGTCTAAACTTTAAAAGAGACAGTGACCTCTTGTTTCGGTATTTCTTTTTAGAGTTGGTAGTATTATAGGCAACACCTGATCTAATTGTTTTTAAATATTATTGACGTGTGAAATTGTTTGTATAAATATAGATACTTATAGAAATAAACACCATCGTCGTCATACTTATCGTAAGTAGGTTGTTATTGTCTAATTTATTGACAAATGATCGGCTGCGGTAAACACGTATTGGCTATAATGACGATAGGAATTTTTATGAAGGATTTAGAAGAATGATGGGACAGACGTTGATCCTATGTACTTATAGAGGTATGAGGAACAGGGTGTAAAGTTCACTCATCCTCCATAGAAAAGGGAGGATCCTCCGACCGACGGGTGTTTGTTGTGTCTGGCGGGCAACTGCCTGGTGATTCGTGTCGGGCTGTTGTATATATCCTAGTTGCGCGGTAAACTCTGCTTGCGAGGTGCAGGATTTTGCGTGATGCCAGTATGATGCGTAATTCGCATGTGGCGTTGTAGATACCGCTACTGTACAGTGTGCATACACACGAGCGACACGCGTCGACGACAGAGGCAACTGCAACCGTCGACACGTGCCGCTCGTGTATTTGAGCACTGTATTCTGTAGTTACCTCTTATACTAAGAAAAAACTCACGCCTTCTTTCCACGGGGGTATTATACTTATTATTATATTATACCTTTTATAGTTAAATCAAAATAATACCTATGCATAGTATGCATCAATAGAACACGTCTACCACTCAATATTCAAAAATTACATAGTCAAACTCGTAGCAGCGTAGCGTTTCGGTTATATCCGCTACGAAACACTGACGTAGTTGATTTTGTATTGGTCGCTACGCCGTAGTCCGTAGCAACATAATTCTATCGTTTTATGTCACCCGATCACTCTCGTAAACTGCTGCTGAATTGAAAGAAAGATCTCTGCATACTAAACAATCTTGAATTTTCTTGTCTATTATAAAACGTACCAATTTGGTTCACTAATCTGCATGCAATAGAGTTTATTGCAATATCCACTCACGTTATTATTGCATTGAAAATAATTGTAATTGCAAAACATTCAACGTCTAACATACATTTCATTTTACTTTTTCGTGACGACTAATAAAGAAGAATGAAAAAAAAGGACATGTTGCGTGGACCCCAAATAAATTGGGATGAAGGCAGGACAATGATGATGATGATAAAATAAGTTACTTTTCATAGCAACACATTTAAAACTTAAACACGGGCGATTTCTCGGGCACGGCTAGCGTTTAATAATAAGATTTCAATCAAAATTCTTTGAGCACAGTTTCGTATCTCAAAATAGTCAATTAAATAAAATTACTTTAGTTTCAAAGCAAATAGCAAATATTGAAGCTAGTAAAATTAATAAGAAAGGACCCTTACAAACGAAAATCGAATCTAAAGTTACCCCGACTTTCGAACAAATTTCGGACATATTTTTTTTAGTCTGGCAACAGGGTATAAAAAAACTGTATCCGAATATCAACAATGGGAGTAGGGATGATACCTCTATGAATAGTGTAAAGCCCTTGGTTACGACAGCCGGGTCGCACGCATCTATCATTATAATATCTCTCTAGAGATTAACATTTTCTTCCCTCTTTCTAAGAAAAGGAGTTCATTCTATTGTGTTCTCTGTAATCTGGGATTAGAACTTATAAACTCTTTTATGGGTTCACTCGAGTGATCGATTCGCGAGAGGATATAACAAGGTGCCGAAGTGATAATAAATATTATAAATTCTTTTATTATGAGGTCCTTATATCTCTTTGATACATTCAATATTGTTTTTTTTTTTTCTGTTAGCCTGTACTGTCCCACTGCTGGGCAAAGACCACCCCCATATTCTTCCACATTTCCTTATGCTGTGCCTTCTCCGTCCAATCGGTTAGGATCGAGTCCAAATCGTCACGCCAGTGTTTCTTAGGCCAGCCTCGGTGACGACACCCGTCTAAAGGCACCCACTGTGTGACGACTTTGACCCGTCTGTCTGGATGCATCATATAAGTGTGACCCGCCAAAAAAATATTATACAAAAAAAAATGTGTTTGATATTTTTTTCAATATTTAAAAGCCCAAATTAATGAAGTTTTCCTTTTTTATTATATTTCTCGTGTGAAAAACAGCTCGTCCCTACAGAGCCGGGGCATGACGATACATACATACATTTGGGTCAGTTCGATGTTCTGCTGTGCCACCCCCTTTTTGACCACACCTTTCTCTAGAGAAGGAGCTTCATATGCATATAAAGGCTAAGGGTGACGTTGCCCCCATCGCTCACTAGCTAATATTATATTGTAACCTACCTGTAGGTAATATTATAAGCTACTCATGTCGTCTTAACTTGCTCTTAACCAATGAACCTGCTTACTGTATTACCTGGACACCTAAATATTTTCTATTTGTATAATTCAAGCCTTTTTCGACCTGGAAATCGTACGTAATCTTCACGTAGTATTGTTTGCGACCACTGGACCAAAGAAGCAGAGAACAATTTACAAAAACAGTGCCGTATAACGTCAACAAAAATTCCCTCCGAATTGACCACAGAGAAAAGAAACACGAAGGACGGGCACATAATGGCGTTTATACCCGATGAGCTGCCATTACTTGCAATTTTGTGACCATGTCATCATTTCACGTCGCTTCTGGGAATTAACTTCAGGAAAACAGGCGGGTAAGATGGACGGACGTATGGCTTGTAATTATTAGTTTTCGTGATGTATCAGGCAGTTTTTCGTGAGGGGTCCGTGGCTAAATAATAACAGCCGCACAGGTCGATCAAGTTAAGCTGCGTTTGCAACGGTTGGTCTGTGGATGGGTGACCATATTTACATACCGAGCCCTCCGTGCCTCGGAAAGCACGTTAAGCCGTTGGTCCTGGCTGTCATTCGTGGATCTTTGACAGTCGTTACGGGTAGTCAGAAGCCCAAAAGTCTGACAACTAGTCTTACAAAAGGGTATCGTATTACCCAGTAACTGGGTTGTGGAGGTCTGATAGGCAGTCGCTCCATGTAAAATACTGGTATTCAGCTGCATCCGGTTAGACTGGAAACCGACCCCAACATAGTTGGGAAAAGGCTAGGCAGATGATGAATTGAGGTTACTTGTATAACCTCAATTTTCGTCGATGATTCAATTATAATTTAATTGTGTTATTCAAACAATATATTATTGGAAAAAATGATGAAATATAAAATTGAAACCTTCTAAAAACAGAAGGCCAATTCCCTTAATTGAAAACGTTTAAAATCTATAGTCCGCGCGGAACTAGTTGGCCGCGCCTTAGGTATGTGAGCGGTGGGACGGAGGGGCAGGGGCACATTACTCATTACGTGGGTTGCGAACCGCCGCCTCACCCCTGTCCCCCACCTCAGCGGCCAACTAGTTCTGCGCGGACTATAGTCGCAATCTCATCTCAGCAACAATCAATGTCAAAAACTTATAAAAAATGTAAGAACTTTAAAGGTTTTTTGACAGAGACCGAGATCAGACTGTGTACATTCTTAAAATTACGAGAATTGCCCCTCAGATGAATGTGTAATTGTTCCCTTTTAGTGAGGGATTGTGTAAGAATTTAACTTAAACCCCCGTGTTCAAAGTTAGGTAAATTTTTTGTTTTAATTTTCATCAGATACTTTTGGAACAGATATTAAAAAAAAAAGAAAAAACTATTGAAGCATTATAAAGAGTCTGCAAAGTTCGAGTACGAGTATGGTCAAGCTTATAAAATGAAATTAGAGTGGGTGACAGAATGCAAGCAATTTTATGGAATTATTTTTTCATATAAATTTTTAATATACAATTTTATGAGTACGTGACATGCAATATTCAAGCTCATGTTTTCAAAAACTAGAGTGATTCTTGAATGTACAGCGCTATCCATGCTAAAAACACCTAGTACATTATTGATAGAACCTGCGTTCATATTTTATTCTAATATCATAGTGATATATGAGCATCGCGTATCATGAATATTAATTTATGATTTATTGTTGTCTGGTACAGCTGGTCGCGATATCTAGTGATGAATAGTTGTAATTTGACCGTCTAGACTGCCGACTGACCGTCATTCAACCTCCAAAACTTCCATGTCAGGATGTCATGGTAATTAATCTGTGCGTAGATTTAGCTTTCACATTGTATGCGAGAATAATTTTACTCGGTTGAGTATAAGGGTCAAATTACATTGTGAATGAAGGGAAGCGAAACGACTTTTTTTGCATCATTTTCTCTATTAATGGTCGCAAGCGCTACTGCTGAGCATGAGGTACTGGGTTTGATTCCAGGGTCGAGCAAAGTGTTATTGTGTTTTTTTCCATCGGGATTTTCTCAGTGTTTTGCTATTTTATTTTAAAATCCCACAAAATTTTAATGTTTTGACCACTATAAGCTTTGAAATTATATAAAATTTTCGATAAGATTAGCTTAAAAAATATTATTAAAATCTCGATTATGATTGTAAATGTTTGCTTGGTCAATCCCTAGCATCAGTGGGATGACACTGACAACTCACTCCACGCAAGTTTTCACGGTGAGATTTTTACAGAATCGACATGCTGAACAGGTTTTCCTTGCTTCGGCCAACCTGGGTCCGGAGTCTGTTTAAAGACTTCCAGGTTACCCAAGGTAACTCATATCCAGGTGGGAGGTCTTCAGCGGGTGGAACGAACGGTTTGGGTAAGGAAGCACTGTCTCGCCACAGCTTCAGTCTTCTCGCCACAGCTTGAGTTCCCTATATCTAATTTCATCAGAATCGATTGGATAGCTAGCCATAAAAGAGAGGGACATATGCATTTATCATCATAGAAAAACATCCAACAAAACATAACATACCCTACGCTGTATACGAGGAACAACATACTCCATACATACATTCACAATTACACACACACCCGATTAGTCCACATTGGCATTTATACAGCTCTTCATAAAATACGAGGAAATAATAATAACTCAGTAATATTTTACGAAGATAAGAAGCTATTATTGAGATTATTGGCACATGGCATTACTCCAAGTAATATATTTCTATATATTACTTTATGAGAACTGGCTAAGCGTGAGTACCCACTGAGGCGTAACAGATTCCAGGAGCTCATTTGACTTAATAGTTGAACGTGAACTAACGAGTGGATTGTCGTATCTATTTATATATGTCACTTACAATAACCCTGAAGAGTATGTTTGTTTTTTCTTTTTCTTTGTTTGTTCGTTAGAACGTGTTTAACTCTAGAACTACCAGTCGGATTTTAAAAATTATTATTGCATTTGATAGCCCAATTCATGAGGAAGGTTATTTTATATCTTGCAACGACCCTTAGAAATAAAAACAGTCAGAAATAACGCTAAGTAAAAGCACGCGGGCGATGGGATGCGACGCGATTTTCACGCGAATGAAGTCGCGGGCAGAAGCTACTTATAAATAAAAGTCACTTTTCGTATCTGTCTGTGTTATCGCGTTGTTCTTCTGAAATAAGCAAAGAATTTTGATAAGGGTTTGATTGACCATCATTTACAGAACTGATTCCAGAAGGTTTTTGTGTGTAACGCAATAATTTTGAACTATATATTTTATAGATATTATATTCAAGTGTATAATAAAAAGAAAGGAAAAAAAAAAGAAAAAGACAAGAGCTCATATTATTAACCTTACATTTATTAAAAAAATCTCGATGTTTTGTGAAGTACGCCTACGTAATATGAATGTCAAATAACGCTTTGAAGGATTTCAGTGAGCAGAAATAATAATAATAATTCAAACAGTAAGAGCTGTTTCCACCTATAGAACTGAACGCAATCGTCACATTTAAACTGTGTCCAAGAGCTGTCAGTGTCAATATTCTACAACAATATTCTGACACTGACACCTCTTGAACGTGGATTTAGATGTGCTGATCACGTTCAGTTTCACTGTTGAAATCCGCCCTTAGTGATGCTATGCAAAGAGATAAATATCGATTCTCAGAAAACATATTTTTCGTTACATTTCTTATTTAAATTTTGTGGGATACCTTCTACGTGCCATTAGCAATAAAGCGATAGAAGAAGCAGATGTAACGTTGTACCCCTTTTGCCGATTAATTATTATAGCAGATGGTTCTTGTTAACGCAGTTGATAAAGACCATTATTAGGCAAGAATTCATTAATTATGATTAGGTACCTATATTATATTTCAATTGAAGAGGTTTTCTGTCGAATTATTTCTATCAATAATACAAAATAAAAAGGTTAAGTAACGAGAGTCTATTTTATGTTGCCTTGACAAATCAAATCAAAATTTATTTATATAAAATAATATAGGTATATAAAATGTACTAGCTTAGCCTTTACTAGCTTTTCCCGCGGCTTCGCCCGCGTGGGTGTTGATAAATATCCCACGAGAACGTATTACCAGGATTTAAAGTACCCTATGTGTCAATCCAGGTTATAAACTATCCGTGTGTCAAATTTCATCTAAATCCGTTTAGCTGTTTTTGCGCCAATCCGGAATACACATCCAGACGCACAGACAAACGGAAAAAAATGATTGGTTACTCATTTAATGTATGCATAGATTATGTAGATTATAATCTAGAAACGTATCAGTTACAGTTTTCCTCTTTCTCGAGTAGATTGCGATCTTTTTTCGAAGTCCTTGTACTATCTATTACACTTTACTCGTCTTGTCTACTAAACGAGTTATCAGAAGTTTCTGCTAAAGGATAAATTCGTTACGTACTCAATACCATTTAGCCCAGCTTTGAAACTCACTAGGGATTCTATTAAGTGGATGGGAAGCATCACCATTATCACTAACAATATCCCACAGTAGGATTGTAGCGACATCTACATTGCCACATACGAACTACGCATCACACTGACGTCACGCAAAGTTCTGCATCGCGCAAGCAGAGTTTACCGCGCAACTAACATGTATAGACAAACCCGACATCAATCATTGGGCTGTAGCCCATCAGATATTACACCCGTCTGGTCGGAGGATCCTCCAATTTCCATAGAGGATGTATGAACTTTACACCCTATTCCTCATACCTCTACAGGATATCCTTAGTTCAGTAACTGAACTACCAGTCTGCCTACTGGGTGGTGAGATGGTATACATACACATACATAAACTCACACCTCCTTCCCGTGGGGATAAGCAGAAACTACAGAATACCACCTACTACGATCTTTACAAACTCCTTTTTCTTTGTAATAGTACCCGATGTGATTGTACAGTCAGTTATAGCAATTACCTGACCCACTTTTGCATGAATGGTTGAGATTTTTTAGAATACGAATCGATAGAATTATATTTTATTTTTTTATATTTTATTTATTTGGGCAAAGCTTTATTTATTTGTATAGATATTTACATAATATAAGCTAACATACAAACTATAATAATATGTACAATTATATGAAAAAAATAAACAAGATAATCATAGGGCATCAAAGAATTCGTCCGCATCGATGTCAACAGGAACAGTGCCCAAAAGGCTGGCAGCATCGCCACGTTGTATGGCAATGCTGAAATGTTGTTTATTTGAGCAAAGTAAATAAAATAAAAAAGAATTATAAAATTATATCGATTGTGATAGTGAGTGTGATTGAGTGCATCGCACTAAAAACACTCTCGTGATTCAAGAGAGCTCATCTACGGTCCATTTAATCTTAAATCAGAAGGAAAGTCTAATAAAATAATAACGTTAAAAATGTAATATTAATAAATGGAAGATAAAAGCAAAAACGACCTACAATTATTCTCCTACAAAAAACCAAATAATGGAGAAATAAGATTAGATACTAAAGACGGTTCTGAAATAGAAAATTAATCTTCAATATATAACATCCATTACGACTGTTTCACCTCAGAGATGTCACTTCAATTACGGGCTAATGAAGTTTCATTACCAATTCAATCATAGTTGCCATCACGATAATCCAATTTATGACACTGACTTTATGATTCAATATTCAGATTCAGAGTATCAAAAATAAGCCTTAATGTTAAAGGAAATTGAACCTTATCACCCAGAGATAGGGTTTGAGGTTTGTAAAATCGAATATTATATTTCTTTCTAAATCCGCTTTACATACTCAGGCCTAGTATGGAAAATTCAACCTCTTGAAAGGAACAAGCGTGAGGGTTTTGAAGCGTAGCCCCGAACTTCGTAAAACCAATTTTATATTAGCATGTTATTGAAATTTAAAATGTGGAGCGGCTGATTTTATTAATTCAATGGCAAAAAAGTCGAGACAAGTTAATACAGTGTGATTTAAATTCTGCCATTTGTATTTATTAATGTTATTTTGACTGAATATTTTATGAATGAGAAGATTTCCACTGAAAAATACTGCTATGAAATAACGAGACTTTTATTTCACAACATTTGTTTCACGTTTCATTGCTCGGTCAAAGTAAAATCTCTTTACATCTGTTGGCTAAATAAACAACAATGGATTACAACCCCACAGCAACAGTCGTGCGCTCAAAAATATTTGTTCGTCACATTCTCAGTGGATTTAAACGCTGCCACCTCGGATTACTTTGATGTAGATAAAATGAACATTAAAAGCTACGTAGTAAGCTCTTATTGAAATCCATTTCAACATTATTAGGTTTCATTTTACTAGAATGCGAATTTTAACGTTGGATTTAAGGAGCTATCTTTATAAGGTGCACTTTGCATAATTTAAAATGCTTCCTCATAATTTGCCGTATAAAAACCAAGTATTATGGTGGATTATTATCAATCAAGTTTTACATTATTTGTCTAATGCTCTGCCTTAAATATTTAAATCTCGTCATTTAAATGCATTGAATAACTCTTTAAGTGTGTAGGTGCAACAATCACAAAATCTACACAATTTTTCCTGCACACAGAAATACAAAACACATTTTTCGTCAACAAAACAGCATGCAAATGTCGAAATATGGAACTCAACGCACCATTGTCGTTACAGCACCAGTTTGTGCACCAATCCCGGGAGACTCCTGATTGCTACAAAGTATTGCAGAAACGTTCCACACAGGAAACTGAATTTAGAGCTAAAACTTTATTCACACGGTACTTTACTGGACTTGCGGTCCGTGGTTGGACTTAAATCGAATAAACGTCAAATGTGGCGTGCCCTGCACCACCGTGGAATGCCTCGGCCCCAGAAAACAGGAAACACTAAATTTTAACCACGATTTGTTCCAGTGCTTGTCCACCGCAAATATTTCGTGTAATTTGTAAGTGGTTATCGGATTTATGGGGTGGTAAAAGTCTATTTATTTTGTATAATAAAATACAATTTATGTAATCATGGGTTATTACATAAATTACCTCCAGCGTTTTCTTTTATTTTCTGTAGCTACGATTCAGTCTTTGTGCTGCAGTCAGGAAGATGAATTCACCACAAAAATTCTACTGAGCTTGGGGAAACTAGCGGTCGGTTTTTCTGCACGACAGTTTTCAGTGACAAGGCGTTGTAATAAATCGCCTCGCTATCACGCGGGACGTAATACGGTTATCGGCAAATTCTAGTGCACGACGGTGCACCTTTATCTATGGTTTTGTTACCTATTCTTATATTTCTGCAAGATCCATACTTATAGGTACTAATACTAATATTACAAATTAGACTCTGTCTGTAGGAATGTTTGTGTATTTGTTACCTTTTCAAGCCGTAATAGCTAAACAGATTTCGATGAAAGGAGAATGGGTAAGTCCGTACCCAGATAGAACTCTTTATTATTTTTGTGTTGTGTGCGTGTTTGTGTTTGTTTTGTGTTTGTCATGTATGTTCTATTCTATTCTATTCTACACCATATAAATTACAGACATTAAATATAGAAACTTTACAATGGGTGACACAAACAAAGATACAAAGTTAATTGTAGCATTATGAAATAAATCGAATTTTGTTGTCCTAATGGAGTAGATTAATTAATCCTCAGACAGCATGTCTGAATTCACTTGGAGAAAAAATATATTTGAGGAAATTAATTTGATTTCATAAAGGGAAATATTTAACTTAACCTGTCAAAACTTATTGACCTACTAATTATAGACACTTTTTGAAATTAATGAACCTCTAAAAACTTTTGCGCTTCCAATGATGCACTTTTTTAAATAATTGAGAGCCTGAAGGCATGAAATACAGAAATAGTTTATAATGCTACAGTTAATTTGTTTTTTGGGTGCCCATTCAACATTACCCTTTGTCCTTTGGCACGCATAAGTCATAACTCATCAGTCATGTATTCATTCACGCAGGTAGACAATTACCTGGGTTACTTTTCTTTTAGGACATATCGTCTGTCAACTGGTCTCTCGGGTAATAAGAGAATGCTTTACGAAAAGAATGACCCTGGACTTGTCCATCAATGAGAACAAAACTAGGATCAGGAATTCAGGATCCTACAAATAACTTTTATATTATTGCCCTTTCCAATAATGAAATCATACGGCTCAGCTAAAACAGCCTTTGATGAGAGGAAATTCGCAATCCTGGGATATTTCATCATTAGACAAAGTACTTTTGTTTTATTGACGGATATTATTTTGGGATTTCTCAATTGACGGATATTATTTTGGGATTTCTAAGTCGCAAGCCGTCTGGATTTGTGTCCGTCCGGTTGATGGCAATAGGCTCGCCGCCTTTTACATGGGATTTAAAAACATACACCGCTGCCTAACCCTTTGGGAATTACCGTCGTCATATTATGTTATGTTATTATTTCGTTTTTGATTACAGAATAGAAGGATGAGGTGCGGTGACAGTTTATTGAACCATGTTCTGAGTCCGTTATTTGTTTTTTTGTGAGTTTTTCTGCTCTTGCACTTTTAGAATACGAAATGATTTTGTTGAGAATTATTCATTAATATCTTACTTAATATTCTGTGCGAAAAAGAATGTCTACTTCATGCTATTTACTGTACCTAAAATTGTAAGTGCCGTTGAATTTATAGACACGTGCTGCAATCACTTTCTATTATCCCGTGGCCATGAGCTACACGGTCACACATCGAAGTGTGCTTCGCTTCGGACGCTTTTATGTATTTTTTTTTTGTAATGTGCGTTTCGTTTGTGCAGAATAAACTATTTTCGTTTATTTATTTTTTTTCTTTCTGCTTTTCTCAAGCGACAAGCGAAACCAACTGTGGAGAAAACAAAATTGCGAAGCGACGCGGCGACGGAGGGAAACAGAGGGGTAACTAGGTACGTAACACACTATTAGTAGCAATGGGTTTCATTTTGGCAGTTCAACAACATTCATTGCGTTATTTACGATGTTGAGCAGATAAACATTTCGAAGATATGAAGCAGTGGATTAGCTTTTTTAATATAATTTTTGATGCCCTTTGATTATTTTCCCTCCCTTTTTATATACTTGTACATATTATTATTTTAAGATTGTTGATAATAAAAAAAATATTATAGTGGATTAGCAATATCCTTTAAAATGATTCAGATTGAGATTGACAGTATCTTAAGCAATTAGGTTACGCGCATGCTTGTCGTTTGATGCAAGTCGCATTGCAAGTCGTATGAACAGACAGCTGTGCTGCTGGGGAGCTTGTTCCGCCACTTCTTCTCCCCAGCGAAAGCACTAGGAAGTGGTGAAGGGCGGGCGTTTTGGGGGACTGTCTTTTGTAATTTGGACGTTCGAAAACAGCTGATTCTCAGCCTAGTTTGAATAAATTACTTATGATTTTGAGTTTGATTTTGTATTGGTAGAGGTGGTGCACGAGGCTTGTCTCCAACAAAAAAAAACAATTTGTATTATCTTTCCTTATAAACAGCAATAATTAACTCACACGTTCATTCCAGTCATAACTTAATATCATTTAACTTAGCTCTCAGTAAATGAAGAGTTTGAGCCTGAATGTAATCACGGGCAGCGCACCATGCACCAATTCATAATTAACACACTTCATATTTATATCATGTTTTAAAACATAAATATGAGACTCGTTCGGCAAACTGCTTTACGATATTAATTGATGTTCGCTTCGAAATCAATTGGACGGTAATTTCGATTGCTTTCGTTAAATTACGACTTTTATTTACGATGTAATGTGATGTGATTTTTGATGTGATGTAAATGTAATGTTTGTTGTTTATCGTTGTTATTAATGTATAATTAAATTCATGGCAGATAACTAGTTTACAGGCCGGCAGACCTAATTGTTGTCTATCCACATTAATATAAACCCCAGATTATAAAGTCATGATTAAGGACTGCTTAACCATACATTTGCTGACTTTTAAACGTCTCTTAACTTGAAGCTTCGTTTATAAGTCTTCTTCTTCTTCCTGCCCTTATCCCATGTTACTTGGGGTCGGCGCAACACGTTTTCTTCTTCCATTCTCCCCTGTCAACCGTCACGCTATCATTCACTCCCTTCTCTTTCATATCATTTCTCACACAATCCATCCACCTTTTCTTCGGCCTTCCTCTCCCTCTCCATCCATCAACATGTATATTCATCACTCTTTTAGTCACATGCGTTTCGTCCCTTCTTATCACATGCCCATACCAAGCCAAACGATTTCCTTTCAACTTTTCTGTCACTGGCGCCACTTTCAAACTTCCTCTTATATACTCATTTCTTACTTTATCCATTCTCGTCACTCCACACATCCATCTCAACATTCTCATCTCCGCTGCATGCAATCTTTTTTCATCCGTCTTCTTCACAGCCCAGCATTCAGACCCATACAGTACGACAGGCCGTATCACAGACTTATAAATTTTCCCCTTTAACTTAAGGGGCATCCGTGGGTCGCAAGTTGTTCCTGTGACCTGTCGCCATTTCATCCATCCTGAGTTGATCCGATGCGTTACGTCTCGGTCTACTTCGCCATCTCCTTGGACAAGCGACCCGAGGTACCGAAAGTCGGAGCAGATCGATATGGGCGTTCCGGCGAGAGATATGGGCACAGGACTGGAGAGACCGCCAAAATCGCAAAACAGATATTCTGTTTTGGTCCGACTTACTCTCAGGCCAACGGTCTCGAGTCTTTCCCACCACACCTCTAATCTGCTCTGGACCTCTAAGCCGTTGTCGGCAACCAGCACAATGTCATCTTTATAAGTAAGGCGTAAGATATCTAACAACAATCATTGATTAAGAAGGATATCAAATAAATAGGAAATAAAACTATCAATTTTAGTAACAAGGTGCAATGCAATGTAAGAATATAGGTACGCAACTAAATATAATATTTACACTTTATTGTTCAACTTGCAGCGCCCTGCGGTTTCACCCGCATAAGTGTCTATTCCGTAAGAATATCGGGATAAAAGTATTCTATGTATGAATCCTGGTTAAAAACTATCTGTGTGCCAAATTTCATCCAAATCCGTTTAGCCGTTCGTGCGTAAAGATGTAACAAACATACAAACACACTCACAAACTTTCGCCTTTATAATATTAGTGTGACTAGCTGCGCCCCGCGGTTTCACCCGCGTAAATGTCGATCCCGTAGGAATATCGGGATAAAAAGT
Source organism: Amphipoea oculea (assembly GCA_945859645.1). NCBI lineage: Eukaryota > Metazoa > Arthropoda > Insecta > Lepidoptera > Noctuidae > Amphipoea > Amphipoea oculea. The sequence goes on from OX243876.1 coordinate 9,376,530, forward strand.
AGCCTGTATGTTAGTACAGGGTGTCAGCTACCTCTATACAAAATTTTATCAAAATTGGTCCAGAAGTTTGAGCGTGAAGAAGTAACAAACATATAAACACACACACACACACTTACTCACAAACTTTCGCCTTTATAATATTAGTGTGATATTAGTGTGATGATTGACGTTGGCAATGTCTCGTTGGTGTAGTGGTCGACTGTTGAGCATTGTCCTGAATTTGATCTGACACACACTCACAAACCTTCGCCTTTATAATATTAGTGTGATAGTATGATATAACTCTTCATCAAGAGCTCCTAATAAAAATACCTACCAGCTTCCTTTCTCATATTATAAAATATCCAGTACCGACTCTAAAGCAGCTCGATTTCATCGAATTCTTTCTCTAAATACACAGCTTTCCTCAGCTTTTTAATTTGAAAGCTAGTCAGCTTCCGTAACAGGAAGTTTCACTGAAATTTCAACAAACAACTATTAATTTCTCATCGGAAGTGGGTAGTGCATAGCACGATATCTGCCGGGAGGACGGGGGCCTCGACCCAGCTCTAAACTTATGATGTATGGTCCATAATTCCTTTGAGAACTACACCGCTTTTTTGAACGTATAAATTTTAAGTTTGAAGACATCTCTCAAGATGAACATGACAAACACCTAAGTTTTCCAACGTTCACGTCGTAAATTTTGAAAGTGCACTTAATTTCTTTTAATGCTTTCACTTGAGACTCGAGTGCATAATGTTTATGCATTTAAATAATATAAGAAAGCTGTTTTTAGTTTACCCGTTTTGTTTTTGAGCATCATATTATTTCTAGATTGAATTTCTTTTTTAATTTAATCAGCCTCTGAACCTAAACTGACGTAGAATGGTAAGATAATCTAAGAAGCTGTTTGTTCCTAACTTAAAATTTCAGGTGTTATAAAATGTCTGTTGTTTTGCTGGTGAAAACTGCTTTTTCAAGTTAAATTGGTGGATAACACCCGGTCGTTGCACCTATTTCAACGCCCAAAGGCTACAAATACGCAAATGTACTCTAATAAGAATGCTTTAAAAATCTTGGTCATTCTGAACTAAGTTTTCGCGGAATCCAAATTTTCCAAAATCCATACTAAATAGGTATTATAAATGCGAAAGTCTGTCTGTCTGATTTTTTTTACGACTTACTGACTGAACGGACTTGGATGAACACATGTAAAGACCATGACTTAGGTCAGGACATAAGATACTTTTTATTACTTTAGTACAATCAGTTCTAGCAATTAGCTGACCCAACTTTGAATAAATGGTTAGGAGTTCTTAGAATACGAATCGATAAAATTTTATAATTCTTTTATATTTTATTTTAAGAGCAGTGGTGACCAAGTGGTAACGGCCGCGACTTACGAGTTGTAGGCCGTAGGTTCGAACCCAGACAGGCGCTTTACTTTGTGTAATATTTCAACACCACTGCTCTCAAAACGGCGAAGGAAAACATCGTGAGGAAACCGGCATGTCCTAGAACCAAAAATTGAAAGACATGTGACATCTGCCATCCCGCACTAGGCCCGCGTGGTGGATTACGGCCCACTCCCTCTCACTGAGAGGAGGCCTGTGTCCCAGCAGTGGGAACATAATAGGCTGATTATGTTATATTTTATTTACTTTGTTCAAATAAATAAAATATAAAAGAATTATAATAATCTGTCGGTCAGCTAATTGCTATAATCGACTGTACGTTCCCGTAGGAAAATTTCCGATATTGAAGCGGGCGACAGGTAAAAACCAGTAATAAATAAGCCTTGATTGAACTCAATACAAGATCGCCTAAACATTTTCCATTCAGTGGCCACCCGAAGCAGTAGAAAATCGGTCACCTCTATTTCGACGGCAGCCAAAAAAAATAGAGCCACGCAATCACGTTTCTCTTTCAGAATAAATCCCCTGCAATAACTTTCATCAAAACGGTAGAAAAAATGAATACAAAAACGACGACGGGTGGACGAAAAGACGGACAAACGAAGTGGGATTAAGAATTTGAAAATTAGGGATCTTCCAGCCAGTGGTCATGGAATTTGATTTTATTTTATTACTAGCTGCGCCTCGCGGTTTCATCCACATAAGTGTCGATCCCGTGGGAATATCGGAATAAAAAGTAGCCTATATGTTAATCCAGAGTGTCAGCTACCTCCATACAAAATTTTATCAAAATTGGTTCAGCCGTTTGAGCGTGAAGAGGTAACAAAGACATAAACACACACACACACACTCACTCACAAACTTTCGCCTTTATAATATTAGTGTGATTATTGTGATATTAGTGTGATGATTGACGTTGGCTGGCACTGTCTCGTTGGTGTAGTGGTCGACTGTTGAGCATTGTCCTGAATTTGATCTGACGGTCTGGCAATATCTGTCGAGTGGAGGGGCTTATGGCTAAGTAACAGCCGTACGGGACGATCGATCAGGCTACGCTTGCCGCGGTCGGTCCGTGAATGGGTGCCCATCTTTACATACCAAAACCCCTCCATGTCTCGAAAAGCATATGAAGCCGTTGGTCCCGGCTGTCATTCGTGGATCTTTGACAGTCGTTATGGGAAGGAAGCCCGAAAGCCTGACAACCAGTCTTACCAAGGGGTATCGTATTACCCAGTAACTGGGTTGTGGAGGTCAGACAGGCAGTCGCTCCATGTAAAATACTGGTATTCAGCTGCATCCGGTTAGATTTGAAGCCGACCCCAACATAGATGGGAAAAGGCTAGGTAGATGATGGTGGTCTGGCAATTTGTTATTGCGTTATATTGTACTAAGAGCGGCCCTCGCCATCTATATTTATTTGTTCTAGTTAATGGCAACAGTCTTGCCTCTATTATGTTGTATGTGGCGAAATTAAGGCCTACTAAACCTTACATACTTCTACTGGTAAAAGAGGCGTGAATATGTTGTTTCCGTATGTCCATGAAATTTCCAGAAAATCTAGCTTATATGGGATTCTGTGGAGTAAGGTAAATGTCGTTCACACAGCGCTCTCATTATACGAAAGCTGATGCTGCACAAATGGTATTCTGTTTTTGTACTATTAACTTAATGTTATAATACCTTCCAAACTCTTAGTTGTGTGGAAGAATATAAGGCGGAAACCTATACTTATATAATCAGCCTATAATGTCCCCACTGCTGGGACACAGGCCTCCTCTCTGTGAGAGGGAGTTACGCGGGTCCTGTGCGTGTTGGTAGATGTCACATATCTTCGATTTTTTTATTCTAGGACATAAAACGGCATGTCCTCACGATGTTTTCCCTCACCGTTTTGAGAGCAGCTGCAGTAGTGATTACTTAAATAATTTACAAAAAGTAAAGCGCCCGACTGGGTTCGAACCTACGACCTACAACTCGTAAGTTGCGGGCGTTACCACTGGGCTAACACTGGGCCCTATACTGGAAAGTGATAAAATAAGAAAGGAAGTTACAGCATGATGACTACTACTTCGGTCCTATTTGGGTTCTAAAAAGTTTGCAAAGAAATTCTGTGTGCCAGACTGCCAAGAATACTGAATGACAAAGCGAAAAACGTTATACACACGCTCTATAAACGAAAATCAATACTCGGCAGTTGCATATGGCTATCATTATAGCATTACCTACCCCACCTTTTTCACAACCTTAAAGGCAGCAGATCAGGCTAAAATTTTCCTCAAAATTACATAACGGTACCCAAAACTCAGACAGCCAAAATTATAGGCAGAAAACGAATATCGAAGTTCTAAATTCGAGTAGGTACATAATTACTCCACCTAGATTTCACGCTAATTCCCCAAAGCGAAATGAAACATCAAATAGGCGCGTTTACCAGAGCTAGGTGTTGGCTATAAATCATGTCAAATAAGCCATTAAGGTAATTTATACGTGGAGTGCGGCCTGCATCGTAAACGGAGGCATGCTCCTCACAACTGTTTGCGGTTGTTCTAATGAAAAAATGTGCTTTTCGTACGAGTTTATGAGGTTCGTGGACCTTGAGATTTTTTATAGTCTTTGAAAAAACGGCCGTATTACGATATTTAGAAAACTCTTTATTATGTACACCATATAAATGTAGAAATTTTACAAGGGGTGACATAATGGGCAGTTTTATCGCTAAAAGTGATCTTTTAATAAAGACAACAGATATTCCTTGTCTTTATAGATGTTATGATTTGCAATAATACATAGAGAGAAAAACGTCAGTGGAACCTATTCTTAGCAAAAGTATCCGAAACATGATCATTACGTACCTAAAACAAAAAACCGGTTTAGTTAGTAAAGTCCCATACCTACATCTAATTGCATTTATTTAAATATTATTTACATACTTCATTTAATTTGAATACAATTAGTTTTTATAATTCATCAAAATTCAGTTATCCCAAATTACAATCAAAAAGATTCCAAACCAACTTTTTAATCTATTATAAATAAACCTGAAACACAAAAGATTATTAATTTCTATTTGTAATTACTTGTTAACATTAAATACACCAAAAATAATTTCCGTGGTACCTATTCATAAGTCCATAATAGCTTTTCCGAAAACAATATAATCCCGCGAACATTTTGCTGTCAAACGGCGAACTAAACAAAAGACAACAAGGATCGGAGTTGTTAGGATAGAAGGGTAGAGGTGGGTACGCGAAATTTCCACATCCATTACTTGAATTCTCCACTGGAACATCGAAACTGTAACAAAATAAAAGCGTTGTTCCTAAAACAAAGCGTTGCCAGGCCTCCTGAAGATAAAACGCCCCGCGTGCTAGTTTTGACGTTTTCATTTTCCCTACTGTGCGCCGTGACGGATCGCAGGTGCATCACATTGCGAACAATACGTCACGGCGAACTGTTCGCAAATGACGTTTCATATATCACCGCTTTGAATTTCGCGAGCAAACGGACAAAAATGACGATTGTGACACCTTTGTGCGAGGAGCGATCAATGTATGCAGTGCACACGTGCACCAATTTATAGGTACCATTGTTTGTGTATTCGAACTACGGAAATAAAACTATTGACAGTTATGCCAATAGTGTTCGGGTAATACCCGTGGAGGTCTATGTGCTTCCGAGGTTCCTGCTGAATATGCAGTTCGCAGGATTACCTATATGAAATGAACTCGACCACTGTTTGGCCAGACTGGCAGCGCGGGCGCGGGGCGGGCGCGGGTGCGGGAACGCGCGCGATCTGCCTGTCCGCAGTCGAGCGCGGCTGCGTTCTGCGTGTTGTCGTGTTCAGTGTTTGTCAAAATATAATATGGATGAAGAAGACTTATTTTTACTAGAAAAAAGCTCGAGCTTGTTTGAGAACACCGGTCCCCGCGCGGGCCGCCCGCACCCCCACTGCAGCCACTTGTATGAACGAGCTATGGCGTGAGTTGCCCGCGCGCTCCCCATGCCGAGCAGCCCGCGTTACTCACAGCGCCCGCGTGCCCCACTATGGACACTCAAATTAAGTTCTTATGTTTGAGTACGCCACGCCCCGCCCGCCCCGCGCCCACGCTGCCAGTCTGGCCAAGCAATATGAGTCAATAGATATGGCTTTGATGTTCTCTAGGTATGTAAATAGATACAAATAACTCAATAAGATACTGTGAAAAGGAGAACCTAAAAAGTAAGCCAATTATCGATCCATAACAACGTATCAATATAAAAAACAAAGCATAAAAAAGTCTGGGCGTCGATAACATCGTAAGCCCCAATTACCTCGGAGGGTAATACATTCAATATTTCCAAAAACGCTGAAACAGTTCCCGGGTGAGTAATGACCCACTCAGGGGGCTAAAATAAAAATGTCTTTACGACGTAACTAGGGGCAAACATAAAAACGCCACAATGTGAGTTTCGCATTAGTCCTATAAATCGTAAGGACGATTATATTTTTTGATGTTATAAAATTGGCCCACCGGCGTTGCCGCCATCCAAGTTTTTACAGCTCAATCATATAACTGCAAAATGCCGCGGAACCGAGATTTTTTTATGTAATTTGATGATTACGGTAAAAAGTTTAAGGCGCAATCAAACATTTAGGTGCCAACTTTATTTACATTCTGTTAAATTTAACATGTTACGTTTCTTTTGACAGGCCTGATGGTCTAGTGGTTAGTGACCCTGACTGCTATGCCGGAGGTCGTGGGTTCGATTCCCACCCAGGACAAATGTTTGTGTGATGAGCACGATCATTTGTTCTGTGTCTGGGTGTAATTTATCTATAATATGTATGTATTTAGAAATATATAAGTATGTTTATCAGTTGTCTAGTACCCATAACACAAGCTCTGCTTAGCTTGGGACTAGATGGCGTTGTGTGATAGTTGTGGAATATTATTATTATTTTTGAATCGAATACTTCGTTTACTTATGTTAATTGTGGCGGTATGATGATATTGTGATTGGTATTTTTGAACATAATTATAATGTCAACAAACTGAGCAAAACTCATTACTTTGTCTCTTTATGATCACATTTTAATGCCATGATGATTCCAGTGCGAGAGAGACACAGAGCTATACATGCGTCATGTATGATATGTAGGTATGGGATGGTGCTATACCGATAGCACCATTCCTTTTTTGGACCAGAATCACGATAACACTAATCTAAATATATAAAATTCAGAGTCGTGACTGACTGATATATCAACGCACAGCCTAAACCGCTGGTCCTAGATGGAGGGTGTGTTGACAACAAACTGAGAAAAACTCATTACTTTGTATCAGTAGCGAAGGTACCATACAACTCGATTCCTACCGGCTTCCCTTCGAAAATTCAGAACATAACTACACTATAGTCAATTCATAATTATTTTTTTTTTTTTGTCTTTTTTTATTGCTCCGGCTTACCTCTGTCATAAATTTACCCTTCGCCACTGCTTTGTATTCGTATTAGCAGTGTTACTTGTCAATTTTATTGACGAATACAGGTTTCGCAACCGTTATCTTGAGATTATAGCTGTTGTGCGTGTTATTCATGGGGTTCAGATAAATGATACACGAATTTAGTTTTATACTGAAATTGATAAAATATTTAATAAAGATTCAACATAACTCTGATTGTTTAATCTAGCAAATGCGGACGTGGCAGGGCGATGGTATGTGAGCGACTAGACTGTTTAGCGCTCGCGTTCCTTTGTCATATCAAAAATGCAATTGAGCAATCGCGTCGCTAAGGTCGCTACATCACACCCCATCTTTCTCCAATTTTTTTTCATAAATCACAAAGAAATTTTTTTGAAATACACTTATCTGTGTAACCTTTTCCCAACTATGTTGGGGTCGGCTTCCAGTCTAACCGGATGCAGCAGAATACTAGTATTTTTCATGGAGCGACTGCCTATCTGACCTCCACAACCCAGTTACAGGGTAATACGATACCCCTTGGTAAGACTGGTTGTCAGACTTTCAGGCTTCTGACTACCCGTAACGACTGTCAAAGATCCACAAATGACAGCCACCAACGGCTTAACGTGCTTTCCGAGGCACGGAGGGGTCGGTATGTAAAGATGGTCACCCATCCACAGACCAACCGCGCGCGGCAAGCGTAGCTTAACCTGATCGATCGACCTGTGCGGCTGTTATAAAAATGGTTCGTACATTAATGGTTTTACAGAAGAGCAGGTTCAATTTTAAAAAAAGTCATTTACTCAAAAAAAACATTTCCGCATACCTAAGTATAATTTTCATATTGTAAGTTATCCTAACGAAATAATCCACGACCCAGGAAAATAAAAGCTTTTCGTTTTAATTTAGCGGTGCCCACTCAAATATTAGGTTTTTCGTGGTTTAACCCAAACCTAAGCAACCGGACGACGCGATGTGGAATTCCTAATTTCCTTTCGCAAATTAATGTAATTTGTTTCTTTACCTCATTTAAGGCTATTTCAAATTACCTAAGAAGAATCTAATTACTGGTGAAATTAATGTTAAAATAATCCCTGATGAATTGATCTTCGGTGATTATTTTTGCAAGAGTAGATGATAAGAAGTTAGTTACAGTCAAACGGGGTGAATAAGGATGCAGGGGTGAATCGGGACAAAACTTTAAAAGGTATTTTAACATTAAAATAATATAGTTTGTGGCCAAAAAGGACCCTAATGTGTTTACTGTAATTTAATTAACGATTACGTGCCCTTATTGACAACAAACTATATTATTTCAACGTTAAAATCCATTTTACAGTTTTGTCCCGATTCACCCCTGCATCCCTATTCACCCCGTTTGACGATACCAGTCCCATTTAATTTCTCTATTGTTAGAGTAAGAAATGAAGTAAAAAAAAAACTAAACGTTGCTTGTTATAAAATGTTTTACTTAAGATAAATCTAAAGGTTCCGTGCCGGTTTCCACGAAATGCTAAAGAAAAGTAAATGCTTTTATGCACTTTCAGGTAGCCAATAGTATTTTACTTAAGAGAGGGGCTTGTGGTAATAACAGCCCCACGGGACGATCGATCAGGTTAAGCTACGCTTACCGCGATTGGTCCGTGGATGGGTGATCATCTTTACATACCAAGACCCCTCTGTGCCACGAAAAGCATGGTAAGTCGTTGGTCAAGGATGTCATTCGTGGATCTGTTACGTGTACTCAGAAGCCCGAAATTGACAACCAATCTTACCAATGGGTGTCGTAACTGGGTAGTGGAGGTCAGATAGGCAGTTGCTCCATGTAAAATACTGGTATTCAGCTGAATCCTGTTAGACTGGAAGTCGACCCCAACGTGGTTGGGAAAAGGCTAGGCAGATGATGAGGTAGCCAATAGTAAAAATTAATTCAATTTTAACTCATATTTCTACTTCTATTTATTCTAACAGACATTCTAACTTTTACCTAACTTCTATCCATACTTACTTAATATTATAAATTCGAAAGTAACTCTGTCTGTCTGTCTGTATGTTACCTTTTCACACCAAACCACTGAACCGATTTAAATGAAATTTGGTATAGATATAATTTGAGTCCCGGGAAAGGACATAGGATAGTTTTCATCCCGATATTCCCACGGGATCGAAACTTATGCGGGTGAAGCCGCGGGGCGCAGCTAGTACAAAATAAACAAAACATATCTTTCGGCCGACCCGGACTTCAACACATCCTAATCTCCCCGGGAACGCAGCGAGGTAAGGGTTCGACAACTTAGCAGGTGTGAACTTGACATATTCCCCGACTGAAGCAAAATGGCGAGGATTATCCCGCTCCGCGCAGAAGCAGGGTTGAGTGGCAGTCTTATTATTTGTACACGTCTTCGGCCCACCAACTGTACCGTGAGTGCCATATTAACCATGAATGTTCCCTCTACGCCTGTATTTATCCTGTTTCAAAATAAGGAAAAGAAAGTATTTGATAGCAAACGAAATGATTAATGTAACGGAAAAAGATTGTAGGAATTTCGATGCCATTAGTGAAACAATGGCTGGAGGTACCGTCTTTCTAAATGCTACGGGAATGTACCTCAAGAATCTCAGTTACTTCCTTATTTACTTTTGTTTGTGCAAACAGGAAAATGGGGATGCTATGTTATTTCTATTAATAATAATTTTATCAATAACAATGATTTGTTATGTCTGGATGAATAAATAGTGCCTCATTATTTTAACGAAGCCCCATCATACTTGTATTTGCATAATTTGCTCTAACCAAGCTTTTTGTTTTCTATATTGTTCATATTTTCTCCACATTTTGCCAGTGATGGTAAGCGTAAGTGCTAAAAGAGGGGCTTGTGGCTAAGTAATAACAGCCGCAAGGGTCGATCGATCAGGTGGAGCTACAGTCGCCGCGGTTGGTCCGTGGATGGGTGACCATCTTTACATAACAAGACGCCTCTGTGCCTAAGAAAGCTTGTTAAGGCATTGGTCCCGACTGTCATTCGTTCGGAGAGCGCTACATCCATGCTGTTCTCAGTTGATTGGCTATTTAGTATTTATAAGGGCTGAGTTTTCCAACCAGATAATTTTATCCGAGTAATAATTTTGATTTTTTGACAGTTCTTCCATACAAAATCTGTCAGACGTCAATTTCATTCCAGGAATAAAAATTATCTGTCGATTAAACAATCAGCCCTAAGACAACAAAATGGGAATTATTTGAGGCTCACAAAAAGATGCATAGGTATTTATTATAATTATAATATTAGTGTCCACTAACATTTTTAGGACATCAAAATGAGAAATTTAGGGGTTCGATTACACATACACACACACACACATAATCAGCCTATAACGTTCCCACTGCTGGGACACAGGCCTCCTCTCGGTGAGAGGGAGGGATTAAGATTTTTTACCTGTATTGGCAAACTATTGGGTATGGTAATGAGAAACAACAACTATCTCAAACACTGTTTATTAACAAACTGGTAAACTAACATTAATAACAAAATAAGTTTACCCTACTGAAAACAAATTGTTGCCAGCCAGCTAATAATTAAATAAAGAGAGCGAAGGTCGTGGGGGTAGGATGTCGAACCCGAGATCCTCAAATTAAATTATGATGCAGGCCGGTTTCCAGTATCGAAAACCCAGCAGTATCGAGGGGGGTTCGATTAAATGCAATTAATATATTCAACATTCCAATTGTGTAATTGTTAGCAAAACCTAATTCAAACTGTCCGTATTGCCAGTTATACCAATACGGTTTGCAAGGGCGAGTACCACAGTCTGTTGCATCATTTGCAGTACCTAGATTAACTAATACAGAATAGCGCGGAATATAATAATGTTACAGTTAATAGACGTACATCATCATCATCATCATCAGCCTATAATGTTCCCACTGCTGGGACACAGGCCTCCTCTCTGTGAGAGGGAGTGGGCCGTAATCCACCACGCGGGCCCAGTGCGGGTTGGTAGATGTCACATGTCGTTGAATTTTTGGTTCTAGGACATGCCGGTTTCCTCACGATGTTTTCCTTCACCGTTTTGAGAGCAGTGGTGATGAAATAATTTTACACAAAGTAAAGCGCCTGTCTGGGTTCGAACCTACGACCTACAACTCGTAAGTCGCGGCCGATACCACTGGGCCACCACTGCTCTAATAGACGTACATATCTAGATAAATACGATGTGCTAAGCAATGAATAGAGGAGATTACTGTGTACCTACTATGAGATAGTTATGAGACATGAAATTGCATATTATAACTAAATTAGTGCAAAAATTACGAAAAAAACAGATGAAACAAGAAAGTAGGTACCTTCCCGTGGTCGCATGCCGCTGTACTACCATATTATAAGCTATAGTAGCATGCGACCACGGGAAGGTACTTTCTTGTTTCATACTTTTCAGTAGTCGGGTTTTAGTTTTTAAACTTATTTTTTATTTAATTACTAGCTTCAGCCCGCGACTTCGTTCGCGTGAAACTTCTTGTTTTCCCCGAGCCACCCCGTCGTATCGCATCACCCGCCCGCGCTATCACTTAACGTTCATTTTGCTCGGCTCCTAAGGGTCATAGCGTGATGTTAAATAGCCTATAGCCTTCCTCAATAATTGGGCTATCAAATGCAAAAAGAATTTTTCAAATCCGACTGGTAGTTCCAAAGATTACCCCCTACATACAAACTTACAAACTTACAAACATACAAACTTACAAATTTTACCTCTTTATAATATTAGTATAGATTTCAAAATAATTAAATAAAAAATAAGTTTAAAAACTAAAACCAAAAAAATAATAATACCTATAATAAAAAATATAATAATAAAATAAAATAGTAAATATTAAATATTTATATTTTCGAAATGTGCTAATTTATTAAGCCCTTTCATTTGATATCCAACAAGGTACGATTAATAATCCAACAAGGGCGCCATATTCAATTTAATGTGACATAGCCTATAACCAGCGGACGATCATGACTCTTCCAACGATACCGCAATTGTCTAATTATGACAAGCAGCTTAGAAGTTATGAGGGAACAGATGAACATACATACATACTTACATACATACATACCGGTCAAAATCATAAACCTCCTTTTTGCTTCGCCGTAGTAGGGTAAAAATAGTTTTGTTTATTCGGCCTATACCTACTACTTAAGGGACAAAAAATCAATCTGCCCAATGAGAGGCATGTTATGCACCCTCATATGTGGTGATATCGACATTTCTGAAAAAAGAGAACATGTCATCAGCCTAGCCTTTTCCCAACTATGTTGGGGTCGGCTTCTAGTCTAACCGGATCCAACTGAATACCAGTATTTTACATGGAGCGACTGCCTATCTGACCCCCATAAACTACACTACTTTGCAAAAAAAACGGGCACCTAAGGAAATTTACGTTCTAAGGTCGATTTGAGTTAATTAAATGAAATTTATTTTTTTGACGTAGTCTCTAATCTGTAGGTATACTAATAATCGTGTAAATTAACACACGTGAAGTGAATTCTGGCAATTTTTTTTTTTTTTAATTTTCGATGAATTCTTTAAAACCGATGTACACGGCCAAACAATAAGAAGTGGTCGGCAATAAAGACAAGAGGATTTTTTTACTTTTTTAAATTAAATAAAGTCACAAATGTAAAAATCTAATAGAGTGTGACCTCCTCTTGCCAAAATCACAGCTTGAATCCTTCTGGGCATGATTTCCACGATGTTTTTAATAACGTTTTGAGGAATACGTTCCCACTCTTCTGCAATGACTCTTTTTAGCTCCCTGATATTTTGTGGAGCAGGTTGCACTGATCTAACCCGCCTTTTTAGAACATCCCAGACATGCTCAATTGGATTGAGGTCAGGACTTCGAGCTGGCCAATCTAAACGACGGATCCCAACTTCTTGCATGTGAAGCCTGACCGGCCTTTGACCACGACCTTTTTCGCACGTTCTTGTCGTACATGATCCACTTTTCATCACCAGTTATCAGCTTCTTCAAAAATGGTTCGGTTTCATTACGTCGTAATAAAGAATCACAAATGAGTACACGGTTCATTAGGTTTCTTTCAGTGAGCTCGTGAGGTACCCAAATATCGAGCTTTTTTGTGTACCCAGTTTTTTTCAAATGCGCCAAAACTGTTTTGTGGTCAATTCCCAGTTCTTCAGCTACGTCGTAATTACTGATATGCCGATCTTGCTCCACTTTTTAAAAAATGGCATCCATTTTATCCGTAATAGGGCGACCAGAGCGACGTGCATCTTTGACATCAAAATTTCCGGATTGAAAACGCTTAAACCAAATTTGTGCTACTCTCACAGACACTGCACTAGGTCCATAAACATCGCAAATTTTTTTCGCGGCTTGCGTTGCATTTTTACCTTTTTTGTAGTAAAATTTTAAAATGTATCGAATTTCGTCATTAGATTCACTCATCTTGACAGTACGAAAAACAAATGAAAATCACACATTTTCCTAATTTAAATTTGGAATAATGTTCTTTAAAATTTAAACTTTCAATGATACCAAAACCAGCCAGATACAAATAGTATAGCCAAAGAGATTTTATTACAAGTTCATACATACTATAATGCGAAAAGACTTTTTCCCCAACCTAATATTAAGTATCGTAGATTAAGAATAGCATATAGTAGCCTAAGAAATATAGCCAACGAAACCATTTGTCTGAAAACACGCTTGAACTCACCTGAACCTATTATAAAAAATCGAGTACACCACCCATAACTGTAATAACTAAGAACTAAAATGCTTAACATAGAAACGAGACGAAATAAGCCTCCGACCGCAATATCGGAGAAAACCGTGTCTTTTGGGCAGGAGTGTGGTTTTAGCCGGTAAGAGTCCGGCACTGCCCAGATTACCTCATTAGTGAGACAGTCTGGGCGTCCATGAGGATTTCCCACTACTGCCAAAACAAAAAAAAAAAAAAAAAAAAAAAAAAAAAACTTCTTGCATGTATGCTTCCACGTCGCCAGAACGGTGCGGGCGAGCATTGTCGTCCATAAAAATGGAATCTTCCCCAAGTGCAGTCAATGCGGGTTGTGCATATGGAATTAGGACTTCCATTATATACCGGTATGCATTAAATGTTCCATTTTTTCTGAAAATTAACTCCGTACGCTCCGTCAAATAAATTGCTGCCCAAAACATAACGGAGCCTCCGCCATAAGGAGTGATTTCTTCGAAACACACTTCCGCATAGCGTTCCCGTGGTCTTCGCAGCACTCGCCGGCGTCGGTACTCTCCACACAAAAAGATTCTAGCTTCATCAAAAAACAATACTTTATTCCAGTCCTGGAGTGTCCATAAAGCACAGTTTCGAGCAAACTGAAGTCGAGCAACACGGTGCTCACGGAGTAATTTAGGGCCCCGAGCCCGGCGGTAACTCCTGATATTGGCAGCCAAAAGCCTCCTATTGACCGTCCACAAGCTAACTTCTATTCCTCTTACTTCTTCAAGGCTCTTCTTCAGGTCCACACTTGACGCCTGACGATTCTGCAACGCCTGACTCACCAAAAAGCGGTCATCTCTTGGTTCTGTGCATCGTTTTCTTCCCGAACCGGGTCTTCTTTTGACCGAGCCGGTCTCTTGATATTGTTGCCAAGTCCTCTGGACAGTTGAACGACTTATTATTATAATAATCCTATGTATGAAAAAGAAAACCAAGATTTTAGTCTAGAAGCCAGATTTAGATGTACACACACAGTTTCTTACAATCCTCAAGCACGTGATTAGAGCAAAAATGGCGGTAATTTGGAGTGTCAGGTGCTGTATGATGACATTTTAATGCCATGATTATTCCAGTGCGAGAGAGACACGGAGCTATACATGACCGATAGCACCATCCCTTTTTTGGACCAGTATCATGATGACACTAATCCATACTAATATTATAAATTCGAAAGTAACTGTCTGTCTGTCTGTATGTTACCTTTTCACGTCTAAACCGCTGAACCGATTTAGATGAAATTTGGTATAGCAATAGCTTGAGTCCCGGGAAAGGACATAGGATACTTTTTATCCCGATATTCCCACGAGATCGAGACTTATGCGGGTGAAACCACGGGGCGCAGCTAGTATTTCATAATACAGCCTCAGGCCAATTAATGGCCGATTGAAGCATGTATTAGGTGTAAACTGGTAGAAATCGTCACGTAACGAAAAAACGTTAAAATTATCAAATTTTTGAAGTGAAAACTTCTTTAGACGCCTTGGGCATTTTTTGAGACGGGAAATAACCATTGAATTCGCGCCACTGTTATCGTAACCGACACCGCTTTGGATGTGTTCGGCTGTCCTCGGGATGTACTCAGTTTTAATGTATTTCCGATAAGTCAGTGATGGCAAAGTATTCATTTTGTGTTTTGTTTATATGACGATTCAAAAAATACACACGTAATTGTTCAAGTTTTCAATTCTGTCGGTGCCACTTTTTTTGTATCGTGGGTGTCGTTTTCATGGATTTCGAGAGTGGGTTAAACAATTTCGTTCCAAAAAACCTTTGTCTTAAAACTCCTTTATGTTACTCAATAAAAGCATGAACAAACACTGACTCATTTATTTACGAAAATGAAAATGTGGCAAAAATGGTAACGGGACATGGCATTAAAATGTACGTCGCATTTAATAATTATGTCGGCCACAGATTCAATGCCAAACAGATAGGGCAAATTAATGTAATACTGCTGAAATTACTTTAAGTGTGCCATTTCTACGGCTTTCCCTTCTTCATCGGTCCCTCAATGTTAAGGAACGCATTCTGTGAACAATTGACTATCTCCATGCTGGCTCTCTCTGGAAATCAGCGTTGGAGGTCTGTTTTGCGTAGGGACTTAGCATTATGCTGAGCGATGGCAATTTTGCGTGGATGTGACATATATTTTCCCCTAATTTTGTATTTTTTTGTGTTTTTGTTCATTCTCTACTTCGTTTTTACCGCAAATAAACGTATTTACTTTTTTTTTTCTTTCCATTTCCTATGTCTGGATGTTCACGTTCACTGGGACTTTCAGTTACACAAACGTCTGGCTTGACATTCTCTTTGACTTCCTGGTTTTCTGCCTGCCAATATTAATATCTAAATAGTAGTAGATAACAGTGTCATGAGATGAAAAATATACCTATCCATCCATCCATCATGGTCTAACATAAAGCCTATACCTATAGAGGGTGTCCCTAGATGAATGGATCAAATCAAATAGGGGCATGGGCAAGATCATTTCCAAACTTTTTAACCCTGAGAATGTCTGCGATTTGTTTTACGGTTCAAAAGTTATGATCAATTTTTGTTTTTTCAATCAAATAGAATAGTGCTCAAAAAAAATCTTTAAAAAAAACTATCAGGGTTATCAATTAAATTTTTTTTAGATAGCCCTGTATAATCATAACATCGGTATTAAATGGATATCTCAAAATAAATTTGGCATTGAAGAATTTTGTGTAAAAACACCTTGAACAGGAATCCCCGCTTTCTTTTTATTAGAATTGGAATTTTTCATAAATATAAAAGAAAACAGTTAAGCAAGCGAAATATTTGCATAAAAGTCACTTAACTCCCCATTTTCTGCGATGTCAATCTAATTTCACGAGCCTTTTACACATCAATACAATACTTAAAAGACACAAGGATTTTTACCTATAAAACGTAAAAATAAAACAAAGTACGAACAACAAAAATAGAAATACATTAAATTCTTTACCAAAGTCGACCCTCTAAAGGATTTTTTTTTTTTCACGTAAGAAACGTTTTTGAAAAGGGTCCGGAATATCAACATTTAAAACCTAAGCCGTCTTCAAGTGGCCTTTTATGTAAACTGACAGATTTAACACGAATGTTATCGTAACTACTAGACATACCCTCTTCATATATGCATTGCATATGCACATAAATGCCTATGGCATTAAGTCCGCCTCTGTACATTTATGTGCTTGAAGTATTAAATAAATAAATATATTAAGGGCTGATTTTTCAATAGACTGATAATTTTTATTCGTGGAATAAGATTGACGTGTGTCAGTTTTTGTATACATGAACTGTCAAAAATTACCTCCGTTTAAGTTATTTGGCGTTGGAAAAATCAGCACTTACACAAATAGAACGCTTTTATTTGTCGCTAAGAAATAAGTGGGTACTTAAACAAAGGAATGGCAATTTATTTGTTCGTAGTTGGTAGAGTATAACGTTTTGGGTTATCTCTTACCACTTTACTATAAATTGACCCTTATTTTGTTCGGTTAATGGTATAAAAATACAGTGTCTTTACTATGGTTTCACAGATTCTGGTAACAAACGATAGATTGACCAACATTCGGAACCTTGAACTGTGTCATCTTAGCTACTGATACAATAAAACGAAACTTTACTAAAAGCTTCAAGTACCTACACACAGTCCAAAAATCTAAAACACAAAACTACCAAGTTACACGACAATTTATAATACGAACTATGCAGTGACGTAACGTGTCGCGTCCGTATTCCGGCTATCGATACTCGGTGGCGAGCGCGTTCGTATCGCACGCCCTGGGTGATTTGCATAAAGCTCCGCGGACAACGTTTTGGCGTCAGTTCAGCTTGTATCTCATTAGCATAACTGCTCAATTATTTTGTGCGGAATAGTCACTTTACAGACAAATTTTGGTTTTGCGCTACGTTGAGCGTCCTATTGAGCGGTGCCACTAAAAATGTCTGCTACAATCTCGACGTATGCCAAGTGCGTCGGATATAGAATTAAATTCGATTTACGAAGGTTCGTTTGGCGCACTTACAGTTACGAGATATTTAGGTCTTCAGCTGCAGCTTCAATTTGACTTTGTTCCATTTCGACAGAAGTGGAACAAAAGGGTTTGTCACAAGATTGCTGATATGATTAAAGTCATCGAAAAAATGTGAAGCTGTCACGCAAACTATGTCCCTCCCTGTATTCTGCTCTATGTGTCCTAAAAAGTGCAGCGATAGGTCTGCATTTAAATGCAGCAATATTGACCTATCTGGAGCTGCATTTTTATCAAGGGCTATGTTGCCCCCAAAGATGCTGTGGAAGTGGCGAAGTTTAAGGCCAACAAAATTTAATTCAGTGTCGGGCCATCGACAAGATGACGTAGAAGAAAAAGAAAATGGTCGCAAAAATAGGTCACGAAAAATTATATAAAGTTGGTACGTTTATAAAGTTAAAATAGTTGAATATTCCGCAAAATCAACATTTTATACGGTATCGTCAAAACTCAAAACACTATTGACTGAATATCTAAATTACCCTCCATCCAATGAAACCGATGCAATTAGCAGATGTGTGTTTAAATGCGAACCAAACAAACAGAGTCCGTTTAACTCCCGCGTGGATAAAGTCGATGTAGTTTTCCAATTAACTTGTAAATGTTGCCATACCCCGGCAGATGACAATAGGCCTTTGAATTTTGGCTGATGGCAACCCCGCCGCATAAATTGAGACGTATTGTGCTGTCAAGCATGTTTGTTTGGATGGAAAATATTAACATCCCACGCAATTAGGAAGACAAAGGAATGATGACTATTTGCATATTATTTCTGAAATGTATTAACGTTTAAAGATTAATAGAAGACTCCCTGGCATTCCGTGGGTGTCATAAAGGCATTTAAAAAAGTTTTGTGTTAAGAGGATACACGCTAACAAAGTTTGAAATAAAAACAATCTGATCTGTGTCGCAGGCAAGCTAGTTACACAATTTTTCTATTTAACTGCCCTAATCAATATACTGCGTAACAGCCATAAAAATTCTATAAAGTGGAGGAGAATCAATATTTGAATAATGCCCAACACTTCTATAATATCATTAAAACATTCATTGAATACCCTATAGATATATTGCCGGAATATTTGTTCAGTGAGCGAATCGACATAATATGGCCATTACGGTCGAAGCTTTATCATTGATTACAAATTGAAAAGGCGGTGTGCGGTGGTGGTCCATACTGTAAAACGGCTGTAGCAACCACTGATTACCACACATGAGTGGATGTTTCTGTACTGATTTTATTCGTCTATCGGCTGAAATGATGATGATGATATGGTTCATTAATTTGTTTTATTTATTTTAACCGCCTGCCTGTTAAATCCAATATTTATTAAGGGCAGTAACTTATTAAAGTAACTTACTGTTAAAACATGTATTTTTGTAATATTTATGCTATCGATGGCAGGTCCGCGTTTAATAATGTTTACGTAGA
The DNA here is from genome assembly GCA_945859645.1 of Amphipoea oculea. Lineage (NCBI taxonomy): Eukaryota > Metazoa > Arthropoda > Insecta > Lepidoptera > Noctuidae > Amphipoea > Amphipoea oculea. The sequence continues at coordinate 9,395,616 of OX243876.1, forward strand.
GACAAGGGCTAATTGGGAGTGCTACGCAAAGCAGTGCTACGCTACAGAAGAAAGAAAGAAAGAAAGAAAATACGTTTATTTGCGATGAAAATGACGCAAAAAGAACAAAAACACAAAAAATAAAATAAAAAGGTAGGGGGAAACATGCGTCACATCCACGCAAAACGGCTATCGCTCAGCATTATGCTGCGACCCTATGCAGGACAGAGCCCCAGCGCTGGTTTTCAGCGACAGCCGGCGCTGACGTAATGACGTCGTCCGGTGCAGCAAACAATTATTAAAATACAGTGTACTTAAAGAAAAATAATCGGTTAAAACTTAAAAGTGATAGAATATTATACTAAACAGGAAATAGACATAGGTACAGTACACGCTACGAGAATGTCATCCTCAATAAACGTTTTACACATTATGAAGTGGCAACATTTCGAAGCGTCCTTATGAATTTGACGTAAAATGTGTACCCAACGTGCACCAAAGTAATTATGTATGATGTAAGAAATTACAAAATGGCCAAAATGATGTAATGTGATGTATTAGTATTATGCAATAGTTATGTGTCACTGTTGTGAATGTTTTATGCGTTTGTGAGTGAATGTGCAAGATGAGATGGACCCAATAAACGGACAAAACAAATCCTTGGAAACTGGCAGCTACAGCGTAGCACGCACCCTGCTACGGCGTAGCTTGCCGTGCTGCGAATGCGTCTTGCTTTCCGAAAAATATCGATAACACTGACTTCTACATAATAATAATATAATTCTATTGATTGACCTGTATTGTCTCATAAGAGTTTAATTTTGATAGCATAAACTAATATTTGTTTTTCATTTATAAAATATGATTGATAGATACTTTGACATCATTCAATTCCCTTTGTGTTAATGTTCATCAAAATATTTGCACACATTATCATTATTTTATTTGGTACATGATTGTATGATTTTAACTGCACTATTTCTATGAACTAAGTAATCACAATTGACAAAATTTTTACCGCATCAACAAAATGTTCATAATATAATAAAATATGTACCTAATTAAATAATATAATTGGAATGCCCGTGGCGACACTCCTGTTATGTTTACACCATTCATTATCATAAATTAAGTAACCTAATTAAAAATTTCAATAATAAACCAATTACGCGGGTTTTGCGGCATTACGCTTTCAACACAGTAATTATTGTTTTAAATATAATTGTTTTACTACTAAAAGTATTTCGGTGTTTCAATGTACCGACGCCAGCACATCAAGCTACCCGAAACTGTCAAATTTTCCCAATCAACTTTGAACTGTTTGATTTCGCGATAAAGTTGAAAATCTATTAAAGAAATTTGACAGATTGTAGTAACTTGATGTTCTGGCGTCTGTACTTTTTTGTACACTGAAATTAAATCTGAATTCAAATAAATTATTTTGAAAATGGGCGGAAAAATATTACCGATTTATAGCCCGAGAGATTAGCGAGCGGGAAAGAAATACCTACCTACAAAGTAGAAGTAATACCTACTGTTCATTTAAAGGTGATTATCATCTACCTTACTCACTCTCTGTCACTAACGGGATGCAGCAGAATACCAGCGTCAGGTATTGTACCTGGCATATGCTGAGCTGGAATCCTATTTGGTGCAACCATGAGACGCACACCGACCAGTAGTGATCGACCATTATGAATGTCATATGAGGTGTCTATGGGTCAATTTATCTTTTTAATCTTTTTTTTTTTTCTCACCTTCTTTGATGTTCTTTTAATGACTGTATTGTGTCTTTTGTTGCACTAAATAAACGTTTTATCTATCTATCTACTAAGCTTTCATTATTTTCATTTATCAAGAGAAATATGTGCAAACCATATTTTCAGGTGTTAACGAACGAGAGACATACTTTAAAGGAGTATAGTACCCGTGAAAACGAACAACCCTTACCAATGGGACCAACAATGAAATATGAGAAAAAAAAAATCGCCTGTTCCTACATTTTGATCGCGTGGTACTCTTTGTAGGCAACAGCTGTTTTTTTTTATGTTTCGGCGTTTGTCTCGTACTAAAAGACACTGTACAACCTATAACATTTTTTTAACAAAAAAAAAAATATCGTCTTTCAGTTGATGCCAAAACTCTAGTAACATAATATCAGCCACATTTTACGACAAATATTTACCAATGAGCCCAGTCGGTGCCCACTCCACTTTTACCAATCTTCGTGTGAGCTCCGTCGAGATGAATGGAAGCGATTCATCTCTATCTCGACCAGTCTCCTTAATCTCATCGTTCTAACGTCCCAGAGTTGCACATCTAAAGATACGGCTCTTAGTAGTAACTTGATGCTTCTAAAGTACTTTAAAACTTTTTCTAAAAGCATTTGGTTGAATAGATATATTTATAAGAATGATTTTCCGGTAAAGAAATTAATACAGAACGGAAATACCGAAAGAAAGACTGAAAAATTGGTTTATTAATGGTTTTTTTTTTTGTGGTTTACGTTAGATACTTTTAGTATAGATAAAAGACGAACCACGCCAAAAGGTTGTTATATAAGTACAGACCCCAACACATTAAGTTACCACAATCTGTCAATTTTTTTAAATAGATTTTCAACTTTATCGCTATAAAATAAGGTTCAAAGTTGATTGGGAAAATTTGACAGTTTCAGGTAGCTTGATGTGCTGGCGTCTCTACATTAGAAAAACAGCAGTGGTAGCGGCCCCGACTTACGAGTTATAGTGCGTGGGTTCGAACCCAGACAGGTGCTTTATTTTAGGTAATTTATTTCATCACCACTGCTCTCAAAACGGTGAACGAAAACATCGTAACAAACAACATCGTCGTAGAACCAAAAAATTAAAGAAAAGTTACATCTACCAACCAGCACGGTAGGATTTCGTCCCACGTGTTGGATTTCGGCCCACTCCCGCTCACGAGAGGAGGCCTATGTTCCAGCTGTAGTGGAAACGTTATAGGCTGATTATGATTATGTCATGCTAAAAAAAAAAAAACCACCCTGGAATTTAAACTAAAAAAGAAACCTACATCATGAATAATAGCAGAAGTGGATGTCTAAAATATTTCAATTCTTGTGAGAAGTATAATGGTTTTTGTTCTACGTTACTTGAATTTTTATGAGGCAGGTTTCTTACAGTTTTGCGTTTTTGACAAGACAAAAAAAGGAAAACTGAACTTTTATTTTCGGCTACAGTTTGACTACTCGTCTAATCACTACCATGAAACATGCACGACACACCAACATGAAAAAGGCATCAATTTTACTTTCTATTTAAAACTGAATGAAAGAAAGAAAAATAAGGAAAATACGTTTATTTGCGGCGAACATGTCACAATAAAGAACATAATACACAAAAAATAAGAAAAAGGTTGAATGGTTTGATAGTGATCACAGCTGTCTAATGAAACCTACAAAAAGCCAAGAAATAGTCCTTATGTCAAAAGTAATCCTTCTGTCTTTGTTCTCAAAAGGTATCTCAGACTTACGACTCTCCAGGGAAGAAACGAGATAATCTTTTTCGTAAGAAACCAGCTTTACTACACATAAATTCAGGTTTTCTTACTTGATGTTTAATAGTAACACCCGTACTTACAGACGTCGATTTAGGTTAATGATTCATTATCTTAAGATAAATTGAAGCGGCTCTTTCTTTTCTTGGAGGGCAAGATATAGGAATCACTGAATTAAAATATCAAGAAACTAGCTTCTGCCCGCGACTTCGTACGCGTGTTTCTTGTTTTAACATAAAATATACAAGATGGCAGGTTCTGCGACATATTGCTGCCATGGGTTCAGCATATAATTCTAGACCCCGTACCGTAGATATTTTTTTGCGGTTATCAAAAAAAATCTGCTGTTTTAAAGAATACGGGCCTGAAGACAGGCGTCATCACCGCGGCAGGCCTAAGAAACGCTGGCGTGACGATTTGGACTCGTTCCTTACCGATTGGACGGCACAAGGAACGGTGGAAGAATGTGGGGGAGGCCTTTGCCCAGCAGTGGGATAGTACCTACAGGAAAACGGAAAAAATAATTAAAGAAAAGTGTAAATAATATCTACGCGTTCAAAATGTATGGAGCAGCAATTTTTTTTTTCTTAATAACCGACGAAAAATTTCAACCCCTGCGTTGAAACTTTTCATCAAGTTTTTTTTTATTCCTGAATGGGCCCGCTCTTGACCTCGATCACGCCTGATAGAAAGCGATGGATGAGGTATATGATGGAACGAGCTTGCCCAGAAGATGCCCAAGGTGTATTTGCGCTTTCAATTCATGGTTTGCGCGTCAGAATCCCTACCACCTGTATCTTAGTTATGACAATCAGCAATACTATAGCTTCTCATCAGTGAAATAATTTTCGGAATCGGATCACTTAATTGAAATATTCTAGTTTGGAGGACAGTGCTTAGCGACCTCAAGACTTCTACTTTTACACATTGTGCGTTAAATGTCGGTATAGCATGAGTAATGTAGTAAAAGAACTAGTCGGTCAGCGTATGCGGTGCTTAGCTCATGGTGCTCTAGATAATCGACAATCCTGGAAGGCTTTTTGTCCAACATCAATCATCATCATCACCATTTCTTAGTGCTGGAATAGGCTTGAAAGACTTACTAAGCCCTTTTTTTCTTTATCACGTAGGTAAATTGTCTATAGGCCGACCGTGAGACGTTGCCTGAGGTAGCTGCGTGGTGCGGGAAGGGTGATTGTTGTCACAAGTTGACGAATCACTGAGCTCTCGCATCAAGTCACCACACCCCTTCTACACCGCGCTGCTACCTCAAGCAACGTCTCAGTAAAGCGGTCAGCCTATAGACAATTTACCTACGTGATGAATAAATAAAAAAAGTGATTAAAAAAATTTAAAAACCCGGGTCGTGTCGGGTTTTTTTATTTTTTAATTACTTTTTTTTATTTCCAGCTTTTAGTTTACAAATGTGAAAGATTTCGCAGACGATTTAGTTCTTGATACGAGTTTTTTACGATTTGTCAACTTTTAACCATATAAATTGAAGGCATAATATGGCGCCAAAAATCCGCCATTTTGTTTTATTTTGATATACCCAGTGTCACTCTCACAGTAAATACGAATCTAACGACACCTCTCAAGCTAAAATCCATCGAGCCGTTCAGACACAGAGCGTGCCAAACAATTATACATACATACAAACAAACATACATACATACATTCTCTCGGAAAACATATCCCTCCTTCTGGCGCAGACGGGTTAAAAGGGGGTCTTCTAACAATATTTTCTTTTCAGTTAATACGCAAACCCTACTCTATCTATTTCGGATATTTATTAAACGTAAAAGGATTTGATATTGATAAAGTTACTTTACACCTAGAAAATATATTCGATAACTTTGTTATTCCGAGTTCCGACACAGTTTCGACACAATATTATGAGAACATTTTCTAGACCCTTTTCTTTCAGCATCGGGTTACTAAGAGCTTGTCTAGATGAAGCGTTTCCGACGCGAACTGACTAACGCCTTACCCCTTAGTGAAGTTCTAGACGCAAGCATATTAAGTACTCTTTGTCACTAGGCGCGTCACGTCGCCGTCATGCGAAGCGAAAGTTTAATTTTAGTATAAAGCCTGATTCACAGCCTGTTTAAAGATATTTATTCTCAAAAAAGACACAAAGTCACTTACATGAGAACAATGCTTAAAATATAAATTATGTAAAGTTCGTCACAGACGTCACGGTAGCAATATGATACACCCATCCAATGCATTCAGCTTTTAGGAAGGGAATTTTAGAATAAATATAATAACGTTCTGTTTTTAATCATCTGTGATTGTATAGATATTTACATAATGTAAGCTAACATACAAACTATAATAACATGCACAATTATATAAAAATTAAACAAAATAGTCATAGGGCATCATAGGGAATTTTTGAATTGCCTGTGGCATACCATAATTTTTTTTTGTACCATAAGTTGAACTAACAATAAAAGTCGCACCGTCTGGTGTTTACGACGATGCAAATTATTTGTTGCTTCAATTTTACTGTGTGCCACAGGCAAGAAACTTGCGTCGCGTAAATGGGCTTAACTTGAGAGTAAAAATAATAATAATAAGTAATATTCCCAGATTTTTATAAAGAAAATTTATTTGTATACACCTACACTTAGATTGCTTACGGTTTGGAAACTGGAGGCCTACTAAGGTCATCGGGCATTCTACTGAGGTCCTACATAATCTCAACCATGACTACTATATCATTGGCAAATCGAAGGTGAAGATCTGCTCACCATTGATGTTGATGCCAACCCCGCTCCAGTCCAGAACCTTAAAGACACCCTCCGGTGCAGCGGTGAACAGTTTCGGAGAGATAACGTCTCCCTGTCTCACCCCTCGCTGCAGAAGAATAGGTTTTGAGGTCCGGTCCCAGGACCGTTCTGGTCTAGTTCTGGTGGTTTTATACCAGTCAGAGTCGACTCTGACATAGCAGCGCTGGATGCGAGAAGCACAGAACTAGTCGAAGTGGCGGTGCTATGCGCAGTGGAGCTTTTTCAGCTGAAATAATGACAATGATGGAAATTAGACATTCTACTTATTACTTTACCTTGAATCTTCTAGCGTAAGTAAATCTAGTTAGTCACACCATTTATAACTCAAGAACCACTGGACCGATTTTTATGATCTTTGGTTTGTTGGATTTGTCTCCGCCCCGAATAGCAGAATAACTAACAACAACATGGGAATAACATGGGGAAAATTCACAAAGAAAATAAAAAGATTTTCTCAAACATTTTGTATGTATCGGCTTTTTTGATTCTGTGGCGGTACGAAGTTCGCCGGGTCAGCTAGTGTTAAAATATAACAAAAACAAGATGGTTTTCCGTAAAGAATTCAATTTGACCACGTGACCATGTGTCCTTTGGAACATTTGTGCTCACTAGTTCCTTTGAAGGAACTACTGAGAATTTTTGGATTAGTAGTAATGTTACCGGCCAAACCCGATTTCAGGACAAACTAGTTTGGCCTAGGCTAAACTAGTTCCGTCGACATAGGATGCAAGGGCGAGCGAAGGGCACCCCGAGGTTCGGTTTGGTTAGGTTACTTTAAACCCTTTACACAGAAATAGGGGCCCCGCGAAGCGGGGCTCCGTCGACATAAGATCCAAGGGCGAGCGAAGGGCACCCCCTATCGCGTATAGGAAGAACTAGTTTAGCCTAGGCTAAACTAGTTTGTCCTGAAATCGGATTTGGCCGGTAACAGTAACACGACATTCTTCATGTTTACATTTATAATTATGACAGTTTTGAATGATTTGAGACATCTTGCATGTCTCTTGATCAGAGCCATCTCTTATCTACGGACGACACCCTAACATAACCGCATTACTGAAGAACGCATTATAGCTCGCAAGTCGGTTCCAGGTGCGTTAATTCTCTTCTATCTAATAAATTGAAAGTCGTTTTATAATATTTATATTATACTAACAACTTTTAGGCAATTATGTGAAGGATATGCTATGAGAAATTCAGCGAACTCCAGTAGTAATAACAGAAGGCCAATTCTCGTAATTTAAAACGTTCAAAATCAACAGTGAAAATGTTATGGATTTGTTATCTAGGTAAACTTGTAAGGTACGTTATGTTATGTTATGTAAATGAGTAGACGAATGATTTCCCTTGATGGATTTATTGCTATCTACTGAATATAATTACACAATTATTCTACTTAAATGCTATGTTGGAGGAATGCGCAGCTAAACAATATTGATGTGCATAAACAAATGTGTGACGTACAAACTACCACAAAGGTCAATGTACAGCGTAGCTCGTACACAGTCTCATCTCGGCGACAACCACATGTCAAAAACTTGTCAAAATGCAGGGAAATTAGAGGTATTTTTGACAGAATGAGAAAGAGATCAGACTGTGAACGTTTTTAAAATTGCGAGAATAACCCCTCAGTTATTGGCTCTTCCTACCCATTCTGTAAAAGTAAGTACCTATACCTACTATGATAATTTAAATTAATATAGTAAATTATTAATTATTCGTAGCCACCAATATGTGCTTAAAGACCTTGATCAAACGACGATACTAACAAAATTAATGACTTAATATAGCGCGGTAAAGTAGTTAGAGAATAGTTAGTAGAACTTCAAACGATATTAAATTTCATCAAATTCTAATTAAGGGGAATGATGCCCCTCTAAGTTCCTACAATCCTATTGAATGATTATTTCATGAAATATCAAACAATAAAATTACGATTGAATGATTATAATTCTCTAAAGTCATATATGTTACACTGCCTGTAAAAGCACTCACTGATTTGCTACAAAAAGGCAACAGAATTCTGCCAACTCATTAAAGTCAACTTTACTGTACCTATTTCATCACTTTATCCTGGTAACAAACTCAAACTCAAAGCATTTATTTCAATTAAACCAATTACAAGCACTTTTGAATTGTCAAGGGGTCTGTCAGTCAGAAAGATGAAGCTAGTTGCCCATTCCAAAGCGTAGGTACCTATGGAGAAGAACGGGCAAGAAACTCCATGGACACTCTTTTAAATCAAAATAATATGGTTACAAAGTCTTGGTTACATCATTCATGTTAAAAATTATACATGTGAGAACGATGCAGAACGTTAAAAGCGTCCATAATGAAAAGATAAGAAAAAACAACAATTCAAATATTAAATAAAATAAAATAAGCCATGGCAGCAAAGAGATGACCAGTCCCTACTGACGGCGCCCGTTCACGAACATGACGCATGTCGTCTCCGATAGGCAACGCGCGGAGCTTGACCGGTTAATCAACATACATCCTGACAATGACCTGCAAATTTCAAAAAACGTAAGAAAATTTGAATTTCGCAAGCTACCCTGAAGGTTCCCCTTAACGACTTCTTGACTACCTCGTTAGTCTAGTCATCGCAAGTACAACTGCTGAGCGTGAGGTACTGAGTTCGATGCCATCAGGAACTCAGTAGCAGCTTGGAGTCGGGATCTATGTATGTCCACTTGATGGTAATAGGCTCGCCCCCTATTACATGGGACTTATACATAACCGGTGAAATGTGGGTGTATTATAGGTACCATTGAGGACTTTTCAGCCTGATCACTTAAAATTTTTTTCTACTAAATCCGGCGGCGGCGCGAAGCCACGCTCCCTTAAGAGCCTATACTACCTCAAATGGCTTAACGTGATCCTCCGCTATGTCGAAAATACTGCACCATTAATTTTGAAATAAATATGTGGTAAAGTTGAGGATTAATGCTAAGTCTTATGTTAGACAAAAACACGATTCCATAAAATTTTCTCGATAGAAAATAAATCCAAAGTTACCTCTAACCCGAACAATAAACCGCTGGTATTCAAAAAATACTTCAAATTAGATCATGAAACTTTGCATACTAACTGAACTTACTTTAAAGCAGGTCTTATGTTATTTACTTTTTTTATAATTACCATTATTTTCACTGTAAAAAGCAAATACCTAAACTATTGGCGCTGCCTGCCGCCCAGCACCGCACTCTGTCTCGCTCTCACTCAGTCAGCGAGCAGTATCGTATGAGCGAGATAAAGAGTGAATTTTAGCCGAGGTAGTATAGGCTCTTAATCGTAATTAGTTGCAACCTGCACTGCGCAGCTTAGTGACGCATCACGTGTACTCCTTTTTTGAATTTTACGAACGAACTATTTGCCTTGGCGCGCTTACTAGAGAGCGCTTCTATTTTTTGAGTGCAAGCAAAAATCAACTTAATGGTGGTCAGGCGGGAGTATCCGCGATAGTACAACTCCGCCCAACCCTTTTGGGAAACGAGGCGTGATATTATGTTAAACATAACCGGTGAAATGTGCGTGTACTGTTACACCTCTGCCAATCCCTTCGAGGAGATACAAGCGCAATAATATCTTATTAAACAAACCATTACTTAAAAGTATAAGACAAAAAAAAATGGCGTCATGGACACTTTAAAAAAGAAGGATTACGTCCACTTTTACAAAATCCAATCGGAAATACTCGAGCACGTATGACTCGTAATATATCGGTATTGTATAGTTTCAGCTAGGTACGTGATACCTCGGACGTAAAGTTGGAGAAGTTTATAAAGATTTCAGTGAAATTGATGTTAGTTCTCCTTTTAGTTCAACTCCATACAATAACTTGTATTGAGCATGAAATGACAAATTGGTTCGGTGACGGAAACAAATCGGTTCGCTGTGTACGGAGAAATGAGTTTTTTTTTAGGAAATACATGTGCCTACCTATCACCAGTGATAATTATTTGTAAACCTTCACAAAGGAAGGAGGAGGAGGGGGGGTTCTTAATTCGACTGTATTTTTTTTTTGTATTTGATGTTTTTTTTTAGGACAGAAAAATAAAGTAGCGTCTAAAGTTTCCAGTGAAATGCCGAAGGCCAAGTGAAATAGAAATAAACGGCTGGTTGGGTGACCCAGATATGTATATGTTTTGTAATATCGCTTGTGTTATGATTGACGGCGAATTCTCCGTAGATAGAAAGGTCTGTAGTTAAAAGAGTTATAGGTTTATCGTCGTGTCGGTGAAACATTATGTAGCTGGAAAGGCCTGTCGTCGAAAGCGACGAAGATGAAAGGTCCTGTCGGTGAAATGTCCGTAGGTGAAATACTCTGTAGCGGAAACGGAAATAAATGAATGGTCCTGTCGACGAACAGTCCAATGCCGAACCGATCGTAGGAGAACGGTTGCGGAATCCTGGCTTTTACCTTGGCCAGAGGCTAATCATTGCCATACAACGTGGCAACTACGCCAGTCTCTTGGGTACATTATAAGTCGGCAGCGATGCGGATGAATTTTTCGACGCCATGTTTTGTTTGTAATAGTTTTAGCTAACCAACCTAGCCTTAAATATCAACTTATACCTAATTAATTAATTAAAATATAATATCCTAAGTTAATCAACTGAATCAGATCCGACTCAGACTGGTCGTATTTTTAATATTAGACGAATACCTTCATAGCTGCAACTGCAATGTGCCGTTTGCGGTCAGGTACGCCAATTCCGTCAAGATTAAAATTTCAATTAACACAGTACCGTCAGGTTTCAGGTTCTATTTCCACAAGACCATAATGTTTGTTTAGCATTTTTGTTCCAAGTCCAATCAGATTAGATAAAATTGTGTCCTAAAAAATTAGATCCAGTAAATTTATAACTACAATGAAAATCTCAAACTCAAAGCATTTATTTTAATTAAATCACTTTTGAATACTTAGGGCGTCGTCGGTCAGACAGAAATATGAAGCTAGTTGCCCATTCTAAAGCGTAGTAACCTATGAAAAAAACAACCCAGGAAATTCAACGGACACTCATATAAATCTAAGGCAATTCTCACACTGCACCGCATCACGCAGCGGGGCGCAGATAACGCACCCACGCGCGTGATTTTTTACATACAAATTCAATAAAAACGCACTCACGCGCGTGGAATTTGGCTCCGTTTCCCGCACACCGCTGCGTAAAACGCAGCAGCACAGAATACTTAATGGCAGCAGTGTGAGAATCGCCTTAATATGGTTACAAAATAATAGTTACATCATTCAAGTTGAAATTACACACATGTGACAATCCATGCTTTGAGTTATCAAATATCCTGAAAAGCTGTAGTGAAAATACTTCACCTGCAATCTTATGTTCACAATGCGTGCTTGCATCGCAGTAAGTGCTCAAGTATGCACTGCATTTGACGTAGAAATACTTCGGTACACTGGTTCCAGCACACTCCACACTCCACAATAGTTTTGGAAATATTCTTAGAGCACTTATCTACATACCTACTTACTTGAAGGTATGCTTTGCGTTTTACATGTAAGTAAAATAAAAATGAACGTTATTGTCTCTGGGTACGGTCAACAGTACAGTCGAAATGCTAATATCAGTCGAAAATATTATCATTGTATTTATAACTATTATTAGTTTTAAAATTTAATTTTCAACAAATCAGACTGCAAATTGGGCCCGCCTAAATGATAATAATTGTCTAAAATTCCGTGTACAATGACCTAAGGAAGGACAGACTGGACAGACAGACTGACCGACTGACGGGCAGACTGAATGCGGAAGGCGGAGGACAGGGTGTTGTGGCGCAGCCTGGGAGAGGCCTATGTCCAGCAGTGGACTGCAATAGGCTGAGTTGATCCGTGTACAATGTATTATTTTATCTGAGCTGCAAAATAGATCAACGACTATCGGATCAGGTGCGGGTCATCCAACGTAATCATATGTTGGATGATACTACACTTGATCGCCTGCGAAATGAAATGCAGAGTAGCCATGTCATCGCCCCCCAGTCGCAGACTACTGTAATACTACCGCAGACTAATACAAGTCATGCTGACGAGGGGAGTAATGATAGGGCTACAAACGTAAGTACCCAGTGCAATGAGGAATTGAGGAGTGCTTTGGAGGATGCGATTCAGGAATATCGCTTCATGTCGCCCGAACTTAGGCCACGCTTGCCTCGTTTGCCCATGCATTACAAAAATAGGGCGCTGGTGGCGGTCCTGGATTCGCAGTTGTCAAAATATTTTGATACCTGCGAAGACCTCACCGATACTCATTCGATTCTGTACTGCGCGGCTGTAGCGGCATGTCGTGTAGCTCACGTTAAATTTACCAATGACTTTAGAGCTACACGTCCGAAACCTGCCGTACCAGCTTGGCAGTGCAGAATTGAACGTCGTATTGGTGGGGCCAGAACGCTCATCGGCAAACTAATCTGCTTCAGGGAGGGCAATACTCGCCCTAGAGTGATGCGCTTTGTGAGGCGGGCATTCTCGGGGACTGATATCAGTCCTCAAGACTATATGTCCTGTGTCACAGAGCGCATCGACTTCCTGAAGCAGAAAGTATATGCATGGGCGAACCGTATCCGTCGGTATAAGCGGCGAGTAGAGCGATACACTCAGAATCGCACCTTCCAGAGTGATGAAAGGTGGTTTTATAGGGGTTGGGAACGACCGGACCAAGGTGTGGCTGACACGCACCTGCCGGATGATGATGCCATGTGTTCCTTCTGGCGCAGTATCTGGTCGGTACCTGTCAGTCACACTGAAGGTGATTGGGCTCGAGAGGTCGAGCGAGCCTGCGATCCAATACCAGAAATGGGGGCTATAACCATCTGCCCTCAAGATGTAGCTCGTGCAGTCCGTCCATTGCCCAACTGGAAGTCTCCAGGGCCGGACGGGCTGCAGAACTTTTGGATAAAATGGTTTACAAGGTCGCACGCCCGCTTGGCATCTCAGTTCCAAATTGCTTTGGAATCTGGTTCGGTACCCCAGTTCCTAACGACAGGAATTACCCACCTGCTCCATAAATCAGGTAGCACCGCGGAACCCAAAAATTATAGGCCGATCACGTGTTTACCGACGGTCTATAAAGTTCTTACATCCATTTTGAGAGCTAAAATTAACAAACATATAGACACCAACTCCATCATGTCTACCTCTCAGAATGGATGTAGGAATGGGTCCCGCGGTACTAAGGAGCTACTCCTCATTGATATGGCCATTAGCCAACAGGTTCGTCGCTTCCGAAAGGATCTGTCGACATGTTGGATAGATTATAAGAAGGCCTATGACTCGGTGCCACATACATGGCTCATGAGGGTGTTGGAGTTGTATAAAGTAGATACAACTCTGCGCACCTTCCTGATGTCGTGTATGGGGCAATGGAGGACGGTCCTTCGCTATCCAGGATGTCGAAATATTCAGAGGAATAGCGAACCGATGAGGATTGAGCGAGGCATATTTCAGGGTGATAGTTTGAGCCCGCTTTGGTTCTGCTTAGCCTTGAATCCTCTAAGCAAACTGCTGGAGGATTCAGGTCTAGGCTATCGGCTGAGGAGAGGTGGTCAGGTTATATCGCACCTCCTTTACATGGATGACCTAAAACTCTTTGCCCCCAACAATTTGCAACTGATGGAGCTACTGAAAGTAACTCAAACTTTCAGTAACGCCATTAGGATGGAATTTGGTGTGGACAAATGTGCAGTCATGCATGTAAAACGAGGGGAGATTGTGGAATCCGTGGGAACTCAACTCTCGGATTCCACAAACCTTAGAGCCCTCTCCGCATCCGAAACCTATAAGTATTTGGGTATGTCGGAAGCGTTAGGCATCAATGTTACTGACATGAAGCAATCGTTGAAGGAGCGCTTCTTTGGCCGCCTGAAAAAAGTACTTAATAGTCTTCTATCAGGCGGAAACAAGGTGCGCGCCTTCAACGGTTGGGTCATGCCGGTTTTGATGTACTCTTTTGGCATACTCAAATGGACTCAAACCGAACTCGACGCCCTGGATAGGAGGGTCCGTACACTGTTGACTGCAAATCGAATGCATCACCCACGGTCATCGGTAATGAGGTTGTATATCCCGCGAAAGTGTGGAGGTCGAGGGTTTTTAAACGCTAAGACCCTCCACAATCGCGAGATATGCAATCTCAGGGAATACTTCCAAGAAACCGACGTGGGGATGCATCGAGATGTAGTCATAGTGGACAAGGGCCTCACCCCGCTCTCCTTGGCTAAAGAGAACTGGCGCAAACCAGTAGTGCTTGACACTAATGATCGCATGGAGGTATGGCAGAGTAAGGAGCTTCACGGACGCTTTTTCCGGGCCCTTCATGGACCCGATGTAGACCTACTAGCGTCCGTAGCCTGGCTACGTTGCGGTGATCTCTTTGGAGAAACCGAAGGTTTTGTCTGTGCAATTATGGACGAAGTTGTGATGACGAACAATTACCGGAGATTTATTGTGAAAGACGGCACGGTTGACATTTGTCGGGCATGCCACCGGCCGGGAGAATCAATCAGGCATATTATATCCGGGTGTTCTCGTCTAGCTAACAGAGAGTACTTGCATAGACACAACCTTGTAGCCAGGATAATCCATCAGCAACTTGCTCTGAAATACAGCCTTGTGGAATCGGAGGTGCCGTACTACAGGTATGTGCCCGACCCAGTTCTCGAAAATGGAAATATCACATTGTACTGGGATCGATCCATCATCACTGACAGGACTATTGTTGCCAATAAGCCTGATATAGTGGTGATGGATCGATTAGAGCGGCGCGCAATGATTGTTGACATAACCGTCCCGCATGATGAGAACCTCGTGAAAGCTGAGAAAGATAAACAAATCAAGTATCTTGACTTGGCTCGCGAGGTTGTCGACATGTGGGATGTTGACTCAGCAATCATTGTGCCGATAGTCGTCACAGCCAATGGGTTGATTGCCAAGAGCCTCGACCAACACCTGAGGAGGCTCACGTTGGGCAGCTGGATCAAGGGCTTGATTCAGAAAGCGGTACTTCTGGACACGGCTCGCATTGTCAGGAGGTTCCTCTCTCTGGAGCCCTGACCGCCGGTAGCTTGGACCCTGTTCCCGATACCGGTGGGCTACTATTTTTTATATTTTTAAATGTTTTTATATATTTTTTATACTAATATTTAAAAATATAATTTATATGTACATAATGAAATAAAGGAAATTAACATAATTATCACTTAATGATATAAGAATCAATACAAAGTTTACAAACACGCTGTGCTGTGGGGAGTATAGACAAAATAACAGATAGAATCTACAATCTGTCATTTTGTCTATTCTTCCGTCGACAAACGTTTCTGTGGTGGTCATGCTACTTTATGCTCGTGATTAATAGATCTAATTTGTTTTTATTTTTGTTTATTATTCGAGTTAATAATCTTTTTGTAAGCACGTGTTTCTGTGACAAATAAACCTATTTTTTTTCTTTCTTTCTTAACAATTTATTTATAATTCCTCTCCTTTTATACACGAATTATTACACAGTAATGCACACTGAACATTAATTAGCCGCAATGCAGCGATCGCCAGTACTATCATTGTATTAAAAGAACAATACAGGCTTGCAAGTAAATTCTCCCTCACAGTAGTTTATTTCTGTAGAATTAAATCGTTATTTTACCTCAGAGAGTCTTTTGTCCTTTTTAATTACTTCTCATATTTATTTTTTGTATACCAATCAGAGGAAGCAAACAAATTGGCTCCGTTACTTTTCCTCGAAGCAAAAGGAATGAGGAGTGGATATTGTTTGAGAAGCTTGTTCTATTGGTTAGGGAACCTTTCACAAAGGGGTGAAGGTTTCATGCTTTTATTTATTCATTTCGCTACTAGAGAATTATGAAAATTGCAATGAAGGTTGTTGACGCCTATGCTTAGGTGTGTGTTAGGGAGACTAAATGAAATACTGTTATAGAACAAACCAATACTTATTTAGATCTTTTAAATTT
Organism: Amphipoea oculea; assembly: GCA_945859645.1. NCBI lineage: Eukaryota > Metazoa > Arthropoda > Insecta > Lepidoptera > Noctuidae > Amphipoea > Amphipoea oculea. The sequence continues at coordinate 9,411,915 of OX243876.1, forward strand.
AAACTGACGTGTACAAGATTACAGAAATTCTAGGACCCGTTACAATATTAAGCGTATGTTGACCGATCGGTGGTGCCGCGTCGGAGCAAGTAAAGAGACCCCGGCCTTCTGCCGCGGAGCCCGAGCGAGGTCCCCCGCCGTCGTGTGTGGTGGCGCGCCGCCATTGGTCCGCTGCGGTATGGCGTGATACAACGGCGCACTGATTGGCTCAGCGGAGACTTCGGAGGATGACGTCGGCCCGCTGCCTGCGCGCCGCGCTCGTTGCTATGCGGGCACAGGCCGCAACATACTCCCGGGCGTTGAAGACTTCGACTTCAACTGGATGACATGTCCCGCCAGAGGGGACACATCGTGCGGACGGCACGAGTTACCGTCCCTTTGGTGGTGGCGACGTCCGCCACCCGGCTGACCCCGTCTGGGCCTGGGTGTAGGCGCGTGACACGCCCCAGGCGCCACTGGAGCGGCGGAAGGTTTGCCTCCCGCAGGAGCACGAGGTCGCCGAGGCAAATGCCTCGCTGCTGGGTCCTCCACTGGGACCGTTGCTGCATCTCGGCCAGGAACTCCTTCTGCCACCTGGACCAGAACTGTTGGCGGATTTTTTCAATTAATTTGTAGCGGTTGGGCCGCAGTGCTGTGATGGGTGGTGATGGGACGGCGGTCAACGGCCTGCCCACCAGAAAGTGCCCCGGGGTTAGTGGAGAGGGGTCATTAGGGTCTGACGAGAGGGGAGAGAGGGGACGGGAATTGAGTATGGCCTCAATCTGCGAGAATAGTGTCGCCAGCTCCTCGAACGTCAAACAGGCCTCCCCAGCTACTCGTTTAAGATGATATTTAGAGGATTTTATACCAGCCTCCCATATGCCTCCGAAATGGGGCGAATATGCAGGTCCAAACACGAAGCGGATTCCCTCGTTCGCCGTGTAATTGTACACAGATTCTTGGGCCTCCTGCAGCATCCTACCCAGCTCATTGCATGCACCTAGAAAATTACGACCGTTATCACAATATATGACATAGGGTTTACCTCTCCTAGCTACAAACCGGTGGAGACACAGAATGAATGCCTCAGACGTGAGGTCGCTGACCACCTCTAGGTGAACCGCCTTAGTTGTAAGACACACAAACAGACATAGATAACTTTTAGTTATGCGGTTCCCTCGGCCTTTACGACTCGAAATTTTAAACGGGCCCGCAAAGTCTACCCCACAAGAACTGAAGGCGAAGCTATTATCCGTTCTAACGGCCGGCAAATCACCCATAATTGGTTCGAAAGGTTTACCTCTCAATCGCGTACACACAACACACTGCCTGGTGGTCGTGCGAGCAAGGGTTCGCCCTCCCAAGGGCCAATATTCCTCACGGATGGCTGCAAGCAGTGCCTGGGGACCAACATGGAACAAGCGCAAGTGTTCATATTTTACTAACAGCTTAGTGAATCTATGTTTAGCGTCTAGAAGCATCGGGTGCTTCTTATCATAGCTGAATCTCGAATTTTCCAGCCGGCCTCCCACCCGTAGCACTCGTTCAGAGTCTACAAAAGGATTAAGGGGCAATATTTTCGAATTTTTATTTAACTGCAGCCCTTTGCTCAATATTTCGATTTCTTCAGAGAAAGTCTCATGTTGACTGAGTTTAATTAGAAGAGTGCATGCCTTTTGCCACTCTTCAACCGATAAGGTTGGACTAGCATTTATCTGCCCTTTTCCTATCTGGACAAATCTTAGCACATAGGCAACTGTTCTTTTCAGCCGTAGGAAATTAGAGAACCTGTTGAAATCTATAAGCTTTGTATTATCTACTCTATTACTATTATTTGCCGCACATGAGTATGGGTTAAGTGGTTTGACTTCTGGCAGCGATTTTTCCTCTAACGGAGCTAGCTTGGGAGACCACTCACTGTCTTCTTGTTTTAAGAAGGGAGGGCCTTCCCACCAAAGCGTTGAACCTTGCAGCACGTGAGGTTCTACTCCTCTTGATGCCATATCTGCAGGGTTCAAACTTGTGCGCACATGACGCCATTGATATTCAGCTGTTAACTCCTGAATTTCATTTATTCTGTTACGAACAAACATTTTAAGTGAGTTTGGCTGCATTTTTAGCCATCCTAGTACTACCGTGGAGTCGGTCCATATTAATTTTTTATTTATTTTTCCTTTCAAGGACTGAATTACTTTATGACTAAGTCTCGCGCCGAGGAGCGCTCCACATAATTCTAGTCTAGGGATAGTCATAGGTTTAAGGGGTGCTACCCTGGCCTTGGCACATAGTAGGCGTGAGGTGTAGCTACCATTGTTACTCCTTGACCTTAAATAAACGCAGGCGCCATAGGCTGCCTGTGAGGCATCTACAAAACAATGCAATTCAATATACTCTGGTAATTCACACAGAGTGTGTCTAGGTAGATGCAAGTTATACAGATATGATAAATTATTGCTAAAGTTGAGCCAGTCCTTAGCAAAATGATTTGGTACTGGCTCATCCCAGTCTAACTTGGCGCACCATAGCCTTTGGAGTAGAATTTTTGGCTTTATGATGGCCGCACTCAGTAGTCCTAATGGATCAAATATTTTACATGTCATCGATATAATCGTTCGTTTAGTTATCTGAGCAGCTATAGGTATATTTGTGGAAAATTGAATTGTATCATTCACTGGAGACCAGTTTAATCCTAGCACAGCGGATTCCTTGCTCAGATCTAGAACATCAGTACTAAAGTGGTCCTTCTTGAATATTTGCGGACAATTTGTACGAAATTTTCTAAGCTTGAAACCCGCCGACTCTAACACTCTAGTAGTACCCTTATGGATGTGCGTCAGCTGCTCTTCTGATGCGCAGCCAGTGCTTAAGTCGTCTATGTAGAAATCAGTTAGCATAACCTCCTTTATAAGTTCGTCATCACATTCTAGCGCGAGTTGTTGAAGACACCTCGTACTAAGGAAGGGAGCTGACGCTGTACCATAAGTCACTGTATTTAACTGGTACGTTACAATGTTGTGAGACTTCTCACAACGCCATAGTATTAATTGCAAATGACGTTGTGACTCATCAATTAGAATTTGCCTATACATTTTAGTAATGTCTCCGGTAAGAACAAACCTATGCTCTCGAAAACGTAGTAATATGGACATTAAGTCACTCTGAATGACTGGACCTACTGCTTGTATCTCATTCAGCGATTTCCCAGAGGTAGTCTTCGCAGATGCGTCGAAGACTACTCTGAGTTTGGTGGTTTCACTATGTTCCCGAATGACACAGTGATGGGGTAGGTAGTACCCGAACTGCGGTTGTGCAATTTCGGTTAGGTGACCTAATTCCTTATACTCCTTAATGAACTCTGAGTAAGCTTCCTTTAGTTGGGGGTTTTTATTTAATTTGGTTTCTAAGTGGGTAAGCCGCTTCCTAGCTATTGCATAGGAGTCGCCTAACGCGCTCTCAGGGTCTTCCTTTAGAGGCATTGCTACAGAAAATCTTCCGTTTGACAGGCGTTTGGTATGTTGAACAAAATGCCCTTCACAGAAATGTTCATCGGGGGAACGGGAATAGTGTTCAGCATAACCCTCTTCGATTTCCCAGAATCTTTTTAGACACTCTTGTGCGTCTTGGCTAAAGTTACAAGTTACAGTGAGGGACTTTAGGCTACCTTGCCCTGTAGGGCCTGACACTACCCAGCCTAGTTTAGTGTCTTGTAGTGCTGGTTTATTTTTGCCTAGATATATGTGATTGGCATTCACAATCGCCCAATATACATCCGCACCTAACAGAATGTCTATCTTCGAAGGTTCATAGAAAGTGGGATCCGCTAGACTAACTTCCTTTGGTATACCGAGTTGCTTAACGTTTACCTGCATGTTGGGCAACGTACCCATAATATTTGGTAAGACAAGACAGTTAACCGAGATACAGAAATTAGTCACGCGCGACTTGAGTTTAATGTTTACCCTTTCGGAAACCTTTGAAATGGAATTATTGATTCCGGCAACGTGAGTGGGACGGGAAGTGTCACAAATTAACCCGAGCTTTTGTTTCATGCTGTTGGATAGTAAGGACATCTGACTACCTGTGTCTAGTAACGCTCTTGCCTGATAGATTTCCCCAGTTTGCGGATGCACTATGTCTACTAGAGCCGTGCCTAGCAGTACTTGACCTACTGAGGCCGCTGAGAGAGAAACCGGTAAGCTAGAGGGCTCAAGGGCCGGAGCGTCTGCTGTGGACCTATTGGTCTTAAACTCGTCATTGTGTACTAGTGAATGATGTTTCCGTTTGCATACACGACACGTAAGCTTGGACTTGCATTGGAATGAGTTGTGACCGCTCTTAAGGCAATTTTTACATAGTTTTAATCTTGTGACTTCAGATAGCCTATCCCCTATGTCCATATTCTTAAATTTGGAGCACTCGGATAAATGGTGACTGTTATTGCAGACATGACACGTGGACGGTCCACCTTTATCTCCTAATGCAGCAAAAGTCCTATTCGGTTTAGGCTCTTTATTGCTGCTTGGCTTTCGGTCCCTTTTCTCGGCATTTTCCATGCCTGCGAAATACATTGTTTCTAGAATATCGGCTCGATTTCTTAGAAACCTTGTGAAATTTTCTAAGCTATGGTAATCGGCTAACATAGACCTATGCTCTTCCCATTTTGTATTAGTCACCGGATCTAACTTTGAAGCTAGAATGAATAGGATAAGTGCATCCCATTTGTCGGTCGGCTGACCCAAAGCTTCCAGCGCTCTCAAGTTTTTTGACATATGGTCTACTAAGTACCTTAACGCCTTGTATGATTCTCGACTACACCTTTCAACACTAATTAAAGCTTTGAGATGATTGTTTATGAGGATATTCTTATTATCATATCGCTCGCATAGTAAATCCCATGCTAATTTGTAGCTATTCGAGGTAAACTCTATTGATTTAATTATCCCCTTAGCACTCCCTTCCAAAGCTGATCTTAAATAGTGAAATTTATTTATTTCTGGAATTGATTTATTGCTGTGAATAATAGAATCAAATGTATCTTTAAATTCTAGCCATGTTAACAAGTTTCCATCAAACTTTGGAAGGTGTATGGTTGGCAATTTCACTCCGTTAAATGCATGAGAACAACAGCTTGGCTGATGAGAACAATTACTATTTTCTCCAACACTGTTTGTTTTATTTATTGGTAATGGGGTAGCCTCAATTAATTCTTGAGCTACAGAGAGGGCAGAGTAAAATTGACACTCTGTTGCCTCTCTTTCTTCCAATTGTTCATCTACATCGGAGCAACATATTTCAATTTCTGACTGTAATTCGTCAAATGTTTTAAATAATTCTTGAAACTTGGCTAATCTCAAAGAAATTTCTTTAACTTGGACACTGGCAACCTCTTTAGGCTCCAAGTTCTTCATAGTACCTAAATACTCTATGAATTTTGTTAATCTACCCTTTATGGTGCCACGCTTTCTAATTAACTCTTTAATTTTGACCTTCAGGTCGGTATCTACACTGGTCATTTTGCTATCAACGAGACCTATTGTCTATCGAAATACAAAACACAAAACAATGAAATACAATGAGCTGAATAGATAAATGTGCAGTGAACCTGACAATGTTAGGCGTCGCTCCAACACGGTCCCAGGTACGACTTCCGCGTCGTAGCGGGCAGCCGCTAATGTAGTCGGCGCGTCGAGGGAATCCGCTCTGTTGGCTGCGTTGGCTCTGCACCGGAACAGTTGCCGTATGGCCGGAACTCTGAAATAGTCAGCAAGATGGCTGGTTCACCAAGCTTTGGTTGCGTGCACTTAATTCACACGCGTGCATGAATATGGATTGGGTAGGAAAAACAATGCGTGCAGCTTAAAATGCTAGCTTGCGTTTTACAATATCGCCAAAAGTGAGGTTATGCGTTACGTGGGATTAAATTTATGAAAATGAACTTAAGCGGGTAGGTGCACACGAACATACAAATGATTCGACTAGAGTGGAAAAATTGCAGCTTAGCGCCTAGCCAAGCATGAAGCATAAGCCAGCTCAACCCACGTGCAATTAACCCTGCAAATTAGGAAAAGATATGGCCCTTTTCCCGTTTGACGTTCGAACAGCAAGCCGCGCACTGGTTCACAGCGCAAGGGCACACAGGAAAAAGATTAAAGAAAGGAAATGAATGGATCAGGGCTTACTCTCCTGGGCTAGACCTTCGGCAGACGTGTTGAGTTTGACCCGCCGTCACCCTCCGAAGTCTCCCTGGACACAGCAGCTCGTCCACGCTCCCCTTCTTCTTGATTACGCAGCCCGGCTGGATGGATGGCGGGCTGCGGCACTTGCTCCACGCGACGAATTTTCCGTCGACGCTTCTCGACGATTCGATCTTCCGCCGCTTCTCGATGATTCGATGAATTTAAATTTTACGCAACGAGTCCTGTCACGGTCGCCACTTGTTGACGCCTATGCTTAGGTGTGTGTTAGGGAGACTAAATGAAATACTGTTATAGAACAAACCAATACTTATTTAGATCTTTTAAATTTAAACTGACGTGTACAAGATTACAGAAATTCTAGGACCCGTTACAATATTAAGCGTATGTTGACCGATCGGTGGTGCCGCGTCGGAGCAAGTAAAGAGACCCCGGCCTTCTGCCGCGGAGCCCGAGCGAGGTCCCCCGCCGTCGTGTGTGGTGGCGCGCCGCCATTGGTCCGCTGCGGTATGGCGTGATACAACGGCGCACTGATTGGCTCAGCGGAGACTTCGGAGGATGACGTCGGCCCGCTGCCTGCGCGCCGCGCTCGTTGCTATGCGGGCACAGGCCGCAACAAAGGTGCATAAGTGGAGACGCTTTTAATTTCTTGTGGAAATTAGACATATTGTGGCATTAGAAGGGCAATGGAAAGGGCTATGCTTGAAGTTTCCCTGCGTGATCGAATCAGAAATGAGGAGATCCGCAGGAGAACCAAGGTAACCGACATAGCCTAAAAAATTGCCAAACTTAAGCGGCAGTGGGCAGGGCACATTGCTCGCAGAACAGATGGCCGATGGGGTCGAAATGTTCTGAAGTGGCGACCGCGTACCGGAAGACGTAGCGTTGGAAGGCCTCCCACAAGGTGGACCGACGACCTTGTGAAGGCCGCAGGAACCTGTTGGATGCGAGAAGCACAGAACCGGTCGAAGTGGAGGTGCTTGGGGGAGGCCTATGTCCGCCAATGGCCGTCTTTTGGCTGAAATGATGATGATGATGATGTGGCATTATATACCAAGGCCGAGATTAGTAAATGTTACTCGATAACATATCGAGACCCTTCCGGGCCTCAGAAAACACGTTAAGCCATTGGTCCCAGCTGTCATTCGTAAATCTTTGACAGTTGCTACAGATTGTCAGAAAACCAAAACACTGCCAGATAGGCAGTAGCTCTATGTAAAATACTGCATCCAGTTAGATTGGAAGCCGAACCCAGTATAGTTAAAAAGAAAGGAAATTCGTTTATTTGCGGTAAACATGACACAAAAAAGGGTACAAACACAAAAAGGAAAGTGAGAAATGGCAGATTGATTTTATTTTTGGCTTATCTCTCTTGCACTTGTAGTATGACAGTGACAGAAATATCGCTTAGCCAAAGCACTTATTATGGTAATGTTTTACAATCCGGAATAAGTGGCATCAAAAACATACTAAAATTGTTTGATTTTTAGAAGAAAATTCCTTTTTTATTTCGCTAAGTCGTCACTGTAGGTACTGAAAATAACAAAAATCAGTAAACCGACAGTTGAATAAGGAACCTGTCACACCACCGGCGATTAACGAGAAGCGAGTAGAGCTATAGGCCGACCGCTTAACTGAGACGTTGCCTGAGGTAGCGTAGGTAGGTAGGTAGGTGATTCGTCAACTTGTGACAACTATCACCTCACCCATACCGCGCTGCTACCTCAGGCAACGTCTCGGCCTATAGCATCGCTTCAAAGACATGTTGGCAAGGAACAAGCAGCGAGAATGCGCGACGTTGACGAGCGATTACTGACTCGCTGGTATGTGTACCTCGGCGAGTGTGCTACCGCCAAGCGAGCGTCGCTGACCGAGTACTTTTTTTATAGCTCTTTTCACTGCCAAAAATGAGTACTCGTCCCTAGTGTGAACAGACAGCGATTAATTATTAATATTTGTATCTCTTTTACTGACACGGGACTTACAATCATTTGTGCGTTTCTTGAGCGAGAAAAATCTTTCCTCTCTTCCTCGTTTGGCGGAACAGGGTCCTAAGTACATATTCCACGTGATGTTAAGACTTCAAGGCTTTAATAGCTTTTCTTAAAACTTCAAGCATAATCTTGAACACACAGTAACGAAAACTTTATACTCTGAAAGTCTTAAATCTTTAGCTTCCTTCGGGATCAGAATTACCGGGAACTTCTAACTTCAATATAATTATAGAAATATTTGAGTAACAACATTTTGCTGTAAGCTAATTAGAAAATTCTCAACATAATACGCAAATGTTCAGAATTTCAAGAAATATAACATAACTTCACACCTGTATTCCCAAAAAGGTTGGGCAGAAGTGTTTTATTACCACCTCCATTCACATTTCGCCAGCTATGTACACAATAAAGAGTATTCTATTCTATGTATGTTAAGTCCCATATGATAAGGGTTGTGTCGGTTGCTATTGGTCGAGCGTAAATGCCGACTCTGACGAGCTGCTTCTAAAAATCTTCAAGAACTTAAAATATATTTTGTGAATGAAATTCATGTTTAAAAGTACTCAACCGAAGCAAACCGAATAGTTCCCTTACTAAGTACGCTTCGCGACTTCACCGTCGTTCCGGGTGAGCAAAGATTTAAAATAATACTACCGGAGTATTATTTTAGCTATGTTATAAAATTTTGAACGTATGAAATAATTCCCCACTAAAGGCACGACGTCATCGCGGCAGGCCAAGACGAAGATGGCGGGACGAGCTTGACTCCTATCGTAGGGACTGGCCGGCACTCGCCAAAGACAGAATTGTGTGGAAAAGGGAGATGAAGGCCTTTGCCCTGCAGTGGGACAATACATGCTAGTTTAAATCCCGGTTTTAATATCTATTCGATTCGAATGTTTTTTGAAGTACTTTCATAAAAACTAAAGAAAAACTTTTGAGGTGCTTTCATAGTATTATTGTCAACTAAAGCGCGATATTTCTATGAATCGGCATGCTAAACGTTCGGCAATAAGGTGCAGATTTTAATACGCTAAACCGCGCACCGCCGCGGCAGGCCATGTCGCACCGCTCCGTGTAAAAAATATATATATATATATATATAGTTTCATTTAGAGATGTTTGGATCAAGGATGTGGGCCCGATTCATGGCAATAGGCTCGCCTCCTATTACATGGGACTCAAACATAATGTGCGAAATGTGGGTGCCTAACCCTTCGGGGATTACTGGCGTGATGTTTTTGTTTTTTTTTACTAGCCTACGCTCTGCCCCACTCCTGGGCAAAGGCCTCCCTCCATTCCTTCCATCTTTCGCGAGTCCACGCGTCCTCCTTCCAGTTTTGACGGAACCTATCCAGCTCGTCCCGCCATCTCCGACGTGGTCAGTCACTCACTGTTTCAGGGCACCAATGATGAGCTATTTGGGCCCACAGTTTGTCCGGCATGCGGCAGACATGTCCTGCCCAGTCCCATTTAAGTTGGGCAGCCTTTTGAGCCACGTCTGCTATCTTTGTTTTGGAGTGCAGTTCTGTTCTTGATGTTATGTGATGTTAGGTGTAGATCGAGGTTGCTACATGCATAATGCTTCATAAACACTATGGTTTGCATCAAAAATCATATACCTATTCAAGTCTTAAATAAATTAAAACACCGTCACAGTCTCTATCATTTTCCAACGATTGAATTTGTTTTTAATTCGTTTACCGCTAATCGTATTGAGGCCTTCAACTTCCAATTACGAAAATATTTCCTCCCAAGCGTTTAACCAACATTCCTGCACATATCTAATCAGCATAAAACAAAATTCTGTTCTCTAATAAACGCTAACGCATGTCCAAACTTGCAAACACAATTTGGTTTGAAACAAAAGCGGCGCAGTGCGGTGTTTCAGCGGTGCATTTGACAGTAAAATTAAATTAAACAGTCACGCTTGTGTTCTTATGAAGAGCGACGGAATTTTATAGTTCTAACACTTCTAACTGGTTGTGAGAACTGGGAACGTTGTTATATAAATTCTGTTGGGAGTGTGAGACGGAATTATGTTCGTTGCGATTAATTCTAGCCTTTGGACGAGACTGCCTTATGATATCTAAGGCATCAGGGTTCCATAACTGCAGATGATAGGGAAAATAAGTTTATGAAATCCTCAAACCCTCAGGCCGTGGGGTCTGAGTGCTCATGGTCGTTTTAAGGAAATTTCGAAACCGCTGGTTGACACTTCCCGTGACCCAAGGGCTGGCGTTTACCTTGACCAAAGGCTAAGCATTGCCATACTACGTGATAAACACAAGTGTTGTTTAGTGTCTCTACCGAAACATACTACTAACTAATGACAAGCAATACAACATATTATTCACCGCTAACCACTCGAAATATTATCAACTAATATTCCATTTAGCAAACTCCCAGTTTCAATAACACCAGTCAGTCCCAAGGACATAACAACTCAAACTACACGACCTCATTCCTCTAATTCACAAATACCAACTATCAACAAACTTCAGCTAATTAAATTAGGTACATTTACCACCTGAACTAGTGCACACGATGTACGTACGTGTCATATACCATAGTACAATAGTAAAATTTGAAACTAAGACAAAATTATGTGAAATTGGCTTACTGCAATTAGCCCGAACAGTCTCCGTTCTCGGGATATAGTCCTACATACCCGTAAATTAGATCAAGCCAATTACTTGCAATGTTGTCGGAATTATTTGATATGGCAGTAACGATATTATGTGTTGCTGTTGAGCCTGTTGCTTATATGTTTTCGATTATTAGTATATTTGTGTTAAACAGATATATTGGATGTGTATTTGAACTTAATCAATTCCATTCCATTGTCCATGGTCTAGATTTAGATCAATCAGTCTACAATTTGTAAAAAAAAACGGTTTTGATTATTGTCGGTTCAAAACAGGTGCATTTATTTTTGACTGGTTTCGGGGTTGTCTCAGTAGTTTTGAACTGAATCGGAGCCCTTATTCAACACAGGTCGAGGCAAGATCTCTGGTTGAACTGTAAGCATAAACGTAAAAAAACAGTGATAAATATGGTAAAGAAGGAGTACAAAAACCCAGTAAATAACATTAGCATAATATGCCACAACAGCACGCGAAGCATCATCATCAGCCTAGCCTTTTCCCAACTATGTTGGAGTTGGCTTCCAGTCTAACCGGATGCAGCTGAATACCAGTATTATACATGGAGCGACTGCCTATCTGAACTCCAAAACCCAGTTACTGGGTAATACGATATCCCTTGGTAAGACTGGTTGTCAGACTTTCGGGCTTCTGACTAACCGTAACGACTGTCAAAGATCCAGGAATGACAGCTGGGACCAGCGGCTTAACGTGCTTTGCGAGGCACGGAGTGGTCTCGGTATGTAAAGATGGTCACCCATCCACAGACCAAACGCGGTAAGCGTAGCCTAACCTAATCGATCGACCCGTGCGGCTGTTATTTAGCCCCATCACGCGAAACATAGCTACCATTTAAACGAGTTTTGTCGACAAAAGAATAGACAAAATTACATATTTCTTTATAAATCTGTCTACAATCTGTTGCAAACCTGTTTCATGATGGTCATGCTAAGCGTGCAGGTAATCAAAACATCAAACTAACTTATAAACGTCAATAACAATATATTTACTAGGCATCCTCAAGCAAAACTTTATTGACATATTTATCTTCGGCAGAGAAAATATCTCGCCCTCGATTTCGTTTAGTTTCTGCATCGGACAGTGATAAATGGCCTGCCAAAATAACGGGTTACCATACCAATATTTACAAAAGTTAGGGGAAGACGCCTCTGTGATCCATCGGTCCTAAACATTGTGCGAAGAAGGGACAAAACTTTCTACATAATTTGATAAAGAAAAGTTTTGAAGTACTAGTAGGTAAGGGTATCAGCTGCTTGTTATAAAGCGCAAGTTGAGGGGAAATGGGCTTGTGTTGAATAATGTTTTACACTTTTTACTTAGGTATGTTAAAGTGAAACCAATGTAAGTAAGTGGCTCTAAGTGATAAACGAATGACAATAACCAATTCTTGATTTATGTACAGTCAACATAAGAGATAAGTATTTAGGATCGTCGGATATAGTTGAAGTTTAGTAAGAAACCGATGGATGTTGTCGACTGAAATTTACCTAATTTGATAAATGAGCTGTTTGTTTATAATATAATAATAAAATTAAACTATCCGACGATCCTACATACTTTTTTCTTTTGTTAACTTTACATATCATCATGCTAGAGTCTCCTTCACCGTGAAGCAACCGAAAAAATTCGAAGTCATGTGACATCTACCAACCCAAACGGGTACCACGTGGTGGATTACGACCCACTCCCTCACACCAAGATGAGGCCTGTGTCCCAGCAGACAGCAGGCTGATTGTGTATGCTGAAGTCCCAAGTAAGAATTTGGCATACTAAAAAATATACAACAGACATAATGTATTTGCGACCACCCTCCCATCGGAGTCCGGCGTCAAGCAGCCTGCTATGTTTCGTCGATGCGTGGAAATTCCAATGCCTCAGGCATCTTCTGGGCTCGCTCGTTCCATCATAGACCTCATCCATCTCTTTCCATCAGGCGTGATCGAGATCAAGAGCGGGCCCATTCAGCAATAAAAAAAAAACAATTGCATTTTGCAACAAATATTCTTCTGAGCAGACGATTAAACTGATTTATTCCAGTCGGATCCCCTGATCTCTGCTTCAAGGTGGTTCAGAAAATAAATCAATGTCAAAAGTCATTTATTCAAATTAGGCTGAGAATCAGCACTTTTCGAACGTCAACATTACATAAGACAGTCCCCCAAAACGCCCGCCCTTCCGCCCGCAATAAAAAAAACTACAACACATTTATTTTATAATTTTTTTATTGCTCAATGGGCCTTCTCTTGACCTCGATCACGCCTGATGGAAAGCGATGGATGAGGTCTATGATGGAGCGAACGTGCCCAGAAGATGCCTAAGGCACTGGAACTCCCATATCTGCTAGTAAATAAAGATGACCTAAACGATAGAAAGAACTGTCTCTATCTACATTTTCTTATAACGATTTTTGCAAGATTCAATTTGGAACTGCCTAAAACTAACACATGAAATCCTTAGCCCTGCGTTAGTATTCTCTCTATCGGAAGGCGCAACACACATATCACAAACAGACAAACGTCTGTAGACCATACAAATGTTTGTCTGGATGCGGGCGTCCCCGAACACCGAGGCGAGTGGCCAGCGCCATTTTGGGTTTCGTAATATATGGTCATCGTATTCGGAACCTGTTGTTTTGGGCTTACGGATTACTAGTGGATAGTTCAGCTTATGGTAGCTATAGTTGTGCAAGGATTTTTTGACGCGTGACGAAAATCGTAACTAACGCCACCATCTTGAATTTTCAATAGAATTTTGCAGATGTTTACCAATAACGTCCTCTTGTTAATGTCATTTAAGTTGCAAAAGATCCTTTTAGCACTGTATTTAATCCGATCCAGCTTGTCACTTGCTGTTCTCCCCCAGCGACACCCTCAGCCGAGGTCCGTACCTCACAGGGGGTGCCCTTAGCGCGTAGTCGCTTAGTTTTAAAGTTGGAGGAGTTGGAGGCTTTAATTTATTGAGGCACCCACAGGCAAACCCGATTAAGCAGCTAACACGTCGGATCTTCTAGATTGACCTGCGGGATACCTTTTTTAAAAAAATAGCACTGTATAGGCTATTTTTATCCATAAAACCAGCAGTCAGCCAGCTCAATGTTCGCATGTCTAATGCCAAAGAGCACAAGCTGAGCTATGCCCGACTACCATACAAGTTTGGTCTCAAGTTTGGTCGAAAAATAATAATAATGCTTTATTGAAAACAAATTAAGTACACAGTTACATAAGCGCACTGCCTCCTGCACTAGATTGTTAACGTGTATCTCAGGAGACAGTTCTCTTCCAGTTTACATAATAACTAGCTTCTTACAGCGTTCTCAAATAGTTGAAACTAAACACAAAAAAAGATTAGTAAGTAGATCAAAAAGCTTGCTTTACCTGGATTAGGTATCATACTACTGACTAGCAAATGTGGTTAAGAGACGAAGGCTTATCAAGCCATTTCAGAATTAACTCAAGGCATTTAAAATAAATTCCAATTTTTTTTTTTATTTTGAAGACTTAGACTGACGACTAAAAATAGTCAACAGATCTAAATTGTCTGTGTTCCCTACCACGTATAACCCGTCAGCCTTCATAGCAAGAGTGAATAGGCATAATGGAATGAGCAAGCCCAGAAGGAGCCTGTCCTCATTAATCGCTTTTCACTAGTAAAGATCGAGGTCAAGGGCACTCAAGGGCCAGTTTGCAATATTAAAATGCACACACTATGTTTTCCACATATTGCACCCAATCAAAAGCCAATACGCACTAAAAACAGGAACTTTCAACACCCAGGTCTACGTGATTTTTTCTTTCCCGCTTATAATTGGATTGTCGCCGTGTATAGTTGGTGGGTGCCAGCAATGGAGCAATAGTTAGCCGCAACCGGACTCTCGGATCACAGTTTCGAAGCAAATAAGGTTAATACAGCACGCTTCGAATTTCCATTCCCATTCGTGAAGCCTAATTGGATGTGGACCTTGTTTGCGAGTGTTCGCCGAATGAGTTGATTTTCATGACACCCGGCCGCCGCGTGTCCGCCGCACGGTTTAATAGATTCCCCTATATTGTTTACTTATCACTAACTAACCTACTAGTTGAGTTGGGCTAATTTTGGAACCTCAAATGGTGTATTTATATAGAGTTGTTAGTTCGATGTTTTTTTGTGAAGCTGCTTTTCGTTGCCTGCTGCTCATCTGCGCTCAAGAAAGCACTGATGAATAGTTTCTGTTCAGCATAAATACGCTCCATTTTCATTGGCATTACTAAGCGTCCCCTGTTTCGATTGTTATTGCTGCTTTGACGCCATTGTTTGTGAGCCATTGAATACCGAAAACGCATTTTGAAGTTAGCGCACAATGTATTTAACATGGAATCTCCTCCACTCCGACGACAAAAATCTATTCTGGAAGCAGTATTATAGAGTACCTAAGTGGATATACGAGTAGTACTGTCTAGAGCAGAAACGTTACCGTTATAGGTTAACTAATAGTCGCTTATAAAGCAATACGAAAGTAAGCAAGCATTACCTATGTATTCGTCTTCGCACCCATTAGTTTGTTTATGAGGATTAATGACTTGGGCACTTTTTACCCCATTACGCCGAAGCCACAAAGAGGGTATCGCTTTTACTGCTTTTATGGGTATTTTACCACTCACTACACGAAACTGGTGAAAGTATTTTAATGGATGGGAAACCATTGTTGTGAGCATTTAAAATTATGTGTGCCTAGTTTACCAACTATGTTTTTTTTTTTTTTACAAACTTCTTTTTCCAGATTTCTGTCTGCTTTGATGCCAGACTGAAGCAAGGGTCATTTTTAAACCACCATACCAATTCGAATGACATAGTCGTCATCATCATGATCAGCCTACAGCAGTCCACTGCTGGATATAGGCCTCTCCTATTGCACGCCATTCAACTCGATTTTCAGATACTTATTCTTATCCAGCTGCTACCAGTCACCCTGCGAAAATCGTCGCTCCACCTAGCCGGAGGGCATCCTTAGATCTTACGTTTGCCAATTCGCGGCCACTACCCATGAATACGTCCACTCCAACGGTCATCGGTGACCTAGTACTCAAGATTAATTAAAACTTCGCCAAACATAGCACAAAATAACTTGTTATATTTGTTGTAACACGAAATGTTACAGTCACTTTTCACAAAGCACACTCAAAAAACGTGTCAGTTAATCGGGAAATACACACAAAACTTCGCGTCTAAACAACTGTATCGAATATTCAACGTGTTGTTTGACACAACGACCTATGACTTTTTAACGCGTTTGTTTTAAAAAATAACAACTTTATACAATGAAAACACACCGCCGTTTATTTAACTAAAACCTAGACTGCACCAAACAATATTTGAAACATTTTTGTTGATTCGCTCTTACTATCTGTTTATTATTCAATTTGGAAAATTCAGTTATAAAGTTAACGGTTCGACTATCCAAACTCGTATGGTTTTAACGTTTATTTGATTAAAAATGTTCACCATTAATTGGACAGCGCGAGTCTAATTTAAGGGGAGTAGCATTAACGGAATTACCGAATTACGTAAAGCTAATTATGGACATCAAACTCCAGAGTAAGTTTTAAGCGCGTCGTGTGAGCTAGAGTAGCGTATAAGGGTGTGTTTAGATACAGAAATACACAGAAAAAGAATAATATTATTGGTCCTCCTTTCGTCAAGTAGGACTTGTAATTTTTCTGCATGGCGGAGAACTGTGTTTAAAAGAGCATTGTGTATTAATCATGTAGTTCTACGTGAGTTTCTGCGCTAGATAGGTAGGTTACCATATAAATTTCTTGTTCCCCCGTCCCACCCCGTCGCATCACAGAGCCCGCCCGCGCATTTGTTGCCTGCGAATTCGTTTTTCCTGAGCTTTTTTTCTGAGTTTTTTTTTTTTTTTTCGTTTTTGCTCGGCTACTAAGGGTCGTAGCGTGATGTTAAATAACCTTGGCTATTTTCAATGGACATTGTCAAAACTTGTGTCAAATGAACCAGCATAGTGGTTCGGCGGCAGAAATCCATTTTCTTCATACTCCCTTATCATGGTTTGATGCTGCAATGTGTTTTATAAGTCGTGGTCTACCAGTTCTTTGATGGTGTTTCAAAGAACCCTCCTCTTCAAATCGTCGTACTCAAAGAACAACTGTTATTCTCTGCAACAATAAAACAGAAATATATAATACCCAATAATGATTATTATGTAGTATAATAACAAAAAAATAATGCAGTTTTTAATATAAAAGTGTAAAAAAAACTACTTACGTTTACACCGGTCTCTGGCTATTTCTGACAAGTTTTTGGCTTGATTATTCAAAGCAATTATTTGAGCTCTTGTAACGAAATCAATACTCGTGCTCGTTTTGGTAAAATAAGTAATCCGCCTGATCATAAATAAAAACTGAACAAAAGGCACTCGAACGAGGTAATCGAAATGAACTTAGCGAACGATCAATTGAGCTGTCATAAATCTTCGATCTAAGTATTATTCATACCACCTACCAATTATTTATAAATCCATATTCAACCTACCCTCTCAAGTTTGAAAACTAAAACTTAGAAAATCAGATACCTACCTACTTATAAATTGATATTCAATTTTAACATAGTAGGTTAATAATTAGGAACAATTTTCTTAAAAAGAAACTATTAATTATAAATTGTTTGAATGTTTGAATAGACAAAAAGAAACTACAAAAATATTTTATCATATAAAGCAAAGCAACGCCATCTAATAACAGCACAATTAAATTTTGTTAGTCGTTAACTGGTTTTACGCTAGATGGCGTCATTTCTCGCTTCATACAATTTTGTTTCTGTACTACCCATGCACTTTTGCAGCCTATCGTACTTGTAGTTAAATTCCATATGGTTCTCACAGAAAAGACTATTATTTTTACTGTGTCTTTGAAATATCCGGACCTTTGGAAGGCGTACGAGGGGCCGAAGCCAACTCGCAGAAGCCCGAAGCATCAACTAACGATTATCCCTGTACGCACTATGCAAGTGCACACAAGGCCAACCCCCGGTTGGTGTAGGACTGTTGCAGGATATGGAAATAAAGGTATTAGACTATGGATTTGGGTGGCTAAAGTGGACTGGCTACCTAAAACTATGAAAGAACTATGGCCCCTGCCTGACCAATGCTTTATACACGGATAAAATAACAGGAGGTGACTTGCACAGTCAATAATGGACCCCCGAAAACTGACTATTATATCATTACCCTGACTCCGTTTTATCTAAACGCACCTTAACCGAACCTCCAAATTAAAATTGCTTAATTTCACAGAAAGTACGGAGCTGTGCGGGGGGAGAGGGACACTTGTATGAAGATCTCGCGTTAAAGACTTCATTAACTACAATCGTTGCCACTTCACTGCGAATGACGCGAATCTTGTTAAGTGGTGTTTTAAAATATATTTAGTTTAAGGAGATTCTCAAACGTCTGTAACAAAATTGCTCTTTTGAACTAAAGTACTACTCTTTTTAAGACGGGGTGCATGGTGAAACGTTATGGTAGAGGATGAAAAACTTTTTGGAATCGGATTAATGCAGTGTGGTGATCATGCTCAGAACAAGTTTTTTCCTTACAGTATCTAAGACAGATCATCATTATCTGCCTAGCTGTCTATGCCCAGGTGGAAGTACCTAAAGCAAGCGGACTGTATTATAAAAAGGTTTATTAGTGGTTTACAATTATTTTGGCAACTATAGTAATTTATCAAAAGGTATGTCCGAGCGCGGTCGTGTCGAACGACGCAATGCCGCTATGCTGTGTTGCTTCCCAGTTTCCGCGCCGTGCCGCGTCGCTCGTTGACGACGCCGTAGTGTGTTCGTTATAGATTTGGATGTATGTACATATGTGTGTGAACACTAGCCTTTTCCTAACTATATTGGGAACTCCATTTTTAAGGCGATGAAAAGTTACATTAGGGAATAATTAATAATAATATTTTTTTAAATCAGATTTATTGGTAAGCAATCGCAAATGTGATCAATGTTCAGAACAAGTTTTACAAGATCCAACTATGTTGGGGTCGCCTTCCAGTCTAACGGGATGCAGCTGAATATCAGTGTTTTACATGGAGCGACTGCCTATGTGACCTCTACAACCCAGTTACTAAGCAACACGGTATAGGACAGATACAGGCTATAATACATGGAAAAAAAAAACATAAAAAAAACTATCAGGGCTATCTAAAAAAATTAAATTGACACCCCTGATACTTTTCTTAATGATTTTTTATTTGAGCACTATGCGAAGTTATCGAAAAAAAATCAAAAATTGGTTATGGCTTTTGAACCGTAAAAAAATTAACCGACATTGTCAGCGTAAAAATGCTTGGAAATGACCTTGCCAACGCCCCTATTCGATTTGATCCATACTTCCAGGGACACCCTGTATATTTAATGAAAACTGAGTTAATCATTGTAGTATAATATTTTTTTTTTCAGGCATTTCATTTCAGGCTGTAAACAATCACTGCTGAACATCAATGCCTCTTGATAAACGCTAAGGCTATCAAGGCTAAGCGTGGTGACATTGCCTAACCACCAAGATTAGCAGAAGGATTGATGACTGCAGTATACAAACCGAAGCGACCAGAGAAGACCATTATTTGTGTTCAGTTTACTTTAATCGCGTCTCCGTTCAGAAATAGAGTGGCTTTTTATAATGAACCATGTGGTACATGATTATAATACGTTAACAACGAGTGTTAAAAGACACTTAACGAAGCCAAAAGCCACTTGTTCTCCCCGTTAATGTAATCATTTTTTTGTACTGGGCTATACCTGGGAACCTTCTGGTTACGGAGACATTGAAGATCAAAATTCCAACTTTTAGTGACTTTTTTTACGATAACATGTTTTTAATGTTATAATACAACTTTAAATACCCTCACGACCCCTGCACCATTGCATACACCCATAAGCACAATATTTTACGTGCGTTACATTGCGCACTACCGCAAACAACAAATCACAACAAAAATAAAAGTCGTTTCCCAGCAATTATTTTCGTGCAGTGTTACTTAGTTTGATGTATAACTCAAACTCAAACTCAAGGCATTTATTTCAATTAAACCATTACAGGCACTTTTGAATTGTCAAAATTAAGTAGTCGGTCAGTTAGTCAGAAAGTTGAAGCTAGTCGCCCATTCCAAAGCGTAGATCTCTATGGAGAAGAACGGGCAAGATACTCCATGGACACTCTTTTAAATCAAGATATTACAAAGTCCTGGATACATTATTCTTGTTGCTTCTATATATAAGAACAATGTAAAAAACACACAAATGAAGAAACAATACAAGAAATAAGATTAAAAATAAGCCTTGGCAGTTAAGAGATGACCAGTCTCAACCGACGGCGTCCATTCACGAACATGACGCATGGATGAATATAGAATGCATAGTTGACGGCTATGTAACACATAACGTAATCAGCCTATAATGTTCCCACTGCTGGGACACAGGCCCCCTCTCAGTGAGAGGAAGTGGGCCGTAATCCACCACACAGGCCCAGTGCAGGTTGGCAGATGTCACACGTCTTCGAATTTTTGGTTCTAGGACATGCCGGTTTCCTCACGATGTTTTCCTTCACCGTTTTGAGAGCAGTGGTGATAAAATAATTTACACAAAGTAAAGCGCCTGTCTGGGTATGAACCTACGGCCTACAACTCGTAAGTCGCGGCCATTAGCACCTGGCCACCACTGGTCTTCTTCTATACTACTTCTACTTCGACGGCTATGTGATGTGCCGTTTTACATCCTGACCTATATAATTATCCATGTAAAGATAACCTTTATAAAAACTATGCTATGTTAAAATACTAGCAGCGCCCCGCGGTTTCACCCGCTAAAGTTTTGATCCCGTGGGCATATCGGGATAAAAACTAACCGATATCCTTTCCAGGGACTCAAACTATGTCTATACCAAATTTCACCTAAATCGGTCTAGCGGTTTAAACGTGAAGAGGTAACATACAGACAGACAGACAGACTTTCGCGTTTATCATTAAGGATTGGTTTACCATCTTACTTCGTCATCCCATAACTCAAAGCATATTAAAAATGACAGACACCTGTATTCTTCATAAATAAAAGGAGATAAAAAGTAATTTATTGCAGCCACGTAAAGATGGAATCTTACAGTCAATGTTGAGAGCAGCGTGGAGGAAACACAGACATTAACGTTTTACACCCAAAAGCTTTTAGCGTATAAATATTGTGTACAAACGCTGTATTCGTGTTTATAGTGTTGTGTTTTTGTATGAAATACGGCGGTTTTTTTAGCTTTATATCTATCCCTTGAGGTCTATAAGTAGAGTTTATGGGGATATTATATTTAGGTAATTATGATTTCCAGCCAATGCAGGGCAAAAGCCTCTCTCATAAATAGAAGGCATTGATCATCACGCTTAAGGTGAATGTGCCATGGTAGACCGCGAAATTAAAATTTTCTTACGTTTTTTGCAATTTGCAGATCAGTGTCAGGTTGTATCTTGATCCAAATATGATTCGCGACTATAATAGACATGTATTTACAGAATCATAGTCATTAGAATCATTAATACGAGTATATCTCTAAAGAGATATTACAAGTTAGATTTCTACCATAAACACTTTTCCATACGAGATTTGTTCTTAACGGTAGTAATGTAACTTAGAAAGATGTATTAATGATTCTAATTATTATAATTCTGTAAATACGTACCGGTTATAGTCGCGAATCATATTTTGATCAAGATACAACCTGACATTGACCTGAAAATTGCAAAAAACGTAAGAAAAATTGAATTTCGCGGGCTACAACTACCCATTCACCTTAATCAAGGCGCGATTTCAGTCTTAGGTATTCTAACCCTAACTTAATATTATAAATGCGAAAGTAAGTTTGTTTGTTACCTTTTCACGCCAATGAACCGATCATCCTGAAAATTTGCATATAAGTTGTTAGGTGTACAGAAACGGGTATACACTTTTTTTCGGAATGAAAGGTACCCACCTTTAATTTCGAAAAAAAGTGATGTTCCCGAGGAAAACAACAATAACGTTATTATGATTATAGTTGGCGCCACTTGTCTTTCGAATCATGATTGAATTATATTAGAAACTTTAGAGTTTAGAGTTTTTTCGTGAGCGACGCTTATGCGGGTGAAACCGCGGGGAAGATTTCGTCACAATGGTTTAGGTATCAGTTAATAATGCCTCTAGCCTGTAATTTTCTGAATACAGGGAAAAAGAATCTTCTCATAGAAAAAGATAGGAGCATTGATAATCATACTAGCATAAACATAATCAGCCTACAATGTTCCCACTGGTGGAACACAGGCCTTCTCTCTGTGAGAGGGAGTGGGCTGTAATCTACCACGCAAACACATTGCGGCTTTGTAGATGTAACATGTGTCTTTGAATTTTTTGGTTCAAGGACATAATCGGCTTCTTCAATATATTTTCCTTCACCGTTTTGAGAGCAGAATCATGCTAGCAATAGGAAAACTTTAAAAATCTCGAGCTTCATCCTTAACTTTCATCTTACTTATGAATCCTTGGTGTATACATTTTAATTCTAAGCGTACATAACCGCTAGCATTAATGCTGCAGTAATTAACGAACGTTCCACTAAACGAAACTAACAGTATCGTAATTACAAAACGTTCGTTTTCGTATGTAAGATAAGATATATAGGACAAGAGAATTTATTTTTTCAAAACATGAGTCAATAGCGTGCAAGATGTTACAAGTAGACGTAGCAATACCAATAATTACTTATAATACGCCTAGCCTTTTTCCAATTTTTAAGGGTCGGCTCCAGTTCGAGTCCAGTCTAAGTCAGATAGGGTTCATCCGTGATGAACTCTACTGATCTTACTAAGGTCTATATAAATTTATGTTTCCAATTGATGTTATTTCAAGTTAAACAAATCTCAACTTTATTTCAATGTAGGTAAATTAAATTGATTTCAGAGTGACTAGCACTATTGACAAAGTTATAAAAATGTTTGAAGTTGTAGCGTAAACTTTATTGTGTAGGAATTAAAGTTATTTATCCATTATTTCATATTTGTTTACATTTTTGGCAAATAAACCGCGAATGCAGTTTGAATCATGTGCTGAATTACAGTTTGCGCGACGATGTGCCTGCCATCGACACCGACTGCAATGTTTTAAAATTGCAAAGACTAACTTTCCTACACGAAAAAAAAAACGAGCTAAAAGCTTCAAAAAGTACGAATAAATAGCAAAAAAGAAAAAGCAAACAGAAATTTAAAGTTTGTTCAGAAAAAATACGAGAAGCGAATGTGCACACCTTATGGTCGGTTGAATGAGAGATAACGACCAGAGTTCGGTTATTTATGACTAACGAGCCTATTCAGGGGGAGCTGTGCTTCCAAATGGAGATTTATGAAACAGAAAATGTCGGATAACGTACGTCTTGAGTATAATTTGTTAGCGACGGGCGGTGTGAATTCTGTGCTATCTGTGTGCAAACTGGGTGACTGCGTGTTGTGTAGTCTCGGGACTGGGAAATTGGAAGCTGTGGATAAATTGTGTTTGATTCGTTTCTAGGCAATAGAGATGATAGATTTTTCCAGAGTAATGGAATAGATTTTGGTTGGGGGAGCACTGCTACCATCCATTTTTCATGAGTCTGGTAAAACGTCACAAACATAACATCACGCCTATATTTGACGAAGGGGTAGACAGAGAAACTATGTTTTCATCATTTCAGCCGAAAGATGTCCACTGCTGGGCATAGGCCTCCCCCAAGCACCTCCGCTTCGACCGGTTCTGTACTTCTCGCATCCAACGGGTTCCTGCGGCCTTCACAAGGTCGTCGGTCTTTGTGAAGGCCTTGTGGGAGGCCTTCCAACGCTACGTCTTCCGGTATGCGGTCGCCACTCTAGAACCTTTCGGCTCCATCGGCCATCTGTTCTGCGAGCAATGTGCCTTGCCCACTTCCACTTAAGTTTGGCAATGGCACGATTTTTTACATAAACATATTGCGCATGTGCTGTTTGAGTGCACAGGCGTCACCCAGATTAGGTCAGAAACCCTCGGGACACCCAGATCTTAAACAGATGTTCTCAACAGACCAGGAGACTTAATCAGCTTCTGGAGGGAGGTGGGCTGGTTGGAATAACCACTGACGGCCGCCATGGCCCACGCACATTGGTCCATTTGAAGGACTACGTGCGGAAACCAAACCAATAACATTGAACATAAACATAACTGGCGAAATATGGGTCACTAGGTATAGGAACTCCACCTGCACCTAGTATATAAAATAACTAGCTTCTGCTTGCGACTTCATCCGCGTGAAATTTCGCCCCATCGCATCACATCTCATCGCCCGCCCGCGCTTTTACTTCGTTTTCGCTTAGCGTTACTTCCGACTTTTTCCTAAATGCTCAGCTCCTAAGAGTGGTAGCGTAATGTTAAGTAGTCTGTAACTTTCCTCAAAAATTGGGCTATCGAATGCAAAAATAATTTTTCAAATCCGACTGGTAGTTCCGGAGATTAGCGCGTTCAAACAAACAAACTCTTCAGCTTTATTATTAGTATAGGTTATAGATAAAACGTCGTTTCTATTAATTTTGTCAAATAACTTCATTGTTCGAACAGCACATTTTCGTTCCTTTACCAAAAAGATCCACATAACCACTCACACCCGTAGGAGCAAAATGTCGGCCAATCGGGATCGACCACAGCAGTAATCTGTTACTCATGCTGGCTCTGACAACTGCCTGATGGATCAGCTGTTCACGGCTTACGTTAGTTTTTCTTGCCAGCTGAATGTAAAGTTCATAAAATATTTATGAAGATTTCTCCCTGTATGGAGTAAAACTGGAAAAGCTAACGAAAAAGCGTTATGCCCGTTCCATGCGACTTTTTCTCATATAATAGAAAGAGACAGAGAGATATAGATAGTTTTCATGGTCTTCAAGAGTGGTTTTCAAAATCCAACATGGCGGTTGAGAAAATTTTCAAATTTTTCATCACGGGTGTCGTTTTCATGGTTTTCGAGGGTGCTGAAGCCAATAGTGAGATCAAAATGGGAATCCAAAATGGCGACAACGTTATGAGAGCTTCTAAAACCTTATACAAGATGGCTCTGTATTAAAAACGCATATTTACTTCCTACTTTTTTTCTCTATCTCTTTCTATTATATGAGAGAAAGTCGCATGTAAATATACGAGTGTGTGTGCGTGCGAGTATTGCGTAAGGAACTTCGTTTCTGACCGCACACGTTTTTCATTTTCGAACCTAGAACTAAGATTAGCAGCTGCGCTCCCAAATTCGTCTAAAAAGTCTAGCCCAATCATAATGTTGCCAGACTTCATATGCAATAAATGTAGCTGACACATGCGGCTTTTTACAAACTATTTTATTCGTAGCTGAAAAGGTATTTAGAAATCTAGACACAGATCCCTAACGATTTCCATTGATTTATATTTTGTAAAATGTTCGTTGAGATTGAGGAAAATATATTCTAACCTTGTAATACTTACACGTGTTTCGGTTCTGTATAGCAAACAAAAACAACAATACAAAACAAAACTGAACTAAAAACTTTCACATGAAAAATCTCTTACCTACGTTATTTTAACAATTCCACAAATTCATTCCGTAGTGAACACATCACTAATGAATGAAACATTTTATTCATATTTGGTTTTTCACGGGATTAATTGATGCAAACATGTGTCGGACAGCGAAATTAAAATGGCGACGGTTCAATAAGTATTGCTGATAGCCAACAACGGTCAGCAATTAAGGAAATCAAATAAAATTCAATAGGAAACATTTGTAGGGAATTGCTAAACCCTAAGCCGAAAGGGCCCAATTTACATTTTATTAGCATGGGATCGGAATAAAAATGTGTTTATACTGAAATGAAAGCGAGATGGCTCGCCATAAAGAGATCGAAGGGATACAGATGTAACAACGCTGCCGCCCGTACGCAAAGGGTTTCACAAATCAAACACGATTTTGTTTCAACAACCGCTTTGTGTAGCTCTTTGTC
Organism: Amphipoea oculea; assembly: GCA_945859645.1. NCBI lineage: Eukaryota > Metazoa > Arthropoda > Insecta > Lepidoptera > Noctuidae > Amphipoea > Amphipoea oculea. The sequence goes on from OX243876.1 coordinate 9,437,774, forward strand.
TGTCCTTTTCGTAAATTCTCTACCGCATTTTATTGTGCTTCTGAATACGGTGAATACAAAGTTGGTCGCGTTTTTCATCGAATCGTTAAATGTTGTGGTTGCTTGGTCTTTTCATGGTACTCTATGAAACATTTGCTTTGTCACTGGTTGACATAGATTCGATTGAAGTCCCAATAGATATACAAAAGCAACATCCTGTGTGAGAGGCAGGATTAAAAAGTTTTTCATAAAACCTGATAGGGTTTAAATGTTCTCCTGTCTACCCTATAATATCACACTGCAATAACCAATACATTTTATCACAGATCAGTGACGATCTATGTTCAACAATGGATACTTACGATACTAACACTAACTAATTACCTATATATGTTACCGGTAATGTACCGGTCACCTCAGACGCCTCAGGTATTCTATACATTGCCTAGGTATACCTAGGCAATGTATAGAATACCTGAGGCGTCCAGGCAATGTATGAAATATTATGATTATTATTGTCCGTTACATACTTTGCCTAGGTAATGTATACATTTCCTAGGGATTGTATAGAATACCTGCTAGTTCACCGGTTATGTGTGAAATAAATAGATTTGATCTATATTTATCAATGTTATGCAAGTACCATGGGAGAAACGAACATCTATACACCGTAAGGACTATTTTGCTTGCAACACATGGCCGCTATAGTAATACCGTACTTGCTAACAGATGTGTTCATCGTGTGCACGTAATTTTTAACAGACGAAAATAAAGGGGGAGGTTCTCAATTCGACACGTATATTTTGTTTTCAAATTGGTCAGATGTAGGTCAGAATAGGTACCTATAACATGACGGACAAATAATATGTTTGCTCAAAATTAACTTTTTCAAAATTAACAATCACTCATTAAAAATAATCTTTATAAAAAAGATAGGTAATACTTATATAATACTTTTTTTTGCAGTAGAATAAGAATGATTACACTCAAAAATATTTATTAATTGTGGCGTGGAATTTACTGCCTGCTCGCGCGTCTTCCTCTTCCCCGCTTTTGTCTTTTACACACAATGCCGGCTGCGCATTCGGTACTGTATAGAATACCTACGCAAAGTATAAAATAAAGAATATTTCATACATTACCTAAATGTTTTAGGTATTCTATACATTGCCTAGGTAGTGTATAGAATACCGGATTATACAGATTGCCGGTAACATATATATTATTAGATACGATGATGAAACAGAAAAACCAATAAAACAACGGGTCAGTAATTCATTGCTAATACATACTTCTTGTATTTTGCTGTTAGTATTTTCTCGTTGGCTGATCGAAACTTCACGTGACCAGAGGGCTGGGTTGTTCTTTGGCCAATGAATTAGCATTGCCATTCAACGTGTCAATGCTGCCAGTCTTCTGGGCACGTTTCCGGATGACAGCGATGCGGACGAGTCCTACAACGCCTTTTTTTTGTCGCCTATGTGTCCTTTGTTGTTTTTGTTTTATAAGTTGTTAGTTGGTCATTTAACCGGTCAAACGGCGCGGTTCGCCGATCGGCGACGAAACAATAGAAAATCAATTGTGTCTCATTAGCGGCGCTTGACAGATTAATTTAGTACCTAGTGTAAATAGTTGTGTTAAATATTGTAAAATTTCCTGAAATAAATATCATTATTTTATTAAAAACGAATGAATGTCGATGGCTATAAGAGTTGGAGAAGAACAAAGAAACGATGTATGGAATGTGTGAATGATGATATGTTTAGAAAGGGAGTGACTTCCGAGATGACGACTAATAGAGAAGTACGGAAGAAAAAGCCATGTTGCATCGACCCCAAATAAATTTGGATAAGGACAGGAGAACGATGATGATGCTATTTTATTAAAAACAGTGATAGTTAAATAAATTACATCGTCATTTATGAATATACTAGCTTCTGCCCGCGGCTTCGTCCGCGTGGATGTCGGAAATTATCCCACAGGAACGTGCTACTGGGACAAAAAGAAGCCCATCATCATCAGCTATCTGCGAATGAAAGTCCCATCAAAATCGGTCCAGCCGTTTCGGAGATTAGCCGGAAAAACAGACAGACGGACAGTCAACAAAAATTTAAAAAAATATATATAAGTAGCGTATATACTTACGTATGCATTTAATTTAAAAAAAAAAACTGTTATTTTGACATTACAAACAAACACTTCAATTTTATTTATTTGCATAGATGTCGGAAATTATCCCACGCGAACGTGCTATATTTTACTCCATAACATCAGATATCTGTCAGTGAAAGTCCCGTCAAATTCGGTCTACCCGTTTCGGAGATTAGCCGGAACAAACAGACAGACAGACAAAAAATTTTAAAAATGTTTTTTGTATAAGTAGCGTATCGTATATACGTTTTTACGCATTTAGTAAAAAGCTGTTAATTTTATATTACAAAAAGACACATCAATTTTATTTATTTGTATAGATAAACCCATAAAAAATGCTTACCCACCCATGAAACTTCCACTCAGTTGAGCCATCACAAGCAGTTATGTACCTTCCACCATCTACTAAGGTATGGGGCGGACATAATAATAAACAAAACATAAACAAAGGTATTCTATGACGCACCCTTAAACACAAACGAAGCAAAAGGTTAATTAAATTGTCTTTACAACAAATGCCGCAAGCTAAAATTCTAATCAAAGAGTTTTTGTAATGATATAATTTTTGACGCTGTAAATATCTTTAACAGGTGTTCCAGCCTAAAGGAATGTTTTATATTATATACTAGCTGCGCCCTGCGGTTTTACCCGCATAAATGTCGATCCCGTGGGAATATCCGGATAAAAAGTAGCCTATATGTTAATCCAGGGTGTCAGCTAGCCCCATACAATTTTTTTTTTTCAAAATTGGGCCAGCCGTTTCAGCGTGAAGAAGTAACAAACATACAAATACACACACACACACCCACAAACAAACTTTCGCCTTTATAATATTAGTGTGATAAGTTTTACATATTTTTTTAATATCATTACATTAGAATTGAGTTTACGACATGTAAGGGATCTGTTAAAAATAACTTGAATAAGGCTATTTGTAGGCGTTTATTACAAATCGATGATTAGCAATTCATACACTCGCTTTCTCGGTAGAAATAAATTACCGCCTCTTTCCGTGGGTGTCGCTATTAACATAATACAGATTTATCTGCCACGTGTGTACATCCTGGGGCTTAAGGTGCGGTAAGAAACAAATTTTTAGGTAATTCACAATAGCACATCGCGACAACAATATGCGTTTGAAGGTAGTTGAATCGAATGATCACAAAAATAAAAGCAATTGTGCAGTTTTAATTAAATTAAAAAATAAATACAGGGCTCAGTGAAATAATTTTTAGGTATTTCTTTAGTTGATTATATTTCCTTTATTGTCCTAACATAAAATATGATAGTTTATGCTCAAACTTTTGAAATTTATGCGATGAAATTTTTTTCTTCTGTTTTACGATCATGATACTATTTGGGTATCATTTAAGCTATCACCAATTTAATTAGTTTTGTGTTTCTTAAATAATAGGGTTTGTCCTCCAAATAGTAGATCTGTCACCAAACAATGCAAGTGACCTAACCAAACCGAACCTCGGGGTGCCCTTCGCTCGCTCTTGCATCCTATGTCGACGGAGCCCCGCTTCGCGGGGCCCCTATTTCTGTGTAAAGGGTTTAAAGTAACCTAACCAAACCGAACCTCGGGGTGCCCTTCGCTCGTTCTTGCTTCCTATGTCGACGGAGCCCGGCTATCTGAGAACGAAAATATTTCGTGGCGATAGATCTATTTATTAGGTGATACAAATATTTCGTGGCGATAGATCTATTTATTAGGTGATACAACTTGATGACAAATATAAATTTTGGTGATAGAAAATATAGTTCCCATACTATTTTATTTTTATGTAATATTTTTGAATAAGTCTATTTTTTAAATTTGACAATAAACTTATTTTGCTGGCTTGTAATATGTATAGACGCCAGCACATCAAGCTACCCGAAACTGTGAAATATTCCCAATCAATCTTGAACCTTACCTTGTAGCGATAAAGTTGAAAATCTATTAAAGAAATTTGACAGATTGTAGTAGCTTGATGTGCTGGCGTCTGTACCAATAATCCTAACTGCGATAAAAAACTGAGCGCTTTACGGTGACTACCTTTATTTATATGGTGTACATAATAAAGAGTATTCTATTCTATTCTATTCTACCTTTGGACAGCGCCTTTATTGAAAACTGCCAATAGAAGTTCTATTTACAATCATCTATAAAATTCGAATCTCGACATTTACCCCTTTATTCATAAACGTTGCTTAAATAATTTAAGTAGTGATTAGCAACTGTTCAACCATACATTTTTGACGTTTAAACATCACTTAACTTTAATAATCGTTTATAAATAAACCCCCAAGGATCCGCGGAATAGAATCAGATGATCGGATTTATGAGAACCCAATGTCCTTGATATTGGGACAGTAAATAATATCTTTCGTTAAAAGGGTCGCTTTATTGGCACCCCTTTCGTTTTATTCGACGATTATGTCATTTTTATGAGCACTACGGTGTTATTTGCGAATTTTATTGACAAACAAATTGTATTATTACATAATACCTACTCACAAAAAATATATGATTGGTATCAATATTTAAAAGGCACAAAATGTGAATTATTCATATTTCTTTAATGCAACGGCTATTTATTAAACTCTTCAAAAAGAAATGTTCATGAAAGCAAACAATTTCTTTTTCTGGAAATTATTTATTATATGCAAATATTTGATTTTAAACCCTATATAAAATATATACAAACATTCAGAGATATTGAAAATGAAGTCACGCACAAACTATGTGTACTTGTCTGTGTTTTATGTTGACACAAAAACTATCATTACGGACTGTTTGAACGTTTACAAAATCAACAAATGGAATAAATCAAAATTGTATAGTTATCTATTTGTGTTTATCTCAGACATGTTTGAAGAGTTAAATAATTTATTCTAAACTAATCCATACTAATATTATAAATTCGAAAGTAACTCTCTCTGTCTGTATGCTACCTTTTCACACCTAAACCACTGAACGGGTTTCGACAAAATTTGGCAAGGAGATAGATGGCATCCTGGGACACGGACATAGGCTACACTTTGTCTCAAAAATAATCCTATAGGGGGTGATATAGGGTATGAAAGTTTGTATGGGGAACCCAGCATTTCTTAAGTTACACATAGGTATTTGGATGAATGGTATACGGATAGGCCATGATTTGGGTTAGGACTTACGATACCTACTTTTATCCTGGTAGTATCCCGTGGGACAATTTCCGACATCCACACGGGCAAAGACGCGGGCAAAAGCTTGTATTGGTATAATAAAGAGAAAAGATTTGATTTTTTGTATATTTGTCTGTTACCCTTTCACGCTAAAACGGCTATATGGATTTTGATGTAGTTTGAAAATCAGGTAGACCATCCGTGTTCCTTCCTAAAGGGCTAAGGAAGGAACACGGATGGGTAGACCATGACCTGGATTAGAACATAGAATACTTTTTATCCCAATATTCCCACGGTATCGAAACTTATGCGTTTGAAACCACGGAATGCAGCTAGGATTTTATAAAAGCTATAAATAACATCAACATCACATACATCTAAAAGAAAGGCTTAGTTATTAAATAGATGACCGAGGGTACGGTAGGATGGCTTACTGTATCCGTCGTTAAGAGTACCTGCATAACCAGGAACCCGAAAACCTTCTTCTCTTCTATCGGAACGAATTGTAAGCTATTTAATTGTAGTATCAGTCACTGCATGTATTCAGTAATCAAAAGCCTGAAAACTAGCCCGACATTATAATATCAATATCCTTCAGTAATTGGATTTCAGCGGTCAATTGGGTTAGACTAAATAAACAGGGTGTTACGGAAAGGGTATATCAATACAAACGGGTTGAAGAGTGTATCTGGTCTAGAATCTCTGTACAAAATTTCAGTTCAAAAGCATTAACTTTGAAAATGCTTAATATTTTTTTATTTCGACATCACGGCACTGCACTGGCGCGCGGCGGCGTGATGTGCGTGTACTAGGTGCACAGACACACTACAGATAATGGATAATGACCCTCGTAGTGCGGTGACACGTTTGTTATGATTTCAATTTAATAAACTGTCGAAATAAAAAAAAATTAAGCATTTTCAAAGTTACTGCTTTTGAGCTGAAATTTTGTACAGAGATTCTAGACTAGATACACTCTTCAACCCGTTTGTATTGATATACCCTTTCTGTAACATCCTGTAGAAAACAACAAGGTCGATATAACTCAACAAGCGCCAACTATAGAGATTCAAAACCACAGCTCACAACTGACATTTTACCGATACGATCTCATATTTTAAAGCGATTTAAACAGTGGAAAAATACATAAAGTTAGTTGGTGACTGTGGGCCAATTTTGGTCAGCTTGGCAAATATTTGTGCCAAGTTTACAATTTGGTGCACGACACGCCATCAATCAACGTCAACCTACACAGACATCAACAAACAACCTACGGCCATAAGTTTAATTGTCAATGTAATTTAACTTAATTGAATCGAGTGCTTGTTTTTTTTTTCAGGTAAGCAGTGTGAAAAATTCTGTTATTGGAGGGGAAAGTACTTTGCAATTTGGAGGTGGAGTGATATGAAGATTCGAATGAAGTTATAGCGACGCACGCTATTTCGAAAAACTTTACGAGTGGTACGCGGTACGCCAGTTCCAAAAAAACATAGAGTTGAAAACCGCAATATCGAATGACGTTGTCGCGAACACGCTGATTCGAAAAACTGTTTGAATGGTACGCTAGTACGAAAGTCTTGGTATCGAAATCCACTGTTGCGAATAGCATATTCCAATCTGAATTTGTCTGGGGATCGAACTTGCAACTCCGAGGTTAGCATCAGGTTGTATGTTGATCTAAATATGATGCGCTGCCGTAACAAATATTTATGTATACAGGGTGTCCCTGGAAGTATGGATGAAATCGAATAGGGGCGTGGGCAAGGTCATTTCCAAACTTTTTGACCCTGAGAATGTCAGTGAATTTTTTTACGGTTCAAAAGTTATGACCGATTTTTTTTTTCAGTCACTTCGAATAGTGCTCAAAGAAAATAATCATAAAAAATACTATCAGGGCTATCTAAAAAAAATAAATTGATAGCCCTGATAGTTTTCTTTAAAGATTTCTTTAAAATGATTCGATTCCTGTTTTTTTTTTTTTTTGTTTTTTTTTTTTGCTAAAACGTTTGGAAATGACTTTGCCCATGCCCCTATTCGATTTGATCCATACTTCCAGGGACACCCTGTATAATTATAATCATAAAAATCATCAATACAACTGTCTAAGTTTATATTATCCTATTGAATGAATAGGTACCGCAAAACGGGGCTACTTTGACTTCTAGGGTTACTTTGACAGGCGTTGGAACGACTTTAACAGAGCGCCAAAATCGGTTTTCACGTGTGGCTCAGCAAGTGTGCGTGACCTCGAGTAATATTTCGCGAGGCGCGGGGTGTAGGAAACGCGTCATAGCGTTGTGATCGACCTTGTCAAAATAACCCTGGAAGTCAAAGTAGCCCCGTTTTACTGTATATCATGAAATCATGATATTTAAGGCCAATTCTAACTCAATGAGTTGTATTGCTGATTCTAATGATAATAATTCTGTAAAGTCATATTTGTTACGCAGCGCATCATATTTAGATCAACATACGTGTACAACCTGACACTGACCTGCAAATTGCAAAAAACGTAAGAAAATTTGAATTTCGTGGGCTGCTTTTGCGCATCCCCTTAAAGATTGATGACTGCAAATACTTCCCAAAGGTAATATTATATATTACTTTTTATCAACCCTCTGCTGAACAAGCAAGACCAAGTCTATACTATAGAGTATTTTAATAAACTTATTTTCTAATAATTTGGAAACTTGCTTACTTGCTACAATGTTGCAAATGCAGTCAACATGAGGATCAAATGTCTTGTCTTAAGCCATAATTGCATCAAGATTTGTATCATAGACGTTTCCTTCTTACGTACTGTTTTTAAAGTGAATCTTTCAAAATCAATGAAACCTAATCTTTTACTACCTTTTAAGATACCTCCTTTTACAAAAATCCAATACGAAATTGCTCATTCACTTAAGCTTGTAATACCTACCTACGTTAAAGAATACCTACTACTTCAAAATATATTTCAGTGAACGTAAAGAAGCGAAATAAAATATAAATATTGAGCTTGTCAGCAGCTTATCGTTTTAGAGAAATCGTTTCAGAATATATAAGAAAATCGGATTCTAGTTTGCACAAAAGAGCTTGCGAACTATTTATATTTTATGCACTATTGGTATCAGGAAAATGGCGTCGGTCACGGCACATTGACGTAATCGTCACTGCACATTGTTGAACGATATTGTTTCCTTCCACTTTATCGACGACGTCTGTTTCGGGGCGACTAGAATCAATTCTATTTTAATTTTTGACATTCATCATAAATGCCTTTTCTGTGCCTATTTGACATATATGCTTTTACTTTGACTTTAAGTTAAATTGTACCCCAATTGTATCACAATTCGAAGGATTTTAAAAGACGCCGCCAATCCATTGCATCATATGTTTGAAAAAATTGTCCGCTCTATAACGTAAATAACGCAATGAATGTTGTTCAATTTTCAAAATGAAAGACATTGCAATATTATAAGTGCGTTACGCAATCAGGTATAATAAATAATTTTTAACTTGTGACTTACAACTTGTAAGTCGAGGCCGTTACCACTGGGGCACCACTGCTATTCTTCACTAATTTAAGTGCCTGGGCTATATTTATTTATTTGCTAACATGTAAAACACTGGTTAGTAGGCATGCATTCAAATTTCATGACAGTATTAATAAGACATATGTATCAGGATACATATGTCTTAATACTGTCATGAAATTCACTACTAAATTTGCAACCGGTAAAAAAAATCCTCAGCATTCGCAGTGCCCATACCTGTATGGGCACTGCGAATTTTATACAGGTGATTTTTTTTACCGGTTGCAAATTTTTACAGGGTGTTCTACCCATGAATATGAACAACTTTCACTATGGGATCAATTCTGAAATCACGAACAAAAATCAAATTACATAATATTGATTTTAATTATCTAGAATTCTGGGAAGAGAAGACAACTATGTAGAGACCTAGTTATTATTATCAAGGATGAACCATTGACCTTTCCAAAAGCGTCTTCAATTAACAACTGATAATTGGATCTTGGCACGTTGGCCAACTAATAACATAAGGCAGATTATAAACAGAGACTTGATCAGGGCCGGGGTTAATTACCTAAGCTAATTAAAAACTAGATATTCTTAGTTAATACCGTTTGGCAAAGAGCTTATTGACAGTCCAGAAGGCTGGCCCGTAATAAAAAAAAAACGTTCAAAATCTAGTCGCAATCTCATCTCAGCGACAATCAATGTCATTATGTTAAAAATTTGTCAAAAATGTAGGGATTTCCCTACATTTTTGATTAAAAAATAACTCTAATTTTAGAGGTATTTTTGACAGATTGAGACTGTGATCAGACTGTGAACGTTCTTAAAATTACGAGAGTCGCCCCTCTGATCAATGAGGTGAGCCAAAAAAATATTCTAATATTCCGTTCAATCAATCTGCCTCGCCTTTTCCTATGTCTGGGTGTTTTTCCAGTCTAACCGGATGCAGCTGAATAACAGTATTTTTCATGGAATGACTGCCTATCTAACATTCACAACCCTGTAACTGGGTAACGTGATAATATCCTCATCTTACATTCATCATCTGCCTAGCCCTATCCCAACTAGATATGTTGGGGTCGGCTTCCAGTCTAACTAGATGCAGCTGAATACCAGTATTTTACATGGAGTGACTGCTTAGCTGACCTCTACAACCCAGTTATTGGGTAATACGATACCCCATAAGACTGGTTGAGACTTATGGGCTTCTGACTACCCGTAACCACTGTCAAAGATCCACGAATGACAGCCGGGACCAACGGCTGAACGTGCTTTCCGAGGCTTGGAGGGGTCTTGGTATGTAAAGATGGTCACCCGTCCACGGACCAACCGTGGCAAGCGGTGCGGCTGTTATTTCTTAGTCACGAGCCCCGCCATTATCATCTTACATTATTAAATTAAAAAGTGCATCCACAATCCACAATCTGAAAATAAATAATTTTATTGGCCCATTTACAAAACACAATTGTTTCTACAACTACTCGACATAAAACTTAAGGGATCGCGTGAAAGCATTCCTAGATTAATTGCAAACATTAGTTTTACTGCGTGCTTGTACACCTTCCGTTCCACTGGTTTTTATTAGCAACAATAAAACGTCACTCAGTAAAGATAATCCGAAGCTCAACGCGTACTACACTAAAAGGTTTGTTGTAGAACCTTCTAGAAGTGTTATAGGAACTTGAATAGAACGGTTTTAAAGCAAGCACGTAATATCTATAAAAAGCTGTTGAGATTTTTACACATTTTTTTTGCATGTTTTAACATCGTTGTACGCCTTCCGCTCCACTGGCTTTTATTAGGGGAAATATTTAACACACAATTGATCCTCTATAAACTCATCTAGTGATCGACACTTTTAAATTAACGAAGTTCTAAAAACTTTTTACACTTCTAATGATGCGCACTTTTTATTATTAAAATACTCGTAATTAAGCTTATTTTTGTTTTAGTTGGTCGCAGTAACAAAGCCAGGGTACCCCGACTAAACAGTTAGGTAAGGTTAGTTTGCAACTGTGACCAACATCTAAATTGGTGGCAGTAATTTGACTATTTAGTATTATATTAGATTCATAAAAAGAGGCGTAATTAATTATATTTGACTGTTGAATAATAGTTTTAAGAGCGCAAAATGGGAATTATATTATGAAGTTTGGTCTCTTTTATTTCTTTTATTAGCAATAAAACGTCACTCAGTAAAGATAATCCTAACCGCAACGCGTGCGACACGACAAGGTTTGTTTGTTGTAGAACCTTCTAGAAGTGCTATAGGTGCTTGAATAGAACGGTTTCGAAGCAAGCACGTAATTTCGTTAAGAGGCAGTTTTTACGGGACTATTTTTAAACCGTTTGAATATGTGACTGCAGCACCATATTATATCACTATTACATTCCCTGTTTGAGAGCAGGTAAGGTCGGAAATAATTGATTGTTTTTTTTTCCAATTTCATCACCCTTGCGTATCACATCTTTCAATTACAATCCGAGAGTTTTGAAGGAACTTCCTAATCCATTTCTTCATCATTAGTTTGAAAACTTCGTCTGCTCAACAAAATAAATAACGCAATTAAAGTGGCTGTACTGTCAAAATCACAAACACACACACGCATGTTTATTTTTGATTTTATTTTATTAGTACCTTTTCTTGTTTTTTTCTACAATAGTCCTACATGTCATACTGCTAAAAAGGTTTGTGATAATCTCGGCGAGGGGGGCCAGGAGTCCATAGCACAGGGTATCCTAGTTTGGATTCCTGACTCCCACAAGTCCTAGTACTTCCAAATTTTGTAATACCTCTATACTGTATTTGTACTTTGTGGGAGAAAATAAATCATTATTATTATTAAAATGAAACAAATTGCAATCAATTGTCAGTTTATGTGTGGTACGCAATTACCACGCTTTGCACACATTGCGTAACACACTATCAACTACAATCTGTATCATTTTGAAGGATATTGCTAATCCATTGCTTCATATGATTGAAAAATTTGTCTGCTCAACAACGTAAATAACGCAATGAATGTTGTTTGTCTCTGAAAATTGCTTGTGTAAATCTGTATACATTTTTTTACCACAATTACGTAATTCCAACTTTAATAGCATTTTCCAAATTTAATCTAAACTTTTACTACCCATCATTTAATTATTTCACTAGTGTACAGAAAATGTCTCCACAAAAAGTAAGCAAAAACTCGTGCGGTGGAACATATGCGACTTTGCAACTGTTGTTCGAAACCAATAAAATGTTAGTAACAATATTGGTAGCAAAACATGTTGCAGTAATATGTTTTTGTAACAACTTTGGTGTAAAAGCAATGTCCACATAAACTACAGCTCTCGCTTTTTCTAGAGACAATTTCTCGAGTTGCTCCGATAACGTATTGAACTGAACAGCTAGATTTATTTTTATCCTTTTAAAAGAAAACAGTATTTATTATTTTTAAACGAGTCCACTTACATCATTACATCATCCATTTTAGGTAGCTTAGGAACATTTTTCGTGTGATTGTTCGGTTGGAAGCCCTGTTAATTAATGCTTCACACTGTCATCTAACAGAACCAGATAGAATAGAATAATTTTGATTCATAAGTTCACGTATAAATTACATAGAAGTGGAGAAAGGTCGTGAGGCGAGTAACGACTACACCACTATTCTGTACAAATCTCACCGTGATTACTTAGTGAGTGTGTGGAAGTGAGTTGTCAATAATGTCATATCCGTGATAATGTCAATCCCTAGAATCAGGTGGAATGAAAACTCTCTCGAAGGTGACCTCACCTAAGTTTTCCCGAATAATTTTTTACAGAATAGATTGGCTGCGATTAGACACAGTCCATCGTGACCACGACCACTCTGTCAAAAGCGAAGCGAAAAAGAAGAAGAACCGTCTTAAACAGCACTAGAAATAACATCATTTATTTGGCAACAGTTCGTGAAACAAAAAATAAAAATGAAAAAAAAAGTGAAATGTTTTACAGTGATTAATAATATGCGTAGAAGAATCTATTTGGTGCCATCCTATCGAGAATTTCCTACATAGAATTATAAACCTAATAACCACTATCTACAGCCATAAATCCCACTCAGGTTGGTACACAGTAATTTGTGATTAGAACAGGCCAATTTCCTAGTGTAGGACAAGTTACTACACCAATTAAGTGATTAATAAAGACGAACCATGTTATACCACGTAAAGTCTTCACTTCATATTCAATGAGCAATGTTAAGTCGCAAATTTACATGCAATACAAGCGATGTTCTACCATGTAAATCCCTTCTCTACACGTTCAATTTTAAAGCATACACAGTCACTTTACATTCTACAACATCCAATGGGAATTGAATTCATCTCGAATTCATACAAATCGGACCACATTTTTTTATTAATTTATTTATACTGGGAATTCGTTTATAGATAAAACCATGAGGATTGCATCAAAACCGATTCGATTCACAATAGTTTTTTTTTATTAAAAATAAATCGTGTGTAATAGGCGGATTTCATTTGACACAATAGTGGTACAAACTTTTCAATTTTTATCCAATTTATAAAAATTTAATCCACTGTGCGAATATGTACACAATCCCGTAAGCCTTTTCTGATACGCTTGGGATGCAGTATTACCGGAGGCTACATCAAACTTAAAAAAATAAAGCATAAACGATTAAAACGAGCGTCCCAATTTACACTACCCGTCTACAAGTGATACAGAAGAATAGTTTTTTTGTTTGTTTGTTTGTGTTATCTCTGGACTAACAGTCGGATTTGAAAAGCTGAAGATTTTGCTTTTTATCCGGTGCCGGAGTCTTACCGGCTAAAACCACCGCGGTGTTCCACCTCTCCCTATAGCCGGGAGTGCGGGATTCGGATAAGCATTCTCCGCTCCCCTGTCAAGCCTCGACCCTCTGTTCCGCAGCGGGTCACACCTCCCCGTGCTGCCATTCCCATAATGGCCTTACCCACTCTCGATAGGCGCGCGCGGAACACTGCGGCGCCAACTCGGGCCTGTCTGGTCGGACACTATAGTGTCGTCTGGACTAGGGAGTCCGCCACCCGCAGGCCACCTCTCATGAAGGTCACAGATCGTTTTGCGCCCTTCTCGGGTGCCTGGTGCGTCTCCTGTGGAAGGAGAGGTGGCTTCTCTCTCCCGCTCGCCTCCTTTGCATACATGACATCCTCGCAAAAGGTGGCAACCCCGTCCCATGCGCTTCCGCTCTCGACCATGGATTGAACGACGGCCGGGAGCGAGAGATGGCTAGCTAGGCAGGCTGGGCTCACCTCCAACGTGTGCTGCGCCGTATCCTCCGGGCAAGCCGCACAGTGGTGACACACCGGTGTCTGCTCCCAACCTATACGACACAGGTACTTCCCAATGGAATTGGGCCAGAGAGTACCTGCGTCAGCCGGAAGCTGAGGGCACCGTGCCGCCTCTCGACCCATGCCTCCTTGACGGGTCTTACTGCCGCTATAACGGCGTGCCCCATGATTATAGAACCCTAGTATAAACTTTTATCGTCGGATATAAAAAAAAAACAGCTGTTTCGTAGAAAAGTGAAAAGTTTTTTAATAACCGACGAAAAGTTTCAACGGGTTCAGGATCATGTAATGAATCCATGGTAACAGGTTCCTGGTTGATGTCCCTGCCACCCACTATAATAAATTTCCTTAAGCTCTCTCTCTCTCTCTCTCTGTCTCTCTCTCTCTTTCTATTCTATTCTCTGACCATTTATAGCCCTAAGTCATTATTCTTGCAAAATTTAACTTTACATCAAAGCAAATAAAACCGTTGTCACGGCTATTGGAACCTTTATTTTTTACAGTAAATCAAAAGCAACCTCTTCCTTTAAATTTTCGGACCAAAAACAACAAACCCTCAAAATATTCCAATATAAAAAGCTTATATGGGGGTACTTCATTAAATATGTAAATCCAATTACCTTAACGTATCGATAAAAAAGCGCTCGTATCGTAAATACATTTTTCTGTCTTTCATCGAAAACGTGTACTTACATTAAATATTTACATGTGTAACGATGTCGTTAAAACAGAAATAGGTAGATACCTATAGCTAGGTACATGTACCATTGGCACAAGTCTGAGGTCAACCAGCCACCCTCACTCGAACAATTTGTCTTGGAACAGAGAAGGAAGCTCCCAGACGGTTACAAATGGTAGATTACTTCGAGTTTACTAGATACCCACCGTAGACAAATGTCGTATCCACTCGGTCGAGTCCCGACGCTTGCGCTACAATGAATGTCACTCGAAAGGGATATTATGCAGGGATCCATCACTTAGACAATGATAGACAGATTCTAATGCGTTTTAAACTATTGAGATGTGCTTCTGACAGATACTTAGAGAGTTACTGAGATTGATATGTTGGAGTTTGAAAACTCGATTCTCTGAATGCAAGTGGGCGAAATTGTATATTGTGTTACATTTTCTCACTTTCCTCTCGCCGTGGGCGGACTAAGTTACTACACTTTAGAATATTAAAACTTTTATTTTAAGTAAAAAGGACTGTTGTAGCACAGCTTTTAGTAATAAACCCTGGGTTCTAAGTATTTCACTTTGAAATAATACAACTTACCAAATTCCGTCGTTGGAAAGCGTCACATGTATTGATCGAATAACTAATATTTTTGTATTTAGGTCAATATCGCACACATATAGCATTTCAAAGCTGAATGAATACTGAATATAAATGAATGATCGAATGAATAATCGGATACTCGAAAATGTTCACACGTAATCATTATAGTAACCTGTTTAAGATCGTATAAGCCTGATTATGAGCCTGAGCCTGATTGGTGGTTGCCCAGTGGTAACTGCCGCGACTTACGAGTTGTAGGTTGTAGGTTTGAACCCTGACAGGCGCTTTACTTTTAGTAAATTATTTTATCACTACATCATCAGGAAAACATCGTGAGGAAACTAGCATGTCATAGAACCAAAAACTCTGAAGACGTGACATCTACCAACCCGCACTGGGCCCATGCGGACGATTACGAGTAGTGGTGGCCCAGTAATAACGACTGCGACTTACGAGTTGTAGGTCGTAGGTTCGAACCCAGACAGGCGCTTTACTTTGTGTAAATTATTTCATCACCACTGCTCTCAAAACGGTGAAGGAAAACATCGTGAGGAAACCGGCATGTCCTAGAACCAAAAATATGAAGACATGTGACATCTACCAATCCGCACTGAGCCCGCGTGGTAGATTACGGCTCATTCCCTCTTGCCGAGAGGAGGCCTGCGTCCCAGCAGTGGGAACATTATAGGCTGATTATGTGGACGATTACGGCCCACTCCCTCTCACCGAGAGGAGGCCTGTGCCCCAGCAGTGGGAACACACACACAACCTGGCCCGTACAACCTGGGCCCGCGTGGTAGATTACGGCCCATTCCCTCTTACCGAGAGGAGGCCTGCGTCCCAGCAGTGGGAACATTATCGGCTGATTATGTTATGTATGAGCCTGATTATACGTTCATATCTGTATTTGTGTTTTCAAGTTAGAGTAACTTCGATGAAAAATTTGCCCTCAATTTCCGAGTTTCCGTTTCGGTGTAAATATCAGAGATCCAATTAACTCGGCATCGGTAGCCGACTGGTGACAATTGACGAGGCAGTTGCATGACAGGTAGACCGAGGGATATGAAGCCTACGCTTTCAGAGACTTTGCAAAATGGAACTAGCTGTTTAACCGGTTGAAAGCCGTAATTATAGAAACATTTGAAAAACCCTTGTGTCTCGCGTGGATTAATAAAATAAAATGTTTCTTCTGTCTTTCAATCATTTAATAGTAGATGGTAGGTGGGCCGAATAAACGCTGATTTTTAAAAGTTTGATAAAGGTAAATCACTTTACTTCTGAAAACTATACGTGTTGTTATAACATGGATTTCAATAGAAATAGCAAATGGGACCCATCGTTAATACCTAAAAAATGGGATTCAAAACTGGGATCCAACGAAAATAAATCGGATCCACGATGGGGTTAATGGCTAAAGTTGTAAATAATTAATCTAAAGAAGGTAGGTATTTGCATATTTCAATAGTAATACAATGTGTTTGAGAGGCTGAAACATATTGTAAAATAAGAGGTTTAGGAGTCCTATTGCATGACAACTTTTGTGAATCGTGAATCGTCTTAGTATTGTTAACCGACTTCAAAAAAAGGAGGAGGTTCTCAATTCGTCGGAATCTTTTTTTTTTTTTTTTTTTTTATGTATGTTCCCCGATTTCTCGAAGACGCCTGGACCGATTTGGAAAATTTTTCTTTTGTTTGAAAGGGTATACTTCCCAAGTGGTTGCATGATCATCAGGTCAGGATCTGATGATGGGATCCCAGGGAAATCGAGGGCAACCTTCAAATTTTATAGGCACATAGTACCATTTTCATATATTTTATAAAGCTGTTTAAGTATTTGCATCTGATAATCATCATCTCAGGTGGATGAGCTGATGATGGAAGGTACAACTCCTCAACGGCTTGGAGTTAAAAGAAAATTCTTTCAAAATTATTTATAGTAACACTCGTGCATTTGCTCTCGGAAAGCACCATTTGGTGAAGTGGAACTGATGATGAAGACCACAGATGGCCACCGGAACTACTCAATAATATCTCCGTACTATTTCACGGGTTGCGATTCGATACTTTAACATGGTTGCTATGCAATTTATGCTCGTCATAATGTGAATGGTGATATGGAGCTGATGGTGGACCAGGAGAACTCTTCAACAATTAACTTCCCTGCATCGGTAAAAGCAATATTTTGTAAAAGGCGATGAGAAAGTTGACACTAGGCTAAATTATAAGCAGACCCACTAAAAAGCTTGAAATAAAAACTTTTTAACAAAAAAAAAAAACCGACTTCCAAAAAAACACTACAAAGTGAAAAATAACTTTAATTTCGGAAGTCGGTGGCAAAAAACTAAAATACAGATCCAAAGACACCGACTTCCGAAATTAAAGTTATTTTTCATTTTGTAGTGTTTTTTTGGAAGTCGGTTTTTTTTTTGTTAAAAAGTTTTTATTTTCAAAATAAGGTGGAAATACATTATTTTGGAAGAAGGAAAGACTAGAATGCAGAGATATAAGATAGGAATGAATGAAAGGAAATTAGGGAGACCTACGCCAAAGAGGCCACTAACAAAGTCTTTTTTTTTTCGAACTAAAGAGCTTCAGTACTTTGCATTTTATCTTCTGTAAAAGTCCCTTGTCAAGGAAAATACTGTTTACACCGATAACTAACATCAAAATAGCACAAAATGCTGGCGATAAAATACACAGTGTAAATCTGACAACACTAGGCTTTCAGTAGCACTAAATAATGACACTTAATCCAGCTAACTTTTAATACGGAACGTTACCGTAGCGAGAGCCTTTCAACGCACAATATTCCCGTCGTCGAGTGAAGCGGGAGTAAATTTGCTGTAACGTGTAAATTGAAACTCAGGTAATCCGGGAATTACCGTGTCCCGAAAGTACCCGTATACGTTAATTAATAAAGGGACACCATGACTTTAAATTAATACCTATATTGGAGAGAACAGTGTATGTACATTGTAGGTGTAAATTGTTCTTGCCATTATACAAGGTGTAGGGAAATAACGTAAAACTTGAAACGGGGTCACTGTACTCATCATTTCGAAAAACTTTTAAAATGGGACCAACACTGAAATATAAAAAAAAAATGCTGTTCAATACACTTTAATCGTGTTAGTATAGTATCACTCTTTTGTATGGAAGAGAAGATTTTTTTTTTTCATATTTCGGTGTTGGTTCCATAGTTAAAAGTTATTCATTTTATTACTAGACTCCTTTTAAGTGTATCTGTCACTTACCTACATACTGTAACTATACAGTCAACCCTTTTGACCCCGAAGTCACAAAAGGTAGTGACGCCAAAAATCTATATGGCATAATGCGCATGAGTTATTGTGGAGACATTTAATGAATGTGTGACGTCATAATCCTTTATGAGATAAATACGGTTCGCTAACAACAAGGTATTTTGAGTTAGGCAATGTGGTTTTCGTGAAATGTCTATTTTCAGGACTTGATATTTCTGGATTAGTGTGGAAAGTTAGTACCTACACGTGCAAGCATTTTTCGAAAAAAAAAAAACTGCCGACGGAAAAATCTCCAATGCGCCAAGTCTTCGCATTAACATAACATATTTGTTATTAGCATAATTATACCGATGGCCGGAGGAGTAAACGAGTCCTGGAGTGGAGACGGTAGAAGCGCAGTATAGGACGTCCCCCAGCCAGATGGACCGACGACCTTTAAAAGGTGGCTGGGGTAGACTGGATACGGAAGGCGGAGGACAGGGTGTTGTGGGGCAGCCTGGGAGAGGCCTATGTCCAGAAGTGGAATCTGATAGACTGAGTTGATAACAACCTCATCATTATTATAATTTCAGTCTATTACATCGCAACTGAACAAATGACTGCTACAGGCTATCACGGACGTTGATAATACTCTATACAGGGTGTCCGGTAATTAATGGATAACCTCTTCAGGGGACATTGCACTTATTATTATGAACAACTTTTACTACGAGACCAGAAATAAAATCGCGAAAAAAAAATCAGCTGTTCCCTACGTTTATGTTCGTATATATCGTCAAAATGTAGGAAAATGCTGATTCTTCTTTCGCGATTTCAGGTTTAGTCCCATAGTAATAGTTGTTCATAATGCAAAGTACAATGACCCCTGAAAAGGTTACCCATTAATTACCGGACACCCTGTATATAATTGTACATAGACACAGACATAACCACAATGCTTGTCAGTCACACGTTATCACAATTCATTAACACAAAGGACAGATTGACAGTTCACAATATCAATGAACTTAATTTATATACGTCGCTCCGTCAAACCATTCCAATTCTTCATTAGTAAGTGTACTCATAGCTTGAAGCACTGCCCGTAATTAAAAATAACGTAAGCCATGCAGAAATACAGTAAAGGACAATGAATATGTACCTGCCATTCAATTATTGTCAATTTTAAAACCATTTTCCCCAATGGCACTAAAGAGATTTCAAAATATTTTAAAAGACTCGACAAAACATCGAGATTTCTTTACTTTATGTCAGTTTCATATTTTATACACATATAAACCTTCCGGAATAAATGTTCTAAGTGATGGAGGAACCGCATCAAAATCCGTTGTGTAGTTTAGAAGAATCGGTCACACAGACAAACATGAAAAGCGACTTTGCTTTATATATTATGTAGGTATAGGAGTCACTCCGGTCTCTACGGTCGTGTCGGATTGCCGTCCCATCGGTCTATGAGAGTGAGGGAAGAGGCACTTGTGTCTGCGCGCACACTTGTGCACTATAATGTCTCCCGGGCTGAATGCTAGTCTCTGTTGAGATTGGCCGCCGTGGCCGAAAAATGGTCTGGAGGACTTTTACTTATAGGAGAAAATTAAATTCCTGATTAAATGAATGGTCATAACATTTTAGAAGTTTTGCAAAGATAAGGTCGCGTCGCTTTGCAGAATGACAATCTCACTATGCCTATAATCTGGATTTTCTGCATTAGCGATTTGAAGTACCGATCTATCCGCGAGAAATATATTTTGAAAGTTATGACTCAAATCAAATACCGTAATGAAGCAAGTATACCAAAATAATAACGCACCTTGTATTGGCATTTCAAAAACATGTTTTAATAATGACTTCGTTTTCCATACATTTTCACGGAAAAACTATCGGGTACCTTTTGATAGTATTTGGGAGAAATCTTGTTACCTGTAAAAGGACATTCTATTCACTTCATCTACGCGGACAGATCGACTGCCCCTGAAAGTTATAAATAAGGTCCCATTAAAATAGATAGACAAACATTTAGAAATCATTCAGACCACCAAAATAAGACCGATGGTAAAAAAATATATAAGAAAAACGCATTAAATACTTACAAGAAAAATAATCAGCTAACGAAAATACACTAATGTGGCGCAATTTATTATTTTAGGTCAAAATAAAATCACTTTAATCATTGTTTTTTTTTTTTGCTTTGATATCTTTGGTTACACGTACTGAGCGCTGCTGTGTTTTTGTCCGTCTATTTTAATGGGACCCTGTATATGCTGCTCATTTAAATTGTGAGAGTCTTGCTGTGAGCTCTAAAACCTCATACAATAATGTATGCATACAGTAACCAGCTACAGTATAACTAATACCGTGACAGCAATAGCAAGCCGGTGACCCGCTAACACGCCACTCCGTCACAAAAGGGGCACGTAGGGGCAGAAATCTCTCCCGCCGAGCACGCATGACCTACCTTTATATCTTGTTTACACTGTTTACCCATCTGAATAAAGATGGCGGTTGAAAAATACGGTGGGTAGTTTCAGAAAGTAGTGTTCGGTTTTCTGATAGTGACGTTTCAAGAAATCAAACACTCGGGATTCCTCCACCTATTAGGACGTGGGAGGTAGGAAAGTAAGATATTATATTTATTAAAAAATGTAGGTAGGGTTAGTGGTCATTTTACTCATTCGAAAATAAATTTTATCTTTTAGTTTTATAGCGTACAGCGTCAAAACGATGTCGACACTACTGACAGTCCCTTGTAACTAAACGATACAATTATATTTATATTGCCACTGCTACTATAAAATTAAATATGAATTGTGTCATTTCAATCACCGTAAATTGAACAGTCTATGATAAAATAATTATCAACATAATATTTTTCATGAAAATCTCATAAAACATCGTAAAGCAGTTTATTTATCCACCACACCGTAAATACGAACTGATTTAAAACAAAAATGCTGATGAAATATGCCAGGCTACAGTGTTTACTGGATAAATTCCCGATTTAAGTCAAAAATTCCGATAACAATGCTTCCGAAATTAATTTTGGACACGAAGCACATGAAAATAAGTCTTCTGTTTCATAAACGCTTTATAGTGCGTAAAAACAGCAAATACTATGCATAAAACACTCCATAAAATACAGAAAGATTAAATGCATAATTACAATAATTAAAATACGCTTTAAATTATAACCTGGTTTCATAATATAATTGTTATTGTTTGACAAATTGACATAAATAAAATAAACTTTAGTGAAACGATGTATATGTTAAATTTAAACAAACAATACGTTCATTATTTTCAAGTGAAGCTCTTGATTCTAAATGTCAATCAATCATTTATAATTACATACATTTTACAAACATCACAAAGCTTTGTGTATGTTCACTACTGTAAAATTTTTAATAAATATTTATGTCATTTGTAAATGTATGCTTACAGGTAGGACACGAAATTTGAAGAATGACTTGTTTCCAACAATGATGGTATCTGTTTTAATAAATAGACTAATAATGATGATAGCCATGTCTAAGCGTTGGCAAAATATATTATACTAAAAAAGAATGGTCAAAATCGGCCTACTTTATAAAAAGATACGAGTGATCACACATAAAAATATCATATAGGTACGCGTCGACTTGAGAACCTCCACCTTTTTTGAAGTGAAACTTCTTTAAGCACGCTTGACTTGGGGAGTAAGCTGGCGAACGCGTGACGTAAGCATTACGAAAAGTGTGATCGAGCGAGGCGAACGGGAGTTGAGTGGGGGATATAAGCAAGAGAAAGCAGTGCGCGCGCACATTTTCTTTCTCTCTTCCTCTCATAGCCAAATACGTTTGAAGTTTCACTTCAGTCGTGTGGTCATAAGCACACTCGGTTTTTTTTTCGTCTTTTAATAACAGAATATGAGTTTAATTAAAGGAGGTCATATTTTGACAAACGACTAGAAACAACTAAACATAGTTTGATATCAAAACAAAACAATAGTACCTATAGTTTGATGTCACAGTTATTAGAGAACTCGTCAAAACATCGCTTGTTTCAAATAGTACATTGAATCCTCTTTTCGATCTGTAGGTACAATTCGTGGTGAATTTCGAAAATCACAAGCTATCCGCCGCAAATCCAACTAATTGCCAATAAACACACATGCGGAACAGCAGAGAAGATGAACATTTTTCCTGTCCGTAATATATACTTATCACGTCCTCACAGAATCTCTTCGCTTGATAGCTAATACCTGTTCCAAGCATTTTATCCGAGGTACGATCAAGATAGAGTAAATTATGATTTATAGAGGTGCGAGTAATACGGGATAGCCAGGGGTCGACACGAGGATCCTGCCTGCTTTGCCGTGTTTGCATTTTGAGCATTTGCGAGAATGCGTGAACGGGAAATTATTCGGCATTCAATGCGTACCGCCATTAGATCGACTTAACTGTTATATTCACTCTGTTAGCTTTTATTGGTGAATAGAAATTATTTGTTTCGCTTATTTTTTGTCATTATTAATATAATTAGTAAAGAGATGAGTGTTTATGCAATTTTTGTCGAATAAGACATAAATTTTGCAATAACTTACTGCGAGGGACTTTGGCTAAGTTATAACAGCCGCACGGGTCGATCGATCAGGTTAAGGTATGCTTGCCGCGGTTGGTCTGTTGAGGGTGACCCCTTTGTGCTTCGGAAAGCACGTTAAGCCGTTGGTTCCGGCTGTCATTCTTGGATCTTTGGTAGTCGTTATGGGTCGTCAGAAGCCCGAAAGCATGACAACAAGTCTCATTAAGAGGTACCGTATTACCCAGTAACTGGGTTGTGGAGGTCAGATAGGCAACATACTGGTCGAAGCCGGCGTTCCGCAGGGGTCAGTCATAGGACCTCTCCTCTGGAACGTCGGCTATGATTGGCTCCTGCGGGGAACTCTCCTCCGAGGCACGAGTGTCGTGTGCTACGCGGATGACACTCTCCTCACCGCCCGGGGGGGGAGTTTCAGGGAGGCGGCCAACTTGGCCTCGGCGGGCGGATCCTTGGTCGCAGGGAGGATCCGCCGCCTAGGTTTAACGGTGGCGTTGCACAAAACCGAGGCCGTGTTCTTCTACGGACCTCGGCAGCGCGCCCCCCCACCTGACGCCCATATCATCGTGGACGGCGTCAAAATTGAGGTCAAGGCCCAGATGAAGTACCTGGGTCTTGTAATTGACAGCAGGTGGCGCTTCGGTCCGCATTTTAGCGGGCTGTCGACGCGCCTGTTGAAGACCGCGGGCGCGCTGTCGTGGCTGCTTCCCAACTTGGGGGGGCCCAGCGCACGATGCCGGCAACTTTACGCCGGCATCCTGAAGAGTATGGCCCTCTACGGAGCCCCTATCTGGGAGGACTCCCTCCATAGGAGGGAGAACGCTGCCGCCTTGCGGGCACCCCAAAGGGCCATAGCCCAGCGGGTGGCGCGGGCCTACCGAACGGTGGGCTTCGCGGCAGCATGTGCTCTGGCGGGCACCCCTCCTTGGGAACTCGAGGCGTGGGTGCTCGCCAGAGTATATGAATGGACGGCGGGGCGGAGGGCGAGAGGAGAACGCCCAGCCCAGGAAGAGCGGGAGGCCGTCCGGCGGGAGGCGAGGGACGCTATCGTCGTCCATTGGACGGGGGACCTCGCCACCGCAGCCTTCGGCCGCCGAACCCTCGACGCGATTGGGCCAGTACTGCGAGACTGGCTCGAGCGGTCGCATGGATTCCTCTCCTTCCGGCTGGTGCAGGTGCTGTCCGGACACGGTTGTTTCGGATCGTACCTGCACCGAATCGGACGGGAGGAGACGCCGTCGTGCCACGACTGTGGCGCGGCGGGGGACACGGCGCAGCACACCCTCGAGGTGTGCCCGTCGTGGTCCGAGCCGCGCCGCAGTCTCATCGCGGTGATCGGACCGGACCTATCACTCCCCGGCTTGGTTAACGCCATGCTGAGGGATGAGAGGTCCTGGGCGGCAGTCGCCTCGTTCTGCGAACACGTCATGTCCCAGAAGGAGGCGGCGGAGCGCGCGCGGGAGGAAGATTCTCACGCGGCGTTGCTCCGAAGGCGGAGGAGGGGTCGAAGAAGACGTCAGTTTGACAGTCATCTCCGACTCCTCCCAGATGGAGGCCAGCAGGCAACAGGTGCGGGGGCACCTTTGCCTGTATTGCACAGGCCCCCATCAGTGTTGGACGGGAATGGCCAGGTGCTCCCGGCTATTCCCGTAGCCCCCCAGCCTGGGGGGCATGCGGGGCCCGCCAGCTAGGCGGGCATGCGCCGGGAGGGTTGTGGAAGTAAAGGCTGAGCCGGTTTCCCATGGCCCTCCCATCACGGCGATGTGGGGACACCGCTGAGTTTTAGTGGGTATACTGTCGGTGTGTAATTCCGACAGGAGTCCCACATACCCCGTCTCGTCCCCCACGAGCGGGGATGCGTAACGCATTTCTCAGCGAAAAAAAAAAAAAAAAAAAAAAAAAAAAAAAAAAAAAAAAAAAAGGCAACATACTGGTGTTCAGGTGCATCCGGTTAGACTGAAAGCACACCCTAACATTGTTGGGAAAAGGCTAGGCTGATGATATGAGGTAAAGAGATGAGAGTTTTTGCCATCTTGTAATAATTTACTGCGATTTCCAATCGCGTCAACAGTCTTACTAAACCCACGTTCGCATGAACGTAAAAATATCGCGGCGAGATTTTATCGTGCACTGGATTTTCAACTGTCGGTGTTGAGCCGAATGTTGAGAATCCAACAGAGCGCATCCCAGCGCGTCAAAAATCACACTGATAGATTTTCAACTCTCGGCGCTAAGCAGAGCGTTAAAAATTATACAGATCGGACTAACTTACCTAGTGACGTCCGATCCTTAATTATGTGAAGTAATCTCATCCTCATTGTATAGGTACTATGTAGTCGCACCATATTTCGTGCGCACACGTCACAATATTTAAAGATGAAATTCAAATTTTTTCATCCTAAAGAAAAACAAATGTTGTCTGTGGTCCAGTCGTTGGCGCGGTCTCCTGACATCTGTCAATCATTCTTTCAAAGCATAAGAACGGGACTTCACGATGACCTACATGGGCATCGTATAGTCCCGGCATACAGCACAACACAACTTCTAGAAGGGGTTTAATAAGGCAATCCAATACACCTAAAGTATAGGATGATTATCTGGGAAGGGTTGGGATACAATGAGGATGAGATTACTTCACATAATTAAGGATCGGACGTCACTAGGTAAGTTAGTCCGATCTGTATAATTATGCTACGTAATCTCATCCTCATTGTATAGGTACTATGTAGATGTTCAAAGAATAAAGTTGTGTTGGTCATCATAGGTACCTACATAAAATGAGCATTGTTCAATAATTGAACATTGTAACATAACATGCATACTAATTGTAATGCATTTCTATTAAGAATCAGTGTACCATTAAGGTAAATAGTTACCTAACTTAATTTATAATTCTCTAATTACTATTAGATTCTGGAAATATAATCAGTTTTGAATCAACTAGTTTAATTAATAATCCCATATGGCACACATCAATTTCTTGTAATCAGACAATTAACATTGACATGTAATAAGTTCTATGTACAACCACTCTATAGAGCACACAGCTGGTGCAAAAACATTAGAATCACTAATAAAAAGGTCTCTTATAAAACCGAGTAAGGGTTGAGAAATTTGTGGTCCAACCAGCATAATGACACCTTCTTCAGAGCCCTTTGAAGTAGAGGCATGTCTGTATATGTGAATTTAGAAATAATAATATCTATTCCACTCTTACTTGAAATTTGTTTTATCCATCTATTATTGGTTGCAGTAGAGGTTGCATCATAAGGCTTTCTTATAGTTATAATTAATGATTTACAATTTTGTCTTTTACTCTTACCTAGTAAAATCTAGATAGGACAATTTAAGGGTTGTGGCAGTACAGAAAGATAAATTATCTTTAAAAAATGCTAGAATCAAGTTGAGTTCGGATCTACCAGGTTTTAATTATATCTGGATTTTTATGTTAATTTTGTCCTCATTATAAGAAGTGTACTAATGAGTGACCAGGTTTGAATTTTGTGTGCAGTTACAAGAGCTATTATCGTTACTAATTGTTTGGTTAGAAATTCTAAACCAAGGGTTTGATTGGGAAATAAATTAATCTGTCGAACTCCGCTAATGAGATACAATTGATTTTCTATTGTTTCGTCGCCAATAGGCGACGCGCGGTGCTTGGCCGGTTAAATAATGCAAAACGATACTAGGGTCCCACTAACTTCCTATTTGGGATTCTTTGGTCTTAATATAAATATATCCCTGAGAAACCTTGTCGCTCTGTCATTGTTGTGTCAATGTGGCGGTCAAAAACTACAGAATTTGCTGATTATTATATAGCTCACTCAATACCATTAGGATATCATACATCATTAAACTTAGTGGTAAAAATTATATGACTATCATGACTGAGCCTAGGGGTCAATGTCTTGTGTCTAACAGAAGAGAGTCTACTGATCTAGAGCAAAGCTAACACTATATTAATTGAGGGATCAGTCTTTCTCCTATCAGGAAAGCGTCCCTGATAATATGGCAGCAAACAGTGACTCCTGTGCATTGGGTGTTGAGATCCCATTTGACAGTGAATAGATCTACAGAACATACTTGGATCAGGGAGCCATGATATGTTGATATTTAGTATTAGACCTGATTGTAAACAGGTTAATCGGGGGCTGGCCCAGTACAGCACACAATGCTTACATAGGTATATCTTTACTTAGAAGTATGTCCTTATGTAGGGTTTCAAAGTTGTACAAGTTGCTGCAATTTTTTTTTTTTTTTTTTGCAACATTTGACTTGTAGGCTATATCACATCACTTCCATTTAATTTCTATGTTAGGAAGCCTAGATTCAATTTCCCATACTGTTTTCTTTGGAACTAATATAAAATGCATAAACCCGTATTTGTCATTCCTTGTACCGTTGCCAAAATTGTTAAGCCAAGCTATTCAGATGAGTAAAATGAGTACCACCCATCTTACTGACACAGGATATGGCCGTTGTGATATCTTTTCTAAGTCCTTACAGTAACTGAGTTTGCTTGCAAATGTTTTGAGCCCCATAAATGCTGCTAATAGTTCAAGGTAAGGTAAGGAACTTTTCAACATTAACTGTCCAGTGCCTGTGGATGTTGATATCATTACATACCAGACCCCAGTCAGTTTGGGACAATATTTCGAGAACAAAATCTAATTGTTTAATTCTATTGTGGTTTGTTGGAATGTAAGGTAACCAACAATCTCTGCAAATAAATGATTTTTAATTTGTTTCTAGCCCTGTTGTATTTGTAAATAAGTGATTTTTAACCTAGTTTGGTATAAAGTTAACCATATTCATATACAGATGCAGCTACTAGAATACCTAGTAATTAGACACACTCGATTATTTATATCTCATTTCAGACTTAATATTCTTTATGGACTACAGGGTGAAGTCTATATTTTCCTGAGGAAGTGAAATGGCAAACTGGACTGAACCCAACTAATATCCTAGACATTGGCAGCACTGTCTGGGCACTCTTTTCAGTTTTAATAATAAATCCTAGATATTTAACACAGTTTGAGTATCAGACATATTTTCTAAACACTGCATATGGATCGGCAGGGCACAGAATATAATTGTCAAGATGTATGACAAAAAACAACCCTAGTGACCTCCGGTGACAGACAACTGGCTTTATGATGTTTGTGAATACATATGGAGCGGTGCTAAGTCCAAATACGAGGCATGTAAACTGTTATAACTTATAACATATCTTGAAATAGAAACTGGGGATATCTCCTGAAATATTTTCATATGGATAATTGATATGAATTTTTTAAATCAATGTAATATTGTAGGCAAAAAACTTATATACCTTGTAACATACTACATATTAAGTTTTTATTTAATATGTATCTCCAAACACCATGCGATTTTGGTACAATTATACCAGATAAAATTACTTATTTGACAGGAGCACATGTTTCTATAGCACCTAATATAAGAGATTATTCCATGGGGATAGATTGCTTTCTTTCTGAATGAAGTTGTTATTCAGAAGTTTGAATTGGAAACTCAGTAAAAGGTAGTTTATAACCCTTGATCCACTCATATATGGTTGGATTAGTAGTAATATTATACTTCAGAGAAATATTGCAATCTACCAGTCTGTACCTGAGCTAGTGATGATGCTGGTTCTGGCAACGGTTGTTGGCATTGGATTTATCTTGAAGCTTATAGATAGCTATTCTGAATTGGTGTGTAGAATAGGTATTTTGATATTGGTGTTTACTCACATCAATTCTTGAATTTCCTCATGGCTAGGTAGGATTAAGGATCTCAGATTATTGCAATTTTCATGATAAATTAATGTCACACTCAGTCTAGCTCAGTAACTTAATGTTTCGATTTGATCTGCACTATACAAACGCTTGGGAGGCTATTAGACTGTTATGAACTGTTCCCAATGAATGTAATAGTAGCGGCCACTGTAGTTCGCTGCACCTTGATTGTGTGGTCCCATTTGATTCCACTTCCATTTACTGCTGCCACCCTTCCTTTTTAAATTCTGGTGGGTTCAATAGGCTACAAATTATGAATGTTTCATACTTCTTTTAAATGTTTAGCTTCATCTCCACATTTAGTCCATTATCATAATTGACCACCGTGTGGCCAGACTGCCATGCAGTTCTACAGGTAAAGTAGCTAACTGTACCCCAGCATCTCACAAGTAGATTTTCAATACTTGAACTTAGGACTTCACGTTGGGTATGTATATCGTTCCACTCTCAGCCTCCTTTCGGCTGTATTTTAGTAGAATTGAAGTACTAACATAGCTTATATAAGTTAAATTGTATATTAACACCCTCACTGAGAGGAGGCCTGTGTCCCAGCAGTGGGAACATTATAGGCTGATTATGTGTTATGTATGTTACATATTAACATCTAGAATATAAAGTATTTTGGAATTAGATTATAATTAACGGCATTGAGTATGGATATTCCCAATCCGGCTGTGTTGGCTTCGGTCACATAACACAAAGTCAAACTGTAGTCTTCCATGGAAGAGGGCTCCGTACTCATCTACGAAGACTAATTAGAGTTAGGTCCCAGACTGCTTAGATCTAAATCCATGGCTAACCTCACGTGATAGCTCTAGGAATGCAGGAGGGATGTGTTTTTAACACTGGACGTATAGACTGGTTTATATCTGATTTTATTTGATTTAACCTGAAATAAATGGATTATTATTATAGAACATTGACTAACCTCTCGTGAGTCTGTGTGGAGTTGATGGCACAGTTGAATGTTCTCATGGTTCACCTCGCGTGAGAACACTTAGAGACGGCCAAAGATCCTCAGAACACTGAACGTATATACCATGTAGTGTCGTTCTTATGTAAGTATACAGCACAGTTACGTTCTCATGGTTGACCTCACAGTGAAAACTAGAGACTGCTGTGTGTATTACGGCATCCCTTGTCAGCCAAAGATCCTCCGAACACTGAACGTATATACCATCGGCTAGCCTCGCGTGATAGCTCATGTGGTATCGTTCTTGTGTAAGTATACGGCACAGTTACGTTCTCATGGTTGACCTCACAGTGAAAACTAGAGACTGCTGTGCGTATATTACGGCATGATTTCAATTGCCGACAACTGAGTTTCGATGACGGCTCCGCTTTGCTTTTTCAAGCGATTTTTCCAGTTCTCGCAGGCGTACGGTCAGCTCCTACATTCCATCGTCTCGTTTTCTTCTGTTTTCCCATCTTGTTAAAACTTTTCTGAACTTTTATATACGAAAACGTGATCAGTGCGCGGCACAAAAAAGTACAATGATTGACAGATGTCAGGAGACCGCGCCAACGACTGGACCACAGACAACATTTGTTTTTCTTTAGGATGAAAAAATTTGAATTTCATCTTTAAATATTGTGACGTGTGCGCACGAAATATGGTGCGACTACATAGTACCTATACAATGAGGATGAGATTACGTAGCATAATCTAGTGCGTCGAAAACAACGCGCCCGTGATATTCTTGGCTAAAAGGTGGCCTTTTTACTTTAGAGATCTAACAAAAAGTCAAAATTCTACAGTCGACGTTTATATTCGAATCTGATGTACAGACTCACGCCAGGACATGAAGCTACTAAAATCTATCTTTCTTTAATAGATTTTCAACTTTATCGCTAAAGTATGAGGTTCAAAGTTGATTGGGAAAATTTGACAGTTTCGGGTAGCTTGATGTGTCTGTACAGGACTTATAGTGTAGCTCAAAAAAGTATTTCTCTAACTAAATCAAATCAAAAGTCATTTATTCAAATAAGGCTGAGTTTCAGCACTATTTAAACGTCAAAATTACATGAGACAGTCCCCCAAAACGCCCGCACTTCACCACTTCCTAGTGCTTTAACTGAGAGGAAGTGGCACAAAAAACTCCCCAGCAGCAAAGCTGTCTGTTCAGTTAGAAGAACTTCTATATAATAGTAAGTAATTAACATTACGAAACACAAAACATTTAATTAAATTATTTGCCATAATATGTCAGACCAGCTGCGCTCCGCGGTTTCATCCGCATAAGTTTCGATCCCGTGGGAATATCGGGATAAAAAGTAGTCTATATGTTAATCCAGGGTGTCAGCTACCTCCATACAAAATTTTATCAAAATTGGTCCAGCCGTTTGAGCGTGAAGAAGTAACAAACATATAAACACACACACAACCACTCACAAACTTTCGCCTTTATAATATTATTGTGATTACTGTGATAGCATACGCCAATATACCTACCAACAAAAACAAAGTAAAATCATTTCTACCAATATTCCGCTACAACCCACAATAAATTACATCGATAAAAGAATATCCCTAAGCGCTGATGAATATGCATCGCTCTTTATATGTATACAGGCAGTGTCACTGCCAATATTGGGTAAGGCTTCGACCACATCGGCCCATCAATTATGTCGTTCGCGATCTAACCCTGTGTCCATCTGCGTACCATTTGTACACGTCAGGCCTACCTAGCCACGCACACCATACCAAAAATCCTGCCACACGATAAATAACTTTATTTCTTACTCGATAAAGTTTATTTTCGTTGTCGAGAGTCGTGGTAGATCAACACGCGGGATCGTAATTCGACCATGGTGACAAAACAATCATTAATTAGATTAGACGCTCGGTATTCGGCAAATCATTGGCCGAACGCCGAACGTAGATGAAATGACAGGGCGTTTGTTTTGTAGGCTTCGGTAACAAAGGAAGTTATCGGGAACGGCACTATTCTTACTTCTATAGTAATATCATGCGGAATATACTATAATATTATGTAGGTAGTAATATAATATGACATGTAGTGTGTACATATTATTTAGAAGATCAAACAAAATTCTCTGTACCGTACATCCGACATATGTAGATGGTAGATAATATAATACATTATTTGCATTCCACAATGTGTACTTAGGTCGAAGGTCGGCACCTAAAATTATATGTAATCATGTCATTATGGGGGTCTGTCGGGCACACCAAAATCGAAGAAGAGAGGGAGCGTTGAAAGACTAAGCTTATCTTATCAGTCTTCTGAGCTCAATCTAATATTATTATAAGTACTATGTTTTTTTTTTTCAATGTTAACTGTACTAACACTTAATAAGGTAATATTTAAGTCAGCACATAAGTGCAAAGCATAAGTGTAAATATAAATATAAATTCAGTCCTTGAAAGCATCTTCTTATAAAAAATTGTTTTATTTTTTTATAAATGAATTATAAAACTTGTTGAATTTAGGAAAAGTCAACAAGAATTAATATCTAATACAAAAATTTATCAAAAATGGAAAACACTTTTGCTTTCGCGATTTTTAAGTGCTTTTCGAGGGAAATTGTTATTGAATTTCCCAATTATATTATTTTATACCAACACAATCACGACTTTTAACAAAATACACATGAACCACAACGCTTCTTTTAAAATTAAAATGTGGTTATAATGAATACTTACATAGGTACAGTCGAGTTCATTAATATATTGGCAGTGACAATGTTTCAAAATATTGTAAGCGTTAAAATGATCATATAGTTCTATACAAACTTAGACATCAATAAAATGTTTTCATATAAACTGTTCATAAGTATGTTACGGTAGTGCAGTCAAAAATATCTGACTACTCTTTGGAACATAAATATCTAAACACTCTAGTCTATATATATAAAAATGAAACCCGTTTTCCGTTGTCACGACTTAACATGAAAACGGCTGGACCGATTTCGATGAAAGGAGAAGGGAAAGACTCTATAGTTTCCTGGGCCCAGGTGTTAACTCAATCAAACTAGCTTTATTTGTAAGTGGATATAATAACAAGGCCTCACTGAAAATTTGGTGAAATTTGGCTATCCAGGTGTCAAGTTATATGTTTAAAATAGTTTACTCTAGTTTAAAATAGTGTAGTCTATGCAACGAAAGAAAACGAACGAGTGCCGGTCACAGAGTACTTTTTGATAGGTGCCGGTTTTTTTCTACCTGTCATCTGTCAGTCGGTGACCAGCACAGATTACTTTAGACTATACTGAGTGGCCAGTGTTGCTAACAGAAGAAAAATTAATGGAACTCGATTCGCTTTGAATCGATTCCACGAAAAGATTGATAAGCATTTTGACACACGATTTTCATAGGTATTCTGAGATTTTACCGATTTATACACTGTCGATTACTTAGAATACAGGCATGTACTTTATCGATTATTTAGTTTCACAACTTAATTTAATTTTTCTCGCTTCCTAGATAGAAACATGGTACTGTATTTTGTGATTTCCTTTAGAAAAATATAACGGTTTTTTTAATACCCATTTCAACTAGTTAACTGCTGGGCCCAGGATTTCCCTTCTCCTTTGGTATAGAGATAGTTTGAGTCCCGGGAAAGGACATAGGATAGTTTTTATCCCGATATTCCCACGGGATCGACATTTACGCGGGTGAAACCGCGGGGCGCAGCTAGTGTTCAATATATTTGTTGCAACCTAGGATTCATAAATATCTATACAGCTTTGAATATACAACTAAATGGCCTTTACCATAAAATTTATTTTTGCTTGCTGGAGCAGAAGTTCGAGTAATAATGCAGTATTGCCGTTGAAGGATGTCATAACTGACAACTTCAAGTTGATTTTGTGTCAAGATCTTTTTCATAGAAAAATAATTGCATAGATATTTGTGAACCTTACTTTGCGCTAAATAATATGAACAAGGGATTGCGCACAATTTTTAGAGTCTTTGTCTGTAGTAATATTATTGATTTAATGTAGTCACATATTTATGATGTCACAGATTGTTTACAATTTATTGTACGGCGAAGCTGTTTAGAGTTTTATGAAACTTACCATTGCCTATATATTTTTGATTCATGAACATGCTCAGATATTAAAGAACTCGACTACCCACTTACAATGAAGCCTTACTTACCCCATTAAAGGAGACAAGCATAATACGCTTGTTTCGTTCCCTAAGGCACCAGTCGCACCGCCAGCGATTAACGAACTAGCATCGAGCAGCGAGTGCAAGGTGGCAAGCGATTACTCACGGTCGCGGTATGCGTGTGAGCGAAGAGTGAGTCTCTCAGCGTGTGTTCTGGCCGCCAAGTGAGCATCGCTGAGCGAGTAGTCTCATTAATAGCTCTCGTGGCCGCGACAAACGTTGGGATTTATGAAATGCATCAAGAAGCCTCCTCGTGCAGCGCAGTTTGTTCCGTCAGTTACTCAACCGAACCGAGCGCTTGGCGCAACCTGGACAGTCACACCCAACACCTTATTTGACTGGCCAATTCTTCCCTTGCGGTGGTAGGGCTAACGCCCGCCTGGTTTGCGACTACCCTCCCACCGGAGTCCGGCGTCAAGCAGCCTGCTGTGTTTCGTCGATGCGTGGGAGTTCCAGTGCCTTAGGCATCTTCTGGGCACGCTCGTTCCATCATAGACCTCATCTATCGCTTTCCATCAAGCGTGATCGAGGTCAAGAGCGGGCCCATTCAACAATAAAAAAAAGACTACTCGCCAGTAGTGTGAACAGTCAGCGATCAACTTCTTCTTTTCGTGTCGATGGTAAGTACTTCTTCGATGTTTTATAATCTTAGAGCCCAGTAGGTCGCCACGTTGACTGCGGCATCTGTGGCATTCTTCAAGTCATCTAAGGTGCAGGTAAACCGGCACTTAGGGCACTCCAGCAAATGGGGCATGGTCTGATTAAAGGCACCGCACTCGCACTGGGTATGATAGAAGGGTCAGTAAGCCCCCACTTCGACAAATTGTATCTGCAGCGGCCTACTTGGGTACGCAATCGATGGAGAACTTTTAATAAATTTACCTAACACTTTTTCTTACACGGGACCTACAATATTGTGTATAAAATCGTTGATAGCAAGTCGCTTCCTCGTTAGCAGTGTGACGGGTGCCCAAGCATACGATAAAATATGAACCGCATAAACAAAACTTCCGCCTGCAAAATGTTAAGCTGCTATATGAAATTCAAGTGACTAAACAAATAGCTAATTTGTATGTACGGGACCCTTTACACTGTCCTACCTATGCTTGCTTAGGGTGTGGACACAAAGACTGCGCCGCAAATGTTTTGTAATGTACACACTGTCTAGTAAAAGAGAGTTATGTTTGTTTGCTTGCTTGATAGTGGTGGCTGAATTCGGTTTGTTATGTGAGAAAGTAGGTGAAAAACGTGACCAAAAGCGGATATTGCCTCGCGTACCCTGGTGTGAGGGTACAAGTATATAAGTAGAAGTTGTGTTAAGTAAGGCTCCATTCAGGGTATCCATCGATAAAATTTGCTTTCCTAATGCGAAAGGTCGAATCACCTTATTGTGAAATACGCAACAAAATTTAAGATGAGCAACATTTGCTAATGCAGTGTGTTAAGAGCAATTTAATGAAAGGGAATCGATTGATGGAAACCCAAGATCGGCGATAGCAAAGAGGTTGAGTGGCCTGGTGAAGATGACTATTCAGTGATTCTATTTCTGTTACATAATACTTGTGTGTTACGTAGTTACCTAAATTAAAGTTAAATCGTTGATATCCGTATGGATAACCCCTTTTTATAATAAAAACTTAAAAAAAATGGATATTTTTGGTAGTATTAAAGGTGGCGTTAAATGAAGAATGTAATGGTAGAATTGTATCGTATCGTTGGCAAACATTAAATTTAAACTAATTAATGTGAAAAACTTTATTAGGGAAGCCAACTCAGATTTCATTTTGATTAGGCTAGTATTGAATTTTTGTATGAGATAAATTATAAAATAATATCTTTCAAGAAAGCCTCAACCTGAATGAATAATGGATGTCCATCCACGAAGACGCGCCCCACTATTCTTACTTATCGCTAGTGGTTATCGCTAGTTAATTCCGCTACTGTTTTAGTTTTTTGATACACACTAATTACCCGCTAATAAGTAATTACTGTGTGTGTA
Organism: Amphipoea oculea; assembly: GCA_945859645.1. Lineage (NCBI taxonomy): Eukaryota > Metazoa > Arthropoda > Insecta > Lepidoptera > Noctuidae > Amphipoea > Amphipoea oculea. Next base: position 9,473,948 of record OX243876.1, read on the forward strand.
TTGTCAAAACTAAAACACTAGCGGAATATTGCACACTTGTACTGTAAGCGATTAGGAAGAAGAGTGGGGTGCGTCTTCGTGGATGGCGCTATCTGTACATTGACGCGTGACGTCATTTTACTGCCACAATGTGCTACCAAAATGATCAAATTCGTAATTAATGTAAACCAACACAGGCCTTTGTCTCATGGAAATTAATAACCCACAAAATATAGAGCCGGGTTTGATTAAACAAACGATGCAAATACAGCCCTCTCAATTTCTCAAAGCTTCCGCACATTCATGGAAAAACATGGTTTAAATTCAGCATGAGTCAAATCAGGGTTGCCTAATTCAAAATACCCAGAAGCAAGATAACTAATTGTAACATTGGAAAAATCAACATGTTTTTAAGTCATTGAGCTCCGCTAATGAGACACAATTGATTTTCTATTGTATCGTACTACATACTTAGGTTACGCGCGGAACTTGACTGGTAAAAAAAATTTAAATGGTCAAAATACAACATTATTGTCAAAGTGAAATCATTTATTTCAGAAAGGCCAGTAAAAACACTTATGAACGTTATATAAAAAAATAATTGTAAACACTACACATTACTAATTAATTTTGTCTCTTAAAGTAAAAGTCACAAAGCATTTATTTCAAATAGGCACATAAAAGGCGTTTTTGAACGTCAAACGTTACAATAAAATAGAATTGATTCTAGTCGCCCTCTTGCAAAAGGTAGTTTTCGTATGTAGAAGAATGGGCAAGAAACTCCACCGTTGCTCTTTTAAAATATTTTGCATACATTCATTATATAATAATAAGTGAAGACGATGCACCTACACATATCAGCTGTCACATTACGTTTCGTTCGTCGTAGACAACAAACGAGGAATACAATCATCATTATCTATGAATACTTGCTAATCATGACGAACAAAAAGATGTTCACAGCAATTACTTATTTACTATATTTACTACACTCTAGTATTAGTTTGCTACTATATTTTTCAACCCTGGGGCTAAACACAGAAATGGAATAAAACCGATGAGTTCGTATTATAAGAGTAAATGTCCAAAAGAAATATATTTACTTACGTTCTCATCTTGACTTACGAAACGTCACTTGTGGGATTTATCGGTCAAACAGTAGAGACCAATTCGATTACAAGTTACTTGCAGACTGGGTTTAGTTGAAGACATATCGAAAGAGCTTCTCGATTGTTTTTCATACCTGTATTTAATAGAAAGAAGGAAAAATAATTTATTTTTAAAAGAAACACGTGCATACAAAAAGATAACCTAACTCGAATAATACAGTAAAACAAAATAGATCTACCATCTCGAGAACAAAACAGAAACGGCTTTCGCCCAGCCTGATGCTGTGCTATAGGCACCCACAGCACAGCGCTGTTTTTTTGTGGTTACCCGAAAAAGACCTACGGAAACTAAAACATTCATTACACAAGAATATTCAGTGTTTTGTTTATTCAGTCTTGTGTAGAAGTGTAGCAAGGGATCGAGACTAAGTGATAACAGCTGCACAGGTCGATCGATCAGCTTAAGCTACGCTTGATGCAGTCCGTGGATGTGTGACCATCTTTACGTACAGAAACCTCTCCGTGCCTCGGAAATCTCGTAAAGCTGTTGGTCCCGGCTGTCATTCCTAGATCTTTGACAGTCGTTACGGGTAGTCCGAAGTCCAAGTCTGACAAACAGTCATACCAAAAGGGTATCGTTTTACCCAGTGTCTGGGTTGTGGAGGTCAGATAGGCAGTCGCTCCATGTAAAATATTGGTATTCAGCTGCATTCAGTTAGACTGGAAGCCGAACCCAACATATTTGGGAAAAGGCTAGGCAGATGTTGGCAAGTGTAGCATGTCGAAACATAGTGTCTATTCGATTCTATTTCATGTCATAAGGGGTAAGCCATTTATTCCTTTGCATAAAGGATAAATGCTTTTACCTTGCACAGGCTTAGATACCGGGCTGTTTCAATTCGTTTTCCAATGGGTGGAGAACCTGTAAGCGTTGACCCGAAAACTTAACAACTTTGATATTGTGCTAAATATCGCAAAATCTCCTAAAGCTCGGTAACAATACAAAAAGTAATTGTGTCTCATTAGTGACAGTTGAGCTCTTAAGTTGTTGTAACAATCGATTTTTTTCTGAATAAATTCATTGAACGTATAGATTTGCTGGCACTTAATATTTGACAGAACCCTTTCACATGTAGGTACTGAGGGTAACCACAATGTCGTTTTTCTGTAAAGAAGGGGTAATTCCATAGATATATAGAACGCAAAATACCTCATCTGCCGCGTAAATTGAGCCAATCTTTTGCAACTCATCATCTGCTTAAGCTTTTCACAACTATGTTGAAATCGGCTTCCATTCTAACCGGATGCAGCTGAGTACCAGTATTTTATATGGAACGACTGCCTATACTATACTGCCTACTGGGTAATACGATACCCCTTGATAAGACTGGTTGTCAGACTTTCGGGCTTCTGACGACCCGTAACGACTATTAAAGATCCACGAATGACTTTTGCAACTATATACCAATGTTCGTTATCATTTAATATACCTCTTTGTGGTGTTCGAAATACCAGGCATATAAGCCAGAGAACATTCTAGCCACATTAATCATATCCTAACTGGCACACGTAGCAAACACAAATAATAATTCATATTCGTATTACATATTACATGCTGTGTAGTTACCATTTGTAGTACAACGTATCTTTTCAAAAGATTAATTAAAGTAAAGTTTCTATATTTATGTCTGTAATTTATATGGTGTACATAATAAGGAGTATTCTATTCTATAATTATATCTTGGCATTTTTATGCATTCTTTGAAGAATAATCTGGAAAATAATTATGTTTATACAAAAGGAACTTAGTAAGCTGTTTACGATTTTTTTCAATTCTGATAGGTATTATACACCCATCGAATAATGTAGATACCTACGAAAGAAATAAGCATACAGTGGGTATTTAGCAAGTGGCTTTCTGTAGTTTCTACCTATCTCCTTGCAAAGAAGCCGTAAGTTTATGTATGTGTGTGTATTGATTGTTTTTAGGACCCAACTTCGCCAAACGCTACAAAAATATATTTTGGTATGCATGAAGAAGCCTCCACGTGTAGCGCAGTTTGTTTCGCCGGTTACTCAACTGAACCGAGCGCTCGGCGCATCCTGGACAGTCACACCCAACACCTTATTTGACGGGCCAATTCTTCGCTTGCGGTGGTAGGGCTAACGTCCGCCTGGTTTACGACCATCCTCCCATCGGAGTCTGGCGTCAAGCAGCGTGGGATGCGGGTCGATGCGTGGGAGTTCCAGTGCCTTAGGCATCTTCTGAGCACTCACGTTCCATCATAGACCTCATCCATCACTTTCCTTCAGGCGTGATCGAGATCAAGAGCGCACATTCGCAATAAAAGAAAAATTTTAAAAATATATGAAATAGGTCCCGCGCTGAAAAACGTTGTAATGAAATGACACGACTGGGTATATAAAAAATCCAACCAGCGTGATATGATATACGCGAGGCTAACGTTCCCAAAAAGACAGAAAAATATAGTACACAAGTAGAACTGTAGTATTTGGTGACGCAGCTACCGCGGCAACACTAAAACACAATAGTTTTATTTGACAAAACCCGCCTGGTAACTCAATATCTGTCAGCGAAACTACTATTTCCCAGGCGGAGGTGGGGAAATAAAATAAAACTCACAATGGTGCGCCAACAGCATTTTAGGGGTAATGCACAAGTAGGGCGTAACGTTAGCACGCGAGTACGCCGGGCGTACGTACTCGCCAGTGTACGCGATCCTTTATATCTTTGAGAACATTTCCTACGTTTCGTACGTGGTTTTCAGAGCAAGAAAAATGCTTTGTAATAATCTTTTTAATATCAAATTCTCGTTACTTTTATTACATGCAGAGTCGAATTCGTGGATTCAATAAAGATCTAATATTCGAAATTGCATTTCAAATTTGGCGGACGGAAACTCAATTACTTACATACTGTTATTTTCTTGTTGATTTAAAAGTATAGGGAGGAAATTCCCGCAAATTATAAGGAAGTTCTATTGTCATTTGTGGCGTAGATGGCGGAAATTTCCGTACCCGCCCGTCTCTTAAAAATTCAAAAGTAATTATCTCAAGTTAACAAAGTAAGGTAGCAATTTGCTTTGACAAAGTAGCATTTGTTACGAACGAAAACCAGAAAATAAAATCAAACGTCATTTCTTATTACGTGACAGTTTGTTTACCGAAAAAGTTATGCGACTCAACCGATGTGTAAAATCGGTAAAACCCCATCCCTACTACCGCATAGCACTATTCTCCGGTTCAGTTAAATGTCAACGTGGCCATCGCGCTTCCTAGTTTACGGAAGTGCGTATGCCGCTGAAATCAACAAATATTTTTTTATTAAACCGAAATACTTTTTAATGGAATAGCTATTTTTTTACAAAAATAGGATCGTTATTACCTGCCAGTATTTATTTTGAATTTGGTAATAGACTCTGTCATATTTTAGCTACTGTAAAATACATAGATACATAACTGGCACATCATATAAAATCAACGGCGGTATGTAAAAAATTAAAAAACAAAGCCTTTTACTTCCATATCCTTAAATTACATTGCAAACGTTGTTAGTAGTCTGACTTATTTTCTGGATATTAATATAGATTATCATAGCTATTTCAGTTTGAGGGCTTGCGTGAGTGCATCAATTATCTTGGTTTTACAGTCTAATATCCTCACATTTAACTTTATGTAATTTCCATATTTAATATGATTCAGTCCATCGCTCTTTGCGTTGTTCTAAAATAAATAAAAATAGTTTATTTCTCACCATTAAGAAGTTACAATTACACAAAGAGGTACATGACACAAGTATTTGTTTGTTTGTTTGTTTGTTTGTTTTTGTGTATTTTTTTTTGTGTGTTCTGCCGGTCTATTCTGTAAAAACTCACTTCACCTAAATTTTCACGGTGAGATTTTTACAGAATAGCACCGCTAACCTTTTGTTTAGTTCTTGTCTTGAATGCCTGTTTGACAACCGTTTGACACATAATATTGCCAGTAACCAGGCACAATTACATTAAAGTCAAAGCATTTTTTTTTCGTTAGCCTATATTTTATCCCACTGCTGGGCAAAGGCCTGCCCTTTTTCCTTCCAAACCTCTCTATCTTGAGCGATCTCTAGCCCTTTTGGCCCTGCAAACCTCGTTAGATCGTTAAGTTAAAGCATATTCAGAATATTTATAAATCCGTGCAAAGTTATAAACATTGTCGCGCATCTCGGAAACATACACGGCTACACCGCGTAATGTGCAGCGCGCCCAGTATTTTACGCGACGACCACGTGTTGTCAGCGAACACAACCGGCGCCGGCGGTGTGAACACGCTTAACGTTCCAAACGAATGGCCTCTAAAAACACGTGGCTCATTAACCGTAGCGCGTTGAAAATTAATTGTGTTATAACGTAACATAATATAGGCGTGTCATCGGCTTCCCTCGCAAAATGGGTGCGCTCTCACCGCGCAAGTTGTCCCATTTCAATTAACACGATACGACTAATTTGGTCCCCGGCACCGCTCTCCGGTGATATATGTCCCTTATCCCAACCTAATTAGTTTGCCGGTAGCTCATACGAACCCTGCGTTAATAATTTCTAATTTAAAGCTAGTCTGCCCTATGGTGGGACGAAGTTCAGCTCAGCTGTCGAGTGCTATGAATTAATCAGGGAACTTTTCGAGTTGGTCAAGCTTCTTGGTCCTTGACAGGAGTGTGGGAGTGAGGTTGAACTATGTTCGAAGTAAGTTAGCTAATACTTGCTCTAAAGTAGTATTTGACTAGTTTACTTCATAAGAAATGATCATTAATGTACATTTACCCCGAAGTAACGGTTGAAGGGTACGCTGCTACGCTAAGTGCTTGTACAACTTCGGATCTTGCTCTCTATTCAAAGTTTTAAGAGGGACTGATATTAGGTACAGTTTTTAACATCATTGACAATTATGTATTTTGTTTTAAATCTATAAGTATTTGTTCAATGAAACATCTAAGATTTCTTTCATAATCATATTCGTTTATTTGCATAGAAAGTAGATACATAAAATAAAGGTGTTTACAAAACTTTGTGATCCCTGTACAGTTTACCTTAAATTAGAGACATGCAAACATTGAGAAGAAATTTTTAATGAAAAAAACACGTCAGGCAAATTAAAATTGTCAAAAAAAAATTAAAACAAATAGAATTTAAACCAAGCCTTATAATACCTAATAAGGAAACAGGAGACAGTATCGTTAGGAAAATAAGCAAGAAAAGAAGGTAACAAAAATATCCTCATCCACATTGTAATACGTATAAATCTATAACACAAACCCCGTAATAATGTACCTAAGCCTATGAATGATACGCCATACTGAGACTCCATAGTCCTTACCTACATAAAAATAAAAGGCACTAGTGTTCCCTGAGAACCAAGACATCTGGCCGAATTGTCGCCGCGCCGAGAAATCTTAGTCGGGATTGTTTACCGCGACACTTATTATCTCTACCTTTTGTCTATGTTCTGCGCTTTGTTTCGCTTTCATTTAATTAGGATTTCCTGTAGGTATTGTTGTATCACACGAAATAAAATAAGAAAAAAGTAGGTTTGCTTGATTGTTTAAAATTATTCACCCAATCAGTGGTCGCAATTTTTAATTTCCTGTGACATCATATACCCTAGAACTTTTTTTGAATCAAGACCAATGAAAAGATGAACCGTTTTAAAACCGGTCCAGTAGTTTAGACTGTAAGACGTGACATACATGCTCACATACAGAGGGAGATTCAAGAACTCTTCGTCTCTGCCTTAGTCGGGTCAAAACTATGGTATATACCGTGTAAAAACACCGATTGTAGTCCTGAAGACCAATTCTCGTAATTGAAAACGTTCAAATTCTATTCGCAATCTCATCCCAGCGATATATACCTAATAATCAATGTCAATACCTTGTCAAAAATGTAGGGATGTTAGAGGTATTTTTGACAGATTGAAACTGAGAGCAGAGTATGAACGTTCTTAAACTGAAAAGAATTGCCCCTCTGGTATATTTGACATAAGACAAAAACAGCTTTCATATTATTACCAGCCAGCAATAATTATAAAAAAGGTTGTAATTACATAAATACTCGAATAGGAATATTTCAGCTTTAACAAAACCCACATGAAGACTTGGAGTGGGAATGCTCGTCCCCTGTCATATTAGGTTCTAATCCCGTCAGTGATGAAGTAAGGGTACTTATCCAATTAATTTGTCTGCCTATTCCTTCGTTCATTAAAGGCATTACGTTGTAAATTGTGTAAAACTTAGTTATAGTTTACTTGAACGAAACTCGCTGAAGATAACGTGAAATTCTGAAGATAAGGAATGATAATAATATTAAGTATGGCGATTAGGTTTTCACATTCATTAAAACCACGTACACATTACGGATTTTAAACATACACAATTAATATAATTCATCTGTCAAGCTCCGCTAATGAGACACAATTGATTTTCCAACACACTTGCTCGTAAAATGGCTCTTAATGCACAGCTTTTAGATCCATAATGCAGTGTATTACAAACGCGTGCTTTTTCTTTACGTTACGGTACTTGTGCTTTATTTCCACAGATACCTATTGAATTTACTAGTCGGAGGTCGGAGAAGTGCGTTTTTTTTTAATCTCTTCAAAGAGACTTCATGCCAAAAAGAATCCGCGAGCCATATTTTACTTTTTTTTTTTTAAATAGTCTGAATTGTCCTTGGTCCCAAGATGAACTAAAATTTATTTACCTTAAGATGAATGCGCAGTTGTAGCCCACGAAATTAAATTTTTCTAACGTTTTTTGCAATTTTCAGGTCAGTTTCAGGTTGTATCTTGATCAAAATATGATTCGCGACTATAACAGATACGTATTTACAGAATTATAATCATTACAATAATTAAATACATCTTTCTAAGTTAGATTTGTTCCATAAGAACAAATCTCTTATGGAAAAGTTCTTAGGGAACAAATCTAACTTAAATATATATATTAATGAGTCTAATGACTACAATTCTTTAAATACATATCTATTACATAAATATACATTTTGATCAAGATACAACCTGATACTGACCTGCGAATTGTAAAAAACTTAAATAAAATTAAATTTCGCGGTCTACCACTGCATTCACCTAAGGGTGCATCCACACATAGCGAGGCATGTGCCGCAAATGATTTTTTTATATGTATGGTTGCCTCAGGCTGAGGCATCTAACATACAAAAAAAAGCACTTGCGGCGCATGGCTCGCTCTGTCTGGATGCACCTTATAATTTTCCGTCGTCCCTCCCGTAACCAAACGGAAAAGACCACTGGCGTTCTATTATTGCGGATTCTCACTGAATTAATGTATATTTCTCTATGCAAATAGTACTTTCTAATTCCATACTAACTAAACTACAATTTGACATACGACAACACTACGATCAGTATAAACATTATTTTGTGTTTATTATATTTTTTCTATAGGCTGTTTATCGGTTTTGTCTGTACCTTTAAATAAATAAACGCGCGCCATTACTTACTCTATGGGTAAACCTGCGCGCGCACGTCAGCGCGGCGCGCGGAATGACAAACCAAGCCTGCCATTATCCATACAAGTTAATATTTAACAATACAAGTCTGTTTTTTTCCTCACAAGTGTGTTGAAAAACGTCGTATGATACGCGTGTGCATTGATAATTAAACTCTCGGCTACCTTATCGCGCTCGCCTACGGCTCGCGCGAATAATACCGCCTCGACTTTAATGATCAACATAACACACATGTATCATAATGTACTATTCTATTGTTTCGTCGCCGATCGGCGAACCGCGCCGCTTTACCTTTTTTTCGTTTTAGTATTTAACAGCATTAAACTTAATTTGTGATTATTTGTTAACAATACCATTCAGTTTGTGTTGAATTGTTGATACCATCGCAGCGCGCGTGTCTAGTGCCTTTTTATCGAGGTTGGTTTCAGTACTTACTTATTACTGACTTCAAAAAAGGGGGTTATTTTGTTTGTAAAATTCAATTTATATTTTTAGTGCAATTGTTTATTTTATAATTAAAAAAAGTAATTAAAAAAATAAATAAAAACCCGCCTGCAACCTTATATTAATACTAACTAAAAAGCTAAAAACAAGCCCATTTTAAATTAAATAAAAGTTGGAAGCAGGCGGGGCCCATACCATTATTATAGTTTCAAACTCAAATGGGTCCCTCCTGCTTCCAACTTTTATTTAATTTAAAATGGGCTTGTTTTTAACTTTTCAGTTAGTTTTAGTATAAGGTTGCAGTCGTGATTTTTAATTGTTTTAATTACTTTTTTTTTATTTCCAGCTTTTTAGTTTACAAATGTGAAAGATTTCGCAGATGATTTAGTTCTTGATACGTGTTTTTACGATTTGTCACTTTGAATTACTTTTAACCATATAAGTTGTATATATATTTGTAATCACCTTTTAAAACCCTTTATTTTGATACCCCACTCGGTATGTTTTGAGAAAAAAAAATTTTAAAGGCATAATTTGGCGCCAAAAATCCGCCGTTTTGGTTTTTTTATATTTTGATATACCCAATTACCCAGTGTCACTTTCACAGTCAATACGAATCTAACGACACCTCTCAAGCTTAAATCCATCGAGCCGTTCAGGCCACAGAGCGTGCCAAACAATTATACAAACATTCATACATACATACTCTCGAAAAACATAACCCTCCTTCTGGCGCAGTCGGGTAAAAAAAACTGATAACAACTTGTAATAACTTCTGTACTATTTAGAGCGTATTCCATCAAACTAACTTTTTTACCTAGACTAAGTCTTAACCTGAGAATAAATTTTGAATTTTTTTAAGTTTTTCCATACTGGAACTGTCAGACGTCAATTTTATGGGTTGTTCCACTGCGCTCCAGCCATGCATTCCACTGCGCTCCAAAATAAAATATGTACAGTCAGTATAATGAAGTCGGTTAAAAAGCAAACGATAAGTTGTTTGTCCGCAGATAAAAGATAGCTGACTTTGGTAAATTAGTCCATAATGTGATAACCTAATCTCCGCTCTGTATACAGAACATTTAAGGATTCTTATATAGTCTGATTAGAGAGACTCCTTAAATGGTCAGGTACCTCAGACTTAAAAAAGTCACGAGTAATTTTATAATTGTAGCTCAGTGTTCGTGCGCCCACACCAGCAGGTCCACCGCATCAGCAGGGGCTCCAGACCTACCACGTGGATATATATATAGGAGACAGTTGTCAATTAAATTTGAGGGATAGTCAACAGAATGTGTTATGATTTGTTTTCTGTCGGTTTACTTGGGTGGCTCTGTCACTATACGAACAGTAATCGATCCTACGATTTGTTCGCAATTACTTTGTTACTGTACATAATTATTTTACTGTGTATCTAGTTGTGTCGTGTACCTACAGTGTGTGATTTGCTGGTGTGATTAATTTGTTCGTGATATTATAATCTGATTTGAACTGCAAACGGTTTTTCTATTGCGACCAACACCACCCGCAGTACGCCCACAGTAGTTAATCAAATATGTCTGATGATAACGAGACGCCAAAAACCTACTCCTGATCCGACAGATATATTTAACGAAGTACCTACATTTTGAATCCAACAATATTTTTTTGCTTTTCAGAAAACTTTTTATAGCGACGTCGATTACTTCCAAGAATTTATGCCTCACTACAAGAACTCGCCGAGTTAAACGAGAGTTGCGAACAGCCGAAGTGGATCAATTGGACCTACTTATGCAAGACGGAACCAATCCACACACATGCCAAAATCGAGATAAGTATACAGAAAGCTTTCAAAATGCACCTTTTATCGACCCTGTAAAGATCAAAATGATCTGACTGAATTTATTGTTTTGTATGAATTGTCAGATCATTTTGATCTTTACAGGGTCGATAAAAGGTGCATTTTGAAAGCTTTCTGTATACTTATCTCGATTTTGGCATGTGTGTGGATTGGTTCCGTCTCGCATAAGTAGGTCCAATTATTCCTATAATAATATTTATATATTCATGAAAAAAACCTACACTAGCGCTGGCATCACATCACCGCTTCACATCTAAACTTATATAATTAATAGCGATGGCTGTCAGCAGTCCGGATATTAGCGTTAGCTGGTATTATCGAACTTCGACAATTTATTACAAGCCCCAACTTTGATATGATCGATCTGAAAACACGGGACGGGGATTGTGACTGATTCTATTACATTACTAGATTCAGCCCGCGGCTTCGTTCGCGCGGATGTTGGAAAGTATCCCACGGGAACGTGCCACCGAGACAAAAAGTAGCCTATGTCCTTCCATAAGATGCCATCTATCTCCTTGTCGATTTTATCGAAATCCGTTCAGTGGTTTAGGCGTGAAAAGGTATATTCCTACAATTTATTGGATTTCATTGGTTTTCATTTTTTTGCGCGGAACTCTAATTATTTTTGTAAAATAAAAATAGCCTGAGTTACTCCTTCTAATAATCAGCTATCTGCTTTTGAAAATTCTTTCAAAATCGGTCCAGCCGTTTCGGTGATTAGCTCGAACAAACAGATAGACAATGTTTTTAATAGTTTTTTTGTTATATATGTACCATATATACTTTCATATGCATTTCGTAAAAAGCTGTTATTTTGACATTACAAACAGGCACTTCAATTTTATTTATTTGAATGTAAAGATAAGTAGACTATAAGGCTTCCTGTACATGACGCCGGAGCTGCACCGGCGCCGGACCGCAAGGTTGTATATTACGATAAATATCGTAATATACAACCGTGCGGCGGCGGCAGCGCGGCGGTGCGGCGCATGCACGATATTCATTCGTACCTATACACAAAAATGCGGTCCTGCGCCCGTGCCGGTGCGGCTCCAGCGTCATGTACAGGAGGCCTAAGTGTTGTGCAGTGAAGCCAAATTGGACGGAATGGACGAGTCGCTTAGCTCCTTAAGTTCTGAGTTGAGCTACATGACTACACTAACTGCATACCACTCAAATCTGTGTGGTTTTTTGCTCAAAAAACCATTTCAGACACTTACCTACTTGGTACTCATATGATCTGACCAAGATTATGTCTAGACTTTAAAAGAGACTGTTATCTCTCAGTTTGTTTCGATGTTTTTCTCAGAGAAGCCGGATAGGAAACACTGACCCCTCATCTAGTTTTTAAAATATTATGTACCTATAACAGTGTTTGTGCAGAAATAAAATCATTTATCACTTTACCATTTATCGTTATTGTGCAGCCTGCTCATGAAATTCATGAAACATTGGCCATGATATTTATAACCAGTGCCATACAGTCATATTATACGATGCAAATTCTGACTTCGAAATTGACGCATCAACTACGAAAAACAAGTACCTGTCTGACTAGCATTTACCCAACTATGTTGGGGTCAGCTTCCAGTCTAACCGGAAGCAACTGAATAGCAGTATTATACACACGACTGCCTATCTGATCTCCGTGACCCAGTTACTGGGTAACAAGATACCCCTTGGTAAGACTGGTTGTCAGACTTTCGGGCTTCTGACGACCCGTAACGTCTGTCAAAGATCTACGAATGACAGCCAGGACCAATGGCTTAACGTGCTTTCTCTCGTTCTCGATATGTAATGAATGGTCACCCATCCAAGTACCGACCGCGGCAAGCGTAGCTTAACTTTCGATGGACCTGTGGGGCTGTTATTGCTTAACCACATGCCAACTACGAAAAACAATTCAGACAAAATAAAAGTACCTATTTGATTTGATTTGATGAGGTGACTGTACGCATTATTGTATACAATAGATTCGAATATTTATGTCAGTCAGGGACAAGCTTCCCACTGAAGGCCCAACCAGTAAAAGTATCAAGAAAATTAGTAGGCAATCAAAACACAGGCCTATTCAATATGCAAGGCAGCAGATCGGAATTAAAGCAAGACACTTGTAATGTATTTAAAATGCAAAGCATTGTTAATGTATTCCTTAAATAAATCTCATCTAAAACTAATCAGATAGTGGTTCAACAGAGGTTAATCTCTGAAACCACTCGGTGATTTGAATAATTCCGTCAGACTTGGGACTTGTATAGGGCTATAAATATAAAAGTAAATCGCACTGAATACGGAGTGGAGTGGTATACCGGTAATACACAAAAAGGTAATTTATTCTAAGTATATGAAAAGCTGAAGCAGTATGTAAATGCTTCTGAAACCCACTTTTACTAATTACGTATTTCTACGTGAGCGTGTGCCTTATTCATATTTCGATATGGTATATACCAAAAGAGCAGTGATGGCTAAATGGCAAAGGGCGCGATTTACGATCTCTAGGTCGTATATTCGAACCCAAACAGGCGCTTTTTTTAGCCTATACTGTCCCACTGCTGGGCAAAGGCCTCCCCCACAGGCGCTTTACTTTGTGTAAATTATTTCATCACCACTGCTCTCAAAACGGTGAAGGAAAACATCGTGTGGAAATCGGCATGCCCTAGAACCAAAAATTCGAAGACATGTGACATCTACCAACTGGGCCCGCGTGGTGGATTACAGCACACTCCCTTTCGAACAGAGAGGGGGAGGAAGCCTGTGTACCAGCAGTCGGAACATTACAGGCTGATTATGTATATACCTTATACATACATATACACACTACTACAATTTCAAAACCCGCACGCTAAAACATTTATTTCTTTGCTCTCATGCAAATTACACAATTTACAATAGATTAACTGTTAGTTTTTGTACATGAACCCTGTCAGGGCACTACAGAACACAATATAGATTTGCTGTTGAGTTAGTGAACATTAACATAACTTATGAAAACACAGTATGGAGAAGGTATTAGGTACAGTCGCTGACATGTAACTTGGCAAGAGGCGGTGGTCGTTCCTCTCCTTTCTTCGAAATAATGACAAACAATAAAAGTGACCATTTTTTGTTGCACTAAGTGTACATGCGCGAACTTACTCCCACTACGCCAAAACCTTGCCACGTTTGGTGCGCCGGCTGTAGTCTTACAATGAAATAAATTTCAGAAAAATTATATGTCTAGTAATCAATGTGGGTAGGACGCCCTGAGGCTAGGTGGAGCGACGATCATTCGCAGGATGGCTGGTAGCAGCTGGATGAGAGTTAACGAAAATCGAGCTGAATGGCGTGCAATAGGAGAGGCCTATCTAGCAGTGGAATGCTATAGGCTGATGATGATGATGATGAATCAATGTGGAAAGTCATGAATTTCAATTTTAGACTGGGTTTGATTTAAAAAAATGAGACCATTTCCAGACAGAATATTTTACCAACTCAACCTACTTTCACAATCAAAAAGACTACCCTTTAAAATCTTTCTACGAATACCTAACCATATTAAATATACAAAACAAAGGCTCCAATCTAGCAAAAGGGACATCACAAAAAGGGACACACTCACAATTTGTGAGAGATTAACAGTTTCCATCGATCCGTCGGCACCGGCCGTTTTGAATCCAATCTGTGCAAATTGTACCGATCTGTTTCGACAAAGTTACATAACAGTCCTCAATCGACGGAGGGTGGATTGTTCTCTGATGAGATTGTATTGTAGGTAATCAGCTAAGCATATTACGGTCTAATCATTGGTTTTATTTCCAACTAGCTTCTGCCCGCGACTTCGTCCGCGTATTCTTGTTCCCCCGACCCATCCCGCATCGCCTGTCCGCATTGTTAGTGTGCATATGAACTGCTAGAGGGTAGAGACCTGGTGACCTGAAACACAGGCCCTTAAAGCCTAGCTTAGGCACCAGTCTCCCACAGTAAACTAAACCAAATAATATATCATATTTAACTATGTCTGTAATGTTTATTGTGGTAAGAAATAAATACTTATTATTATTATTATATACACAAGCACAACGCGAGGCAACTGCAACCCTCAACGCGTGTCGGCGACTGCCGTCAACGCGTGTCGTACGCGTGGTGTCCCATCGACGCTTATCGCTCGTGTGTGTGTATGCACACACACTTACTTCGATTTCGTTTAGCGTTCTTTCTGACTTTCTTTTTGTTTGCTCTGCTCCTTAGGGTCCTAGCGTCGCGGGCCTGCGGACGGAGAGTAATGGGAAGCTCACCGTCCGATCAGGACCAGGCCCGTGCCGGACGGCGCGTACGTGTTCCACGCGTGCCTCAAAGAGATGTCAGCATAAAGGAAGGGGCCTGCCAGGGCCAAAGCCTGCCGGGGTGCGGGATTGTCCGAAAGGGTTACCGCTACCCCGGAACATAAAGGGCTAAGGAAGGAACACGGATGGGTTTTAGTCAGTAAGAGTCTGACACTCCCTTCCGCTCCACCCAGAGCGGGAGGGGTCATTTGATGATTTCCCATCCATAAAAAAGGGTCCTAGCGTAATGTTCCTGCCTGCCTGTAATCTTCTTAAGAATGGGCTATCAAATGCAAACATATTTTTTCAAATACGACTTGTAGTTCCAGAGATTAGCGCGTTCAAACAAAATCTGCACCATTATTATTAGTAAAGATGTCTATGAAAATTACCTGCTTGGTTTTCCTTCTACATATTTAATTCTAGCCTAAATACCTACTAATGTCAATGCAGAACCAAAATTTGTTCTCATCTTCTTGTAGCAGGCGTTAATTTCATAAACCAATATTGTAAAATATGCAGCAGTATTTAGTAAACTGTTTGTTCTTGTTGCAAGTTTCGCTATTAATCACTGGTTTGAACCTTTTTAATCTGATTTCACCTTTCACCTGTATTTTCTTCATACAAAAACATAATTAAACACTAATATTGTCCATCCTCGACAGTCTATAACAAATCATCATCATCATACCAGCCGAAAGACGTTCACTGCTAGACATAGGCCTCCTCCAAGCACCTCTACTTCGACCGCTTCTGTGCTTTCCTCATCCAGCGGATTCCTGTGGCCTTCGGTCCACCTTGTGGAAGGCCTTCCAACGCTAAGTCTTCCGGTACGCGGTCGCCTCTCCAGAACCTTTCGGCCCCATCGGCCATCTATTACAAATAAAACAATCTGGTATAAACAAGTTGCTATAACAAATAAAATAAACAAAAAGCATTTTACAAAATGTATACCACGCCAATTAATTGGCTCGTCCATGCGCACGTAGTATTATTAACATTTCGGTTGGGCGGTCACGTCGCCAATAAAATTGCAGGTTCAAAGAAAGCCTGAACACACACGGAACGGGACGCTCATAAAATTTAAATTTCGAACGAAACTTCTCGTTCTCGCTCTGGCAAACTAAAATATAGAATGTAGTGTGTATGGGCAGATGGCCGAATGTACTTATGTACAGTCGACAAAGGAGATTGGTATACAAGCAGCTGTACCAACTACTTTCTGATCTTCTTAGTGCGTATGCTTAGCAGTTAAGTCTTTAACATAACTTGCTTGAGTGTGTATCTTAAACAAGGTGGCAGGGACGTCGACGCGCAGCCTTTTACAATGAATTCAGTACATGATTTTGAAGCTTTTAATCTTGTGTTATTGATACATTTTGACCGCGTAGGTAATTGCACTTTTTAACCGACGAAAAAACGGAGGAGGTTATCAATTCGACGCGTATTTTTTTTTTTTTTTTTTTTTCTATGAAACAGCTGATAATTTTTTTGATAACAGACGTATAATTTCTACGCTAGGGGTCTAGAATTTATGTGCTGAATTCATGGTTACAGTTTTTACATACGAATTTTTCAACGAGTGCAAAGAAATTTTCTTTTCCGCCTGCATACCAAACTCTTTTGTTGAATGTAGTCTGAAAGTTGTTTGCGGAGCTGTGCAGAACTCCCCACTGGCGTTACCT
Organism: Amphipoea oculea; assembly: GCA_945859645.1. Lineage (NCBI taxonomy): Eukaryota > Metazoa > Arthropoda > Insecta > Lepidoptera > Noctuidae > Amphipoea > Amphipoea oculea. The sequence continues at coordinate 9,490,850 of OX243876.1, forward strand.
GATACTCTTGACTTATAAGAAGTCAATGGATTTGGCTTTTTAACTCCCCCGTCGTGGAATATTTCACGTTTGGCCTGTAACCTTATTCACCGTAAGTCGTAAATCGAGTAGGATATCGATGTTGATATTTTTGCATAGCATGGGCCCGTATTTATGTGGAACATTCAATTTTATTGTACACGTTTGGGTAGAATTTACGGCAATGCGATAATAGATTTCAGTATTGTCAGCATAAAACCATGAAAATCTAAATGGAAATAGGTTTACACTACAGCAAGAAGTACTTGCAACTACGTAAGTAGAAACTCGTTGAACTTTCATGTTTTGAAACGAAAACAGAATATTGTTTGGGTTAGTGGTCGTACAAAGTTTAAGCCCTTTATATATTTGTCGAATAACGAGTTTGTTGTTCCCTGTATAATCCTTGAATTATGAAAGAGTATTCGTGTAAAATAGCTACGGCCAGCAATAACAAGTCGGTTAACACTGCTCCAATTCGACACATTGTATTTCAGTATTTCATATAAAAGCTTAGATTTAATATTATTATTTTTGTTTTACTTTTATTCGGCTTCTTTTAGCGCAATATTTTTGAAGTGAAAACTTCTTTAGCGGCGTTGAACACTTTTTGTAATGGGTAAAAAATGTTAAACTCGCGTCAGGGCATCGCGTCAGGGCATCGCGTCAGGACACGTGACCGTCAGGAGAGATTTCCCCCCCCCCCCATCTCTTTCTACGGCGGCGCCAACCGAATTGAACCAAGTGAGACACGACAAAGATGGCCGAAGAAAATGACATTTGACGTACAAATGTTTGAAAAGTCAGTTTCACAGAGTACTTTTTGGTTTCCATGACGACCATGACGTTGTCTCGTCAAAACTGTTGAAACTGTAGACAATAAATTAGTTTTTCATACGTAATAATGTCTATGGACACAAATATTCGGTTCGTAGACAGATATTCTCGTATGCCGATTTAACGTGTTGGCCAATTTGTTGGATGACTTCATTATAATGGCAACATTTAGAAGTTGTAGGACATTCTAGTTATAGAACGTTTATGAAGCGTTTATGAATACAAAATTTTATCGAATGTTTTAAAGGCCTATTGAGCATTTTAACTAATGAATGGTTTTTTAAACCTTCAATAGGCTTTTTTTTATGAATAAGACCGAAAGTGTTTAAAATATGGAAATTGAACAAAGTGCATCTATTAATGAAATAAGTGACGCAGAAATATTGAAAAAAAAATTAGTAATATTAATTAAATTAATAATTGATTTATTTCAACGTTAATATTCAAGTTTTCACTTCTGCCGGCACTCCCGGAGTGCAACCCGTCTTTTTTTTGTTAAGTGTTAATTAACTCATTTTGCTGACTGTACCAATCAAATTGAACCCCATTTCATCGATGCTATGACGGCCCGATAGCTCGGAATGTCTGTTTATAAATATGAGCCTATTTTGATAAAGCAATTCTATTGGTATCGTAATCGATAAACAAACAAGGTTGATACGACATGTCTAGACAGTCTCCATGTTATCTGACTATATGACCCTCATTTCATCTCGATCTGAATAATTTTATTAAATCCCTTTTACTTATTCGTTGACGACCCATTCACAGTTATTTTACCTCTGACAGCGACAACCCAATAGCAAACTTATTGTAACGATCATAAAGATCATTGTGAATTTGTCAGACTTGTCAATGGCAGCAACCCAACAGCAATCTTATTTCAACAGCAATAAAGTCCACTGTGATTTTGACAGTGATGCAAATTCAGAGGTAAAATATCTGTGAACGGATTGTACCTACTGCGTTGCTGTCAAAGTTAGAATAGGAAGATAAACGAAGAATATACCAAAACAGTTTCAATATGGTAAATATCGAAATTGAATCGCCCTGATTTTGGCGTCACGTGTCAGTTTTGATGATTGATTGATTAAAAATTGGTTCAAATTATCAAAATAGAATAGAATACTCTTTATTATGTACACCATATAAATTACAGACATTAAATATAGAAACTTTACAAATATTATACAATAAATCACATAATTTATTACCTATAAAAATATATACATAATTCTTATTAAATCAATTTTATTGACAGACATGCGATTATTTGCAATTCTAATGACGCGAAAAAAATCAGCTGTTCCTTGCATTTATGTTCACATAACTCGTCAAAATGTAGGGAAGAGCTGATTTTGTTTCGCGATTTCAGATTTGCTCCCATAGTAAAAGTTGTTCATAATTATGAGTACAATGACCCCTTAAAAGGATGCCCATGAATTCAATTTCACCCTATAGAATCAGGCGGCGACTTCATCCGCGTGAAATTCCTTGTTTTAACATAAATTATATCCGATGACACCCGGCAATACAATAGCTTCCCATTAGAGATATAATTTTCGGAATCAGGTCAATAGTTCCCAAGATAACCCCCTACATACAAACTCACACATAATATTAGTATAGAATTGTCATCTCACTCCTTCTTACGGCAACATTTAAGTTTAAAGTCTAAACTGAATTCGGAGTTTCTTTGGATTGGAGTTTCTTGCCCGTTCTTCTCCATAGGTACCTACGCTTTGGAAAGGGCAACTAGCTTCATTTTTTCTGACTAACTGACTTCTTGACAATTCAAAAGTGCCTGTAAATGGTTTAATTGAAATAAATGCTTTGAGTTTGAGTTTGATTCAGAAAACAAGAAGAAACGCATTAGTTGCCGCGAACTAAATTTATTTGACAAAGTTCTCCAGCCATATACACGTTAAACCTAATCCCATTATGCCAGTAACATAAACTAATAACATGTAGGTCGAACAAACATACAAGTATGTGATTTAGAAATACGAAATATACAAGTTTAGAGTCCTTTACAGCCGAACTTTATGACTTTCGATACAAAGTGTGTACTATGTGACCTCAATCATGAAATATTAATTCTTGTTCGATATATTGCTTGTTTACTTTAAGAAGGTTGTGTATTGTTTCTTCTCCGTAGAAAACTTTATTTTTATTATATTTTAATGCTATAAAGTTGAGTAATAACACCACAAAGTTGCCGACTGCTTTGGCCAACTATGTTGTGGTCGGCTTCCAGTATAATCGAATGCCGCTGAATACCAGTATTTTACATGGAGCGACTGCCTATATCCGATGGCCGATGGAGCAGACGAGTCCTGGAGTGGAGACCGCTTATCGGTAAGCGTAATGTAGGACGCCCGCCCCCAGCTAGATGGTCAGACTTTCGGGCTTCTGACGACCGGTAACGACTGTCAAAAATCCAAGAATGAGAGCCGAGACCAACGACTTACTTTCCGAGGCACGGAGTGGTTTCGGTTTGTAAAGATGGTCACCCATCAACAGGCCGTGGCAAGCATAGCTTAACGTGATCGATCGACCCGTGCGGCTGGTATTACCTAAATTGCAATATGACTGACAATGAAGATGAGATTCTTTGGTATTGTTTGTCGAGTCGGTGAGCTACACGATTACTGACAAATGTTTGAAAGAAAGAAAGAAAGAAAAAGTATTTATTGCGACTCGTACAGGAAGATCACAAGCTAAACTAAATACAGTAAAAAATAAAAAACCAAGTTATATAAAAAAAAAGTAACAAAAAGAAACAGAAACTCCTGTACCTACGAGGCCAAAAGGCTCCTATCTCAGCATGATGCTGCGATATTTAAAAAATAAATGTCGCAGCGCTGGTATTCTGTCTGCTTGCACTGACTGGAGTGGCCCACTCAAATCTGTGTGGCTCTTTCTTCAAAATACCATTTCAGGCACTAATCTACATTGTCTGCACATTACCTGATCAAGATTATGTCTGGACCATAGATATCCGAGTCTGGACTTTAAAAGAGACTTTGACCCCTGAGTTTGTTTCGCCATTTCTTCTCAGGGTAGTCAGATAGGAAATGTCAAAGCTTAATTTTCTTATAATATGACGTGTAGAAGTGATTCGGATATCATATTATTAACAGAATAAACATTTTCATAATTATTATTTAAGACTGTGGGTTCATATTGTGTATTTATTAAATGAAGCAGTTCTGTACGAAGAAGAACAAAACACATCACCTAAAACTTCCATTTCGGGTCGACTACCCTCTAAAATAAACATTCCTTATGAACGACAACAACCTCTCTTTCATAGGGTACAAAGGATTGAACATTCCCATAACATTTTATTCGCGTTCGGATCGAGAAACAGGATGTTTTCATCATCTCGAATTGTTTGAAAGAAATAATTGTAACAAGTTATTCTTTTCATCAAAGTATTTGCAAGTAAGTTTTTTTGTTGTTATTTTTAAGCAAGTTATAAACAAAAAAAAAACTGAACTTACTCGAGTGTCGAAGTTAAAGTCAAATCATTTATGTCAATATCAATCTGCCTAGCCTTTTCCCAACTATGTATGTTGGGGTCGGCTTCCAGTCTAACCGGACGCAGCTGAATACCAGTATTTTACATGGAGCGACTGCCTATCTGACCTCCACAACCCAGTGGTTATTGAATCGAAATAACGTAATTTTTGCCAATCCTGTTTGTCACCATATCTGACTGCAACGGATAAGTTTCACAGCAAAATTAAATTGTAGAGTGATATAATATTTATTTTTATGGAAATAAAATATGGCTGCGTCAAAATTATGAAGCTGTAGCTACGGCGATGTAATCAATAAGTCTCTACTTACCTACTTGTTAACTTTGATTAACCCATTGAATGTCGTAATTACAGACACAATTAAAAAGCCATTGTGTCTCGCGTAGATCTACATTCCGACATACGAAGGGTTAGAAATTATGTGATATTACACAACACAATATTTAATAAACTAGAAAAACAACCTTTTTGTAGACGAATGGAAGCATAATAACTTTAATTAAATCTATGATAATTTTATAACTATTCTTACATCGGATAACTCACCATTGTCCAAAACGGAAAAAAGAGCAATCAAGATCAGTCGTCAGTGTATTATATTCTTCTAGTATTTTTGGATTAGACTTTAGAACATTAGCACCGTAGTACAAAAGACTGCGTAGCGGCTACGGCGTAGGCCGGTCACTGCTACGACAGCTACGCGTACGTAGCGGTTACGTAACCGGTACACTATAATCTAATTCAATGATCTTTAGAATGTTTTAAAGACATCACTTTTTCAAGTTATTTACTATGATAACTTAGTTAACTTGTTACTTTTGAGAGCCTTGTTTAAACAAAGATCTCATGTTTCACGAAACTTTATCAAAGTTGCGACCTTCTTCAACACGTAATAGCTACCTACTGAACTTCAGTTATAATTACGCAACTCACATAAAATTCCGCCTTCGTTCTAAGAATTTACTTGATATGAAAGTCAAAGAAGAAAATAAGTATAAAATCAAGGAACTAGCACTATAGAATAGAATATAATACTCTTTATTATGTACACCATATTAATTACAGACATAAATATTACGGAAAATAACAATAAATATAACGGAGGGAAAGCACAAGTGTCTCGTCGTTATCAGTCATATTTTAATTACTGTGGGCGTACTGTGGGAAGTGTTGGTTATTGCGCAATAGAAAAACCAGTTTGCAGTTCAAATCAGATTATAATTTTACTGAATCAACTAAATCATCACACGCCGTCAACGTCATATACATCATTTTCTTCCATCATGCCTCGTTAGGGTTTAATTGTAGTCTAATTTTCTAAACATAGTACTATAATAAATTCTCCAGATTGGACACAAACGTCAACGTTTCTTTTTTCCTTTTTTTTAGGTTTAAAGTAAATTAAAAGTCATTTATTCAAATTAGGCTGAGAATCTTTTCAAAAGTACATAAGACACGTCACCCAAAACTCCCGCCAGGCTGGGACGAAATGGCGCAAGAAACCCCCCAGCAGCACAGCAATCATATAACTCAGGGGTTCCCGGTATTCAAATATAACTGTTATTTCATTTATAGGGGGAACCGACCTAAATACTGATATTCTCAAGAAAAACTGACATTTTATCAGCCTAGGGTAATTTAGGAACAGTCACATGTGATGTCATGTACAGACAACAAAAAAGATAAGTATGCAGGATCGTCGGATATAGCAGAAGTTTAGTAAGAAACCGATGCGTGTTCATAATTTTATTAATAGAAATCCAACAGCTCATTTATCAAATTAACTTTCAGTCGACAACATCCATCGGTTTCTTAGTAAACTGTAACTATATCCGACGATCCTGCATACTTATCTATTTTGTTGACTGTACCTTACTTTACAGTAATATTAATGCTAATATTCTATGTAGAATTAAATCCTGTTTTAGTATGTATAAACACGTAATTTCGCTAACACTAATCCAACTGCATGTTTATTATGGCATTAGTACCGCTACGACACGATCGTTTCTACCCATACAAATATTATGATTTTGTAAGTTACTCTGTCTTTCAATCGTTTCACGCCTATACCGCTGAACCCACAGCTGAACCGATCGTTACAAATGACAGGTAACCTGGGATCTGGAGAAGGACGTTGGCTACTTTTCATCCTGTATTAAAAAAAAAACCGGTCAACTGCGAGTCGAACTCGGGCACCTAAGGTTCCGTACAAATTTTTAGGTATGTAAATAGTTTACCACGGGTTTTTTTTTAAGTCACGAGCAACAATTCTATAAGTTAGGACATATCGACCTATCGACGTGTCCCAAGTTTTTGTTAATCTGTTTATCACCCCTGGGGGCCTCTTCTCTAGGTCCGTCAATGCAAATACGGTTCCGTCCGAAAGTAGATGTTCCGACAAAACAAGTACCAAAATAAATTTTTCGGACGGGCCAAAATACACCGTCAGTAGGGACAATTATCAAATCATGTTGTCATTCATTCTTAGTTCGGGCTCCGAACTAATCCGAATAAATATACGGAATAAGAAACGTCCGTAACGTACAGGAGAAAATACGGTTTTCGTTTGGCCCCTTGTTTCAAGTGGTACATGAAGTGACTCACAACAGCTTAACGTTTCATCATTATCTCCAATCCCGCTGCGACCTTGTGGCACGTGACTTTACTTTTCTAGCTAATCGTAGTGTCGATTTCCACTGAAGAAAAATATCCTGAATTAATCTAGACTTAATGATCTAAAATCACGAACACACAGTAAACAACCGTGACGATTATTCTCTCGAGAAACGACCTTTTTTCCCTAACAACAAAAGTGCTTTGCCCTATGATAAAACACGCGGATCTTATTATATTTTACTCATTAAGTATTCAGTATATTCCTTTGTTCACACACACATACAAAATCGCTCTCATTAATATTTATTTCTAAATAATGTCTGCGGCAAAGAACCACACATCCTTTGAAATCTGATTCTTCGAAATTATTTAATTAACCCTTTATTATGTGACTAAGAATAAAGATATAATAAAATTGGCCCGCAATTGTTGACGCTTTTGCCAACCCACATTAAAGAAGGCGTTAAAAAGCAGCAAAATATTTTTTTTATTCTTATTATACATATGCCTAAATCTAGTTCTTTCAAGGGTTTGGAACTTTCAATGAACGTGAACTCTTTGTTTCCAAGAGACTACGTTACTAAGAGACTGCGTTATATGTACGGTCACCATAGCAAATAAATAACTAGGGTCGTCGGATATAGTTGAAGTTTAGTAAAAACTTTTGAGAGATGTCGCCATATAAAAATTGATCACCTTACTGAGTTTAAGTTTGTTGGTCGATGTAAGGGTTGGGGGGACGTTCTGACGCATCGTCCTTTGTATTACAAAGCTTTTGCTATGAACCTCTTTCAGGCATGCAGGTGCAAGCAAGCATGCAGCAAGCATGCAAGCAAGCATGCAGTATGATGTGTGTTTTCGAACAAAATTTAATTTAAAGAATAGAAAACAAGCAGTCCTTTTATCATATCAAATTAAATTTCATTCGAAAACATCCATCGGTTTCTTACTAAACTTCAACTTTATCCGATGGCCCTGGTTACTTATCTCTTTTGGTAACAGCCCATAGCTCCGACATCCCACGGATTAGGATGTGGCATCCTGGGTACATTTATTTAGATAGTTCTAGAGAATTCTTGTGCACACAGTTTGACAGTATCGATTGCATTTAGATTTTTGAGTGAACTATGACACCATCTGCTTTAACATACGCTGAAACAAATTGACATGTTACATTACATGTTTGATTGCATGAGACCTTATTGGAGATGTTCTTTAGAAAGGTGGTCATACTCGCAATCGGCGTGCGTGTATGACCAGAGATGTATGCATATAAACGAGGCAGTATGTAAGGATTGTAGCAGGTGGCTTACCATACAGGTCGAAATTGAATTCATGGGCATCCGTAAGTGGTCATTGTAATCATCATTATGAGCAACTTTTACTATGGGACCAAACCTGAAATCGCGAAAAAAATCAGCTCTTCCGTACATTTTGAAGAGTTATGTGAACATAAATGCAAGGAACAGCTGATGTTTTTTTCGCGATTTTAAGTTTAGTCCCATAGTAAAAGTTGTTCATAATGATCAGTACAATGGCCTCTTAAAAGGATGCTCATGAATTTAATTTCACCCTGTAGTTTCTGCCTATCCCCATAGGAAAATGGCGTGAGTTTATGTGTGTGTCATTTCATGTTACCAATTTAATCGGTACCCACCAATAGAAAGGTCGAAGTTAGTGGATATGTGCAATTCTTATGCAGACAGAGTGGACCCGCTGACTCTCAGCAACCCTCGTTGTTAATTGCAAAAGAAATCAGATCTTGGCACTCTCCAACCTGAGGCAACGCAGGACCCGTCTCAGTCAGAAAGTGCTGAAATAAATTTTAATCCTGCTGCTATTCGGTACCCACCAATAGAAAGGTCGAAGTTAGTGGATATGTGCAATCCTAATGCAGACAGAGTGTACCCGCTGACTCTCAGCAACCCTCATTGTTAATTGCAAAAGAAATCAGATCTTGGCACTCTCCAACCTGAGGCAACGCAGGACCCGTCTCAGTCTTTACACCCTCTTCCTCATGCCTCTAAACTATAAACAAACTCGGAAATAACGTAAACAGGATGTACCAGCGACCAGTACTGTCTGGCTCGTCAACCGCCCCGATTATAGTTCCGCTGCCTCCGTCACTATGTCCGAACCCTTAGAACTTAGGTCTTATACATACTAATATTATAAATTCGAAAGTAACTCTGTCTGTCTGTCTGTATGTTACCTTTTCATGCCTAAACCACTGAACCGATTGTCCTGAAATTTTGCATATACTTTGTCAGGTGTACAGAAACGGACATAGGGTACCTTTCATCCCAAAAAAGAGTGCTGTTCCCGAGGAAAACAACAATAACGTTATTATGATAATAGATGGCGCCACGTGTCTATTGAACTTTGTCATATTATTTTGCGTTGCAGCCTGACTTAAGTAGTTATCGTCTTGTATAAGCAAATACTGCGATGCGACGCGATGTATTATTTTATCAGAATGGTTAGGGGCATGACTTGCTAAGGGTGAAATCTGTCCAGTTCTTCTCGTAGCTATAGATATAACAAGGGGCAATTTCAAAAGGACGGTAGGCAAAATAAGAACACGTGTATAGTTCGCGTCAAACTTGTTGCATACATTTTGTTCACTTACCTACTAGTGCACTTAATAAAAAATTGCCACGACAAAGTAATAAAAACTTTAACTTTTTTACAAAAAAAAAAACCACCAACTTCAAAAAAAAAAACAACAAAGTGATAAATAACTTTACTTTCGGAAGTCGGTGTCGTTGGTTCCGCATTTCCGTTTTTTGACACCGACTTCCGAAATTAAAGTTATTTATCACTTTGTAGTGTTTTTTTTTAATCGTATTTTTCACTTTTTAGTTAAACCTACCCCACAAAAATTCAATTAACACTAATGCATTGAAGAATTGAAGACACCAACAAGAAGAATCATCAAAATTCGCATAGAAATGTCGGGGATGCAGTACCTACATTTATGCATATAACTTCGTACATAAGAATAATTACCTAATGTGTTATAATATGCTAAAACCTTCCTGAAAGTATGTAGATCACATTAGTGAAATAATTATCAAAATTGGATCATTAGTTTTTGAGAAAATCGCGGACATACAAACATACATACATACGGTTCGAATACAGAACCTCCTTTTTTGAAGTCGGTTAAAAAAGAGTAAAATTGGTACCTATATGAAAAAGTGCTATCGGAGTTAATTGTCTGAAGTGAACAGCAAAAAACTGTACAGTTCGTACAGTTTTGTAATGTCATACTATGCTAAATTTCGTTTCCTTCCGTTACATAGCATCGCATAGCATTCGTCGCTCGCACAGGCCAGTGGACAGATAAACACGCTCCGTTGATGCCGAGATGCAGTTGGTAGTACAAATAAAAGCTTGTTACCTTTACTAACGTAGCAGGCAGTCGTTTCTATTTCTTTGTACTGCGATCTTTAATCCCTAATTGGATGGGAGCAGCGGTATTATGTCTAGGGTTTGCTTTTGAACTAGGGGATTGTTGTGTCTGTTACGATTTGTTTAAAGATGTTTGTATAAATCTGTGATTTTGTTTCCTATGTTATAATCATCATCTGCCTAGCCTTTTTCCCACTATGTAGGGGTCGACTTCCAGTCTAACCGGATGCAGCTAAGTACCAGTATTTTACATGAAGCGACTGCCTATCTGACTTCCACAACCCAGTTACAGGGTAATACGAAACCCCTTGGTAAGACTGGTTGTCAGACTTTCGGGCTTCTGACGAACCGTAACGACTGTCAAAGATCCACGAATGACAGCCGGGACCAACGGCTTCACGTGCTTTCCGAGGCACGGAGGGGTCTTGGTATGAAGTGATGGTCACCCATCCACGGACCAACCGCGGCAAGCGTAGCTTAACCTGATCGATCGACCCGTGCGGCTGTTATTACTTAGCCACAAGCCCCTTTTGTTATAATCTACATTTATAACACTATTATAAAGAATTAAAGTTTGTAAATTGGTGGTAATCTCTGGAAGTGATCTGATTTCGAAAAATTCTTTCACTAGCAGAATGCTACACTATTGCCGAGTGACTTGTGGTATGTTGAGTCACGGGCAAAAGCTAATACATAAATTCACGGCTTTCGTGCTTTGGGGGTAAGCTGAAACTAATCGCGATTCTTTTTCTTCTTCAAAATCAGCCTATAATGTTCCCACTGCTGGGACACAGGCTTCCTCTCTGTGAGAGGGAGTGGGCCGTAATCCACTACACGGGTCCGGTGCGGGTTGGTAGATGTCACGTGTCTTTGAATTTTTGATTCTAGGACATGCCGGTTTTCTCAAGATGTTTTCCTTTACCGTTTTGGTGATGAAATAATTTACACAAAGTAAAGCGCATGTCAGGGTTCGAATCTACAACCTACAACTCGTAAGTCGCGGCCGTTACAACTGGGCCACAAGTGCTCAGTCGCGCGTGATGTTACGTTTTTGAACTAGAATCAAAAATAAAACGGAAACTGAACAGTACGTAGTTGTTTTAGTTTAAAATTTGCAACCAGGAAACGTTCGTGCTGAAAACTATTTATCGTCGCTTTGATAAATAAATAAACGGGTTTAGAATTGATTTAATTAATTTCAATCGGATCCCCTGCCGGGTGAATGGTCATCGAAGCACGCCAGTGGTATTATAAAGGCTTAAAAGCCTTTTAATCTTCATGATAGGTATTAATTTGTTAATCAACTTGTAGGACAAATCCGGGATAAAATATTGTCCGTTGTTAAATAGTACGGGGATTTGTGAATGGTAATTTGTGGGGAATATTTTGATGCGAAATTAGTTACAGTATTATGTGAATAGCTACCTTACAGTTTAATGGCATAATCAGCCTATAATGTTCCCACTGCTGGGACACAGGCTTCCTCTTTGTGACGGGGAGTGAGCCATAATCCACTACGCGGGCCCAGTGTGAATTGGCGGATAGCACATGTCTTCGAATTTTTGGTTCTAGGACATGCGGGTTTCCTCGCGATGTTTTCCTTCACCGTTTTGAGAGCAGTGGTGATGAAATAATTCACATAAAGTAAAGTGCCTGCTTGGGTTCAAACCCACGAATTCAACTTGTAAGTCGTGGTCGTTACCATTGGGCCACCACTGCTCTCTTTTAGTTTAATAGACTTGAGTTTTAATACCATTTATTTATTTAACAGTCTGGCGTGCGAACCTATTACAAGATGGAAGCAAATGGAGAATGTAAGGATCGTTATAAAAACACGTGAATATGTAGATAAATTTTATCGGATGACGAATTTTTTTTTAATGTTTATGGTAACTACCAAGAACTTTTACATCCTAAAGGAATCTCTATAAGATTACTGCATGATTCTAGGTCTCTCCGTCATCAACATTGATGTTTACTAATGCAACATTTTTCCACTACACACCTTCGCTTTTTCATTTCTCGATAGTCAGTAAAAGTTTCTTAGCTTCAATACAACACAAATCAATCTCCTTAGCCTTTTTCCAACTATTTTGGAGTCGGCTTCCAGTGTAACCGGATTGAGCTGAACACTAATATTTTACATGGATCGACTGCCTATCTGACCTCCACAACCCAACCCAGTTACTGGGTAACACGATAACTCTTGGTAAGACTGGTTGTCAGACTTTTTGGCTTCTGACTACCTGTAATGACTGTCAAAGATCTACGAATAACAGCCGGAACCAACGGCTTAACGTGCTTTCCGAGGCATGCTGGGGCCTCGATATGTACCTAATGGATGGTCACCCATCCACGAACCGATCGCAGCAAACGTAGCTTAACCTTCGATCAGTCTATGTGGCTATTATAACCTAGACACGAGCCCCTCCCTGGACCAATGAATTAAATACGACGGCATTTTACTTACAAGGAGTAACAATTTCGCCTTATTAACTAACAGAGGTGCCAGTAGAACAGTTTAATAAATCATATAGCCATAACCTTAGTGCCATGTACACATGTATTCAACTAGCCGTTTCTCGTTCACATTATACCTGCATGGCTGCACGTAAAACATAATGTATGTACACTGGTAGCCAGGGACCACGGAGTAGAAATAAATGGAGTGTTAAGAGCGCGTTCAGAGTGGCAAACTACTTCGGTAAACAATTTAGAAAGTCAAAGCAGCAACTCAAAGTAACCTTATGTCCGACGCCAACGACCCCGCATGTAACCTTGTGCCACTGTAACGACTAGGGCTTTGCAGGTAGGCTGCGCAAGCAGTTAACAAATAAGGTAGAGTAAAGAGAAACACTTAGGCAAGGTACATACGTATAATCCACAAAGTAGGAGTTTAACTAGGTCGCAGGTAAGGTCACACAGTTGTTCTGAGCACTAGCACGTGTAAGTTGGGAAAGCTACCGTCCTTGGCTCTCCGGGCCGCAGAAGCTTGGACATCGCGAAGCAGGGCTCGTCAGCACGGTTCTAAAAAGCCGGTCAGGCCCCCAGTAGACCGCAGAATGCGGCGCAGCAACAGCGGCAGCAGGTCGCCAGTAGCGCGTGGATTAGTGTTGCACGTGCAGCACACATTTAAGCTCCACGTGCAGCGTGCAGTTCAGATACGCGTACAGAGCTCTGTTTGATGAGATTGTCCAGCCCTCAGCCTGGACGTAAAAGCTTGGCCGTAGAAGCCTGACCGTAGAAGCCGGGACGTAGAAGCCGGGACGTAGAAGTCTGGCCGTAGAAGCCGGGACGTAGAAGCCGGGACGTAGAATACGGGTCGTAGAACCCCAAGATTTGGGGTAAACAGAATGTTGAGGGTCAGGGAATCACTCCTACTAGCTAAGCAAGCAGATGTTTAAAAAAATCATCCATTTACATTTGAGAAGTTTGAAGGCCTGTACGTTCGACTTCTGCAGTTTCAAACCGCATAAATGCAGTGATCACTACCCTGCAATAGTAATTATTTAGCAATAGTCTACGGAAGCCTTTACTTTTCTTTAACGACTCACCACGATGTACCGCAATGGTAGTCTTGGCAACACCTTCATTGCATTTCTCAACCAGTATTAATTTTTTCAACCAGCAAATGCGAATAAAATATACATAGTTGCACTCCATGCATACAACATCTGGAACAGAGACGGTTCGTTAGCATTTCCGTAAGTTAAGCTCCTGCCGCATCTTGTGGACCACTTGGAAACTAGATTTGAGGACAAATTACAACCGCCATTGTCAATTATTGCATAGCTTCGTAGATTTTGGTTATAATAATTGTATTGTGGAGTAGACGGTGGTCGTTTTGTGCATCTTTGTTCAGTGGTTATGATGATAACGTATCTTTAGGAAGGGTAGTTTTATATTGATGTTAATGTCTTCTTTCATTTCAGATAAGCTACTTATTGTTTACCTACTTACAACATAATATAAAATCTCGCCTTGTTTTCTAAAAGGCATGGGCAGATGTACACCTATAGTACACCCACATTTCGCCAGTTAAATTTTGGTCCAATTTAATAGGGAGCGAGCTTATTGCCATCAACCGTGCGCAAATCCAGAGTCCGGGTTGCTACTGAAAAACCCCAGGTAGGAAAACCTAATGACCCTTTGCCCGACCTGGGAATCGAACCCAGGACCTCATAGTCAGCAGTAGAGCTTGCCACCACTAGACCAACGAGGGAGTTACTATGTATCTTGTTACTAAAACACGGTAAGTTTCGATAACCAAGAAGAAATCGGAAACGGGATCGGAATCGGTCGGGTCGGTTTCGGTTTTTAAGAAGTAGTTAAGTGGTGGCCAAGCGGTAACGACCGCGATTTACAATCGCTAGGTCGTAGGTTCGAACCCAGACAAGCGCTTTACTTTTTGTAATGTATTTTATCACTACTGCTCTCAAAACGGTGAAGGAAAATATCGTGAGGAAACCGTCATGTCCTAGAACTACAAAAAAATTTAACACATGTGACATCTACCAACCCACACTGGGCCCGCGTGGCGGATTACGGCTCACTCCGTCTCACCGAGAGGAGGCCTGTGTCCCAGCAGTGGGAACTGTATAAGCTGATTATGCATGAAAAGCACATCAAAATCCATCTTGTAATTACGAAGGTAGTGTTACGGACACACGTTCATGTTCGCATATTGAATGGCAAAGCTATGCAGCTTAATGCAGTACAATATAACACCCGTATTGCATGAAGCTATGATAATATAATTACGTAGTCGCCATGAGCAAGCACTTTGCAGTACAAAGACGATGTGTATTTAACAGGCACTATGTACAGTCAACAAAAGAGATAAGTAACCAGTTTCGTCGGATATACTTAGTTAAAGTTTTATAAGAAACGGATGGATGTTTTCGAATGAAATTTGATTTGATAAATGGACCGTTTGTATTCTATTAGTAAAATTAAATTTTATTCGAGAACATTCATCTGTTTTCTTACTAAACTTTAACTATATCCGACGATCCTGCATAACATCTTTTGTTGAGTGTACAATGTACATACCTATATATTGTTACAGTAAGCTAACACGAATACGGGCAGCGTTTTATTGTAACACAAGAAAATACGTAATAATTAGTATAACATCATGCTTGTATGTCCTCACGGTGTAGGCAGAGATGTACAGTCACGTCTATAAGTATGTATACACTTGGCTTTTTTCAAAGGCGATTTCCTCCTTTATTTTTGAATGAAATTTTATGTTATTACGAACATAGTATTTTCGAACCCATAGGTTTATGTAAAGTGTCGTATTTCAACGTTGCATTCGTTATTTCACGAAAATATCGCAATTGAAAGTTGCCAAGTGTTGACATATTATTGCTCGTGACTGTACAGGGTCAAATTAAATTAGCTAGCGAAACTCCGCAGACGTGATGGGTATCTATCGATATCTTAACATCTTTAACATGATAAAACAATAGAGATTTTTTTTGGGTTTTCGGCCGTTTTCGGTAAAGTCACTTGAAAATTGAAATATCAGTTTAAAAATAACAGTAATAATAATAATAATTGCGTAACACACTAACGTAGCAATGGCGTCCATTCATCAACATTCATTGCGTTATTTACATTGCGGAGCAAACAAATTTTTCGAACATATGAAGCAATATTCTTCAAAATGGTTCAGATTGTTATTGATAGTATGTTACGCAATTACGATGCAGGTACAGAAAACATTGTCAATCGTCGCCATTTAAACTTTTCTTAACAAGATTGATAGAATAGAAATCTTTTAATTATGTTCACCATAAATACAGATACAAATGCTAAAGTTTTACAAAAGGGCACAACAGGCGGCCCTATCGCTAAGAGCGATCTTTTAAAGACAACCTTTGGATGGATAAAAAAGGGTAAAGGAGAGATAGTTGATGTCGACTTCCAGTCTAAACAAAATATGTGTGTACGAGTACATGCACTGTTCTACTTACAGCAACTGTCATCTAACCTCAACAAACCGAACTAGGCCATTAGTCAAGAGTATTCTCACTACCCGTAACGACTGACATAGACACATTTTGTGTGACAAGTGTTAGCCTTCGGTGTAGGAGATAGTTTGATTGACATGACATGATTGTATTTATACCTATCTCTTAGTTTTTATGTCTGTTACATATCTCGGGACCCTGGGGACCCCTTTGGAAGGCGTACCAGGGGCCGAAGCCAACTCGCAGAGGCCTCTTAGACAATTTTAAATGATAATTGAATAAGGAGACACCAACCGACGATTATTCCTGTATGCACTATGCAAGTACACCCAAGGACGATCCCCGATTGGTGCGGGACTATTGCAGAACATGGGAACAAAATATATTGGGCTATGGGTTTGAGTTGGCTATAGTAATGATAAATCATTTAATAGATCGGTAACATTAAACTATGGAAGGACTATGTCCCTTGCCTGACCAATGATAATATAATATTCACAGATAAAATGGCAGGGGGTGACTTTCACATACAATAATGGACCCTCGAAAACGGTCGCTAGCATATAGTGTCCGGAATAAATCGTCGTAGCGACCCATGTACTTATTAAATATGACTTTAAATGTGTTATTGTGTGTTATTAGAGTTAATGTATATTGTTTATTTTATATTTCTAATAGGGGAATGAACATTTTTATATGGCAAATCCACCTGTCCGCCGTTTTGCTGCATAGATGTTTGATAATTTTAAACATTCAGAGTGATTATTTCAAACATCTATGCAACAAGATGTAAGCAAGTTCAAAAAATATGGGTGTCACGTGATCAGCTTTGAACGTTAATATCTCGGAAACATGACACTTCACGAGGTTTGGTCTTAGTATGATTACTTTTTTTTTTGGGTATTCCATTCCGCACTTCAGCCTATGAGGTTGTCGTCTACTTAACCGGGCTTGCCTGTGAATGCTTCAATAAATTAAGGCCTCCGCCCGAGGCTTCAAAAAAATTGGTTATCTGTAAAGTCAGTTTACGGACGATAATTTTACGTGATAACGTCATAACATAAGAAAACTTGCCTCTCTATCGCTTGTTCCGCGCTCTCGCTTGCACGCTCGGCTCAGGCGGAGCGTGACAATGAGTCATGCTTTTTCTTGCGTGCAGCCGGCGCTAGTCGATTTATAAGACGTTATCACGTCAAAAATTAAAAACTAAGCGACTACGCGCTAAGCGCGTACCTGGGAAAGGGCAGTAAGGGACAGGTTGGTTCAGAATTATTTATGGACGAATTTAAAACTACAAGCTCAGCGGCACGGGCTGGTTCGAGTAAGGGTCGGGGCGGACGTGGTTTGGGGCGTCATGACGGGCCTCGTCGGCGAGGATGGAAGGACGGCTGTCGGGACTTTTACTTTCTGAGAGTGGTGGCCTTACAACTCCCCTGGAGGAGAGTCGTGGCATCGTCGCGGAGATGTGTTTACATTGATTTCGGCTATCGATTTATATATATCATGCGTGTCCGCCATTTAAAAAGAAAAACAAAATGGCGGGCAGGTGTGCTACGGACCATCAAAGCCCTTTATTGTATTGTGCTTGGATAAGTTTATATACTCAATTTATGTTCAAATTATTGTTCACTAACTCAACAGAAAACTAATATTTATATTTTGCAGTGCCCTGGCAATCCATGTACAATAACCGACAGTAATTTATTGTAAAATGTGTGATGTGCATAAGAGTAAATAAATAAATAATGCTTCATACCAAAATCTTTAAAGCTTGCAGTATTTTAGAACAATATACTGTGTTCTGTTTTTAACAAGCTGCTTATTAGCAGACAACTAGTTTGCAACGCGCTACAAAAGCAAGAGAACACGACTATCAAGAACGAAGCAAAATAACGTACAATATAGCTTTACTTTTCATAGCCACGCTTAGTGCTACTTTATTAACGGTTTGTTTAAACATTCTGAACTACTTATAATTTTTGTATTTTTAAAATCATGACACTTTAATTATTATTATCATTACAGTCGAAAGACGTCCACTGCCGGACATAGGCCTCCACCAAGCGTCGCTTCAGCGATCGGTCCTGCGGGTGACGCATCCAGTGAATTCCCGTGACCTTCACCGGGGCGGTCAACCTTGTGCGAGGCCTACTCACACACAACCAGAATTTTTGGTCCCCATCGACCATCCGTTCTGCGAGCAATAAAAACCTCTATTTGAACGGGTACGTATACTAACACCAGCCGATTTTTGTCCCACTGCAGGGCAAAGGTCTATTCTCAATCAGGGAAGGCGCTTGCTCAAGACAGGTTGGCGATTTCAGACTAACATTAACTAACGAGTACAATATACAGTGACATTTAAAAAGCTTCATATCGCACACCTAGATCTAAAGAGAGCGAACTCTAAAATCTAAAATATTGAGGTATGCATACCATCGAATTCCTTAACTCACTACCTAGCGACCAACGATTAAACCACAAGACTCTTATAACATCATTGTTATATCTGCATTTAAAAAGTATTGATCAATACAGCAAACTCCTGTATTGCACAGGGAGATGGTAATTAGATTTTCAACTTTTCTGAAAAAAGTGTTTTTTTGAGTTAATCGCACTTTCCTGAAAAAAGTGTTTATTGAGTTAATCGCTGTTTAGATCTAGGTGTGCGATATATTCAACAATACACCTAGACCGTCTGGCCCTAGACAGACATATATCACTCCTTCACGACTTCTAACATATCACTGTGCTTTACAAGTTTAACTTTTAGTGGCGTCAGCTGATCGGTCGTTGACCTCAGCTCAGCAGCAAGACCAAATAACAGAGGGCACTAAATCACCATGTTTTATGTACAAACTTTACGCATAAAGGACACTTTATCAAGCTGAACTTTACTCAATAACTTGATATTAATTATGGTCTTCGAAATATTCTGAGTCGATATTGTTTAGGTAGTATCGAAAACTTACACATAATTTTTTGAGACCTTGTGACTTGCGTACTGAAATAATGTTATTTGTCTACATGGTAAGGCTTCTCTGTGCCCTTAAGAACACTATTATCACTCACCTTTGGCATATAGTCATGTGATTGCAACAACAAGCACCCGGGAACGTGTCACTATGCTATTAAATTAGGACAGAAATAGTACTTTGTTCTCTTGACGACGACCATAAAGCAAAAACTACATAACTAACGTAATACGAATGAACATTATTTTAGATCCTCTGTACGTCGGAAAGTAAGTATAGCCGTTGAGCCCGGCTATCATTTGTAGACCGCTGACAGTTGCTGTAACAACTGTCAAAGGTCTAGCAGTAGTCAGAAGCCGGAAATTCTGACTGCCAGTCTTACCAAGGGATATCGTCTTATCCAGTAACTGGGTTGTGGATGTCAGATAGGCAGTCCCTTCATGTAAAACAATGGTATTCAGTTGGTAAAACTGGAAGCCGAACGCAACATAGTTGGGAAAAGGCTAGGCAGATGGATGAACATTATTGTCATTAATTTATCAATTCATGCCTACAATATCAGATATCCAAACAGCCCCCAAATTGAGTTATATTTAACCATATTGGACTATCGCGGTAAACCGGACCTAACAATTAAACCTCTCTGCTAAATCAACCTCGCTGCCAAAGGTTTAACAGGATCAGAGTGCATCATGCATTGAAAAATTCCAACATCTAAAAATCACAGTAATTCGAAATGGATTTGTTTCGAAATTGAAATGTGTGCACAAAAAATCCGGTTAGGTGCCCACTAATATTTAAATCTGTAGATAAATATGCAACTGAGTCCAATGTTATTGGTTTAATCATATTTTTATTTGTATTCCATAGTGTAATGTTAGGGGTGTGTACACCTTCACAGCAAAAAGTATAAAATTCATTCATTCTTAAAACAAAAACAAAATTTTAAGAAAACAAATTAACAATTATTAACGTCTATTGAATACGGTTTTTAGTTTTATTTATGCTACTTGATCCTTGGTCCCTTAAAACGTTTAAGATTTCAGATAGTGTGTTTTTGGCAAGGACATTTTTTATGACAAAGTTGTATTTAAAAATTAATAGGTTTAAAGTACCTAATAATTTAGGACAGAGGTTCTGGAGTGCTAGCGCATACTGAAAGACGTAGCGTTGGAAGGCCCCTGACAAGGTGGACCGATGACCTTGTAAAGGCCGCAGGAATCCGTTAAATGCGAGAAGCACCGGTCGAAGAGGCGCTGCAGCAGTGGACGTCTTTCGACTAAAATGATAGCGAGGATGATGACCTAGGCGTCGACGTCACAATTGGTTATTTTGGCTTGAAATATAAAACCCTGCCTTACGGACATAGCCTCCCCCAAGTCGTTTTATATTATAGCCATCGGCCATGTAACAAGAAACTACCATTAAATCAAATCACCTCGGGGGATAAGTACACTTAGCTCCCATAAAGCTAAAACAATCAAAATAAATCCTAATAGAGCCAATCACTTCTGAATCATACGAATAAAGGAACACGAGATTCTCGGCATCGCAAGTAATCGGACATTAATAAGTCGTCTTGTGCTTGTAAAGCGGAACTCAGGTCCCACGGTAGTCATATTGAACGTTGGTTGGCTGACACACAACAGAAATGCTTTCTTCAGAAGGAACATGCTTGACTTGATACTTTAGAAGATTATCTACAAGTACACAATGAAAACTGAACTTTAAATACTGTGATAGTAAGTGCAATTTTCTACTGCAATGCTCATCTCTCCTTTTCCCGCTGTCACCTTCATTCATTGTAGGTGTTGTCAAGTCTGTAAAGCCTCCGTCCAGGAACCGAATTTAATTAATGCCATCTTGACTTTGGAAGTGTCTCTCGCGCAAACTATTCAGTTCAGAAAAAAATGATATTAGAAACCTCAATGAATGAGTAAAAGTGTTTTGTGAACAATTAGAACAATTATAATGAAGAAAAGTTTGCATAGAAACGTTATCTAAGACTAAATACCCCTATGATGAGAGTTATTCGTGCTGTGATAATACTGACTTATTCACCACTGACCTGTTTTTCTATCTCTTCTTTAAGTAGTCATTATCTACAAGCAAGAACATGCATCGTGAGTAATAACTTAAATCTATAATTAAGTGCTTTAAAAAGGAAAATATTAATTACAAATTAAAAATAAAACCTAGTGGGCAATAGTGGAATCAACGATTTGAACTACATACCGTAACGAATTCCCGAAACCAATTGTAGATGGCAGCGCTTTCTTTGCCAAAAGTCAATAAACGCTATTACTGACGCCTACCGGTGAATAGCTGAATATCCAAGTCCCCAAGCGACACTGGCTAATTGCCTGGACACCTAAAACCATACCATCTACGAGTAAACGAGGGCATTACAAGGCACCATGGATCTTGAGCAGAACATCACATATCGCACTAGGAAACCCCAACGAGCAAGCTCACTTGACGATCTTTCAAGAAGTGGGTCTCCTCTTTTTGAGACCACTATGATAAGTCTCCCGAACACGTCACTTAACGAAAGTCAGACGATCACTGAATTAAATGAGAAAATAATTGAACTCACTAACCAATTGACGATTGCTAACCACGAGATTGAAAACCTAAACACTGAGAACTTTCGCCTGAAGTCTGACCTCAACAAGAGCTTGAAAGTCGTTGACACATACAAAAAACTTAGTTTAACAGATAACACAAATCTAACACCAAATCGGAATAGGAAGAGTAAAGCTGGAAATACTACTCCAAGCAAACAAACAAATTCTTTGCAGAAATCCCACCAGGCAACACAAACCGCTATATCACCTGTCAAAATATCGCAACATCACGAATCAGACCTACCTTCTAAAGCAGAATCTCTACATCGTTTACAGACACAAACGAAAACATCTACCCCCGACATGCAAAAGAAAACATCTACCCCCGACATGCAAAATAAAACAAAAACGGCTACCCCCAACAAGCAAAGTAAACCAATTACTTCAATAACAAATCCTAAACGTAATCAAAGAGTACAATTAGAAAGGACAGACTGCCAGATATGCATCTTGAGTACGAACAACAAAAATAAAGTAAGAAACATATCAGAAACGACACTTAGTAAACATTCTAAAAACATATGTCATTATTTAATGCCGAACTGTAAAACCGAACAGCTATTATGTGACATAGAAAACAAATTAAAAGATTTTACCTCCCATGATTTTTGCATTATATTAATAGGGGAGGAAGATTTCAAGTCAACAAAGGACTATTCCCGGCTGGTGCTGTATATTCGGACGGCCCTACAAAATACCACACATACTAATGTTATACTCTGTGCTCCGATATACAAATTCAATGATTGTAAAACTATGTACAATTGGAGGGTCGAATTATTTAACAACCTACTTTACCTAGACACATTGACACATGAGCATGCATACTTTTTGGACTCAAATAAAAATCTATCAAATGATTATACGATGTTTTCAAAACGCACGGGTTTACTTAATAACTTTGGCATGCATACAATTGTCAAAGATATTGACAACTTTATTCAAGGAATAAAACAATATGATATATTTACTGAAACTGAAAGCACTTGTAAAATATGCAAATGTTATAATGTAAATAAAATATGTAAATGCAATAATACTAATCCTGAACAAACATTAATGAATGATGATTTTATACAAAATATGGCTTCTACTACTGATAATAATTCAAATTTTTTTCTCGTATAACAATATATTTATCTTACATCAGAATATTAATGGTTTAATAAATAAATCGGACCTATTTGCCTATCACATGCAAGAACTTTCTAATGAAGGTAAACCATTGGACATAGTTTGCATAACAGAACATAATATGAAGGATGGTGACGATGTTCACCTACATATACCTAACTTTAGACTTGCATCCTCCTCAAATAGAAATTCTCGAAATGGGGGGGCCTGTATTTTAATTAATCATAAACATAAATTTAAAACTATAGATTTAAATGAATACTGCTGTCCTAATTATATTGAATGCTGTGGAATTGAAATATTACAACACAAGATAAATATTATATGTATTTATAGATCACCAAAGAATAGCATAGATGCTCTAACCACATTTTTCTATAATTTTGAAGGTATGCTACAAAAAGTCTGCAACAATAATAATAAAAAAAATGTGATATGTGGTGATTTTAACATAGACACATTAAAAAAAACACGTCTATCATCACAATTTGAAAATCTACTATTGAACTATAATTTAAAATTGAGTGTTAAACAACCTACACGAATAATTAGTGGTACATGTATTGATAATGTTATACATAATATTAGAGGCAGTAAAGGTGAGGTATTAGACTTGGCTTTATCTGATCATACAGCACAAATCGTGAAATGTCCAGTAAAAAAAACATATACAATTACTCATTGGTACTCACTAAAGCGAGATTATAGCTTGGAAAATATAAACAAATTTAAAGATGCTATACATAGTCTAACCTTTAATAACGTTTATGAATGTCTGGACCCTGATGAAGCTTTCAATGAGTTTAATCATTTATTTAAACTTTTCTATGATTTATGTTTCCCCATAATTAAAATTAGAATACCTATTAGAAAGAAACTAAACTGGGTGACAAAAGGTATCAAATTGTGTTGTAAACGCAAGCGAGACATGTTATGGCAATTAAGAAGACATAAAACTCCGGAAAACAAAGAAAAACTTAAGACATATACTAACCGGCTCAAAAAAATCATCTATCTCACACAGAAATCAAGAAATAACTATTATATAAATAACTCCAACAATAAAATGAAAGCTACCTGGCAGACCATAAATAAAAATAAATTAAACTGTCCAAAAGAATATATACCTAAAATAATTATCAATAACAAAGAGATAACAGACCCACTAGAAATTGCAGAAACGTTCAATAATTATTATATTGATTTAGTTCAACCGCTAAGTAATAATAAAAATCCTGACTTA
This sequence comes from Amphipoea oculea, assembly GCA_945859645.1. Lineage (NCBI taxonomy): Eukaryota > Metazoa > Arthropoda > Insecta > Lepidoptera > Noctuidae > Amphipoea > Amphipoea oculea. The sequence goes on from OX243876.1 coordinate 9,515,240, forward strand.
TCATTTATTACCAACACAGCTAATTCTATGTTTATGCCGGCTTCAATCCCTATCGATATATACAAAATTATCGGAACCTTAAAAAATACCAACAGTGCAGGTTACGACGAGATTATCACTAAGGTAATAAAAACTGTAGCTATGGAAATATCTCCTGTTCTTAGTTTCATTATAAATTTATGCATAGAAAATGGTACATACCCTAAAGATTTAAAGATATCTGTAATAAAACCACTGTATAAGAAAGATGACAGACAACATCCTAAGAATTATAGACCTGTAGCGTTAATTCCAATTTTCTCAAAAATTTTTGAAAAAGTTATTTACAATAACCTGTATCCTTTTCTTGAAAAACATCAAATATTTGCGGAAGAACAGTACGGCTTTAGAAAATGCAAAAATATTAATATGGCAATATACAGCCTTGTAAATAAAGTGGTAACAAATATGGATAGACGGACACGGGCGACTGCCTTATTCATGGATATGACCAAGGCATTTGATTTTGTTGACTTTAACATACTTTTGTATAAATTAGAAAAATATGGAGTAAGGGGCAACGTATTAAAATTAATTGAATCGTATTTAAAAAATAGGTATCAAATAACGAGTATACAAAAGATCTGCCAGAAGACAAAATTAGAACAAACGTACCAATCAAAACCTAGAAAAACAAACTTTGGTGTACCTCAGGGTAGCGTCCTCGGCCCACCATTGTTCCTCGTATACATCAACGATATGCCTAGAGTTATTGAGCATCCCATGACCCTGTTCGCTGATGATAGTACAATTATCTTCACAGACCAAAATAGGGATTCACATAGTTATGAAATGGATATAAATCTAAATCTAAACAGGTTAATAACATGGTTAAATAATAACAATCTTAATGTAAATTTAGATAAAACTTATGTTATGTCATTTAAACAAAGAATAAATCAAGATAAACTTAATATAAAATATGCTGACAAAGCAATAGAAGAAACAAAGCACACAAAGTTCCTGGGACTCTATATAGACGAGAATATGAAATGGAGTAAACATATTGAACATATAATAAAAAGACTTAATCAGTTCCAGTACGCTTTGCATAATCTCAGTAAAATAGCAAGCCGTGAAACCGTACTGACTGCATATCATGCATACGTGTCTTCTACATTACGCTATGGCATAATGTTCTGGGGAAATTCATCGGATAGGGAGCTAGTGTTTAAGGCACAAAAAAAGTGTTTAAGAGCTGTGTGCCAAATAAAAGCTACTGATAGTTGTAGACCACACTTTATTGACCTAAGAATAATGACTTTTCCATCTCTATACGCGTTTGAAGTAGCAATGTTCGTTAAAAAACACTTATACTTATTTGACACCCTGACTAGTAAACGTCACCAGGACAAGATTCACGCTGTGCCTCACAAAACAGCATTATATGCAAAAAGTTTTCTGGGAATGGCTCCAAAAATTTATAATATGATACCCACGACTATAAGACTTGAGAATGATGTAAACAAATTCAAAAGAATGCTAACAGACTTTATGGTTAAAAAAGCGTACTATTCCATTGGTGAATTCTTAACAGACAAGTTAAATAAACAATAATTAGATATGTCAAAAGGCCGATTTATTTAAGCTTAATTCTATCTAAGTGCAATTATATAATGTAATTTGAATGACTACTGGCATATATTTTAATTTGAATAATACAATGCATGAAAAATTATAAATTGGTTAATTCTATTAATTACTTTGACATTACCTTTTAATTTGAATCTATGACATTGTTAACTTATTAATTTGAATTTATATCATTGTACAACTTATTTTTTATTATTTTTGAATTTATGACATTATGTAATGAAATTGTATAACTATAATTATGAATATTGCATGCCTGAATTGGTACAATACAGTGTACTGCGCATTCACTTAACATCTGGAAATGGATAAAATTACTGTGTTGAGCAATAAATATTTGAATTTGAATTTGAATTTGAATTTGATTCAAGTGCGAAAAATGGATGATGCTATCGGTCATGTATAGCTCCGTCTCTCTCTTACACTGGAATCATCATGGCATCTCTAAGACCATGCAACAAGTCACTGTTTCTACAATTTTTTTACAACATACAGTATTGACGAAATGGAATATCATGTAGGGGTTTTAACTTCATGGCGGGCTCATCGGATTTGCAAAAATACTGGTCTGGTTATTCAGATAGTCAGCATCACCTACATCTTGTATCTACCGCCCACGGCTAAAACAAGTCACGTTCACTTTTCTACGGACTCGAGAATTCATCTCATGCGGCTATGTTTTTGGGTAAGTTCTTCATTGAACAATTTGGGAATGTTCTGTTGTAGATCACAGGTTCGAACCCTGACAGGCTTTATGCTTTGTGTAAATTATTTCATTACTAGTGCTCTCAAAACGGTGAAGGAAAACATCGTGAGGAAACCGGCATGCCCTGGAACCAAAAGTTCGAAGACATGTGATATGTCCCAAACCGCACTGGATCTGCGTGGTGAATTACGGCCCACTCCCTCTCATAGAGAGGAGGCCTGTGTCCCGCTAGTGGAAACATTATAGGCTGATTTTGGTATGCTTTTGCTTCATTGAACGTTGATAGGCATAGATCTTCTGTGCGTCCTTACACTTTGGCTAACATACTAACGGCTAATGTCTTCTGTGGGGTAGATACAGTGTGACGTAATCGATGTACCCGTCACTGTAAAGCCGATTGCGGAATAGGTTGACCTCTAGAGTCTACATCTATATATTATGTGGGTACTGGGATAGGATGGCCACTCCATCAATACGTAATCGTCTTGCTTATTTAGAGGACTGAATGGGATATTATCGCCAGGTTTCTCTCGTAGAAAATTGTAATTATAGTAAGGATGGTAGTGATATTGACTAAGTATACTATTTGAATTATCATTTGTAGTTGTAGTTGTCAATAGACGGGCTTGTGGCTAAGTAGCAGCCGCACGGGTCAATCGATCAGGTTAAGTTACGGTTGCCGCGGTTGGTCCGTGGATGGGTGACCATCTTTACATACCAAGACCCATCCGTGCTTTGGAATTCGTGGAGTTAATGAGTAAGGAGTCGTAGTTGTCATTGGTAGAGGTACTTTAATGTGATACAACGATTTATTCAGGTCTGATCCCCTGATGCCCCTCCCCCCCCCCAACCCCACCCCCCCAATTCCCCGACTGTCTCGTTGGTCTATTGTTCGCAAGCACTACTGCTATGCATGAGGTCGGTGAAAGTGTTATTTGGTTTTTATCTAGAATTTCTCAGTAGTAGTTATGCCCGCGACATCGTCCACGTGAAATTTCACCCTCCTCCCATTCACCCTCTTAGGCGTGGAATTTCGAAAAACCCTTTCTTAGTGGATACCTACTCTTCACAAAGAACACACCTTTTAAAATGCATGTATCATGACCAGCGGCAGACAGTGCGTTGATATATGTATATAAGTCCGTGAGGACTTGGAATTTAATATACATATATAGATGTGTATGCAAAATATTGTAAAATATTTTATTTATATTTAAAAACAAATAACAAAGGACTCAAAAATATTAGTAATTTTAAAAGAGTAACGGTGTAATTTCTTGCCCATTTTTCTCCATACGAAAACTACCTTTTGTAAGGGGCGACTAGAATCAATTATATTTTATTGTCATTTTTGACGTTCAAAAGTACCTTTTATGTGCCTATTTGAAATAAATGCTTTGACTTTGACTTCAAAAGAGATATAAAGATAAAACAAAGTCACCGAAATGTCTGTACGCGCATAATTCCGAATAACTGCACCAAATTGGATAATTATTTTTTTGTTATGTTCGGTATTGCCGGATAAGGTTTGTATGAAAGAAAATGTCGGAAATATGGAAAAAAAATGGAACCCGTGGGCGTGGGCTGGGGGAATGAAAAAAAAAATAACACAAATAAACCTCAAAAAAATCTAAAATTCTCTAAATGGTGGTGACAACCGCATCAAAATCCGTTGCGTGGTTTAGAAGATCAACGCGGTCACACAGACGGACACATGAGGCGACTTTACATCACACTAATCACACTAATATTATAAAGGCGAAAGTTTGTGAGTGTGTGTGTCGGGGGGTGTGTGTGTGTGTCGGGAACTGTGTGTGTGGGAGTGTGTTTATATGTTTGTTACTTCTTCACGCTCAAACGGCTGCACCAATTTGATAAAATTTTGTATGGAGGTAGCTGACACCCTGGATTAACATATAGGCTGCTTTTTATCCCAATATTCCCACGGGATCGACATTTACTCGGGTAAAACCGCGGATAACTTTAATACAAGAAATAAAGATAAAATACATCAACCATTTTTCAGATTAGCCAAAGTATATACATCTTTTATGGGGTACTGTGTCAAATGTTACAATAAAATACCTTGTGATGATATATTGCAATTAAATGAAAGAAAATTTAAAACTTACATTAAACGTACACTTTGTAAACAAGCATAATATAAATTAGAAGATTATATCCAAGATAAGAACGCTTGGAAACATGCTGGTCCTGCTCCATAGGACAATCTAGAGTCTAGACAAAATCAAACTGGTTGCTAATTTAATTGTAATTCTTTTTTTTTATTCGTTTTTACATTCATTACTCACACCCTGACTTATTAGTTGTATTTTTTTTTTTAATTAAAATCGTTTTGCTTGTGCCATGTTTGTAAATATGTGAGCACCATGTATCTATCAGATAATTAATTTATATGTCATGGTTTCATTTTTAATTCTTTTACCTATTGTGGTATAGTAATTTTATTTTAGGTGCATCGTCCTCACATGTTATTATATAATGAATGTACCCATGCAAAATATTGTACCTAAAACATTTTAAAAAAGTAACGGTGGAGTTTCTTGCCCATTCTTCTCCATACGAAAACTACCTTTTGGAATGGGCGACTAGAATCAATTCTATTTTATAAGATAATTTTTGACGTTCAAAAGTGCCTTTTATGTGCCTATTTGAAATAAATGCTTTGACTTTTGACTTTGAGCGCAGCTAGTTGTGTATTTAAAATGTTAGTGACATGTGGACTCAATTTCAATGCAGCTCAAGGCAAAAAGACACTCTTACTTATAAACTGAACCCACGCTCGAAATCGGTGACATACTCGCAGTTCGACCGATTGTATGGCATTTCTGACAGCTCAAAAGCGCGAGTTTATCCCCAATTCATAAAAACGTTACTTACGTAATTATTTGCTTTGCTCTCGTATTTAATTTTCCGAGCGTATTTGCTGTACATATTATTTTAACCTACTTTCCATGATTTCTGGTGGTAAAGATTTTACATGAAGAATATGAGATGAAAAGGAAACAGATCGAGATGTATGTTTTCATCTCATCTGACTTTGTACAATATGAATATGCCGTTCACTTTTACAAATGAAATACCTACTTTCAGAGTTTATAATATTATCTCGAAGAACATAACATCTTGGTGCATCACCAATGATTTTAGAAATAAATAAAAAAAACCGGCCAAGTGCGAGTCGGACTCGCGCACCGAGGGTTCCGTATAAAAATTTAAGGTTTTCGGAATTTTTCCTTTATGTGTGCTATAAAAAATTGCTTCATGCCAAATTTCAAGATTCTAGGTCGACTGGAAGTACCCTTTAGGTTTTGATTCCCTTGCGAGTAGTTGCGAGTTTGAAAATATGCGGCTTAAATTGCCGTTTCTTTTGATTGCGTTGACATAGAAGTTTAATTTTGTTACAGCTTCAAGGTATTATAAACCTGAGTATTTGATATTAATTTCAATTTAATACCTATACGCGTTCATGAGAAAAGAAGTAACTTTAAAATTTTCAAAAATATTTTTTATTATATGATGTAACTAAAAATTTACGGTTTTCGCAATTTTTCCCTTATCTGTACTATAAGACGTTACTTAGTACCAAATTTCAAGATTCTAAGTTCACGGGAAGTACCCTGTAGGTTTTGATTCCCGTGCGAGTTTCGAAAATTTGCAGAAATTTGCGGCATAAACGGCTGTATCTTTTGATTGCGTTGGCTTAGAAGTTTGATTTTTTCACAGCTTCAAGGGACAGTAGACCTGAGTAATTGATATAAATTTCAGCTTCATACCTCCACGCGTTCCTGAGAAAAAGGGTCTTGACAGACGGACGGACGGACAGACGGACAACAAAGTGATCCTATAAGGGTTCCGTTTTTTCCTTTTGAGGTACGGAACCCTAAAAAACGGCCAAGTCCGAGTCGGTCTCGCGCACCGAGAGTTCCGTATAAAAATTTAAGGTTTTCGGAATTTTTCCTTTATATGTGCTATAAAACATTGCTTCATGCCAAATTTCAAGATTCTAGGTCGACTAGAAGTACCCTTTAGGTTTTGATTCCCTTGCGAGTAGTTGTGAGTTTGAAAATATGCGGCTTAAATTGCTGTATCTTTTGATTTCGTTGGCTTATAAGTTTGATTTATTCACAGCTTCTAGGGACAATAGACTTGAGTATTTGATATAAATTCCAGCTTGATACCTCCACGCATTCCTGAGAAAAAGGGTCTTGACAGACAGACAGACGGACGGACGGACGGACAACAAAGTGATCCTATAAGGGTTCCGTTTTTTCCTTTCGAGGTACGGAACCCTAAAAAGAGGTAGAGCCGCAAATGGCACGTCTAAACTTGGCTAATTAGCCAAGTTTTTTTAGTCTTGTCTCTTTTCGCTCCCGATAATTACGACATACTTCCTACTTCCACGTGTCATCATCATCATTTTGCCGTTTTTGAATATCGAATGTTGGGTAGGTAATCTATCCACGTATTTTTGCTTATAATGTCATTGCTTACAATAGTCAAAAAGAAAGACCCATCCTTGAAATGACACGAACATCTAGAAACAAATAGCACCAAAGCAATGTCAAGAAACGAAATTAGAGCTAACCTAACACAACAAGTATATATTTGCAGTCGTCTAATAAACTGCCAAATTAATAATCATGTTCCCTTTAGGAGTATCTAAGTTAATTAAGATGACATGTCTCTCTTGTCGTCAGTAAATATAACTCCCGAAGCATAAAACTCGTGCGCTATATGTCACACAGATTTACAATTTAGCTCCGCCGAACTAATTGGATGCAGGTAACAATGTTTACGCCCGTAAGCCCCGCTTACTCCGTGCGCCTGCTCTCCTGAATAATTTTATTGCTTCATATGCATCAAAAAATTGACTCGGCGCGATAACATCGTCGCAATTTTTTTGGGATATTTTTTTTTTATTGTATGCCTTTGTAATTGTTGTGAAAGTTTGTTGGCTGCCGGGTTTTTTTGAATGATAAATATTTTAGGAGCGTAAAATGGTGAGCTTGTTTGACAAACAATGTTGAAATTAATTTTTAGAGTCTTACGTTTTTAGATTGCAGGCGGGCTTGCATAAAATTACGCCCGAAAGAAACTTGTGTGCTCGGCTGACACACCTACGAAGTCACCTCGTATTGAGCACTTCTGCAAAAACGTAGGTAGGTAAACTCACAATCCATACTAATATTATAAATTCGAAAGTAACTCTGTCTGTCTCTGTGTTACCTTTTCACGCCTAAACCGCTGAACCGATTTAGATGAAATTTTTGTGTAGAGATACTTTGAGTCCCGGGAAAGGACATAGGGTACTTTTTATCCCGATATTCCCACGGGATCGAGACTTATGCGGGTGAAACCGCGGGGCGGAGCTAGTTTCGTATAAGGCTAAAAACCTCCATAGTTTGCTTCAAACGCCTGTACTAACTCAATCGCAACACATCCACAAGACACGCAATGAGCTTGCAATACATAACTTCAGTGGTCTTCTAATATTGTATTGTTAGGACTTCATATTCTTCTATTCTAATACTCTGCAACTAAGAATGAAGTACCTACCTTCAATTCTATTGTTATCTCAACTCAAATAAAGACTCTGTGGCACATGATATAAATCCAACTACAGTAATATTAGTACCTCCAAATTGAATTGAAGCCAGGCAGCAAATTATCCAGACAACTGACAGGAAGACAGATTAGCTAGGTCATACGTTCCTAACACGCCGGTTTCGAAGTAGAGTGCACACAGACGCACAGTGCACACGTTTTCAGGCAAAAAGTTATCTAAATTATGCTCAAAAACGTGGACCGATATCCTGGTGAATGATGCCTGATGCGAAAAGTACAAGACGATGTTTAGAGGCAATCTACGTCCAGCGGTGGACGTCTTTCGGCTGAGATGATGAAGATTTTTCTGAAAACTTCTACGTATAACTCTATTATCAAAGAACTCTTATTTATTTTTTATTTATTTTTATTATTTTATTTTTTATTCATTCTTAAGTAAAATTACCCAAAAGTCTTAGGTTACTAACCTGAACAAATACGAATAACTTATTTTTGTTAGCTATAAAATTAACATGAACATTTTAATGAAACTATGACTGTAACATTTCCATACAAACTTTGTCCAGCTACAAAGCTCTTATTGGACACTGTGCGACGCGACGAGGTAATTTCATTGCGAGATTCGACCGCCGGCTGTCGACATCTACACGTTAATAAGGTTAACCTACGGATATACTCGCGTAAACAGGTAAGCTTTTAGTCGCAAAGAAATTAGTTGTAAGCTTATAAAATTGCAGCTTTTTAGAATTTTAAACTAGATTACCTACGCTAAAGGTACTATGCATGTGCAACGTGCTAGTTTTTTCTTTGTTTGTAATAATCCTTGTAGCAGTCTTGGCTCTCGTGTTTATTCGGCACGTAACTGCATAGTTAGCTTACTCTACTTACTCTACATAGTACACAATATACAGAAACAAAACACAAAATACGAATTTTCCTTTGTATATAGAACTTCCAAAGGAAGTCTTCCAACAAACCGCACTGGGCCCGCGTGGTGGATTTCGACCCACTCCCTCTCGCAGAGAGGAGGCCTGTGTCCCAACAGTGGGAACATTATCAATACAAACGGGTTGAAGAGTGTATCTGGTCTAGAGTCTCTATACAAAATTTCAGCTCAAAAGCAGTAACTTTGAAAATGCTTAATATTTTTTTATTTCGATAGTTTATTAAATTGAAATCATAACAAACGTGTCACCGCACTACGAAGGTCATTATCCATTATCTGTAGTGTGTCTGTGCGCCTAGTACACGCACATCACGCCGCCGCGCGCCAGTGCAGCGCCGTGATGTCGAAATAAAAAAATATTAAGCATTTTCAAAGTTAATGCTTTTGAGCTGAAATCTTGTACAGAGATTCTAGACCAGATACACTCTTCAACCCGTTTGTATTGATATACCCTTTCTGTAACAACCTGTATATTACCCTACTGTAATACAGTATCAACTAGTACAGGGGGTATTGTGACTGTTACTGGTGGCCTTATTTAGTGTAATGTCAACAGTATACTTAAGGTTATAAATTGTGCAAATATGATATAAAGTAGGACTTCTACTACATCCTTCTCGATTGTATTCTTTAATAATGTAAAAGTTTAAAGAAAAAAGTTGAGCTAGATAGTGACGAATATTTCATAATCTCCATCGTCGAAAGTTGAGCATATATTTATCTCGAGGCACGGTACGGCAGGCTACGGCTCAATTTAGTAAGCAGCACTTGGTAAAAAACATAAATCTTAAAACTTCATTACTCGCTTCGCCCACAAGTTGGTTTTTCTTCCAACAAGGCGTTGATGTTTACGATTTAAAAGGTTTTCGACGTAAAATATTACTGTTGCCGACACTTCACCGCCTCCGCCTAATGGTTAAGATGTCAGGTAAAGGAAATGCTGCCTGTGAGTTCGATGACACGTTCGGAAAGTATGAAAATGAAAAAGTTTCTTTTTTATTTCAAATTTGAAGACACGCGGAGTATAGGCCATCCAATTTTTGTGGACATACTCCTGAGTATGTCTACAGAAATTGTATTCGGTAAGTGAACATTTGGACAGATTTTTTGCTCGTATCCCAACTAAAAGTTTCGTGTAGGTCGCGTTGTTAGAAAATGCTCTTACTATATTTTGGGAATATTCTAATGCGCAACTTTTAACTTCTTAATCTTAAATGAATAAGCAATTTTTTGTCTTCTAACATCCATATTCTAAGTCATTTACTACGGTGTTGAAGTAAAGTAGAGTATACATTAACATTGACAGTTAAAACTTGTTATAAATTGACATAAAAGTCAATTTTCTTTGGTGGAGGTGAGGTACCATCTGCCAAACTCAAGGTACACAACCTACCATAACACATTCGAGCCCACTCTTTTTTCATAGAGCTCATATATGGTTACCGCCATACATATAGCTAGTAGACTTTCCAGGAGAGTCACCGGCATTACTTTTGCGCTAAAGTGAACTCTCAAGAAGTTTCTTGGTATTAGGTTTAATACCGTGTTATAAAAAACTGTAAACCGTATTAAAATCGTGTTTCTAGGGGGTCTTGCCGCTACACTTACGAGTCTCTAGGGTATTTTCATATACCTACTGATGAAAATGGGACGTGGAAATGAAATAACAAAAACACAAAAATCAAGAAAAAGGGGTTTGAAGGTTTTGGCCCTAAAATCAGCCGCCATTTTGTTTTTTTTTTCAGAATCGCGGTGCACAACAAAAGTTATATATTTAGATAGAGGACACTTATACAAACAAAAAATGTAACTAACATAATATCCTAAAGCGTCAGGTTTCGTAGTTATTCACCAAAATATAAGTCGAAAACAACAAGGATTTTTTTGTTTTTTTCCCCTCCAGGTAACCATATTGAACTATTGAGGTAATATAAACGTTATGAAACCTTTAGGAAGAAGAAACAAATGAAGAATAGACATTTTTTAAATAAATAATTAAACACGGCAATTTATAGTTCGTTTTTTTAATCCCAGAGACTAATCTGACATTTAAGTCTTTTGTGTTTTCGTTTTTTTTAGTATAGAAGTTTGACATTACACTTGTCAGATTAGTCTCTGGGATTAAAAAAAACGAACTATAAATTGCCGTGTTTAATTATTTATTTTAAAAATGTCTATTCTTCATTTGTTTCTTCTCCATAAAGGTTTCATAACGTTTATATTACCTCAATAGTTCAATATGGTTACCTGGAGGGAAAAAAAACAAAAAAATCCTTGTTGTTTTCGACTTATATTTTTGTGAATAACTACGAAACCTGACGCTTTAGGATATTATGTTAGTTACATTTTTTGTTTGTATAAGTGTCCTCTATCTAAATATATAACTTTTGTTGTGCACCGCGATTCTGAAAAAAAATCAAAATGGCGGCCGACCTTAGGGCCACCCTCCATACAAAAATCTTCAAACCCCTTTAATCACTCACCTCACTCTGTGATCCCGAGACAGGGTTGTTCAACAGAACAATGGCTCTGTGACAATTTTGGTGGTCTGATGAAATAAATCGGGAACGTTTGTGCGTAATTTGCGTGTATTACAAAAATCGGGACCTTTGATATGCTTCAAATGTTTGTTCGTGAGGTTTTGTCGAGATAATTGTATAGTCTGTATCAAGAAACATACACTCACCTACGGCGAGGCCTGTATAGTCAAATGATGTCTTTGACAAATGTTCACAAAACCAAGAAAGCATTCCGTAGAATGACATAATCTATACATATAATAAAATCGTAGGAAAGTCAAAACTGTACATTGAATATTTTTTAAAAAGAATACTTGGGGCGTGATCTACAATCGATATCGAAGCCAAAAATATAGTTTTTAGAATTTTTGTCTGTTTATCTGTTTGTCTGTATGTACATATGTCCGGGATAAACTCAAAAAGTACTGCATGGATTTACTTCAAATTTTGCATGAATATTACTAAGAGGTCGGGTCAACATATAGGCTACATATTATCACGCTATCACCTACGGGGGAGGAGCTGTGAATCTTTATTTTTCTTACGCATTCTGTGACAGCGTGTAATCTAACGACGCATATTTAAATGTTGTTTTTCAATAAGCCATGCTATTATCTAGCTTTACACTATAAAAACTACGCCATTTAAGTAACTTGGGCAGAGAAACATAGTTTAATGAATGTTAGTAGTATAAAGAAAATTTTGAAGCAGCGCCATCTATGAGATTTCGTAAAAATCAAATCAAGTTACATGTTGACACTTTTTGGAAATTAATAATTTAAATTGTATCATGTTGGCGAGGTTAGTAGTTAGTTATTCTTAAAATTCATAGATGGTAATGTGCATTTCCTTCATAAAAGTTGTATCGTATAGTTCGTTTTGATAAATTCAAGTTAAAACAAAACCCTCAAAATCTTGAGCAGAGTTGAGGAAGACAATTAAAAAAAAATGCGGTGTTAAGTATTACAAAAAAGTTATGTTCCTACTGGAGACGAAGTCGAAGTAACTGATGAACGCGTGCTGAACACCTGTCTCAGTTCACTTCAAGATGTGGTCATTTCTATCGGCGGCAATCCACTGATCGAATATGGGTTACCAGCTCCCCAATCATCACCGCATCAAGACCGTGGAAATCGGGAGTATAACGCTGAGACAAATTACGATCCGGGCGAAATGACCACGTCGCTTTGTTCTCTTTAGAGTAAAAACAAATTTATGACACCGTCCTTGAAAGCGTTGGGCATAACCAGGGTAAAATGTTTTTCTTAGATGCTCCTGGTGGAACAGGAAAAACATTTGTTACCACTGGCATACTTGCAGAGGTCAGGAGGCAAGGCAAAATTGCTATTGCTGTAGCGTCGTCGGGAATCGCTGCCGCACTGCTTCCGGCTGGCAAGACAGCACATGCCATGTTTAAAATTCCCATCGATTTAGAGAGCGCCGAAACGCCTGTTTGTGGTGTGTCACGTAACAGCGATAAGGGACACGTGCTCAAGGATTGCTCTCTGATCATATGGGATGAGTGCACGATGGCCAATAGGAAGGCAATTGAGGCCGCGGACAGAACCCTGCAGGACATCCGCAGGAACGAACATTTGATGGGTGGTGTCACAGTTCTGTTCAGTGGCGATTTCCGGCAAACGCTTCCCGTGGTGACGCGGGGATCGAGTGCTGACGAGGTGAATGCGTCACGAGTTCGTACGCTGCGCTTGACTATTAATATGAGAGCTCGGCTCGGCGGCAATGCACGTGCTCAAGAATTCTCCGATGTCCTTCTAAGTCTTGGCGAAGGAAGGAAGGCTCACCAGAAGAGAGAGGTGGACAGGTGGTGCTTCCAGAGTCTCTCGGTAGAGTGGTATCCAGCTTAGAAGAACTCATTCGCTGTGTGTGCGGGGACATCAGTCGTATACCGCACCAGCATAATTCATGAGTGTGTGAGCGGGCCATTTTGACGACCAAAAATGATCAGGCTGCAGCAATTAACGAATGCATTCTCTCGGAAATTGAGGGGAATGAAGTGGTCTACACCTCGATAAACATTGTTGTCGAGCAAGATGACGCCACACAATATCCCGTGGAATTTCTGAACTCCCTGTTAGCAAGTGGACTTCCAGCGCATATCATCAAGCTGAAGGTCGGTGTCCCGATTATGCTTCTTCGCAACCTATCTCCTCCGAAGTTGTGTATCGGGACCCGCCTTAAAGTCATCTCGCTCCACAGACACACCATTGAGGCGAAAATTCTTACGGTTTGTGGCGTCGTCGAGGCAGTATTTATACCACGCATTCCCCTCATACCTCATAGCTTCCTGTTCCAGTTCAAGCGCGTACAGATCCCCCTGAGTGTTTGCTTCGCGATGACTATCAATAAGTCGCAGGGGCAGACACTGAGGGCAGCGGGTGTCGACCTCAGGACGAGTTGCTTCTCACACGGGCAACTGTACGTCGCTTGCTCCCGCGTCACCAGTCCTGACTCTCTTTACATTTTGGCTCCTCCCAGCATAACTACCAACGTAGTTTATTGGGAAGTGTTGCAAGGTATGATACCTTTGTACGTATTTTTACTCTTTTGTGTCCTGGAATGTATTCCTGCATTATTTTCTCTATTTCCTTCGGTCACATCTTATGACTGAACTCAGCAGGATTCCCATATAACTCTCTTCACTTGCTTCGCTTGCAAAAAAAACTTATATTTTAAGCCTATTTAAAAAGTTGTTTACTTATAATGCTACAGCGACACTGGCATCTTAGGTATTTTTGGTGCTGTAGAGCCTTCACGTAGACGACGTCGCGGGCAGCAGCTAGTATAAAATATATAACATCATTAACATTGACTGAATCAGTACACTACATGAGCATTAGCCATAGATATCCGAGTATTGGCCAAAGAGTAATGCAGAGGCAATTTGAAATTGAAAACTTGCGCCAACTCGATATAGGAGGTACAGTAACTGTTACATAATCATTATAAACTGTCATTTCCCAAATCTAAATTCTTGTAAAAAATCGTGTAATTATCGTCTTAGATAGTGCAAACTAAGGTATTGTCGTATCAGTTTTTCTTTTTTTGAATGTTATTAAAACAAATAAGAAAATTTAATTATCAATTTTAGCACGCGCTCGGTAAGCAATCCATTCATCACAGAGTTTACAACATGAAGCAAGTTGGCAATGCGTTGAACTATCGGCATTTACCTAATTTTGACCGTTCCTACGAAAAATCAAAGGCCGCGCGACGATGTTGCTAATACCTACATCCCTTTCCTTAATAATATGGTCTAAATTTTCTTTATAACACGTTGAATTAGATGTTTTAATTTGGGGCACCTGTTCAATTTTATCCTGTACATGCGCTACGTCAACGCATCACGATAACACAGGGAGTAAAATGTATGGAAACATATGAAGACGCTTTTAAGTTAGAGCAGTGGTGGCCACCTGGTAACAGGCTCGACTTACGAGTTGTAGGTCGTGGGTTCGAACCCAGCCAAGCGCTTTACTTTATGTAATTTATTTCATCACGACTGCTCTTACAGCGGTGAAGGAAAACATCGTGAGAAAACCGGCATGTCCTAGAACCAAAAGTTCGAACAACATGTGACATCTATCAACCCGCACTGGGTCCGCGTGGTGGAATATAGCCCACTCCCTCTAACAGACGAGGCCTGTGTCCCAGCAAAGGGAACATTATATGCTGATTATGCTAATTATTATAACATACACGTATTTCCATACATTTTACGGACGTGGACGAAATTATAAAAGCGCATTATAGCTAGTCACACTGATCATCTACCAATTGCTCTCTAAATCAATAATAGGGTGAGCTTAAACCAAACCGAATTCGTCTAAATGTCAAGTGAATTCTGAACTCCGAAACCCAATTACTGGAAAATGCCGATATCCTAAGGTTATCAGAATGTTCGGGGATTCTGATTACCGGTAACGACAATTATAGATATTCGGATGAGAAGCGGGAGTTACGATGTAAGGTGTAAGTAGTCGGTACTTACACGTTACATTGTAACTCCCGCTAGGGCAGAAAGGGACCACGATTCATTCACGAATCTTGTGAGTCGAACTTTTTTATTGAGTGCACTTTGCACTCTTTCTGAACAGTGAATCCGTCACACGTCCGCGGTGACGCTGAATACTTGGTCCCATAGGATCCCGTTTACTCGGCGCTGAATCGCGCATACCTACTCAGCTCCAGTCGCAAGTTTACACTTATAGCGTGTGGTCATAACCACAAACCCTTTTTTTTTTACTGTTCACAAACTTAGATTATGTTTATTATCCACAACGATAATCATCCTTTAGTATCCTTAAGTAGGTAAGCTTTCAATTTTGAGATAAGAAGAATTTCAGAGCTTACTAGGTAACATGACAAAAGAAAGAATCAACATTGATTTTCATCTTCCTGTATTTTTGCTAGCCTAGTAGATACCTAAAAATCATTAAAAAAAAAACTATTGAGAGTACATTTTGGAGAATGCTATATCACCAGTATTATAATCATTTTCCAAAATGTACTCTCAGTGGTGGCGGTATGGTAGGTCGGTAGGTCTTTGTGTGTCGATACTCTTGCGCCATCCCATCTTCCTGGCTCGGCGTGCTGTGCTGGCGCTGCTGCTGTGGCTGCAGAAAACCTCAAGCGGCAAAAGTATAATAACCTTATCGGTAATAATATTTTCCAGCTATTTGAGGTTGAAACCCTCGGGCCGTGGGGTCCGAGTGCTCATGGTTAGTTAAATGAAATCTCCAAACGGCTGGTTGACACTTCCCGAGACCCAAGGGCTGGCTTTTACCTTGGCTACAGGGTAAGCTTGGCGATGCCGCCAACGTGCAATGCCGCCAACGTGGCAATGCCGCCAGTCTCTTGGGTACATCACCAGTAGACAGCAAGGAGGAATTTTTGACGCCATATTTTAGTTTGTTAATTGTTTCAGTTAGTTTAGGTTATTATATTTTTATTTTAATCATTTGTTAGTTTATTAAGTATACGAAGTTTATCCAGTGTTATATTTTCATTCACAAACACTCTCAGTAGGTAGAATATATTTTTTCGCAAACTTGTTCTAATACGGTTCGTAAATTAATTAAATAAGTTGAAGTAGGTACTCATCTAGTATACATAATTCAATTTGTTCAGGCGAGTATAAATTTCTATTGAGCACACCAAAAAGTTAGTTATGCAAAATTTTAGTGAGCTGCCTGGCTGGGTTGAATAGTGCTTCAAAGTTCTAGCCCTAAATTTTCATGTTTTTGTTAGAGTGTCCATTACAGTGTCACGTTATTTAAAACTTATTATCTCGTAAACCTTCAGTAATTCTTCGGACCAATATTAAATAAGGAGAAAAAGCTACACGCTACGCTATTATTAATGTGAAAGTTATTATGTTATTGCTCAAAGAGCAATTCTAAAGGTAGCCACCTTTAGGCCTTTCAGATTTCCTACACACCAGCTTTACATTGCATGTGAGGTGCTAACAGTACGCCAATTATTTATACTGCACATCATATTACAGCAGCACGTTGAACTCGCTTACAAGCCAGTACCTTCTGACAAGCGAAGGAAGGACTTGGTCTGCATAAAGTCTCAAACTAGACATGCCTTTGTAAAACGATTCTATGTCTATTTAGGACCCGATTTATATAATAAGCTCAATAGAATACTTAATATTTATAGTGCCAGTTACAAACATTGTAGTCTGAAGATACGCGAATATTTGGGTACACTTGATTACACAGACACAGAAAGACTTCTAGAAGTACTTCAATAATGATGTAGTTATTAAATTGGTATTTTATTTTTATTGTATTTAGTACCTACTATAAATAGGATAGTATTATTTAAAAAAAAAAAAAATTAACTAACCATGGACAAATTATCAGCTAATCGCTTAGTATGGGGATGGCCTGAAACACAGGTTTTTATTAACCTAGCTCAGGCAGGTCGCCACAAGTTATTATGTCAGTACCAGCGCACTTTTCATAGGTAATTAAAAAACATGTAAATTAAACTAGCTTTTATATAAGTATTTAAGACCATCTGTTAAGAACTTGGTATGTACCACTAAGTATTTTTAAGTTTATAAATGTATTACTTTGTAAAAGGACCAAAATAAATTATTATAAATTATTATTATTATTAGATATTTGTGGCTCAATCACCCAAAAACGGCTGAACGGATTTGGATGAAATTTGGCACAGACATACACACATCAAAAGTGTCTAGGGATCAAGCATTTTTATGCGGATTTCTTGAGATTGAGATGTGGCTTTGTAATAAATTTATGATTTTATAAATTTATATGGATCCTTTTTGGTGCATTTCATAATTTGAATCAGGAACTGTGAATCAAATTCGAGTAAAAGATGAAAATCAGCTGTCAATATTTTCCCTATAAAAACATACAACGCATTGAAGACATTATTAGTGCTACTGTTTCCCTACTACTGATTAAAACCAACGTTATTATGGAGCGGCGACGTCATTTAAGCAGGGAAGAAATGCTCAGAGCCGTGGGAATGATAGAAGCTGGTTCCCGGCAACGTACTGTGGCTTTAGCTCTGAATACAAGTCAGAGTGTTATCAGTCGACTTTGGACACGTTACCGAAGCACTGGTACCGTGGCTGAGCGCCATGGAGGACGGTATCGCTGCACCACACGGAGACAAGACCGATACATTCAAATCTTAACTCGAAGAGCTCCAACAATAACCGCCATGATGTTAGCCGTGAGGCTTCATCACTCTTCAGGGAACTTAATTAGCGACCAAACAGTCAGAAACCGCTTGCATGAAGTGAACCTTCATTCCCGAAGACCGCTACGGGTACCACCTATAGCAATGCACAATCGTAGGATTCGATATCAATGGGCTCTTGAACACAGAAATTGGGCAGAAGAACAATGGCGTTTCGTGTGCTTTTCTGATGAGTCTCGTTTTGGTATGAGACCGGATACAAGACGTATACGACACTGGAGAACCCCTGGACGCCAACAGCGATTAAAATCCTGCCAGGAAGTCCATCCTTATAGTGGTGGAACCATCATGGTATGGGCGGGTATTTGGATCGGCGGAAGAACTGAGTTGATTTGGATCAGAGGCAACCTCAACGCTCAAATTTATGCTGAGACGATTGTATCAGACGTCATCGTTCCTCTACAAGTGCAAATCGGTCCCTTATTTCAGTTAATGCATGATAATGCACGACCGCACACCGCAAGAGTTGTAAGACAGACTCTCGCCGCAGCTAACATCAATGTCCTGCCCTGGCCTGCTCAGTCGCCAGACTTGAACCCGATTGAGCATGCATGGGATATGCTACAGAGAAGAGCTCTGCCGAATATGGAGGGTATCCAGTCGCAAGAAGACCTTTTTTTGTTGTTGCAACGAACATGGGCGGCCATTCCACAGCGTGATTTGGATGAACTCATTTTGAGTATGCCAAACCGATGTTCTTGTGTTGTTAGTGTTCGCGGTAGAAACACGGATTATTAATTGTTTAAGTTACCCAATAAAATTTTAAAGAAAACTGTTATTTCAGTCTTTTTTTCGAACTTTTGTGTTAGTGGTTCAAATGTCAAAAATCCCTTTATTAGGAAAATGGCAAATTTCTTTATTAATGCAAAGGTGACTTGGTTTATCGTTACTGTGACAAACGAAAACACTTTATTTGATGAATCCTTAAAGAAAATTTTAATTAATATCAATCAGGAGAAAAGTTATTGCAAAAATATATGTTGATCCCTAGACACTTTTGATGTGTGTAGTTTATAACCTAGGTTAACACATAGAATACTTTTTATTCCTCTAAACCGAAACCGCGGACAAAAGCTAGTTATAAATAACTTTGAAAATATAAACTGTAAGGTATTTTGTCGGCAGTCATTTTCTTATTTTCTGTAAGGTATTTTGTCGGCAGTCATTTTCTTATTTTTGTTTGTTGCACTAATCGGTACTGAATATTCTTAGAACAAGATAACATTGAGTTCGGAGGTATTGTCTCAACTCATATTATTCTATTTATTGAAAAATCTAAAATAGAATAGGAACCTATTCAATTTCGTTTTGTTTTGTGCCTTTTTTGCATTCTTTTCAAACAGATATGCATTTCCCGGGAGCCCCAATTAATCATACACATCACTTTTTTATCCACTTTTATGAATACTGGTTGCTTTTAAAAATGATTTGCATAACTTTCAAACCGGCATCCCATTTATTTAAATTTCGAACCACAAAAATCTGAAACAAAATTTCCTGGCACAGAGCACCAACTAAATTCCAATTCCCTAAACAAAGCAGTAAAAAAACTTTTTCCGTTATACGTTCGTTGGTGAAACTGCGAACATACGTAAATATGAAATAACGTTAAACAAACAAGATAATTTTGATAATTATCAGTTTACAACAGGCGTTGTGCTAAGCAATTACCCACAGGCGCGCCGTCCATCGGCCGGGACTGGTCCCTACGTGCGGTCCCACAATCGTAGAGTTTACAACACCGTGCTTGCAACTTTAAACACGGCCTTTCAACATTGCCTTTGTATATTTTACCAAATTCACTTTTGTTTTACTGTATGGGTATGAGTTCTGCGAAACACGATGTAATATGAGTGTTTACATTGTAGTTTGTAAACCGCTTACGGCGACTAAAACTACTGTTCGCTGTTAGTCTACTTAAGTGCAATCTGTTTAATAATGCTTTTGTTTTTAGACTGTCGCAAAGGTAAAATGAAATAGGGACTAAATATTATAGGTTACTATCGTCGGTGCTCCATGGACCAATTGGAATTTGACCAATTGGACTATGGAGAAAATGACATGTTTCCATCGTCCAAATACCAACTGGACTATGGAGAATTGAAAAATGTTCCACTGCCCAGTTTAATAGTAAAGTAAAGCCTTGTCCATACTATTTAAAAAAATATATCATAAACAATTTTATTGTTTATTTTTTTTATTTGTCTTATAAACATTTTATTTTATTTATGTACACACAAACTAAAATATATATATTCTATATACAAATAAAAAAAAGACAGGAGCTCATTGGGCATCAAAAATTCGTCCGCATCGCTGTCAATGGGATAAGTGCCCAAAAGGCTGGCAGCATTACCACGTTTGATGGCAATGCTTATTCTTTGGGCTAAAAATAGGCCAGCCCTCTGGTCACGCGAAGAGTCAACCAAAGAATAGAATACTCTTGTAGCTTGTTGTACTCTTGTTGCGCTTGCTGCTCTTGTGCTCTTGTTGTCTCTTGTGCTCTTGTACTCTTATATACTCTTGTTGTAGTTGTTTATTTAAAAAAGTAAATTTTGTGAACTTATTGGTGATGTACTTTGTTAATGTAATCGTATTACCCAGTAACAACAATATTTATAACCTTAGTTATAAATATTTTCTTTTTTTTTTTTCTTTTATTGCACCTACTGTGTATTGTCTCTGCATCACCCTAAGGTAGACTGGTAGAAAATGCCCAAGGCATTAAGTCCGCCTTTGTACAGTTTTTTACTTGTGCATAAAGTTTTAATAAATAAATAAATAAACATGGAGGTCAGATACGCAGTCGCTCCATGTAGAATAATGGTATAATACCCGGCACGTAAGTTGGCAAGATATTTTGTAGTGGGGGAAGTTCGCGCATGCACAATTTCATACATTTTTACATGCGCGAACTTCCCCCACTACGAAATATCTTGCCAACTTACGTGCCGGTAACTGTACTAAGCTGCATCTGGTTAGACTGGAGACCGACCCCAACTTAGATGGGTCCAAAAGGCTAGGCAGATGATGTTTGGTGATGCTCTTCAGAAAGGTCAGGTGCACCAAATGCGTGTATGATCAGATGTAGATATAAACGTAAACGAAGCAAAAGGTACTCCTTTTGCTTAAGGATCGTACAGTCAACAAAAGAGATTAGTACACAGGATCGTCGGATATAGTTGAAGTTTAGTAAGAAACCGATGGATGTTCTCGAATAAAATTTTATTTTATTAATACAAAACAAACAGCTCATTTATCAAATTACAGTCGACAGCATCCATCGGATTCTTATTAAACTTCAACTATACAGGCTTATTTTTTTATCACCATCCAAATTTTTACAGGGTATTCTACCCATGAATATGAACAACTTTCACTATGGGACCAACTCTGAAATCACGAAAAAAAATCTGCTGTTTCATACATTTTGGTCAAGTAGGTATTGAACTTTTGTATGAAACAGCTGTTTTTTTTTCGTGATTTCAGAGTTGGTCCCATAGTGAAAGTTGTTCATATTCATGGGTAGAACACCCTGTAAAAATTTGGATGGTGATAAAAAAATAAGCCTGTCCCCACACACCCCCACTTATCTTAAAGAACGTTTCAAGTTCCTTCATGACACACATAATAGATATCTGAGGTCATCGGAAAACCTGAGACTAGAGATGCCGATGCATTCCACTAGTTTCTATGATAAATCTTTTACTGTGCAAGCAGTACGGTTATGGAATGACTTGCCCGTGTCGATAAGGCGTGCTCAATCTTTGTCCACTTTTAAGACTATGATAAAAAAGCACTTTCTCTCTCCTTAAACATTGTCATTGTATTTTCTTTGCTCCTGTTTCATGTTTGTTATTATGTGTATGTATATATTTATATAGATTAATAGTACTTTATGTATGTATATATTGTATTGTGTAAATGGTACACCACAGACTACCTACAGTATTTGTCTGTCCTTCCCGTTTTTAATCCATCCAAAGGTTGTCTTTAAAAGATCGCTCTTAGCGATAAGACCGCCCATTGTGTCACCCATTGTAAAGTTTTCTATATTTATATCTGTAATTTATATGGTGTACATAATAAAGAGTATTCTATTCTATTCTATTCTATTTTATGGTTAAACAGTCGCTAATCACTACTTTAAGGAAAATTTAGGAATAAATGGGATAATATTTTAGAGAATGGTAGAATTTAAAATATGGAATCATCAATACGACGAAGAAGAGGACCTAAGTACAGTAAAACGGGGTGAATAGGGATGCAGGGCTGAATCGGGACAAAACTTTAAAATTGAAATACGTAATATCTTTTTTTTGCCAAAAAGGACTCTGATGTGTTTACTATATATTATAATTAACGATTAAGTGTCCTTATTGGCAACAAACTATATTTTTACATCAACGTTAAAATCCATTTAAAAGTTTCATCCCGATTCACCCCTCGATTAATATTATTCACCCCATTTGACGGTACTATGGTAAGATTTTTAACTTAAAACGGGCGACATAAAAGTTGACTTACCTAATATCAATATATACAGGGTGTCCCTGGAAGTATGGATCAAATCGAATAGGGGCGTGGGCAAGGTCATTTTCAAACTTTTTAACCCTGGGAATGTCAGTGAATTGTTTTACGGTTCAAAAGTTATGACCGATTTAAATTTTTGTTTCAATCACTTCGTTTAGTGTTCAAAGAAATTAATCATAAAAAATACTATCAGGGCAATCTAAAAAAAAAAAATGATATCCCTAATTCCCCCTAGTTAGCCCTAGATAGTACCTAGTAGCTAGTTTTCACGAATTCGATCTTTCTTCTCTTTTGTTTTTAGTATTTTTTTTTTTGTTTTTTTTAATTTTTTTTTTTTTGCTAAAACGTTTGAAAATGACCTTGCCCACGTCCCTATTCGATTTGATCCATACTTCCAGGGACACCCTGTATAGTAGCCTTTATAAAGGTCAACCAAGCCAATACTTCTACCACCTACCTTCCATACAAAGCTCGAATTTTTGTGAATTTCCTTAAATTTTTTGTTGAATTTCCTTGCATGATTTATTGTATACCCGCGGCGACCTGAAGGCGGAAATCGAAAACGGTATTCCATTTTGCAAGAACCGTATTCTGCAAGCTGGCAAAGTGCTGCTGGAGTTTAGCGTGACTAGTAATACGCATAAAGCGTAAAACGTTTATTGAGGATAATATTCTCATAACATGTATGTCTATTTCCTTTTTTTTTATAACCCTGTTTAGAATATTCTATCACATTTAAATTAAATTATATTATTTTTCTTTAAGTACGCTGTATCGGTACAGCATCCTAATAATTGTTTGCTGCACCGGACGACGTTATTACGTCAGCACCGGCTGTCGCTGAAAACCAGCGCTGGGGCTCTGTCTTGCATAGGGTCGCAGCATAATGGTGAGCGATTGCCGTTTTGCGTGGATGTAACGCATGTTTCTCCCAACGTTTACTTATTTTTTATGTTCTTTTTTTCGTCATGTTTACCGCAAATAAACGTATTTTCTTTCTTCCTTTTTTTTTCTTTTTAATGGGTACTAGTTTTAGGTACTTAAATTTACTTTATTCTAAACACATAACATCACGTCTATAATTCCCCGAAAGATTAGACAGAGGTGTACCTTAGCATGTATGGTCACAAAAAAAAGAGAGAAGAAACTAAGGTCATCGGTTTAGTTGAAGTTTAGTAGGAAACCGATGGATGTTTTCGAATAAGATTTAATTTAATTAATAGAAAACAAACAGTTAATTTATCAAATTAAATTTCATTTGAAAATATCCATCGGTCTTACTAACCTTCAACTATATCCGACGACCCTGGTTACTTATCTCTTTTGGTGACTGTACACCTACATTTCGCCAAAATAATCTTTTACGAGCCTCAGACCTGGGATTTTTTATAGTAAATACAGAATAGGATTACAAAGGTTTTGCTCGCGTTCAAAAGTGCCTTTAACGTGCCTATTTGAAATAAATGATTTGACTTTGACTTTGCTCGAGTAGAGATCAATGAAAGTTATAACAAATTCAAATAAAAAGAACGAGCACATTAAATAGATAGGATCTCACAAATCAATAAGTCTCCTTTTAAGTTAATAAGTCTCCCTTTGGTATTCTGATCTTGGCGAATACTCGACCTTATTGTTCAAGATCAAAGTGTACGATATTGATTATACTCTTTTCTATTGATTTGGGTTACTATTAAATTTACACCTGGAGGTACAGACGCCAGCACATTAAGCTACCCAAAACTGTCAAATTTTCCCAATCAACCTTCAACCAATCAAGCTTTAGCGATAAAGTTGAAAATCGATTTAAAAAAATTGACAGATTGATGTGCTGGCGTCTGTACTTAAACATGCCACCGAAAGAAATATTGACATCTAAAAAAATCATAACCAACAACTGCTAATCATCATCATCATTTCAGCTTAAAGACACAGGCCTCCCCAAACACCGCCACTTCAACCGGCCTACAACCAGCTCAACACCAACAACCAACTGCCAATATCCATGCAAAATCAATACAATGAAAGCAAATAGAGATACTCAAATATTTACATTAAAATCAACAAAAAAAAAGACGGGTTGCACTCCGGGAGTGCCGGCAGAAGTGAAAACTTGAATATTAAACATCCACATCTACATCAACATCCACTTCCACATCCACTTCCACATCCACTTCCACATCCACATCCATCCATCCCTGCGCCGCCTAAACGAAACAGCAGGGATACATCCTCTCCTACGCCGCGCCGGCTGTCTACTCTCTATCCGTCTTACGAATTCCGTCTTACGAATCTGACGGTCACGTGTCCTGACGCGAGTTTAACATTTTTTACCCATTACAAAAAAGTGTACAACGCCGCTAAAGAAGTTTTCAATTCAAAAAACGTGTCTCACTCCACAAGCTACGCAATCTCTTAGACCAAACAAGTCTAGCTTAAAGAACATAATTAAATGATAAGACTACCCGCGGTAAACAAGGATTACCCCACAAAGGTGTAAACTGTCACGTAGACTATGTACGTCAGCGCTATCGTATACCGTGTGAACGTTATCTTAGCCGTGATTTACAGCCCTGCAGAATTTAATTAGGGCTGCCGACGCCTAGGGACACGTTTGATGAGCTAGGAAATTTTCTAGGTTAGTTTTTGTTGGGAGCAGAATGATTTTGTTGACTTTTAGAACAGATTGTGTCGTTAAATAGAATTAGCCAATTTTATTGGGGCCACTGGCCTCAAGGCTAATTAGTTAGGGGCCCACTTAAGGACTATCGGCTTGAAAAACGAATAGGTACTAGATTACTTTCTCCTACTGAAAAATGAGCCAGTATTATATCATCCGATCTATAATAAAATGAACAAGTCAGTGCCATCACATTATGATCGTTTTCCGTAAGGACTTAGTGACACAAAAGGTTTATTTTGAAATACATCTGCCTACGCCTTTCGATATAATAAAAGCCTGACGTTATGTTACGTGAAAAATAACAATGTAGGATTGTAAAAAGGGATGATAAATTGCACGCGATAAATCCCTATACGATCCCAGCTCGTCATTTCAGCGTTACAAGCTTTATATCAAAATACTCATAAGGGAAAAACAATTCGCAAAACGTACCGTGTATATGTTCCATACCTCTCAAATCAATGGATTTGATAGAAATAGGTAGGTGTGGTGATAGTTCTTCCCCATATTTTTCGCCAGTTACCCTCATTCATTTCCATTTTCGTAACATTTGACACCTGCACCTGAAAAATGTCTTTCCTTTACTGGTATCCAGTTTGTACTAACTTAAAAAACAATATTTTCTATGCGGTTGCTTTAAGGTTTTCATAATTTGTTATAACGTTTAATGTGAATAATTAAAATGGCGCCCAACTGGGTACCATGCGAAAAGTAATAAAACAGTAGTATAGTGTCTCGTTTTTTTACCCATCAGAATACAATATTTGGTCATCTGTCATCTAGTTATATTTACTGTAACAACGGACACTCATGGTATAACATCACATATATAAATGTATATGCATTATGGCCCACTTGGGCGCCAATTGGCTTACTGGCATCTGACTGGGCTAATACGTGACTTCAACTTGTTTCGTTCAAAGTAGCAGAAAAAATCACCTGGGTTCACAGAGGTTTTTTCTTTTAAATTTAGATCTAGGCTACTATAACTTCGGTATTCAATTTTCCTCGAACAAACTTGCTCAAATAATTTATTTTAAAAAAAAGACGGGTTGCACTCCGGGAGTGCCGGCAGAAGTGAAAACATGAATATTAACGTTGAAATAAGTCAATTATGAATTGAATTAATATAACAAATTTTTTTCCACTATTTCTGCGTCACTTTTTTTATAAATCGATGCACTTTGTTCAATTTCCATATTTGAAACACTTTATATTCACGAATTTTACGAATACACAGCAGTGTAGCTACACAGACGGTCGACCCATCAGCTGTCCATCCATCCATCCACATCCACGTCCACCATCACCGTCACCGTCACCGTCACCGTCACCGTCACCGTCACCGTCTCCGTCACCGTCACCGTCACCGTCACCGTCATCACCGTCATACCGTCACCGTCACCGTCGCCGTCACCGTCACCGACACCGTCACCGACACCGTCACCGTCACCGTCACCGACACAGTCACCGTCTCCGTCACCGTCATCACCGTCACACCGTCACCGTCACCGTCACCGTCACCGTCACCGTCACCGTCGCCGACACCGTCACCGACACCGTCACCGTCGCCGTCACCGTCACCGTCACCGACACCGTCACCGTCACCGACACCGTCACCGACACCGTCACCGTCACCGTCACCATCACCGACACCGTCACCGTCACCGTCACCGTCGCCGACACCGTCACCGACACCGTCACCGTCGCCGTCACCGTCACCGACACCGTCACCGTCACCGACACCGTCACCGACACCGTCACCGTCACCGTCACCGACACCGTCACCGTCACCGTACCGACACCGTCACCGTCACCGTACCGACACCGTCACCGTCACCGTCACCGTCACCGTCACCGACACCGTCACCGTCACCGTCACCGTCACCGTCCGTCCGTCCGTCCGTCCATCCATCTATCCATCCACCCATCCATTATCGTGTCTCACTTGGTTCACTTCGGTTGGCGCCGCCGTAGAAAGAGGGGTGGGGGGGGAGGGGGAAATCTCTCCTGACGGTCACGTGTCCTGACGCGAGTTTAACATTTTTTCCCCAGTACAAAAAGTGTTCAACGCCGCTAAAGAAGTTTTCACTTCAAATATCTTTGGAATTATTCATGCATGCTGTCTGCTGAAAAATCTCATTTATTGCTGTTTTCTCAGAAGACAACACTTAGCGCAGAGCAAAACAGTAGGCACAGCCAACAAGGGCACTGTCTTCGTTTCATATTACATTCATATAAAAGACACCTTGCCGTTTGAGTTTATTTGAAGAGTGTTCTCAAAATCACTTTAAAGATAAAATACGAGGTTTTTAAATCAATATTGCAAGATTTTAAATTTTAAAAGCATTAACATAGATACCTATTAATTCTGTCAGCCCTGTGAATAATGAGTAATGTGAACAGAACCTAATCGCCGCAATGTGTAAATCGTATGAATATCACATAATTAGCTTTGTTATGTTCCAAATTAATATTGTTAATAATCCGATGCGGTGACGTCACAAAATTTATGATCGTACAATGTTATCTCTACCAACAAATGTTTGACTAGTTTCTCTGGGTAAGCACTGCTTCTGATATGAATTATGTCACACAGTAATATTGTAAACACATGAAATTCTACTAAATTAAACTTACTAGATCATATTGCTATATACGGTTCAACATTCCATACTATACAGCACATAAACTATACGGAGATCTTAGACCCAAGTTTATTCCTTTCCTAATTACCAAATAAAACGAGCCTCGCAAAAACATCTCATCCTAAAACATACCAGCGCAGAAACTCGGACAAAAACCATTTAGTACTAGTGAAATACCAAATAGCAGCTCCGTTACCAAGACGAATGAGCCTCGTTTGTTCCGGTTTGCTCCCATTAACCCAGCCTTTAAGACACAGGGTCACCGGCCGTCTCGAAAACTAATCCGCACTGCTGTTAATACCAATAAGTCGTGCCTTGAAATTTATCGGGGTCAAAATATAGAGCCAAAATACTTTACAGGACTTTCGTCAACTTAAGTTCGGGCTATTCATAAATATGCGCAGATGTGCTGGGTAAATATAGTTGCTAGTTTTTGTTGTTGGGCCCAAGGTAAATTTTGTTGTAGATAACCAAGTTTCGGTTTTGTCATGACATACTTATTGAGGCATATTGGTTCTCTTTGTGTATCTATAGATTTACGTTAGACATAAAAAAGTATGTTTATGTTCATATAATCTACATGTTTGTAACGTCAAAATAACAGCTTTTTACTAAATGCATATGGAAGTATATACGATACTTATAACAAAAATCATTTTTTTAAACGTTTGTCTATCTGTTTGCTCCGACTAATCTCCGAAACAACTGGACCGATTTTGACGGAACTTTCAACGACAGATAGCTGATGTTAGGACGAACTAAGACATTATTGTTACATCTACGTGAACGAAGTCACGGTCACTGCTAGTCATTAATATCATCTCAAAACTACCAAGATAGCTACTTAAATAATAAGAGTGAAAATAATCAGAATAGTTAAACTGTCAGCTAAGAGCTTGCAGCAAAAGTAAAATATGTCTTATTTGGCATAATTTCGACCGTATATCTTCCTGCTACCGTAATTTTCGCTTCACGTGGAAACACTAAAGACCCGTCTGAAATTCGAACCCAAACCTTAAGCCGTACCCAAATAATTTAAGCCTTTAGACCCTCAAAACATTAACAGCTCGAAGATACCATTAAACATACTTAATACTTAGATACTCAATTTCAACGTATCTGACTCATTCGAATACAACCGTTTTATTTTTATTTATTTTGGGGCGAATCGCTGTTTAGTTTAGATCTTGGGTCTCGACAGAGTTGAAGATAGAAAACCTACTAGACTTTCACGTCATCGAAGAAGAATGCTCCTTTCTTAAAGGATAGATAGTTCTCTTGGGATTCAAAACTTGCCTGGATTTTAAATCCTTTAAAAACTTTAAATCTGCCAAGAACGTTTTTGGTCAATGCATATTTGGTCAGGGAATATTGTTTTCTGATTTAATGGCCAGAGGCTTCAGTTTTGGAAGTTCATCTGATCATCACCCATGACATTGATGATAAATAGGTATTCGTCAAGTTTTTTCTGGTTCTACACATCTTCAGAAACAAGAAACTGTCTTACAATGAACTTAAAATTAAAACCGCGTTACACTGAAAAAAATGATAGGTTAATAGTAACCAAAGTTTGGCTACCAGTAGGCCCTAATCTAGGGACTTGCGAACTACTTGTTATCAATAACAAAATGAGGTTCGTTTAACTGTGTTGTGTAACCTGAAGCCTAACTTTTTTCGTTTAATTTAACCTAACAATTTGACTTCTTTTAATCTTACTAGTTGTGTTAAAAATAACAATTCTATTTGTTAAAAAGTAGACAAAGGATTTTGCTGTAACTAATTAAAACGTTTTGTTACAGATATCTGTACTATTTGCTTGCTGGTAACCAAACTGTTAAGTAAATTTTACTTTACAGTATGCTTACAGGTTACAGGTTCGGTTTTATAGTATATAACAAAACAGTTTTGTTATTAGTAGCCAATATCAGTCGAGTTATTAGTAACAAAAATACAGGGTGTAAGAAATGGCTTGGTAAAAACTTTACAGACGCGATTAGGCTATGAAACTGAACAACTTTCCCTAAGGAACATAAGACTGGAAACAGCCAAAACTTTTGACCCACCCATATAAAAAGACGTTTACAATTAATGTAAAATTTGCGGTGTCCAATCATATTTTCCTTCGGGTTAGTTGTACAGTTTCATGACCTAATAACATCTGTAAAGTTTTCGCCAATCCATTTCTTACACCCTGTATTTTTGTTACTTATTACTTTACTGATATTTTTACTGTTTTGGTAGGTATACAGGGTGTAACAGAAATATGAAATAATACAGAATATGGAGAAAAATGAATTAAAGTTTTATTAAAGTTTTTAAACAAATTTCTAAACATATTAAACAAAACAAGTAAGTATCAATCTCTTTAACTAAAACAAATCAACAACTCTTATTTCAGTAACACACAATTAAAATACTTCAATAAACACTTTGAATTTTACTCAGTATGAAACTTAATTAACAATAATATCACAATTATTATATAATATTAATAACTAATAAATATTTAAATAGACGCGGCCCATAATTTATTTGGGCTTACATATTATTTTACCTGCAGGTGATGAATTTGTATTTATTTCTTTTCCTGTAATGATGCCAGATTTCAAAAAAGTCCTTCGCCGTTGACGGTAACAGTCTAATAATTTCCCTTTTGCAGATATTTTTTGTTGTGGACTGAAGCTTGAAAAGGGAATAAAGTAAACAGATGCACTTTCCTTTCTAAAAACTTGCGTTATTGCATATGCCAGCTGATACAACCGTGAGCTGGTGATGCATTTTTCTGGATAATCCTTTAACTCGTTACTAATAATGATATTACATAGTCGTCTCCTGGCTGAATTTTCCAATAGGCTACTTTTTTCTTTAATAAATTATACAAATCCTGAAAATAAATAAAATGTTTCGTTATTTAAATAAAATATGATGCAAAAGTGAGAAAGCATAAAGTAACTTCACTTTCGGAAGTCGGTGTCTAAAAAGGGAAACAGAAAAAACAGAACCGACACCGACTTCCGAAAGTGAAGTTATTTTATGCTTTGTAGTGTGTTTTGGAAGTCGGTTTTCTTTTTTGTAAAAAGTTATTTATTCTTCACTTTTTAGTTGTACCGCACTTTTTCTTCATCGGATCATCACCTTCTTTTACGTGGGGCTACCTCGTACTCGTAGCTATAATACACTAAACGCAATAAATAAACAAATAATTTATTTAACTTCAAATGTATAGGAAACATTCTGCTCATCATTCCCAAGATCCTCATCAGACCATCACCATTTTTTTATGGGACCACCTTGAAGCTATACTGAATCTAAAGCAAAAAAGAATTATCACAAGTACGCCTATAAAACTTGAAGAGTTCCTTCAAGTTTTCCAGGATTCCATCATCAGATCCTGACCTTATGATCATGGGACCAACTGGAAAGTATAGGTACTCTATCAATCAAAAGAAGAATTTTTGAAATCGGTCCAGGCGTCTCTGAGAAATCGGGGAACATACATAAAAAGAAAAAAAGATTCCGACTAATTGAGAACCTCCTCCTTTTTTTAAGTCGGTTAAAAAAAAGAAAACATGTAAAATGTACTCACACAGTCCTCACTGGGGTCTCTTGTATAGTCATTTGAAAAAGAAGTCGGTTGATCCTCCACTCGTTCATCATCTAACACAAGTACTGTATCTGAATCCTTTAAGTAAATAGATATATTTGGTTTGTAGTATTTGTTTGTACTTCAGCCTGAAAATAACGCATTACCGTTAGCAAAGTAGGTAGAGGACTATTTCAGTCAAGACTATAAAAAACAAAAAGGGTAGGTAGGGTGTAGGTAAGTAAAGCAGATACTCACTGTATTTTTGTCAGAAAATGCGTCTGTTACTATGTCTTTTAGCATGGCAATTTGACTGGTTAGCTTGGCCCTGTGACCAATTACTGGGACCAATTCCTTAAGGTCTTCTGATGATAAAATTTGCAAAGTGTCCAAGTCCACACTGTGTTCTGGAATTTGATAATACAAGTAGATGTAGCAGGTATTTTAGTTATTTCTTACTACGCGAACCATTGGCAAGCTTGATTGATTTCTAAGTAGGTAACCTTTTCTAGGCCAAACCTACAACTCGAACAACAAAGTTATGTAACCTAACCTACCGTCCATGCGCGCGCAACACATGATGTTTACATCTTTTTCTGATAGTTCTGAGTAATATTAGGTAAATTATGAATATGTTACTTACATACCTTTAAACTTGTCAATGTACATTCCAAGACCCCAAGAGTTTAGATAGTCCTCAAGGTCTCTTGAATTACTTTTCTCGCCGTCGACCGGCTCGGCCACTGCCGCCGCCTGGTCAAAGTCACTCATGTTATTAAAAATCTGCACACTTTGGCGCACTATTTTTTTTACAAACACCATAAAATCAAAGAAATCTCACAAACCGTTTTATGAATGCCCACACGAATAAAAATGGCAGGAATGAACTTACAGACTGTTGTTGTTTATAGATGAAATCAATGAATTGTTATTAGGTAACAAAACTGGTTATTAAATACTTAACAAAAGATTTGTACTTTGTTAATACGTGTGGAATAGTTACTATTAAATATATTAATTTGGTAAAAAATAATCAAACACATTGATTGATAATAGGCACAAGGTTTAGATGTGTGTAGAAATTAGTTTTGTTGCTACAACTGCGCTAGTTAGTCTATGTAAATTCAGTTCATATTAACAAAAATTATGGTTAGGTACTACATACCAAATATAAATCTACAAAACTAGTTTTGGATCGATTACTGAAAAGATTGTTTAAATTTAACTAAAGTTTATTTCCCTACAACGAAACTTCCAGATAACAAAACTAGTTTTGTTGATCATTTTTTTCAGTGTAAAAACAAATAGCTCTAACAACTTTCATATAACAATAGGCTATAACAGACAGAGCCAGTCATAATAGGCCAGCTGGAAGGCTTGAATCACGTATCTACGGCCGTATTCTTTTGTACAGCAACCCGGTAAGAAACGTTTATGACGGAATCACAAATGCATTTTTCGTGTCTTGAAAAAGTGCCGGCGCGTTCGCCTCTCGGGCTTTTCAAGCGAACTTACTTGACATACGGACGTGTTGTGTTGAGAACAAATATAATAAAATTTTAT
Source organism: Amphipoea oculea (assembly GCA_945859645.1). Taxonomy (NCBI): domain Eukaryota; kingdom Metazoa; phylum Arthropoda; class Insecta; order Lepidoptera; family Noctuidae; genus Amphipoea; species Amphipoea oculea. Next base: position 9,548,407 of record OX243876.1, read on the forward strand.
AAACAGGAGACCTACTATTGCTGTGTGTGACTGTGTGGTACGTATAAGTGTGCATACACACGAGCCACACGCGTCAACGGCTGCCGTCACCGCGTGCGGCTGCAGTTACCTCTGCCGTTGACGCATGTTGCTCGTCGGCTCGTGTGTATGAGCACTACCGCAACATTCCTCTGCTGAACCCATTTTATGACGTCCCAAAAAAAAGTCGTTTAGTCCACTCTCGACCCCTCGCCCCCTAATAATTAATGTGTCCACTGGACCCCTAACTATAGTTTACTCTCGACCCCTAAGGGTCGAGAGTGGATTTTATTTTCCAGCCAAGTTTTAGTTTCCTCTCGACCCCCAAAGTACAGTTACGATGATAAATCATCAGTCTACCCTATAGTTGCATACTATTTAACTAAAATACCCTTTTATAATACTTTTCAGTAGTTATCAAGCGATTAGTGGTTGTTTTTATCATTTCAACAGGGCTGTTTGGAGAAAAGCGAATGTGTATTGTTTAAGAATATAGGTACTTTGGGAAGTAGGGTCTACTTTCATGCATAGTACCGGTTTTCTGCAAGTATGATCTTTGTAGCTCTCATAACCATCGAAATTTATCGTCGGCCATTTTTTATTTCAAATAAAACAGATTGAGAAGATTAAAGTTGTCCTGGTTCTTAATTACAACGCAGGTCAAAGCCCTTTGGGAAACTTAAATATGAATTTAACTCGGGTACTTATCTATGAATTTAACACACTATCTTATAAACCTAACAGTTTCTAAAAAAAAAGTTTTATAAACACCACGTTGAGTTCTAAAATGGGTATAATAGACGTAAACAAGAAGGCTGCCAGGCTCAAATGGAATCAGCTGAATGCAGGATGACCGCTGGGCAAAAGTTTCCACACAATGGGTGCCTGAAGATGGACGGCGCCCGCCGAGGTCGGTCCAGAAAGCGGTTGCGAGATGACCTGGACGCGTACCGCGAGGGCTGGTTCGAGGTGGCGCGAGAAAAGAGTTTCTGCAAGTAGTTTGGGAAGGCCTTTGCCCAGCAGTGGAACAGTGTAGGATAAAAAAAATCTGCACAATAGTTTTACATCAAAAGTTAATTTGATTAAAGGGAAATATACTCCCATCCATCCAATCAAAGTGGATTAATGTCCAAGCTTCATAGTTGTGAAGCTGCGTTACTACGCATGTATGCTCAATGCAATCACAATATCTAGTTTTGTTATTGAAAAACATTCGGTACATGAAAAAGATGAATGTAATCCTGTCAGTATCATTACTTTACGCTCATGTTGTCTGTGTGTTCGTCATATAGGAATAGGCTCTAGGTTTACTTTGATTTTTACTTGATTCACTTTTTTATTAACTTTCAGGTATTTTAGTGGTGGTAAAATTGTGTTGGGCCGTTCCTTATCTATGTAAAAAATAAATATTTTTTTAAAATAGACAAGCGATTTTTTTTTATTTCGTTCTCGAACAAACAAATCAAATAATCTTATCATTTATTTGTTTGCAAACATGGATAATAGAAAACAATTAAGTCCCACTAGATGAATATCAGAGGGGCAATTTTCGTAATTTGAGAATTTCAAAATTTTAGTCTATGAACGTTCTCAACGTTCATAGTCTGATCTCGGTCTCAATCCGTCAAAAATACCTCTAATTTCCCGACATTTTTGACAAGTTTCTGACATTGATTGTCGCTGAGATGAGATTGCGACTAGATTTAGAACGTTTTTAATTACGGGAATTCTCCTTCTGAATACCAAAAATATTATTTAAATCAACACTTCCCACTGCAGTAGTCACTATAAAATCAGCAAACAGCATTTAACATTTAGATCAGTAAATATAGGTTACTTTACGTCATAGCTATTACTTATTCACTCTACAAGATAAAACAAAATTCCACCAAGTGCAACTTGGACTCGCACACGTAGGGTTCCGTACCACCGACCAATATTAAAAACTACATTTAAAAAAAAAAATGTTTACCTCTTAATTTTTTTACTTTTATTATTTGTTGTTACAGAGGCAATAGAAATACACATTCTGCAAACATTACGACGGTATACCTGTTACGGTTCATGAGATACAGCCTGCTGACAGACAGCCGGACAGCAGAGGCTTAGTAAAAGGGTTCCGTTGGCAAACTTTGGGTACGCAACCCTAAAAATGAACCGGTGCATATTGAGATGAATAAAAGATATCCAAGTAGAGCGTCTCCTTTTGAGATCTTTCCTTTGAATCTTTTACTGTTAATGGAAGCAAAGCAATTATAGTGAGAATAGTAACTTCACTTACTGTTTTCCAGGAACGTTTCCCTACTTTCATTTTACAGTTATATCAAAATGCACTCAACGCAATCGCCCTGCCAAAAGTACCGCTTAATGTCTTCAAATTTACATTTAGAACACACTGCATCTTGAATTCAAATGTCGTCAAAATTGTTTCCGTTATGAAACACGCTGTGTTCAGAAACAGAAGCTTTTCAATGGAACACGGAGAAGTGTTTCTCTTTCTTCATGTTTATTACATTGCGCCAGCACTTTTAAATTAAACTGTTCTCGTGTTCGCGTGTGTAACCAGCCGGGTTTTCGCCTACACACTATCAGTAGTAATGGCTTTCATTTTGACAGTTCAACAACATTCATTGCATTGACGTTGTAGAGCAGACAATTTTTTCGAACTTATGAAGCAGTGACGTGCATTGCATATAGGCATATAAGCAGTGCCTACCTCGATATATCAACATAAGCCTGTCAATTACATTTTAGTGTGTATACCCCACAATTAAGAAACTCAGTAAATTATCATACCTAACAAAAAACAAAATATTCAAACAAACACGCTCGGCAGTAGGCAGTCGTCGGACGGCCAACTCGGCTCCCGTACTATTCGCACATTGTCATTGGTCTTTACTCGTTCAAGTTAATACGACAAAATTATAAATACGTACGTCTCACGCGTAATACCATGACGTTCGACCTTCGCAATTTATCACCCTTAAGTAGGCATGCCTACTCAAATAATCACACTATTGACCTCACTTTTTTTCTGATTAGTGACCGCGTTTGCGTAGACTAGACCCGGCCAAGTGCCTATCTATTCTGAAAACCAATGCACGCCACTGTTATGAAGCAATGGATTAGCAATATCCTTCAAAATGATTCAGTTTGATATTGATAGTGTGTTACGCCGAGGGGCTTGTGGCTAAATAATAACAGCCACACCGAAGTCGGTGTCTTTGGTTTTGTATTTACGTTTTTTGCCACCGACTTCCGAAATTAAAGTTATTTTTCACTTTGTAGTGTTTCTTTTGGAAGTCGGTTGTATTTTTGTTAAAAACTTTTTATTTTACGATTTTTAGTGGGTCTGCTTATAATTTATCTAAGTTACAATAGCCAGTGTCAACATGCTCATCGCCTTTTACATAATATTGCTTTTCCCGATGCAGGGAAGTTAATTGTTGAGGAGTTCTCCTGGTCCACCATCAGCTCCATATTACCATTCACATCGTGGCGAGCATAAATTGCTTAACAACCATATTAAAGTAATCGAAGAGCAACCCGTAAAATACTTAGATATTATTGAGTAGTTCCGGTGTCCATCTGTGGTCTTCATCATCAGTTCCACTTCACCAAATGGTGCTTTCCGAGAGCAAATGCACGAGTTACTATAAAAAATACCCAAATCGCTATAGGTGTGCCTATAATATTTGAAGAGTTCCTTCGATTTCTCCTGGATCCAATCATCAGATCCTGACTTGGTGACTATGGGACCACTTCAGAAGTATCTCCTTTCGAACAAAAAACTAATTTTGAAAATCGGTCCACAATTGACGGAGTAATCGCGTAACAAACATACAGAAAAAAAAAAGCATACCGTCGAATTGAGAACCTCCTCCTTTTTTTGAAGTCGGTTAAAAAGACGCAATTGCCTTTCTTTATACTGAAAAAGCTGATACTGGTTTGAGAGCAGTGGTGATGAAATGATTTACACAAAATAAAAAGCCCGGCTGGGTTCGAACCCACGACCTACATCTCGTATTATAAGCCGGGGCCGTTACCAATGGGCCACCATTGCTCTCAAACAAGGTGTTACATTTTCAATTGAAACCGATTCGTGAGCTAGGTGGTACAGTCAGCATCAAAAGTCGATTAACACTATAATTTTTACATGTTATTAAATTGACAAAAACTTTTTTCAATAAACTGATTTTTAGCTTTTCACATAAGTAATAGACAAGAGTATATATTCTAAAAAAAAACTTCTGCGGCAATTTTGAACAAATATTTTGCTCAATAACTAAGATTAAAAAACTGAAGTGTTAATCAACTTTTGATGCTGACCGTACCTGTGTTACAGGACAGTGTCTTCACCCGTTTGTGGAAACATAGCTGTTGGTTGATTGATGCGAAAATTATGCAAAGATATCTTTAACAAACTCCTACGCACGGAGTAACTTTCCAATCCAGTCAATAGCATTGATGCCATGTCGCGTCGATAGCAAACGAGTTCGGTCTCACAGCTCATCAATCACTTGTAGCTACTCTCGCGCATAACAATATCCAAGCGAGGTTATAAATTTATATATTTTTATTTACTAGCCCGTATTAGAATCACTAAGAACAAAAGAAATACAGAGTTATGGGCAAACGTAATGAAACTCCCCATTTCCTCTGCGTGTTGCTTACGTAAATAAAACGGAAACATTCAAAGGAAATGCCTACAAGGAAGGCAAAAATACTCAAAGAAGTTGGCTCGGAGAACATTCAAGTCCTTTTAAATAAAAGTTGCCTTTTATCACTGGCTAAAACGTCCATTTCTCAGGGCGGACTACTAAATGGACAAAGAAACGCGAGGCTGAGATGACACTCAAGTGCTTTCTGGGCTTCGCAGTTTTAGCCCAAACTTGGTGAGTTAGTCGCCCCGGTGTACGTGTTACTGTCTCCGGACGATATTGTCGCTGCGACACCTTCCTCCCCCTTTTTATGAGCCTTTCTTAAAACTTGTTATTTCAGGTGCATTTTATTTGCTGGATCTACTTCTTTGTAGCTGGTTAGTAAATTGAGATTGTGGAAGAAACACAATGTACTATAGCAAGCAGTGTTCATAATCTCAGATAACTTACGAGTACACATTCCAACGCCACTTAATCAGTTATCTACTATAGTCAAATGTATTCAAAGTTGATTTTTAAGTGACCATTTGTCATAGTGTGGGTTTAGGGGTCTTTGGTCAACTGGACCCACTCGAACTGGAACCGCGGGTCCAATGCTTCGTAACGAATTTGCGAAATTTTAACTAAATAGTGCATATCAAACAACCGTAAAATTCGGCGCCAAATCCTGAAAGACCATTTACCAATGAGAAATAAAGATCATTTAGCCTTTAGGACGCGTCCTAACCAACGCGATGTCGCAGGTATGCAATCGTAGTGTTCATTTTATTCGGTAAACCCCGACAAGTAGTCGCGTAGACTTTGGGCGCCTTTCGATTTTCCGAACAAATGAGTGACATATGAACGCGACGATTGCGTAGTCACGCGAACATATTTTTTAGGAACCGCGGTTACAGTCAGGTGTACAAACCGATGACTAACTTAAATAAGAATGTAGTAGAATAAACAAGCAATGTTAAAAAAACAAAAACAATACACAGACGTCACTCTTATTTATTTTACGTACCCAATACTACAACAACCAGATAGATCAATAAAGTATGAGATTATGGTTCTCCGTAACCGTATATTATTATTTTTTACGTCTCTTGATATTTCTCGGGGCCCTGCGGTTCCAGACCTTTACAAAACCGGACCTTTCCGGACCTTTGCGGTTCAGGAACTTTGGCCGACGCCAACTCGCAGAGGCCCGTTAGACAATTTTGAGTGATAAGGAGGCACCAACCGACTATTATCCCTGTATGCACTATGCAAGTGCACCCGGTTGGTATTGCAGAACATGGAAACAAAACATATTGGGCTATAGGTTTGGGCAGTTATAGTGGATCAGTTACTTTGAACTATGGAAGAACTATGTCCTTTGCCTGACAAATGTAAAACGTTAGGGAGGCCTTTGCCAAGAGGCACAATGAACTTCGAGATATATTATATAACTCATGAAAGAAAACAACAGCAACTGAACTAGCAAAAGAAAGGAGTTTCAGGATAAAAAGGGCTATTGATTGATTGAACTTTTGTTTATTTCTGCTATAAAAGCCATTTTTTTTTTATTACATTTTTATTCAATTTCCTATAAGAGTAGTATAAAATACTGCGCATTTTGATATAATTATATTATAAGACTTTCTAAGTAGTTTCTTTTTAATACAATCATGAATAACTAAAATATCCCTAGTTTGTGTTTATATGTATAGTTCGCACTATCTTGCGACTGTGGCGTACATACGCGTTATACTGGGATATCCGGACCTACAAGTGCTATCTGCGCGACTATTGCAGGGTTAAAAATACTGGGCCTGAAACGAGTTGCTAGTGAACTCAAGTAAACTGTTTCCAAGCATATATAAACATGGAGAATGCTGGTATCGGCATCAGTTGAACTCTGTGTCACTTCAGTGCAGCATCAGTAGTACTAACGCTCAAATCTTCTCTTCATAAACGTAAACATGACAAAAACCATCCAGTCTATGTTCCTGTTGGTGTGCGTCGCATTCTTGGTAATCGTCTCGTCTCCGCAGAATGCAGTCCAAGCGGACGTGCGTATCGGCGGCTGCGTCTTTGGCGTTGTTGGCTACGTCTCAAACTGTCTCAATGAGTGCAAAAGACGTGGCTACAAAGGAGGACATTGTGGCAGCTTTGCTAATGTCAACTGTTGGTGCGAACAATAGCACAATTAACATTACACGGCAAGATAATTCGGCGGATCCCATCCAAATTGGCAGACTTATACTGCAAAGAATTGAAATAGTACATGTTTTTAAATGAATGTAACTTATGTTTTATTTGTAACCTGTATGTGTGAACGATGTGACTTCAATTAGATGTTTTTGTAAATTAATTTTCTGTATTTTATTCAAGTTAGAGCAGTGGTGACCAAGTGTTAACGGCCGCGACATACGAGTTGTAGGTCGTAGGTTCGAATCCAGACAGGTGCTTTACTTTGTGTAAATTATTTCATCACCACTCCTCTCAAAACGTTGAAGGAAAACATCGTGAAGAAACCGGCATGTCCTAGAACCAAGAAATTCGAAGACATGTGACATCTGCCAACCCGCACTGGGCCCGCGTGGTGGATTACGGCCCACTCCCTCTCATTGAGAGGAGGCCTGTGTCCCAGCAGTGGGAACATTATAGGCTGATTGTGTATTTTATTCAAGTTTAATATTAGGGTGTTTTATTTGATTTTTTTTTAATTCCCTTCGTGAGCGTAGCAATTCTTCGCCCACACAAAAATAGGGGTATCAGAGTTGGCGGAGCTTGGAAGTTCTCAACCTTAAAAGGTTGAACATTTAAAATACGTAAAAGCTTTCAGCTTTCTAAACAAAAATAAATGTGTTGCTGTCCATATGGGCCCATAAATATGTTCAATAAGGCAAAACCTAAAGGCAAGACCTAAAGCTGGCCTAAGGGGGAGAAGGTTGAATATACCCAAGGGGGCAAATGAAGAAACTGCTTAGACATAGGTGCCTACGTTTGGTTATCTAGCTAGGAATGTAGGTGCCTACTCTACTGCACAAAACAACAAATCACAAACATTGTCTTAACAGTTTCGATATGTTGGGGAACTGTGTGAGAAACCAGTTTAGTTGACTGTTGCTGTTGATGGCAGTAACTACATAGTAAAGTCAGGGAAATTAATTGTTGGGCAAATTGACTACCAACTTAAATTGCCCGTATATTCAAATTTCAAATCATAACTGTCTAAAATATAGTAAACTGACGTAGTGTGTCAATTTGATAAACAATTGATTTGCCTCCCTGTAGTAGATAGGTACCTACTAGGTATCTACGTAAGTGTGTCATATCCTAATGTGAAACTCGTTGTTGTGTTCAAAGCAATGAGTATCGAACAAACGAGATTCGTTTTTACGTTTTTTGTACAACGGCTTTTTCAATAGGTACTTTTATTTTGTTTGTAGGACCTACAAAACCTGTTACTTACCTACTTCTTAACTGTAACTTCATGCTTATGATAATAAAGCATAACCTACAACTGCAACCAGGCAAAAAGCACATACATACTTGTCCGTTTTAGCTGATTTTACGGCTGTACGGTACCGGAAAAAGGGAACCTTACATCAAAATAACTCAGCGGGGTTATTGTGTAACAACATTCATTGCGTTATTTACGTTGTTGAGGGGACAAATTTTTCGAACATATGAAGCAATGGATTATCAATATCCATAAAATCATTCGGATTGTGAGTGAAAATGTGTTACACAATTAGGGTGTCGGTTGCATTCGATCTCGTCACTCAAGCGAATTTAGAATTAAGGCCTATTCAAACCTAAGCGGTATTCGCTGCCACTGTGATTAGACCGTAGAGGTAGAGGTAGGTACAAGTTCCGCCGCGGAGCCGCGGAACTTGATACTAAATAGCTGAGCAAAACCCGCGCGGTATGTAACTCTACCCACGGTGATTGTTTTTAAGAAACAACAGTTATGTGATTGGCGGATAAAGTGAGCAAGCCCTCTTGAAATAAATAGCGAACATTCAATATTGTTACTTAAGCTCCTGCCCCATATAAGTTCCGGTACAGTTAGCGTGCACAGCGCTAACAGTTCTACCTATAGTATATTCTTTCTTTCATATCTTATATGGTAAACAAACACTATGAATGCAGCTGAATAGTACTGAATACCCGTATTTTACCTGGAGTGATTGCCACTGCGTGAGAAAAACATCGTGAGGAAACCGGCTTACCCTAGAATCAAAATTCGAAACATATACTTTATGAATGCAGTTGAATACCAGAAAACATGGAGCGACTCCCAATCTGTCTTCCACCATCCAAATTTTTTTTTGGATGGGAAATCATCAAATGGGGCTCTGCGTCGCTGTCAGTGCGGTGAAGCTGTCGACTGCCTTGGACACCAAGGCCTATCCTGCAGTAGGAGCGCAGGCCAGATAGCACGGCACGCCAGCATCAATGACATCATCCGTCGTGCTCTTGTCAGCGCCGGGGTGCTAGCTGTTTTAGAACCCAACGGCCTGGCACGCGACGATGGAAAGAGACCAAACGGAATGACCATAATGCCCTGGAAGTTAGGCAGACCTTTGGTGTGGGATGCATCATGTGTCGACACCCTTGCGCCATCCCATCTTCCTAGCACGGTGGGCTGTGAAAACCTCAAACGGCGAAAATATTGCAACCTGATTGGGAGTTATATGTTCGAGCCGTTTGGGGTTGAAACACTAGGGCCATGGGGTCCGAGTGCCCACTTGGTTTTTCGAGATATAGCCAAGCGGTTAGTCGACTCTTCACGTGACCAGAGGGCTGGTCTATTCCTTGGCCAAAGAATTGGCATTGCCATGCAACGTGGCAATGCTGCCAGCCTTTTGGGCACTGTTCCTGTTGACAGCGATGCGGACGAATTCTTTGATGCCCTATGATTATTTTGTTTAATTGTACATATTATTATAGTTTACCTATACGTTAGCTTATATTATGTAAATATCTATACAAATAAAAAACTGACGTTTTGGATAGTCACAAAAAAGTGTAATCACGTCATCATCATCATCATCGACATCTAACTATACTTCTATACTTATAATAAATCTGTAGAAGTAAAAATTCTGTACATTGAAAATATCAAAAAAATAAATGGCAGGGAGTGTTACTAGACCAACACCGAACTCAAAAATGTGATTAAAGAAATTGTTGTCTGTCTGTCTGTCTGTCTGTCTGTTTGTTCAGGCATCACGCAAAAACTACCGGTTCGATTACGACGAAACTTGGTATAATATTCTTTAATATCCTGGGCACCACACTGGGTACTTTTGATCCCGGAAAAGTAGATACAATAAAAAACAAACTTAATTTTGTGATTCGATCCCTAGACCCGATTACTGTACCAACCGCAAATAATAAGTTTGTCGTAGGTTACGTCACCCGCAGTGGAGTTCACTAAGGGGCGCTGCCCACGGCTAAGATACTATAATATTTTATCTTAAGATACAATATCGCTCGCCATACAATTCAATGGACTATAATACACGGCGAAGATAATAATCTATAAGTAATAATATTATAAAGAGGTGAAATTTGTTTGTTTGTATGTATGTAGGATATAAGCAAGGATATAGGCTATTTAACATCAAGCTGCGACTCTTCGGAGCCGAGCAGAAAGAAAAAATAAGTCAGAAAGAACGCCAAGCGAAAATGAAGTAATAGCGCGGGCAGGCGATGCAATGCGATGTGTCGGGGGAACCAAACATTGCACGCGAACGAAGTTGCGGGCAGAAGCTAGTTTATAATATTTTTAATGATATCTTTCTCTTTCTTTTCTTCGCAATTCCTCTAGTTTGACGGGACAAGTAACATCAAGATCTGTGTTCAAACAGTTCGGGAGAGCGTTAGTAGCAGCTAATGTCTGAGGAATAGGTGACTTGGAGTGTGCAACAATAAGGGAAGTTAGAACAGCCAGTAAGGGGTTTTCTGCCACGACAGTAATTGTCTGAGACAAATAGATCGCAGATTTCATTATGCAGATCACGAACATAAATATATAAAGTTATATGAATTGTATATGCTGTAGATAACGGTGGGAGTTTCACATTTATATAATATCTTTGTTTATATTCTTTGCACAGATATAATGTGTTACTGTTTGTTTTTCCCAAGTAAATAAATAAACATCAATAAACCCCCTAAGAATTTTAAATATTAGTTAGAGAATTGAAACTTAAGCAACCCAACAAAAATTTATTGGGATACAAGAGAGGTTAAAACCTGTACAAGTGCTTGTAAAGGTATCTAAGGAATGCTTTTTGAACTTTTTCTAAAGTTAATGCATACTGCTTCTCAAAAGGATTCCATACGTACGCAGTAGACTCAGTTCCGGTCCGTCAAGTCTTCTCGTCGCCTATCCCGCAGTGTTTGAAGACTAAGGTCTTCAACCAGTGCGTCCTGCCCGTCATGACATACGGTGCTGAAACGTGGACACTGACGGTCGGGCTGGTCCACAAATTCAAGGTCGCTCAGCGTGCTATGGAGCGAGCTATGCTCGGAGTCTCTTTGAAGGATAAAATCAGGAATGAAATTATCCGGAAAAGAACCGGAGTTTTCGACATAGCTTGCAGAGTAAGCAAACTGAAGTGGCAGTGGGCTGGCCATGTCTGTCGAAGGACTGATGGCCGGTGGAGCAGGCGAGTAGAGGAGACCGCGTACCGGCAAGCGTAGTGTAGGACGCCCCCCCGCTAGATGGACGGACGACCTAAAGAAGGTGGCTGGGGTCGACTGAATGCGGAAGGCGGAGGACAGGGTGCTGTGGCGCAGTCTGGGAGAGGCCTATGTCCAGCAGTGGACTGCGATGGGCTGAGTTGATTGATTGATTGAGACTCAAGTTTGCTGCGGATCAGTGCCCCAAAAACAAGCTTGATAACGTGGGGGCTGTGGAAGTTACGACAGTTCCTTAAAACAAAGCCAAGGCGCCCGACCTTCACCACTTCCTAGTGCTTTCGCTGGGAAGAAGAAGTGGCGCAACAAACTCCCCAGCAATAAAGCAGTCTGTTCAGAAAAACTTGATTCTATACAAGGTATGCAAAGTAATTAACATTACGAGACACATAACATTATAATTTGCCATATGTCAGCTAGCCACGATAATATGTCCTTAAGGAAATTACTTTGGGAATTCCTTAAGGATATTTCCTTAAGGAATTCAAAAAATAATTTCCTTATGGGATTCTCTAGGTAATTGCTAATGACCAAGCGTTAGCTTATCAGTGTATTTGTTATTGTTGTAGGTACTTAAGTTAGTAGATTTACCTAAGTCGAAAAAATATCTCATTTAGATTTTTTGTCTTCTTCATAATTTCAAAAAAATTGAGTTTTACTTATTTCTTAATGCAAGTCTAAATATTTTGTAAAATAGCTAGATTATTTGTTTGATGTATTCTTACTTATAATTATAATTTTGCCTTAATTAGATATTATATAAATAGGTATAAATATAGGCCCCCTATCACATGATACTTAAACATAACTGGCAAAATGTGTGCGGTTCACCTCTGCCTAACCTTTCGGGATTAAAAGCGTAATGTTATGTCTCTGCCACTCTGTATAAACCCTAAATATGATTATCCCTATTCGTTGAATCACGAGCTCGTACGAATATAGTTCGTACTCTCCTGAGACAGTGGGATACATACGCGTTCTACTGGGATAACCCCATAACTGCAAGTGTAATCTGCGTGACTGTTTTCCAGCATATATATACGAGGAGAATTATGGCATCAACATCATTGAACTCTGTGTCACTTCAGTGCAGCATCAGTAGTACTAACACTCAAACCTTCTCTTCATAAACGTAAACATGACGAAAACCACCCAGTCTATGTTCCTGTTGGTGTGCGTCGCATTCTTGGTGATCGTCTCGTCTCCGCAGAATGCAGTCCAAGCGGACGTGCATATCGGCAGCTGCGTCTGGGGCGCTGTTGACTACACCTCAAATTGCCTCAATGAGTGCAAAAGACGTGGCTACAAAGGAGGACATTGTGGAAGCGTTTTTAATGTCAACTGTTGGTGCGAACAATAGGACAATTAACATTACACGCAAGTTAACTTGGTGGATGGTGTCTCCCATCCAAATTGGCAGACTGAAACTGCAAAGAATTGAAATTGTTCATATTTTTTAATTAATGAATATAACTTATGTTTTATTTGTAACTTGTATGTGTGTACGATGTGACTTCAATTAAATGTTTGGTTAAATTCAATTGGTGTATTTTAATCCAGTTCAATAATTTTATAGTCTATGTATGTATTATATTATAGTGTTTCATTTGGGAAAATTTATATAATTTTGTCTCTAGGACCAGCGGCTTAGGCTGTGCGTTGATATATCAGTCAATCAGGACTTTGAACATATTTTCAGATATGTAGATTACATTAGTGAAAGAATTATCAAAATTGGTCCATTAGTTTTTGAGAAAATCGCGGACATGCAAACATACATACATACGGGTCGAATACAGAATCTCCTTTTTTGAAGTCGGTTAATAAAATAAGGACAGTCTCATAAGACCGTCTCTTAGGTCTTCGGAGAATATCCTTCTTTCTTTTTCTTCAAAAAAATTTACCATTTTCACTAAAACTTTTTGTGATGCTAATCGATACTGTTTCTTATAAGGATCAAAAACTCTGTTGGACCAACTGAGGTTTGACTACTAGACAAGTCAGAAATCGCAAATAACTTTTCCCATACATTGCGTAGTCCAAATGAGAATCCCAACTTACATTTTAACATGGGATTGACTAATCAGGCCAAAGCGCAACGCATTTTCACGCAATTTTGCATGAATGCACGCAATGTTGCGGCTGTAATGTGCGCTTGGCTTTACTGTTTGCCTGGAATAACACCTTCGCTCTGAAGTCCAGCTGACGGGCGTAGCAAAATTAATACAAGTTGTGATTACATTCTAATAGGTTGTTTAGGTAACAGTTTATGTCGCCGTGAAACCTGTCAATGACTTTAAGTTACATGAAGAAGTTAAAGACGACCGAAGAGCTTTTACAACGAAAAATATACTTAAAACTTTTCTATCGTGTTTGGGAAATTCGTTCTTCGTCATTTTAAATTAAACTGTGTTAGAACATTATTTTCGGCGAGAAAAATACTCTGAAGTAATATTAGATATTTAAACTCTTACAAACTATGTTGGACATAGGTAGGTATGTCCGAATCTAGGTAAACTTATGTTAGTGTTTTCCTGGATTTTCGGCTTGATTTCCATCGCAAGCTTGAAAGAGCCACCAGATTTCATCATAATCAAAATTAAAAAAAAAAACATTCTGTTTTTAATCCAACATTTGTATTAATTAGTTATCCTCTCGTCATAAAATTGCTAGCGAACACTTCACCTGCAAGCTATTGTACAAATTCACTATTATAATTCACTGACAAAATTAATACAAACGATAGAGAATGAAATTCAATGTGAATTTCATTTTCTATTGTAGATTTAGGTGCACCCGTGTGGGATTTAAATCAACTGGGAATTTCGGTAGATACTGCATATGCATACATGACATTATAATATGCATACCTACCTACCGAATTAATTCTTTGTACTCTCTTCGTATAGTATGTAATAGTTGGATACAATCTGCAACATAACACCGTAGTTTTTTGGATGCATGAAGAAGCCTCCTCGTGTAGCGCAGTTTGTTCCGCCAGTTACTCAACTGAACCGAGCGCTCGGCGCATCCTGGACAGTCACACCCAACACCTTATTTGACTGGCCAATTCTTCCCTTGCGGTGGTAGGACTAACGCCCGCCTGGTTTGCGACCGCCCTCCCGCCGGAGTCCGGCGTTAGGGCGTGTTTCGTCGTTGCGTGGGAATTCTAGTGCCTTAGGCATCTTCTGGGCATGCTCGTTCCATCATAGACCTCATCCATCGCTTTCCATCAGGCGTGAACGAGGTCAAGAGAGGGCCCGTTCAGCATTTTTTTTTAAGTAGTACCTATTACTGTAATGTTTGCGCTGAACTCAGATCTACGTGAATCCTTGAATAATCCTTGATATAACTAAACATACCCATCCATAGAATTTTCCAAACGAAACACCTACTTCAAGCAATTCAGGAATTACTTAAAATCACAACCACAAAAGGCATAGTTACTCGGAATAGGGTTATGAATTCTCCTAATTTATTTTAAGCTGGGTCAGAAAAGCAACGAGGGTCGTAGAACTGTCACCAAAACGTCAAGGGAACGGAATATGTGGCCATGTTTAGGAATTTGTGCGACGAAATTTTCTTACTTCCATTAATTAAACAAGAACAGATCGGCTAGTAAAAGGACTATAAATCTAAATGATGAATAGGTAGGCTCACTCTGTGGATCGGAATTGTAAATTGCTTATTTGTGTGAGATGGTATTTGCTACCGGCGAAAATACTTTATTTGTCTTATTTGGTAAACAAATATGGCAAACTTAGATTTTGAAATAATTACCAAATGCTCAACTCCGTGCCTCGGAAAGCACGTTAAACCGTTTTGTTCGGCTGTCAAGGGACAACATATTGCGCAGTAACACGATAGCGTTAGGTAAAACTGTTTGTCTGACTTCGGACTACCCGTACCTAAACTAAAGGCCCGTAACTAAAGGCCCACCTTTGCAGTCATCATCATCATCATCAGCCTATAATGTTCCCACTGCTGGGACACAGGCCTCCTCTCTGTGAGAGGGAGTGGGCCGTAATCCACCACGCGGGCCCAGTGCGGGTTGGTAGATGTCACATGTCGTTGAATTTTTGGTTCTAGGACATGCCGGTTTCCTCACGATGTTTTCACCTTTGCAGTACCTACTTGCAACTGTTTTAGCTGATTTTATTGCGGGCTATACGTGATTAGTTAAAATATAATTGCCCAGGTAGATAGGATTTGATATTGTTATAGCATGATGCTACTAATATAAAGTAACAGGGTTTGTAGGTCCTACAAACAAAAATATTGAAAAAGCCGTTAATATAAACATGATGCCTTTTTAATATCTAGTTCATGACTTTATAATGCAGATATTGGTTTCAAATTTCGACGATAATAAAGTTGTCATTGGAGCGTCTCTTGATTCAAGCTCATTATTTCATCCAAAGACATTCAATTATTTACTTAACAAATCTTAAATCTCTTTAATTTTGTATTTGCAGAGAGTTTATTTTTGTGTGAATTTCGTTTGTTCGATACTCATTGGTTCGAACACAACAAACGAGTCTCACACTAGAATAAGACTCACGTACTACAAACGTGGGTACAGTCTGGGAAATTAATTGTTTATCAACTTGACACACTACCTCAATTTGCGGTGCGTAAGTACCACGTTGTGCATGCGGTCGTTTTACGTCATAGCATACAACTGCCAATGAAAAGCAACTGAATTTATACAACCATTTAATTGAAGTAACATCGTACACATACAAGTTAGAAATAAAACAAAAATTACATTAATTCAGAAATATGAACTATTTCAATTTTTTGCAGTTTCAGTCTAACAATTTGGTTGGGACATCATCCGCCGAGTTATCTTGCCTTGTAATGTTAATGATTAAAATGGGAGCATTGAGTGTTGTTCACAAAAACACTTGACACTAGCAACGCTTCCACAATGTCCTCCTTTGAAGCCACGTCTTGTGCACTCATTGCGACAGACTGAATATTGGTCAAGAACGGTCCAGACGCAGTTACCGATGGACAAGTATGCTTGGACTGCATTCTGCGGAGACGAGACGATCACCAAGAATGCGACGCACACCAACAGGAACATAGAC
The DNA here is from genome assembly GCA_945859645.1 of Amphipoea oculea. Taxonomy (NCBI): domain Eukaryota; kingdom Metazoa; phylum Arthropoda; class Insecta; order Lepidoptera; family Noctuidae; genus Amphipoea; species Amphipoea oculea. The sequence continues at coordinate 9,564,863 of OX243876.1, forward strand.
TGGGTGGTTTTCGTCATGTTTACGTTTATGAAGAAAAGATTTGAGCGTTAGTACTACTGATGCTTCACTGAAGTGACACAGAGTTCAACTTATGTTGATGCCAGCATTCTCCTTTATGCTGGGAAACAGCCACGCAGAAGACACTTGCAGGTATGAGCTCGTGATTCAACGAATAGGTATAATCGTGTTGTACTTCGTAGCACGACGTATAACTTTAGATGGTAATAAAATCCTTTTAATTTGTACTATTTTATACCACTAATTAGAAATTTTATACCTCTCAATTATCGTAGATATACAGGTCGTGCTGCCAAGATTCCTTCCCTGCACGACCAGTCTAAATTTCCAGCTGGCATAGAAGTTTATGAAACGGGAGTATGCCTAAAAATTGGTTTGTACTCATTATGTACTCCTATTTCATTACTGGTAAATTATCGTAAAAAGATAGACAAGCAAAAAAACATTTTCTGCCTATAAGCCTATAAATGATTTTTATATTTGACACTAGATGGCGTTAAATTCAAAAAAATAAAATTACACAAAATAACATACTATATAGCTACATTTGTTTAGCATAACAAACATGGACGAGAATATTTACATAAAATCATTGGGAGAACTTACATATTTACAACAAATGATGAATAATTTTTCTTAACTAAGAAGATAACTTTTCTCGTTCTACTCTCTAGTATTACAGTCTTTTGTTGTGTTTAATCCATATCCACATCTCCATACTAATATTATATGTGAAAGTGTGTTTGTTTGTTTTTCCTTCTTTCTCGTCGAAAGGAACCAATGAATTATCATATTTTACAGGGATAGTTTAAGGTCTGAGTACTTTTTTCCCGGAAAAACATCTTATTCCCACATGAAAAAAGTTTTATTATCAATATGTATACGCGGGCGAACCCGCGGCTAACAGCTGGAGTACAATGAAAAAATTGCAAAAAAAAACTAACAATAGTGGGGTTTTAGTCGGCAGGAGTCCGACATCATAACCCTCGGTTCTTCGCGAACGGAGGGTAAAAAAAAAGTTAGGGGCCAGGCCCCCCCTAGAAAGAAGCCCTAGATAGGCCAATGCCCGTAGGTACCTAATAGCTACCTACTACAAACGTGGGTACTGCAAGGGAAATTAATTGTTTATCAAATTGGCACAATACGCCAATTAGCAAGCTACCCCAACTCTGATATGTAGAACTCCACCATATATATACCACCATACCACCTATTTCTGTGTTGGTGAAGTAATGCTACGCTTACGAAAGGGGATATTTGTTTTTTCCAAATGAAATATTCTAATACATACCACATATAAAATTATTAAACTGAAATAAAATTTATCAACTAAATTTAAAAAAACATTTAATTGAAGTAACATCGTACACATACAAGTTAGAAATAAAACAAAAGTTACATTCGTTTAGAAATATGAACTATTTAAATTTTTTGCGGTTTCAGTCTAACAATTTGGTTGGGACATCATCCGCCGAGTTATCTTGCCTTGTAATGTTAATGATTAAAATGGGAGCATTGAGTGTTGTTCACAAAAACACTTGACACTAGCCATGTTTCCACAATGTCCTCCTTTGAAGCCACGTCTTACGCACTCATTGCGACAGACTGACATGGGGTCAATAACGGTCCAGACGCAGTTACCGATGGACAAGTATGCTTGGACTGCATGCTGCGGAGACGAGACGATCACCAAGAATGCGACGCACACCAACAGGAACATAGACTGGGTGGTTTTCGTCATGTTTACGTTTATGAAGAGAAGGTTTGAGCGTTAGTACTACTGATGCTTCACTGAAGTGACACAGAGTTCAACTTATGTTGATGCCAGCATTCTCCTTGTATGCTGGGAAACAGCCACGCAGATGACACTTGCAGGTATGGCGTTATCCTAGTAGAACGCGTATGTACGCGACTGTCGTAGGAGAGCGCGAACTAAATATTATATTCGTACGAGCTCGTGATTCAACGAATAGGTATAATCGTGTTGTACTTCGTAGCACGACCATAAACGCATTCATTATAACTTTAAATGGTAATAAAATCCTTTTAATTTGTACATACTATTTTATACCACTAATTAGAAATTTTATACCTCTCAATTATCGTAGATATGTATACCTATCTACGATAATTGAGAGGTGTAAAATTTCCCCCTAAATGGGCAAAAAATGTGTTTTTGCTTTTCAAACAATTTAGCAATAATTAAATAGGAGTACGTAATGAGTAAAAGTTTTTAGGCATGCTCCCGTTTCATCAACTTCTATGCCAGCTGGAATTTTAGCGTGGTCGTGCTGGGAAGGAATCTTGCGAACACGGCCTGTATATATTTACGATAATATTGAGAAGTATAAAATTTCTAATTAGTGGTATAAAATAGTACAAATTAAAAGGATTTTATTACCATCTAAAGTTATAATGAATGCGGTCATGGTCGTGCTACGAAGTACAACACGTATAATCATATTTAGCGTTCATACAGGGTGGTGGTAGAGACATAAATCACGCTTGTGATCCCGAAAGACAGGCAGAGGTGAACCTATAGTACACCCACATGTTGCCAGTTATGTTTAAGTACCATCTGATAGGGAGAGAGCCTATTGCCATCAACCGGCCCTCATATTTCCCATGCTATATGCTGTAAAATATGAATCTTCAGTTTCATTCCAAGCAAAGAAATAGAAAAGTACAACAGCAATGCGTGGCGTTGGTTTGGCTTCCCACCTTCTTTGAACATCACGAACAAATGTTAATGAGGAAGAAAATTCATTTACCGCGCTGTGGTCATGTTAACGTAACAATTTGAGGCTAGTCATAAATATAGCAGTAGCCGTAGGTCACGCGTAAATCTGCTCAGTATACAGCTCCAGACGTCATTTGCACGCTGGATCCTGATATCACTCAGTCACTGCGTTCGATGCTCTCAAGCGAAGTAACCGGATTCTTGGATCTTTCACATATGATTCGGAATCATGTTTCATGTAGCAGACTATGTATTAGAACGTAATGTTGTAATGGCAATCATGTCATTTGGTTTAAATAGGCTTTTATTTTTATTTGATGTATCTTTTAAATATTTTCCTTTATTTTTTTACCGACTTCAAAAAAAAGGAGGCAATCAATTCGACATGTATGTATGTAATATTATTGGAAGTGCTATATATTCACATATGAGAATCTATTAGGGCTTCCAAACAAATATACATAATTTCATAGATGTATGTACGAGTATGTATGTATGTTTGTCCACGCATTTCTCCGCAACTATTAATCGGATCGTGACCAATTTTTTTATTGGCTTACATTTACTTCAACTTAGGTCACAGTGCAAGTTTCATTAAAATCAATTCAGTAATTTTCAAGATATGAACTAATACATGTCAGTGTGACGGCCTGGCTTATTGATAAGATCTACGGGTGTAGTGCCAAAGGGAAAACATCTCAAAACCTTGCTCAAATTCTAGTGCAATATTTACAACAAAACTAATAGATACTTACCTACTTATTACAAAAAAATATTCTAGTTTTTACTTAAAACTAAAAATTACAAAATAAAAAAATAATTTAAAAAATTTAAATCGACTTCAAAAAGAAATTAACTCAAAATTATGAAATACTCGTCACTTTAATTTCGGAAGTCGATGGCAAAAAACTAAAACTAAAATATAGATCTCAAGACACCGACTTCCGATATTAAAGTTATGTCATAATTTTGAGTTAATTTCTTTTTGAAGTCGATTTAATTTTTTTAAATTATTTTTTTATGTGAATGTTAGAACGTTATAGGCTTTAAAGACTAGATTTATAGACCATTTTCTATTTTATTGTTGAAAGGCCTACGATGTCCGCTTACACCAGTTAATTGAACTGCAATTTGAAAACATTGTAAAAGCCAATTATTTTTAAACTAGTTGCGCCCGCGGTTTCACCCGCATAAGTCTCGATCCCAGCGGAATATCAGGATAAAAAGTATCCTATGTCCTTTCCTGAGACTCAAACTATCCCTATACCAAATTTCATCTAAATCGGTTCAGCGATTTAGTCGTGAAAAGGCAACATACAGACAGACAGACACAGTTACTTTCGAATTTATAATATTAGTATGGATTATATTATATTATATATACAGGATGAATTTGAAAACATGCGACAAATTGAAATGGGAGATTGTACTCATCATTATGAACAACTTTTACTATGGGCCCAAACCTAAAATCGCGAAAAAAAAATCAGCTGTTCCCTACATTTTGACGAGTTATGCAAACATAAATGTAGGGAACAGCTGATTTTTTTATCGCGATTTCAGGTTTGGTCCCATAGTAAAAGTTGTTCATAATGATGAGTACAATCTCCCATTTCAATTTGTCGCATGTTTTCAATTTCAGCCTGTATATTATATAGTACCTATATATAATTTATGGATGAGTAACTGTGGAATTTCTTATGGGCATCTACTATCCAGCCAAATGACTGGATAGTAGATGCCCATGTATGTTATACCTATACATATAATGCATAATTATAAATGTGTCGATACCCTTGCGCCATCTCATGTTCCTAGCACTGCGGGCTGTGCTGGCGCCGCGGCTACAGCTGCTGAGACCCTCAAGCGGCGCAAATACTGTAACCTTATGGGCAACTACAGCTTTGAGCCGTTTGGGGTCGAAACGCTCGATTCATGGGGCCCGAGCGCGCGTCTCCTTTTTAAGGACTCGCCGGCTGGTCGATACTTCACGTGACCAGAGGGCTGGGTCGTTCTTATGCTAATTCTTTGGCCAAAGAATTAGCATTGCCATTCAACGTGGCAATGCTGCCAGTCTTCTGGGCACGTTTCCGAATGACAGCGATGCGTACGAATACTTCGACGCCAAGTGTCCTTTGTTTTATTTTTTTTATTTTTATATACCTATTTGTATTGTAAGTTAGTTAGTCATTTATTTTAGTATCTAGTGTATATAGTTAGTTACTTATTATGAAGCAATATCTCTAATAATAAATCAAATAAATTTATTGGAATCTAAAAAAAAATGCATATAATATCTAATTACGACAATATAATTATTATAAGCCAGATAACATCAGATAAGCTAGAGTTATTTTGCAAAATATTTAGACTTGGGTTAAGATACAGGTATAGTAGATAATACGCATATTTTATTTTATGACTAGCTTCTGCCCGCGACTTCGTCCGCATGAAATTTCACCCTCCCCCATTCACCCTATTAGGGGTGGAATTTCGAAAAACCCTTTCTTAGTGGATACCTACTCTTCACTAAGAACACACCCTCCAAATTTCATGTCTCTAGGACCAGCGGTTTAGGCTGTGCGTTGATATATCAGTCAGTCAGTCAGGACTTTGAATTTTATATGTTTTATGATGAAGCCTCTTGCTTCTGAAACAAAAAAACTAAATGACATATTTTTATCGACCAAGGTAAATCTACTAACTTAAGTACTTACTTGGCTATTCAAAATTGATTTCGAATTAGGTAAATCAATTGGCATAACCCCTCGTTAAAAAGTAATTAATTTACCTAATTACCTACACAAGCCAACATACATAATTTCTAGTCATTAGATTGCACAAGCGATTATACTCGCTTGTACAACCAACAATAACAAATACACTGATAAGATAACGCTTGGTCATATGAAATTACTTACCTAGAGAATTCCCTAGAGAATTCCCTAAGGAAATCACTTTGAGAATTCCTTATGGAAATTACTTTGGGAATTCCCTATGATCTAGTAAGGCATTGACCTAGGTAGGCAGGCCTTTCACTTGATGGGAGTTCATCGAGGAAGGTGGATAGTGAAGCTTACTGATCTAAACTTATAAGGAAAAAAGATTTGTTTTTTTGTATGTTTGTTTGTCTAAAATAGCTTAACGCGGATTTAGATGAAATTTGGAACATGGGTAGACCGTGACTGACCTGAATTAGGACAAAGGATACTTTTTGTCCCGATGTTTCCACGGGATCGAGACTGATACGAGTGGAACCGCGGGGCGCACCTAGTTAACTAATTTTTTTACGGTAGGTATGTCACGACGCGACGCGACGGAAGAATATTTAGACAATTAAAATAAATATTAAATTATTAAATTCTACCTCGCGATATAAAGGTACCTACCGTTTGCTCAATAGCGTAAACAGTGACAGAGGTACGGTCAGCATCAAAAGTTGATTAACACTTCAGTTTTTTTAATCTTAGTTATTGAGCAAAATATTTGTTCAAAATTGCAGCAGGAGAATTTTTTTTAGAATATATACTCTTGTCTATTATGTGAAAAGCTAAAAATCAGTATATTGAAAAAAGTTGTTGTCAATTTAATAACACGTAAAAATGATAGTGTTAATCGACTTTTGATGCTGACTGTACCTACCCAATTTTTCAATAGTCAGCTCCATAGTAAGGGCTAATTTTATTAAATTATTATAGAAGATAGAACACGCAGGGGATTTCTATTGTAAACACTGTTAAAATAATTTCAATGAGTAGCCAGCCCAAATATGCTTAGGTGCTTTATATAACGTTTGGGCCCAAATAACCTTCATACTTTATTTTGTCTCCAGACAGTTTGTTTTTTTCTTTAAAATTGAGTTTTAACTAGACTGATTGTTACAAAATTAAACGTGCCTTTTGAATGCCCTTTAAGCTGTTAAATAAACAGGGTGGTTCGTGTTGTATTTTTGACCATCTACAAATTGATTAAAAACAAAATCGCCTTTCGTGTCTGTCTGTGTGATCGTTTAGATCTTCTAAACTGCACAATTTATTTTGACTTACAATTTATATAGACCAGTCTCGCGGTATCAACATCAGTAAATTGACGGATGTTTCTCACAGCATATGCTGCTGAACTTAGCCGTCCTGCAAGGGATGTTAAATGAGGTTAATGAGGACCCCATTGAAGTCTTGAGTCGAGCGTGATCCTGTTTCTCTTGATTCAATACTATCTCACAATTACTATTTTTGACATTTGGTAAAGAAAATCTTATGCACTTCGTATTTTTTTCCATTTAATACTAAATTATTAGCAGTGAACCGATTTTGGATCTGCAGTAGTCTTCTCCATAGGTACCTACGCTTTGGAATGGGAAACTAGCTGCATCTTTCTGACCGACCGACCGCTTGACAATTCAATAGTGCCTGTAATTGGTTTAATTGAAATAAATGCATTCAGTTTGAGTTTGACGTGGTTTTTGACCATCATTTATTCCGGAAGGAATACCTACATGCTCTAAGTAAATGATAACTCCGCACAGAAATATCGATGTTTTGATGTCGCCATTGCACCCGTGCGAAGCATGGGTGGGTCACTAGTTGCTTATAAAAACCTACAAACAAAAAAAAACACATTATATGAGATTTTGTTTTACCTAATTCGGTAACAACACTACAGTTTAATTAGGTTAATCCTGTTATGATAGTTGTAAAGGTAATTATAAATAAATAAAATTTTGCACTTACTCTTTTTTTTTTTGTTAGCCTATTTTTGTGTCCCACTGCTGGGCAAAGGCCTCCCCTTTTTTCTTCCAAACATCCCTGTCTTATATTACTCTTAAAATAAATAACGCTTAAGAATATACTTAGGAACGTATGCAAGCTCCAAATGTTTCTGAAACTCATCATGACTGCAACTGCAAACGCCCAACCCAGCTGATTATACACACTCATAGTTACGCCCAATAATAATAAAGCCGTAATTGGCAAAGTTAGTTTAGCCATTACCGCTGTGTAGTGCAGCAAATTCTAAAGGCTAGCGCAAAATGGGGCGGGCCGCACTGCAACGCAAAGCATTCCAAAAATCCTCCGTCATACCGTTTATATGTATATTTTCTGTGAACTAACGCACACTATGAGCGGGCCGCACCGCAGTTTTTTGCATGAAAATGCGTTGCGCTGCGGCCCGTTGCGGCTGTAATGTGCACTTGGCTTTACTATTTGCCTGGAATAACACCTTCGCTCTCAAGTCCGGCTGACGGGCATAGCAAAATTAATACAACTTGTGATTACATTCTAATAGGTTGTTTAGGTAACAGTTTAGGTCGCCGGGAAACCTGTCAGTGACTTTTAGTTACATGAAGAAGTTAACGACGACCGAAAGTTACGCTTTACTGAGCTTTTACAGCGAAAAAATATAAAACTTTTCTTTCGTGTTGAGAAATTCGTTCTTCGTCATTTTAAAGCAAATTGTGTTAGAATATTATTTTAGCAAAATGGTAGGCACATTAGATACTTATTTCAAACTAGATTTTCGGCTTGATTTCCATCGCAAGATTGAAAGTGCTATCATAGGTATTTCATCATCATTAAAATTAAAAAAACATTCAGTTTTTAATCCAACAATTGTGATAATTACTTATCCTTTCTTCATAAAATTGTTAGTAAACATTTCAATTGTCACCTATGGTACAAATTCACTGTAATAATTAATAGGGATTTAATTCAGCTGAGAATTTCAGTGGATACGCATACGTGATATTATAATATGCATACCTACCTACCGAATTAATTCTGTATACTCTCTTCGTATAGTAGCTATATATTGAATACAATCTGCGATACAACACCGTAGTACATAGTAGTAGTAGATTACAGTAATAGCACTGTAATATTTGCACCGGACTCACTACGTGAATCCTTAAGGAATCCTGGATATAACTTAAGTATTCTGTGTTATAACTAAACATACCTATAGGAAATTCCAGCAATTCAGGAATAACTTAAAAACATAACCACAAAAGGCATAGTTACTCGGAATAGGGTTATGAATTCTCCTAATTTATTTTAAGCTGGGTCAGAAAAGCAACGAGGGTCGTAGAACTGTCACCAAAACGTCAAGGGAACGGAATCTGTGGCCATGTTTAGGAATTTGTGCGACGAAATTTTCTTACTTCCATTAATTAAACAAGAACAGATCGGCTAGTAAAAGGACTATAAATCTAAATGATGAATAGGTAGGCTCACTCTGTGGATTGGAATTGTAAATTGCTTATTTGTGTGAGATACGCCACCTATTTGCGACCGGCGAAAATCTCGTATAAAATACAGTGTATTTTTCTTTATTTGTCTCAATCGGTAAACAAATAAGTATGGCGAACTTAGATTTCGAGATAATTACCTAGTAAGTTTAAGTAAATGGTGCCTAAATAATAACATCCAGGGTTGATCGAACTTTAAACTACGCTTGCCGAGGTCAGTCCGTGGATGGGTTACCATCCATTTCATACAAGACCCACCCGTGCGTTGGAAAGCACGTTAAGGCGGTACCCCGACAAAATAATGAGCATTCGCGACAGAGACAGAGAGCGACACAACTTCCTCGTACGAAAGTGATACAGCGTACCCTGCGCACGCCCCTTTATCATAGAACTCGCACAATTTTTGGAAATATTTTAATAGAAAAAGAATAGCGATCTTTTTAAATAAATTAAAACATGGATTATTTAGTTTTTTAAATTATCTATCCATTGGTGAAATCCCCAAATTAATAGAACATCAACTTTAGCAAAAGATGAATGCAATCAATAGTTTTAGTCACCTTTTTAAAAGGAGATTTTAAATTAACATTTAAAAACAAATAATAACGTGCAATGTGATGATAGGATATCGAACATTAATAATGTGCTTTCAGATGTAGTTTATGTCTCATAATTATTGAGTTAATAAATAGCCTCTGAATAACGAAGAAAAACGCGGTTTTGGTCGGGGTATCGCCTTAAGCCGTTTGTTCCGGCTGTCCAATCTTACCAAAGGGCAACATGTTGCCCAGTAACACGATAGCCCTTGGTAAGACTGGTTGTCAGACTTTCAGGCTTTTGATTACCTGTAACTACTATCTAAGATCTACCTACAGAAAACCTTTACATACTAAGAGGCTGTAACCCAGCATTGCTAGACGTCCCGATTTTGGCGGGACGTCCCGGTTTTTATCCCCGTGCGGGACAGGCTCAGTCCCGCTTTTCGGAGATAGAAAAATAAACAAGTTATTCGTAAGTGTATAATATTAGGTACTTATTTATCACTGCTCTTATCCCAATTTATTTGGGGTCGGTGCAACATGTATTTTTCTTCCGTACTTCTCTATTAGTCTTCATCTCGGCGATCACCCCTTTTCCCATTTGTATTAATTATTTATATAATACTAGCTGACCCGGCGAACTTCGTACCGCCTCAGAATCAAAGAAGCCGATGCATTGTACAAAATGTATGAAAAACCTTTTTTTATTATCTTTGAGAATTTTCCCCGTCCTTTAACAGTTATTCTGCTATTCTGGGCGGAGACAAATCTAACAAATCAAAGATCATAAAAATCGATCCAGTGGTTCTTGTCTTCTTCTCGACGGTGAGGTTTTCTCCTTTTGTCAAAAGCGGGAGCTTTTGACGAAAGAATCCCGATTTTATACTCAAAGGGTTTCAAAACCCCACTTTGCCCGAAAAAATATCTGGCAACGCTGTTGTAACCCGGCATGGTTGTAGCATGCAACCTCCGCGAGTCCATTAGATATAGGTAAATGGTACAAATACGAGACAAACATTAAGTTGTATTTTTAGAATAGAAGAAATAACACAAGGGGTCTGTTAAGCTCACAATCGAAGCACAGTGTTCCATTTGACCAAAAAAAATTCCCTCTGCTGTTTTTTCTAAAAACCGCGATCGTGGAACGTGTTTTTTTATCAGTGATAGGCTTTATTTAGCAATATTTCTGTGCTAGTGTCAAGCCGCACTTTTGAGATTTTAGAGAAAAAAAAATAAAATCTGAAAAAAAATTATTACTTACGCAGTATCTAGAGGTGATTTTCCAAAAATAAAAACTGGAAAATATGCGCCCAAAGATGCTCTATCAGATTACATTTATATAAAATATATATCTTGGACGCTTTCAGAATTTATTTTAATTTTTTTAATGAATAGATCACCTAAACTTCATGATTTAAAAAAAAATTATTTGAAATGGACACGCGGGTGTTTTACTCGTGCATTATAAATGCATCCCTTGATCGATAAATACCATAAACAGCATAGGGATTTCTTTGGTCTAATGGAACACTATGCGAAGTCATAATTATCAAAGAAAAGTTTTAAAATGTATTAAACGTAGAATTGTTTATAGGAATAATTATGTTATTTGACCAACCTTCATTTAATTTATTCATCTGGTACGGTAAGCTCGCAGAGGGCTCACAGTACCTACTTGCCACTGTTTTAGCTAATTTTATAGCGGGCATTGATTGATTAGAATATAATTGCCCAGGGGGGCAGGTGTAGGATACGAGTTGTTATTATTATATTAACATGAAGCTACAATTATAAAGTAATAGGTTTTGTAGATCCTACAAACAAAATAAAATTACCTATTGAAAAAAACCCTTGTATGTACAATAAACGTAATGCCTCTTTAATAGTTCATGACGGTATAATTTAAGTACCTAATGCTAATGCAGATATTGGTTTGAATTTCGATGAAATAACGTTATCATTGCAATTTAAACGAACGTCTGTTGATATAATTGCAAAATAAATGCGTTTGAAGCTCATTATTTTATCCGATCGCAGAGGGTGTCATTTAGTGTGAACCTCGTTTATTCGATATTCATTGCTTCGAAAAAAACAAACGAGTTTCACATTAGAATAGGACACCCGTACGTGATACCTAGTACCAACCTACTAGAGACGGAGAAATGAATTGTTTATCAAATTGACACACTACGTCAGTTTACTATATTATAGACAGTTGTGATTTGAATATACGGGCAATTTATGTTGGTAGTAAAGGACATCATCCATTTTGGTCCAAATGTGAAAGTGCCGGCCAAAAAAAAAAACTGCATTAGTCTGATAGAACTTGTCCACCTAAGCATTTCTTATTAGGGCACCAAAGTTGTAGCACCACTGTACTTGATTTTAATTGAGTTAAAAAAATCTGTCTTTTCACTAACTAAAACAAATGAAATATCTTTCCACATCGTTATATTTTCTATTAAATGAATTATTAAAAACAAAATAAATGTTCTGCCATGAATCCTAGCCAGTAGTTTATGGTTTTGGGGAATGGAGTTTTAATAAAATAAAACTAGTTTTAATTTTTTATGTTTAATGAATGGTTAAAACATCATATCATATTCATCTGGCATAACAATAGTATGCTCTAATCCCAAAGATGGGGGGTAAAACCTTGTAAATGCCGAGCATAACTCATAAACCATATTATGCACATTATATGAGAACAGCACCCAATAGTTCTTTTTCCAATAACGCACGTACAATAGTAGTGAGCGATTGATGGTCTCCCCGATAATGATTTATCCACCACGATATACGTGTAATATTGTCTAGCTCTAACATGTCGGGATTGCAGTCGCCCACGAATCATCCATAAATCATTTCCCTGTTCCTGCAACTCTGTCAGGTGTTCGTCTGGCAAATCGCTGCTGAGCTCAATTGTGAAAGATCCGTTGTCGAGGATATGTTCGCCATAGTAGCTCTTTGCTTGTTTTAATTGATATACGCCAAAAGCGAATAAAAACAACTCGTTCTCGTTCATCCTTGGGAATTCTGAAAACTCTTCCATATCCGCTGTCATCACCCTGAATTGAGCACGTCTTCGGTTATAATTATATCGTTGTATGAGTTCTGCCAATCTGTTTGGCATATTTATTCTTTCATGAATAATCTCTAAAATGTTTGTAGCATGTGGATTGTCTTCAATTAAAATATGAAAGCGATTTAATATGGCTGCTGCGATCCTAAAGAAATCGAACATGCTTCTTAGGGCTCTATTATTATACGTTTCGCAGCAGCCGAAAATCTCTCTTAAATCTGCCGTTGACCACTTCTACTACCCAACGACAGATCGTAATCAGTCTTGATTTGTTTGCCTGATCCGTGGTTAATTGAGTCTCATTTGGATACTTTGTTTCTGGCATGTGTGTTATGTAACCGCTAGACTCGAGATTTTGCACAGAGTCGCGAAATCCACGGTCCAAAATAAACACATCTCCACTCCTATAAAACCAGGGGAATGCACTGTCCGTATTATTTATTAGGCTATTCATTATATGTGCGTCAGATGTAACTGCAGAGTATGGTCCGATTACCTCGATGATGTGTCCATCGCAAGCAACCAAAAGGAATGGTTTGAGGAGATTTCTATATTTGTGATGGCTGTAAGATTTGCGTTGAAAAAAATTATTGCCACTTTTTTGCAAATATACATACGTGCCATCACAAAATAATAGTGATTGCTTTTCTTTCGCTTTCTGGACTCAAAGGGTTCCCGAACAGATTATTGGGCAGTAACAGGTTCCGTTGTGCCACGTCCTCACGTGTCATGTGATCAAATCCAAGATTTAAGGGCACGAAATCTTCTAGAAGTGCGTTCCGTCCAATTTGTAACCACCTGTGGAATGTTGTTTCTCCACATTTAAAAATATTAGCAAGCCTTGCGTTCGAGTCTCCAGTTCTTAATTTAACTAATACTGCCGCCAATATAGTTTTTCTTTTGTTTATTGATCTTAAGCTTGGTAAGCCCTCCAGTAATTCCGCAAACTGGTTTTGACGTAAACCTGTCCAGGTATGAAATTCGTCAAGAGCCATATTGTCATATTGTTCAAAATCAATAATATCATCAGTAATACGTCTTTGTAATATTGAAACTATACTAAACATCTGTGCACCAGTGAACTCTTCAGATTCATTGTCTTGCAAAGGCAGTAAATGCCACAGATTTTGTTCCAAATGTTCACTGCATACACGTGCACTTTCAGGTATGAAATAACTGTACCGGCAGAACATGCGAAAAGTGATGTTCTCGGGAATACGATGGCGAGTTTCATTTACGCAATGTTGGAATATACAACTATTTGACGTGTTTGGTGCGTGTGGTTATATAATGTACAACAATAAGTACCTATAATGTGTTATACAAAAAATATTCCAAACGTCATGTTCTGGCAAGATATTTCAGTTGTTTTAGCTAATTCATTTGATCGAAAATATATGAAAAAAGACAGACCTTTGAAACTCAAATAATACCAAGCACAGTGGTTGTACAGCTTTGGTGCCATAATAAGAAATGTTTAGGCGGACCAGTTCTATCAGAATAATCCACTTTTTTCTTTTGGCCGGCACTTCCATATTTGGACCAAAAATGTATGAAGCGTGGATGATGTCCTTTGCCTAACAATTAATTTCCCTGACTTTACTAGGTAGGTAGTTACTGCCATCAGCAGCAACAGTCAACTAAAATAGTTTCTCACACAGTTCCCCAACCAGTGTTTGTGATTTGTTGTTTTTGTTGTGTGTTGTGTTCATTATTGCCCCCTTGAGTTGATCAGCCCTCTTCCCCTTAGGCCAGCTTTTGGCCTTGCCCTTGCCTTTGGTGACTGCTTTAACAATCATAATTACTGTCCCCATGGACAGCAACATAATTATCATTGTTAAAGAAGATTTTAGGTAGGTATTTTATAAATGTTCAACAACTTGCCTACGTTACTGGCGGTACCCCCAATTTCCTATATCCACAAAGGTTGTGCTTTCATTTTAAGGATGAGAACTTCCAAGCTACTCCAACTCTGATACCTCTATTTCTGTGTGGGCGAAGTAGCACTACGCTCATGAAAGTGATTTAAAAAACAACATCCAAAAAGTATTAAATTGAAAAAAATACAGCAGTTGAATTTAAACAAACATTTAATTGAAGTCACATCGTACACACATACAAGTTACAAATAAAACATAAGTTACATTCATTTCAAAATTTGAACTGGTTCAATTCTTCGCGGTTTTAGTCTGCCAATTTGGATAGGACACCATCCGCTGCATTATCTTGCCGTGTAATGTTAATTACGCTATTGTTCGCACCAACAGTTGACATTAGCGAAGCTTCCACAATGTCCTCCTTTGTAGCCACGTCTTTTGCACTCATTGAGGCAGTTTGAGGTGTAGTCAACAGCGCCCCAGACGCAGCTGCCGATATGCACGTCCGCTTGGACTGCATTCTGCGGAGACGAGACGATCACCAAGAATGCGACGCACACCAACAGGAACATAGACTGGCTAGTTTTCGTCATGTTTACGTTTATTAAGAGAAGGTATGAGTGTTAGTACTACTGATGCTTCACTGAAGTGACACAGAGTTCAACTGATGTCGATACCGGCATTCTCCTTGTTTATATATGCTTGGAGTAGTTTACTTGAGTTCATTAGCAACGGGTTTCATGCTATTTTTAACCCTGCAATGGTCGCGCAGAAGGCATTTTTAGGTAGGGGGATATCCCAGTAGATATGCGACTATGTACGCGACTATCGCAAATTAGCGCGAACCAAATTCATACGAACTCGTTATCAAACGAAGTAATCACATTTAGCGTTTATTATTAAAAAAAAAACGTTTATTAATAGGCAGGGAATCTTAGAAACTTTTTACAACCAATTCACATGACAATAGTTTATTAGTTATTAGTTTAGTTTATTTATTTATTATTTTAAAACCTATAACTCACAATACATTGATTTTGATATTTTCGCGCTGTCGCAATCTAAATTTAAAAGAATGGTTTCACAATTTCTTGCAAGTCGCCCATAAAACGGATGCTCTTGTCATCCGGTTCCTTCGATTCGTCGGTATATAGTGTTTTTCTTCTAGGTAAATACCTAAGTACTCTTTTTTTTTCTCTAATTTAACATGCGTTCGCTATCATACTCATATGTCACGTCGTGGACAATAGTGTGGGTCATACGTATTCTCGACTGTAATATAACTTTTTTTTTTGTAAATTCTGTAATGTATAACTGTTTTTGTCCCAAATAAATAAAAAGAAAAATAAATAAAATATTCTGTTAGTTTAAAGAAATCAACCAAGCAAGAAGGTCCTTTGGTTTGTCTATAAATTAAGCATAACTCATAATTTTAACAATACATTTGTGCTAAGACGGGTAAAACTTGTTTGCTGGATGACTTGATTCATCTTCGCGATCACTGCAGGGTTAATCTATTTTAGGAAGGAAAATCCACGCATCATAATGCAAGTGGTTTGACCAAACTGTTGGCAAGCCGCGTAAGCGGTCACCTACAAGATCGCCTTATTGTTTTTTCCTTATGATTGTCTGTGCCTACTCAAAATGTTGTTAATGTTCGGAAAATAAATAGGTTTTACAATTTGAAATCAAAATAATAAAATTGAAATATTATAATTTCAAATCGCTTTTTGCGTTTTTCTGTCGTAGTTATTGATCTAAATCGTAGGTAAATAAAGTATACCGTATCGTAGTAAATATAAAAGCCGGAACGATTGGATTTTTTTTTAAGTTTTCCAAGTTCATATTTGGTCAAATCCGAAACTAGGTATAAAATAAAAAAATAGTCAAAAGTAAGTAGCCTCGGGGCCAACTTTGATGAAAACTAAAACCGTAGACCTCATTATCATTACAATATTGAAAAATCAATTGTCCTAACCAGGCATCATCCCTTTGATTTTGGAAAAAAACACATTAGGTATTATTGTTACCTTGACTTTGTAATTTGTTTGTGCTTATGGGAGAACAATAAAAAAATAAATAGGTCTACATTAATTTATCATTCAGAAATTCATCAGTCGTACAATAACATTTTTCATTTAAGTTTTATTTTATTGTATGACATTCAAATTTTTTATGACATCTGGTAATTTATTCTAAATGCGCTTTGCCATGTCTAAAACGCTCTAAAATTCGCTCTAAATACGCTTTAAAATTCAAAATTCTAAAGATGCCGTTTTGGTTGTTTTTTTTTTAATCCGCCCGACTCGTGCTGCAGCGCGTTGTGGCTGCAATGTGCGCTTTAGAAAAGTAGCTTCTGCCCGCGGTTTCTTGAATGTCGAAAATTATCCCACGGGAACGCGCCAAAAGTAGCCAATGTCTTTCCCCAGTATGCTGCCATCCAGTATCCGTTTAGTGGTTTAGGCGTTAAAAGGTAACATACCGACAGAGTTACTGTCGAATTAATAATATTAGTATCTATGGATAGCACCATTATGCTTATAATCTACCTATAGGAAATTCCGTAGGTAGGTGTTAGTGTCATAGTAGAGAGTATTCGCAGGCTCTCGCGCACGAGAAGTAGAGGTGAGTCAGGGCCTTCACAATAATTGAGCATCAAGATGACTGGACTAACTCAAAAGTTCTAGAGTGCGCTTAAACTCGTCATCACCATAACATCATGCCTGTGTTCCCCAAAGGATTAGGCAGAGGTGTACATACCTACAATACATCCACATTTCGCCAGTTACATGTTTAAGTCTCATGTAATACTTAGGGGGCGAGCCTATGGCCATCAACCGAGCACACATCCAGACTCCGGGCTGCTACTGAGAAATTACAGATGGAAAAACCAGATAACACTTAGCGTGACCGAGAAATCTAACCCAGGACCTCATGCTCAGCAGTAAACTTACTCTCCCTCGTTGGTCTAGTGAGTAAGTTTGATTTCTGTGGTCCTTTTTATCCGACTGCTAAGAAGGGTTATGTTTTGGCGCGTTTGTTCTTAGATACAGATATATAGAAATTCAGATAACCTAGTTCTACTGCATTGTTTTAATATTAGGTCCCTACTCCGATGCCTGTTGTTACTCGAACTAAGTGACGATGTAATGTAATGCACTGTTGGAATTAAATTATAACTCTCGGGGATATATTATGTATAGTCGAGCGCCGCCCGCCGAAAGTTGTCGTACCACCAGCGCCCTAAAAAAAACAAAAATAAATACCGATTAAACGAGCTGTGGTATTTGGTCGTATATACAGGGTGAAATTAAAT
The DNA here is from genome assembly GCA_945859645.1 of Amphipoea oculea. Taxonomy (NCBI): domain Eukaryota; kingdom Metazoa; phylum Arthropoda; class Insecta; order Lepidoptera; family Noctuidae; genus Amphipoea; species Amphipoea oculea. Next base: position 9,582,679 of record OX243876.1, read on the forward strand.
GCACGGGCATCCTTTTAAGGGGTCATTGTACTCATCACTATGAACAACTTTTACTATGGTACTAAATCTAAAATCGCGAAAAAAAATCAGCTGTCCCTTGCATTTATGTTCACATAACTAGTCAAAATGTAGGAAAGAGCTGATTTTTTTTCGCGATTTCAGGTTCGTCCCGTAGTAAAAGTTGTTCATAATGATGATTACAATGACCCCTTAAAAGAATGCCCATGAATTCAATTTCACCCTGTATACGACCCTGGTGGAATGGACACGAAAATATTTGTCGGATTAATCCGGTTAAAGCGGTTAAAAGGTAAATTTTAACATACAGTAGCTTTGCAAATGGGTAATTTTGATGTTAAAAACAAAACCCCCATCTTGCTGCGCTTTCCCGTCCATGATTGTATTTACATTTATTTTCCTCGTATTAGGCCCGGTTTTTCCTCATTGCAATAAGTAGGTAGATCATGCGTTTGCGGGAAACCCACCTCCAACGACTCCAAGTAGCTCATTAATGAGCTATTATGATTATAATCAGGTAGGTACTATAGTAGTATCTAGTAAATACTTGCATAATGTCCAGCCATTATAATTATATAATCGCTATTTAATCACATTATCTGTTATAATGGGTGTGTAATGTTTGGTATAATAACAAATGCACTAATTTCACTTGAAATAACGTTCATATAATATAATTTTCATATGCTATAATATCAAATAACCTAAACTCATATGACTTAATGTTTTATATCATATAATTTTCCTTTAATATAATAACATTTAGTATAACATTCATTTTATATAATTTTCAATATATATAATATTCTTTTTATACAGGATGAAATTGAACACATGCGACAAATCGAAATGGGAGATTATACTCATCATTATGAACAACTTTTACTATGGGACCAAACCTGAAATCGCGAAAAAAAATCAGCTGTTCCCTACATTTTGGCGAGTTATGCGAACATAAATGTAGGGAACAGCTGATTTTTTTTCGCGATTTCAGGTTTGGTCCCATAGTAAAAGTTGTTCATAATGACGAGTACAATCTCCCGTTTCGATTTGTCGCATGTGTTCAATTTCACCCTGTATAACGTTTTTTTGACCTAATGTTCTTTTGACCTAATTTTCATGTTTAATGGTCACAGTTCTAACCTAACTCAAATGGCACCAAAACCAAACCTTAAAATATTCTATGCATGGTCGTGGGTGGGCTTAGTCGACGGAGCCCCGCTTCGCGGGGCTCCTACTTCTGCGTGGTTTATAAAAAAATAACCACGAAGGATGGGGACGAAGGATGGGGATGATTCTAACCTAACCTGTCCGAGTCGGGGTGCCCTAAAGTCCAGATTGCATCCAGTTTCTCCTGGTAAAAATAGTTGAAGGTGGCAGCTGCATAGGGTATAAAGCGAAGAAAAAAAAAAACTTAAATTATATTAAAAGTTACTTAGAGATTATGAATATTATAGTAAATGAATAATATACTAAATGAATATTATGTCAAATGAGCATTATAGGAAAAGTTCATTATATCATAAGAAATTAGGCAAAATGAAATTATATCAACAATTCATTAGCTAAACAAATCATTATATTAAACAAAAGTATATTAACTAAAATTAGGTCAAGTGATCGTTAGATTTTTTGTTATTATATCAACCGTTACACACCCGTTATAATAATTATACACTTAAATAAATTGATAATTAAGCTAATGTTAGGTCATAATTTTAGGAAAACACTTAGGGAACTTCTTGAGTACCTACCTATTATAATACGGTATTAATCGAGGCTTTTGCCTAGTGAACACGCTGCCTCCTCCATAGCGAATAGTCTGCGAGGCTGCTCTTGCCACAGTCAGATGGGTGACCGTTTTCATAATTTAGGCATATCGAGATGCCTCTGTGCTTTGGAGAACACGTAAAGCCGTCGGTCCTGCACCTAAACTCTCCCCGGTCGTGTCGGCAGGGCCGTTGTCTCCCTTGACAACTCCGGGCATGTGCCAAAGTCGTAGCTAGAAGCTGTTAAAAGAAAACCTTAAACTTATCCCAGGCGGGTGTTAAAATTTTCGAGCTCGCTTTGCTTGCTCATACCTACATCCTAAATTCTCAAACTTGCTTAGATACTCGTAAGTCGACTTACTATTATTTTAGTAGTACAGTCGAACAAGCTATTTGGTATACAGGCAAAAATATTCATATTTCCACTACACTGCCAATATTTAGTTTTATTTTGTGCGTTATAACTTTTTCAGCTTATGGCATCTTTAATTAAATAGAGTGGTATAAAAGAATTGGCTAACTCAACACACCATTGTTTAAAAGTAGTTGCAAGTTAGCTATCTGTATACCAAATAGCTTGTTAGACCGTACCTGCAACCAGTACTTTGTCGCTATTTCGTTATGGATGGTCAAATAAACCATTATAGTTCACAAAAAATGCCTTTGAGAGAGAGACGTGAACAATTCGAATGACAGCTTATGTTGCAAGGGCATTCTTAAAGTAGACTTCCTTGTTAAACCCATATCACAAAGCCATTGCTTTCCTTTTAAAGAAGTAGCCCGAGAACTTCCAAGCTCCTACAGTCCTCAGGTATCTACCTACTCCAATTCCAAACGTCTCGCATGATACGTAACACTCAGATCCCATGAATATAACATGTTAAAGTTAGAGCCGAGCACAATACCGTGAAATCCGAAGCATTAGCTGATAATGCGGCACCTCTATTCTGCGTTCCTTCGTCGGCGCTTAAACGCTGGAGGTTCTGTGCCGGCGAGATAGGGCTGCGCTCACTAATACTTCAGTAAGTCTAGTTTACCGGCTGCCAAGCTTCGTTCCACACGTATCAGTGGACCGCACTTGGCGAGGTAATGAAGCAGTCGCATTACGACTCACCGAATGAACCGTTTGTGTACAATGGTGTACCAAGCACGTATGTAATTGTTTTGTAGCTACATTTTGTTTCGCGAATGTTTTCTGATTGGTTCTGTTTGGGGCTTGCTTTCGTTGTGTTGTCGGGTTCACCTCACCGATTCAATTGTATTCCGTTGAATGAATATTGTTGTTACCCTTGATTGGTTCTATGATCTATGTTAGGGGTTTGGTTTCCGCACTTAGTGCTTCATATGGACCATTGTGGGTGGGTCATGGCGGCCGTCGGTGCATGGTTATTCCAAACAGCCCACCTCCCTCCAGAAGTTAGCTTCTGGAGGGAGGTGGGTGAGATGTTCTCAACAGACCAGGGGACTTAGGTCTCCTGGTCTGTTGAGAACATCTGTGTACGATTTGGGTGTCCCGAGGATTTCTGATCTAATCTGGGTGACGCCTGTGCACTCAAAGAGCACATGCACAATGGTTTCGTCAGCCTCCATGCAAGCCCTGCACAGGGGACTGTCCGTTATGCCTATAGGTAGTGTGGAAGTGTTTGATCAGCGAGCAGTGTCCCGTGATGGTCCCCGTCACCAGGCGCAGGCCTTTCCTGTCTAGTCGTAGCAAACGACTGGTTAGCTTGCCATCCAAAAATGGCATATCTTCCTTGGAGTGCCTGCAGCCTGGTGACGACGACCTCCATCTTTCTGCTTGTGTATGGGTGTGCTCCTGCAGCCACCTGCGTAGTTGGTTGAAGGAGATGGGCACGATAGGTTCCGGTCCACAAACTGACATACTGGATGCCCTTCTGGCCAGTTCGTCAGCTGCGTCGTTTCCTAGTGATTCACTGTGTCCTTTTAACCCATGATTGGTACTTCGTAGTGCTTTACTGTAGGTAGGTATAGATACCCAACCTACCAACCTAAATAGACTTGTTGACTTGCAGGTATTTAGAGAAAGACGATATGTAGTGGACAAGCCAAAGACCTTTAAAACAAGAAAAAAAGTATCTATCCTAAAGAAAATCAGTAGGTAGGTAACCACTTCCACTTAGCCAACACACGTTATCATACATAGATAATACATCTTTCTAATCAATAGATTAGGTAGTATGTACCTAATTATTACATCTAAAGACACAAATCCGGGCAATGCGACGTGAATGCAGGCAATTTCACGGTCAGAAGTGACACATAAGTTCAGATCACCATCAAGGAGTTGCCTATGTTAATTACCCAAGTCGCCTAACTCGATGCTTCTCCGGAATTACGTCAGTTGCTGTAATTACTCACCCAAGTTACGCTAATCTGTTTAATTCCCGGTAATTCCCCTCAAACAGACTTAATTGTTCATTATTTACGAGGGCAAGAAAGTATTTTTAGCTTGCTGGTGATGAGAAAATAAATGTTCAGGTTTCTTAATTGCGGAACAATTAGGGTATGTTTTAATTAAGTACCTAGTACCTACTAGTAGTGGTATTTATATGGTGTACATAATAAAGAGTATTCTATACTATTCTAGTCACTTTGAATAGATATTATTGTTATTTTCACTAACAGGCATTTTGCATCGTTTAAATTCCCTACCAAGGTATTTTTTTATTTTTTTAATACACTGGGAGCCTATTTGCTGGTACGCTGTTCTTAAGGAATGTTGAGGTAGTTCAAAAATGACCCGAAAATGAGTACTACAACCAATAAAATCTCCGAAAAATTATATTCTTCTTCTAAATAGGAATAGGCACTACAACTAACTACTAGGCACCCTAAAACGCGTCTAGAACTATATAAGCATTACTCCTAGGTATCTATGTTGAAAACTTATGGGAACGGCTAGCAGAAACTACGATACGATGTAGGTACGCAGACGGATTTTTATTCAAAACTAAATACATATATAGGATAGTACATACTTAGTCTGAACTATATAATACCTACTAGGACTTTTAATTAGCTGCAGTAAAATGAGAGCTTATGTGTTATAAACCACTTTTTATCGAAATTTAAATAATGATGTGACAAAAGAATCGATTCAATTAACATTTAATTTAAAATCGATCAATGATCAACGGTGACGAGCCTCTGAAAGCAGGCTGATAAAACCATAATTACAAAATTAACAAACTATGAGTAGGTACCTATTACAACATATAAACTCAATTAAATAGGCTTTCCTCAAAGACTAGTTATTATATAGTTTGAACGATTTCTGTGCAAGTTCACTACTCGAGCACAATTTTGATGCGAACTAGTACTACTTATCTATTAATAACTATCCTATATATGAATGAAACTACAACGTAGGTACATTTTTATCCGAACAGTACAAAGAATAGGTACTTGATTGTTTACGGTTAAATCAAAATTGTTCAATTGCGTTGCAATAACATCACTAATGAGATAGTGTGGCAAAATAATTTAACAAAATGATAAGTGCCATTTTATACTGCAGCAAATTAAAAGTCAGACTGTAGGTATATAGAGCACACGTTCACTAGAACAACAAACACGCGTCAGACGGAATTTAACGTAGAAAAACAAATGACGTCGCTCCGATTTTGATAGTGTGGTCGCGCAAATTCATATGTAAAATTTCAAAATTATGCTATAACTAGCACTTTGCTCGCGACTTCGTCCGCGTGAAAATCGTACTTTCCTCTAAAAATTTCGAAAACGTATGTAGGTATGATCTTTATCATTTATTTAGACAAATAAGTATTTGGGTCAATTTTTAAGTTTATAGATCAAAGGAATCAGATTTTTCAAATAAATTGTAACCCCGCTTTTCAGCCCCACAGGAGTGGAAGTTTGGGATGTGTTCATAACTTGACTCAAAAACCCATACCCCTTTTCGATTTAATGGAAGCAAGCAGTAAAATTCACCGCTTAAACTTTATTACCCTTTTCCACCTTGGTAGGAGTCGATTTTTGAAAAACCCTAAAACACATGCTTTTTTATTTTTTGTTTTAGTAGTAATTATCCAGTCGAGTTAATCCGACAGCGAGTTAAATATTTTTCTAACCTATTAAGTTTGGCACCCCGTCAATCCTCTGTGAGGGGTTTTTCTAAAACTAAAAGTGACAATCTTAATTATTTACAGAGCCAAATATTGCCATGTTTCAAGTTTATTAACCAAATGAATAGATTTTTCATATAAACTGTATCCCCTGTTTTTATACTCATAGGGGTGGAATTTTGAAAAATCGTCTGGAATGTTTCTATAACTTGACTTAAAAATTATTTATACCAATATTCCAGTTAATCAAGCCACGTAATAAAATACTCTCCTGTGAAATCGACTACCACCACTCTTCACATCGTTAGCGGTACATTTTTGAAAAACACTGGTACACTTTACTATTTATTTTGGTTGGTAGGTGGTGAGTTTTGAGTTAATTGGACCGCGCGTTAAAATTCTTCCATACAAAATTTGACACCTCCAATCTTCCTTTTCGATTAATAAACTTGGCACGAATATTTATCTAAGTAAATTATGAAGTTTGGCATTTTTTGTTTTTATAAACTACCCCCTAAAGGAGGATTTTAACGCGTGGTCCGAATATATTATTATTCTAGTTTTTATAGGTTTTTGTTAGAGACGGGGGTTATTTAAATTTTTTATATGGTTCATCCAACAAAATATAAACAGAAACATCACACAAACCTCAATAGGTTTGTCGGTTTTCCGGATGTTGAAACGCTTTCAAGCAATCTTAAATTCTTAATACTAACGAAATATCATTATGTATTTATGGGTAAAACATTGTCTGTAACAATTTCGGTTGCAATGTGCGACGGCGTATCGTATGAGTAGGTACGTGTTTTGACTCTATTAAGCGTGGTCGGAAAATGCGTTACGTACGCGACCGACTATTCTTCTGTAAAAAAATGGGCGACCATCTAGAAGAGTGCACTAGGTAGGTACCTACTAGTCTACTACACACTCGTTTGGTTGTAATAGTTCTTTTTTTTTTTGGCTCTTCACTTTAAAGGGCCCTCCCATCTGATGAATTGCCACGGGCCCCGAACGGTATAGTTACGCTACTGCTGTGTTGCCAGCGAGTTGTGTGCTACATTTAATAGTAGGTACATCACATACAGGTAGCATTTGCTCGAAATTAGCGTGCTTTTGTGATACTCCATAACATGTATGGGGTATTCCAGACTAAAGACCGCGTACTATAGCAATCTGCAATAGTTAACTTGCGTATTTACCTTTCAAGTATAACTTGTGAAAATTAAAAACAAACCTTCATTTTAACTTTCATTATATTTCAATATATTTTTTTTAAACAAGTACAAATAAATGATCAAAATAGACATGTTCAAATTACTTTTTCAATAAAACTAATACTATAACTTTACATAATAATTTACACATAATTTCAAACACAAATGATAATAACATCGTTCCTTTTAATTTAGTGACAAACCTTTACTAAGAAATTAAAATTAAATAACAGATGTGGGCCGATCACAGTAACCGGGCGTAAATATGGTACACACGTCAGCACATCAACCTACCCGAAACTGTCAAATTTTCCCAATCATGAACCTTATGCTTTAGTGATAAAGTGGAAAATCTATTAAAGAAATTTGACAGAAGATTGTAGCAGTTTGATGTGCTGGCGTCTGTACATCGAGCTGTCACACAGGTTCTATTTCATTCCATTTTTTTTGTTTATGGTATGCAACGCCGATGTAGACCATTCTGCCAATGTTTAGTAGATGTAGAGAGTTGGAAGTGTGCATGAATCATGCTAAAAAAATATCTAAGTAAACATAATATAAATGTAAGTCGTGTAACCGCGTTGTTCTTCAACGGTTTTGGATGCGGTTTTCACCATTATTAGATTATTTATTCCGGAAGGTTTATGTATGATACATTAAGGTGAATGGGTAGTTGTAGCCCGCGAAATTCAATTTTTCTTACGTTTTTTGCAATTTTCAGGTCATTGTCAGGTTGTATCTTGATCAAAATATGATTCGCGACAATAACAGGTACGTATTTACAGAATTATAATAATTAGAATCATTAATACATCTTTCTAAGTTAGATTTCTACCGTTAAGAACAAATCTCGTATGGAAAAGTGTTGATGGTGGAAATCTAACTTAAAGAGATATATTAATGATTCTGATGATTATAATTCTGTGAATACGTACCTGTTATAGTCGCGAATCAAATTTTCATCAAGATCAAACCTGACACTGACCTGAAAATTGCAAAAAACGTAAGAAAAATTGAATTTCGCGGGCTACTACTACCCATTCACCTTAAAGACAGATTGATTTTTTCGTAATAGAAAAGGGTTGCAGGACCCTCGAATTATTTAATTATTTCTATTATATCACCACACCTTTCGGGGGTAGAATAAATTATTAGAGGACCAACGATTTTTACTTCATAAAATAAATACTTAATTTATGGACCGTGTGTGTTCCTCTGGTCCGTGGTCGCTTGCACGACTGCTGAGCGCGGGTTCCTTGATTCGATTCCCGGGTCGGGCAAAAAGTTTGGAAGTTGGCAGTGTGAAACCCCCGTGCCTCAGAAAGCACATTAAGCCATTGCTCCTGCGCCTCATCTCTCTCCGGTCTTGTCGGATTACGTGCCATCTCATCGGACTATAAGAGTGAAGGAAGTGAAAGTGCACCTTTGTCTACGCACACACTGCACTATAATATCACTATACGGTCTGGAGGACTATTATTATTAGATAAATAGGGCACCCTAATTGCGTAACACACTATCAATCTCAATCTGAATCATTTTGAGGGAGATAGCTAATCCATTGCTTCATATGCATGAAAAATTTGTCTGCTCAACATCGTAAATAACGCAATGAATGTTGTTGAACTATCAATATGAAAGCCACTGCTACTGAATGTGTTACGCAATTACCCCGCGGGAAGTCACACAGCGAGTGACACAAGTCAAAAGACGCTCTACAAGGTCGAAATTTTCAAAAAAAAAAAACTTGCTGTGCCTTATTTATGGCCGGTTACTGTATATGCAAACTGTATCTCATCTAGTATCTGACGTACTCAAGGACCGGTCCAGTGGGAAGATATTTCAGCTTTATTTATTAAGAAAAACAAAAACATATAGTTTTTGTTTTTCTTATTACATAAAGCGCCTACTCGACTACTTAACGGCGGGTTATCCCAATTGGCTTTTTATAAAAAAAACTTTAAATAAGAGTCAAGTTACGTCCAGGTAGAACCTGGATGAGGCTGACATGGCACATGAAAAGAGAGGCCTTTGTTCAACATTAGGTGAAGTCAAGCTGAGGATGATGATGAAGTCCAGAAAAATTAGTTTTTACTTAGTGTTTTTTTTTTGATGCAATTCCAATAAACGCATGTTTCTTTCTTTCTTTAAAATATACCTGTAATACATGTTTTTTATTTCATCATAGTCCGAAAGTCTGACAACCAGTCTTACCAAGGGATATACCAAGTAACTGGATTGTGGAGGCCAGATAGGCAGTCGCTCCATGGAAAATACTGTTATTCAGCTGCATCCGGTTAGACTGGAAGCCGACCCCAATATAGTTTGAAAAGGCTAGGCAGATGATGATGATGAATACATCATTGTTTTTGATGATATGAACGAACAATACCTATTATTGTGCTTTTCCAGATCGGAAAAACCAGAACTACCGATTTCCAAACCCCCTTTCGATTTAATCACAGTAGGTACAAAATATTATTAAAATTTCATGTTGCAAAGTCGTGCACCAAGCGTTTTCTGCATGCAAAATACAGGCTTGGGATAACCCGCCCTTAATTTACATTATTTATTTTTCCTCATATGGTAAACAGTAACAGGAAGTGTGCATGAATCATGCTAAAAAAAATATCTAAGTAAACATAATATAAATATAAGTCGCTTTTCGCGTTTGTCCGTGTAACCGCGTTGTTCTTCAACGGTTTTGGATGCGGTTTTCACCATTATTAGATTATTTATTCCGGAAGGTTTATGTATGATACATTAAAGACAGATTGATTTTTTCGTAATAGAAAAGGGTTGCAGGACCCTCGAATTATTTAATTATTTCTATTATATCACCACACCTTTCGGGGGTAGAATAAATTATTAGAGGACCAACGATTTTTACTTCATAAAATAAATACTTAATTTATGGACCGTGTGTGTTCCTCTGGTCCGTGGTCGCTTGCACGACTGCTGAGCGCGGGTTCCTTGATTCGATTCCCGGGTCGGGCAAAAAGTTTGGAAGTTGGCAGTGTGAAACCCCCGTGCCTCAGAAAGCACATTAAGCCATTGCTCCTGCGCCTCATCTCTCTCCGGTCTTGTCGGATTACGTGCCATCTCATCGGACTATAAGAGTGAAGGAAGTGAAAGTGCACCTTTGTCTACGCACACACTGCACTATAATATCACTATACGGTCTGGAGGACTATTATTATTAGATAAATAGGGCACCCTAATTGCGTAACACACTATCAATCTCAGTCTGAATCATTTTGAGGGAGATAGCTAATCCATTGCTTCATATGCATGAAAAATTTGTCTGCTCAACATCGTAAATAACGCAATGAATGTTGTTGAACTATCAATATGAAAGCCACTGCTACTAAATGTGTTACGCAATTACCCCGCGGGAAGTCACACAGCGAGTGACACAAGTCAAAAGACGCTCTACAAGGTCGAAATTTTCAAAAAAAAAAAAAACTTGCTGTGCCTTATTTATGGCCGGTTACTGTATATGCAAACTGTATCTCATCTAGTATCTGACGTACTCAAGGACCGGTCCAGTGGGAAGATATTTCAGCTTTATTTATTAAGAAAAACAAAAACATGTAGTTTTTGTTTTTCTTATTACATAAAGCGCCTACTCGACTACTTAACGGCGGGTTATCCCAATTGGCTTTTTATAAAAAAAACTTTAAATAAGAGTTAAGTTACGTCCAGGTAGAACCTGGATGAGGCTGACATGGCACATGAAAAGAGAGGCCTTTGTTCAACATTAGGTGAAGTCGGGCTGAGGATGATGATGAAGTCCAGAAAAATGAGTTTTTACTTAGTGTTTTTTTTTTAGATGCAATTCCAATAAACGCATGTTTCTTTCTTTCTTTAAAATATACCTGTAATACATGTTTTTTATTTCATCATAGTCCGAAAGTCTGACAACCAGTCTTACCAAGGGATATACCAAGTAACTGGATTGTGGAGGCCAGATAGGCAGTCGCTCCATGGAAAATACTGTTATTCAGCTGCATCCGGTTAGACTGGAAGCCGACCCCAATATAGTTTGAAAAGGCTAGGCAGATGATGATTATGAATACATCATTGTTTTTGATGATATGAACGAACAATACCTATTATTGTGCTTTGTCAGATCGGAAAAACCAAAACTACCGATTTCCAAACCCCCTTTCGATTTAATAACACACAGTAGATACAAAATATTATTAAAATTCCATGTTGCAAAGTCGTGCACCAAGCGTTTTCTGCATGCAAAATACAGGCTTGGGATAACCCGCCCTTAATTTACATTATTTATTTTTCCTCATATGGTAAACAGTATACTGGTCTTGTTACTTGACGCAAAGGTATGTAGTTGTTAGGCAGCATATTTAAAAGGTTATTGTACGCTATAAGGAAAAATTGTAAATCAGGGAACATTAAAATTATAATACAGTAAATGGAAGCAAGCAAAATAAAAATATGTAGATACAGATAAACCGCAAATACATATGACTATTAGCACATACTTTTGTGCAAGTATGTTGGACAAAAGTATGTGCTAATAGCTATAGTCTGTTCCAGAAATGCCTGAAGAAAATATAAACAAATGGATCAGAGACGTACTTTTTTTCTATAATAGGTACGTAATTTTTGTTTATATTTACTTACGCTAATTAGGTAGGTACTTAAACCCGAAATTCTTATTTTAAATAACCACAAAGATGTTTTTCATTTGACAATAGTGGTTAATTTTATAACCTTAATTTTCGTTAATTTTCAATTACAATTTAATACTGTTATTCAAAGAAAATTTGTTGGAAAACGTGATGAGAGAGAGAGAGTTGGAACCTTCTAAATAAAATGTGTCACTAGTTCCCTATTGTGAGTAAATGCGCAAGAATTTTACCCGGAACGGGTTTGTTTATACTTTCCTCAAAAACTAAGGGTTTGTTTACTCTTTCTCAGATACTTTTGGAAGAGACAGGCGGCAGAAAGTTACAGGCGTGTATTACGTACTATAACGATAATAGAGATAATGGAAGATTTATTTGAGATTTTGGATTCAAAACTGAATACCTATTCAATTTGCAAATATTTCATTGACAGAGTATTATAATAATACTCTTGTAACGGAATATTAAACACATTAGTTTAACAGAATAATATTCTTAAAACAACGTGTCCTTTTTTGCATCTGCATTATTGCACGTTGCATTATTTTTGTTGATGGTCTTGTATAATGATACTTACACGTCTACTTTATATCTAAGCTTTTTCCTGTGATTTTGTTTTTGTAGCGACTTATGTGACTTTACGGCTCTTGATTATTTAAATTATTTTTGTGTTAGGAAGCCCTTGTGGTTTATAGTTAAGACGACAATTTTGTGGGTGTAGGCAGGAACTTAATACATTCAAAGTACGCATAATTGACGTAACATTATTCACAACAATTTTCTAAATGTAAGGCAATTATATACTTCTAACATACAGGGTGAATTTTCCAAGTGTGCGTGGATTGTCAAATCCGAAACGGCTTATAAGAAATTGCGTCTTTTAGTTTTTGAAATGAAAACGTAATCTTTACATTTTTGAAAAATGAATTTTCTTACACAGTAATTGAATCAAACACGTTGATTTTGACAAGAGGAAAATTCTCCCTGTATTCTATTCTATTTTATTGTTGATTTAAGAGCGTTTACGATGTACGGCATTTCATACAAGCTTTCAAGCCCTTGTTTTTCGAAAATAATGAACCGATTTTAATGAAACTTCATACGCATAAGCAGGATAAAAAGGTCTAAAAAGTTAGTAAATAACATTTTCGAAATGACTTAAGTATTTAAAAAAGATAACTGGAAATCTGTTTCTATGGAAAATTAAAATTAAAAAATCGGTCTAATTTGGCTATAACTAACTTTTTAGACCTTTGAATCCTGCTTATGCGTACGAAGTTTCATTAAAATCGGTGCATTCATTTCGAAAAACAAGGGCTTGAAAGTTTTTATGAAATGCCGTACGTCGTAAACGCTTTTAAGTGGTAATTTTATTTCAGCTTGTGTAAAGGTTTGTCTGCACAAAATAACTAAATATACAAAATGTTTGAACTAAACAATATTCAAGGCTTGATGAATCAAGAGGTAGAACATATTATAATATGTGCAAAAGGAACTGTTTGAATTTTATAGTGAAATACAATAAATTATTAATCATAAAAACCCAGTAAGCGCCACTTAAAAAGTATAAATGTATCTTAGTATTCCGTACCACTATTAAACCCACAAAACATTGGCATTTCGAGATACAGTGCTAAAAGTATAGTCCTTGCCATTCAACAAGCTCGCAAGCAAATTTACATACATACAACTTAGTATAAAGTATGCGCGTTCTTGAGCCTTCAATAATAAATAAAACATGACACCAAAAACCAGAAAAAAGATACCAAAAACCGGATAGGTACCAGAAACCTTAGCAATATTTTCAAAGGCACGGAATACTATAAATGCTTTGGAACACAACATGAATGTTTAACTTAATTTTAATGACAAACTTCTTGGTTAAAATATCATCATTCTAACTTCAGACATAAGAAAAAGACGCAACGAATCATTGTAAATGTAAATTCGCTAAATATTTATTTTCATATAAACATTATATAAAAATCTAATTTGAATAGTTTGCAACATTGGCTCCACATGCTATTAACCGGTTGAATACCGTAATTACAGACACAATTAAAAAGCCATTGTGTCTCGCGTGGATCCACGTTTAAGCATACGTAGGGTTAAAGAATCAATGCCAAGACTGACAGCAGAAGAGTAAAAATTTTGGATATTGAAAAAAACCTAAAAGACAAAAAGTTCATGTTCTATGTAAAATATTTTCACAGATTCATAAGTTTATTTTGGAACAACTTCATTTGAAAATAAACGAATCAAAAAAGATGTGTTATGATCTAGCTGGCCCCCCTTAGCCACAGCAGCAATATCGGTGTAGATTAGCATGTTGCATGTAACTGTCTAATCTAACGAAAATATTAAATTTACTTCCGCCACAAAGACAGAAATGAAATTTAATTTAGGTTTCCACCCACAGGGGCCGTGCGTTAGGCCCTTTATAGACATACGTTTTTCTTGCCATGAAAAACTACGTTTTATACGCTGTACCATAAAAAAAACCGAGTCTTGTACAAACGGCCTTATACAATTGCTTAGAGACTTTAAAAAAATTGTGGAGATACTCCTTCCAATGAGGGCTTAGGGAGGGTCTTTTTGATAGAAACACATAAAAAAGATATGCCAGTCTTCGTAAAATAATTGCTAAAAAGAAGAGTAAAACACTGGTTCTTATAACAAATTAACAAAATATAGGCTTTGAGGTGAACTTTTTAAAGTCCTGACCAGATTTGCTGCGACTGCCAAACTATTTCGATGTATCTACTCTAGCTCACTACTTCATTTTTATTAGAAAAGGCTTGAACCACACTAGCGGTTTCAACTAGCGTTTGTTTTTTACTTTTAGTTTATAGTACGATGACTACAATAACTCTACGCGATACTAAGGTCCCGCGCCTATGTATGGACTTCATGACATAGACAAATCATATAAATTAAATTACTTATAATGAGCCGTGTGATATCGTGATGGCTCAGTGGTGCAGGTTCAGGTGTTGTGGGCTCAAATCCGGGCAAGTACCAATGTGACTTTTTCAATTCATATGTACAGTCAGCATCAAAAGTCGATTAACACTATCATTTTTACATGTTATTAAATTGACAACAACTTTTTTCAATAAACTGATTTTTAGCTTTTCACATAATAAACAAGAGTATACAAAAAATTTCATCATCATCATCATCAGCCTATAATGTTCCCACTGCTGGGACACAGGCCTCCTCTCTGTGAGAGGGAGTGGGCCGTAATCCACCACGCGGGCCCAGTGCGGGTTGGTAGATGTCACAAAAAATTTCTTCTGCTGCAATTTTGAACAAATATTTTGCTCAATAACTAAGATTAAAAAAACTGAAGTGTTAATCAACTTTTGATGCTGACCGTACTATCGCGGACACTCCCGCCTGACCACTACTAAGTTCATTTTTGCTTGCAGTCAAAAAATAGAAGCGCTCTCTAGCCCCACGCCAAGGCCAAATAGTTCTTTCGTAAAATTAAAAAAAGGAGTACACGTGATGCGTCACTAACCTGCGCAGTGCAGGTTGCAACTAATTGCATTATTGCTTTCCTAATAGGCGAAAACTGGAAGGGGGCGTGGCTTGGCGCCACCGCAGGATTTAGGCGAAAAAAAATTTATGTGATCAGGCGAACATGGCCGTGATGGTACTTTCTATGTTTTTCTTGGACATCACTGACATCGGTGAAGAAAAACATCATGAGGAAACCTGGACTTTAATATAAATCTGAAATCGCCAACTCGCCTTGAGCAAGAGTGGTGATAAATGCTCATGCCTTCTGTGTATGAGAAGAGGCCTTTGCCCTGCAGAGGGACTATAATAGACTGGCATTATTATAACGAGTCAGTCTATACAGGGTGGGCGGAACATCGACTCGCAAACTGTAAGCATAAATTCACCACATGTTTCTAAAACCCTTGGCGTCGGAATTTTTCGAAAGTTCTCAAAAAAAAAGGTGTTCAATAGACCTTTGCTGCCAAAATATATGGAGCAGCTATTTCTTTTTTAAATAACCGACAAAAAAATCAACACAGACGGGTTCAGATATATGTACTGAATCCATGGTATCGAGTTGCGCGAAGATGTATCTGTCACCCTGTATTAGGCAGCTAGGGACCTAAAACGTCCTTACCATCTTAGTTTTTCGAAACGCCAGTAAAAACCGCTAGGTCTTAGCCCTAGATATCTGATCCTCCAGTAAAATTATGAACGCACATTAAATTCGAATACTATTGGTCGTTACTAATTGCCGACCGTACGCGAATTAGGACGCAGTTACAAAATGACGTCACCACCAAAATAATTGTTGTAATTGACGACTCGCAATAAAGCGACGGTTTTAAATTGTTGTTTGGGTAATTTACCTAATTAGTTCCACTTTCGCCTTTGTTGAATAAACTCTAACTAAATTAATCTAAATTTTTGGGCAGTTGTATAAAATGTAGATAAAATGGAACTAATAGACTTCAGGAGGTCTACTCCATAAGAATGAAATCCGTAGCTTCGGCCGAAGATACGGGCGCCTCATACACTTACGGACATAAGATTAGTTAGGAGCCCGAACTAAGAATGACTGTCAAAACGATTTGACAGTTGTCCCTACACGCGATGTGTTTTTGCCCATTCGAAAAATTTAATTTGTTACTTGTTTTGACGAATCAATTCCTTTTGGACGGGGCCGTATCTTCGTTGAAGGATTTAGAAAGTAGACCTCGAGACACGATAAAACAGTGCCTTGAACGCTCATTTGTGTGATAGACAATTCTGTTAATAATGGATATCGACCGTGCTCAATATTTGATTTGGAGAATAAAACTTTATTTTCGTACCCGGCATAATGTGACTGCGTCCTAAATCATCTGTTACAATAAAAACAGCTTAAAATTACATTTTGTGCAATAATTTGATAATCGCCTAACTACTCAACTGCTCATGGCACGTCGCGAGAAATTCTCATATTGTACTATAACGCTAAGTATTTACTCGTTGTCCATTTAATGACCCCGTAAGGTACCCGACCGATACCTACTCAAGTATTAGCACCTAGTATTCATAAACATTATTTTAAGTACTAACAAATTCCATATTATACAAAAGGATTATGCAACAGTAATAATACTTTAGCATAATGAACGTTTTTATAAACTTAAACTACGATAATTTCGGTAGGTAACTTAAAATTCTTAGAACTCTAAGGGTAGACGAGATTGGTTGGATACTATTTTCTAATTATGAATGTACGTTTTAAGGCAACAAGCGCAAATTATTTATTGTACGCGTTTACATATTATTTGTTCGTTTCTAATTTTATTAACAATTAAACTTGGTCCTTTATTCGTGCAATTTTTTTTTAATTATATCTGTATCCAGCCTAAAAACATGTGCTATCTAAAGGCTACACTCGGACGCCACATATACAAACATGCAATCTTGAGTAAAAGTAAACATACAGGGTTAAATAAAATTAGTTAGCTAATCTCCGCAGGCGTGATGGGTATCTGAACATGATAATACAAAAAAGAAATAATTTGATGATTATTTTGTGGGGTCATCAATCGTAGTTATTGTAGTCATTTGAAATATCAGTTTAAAAAAACTGTTTTTTTTTTTTTTTTTTATTGCTGAATGGGCCCGCTCTTGACCTCGATCACGCCTGATGGAAAGCGTTGGATGAGGTCTATGATGGAACGAGCGTGCCCAGAAGACGCCTAAGGCACTGGAACTCCCACGCATCGACGAAACACAGCAGGCTGCTTGACGCCGAACTCCGGTGGGAGGGTGGTCGCAAACCAGGCGGGCGTTAGCCCTACCACCGCAAGGGAAGAATTTTATTGTGTAAACTTCACATACTTGATAGGTATCAATATCTAAACACGATAAAACATAAGAAAACACTTTTTCTCAACTCATACTTCAAGTAACAACACTAACAGCGGTCGTTAACCTTCCAAAAAAAAACATCGAATCTTCTTATTTTTTTTTTATCGTGTTTAGATATTGATACACATCGCGTCTGCGGAGTTTAGCTAGCTCAATTAAAATAACCCTGTATAACGTCATCATTCATAATTAGAAAACCAGTTTCTCAGGACACTTCCAAAGACGTATTCATAAAACACAGAGTGCTTCACTCTCCCACTTTGCGTGTAAAGATTTGAGGTGGTCATACGCCCTCTTAGTGATATTTAAAGTTGGTTCTATTTCTAGTAGTCCGCTTTCGCCTATTAAACTGAGCCCTGCGAGTCCTAGATACGTGTGCATTGGGTCTGTGCATGTGTCGGGCCATTTTGAGAACCCGCCTACGACAGTATCTTGTGTTTCATAGACGTATCTTCTGTTGCTGCCGTAGTTTGAATATTGTAGCATGTCTAGTATTTTTAGGGATGCCCCTACCCAGAAACTGTAGCAGGTATCGACGGGTTTGTTAGGCCTGCCTTGAAAGCCGTCGACTTGTCGGAAGAGGAGCCATCTCTTCAAGCCTTCCACTTGCTGTTCTGATAGCTTGTCCAGTTGGTTCGTAAGGCTTAGTGTGGCTAGCGCACAGAATGTTGTGCCTCCGTGGGATTCCAGTTCAGGACACTGAGCGATGCCGTAGTCGTAACCCTGTAAATAACGTATAAGTGAATCTATTTAATTAAAATCTTAATTTACTGACGGACAACGCACAGCCTAAACCACTGGGTCTAGAAGCATGAAATATTACACAAAGAGTTCCTTATCCTGTATAATGATTTTTTTTACCGGTTTTTAATTTATACAGGGTTTTCTACCCATGAATATGAACAGCTTTTACTACGGAACCAACTCTGAAATCACGAAAAAAATCTGCTGTTTCATAGATTTTGGTCAAGTAGGTATTAAACGTTTGTATTATATAATAAATTACCTAATAATATAAAGGAAGCAACTAATTTTATATCATTTAAAAATAGATTAAAGATTTTTTTGATCAATAAAGCATATTATAAAGTTAATGATTATTTAAATGATAAATATAATTAAATTTTTAAATTAAACAATGATAATAAGATTATATAATTAATAAATGTCAATAATAGTATATGCCATAGATAATGTTTAATGTGATGTATGTAATGAAATCATGGATTAATGTAATAAATATTTCTCGCAACCGTGTGTGTAGTACCAGGTGCGTAAACGTAAACAAGGTCAAAGTAGTATGTAAGAATCGTAGCAGGTGGCGTTCTGTAATTTTCAGCCTAACCAGGCCTAGCCTCATGGGCAAAAAATGTATGTAAGATATATTTTATATTATTAGATATTTGCACACCTATTAAGGTAGGTTAGGTTTAAAGAACTGCTATAATTATGTACAACCTCAATATGGGTAATATTCAAGCAAATAAATGATTTGATTAAACAGCAGATTTTTTTTTTTCGTTCAGAGTTGGTCCCATAGTGTTGTTGTTTGCAAAATTTAGTTTTTTTTTTTATACTTAGCCGTTTTCTGAATCGTAATTTAGTGCTCGTACACACGAGCGGCACGTGTCAACGGCAGAGGTTACTGCAGCCGCCGACACGTGTCTACGGCTGCCGTCGACAACGTGCCGTTCGTGTATTTGAGCACCGGACATTAAGTTGGCATTAAGTGTGAGATATATTGTAGCATTAAAGATTATTTTAATAACTTCGTGATGTTAAATTTATGTTAAAGCCCAACCAATGACCGATGTAGAGTCAACATAGTTATTGATCGATTGATTGCTGTATAGTATTTTTATCTCGTGAAACGACGCACACTTTACTTGTGGTTACCAAGTGTACAAACACTCTGTGAATTTGTGTGTAAGCCCAGGAGCTCTCGGTACCGTCCGAGAAAATGGTGAAGTCGGAGGTGTGTATGTGCGTGTGCGCTAATAGCGTCAGCGCATAACACACATAGTCTTATGCGCTGACGCTACTCATCAGCACGCACAATTCACAGCGTGTTTGTACTCTTGGCAACCACAAGTAAAGCGCGCGTCGCTTTGTAAGATATAAATACTGTACCACTTATGACAAAAACTCCCAGTAAATGGAGATTTCATTTCAGTTAAGACTATCGAACTGTGACATTGGTCTTAAAGGCAAAATAGACGTATTTTGACGTTTTGTTACGTAAAATTAACATTCATCATAAAGGTAAAGCACAAGGTCAACTATACGCTTTGATCACTTTTCTTGCTTTGCTTTAATAAATTAGAACACACGTAATACTTACAATAGACTTGATAATATAATCAGTAGCCCTTTCAATGTTGAACCCGGACCAATCGTTGAGCATGTAACTGATGCATGCAGCACAATACACGAAACGCATATCTGACTCGCAACCCGATAGCGTTGCTGCGAAGTTACCCTCCTCTGTTTGAAGAGCTTTTACACCTGGAATTAAGGGAAATAATATTTAAATAAGAGTAAGCAGGATTAACTTGAGTAGACCTTACCAAGTTACATTTAAGCACACCTAAAAGTAATCTATACAAATACTAATCAATAAATTGAAGTGTCTGGTTGTAATGTCAAAATAAAAGCTAAATACTAAATGCGTATGTACGGTACGTAAAACAACAAAACAATTTTTAACATTTTTGTATGTCTATATGTGTTTGTTCTGGCTAATCTTCGAAAGCTGGACCGATTTTGAAGGGATTTCACTGCCAGTGAAATCCCTTTATTTTTATCTCACGGAGCGACGCGCACTTTACTTGTGTTTAGTTACCAAGTGTACAAACACGCTGTGAATGTATGTATGTGTTAGCGCAGGCGCTTTCGGTACCGTCCGAGACAATAGCAGAGTCGGAAGTGCGCCTGTGTGTGTGCGTTGTATGTGTGTGTTACGTGTCAAAGTCAAAGCATTTATTTCAAATAGGCACATAAAAGGCACTTTTGAACGTCAAAAATTATCTTAAAATAGAATTTATTCTAGTCGCCCAGTAGTGCTGACGCTGCTCGTCTTCCCGCATACATTCAAAGCGCCTTTATACACTTGGTTACCACATGTAAAGCGCGCGTCGCTTCGCTAGATAAAATTACTGTACCATGAATTTAGTACCTTACGACATGTATTTACATAAGACTACACGCATGTTGTGTTGCATGTCTACTAAGCAAGAAACCCAGGTGCAACTCCCATCTCAAAGACATCAGATAAGTCCTATTTATTCTGCGATAAGCATACCCTAAACAACCTTGAAGGACATACAGACGGTCAAACGCAGATAAAATCGACGTCTATGGTAACAAAACCAGTTTAAACTGGCCTCTTTTTTTCAACCTGAATTGACCCACTGCTGGGCAAAGGTCTCCCTCACAGCTTTTCGTTCGTCTCTGTGTTGCCTTCTCCCGCCAATCTCCCATAAACAACCCTAAGTCCTCACGCCAGCGTTTCCTCGGTCTCCCTCGCCGATGACGCCTATATTCTGGCACCCATTGCTTATTCTCAAGCTCACCTCTTGCTAAGTTAAAATATACAACTGACATGCACTCTACTGTACAATCAAATCTACGGAACGTACCTTCAACTAAAGCTTTCCTATTTAATCTTGAGAGGTCATCGCCCAGTGCCAGCAAGATACAAAGGCCTGTATACGTCATAGCAAGATGTCCGCAACGATAGTGGTTGTTTGGAGGAGCCAATTCTATATTTATTGTAGAGGAACCTTGGAAGCCACACATTGACATGTCGCCATCTGAAATGGAGAAAAGCTTTTATTAGTTTGGTGTAAAACAAACCGTTTCGGTGCCTCGGAAAGTACAATAAGCCGTTGGTTCAGGATGTCATTCGTAGACGAGTCGTTACGGGTAGTCAGAAGCCCGAAATTCTGGCAAACCAGTCTTAAAAAGGGTTATCGTGCTACCTGAGGTCGGTCTGACAACCAGTCTTGCCATGGAGTATCGTGTTACCCAGTACCTGGGTGTATTTAAGCAAGTCTTTGCTTTCCTAACGTAAATACGCTTTCTAATGCCCGGTTTCTGAGGTTTTTAAACGGAGTTTATCCATTCGATAGTGACTATTGGTTCGATATCGTGTTTCTGAACACGTCATTAAGGAAGAATTTAGCTTAAACGTCGAGTGAATTATTATCGAGGGTTTATCTGAGAACCTCAAAAACCGAGCATAACGAAGGAATTCGCTTAAGGTGATTGGATACTGACACTTTTTCATACATTCTTTCGGGGTACAAATCTCGAAATATAAACGATTTTTGCAGAATAAAAGCACGTATATTAAGTTGTTATGACTTATTATTGACGCATATCGACAAAAACCTATAAAAAAAACACTATTTACAGGATATCTAGGCCTGATAAAATCGATAAATTTTTCTATGTGTGCGCGGCCGGAACACGCCCTCTGCAGGATATTTCAAAGAACCATCGAGAAGCAGAACATACATTTTTGCTATGGTTATCAACAACAGTTGATCTTGATCGTTAGATGGCGTTGTAGTCAACCGTCGCACAGGCATTATTATGCGTGATTTTGTTGACAAGTTTAGTTGCGAACATCGATCACTATTGATCGATGGTTGCGAAGCGTAGGTATGCAATTTTTAACCGACTTCAAAAAAAGGAGGAGGTTCTCAGTTTGTCGGAATCTTTTTTAATTTTTTTTATACATGTTACCCGACCCGATTACTCGAAGACGGCTAGACCGATTTGAAAAATTCTTTTTTTGTTTGAAAGGGTATACTTTCCAGGTGGTCCCATTGTCATCAAGTCAGGATCTGATGATGGAATCCTGGAGAAATTGAAGGAACTCTTAAAATATTATAAGCACACCTATAGCGATTTGGGTACCTATTTTTTATAGTAACTCGTGCATTTGCTTTCGGAAAGCGCCATTTGGTGAAGTGGAACTGATGATGAAGACCACATGACTGATGGCCACTGGAACTACTCAATAATAAGTATTTCACGGCTTGCGATTCGATTACTTTAATGTGCTTGCTAAGCAATTAATTATTATGCTCGTCACAATGCGAATGGTGAAATGGAGCTGATGGTGAAATACCAGGAGAACTCCTCAACAGTTAACGTCCCTGCATCGGGAAAAGCAATATTTTGTAAAGGCGATAAGCAAGTTGACATTAGGCTATTGAAACTTAGATAAATTATAAACAGACCCACTAAAAAGCGAGATATATTTAATTTAAAAAAAAAAAATACCGACTTAAAAAAAAAACTACTAGGCAAAAAAACCTTTATTTTCGGAAGTCGGAGGCAAAAACTAAAGTAGGTACTGAAGACACCGAAGTTATTTTCGACTTACTTAGTAGTTTTTTTTTTTTGGAAGGCGGTTTTTTTTGTTAATTTTTTTTCTTACAAGGCTGGCGCGGTGGCTCTTACTTTGTGATAGAATTATCTGCGATCTACCCTGGGTTCGACATTACTGTAATAATGAACGTATCATCTATAAAGTTGATGAGCACACTAGCCGAAATTTTTCCATACTTACAAATTTCAGGAATTTATTAGGTACTGGAGTACCTAATAACAGTGGACTGTTTGACATAGCACAGACGCCAGCACATCAAGCTACCCGAAACTGTAAAATTTTCCCAATCAACTTTGAACCTAATACTTTAGCGATAAAGTTGAAAATCTATTAATGAAATTTGACAGATTGCAGTAAGTACCTAGTTTGATTTGCTGGCGTCTGTACATCCAAAGTTAAACATTATATCGTTTTTTCTTATTTAGTTTTATTAATTTTGTATGCGCGGGAACAAAATAGTAAAATGAAAAGCCATTAAAAAGTTATGAGCTAAGAAAGATTCGTTTTTTTAGGGTTCCGTAGTCAACAAGGAACCCTTATAGCTTCGCCATGACCGTCAGACAATCCGTCCGTCCTCCCGCAGCTTAGCTCAGAGACTCTTAGTACTAGAAAGCTATAATTTGGCAAGGATATACATATTAATCACGCCGACAAAGTGGTAAAATACAATCTTGAATTGGGATAAATTGATTTCAACTCCGGAACTCTTCATTGTGCGTGGTCCGACACGGACTTGGCCGGTTTTTAGGGTTCCGTAGCCAAATGGCAAAAAACGGAACCCTTATGGATTCGTCATGTCTGTCTGTCTGTCTGTCCGTCCGTCCGTATGTCACAGCCACTTTTTTCCGAAATTATAAGAACTATACTGTTGAAACTTGGTAAGTAGATGTATTCTGTGAACCGCAGTAAGATTTTCACACAAAACTAGAAAAAAAACAAATTTTGGGGTTCCCCATACTTACAACTGAAACTCCAAAAATTTTTTTTCATCAAACCTGTACGTGTGGGGTATCTATGGATAGGTCTTCAAAAATGATATTGAGATTTCTAATATCATTTTTTTCTGAACTGAATATTTTGCGCGAGAGACACTTCCAAAGTGGTAAAATGTGTGTCCCCCCCCCCCTCTAACTTCTAAAATAAGAGAATGATAAAATTAAAAAAATATATATAATGTACATTACCATAAGTATAAACTTCCACCGAAAATTGGTTTGAACGAGATCTAGTAAGTAGTTTTTTTTTTTAATACGTCATAAATCGAAAACCGCAATTTACCTTTCACAAAGTTACAACGAACTACAAGAACTTTTATATTATGTTACTTGCTGCTACGGAACCCTTCATGGGCGAGTCCGACTCGCACTTGGCCGGTTTTTCCTTGCTAATTTTAATGTAACTTAGGGTGTAAATAAGCAATAAAAGATGTATAGAATCTTCAAAACAAAGTCGGTACCAACAAAGCTCAATTATCGAAGAGAGAGAAGAGTTCAATAAACTTTATTTGCAACTAGCTGCGCCCAGCGGTTTCACCCGCATAAGTGTCGATCCCGTGGGAATATCGGGATAAAAACTATCCTATATCCTTCCCCGGGACTCAAACTATCTCTATACTTACCAAATTTCATCTAAATCGGTTCAGTGGTTTAGGCGTGAAAAGGTAACATTCAGACAGACAGAGTTACTTTCGAATTTATAATATCAGTATGGATATAATATAGTATTAGTATATACAGGGTTATTGGAACAAGACTAACATGGTCATAGTACTCATCATTATGAACAATTTTTTTTACTATGGGACCAAACCTGAAATCGCAAAAAAAAATCAGCTGTTGCCTACATTTATAACTCGTCAAAATGTAGGAAACAGCTGTTTTTTTTTTTCATTTTTTCATTTGAAATTGGAATTGTTGGTTTGAGTGGACGCTGGTGTATGTGAAGTTGTTGGTTTGTAGGCTAAACATACAAACACACATAAATAGTAAACACATAATACATATTACACATAACACTTATATACATACATATACATACACACAACAGTAATAAAATTACACTAATAATTAAATACCCACAACCGTGTATACACGGCCTAATAATTTCACGTGTCTGTACACTGCCTTACTGCCTGCGGCCTGTGGCCACATGATTAGACAAACGGAATTGTCTACTCATGTGCTGTGGCGGCGCGCGGCGGGTACGCTGAAAGCTGCGGTTGAATGATACCTACCACCGAGTTGAATTCGGGGAATACCCCCCGCGCCGCCCGCGCCGCGCGCCGCTGCGTCTCTCGCGGACTCAAATAAATATTTTGTTTTATAGTAGCGTTTAATTATAGAGTTAAACTCGACTGTCTCGTTGGTTTCGTGGTCACAAGTGCGTCTGCCGTGCAAGGGGTCCTGGGTTCGATTCTCAGGTCGGACCAACTAATATTTAATTTGGATTTTTCCCATTAGGAATTTATTTACTCTTTTTATTTTTTTTTATCCGAAGTTTGGAAATTGGTAGCGTGATACCCCCGTGCTCCGGAAACCACGTAAAGCCGTTGGTCCTGCGCCTGATCTCTCTCTGGTCGTGTCGGATTGCCGTCCCATCGAACTATGAGAGTAAAGGAACAGAGAGTGCACCTGTATTTGCGCACACACTTGTGCACTATAATATCTCCTGCAAACCTGGCTAATCTTCTTTGAAATTGGCCACCGTGACCGAAATCGGTCAGGGGATTTATTATTATTTTATTATTTTTAAACCTAAACCTACCCTAACACACTACAAAAGCACCCTTAGAATAATTGAATAAGCAACTGACAACCCTTGTAGCAATCAAGTATTCTTTTCTTCGGTTTTTACTATAAAAAGTACGCTTTTCTTTAGAGAATGAAGGACAGTCATAAAAATATTTTCGTAAAAATATTTTATTTTAATTAACGCCACCTCTGGAAAACAAGTTCACAAACCAAGTTTATGAATACAACGCCATCTAGTTCTATCGCAAGTAAAACTATACACGTAGTGTGTAACTGTACATGTGTGTGTAAAGACATAGTAAAGATATAAAGTGAAACGGCTAAATGTTTAGGGGTACAAATCTTTGTATGAGACGAGTTAACAAGCAAAGTGAATATCTAAAAAGATTATGTTAATGCGTTAGTTGACGCATATAATAAAGTTGTTTCGCAAAGCTTTCTGAGTTAGGCGTAAAAATTGAAAATGTTCGAAGTGCGAATGTGCCGCCATCTAGCGATAAAGTGGCTGGGAGATCATGTATCGAATATCCTTAAATAGATAATTATGTCGAATCAACAGCTATTGAAAGTTTAAACTCCGTTTAAGAATTCTTCAGAAACCGGGCATAAGTGCTTTGTCATATTTAACTCATTTTTGGGAAAAAATACACTTCCATCGATGTTTCTCCAAATGAGCGCTATAGTCAGCCTTTAATGTGGACATGACACAGGCCTCCTCTCTCTGCGTTGGCCTTAATCTACCACACGGGCCCAGTTCGAGTTGGTAGATGCCACACGTCTTCAAATTTTTGGTTCTAGGACATACTTAAATGGTGTTAAACGCTTCGTTATATTTTAGCAAAAGGAATAGCAAGTATCATAGAATAAAAACACATGAGCTTATGTATGTTTATTTTGGTGTTTAAAAGATAAGATCATTTTATAAAACGGTAAGTACAAATAAATGTACAAAAAAAGTACAAATAAATGTACAAAAAATCGTCTGAGCTTCCACCATCACAGTTTTTAATAACAGGTATTAAATCAAGGTGACGCATACGGGCGTAAAAAATAAATACTACAGCTTCTTCGTAAGACGTTGACAAGGTTGTTTATTGTATTTACATGCCGATAAACCGCGCAATAAAACCGCTACTTAAGTAAAAACATGTTCAAACAAAATATACAAGATAACAACACTATTGCATTGTGTTCATTATGTATTAAACATAGCCTACATGTAATTCAACGCGTACAAATTAATCTTACACTGTATAACATAAAACTACAAGAAACTGTTTAAACAGGTACCTACATTTGCCTACACGCTTAAGTGGACTTAAAACTTTTTTTTATTTCCTAACAGTTAGACAGCACTAAAACGTACATAATTTTAACATTAAATTGTTATTTGCATAAATTTTCGTAGAATTATAAAGTTCTGAGAAAAAAAGAGGCCGTAATTATAGGGGTTCTCTTTTAAAATGCTTGTAATAAATAGACCATTACTATGCCTAGATAGTACGGAAAACTGGAAGCCATTTCTCGTAATTTAAAACGTTCAAAATCTAGTCGCAATCTCATCTCAGCGACAATAAATCAATATCTAAAACTTCTCAAAAATGTAGGGAAATTAGAGGTAAGTGTTTTTGACAGATTGAGACCGAGATCAGACAGTGAACATGAATTTTCCCACTGACTTGAACAGGAATGCCTACATAGGAGCAGTTGCCTACCTCCAAATGACATCAAAGCACCGCGCGTCGCCTATTGGCGACGAAACAATAGAAAATCAATTGTGTCTCATTAGCGGAGCTTAACAGATTAAAAACGGTTTTCGTCTTCAGGTCCTGTCTTTTTTGACATAGTGAAAAGGGCTTGGACCCCCGGGGGTATCGTTAGAACAGGTAATTAATTTTCTCCAATTAGTTAAGGCTCGGCTTCACCAAAGACCGGTTATGTGCTGAAGAGTGACCTATGACCAGCAGTGACCGTTTTTCGGCGGTACGAATAATTGTAATGATGAGTCAAAGCTTGATAAATGTTTACTAGGTTTAAATTAGGGCAGTTGCACGTTACAGCAACTGATGGACGCTAGTGATGGCGCCAAACAAGTGGGCGAATTCTGGGCCGAGTACATTTAGATTGCTATCGACACGCTAAGAAGAAGAAGAATTAGGGGGGTGAATATAGAGCAATCAGCAACGGCTGGCAGAAAGGTGTACATATGGAGCTGTTTCGCAAAGTATGCACCACCTCCTAGTCTGCCATTTGTGCCCCAAAACATGCAGCCAAAGTGACCTCTGCGCTGCCACCCACCGCGACGACGGGCGCAGTGAAGTGTTTGGGCCAACAAAATTTGAAATACTGTCGTGCCAGCTACACGACGGAGATTAGAAGCAACGCACTGGCAATCAAGTATCTTGTAGCCAACGACCACGCTTGTAGCAATCTAAAAGATCATCCAGTAAATCTCGTTTTTTGTTTCATGTAGTTCTCGTTTGAAGTACCTAATGAAATGCACTAAAAAACTGGGTCAGTGGGTCGTCTCAGACTGCATTAAAAACCCTATAAAGCTTAGATTAACACTCGTTTTATAGTGTGTGTGTGAATTGAGTGAGCACCCTAAATAAAATTAATAATATATACTAGTCATTTAGTAAAAGGTGTGAAACAATTGTAAAAACAATCTTACAATTTGTAAAAAGATAAAACATGAGATATATCAGTTAATGAATGCTCACTCAGTTCGCACATACGACCACCCTGAATCTCAGAACGTATGAAGATTTCATGTAAGATTTATGTACTACTCTTTAGTAAAACCTTTATAAAGTTGTCGTTTTAGATATCAATCGCCAAGGGCCGTATAAAAAAAAATTACAAATACTTTCATATGCTCACTCAATTCACACACTTTGAAAGGACCCGATTTCTTATGAACAAACCATAATTTCATTTTGTTATAAATCTTGTTTTATTAAAAGGTATACACGTGATTTTGTAAAATACAAAGCGAACCATAAATGTAGCCCGTTTTGTAATAGTTAATTAATATAAGTGCTCACTCAATCCACACAATTCTGAAAAGTTATAAACGTTAATATCTTTGAATTTATAAGGATTAGAAAGCTATAAATTGCGCTAGTTTTAGTAAAGAAAAGTTACTAAAGATTTGCCATTTTACATTTAGTACTCTCAGTTTACTCTAAAAGATATTCAACTGTTTGTGTTTCAATGAAAATCTGCCTACTGTAGGGTTGTCACGCAGGACCGTGTCCTTCCTTCATACTAAGTGTCTATCTGGGCATGCTTCGATTTGTTTGTGCACAGACCCACTAAGCTGGGACTGAATATATTACTAATTTTAATATGGTATCATTTTTATTAGGTCAATTATAAATATGCATAGATAGGTAATGCTACAAAAATAAATAAATAAAACTTAACAACCGATAATCAAAATGTAGCTTCAAGAGTCTAACATAATTAAATATGCATAGATAGGTAATGCTACAAAAATAAATAAATAAAGCTTAACAACCGATAATCAAAATGTAGCTTCAAGAGTCTAACATAATCTCTCGGTATTTGCGAACGCAGCCTTATCCATATTTTGTTAATTTTACTAAACTACCCTCATAATAATATGCACCTAGTTTCGGATTATTCAATCCTGTTTGTTTGTTAAGTTTGTCATTTAACATTAATCGTATTATTATTGTGTGGCATACGTAGTACAGTGCAATAATGTACCTATTATCAATGTTATTGTTTTTCCTGGTGACTATAACGTAAGTATATTTAGCTAATAAATAACAATATTTTGTTCTTTTTTTATTTGTTCAATGCAGTTTTTACGGTTTCGTAATACTTACTACTATAAAAATTAACTATTGCATTACAGAGTAATAATTGGAAGAGGTCGCAAACCTCTGATAAGTTTCGAAAATCAGAAAAAAATATTTCTTAAACATGCTGAATACTTACAAGCTCCCAACATTAAATATAACGACCCAATATTTTCTAAGATGTCTGAAGAACTTGAGAATAAAATGTCCCCGATGGCATTATACATATCACTGAATCGTCATAGAAGCCGTATATTTACTTTGAACGACGAAACTTCGAACGCAACAATTTCAAATGAGGTGCCAATATCCGATTCAGGCTGTGCGACTCCACTATTACAGTCGTCATCGTCGGAAAAAGAGAACAGCAGTGTTGTTGTGAGTGATGATGAATGCCAAACATTTTCTTTCTATCTCGATATTTACGATTGGAAAAAAATTATGCCTATAAGTGCCTCTAGGAGAAGAAGCAGTACTTTGAGTTTCTTTAATTATAAAACGCTGCCAAAGTTTAAGTGGAGCAGTTTAATCAAGGAAAAAATATGGATTCACACAAAACTACCGTGCACTTGGACTATTAAAAAACACAAAATTAGTGATTTAATTTCTTTTATCGGTAAATGTTCCCAGTGCAAAGCTGAAATTCGTATATCAAGTTCTAAAAGAACTGAAAAAATCATGGAATTCATCTGTAAGGTATATAATTTTGATAAGACGTTTGAACACAATCCTAAAAAAAAATCGAAGCTTACCCCGTACCGAAGAAAACAAATAGCTAAAGACCTAAGCCATAAGTCTGCTATTAAAGTACACAATGAACTGACTTCAGCTCTTGTGACTGATACTGACCGTATATCTCCACCTGTTCTGCCTTCCCTTTCGGCTTTAAGAAAGATTAAGTCTGAAGCAAGACATGAACATTTACCACATGCAAATCCTATTTTATCGTTGTTTATTATAGCTAAAAATTCATATCGTAATAATATAAATAATATTCGTGATTTCAATATATTCCCAGATTTTCGTTTATGTTTTTGGAGTGATAGTCAAATTCATTATTAAGTACAATAATTACCAAAAGAAATTCAAAAAAGTGACAATTACCATTGACGCGACTGGCTCATTTTTTGAAAATATATATTTGCCAGATCGTACTACTGCCACGAAAAGATTATTTTTATATGTAGGACTTTTAACAGCCGATGATAAACTTAAATCTGTACCAATTTTCCAAATGGTCACTGATTCTCATTCAGAAAACTCGATATCACTTTGGTTAAAAAAGTGGTTATCTTATGTTGATACTCCACCCGATGAAATTATTACTGATGACTCATCGGCTTTGGTATCTGCATGTATTCAAGCTTTTGCGTTATATTGTACTACAAAAACCTATATAAGACATTTATTTTCAGTTTTAGAGGGTAGTACTTCAGAAAAACCACAGGCGTTTATCAGACTTGATACAAGTCATTTTATTAAGACATTACATAATTTAAATTGCTTTAAAACAAATGTTTCTTTAGATGTCAAATATTTTTATATACGTTGTATAATATTTTTAAAACGATGCGAAAATTATAATCTGGCGAAAGAGTTTATTCACGATGTTGTAAAACTTTGCCTTGGTCAATATGATGGTGAGATAGGTGATTATCCAACACTAAAATCTAAGTTAGATCAATTATTACACGACGTTACACTTGATGGATTAAATTCAGATAGCAAAAACATTGATAAAAATAATGAATTTGATGACCCAAATAATAACGAAGGCTTAGAATTCATGGATTGGTTTAACAGTATTGTCGAAGAAACTAAAAAACTAAATCCAGCTCTAGATATTAACAAAAATGCTTATTACTATCCGCCATTTATTCCTACTTTTAAAAGAATATTAATGAAACTACCTTTGTGGTCTAATTTATTGAGATTTCTTTTTGAATCTGAAAATAAAGCACCGTCCTCTTCAGGAATAGAAAGTTATTTTAAAACTTTAAAACATCTTGTATTTAAAACAAAATTTAAAAGATATAGAATTGATGAGTTCTATAAGCTATATGCGGAATATTTGGAAGGGGAAATGAAATCTGCATTATGCGCCCTAGATCAAGATATTATAACTAAAATTAATCCTAAACGGAAATCGATGAAAAGAGTAAAACTATTAAATCCTAAAAAGCAGAAAATTTATAAGACGGTTTACAGGCGCTCTATTACTGAAGATTCCATTTTTTCGGATCAACCCTCTTATGTCGAGAACTGGAAAGGAGAAGGTAAAATTAGTAGATCAAAACCAAACACGACGGTAAAATACATAAGAAATGGCAATTTATGTTCATCTGTTTATATCAACGGTGAATATGTAAATCTATTAAACACCTGTGCCTTTGATTCTGTTATGTATTTGTTTGGTATCGAGTATAACGAAAACGAAAAATTTAGAAATATTATAGATACTTTTGATGAAAATGAATCTATTCCGCATTATGTAAAATGTCTAAGTGACACCAATTTCAAAGATGATGATTTAAATAGCCTAAGAGCAAAAATAATTATAAAATATGTTCAAAAGCCAATAACCACTAATTCTAGCACTTACGATGTCGCCTGTAATGTTGCTCGTATCTATGAACATTTTCTTCTGGATTATTTCACTAGCTCAATTTTTACAAAAACGTGTACCAATGTATTGTGTTCAGCAAACGTAATTAAGAGAAATAACGTGTTCTTACCTTTAAATATAGATATGATTAATATTTTTGATATCAGCCTATTAGAAACAGCTATTTCTTTGTCGGAAGGTGAATCAAAATGTGCGTCATGTGAGGGAGTAGCAACTAGTTATTATATCATTTCAAATGTGATTTCTTTTGATTTGAATGGCACCAACGCAGTAGCGCTAAGTAAAGTGCCCCGTACAATTGTACTTAAAAATAAATTGTATAGAAGTATTGGTGCGGTCGAATTCGTAGCACCTTTAGATTTAACAGGCATTGGTCATTATAAGAGTCATTATTTATCAAACGAGAAATATTTTTGCTACGACGACAACTGTACTAATATCCACGAAAGTACTGATCAAAATATTCTGTTGCACTCTTTAAGCTACATCCTGATCGACAACGATTGTTAACCCAAAAATCTAAATTTGTAATTTTTTTAATTAAACTACATTATGTAAATAAATGGTTTCAATCAAATTCGTATATCATTGACCTTACTGTAACATCCCATGTTAGGTCCTACTGCTGACCTCGTAGATAAAGGTCATTATAAAATAAATAAAATTTTAGTTCAGCAAAAATGTCCTGCGTGACAACCCTACAGTATGGCAGATTTTCATTGAAACACAAACAGTTGAATATCTTTTAGAGTAAACTGAGAGTACTAAATGTAAAATGGCAAATCTTTAGTAACTTTTCTTTACTAAAACTAGCGCAATTTATAGCTTTCTAATCCTTATAAATTCAAAGATATTAACGTTTATAACTTTTCAGAATTGCGTGGATTGAGTGAGCACTTATATTAATTAACTATTACAAAACGGGCTACATTTATGGTTCGCTTTGTATTTTACAAAATCACGTGTATACCTTTTAATAAAACAAGATTTATAACAAAATGAAATTATGGTTTGTTCATAAGAAATCGGGTCCTTTCAAAGTGTGTGAATTGAGTGAGCATATATGAAAGTATTTGTAATTTTTTTTTATACGGCCCTTGGCGATTGATATCTAAAACGACAACTTTATAAAGGTTTTACTAAAGAGTAGTACATAAATCTTACATGAAATCTTCATACGTTCTGAGATTCAGGGTGGTCGTATGTGCGAACTGAGTGAGCATTCATTAACTGATATATCTCATGTTTTATCTTTTTACAAATTGTAAGATTGTTTTTACAATTGTTTCACACCTTTTACTAAATGACTAGTATATATTATTAATTTTATTTAGGGTGCTCACTCAATTCACACACACACGTTTTATAGGCTTTGTGGTTTTATCTAAATTGGATGCAGTAGTGCGATTACGAAAACAACTGATTGACGCAAAAAGCGGTCAAACTACATACTTGTTGGGAAACATAACTAGGCGACATGATTTGACCTCTGACGATTATTACAACGTGTTCAGGTACGACAGCGGTCAACCTTGTAGTATCGAGGAGCATTAAATTTGATTTTTAATTGTGGTTATATGGGTGTTACTTCTGAAAGTAGAAAGTCCTCCGGAAACCGGGGACCCCTTGCCATAAAACGACTGTTTTAAATAAAATTCAGATTCACACCCAGTGTTAAAAGTAAAAAATCTCCTGAATGTCATTACTTCCCAGAATTTGATCCTTATTAGGGACACTATCGAATGGTGTAATAATAAAGTGTTTTTTTTTTAATCAAAATCAACGGGTTCGATTCCTGGCTAGAAATATGATTTTTCAAAAATCCAATGATGCAGGTTTAGTTTTCATCAAAATCGAGCACGAGACTTCTTTGAGTACTTTTCGTTATTCCTCATAGTTTCGAATTTGGTCATCCACGCCCACTTGAAAAATTTACCCTGTATATCGGATAAATATCAAATATCGGATATTTATTATAAATATCTGATTTTTACGAACTGCCTACAACAAATGAGCCCTAGCTTACTTTTTATTGTAGAGTTTTCTAGAACCAGCCAGTTCAGAATGGAGGGTTAAAAGAAGGTTAATAATTGAAGTGAAAGAGAGCAAAAAATAACCTCAATTGACATTGGGTTTAAAAACCTCGTTGACCTCGCCGAACGTGGCGCAAACCGGTATCAATCAATCGTCGAAACGGGCTTTGATTTGAAGTAGGTATTATTAATAAGGGGATATCTTCTTAAATCGAGAGTAGATTAAAAGGTAATTTTGCCCGCTACGTGAACCTACGATAAATTCCGCGTAATATCTGATTTTTATAGCCATGAATGTGATCTTTTGTAAACTCTTTAGGGCCAGGTATAATATGCTAACACAGGCGTATAATAATTGTTAATTTATATATTTATTTATGTTTAAGCTTAGTGTTTAGAGTAAAATGATAATATTATGTGCAAATAACTCACATCGCATAGTCTGATACCTATGGCAAACATGGCGTAGGTATGCGTGGTAAATACTATGCTACATCAAATCAAATGAACCTAATCTGCATTGGCGATTTATTTGCCAAAAATGTAAACAATATAAGTTAATGGAAAAATAACTTTAATTCAAACAAAATAAAGTTCAGTTTACGCTACAATTATAGTGGGGGGTCGTGACGTCACGCCGTGCTAAAAATTGTCGCACGGCGTGACGTCACGACCCCCAACTCCCAAATTTTTACGCGCTTTATCTTTGTCATTTTTTGTTTGATTGACAAAAGAAAAAATATGGGTCCATTATTTTTCGATAATCTAACTGACGGACTAATTAGAATTATTATTTTTTTACCCAGGAAACTACCCTATTCTCAGTGTTGAGCCGAATGTTGAGGTTCCAACAAAGCGCATCCCAGCGCGTCATATAACCACACTGTTGGATTTTCAACTCTCAGCGCTAAACAGTACGATGAAAATCCAGTGCGCGGAAAAAAATCGCCGCGGGAACAACGCCCATAATAATCGTCGTGGGCTAAGACATTCTTCAATGTAAGCAATTAATCAAGGAACCCAATGCAATTTGAGCAAACACTTGGAACCCTAAAAAATTGCATGCCACTAGAACAAATATTTCATTTATTTAAGAGCAATTATGTAAATAATATGTTCTTCAATTTGAAAAATAGTAAAATTAGCATAGTAAATGATAAATGTTGTAATGAATGATGAAAAGAATTGTTTTATGAATATTATTGATGTTAATATGGTAAAATGTTTTACTTGGGTATATTTTTATTTACATTTCATGTAGCTATTTAATTACCTACATTATAAACTAATAAGGTTAAATAGGTTTATAAGTTTGATGAACTCATAAACTAAGTGACTTATTTATGAACGTTACACTTACATTCACTATAAACAAATCACAGTTACTTAAGTCATAGCATAGCATAAGCATCAGCCTACAATATTCCCACTGCTCCTCTCTGTGAGAGGGAGTGGGCCGTAATCTACCATGCGGGCCCAGTGCAGGTTGGTACAGACAGCGTCAGAGAAAAGGAACCCCCTTTGGTAATGACTCATTACCAAAGGGGGTTCCTTTTCTCTGACGCTGTCCGTACATGTCACATGTCTTCTAATTTTTTGGCTTTAGGACATGCCGGTTTCCTCGCGTTGTTTTCCTACACTGTTTTGAGAGCAGAGGTGATGAAATAATTTACACTAAGTAACAAGCCTGTCTGGGTTTGAACCTACGACCTACACTCGCAAGTCGCGGCTGTTACCACTGGGCCACCACTGCTCTTAGGCTCTGTTAGAGCCTACAAATAAGTTTACTTATTGGTAGTTAGTGCATGATTTAGTAGCAGCAGTGGGAACATTATAGGCTGATTATGTTAGGCAGTTCCAAAAAAATTCTTGGACAAGCCAGTATTTTCTCAACAACTGCAACTTTTAAACAGCGCAACCACCATAAAAACATCCCAGAGAATCAATTAAACTGCTGGTATGTGAGTTAAAGAGCAAGCAACAGTTAATACTTACTATTCTTATCGGGGTGAACTTGTAGTCTGTAGATCCATTCTATTATTCTAGTCCTTAGGTCTAATGAAACCGAAGAAATTGCGCCGAGTACATCCAGACCGGATACAGAAAAATAAGCAATTGTTACTCTGAAATAAAAACATACTGTGTTAATTACCCATGATACAAATTCAGGTATAGAAAAAGCTATGATAAAAATGCTAATAAAAACTTTTGAACAAAAAAATTAAACCGCCGAAAAAACTGAAAAGCAAAAAATAATAAACCTTTTATATTAAACCTTAATAACTAAGTTCTTAAACGAATGTAAGTATAGCTAAGTAATTTTGAGTCGGCGCCAAACAATCAATGAACAAAGATCACTAAATTACCTTAACCAAATCAAATTGTCCAACTGGGCAAATGTGTCCCCCATATTGTACAATCATTTTGTTGTTTTAAAAATATGTGTATAAAAACAGGATAAAGAGTAGGGTCATTTGTGAAACAGGATAAACAGTTAAACATCCATATGGCATTTTAATTGCGAATTGATAATAGTTGCTTGACAAATAATGAAAATATTTTTTAGGGTTCCGTACCTCAAAAGGGAAAATGGAGCTCTTATAACATCACTTCGTTGTTCGTCTGTCTGTCAGTCTGTCAAGACACTTTTTCTTAGGAATGCATAGAGTTATGAAGTTGAAATTAATATCAAATACTCAGGGCTGCAATCACTTGAAGCAGTGAAAAAATCAAACTTCTAAGTCAACGCAATCAAAAGATATGGGTGTGCATATTTTGACACTCACAGGGGAATCAAAACCTATAGGGTACTTCCCATTGACCTATTAATCAATGCAAGAAGCAATGTCATGTAGCACAAGTAAAGGAAAAAATCTGAAAACCATAAATTTGCAGTTACATACTTATAAAGTTGTACTGAACCCTCGGTGCGCGAGTCCGACTCACACTTGACCATTTTTTTTTAATTCCTTTCTGAT
Source organism: Amphipoea oculea (assembly GCA_945859645.1). NCBI lineage: Eukaryota > Metazoa > Arthropoda > Insecta > Lepidoptera > Noctuidae > Amphipoea > Amphipoea oculea. The sequence goes on from OX243876.1 coordinate 9,619,948, forward strand.
TGAGAAGTAGCATAGCCATTCAATCAGATAACAGTGACTACCTATGCTGCTTTTTTCATTAGATAGGAATAAAAATACATAGACATAAATGAGATTAACATGCATTTTGCATGGTTTCATCAAAGCGAGATACTTACACAGAATACTCTTTATTAAGCACACCATATTTTTTTACATTCTTGTCATAAGCAACAAGAATAATGTACCCAGGATTTTTAAATATCTGAGTTTCTTGCATGTTCTTACATAGAGATCTATGTTTTGGAAGGGCAACTAGCTTTAACTTTCTAAATAACTGAGAGACTATTTGACAATTCAAAAGTGCCTGTAAATGGTTTAATTGAAATAAATGCTTTAAGTTTAAGTTTTATCCTTCTGACCTTATTTGCCCTTATTCCATAATATCAGCAGAATGCAGTGATAACACAGTAAAAAAACAGACATAATAAGAAATTAAAACTGCATAGTTCTTTACTATCTTTATAACAACATAGCCAATTCACATAACATGATAATGAAATAATTGTCCATTAACATTTTGAAATGTTAAGTCTTGTATGAAATTTGCATTTTTATTGCCATCAAGATGTTGCTACTGTAATTGAGTTCTTTCAAAACTCATTTGAAGCAGTCATCACTACTAGGAACTTATTATAAATGACGAATTTTGTACTGAATGATGACTTCTATATATTTACTATGACTGTAATGTATATTATAATAAAATAAATGCATTTCTTAATGAATGAATGACTTCATTGCTTTAGATTACGATGCTGACTAAACAAGGCACTGTATTGACTGAGAAAGTGATAAATTATTGTTAGCAGTCCTTGTCTGGTCTGACCAATAAATTAAGAGTGATGTTTATTACCTGGTAGTATCATGAGATGACAACGACGATGGCAAAATGTTCAGAAATCGCATAAAATACTTCACATGCTGCCGGTGAGCCATAATTTTATTCTCTTCGTGGTTCATTTTTGCAGATTTCTAGTTAGCTTTTATTCAAACGCTTCAAACGATTTATATTAATGAAAGTATACACTCAAACCAAAAGTAAATGAGAATGACGATACACTTGTTACGAACTACTCATTAGTGTGTGAAATTATTTCATTTTTAATTTTGTCCACTCATTAATTTGGAGAGACCGGAGAGACGAAAACTCACTACTTACTTCTGTCTGACACAAGCAAGACACAACCCCACAGAGTACAAGCAACCCTTTCAATGAATTTTGTGATCTATGTTTCAATAAAATTAAAATGACATTCGGCGTTCACTTCAGCGAAAACCACGACAATTCACATCTGTCAAATAGAGTTGTCACACTAATCACACTAATATTATAAAGGCGAAAATTTGTGAGTGTGTGTGTGTGTATATATTATGTTTGTTACCTATTCACGCTTAAACCGCTGAACCGATTTAGATGAAATTTGGTATAAATATACTTTGAGTCCCCGGAAAGGACATAGGATAGTTTTTATCCCGATATTTCCACGGGATCGTCATTTACGCGGGTGAAACCGCGGGGCGCAGCTAGTCATTTTATAAATACAATATGCCGAGTGTATTTTTATGCTACGGCTAAATTGTCGCGATAACGCGAACTACACTTTCCGCCCTCTTTGTTGTATGTTACAGTGAAAGAGACGTCGACCGGTGTACGAGAGAGAGAGAGCGCGCGAAGTGTAGTTTGCGTTATCGCCACAATATAGCAGTAGCATCGCAGTCGAAAAGATAATGCAGTACCACTTGGCTCTAAATAAACGTGGAAGGCAGCGCTGCGTGAAGGTGTCAAAAACGTGTGAAACTGTATATGTCTTCTTAGTTCTCTATTTTCTCACATTCATTTAGTTAAATGAATGTCAGACTATACACGACCCCTAAAACGACCCACTGACCGAAACAAAGGTTTGATAGGTGAACGGGGACCAAGGAGTGTGGTGGTATCCTACCATCGATCAAATTTTTTCCTCTATGGATCATTACTACGTGTAAGGCCGGCTTTCCACCAACACCAGTGAGTTTCACTTCGGGTAGTTTGCATTTTGTTTCTAAGACCATTCATATACAGGGTGGAAACAATCAATGGGCCCTGAAGGGAAACCCCTTTAATCCTTTATTTAAAAAAAAAAACAAATCGCATGCACAGATTTCTCGACAAGCTTACCTAACCCGGGAATCGAACCAGGTAAAAATTAAAAAATAAACACTCGCAATTTTATTTCATCGATAGAATTATTGTTCAGGATAAAATCTCTATAGTAAACATTTGGTCTTAGAAATTAAAAAGATCATGGAATCCAATATTTTTATTTCTAAATCTTATTATTTTTAATTCTAATATGAAGGACACTTAAACAGAAAAGAAAATTATTACCTAGAAAGACATTGATACTTGAACTATTTAAAATTACAATTTTGTTACACTGTGAATGATAAGTTGTTCGAAATGAGACCCCTCGTTACAGATACACAACTTAGTATTTTTACCGACTTCAAAAAAAAAGGAGGATACTATCGGATACTATACGTAATCCGAAAAATCCGGATATCCGCACATTTTTTAATCTTGCAGCATTTTTTAATCATGTACACACATACATCACAGACTGATTATTTTAATAAGAATAAGTATAGCAATAACACCAAAATTATGGTATTTAATGATGATAATTTAATTCCAAATAACAATAAATTTAAAAATTCGTTTGATTTGATTTTCATGTGCTTTTATTTGTTATCCATTTACACAAATAGAAGAAACACCATATCAACCCTTCACTCCTTTGCAAAGTGTATTAATTAGCGAGTTCTGTTATGCCGGAGTCTCACTACCGGGAAACGCCGATAATTATCGCGATAAGTTGTTAAGGTGAATGCGCAGTGGTAGACCGCGAAATTTAAATTTTCTTACGTTTTTAGCAATTTGTAGGTCAGTGTCAGGTTGTATCTTGATCAAAATATGATTTGCGACTATAAGAGACTTGTTCTTAACGGTAGAAATCTAACTTAGAAAGATGTCTTAATGATTCTAATTATTATAATTCTGCAAATACGTACCTGTTATAATCGCGAATCATATTTTGATCAAGATACAACGTGACATTGACCTGAAAATTGCAAAAAACGTAAGAAAAATTAAATTTCGCGGGCTACAACTGCGCATTTACCTTAAGTTGTGGCTGCACCTACGATTAACGACCCCCCGCCCGCGCCCGCCCGTCATCGCAATAATTATCGGCGTTTCCCGTTGGTGTGGCCCGGGCATTAGTTTGTTACTATTTTGACTGCCGAATCTCTGTTTTGTTGCCAAAAACTTCTGCATATGTTGTAAGGGTTAAGTTCCGAATAAATATATATCCATTCATTAGAAAATAACAGTTTAGTATGAATTAATTTTTAAATAAATATTTTAAATGTGTACTGGTCTTACTAAGGTACTGATAGTCGAATTGGCCATAGGCAAATAGTAAAATGCTCTGTAAATGTCATACCCAAAACAGAATACGCAACCCTTATACGCAGCTCTACGTATGTCTCTGGTCTTTTTCATGGCTGACGTTCAAGGAATCTAACCGCAGTCATGAAGGTTCTCATAATGTTTTTTAATAAATTATTTATAATTTAGGTGAAATATACTGAATTTGTGATACTATAATAGCTAACGTACAACCCAATATATTTTTTTGTTAAAATCGGGATATGATTCTTTGGAAAATATTTGATAAGTTGTGCCGTATTGTGGAAAGTGAAATTATCATGCTATAAAATAAGTGCCGTGTGGTTTTGTTAGTCCAAGTTCTAAGTAGTTCTCAACTGAAATGTTTTCCAATACTGCGTTTCGGAGCTGTAGTAGCTGTTTCATGAAGATGGGAAGTGTGATTGTTATCCTAACCTCACTTTGTTTTGTAGCTGAACGTCTCCTTCCCGGCTACGGGATGCCAGAAGTTATTCGAGGTAGTTGATGAGCACAAGCTCCGCATCTTCTACGAGAAGCGCATGGGCGCGGAAGTGGAGGCGGATCAGCTAGGTGATGAATGGAAGGGCTACGTCCTCCGCGTCGCCGGCGGTAACGACAAGCAGGGCTTCCCCATGAAACAGGGAGTCCTTACCAACAGTACGTATTTCCCACATATATTTTTTAAAGTTTTTTCTTGTCATTTCTTTTTTCACACGTAATTATCGTAGGATCATGTCGCGGTCGCAATAATGTTGTGATTATCTGACAAATATCCCACATGTATAAATAATAAAATTGTACCATTGCGGTGAGTAGTTACAAAATACTTGATAAGTCTCCATTATGTTCCAGGTCGTGTCCGTTTGTTGATGTCAAAGGGCCACTCATGCTACAGACCACGTCGTGATGGTGAGAGGAAACGCAAGTCAGTCCGTGGATGCATTGTTGATGCTAACCTTTCTGTGTTGGCCCTCGTCATTGTCCGCAAGGGTGAACAGGTAATTATGTCATTTTTCAGTAGTAATTAGGGTTGAAGACCTCTTTAGTAGTATCTAAATAGACTACTTCAGTTATGAAATATTTACGATTTTAAAGCAAGACATGCATTGTTTTTGCATCTGAACTTAGCTTAAAGATTTTAAATGACATTATTTACACATGTTTAAAACATTATTATGTACAAATGTGTAAATCAATTTATTAGTGACGAACACACATGGTAAATAATAAAATCATAAGTACTTACATAGTTTTAATATAGGTAAATACTATCAATTGTTAATAGGTTTTTTTTTAACCCTGTTCTTACTGTTTCTAAGATAACCACATCTTAGCAATTATATGCGTCAGGGGAAAACAACTGGTATTTGGCATAACCTTTGAGTTACTTGTTCAAAGGTCTTTTTTCAAATACCATACATTTATTTACTTTAGATCTCTAGTTATTATACCTAGAGAAATTGTAGTTTTCATCATAATCCAGCAATACTTAAAATTGCTGGATTGCTGTTCACAACTACAAGAATTTGTAGTAACATCACTAAAATGAACTAGAAGGTTCATCGGACAAAATTTAGTATCATTTGGCAGGAGAAGGGGTAGGGGGGAGTGCCCTCTCTCCCCTGGTACCATACCCATGAAAAGGTAACGCATCATTCTTGAGAAAAAGTAATTATTGTAACCTAACCTCAAAACACTTATAGTCAAAACAAAGTTGCAGATTCTGCAACGTCTCCGGTGCTGCGGGAAGTGCAGCTCCTTAGCGTGCCTATCCTTTGTTACAGCGGGCAGGGGCTGCTCTCCCTCCATGTCTCCAGATTTTTTATACACTAGAGGTAGAAGCTAAAAGACTACATGGAGGTGGGGGTGACCTGATTCGGTTTTGGGACAGATTCGACGTATTTTATAACCATAGTTGTTATACAAACAAATAAAACAACAAAACATTCATAATGACTGTATGAATTACGTTCAGTTTCATCGATTTTGCATGACATTTTACACCACAGACAATAATAAAATATACTGGATATGTACTGGTTACAGATTTGGTTGTCAATAGCTTATATTAACGTTTTGTTTTCCCTTTTTATCTGATTTGAGGTTAGAAACAATTTTTATTAATTTCTCGAAAAATATGCATTACCAATTAATAAGAGTGGTAGCATTCTAATCGAGGACCCAAGCCCTAACAGTTTTAACCATTTTTACCCCCCAACTCCTGCCAAACGATACTAAATCCAACCCGGTTCATCATTACAGAACATAACAATTTTAAAAAAAGCACCACCTTATCTTGTTAATGACTAAAATCTAAGTTTGCCTATTGCAGTTTAATTTTCCAAGACATTTTAGTTAGGCAGGAATAAGTCATTGAAAACAAACTATAGTATTCTTAATCCACCATAATTTTCCACAGGAAATTCCCGGCCTTACCGATGGCAATGTTCCCCGTCGTCTCGGACCCAAGCGTGCATCTAAGATCCGCAAGCTCTTCAACCTGTCCAAGGAAGATGATGTCCGTCGTTACGTCGTCAAACGCCTACTCCCCGCTAAAGAGGGCAAGGAGAACGCTAAACCCAGATATAAGGTAAAATAATAATAAATGAAGATTAAAGAAATTATTGATCAAAGAAAAGAGTTAATAATTATGATGTTTCACCACCATCACCAAGTTCCCATTAAGTTATCTGGCTTATGATTTTCTATAACCACACCAAATTAGTAAATGGACATTCCATTTATTCATCAGATGGGTTGTCCAGTGTTTGTGAAACATGGGTGTAACTACTCTGATATCCCATTGGTGGTGGTGGACTATTATTAACTATATTAGTGTAGTTTTTTCATCAAGACTCCATTAACTTGTTAACATTAGTTACTACTGGAGTCTTCCACATGCTCAGGTGATAAAATATCCAACTATTCCATTATATTTATTTCCATTGTAACGCAGTAGATTATTAGACAAATGGCTTTGGTAATTTTAAACAGTGCATGTTTATATTGCTTCACAAACCCCTGATTACAATATTGTTTGCAAGCTACTTTAGCTTGGAAGCAGCAGCATCAGGGCATATTAATGGCGCCGAGCAGAAGATTCAGGCTCATGTCTGTCTACTTTTACAGTGTGCTGAACATTATTACTTATTTTACAGACTAATAGCAAATATTATTCTGATTTAGATATTATGTTGGCTTTTTTTTTTCACAATATAAATCTTAAATTTAATTTATAAATATTAAGTTTTAAAGGAAAGATTTATTTTATTCTTTTTAGCGTATTTATCTAAAAGCTTACTTTTAATTTATTTCTTACTTTTTAGTTATCGACGGACAGGGTTTTTTTTGGAGTTTTAACTCGCATTCATATGCAAAACCATACCAAACCTTTCATTTGATACCCATATTGTAGGAAAGCATAAAAAACTAAGTCCGCCATATTGGATTTTAGAGTGACGTCACTTTATTATTAGAGTCATTCTCAGCAGGCCCTTTCATTTAACCCGCCCCTAAGACGACCCACTGACCAATACCCATATTGTTGGAGTGCATTAAAAATAACTAGTGCTCCATCTTGGGTGTTCCGCCATGTTGGATTTAAAATGACGTCACACAGCTAACCATGCATTTTCATCCAAACTAAATGTGCATACAAAATTTTAGCTCAATCAGATGAAGATATCTGCTTAAAAATTGAGTTGCAAGAGTCCACCCGAACAAACATAGTTACATACAAGTCAACATTTTATGATATATCTTTCGACGTTTGGCCATATCATGAATTTAGGGTTCGCATAATACTAAACGACGTCAGGTGCACCCCGAGGTTTGGTTTGGTTCCTTTAAACCCTGCAGACAGAAAAAGCTCCGTCAACCTAACTAGTCTTTAGAAATTAAACGAGCATGCTAAATTTATGCATTAGAAATGCTTAATCATTATTATGATTAGAGAAATTATGCGTAAGCTGTTATGCGAAAATATAATTAGGAGAAACAAAAGTATGCCAAGTTATATTAGGTCTTAAAATGTTATGCAAGTGGATAGGGAGGAAACTACGCCACCGCCAACGCCCCTACCCGCGGATATTCTAATAATTTTACGATATGGTCACTAATGTTTGGCCACATTATAAAGTAATGAAGCATTTAACTTTACATATCGTCAAATGTTGAGTAATCATTGATCTTGCCAGACTACATCATGATGTGGCCAATAGACAGTGAAACATTTCTTGAAATTCTTAAGCATTTCATGAATTGAGCAAATCTACAATATGGCCACAACACATACATACATACAGAGCTTGTAATTAAATGTTGTGGCAGAAATTCCTAGATTGTAAGCATGCATTACATTAAAAAAAAACATTAGCTTTCTTTAATCTGTGTTGAATTCCAATTTTTATTCCTAACTTAAATCTGTACTCCATTTGACTAATGACATATTTTTATCCACCAGGCCCCCAGGATCCAGAGGTTAGTCACCCCAGTAGTCCTGCAGCGCAGACGCCACCGTCTGGCACTCAAGAAGAAGCGTCTGGCTAAGCGCAAGCAGTCTGAGAATGAGTACGCTAAGCTGTTGGCACAGAGAAAGAAGGAATCCAAGGTAAATAAACTTTTGTGTTTCGATCTTTTAATGTTCTTGCATAAAGCAAAGTTACTGCTACCTACTATGGGCACATGCAATACCAGAACCGCGCGTCATAAACAAAGCTGTACTCTCATGTAACCCCTGTAAACACAAAGTCTTGCATAAATCTTTACTAAGACCTCTACTACTACCATCTAAATTAGCTAGTGTTAATTTCTTAACAGCAGGTATCATATGGCCACATTATTTGTGGAAATTATACTTGGCTGTAAGAGTAATGGCTGTTTCTTACCCCTTGGCGTATTCTTCATATAGACCAAGATATTAAAACAGCAACAGTTTTTTTCGTATTTATTTAGTTAAAAAAGACATGACCAAAAATAGTCATTTTTTTACAAAGTGTTGTTTTCCGTTTTGCAGGTAAGACGTCAAGAAGAGCTGAAACGTAGGCGTTCGGCTTCAATGCGCGACTCAAAGAGCTCCAACCAGAGTGCGCCACAGAAGTGATTTACTTTACACAATAAAAAAATGTAAAACCTAATAAAAAATCTCATTTACTATAACTACGAACCCTCAACACATCCTAGTCCTAAATAAATCTGCAGTTTTGTATTTATCAAAACAAATAAGCATAAACAAAACGATCTGTTAGAATGGGTCAGTGTGGAAAAATCTGTAATCTTGAAGGTGCGTTTACAATGAGGCGGAAACATGCAGAAATTGATTCCTGGACGTCTCATCATTGCCCGAGATCTTAGGGTTGTGTTCAGATACACAGACATTTCTTAGTGAGTCGCATGGCTCCAAGCGCTGCGCCTGAGAAACCACCTTTAATCAATTGTAATTGTTGAGTGGCTACTTTTACAAACCAGAAGCTGAATTTACTTACAATTGCTTAATAAAGGCTGACGCATTTACAAGTTCAAATGTGGTCCCTCAATGGGAACGCAAATATCAAATACGCACACCGCGCCACAGAACGATCGTACAGTACCCGGCGATAATATTCGTCGACCTTTGGAAAGAGAATCGGCTAATTTCGGCTTCGTAGAGCGTTATCTCTGTCGCACACTACCTATGTGACGTTTTGTCAGTCGTTGTTCAAGTGCGATAGAGTGCGGTCGCGTCCAGTTCAAAATATATATTTAGAGTTGTTAACACCCCCAAATTTAAATAATTTAGTTTTACTATGGCATCTTTAGGAAAAAGAGGGAAACCTTTACGAGGTCAGTCACGCGAAGTTATCATTTATAGAAAAATTGGTGTATTTTATACAAAGAATTATCAAAAGAAGCAAATCATAATTGTTTTAGCAGCTCCTAATAGATACCGGACTGTTTGTATTTCGTGCGACAGCGATAACGCTCTACGAAGCCGAAATTAGCCGATTGTCTCTTTCCAAAGGTCGATGTGCAATATTTATCGCCGGGTACTGTACAGGTATCTCTTTTTACCCGACTGCGCCAGAGGGAGGGTTATGTTTTTCGAGAGTATGTATGTATATAATTGTTTGGCACGCTCTGTGGCCTAAACGGCTTGATCGATTTTAGCTTGAGAGGTGTAGATTCGTATTTACAGTGAGAGTGACACTAGGTATATCAAAATAATAAAAAAAACATAACCCTCCTTCTGGCGCAGTCGGGAAAAAAAACAAAATGGTGGATTTTTGGCGCTTTAGGCGCGTTATGGCGCCCTTGTTTATATAAATGAAACCAGATCCAGTTCTTGTAGAATGTGTATTTATGTCACAACACACGGTACAGTATCCAAGTGGCAGCGAAGGAATAGGTACACGTTTACTTAAGATAATAACATCGGTTAATAAGTAAGTTCTGTGGAGAAGAGTTATTGTGATTTTCAAAATCAGACCAACCAGCTCTTTGCTGTGCCATAGACATTATGCTCTAGATCCGCGTAGTGTTGTCTTTATGATGTGGGAACCATAGACAATTAGTTTGGTTCGCCACACCACCCCCCCACGGAGAAATACAAGGTATATATACATACCGAAAAAATAAAATAAAACAATATAAGATCAAAATTATAAATCTAGAATATCCCTAAATTTAACCCGTCTGCCAGCTCTGGTGGTGACAGTGTCTGAAGGGGATGGAGTAGTTGACGTGGAGGAACTTGGGTGTGTGGAAGGAGAATCTGGAACGGGAACTGAAACAGGTGGTGAGGAAACAAGTTCAGAGTCCAGGTATGCTGGCTTAACACGGTCTATGCTGACCGTAGCCTCTCTTCCGTTCATCTCCAAGGTAAGGGTTTTGTCCCTTCTCCTTAGGATACGGTATGGGCCAGTGTATGGAGGTTGCAGAGGCCGTCGTACAGTGTCGTCGCGGAGTAAGACGTGTGTCGACGTCGCCAAATCTTTGAACACGAAGGTTGACGGTCGGGCGTGTCGTGAGGCTGGTATTGGACGTAAAATTTCCATCCGGCTCCTCAACTCCGTGACGAAATCTGTAATGTCATTTGGGCTCCTGGGTTCTTCCGCTGGCATGATAAGTTCTCCAGGAAGTCGAAGAGGTTCTCCATAGACTAGCTCAGCGGACGAGGTGTTAAGGTCCTCTTTGAGGGCAGTCCTCATGCCAAGGAGTACCAGTGGAAGTGCCTTGCTCCACGTTTGGGGATGGCACATTAAAGAAGCTTTTAGTTGGCGGTGCATGCGTTCTACCATGCCATTTGCGCACGGGTGGTAACTGGTTGTGCGAATCCGCTTTGTTGCGCATACGTTCATGAGGCGCCGAAACAAGGCTGATTCAAACTGGCGACCCTGGTCGGTCGTCACGGTACTTGGCACACCGAAGCGGGATATCCAACCAGTCACCAGTGTGTCTGCCACTTCTTCCGCTGTGATAGATGTCATAGGCCACGCTTCGGGCCAACGCGTGAATCTGTCAACCGCGGTAAGACAATATGTGAAATTGTTTGAAGGCGGCAGTGGTCCTATGATATCAATGTGGACATGACAGAATCTTTTTGATGCGATCGGAAAAGACATTAACGGTGCAGATGTGTGCCTGGTCACCTTACTGCGTTGGCACTGTAAGCATGACTTCGCCCATTGTCGGCAATCGGTGTTAATATGCGGCCATACGTATCGCTCAGCCACCAATCGTAAGGTTGCTCTCACGCCAGGGTGACTAAGACTATGCAGTCGATCGAAAGCTGCTCGACGGAAAGGTAAGGTGAGGTAAGGGCGAGGTCTGCCTGTCGACGTGTCGCACAGTATGGAAGTATCAGTTCCTGGGACAACGATTTTTCTCAATTTTAGAGAAGTAAATGAACCCGCCTCTTTAAGTTCTTCGTCTTTCTCTTGCGACTCTGCAAGGGCTTGGAAGTCCTCCTCCAATGAAATGGATTCAACCCGCGACATAGCATCTGCGACCACGTTGTCGGTCCCCTTAATATATCTTATGTCGGTGGTAAATTGGCTGATAAAAGTTAATTGGTTGAGTTGTGTTGGTGGAAGCTTGTCACGACGCTGTGCGAAGGCATACACGAGAGGCTTATGGTCGGTAAAAACTGCTGCGTTCTGTACTTCTAGTATGTGCCGAAAGTGTTGAACGCTCTCGTACACAGCTAGAAGTTCCCTATAATAAGCGGGCCACTGAGATTGTTTCTCAGTAAGCTTTTTGCTGAAATATGCTAGGGGCTGCCAGTTGTCATCAACCTTCTGCTGTAAACATGCACCTACGTGCATGCTCGACGCGTCGGTAAAAAGACCTAAGGGGGCCTCACAATTTGGGTGCGATAGAGTAGTAACATTGGCTAGACTCTTTTTGCAGTCCTCAAAACATTGTTCGAGCTCGGGCGTCCATGGAAATGGTTTTGCGCCTTTGCTGTTAGTTGCAGCGACTGCGTCAATTAAAGGAGCCTGATACTTAGCGGCGTCGGGCAAAAATCTGCGGTAATAGTTAACCATGCCCAAGAACCTACGTACGCCTTGCACAGTCTTAGGAAGAGCGAAATCCACTAAGGCACGGATACGGTCTTCGGGAGGAAAGGTACCTGCAGCGTTAATACGGTAACCCAAAAACGTTACCTCGGCTGCCCCAAGTACACACTTCGCGGGATTGATGACCACTCCGTACTGGTGCAGTCGGTGAAACAAGAGTCTGAGGTGTTCAGCATGTTGTTGGGGGTCTCTCGAATACACGAGTATATCGTCGACGTAGGCAAAACAGAAATTAAGTCCTCGCACAACTTCGTCTATGAACCTTTGAGACGTCTGTCCGGCATTTCTAAGGCCAAAGGTCATATAGGGAAATTCATAGAGTCCAAAAGGTGTGATTATGGCTGTTTTACAAATGTCATCAGGATGGACTGGAATTTGTTGGTATGCTTTAACTAAATCAAGGGTGCTGAAAACTGAGCATCCGGACAAGTTGTGACCGAAATCCCCTATATGGCGGACAGGGTAGCAGTCCGGAATTGTGCGAGCGTTTAATGCGCGATAGTCGCCGCACGGGCGATAGGTCTCGTCTTTTTTAAGCGCGAGGTGTAGCGGGGAGGACCATGAGCTACTGGAAGGTCGAGCGGTGCCTACGCGAATCATCTCCTCGAATTCTGTCTGGGCAGCTCGAAGTTTTAGTGGAGCAAGACGACGTGGTCGCGCTGTCACGGGTGGGCCATCTGTAGTTTTTATAAAGTGCACCGTAGTGTGCTTCACCTCTTTAGGCGCGCCAGGAGGGCGTGATATGCTCGGGAACTCGGTCAAAATGTGCGAGTATGGCGAGTCAGGTGATTGAATGAGTTTAACACTGGGTTGGTCGATTAAGGAGAATTGTGTTTCCGCTGATAACCCTGTTTTACCGTCTCGTAACCTTCCGTGAGCGCAGTCTGGTAAAAGGTGGTAATGAGCCAGGAAGTCTGAACCAATTATAGGAGTTCCTACTTCTGCGACGATGAATTTCCATGAAAAATCGCGTCTTAAACCTAAGTTCAATTTAAGTTCGACTAAACCAAAAGTATTTATTTTAGTGCCGTTGGCTGCTAAAAGTTCGTACGGAAGTGGCTGCTTTTTACCCTGGGAGTAACGTCTAGGTAGGCACGAAAGATCGGATCCGGTGTCGATTAAAAATCGTCGGCCCGAATACCGATCGGTAACAAATAGACGGCGACTTGCTAGGGAGCAGTCAGTGGTCGCCACTACTGACTGCTGCTTGAGTTTTCCTGTGGTACTGGACCAGACCAAGTGCACGGTTGTAAACACCTGGAAGCATTCGCCGCGAATCGCCTGTGATACCAGCACTCGCCGTTATGAGTGCGTGAGCGTGAGCTTGAGCGGCTGCGGTTATTTCTGCCATTACTTGTGGTGAGGCCGGTCACAAGCCGTGTCAGGTCCGCCACTTGTTGTTGGAGCATCTTAAGTTGTTCCTTGGTGTCATCACTAAATGATGATGATGCCCTACCAGCTGCATAGACATTCATTGGTTGTGGACTGATTTCTTGCAGCTTATCAGCCAACTCACCCAAGTCCTCAAAGGATGAATGCTTTTGGGCAGCTAAAATACCTTGCATGTAATGAGGCAACCTATTAGTCCAAATACTTTGGAGGAGCTGCTCCGGGAAAGATGAACCAGCGAGAGTCTTGAGGTGACGGAAGAAGGATGAAGGCTTCCTATCCCCAATCTCCTCTTTCTCAAGGAGCCTTCTAATTTTCTCTTCATATGACTCAGAGAAACGGGAGATAAGGGCCTTTTTAAGACAAGTGTATGGTTGACTCTTGGGTGGCTCGATAATTATGTCTTCAACCTCAGTTGCAGATTTGGTGTCGAGTTGACTTATGGCATAGTAGTATTTAGTCAACTCTTGTGTGATGCAATTGATATGGAACTGTGCTTCTAAACTTGCAAACCAGAGACTAGGGCGGTCTGGCCAGAAAGGAGGAACGCGGATGGATACTCGATTGACTAATATAGGTTGAGATCCAGATGAGGACGGGTTAGCGGACTGTTCACCACCAGTTCCAGGTTCAGGATCCAGGAAAATATCCTTTCCCTCGGTAGTCATTGCGTTAATATAGACAATTATTGTTATCTCACAAACAAAACACAACCCTAAGAGGAACACAGTACAACTTATAAAATAGTGCCACAGAGGTGAAATCAAAAAGTTAAATAGTCAACATCAGAAAGCACATTCATAACAAATAGGACACACAAAACAAAAAAAATATACATGCAGCGCACAGGCAAATAAAAGGTAAAGTGTAAAATAAATGTAAACAGTAAAAAAATAAAAATGTTCTCCAAAAACCTCTTTTTAAAATATTAGCGTTGCGTCCGTGCCTCCAATGGAATATTAGCAATTAAACCGGAATAATTATTACATGCAGAGTGCACAAAACATAAAGAAGAGAAAAACAGTTATGTTGTTATGTTTAAGCCTTTAGTTTCAAATTAAGCACTTATTGTTCTTAAAGAAACACCGTTGTAGGTTGTCGGAATGTCCATCCATGCAGAGTTCAGACAAAAATAAAAAATAACTTACAGGCTTCTGTTGTCACACTATTGAGTATGGAACACACCTTTACGTATTGAGTTTCTCTGGAACGCAGCCGGTTACGTTTGACGTTTGCAGATAGTGATGACAGACACATATGTCAGTGTCAAGCTATGTCAAACTTCGCGCGAACTTTGAAGTTTCCATAAAAAATCCGCACAAGAAAAAATGGCGCTGCTATCGCGGAATTATAGAGTCTGTCTAATGAAAGCTGAAAGTGATTTTTTCATGTTTTCAGAAATTGACAACACTGCTGCAAATGTCATTGTTGTTGTTCTTATAACCTCTTACGAAAACAATTTGTGTTTATTTTGTCGTATTTCAAGTAAAACGATGCCTAAAACTTTAAGAAGCAGTGCGAGAAAGTTGCTATACACTATGATAAATAATTACAACCGAGTGAAAAGCGAACGCGAGGCTGCGTTTCAAGAAAAAGTACAATTGTTTACAATAATTTCGGAAATAACGGGTAAGCTATTGAATTGGTTTTGATACTATGTAAACAGGATTTATATTTATTAGACCTGGTCTATCAATATAACAGTTTTAAATGCGGAATCATAATTGAATAAAGCGATGAGAAATCGAGTGCCATCAATAAAATGATAGTAACATTCATCATGTTGTGTCTTTTGCAGACAAATGCATTAATGATCCGAAGAAGCTTTACGCAATCCGTACATCAATTGATAAATAATAATAATAATAATTTTATGAAATGACTGCAAGAAAAGCTGATACCAAATTTACCACAAAATAGTGTGGTAATAATGGATAATGCCAGTTACCACGTCAAGCAAATCAACAAACCACCCTCGATTCAATGCCGAAAAATTGAAATTCAAAACTGGTTGGCAATTAATAGAATTCCATATGAAGACTGTTACTCAAAGGCTGAGCTCCTTTGCCTGGTAAATGAGAACAAACCCACACCCCAGTATGAAGCAGAAGAGCTTCTTAAACAACATGGCCATGAAGTTTTAAAACTACCTCCCTATCATTGTGATCTGGACACGATTGAGATGATATGGAGTTTAGCTAAACGCAGGATCGCCAGCAAAAATATAGGCGTACCAGCTAAAGAAATGGAAAAACCAATTACTGAATCATTTTCTAGTATTTCTCCAAATGAGTGGAAAAATGTACAGACCATGTTGTTCGTGTTGAAAATGAGTATAAAAAAAAAGACAGAATACTAGAGAATGAATTTATAGAGCCGTTTATTATTAACGTAAGCGATGACAGTGATAGTGACGATTCCTTTGGTGACGTTGAATTCCTCGAATCAGACTTCGACTATGACTCGTAACTTTTTGTATATTGTTCTATATTAAACATATTTGTATAAAAATCTGTGTTATTAATGTTATTATTTTTGTAATCCAGTTTCCTAGGTTTTCTGCTATTGAAATCTTTAAAGAAGAAAACATAGTACCTATTAATGCATAGAATTAGGATACCAATTTTTTTTTATTATTTCATAGTACCTAATCAAATATTTTAAAACATATGACCTTTATAACATAAATTATTGTGTAATATTAATTTCTATGTGACTTACAACTAAAAGATCATAAACACAATTTTTTGCTTTACGCTTTCCTATTATTTTGTAATAAAAAAAATATTCCGTACTTATAAAAATCTTCAAGTATCAAATACGTTTTTTCCTAGTTGATCCGGGGATACACGACCTAATTTTTTTAAATTTGCCGCCCTTTTTCACTCTCAGCTTTCAATAGACAGACTCTATGATTTTCTTGTTTCAGGTCGATAAAGTTCAAACACGGACACACGGTGTAATTTGGCACAATAGGTATGCACAGCCGAACACTATCTCGTTAGTCAATGCACTAATAGCACGAAAGTTCAATCTTCCTCGATTTTCGTAGGTAAACTCGCGTCATGGCGGCGAGTAGGTACCGACTTGGGACTTGTTCACGGAGAAAACCGCTGCAAACCGCTTCCAGGGATGAGTGTGAGCTCGTTGCGCTTCACGATACTGGATTCCAATTCTTCTATTTACACTGATATGTTCTTCTATCGTCGGGGTCACCAATTTAGGCGCGTTATGGCGCCCTTGTTTATATAAATGAAACCAGATCCAGTTCTTGTAGAATGTGTATTTATGTCACAACACACGGTACAGTATCCAAGTGGCAGCGAAGGAATAGGTACACGTTTACTTAAGATAATAACATCGGTTAATAAGTAAGTTCTGTGGAGAAGAGTTATTGTGATTTTCAAAATCAGAACAACCAGCTCTTTGCTGTGCCATAGACATTATGCTCTAGATCCGCGTAGTGTTGTCTTTATGATGTGGGAACCATAGACAATTAGTTTGGTTCGCCACAGCGCCATACTGTCTTCAACAAATTTTTTTTTTTGCTCAAAACCTATCGAGTGGGGTATCAACATAAAGGGTTTTAAAAGGTGATTACAAAAACATAATACAACTTATATGGTTAAAAGTAATTCGAAGTGACAAATCGTAAAAAACACGTACCAAGAACTAAATCGCCTGCTAAATCTTTCACATTTCTAAACTGAAAAGGAAATAAAAAAAAGTAATTAGAAAACCCGACTGCTGTAAAATACTTCAGTAGGTAAGTAAAAACTGAAAAGCTAAAAACAAAACAAGCCATAAAAGTTACAAGCAGGCGGGACCCATTTGAATTCGAAAATATAATAAAAATGGTATGGATCCCGCCTGCTTCCAACTTTTATTTAATTTAAAAACCGACTTCCAAAAAAAAAATTAAATTTAAAAAATCAAAAAACCCGACTGCGGTAAAAAAACATAAGTTAAAAAAAACTGAAAAGCTAAAAACAAGCCCATTTTAAATTAAATAAAAGTTGGAAGCAGGCGGGACCCATTTGAGTTTGAAAATATAAAAATGGTATGGGTCCCGCCTGCTTCCAACTTTTATTTAATTTAAAATGGGCTTGTTTTTAGCTTTTCAGTTTTTTTTAATTTATGTTTTTTTACCGCAGTCGGGTTTTTTGATTTTTTAAATTTAATTTTTTTATTTTATTCTTTTTAGTTATGAGTTGTAAATCCCACTTAAGTGTGATAGTTTTCCTTTAAACTTCGTAATATATAGGTACTACTGCCGTAACATTTAAATTTCTAACTACAACCGTTTAGTTGGTAGAGGGGGGGACGGATAAGTAATCTATATACATATAATAAAATCGTAGGAAAGTCAAAACGGTACATTGAATATTTTTTTAAAAGAATACTTGGGGCGTGATCTACAATCGATATCGAAGCCAAAAATATAGTTTTTAGAATTTTTGTCTGTTTGTCTGTTTTTCTGTTTGTCTGTTTGTCTGTATGTATGTCCGGGATAAACTCAAAAAGTACTGCATGGATTTACTTCAAATTTTGCATGAATATTACTAAGAGGTCGGGTCAACATATAGGCTACATATTATCACGCTATCACCTATGGGGGAGGAGCTGTGAATCTTTATTTTTCTTACGCATTCTGTGACAGCGTGTAATCTAACGACGCATATTTAAATGTTGTTTTTCAGTAAGCTATGCTATTATCTAGCTTTACACTATAAAAACTACGCCATTTAAGTAACTTGGGCAGAAAAACATAGTTTAATGAATTTTATTAGTATAAAGAAAATTTTGAAGCAGCGCCATCTATGAGATTTCATAAAAATCAAATCAAGTTACATGTTGACACTTTTTGGAAATTAATAATTTAAATTTGATCATGTTGGCGAGGTTAGTAGTTAGTTATTCTTAAAATTCATAGATGGCAATGTGCATTTTCTTCATAAAAAATGTATCGTATAGTTCGTTTTGACAAATTCAAGTTCCAACAAAACCCTTAAAATCTTGAACAGAGTTGAGGACGACAATTAAAAAAAAATGCGGTGTTAAGTATTACAAAAAAGTTATGTTTCTACTGGAGACGAAGTCGGAGTAACTGATGAACGCGTGCTGAACACCTGTCTCAGTTCACTTCAAGATGTGGTCATTTCTATCGGCGGCAATCCACTGATCGAATATGGGTTACCAGCTCCCCAATCATCACCGCATCAAGACCGTGTAAATCGGGAGTATAACGCTGAGACAAATTACGATCCGGGCGAAATGACCATGTCGTTTTGTTCTCTTCAGAGCAAAAACAAATTTATGACACCGTCCTTGAAAGCGTTGGGAAAAAACCAGGGTCAAATGTTTTTCTTGGAATGCGTCTGGTGGAGCAGGAAAAACATTTGTTACCACTTGCATACTTGCAGAGGTCAGCAGGCAAGGCAAAATTGCTATTGCTGTAGCGTCGTCGGGAATCGCTGCCACACTGCTTCCGAGTGGCAAGACAGCACATGCCATGTTTAAAATTCCTATCGATTTAGAGAGCGCCAAAACGCCTGTTTGTGGTGTGTCACGTAACAGCGATAAGGGACACGTGCTCAAGGATTGCTCTTTGATCGTATGGGATGAGTGTACGATGGCCAATAGGAAGGCAGTTGAGGCCGTGGACGGAACCCTGCAGGACATCCGCAGGAACGAACATTTGATGCGTCGTATCACAGCTGTTCTGTTCAGTGGCGATTTCCGGCAAACGCTTCCCGTGGTGACACGGGGATCGAGGGCTGACGAGGTGAATGCTTCGTTGAAACTATCTTCGTTGTGGTCACGAGTTCGTACGCTGCGCTTGACCATTAATATGAGAGCTCGGCTCGGCGGCAATGCACGTGCTCAAGAATTCTCCAATGTCCTTCTAAATCTTGGCGAAGGCACTCTACCAGAAGAGAGAGGTGGACAGGTGGTGCTTCCAGTCTCTCGGTAGAGTGGTATCCAGCTTAGAAGAACTCATTAGCTGTGTGTACGGGGACATCAGTCGTATACTGCACCTGCAGAATTCTTGGGTGTGTGAGCGGACCATTTTGACGTCCAAAAATGATCAGGCTGCAGCAATTAACGAATGCATTCTCTCGGAAATTGAGGGGAATGAAGTGGTCTACACCTCGATAAACACTGTTGTCGAGCAAGATGACGCCACACATTATCCCGTGGAATTTCTGAACTCCCTGTCAGCAAGTGGACTTCCAGCGCATACCATCAAGCTGAAGGTCGGTGTCCCGATTATGCTTCTTCGGAACCTATCTCCTCTGAAGTTGTGTAACGGGACCCACCCTAAAGTAATTTCGCTCTACAGACACACCATTGAGGCGGAAATTCTTACGGGTTGTGGCGTTGGCGAGGCAGTATTTATACCACGCATTCCCCTCATACCTCATATCTTCCCGTTCCAGTTCAAGCGCGTACAGTTCCCCGTGAGTGTTTGCTTCGCGATAACCATCAATAGAGGCAGACACTGAGGGCAGCGGGTGTCAACCTCAGGACGAGTTGCTTCTCACACGGACAACTGTACGTCGCTTGCTCCCGCGTCACCAGTCCTGACTCTCTTTACATTTTGGCTCCTGGCAGCATAACTACCAACGTTGTTTATAGGGAAGTGTTTTAAGGTATGATGCCTTTGTACGTATTTTTACTCTTTTGTGTCCTGGAATGTATTCCTGCATTGTTTTCTCTATTTCCTTCTGTCACATCCCCCACACCACACTGAACTCAGCAGGACTCCCACATAACTCTCTTCACTTGCTTCGCTTGCAAAAAAAACTTATATTTTAATGCTATTTTAAAAGTTGTTTACTTATAATGCTATAGCGACACTGGCATCTTAGGTATTTTTGGTGCTGTAGAGCCTTCAGGCAGACGACGTCGCGGGCAGCAGCTAGTATATGATATAATTACAAAACCTCTAATATTTACAAGATATAACAACTGAACCTATAATTTTATTTGATACTAGCTTCTGCCCGCGACTTCGATCGCGTGAAATTTCTTATTCCCTCGACCCATCTCGTCGTATTGCATCACTTGCCCGCGTCTCCTGCTCTATCACTTCGTTTCCCCATAGCGCTTTTGCTCGGCTCCTAAGGGCCATAGTGTGACGTTAAATAGCCTATAGCCTTCCTCAAGAATTGGGCTATCAAATGCAAGGAGAATTTTTCAAATCCGACTAGTAGTTCCAGAAATTAACCCCTACATACAAACTTACAAACAAATTTTACCTCTTTATAATATTAGTATAGATAATGATCAGTTAATATATTAAACGATTGATATAATTTTAATGTAACTAATTTCTATAAGAATAACAGACAATTAATATAAAATCATTTGATATACCACTCAATAGACATAAAACCTATTTAGTCTAATATGATAAAAACTTTTTTTTTTTCATCCTATGTCATCCTATGTCGACGGAGCCCCGCTTCGCGGTGCCCCTATTTCTGTGTACTTAAAGGGTTTAAAGTAACCTAACCAAACCGATCCTCGGGGTGCCCTTCGCCCGCTCTTGCATCCTACGTCGTCTATTGCGTTCGTTGAGTTCGGGTGCGGTAACGGTAACGGAAATAATTCGGAAGCCACGAAGCCATGAAGGCTTTCTAACCTAAGCTGACCAATTCGGATCGCTCTGAATCGGGGTGTTAACCATAATGACGGTATCAATATATATTTTAAACGATAGACCTAATGATTTTCGATTAAATAAACGTTATATCCAATAACGTTATACGTAGTAAGTTTTAGAGTAGGTATATAAATGTTATATGTAAAGAAATTATATCAACAGTTGGTATATCTCACGTTTATTATATCTTGTGAACGTTATTGAAATGAAAATATACCAAATAACTCTATACCTACGATATGAGACGCGCCCGGGGGACACACTCACACACTTGATTCTAACGAAAATTGGTACTTTAAAGCTTGATAAGTCACGAACGGTTTACTTAATCAAAAAACGGTCTTCCCAAACCACTAATATTTTTGAAAGACCTATTCAACGATACCCCACTTGACATAGTTTGTTGACTTTCATTTTTTTCATTTTCACAATATGGCGTCCAGTAGTCGCCATATTGAATTTTCATTAACGTCATGTCTTTAGTGACACTCGCCGGACTAAGAGGAATCGATGGACGTGTGAATCATAAAAATCGGCCCAGGCGTTTGGTCTGTATAGTGCTTCAAAGGAACATACAAACATACATACATAGGCTGATAAACACATTACCACTCCTTTGCGTCGCGCAGTCGGGTAAAAACACTACAAAGTGAAAAATAACTTTAATTTCGGAAGTCGGTGTCTTTGGATCTGTATTTTAGTTTTTTGCCACCAACTTCCGAAATTAAACTTATTTTTCACTTTGTAGTGTTTTTTTGGAAGTCTGTTTTTTTTTCTCTTAAAAAGTTTTTATTTCACGCTTTTTAGTGGGTCTGCTTATAATTTATCTAAGTTACAATAGCCTAGTGCTCATCGCCGTTTACAAACAAAATATTGCTTTTCCCGATGCAGGGAAGTTAATTGTTGAGGAGTTCTCCAGGTCCACCATCAGCTCTATATCACCATTCACATTGTGAAGAGCATAAATTGCTTAGCAACCATATTAAAGTAATCGAATCGCAACCCGTGAAATACTTAGATATTATTGAGTAGTTCCGGTGGCCATCTGTGGTCTTCATCATCAGTTCCACTTCACCAAATGGTGCTTTCCGAAAGCAAATGCACGAGTTACTATAAAAAATACCCAAATCGCTATACATAATCAGCCTATAATGTTCCCACTGCTGGGACACAGGCCTCCTCTCTGTGAGAGGGAGTGGGCCGTAATCCACCACGCGGGCCCAGTGCGGGTTGGTAGATGTCACATGTCTTCGAATTTATGGTTCTAGGACATGCCGGTTTCCTCACGATGTTTCCCTTCACCGTTTTGAGAGCAGTGGTGATGAAATAATTTACACAAAGTAAAGCGCCTGTCTGGGTTCGAACCTACGACCTACAATCGCTATAGGTGTGCCTATAATATTTGAAGAGTTCCTTCGATTTCTCCAGGATCCCATCAAATCCTGACTTTAGTCTAGATGCTGATAATCCTGGCTGCAGCATCAGGCCAGACTTATGTCAAAATTGCATTGAACTTAAAATTTAGTCCTGTTTAAAATGAGCCCAAACACGACTACGGTGCTGTAATTTCAAGGTTTGTACTTTTTTGATGCTCCTGGCTTCAGCATCAGGTCTCTATGTACTTCGGTGTTTCTCATTAACACTACGTTTATCCACACCATCGAGCCCTTTTCAATGAGCCTAAACACGAAATATCTGCTGTTAGTTGTCGAGGAGTTAGGTACATGACGATCATGAGACCAAATGTGGCAAATGCCCTATCAAACATCAAAACAATTTACTAAAACAGTCCTTGCCTGTTCGAGTAACTTCCTGTTAAGGTGTTGTACCTTCCATCATCAGCCCAGCTGCCTAGATGGTGACAACCATACGCAAATACACAAGATACTTCATAAAATATGCGAAAAACAATAAGTGAGCCTATAAAATTTGAGGGTTGGCCTCGATTATTGCTCTACGATCCCATCATCAGATCCTAACTTGGTGACAGTGGGACCACCTCAGAACTATCTACTTTCGAAAAAAAAAAGAATTTTGAAAATCCGTCGACAATTGGCGGAGTATTCGATACAAAAAAAACATACGAACATAGTACCTCCTCCTTTTTGTGAAGTCGGTAAAAAATGGGCCTGTTTTTAGTCCCGCCTGCTTCCAACTTTTATTTAATTTAAAATGGGCTAGTTTTTAGCTTTCAGTTTTTTTTTTTACTTAATTATTTTGGTTTAGTAGATATAAGACCTATTCGTAAAATGGCTTACGGCGAAAAAAATGTTCTTGGAATGGCTAGGGTCAACTCACACCGAAAGAGCGGCGAAGGGCAGCGAAGCGGAGCGCAGTTTCAGTTTCATATGAATTTTAACTTTATTATCATTACCATAATACTTATTATCGCCTGAGAAACTCGAACGAGTCGCGCGGATGCCCGCGGCGCCGCAGGAATTCCGGGGAATTCCATAAACGGAGCCGTGCGACTGCGTGAGAAGTTGCGGGAAGTCCCGAGAATGTTCGAGCAGGGGTGGGCTCGGGAAGGCGCGCGGATTCCCGCGACTGCTCGAGAAGTCGCTGGAATGCTCGAGAAGTCGCTGGAATGCTCGACTTCTCGAGCATTCCAGCGACTTCTCGAGCAGTCGCGGGAATCCGCGCGCCTTCCCGAGCCCACCCGCAATGAATTCAGGGTCAACTCACACCGAAAGGGTCAACTCACACCGAAAGAGCGGCGAAGGGCAGCGAAGCGCGGAGTCACGGAGTCCCGCGACATCTCGAGCATTCCAGCGACTTCTCGAGCATTCCAGCGACTTCTCGAGCAGTCGCGGGAATCCGCGCGCCTTCCCGAGCCCACCCGCGATGAATTCATGGGTCGCTCTCCTATGCGCAGTTCAATTTCAACAAAACTCGAGGAAACTCAGTGAAAATGGGTATTTTGGATTTAATTATTATTGCACATATAATTGAAGAAGAAGAGGAAGAGGCCGAAGAGATAAGGAGGGAAAGATTTAAAAGAAAAAGAGACGCGCGCGGGGAGCGGGCGCGAGGGGCGGGATATTGCCAGCGGCCGCTCGCGACTGCTGGAAGATTCTCGGGACTTCCCGCGACTTCTCACGCAGTCGCACGGCTCCGTTTATGGAATTCCCCGGAATTCCTGCGGCGCCGCGGGCATCCGCGCGACTCGTTCGAGTTTCTCATGCGATAATAAGTATTATGGTAATGATAATAAAGTTAAAATTCATATGAAACTGAAACTGCGCTCCGCTTCGCTGCCCTTCGCCGCTCTTTCGGTGTGAGTTGACCCTAATACTTATTATCGCATGAGAAACTCGAAGGAGTCGCGCGGATGCCCGCGGCGCCGCAGGAATTCCGGGGAATTCCATAAACGGAGCCATGCGACTGCGTGAGAAGTTGCGGGAAGTCCCGAGGATCTTCGAGCAGTCGCGAGCGGCCGCTGGCAATATCCCGCCCCTCGCGCCCGCTCCCCGCTCGCGTCTCTTTTTCTTTTAAATCTTTCCTTCTAGACAAAATCAAACTGGTTGCTAATTTAATTGTAAATTTTTTTATTCTTTTTTTTACATTTATTACTCACACCCTGACTTATTACTTGTATTTTGTTTTTTAATTAAAATCGTTTTGCTTGTACCATGTTTGTAAATATGTGAGCACCATGTATCTATCAGATAATTAATTTATATGTCATGGTTTCGTTTTTAATTCTTTTACCTATTGTGGTATAGTAATTTTATTGTAGGTGCATCGTCCTCACATGTTATTATATAATTAATGTACCCATGCAAAATATTGTACCTAAACATTTTAAAAGAGTAACGGTGGAGTTTCTTGCCCGTTCTTCTCCATACGAAAACTACCTTTTGGAATGGGCGACTAGAATCAATTCTATTTTAAGATAATTTTTGACGTTCAAAAGTGCCTTTTATGTGCCTATTTGAAATAAATGCTTTGACTTTGACTTTGACTTTTGACGCTCTTGCATCCTAAGTTGTCATTACAAATGTATTATTTTTGTATTTGTATATTATGTTGAAAATTGTGAAGCTTCGGATAAACGGGTGAGGAAGTACAGTGGAGCCATCTGCAGAACGCGGAACGTTCAAAGGGCGTCTCGCAGGGTAACACTTTAGGCACAATCGTCTTTATTAGTATTTCAACAATAAAACGAGATTTAATTTTATATAATATTTATCCGTTTAAATAATTTATATGAAATAAATATAACTTACAAAAACCACTAGACAATTTTCAACTACCCGCAAACTTCACATAATTTAACACTGCACTCAAAATAATTTTTCAGTCGGCGTTTTTACCAGTCCCAAACCTACATAGCGTGCCATTACACGGAGATACGAGGGATTCAACTTCTTGCGTTTCTGCAACAGGGACTTCAGCAGTCTTACTGAAGATTCGTCGAAAGGTTTATTGTAATCGGAAGCCTGATGAATAGAATACGCAATTTTTTACATATACTTCAACAAACATTTGCGTGGACATTCCCTAAACCTACGGGAAAATTACACATAAAAACATTAACCTCTCCCATAGGTTCAAGTCTTCGGAAGCTGTCGAAGTACTCCATCAATAAAACTAAACTAACTGTCGGGGTCAAGAGCGCGCCCATTTAGCAATAAAAAAAATGAAAAAAACTGTCAGTCTACAAAAACTTTTGGTTTTTCCAAGATTTCGGCGACAGCATTAATAATTGCTGTCGTCAAAATCATTAGCGGAATAATAAATGACTGATTCAAAAAAGCCTAGTCCTAAATGCGAACTCATAAAACAAAAATAACCAAAAAATATCTTACAGTAGTTTTAGCTATCCAGTACAACTCGTCCAAAAGATTTTCGTAATCCGTGGCAGATTCCGGCAAGTAAGTTATTCCTTCGAACTGATTTAGAAAAGAAAAATATTAAGTATGACTCTTTCTAATGGACTATTTGGCCACATGTAAGAAAGAACTGCTGAAGATAGATAGGAGTTAGATAAAATAAAAAGGATTTACTTTTAGATTACCTCTTCAACATGTATTTTTTATATTTACCTGCGGAAATGTCTTAAAATTTTCTCTCTCAATTACTTCAATCTCCATATCTAATTCAGAAACTCGAGTAATTCTGTTCACTGCGATGGCTTGCAAAATTATTGGTCTGAATCGCACTAAATTCTGCGTATCTTTCTTATTGGCCAATAATAATACCAACAGTGCCTGTTTTGGATTTATCTCTGATATCCAGTTCTTCATCTGCACATATTGTAATAATATTATTATGAAATAAGTGTTTAAAGCAAACATGATCAACATTTATTTGATAGTATATTAGAAAATTACCTCCGTCACTGATAACAAAATCTTCTTTGCAGCATTCCCATCAAATACGCTAGAAAATATTTTTTTCGATCCTAGAATTTGGAAGAAATCGTCTATAGTTGTAATTTTATGGAGTGATGTGTTAGTCCATTTCGCTCCAGACGATACATTCGATTTGCATTTTCTGTAAAGCCTTAGGAAACCTTTTCTTTTGGTTTTTTTAAGGTTGACTTGAGTCATTTCTGTGGCCTGTGATTTTCTTGCTACTGTAGTGTTAATGTATTCTATGCATTCCACAGGACTATTATTTCTATTGATTTGGTACTTGTTGTCATTCTTAATTTTATGAAAAGCCTTGTATAGCGAATCAATGTTCAAGTTGCTTACAGTTACTAAGATGTTGTTGTGTATGCCGTTGGTGTTTGTCATCAGCATTTTAATTGTAACATTTTTACCATCGTACTGCAGTTTGAGCATATCGAAGTATGAATTCAAATTCCGATTTATTTGTAAGTTGTGACTGCGCATAATACTTTCAATCATACCCACAAAGTGGTTACGTTTAAAGGCAAACAATTCTGAAAATCTATTTTCGGTGCCGGTATAAACTTGCACAAAGTTGCAATTTGTATGATTTTGGGCACCAGAAATTTGCTTGTTTGATTGATTGTATTGTATATTATTAAGTTCCATTATCAGAGCACTCTCTTGATATTTCATCAATTTCTTCGACAAGACCATTGGTAACATTTCTGTTACCAAACACTGATCGTATTTAATTTTAAAATGAATTTGATTAAATGTTGGCTTTTTGTAATCTATATTTGAAAACCTTCCTTCAAGAATGTATTTAATCTCAGGTATGATTGGAATCGTGGAATCACCACCTTCATAGCGGGTCAATTCGGTTATGGTAGATAACCACGAATCGGTTGATGAAAGACAAGCAGCAGAGCTTCCCATCGGGATTTTATCTGAATCAATTATACTGCTCATCATTTCTGGTAGAATACTGCATAACTCAGCAGGCAACACAGCATTAAAAATTGTAGTTTTACATTTGTATATTTTAGTCTGACTTTCAGTTATCGCGATTGGGGTTAATGACAAAGTTTTATTTAGGCTCATTGTACTTTTATCGCTCTTAGCCGGGACAGTAACGTCGAACTGCACCATAATGTTTGTCACACAATTTTTCACAGCAATTTGTTTCAAGTTGAGCGTTTGAATTTCAAGCAACGGTTGTGTATTATTGAAGCCCGGTATACATATATGATTATTTTTATTTATATCATTTGTTTCACTCCGCGTGAAATTTACCTCACGATCACAAGTCTGAGTAGAATTAGCAATGTCACATACCGATCCCGCCTGAACGGAAACTTCCTGAAAATCTGCGGAAAAGGATAACGTAGGTAATACATTAGGTACTTAACTAATACACACCTATGTAATTTTTTGTACTCAAATTATGAAAAACTTGCCAATTTGATACGTGTGACAAAAATCCACACGATCTTGAGTATAATAAACTCCGCTTCGTATCTTCTTCATAACGTTATCTATAAAATCACTTGCCCACTTCGCTTTGGCCCAAGGATATTTATAAAATGGAGCCTTTTTGTTACTGCCTTCAGTCGATGAAGGTCTCTTCTTGGGCGGGTCGTTTAGGATCAAAACATTACCTGGTTTCAATTGACTGTCTGTTACAGGCGGAACTTTATTTTCAGCCATAGCAGGGCAGGCAATATCGTTGAGTGTTATGGGTTTCCTTTCATCGTTTTTATAATTGTCGTTATCAATGTCACGACTCGAAGATTTTTTATACAAGAAGTTCAACATTTTGTCCTTTAACTGTATAATTGATTTCTGCTTCTTATTACATTGAATTAACTTATCGGTTAAATTTAAATTAGGCGTTGGCGTAATTTTACCTTTACTTTTTAATGTAGACGAATCATTATTTGCCAGCTTCTTGTCTTTCAAGGCCGTCTGCTTGCTTACACCTACGTCAATGTTGACTTTGTGTAATTTACTTTTGATTTGATTTGCTGCAGCATTTGGAGACCATTCAATCATAAATGGCCAAATATGATCATCTAAGCCATTAAACTGCGGAGGATCGTAATCCATAACTTGTATACTCGAACTGACCTGATCTTGCCCTAAAACAACGATTGGAAACCTCATATGTGCAATCCTCCGTTTTATTTCAGTTTGAGTTAATTTTACAATCATACACGAACTGGGCATTGTGGTTACTAAGCGCGGTTTTCTTTGCTGTGGATCAAATCGTTTAGGTATATTTGCAATTGACTCGTGTTCTTTGTTTAAAACTGCGACATCTACATATGTATCTGGAAACAACACAATTACATAAGATATGATTATGGTGTATACCTATATCATGATGTATAAATACACAAATCAAGAAAGCTATATTATATTATTTATTTACCATATCTGCTAACTTTTTCATTCATTGTATTATGTAGTTCAGCTTTGCTCGATCCTGAATTACCAGAACTTAAAAAGCTAATCTTCGCTGGACGCATGATATCGTTTTCCGTTTTATGTAGAAAATTAACAGAATTAGGTACTACACTGTCGGTACTAATTAGAGAATCTTTATTTTCACTGCTAATATCCGTCATTTCACTTTTACTTTGTGCAATAACTGGAGACTTCAACTTTTTTTTTCTCTTGTTTTTCAAGGGTATCAGTTGTTTATTATCTTTAGCCACAGAATTGCCTATTGCTCTTATGTTGTTTTTGGGAATTTTGCACTGAATTTTGTTTTTCTGAATTAGATTTTTGGAATTATTTGAATCTTTAAGAAAATCATGTGTTCCAAGAAGTCGTTTTTCAATTACTGTACATACTCTGTTAAATTCATTTTGGTTGTCAATAACTGTAATGCGACTAGAGGATTGTGAGAAGTTACTTGTAGATTTATCCAGTTCGTAACTTGATATATACGCAATCTCTTGGGTTCGACAAGTCTTAATCATACTGAAAGATTAAAATGATTTACTGCAAAAGTTATTAAATACCGTATAAACTATCGCACACTTTATATAATTACCGTGCATCTTTGCGATTCGCCTTTTTTGGTCTTTCTTCTACTTTTCTTTTCATCGGTACAATACTCTCTTCAGACATCGGAGGCGAAGGCCTAAACTGAAATCTATTTATATTTCTAAGCACGGCCCAGACATCACTCAGATTTTTAGACGCTGTGTGAGTTTTATTGGAATTAGGTGATATTTTCTTTCTGTTGGACACCCCTTTGTTATCACCATTAAATTTTTTTATCATATCCGTAGAGCTAGAGTAATATTTAGCATCTCTATCATAAAACTCAAAATCTTTTTCTCTTACACGGGCCTTTCTGTTATTTTGAGTCGGTGCACGCTTCTTAACCACTTTTCGTTTCCGCTCTTCATAGTTTTTGTCGCAATACTCCGAATCATTCATATCGCTTACTGTACATTGTTGAGGCACTGGAGCCGGGACATTTGGAAGAGTCAGCACTGATTTTTTTACTTTCTTAGTAGCTTTTTTTGGTGGTTTCAAGTCATCAGAGTTAGTTTTGTACAGATTTGCAGCCAGTGGGAATGATGAAACAATATTAGTTTTGTGAACCAATCGTTTTTCTACAACTCTTGAAAGTAACTGAATTCTATCCCCAGTTATGTATGGAGATTTACATTTACTATTATTTATGTTTCGTTTACTACATTTGCTAGTACCACTTGATAAGCTGCTTTCGGTCGCAAAATGTAATTTATGTAATCGGCAAGAATGTTTAGAGCTGTGAGCGGAACCAAAAGATTTCGAAGGTACCTTATCACATGACATTTCAGATGAAGTGATTGCCATGTCTGCGAGTTTATTTTATACTGATGGTAAGTAAACAAAATCTTCTAATCTGTAATAAACAAAAAAGTCGAGTTATAAATGTTTCAAATGATACGATATAAATAGGTAGGTATATTATGTATCCGCCTCATTGGTCTAAGCTCTGTAGGTAGTCCCAAGCGCTACTGCTAAGTGTGGGATTCTGAGTTCGATTCCCGGGTCGCGCAGTGTTATAGGGTTTTTCTGTCAGGAATTTATCTCTAGATAGCAACCAGAAGTCTGGATTTGTGCCCGTTTAATAACTATAGGTTCGCGCCCCTTTTCATAGGACTTTAACATAACTGGCGAAATTTGGGAGTACTATAGGTGCACCACCCTTTGCTGTTTCACCTGTGCACTTGATAATCTTATAACTGCGTCATCAGTGACCGGAGTTCGCACAGCTGAATTTTGGGCCAAGGATGTTTGAACTTTTTGCCATCGATACGCTAAGAACACATCAAATCACTTTTATTTGTTAACACAGGTAAAAAAAATACAGATCTTGAGTTTGGTGTACAGAACGCTATGTTATGCCCGGAGGCGTACAAATATGGTGTGCATCTAGCTCAATATTAAGAATTTACATTTCAAAATAAAATTAAAAACCAAAGATGTTTGAAAATCATGCATAATGTCATAAATGTCAAAAAATAAAATTAAGTCATTCTGATATAATATAAATTCTCGTACATGTCATATAATTTTTTTAATTGTTATATATTTTTATCATTTAAAAAGTCTTTTATACAATAATAACATTTTTCTAATAATAATGCAGTCAGCTTAGATTTAAATATTCGTATAGGGTGTTCTTTAAAATTGTGCGGGATTTTATTGTATATTATAGGGCCCATTGACATAATATTTTTCCTAAGTAGTGCTGTTTTGTAATTGCCTGTATGTAATAAATTTTTATATTGTGTTCTCATAGTGCCCGAACGCGTTCTAATATCGGCTAGTGATGGAAATAAATTTAAGTTAATTTTAACAAAAATTGCCACTTCTAAAATATACAATGACGGGAAGGTCAGTATTCTCAGCGACTTAAACTCAGGCTCACAGGAGTCCGTAGTTTTCAAGTTTGACATAGATCTTATGCAACGTTTTTGGGCTTTAAAAATCTGTTCCCTATCACTACAATTGCCCCAAAATACACACATCAAAAGTGTCTAGGGATCAAGCATTTTTATGCGGATTTCTTGAGATTGAGATGTGGCTTTGTAATAAATTTATGATTTTATAAATTTATATGGATCCTTTTTGGTGCATTTCATAATTTGAATCAGGAACTGTGAATCAAATTCGAGTAAAAGATGAAAATCAGCTGTCAATATTTTCCCTATAAAAACATACAACGCATTGAAGACATTATTAGTGCTACTGTTTCCCTACTACTGATTAAAACCAACGTTATTATGGAGCGGCGACGTCATTTAAGCAGGGAAGAAATGCTCAGAGCCGTGGGAATGATAGAAGCTGGTTCCCGGCAACGTACTGTGGCTTTAGCTCTGAATACAAGTCAGAGTGTTATCAGTCGACTTCGGACACGTTACCGAAGCACTGGTACCGTGGCTGAGCGCCATGGAGGACGGTATCGCTGCACCACACGGAGACAAGACCGATACATTCAAATCTTAACTCGAAGAGCTCCAACAATAACCGCCATGATGTTAGCCGTGAGGCTTCATCACTCTTCAGGGAACTTAATTAGCGACCAAACAGTCAGAAACCGCTTGCATGAAGTGAACCTTCATTCCCGAAGACCGCTACGGGTACCACCTATAGCAATGCACAATCGTAGGATTCGATATCAATGGGCTCTTGAACACAGAAATTGGGCAGAAGAACAATGGCGTTTCGTGTGCTTTTCTGATGAGTCTCGTTTTGGTATGAGACCGGATACAAGACGTATACGACACTGGAGAACCCCTGGACGCCAACAGCGATTAAAATCCTGCCAGGAAGTCCATCCTTATAGTGGTGGAACCATCATGGTATGGGCGGGTATTTGGATCGGCGGAAGAACTGAGTTGATTTGGATCAGAGGCAACCTCAACGCTCAAATTTATGCTGAGACGATTGTATCAGACGTCATCGTTCCTCTACAAGTGCAAATCGGTCCCTTATTTCAGTTAATGCATGATAATGCACGACCGCACACCGCAAGAGTTGTAAGACAGACTCGCCGCAGCTAACATCAATGTCCTGCCCTGGCCTGCTCAGTCGCCAGACTTGAACCCGATTGAGCATGCATGGGATATGCTACAGAGAAGAGCTCTGCCGAATATGGAGGGTATCCAGTCGCAAGAAGACCTTTTTTTGTTGTTGCAACGAACATGGGCGGCCATTCCACAGCGTGATTTGGATGAACTCATTTTGAGTATGCCAAACCGATGTTCTTGTGTTGTTAGTGTTCGCGGTAGAAACACGGATTATTAATTGTTTAAGTTACCCAATAAAATTTTAAAGAAAACTGTTATTTCAGTCTTTTTTTCGAACTTTTGTGTTAGTGGTTCAAATGTCAAAAATCCCTTTATTAGGAAAATGGCAAATTTCTTTATTAATGCAAAGGTGACTTGGTTTATCGTTACTGTGACAAACGAAAACACTTTATTTGATGAATCCTTAAAGAAAATTTTAATTAATATCAATCAGGAGAAAAGTTATTGCAAAAATATATGTTGATCCCTAGACACTTTTGATGTGTGTATTACACCGAACCTTAATATTGGCGCAACAAGTCCATGGTAAGCAGTCAGGAGTATATCATTGCTTACTTTATGCGACAGGTTATACAGCACATAAGCTGACTTGCTCAATTTATTACAAACGTCTTCAGCATGAGGTTTCCAAGTGAGACTGCTGTCAACTAAGATACCTAGGAATTTTGCAACATCTGTTGAGTCCACATTTTGACCATTATAACCAACCACTACGTTAGGCGGTGATGTCCGTTGGTAAAAGTGCATTACTTTTGTTTTTTTAAGATTAATAACTAAGTTATTATTGTCAAGCCAGTTAATAATACCTTTTAATGTTATATTAATCTCATCTTCATAATCTACTATATCATTACATTTTATTATGACCGTACTATCATCGGCAAATAAAACCATAGGATGTTGCGTATGCCGCGGCAAATCGTTAATATATAGCAGAAACAAAGGTGGCCCCAGAACGCTACCCTGTGGTAAGCCACATTTGACTTCTCTACTGTCTGATGTATATTTCATCTCGTGTTTGGTCTTAGAACATACTCTAGATATCTCTGTGTATTGTTTTCGGCCACTAAGGTAAGAGGTAATTAGCTCCAGGACATTCCCCCTTATGCCGCCGTAGGAGTAAAGTTTTTTTAAAAGGACGTCGTGACTTACGTAATCAAACGCCTTAGTCATATCCGTAAATATAGCACATACAGGAACTTTCTTGTCAATATTTGTCATAATATTAGTTAGTAGATTATATATTGCCATATTAATATTTTTGTTTTTCCTAAATCCCATTTGTTCATTGCTCAGTATATTATATTTAGTCAGGTATTTATCCAGTGCTTCGTATATTACCTTTTCAAACACCTTGGACAATATTGGGATCAATGCTACTGGCCTATAGTTGGATATATCCTCTTTGTTATTATTTTTATGTAGGGGTTTGATTACAATTGTTTTCAGGCTATCAGGGAATATACCAGAGGCAATACTAGCGTTCACAATGTGACTCAAAGGACCTGCTATAACATCGCTGACAAATTTAACTACACTGGTAGTTATACCGTATTACCGTCGTAACCATGACTTTGTGTATTTTTCAGGCTTTTGATTACTCTAACTATGTCGTCTGGGACGATCGGTGTCATAAATTGAATTCGCGCTGTTGTCAATGTGAATATTCCTACTACATGTTTTATTAGTTACACTTTGTACTTGGTCAATAAAGAAGTCATTAAATGATGTTGCAATTTCCCTAGGATTCTCAATTGTCACATTTTGGTTGATAATTTTTAAAATAGGTTCTTTTTTGTTTTTTATTATTATAATTGATTATTTGCCACGCAGCCTTAGATTTATTTTGGGCTTTCTTGATATAGTTGTTATTTTGTGCCCTTTGTGTGAGTCTGATGACTTTTTTGAACCTTTGGGAGTATGTCTTGAATGTCTTTTTATTTTCTCCTGAAGGATTGTATCTGTATTTCCACAGTAAGCTTCTTTGCTTCCTACTACAGAGTTTAATGCCTTTAGAGATCCATTTAATTTTATCTTCTGATCGAGTTTTAATCCATTTAGCAGGAAAACATTGATCATATAAGAGTTTAAGATTTCCATAAACATGTCATATGAATAATTAGGGTTACTCTCACTGTATACGTTTAAGAAAGATAAACTTTTCAAATGATTATTAAATTTAACCAGATTTTCCTTTGAAAAGTCCCTTTTTCGCACCCGCCAATACTTTAGTTTGCAAGTTCGACTTGAATTTTGAGAATTTGAGCTGCGTGATCAGATAATGCAAAATCCATAACATCACTAGTGCATTTTAGGTTTGGGTTAAGAGCAAAATTATCCAAACATGTAAGGCTTCTTGGTCTCGTCGGCTGCCTTATTTTTAACTTAACCGTTAAGTCCCCAGCGTCTCCATTTGTTGGTTGGTTGTAATTTAGGAGCAAAAATTCAAAGTCCAAAGTGCATCTATTACGTTTTAAAATGTCTATGTTGAAGTCACCGCACAATAACACCTTTACATTTGTTTTATTGCACAATTTTTTTAATAAATCATCTAAGGTATCGAACAAAAGATTTATGTTAGACATGTAGGGTGGCCTATAAATACATACTATTATTAACTTATGTCTGGTTAATTCTATTGCACAGCATTCGAACACTCCTGTGATTGAAACACACATTAGTTCCTTGAACTCGATATAAG
Organism: Amphipoea oculea; assembly: GCA_945859645.1. Taxonomy (NCBI): domain Eukaryota; kingdom Metazoa; phylum Arthropoda; class Insecta; order Lepidoptera; family Noctuidae; genus Amphipoea; species Amphipoea oculea. Next base: position 9,655,174 of record OX243876.1, read on the forward strand.
TTTTAACCAAAATACACGAACCTCCTCGCCGTTGCTCCCGTCTAGAGTAACATGATGCCAGTTTAAAGTTTGGTATCTTTATAAATTTTTCTTGACTCGACATGACAAAATGCTCTGTTAGGCATATTATTTCAATGTTGTTTTGATTTTGCGATAATTCTTGAATATGTACTGTTAGTTGATCTGATTTATTTAAAAAGCCAGCAATGTTTTGGTGCATTATATGCATATAATTATAGAAGAAAAAACTCCGAGTCATTACTAATCAAGTTTGTTTGATCTTTTTCCATACAGTTATTTATGCCAGGTGTGGAATTAATCTCACTCGTTTCAGAACACTGACCTGAGTTTGTTCCTATGAACTTAATCAATTTGTGTATGTCCTGAAGACTTTCATATTGACACAAAGTTGGTTAATCTATAATATAAAATGGTAAGCTGACTGACTGACTGACATATCAACGCACAGCCGAAACTACTGGGTCTAGAAATGTGAAATTTTACACACGGCTTCCTTTTATAATGTACCTACGGGAGCACTAAGAAGGGGTTTTTGGAAATTCAACCTTTAAGGGGGTGAAAAGGGGGGATTTTGTTTGTATGAAAAATCTTATTCCTTGAGTTAATGAAAAAAAAATGTACTTATAAATTTAGAGCTTGAAACTTGGCACAAATACTTATAAATTTCGTAAATTTTTTGGAATTCTAAACTACCCTAAAGGGAGATTGGGGGTGTCAAATTTTGTATGGAAGAATTTTAACGCGCGGTCCAATTAACTCGAAACTCAGTATGTAAGACCAAAACAAATACTGAAGTGGTTGAAGGTTTTTCAAAAATCTACCCCTAAAGGGGTGAAGAGGGGTTGTAAATTTCACAATGGAGTATTTTATTACGTGGCTTGATTAACTGGAAAATTGGTAAGTATAAATAACTTTAAGTCAAGATTTTTCAAAATTCCACCCCTATGGGGATAAAAAGAGGTGACACAGTTTATATGAAAAATCTTATTCACTTGGTTAATAAACTTGAAACTTGGCAATATCTGGCTCAGTAAATAATAAAGATTGTCATTTTTAGTTTACGAAAAACCCCCGCAGAGGATTTAGGGGGTGACAAAGTTGATAGGTTAGAAAAATATGAAAACCGCTGTCGGATTAACTCGAAACTCGGTACTACTAAAACAAAATATAAAAAAGTACCTACTATGTGCTTAAGGTTTTTCAAAAATCGACTCCTACCAAGGTGGAAAAGGGTATAGGTACTTAATAAAGTTTAAGGGGTGGATTTTACTGCTTGCTTCCAACTCGAAAATGCGTATGGGTTTTTGAGTCAGTTATGAACACATCCCAAACGACTTTGTAAAATTCCACCCCTGTGGGGGTGAAAAGCGGGGATACAGTTTATTTGAAAAATCTGATCCCCTTGATCTATAAACTTAAAAATTGGTCCGAATACTCATTTATCTACCTAAATAAAAATGATAAAGTTCATAAACATTCATTTCCAAAATAGAGGAAAGTACGAATTTCACGCGGACGAAGTCGCGGGCAGAAGCTAGTTTTTAATATACCTACTGGTGTTTATTTTCCCTTACAAAATATAATAAAAGGAAGACTGGCAAAACACGCAATGAGAGAAAAATAGAAAAACTTTTACAGCAGCCACATTTATTAGATTAAGAACTTTGTTGCAAACTACTCGTATCTTAACTAGGCGAAACCATGGTCTATCAGTGAATTACGCTTAAAACGCAGTTCCATTGCTTTCTAGGATGATCACGCAACGCACGTCGCGTGGATATGTTTATCTGGCTACATGTGTCTCCAATTCCCTGCAGCACATACGGGTCAGCCATACTTTAATATTTTCTTTTAGAGCTATTACGCACTGTCGACTGGTCGCCGGCGACTCGGTCGACGGCGACCGTGAGTCCGTGACTTACTATACGTTTTGGTCGCCGAGGCCCGAGGGACCGAGTCGCCGGCGACTAGTCGACAGTGCGTAGTAGCTCTTAATCTAGCTTGTTCGAACTCGGTCTAGAGTTCTAAACATGGATATTAATCCGGCCCGCCGTCATTTTTTATTAGGCTGGCTTCACAGCTATCCGGGAGACCAGTACGGGCCGACCGTACACGGGAGACCCGTACGGGTAGTACCCGCAGTGCTCTGAAACGATGATTCAGTACGATACGGTTGCTAGCAGGAGACAGATGCGCTGTACGGGCTCAACCCGGAGCGGGTCGTGTACGGATCAAGCCGCATCGCTGTGAAACAATGTTCTAGCGCCTAACATGTGCTCCCGCTCCGGGCGCCCGTACTGACAGCCCGTACGGGTCTCCCGGATAGCTGTGAAGCCAGCCTTACAAAACAAAACTAAGTACACGCAGGAGCAGTGTGCGCAGTTTCATTGCCTGCTGCGCCTTTACGGCCAATGTACAGACGCCAGCACATCAAGCTACTACAATCTGTCAAATATCATTCATAAATTTTCAACTTTATTGCTAAAACATAAGGTTCAAAGTTGATTGGGAAAATTTTACAGTTTCGGGTAGCTTCATGTGCTAGCGTCTGTACATATATAATATAATAATATAATATAATATAATATTCCACAACTTTCACACAACGCCATCTAGTCCCAAGCTAAGCAGAGCTTGTGTTATGGGTACTAGACAACTGATAAACATACTTATATATTTCTAAATACATACATATTATAGATAAATTACACCCAGACACAGAACAAATGATCGTGCTCATCACACAAACATTTGTCCTGGGTGGGAATCGAACCCACGACCTCCGGCATAGCAGTCAGGGTCACTAACCACTAGACCATCAGGCCTGTCACATAAATGAATAAGACGATAATATGGTAACAAATGTTGTGAAACTTTCTGTTCAATACTTACAGATTTTCTCACTATAATTTCGATTGTAGAGACCAAAATAAAACCACTCTCTACATGGAACTATACTTATAGTTATGAATTTATTTCAAAAACCAATCAAAGAAATTATAAAATAAGGCATTTGCATTATCATCACATTATCATGTTATTGACATTAATTTATTCATTTCGAATACTGTGTCGAATACTTCAAAAATGATAAACAAAAATAAAAAAAATGTCTGGAATTTTGAATTACCAGTATTAATTTTATCCAATACCTACTTACTGCTCTTACCTCTTTTGTATGTTGTTAAATGGAACTGTACTGATTTATACTCTAGATTTCCTTGCGCCATCCTATCTTCTTGGTAAGGCGGGCTGTGCTGGGGCAGCTGCTGCAGGTGCGGAAAACTTCAAATGCCGAAAATATTCCAATCTTATTGGGAGTTTATTATGTTTGAGCCATTAAGGGTTGGAACACGGCCATGGAGTCCGAGTGCCTACTTGTTTTTCGAGACATCACCAAGCGGTTGGTCGACTCTTCACGTGACCAGAGGGCTGGCCTATTTTTTAGCCAACGAATCAGCATCGCCATACATCGTGGCAATGCTGACAACCTTTTGGGCACTTTTCTTGTTAACAGCAATGCGAACGAATATTTTGATGACGAATCTTTTACCTCTTTTTTTACAAATCAGATGAAATTTATTTACAAGTAGGTACATACATGTCATCTGCCTAGCCTTTTCCCAACTATGTTGGAGTCGGCTTCCAGTCTAACCGGATGCAGCTGAATACCAGTATTTTACATGGAGCGACTGCCTATCTGACGTCCACAACCCAGTTACTGGGTACATACATGTAACATAGTTATTATTATACCTTATAGTACAGAGGCCAGCACATCAAGCTACCCCAATGTGTCTCAAATTTTCCCAATTCAATATGAACCTTATTATTTTTTTGTAAACACAGAATACTTAAAGTACGTTGTAAAGTTGAAAATCTATCAAAGAAAGACATATTGGGTTAGCTTGATGTGCTGGCGTCTGCACATACTAATTCCATGTTGCGTATAGAGTTACGACCCATCGCATCACTAAACACAGGCTGTGTTTGACAGGATGACATGAGACATGACACATGTTTGACAGTTTTGACACTGTGTCACTGACACTGACAAATTATTGTGATTGTGCGGTTTTCAGTCTATCAAAAAGTACTTTGTAGTGTGGGTTTTGTATTCATGTTTGCATTAAAAGGTTACATGCTGTGTTGTAAATTGTAATCTTCGCTCGATTGTTACTGAATCATATATTCTTAATAACCGGGCGAGAATATAAAGAAAATGTCAGCATCAGAGGGTCAAGAAGAAATAATACAGTATGTGCCGTTTATGTCGTTCGTGCACCCATCCTTCTGGCATACCCTCACGGAGATGAAACTCGACGTAGATAAACTGAACGAGACTACTAAACAGATTTGGGGACGATTTACTTATCGCGGCGACCTAGGTGCTGTTTTCGAAGTCGATGGCACGTCTTTTAACAAGTAGGTTTCATATTAACAGTAATTATTTTTCTAGTTTAACAACAGTAGTGGCTTCATTAGGTATGTTCATCTACAGCCTATGCTGTAGTGTGCAACCTATGCAACCTTAAGCGCTTATTACACTATCCGATTTTAAGGAAGGCTAACTAGGAAGTCGGATAGGAAGCTAGTGATCACACTACACTAAATTGGATTCTTAGTGTAGTGTGATCACTAGCTTCCTAGTTAGAGTGTTTCTAGTTAGCCTTCCTTAAAATCGGATAGTGTAATAAGCGCTTTTGCCAACTGCCCACTTTCGGTTTTTTTTTTTTCTTGAACACAATTATTTTTTTTTATTACAGTCTGTCGCGATTCTTAAACAGCTATGACTGCGATTATATATAAATGTGTAATTTATATAGGTACTTAGTCTTAAGATAGGATAATTATATAATTTTCACTGGCCCCCCTAAGTCTTTTACTGACTCCCTTAAAGTCTTAAATGCCCAAGAGGGGGTGTTACAGCCCATGTTCAGAACTTATGATCTACAGCAATACAAGATTGCTTTTTCTAGTGAGAATTTGAAAATATTGAAATTCTATTTTCAGAGTGCCAGAACATGAACAGTTATACACAAATGCTAGAGGTACAATAATGAACAAGAATACAATAGAAGAGTTTAAATCCATTGATAAAGCTGCCTTATTGAGCACAGTCGGAAAGAATATATGGGCTGGACTGAAGGAAAAAACATGGATTACTAAGCCTAGTAGTTTATTGAACTTTATCATATTATCATTTGCTGTGAGTTTGGATTGAATTTTAATAATATTTTAATTATATGGCTGCTTGTCTCTGAGTGGCTTATTCCCAGGCGCTCCATATTTTTATTCCCGGCGGCTCCAAATTGAACAATGGGAACAATTATATTATTGTATCTAATAAAATTATGTAGCTCTTGGGAATCAATGTATGGAGTGAAATTGTTTGAAGAACAATAGATTTGGAGCTCCTGGGAACAAGCCTTCTGAGTTATGTAGCTACTGTGATAGGTTTAAATAATGTTGAAGATAACAGTGTAACTGTATAAGTAGTAATAATAAAGATGCTACCCTATCATTTTTATTATACTTTTCAAAAACTAAAACCCATCATTAAAAGAAGGTGCCTACACCCTTAAACTAGTGAAATTCTTTGTAAAGTAATATTGCTATAGTTTGCGTGTATAGCCAATTCATACTTTATGGCGGCTTTGAAGTGTGCTACTTGCTGCCGATTGCTGCTTCCAAGACACCATAAAGTATGAATGGGGCTATACAATGGATTTCATGATCATTGTTACATGTATTTTTACATTTCAGGATCTCAAGAAATTCCATTACTATTACTGGTTTGCATTCCCTGCTCCCATGCAGCCCACAGTATATGTAAAAGACAAAAGTACAAGTATCACAACAATTTTCAGCACCAAACAGATTGCTGAGCTTGCACATAGCTATAAATCTCTAGATCTGGAACAACAATGCTTCTTTGCAGTCACTAACGAAAATTACAACATTAGTGTTAAAACATTATCAAGCATATTTGATTTGAAAGAAGGCTCACTAAAAGATGTTGACTTATCCAGTACTTATTTTGTCTTTAATGATCCGAGTAATGGAAGCAATCCCGGATGGCCTTTAAGACTGTTCTTGGCAGTTTTGTTGGATCACTGTCCAAGTTTAGTTGGGGCTGATATTAAAGTGATTGGGCTACGGTGCAATGCTACTGGTAATGTTGAAAATAGTCGATACTTTGCGGTAACAACGTCAAAGGTACTTTTTATTTTTGGTAATATTCTGAAACAATTAACTAAACTGCTGTACAAACAGACATAATTTGCAATTCAAAATCAATAATTTTCGCTTTGTTCATGTGTTCAATTTATGTTTTTTAAATTTTATTTTAGGACGTAAAACAGGAACCTTCTTCTGTAGGTAATGTGTGGGTGGGATGGGAAAGGAATGACAAAGGAAACTTTGGTCCAAAGCTTGCCAACATGTCAGCATCTTTAGATCCTGTAATGTAAGTTTTTCAATGAGAACATGCAAGACTCAAAAGTGATTTTCTCCTAAAGTATTGATAGAAATTTCTTGGTGTTACGAACATAGTATTTCTCGAACCACACTGTTACGGAATAGGTCTTTTCTTAATGTTACAATCATTATTTCACGACAGAATCGCTTTTGAATCTTGCGTAGTTGTAAGGTATTTATGCTCGTGACTGTGCCTAGACAATGCCGTGGAAGTGCCAAGGTTTTGGGAAAACAAGATGTAAAAAAATACAGTCGTGTCAGCGACACGAAGAAGAAGAAGAAGTATTACCTCACGAAGCGATGCGCGCTTTACTTGTAGTAAGCAAGTGTACAGACGCCAGCACATCAACCTACCCGAAACTGTCAGATTTTCCCAATCAACATTGAACCTTATGCTTTAGTGATAAAGTTGAAAATCTATTAAAGAAATTTGACAGATTGTAGTAGGTTGATGTTCTGGCGTCTGTACGGTCTTGACGCAGAACGTCACTTTCGCAAAATGTCACCGTGAAAAATTTGGTCACTTTAGCATAATGTCACTTTCGCAAAACGTCATTTTCTCACAAAGTCATTTTCTCAAAACGTCATTTTCTCACAATGTCACTTTCGCAAAACGTCATTTTCTCAGAATGTCATTCAAGCCATTTTTTATCGGGAGAGACCTAATACTAACACTGTAGAATCGGGTAAGTAATTTATTAAAAATATACAAAAAATCATCAATAAAATTTTTATTAGGTACATACATAACTATATGCATATTTGCTTAAAATGGTCTATCATGTAATTGGTTATTATAATTGTTATGCTAAAAAATTGGTGTGTAATGTAATGAGACGCCTTGTGTATTTTTTCGAGTCTAGAAAGAAAGCCGCTATCGGGATAACCGAATCAAAGAAAGTTTATATAAAACATACTTACCGCGGATACAGAATACGAATATATTTTGACAAAAAAAAAAAAACAATAAACTTTTGAAGAAAGACCGCCAATCATGGACATTACCTGAATTAATATGTAAAGTATTTTTTTTGCAACTATATAAAAATAAACAATACTTTTAAGGTACCTACGGGATCTAATTGTGGGACGCTGCCAGCAAAACCAACATACTCTGCCTACAAAGAGTCCAAATGGTATCCTAAGATCCATAGTTAACGCACCTTGGTTTGCTAGGAACTACGAAATCCACGACTATCTACAAATGCTAACAGTAAACTATGAAATCGAGCGGTACAAGGAACAACACGCCTAACCTTGCATCCAAACCCACTAGTTACTGAACTGTTGAACCCGACAGTGGTGGTGAAAAGGCTGACGAGGAACCACATTCTATAAGTGGGAGGCGCAGCACTGGCTGCTCCTTACTTAATTACTTACCCGATTCTGTAGTGTTAGTATTAGGTCACTCCTGAAAAAAAAATAGCTTGAATGACGTTCTGCGAAAATGACGTTTTGCGAAAGTGACATTGTGAGAAAATTACGTTTTGAGAAAATGACGTTTTGCGAAAATGACGTTTTGCGAAAATGACATTATGCGAAAGTGACCAAATTTTTCAGGATGACATTTTGCGAAAGTGACGTTCTGCGTCAAGACCGTCTGTACAAACACGCTGTGAATGTGTGCGCGAAGACGAGTAGCGTCAGCACGTAACACAAACACGCACACACACACTTTCGACTTCGCCATTGTCTCGGGCGATACCGAAAGCTCCTGCGCTTGCACACATTTACAAAGCGTTTGTACACTTGGTAACTACAAGTAAAGCGCGCGTCGCTTCGTGAAATAAAAATACTATAACAGAGACAACGCTCTACAAGGTCACTACATTTACAGTCCGTTTAGTACTATGGGAATTTATGAAAGCCACTTGTTTCATCTATCCCTCCCAAATTCCAGACTGGCTGATACAGCGTCAGATCTGAATATAAAACTAATGAAATGGCGTCTAGTTCCGGACATAAACGTGGACATCATGAAGAGTACTAAGTGTTTGCTGCTTGGAGCTGGGACCCTCGGCTGTCATGTCGCTCGGAACTTATTGGTAAGACAAAATAATTATCACCATTCTCTTGCCCATAACCCAATTTACATATTTGGGGTTGGTGCAATAATACGTCTCCTTCTTATACAGGGTGTCCCTGGAAGTATGGATCAAATCGAATAGGGGCGTGGGCAAGGTCATTTCCAAACTTTTTAACCCTGAGAATGTCAGTGAATTTTTTTACAGTTCAAAAGTTATGACCGATTTTAATTTTTTTTTCAATCACTTCGCTTAGTGTTCAAAGAAATTAATCATAAAAAAAAAATACTATCAGGGCTATCAAAAAAAAAAAAAAAAAAAATTGATAGCCCTGATAGTTTTCACGAATTCGATCTTTCTTGTCTTTTTTTATTAGTTTTTTTTTTTTAGTATTTTTGTTTTTGCTAAAACGTTTGGAAATGAACTTGCCCATGTCCCTATTCGATTTGATCCATACTTCCAGGGACAACCTGTATACTTCTCGATGATTACCAATCACGCGTGGGTAGTCACCCATAGACAAAATGGACAGGCTTATTGCTAAATGCGATCTTTTGGCCTAGCTATGGCTTCATTGGCTACACACACATTACATTCATAATTTTCTTTACCTAGTTCTATCTTGGGTGAAACCTTCTATACCTGAACTCTTAAATGTTCTCTTCCAGGCATGGGGCTTCCGTCACATAACATTTATAGACAACGGCAAAGTGTCATACTCCAACCCGACGCGACAGGTACTGTTCAATTTTCAAGACTGCCTCAATGGCGGTCTGAAGAAAGCTGAAGCGGCTGCAGATAACCTGAAAAATATTTTGCCTACTACTGTGAGTATTAAATCTTTTTTATTAAGCGACTTGCCCCTGCTTCGCAAGGTTTTTACAACGTAAACGTAAAACTTTTACTAGCCTGAGGTTTTCATATTATTAGCTGTTATTTTTCATAATTACATTAATTTTATTTCATCTCTTAATGTTGTTTAGTAATATATTTTATTTCACTTCATTTCTAGGTAAGCCAAGGCATAGTAGCACACATTCCGATGCCAGGCCATCCGATTGGAGAGTCATTGGAGGAGGAAACGATAACTAACATCAAACTTATCACGGAGGCCATCGCCGAACATGATGTGATATTCCTTCTGTTAGATACCAGAGAAGCGCGGTGGCTTCCTACACTTTTAGCAGCTCATTACGGAAAGGTATAACCATATAATTTGAAAATGTTTTGTCTTTGCTTTGTTAATATTTATCTTGTAACTAGCTAATCCTGACGAAGCTTTTCTGATCATACAAAAGTCAGTTTTTCTCAAATTGAAAATTTTTCGGTAAACTTCTCCATTTTTAGGGCCCTGTGCGTGTACCCAAAGGGTAAAAACGGGACTCTATAACTAAGACTCCACTGTCCGTCTGTCTGTCTGTGACCAGGCTGTATCTCATGAACAGTGATAGGTAGACAGTTGAAATTTACACAGATGATGTATTTCTGTTGCCGCTATAACAACAAATACTAAAACAGAATAAAATAAATATTTAAGGGGGGCTCCCATACAACAAACGTAATTTTTTTACCGTTATTTGCTCGATATTAATAATGGCAACAGGTAGACGCTTCAAACATTCACAGAATATTTAGGTAGTTGTATATTCACTTTAAAAATAAATAATTAAAATAAAATAAATATTTAAGGGGGCTCCCATACAACAGACGTGATTTTTTTGCCGTTTTTTTCAGCGTATTTTGCCTTGTGGTACGGAACCCTTTTATATGTGCGAGTCCAACTCGCACTTAACCGGTTTTTTCTTCCCATTAAAACTTAATTCTGACTAACTATTACGAACATATTTTAAAAACAAATGAAATACCCAAATCAGTCCAGCCGTTCTCAAGTGATGTGCTTACCAAGGAACAGCATTTCTTTTTATTTATATAATATGTCGACGTCAGCGACGGCGGAGCGATAGAGTCGTCACGATCTTAGTTCGGTGGTAAAGGGTCCATTTCGTAGGTAGCGTTGAATAACACAAAATGTAAATTTAACTTCACTTTTAATAATCGAATAAACTAAATACTACACACAAATCAATCTAACTAGGCAAACCGACGGTTTCGTTTTGGAGAAGTGACTTGGTCCGCGTCTCGGTGCGAAGTGCCCGTTCGACAATCCCCACTTTCCAAAACGACTCTGTCCACGCGCCGCCATTACTAAATAACGTCACGGCGTTTGCCCCACTACCACATTAATCAATTGAACAACTTTTATTAAAACAATATCGTTATCCACGACATATAGATAAATTAGTAAAATATCTAGAGAAATATCAGTGCAAAGAAGTCTAACTGTTGAACATAGCCTTCTTCCAAGCGTCGCCACAATGTTCTTACCTTCACTTGATCGTCAGTCCAGGTCCACCCAGTGGCGAGCCACCCCACTCAGCAAAATCGAAATAAATTACAATAATTTCCCTACCTCTTTACACTCTTTTCTGGTTCAATCTTCTTCTTTTTAGCCGATGCTAAATGTTAATACATATTATTATGTTCGGAGAGTTGGGCCGGGCCCAGTAAGTAGCGACGCCAATCGCGGCATCAGTAGGGTTTTAAGTCTTTAGAAGTGCAGATTAAAGTCCAGTTTAGACACTAACATATGGGATATGGTTTGGTCAGGAGCACCGCATTGACACTGGGATCCAAATCAAATGACCTAATGTAATGTTAATTTTATTTCCACAGATAGTGATAAACGCGGCGTTAGGATTCGACAGCTACCTAGTGATGCGCCACGGCGTCGGAGGCTCTAATCCAGAAGAACCCACATCTGTAAACACTGCCTGGATCGCTGGCGAAAACCTTGGGTGCTACTTCTGCAATGACGTCACTGCGCCTGGAAATGTGAGTGTGTAGCAAATTACTATAGATTTTCATTTAAATAAATAATTTTTTTTTTTTTTTTATGACACATGTATAAAGTTGTGTATATGGTATTTTACAAAAACGACACGACGAAGAAGAAAAATATATTATATGTGGCAGTATATGCTGCCTTGCAAGGAGTAGAAATATTGCTTACACACTATACTCCATGTGTTTAGGTAATTAAATAAAGGTAAACAAAAAAAACCACGTGCCATGGTTAACCAACTAAACGTAATACCAGTCTATTCAGTTGTCATGCTACGTCACAGTTGTACTCTTCAATTTAGCAACGTTATAATTCGTTAATAATGTTGCTAAATTGAAGAGTACAACTGTGACATAGCATGACAAGTGAAGTGAGTGATATTACGTTTAGTCGGCTAACTATGTCACGTGGTTTTTTTGTTTACCTTTATTTAATTACCTAAACAAATGGAGTATAATAGGCTTACAGACCCATATAATATTTTAAAAACTACAGTTACTATATCTAAATAACTGTGTAGTTTCGTTTTAACAGCTCGGCACGTAAATAATAATGTTGAAGATTGCCTACCTTATAGTCGCGGACGCAAACTGCGATGCTCACAATACTTAGAAGTAGAATTTGTCTTTACAGGCATAAATAGTAGGGTCAGTTCTTGCCTGTAGGTACTTATGAACTATGAGAATTGCTTGTAAAGTTTCCTCTCATAGAGGAAACTTTACTACATATATATATATATAGTAATTGATACCATTGTTTTTGATTTACGTTACCGATCTCGACACGAACGAAAATTATCACTGTAGGTCCACCGCATAGCTATTCACAACCACTCGATATGCTTCCGTACCGTATCGAACATCAATCAATGTTATCATAGGAGTCCTCTAAACGCTGTTCACAAGTCCAAACAGTTATTTCATACCAAAACTGTCAAACGTAAATTTTATTCCTCGAATAAAAGTTATCAGGCGATGGGAAAATCAGCCCTAAATCAAATAGACAACCGCTATTCTTCGACAGCTGTTTGCTGTCGGGGGTAAGGCATTATCAGATTACCGAAATGTGTCTTTTCGATACGATAGCCTGTCGGACGGTTGTGAATAGCCATACTGCCCCCTTATTCACAAACACTCGATATGCTTCCGTATCGTATCGAACATTAATAATTGTTATCGCAGGAGTCTTCTCAACGCTGTTCACAAGTCCAAAACCCGAAAATGTTGTCAGTTTAAATCAAATAGACGCCCGCTATTCTTCCAACAGCTATTTGCTGTTGAGGGGAAGTCAAATCAGGTTATCGAAATGTCAGGTTTTCGATAGGATAGCCTGTCGTACGGTTGTGAATCAGGGCTCTGATCTATTTTATTTTTATTTCTATTTCAGTCGCTAAAAGACCGCACGTTAGACCAGCAATGTACGGTGACACGGCCGGGTGTGGCAGCTATTGCAGGTGCGTTAGCAGTTGAAATTCTAGTTGGGTTATTGCAACATCCACTGAGGTAAGTCCAACAAATGTTTGATACTCCATTATACCTACTTCACCGAAACCTTTTACATACTGAACGAATTCATTTTTAACACGTAGTCTGTAAGTTTTAGGTCGCAAATTTGGAGCTGCGTTTCTTGCAGTGTGCAGCCAGGCGTTTAATCGAACTGCCCACGTCGCTCACTGAATACAAAAGGGCCACAAATCAAAAGGCATAGATTTTGTACGACGGCCAAAACAAAATTTAGAGCAGTATCTAAAATAAATGACAACTTCTACAACTAAATGGCGGTCAGCCGGTTTGGGAATAGTGATGCGAAATTGATGGGTGTCTTTAACCTTTTGAACGCCAGAGTATAAACGTATCGCCGTACCCCTGACGCCAGGCCACTTTAACAAAACAACACACACACACACTTAAAACAACAAATTTCTCGATATTGTTGGTTTATTTATATTAGTTTCATGCAATACAATATAGAAGGAAGCTTAAACTTTTAAATTATATAAATAAAAACACACAAAAGTAATGATTAAATTGTTTATTTCATAATATCCGACGACGACGACTGACGTGTATTTTGTCATATATTTGTGACGTTGGCGTTCAGGGTAAGATTTCGTTTGTCACATATATGTGACAATGGCGTTCAAAAGGTTAACTAAAAAATGTTGTCGATTTAGACCTCATTTTTTAAATAAAATTATTTTCAGATTTTTTTTATTTGTGGCCCTTTTGTATTCAGTGAGCGATGTAACGCCCCGCTGCTAAAAACGCCCCTCCGAATTTGCGGCCTGTTTTGTAACCTAGTTAATAAATACCGGTAAACTTACTTATCTAGCAGACAACCCCAAACAAATTCTGATCCCCTTTTTACCGTTTTTGATAGTCCCTATGAAAAAGCTTCACAGGCTTTTATAAAACAATAGTCTAGGTTTTTTTTTTTTTTACTTAGCATCGCATATACAAATACATGTTACTTATTTTGCAGGGTAAACGCACCAGCCGTATACAATCTAAACAGCGACACAGAGGAGATACCTCCAGAGTTCCAAGGCGTGCTCGGTCCCATACCCCACACTATAAGGGGCTATCTAAACTCGTACCAAACGTTAACACCAACCTGTGCCAAGTTCAAGCAGTGTATAGCCTGCTCTGATGTTGTGATAAACAAATATAGAGAGGAGAATATCGAGTTCCTGCTTAAAGTTTTCAATAGCGGGAACTATTTGGAAGAGGTGACCGGGCTACATGAGTTGCATTTGTCGGCTGAGATGACTGATGTAAGTACAATCACAACGCTACAAGGAATATTTTTGCGCGTGGCCAAAATCGGAGCTAAAAAATCGGAGTTGTTTTGTTAATACTATTTCTGTGTTAATCATAAATGTGTATAGCCCGATGCAAACTTTATTGCGGCTCGGAAGATGTGGCGAGTCGCTGCGCAGTAACAAATTCACGTGTCAGTGGTGATGAGGAGTGCGGTTCTGCGCAGCGAGTAGCGCACTTCAGAGCCGCCATAAAGTTTGCGCTTACTATACTAAAAACGCCCCCCTGTCAATGTCATTCAGGCGTCAAAAGATCCTTGTAGCAATATTTTTGTTGTACAGACGCCAGCACATCAACCTACTACAATCTGTCAAACTTTAATAGATTTTCAACTTTATCACTAAAGCATAAGGTTCAAAGTAGATTGGGAAAATCTGACATTTTCGGGTAGGTTGATGTGCTGGCGTCTGTACATACCTTTGCTCTATTGATGTGTTCTATGGATGGATTATTTTCCCATCATTATATTCCATAGATTAAGTTGTCTTCCTAATACTGTGAAGGGATGTTCAAATTCTCATTACAATATTCTTGATATTGAGCTATTGTTAAAATGGCTAGGTATCGGCAAGCGTAGCGTGGGACCTCCAACTAGATGGACCGACGACCTTAAGGCTGCTTTTCCACCTGAGATGTGCTATGCTACCAATGACTATACAACCTCTTGACTGCTCATACGGGCGACTCAGGCTCACGACACATAAATGAAATTGCACTGATATTAGATGAAACTATGTGTGGCCATTTTAATTTTGACCAGTTATTGGATCTCTGCACACGCGGTTATTTTGATACTTTTTAAAACATTTTCTGCATAAATAAAAACAATTATGAGTTCCTGTTCTATGAAATGGTGTGGGAATTCGTCTAGAACATCCAGCTATAAAAAATATGGCGTAACTTTTCATCGGTAAGTAAAATGTGAATAATCGCAGGGCTAAAGCTAAACTGGTTGTTTACGTAAAATAGCACAAAAATGTATACCGCGTTGATGTCTTTTTGAAAAGACTCTTTCTCTCACTACGGTATTGTCAATACGTCTGTCCCTCTCTATCTGTACTAATGCTGTAGTGTTGTGACAATTTCAAGACCACCAAAACAAAGTCTATACTATTGACGATAAAAATTGCGATGATAATGGTAAACATTTTTATGATGGTTACATTTTAGATTTCCAAATATTCCGGAACCGAAAGAAAAGTGGATTAATGCAGTTCACAGGGGAAATTGATTTCCAAAAACCAGTTAACACCCTATCAGTATAATTTAAAAAAATGTACAATTAATAGACGTCGATTTTATCGATATCGATATTATTGTTACAAAACTGACTCGGGCATCACTATGTTTGGAACATTCGTCCTGACATTGTTGCATCGGCCAATCACAACCGCTGTATCCACATAGCAAAGCACTGGTGGAAACTGATTCAACTAAGCTACGTTTTTTATATGGAAGGATGCGTGCTAAGGATGCGAGCTATGTATGTGTAGCTATATGCAGAGCATTGTACCTTTCCTTTTGTCGATACGTCACACAACTCGAGCTGCGCATCTTCCTCGCACAGTTACCTTGCGGTGGCGCATTTACATAACACATCTTACTCGCTCCGCTACATAGCACATCTCTGGTGGAAAGGCACTGAGAAAAGAAAGGGGCTGGCAATCTAGATGCGGAAGGCGGAGGACAGGGTGATGTGGCGCAGCCTGGGAGAGACCTATGTCGTTGATTGATTGAAAATGGCTATAGCAGCAAATATGTTTATATAGAAAAATAGAATCTTTTTTTTTTAATAAATAAGGATTGGCATGTGAATTAATTCAATTTTTTTTCACAGATACTGACTTTTTCGGATAAAGACGAAGACTAAAATAAAATGAAATAATTGCAAGATCCATGTGTATTGTGTATTCTAAAGCTACGTTTTTTGCCATACATACATTTTAATCTCATGCATTTAAAAGCGTTGTAAGTACTTATTAAAGGCTCAGTTAATCAATTACCTATTTATTAAATAATAATTAAGTCTATTACAAGCACAAAAAGCAGCTTTATATGTTGTGATATTTATCTTTAGATGGAAAGTCGTACTGAGAAATAAAAGTCATTGAAAACATCTAACATTATTTTTATTTCTACAAAATATTATAATTAGGACTTTGTCAATGTCAGTTTGATGGCTGGCAGTGACTTAGGAGTAGGTAAATGGATTTCTTTCACTGGTTTTGGTGGCTTGATCTTCCTTCCGTGACGACCAGACTTTCGTTGCCAAAGACCAGAGCGAGGTCTGTTTCCGAGCCATCTGTTACGCTGTGGAGAACCTATTGGTGTATCCCCGTGGTCTACGTTTGAGAGGCGACCTGAAAAATATTATTGAAATTCTGTGCTGCATAATGATTTTTTTGTGACCTGTTTGCTGACCATTTCTTAATCTTCTTCTTGTCTTTTAAAGTTTAATTCAAGAAGCCGTAATTAAAAAATGCTCTTTTGTGTTATCTTACCTACAACAGCCATACAATGTTGATTAAAACTGAACAACCTCTTGGAAGGCATTTGAACTATGATGCGGTCATCTTGTCTTCTCAAAATGGTTCCACATGTACCCGCAGCATGAATGTAAAGGCCGCCTTGACCTGTAAATAGATTAACATTTATTTATATGAATATTTACGACTGCGGTTTGTTAATGATAGATTGACCAAGGCCGATAGAGATGCCTATGGGGGTTATCTTTTGAACCCAGGGAACATGGTCTTCTTCTGGTGCCTCTCCAAATATTATTGTTTCTAGCACAAGTGTATTGTATGCAAGACTGTGGTTTTTTGAGAGACCTCAAAGGCCAAAATGTTTTAGGCCAGACTAGTTCATGCATATTAAATTTATTTTTGAAGAGAACTTCTTAGCGATTCAATAATATTAAAAATTGGACGAGAATAAAATTGAGAGTGAAGTTTCAAGGACACTTCACGTTTAGTTGTTACATGAGAGAGAAGTAAGATACAACTCTGTCTTTCACACTAAATCACTCTTATTCTTTATTTTTGAAGAAGTTTCACTTCACATCAAAAAACTTAACTTGATTATGTTTTAGATATAAATCTGAGAAGGTGTTTTGATTTTAAAAGTATTTTCTTGGTCAAAGTTCCCTGCTTACCTGGTTCTTTTTCTATACAATGTACAACAGTTCCACTTGGGAGCGCTCCTAATACATAAGCATCTCCTTCATTTGCTCTTACTGAAAACAAAACATGTTTTTTAACAATAGTAAAAATATAGGTACTAATATAATGAAGCTGAAGAGCATTTTTGTTTTATTTTTGTTTACACAAACGAATGTCTGGAAATCACAGTAGGATTAAAAAAAAAATTGAGCAAACAGAAGCGAAAAATAAATAAAAGCACGGGCGGGCGATGCGATGCGACTCGGGAGTATCGGTCGGAGCCGAAATGTCACGCGGACGAAGCCTTGAGCAGATGCTAGTATATACATAAATTCAATAGCAGTATTAGCATTTGGTAATTTTGAAGTATTTTGCTAACTTTTATGTAACTTATAAAGTTATAACATTTTGCTAATGAATAATACACTCCTTTGCAAAAAAAACGGGCACCTAAGGAAATTTACGTTCTTAGGTCGATTTGAGTTAATTAAATAGAATTTAATTGTCTGACGTAGTCTGTATACTTATAATTGTGTAAATTAATACGCGTGAAGTGAATTTTGGCAATTAAAAAAAAAAATCGATGAATTCTCTAAAACCGATGTAACGGCCAAACAATAAGAAGTGGTCGGCAATAAAGACAAGATTTTTTTACTTTTTTTTAATTAAATAAAGTTACCAATGTAAAAACCTAATAACGAGTGTGATCTCCTCTTGCCAAAATCACAGCTTGAATCCTTCTGGGCATGCTTTCCACGATGTTTTTAATAACGTTTTGAGGAATACGTTCCCACTCTCCTGCAATGACTCTTTTTAGCTCCCTGATGTTTTGTGGAGCAGGTTGCACTGATCTAATCCGTCTCTTTAGAACATCCCAGACATGCTCAATTGGATTGAGGTCAGGACTTCGTGCTGGCTAATCTAAACCACGGATTCCAACTTCTTGCATGTACGCTTCCACGTCGCCAGAACGGTGCGGGCGAGCATTGTCGTCCATAAAAATGGAATCTTCCCCAAGGGCAGTCAATTCGGGTTGTGCATATGGAATTAGGACTTCCATTATGTACCGGTGTGCATTTAATGTTCCATTTTCTATGAAAATTAACTCCGTACGCTCCGTCGAATTAATTGCTGCCCAAAACATAACGGAGCCTCCGGCATAAGGAGTGATTTCTTCGAAACACACTTCCGCATAGCCTTCCCGTGGTCTTCGTAGCACTCGCCGGCGTCGGTCCTCTACACAAAGAGATTCTAGCTTCATCAGAAAACAATACTTTATTCCAGTCCTCCAGAGTCCATGAAGCACAGTTTCGAGCAAACTGAAGTCGAGCAACACGGTGCTCACGGAGTAATTTGGGGCCGCGAGCCGGGCGGTAACTCCTGATATTGGCAGCCAAAAGCCTCCTCCTGACCGTCCACAAGCTAACTTCTACTCCTCTTACTTCTTCAAGGCTCTTCTTTAGGTCCACACTTGACGCCTTACGATTTCGCAACGCCTGACTCACCAAAAAGCGGTCATCTCTTGGTTCTGTGCATCGTTTTCTTCCCGAATCGGGTCTTCTTTTGACCGCACCGGTCTCTTGATACCGTTGCCAAGTCCTCTGGACAGTTGAACGACTCACATTTAGCCGCTGAGACACGTAAGTTTGCGAACAACCTTCTTCAAGTAGGGCTATAATTTTACCGGCCCTTATCGCTTTATCACTCATATCAAAAAGTGGTATTTAATGTAAAAAGAAAGATTAAATTGTTTAATTTGCAGAAAATATACAAAAAGTTTTAAAATTTTAGTAATCAGTAAAAAAATCGTTTCAGCAATTCCCGCCATTAGTATTTTTACAATAATCCACAATAATCATTATTTTTCTTTTATTAATTTCAAAATTTAAATTTTGGAACGTAAAGAATCATGCTAGGATACTTCAAATAACATACCAATACATCGTCAAATTAATAAAACCACTTTCTTGTTCTTCTTCATTGAAGTAGAGAAAAAAATCTAAAGTGCCCGTTTTTTTTGCAAAAGAGTGTATAACACTATCAAAGATTTTTACAAAATATAAAGTTATTGGCCTAACCTGGTATCCTAGGCAATATGCGAGAAGACTTGATTATATCTCCTGCCTTCATATTCACTGTGGCCAAAATATATTTGAGTTTGTCACCAACAGCAACTAAAGCTATGTGTGCTGTCCTGCAACCATCTTCCATTACCTATAATTAAAGGTATTATAGAAAAGAATATTATTATTTCAAGTTTGAAATGCCATGTAATATACAGCATGTACCAGAAAGGTGTGGGTCAAAAAGGGTGTGGTGCAGACCATCAAACTGAAAAACTTTGTCCATGGGATCAACATCTTAATTGGGGAAAAATAGCAGCTGTACTGTAAATTTGGTTCGAGTATGTATTGAAGTTTTGTAGAATATTGGTCCTATGGAGACAGTTGTTTAGATTGATGGTCTGTATACACCCTTTTTGAACACACATTTAAATTATGATACATGATGTATTTTTTGGAAGAAGCGAGGCACTAGGTTAGGTGAGCTAAAAGGAAGCCATTAAACTTTAATTTAGTCCCTGATTGAACATCAAATCCCGTGGAAACCCAAAAACTAACAAACAAAGACAGAATATAGTCAATTAAGTTTTGGCATAATTGTCCACTGATTATACAGTGAAGCATGATCTTGCTACCTTCATTATTAACCTAACAAATTTTTACATACATTTATAACATCTTGCCTGTATTCCTTGAAGGGTTAGGCAGACCTGCATCTATAGTACACCCACATTTCGCCAGTTACGTTTAAGTCCCATGTAATTGGGATAGAGCCTAATGACATCAACCGGGCACAAATGCAGACTCCAGGCTGCTACTGAGAAATTGGATGGAAAAACCTAATAGCACTTTGGTCAACCTGGAAAATTAATCCAGGACCTCATGCTCAGCAGTAGCGCTTCTGACCACTAGGCCAACGAGGCAGTTATCAAGTAATTTTCACTTTTACATTTTAGCAAAAAACCTACATCAAATGTAAAAAAAATACATTGTAATCTATTTAAATAAAAACAAAGTCTGGTTAGTTACACCATTTAAAACTCAAGAACGGCTGGACCGATTTCTATGAGCTTTGATTTGTTGGATTTGTCTTTGCCCCGAATAGCAGAATAACTATACAACCGAGGGAAAATTTCATGAAAAGAATACTTAATTATTAAGATAATTCGTGTTCTCATACATTTGGTTTTATTGATTCTAAGGCGGAACGAAGTTCGCCTGCTCCCTTATTCACAAACACTCGATATGCTTCCGTATCGTATCAAACATTGATCATTGTTATCGTAGGAGTCTTCTCAATGCTGTTCACAAGTCCAAAACCCGAAAATTTTGTCAGTTTAAATCAAATAGACGCCCGCTATTCTTCCAACAGCTATCTGCTGTTGAGGGGAAGTCAAATCAGGTTATCGAAATGTCAGGTTTTCGATACGATAGCCTGTAGTATGGTTGTGAATCAGGGCTCAGGTCAGCTAGTTTTATGATAAACATCAATATGAGCTTTGCAGCTTACTACTTCCATATTAACTCACCTGAATTACTTTCTCTTCTTGTGGTGGTCCCTCAGTTGGACCATCTCTGACCCAATCTATCCAGTGGTACTTCTGTTTGATACCACCACCTATGCCCTTTGCTATAACTCGACCTGTAAAAGATGTTAACAATGTATACCGAATATAAGTATGTAATAGTTAACTTTTTGACCGCTTGTGTTGCATTTATGCGACACATATTTCCGTTCCCCTACCGCTCGTGTCGTATTTATGCGACAGAGAAGATGCATGATTTTTTCATACTATTTTCGTCCTATTAACTGCGTGTTACAACTAAAACTATTATTAAATAGAGATAAAACTTGACATTTTTGACTATTTTTTTATAGATATAACGATTTCTCCTCCTTATTTATTGTAGGTATTACTTTATTTTGATTTTACCGATTTATACGGCACGGCAATTGATATTTAGCCAAGAGCTTAAAAGGTTAATATGGGCTGGTGGCCGCAATTCCATGTCAAAGCTCGTATTTTGCGTACAGTAATTACAATATTATTATATTATTAAATATTGATTGTGGCCACTGATAATAGAAATAACAGTATCCGCAAAGTAATTTGGCTTAAATTAAACTTTATGATCATAACAAAGTTTTCTTAATAAGTATCTACCCAAATTACTTCGTACTCACCGGATTCAGGATCTCTCCCAGCGAGGTTTGTAACGTCTAAAGGCTTAACAGTGTACTCTTCAGGGAAATGCACAATTCGTCTGTAACTCTTGCCTAATCCAGGTTTGGGTTTGTCAATGTCGGGTCTACTGGCAAAATTTACAGCTGCCACATGAATTGACCTCCTAGCGATTAAATTAGGAGTGATGACTAGACTAGCAAACACTCTATTTAACGCCATTTCTTTTACTTTTTATTAAATAATTCTAGAAAATATGAGACTACTACATAACCTCAACAAATGCGATGGGGGCAAACGAAATGTCACTGTCTCAAGTGTCATATTTGTTGTCATTGTCAACATAACAGGAACAGGTTAAGGAAAACGTCAAATAAATCGGGTTCTAAAGCCGCGTCCTCACTAGTACCAGGGCCACGCGGCTCCGTGAGGCCGAACCGCGAGGCCGAGACTCGTGAGTTCTTCTAATGGGGACGCGTTGCAAACAATAGCACAAGCCTTACGAGGCCGGGCCTCGCGAGGCATTGAGGGTTTCAGGCCGCGCGGCCCGTTACCGTGCCGTTCGTTAACAGAATCCAAACTAATATTATAAATGCGAAAGTAACTCTGTCTGTCTGTCTGTCTTTTCTTCACGCCTAAACTACTGAACCGATTTGTGTGAAATTTGGTACAGAGATAGCTTGAGTCCCGGGAAAGGACATAGGATACTTTTTATCCCGATATTCCCACGGGATCGACATTTACGCGGGTGAAACCGCGGGGCGCAGCTAGTTGAAATATAAATATGAAGCGCCTACATGATCGGAAGGACTTGAGATAACCCAATAATAGGTAATTCCAGGCTGAAATGATGATGGTGATCAAAACTTATCAAAATAATGAGACTTTTCGACAAAATACCATGACCATGTGTATCAAATAATGGAATTGAGGAGACCATTTCAAAAATACAACACACTAAAAACACACACTAGTAAAGTAAAAAGTAAAATCGTTTATTCCATATTTTAAAATTACAATATCGAGGTATTGTTGGTCCCAAACTAGGCACAGCCTGTGTCTTGGGCACCATTACAAAGGTACAAGATTTTAATAATGGGAAAACTAAGATCAACAAATGAAACATAGACAGATTGAACTGCAATAGACTGCTTGAAAAGTAGTTGCAGTCGGGTTTTTATAATGTTTGATTTTTTATTATATTTCCGAACTAAAATGTCAGTGTCATTGTCAATTCCAAATTTCATTATTGTCGCACAAGTTTTAACTCATGTTGTGCAATTTATCTTGTAATTTTCGCAATAACTTCTTTAGTTTACGTACTCTAAATTTTTAGTATAATCCAGTGGCACCTTTGTACAGGAGCATTTAACAAAGTTGCACAAAAAATTTCAAAATGCGGCTCGTGGATTCATCAAAACTTTTAGAACTTCAAAACAAACCTACAAATATTCGAAATATTTGTATCGTGGCGCACGTGGACCATGGAAAGACTACTTTGGCGGACTCTCTGATATCTAGCAATGGGATAATATCGCAGAGGATGTCGGGGAAGCTGCGGTATATGGACAGCAGGCCCGATGAACAGGAGCGAGGAATAACTATGAAGAGCAGTAGTATATCGTTGTACCACTGTCTAGAACAGCAGGAGTACTTGGTAAACCTGATAGACTCGCCGGGGCACATCGATTTCTCCAGTGAAGTGTCCACTGCAGTCAGACTTTGTGATGGAGCTATTGTTCTGGTGAGTATTTCTTGTTTACTTGTTAGTTTTCAATAAGATTTTTTTATAATGTACTAGTTTCTCAACTAAATAACATAATACATTATGTTAAAAGGAAGAAAATATTTTAGGTAAAAATAAAATATTGTGCTACTATGCATGCTGTTCAGATGTATATAATATTTTTTAAATTTAAATACTTTTATCTAATCAGCTGTTTCTATCATAGTCTTGCCTAATGAAAGTAAAAGCAATGGTATTTTTAGTAATACAGTGCCGATTAAAAGTTACATATTATTATTATAACTTTTATTTATTTATTTTTCTTTGTAAAATGTTTTCTAATATTTACATAAGAAATGAGTCATATCACTAGCATGTTTCTATTATGTTTGTGTCATTGGACCTTTTTATTGCAATAAGTCCTTCCTAATTCATCAAATACAGTCATGGTAAGGGTTCACATCTTAAATTCACTACAGTATTACACTTTATTAAATAAAAATATATAGAAACTGTAGTGTTTAGTACCTTTAGTTTTACTGAGCTTACTTTAGCTTTAAAGTCTATTGAAACTTATGTTTCAAATTAATATTATTTCAAGTTAAACAAATATCAACTTTATTGTAATTAAGTTGATTTCAGAGTGGCTAGCACTATTGTAAAAGTTATAAAAATGTTTGAAGTTGTAGTGTAAACTGAACTGTATTTTGTAGGATGTAAAGTAATTTTTCGATAAACTCATATTTGTTTACATTTTTGGCAAATAAATCGACAATGCAGATTATATTAGTTGGTATATTGGTTTGTGCTACGGGTTACTTAAGTTTAGTTGTGACATATGAGACATAATTTTAATGTAATGTTTTGTCTTTAAAATGTTTTTATTTTAGAATACAATTGTATTCAATCAACTTTTTCTAACTGAACAGACAGCTGATCTGCTGGGGAGTTTTTGCGCCACTTCTTCTTACCAGCTAAAGCATTAGAAAGTGGTGAAGGGCAGACATTTTGGGGGACTGTGTTATGTAATTTTGATGTTCTATAAGTGCTGATTCTCAGCCTAATTTGAACAAATAACTCATTGATCATTAGTAATCCTAAATCCAATAATTCGTGATTACAGGTTGATGTGGTAGAAGGAGTATGTCCACAAACCAGACTAGTACTAAAACAAGCGTACTCAGAGAATATACGTGCAGTCTTGGTACTCAACAAAATTGACCGCCTCATATTAGAAATGCAGCTGACACCGTTGGATGCCTACGTGCACTTGATGCAGTTGTTAGAACAAGTTAATGCAGTTATGGCAGAACTGTTTACTACTGAAGTGTTTGAGAATGAGGAATCTACTATGGGGAAACAGGTATGTATTTTTTTGGGCACATTTCCTATTGACAGCAATGCGGACGAATTTTTTGATGGTTATTATATTTGTACATATTATTATTATAATACTGTTAGCTTTTTAAATTATGTAAATATAATGTAGTTTGGAGATGACATTAAATTAAACTGCATAATATGTGTTGCCGTTCCCAATCTGCATATGAAACTGCCCATCACTACTATTTATATTGTTTAAAAAACAGACACGATTTATTAGATGGTTCCAAAATACTCTTATGCATTAGTATTGCCAGTGTTTTCATTTATTGTCACATTGTTGTCTCCACATTTTGTATTGACACAACATGTTTTTCTTTCTAAATCTTTATTTTCCAATTAGATTCATAGCAGACTTTACTGCCTTATGTTTTGCAGCATAGCTGTCAATAACCAAGTTGGATTTATTTGTTTGGCAAAGTATTATTGAGCCATCTAGCTACCAACAGTTTTCAACTCATTATAAAGCATTGGTATTAGTTTCATATTCTGCCCCCGATTGTTTAAAAGACGTTAAAAAGACGTAACGTATCTAAGAAAAACTAAAAACGGAGAAATAAATGTTTTAATGAATGAAACGGGAAATTAACTGCTGTTGATTGGGAAATTAATTACTGGAGGAAGTTAGAAAAATATTAAAAATACAGGCAGATGCGCCTTTTTCCGATTCCGGCAATGTATGTAACTCAAATCTGGTAAAATGTTAGATGCGTCTTTTTGCCTATCGGGGGCAGTATTGCGTTCATTGGTTGATTCAATCACAAACTCAGGAGCTTGTTGGAGTTTTTTACATGGTAAAGACCCGTATTTTACATGGAGAGACTGGTAATCTGACCTCCAAAACCCAGTTGGTGGATAACACCATACCTTAGCTTTGTCACCAGCCAGTAGCACACAAGTAGTTGCGTGTCTGATTGAGTGGTTTTAGTTAACGGCTCATGGGTTCCCAAGTTTAATGTCATTAAGAATTAAGTGTCACACGTAAATCTAGAAATATCTTTTCCAGGAACAAAAAGAACAGCTCAATAATGAAGACAACAACTTCTATGATTGGACCTCTGCAATGGATGATGCAGATGACTCCAACCTTTATTTCGCACCTGAACATGGAAATGTGGTGTTTGCCAGTGCAGCCGATGGATGGGGCTTCACTATTCACACATTTGCCAAATTATTCTCTGATA
The DNA here is from genome assembly GCA_945859645.1 of Amphipoea oculea. Taxonomy (NCBI): domain Eukaryota; kingdom Metazoa; phylum Arthropoda; class Insecta; order Lepidoptera; family Noctuidae; genus Amphipoea; species Amphipoea oculea. The sequence continues at coordinate 9,681,120 of OX243876.1, forward strand.
AACTAGGTAAGTGCGATAAAAACTTAAAAGCTTTTAGCTACATAATAGAAATACTTCGCTTTTTTTCAACTCTGTACCACTTTTGTTTTATAAACCCTGTTTTATGATAAAAGTTCTGGCAACAGTAATAACATATTTCCAACAATAATAACACACATAATTCTCTAAATTACGTAGTCAATGATTTTGGTGCACAGTAAAACTCTAATGAGTTTATGTTGGTACCAACTTAAATGTGTAAAATGAATGAATAAATAATAAATAACCAATCTAGTACATCTTATTTGTGGCAGGTCCAAAACTATTTTTTTTTATATATTTCAGGTGTAAAAGAAGAAATCCTGAGAAAGGTACTTTGGGGAGACTTTTATCTAAACACAAAAACAAAGCGTTTCATGAAAGGAGCTCAAGAAAAAGCTAAGAAACCTCTTTTCGTCCAAGTCATTCTAGACAATCTATGGAATGTGTACGAAACAGTAGCTATGAGAAACGAAAAGGAGAAAGTCCCGGTTATATGTGAGAAACTTGGTATAAAGCTAACGACAAGGGATTTAAGGCACACGGACTCCCGAGTTCAACTCCAGTCCCTCATGGTGCAATGGCTACCTTTATCAAGTACCGTTCTCAACATGGTCTGTGAAAAACTTCCATCACCCAAAGAGATCCTTCCAGAAAAAGTAGAAAAATTAATGTGCTCAAGAATCCGCGACTTTGATTCCTTCTTCCCTGAGACACAGAAACTAAAGGAAGACTTTTTAGCCTGTGATAGTAGTGACGATAGACCAATTATTATTTTTATATCCAAAATGTTTAATGTCGATAAGAGTATATTACAAGAGAACAAGCCTAAGGTATTGACGACCGAAGAAATGGCTTTGAGGAGGGAGAGAGCGAGACAGTTGCGTGAAAAGAAAGAGAACAATGCAAACATTGAAAGTACTCCTCTAGAAGAAATTAAAGAAGATGCGGAAGTAGAAAAGGCAGCTGTAGAAGATATTGACCAGCCAGTATTTATAGCGTTCGCTAGAGTATTTAGTGGGAAAGTAAAAAAAGGGGATAAAGTTTATGTTTTAGGCCCCAAACATGATCCTTCCAAAATACTTACTAAGGACTTCCAAATAGATCCTAATAAGAAATTGAAGGACTTGCTTAATGATGAGCATATTACTTGTACAGAGTAAGTTACTATGTATTTTATAACTATCGTGAGTGAAACCTTGGGTACAATATTTCTTTAGCAAACAGTCAGCACCCAAATTGCGTACGCTGTATAAATTACAATCTCTATCATTTTGAAGAAAATTGCTAATCCATTGCTTCATATGTTCGAAAAATATGTCTGCTCGACAACGTAAATAACGCAATGAATGTTATAGAACTGTCAAAAAGAACGCCGTTACTACTGTTAGTGTGTTACGCAATTGCCCCCCTTGTTCCCCAACATTTGTTAGGATTATGCATTATGATATTTTAACAGTAAAATAACGACCTATATGTTTTATTTCAGGATCAAATCCTTGTATATTCTAATGGGAAGAGAATTAGAATTAATTGACGAAGCAATAGCAGGAAATATCATTGGTGAGTCATTTATATTTTTAACCGACTTCAAAAAAGGAGGTGCTGTTTAGAATTGTATTCAGTATTATATAAGGTGTTTCAAAATTATTCCAACAAACTTTAAGAGGTGCTTTAGACCATCGAACTGGACAACTTTCACTACGGGACCAACACTGAAAGCGCGAAAAAAAAAAATCAGCTGTTTCATACATTTTGGTCAAGTAGGTATATACAGGGTGAATTTTCCAAGTGGGCGTGGATGGCCAAATTCTAAACTATGAGGAATAGCGAAAAGTACTCAAAGGAGTCGCGGGCTCGATTTTGATGAAAACTAAAACCCAATCATTGGATTTTTGAAAAATCAATATTTCTAGCCAGGAATCGAAGCTGTTGATTTTGAAAAAAAAAAAACACACTGTATTATCACACCATTCGATAGTGTCCCTAATAAGGATCAAATTCTGGGAAATAATGATATACGGCAAACTTAAGGAAAATGTTGAATTTTAATAAACTTCTTCTTATTATAAAAGTATTCATACCTTCTACATTACGTACCTTTTGCGAAATGATGCTCAATATTTTTATTAACACACCCGCAGCGCAGTCACCTTCACAACATTATGTTCTAAATTCAAATTTCTATTACGATCTTTGGAAAATATTCTAGTGGAATCAATAACATTGTAATGCTGAATGCAGTACAATCCTTGAGATGTCGAATCCAGCTATGTATTGAACAATGGTCATAATTTTGAACAATTAATCAGTTAAGGTTTAGTAGGTAAGCAACATAACCCGGGCTCGGCTAAATAATATGTAATAGCTGCACAGGTCAATCCATCAGGTTAAGCTATAACGCTTGCCGCGGTTGGTCTGTGGATGGGTGACCATCTTTACATACCAAGACCCCTCCATGCCTCGGAAAGTACGTTAAGCCGTTGATCCCAGCTGTCATTCCTAGATCTTTGACAGTCGTTACGGGTAGTCAGAAGCCCGAAGGTCTGACAACCAGTCTTACCAAAGGGAAGGGGTATCGTATCACCCAGTAACTGGGCTGTGGAGGTCAGATAGGCCATCGCTCCATGTAAATTACTGGTATTCAGCTGCATCCGGTCGACCCCAACATAGTTGGGAAAAGGCTAGGCAGATGATGATGAGGTAGGTAATTTAAGAAAAATAAAAAAGTATTTTGTTAAAAATGAGACCTTTCCTTTAGTTTGCCGTATGTCATTACTTCCCAGAATTCGATCCTTATTAGCGACACTATCGAATGGTGTAATAATACAGTGTGTGTTTTTTTTTTCAAAATCAACAGGTTCGATTCCTGGCTAGAAATATTGATTTTTCAAAAATCCAATGATTGGGTTTTAGTTTTCATCAAAATCGAGCCCGCGACTCCTTTGAGTACTTTTCGCTAGTCCTCATAGTTTCGGATTTGGCCATCCACGCCCACTTGAAAAATTCACCCTGTATACTTAGGTATTGAACTTTTGTATTAAACAGCTGATTTTTTTCGTGATTTCAGAGTTGGTCCCATAGTGAAAGTTGTTCAGTTCGATGGTCTAAAGCACCTCTTAAAGTTTTTTGGGTTAATTTTGAAACACCTTACATTGTGAAATTCATGTAAGACCGTCGCGGTCGTATCGTTCATGAAGAGATAAAAGGTTTTAAAATTACTTCAAAACAAAAGAAGAACGAATTACATCACAATCGTCATTCGAAAAGGCTTGCGTGACTGCAGCCTACTTGGAATACTAATGTCTTGTTTGAATTTCAAATACGCGTCGCTAAGTAACTTAAGCAGCTGGATGAGATTTGCCGAGATCCCAGTTGAAGGAAGTGCAATTGTAGGGGCCTATATCTAGCGGTGGACCACTGTAAGCTGATGATATTGTTGATGAAGTCGCATTGTGATACAAGTGTCGCGGTATCTACAACGCCACATGCGAACAACGCGTCATACGTTCATCACGCAAAATCCTGCATCTCGCAAGCAGAGGTTACCGCGCAATTAGCATATATACAACGGCCCGACATGAATCATCGGGCAGTTGCCCGCCAGACACAACACCCGTCTGGTCGGAGGATCCTCACTTTTCTATGGAGTATGAGTGAACTTTACACCCTGTTCCTATATAGATAATTTACCAGCCAATAAAAAAAATCAACTCAGCCTATCGTAGTCCACTGCTGGATATATAAGCCTCTCGCAGGCTGCGCCACAATACCTTGTCGTCCGTCTTCCGCATCCAGTCAAACTCAATGATAATATTTATGAAAATAAAAATAACATGTATACAGGGTGAAATTGAAAACATGCGACATATCGAAATGGGAGATTGTACTCATCATTATGAGCAACTTTTACTATGGGACCAAACCTGAAATCGCGAAAATAAAAACAGCTGTTCCCTACATTTATGTTCGCATAACTCGTCAAAATGTAGGGAACAGCTGATTTTTTTTTTGCGATTTCAGGTTTGGTCCCATAGTAAAAGTTGTTCATAATGATGAGTACAATCTCCCATTTCGATTTGTCGCGTGTTTTCAATTTCATCCTGTATCCTTTTTTATGTTTTTTATTTCAGGTATCGGTGGTCTAGAAGAACATGTACTAAGAACAGCCACATTATCTAGTACCATAGCGTGTCCTGCGTTCAGTGAGATGCAATATTCAGTAGTACCAATATTGAGGGTAGCTTTAGAACCTACGTACCCGTCACAACTACCACAATTAGTCAAAGGTAATGTTTATTTTTCATTTTTATCGGCGGTTGAAAATTGGACTTTATGTCAAATAAAAAAAGAGCTTATTTACTAGCGTAATGCATAATCAGCCTATAATGTTCCCACTGCTGGGACACAGGAATTCTCGCGGTGAGAGGTAGCGACTGAGGGGACTACTTATTTACTAAACAACTTGTAATATTGCAGGTTTGAAGCTGCTCAACCAGTCAGATTCTTGCGTGCAAGTGTTGCTGCAAGAAACGGGTGAACACGTTTTGGTTACAGCTGGTAAAATACATTTAGAAAGGTGTCTAGAAGATTTAAAGTAAGAGATCATATTTTTTCAAACAAATTGTAATTATAAGTAATTTAAAGATGAACTTCCACTGGTCCACCCAGCCGCAACGCACGCACGACACGCAACGGACTTTGGTTTACTTTGTATGAAGAAATATACCGAGCGCTCGGTGCGAGCGGTACCGCTAGTGGACGCAGTGCTATATGAATTCATAAAAAGCAAACCATAATACGTTGCGTGCCGTATTAGCATTGCGGCCGGTGCGGGCCAGTGGAAGTTCACCTTTAAAGTTCAGTTTTTTTTTCATAAAACCACTTTAAACATCTATAGAAGTACTGGCTCTACTTACATCAAATTGTGTTTTTCTTTTTCTAGGAACCACTACGCCAAAATAGAAATCTCAGTATCAGAACCAATCGTTCCATTCAGAGAAACGATAATAGTACCACCGAAAATAGACATGGCGAACGAAGAAATAGACGCGCAAAACGTCGTAGACAAGACTGTAGAAAAAGACATAGACCCTGTAATAACAGTATACTCAAACAACAAACAAAGTAGAATAAAGATCAGAGCAAAACCATTACCGAACGAAATAACGGCATTACTAGATAAATCAACTGATTTACTCAAAGCAATTTCCCAATACATAAAAACACAACAAGGATTACACAAAAATGAAAAGTTGGAAAGTAAACTAGAAGAATTACAAATAAACGGCACAAAAAACAAACTATCCGATCGCATGCTGAAACTTATCCAAGCTTTCAAAGACGAACTCCAAACTATTTGCGACAAACTCGGTCCCGAATGGAAGGACGTTGTCAAACAAATATGGTCCGTAGGGCCCAGGAATTGTGGTCCGAATTTGCTTTTCAATCAAACTGAAGATTATAGAACGAAATTCTTGCATCACGAACAAGAAATAAAAGAAGATCCGCGCTTTGAATACGAGAGCAGTTTCGTGAATGGGTTCCAGTTGGCTTCGTTAGCTGGCCCATTGTGTGATGAGCCAATGATGGGCGTCGCATTCTGTGTTGAAGAATGGTTTTTAGATAAATCGGCTGGAGATGATATGTTACATTTTGGACCATTGTCAGGTACGAACTCTTAATTGCTTATTAAAGTAAAATATGTAGTACAAGTTGTTCATAAGTAGGTAAAACTGTGTGGAAATCGGTTGTCATGGTATGGGCATGTAATGCAGATGAATGAGGAAAATGTCGTGAGGAAAGTTTTTAGTATGAATATGGATGGCTATAAGAGTAGGGGAAGACCAAAGAAACGATGGAAATAGTGTGGAAAGGGGGCGACTACCGAGATGACGACTAATAGAGAAGTATATAAGAAAAAAATACATGTTGCGCCGACACCAAATAAATTAGAAAAAGGGTAAGAGAAAGTTGATGACTTATGTAGTGGTAGTCGTGTCGGATCGAAATAATTGGTTGTTGTAAGTTTTGTTGGTTCTAATATCTTTACTTTCTTTCAGGTCAAATAATGTCAGCAGTGAAGGATGGCTGCCGAAAAGCATTCCAAGCGCAACCTCAGCGTTTGATGGCAGCAATGTATACCTGCGATATTGTCGTCGACCAGAAAGTATTAGGTAAGTTTATGTACACCGATTTTTACCATGCCAATATAAACTTTATAATAGGGTGACAAAGTCCGGAATTAGATGACGTTAAAATAAAGGGTACCACGATGAGTGAGTGAAAAATTATAAAAAATCCGCTAAATTTATTTTCCGTAATTACAAATATTGTAATTTTTACATCTAATATTTACAATTCACTATACTAAGTATAAATATGGTTCTTAAATAAATATATTATCATTAAACTAAACATACTTATGTAACTATAAATGCACTGAAATGTTACACAAAAAAAACCATTGAAACTTATCACATATCTTTTGTGTACAATAAAAATGTTTTAATTATTATTATGTAATCACCGTCTATTGGTGGGGAAAAAAATAATTATTTTATTTTGAAATTATAATAATCCAAAACTTAATAGCTAATAGTCATGGTTATGTCTATTTCTGGCAAAATTGTTATGCTAAATAATACCGAGAAATAAATTACGTGTTTTAATAAAATAAATAATAGAAATAATCTACTTTCGAAACAGAATAAAATTGTTCTATGAAGTTTTTTGTCTGGGTGAAACGAATACAAGTTTCTAGCACTAGCCATGTGCTATTTTAATACAATCAGTAGTATACAGGGTGGTCCAAAAGTCGTGGATCAAACGAAATAGGGAGATGAAGGAGGTCATTTCCAACAAAAAATCTTTTAACAGTGTGGTCATAATTCAATTGCCCTAAAAGTTATGAATATTTGTGTATACCGAGTTCTTTTACAATTAGACAAATAAAAAAAAAAAGTGATATAAAACAATAAAACAAACGGTGTTGTATTACTACTAGATAATGTATCAGCACTACAAAGTTCTATTAGGGCTCTGAGTATCAAACTTCAAGAGCAATTTATTTTTGTCCAAAAAATTTGTAACGTTACCAAAAATTATTTCTCACTTTAAAAGCGTTGGAAATGACCTCCTTCATCTCCCTATTTCGTTTGATCCACGACTTTTGAACCACCCTGTATAAGTATCAGTAGTATTCAATCAGTTTGTAATAATATGTGTTTAGAGACTTGGTGATAAATGAACTGTGCAAGCTGGCACTTTACTATACTTTTCCTTCTAACTAGACGGAATATATTACAATGCAAAACAATATCCTCATGACATGAAAACTAAACTGCAGATTCTACAAAATTTCTGAGAAAAACGGTTTCGAAAATATTGGAATATAAATAATGAAATGGCTAGCAACATTTTCACCCCATACATAACAGCTTCACTATTATATTTCAATAAATAAAATTATTGTTAATTATTCTAGTAAATGCAGTTGTACTGAGTATTTCATAGGCATCCAAAAATAAATTTCGCCACACTAAACAATCACGTTTAGAATGGGAAAGTTAGTAAGCAAGTATTAACTAAAAATTCGGATAAATAAGCGAAAAAGCGTTTCGAAATTAAATATGTTTCAAGTATAAGTTGAATTCAAAGAGGCGGATCCGATTAATATAAAGCCTCCATGAAGCCAACAAACTTTTTTCTATTCTATATTTAAAAGAGGTTAGAGTCTAGTTGATCCAATGTAGTGACCTTGCTAGTTCGATAACTTTGTACCATGGGAAAGGAGGGTCTTCTGATGCCGATCGCCTGGTCCGCGCGACTCGGGATCTCCGGTTGTAATAGGGTTCTGTATAGCTATGCGTGTGATATCTGTTGTATACGGGTTTGTTATCGGGATACGCGTGAGACTGAGAATAGTCCACTTTGTAGGCGCTTGTAGTACTCTGAACGGTCAGGCCGGTGTATCTGTTTTTGTTGTACGCTGGAAAAAGAAAATAACATTGTATGAAAAAAATGTATCCGAGAAATAGAGGCATGATTAAGACAAAGTTAAGCCTTTAATCGAATATGACTACACCGTTTCAAAGGTTTGCATTTCAAAACAACTTTTACATATACATAATACTTTCTCAGACAACATTTTGAATAAATCTTAGGACCTTTCGCAATTCGTAAGTTCAAAACTTGGCTCTTGAATTTTATGGAAAAGTAGGTACTAACCGGAATGGTAAGCAGTGGTGGGTCGTACACACATCATTCCGTACACCCTGATACCAGGCACAGACGCGTACGTCGGCTGGTCGTGAGACATCGGCCCTTCTGTAAATTAAAGCAATTCACATCATTATTCATTAATGACCTCTACCAACCACTCCAATCAAATTCAATCCATATGTATATTTTTGTAACATCTTTCCCGTTTGAAATCTGAACTTGCAGGTAGTAATAGTACGTTAAAGTAGTCCAAATTCAAATTGTAATTGAATGCCTTAAATATTCTTGGACCTTACGTATGTTTCACTTGTCATTATTATACTTATTTGGCTAACGCTGGACACTTTATAATAGGTAATGTACTGCATACAATGCAACACGAACTGTCAACATACATGGAATGCAAGATTCCGTATATCGTAGCCGCAACCATGTATGTAACAGTGTCTGATAATAGAAATTCTTAACCAAATATAATGGACAATAGGAATTCTCAGTTGGATATGTAATGTACCCAGGACAGTCCCCTGCAGCACTCCGTGCGGAAATCTAACATCTGACGTGACAATGATCAAAAAATCTTACGCAAATGTATTTAATAGCAGGAAATTCTATACAGCCCACATTCAACCACTGCTAAGTATAAATATTCATTGCATAATACGACTTTGTTCCTGGTTAGCTTTATCAATTGCCTTAGTACGGTTGCCAGAACTGGAAGTGTCACTTAATCCCAGAGCGTACATAATGTAAGAAATAAACATGACTTACCTAATATATGATCTTCGGGACACCGGCAGATGACTAAGTAGTGTGACTTGCCAGTTCTGATGTTCTGCAGCGCCAATAGGGACCAGTCTCTGGGCGCTCGGCACTCTCGCATTTCTTGTACTGCCTCGCAAGTCTTCACCAGGGTCACGGCTTTGTTGGCAAACTGTAATACAAATTATGTAAGTGTTACTAAGTATGAACAAATAACTACATGGTTTGATGCTGCCATACCTAATAGTATCAGCTATATATCCATAAGATTTGGTTGAAGTAAGTCGTGGTAAGGAAGTACCATCTATTATTCCAATTAACATTCTTTCATAATTTCAATTATAAATCTAAAGCAGTAATCTCAAGAATGTGTTGCGATTGTTGATGATGATAACGCTAGCTCAGAACTTTATAGTAAGCAAAACTAGCGTGACCACAACAAAATTCAATTAATTGGATCATCGGTTTATATACCAAAATAGAATTCTTCAATTAGAACTAGCACGCGATTCTTTGTATCACGGAAATGTTATCACACACTTGCGTGAATAAGTTCAGTCTGTGAATAAGAAGCATTGCATTTCTTGGTTTTGATTTGGTCGTATATACAATACCATTCTTTTGAGTGACCTCAATTCATAAAGTTTGCAGCACTGTACAACAATTCGAGAATTAATGTGTGGTACACATCTTTGAAAGAAGCATTTGACTTGGTAAAATCGATTTCTTTTGCAACAAACATGCCAATTCTTCTACAAAAACGAACTATGGGTATACGTAGAATGAATTCAGTGTGTCAAATCCAATTATGTTGGCGCGTTACCTTTTTTTTCGAGTCGGTGGTGAGGCGCGTAGTATGCAGGTCGTCGGCGTTGAGACTAGCGGAGCAGGGGTCTCGGTACCGAGCAGGGCACGCGCACAGCGGCTGCGTATAGTTCAGACGCACGTAGACCGCGTTGCATACCTGTAACGTTACCGCCATATGAAGCTAACGAACCAACATACTGTATAGCGAACAGTCTTCGTGCCACAGACATGTGGGACGAGATTCTTTAGTATTGATATTCATTCATCACATGTCTTACATAGACTTGGTATGTCATAATAGCAAACATGGATGGACTGATCTTGGCTTGCTTAACCAACTAGCACGTAATTACACTCTTAATGAGTCCATCAAGTAAATCATCTGGGAGTACTTGATATTATATTTTTCTTGGAAATGTTCTCTCTTCGCTACTTTTATTTTAATTGTTCTTAAGATTAAGGATCAGCATCAAATATTTGATGTATTATATTTCCATAACAGTAGTGTTTTTGGCATTGCACTGTATTTAGAACAAAAGCACATTGGATCTATCTTAAGCGTAGATAATACGAGGAAGTTCGGAAACCTTACAGGTACATTATCTTCGCTCAGGTCTTAAAAGATCTCGCAATAATCGAATTAACTCGGCTAGCCTGTAGATTAGTCATAGTGTTTTTAAGAATTTCATTTGTTTGAGTTCCGGTATTTTCTTTAGAACAAAAGCGTCAATTACCTGTTGAATAGCGCATTCAGGCAACAAATAGATGTGCTGATTGTGAGGATAGTAGTGATACTTTGTCGGCTTCGCCAACACTGAAGTCGACCCGGCGGGTAGGGGCACCGTCTGGAATCAAAGAATAAAGTTAATTTATGAATCTTCACCCAAGATAACAAATGGAATAATCATCAATGGAATGCAATTTGTCAATAAGGCTATTTTCGCAAGCAGCAAGTGTAACAATTTATGTATCCGTTGAAAGTGCGTCAATTTTTATCCGAGTTGTCATTAGTTATCGTAACAATGATGGGAAATCGCTTGAGCTTGGTCTCGGATCGTGAACCACAATCTCATTCATCCCCGTTTGTCTCGCCGCCGCCGAGGGTTTCTGTGTCAACGCTCTTGCGTATAGACTTTATACGTTTCTTATTTCTCTTGCCATCTCTACGAAGACGTATTGTTTTGTGAAGTATTTCTTTATCTTCTTCGCAAGGATTCCGCCAAATTATGTGGCGGCTAGAGATTCTGAAGCTTAGTGTTGGTATACGAAAGGAGTAATTCGTGCGCGTTGGTTCTTACTCATAACAATGCTTCACGGTCATGTACCCTGCGATTTGCCGATTACTTCGTCACGTTTGTTGCTGGATCAGGTTAATAAACCTGTTAAATGACGATTATCCTTTGTTGTTTTTTTCAAAAAGACCATTTCGTTTTACTTTTTGCGCCTTTAATTTAATTTTGGACATAAACTTGTTTGCTACGGAACTTATGCATTTAAAGAAATCTTTTTTATTTGACGTTTCTTTCTTTGTAAATTAACAAGGTATTCTTGATAAGATCTTAATCTGAAATGATAGTACGAATGTAAAAGTTATAGCTATCGTAACACATCGTATTGAAGCGCGCGGCCGTCATGCAGTAGTGGCATCGTCCGCGAACAATTACAATGTCCACCTGCTGAGAGATCCAATTTGGATTGCTATCAACATAAGCTTTTCGACGTACTTACTTATCTGGCCCACTAACCCGTATATATTGACATCCGACTAACTCACAACAATGAGCTTTTTGTGTCCACAACCGCTGATCGTGTTTGTTACAATAATTTACCTTTTACTTTACACAAAAGACCTAATGCTATAATGGGTTCAGTTAAATTTTTGTAAGTTTCAATCGTCATCAATAATTTTATTTTATGGCGTTCAACGCATTTTCATATTCGATGTGGTATATAAAACGTAATTGCAATCAAATTGCGAAGCTATGTAGATAAAATAAAATCAGATGCAGGCATTACTATTCAAATTGTGGAGTACCTTTAACGCATCTTCGATTTTATTTTCTATAAGTTTTCTCACGGTAAAATGAAAAATTAATGAATAGACTTCCACGTGTTTTCGTTTGTGTTACAATTGCTATCAATAATAGGCACGGAATCAACACTAAAAGGTGATGCAATAATTCTTTAACTCACGAAGGATGAAATGTTTATTTAAGAAGATCATTCATTTTAGTTTAAAGACGGCGAGTGATCATTACGACCAGATACGACTGTAGATAATCACGAACACTAATCTCCTCAACCGCAGTCCTCACATAGTAAATCAGTTTCAATACAAACTTACAAAAGGAGTAAGAATTCTTGGAGCATCCATTATGTCATAACTTTCTTTTTTATGGTCTCGTCCGAAAATACTCATAATTGCATTAACAACATTAAATAATATACCGCCCGTGCTCCCAATTGACCTTCACGATTGTGCTCATAATAGAAATGTTTTATTACTGATACAACTCGCAAATTTTTGTTCTTATATTAATCGTAACAAACTTTCACTTCTTTCCGTAAATTGAGCGTTGTGATTAACTCTTGCTTTTCAGATTCGATTACTTCCTAGACTAGAATGAGTGCTTCTGTAAGTGAATCCGCTTTTCTTTTATGATTTCACTTTGCTCTACGCGCAACTATTTCACTGTTAATTAATTTTGTATTTAAATCCTCACCATGATCAAATACAGCACTTGCCGCAAAGCACGATTGAGTCGGAGACTCATTGTGTCGGATGTTATCGTTGGCAAAGTTACTGCTCTTTTTGACCGTCAGTACCGTACTGATTCTGTGTTCGATAACAGGGTACCGCGGTTGAGATGACTCAGGAGAGGGTTACCGAGCCAGGCTTGATCCTCGAACTGGCATTTTTTCTAAGAAAATAGCACCGGACGTCACGTTCAAGTTGAACGATCTAAATTGTCTCAACGGTTTTGGGATAGGCTTCACCTGTCATGCGTTGCTTTTTTATTATGTTTTTTACGCGTTTGTGCATTTTATTTGTTGGTTTCAATTTGTAATTTTTGATTGTGATTGTGTATATTTTTTGTCGTCATGTTCACAATACCCGATTCATGATTTTATCGATTTTATGTATTGGGCTAAATTTTTCACCGTTGAACTATACAGGGTGCCGGGGAAATCGCCGCGCAACCGGTTGGCATGGACTCAGTGCGGTTATAAAAAAAAAAGTGTTGGTCACATTTGAGCGCGTAGGTATTGCACATTTGTAGGAAACAGCATATATTTTTTTATTACTGACGAAAAATTTCAGCGCCTATTCCAGATGATATACTGTATCCATGGTGACAGGTTGTGCGTCGATATCCCGGCCACCCGGTATGTAAATTATTGTAATAAGTTTGCTCACTGAATATTTTCGAACTTTGAAGCTTCAGGGAACGAAGACCTCAGTTTAAGGTCAAGTTCAACAAAAAAGTTGCATAACATAACGAACCCGTTACGAAGGGCTAAAAGGTCAACCGTAGGGCAGTGCTGTTCACACGACATGTTTACCATAAGAGCGAATCTTCGGTTCGCGATCTTGACATGATCCCACCATCGTGACGTCACTGATCGCGATAACTGAAGGTTGTTAAACTATCAGAATGGATTGTTAAGTTCTTGGTCGTAATTTTGGTTGGAACTGATATTGTTTGTAAATTCATCTTTCGTGTCGGCATGAACTGTTTGTATAGCTCGTGCTGTGTTAAAAATATTAGTCAGTCTCTTAAGATACCGGCCTCCTAGTTTAAGAGACAAGGTTTATTTTTTATTTTTATTTTAACGGATTTTGTAGCCTTTTATACCGTTATTATAATAATAGATGGCGCCACGTGTATTGTTGTTTTCCTCGGGAACAGCACGTTCTTTCGGGATGAAAGGTACCCCCCTATGTCCGTTTCTGTACACCTGACAACGTATATGCAAAATTTCAGGATGATCGGTTCAGTGGTTTAGGTGTGAAAAGTTAACAAACAAACTTACCTTCTCATTTATAATACTAGTAAGGAAGTTAGGATAGGACTTCACGCGGACGAAGTCGCGGGCAGCAGCTAGTAATAGGAATATTTTCTGATAAGAAAGAAATTGCAACTGGTCCTTAAGTCTTGTTTTTTCTCGTATTTAAGTCGTATCGAATTACGCAGACTAACATATTAATATAAGCTCTGGTAACTTCATTACTGTGTGAATGAAGTTTAATTTAAATTAATGTTAAAGTGTGGTTAATGCCTCAGGCGTATGTAGAGTAGTAATAAATCGTTCACTTACTCGGTGTAAGGAAAAAAGTTGTGATTACTCTATGAATAAATCATAAGTACCTATCTTCCATAGTTTAATCATAGAGTTACAGACAGGTAAGTTGCAATTTTTTAAGTACAAACGCCAGCACATCAAGCTACTACAATCTGTCAAATTACTTTAATAGATTTTCAACTTTATTGCTAAGGCATAAGATACAAAGTAGATTTGGAAAATTTTACAGTTTCGGGTAGCCTGATGTGCTGGCGTCTGTACATTTAAGCCCATTTTAGGCGACAACATACAGGATCAAAATAAATTAGCTGGCAAAACTCCGCAAACGTTATGGGTATGAATATCTAAACATGAAAAATCGAGAAAGAAAATAATGCTTTGACATTTTCTTTTCGGGTAAATGTAATCCCGGAGGGGTTGAGCAGTACCTCCTATAGTACCTAGACCTACCTAGAGTACCTACGAGTATAGTACACCCACATTTCGTCAGTTAAGATTAAGTCCCATGTAATAGGGTGCGAGCCTATTGCTATCAACCGGGCTCAGATCCTAACTCAAGATTTTAAGACCGTAACCTTTCCTGTAATTACCAATTAAATCATATTAGAAGGTTTTCCATAAAATAGTTATCGAACAACAGTATCTAAAGGTACCGACAGCGTCAGAGAAAAGGAACCCCCTTTGGGTAAGGAGTTCCCTTTGATAAGTAACCAAAGGGGGTTCCTTTTCTCTGACGCTGTCTGTACTATAGCATAATCAGCCTATAATGTTCCCACTGCTGGGATACAGGCCTCCTCTCTGTGAAAGGAAATTGACCATAATCTACCATGCGTCTTCGATTTGTTGGGTCTTGGTCATGCCGGTTTCTTCAAGATGTTTCCCTTCACTGTTTTGAAAGCAGTGGTGATGAAATAATTTCCAAAATATAAAGCGCCTGTCTGAGTTTAAACCTACGACCTACAACTCGTAAGTCGCGGCCGTTTTCTCTGGGCCACCACCTTTCCTCTCAGTACAGTATACCGATGATGAATTACATAATCCAATTTCTTTAAACAGGGAAACTAATTGTCTAGTAATTTAATTAAAGACTAGCCCTAGCTCTCTGTGAGACCGGCACTCAATTATTATTTAGTCAATTGTGGCCATCATATGCGAAGTGCCTTACAATTCCTTTGACACTCATTCACACATTCTAACAGCAATTAATTGAAGTGAAACTCCAATCAACGTGCAATTGAAATGCATAGAAAGTCAAGAGTTACCTTTTCATGTGTTATTAATTAATTTACAGTACAAATGACCTAACGTCAATAACAGATCAATATGATACTATGTTGGTGAGTATGTATAGTGCGATGATCACATCTTGATACTGTTAAAAAAAAAGGAAACATATTTTATTTGTAAGTATTCATTTTATTATTCATTTGGTGCAAGGAGTTCTTTTGTTGATACGAAAAAATTATTTACTTTTGAATCTATAACAATATTTACCGTCAGAATAAAAATAAATATTTTAGTTACCGCCTATAAAACCGATTGCCATTTGAGTCGGTTTCTTCTAAGACTGTTGCTAACGAAGTAACATGCTGTAATAAAAATAATTATTACCAGAAGTGACACATAAACATGTTATTTATTATGCTTAAGTGTAATACGTTCGTGGTGATTTGTCACACAAACGAGAATCCCACAGTAAAAAGATTACGGTGAGTGTATTTTATAATTAAATAAAAGGTGCGATAGTTTATAGCATAATAATTGAGCTTACGAGTGCTAAGGCGTCCCTGATATTTGCTCCCACGCTTACTAACGAGTTAAATAGTGGTCAAATGATTATTACGCACGCACCTGTTAATGTATAGTCCATTAAAGCAAAATAAAATCGCAATTATGAATGTAGTGTAAAAGTTGGGACAATGTCTAAATTGCCATACTATACCTACCCATTATTGATGCATGAATCATGTTTTCTTCATTTTCTGATGAAAATCTAAATTGTATATTTGTTACCGGTGTTTGCGAAAGTCAGCTTTTCTAATTAATATAATATTTTAGATAGATCTGGATAACATTTATCACAGCGTAGGTACACGATATCAACGTACAAAATCTTAATTAAGCTCTAAATTCGATTACGAGGTCCAATAAAAACAAAGATAAATAGATTATTAAGATTTTAAATGACTTTATAACGTGCCTCCAAAGCTATCTAAAACGATCAAGTGCGCACGGTCGCACATTAGTCGCACGCAATCTGCGTTCGTTGGCCGCGACCAACCTCAATACAGGTTCAGGGCTGTGTTACATAACCATAACCAACGCGTAATTACTTCCGACTTTATCCTGATTTATTTGCATATTGCAATCGATGTATGAGAATACAATCGATACTATCGTTTTATGCAAAATTTGATTTACTCCCAACCACTATTAATGGTGCGAAACAAAAATGCATAATGAATAGATGCTTTTCATTGTGTAAATCTCAAGGAAATGCAGTGATTATGTTAATACAATGCAGGAAGAGGGTAAAAAACTTCATTAGACTGACATAATATCTACGTCCGTATAAAGACTGGTTCTCACGCGCCGGCTGCTCGTTAAATATTGTACGCTCTCCTTGTGTGTCTACATTGTTTTTAGATACTAATACATGATACCCGCATTATCATCTCGCCGCGTTTCTTGTGTACACGGCTGTAATGATCGAGTTTGATCGTAATTTAGTCAATTTACCTGCCTGAGTAAAGTTGGCTGTAAATACTGTTTTTGCTTGCTTTAGCAAAATACTTCCGTTGTAATAGATGAGCCTAGTGTTAAACGCATGGCTTATTGCCTGACCCTGGCCAGCCGACGGTCCTGGGAGCCAGGTATTCGCAGCTGATGTTATCAATGGATGTTGCTGGCCCATCCATCTGATTGGATCTCTCGATCGCTTCTTTAGACATCCACCACGGGTAGAAATGGCTTATTCTTTACAGTGCAAAAACAACGACGAAAAATTTTGATACCTTCCTTATAAAGCATCTTTTGCACCACAAATCGCTAAATATCTTTATCATTCGGTCTCTGTCATCTTCAAACGAAAGACAGAAACGACGTACTTATTTAATGATTTGTGGTGCAAGCAAGCCTAAAACAGTGGGTTAATTGCGTGACACACTAACAATAGCAATGGCTTTCATTTTGACAGTTCAACAACATTCATTGCGTTATTTAAGTTGCTGAGCAGACTAATTTTTCGAACATATGAAGCAATGGATTAGCAATATCCTTCAAAATCATGCAGATTGTGATTGATCGTGTGTTACTTTATTAGCACCCTATTCGCGTAACATATCATCAATCACCATCAGCATGATTCTGGATAAGTTCTTTGATGTCATGTTTATTTAACCAGAAACGGTATATTTTTGAAGATTTTATGTATCTCTTCTTGCCTAAACTTTAAAGCCGTTAGTAAAAACGTGAAGGCTATTTTAAGAACAAAACTCCGTAATTGAATAAAAAGGATGCATAAATAAAAGCACACACACACAACACAACCAGTCATCGTTATCAATGTTTTCCTGTGCAATCATAAACTTGAAGTTATCAAGTACAGTTGCGCCCACTCTTACGCATGCTCCCAGGATAGCGGTACAGTTATTCAATACTTCGTTACCGACTGATTCGAGTGGCCTTCGAAGATATGAAGAACTTTATAGTGGACATTAATGGGTTGGTGGACGTTTAAGGAAAGATTTAATGAGAGATAGCGCAATTAGGAGTGTGTTGAATGAATCGTGGTTACAGTATCGTGTCACAATTCGTGGAGGATTAAAAGAGATGCTTCGTCATGAACAGGCAACGGGAAAGATGTTTCCAGTTTCTTCCATGAACATTAACATTGAAACTAAGAAATTCGCCTACGTAACTGCTTTATCATTGCTGCTGGTTGAATGTCTCTTGCACGGCATTAAACGATAACGTTTATTTGTTAACCGACTTCTAAAAAGGAGGAGGTTCTAGGTTCGTCTGTATGTATTTTTTACTAGATGCGCCCCGCGGTTTCACCTGCATAAGTCTCGATCCCTTGGGAATATCGGGATAAGAAGTACCCTATGTCCTAATCCAGGTCATGGTCTACCCATGTGCCAAATGTCATCCAAATCAGCCGTTTTAGCGTGAAACCGTAACATACAAATATAAAAAAAGTAAAAAAAGGCTCTTACAGGTCTTTTTTTTTCAAACACTTATAATGGTAAAAAAAAAAACATTATAAAAGACTCAATTAAAGGAAAGGGATACTATTCTAAGCGTAACATCATTTAAATACATAAAACCAGTTCAGATCAGACTATAATTTCCAAGCATAAGATACCAAATAAGTCGTGTCCAATAATTACTAAAAACCATAAAAAGCTAGAAGTGGACACACCGGTACTTAAAGGACTACTCATAATTATAGACACGCGTAGTTGACAATATAATTAGCGGTCCTTTATATGTATTCACTTTTTTAATTGAACGATGGGTTCCGATAGAGAAAGAACTTGTTACAATTACGTAACTGCCGTAACCGGTGATTGCACTATGCATGTTCCTTTTTGGGGTTCCGTACCCAATGGGCGCCAACGGGACCCTATGGGGCTGTCTCTACGAGCGAGAGAATCGCGGCAATATTATCGTCGTGCCACGTATTTCTATACAATCTCTTAGAACGTGTCTCCACACGGCGATATCATCGCGGTGAAAATTTGATGTCACGGCGAGACTATCGCCGCGATTCTCTCACTCGTGGAGACAGCCCCTAAGACTAAGGGTCCGCTGCCGGTCCGTCTGCCACAGGGCTGTATCCTTTGAACCTTATTTGGTAGACACTTGAAATTTTCACGGCATGTGAACTAGTATTACCGCTATAACAACAAATAATTACAATAAAATAAAGTTAAAAATTAAAGGCGGTCCGGCCCCCCATACAAGAAACGAGTGTGTTTTCGGTGTTTTTAGGAAATATTGTTCGGTGGTACGGAACCATCGTGTGCGAGTCCGAATCGCACTTGGCTGCTTTTTATGGTGATTTGATATTGTGAAAAAAATTAGGTGAAATAAACGAACATATACAAAGTGTAAAAAAATTAACCTTAAAAACTTTAAGAGGTGCTTTAGACCATCGAACTGAACAACTTTCACTATGGGACCAACACCAAAATCACGAAAAAAAAATCAGCTGTTTCATACAAAACTTCAATACCTACTCGGCCAAAATGTATGAAACAGCTCATTTTTTTTTTCGTGATTTCATAGTTGGTCCCATAGTGAAACTTGTTCAGTTCGATGGTCTAAAGCACCTCTTAAAGTTTTTAAGGTTAATTTTTTTACACCTTATATAATTAAATAAATAATCAGTCTCGTGGTAATCTTAGATATTGGTCTTACCCTACAGTGATGACAATTTTCGGATCTTCACGCTGTTGCGGCGCTGTTGATGCTAAATCTTCGTCATCATAATCAGCTTTTAATGTTCCCACTGCTGGGACATAGGCCTCCTCTCAGTGAGATGGAGTCGTAGCAATGCCAAAAACTTGCATGGCATTCGTCTAAAATATTGGAACCATTTCGTACACACGACCACATACCAAGCCATACATTTTTAATTTTTAGCTGACCTCACATTGAGAGTGAGCTTATATTTGAAATGTACAGCTTGATATGTCGTCGTGCGTACGTTCCCAATACCTGCGTCTACTAAACCGAGTTATCGGCAGAGTACTCGGTTCGGTAAACATAATACCGAGCAACACTCGGTACTCGATTATTCGGTAAAACTTGTACTTGGCGCATTTCTATTACCTACCTAGTATTTAGTAGTAATAAATATAATGATGTTCTTGCTTCTTTTCCTTTACGTTTTTTAGATCTATTCACAATCTAAAACGGAAATATAAATATATGTTCCAAGTTAAGATCTAAATAGTCAAGTTTATGGCACTCGAAGCAATTCTGTATTATTTAATATTGCAGAAAACGTACCCGGGAGACAGTTAATTTCGTTGTAAATATTTTAAATGTGTGGGTTTCAATTCTGGAATTGCATAACGGATTTAGAATACACAGCACCCGAGGTAGTATAATTGGATTTGTTTATAGGATGGGGAACTGAAATGATTTCACACTTTACGGAGCCTCCATGAATGACGATAATTTTGAGTTGGTTTCCGCTATCATCCTTGCTAACTGGCTTATCTTTATAGCCACGAAATAAGCTATGTTATTGCTCGTGCCGACACGAGAAAAGACGCAGTTATTGCCCATCTTCTTTACATATTATAAAGTGGCTTTTCGTGTCTTCGTGTGTGACCGCGTTGTTCTTCTAAATTACGCAACGGATTTTGATGCGGTTTTCGCCATCATTTGGATAATTTATTCCGGATTTTTTATTAAACTTATATTTATAATAAAGAAACCTCTATGTTTTGTTCAGTCGTAAAACCCGTGCGTGCAGGGGCGGGACGCTAGTATTTTATAAATCATTATAAATCATAATATTATGCTCGTGAACGCTACGTAGCACTTTTTTCGTAGCACATTACTACGCAACTTTCACCTAAGGAACGCCTATGTTGTACGTGTTTCTATCTCTAAATATATAAGGCGTTTAGTAGGTTAAGGCCAAGGGTCTTAAAGTGACCTTATGATCTTAGGCCATCCTTAATCGCTGATTCATTTCCGCATCTGTCCCATAAATCTTGGGCTATAGACTATGCCAACACCCGGTACAAAGGCAAACTATGACTTTCTGCTTGTTACGTGAGATACTGTATAGAAAACATTATTTTATAGCCTGTAAGATAAATGGGAATTTTAGCTAATAATTCAGCTTAATAATGTTCAGCGTTATAGCTTTATTAGCGTAGGACATTATTAACCATAGGCAATTTAATATTAATCGGGTGCTGCTTGTGGTGACTGGTCGTCTTGCTGACCATGGTTTTATTGTTGTTATTAGTAGTAATAACTTGTTTATTTATTTTACTTCGATGGTCCTAGTTTATCATTTGTGACTTCAAGTGACAGCTATGTAAACAGAACCCAGCATTGCATACATATGTAAGCTGTCACGCCCTTTATACCTGGAGGCTTTTATTTGGTCAGTAAGTTTTTTTTTTTTTTTTGCTTGAGTACGTATAGTGTTTATTGTATTTGTTGGTATATTGGCGTGGCTAGTTAACCTATGGCAAATAATTTAATTTAAGGTTCTGTGTCCTGTAATGTTAATTACTTTGCATACATAGTATTGTATAAAATTAATTCTTTCTAACTGAACAGACAGCTGTGCTGCTGGGGAGTTTGTTCCGCCACTTCTTCTCCCCAGCGAAAGCACTAGGAAGTGGCGAAGGGCGGGCGTTTTGGGGGACTGTCTTTTGTAATTTTGACGTTCGAAAAGTGCTGATTCTCAGCCTAGTTTGAATAAATGACTTTTGATTTTGATTTTGAATCATTTTTGTATTGGGATCGTATTATGCTAATGTAGTTAATTTATGCATAGGTCTTGGACGTGTGGGCTGTGTACACGAGATAATTAGTGTAATACATAATAACTAAATAATAAGATGAAGTGTCGTGTGATTAAAGCCGGTTTTATTCTCATAGCAGTATCGAAATGTGCTACGAATGTTCGTAGTAGGTGCCAAGCGCTACTCTTTTTTTTTGATATTCTTTTGGATTAGAGTGTGTTCAACTCAGCCTACCGCAGTCCACTGCTGGACATAGGTCTCTCTCAGGCTGCACCATAGCACCCTATCCACCGCCTTCCGCATCCCCAGCCACATTTTAAAGTCCATCTAGCTGAGGGGCGAACCCACACTGCGGTAACCGATACGCGATTTCATCTCCAGGACTCGTCTGCTCCAGCGGCCATCGGTCCTTCGACAAACATGGCCAGCCCACTGCCACTTCAGTTTGCTTACTCTGCAAGCTATGTCGGTAACTCCGGTTGTGTAGTACTTTTAAATATTTATCAAGCAAACTACAATGGCGGCACTTTAAGACGGTTTATGACGTTTTCCCTATTTTGTGAATTTCTGTTAACATTTTAGGGAACAGATGCTACATTATTGTATGGGCCGCAATAATTAAGCACCTCTGGAACGATAATTTATCGAATGGATAAGCTGTGTTTTTATAATTTTTATGCTGTCAAGGCGTTATCATACAGTGCCGCTGATTTAAGTACAGTCAAACCTGGATAAGCGAGAGTTCAAGGGAGCACAATCTCATTCTCGCTTATAGAGGTTTCTCGCTAACCCGAGTTTCTCGCTAATGCAGGTATATGGGTAGCGTTTCTCTCTTATAGGGGTACGCAGCAATAACAAGTCACAGCAAGTACGAATGTAGTAAATATGTAATATTATAAAATTATTAATACAAAAACAATGGTAGGAAGTTCCACGAAAGTTAAGAATGAGTCATAAAATAGCAGATGTCAAATTTGTAAATAAAGCTCGACTGTCGCTTATAGAGGTATAGATAAGTAGCAGTCTCACTTACGGAGGTCTATGAGGGAAAAACGACTCTCTCTTACAGACGTTTCTGTTTCTCGCTAATAGAGGTTTTGGGAGCTTAAAATGACGGGTCCTGGCTATTACTCTCATTTATAGAGTTTTCTCACTTATCCAGGTTTGACTGTATACACTTATAAAGTAGCTTTTACATACAAATATAAAATAATTGAGTTTCAAAAAAAGTTATAAGTACAAATAACCCAGACTAAAACCTTCCAAGCTAAGAAATACAGTAAGTAGTATTGTGTGCATTTCCTTTTCATTTCTCCTTTTAAAATAAATAATTAAGCGGTACCTACCTTTATAGTCAAATGTAATACCTATCTCGTATCTCTCTACCATATATTTTGCTGTGTGTACGTAAATAATACAATAAATAATTAAAATCCCTGGAGCAAAACTCCTCCACACAGATCAGCCGACAAAGCCCATGTAAGCTCAAAGTAAAAATCCTAGTTCCTTTTTCCACGTGTGTAAACAGGCTTCAACAAGAGGCTATGTGGCCAAGCCCTACGATGACAAGTGGAATATCCACGTTCCGCCGACTGATATCTGATGGAGATTAGACAGCATTTCTCGCTTATTGACAATGAATTATTTATCGGTTATAGAACCTTAATAGGCTCGCCATTTTAGTTCTTGCCGGGTGCTAAGATACCGCAAACTTGATACCTACCGAGTAAAATATACGTTTTTGAAATCAAAAACAAAATCTAGGTATTCCAAATGCCTGGACTAAAAAATGTTTCGATCAACCTCGTTATATTTTTTAGCAAATACAAAAACGTGCAGTTTTATCTCAAACAATTTATTGTACACTATACTTTTTTTTTACTTTCCGCCATCTTAGACCACCTGAGGTGTGGCCACAACAATCTATGACTCTGTGTACATTTGCCATAACCGCGAGATCACGAACGCGAGCGTTCAGACGACTGTGATTTTCAACTGTTTTTTTTTGTCTCAAATTCTCCAATATTAGAACATGAGGGATATTTTTATTGATGCCGCTTATTTTGAAGCGTTTTTTTTTTGTATTTTTCAGAGCGATTCTCGTAATTTTTTAAGTCTAATCTCAGTCTCTGTCTGTCAAAATACTTCTAATTTCTCTACATTTTTGACATGTTTTTGACATTTGCTTGTCGACGAGATAAGACTGTCAACTAGATTTTGAACGTTTTAAATTACGACAATTCGCCTTCATTTTCATGGAGTCGGTATTTTCATAGTAAAGAGTTCAACGCGTAGATACCTACCTAAACGTGTTTCTGTAACTGGCTTTATAATTTATGCTGTTTGACATAACGTGTACATAATTTAATAATTCTCTATTTATGTATGCTAATATAATAACTAATTGACCCTTTCAAGATGTTATGAAATCTCCAGCTTTGAGATCTAGAATAAAACTTATACTTAGGTATATTTCTTCGCACTTGGTTCACCTTTTACGATTATTGTAATAGGTACATCGTCTAAAACGTCTTGAACGGGTCATTGCATTTGTAGAGATTGCATAATAACTGAGAAACAGGAATATTGCAATGTTACATGGCAGTATAAATAGATGTAGGTAATGTTAGTTCCTTCCAGGATGTACCTGCATCACAAAGAACCTACAGCTACTACCAGTATATGTCATATTCATAGCCATCGACTACAAAAAGATTGACTACCCTCATAAAAATGTATCTCTTCCTGTTGAAGCTATTGATTTAAGGGTTGATCCCAGCAGGCAGACAGCGCCATCTATCGCTACACAGATCAGATCTAAGATCATACATAAACTTAGTTTCCTTACAGGAGTTTCCGGGATGGATTGAGTTACCACTACCGCACCTCAATCGTTTTAAGATTGTATCGAACGACCCGATATCAATGCTAAATCAATCTGATAGAGATCAAAAAACAAGTAAATACGTATTTACGTTATTTTCTTTCTTTCTTTAAATTCAACGCTAACCAAACAAATGAATAAAGAATTAAAGATACATATATAAAGACACCTCTAATTCAGACATATTTACGTAAATGTCTGTATAAAGTATGTAATTTGCACATAAACGACCAAGTGGCATGTCTATATGAAGTAAACCTACGTGCTCAACTGATGATAAAATTATATCGGTAACTGGATACCTGATTACTGGCTGGTAACATACATGCAACTTGTGCTAACACCAGTAGCTTGAGTGTCTAATAAAAATGATGATATATGAAGAAAACATGAAAAAATGCCATACTAACTTGAACCTAATATCAACGTTAAAGTGATTTTTTTTTGCGTTTTTAATGCTAAACTGTGTAGATTAAAAATAAAAATCTTCTCAATATAAAGACACTTTAATATAATTCCCAGGTTAATATTATTAGACAGCCATATCCTATTTGAATGAAGGTTACTTTCATCGAAAAGCATGAGACCTCCACAGATAAAACCTCAAATAGAAGGATTATCATAAAGGTTGTAACAAGGTCTTGTTTACAACCGAGAAAGACAGATTCAATTTACTAGCATTTTATCGGATACTATCCCACCTAACTTAAAGCTGTGTTCACGCCAGCAACAATGTAGACAAATTAAAATCTAGTCTATACTACAGTATAGACTAATATCATGTATATAGATATAATACATTGTATCTATATACTAATAATAAAGCTAAAGAAATTGTTTGATTGAACGCGCTAATCTCTGGAACTACCGGCCGGATTAAAAAAAAAAAAGACGGGTTGCACTCCGGGAGTGCCGGCAGAAGTGAAAACTTGAATATTAAAGTTGAAATAAATCAATTATTAATTGAATTATTATAATGTCGTGTGTCACTTCGTTCACTTCGGTTGGAGCCGCCGTAAAACGAGAGGGGGGGGGAATCTCTCCTGACGGTCACGTGTCCTGACGCGAGTTTGACATTTTTTACCCATTACAAAAAAGTGTGCAACGCCGCTAAAGAAGTTTTCACTTCAAAAAAACATCAGGAGCCGAGCAAAAAGAAAATAATTCAGAAATAACGCTAAGCGAAAACGAATAGCGAGGTCGGGCGATGTGATGTGATGCGACGCGATGGGTCGGGGGCCGACGGAGTTTTATAAAAATGTGACTGTTTTTTTAGTATATTGTTTATCTTACGACCACGCTTCCATGCGAACGAAGACGCGGGTAGAAGGTAGTTTAATATACAACTACTATTGTAACTCAGCCTTTGTTCACACTGTATTAAAGTAACTATCGCATATTAAGTCAACTAGGATTATACGTTAGTCGAGTACCTTGGTCTTATGCTAGCTAGAAAAGTTTATACCTAGGTTTATAAGCAGCATATATCTTGATTACGGTTTACGATATTACGACTTGAATATAAAACTAATTTGCTGATAGGTACCAGGTACTTATCTTCTTCATATTATGCCTTGATTACAAATTATGTCGTTTTACTCACATCCTAGGGAAACGTCTTTATATTTCCGGATAAAAAATCCGTTATTTTCTCCGGGTCGTGTTTAACCTCAGTGCTAATTTTCGTTGAAATCGGTCCAGTAGTTTAGGTACCAAGACTTAACAACAAACAGACACACTCTCGGATTTATAATATTAGTTAGGACCTGACTGCCTGACTTGTTAGGAGGCATTTCGTCACGAGTCACCCACTGAAACAATATTGAAACCAAATGCAGGACCATAAATGGGAGAACAATAAATCTTATTGACGGCCCTTAAAGTTTCAATTATCTCTACAGGGTGTTACGGAAAGGGTATATCAATACAAACGGGTTGAAGAGTGTATCTGGTCTAGAATCTCTATACAAAATTTCAGCTCAAAAGCAGTCACTTTGAAAATGCTTAATATTTTTTTATTTCGATATTTTATTAAATTGAAATCATAACAATCGTGTCACCGCACTACGAGGGTCATTATCCATTATCTGTAGTGTGTCTGTGCGCCTAGTACACGCACATCACGCCGCCGCGCGCCAGTGCAGCGCCGTGATGTCGAAATAAAAAAATATTAAGCATTTTCAAAGTTAATGCTGTTGAGCTGAAATTTCGTACAGTGATTCTAGACCAGATAAACTCTTCAACCCGTTTGTATTGTTATACCCTTTCCGTAACACCCTGTATAAGGTAAAGGTACGCATGAAATAAAGAATCCGCTCATTGAAGCTGGTTAAATAAGTGAACCTATTTCAATACAATATCGCGTGTCACATTAATGCTGAACATTATTCTGTGTAACTAGATTTAATCAATAGGTACACTTTTTAGGTTTGGGTTATTAATGCGATGCGTACCGTCCTATTTGTATGGATGCACTTGAGGGGCAATTCTCGTAATTTTAAGAACGTTTACAATACTGTAAAGGTTCTTAAAATTACGAGAAGAGAGACTGGGATCATACGATCTCAGTCTCAATCTGTCAAAAATACCTCTTAATTTCCCTACATTTTGACAAGTTTTTGTTTGACGTTTGTTTGTCGTTGAAATGAGACTGCGACTAGATTTTGAATGTTTTAAATTACGAGAATTGGCCTTCTGAAATCGCTGCAGAGAAATAACCTTGCTATGACGAAATATATGTAACATTAGATGTATTGAATCTTTGCGATGAGACCGACCAAACTAAAATGATAGTAGGTGATAGAGAAAATTAGTAAGTCCAATTTAAAATCAAACTAAATAGAGAGGTAGTGAGTGCAGAAACTGCCTGTAGAAAGAGGGGAAGCTCCATATATCCCAAAACTATATACAGGGTTATTTGAAAAACACCAACAACCTCTTAAGAGGTCATTGTACTCATCATTATGAACAACTTTTACTATGGGACCAAACCTGAAATCGCGAAAAAAAAAAATCAGCTGTTCCATACATTTTGACGAGTTCTACGAACATAAATGTAGGGAACAGCTGATTTTTTTTTCGCGATTTCGTGGTTGGTCCCATAGTAAAAGTTGTTCATAATGATGAGTACAATGACCTCTTAAGAGGTTGTTGGTGTTTTTCAAATAACCCTGTATAATTCCGTATTTTCGATTATTTATTCTATACGTATATCAACTGCATATGAAATAATTATTTAAAACTAGCTTATAACGAATGTTGTTGCAGCAATAAAATTATATGATAAATGATCAATAAATGATAAATGATTTTATTTTTGTAAGTAGGTTTGCACAAACACTTTTAAACGTCAATCATATTTTTTAAATCTAGATGTGGTCGGCGTTTCCTATCTGACTACTCTGAAAAGGCCGAAACAAACTCAGAGGTCACAGTCTCTTTTAAAGTCCAAACATAATCTTGGTCAGGTTATATGAAGAACATGTAGTATATGTAGATCGATCATGTCCATAGGTTATATCGAAACAAACTTTGTACAACCTACGCACACTTGCACTGTTTCCACAGAGGTAACTAGAAGTTTGTTGCAATCTAAACAGTATAAACTGACGCAGTAAATCTCACACAGCAGAGCCCTTGAACCGTATCATAGATTGCATAGTTAACCACACTTTGATAGTCCAGTAAATCTTTAGGGACACCCATTAGCTTTAGTTAAGTACAATATTATTGCCAGGAATATATTTATGGTTTTAATTAGCATAATGTCCGCATTCGCGTCTGATAGAATAATCTATAGGGTGTATGTTAAACAACCATTAAACAACGGTTTAACAGTTATCATTTAATGACGATTAGCTTAGAATTCCGTTAGCCAATTGATAAATGTTACAATTAGCAATTCAATAGTTTCAAGTAAAAGACGGAAAGCATTTGTATTGCATAAGTAATCTTTTTGTTAAATGGGTCTGTAAATATCGCGCAATTCAATCCATCAAAATCGACTTAGAATTTCTTGAAGATCAATTGCACTTATATTACCCCCACAAGTTTGCTTTATCACATAGATTGCTAACTGCCTTTAAAATAGCCTTTAATAAACGCTCTTAACATTTTATCTCCTAAACAAATAACCAAGGAACTCGCAATCACTAGAAATTAACTGGCTCAAGATCAGCCGTAACTAAGGCGACACGAGTGATGTATCGATGCATCAGAACGTCGAATGTCGCCGTCTAACATAGTTACAATGTCGTGACATTCAGGAAACCAGCAAGATACACAGTTCGGAGATCCTAAGCTACGTCCCCCAGATCGAGTTACAGATTGCCGTGTTGCCGTCTGCCAGGGAATTTGTTACGGCCCGCTCAAGTAGCTGGATCACTTTAACAAGCACCAAACAAGGCGTGAAAACTATAATAAATAACATTTTCGAGGTGTGCCCCTCGAATGGTAAATTAATGGCCTCTGCTTCCAGTGAAGTAGACAAGGATGTGTGGCCACTTTATATTCGTAGAGGTTGAGGCGAGAATGCAATTTATAAGAGACAAATGGTCTAGTAACGGCTCGTTAGATTCGCACTGCATTGTTCTCATTATAATGGAAATTTGAAACAGAGTTATAGGCTGATTCGAATCTACATTTGCGGGCTGTCATCATGAAATTGCCACCAGAATATTAATAAAGAGAAACGATATACAAATAACCAACTAAATGCACAGTTTAGTGCTTACATACTTAATATGTTGTCCTTATTTAAATAAACGTTCACAAGTCAACGCGTGGGCCGCACGATAAGTGAGAGAACGGCGGTTGGGCGATGCGAAAGATTTGACTTGTACGATAGGAGCCCTACCCACGCTGGTCTGCGACACAACCGCCACGCCTCGCCGGCCGAGATAATCCACCTTTAATAAGATAAATTGAATTTATCGCGTATTAAATCTACTATTACCGCATGGTTCATGCGTGGTCCACTCATATTATGCCATTGAGATACGGCTTGTGCTAAACGCACATAGATTTTCCATAGATTGCTAGCCGATATTACCGGCGCAAGCGCACGACCATCCTCGCCATTAAACCGACACACAATAACGAGCCTCGCTCTAAAACTTTAAAATCCATATTTCCTAATAAAGTTTCCTAACGCGATAAATTTATCTGCATTGACGTTACAAACGCTTACTTTCCTTATAAAGCGCACACGAAAGTTGGAGAAATTCGCTTGAATTGTATCGTTAAATAGAACAATGCGAACCATTGAAAACGAGTGGGTAAAGATTTACATCTGAACGAGAGGCAGTGGTCTTCATTGTGTGCGGGTTCCCAGCGGCCTCCAGGACGAACGCGGAGACACGACAATATTCTATGCGATATCGAGTATCGATGCAGCTGCATCTATTATATGTATGCAAAGGCACGCGCGGTGTACAGGGAACCGATATCCCGATAAGGCGGTACCGATCGTACATTACGCTTATCCAGGCGATGTTGGTGCGCCTAGCGCCTATACATTTTATTCAGCATCTTCCTATGTAATGAATACCTAGCCGACACGTAATTGGCTAGTGCAACCCTGCTAGAACTCGTAAACGGTCCTATTTGCCTATGCGGATAAATGCGCATGCACGCTACCGGACGGACGGCAAGAATGCCACGGCTGCGTCCAAAACAATGCTCACGATTCCACATTCTGTAATATCTGTTAGGTATTAGATGCCTCACAAACGCCGTCCAAGTTTGCAGTTATTGCTTTTTTGTTTCCAGTGTTCTGCAGTTTTGCAAAAACCAAGTACAATACCTCTCCAGCAAGAAAGCCATTATACCCATAAACAAGGCTACTTCGTACCACCGTATTTTTTGTGTCCATCTTATCTAGCTGTCCATGCCATGTATCTGTTGATCGGCCCGGGAAATGCCCACAAAAGCTGGTCCCGTTCTTAGAGTGCTTGCGGTAATCGCTGTCGGCATCAGTCTCCGTTGCGATCACCGCTCAATTAATCTCTTTTTCTCTTGAATCCATTGTCTTCCCTGTTTATCAGTCTTACATGCCGTTTGTGTGTCACATTAACGGTGAGCGTGATGCAACTCTTCTTGTGACAACGTTGAAACATTTTTTGCAGCGCATTCGATCATTGTCGTAATTGGATTTTTGTGTTGGTTACCGTTTGAACTCTGAACATCTATTCCGTAAGCGGCGCGGCGCCAAGCTCTAACCAATGGTTGATGCTCGAAAATACTCTAGTGAATTACGGCTGCTATTTTCGTATTTTGCCGGTGTCATGGCTCGTGCTCTTTTGCTTTTTGTTACTGTTTATCGCAGCGACCAGTTCGCCGAAGCATTTATTTAGTTTTGTTTTCATATAATGGCGTCTTCTCGTACCTTAACGAACGAAAGTTTCTCGCATTCGAGCCCAATAATTGTCGTATATCACCTCACGTATTGTTAGAAAGTATTTCATGCAAAACTCGTAACTTTGCTTGCATTATTTATGTGCTGCATAAAATTTACGTTTATGGCTTTCCAATATAATTGCACTATTATCAAAAACAGTGGTAAGTAATCTAATATTGCTTACATTGATACAGGCTTTCACTTTCTTAACAAAGTCTTAAGCAAACTTTAGGTTTCTACCATGTAATTGAGGTATTGTTGCATCTGAAGTTTCTCAGAGATAAATTACATATTCTTGTGTAACTCTTACACGGAGAATAGCCGTTGTCAGGTGTGTTCCGTCGTTTTGAACAACGGTCATTAGTTGATTCTTCCGCTAACTGCGATACTATGGTGCGAAACTCGTTCTAGGCACATGCGTAATGGCCGATCGGGCGTATCGGGACCCCTGCACGCACATACGAGTACATCGTAAATTACCTACTGAAGACTTGCACAGTGAAACATAGATACTATCGTTTCACGCCTGATAAAATCGTTTCGTGAATATCTCAATTATAAAATTGTTGCATTTCGATAAAAAATACTTTTGAACCAAGAAACGGCAGCTGTAACCGACAGCCGCAATTATTAAAATAATCTTGGGTTTCTTAAACTACATAGCCCTAACATATCACATGCAATCTATGTCTATGCAAGCTTATATTAATTTATATAAAACTTCAATTACGTTATGATAATTATAATGACTCTAATGTTTGCTTCTAAATTAATGATTCGTTTTGTTTTCCACGATGTTATTTGTAGAAAGTTCAGTACTGTCAATATATTAAATTGGCGAAGCGTTCCGATCACGATTAGACCCGGCGCTCACAGGCCAATCCCTCGATGCAATAAGAAACAGACTTTAATTTCTATCGTGACAGGCCGCGCTATTCCCCTCTTATTAATTGATTAGATCGCTTACAACGTTGCTTAGTTTAAAACAATTGTTAATAACAATCGCCAATGTATCGTTGCCTTTATTAATTTGTATGATTCCTAGAAGCGATCACGTTTTATTATAATTCCCAACTACAGTTCAGTTTTCTGCGATGTTTCCTGGTAATGTATCTTATCTTGCCCCGGAGTCATTCAATGGAATATTAAAACCAGTAGCAGATTGGCTACGGCTGATTTTGTATTAGATTATGTTTCCCATAGAGTAAGCGATCGTGACTCTGTAGGTTGTATGTAGTTTTTCCTTGTCGGCTGTATTAGGTGTGCTGTAACATGCCAGTAATGGATGCCGATAAAAAGCTTGGAGAGTGTGACGGTTATTGATAGTTTTACAATAATAATGTCTATGTGTTCTTAGAACTTAAGTGAAATATGGAGAGCAACAGTTTATCGTTTATGTTTTTATTGCCAACAGCTAATATTCTTGATATATTTGCGTAGAGATATGGCATGTTTGTCGTGTTATTTCTACTGTTTTATCTCCAGAGCTAAGAAAAGGATATTCTTTCCCATCATCCCTGCTCTTCGCTGTCAAAACGAATGACGTTCCAGGACGATAAGCGTTTATTTTTCCAATCAATCGCACAAATCTGCTTTGATTCAAGAACTGGTACAGCCAGTTCTTTATCCATGGTAATATTGCAAGTTTCTAGTTTAATTCAAAGAGCCTGCCGACCTTCGGTACCCTTAGGGAAACCAGGTTCAGTTTATGTAATGTTATCAGTTCACAGATGGAAGTTGCCACCTATCCACTTAAAATAATAACTAAGTCGATGTCCATGAAAATGTGGGAAGGCGTGAATCCCACGGCTTTGCTGTAGGTTGTACAATATAAAGTGCAAATTCTTGTTCTTAATACCGTCATAACACTTCTACAATGGGGAGGAAACTATTACCTGTATCCGTTATTTCAGTGTTGGATCATATTAAGTACAATAACATAACAGTTTTATGTCTTCTAATCGCACTATTAATAATAACTGACACATGCATTCGCAGGTCGGTAAATATAGGCGCCATAAACTAAGAATGAGAGTAGGTTTGCAGGCCTTACAAATTACTATCGCCTGCGGTGGTTCTAAGTGTTGGAGTATTTCAATGAGCAGTCTTTGTGCTGTATCATTATGTATTATAAAACTGTTCCTGATTTGCTTCCAGCTGTCTGTACGTTCCGGCTATTATCGTAAACGGCTGTAGTTGTTTTGTGGTTTTCGCACTTGATGCTGTTTTGCTGTATTAACTCAATTCGTTCAAAACGGGTAGATTTGGAAACCCTAGGGTTGTTACAGTAGATGAGTTATTTAATGCTAAACTTGCATCTGAAAAAGTCTGTGGGTCGTCAATCCAGACTAGGGGACATTCTCTCTCTGTGCCTACTAATTGCATCACTAAAAAACTAACTAAAATCAATTGCTTCGTGAGCCCAGGTGTGAATGAACAACAAACAAAGAGCTAGCGTTCATGTAGTCATTAAATAAAAGCTATATAGCTATATAGATATTTGTAATGCTCCCTACACTTC
This sequence comes from Amphipoea oculea, assembly GCA_945859645.1. Taxonomy (NCBI): domain Eukaryota; kingdom Metazoa; phylum Arthropoda; class Insecta; order Lepidoptera; family Noctuidae; genus Amphipoea; species Amphipoea oculea. Next base: position 9,714,539 of record OX243876.1, read on the forward strand.
GTGAGATCAACGCGAGAATAAGGATTCCGCTGGCTCCTTTTAAATGTAATGGCACCAATTGGATACATACCGTTTTTCACCTGTTCACCTACTTCACTTCATTAAAATGTCATTCATTTCTGATATTTATTGTTAACTCATCTAAGTGTACAATGAACAAGATGAATTGTTACGTGCTAGGCGTTTAACGCTTTCTTTGAATAACGACCTCATTAAATAAAGCGGTATCAACCAGAGGCCGCGCTTGAAAAACAAATGAATACTGATACATTAAAGACATCCCGTTCCATTAATCAAACTTGACCTCGGTCGGCTTTTCAAAACGTGAGCTTGAAATATTTACACTTCATACTGATGCGATAATAGGAAAGCTGTGGCCAAAGAAGGTAATAGATCAGTCGGACGTTTTGTTGTTCATGCTCGTGGATGTACAGCTTCATGTAAAACATGATCGGCCCTGAACGACGCACAATAAATCCTATCATATTGCCGTCATTATTGTGATTTATTATTTCATCGTTTCCGTAGACCACGACTATGGAGTTGCGCAGCTTTTCCTTACAATTTCTGGGCTCGTGCTTAGAGTTAACAGAGTCTAGGAAATTGCCCTTTCGCCGGCAATCATTGCGGCTGGCTAATGCGGCGCCGCCTGTTCAAATAACACAGCAGTGGCTTCCGCGTGGCTAAGAGAAATATTTATTTTGAGAAAATTGATAGCTGTGTGCAGTCACTGTAGTCATTAACGAGCCATGCGAACCACAGCTTCTTTAATTCTTTTGTTGAATTTTTAGCTATACTCAATCTTCATCCTAGCGTACTTGAAGGGCTTGTGGCTAAGTAATAACAGCCGCACGGGTCGATCGATCAGGTCAAACTACGATTGCCGCGGTTGGTCCGTGGATGGGTGCCCATCTTAACACACCAAGACCTCTCCGTGCCCCGGAAAGCACGTTAAGTCGTTGGTCCCGGCTGTCCTTCGTAGATCTTTGACAGTCGTTATGGGTCGTCAGAAGGCCGAAACTCTGACAACCAGTCTTTCCCTGTGGTGTAGTATTACCCATCAGTAACTGTGTTGTCGAGGTCAGATAGGCTGTCACTCCATGTAAAATACTGGTACTCAGCTGCACCCGGTTACACTGGAAGCCGACCCCAACATAGTTCGGAAAAGGCTAGGCGAATGATGATGTTTCTAGCGTACTTGAACCTTTTCATGTTTATTAAGTGGTGAGGCGCCTACATGTTTTTCGCCCTGTCTATTATTAGCAAACACCTGTATTAAATTATAGTCTACTGGAACAGAAGTTCTTATTACGTATTCTATTTCTCTGGGAACAGCATGTTGTCTAGATTGTTGTCATGTTTTTGTAAGTTGCGTGTCTGTGCGCGGCACGCTGTTGATCGCAACGTGCGGAGAGCAGATAATGAATGTTCCACATTTTGTTCCACATTCGCGTCCACGAGTTTTATTTAGAACTACGATGTGACTCGAGTTTGCTCAAGTTTTTATTCCAATGTCCCTTACCGACAATCCATGCGCATGTATCAATTACAACTTAACTAAAGCGATTTGCATAGTTAAATAGAAAGTCGCAACAACTATGACCATTCCCTTAACGTTGCTTTCCATTTTGTCCCTTTTAAAGAAACTCTTGTTGCACGTAGTGGAACGTTATTCTTCCACAAGTTTTACCTTTAAAAACTCTTTGGTGACTACGTTTAACCTACTTGGCTAGCGTTTTGGTGACGCATCGGAATTTTGTACTACATTTGAATAATCGGCCTTCACTGTCTCCTTTGACAAGAACTTCTGGAAAAACTGTTCATGTCTCCAAAGACGAGCGATGCGGCGAGAAAAAAGTAATCTTTTGTGACTCGATCGCAGTCGTGACTTCTTAATTTTGTAAACGTTACAAAGTAAATTAATTTCAAGTTTGTATCCATTCATATACCGTATTCAGTTTGTTATCATGTAATGCATTGTTATAAATCCGACTTGTATTGTATAGTATTATGAATTCTGTTTTTTTATATGTTTTTGTCCATTTCTGATGATTTGTTTGTAGTTTTATTTTGACTGTTTTTTGAACGGACGTAGTGGTATATTTATAGGACTGGAATTTAATGAACAAGTGCGTGTAGCCTGCGTTCATCTATACTTAGGCCACACGAATGCGCTACTAACCGCGCACAAAACCTGCCATCAAAGGCGCCAAGCTTAATGCGACCCCATACCATGATTGTGCACTCTGATGCCAATTCTTCACAAATAGAAATCGTCCGATCACGAACGCTAATGTGTGAAACACTTCCACAACAAAAACGAACCACTTAAAATAAATTATTGATCCAAAAAATAGAAAATCTGCGTATCTAATTTAATAACTGAAATTCAATCTGCTTGTGATTTCTACATTTCCTAGAACTTTTAACATCAACAATATATACATTCTCCTTATAATAAGGAGCGAAATAGATATAACGAAAGTCTATAAATAGATAATTTATAAGTCGTAAATTTCTCTTCCACTTTTCTCGTTTTTCTGAACAAATTGTCGTAGCGACACTATTAAATTTTTGTTTGTAAATCGTCCGCTAAATGATTAAGGTGGTTCCGTTTGCGTGTACAGTTTTGTTTGGTCGGCGGGTGTGACAACAAAGGCAGTGTTACAATAAGCGTTAGCGCCGAAATTGAAAGTGAGCCGGCAAGTGCGCGTGCGTGCGTCGTCCGAGCAACGATCATAAAAGAATAAATACGACAGAAGTGTAAGACCGTACGAAATTACACACGCACGGATTCGTTGTGCTACGTAATCGAGTTATGTAGTCGAATGCAAAAGATTTAATTGCATGACCTCATAGAAAATGTGTGCATCTGAGCGTAAAAGCAGCAACAAAGATGAAACTGGTAACAATACACATTCAAGTTTATTATACGGAAGAAAACACGCGAACGCAAGTTACAGCACTTGTTAAGAAGTTCTAACATAGCTTTCTTGTGATGAAGAAAGATAAGGGCTTGTATGACAAGCCGCTTCTTTGAAAAGACATTCATTCATTACAAGGCTTACGTGAGTTTGCGATAATGACGCGTAACTACGCACAGCCCTATATGTCTCTGACAACTAGTTTATTCCAAGAATGTGTCGATTAGACTACTGATCGGACTGCTTTATGACAGGAGGAACATCTGTCATAGACACAGATTAACAGATTCGATACGGAAATAAATTACTGTGATGTGCTTGATTTAAAGATGCGTCCGTTCCAACCATTTGTTATGCGAATAATGAATCTTCACGATTTAGTAGCACCTTAACAAAAATAATTAAAACATCCGATTCAAATGTCGTTCACAGAGGAAATGCTAATTAGCACAAGGCTAGATAAAAATCTTACGTTAATAGACTTGGATACATAAAGTCTGATATAGAAAAACTAGCTGCAGTCAGCAATGCAAAAAACTTCTTAACGGTTAGGTTTAACAACAATATTGCAAAAAAAAAAAACTGACTGATGCATTACTGTTAACAGCTAATAAAATAGCGACAAAAAGCCTGACTATACATTTCACCCGTTTAATAACATTAGGAAGTTCTTACCGGTAATTTTCTATTCCATTTCGTAGGTCATATCATAGAGTACCGACGAAGTTGGATTTAATTCAATAAATAAACAATATGAACGTGTAAGAAGCCGCGGAACATAAAAGTAGAAAGGCCACAGAGAAAGGGCCCAACAAAAAGGTTGAATACTTTTTTACATTACCATGAATACGTTACAAATTGTCGATGGAATTTGATTATTCATACGATTTCACCTATAATTTCGTGTCTAAATTATAGACTTGAATCAATTTAAGGCCTAACATTATGTTCTTTCTTTTATATTGTTTTGTCGTAGAGCTTTTATTTAGAACAATTCGATTGTGGAAGGTTCTTTTGAAGAGTATAGCGAGATATTTCAACATCTTCATGAACTTCAACTATCGCATGTTCTATAGCAACAAAGATTTCCATAACAGTCCCATAATTCACGCACAAAAGTAAAAAGCCGTTGAAGAAATTTAATTTCACAAGTAGTGGTTCGTTTGGGTAAATCGTTAAGTGCAAAATGGGACATAAATCTTCCAAATACATTTCCTACAACCATAATAAAGCTCTAACAGCCATTACACGCCCATTCATTGCCATTAAAACGTGAACTTCTATGTGTTTACTTGAACGTTTAGGATTAAGCTCTTATAAAACCAAGCCATTTCAATTTCACACACGATTCATTACTCAAAAGCGGCGATTGTCTAACGTTATGTTCGTTTTTGAACAGAAGTGCGCACGCGACTGCAAATCGAACTTTCTTCCGCGCGTTCGGACAGCACCTGACAAATTGCTTTATAATGATAGCTAATTGATGATCGTTTTAGAATGATTTGCGCGGTTTCATGTTTCTATTTTTACAAAACGATGATTGAGGAATGATTCATCAGTAAGTGTGAGCTCACAAATTTACAACTTTTTTGGTGGGCTTAGATCTAACATGCGATAAATGGATTATACAAATTAGAGATGAAAGATAAGAAGTGTTAATCAATGATAATTATGACACTACTAATAATCTGTTATTTCTTACACTCAAAGAAATAAACATTAACTTTTAAACTCGGTACAATGATGGAGGTCTATTAAGACAAATGGTAATGGATTCCAATCGAAACTCTTTGTTAGAAAGTTATTTCGACGATAGCGTGTAGATAAACACTTTAAAATAAATACGCTTCCGGGTTTCAATTTAACATTCCTCATTCATTTTTATAGTCAAGACATCTGCTCGCAATGTAGTCGACAATAATAACACTCCTTATCATATATTGGATCGCTTCTATCAATTACTACTCGTTAAACTGAATCCAAATTGCCCACGTAAGAGACGTTTAAATCTAATTCTATTTGTCATTCAGTTTCGCCAATTATTGTATGGACTGAGAATAGCATTGGTGAACTTTAGAAAGCTATGTGTAATTAACTAATAATGCCTCTAACATAAACTATTGTTACTGTATGAATCGTCAAATCTAAAATTTAAATTTTCTTAATATCAAAATCAAAAGCAGTGATATTTCCAATTTGATCTCCTGTGATTTTCATCTAAGAATGCGTCTAATGCGTAATAGTTGTTATCCCTTTATATAATACTGAGTGAAACTGATTGCTCATTGTGAGTGGAGTTATTACCGTCACTGGAACTTGTGGGAACTCGTTAGGAGCTACCCCGAGCACTGAACCCTTGCACCCGTTTTTCTACGCAAGTCTTGTGTGACTGCTTTTTGTCTCTATTAATTTAACTACAACACTCCATCTTTGCGAGCAGTCGCTGTATATTGTGTTTTATTAACAACTCCTGCACTCGTTTTTGCGATATTAGTTGCAAGATTGCTAATAGGAAAATCTTTGTGGGTATGAATAAGCAAGTGGAATTCTCGACCTCGAACTTGATTCATATTTACAAGATCTGTATCTGTGTTCAATTGAAGTTGATGATCGTTGACCTACCGTCTCAGTGTTCACCTCTGCTACCCTTCGGAAGCAAAACATCTTACGTTGTAGATTACAATCTAAGTGAAAGGCTGTTATTTTGAAAGTCGGATACATTTACTAGAAATGGCCGATTTCTGTCGAAGATACGTGTATGCAATTTATTAGCGGGAATATTTCTCTTCAGATAAGTATCGTTTTCAATTGATCTCAAGTTTTGACAGGTGCTTGTCGTACAATAGAAGTAGCAATGCTCGCCCCTAACCTTAACCGTACAATTTGGCACAACAATAAGACCACTGTTTCAAATCATAATCGACTACCAAGATCTAAAGTAATGAACTAACTGAGTTGCTTTAAAGTTATATTTTCGGTAGACTTCTGAGGGGCAATTCTCGTAATTTTAAGAACGTTCACAGTCTGACCTCAGTCTCAATCTGTCAAAAATACCTCTAATTTCCCTACATTTTAACAAGTTTTTGACATTTGTTTGTCGCCGAGATGAGTCTGCGAGTCGACTAGATTATTTATGAATGTTTTAAATTACGAGAATTGGCCTTCTGATCTAAATTCAAAGATCTTGAAAGCAATGTTCGCAGCAATTACAGAATGCCACGGTACGTAATTTTGACTGTAGAAAATCAAAATTTCTTGCGTTACTGGTTCATCGATTTCATCGATTGACAACACTTTTTAATGCATTTGTCTAAACCAAATTAGCAATTCTTGATTTAAAGGAAATAAATGGTTGCAATTAAAATTCAATTTAATTTGATTAGTTGGTGCATTTGTTAGGATTTAATTAACGTTATATTTTTATTCGATAATAGAGCTTATTATTAAAAGGTTGCGTAACTAGGTTGTAAAAGTTGTTGACGTTACTCAATACAAACGTTTGTAATGAGAAATCCGATGCATAGTCATTGATAAGCTCAGGGGAGCCAACCAACCAATAAAATTAACTTCTGTTATGTATCGGTTAAAAAAGGTGTTCATACAGAATCCGTACTCTTACCAATTTATCGGTACATTAGCGCCGGTTACACGATCGGTAATTATCGGTGGTTACCGTTCGTCCACTCGGATCTCAATTGTTGATTGTGTCGCACTTTTACCTTTGTTAATTTAAGGTTAGATATATGCAGAACTTTGGGAGGATATAATTTGGGAACTGTATTAACAATAATTTTGGGAACAACAACTTAAGAGACATAATAAAGAAGATAATAAATACAAATACTGAAGATTTCATATTTTCAAAATAACTAGCTTAATATGAAAAGTAAATGGTAAAATTTTGAAAAATAGAAGATAAAATGTAGTCCGGAGAAATACGGATGACCTAGAGAATCATGTCCTACAAGACTAGGCAGCTAATCTGAGCACCATTTTATTTTTTTCCGCGCAAAACTGTCCACTTTAAACAATGCGGCTTCATCGATACCGCAAAAACCCTTTTACAAACTTTCATATTTTATTTAGAGTTATTGTCGCATCTAAAATCTTAGTTTCTTTTTAATGATTATATTGTACGCAAACACGTAAAAGAAAACTACAAGAAAAGTGAGCTGATGCTGTGCTATCAATATAAAAATCTCGACGCCTACCGCGCGTTGGAGGTTCTTAACAACGTGCTTAATGAACTGCCACTTCAAGATAAATGTATATCTTCATAAGATTATATATTATACTTACCATGTTCGAGTAAATCATGCAATTAGAACGTTTAGAGTCGTGCAAGCTAAGAAAGTAATAAAGTTATCAAGAATCAAATTAGTTTAATTCCAAATCAAATTATCTGAAGAGCTCACAATAAATTCTGCGTAATTGGCAATGTAAACGTAGAAATCGTACGTCAGAGAGGAAAGTCCCTCATTCGCAATTCAATCTAGCTCAATCTTTATTCGATCATATGTCAGTGGGCTGAGGTTCTCACATACATATTTATGGCTATTATCTACAGATGTAAGTTGCAAGTAAGGTACGAAAACTATCCTGTCATCAAATCAGCATCGGCTCTCTGCCAGTGGTCGTTACCCGGCAATTTTCTACGTGCCATGCATCATATTCGCGGGTTAATCGTAGGTTGCTTGTTTCCAGCATAGTATGTAGGTTGCAGCACATTGTAGGTCAATGGAACGCGGCACGCGCTGCGCTTTCCTGCAGTTGTCTTATGCAGATGAGAATTATTTATTAACCCCGCGAGTTTTAGTTACCATGTTATTTGCTTCAAGATGCTTGTGATTCGTTAATAAGAATTCACTTTCTGATTTCTGAGTAGGGAATTTAATTGTTTATCACTTTGCAAAATCTGTCGTATCTTGAATTTTATACGCGGTTCACATGTAAATATTTATTACTTTTAAAATGTATATAGTTACTCATTTAACAGCACATATCCTAATGCAATTAAGGAAGGCTAATAAAAATAATATCTTAATTATATAAATGTCGTAAAATCCCACTTAAGATTTCTCTCGACAAGAATTTTCCAATATTCATTAAGTACTACAATTTTACTGTTGCTGCAATAAGATAATTTTCATAATTGAATCTAGATTGTCTTAAACGCTGACCTTAAAGTTTTACCTATAAAGGCTGCAATCTCCAGGTGATATTAACTTTGAACAATGCGAATGGTAGAAAAATCTGAACCGAATCCAATTGTACACTTCCGTTCCCAGACATTTCTAGACCAATCGAAGAAACAATAAAAGGAAAGCTTGTAATTATCGGCTCGGTTGCCCATTACACGTTGCTGCAATGTCTTCCGAAAACAAGGGGCGTTATCCAACCAAATCGTGCCTATATCAAAAGATGATTTGTTCAATAGCCTACTTGCATTCAACTGCCAATGCATTTGCAATTCATTGAAGCGATTTAGCTACGTTTACACGTCCCCGATAAACATCTACGAATATTGTTTTCTCATTTAGTAACTTTGAATCATTACGTTCAAGGCAATCCAATTTGCTATCGAATGATCGCTTGAACGATTTACTTTCTTCTTGTTCAGCTTTAATCTGATCTTCGAGATGCTTATCGCCGGTAATCACTTCAAAAATGTTGGCTTGTTGACCCTTACGGTGTTATAGCGGTAATGCTATTGTTTATCACGATGCAGGTAAAGTTCGGGTGCCTCGGTAATTTTGCCTTTTTTTGTAGTTCAAAAATGTTTCTTCTCTTAAATATATTCCGGAATATTGTACAAATCAACAAATACTATTGGTAAAAACTTTTACGGTTCAGTTGACATGAGCTGCACATCGGAGGCACCTGTTAGCACATCTGGGTCAGTTTTTGTTCCTCGTTTTCACTATTCAAACAAACGCTGATCTACGTCACTTAAGTTCGTGAGCAGAAACGTCTTCATGTTTAATAATCTGAGAAGCGAAAATGTCATTCCGGTCATGTAATATTTGGAACAATTGTGCATTTCTCAAGAGTTAATTTCGCTTTTAAGTGTTGTAATGTTTAATTTTATCGTTGTTGTTTGTAAATTTATTTTAATGGTAGTGAATGAAAGTGTTTCTATTACGTTTTTCTTTATTCATGAACATATTATGTTTTTTGTTTCTCTCTTTGTTATAGCGTAAAGTATGGATTAGAGCAGTGGTAACAAATTTCGCACATCATTTTGCCGTTTCTTCTTATGTTTGTAACGTTGCGTGGCTTAGTTGGGCGTGACGCACCGTTTTGTCGGCTGCTCTTGCCGATACGGTCTACATGCGCTTGAGCATCCGTCGACTAACCCCTGGTTTTGGCTTCAAGTTTTCTTCTTCCATGGGGAAAGCAATCGATTTCTTGTCTGTATATATATCAAATCATCGTACTTTCTTTTACTTACTTGCATTAACTTTGTGTTAAACTTTGTAGATAATTAATTGCCTACAAAGCATGTAACCACACATGTGTGAAAGCGTTGATTAACAACAATTATAAAAGCTAATTAGGTATTACATCACAGTTGTTTTTGTTCGTAAATATTCTTTTATATTTTTATGTATAAATTCAGTTAAGTTTTTCAACAGTGTTCCCACGAGCTATTGAATATTCAATTGTGAATGGATATCGTGGAATGCTCTTACATCAATAATAGTTATTTAAATTGCGTACAATAATACTGTCGGCAACCTTTCTTTTTTTCCATGAAGAACATTACAAATTACTATGTTATCAAGATCATATTCTTAAATAACTTGTATAATGTGTTGTTTAGGTAATTATTCTAAGCGCTTCCGGATAACGCGCCCAGTATAATGCGAAAAGACGTAACACAATTAGATTTTAAAATCCAAAGATGGTTCTCTCATTACTTTGCATTTCAAAGTTTTTCTCAGCGAACTATAGTTTGATAGAGTTCAGAAAACAGAGAACGAAGAAGAAGTAGACAATATCGGTGGTCGTTTGTACTACAAAAGATACCTAATGGTGCCATTGAGAGAGGAGTGTGTAATGCAGAGCACGATGCAGCTCTTGTAGCTAGAAAATATTGAAACTTAAATTACAAAATTTGATTGTATGACAATAGTCTAATCTAACTACTTCATCTGATTTTATTTCAGTAACTGTAAACTCAGTCTACGCGTTGTAGTTAATGTCTTCTCGACTCCACGCTCCAATATTAATAAATTCAACTTTATCGAGTTCATTTTCTTTCGTAACAATAGTTACGTCTTTGGATTAAGCGGTACTCAAAACGGTATTACAGTTAGCGATGCAATTGAATCGTTCACCGAAGTGGGATCTACAGGCACGACCACAGCCCAGTTCCGAGTGAAATGCAAGGTCGGGAACCGCTAAGTTATTGTGTTTATAAACTTTTTGTCATGCATCTCACCGAGTTGTATTGTTACAAACAACTGAACTACTCCATTGAGACAGATATGCCGTGCGATACTCGACTCGGAAACGCTCCTTTTTTCATCATCTTCCGTGATGGTTGACGACGAAAGCCCCACTTATTCTGACGCAAATATGTGTTGCAGCAGCGATTAACCACGATATGCATCAGTATGTAACGCTAATTAGATTCTTGTTAATATTCATCTTTCATTGCAGACAATAATAAATTCTAATTACAACACTGAATATTTGCTCTTGGGAAATCATAAATCTGTCGCTAGTGAATTGTGACGCGAATTCTTTGCTTCAGTAAGTTTCCCTAGGGTTTTAAGTGTACTTTAAGTTCGAGTGTCCGTCAATAGCTTGGCACCGGGCTGCACGGTTCATGACGGCGACTTTGCGAAGTGGCTGTGGTTTGCTTTAAATCCGAAGTGGAAATGAGCTAGCAGTTAGTGTCCGTATTCCCTCCTGGCTGAAACCGCAAATCGTCGAGAGGAGACGGGGCTTTATAGTCGCATTTTGTAATAGCTCTGAGTTTCCGCCGCGGATGTTTGATGTCCTCACCTGTCGCATGCCGTTAGAACTTCACGAATAAGTTTATCGTGCAATATTACGGTCGGTAAACTTATTTGAGTAATATCTACATAAGTACAGATACTTGCATGCTCGTTTTGCGAAGGGCCTTGTTCATGTAAAACATTTTACGCGCGAATATCTCATATTGTCGTAAAGCACACCTTCCGTAGCTTGGTGTTTGCATTCTGTATTAGGACACTTAGCAGACTTTAAATACCTATTGTATGTAAATTCTAAGTAAACATCGTTGCTAAGCCACTATATTTTCACATCAAACTGTTTACTTAAAATTATAGTTATTTGATTGTATCCAACTTGTTTATCTATCTTTTATTTTTTTAACAATTCTCATTCTCTTATTCAATTTAATTTATTTCTTTTATGCTCATTTCTTCTAACGTCTTTAAGGAACAAGCTTGGGTCATAATCTCTCAATTACTGTATTCCTTGGGTCTATAAACTAATTTGCAATTTAATTTGTTGTTATAATATAAATGACTATTATATATGTAATATTACTTCAATCTCAATAACCCATCAACTTCCAAGTTTTACGTTCATTTAATTCATTTTGATATCAACGCAAATGGGATTATTATTTGAAAAGGAAACGTTTATGACGGATATTAATAAAATTTATTCCACAGATTAAGTTCTTACTCAGAACTTGATTGCGTCAATTCTTCACGTTACAGTTAGTTTACTTTATTATGTAAAAATACTGAAATATGCCTTTGATTTATTATTTTAAGTATGGTTGAACGTTCTACGGGACAACAGCTCGTGTTTAACTTCACCATGATATTGATATTTGTATTTAACCCTCAAACCGCTTAGATATCCCATAGGATATAACACCGTACGCAAAATACGCGCTTTGACGTGCAGTTGCGAACACCAACCCGTCTCACAAACGGGATATAAAAAAAAAAATTGAAGTAACAAAGGATTAGTAGGTATGGTGCTATTTAAAGAAGAAATACTGCCAGATGAACTGTCATTTAATGCCATCTAAAACGTACCTCAAGTATAACAAACACCATAGATGGACCTTTACGCAACCACACGAATGCAACCAGTTCCATCCAGTTGCTAACCTATTCCCCATACCGCCTGTTAGTATAACGACCGGATTTATATGGAGTTGAATTAACCGCCCATGTCGTTCTCAAGTCTTCACTATTGACGTAGATTTATGATGCAACTGATTGGAAATTCGCCACAACTCATTGTAAATGTTGTGCATTGAAGAATATGTTAAAAGCTTTGCGAATTGCGTGGTGAATGGGTTGTTATGTCCTGTTAAAATGATGTTAGAAATCTTTATTTTTTCTGTAGGATTGGCTTTGCTAATATAGCGTATAGAAGGAAGAATATCAATGCATTGATGGCTGTGAACGCTTTTGTGTATGGTGCTGGCGTACGAGGGGAAGTTATCGCAATAATTAAATCATTCATTGACAATGCTGATGGTCTCTAAGAAGAAACTAAAATTAATAGTAATCTTAATAATAGGGATCAAAATGACTTTATTTTAGCCATTGTTATAAATGCAGCAGTGGCGTAATACGACACAGGCGTCGGGGTTTCCAAAGTCGATATTTAGTTCCAACTTCGATGTACCTACCTACCAAAGCTAAACAGTGAACAACATAATAATATATTTACATATTGTCCCAAGGTATTATAAGATATTATTTTATTGATGTTTAAATTAAACAATTGTGCATAATATTACTATCTACTTAACAATGTTATACGATATCTGAATGCAACAGTAATTCACATCTACGTTTTATTGGCAGTAAATACATAATTCACCCAGCGATTGAATATAATATCGTTCCTATCCGTCTGAGGTCACTATGAAAAGTCACTAGTCCCGATGATTGGTTTGTATAATTTCACGGTGCCGCGTGAACTTCGCCTAACGGACTCTTCTCTCGGATTACTATAACCCCATGACATAGTTACATCGGATACTTCGTCAAATTGATTCTAGACTGGCTCATCTAGCGTGCCCTAAGGTCTGACTTTGACCTGACTGACTGGAAAATGATTGCTGAACTTTATTTGCAGTCACGTTCACATAACAATATTAACCTTATCTGACTTCTCATCACGAAAACTTTCGTTGTGAACTAGATGTGATTCAAATAAGAACGTTTAAATTTTCCGTATCGTAAGCAAAGTGCCTGGACTCCTGGCTAAGTTAAAACGATAGATCACGGCATGTGGTAGGTACTACGGTCGACCGTAACATCGTGAGGAAACCGGCATGTCCTAGAACCAAAAATTCGGCGGCTCACTCTCTCTCACCGAGAAGAGGCCTGTATTCCAGGAGTGGGAATATTATAGGCTGATTATCTACAGAAGACAGTTTTTGTCCCTCATCGCTTTTTTTTTTACAGAAATCCTTTTCCTCTCAGGTTTGCGGTACCTATTTAACCTCCTTCTTTATCTTAGCTTTTCGCAAGCTCCGGTTTTCTTCGGGCCGCGTTCTCATTAGCGAACTAAATACCAGTTTCTTAATCCCTGACACGCGAGTCTCGTGTTCTACGAGAACCAACTACCGTGTGACCTTCGTAACCTTCGGAAACTGGGTTTTCGCATTATGATGTTATCAGTATACCAATGGATGTTGCCACTTGCTCATCAGATAGTATCATCTGACACCTATAACTTAAAGGGTGGTCTATCCGAGGTTAAAGGCTCGAGAGCTAGGAATAGTAGGGCCTATAATACATAAAATAAAATGTATTAAACTTGAATGTTTCTTCGTGTTTGCACAGAGGCTTTCTTGGAATATTTCTCCATTTTCGTGATCATGTCTAAGTTCTCGTGACTGTAAAAGCTTGTAACGTCTAGATTAAAATGTTTCTGCAGAGATAAACATTATTGTTAAGGCGACATTGTCCTACTTTTTGTATAAGGTTGTAAATGCACTAGGCTGTTAGTTTACGGCAGTAAATCCGTCATTCTGAAGTGTACGTGTAGCTTGTCGGCGCCTGTCGCTGATGAGATGTCAGTAACGCACGTAGCTCGGCAGTCGGAACGCATGGTGTGGCGCCTGCATAAGCCTTTCAATAAAGTAATTTTCTCAAAGCTCCCTAAGTATATAATGAAGTCGTTATAACATTACCGTTGCGTGTTTGCTGATTTATAATTTCTTAATGGTGTTATATCAACTTGTTGTATAAAGACTTATAATAGGAAGCATAGAGCTTAGGTCTAGGTCTCTAAGGTCAGGCATATTAATAATAATAATAATAATAATAATAATGTTTATTTCCGGTAAAATGTTTACAAAGATTACAATTACAGTAGCGTGGTACAATATAGAGAGCATTGAGTATCATCTCCTGGCACCCAAACTAGGGGTCATTAATAAAACCCCGGTCATAATAATGCTCTAAATTAACCGTAACAGTTATGCTTACGGTTTCTCGTCATATCTCATGCAGTTAACCGACAAACATACATGTCGTTGAATGTGTAATTAACGTTTAATTTCTCTATATGTTTCAGGATTTATGAATTGGTCACACCGTGTTTATTATGGTTTAGTTTGAAATTACGAGGTACCTTGTGGTGACACTGTTTTCCATTACATTTTATTTTATTAACCAGCTCTGAAAGCACATTCATATCTCTCTTATTATATTTATCTAACTTGTTCATTAAGTTGAACAAGATATGCAATGAATTTGTCTTTATTGGCAATGAGCTACCAATTTATCTATATAGATGAACCTTATGGCTATACATAATATATTAACCCTTCGCAAATGGCAGTCTTGGCAGCTACTTACGACTTATGTTACCTTACTTTATACTCCTGTATAAATTGTCTATAAATGGAAATAGAAGGACTACTATTACCAGTTATAGCGTCGTGCAAAATAGATTCTATTTGCATATAGGTAGTGCATTTTTCTACGCACTATTTGCACGGTAGGTACTCCTCGAAATTTTCTCTGCTAATTGCGAAACATTGGTACAATCGTCAAGTGATACTCATACGCTCACGGTTCGTGACTAGCGCATTAACACAGCGCTGACCCGCGGCGCTTCTCACGCCATTGACTCCTTTCTGGGTTGAAAACCTACTGCTTACCATCGGTAACTGTGCTTGCGATGCACTTCCTACAAACTCAAATGACCTGTCAAATGCCCATCGTTTTTCACTCAAGTGATGCTCGCTGAGGGCGACAACGAAGTAATGAACTGCAAATAATTTGCCTACCTTTTGTGGCTTTAATCCTTCGAGATTTATTACCCTCATGCCCATATTATTCGTTTACCGTTCCTGCATAGTCGTGAATTGAATGTACCTTAGGACCAAATGTCAGAATAGAATAAGCCTTGTTTACTGCCACTAGAAAACTGGCTGTTAATAAATTGAAATCTGATTAACACTTTAATGGCCTAGGACTTGGCAAGCAAGACGATTATGTGTATAGATATTTACGTCGCTATGAAATTCCATGGCTAGCCCAGGCTTGCTTCCGTCATAATATTTGAAGTACAACCCTGACCGTTGGACATTATCACCCATTTTCAACGAATCATTGAGGTTTGAATTCGCTTGCGGTAAGACGGACAAAGCCGATCAATCTCTATAGAAAGCTGTATTGTACGAAGGTTGTAACGTTCCGTGAAGTTTCCGTGAAAGAACTACAATAGATAGATTCTTTAGGGCACAGCCACTCGATTTTGGTCGAATAACAGTTTGCTCGATGTTAAAAATGTGTTGGCTCTAATACCAGGTGATACCTATTTTAAAGCAAATGGGGCTGAAGGCCGATTTTCCCTAATAAATCGTGTTGTCATTGATAACAAAAACTTCTAACTGGACATCTACGAGTCTTTGGTCAACTGGACCCACTCGACTTGGAACGTGAGTGATTTTCAATTATTTTGTCATGTTGGCATGAGTTGAACTTTCGTTCTCTTTCGTTCGATGTGTGGAATTTGGAAGGTCATTCTAAACAGCTCACTTTTTACAATGACGTCAGCAATTTGTAACTGGCTGACTACCGTGCACGAAGACCAATACTTGACAGCATCATAACAGAGAGACAAAATGACAGACAAAGCCGTAAATCTGGAATGAACGGTACTTTCGATATTGAATTAGAACACGTTCTTCCTTTTTTAGGCGTGTCGCGTAACTTATTTCACCGTATCGGAGGGGACACGGCTAATTCCATCTGTCTTATGTTTTTTACTAAAGTTTCAATTAAATCGACGACGTGTTTCCGGTTCGTCGGTCATTTGTGTTGCAGCGCCTTTTCTTGCCCGGGGCCCTTCGCCTATACAATATGGACCCAAATTGCCCATCAATGATCTCTCAACGGCTATTGTGCCGCCTCCGTGGAATTTGTATCTAACGGGAGATATCTTGCACTCGACTGTGGCATAAATGTGCGTGAGATGCATTTCGCTATGCCGACAACCTATGGTTCGTGTACCGATACTTTGAGATCTTAAAATAGCCACCCAATCGTCTTCAAATCGATACAAAAGGTTAAGTAAGATATACAGGAAGTTAGGCTGTTACCGCTTTCTAGCCTGTCCTTAGATGGTACGGATAGAACAGTCGTATTTTATTACGGCATATCTTTTCTAAAAAGGAACATTAGTAACTGTTCTCCGGTAAGCATAAAACATGTTACGGTGACGGTTTGTGTACGTGATTCACATAAATTGCGAATAGTTTCTCATGTCGATGTCGCTACGAAGACACTAATGCCCACGACCTGAAATGTGTCGAACGGTAACTAATTTAATCATGGTGTCGGACTTTGAAATTCTAGATTTCATTCCCAGATCGGAAAATTGTAATTTAATCAAGAAATTTAAATTTAAAATTTAATCATAGAAAAAGTGAGGTAGAAAATACATAGAACGATGTTTTAATGATGCACTGTAAATAGAAATAAGCTCACCAATCAATAATGTGCATGTAAACACTGTGATATGATGGTAAACAATTTATAAGAGTACATCTCTGCCCAATTGATGCAGCAATGTTATGTCCCCACTCACCTAGTAACACCGAATGACAAGTGCAATCAACATATTCTACACACTGAGGATCACACAGACATATTGCACTCTCGAATTCATAATCACTCGAATAGTCAACGATAATTAACGTCTCGTCAGAACAGTCATTACTACGTTAGGAGAATATCTTTATTGACAGCTCAAAAGCGAGCACAAAGGCCACGAGAAAGCTACCATTGTGGCAAACCACATCGATGACTTACACAATGCTACCGACGACGCCTAATAACCCATCTGTGACTTTACAACCAGCAACTCATTTAGGAAAATGAAAAATCCGTTTCAATGAGCTCAACTCTCCCTTATTGTTGTTCGGTTAGAGGTTGCTCGTGTACAATAGCGGCTCAGGTTATCAGACCGGATGATGAGGCCTTCAGATTCTATTGCTTTCACCCATTACGTAGCCTTTTGTGTCTGCCTTTATGTCTTCGAGCCGTCGATAAGTTGTTACGTAAACGTGTACTAATTGGTTTCAAATTCATCTTTCATCCGTAATAAGGGAGTCGAGTGTTCGCCTGTGGAACTTTCTCCCCCTTGTAAGGCTTTAATAACGCTCAGGTTCCTGCTTGGATAGTTTGAACCCGGGGTTAATTACGGTTGGTCGTGGCTGTTGCTGACGCTTTTTTGCTGACTACGGTCAGAGAATTTAAACGAAAGGGTAGATTGTCTATTTACATAGCTACACGTATAGCGCCTTGTATTGAGTTTTTTTTTAAATTTAAATAGAAAATACGAAAACATGCATCGCATGTTAGCTATTGCCTCGTAAATCTTACTACATCTTCTTTTAAGTCACGAAACTCTTAGCCGTTTAAAAATTCAACAACTTCCGCGCACGGTTTAGTTTGTTAACCAAATTAACAGTTCTTTCACCGTGTCGATTATTCTAAAATTGGAGCATAATCTGGGAAATTAATAACTTTTAAATTGCTCGTCGCGAATGGTGTCATTTTGTACAATTTGCAACGGCCGATAAATACCCGCGGCGTCTCGTCCGTCAACTGACATCAACATAGGTAGCGGCTTACTTGGAATGATGCTTCAGATAAATTGACTCGCTGCAATTTTCTCTATGGTGTGTATTTTGAGCAGTTTCATGCTTTTGATATATCGCGCTCGATGACGGACACTTATCACCAATTCACCCACGCTCCATAAAAATAATGCGAACGCAATTAACCGAATATCTTCATTCAAAGTCATATTCTTGATTTATTATATTTATTTTATATCAAGCATTGTACTGTATATTAGTATCTCACGATCGTTACCGTTGGCCTAGTGGGCGTTTGACCTCATTTTCAAGGAATAGTACCTTAAAAGGGACCCATTAGTTCGGAGACATGGGAGTAGACACAATTGTCCATATAAGCTCGTTGTTATCGAAATTGGAATAAGAAGGTCTTTGCTGAAACATCTTACATTGCAGGTCATTAACTGATGTAAATTCTAAAGAGTATTTATTAGTAGTATTACTTAAAGAGTATTATTTAAAGAGTATTTATTAGTAGTGTTATTAGTAGTATTCTGCTTTATAGAGCGCTCCGCCTTGACGTATTCGTTATGCGAACGTTGCATTACACATAACATAAACGTTTGAGACAGGAAGCAATTGAATGCATCCTATCGGCATATGCAAAACGCTACATATTATTCCGCTACAACAATTTTCTACACGCATCTCTATATCACGAAACGTTGACTGTGGACTGTTTGCGAGGAAACTTATACTCGACCCATGTTGTATTGATCAGATAAGAAATCACATCGGATTAGATTAATCGAAGGGGCGTAGATTCCGCGCTGCGTGAGCGGCGAACGGAGAAAGGCTTCCCAGTCTCCCCGATTTGTCTATCCCAGCTGTTCAAGATAGTGGCGTGCTGATATACCCATAGCTGTTCTATCTTGTCT
This sequence comes from Amphipoea oculea, assembly GCA_945859645.1. NCBI lineage: Eukaryota > Metazoa > Arthropoda > Insecta > Lepidoptera > Noctuidae > Amphipoea > Amphipoea oculea. Next base: position 9,733,471 of record OX243876.1, read on the forward strand.
GCAATGAGTAACAAAAATCCTTTAAAGGCTTTGTCGGTGAAATGCTCGAAGAAAGCGAAGATATCTACTATCTAGCATGTTAGTATTCTGCAGACAGAACTAAAGTAGGAAGTCCGAAATGCTTAATTCAAGAAGCAAGTTACGGATGCAAGTGAATCTTACTCTCATGAATGATCGTGAACTTGACCGAGTTTTAAGTAAACAAACGCATTAGTAGTCCGAGTCACTTGGCGGCACGAGCCGATGGCACGAGGATTTCGCTTGCCGACGTGAGCTGCATACTCATTCGCCGAGTTAAAGTGATTCGCGAACAACCTTTGCATTCGTTCCGCAATGCAACACACTGGCATGATTAAAGTTTGACCCGCGTCGAAGCAGGGAAATTCTGTCCACTGATACATACGTGCCTGACCAAATGTAGGTTGAAACTTTCGTCCGCTTGCAGTCATTCCAACCGCAATCCAAACAAGAGCAGCGGTCACGTTTCCGAGATCGCCACCAATGTCTGCCTCCGCCGGATCATTTATACCGATCCGTATTAACAATGTGCGGCGAAAGAAGCCGACTCATTGTATAATTGTTAATCTATTTTGATTTCGCACTCGGCTCGGTTATTATAACTTCTCCAATGACAGTTTCCCACGTCCGTATGCTGCTAATAACGTTTTCTCCTGCATAGGCTATCACTCACTACGTTCATTAATTCTTTGGCTTTAGATAAATAACGGTAGGTCGAATCAAAATGCATGCCTGCCACAGTAATGCATAGTGCAAATGATAATACAGCCAGTTTGTATAACAGTTCCGAACTCCGTCAGAAGTGATATCGCCATACTAGATTACAAGTTACAGTTACAGACGTTAGTGAGAGGTTTCCATTTAAGTATATTGTATCTACTATCCCCTATTTACTACTGTAGATCTCGCCATTTATCGCCCGATGCTATCATTAAACACTCGAAACGAAAAGTGAACTTGTTATTTAACGCCTTTGTGTTTGATTTTGAGGTGTTACTTTCTAAATTTACGTGTAGGGAAATTAACGACGCGTTCATGCTTTTGTGTGTTAACTGAGAACCGATACAGTCCAGTGTTTTGTGTCACCGAGACTTTGAAATAAGAACTAAACTGCGGTATTTGATGAGATTAACCTTTTGAACGCCATTGTCACATATATGTGACAAACGAAATCTTACCCTGAACGCCAACGTCACAAATATATATTATGACAAAATACAAGTCGCACGGGTTGCACCATATTATGAAATAAACAATTTAATCATTACTTTTGTGTGTTTTTATTTATATAATATTTAAAAGTTTAAGCTTCCGTCTATATTGTATTGCATGAAACTAATATGAATAAACCACCAATATCGAGTTTGTTGTTTTAAGTGTGTGTGTGTGTGTTGTTTTGTTAAAGTGACCTGGCGTCAGGGGTACGGCGATACGTTTATACTCTGGCGTTCAAAAGGTTAAGTCCAGAAGGCCAATTCTCGTAATTTAAAACGTTCAAAATCTAGCCGCAGTCTCATCTCGGCGACAAATAAATGTCAAAAACTTGTCAAAAATCTAGGGAAATTGGAGGTGTTTTTGATAGGTTGAAACTGAGATCAGACTGTAAACGATCTTAAAATTACGAGAATTGCCCCTCAGATCGTCATTGTTGTTCGACCAACCAAGGTGGATTGGACAGAGAAAAGAAAAAAGTGCATACCGCTAGCTGACACAGTGCTTTATTGAACACAATTCCGTTGACTGGTACGCAACGGTAGGCCTTACCGAGATGTAGATGGCGACGAGTGAACGGGACAGATTAATGCTAATAGTTGACATAATCTTACCTCGGCGCGTCGCTTCCAGCTGCGTAGGTATGGATGCGTTTACAGCTTTGCAATAAATTATAGCGAATAAATGGAAGTGGACATATTATACCTACATACGACTTTGTTTTTGCTTGGATATTTTTAATTTGCAAATGTTATCATGATTTCTAAGCGGTAAATGGAGACCATAAATTAATACATGAGATTAATAGATCAAACATGGATTTGTTTATTTATGTAATTAAGTATGTACTAATAACAAAGCTGAACAGTTCGTTTGTTTGTATGAACGCGCTAATCTCCGTAACTAACAGTCAGATTTGGGAAATTATATTTGCATTTGATAGCCCAATTCTTGAGGAAGGCTATAGGCTACTTAACATCACGCTAGGAACCTTAGGAGCCGAGCAAAACAAAAAAAAATTACGCGGTCGAAGTCGCGGGCAGAAGCTAGTTTTATATAAAATTGTTCCCTTAGCTGGGTCGAAAAAGTTAGGAGACTTTTACTTAAAACACTTTATTGTTTTGACAAATAGTATTTTTATATAATTACTTAGCGTTAGTTAATGATCCCCCTTCCTACTGATAACACGGCGAGCCTTCATGTCGGCTGTCAAGTTAACTCCGATAAGACCAGTAGCTGAACATTCTCTCCTAATTAAAATCGATCTGACATCAAACCTTTCGATAAACATCTATAGTTTTATCAATTAAGTGAATCATTTAGTCGGTAATAGTGGTGTTTTCCTGGCGTAGGCTTTGGGTTAATACTTATACCGGACGACGCTTATAGTGGCTAGATGTACCTACCTAATGCAATAGGTACCTATCATTAATTCAAAACAAATCAGATAATATGTATATTAATCTAAAGTAATAGTACATATTATAATATTCTAAGGAGAAAAGATTTGATTTTTGTATGTTTGTGTGTTACGCTTTCACGCTAAAACGGCTTAACTGACTTGGATGAAATTGGTACATGCAGGTTAGACCATGACCTGGATCGGGACAAAGGATACTTTTTATCCCGATATTCCTACGGGATAAAAATAATCATACAGGTGAAACCGCAAGGCGCAGCTAATATGAAATAAATAAAAAAGCTCAGAAACCATTTTCAAAACGAATATAGTTATGCTATGATCTTTTATTATACAGGTTGAAATTGAAACATGCGACAAATTGAAATGGGAGATTGTACTCATCATTATGAACAACTTTTACTATGGGACCAAACCTGAAATCGCGAAAAAAAAATCTGCTGTTCCCTACATTTTGACGAGTTATGCGAACATGAATGTAGGGAACAGTTGATTCTTTTTTTTCGCGATTTCAGGTTTGGTCAAATAGTAAAAGTTGTTCATAATGATGAGTACAATCTTCCATTTCGATTTGTCGCATGTTTTCAATTTCACCCTGTATAACACCAACGGTATTCATATTATTACGAGTCTAAGATCATCGGTTATTGTAACGGTAACCTACCTCTCGATTACTATTACGGGCTTGCTCGACTTCTAAGTAGCAAATATGTGCTGTTTTTACATCACACATAGAGACTTAGATAAATCTTGCTATTTCCTACTAGAGTAATTAATCTTCACTGAACCACTGCCTTCACTTTTTCCTATTTATGTGTGAATCAAACCGTTTTTTTTGCGTCAAAATTTATGGACATTGGACATCAGACATTCATCAATCGCTTTCCGTTAATCGGTTACCTATGAAACAAGTTCAGTTATTTGTAATGGGAACTATATTTTCTATCACCAAAATTTATATTTGTCATCAAGTTGTATCACCTAATAAATAGATCTATCGCCACGAAATATTTTCGTTCTCAGATAGCGGGGCTCCGTCGACATAGGATGCAAGAACGAGCGAAGGGCACCCCGAGGTTCGGTTTGGTTAGGTTACTTTAAACCCTTTACACAGAAATAGGGGCCCCGCGAAGCGGGGCTCCGTCGACATAGGATGCAAGAGCGAGCGAAGGGCACCCCGAGGTTCGGTTTGGTTAGGTCACTTGCATTGTTTGGTGACTACATTTTGGTGACAGATCTACTATTTGGAGGACAAACCCTATTATTTAAGAAACACAAAACTAATTAAATTGGTGATAGCTTAAATGATACCCATTTGTAATGTGTAATCAACTGTGATAGTTGTTAAATAGAAACTTTAAATTGAATCGCGGCACTTTGAATTGCAATTTGTTCTTGTAAATGTTCGATCAGTTCACATGTTTGCTGTTGATTTACTATCTAGTGACAACATAGACTTGAATGAGGTTCCAACATGGAAAGCTAATTGTACAGTCATCAATTTCGATTTGATATCAAATTGGTAGTTTTTGGTATCATTGGCACTGGCACAGTGGTGCAGTATTTTCTACGTAATCCTTCGCTGAACTTGAGCTGTCACAATTTTTTCGCTGTTATAAACTAGTCCAAAATTGCAAATAGAAAATTAATAATGAGAAAAAGCTTTTTCTTTTCTTTCTTTTTTTAATAGCCTACGCTATCCCGCTGCTGAGCAAAGACATCCCCCAAATCCTTCCAGGCATCCTTTTGTTTGTTAGTTACTAGCAAGTCTAGTAACACAATATTTCAAATATATGCTAACGAGACGACTATTTTTTAAACGTCACGATACCTCCTTGTTACCAAAGAGTTCTTATATCACACTACACATAATAGTACAGTATTACTTGCAGTACTTGTCACAAAATTTCACTTCATTCTCAACAGTGTCTGTCCACTCGTGAATGTTTGAGAGCTGCTGCGCCTGCGCATCGGCATAGTGTTTGCACTGACTGCTCGTTTAGACACGGTTTAAGTGTCAAGTCGTTCAGTTTGTCACTAGTGTGTTTGCTTGATAGTTTTAGCATGTTGTATGTTTGAGCTCGTTGTCGTGGTAGAGTAAGCAGAAGGCCAGGTTATAACAATATTTGATGGTTCAGGAATTTGAAATAGCTGCATGTATACTACATAAATGTTTATGTTTTCTTAACAGTTGCTTACAAAAGTAAGAGAAAAGCCCTATTTACTGAGCTTTCATTTAAGCTTGAACAGTCCGAAGTGATGATCAACTGCAAATCTGGGCTCTAGTCGTAATAATGCATATACAAAATTACCTAAAACTCATCATCATCATACAAGCCGCCTCTAGTACCTAACCTATACCTACTACATATTTATGGTCATAAATATTAATTAATTTAGACCCTACGCCCTTCAATTAGAATTAATAGTTCTATAACCGCGTCGCTCAGAATTAATTGACATTTCATTAGGTCCTAAAGCAATTCAGCAACGAATGCGCTTTAAAGCACAAAGTATGTTAATAGGGCTAGAAGTTGTAAACGTCAGGCGGTTTTCTTCAGCTGCCTCTCAAGATTTGTGCGGTAAAATAAACAGTTGGTAGACATTCCCACTGAATTCAATAAAGCCCGAAGCCCCGAATAGACGGTCATTCAAACTGTTAGTGTCAATACCGCTAGTGCCGTTCGCAGACAAAACGACAGTTTATTTGGCCAGTCGTGCACGTAGGTATGCAAGTCTGAACAATTTTATACTTTAGGCCAAATTGTCAACCGAGCATCGATCGTGGATTTGGCTGATCGTGCACGTGTAAGCAAGTCTGAACAATTTTACACTTTGGGCCAAATTGTCGACCCAGTATAGATCGTGTTTTTCGGGACCAGCAAAACATATTTATTTTGTAGTTAACTTTTGTGGAACATGTTTGAAATTCCTATAAGGTTTCAAGTATGTTACTTTTCGATTAGTGACGGTGAATTTTGTAGGGCAAAGATTTTAACCCACTTCTTTAACTGTCAATTCAATAGTGGGCGACTAACACCAACTTCCCTTTGAACCTTTTCGCACATGCGTTAATGCACTTTCTTTTTCTTTTATGGTCGACGATTGTAATAAAAACGGAATATAGAGGCCACATTCTTTTTTAAGATTAACTGTTGATAAGATAAAATGTTTGGAATGAACTCGATTTGCATGATTGATACATTTTAATGCGGAGGAGTGTCAATCTGGGTTTGCTTAGTATTCACTAGTTTGTAAATTATATAGTTGCCTGATACTTATTCATAGTAGCGGTTTTCCGACTTTGACAAGTTCTGCCTGGTATGCTAAGGAAGATGTTATGTGATGGACTGGTCTTGTTCTTATTAGGAGCGATTCGACCTGTTCATTCATGGATACATGATACTTTTCTGGTTTAACATGAAGTATCTGCAGCCTGTTAGCGGTCCCAGGAAAACCAGCTTTTCCCGATATAGTGGCGGTGGCGTAAAGGAATGAGCAGTGATATAAGTTATATAAAATGATTGCTGTCTTTCTCTAACAGATAAAACTAGAAATTGAATTAACTATGAAAATCTTGAAAACCGATTGGTTAGGTAGGCAGTTAACAACGAAAATCGATGAATACTTTGATTATTAAATCTTAATTATTTAGCCAAATATGTAATTTAAATCGGAACTATCATAATATTCAATCTTACCATTAGATACACAAAATGATTCGGCTTTTTAGATTTTCGTATATTAATATGAAAGCTAAATAGCCGAAGAATTTTTTCAAAAATTTTAAGGATATGTAAAAGGGACACTGTTAATCGACGTCTGCTACCGATCGTGTCCAGTACCCTTTTATTTACAGGATTAAGTTTCGTTTTGCTCAGGACCCCGGGGTCCTAAGCAAAACGAAACTTAATAAGGGCAATTAGTATGTCTGCTTATTTCCACATACATTACTATTTCCTTACGTAAAGGACTTCTTGGTCATGCACGATCATAACATAGTAATTGTTGCTATTAGCTTTTCAAGTAGACTTGGGCTTTGAGGCTTTAGGAAATTAATTATAATTGGTATTCGCTGTTGCCTCGTCTGCAGTGAATTAGCTATGGCTTGTCTGTAATAGTCTTCTCTGCTTACTTTCCATGATTATTCATAATTATTTTGCTAAAATTATTGTACTTTCTATGGACCTTCTTCTAATTTACATGCAGGGTTTCGTATACCCATTTAACTAGCACGTATAGTTTCCGAGAGTCCATAGTTTTGAGATTTCATAGAATTGGTATGAGTAATTTTTGTGGTGTGTAAGGGAAGTGAAGGGCATAACTTCAGTTAAAAAAAAAACTTATCCCAAATCGGATGCAGATTTTTCAAGAAAAATAAGAAAAACAATAAAAGGTCTTGTTCTTTACTATAATTATGCAGCATAAGAGAATGCGTCGATGCTTCTAACATCATTTTTGCGTAGATATCAGAGTTCTTATTTTTCTCGTAATATCCGGATGAAAATTGGACGATTTTTTTTTTTACAAAAACTAAGCATGCTAGCTAATTGGGGATATGATGATTTAATAAGAATGCAATGTCCGAAAAACGGGCTTCTTAATACGCTGTGGGTTGGTGTAATGTTCTCAATATTGTATTATTTTAGTCTATTATTATATACCTAGTCTAACATTGTATGACTCTCTTTTTCTCACAAAATGTATAAATGTTGATACCGAGATGCTTAAAGCACCATTACAGCTCACATAAATTATCATTAGCATATACGCACGTTTAAGGGATATTAACTTACCCGACCAGCCGTTCTCCCGTTATTTGATCAAATTATTACCAACGTAAAATGTATCAGCGGATACAAGTCCTGCTAACAGGACTCTTCCGTCAATCGCGACAAATCGAAGTGCAATTAAGGATAGCGTATTTAATGGCACCCATGAATTAACAAGCTGTGGGCGAAGTGAGATGTAGTTACTACACAGTATGTTCGGGTGGAGTCGAATTCCATTGCCATAACGGGAATCATGTCTTTTGCAACCTTATTCCGTTGACATAACATATCCCGTGACCGGTTCCATGCAGGCTATTCAAAACTGATTAGTAGACGGAGGGCCAAGCAGTAAAAATACGCATTGCATATTAAATCTATATTGTTATGGTCATATTATCATATCATGGAGGTAAAGTACATTATTCTAGCTCATAGGGTAAAAATGACAAATGCGAAATAACGTGTTAAGAATGAGATTGATTCCATCTTGAAAACAAGTTTGCGCTATGCAGCGATTACCTGGATTATGTCTGTTTTGAAATTAAGTCTATTTTTATCAATGAACTGCAGTCTACGGTTGACTTACTAGGCTATTTCTGTTTCCAGTGGTAATGTACGGTTGTAGACTGCATGCATCTCAATAACAACTTAAATCATTAGTTCCGGCGATAAATCTCTGCATCTGTTCATAATAATGCGATCTGTATTTATAGCACATTTGTATTCAAACAAACAATTGAATCAAAGTAGATTCGCTACTTATTTTGTGAAGCGTTTGTATAATATTAGCATGGAATCAGACAAATTCAAAACAGCAGGCCATAAGTGTGCTTATGATATGGAGAAATTCTTTGTGTAGGTAGTTTTTTTGGAGGAGAAAAGCGAAATTTATATCAGCGTGGTCCTAAGATCCAAAAAATAAAGAAAAACGTAATTCCACTGGACTTTTAAATATAAAGATTTTGAATTTCATAGTTGGGAAAATGAGTATTTGTACCACTTTTAATTGTCCGCATCTGGGATTCAAATGACCAATTTATACTTCGAAAGTCCCATTCTGAAACTGTTCCTTGTATGTAAAGTTAATTTAGCAAAACACGATCCTGAATCCCGCAAAACACAGCAAACGGGAGTCCGATCCCAAAGACATTTCAATTAATGCATATATTTAAATATATTCACTTTATGCGATGTAGACAACCATTTATTCAAATGTATACATGTATAATGTCATAAATTAAGTTAACACCTCTCTTTACATATTGGCCAACTTACACATTTAGTGTGTTCATAAAAAAATACAAATTGACTGTTTCGGAGAAAAGTAAAACAAGTCATGGTAGATAACATCGGGGCTCGGAAGGCTTCGTGTTTACCCAATTAAGGTTTTACTGTCAAGTGCACCACATATTTGGACTTTATTAATTTTGTAACACACTTTGTTGTTATCTTTATCTTTTTTGTTGCGCCTTATGATACCCGTAGATATCCTTTCATTATTGGGTCTCTTAAATCGGCTTGTATTCTTTAGTGTCAATATACAGTTTTCCAACTGCAAATAGACTCAAAGCAGAATAATATGTAAAGCGCTTTGCCGATGGAGCAGCTATTGCAGCAACTGGCAACTAGCTGTTTACATACATCTCGGGCTATTTAGTTGTAGCAACTGGCAACATTTAAAGGAAAATTTCAAAAAGTTGATAGTTACCTCAACTAAAGATGCTCCATCTGCAAAGCGCCTTAAGATAAGATGCTTATATGTTATTATAATCTAATCTAACTAGCCTGTATTGCCCACTGCAGGGCAAAGGCCTCCATCTCCCTTTTCCACACAATTCTTTCTTTTGCTAGTCCTTGCGGTAGGAATCAAGCTTAGGTATTATCAAAGCTTAAATTAAGATATTATCATATTTATGCCACTTAAGATTTCAAATACCTATTCATATGATTGCCTGAATCACGCATTGGAGAACATTGGTTCTGCTTTTACTATACCACAAATTCAGCAGGTTATCAGTGAGTAGGCATTCCAAGATAGCTCTTGTAGGTATATTGATATTGATATTATGTCTACCAATGAGATGTTGTAGCTGAAACAGAGAGCTCAATGCTTCGAAAACACTTCTAGACTCCTAAATCGAGCCACTTTGCATTTTCATATCGGCAAAAAATCAAAATAATGATGAGTCAAAGAGAAAGTGATAATGCAGATTTGATGTCAACATATATTTTGATGTCATGATTATTTCATATTTGAATTCACGATCAATTAAAAAAGGCAATAGACCTGTATACAAAATAGGGTGGGTCGATTTGGAAGTCCGGGAGTGTATTTGCAAAACTGAAGAAACTGTCGAGTTTCTCACTTTGTCTTCGAATTACACAGCCAAACCATTCAAGCATGGCAATAATTATGGACTCAGCGCTTATCCTAAGATGTCTACGTCCACGTATTTAACTGAAGGCGAGGAAAGAATATCTATTAAGTTATTATCTGCTCGCAAGCGGTAATTATCTGCTGTTGTGAGTATTGGACAAACTAACGAGTAGGCTCGACTGTTATAGCCAATCCAATAATTACACAGAAGTCCGGAGTAGTGACAGTTTCGTATTATAGTTTATTAAAATGAATATAACAAAAATGTAAAAAACCCTTTTTATAAACACAGCTAAAGTCTGTCTATACGACTATACTACAAAAGATATACCGGTTCAACGAACAGTATACTGAATAATGCTAGGGTTATAAACCATAATTTTGGCACCAGTATGATTCTGCTGATCATAATCATTAGCATACCAAACATACAACCAGCATCATAACACAAACATAAAAAAAAAACTATTCAATTACAAAAACCCACATATTCCATGAAAATGTAATTTCCTTAGAAAGCCTGCAATTATGACTAACCCAGTAACCTTGGGGTTACCACTATAATTGAGTCATGTACCTTCAAGTACATTAGGTGCAATAAACCACTATGTACCGTGCCTACCCATTATATGAACGATCTATCGTCGAGATAGTAGAATTTTTGCGGTAACCCCTGATAACGGTTACGTGCAAATATTCGTGGATTTAACTTTATAACTTCAAAAGTAGGATAAGTGCTTAGTACTTATGTGTTAATAGTCTCGAGTAATTCTAGCAAAGTACTTTAGAATGTTCTAGACGAAAATGCAGGTTCAGCTGGTTAATTATCACATGAAAACTAAATGAAAATAATATTATTTATGAATAGGTAACTGTTTTGATCTATACCTAACTGTTTTAAATTATTCACACGTACTAAAAAAAAAAGACGGGTTGCACTCCGGGAGTGCCGGCAGAAGTGAAAACTTGAATATTAACGTTGAAATAAATCAATTATGAATTGAATTAATATAACAAATTTTTTTCACTATTTCTGCGTCACTTTTTTCATTAATAGATGCACTTTGTTTAATTTTCATATTTTAAACACTTTATATACACGAATTTTACGAATACACAGCAGTGTGGCTACTACACAGACGGTCGAGCCATCAGCTGTCCATCCATCCATCCACATCTACGTCCACCGTCACCGTCACCGTCACCGTCACCGTCACCGTCACCGTCACCGTCACCGTCACCGTCACCGTCACCGTCACCGTCACCGTCACCGTCACCGCACCGTCACCGTCACCGTCACCGTCACCGTCACCCGCACCGTCACCGTCACCGTCACCGTCACCGTCACCGTCACCGTCACCGTCCGTCCGTCCGTCCGTCCGTCCATCCATTATCGTGTCCCACTTGGTTCACTACGTTTGGCGCCGCCGTAGAAAGAGGGGGGGGGGGGAATCTCTCCTGACGGTCACGTGTCCTGACGCGAGTTTAACATTTTTTCCCCATACAAAAAGTGTGCAACGCCGCTAAAGAAGTTTTCACTTCAAAAATATAACTGTATCATTTCCTATTTCAGCACCGTTAAAACAATTCACTAAAATATGTGGATCGATATCATTACCGTAACTCATAGTTGACAATGTTGTTTAATATAATACAAGAATGAACCAGACAGTCTGTAACTGCACTCACAGAAAACAACCAAAACCATAAACCAAAAACGGTACAGGCAATCTTCTGAAGTATTCATAAAAAAACTTTATGCTTTAATATTACAGCTTATAAAAGACTAGGCAATTATGAAAAATATGACTATGAGAATATACTTCCTATCTCTCACGAATAATAGCAGGAAGCTCCCGTTTCCATGGTATACAGGGTGTCCCAAAACTCAACGTCAAGCCGAAACGGGGTGACAGGATTGATCATAACCATCACGAGAAAAATCTGAAAAAAAATCTATCCCATGCAGTTTAAAAATTATGGGCATTTTAAGAAAAACCTAGAAATTTGATCAAACTGTACCATTTTTCGGTTATTGTGGTTATTCTTTTTTATTTTTGTTCATTTGAACTTTGGAAACGTAATCCTAAATAACATTTCTAGAATCCCAATAAAAAATAATGACACAATTGCCTCAAGTTTCCGAGAATTGAGACTATTTGTTAAACTACGAATTTAAAATTTTCAAGATTCGTCGACTTTGACAGGCCCTCCTATAAAAAAAATGTACTAGAGTGCCTTGGCAAGTGGCATTAAAAGTTGGCGCATTTAATCAGAATTCTAAAATGGTACAATACTTGTTAGTTCCATACAATAGAAAAGAGTAAAAAAATTAAAACCTCAAGTAACCCGATTTTTGCTATCTCATTTTACTCAGTTAAAATGTTTTTAATTCACACAAGCTCTAGGTAGGTTCTTAATTTTAAGACAAAATGATGAGAGAGATGGATAATGGGTATGTTCGCCATGAGTGAGCGAGACAGATAGTGACGCCACTTTTACCAAAGTGAAAAAAAGTTAGTAAAATAATTAGGTTTGTTGGAATAAAAGTCTGATGATAGAGAAATAACGTTTTTTATTACAATAAATGTTCAAATTGTTTACCATCAGCCTCAATACAAGCCCTACATCTTCTTAAAAAAGATCTACTTATTAGTCGGGCATATCTTCGAGAGTTGATCGCCTCAGCTGCTTGAGAAATGCGTTCACGCAGGTCGGCTACGTTCTCAATGGGCTTTGAGTAAACTTTTTCTTTGAGAACTCCCCAATAGAAAAAATCCAGGGGATTTAAATCTGGTGAACGGGCGGGCCACGAGATAGTGCCCGAACGTCCAATCCACCTTCCCGGATATTCCTGGTCAAGGAAATCTCTTACTTGCACTGCGAAAAGCGCTGGGCAGCCATCTTGTTGAAACCACATGTCGCGAAGATCTGCTAGTGGTACGTCCTCTAACAGGGTTGGTAAATCTTCTCTTAAAAAATGTAGGTAATTAGTTCCATTCAAGTTCTCAGGCAGTTCAATAGGCCCAATAATTTTACCGTTTAAAATTCCGGTCCACAGGTTTACTTTAAAACGATACTGGGATCTATCTTCTCGCATTAAATGTGGATTCTCCACATGCCACTCGTGATAATTGTGCAAGTTCATGTAACCATCTTTTTTAAATGTCGATTCATCTGACCAGAGAATTTTTTGGATGAATTGGGGATTCTCATTATGCCTCTGTAGCATTGTTCTACAAAAAGAAATCCTTTCCTGATAATCTCGAGGTAGAAGACTTTGAACTCGTTGTACGTGAAACGGATGCATTTCGGCTCTTTGTAAAATACGATGAGCAGTGCTTTTCGGTATTCCCGTTCTTTCTTCAATTCCACGTACGGAAATACTTCGGTCACGTGCGACCTCTTGCAATACTTCTTCCTGGAAAGGAAACACAGGTCTACCTCCAGCCTGTATTTGATTCGGGAAATGGCCGCCCTCTGTGAGTGAACGGTGCACATTAACAAACACGCGGTGATCCGGGTAGCGCTCTAAATTTGGATATCTTTCACGATAAAGTCTAGCGGCAGCACTTGCGTTGCATCTGCATTCCCCATAAATGAGGTGCATGTTCGCATATTCTTGTGAAGTGTAGCGCGTAGGCATGGTAGATAAAAAGGATGCCAACACAAAAGTCCAGAGAGAAGCCAAAGTTGCCGGTATGTTATCAACAAGTCCAATTCACAAAGATTCAAGTCCAAAAAGAGAAGCCAAAGTTGTCAGTACTAAATCAACACAAGCGAATACGAACGTGCGCAGTAGACGAATGAGCGAAACGTACTAACTGGTTGGTGTCGGACTGGTAGCGTAGCCATTTGCTTGGCTGAAACTAGTGCGAATGAAACAGATAGATGCCATAGCATCTATCTGTTTCATTCGCACTCGTTTAAACGACGCATCTCCGTCTCAATGCGTGGCGTCACTATCTGTCTCGCTCACTCATGGCAAACATACCCATTATCCATCTCTCTCATCATTTTGCCTTAAAATTAAGAACCTACCTAGAGCTTGTGCGAATTAAAAACATTTTAACTGAGTAAAATCTGATAGCAAAAATCGGGTTACTTGAGGTTTTAATTTTTTTACTCTTTTCTATTGTATGGAACTAACAAGTATTGTACCATTTTAGAATTCTGATTAAATGCGCCAACTTTTAATGCTACTTGCCAAGGCACTCTAGTACATTTTTTTTATAGGAGGGCCTGTCAAAGTCGACGAATCTTGAAAATTTTAAATTCGTAGTTTAACAAATAGTCTCAATTCTCGGGAACTTAAGGCAATTGTGTCATTATTTTTTATTGGGATTCTAGAAATGTTATTTAGGATTACGTTTCTAAAGTTCAAATGAACAAAAATAAAAAATAATAACCACAATAACCGAAAAATGGTACAGTTTGATCAAATTTCTAGGTTTTTCTTAAAATGCCCATAATTTTCAAACTGCATGGGATAGATTTTTTTTCAGATTTTTCTCGTGATGGTTATGATCAATCCTGTCACCCCGTTTCGGCTTGACGTTGAGTTTTGGGACACCCTGTATATGCGCCTGAGCATATCACACAACTCAAGCCACCTAACATTTGCATTGTACATCGTTTTTCACCGCGGGAGGCCATTACTCGACTTGGGGTCGTGATGTTTGATATGAAAACTATTGTATACAAAATACATGCTGCGGGAAAGCTCATAAAATGTACTGAAACGTAGAAACTCGTGTCTTTGAAAGCAGCTATTTATTGTATTGTGGTTGTGGACTAAGTAAAGCATTGTTTTACTTGTTAGAGTGAGTATTTGCACAAGAGTTATTTGTCAATTGTGGAGTTCAAGTGTGGGATGAACAGCAAGAACTGTGCAATAATAAATATTTATAATTAAGCAACCATACAATGATGAAATTGTGGAAAGTACTCAAAACTAAACCAGAAGTCATCCATTTAAAAAAAAAAACAACCGACTTCAAAAAAAAAACACTACAAAGTGATAAATAACTTTAATTTCGGAAGTCGGTGTCGTTGGTTCCGCATTTTCGTTTTTTTTTGACACCAACTTCCGAAATTAAAGTTATTTATCACTTTGTAGTGTTTTTTTTTTGAAGTCGGTTGTTTTTTTTTTGTAAAAAGGTTTTTATTTTCCACTTTTTAGTTGTACCTATCCCACAAAAAAGTGAACGAAAAGATCGTTAATGTAGACAGTGTAAGTAAATTTTTAGATTTTTGTTGATTTTTCAAAAACCGCTTGTCCGATTTCGATAAAATTTTCATGGGACCATTTGGAAAGTATACCCTTTCCAACAAAAAAAGATTTTTTCAAATTGGTTGGCAAGCGACGGAGTTATGCGCGAACAAACATAAAAAAAAAATACAAACATCCGAATTGAGAACCTCCTCCTTTTTAGAAGTCGGTTAAAAAAGGGGTAACTTTATGACCGTTTTTATTATATCAATTGCCTTAATAAACCAGACACGTATATAATAAACCACAATCAAATCACTCCCAATCACTATAATAATTTAATTACCAACAAGATTATCTAACTCCACGCAGCAAATGATAGCCCATAGATATACCGAACCGGTTCCGAATCAATCAAAATCACTGAACGACTGTGCGTCATCAATGGAGCTTCCGTTTAATAGCAAGTTACTACTAGATACGTCAGTGTAACATCTCTTATCCTCCATAACCGGATTAAGGAAGCCATTGCGATTATATAACACGCATTTATTATGTTACTCAAACATTAGTTGGATTACGGTAAATAATGATACGGACCGGTTGTTATCGTCAACCGTCTACCAGTTCCGACCGTCGTGGTTAGCCCTGACCAGACCCAATCATATCACAGTAATTGATCCAGTGACTAACTTCCGTCTTCGGAAAGTATGTATTTAATCACTTCTTAGCGTTAATGGTTTATTAATATGTATTTAAAAGCTCCACTACATTGGATATAGGAAGTTCTTATGTTATATCATCATCGCTTTACCTAAGTGCGTCTTCATGCACAGTTACATTTGAAGTATTTATGCCATAAATTATCCCGTCCAATGCACTACCGGTATTATATAGACTTTTCGTAATAAACCTATTTTTCTTTCTTTATTTTTAAATTGGAGACTACATTTTGTAAATTTTGGATTTTACAAGGTAGCTCTGGCATTGTGCAATGTTTTTTTTATTTCTAGTCCTAGACGATTTTTCAGATAACTAGGATGAAGTAGTCAAGTATCATCACAACTGAACGTATCTTCACGTGTTTTCAAGTAATAAAAAACAATAGAAGTAATTTCGCTCAATTAACTCCACAAAAGAAAAAAAACGTGCACAATCTAGCACTTGATTGAATTGCAACGACAGATACGTTCAAAATAAACTTTATAAAAGTAAATCTGTGTAGTTCCAATCACGAATATACAACTCTATTAATCTTTCTCGAGGTGCAGCCATTAGGGCATAAATCAGAAAGACTGGATGACAGACTGCGGCGTCTACCGATGTCATAACAAAATGCAAAGTATTCATGATTCTAGCAGTACTCGACATATCTTGCGGTCTACTCAACAAGCCCACGTTCAGCGGACATATACGGGCACATATAAAAGACAGCAAGGAAGCAAAATATCAAGTTAAACGAACGGTAATAAAACAAATCTTAGCAATAATATTCGCTTTAGACATTTGTTATGCACATGAAAGACCAAGAATTTACTGGTATCATGATATAAGTTATTATCCGTAGGGAATGAACTGTACTGAAATCTGGAGTTCTCACATTTTGTTTGATGTAGCGGAATTTTTAATCTAAGAATGTGTAAAATTGTGTGAGAAAAATTGAAGTTGGATGTTATGTGATATAGTGTAACAGAATGTGAGTAATACAACATTAGTTTTATTGAAGTGAGTGAAGATACTCTTGTTGTTAGTAAAATAATTAAAGCTGCAGACCGTCCGCTTTCGTAGTCTTAAGATCAATAGTAAAAAGTAAGATTTGGTTTGGCAAGTACTCAAACAACGTAATTCTCTTCAAAGTAATTTTCTTCGAAGTTAATGAAGATAGTTGTACAATTTAATTAATAGTGAAATCGGTTGCGACTCAATTTGTGATGCTGTTTAGTTTAGATTTAACAGTCACTCCAAAAGGTAATTATAGATGGTTAATTACCTTTTGGAGTAACTAAAGCGCTACCACGGAATTTTACTGATTTAATTACAGACACATTACCGACGCAAATATCATCAAATTTTGTATTGTTCCAAATTTTCCCATTTGCAATTACAAAAAAATCAATTCTGGGCTTCCAGTAACCGAAACATGTGTTAATAAAATCGTCGATCTAATCTTGTCTCGATTTAATTTCACTTTCGATTATCTTTTAATGAACAGAGAGGTCAGTAGTACCAGTAAACTTTCGCCCGAGGCTTCTGATATAATAGCAGTGTATTATGTATGTGAGCAAGAATTCGTCATGTTCTTACGTCATTTTTCATTCATTGATGACTTCTTTTGTTTCAGGTATGTAACACCACGTGGTGCTGTCAGTAAGTCAGTTTTCTTTTGTTTTGTATTATTGATTTTAATATTGATCTGTGTGATGCTGTTATGGATAACGAAAGTTGGTTCTCTTGTTTGTTATTTTACCCTTCTCTTCCCCATTGGCCCCTTTGAAAACTTCATCTTGGATATATTCTGTCTTTGCGTCCGCATCCCATGCAATTGTTTTCTTTGCGTCCAGAACGAAATCACGATTTGTGAATGCACGATTAGATAGACATCAATCAAATAAAATAATTTAATTAGTGCTATACTTAACCACTTTTAAAAGTAATTAGCCTTAATTCAAGATGGTCTGAATGTCTTCAATCAATGTCAATAAATAACATTTAGTCAGTACAGAAATTAAGATAAAATATTCATCCCAATATATATGTGGAAAGCTTTAAGCGCTTCTAAGATTTGTCTTTCAGTCCCAACTATTTACATTGCCATTAGCAACAGTGTAGTACGAAGCACAAAAAACCACTTTATTCTTGCATTATTCTTCAAAGCGTCTGTGAACACAGACATTGCTCTCTTTTCCATACAATAGACTCTTATTTCCCATAAATATAAACATCATATCGACACTGAGGTCAAATACAGAGTATTAAATTCATCATCTACAGCACTCAATTTGATTTGCTTTATTGCTTTCGCTGAAAATGTGTTGTGCTTTACTATTCTTTTGTTAGAAAGCGAACGTTACATATGCTTTTGCTTTTGAAATAAGTTTCTCGTTCGCTTCACACTTTACATATTGTGTGTACGTTGACAATTTGCTCGGTGCTCTGAATACATAGGTAATTATTCGCGGCTTACCGAGAGTGAAAATCATTCTACAAACACTGCCCATCCATTTAACACACTTATTTCTGCTTTCTACTGTTTACAGTAGTCTAATAATTGTAACGGATCTGTGGGAAAATTGATTAGTGCAAAGTTATTATCTTCTGGAGCAAATTCCGCAACCGATCTCGTTGAATCGATTTTGTTCCAATAGCGCTTCATTAATTCCTATGTAAATAGAGGACAAAATTCAATTTCACTGAAGAAATTGTGGACTTAATCGCCTGTCAATCAATCGGTGGACCATAATGACCTTCGAATCTAGTTCAATCAATCTGTTTAGCTAGCGTACAATAAATACACATACAAAACGATTACTTTAGTTTTGTGTTCAAATACCCGTGAAATAGTTATCACACGTTCTTTTGTAGTATTGCTATAACTTTTTATGATACATTTAAGCGTCGTGGCTTCTTAGTGAATGATCAATAGGTAGCCTGCAGAGCTTGTGTGCTCACTGTCGCCGATAATGCAACTGTTGACTTAAAGTAAAACGCGTGTCATAGATAATTCATTGCTAACTCGAACTAATTTACAATCGTCATAACATTCGATTACGGAAACGTGAACAAACATATCAGCTTTTTATGTCATCGTTTCATTAAAAAAAATAATGCGTAATAGGCATCAGTGAAAATGAGTCCGGCACATATCCATGTTTGCAATCGAATTGTTATCGACAGTACATACAAGAAAACAATTTTGTACACTTTCTACGATTATTTTCTTGTTAGCTTCGCTTTCATAGTGCCCACTATTTATTTTATAACTTCTGATGACGGCGATGTTTCGGTAGGTGCTGCCAATAAAAAGAAACATTCGTCATTTAAACAAATACAGGTTTTTGTACGTAACGAAAAACCATTACTAGCAATGGCTAGTACAATAAATGTATTGTGGGGTAAACCATCATTATGCTTCATAATAGTCAGTACATAGCTTATACATTTTATAGGTCTTTGATAATTATGCTGTAGATCACATTGTAGCTTTATTATTATTACTATGATTGCAAATATCTTTATTAAGATTATTATAGTTTTTTGTTATACATTTACGACTAAAACCTCTTAACGTTTACAACGTAATCGTAGCTTCAAACACTGGTATTAACGAAGATGTATGCTACATTTCTATTAATCCGTTTAACTCCAGACTTTTCAACTCTATCACTTGCTATCGGAACTGTCAGCATATCAGTAGCCGTTTGCAAACGAAGCAAGGATAATACGGTTAATGCAACGGACTTAACGCGATTTCGTACGTAACTGTCCGATTCGTAAACGGTTTATCTAAGGCGAGTTTCGCGTGTGGAATTCGCGTGATAAGTATAGCGGATAAATGCATTTTACGCCGCCAATCGTGACGCGAATTGCCACCTGTAATTGGCTCCAACGAATCGGTTATGTCATATTGGACGCACTTCGCTCCCGGTCTAACAAGATATAATTTTTCTAAAAATAAATTCATAAGCGGTCATAGCCCTGTAGAATAGCAGCGGATTATAAGCACGAATTTCCTTGACAGGTGTGATATTCGTGACACTCGAAAGAATTTCTTCGTAATTTTTTGACTCGGTGAATCAAGTGCAACGACGCTGCGGATAAATTCATAACATTGCGATTTTGCTGGTTCTAAGATACGAAAATCTCATAAATGTGGAAAACTTGGTTGCACGGAACTGTTCTAAAGTACATTTGGTTTTAAACCATCTTCCATCTTAGCGGTATTTCTTACAGCACGCAAATCCTCTTCTGTTATTGTGTAAATTTTACTAAGTTATTTTTTAAACATCTCTTTATATTCATTTATTTATAGACATGCGTGTTTAAACACCACAATTCACTTGATGTTTCTCCGACATTTTACGCTGCTAAATAACCAGAGAGTAATACATTTTTGATGTGCTACTATACCGAGTTTAATGCAACATTATCTAAAGTAAACATACAGTTACGTGAGACACTTTATGCAATAACATATGGCCTTGAACGAATGATCGAACTCAATAATGTCAGTCACATACGAACGAAACACAAATTACGACATGCCTCGGAAACCTGTATTTATTTACTATTTTCTTCTCAACATCAGCGATTGCTTCTTTTACCACCCTACAATTAAAATGAAGCCATCCTTTCTCGTAAAGTACTACATGTTTTTTCTTGCCTTTTAATTTATCACTATAATTTGCACTTCCATAAGAATGCGTTTGAATTGTATTTTTACTTGGCGTCATGTCGACAATATCTTATTACTAGGCTGTTTGTTTCATTTCTCGAACTTGTACTATTTCAATCGACCTTATTTAGATGTAGAATTATGCTGATGACAGTAGTTTATTAGCTAGTGTATTTTCTAAATATAACTATTGCTGTGATGTCAACGTTAAAGTCAACGTTTTATTTCATTGCGTCCGGGAATGGGCTCAATATGCAATTTATTTTGCCATCAAGAATTTCCAGTACATTTCACCGTACAATACAATGGACAACTACGAAGCTAACCTTTCACCAACTAAGATATCTAAACAACCCTTGCAGGATGTCGTGACTTCGCGTCGGTACACTCCCATGCATATTTATGTACACGCTTCAATCATAGCCAGAGAAAATAATGATGTACAAAAACTGGGAAAGGATATCATTAGCCAGTCGGATGCATCTAGTGGCCGATACAATAATGTGGTCAGTAATGATATCGGTAATCGGATCGCATCGATGTAGCTCACTCGATATTCTGACATCTACTCTCGCTCTATTAATGCGCAATGTATCACGCGTACTCTTTTAATGCAATTTTCTTCAACACTATTACACTCGGGCTGCACATTTTATTTCACTCTTAATATAGAATAAAGATGTATTACATGAAATAGTTCACTGATCATATCGGAGACGGTGGTAGCGAATGTTTCCTCTTTTGAATTTCACATCCACTTGATGCGAGGTATGTGTTTTACATCGTGATTGCAATTGTTAGTAGGCGATGCTCTTAGTTTTATTGTACGAATTGGATTACCATTCACGATTGCGAAGTATTCAGTCGACTGTTGTGCAATACATGATTTAATCGTAGGAATGTCGAGCATGAAAGTCGAATGCTATCTCTAATGATCGAATCCGAAATAAAAATGTCGCAAAAGAAAACAAAGATTCGATGCGCATTACGTAAGAATGACATGCTTACATAAGCTAGAGACGAATAGTTTGATTACTTAGAAGAAAATATGTTTGGACACGGTAATGTTCATGCTGTTGTAGACAATGTTACATCAATCTCTCTTGCTAGTGTTTATTTGTCTTATTCAGTTATTCGGTTCATGTTTTTCTTATTAAGAACGGTTACAGAATACGTATCGGATGAAAACTGCTCGTCTTTTGTTTTTATTACGACGAGATTACAAGCAATGTTGGCGCTTGTACCTTGGCACAATATCGTGTAGAGATTTCCGTCTTTCGTTTTTCGTGTTTTCTCCCTCCATCATTTCTGTCTTATAATATCGCCACCAATCAAAGACCACCCAAGATGAATAATCTATAAAACTTTAAGGTTCTGAATGCTTAATAGAATTGATGAACATCATCATATCATTTATATATTCCGGTGCCTATTCAACAAATACGTTTTCTCTCATGAAACACTCTCTACTAAGCGCAATTTATGTTTACGAGTATTCCAACCTAGTTCCCTGTTCACAGTTCCTAAGGTACTGTCTACTGCCCCTTTCTCTTCAGATCCATCTATACTTTCTACAAGTAATGCGTACTGATTAATTAGACACGATTAGTAACATTGATACCTTTTTGATGATTCCTTTCGCTCGCGACTCGCGAAAGTGAGATTTGTTTGGTTTCGTCTCGTTTTGCTCTGAATTAAACAGGTAATTATGCTTTAGTTACGTTTTGTTCCAGTGAAGATTTCATCGTTCATGCGTGTCTGAGTGACCATTGCAATGGACGAAATATGATTGAATAGTGTTTTGCCTAAATCATCAAAATTTATATCTCGCTTTTATCAACTTATGCTTTAGTTTATATTTGATTTGATTTCTCTATCACCATTATTTATCAAATACCCTTATTAACTATAAAGACTCTTTAGAATATTTGTGTATTTTTCACTTGGGACATTGTACCTATTCTGAGTTCTTGGGTCTCATTCGTTGTCTCTATGCCTTCCATTGTCTGCATCTCAATAGCCACTTCTAAATTGAACAATACCTGATTTCAGCGTCGTTTATTACCATTAACTGTATATTTTAAAGAACCGTGGCACGGCAATCAGGCTCTTTCCATGAAGCCTACCGTATCTCCGCGGATAATCTTCCTAGTTCAACAAACACGGGCTATAAAATATAATAAAGCCACTGTTACATGGAATTCTAAACGACCTTAATAAAGCCAGCTCGAAGACCTTTCCCAACATTAAATTCTTTCACCGTGTGTATGTATCTGCATCACAATAGGCTTATGTACATAGCGATTAGGTTATGTGACTTACTAAGTATTCCACTGAAACAATCTTAGAGAATTCAAGTGAATTCTCTAAGAATTATACTTTGTTACTGCAGTTTGCTTTAATTAATAGCTAATTCTTGTGCCTTATAACTTTTTATTTTATTGTCTTTTAGTGAATGAAATAATGACTAGATTTGTGTATTTTTAAAGAAAGTTAATTATTTTATTTTAGGGTTTACTCTAGTTCATTTAAGCGGAAAACTAAACAACAAAAATGGGTAAAATCAAACGAAATAAAAGTATAGGTAAATGAGAAGGATTAACAAAAGTGTAATTTATTTTTGGATTTGTACCAAAAGCTTTTCCTCCTTTCAGTAAAACGTACATTATTTCACACTGGTTTCATACACAGTTATATAGTTGAAGCAAGAATTAGTTTTGGTAACCGTAGACGCTTAATGAAGTAAATTCCACTCCCCAATTAAAATCTTCCTGTAAGTGCAGCATCAGGATATTAAAAAGCTAACGATGTTGCTGCACCGGCGGATAGTCGCGTTTATTATGGATAAACGACACTAAAATGCAAATAGCTGAACGTCAAGTGGCGCGGGCGCATCGTATCCGCGAGTCCGTTAGATTTGCCCGGTGGCGCCTAACAACGGTGAATTTAAAACCCAAGCTTAATGCCTTCATGGAAAAGGATGAATAGTTCTTCAGAGATGTCTATGTTATTCCCTTCTTAGTTATTATTCTCTCTTATTTTACGAGTATATTAGACTCGTAAAATATTAGTGGCTTTCAATAATATAATAATGCACGTAGGTAATTGTGTGGCTGTAATTGTTTTGCCTTTCTATCCATTTGATGCTCGTTCACATTCATCAATTTGCAGATCTATCAGATGCTACACATAACTACTAATCATTTGTGATTTCCTCAATAGCTGCACATTATATTGTCCATAATATTTTACTTTTGAATAACAAAATAGTTAACTAAATTAACGCGAGTAATACGATGCAATTTCTATTCTGAATAGCTTTTGTTATTCACTAGGAAATCATAGTCCATAATGAAGTTGAAGCATAATGGCCAAAGCTATCTCATGCCCAAGAAATGAAGGGGTATTATGTGCTCACGGATAAATTCTGAAAAGCGATTAGCAGCTAACTCCAATTCATCAACGGAACGCATTAGAAAATGTTCATTCATTACCGATGATGGATCAGACCATGTAACAGTGAAAGTTCACATTGTGTCTCCGGTGTGTCCAAAGTAAAGTTGTTTCTTTCAAAAAATTTGCGGGCTTCCAACACAGTTAGAACAGACCACAAAGTCGCTAATGATAGGAAAGTACCGCCACAATATGATTTTGGACACTTTTTTGTGCATTGTCTGTGATTTTTCGAAGTTTCCGAATCTAAGTGCTTTCTCTAGTAACTTTTTTTTAATTTCCATATCGACAAAAACGTTATTGGATATGAGTTTCTATTTGCGTCGTGTTGTTACACTAATATTGATGTCAATATTTATTCAACTTCATTATTTCCTATGCTGGAACTACAAAAAAGTCTTTATTATGCACTCCCGTAGATTCTTTATTTTTTTAAATATGCGCAAAAAAATGATCGAATAATAAAAATGACACTGTAATTTATCATCCGAGTGTCCCTTATTGCTGCAGAAATTTAATTTTTCTCATGTCTAGTGCTAGCGTTTTTTGTCGAATCTCTGGATGTGAATGACTGAAAATACTTGAATTTACTCAATAATTGCTTCGTTTCTTGTTTCATATTAACTTAATGGAGTCCATTGTTTTATTTTTTGTGCAATTATAACTTGATGGGTTTTATGCAAAATGATTTTTTCAGTATCGGATGTGTTAGGACATTTGCGGATAATGGTTTGTACATCAGTAGAATCTATTAGGCAATCATTTAACATACAGTTCTTTCGAAGAATATTTTCCACGATTGATGAACTGTAATTATGAAAACTTTTATGTTTAGTTCGACGTTCCAGAGCAGTGGTGGCCTAGTAGAAATGGCCACGACATACAAGTTTGTAGGTTGGAACACAAACAGGCGCTTTAAGTACTTTGTGTAAATTATTTCATCACCACTGCTCTCAAAACGGTGAAGGAAAACATCGTGAGGAAATCGGTATGTCCTAGAACTAAAAATTCAAACACATGTGACATCTACCAACCGGCACATCTAGGACATCTACACTCCCTCTAACTGAGGTTTTTTTTTTGTTAGCCTATACAGTCCCACTGCTGGGCAAAGGCCTCCCCCAAATCCTTCCAGGAACATTTTTTTTCCGCGCCCCACCTCGCCAGTGGGAACATTATAGATTGATTATGCTTCGCAATAGTTATGCATGTTTTATCATTTCAAATTAAAAATACATGCAGGGCACTTGTTAAAATACTTAAGAAAGTTTTCTTCCTTTTATGCAAGCGTCATGGTGAAACTGCTTTCTTATTCGGATACTAAAATGAAATAGTGTTGTGATTTGTGACAAAGATTTCTCTGTTTGCATATAAGCTGCCATTTTGAGACCAGAAGCACTAATATATTGACTTTTCCTGCTTAGAATGAAATCTTGTTAGTTTGAACGGCGTATGAATTATATCTGTCTTTGTCATTTTAATATCAATGAAGTCAAAGGGCAATGTACAGGATTGTAAAATCGACGTAAGGAATGAATTGGTGTATTTTTAAGCGCATTGCTCGCGTTTTTTTAAGTTCATTATCAACAATATTACTTCTTTATGCTTAATTTAGTACCTCGTGATGCGTTCTGTAGGTACTGTAATTAAAACTCAATGTTCAACAAATAAAAGTAGCTACTTTCGTTGCGACGCGTACTTTATTTTTTTACTTCGAAGTATTACTTAGCATTTAATTCGAGCGATGATTAGTGGGAATGATTTAAACGGTTATTATCAACCATTACTGTGCAATAGAGACTGTCTAACAACTAACAACGTGTAATAATTTAGTTTACATATGGTCACAGGGCGTAACACAATGTGTTCTTGTTTCTATCTTTTTTACAATCGTAATGCACTTCATCGGGTTTCTAGGAAATAAATAATTCATAGCAATTTGCACGGCTAATGTGAGAACATGCTTAGAGCTGGTGAATGCACAGCAACCTTTCTCTAAGGGCTCATTAGCTCGAATTTATGTGCTCTCCCGTCTGCCGGCGAGCTCACAAGCTATATCGGAAAGAGCTTTTGTGTCACATATTTTACACCTATCGAAGCTCAGCGCTACGAATATTTATGTATCGATTGGCTTTACCTCGCCTAAAGAAATTTACGATCTCTTCGAGAAAACAAGGCGGCGACGCAAACTAGGAAAGTTGTAGCTATTAGACTGTGAACAATTTAGAAAAAAAAGAGAATAGTATTAAATCACTGACCTCTTTCTTGGTCTGCTCGTTGATCTTAACGTGGGTCTGTTGAGGCTTGTCGCGGAGTGGCAGGTATCCCTCGCGGCTGTCGGCTGGCTCGGTGCTGTCCGTTGGCGTGGTGGACTCCACGGTGGCTGTACTCGCGGTACCAGCGTCCGTGGAACGAGTCTCGTCAGCCGTGCTCAGCGTAGGCGCAGTCTCTTTTGGACCATCAGCCGTTGTTCCCACAGTATCAAAATCAGACACTGTCTCCGTACTGTCGCTGTTCAGCGTAGTTTCCGTGTCCTGAACCGTGGGCGTCTCCGTAGTTCGCACAACCGGCCGGATCGTGTAATGTTTGGTCGGCGGCTTGTACGTAGTCACGGTCGCGTCTTTCGTAGTCGACGGCGGAGCCTCGGTTTTAGTTTGCGTAGTTTTTATCTCGGTCGTCGTAGCCGCGATAGGCTTACGGGTTGATTTTTTCGTTTTGGGCGGCGTCGTAGCGGTTGGGTTTGTCACGGGTGCGGTGGACTTTGTTTTAGTGGATATTTTTTTCGCGTAAGTAGTAGAGCGTTCCTCAATAGTAGTAGGTGCGGGGGTGTTTTCGACCGTGTGTGATGTGGTTTCAGGGGGTCTTCGGTCAGCGGGTGGGTCGAGATTGGATTGTTTGGGGGTTCGGGATGGAGGGAAGAAATAATCCATTATCGAGGGTGATCTATTTCGGTTTGAGGGTAGCCATGCCCAGGGGTTAAAGTCTATGAGACGGGGTCGCGGCGGGTCATCGGCGACAACGATGGTTGCGAGGGCGGCGAGCGCAAAGACTACGATCAACGAACGATTCATGGCGCGTCGTGCGCGTGCGGCCGCGACGACGTTTCAAGCGGGACTGCGCGCGCGCCACCGCTGAAGAGAACCCGCCACCGCTCACCTAGTTCATTCCGCCCTACGGACAACGCAGCAGATGCAGCCGCTGTAGTTCCTGTTCAATTTTCTTTTTCTATAATAGCATCTTCGTTTTATGTAAAGGTGATTATGTAATGGGTAATTATTGAAATAAATTGCTGCTAGGGTGGTAATTTTAAATACCGTTTCTGAAATGGCTGTTTGTTTATTACTTCAATTACTTACACCACCTATCAATTTTATGTTAACACACTTGAATGTATTATATGATATTAAATGGTAGTAAGACGAAGAAACCGGTCTGCTTTAGACAGCGTCGATGGCACATTAGTGTTAAACATTAAAATCTTTGACTGCGATAACAATAGAACATTTCTTAGAAACTTTCATAGGAAAGCTGCTAAATTACGTCTTCTTTCATTGAAAATCTATATGAAAGCGCTTCGATAAATTACTTACAATACTTACCTATGAATGTTTGAAGATACATTACGAGTACCTATCTATCGTCTGGTTAAGCTATGAGGTAAAAGAAAATAACTTCGCAGAAAGTAATTAATTAAAATACGACCTAATAAATTCCGTAACGAAGATATTGCACGAAGATGCTAGTTAATAGACTAATTAATCTTAGTACCACGTGTACTGGATAGCCAATATACTATGCCGTTACATGAAAGTGCATCATGCGGTATTATGATCAAGCAAATGAGTTCAGATTCAGAATCGAATTTTCGCGTATATTTTCCCTGTGGTTTATCAATATGGCACCCAGTACCGTTATCCAATCAGAGGCGTTGAAATTCACTTTGGGTACAGCGATGCACGTCTGTCCCCAGAATTTGTATCAAAAATGCTTTACCGCAAACCGTGTAACGCTCGACGAGGCCGTTCTGTACGCTCCATTTAATTTCCAATATTGTTTGGTCTTCCAGCTTAGCCAGCCAATCTTTTTTTATGAGGTCAGCGGTCAATTTTGTAGTGAGTCTGGCTGGGTCAGGCCGCGGTGTAAACCTCGTGTAAACCAAAGTAGTACAAAAACTTAATATAACCTAGACTAAAACTTCGATGAGATACTTTGCAAGCATTATTGAATTTCACTTGTAGCCTGATAATCCCTTTTCAGGCTACAACTGAAATATACAGTAAAATGAGGCTAAATTCCCATTTAGCCTTATTTTCTGTACAATAAACGCAATCATCGAGACGATTAGGTACTAGTGGCAATAGAATAGATATTATTACGAGTAGTTTTCAGGAACACATTCTTTAACCCAGCACAGTATATTCGCACGAATCTAAGCATTTATCAATCAATTACAGAATGCACTGCGGAATCTTTAATAGCTTCATACAATACCGTCTAAGCTATGCCGCTGTATAAAGATAATAATACCAAGCCTTAGGAAAGGCTATATGGAAAATTTACACAAATGCCTCGTAAATAGCTGGCAAGCAATAAAGATCCTTCTAACGATCTTTATCTATCGTCAGCTAACGCTCTCTGCACCGGTATCGAAGACTTGGTATTTAAATAAGCTTTTCACACACTTTCATAGACTCATTTTAGTGCTAACTCACATATTTTAGAATAGTGCACTCACTTAGGTGAGTAAAATAAGTACATCATCTAGATAATTGAAAGAATAAACAAAGGATCTAACCACTATAACAGTTGATTTGGTCTATTGTTTTAATGGGTTTTGCGATATTCCTATGGGAAATTTTCTTGTGTAAGATAGATCTACCTTTCATTAGTTCAGAAGCTCAGTAATTGAAGCACATCTTGATCTAACATGCGGATCAGATTGATAAACGCGAACGGTAAAAAGTGCGGGCGTGAACTTGCATTGAGTGTGTGATGAACTGATGACAGCGAATTGATTGTGTAAGAAGTCTTAGAAATGATCAAGACGATATAATCTGTATTGAATATAATCATCCTATTGCCCTTAACCTAAATTTTGAGCTGGCCCAGTTTTCTTCCATACATCTCCATCAGCTGTCATCTCAGTGTTTATTTTCTTTCTTAGCCGTATAATTTTTTGGACTATGCATTCATTTTTTCTTAGGCTCTGGCCCTTTTCAATACAGTCGACCATATTGATAGATTTTAAACTTTTCTTGTAATCTTGTCCTCATTTCTAGTTTCTTGTAAACGAAATAGGTACTAAATTAGGCGAAGATGAGATCTAAAAAGTAGTTAATCTTGACGTCAGTAAAAACCAGTTAAGGCGATTATAGCCTCGAATGTCCTTGAGCGTTTGGGCGGAGCATAGGCGAACCCAGTGCCTCACCCCGCGCGCCCGCTTACCTCCCCAATGTCAAAGAATGTCGTACTCGTACGTAGCGCATGCAGATGCGGCGTGGGATGTATTTTGTCTTAGGCAGTTTTATGATGCTACCTACTTACTGAGTGTAGATGGATCGAGAATACGTACAATATTTATGTTGTGAGTATGAATGCTATTGTACTTACAGTAAAAATACTGCTTTCTTAGAGACAAATAAAAAATAATAATAATATCGATAAAAAACGTTTATTCAGTATACAGTTCGTTTTTTCACGTATACAGATTATAAAAAAATACAATTATGAAAAAAAAAAAAACTTATGACTAATACCGCTTTTAACAGTGGTAGTTTTAGGGTTCCGTACCCAAAGGGTAAAAACGGGACCTTATTACTAAGACTCCTCTGTCCGTCTGTCGGTCTGTCACCGGGCTGTATCTCACGAACCGTGATTGCCAGAAGAATACCATTATTATAGTTACAAACTCAAATGGGTCCCGCCTGCTTCCAACTTTTATTTAATTTAAAATGGGCTTGTTTTTAGCTTTTCAGTTAGTTTTAGTATAAGGTTGCAGTCGGGTTTTTTAATGTTTTTATTTCCTGCTTTTTAGTTTACAAATGTGAAAGATTTCGCAGACGATTTAGTTCTTGGTAGGTGTTTTTTACGATTTGTCACTTTGAATTAGTTTTTACCATATTATAAGTTGCATATATTTTTGTAATCACCTTTTAAAACCTTTTATTTTGATACCCCACTCGATAGGTTATGAGAAAAAAAAAAGACGGGTTGCACTCCGGGAGTGCCGGCAGAAGTGAAAACTTGAATATTAACGTTGAAATAAATCAATTATTAATTGAATTAATATAACTCATTTTTTTCACTATTTCTGCGTCACTTTTTTCATTAATAGATGCACTTTGTTCAATTTCCATATTTTAAACACTATACGAGTATACACGAATTTTACGAATACACAGCAGTGTAGGTACTACACAGACGGTCGAGCCATCAGCTGTCCATCCATCCATCCGTACATCCACACCCACTCCCACACACACACCCACACACACCCCCACACCCACACCCACACACACGCCCACACCCACACCCACAGCCACACACACACCCACACCCACACCCATACCCACACCCACATCCACACACACACCCCACACCCACACCCACACCCACACCCACACCCACACCCATCCATCCATCCATCCATCCATCCATCCATCCATTGTCGTGTGTCACTTGGTTCACTTCGGTTGGCACCGCCGTAGAAAGAGAGGGGGATACTTAGTAGTTAGGAGTAGTAGTTCTCCCCTGTGAAATCTCTCCTGACGGTCACGTGTCCTGACGCGACCATTGTTTTCAATACATAGCTGGATTCGACGTCTCAAGGATTGTACTGCCATTCAGCATTACAATATTAGTGATTCCATTAGAATATTTTCCAAAGATCGTAATAGAAATTTGAATTTGGAACATAATGTTGTGAAGGTGACTGCGCTGCGGGTGTGTTAGTAAAATAAAAATATTGAGCATCATTTCGAACAAGGTACGTAATCTAGGTATGAATACTTTAAAATAAGAAGCAGTTTATTAAGATTCAACATTTTCCTTAAGTTTGCCGTATGTCATTACTTCCCAGAATTTGATCCTTATTAGGGACACTATCGAATGGTGTAATAATACAGTGTGTGTGTTTTTTTTTCAAAATCAACAGGTTCGATTCCTGGCTAGAAATATTGATTTTTCAAAAATCCAATGATTCAGTTTTAGTTTTCATCAAAATCGAGCCCGCGACTCCTTTGAGTATTTTTCGCTATTCCTCATTGTATAGAATTTGGCCATCCACGCCCACTTGAAAAATTTAACCTGTATATTATATACTCTCGAAAAACAACCCTTCTTCTGGCTATCACGGTTCGTGAGATACAGCCTGGTGACAGACAGACAGACGGAGAGAGGACTCTTAGTAATAAGGTCCCGTTTTTACCCTTTGGGTAAGGAACCCGAAAAACTACCACTGTTAAGAGCGGTATTAGTCATAAGTTAGTTTTAATTTTTTTTTTGTAATTATATATTTTTTTTAAATTGTATACGTGAATAAACGATCTGTATACTGAATAAACGTGTTTTATTGATATTATTATTATATTAGTATTCAATAGACAATAATATAGCGTCCACTCGCAAACAAACTATCACTACTACTAATACTATCAACGTCCAAGCGTAAACGAACAGTCCGAGTGTACTATCTGCGCTATTTAGTCTTTGCTACAAAAATGCAGATCGGAGCGAGCCGACATGCGACACAACCTCCCCGTGCGAACGATACAGCGAGACTGACCGGGCGGCTGCTGCCCGCGCCCGTATAGGTAAAACCATGGTGTTACTGATTTTTTCCCACTTAAATAATAATTATTAAAAAAAACAAACTTAATTTTTATAAACCATTAAATTTGCTATAATTTGGTGAAAGAATCATCAAAATCGCTTCAGGCGTTTGGAAGTAGAAAGAAAATTCTTGCGTAAAATAAGAGGATGGATATGATTTTTTATTGTTAAAACTAACAGTAATATTAAAAAAATCAAACTTAAATTATATTTGTAAACATATGTCACATATCATATATTTTTTTTAATATATTTGGGCTATCCATTTGGGAGAAGTAGGCCTTCAAAGAGA
This sequence comes from Amphipoea oculea, assembly GCA_945859645.1. Classification (NCBI taxonomy): domain Eukaryota; kingdom Metazoa; phylum Arthropoda; class Insecta; order Lepidoptera; family Noctuidae; genus Amphipoea; species Amphipoea oculea. The sequence goes on from OX243876.1 coordinate 9,765,449, forward strand.
GGTCTACTTTGAAGTTTGGCGTAACCATTCGCCTTAACCGTTTAATCTAACCGTGGTGTAAAAAAAGCAAAAGTGTTGTAAATTCTTTGCTAATTTATTTACTTTTCACGAATGTACAGTCATTTCTTGATTAACTCTCGCTTAGTACGTGATGTCACTGAGTTTTATGATGGGATGCTTTTCTTCCACTTGATGCATATAAATGAGCAACCTAATAGCCAACCAGACGGTATATTTTGTATCGATTTAAATTTAAATGAGTCATTCCGAATTGAAGGACCAATTAGAGGTGCCTTTTTCAAAAATCAAGTGAAAAATTATGTTTTTAAATGATGTGATTTGCATATTTTTGATAAGTCTCGCTCTTTGCAACTCTATCATTTATTTCTTCCTTCATATCTATCCGTGCCTTATAAATAGCTCTCTATACAAATCTTATAATCTTTGATCGTAAAATCGTCTCATTAGCGTCAGGCGTTACTTCAGCCTACTTTTGTTGGTACTGTAGTTTTACGATAACTGCAAAAAGAAGCTGTTTTGCTTCCACGTTTTAGTGATGATCCAATTAATCGAAGGTTTTGTTTTTATTTATAGCTTTTTTGATGGAAATTTTAGAGATTGTGGCTTAATAGCAACTGAGGTCATCGTTGGCTAAGTATCTGTGTAGACTTTCATATTAATAAATATGTTAGGAGTTATCCCCCAAAATTTGGCGTCCGTTAACTGGTCGGATTTTCTGGCAAATAAGCTCAAAGAAATAAGGATTATTTGAGTTTGTGTAAAAACTATTAAATATTAGAAGACGTTCTAATGTGAAAATAGATTTGGTTGCTGAAAAGCTCGATGGAAGTAAGATATTATGATGTTATAGTAAAATCTATTCAGCCCGCTCAACTGGCAGTCACATCAACAAGCGAAAAAAAATTGTAGACGCCAAAACTCAAAAACAAAAGCTGGTGATCAAAATTACATAAAAGCAGATAATAGCATGTCCAAGATGACGAATTGCACAATTAATGCCAGTGGCGACCGTGCCAAGTAGTGACTGATTTACCCGGCAGTCGCTCCACTTGCGACGGATAAACGCGGTTAACGGAATTCGTCGTTTTCACCGGACACCGGCATCATCCGAATCTGGAACACAAACGCAACAAAATATGCGTGAAAATCTTGTATAAACAGACGCCTTTTATTTACTTGTTTGTCTTATAAACTTACCGTTTCGCACATGCTTGCCGTGCAGCACACTTTTATTTCACGCTATTTTAACCTTTGCTTCTTACACAACTTAAACTATATTTGTGTGCACGTTTTTGGCAGTGAGACTAGCGTTTCGGATCGGAAGTTTAAAATTCGCATCAAGCTTAAACATTGGTTTTGGATGCGTGCGTTGCGTATGAATGCTAAAAGGATGCATCAAAGAGTTCCTTGTTCACTTGTACAACGAATGAGGTTTGTGTGCTAAAATTAAGACAGACTATGAATTAGAATCTTTTAATATAATTAAGGAAAGTATGCATTGGTTTGCTAGAAATGAGAATACGATTACATACATAGTTAGAAATCACACCTAGATAACGTTATAACAAACTGTTTCTGAAGACTTCAAATTGAAACAAAATCTTTGCCCGATCCTCAGTTTATCAAAAGCAATGACTCATTCGAAAGAAAGTAAAACATACGGAGATAACTCAATAAAGATTACTTTAGTGGGTATATCAGTCATATAAATCGTATCGTCCGATCGGCTTGCAAAAAGACTTCTTTTAGCCAGCGAACACTTTCAGTAGCAAGAAAGTACCTACTTAAGATTACTGGGGCGCCAACATTCCGCCAACTAAGTGCCTTAAAATATTCTACCAACATTGAAAGTTTTAAACAAATACTTAGCAAAGTGTTTTATATTTTCATGGTTAATGCTTAAATTGGAAAATCAGGAAGTGATTTCGTAGACAATGGCATCGAAAGCTGGGTCAGTGGTTGCCATTACCATTAGTCGTGATTTGCTCAATCAATTATCGCTATTCAGAAATGCATTTTTGTGTCAGTGGGTAAAACTGTAATGGCTAACAAGCCAGAGTAATACAATAGATTGTACTATGGACGAGTTTCTCACCCGGCGCGCAAATGACGACGGCTAATAGTAGCTTTTGAGCAGTCTTCAAGTGGACTACTTCGGATTGTCTCTGAGGTGTTAGTGTGTTAATTTGCTTGATGTAATAATGATAAGTGAGTGATGATAATCAGCGGCCTGTCAATGTTGGAGGCCTTTGGAGATGATGTGTTGAGCTCGAGACGAGTTTTGTACTGGTTGAACCAGAATGTTTGGAACTGGATTTTTGAAGCGATGAAGATAAGGTATCGGGGCGTCGCGGTTGATGCACTTTTCGCTTTGGAACTTCAATTGTTTTCGGGCCATAGCTTTGATCGTAGCTAGAAGGTCAAGAAGCAGCTGTATGTTAAATTACTTTTCGTCTCCATAGAGATCTACTTTTTGGAATGGCCGACTAGCTTCGACTCTCTGACTACCTGACCGACTCCTTGAAAATTCAAAAGTGCCTGTAAATGGTTTAATTGAAATAAATGCGTTGAGTTTGAGTTTTAATATTTGCGGAAAACTAGATATTGTGCAATTTTTTGAGGCAGGCTTAAGAGTTGCAAGACCAGTCATTGAACTGTAAAAAAAAAACTGAGAAAATGTGTCATTCACTAATTAAATCACTCAGCAAGTCCATATCACTTTTCCGGCATTCTCAGTGCGGATGTCCGGATCCAATATGTAGACCACTCCCGTTCCGTATTTTTACCGCGATGTATCCTGCCAGACGTGTTCCAAAGAAAGTTGAATGTTATAAGAAAAACCGTTCCGTTCCGCCTTCCATATTTGAACAGCATTTTCCCGACAAATTGATTGACAGATAAAACTAACAACATGGAAGTAGCCATGAGGTTGGTTTTTGTTTAACCTTTTGAACGCCATTGTCACATATATGTGACAAACGAAATCTTACCCTGAACGCCAACGTCACAAATATATGACAAAATACACGTCGCACGGGTCGCACCATATTATGAAATAAACAATTTAATCATTACTTTTGTGTGTTTTTATTTATATAATTTAAAAGTTTAAGATTCCGTCTATATTGTATTGCATGAAACTAATATAAATAAACCACCAATATCGAGAAATTTGTTGTTTTAAGTGTGTGTATTTTGTTAAAATGGCCTGGCGTCAGGGGTACGGCGATACGTTTATACTCTGGCGTTCAAAAGGTTAAAGACTAAAAAGCTATTATTTATGTTTTAATGTTACAACATACCTAAGTACAGACGCCAGCACATCAAGCTACCCGAATCTGTCAAATTTTCCCAATCAACTTTGAACCTTATGCTTTAGCGATAAAGTTGAAAATCTATTAAAGAAATTTGAAAGATTGTAGTAGCTTGATGTACTTGCTACCAAACATTCAGGTTCATTAATACCAGCGTTTCATTGTCCCACTACAGAGCAAAGCCCTCTTCTCATACTGAGAAGGTATGAGCATTGATCACCACGCTTGCTCAAGACTTGTTGGCGATTTCAGATTCAGACTTATATTAAATTAGTCCAGGTTTCCTCTCGATGTTTTAGAATTGGTCCTAATAATCCTAAAAATTAAAATACTATAGGTAGGTACCTAAATGACTACATAATTACATGCAAATATAATTTAATGTGTTAGTGATTTTTCGCATGTTTTTTTCAAATTGAAAGATGTAGGTACTCGTAAAGCAAATATAAACTTGCATGTAAGCTTTTTCACCAAAAAATATTACAAAGCAGTAACATCTTCCTTAGCGTTTGTGAGTTAATTAAACATGCAGGAACGGATGGTGTGCATTTAAATTAATATCTTTATTAACCGACGAAAAAAAGGAGGAGGTTCTCAAGTCTACACGTAATTTTTTTTTTATCTTTACTTTAGGAATAATGTAACGGAAATAATAATAATAATAATAATATGTTTATTCGGTATTAAAATTGGTAAAATTATTACAAGTCTTAGAAATTAATTACATAGGTATAATAAAGTTAGATGCCTGTACTAGGATAAACCTGTATCACAGGCGGCATGAGCATACTATATGTTAATGGTAGGACAATAAAAATTCTTAACAATATTTAACATTAGAAGTTTTGAAATAATGACAAAATTTAATTAATTAATTATTTTATACCTAGTTTACTTAAATACTATTTATCTTAAAGATCAAAATAACAAAAAATCTTATAAAGTATACGTAATTATTTAGTTAGCGTTAAATAGTTTCTTGCACTTTAAAACTTAGCTACACATAATGAATATGATTTTGCGTCAGCAGAAAATGGTAAGTGGGTTAAAGTCAATGTTGCACAAAACTAAATCACGTTCGAGGTAATGTGTTTCATCAACAAAATCGAGGGTTTGTAGGCCAGTGCAATGTTTTGTTGAGTCAACAGCAGGCAGTAAACACGGAAGTCTGGCCTTAAGTATGACGCTCTAGGCGCCCTCGTAGTCGATAGAGTTGATGTACCTGTATTCCGCTATTTTCCTAGCAGGGCACCCAGCTTCTCCCGTTTTGTGGCTATTGGGCTTTTTAAAGCGTGAGCAAGTTGCACATTTCGGTGTGTCAGCTTTCTTCGCGCACTCTGACATCGAGTGTCCTTCTTCACCGCAGTGACCACACGTAGATTTTAGGTCTCTGCATGTTTTTGCTGCATGACCATATTGTTGGCATTTGTAGCATCGGGTGACCAAGGTGAAGTCCCTGACAGGGCATGACGTCCAATTTATAAAAAGCCTTGATTGGGATAATAGGGCTTTACGTATGTTGGCTGTAACTTCAATGACGTAATTACAGGTCGACGCATCTTTCTTCCCAGATTTGTGGCTTAATTTAACCACGCTCAAAAAGGACTCCATAGGCAATGCTGGAAACTTATCGGTTACGTTCTGTTCATAAATGCACCTGAAGACTTCAGTTTCAGCCAAAGTAGTCGGCACACCTACAACCACGATCCGAGGTTTGCGCTTGTTTGGTTCGTCGGCGGTAAGTCCGGATGTAGAGAGCTGGACTGCGTGCTTGAGTTTGTCAGCATCATGTTTCGTCTCGGTACTAATAATAACGCCTCCATTTTTGGTCTTTCGGACACCACGTACATGCAGCTTCATTTGTTCAGGGCGAATGATTTTTTGCACGAGGTCTTTTGTTTCGTCACTTGACTTTAATTTATCGTTAGGATAAATAGCTACAGAGCTTAAATTGTTAGGCCGAACGAAATCATTTGCTCCCTTCTTCACCATATCGGCAAACGAAACATTTCCCGCAGAACCAGAGTCCTTAATCGTCTGCTTGAGATCCGAAATATGTTCCGTCAGGTCTCGCTTTTCCTTAAGGGCATCAACCGCATTGTACGCGTGAATGGCTTTCTGCTTCAGCGACTGGTTTGTAGGTTAAGCTCTCAAGTAATATAATCACATATAGTATGAGCGAAAGTATGTAATTACACATACTATAGCTATAAAACTACATAGCGCATAAATTCCTTAGGTATAGCTACATCCTATAACGAGCTATACTTTTCAAGCTTAAATCCAACAGGAAACTACCCATAAAAATAAAATGCTGAATCTAAATGTTTTTTCCAGGCACATGACATTTCATGTGTTAGTAATTTTATTTAAACCAAGGGCATAAAATAACAAATTTCCAATGGTTTACAAATTTAAAGATGTAAAGCTTAAACAAGCTATGAAGGTTTTCACAGACTCACGCCATAAAAGGTTTCAAAATATCCTCATGTTCTTAAGCATTTGAGAGCTACATACAGAAACTCCATTAGCATTTAAATTAATATCTTTATTATGTTTCCTTTAAGAATACTGTAACGGAAATGGTTTGTAGGTTGTGTGAGCGAAAGTATATTGCACATACTATAGCGATGTACCTAATCAAGCTTAAAGCATTAATTTAAATTAATCCATTTACAGACACTTTTGAATTGTCAAGGAGTCGGTCAGTCAGAAAGGTGAAGCTAGTTGCCATCGAATCCCTCTTAGGGGTTTATTTATAAACGATGACAAAGTGACGTTTAAACAACAAAAATGTATAATTGAACAGTCGCTAAACACTACTTAACTTTAGACAATGTTTATGAATAAAGGCTTAAAGGTAAGCACTTATAGCTAGAGCCTATAACATACAGTACTAAAATTTTTGAATAGTCAAGGAGTCAGTCAGTTAGAAAGACGATGCTAGTTGCGATCAAATCCCATAGCGCCGCGCCTATAGTTAGAGCCCATAAAAAAAAGACGGGTTGCACTCCGGGAGTGCCGGCAGAAATGAAAACTTGAAAATCAATTATTAATTGAATTAATATAACTCATTTTTTTTTCACTATTTCTGCGTCACTTTTTTCATTAATGCACTTTGTTCAATTTCCGTGTGTCACTTGGTTCACTTCGGTTGGCGCCGCCGTAGAAAGAGAGAGGGGGGGGGGATCTCTCCTGACGGTCACGTGTCCTGACGCGATGTCCTGACGCGAGTTTAACATTTTTTACCCATTACTAAAAGTGTGCAACGCCGCTAAAGAAGTTTTCACTTCAAAAACAATACTGAAAAGCTCAAATCCAACAGAAAACGTACATGGCCTAATACGGAGCGAATCTATATTAAACCATACAGATTTATATGAGAATTTTCCAATAGAAACCCGATTATACTTTTCATGAGTTGGGCCTGAGCTGAAGACTTACTGGCATTACGCACGAAAGACTTCACAGTTCACTAAATACTTGAATCTACATCCGTCGTCTTACTGAGGCAATGAAAGAGAAAATAGAATATATAAACAGCTTATCTCCTTCGTAAATTGCGGACACGGGGCGTTAAATAACAGATTTCTCTCGACTTAGGGCTCAGACACACTATCATATTTTGGCCGATTATGAAGGTTGTTAATACTATAATACAATTTAATTCTACGCCAAGCACACCCTTAAACAGTCAGCCGTACAGCGTACTACCTTATTGCTGACTGACATATAATAATAGTAAAATAATAATATCCTCTTGACCGATTTCGGTCACAGTGGCCCATCTCAACGGAGATTAGCCAGGTACGCAGATTTTAAAGTGCACAAAGTTGTGCATAAACACAGGTGAACTCTGTGTTTTTACTCTTATAGTCGGATGGGACGGCAATCCGACACGACCGAACAGATATCAAGCGCAGGACCAACGGCTTTACGTGCTTTCCGGGGCACGGGGGTATCACACCAATTTCCAAACTCCTAGCTGCTACTGAGTATCACTTTGCCCGACCTGAGAATCGAACCGGTGCTTGCCGACCACGAGACAAACGGGGTAAACATTTTATCACGTCACGGCATGAGCTTTCCTTATGTTGTTCGAGTTTCGTACATGATCCGAGAGAAGATAATTAAATAGTCCCAAGTTCCCTACTGGAAGTAAAAAAAGATAACTAATTGGTTCGTATACGCGTATAGTGTTACTGTTGTTTTGATAAATGCGTATGATGTTACGGATACGCTTGAAAACCCTTTAGGGTAAGGGCCATTGATATATAGCTTTTTATATATCAATGGTAAGGGCAGATGTGTGAGTTCATCCACCTTTGAGCTAGTATTGTTATAAATCGAGCTGTTGCTTCTGGTTTTTCTTGAGAAACAATAAATTTATTTACTCGTAATAATTACAATTAAATGACCTAATAAAAAATGCGTTGCTCGAATAGCTGGACCTCAGTTTCGTTTCAAATCTACAACACGAATTTCAATACAAGGTGTTGAGGAAATTAAACTGAGTATGTATAATGACGTTCCCAGTCTGCATACAAAATTCAACCGAATATATCCAAAGTTAAAAAAAAAAAATTACCAAAGCCATTAGTCGGTCCATCACTACTATTTAGTTGGTTAGAAGAAAAATACGTTTTCAATTTCGAGGTTAGGATTTATTTGATAGTTTCAAAATGATCCTATTCATTAGTATTGCCAGTGTTTTCATTTGTTGTCGTATTGTCGTATCCACATTGTGTAATATAATATACTTTATCTACAGTTTCTCTATTGTTACTGCTAACAATGTACTGCATCGTCAACCCATGCCTTTACAAGTCCAGAGCCATACATTACAAACGTGTCAAATCTTGCGCACAGCCGCTATGTTTAAACCCACTATGTCGTTCACATTTGCGTGCCGATTCGCGAATGTAAGAGAAATTGTTTTAATGCTAATTGTAGCTAGTACTTACCCTATAAAATAGGTTATTGTAACGGTAGTAACCTAACATCCTTTAAGTAAATATGCACTATTGTTATCTGATGTTGAAATGACTTACACGTTCATGTTGGTCCTTTATCGGTCATGACATGTGTTCAATATTGATGTAGATTTTAGTACTGTGAATGAGGCTTTGATAATTTGAAAGTTAAGGAGATATTGTATTAGTTGTATTACAGAAAATATGTTTAATTTTCGCGATAATTTCCGCGAATCTTTTGTTGTCTTAAAATTTATTTAGCATAATCAGCCTATAATGTTCGCACTGCTGGGACATAGACCTCCTCTCGGAGAGAGTGGGCCATAATCCACCACGTGGGCCCAGTGCGGGTTGGTAGATGTCACATGTCTTCGAATTTTTGGCTCTAGGACATGCCGGTTTCCTCACGATGTTTTACTTCACCGTTTTGAGAGCAGTGGTGATGAAATAATTAGCAGAAAGTAAAGTGCCTGCTTAGGTTCGAACCCACGTAAGTTGCGGGCGATGCCACTGGATCACCACTACTCAAAAACACACAACACCACATCAAAAACTTATTTGCGTCTTAGAATTTGGCCCTTATAGCCCCGTTCAGAAACATTGGTCAAGCAACAGTCTCGAATCAGAACTGATCAACTGAAAGGTTAGAGTAAAAATTAGTATGAAACAAGTTCGTTTTAAACCCAGAGATACAAAAAGATTAAGAAGTAAAAAACTTAGCCTAACACAAACAGCTTCGCGCTGCTGTCAAAATCAATTAAGCAGTACACCTCACCTGCTCTCGTTTACACTGTTACAGTAGCGGTAAGCTCTCACGTTACACTCAATTCATGCTATCTCTTATCAAATCTCCTGTGAAAATATCTCTCGAGACTTAGCATGGGACGCAAGATTTAGGTAAAGTCAGGAAAATTTATTGTTGAGCAAACTGACTACCTACTTTAATTGTCCGTGTATTCAAATCACAACGGAATTCTTTGACAGTTTTATGAAATGGCTATAACACGGCAAATTGACGTAGGGTGTCAATTTGCTTAACAATTAATTCCCCTGACTTTGCATACTTGTAAACAGGTACATGCTTGTGCGCTGGAATGTTGAAAATTCGAGCACTGGTGGTTTTGATTTAAGAGAATGCTCACATTTTTTTTCTTTGACAAATAATTTTTTGAAGTGAAATACAAGTGGCCACCGGAAAGACCTTAATGAATTTAAATATTATTCATACCATTTAATTTTGTACAAGAAATTACATGCACCACAATTTCAAGTATTTTGATTGGAGTAAAAATTCCGCGTGGTTTGTGAAAATATAAAAGTATCAACTTGTGGGTTTATAGCTGTTTCTGCTTTCTACCAATTTAATATTACACCAAGCCAGGGAAGCGACTACTACCATATAAAACGCAATTCTTCACACTACCATATAATATTCGCAGATCATCTGTGGAAACTGGGAACTTCCTGCTATTAGTTAGTTGCACTAAAGTCACACACGGGTCCATTCTCATCACAATAATCAATGGCCACGGGGACTAACTGAACATAATGATGCGAGCCATAGCGTAATGGTGCGAACATAGAAAATACTTTTATTTTATTCCTGGTCAGGTACGGATTCGGTTTCTCATGAAAAGTGTACAAATGATTGTGATTATTGAGTTTTTGGAAATAAATGCCTTTTTTCAAGTTTTCAATTTGTAATTTATTTGGTCCTTCGAGTCCGAACCAGCTTAGGTACTTTAAACCCCAGATAGCGCAAGTTGGTCAGACTCGAAGGACCAAAATTGCAAACTGCGACCTGGTAGTCATAATTCCTTTACAAACCAAAGGCTTCCAATTTTGCATACAGGTGGCGGTCATAATTTCAAATATAAATATTTATTTAAAGGGACTGGAAGTACTTGCCTATTCGTTAGTTAAAACATCGAAATTATTTTAGATTTCAATGTTGACTATTAATACGGATTAGAGTTACACGTTCAATTCAGGTATAGGTAGGTGCATCCTAAGTCCATACCTGTCGGTTATTGAAGTCATTATCAAGGAGTTGTCCGTAATTACTGTTTAATGATTATTTTTGTACTTGCAAGTTACTGCGAATCAGTCGTGATTGACATTAGATTGTTTGCGTAAAACATATCCACTGATGTGAAAATAAACAAACGGGAAACTTTCCAATTGCATAACCTTAAGAAGTAACCATTGGATACGGTTACGTAGGAGACGTCTTAATAAAAGCTTAAACATTTCGGGGAAAAACTTTTTCAGATGATGCACAATTAGAATGTATATAAAATTCAAAGTCCTGACTGAACGATTTATCAACGCACAGCCTAAACCGCTGGTCCTACAGACATGAAATTTGGAGGGTGTTTTCTTTGTGAAGAGTAGGTTTCCACTAAGAAAGGGTTTTTCGGAATTCCACCCCTAAGAGGGTGAAGAGTTTGATTTGAACCTGAATTACAATTGAATTGTCTCGTTCTTAAGATATAGTTAGGACTTTAGGACATGTTGTTTAACTAATGCAGTCATGTTCCAGATTAATTTTGTATGAAGGTAACAAAAAAACATAAAAAATTCCTCATTTTTTCAAAAACTTGCTGATTTAGTGATTCTGATGGTTTATAAAACAAGTGAAGGTTTGTAAGAATCCTTAAATCGAAAACCCAACTTTCCCCGTCCTAGGATCCATAAACACTTAACTAAATATCAACTCTAGATTGACACGATAAAATTTGCATGCTGACTCGGTTGCAAGAGTGAAAATTGATTGTACGCATTATAATTAAGCAGTGGAACGCGGTCGGTGTGACAGGCAGCCAGCCCGTGGGACCTACTCGACCCATTAACACGAATTGTGCGAGTGACAACGTTGTAAACGGAGTGATGTTGAATTATCAAACTAATGATGGGTTTGCAGATCAAGTCTTTAGTGAAATTGTGAATTTACGTAGGTAAACGACGTTTGGTGACACCCTTCAATTATAGGACGATTTACAGTGCTATTGAGAGCAGTGGTGGCCCAGTGGTAGTGGCCGGGATTTACGAATTGTAGGTCGTAGGTTCGAACCCAGACAGGCGCTTTACATTGTGTAAGTTATTTCATCGCACCACGCGTTCTCAAAACGGTGAAGGAAAACATCTTGAGGGAGCCGGCATGTCCTAGAATCAAAATTCGAAGATATGTGGCATCTACCAACCCGCACTGGGCCCGCGTGGTGCATTACAACCCACTCCCTCTCACCAAGAGAAGGCCCGTGTCCCAGCAGTGGGAACAGTATAGGCGGATTATGCTATATACACTGCTACAAGGAACTTTTAGCGCTCGTATAACGTTGACAGAGGGGCACTGTTGGTAAACATTTGTGCAATTGTTTTGAGAAATGGATTGAAAAAACAACAGGTTAGTTCCGATTTTTGACACCCGCCAAAATAACCTTCTAGAGCTATAAATAAGTTGGTGCTAGCTTTGCATTTGCAATCACAAATGAAATAACCAAGTACATTTGCTTAAACATATTCAAAGCTAATATGTTCATGTAAATTACTCTTGTAATAATAGGTTCCATACGTAATAATAAATAATTATAAATATAATTACGCACCGTTTTTTCAAAGAAACAGAAGTCTAACATTCCCGCCAGTCTATTCACATTCACATCACCACTCCGGCGAGGCGTCATTAAAACGCGCCGTCTAACCAACCATTCGCTTTAGATGGAAAAACTTAAGTTCCTGACTCTGGATGACGTTACAAAACGAAATAGATTCACGGGTGGTCGCCCTTAATGATTGCCGGCCACTAGGATACGTACAGTCAGCTCCGCAGATAAGGCGAGGCTAGGTTAGCCCTCGAAATTTAATTATTCCTTCGTTTTTATTGCAATTTCCAGGTCAGTAACAGGTTTTGCGTTGACCAAAATATGATTCACGACCATAATAAATATTTATTTACTTCATTATAATCGGGGTTTGAAATACCGTTATTTTTGGGATCCGGTACCAATATCCTTGGTGTGATACCGGTACCAGAGTAGTACCTGTAGTATTGGTATTTTTAATCAGTATCGCTACTGAACCGGTACCAAACAAATATTTCCGTAAGTTAGAGTGAGAAAACAGATATAGTAAGTAAAAAGGAAAATTAGTTAATAGGCACTAGAAAAATTACTTTAAGTTTGCCGACGAGGTTCCACGTACCTACAAATATGAGATTTTTGATACCCGCCGGGTACCTGAATCGTTACCGGTACTGGTTAGGTGGATTACCGGTACCCAGCTACCGAAATGGCAAGAACCGCTAAGTGCCGGTACAGAACCTGTACTTTTAGTACCGGTTTCAAGCCTTGATCATAATCATTAAAATTTATTATCAATACAACTCTAAGTTCAAATTCCTCTTTTGCGTGACTATTTCATGAAATCATGACATTTGAGGCCAATATTAACTTCAGAATTATATTCACGATTTTAATGATCATATTTCCTTAAAATATACATTTGTTACGGTCGCGAATGATATATGGATCAACATACACCTGACACTGCCCTGCAAAAAATTCGCGGGCTACTTTAACGCATCCCCCTTAAGGGCTGTGCACAACAGACACGCCTAGGTGAGGCCGGCGGCAATAAGTGTCGGGTTAAGACTTCAATTTCGCGAAGGTTCCTTGTAAATCCTAAATTATAGAAGGCATAAATTTCTCGAAAGCATCCGATTCAATTTACTGAAATTTATTGGGCGAAATGTTACGTATTAACGTAACTTTGATCAATCCATCGTCGCATAAACAACACTTGACCAATTGAAATGGCTGTCTCCTTCCAGTAAGGCGGACTTGCAACTAAGTAACAGAGCTTTGTTGAATAATTAAAGGCGTTCGCTTGAACTTGAGGCCATCGCCTTTGAACCTGCGATGTCCTGATTTGTCTAATGACAGTCAGACTCTTGAAAATGTTCGTCCCATACATGGTCTAAATCATTAACCGTTACTTCTGTCCCAGCCTTTAAGGCTGCAAGATGGTAAACGCAGACAAAATGTTAGTTTGCGGTTACAGACGCACTGAATCTCAATATCTACCTAGGCAGAAAATAATTTACGTCTGGCTAAGCCATTAGTGATAATTTTCCGTACGTTGCAATGGTTGAAAAAGCTATGCAGGTTTTGCGAGAAATCACTATGCTGTAAATGCCTTTGTTACAAAAAAGTAAACTAAAGCAGAAAAGTATAGTTTGCATACATTTTAAATATATAGTAAGGTCTTAGCATCCTATATTTATAAGGGCTATGAACCTAACGTCTTCTCTGCCGCAAGTTCATTTAAGGCAACTGCGCCTTACCGTTTCTTATATTACCTCAAAGACTGTTAAACCTGGTACGATATCTTCGGAAAAGTTATTCGAGTGTACATTCGATGTTCATCGTGTTCCCTTATTTATGTTATGTCTCTAAATGTGCACTAAAGCTTCACGACTTCAGTTTGTCTTCTTATTTGTGTAGCTGACGTTACTTTAGTCACGAGTGGGGTTATTCGCTATTCAATTACTCTGCGCAATAAGACACGGGTAGGAATATGCTGTGGCTGAATTAAGGGCGTGCGCTACAAAGATAATAATGTTCAAGTAAGTTATCTGGATGTAATTAGATCTCATTGGGATTGGTTTTTCGAAAAAGTAATTGTTTTCAATCAGCATAAATATTTTACTTTCGTTTACGTTTTCGTTGAGGTGGGTATCTTCATCTGTTTTGGTATTTACTAAACTGTAATGATAATTTACTTCTTGTGCAGCCAGTTTAATTACAAACCAGGAAAACTGTAATGCGATTGTATTGGGAAATTCTGAAACACAATTTTGCGTGGCCTCTTTGGAGATGTACAGCCAAGCTCATGGCTTTGTGTATTCAATTCTAAACCTAGATACTCGACGATAGAGATGATAATGTAACAGCGTTAAGCAATAAATCTTTGACTGATTGTTAATACCGAACTCCCAAGTTTGCGTTAAGCAATAAATCATTGACTGATTGTTAATACCGAACTCCCAAGTTTGCGTTAAGCAATAAATCATTGACTGATTGTTAATACCGAACTCCCAAGTTTCAAATTCGAAATCAACAAACTGAAATGTTAAATAGTTCAGCTTGTTGGAATCTTGGTTCCTCGTTATAAGAATAATGCCAAGGAATAGATCTAAAAGCGGGCTTTTTACTCCAGACTTTCCTAACCAGTCTCCAAAGGACCACAAAATGCTACAAAATAGCTTCCATCCGCGCTAAATATCATAATCTTCGTGCCAAAGAGGTATTCCTAAGCCACAAGCAGCAATCTGGAAAAATTATATAATAAATGTAGAAAAAGAAGAAAGAAAATAGATTAGCCATAAGTACTTAATATAATGTTGTACAGGCACTTAGTAATACCACAACTCTGTTGCAACTTTCACGGCACATCAGGGATATTATAACGTAAGTTTTATGGCGAAATGATGGATTCATACAAAAATGCACACGAAACTGACCGCGGTCTACGCATTTCACTTTCAACAAAAAGTCCAGTCGTGACAATAACAGAATCAACTGATTGTGTAAGTGAGAAATTCGATTAGTCTTTGAGAACTAGATTTACCAGAATGAATAGGCTTTTACTGTAAATGTACGCACGATTACGAAAAAGTGGCCAATACTATGAAAATAGCACAATACACACCTAAAGTGCTTGCCTACTATCCTCATGGTCTAATATCGTTAGATTTAATGCCATCATCCAGCACATGAAACGGTACTAAAAATTATTTTGACCAAACACAGCCTTGTTTGCCCACTATGTATTGTCATCGTAAAATGAAATCTCAGAGCCAAAATAGTATGTCGTTGTCAACCCGTGCGAGGCGTAAGAATCAATTAAAGAAATTCAATTGCTATGGTGTACGTCGCCACAATGTTGTAACTGGGCGAAGAAAATTGCAAATGGCCGCTACTTGTGTCCAATTATAATGAACCCACATATTATGTATGTTTAGTAGGCTCAAAACGTGAGGAAAGCACGTATTTTTGTCATTATTGGAACCGGTTATCCTGTTGCTGTGCAACATAATATCGTATCAGATGTTTATTTTAAAACTTAGAATCACAGATCCCATAGACGGCTGAACAGCGATTTACTAAGCAGCAGCGCTACATACAGGCTGAATTACTAGATTATCCACTACGGATCCTTTTCCTTATGTCAGAGTTGGACCCATAAAAGTTGTTCATACTCGTGATTACTTTCAAACCTTGAAACATTGCTAATGAATTCAAAATCAGCCAGCATAAATAACCTCGGTTTAAGAGGAAATGCGGTCTGAGAAACTTTTTGAAAAAGCCTAAGTAAAAAATCATAATTGGAAGTTTGGCTCTCGCCTATTTTCTCCTCCAATATTGGACTAATTTAAAAGATATTTCATAAACAGAATAAGAAGGATATATACTGTGTCCCTATGTTTTCCTTTTTGATGATACATTATTTTTATAAGCACTAGAACCCTCAAAAAAAGGCTCAAAATTGCCGCTGTCAACGGAGGCCTAGTGTGAAAATTTGACAACTATTAATGAAAAAAGAAAAACATAGGGACACAGTATATATTCTTCTTATTCTGTTTATGAAATATCCTTATTGGTCCAATATTGGAGGAGAAAATAGGCGAGAGCCAAACCTCGAACTATGAATTTTTACTGAGGGTTTTTCAAAAAGTCTCTCCGACCGCATTTCCTGTTAAGACTCTTTGTAAACAAAAGTACTGCTTATTCCTTAAGAAATTTCTGCTGCTACTTTCCTGCTCTTCAAATTATATAAACACCAACAAACGATTCTTCTTTACCAATTAAAAAGTTTCTGCACGGTACTAAATCTCTCGTCAATGTTATGAAACAAGTCGAAGAAAGGGCTCCAATTCGTCACCGCTCTAACAACGAAATGTCAGTTTAGAAACTTCAAGAAAAGAAAACTAATTGAATCAAATTGCCATTTGTCATTTGCATGTCGATTGATCGGCTTGGAAAAAGGAGGAGACTCTCAATTGGTCGCATGCCTGTGTGTTGCTTTTATGTATGTAAACCGATTACACAAGTCGTGACCAATTTGCAGAGTTCTTTTTTTTAATTGAATGAGAATCGATCCCGTTTGATTGAAAAAGGCTTTGCATTTTAATCAGGTAATTCTTCTAGAACTATGATAAAAACTCAGTCTATTGGTAGAAACTGTGTTTTTATCAAACTTTACCAAGTATGCTAAGATTGTTTGGAAGAGTCTATGGACTAACAATGCCATTGAATTGCGGACTTCAACTGAAACAGTCATTCAGTCAGATTTTTTTTGGTTCTAGTTTTTTTTTCTTCACGATGCTTGCCTTCACCGTTTTCAGAACAGTGGTGATGAAATAATTTACACAAAGTAAAGTGCCTGCTTGGGTTCGAACCCACGACCTACAACTCGTAAGCCGCAGCCATTACCACTGGGCCACTACAGCTTTGCAGAATAAAATCCCACATGAAAGAATTGCCTCCAAGTTGTTTTTTATAACCCTTGGCTTATTTGCTAAATCTATTACTTTTCACCCTTCATTATTGTAACAAACAAATTGTAACTCCAATACATTTAACGTAAAGCCTAACATTGGATGCGCTTTAACGCGTTAAAAAAACTCATTTATATTGCGAATTAGTGGAATAAGACGAGCCTTTTCCCGAGCTATTTGTTACGTTATTATATCGTAATTTCTGATTAGTTACACTCTATGGTGCAGGCCTATTCGGTGAGACATCTTCTCTTTACTAGCCCAGTCGATTAACTGTACTTCTCAGGTATTATAGTTGCCATTTTTAGGTTATGTCCCACTGTTGGGCGGATAAAATAAGTTGAAATGCGATTTGAAGAGGAAAACTTTTTGACACGATACGGCTGGTGACCTAGTCGAACTGTTATACGGTACATTACAATTCATAAATCATGATTTTGGTTCGAAGTTCAGCTTATAATAAGTCAGGGCAGAGTTTAAACATTCTTAATATTTCTTACATATTTTCTCCACTTTTATTATAAAACTAGCTGTGCCCGCGACATCGTTCGCGTGTCTTTTTTTATTATTTTTCTAAAATAAAAGTAGCCTTAGTACTCCTTATAACATCAGCTATTTGCCAGTCAAAATCGGTCCAGCCGGTTCGGAGATTAGCCGGAACAGACAGAAAAAAATAAAAAATATATTTTTAGTCGTAAGTATCATATAATATCATATTTATTTAGTAAAAAACTGTTATTTTGACATTACAAACAGACTTTTCAATTTTATTTATTTGTACTAGCAACGGCCCGCGGTTTCACCCGCATAAGTTTCCCATGGGAATATCGGGATAAAAACTAGCCTATATCCTTTCCCGGAACTCAAAACTATCTCTATACCAAATTTCATCTAAATCGGTTCAGCGGTTTAAGCGTGAAGAGGTAACAGACAGACAGAACTGCGCTGCCTGCGCTCTCTAAACACTTTATTATTTTGCCCATAGACGCGTTATTTTAGCTAACACGTACACCACTTCTCCAGCTATTTATTCGCTTAAGATAAACTAAATCGTGACCAGATACTTTGACGCCGTAAAAAGCATGATTGGATCTTTATTAGCGAAAATGTATGTCGATTCTTGTGACGATTAATACGTAATTCAAAGAAAATATGAGTGTAAAGTGCCGTTTTTGTAAAAAGGTAACTAATCTGTCATAGTCACGTTTCTGATTGCGAAATGATAACAGACGGACGTTCTGTAGTTTTTAGTCATAAATATAAAAAATACCGTTTTCTTAGTTGTATTGTAAACAGTTAAAAGATATTGTTCTTAACAGAACGATGTTTATTTATTTGGTATTCTAACAAAGAATACACTTATATCTACAATATAAATCTACAATAATAAAAAGGTCCTTGTACGTGTTCTCCTTCAATTACAGCCTACAGGAGACCACAGCACGCACATATAATAAGGTGATAAAAAAAACCGGTCAAGTGCGAGTCGGACTCGCTCACCAAGGGTTCCGTACTTGTAGGTATGTAAACTGATGATCACGGATTTTTTTTTTTTGTAATTTAACTACAAATTTACGGTTTTCGGATGTTTTCCTTTACTTGTGCTACATGACATTGCTTCTTGCCAAACATGATTTTAGGTCAAAGGGAAGTACCCTATAGGTTTTGATTTCGGAACTTTTGATTGCGTTGACTAAGAAGTTTGATTTTTTCACTGCTTCAAGGGATTGCAGCTGAGTATATGATATTAATTTCAACTTGATAACTCCATGCATTCCTGAGAAAAAGGATCTTGACTGGACGGACAGACAGATGGACAACGAAGTGATCTTACAAGGGTTCCGTTTTTCCTTTTGAGGTACGGAACCCTAAAAATGGTCGTCCACTCACCTAGCTACTGTTCTGCCAATGCTCCTTGTACCGTTTCTCGGCAACCATGACCGATTTTACGTCAAAAAAAAAAATGGTTTCTGGAAAGTGCCTTCCATCTTCAATATTTAAAAAAAGTAGCTAGTATCGCCTATTGGTTTATTGGCTCCATATGAGTAATGTGTTTATCTATAGGATTAGCGCTCATAACTCTTGGTATCACGCGATAATGTCACAGATCATTAACTTATTGCTATAAGTAGTTTATGCGGCGCGGGCGCATTTCACAATCTCGAGAATTTGTTTAGTGCTGTCGACTGTAGAGATCTCCATATTTTCCGATGGGTGCTGTGGTTTGAATAGTTGGTTTATTTTCAGGTAATATGTATTTATGTTAATGGTCATAAATCTGTGATGACGAATCGGAATTGTGACAATAGTGAATAAACTCGAATAAAACATGGCACTTTACTTTTGCTTTTGCACGTTTAGGTGATTACACTTTGGTTTAAGTTATAAAATCACTGAAAAGGAACGAAAATAATCCAAAGGGCTATTAAAGTGCGTACTTCTGCCTACAGCCAGGTAAAGATCCAAGTGTCTCGACTAACGTCCAAATTCAATTAGGTATTCATGTCAGAGTCCAAAATTTCTTCTGAATAAGTACACCCAGTACGGAGCACTATCCAATAGCGTGCCCTTACGCATCCGCGGCGTACGCGCAGCCTCATGGACGTAATTGTTCGCAAATTGGTGCGTAATAATGATGAAAATCTCGCCGTTGCACCGTCCGTCTGTTGCACTTGCATGTTGCATGTCAATGATCCCGTATCCGAACGATCTCGGAACAAAAAAGTTATTACTAGTTGTAGTGATTGCGTATTTCAGCACATGTTTCGCACGTCAGAATGTTTTATCGCGCCTGCATTGCGCTCGCGTTGATATCTACGATCAATTGTGATTTACTTGCTTTGTGATGCCGCTGCGATATGGTTGACTAGTTGAATGTATTCGTTCCTAATCATGAACTATTTTTAAAAGTGCGATTGGAATCTATGAATGTTTTGCAACTTTAAACAAAGGCAGAAAGAATGTAAACATATAAAAAGGCAAAAAAATCTGCATGGTGAGACCCATTAAGTATATCTATACAAAGTCCTGATTGACTGATATATCAACCACGGCCGTAGCTAGGGGGGGGGGGCATTGTGGGGCAATGCCCTACCTTGAAATCACAATTCCCTACCTTAAAAATACTAAAACTAAGATAAATTATTATAATTAAATTGTTTGTTCATAGTTTGAGATAAAAAAAATTGTAGCGATAGGTATAGGATAGGATAGCACTAGTTGCAGTGTGCGAATCTACGTTTATAGGCCTCAAAGGCTGTCAATGGGTCACGAGAGAATGACTGGTATGGTATTTCTCGACTTTGAAAAAAAAAAGAACAAAATCAGTTGATCTGAACGAACTTCTTCGCATTTTTAATAACATGGCGAATCGTAGAATTCAGCTGTTTTAAATATTTATTAATATTATGTTAATAATTATAATAAGTTTGCAGAAACAATATGATCTAAATGGTATTTTTGGTCGTATCTATTTACTCGTATCACGGAGTATCACCCCTCCCAACAATTAATTATTACCTCACTCTCACTCAGACATGGATCTCTACATCCAAATCTGGAAGTTCAACCATCTTGTTCGCTTGTTCTTCATCATTGAGGGTATAATAGTTTCGAGATCTATGCTCATGCTCTGTCACAGAAATTATTTGTCTACGAATATCTATTGAATGTACATCACCGACCTAGAGGTCAATTATATACATGGTGATTGATTTAGGAGCCCGTGCTTCGAGGGCAGATCAACTATGATATTTTTTTTTACTTTCGCCCTACCTGTAACCAATGCTGCCCTACTTCAAATTCGACTCTAGCTACAGCCCTGATATCAACGCACAGCGTAAACAACTCGTCCTAGAGACATGAAATTTGGAGGGTGTGTTCTTAGTAAGAGTAGGTACCCACTAAGAAAGGGTTTTTCGAAATTCCACCCCTAAGAGGGTGAATGGGGGAAGGTGAAATTTCACGTTGACAGAGTCGCGGGCAGAAGCTAGTTAGACCATAAGTTCTCAACCTTATTTTGACCACCGCCCACTTTGAAAATATTTTTTCATCTAGAGCCCCCAATTTTTCTTTCCTTACCATCTGTCGCCAATCTAAAACAGCTATTGCCACTATTTTATTTAAACGTGTAATATTATTATCGTCTTAAGATAGGACATAATTATAAAATCTCTGAACCTTCTACTGCCCCCTTGAAAGTCTCAAATTCCCACGAGGGGGCGTTATCGCCCACGTTAAGAACTTATGTAGGTATTAGACCATCCATTTTTTGAAGTTAAGACCAAATATCTTTCTTGTTATTCCTTTGTGTATTTACAAGAAAGTAATGTTAATTCTACATCATCAGCATATCTTTCCGACAGACCGTGGAGAGAGATAATAAGTACCATAATGATTACCTACGTTTAGCAGGGGAATTAGTTACCGCTGTCTGAAATTAGAAACGAATGAAAGTCCGACTACATAGACCGTTCGAGAATTGAGTAGACAATGATTGAAAAATAAACGTTACAATGTTTAAATTGATATCGAAACATTTATTCATTTTCTTTCAATAATTTAACTTATTGTATACCTATACATAATAAAACAAAAAAGGAAGACATACCACATCGCAGGTATCATTTTACAAACACCAACATTTTATCATATTTACATAGATACAGCGTTATTAAAACTTCTATCAGTTTTCTATACAAAACTCTAGTTAGAGAAAACTTTCGCCAATAATATTATTAAACATTTTGTCACTGGTATTAATCCATACATACATGCTTCATTAAAACTATACATTTATTTCATTTAAAAAAACAATGTCTCACTTATTAGTGATGTGTATATATAAACTGGTATCAATCGATACTAAAACACAATTCTATAAGTTATTTAAAATGTAATTTAAAACTTAATTACAACCTTAAGATATGGCTATCAAATAACTCGTTTTCGTATAACAAAAATTATTATTATACAATTTTTTAACATTAACAAAACAATGAACATAACGTTGCCTTCTTGACTGGAATGGAAGACTCGGAACAAACGCAACAAACTACGTAAGTATGGCAAGTAAATAATTAAAATATGAAAAATAATAATTTAAACTAAACGTTTGGAATGATTCGACTTACACTAAAAATATTTACACGATTATAACAGAAACAGTGCGTAATGCAAAGTACTTAAATAAGATATTTACAGTATCTGTATCACTTAAATATCGTTGTACATTACAATAAAATTAGAAGCTTAATCTTTCGTTCGTTAATTTGATCGTGTCACATGGACTAGCGTACGAACGGACGATCCTAATCGGTATCGGTATCTGAGACCGTAAACAGACATCACTGTCATTTAAATTATTTAACAAATTAGTCATTCTTTTTAAAACCCAAATATGCTTAACCCTTTTGTACTAAACAGGTAATGAGCAAAGCAAACTTCGTTGTGTGCTCGTGGAAGCTGTGGAACGCGTTCAATGTACAATTTTAAGCACATTTCCAGCTGAATCACACAATGTTGAGGGTTGGTGTTGGTTGTTGATTCAATCTTTATCTCCTACGAATCTGTAGGCGTCGGGGGGAGGCTCGGGCATGCAGTACCCGTGATAGGTGCGGATGTCTTCTGCTGCGTACGTGATGCCGGCCAGGACTCCCGTCTCCGTGTGATGCCTGGGGCAGGTATGGCCTCGTGGACATTGGCAGATGGTGTTGGCGTTCACTTCGTCGATTTGTTCATGTCGCCGCCTCGCGCTGAACAGTTTGCATGGCTCCTTTCTTGAACAACGTAACCTCTGTAAAAAGAGACAACGAGAATTGTAGTAAAAGGTTACAAACCTAGTAAAATTATTTATAATTAATATTAGAAAGAAAAAAAACTATCACCAGGTAAAGCTTTTGGTTTAACCAAGTCATTTTTAAAGGACATCATTCATTTCGTACACAAAAATTAAAGAGCCGACCAGAAAAAAGAAATGGAAAAAATTATGGGAAATGACCTCTTGAGCATTTTTTACTATTACAACGTCTACCACTAACCCCTCGGCTGCTATTTGAGATTGAAAAATCATATTTTAATAACATGTTTATAGTTAAAACATGTTCAGGATGTTAAATTTAATTAAAAGTTGGTATTTCTTTTACGTTATGCTTCAAACACTTGTTATAAAAATATGATTTCTGGCATTTTCAATCTCATGTAGCAGCCGGGGGGTTAATTTTAGGCTTTCGCTGTAATAGTAAAAATGCTAAAGATATTAAGTATTTCCCGTAAGAAAATAGTACTTTTTTTTCTAGCCGGCACTTTGAATTTTGGGTATAAAATGTTCGAGACTTGAATAATTTCCTTGGGGAACTAAATAAAATACACAATTTCATTATACTAAATGCACTATTTCAAGTAAAGTTGTACCAAAACACAACCAAAGAACAACTACTGCCACCTAACGTCGCTAACTCGAACTAAAAACGAAAGCTAAAGTCTTTATTGGTAAAGTAAAACAACTTACGCTTTGCGGTGAGCACGCGAACTGATATTGGTTCCCCTGTTCCCCGCTAGGTGTCGTGTACGGCAACTTTTTTAACAAGTACGTCACGGAGAGCTTCGGACAATGACAGTTAACGATCTGTTGCGTCGCATTGCTGTCAGGAAACGAGTAGATGATCCATGCTGCATCCTTGAAGTACTTGCACTTTGGCAAGCGTTTGACAGGTTCACACGTCTTGTACAGCGTAGTCTTGTCTGATAACGTGTGGTTATCATCACTCGTGAGGTCACTGTAATGAGAAGAGTCACAAATTAGATGATGTTCATTTGTTTAGCTTAAAGACTTTAACAGATTTGAAAATGATAGCACAATTTCTGGTATTCGATGAATTTAAGCCCGTTAGAAGCGGATTCGTGAAACCAAACTACAGACACCAATGACTCAGGGATAATTATGTTTTATGCTTAATTCTGAGCAAATTGGAATTCCTTTAGAGACTCGTCACCTTGTAGATCAGATATCAAACCGAGATTAGAAAGTAGACGACATAAACACATTTTATATTAGAGCTAAAAGTAGACTTCCATCACAAAATCTTAGCATTTATTTTGGACTAGCTTCTGCCCGCGACTTCGTCCGCGTGAAATTCGTACTTTCCTCTAAAAGTTTCGAAAATGTATGCTGGTATGATCTTTATAATTAATTTAGATAAATAAGTATTCGGGCCAATTTTTAAGTTTATAGAACAAAGGTATCAGATTTTTCAAATAAGCTGTATCCCCGCTTTTCATCCCCACAGGGGTGGGTATTTTGAAAAATCGTTTAAGATGTGTTCATAACTTGACTCAAAGTTTATTTATACCCATTTTCGAGCTAATCAAGCCACGCAGTAAAATCCTCCCCTTTAAAATTAACTACCTCTTTTCACACAGTTAGGGGTAGATTTTCGAAAACCCTGATACACGTCATTAATTATTTTTAGTCCTTAGTATAAATACTGAGTTTCAAGTTAATTGGACAGGGCGTTAAAATTCTTCCATACAAATTTTGACACCCCCCAATACCTTTTTAGTTTGGATTTTTTTTTTTAATCCAAACTTCATAATTTACTTAGATAAGTATTCGTGCCAAGTTTCAAGGTTATTAACTCAAGAAATAAGATTTTCCATACAAACAAAATACCCCTTTTCACCCCCTTAAAGGTTGAATTTCCAAAAACCCCTTCTTATTCGATATCTACTCTTCACAAAGAACACACCCTCCAAAATTCATGTCCCTAGGACCAGCGGTTTAGACTGCGTTGATATTTCAGTCAGGTCGTTCATCCCCCCTTGGGGGAGAAATTATCAAAAACGCTGAGACACGTATAAATTAATTTTCAATCGTTAGCCTTAATATAAAATTTGAAGATCCTAACTTTTAAACTGACGGACTTTCATACACAACTTCATCCCCCTTTTTAATCCTTTGGGAGTGGAATTATCAAAAACGCTGAGACACGTATAAATTAATTTTTAGTCGTCAGCCTAAACACAAAATTTGAAGATCCTAACTTTAAAACTGACGGACTTTCATACAAACTTTATTTAACTCCCTTAGGGGTTGAATTTCAAAAAATCCTTCCTTATTCCTTGTCTACATTATATAGGGAACCATTGTGTAAAATTTTAGCTTTCTAGGTCCAGGGGTTTGGGCTGGGCGTTGATGAGTCAGTCAGTCAGTCAGGCCTTTTGTTTTTATTTATATAGATAGGTATCTATCTATATATCCGGAATAAAAAGTACCCAGCGTGGTGCCCAAGATATTAAAGAATAATTATACCAAGTTTTATCGTAATCGAACCGGTAGTTTTTGCGTGATGCCTGAACAAACAGACAGACAGACCGACAGACAGACAAACATTTTTTAAATCACATTTTTGGGTTCGGTGTCGGTCTAGTAACACCCCCTGTCATTTATTAGGTCCTTACATATGAAATTGGCGTTTTTCGTACTGGCCACTTTAATCACGAATTTCTCCTCTTTGGTAAGGAATTCCAAATTCAAATTTGTACAGCTATTTACTCATGTATTTGTGCTTCGATGACCGTCATTCATTTGTTTTTTTTCTTCTGTTTTTTCTGTTTGCGTCACTCATTTTACAAAATGGAAAATTTAAAATATCGCATTATTTACGAGTACGAGTTCCGCCGTGGCACTAGTGCTGCGGAAACGACTCGAAGGGTGAATGATGTGTATGGCGGTCATGTTGCAAAAGAAAACACAGTTCGTTTTTGGTTCCAACGTTTTCGTTCTGGAAATTTCGACCTGCAGAACAAGCCCCGTGGACGGCCTGAGACCCAAGTTGATAATGGAGAATTGAAGGCTATTGTGGAAGCGGACCCATCGCAAACCACGTCCGAGTTAGCTGCAGGCTTCGATGTTAGTGATAAAACTGTTTTAATTCACTTGAAGCAAATTGGGAAGATTAAAAAGCTTGAAAGCACGACAACGCCAGACCACACACTGCGCAACAGACGGCTACCAAATTAGAAGAGCTTGAATTGGAATGTCTTAGACATCCTCCGTACTCCCCGGACCTTGCTCCAACAGATTACCATTTTTTTCGCAATTTGGATAACTTTTTGCAAGGGAAAAAATTCAACTCCGATGGGGCAGTCCAAATCGCCTTCAAAGATTTTATTGATTCCCGTCCGACTGGTTTTTTTAGTAAAGGGATGAATGAACTACATATAAGATGGCAAAAGTGCATTGAAAACAATGGTTCATACTTTGATTAATTAAATATATTATATTAAAAAATATTCGACTTTTTGTTCCTTCCATACAAAACGCCAATTTCATATGTAAGGACCTAATATTTTTTTGATATTTTCAATGTACAGAATTTTCACTTCTACAGATTTATTATAAGTAGATATAGATAATCCAATGGAGCTTATAGTTCTTTTGTTGATTTTTTTCATCGATTCTTAGCTCATTGACAAAAAGCGACGCACCTAACTCAACAACGTCACAAAGCCAGAAAAAAACTGAGACCAAGATATTAATATCTAATACGATATAGCCAACCTAATGCTCAAAAACTCAGGACATTTAACGGCCTCGAGCGCCATCCATTCACTATAATTTGATCTTTAAAAGGGAAACCCTGTCAAAGGTTGGAATAATAACAAGGCAGCATTTGAATATAATCTGCCTTTTGAAAGGGTCAATATGAGGATAATCATTTTGCAATTGCCCATTTCCCTCATCTAATTTAAATCATATATAATTTGAACAAGATTAACAAAAGAAGGCGTATTTTACTGAGACAGTTTTGATGCATGTAGATGATTCTGAACATATCTATCAAGGTTATGCATTAAAGCTAGTTAAAACAACCGACTTCAAAAAAAAACACTACAAAGTGATAAATAACTTTAATTTCGGAAGTCGGTGTCGTTGATTCCGCATTTTCGTTTTTTGACACCGACTTCCGAAATTAAAGTTATTTATCACTTTGTAGTGTTTTTTTTTGAAGTCGGTTGTTTTTTTTTGTAAAAAAGTTTTTATTTTTCACTTTTTAGTTGTACCTACCCCACAAAAAAGTAAACAAAAAGATCGTTAATGTAGACAATGTAGATAATTTTTTTTAGATTTTTGTTGATTTTTCAAAAACCGCTTGTCCGATTTCGATAAAATTTTCATGGGACCATTTGGGAAGTATACCCTTTCCAACAAAAAAAGAATTTTTCAAATCGGTTGGCAAACGACGGAGATATGCGCGAACAAACATAAAAAAAAAAAAAAAATACAAACATTCGAATTGAGAACCTCCTCCTTTTTTAGAAGTCGGTTAAAAATACTCGGCGACGAATGAAGTTAAGCAAAATGTAGTGCAACTAAACGGACTTGAAAGCAATGGCTATAAATAAAAAGTAATTTTCACTTTCAAAGCCTTGTTGGACAAGAAAAAGACTCGGACCACGTGGACACGTATAAACAATAAGTCAATATAGCTGAGTTCCGCGTAGACGATAAAATAAAAGTTTTTTTGGAATTTGTCCCAAATATTTAACGTAACAACAATACTGACCTAGAGCACGGCCTATGCCCCAAACAGCGACACTTCCTCTCGATCCAGGGCTGCGTCGCATCATAAAGGTCTACTTTACTGCAGACTTGTCTTGGCCTGCAGTCTGGAAGGTCCTCTTCTGAACCCTGAAATAGAAGGAAAAAACAAATGAGTAATGTTAATGGAACAACTCCATCAAAGTGACTTTGGTGTAGTTTTGATTAATATTCTGATCTATATATGGTAGAACCATAGATATAAGAAAGAAGTTTTTTACATTTCTATGGGTAGAACGTTGATAAACATAAAAGAAATTCCAAAAAAGTTAGGTATGATATGCCAGCATAAGCAGTCACGATTGGCAAAACAATAAAAGCATTAGTAAAAGACTTATGTTTAAAACAGGTTTCGCCTCTTTCAATAAACATTTTCCCTAACTGAGTAGTCAATAACGCAAAACCAAGCATAACCGAACACAATCACATACAAACATGACCCAATCATTTCACCAGCGTGTGTACGATGTTAGGTATGTACGGAACCCATCAAAATTCGCGTGCATTGTTTACCATTCAACTCGCGTCGCATACTAAATCAATCAGTACATTCGTACCATTCGACACGTCGAACAATATGAAAATTCTAAAAGAATCAATCATCGCTACAAAAGAAGTAGCCGTGGGAAAAATGGAAGGTGTTTCAGGACACCTGTCTAGGGAACATAATGAAAAAGATTATGAACGAGTCCAAATCGATGTTAATCATAACGTTCCGTAAAGAAATCACAATATGAACATGTGCTCTGGTCCTTTTAGTTTTTTGCTTCCAAAAGGACCATCGGTCGTACTTCCGACCGGAAGACGTGCCATTCGGCAACCTGTTACCTGTGGGAACATTTTTTCTGCGAAGACTTGCAGGGCTACTGCTCAAAGTTGTAATTAAGCTATTATTGTCCGTAATAAATTACTATGTTTAATTGGAAACAGTCGACATCCGATGAATGGCTTTAATTTCCTTTGCTTTTTGTTTAAGTACGGCTTAGTGCCAAAGTGCAATTAACGATGATGTTATTGATAATTTTATGCGAATGGCCGTCTGTGTTTGAGTTAATAATCATGTTTTTAAATTGTAAAACAATCGTACTCATGCCTACTTTGTAGAAAGAAAATAGACGTATTCTGGATATTAAATTTGTTATACCAGTGATATAATAATATGTAATAGATAATATACGATGTTTTATTATAGTTTTTCCTAAAGGTATTAGGTAGCTACCTATAGGGAAAAGATGTTTGAAATAATCTTATGACAAATCGAACAAAGTCAAACCTCCATTCCTTCCATTTAAATTCTGGTCACAACTTCGACAGCCCTGTTCACGCATAGGTGTGAAAAAAAGTATGTATATTTTTTTCGTTGTTCCGGATATGCTTCCCGTTTCTTGTGTATTGCGATAGATTTCGCGGAAACGGCCTCAGTTGGATCTCCTAAATACCGGATACAGCCCTTTTGTGTAACAAACAAAAAGTACAAAGCATAGACACAATGTATGGGTTGTTGACTTACTTCGTCAAGAGTTTGCCTTTATTTAACGGAGTCTTGCTGTCGACCTGAATGCTAATGCCGGTTGTAAGAAAATTACATTTCGGACGGTCCTCATTGAATTCCTAATAAGGCGAACAAAAAATTGACAATAGTACTCACTACGTTGTACTAAACAGTTTTATTAATGTTGTGAGTTTCAAGAAATGAGGATGTTTTGAAAGACAGTTACACGATTATCGCTAAGTGGTCGCATGTCGCTGATGTATTCAGGAATACACGATCAATGATCACGAATTATACAAAAGAATAGCCATTTGTAATGCCCGGGGAATCGTCGGATTTTATTTCTAGATTTTTTGGAAACGATATCTGAGATACAGACAACGCCTAAGGCGACAGTACCAAAGGACGTTTTGCCTTCATCCTTTTCTGGAGTTAGAATTAGCAAGAGTTAGTTCTTATATAAATTGTGACTCTCATCCTGTATACTTAAGGTTTTAAATGGTGTGGAGGGTTCTTTAAACGATTAGGTTCTACTATAAACGAAGAGCGATAAGCGTTAAGCTTAAAGCCTTTCATTCTTGAGGTTCCTAAGTTACACTTACTCCTAACCGCTCAACCCTTGTTCTCCGTCTTTCAGTTTAATTAGGTCAGGCTTTCGTAACTACTCAGTCTTCTCCCCTGCGGCACCTCAAGAAACCTGCTGAGATTTGCTTCTGTTTAAATTATCTACTACATATTTCATTGGCCGAAATGTAGCCTGTTCATACCTTAATATCTAAGACTGCATACTGCATACCAAGCTCTAAAAATATTATGGATCTGTGCCCCAAAAGGGGGTTGTCATACAAATCGCATCACATCTCAACGTTTAAACCCTAACAATGCGATACTCTAGCTCGCCGGTAACCTAACCACTGCCTAAGTCCCTTAACAGGTGTGAGGTGCGGGGCCCGGGGGGTGCGGCATCCGGTCCATCGAACAGGTGGCGCGCGCGCTTCGCCCACACTAATAAAATAATTTGTTACCACCGCCGACCTTCCACAACCTTCTCCGTATAGCTGGCCTTTTCTAGCGTGGGCGTTTCGTATATTGCTGTCTTGCTCACACTGTTTCAGTTTAAGATGCTGGGTTCTGAAGGAAATTGCGAAAGTTAGGAACTATTATTGTGATGATGAAACAAATGAAAAGCTTGCATTTGAAAGCTAATTTTCGTGTTTCAATTAAAGATGCTGGGTTCTGAAAGAAATTGCGAAAGTTAGGGACTATTATTGTGATGATGAAACAAATGAAAAGCATGCATTTAAAAGCTTTTTTTCGTGTTTCAATTAATCGTAGTGGCTACTTACTTGAAATCTGTGTATTGAAAAATTAAGAGTTTACAGATGCCTAGTAATTAATAGCTCGTTACCCTTCATTTCATCTCTATAAATCTATTTGTTTCAATTCATCTGCATACGAAATAAAACCGCATGATATAATTTGGTCCATTTATTCAGAATTAGGTCCCTTTAGAGTCGTTGTAACATTTTTGTTTGTGAATTCATTCATTTTCATTCAAAATTAGGGGAGACGGTCGCATAATGTTTGCTTGAGGGACAAAATTATATAAACAGGTGAATAGTGACCATGATAATTCATCGTGTTATTTGAATTTAATAACTTATGTCTTCGTTTGTTATTTAATTTTGTATATTATTTAACGTTTTTGTTCTGTTTTGGGTTAGTTTCAATTTTCGTCCCCAAGGACCAGAAAATCAACATCTTTTTTTTTACAAATTGTTTTTTCTTAGTAGGCCATAATGTTCCTCTGTCAAGTTTCTGCAGCAAAATATCGCGTTACACCTAAAATTATTGGCTCAAGCCGCTCAAGCAAAAAAAAGTCGTTAAACCTCGAGAAACCCTAATCAAATCCGACTTCCACCTGCTATAATTTAAGATATCCGTTAAAATCGCTCCCGAATACGGAGCTCTAACATTAATATCTTCTCGTATAATTACACGTCCGAAACACCGTATATTCTATACATATTAAAAATTAAAGCCGCTTTCCGTGTCTGTCTGTGTGACCGCGTTGTACTTCTAAACTACAGAACGGATTTTGATGCGGTTTTCACCATCATTTAGATAATTTATTCCGGATGGTTTAAGTGTATAAAACATTTACATTGATCTTAGATATAGCACAGAAATCTTGATGTGTTGACATGTCGCAATTGCATCCGTACGAAGCTAGGATGGGTCGTAGTATTCAATAAATTATAAATAACGATTTGTTAGCCGCCGGCTACCGGTCCGGATGCTGACCATTCCGGGAACACAGGTAGCCAAGAAATTACTAATCCGAGTAATTACCCCATAGCCGACGGTCACATACGCGTATTATTTATTACTTTTGTAATTAGTGTTTTGCCTGTAGCTAAGGCTATTAGCGACCAGCTAAAATGTACCTATGCAATGTTAGACATGACTTTAATTTGTTGATTTGTTAGCTTGAAACAAATATTTTTTTTAACTTTCTATATGCCTTGCCAGAATTTTAGATGACTAAAGCCTACGTGAGAGCAAAACCAGCTGATTTATTACATTTGTGTCAAGAATTTCAATCAGTACAAAAACAAATTTAATAAACAACAAGCCTTATCGTGAGCTTTCAATAAAAAATAAAGACATAAAATAAAAAAGCATAAAAAAATTACTAATTTAAATTGCCAAAATAATTTTATTGAGCAATAAATCGTAGGCATTTAACCGACACATATAATCAAAATATTTATATTATACCATTTTAATTTGACTACACTCCATAAATCAGGTAAACGCGTAATTAAACGTATAATTATTCATAGGCCGTGAGTTTTAGCCGTACCTATAAGGCGCGGTCCAAACCCGCGTTTAAAAGACATCAACGGCTCACGTATCATAAATGTTGTTAGCATGTAGTATCAATGAATGAACGCACGCGCCTCTAATCGTCACTGTGGTTGTAATGTTGCATACAGTGATACACACATTGTCATACATATGTGTCCAATGACACCGGCAGTTATAAAACAACTTGTATAATGTTCATACGTTATTATGCCTACGCGAATGTAAACAATTTTATTTAAACGGCGACTTGCGGTAAATACATAGAATTGGAATCGACTTTGACTACTACTGTGTATTTTATACAGTTTTCCTCACATTATTCAATGAAATCGAATTCGAAGCAGTTGCTAACAAAATCGTTACCGAAATATGTTTATCATTTGAGAGTAAATTCAGTATCATTGTTAGCTTACGCATGCTTTATGAGATTTCAAAGGGCGTAATTTTCAATGGGATTCACCTCCTTTCACAAAATTAACATATTCATCTGAATGTAACCCTCCGAATCCACATACAATTTCGCTCAAGGGGAGCATGATATAAAGAGTACTGAAAAGCAACTCTCGAACGAACTTCCTCAAATTACAACTACAACACACATCCGCAACGGTTGCATCATTTCAAAAAGTCTTAACCGCCCACATGAGGAATGTACTTGCGACGTTCTGGTCCGGAGGTGTTGGTATAATGTCTAAGCATACAGGCGTCCCCATTGTGGGCCAGGGCATCCGGAGCGGTCCATTGACAACACACGTGGTCGCCCCTTGAGACGGAAGCCGGGCCCAGTTCGTCTTCCACGGTAATCCCGCTCGAGTGTCGCCTATACTTGAGTCTTGTGTTTGACTTGAGTGGGGATTGTCTCAAGACCTTCGGTTTTTAGGGCACAGAGTTATTTAGATATCTTTATAAAACCTACTGATTGTTGAGCAGCTTTGTGATTTAAAACGGATTTTTATTATTTTCGAATTTATTTTCAAAATGAAAGCTTGTGTTAGTAATTATGCTACAGCTACTGCTGCTTTGTTTACTCTTAATTCTGTTTCAAAATCTAAATGTTCAGATACTACTTCATCTACGTCTCTAATTACATTAATTTATCAACTTTCTTCATCTCGATACTACCGGATAAAACCAAGCCCATCAAAAAAGTTGGATCTAAACAAAAACTGACAAGATTCGATCCGTGTTTATTTTTTGAGCCGCGGTGAGGGTGTTTAGTGTTTTTGTGGCGTAACGCAGGTGTCTCGGGTTCTCCTCTGCAGCTTATTGGTCTTTTTTCTTTAATATAGGGAATAGCGCTGAGTGTAGGTACAGGACTGTTTAAGGCAGGCATTGATTTTTAAGTTGGATTTCTTTGTAATTTCATGTTTGAGATTCTTGTGTGAGTTTTGATTATCTAATTGATACGAAATGAATTGTGTATTTTATGGCTTTCGAGAATTTGGAGGTCTTGATCATTTATTATACATATTGCATTTCCGGTCCATTCAGTGGAATTACTTCAGCATTTGAGTGCAGCAATCTTAATTGCAGTTTTTTTCTCCTTATTTGATATGAAAAGCACACAGTTTAGTTCTGAAAAGATAGCCTCAAGCCAGATTTAAACTCTGAGCTTTAATTTTCCCAACATTGTATCCCGGCTTTATCCGCGTCCCGGCGAGGTCATTTTTTACCATCGCTTTTCTTTGTTGACGCGTGTCCCACTGTCACGCTTTTTGTCCGTCCCAGCCGTGGCGAAGCGTAAATTATCTCATTATTTCTATTGATTTTATTTTTCTTTAAATCCGGCTTGTGGGATGACTTTATTTTATATTTTTGTTGTAAGATCAGTTCAGCTAGAAGTTTAGCGTGTCCAAACACCGATTTGTATTGTTCTTTACCCTTATCATTTTATTACACAGACATTTAATTTTCACTTCAGCCAGTTTAATGGTTTGGTTTTAACTCTTTACATTCTTCGATCTAAATTGCAAAAGTATGTTGCTGCAGTTTGCATTGTAATTTTATTTAAATATCGTTATCTACGTGCATAAGTTTTATTGTCCGTATAACTTGAGCATTATTCCCGTTACGTCCGCCCCGACGCATGCTATCCTGTGTCCTTTGCATTAAATAGAGACCTTGCAATGAGGAGGCGTTATATGTTTTGCTACTTTTAGTTATCTTCATTCAAGAACTGCAATTCGAGAAAATCTATGTTTACAACGTCATTAAGCTACTTTTAATATTCTTGTCTATTAGATATATTTTTTCCTGAATCTGAACTGTCTTTAGAATATTGTTCTCAATGAGATATTTTGATATTTATTATAAATATCGGATTTTCACGAACCCTGGTTCTCATACAACCCTGTGTTAAAATGGCTGCAGACAATTATTAGCAAGAACATTAAGGATTTTGTTATTAACATCAGAGTCGCCAGTACCTAATATGCGAGACGTCATTGACACTCATCGTTTAATTATGCTAAAGCAATGTGTTTTCATTTACATAAATGTTTTCATTTAACTTTATAGTTTTCTTTATATATCTGTTTATTTCTTGTTGGTCGGTTTACTACTTGGTTTTATAGGTCTACGTCACGTATAATTTCTTTATCTTTAAACAACCTTATTTAAAGGAAATCCATGCGAAATCACGACATGAACAAATATTGATAAATTATCTAATTATTGGAGCATCCGTGAAGAATTTTCCATTATCAAAATGCTCAAAACCAATTACCTAGCTAATCAAATGGCGCCAGAGAATTCAAAGCGTAATGAAAAAACTGACCATAAACAATATGTTAGCTGATTTAGAGCTTTTTATTTGTTATTTGAAGTTTTTACGACGTTTTAAATATGTGTCAGGTATTTTATTTATAATAGACTTGTCTTTATCAATAATTGCTTCACGGCGCCTCCACTCCGTAGGTATCTGCCACATTGTTAACTTAATAGTTGGGTTTTTACTGCCATAATCAAGTGCAGTTTAAAAGAAAAGAAGAAAAATTATTTTATGTCCAATTTATTCTTATTTTATAACAAACACAATACTTATTGACTATTATTGTGCTAATATCAAACACGAATCTTTTATCATTTCCAATCTAACACCTGAACATCACAAAGAAATTAATGATATTTCGCAACACCTACCTTCCGTGCGACCCTATTTCACACCTACACGGAAACATCTATTGTGTAATGGAAAATTGTGATAGAGCACAAAAACGGGGCGGCTCCCGAGGTCGACGTCTAATAATGTTTTAATAATGATTGATGATACGAGTAAGCTGATAATATCCTTAGCAACATCGATGACGTCTGAATTTTGGACGATACCTATCGCAACGGCTTTAATTCAGAAATTGACGTAATCTATCCGGAGGTAGGTATAAGTTATAACTCTTATAACAGATCTTGGAATCACCGGTAAGATAATTCTTATGAATCCATAAATTTAATGAAGATGAGTAAGAAGCTTAAAAGCTTTCTATAAGTAATGATTTCAGTTTCGCTGTAGGGTTGAATGTGAGTCATTTGTGTTCCCCTACAATGTTTACTACCCTATTCGAGAAATAGGTACCTACAATGCGTCATACTCAATAGTCTATACAGAACTCCTCATCTGTAATTCGCTTCTACATCTTTCGCTTACCTACTGGAGCTTTTCCATTAAGTATGTAGCTGTATGCTTGCTTGCAGCATATTTGATATTTCTTCCATCGAATATTTTGACCTATGTTTAGAATAAAGTTTCCGTGCTAGAACAATTCAGGTCAATAAAACACGACACCAGTTGTAAGTCGCCTGATTAGATGTTTACATGCAAACTGCATTGACTTCACTTAGCTTCAATTTGAGATAATTTTCTAATACGAGCTTGATGGGATGAGTTTAAAGCAAGCTCTAGACAATGTACGAGTATTAATGCTTCTAGATATATAAAATGGTTTTCTTTAAAACTATCATCTTCGTTCTTCTTATAGGTAGGTAGCTCCAGTACTTATGATCACACCTCCAGCTCCGTTTGTCTCAAGAACTGATGCAATATCCTCAATAGAATTCATAAATGTAGTCACAGTTGCAAGATACTTACTACTTCTTAGTTATTCACTTCCTTTGGTTAACTTTATATTTACATAAGCAATATAACTGCAATCGTTCACTCTACTCTCAAAATGTAGTAACTGTCTTCAAGGAAAATGCAAATCGGTATATCAAACACACGGGCGACAATTGATTCGTACGGTGCGACAAATTGCAGGACCATTATTCTATTCTGGATATCAGTCTGGATTGTAGCGGAATTGGTCTGAAATTCAATTATCCTTTATATCCTTTAGCACTTACAAATTGCTTCAAGAGTCTTGTCACTTGTCATGTGGCAAGTGAGGATGATGATTTATATCCGCGTGTGCTGATTAGTAATGATTTTTATTTGCATTGTTTTGAAAATAAATGCCAGTTTCAACAATGTGATCTCCTTATCTACCTAATATCTTTTCATAGCACGTGTCGCTACAAACAGAACCGAAATCTAAAGGCCCAAGCTTTGAATGCGTTTGCATTTCTTAATGTCACATTATATGTGTAATGAACTAATGAATCTATTCAGATGTTATCAATGAGATGTTCAAAGTGGCCCGCGCGAGATTCAAGAGGTGTGTCGCGTCGGCAGAACACAGACACCCTCTCATAGTTTTGTTATTCAAATCTTGGGAGCACTAAACTCAACCATTATTTACCAGTCGGCACTTTGACACCCGCTGTGAGACTAAACGGTTGATTACTCCGAACAGTGCAGCATCTCGAACCTGCACAATGGCAACACTGCACTTTTTGTTAAGGAAAGCTAAAAAAATGGCACGCTGCTTAATAATGGTATATCTGTCAAGATTTAAGCCCTACCATAAAACAAAATATGAATAAACGACGAGATA
This sequence comes from Amphipoea oculea, assembly GCA_945859645.1. Lineage (NCBI taxonomy): Eukaryota > Metazoa > Arthropoda > Insecta > Lepidoptera > Noctuidae > Amphipoea > Amphipoea oculea. The sequence continues at coordinate 9,802,208 of OX243876.1, forward strand.
ACTTTAAATTCCATTGCTTAAAGAGACGATCGAAAAGACGGTTACCGTTACGAATGGGCTTAAAGGCAATGACATAAAAAACATATTTTTTATACCAAATAGCACACACGGGCCGGGAGCGAGGCTCGGCCCGTAAGTCATCGAAGCTGTCAAGATAAGAATGAGTGAATGAACACCTGCCGCCACCGGTGTTACGCGTGCGCCTACGCACCCGCGCAACGCTCCCTTTTTATAATACCATTTTTAAAATACTCGCGACGACTCACAATTTGAATTTTATTTCACGATTCATACAGTTCATATTCCAGTAAACAATTTAACATTTTAGATCTATTATTGAGCAAATGTAATTACGGACCTAGGTTAGAGCGATTATCTTCTTGAATCGACTTTAAAATTAGATATAATAATGATTATCGTTGTTTTTAAAATATAACTGACAAGACTTGACATCCGGAACTGCTTTTATGTTTATTGGCTTAAGGCCGTATTTATTGTGATATGTACTGGTTTTGGACATTAATATTGCATGAAGAATTTAAGAGATTTATATTTGATGGTGTATCCGTTGATATAAATTGTGTTTTTTCCGCATTACTTTTTGTTTTATGTATTTACGATTTCTTGGTAGTGGTTTAGTCATGGGGGCTCTCCGTGTTTATAAAAATTAATATGGCCGACATACTTGTGCTATTTGTCGGTTTTAATTGGTCTAATTGTTGGGTGGAACCGTGGAACCCTTCGTGGAATCTCATAATTATCTTCTCATATAGCCGCAGTGCGTCATCTATGGCGATATTTATGTGATAGGTACTCCTCACATAGGATAATATTTATTATTTACTAGGTACTTTTAAGGATATCTGCAATCTATTGTAATAATTACAGCGTAAGAAAGATCAAACAGTAATCTCCTAAAATAGTTACTCCTAAAATAGTTACTCAATTTTTATCAAAAGCTCTTTTAATTTAGCAACAGATATGGCGACATTTCTTCTCTTTCAGTTCGTGTTCTGTTTAAAACATTAACAAACAAATATTGTCTTTGGAATTTCAAAAACAAGTAATGATTTCCTTTGAAATTCGCTGTTCGTGACAACCGTCACGACTTTGACGTTTAAATATTAAACTATACAACAATGATCCAATAAGGCATTCACTTTGTTTAAACCTACTTATCTTGCATCGTAAACATCTATTAATGTCTCCATTAGAATTGGTCATCCTGTGTCATTCACAAAGTTTTGGCGCCAATTTCTTAAAGTAGAACAAATTTCGACAGCAAAACGTGAATTATGATATTTCTTAAATTTAAATTACAGTGTTAATACTTATTCGTGCGACAATCTTGATTTTTTGAAGGTTGACTTCCAAATATTCAATGCCAGCGTAGTCACAAAGCGGTAACTTGTTGTAAACTTTCAGAAACTTACTTGTTATTTTACATATCGGTATAGTTAGCCTTTTTAGCGCCCTTTTAAGCGGACTACTTCATTGAAATCCCTGGATGTAGACTAATGTTGAGCCTATTTTAGGTTAGAAGAGTCCAAAAGCATTATTTTCGCAAAGCAAAAGGGATCAGGAAAATCAAAACTTACCCCAGTCTGATATAATATCCTGAGATCGCTCTTCGATGGCATTGGTATTCTCTTGTGCGGCAGATACGGCAGTTTGTCTGGCCTCCTCAGATGTATTTCTCCTGAAGGCCTGAACGCTTCCAACGGTGTTCTTATCACACCACGGACCCCGCAGAGTGCCCACACCACCAGCAAGGGGGTTAACACATGCATGTTCGTTTGCACTTACAAATACACACAAATAAAGGTAACTGTCAGTAGTAACGTTCCAATTGTTTAAAAATGTTCGAATTGTGAACGGTGTTCGATATTCGGTGTTCGTGCGTGTTCGGGTCGCGTGCGCTGTGTCGCGTTGTGGTCGGGCAAGCTCGGACTGGCGGCAAGCGCGCCGAGGCAGGTACGACTTAGCCTACGCGCCCGGTATAACCACCTCCGACTACGACCAGTAAGACTTGATTCTTGAAGCTTTCCTGAGAATTTGGCGCGTGAACATTTCTTTTAACATTAAACTGTTTTTTTTTTGTTTCTTCGAAGAATGCAAATATAGTATGACGACATATTATTTTTTTTGCTATTTCTCATAATATTATAATTACATCCTTATACAGCTTGGATACGTAACCTGTAGACATGCTACTATTTTACTCGAATAGGACTTAGAGGCTAGGTCTGTACATTCATTACAAGCTACTCCAAAATCAATCTAACAAACGCCCAAGAAAACAAAATAATCGACCAAATAAGGACCCATTTATCAGAAAGGTATCAATATCAAACAATTAAATAAATGACCCATTCAACTATACGAGTTTTAAATAGGCACTTAATAAATCCCAAATAGGCAAACGGTCCTAAGTGTCAAATTTCCAAGCCGTTATCGTAAAGTGACGTAATAAAATATATTTTTTTAAATACCTCAGCGGATCAAGAGTGTTCGGTTGGGACGGGTTGACTTCCTACCGACGATGTTTTTTTACACAATCTTGTTGCTCTGATGGCAAGGGTGTGTTCACAGAATAGGTACAGCCTGATAAAAAAAAATGTAGGAATAGGATTTATTTTTATAGAGCTTTTGTTATTGCAGTTTCCTGAAAAACAGGAAGTGGACGAGAACCCACGGATAATTTAATTTTCAGATTCTTCAGTAATTTTTGAAGTTGTTAAAGATAATTATTATGAACTTGACAAGCAAAATAAAGTTTTACTCATAGTTCTCCGCATAGTTTTTTTTTCAATAATGAAATATTAACAAAGCTATCTCTTTTCACGAAGCTCTTCAACTTTTCAAAGCTTTTTTTTACATTTTCAAGTCGCTTTACAATTTCACTACGATTGCGAAGTCAAAGCGTCCTCTAAGTAATGTTGTTCCAATGTAAGTACTTGAAGTAAACAATAAGAACAACAGATAATTCGGGTGATTACCGTAACAGACAGGGGGAACCTCGCTTCTCGCAATAGCCACTTGATCAACAAAAGCCGTTGCATCGTGCATATTCAATTGTTTTAAAACAAAACAATGTCTTTCATGTATTCGTAGAACAGGATTTCAACTCATTCATGTGAATTCAAAAAGAATCCATTGTCAGTGTAACGCGACCTTATATCTTCCGTCTCACTCGCTCCCATTCACCGTCGTCGCGGCCGCATGAATGAACCGCTTCTTATGAATGGACACAGTCGCTATAGTACTATACGTACCTACCTGCCGATTGTTATATGTATATGTGTTGTTTATATCAAGTTATATGAGTATCGGGAAATACTCTGTGTATGTGTGTATATGATGGCACGTGGTCATTCGACTTTTTATTCTATATAGGTACGTAATAAATGCTTACTGGGCGAACGTTAGCTTTGAATTAAGTTCTGTTGAGAATATTGTTTATAAGAAACTTTCCTTGAAAATATGTCGTATGCACTTAGCAGGAACATAATCAGCCTACAATGTTCCCACTGCTGGGGCACAGGCATCCTCTCTGTGAGAGAGAGTGGGCCGTAATCCACCACGCGGGCCCAGTGCGGGTTGGTAAATGTCACTTGTCTTCGATTTTTTGGTTCTAGGACATGCCGATTTTCTCACGATATTTTCCTTCACTGTTTTGAGAGCAGTGGTGATGAAATAATTTTCAGGGTTCGAACCTACGACTTACAACTCATAAGTCGTCCCGTTTCCACTGGGCCACCACTGCTCGGTTAAGTAGGAACGGTTGCTAGGTAGGTATAGGACATAGGTTGGTACTTACACTTCCAACTTTAGAAACTTAGAAAGGTAGATTAACGTCAGCACTGATGAACACCTAGTTCTCATAAAACTCGTCAATAACACATCTAAGTTTTATATTACGCAAAATCTGTATTCATGATTTCCCCGCAGTTTAGAATATTCGTATAATTCAAGTTTTATTTTACCTATAAGCCTAGCATATTTCCTCTTGCTTACTATTTACCTTTAAATTCTGATAGGTATTATAAATGGCGGGAAACGCTCAAGGCAGTCAGGATGCCGTACTCAACTGCGTTTGGTGATATGACAATTGAAACTTTCGTCCTAACCTACGAGAGGGCTACGCCGAATTTATTCATGCCTACGCTACGGTGCGTCAACGTAGATAGATACCTACGGTAGGGCTACGTTTAATTATCCACTTATTCTCTTCGGAGATACTACGCCCCTAGCCTTCGATGCGTCTACGCCAAATGAGTAGCAAACTACGAAGTTTCTACGTTTATTTGATTCGTCTACGGAAAATTTAGGTTATGCTATTAATTTATAGAACATTAAATCTGTCTTTTAGGCTTGTTTATACTTACTTATCTCTTGAGCGAAATTTCCTATTTCCTAAGTCTGTACAGCAATATGATTGGTTTCACTTTCGCTGATCACCTCATTAAATACGTAACAGTGACTTTGAATTCAATTTTCTCATTTTGTAAGGTACTAATTGTCAAATCAGCCAGAACGGAAAGTGGTAATTTGTTTACCTACATTAAAACTGATTAGGCACCCGTGAGCCCGTGACAAAGACAACAGTCAAACGAATGAATTAATTTATTTAGAAAAATCGATTATTTTCGCCTTAGAAATCTTACCAACAGATGCTATGTATGAGCCTACCTACTATGTACAGACGCCAGCACATCAAGCTACCCGAAACTGTCAACTTTTCCCAATCAACTTTGAACCTTAAACATTAGCGATAAAGTTGAAAATCTATTAAAGAAATTTGACAGATTGTAGTAGCTTGATGTGCTGGCGTCTGTACTTACATAATAATCTTATAAGACGAAGGGGTCTCCACGACACAGGGTATCTTCGTGCTGTTTGCGAAAAACTTTACAATATTCAAATAGCACTAGCCTCCACTAGTACTATTTGAATATTGTAATGTTTTCCTAAATAATAAAGTTTATGATATTATTGTTTTTTTTTAACATTGCAGTTTTAGAGAGTTGGTCATTTAAATTAATTTTGCTGATATTTTTGTATCTATGCAATTTTTTACTTTTTCATTACTGTAGCAAAATCTATCTTGCTACTGGAAAATTTAACCTACATAATCGCTTACTTACTAAATTGTCCGCACTTTAACATGTCTAAGCCAAAAAGAAACGTGCCCAAAATATGTCCATACCAACGCCATATTATTATGTTTAAGAAACTTTTTTGAAACAAAGGAATTCCGAACCAGCCAGTTAAACATGTTTCAGTGAAAGGACACGTCATACTTTCGTGAAACCTCCCCGCGACATAGCTTAGGTCTGACGTCACAGTCTAGCCACAAATCAGGTTGACAAAGGAATAGTCTCATCTGACGTCATCAAATGCCTTTTATTATCTATTTAGATCCCCTTAGGACTTGAAGGCACGCAGAGAATATTATAAAGTACCTATCTATTTATTATTTTATTTACATAATATAAGCTAACACTTAAAATAATAATATGTCGGTACATGTATATGAAAAAAGAATCATACGGCATAAAAAAATTCGCCCGCATCGCTGTCAACAGGACCAGTGCCAAAAGGCTGGCAGCGTTGCCACGTTGTATGGCGATGCTAATTCTTTGGCCAAGAAATAGGCCAGCCCTCTGGTCACGTGAAGAGTCGACTCACCGCTTGACGATATCTCGAAATTTCGAAAAACCTTATTTTATTATTATTTATATTCAGCAGGCAATTTCATGGCAGTCTAATTAGGTACTACATTAGTCACATTAGGAGTAGGTACCTACAGATCTAATATACGTAATATACGTATTATTTTTTTTAGCTTAGGTCATGACTATGTCGATAATTGACTAATAATGCTGTCGTTTTTTTTTTTCGAAATACATAGATATTTTAATAACAACAAACCGACGTACAGGTTTGCAGGTACATTGACGCACAAACTGTAACCATGCATTCAGCACATGATTCTAGCGTTGAAATTTATCGTAGGTTATCAAATAAAAACTGCTGATTCATAGAAAAGTGCAAAACATACACAATCAAAATGTATGGAACTAAATTTACTGAAAAACAAAATTTTAGGATGCCTTTTTTAATAACTAAATTATTACAACACACATAAGTAACAAACTACTGTTTTAATATTTAAACAAAAAAAAAAAAACAGTTGAGTCAGAAACTCGTGTCGTACCTAATTTACATATTGTACTACAATGTAAATAAAATAAATTTATTTTATGACCTAAACATTGCTTCAAGTTCAAGTAGGCAGTAATTTAAAATTTTACTCAGCAAAGTGCCCTTTCCGTTTTACATAAAGATTACAAATTCTTTATTATTATTACCTTCTAAATTACTCACAATTTTAATAGCTTTACCTAATTATTATTTATATTGTTTCTTTGAACTTTTAAGTATCGTAGGACCATTATAGTACAATGATTAACTAATATTTCCAATACAACACGAAGTGAAATAATAAAAATATTAGCGGCCATTTTGTCCTGAACAAAATGCTTTTACACCTTAGATTTAGATCGAACATTACAATTCATCATAGGTACATTTCAAAGTCGTCGTAAATAAATAATTGTCTAGGTACCTACCTACAACAAAACATAGTTTTATTAGCCACCTAAGCTGCAAAAAAGCTTGATAGGTTTTTGGTTTGATAATGCTTAATCAGCCCATAATGTTCCCACTGCTGGGACACAGGCCTTTTCTGTGTGAAAGGGAGTGGGCCGTAATCCACCACGCGACCCAGTGCGGGTTGGTAGATGTCACATGGCCTCGATTTTTTGGTTCTAGGACATGCCTCACGATGTTTTCCTTCACTGTTTTGAGAGCAGAGGTGATGAAATAATTTACACAAAGTAAAGCGCCTGTCAGTGTTCGAACCGACGACCTACAGTCACGAGCAATGATATGTCGACACTTGGCAACTTTCAATTGCGATTTTTTCGAGAAATAACGAATGCAACGTTGAATTATGACACTTTACATAAGCCTATGGGTTCGAAAATACTATGTTTACAATAACATAAAATTTCGTTCAAAAATAAAGGAGAAAATTGCCTTTGAATAAAGCCAAGTGTACACATACTTATGCTCGTGACTGTACCTTCAACTCGTAGGTAAGTCGCGGCCGTTTACACTGGTCGGTATTAAAAAAAAACATTGAAAAACATAGGTAGTACAAAACAATGTAACTACTTAGATCACCTGGAAAGTGATTTAACAATAATTGATTTTATTACTTCATTCACAGAATAACTTCATTGCAAACTTCCTGCATTTTAGTACGAAGTCATCCTTGTAGTGGGATTCAAATATGAAACATATACTTATCCTGGATCATGTTTATTTATTTAGATTTTCAGAACAACAAAGCTTATAAAATATTCATGCCCTAGCATGCTATGACATACTTAAAGTATAAATACTACATGGAATAGATAAAATACTGCATAGAAAACACGATAAAACCAAATAAAGTGTCCACTATTCAAAGTCACGTACGTAGGGTAGTCACAAGGGTTTGGCACGGCATGCGTCATGGCACTCAGTGCATTGTTGTAATAGTGCTAGACAATGCACTTCTATGCACCCACTTCACTATGAGTGGTCAGCGTTTTTTGCACCTTCCACTCGAGTGGGAGACAGGTATAAAGTGGTGGCACGCGCACTAAGCTATAGGGTTGTTGAAGCTCGAGAAGAGTTTTTAAAATAATAATAGTAGTAATATGTAAACTTATTGCTCACTTGCTTGCAGGCAGCATACAATGACACTTAGAAGATCTCACCTATACCAAAACAATGTATTTCTTGCAAATAAACATTTGATTTGATTTGAATGGTTACTGGAAAGTACCTATATGTAAGATGTTGTGGATTAAGTGTATTTGCAAGTATGCATTTTAAACAACAAAATTAAGTGCGAGTGTAGTCTCCAAATTGTGAGAAGCCAATGAAAAACTTCTAATTTCAGCATAATTTATGTAGTTAGTAAGTTTCAAAGTTATATTTCTTACTAGCTGCGCCCCGCGGTTTCACTCGCGTAAATGTCGATCTCGTGGGAATATCGGGATAAAAAGTGGCCTATATGTTAATGCAGGGTGTCAGCTACCTCCATACAAAATTTTATCAAAATTAGTCCAGCGGTTTAATTGAGCGTGAAGAAGGAACAAACATATAAACACACACACACACACACACACTCACAAACTTTCGCCTTTATAATATTAGTGTGATTGTAATTTTATGTTTCAAATTCTGGATAATCTCCTTCCCATAGTAACTAGAACTAATAATAGGAGAAAATGGAGATAATACTATTTTAATTCAAAAATTCAAAATACGTTCCAATTCCAATTTTTTTTTTTTTTTTGTTTTATTATACAATGCGTTTTGTTCCAAAAATTGAAAAGAACCGATAAGACACCTAAGGCTGACAGCCCTACTGTCAGTCTTTGTTGTCTCAGAACATCCCTTTTAATAAGATAGGTTTTGTTCTTTACATAAAAGTGAGAGATCCGGTTAAGTTTCGAGAGGTTTTTTTTTTTATACCCATCCGTATTTAACAGGTTTGACTGATAACAATGGACACCACGTGCTGTTGAGTTCGAATTGTGGATTACTGGTTTTATTTTGGCTTTTGAAGTGCTTTTAGTGAAGTGAAGTAAATCAAAAATATTAAAAATGTTAATGCAGCAGTGAATAGAGCAGTCGTAGCCCAGTGCTAACGCCTGCGACTTACGACTTGAAGGTCGTATGTTCGAATTCGGTCAGTCGGCGCTTTACTTTGTGTAAATTATTTCATCACCACTGCTCTCAAAACGATAAAGAAAAACATCGTGAGGAAACCCGCATGTCCTAGAACAAAAAATTTGAAGACATGTGACATTACCAACCCGCACTGGGCCCGCGTGGTGGATTACGTCCCACTCTCTGTCACTTAGAGGAGGCCTGTGTCCCAACAGTGCGAACATTAACTAAAGGCTGATTATGTAAACGACAACGTGTTTTTCATCACTGAAAAAATATGTTGATACTATTTTGATTAGTTTAACAATGGCTCTCAGAACTTACTCATTATTTAGTTTCAAATAATGCATAGAAATGTACCTCTTCATCATCAGCAGCAGTCCACTGCTGGACATAGGCCTCTCCTATTGCACGCCATTCAACTCGATTTGCATGGAAATGTACCTACAACATAGCCCAATCTATTTGACTAACCTTTTCCCAAACATATTGGGGTCGGTTTCCAGTCTAACCAGAATACCAGATGCAGCTGAATACCAGTATTTTACATGGAGCGACAGCCTATCTGACTTTCACAACCCATTTACTGGATAACGCGATACCCCTTGGTAAGACTGGTTGTCAGACTTTTGGGCTCCTGACTACCGTAACGATTGTCACAGATTTACGAATGACAGCCGGGACCAAGTGCTTAACGTGCTTTCCGCGGCATGGGGTTTCGATATATCACGGATGGTCAGGGTCACCCATTCAGAAATCGACCACGACAGGCGTAGCTTAAAACTTCGATCGACTCGTGCTACTATTATTATTTTGCCACGAGCCTGATATTATTGCAATATAGCCCGTAGGCATTAAAATAACCAGCAAAGCAAAGACTCCAAAGAAAGACCCCATAACATATCGACAACAAACCCTGGATACCCCAAAACATTGCCGTCAATGTTCCACATAAATAAATAAAGGAATATCTCTTGTAGAAAATTTCCTTTTGAACTACAATGACGGCCATAACTTCGTTCTTTATTCTAGCCGAGTCACGGAACCCACCGTGATTCGTGCTACAAAATATTAACTTTGAGCTGTCATACGTATCTTGATGAAGGGAACACGATATTAGTAACACGAATGATAGTGGGTTGCCTTAATTACATAGCAAAACTTAGCTCATTTACAAGCTGGTTGGTAACAACTCTCAAATAGATCGTTAAAACTTTAAATAATTATAACTGTTAAAATCACGCGATGCTTAACTTTGAACTATAATAAAACATTGGTAGGTAGGTACTGGTGGTACAGGCCACAGGGCTGTGTTGAATAGGTCGAACTGTGAACAAACTTATAAACAACAATCAATTATACAGAACACCATGTTTTAAATCATATCATAGTCAACTCTAAAGAGTACCTACTACGGATAAATAAATAAAGAAAGGTAAATGCGTTTATTGGCATTACAACAAAAAAACACATAGTAAAACTACTTATAAAAAACACAAATTAAATCATCATGAACTCTTGATCGACAGGGAATTAATTGCCGTCCTACTAAAATTACCACGCCAAAGGATGCTAGATTTATTTCTAATGACGTTACATGTCAGAAAGACGAAACAAGTTTTTCAATTTGCCGACTCAAAGGCCCAACATTTATTATGATCAGTTTTCTTTGATTCAGAATTAGTTTAGTTACTTTTAAAGCACTTTGTTTCAAATTAGTATTAGTGATAAAAACGGTTGTACATTAAGATTATTCTATCCAATGGCACTTGGTTCTAATTAAATTGTTTACAAAACACGAACATCATTAACCCACTACGCATTTAACTCGGACACGAGTAGGTTGATAATGAGTTGGTAACGAGACTACCTAAATCCGACCACTCATTTTCTATAATAACCCTTCAGAAACGTGTAGCCTTTTATCCCTTACACGAGCACTATCGCCCACGTGCGACCTCCGGCCTAGCCTTCGTACCCTTCGATGCCCATTCGACACACAAATAATCCCTAAATAACAACACAATTGGGCTAACGAAGTTATTATATTTTTCCACTGCATGGTTCGTGACGTCAGGAGACACGTTCTCAGTATCGACTCCGTTTCATTGATTGCAGTGTTATTTGATTTGCTTACGTTAGAAGTTTGATTGGTTGCGAATACAGTTCTTTACGATTTTTTTTAATTTGCTTATTTAATAAAACGGTCGAATTACAGCCGGAATTATCAAGTGTCAATTATGCTTTGTATGCTTAATTTTACATGATATTTATAAAACCTACCTAACCAATGTAAAATGATGTATTTGATGAATCAGACAAAGTACCGGTTGATTACTCTAGCACGTGTATGCCGGGTGTAAGTTTAGCTCACAAGCAATCAATACAGTCCTCGAAATTTGAGAAACTAATTTAAGCTGAATAGTATCGTTATGAAAATTAGGCTTTAAATTCAACGAAATTCTGCTTTATTAATACATTTCAATAGAATAAATTAAGGCAAATATGATTCCATAAACAAGATATATTATATTAATTCAGTATTTCTACTAGGTCATTTTATAATTGTCTTATTACGTCAAATTAACGACATCGCTGATACTCGTAAGCCAACAAAGATTTTGTACTATAGTCATGAATGATGATGTTAACTGATAATCATTCAGAAAAGAAAGACAGTGTTAATGCTTTCCTATGAAAAAGGCTTTTCTATAGGTCCAATATACGACCTTCTTACACAACGTTCGAATCACAATGGCCGCAGCGACGGCTGACGGCTGGCTGGCATAAAATGATGGCCGAGTGTTTGACCTTACACCTTACGGTGTCAAAAAACGCTCTAAGAAAATAAAACACACCAACACACGAGTACTTTCATAAAGAATGTCATTCGCCGGTAAATTGCGGACGTTATGTGGCGGCTATCGCTCTTCTAAGAAACCGTAACCGTAGCTTTAGCATAACCAGCCTAAACGTTCCCACTGCTGGTACATCGACCTCCTCTGTGTAAGAGGGAGTGGGCCGTAATCCACCACGCGGGCCCAGTGCGGGTTGGTGCAGTCACCAAAGGAGATAAGTAACCAGGGTCGTCGGATATAGTTGAAGTATATTTAGAAACCAATGGATGTTTTCGAATAAAATTTAGTTTAATTAATAGAAAACAAACAGTTCATTTATCAAATTTAATTTAATTCAAAAACATCAATCGGTTTCTTACTAAACTTCAACTATATGCGACGACCCTGGTTACTTATCTCCTTTGGTGACTGTACTTAGATGTCACAAATGTCTTCAAATGTTTAGTTCCTTCTTTAGTTCTTCCTTCACCGTAGTACCTCCACTTACAGGTCGATATTATAAAATTATCACATAACAGCTGGGCAATTCTCTTAATTTTATGATCGTTCACAGTCTAATCTGAGCCTCAATCTGTCAATTTCCCGACATTTTTGACAAGTTTTTGACATTGATTGTCGCTGAGATATGATTGCGACTATATTTTGAATTATTTAAATTACGGGAATTAGCCTTCAGGTAAATTAGCCTTACATCGCAACATCAATAAAGTTACCTTATCCAGTACCTAGTTACCTACATAAACGCGCCTTTCGTAACAACGTTATGTAATTTGTTTACACCTGCCCACGTGTGGGTTGTGGGCTCGATCCAGCCCACTCCGTGATACCCACAGTTTCCTTTACAGATTACTTATATGGATACTTAAATACTCCAAGAAGAACCTTGGTATAAGTTTGCACAAATTGTTGACAGAATGTTTATTTTTTAAATAAAATTTGTAACTCGTACTTTTTGTTGAGAAATCGAAGTTACCAATTTCTGAAATGATGTTTGATAGTTCTAACAAGTGCATTTTAGCGAATCGTAATTGTAAGAACTTATCCTAGTCGTTGAAACATATTGTATTGTCAAACTATGTATGTAGACTTTTTTTTTCTTTCAGTTTTTTTTCTCCTACGAAGTAAAAATCTCATTCATTCATTAATTCACTAATAGACGACGTACAGCTTAAACCGCTGGGTCTAGAAAAATGAAAATGTCCACTTTTATATTACTTATAGCGAAAGTAAGCACCTAAGAAGGATTTTTGAAAATTCACCTGTTTATAATAAATGTATAAGTAGGTACTTACGTACGTAATTACTTAAAATGATCACCTAGACCTAGCACTTCGTAATTAAATATACATACTCGTAATAATGTAATTAATGAATATTTATTAATTTTATTTTTTTATGAATGAATGTATATTTAATTTTTTTTAAAGTCGTGTTTCTAGCATGAATATTTAACACATGGGCCATCTCCACGAGCGAGAGAATCGCGGCAATATTATCATCGTAGAACTTATTGCGGCCAATATTGTAGCCAAAACACAAACCACGCCAAAACTGAACAACAGACAAATAACTAATTAATTACGTAACTGACTGTACACGCATGCATCATCCCGCCCACAGGCGACACTGCTCTAGTTCACTATATTTAGAGCCTACACATAAGGCCAGCGATTAAAACATATCGCCGTATGCTCGACATATCTCTGCCATACCCGGTAGTCGGTGACTCAGCCTTACGCTAACTTCCAGGCGATTATAATTTAATTGCCACCTAGTTGAGTGCTTATACGATTTATAACACTATTAGGAAATCAATACTTAGCAATATTTTTATAATTATATAGGCTTTCCTGTACACCCATTACCTAATGTGTAAGCAATATTTGTACGCCTTGCAAGGCAGCACATATTGACACAACATATATTTTTATTTTATACCATCACGTTGGTACGTGATGGTATAAAATTACACCTATGTCTACAAATAAATAAATTAGAATTTAGAATTTGATCGTTAGATATTGGTAGTATACAGGCTGTGAAAATTCAAGCCAACGTGTTTGAGATAGGTACTAGAATAATGGAAAATGTAGAGATCTTTGAATGTGATAAAAGAAAATGTCTAATTGTGTTACTGTTAGCCTGCATCATCCCACTGCTGGGCAAAGGCCTCTTCCCATGACTTTTAGCTTTTTCGATCCAGGGCTAATGTGGACCACTGGTCGTTTGTTTTCTCGAGCTCGTCCTGACGGGGTTTGCCGTAACGCCTTTTTACGACTTAAATGAAATTTTTTCAGCTGTACCTATGGCCTTCTTCAGGTAAAAAAACGCTGGTAAAAACCCACTGAAATGAACTTTGGCAGTCACTCTGAATAGTTTGTAGAAATATCACTAGGTTTATCAGAACTTTTCATAGTCAAAATTTGCCTGAAAATGGCTTGATAAATAAAACTACTTAGGTACGTTACATTTTTCCATTACTCCGTTACCTGTGTATTATCCATACTTCCATACTAATATTATAAATGCGAAAGGGTGTATGTCTGTTACCTCTTCAGGGCGTTTACGCACTATGTCCGATCCGAATCTGAGAAATATGTAGTCCATTGTCCTATTTGTAGGAGGGGTTGCGCACTACATCCGAACAAATAGGACGATGGACTATATCTCGGATCCGTAAACGCCCTCACGCTTAAACCTCTGAACCGATTTAGATGAAATTTGGTATAGAGATAGTTTGAGTCCCGGGAAAGAACATAGGATAGTTTTTATCCCGATATTCCCACGGGAAACTTATGCGGGTAAAACCGCGGGGCACTGCTAGTATTCGTATAATTACTACGTTGAAGGCTGTTTTAATATTATTTTATTATTTGGATTAAGAGCGGAAAACTTACATTTGGTAAACGAGACTATTAATTTTTATGATAAAATTACTAACTGAAATATTTTCACAATTGCGTGGTTTTTCTCTTGGTGGTAACCGACCTTAATATTTATTTTAACATAGGTAAGTATGTTAAAATAAATATAACAATAAAAACCTAGTTAGTTAATACGTATTAACTAATTAGGTTTTTATTAGGTTTTTTTTTTGCACGTGATAAACTTGCAAGTTTATGTACAAGTTTATAAACTTCCAATTTTAACACTTAACATACCTACTTAGGAAAAACTAAGATTATACATTACTAAGATTATTTTGAAACTTAAATTTAATTTATTTATATCTCAGATTCCATGAAATAGGAATTTGAGTAGGCGCTTTATTACAGCAACAAATGTCACTAGTAATTAAGGATTTCCGAAATCCATTCAAGAAATCGTAATTGATTCAATGCATATTATTCACTAACTACTCACATTTTCATACATTTGTACAAACAAACGAGTCTTGCTAAATCGGATTAGTTTCGTTGCCAAGCTTAATTAGGATCTACCATAAGTTATGGTATAATAGAGCTGTGCTACGGGCTATGTATGGCGTGACGGGGTAAAATTATGTACTTACTCACTTAGGTACTTTGGTATTTGTTGCGCAATTCGTGTAAAAGCTCCCGCAGACAGGCGCGACGCCATGAAGTTTTCATAAGTATTCTTCTACTAGAGTCGTGTGGCGATGTCGCGTCGCGCCTTTCTGCGGAAGCCTTAATGATTGGATAGGTTGTTGACTACCACACGTTGATGTGAATATTAATTAGTGTTTTAATAATTGTGCACACGTTACCATACTACTACCTACGTTACATGTCTCCCTGTAGGCGTTGCCCGAGACCAGATGTAGGCTTATCTAATCTGGCATGCATAATCAGCCTATAATGTTCCCACTGCTGGGACACAAGCCTCCTCCTCTCTTTGAGAGGGATTGGGCTGTAAACTACTACGCGGGCCCAGCGCGGGTTTGTGGATGTTACATGTCTTCGAATCTTTAGTTCTAGGACATTCCGGTTTCCTCACGATGTTTTCCTTCACCGTTTTAAGAGCAGTGGTGATGAAATTATTTACACATAGTAGATAAAGCGCCTGCCTGCTCGAACCCACGACCTACAACTCGTCTGTCGGGATCGTTATCACGCCACCACTGTTCTTGTAATCTGGCATGTGTAGATACAATTTAGTAAAAAATTAAGAATGTAATATCCTATATTCAAAATAGAACATTTTCCAACAGCTATATAAGCGTTTAAGGCACTGAGCCCGCGTGGTGGCCACTCCCTCTCACAAAGAGGAGGTTTGTGTCCTAGCAGCGGGAACATTATAGGCTGATTAGCTATGCTTAAGCATGCAAAAATTTTGCGGACCAAAAGTCTCTATCTCCACGATTGAAGCCACATTTCATAAGCTCAAATCTCACTTGTCACCCACGAACAGTGGGCGCGAAACGTGTTGTAACCCATTGAACGCAACGACAACGACAGGTGTCTAAGAGGAAATAAGTTCTTAGCGGCATCTGTGGGACTGCGCTACAGCATCTTGGCTTGGAAAAACTTCTATATCCCTCAAGAGAAAAAACAATTGCTCCTATAAACGGAACTCGGCTTTTAAGTGTTCTAATACTTGATGGTTATTTTTAGTTTGTATGAAGGGATGTGAGGCAGGTTTATCCTTAATGTGCAGTAAAACGGTGAGTTTGGTATGTGTACATGATGACAGGCTTTTTGGAATCTCACGGTAGGTTTAAAATTATCTAGGATACAAGAGAATCTAGAAATGGTTATTAGTTAAGTACCATGATCATTCTTAAGAGATATTACTCGTAAGATTTAATACTCAATCATTGTTAATCTGTGTGACAGGTTTTTCCTAGTGCAGATACCAATCTCCCACAAAGGATTTATCAGATGTAGTGTCTTCATATTTTTAAGGCGCCTTTGTGGAAGAGAAATAAATGTTTTTTTTTTTAATTGTATTATTATTATTCTAACAATCGGAGGACAGACGTCAAATTCAGAATTCTTTAGGTACCTCAGTACCTAAAGAAGAAGTAGAGGGTAGGGTAGCCCGCGAGATTAAAATTTTCTTACTTTTTTTTTTTTTTTCAATTATTTATTTATTTATTGGCCTATCTACAATTGCTACACTGTTTATCCTTAAAATACAAGCAATATACAAGCATAGTGTATAATATGATGCGATAGACACAGCATGCAAAAATTAGCAGGACATTATCAGATTGATAGTGGTCAGGTGATAATTATATTGATCTAAATATGATTTGCGGCCGTAAAATAGTAGATTGTGCAACTAAGGCATAAAAGAAGCTATTTTACCCCGAGACGTTTATATCCACCCGAGCCGCAGGCGAGGATGGATAGTTAAGTCGAGGGGTAAAATGGCTCGTTTATGCCTGAGTTATACACTCTGCTTTTCACTTCGATTGCGAGAAAATGAAACAGGCATAAAGTATACAGTACATAATTAATCAAAAATGTTGCATCCATAGCTAATTCCCGCCACCACAGATAATACCGCCACGAAACTTTTTAAAAGTTTTTTTTTTAATTTTCAACATTTGTCATTCGACTTGGGTACTTCATACTGCCAAAAAATGAAAACGTTTCTTTGCCTTTTTTTTAATAATAAATGACAACTATTTTACCTGATTTTATTAAATTAACGATAGAAAACACGGAAGTGGTATAAATTAAAGAAAATGAAATAAATCACGACTTTAATCTACGAAGTTTTATTGTGCGTGTGGCTGTTAGGCCTGATTACTTTAGTCTTAGAAAAAAAAATTACTTTATGCACTAGAACATAAAAAGCGATTTTATGTCGCCTAAGCACAACATAAAGACGGACTTTTAGAGCATGAGAAGTGAAAAATATTTATTTATAGAATTATAATAATAAAAATCATCAATATAACTGAAGACGTGAGTGGATGAAGGGGATATGTCACAAAATTCTAATTTCGAGAAAATTGAGTTCAAAGTTTCACATAATATGTGAAACTTTGTACTCAATTTTCTCGACCACACACGTCTTCCTCTATAAGTTCATATTCACCCTATTGAATGATTATTTCATGAAATCATGACATTTGAGGCCAATTCTAACTCAAAGAGTTGTATTGCTGACTCTCATGATCAAAATTATTCTGTAAAGTCATGTTTATTACGGTCGTGGATTATATTTTAATCAAAGTACAACCTGACACTGACCT
Organism: Amphipoea oculea; assembly: GCA_945859645.1. Classification (NCBI taxonomy): domain Eukaryota; kingdom Metazoa; phylum Arthropoda; class Insecta; order Lepidoptera; family Noctuidae; genus Amphipoea; species Amphipoea oculea. Next base: position 9,820,025 of record OX243876.1, read on the forward strand.
GCAAATTGCAAAAATGTAAGTTTTGAATTTTATTCTGAATCTGACGTCAAAATACAAACTTGTTTTCTATTGCAAACAAGTTCCGATTTTAATTTATGTTTCTAAGATCCTTATGACGATCAACACGTACAGACACACATATTTACTGGCATCTACTAGTCAATAATCGATATCTTTGCCGTCTTGCCTAGCTATTACTAGCACAGTTAGTCGACTCTTACTTTTCAACGGAAAGGGCGACTCTTGTCATTATCGAATATCCTCCGACATCCGATCGGATTTAATTTGTTCTTATGTTATGCGTTATCGTGACGGGAAGTTGTCGGCAGGAAGCGAGTAAAAATGTTATGTCGGCCGAGTAATGGCAAGCCGACATGGATCGGCTTTTTACTTCGTTTGAGTAGGGTTGGTGTGTTCGGTTTGTATGGAATCTCCGCTGGACGAGTGAGGGAATTGCCGGTAGTCTTTCGGTACTAAACATCTCACTTATCGGAAATCTGTATTTGAAAGGGAATTTCCGGCTAAGTTTTATTTAAAACAGTTTTTTTATGTTATAATTTTATTGAACTTCTTCTTGTTAGCGTGTCGATGGCAATCTAAATGAACTCGGCCCAGAATTGCTACGTGTTTGACGCCATCACTAGCGTCCATCAGTTCCTTTAACGTGCAGCTTTTACCTATTGAACTATTAAGTTGTAGTATGTGATTTTGTTTATAGTACAGTGTCTAAGTGTTATTGGGTTTTTTCATCAAGAATTTCTCGGTAGCACGGAGTCTGGATTTGTGCCTGGTTGATGGCAGTAGGCTTGCCTCCTGGATTTAAATATAACTGGCGAAATGTGGGTGCACTACCTACCTATATGTAGATATGTACACCTTTGCCTAAACCTTCGAGGATTACAAGCGAAATGTTATGTTTTACTTATAAGATAAGGGACAGACAGAGGTGACCTATTGTAGGTAGTTATTTTATGTGTTGTTATAATTTTAAAAAAGGCTGCACCAACTACGGACCAGGGTGGAACGTACACACAAAATTTCCAAAAAAAATTGGCTTTCATGTTCAAATTCCTACCGAGTTCATTGCTTCGAGCTCCGCTTTCAAGATGCCACAGGTGCAAACCCTGCTCGGGTGGCCGGTGACAAATTACGCTTCAGCGATCCGAGTTTCCGATTTGATGGAATCTACGGTGTTTTTAACGCGAGTCGCGTTGCCAAGTTTTTGTCCCGCAATAATTGCATGACCAAACAATAAGAGTTGAGTAACATCTCACAAAAAATACCGACAATTTAGAAATTACTACCGCCGGAAAATACTTGACGGCTTTTGAGGTCTTCTGTTCCTCTATGGAATTTATTTTTTGAGGTTAACGAAAGTCTACGATAGATGGACCTTAAAGACGAAGATTTGGTCCCACTGCTACTTTTCGTCTCCTAGGGTGTCCAGCTTTCAGTTCAAAGCTTAAGTACTTTCTTACTTATTGAAAATATCAGAAAGTACTTACCTGTAACTTTAGAAAATTCAAATTTAGATTCAATAATTAAGCTAGTATTTCGCAGGATTCAGATTGTGGAGAGATCATTTTCTATGTTTGTTCTTTCAGGTAACATATTCTCTATGATACAACGAAAGCGCGCAAAATGAATGCGAAGTTGGCGTGATTAACTAAGGAATTGACGTGGTTTCGAAGTAAGGAATCATTAGTGGTCATAATGAATTAGGACGCTGCTTTCATTTCAGTAATCCCTTATCTTACCCATTATCCATTAAAAATTTCTTCGGTCTGTATTTTATGTAAATTGGATTTCATATTTTCACACTTAATTAAGAATATTCCCTGTTAAATCGTTAATGAAGTAATCTTCCGTTAGCACTTAGCCTGGCCGGTGATTACACCCGTTCGGTTTTTGTATGCGCTCGCGCGGTCGGTGGCTACGCAGCCGGACGGACGGCTAACCGTATTGGTTACCATTATCACCTTCGAGGGAACTAGTGGTCTAGTAAGTCTTTAAGTAGGTAGTTATTTCATAGATAACCTGTCGCTTGGCGTAATTCATTCTTGTAGTGTGTTTTGTTTTAATAGGAATTTTATAAACTGTGTTATTTTGACAGCACTCCTTGTAAGAAAAATAATACGTGTGCGGTTGCACGAACATACACACACTCGTATACATATAATAGAAAGAGAAAGAGAGAGAGGGAAAGTCGCATGGAGGAGCATAACGATTTTCCTTACGTAAAGATTTCTACCAGTCAAATCCTATTTAGAGCTTGCAGTAAAAAAAAATTTAGATTTATAGGCCGACCGCTCAGCTGAGACGTTGCGTGAGATAGCAGCGCGGTGCGGGAGGTGTGTGGTGACGTGATGCGATAGCTCAGTGATTCGTCAACTTGTGACAACTATCACACCTCCAGCACCGCGCAGCTACCTCAGGCAACGTCTGAGGCGGTCGCCCTATAGTGCTTTACTCGGCTCTTCTCATCAAACATTGTTTCGACATTATTCATTCCTTTCTCGCGATGTTCTGTCAAACTCAAACTCAAAGCATTTACTTATTTCAATTAAACCATTACAGGCACTTTTGAATTGTCAAAATTAAGTAGTCGGTCAGTTAGTCAGAAAGTTGAAGCTGGTTGCCCATTCCAAAGCGTAGATCTCTATGGAGAAGAACGGGCAAGAAACTCCATGGACACTCTTTTAAATCGAGATATTACTAAATCCTGGGTACATTATTCTTGTTGCTTCTATATGTGAGAACAATGTAAAAAAACACACAAATGAAGAAACAATACAAGAAATCAGATTAAAAAATAAGCTTTGGCAGTTAAGAGATGACCAGTCTCAACCGACGGCGTCCGTTCACGAACATGACGCATGGATCAGCACCATCCAGCTCAACCATTTTGTAGGGAACCGAATGATCCAACACACGCGCCACCATCAGTGAGACATTCAGACTGTCAGACGTTAAGTGACACAAGTCAAGTTTTTAAGTTTGGAACAAGAACGAACGGTATAAAAACGTTGTTTTCTTCATGAATGTCGTAAACTCTGTGCGGAAGTTTATCAACTTGTTTATTTTCAATAAGTGCATGTCACATCGTAAAGTCACCGCGACTTGCCCGGGTTATTTGACGTTAACATGCGACGTAATTATTAGCACACGAGTGAAATAAAGCTTTGTGCTTTTTATGTTGAGTATTTTTGGGTAAATACGTCGTTTTATTTACCGCGATCGAAAAATTAAAACAAAAGTACTTAACAGGATAGAAAATCAAATGTTGTTTACAATTTGCAGGTTAGTAGTAGGTTGTATGTTGATCAAAGTATGATTGGCGACCGTAACAAGTACCTATATCAAAGTCTCTTTCATTAAAAAGAAAGAAGAAAAAAAAACGTTTATTCTGCACAAACAAAACGCATATTACAAAAAAAAAATACAATTCACACATACAAAGTAGCCAAAAGCCTCGTATGCAACAAATAAAAGTTTAAAGTTTGACAATGTTGCCCTTTGATTTCAGGGCAGGTCACAATTTATGAGGTTGGGTTTGGGCCCAAAAAAATATTCTGGTACGTCTCAGCGGGACTTACAGTCAACCCGAAAAAACTATAAAGTATCTAGATTAATCAGCGTAACAAACAAAACAAAAATAAGGAAAACCATAAACTATTTTTTTTTTGTTAAAAAAAGTATTTATTTCTCGCTTTTTAGTGGGTCTGTTTATAATTTATCTAAGTTACAATAGTCTACTGTCAACTTGTTCATCGCCTTTTACACAATGTTGCTTTTTCCGATGCAGGGACGTTAATTGTTGAGCAGTTCTGCTGGTGTTTCACCATCAGCTCCATTTCACCATTCGCATTGTGACGAGCATAAATTGCTTAGCAATCATATTAAAGTAATCGAATCGCAACCCGTGAAATATTTATCATTGAGTAGTTCCGATAGCCATCTGTGGTCTTCATCATCAGCTCCACTTTACCAAATGATGATTTCCGAGAGCAAATGCAAGTTACCTTAAAAAATACCCACGTCGCTATAGGTTTGCCTATAAAATTTGAGGATTTCCCTCGATTTCCATGAGATCCTCTCATCAGATTCTAACTTAAAAAACTAAAATAGGCCCATAATTGACGGAGAAATCGGTAAAAACATACATAAAGTCGAACATAAATAACCTCCTCCTTTTTGGAAGTCGGTTAAAAAATACTTGGCCTTACATCCGGTAATAAAATAGGCCTACAACAAGACAACAAAGTTGAAACAATTTCCTAGGACAGCAAAATTGTGACAAGTAAAATTACCTAATATGTGACCAGAGTTATAATTAACCCGTGCTCAGTACCGCGGTCACGTTTAACAAAATAATATAATAATTATGCACATTATGCGTGATGTTACCAGCGAGAGACGTGGGACGAGGTACCGATGGCTAAACAAGGCAGAATTTTCATTTATTTTGTCTAAAGGTGCTCCCACACTGCTGTTATAAAATGTTTACTAACATTACCTAACATGAAAACCTTTCTGATTTCTGAAAACCTTTTTGATTAAATGTATTAGATCACAATGTTAGAAAATGTTTGTAAACATTTTATAACAGCAGTGTGGGAGCACCATAACGTTTCATGGGCCAAATCTACCACCATATGGATGTCGTGGCCAGATCATAGAATTGATCATTTCATGAAGTGTTCGGTCATTTCATGAAATGGTTGTGTATCATGAAATGGCCAGCTAAGTTTGACCATATCGTTTAAAAATCAACGTTTAATGATATATCATTCGACGTTTGGCCATATCATGAATTTAGGGTTCGCATAATGCTAAACGACGTCAGGGGCACCCCGAGGTTCGGTTTGGTTGGGTTCCTTTAAACCCTGCAGGCAGAAATAGGAGCCCCGCGCAGCGGGGCTCCGTCGACCTCTCGTCGTTTGAAATAAAACGAGCATGTTAAATTTATGCTTTAGAATATTATGCTTAATCATTATTATGATTAGACAAATTATGCTTCAGTTGTTATGCGAAAATATAATTAGGAGAAACAAAAGTATGCTAAGTTATATTATGTCTTAAAATTTTATGCTAATGTATAGAGAACCCACAGAGAAAACCGACATCAACGCCTCTACCGGCGGATATTCTAATTATTTTACGATATGATCACTAATGCTTGGCTACATCATGAAGTAGTCGTGCATTTAACTGTTCGGTTCCCTATCCATTTGCATAAAATTTTAAGACCTAATATAACTTAGCATAATTTTGTTTGGCATAATTATATTTTCGCATAATATAATTACGCATAACTGCTTACGCATAATTTTTTTAAGCATAATTTCTCTAACCATAATAATGATTAAGCATAATATTGTAAAGCATAAATTTATTAAGCATAAAGTTCTAAAGCATAACTTTTTTATGCATAATATCCTAAAGCATAAATTTATTTACGCATAATGATATTAAAACATATTTTTATTTTTTCGCTGTAAGAAGCATGAAGCAAGCAAGCATACAGCATGCAAGCAAGCATGCAAGCAAGCATGCAGCAAACAAGCAAGCATGCAGCATGCAAGCAAGCATGCAGCATTCAAGCGCTCGCTCTTGCATCCTATGTCGACGGAGCCCCGCTTCGCGGGGCCCCTATTTCTGAGTAAAGGGTTTAAAGTAACCAAACCGAACCTCGGGGTGCCCTTCGCTCGTTCTTGCATCCTATGTCGACGGAGCCCCGCTTCGCGGGGCCCCTATTTCTGTGTAAAGGGTTTAAAGTAACCTAACCAAACCGAACCTCGGGGTGCCCATCGCTCGCTCTTGCATCCTATGTCGACGGAGCCCCGCTTCGCGGGGCCCCTATTTCTGTGTAAAGGGTTTTAAGTAACCTAACCAAACCGAACCTCGGGGTGCCCTTCGCTCGCTCTTGCATCCTACGTCGTTTATTGCGTACGTTGAGTTCGGGTGCGGTAACGGTAACGGAAATAATTCGGAGTATTGAAAATCGGAATGTCGTTTTTCGGACCGCAAACCCATCGAGCATTTGATTCTTCGAATATATGAAAATCGGAAAACAAACAAGTCGCATTTATGACTTTCGGTAAAATAAATTTCGTGATTTTTAATAATAGACATTATGATTCTTAGGTATTATGAAATTCGGACTTTTGAAAATCGGAACATCGAAATTCGGAATAAAATATTTCGGAGTATTTGGGTGTTCCCGTTTCAATCAGTTAACTATCTGAGGAATAACCGCCATATTTATTTCTCATAATAGAAGTTAACTGATTGACATATTTTTTTATACAAAAACTGTCAAAACATCTAATATATTCTTCAGATAAAAGTTATCTCGCGATTGAAAAATCGTTTAAGTTACATAATGTTATGTATAAATTATATTAATTGTATGCCTAAATATTATTATGCTAATAGTCATTAGGCCTACTAACGTTATGCTAATAGTCATTAGGCCTACTAACGTTATGCGAATCAAATTTATGCCAAAACAAATTAGTCTTTAAGATGATTATGCCAACATAAAATGTATGCCTAAAAAAATTATGCCGAAGTATTATTATGCCAAAACAAATTGTGCCAAAATCGTTATGCCGAAGTATATTAGGACAAAGAACATTATGCGAAAAGAAGGGATCCCTAACTGTTCATATCGTCAAACGTTGAGTAATCATTGATCTGGCCAGACCACATCATGATGTGGCCAATAGGCAGTGAAACATTTCATGAAATTCTCGAGCATTTCATGAAGTGAGCAAATCTATGATATGGCGACGACATGGATACCAGAAAACGTCCGGCGACATAGAGGCAGACCCAGGAGAAGATGGCGGGACGAGCTGGACAACTACATACAGGATTGGTCCAAACTCGCTCAAGATAGAGAGGAGTGGAAAGGAGACCTTTGCCCTGCAGTGGGTCAATAATTAGCAAGCAGTATGATGATATGCGCTTAATTTTTGAAGAAAAGTCAAAGCTAATAGATCATCTACAGAAAGAAAATAACAGCATGAAACCCTTAATAAAGGACCTAACTTTTAGATTAACTCAGATGGAACAACATGCCCGATCTTGTAACATAGAAATACTATCCGTGCCTGAGTACAAGTCTGAAAATCTAAATGTCACAATGCTGCAGTTATGTAAAGTAGTATCATGCCCCTTAAAAGAAAATGATATCGTTATGTCTACAAGGATTGCTAAACAAAACCCAGAGGGAACGCGTCCCAGATCTATAATTGTTAAACTTACTTCTCCTGCAGTACGTGACGAAATTCTAGCTGCCGTGATAAAATACAATCAAGCTAATAAGACTGATAAACTCAACACTGCCCACTTGGGAATAGGGGGAGATAAAAAGCCTGTCTATGTAGCTGAGCACTTAGCCCCACAAAATAGATCGTTACACCATGCTACGAGGATGGCGGCCAAGGAGAAGAACTACAAGTTTGTATGGGTGCGAAACGGTCGCATTTTTGCAAAGAAAAACGAAACTTCCGAACGCCTTCTCATAAAAGACATGGACTCTCTGGTTAAATTAGTTTAACACGTTTTGTTTTTATTTTTGAATGTTTCATGAACAAATAATTTAAAATTCGATTTCCAAATTTATTACCAAAATACCAGAGGTTTAAAGACAAAAACGCATGATTTGTATCACAGCGTATTAATTAATGATTACGATGTTGTAATTCTTACGGAAACTTGGCTTAGTGAGGATATCTCCAGTACAGAATTATTCGATGATCGTTACAATGTGTATAGAAGAGACCGTGAACTCAATGAGCTCTGTGGGAAGAGGACTGGTGGCGGGGTATTGATCGCTATTTTGAAAAAACATAATTCTATTGAAATGTCGTCTTATAACAGTTTGTGTGAAGATCTATGGGTAAAAGTTCAAGTTAAAACCAAAAAGAATACAATCAGTGTTTGCTTTTGCGCGGTATATATTCCATCCCCAGTTAAAATTGATGTTTTGGAGCATTATCTTGAAAATGCGGGTAAAGTCATTAGTACAGAGGGTAATACTTTTATAGCAGGCGACTTTAATCTGACTAACATCAACTGGCTCAATAGCGATAACAATAGCTTCCTAGTCCCTGAGACCACGAATTGTTTAACTAACCACCTTTTTACTGAGTTCATTGCGTTAAATGGTTTAGACCAATTCAATAATGTCAGGAATGATAAATCAAAGATCTTAGACCTGGTTTTGGCTGATATGACGAATGTCAAAGTGAACGAATGCAATGATCCCCTATCTAAAGTAGACACACATCATCCTCCTTTACTGGTCCATTTAGATATACTACCTGATAGAACTTTGAACTGCAGTATGTTGCCTACACGTAACTATCACAAAGCTGATTACCAAGCTATAACACAACATCTTGACTCCATAAACTGGACTACAACGTTACAAAACTGTGGGACGATAGATGAAATGGTTGAAATATTCTACGAAAACGTAAAGGCTGCTATTAGCAACAACGTTCCTTTTTCATGTAAAGTTAATAACAATAAAATACCACCGTGGTTTACGAAAGATCTCACTAAATTACTGAAGGAAACATACAACCTTAGAATAAGAGTAAAAAAATATAACAACGCTATGGATAAGGTTAGTTTAGCAGTACTAAAAGAGAGGTGCCGGTCATTAAACAAATCATCTTACATTACCTATATTAAAAACATAGAAGCTAGAATAAAAACCAATTCAAAATACTTTTGGACATACATAAAACATAAGCGTAAAAATAAAAGTACAATCCCGGAAATAATGAACTTAAACGATGAAGTAGCTGACAACAGTAATGATATCTGTCAACTATACGCAAAAAACTTTTCATCAGTGTATAATCAGAACCACCCCACACAGCTAACAAATACCTCAAACAGCTCATTGCGTTGTGTAAGCCTAAATGTATTAAGTCACCTATCGCTTACTGAAGATATGGTCGCTAGCAAACTAAAATGTCTGGATATTCGTAAAGGACCAGGTCCGGATGAGATTCCCCCAATTCTCCTAGCTAAGTGCGCGAAGTCATTCGCGGCGCCTTTAACATTACTCTTTAATCGCTCACTTGAAACAGGTTGTTTCCCATCCGCGTGGAAAAAAGCTAAAATAGTCCCTATTTTTAAAAATGGTCGAAAAAACGATATAAAAAATTATAGACCTATATCGATTATCTCTATTATCCCTAAAGTTTTCGAGTTATTGTTATATCCTTATTTGTATAGCCACTTGAAAAATTACATAGTAGGCAATCAACATGGTTTCTTTCAGGGCAGATCAACTCACTCTAATCTAGTCGATTTTTCAGAGAATGTCATAGAATCTGTGGACAAAAGGATTCAGGTTGACGCAGTGTATACCGATTTTAGTAAAGCGTTCGACAAAGTAGACCACCAACTTTTAATACAAAGACTCGAGAGCTGCGGAATCGATGGTCCACTATTGCTATGGTTTCAGTCATACCTTAGTGATCGTTTATCGTTCGTTGTTTTGAATGGAGTCCGATCTGAGGTTTTTCACGTGACGTCTGGGGTACCACAAGGCTCCCACTTAGGGCCCTTGCTCTTCAATATTTTTATTAATACTATTATTCACTGCTTCCATCACGCAGGATCGTATTTGTTTGCAGACGATCTCAAGTTGACCCTGCCTATAAAATCTATAGAGGATTCTTACTTGTTGCAGGCTGACCTGGATAGATTAGAGGAGTGGTGCAAAGAAAATAGGATGAGCTTAAATTTACAAAAATGTTTACACATAAAATTTTGTCGCAATAAAAATGTTTTTAATACAAAATACTCTATTTCGGGCGAGACACTCAACGAAGTTAATACTATCCGGGACCTGGGAATCTTGATAGATAGCAAAATGACCTACAATGGCCATATAGATAAAATAATATCAAACGCAAACAAAATGCTAGGCTTTGTATTAAGGACCTCAAAGCCATTCACCAACCCTAAAACCAAAATTATTCTATATGAGACGTTGGTTCGCAGTAACTTGGAATACTGTTCACAGGTATGGTCACCTCACTATAATGTTCACAAGCAACGTATTGAACGAGTTCAAAAGAGATTCTTGTATCATCTATCCTTACAAAGCAAAAATGCGATACAATTAAATTCCTATAAAAAGCGTGTTCAGCACTTCCAACTCCAAAGCCTTACCAATCGTAGAAAGGTTCTAGATCTTTGTTTCCTTCACAAATTAGTGACATCTAAACTAAACACTGAACTATTACTATCCAAAATATATTTTAATGTTCCTTGCAGGTTACCACGGTCACATACCTACAATCTTTTCAGACAACCTTTGCACAAAACCAATTTAGGTGACAACTCTCCCCTTACGAGGGCTACCAAATTGTACAATGGTATATGCCGAAAAGCTGAAATAGATATTAATCATGACAGCCTTAACGCTTTTAAGCGTAAACTGTACAAGTACTTTCGGTTGGAGGACATTTGATCTATCATTCTATTATTAATTAAATAATTTATCATTTTTAATTTAATTTTAAACTCCTCGTACGTATGCTTTTTTATTCCTATTTAAAGAAAATGTGTTTTGTTTTATTCTATTTTATAAATGTAATTTTTAATCTTTTAAAGCATGTAAATCTCTCATTAGCATGTTATTGTTGTTTTTTTTTAATTTAATATATTTTTAATTTAATTATGTATTCAGAGCATGTGTACTCGATAATATGTAAGCTGTGGTTACCTGTAATTGAGTGTGCATTACAGGATAATGTACTAATACAAGTTATAAAGATAAGTTATTGTAATGTATCTCGTTGGTAATCCTTAAATAAATAAATAATAAAGGCTAAAAATAATAATAACTTGTGTTCATATTTGAGGGCATAAATCTGACAGACTGTGTGACTAAATCTTCTAGTATTTATAAGTAACAAAGACGGGGAAAAATAAGATAGTATTTTACTTTAAAGTTTAAGTACTTTTAGTTCTTATACCCCACTGGGTGGTTGTACACTTACAATAGTAGGTACAAAACAGTTATTAATGAATTAATCGTTCTTCCAGCTAATGGTTTGTTTCATGCAAAAACAAACTACTTAACCCAATTCAAAACAGAGATCTTCGACCTATAGCAATTAAAAAAAAAAAACATAACGAAATACCTCAACAATTTCGCAAATATCTACCGTTCACAAAAAACCCAATCATTTAACAAATATGTACTATAAATAAATCTTCAGTAATAGTTAACTAACCAATTAAAAGGCTGTGTACATACCGATACACATAGTTAAGTAAATTGGGTATGATAATTGTTTTGCTGTCGGTACATCCGTGTGCCGTGGGAAAATAGTAAACGACGCGTGGTACACGACTGAGATGCGAGTGCGTATGTGTGTGGCTGGGAAGTCGGGAACTGAGGCCAATTAGGAGATATACTAGCGATAAATAGATATGGAACCAACCCGCACTGGGCCCGCGTGGTGGATTACGGCCCACTCCCCCTCACCTAGAGGATGCCTGTGTCCCAGCAGGGGGCAAACTATAGGCTCATTATGCTAGGCTTATGCCGAATAGATATGAAACAATATTTACCGTTTGCTGAAAACTGAAAATTTTCAGTACTTTTCAGGGATTTGTCAATTCTTACAACAGAAAAATAATACGGAGATTTTGAAGAGAAGACTGGACAATTTTGCACTTCTTTAATAAATATAACTAAACTATTGACTTTTTCTTGCAGACGTACCCTCTAATATCTAATTGATATATTTTGTTTATGACAAGCTCATAACTCGGAAAACGTGTAACTAATCTGATACTGAACTTCCTAAGGAACGATTAGACTGTGAAACTTTAGGTTCGAATTCAAACCAGTTTATGAGCGTTATTCCATTTATTAAGTATCCATAATTGTACCAATGCCATTTATTAAGCTTTTCTCCGTCTTGCCTTTTAGTTGATACCGACTTTCCCACATAACATGCAAGACGGCCACAATACAGCTCGCATTAACATTATTAACATTACTTGAATTAGTTTGTATTTTTTTTTTTTTTGGGTGGCATCTCGTAGGCCAACCTAGGAGATTGTCGGCTGCTTAACCGGGCTATTCTGTGGATGACTTAATAAATTAAGGCCCTCAGCCAGGGCATAGAACTTATAAACTAAACGACTACACGCTAAGGGCATCCGCAATGGAGTACGGACCTCGGCTTAGGGTGTCGCTGAGAGTCTTCGGTCAACTGGACCCATTCGAACTGGACCCGCGGGTCCAGTTGACCAAATAATTGATTTTCTATATTTTTATTGGTCAACTGGACCCACATTCAAAATAAAAAAAAACATCTATTGTTTAAAGCTACCCGTGGATACAGTCGAAACAAAAAGACATTGGCACGAATCTGGTACAGAATCTACGAGTACCTCAAAATCCAAGATGGCGGATGTGAAAAATGTCCAAATTTTTCATCATGAGTGTTGATTTCTTGGTTTTCTAGCAGCCTGGATCAGATCATTTCATTGTAAAATATTAGTCAATCACGGCTTACACCAATATCACCACTTGTCCTGCTACGTAGACACATGCAATACGGTTACCAGCTAGCATGCTAAGTTCGTCATTACCATTACCTGTTTACATAGTTGAATTAGAGATGTGATATCTTTCGCCGTGAGTGGGTGGCGTGTGCTACTGGTCTTCAATGACAATTCTATGTGAATGAATTAATGTTTAAGTGGTTAGGAAAATAATATTTTTATTTAAATGAGTCTTGTGGAATTAAAAATAAGATATTTTAATGTCACGTCACCAAAAATGAACACGTAAACATTAGTTGGAATTCGGTGTAAGAAAAGTATCTAACATGCAGATGATGTCATTCATTTTAAATAATATAAAGGGAAACCCAGTTTCTATATTCTCAAATTATTGTTTACCTAGCAAAACAGGTTAATTTGAGAATTCAAGAAAGCTGATACCTGTTGGCACTTTATTTTCAAATCAAATTAGTGCTTTAAGTATTTCTAATTTCATTAATTAAATTCCAAATGACATTGGATAAGACTGGGCAGACAGTGAAAGAGATAAACACAATTCCTTTAAAAAAAAAGTCGGGTTGCACTCCGGGAGTGCCGGCAGAAGTGAAAACTTGAATATTAACGTTGAAATAAATCAATTATGAATTGAATTAATATAACTAATTTTTTTTCACTATTTCTGCGTCACTTTTTCATTAATTGATGCACTTTGTCGTCCCGCCCGTCCCCGTCACCGTCCCCGTCACCGTCACCGTCACCGTCACCATCACCGTCACCGTCACCGTTACCGTCACCGTTACCGTCACCGTCACCGTTACCGTCACCGTCACCTTCACCGTCACCGTCACCTTCACCGTCACCGTAACCGTCACCGTCACCGTCACCGTCACCGTCCGTCCGTCCGTCCGTCCGTCCGTCCGTCCGTCCGTCCGTCCGTCCGTCCATCCGTCCGTCCGTCCGTCCATCCCGTCCATCCGTCCATCCATCCATCCATCCATCCATTATCGTGTCTCACTTGGTTCACTTCGGTTGGCGCCGCCGTAGAAAGAGGGGGGGGGGGGGGGGGAATCTCTCCTGACGGTCACGTGTCCTGACGCGAGTTTAACATTTTTTCCCCATTACAAAAAGTGTGCAACGCCGCTAAAGAAGTTTTCACTTCAAAAATCTAATTTCGTACGACATATACCCTATTTTTTTTACTCACGACTTATTATAAAGCTCCGTAACTAGCCTTACCTATACGTGCGCAAGCGCATCCCACAGACGGATGTCCTCTGTAGCCCGTTACTAACGGATAGAGATATAGGCCACAACGGTCCGCAGCGAGCCTCTCTTATTATATGGTATAACATAACCGTTTGATTGCTAGCAAGGAATATATTGATCTCCTTTTCTTTGGACGTCTTATTTCCCCTTCGTTTCTATTGAGGATGTCTTATCTTTTCATTTTCAAGTTTTTCTTTACTTTATGGGAACACAAATTAAACCAGAAAAAATAAAATTTTAAACAGTTGCAGGCTTAAAGCTCACAATTAAATTCTTAGATTTTCTTGGAAAAACCAACAAATGACAAAACTATTTTTTTTTTTCATTCCTCTTTGAATTCTGCTTTGAAAGCAACTAAATAGTATTGATCTTTCGGAGTTCGAATCATGGACTTTAACAGCGAGTTAAACGTCGTAGGTACCTACATACCTACCTAAGTTGCTAACACATGAGATTAGGAATCATTGGCTACGTTCCAATCCAAAGATGTTCAAACAAACCTTAATTTTATCTACCTCAAATCCTCCTCACCGCACAATTTCACCATTCGATTCATCTACCTATTCGCTCGCATGTCTTACACTCAAAACTAACTTTCTCATAGCAGTGGCTATACCGAGAACCATTCATAAAGTATAATTATTATTTACTGAATGAAAACCACAGGAAATGGTCTCCCCCGGCCGCGACCAATTGCAAGCCTTCGGTTACGTCAATCTCGCTATTACGCGAGGCTTTGGAGAATTGTAGCTGAGATGCGTGTACGCTGCGGTTCGTTAAAGATTCAAAGAAAATACCAGAATTTTAGCATTTTTCCAAATATGGTAATATCTAACATAAAATCTGTACTATGGTGGATTATAGAAGCCTTCTGCTTATACCGCAAAACGGGGCTACTTTGACTTCCAGGGTTACTTTGACAGGCGTTGGAACTACTTTAACAGAGCGCCAAAATCGGTTATCACGTGTGCTCAGCAAGTATGCGTGACCTCGAGTAATATTGCGCGAGGCGCGGGGTGTGGGGAACGCGTCATAGCGTTGTGATCGGCCTTGTCAAAGTAACCCTGGAAGTCAAAGTAGCCCCGTTTTACTGTAGGTATGTTGGCACTTTAATTTTCTACGAGTTAATGATGTCTAATTACATCTATCGCTTTCGCGGTCTTCCTCGACGAACTCCTCGCGTTATCAGGGTTCCAGTCTCTTAGCCTACAAGTTAACCAGCATCCGGCAGATGTGTTATAATTGATATAGTAATTATTATAATTATTAAAGCAACAGCAGTTGGTTAAATTAATCTAGGAGCTAGTCTTGTCAAGGTTAATTATACCTTGGATATTTCTCATATATTTTATGTTCATTAGTAAAGCTCTTGGATTAATTTGGTCAACAGCTGTTGCTATAATTAATTAGCTTAATCAGCCTATAATGTTCCCACTGCTGGGCGAAGGCCTCTTCCCTGTGAGAGGGAGTGGGCCGTAATCCACCACGCGGGCCCAGTGTGGATTGGCAGATGTCACATACATTCGAATTTTTGATTCTAGGACATGCTGGTTTCCACACGATGTTTTCCTTCACTGTTTTGAGAGCAGGGGTGATGAAATAATATACACAAACTTAAGCGCCTGTCAGGGTTCGAACCTATGACCTTCAACTCGTAAGTCGCGGCTGTTTCCACTGCGCCACCACTGCTCTGTAATAATTAGGAACTTTATTTATTATAATACATTTGCCGGATGCTGGTTATCGAGTTAGGTAGGCCAAAATGTATTCCTTTTCTCCGTACAAGCAAGGATACAGCGATAGCAGGGCTGACTGCCATGACCTGTGCCTTTTAAAAGCTTTCTGTACGTATGTAGAAATGCGAAAATTGAGAAACAAACATTTTGCAACGCATTGGTGTCGCCAGAAATGCGGTGGAATTGTGACCTTCCCATAACAGTACACTCGTAGGTGTCGCGAGTGTAGTACCTACCTACATACTGTTTACTTTGGAGATGCTCATACTCAGCCTATAATGTTCCTACTGCTGGTACACAGATCTCCTCTCTTTCAAAGGGTGTGGGCCGTAATCCGCCATGCGGTCCCTGTGCAGGTTGGTAGATACCAGATGTCTACGAACCTTAGGTTCTAGGACATGCCATGATTTTGAGACCAGGAGTGATACAATTATTTACACAAAGCATGGCTGTTACCGCTGGACGACCACGGCTCTATAATTGGAGATGCTCATCACACTAATATTATAAAGGCGAAAGTTTGTGTGTGTGTGTTTATATGTTTGTTACTTCTTCACGCTCAAACGGCTAGACCAATTTTGATAAAATTTTGTATTTAGCTGACACGCTGGATTAACTAACACTACTACCACTACCACCACCACCACCACTACCACTACATTTTATCCCGATATTCCCACGGGATCGAAACTTATGCGGGTGAAACCGCGGGGCGCAGCTAGTGTGTTATAAATCTCGAATACCTATCCAGATTCTTTCATGGTAGTACAGTCATACGCATAGTGCGTCATCACGTCCAAAACATGATTGACCTTAACTTTAACAACAACATTGTTACATTTGACTCACCGAACGACCTCAAAAAGTAAACACCGTGGCAGCAGCCTTAGGGTGCGTCTAGAGTACGTCATATAACACATAAACTTCTGTTATTTAACACGTTCAAATTATTTAACATTGCTAACTTCTCTATAGAAACATGTGGTATGTTTTATAACATGTTCTGTTACATAGTATGGACACACCTTTACATTCCAATCACGCGTACACACACAAAAATCGTTTGTTTTTATCTACAACCTCAACCGAATTCCGTAGTGCGGGCAATTATAGTATGTGTGTTTCCCGTTACAAAATGATATTATTTTTTTCGTTAACATTCTTAACACGGCCGCCTCAAGTTTCTGTGTCTACAAAAAGCTCCCTTATTGACTTGACAAATACGAGCGTAGTGGGCAAGATCACAAGATGTCTTGCGACGTGACCAATTGAACCGGATGCACGCCCGTGACCGGAAGTCCCCCTTTCATCTCAAAATGGCCGCGTCGAATCTGTAAGAAGCAAGGAATTTTTCTAGGCTGCTGACCACTGAATATTTGTCAAACAACTCCGGCGATATCACGAAGCGAACTTTTTTTGGTGACAGTTTTTAGGCTTCCCGCCGACTCGCGGATACTTTTTCATTGATCAGTGGTCATTGGTAATGCTGTTCGTTGCTGTAAATAACTTGTTTGTAACAAGGTTTAGATAAGATATCGTTATTACACACATAAAACCATATCCACTAATTAAGATGCTCGAAATTTGTGGTTATCACTATTGTTTTTTCGGCAAATGAGATTCAATTTAAAAAAATATCCAGGTGTGACAGACAGACAAACTGAGTCGCACCATAAGGGTTCATTTTTACCATTTTGGTATGGAACCATAAATATGTGCGTATGCACACACAGCTAGTAATACCTCCTGCCTTTGTCTTCACTCAAAGCTCCCAAATTAATACCTATATTTTTTTACCTTACAGGCAAGCTGTACGCAGCACTGGGTCGTCGTGGCGGCCGGGTGGTTGGCAGTGACTTACAGAGCGGGTCAAACCAGTTCAGAGTAGAAGCTTTACTGCCGGTCGCCGAGAGCTTCAAATTCGTGCTTGAGCTGAGGACTCACACGTCGGGGCTTGCCGCGCCTCAGATGTTGTTCAGTCATTGGGAGGTGTGTATAATATTGTCTAATGTGTAACTACAGTACGAGTAGGTCAGCATCCCGATCGCCGAGAGCTTCAAATTCGCGCTTGAACTTAGAACACAGACGTCACGGTTCGCCGCGCCGGAGGTGTTGTTCAATCATTGGGAGGTCAGTACATATTGTCATCATCATCTGCCTAGCCTTTTCCCAACTATTATATAAGGGGTCGGCTTCCAGTCTAACCGGATGCAGACATATTGTATATAATATATTAGTATCTGTGACCAAGGGCACAATTTAGAGTGAAAGCTTTACGCCCGGTCGCCGAGAGCTTCAAATTCGCGCTTGAGTAGAGGACATATACGTCTCGGCTCGGATGTTGTTCAGGTATTGGGAGGTGTGTATGTGGCTCAGCGTAGTTCAGAATGCATACTTTACTGCCGGTTGCTGAGAGCTTCAAGTTCGCGCTTGAACTGAGGCCTCGGGTCAGGACTCGCCGCGCCTTAGATGTTGTTTAGTCATTGGCTGATTCCGTGACAATTCGAGTGCCTGTAACTGGTTTAATTGAAAAAAAAATGGGATGTTTGTATAATAATATAAGTACCTCTATCAGAAACTTTCCCAACTATGTTGGCGTCGGCTTCCAGTCTGACCGGATGCAGCTGAATACCAGCATTTTACATGGAGCGACTGCCTATCCGACCTCCACAACCCAGTTATTGGGTAATACGATATCCCTTGGTAAGACTGGTTGTCAGACTTTCGGACTTCTGACGACCCGTAATGACCGTCAAAGATCCACGAATGACAGACGGGACCAACGGCTTCACGTGCTTTCCGATGCACGTTACGGTATGTAAAGATGGTCACCCATCCACGGACCAACCGCGGTAAGCGTAGCTTAACCTGATCGATCGAACCGTGCGGCTGTTATTACTAAGCCACAAGACCGTCTCTTAGAAACTTACGAAACATAATTACTTAACTAAAACCAACTCAATATACCTACCTAAGGTCCGGCCGCGTTAAATTTGCTAAAGATCGAAATTGAATAAAATCGATACCTATACAAGAACATTTATTTTGAGTAATATTTGTTTTCGTCTAGTAGACGAAAACAAATACAAACACCTACACATTTACTAAACTGGGTTAGTGACCAAAACATCAGCAGTCTATCACCATTAATACTGCTATCCACTGTTAATTACCCGCTATCCGGCCTATGTAAGGTTGGGCCTGTTCGTTTGTATTTTGATTTCATATTAATCATAATACCAAAGAAGTTACCATAAGAATTCATGGCTGTTTGTATATTTATTTCGAAACTTAAAATACTTACCCTTTATTCTTATTACAGGTAATAGACATCGATCCGTTCTGGAGGCCTCGCACGGAGGAAGAATACCTGCATTGGGGCGAGAAGTGGGATGGAGTAAACCGCGCGAAGGCCTACATGGACTCAGTTCGAGCCAGAAAGGGACTGGCCACTGACAAGCAGTTGGTCCAACATGCTGAGAAGCAGAGGACACTGTCGAAAAATAAATAGTATTTAAAAAGAGTGCTACAGGGATCTTTTGGCGCTTCAATGACATAGAAAGGAGGGCGTTGTTAGTAAACATTTGTTAAATTATTGCGCGACGTTAGTTCCGATTTTAGACACGAGTCAAAAGATCTTTGTATAACTTTATTTGTTTTATTGACAACATTACACTCATAGCTATACGCTAAGTAAGATTCTTGATATTATCTTCATTTTCATTCATTTTATCAAAGCTAGAGGACAGGTTCCAAAATAAATAAAAATGTAGATAGCTAAATTTAAGTAAGCTTTTTGGCAAGTATGCTCCTTTGTCGACCGCAACACCGTTTTATAGAAAAAAAAGAAGAATTTTTGTCCGCTTGTCTGAATGTATCTACCGGATTGGCGCAAAAACGGCTTAACGGATTAGGATAATATTTGGCACGCAGATAGTCTATAACCTGGATTAACACATAGGGTACTTTTAGTCCCGATAGTACGTTCCGCGTAGGATATTTTCCGATATCCACGCGGACGATGCCGCGGACAAAAGCTAGTGGATACCTAAATAAACTATAATGTAGGTACTTAATGTTTATGAAAAATAGTTAAATATACGAATTAAGAAACTTATAGATACTCATATTCTAGGATTCCTGTAGTCCTGACATAGCGTACACAATTCATTATTCCCTCATAGCGTGCACTACAGCAATTCTAATAGCTTCTACAATTTCATTCTATTTTAGTTCTTCTATTTATAACTAACTCAATATTTTCGCAAAAGGATTCATTTTCCATTTACCGAGAAAATATTAATAACTTGATAAATGTTAAAATCATTTCTCATGCAAAACTCGTTTATATTAACTAAAATAGCTTGTGACGTCTGAATGATGACGTCAAAACAACCTATAATGACGGCACCCGTTCACGAATATGACGCGTGGATCAGCACCATCCAGCGAACGAACGATTTGCTTTGATACATAAGACTTTGAATTTTTGTACATGACGCTTTAATCATCTATTATCAAACACAGGACCTATGCAGGGTCAAATGAAATTAGCTAACGAAGCTACGCAGATATAATGGGTATCAATACTATCCAAACACGAGTAAACAAGAAAAATCTGCAGTTTCGCTAAATAATTTCATTTTACCCTGTATTTACAGAATTTGGGCTCAAACTTCCCCCTCCCGTAAAAGCAGTACAATTAAGTTCATAATTATGATAATTATAAATAACATGCCTGCATAACATAGGTACGCATATACTTAACTATTATATACGCTTTTAAATTGACTAGGATACAGTAAGTGCCAAAACAATACTAATTACCATGTTGAGCAGTGAGCACTATGCACAATGTAGGTACCTATATTTATGAAAAATGGAAAAAAAATGAAAAATCGTTGTTATTTTACCAAGTAAACCTTAGTAGCTACTGTTGGAGCCTTCTTTTAGGCAGATAAGCCTAATAATACCAAAACATCAGCGTATTTCTTCCTATGTTTTTGACTTAATGTAAAATATTTAATTTTAATGTATTATTATATCATCTTCTATACTAATAATAAATTATTGATCGTTTTTATAGAATATAGTAGATTGTTATGCAAGGGTCGAAAGGAATCAATTCCTATACGAGGCATTTAGACGCCCGAGCGCAGCGAGAGCGGCTATAGCCCGAGTAGGAATTGATGACTTTCACCCGTGTTAAACACTCTACTTTTCATTTCGAATATAAGGAAAGTAAAAAGTAGTAGTTTTTCTAAAATATTTATTGATAACAATAACATGCAAAGTTTTTGAATTTCGGTACAGCTTACAGGGTTAGTATCCCGCCAAATAATACTATTGTCTTTTTTTATTTTAAATATGGATCACACCGCGTCATCGCCGCGGGCTGTCCCGCTTAACAGGATTTTTTTTTTAAATTCACATTGGCTGTTTATACACTCACAAGACTGCAGCATTTTTCTTAATTTATGTAAAAAATTTCGTAGCTGACTACAGTTCTATTTTTAAAATTCATTCCCACCCTAAAGAGGGAAGTAATTACTATGAGTCTTTCCCGCCCTGTGGTGGGAAGCAGCGTCTTCCACCCGCTATTTGGATCAAACAAACACTACTTTCCGAGTATGAGAAATGAAAAATAGTTTTCTGCCTCTTTGGTCTAGTGGTCGCAAGCGCTACTGCTGAGCATGAAATCCTGGGTTCGATTCCCAGGCCGGGTAGTGTTATTGGGTTTTTCCATCAGGAATTTCTCAGTAACAGCCCGGAGTCTTGATTTGTGCCCGGTTGATGGCAACCTTTGTGCTTACTAGTTCCTTTAGCAGTTCCTTTAATTCGTTTTTTAGTTCGTGTAATAACACGGGACTTTAACATAACTGGCGAAATGTAGGTGTTACTATAGGTACAACTCTGCCTTGCCCTTCTGGGCATACAAGCGTGATGTTATGTTATGTCTAGTTAAATAATAAAACTTGTGATTAAATGTGTATAAATGTAACGAACTAATGTAGTGGTTATAAATACATAGTATTTATTGATAACAGATTGTTAAACAATTGTGTTCGATGTACTTTTCATACTCCTATTTTTAATATAACGTTAGAAAATATTGTTGTTTTTTTTTTCTATTCCCGACGCTTTCCGCTGTTTGATTTTAATCAGCGCGAAATACAACCACGCCTCCCCCATTGTTTCTTCGAACGTTGTACACTAGTTTGAGCATGTATGTCCTTTTTACCCGACTGCGCGACGCAAAGGAGGGTAATGTGTTTATCAGCCTATATACAGGGTGGTGGCAAGGTGTTACCATCATACCATGACATGTAAGTGTTTGTACAAACCGATTTTCGAGTTGTCGTGGGTTCAAATCCAGGCGCTTTACTTTGTAAAAATAATTTCATCACCACTGCTCTCAAAACGGTGAAGGAAAACATCGTGAGGAAACCGGCATGGCCTCGAACCAAAAATTCGAAGACATGTGACATCTACCAACCGGCACTGGGCCCGCCTGGTAGATTACAGCCCACTCCTTCTCGAAGAGAGGAAGCCTACGTCCCAGCAGTGGGCACATTATGCTTATGTACGTATTCTTGAATCATCATTATTCATGTTCCATGTACACCTTTCTTAAAAATCCAAGACGATTAGTTGATCAGTTTGGTTAACCTAACTAGCGGTTTTCTTTTGTTCATTCTAATATTTTAGCACACCAGCTTGTGTAATTCAGGTTTTCTTTTGATTATGCATACAGAAATAGGACTTACCTACTTTGCTGATTTAGGTATGCAGAAGCGGGCTCGAAAATTTTATTATTTTTGACGTTGTCGCTGGATGTCTACATTTTGAGATATTTACGAAGAACTGAAAAAGGGGATGCCAAGTTCCAATGAAAGTTAAGGCTCTCTGTTCTTAACACACACACTGTCCCGCACCCCTTATCCCGTGCGGGATAGCTTCCGTCTAGCAAAAGCCTTAATCTGTGGTAAGTGTGACACAAGGGGCAAATGCAAATTTCATTATTTTTGACGTAGGACGTCTAGTTTTAAGATATTTGCAAAAAACTCAAAAAGGGGATACCAAGTTCCAATGAAAGTTCAGGCTCTCTGTTTTCAACACACGCTGACGCTGGCCGTCGCTGAAAACCAGGGCTGTGGCTGTCAGGTCAGCTATGGTTGTCCTTGGTCACTGATAACAGGCAGCGATCGTTGCTGACAGTCGCCGTGTTTTCTTACAAAACCTTATCCCCAGGTATTGGCAAAAGGTTCATAGGGTAAAGAATAAAACAACTTTTCATGTTCAATTAACTCATCTATCTATTATTTACAAAATCAACAAACGAATCACAACTTCAAACAAAAATATACAAAACAAACTTTGAAATCATACAACATACGCGTCCATAACAATTCTTACGTGGTACAACTTAAAATCACTAATAATCATAAATCAGTTCTATCACCCATTGATACAATTACGCTATTTTACTTGCCATATACACAAATGTAGCTTCATATAAACATCGGTTCAGGTTTTTAACACCGACTGTTCTAGGCATTTCATTTTTTTTTAAAAGCTGTCGCCCCCTTTTTATTTTGGTCATTCCATACAAGCATAGATATTTCAAATTATGTGCATGTTCTTACTGGGCTGTTACCTAATAAAACTCTTTGACAAATAAACATATATAATAAAATAATAATAAGTATGCTTGTTCGTCAACATAATTTTGATTAAATTAAACTCTGTCACATCTCACTGGTTGTCCCATATTGCACCAGAAAAATAATTTTAACAAAATACTAAAATTACATAAAATCATCATATTTACATTGATAATAATTCAAAATTAACAGCACGATCCTACCTAAAACTAACTATTGTACAAACCTCACTATCTCTACTTTTGATATTTCATTTAATCTAGTGTTTTTGTCTTTGGCAATATTAATTATTTCCGATAAATGACTCGTATAGGACAGCGTAAACAGCCTTAAATAACATGAAATATAAATCACGGAGCAAAGATTAGTGTTGTTCCGATCAACAGAACTGAGCAATACAACACTATACGACTATTTAAGCGATCATTGGACTTTGCTACAATTCATTTGGTCGACTGCTCAGTAAGTCAATAAGCCTAAGTCGGTACGTCTCTAAGGATACATATAAAGGCCTAATTTGTCATTTCGAATACATACAGTGATAGAGCACTTTGGCACAGATGGTAACCTAGCATACAACAACATTAGGCCCTTATTACATAAAATATTAACAACAGCCAATAACCTATGTGATACAACGAACATATTTGTACATAATACATCGAGTGAATTGATCGAGGAAAATAATTAGCTAGCATCATCTAAATATTGTGTTGTAATGTGCTAAAAATATCTTATATCATTATCTAATAAAAACTTCTCGGTCTTCAATATAAAATAACAAACTGTAATTGGATCTACAATAAATAAGAAAATGTGTTAAAACATATTATTATAATATTTATATAAAATTTTTGATTGCACAAACTTTACGAGTGCCCGTAACATAATTCCACACTTACAATAGTTTTAAAATCATCCTAAGTACATACTAACCCCAATAGAACCGAATAACAAATCCTTGAGCTTGACCAAAGACTAGAATAATAAATTATTAATTACATAAACTTTACACGTACACAGTTACTTCTATAAACGACACTATTTTACAAAACTGTCCAAACCTGCTTGTTTTGCATCTGCCGGTTATTCCGTTTGTCCACTCAAAAAAATCCACCCTAAGGTGAATCCGCAAAGACGCATGTCCGAAAATCCACCCTAGGCCTAGTTGGATAAACGGAATTTATAGGCTTAGGATGGATTCTCGGACATGCGTTTCCGCGGATTCACCTTAGGGTGGATTTTTTGGAGTGGATAAATGGAATAACCCGCATCTGCATGATAAGGAACTATTTTTCTAAATTTCAAAACATTAGCGTTACTAGATGTTATTGTAAATAATAATAAACTTCAAACCTAATACTTCTTGCATCGATAAAAAGGTAAAAATCGTATGAATATTGCAAAACGATTCTTTAGACTAATTATTTATTATTGTCAAAATAGCAGTTTGCGTAATTTTTAACAATTGCATTTTGGTTTTTAAAGAAGAAATGTGATCTACTTGATAGATTTGCAGTCGATACAGAAATATTAGGTGCACACACATGAATGTTGCGTCTATATAATCAATGTCATTACATACTGGCAAGAAATATTAGGAAACTATTTGGCAAACGATCTATTGAAGCATTGTGCCCGACCGGACGCACTCCCTCTCAAAACATATTGTGGATACTTTCTCAAACGAGGAATGTTGGTTTTATAATAACTCTTATCTAAATACTAGCACCTGCCTTCTGACACTATCACATTCACAATTGTATACTCTCCAAAAACCACTCTACAACTCTTATTCTGATCGTAGTATCGCATTAAGGGGGATGCGATAAGGTAGCCAGCAAAGATCAAATTTTCTTACGTTATTTGTTACGGTCGTGAACCATATTTTACTGACCTGCAAATTGCAAAAAACGTAAGAAAATTTTAACTCTGCGGGCTACCATGGAGCTTCCCCTTAAGGTCTATCTACACATAAATCAGGGCCGTGCCGGGACGTGGACGGACCGTGCTCCGTCAGGGGCTCAAAAAATATCGGTGTATATTCCATATGAACTCGTTCACACACGTCCGTTTCCGGGCCGGCGACGGAGCTTCACCACGGCCTTGGGGAACCACTCTCGTCTGTCAACGAGACTTTTGTTCATTTTGATACTTCGAAATGAACCCTACTCTCGATTAGCCGGTTGAGTGCCGTAATTACAGACACGATTAAAAAACCATTATATCTCGCGTGGATCCACGTTCCGAAGGGTTCATGAACTTTTTCGGACGGGTAAAAACACATTGAGTGTAAGGACAACTGTCAAACAAATCATGTTGTCATTCCTTCTTATTTCGGGCTTCGAACTATTCTACGGATTCCGTGCTTAGAGCGCGCGTATTGGATTGAATTGAGAGTGGACCTCCTGCCACGTCTCTGATGCGGCCCTGATTTGTGTGGACATACCTTTAAAGACACATATAATATAACTGATCTACTTATGACATACAAATTTGAAGAAAATTAAATACCGCTCGATAATTTTATAACGCCATTCCAATTCTTACATTAACATATGCAATAAATATAAGAATAATATATCAGCAACATTGACTAAGATTATTCGTTTCACCATCAAGACTAAGCGTTAAATACAATTTAATGTTTTACACGAATATATCAAAGATGGCCCAAGTAATAGAATTGTGATTATGAAAATATCTATCGAAAAGCCGAGACGAAGGAACGCTATAGAATTTTACATATTTATTTTAATAAACGAACACATAAATGTCATACCGCGGAAGATTTAAAAGTAAAATGCGAAGGATGCACAAGATGTCAAAGAGTGAAATTGCGCGGAATATAAAATTGATATCACAAGTGAAATAAGACCGCCCCATTAGAAAACGAGCTCCCAAGCCCAAACCTTCGAGCCAGTTATTGTATTTTGAACTTTAATCCGACATAGGTAAATTTCTTAAGACAAAATTGACAGCTTAACGGTTTTATTTAACGTCAGTTTTTGTAATTAGAACTTGAATTTTATCGGAATAAAGTTCCAAGTAAAAAAATGGCCCGAACCTTCGAGACAGTTAATGTATTTTGAACTTTAATCCGACATTCATAAAGTTAATAAAAAAATTACAACTTAGATTCGGGTTACCGTCAGTTTTTGCAATTAGAACTAAAATTTTAACGGAATAAAGTTCCAAATTAAAAATGTCTCCATGGTTTAAACCTGGATCTTAAACCGTTTTGTAATAAGGCCGTGAGAGTTTAAATGCCGTTTGAAGCACAGAACAGAATCGGTTCCGTCCTGTGAACTAAACAATATCTCATGCATTTTCACGGTGTACTTATAAATCGTGTATTACTAGCAAGTTGATCGTTCATTCATCTCGACCATACACGCATCCTATCCTAAACGTTTGTGTTTGACACAAATTAATATGACGTAGCAATGCCTTATAGACATTACGGCTAACTGCCGCTTATATACAAATCACATACATGATATACGATTGAAATGTTCAATGTCAACTCATACTGTAGTGCTAATACCGCTCCAGCGGGGTATTATTGCGTAACACACTATCAGTAAGAATAGCTTTAATTTTGACAGTTCAGCAACATTCATTGCGTTATTTACGTTGCTGAACAGATTTTTTTTTCGAACATATGAAGCAATGGAATTAGCAATATCCTTCAAAATTATTCAGATCGACAGTGTATTACGCAATTAGGTTGCAGATATCACCGATAAAAGAACTATCGAAACTGAATTTGAATGGTATTTTACCAAATCGACATTAACTATTCATGCCTCTTTATAAAGTTTATGTTATCTGGAGCAAATATAAATTCTGTTCCCGATAAAAAATGGAGCGATATCGGCAGCATAGAGCGAATTTGAACTAAATCATAGTAAGTTTAGAACACATTAAAACATGAAATTTTAGCAAGGATGTGAATTTACGTTTTGCAAAATAAAAGTTTTAAGTGACTATGTCTAAAACTCGACTTCATAAAATATAAGATTTTTAACAAAAATATCTAAAACATGTTTTATTATTTGGTATATTCATCATGATTATTTGATTTTATATAAAATACTTCCAACATTTATTCAATGAAGCGAAAACTAATTTTTAACACAATTTTTAAGATTAATGCAAAAACGACAATAATTAATAAAAAATGCAAGGGACAGAATGAATCTGCCATTTGAGGTTTAAAACTCTGGTCCAATATATTAAAATTATCACTGAATGTGCAAAGTGTGGCATTTGGTGAAACTAGAGATGTACTCTAATATCCAAAACTTTCTCCATGTTGTGAAGAACTGTCATATTTATATGACAACAGTTCCTTAATATTTTGGACATCTACATTACACATTCTGTCCTCATTTAAGAACAAATTGAACTAATAAAAATAATTGTTTCTCGCTTCACTGAGGCATCATTGTTGTGAGACCAAACTCGGCGGATATATCCGAAACTTTAAACAATGATATAAACTGAAAAGTTGCATAAATAAATAATAACTAGTATCACTTCCGTCTCACTGAGACATGGAAAAGCGTTTCCTTGTCGGATATTTGCGGCAGCATAGCTGTCCAACTAAATACAATTATATATTTTCCTCGGAGAGATATCCACATAGTGATAACCCTAACTGGCGTGGTGACAGTAGAACCTCTTCGAACTGAGGTGGTACAGGGTGAACCTAGGGTTGTCGACTTCTCGGATATTTTCGGATATTGAGCCCAGTTTCAGTAATTTTAGTTGAGCTTTTTGTAGTAATTAAGTGACCCGTCTTGAGCAAGCGTGTTGATCAATGCTAGTGCCTTCTCTGTATGAGAGGCCTTTGCCCTGCAGTGGGACAGTAACAGGCTGGTATTATTTTACGTGAGCAAAAAGTAGCTGTCATTTTGAGTAAAACATTCTCGTTTCTCCCTTCACGAAATCCGACATGGATACCCAACCCTAGATTCACCTTTTCACAGGGTTACCAGTCGCTGGTCGTGTAATACCGCTCTCGTACAATTCAATGGCTGCCATATACTCGCTAACTGAAGACGGTGTCGTTGGGCACGTCCACGTTAAGATGTACGGTGCCCGTCTGCGCCATGTCGGTTAGTATCACGCCCGATAACGCTTCTAGGGATTGTCGTACCTGTAAAATGGAGAAATTAATTATTTAAAGTTAAAAAATGTTTTCAATGATTTTTGCTGTTTGTCTGGTTTAAAAAGTGGGGTTTGGTTTCCAAAAAACTGATATGAGCAATGACTGAAAATAAAATGTTTTATCAATCAGAATGTGTGCTTATATTTGAAATTATTGTCTCGCTTCTATTTTTATTCGCTGCATAATCGGCCTATAATGTTCCCACCGCTGGGACACAGGCCTCTCTGTGGGCCGTAATCCACCATGGGGACCCAGTGTGGATTGGTAGATATCACGTCTTTGACTTTTTGGTTCTAGGACCTGCATGTTTATTCGCTGAGTTTTTGCCAATTTCTATTTCAACTCGCTAGTTGCTAATCTTTTATGCTAGAAAAAGTAGTGCTCATTGCATGCATATTTTGCGTTTAGTAAAAATGAAAGACATTGCACTTTATTATGTGTTCTTTGCATTCTTAATCCGGTAATCTTAATATTGCATTTACAGAAAGAAATCAATGAAGCATGTACATTTTTACCCAAGTATTTCGCTTTAATTTTTTTTTTCTTTATTCTAAATGTCACTTAATTGTATTTAATCTAAGCCTTCTCATGCTAATTCATGTAATTGGAGAAACCTCGACCCCCATACAGGATGTCCTAGTTCAGGGTTGAGACCTCATTGATGTAATATGTACTGAAGTTTTGGAAATAAATAACTATTACTATCAAATCACGAGCGCGCGTAATGCGACTTTTATCTTATTGACATAAGGTTGATTTCCGCGCGCTCATGAATCGACAAACTATACCTAAAACAATATTATTATGGAATACCTACTGAGTAAATTACCTTGGTAAGTAACAGTAGGTTTGTGGTTAGGAATGCGTGCAGTTCGTTCGCGGCCCGGCCATGCAACCGCGCGCGCCATCTTACTAGCTCAGAGTATAGCTCTTCTCCCGATAACTTGACTAGGTCCTCCTGAAATAGAAATGGTCGTGGTTAGAATATGAACAATGTATTATTATGTCAAAAATTCCTATCTAACCTTTCCCCTACTTTTAGTGTATTGGGGTCGGCTTCCAGTCTAACCGAATGCCGCTGAAATCAGTATTTTACATGAAGCGACTGCCTATCTGACCTCCACAACCCAGTTACCGGGTAACACGATACTCCTTGGCAAGACTGGGTGTAACGGTGAAGGAAAACATCGTGAGGAAACCGGCATGTCCTAAAACCAAAAATTCGAAGACATGTGACATCTGTCAACCCGCACTGGGCCCGCGTGGTAGATTACGGCCCACCCCATCTCACAGAGAGGAGGCCTACGTCCCAGCAGTAGGAACATTATAGGCTGAGTATGTATGTAAGACTGGTTATCAGACTTTCGGGCTTCTCACGACTGTTAAAGATGCAAGAATGACAGCTGGGATCAATGGCTTAACGTGCATTGCATATTGTGGGGGGCTCGGTATGTAAAGATGGTCACCCATCCAGGGACCGACCGCGGCAGGAGTGGCTTAACCTGTTCGATCGACCCGTGCGGCTCTTATTACTAAGCCACGAGCCTCCTCAATCATCATCATTTATCAAACATCATCATCAGTGTATTATTATATATAGATATTAAATTAGATTGAATATTTGTTTCAATAGCTCCATAAGTATAATGTTTTCCGATGGTACAATATTGGAATTGTTAAAAAAAAATTGCTTTTACATTCGAGAATTTTACTCTCATTATTAAACGTTTTTATCAAAACATAAATACGTAATTAATTATCATTTTATTGTGATTCCCCTTATCGGTATTCTTTGTTGTAGGTTCTTATAATAATCCATACATATTATAAATTAAACTCGCTTTTCGTGTCTGTCTATGATCACCAGAGGTCGGAGTAGGTAGATTGATTTAAAGTCGTTGACTTCAAACGTAGAGGATAATATGGATATGCCTCCAAAATACCGGAACTTCATATTTATTGTGATATTTGTTCCGGAATTTTGAAATTAGCACGAATTTGTGTTTAAGGTGAAAAACGTATTAATAATATCAATCTACGCTGCCAGTGTTAGCTAATGGTGAAAGAAATCAGTATTTTATTTTATAAAAAAATACCTTGGAATAGTTACACCGTATTTTGTCCCTTACTGTTGAATTAGAAATGACGCTTGACAGTATGAGACAAAACTTAGACAGGGCCTTTTGTTTCTTTATCTCATGTTCATCTATGTTCACAACGCATTGACCGCACGCAACGACCAATCAGAAGCAAGTATCCTGTATGACTCATTGGGTGTTCATATAATAAAGGATTTTGTTAGCCTATCTGTATGTTTTTTATTTTGTTTTATTCCATAATTCCAATCCCGGAACTTTTTCCGGTACTTCCCGCACATTATGGATAAAATGGCATGTCCATATTATAATATCTTGACACAAGTATATAAAATCAATCTACCTACTCCGACCTCTGATGATCACACAGTTGTTCTTCTAAACTACGCAACGGATTTTGATGCGGATTTCACATTCCATTTTGAGAATTGACCGATATGACCCCAAATAAATTGGGATAAGAGCAATGAAATGATGAATGATGCCTTACCTGCACATGATACGTAGCTACATACAGCTTGTAGGCTAGCAAAACAGCTGAGAATGTAAGCAGCGCAGTAACTAGCGCCAGTAGAGGACGCCACCAGCGGGTCGCGGCCCGCGTAGCGGCCCCGCTGCCTGTTAGAAGCGCGGGCTGGATTACTGCCGCGCCTCCTGCTGGCAAATTAAGTTTATGGTTAGTTTTACCTTTGAAAACTGTATTAAAAGTGACTCAGTCCAAAAAAAAAGTTCTGATCGTCAATAATAGCAACACAACATACACTCCAAAAATTCCATCTTTAATTTGCTTGTAGTCGAATCGTACATGCACCTCATTGAGAGGTAAGGTATACCGGTCAATACCGTACACCTAACAGCCCCATCTCAATAGATGGAGTGGGCGTTTTGTCGACGATTGAGCAGCAGATGTCAAAAAGGGCTAAGAAAGGAACACGGATTTTAGTCAGTAAGAGTCTGACACTCCCTTTTGCTCCACCCAGAGCGGGAGGAGTCATTTGATGATTCCCATTCACAAAAAAAAAGGTTATTATGCAGTAACACACCTGCAGCTATGATGGCCTCTGACTCTCGTCTGGCGGGAGGTGAGGGTGCGTCTGGTTGGTCGCCGCCCGCTGAACTGCTGTCGTCTTCGGGCGAGTACTCCGACACTTCTAGTTCCACTTCTGATGCTCGGAGATCCTGGAATTAGAATGCGAAAAATTGTTAGTTGCTAACTGACAGCTAATAGATAAAACTTGTTCAAAAAGTTTTTTATCCTTTTATTAAGTGCGTCTTTGCAAGTCACATTTCGTGTTTTTTTTTTTATATTAAATAGCTCAAATACAGCCAAAACAACCGGTATGAGGAAAATCATTACTCTTTTTGCTTGGTCAGATACAAACCATAATTATTATGTTGTATACGAGTACCTTGACCAACGCCCTTGATGTTGTGTTTGCCTTTAATCATGATATTAAGACGCTCGCAATTCACCAAACACCTAAAGCTCTTGCCCTAAAGATCTGCTATGGTATGTCAAACTTATCTAATACGAGGAGCCTCTAGAAAATTAAATGTCGTTCTAAGTAGCCCAAAACGCAAGGCACCGCTTGCTTTGGTGCTCTGGCTGTCTTCTACACATGCATCTGATGATGCATGTGTAGAAGAGAGCCAGAGCAGAGTAAACTTATTTTGTTAATAGGTACCAGTTTGTTAATGTACAGTGTTTGAGATAGTTCTTGTTTCTCATTACCATCCCCAATAGTTTGCCACTACAGGTAAAAAATCTTATTTGTAACAGTAGTAAAATTAAGCTTTAATTAATATGCCTATTAGATGGTGACACATATATTGCCGTCATCGGTAAAAGGGTTAAAGCTAGCCTATATTGCATTGAGGATGTGCTTAAGCGACACATGAAGGGTTGTGACGTAGATCCATCTCAGTGCGAAGAGCTTGCGTCTAACCGCGGAGAGTGGAGGTCACTAGTACAAAAGAAAGTTTTTGACTTTGAGACTTGTCGGCTTTCAAAACTGCATTCTAAGCGTGACGAACTAAAAGCCCGACCACCAGCGGCAATCAATTACAATTATGTTAATGATGCTCTCACGTGTCCACTCTGTGCAAGAATATTTGTAAACAAAGGTGGTTTTTCTAGCCACATGAGAGCCCATGATAGACGCCAGTAGGTTGATGATGAAACGGTCGCCGTAGCCGAAAACAGCATGGAAGGATTATTATTATTACATTACAGAAGTTATATTAAAAGAATACTAACATCACCCACCTGAGGTTTCGGCACAGCTTGCTCGGGTGCTCTCGCCGCCTTCCAGACGTGCATCATCAGCTTGTAGGTGGAGTCCCTGGACAGCAGGGAGCCGAACACGTGCCTCTCATCGCGAGTGCACACCCCCACCGCGTTCGGAATAATTCGGGCCACCTTCTCCTTTGTTATCCGGAGGACCGATGTCGTCGGGATTAGTAGCTGGAAACAAGAGATTGAGGTTTTAAATAAATGGATATTAGGTAGTGATTTGATTAACCTTTTGAACGCCAGAGTATAAACGTATCGCCGTACCCCTGACGCCAGGCCACTTTAA
This sequence comes from Amphipoea oculea, assembly GCA_945859645.1. NCBI lineage: Eukaryota > Metazoa > Arthropoda > Insecta > Lepidoptera > Noctuidae > Amphipoea > Amphipoea oculea. The sequence continues at coordinate 9,853,103 of OX243876.1, forward strand.
CAAAACAACACACACACACACTTAAAACAACAAATTTCTCGATATTGGTGGTTTATTTATATTAGTTTCATGCAATATAATATAGACGGAAGCTTAAACTTTCAAATTATATAAATAAAACCACACAAAAGTAATGATTAAATTGTTTATTTCATAATATGGTGCGACCCGTGCGACGTGTATTTTGTCATATATTTGTGACGTTGGCGTTCAGGTTCAGGGTAAGATTTCGTTTGTCACATGTATGTGACAATGGCGTTCAAAAGGTTAATGTCGTTATAATGTACAAATATTTTTAATGGAACATTTTGAAATTCGATACTTATTGAAGTTTTTCGTTTTTAGAGGCTTATAAGGTAATGGCGCCGATTCCCTTGTTCACAAACTAAATTTAAGTTCAGTGCATCTTATTCTTTCTATGTCATTAAGAAAAGGACAGAACATAAATATTAGTTTAGTCCTGTCGCCTGACATAAATTGACGTATTTTTAGTAGCCAATTTTTTAATCACGTCTAAACTTGTTTATGGAGTATCTTGATTTAACAGGACTAAACTAATATTTATTTTCTGTCCTTTTCTTAATGAAATAGAAAGAAAAAGATGCACTGAACTTAAATTTAGTTTAGTTTGTGAACAAGGGAATCGGCGCCAATAGCTTATAACATGCACATTGGTACGAAATAATTGGCTATTTTGCAAAAAATGTAGAGTAGATATTAAAAACTGGTTGTCCCTAAAAAAGACTTGTTAATTAAGACGACCTTAACTCCACTAGGTACTTAATTACAGCACCTGTACCAACATAAGTAAAAACTAAGGTACCCGGGTCGAATATGGCCACCTTAAGATTTCACGCCTAGTATCTTTCAGTTTCGTGTACTTAAAGGGAGGCTAGTGACTAAATTCAAGGCTTACCTAATCAAGCTTTTATAACGTAAAGACAGAATTTTAAAAATATTGCAGCTTTATCAAATTTTTACATATTTTTATTTATTTGGAAAGTGGCCATATTTACGACCCGGTACGTAAATATGCCCATGCTCGTGGCCATATTAACGGTATAGAAACATTCTATTTTACAAACTTTGCATAAACAAATTAAATAAAAGAATTTTCTTTACTAATTATTTATTTATTATAAAGAAATCAACAAAAATATAAATCTACCTTTAAGTACTAGGACTTTAAGTACTAGGACTTGGTACGTTATGTAGTTTTGCAGATGTTGCTACTTTTTTACCATTTTTAACATCTGTCATGGCCTTAATCATATTTTCCATGGTCCATGTTGCTCGCATACTCCGAGACTTGTAACGCCCCATTTTTTCTAAAACAAAAAATACATCTATAAAATTCATATGGTAAATATGGCCATCCAGTGGCCATATTTTCCGTAACGCCATTTTGTTTTATTTATGACATGAAGCAAAAACTGATCACTACTTTGGAAAACACACATTAAAATGTCATAATGCTATAGTCAAACAACATTTAGACATTAAAACAACGCAAAAATATCCAATATTAACAAAAATATAAACAAAAACTTACGAAGTTTTTTTTATAACATCGACGCAGCCTCACACTTCAACGACCTCTGAGCGACTGGCGTGTGCGCGGGAGCGCGGGAAGGGGCGCCGTTTGGAAACGATCCTCGGGCCCGATCGTTTAAAATTGCGTTATGTTCTGTGTAGTGGTTTATTCATCCTTAATGAGTGTGTGGCCATATTTACCGACTGGCCATATTCGACCTAGGTACCTTACTAAAATCTAAACCCCCCGGCGCGGCGGCAGCTAAACTCTAAAACTAAACTAATCAACAACAAGCACCTCCAACCGATCGACATACATAACACAAACTCGCTCACCTTGGTCACATAGCCGAACACATTCGAGTAGAAAGCGAAATAGTTCTTAGTGATGTACAGGTGACCTTGAAGCAGCAGATCACCGACCAGCGCACATGAGTAATCTGGAATAGAAAGAGAAAAAGATTTTTGAATAAAAAAAGTATCGAAAAAGGTTAGCATTTGAAGGAGATATTGCGTAACTTAGAGTATAAATGAAAAAGCATACCTACCAAAGAAAATATTGATGGATTGTGCGAAAATTATATAGTTGGGAACTAAGAAATGAATTGAAGAAATGAATTGACGGGTAATAGAGATTATGGTAAAAAAAGATGTGTTCTGCCGATCCCAAATAAATCGGTTATGGACGAAGATACATAAAAAATAAGACATACAGTTGAATTGTTTACAGGATCCTTTTCAATCTGTTCAAAAATAACTTAGATATGAATGAGCAGCACGACTAATGAAATCCGCTGTGCAGAAACGAATGAAGATTCTAGTTGGTCTGAGCTCTCAGTCGGTCTATCATAATAATAATAATTTAATTTATTGTGTCCAAATAATAATGAGTTCACGGTGACGGTTACGTAATAGCATCTTATAGGTCTCCACTTAAAAGTCTTGATTAGTGGCTTTTGAGGAAGATTGACAACGTTTTTGCTAATGCCACGTTTTGGACAGGATGGATTGACCTTCAAACGCAGAGGTTTCTTCAGTAAAAAGGACCACCTGTGTATGTCATATGTCTTCTATGTTTCCCTTCTTCACTGCCAGAGATATAAATCGATGTTCATTGCTCTATGACCTTCCTCTAAAGTTTACTTTAGGAATAAGTTACCCGTATTACAGCCGAACTGCACCCTAATTGCGTAATACACTATCAATCAGAATCAGAATCATTTCCATTGCTTCATAAGTTCTTAAAAATTGTCTGCTCAACACGTAAATGACGCAATGAATGTTGTTGAACTGTCAAAATGAAACCGATTCCGATTGATAATGTGTTACGCAATTGCCCCGCCGGTTTAGGCACCTTCAATATTTCTGCAAACGTCTTTTGAGTCTCCTGAGGGATCATTTAAAGAGGACACTTGGAACAACTAGTTTTATGTTTATGTAACCCAAATTTTAAACATTATCATAACCTTAATAGACCAGGATCCAGTTTGAAGTTGACCTTGTTATTTTGTCCTGATTACGATTGTTTATTTTCTGATACTAGAATCAACAGTCAAATCACATTTTGTTGTAATATTCCATATTGGTGCTATTTGCGTCTTTTTGACATTTACATGAAGTTGTCATAGAGTTTTCTATAGTTACAACCACGTGCTCTTGGCACGATAACATCATTTTTGAATTGTGACCTCTATGGCAGGACTATCAAGTAATATTGAAAGGTTGAAAATAATCCTTTGAATTGGTAGTTATTTTGTGACTATATTTTTGTCTTTTTTATTTTATTTCGGATGGCATAATCGTAATGCCACGGTATATAATAGGGACCTTCTTTTGATTGGGGATCTCAGGGGTAACTCTCCTTTGCCCTATACAAACAGGATAGTTCTTGTAAGTTTTAGGTATGCCTATGTTTTTAAATACGTGTACGTAATTCCAGCATAGATTTCATAGACTTCTGACCTCGACCAATCTAGATTAAGTTGCATAAGAGAGTTGACTGAGCTAAAATGTTGCCAATAATCTAGGACATTATACTACGCAGAAACTTGGAACTGTATGTGATCAAATTATTATATTATCAGAAAAATATAGGCGTGTTTATCGAAGCAAATATTTAATTAACTTTATTCAGCGCAATTTGTTAATGGGACAAGGAAACTGACAATCAGCTAGGGCTAGGACTGATTGCTGTGGTCGTCAAAAGAATGTTTGGCTTTAGGTTATTGCCGAATTCTTGTATTTTCTTCAAACCACATTAAACTTAGGACGTGTGAACGTAAGCTCAAACTCAAACTCAAAGCATTTATTTCAATTAAACCATTACAGGTACTTTTGAATTGTCAAAATTAAGTAGTCGGTCAGTTAGTCAGAAAGTTGAAGCTAGAAGTTATATTTGAATAAATAAAATTAATATTTTATTATTTTTATTTTTGCAATGCAATGGAAAGTTAGGCTTCACAAATGTGGCGGGCAGGGAGGACGAACCTGAGAAACAGGATATTTCCTAGTTTGGGTGTCAGAAGTTTCACACAACGTGCAGCATATACTTAGCCTATTAATATTAGGTCCTTACATATGAAATTGGCGTTTTGTATGGAAGGAACAAAAAGTCGAATATTTTTTAATATAATATATTTAATTAATCAAAGTATGAACCATTGTTTTCAATGCACTTTTGCCATCTTATAGGTAGTTCATTGATCCCTTTACTAAAAAAACCAGTCGGACGGGAATCAATAAAATCTTTGAAGGCGATTTGGACTGCCCCATCGGAGTTGAATTTTTTCCCTTGCAAAAAGTTATCCAAATTGCGAAAAAAATGGTAATCTGTTGGAGCAAGGTCCGGGGAGTACGGAGGATGTCTTAGGGCATAAACTGCGTTAAGCGTGTGCACGCACGTGAGCACGTCGCGGGGCACGCTTCTGGTGCACGCACGTGAGCACGTTCGCGTGCTTATGCGCGGGCATCGGCGCGTGCATCCGCGTACGCAGTTTTCTCAGTACAATTTTGACGTTGGAGGTGTACAGTCGAATAAGTAATAATGGATAAATTAATGTTGTATTATTTATCAAGACGACGGCGACGACGAATTGCCAAAAAAAGACGCCAGCCAGTAAGCCCGTTCGTTGAATCTAGGTTACTGCGCGTGGACCCGTCCAACGTGATGCGTGATCACGTCGCGTGCATGCGTGCCCCATTGCACGGAAGTATCACGCGACGGGCTCACGAGCGTGTGCACGCGCATGGGCACGCGCGGGTCGTTTTTGTATGGACACGCGAGAGGCACGCTTAACGCAGTTTATGCCCTAAGACATTCCAATTCAAGCTCTTCTAATTTGGTAGCCGTCTGTTGCGCAGTGTGTGGTCTGGCGTTGTCGTGAAGCAGCAGTGGCGTGGAGCGATTGACCAGCCTTGGTTGTTTAGCCGCTAGCTTTTCCATCATGGTTTGTAATTGCTGACAATAGACATCAGCTGTAATAGTCTGGCCAGATTTGAGAAAACTGTAATGAACAATACCGGCACTAGTCCACCAAACGCTTACAAGTAACTTTTTTGGGGTTAATTTTCGCTTGGGGCAGGATTTGGCTGGCTGGCCAGGATCCAACCATTGCGCTGAGCGCTTCCGATTATCGTAAAGAATCCATTTTTCATCACAGGTAATGATTCGGTTTAAAATACCTTCATTGTTGTGCCGGTTCAGTAATGTAACGCAGCAGTCGACGCGCGTTTGCCGGTTTGCTTCAGTCAATTCGTGAGGTACCCACCTTTCAAGCTTTTTAATCTTCCCAATTTGCTTCAAGTGAATTAAAACAGTTTTATCACTAACATCGAAGCCTGCAGCTAACTCGGACGTGGTTTGCGATGGGTCCGCTTCCACAATAGCCTTCAATTCTCCATTATCATCTTGGGTCTCAGGCCGTCCACGGGGCTTGTTCTGCAGGTCGAAATTTCCAGAACGAAAACGTTGGAACCAAAAACGAACTGTGTTTTCTTTTGCAACATGACCGCCATACACATCATTCACCCTTCGAGTCGTTTCCGCAGCACTAGTGCCACGGCGGAACTCGTACTCGTAAATAATGCGATATTTTAAATTTTCCATTTTGTAAAATGAGTGACGCAAACAGAAAAAACAGAAGAAAAAAAACAAATGAATGACGGTCATCGAAGCACAAATACATGAGTAAATAGCTGTACAAATTTGAATTTGGAATTCCTTACCAAAGAGGAGAAATTCGTGATTAAAGTGGCCAGTACGAAAAACGCCAATTTCATATGTAAGGACCTAATATAAGGATATAAGTTATTTAAGTACTTAATGCACTGTTAGCCCTTCTTCTCTTCCCGTCAAAAAAAAAATAATTCTCTCCTTAATGTAGCTTATGAAATAAATCATATTATTAAAAAATTACGCCAATACAAATCCGTATGATTACTTGTAGGTAGTGTTTCTGGATCTGGAATTATGTCTATTCTGGAAATTTTCTTGTAAACGTATGTAATGGGGTCACAACATCGCCCCCAGAAGCATCGCTATGGGGTTCAGTGACTTGTTATTGGTTTTAGGATCACATATTATCATTATGAAAATCACACTCAGAATTTCATATATCGGAAATCTAGGACGAGGCATTGACTTTGAAATGGCATTCAGAAACACGAAACGATTGTATATTTTATGTAACCAGCTTATAACCTAACGGGAAAACTCGATACGGGAAAGTACGTGTATTATTATTGCTTCGGGAGGAAGATTAAGTCTGAGATGAAAATACCCATAGTTACCCATTCGTATTTCGCTTGTGGAATTTAGCCAATTGACGGAATAGTTTTCGTATTTTCGAACATAATTTTGAGCAAATTGACAAACAGAAACACCTCAACCATAATTGGCTGCTCAGTCGTCATAATCAACTGCGCAGTAACAATCAGACTTAACAATAGTGGCTGAAATCGTTATCTAAATCAGTTCCAGACGGTTAGTGATGCAACCACTCCCATTATGCCGAATTCCCGGCTAGCATTACGATAATATCATTATCTTTTAACATAGGCACTGCAATCAGCCGTGTTCCGTGGTCGCAGTAGTCAACAGAGAGATCATTAGTAGTCCATTACTATCGAGTTCATAATGCTAGGTACGTTTCGTAATCAGTGCGATAATGATAAGACGGAATTATCCTCACGGAGTACTTTCACAGTGCTAGATTATTATAGTCCAAACATCTCTCTCCATACTTATGACTCGTCATTCTTCTACCCTTATCCCAATTTATTTGGGGTCAGCGCAACATGTCTTTTTCTTCCATACTTCTCTATTAGTCGCCATCTCGGCAGTCACCCCGTTTCTAACCATATCATTATCCACACAGTCCATCCATCGTTTCTTTGGTCTTCCCCTACTCTTATAGCCATCGACATTCATACTCAAAACTTTCCTCACGATATTTTCCTTATTCTTCCCTAACACATCCCATACATGGCAACCGATTTCCACACAACTTTTCAGTTACCACTTTCAGACTTCCTCTTATATTATATACTTACTCATTTCTTAATATATCAATTCGTGTAATACCACCACACATCCCTCTTAGAATTCTTATTCTCATCGCAGCTGCATGCAATTGCCTCTCATTTATCTCTTTTGTGGCCCAACATTCTAATCAATGCTTATGACTATGACGAGCACAAACAGGCCCTGATTAACTTTGAGACCTACAAGGCCCAGGAGGTCTACTCCCTAAACATATTATCCGTAGTTACGGCCGAAGTTACGGGCGATTCCTTCTCCGTATCGCTTACGAACATAAGATTTGTTTGTGGCCCGAACTAAGAATGAATGACACTAACCACGATTTGACAGTTGTCTCTACATCCGAAATGTCTTCTGTCCGAAAAGTTAATTAATCGGGTGTAGGGTTCACTCCAAAATTTCGAACTACATTTGGACGGGCCCGTCTTCATCTTCGTTGAGGGATTTAGAAAGCAGGCCCCTTGAGTTTACTATACTGAAGCACAGGACCAGTGAACAAGTAATTTTACAATAGAAGACCTCTCTTATCTCCAGAGTTGCACGACAAGACAAAAAAAACCTGACGAAATCCCTTGTCATTCCAGTTTAATTTTATTTTCTAGAGTAGTAAGCTGTCAAGGAAACATCAAAAATATGCGTCATTGATGATAAAAATATCCGTAGGCACGTTTGGTAGATTATTACGAAAAACTGTTATAGCGTTTATGAAGAAATTCGTGACATTTCCCGTGTCTATTTTTTAAGCCGAAAGATAACATGTTGATGTAATAAAGTTCATAGATCACTCTAATCTTTTATAACTTCTGTATATAGCTGGACAAACAGACTTTAATTGCCATCATTAATTAGCTTAGGGCTTAAGTAATTGAAATATCTTACAATAGAACTAGAAAAGGCACCTTTCTTGACTTTTATGTCTTTCGTAATTTAGCAAACAGGCTAATTAATGACACACCTGATGGAATGTGGTTTCGCGATTGCGATTGTCAGTACTTCAGACAAAGTAACTATGTCTCTTGGGTGAGGAACAGGATGTATAGTTCACTCATCTTCCATAGAAAAGGCAGGATCCTCCGACCAGTCGGGTGTTGCCTGGTGGGCTATTGCTCGACGATTTACGTCAAGGTTCTATTGTTGCGCGGTAAACTCTGCTTGCGCGATGCAGGATTTTGCGTGACGACACTATGATGCTATAGTTCGCATGTGGCGATGTAGATGCCGCCACATGCCTGTATTTATCCCGAAATCATTACCCCGGATCCCGTTCCAAACCGGAACACAGCCAGAAATAGGCCTGTTGGAACCTGAATTACCTATTTTACAACAAGATTCTACATTGAGGCACTACGTCCACGAGTGGGTTTTATTGCAGAAGTTGACATACGCAAGCTTTACTTTTCACGTCAATTTCTGTTGGTGAAACTTGTAAGTCGATTTGCTGTCGATTTTTACACAGAGCAGGTCGGATGCCACCTGGATCAATAAAACTTAATTTTTTAAATCGTGCATTAGGGTGCAACGAGATTGCAGTTGATCATGACATATTTTGAGACATATAAGGTAAGTTATGTACATTGATAAGACTGACGGCTGACATGGAAGAACGGAAGAAAAAAAACGTGCTGCGCCTACCCAACCAATAAGTGCAGGAAGATGATGATGAGGTGATACTTTTTGAGTCGATGTCGACGCCTATTAAACACTTCAAGAATTCTCTCTAGTTCTCGATTAATCTTATTTTACTCAGTATCAGAGTGTACTTACAATTGAGCACCCTCTCCTCCGGCCCGACCTGCGGGAAGTGCCGCTGGAACTTCTTCTGCCGCGACTTGCTCGGCTGCTTGCCATCGGTCGTGTCGCCCGTGCCAGCTCCGCCCTGCGGTGCCCGCACCGACGGCGCCGACCCTGATAGTGGCTTTATGGCCTGTCTGAAAGAAAACAGATGATGATATTTAATTTGATGGTCCAGAAAAGCAGCTGTTTTGTTTTGGACGTTATTGGGGAAAAATCTTATTCTGAAACTTATTTGTCTATAGATTTTATAAAGGGTCGAAGGGACATTGACCCACAAACTGTAACTATGAATGCAGCAAATGATTCTAGACCCCCCTTTTGTTTGGTGCACCGTGGAAGTCCTAATGGACTTCCTCCATCGTGGGGGTGACAGGGGAGCATGCCGGATTCCTACCGGCTAAAACCACCATGTTCCTCCTTTGCTAATGGCCCGCGCGGGATTCGCATAAGCATTCACCGCTCCCCCGACGTAGAAATATTTCGTCGGTTACTTTCTGTATTTTCTGCTGTTTTTTGTCTTAGAAATAATAGAATACCATAATAATCTTAATAAAGTTAATCATGGGTATCTCAGTGTCCCACCCAAGATTACAAAAATCAATACAAACGTGTTTCAAATAAATAAATACATACCTATGTGACAGACAAAGGTCACGATTATTCCTGATATCTTAATTACATACAATACTGAGAAATCTTTTGGCAATAAATCTGGAGAACATTAATATGCTCTTGTTAAATAAAACTTCGACCGAATTCTGGCAATTTTAGGGACAAAAGAAAATTCTATAATTATCACATAATCTGAATCAATCAGATCAGAGAAGTCTTTAGAATAACGTTTGCTTCAAGAGAGGAAACTCACAAGGTAAACCTCACAAAGAGACCACACACAAAGATTTAATTCATCACGATAATATGCAAATAGGCAATGCCACAGAACGTACATATAGCTATTTATATGCAACAATAATAATACTCTCATCCGTCATCTTTTATAGTCTAATGGTCGATTCCTATAATTTACGGACCGTTATTGGTTAAAATTAAGACTCTTGCATCTTTACCAATAATGAAGCAAAGACCTCATAGCTTTGCATAGTAGACCCTCCCACATGGCAGTAGCTATCACAGGTAAAATTAGCTTACGAATCTATTTATATGCCCAGTTTGGCAATAAAAATGCTTACTATTGGTAAGCAAAACGATTAGTTTTTGTTTATAGGAACCGAGCATAGGGTCCTTGCATAAAGATGCGGGTTTTACGCCCGGACCTGCAGCGATATGTACCGGGAACAGATCGCTGCAGGGTGATCTTCGAAAAGAAACGGTACATGTTTTAGCTGTTTCCAAGTTAACACGGAACTATTTCATCTGCACAGATCGATACCGTCTTGTCTTTACCGGGAACCCGCCTCTTCATGCAAGAACCCTATCCCAGTTAACAGGTACTTATCAAAATCCTGTTTTCAAAGGAGGGGAAAAGCGAAAGGGAATGCAGCAGTGACATTAAAAGCAACCAAGCCGGTCACCATAAAACCAGACTGTATATGTGTACGAATCAAACGAAATCAACACCCGCCTAATTCAACCGTACCATTTCCTGAAAGCTTTAAACTTTACGACTAATAAATAGCGTAACATTAAGGTAATTCCGTTCATACGATGTTTTACGATACACGAAACGACCCTCTAAACCTATTATAATAAATTACCGGTAGCGGAACAAAGTCAGTAGGTAATCAAAATAGTGGATAAATCTATTCGTATTAGTAAATATGTCTGTTGCAGAATAGTCCCTGTATCGTTTCGTTGCTGCAACTAACGATTTGGGGTATATTGCTAAGGACTGTGCTTGATAGCGGATCGATGCTTTAATGTGCCATTGTATACCATGTACACTGAAGGAAATTGCTACTATTCGGCTACTCCAGAGTAGCCGAATATCTTGGAAAGTGGGTCCCTAAACGAAATAGGACTTTATGTAGCCAAGAAAATGCGGCAACATACAAAATATAAAGTGAAACTTCCTGGAAAGTAAGGATACTTTATTGAATATTAAGTACAAGGAAAGTGTTCCAAGACAAAATATTCGCATCTTAGTAAAAAACTTCGGACAAGAAGCTAAGTGAAAAGTAAAGCCTTCCGCATAAAGTAAAAGGTCAATGTTGTAGTAGAGACCTTTTTAGTATACTTGCGAGTTTTATGAAAGAGGATAATGGAATATCATGATCGAACAGGACAGGATTATATAATCATAACACAGAAGACACAGGGTGGGACAGGACATGATTCTAGACTCTAGCGTAGAAATTTTCCTACGAGGTCAAAATGGTGTAGTAGATTACAAAAAAAATAACCGACGTAAAATTTCAATGCAGGGGGGTGCATAATCGTTCACTGAATCCATGGTAACAGGTTGCGCCTCGATGCCCGTGCCACCCTGTAAGTAATAACAGCCGCACAGGTCGATCGATCAAGATAAGCTACACTTGCCACGGACGGTCCGTGGATGGGTGACCATCTTTAAATACCGAAACCCCTCAGTGCCTCGGAAAGCACGTTAAGCCGTTGGTCCCGGCTGTCATTCTTGGATCTTTGACAATCGTTACGAGTCATCAGAAGTCCGAAAGTCTGACAACCAGTCTACCAAGGGGTATCGTGTTACCGAGTTGTAACTGGGTTGTGGGTTGTGGAGGTCCGATAGGCTGTCGCTCCATGTAAAATACTGGTATTTACCTGCACCCGATTAGACTGGATGCCGACCCCAACATAGTTGGGAAAAGGCTAGGCAGATTGATATATTACCATGGTAACGGTACAAAATCTAAAGTACAGAAGTGATTAAAAGTTGTTTAAGGTCGAGGGCAGCAGCTTCCATTTGTATCCTATTAACACAGAACGTTATCTACTGGTTTTATCAGATTTTCCTTACAGTGCTGTAAGTACGTAGAAATCAAAGCAGTCTTCGAATTGATCTTGCCTAATCTTGGGCAGATTAATCATGAGATAAAGTGGCTTCAGGCCGAACGTTTGTTTAAAAGCGGACTAAATTTAGAGCCTCTTCAAAGAACAGGGAAACAGAGTAGCATAAGCATAATCACCCTATTATGTTCGACTGCTGGGACACAGGCCTCCTCTCCATGAGAGGGAGTGGGCTGTAATCTACCACACGGGCCCAGTGCGGGTTAGTAGATGTCACATGTCTTCAAATTTTTTATTCTAGGACATGCCGGATTCCTCACAATGTTTTCCTTCACGGTTTTGAGAGCAGTGGTGATGAAATTATTTACAGAAAGTAATGCGCCTCCTCAGGGTCGAACCCAAGACCTACAACTCACAAGTCGGGGCCGTTACCACGGGGCCACCATTGCTCTTGGAAACAGAGTACTTAGCCAGGAATGGTAAGAAAACAATCACCATTTTTGAGCTTTCCTAGAAGAATTTCATCAGGTTCCCTTAGATTTTGCATCTAAACGATATGTCCGTGTATTATGTAACAAATACGTTTTTTTTCCTCACCGGTTATTTTAAAGGTCAAGTTTGGGTCGACTTCCTGCTACCATATTCATTTAATTTTGTTGGGACTTTACACTTGTGCATAGTCGTACAATTTTATTATAGCCATTATACAGAACAATTTTAGCAGAATAAAGTGCTTAATTGCGCATGAAAGGACTGTAAAATTCATTGTTTTTGGGTAGAAAGTTGACTTTGATTGTAGAGCTTGCTTATTTCATTTATCTATTGACTTTAACAAAACTTTCTTCAGAACGGACATAATTTGTACTTTCCGCTTCAAAATAGTTGTCGATTTCACCTTTCTTTAGGCTATTTCGAACAATATAACTGATGCAACATTTAAACATTCGTTCAAATAAGGGGACCACCCATATCTAAATGCTTTCTACGCCACAATATCATTTTTATCAGCAAAACCTTTATTTACATTTTCCTCATCGAATCCTAAAACATACACACCACATAACAGGTGTTAAGCTCCACCATTGTTATCCACAATACCGAACCACCATCATCTATCGCACCTCCACAAAGTTCATGAAGAGCTGCAGTGTTTTCCATAATGCCATGATTACGGTGCACGTGATGACCTGTGGCGCGGCTCACAAATTGCTGCTGATCCACGTGACCGGCACTTAATAAGCGTGTTGATACGTCAGACTAAGGCTTGGACGAATAAATACATGTTTTGTTGTTACGGTGTTTCATCCTTCTAGCCTTTGAGTGGAAACTGGCTTTGTGTAAACGGATGTATGTTTTTGTTTCCATAATACATTATAACATAATCAGCATATATGTATATGTTCCCACTACTTAACTGGGACACAGGCCTCCTCTCTGTAAGAGGGAGTGGGCCGTAATCCACCACACGGGCCCAGTGCGGGTTGGTAGATGTCGCATGTCTTCGATTTTTTGGTACACATAATTTGGATTACATTGTATAACTGGGTTGTTTTTTATCGGAAGAATATCCTGTCACATTGATGTCTAAGATGATAAGCTGATGAACTCTTTTTTAAAGGTGGAAATCAATATTCTTTGGAAAGTCCCTGATTTTTAATGAATTGTGTTTTGGGATTCCCTTCAACTAACGAAGTCCATATCCTGCTTGGTAAGGGTGGTGATGATAACATGTCGAATCCTCGAAACTCTCTCGTTTTGGCTCTTGGGTCCATTATTACATACCTGATTCCTCTTTCGTCTTCCTGCACGTATACATACATACAACTCTACAGGCTTCTAGTTGCGACCGGGTGTTCAAAACTAAATTGGGTCTAGCGAGCCATCTTCCACACGCAAGGAATTGACTAAGGATCACCGTTATCGAAACCGATAAAGAGAACGATTTATATACAAACGAGGGTAGTAGAAGTTACCTAACAAAAACGTGATGGATCACGTTTACAGTCAGGTGAGATATCCACAAATCAAGAAATCACAATCAGAAGCCATATAGAGCACAAACGTGACGAGTTGAAAGACCTCAATGGCTATATTAAACCTAAACTTCCAAGGTCTTGGTTAAGAATAGAACGGCACTTCCCGCTGCAAATAACTACGACATCCACGTGGTATATTTGGAGAATCCCTTTAAACACTTCGCAAACACCGACTGTTTCCAATAGATTTTTGTTCATGTAGCAGTTTTGCGTGAATAGCAGGAAGAAAATGCCAGAAAACTAGGATAAATGCTAGTCGAGGGAAAGAACAAAATTGGCTTTTGATTGTATACTTTTATTAAGTACATTCCAAATTGGATAAAAGTTGGCAAAATCGAGGAGTTACACAAATTCGCAGACCCTAACCAGAATTGGATTCTAACTTATATGTTGTGATTTCAACAGCTGCTTTTGAACATTTTTGTAATGTTCAATGGACTGAGAGGCGAAATTAATGCTATTTAGAGACAAAAGACTGATAAATCTAATAGCTTTTATATCAATTTGAGTAAAACGTCTAAAACGAGACTCCTCAATGAAATCTTAGTCTTGAGGTAAAGTTGTTTTAGTCAACAAGAAGATAAGGCAATTTTACTCGTAATCTTGAATCCTAATATCATATCTTGATATCTGTTATCTGTTTGGATTTTTATTTTGAATAGATTCTGCTGACGGAAAATTTAATAAAGCTCCCAAGAAAAAAATAAGATAGAGATTTATTTGTGAACATGAATCATAATTTCCTTAGATTACAGTTTAGTATTTTACTTACATAAATTTACGGGTAAATTACTAAACTAGCATGCCATTTATCATTATAAAAGACAATGTCTGGTAGTTTAGCAAACGGAAACATTATTTACGATTGTGAGGGAAACAAAGACTACAGTTTATAGTTCACCACGCTTGCTTAGTGACAAACGGACACACAATGATCGATTGACTATAAACACTGTTTTGAAAGCGGAAGCCGTTATCGTGAACCTAGAGTCAAGTTTGCAAAAGGCGATCAATAATGAAATGAAATTGATTTTAAGTCAGTTAATAAATTTCATGACGCGCTTGAAAGACGATGTAATGTTTTATGATCAGGTCTTCTGCTGAACATAATATTTAATTAACATCTCTCTTATTTACTAACTCTAATTTCCTATTTACCAAACATTGTAATTTAACACTACCTACAAGTACACGCACTTTTTCATATTCCATCGTTTATTGGATTGGTCTTATTATCCGCGGCCCAATTCTAAAACATGAGTGGATACCAAAACGACTGTGGTATGAGGCATGAGTTTAATTTCCGTACCAAACACAGTCACGGCGATTTTAATGTACCTTTAACTCAATGTAGGGATCCAACGGTTCAGAAAAAAGTAAGTAGGTATGGTATGTTTCGCAGTAAAAATACAAATAGCTCAGTATACACAAAGGTTACATTCCTTTTACTCAATCTTTCAGTTCTGTAAATTATCCGCATGAGAAAAAAGCAATTGAGAAACGACCGACCTGCACGGATTTCCTTTTTCGAACTGAACCGTAAGACCCGAAACCCTATTAGGACAATAGTTCTAGCCGCCAAAAGTTTTGTCATGGACGTATCTACCCGAATATAAGACGTAGAAAGGATAAAATAGCAAATAAAGGAAGCAATATTAAATAGATATCCAGAATAGAGATGAGATTGCTAAAAAAATTGATGATCCTCAACCAACAAAGAATCTCAGGAAACCAATAGACCACAACAATATCTTATCTGTTGACAGCTGGATGCTGCTTACTCGCAAGATAAGGAACAGAAATATATAAAATCTCACCTCTTTAAGAAAAACACACCCATTTTCGCAATAAGCACAGGAGGACACCGGCTTCAAAACGACGACACATTCAACTGACCAACAACCGTATTTGTCCCAGGTTATATGCATCCATACGAATTTTGGGATCCCGGCGCAAAAACATGTCCCTATGATAAAGATAAAATGTACCTTATTCTAAGAGAGATAAGGAGTGATCGATGCTGTACTAAATACATAAAACATTGTATGACGCATGAGTCTACGCAAGTTATTGAATTGTAATATGCCACGGATAACAGGGAACAGTGTGATATCGTGTTTATCATTCAGGGCATATGGAGAACAGTTCGATGCAGTTTGTTATTCCGAGTTTCAATGTGAAATGTAAATGATAAAAAATCTGGTTATTTACACGTTTTTCCTTTTCATTGATACAGCAATAATTTAAACAACAATACGGAAAAATATTGCTCGCGGTATTACACAAGCATCAATTTTCAAAGATAAATAAATTTGGTGCATCCCATTATTTCTAGAAAATATTCTTTACGGTGAAAACAATCTTAAACAACGGGATTTTTTTATCAAGAAAATTCTTGGATGGATCAAAGTAATCGAAAGGTTTAGATTAGTGTTTGGTCTAACAAACAACTAGACACCGAAAACATCAAATATAATAGGTATTACGAGTGAAAACATATTTGAGAAGTGAGAACGAAAGTCAGACTAATGAATGATAAAGACATTCTACAGAAACGCCTCTCCAATTAGCTTTCTTATTAAATTAACAAGGTCTAATTTTTCACTAAAATGTTAATACAGAATGACAGTACTAACTGATCATTAGAAATGGCGTTTTATAATTTCGTTCAGACAGAATATTTCAGAATAATATACTCACCCCCTTACTAATAAACCGATTTCTCTTTCAGTCGTCAGTAATTTGACTTTCGAAAGAAGAAGACAAAGCGTTGTGTAATTATACAGACGATATACAACGTTTATTAGTAAGGGGGTTTATGTTTAACCAAATTGCAACTACATTATCTATACATCTGTACAAAAAAATAAAATTGAAGTGTCTGTTTGTAATGTCAAACAGCTTTTTACTAAATTCATATGAAAGTATAATACGGTGCTTACAACAAAAAAACTTTTTATTTTTAACCGACTTCTTGTCTATCTGTCTGTTTTTTTCCGGCTAAACTCGGAAACAACAGGACCAATTTTGACGGGACTGTTATAAGGAGTAACTTAGGCTACTTCTATTTTAGAAAAAGAATTAGGATTACGCGCAAAAAAATTAAAACTCGTGACATTAATTGTTTTCCTATATGCACACGAACGAAGTCGCGGGCACAGCTAGTCATCAATATAATCACTTTCTACCGATTATTAGAACCATGAAACATGAGACGTGGTAATTTAGTTAAAATTCTGAATAATTAAAAAGTAGTCTAGATCAAGATCTTACCGTCCATTGAGATCGTTCACACAGGTGCTTTCTCCACTAGACTCATCAGAGTATTCAAACGAAGCGTTATCCACCATTCTTCACTATTTTCAGTTCACACGCTTAATAATTTCACATCTTTCACTGTAAATTCCAGTTCTAACACTAACCAATCATAGAATTGAACATTAATAACACATTATTAAGGAAAGTGATATTATACATTCAACAAAGTATTGAAAATGAAAATAGGTATGACTTGAATTGATCAAATAGATAGATGATAGCAAACATGTTTAATAAAACATGTAGATAAGGTAGAAAAATCACGATTGTCGCAAAGCAAAGATTACTGATGGCCACATAATTTCCTAATTACTAATTAATGGTTAAAACGTGTCTATGTATAATCACGGTACTATGAGGCTAAGCAAGGTCAGTAAACGTGAACATAAAATAAACTATATGAAAATTTTCGATATAGTCTATGAAAATATTTGGATATTGTCTACGTTATACTTTACACCGAAGAGCATACACAATTTTGGTGAATCGTAAATCAACTGTAAATTCCTTTCCATCAACGGTAAGCCTACTTATTTTAGAACAAGATCTAGATTTTTTACTGAATTCTAGACACGGTTTTCTAGCCAATTATATGAAACTGTTTACCATAGTTACTTCAAGTAACGAGCACGCTACGTATACTGCAATTGGAGCAACTCAAACACGAAAATATATATTTCTAATCAACCACACGAATGGCCTTGAGTAAATAAAAGGTGCGCGTATATAGGGTGGTAGATAAACAGATTATACAAGTAATTAACAATACGAGCCACTGATAAAAACAAAGAATTATCGATATTTTTGCAACCTTAAAGGTATTTTAACACTTGAGACGCTTCAACACCTGCACAGGATTAGTTCGTTCTAATCTACTAACATTATATTATTCACATTTGGTAGGAAATTCATCAACAAGATAATTTGAGACGTTTTGATCTAAGAGGCAAAAGAAAGCGACAGTCTCCAAACATTTTTGTAATCACATTGAAGATAAACTGATAAGCAAACGGATGTGGAAAACATCGAATATAATGAAGGCCTTAAGTGTCAAAATCGAATATTAAAACCTTATACTTTCATCGAAACATATTTCTAAACTCTCTACATACTGCGATAAAAATAAAATAGAACGATGACATAAATGATCACGATGCCATGCAGTGTGGGGTCAGTGGAAATTGTTCAGTTGAGCAAAAGAGGACGATTGAAACCGGTCGAGAAAACATTACAAGTAACGCGACAGATTTACTACATTCAACGTGCATACTATCCGGTTTAAAGACAATATAAACAAAAGTAACAAAACTTGAGCGAATGACATGTGGGATCACGAATTTCGCCAGTTCGTGATACTCCTAACATATTTCTATACACAACACTGATAATAAAACCAACCGGGTCAAATCATAACACACAACACACACACTTTATACTCCTTTGGTTTCGGTAACACTAAAATAGTTAACACACTATTTTACGAACGTGGAATAAATAATTAAGAATTAAAAACCGCGTACAAGACAACGATGTAGCGGTCTGTCCGCGCTCCCGAGAATAACTGTTGAAAACAGTTATACATAAACGTATCTAGTTATATTATCGATTGTGTATCGAGTACGAACTAATTTATCGGCGGCGATAAGATAGAGAGAGTTACGAGGAAACCAAAACATAATAATATCACACTCCCGTTGTGTATTTTTCATTTTATCCAAAAGCCGAAAAAAGAGTTTTATGAAAATAATTTCAATCATGATTATGAGAGGACCGTGCATCGTTTCGTGAAGGAAGTTCAAGTCAATTACGTGTTCGAGTCCAACGACCTTGCGAATCGGGACATACAAATATAATAACGAAATATTTCGGCCGACGTGCCCACTTGCTGTGAGATCGAGTATTATTGACATCGAGAAGAGTCGAGAGAAAGGTAACACTAGAATCGTACGATCGGAAGATTCGAATCACCTGAGGTCCCCATTTACTCGGTCCACGGCGGCGGTACAGTTCGAATGCTACGCGACAACACACTGACTGGAAATATAATGTTTGCAAGCAAGTAATGCGACTATGTTTATAAACAAGCAAGGTACGGACAGTAGACAATGGATTATATAACCTAAGAATTTCTATTATAAAATGCTCTGATATCGATCGGACACATAAACACATCATATAATTATTGTTTTGAGGTATGACTCTATTAACAGCAATGCCAGTTTAATGGCTAAAGTGACACGTGAATAACACCATACATAGTAACTTGGCGCTCTCGGACTACATAGACAGATATATTTCGATTAATTTGACGTTGTAAGTGCTTTTTGAACCAATTTACCAAAATACATAAGTATCACTAGCTTCTTTCTGCTCGCGACTTCGTCCGCATGAAATTTCACCATGACCCCATTCACTCTCTTAGGGGTTGTTTAGGACCAAACGAAACAACTAATCATTACAGAAAACTATTCAATATTACTGAACACACATAAATAGGAAATGGGCCCTTTCTTTAAAAACATAAAGAAGCGAACAGTTTGTGAAACTGCCAATTTGGATACCTACCTGGTTGTATGATCGTCGCGCTGAAAATAACGCTAATAAAGTACTAAAAGCCGCCTCCTGACTGCAATGTCCAACACTGCAGAATTTGGAGAACAGTAACACTGTCTAAAAGAATTAAAAGCTTTGGTATGGAATCTCGGAATTCCGAACCACAGCCAATTTTTTAAGTAAATAAGAGTGGCTCAAATCCTCAAGCTTCCGTTGAGTCTCTGTTCGTCGCTAATCTAACTAACTGACGTATATCTGACATTTTGGACTAAGCCGACCTAACTATAGTAATTTGATACATTTTCCAAGTCGAATCCGATATCTGGTCATGTATTCCGAACAAAATAAAAACAAAGATCTCACGAAGTGACGTATCTGTTAAAATATTTATTATTAAAACAATATTAACACGATAAGAATAGTAGTAACACTCTACTGTAAAATATGCTTCGAATTAGTTATGTCACTTAGATTAACAACGTGTTGAGCCAAGAATATCTCTCGATTCGAAAATATTGCACGATTCGTAAATATGGGATAGATAGGGAGTATAAATCCGCAAGATAGTAAAATACAACCAAATAACTGTTGAGCTATCGCTACAGCAGTTCACGCGAAACGAGGGCAAGCCGGGTACATCAATATTATCTGCGTTGATTGGACAAATGGGCTCAACAACTGTATTGCTGTTCACACGTGACAGCGACACGTACTTTGTACAAACAATATTTAATCCTAATCCAGCAAGGTTAATTTACATAGATGAGACCTGATGGTAGTCAGTACTGCAATAAATTAAACAAAGCTTTGAACGTTTTCTCAAAAATATTTTAAAGAATACAGCTCTTACAGCTAAGGATAACACTGCTCTACAAATTATTCAGATGTTTAAGAATGTCATCGAACCGGAACGCCAGTAGAAATATGAAAGGTTTAGAAACCTGCCAAATTGAATATATACCAAGTGAATGTTGTTGGCATTTACTTTAGCAGCGATGTGGTGTCCCCGGATAAACAACCATGGTAGGCACAATCAAAAGATGAGGAACTAATGGAATTGTCAGATAATATGCCAAAATCAACAAAACATAGTTTAGCAAGATATCATTCTCTATTAGTGCATCAGAAACTGTTTATTTCGATTCTTTGATGTGGTAATGGCACACACAGAGGGCTACTACGGCACACACAGAGGAAACTAGACGCAGAAAAAACTTTGCTTCGATATTTAGAATCCGGTATTTGATTCGCCGAATTTGTATCGGTCACAAAGTCAGAGCATTCTGTTTTTTCCCCATATCGTTAGCTAAAATTGTTTTTTTTTTCTGTAAAAAAATTTAATTACATTTTTCACTTACCCCACACAAATTCGTAGAACACTACTTGCTATGTAAATATCAGTGACAGGATGTTATTATAACATCATCAATATAAACTAAGTGGCAAAAAATATGTATTATTGAAGAGCTAACTCAAAAATTACCCAAGCAATGTTAATAAAATTTATATGGGACCACCCCTGAGGCATACCCTATCAATTAAAAAATAATAAAGAATTATCGAAATCATCTAAAATTGCCGGATATATCGCGTAATATGTATATTACCAGTAATATTAGTTTAAAAACCAAACTACTGAATCGATTTTGATGAAATTTCTATGGGCCCAATCTGAAAGTATATCCTTTCAATAAAAAAAGAATTTTGCAAATCGGCTTACAAGTAAAGGAGTTCTGAGGTAACAAACATAAAGAAAACAACCGAATCGAGAACCTCCTCCTTTTTTTGAAGTCGGTTAAAAAGTGGCCAAGAGATGTGGTCAAAAAATCAATTATTTTGTTTCAGATTTTAAAGAATCCAATAATATAAACACAGTTCCATAAACCTTGTCATACCTTAATGTCAAGGAAATTTTATACTGCGTATCTTATCGTAAAAAATATAGCCAAGGACGTGTTAAACACTCATGCCATGTGATAATTAAACAGACTACCGTTTTATTAAGTAAAGGTTGTATCTACCCAAAGGGAAGTAATTAATTAGCTTGCAACTACCAATTTGTCACTTTGTTTAAGCCTATTATTTTTTAAGGATTAAATCATTCCATGGACATTTTGTCATGTCCCGGCAAATTCCGTTCGGGTAGCTAGAATATGCTGCAGAATACTGTCAGCAATATTGATGATTTATTACTTATATATTGTTGTTATTATACTAAGTAAGATTTTAGATGAATTATTAGCTTGTCAAGCATTTAAATTTTTGCAACGTCTGTCTGTAGTCGTTCGTCATGGTCATACGCTTAGTCATTTATGAAAAGGCCTAATTCTTTTCTCAGACTATCAATTAGGTATGGGTAGTGTTTTTCGACAGCAATTTATGGACCGCTAAGTAAGCCAAGATTAGTTAATACGTTATGGGGTTATCTGTAGATTTCCTCGTTAGTTATTTTTGTTTGACGTCAGCAAACACTACACATGTATACAGGGTGTAAGGGACAGATCTCCACAAACGAATGGAATGAATTCAGTATATCATACTAAGATGTCCGGTACAAGAAATTATTTCAGGATCGTTATGGGAATCCAATAAACCTGATTTGTTTTATTTCCTCATACGCAATGTATCGCTACCGTGGCAAAACGCGCGCAGCGAGTCATTGGCCGTACTCTTACGCACGTGTCCGTTCGAAACACTGGGGTTGCTTCACAAATGACCTTTCCAAGAATAAATCTTTTGTTTCATAAAATAAAGAGCAAAAAATAAAAACCTTCGGCCGACCGCTTCGACTTAACAAGCCATAGAACAATAAATAGCGGCCGGTACCCGAAAAAAACAATGTTGTAAAACATGTGCGGCGCTTTCAATTCAAAGTAACAGTTTCGTTTCATGTCATTCAATTTGTTGTCGTCGTTTTTTGTTCAATCTAGAAATGTAAAGTACTCGTTACAAAAATCGCTAGTTTATCGTATAACACGAAACTAGTTATCTCGTTACATGCCTCGTAAATAGTTATTGTAATGTAACTATTGACGTGAAATAACGCCCATACCTAAAGCGCGCTCGCGCCCCGTGACATCACATTGCAGAGAGCGAGAGCGAACATTTTTGCAGATAGCCGGCGCGTAACGAACACTCGTAACACATCACAACACGTCCACAGTAAAAAAAAATAAAGAAAATGAATCCTACCTCAGAATCGCTCCGGTCGTATGAGATAGGGCTCGAAGTGGCCTCCACCGAGGCGTTCGCATACTGCACGGCGCAGGGTCTCCGCATGTAAGCGGGTCATTAACGTGGGATCTTCGTTGCAGCTGTGGCGCAGCTGCTGGAACGTGTTCGTGATGCGGTCTCGCATTTCTTCCTCACTCGCACATGCACTGACAAACACTTTTTCCTTCACGTAGCCCCATAAAAAAAAGTCTAATGGCGTCAGGTCTGGCGATCGTGCTGGCCACGGTTTCGGTCCAAATCTGCCAAGCCAGCGATGCGGAAAGGTGGCGTCTAAATGGGAACGCACTGGGAGCGTTATGTGCGGAGGAGCGCCGTCGTGCTGAAACCAGATCATCGGCAAGTGCGCAAGCGGCGCATCATCCAGGGCTTCCCATTCCACGTACAGCTCGTCACGGAGGTTCTCTAGCTCTCTTTCCAGGTCATCACGGAGGAAATCGAGATAGCGCGCTCCGTTCATGCGCGCGGGAAGAAACACAGGCCCTTGGACTTTATCACCATAAATTCCTGCCCAGACGTTTACCGACCAACGCGTTTGATGCCCGGACTCTTGGATCTCGAAGGGGTTAGTATGCGACCAGTAATGAGCATTTCGACGATTCCACATACCATTCCGCGTAAAAGTTGACTCGTCGGTCCATATCACGTTGGAGATAAAGTTTGGGTTTAGACGCTGTTCAGTTCGCAACCACTGGCAGTACGCTACTCGATGACCACGATCACGAGGTAATAGGGCTTGGACCTTGTGAATAACGTATGGACGTTGCCGATCCCTTCGCAGAGTTTTGTGCACGGCCCAGTGTGAGACGCGGACTCCATGATTCCGCCGTAATAATCGAGCTGAAGTGCGTGTGCCTAGGCGTGGATTTTGACGGAGCAAGTTTAAAATTCTGTCTTCAGTTTCGCCACGAAGTGGTCTTCCAGCGCCTTCCTGATGGGGAACTATGGGCTGGTTTTCCAGCACGCGTTGATAGGCATTGGTAATTATCCGGCAGTCTGACGGATGCCGCCGGTCAGGATACCTATCAGCGTAAATTCTCAGCGCTTCCCTAGCATTTCCCCGAGCTTCCCCGTAACACATCATCATTTCTCCATATTCACGAGCACTAAATGTAGCCATTTCTCACAAATTATAACACCACAACAAAAATAAGTCCAAAAGCGTACGTAACAACGAAGACGTCTGAACATGCAATGACACAAACAGAAACTGTCCTGTGCAAACAAAACAGACAGCCCGGCGCCGGCGGTTTTGTTCTTGGGTTTAACCCGTAAACTACAGCATAATAAGACTTTTTTTTCGCCAACGGCCGGGCTAACGTCTTCCCATTTTGTGCAATCGCAGATGACGAGTTTGATGAACTCTGTAGCTTGACAGAAAGTGAACAGCTGATTTTGCGTGTTGTTCGTTAGAGTATTTCAACATCCATTGCTGGTTTTTTGGTTTTAGCCGTATTGTTTACATAAATGGAGTGCTGCTTTCAAAGAATGTAATTTTACATTGAAATAAAACTGAAAAAACTGAAAAAACGACCAAAAAAAAAAAATTTTTCCTGAGAAAATTTTCAGTGGAATATGGTTCAAAATAAGGAGCTAAATAAGCCCTGTTAATTTGTGGAGGGCTGTCCCTTACACCCGATATTTATAAAGACACGCTTTGTGATAAGAAAGATACACGCTTATGAAATAGTTATAACATCAGGTGTATGATTGTAATGCTCTATGACTTTTAATATTGAAGAAATATAGGAATTATGAGAGGGGTATATATTAGGCCAACTTCTAGCATGCATAGCATAATCAGCCTATAATGTACTCAGGGACACAGGCCTTCTCTCTTCGAGAGGGAGTGGGAAATTCTTAGGTTTTATCTACAACGCGGGCCCTGTGCGGATTGGTAAATGCGACATGTCTTCGAATTTTTGGTTCTAGGACATGCCGGTTTCCTCACGATGTTTTCCTTTGCCGTTTTGAGAGCAGTGGTGATAAAATTATTTAGACAAAGTAAAGCGGCTGCCTGGGTTAGTTGCTAGAAGACATTGGACATTTTGTATTCCAGAAAATCAAAATAACGCCTCACTCAGCGTGGGAAGGACAGAGGATTATAATTAAAAACGGCTTGCATGTTAACTTATTTGAGTAAGCTTATTTGACAAGAATTGTCACGGGGTAGTCTCACAGTGGGTCTCATAGATTATTTTCGTAATAATGTCAACGATTTCAATAATTAAAACATTCGAGGGACACATTCTTGATCGACTAATTTCAAACGCGATCGAAGCTCTAGACTAGAACTAGCTTATCACACAGCTAGCGCATGACTAAGAGCTCTATTTGAGTTCAAAAACCCGAAATAAGTACGTACGTGAGTCATAAACTCATAATTGTAGTAAATTAAGTAGTGAATAATTAATTAATCCTAGAGATTACACTATCTTTAAATTTGGGGTGTATCGTTGACCGCTGAAAGATGACACATGGCCAAGGAGGGGTTAATTCAGAGATGAGGGCTGATAGAGGTGTACTTATAGAAGAAGATGAAATTCTGCGCTGACCCCAAATAAATAGGAAACAGGACAAGGACAGGACGATAATGACTTTATTCAATGAATGGAACAGCTGATTTTTTGGCACCTTTTAGGGTTTCTAAAAGGTGCGTCAAATCTAAAAGATTGTAGATAATATTTGAAATTGAGATGTATCCCTGAATTAATTGAAATACTATAAATGGTCAGAGGGCTCAGTAGGTTTATAGTTAATACTGAAATGAAGGCTGACAGAGTTGTGCAGAACAAGAACGAAGTGACGTTGAGAGAAAATAATTCGTGAAAAAAAAAGAAATCTAATTGTGCATCATTGTATCGTTGCATGTGAACCCAATCTTTAGAGAGCGCCAATATTTAGTGGTCCTTCACGACACCCACACAAATTGCCTATTAGTGGTCTACTCACTGAAGCCGATGATGGCAACATATTTTATTAATAATATGGAAGCAAAAACAGATTTCCGTGTTTCATTTTACCTTAAAATTATCATCAAATAATTATGCAAGTCTGTATGACAGAACGTAGGTACGTAATGCTGATACGATAATCTATAAAATAATTTTTTTCAGTGGTTTTCAGCAGTAGGTATATACTCTACGAGTTCCTCGACTCAACAGGTACCTCGCAAAGGCTTTACATTTTCAACGTTTACCGTGAATTTTATCATGGAACAGCTGTCGAGTTTAATTTTAATTGGTTTTTTGGCTTGCCATATACTGTCATTTTTCCTATATACAAAATTAAGGCCAATAGTTACCTAAATCCATCAGTAACATACGAGATTACCCTCCTGGCAGACGGATCATCTGCATTATCAGCAGGCGTGTTCTCCACAATCATGACGAAATACACAAAGACAGCACCCACACAAGAAATCCTTAACCCATTACAACTTGGGATCAAAGGACCAAATATCCAAACAACGCGTTACTATGCAAAAAAATAAAATTTCGTAAATGCGTATTACAACACACGCTTAGTTGAATTGACGTCGTAAACAAGACTGATTAACGGAACGATCGTAATCATTTCTAATTTCTATAATCGCAGCAGATAATTCGCGATTGATACTCGTAAATGACAAATTCGTTACCGATAATGACGCGTTCTGGATTATATTAATTTTTTAAGAACGATTCATCGGTAAATTTAGTAGACACAGTTAAATTCAATGGATACTGGGAATCAGAAGCCAGTCTAGGTAAGACTTATTGTAAACGGATTGAAGGACCAAATTATTCTATCGCCTAAAATTGTTATCATCAGCCAAAAATATATGGTTGGAACTAGTCGCGAGCTCGAACTCATTAGTGATCACGGCCAAAAAGCACGCTGTCTCACCTGGTTTCGTGTCCGACAGAGATAGTATCAGTGATGAACATTTAGACTTAGACGCTAGTCTACACGCACAACGTCTAGTTCTCACGCACAGAAACAGCGTTCCGAACTGAAAGGCGTGTTAAAAATTTAAAAGTGCTTTGGAAAATCAAGTTTTATGAAAAAACCACTGCATAAATCAAATACAAATAAAGTTTATTGAACTCTTCGATAACTGAGGTTTGTCGGTACCGACTTTGTTTTGAAGATTTTACAGTTCTTTTATTGATTACTTATTTACACCCAAAGTTACGTTAAAAATAGGAAGAAAAACGAATCTTTGTTAATGGCTTTTTATTATACTATTCTGTTTCCGTACAGACACAATTAATAATAAGACAAAACATTATCGTGTACAACTTTGGATGCACAATGTCAAACAGTGGAGTAATACTCTCCCGAAATTTATATGGAAGCAATATCGACTAGTGGCACCTTAAGAAGGACATCCTCCATTTTAGAACACTCCGCTTATCTCAAAATGTTACGAAATAACCGCATGTTAATGCTGCGCACATAAGTGTTGCAATCACTAAACCACTTCCGCGATTTCAAAGACAGTTACACACTGTACCGCACTACCTTCTCCGCAAGAGCAGTCGTGGATAAAAGCCATACATTTTTAATCGTTCCTAGGAACAGGTGTTCCAGTTTGCTACGGTAAAAGTAACCTTTTTGAACTTTTTTTGTGTTAGTTTCATGTGAAACTCCTATTAAAGTGTTAAACATTTTTCAAGGCAATCAGATGCAATACGAAATTCCGTCGTAATGTTCTAAAATCTAATACTTACTAGTTGTTTAGGCTAGTGGGTAAGAGGGTTATTGACCAAGGGGTCAGCTTGTCAGCACTGGCGAACCAGCT
Source organism: Amphipoea oculea (assembly GCA_945859645.1). NCBI lineage: Eukaryota > Metazoa > Arthropoda > Insecta > Lepidoptera > Noctuidae > Amphipoea > Amphipoea oculea. The sequence goes on from OX243876.1 coordinate 9,880,818, forward strand.
GCCCATTGCCCGAGTATTTAGGCTATGATGCTAGATTTCTTCTTCAAAACCTCGTCGATTGTTGGTAGATTAACAAGTCAAGCGTGCGTGCCTAATTTACGGGGTAGACGAATGTCTATATTACCAAACTTTTTAAACACCACGTCTAGTAGTAAACTCTAACACGCTTCGAAGAGTAGTCTAGTCTTAGGATTAAAGGCCCTAACTCACCAACTCCATGACAGCGGCGCAGCCAGGTAAGTTACCTTCTACCCACCATTGAACTGTATAATTATATATACACTCCTTTGCAAAAAAAACGGGCACTTTAGATTTTTTTCTCTACTTCAATGAAGAAGAATAAGAAAGAAGTTTTATTAATTTGACGATGTATTGGTATGTTATTTGAACCATCCTAGCATGATTCTTCACTTTCCAAATTTAAATTTTGAAATTAACAAAAGAAAAATAATGATTATTGTGGATTATTATAAAATTGCTTTACTACTGGCGCGAATTGTTGAAACGATTTTTTTACTGATTACTAAAATTTTAAAACTTTTTGTATATTTTCTGCAAAATAAACAATTTAATCTTTCTTTTTACATTAAATACCACTTTTTGATATGAGTGATAAAGCGATAAGGGCCGGTAAAATTATAGCCGTACTTGAAGAAGGTTGTTCGCAAACTTACGTGTCTCAGCGGCTAAATGTGTGTTCAACTGTCCAGAGGACTTGGCAACGGTATCAAGAGACCGGCTCGGTCAAAAGAAGACCCGGTTCGGGAAGAAAACGATGCACAGAACCAAGAGATGACCGCTTTTTGGTGAGTCAGGCGTTGCAGAATCGTCAGGCGTCAAGTGTGGACCTGAAGAAGAGCCTTGGAGAAGTAAGAGGAGTAGAAGTTAGCTTGTGGACGGTCAAGAGGAGGCTTTTGGCTGCCAATATCAGGAGTTACCGCCGGGCTCGGGGCCCTAAATTACTCCGTGAGCACCGTGTTGCTCGACTTCAGTTTGCTCGAAACTGTGCTTTATGGACACTGGAGAACTGGAATAAAGTATTGTTTTCTGATGAAGCTAGAATCTCTTTGTGTGGAGAGAACCGACGCCGGCGAGTGCTGCGAAGACAACGGGAACGCTATGCTGAAGTGTGTTTCGAAGAAATCACTCCTTATGGCGGTGGCTCCGTTATGTTTTGGGCAGCAATTTATTTGACGGAGCGTACGGAGTCAATTTTCAGAAAAAATGGAACATTAAATGCATACCGGTACATAATGGAAGTCCTAATTCCATATGCACACCCCGCATCGACTGCACTTGGGGAAGATTCCATTTTTATGGACGAAAATGCTCGCCCGCACCGTTCTGGCGACGTGGAAGCGTACATGCAAGAAGCTGGGATCCGTCGTTTAGATTGGCCAGCTCGAAGTCCTGACCTCAATCCAATTGAGCATGTCTGGGATGTTCTAAAAAGACGGGTTAGATCAGTGCAACCTGCTCCACAAAACATCGGGGAGCTAAAAAGAGTCATTGCAGAAGAGTGGGAACGTATTCCTCAAAACGTTATTAAAAACATCGTGGAAATCATGCCCAGAAGGATTCAAGCTGTGATTTTGGCAAGAGGAGGTCACACTCTATTAGATTTTTACATTTGTAACTTTATTTAATTTAAAAAAGTAAAAAAATCTTCTTGTCTTTATTGCCGACCACTTCTTATTGTTTGGCCGATCAGTTTTAAAGAAATCATCGAAAATAAAAAAATAAAAATTGCCAGAATTCACTTCACGTGTATTAATTTACACGATTATTAGTATACTTACCTACAGATTACAGACTACGTCAAAAAAATAAATTTCATTTAATTAACTCAAATCGACCTGAGAACGTAAATTTCCTTAGGTGCCCGTTTTTTTTGCAAAGGAGTGTAGTTTGTCCGCAGCACAACGTGGCAGGGCTGCATTAGTGTTTCAGTGAGATGGAAAAGAAAAAATGAGGGTACTTACTTCTCATGCTTAGTGGAGCGAGGGGGATGAGGTTCGAGCTGCAGCGGGGTGGCGGGGGCGGAGCGCGGGGCCCCGCACCCGCCACCCGCCGCGCCAGCCGCGAAATTGCCGGTTGACCTGGAACAAGCAAACATACAGTCAGTCAGGCTTGAAGAATGGACACGTTGCATATGGTATTTGGAACAGGAGCTATTAGTAGCTATGTTTCTGCAATATTTTCTCTTATACTACAATTTCTTACTACCGGAAAAACTTTGTAGATGACTACCCGTTTCAGAAAACAAGTTTCCCTAGACAGCGGATTCGTCGGTACGTTTGACATGTAAGAAGTTCTAGCTAGTGTAATTAAGTTTATTTAAGTAGATAAAAAACAACGCTAATCTTTGGATACTTTAGCTAAAGCCGAAGAATATCTTATCTAGTCAGCTACTCAACATCGTAAATTAAAATCCACTTGTAGTATAGTAGCACACAGATAAGAATAGTGCAAATGTAATCACCGAGCTATCATATTCAGCATAGTTAACTACTCTCATTGTTCGTTGACGTAGTCCATTTAATTTCTAGGAACACCGTGTGTGGTGTTGTCAGAGCTATGATTAGTGTTGTCATGTCCATGAGTAATCTGTAATTTTGTCTGTATAGCATTGTGTGACGTTTACATAAAAATAGTACCTATTATAGTGGTAGGTGAGTAAAGTAGGGATAACATTTGCCAAGAGTGACAGATATTATTCTTCTCTCCGAAAATTTGTAAGCCAGACTAAGAAGGCAAAGAAAGAATAGAAAAGTGAAATAGCAAATAAATACCCCTGTGACAAGAAACATATCCTATATACAGTACTATTTCCTAAACTTGAGTCCTTTGGCACATACTCGTAAACGCCAGGAACAAGATCATATGAAAAAGAATAAGGACCAAGATTTACTGTTCGCTAGTCGCTACTAGGATTAGAATCAGAAATTCGGTAAGAGCATAAAAGTAAGTCATTCGGAAATGCATCGCGCACAATCTGCAAGCAAAATATCAGCCTCCAGGAATTGGGACATCTGATAACAGTATACCTTTACCTACCAGCCGCACCCAAAAGAAACAATAACTTTGTCGGCCAGGTAGAAACCAAGACTTTGTAGGCAATACAACATATAGGCTAAAACTACAGATTTAGATACCAGCCAAATAAGAATAGTCTTAATTTATTGTGAATGTTTTTTTTTTCTTTTTTATGTTAATGTTAGGTATTTTATTATTCTATGTTTTAATATTTTACAGAATTTATTGTGTTTTTATGTTACACTGTCAAAATTTTTCTTTTATTATGTATTAGGTATTTAATTTGTTAGCTTAGTTGTTAATTTGTCTCTCTGTGGTCTCCTGTAATTGAAAGAGTACATCTACCAAATACTTTGTCGTCCATTAATTACATAATGTTCAGATCTAAAAATAAATAATTAAATATAGAAACTAATCAAAACATATTATGGACTGAATATATTTAAGAAGTGAAACACCTGTAATCAATAGTAGAGATTTAGAATCGGTATAAAACAACAACAGCTGGCAGCACACGTAAGCAGTAAAAGTAGCAAATATATTTAAATAAAACAATGTCGAACTCAACATAAAATAATCGGTTACAAAAACTAATTCAACAACAAAATAGAACTCTGATCCCAGATTAATGATCGACCTTTGAATTTGGATTATGGATAAAAAACTGACGATATAGTAAGTTCTTTGTGTAAACATTCATCATATTAAAGGTAAAGTTAAATAAACAACCCTCATACCTACCTTTTATACTTATAACTCCTACGTCTTAATGTAGTTGTCTGAGTAGCCACAATATAAGAGGGATGAGGTCGTACCTTTCTGGTAACCTTTTTTCTGACCATGATTAAGACAAGCAACTTGAACAAGACACCAAAGTCACTGTTGTTAAGAATACAAACGCTATTGGCTAAACTTTAAAAGAACCAAATCTTATGAACCTATTGCCATTTGAGAACAATGAAAGCAAATCCAAACATTATCATTGGAACAATCACTAATAATACAATGTACGTTGCTCTTCTTATATAAAAATATTTCTCCATAATATTTGTGTAAGTATAAAATATCATGGAGTTATTTTTCACTTCAAAAACAACTAACTATAAAGCCACTCTTATTTCATATCATAAAACCCAGGCTCTAACCTACACACAACCGACTGTGCACTAAAGTACAATGGAACTACGAATACATGTAGGTACATTTGTACAAACAAATGACTTTGAACGTAAGCACCAAGTATATTTTGTGGACAATAAAATTTCTTGCAGCAAAAAACATGTATCCGCTGATTATATTACAAAAATAGGTACATTTTTGTTATATAATGACCAGAACGGCCGGTCTGCAATTACAGCAAATTATTGTAAAAACAACATTTACAAACGCAATAGTCATCACTTTAGATGAGACATTGGGATTAATTTACATTCTAACCAACACCGGTGACGCAAAATTCAAGGACACGAAAAACACAATCGTAATTATGAAAATACGAATTTTTGCTACACAAGTATTAAGTCATAACTATAAATGTGGTACCTAATACCTAACTTAGTACCGATATTTGCTTATCTAAGTACGATTGGAAAAAGGGTATAAGTAAAACAATCATCCATTAGCTTAATCGTGAAATCAATATTTATGAAGTTCACAGAAATAATAATAGAGATAAAGTCCATATTTAAAACATTTTACAAGGAACAATTCCCATTGCTAATGCTTGCCTTGACCCCATTAAGTTGATTGCCTGGGAGTGCCTGAAGGGACTAGACGCGCAAACAAGATGTTCTCTTGTACCTACCCAAGGACTACATTCTTTATTGCGTCGTACCATTCAAGGACAGTAAGGAAATACGCGCTATCTCCGGATCCGGACTAACTTGTCCAATAAATTTTGCTAAGCCACTATACTTCATTTGATGTCGTATCCTCGCAATTGGCTATTTGACAGTTTTCGGAAAGATATTTTAAAATATATATACGTAGGTTTATTTTATACCTCTTACCTACATCATCTTTATACATCTTTTTCTTATAAAAGCGTTATTTATTCGAAATATTTTTGAAGTGAAAACTTCTTTAGCGGCGTTGAACACTTTTTGTAATGGGGAAAAAATGTTAAACTCGCGTCAGGACATCGCGTCAGGACACGTGACCGTCAGGAGAGATTTCCCCCCCCCCCCTCTTTCTACGGCGGCGGCGCCAACCGAAGTGAACCAAGTGAGACACGATAATGGACGGACGGACGGACGGTGACGGTGACGGTGACGGTGACGGTGACGGTTACGGTGACGGTGACGGTGACGGTGTCGGTGTCGGTGACGGTGACGGTGACGGTGTCGGTGTCGGTGACGGTGACGGTGACGGTGTCGGTGACGGTGACGGTGTCGGTGACGGTGAGGGTGACGGTGACGGTGACGGTGACGGTGACGGTGACGGTGTCGGTGACGGTGTAGGTGACGGTGACGGTGACGGTGACGGTGACGGTGACGGTGTCGGTGACGGTGACGGTGACGGTGACGGTGACGGTGACGGTGACGGAGACGGTGACGGTGACGGTGACGGTGACGGTGTCGGTGTCGGTGACGGTGACGGTGACGGTTACGGTTACGGTGACGGTGACGGTGACGGTGTCGGTGTCGGTGACGGTGACGGTGACGGTGTCGGTGTCGGTGACGGTGACGGTGACGGTGTCGGTGACGGTGACGGTGACGGTGACGGTGACGGTGACGGTGTCGGTAACGGTGACGGTGACGGTGACGGTGACGGTGACGGTGTCGGTGACGGTGACGGTGACGGTGTCGGTGACGGTGACGGTGACGGTGACGGTGACGGTGTCGGTGTCGGTGACGGTGACGGTGACAGTGACGGTGACGGTGACGGTGACGGTGACGGTGTCGGTGACGGTGACGGTGACGGGCCGGTGACGGGGACGGTGACGGTGACGGTGACGGTGACGGTGATGGTGGACGTGGATGTGGATGGATGGATGGACAGCTGATGGCTCGACCGTCTGTGTAGTAGCCACACTGCTGGGTATTCGTAAAACTCGTGTATATAAAGTGTTTAAAATATGGAAATTGAACAAAGTGCATCGATTAATAAAAAAAGTGACGCAGAAATAGTGAAAAAAAAATTAGTTATATTAATTCAATTCATAATTGATTTATTTCAACGTTAATATTCAAGTTTTCACTTCTGCCGGCACTCCCGGAGTGCAACCCGTCTTTTTTTTTTCATTCAGTAATTTGAAATTTGCGCGAAAACAGCCGATCACGTAACATTTATGGCTGTGACGTCATATATCAATAAAATAAGTAAAGCTTTAAGTGGAAAGTTTGCATAACAATTTTATATATTAAGCTTCTAATATATTTATTATAAATAATATACTTTATGAAAATGACAACCTACAATACAAAACGTGTGCCTTGCCTATGTGTAAAAGTACTAAAATTGTTGATATCTACATGTTCCTAAATGTTCCTAAACGTCAAAAGCAGTGGGTTACAATTAGCACGCTGAGAGTCTGAGACCACGATTTTACATCTGATAAATCTGCGATATTTTTGTCACCAATTCACCATACGACTGTCGCGAAGATCTAAATTATAACATAACCTTTGAAGTAATTATTTCATACAATTTTTACTATTTGACCTGAGAATTATACACATCGAATTTTACAAATGAATTAATTACTTTGTCCATTTCGGTACTTACACGGAAGTTTTTAAATTCTGAAACTCGGCTGAGCAAAAGTCAGGATTTCACGCAAAGAAATTTGCTACCATAAATTTAACATTTTGACAGGCCTGATGGTCTAGTGGTTAGTGACCCTGACTGCTATGCCGGAGGTCGTGGGTTCGATTCCCACCCAGGACAAATGTTTGTGTGATGAGCACGATCATTTGTTCTGTGTCTGGGTGTAATTTATCTATAATATGTATGTATTCAGAAATATATAAGTATGTTTATCAGTTGTCTAGTACCCATAACACAAGCTCTGCTTAGCTTGGGACTAGATGGCGTTGTGTGATAGTTGTGGAATATTATTATTATAAATGAATCGACTTTTGGCAGATTTGCACTATCAGCTTATGTATAGCCTGGCTCCATTTCGTGAAACCTCTCACAATCAGCAAACTGCCAACGATAAAACACACAACGTTTTATTTATTGTGTGAAATCTGACGTCAAACGATGCTTGATCATCATTTTTGTAATCTACAGATAAAAGAAACTAATTTATTTTTCAAAAATAAAATATTTACAATTTACTTTAATACATAAAACCTATTGTATGATTATTGTGAACCTATAAGCTACTATATCTAACATATTTAATATTTTACCGTTACAACTGTCAAATAACAATTTCTGGAAAGTACAGAGTCTGTACTTTCCAGAAATGGTTATTACAGACGCCAGCACATCAACCTACTACAATCTGTCAAATTTCTTTAATAGATTTTCAACATTATGACTGAAGCATAAGGTTCAAAGTTGATTGGGAAAATGTGACAGTTAGGTGTAGGTTGATGTGCTGGCGTCTGCACATAATTCGCTAAATAGGTAGTTATGCGGCAAAATATTTCTTCTCACATTCGGCGGAACTGACAATTGGCATTGGGGTTTCTACGTCGATAAATTGCTACCGTACACTCAAAACTTGAGAGGAAAAAGCACCTCTAAAGAAATAAATCAAGGAGGAAAGCAGGAAAGATCATTGCTCCTTACCTTGGAGAGACCTCTATCGAGACAGACGATCGATTACCTATAGATAAAATGTTTAGTAACAAATACTTTCACACTGATATGTAGTTATGTTGTAATGTTGTTTCTCGTCGTAAGTTTTGGAAGAGGTATGTTGAAAAACAATGCCATCTTCACATCTATGGGCAAAAGAAAGTTACCAAGTGTAGAAATAGATTTCTAGAGGATAAGGGCTCAACTACCTGCAGGAAAAGCAATAAAGAAACGGGCATGCTAGCCGAACGAAAATAAACTGAGCAGAAGGCGCCCGACAGTCTGCCGATAACCACGTGCTCTATTAGAAACACGAGTAGATGCTGCTCATACGTATGTACAATAAAATCTAGCACTAACATCTTATACCTATGCATTCCAAAATCTCACTCCACTTTATCATAATAACGTTATCAATCCTTGGAAAACCAAAACAATTTAGAAAACAATTCCAGCAACTGCTTATTTTCAATGTTTAGATAATAAAAGCAAGCACGCTATGAATACTATTTAATTTTAATGTTTCCATAATGTTTCAAAGAAACTGAATAAGAAATTAGTTTCAATCATTTTAGGGCAACGTGCCAATGGTGTCTCAATATTCGTGGTATCTTGATGAATGCTGAAACCAATTTTATATAACATTTGATAATGAAACAGCAAAATGTTATTTGATCATGAAACAACAAAATTAAGCTCTCTTAAATGTTCGTAGGCATAGGCTTAAACAATGCGAGGATCACACACACACACTCAAATATGTGTGCGAATGCGGGCGTTGGGCGCCATTCCGTTTGATAACTATAAATAAATAAAAGAAAGCAACTAGCAAAAAAGTCCTTTGACATTCAACGAGTCTAGAAGGAGAAATAAAAGACTATAGTAAATGACAAAGACCTTTTACAGTCTCTATGGCTGCCTCAAATAATTGCATGTTGATTATTTTTGATATAGTCCCACCCAATGTACATAGTTGGGAATAGGCTAGGCAAATAATGATTTGCATGTAGTTGTAGATTCTATGTACTGCGGCAAATTATATTAAAGGACAAAATATGGACAAGTCAATTCAAGAACTATGTATCAAATCAATAAAACGTTCCAAGAAATATCGACAAGTTCTTGGCCTTCAAAGTTGTGATGCAGTTGTATGTGAAGTTCCCATGTGAAGAAACACACATGCTATGCTTCTACGTCTTAACAATTATACATATTATCACGAACAAAAAGCAAATGTTGTATTTAATCTAAAAACTCACTCTGAAAATGTCTTCCATAGAAACTGACTTGACTTGTCTTTCAAAATTCAAAGAAGTACTAGCAGAAAATTCGTTCGGCATGTTACCACTAATTCTAGTTTATTTAAAACCTCCAATCATAACACGACGTGGTATTTGAAGAAAACATCTCATATTCTGTGAAACGTGAGGTTCTGTTTATAAAGTGGAAGCGCTAGCTCGACCATCGTGGTCACTTCAGTGGCAAGCAAGCCAGCAACTGAATCCATCATGAAGTTTATTGGAATTGCTGTAGTGGTATTTTTTAAAATTATTTGTATCGAAAGTGTAAGTTTAAAAGAATATTTGTGACTAGCATCTGCCCGCCACTTCGTCCGCGTGAAATTTCACCCTCCCCCCATTCACCCTCTCAGGGGTGGAATTTCGAAAAACCCTTTCTAAGTGAATACCTACACTTCACAAAGAACACAACATGTCTCTAGGACCAGCGGCTGTGCGTTGATATATCAGTCAGTCAGGACTTTGAACTTTATATAGTGTATCAAAGATAGTGTCTTTTTTGTATTCTAAACTGAGACTGTTTTAGTGATCTGTGATTTTAGAGAATGCTGCCGATTGAATGTATAACCCATCGTCCGACGTCGTCTGTCGTTGATGGTCTCCGGTCAGTTGAAATCAACGAGTCCGCGAATAAAAAAGTCATCGGTTTGCCAGCACCATACGATGACGGGGAATCTGAGGAATATCTTGACTATGATAGAAAACATGGTACTGAAATGACCGAAAAGGTAGGTATAGAAAAATTCGAGAGATTTTAAGTCAAGAATAGTGTTCCTTGTTTACCAGATCACTCACTTGTGTTTTCAACTTATTTACAGCCATGTGCCGTCATATTTTTGTCCAACATACAAAACCCGAACATGCAGTCTCTATTACGCAAATACAGATATGACGCAAACGGTTAGAACAATTACCATATTTTGATGAATTAATGTGCGTGTCTTAGTTTTACCGTTTTTGTTCGGTTTCCGCCAATTTCTCTTTATTTATAGGTGCGTTGATTCCGAGCAGTGTGAAATACTTCGTGAAGTTGCCTCAAGGTCTTCAGTCGTCGCCTGTCCTAGTGCCTTTGAACGACCAAGCCTTTTCAGCTTCAGGCGGATTTGTAAGGTATGTTAATCCATTTTAACCTGATGTGAACCAACACCACAATACTTCCCTTTTCCGGACATTTAGCCCTGACCATTTTGCCTTTCACATAGTAACATTAACGACCTGACATAAAAATTGTGATAATTGCAGGTACTACAAAGAAATTCCTCCAATTCCTCATTCCTGGTAATATATGTAATGATCATTTTAATCGATTGCAACGAAATAAACAATGCAATTTTCTCAATCCCCATTCTGGGTAATAATATAATTAACCAATATCATATTTAACACATTTTAATTGATTGTAACCAAATAAATAATTTGCAATGCTATGCGTTTGATTTTGCCATAGGTATCATATTAATTACAAGATATTCTCTTAACTACAAAGAAGGAGAAATAGCCTATAGATAATACAACCCGTCCTTAATCATTTTCTGTCAAATCATTGAACACGTGTAATATTAAGTTGTTTCTCATATGCCAACGTCAACGATGATCGCAAACAACGAGGATCGTGGGAACTGAACTAGTGTAGAAATTGTTTGACCTTTATAAAGTAGGGAAATTCATATTATAAAATACCTCATTATAATCGTAAGACACGAGACGATGAAGATGTTTACAGATTTCTTGGCAAGAATTACCGATGTGGCAATATAGGACAGTCCAATAACTTGATTGAATTAGGCCACCTCTTCAACAACCTATAGGCATTGAATGGGAACAAGTGGTATTTGAGAAGCCCGGATGACGTCAAGCGAAACGTGTTTGGTTTTATGTGACGTCTTTCTCTTTGAGTGTCAATTAACGCCTCATAATCGATTTAATAAGTTTAATCACAAAATACAGAGAGTACAGAACTCAATCTAAATACAACGTGCGCTCGAGCAACGCTCACATAGACACCGCTCACGGACACGATATCTCGGGCTGGTTGGGACCAGTGGCGAGCGCGAGTGCCAATTGCCATCCGCTTGAGACTAGTGTCTGTGAAGTGCAAAAATGGAGCAACAAAAGAAAAGTTATTATAACTGTCCAGTGGACGGTTGTTTAAATTTAACATTAAAACGGTGAATTATCGTTTTTTAAGCTACCAGTTGTTTCAGAGAGGTAAGTTTGCTTGTATTTCGATGGTTCGTTTTAACGTAACACAGAATATTTAGGTAGGTAGGTAACTTTAAAATATAATAATCGTGCATTTCGCCAATGTCAAAATCGTCACAAGATATTTTCTGTGACAAATTTGTAATATAACAATAAAATTAAAAAATATTAGTTATTATTGGTTTATATTTCCTTTCTTCCTGTTTCATTCTCAACAATAAATCAAACAACTAGATCCGAGTGCCACTACCACGCTAGTTTTTTGTACATAAGCCAAAGTTGACAACCCTAGCGCGACAGCCGAGCGTAGGTATTAAAAGTGAAGTACATAATGTGATTGAATTCTGTACCTTTCTGTATTGTGGTTTAATCCAAATGAGAGCACTCAAAATATTTGTACCGTTCGAAACCAACGAGTTTTTCAGTAAGATGATATGACGTTTCTCTTGTTAGGTACTTTACTTACCAATTTAAATTAGATTATTTCTTTGTTAACTTTATTATCCATAGCGAGATGTAAAAGCAGTCAGGGCTATCATTAATTTAAGATTACTTAAACCATTAAAAAAAAAACAATCAATAATCATAAATAATCAAAATCAATCATAATAAAAAAAACATTTTTTTAAATAAATTACAATTTATGTTATCTGTTCAACAGTTATAAACACCATTATGTTCCACTCCAACAACTTCAGAACTTTCCTTCTGACTTCCATATTTAACGTTATGTACTGTCAACTTGAATAAGTTCAAAAGGCAAAAATGAATGATTTACATAAATTAAAGTTTCCCGTTGTTATGCCTTCCCTTTCTGTATCGTGGTCTTGGGGTCCGCATACATCTACAGTCACGTATCCAAGGACCAACAATGTTTTCCAAAGCTGCAATGGGCGTGGGCGATGAGTTACGCACGCTTCTTCGGTAGACAAAAACTGTACTGCTTCACTGAGCACTAAGCGAAAGTTCAAGGCTAACATGGAGAACAAAAACACTCCATAACTAAACTCTCGATACTTATCGGCGTGGAAACCATTACGCCCGCCCGTAGGACTGACGCCTTGGGACGCCCACGTCTGTGCGCATAGATCGCATATCGTTATTAGAATACCTGTATACCGCACTGAAGGGTGTGGCAAGGAAAGGTAAGGTACATGATAAAAGAAGCAAATATGTGGCTTGGCTAGCGCGGTGACGTCTTTATAGAGGCTAAATTCTCAGGTTTGCTAAACGAAAGATAATAAAGGCAGGAGTTAGAACACCCTGTTTGTAACCAATCCAATTTTCATACCTATTGGATTAATCACAAACAGCGGGGCAATTGCGTAACACTTTATCAATCGGAATCGGTTTCATTTTGACAGTTCAACAACATTCATTGCGTTATTTACGTGTTGAGCAGACAAATTTTTCGAACTTATGAAGCAATGGATTAGCAATTGGCTTCAAAATGATTCAGATTCCGATTGATAGTGTGTTACGCAATTAGGGTGCTGGGTCTTGTCAGAAACTAATCTGTTAGTTTCAAATTGAATTTAATAGATGAGAATTACTGTATCCGTATGGTCAATTGACAATCTTTTCACAAAGGCTAAAAAACTATGAGACGAGACCATTATCAGCATTGTTTAAACATTGTTTAAATAAAAGTTTACTCGTCTAAATATTTATCTTCATAATAGATTTCGCAAATCAATATGACATAGGTATCATTGCCCTTTCTTACTGGATTAAGAGGAGCAATGACATCATTGGATGAATCAACATCAGCTTATCATTCATCAGCATCTGTTGGAAGTATCGATAAAGTCAAGAGTTTATCAACTGCAGTATTGGAAAAAGAATCTACTAAGTAGAGCAAAGTCATCTACAACCAGAAATTCAAGTGAAACCAAATATTCTTCGTACATTATTAATGGCATCTGGGAGGAATTGCGCTTGGCATTTGGCAGACATATTGGAGTCGCAGTATGGTGTTATTGGCACACAGGGGGAGGCTGACGCCGGATTTGTTATTATATCCTTAGGTCTCGATTTTATCTTGCGAAGTGAATAAATTCCAGGGGTAAAATACGATAATGATTCAATTTGTGGAAGTGACATTCTCTTAAGCACTTAAAAATGGGCATAACGGAACTCGTATTATATTATTGCAAACGATGTTACAGACGATGTCACTCCACAATGACGAATGTGCATTGTGCAGTCATTAAATAGTTAACCGTGCAGTGGATCGACTAAAGCGCATAATCAGCTCCATCGAAACGCAAACGAAACTAGTTTTAATAGTATTTGAAAAATAGATGCAGTACATCGAGATATAAGTACTATCTCGATGATGCAGTATGAGATTTGGAAAACGCATTAGATTACAAAAATAGTGTGGATAGATAAAAAAATGTATTTAATTCCTATACTGAGTTATTAAATGATAATCATTGACATTAATGATGTAACTAATATTTTTGTAAAAATATAATTTAAAAGAGTGTCCATGGAGTTTCTTGCCCGTTCTTCTCCATAGGTACCTATGCTTTGGAATGGGCATAGCTTCATATTTGCTGACTGACTGACATCTTGACAATTCAAAAGTGCCTGTAAATAGTTTAATTGAAATAAATGTTTTGAGTTTGATTCAAATACACACGCCGTCATCGTCAAGTTAATTATTATCGACTAGCTGCGCCCCGCGGTTTCACCCGCATAGGTTTTGATCCCGTGGGAATATCGGGATAAAAAGTAGCCTATTGTTAATCCAGGGTGTCGGCTACCTCCATACAAAATTTTATCAAAATTGCTCGCAGCCGTTTGAGCGTGAAGAAGTAACAAACATATAAACGCACCCACCCTCTCACAAACACACCCTCCACACACACTTTCGCCTTTATAATACTAGTGTGATGATTCTATGAAACAACTCAAAGCATATATTTGAATGAAACTAGGAGAACGGGCAAGAAACTCCATGGACTCTTAAGCCACATTGAGGTAAGGCTAGACAAATCTCGACTGAAGAAGATTTACCACAATAAGTTGTGTACCATCTCATCATCATTACAAGAGGCAATATACAATCGGTAATGGTGTACTAATGGCGGCCATAAAAGATAGACTCATCTTCCATTTCTATTGCTTATACCTTATTACTGTTAGTTTCAAGTGCTCGTATCTCGAATCGACTGCAGTTGTATTTACTCTGAGAATATGAACAATACACATTCAATAGTATCACTTTGTAACGGTAAACAACTGATCTTGCTTCGTTCCGTGTGCATTATTGAGCTGCATTTGATCTGCTCGCGTGGCATGACTATCTCTATTATAACAAGAATAGACAAAGTAATTTCTATCAAACTCTACACCTCTTCTGCCCGAGCACGGGACGACCCGTAGCCTCGCGTTTTCTAGGAAGACAAAAATATTATTCTTTCCATAGCAACGGGGAGCAAATTTTAAAATCAAATAGATTCTTGTTTAAGTCCAATATGATGGAGGGACAAGTGTCAAAAGTAGAGAAAAATTGGTCATCATGCATGACATTGTAGACTTTTGACGACTGAACTACTGAAGAATAGAAATATTCTACAACCTGTCATTTTGTTCTATTCTTCCGTCGGAAAAACCCGTTTCTATGGTGGCCGTGCTGCTAGCAGCTTGTTTTAAGCCTGGTTTTTACAGATAAAAACAGTATCTGCCCAAATATTAACTTGGCTGACTTATTACTCTTTCTCTTTTCCATTTTTAGGAGTTGTATAGGAAAATGTCAATCGTTCAAATGCACATGTTCATGGTCACGTAAAGTCTATTCAAACGTATGTTTCAAATTAATAATATTTCAAGTTAAACAAAAACAAAATATCAACTTTATTTTCAGAATGACTAGCATTATTGAAAAAGTTATAAAAATGCTTGAAGTTGTAGCGTAAACTGAACTTTATTGTGTAGGATTTAAAGTTATTTTTCCAATAAACTCATATTTGTTTACATTTTTGGCTAACAAATCGCGAATGCAGATTAGGCAGAGAGAGCACTGAAAACTTTGAAGTGCAACCAGTTCATAGTGTTATCAGTCCGTTCACCGAAATTCAGAGACTTCCTGTTTAACACAGCGGTCTTATCTAAACCCAACATAGGTTAGGTAAAATCTACAATAGGTTATGTTACAGGCATATAATTTATGAATTATTATCCTCACAGGAAAATTCTTTTTGTTGGAATTCAACAGTGTTGAAACATGAACGAACATGTGCTTGTGCAATCTAGTCTTTCACATCCTATAGAATAGACATTGTAACTTATAACGTCGCCTTGGATGATTCTGTACAGGTGTTATAATTGTGGTTTAATAAATAAATAAATAATAATAAATCCTGTGTGTGCAACAACTCACGTTTTGAAGAAACCTTTAGGTTTTTTCTTTATACACAATGATATGAAGCTGTAAAATAGTGTTCTTTATTTAACTATAACTATTTTCTGGGCAGTTCCTAATTAAGCGTAGAGGTCTTTATGTGACCGAAGAGTAGACCTGAAGATTCACGTCCAATAACAATTATATCCGCAAACATTAATACTTGGGACTTCTACTATGCCAACGTCAACGATGATCGCAAACAACGAGGATCGTGGGAACTGAACTAGTGTAGAAATTGTTTGACCTTCATAAAGTAGGGAAATTCATATTATAAAATACCTCATTATAATCGTAAGACACGAGACGATGAAGATGTTTACAGATTTCTCGGCAAGAATCACCGATGTGGGATATAGGACAGTCCAATAACTTGATTGAATTAGGCCACCTCTTCAACAACCTATAGGCATTGAATAGTAACAAGTGGTATTTGAGAAGCCCGGATGACGTCAAGCGAAACGTGTTTGGTTTTATTTGACGTCTTTCTATTTGCGTGTCAAATTGTCAATTAACGCCTCATAATCGATTTATAAGTTTAATCCAAATGAGAGCACTCAAAATATTTGTACCTTTCGAAACCAACGATTTTTTCAGTAATATGATAATTATGACGTTTCTCTTGTTACTTTACTCACCAATTTGATATACATAATATGTATATATTTTAAATAGATATACATATTACACACATCAAAAGTGTCTAGGGATCAACATATATTTTTGCAATAACTTTTCTCCTGATTGATATTAATTAAAATTTTCTTTAAGGATTCATCAAATAGTGTTTTCGTTTGTCACAGTAACGATAAACCAAGTCACCTTTGCATTAATAAAGAAATTTGCCATTTTCCTAATAAAGGGATTTTTGACATTTGAACCACTAACACAAAAGTTCGAAAAAAAGACTGAAATAACAGTTTTCTTTAAAATTTTATTGGGTAACTTAAACAATTAATAATCCGTGTTTCTACCGCGAACACTAACAACATAAGAACATCGGTTTGGCATACTCAAAATGAGTTCATCCAAATCACGCTGTCGAATGGCCGCCCATGTTCGTTGCAACAACAAAAAAAGGTCTTCTTGCGACTGGATACCCTCCATATTCGGCAGAGCTCTTCTCTGTAGCATATCCCATGCATGCTCAATCGGGTTCAAGTCTGGCGACTGAGCAGGCCAGGGCAGGACATTGATGTTAGCTGCGGCGAGAGTCTGTCTTACAACTCTTGCGGTGTGCGGTCGTGCATTATCATGCATTAACTGAAATAAGGGACCGATTTGCACTTGTAGAGGAACGATGACGTCTGATACAATCGTCTCAGCATAAATTTGAGCGTTGAGGTTGCCTCTGATCCAAATCAACTCAGTTCTTCCGCCGATCCAAATACCCGCCCATACCATGATGGTTCCACCACTATAAGGATGGACTTCCTGGCAGGATTTTAATCGCTGTTGGCGTCCAGGGGTTCTCCAGTGTCGTATACGTCTTGTATCCGGTCTCATACCAAAACGAGACTCATCAGAAAAGCACACGAAACGCCATTGTTCTTCTGCCCAATTTCTGTGTTCAAGAGCCCATTGATATCGAATCCTACGATTGTGCATTGCTATAGGTGGTACCCGTAGCGGTCTTCGGGAATGAAGGTTCACTTCATGCAAGCGGTTTCTAACTGTTTGGTCGCTAATTAAGTTCCCTGAAGAGTGATGAAGCCTCACGGCTAACATCATGGCGGTTATTGTTGGAGCTCTTCGAGTTAAGATTTGAATGTATCGGTCTTGTCTCCGTGTGGTGCAGCGATACCGTCCTCCATGGCGCTCAGCCACGGTACCAGTGCTTCGGTAACGTGTCCAAAGTCGACTGATAACACTCTGACTTGTATTCAGAGCTAAAGCCACAGTACGTTGCCGGGAACCAGCTTCTATCATTCCCACGGCTCTGAGCATTTCTTCCCTGCTTAAATGACGTCGCCGCTCCATAATAACGTTGGTTTTAATCAGTAGTAGGGAAACAGTAGCACTAATAATGTCTTCAATGCGTTGTATGTTTTTATAGGGAAAATATTGACAGCTGATTTTCATCTTTTACTCGAATTTGATTCACAGTTCCTGATTCAAATTATGAAATGCACCAAAAAGGATCCATATAAATTTATAAAATCATAAATTTATTACAAAGCCACATCTCAATCTCAAGAAATCCGCATAAAAATGCTTGATCCCTAGACACTTTTGATGTGTGTATAAACAAGGAATGTAAAATTAGAATCATTCAAAATTTACGTTCATAGTTTTCCTTTCTCTAAAGTGGAATGTCGGCCGTCTCTAAAATGCCCGGGCCGGTTTCAGGTCCCAGTCCGGGCCTGAGACCCACTGTGCAAAGCTATGATGTCTTTGCTTCATTACTGGTAAAGAAAGAAAGAAAATGTATTTATTGCGACTCGTACAGAAAGATCACAAACTAAACTAAACACAGTAAAAAATAAAAACCAAGTTGTATAAAAAAAAAGTAACAAAAAACAAAATAAAAAAAAAAGATACAAGTCTTAATTTTCACCAATAACGTTTCGTACATTATAGGAATCGGCCATAAGTGAATGATCTTTTCGCAAACGAATTTCTAAAAACAAAAGGATTTTCCAATGTTTGCCGCACGAGACCATAATTCTTATTTTACGCACTCGTGGTTAGCGTCCGGTAGTTTAGCTACTGGCGTGCTCATAAAATTACATAGTTAACGTCTAGAAAACGATCAACACGTATTCTTATACTTACACTAAACAGATTAGTAGAATACTTCAGCTAATGTTTGAAGAATATAAAAAAATCTGAAACTTCGCATTTTCCTAAAGAAAGGTAGATCGTTAAACAATCTCAAGTGCATTTAAAGACTGCAATTATAGGAAGGAAATAAGACGAGTAAATAGGCGAGTTCCTTAGCACATCGCACATGCTACACTTATATCACGAATCGAGACAGCAACCATTGGCAACGTGCCAACTTCCATACTCGACATAGATAAAACTCTATAAGAGGAAACGAAAATTGTCTCAACCGACCAATTTCAGTAGTACCACAGAATACTTAAAGTACTGCGTACAGAAAGGCCACTCCCTTCCCCGCACTAACATCAGTTACCGCACCTCACCCCGCACTTCGATGTGTTCGTCGCCTGCTCTTTAACAATGGCGCTCGCATACACAAGAACCGCAGCGCTGTACCTACCTACTGCTGACACGAACACATTATTTTTTAAAAGTTTTATATTTTGTGTTAATCACGATGGTTGTATATTGTGCATTATTTGGATGCTTATCTTCATCGAGGAACGATAAAGACAGGAGTTTCTTTCGGTTCCCGAAACATGAAAGAAGGTAAGGAACAGCAACTCAAATATCCTATAAACCCATAAAAAATAAAAGCTAGTATATTACAGACAAACAAGTGCCAGTGTTGTGATAATTTATTTTCATAATTTTCTCTATTATTCATTTATTTTCCAAGTTTTCTTCGTTTTAGAACAATTAAAACTTCCGTAATATTAACATACCAAATTGCTCTCTCTCTTTATTGTCTTAGTTATGTCTCTTTCTTTCACGTTCTTCGACTTTAAAAGTAGTACAATAGAAATGTTATTAATTAGATTTCTGTGAGTACCTAGTGTCGCGGCGCGCGGCGCCCCATTGTTGCATACGTTCGGGCAGCGCCCATAGATGCAGCGCCGCCGCCTACGCAATACTGCGCCAGCCAGCCCTACTAGATTTCACGCACACATTTACACGTATACAAACGTCATTTGTCAATGTAGTGGTAGTAGGTAATTATTTTGCGAGCGTTGTATGGAGTGTCCGGGGTGTGGTAGTACAGCCACATCAAGGAGCTGCGGCGCGACAAACTCATGTTTAATTCAGTTGGTTGTTTGGTCACGTATTTGTACGATGGCCTTGGCACTGGCTTCATATTCTCTAAGAAAATGGTCACGTATGATGAAATTTGGTGAGCATACGTCATGATATGGCGACGACCGATGACTAACTCGTACGATCCTCGCGCGATGTCATGCTTGACTCCATCTAACAACCGTATTAAATTGAAGACAGCGAACAACCAACAGCTCTGTCAGACGTAGTGCTGATTTTAAAAACAAGTCCAATAAAAAAAAATACTAAACTTGTGAGATAAAAACCTGTCACAGAACCAACAATGAACTTAATTTCAACGCGTGATAGTTAATGAACAAAATGGATACCTGCATAAAGTGGATAAGCCAGATTTTAAAACAGAAGACGAACTAGCAGGGGATCGAGGAGGGGGGGGGGGGGGTGGAGGGGGGGGCTACGGGGATCAGACCGGAATAAATCCTATAACACAAAAACAAAAACAAAACTGCTATAACAATCTGTTATACTTACACTATTGTATTAGGCAAGCCTGTGATGATAGTTGTATGTTTTTTAAAATAAATAAATAGATAATAATAATAATTTTGTTTTAGTGAAAATTTGAAATGGCTGTTCGTACCGCTCTGACTCCGAAGTCAGAGCGGTACGAACAGCCATTTTAAATTTTCCTACAAAAAACTTATTATACACCATACAGCTTTAATCTCCATAAATATTACCCAGGTCATGACGTACTTAACAAAAACTGTACTAAGTTATTTAAAAGCCGAACTGGCAAAAAAGCTAATGCTATTCTAAACAATCCAATTTAAGAAGCGCTTTAAAATATTCGAGAATATTTAGCGAAACAAGGTTAAAGTGAAACCTTACAATTTTAATCCAATTCTCTCTAACTTCAGTTTTTATTTAGATTTTCCTTAATAGGATTCTGTCACTAAATACGAAAATAAATTCTGAAGGCACCACAACCCAAAAACAAAACCTCATTGTTTTCTTACATAACTAATTATTATGTTGGAAAATGTCTATTTTCAGTATTTCTTAATACACTTTCCTTACCCGAAACATCCACTTGAACCAACATTTCTAAGGATTCAGTGTTACGAATTACTAACTTGGAAATAATCGCAGTTAGAAGAGGGATTTCACTGTATTTAACTATTACCATTTCTCACATTAATTAGGTAGGTACCTACTCTTTGTTTCCTTGAAATAAATTCCTTTTGTGAATCACATTTAAAACACAACTTATTTCGGTACCACATTATTGACTTGCGGTATAATAAACCGACACTTGTCTTGAAATCTCGATGATTTCGCTGAATAAAGCCAACCGGACCTACTCGTAAAGCTCCTGAGTTGAGCAAGAAGTCTGATTGGGTTTTCCTATTCAGTACCTACTAAGAAATCTAGTTTTAGCATAATCCTGTTTTTGATTTCGATAAATTGCTACTCCTACTGTTTATGGTGTGGTTATGAAAGGATTCGGGATCATCTTCTTTCAAGGACTTCATGCATGAGCATGGCAGTGATTTTGCCGAAATGTTTCTCATTCATATCAAATGATAATTTAAAGCATATGAATATGAACATATGGTCAAGCTCCTTGCGTGGTGTTCCAAACTGCAAGCTGTAACAACACACTTAGTGCGTTAAAAACACTTAAAGGCAAGTCTAGCACAACATGTTGCGTATTAATTTAGTTCAAATGAAGACGGCGAATGAACTCCAGAAATACGATGCAGAGAAGAGTTTCTAGGAAGATAATCAGCAGTCATCATTGTCATCAAACGAAGAAAATAATTGAAACTGTCCTTTAAATACGATTGCTAGTTAACTACAGACCATTTCATTGCCAAATTTGTCATAAGTCATATCGCCATAAAATAGGTATCGCTTAATAACCTAATAAAACTATCGAGATGGCATTATTACTAGTCGAAGAGGCCACGCTCAACAAATTAGGTGCTTCCTTTTATGCTGCAGCGAGTGCGGTGACATCATCCTTATGGGTCATGAATTAATATCCCACACTAGTGACATGGTAGGTTGTTTGGCACGTAAATTCAAGAAAGATTTTGGGATTTGAAATAAAAACATTTATTAAGCAGTTATTATTTTGGGTTGAACCATGAAAATTGGCAGATTTATAGAAGATTTATAGTCGGAATGTTTCGATTAAAAAAAAAAAAAACAAATATTTTGGACAGTATCAACATTAATCGTGATCGTATTTTCTCGTCATTGCTGTCCAAAGAGTTAATTGATGCTCTAATAAAAGTCGTGTAACGTACGCAGATTTCAATCGTACAAAAGAAACGAGCACGATACGTCAAAACAAGATTTTTTATTGTCAGATGAAATTGAGTCATAGCTTAGGATTCAACGCAATTTACGCGTGAGTAGAGAAAGTTTCTAGCCAACGCTGACCATAGAAGTACGCAATGACATGAGCGACTGAAAATGTCAAGTGAATATTTTCTACCATTACGAATGAAGTGGAAACCTTAAATTTTCACGAAACTGGGTGAAACTAAAAATAAATTGATGGTTTAACTCTGCGTAATCATTATTTACGTCAACCTCAAACTATTTTAGTTAAAACGTATGTTTAACAGAATAATCGAGAATAGATTTAGGGCAAGGATATTGGCAAATCACAATCAATTGGTTTACATTGATGACATGATGTGTCAAGTTATCCAGAATAACGTCAATTGTGTCATTACGCGTTAGTTTATAAAAACAATTTGTCTTGGCCTTAACGTACCGGTTATTTTGGTATCGCCTTTCAAAGTAGGTCGACAGCACATGGTAAGAATCTATCATAATGTTGCGACACTACACCGGTGTTTGCACGTAATTAGATGTGTACCAAAATACACCTTTTATGGGCTTGTGTCCCGGTTTTGTGTAATAAAAAGTCGGTTAAAAATGTTCGTATTTTTTCTCCTGAAAAAGTAATTTCTGTTAGGCAGCTTTGTTTAGTTTTGCGTAAATCTATGATAATGTGTGTTCTGCCTCATCAATTTAAAAAACTAACACAATATTTTTCCTTTACCGTCGCGCGTCGTATCGTATCCCTATATTGTGATGTGTAAAAAAATGAGTGACTAATATTTCCTCAAATTAAGTTAAGGTGAATGCGCAGTGGTAGACCGCGAAATTTAAATTTTCTTACGTTTTTTGCAATTTTTAGGTCAGTGTCAGGTTGTATCTTTATCAAAATATGATTTACGACTATAATAGACATGTATTTACAGAATTGTAGTCAATAGAATCGTTAATATATCTCTTTAAATTAGATTTCTACCATAAACACTTTTCCATACGAGATTTGTTCTTAACGGTAGAAATCTAACTTAGAGAGATGTATTAATGATTCTAATTATTATAATTCTGTAAATACGTACCGGCTATAGTCGCGAATCATATTTTGATCAAGATACAACCTGACACTGTCCTGAAAATTGCAAAAAACGTAAGAAAAATTTAATTTCGCGGGCTACAACTACCCATTCACCTTAAAGTGGAATGGTTTATTTATTTGTGTAAAAATATAATCTGATCATATCTTGCAGGTGTCCATAAGGAAACTGTAGTTATTCTTACGTTATCTGTCTTTCTTATCCCTTATCAATATCATAAAATAACATGATATTTGTTGCAATATTATGGCTTTGATAATTAATTTATGATATCATAGGAACCTCAAGGTTTAAAAAGGAGATTGAAGATTTTTATAGGGAGCCTGGCATACCTAATGTCACGCCATTTTGATTTTTTTTTTTCAAAATGGCAGTCACGCATGAAACCTAACCGATAAATGGCGTGATAATAGGTATGCCACGGACATTTAAAGCCATTTGCTAGGTTAGATACCAAGAAAATTTTACAACTGAGGCGCAGAGTGATGAAAATAATCAACAAAACTGCAAGCCGACAATGTAAATAAATTAATAGTCAAAACACAGACCATGTTACACACATGCTACATAATAATACATACATAATACCCAATTAAATATTTTATAAATAGAATAAATCGTTTACAAGGCTAAGCAAAACCACACCAATATAAATATTAAATAGGTAGTTAGACTTGTAAACTGACACCTACTACCTAAGTAATGAATGACACTGTCAGACTACAAAGTGAAAGTCATGAACATTTTATTAAAGTCGCACTAGCCCTGACTTTGACAAGGGTTTTCAGGAAAGAAGGGTTCAACTAATGTTACCGGTTACGTCAATACGGTATTGTTAGAGCTTGTTAAATGCCATTATCATTTATGTTGATATACCTATAATATACCAAGTGTTATTGCAAGAAGGTAAACAGTAATGTACTAGGTATGCAAGTCAAGTATTAAATAGGTACTTAGGATTATTCCACTTTGCCCCAACATCCGCCCCACTGGTGGAGCAAAGTGGAATGCCTAAAATTTTGCAGTGGAATCTGCCCCACTATATTCCATGATAAAATCATTTTAATACCTACTTATTTCGATTTGACTATTAGATCTATCACAAAAGCAAAATAATACCTGCTTAATAGTGATAAAATTATTTTATGTTAAATACTGAAAGTCAAGTAGGTCTTGTTGATTAAGGGGTTTATTTATCAACAATGATTAAAGTTAAGTGACATTCAAACATCAAAAATGCATGGTTAAACAGTCGCAAAACACTACTTAACTTAAAGCAATGTTTGTGAATAAAGGGGATAATGTTCATTCATTTAAGAATTAAGTATTTACATAACATTTTAGCAGGCAACTTATTAGCCAACTAGTACACTAATTTTTTTAAAGAATTCAAACAAATGAAAG
Source organism: Amphipoea oculea (assembly GCA_945859645.1). Taxonomy (NCBI): domain Eukaryota; kingdom Metazoa; phylum Arthropoda; class Insecta; order Lepidoptera; family Noctuidae; genus Amphipoea; species Amphipoea oculea. The sequence continues at coordinate 9,905,252 of OX243876.1, forward strand.
AATGAATTACTTGAACATTATATGAATGGAATTTGTATGAAAATAACAATTCTAATATTAGAAGTTGAAGTATTTTTAGTTAATGTACTTTTAATTACCAAATGCTGTATTAGCTGTTACGCAAATATACTGAATTTCTTAAACAATTACTTATCTAGTCCTAACCTGATGCAGACAAATACCAACGCTCAATCATGTCTTTAGATTTGAAAGAAGACAGTTCAGAAGAAGATAAGATTAGGATAAGACATAATAAATAGGTTTATCAAATCTGTAAGTGTACTATTAAGTTGATTGACATAGGAAAAGTCTGGGGTTTTACGTTATATTAACTTTTGGAAGGAATATTTTACTGCCCCAAGCCATAGTGTATGATTTATTCCATCTGCAGGTACCAGGTACACAGAAAGCCAAGGAGTTTGCAATAGAAAATGCTTGTTGCAGTAAACCTCACCATTGTATTATTATGGTTTACAACAGAATTAGGTACTGAAGCTTATAATAAAAACTGATATTCTTTTGTTCTGTTATAGGTAGTTTGAGTACAGTAACACAAAAAACCTCAATAACATTGGACTAAATTATTGGAATAGAAAAGGATGCAATATAAATGAATGAGGGTGGCCTTGCATTGAACCTTTTATGCATTTATGTTAATAATATTCAAATCTACTGATTAAATTTATATTTTAAATCATTCTGAATGTAATTACTTAAAATACAAATGTATGATGTTTAAGAATAAACTTTTACAAAACTGAATTCTATACTTAATAGGTATTGAATGTGATAATTACCAAGTCTTCCTTATGGTCAAGAGCCCTTTCGCTGGCTTCTTTCCTCCTGCATCTGTGATGACCGAGAAACGGTCACTCAAACTTCTTTTCACCTCTGGAAAGCGGCCTCCTGATGACAGCCTCAAAGACTTCCCAGTCACGAGTCCCTGCGACTTCTTCGCACGATAATCCACGGGCTCTTCGACTTCCCCACCTTCCAAATGCAGTGACACTCTCTTGGCCTGCTTCTTGTACTTCAAAGCAGCCTCTGACACATGGCCACTAAACTCACTGCTCTTATTAAATCCACGCTCACTCTCACCAAACCCTTGGACGAAACAGAGCATAATTTCATCAGGATACGACTCCTTCATCTAGAAGGTCATAACTAATATTCGATTAATGTAATCCACTCGCGTAAGGTCACAACAGTCAACGATTCGTTACACCAACTTTAATTTGCTAAGAAAGCGAGTCACCGGACATTTTCAAACACGAAAACAGTACAGACTTCTCTGAATTTCGATTAAAACTTATTTTGTTATGGTGTACGCAACTGGGTTACTAAAACACATTCAACATCGGTAAATTTGCAATAAAATGGTAAATCACACGGTCGACACAACGGAATTTGGTATCTATCAAATAAAATTCACAGTTTCACTGTCCTTTTATTATCACGAAATCACTATTATTCGAAAAATCGAAGGATTTATGTAGGCCGCCGAAAAATATCGGGGTAAACTGACATTTCTTTCACGTTCGGTAACCGCCCGTAAGTCGCGTTGCGTTCGGAAACACAATCTTACACGGCCTCGGCTGTTTGCGAACTGACACCGGTTTGGCCGCCCCCACTCGGCTTAGCATCCACGCACGCGGCGACTCACAAAATGTGCGCCGCGTCGCTAACTCGCAATGAATGAAGAATGTGACGACGTTTTCTATGGCACCTGTCAAGTGCCAATTTTTCACGGCAAGTGAATTACAGCCCACATGATGATCATTCCGAACCTACTTTATAGTTTCCTAAATACAATAGGTAGGTAATTCACACAATACTGCTCCAGGATCTTTCAGATCTTTCATGGTGGATGCATTTTCACCATCATCATAATGATTAGAATTTAATTGTATACATGTATCTCAAGACAATTCGAAATTCATTATTACACACGAACCGTGACCGTGGCCCTGTGGGGCTCTAAGACCGATTCAGTGGACTGACGTGAGGGAAAATTCCCATGCCCAATTACCTCGACTGGTGTACCTAGGTACGCCTTACTTAAGGTTAATAGGTAATAGCGGTAGGTAACTAGGTTAGGTAAGTTGTTATTAACACGCAAAGAAGTTGATGTTAATGATAACACCAACTCATGACCACTCATGACCACTCATGACCCTATTGCCATATTCATACAACCTATTCTATGATACTATGATGATGAACATAGAATTGATAAATCTTCTGTTTTATTTTGTAGCTCCCATGAGACACGAGCTGCCCATCACAGACAATGCTCTTCTCTTCCATAGCCCTAGGTAGTATTAAACACTAGGTACAGGTTGCTTTGGAATTTGCGCCGTTGGTTTATTGCCAATCAAATAAGCACTTTATATTTATCAGATTAGCTCTCGAATTTCTACTAATTAACAATGTTGTTAGAAAGTCTTAGTTAAATAATTTCTCGGTAGACAAACATGGTACATTACTATAAAAATTAAATGTTATCCTATTGCGTGACGGTCCGTTTGGATCGATAACGGGAAAACAAAGCAAAGTGAGGGATCGTCAGGGTTACCGGGAAGCAAACTCACTTAAAATGTTGAAAGAGTCGTAAATAGACATTATACAGCCAACACTTGTCATTGTATCCTTTTTACGATGTTTTTTTTGAAGTGAAACTTCTTTAGGCGCGCTTGACTTGGGGAGTAAACTGGCGAATGCGTTACGAAAACGTGTGATCGGGCGAGTAGGGAAGGTACGTAAAAACTAGCTGGAAATACCTGGTGTAAAAACCCGGTCCCGGTCGCATAAATATTAGTATGTTGATCTATGCGCATAAATATGCGACCGGGTTTTTACACGGTATTTGCTTCCAGGTACGCACACCAGGTACCGACTCAAAATACTTGCAAGACTATAAAGTATCTTATACGGCTACTCGCTCAAATACGTAGGTACTCAACCGCGTTAGTTTTCGCAAATGCGATCATGCTCCTTATCAGTAAGAGTCTACGGAACAATTTCGTATGCAAGTATTTTTGAAGGGAAACTTCTTTACGCGCGCTTGACTTGGGGAGTAAACTGGCGAACGCGTTACGAAAAGTGTGATCGGGCGAGGTGAACGGGAGTTGAGTGGGGGATATAAGCAAGACAAAGCAGTGCGCGCGCACGTTTTCTTTCTCTCTTCCTCTCATAGCCAAATACGTATGAAGTTTTGAAGTGAAACTTCTTTAGGCGCGCTTGACTTGGGGAGTAAACTGGCGAATGCGTTACGAAAACGTGTGATCGCGAGTAGGGAAGGTACGTAAAAAATAGCTGGAAATACCTGGTGTAAAAACCCGGTCCCGGTCGCATAAATATGCGACCGGGTTTTTACACCAGGTATTTGCTTCCAAGTACGCACACCGGGTACCGACTCAAAATACTTGCAAGACTATTAAGTATCTTATACGGCTACTCGCTCAAATACGTAGGTACTCAACCGCGTTAGTTTTCGCAAATGCGATCATGCTCCTTTTGGAACAATTTCGTATGCAAGTATTTTTTACCGACTTCACAAAAAGGAGGAGGTACTATGTTCGACTGTTTGTATGTTTTTTTTTTTTGTATGTTTGTTCATCGAATACTCCGCTAATTGTCGACGGATTTTCAAAATTCTTTTTTTGTTCCAAAGTAGATAGTTTTGAGGTGGTCCCACTTTCAGCAAGTTAGGATCTGATGATGGGATCTTAGAGTAATCGAGGGCAACCTTTAAATTTTATAGGCTCACTTATTGTTTTTCGCATATTTTACGAAGTATCTTGTGTATTTGCGTATGGTTGTCACCATCTCAGGTAGCTGGGCTGATGATGGAAGTTACAACTCCTTAACAGTAAGAAGTTACTCGAACAGGCAAGGGCTGTTTTAGTCAATTGTTTTGATGTTTGATAGGGCATTTGCCACATTTGGTCTCATGATCATCAAGTCATGACCTGATGCTGCAGTCAGGATAGTCTGCAGAGTACCTAACTCCTCGACAACTAACACCAGATATATCGTGTTAAGGCTCATTGAAAAGGGCTCGATGTGTGGATAAACGTACTGTTAATGAGGAACACCGAAGTACATAAAGACCTGATGCTGAAGCCAGGAGCATTAGAAAAAGTACCAACCTTGAAATTACAGCACCGTAGTCGTGTTTGGGCTCACTAAATTTTAAGTTCAATGCAATGTTGACAAGTCTGGCCTGATGCAGCAGCCAGGATTATCAGCATCTAGTCTAAAAACATCAGGGCAGGATTTGATGATGGGATCCTGGAGAAATCGAAGGAACTCTTCAAATATTATAGGCACACCTATAGCGATTTGGGTATTTTTTATAGTAACTCGTGCATTTGCTCTCGGAAAGCACTATTTGGTGATGTGGAACTGATGATGAAGACCACAGATGGCCACCGGAACTACTCAATAATATCTAAGTATTTCACGGGTTGTGATTCGATTACTTTAATATGGTTGCTAAGCAATTTATGCTCGTCACAATGTGAATGGTGATACGGAGCTGATGGTGGATCTGGAGAACTCCTCAACAATTAACTTCCCTGTATCGGGAAAAGCAATATTTTGTTTGTAAAAGGCGATGATCACTAGGCTATTGTAACTTAGATAAATTATAAGCAGACCCACTAAAAAGCGTGAAATAAAAACTTTTTAAGAAAAAAAAAAACCGACTTTCAAAAAAACACTACATAGTGAAAAATATCTTTAATTTCGGAAGTCGGTGGCAAAAAACTAAAATAAAGATCCAAAGACACCGACAGAAAAAGTTTTTTTTACTTTAATGGTTTGCAAGTATTTATTTGTAAACGCGATTTTGCTCCTTATTTATTCGAAGTCAATAAATCAATTTCATAAGCAAGTAGTTTTACTTCCAACGGGGCTTTTGAATACGCGTTTGTATTTCTTATCTGTATGAAGTTATGGATCAGTTTTCTATGCAGATAGAAAATACTTGAAAGTATCTCGCTCCGTCGGGCCTCGACGCTCGAGTACGTAGGTACTCAAATAGTTCAACAACCGCGTTTGTTTTCGCAAATGCGATCATACTCCTTATCAGTAAGAGCACAGAATACTTAATAGTACTACGTACAGAAAGGACACTCCCTTCCTCGCCCTCATATCAGATACCGCACCTCACCCCGCACTTCGAAGTATTCGTCGCCGACTCTTTAGCAAGGGCGCTCGCGAACCGCAGCGCTGTATTGCTGACACACAATTATGCGATTTAAAAGTTTTATTTGAGTTTTAATCACGATGGTTGGATATTGTGATGCTTTTCCGAATTCGTATTTACATATACTGTTTGTATGATTTCGCATTTTTAATAACATGCGATTTAATAACCCATTATTTACAGATAAGTCATTTAAACTAAACTATTTTAGTGTTTTTATTTCATTACGAACCCGACTATATAAATAAACAATTGAACTACATGGTCACTTCATAATAATGCACACGTTCGGGCAGCGCCGCCGCCGACGTCGTTCGGTTCCCCGACACAAATTGCTTTCCGCGCCATTTTTTTTTACGCTACTAGATTTAACGCATACATTTGCACGTATACAAACGTCATTTGTTTATGTAGTAGTAATAGGTAATTATTTTGCGAGCGTTGTATGGAGTGTCCGAGGTGTGGTAAGAGTCTACGGAACAATTTCGTATGCAAGTATTTTTATTTTAATGGTTTGTAAAAGTATTTATTTGTAAACGCGATTGTGCTCCTTATTTATAGGAATTCACGGATCAATTTCCTATGCAAGTACTTTTTACTTCCAACTGACAGGGCTTTTGTTTGATTACGCGATTGTACTTCTTATTTGTATGAAGTTATGGATCAGTTTTCGATGCAGATAGAAAATACTTGAAAGTATCTCGAGCCCTGCTTTTAGGCGTACTCGATTTTGCAAGTACGACCCATGTCTAAGGGCTACGGGCGAGGCGAACGGGAGTTGAGTGGGGGATATAAGCAAGAGAAAGCAGTGCGCGCGCACATTTTCTTTCTCTCTTCCTCTCAAAGCCAAATACGTTTGAAGTTTCACTTCAGTCGTGTGGTCATAAGCACACTCGGTTTTTTTTTGTTATATTAATTTTTATTTTTGGAATACGTAAAAAGGGCTTCAATCCATAAAAACTTAACTAGGTATCATACGCTATGGTTAAAAAAAACAGGTTTACCTACTTATTTTCTTTTTATGAGCTGAAAGACCGTTAGCCAAAAAATTTGTTGAGACTCGGTATCAGCTTAAGTTTGATAAAAAATCTTGTAGAATAATTTATTACAATTCAATCTGTCACACTTTTCATTGATTGAGGCGTTGAAAAAGCGAGATGATCACGAGATATTACATTTCTCTGTGAAATCGTGCTTCTTGTGGGAAAGCAAAACCACGTAGCGATTAGTGCGAATGGCAAATGCAATAGGCAAAGTGTAGAAGTTGCGTGAACGATTTTCAAATCACTACACGTTATACATACATAGGTACATTTTTCCATTTCACTAAAGCTTGATTACATACATTAAAGCGATGAACAGTCTAACAAAAAAACGGCTGACCAAATACAGACCGTTTTTGACACCTCCTTAATTTAGAGATTAGTACTGGTGAAAATGACAGATTTTCATGACGGCCGCTACAATATGACGGAACCGCTTTCCTTGGAAACCAAAGCCTAACGACAAAGTTCATACTTCAGTTGTTTTAAAAAGTTCAATAGCTTAAATTCGAGCTATTAAACCGTCTTTATTGTCAAAAAACTGGCAGTATTTCGGCGCCCCAAACAGTTTGAGGTGAAGTTGTGCGTCAGAGGGTCGAATTTTTGCAATTCGCATTAGTAGGTACAAATCTGAGGTACAAGAGCCTGCGGGGTAATTGCGTAACACACTATCAGTAGCAATAGCTTTCTTTTAGAGAGTTCAACAACATTCATTGCGTTATTTACGTTGTTGAGCAGACAAATTTTTGAACATATGAAGCAATGGATTAGCAATATCCTTCAAAATGATTCAGATTGTGATTGATAGTATGTTACGCAATTAGGGTGCTGTAGCCTTGGAAAACCTAGTCCATTTAGATTTTGATTTTAATCTTCACGTGGGAACCCATGTGATGGGCAATCCTCCAAGCCCCTTAGACTCAAGCTATCAACGACTCAACTCTGAATGCGTCAGGAGAACACTCGAAGGAACATGCATTTTATAACGTGCAATGCGCATGAGTTGATAGTTGGTAGGTAGGTAAACAAAGAGCACGATGACTAACAGTCTACTAACAGTAATATAAAGTAAAAGTAAAGTAAAATCGTTTATTCTATATTTTAAAATTACAATATCGAGGTATTGTTGGTCCCAAACTAGGCACAGCCTGTGTCTTGGGCACCATTACCTACAATAGTACAAGATTTTAATAATTAAGGGAAAACTAAGATCAACAAATGAAATAAAAATAAATGAAAATTAAGTAGCCACATCGGGACTATAAGTCTAAATGTACACATAAATAGACTTACTAATAATTAAGGGAACGCTGAGATCAACAAATGATGATAGAATAACAGTTGGTACAATTTCCTTTTATACACCATTGAATAGGTATGACATTATGATAATTTAAAAAAAATAATAATTTAGAAGTAAAAATTGGCTACAGTTGACCTAGTTAGCCTTATCTAGACTACGAAACTGAACATAGAAACACAATATCGTAGGTAGATTTATAAGGTAAATAAGTATTAAAATCGACCATTGAAATCTATGAGGTAAATAGCTGGTGTTAATAATGTCTGAGTGTATTGAATTTCGTAGGTACATACTTAACTGCTATCTCCTGCTCGGATCACATTTAACATACCTAGTACAATAAAAACAAATAAAAATTTTAGGCAGTAATTTTATTCAAGTGAGCTTGTTATGAACTTTTTAGTTGCAGTCAGCTTTTTATTTAAGTATTTTTTATTTTCAACTGGTGTGTTATACACACATCAAAAGTGTCTAGGGATCAAGCATTTTTATGCGGATTTCTTGAGATTGAGATGTGGCTTTGTAATAAATTTATGATTTTATAAATTTATATGGATCCTTTTTGGTGCATTTCATAATTTGAATCAGGAACTGTGAATCAAATTCGAGTAAAAGATGAAAATCAGCTGTCAATATTTTCCCTATAAAAACATACAACGCATTGAAGACATTATTAGTGCTACTGTTTCCCTACTACTGATTAAAACCAACGTTATTATGGAGCGGCGACGTCATTTAAGCAGGGAAGAAATGCTCAGAGCCGTGGGAATGATAGAAGCTGGTTCCCGGCAACGTACTGTGGCTTTAGCTCTGAATACAAGTCAGAGTGTTATCAGTCGACTTTGGACACGTTACCGAAGCACTGGTACCGTGGCTGAGCGCCATGGAGGACGGTATCGCTGCACCACACGGAGACAAGACCGATACATTCAAATCTTAACTCGAAGAGCTCCAACAATAACCGCCATGATGTTAGCCGTGAGGCTTCATCACTCTTCAGGGAACTTAATTAGCGACCAAACAGTCAGAAACCGCTTGCATGAAGTGAACCTTCATTCCCGAAGACCGCTACGGGTACCACCTATAGCAATGCACAATCGTAGGATTCGATATCAATGGGCTCTTGAACACAGAAATTGGGCAGAAGAACAATGGCGTTTCGTGTGCTTTTCTGATGAGTCTCGTTTTGGTATGAGACCGGATACAAGACGTATACGACACTGGAGAACCCCTGGACGCCAACAGCGATTAAAATCCTGCCAGGAAGTCCATCCTTATAGTGGTGGAACCATCATGGTATGGGCGGGTATTTGGATCGGCGGAAGAACTGAGTTGATTTGGATCAGAGGCAACCTCAACGCTCAAATTTATGCTGAGACGATTGTATCAGACGTCATCGTTCCTCTACAAGTGCAAATCGGTCCCTTATTTCAGTAAATGCATGATAATGCACGACCGCACACCGCAAGAGTTGTAAGACAGACTCTCGCCGCAGCTAACATCAATGTCCTGCACTGGCCTGCTCAGTCGCCAGACTTGAACCCGATTGAGCATGCATGGGATATGCTACAGAGAAGAGCTCTGCCGAATATGGAGGGTATCCAGTCGCAAGAAGACCTTTTTTTGTTGTTGCAACGAACATGGGCGGCCATTCCACAGCGTGATTTGGATGAACTCATTTTGAGTATGCCAAACCGATGTTCTTGTGTTGTTAGTGTTCGCGGTAGAAACACGGATTATTAATTGTTTAAGTTACCCAATAAAATTTTAGAGAAAACTGTTATTTCAGTCTTTTTTTCGAACTTTTGTGTTAGTGGTTCAAATGTCAAAAATCCCTTTATTAGGAAAATGGCAAATTTCTTTATTAATGCAAAGGTGACTTGGTTTATCGTTACTGTGACAAACGAAAACACTTTATTTGATGAATCCTTAAAGAAAATTTTAATTAATATCAATCAGGAGAAAAGTTATTGCAAAAATATATGTTGATCCCTAGACACTTTTGATGTGTGTATTTTTAGAATCGTCTCCTCAAGCCCTTTATTTTGAAACCCACATGGTCACGGTACTAAAAAATTGTATGCAAGCAAGACATTACCTTCTCAAATAACCAAACATAACTTCATGTCCTTTAAAATACCATAGAGCAAACTTTGCAGTCTATAGACGCCTACTACGTTCCATCCATGTAGAGCAGTGGTGGCCCAGTGGTATTAGCCGCGACTTACAAGTTGTAGGTCGTAGGTTCGAACCCCGACAGGCGCTTTACTTTGTGTAAATTATTTCATCACCACTGCTCTCAAAACGGTGAAGGAAAACATCGTGAGGAAACCGGCATGTCCTAGAACCAAAAATTCGAAGACATGTGACATCCACCAACCCGCACTGGGCCCGCGTGGTGGATTACGGCCCACTCCCTCTCACAGAGAGGAGGCCTGTGTCCCAGCAGTGGGAACGTTATAGGCTGATTATGTACGTTCCATCCAGCCAATATAAAACCATAAATATATACTTACAGGTATAAATAATCTCACGTACAAACTGTAAGCGTTCGTAGCTATCGTGCAGTCGGTCAAATAATGCTAGGTACTGCAAACACTCTTGAGATTATCCCATGCTTTTATGGCACCAAGGCTATGCAAGGAGGTGAAAGCCATGCAGGATTAAATGTACCTATTTTTTTATCTGCCCAACAATTCGTTGTCAAAGATTGCATACCGCAGATCGTAGTTATCAAAAACGCTACAGAGAAAATGAAAGACTTCAGATTATCTAGTTCTAGTGACTCTAAAATCTACATAAGTCTACATCCTGTTTTATCGATAAGTTATCTCAAATATAAATAAAAGTAAATTACATTGTTATTCTGATCGAGTATAAATAAGAATTGATGGTTTGTAGAAATAAGAACAGGAAAATCATAAAATATTTTTTGAGGTCGTTCTGCATCTCATCGGTACTAAAATATTATTATTACACTGCTATTGACTTCAGGAAGTCAAGCCATTTTAATAAAAAAGTTTTAGACATAAAGACAAAGTTGCAGCTATAAAACATGATCGTTTTGTCTTGAACTAAGCATTTTTGGAACGAGTCCCTGGAGTAGTAACTGATAGTTATGGTGCCCGACCAAATTTTCAGAGCCTTTCGGCTGATCAGCTCTCTATTCGGCAATGATATCAGCTACGGGTGGTCTAATCCGATTGGATTTACATTTCCACAGACATATTCTTCATATTTTACGAATTCATGAGAAGAGAACGCGTGGTTACCCGAACGTTAGTTTTTCCCAGTTTTGAATCTTTAATAGTTTTCAGCATCTCTAGTCTCGTCATCTTCATTAGGTAAGTCAGTGAGATGAGTTATTGATCATTTTTATAGATTCTGAATAAGTTCCATATACTAAGTTCTGATCTTATTATTTCCCGTCCTGTTTTCGCAACTCCTACACGTTACAGTCGAGTCAAAGAAAGGGTCGGTTCTTATATTTTTCTCATTTATTTCGCAAAATTCACTTGATCTTTGTTATAAACGTTTTGTACGTTGCTCGTCAAATCACGACGCTTAATTAACAGGACGCCAATTCCGTAAGTCGTAAGTGCGACACGAACGAAAACAGGGTAGTCGGTGTAAACGATCAATATAATCCGGTACCTACAGGAATCTCCTAGGATACGGGAAAACCAAACATTATGATGTAGGCAAACAGGATAGGAACTAATAAGGAAGCAATGACTGTTATCGTTTACATAATGACGTAGGTGTTATCGATTATTGTTTTAGGAGTTAATTGGGTTTCCTGGTAAAGAATAGGACCAAGCTCGAGACCCTGAATGGGTAGGTATCTAAAAGGGGAACAAAGACCCGAAACAAGTGGGAATCGCAAAACGTTTCGTACTTCTAACGTAACGACGGTGATGGAAAAGTCAAAATTATATGAGACTGACTTAAGGTGCCGAAACGCCTAATGTCAATCCTGTTGAAAGTCTTTGTAGAAGGACGAAACGCCTTGAAAGTGATTGCCACATGTCTACTCTAGGCCTTCAGGCTATGTAGGTAGGTACGGGCTAAATAGTATCTTTCCCTGCTATCCTTGCCTCTGACCGTTCCTTGGGAGGTCCACGTTTAGTGGATAGGATAAAGTAAAAAAAAACAATGACACTAGCCAATTACTGACCTACCGCAAGGCAAAGGCATCTTCACATATAGAGAAGGCACGAGCATAAAGGGAAAAGTTTATTTCACCATTCGTCGCCATTTACCTAGTGGTTTAATAGAAAACTACTGTAGATGACTAGACGTACTTACTTATCTATGCTAAAAAGGGCTCCATATAGACACAGATTACCCAATACCACAGAATACTTAATAGTACTACGTCCAATACATTAAGTAACAACTGGTAATAGGCCGTTAATTAGCAATCCCTAATTACTTATCCTTAAAGTTAGAGCATTAGTAGTAACTGGATGCTAATCTACCGTTACTCGGACCGGTCTTCTAATGATTGAGCTGTTTCTAACATGATAAACGAATCGTTTTCCTACTCCTAGTAATTGATGAAAGATTGGTTAGAAACTCTCATCATTGAGAAATTGAAATATCTAAATGCTGCTTACGGAATACGTCTTTCACTAGTTTCACTATGCTCTTAACAGCGGAGTAATTGCGGAACATACTATCAGTAGCAATGGAGTTAATTTTGACAGTTCAACAACTTTCATTGCGTTATTTACGTTGCATGTTGAGCAGGCAAATTTTTCGAACATATGAAGCAATGGATTTGCAGTATCCTTCAAAATGTTTCAGATTGAAAGTGTGTTACGAAATAAGGGTGCTGCGTACACCTATTCAATTAGTCTCCTAAAAGTCGCACTGTACCTACCAATGTAAGGCAAGCCTTTATAATATATTCCCTCCCGCAAAAAATAGAGAGCAGGTTTGGTTATTCTATCTAGGATATATACAAAGTGTAAAAAAAATAACCTTAAAAACTTTAAGAGGTGTTAGACCATCGAACTGAACAACTTTCACTATGGGACCAACTCCGAAATCACGAAAAAAAAAAATCAGCTGTTTCATACAAAAGTTCAATACCTACTCGGCCAAAATGTATCTATGAAACAGCTAATTTTTTTTTTCGTGATTTCTTAGTTGGTCCCATAGTGAAAGTTGTTCAGTTCGATGGTCTGAAGCACCTCTTAAAGTTTTTAAGGTTAATTTTTTTACACCTTATATAATATGAGCAGCAGCATTCCACTCAGTATAGGTGTCCCACCAGAATCTGGGCTATTCTGAAAATTTAAGCCATTTAACTCAGGCAATGGAAAATAAAAATGGCGTATGGCAAAAAGTAGAGACTAACTCGGCACGAGATTAAAGTCGCATTATGCACAGCAGCGCAAAACCGCGACATATATTTCTTGCACTGATAACTGCAAGTAGTTGTGACTGTGAGATTATAAATACAACTTGCATAACCGCAATGTTATGAACATATTTAATAAATAAGAGTGTAGGAAGGCATTCTTAGTGCCAGTACCTTGCATGAAGTCACCAAACCCTATTATCCCACAATTATACAGGGTGAAATTGAACACATGCGACAAATCGAAATGGGAGATTATACTCATCATTATGAACAACTTTTACTATGGGACCAAACCTGAAATCGCAAAAAAAAAAATCAGCTGTTCCCTACATTTTGGCGAGTTATGCGAACATAAATGTAGGGAACAGCTGATTTTTTTTTCGCGATTACAGGTTTGGTGCCATAGTAAAAGTTGTTCATAATGACGAGTACAATCTCCCATTTCGATTTGTCGCATGTGTTCAATTTCACCCTGTAGAATAGCAGAGCCGTAGCCATAGCCCCTGTTCCGCACCGTTTTTAAGACTTGAGAAATTTCTATAATGTGTTTTACATACTTATAAACCTTGAAACCGGAATAAATTCTCTAAATGTTGGTGAACACCGCATCAAAATCCGATGCGCAGTTTAAAATACAGGCAGAGACGAAAAGCAACTTTAATTTTAAATATGTAGATAAGGCTGACATTATTATGGGTCATTAATGAAGTTTTTAGTTCTCATACCTACTTATGATCCGGCATTTCTTTTGCCAAAGATGTAAAAAACAATTTAAAACACTTAAAAGAAATTGAATATTGACTATATGTGAAATTTCAGGCATCTATAATTCAGTCTTCCCTCTGGAATAACAACGCATTCTGTTATGCCTGTATTGCAAGTGTCTATAAGCGGCGGTGACCATCATTTACTGGTCAGATAGGTACTTAAACCATTACAAATGATTACAAGTGTTCATTCATTTTGACGAAAAGACTATGCGCACTATTATTTATGCGGTACCGTCCTACAAGTATCTAGGTACGATTCACACGAAGTAAAAATGATTTAAGTAGATTTGTTTTAATTGAACGAACTAAGTTCCTGGAAAATTATAATTCTCTTAACTACCATGTATACGTTAATATTATCAATATTCCTTCCATTAAGAATGTGTAAACAATCCGCGAACATTTTCGCACAATATTTACAGGAGTGCCTACGACTCAAAACAGGATCATACATCAAAGCACGCTATACCAGGAAGCATGGTCTCCTGTCATGGCTAAATATAGTTCCCATGGGAATTATTTACTTTCCTTAAACACGTGGGTTTGTTATTATAGCTTGCGAAAAACAAAAAACAAGATCATCCACCAAATTTCGCGATCATCGATAATTTTAATCGAGTTGTTGACGGAACTTCGGATACCGAGAGATGAAAACAATCGATGATCGAAAGCTCTTCAAAGTGCTGTTAATGTCTGGGAGTTCAATAAACTGCAGATTTGTTGGTGTAATTTGTAAACAAAGTTCGTTATACTAAGAAAATGGGTCAATTTTTATTCTACATTGTTAGAAATGAGGAATGAGTCAATATTTTTATCACGAAGTGACTGGTGACTAAAACAAAAGTGCTCTTAGGTTTGATTTTCACCGTAATTGTCATATCAGAAAGAGCGATTTTAAACAAATACAGTGCATAGATCATTGTTTTAGCCGTCCCGCGCGGTAATTGCGTAATACACTAACAATAATTTTGATGCCTCAATTCGCCAACATTCATTTTTCTTTTTTTCTAATTCGACGACTTTTTCAAACATATATGTAGAGCAATGGATAAGGATCGAAAATGCATCGGATTTTAAAAGAAAATGTGCAGGTTTTCGCCATAGCAGTGACCCATGTATCCATCGGTTTACCAACCTATGCCCCATTAAGCACAGTGAGGACCCAAGTTCAAGGAAAACCTGTTCAAGTAGAGATTAGAGATTCTTACACGACTCCGCTTTGTAGGGTAAACGTGGTGCTGTTCCTCAAACGATGGGACACTTAATATCATGTCCTGCGTGTCCTGTCAGCTGCACGTTACAGGAACTGATGGACGCTAGTGATGGCGCCAAATATGTAGCAGAATTCTGGGCCGAGTCCAATAGATTGTCATCGACACGCTAAGAAGAAGAAGAAGTGAGTGTAATCATGTTGTACCAAAGCCAAGACCAACAAGAGTAGAAAACGTAACATTACGTCCATACGATAGTAAGTTTCAATTTCCGTTGAACATAGATCACAAACTTGAATGAAACAATAACGTAACTGTTCTTCTAAACTCTAAAGGAAAAAATCGTAAAATTCTACGAACCGTTACCCGTTACTCTAAAATTCTAAACGATACCTACTAATACTAGGTAACAAACTCTGACGCATTTAGGTCAGCCGTAAACCTATTATCTGAGAAACCTGGTTTGTTCAATAAAACTACGTGGGTATTACTTGAATTGAGTAAATCAGTATTTCTTTAAACTAAATAAGTATTTCTTCGGTAATGTATATTTTTCTCGGCTCAATCGTTGCATATAGCACATAATTTTGCTAAACTAGATCGAAACAGAATAGCATATAGGTAGATATAGGCGTTCTTTTCAATATGTGGTGGGTAGGTATGCCTAACGAGATAAACGTACAAAAGAAAACGAATGTAGACTACATAAACTAGCAATTTGCTCGGGATTCTAGAACAACTAGTTTGAAAGCTCTTTCAGTTGGCATTTCATATCTCCTTAGGTGTTGATCTGTCTTTTAACATATCGTCGTACATATCATGATGATGAATGATGAATAAGTCAAGACTGGTCTTCAGTCTTTGTGAAAAACTGAGCGCACACAGCCAACTCCTTTGCGCTCAAAAATTCAGCTTTGCCATGAAAGCTGCAAGAATGATAAATATCCACGTGCACCTTAGGTAATTAGAAACAGCACAAGGTTATGATTAAATTCCATGCTTCAGAAGGCTTTATAATCTCCCATTTTACTTATAATTCTTTTGCACGTGCTGTGACGGCGAGTGGATTATACAAACAGCAGACCTAGTGATGTAACGCAAATTCTACGGCACACATAATCGTACTTAATAAGATTAGATACATTTGCGCCATTCAAGAATTAATACCGATGCAGCAGGTGTACTCGTAGATGACGTTCAAAATATTTGGCAGACATGCGAGGGAGTGTCACGACGTCACTCTTGGCAAAAACACATTGGCGACAGTCTGCTTACGTCACTGGATGTTCGGCACTTTCAAAACATGAGTTTCCTTCTTACCGGATAAACACAAAACGTAGGCTGTTCACCTTGAATTCAGGTAGTGCAATTCACTGTAAGTAACGTATCTACTTAGCTAATTAATATAATCTTTATTTGTATGGTACAATCTCTTCTAGGGGGCGAGCAACACTTAAAATGGTAATGAGTTTACTGCATCAGTTCCGCTTGGCGTGGTATGTGGCAGTCTTGTGGTGTTGGTGCAAGCATAGCAATTTGTATGTTAAAAATCTTGATAGCAACAATACTTGTTTCTATTAAATATCAGCAACCACGTGAGCTGCTCATAAGACTCTTTTTCGCAAGAATCGTAGAGACAATTAACAAAAGAAATCTATGAAAGAAATATTACCGCAATCAAGATGGACAAGTTTACGTCAAGTTCAAGACGGAAATATTACCTAACAAGTAATTTGTGGACAGTGGAAATGCTATAACTACAAAGAGAAAGAGAGAATACATGAAACGAAAATGCTTGATTAATCTGTTTAGTTGTAAAAGAAAAAAGGAGAATGTGAAAACAAAGATCGCACAGTGTGCAGCGTAATGAGGTCTGAAAGAAGATGCTATATTATTAGGACCATCAATCGATTCTCAGCTTTCAATATAAAATCGATTAGTCATAAGGACAAGAAACCTCGAAGCAGAACTTACTAAGCTATGTTGAAACACTTTCAGTACTGTTCAGGGAGTGTTGTAGGTTAGGTAATCATTGCCAAAGTGAATAGTAGGTATTGAATTGGCAACATCTAACCTTAATCACACTAATATTATAAAGGCGAAAGTTTTTGAGTGTGTGTGTGTTTATATGTTTGTTACTTCTTCACACTCAAACGGCTGGACCAATTTTGATGAAATTTGGTATAGAAATAGCTTGAGTCCCGGAAAAGGACATAGGGTACTTTTTATCCCGATATTCCCACGAGATCGAGACTTATGCGGGTAAAACCGCGGGGCGCAGCTACTGGTCCATAAGTCACTTAAGGCAAACTTGATTAAAATCAAACATTTATTCACAGGCCAGCCACCCCATATGAATTCGTCGTAATTACAACTAAGTACTTGAATAAATTGCATACGAAAGGTGATATTTTAGTAAATTGACTTGGATTTATTGACCGAAAAGGTCAGGCTACAGTGTCAATTGGTCAACGACACTCACTGCCGGCTCTTGCGCAAATTGTAGCCCATATTAGCATACATCAACCTTTTACGTAGGTACGATTATTGTGGTATTTGCACCTATCAAGATAAGCTTGGGGCGAGGTCGTAGGTTTTCCTCCATTTTTATGCTATTAACTATAAACGTACTAAGTTGTTTTGTTGGCATTAACGACATTGGTGTTAAAATTACTTATTTTAAAGGCGACCTAAGTAGGTACATATAAAATCGTTAGCTAAACAGTTCCTATTCCCTATATATATTACAGCTTCTGTCCAGAAATTATCCCAAAGGAACGTGCTACCGGGACCAAAAGTCCATTTTTTTTATTTTTTTATTTGAAATGGGCTTGCTCTTGACTCTAGCCTAGGTCAAAGGTGACAGAGACAAAGTCGACAATGGAGCGAGCTTACCCAGAAGAAGCCTGTTCACTCTCACTTTAAAGAGATTCAGGTTGTATGCGCTCGGAAAAACAGACGCAGGTAGAGAGTTCCACTCTTTTGCTGTGCGCATTATAAACGATATTTGATATTTCCATTCCCGGAATACCATCTATCTCCATTCTCCTTGCCAAATATCGAAATCCGTCCAGTGGTTTAGGCGAGAAAAGGTAACATACAGACGGAGTTTCTTTCGAATTTATGTTAACACCGGGCAAGCCCCGCGCCTACCCTATGTAGAATAGAAAATACAATAGAAAATCAATTGTGTCTCATTAGCGGGGATCAAGCGATTAAGTATGAATTGCAATACTAAGGTCATGGTCACACGCTGAAAAAGTTTGATGCGTTTTCAGAGCTTCAATGGTAGTTTTAAGTTTAACCATTAACGGTACCTTATTGGAATCGAGAAGCATCACTTCTTTAGGCATTAGTTGTCTGACATTTATGCTGAACTGGGCCCATTTGCCGCTGCCGTGAGGCACTCAATATTATTTTAAGTTTTTTTTTTTGTTTGAATATTATTGCCTTACCTAACCTGCACCCTAATTGCGTAACACACTATCAATCTCAATCTGAATCATTTTGAAGCATATTGCTAATGCATTGCTTCATTTGTTCGAAAAATATGTCTGCTCAACAACGTAAATAACACAATGGATGTTGTTGAACTGTCAAAATGAAACCCATTGCTTCTGTTAGTGGAGTAAGCTAACCCCGCTGGGTCAAATAAACTTATGTTCTTTCTTTCACTTTCAGCATAACAAAGGAAAAATCGTAGAGCTCATAAAAGGCCAGTTCTACACTCGTGAATGCACTGTCACTGTCACATTACTTATCGCCGCAATATTAGGTCAAGTGTGTTGTAGCCTTACCCTGAATGGTTATTTTCCGTCAGCGCATTTGCTATTCATGGAAAGTTATGGTCCTCCCTAACAAGTTGACAGGTTTGTTCAATAAATTAATGTGTCCTAAAGAAATCTAAGTCTATCTACCCACCAACTCGCACTAGACAAGCGCGGTGGGTTAATTTGTCTAAACCCCTACTCTCTCATGAGAGAGTAGGGAGGCCTTTGCTCTGTAGTGGCACGTGGGACGTTACAGGCTAATAATAATAATAAAAATAAAAGAAATCTATGTGATCGATAATGCATGGGATTAAACTTTACTAGTGCTTGCCCCTGCTTCGCACGGTGTTTACGACTTGACATCTTGTATCTACCGGTCGAAATTGAAAACATGCGACAAATCGAAATTGGAGATTGTTTTCAACATTATGAACAACTTTTACCAAGGGACCAAAGCAGCAATCGCGAAAAAAAAAATTTGCTGTTCCCTACATTTTGACGAGTTATGCGAACATAAATGTAGGGAACAGCTGCTTTTTTAAAAAACAAAATCTTTATGTTTTTATATTTGTCTATCTGTTTGTTTCTGCTAATCTCCGAAACGGCTGGACCGATTTTTATTAAAATTTGGTATGGGGATACTTTGAACCCTTGGGAAAGACAAAGGCTTTTTAACACGCGGGCGAAGCCACGGGCGGAAGCTAGTGTTAACATAAACCTTCCGAAACAAATTCTCTAAATGAGTCAGATACGAACAGCAAGTTTAATTTATGTGTTGCGGTTATATAGATATTACCGTATACAATCACCTTGATTCTAGTAAATTTCCTACATAATATAACCTGGAAATAAGTAGGTAGTTTAAAGTCTTATACAATTATAAACTTATCTAACCTTCACGGAAGCAGCGAAGTGGAAACCTTACATAAGAGGAAAGAGCGTCATACATATGTAATACTAATATCATCGGAGTGTAGGTCGAAGCTAGGCTACCCTCCTCGACCTTCAAAATAAATCCCTAGATTTCCTCTCCCCAATAGAGTTTTTTAACCAAATATGGAAAGACTTTTGAAGGACGCAATCTTCCTTTGAGCATCTAGGTCAATGATGTATTATCATTGATCTAGGATTCTAGGTATCTAAATAATATTGTAAAGAGAAAAGACTGGATTTTTAGGGTTCCGTACTGTGATGTACTATTAAATGTAGACTCAACTCACTGGTAACACTGGAGCTGTCACTATTACTTTAGCCGTTGGCGCGACAGGACGTTCCCTTTGGGTGGTTGTGTACTTACTGATAATTCGGTTGTTTTATTCCTAACCCATAAGCTTCTAATGGTAGATTACAGTGAACACTACATTGGCGACGAGGATTAAGGTATGTCGTGCAGATATATGAAAAAAAAAATAATAACAACCTAATGGTTGCGATTTATACTGGCAAATTAACGAATGAGGTTTTATATAGTAAATAAAGTGTCCCTCCAAATAATGAGTGGTGAAATATAGCATTATTGAGTTTAAATTTGTAAACACGGAACGCACAAGTGTTATTTTCGGGAACATGCGAGCGTAGCGAGCGCGCGTCATGGAGTCGTAGCTGGTTCTAAATTTGCTTATATTTAAAAAACGGTGCGTCCTATCGTAAAAATAATGGAAAATTGGCGCGTAATTCTACTATTGAAAATCGTTATTTTGAAATTCGGAATAGTGACGATTTTTTTTTTCGTAATTATGTAATGCACCCGTTATTTTTACTTAAATAATGAACTCAATCCAAGGTCGAAAACAAATTACTATGTTATTAACCGACTTCAAAAAGGAGGAGGTTATTTGTACAGCATTTAACAGCGTATAACCTCATTTGTTGATAGGTGCCAACCCAACTAAGCCATTAAATGTTTGGTTAACACAATTGCCTAAAATTAGGCAAATAAGATCGCGGACGTCGCGATACTGATAGATTATGTGGTATTATAATCGGTATCAAAACATTACGAAGTAATTTGAAAAGGTAAACTATTAAATTAATAGTGGGTACCTATAAGTGAACAATAACTCATACATTCTGTTTAATTTTACATGTCCTTTGTAAGGCTAATAATTTCAACAAGATTTGAAGTTTAATTAATCTACCCACAATGTCGTAATTATATTATACACTTAAGTACTTTAAACTTAAAAGAAAAAAAAAGTAAAACATACCATCGAACAATATTTCTTTGGTACGTTCGGTTTACCTTCCAAGTATTACTTCATATTTTATGATGACCAAATTAAATACAGACAATTGTTTTACTATAATTACACTATATTATATTAGGTCCTTACATATGAAATTGGCGTTTTTCGTACTGGCCACTTTAATCACGAATTTCTCCTCTTTGGTAAGGAATTCCAAATTCAAATTTGTACAGCTATTTACTCATGTATTTGTGCTTCGATGACCGTCATTCATTTGTTTTTTTTCTTCTGTTTTTTCTGTTTGCGTCACTCATTTTACAAAATGGAAAATTTAAAATATCGCATTATTTACGAGTACGAGTTCCGCCGTGGCACTAGTGCTGCGGAAACGACTCGAAGGGTGAATGATGTGTATGGCGGTCATGTTGCAAAAGAAAACACAGTTCGTTTTTGGTTCCAACGTTTTCGTTCTGGAAATTTCGACCTGCAGAACAAGCCCCGTGGACGGCCTGAGACCCAAGTTGATAATGGAGAATTGAAGGCTATTGTGGAAGCGGACCCATCGCAAACCACGTCCGAGTTAGCTGCAGGCTTCGATGTTAGTGATAAAACTGTTTTAATTCACTTGAAGCAAATTTGAATAAAATTGAATAAAACTGTTAGCAAAATTGAATAAAACTGTTTTAATTCACTTGAAGCAAACCAAATTAGAAGAGCTTGAATTGGAATGTCTTAGACATCCTCCGTACTCCCCGGACCTTGCTCCAACAGATTACCATTTTTTTCGCAATTTGGATAACTTTTTGCAAGGGAAAAAATTCAACTCCGATGGGGCAGTCCAAATCGCCTTCAAAGATTTTATTGATTCCCGTCCGACTGGTTTTTTTAGTAAAGGGATCAATGAACTACCTATAAGATGGCAAAAGTGCATTGAAAACAATGGTTCATACTTTGATTAATTAAATATATTATATTAAAAAATATTCGACTTTTTGTTCCTTCCATACAAAACGCCAATTTCATATGTAAGGACCTAATATATGAATGAATAATAATATATTTTTGATAGTAACTATAGCCCAGTTGTTCTGTTTGAAACTGACAAAGTATTTTAATTTTAATCTCTTTCGTTCCATTTTGGTCATAACAAATGAGTTGTTGTTAAAGTGGTAATTCAGTTATCTCTGAAAGGTACCAGATAAATGGATAAACTTGTATATATCCTTATATATATAAGTACCAGTTTTAACAAAAGTTCCACTTCGATAAAATCGAAGTAAAGTAACTAGTGTCATAAAATCTGCAAAGGTTAATGATTGAACTAATTTTAGTAAAATCAAATGCATTTTGCACTGGCAATTGCAATCAACAAAAGAATTCATAGAATTCATTACAGCTTGCCACAACACGAAATTCTTGATTACAGATGAAGTGTACAGCAGCTTGACTAAGCTTAAGAAATAATATTAAAAAAAAAAAAAAAAAAAATCGTGAAAAAAAAAGTCGTAGCAGAAGAAAACTTCCAAAGATCTGCAGAACGGCATTCGAACAAGTTCAACGATAGCCAGAGCACAAGTGAAACAAGTTCCAACCTTGAAAACGGAAACAATGTTATAATATTTGATATATTCGATAAATTATTGAATCTAATTCAAGTAAGCAGGCTTTAAAAACAGTGCCAGTTAACGCTTACCAATACAAATGTTCCATTGTTGTGTAGTTGGTCGATTGTAATAAAAATACCTGCATAATGTTCTACTAATACCGCACACTCAGAGTAAGCGATCGTAAACCAGTTGATGAATGGATTTACCATTTATGAGTAAATGGTAAATACAAACTGTTTATGTAAAATAATTTCATAGTATGTATGCTTCTTAAACTTATCAGTGCGACTTGACTTAATTATTCTGCTTATATATAATACAGCTTGTTTGGATTTTTCTACGGCTTTCTGCTATTATAATGTTGAAAGACAAAAGAAATAAAATACATTTATTTAGCACAAAATAAAAGACACACAATACACCAGATACATACATAAGATAAAAACAAAAATAAAAAATAAAGGTCAAATAAGCAGTATAAAGTCCGATGTAAAAAGAAAAAAAAATAAGCTGGAAAGTGCGCCTCACGGTTGCGCTAAAAAGGCCCAGTTCAGCAAAAATGCCAGACAACTAGTGCCTGACGCTAGTTTTCAACTGGACCTGGTGTGTGAGGTGACGGATGTAAATCAGTTTTATACTGCAACGTGAAGTGTGTATGCATACTTAAATAAAAAATAAAATACGAATAGGTATAAATAGTATGATATTGAGTAACATTGCATTAAATAAACAAAAAATACTGATAAATAAATAAGTGAGATGGCCGCTTGATAGACCTTCGCAAATAAAGAAACTCTTCGAAACGAGTCAGAATTGAATGTGAATTACCAACTACACAACAACAAAAAATACTGCCCGTAGGCGTTAGCCAAGTCGGGAACGAATCACAGTGTATGCAATCGATGGGTGAAAACTCATCAAGTACATACATTGGTATAAAACTATACTAGTTATGCAATCAATGGGTAAAAACTCATCAAGTACATACATTGGTATAAAACTATACTAGTTATGCAATCAATGGGTGAAAACTCATCGAGTGCATACATTGGTGTAACCGACCAGTATATGCAATGTAACAAAATAAATCAGGGTTAGTCCCGGTCCTATACTTTTAGTTTGCTTAGATGCAGAGTTACTTATAATACGCAAACACATACAAGTACATAATTATATTAATATCCAAAATAGTATCTAACAACGTGTGAAACGTGTGTGTGTACGGACTTGAAAACGAAATGAATTTCGTTCCGTTACTACTAATGTTATCGTTCAAAAAATTTGTAATGATACTAAAAAATATAACGTTAAAAAATATATTATATATGTGTGTGTTGAGGCACAAATAGTCAGCAGTTAGTGCTGACATCAAGTGTGAACTATCAAAATGATGCCAAAAATATGCTAATATTTAGCAGCGTGATAAAATAAGATGGCGTGATAAAACAAGTTCGCGTGATAAATCGTTTCAAGTCCCTGCCTAAAACACTGCAGATGAAGGGCAAATAAAATAATACCTCTAACGTCTCGCAAATATATTTATTATTCACAACAAAGTTTGCCAAGTTTAATGATGTTCAATAAGATACCACAATTGATAAAATGACTCTTTCAGTTAGTCAGCCTAATAGCAAGCCTTTGGAACCAAAGCCAAATAAGAAATTAGGCGGACTTATACATAACTGAACCTGTAAATAAACCATCTTCTTGGATTTTATTATTGTTATTAGTTATTCAGATAACAGAGATCCATTGGGTTAGTAACAATAGTCTTAACCTATTTAGTACTTAACTAATAACACCGACGATTTCTCCGATGGTACCGGTTCTAAAGCCTGATGATGATATTCGTACTTGTTGGTATAATTAGATATACGTACTGCCAATAAAGCATTATTACCTGAGATAATATCAATCAAAAGATCTCAGTGAGCTGATCATTTTCCGTTATGGTTATTGTCATGCTCACTCTGCGTTCGCATGACAATAGTAGATGACGTCTTAATTGTGTTGGATGTGATAAAAAGGACATGATGCCAGGTGCTTAAAAAAAAAAAAAAAAAAAAAAAAACAATATTATTAACATAGCTCGAAGGCAACATGTTTTACTAAAAAAAAATGTTTATCGAAAAGCTATTTATTTTCTGGGTTACTAGCTTTCATCATCAAGCATTAAACCACTTGACAAATACATCAAAGCAATTGAGACATGTAGACCACCGGAAACCATCGAATAAATTCAAAAAAAAAAAAAAAAAACACAAGTCAAATCAAATTATTTATTTGCTAGAATGCAGGCAAATAAGGTCGTGAAGAATTAAAGTTGAGCCATACATTCTGCCTAAGATTCGACATGCAAAATTTAAATGAATGACTAACTAATAATAAATAAGAATATTTTAAACACAATTATCAGATAAAAATAAAATAACAGTTCAATACAATCAATAAATACATAATAGTCAAAATAAGACCAAAATGTCAAAATACACTTAAAATGTCAAAGTGCCATGTCCATAATAAACAATGACGGACTCTAGACGTTATATTTGACACGAAATCACGGTTTCGCACGCAAAAGGATTCATCACTTGGATGAATCCTTAGATTACAAACATATAATTAATCTGTCAAGCTCCGTTAATGAGACACAACTGATTTTCTATCGTTTCGTCGGCGATAGGCGACGCGCGGAGCTTGACCGGTTAAAAAGTCATTTAACTCATTTAAGAAAACAGGTACCTATCAGAAGCAGCTCATGAAGGGCAACGCCAACAAAGCACTGTCAACATGAAGGATAGGTTACGCACTAAGGTCTGGTGGCCGAAAATAAACAATGACGGCGAAAGCTTTCCGTGATCATTAATAATGTTATTGTAATCGATCCAAAGAGATTGAAATCATGGAATCTACCTGTACGCAAGACACAAATGGATTAACAGATCTCAAAAATAGCTACGAAATTCAGAACTTAGTGACAACACAATTCAACAAAAAAATAAGGAAAAGGAAATAAAGAAGGAAGGAAAGGAAGGAAGGTAAATGGAAAGTTAAAGATAACGAAAATTCAGATATGGGAGTTTAGTATAAATGCTATTACTGTATTGTACTTAAAAGTGTAAATGTGAGGACTTGGTAGGCCTGGTAGACTTTAGATCGGTAGACATTTTATTTCATCAAGTACCTGGTACCTACTTGTTGATAGGCCTACGCTGTCCTCATACCTATTGTAATTTGAAAACATTGTAAAAGCCAATTATTTTCAAAAGAGTAACCATGGAGTTTCTTGCCGGTTCTTCTCCATAGGAAACGACCATTTGGAACCGTGCACCTAGCTTCTGACGTTTCATAAGTTAATTAACTTATATAAAAAGGAAGAGATGTGATGTACAGACGCCAGCACATCAACCTACACCTAACTGTCACATTTTCCCAATCAACTTTGAACCTTATGTTACAGTGATAAAGTTGAAAATCTATTAAAGAAATTTGACAGATTGTAGTAGGTTGATGTGCTGGCGTCTGTACTATTAAATGTAGACTCAACTCACTGGTAACACTGGAGCTGTCACTATTACTTTAGCCGTTGGCGCGACAGGACGTTCCCTTTGGGTGGTTGTGTACTTACTGATAATTCGGTTGTTTTATTCCTAACCCATAAGCTTCTAATGGTAGATTACAGTGAACACTACACGTACCTCAAAAGGAAAAAACGGAACCCTTATAGGATCACTTTGTTGTCCGTCTGTCCGTCCGTCCGTCCGTCTGTCAAGACCCTTTTTCTCAGGAACGCGTGGAGGTATGAAGCTGAAATTTATATCAATTACTCAGGTCTACTGTCCCTTGAAGCTGTGAAAAAATCAAACTTCTAAGCCAACGCAATCAAAAGATACAGCCATTTATGCCGCAAATTTTCGAAACTCGCACGGGAATCAAAACCTACAGGGTACTTCCCGTGAACTTAGAATCTTCAAATTTGGTACGAAGTAACGTCTTATAGTACAGATGAAGGAAAAATTCCGAAAATCTTAAATTTTTATACGGAATCCTCGGTGCGCGAGTCCGACTCGCACTTGTCCGGTTTTTTTTAAATATTTGTTTGTTTCGCTTTCACGCTAAAACGGCTGATCAATGAAATTTGGCACATGGGTAGCCCATTACCATATTCCCACGGAATTTAAACTTATGCGGGTGAATCTGAGAATTGCAGCTATAGTATAAAAATGTAATGCTATTCGTTGGAGGCGGAGAAACGGAAAAGAAAAATTTAAAGTTTTTAAGAATTTTTATTGAATTTTCGAAAAACTGAAGATCCTTTTTCTATGTGAGGACAACGTCTGTCGGGTCAGCTTGTTTCTATAAAAAACTTTTTTACAAAAAAAAAAACTAATTTTGGAAGTCGATGGCAAACAACGATAATGTGAACCCACTCCCGAATTAGTTATTTTTCACTTTTTGTAAAAAGTTTTTATTTTTCACTTTTAAGTTGTACTCGTAGGTACCTACTTACCCCAAAGAAATTCGTATCACTACTACTTGCTATGTAAATATCAGTGACAAGAAGTTATTATAACATCATCAATATTTAAACTATGTGGCAAAAATACGTATTATTGAAGCGAACTCAAAAACTACTCAAGCAAAGTTAATAAAATTTATATGGGACCACCCCTGAGGTCACTTTGACAACATTTCAAACTTGACACGACCTTAAAACAAAAATACTATTTCTTTATTTTCGTATCCTGAGTTCAAATATATTTTTATTTTATTTTTTTATTTCTAAATTTCTGAGAAAAAAAATTTAATTCAAAAAACATGTGATGACGTCACATAAATGGCGGAATGAGGTAGTTACCTTTGCGCATTCCAATGTCTTTGATTGAAAACATTACATCAAAAAAGACATGTCAATGTCACCTAAGAAGTGTAACTAGAAAACAACTAAAAAACTGAATTGAATTCAACAATATTTTTTCCTATCAACTCGACACGCTGCTTACTGTTAATATTATCCATTTTTGATTGATATTTCGCCAATAAAATGGATCCCAATGAAAAATATACGCCAATGAAGGAACCAAAACAACGACTGAGGCAAGTGACATCTAACAGTTTTTTTGAAGGGTCACAGTAAAGCAAAGGTAATATCGCCATTCTACCGTAAGCATGACGTCATCTGGCGCTTACGTCTTTTTAGAATACACCGAATTTCAAAGTTGACATTATGAATGAAAACAACATAATATCGAAAAACGAAAAAATATGGGTGCCCTAGATTTGAATTTACTTTTATATAACGTAATAATACATGCAGGTTAAAAATATGAAATGTTGTCAATTGCCGGAGATATAATAGCGTAACATGCATACAAAAAAAAATACAGTCGAATTGAGAACCTCCTCCTTTTTGAAGTCTTAGTAAATTATGTAAAGATACGGCACTTATAGCCACAACGCATCCCATGTCAATTCCACTAAGCCACCATTGACAAGCCATAGGAATGCAAACGACGAACGAACTACTGAACCGATTTTGACGAAACTATGGGACAAATCTGAATGTACGAGTATATCCTTTCAAATAGAAAATGATTTTGCAAATGAGCTTATAAATAACAGAGTTCTGAGGCAAAAAAAAAATGAGGCCTTTTTTTTCCGAAGCCGGTTAATAAAACTAGGCTCGAAATGACACGCAATACTTTTCTTATAGGTACAGGAAATTTAACCTGGTTTCCAGCCAGTAGGTCGTCTTATCGTCAAGGCGTGTTCCCACCTTCATGCGAGTGCCCATTGGAAATGGGACGGGGTTATCCAATAAAACATCGAATGGACATTTATGGTAGAATGAACGTGAGCACAATGCCTGCATTGTGACTTAAAGGAGCGGCTGTTTTTCCAATAATTATGACAATGCTATTAGTAGCTCTGGCTCTTAATGAATTTTGTTTTCAACGTTGAGGTTTGACTGTAGGTACATCGTAAGTTATTGATGCAACTGAATTCCAGTATTTTCCATGGAGCGACTGCCTATTTGACCTCCACAACCCAGATACTAGATATATCCCTTGGTAAGACTGGTTGTCAGACTTTCGGGCTTCTGACTGCCCGTAACGACTGTCAAAGATCCACGAATAACAGCCGGGACTAACTGCTTTTAACGTGGTTTCCGAGGCATAACGGGGCTCCGGTATGTTATAGCGGTGCTTAACCTAGAACATCATCATCATCAAGTGCTGCTGTTACTTAGTCACGTGCCCCTATTCTTTGAATGTATAGACAGGAGGTTGCCAATAAGCGTTAGAAGTCTCGTCCCCTTACAACGTTGACGTAACTGACATAAGCCATTTCTGTGACAGAAATCAAATGGTAGGTACCGAAAACCGGGTAGTGTAACTAAGTAGTTCGGAGAACCCTATATCTATCCAGCACCCTAATTGCGTAACACCGTTTTAATCAGAATTTGTATGATTTTGAAGGATATTGCTAATCCATTGCTTCATTATGGTCGAAAAATGTGACTGCTCAACAACGTAAAAAACGCAATGAATGTTGTTGAAATGTCAAAATGAAAACTATTGCTACTGATAGTATGTTACACAACTACCTCTTGTAGATGGTGAAGGCTTATTTGATTCCATTTATTTGTCTTCTAAAGCCAATTAAATAAACACAATTGTACCTGGTCTTGATTGTGCTTTTAAGCTACTGCACAATTGGACTTTTTTTGTTTTAAGGAATTTCGAGGCTTGTCCACCAAACTGGAAGCGAATTGCAACAGAATTTGTGGAATGCTTCTAAACTTAGACGCGCCTTATTGGTGCTGACGTTTAACTGATTGGTAATGTAATGTATATTTGTACAAATAAATGTGTTTATACCGATATAAGATTAGTCACGGCTCAGATATTTCATCTTGCATTATGGTTTCTGACGATTCTGTCTAATTTTAGATACAGTGTGATGACTAGTGAATGTCTTACAATTTATCAGATTATGCTTAACGATTTTGCAGCTAGAAACCCTTAACTATCTTAGTAACAATCGACTTCATTGAACACATAAAAAAGCTGATAAAGCAGACAGAAAGAAGGATAAAGAAGGTTAACACCGTTAGTCCAGCCAATGGCCACCCCTCCACGGAAAGATGTGATCTTTGGAAAGAACTTAATTCTACCGATCTCTTCATTAAACCATCA
Organism: Amphipoea oculea; assembly: GCA_945859645.1. Taxonomy (NCBI): domain Eukaryota; kingdom Metazoa; phylum Arthropoda; class Insecta; order Lepidoptera; family Noctuidae; genus Amphipoea; species Amphipoea oculea. The sequence continues at coordinate 9,934,924 of OX243876.1, forward strand.
GAGAGTCTTTCATCTGGCCATAAGTTACCGTGGCCTACTTGGAAAACCTTAAATAGACTTCGTAGGTACCCAGGTAGGCCGCAGTAAGGACAACCTCCACAAGTGGGGGTTCATGGAAGGCTCTGACCTCCGGTGTGTATGCGGTGTCTCTCTACAGACAATGGCTCACCTCCCATCTTGCACCAGATGCCCTGTCACCTGCACACGTGTGACGACCTAATGGCTGCGTTAGCGAATGCCGTCCGCGTTGCAGAATTTTGGGCCAAAAAAATTGAAGAAAAAAAAAAACTATATTTTTGCCATCGACACGCTAAGAAGAACAGCTGAAAAACTAAATAATTTGCCGTATTATATTGCATACAACTGATTTTAATTTAAGGACCATTTTAGTTGAAAGTCAATTTGATAACCAATTAATTTCAAACATGGCAATCATGTATCATGGTGGTGGGTGGTGTTGGACTCATCAGAAAAAAAAATCACGATCCCACTGAGTGTCGGTTCAGTGCAAACGTCAATAATAGGCGCCCTCGATTTCCGCGTCGAAGAGCTGTAAGCGGTTTGCGAGTGTGAAGATTAACTTCATGAAATCTTCTCTTGGCAGTTAGATCACTGATGACCACTTGGTGCTGAGACTGGAATCTTCCTAATCTTCCTAACAGCTGGCGAGCCGTAATTTGAGGCTACCTCCTCGCAGCATTTTGCAGAAAGCTGTTTTGTCTCTGAGTAGTGACCCTGTGACGTTCAGCAACATCTCCTGTAGCCCTGTAACGCGCCTATAGTCGGCAATTACGCCTGGCTGCGTATTTACAGCGTCGGCAGTTTCACGTTGAATGCTGAATTCTGTGGTTAAGCTTCCAGCATATCGACATCCTTCAACTTCTCTTCCCGCGTTAACTGACAACATGACATAACGCTCTAGAATCACAAAAGTTACAAAAAAGCAGCGAAAATTATTTTCTCAAGAAAATAAAACGATTATAGACAGTAATCTCTAAAGTTATTACGTTTTAAAAACGCCTTTTGCTGCGACCAAGTTATCCCTCCTTATTCCAAAATTCTTTTGTTTTAAAGTTTGATTTTTTTAATTTCGAAAAATAATTTAAAGCAAACTACATTTACAATTTCTTGTGGCCAGTACTTTTTCTCAAGAGTTTTCTTAAATAAGTTGATATAGTCAGCTTGTTCCCTAGACTTTGTTGTAGGTTTATATGAACTAAAAGATTTTGATTTTGAAACTTTATAAAAGAGAGCAGAAAGGAAGGGGAGAGTAGGTGGAAATGTTATAACTTGATACCTACGTGCACATGCACAGAGTATGTTTATTTAATCTCCTCTTAGTATATTTAAACAATTTTCATACCTATGTTTTTCTTAGAATGTACTGAAAGATAATTAAGCTGATATGAAATGAAAATATTTATTTAAATTATTTAACGCAGAAACGTAAACTTTACTTCTGGCACGTACGCGGTACGCAACGTAGTAACTTGTATTTGTAAATATGAGAGCAGTGGTGGCCCAGGTTCGAACCCAGACAGGAGCTTTACTTTGTGTAAGTAAATTACTTATTTCATCACCACTGCTCTCAAAACAGTGAAGGAAAACATCGAGAGGAAACTAGTATGTCCTAGAACCAAAAATTCGAAGACATGTACCTACATGTCTTCGAATTGATATCTACCAACCCGCACTGGGCCCGGGCCACTCCCTCTCACAGAGAGAAGGCCTGTGTTTTACATAATAGCGCTGTTTTGTAAAACAGCGGATTCTGCAATCCATCTGCGACATCATGCTGATAGTGATAAACTCTCATAAATCAGCGTTAGTGATAGAGAAAGCATCGTGGTCCCATCGTGACCACAAAAATCGATGACCAGCGATTTATATTCTACATCGATGAACCCACAGGCCAGGCTATCAGTTTAATGTACCCAACTGTGAACATTACATAACTGAACGGGTCAAATGTAATAATAGATGTTGATACTTAGATAATCTTCATTCCCCGTTTGATACCCAGTCTACTGATAACAGGAATGTCAATTTACTTTGTAGTTAACATTGTTTTGTTCATTCGATGTCTTTTCGTGATAACAATGTAAGATTTCAAGGTTTTTGAGGAAATTGGGGCGGAATGATCAATTCACAATTGGAAATAATAGGAATGAATAATTGCTGGGAAGTAATTTATTGGCAACACTGAAAATTTTAGAGTCTTGCCAGAGTTTAAAAGCAATTAAATGAATTGAGAATTTTGTCTCCAGTCTTTTTTTTTTAGTTATTAACCTAGAAGGTTGACGTTTAAATAGAAAATATCGTTTTTGATGTTCATTATAGATAACTTTTATTCTTATTGGAAGCTTTGACGCTAAAAGGTAAGTTACATTAGTTACGTTAACCAATTGAAAGTAATGAAGACAAGTTGATTGCTACTAGCCACGAACATAGCATCGATAACCACGAAACCGTGAAAAATTGTGACAAACAATAATAAATAAAATTATGTTACTGGCAGGAACGAAAGACAATGTTGAATTTGAATATCGAATAAAAACAAATGAGGGTGAAAACGCCCACTTCTCATGCCACGTTAACTACATACGTATTCGAAAACTTGGTATTAAAATAAATAAAATATTTCGATAAAACTTACCGACGTCGCCAAAGTAAATTATCTGGGGAGATACTCCGTCTGCCTTTTAGAAAAGCCTGTCTGAACTGAGCTAGAGGCAAACTCTCCCGACGCAACGACCATCGTACAGTACGAACACTTTTCTCTGCATTTTTTTCCATTTGCACTACCACATTCCACAGAAACTTTAACAGGTCACGATTCAACATTTATTCTGTCCCATTTTTTTCGTAATTTCAGCTACAATTAATAGAATTACACGTACAATTGCATTATACGATCTAAAAACGATAACACCAGGTTGGATACTAAATGAATGCTGCGCCCTTATCTTTACGGTTTCTATTTCATATTTACGTTTTAAGATAATGGTGGAAAATGTGTAAATACGTACTGTATTTGTTTAAATTATATTATGACTGATGTGACTTGGGTTAAAAGTTTTTTTACAGTTCAAATGTTTTTATCGGCAAGCGCGAATTGCGAGTTATTACCGACGTCATGACGTTGGACAATACAAGTTTTGATTATTATATTTTTAATTTGTTTCCTGAGTCAGCAAGACCTTCAAACGCAGTGACTTTACATAATACTAGCTTAACTATCTACTACTAGCTTGTGCCCTCGGTTTTACCCGAGTGGAGGTCAGAAATTACCTATCCCACGGGAACGTTCTACCGGCATAAAAAATAGGTAGTTTTATCCAGGTCATGGTCTACCCGTATGCCAAATTTCATCGAAATCCGTTCAGCCGTTATGGCGTGAAAGGTAACAATCAGACAGACACAGTTACTTTCTCATTTATAATTTATAAAGTATGGATTTAAAGCCTTGAACTAACCTAGAATAGTTTGTTTAGTCTGTAAACGTAGTTATTGATTTACAAAGTTGTTGAAACAACTTTCAGTAGAACAACATTCAATAGTTAAACGAGTGAATAATCTGGTCTAAAAATTTCCACAGAATTCCAACTCAATTTGTTCAAGCGTTAAAAGAAAATAAAAGTTCCAAACTAAATAAATCAACTCACTTTTGTGGTATGGCTATAGATGTCGTTTTGAATAAGAGCGGAAAACTGCCAAAGACATTACAGCCAAACCCTTCAGTATTCGGAATTGATAACAATAATATAAGTAGATAATAAGTAACCAATGGATTGATAGCCTCGACCAACACCTGAGGAGGCTCTCGTTGGGCAGCTGGATCAAGGGCTTGATTCAGAAAGCAGCACTTCTGGACACGGCTCGCATTGTCAGGAGGTTCCTCTCTCTGGAGCCCTGACCGCCGGTAGCTTGGACCCTGTTCCCGATACCGGTGGGCTAGTATTTTTTATATTCTAATATTTAAAAATATAATTTATATGTATTTAGTTGAATAAAGGATATAAGTAATGATAAATAATACCCGCTTATTATTGTCCCACTGCAGCAGGGTATTTGCGTAACACACTAACATTAAAAATGGCTTTCATTTTGACCGATCAACAACATTCATTGCGTTATTTACGTTGTTGACCAGACAGATTTTCGAACACATGAAGCAATGGATTAGCAATATCCTTTAAAATGATTCAGATTGTGCTTGATAGTGTATGACGCAATTCGGGTGCAGGACAAAGGCCTCTTTGCATACAGAGAAGGCACGACCATTGATCACCACCCTTGCTCAAGACGGGTTGGAGATTTTAGACATTTTTCCTCACGATGTTTTCCTTCATCGATGTCCGTAATGGCCAAGATAAACTTAGAAAGAACATATAAATTGATAACAATAATAAACGATCCCTATCCATACTAAAGTACTTGTATCATGATAGAGTGGCTGTCAAGGTTGCTGATAGAAACTTGGCATAGCATTTTGTATGTAGAACAAATTGATTTTCCGTTCGATTAGCTACGAGGGAAACAGCCACGAAAGGCATTTGCGTGTTGAGATCTTGAAATGCATTTGAAACACTTGACGTCCCGTACGTACCGACTTGTTTGTAGATGTGGCGTCACAACATATCAGAAGGTCAATTCCCGTAATTAAAAACGTTCAAAATCTAGTCGCAAACCCAATCTCATCTCAGCAACAATCAATGTCAAAAACTTGTCAAAAATGTACAAAAATTAGAGGTATTTTTGACAGATTTAGACCAAGAACAGACTGTGAAAGTTCTTAAAATTACGAGAATCATGCCCCTCAGGTGATCGAATCTTAGATAACCATAAATGCCTATTTGTTACCGCTAACTGTTTTCCTCAACCATCTTGAGCTTGCATGATCGACCAACGAGATGTGACACCCACGTAAAACCTATCTGTATCTTCCGCATGAAATTTCTTGTTCCCCCGACATCGATCACCCCCGACCCATCCCGTTGGATCGCATCGCCCATCCGCGCGATGTTAAATAGCCTTCCTGAAGAAGCGGGCTATCAAATGCAAAAAGATTTTTTTAATCCGACGGGTAGTTCCAGTGATTAGCGCGTTCAAACAAAAAGCTCTTCAGCTATATTATAAATATAGAAGATAGATTGGATAATTATATGAAACCCAATAAAATCGGTCTTCATTCGAGTTGCAAAATGTTGCAAGTATCATAATTTATGACACAGTTTTTAAAAGACAAAATTCAATTAACGAGAGACGTTAATTGGAAATTATCAGGATTCCCAATCCGCTTCCCATTTTTAAAGTTCCACTTTGAGGACAAGCGAGGGTCCTTGTTTGAAATTTTCATGGCTTTACGATCTATACAGGGTGTCCCTGGAAGTATGGATCAAATCGAATAGGGGCGTGGGCAAGGTCATTTCCAAACTTTTTAACCCTGAGAATGTCGGTGAATTTTTTTACGGTTCAAAAGTTATGACCAATTTTTATTTTATTTTCAAACACTTCGCATAGTGCTCAAAGAAAATAATCATAAAAAAATGCTATCAGGGCTATCTAAAAAAATTAATTGATAGCCACAATAGTTTTTGTTTTCAAAAACGATTCGGTTTCTCTTCTCTTTTTTTTTAAGTTTGGAAATTAACTTGCCAACGCGGCAACGCCCCTCTTCGATTTGATCCATACTTCCAGGGACACCCTGTGTAACGAAATCAATGAGAACTGCAGCCATATTAACTGATGACGTCGGTAGTCGGTCGTTAACTGATCCAAGAAAAGTATCTGGTAGCTATCAATTTGGCTCTAGGACATGCACAAATTCGAAGACATGTGACCTTCACCAACCCGCACTGGGCCTGCGTGGTGGATTATGGCCCACTCCCTCTCTCAGGGAGGAGGCCCGTACCCCAGCAGTGGGAACATTATAGGCTAAATATGCTTATGCTATCAATTTGGCTGTCCAAATAATGTGCCAACCAGGGCTGACAGCTGTTATGTGATATTCAAACTGTTTCCTAAAGGATAAAGCTAGGTACTCACTGTGGGGGGGCCGGTGTGGGGACACGGAGGTGGTGTCCTCTGCGGGGTCGCTCAGCGTCGCTGCCGTCACTCGCCTCCTCTGCACCGACGCTGCTCGACCCGCCCGCCGACCTGCACATAAGACAAGCTTAGTCTTCCTCTTCTTCTACTCTCGTATAGCATGAACAATTAAACCAGAAAATGTATGCGCTTCGTAAATGTTCGGTTTTCTGAATTAGCACGAACGTCGCGCCACATAATAACCCCCTATAGAGGCAATGCTTCTAAGTTTTGTACTGCAGCGCTTTGTATTCGGGCACGCATCATTGCTTGTGTGAAGTTGTCTCTTTCGGGTTACCTACTCTGGCCGCTGATCGTCGTTTGTCACTCAAAAGTTTTGATTTTTTGAAAAGTTTTTCGGATTTCCATACTTCATACATACATAATCAAGGCAAATACACAAGTATTTTCACGGTTGAAACAGCTCTATGTTACAATCTCATCATCGCGCATTCGTATAATTTCCGAAGATAGACGACGATTCCCGAAGCGCATACTTTTCTGTACATAATTATAAAGTCTAACAATGACGGGTTGTATGTGGCATGATACCTACACCTGAAATGAACAACTTTTACTATGGGGCCGACCCTGAAATATAAAAAACAGCTGTTCCATAGCAAATGTGCAATACCAACACGATAACTGCTTAGTTTTGGATATTCTAGAATTGGTCCCATAACGAAAATGTATGTCAGTCATTCACATAACATGGCGCCTGTAGCCCCCGAAGGTTAGACAGGGGTCTACCTATAGTAACGTACCTTACTTACGTAGCGTAGTACCACAGTATAATATACAGTAAGTTATCTAAGGCCGCCCGCCGAGTTATTAGCCTACTCTTGCGTTGATCCCCAGGGTTGTCACTTTTACTTTTAGTTAATATTTTCGAACAAGCAGCACTTGATCTAAATTTATGAAATAAAAAGCATATTATGATTGAATATTTTACCAATTTATAAATTTAGTAAAAATAAAAAGCCTTTATTCACATAACATTTATTATACTAAGTTACAAATTTGATACCGAGAAAATTTTTCTCCTGTTTCTGCACGTCCGGAACGCTTTATTATTATTTGTTAATGTAAAGTAAATTCTCATTCTTATGTAAAGTTTTTGTAAAGCTTTTGGGAAAGCATGGACAGGGCATCTTAAATTCTATATCATTCAGTTGATCGTAAATTGACCGGCCAATTTTAATGTTGATGTGGTCCTTTTCGAACGCTTTGCGAAACACCTGCTCCATCCTTTCTACATTATCGACAAAATCATCAGGTGGGATCATGAGTAAATTTCGATCTTTGCCGTAATTCCTGTAATGGGTGTATCTAGATTCTACACTTAAATTACACGCTCGTTGATTAACGTCGACGTAAAGCAACCCTAAGCGTTAGTCGGTCACATGTTACTGTAATTTTGTTAAGTTAATATTATGATTAAGACACCATATTTGGATTGAACAACACATCAGACAGTAGAAAAAATAATAATTTCAATAGTAATTAATTTGCAATATTAATTATTGTGAAATTGCCCTTATTACAACTATACGCGACAAATACGTTTACCTAAACGATGTTTCGTACTCAATCCTCTGTTTTATAATATAAAAACTTTTTTACAAAAAAAAACAACCGACTTCAAAAAAAAAAACACTACAAAGTGATAAATAACTTTAATTTCGGAAGTCGGTGTCGTTGGTTCCGCATTTTCGTTTTTTGACACCGACTTCCGAAATTAAAGTTATTTATCACTTTGTAGTGTTTTTTTTTGAAGTCGGTTGTTTTTTTTTGTAAAAAAGTTTTTATTTTTCAATTTTTAGTTGTACCTACCCCACAAAAAAGTAAACAAAAAGATCGTTAATGTAGACAATGTAGATAAAATTTAAGATTGTTGTTGATTTTTCAAAAACCGCTTGTCCGATTTCGATAAAATTTTCATGGGACCATTTGGGAAGTAGGTATACCCTTTCCAACAAAAAAAGAATTTTTCAAATCGGTTGGCAAGCAACGGAGTTATGCGGGAACAAACATAAAAAAAAAAAATACAAACATTCGAATTGAGAACCTCCTCCTTTTTTAGAAGTCGGTTAAAAACTAGACTTCTTAAAATAAACTTTAGCTCTAAACATAGTATTCAGAAAGTAAATTTGGGAATACATTTATATGGAAAAATACGACTCGGCTACGCTCTTAATAAAGCAAATAAACTGTGAAATAAACAATACAATACCACATTTTCTAATAATATTTAAGTATAAGTAGGTACTTACATTTCTGGTTGAGTAGGAACTATGAAGAATGATAAGTCCGGGTTTGCGAAATCATTATTGAGGCACCCGAAAACACTACAATATTGTTTTCCCCTTTTTGAAGTCATGATACTCGTAATTTAAGTGGCCGCCGCCGGCGAGAGTTGACGAACGCAAGCGGTCATGTAGCGTACGCGCGTGCTCACAGTCGCGCTGCACAGCCCGCACTGCCGCCACCTTATTCCCTCATATATTATGCTAGCGTGTGCGTGAAATCGCGTGCCGACATGGCGCGCGGCGCGCACGCACACATTCAAACCGAGAGCGGCACGTTTGTATGAAGATGTTCTACTGTATATTATACTGTGGTAGTACGTAGCAGTTCATATCACACTAATATTATAAAGGCGAAAGTTTGTGAGTGTGTGTGTGTGTGTTTATGTGTTTGTTACTTCTTAACGATCAAACGGCTGGACCAATTTTGATAAAATTTTGTATGGACGTAGCTGACACCCTCGATTAACATATAGGCTACTTTTTTATTATCCCGATATTCCCACGGCATCAACATTTACGCGGGTGAAACCGAGGGGCGCAGCTAGTAATATTATAAAGGTGAATGTTTGTGAGTGTGTTTGTATGTTTGTTACTTCTTCACGCACAAACGGCTAAACGGATTTGGATGAAATTTGGCACACAGTTTATAACCAGGATTAACACATAGGATACTTTTTATCCCGATATTCCCACGGGATCGACACTTATTAGGGTGAAACCGCGGAGCGCTGCTAGTTGTTCATTATCATGAGTAAGTATCATACCATCACGGCTTATAAATTTTATACACAGTTTATTGGTAGACATTATAAGAACACCTCATGCCTTGGTGGAAATATTAGCACAAGTCAGCAATGTGGTAGTAGCAGAGCTGACTGATTATGATGTGCCATTTAAATATAGTCATTTGAGGCTATTGAAGGGATAGTGATGATCACAAGTGGTTTTGATGGTAAATCGTTAGCTGTTGAGTAGCCTTTAGTCGTTCAAAGTGGCGAGATGAAAATTTTCGTTCAAGCGTTTATTTACAAATCTGTGATCAATGACTACTTCCAATTTTATACAGCAACCTAACTGCGTAACACACTACTACTCTCAATTTGAATCATATTTCTAATCCGTTGCTCCATATGTTCGAAAAATGTGTCTGCCCAACAACGCGAATAACGCAACGAATGTTGTTGCACTGTCAAAATGAAACCCATTGCTACTGTTAGTGTGTTACGCAATTACCCTGCAGGGTCAAATAGCTAGCGAAACTCCGCAGACGTGACGGGTACCGTTATCTCCCCCCATAGTCAAAAAGAAAAAGTACGGACAGCGTCAGAGAAAAGGAACCCCCTTTGGTAATGAGTCCCCTTTAATAAGTAACCAAAGGGGGTTCCTTTTCTATGACGCTGTCTGTACATAACATACAGGGGCAAACTGTCACCATCAATTCAGCACATAATTCTAGAAGTAGCGTAAAAACTTTTCGTATCAGAATCATGTACTTTAGTGCTATTCTGTAAAAACCTCACCGTGAAAACTTAGGGCTGGCGCTCATCTGGCGAAGCGCAACGCAGCGCGGTCGACACTGCCAAACAAATATTGACCTTACAAGAGTTGAAATAAAGTTGAGATTCAATAAACTTCCATTAGCTCGAGAGCGTAACTAAGCGGAAAAAGGTGCGCGTCTCAGGTTATTTATTTTCGACTTTATTTAAGGGCTCGCAATGTTGATTTTTGTTTGACACTGACAACCTCGCTGCGCTGCGCCTCGCCAGATGTACGTCGGCCCTTAGGTGAAGTGAGCTTAAAGTCAGTCCCTAGCATCAGGTGGAATGACGGGTCACTTCAAGATCACTTCATCTAAGTTATCAAGGTGATATTTTTACAGAAAAGCACCGCTGAATCCATGGTAACGGGTTGCGTGTCGATATTATATCCCTACCATTCTGTATGCATATTACATACATACTTTAATTCGAAACAGATAGAGGACAGTTCGATGCCAAAACCAAGTAGGTAGCATCAGAAATAGAAATAATTAGTCTCAGATTGGATCAAACAAATAAAAATAATGGCCAAAGGAAAATATCACATTGATTGCCCAAACAAACAGAAACAATAATTATTATGGCTATTCATCATTTGTTTATTTCGACGATACTTAGCTGAATACAAAAACAAAGTAGTTACCTATCTAGTTTCAGTAAATCGAACTCTGATTTATTTCCGTCATTATTCAGTAACTAAGTAGGTATGATTTCTAATCATTTTCCAAAAGAGGACGTAACTATACCTACTAAAGAGTTTCTTACCCATTCTTCTCCAATACGAGTTCTATCTTTTAGAAGGCGAAACCAGAATTAATTCTATTTTCTTGTAAATTTTGACATTCAAAAGTCAAAGTCAAATCATTTCGCCCGGCATCTGTGTTCCCGGCCCACATTTAACCCGTCTGCCTTCAAATCAAGAGTGAACAGGCATCTTCTGGGCACGCTCGTTCCATCATAGACCTCATCTATCGCTTTCCATCAGGCGTGATCGGGGTCAAGAGCGCGTCCATTTAAAAAAAAAAAAAAATTATGAAGCCTTGAAATAAATAATTTGACTACCATGTTGAAAATAATACGTGGTCTATCAGCCATCAAGAGATTGAAGACAGACTAAAAAGTGGCAGTCAAGTGGAACATTCTAGCAAACATCAAACAAAGTAGGAAAAGACGCAGTTGTAAGGAGACAAGTGGGTCGCTCTACTTGCGAGACGGAACACAAAAGACACGATGTGAGCATCAACATATGTACAGACAAACATACAAATATGTATACGACACATAAGATGAGATACACCACCACGATATGAAGGAGTGGACTTACGTTTCCAATTCAGCTGCACTTGGCATTTTTTACTTTTTCTTTTGGGTAGGTATGAAATTAGCTCGAATACACTAAACGGAGTTTTGTCACTACAAATTAAGCTCAAATACACTAAATAGAGGTTTAATTCTATGAAATTAGTCTGAAAACAGTAAAAGAAGATTTTAATACTTAGCTTAAAAGAAGATTTTAAGACTTAGCTTGAATACATTAAAATAAGATTTTAATACTATCGAATTAGCCCGAATACACTAAACGGTTGCCACACAGCCCACACATATTTATCCTGTGGCTTCATGCAAAATACCGAACCAAAAAAATTTGGGAAAATAATGGTTTATCAAGATCTAATGCGTAATTGCATATATTATATAGGTATTATATAACGTAATAATTAAATTAATGGCCAATAATGTAAATGGTTTTCCGTAAGGTTTAATCCAATTTGTTTTCCTAAAGTAACTGAAGATAAAGGGCCTACTCATATTTTTCGTTTAAAATTCCAAAAATAATGATAAAAAGGATATTTGTGCTGAAGGTTAAAAATCTGTTGATTGATTTATTAAATTGACGTAGATATCTACGCAAAAATGATCCAACCCACAGTATGGTCGAAAAAGAAGCTGAGTATGCCAAATTAGTCTTTATGGTCTATATTTATTCCGAATAAAACTTATTACAATAAAAAAGGACAACAATTTGTACAACTATGTCCCAGATCAACACAATCACAAAATAGAATATACAATTTAAACTTCAAACTTCATTATCTCAAAAGTGTCATTTTGTGGGTTGGATCCTTTTTGCGTATCTACGTCCAAATAGTGTTTACAAGATCAGTGCTGAAAGTAAAAGAAGCTGTTGATTGATTAAGTAGTTATCAGGATCAGTTTCAAAATAAACTACCTACATCGTTTATCAGCTCATATTAATTAACATTAAAAGCGTGCTAGATAACTGTAAGACAAAGTAATTATGTAAGTAGGTTAGTGCAGCTAAAGACAAAGGGAACAAGGAGCAGATTTACAGTCCATTTTTCCTTACATGTCGTAATTGGTAAACAATGTATACTCGTACAAATCACGAATTTCTCGTATTAATAACACGCTTAGACTCATGTTTGAATGTCGTGATCTTTTTAGCCAACACATATTATAACATGAATAGAATAGAAGCCCGAAAGTCTGACAACCAGTCTTACTAAGGGGTATCGTATTACTTATCTACATAGTAACTGGGTTGTGGAGGTCAGATAGGCAGTCGCTCCATGTAAAATACTGGTATTTAGCTGCATCCAGTTAGACTGGAAGCCGAACCCAACATAGTTGGGAAAAGGCTATTCTTATAATGATATGGTATGAATACACGAAGCTGGTATAAATTTACTTCGTGTATGAATAGCATAAAAACTGTTTCGAATGATCAATTTTAAGAAATCTAACGCCATATTGTTTACCAAACGGGACAAGTAAAGAAGAACACACTATACAGCGTGACTACTTTCTATCTATATATACACAATAAAGCATGCACATGCATTTACTCAGTACCTTCGCATTATAAGCTCTCAAAAAGCCGCAAGCAGGCACTAAGTCTTGGTTATATGGTAAGGGATATACTTGTCACACGCCATGCCGAAGTTACCTAGAAATAATAAGGGTATGAATTGCGGAATAGGCTGGCTGCAGACATCAGACAATGACAGTTCTGACCAGCGCGCAGCGCCCTAATTGCGTAACACTTACATAGTAACTCTTTAGTAATCTGTGGTAACACACGATCAATCCCAATCTGATAGATTTTGAAGGAAATTCTTAATCCATGGATTCAAATATTTAGGAAAGTCGTCTGCTCGAGAACGTAAATGGCGCAATTTATGTACAGACGCCAGCACATCAAGCTACCCGAAACTGTCATCATTTCCCAATCAACTTTGAACCTTATTCTTTAGCGATAAAGTTGAAAATCTATTCAAAAAATTTGACAGATTGTAGTAGCTTGATGTGCTGGCGTCTGTACTTGAATTGTCAAAATGATTGGCATTGTAAGTAAAGTTACGCAACTACCACGAAAGTCAGTAGGGTCTCTCAAGGTTTAGGAAGTGTTTTCCTTTCAAGAAAATCGGTTGGAAAACTTTTTCACTCGTTTTACTTTAATTATGACTAACTATTCTAAATTCTGATTGTCTGTTGATAGTTTTTATAAGGTTGTTTTCATGTGTTCTATGAATGATCACCTTTTTTTTTTTTATCGTGTGGAAATCCTCATGGATGTCCACCACCCTCTGCTATGTCGTCTTTCCTCAACCCTTGGTAGACTGGTAGAAAAAAAAAGGTAGTACCTACTGTCAACTGCGGTAGTACCTAAGTTATTAATTCCGCATTCGCTCCTTTTATGTTGCATAAAGTTTAAGTAATTAATACAGTACAATTATCCTAACTTCCTAACTAATATTATAAATGCGAAAGTATGTTGGACAACGGGAATAAACGTTTGTTTGTTTCCTTTTCACGCCTAAACCACTGAACCGATCATCCTGAAATTTTGCATATACGTTGTCAGGTGTACAGAAACGGTCATAGTGTACCTTTCATCCCGAAAAGAAGTGCTGTCCCCGAGGAAAACAACAATAACGTTATTATGATAATAGATGGCGCCACGTGTCTTTCGAAACTTATGCGGGTGAAACCGCGGGACGCTGCTAGTTACTTATAATCTTATTATATCGCACATAGTATAAGTAGTTTTAAAAGTATTATCCCCTAGATCCTCGATACCCAGCCCGTGTTTTTATGATAGTTAAGTAACCTATCTACCTATAGGAAGACCGTGATTGATGACCCGCGTGTTTACGAGCTATCGATGTTGTATCGATGTTATCTATAAACGTAGTACGACTACTATCAGTAGGTGAAGCCAATCGATTTTTTATGAAGTTCAGTTTTAGGAACGGTGTTTTGGTCGGATTTCTATCGTAGACTAACTTCCTGCCCGCGACTTCGACCACGTGAAACATAAAATATATACAGGATTATTTTGTTATCACCATCCAAATTTTTACAGGGTGTTCTACCCATGAATATGAAAAACTTGCACTATGGGACCAGCTTTGAAATCACAAAAAAAATCAGCTGTTTAATACAAAAGTTCAATACCTACTTGACCAAAATGTATGAAACATAAGATTTTTTTTTCGTGATTTCAGAGTTGGTCCCATAGTGAAAGTTGTTCATATTCATGGGTAGAACAACCTGTAAAAATTTGGATGGTGATAAAAAAATCTCCCTGTATATCCTATGGCACTAGGCAATATTGTAGCTTCTTTGGAATCGGATCAGTAGTTCCGAAGATTATCTTCTACAGACAAACTCACACATTTTATTTATTCGTAATATTACGAGTAGTATAGGTACCTAAGTTTATCTGCAGCCAGCCCAAAGCTTCTATAAGATACATAATATAAACTATGACAATATAGTAATTCCTACTGTCTTAATTAGATACAAATACTGAATTACAAGATGCCTTCATGAATCATAATTAATTACTGCATTTAATTAATTTACGAATATCCAAGTCAGCGACTTTCCTCAAGTTGTTTTGCAGTATTTAGAAGGAAGTCTCCCTATCTACTATTGCTAGGTAAATACATAATGTAAATAAATAAACAGTAAAACAGCTTTAAAGAACAATTTATTTTCTTATACAATAATTATTTACTTAAAGGTTATCTAAGACAAAATCTTGAGGGAAATCACTTTCTTGGCTATATAACGAAATAAAAGGATTTTTTCTATCGTTAGTCTTGTCTGACCTCGAAATATTCCAGACAAGGAAGTGATCGAGCCAAGTTCAAAAATAATTTTAAAATTAAAATCTATTCACTAACAACTTACCGAAATATTCTCTTCAGCCGACTAATGACTTGGTATTTTATATACACGTTTCTCACACAATACTATGCTATGGGCACACTTGCGTACATTTATACATTGTTCAAATCACTTTTGGTTCAAATAAGCCGATTCCATTATGCTGATTAATTTTACCGAACAAGATACCTGTGGCGTGTTAATGAAAATGAATTAATGTTTAACCTAATGCTTTCATTTTAAAAAAACTTTGCCTTCGTAACATTTTTGAGTCTATGAGTCTAGCGGGGTAATTACGTAACATAAATGATATAAATGGCAATCAATCGCAATGCTTTTCATTTTGACATCCGTTGCTTCATACTGAACAGATGATGAACTGCCAAAATGAAAGGCATTGTGATCAATTTGCATTTTATGTGTGTTACGCAGTTATCCAGGAGATGTAAATTAGATTTTATTTTAATATGACTGTAACACGTCTGTTGTCAGATGAAATTAATTAAAAACTGTCAGTTATCAATAATACTTTAGTGCCAGATTTAGTTGACACGTTGTTATTTTTGGCAAGTAAAAATAACCCATCGATAATTAAATATGACTCAACGAGCAAAAACTTGCCAATTTTTTGCGAGTTTGTTGACGTAACTTCCTTTTAAGTTTCGTTTTTGTAGTTGATTTTAAAAATAACTGTTTAGGGGCCATCTCCACGAGCGAGAGAATCGCGACGGATCCGCGCTTCTATCGTCGGGTCGTCTCCACGAACGAGCGATTATTCCGCCAGCGTATCGTCGCGACTGGTAACGGAATCGCCGCGTGCCCGCGACGACTCGTAACGGAATCGCCGAATAAACTTTTCAATGTCTTGCTTGGCGAGACGCAACGCTGCGTTTGACAGCGCGCCCGCCGCGCGCTCGCTGCGAGAGCGCCACGTTCTGCGGCGAGCGCGCGGCGTGCGCGCCACCAGTAGCGACGATACCGCGGCGATACGACGACGTTACGCGCGCACATTGCCACTCGTCGCATCGCCGCGATAACATCGCCGTGTGGAGACGCTTTCATAGAGAGTGTATAGAAATAGGTACGTGGCACGACGTGACGACGATATTATCGCCGCGATTCTCTCGCTCGTGGAGACAGCCCCTTACTTTATTCACGAGTAAAGTAATGGTAATTTAATACTGTTCCATCATCATAGGTAATACGAAACCTATGACTTAATAGGAACAATTAAAAACATTAACATCAATTGCAACTTTGCGGAAATTCTCATGGAATTATTTTCCGTAAGTAATTCCAATGAATATGAACTGTTTGTAATTCCATATTAAATGCAATATAAAGCATCCATTTTGTGTGAACTAGATATCAAAAGACGAACATAATATATAAAGTTGCTGTTAGAGAGTCAGAGATGACTTACAATTTCATTGGATTACATGCAATGACACGATACATTCTATTTAACATTTTATTTCAATATACACGGGTCTCGTGCGAGCTCGATCAAATAAAAAAATATCTTTGGTGTTTGAACTTGGCTGTGCCATTTTTCATTATATATCTTTAAATATTGACCATTATGTTTTAAGTATTAGAAATTAAAATTTATCAAATTTTTCCTCGTATTATATGGGTGCTCAGCTTTTACCTTAACAAAAATAAGGATTATGTAGGTATATTGTATTTTTACATACTTAAACCATTTTTAAACTGAAAGTTATTTTTTCTATGACAAAAGATTATTTTCTTTACGTTTATCCATAGCTCCATAATACAGAAAGTCTTGTCTATGGGATATTAATTTAATATCGTTGTGTAATGAGGAGAATACAAATCTAAACAATGTTGATTATTTCACTTGATTATTTGTTGCAGTTAACAGTAACTATTATGTAAAGAATCTCTGACATTCTTTATGCATTATTAAGGGAATCTTAGTCGCGATGAGGAAATATAAAAGATAAAAAATGTTATGTCGCATTTCCGTCTGGTATAATTTATTTACTTACTGACATGTAATTGTGGAATTATTTATTACGTGGAATAAATAACAATGCAAATTACCTTTACTGAGACCAAATAGTTTTAGATATTACGTTGTTATTTTTAAGCAGCAATAACAAAGTAAACGTTGCACGTGGATTGTGATAATCAGGGCAAACCCTGCTATATTTTAAGACGTCCTTTGCAGTTAATTTGCCAAGGATGACCGGTTAATTAGGCACAGAAAATGGACCTACGTTGTCACATTTATTTTCATAAAAATGTATCTAATTTCAAACCAGTCCTGTAACTATACCGCCAAAGCTTTTAAAACGTAACAAAAGTGATAATAATAAACGCCTAAAACCGATAAATTAACGCACTTAAACCAGACGCATCCAAATACAGATTTTAAAGGAAATTTTACAATTTACAATGTCACCACATGGAATCACTGAAACACACGTTATTTTGTTTGTAAAACCACTGTTTTCTGTGATAACACGGCTGGGCTATCACTGATATTATGTTAATATTACGTATTTTGTACAGACTACACAAAACAGCCAGTGCAAACTGTCCATCCACTCCATACCACAAGCTGTCATCTGGGGTTTCCCCCTATTCAAGCGAACCCCACCCATAATACAATCCCTTAAAGTTTAACATAGCCTGTCTGTATACCGGTCCTAGGGAAACATGCGCAGTGGTGCATTGCGCACAATATTGATTGCAATCATATGTATGATGGAAAATATGGCGGAAAATTTGATTTCGTTTTGGTTTTTATTGTCATTTTATATGGATATAACTTTAGGGTTATGGCCGTTTATAGGGAGGATTCGGAAATAATAAAATAAACTGCAACGTTCTGGTTAACAATGCATCTATTGAACGCATTCTTTACATAATGTTAGCCGAAATATTATTATGATGTAAATAAACTTAAATGTTGGAATTGTAGGTATAAATATGTTAAAAAATCCTACTGTAAATACCAATGACTGTAAAGTAATTATTTATTTTTAGTTTCCTTTGAACGTCGGTTTCTAAAAGAAAAATATAAAGTAGTCTTTCCTGCAGACGAGTTTGCCGTGGAAAAATGTACTTGCGTTCCCATTGAGGGACCACATTTGAGTTTTGAGCTTTTGAATGCATCAGCCTTTAGTAAAAGTTCTCAAACAATTGTAAATTCAGCCTTTAATTTGTAAAAGTAGCCACTCAAAAGTTACAATCGATTAAAGGTGGTCCCTCAGTCGTGACTGACAGGCATCCCTATCTCAAAACCTAGTTAAAATTTGCAACTGCTATAAATTACTACTCTTAGTAAAAGATTTGTAAAACTAATTTATTTGAATATCAACCCTTCCTGTTCAAGGAATAAAAAGAACTAGCAAGCGGAAGGTGGTCCCTCAATCGATCACCATATGTTCACCTTGAGTGGAGACCACAATGGAATTTGAAATTTACATACGGGTCTAGCGTTAGTAAAAGTACTTGAATGATTGTATATTCAACCTTTAGTTTGTAAAAGAAGCCATTCAAAAGTTACAATCGAATTAAGGTGGTCCCTCAATTGAAACGTTAATCATAAGAAAAATCAATTTACGTAGCATTCGGAAGTTAAATAGACGAATGATACAGTCTATACTTTAGTAGTATTTGGTGTTTTTTTTTTGAAGTCGCGGTTGTTTTTTTGTAAAAAGGTTTTTACATCAAACATTACTACTAATGAGACAGTAGCAAAGTGTATGTATAAAAATTTGTTCGTTTAGAGGACTGTCATCAAATTTAAAGCTTAAGTCGTCGTAAGAACGTATGCTCTCATTAAAGAAGTAGAGACATCTGTAATGGCCGAGCTCACTGGCGCTAGTTCCGGGAATAAATTCAATAGCCCCAACTAATTTGTAGAAATTTTGTTTGACTTTGATCGTTCGAGGTATTTCGCTAATCGGTCCTTTAGGTATGTCGTTTAAATTGAAAGATATAAAATCTGTAAGCTCATATTCGTACGTCACTTTATTATTACACAATGTACATTCTTTAATTTCGTCACGAATTAAAATGGCGTCTTCCAAAATACTAATGCCAAATATTTTAATAAGCTGAATGTTCAAACTGATAAATGTATATCTTTTTAAAATGTTTTCTGTTTGACACCATGCATTGCTACACAGTTTGGAGAATTTGACACTAAAAAAAATCTTATTAATAACTTCTTCGAAAACGGTAGACACATTACATTCGCAACTGTAAGTAACGATGTCTCTGATTTTATTCTTTTTATTACAAGCTTGGGAAATTATTTGTGCTCTCAGGATGTAAATATCATCTATCTTGTAATTATTGTCATTCAAGCCTTTAATATACATTAAAATTATGTCATCATCAACATTAGCCTCATTAAAGCAGTCATGTAGCACAAATAAAGGAAAAAATCCGACAATCGTATATTTGTAGTTATATTAAAAAAAAACTGTGATAAACTATTTACATACCTACAAATTTGTACGAAATACTCGTTGCACGAGTCCGACTTATCCGGATTTTTTTAATTATTTGCGGCTTGAGTTACTAGTCATCGAAACAATTTTTTTTTAAGTATGTTCACGTAGGTACGGGACGCGCAGATTTTATTTTTATTAAAAATTATTATCAACAGTCACTAGAAAAACCCTGCTGTGTGGTCACCTCTATCTTAGTATTTCTTCCCAGCTATTTGATTATTATTTAAAATAAAACGGTACATTTTTTGATACTGTTTAGTAAAGTAATCGTTAGTAAAAAAAATTTACTAAAGGATAGACTGTAGCATTCGTCTATTTAACTTCCGAATGCTACGTAAATTGATTTTTCTTATGATTAACGTTTCAATTGAGGGACCACCTTAATTCGATTGTAACTTTTGAATGGCTTCTTTTACAAACTAAAGGTTGAATATACAATCATTCAAGTACTTTTACTAACGCTAGACCCATATGTAAATTTCAAATTCCATTGTGGTCTCCACTCAAGGTGAACATATGGTGATCGATTGAGGGACCACCTTCCGCTTGCTAGTTCTTTTTATTCCTTGAACAGGAAGGGTTGATATTCAAATAAATTAGTTTTACAAATCTTTTACTAAGAGTAGTAATTTATAGCAGTTGCAAATTTTCACTAGGTTTTGAGATAGGGATGCCTGTCAGTCACGACTGAGGGACCACCTTTAATCGGTTGTAACTTTTGAGTGGCTACTTTTACAAATTAAAGGCTGAATTTACAATTGTTTGAGAACTTTTACTAAAGGCTGACGCATTCAAAAGCTAAAAATTCAAATGTGGTCCTTCAATGGGAACGCAAGTGAAAAATGTTACGAGAGAATTTTACGTTCTAATAATTTTCAGGTTTTATTTGAAAAGTTTATGTTTGATAGTGTTTTGTTTATTTTTCCAGAACTAAGCTGTTTCTAAAAGAGTGCTTGTTCAAGTCAAGAAAAACTGCAAAAAAAATAGGTATATGTGTAAGACAATAATGCAATTTCAATGATGATTCGCGTAAAAAAAGTTTCTGGTATGTCACAGACAGAAGTCAATATTCCGAATATTACAGGTTTCAGCCATTCATCATTCGTTTCATTCATAATATCTTTTATAAGACTATCTTTTTTCCAATTATATATATTTTTTTTAGTCTTACATTCCTACTAGGTGTGAAATGATTTGATTTAATTAATAAATTGTTTATAGGTAGACCAAACGATTACATAATAGACATAAAGCTCTAAAGATAATTTTCAAGTGAGTTCTTACAAGTTTACCGACGCTACGATTATCTAATAGGTACCTTCTTGTAATTGCGTAGGTACTAATTGATATTATCAATCAACTTAATTATTTTATTACATTGATTTTTATCGTAGTGCTATTTATCTGCACGTGCACCCTTAACAATTTTTTATAAGGGTACTTACGTATATCGTGACGTATGCACATTAAGTAAATGATAAATTAAAAGCATTAAGGAACAAAATTACGTAGAAAAAAAAGGTAGGTAAATATGGTCACCTGTTACCAGGGAACCAAGAAAAAGTTCTAAAATACTAGCAGCGCCTCGCGGTTTCACCCGCATAAGTGTCGATGTCGTGGGAATATCGGGATAAAAACTATCCTATGTCCTCTCCCGAGACTCAAACTATCTTTATAAGTATCTACCCAATTTCATCTAAATCGGTTCAGCGGTTTAAACGCGAAGAGGTAACAGCCAGACAGACAGACAGACATACTTTCGCATTTATAATATTAGGTCCTTACATATGAAATTGGCGTTTTTCGTACTGGCCACTTTAATCACGAATTTCTCCTCTTTGGTAAGGAATACCAAATTCAAATTTGTACAGCTATTTACTCATGTATTTGTGCTTCGATGACCGTCATTCATTTGTTTTTTTTCTTCTGTTTTTTCTGTTTGCGTCACTCATTTTACAAAATGGAAAATTTAAAATATCGCATCATTTACGAGTACGAGTTCCGCCGTGGCACTAGTGCTGCGGAAACGACTCGAAGGGTGAATGATGTGTATGGCGGTCATGTTGCAAAAGAAAACACAGTTCGTTTTTGGTTCCAACGTTTTCGTTCTGGAAATTTCGACCTGCAGAACAAGCCCCGTGGACGGCCTGAGACCCAAGTTGATAATGGAGAATTGAAGGCTATTGTGGAAGCGGACCCATCGCAAACCACGTCCGAGTTAGCTGCAGGCTTCGATGTTAGTGATAAAACTGTTTTAATTCACTTGAAGCAAATTGGGAAGATTAAAAAGCTTGAAAGGTGGGTACCTCACGAATTGACTGAAGCAAACCGGCAAACGCGCGTCGACTGCTGCGTTACATTACTGAACCGGCACAACAATGAAGGTATTTTAAGCCGAATCATTACCTGTGATGAAAAATGGATTCTTTACGATAATCGGAAGCGCTCAGCGCAATGGTTGGATCCTGGCCAGCCAGCCAAATCCTGCCCCAAGCGAAAATTAACCCCAAAAAAGTTACTTGTAAGCGTTTGGTGGACTAGTGCCGGTATTGTTCATTACAGTTTTCTCAAATCTGGCCAGACTATTACAGCTGATGTCTATTGTCAGCAATTACAAACCATGATGGAAAAGCTAGCGGCTAAACAACCAAGGCTGGTCAATCGCTCCACGCCACTGCTGCTTCACGACAACGCCAGACCACACACTGCGCAACAGACGGCTACCAAATTAGAAGAGCTTGAATTGGAATGTCTTAGACATCCTCCGTACTCCCCGGACCTTGCTCCAACAGATTACCATTTTTTTCGCAATTTGGATAACTTTTTGCAAGGGAAAAAATTCAACTCCGATGGGGCAGTCCAAATCGCCTTCAAAGATTTTATTGATTCCCGTCCGACTGGTTTTTTTAGTAAAGGGATCAATGAACTACCTATAAGATGGCAAAAGTGCATTGAAAACAATGGTTCATACTTTGATTAATTAAATATATTATATTAAAAAATATTCGACTTTTTGTTCCTTCCATACAAAACGCCAATTTCATATGTAAGGACCTAATATTAGTATGGATCGTCTTTAAATTTCAGGAAGGTCTGTCTGGCTGTTTGTTTCGGTTAATCTCCGAAACGGCTGGACCAGTTTGCGCACTAGTTAATTTTTTTCCCGTATAAGGGTTCCCATGACGTCACTTGTGAAGGGACTTTTAATCTGCTAGGTACCTACCTATGTTGTAGTCAATCGATGCCGTGGCACCCACGCAAGAATCGATAAACATAGTAGGTGTAGTGTAACATGCATGTAGTAATGGAATTAACTTGATCTCGACACAATTATAGGAAAGGTCAAGGTCTCTAAAGTGTTGCACTTATTTATATACGTACCCTAATAACCTAGACTACCTACTGATTGTAGTTTCATGTTTTTTGTATGTTATTTTCTCTAAAACTCTATACCTAAAATAATTATAGAATCGAAACCATGTTCCAACTTTTAAAAGGCTTTTCAAGTACCATGCTCTGAATAATGTTTTTAGAATTGTAAGTTTTTACTGTTTTTATAACTTAATTTTAGTTTATAATCAAGCGAAACCGAAACTTATCTTAATTATTATGTTTTTCCTCATAGGATTGAATAATGGTATTCTTTTTGAGCGAAATATTTAATTTATTATTGTCTTAAACTGTAAAAGTACTGTGTTTATTTAGCACGCCGTATTGACAACCCGAAATTAAACTGTCGTGGAACACCACATGGAAATAAGATTCGATTATGGTAGGAAGTTACTCGCCAAGTATACAAAATTGTTTTTATATTATTTTGTACCTACAAAGCTATCCAAAAATTGAAAAGCAAAGCGGAATTATTGCTTTGCTTTTAAATTTTTGTATACAATAAAAATCATGAATAAAACCTAGCTTAATTTTGTAGCAGCTACTGTTTCAAATAATATCGTGAAACCATTTTCCGTGTACAGTAAATAGGCGAGAATTTTATTTTATTTTATTTGGGAAACAAACAGATGCAAGGCCTTTAGTGTGGGACGCAACTCGTGTCGATACTCTTGCGCCATCCCACCTTCTTGGATCGGCATGCTGTGCTGGCGCTGCTGCTGCGGCTGCGGAAAACCTCAAGCGGCGAAAATATAATATCTCATCGGAAATTGTATTTTCGAGCCGTTTGGGGTTGAAACCCTCGGGCCATGGGGTCCGAGTGCTCATGGTCTTTTTAAGGAAATTTCAAAACGGCTGGTTGACACTTCCCGTGACCCAAGGGCTGGCTTTTACCTTTGCCAAAGGCTAAGCATTGCCATACAACGTGGTAATGCCGCCAATCTCTTGGGTACCTACATTACCAGTCGACAGCGATGCGGATGAATTTTTCGACGCTATATTTTAGTTTGAATATAGTTTTATTTAAGTTAGGTTTTAATTTTGTTATTTTTGTTAATTAAGGATATATGTATTCAAAAGCTAATTTTTAAAACATATTTGGTACCTACCTACTAATCAATTAAATGGTCTGAATTCATAAAAAACAGATGCAGGAACAAACATACGAGTAAGTATACAATTAGTTCAACACAATCCAGAAACAGTTTCCACAGATTACTGAATGAATGACTGAAAGAATGTCAGCGAAGGCAGTGACTTGCCTAATAGCACGTTCCTTTGCTATTGTTAGATACTATTGTTTAGAAATGATTCATCTGTAGGTACATAGGTACAATACAAATTGAACCTTTGAGGCTGTAGTAGGTCATTGTCAGGCTGTATGTTGAACAAAATATCATTTGCGAGCGTAACAAATATGTATTTACCTACAGAATTATAATCATTAAAATCATCTATTAAGTACATTATGACTATGTATTTCATGAAATATAAATCAATAGGATTATATGAACTAAGAGGGTTGTATTGATGATTTTAATGATTATAATTCTCTAAATGCAGTGGAGGTCAGATTAGGCAGTCGCTCCATGTAAAATGCTTTGTTAAAGAAACTTGCTTTGTTAAAGAAACTTAAGGATTCCGATGTATAGTTTTTTTAACAGTCTTGTAGTCTTACCTACTCGCATAGATTGTTCATTAGTAAAGTTTCGTTGGTATATGCTGTAGATAACGGTGTGAGTTTCACATTTGTATTATATCTTTGTTTATAAATTATTTGCGCAGATATAATGTGTAACTGTTTGTTTGTCCCAAATAAATAAATAAAATAAATTCAGCTGCATCCGGATAGACTGGAAACCACAGATATAGATACACCTAGATAACGCAAGAGCACCTACTTCGCGTGCCAAAAATCGCACCAACTTACGATCGAAAATCATAAGCCGCCACTTTCGCGCTCAGTCCTGCGTACTGCTGGCTACGTGAGCGTGATCGAGAGAGCGCGAGCTTGTGACGTCATAGTAGGTAGTCAAAAAGTGACACGCTTAGTTTTCATACAATTCGTGATACTTGCGTTATCTAGGTATATCTATATCTGTGCTGGAAACAGATCCTAATATAACCCAACTATGTTATGAAAGGCCAGGCAGATGATGAATTCTGTAAATGCATATCTATTTGTTACGCTCGCGAATCATCTTTTTTTTTTCAAGATACAACCTGACACTGACCTGAAAACTGCAAAAAAACGTAAGAAAATTTGAATTTCGCGGGCAACATTGCGCGTCACCCCTAAATAGAAAGCTATGATCTATTCAGGAGAACTAGGTGTTAGGAGCTTTCTTTATTGCTGATCTCACTAGTTTTGAGCTTGAAAAAGTGCAAAAGTTTATGTCGTGATAAAAAGATCAGAGGTAATAGATATTACAGCCCGATTTATACTTTATGACGGCTTTGAAGTACACTACTGGCTGCGCAGTACCTCACCCGTCACCCCAGTTGACAGGAGAATTTGTTACTGCGCAGCGACTCGCCTGATGTTCCGATCCACCATAAAGTTTAATTCGGGCTGTATCACTCGAGAAACTACATGTGGGTAACAAGCGCCATATTACCTACTGCAGTCAGTAAACCCATGTTTTGTTTAAATACCGTACTTCATTCAAGCTACAGATTTGTCAAATAACACGATAGCCTTTAGCCCCCAAGCCCGATTGTTTTGACGCCCCACGCCGTCTATGTGGGAGGTCGCAGATCTGAAATGTTTACCAGCTGTTTGATAAATCAAGGCTTCATGTATAAAAACAAAAGTATTAAAGTACTCACACTGGCAAATACCTAATACTTTGTAACCTAATGGTCAATTCCCGTACCTAATTAAAAACTCATCTCAGTGACATTCAGTAAAAAAAAAATACAAAAAACTTTTTAACAAAAATACAACCGACTTCCAAAAGAAACACTACAAAGTGAAAAATAACTTTAATTTTGGAAGTCGGTGGCAAAAAACGTAAATACAAAACCAAAGACACCGACTTCCGAAATTAAAGTTATTTTTCACTTTGTAGTGTTTCTTTTGGAAGTCGGTTGTATTTTTGTTAAAAAGTTTTTATTTCACGATTTTTAGTGGGTCTGCTTATAATTTATCTAAGTTACAATAGCCAGTGTCAACATGCTCATCGCCTTTTACATAATATTGCTTTTCCCGATGCAGGGAAGTTAATTGTTGAGGAGTTCTCCTAGTCCACCATCAGCTCCATATTACCATTCACATCGTGGCGAGCATAAATTGCTTAGCAACCATATTAAAGTAATCGAAAAGCAACCCGTGAAATACTTAGATATTATTGAGTAGTTCCGGTGTCCATCTGTGGTCTTCATCATCAGTTCCACTTCACCAAATGGTGCTTTCCGAGAGCAAATGCACGAGTTGCAGGACAAATGTTTGTGTGATGAGCACGATCATTTGTTCTGTGACTGTCACTTATATTTTAAAGCTCACACTGAAAGAGTCGACTGATTTGTTTAAATTCAAAAGTATAATATTTTTAGTTTTGAAATCATGCTAAACTTTGCCAGCTCTAGTGGCCATTCTGATGTCAGGTGTAGAGATATTCTTTTGATAATAATTTCTAATGAGTAGAAAGTTCTAAATTGTTTTCGGTGCTGCTGCAATAAAACACTAAGTACCTACATCCTGCAATGACCCGCATTGAAAGACATGCTGCAATTTTTGGCATCAGACAAAACGTGCCGATTTCTCACACACATCGGCCGGACAACACAACAGTCTACGTTTCAAAATTAGATTAGCAAGACCACAGACAAAACAAAGACATTAATCCATATCCACCTGGATAATTCAGTACTTAATTATCAACGAAACTCACGTGATAAAAAGCGTGGGCACTTCATTTGATTCCTTGCCAATCGTCTGCAGCGAGCGCCGAGGAGACACCGCTTGAATGTGCAGGTACGCCAAGTCTGGACCTGGTGGGAGGAAGAATTTATAAGGTTATTGTGGAAATGTGGACACGCGTCATTGATAATGTAAATGGGGCAGAAGCGCAAAAATGTGACGCAAAAAAATGTAGGCGTGAAAGGTTCAATGTTAATAACAATTACCCAATTACCAACAAGAAATTTCATGCGGACGAAGTCGCGGGCAGAAGCTGTTTATAAACGTATTTGATAATTTTTAATTTTTATCATCCTAATACGACATACATTATAAATCTCTTCATATCAGATATAATAAAAAGTTCGAAAACATTACAAACGTCAACCCAGGTACGCGGGCGGAGTTGAGTATAATTTTTAAGTAGTTCATAATACATATTATTATAGGTAGGTACTCGACTTTCGAAATAGGCAGACTACAGTGGATTTCCCGAATCACTTTCAGACGGGAAAACACATGAAGAGGCGGATATATTTACAATGTAGGTTGAAATGTAAACAAACTGTCTAGACTTATGAAACACTACTTATTCAAGAATTATTAAAAGTCAAGGGCACTTGGTAGGGACCATGATTAATTATTATAAAAAAAAGACGGGTTGCACTCCGGGAGTGCCGGCAGAAGTGAAAACTTGAATATTAACGTTGAAATAAATCAATTATTAATTTAATTAATATAACTCATTTTTTTTCACTATTTCTGCATCACTTTTTTCATTAATAGATGCACTTTGTTCAATTTCCATATTTTAAACACTTTATATACACGAATTTTACGAATACACAGCAGTGTGGCTACTACACAGACGGTCGAGCCATCAGCTGTCCATCCATCCATCCATCCACTTCCACTTCGACTTCCACTTCGACTTCCACTTTGACTTCCACTTAGACTTCGACATCCACTTCGACTTCCACTTCGACTTCCACTTCGACTTCCACTTCGACTTCCACTTCGACTTCGACTTCCACTTCGACTTCCACTTCGACTTCGAATTCCACTTCGACTTCGACTTAGACTTCCACTTCGACTTCGACTTCCACTTCGACTTCGACATCCACTTCGACTTCCACTTCGACTTCGACTTCCACTTCGACTTCGACTTCCACTTCCACTTCGACTTCCACTTCCATCACCATCCATCCATCCATCCATCCATCCATCCATCCATCCATTGTGTCCGTGTGTCACTTCACTTCGGTTGGCGCCGCCGTAGAAAGAGAGGGGGGGAAATCTCTCCTGACGGTCACGTGTCCTGACGCGATGTCCTGACGCGAGTTTAACATTTTTTACCCATTACTAAAAGTATGCAACGCCGCTAAAGAAGTTTACACTTCAAAAAAAATACTTTTACACACATTTACCTTTAACCATATTGCTTTTTGCTTGGCCTTCTCCATTTTATCGTCGTTTTATTCTAAAATTGTTTGATTTTGCATGAATCTCTTTAGATTTATAACTTTCTTTTTATTTGTTTCTTATCAGAAATTAAATCTAAAGTATTATCATTAGGTACAACTATTGTTACTTTGACTTAAGAGCTTGCTCTAGGTATCATAATCGTAACGTTTGACAGAGCTATTGTATAGCATTTACCGTAGAACCGTTAGGTCATGGTCACAGGTCATGGTCCACCTAGTGACTGAAGTCCCTAGCTCTTTCTGTGAGGTGAAGTCGTACTGCTATAGAATTTTCACTTCTGGTGCTTGATGTAGGTATCTGAAAGTGCCATGGGGCGACTTGTCCCTCTATTTGCGAACATACTGACATACATCTTCCCATAATGGTCAAAATCCTACGCCCCCTTTTGAGCATGAAACAATCGAAATTTCGATTTATAATGTCCCCAGTGTCGTGAGCTACATGTAAGATTATCTTAAGGAGGAGAACTACAGCTCTGCGATTGCCAAACGAGTAGATTATACGGTATCTAATGATATGCCGCACTACTGATAGTTATGGCAATTTATGAGGAGGTTCTTGCTTGTTATAGGATCGATGCTTCGAGAATGAAATATTGCGGCACTATGAGGTATCTACGACACACCCTTTTCCGGGGGCCTATTGTTTGCTCCTCCATTAAAATGCTGATAGAAGCAGGCAGATACCTAATTTCGTAAAAGTTTACTAAATACTTAGTAGTAGGAGTGTATCTTATTTTAGTAACACATATCGACGGTGAAGTGTCAATATCTAATACCTTACTAATATTTTAGCGATTTTCACTTTATTGCATATTAGTAGGTAAAATATGAAATAGCTCATATTTGCAAATACATAAAGGTCTTGAATCGACGACAACGTTTCCTACTATTTGTTTGATATAGGTAAGTAACTTTTTTATTAAAATATTAAAAACTATAGAAATGAAACGTTTTTTTCGCCTCCTGTAAAATCATGATTTTGTAGTTATTAGATATTGATATTGCACCGTCGATATATCAATAGGCGTCATGTTATGTTAGCCCTTCTTAGCTAAATGCAACTAAATTGTTCTCGTAGTGAATATAAAGTTGGTTCACATATTCTCGTCAATAGTGAAGCTGGTATGGTAGCATTGAACTCCTATAAACTGTCGCATGCCAGATCACGCATTAACCATTCGCCTAATACTGGGGCCCCGCGCGCGCACAAAAGTATTTGAAAATGTTTCATACAGTGAAAATCTAATCAATGACAATAGGTATTATTGCTTTTTTGCAACGCCTGCTGTCAGTTGATGAAATACTTCATACTTACAGGACAGAACCATCTAGTATCGAGTAGTATAACTAATGATATGGATCATTGTCGATAATGGTGATTGAAAATGATGTATTGGAAAAGGTCAACTTTCAAGATGTTATGAACGATTACGTATCCAAAAAAGTTAGAAAAGTTAATATTTAAACTTAATGTATTGGACAAAACTATTTTCTTTCGTTTTTTGTTTTTATTACAACAAGAAAAAGTTAAAATTAAAACACCCGCGTTTTATTTTTCCTTCCTGCTCCATCATGTGACCGTGAGACGGTATCATCTCATATACTATTTCTACTAAGACCTGGATCATCACTTATCTGTAACCTATCCATTAAGACCATTTCGATGAGCCCAAATAATCTTTTACTGTAAGTTCCTGAGGAGTTAAGCATCAGTCCGGTGATGCTGATGATGCTAATTACTCACATCCCTTCATCAACTTTAAAAGTGCTGATGATCTTCAAACGGCTGAAAAGGGGCCCTGAGAATTGCATTACCTACGGGCCCCGACATAGTTAATCCGGCCCTGCCTAGATATACCTATAGGAATTATTAACGTCTTTCTTACCCTTCTCAACGATTTCACAAAGTCCAGTGTCGGACACGGAGCGTCCTCTCGACCTGCTGAGAGCCGATTCATTGTTCCTCTTGAAGTATGGCCAGTGTCTCGCCACAGATGTCCGTAGGATGCGATTAAACCTGTGTAGAATAAAAGGTGTCAAACAAACTTGCCAGCTATCTATTCATATTTTAAATAATGGTTCAGGCACCACTTACGGACCCTTGAATACTTCGGTTTCCGAAGTCAGAATGACTGACAACACGATTTGACAGTTGCCCCTACGCCCGATGTGTTTTTTCCCGGCCGAAAAAGAATGATTGGTGTTTTGGCCGGTACCTATGTCCAATAAAAACAACTTTGATTTGATATCAAAGTTTATATCATAAGCATCAATTTTTATTTGAGCAGAAGGCAGTGAAGTACCGGGTTAAAGAGATATAAGACCTGCAAGTACCATGTAAACATATTTATAGTTTACTAGCTGCGCCCCGCGGTTTCACCCGCGTAAATGTCGATCCCGTGGGAATATCGGGATAAAAACTATCCTATGTCCTTTCCCGGGACTCAAACTATCTCTATACCAAATTTCATCGAAATCGGTCCAGCCGTTTTCATGTTATGTCGTGACAACGGAAAACGGGTTTCATTTTTATATATATAGATGACGCTACTGTGCACTGCAGTTCTCAATAATATTAATTATTGACTCATAATATTGAGGGGGCTTATGGCTAGCTAAGTAATAACAGCCGAACGGGTCGATCGATCAGATAAAGCTGCGCTTGCCGCGGTTTGTCCCTGGATGGGTGACCATTTTAACATACCAAGACTAGTACATACTAAGTAATTGCTGGTTATAAGTTGCAATAAGTCGACATGCATTAGAACTCTTATTGGTCATCAGGCCAGGCTCCATACAAAAATGCACATCATTCTTTAATGTGACATGTTTTGTGGGATTAACTACATTCGGACGGGCTCGTATCTTTGTTGCCGGACTTAGGAAGTAGACCCCCAGGACATAAGCCTTCCGCAAACGTCACCACATCGACGGGTCCCGACTCCCTACCTTCTCACATCCAGTGGACTCCCGCGATCTTCACCAGTTCATCGGTCCACCTTATGGAGGGCTTACCTAAGCTGCTTTCCAGAGGCCTTATTCTCTATGACACAATGAACGAAACCGCGCGAAATGAACGCGAGATTGGCAGGATTTGCTAAGGAATTGACAAATATTGCACTGAATTGATTCGTGGTTTCGAAGTAAGGAATCGTTAAATGGCCATAGTGAATTAGGGCCCAGTACTGTACGCTTTCAGCCTTTGAACTTCTAAACTGAATTGATAATTTTAACACGGGTAGTACTGAAATGAAAACCGCATCAATTGAAGTTTTCTGAAGGAGACACATGATTAAATTGCGAGTGGTTCGTCAACTCGTCATACATGCCTTTTTTTATGGATGGGAAATCATCAAATGACCCCTCCCGCTCGGGTGGAGGTGGAGCGGAAGGGAGTGTCAAACTCTTACTGACTAAAACCCATCCGTGTTCCTTCCTTAGCCCTTTATGTTTCGGGGTAGCGGTAACCCTTTCGGACAATCCCGCACCCCCGGTCCTACATGCCTACGGCCCATTTGGGACGACTAGCGACTTGAAGAAAATCAAAACAAAATTTTATTTTGGGCCGTAGGCATGTAGGACGAGTTGACGAATCACTCTAAACTGCAATCTTACTACGGCGTAATATTTTGTAATCTATTTGTCACTTAGTCAGTGATAGCAGTGTAGATTTACTAGGAAAATAACAGCTTATCTAGATACCTACGGGACCCAGGTGTTCAAATTTACACACATTACGTGAGTCATTTACCTACCCTATGTATCATTGGAGATAAACTACGTATCAATACCTAAAGAAAATAAACATACACACTTAAACACTTAAAACCCTCATAATCAAACAATCTAAGTATACCTAACGTCGTATTATAGTCTTGTTTATATCTACTATTATTAATTAACATTTTAACAAATACAAATATTTTCGTGTCCATTTCGCCAAGGTCATATATTTACGACCAAATGGTTTCTATAATACTTACTATGTTCGTATCACCATAAAATATCTATAAATTATTTGGGAGAAAATCGCTAACTATTGACTTTTGTGTGACCTAAGTCAGCTAAGTGTAAAGAATTGTATCTGTTACCGGCCAAACCCGATTTCAGGACAAACTAGTTTAGCCTAGGCTAAACTAGTTCCGTCGACATAGGATGCAAGGGCGAGCGAAGGGCACCCCGAGGTTCGGTTTGGTTAGGTTACTTTAAACCCTTTACACAGAAATAGGGGCCCCGCGAAGCGGGGCTCCGTCGACATAAGATCCAAGGGCGAGCGAAGGGCACCCCCTATCGCGTATAGGAAGAACTAGTTTAGCCTAGGCTAAACTGGTTTGTCCTGATATTGGGTTTGGCCGGTAACATATCCATCAATTCTATCATCGCTTTCATTTTATTCCCTTATAGTCTCTTGGTACGATATCATTTTGATTGCGAGATAATATTGAATCAAGAGAAACTAGAATTCGTCGATAGAACTGTTTTCCTAGGGATCACGCGCTCGACTCAAGGCTACAATGGGCATCTCTTGCAGGACGGCTAAGTTCAGCTGCTTATGCTGTCAGAAAAATCCGTCAGTTTACTGATGTAGGTATGTACCGCGAGGCTGGTCTATTTTAGTTACTTTCATAGTATCATGTCTTACGGTATTTTACTTTGGGGACGGGCTGCAGACATCGATTTTATTTTTATTCTGCAGAAAAGAGCCATCAGAGCCATATATAATCTTCGCAGGCGCGATTCTCTAAGGGAACGGTTTAAGGAAATTAACATCATGACGGTACCTTGTCAATATATCTATGAAAACATCATGTATGTAAGGAAAAATTTACATCTTTTTAGTAAAAGAGGTGAAAGACATAAATTATAGTAGAAATACTACTTACTGTTACTAGAAATAGGGACCTATTAGTTCCACCAGGTTTCAGACTAGCTAAAGTAGACTCATCTTTTATGGGGTACTGTTTAAAATGTTATAATAAAATACCTCCCCACATTCTTCAACTGAATGAGACAAAATTCAAGTCTTGTATTAAACGCACACTATGCAGGCAGGCATATTATAAGTTAGGGGATTACATCGCGGATAAAAATGCCTGGCTCAATGCTGGTCCTGCTCCACAACCACAACTAATTGATTAACACTTAAAAATACTGTTGGAGCTGCTGAAGATTGTAAGTCTATCTTTGCATTGTATAAATTCAATCTCCTAGTATTGTATAATTGCATAGCACATGTGTGAGTACCTACTATGTACACACTATAAAGCTACCATTTACTGGGTACGTCTTTCATTGACTTGAATGTGCTCTGGCGGCTGAGAGTACCTATGTCATGCTCACTCAAATGTCTCGCTGATGGTGGCGCATGTGTTGGATCATTTAGCTCCCTTCAAAATGGTTGAGCTGATGGTGCTGATGCATGCGTCATGTTCGTGAACGGGCGCCGTCAGTAGGGACTGGTCATCTCTTTGCTGCCATGGCTTATTTTAATTTATTATTTGAATTGTTGTTTTTTCTCATCTTTTCATTATGGACGCTTTTAACGTTCTGCATCGTTCTCACATGTATAATTTTTAACATGAATGATGTAACCAAGACTTTGTAACCACATTATTTTGATTTAAAAGAGTGTCCATGGAGTTTCTTGCCCGTTCTTCTCCATAGGTACCTACGCTTTGGAATGGGCAACTAGCTTCATTTTTTCTGACTGACTGACTTCTTGACAATTCAAAAGTGCCTGTAGGTAAATGGTTTAATTGAAATAAATGCTTTGAGTTTGAGTTTTCACTCTCGTCGATTTGCCTTCGTCTGCAACAGTGCGGCCACGACCTTAGCCTACGAATCGCATTCGCACCGTCTACGCCCATGACGTCAGCATTCAGTCGTTAACACATTTTACTACATCCTTGCGTGAAACATGTGTTATTCAATAAGTAGGTAACCAATGTGAATCACATTGTTGAAATATCTAGGTAGTTACTTACTTTGACGAGTCCATAACCATAACAGCTTCAGGAGAAATGGTTAGATTTCTTTGATATACGACAAAGCCTAGAGCCAGCTGATTTTCCTTTTCACATCCATGTCGTAAAGGACGACTAAGAAATGAACTACTTAAGAAGAAATGGATGGCCTCCTCCCTTATTAAGAAATTGTGAGATGATCAGCAGCCTTCATTACGATTAGGTTCTTGTTCTTATTCAGTACCTACATACTTTACCGATAGTAGGTACCTACTTAAGTCATATATTATCCACAGAAGCTATTGGTGTACTACAAATAAATAGATACTTATAATTTTTCAGACCTTTCATTTGTTCAGGATCTACTTTTCAACCAACTGTTCTGAAGGTTTTACCTATGTCACCAAGTCGCAAACAAATTGGTTTTAAATGCAGTCAATGTTCCAATTAAACAAGTTTTTTAAATATCAGAGATCCCGTTCGTCTATCGATCCTAGTCCTAACCGACCTTCGCACACCGGGTTGCGGCCTGCGGGTCAGTGCGGGTCATACTATCTTTCGAGAAATGTCGTTTCTGTTTCACTAACCCAATTAGGGTTAGCCTTAACCTTAATCTGATGCTTTATATTAACCTCCTAAACTTGAGTAAGTACTTACTTCGCTGGCAGGTGGGTATTTGAACAAAATAAGTAGGTACCTATAGGTAAAACAAGGTTTGCCTTGCAGGACTTCCGATTACTTTTTACAATGGATTGGAATTATAAAACCAATAAACAACTTTTTAGGTACCTATATCTATGACACCTGCATGTATCTAATCGTATGTTTTTATGTGATAGATAGTATGTAACTTATCTTACAAAGAGAGCTCTACCTACCAGTCGCGTAGTTAATCCTAAAGGGGCCCTGCCATGTATCAAGATTTCTTGGGAGTCAAGATTTCTTTTTTGTACAAAGTAAATAAAATAGCATCCTGAGTTAAGGCCTAGGTGAATGGGTAGTTGTAGCCCGCGAAATTCAATTTTTCTTACGTTTTTTGTAATTTTCAGGTCAGTGTCAGGTTGTATCTTGATCAAAATATGATTCGCGACTATAACCGGTACGTATTTACAGAATTATAATAATTAGAATCATTAATACATCTTTCTAAGTTAGATTTCTACCGTTAAGAACAAATGGCTATTTGACAGTTGTAACGATAATAGTTATTTGTTATACAAGAGTGCAAAGTTGCTTTTTAACCGCGTGTTCAATTTTGATGACCGAGCAAGCGAAGGATTCTAAAATTGAATCACGAGCGCAGCGAGTGATTCAAAATTAGAATCCTGAGCGTTAGCGAGGGAATCAAAAGAGCACGAGGTGAAAAATCTTTGCACTCGAGTGCAACACGTAACTTTTCATTCCACCTCAGCGAGGAAATGACTAAATGCAAAAAAAAAACAATGACGTGAAAAAATGCCGCGTAAAGAACCGCGTACCATGGAATTATTATGTACTACCGTAGTACATAATAATTCCATGCCGCGTACAAAGCAAATTGAAAAAAGAACACCAAGAAGGTTCCGAGTCTGAGTTTTTAACAAATTAAAAAAAAGTTGTATGATATATTCGGCACCATAGAGGTAGCAGTAAATAGGTTTAATGTTTTTTTTAATTCACAAACTTAGTGCACACGATGTTCTAAATTCAATTTACTTTATCCTCTAGAGAATAAAAACGGCTTTTCCACTCAGATATTGAAGATTAAAAATACTCTTTCCGAGATGGTGGGATGAAAAATATATAATATGTTAGATATAGTAGCATATAGGTTCACAATAATCATACAATAGGTTTTATGCATTAAAATAAATTGTAAATATTTTATTTTTGAAAAATAAATTAGAGATTTTTTATCTGTGGATTACAAAAACTGAAACGCGAACGGCCATGATCGAGCATCGTATGACGTCACATCACAATAAATAAAACGTTGTGTGTTACTGTGTTTTATCATCGTTGGCAGTTTGCTGATTTTCCACACAAAATATACTTTTTATGCAACTTTTTATGCAAACTTTCCACACAAAATATGTTTAAGAGTTGAAGCGTCGTAGTTAGCTTTACTTAGTTTATTGAAATGTGACGTCACAGCCATAAATGTCACGTGATCGGCTGTTTCCGCGCGAATTTCAAAATACGGAATGAAAAAAAAACATTTTTTTTCGAATAAACAACGCTTTTTTAAGAAAAAAATAATTGTAAGAGGTATAAAATAAACCTACGTATATTTAAAAATATCTTTTCGAAAACTGTCAAATAGCCAAATCTCGTATGGAAAAGTGTTTATGGTAGAAATCTAACTTAAAGAGATATATGACTATGATTCTGTAAATTTAATGCGTAGTTTAATGATTCTAATGACTATGATTCTGTAAATACATGTCTATTATAGTCGCGAATCATATTAGGATCAAGATACAACCTGACACTGATTTGCAAATTGTAAAAAACGTAAGAAAATTTAAATTTCGCGGTCTACCATGAGTACCATGGCACATTCACCTTAAGCTATTATTGTGCCCTTGAACTTGATAGAGAATGGCAGTGCAAGCGAAACGTGCTAGAAAATTGGAACATCCTGACTCAGAAACGGTTGAAGCTTTCATTGAACCAGGCGGGTGGAATGAGCTCGCAAGTTGTAGTGACCAGCAGCCTAATTGCGGAACGCCAAATCGTCAAATGATTCTGATCAGTTGGCTTCATTTCTATCACAATTGGTTTCATTTCTATCACAATTGGCTTCATTTTACGATTTCCGAATTGCGAAACTCTAGTTCAGGCTTACTCAAAGTGGGGTACGCGAACCCCTAGGGGTTCGCCATTCGACGGCAGGGGGTTCGCGATAAGATTTACGTAATGACGACGAAAATACGGACAAAATAAACACACTTATAAAAAAAATTGAATTTTGGAAAACCTGCTTGAGATCAAATATCTTTGAATGTTTTCCTCTTTTGTACGAATTTATCACGAAATAAGGGCTGAAATTGTTCTGCATCTTTCTCAACTCTCCGACGAACTGAAAAGGTATTTTCCGGATATTGATAATGCTAAAGATGGCTGGATTCGTAACCCATTTGCGGTCACGAACGAAAGTATAAATTCTAGTTTGAGTATTAAGCAACAGGAGTCATTATTAGAAATGTCCGTCGATCAAACTCTTCAAGCTGATTTAAAAAGGATGTCTTTGATAGATTTTTGGGCAGCTAGACAGGCAGAGTATTCCGAACTCTTCGACTTGATGCCGAGTCAGAATTAAGGTTAAAATTGTCCAAAATTACTCCTAAAATAGAATCCATTTGCGACAAGAAACAAGCACACCCATCACATTGATATTAAAAAGATAATTTTTTGGCACTTTATTTGTTACCTTTTATTCAAATAAAAACCTTATTTTCTTCAACAGTCAGTTTTATTTTTTCCTGGGGGATTTAATTACTCAATTAAGCCCTAACTGACTGGTGACAGCGAACTGTTAGGGGTTCGCTGTCACCTGGAAATTTTAACAGGGGTTCGTGGAGCCGATAGTTTGAGAAACCCTGCTCTAGTTTATTATGAAACCAATTATGAACGTTAAGGCCCTGCGCAGAAACTAGAGTTTCGCAATTCGAAAATCGTAAAATGAAGCCAATTGTGATAGAAATGAAGCCAACTGATCAGAATCATTTGACGATTTGGCGTTCCGCAATTAGGCTGCGGGATTAGTTAAGTTTTCATTATACTTAATTGTACTAAGAGAATGCAAGACCAAGCGAAGCAAGCTAGAAGATTGGAGCATCCTGACTCGATAGGCTACATTTTCTGTGTGATTTTACTAAATGAATGCAAGAGCTTGATCATATACCGCGCCGCGCGCCGCCCGGTAGATTGAAAGCCTGTAGCACAGTATAATATACAGTAAGTTATCTAAGGCCGCCCGCCGAGTTATTAGCCTACTCTTGCGTTGATCCCCAGGGTTGTCACTTTTACTTTTAGTTAATATTTTCGAACAAGCAGCACTTGATCTAAATTTATGAAATAAAAAGCATATTATGATTGAATATTTTACCAATTTATAAATTTAGTAAAAATAAAAAGCCTTTATTCACATAACATTTATTATACTAAGTTACAAATTTGATACCGAGAAAATTTTTCTCCTGTTTCTGCACGTCCGGAACGCTTTATTATTATTTGTTAATGTAAAGTAAATTCTCATTCTTACGTAAAGTTTTTGTAAAAAGCTTTTGGGAAAGCATGGACAGGGCATCTTAAATTCTATATCATTCAGTTGATCGTAAATTGACCGGCCAATTTAATGTTGATGTGGTCCTTTTCAAACGCTTTGCGAAACACCTGCTCCATCCTTTCTACATTATCGACAAAATCATCAGGTGGGATCATGAGTAAATTTCGATCTTTGCCGTAATTCCTGTAATGGGTGTATCTAGATTCTACACTTAAATTACACGCTCGTTGATTAACGTTGACGTAATTATTTAAAAAATCGCAGTTCTTATGGTAATCAACACATTTTTTTAACAAAGCGCCACAAACATAAAAAAATGCATTTTTTTCCGGTAGCTCATGTTGTATTGGTAGTCTAGGGCATGCAATTATCGAAATATTCCGATAATCGATAAAATGAAAGATATCGATTTTTTTTTCGATAAAAACCGGTAATTACCGATAATTATCGTTTTTTATAAAAAAATACCTAAACTCGTTTTTTACTTGTAAATAAAAGGATAAAGTGATGCAATTACTTACCTAAAATAAAGGACAATATAATATACTGAAAAATAAATAAAACAAGGCGTTTTTTTTTTAAATCAACGTTTGTATTTCTTTATAATATTTAAATTATATAACATAACATTTTGGATTGTCTCACTAAACTCTTCTTTCTTAAGAGATCTTTTAAATAAAATCTTAGAAACCTCTAGCTAAATTTAAAAAAAGTTACTCTTTAATTATAATAATTATGAGTTTAATATTGCAACTTTTGGACGTTTAGTATAATTAAATTAACTTTAAACAATTTCGTAGTACAGGGACATCTGAGTCAACAATTCAACATACACAATGTGTATGTTGACTCAGATGTTAATGTTAGGATGTGTAATACACATCCTAACAAGATTTCTTAACGATTAATTAACGACAATAGGTAAATTAACATATAACAATTCCGTATTATAATTAAAAGAAATCACATTTAAAATAGTAATTTTGTATTATAATTAAAAGAGATCACATTTGAAATAATCACATTTTAAAGAGATTTTTGTTTTTTTTTTTGCTGCTGAAAATATGTCCGCAGAAATGACAAACAATCAATTGTTTTGTCATTTAGGCTAGTACGCAGCTTATTACATAGTACTCCAGCTGCGGAAAAGACACGTTCGCTTTCTACACTAGTTGGCTTAATTGAGCGAAGCCATCGGTATAGTTTTGTTAGCAGTTGACCACGATCACCACCGTTTTCAAATAGTAGCATTTCAACTTTAAGAAGTGTCAAAGTGTCCTCCGTTGAAGCTGAAATGCCTGGGCCTCTCGAGTCATAATTAATTTTATTTATATATTGATCAAGCAAGTCTTTATTGGTCACTTGGGCATTGCTGTCAGTGACTTCAGTGACTTGGTCACTTGAATGAGCTTGACTGTGGTCATCTTCAATCACATCCAAAGCAGTCACTGCAGCAGAACCATACTTTGATAAAAGGTTTAGTATCATGTCCTGTAAACGATCATTGGTTAAGCGAGGGTATACATCTGTATTATATTCGTCGTCATTAAAATAACGGTTTGGATCATGCAGGTACTGCATAAGACTAGCAATTGGAAGCCGTCTTTGTTTTAATCTATTTGTGAGATTTGTATGAAGGTCCCGACTAAGTTGCGTATTGCGAACTTCAAGTTTCTTTAAAGCAAAATTCGTAGCAACATCCGCACTAACTAGAGTGGCATCTTCTCGACAGAGGGCCTCAACTGTGACCTTAATAATTTCAAGATTCTCATATATGTCTCGAAGAACTGACC
The DNA here is from genome assembly GCA_945859645.1 of Amphipoea oculea. Lineage (NCBI taxonomy): Eukaryota > Metazoa > Arthropoda > Insecta > Lepidoptera > Noctuidae > Amphipoea > Amphipoea oculea. Next base: position 9,975,351 of record OX243876.1, read on the forward strand.
ACTCCTGTTCCGAAATTTGAATTGCGCATTGGACATCAATGACAGCTTTTAAGATTGCAGCTTTTACTTTAATGAATCTACCTATCATATCACATAGTGTGCTCCATCGTGTCTTGCAGTCTAACAACAATGCGTTTTCCTTGCCAAGTTCCATTTTTATATATTTCTGAAGAACATCTGATTTTGTAGGTGACTTTCGAAACATTCGTACGACTGCTCTAACCTTCTCTATAATGGGTTTGAATTGAATATTTGTTTCAACATATGAAAACGCTTCCTCTATTTCTAATCCACCAGCATCATCATTAATAACAAGTGCGTCATCATTATCATTTTCCTCCTCATCTTGAGCTTCGTTATAATGAGTTACTTCTAGAGATTTGGCATAAAATGTATCTACTATGGCCAGTTGCAAGCCGTTAGCTAAGCAAAGTTGATGAATGCAATTTAGATTTCGGCCAAGTTTTGTCATGACTGAAGCTCCATCGGATGTTATACAAATTATATCAGTGTCAAAGTTTATACCAAATTCATTTAGCCTCTTTCGAAGGTATTCTTCACATTTATCAGCGTTTACAGAGCCATATGTTCTACATAAGCCAAGGTTTTTAGCAGTATCCTTACATTGGAAAAATGCACAGTGAATGTTTACATTTACATATCGCCTATTTCTTGACGATGTCCACTCATCTAAAGATAAGCAAAACTTGTGTCCTTCATTTTTTAGCTCCTGTATCTCTTTTATAACCTTACTCTTAATTTTATCGTAAAACTTAACAGTTATATCTTTTATAGAATTTGCACTAGAGGGTAATTTATAACCAGCTTTGTTAAAGATATGCCTAAGATCTTCAGACTTTGTAAATGCCCTAAAAGGCATTCCGTCTAAAGCTGTCATTCTTGATATCATAATATCTAAAGATCTGTTTGATTCTGTAAAATAATCAGACATTTTACTTTTTTTAACTGATACAGGAACAGGAGCATCTATTGACGCCAAAGACGATAACAAAGATGGACCGTCGTTTTTTCTTTTTGAAGGCCCAGCAATCTCTCTTCTACCTTCTTCCGGTGTAAACTGTTCGCTGTCAAGTGTTATGGCATGTAAGGACCTTAAATGACTGCGAAGTCCCGTTGTTGTACCACCCACACACTTAATAACTTTGTCGCAGATCTTACATTTTGCTGTGTCACCTGTTTCTGCTTTTAAAAAATGCCGCCATACCGACGTTTGGTCCGAACACTTTTTGTACACAGGTACATAGTTAACTGTGTTTTTATTAGACATGTTTAATATACTTTACTGAATGAGTAGGTGCAGTACGTAAAGTACCTAAAACAAAAACATACGAAGTTTTGAATTTACTGAACTACATGAAAATATTACGATGTAGATTAGTTATGTAGAATTGTAGACAGAACTTCTGTATTGAATTTTACATTCACATCAAGTAACCATTTACGTGGTAAACAAGATTCTAAACTGAAAAAGTAGGTACCTAAAACAAATAAAATACGCTTTATGTTCACTTTACAAGAAATTAATAGGTAGAAATTGATTGTGTGTATGTCGTACTACAAAATAAATATTTTTTCATTTTTAAGGTAAAAGCCTTGTTTAAGTACCTACTTTCTATATTTATATGTTTAAATGGTGTAGCATTTTGAACGGAAACATTTCGAATAACAACGCTAAATGTTTGCTATTAAGTAGTATAAATCTGACTTACCAATAATATTCTTATTGACGCAAAACTCTCAATTCAGTTAATCCGGGCGTCCTCAACTCCTCACTCACATGGTAGACCGACAGCGATCGACACGTTCACACACAAATATTGCGCAATGAGCAAATGACAGTGACGGGAAAGAAAACGCGCGCGGCGAGGGAACGGAACGCATCCAACGTTCGTTCAGAAATGTGTCAGAATTCTTTATATAAAATTATCGATTATCGGTATTTATCGTTTTTGTTTTCGATATTTATCGTTTTGTCAGAATGGATCGATAACCGATAAATTATCGATTATCGGTTATCGGTTTGCATGCCCTTGGTACATAGTCAGAACGTAAGATTTCCGACAAAATATTTTCATTTCCTTGTGTTTGATTGCTACTGGTCAGATGTTTGTCGATTACTGAGGCACTTGTTTCGAAATGTTTGTGATTTTTCAAACTAATCAAAAATTCTGTGATATCTTCAGAACAATTACCATCTATTGGAGGCTTTGTAATATTTGTAAAATAAATCTTTCTATATATGCAGATATGTACAAAAAAGTAAACAAAAAGATCGTTAATGTAGACAATGTAGATACATTTTTAGATTGTTGTTGATTTTTCAAAAACCGCTTGTCCGATTTCGATAAAATTTTCATGGGACCATTTGGGAAGTATACCCTTTCCAATAAAAAAAGAATTTTTCAAATTGGTTGGCAAGCAACGGAGTTATGCGGGAACAAACATAAAAAAAAAAAAAATACAAACATTCGAATTGAGAACCTCCTCCTTTTTTAGAAGTCGGTTAAAAACTAGACTTCTTAAAATAAACTTTAGCTCTAAACATAGTATTCAGAAAGTAAATTTGGGAATACATTTATATGGAAAAATGCGACTCGGCTACGCTCTTAATAAAGCAAATAAACTGTGAAATAAACAATACAATACCACATTTTCTAATAATATTTAAGTATAAGTAGGTACTTACATTTCTGGTTGAGTAGGAACTATGAAGAATGATAAGTCCGGGTTTGCGAAATCATTATTGAGGCACCCGAAAACACTACAATATTTTTTTCCCCTTTTTGAAGACATGATACTCGTAATTTAAGTGGCCGCCGCCGGCGAGAGTTGACGAACGCAAGCGGTCATGTAGGCTGTAGCGTACGCGCGTGCTCACAGTCGCGCTGCACAGCCCGCACTGCCGCCACCTTATTCCCTCATATATTATGCTAGCGTGTGCGAGAAATCGCGTGCCGACATGGCGCGCGGCGCGCACGCACACATTCAAACCGAGAGCGGCACGTTTGTATGAAGATGTTTTACTGTATATTATACTGTGCCTGTAGCCTTTGCAATAAATAAACAAATTACGTAAGTACATTTTCATATGTTAATTAGGTATTAATTAATTACTGGCCCCTTATTAATAACTACCTACTTGAGGTTTTGGATAATATTTTACGAATTTTTGCTTACACACGTGGCCCCTGTAGCTTGGGGGCCCCGTATAATTGATACGGCTGCCCGGCTAGTGCTACGCCCCTGAATTATTTAATTACGAGTACGCATGAAAAGTAATCCCACTCGCTTTATCATATTACCTACGAATACGACTCTGAAATGCATGTTTTCACTCTGATTTTTAACAAACTTCAAAAAAGGAGGAGGTTCTATGTTTATCTGTACCTACGTATTTTTTTATGTATGTTCATCGATAGTTTCATCACTTGTGGACCGATTTTGAAAAATATTTTTCGTTTGGTAGGGGAACCTCGCGCGGTGGTTTTTGACTTAGCTTCAATAATACGTATTTAATCCATAATACGTATTATGGTGTTATAAAACTTCCTGTCTTTGATATTTACTTACATAGCGTGGCAAGTACCTATACGAATTCGTGTGCGGTAGGTACGCGACCACTCAAAACCTAATTATTAAACTGTCTAAAAAAAAACTACCATAGACACCATCATCTGCCTAGCCTTTTCCCAACTATGTTGGGGTCGGCTTCCAGTCTAACCGGATGCCGCTGAATACCAGTATTTTACATGGAGCGACTGCCAACCTGACCTCCATAACCCAGCTACTGGGTAATACGATACCCCTTGGTAAGACTGGTTGTCAGAATTTCGGGCTTCTGACTACTCGTAACGACTTTCAAAGATCCGCGAATGACAGCCGGGACCAATGGCTTAACGTGCTTTCCAAGGCACGGAGGGGTCTCGGTATATAAAGATGGTCACCCATCCACCGACCAACCACGGCAAGCGTAGGTAGCTTAACCTGGTCGATCGCTGTTATTGTTTGGCCACGGGCCCCTCTACCAAAGACACCGACTTCCGAAATGAAATAGTAGATTGTTATGCTAGGGTCGAAAGGAATCAATTCCTATACGAGGCATTTAGACGCCCGAGCGCAGCGAGGGCGGCTATAGCCCGAGTAGGAATTGATGACTTTCACCCGTGTTAAACACTCTACTTTTCATTTCGAATATAAGGAAAGTAAAAAGTAGTATTTTTTGTAAAATATTTATTGATAACAATAACATGCAAAGTTTTTGAATTTTGGTACAGCTTACAGGGTTAGTATCCCGCCAACTAATACGTGCTAATACTATTCTTTTTTCATTTTAAATATGGAACACACCGCGTCATCGCCGCGGGCTGTCCCGCTTAATAAGTTTTTTTTTTTAATTCACGCTGGCTGTTTATACACTCACAAGACTGCAGCATTTTTCTTAATTTATGTAAAAAATTTCGTAGCTGACTACAGTTCTATTTTTAAAATTCATTCCCACCCTAAAGAGGGAAGTAATTACTATGAGTCTTTCCCGCCCTGTGGTGGGAAGCAGCGTCTTCCACCCGCTATTTGGATCAAACAAACACTAGATACTTTCCGAGTATGAGAAATGAAAATTAATTTTCCCTTTAGTGTTTTTTTTTTAAGACTTTTTTTTTTTCTCTACCGCGTCTCTGGCTTGACGTCCCGTAGGTATACATCAACTCGAAACACTCCTTGACGTTTATACACCTTTGGGGGTTTGTAGTCGGGTGTTAGACTCCGTCGCGCTACCTTCAAATCTAGTAAATAAATGTAGTTGTGAAATAAAATAACAAAACAGTTTGCAGTGTTGTAATAAATTATAGTTATTGATAGTAATGTGGCTAATAAAGTTCGCGCTACCTATTACGAAGACAGTAATCGTTTCAGTATTTATTATCATGGTCTTTATGCCAGAACTGTAGGTAATAGCTTCTCATAACGTTAGGTGGCAATAACCGTTGCTCTTGGTACATTCAATAGGTACCTACCTACTCATGATAAGCCGGTTGAAAGACTATACTTTTATTTTGTTTATTTTCCCAAACAAATAAACAAAAATAAAATACCTGCACCAATGTATGAGCTGTTTTGAGAAGCACTAAAATGACATTTCCACACAGATAAATATATTTTTTATCTTACAAAATTCAAGATGACATACCCACCATGTGTCGCGTGATCCACCTATGTACCTAGATATGTATGTAGGTATCTAGGTAAATAACTAGGTATATTCAGTTAGTAGGTAAATACGACACCTCACCAATTCACCATCTAACACACACACTTACCAAACAATAAAACAAGTACTTAACAACAACCGAGTACCTACCTTACCTAGGCTATCTAATAACAAGGTGACAAATCTGATCTGATCAACACTTCTGCATCAGTCCATCTTTATTAAATAATGAAAGTCCTTACCTTCTGAGTGGCGTATCGTAGTTCTCTGATGATGAACTAGTAGATGTCGACGTCTCACTACTGCCCGAGTTTATGTGGCTAACGAAGGTATACATTTGACAACTCGCACTTTTGCGCATAGGCAGCGGCTTCCTCGACCCTGGCATTGTACTCTACACCTTAACACTACGTAATATGAACTGTTTTGTAATAAACGTCCAGTAACACCAAATTCACTATGCGTACACTTTGAAGTCTGTTTCAAAACTAAGAATTTGTTAACTATCTGAATGGATTACGCTCACACATGAAAATTTTGTCACTCGCTTCTAAATTTAAACGGAGATGTAGAGACCGAAACGCTCGCGCCGGCGTTCGGTAGGTATTGCGAACCGACTTGACTCATCATACAATTAGATCAGTCGAAAAACGCCCAATTCATCTTTAGTACCGCACGTTACTCGGATTCATAAACATTATACGTAAGACTCGTAAAATTTGCAAGCCGGTATTATCACCAATGAAACACCAATGAACCAACTGCCGTATTTACACTGGACTACCATCATTTGACAGAATTGATCGATACCTACTATCTATATTATATAGATGGGCATGCTTATCAATACGGTGTATTCAGTTATCTTGTGATCTTTTTCCGTGATGACTCAGTGCATTTTCCGTCATCTGTGCTCATGGTCGCGAATTCGGTTCACGATTCAAGACAAATATTTTTATAGCCTACCTACCGACTCACTTTGTTCAGCTTGGACATTATTATGTCAAGCTACTTTTATATGCGATGTATATGTGAAAATAGCGCGGTAAAGATCAAGAAAAATATCGTATCTTCTAAGGGCTTGTTCACGTAGGAACGCGCGGCCGCGGTGACGGGTGCGGGCGCGGTGGACTTGGTTCGCCGCACCTGCGTTTTGTACAGACGCCAGCACATCAACCTACCCGAAACTGTCACATTTTCCCAATCAACTTTGAACCTTATGCTTTAGTGATAAAGTTGAAAATCTATTAAAGAAATTTGACAGATTGTAGTAGGTTGATGTGCTGGCGTCTGTACGTGAACACATGCATACTATGCTGTATGTTTGATATTTCTTGACCGCGCTCGCTAACGCGCCCGCGTGTCAACGTGTTCAAGCACTAAAAACTTTTTAAGAAAAAAAAAAACCGACTTCCAAAAAAACACTACAAAGTGAAAAATAACTTTAATTTCGGAAGTCGGTGTCTTTGGATCTGTATTTTAGTTTTTTGCCACCGACTTCCGAAATTAAAGTTATTTTTCACTTTGTAGTGTTTTTTTGGAAGTCGGTTTTTTTTTTTCTTAAAAAGTTTTTATTTCACGCTTTTTAGTGGGTCTGCTTATAATTTATCTAAGTTACAATAGCCTAGTGATCATCGCCTTTTACAAACAAAATATTGCTTTTCCCGATGCAGGGAAGTTAATTGTTGAGGAGTTCTCCAGGTCCACCATTAGCTCCATATCACCATTCACATTGTGACGAGCATGAATTGCTTAGCAACCATATTAAAGTAATCGAATCGCAACCCGTGAAATACTTAGATATTATTGAGTAGTTCCGGTGGCCATCTGTGGTCTTCATCATCAGCTCCACTTCACCAAATGGTGCTTTCAGAGTTACTATAAAAAATACCCAAATCGCTATAGGTGTGCCTATAATATTTGAAGAGTTCCTTCGATTTCTCCAGGATCTCATCATCAAATCCTGACCTGATGTTTTTAGACTAGAAGCTGATAATCCTGGCTGCAGCATCAGGCCAGACTTATGTCAACATTGCATTGAACTTAAAATTTAGTCCTGTTTAAAATGAGCCCAAACACGACTACGGTGCTGTTATTTCAAGGTTTGTACTTTTCTGATGCTCCTGGCTTCAGCATCAGGTCTCTATGTACTTCGGTGTTCCTCATTAACAGTACGTTTATCCACACATCAAGCCCTTTTCAATGAGCCTAAACACGATATATCTGCTGTTAGTTGTCGAGGAGTTAGGTACTCTGCAGACTATCCTGACTGCAGCATCAGGTCATGACTTGATGATCATGAGACCAAATGTGACAAATGCCCTATCAAACATCAAAACAATTTACTAAAACAGTCCTTGCCTGTTTGAGTAACTTCTTACTGTTAAGGAGTTGTACCTTCCATCATCTGCCCAGCTACCTGAGATGGTGACAACCATACGCAAATAAACAAGATACTTCATAAAATATGCGAAAAACAATAAGTGAGCCTATAAAATTTGAGGGTTGCCCTCGATTTCTCTAAGATCCCATCATCAGATCCTAACTTGGTGACAATGGGACCACCTCAGAACTATCTACTTTCGAACAAAAAAAGAATTTTGAAAATCCGTCGACAATTGGCGGAGTATTCGATGAACAAACATACAAAATAAAAATAATAATGATGATGATAAAAAAAAACATACAAACAGCCGAACATAGTACCTCCTCCTTTTTGTGAAGTCGGTAAAAATTGGTCGTCCGGCGGCGAGATGGGCGGACGATATTGTTGCCATCGAGGGTAGAACCCACAGAACAGATACTCTTTTATCTGTTCAGGTGGTAGAATCTGGATGAGGCTGGCACAGGAGCGTGGAGATTGGAACAAGAAAAGAGAGGCTGAGGATGATCTTCTAAAATCAAGTAGAAATGATCAATGGGTATGTATTTTTTTCACGACTGTTAGTTGCCTAGTTTTGCTGATGGAGTTCTCATCAGCTCAGTCACGTCAATTACTTAGCTAATCCCGCCAATCTGGCGTTGATTTCGCGCGGTTTTGTTCATTGTGTCATAGAGTATTGTCACCTTTGGATGTATATGTTCCAATTTCTGCCCCAAAAGACCAAGTACTCGGGTATATTCAAATAAAAGAATTGAAATGCTTTAACCATTAAAATCTCCTTTATTGCGAACTAGCTAGAACCAACTTATAATTATTACCAAACTCACATAATTTGTATTTAGAACAATTTTATTTTTTAGTCTCATAACATCGCTGTATCTTTTAATTAGGACACGAATTTCATTACTTAGTGGGTGGTAAACATTTGAATTCAGTATCTTAGATAAACTTACATTCATTGGCAGTTACTCAACTATATACTTTAGCGTTATATAGTTTAAGTCGATTTTTGGGTGGCCATTTGCAATAAAAAGGTAGTAAATAAATTTTGGGTGCAATGGATTTTGCACTTTATCACGTTTGGCATTAGGTTTGCGGTTCTTAAACATGAAAAATTATCTAAGATCCTGAACTCAGGTTTAATCTAAATTATTGCACCTAAAACTGCATTGTTCTTTAAGTTAAATTAAAAATATGCACTTGTCTGACTGAAAGCCAACCTCAGTTTACTTGGAAAAAGGGTATAATGCAAAATACCAAACAATACGTAGGTATCGAATGTACTTCCTTAACATTGTTCTCTTAAACGTTCATAAAATGTCGAGATTTTGAAACGTTTATAAATAAAATCCTATATTTAATCATTTTCATATTCATTTCAGTCATATCTGAATTAATATAAAAACTCTTAAAATATTGGAGGAATTAAATAGCATTTTATTTGTAAGACATTTATGAACAATAGTGTCAGTTTTAAAAATACAGGGTTTCATAATTTGTACTGTATTGTAAGTGAGAATCTTAAGTACTAAGTCATCACACAAAACATACAGAAATCAATTGGCAGCACAATCAACAACAATTATTAGCCACCATTTAAAATAAGGAATAAAATATATTTAATGAACTCCGCTGAACAAAATTTGACACCCTTGGAAAAGAACCTTTTGTCTAACTACAGGAATAGTTTGGTCTTCATAAATTCTTCTTAATAGTAAGGTCTCCGTGGATTATTCTGAAAAGAACAAAATAAAAAGGTAATTGCTTAAAACACTCTTATTAAAAACTCTAAAACGTGCCGCTACAATGGCGACATTTATTTAACACACGGGTAGGGCTAGTGGCCAGTAATCATAAAAATTATAACAACATAAAATAATTCGTAATTTGAAAACTACCGCCTGCTCCGCTCGCCGACATCATTCTTTCCTTCAATTCGCCTACTCTTTGTACGTTATTCATTTTAATTTCATTGATACGATGGTGTGTCGTATGCTACGGTACTTTAAATACATGTTGCACCAACATGCTATTTTAGAAAATTGTAAATTAATAATAACAATTAATTAAATTAAAATATGTTCATAAAACGAAAACCGTATGTGAATGAATTGCACCGATCCCAGCATGGTTAAACCAGACTCGATTAATCGAATGAACTCCAAAATTCGCACTAGCTCCTGTAGCCTCATGTTCATAGTGCTACAGCGACCAATGCATATCAAGGAATAGACCGGGGGCGTGTTAAATTAATATCGCCATTAAATAAAATGATATTAAAAAGTGTCATTTTTAATTATTATGTGTTTATTTATAATAATAGCCCGGAGATTAACAGATTAGCAAATAGGTGCAAAGTACAATAGTAATAGTCGTTTTGGCAAACATCCTTAATACATTATGACAGTTTGTTTTCGAGTTACACTCACGTTATGGCGTGGGAGGGAGAGGAATACAAAGCGGAACAAAACACACGTGAAATCTACATACACTTCTTTGCAAGTGGACATCTAGAGATTATTTTCATCTTCTTCTGACTTAGTCCTGGTACACACGAGCGTTTTATTTTGCGCACTGGATTTTCAACGCACTGCTTAGCGCCAAGAGTTGAAAATCCACCAGTGAGTTTTTTTTTTGACGCGATGGTACAGTCAACAGCAAAAGTAGATGATGAAAATCAGAAATTCAATACTAATGAACGGAGTTCGCGTCATATATAGCAGCTGTACTAGTAGCAAATGTTTGGTATAATTTACAATCACATACTTTTGAATCATTTCGACGCCACACAGTTCTGACGCGAACTCCGTTCATTAGTATTGAATTTCTGATTTTCATCATCTACTTTTGCTGTTGACTGTACTGGGATGCGCTTTGTTGGATTCTCAATGCTCGGCTCAATAGCGAAAGTAGAAAATCCAGTGTGCTATAAATAAAACATCGCGTTACATAATCGCCCGTGCGTACCTTGGCTTAAGTCTGTGGAAGATGAAAACAATCTTATACTTAGTTAAAAATAGACGAATACTTTAACACAACAATTCAATTGAGTTCGATAATCTATTCTAATGAGATTCTGATGTTTTACATATTTTTCGTACGCTTTGCGTATCTTTACCGTCATAGAAAGAAAAAACAATTCTCGAACATTCTTTTATTATTTTAATAAATATACAGCGTGTATCAGAAACGTTTGGATCATTTAAGGATGTGCTACAGACGCATCAAACTAAACGACTTTCTACACCGGACAACCATCGTAATCGCAAGAAAATAATCAGCTGTATCATACGTTTGGATCGAGTAGGTATTAGTGAGCATACACACTAGCGACCCACGTCGACGACAGAGGCAACTGCTGTCGTCGACGCATCGGCGGCTGCCGTCGACAACATGCCGCTCGTGTATTTCAGCACCGTACTCAAATACACGAGCAACAAGTTGTGGACGGCTGGCGCCGACGCGTCGACGGCGGGCGCCGAGGGGTGTCGATGGCATTCGTCGACGCGTGCCGACGGTGTATGAGCAATTAGATGTTATTCATTAATAGGCAGTTGCCAGTAAGAAAATATAAGTAGTATTCAATACTATTTCACTTTATTTTTGGAAAAATTTAATTACATATTAGTGTTAAGTATCAAGTTTTTACGATTAGTGATGCTCTTGCTAACTAGAATCATTTGGTACCTACCAAAGGATTTGGTCTAAAGCGGTATGCGAGCATCATCCGTTTCCTATAGGCGTCGAATTCATCATCTTCTGCCGATACACCGTCAGATGATGAAGCTCCCAGACCCAAGTTGGCTACGGGCTGATTGGCTCTGTGATAAGAAATATAAATTATAGTTTGTATTCAAAAATAGGTTATATTCTAATAACAATAAAGTATAATTTGTGTTTATCAATCATAATCGGATCTACGATGAATATCTCAAAATGGGGCGAAGTTTCAATATTTAAAGTCAAATTTTGTAAAGTTGGTCAACCTGCTTGTTTTTGTTTTTCACGTTTATTTATATAATGCTACTATAGTATCTACGAGAATTGCTATTTGTTTATCGCCCAAATACGTCCAACAACTCTCTCTCCATGTACGTCCTACGACACTAATTTATTAGGAATTAATAATATTAAGTAGCCAATTAAAAATAACCCATTTAACTTAGTTTTTTATTAGATTCATATCAGATATTCCTACGTCAGTCATCATAGTAAATACTTGGAATTCCATTCCGAAGTACGCAGGCTAATTTGAGAAACCAGTTTAACTGGTTCGTATAGAAATAGCCTCAGGGCAGTATTTCTAAGAAATACCTAATTATGATGATGTACGATGTTCACGGCGCCATGAATTTATTATTTATTGCTTCAAATTAATTGAAACTTGTTTATCATCAAATCGCTAACACATCTAGAAGATGGACCAAAAATGAGAAAATAACATCACTAAAAAATAATAATAACTGTAGAATAACATAAACATCTTGCTTAAATATAAACATAGAGCGATGTACAGACGCGTTCGTAAGACAAGTACAGTCCTCGAAACAATTGAACGTGTCGAATTGGCTCACATGTGGATATTCTACAATATACCCGCATTATCTATTCCTCTCGACAATCGTTAATAAATTTATTTTTATTCTACAATGGCGGCACTGTTTATACAGTGTCGCCATTGTAGACAAGACATTATTGTCTTGCGACGTTTTTATGAATTTTCATTAATATCTTTAATATTTAGTTAGCTAAATGTGAAGACACAGATGCCATTCTACATTTTTATTACTATTTATCGAATGGATAAGCTGTAGTTTTATAATGTGTAATCTGTCACAGGCGCTATCATACAGTACCGCTGGTTTAAGTACAAAACTATGTTCTTAACAAAATTACTTACTTGTTAATAGGTTCCACGATGCCAGAACCTTCAGCTCCGAGACCCTGACCCTCGGTCCAGCCCAGCTTTTGTAGCATTTTGAAACCTATACACAAAATATTAGTTATTTAAACTATTAAACATATTAATCTATATCTAAAATATTATAAAAAAGACATGTTGCGCCGACCCCAAATAAATTGGGATAAAGCTAAGAATATGATGATGATTATTAAGTATAAAGAAGTATAACTTCTGCAGTTCGGCCGTCGAGAGAATGCGTTCCTGACACCTGTCAGCGCAACAATTCTAGTAGTTAATAAAGATCAAATTCGCAAAACACGTGTTCGTTTGTATGAAACAGACAGGTGTCAAGAACGCATTATCTTAGCGACCGAAGTGTGGGTTTGTTGGTAAGAGGTAATCTCTGTAAGCCCGGATACGATAACAAAAAACCATTCGCTGATAGAAAGCTACACTATAGTCAAGTGTCAAAGGATATGTTTTATGGTATAGTTAACTTTCACGCGGACGAAATTAAGGGCAGTAGCTAGTTTGTTTGTTTGAACGTGCTAATCTGTGAAACTACGGAACAACTAAGTCGGATTTGAAAAATAATAATTTTTGCTTTTGATATCCCAATTCTTGAGGAAGACTAGGCAACAACAACATAAACAACATTACAGTACCCGGCGATAAATATTGCACATCGATCTTTGGAAAGAGACAATCGGCTAATTTCGGCTTCGTAGAGCGTTATCTCTGTCGCACGAAATACAAACAGTCCGGTATCTATTAGGAGCTGTTAAAACAATTATGATTTGCTTCTTTTGATAATTCTTTTTATTCTTTGTATAAAATACACCAATTTTTCTATAAATGATTGCTTTAGGTTGGGGTAAAATAAAAAGGTTCCCCTATTTTTCCTAAAGATGCCATAGTACAACTTTAAATTATTTAAATTTGGGGGTGTTAACAACTCTAGACATATATTTTGAACTGGACGCGACCGCACTCTATCGCACTTGAACAACGACTGACAAAACGTCAGTTAACGTCACATAGGTAGTGTGCGACAGAGATAACGCACTACGAAGCCGAAATTAGCCGATTGTTTCTTTCCAAAGGTCGATGTGCAATATTTATCGCCGGGTACTGTACATTAGGACCCTTAGTAGCCGAGCAAAAACAAAACAAAGTCAGAAAAAACGCTAAGCGAAAACGAAGTAATGACGGGATGGGTCGGGGGAACAAGAAATTTCACGCGGACGAAGTCGCGGGCAGAATCTTGTAAATGTGATAATTCATTTAAAGATTTTCGTACAAATTGCCAGATACCAAAAAGTAATTCTTCAAATAAGTATGTCATCAGTATTTACATGTCATTCAAGTGCTTGGCCTGTATCCAAAATATCGGGAAAAATTCGTAGAATTGTGAAACATTCCTTCCGATAAAGTCAGTGTTGAGAATGCACAAGATGCATGTGGTAGAGAAAATGACCATTCGTTTAGGGAAAATGATAAGTCAATAAATAAGTTTTAAAATGTGGTACTAAGGTTTAAAATTTCGAGGTTTATCCTCGTAATTAAAAAGAATCGTACTTGAGTTCATAGAGAATTAGAAGTTTCGATAATAACAATCACATACACAACCCAGATGGTATGGATAAATCGAGAGTGCTAATCTAATCAATTATGCCGAAAGTGCGCAAATATCCGATAAAAAAACTCAAGCGTGGCGTCCAATAAATATGAGCTATAGTAACTGCGACATAACTTGACATTGCAATATAAATAGTATTAGAGATAATAGCAGATGCCAAATATTCGGCATGTTACATACACGAAATATGTAATAGAACTACAATATAGAGAAGAACAAAAGGTCTATTCTGCACTATGTAGAAGTACATTCAGAAATTAGCAAAAAAAAGGCACTAAAAATACAAATTTTTAGTACCTTTTAACCTTAAAACGTTAAGGCTACGTATGCACTAACAAGTGGCTTCCTTAGCGCCTAGAGCCTGGCGAATCACCTTGCGAGTAGCAAAGTGAAACGAACGTTCTAGAATTTTCGCAACTGGTCGCATTGCGCGCTCGCTAGTCGCCTAACGTGCATCGAACAGATGTTAAGTCACTAGCCTCTAGGCGCTGAGCAAGCCACCTTCCAGTGTGTACGTAGCCTAAACCACTTTCCTACGGCCATGAAGCGAATGCAGGACAATTTGAGCCGATGTAGCAGCGGCGCGATGCTCGTTTGTTTTAGAGCATTTATAGCGTCACTGCCGGCCGTACCGAATAATAAGAAAAGGGATAAATGTCATTAAAAGTGAAGGACCCATTAAGTACAAAGTGTGTGTACTTACATAAGACATTGTCTCATATCTTTGACATTAATGTATGCGTAATCCGTAGAGTTATTGCGTTTTGACCTTCTGCAGTTATTTCTGTAGCGTGACAATGTACTGAAATATTTAGGCGCACTCACCGACATTGTCTTCCTTCAACTTGAATTCTTTGTAGTCGCTCAAGTCTGGCTCTTTGCCACTTTTGAACGCCGAATATTTCTCCATGAATCTGCAATGTACACTCATATTAATAATTATGTTCGCATGGAATTTATCACATAGATATTGAAATCTTATAGTTTTTAGTATAAATAATTAAAGCTGTGTATGAGAACGAATACAAGTGTTTTCAACTTTTTATTTCATATAAAATTTGGTCCTTCGAGCTGGATCCAAACTCCCCCAGGCATATTCTGCTTCATAAGGTTATATTAGTTTACTCAAGAGGTTGCGACATAAATTTTTCAGTTGGCGAGTCGCTCGTGAAAGTCATAAGATGATGATGCTGCTGTCCAACTTCATCCTACAAGTTAGTCGGACAAGCAGACGTGGAAGATAAAAGATGGTCTTTGTTTTACGTAAACTATATGGCTAATGGCGCCCAGATGAGCCTCAGACACAAATAGTATTTTATTCGCAGAATTCACAAAAAAGGGTTTAACGGCAATAACAACCAATATAAACAGACTATTGTTTCCATACAAAGGGCTATGTCTGATAGTAACAATAAGAATTTGTTATAAATTTGTCAGAATCAGAGAGACATTTTCAAGCAGTTTGCACAACAAAACAAAGAATTGAAAAAGAGCAAGTGGCACAGTTTTTATAAAACAATTTTAAAACATTCACGTGCGAAACCAACATTGTTTTCAAGTCAACTGACAACAAACAGACTCCACACTAAAAAGAAGTTAATCGTCGTTTATGTTTTGACTACGAATAAAATAAGCGAATTAAATGTGTTTTTAAACGTAAACTTACTTTCTAAGCTCTTCGGGCGGTAAGAAATCGCCGATGTGATGTTTCCCAGCCGCCTGCTTTGTTAACTCGTCCGCCCACTTTTCAGTTGCATTCATTTCTTTGGCTCTTAACCTATTAACGGAAACGAACAAAGAATAAGAAATGTGTTAGATAAACAAAAATACTGAATAAATCAGCGACCAGTCTTAAAATAAAAACAAAGAAGTTTGGTTTGTAAGCAAATGTTGTTTTTCCTTAACCGAGGTGTATATCTTAGGAAAAACATAAGGTATTATGGGTATTTGTTTTATTATATTTTTTTGCCTTCATATAAATAAACCCAATTTTCCTCAAAAAAATCCCGGATAAAATACTTTCCTCAATAAAATCCCGGATAAAATACAATGGTACAGTCAACCGCATGTTTAATAACAATAATAATGAGACAGGTAATAATCAGGGGCGTGCCTTTTACTAAAGCCGAAAAGCCTGGCTTTCAATCAAACGCGAGCCTAATAATAAAAAAAATACACAAGTAAACTTATAAAATCATGTCGCAAGAATGATAAGAATAATAATAAAAAATAAACTCCGCGCGTCCCGGCCGGCCGCCCGCGATAGTAAGTACGATGCAAGGTTGCCAGGTTTACATACTCAAAGAATAATTTCAAATTCCGCGCACTTTTCATCACGCGCATCGTTGCTAAACATCTCCAATGCCGCTTAGCGAAAGCGCAACGACAAAAATCGACCCGTCTCGCTCGCACGAGTTGGCTTCAAATCTGGTTTCTAGACCTCTGACTATTTGTATAGAAATTGTTCACGTTGTTGATAACATTAGTATGTACTTATTCCCCAAATTGTACTGACTTTTAAGCCTGGCTTTTGATTTTTTATGAATGAAACGTATAACGACGCGCGTGTGTGTGTAAATAGTAAGATCGCGAGACATTGCGCGAGTCTATTAGTTCAAAGTTTTGATCGGTTACTGGTGCATTTTTGTGTTTTGTTTTTTTTTTTTTCATTTTCTGTGAAGTTAAGTGTTGTGTTTAGTTTTTGCGGTAATTTCCTTTGTTTTAAAGTGATTAAAAAGTTTCTTGTCATTAAAATGAATTCTTCAATCATTGTGAATTGTTTCTTGTGATGGATTAAAACGTGTGCAATCGTTACTCGGAAAGGTAAATATTTTGAGTTTTACAGACAAATTGATTTGAGTATTTCTCAGAAATCTAAATCACGTAATAGGCATTTTAGTCGATCAGCATACAATACTCATTGGGATTATAGGCTGCTCTCATATCAACAAATTATTCTGTTAGTGTTGCATATTTTTCTCAAAAGAAAATACCGCTTAGAATATCAGGTTACGATGATTTAAATAACTTCGTTGGTGCCAGTAAAAGACATCAGAATTCTCAAAAGCACATGAATGCTGTTGTTTCATTCTGTACTTTTTGTAAAACACGAATCGAAACTTCTTTATCTCGTCAATTATGTACTTGACGACATTTCTAAATACAATACGCGTGGCGATCACAATCGCGCTGTTTTTCGCCCAGAGGGTCTTAGGGGCGGATTTTAAAGGTTATTTGATATTGTGTGTCATTTAGCACAACAAGAACTTCCTTTCCGAGGTCACGACGAGTCTAAAACCTCATTAAATAGAGGCAACTGCTCAGCGCTTGTATCTTTGCTTCATGTCTTCCGTGTGCTTTGATGTTCGTCATCTGTCTGTGGTAAAGAATCGAAGAATGAAGAGTTATGGCTGTTCACATTGTGAGTAAATCAAATTATAAATATTATCAACAATCAACATCGTAAACAATAATGTGTAGTTAGAAATCAATCAATTATTTGTGCGCCATCTAGTGGCCACTCGGCCAGATTGTAATATTTTTTGCAAAGCGACTGTTGCGGGAAGTGAAATATGAACTAACTCAAACAGCTCTGTTGTGCCAATAATGTACCTACAATAATAGATGACTCTTATACGTCTTATCATATTTTACGCGAAACTGATACTTCGAAAATAAAAAAGTTACGATTTTGTAAAGGATTACCAATACTTACTCTTAGTATTTAATTTATACAACAAATGGTGCTATTAAAAAACATTCATTTTAATAGCTATTAGCAAAAACCTACAATTATGAAATACGAATATTAGTAAGAACTAAAACGACTCGGTCAGAGTCACAACGTTGACAAGCGATACGATAGGTTTTTTTTTTTAAGTGTATTGGCTTGCCCTAAGTTTGACCCCTAGGCACGCCACTGGTAATAATTAAGTGTTAACAGCGCTTCTAAGTGGTTTTCGTAGTTCAAGTGTTATAACATTAGTGACTTGCAGTTGACCGTACATTTAGATTTAGCTGTCTGCGCCATTTAAATTTTCAAACGCAAAAAACCTACTCTAGCCTGTTTTCATGTCAACATGAAATGTTTCAACCAAGGCAATAAACATAATATTAATAAAACTTGTCATTAATTTTCGGTTTGAAAACATAAAGATAACAATCATCGTCGTCGGGACAGTTATTATAAGACTGCGATGTTCAAAACATGATGCACGTGGCGCCACCTGTTGCTTTCACATTTAACTAGGACAGACTATTGCGTGCCAAAACTGCACTTCATAATCAGTTATTTCGCCGAGCAAGTGAATATTCGTTTCTTTTAAGTAGTTTTACAAATCAAGCTTTAGGCTACGAGCTTTTATCACAGATTATACACATACCTTTGTTTATAAGGTAAACGCATATGCCATTATTTATCATGTATACGCATCGTATAGTCGAACAAGAATATTGCAGTTTTGTTGCAAATGCAATGCAGTGCAATTGCAATTTGAACCTTATTTCAGTGATATAAAATCGAAAGACGAGCTCTCGTCATTTGCAACGACTAACATCGACAGTAAATGATTCCACACAAAAATAGATGGGATAATTCAAACAATAATGTAGTCTAGATAATTTTAAGCTATTTACTTAGACCATGTGATCTTTTTGATAAATGGTTTTAAACCTAGACATTTGATCGATATAAATGGAACCTACTTGTGTTCCCAGGTGCCTTCTGCGGTGTCTTCGTCGCTGTCGTATTCATACTTGTACTTGCCAGCAGCTGCCAGTCGTTCCACTTCTTGTCGCTTCTTTAACATGTCCTGTGGAAACACAACGATTGTATAATCTAGCATTCTAACTACAAGACTGAGTTTGAGATGTCTTAGTCGCAAATTCTTTTTACATCTTTTTTTTTCCGATTAAATTAACTAGCGCAACTTCACTCGTTTTTGTTTTATCTTTTAAACCTGTTTAGTTTAATTAGACCGTGTTTATTATTTAATGTGGTTATGAATTCAAGATAGATATAATATATTTATTTTAAATCTACCAACCCGCTCTGGGCGCGCGTGGTAGATTATAGCCTACTCCCTCTCGAAGAGAGGAGGCCTGTGTCCCAAAATTGGGAGCATTATAGGCTGATGATGATGATACTTTGCATATTCTAAACCTTTGCTGTTTGTTTAAAGCTACAAGACATATAAATGATAAGATTCTTATGGCGAATGTCTACAATAAAGTATTTTATTTACATATAGATAACTAACGACACACGACTTTGACAATTCAAAAGTGCCTGTAAATGGTTTAATTGAAATAAATGCTTTGAGTTTTAGCACAGAATACTTAAAGTACGTTTTAGTTGATGATGATGGCATGACTTACTTCTACATCATGAAAAGCACAGTAAACAACACACAACATTCCTTAGGTTTGCAGAAGTAACAAGTATGGAATATACAGGACTAGCTGCGCTTCGTGGTTTCACCCGCGTAAGTGTCGGTCCCGTGGGAATATCGGGATAAAAAGTAGCCTACATGTTAATCCAGGGTGTCAGCTACCTCCTTACAAAATTTTATCAAAATTGGTCCAGCCGTTTGAGAGTGAAGAAGTAACAAACATATAAACACACACACTCACAAACTTTCGCCTTTATAATATTAGTGTGATTACATACCTGATACAAAAGATTAAGTTTGAAGTTATCCTCGCACTTCTTCCAGTCTTCAACACTTAGGTTGGTAGTGCCATAGTTGGTCATAGCATACTGCATGAGAGCCTGGTTGTTGCGGTTGACGGTACACATCTTCATACCTTCTTCTTCTATCTTAGGCAAATTAGCGCCTAGGAATCAGTAGATGGAATATCAAGGAATTAGTAACAATGCATTATTAATAAACCTTTTCACCATTAGTTTAAAGAAAATATACATACCTACTTGAAACAATACCAGTCAGTTTCTACTAATGTTAAATGTTAAAGATTGGCTTCAAGGATAAACTTCTGTTATTTAAATGGACGGAGCGGCGCGACTAGCTATTTCATGCAAAAGCAAAAATGTTTAACTTTGAAATAAGGAAATGTATGAGATTTGGAGTGTCATCAGTCTTCAATATTTTGTTAGTTACATATTTTTTTTTTACTGTATAAAATAGAAATGGGTCAGCCAGACAGATTGCTTGAATTTTAACCTAAATAAAATTGAACAAATCGATATTGCTTTCACAAGTAGATTGACAAGCATACTATTTATTATTAGCCATTCAGAGGAAAGTTTAGATATGTAAAAATTTTATTATTTCTAAAATGTAAAACTTTTATGTTCAGATAATGCGGCAAGACTCCACTCTACCTGGTAGCATAGTCGGCAGGGGTGCCACAACGCCTGGTGGCTTAATATCCGCTGCTGGCGGGTCATCGCTCCACCTCGACTTCTTTTTCTTGCGTCTTTCGCGCTTACTGTCAGATTCTTCATCACTCTGAGAGCTTGCCTGTTCCCGTTTATACGGCCGACCGTAACCGAAGGGATCCCTGCTGTTAAAAGGGTTAGTTTTTATTAACATTTGGGGGTAAATTAAGAGGTTTATAAAACTTTAATAACTTACATTATTTGACTTATGAAACAAAATCTTGTATTAGAGAAGTATGGAAGAATAAGACATGTTCCGCCGTCCCCAAATAAATAGAAAAAGGAGAATGATAACGATGAACAAAGTATTGTATTAAAATGTGAAGAAAAATAAAAGCTTGTGCCACATACCCGTCTCGACTATCGTCTTTATTATTGTATCTGTAATCTTCGTTACTATCATCATCTTCCAGACTGAACTCTGGTTCATATTTGTCCTCGGGTTTAACTTCAGGCTTCTTATCACCCTTTTCTCTCCTGATCTTACCAACTAGATCTCTAAACGCCTTATACTCGTTCGAATTTGTGTTGTGAAGAAACCTGGAATGATTCGCTCAATACAATGATCTAATGTAAAGGGGTAAACAACAACAAAGGATGCTTTTGTGTTAGGTTTTATTTAACCTGAAAATACTATCATGGAACAGCGTGAAAAAAGGTTAAATGAACTTAAAAAAAAAAACCTTTATTTTTCTTCTATATGTTTGAAACGAAAAATCTACAATTCGTCTGCTCCATCATAGTCATTGCGACAAAAAAAAAGTATGTAAATATAAAAAAGAATACACGGTATCCTCCTGTCGGGGATCAAAGTGGCTACAGTGGCATTACCACAAATTTTGATCTTGTGAGTGAATTGCTTTCAGGACATTTTCCCAGTGGTCGCCGTTGCAGGCGACTTCGCTGGCGGCTCGCAGGACTGTTGGCGGCAACGCATCTGCAGAGAGAACTGCACACCACGAGTCAACATATTGTCTGGCGATCACGTCGACGAAGTACCGGGCCGACATTAATCTTACTACCTTTTAGGTAAAGGTGGTACGACACCATACCTAAATGAACACGTAAACTTCTTAAGTGCTGTATCTACCAGCAAATTAAATTGATTGAGCACCAGTCAACTGTAAGTTTTAACTAGTTAACTTTCAGAAAACTTGCGGGCGCTAACATTAGCAGTACAACTTGCTGGTGAATTCAACGTGTTTGAAAAATCACTTCAAGACGTTTTCGTGGAAACAACGGTTGAACAACATTATGATTAACATGAGTCTCGTACTCATGGCAAACATACATAGTGCAACGGTTCAGGATCATACGATAAATAAGGTTGCTAGTGACCTTCAGGGTTTGTTCGTGTTCATTTAGGCACTGTAAGCGCCATTCCAGTCTTTACTCAACGCATCTTCTAAATCCAATAGTATTCTACCGAAAGTTATAGATAAGCTACGCTTCGTTCATTCAGAGGTTGCGTGATGGTTACAGCGCATGCAAATTCTCTGATATCTAGACCGAATTATTTTAAATTTACGCTCCATTGAAAGCAAGTTACTATTTCTTTGCAGCAACTAACGTTTTAGTAATAGAATATAATAGCAGATAATTTAACTTGGAACTACTGTGGAAAACGAAAGAAAACATGCTATAGTTTACTACAGTTTCGATAAGATTTGCAATACTAGCTGAAGGCTATGCTTTTTCATTTCTAAGGGCCTGTATACAATAGCTATGATAATTTTGTTGAATAAAACATAACTTTGAGAATACTAAATATCACAAAACTATAGAAATTAAATCAGAATATTCATTGCATGGCCTTTGCATTATTATAGACAACGAAAATAATAACATAAAGGCATTGAAGGGCGATGTTGATGGACGATTTTTACCTTGCGGGTTGAAGGGTCCTCCAGGATTATCCATGTCCTTAGGGTTTCCCAGCAGGCTCATAGGAATAGGTGGAGGTAGTGACAGTGCATCAGTTTTCATAGAAGAATTTTCTAAAGCTTTTGAGTCAGGATGGTGCATTGGCATGGAATTCGGTGGCATTGAATTAGGAGGCATAAAAGGTGGCATAGGAGGCCCAGAGCCATTACCAAAGTTCGGAGGACCATTAGGCCCGAATGGTGGACGACCACCCATAAAAGGCATGTTGGAATTATTCATAGAATTTGGTGGCATCATCGAATTAGGAGGACCATTTGGTCCCATCATAGGATTCGGGAAAGGTGGACCAAAGAATGGAGGCATAGGACCATTTGGTCCGGGGCCACCGGGTCCCATATTAGGACCACACATGTTAGGTGGCATTGGACCGCAGGGACCTGGACCATTTGGACCCATGAAATTTGGTGGCATAGGGAAATTAGGGGGCCCACCCATGAATGGAGGCATTGGACCAGGAGGCATGTGTGGCATTGGTCCTCTTGGACCCATCATCGGTCCTGGTCCCATGCCTGGTCGAGGGCCCATATTAGGTCCTGGACCCATGTTATGTCCTGGACCCATATTTTGCCCAGGACCCATATTTGGACCAGGTCCCATATTTTGTCCAGGACCCATATTTTGCCCAGGACCCATATTGGGACCAGGGCCCATATTAGGACCATGTCCCATATTATGTCCAGGTCCCATATTTGATCCAGGACCTATATTAGGCCCAGGGCCCATATTGGAAACAGGAACCATGGATCCAGGTCCTAGGTTAGGACCAGGTCCAATATTAGGTCCAGGACCCATGTTTGACCCTGGACCCATACCAGGTCCGGGTCCCATTAGACTGGGACCCATAATACCAGGTGGTAATGGTCCTAGTCCCATATTTGGGCCTTGCTCTCCACTGGAATCCACATCTTCATCAGACTTTGAGCCCAGATGCCATTGGTTATGATCCGGATCAATGGACTGAGTATTTGGTGGCATTACAGGAATTTGCATAAGGGCTGGGATGTTATGGGGATTTTTGTTATCTATTATAAGTTTCTTTCTATCGTCCAGTATTGGTGTTGTAGGACTGTGCGGATGGGGTCGTCCTCTATCATTCCATCGCCGATGTTTTTCCCTGAAAATATGCATAAATATAAAATTAATATCTTCATTATTTTTTTATTATTGCTGGCTGGGCCTGCTCTTGACCTTGATCATGACTGATGGAAAACGATGGATGAGGTCTATGATGGAATGAGCGTGCCCAGAAGATGCATGTTCTCTCTTCAAATAAAACAACATTGCTATCAATATTGCAATACTGAATATGAACATACTATTTTTTTCTCATTATTTTTGTTAATTTTTAACCGACTTCAAAAAAGGAGGAGGTTCTCAATTCGACGGAATGTTTTTTTTTTTGTGTGTTTGTTACGCGATTACTCCGCCAATTGTGGACCGATTTTCAAAATTCTTTTTTTGTTCGAAAGGAGATACTTCTGAAGTGGTCCCATAGTCACCAAGTCAGGATGTGATGATTGGATCCTGGAGAAATCGAAGGAACTCTTCAAATATTATAGGCACACCTATAGCGATTTGGGTATTTTTTATAGTAACTCGTGCATTTGCTCTCGGAAAGCACCATTTGGTGAAGTGGAACTGATGATGAAGACCACAGATGGCCACCGGAACTACTCAATAATATCTAAGTATTTCACGGGTTGCGATTCAATTACTTTAATATGGTTGCTAAGCAATTTATGCTCGCCACGATGTGAATGGTGATATGGAGCTGATGGTGGACCAGGAGAACTCCTCAACAATTAACTTCCCTGCATCGGGAAAAGCAATATTTAGGCTATTGTAACTTAGATAAATTATAAGCAGACCCACTAAAAAGCGTGAAATAAAAACTTTTTAACAAAAATACAACCAACTTCCAAAAAAACACTACAAAGTGAAAAATAACTTTAATTTCGGAAGTCTGTGTCACAAACGAAAATGCGGAACCAACGACACCGACTTCCGAAATTAAAGTTATTTTTCACTTTGTAGTGTTTTTTTTGGAAGTTGGTTGTATTTTTGTTAAAAAGTTTTTATTCATACTATGCATTTGACATAGAATACAACATTGTGGCAGATTTAAATAGCACTTTGTGATTTGAAGGCTAATATCATATGTATTTAAATGCTAATACAAGAAACCACCTACCATAACGATACCGGAAATATGAAATAACGTAAGGGACATTTTGTCGAAAATGAGTTATATATATCATTGGATTCGTAATTTCTTGCTCTATCGATTGGTATATTTAAAATCTCAATATCTCAAAAAAAATGTCCCTTACATTACATATTTTCCGCAGGTCTAGACCACTTTTTTTACAAAAACTGGCTGTATAGGACGTTTTAAATTAATATTTTTATAAAAACTAATGTAAGTCTCTTTACTCACAGTATTTGGTATTTACATTAAAAAAAAATCGAGAACATTTTACAACAGGTCTTATACATTAGTGTTCCCTGAGTAGGTGCAAATACCATGTCCCTTACGTTAAATTGTGGCTCGAATTATCATAATCATATTGACCCATACGTTAATTTTTCAGCATGGAAAATAATTGACCTGTCCTTTACATCTAAAACTTATCGAAACGAATATTATTATACGTCTCTGTCACACGGAAAACAGTGCAACATGTCTGAGCTAGATAGCAATACGGATTTTGTGTTTGATTTTACCTGCGCGGTCGTGACCCTTACTTAGTATTTCGTAACACTGTTTGTGACATTACACATCTTCATTTAAGTAACACATCATCGTTTTCATTGATATAACTACAAGTACCTAGTAAAAGTTTTATCTGGATTCTAAACATGAGTGATGAAAAGTTATCTTCACTTCTCTAGCCCGCAGGCAAAAATTTATGAACATTATAGGAATCACATAAACAGGTAATTATTTCTTACTACTTTTGATAAATTATTGTTTAGTCATAAATGGAGTTCAGTAATTAAAAAAATTGGTCTATTTAGATGGAATAAAACCTTAAATCTTTGCTGAAGAACTATAGACCCATCTCGCTTCTGAGCCACGTATACAAGCGTTCTCGAGGGTCGTCACAAACCGTCCCGCCAGAATACTTGACGAGTTCCAGCCGCCTGAACAAGCCGGTTTTCGAAAAGGCTTCAGCACCGTAAACCACATTCGTACTGTTCTGCAAATTGAAGAGAAGACCGAGGAGTACAATCAGACGCTGTGTATGGCATTTGTGGACTACGAGAAAGCCTTCGACTTTATCGAAATGTGGGCAGTTCTGGCCTCTCTGCAACGATGTCGAATTGACTGGCGCTACATCGAAGTGTTGAAATGTTGGTATGAGACTGCCACGATGACTGTCCAGATCCAGGATCAGAAAACCAGCCCCATCCAACTGCTCAGAGTGGTGAGACAGGGGGATATTACATCCCCTAAATTATTTACAAATGCGTTGGAGGACGTCTTCAAGACGCTGGATTGAACTGGACTATCAACGTGAACGGCGAGTACATTTCAGATCTTCGATTTGCCGATGACATCGTCATAATGGCAGAGACGCTGGAACAGCTAAACCAAATGCTGCACAGCCTAAATGTAGCTCCTCGGCGGGTTGGCCTCGGCATGAATTTGGACAAGACGAAAGTCATGTACAATTCGCACGTCTTGCCGAGTCCAATCTACATCGAAGGGTCGCTTCTCGAAGTTGCGAAGGATTATGTCTACCTAGGGCAAATAATTCAGCTCGGTAGACACAACTTTGAGAAAGAAGCCGACAGAAGAAGCCGTCAAGTCTTCTCGTCGCCTATCTCGCAGTGTTTGAAGACTATGATCTTCAACCAGTGCGTTCTGCCCGTCATGATATATGGTGCCGAAACGTGGACACTGACGGTCGGGCTGGTTCACAAATTCAAGGTCGCTCAGCGCGCTATGGACCGAGCTATGCTCGGAGTATCTTTGAAAGATGAAATCAGGATTGAAAGTTTCCGGAAAAGAACCGGAGTTAGCGACATAGCTTGCAGAGTAAACAGTTGCCACCCCACCAGCCCCATTCACACAGTGGGCTGGCCATGTTTATCGAAGGACCGATGGCCGGTGGAGCAGACGAGTCCTGAGTGGAGACCGCGTATCGGCAAGTGTAGTGTGGGACGCCCCCCAGCTAGACGGACGGACGACCTAAAAAAGGTGGCTGGAACGGACTGGATGCCGAAGGCGGAGGACAGAGTGTTGTGACGCAGCCTGGTCTATGTTCAGCTGTGGACTGTAATAGGCTGAGTTGATTGATTGAGATAGAATAATTCGAATCCTAATAAAAACATACCTTCCAATAGGTAAAATATTGGTAAGTAGGTCATGTAAAAATTACAACTTATTAAGCAGTTAACGCAGGATGAATAGACAGCATGCATGTTATCATTCAAAGGGAGATTAAAAACTGATGGTTTGGGGACCTCTCCAGTGGCCATCATTTATGGAATCAGCCAGAAAAAGTCCTCTTGCTTATCGAGCAATAAATAATCTTTTAATAAAGATTTTTATTTTATTACTTGTAAACTTGAGCACAACTACTAGTTTTCTTTTTTTTTTTTTTACTTAATACTATTTATTTTATTTATAATTACTTACATATGTACACACAAACTAAAATATCGAGCAATTATGTTGTACTTAGCATTATTTATGCGAGTTATTTGCGTTTATAAAAGAGAATTAGTGAGTACAAATAAAAGTTTTAATCCATTTTATTTGTTTATTTTTTATCCTTTTATGTCAGCAACTAGGTTTAAACTATATTGATAGGCGCAGTAGGTCCTGAATGTATTAAATTCTATTTTTTAAATTTATTAACAGCATAAGCAATAAAGAGTACACCATTAAAGAGACCTTTACTTTGAAAAACACTAAATGTTTATTTCCTATAATGTCCCTTACATCAAAAAAAATATTTGTTTATTTCCTATAATGTCCCTTACATCAATGCTGTTTATTTACATATCAAATTTTGTTAACGTATGTCACCCGTATTCATTATTATTTAACGTAAGGGACATGCTATCTTTAAAACTATAGGTTTTAATCAATATTTGCTATTTTAGCTTAAAAGAATGAAGAAATCTAAGAAACTTTGTCCTAGACACTTTTTACATAAAACATATAGTTAAAAAGTTATAGTCAGTTTTTGTAAAAAAATATCTTATTTTTGCTCTCCTGTAAACCTTAGTTTTGTCCCTTACGTTATTTCATATTTCCGGTATCGATAAGTAAATGTCATTTGATTTTGTGTGACATTTTCAAAACCAGTTTTCTATTTGTGGTCCATGATTCTAAGATTTATATTGAAGAACACAGGGTCAAGTTTAAAAGTAACTACAATTGCGCCAAAATTGGGAGTAGGGCAAAGATTTAAATCGTCAGATTTGCCCTTGCCATACTTATGTAGCACGAAGTGTGTATACTGAGAAGAGTAAGCTCACACATCCCGCATATGTTATGTCGTTTTATATGGCAGCATGCAACATTGTCAGAGATGTCAAATCCAAGCAGAAGCAGAAATGTCAAATCCAAGACTCAACTATCTTTTGACGCAATAGAACAAATGTAATTATTGAAATCTTTGGAGCAACATTATAAAATTTCTAGAGGATTTGATGAGATTTTATATAATCCAGGACAAGGTTAAATGAATATAAAATTAAAAAAAAAAAAACGTAATTCAATGTACCGTTGTGGGCCTCTATCTCCCATCTTTCGTCTCTCATCCATGCCATGAGCATGACCAAAGTGTTGATTATCAAACTCATTATCCATAGGTGGTATTTGTTCTTTAATCTCATGCTTGACTGGTTTTACTTCTTCATCACTCTGAACATGCTTTTCCAGCTCTTCTTTATCATGCTTGTCAGTTTGCTTCTGTTTTTCTAGCAAAGCTTTGAACTGATTCATGAAGCTGCCATCATTGGAGAATATGTTGACTGAGCCTTTGTCATCTTTTGAAATGGGACTGGAATTAAACATTATAGAGAAATTATTTATTTGTCTCTTTATAATAATTTAGTTACGAAATAGAAATATATTTATTTTCCAGGTAATACTACTACATACACAGGTGCATTTTGGATATTTATTATTACTCTAGTTAATCTATTGACCTTAGTCGTATTTATATCACTGAGAAATTATGTTCAATTTTTGTTTCTTTTTTTCACGACTAGTATCGTTGTAGGTATTGGTTGTTGAGTTGAGTTGGTTCTTCTGGCAATCCAATGCTTCCCTGCCATTTAAACATATGTACAGAAGCTATAATCAAGTGTTCTTGAAATGAGGATTTATCTAACTTTAGAAACTATGTTCCTAAATGTAATTTATTTAATTATTTATGTACATAACATAAAATAATCAGCCCATAATGTTCCCACTGCTGGGACACAGGCCTCCTCTCTATGAGAGGGAGTCGGCCATAATACATCACATGGTGCCCGGTTAGTGCATTATCACAGGCATTGTTATTAATTTATGTACACACAGAAAAAGAACAGAGAAACAATGTAAAACTTTAGATTATAATTACTGAGTGATAATTATTTCTTTTAGTTTAGAGCTACATAATCTAAAATATTTTTATTTGATTTAATCTGAAAATAACAGAAAACCCTGTTGGTATATTCATATTTTTCCAAACAATTTCTGTTTTAAACCATAACCGTGTAATTACACACTTGTTATATTGAAGCAGCAAGTAGACCGTAGGCACATCATTATTTTATTTTCAAACAGCATTTTTTACTGTTTCCGCATCAATGACTACCAACATACACATTCAATAACGGACAATATAATTGTGTAGTGAATTGTACTGGTAATAAAATGGGTAACTGTACACATAAAATAACAATGTTTGAATGTTTAGATACACAGTTTACTTTGTTAAAAAATATCCTTCAAAATCATTCTAGCCTGGGTCCACACAAATATGTGCTGTACAAAGATATTTTTGATTAAAGCCGGTTGCAAACTAAGAACCAAGCTACATTAGTTTACCTTAGCTCGCAAAGCTGAGGTAATTTTTTGTACTTGTGTGCAGGCCACAAACGATGAACACAAGTATGAAAAATTACCTCAACTATGATGCTAAACTTAGCTTAGCTCTTGGTCTGCAACCGGCTTTAGAATGATTACAAAACACATTATACAATTTATAGGGTTAGAGCAGTTCTACACTACATCCAAAACAAATAGTATATGGAATAGTGCAGCCTTCAAATTTAAAATGCGGCACAGTGGAACGAATGTATGGGAGCGGTTGGACGTAGACATGTCCGAAAAAAAAGAGTAAAATTATGCCAAACTAATGATGCCATCTTATTCGATTACTTAATGCCTTCATAACTTGTGGTGATGAATTTCTTCATAACTCCCATATTTCGGGAGTAATTTGAGAAAATGTGAAATTTTACTATGAAAATGAGTGTATCGAGCTCTCTCCCTCCTGATTCCGGGCTTGTTTCAAGTAGCGGTCTCTAATATCGTAATGCTATTACTAAGAGCTATATTTAATACTAAGACACATAGTGCGCCAAATGTGCACTTTCTGGGATAAAAGGAAATGAAAATTTAAAAAAAAAAAACGTTTTTTCCCCATTTGTATTTACTTTAAACCGCAGACAGACTTATTAAGAGGTCTATAAATATATTATATATATACAGAAATATATATTAACAAAAATATTCACAAGAACTGATGAGAGTATGACTTTTAAGTAAGTTGATAATAAATTACCTAGTTTCATTAAAAGTACAATAAATAATTAAGATGTAAGCTCTAATTTACTAAGTTACACATTTTAAAACAATAACATCATTTAATTATCTTCGTCATCATCATCATCATCAATTAATTCAAATTCAGAATCGATGTCCGCTAAATCATTTATGTTAACAAATTCGATATCACTTTTCTCAGAATCCGTAAGCTCATAAAATTCCTTAAAAGAAGATTTTTTTACAAACTTATTTCCTTTTGGACGGACACTTGTAACAAGTGGATCAGAAGACAGTAAAAGATTGTGCATAATATCTTCATTGCATGAGATACTGCTATGCTTTCGAGAATGCCCCTCTCTATATTTTCTAAAATCTTTATTTCTAGCCTCAGATGCCTCTTCGGATAGAAAACCAATGGGCACAATTGACATGTTCTGAACTATGTCTGGCCCATGCATTAAAATTTTATGAAGTGAAGAAGGCATATAATACCATGGGTATAACTCCACGTAAAGCTTAGCAGTATCAAAGCAGAACTCTCGGAATTTAGTTACGTTGATCTTCTCTCCTGATGAAATACACTGCAAGATCACACAGATTTTTCTTAAAAGCATAGCATCTATTCCGGTCAGTTCAGCAGATTTAGTGTAGTTTTCAAAAAATCTCCTTGCCGAGTTGCCATTGTTGGTGGATCCACTGCCTTGTTTCACAACATCGAGAAGTAAGCCCGTTTCTCTTCTTACAGCCTCTTGAACTCTTTTCTTCCTGTCATCAACTTGCCTTTTTGCTATATCACCCCTTACTTGCCATGATTTTATGTCTAATTTGTAGGAAATGTGTAATAAGCATTCCATTGAGCGAATCCAAGCGTGAAGGGTGCTTAAGCCATATTTATACATGTCCTCGTTTGCGTGTTTATCTTTGATTAACTCTAAATTATTCATTTCTTTAGGACAAGCCTTGCATATGTCACACACTGAAGCTGCTGTATTGGATATAATGGAATGAATTTTACCATCAATCATTGTCAACAGCAGTTGGTGTTTGACACTAATTCCATCAGTGATGGTGGATGGAGTTAAGGCTTCAATCTCTGCTTCGATTTCAGCCATCTCTCTCTGCACATTTTCTTTGGTTTCCTTTATAAACTTAAACAATATTGGCCGGCAAAATGAAGTGGAAGATGGTCGCTCGTTTTCCCAAATTGTTACACCTTTTGAGACGAGCCGCAGTGGTACAAGACTAATCATAAAATTACTAGCAAGATCGATTTGCTCATCTTCACTCGTCCTTTGATGATAAATGCTTTGGCTAGATGATCCGTCAAAACCCCATTTGCTGGTCAATACGAGCTGTTGATTGGGATCAACAGGGGTTTCTAACGACCTAATAAGTCTTCTTGAGGTTAAATCCATCAAGGCTTGTAATTTGATTTTTGCAGAGCTCTCTGTAACTGTGAGATCTTCTTTGGCCGGATAGCACTTAATTTTTTCTTTAACCAACATGTAGTAACTCGGGTATTGAAGAGCTCCTTCTTGAGTGTTGAAATCCCGAAGAGTGTTATAGCGCCATTTCGATAAGTTCATCGATACATAAAGAGCCAATGCCTTCAAAGGGGATATTTCCCGTACCTGAATTGATTTACCTTCAATGAAGGCTTTGATTTTTGAGGCCTCTTCTGGATTCTCCGTCAAGTATTTCATAACATAAGCTGTATCGCTTTGTCCTGCCTTTTGAAGCGCCCTTTCGGCCGAAAACATAATTTCAGCGCTGCTACTGCTGCATGAAAGACTATCTTCAGTGCGTCTTCTTTTTTGCCGGTTACTAAGGTCCTCAAAAGATTTACGAGGACTAGGATGTGTACAAGTTGAAGC